>OZ004698.1:37145636-47145636 GCA_963924545.1 Pogonocherus hispidulus | reverse complement strand
TATTGGGCTGCAGATACTTGTTAATTGTTTCTGTTTATCAGCATACTCTTCCTTTTCAGCTAAACCCGAGGCTAAACCATTATTGTCCAACCATTTCAGATACTCGTCACATTCTCGTTCGATCGTAGTCTTGTCGTCTGAACTAAGTTTGTCAGCACAATCCGTGACAGCTTGTTTGAGCTGGAAGATATAAGCTTCAAGTTGGTTTCGGGCTGCGATTCTTTCTCGTTGACGATCATCTTCTTCTCTATATCTTTCAGCTTCAGACACCATTCGATCAATGTCCTGTTGAGACAACCTGCCTTTATCATTCTTAATGGTAATGTTCTGACTTTTTCCAGAACCAGTGTCTTTGGCAGATACATTAAGAATTCCGTTGGCATCCAAGTCAAAAGTGACATCTATCTTTGGTATACCTCGAGGAGCTAAAGGTATTCCGGCTAGATCAAAAGTACCCAGCAGGTTGTTGTCCTTGGTCATGGCTCTCTCGCCCTCAAATACTTGAATAGCCACTGCTGGTTGGTTGTCAGCGTATGTGGTAAATGTTTGTGTTTGCTTACAGGGAATTCTTGTATTACGCTCGATAATCTTCGTCATGACACCACCAGCCGTTTCAATACCCAAAGATAAGGGGGCAACATCCACCAATAAGACATCCTGAATTTTTGAGTCAGATTCACCGGTAAGTACGGCAGCTTGGATGGCAGCCCCATAAGCTACAGCTTCATCTGGATTAATGGATAAATTCAAGGGTTTTCCATTGAAGAAGGTTTGCAGTAGTTGTTGGATCTTTGGAATTCTAGTAGAACCCCCAACAAGGACAACATCATGTATCTCTCCTTTATCCATCTTGGCATCTTTAAGGGCTTTCTCTACTGGCTGCAAGGTTCCTCTGAATAAATCTGCACACAATTCTTCAAATTTTGCTCTACTAACTTTGGTATAGAAATCAATGCCTTCGAATAAGGCGTCTATTTCAATGGTGGCTTCAGTACTTGATGAAAGTGTTCGCTTTGCTCTTTCAGCAGCAGTTCTCAGTCTTCTTAAGGCTCTTAGATTGCTTCGAAGGTCTTTCTTATATTTACGATTGAACTCATCAGCCAGATAACTAACTAATCTATTGTCAAAGTCTTCCCCTCCCAGATGTGTGTCTCCTGCTGTCGATCTAACTTCAAACAAGGAACCTTCATCAATGGTAAGAATCGATACATCAAATGTGCCACCGCCCAAATCAAAGATAAGCACATTTTTTTCACCTTTCAAATTTTTATCCAAGCCATATGCCAGGGCCGCCGCTGTCGGTTCATTAATAATTCGTAGAACATTAAGTCCTGCTATTACGCCCGCATCTTTTGTGGCTTGTCTTTGGGAATCATTGAAATATGCTGGGACTGTGATGACGGCATCTTTAATAGGCATATCTAAATAAGCCTCGGCAGTCTCCTTCATTTTTGTTAAAACCATGGAACTGATTTCCTCAGGAGCAAAAGTTTTTGTTTCTCCCTTGTATGCTACCTGTATTTTTGGTTTTCCACAATCGTTGATAACTTTGAATGGCCAATGCGTGAAGTCTTGCTGGATTTTTGGATCGTCGAATTTGCGGCCAATCAGCCTTTTTGCGTCGAAGACGGTGTTGCTGGGATTCAGCGCTACCTGGTTCTTTGCGGCGTCGCCAAGAAGACGCTCGGTATCGGTGAAGGCAACATAACTAGGTGTCGTTCTGTTACCTTGGTCATTGGCGATGATTTCCACTTTTCCATGCTGCCACACTCCAACGCAAGAGTAGGTGGTTCCCAAGTCGATACCAACTGCTGGAGCTTTCATCATTTTCACTAATCACTTGCAACTTTTTAATTCACACAGTTTTAAAGAACGCTTTGTATAGCTCGTATAGTCGCTCGCTTGATTCCAAGTCGCTTTATTCAAATTTACTGGCACTTCGCGCTCGAACCGTTCTTTATATATGGTTCGTAAAACGGGCCCGACTCTACTCGAAGGTTCTCGATTAATCCGTCGAAACGAGGAGAAATTAAGCTTCATTCACAACCAGCCAATTACAATTACAATTAATAATTAGAATTAGTGGTGAAAGTTTGGCAGGTGACTTATAACACGATCGTTCACAACCATTAAATTAATGTTTCCACTTATACTTACACTTACACTTATAATTAGTACCTTGCAAAGTCCAAGCTTTTGCCACTAATTCTAATTGAAAAAATATATGCGCGTGCGCGTTTAACGTCAACAAAAATGATAAATGACAAAACATCTAACCTCAAATTTGTTGATTTATAGTTATTGTTTGTTTACATTATTATTGTACAATAAACAATGTTGCCGAGACGAAAAGCGCAGTTACGACGAAAAATATTGAGTTCACTTGTTGTGGCGTTGGGTGTTTGGTTCCTTCAATTGGAAAAGCAGCGCCTGGGGGCTTCTCGCAGGTGGTGGGTTCGACCAATTCTTGCACGTCGAAAAGAATTTGGTGATTATGAAAACCTCGTTCAAGAAATGCGTTTAAGCGACCAGGATATGTTTTTTAACTACACCAGGATGGATGTTCAGCAGTTTGATCAACTACTAGAACTAGTTGGCCCTGCTCTTAAAAAACATAGTCACCGAGAATCAATCTTACCAGGTGCCCGTTTAGCTTTAACTTTGAGGTACGCAGTTCATATTTATTTGTGTTTGGACCAACAACGATGTCTTTTAACAAAACATCTTATTTTCAGACATTTAGCAGCCGGTGACAGCATCCCTACACTTTCTTTTGCATACCGAGTGGGAAAATCAACTACTTGTGGTATAATAAATGATACATGTGAAGTAATCTGGAATAAATTACACAGCATAGTTTTAAAGGAACCCAGTGAAAATGAGTGGAAAAGAATCTGTTCAGGTTTTGAAAAAATGTGGAATCTGCCAAACTGTGTGGGAGCCCTAGACGGAAAGCACGTGGTTATTCGAGCTCCTAATAAAAGTGGTTCCTTATACTTTAACTATAAAAAAACTTTTAGTATTGTGCTGTTTGCGGTGTGTGATGCAGATTATTGTTTTTCTTATGTAGACATTGGCGCATATGGATCTCAAAGCGATGGGGGCATATTGAAAAGTTCTTCATTTGGTTATAAGCTGAATAATAACTATTTGCTTATTCCAGCAAATAAACCATTTCCAGAAACGAATATCAGTACGCCACATTACTTTGTCGGGGATGAAGCATTTCCCCTGCAAACCAATCTTATGAGACCATATGGTGGTAAAAATCTGAGTAAGGAAGAGAGAATATTTAATTACAGACTGTCACGAGCTAGACGTTGCATTGAAAATGCTTTCGGTATTATGGTAGCCAGACTGAGAATATTCCACACAACTATATTTAAGAATCCTGTAAACGTCGATAAAATGATAAAGTGCGCAGTTTGTCTCCATAATTACATAAAGCGTAACGACACATGTAAACGATATGTTCCTCCACACTTCTCTGACACAGAAGTAGAGGGAAACATTATTCCAGGAGAATGGCGGAATGAAGTACCTTTAGATTGTGCTTTACGGAATGTTTCCGAATTGAAACGAAGAATTGGTTGCCGCAATTATAGCGGCACAGCCTCCAATTACAGGGAATATATAAAAAATTATCTAAATACAACAGGAGCCGTCCCATGGCAGGAACAAGTGACATTATGAATTATTTTATTGAACATATTCTCCAAAATCAGTCACAAGAATGTAAAATATATTTTTTTTTAAATAAAAATGAGTTTTCTCCTGATGTACCTTTTTCATTGCAATAGAGCCAGGTAATAACCTATAAATTTGACAGTAATTGCAAGTGTTTGAAGGTAAAACGAGTTGTTTCTGCCACTGAAGACTGTACATGAGTTGCATACACTTATGAAAAAAGTTCAATTTACAATGCTAACACAGTAACCAAACATAACTAAGAGGCCAAAAATAGTAGAAAAAATTTGAGATAGAAGGTAAACAATGGCAATGTGCAAATTCGACTGTGCCCTATTTGCGATTTGGTTTAGCGGTTTAGATGACATTTAAAAAAAACACTGTACACTCGACTGGACATTTATGCAAATAATTTATTATACCTATTAATACAAAAGAAAAGTAATAAAACGTGTACAAAAACGAGTTTCAATTAGTTTATAATTATTAAACAATTTCATTCAGTAAGATTCTTTGCCATCTTTCTTTTATCTATCAAAAGTAACATTACTTCGTCCTTAAAATCCTCCATAATGTGCACTGGCAATTTTTCCATTTCGTCGAGTAAAAACTGACAAAAATTCTCAGAAGCTGATGGTGTAGAGAGGTTTTCAGATTTTAGACTGCTGCAGATGGATTTTAGTGTTTCTGCTACAGAAGAACTGTCAGAGTTGTTGCCCCTTTTCCTTTTTTTGGATCCGTGTGGCATCTGTAAGGTCGACACAGATGCTTCAAAGTCGCCCTGAACACTTGGGGGTTCACTTGGAGACTCCACCGAATGAGGTTCAACAATAACGCTGTGAGGGGAAAATAACGGTACACTTTGTAAACTTGCACTTGGTGAAACAATATCAGAGTGCAGCACTTCATCCATGGAAATGTCGTTGCATATTTCAATTTCAAGTAAATTTGTTTCTGTGTTTGTTTCACTGAATCTTTGACTTTGTTCGGAATTGAAGCTGCCTGTTGTCTTTCTCGGTCGAATAATTTCTGCCAAAAATGACATTAACTGAAAAGTCTGCCACTCCTTTTCTTTGGGAGCACCTGCACCACTCCTTGTATTATTTTCTATATTCTTTTTAATTCTTAAGTATTTCTCTCTCAGAGACTTAAAATAATTCTTCGCCCATTCTCCTAAAATTTCAAATGCAACTTTAAATTTACATTGCTAAAGGCTTTACCATCTAAATACCTGAGGCACTGAAGTGGTTCCCTACTTCAATCCAAGCTCGATCTTTCCTCTTCGTATCTTTGAATTCCGCTTTCGATTTGTCGTATAAGAACGGGTATTCCATTACGACAGCGATAAATTTTTCACTGATATCAACTTCATCCATCATGAAACACAGAAAAGCATACAATATCGAGAAAACCTACTTAATTTTCCGATACTTGAGGAGGCATAAAAACACAATTTTATGGCTTTTATTTTCTACTTTATTTTTTATTTAACCTAAGATTAAGATTCACAGCACAGCCCATGCACGCTTGACAGCCACAGAATAATATTATTTCTATTCTGTGGCACAGCTGACAGCAGATATCCGCTTCCTCTCATGCAGCATCGGTAAAATTGCCCACTGTTTCCAGCTTCAACATTTACCCAATAGGTGGCCACAGGAAATACTTAACCTTCACTATAAATTAATTTTCGCTAAAATTCGACGTTCTGAATGATCAAAACACATTAATTTTCGCCCTACGCCTAATGCTAATTCTAAGTACTAATTTTAATTGTAATTGGCTGGTTGTGAATGAAGCTTTAGGGTTTGAAATTAGCGGAAGCTGGTAGACACAATTGTAAACACAGTGCAGAGCTGGACTCGGAAACATTTACTTTTCTTCGATTTACTTATTTTACATAAATATACCTATACGAATACTTGTACTACAATTTATAAAATTTATAAGTACACTGCCTACTGCCTCACAAAAATAATTGCAATTACAATATCAAATTAGAATCACAGATGGACTTTTTGACACCCTGGCTTCTACCTGGCTTCTACCAGATTTTTTAGCCGCACTAACAAATGTTATATTTATTACACGATAATTTCGACCTTGACTGTTTTAATCAATAGCCAGTGATTGAAGCTTCAGATTTCTTGTGAATTTTGAAGAATTTACATTTATGCAGGTAGGCTTTATTAATAATGAAACTTATAACCAAATGTATTTGAAAGTGTATTTATTTTATTATACATTATACATTTTTAAAATAACTCCAAAACTTCAAAAATAAATAGGGAAAAGGAAGTAGTTTCGCCGACTTGCCTTTTAATTTGAAATAATTATTTGCAATTTGGCAATAAAATCTTTATATTATACTTTTTTTTTAATAATGATAAACCGAAGTTTACTAAATGTTGAAGTAAAAGTAAGCTTTGAGTAAACTCTCCTGGCGTCGGTATTTTGGTTGGTGGGTTTTGTTTGTATGTTTGTATATAGTTATGATACAAATTTGACATTCCTTATGTCTGATTCACATTAATATGACAGAAAAAACCGCATAGCGAATTTGTGAAGGTGCAATAAAACGCCGCCAACGTCGTAAAAAAACAAAAGTTATTAAAAATAGGGACAAAACATGAACAATAAAAAATGGCAGAAATGTACTTGATAGAATTACTTATTGTGAGTTTTATTTCATTTTTGTCAGATTGGCTAGATTTTTAAAAACATCCATACATCAATTTCATATTTTTGTATCTTACTTTAAATAATTTTATTACGGCTCTGTACTGTGGCACTGGAATGATTCCTGCTGCTACATTCACATGTAATGTTTTCTTATCGTAATCTGTCCCTGTTCTATTTCTGTGTCGGTTCCACATTCTGCACATTTCTGCTTAAACGTCCGCAACCCAAATTACATAGATATGTTAGTTGATTGCCTCCCGAGGTTAAACCGTTTTACATATTATTGTTTTAAGAAAACTACATATCAACTACCTACATACAAAGTGTTTCTTTTGTACTTTTCTTTAATGTAGTGTAGAGTATTTTCAATGCAAAGGTTAATTTTAAGGACATTTTTGAAACAAAAAAAATATTGAACCTGAGCCAATAAAGTAAGTCTAGAGTTGGTTAATTGAAGCATTTTCATTTTACTAAACCAAAAATTGATTTCTAAGTAGGTAAACATTTTTTAATAAGCATGCAGGTACTAATTAACTACTAATAATTAATTATATATTTGGAGCAGTGGTTTATTTGTTTTTTTTTACAGAAATGAGGGGGATACGTAAAAAAAGAAGGATATTTAAATAATGCTGCAAATTAGTGATTATACAGATACTTAATAAATTTAAAATAATATTCTCCAAAAATGTACACTACGTATATTTTTATATTGCAGATGGTTCAATTTCATTATACAAAATTATATATAGATTAAATAATTAATTATATAAAATATAAATACAAATTTTACCTATAAAAAAATTTATCTAATGTAAGAAAAATGTTAAAAGAGATTCAGAGATTCGGGATTATTGACATTGTTACAGATAGGGGTATAAGGAGCATTGCATGTATATTTCATGTAGTGCAATCGACACCTCCTAGATCTTTTAGATGTTGGTTCATAAACCAAGGGTTTAATGAAAAGGACTAAAAGCCTTTCTTGGAAAATTTACCATAGTAAGTGCATATTCTATGTAAGTAATGAATGATGTTATGTTTACGCTATGTAGGTACCTTTATAGCTAGTAGCAGCGATAGAGAAAAAGAAATATAAAGATTATACTCGTAATAATTGAATACCTAACTACAGCTTATAAAGCTGTGACCTAACTTAGTATTTACCTAGCAATAAATTTATTTAAAACACATAACTAGGAATAGTATGAATCTACATTATATACATCATCTATAAACGGCTTCTTTAAATAAAGACTAAGAAGTCATAAGTGATCAAGTTGTATTATGATCATTCCTAAAATTGTGAAGACCCAATTGAGAATCCAATATACAATAACGAGATGTAGAAACAAGTTCTATTACTTGACAGATGGGATGTATATACTCGTAACACATAACTACGAATAGTAGGAATCTACTTTAACATTGTGAATAATCTGCACAAAATATTACAAGAATATTGAAAGTAGTTTTTTATTAAATAATATAAGAATATTCGCCTGGGGTTTTTTATAAGCAATTCTTAATGAAACATGTATACCCACTATTCATGGGCTTGCTTTGTGTAACAAATGTGTATAGGTTTGTTAAGCAATTTAATAATAAAAATGATGAAAATTTTTTTTAATCATTTTGAATATAAAATTATCCCAATCATATTCAAGAACAATTATAGGATAATCATAGAATGAAAAAACTACTTCTTTTCATGCAATAGATACTCGCTGATAACGCTGAACAACTTCATCCATAATGTACCTATAATCTCCACGGATTTCTTAAAATAAAATCCGTGATAATCTCAGATCTCAGTATATTCGAAACTTTGAAAAGAATATTCAGAAGCTATTCTTTGAATCACTTTGTGCTATCTGGGAGGTCTGCTACCTCTGATAACTGGTAGCAATACATCCCACATTTCCGAATTTTATTAATATTTCATTATGACGAATGTAAATATTCAAAGATAAAAAGTGCATAGGAATTGTCCCAGCTTTATAAACAAACACAACTGTCCATAGGACTGCATAGGACCGCGTTGACTGACAAATAGGTTTTGTGTTTTGTCACTCAACAAGGACAAAATCACCACAATGTACTGGTTGATTTGAATTTTGAAATCGCCATATCCGCCATATTGCATAGAAAATAATAATAATAATAATAATACCTATGCAACTATTATAATAATCGTTACTGCTAACACTAACGTAGGTACCTATTTATCTATAATTTTCTATGGGAAAAGACATGCATAATGCAATGCAATATGCAATGTCGCATCTCGCATTATCCCGAATATGCTCGTAAATTCTCGAATATTCTAAATAACAGAAAGCAACCTGGCACCGGCACCACTAAACACGCAACGGGGCAGGGTCGTACTCGCTTTAATTGTAGCACGTTGAACTAAATAAGAAACTTATCATTGGACCAATCTAATCATCTTTACTATTGCTGTACTATACATATAATTTCTATGTACCTACGTATTGTTCTTTAA
Organism: Pogonocherus hispidulus; assembly: GCA_963924545.1. Taxonomy (NCBI): domain Eukaryota; kingdom Metazoa; phylum Arthropoda; class Insecta; order Coleoptera; family Cerambycidae; genus Pogonocherus; species Pogonocherus hispidulus. Next base: position 47,136,761 of record OZ004698.1, on the reverse strand, counting down.
ACAATATCTCGAATTATAAATTCCTATGAAAATGTTTTTTTGGTAACATCACATAGGTAGGTAGAATATATTTCATTCAAACACTAGTTTTTTATAGATGTCAAATTCTGAAGTATTAGTTACATATTTATACGATGTAATAAACAACAAAATTTTTTAGCAACAGCTTTAATTGATATATTAATATCTTCATAATTTTATTAGTCTAACTTTTAACGTTTAACAGTCTGGGAGTACTATATGAACAGAGCTTATTATGATTCACGTTGCTTGTTGAACTTATATTGAATTTTGGCCAAAAATGTAAAACGCAATTTTAAAATTTACCATTACATCACAAATAAAACAAATCACTTACACATTAATATAATTCATTTTATAAAAAAAATATGATTTTAATGAATTTTTATATGAATAAAAAATTACCATGATATATCAAGTAACTACTGGTATTATAGTTGACCCATTCTCTTATTTTTATTTACAGGTGGCAATTCCACAAACGAATATTTCGTAACACAAACAACAATAAACTTATATTGCCAAATTATGTAATTTGTATAGTAACAACGAACTGCAATCATACAAGCATTATCTTTGCCTAGAAAAAAAGGCCAGTAATGCACTTTACCTTTAATAATACAATACCTTTATATATTAGATTAGAGGAAATATTTTGAGTCCCTTCCTGTACTCCGTTATTGATCGTCAGCCAAATCAAGGCCATAGAAATACACTAGAATAGAATGACTTCCAAGAGTTTCTTCGAACATTCGTGCACCTTCGAGGTGATTTTAACAAATCATATATAAACAGCGGCTGCTGGCGGGAGCTCAGTGAATTTGAAAACGTGAAAGTGTAAACAGTAGACAAGTTTACGAGGCGATTAACAAAGTTATCCTATTTTATAAATACTTGATATTTCTGAATTATATAAACGCAAATAAGTGTTAAAAAGTTAAAATGGTGAAAGCTCCAGCAGTTGGTATCGACTTGGGAACCACCTACTCTTGCGTTGGAGTGTGGCAGCATGGAAAAGTGGAAATCATCGCCAACGATCAAGGTAACAGAACGACGCCTAGTTATGTTGCATTCACCGATACCGAGCGTCTTCTTGGAGACGCCGCTAAAAACCAAGTCGCGATGAACCCCAGCAACACCGTCTTCGACGCAAAGAGGTTGATTGGCCGCAAATTTGACGATCCAAAAATCCAGCAAGATTTTAAGCATTGGCCATTCAAAGTTATCAACGACTGTGGAAAACCAAAAATACAGGTAGCATACAAGGGAGAAACCAAAACTTTTGCTCCGGAGGAAATCAGTTCCATGGTTTTAACAAAAATGAAGGAGACTGCCGAGGCTTACTTAGGTATGCCTATTAAAGATGCCGTCATCACAGTCCCAGCATATTTCAACGATTCCCAAAGGCAAGCCACAAAAGATGCGGGCGTAATATCAGGACTCAATGTTCTACGAATCATTAACGAACCGACAGCGGCAGCCCTAGCATATGGCTTAGATAAAAATTTAAAAGGTGAGAGAAATGTCCTCATTTTCGATTTAGGAGGTGGGACATTTGATGTATCGATTCTTACCATCGATGAAGGTTCCTTGTTTGAAGTAAAGTCGACAGCAGGAGACACCCACCTTGGAGGAGAAGACTTTGACAATAGATTAGTAAACTACTTTTTAGAAGAATTCAATCGTAAATACAAGAAAGACTTGAAGACCAATCCAAGAGCTTTGAGGAGGTTGAGAACAGCCGCAGAAAGAGCGAAACGAACTCTATCTTCCAGTACAGAAGCCACCATAGAAATCGATGCTGTCTTTGAGGGTATCGATTTCTACACGAAGATTAGCAGAGCAAGGTTTGAAGAACTGTGTTCAGATTTATTCAGGGGAACCTTGCAACCTGTAGAAAAGGCTCTAAATGATGCTAAAATGGATAAAGGACAGATTCATGATGTTGTCCTAGTTGGAGGCTCTACTCGAATTCCAAAGATCCAACAACTGCTGCAGAACTTCTTTAATGGAAAATCGTTAAACCTCTCCATCAACCCAGATGAAGCTGTAGCTTATGGGGCTGCCGTCCAAGCTGCTGTACTTACTGGGGAATCTGACTCTAAAATTAAAGATGTACTATTAGTCGATGTGACTCCCTTGTCCTTAGGTATTGAAACTGCCGGTGGCGTTATGACGAAGATTATCGAGCGTAATACCACAATTCCCTGTAAACAAACGCAGACCTTTACCACCTATTCGGACAATCAACCAGCAGTTACTATTCAAGTATTTGAAGGCGAGAGGGCCATGACCAAAAATAACAATTTGTTGGGCACATTTGACTTGACAGGAATACCTCCAGCACCTCGTGGTGTGCCAAAGATAGAAGTCACTTTTGACCTTGATGCCAATGGTATTCTTAATGTTTCTGCAAAAGATACGAGCTCTGGAAATTCGAGAAACATCACCATCAAGAATGACAGGGGTAGGTTATCCCAGAAAGATATTGACAGAATGGTGTCTGAAGCGGAAAGGTATAAAGAGGAAGATGATCATCAACGAGAAAGAATTGCAGCCCGTAACCAACTTGAAGCTTATATCTTCCAACTCAAACAAGCCGTTACAGACTGTACCGACAAACTTAGTTCAGACGACAAGGCTACAATCGAACGAGAATGTGACGAGTGTCTGAAATGGTTGGATAGCAACTTGTTACCTGAAAAGGCTGAATATGACGATAAACAGAAACAATTAACAAGTATCTGCAGTCCAATTATGGCCAAATTGTATCAAGGTGGCCCGCATAATAACAACCAGTTTGACGGTGGTGCCAATGGAATGCCTGAAGGAAGCTGTGGACAGCAAGCAGGAGGATTTGGTGGTAGTCGACAGAGTGGACCAACTATTGAAGAAGTAGATTAAACTCATGTGAATAATTTCTGTAAATAGATGTACATATATAAATATTTGTAAATAATATGATATGAATGTGTGTATCGAGGTGTGTATATAAATTATTTATTTATTCTTTAACTTTGTATATGTAATTTTTTAAGTGCATTCAATGAAAAGACTGATTATTTTATATTGATTTTTGTTAATATACGTATTATTATAAAAAAAGTGTGTAATCATTTCGTCTTCAATCTGGCAATTGATACAATTATTAAATAATAAATAAATGATATCGATAATAAAAATGCATATTTGTGCTCATTTCTATCAATTTTTCTATTGAATGTAATAGAAAGTAAAATAATCTTATACTTTTACCCAGATATTAAGGGTATTAAAAAAAAAGTGAAGCATGCTTTTTCTGTTTGTAAGCTTAGTTAATAAAATAGCCTGTGCAAGATGTGCAATATTCAATATATTTGTATGTATGAAAGTAGATACTTACATATTATATTATTACTATAAATCAAGATATATTGTTTATGCAACTAACCATTCACAAATGGTAAAGACGTCCATAGCATCTTGACTTGCAATATGTGTTATACCTAATGTTATGTCTGCTATAATACTGTCTAAGCTATAATTTTTAATTTTAACCACAAACCAATTTATCGTAATTCACCGAACTGACGTTTTGATATGGTTACATATTGTAGTCTTTTATCCTCATCGATATCATTAAGAAAAAGATAAAGTGAAATCATCACATACATTATCATGGTAATGAAACAGTAGGTATAGTTGCATAGCCAGATTATTAAAAAAATATGTATTTAATACCAATTCTGAAAACATTAAATAGGTAGGTATTTGCAACATGTTTCATGTTGGATTAGATACAAAGTGAAAGAGTTACTATGAAAAAGTGTTGTTTCTCAATACTCAATACATACATAATAAGTATATCTGGATATCTGCGTCCAAATAAAATTAAAATTTAGGACAAAATAAACTAAATAGGTACTGTAATACCAGTAATATTCAACATTTATATGTGAGTATTAAGACTCTGAATTAATAAATGACTAATTATTCCTAGAAGAGTTTATAATCTTTATAGACTTTTATAAGATAAATATATAGGTTTCAAAAAATTGCCGTATATGTAAGTAGTTATACACAAAAAATACACACCTACCTACTAGGAATAATTTGCCAAATAGTTTTGCTACTATATTTTTCATTCCTCAAAAAATATTTGCCTTGATAAATTATAAAGTACCTACCGTCTATATAATTCATAAAAGGGTCCTGGCGTCCTGGCCATTCAAGAATAAAATATAAAATAAAAAGGGCCCGTCACTATAGTGTGTTGATCATATAGGTATAAATAGTGTTGAATAATCCACCAAACGCAAAAAATCGTACCTACAAATATTTGGTAGGTACTTATATTAGTTATTATTATACTTACTATACTTACCTACTCCCTGGATTCATACTTGTAAGTGTAAGTGTATAAGTATATAGGTACCTACTTTCGAATACCTAAAACGTATAGATACTGTCCTAATTTATTGTCTTTGTGTCCTAATATTTTCAAATTTATTTGCTTTTCAAACTTTTTATTTTCTCTGTTTCAAGATATAAATTAGGTATGTATTTAGATTTTAGCTATTATAACTTATTGCAACTCACAATGTGAAGAACTTTCAGTATATTTCATCTATGTATTGTACGAAGACCATTAAAAAAATATTTTTTTTTTACCTATATTTCACTATTTTTCAGACTTACATTTTTATTTTTACCAGTAATACCAGTGCACCTAAACCCTAAACTTTCAAAAAAATTTTGCTGAGCTTTGTCTTGCTTCATACTTCACGTCGTCAGTAGTCATAATACCATAGATAAATAGTTATAATACTCATAATCCTCTGTAATCTATAAATATAATTTATGGTCGTCAATGTCGTCATTGTCAAATACAATAATTTTCCGTCATTGTCATCATGTCGTCAACAATTATTGATGTCATCATAAATTATTGTCTGACAAAACGTGACAAAACGGATAATAAGTTATGGACAAAACCACAAAACAGAAAAAGAGACAAAACCAAGGAGTTTACTTATGGGGTAAGGGCATAGACTTAGTAACTAAGGATAAACCATAGAGAAAGTTTAGCTTATCTCTGGGATAAACCAGCAGTATCACAGAATTTCAAAGAATATATAGGACAGAATATATTGACTAAGTCTATGATATTATATAAGTCACCGCCTTCTAGATTTACTTCGTTTAACTAAGATAATCGCGGAGGCGCTGATATAAGTATATATATTTTATTCTGTGATAATATTTAGCAACTTACAAGTAAACCAAGGATATTTGGATAGTTTAATAATGCTGTCCTGCCATATTACTAAACCGGATATTAACCTACACCCATAGAAAATTAAATATTAATATATTATTTTCTATGTCTATGTCTATTCCTATCCACACCAAAGCAATAAATTTGTAATACAAATTTTTACCCTTAAATTTTGTGTGATTATTCTTACATATATTCTCTCTGATCATCATACCAACATCTATAGAAATTGTATATGTTGTTTGTTAATTAATTTTTCTTTAGACACTATAGGTACACATAAACCCGTCATAGGTACCATAATTTTTCTCTAAAAGAAGACTGTCCCATGTCCCATAGAAGTAACCAAACAGTTCTATGGGCTGTCCTAGAACTCCTAAATAAAACCACAGATCTTGTTTAAAACCGGAGAAAGTCTAGTTACATATTTTTTGAGAGAAAGGCTGTAAGCTGCGGTATAATTATTACTTTTAATACCTTTTCTACCGAATGCATTTTAAATTTTCCGCTTGCAGAATATCTTGCGTCACTTGTTCCTATACGCAGAAATTACGCAGAACAGCTATCTTCACTTTTGTTTTGATATCCAGCTGTACAACATATGATATTACGCAATCAAAATAATGTAAGTTATGAAGAAATTTTTTCAAAATGATGTATGAAAATAATGTAAGTGGTACGCCCTTTAAATTATTTGAACTCAGTTTGTATCATGTAAACTTGTAAATTGAATGTTTTGTTTGTCTACAAAGTATATCAGAGAACTTTGTAGACGCCGTCATTTGCCTTATTTACCCAAAAGTAGACAACCTAGAAATCATGTTCTCTGCTTGTATATTAACTTAACACTAGATAAAACATTCAATGATTTTAATTTAAGTTTTAATATACAAATTATTATATTACACACCTAAGAGGTACTATGAAAAGTATGCAATTTTCGTAAAAGTACCCAGAATAGATAATATAGATATTCAAACAATGGTGGTAGGTCAATGTTCTGCGCGGCAAATGTTTTTCTGTGGCGGGACAAATGAAATACATATATTCTGCATGGCGGGATATGCAGGGTATTAGGGTTCTTTTGCTTGGTTATGTGCAAGTTACACGTAGAAAAAATTAGTGCCTTATTACTTTTCTGTTAATACGAAAGTCGGTAATTCTATAGATATCAATTAATTTAGTGTAAATACAGTTGAAGTATAAAATAAACGAAGTTAAACGTATAGGTAACCAAAAATTTTAGAGTGGAGTTGGAACTTTAATTTATCACGAAAAATAAATGGTAAGTGCAAAAAATAGGGGCAAATATCAATATATAACTCTTGGTGGTTGGTATAATAGAAACAGGAAGTTATTTCTCCAACATTTGATCTAGATATAAATTATTGAAAAAATGTGGTTTGATTAGAGTATGGTCTGTATGCAGGGGGTCAATTTATCAATATTGACTACATAAAAGCTTATTTTATTTTTCATTTCAAATTATTAATGCCATGTTTATAGTTGTACTTTACATGTAATCTTTTGCTGGTTTATTTTTATTGCAATTGTTGTCTAGAGTCGAATTCGATTGGTGTCATCTCATGTGAACCCGTCATATACCTATATTTGTTTTTAATTTGTTAATAATATTAGTGTAATGTCTGATACGTTCATAACATTATTATATATATATTACAAATTCATTCGATTTAAATAAAATTTAAGAACAACACATAGATAAAAGGATATTAAGAAAAATATTGAAGATGATTTTTAATATTGTTTAAAAATAGGTATATAAGATTTTAAACAGGTTGAGTATCTCTAAGTTATGAGATTTATACTTGAAAACATGAAATATATTTTTGAGTTCTAGTATACCGACGTATAAGTACATTGATTATTACTTTTTGTTTTTAGTGCTACAATATCGAAATTTTGTCAGTTCTTCTTTGTTTATACCTTTATTCTTATCAGGGCATTAAGCCAAAGCTAATGAATATGATTGTATTAAGTTACCTACATATTTTCCCAATATCAAATATCTATATCTACAGAAGAAGAAATAAAATAATATTCAATTAACATTCATTGGACTATATAAAGATAACAATAATATTTTTTTATAGTAATTCAGCACTAATGACTGCATTGCAGTTATTATTTGCCACATAAATATAATTAGGTCGAAAACTTTCCGGTATTTTCCTCAAATTTCCATTTATTAAGCTCGTTATTAAATACACAATTGTCTTAGAACTTATATTCGTACTTATCGTAAAGCTTCATGTTAGTTGTTTAGCATATTTTTTTATGTAGAATTTAACCTCGTCAGTTTATAAATAAAATCTCAAATACCTATAGAGGGTTTGATACAATTTTTTTCTTCATTGGAAGATCTATGGGGAAGAAGTATACCAAAGTAGTAATATGTAACAAAAGAGATTGGAAAATTTTCATGACTTTACTATCTTGACACAGTTTTTAAATGGTATACCTAGTTATCTTATAAAGCTTGTGATGTTTACTGTTCTATACCAGTTAGGTATTCTAAATATTTTTCTATAGTTTCTTAAATGCTGTGGCAAGGAAATTAAATTAAGGGATTACATGGAAGACCCCACTTTACATTTTCATTCATTGATTGTTCAATTACTCTAGTTTTTAAAGGTACTTTGACGTTTTATTATGGAACACTAGATTTTTACATATTGGGAAATCCAGTATGAATGATGATACTGGATACTGGCCTCGTTATTGGTTAAGGTGCAACGGGTCTAATTCTAATAAAGATTTTGCTTATAAGTCTGTATGGTATAAGTATGTTAGGAAAATGCTGAGCTGAAATTTCTTGGAAAGTTTTTTCTGTCATATTTATATGTCATACCAAAATAAGTTTATTTGAGAGAACTTTATGTGCTTATGTCTAAAGGTATACACAGTATCCCTTTAACACGTTAATCGCCATGTGACCCGACATCTGAGTTTCAACAAAATTATACCACCAGGTCCTGTGACCCGTATATGGGCTTCACGACTTGCTTTCATTCTCGGCTCTGTGAACCGCTGTTTAGTCCTTGCTTTACATTGCTGATATTAAAATATGGGGCCTGGCCGTCCCAAACAGCCTTTGGCCCTGGGATTTTTTTGTTTTTGAGTTGACAGATATGCATAATAAAGTATTCCAAAAAAATAGTACACTATATTATTAGGAGCAAAAGTAAAACTTTATGTGCTGAAGGTGGTGAGTTGACTGCCGAACGAAGTGAGGCAGCCAAACCAACTGAAACACGTAAAGCTTCATTTTGCTCCCAATAATATATGGTATTTTATTTTCAAACTATAACATCCAAAATTACAGTGAGATTTTTCGATTTATTTGGATGATTTATTTGCATGTAAATGTGACTGTTTGAGCGTACAAACAAGTCAAAACAGGAATTGCAAGCCTGCATAATGCGTGAATCGTGTTTGAGTCACAGGGCTTCAGACATACATAGGCTCCGAGAACCAAACGTTGATTCACATTTTAAAATTGTTTTTTTTTATGAAAAAAATAACTCGTAAACATTTTTTGTAAATTATTACACAGTATTTTAAGTTATTAATAAAAATATCTCTAAAGAGAGTTTGGGCTTGGGTGGAAAAATTTTACTATATGATGTGGGCGATTAACGTGTTCAAAATCAATGGCTAGAGATACCTTGCTTTAAAAAAATGCTTAAACTTATTTCATTTCTCTAAATTTTATTGTTTCATGATAATTACAACATTTACAGGGGAGTAGTTGTCCTTAAATACTAGGATATTACAAGTCATTATTTGAAATTTGAGAATTTAAATCTGTCACTAATAATATAAAAAAATGTTACTCAAATAAGTTTCATGATGCAATGCGCAGATATTCATTATATTATTTTTTCAGCATATATTTCCCATGATTTGGGAATAACAAACGAAAGACTGAAAATAGCAAAAGTTACTTGAAAACCGTACTAGTCTTATTTACTAAAAGATTTACCTATTAAAATGAGTGGGCACAAATCTGACGAAGATAGATCCCTTCATTCCTCAGAAAATTTTCAGGACTATGACCCAGAGAAGTTGTCCTGTGTTGGCCAGTATACAAAAGGCGAATATGCTGAAGCCAGCAAGCTTTCCTTCCAAGATCTCCTCAGAATCCACCACAAACAAACAGTTTGGGGGTTCAAATTCGGCAGGGAATTACGAGAAAGCACCTTGGCTAGAGACAAGAGTATCCAAGGAAAGAACACCGAATTCACCACGGAAATCGAAGATGTTATTGATAGTGACGAAGCTGGTAGTTCAAAATCCTTCACTGAAAAGGATCACAAAACGCCTCATTCAAGAAAACGATCAGGAACAGAGAGGAGTAGTAAACGAAAAAGCAGCCATAGAAATGATTTTGTTTCTCCACAGAAAACTAGAGAAGCACCTTTACCTTTAATGGACTGGGCGGATTCAAAAGAGGTTTGGTTCTTCATGATCTACAAAGAAGAGGCATCCTTAAATTTAAGAAACCCTAGGCTGTTTGAAGATTTTTCAAGTTTTGTACCTAGAATGAGGGCTATTTTGTTGGACTGGGTTATGGAAGTCTGTGAGGTCTACCATTTGAGAAGAGTCACTTATTATTTAAGTGTGGATTATTTTGACAGGTTCCTTTCAATTCGACCAGATGTTCCTAAAAACCAGTTACAATTAGTTGGGGTAACCTGCCTGTTTCTCGCCTCGAAATTAGAGGAAGTATATCCTCCTCGTTTAACTGAATTTTCTTACGTTTGTGATGGCGCTTGTAGCCCAGAAGAAATTCTAGCTTGTGAACTATTGATTTTGAACAGCTTAGGCTGGGATCTGAATATCATGACGCCTAGTGACTGGCTGAATTTATATATGCAGATACATTTTCAAGCTCCTAGAGTAACTAAACAAAAGCTGCACGTAGACATGAATAGAGACTTTTTCTTCCCTCAGTATTCTGGATATCAGTTTACAAGGGCATCACAACTGATAGATATGCTAAGTTTAGACCCAGGGTTCCTTAAGTTCAGCTATAGCACCATAGCTGCGGCAGCTATGTATTTTATGTATGGCAAGAAAGCTGCACTCTCAGCTTCCGGGTTAACTTGGTCTCAGCTTCAGCCCTGTGCTGAGTATATGGCGGTGTTTTATCATGTTATCCGAAATAGTCCAGATCCCAGGCTGTTGTCTTGTAAGGGAGATGCTTCGGTTGATGAGTCTTGTTCATCATTGGCCAGTGTCAGACATAAGGTTAAAGATTTGGTGAGGGACGAAAATCACTCGCTGCAAACACATGTAGTAAATATGGAATATTTTGAGAAATCGACTATAATAAGGTGAGTTGTTTACAATCTTTATATTTATATATAGATATTGATAAAAACAGGACTTAACGATTACCGACTTAAAATACTGATTCACAATTATTATATCGCATTACCGACTGAAAAATATGAATTAATCATAACTTCTTTGTTTTAGGTTAGAGCAAATGGGACTTAAAGTTGAGAAAACTTATGTTAAAAAGAAGAAGGGTGATAAAAAAAGTCCTAACAAGAAGATAGAGGATCAAGCTGATATCAAAGATGATGAGAACGAGGATAATTTCAGTTTAGTTTGTATGTATGATGTGGAAAAACTTCCTTGTGACGCAGTTGCTTTAAACGGTGAGGATATTGACATATCTCCTGTCTCCACTCCAGATGCAGATATAATAATACCTGAGGATAGTAAGGCAATTTTGAGTTTTGATGAAATTTTAGAAGGTATAGTCAAATGTAATAAGAGAAATATACCGGTACAGTTACAAACGACTAAGGACTTGGTGATAGAACAAGCCGATGTCAGACTGGAATAGTTTATTTAATTTTAAATGTACATAGAATATTTTAAGGAACTAGAGATGACGCTTTATTACCTTGTAGGAAATATTTGATTATAGATTAGTGGGTAAATTCAGTTATTTAATTATTTTGTGGTTTGGATGTTGTCATGTCTGTTTCATACAATATCAGAAATGGGATTTCATCGTAAATAACAGAAGCATGATAATACAGTCATAAATATTCAAGTTACAATTAAATTAATTTTATTGTACAAATAACGAATATATTTTAATTACTTCCATATAAATATTCAGAATTATTTCAGGAACTAGATTTTTATTTTTTATTTCTGTAATTTTCAAAAAGCACTCGGATAATAGTTTTTCCAATATCCATATGGTTAGAGTTCAAAACATTGATATCGGTGCTAAAGTAATATTTAACTTAACAGTTATGGTTGAAATATTAAATAAATCAACCAAGTTTGAGAAACTTGAATATATTGATAATTTCTCTAAACAGTAACATAACTTTTGTCATGGAATAGTATGACATTTTTACCACCTCAGATTTTTTCAAAATATAGGCATCATCATGGCGTCTTTTGCCGTTTTTAAATTCCTCTTGAACAGTAAACATGCACACCCTTTTTTAAATTAGACTTTGAGTTTCATTATTACTTTTACCACTTTAGTTCATATAGCCAAGAAAAAAGACTAAAAAATGTTGAATACTAAGTAGGTATTTTTGGAAAAAATTTTGTTGGTCCTTAGCATTGCTCTTTTAAAATGAAAAAATCTCTGAAGTGATTACATTGAAAATGTTTTGTATTGACACCAAGATTTTAGTTTTAAAGAAGCAGTTTGTTTTCTTTTCTTTTTTTTTTGGGTATTGGAAAAAAAATTGAATGCCGTTGAATACCGATGTGGGTACCGTTGTGTGTATCCACTCACAGAAATTAGCTCACTTTATAACCTTTAAGTTAAAATTCTATTTCCTGATAAAATATATCTTCATTTACTTATACTATAAAAATAAGTAAAAATATAGAAGCAGAATACACACTACTAAAGGATGGTGAAACATATCAGTTTATATCGATTGTTTAATACCATATAAAGTGTTTTATTGTTATTTGGGTATTCTATCATATTTATGAAAACAAATTTTAATAATATAGATAAATAAAATAAAGTGTTCACAATTTTATTTGCTAGTTATTATTAAATGTTATCTTAAGCAACTTAACAAATCCTTTTTTGACATAGAAAAGGAGAAAACGTTCTAAGGCGGGTAAAATATTAACAAAAGATATTTCTCTCCTATTTATTACTTGCTAATTTTTATCTACTTGTACATCAAAATCGTAGCAAAAAAACATTATGAATAACAGATTTAATCTTTGAAGATATTGAGTGAAACTAAAAATTTTAATTTTAATAATTTTTTGACAACAAATTGTTTATAGTTTTATCATTTTATCATTCGAAAAAAATTAATTTATAACATGATTCTAATTATTTTAAAGACCTCTTCTTTTAGATTTTAATATTACTATTTTAATTGTTTGCAGTCTGCCTTTATGTACTGTATTTTATTATTCGACTATTAATTGACTGTTACCTTTTTCTATGTTAACTATAACATGAAATTTTTAGACTAATTTATAAAATCCTGTAGATTAATACTTGTGATTGAATTTTATTTATAGTAATATATTTAATATACAGTGCATTCATTTAATATGTATAGTTGGACCTAAACTTTCCTAATAATTTTGAAAAAAATTCTTGAATGTATCTTTTTTGTTTTCTTGTATTTTGTCATTTTATCTATTGCACCATATTGGTATTATTTATAAAAATCATAAAAATCGATGAGTCAAAATACCTTTTAAAGGCATTTTACATTTACCATGTAAATTTACATGGTAACATTTATATGGCTCTTTTCTGAAAATGTCTCGCATGCCCTGAATTCTTAGGTCTAAATATCAATATTAGGTAAATGACTGCAATGTATATCAACTTAGGCCTAGTAATACTTCATTTTAAATTATAATATTTATGTACCTATATATCATTTGCTTTCATTATTTTCATTGGAACTAAGAAAACCTATTATTTATTTTTATTAATCAGTGAATAACAAGTTCTAATTTTACTCTATTCATTTTTCTATTTTTTCTTTCCAAAAATATGGTACTGGAATAAAAATGTTCATACAACACCCAAAATCTTTTTTCTACAACCGAGCGTAAAGTACAAATTTGGACTACTTTGTCCATTCTTTTGGAAGTGCAAATTTGTACTTTGCATTCGGTTGTAGACAAAATCATGTGTGTAATTCGAGCGCAAAGTGACATGGCCGCTCTCGCGAGATAGTCGTGCTCAGAGCGGCAATGTATCACTTTGCGCTCTTAATACACAAATAGCTATTGTATTCATTTAAATAAGAGAGTTACATATCTATCATTTTTCACTACCATTATGTGCCTTAAGACTTTCTAATAGGGGGGAACATTGACTGAAATGAGTGAAGAGAAATATATTTTCATATTTTTAATGCATGGCATGGCTGTTTTCATTACGGCATATGATATTGCTGTTAATTAAAACTATTTGTAAAATTTGTTTGTAGATTTTTTACAGTTATCAATTTTAGCATAGGATCAGTAAAGTGTTGATTTCCTACTATAAATTCGATAAATGTTTTTTTGTACAATTCATAAAAAGGTAATATAATATAGTTAACAAACTATATATTCTTTATTCAGAAATTTGCGTTCCTTATTAAATTTTGTATAGCGAGTTTGGATTTGATTTACAGCACGAATGGATTTTTTCTAGTATTGTTGACAGTAAAATATAATGCTATATTTTCTTAAGAAAATTAAATTGATTGTTTTCAAGGTCACCGCAGTTACTAGATAATTATCGTTACCAAATTTGGGATGTTCATTTAGTGGCGTTGTAAGTAGAAGAAAAAAGCCATTTTATAATTTCAAAAACTACGGTGACTGGATCAAACAACCATCAATTTTTTCTTACATTGTCTATTCAACAGCTTTACATATAAGTATAAAGCAGTTTCCTGGAGTTTCAAAAAATAAACCGACCATTATTCAACCAAATCAAATTTAAAATGCCAAATGGAAAACTGTCCATGTGTATCACTGGTGAAATATGAAAGTACTTCATTTCAATGTCTTTGATATATTAACTATCTTCAGTTGTAATTCTGTTACACCTAGTAGATACATCGAGACACTGTTCCTCTTAAAAAAAATCAGATGTGATTACGCAATCTTGTTATTGCACTCAAAGACTTTCAATAATCTTTAAGTACCTAATACTATTCTTATTCTTGTATATAAAATTTTATTGAAAAAATGTGATCTCTTTTTATGAGTAATAATGTTATATTTAGATTTAATATTATATGCTCTAATGTCAGAGGAGTTTTAGTTGAATTTTTATTGTAATGTAGCACATTTTTATGTAATAAAGATGAAAAAGTTATTTAGTTAGTTTTTGTAATTAAATAATCCTCTTAGTTTCAGTTTGGGTGTCAAAAATTAATAATAATTATAACTCTACACCTCATTCTATTCACAAGGATTAACCGGAAATTTTGAGAGTTGTGTGGGAGAGGGGAGCAATACAATTATTTACTAACACATCACATCTGAACATAAACTTTTTTATGTACTACCAGCTTTGTGTTTGCTAGCTCGAGTGTTTGAATCGGTAGTTAATGCTATATTGACAGCCAGGCAATCATCGCTGGCCTGATATTAGCTTAGTTTGTATGAGAAGCCAGTCACCTCGCCTAGTTCTTAGGGACCTGAAGGATCTATTGTGGCACTCTTAACATATTTAGAGCACTCTGCCAAGCTTTGTCTTTAGTATTAGATGCCACAGCCTTCCTATTAGCCAGCCCTTTGTATTCCCTCATCATGTATTAGACCCACTAGTATAGTAAAAGTTTATTCTGGCCTAGCAGGCCCTCCGTAAATTTAGGCAATTCCTCTTTGATAAACATTTGCTTGTCCCATTTGTGGCAGGTTCTTCCACCGTTTGCGAGTTTTGTTTTTTATCCATTCTACAGTGGATAAGAAACAGAAGCATGAATTAGATATGCCACAAAGGGTTTGAGCTGCTCCTTGTTCTTTGACTCTTCAGGACGCAGTACACACTGACCGAATAGATACACTATAATAAAATATACTTAAATAAAAAAAGTAAAAGGATATTACAGTGTCTCAGGACATAATGGACCGAGATGAAAAAATCGCGAAGTAAGAACCCCTCTTAGGACTTAAAAACACAGCGCACCTAGAAAAGGTTGAGATTTGGCCATTAATATCTATGGATATCTTATAAATAGAATATCTTATCTATAGGATACCTTATAAATAGGAATTCCACAACACATCTTAATAGTTTGGTAGTAGTTTAAATGTTAATACACTTCTAAGAGTGTATTGACATATTGGGCAACAAAAATAAATGTTATTGTTATTACAAATGGGTTGTGTTTAAAAAATTCATGCTTTAAGGGCTTTTAAACTTTTTTGCCACTTCCGGTTTTACAGGAAGTATTACCAACTCTATATTTTTATGTGGAACATTCTGCATATAGGAACAAACACCCTATTATTATATTTTTGGAATCTACCTCATTTTCTAAATCCAACGATATAACATTACTGATATTTTCAGGTGTCAAATTACTTTTTGGACTCGTATTTATTTTACTTTTAAATTGAAGAAAATGTTCGCAGTTTTCTTGGACTGAAGAATAAAATAACTTTTACCTTCAAACTTAAAACTCCTGCGTCTATTTTTTGTCGTGCGTTTTTCGTTTTTATGTTAACCAATATTAGTTCAACTGATTGGCTCAGGCTGACCTATGTAGAGACATTTATCCAATTTAAAACAAATGCTTTTAGTTCGAATAGTTTTTGAACAGTGTGTTTTCATTTTTTATAGAATTATATCTTCCACACTTTGTATATCTAAGCATTCACATAATCTTGAACAATAACTCAAAATTTGTACTATATCTACTTATACAATAATTATTATGCTTAAACATACAAATTATTGTTTAAGAATTTACTTCCCTGATGTTGCAAGTTATTGATTTTAAAGATAATTTAATGTAAGTATAGCTTTATCTCGTCAAGTATTGATACCAAAACTGCGAAATATGAAATGATTTTTGAATATTTCAAACGCAAATATACCTAATTTGTACCTTCACCTCTTGCAAATTAAAAATTAATGATAATATTTCCGGGCAGATTATTTCTATGATTTTTCACGTTATTTAGCTTCTCAATTATTAATTTGTTAATGCATTTGTTTCTCTAAATATATACCTAACCAATACGGATTATTGAAACTTGCGCATTCGCCATTTATTAGGAATAATTATTAATTTTATTCAATGATTTTTTAAAGTTCACTATCACATCCTTACACTTCCTAACCTAAAATTTAAAGTATTTATCATATAATAGATCCACAGAATTATTAATTGCAAACGCTGTGAATATTTTAATAATTGAAGCATATACCTACACTAACAAAAATATTTAATTCAGGAAACTAAGTAGGTAGGGGAGAGTGGGGGAATCCCAGTCGGGTGGGCAATTCCGGTCACTCGAAATTTTCCGCGATAAACGTAGTCACTCCGTTAAATATGTGGTGCCATCTATTATCCATCGGAACAAGTTAAATCCACCGGGTTTCGCTTTCAAGGCTCCAGTGTAAGACATTTGTTCTTGTGGTCAAGTTATTGCCAGGTTTTCTTCTAATATTTTGACGAATTTAAACCAACGTAAGTACCCGAATACGTTATTTTTTTGCACGTTGTTATAAGGAATATCTTAAGGGGTAACTTTCCGTTTAGATCCTGCTTTTACAGGAGCTTAAATAAAGAGGAATAATTTTAGGTTAAGTTTACATTGCCAGATTGCTTTCGAGAAATGCCAGTCAAAATAGATGGGGTAATACCAGTCAGTATTACCCCACAGGCCTTCATATTATGACTAAGTGGGGTGTAGGTATACTTTATATTTTTTTAAATTTTAAATCAATGTGTTTTATTTGTTACAGATGCCTAGGACTTATATCAAAAAAGGAAACTTCACAACCAAAAAAGGAAAAGTCACAACTTTTTTAAGTTGTGACTTGTTTTTTCATTATTACGTATAATAAAATATTTGATTACACTTTTCTAGTTAATATTGTTTCAATATTTTCTGAAGAAATGTCATTCTAATTATAAAAAGCATTAAAAATTGGTTGACCGGTATTAACCGCAGAGTGGGGGAATACTGGTCAATGTTATGACATTGGTCAGAATCTAACTTCTCTTTTGCAGTTTGTTATTTTGGTTTAAGTGGTATTCCACAGTGTAGTGGATAAATGAGGCTATCTCCTATACTATTTACATTTGACAAGAAAGCAATATTTTCTGTTATATATGTAATTTGGCTTAAGTGACCGCCATTCCCCCATTCTCCCCTACACCTACTTAAATTTGGACAATTAAAAATTTTAAATTAAATTATTAAATATAATTATTTGTTATGAAGCACATTTATTTTCTGTAGGTACTTATATATTTAAATAAATCCGCCACCTGTAAAATCTTTGTCTTAAAACCGCTGTTACGCGATCAATATTTTGCTGAAGAAGACACAGCTTATATATGTAGGTATATAAGCTATGAAGAAGACAAATGTGAAGTGGCAACGAATGCCACTATGTAGGTATTAGCACTATGAAGAATCTTTCGATACGTGACTTCATATAGAAACGGATACGGAGTTCATAGATCCCATGAATCCGCAAAAGAATTCCATGAATTATAGAAAAATCATGGATTTAACTTTTATTATTCTATTTATATTAACGCATTTTTATTAGTAAAGTTCTAGTAATTGTATTATGTTGTCCTTACTTATAGTAGTTAATACAGTTTTGAAATGACGGAAGGAACATTTCTTTTAACCAATAATTTTAAATAATAAAAAGTGTACCTAGTTTGTGTAACCACTTAGATCTACATACCTACGTATATAGTTATTGTAGTTGTTAGATTATACCTAGTTACAAACAAATACTGGCTCATCATTTTAATATCTACAAAATTACCAATTTTTATTTGAGATTTTGGGAAGCCAGTCTCCATTTTTTAGATTATTAAAATTAATAAATTAAGCGATTGACACACTTAACTCTGAGCGACCGGCCCGATGAAAAATAAAACAACGCAAAAGAATAAATAGGTTTAATGTCATATTTTAGTATTTTAGATCTATAAAACGAACGAATAAAAAACAAAAATTTATCAAAATATAGTGTCCCAGTTTTATACTGAAAAAATTCGGGAATATACATATAGAACCAGTAAAAATAATGGGATTTTGCTTTATAAAGTTATTTCCAAATCTGTACCGTTTTCGAGATACAGGGTGTTAAAGTTAAATTTTTTTTTTATTTCTATCTCTGATAGTAATAAACCAATGGTTTTCAAATTTTATTTGGTAGAGGATACTATGAATCTTTACTCCCACAAAAAATTTCAGCTCAACGGGAATAGTCAGTGACGTGCAACCTGCACTCTGCATATCTTTTTTTAAAAAATATTATGTTACGCTACTGACTAACGTTTAAAGTAATACGATATTTCGATGTCCCACCCATTTCTCTTACATTTTTTCCATAGAACACACCATTACCGAGTAAATCAATATTTTATGAAACCATGTCATGATCTTTCCTAAAAAAAATACCTACCTTAAAATAAAATTAGAACCAGGTAAAATTATTTTATTTTAAGGTATTATTTTGTTTGTATCACATTATAAAATCATATGATACACGTAAGTTTGTTTTAGTGGTGACTTGAGACTAAGTCAGAAAAGTTTACCTAACTTCTTTCAACTAAACAATGCCATAAGCAAACGAACAATTTGAAATAGAATGCGGAAGAATATGTCAGTTTTTAAATCTGAACTGTAGAGCCTCGCTAACACACTCATTATGTGGGCATGGATCGGCACGACTCTTCTTCATCTAGAGTTCTCTCCTCTAACGATATTGACAAGAATCACGCAATTACTGGTATTCTGGTGGGAACCAAGTCCGAAAGATACATGGCGTGATTAATGCTGTGGAAGTAGAGATTTATACCCGAATAGAACTAGGAGTGTTATTTCAAAGCGTGAATAAATATACTTTCTGCAAAATATAGGTATATTCATGCATATTACGTATACCGAATGATCAGGTCCGTTCCTAGAAATCTTGTAAAAATTAAACATATTCAAGTACGATTTCTGATTTATTTATTACTAGCTGCGGACAACCTGGTTCGCTGGATTTTTTTTTTCTTTTCATCTATATCTCATCTAGTGATTTTTCTATATTTAATATAGAAGACGTGCATCAAAAGACTTTCCTTTTTTTATTACTTCTCTTATTTTTTCTCTTTTTTTGTACATAAATATCTTACATAGGTACTAAGTATACACAAATATCTTTATTTATAGAAAGTTAACAGATCCATGCGCGTCTTGCTTTACCTTATATAGCCTAAGGTAGAGTTGCGACTTTTTAAAAAAATTCAGGCCAGGCCAGATAAACCCACCGAACGTTTGGCCCAATTAAAGCCAGACCTCTTGACAATTATGGCCCGGCCAGGCCAGGTTTGAGCCAGGCCGGACCAAGCTAGATTGAATTTGGCCCGGCCCGACCCGCCCAGACCAGGCCAGGCGCGACTCGGCTACGTCAGACCAGGCCAGACCCGACCAAGCCAGTCGAATCGAAGCTCAAATCGAATCTGATCCGGCCCGGCTCTATCAAGGCAAGTTTAGCCAGAATCGGTCCGCGCAAATTCAGCCCAGTCTGCCTAAGCCACATTCGGCCATACCAGAAATCCTGCCTACTTGACATTGACAATAGGTATGACGATTCATAAATTTATTAACTCTTTTATGTCTGAATGAAACGTTCAAATGTCTCACAAAATAGAACAAAACAACCTTAATAGAATAATTTTTTATTTCATTATCAAATAAAATACAAACTCCGAAAACAAATTTGTTCAACAACTTAAACACAAACATGTTTTACATTTAACACTTGTAATATATATATATATAGTAGTATAAGATATTATATGTATGTACAGTGAGTCCCAGAAGTGATGTCTAAATTCATTTAAAATTCAGCGGTGTGTTTTTTGGAAAAACACTCGGACTTGTGGATTTTTATTTTTTAATGCGATTTTTTTATGATCAATTCATGTACACAGGGTAGTCCAAAAAGAAGTTACGACCATCAACTTTATTTTTTCAAATATTTCATTTTTAAATTCTACATCGAATTCTAAGTCTGTATAAGAATTTTTAGATGAGCTTAAATATCAGAGTAATACTTATTGCTAAGTATAATTTTTCCATTTTGGGACACCTTAAATTTTAAGTAGTATGAGTGAGATTGGCCGTAAGTGGTCAGATAAATGGGTGAAACACCTCAAGTTATTATGAAATCAAATTCCTCATAGGAAGAACAAGATATACTATTTTAAAATTGTTATACAGCAAACTGGTTAGCCTAGGTTAAGTCGAAATCGGTTCGATCCGGCCCAAAACGGCCAGGCCAAGCCAGGCCCGAACCGGCCCGGCCAGGCCTGGCCCGACTCGGCCAGTCGGACCTGGCCACTTCAATTTCAGCCCGGCCCAGCCAGGTATTACAAAGCATCCGGCCAGGTCCAGCCCGGCCAGTAAAATATGCAGATTTTCCCGGCCCGGCCAGGCCCGATTTCGAGCCGGGCCTGGCCTGGCTGGGCTTCTGGCCTCAAATCCCAACTCTAGCCAAAGGAGCCATCTCCACTACTCACACATTCCTGAACACATTTGGAATGACCTCGAACATTCCAAAATATTTTCGATCCTTCCGGTCCAGTTCATTCTAGAACATTCTAGCTGAGAAAAACCCTAGAAACATTCGAGAACATTCAACCTCGCATAATTGGTGTAGGGGTGAAGAGTGAGGGTGAGGACGAAGAGTATGTGTGGCGGAATTCTAGGATGTTCCAGGACATTGTAAAACTTTCTTCAAAATTCTGGAACGTTCTAGAAAAAACTAGAACATTCTTTCTTATTGAGAATTCGATAACGACACACTTTTTCGAAGTTGGCCACTTTCAACCCCTATATCTCCCACACCACCACAGCTACCGACATGCAACCACCATAGTGGTTGCAGATTAGTAGTCTGGGCTGGATAGTTGCGGCTGCAAAGTGAAATATACGGACACACACGTCTATTTTTGTATATATACAGGGTGTCCCATTAAGAATGGAAACACTCGCGTACAAAATTTGTTTATGGACCGATTTGAACCGGATTTTTTGAAAAGATAGATCTCCAAACGGTCTATGTTGATGCAAAATTTGGAGACGAAATTTTGATTTTTAAGGCCTACTACGAATTTTTTTATGTGAAAAATAGCAAAATTTTGTTAGCGATTTTTTTTTATAAAAAATCTGACTACGGTTAGCTAGGGATACAGTCAAACGTTAACTGATTTTAATCTATCACATTAACAAGTTGAAATTCTTCCCATTCTAGGCACGTCGCCAGGATCGCCAATATCGTATCACCCCAGAAGTGCTTTTATTCTGGGGTATCACTTTAAACATTAGTCAGTGACGTAACATATATTTTTTAGAAAAGGGGTCCCAAGGTGCAGGACTGTTCCCATTGAGCTGAAATTTTTTGTGGAAATAAAGATTCATAATAGCATCTACCAACTAGAATTTGAAAACAATTGGTTTATTACTGTAAGATATATAAATAAAAAAAAATAATGTTTTTTTCAATTTATATATCTCAGAAACGGTACATATTTGGCAATAAGTTTATATTGCAAAGTTCAATTATTTTTACTGGTTCTACTTGTTCCTAAATTTATTCAGAATAAAACTGGGACACCCTGTATACATCATAAAATTTTTAAAAAGTAAATTATTTCGCAGAGTTGATAAAAAAAAAACGGTTCTAGAATCCTTGCAACTAGGATAATTTGATAAACTAAAATGCTGTCCTCTAATTTATGCTGTTCCTTATAGCAAGTCATGATTGTAGGTACTCTTTGGCAAGACTAAATTTATTATAGAACTTCGCTACATTTTAATTCCAAAAGCCACATCTATTTTATCTTACACACCACCATTGATGAATTTCAAAGGTACATGAAAGGTAAAGTCAGGAATTCCATGGTGTTCGCAATATATTATCGTGTTATGGTCACATAGCTATATGTGTAGGAAAAGGCGGTGTAATTTATGCTAAAGTTCTTCACGACAGCAGCTACAATTTTCACGGTTTTGAAATAATATCACGCCCTGTTGTATCTCATATCCATAAATCTTTTGGTAGAAAAGTAATAGATTTAAATACAGAGTGTGGCAAATATAACGTATAATATTGTAAAAAATACAAGGTGTCACATTTGAAATATTAAAGCTTATATCGACGTATCTTTTTCACCCTCTAAAAAATAAATATATGTGAAATAAGGGCAGAAATAAAAGAAAATCGACGGATCCAAGCATTTTTTTAAATTGTGTAAGTACCTATTTACTGCTTGTGGATGACCTGCTGGCCATACTTTCTGTGTGGGAGGTTGAGGTTCAAGCATATGCGGACGATCTAGTCATTTTAATCAGAGGAAACTCTGAAGAAGGAATTTCCCTCACCCTCCAAGAGGTACTAGAGACAGTACTGAGTTGGTGTAAGAGGGAGCAGATGTCTGTAAACCCTCACAAAACGGTAATTGTACCGTTTACCAAGAAAAGAAAGCTGGACAACTTAAGACCTCCCTCCTTACTTGGTGAAATAATTCCATTTGCGGAGGAAGCAAAGTATCTGGGTGTAGTACTGGATAAGTCGCTTAATTGGAACTCCCATCTGGAAAAAATTATCCACAAGGCACGACTGTCCTTATGGACTTGTCGAAGAATTTGTGGGAAATCTTGGGGCACTGGACCCAAACAAATATATTGGCTGTATGTGACGGTCATACGACCCATGATCGCATACGGCTCCATAGTTTGGTGGTCCAAAGGACTACAACAAAGGACCAAAATCAAACTCTCTGGTTTACAGAGACAAGCCTGCCTGGCCATAACTGGAGCAATTAGCTCCACACCGTCAGCAGCTCTGGAAATCCTACTGGACCTACCTCCTCTTCATATATATTTGGAGAAAGAGGCCAGATGGGCAACATACAGACTAAAGCAGGCAGCTTTTAACATGCCGCAGTCTGACACCATGGAGCGCAATAGGCTGCTGGATGACATGGAAAGTCACAGTATCCTGGAGATGATTTCAGATGTCATGCCTGCAAAGACCAACCTTGAACTGCCCTTTCACATTCTCTTCCCAGGAAGAGATGAATGGGATCGGAATAAGACTGACCTATTAAGGGCAGATAGTTGTTGGTTTACAGACGGATCCAAAACACCCATGGGAGTTGGAGCCGGAGTATATAGTTACAACCCAACGGTGAAAATATCTTCATCCCTTGGCAGTTATGCAACTATATTTCAGGCAGAAATTTATGCCATCGAATTGTGTGTACAGAGGCTGGAACAAAGGCAACTTACACGCAAATCGATAAAAATCTTCTCAGACAGCCAAGCAGCTCTTAAAGCTCTTGGTTCCTACCGTTGCAACTCAAAAACGGTATGGAGCTGCCAGCAGGCACTTGCTCAATTGAGCAGGAAAAATAGAATAACTCTGGTCTGGGTCCCAGGCCATGCTGGCCATGAAGGGAATGAGGCAGCCGACTCCCTAGCTAGGGAGGGTGCTGCTTCTGAATTTGTCGGACCAGAACCGGTGCTTGGCATATCCTCGAGTACTGCCAAAGCAACGCTCTTGACCCGGGCTGAGGAGCAAATCCTCCAGTACTGGCGGGAACTACCACGATTAGTTCATTCGAAGGCGTTTATAATAAACCCTTCAAAAACAAGAACTAAAAAACTTCTAGAGTTAAGCAGGTTTCACCTACGAACTCTAATTGGCCTATATACGGGCCACTGCCGTTTAAAATATCATATGTGCAAATTCGGCCTAGCAGAAGATGCTGAGTGCCGCCTATGCTTAGAAGATGATGAAACGGCAGAACACATATTGTGCACCTGCCCCGCTGGAGAAAGGATCAGATACTCATTATTTGGCAAAGGACAACTTCTGCCAGAGGATCTGAACAAATTCTCACCCAATAAGGTGATCAGCTACATTAAGAAGCTGGACCTGTTGGGTGAAATATAAGTAGGTGTGAGCCACAATAGACCACATGGTCGCGGTGGAGGGTCTGGTTTTCGGCCCACTCACTTTTGAACCTAACCTAACCTAAGTACCTATTTATATAAATTTATTCATTACTTTACGGAAGTACTGTATAAATGTCGTGAATGTTTAAATTGACAATTATGTAGGTATAATTACAACTACTAATGTAATTTACACTGGCAATTATAAAATAATTGTTCGACGCTTCCGTAAAATGCACTATGACCAAAGTATAACCTTTATTTGTTCTAAGAATATTTCAATATCTGTACTAGGCACGTTTCTCCAGTGAAAACATATTTACCTTTACTCCGCTGCAAATTCAATTTGATTATAATGCTTCTTCCCATGGACAGTTTGCGAGGATAAGTTGAAAATACTTTCATTGAATCGTATATAATGTCTGTCTACATCAATATAATCAACGTTGGCTTGCCGATTCTCACGGTAGGTTGTACATACATTCCTACTATATTACCCGATATGTATGAGGAAATAAATAATCACGGTAATTTCATCGTAAATAGTAGAGCATTTTACAGAAACAGTAATCATTTTATTTAATTCGTTATAAGTATCAAATGAGAATCAATGGTATATTTTTGTCGGTTGAGGTAATTAAGCAAAAATAATATTATGCTTGTAATTTATTACATGTAATTTTGAAATATCCTTGTGTAAAGCCCTTGAAGTAGGCGGCTTACTATTTAATAGTGTTTCGAGTATTACCTTCGATATACGATGAATTCATAGTTTAAAACTGCAGGTTTTACAAAACTACTATGAATATGTGTGTTTAAGAAAAAATTGAAACACTACTTTTCTTTAGTAAAAAGTATTTCGTAGACAGTGGCGTATCATTCATTTTCTAAAAATGTTTTCTGGTAATAACAAATTCACGTACAGCACTGGTGTGCCGTGCTGAACTCAAAGACTTGTATTGCATGGCAATACAAGTCTTTAGTATACGGTAATATAACAATTGATTTCCAAGGTTGAACTATATTTTTATTCATTTGAGCACCCTGTATTTTTTCACCCATTTTTGTTCCTTCCTTATTATATTTTCTGCACTCAAGGATTCAGTTTCAAATGATAGTTAGTCATAGACTTAGACTTCCACAGTCAATAAGCATACAAATGAGTTATTTATTTATACCTAAATTTAAAGTATGTATACATTAAAGATCTGAAATTACTAGAAATTTAACAAAGAAAGTTATGTTTACAGTTTAAATACATCAAAGAGGCGAAGATCTACCGCCAATCGCCAATATCCACTGGCCGTGGTAAAGATCTGTGATGGTTCATATTTTCCCTAATATTTTAGAAACTAAAAACAATTTGACAAGACTGCAAACGGATTATGAATAATCATCAATCAGAAAGGGTAAATTTTCTCTCATTTCATCGATTTGGTATTTCTTACAGTTTCGTAAATAGTAACAGTGGATAGTAATAGGAAATAGTAGCAACCCGATATTTAGGAAAGTCTACAGTTATTATATTTGGCAGCTGTCTGTAAATTATGATCAGTATTTTTCGTTTTAACCAAATATAGTTTAATATAATTACTTGTATTAATTTACAATAATACAATACAATAAGAAGACATTATTTGCAGTTTAATAATTATTAATCTGTTTGGTTTTGGTCAGTATTTATCTTAAAATATTTTTAGTTTCAAATCTAGATGGATCATTCACTTGTGTCAGAAAAAGCTACTAGTTACACCCTATGGAATAGCAAATATGTATAACATACATTACAGAACAAATATACAGTGAGGACATAAAGTCCCCCCCCCTCTAATTTTTGAACCACTGGATAGATTGTGATGAAATTTGGAACGATAATATATGACTAAATTCTGCATTTTTTGACACATCAATGACAGCTCTGAATGTCAAAGTGATACCTGGGCGCGCAATAGGAGCATTTTTTTAAATGGAAATGGGGGTCGAGTAATAACACATTTTGAAGCTTTTTTTATGCTCAAAACATCCCCCAATTTTGAGAACATTTGGTTCAGTAATTTCCAAATAAAAACCAGTAATATCGATTTCTGTTATATAATTTTTTTGC
Organism: Pogonocherus hispidulus; assembly: GCA_963924545.1. NCBI lineage: Eukaryota > Metazoa > Arthropoda > Insecta > Coleoptera > Cerambycidae > Pogonocherus > Pogonocherus hispidulus. The sequence continues at coordinate 47,110,167 of OZ004698.1, read as the reverse complement.
ATACATATTACAAATTATTGTAAATTATTCAAAGCAAAACAAAAATTAAAAGTAAACAAATAACAATAATAAACCATCCCTAACCTAAAATAACCTAAATTAAAAAATTATGAAATAACTTAAATTAAACGTAGAGGCATAAACAAATTTAGAAAACACGAGTTACTTCAAAAGATGTTGAAAATGACCTCCATGAACCTCCTGACAAATAAATGTTTCATGAGTAAGTTCTATTATAAAGATTATGTGGTAAAAAGATTATGTTATAAACTGATATTACTGGTTTTTATTTGGAAATTACTGAACCAAATGTTCTCAAATTTGGGGGATGTTTTGAGCATAAAAATAGCTTCAAAATGAGTCCCCACTCGCCCCCATTTCCATTTAAAAAAATTTTCCTATTGCGCGCCCAGCTGTCACTTTGACATTCAGAGCTGTCATTGATATGTCAAAAAATGCAGAATTTAGTCATATATTATCGTCCCAAATTTCATCACAATCTAACCAGTGGCTCAAAAGTTAGAGGGGGGGGGGACGGACTTTATGTCCTCACTGTATAATGTTCCTCTATATACAATTATTACATTTTCAAGAAGTAAAAAAAGATGATTTGTTTCTCCAATTTGTAGCTCATGGCATTGATTGTCTTCTAATTTCCATTGAAATTTTATGTCGAGTTCTATGTATATTCATGCACGTCGGTTATAGTTAAGTTCAAACGAATGCTGAAGCATCTCACCTCGTTATCCTAATTAAATATTTAAGTTACGTGGCCACATAATTGTAAAACTCTCCTTCTCTGTCTCAGGGCACTCGTTACCTTTAATTAGGTCCTGCCTTTGCCATTACTACCTACCCACTTAAATACCAACTTTGCTGGGCACCAAGTTATGCGCCTATATTACTTGTCTCTTTTAATTAGCGGTAACATTATCTTTTATCTTCTTTATGTCTGGTACCTACACATCTAATATTATTATTGCTATTTTTTAATATAATGAATACTTGCGCTGCATCTCCGAAACTTACCAATTTTAATGAGATCGGGTAATAAATGTATCCAGTGATATGCATACAGGGCGTACGTGGATGTAATACCTAAGTATAAGGAAAATTAGAGGGTTCCTATATGCAATGCAATCAAAATTATTATTGAATGAAATAAAGAATCTAAGGAAGTTCTTATTTTTATTAAAGTTAAAGCAACTACTCTCCAACGAAAGGTAATTGCTGTTTGGAACCATCCAGTAAATATATTCTAAAAATGCTTTGTTATTTACCTGATCAATGGGAACCATTGGCTATAAAGGGAACCATTTATAGCCATTAAATTATGATATGTGATTAAGGAATCACGTCTTGACTTGATATGCAAACTACTTAACTTGACCTGCCTTGAAATCAAGTAATGCCTAGTCCAATATCAAGTCAAGTCAAGTAGTTATATTTCAAGTACTTGTTGAAATCAAGTAGTTGTTCAAGGCCACTTGATTTTTTTGTATGCTTAATTGAAATCAAGAAATTACAGTGCAATAAATCTTGCCATTAATACCTTTATTTGTATAAAACTGTAATGTATTACCAAAAAATATATATATAAAATTAAAATAATACTATAAACGGTTTATAGTGTACATTGTCCAAGACAACTGAGATCCAATATACTCAGTTGTCTTCTTCCTTACTGTCATCATTTGATGACAGGATCTTTTGCTTTACAAGATCTGATTTCCTGATTCGGATGTTATATCTTCCAACACGTATCCTGACTCGCTAATCTGAAACGGTTCTGTTTCCATTTCCTGCTTCCGTTCAAATTTTAACAATCACACATAATTGCAGCTGACAGCACACGCACACACAATTGAGGACTGTTACAAACTGTACTAACTCACAACTCAGTTCTACACATGCGCAGTTGTTCCAGTCAGCTCGAGCAAAGGGGAAACCCATACCTAGTCACGATACACTATTAGTGTATCGTGTTCCTAGTTTATTTCTATGCAAATAAAACAAATGCATGAGCTTGAAGGACCGTTTACATTATCGGTTCATTACGTGATGGTTCATATAAATCTTATCATTGCATCACTTGTATAATTAATAATTTTGTATATAATTTGTAAATGAAAGAAGGAGCAAGAACTATAAGAATAGGAATCATGTCTTCCGATAATCAACCAAATCTACACAGATCTAGAATTCTAAGATGTTGTGGAATTCTCTCTCTCTCTCTCTCTCCCTCCCAGGAGAAGTCCCTGTATAAATGCACAAAAACCAGTAGAAGGAGAATTCAAATGAAATCCAAGACTCTAATAAAACTTTTTGTTTCAATGAACCAACTTTTTATTTGAGTAGGCTGTTATTTGTAAATCATTAGGAAATTATTAATTATTGTGCTAATTTTCCTATTATATTGAATATAATAGTCTATTGTTTAAATTGATTGCACGTGTTTATTATTATTTGCCACTTATAAATGTAAACACGTTCAGATCAAGATTGCAAGATCACTGATTCCTTACTGAAGAATAGCTATTAAGTAAAATGCTACAGTAATAGGTAAAAACTTCATCGCTTCTTGGGCATAATAAAATAAAACACTAGGTACCTCTGAAACTTTCAGTAAATTTTTTGAGGACTTTTAACATTTTTGGTATTAATTCCTGTAGGTAAACCAAGTCTAAGTATATTTGCAACCATCCATTATTCAAGTTTTCCAATATTTTATTTTGTTCTTGATAACTGATCACTGCCTTTATTAGTTACAGCCACGTCGACCATGTATCTAAAGGATATAAGTCTATTTACCTACTGCTGTATTTGCTAATTTGTATAGACATCTATCTTAATTCTAACACATGTCGGAACACATTTTAATTTAACATTGAAACGAGAGCAATAAATATAAAATAATGAAAATTAATTTGTCATTTTATAAGCATGTCTAGTTTAGATATATTTGTTAGGTATACTTCAAAAATCTCTGTTGATCATTTATTTCTGATACATTTCGTAACACAAATAATTTTAGTAGGTATACACTTGTTTAGAATAATTTTCCTTTGATTCAGAACTTAGTAGAGAACTCATTTAAAAATGTGGTATTATATTTCGTATACCGATCCAAGTAGATATTACACATGTAGCACACCATTGCAAATTTATCAAGCACTTTTTTATACAGTGAGGACATAAAGTCCGTTCCCCCCCCTCTAATTCTTGGACCACTGGGTAGATTGTGATGAAATTTGGAACTATAATATATGACTAAATTCTGCATTTTTTGTCATCTGTCTGCATCAGTGACAGCTCTGAATGTCAAAGTGACAGCTGGGAGCGCAATAGGAACATTTTTTTAAATGGAAATGGGGGTCGCGTATTAACTCATTTTGAAGCTATTTTTATGCTCAAAACATCTCCCAATTTTGAGAACATTTGGTTCAGTAATTTCCAAATAAAAACCAGTAATATCGATTTCTGTTAGGTATATCATTTTTTTACATACATATTACAAATTAATGTAAATTATTCAAATCAAAACAAAAATTAAAAGTAAACTAATAACAATAAACCATCCCTAACCTAAATGAAAAAATTATGACATAATTAAAATTAAACGTAGAGGCAGAAATAAATTTAGAAAACACGTGTTACTTCAAAAGATGTTGAAAATTACCACCATGAACCTCCTGACAAATAAATGTTCCATGGGTAAGTTCTATTATAAAGATTATGTGGTAAAAAGATTATGTTATACGCGATTCATTTTAAGATCGTAGCGCCAAAATGGCAGAAATCTATACTAACCTATGCTTACTGACACTGACGTTTGAAATTTTATTCATCAAATATTTGTTGTCGAGAACTTTAAACCAGGTAAAAAGCTTGTAAAACTATTTTGAAAGGTGTAAGTAGTGATATAAAATTAAAATAGATTTCAATATTTTTCGAGCGTTCAAATCTGAAAATGAAACTTAACCTCAAAATATGTCAAATTCTTTATTGGACATACGGCATACATGCCTTTATGGAACTAGTCATTCTTAGAGAAAGGTAAAGAGCACACTCTCTACTTTGCGTTCTTTAGTTTCTTTATCCATACTCGTCTCCTGTAACTCTGTAATGCTCAACTTATAGTTTCCGCGATAGCTCGAGATTTTCCCGCTTTTGGAAAAGTATGAAACTGATTTCGGGGTTTTTCTTTGTACAAGAGAAACAATGACGCTCACAACAATAATGATTCATATCTAATCAAAGCAATTAAATAATATAACAACGGATATTTCAAAATTCACAATAGACATACATATGCAAAACTGAACCAATAACCCAAGCGTTAGTTGTGCGTGCCGCCAGTAGGTAGAGTATTGCTTAGCAAGAATTGCGAATAAACTGATATTACTGGTGTTTATTTGGAAATAACTGAACCAAATGTTCTCAAAATTGGGGGATGTTTTGAGCATAAAAATAGCTTCAAAATGAGTTATTACTATTACTCGACCCCCATTTCCATTTAAAAAAATGTTCCTATTGCGCGCCCAGCTGTCACTTTGACATTCAGAGCTGTCATTGATGTGTCAAAAAATGCAGAATTTAGTCATGTATTATCGTTCCAAATTTCATCACAATCTACCCAGTGGTTCAAAAATTAGAGGGGGGGACGGACTTTCTGTCCTCACTGTAGAATGAAATATGAGATTTTGAACAGCCACCTTTATCTAACCAGGACTTCTCATGCATCATTTGACAGGTGAGAATTTCTGTGTAGGAATATATCAACTGGAACGATTATCATGTAATTAAGAACGAACATCCATCCCACAGGTATGTCGTTTGTTAGAATTATGACTTAATTAGAGTTAATGATTAGTATTATTCTACAAAAATTACTTTTACCATTCACTAGTATGATGCATTCAGGTTTTCTCTCTACTCACTACCAGTAATTCGTGCATCCTGGTTACCCTTGGCGAATATTACATAATTAGTAATAAGTGAAGCAAGAACACAATAATCCAAAAGTTGTTATGCATTTAATTGCGGCAATGACCTGCTGTAACAAACACAAGGGGGTACACGTCCGCTTAGGATCAGAATTCGGAACACCTCTCTCCAAAATAAACAACTAAGTGGAATCAATCAGTCAAAGCGGGTTTGTGACCCTGTAACCAACGCATTTTACATCTTGAACTGAACATTTAGTAAAGCATTATGACTCTATAGACAAGACAACTGTAATTCAATTCAAAATTTACTTGGTAATATTATATTTATAGTATACAGGGTGTAGTAGACATAATTATAAAAATGTTGAAGCAGATAAACAAGGCGTGGCATGAAAAGAGAGACGAAATCCTGTAAAAACATTTTCTACTCCTAATCGTGTTTTAATTATGTATTTTAATATTTTTAAATTATATCGGCCCCATTCTATGTGACGTAATGTTATGTAAATCATTAATTTGGAATTGTTATCTATCTATCTCCGTAGAATCATATTCATATTCTCATAGAATCGCTTGTAATGTCCTATATTTACAGTAAGCGAGATTACAATCTCCTGATTTAAACAAGCTGTTTATTTTTGTATCATTTCGATACTAGTAACTCGCCATTTTGGATATCCTGCCCCAATTCGATCTTCATCCCCAGCGTAATAAAGTGGGTGCTTTATTATTATGCTCTACGTCACATTAGCGCCCTACATAGGGCCCTAATAATAAGATACAAGAAATAGAAAAGAAGATAGAGGCTCCAAGTCGGATATAAGGCAAAACGTTTAAAGTTTACCTTGTTTTTTATTGTCATTAGATTTTGTCTAGTGGTATGTTAAAGTAAACTAAAAGTATGCCTTGATACTACAATTGGCGTATTTAATTTGAGTCATGTTTCCTGTTTTTGAGAATTGCAGAGGTGCATTCCCAAAATATAGTTGATGTTCAATTCTTGTGTTGACGTTTCAGAAAATGTGTCTATACTCGCATTTGCCTTAGTAATAAAAGATAATGGAAAGCAGATAAAATAAGAATATTCTGAGATATTCAATTAACCTATTTATTTTATTTTAGAATGACGTACGCCCTAGATATTCTCATTCAGTTTGCCGAATACGAAGTATGACATAAGTTTAATAAAATGATGCAAGGATAGTAATTGTCGACCTACTTGCTCATGATAATTTAAAGAGATTAGGAATCTTTCAAAGTTTTCGTGGTGAACACGTTGTGAAAGTGATATCACTGCATCTAAAGAGTATTTTAAAACTTTGGATTACATTGTCCATGGTCAGATTATAATTTTTCGATAAACATTTCTACAAATCATTCTCAGCTATTCAACTGTTTTAAAATTCATGATGTAACCAGGTAGTCAGTGCATTTGGTAATACTTAGAGCTCTTTTTCGATAATATTCTATAACCATCCATGATGAAGACATTCACGCGAAGCCTATAAAACATTTGTGTAGATAAAATTAAAATACTCTGTGAATCCGAGATGATTTATGAATTGAAATACACGGTACCTATATTCCAAGTATTAGGAGTGACAAAAACACATATATAGTTTCAGTTTATGAGTGGGTATGGTGATATAGGTGGCTAAAACTATGAATCAGTTAATAAATAAATTTAACTGTGCTTACGTTTGCTTTCTCTATATATTTATATCTGACAATAAAATATTTGATATAGTACCTAATGCTGTAGTTATTACACGTGATATATGGCTCTTAAGGCACACTTTTTTGGCCTACCCTGTACTACTCAGTACATACAAGGTGAATATTAAATAGATATATCAACCTCAGGAGACGATTCCTTGGCTAGGTCTGAGAAAAACTTACATAAAAATGGCTTCATCTTTGAGATGTAGGGATTATGCTCAATTATGCTCTTATTTGGGTTATCGACTATTCAAAAAAAGAGTAAAAGATGCTATAAAGGAGTTTTTGAGGAGAAATGCCGAATAACCATTCATTGTTGCTGCGTGTACATAAATGTACACTCAATTATATGTTTTCATCCGCAATGTTATGTATTGTTTGTATTTGCTTTGTTTTTTATTTGTCTTGTTTATTGTAGGTATTCTATTAGTATATTATTGATTTTGTATTTGACTTGTTTTCAATGTAATTACATACATATATTATACTGCATTTAAAAATGAAGATTTCCTATCTATTTATTCTCTGCATGGGATCTCGGAAACTATAAAGGATCTGTCATCAATCTGTAAAGTTGTATTTTCGGGCTTCAATTCCTATTACGTAAATGGATTTTAAAAGTACGAAACATCTATTTTAAGCACCTACGGTTTTATAAGGTGTTTAGCATGTGGATTTATTTCTAAACTGGTATAAAAAAATCATTTTCATATTCAGAAAAACAGAATTGATGACGATTACTTGAATGACCAATTGAAAAATCGAAAACTAATGATGTTGATGAGATTTCATTTGTTTCCGTTATTTTTGCAAATGGCACCAGAAATAAATTAAATCGATTGTCCAAAATTTAAGCTTTCCAAAAATCCCGTCAGTAAAAGAAATTTTTGAAGCCTTTCCACATTGTATTGTTATTGTTGGGCACCTGAAAACGCAATTTGCCTCAACTACACCAGCTTCATATCTACAATGGTTACCGAGATCCCTTTGCAAATAATCTATACTCTGAAACACCATGTACCTGCCTATAATAAATTTATAAGGAAAGTACAAATTATTTATTTGTACTTCTTATAGCTGTTAGGCAATCTGATGCTTGTATATCAGTATTTTGTTCTGTATTGTATGTCACTGTAGTCTACTGACGTAACTAGTCAGCATAGTAATACTAATCTTAAGATCAGCTACAATTCATTTACATATTATCCGTATAACCAACTACGGCCATTAATTATTACTCAATGCATTTATTAAACATTTTAAACCTGCATGTCCCCGGGGGCATTTGACAGGACGCCACGGCTGTAAATTTAACTTACACCACCCAATATTGTGTTCGATATTCGTACGCATTCAAAATGTTTACTAAACCAGTTATTGCAGAAACAAGAGCAGCTGTAATAAGAAGGTACCCTCACACCTTCGTAAAATCCCCAATGATAGACTATAAAAAGACTGAATTCTTTTGAAAATGTATCACTTGCAGCCACTTCACGACAACAGCTACTTCTACAGTCATCATGTACAAGGTAAATATGATTTTTTTTATAATACTTAATTTACTTAAAAGTATTTCAGTAGAACCAAATCGATTATTCGGTACATACTGAATATACAATATTATAGTCTTGAGGTTAACTTGCAATCTTTGTTGTGAAACATAAAAATCAACAGATTTTCCAGTAAAAAAAAGCTGGAGTTTCAGTGGAACACAGTTTTTTATTAATAATCAAAAGTGCCCGGACTTCTTTCGACACAAATTTTGATAAAGATGTAATTTTCATTTTTCATCTGTGATGATGCCTACATCGTTAGGGAAAAACGCAAAAAGAGAAAAGTGATTTTGATATTTATAATCAAACTCATCTGTCGATTTTATATTTCTTTTAGTTGAAACTTAACCACCAATTATGACATGTTCTACTTTCAAAACTTCGAGAATTTTGTATTAATTTTTAGTTTTCTATTAATTACTCCTTTTTGTATTTCTTAAGAATTAGTCCATGTTCAGGGTGAATCATTAACTTGTACAGGGTTATCACGAGAACAAATTACAAACATTATTGATTAATTTTTAATGAAGAGTCGATTTTTATTAACAGAAAAATAATACGGCATATTATAGAGATATATAATCTTTTGGTTTTCTTATATAGAGCACGCCGTATATTACCTATCATATATTTGAAAAGCTCGTTCCTTCAGAAATAACTTCACTTTAAGAGACGCGTTTGTAAACAAAAAATTATGAATGACTTAATTATACGAGACTCATATCGACCCGATTGTATGAGAAAACAAATTTTTTCATTATCATCTATTTTCTTGAGGCCAATAGCTGGCTTCTCCTTTTCAACTTCATGTCTTGTGACACCACTAACACAATTTTTATTTCCAGATCCTAGTATTCCTCACCGCACTTGCTGCCGTCAACGCCGGTGGACTTCTTAGCGGTCCAGCGCTTTCATATGCCGCGCCATCCCTATCCTACGGTACTCCTGCCATCTCTTACTCAGCTCCTGCCATTTCATACTCAGCCGGTCCCGCTGTGGCCGTCTCTCATGCGCCTGCTGTCGCTTACTCCGCCGCCCCAGCTCTTGCCGTGGCCAAAGCCGCTCCTGCTGCTGTGTCCTATTCCTACCAGAACCAGGCCTCCTATAGAACCGCAGCGCCTGCTATAGCCTATTCAGCTGCTCCTGCTGTATCATACGCAGCCCCCGCTATATCGTATGCAGCGCCTTCTCTGTCATATGCCGCACATGCGCCAGCTGTGTCATATGCCGCTCATGCGCCAGCTGTGTCATATGCCGCAGCTGCGCCAGCTTTGTCATATGCCGCACATGCGCCAGCTGTGTCATATGCCGCACATACTCCAGCTGTATCATATGCCGCACATGCTCCAGCTCTATCATATGCCGCACATGCGCCAGCTCTATCATATGCCGCACATTCTCCAGGTTAGTGACATAGTTTTTAAATAAATACTATTAAGACTCGAGGATAAATAGATATACTCTGTAGATATCATTTTGTAGGATATAAATTAATTAACATTTATAAAGAAAAAATATATCTTACTCAATAGAACAGGAAATCATTGACAGGGAATATTTGAGAAATTTATTACTAAAATTATTACGAATACTGAAATTGATTATTGAGGAATTCCTGGAAACATGCTTAATACTCTTCTATTATTAGCGATTTTAATATGTGATATAAATTTTATTTCAGCTATTTCTTATTCAACCGGCCCAGCTGTCTCTTACGCCGCTCCAGCTCTATCTTACTCCGCCCCTGCCTATAAAGTAGCTGCCCCAGCTGCGCTTTCCTACGCTTCACCAGCTCTCTCGTACTCAGCTGGACCAGCACTGAAGGTGGCTTCACCTCTCGCCTATGCGAGCAACTATGGATGGTAGATAGTGTCCACTATCAACATCAAATCTGCAATTTTGGGGACATACTTATAGGCATATTATAATGTATGTATAAATTCCGTCAAAGTTGGAACGTCAAGACTAATATTTGAGTTTTTGTTTATTCTTATTTTGTCGTTTTCAGGTTCAGTTTGTTCTTTTGTAGAAAGTAACTGTTAAATTATTGTTGTTGTACATTATGCATTGATAAATAAAATTTAAAAAAATATATAGTTACTGTTTTTTATTTTATCATGTGCCTGTGTCTCAAGGAAAATATATTTTTATATTGGTTTGAGTTTGATAATCGCTGATAATTTTGAGGAAGAGTATACGCAGAATTAAATTGATTACCTATAATTAAATCATAGGCGTAGGTACCTATAATTTATGAAATATAATTTTTTGGGAATATGCCACTTGTGGATTAAAAATTATATAACAAGAAGTCTCAAAATACCACAAATGCAGTATTAAATGCCGTGGTATTATAATGCCATAGTGCACAAATACCATAACATTGGAAATTAACTATGGTTTATCAGTGTTTTCTTAGTTTAACAGATATGTTATATTTAAATTATAATTAAACGTTTATTATTTTTAATTCATTTACTTTATTTTCTGTAAATAGTCGGTTTGACTCAGACAAAAATTCATAGTAGTTTTTTTGAATTACAACACTAACACTCAAGTTTTAATCATCTCCAGACGGTGCCAACTTGGTTGGCGAAACACGCGTCGAGGGCAGTATAGTGTTTTGGTGTTATGTGGAAAACTACGTCAGTATTAGCTAAAATATATTTGAGAATTTGATTTTGATACCTAAAAAACAGTTTGATGGTGATAAAAGTTATAAGGGTTACGTTCCTCACTGGACGTTGAAATCTATTATTTTACTTACATGTATCTATCTTTATACTCCTTGAGTATTATCTCTAATTTTATTGAATAAATAATAAGGCAAATAGGTGTATACACCTCAGGTGTATATATTGTTTTCGACATATCTTAAAAATAACAAGGTTATTCCTTATTTGCGTACGTAGGTTATAACTTAAAACTTTATTGCATCGTAATATTTGCTAATTTAATTAATAATTTATCTCTTAGTTAACTTTTTGGCTTAATTCCTATATAAAGAAAGATATAAACAGTTAAATAAGCCAATAAATAATATTCAAAATATACTATAAAAAACTGTAAACATTTCAATTAAAAAAAAAATTATAGCAAACTGCTTTAATTGGGATACAATCATTGACATCTTTAATTATGTCTACATATATTATTTTTTCCAGATGGCATATTAGAAGTTGAAGCAATTTGGCATGCATCACTTAAGAAGACACTGCTCATTTATTTCTTAGTTAAAAACCAGTTTAATATTATGATTTATTTTATTCACATGATAAATAAATAAAAGTAATCTTACATTAATAACCCCTCATGTTGATTATTTACGTCATCATTCATGTGTAAGAGCGTCTTTTGAGTTTTTGGGGCGAAACTGTACAACGATATTCCTCCTATAATACACTGCTATGCAAAATTCAAGGAACACCTCAAATTTTGGTCACATTTTGACACTGTATATTTTTGGTTAGAATTAACCAATTAGGATAAAATTGGAATCGTTTTGACGAAAAATTCATTGGTAATTTATACAGGGGCTATTAATTACGAAATAATTTGTATCCTATGATGTACAGGGCGTTATTCAACCCCCTTACATTTTTATTCTTTCACAGCCGTTGCAGATTTTCTTTTATTACTTACATTTTATCCTTAGGCTAATACCCCCAGACGTTTTTGCCAGTTTTGGTCTAATGCCGTTATTTATAGAGATACGAAGTTTTTCGAAAAAAGACAACACGACTTTAGAATTGCAGCATAAATTGAATAAGACTTGGCAGTTTTCATGTTCTGTGCCTGTAATGATGTATAAGAATAAACTTTCTTTCCAACTGCCAGTTACACCTACACAGGGTACGTCCAAAAGTAGCTAAACATGTGAATTTCTGCACGAACCGTGAATTTAGTGATTTTTTATCACGGTTACGGTTAGTCTATGGATTTTAATCACTTTAACTTTATCCACAGACTCATACCCCCAGACGTTTTTGTTAACTTTGGGCTAACGCGGTTCTTTATAGAGATACGAATTTTTTCGAAAAAATACAACACGACTTTAGAATTATCACATAAATTGAATGAGACATGGCAGTTTGCTTTTCGGTGTCCGCAATGGTGTGTAAGGATTACACTTATTTTTTATTGCCAGTTTCATATATACAGGGTACGTCAAAATGCAGCAAAAATTCGAGTTTCTGCACGAACCGAAAATTTGGTTATCTTTTATGGAGGTGACGGCCTATGGATCTTAACCACTTTGAATTTATCGACAGGCTCATACCCCCAGACATGTTTGCCAACTTTGGCCTAACACCGTTGTTTTTAGAGATACGAATTTTTTCAGAAAAATACACTACGACTTTAGAATTACCGCATAAATTGAATGAAACTTGACAGTTTGCATGTTTGGTGTCTGTAATGGTGTGTAGTTAAATTTGTTTTTAATTGCCAGTTACAAATATACAGGGTACGTCAAAATGCAGCAAAAATGCGAATTTCTGCACGAACCGAGAATTTGATCGCGATTTGACCACCTTTTATCGCGGTTAGGGTTAGTCTATTGATTTTAACCACTTTGACATTATCCACAGGCTCATACCCCCAGATGTTTTTGCCAGTTTTGGTCTAACGCCGTTTTTTATAGAAATACGAAGTTTTTCGAAAAAAGACAACACGGCTTTAGACTTGCAGCATAAATTGAATAGGACTTGGAAATTTTCATGTTATGTGTCTGTAATGATGTGTAAGGATAAACTTTCTTTTCAATTGCGAAACTCTCATTTTTGCAGCATTTTGACGTACCTTGTATGTATGTAACTGGCAATTAAAAATTAATTTAATCCTTATACACAATTACAGAAATCGAACATGCAAACTCTCTAGTCTCATTCAATTTATGCGATAATTCTAAAATCGTGTGTGTTTTTTCGAAAAAATTCGTATCTCTATAAAGAACCGCGTTAGGTCAAAGTTAGCAAAAACGTCTGGGGGTACGAGTTTGTAGATAAAGTCAAAGTGATTTTAATCCATAGGCTAACCGTAACCGCGATAAAAAATGACCAAATTCTAGGTTCGTGCAGAAATTCGCATCTTTAGCTACTTTTTGACGTACCCTGTATAGATGTAACTGGTAATTGAAAAGAAAGTTTATCCTTACACATAATTACAGGCACATAACATGAAGATTTCCAAGTCATAATCAATTTATGCTGCAATTCTAAAGTCGTGTTGTCTTTTTCGAAAAACTTCATATCTCTATAAATAACGGCATTAGACCAAACCTGGCAAAAACGTCTGGGGGTATTAGCCTAAGGATAAAATGTAAGTAATAAAAGAAAATTTGCAACGGCTGTGAAAGAATTGGGAGCTGGTCAAATTTTTGTAAAAATGTAAGGGGGTTGAATAACGCCCTGCATATTATAGGATACAAATTACTTCGTAATTAATAGCCCCTGTATAAATTACCAATGAATTTTCCGTCAAAACGATTCCAATTTTATCCCAATCAGTTAATTTTAAGCGGAGATATACAGTGTGAAAATGTGTCCAAAATTTCAGGTGTTCCTTGAATTTTGCACAGCAGTTTATATATCTAACATCTAATATCTAATAATATATCTATAACTTCCTAATAATTTATTTGTCCTTAGCATCCAAAGGTAACTACATAATTTTGAACAATTAACATAGTTAACCAACAACAGAGTTTTAGAATATCAATGATATTTAGGTATTAACTTTTAACAATTAGGTCAGCTATGTGCAACTTTATTTGGCAACTAGAATAAATTAACTCTGACAAAATTATAAACAATGAATAGCTTTTAGCCACCTAAATCCTACAATATTATCCATTATATTAGTCACGATTTTCTTCTATTTGTTTGGTTCGACGATATTAAGCAAATAAGAATAGTTGTCTAATTGTCTAATTCTAATAATAGTTGATTGGGTCGGTGGCTCAGGGCTTAGCGTCTCGATTGCTCAACCCAGAGGTCGTGAGTTCCCATTCCACCAAACAATTTTTCATTAAATTGTTTACTCGTAGATCAAGACTTATTCGCAGGGATGGCTTGGCAACTACCCTAGCGATGAGCTAGGATGGGAAGAATGTCAACTTGGTGTTAATGTGAGAGATTAAAATCAGTTGATGTTTGACTGTCCCCCTAACTAATGAGGTTTTCCAGGTTTCCCTCATTCCAGCACTGAATGGTGGTTAGGGCCTACCAACGTAAGTCTTTCCTGAGGCGCAAATGCGGCCCGCGAAATAATAATATGCCGCCCCCTCTCCCACACACGTCTCAGACTTTCAGGCTAATCCTCGTGATTAGAATAAGGGGTAGAGATATTATTATTATTATTATTATTATTAATTATCAACATCGAACGTTTAATTTTTCACTTTCACGTAACGATTTTCGCGATGAAAACAATAAAGTACGTACCTACTGTACGTTATTTGCTGGAATACGCATCATGATAATGAGTCAATGTGACACGTTACCGTAGATACAGTAATTTCCCATACCGCTAAATACCGATGCAGTTCAGTTATCCAGATGTAAAAAATACACGGCCTTTATCTGACGTTTTTATATACCAATTGTGTATAATCATTAACTAACTACACATAATGACGTCTAGCGCAATTAGTTTATTTTCTTGTGTTACACATGCCAAACGAGATTAACTAATGATTTAATTATATATTTGTAAACTTGTTCCTTGATAACATCTGATTGGCGATAGATGGAAGATATAAAATGTGATAATGTCTCAACAATATCAAATTAGAGTACCCACTCAGTGGAAATGTATAACTTGCCGTATAGGTCAACCAATGAAAGGGAAATAAAGATAACCTTACTGTTGCGTGTGTTTTACAACGTATCAAAAGAATTCAATATCAGATTCTTATCAGTTTTAATAATCTACAGATGATGCCAACTTCGTTGGGGAAATGCGCGTCGAGTTCAGTATAGCGTTTTGGTGTTCTGTAGAAAGCTACGTCAGTGTTATCAAAAGAAATTAAAAGTAAAATAATTTTAAATGAATTTCAAGTGATAAATTTGAAGTACTGCTTGATTTAATTTTTAATATTTAGACTACTGCATACAAGAACGATTTCCTTTATTTATCCTTTATTACATAAGGATGTAATAGACCAAGTGCTAATTGCAAGTGGAAAATACATTGACCACGGATGAACTGACACACAAATGGTTGATTCTCTTAAAAACTAATAACTACATCGTTAATTGAAATTTCCGTTTTATCTGGTCTAATTACTGATAATAACTGAGCAGCTCCTAGTTATTTTAACAGCAAAACGTTTAGTGTTTTTATACCAGACACTTACTGTCTGAACCATAATTACTACCTTTTGTGGCTGTTTGCTTAGCATAATCATTGGTCATTATAATCGTATGTACGTATGCGTTATTTTTTATTGTAGCCTGAAAGCAAATCTACCTGGAACATCTAAGGATTCCTCCACACTTACAATAAATTGCAACAGCTGATAACCGCTATCAAATTGCACCAAATAATTGTTGCACACTGTCAAACATAAATGTATTTAAACTGAATGCAGCTACATCAAAATGAACATGATCTTCTTGTATACTAGTTCCATGCAATGTTGCCGATATGGTTGTTTTTTTTGTGTTAGCTATAAACTTTTAGTAAAATCTGTTTATAACCTCTTTAGTTCTTTTTTAGCATATTACACCCTGGAATTAGTATTTCCTGCATTTGCTATCTTTATATATCTATTATATGGGAGCTCCAGATGTCTTCACATCCATCGTCCTCCTTAAGTGTTTGACGTGACATGGCGAAAATTGCAACAGTTGCTGCAATTTGGCTTTCGCGGTTTATCCTTTGGTCTGAAGGAAGCTTTATTGGCGATAAAACGTTTAACATGTTTTCATAATTCATCTCTTCATAATTTGAGTACCACCCCAGAGCACGCTGGATTCAATTACAGCACGAGCAGAACCTGTTTCGGCTGAAGAAAAACAATAAGATTGCTTCTTAATCTTTTTATGGTATGTCGGCGCAGTCATACACGTGTAATTAGGTTTTAGCGAGCACTTACAGGGTAGGTTACATAAAGTTTCCACACTCTCTTATCTACTCTTTCGGCTACTTATTATTTTTATAGTTTTAGAGGAAATGGTAATAGGAAAATTCCATTTGTAGTGTTTTAGAAACAGTCATAGGAAAAACAGGATTTATCGCCAGGAAACATTATTAATTTCATTATTATGTTGTTCATTAATATATCAGTAAACTTACAAATTTAGTAGAATATTATTTGTGTAATATTCGGAACAAATTTTACATGAACATCTTTTCTGTCATTTCCTATTGACGGATATTAAAATTTTAATTAATTTATTTTTATTTTTATTGCAAAGAATTTGCGACTCATATAAACTGAACAAAATTGGAAGATATAGGTACTTCCTACAAAAACCTTACGATATGCAAGAATCTACATCCTATACATCCCATTAGTTCTTTTATTTAATCAGAAGAGGGATTTTTGTTTTTAACGAAAGAGATTTCCAAAATTACGAAGTGAACAGTAGTTTCTAAAACACCCTGTGCGTTTTCAAACAAAATTTTAAGTAATTATGTCAATAAATATTTCCTAATTAAATATATCTTTTACCTAGAACTGAAGATTCCTTTCTGTATATTTTTCTCACAAAATTAATGATATGTAAAAATAGGACTGTAAATATTTAAGAAACTGTTAATCACGACACGACCGAGTCTAAAAAAAAGCATGGCATCTTAATGGTGCCTATTATTTATCCTAAAACATACTAAGAGGAATTACCAGAACCTGACATTTATCTTCAGCATAATTAATAATAAAAAACAAGCCTAGCTCATTTAGGTGTACTATCTCTAATTATTAACAACAAATTAATTTAGCAATTAAGAGTGCTTGTAAAATATGTCAAGCTATGGCCTATCCATCATATTAAAATTCATTAGGTATTCTAAGAGAGCAAATTATTTAGTAGTAAGTTTGATGATAATATGTAGTCTAACATGTTCAGGTCATGCATACATCATTTACATATAAAAAGATACTTATTAATTTACTTAATAAAAGTTATACTTTACTATATAGTTATACTACTATACTATTTGGGATTCAAAATAACTTTATCCATAAAAATTCATCCAAACAAATTCTGATCATGTTGGTTACAGTGAAAAATCTTCGAAACTACACTTAACTTACCCATTAATTCTTTTATCATTATTTTTAATCACACTATATTCTGTTTGTACAAATAGTAAAATTATATATTTTGTTTTTTTTTTTTGTAGAGAATTATATTTTTCGCGAAAAGTTTATCATAGAGAAACAAGTGTGAAAAGTAAAATACTGAGAAACATATTTAGAGGCAAATAAATAGTTGATACAATAAAACCTCTAAATAGCGGCCACCAATATTTATGAAATTTTGTATTAGAAGTTTTCTATAAGTTATGAATAATTCCTTGATCCAATGGCTGACAGTAGGAAGTGGTGTTTGGAGGCAGAAAAACAATGTTCTAGTTGCCTAGTGTCAATTTAGTGCATGGGACTTGGCATTATCCAGAAATAATATGACTTCCATTTTGTTTCCTCATTCTTTCGTCAAATTTTTTTAGCCACGAAGCCATAATTTCTGTTATCATTCAAGCTTTTTTATTGGATACCTATTCTAATGGCAGTTTGTTGATAGGAGATCCTTTAAAGCATCGAGTGTTCTTATTCTTCATTAGAATTAATGGGTTTTCCTTGTCACCTTCTATATTTGCGCAAAATAAAGTGGTCAATCTTTGTTTTGTAATTTTTTTACTGGCACACTTATCACTTTTTAGAGCAAAAGTTTTGTTTGGCATTAACATGGTAAAAAGTCCGGTTTAGACAGCATTGTACACATTTTTTGGTGAATAGTCTTGTAACAAAAGCTCATGGTAAACGTCAAGTGGCCCTTTTGTCTGTAAGTTAAATATATTTCGAAGGCAACATCTGGCTCAAATAGATAGATTTTGTAGAACCATCTCTGGTTCTGCCATTTGTCATGACATTGTCATGTCATGTCTGTCATGACCCAAAGATGTCATTTTGGGTCATAAATAGTATTGAGAATTGTTCGGGCTTAACAGATTTAGTAAAACATTTTATGGATGTCTAATTCCGTGCATCCCTGGAAACGGAACAAGGTTGAGGACTCAAAGCGCCAATTGGGCGTAACTAAATAAAGCCAGTAAGGAATTATGGTGGTACGTGGAAGATCTCCGAAATAAGATATTTTGTATGTTCATATAGACAATAGTACAAAGGCATAGGTCTACCTGGTTTTTCAGGGGGGTTTTGACGAGGATAATATCTAAGGGTTTTAGGTCACTAGCTAGTAAACAGTATTTTGATTGGCCACCGTGACAGAAACAGGTCATGGTTCGCGGTACTAGACAAAGAGAAGAAACGTACTTTAACAACCAATGGGATTAGTGGATTTAAATTTCATAGCAAAGAAACTTTACTTGGAAAGTTTCGACTGAAGAAAAGTTAGTCCCCCGTGGTACGACTTCACAACTAGTTTGTAATTATTTGGGGCTTCTCCCCATAGTATGAGGGCAAACCACCCAGGCAGGGTAAAGGACGTTTCTCGGGCTCTAAGTAGACGCCGTTAGTTGTTTTATCTAGAATCATTCTGTTTAGAGTCCAGTAGTATTGTATTCATTCGTTTTCTCAGGTCAAATATTATTTCAGTATTTTGCATTGCTATTTTGTTTACGTTTCTAAATTCTATTTATTTGTTATTTAAAACCCTTGCCTAAAAGTGCTGTGTTTTCATGCAAGTCCGCCCAATTACCCTCTCAGTGTTAGCATATAAGAAGTGTCCTAGGAATACGTCCCTACATCGAGATTCAGGATAAGATAACCCACGGTAAGTCAATACTCTTTTTATACGTCAATCACAGCATATCTCGAACCCAGCGACAGAGAAATCGATTCAGTATTAAAACTTCAGACTCCCTTTCGAGATAGCTGAATAATTAAGTAAGTTCCGCGAAGCCTCTAGAGGACATCGGCTAGCCTGTTACAGCCTTTAATATTACTTGTAGCTTTGTTTTCCAGGCTTCAACACTATCCAGGTCAATATCAGCTGACTCACCACAAATTATGCCTATGTTATGTCGTTAAAACTCGTCATTTTTAAACTGTCGGCTGCTTCTAACGCTTTTTATTTTTATTAGAGGTCCAGCAATGAGGAGGTTCTTATTTCTGGCTTAACAGACCAATTGTAAACTGCTTGGTCAATATCCAATCAGTTGCCAGTTTTGGGAAATATTTTCTTCTGTTCTGTACCAGAAACTTCTACAAAAAAATTTTTTTAAGTCGGATTTGTTTTTTATAATTTCGGTAACTTGTGTCCTCAGTACCATACTTTTCAGCCAACTTTCAAGCACTGCGCACTGAACTTTTCCAACTTGAGAAAGTTGGAACAAATTATGAGAATGTACCTACTTGGACAGAATACTGAAACAATTGTAGGAATACAATGGAATGTATAAAAATGAGGGCAAGACCAAGAAATAAATGTTATGATACAGGGTACAATGATATAACGAAATAATGTTTAATAGAAACAAAAAAGAAATGAATTTTCAACAAAACCATTTGTCTACTAGATTTCTAGAGCCACATATTATGAGTAATATTTCAAAATAAATATTATGCCAATACTTTATTTTATTTTTCCTAAATTAGTTGATATTTACTTTCAAACCACCAAAATAAATTACATAGCTAAGAATAACTTGGAACGTTAATTATTTAATAGTTGGCCAAGGTGTCAAATCACTTTCTTTCGGACGGTTAAAATTCATGTTTCCAATAAAGGAGATAACCGTTCTTGGTTTTTCAAATGTTGCTCGTTATAAATATATTGTTTCTTAAAACCTGACACCTCAGACACCTACTTCTACCAACCACGTCACTGCTATTTTCCATTATAGGATATAGGACAGTATACAAGTACATCTGCCCACATATACGGCGTATTTGTTCCTATTTGCATTTAATAGAAATATATAGTTATTTTGCAAAAGCACTTCAATTAGTTAAAATAATAGTAACATGCAATAAACAATATTAGAGCAACTAAGAAGTTTCAATTATAACTTATTATAAGTTTCGATCATTTATTTTATATTATACAGGGTGAGTTTTTGCTCCCCCTGAGCAATTGTGGATGTGGTGAGCAATTGAAAAGTTAAAAATGGCTCCAATTCTCCCATTTTTCAAAATAACATTACCATATATTATATCGTTGTATATCGCATAAAAAAAAAACAATTTTTCTAGCTCATGTTTCAACTTGAAGTTTATGTTATAACTTGAAGGAAGTATAGGTATACCTACTCCTATTTTGTCCATTTCACATGGTTCAATAGCAAATTCTTTCCAATTTTAAATTAAAATAAAATTAAATAAATAACAGGTATAACTGCAATTCAATGACAACTGAATTTAGACTAAAATATAATCTCAACATTGTTTTATATTTCTTAATGTAAGTAAGTTTTGAAAAATATATTCTTCAATATAGTTTTCTATTCGTTTTGATGTAGAACGGGATACTTTTTAACGATGATCCGGTAAAGCATGTATTCAATTACATTTGCTTTTCCTAATAGTGGGAACATTGGACTGAAAATATATTTTTAGATAACCAACCTATGACGTATATTTTGGTGCTAGGGTATATACACCTGTTTGCCTTACTACTTATTCAATAAAACTAGAGAAAATACTCAAGGAGTATAAGAGCAGATATACATGCAAGTAAAATAACAAATAGATTTCAACGTCCAGTGAGAAGTGTAACCCTTATAACTTTTATCACCATGAAACTGTCTTTTAGGCATCTAAATGAAATTCTCAAATATATTTTAGCTAACACTGACATAGCTTCCCACATAATACCAAAACACTATACTGCGGTCGACGCGCGTTTCTCCAACCGAGTTGACAGCATCTGTAGATGATTGAAACTAAACCTATGCTAACACTGCGTCCTATTTTTACCTAAACTATGGTTCAGTGAAGTGTTGCGACCGCTCAGTAAATAAAGCGGGCTATATGAAATTGATCCTCTGTCGCTATTCATACTATTTCTACACTTTGCGATTTCCAAACTCTCAAATGCATCCAGCTGTCTGGAATTTGTTACATTCCTAATTAGTGGTCTTAAATTACTACTATCTATTTTATAGTTGTTCTCAAACGCATGTTGGGCGATACTATAGACTTATCTGTTCTACCATTTGAGATGAGCCATATATATTCCTTGATTCTACTTTGAATTTATCTACTTTTTATTGCAGTCTTTACAGCAAATTTCGTAAAGCATCGTTCCACCACCACCGTTTCACCGTTCCACTACCACCGTTTCACCGTTTCACCGTTCCACCATCAAAACTAATAATTAAGTAAACCTTACAAGCAGCAAATAATGTAAGTTTGTGAATATATAATATATATGCAATAAATTGAAATAATTAACAATCGTTTCATAGGTGCCACTCAAGGATACCCCGTAAGCTAGCAGCTCCTTTGAGCAGCAGTTTAAAAGGCTTTCGGTTATGATTTGGTTAACAACAGTTTTTCTGTAAAAATCCGAAATTCTGATTATTTTTTAAGTAACCGATCTTAACATTTGCCAAAATGTATATTGAATTTATTGTATAATACATGTCCTTGAAGCTGATGCTTTGGTATTTTGACTTCCTAAAAATATTATGTGGTTATTTTATTATAATGTGTGTTTGTAATATGAGCCTTGTGAAGGGTTGTACCTAATTTTAAGCAGTATAAACTGTAAGGTACATACGAAACTGAAAAGCTGATGCACTACAGACTATAGTCGTCGACTGGATTCGCCGTTTTAGAGAGGATTGATATTTTTTAGATTTTTGTCACTAATTCTTAATTACTGAAACAATAATTAGTGTTTTTTATTAGAAAATAAAAATCAAATATAGCATAGATATTCATACTTTCAGGTATTCGACGACGGAGCTCCAAAAAACTAAAAATAAACCAAGCTTTTCAAACGAAGACACTCTATACATACAGTGTGAGATTTATGGTATATACCCATCTTTTCCTCCTTATTTTTTAGATACAATTGTCCAATGTGGCACGGCGGAAGTACTTATTAAAGACCACATTTTAACATAAAAATAACCTTTTTGGCACTCACGGATTTACAGGAAGTAAAACCAACTCTCGATTTTTATATGGAACGCCCTGTATATTATTATATTTTTAGAATCTACATCATTTTCTGAATCTAACGATATAACAAGTGACATTTCAGTTGTGAAATTACTTTTTGGACTATAATTTTATACTTTTGAATTTAGAGTGCCTTTACCATTAGAAAGTACATTTAACAAGCAGTCTACCCATACGCTTATTTTATCTATGGCACCAACACAACTGAAATTACAGTTGAGAGAAGGCACTATAATTACATCGATTTTTATGTGTAATGTATACAGGGTGATTAAGGTTTAATCCTGATAACTTCAGGGATAGATAGAATAGGTTAAAATAATATAAACATTTCTTAAATCGCATCGTTTCGGAGATAGAGGGCGTTGGAGTAGAAATTGTTTTCCCTCTTTTTCCCTCATAAATTTTGAACCACTCATCCGATTGAAATGAAATTCGGAGAACAAACAGCCCTTATGTCCTGCATAAGCTTCTGAAGTTTGAACCACCCGTCCCTCTTAGAAATGTATTTTGTGTGCTACTACCCCCCCTCTTACTTTATTTCAAAACTTCAACAAAAAAACTTAAGGGTCCATTCTCTGTAGATTTGACAGGCATGAATGCGGGGTCGAATTGAGAGGATGAGTAGCCGATGGGTGAAGACTTACATATTTCCACTATCGAATTATTAAGATTTCGGAGTTGCACGTAAAGCCGATGTAAAAAGGCACATGGAAATAAAGTTAACCCTCATTGCAAATGTACCGGATTTGTCTTATAATTGCAACAAAATTTCTTTTTAGTGTTATAAATTATATATCACCGGAAAGATCAAAAGATAAACTAGATCCCTATAGTAGCAAATTTTTGTTTAATACATGTATTTTAGAGAAAATAATTTTTGAAAATACGCTATTTTAGTGCAAGTCTGTTTGCCTGGAATTTTAAAAATAAAAAGAAATACCAAAAATTACTACTATAGGGACTTAGATTAAAGTCTTATCTTTCAATACTTTTTTACTAAAAGTCGCTATCTTTTTTAGTTTTTTTATAATTAGACACGAGACGAACGCCGATTTAGGGCTTATTTCGACCTAGTGAATGGACTCTGAAATTCAATAAAACACTGGACACCGTTTTTGCCTGATTAATTTTGGAACTTTTTCATCTTTTGTTTTTTCGACATTTGGCCTTGTTTCTGGGATGTTCAATGAAATTCGTGAAAGTGACATACAGCAAGCAATGAAAAACCAAACTCACAGTGATCTGTGTAAACTAACTGACGTTTGTGAAAACCATCGTCAAAAGTATTATTTCAAGAGCATTTTTAATGCTAAGAAAAAATGTCAAGAACCTAAAAAATTCCTACTTCAACGCCCTCTATCTCCGAAACAATGCGATTTAGGAAATAAGTTTATATCATGAATGAACATTATTTTAACTTATTCTATCGATTCCTGCAGTTTTGAAGATTAAACCCGAATCACCCTGTATATAGATTTTTGATAATTATTAAAAGACAAACAAAATAAGACCCATATTAGAACCCTTTCTTCTATTCATATAATTTGTACGACCAGTTCGATTAGATAAATAGGAAATTAACCAGCATATAAGTCCGCCGCGCGGAGTACCTCCTGCAGTTTGCAGACTGCTGGGATATAGGACACCGCTAGAAGGCCTATGACTAATCTAAGAGTATAAAGGCACTGGGAGTTCTCGACTAAGCGCCACTTAAAGTGTACGCCTTCTTCAGTTCGGTCGGATTATTCATGGAATTAAAATTCTTCCGATGAAATAGTAGTTAATATTTCCAGTGTTTTTTATGTGAAACATATGTGACGATATTTAAAGGGTTAGTGTTTGTTTTATGTTAATTGGCGTGTTTTTTTATGTGCGCAAACATGCAATTTTAATGACTATATAAATATTCATAAGCGCTATACAAATTCAAGAATTAAATCCCGAGTGCATTGAGTTTAATAGATTACCGAGTCAATGCTATAATTGGGTTCTATAATTTGTTCGTTTTATAATGAAGGATATAATAATATTTATTAAAGTCTATTTAAGTCGAAAATATTTTCGACTTAGACTTATTTAATAATAATAATAATAATAATAATAATAATAATAATAATAATAATATCTCTATTCCTCAGTCTCATCTTGATGATGAGTCCGGAAGTTATACACTTGGGTGGGAGAGGGAGCGGCATGTTATGATTTTGCGGACCGCGAGTGCGACCAGGAACGACTTACGATGTTATCACTTTAACCACTATTTAGTACCTACGAGAATAAAGGAAACATGGAAAACCTTATTAATTAAAGTTAACAGTAAGTTGTTAGCCATTTATACAGTGATATTGCAGTACTAGTTGCATATTAAGAACGCTACCAGCCTTATGCACACAGATTTAATATTGTAGCAATTAGAAAACGTTGACCGCGGTGAGATTGAAACCACCGTCATTCACGGAGAATTATTGGCGACTTGACGTCTTTAACCGCTCGGCTACGAAGCTCCTCTAATTAATGAAGAAATTTAAGGGACTCTCTGAGGGGGATGTATTCTCCTAATTCAAATACAAAAATGTCAGGTACTACTTCTAGATATAGCAAGTATATTTTTTTAAATGTTCGGTATTTTTTATTAAATTAATGAAGTGAAAATAAAGATGGAATATTGTGAGTCTTCGAATTTTTGTTACGAGATTTACATCATTTTAGATTAAAAAAATTTGTAAAAAATTATAAAATATTTACTTTTTTTCGAAATCGGCACACAAGAACGTCGAAATCGGCAGTAAAGAACGAGAGTAATCAGTAATCTATTGTTTTACGATTTTTCCAAGTAGGTGGAGTGATAGATAAACGTAAAATAACACACAACAAACTCTATGTAGTATATGTGGCATAATTTTGTATCTTTAAAATGTAAATAAATGCAGTTTTCTTGATTTCGAAAAAAACATAATGTGTACCTAGACACTAAAGTTTCTTTGTATCCCTCATATGTGGTTTATTTGCCTCGGCCCTACGATGGGCCTCGGCCCTACGATGGGCCTCTGCAAATAAAATCCACATTCGTGATAAAAAGTTCAACTTTAGTGCCTTGGTACACAAATAACTATTTGAATGCTAAATATTTTCGGATTTTTTAAGCTCAAATCATAGATGCATACTAAAAGTAGAATTGCATCTCCACATTAATGTATGTAAATTATTTATAGTGCAACTGTACTATTCATCGTAATTTATTAAAATTTCAGTCTAAAAATTTCATAAGAGAAGTGTCTGTCGACGAAAAGTCGAGGATCAAGTTGAAATTGAAACCAAACTAGTTAAGTAATTCTTCTGTGCCATGCAAAAACGTTCTTCTTAAGTACCTACTTAATGTTTGAATTATATTACTCGTATTATTGTTTACATTTTTATTCGAGACAGGGAGTATAACACGTGCCATACCTCTTATCTTTTTCTTTTTTTTTCAGAAAAAATAGAAATTTTTTTCCTGAAAAAAATGGGCTTTTTATAATTCTATTATATTATATTTTCTGATCCTCTACAGGGTCTTCTCAAAAGTGAAGCATTTATTTTAACTTAATACAGAACTAGTAAATATAAACGACTTGTCAAAAATCTCCTATGTACCTAAAATAATAAAGGTAGAAAACGTACCGATATAGTTGTGCCTATTACGGTCCTGGCATGCTGTGATGCTGTCACCGACATAATTTAAGTCATAGGGATGATTCCGATTTTGTAAAAGTCATAAGATTTGTTCCTGCAGGAGTCCAAAACTGTCAGTAACTGTCAGAAGCATGCGCATTACAAATCTAAGCGTTCCAACAAGAGTTGAACGACAGTCCAGGATTTCTTGTCCTCTGTTCCAGCTTAAGTCAGGGCAGTTTGCTGATAGTTTGAAAAGTTCACTGATTCTTCGGAAACTCATAGCCCGGTGCATGCGCAATGCGTATTAACCAAAATCATTTACCAACTTTAACCTCAATTATTGTACGCTGCCTATTATTAATTTTATAAATCAATTGATATTCTGATATTCCTCCATAATTTATAGGTTCAAAAATTATTAGGTTATTGTTTATTGTTCTCTTCTTCTTCTGCTATTAAGTTCTCTAAAAATCCGGTGTTCCAGCAAAAATCAGAAACTAATCTAAGATCAGACATGCGTATTAAATAACCATCCCTGACTCTCAGGGATTTATCAGAGATTCTATGCAGGAACAAACCTATAATCACAGATAAAATAGCTATTGCGTAGCTATTTTATCTGTGCTATAATATTATATTACCTACTACCAATATTACTTTCTACGCCGTGCTAACTATGCTAACCATCAAATCTTCGATTCAAAAATATCACAAATAGAACATAAGTATAACATAGTATAACATAGTATAAAAAATAAGTATTATTATTTCCAGATTCGCGCCTGGCATGGTAGTCCGCCAAAGGCGCCCCTTCTGGACATTACTGGCATCCCTGACAACCATCGCCTTCGTATATTTAACCCTGATTAACATCACCATCGACCAAAACTTCCACGAAACAAAAAAACTCGGCAAAAGTGTGAAAACAATTGTAGCCTACTCCTTATTGAAGCAAATTGAAATCGAAAGTGAACTATACATTTGCGACGGGCAGTTAAATTCTAGCGATCTTAATAATTATAGTGCAGTTAATGCAAGTGTTGATGCAGATAATAATAATGATCCAGCTGGCGACCAGAATGATGAAGATAACTCTTGGACGAAAATCGATGGTACTGATCTACACGTTTTCTCGGTGCATGTGGACAGAAGACTTGGTTCGTACCATTACCTTAGGGTAATTGGAATGGTCAAAGGTAATTATTGCGAGAAATCGCTCATCTTGTAATGCGTTAAAAGATATTCGCAAGTCATTTATTTTAATTCTGCTAGGTATAGTGTTATGGTAGGTTTAACATTATATAATATGAGGTTATCAAAAACAAGTGAAAGTTTTTGAGAATTCTTCTAGAAGCTTGGCACTTATGAAGTTTTTTATTGAGAGTATCTTTACAGTTGTTTTTAAACTAATTTACCACCAAAATTTATAAATCAATAAAAATATTTTTCGGAATACATCAACCGTGGAAAAATAAAGATAGGAAAACAGAAGTATTCAAAATGAAAATGTAGTATTAAGGTAAACTTGTAATATGAGACCATTAGAAAAGTAAAATAAAATATTATATATATAAAATATATACAGGGTGGGCCAATGAAAAGTTTCCGCACCTTTAATAACTTGGTCTACTAGTTTTTTCAAACAAATTCCTGAGACAGGTCGATTTTTATTTCAAGGGGACACATTTCCATATTATTGACATTTATCCAGTTAGTAGTGGTGAGAAACACACCGTAGTGCCCTCTTTGGGTCTGTGCTACTATATGTTTGACAATTATTGTCAAATTTAAGACAGATAACGACTTGCTTTTCCGCAGGTGCCATTACAGCAGTGACCTCTATTGTCTTTAAGGAAGACAATCCTACTTATTTATTTGAAGGAGATGCCGAAAACAACTACTCCACGGACAATATGCCCCGACTGGCGTTGCATTACATCGGCGTCTCCATAGGAGTCGCCACATCGTTCATCGAGACCAAATACCAGAGACTGACCGGTTTCGCAATTATTTTGCGCTCATCAGAATGCCATAAGTAGTGGACTCGATGAACGATGCTGCGGCGTGATCGCCTAATGTACATCGTGTATGTTAGTAGTGGAGAGAATCACACCGTAGTGCCCTCTTTGGGTCTGTACTACTATCTGTCTGACAATTATTGTCAAATTGACAGTTAGTCGGGGCACATTGTCCGTGGAGTAGATGTTTTCGGCATCTCTTTCAAATAAATATTTATACAGGGCGTCCCAAAATAGAGATATTTACCGCAACTTATATTTTTTAAATGGAACACATTGTGTATTTTTACAGATTTGGCTGGAACGTCCTCTTACCAATACGTTGATATATGGTTTGAGGTTTGACCCTATATTAATTGTTTGAAAATATTGTAGGATTGGCTTGACTTAAGCTGCTTCAGATTCAAATATAAACGCGAGTGGATTTAATCAGGTCTAACTGCAGAAGTTTATTTTATTTTATTTAAAAACTTCTTTAGTGATCCTATGAACACTTAAAAGTAAACTCAACAGTTATAAAATATTATTAATACAACAAACAATACTTAATTTTGAGGTTAGGTCGTTAGTTACGTATATAAAGCACGCAAGCGCAGGAATACGGATTCAAGTAAGATTGAAAAGGGGATTCAATCCCTGTTTTATTCCTACGATATAAACACTCAGGATTGAGATTCGATTTCAAGCGGGTTTACTTTCAATCGCGCTTGAAATTGACGAAATAAACGTAGTATGGTTAAGCAACAGTTTTTTTATCTTTGAAAGCTTCTTGGATTCAGTATTTCCTATTTTGCCTAAGAGTCTCGATTCTAAAAACTTTTTACTACATAAATTAAACGTTCAACAAATAAATATAAAAAAATGATTAATTATCCAGTCACTTAAGTTTAATTGCCTATGTGAAAATGCAGAGTTAAATCGCAAATTAGAATACAGTAATACAATTATGTTTCAATAAACCCGCTATTTCCGCTCCTTGAAATTTTAATGTTTCTCCCATATCAGCATGCATGACTCCTTTGTTTTATAAAACACATAATATAGTAGTTTTTGAAGGGGTAGGGTTGTTGTCTATACCATATTTTTGTTATTTGTTATCAATTTACTTTGGATAGGATCTTTTACATATATAAATATTTTTGTCATATTTTGCT
This sequence comes from Pogonocherus hispidulus, assembly GCA_963924545.1. Classification (NCBI taxonomy): domain Eukaryota; kingdom Metazoa; phylum Arthropoda; class Insecta; order Coleoptera; family Cerambycidae; genus Pogonocherus; species Pogonocherus hispidulus. The sequence goes on along the minus strand of OZ004698.1, from coordinate 47,080,797 downwards.
AACTATAACCATTTGAGGTAAAATAGTAATGATATTTTATGTAAAAACTACATAACAAAAACACCATAGTCAAAAAGACTTTCAACATATTTAAAGCAAAACAAAGTGTTGAATTTGTTGTCGTTATTATATTTTTTGGAAGTGAACAAAAACTTTCGAAAAGTAGGAATTGTAACTAAATAATTATTGTTTTAAATCACACTGTGTCAACGTATACAAGCATTGCTATGTGCATATGTATTTCGGCTGGTTTTGTTGGTAACCTATACATTTTGGAGAATTCTAACATAGCATAACTTTTATTAACATAAAAAACGCAATGTTGTCAATGTCTCTGTAAAGACAGACCGCTCCTTTTTTGATATTAACTACTAAGAAATACAACCAGAGATATTTGGTTTCCAAATAATTATATCCACTTGACTTTTGTTAATGCAGGTATATAAAAACGTAATTGCCATACGTCTATACCTAACTACCTGGAATATATGTTCGTGTCATGTCTGGCGTCAAAAAAAGTTGTAATTTATAAACCGGGAAATTGACCAATTATAAGAAAGTAAGCAATAAAATACTGATAACATTAAACATAGTCACATTGCAGTGAGCTGTGAAGTCTGTAGTGGAAACCATCAATGTACCATCAATAGGCACAGGTTCTTTTAAGAAACATTAAAATTGATTTGTAGGTACCTAGGTATTAGCAATGCATCGTGATCGATTATACTATATATTTATACTATATATTATAATAGTTATATTATTATTATATTATACAGTGAGTTCATAAAGACCGGCATAAATTCATTGTTTTAAAAACGGTAAAGCTTTTGAAAAATCGCTCGAACACGTCGATTTTATGCCGAAAAACCGGCATAAAATGCATTAGTAATTTTTTATAAAGTACTTAAACTTGATAACACTTGTACATGTAGGTACATATTTAGATACCTACTTAATTGCATTACAAAAAATTATTTATCAATCCATAGTAAACTCACCTATTTTATTTTGTACAGGAAACAGGAAAATAAGCAGGAAACACCAACATTTACACGTTGCACACACTCACATATATTAACTATCTACACTTTAACCTAAACATATACATTTTTAAATAAACAAATCAGTTTTGAACCTTCTGTACCTACATAAACAAACACTTAACGAACTAAAACTGTTTTGCTATGGTTTTTAGAAAATACAACTGTGTCAAAGGCTACTGCGTTTTCGCGAGATTTATATTCCCAACACAAACTCGTTTGAAACTAGCATTTACAAATATACCTACTATTTCAATTGGTTGCATGCAGTTAAATATTTTCCTTATTAGCTTTTGATTTCATGTATGATTATTTAATAATATAATTATAGCTAATATAATTCAGCAACCTGTAAAAACATGTTATTATTCAGAATCCATAGATATATTATCTTGAGAGCACCTGTTTCATTCAGCCAATTCATCATACCTACCTACATTATTATCGTCATGTATTAATATTACGAGAAGAGGCAATTTTTGAACACATACCTCCAGCTAATTATTTTTTTATACGACGTAAATGACTGATGAAATGAACACTGTCTTATTTTTTGATTCATTAATAGGTAAGCAACTCATATATAATCTTTGCACGTTTGTCAATCTCCTATTTTGGTTTTTATAAACATACAGGTTGATGGATGGATGGTATAGGTAGAGTCTAATAATAATAATAATACCTTTAAATGTGTACCTATCTGTTTTCTTATTATAAGTGTAATAAAAATATAAGTATACAGGGTGCTTCAAATTCGATGCAATACATGGGGATCTCGGAAACGGTAAGAGATACGAAGTCGGTTAAATAGAGGCAAAGTTGCGTATTCAGGGGGGCAACATAATGGTGAAAAGAGATCAAGGCTAACTTGATTAGTTTTCGAAATATTTTGAAAAAACCGAAAATTTCGATTTTCGTTTTTGTTTTTTTGCGGGCCTATTTGATGAGGTATTCAAAAATAAAGTGCACTTCTCTATAGCAACTTTTTGCCATTTATCGAATGGTGTTAGCGAATTTTCCGCAAAACGTTTCGTTTCCCGGAAACCAACATCAACTTAATTTTTTTAAATATGGACCTGGAATTTTTTTTCAATTTTTTGGAATCATTTTTGTAACTTGATAGAATGTTACCATAAAAGGAACCAGATTTAAACGTTTTGTCCAAGAAAAATCCAACATTGGTATTTTTGTTTCGACTTTTGTTAATTCTAGATATTGAATAATATTTTTGAGGTTTCACTTTTATTTACGATAAATAAACAAACGCTAATAATAAAACAACGAATTAACAACTATAAACTTTGATGTAATTGAATAAACAATGAATAAAAGAACAAAATATGTTAAAACTATGAAAACCCTAAAGCAGATGTTGAAATAATCCTCCATCATTATTCATGCAGAGGCCTATTCGTCTTTTTAAGTTTTGAATAGATCTTTCGATTTCCCTTGCCAGGTATTGCATTCAGAACACGAATAGTGGCATTTCTCAAATCCTCAATGTTATTATATTGATTCTTATATAAAACATTTTTAGTTCGTCTCCATAAGAAATAATCTAATGGGGATAAATCAGGAGCTCTTGCTGGCCTTTCTATAGCACCATATGATTTCCAATCCATCTGTTTGAAAATGTTTCATTTAAGTAGTTGCGCACAATTTCTGAATTATGAGGAAATTTAAATAAAATTAAAAAATTCTAGATTGCTGAAAGCCATTTTTAAGTACCGATAGTGCTTGACACAACATTGAAATGTGTTTGTCATAGAAACGTTTGCCTAGATAAAACTAAATCTAAGAGGACCACGGGAAATTATTAATAATGAATTTTTCTTAGACAAAACGTTTAAATCTGGTTTCTTTTATGGTGGCATTCTATCAAGTTTCAAAAATGCTTCCAAAAAATTGAAAAAAAATCCAGGTCGGTATTAAAAAAAATTAAGTTGATGTTGGTTTCCGGCAAACGAAACGTTTTTCGGAAAATTCACTAACACCATTCGAAAAAGGGCAAAAAGTTGCTATAGAAAAGTGCTGTTTATTTTTGAATACCTCATCAAATAGGCCTGCAAAAAACAAAAACGAAAATCGAAATTTTCGGTTTTTTCAAAATAATAAAATCTGATGATAATTAGGTAAATTGTTATGATTAGCTAAATTAGAAATATGTATAAATATACCGGGTGACAATGAAATCATTGTACAAAGCGCCATTTTATTGCCTTTGAGGTTACAGATTTGGTTATGTCCAGAATTTTAAATAGAACTCTATACTTTTTTTGACCATTCAATAGGGCTTAAAATGCCCTATTCAATGATGTATCAGAAGTGGCAATTTATTTTCAAAATGGAGGCCTAGGCGAAATTTGTTCTAAAATCACTATGGCGGCGCTATGACGTCATCGATGGAACATGATTGTGATTCCGAAAGCTATAAAATTATTTTTTAATATTTACAAACTTCAACATTTCCATTTAGCATTTTCCTGTAAATAATAAGATATATTTTAAAGTTCTGTATATAGTTACAGGCTTCTACTTGACAAGAACTTGATACTAATTAAATTATGTGTTTCCCTTCACATATATGTCGTTTAACGTGACAGATTAAATGTTTTTCCATGACATTCATTAGCACCTATGTATTAAATCACTGCTTGTACGAGTATTTATGATCTGTACATCTGTTGCAGTAAATACAAACGTAGTTCTTTTTATATCCTCGTTCCTGGTTTCCTTTGGCGCTGTTCATAGAAACTATAATACCATACTAGAGGTGACAAGATTTATCAAACTAAGTAGTTTTGATTTAAATAGTAGTAGATTTACTACCACAAAGTTATACAGTGTGTCGAATTTATTTCTATACGATTTTCATTCTATTAGTTTTAAAAATAACGATACTTCAGATTAGACTGTGTTTATTCTCGGAAACGTCTGATAAAAGAATCTATGTAAATGTCCAGGATATTATGTTTAAAAATATACTTCTCTGTGAATTTCTCATAAATACGACGTTGAATTGTTCCCCTTTCTGTTAAAAATTGATAATTTAATCAAGCTCGTAGTTTCAGGCTAGATTATGAAGAGTCATAACTTAATTCTATACACAACCTATACTAATGTAGGTATAACTTTTTACGAATAAAAAAAAATACTCCAAGAAGAATCCGACGAATCCATAATAACTGCATGTTTATCATGCACTCATTTACTCTTTTCTAGTACCTAAATATGGAGTTAATCGACCAAACAAATTGAAAATTGGCAATCTGCGTCCCATTCAACTCCATCCTACTCAGTATTCTAGTCATTATGCTCATTTAATGTGGCACTTTAGCAAAGTAACGTCGGTGTCCGCCATTTCACGCCACCTTAACATTAGAGGACAAAACCTCAGCCAATTAGTTGCCGGTAAAAAATGTCTGTAACTGTTTTAAAATTGGACGTAATACCGTGATGTTGTATAATTTTAACTAACGGAAAGTACATCATGTAAAGGATAAATTGGTTACAGGATGGATAAGATATAACGGTAGTTACAGATGGCACAATTTTATCCTAAAAATATCCCTGGAATATATCGGATATATCACAAGGGTCGAGGGTACAGACGGGGGTTGTTGTACATGGGTAATGGCGAGTGATTCGTGGAGAAAATAATGTTGTGAAGAAAGTAATCAGCAGTTTTACATAAACAAAAAGAATACACGATTTTGTAGTGTGTTTCGTAGAGTGTGCAATTTCATTATGGAAAGGTAAACACCTCAACAACTTTTGGAAATTATCCAATTTTTGTATCTCAATAATCGTTCTTTTATTGCAACTTTTTGTGCACTTCTTCCAATGTATGGCCGTCATTATCGACCTATAGTGTGATTCGTCGAACTGTTGAAAATTTCAAGTGTAACTTTACTTTACATAAATCTCGTGTTTCAGCAAGACAAAGGAATGCTCGAAATGCTGAGAATATTGCTGTAGTTCAAGCCAGTGATAAAAACCCTAATTTATTCATTCCAAGCAGACGTTCACAATAATTGCTGCTGTCTGAAACGTCTACTTGGCGTATTTTATATAAGAATTTGGGATTACATCCTTACAAAATTGTTATGACGTAAGAATTAAAGCCTTTGGACCATCACAAACCTCGTGAATTTGCCGATTTCGCCTTGAAACAACTTGAAAATGATGGTGATTTTGGTAAAAAAATCTATCAGATGAAGCTAATTTTCATCTCTCTGGAACGCTGACCAAATAAAATTCTCGTTATTGGGGGAGAAACAATCCACAAGTCATTCACAGGAGACCTTTATATTCTGCAAAAGTGACCGTTTGGTGAGATTTGTGGCATGGTGGCATCATCGGACCTTATTTCTTTCAAAATGAGAATGGAGATACCATTACTGACAATGGTGAGCGGTACAGGTCAATGATAACTATAACTTTTTATGGCCTCAACTGAATAATATTAATTTAACTGCAATCTGGTTTCAACAAGATGGTGCTACGTGCCACACGGGCCCTTAAACAATTGATTTATTACGTTAAAAGTTTGATCAGTTGATTATTTCCAGAAATGGAGCTGTCCAATGTCCTTCAAGAAGCTGCATGTGATTTAACACCTTTAGACTTCTTCTTGTGGAGTTATTTAAAGTCGATTGTTTATGACAATAAACCAGAGACAATTGATGCATTAAAATTGAATATTCAACGCACCACTCGTAACATAAGGCCTACTTAATTTATTAAATAGAGTGCTTCAAAATTGAGTTTATGAAATTCGGTCTTGCAGAAGAAGCAGAGGTGATCATTAAATGATGTTATTTTGAGAATAAAGTGGATACTCGAAGCGGATGGTTCTTTATGAAACATCGTGAAATAATTGTTTTGAAAAAAACATTGATCTCATTTAGATGTTCCAAGAAATATATAGAAAACACTCTATATATATTACTGTCTGTCAGTAATAGACATTTACTCTATTGAAAAAGGCCTAACAAGCCGAAATACTAGTATATAGAGTGTTTTCTATATATTTCTTGGAACATCTAAATGAGATCAATGTTTTTTTCAAAACAATTATTATTTTGAGAACTCAATTGCATGGATGACACTACAAATAAAGTGAACATTTTTGGTCTACTTCTATTTGTTGTTTTATTTCCATTTAAAAACATCACTCTTATTGACCTAATAATTTCACCTGTCCTATCATTTTATCATCTATCATTTTATGAGATGTGCGAATTTTATTTTTATTTTATTTTTATCACATTTGTTTTTCCTATTCCAGGGAACATCACTGATCCCATCTACTGTCAATTCTCATCAATTAAAAGACTATATGTGACGAAAGTTATAACTACCGCCATATGGTTAGATATCTGGGACCAGAACGACACCAATGTTTACTTTAATCCAGTATTGCTCTCTTGCAGAATCCCTCTTGGTTTGACACCAAAAAGTATATACCTGGCTACAAAACCTTGCGATAAAAGTCAGGGGAAACAGTTTTTGATACCAAATAATGCAGTGCAGAGACAATATACGTTTACAGTATGCGTGAAGCCATTGGATTTTGTAGAGGACATTTCAGATCGTTTGATACAATGGATTGAGATCAACAGGATTTTAGGAGCAGAAAAAATAGAGATATATGTTAAGAAGGTGAAGGAAAATGTCTGGAGGATTTTGAAATGGTTAGTGTTTTGTAATAAGATTAAAAGGATTATTTGCTAAAGTCTGTCCTATCGTTCTTGTCTTGTGTACGTATTGTATCTACACATTGCTATGTGACATTCGATCTCGCTCGGACCATAGATTTGGTCACATTTGTCAGTCGGCAATAAATCTTTCCACTCTAACATGCCGAAAATAGTATTATGTTCATCTCACTCAATTCTACGAACAAACAAATTCAATTAGTCGTGATGCCTTATCCATTTCAATTACCTACCACAATAGCCAATTTGTTATGACTCTGCGTGTTCGTCTATTGAAATCATTAGATCAATACATATACTTAGAGGTAACACGCCAAGAACGCAGAGACAGACTTTAGCTATTATTTAAAAATTTGATAAAACGGAATTTCTTTACAAATAGAAATTTTGCCTCTTAATAAAGTGGCGGAAACCATTAAACTTAACATGTGGATGTTTTTAAGGTATAGTTCTACATACCCAGATCAGATTGTAGTACGAAAGTTCAAGACCATTACAGACGAAAAAGTGGCTGTGAGCAAGGATCAAAACTTCTCCAGAATTTTGTGGCAGAAGCGTCGATATGAAGTGGTAGCCTACAACCACTGCTTCAATAAGAACATGGATGTCTCATATTTTGTAATTCCTTTAGATATAGACGAGGTAATAGTTCCTAACAATACCTTCACTTGGAAGAACATTCTTCAGGATATATTTATTTCCTCTCCAGAAGTAAAAGATAAATTTGCCTCATTTATGGTTTCCAACGCGTACTTCTTTGCAGAGAGGCCAAATAAGGATCAGAAAAAAATATTCTTTCTAGAGAATGTCCACAGGAGTCAATTTAGTCCTCCTGGTGAATCTGGAAAGAGTTTTGTAAGTACAAAAAATAGTTTAACCATTTTTAACCACTACGCTTTAGACGTTCTACGACCAGGAGTCAGTAGAACATTTTTTCTTCCTTCTAGTGTGGTACAACTCAACCATTATAAAGAAACCTGTAATACTGTGATACTTCCCGAATGCGTTAAGTATATTTCTAGTCCTAGAGTTAATGATTTTACAGTTTTGAAATATGAAAAAATCTTTATGGATAAGTACATAAAAAGGATTTTGATGTTACATAAGTTAGGTATCTTGTAAATTAACTGACTTATATATTGTAAAGTATAACTGTATAGGCATACTTAAATAAAGATGTTAGTGCCGAGTATTAAAACTATATTTATTTGATACAATTTACTAAAAAAACGTAGGTATTGGCAATCGTGACATATTCAAAATATTCTTACTTATAAGTATTTAGGTACTTAATTGGGTTTTTTGTGTTTTAGTTCTTGACATTGATTAGGTATAATTAAGTAGGTACCTATACCTATCTGTCTACCTACGTGTAGTGTATGTATTTGGCTCGCCGGGTATATTCGTCAGGCGAGTTTCATGTCTTTTTATTGTATGGTTTTTATAATAGATTGTTTTTATGTACCCTTACTAGAATATAGGAAGTTTATACGTTTAGAATAGACAGAAAATAAAAGCATTAAGCACAGAGCAATTTTTATGTGTTATTCATATCGAAAGACATTACATATTTTGGCGACGAGGATGGGATCTGAAAAAGAAATTTCGGGATTGTTAGGTGCTAACCAATAGTGAAGTTAAAACAAAGTAGTGTTAGTAAGTTCCGAGATAAAGATTTTCAGAATAGAATAATGACGTCGTATATTGGACATTTGCGTGAGTTTAATCCAAGTATATGTGAGTGGCGTATATTTAAGCAACAATTAACTCAATACTTTATTGCAAATAAGGTGGAAGACGTAGGCATAAAACGTGCTCTTTTGTTAAACAGTTGCCACGAAAGCAGTTTGGAGTTATTGTGTAGCTTATGTATTCCGTCTTCACCCGAAGAAAAAGATTTCCACGCATTGGTGAAACTTTTTGATGGATATTATACTTCTATGAAGTTAGTTTTCCCGGAAAGACAAAAATTCTATTCCGCATGTAAATCAAAAGATGAAACAGTTCAAGAGTGGGCAGCACGATTAAGGCAGTTAGCTTGTAAGTGCGAATTTAAAGCCATCGAGCTAAATACCGTGTTACGTGATCGTTTCATTATGGGTTTTGAAAAGGGACCCATCATTACGAGGCTCTTTGAAGAAAAAGAGGAGGGTCTCACGTTTGAAAAGTGCATCGATATCGCATGCAATAAGGAAGCCAGCAGCAAATGTCAAAACGGCATGGGGATAAAAATCAAACAAGAACCAGAAGTCTTTCGTATTGACATGAAAACCCAGTCAGCAGCAGCTAGAAGTGGAAAGCAGCAGAGTGGTAGTAAATATACAAGAAATTTACCAGCCAGCAGCAACGATTATTCGGTAAGCAGTCCAGTTAATCGTTCTGGTAGCCATTTTGGTGGTCCCTCTACTTCCAGCGGTCAACAGTCTACGTCATCAAAATCCGGATGTGACGTATGTGGTAAAAATCACGCAGGACAATGTAGGTATCGAAATTGTGTGTGTAATTTGTGTGGCGTCAAAGGTCATTTATCTGCTAAATGCAGTAAAAAATTGAAACTCCAAAATTATAGGAATACAAATAATTTCTTAGAGTCTAATACTATAGATCAATTATTTCAAATGAATAGTCTAAGTAATGAACCTATTTTTGTAAATGTATTAGTTAATAAAATTAATATCAGATTTGAGTTAGATACTGGTGCAAGTTTGAGTTTAATATCAAACGAGTTGAAAGAAACATATTTTCCTGATGTGAAACTGTTACCAACTGATAAAGTTTTAAGTACTTATACTGGTAATCAAATAGTTCCCATTGGAAAAATTTGCGTCAACATTTTCTATAATAATGTGACAGAATCATTATATTTATTTGTTATAAATAAAGGTGGTCCTCCACTATTAGGCCGAGATTTCTTCAATAAATTTCAGTTGAGCATCAATAAAATTGAATGTGAAGAAAATGTTTTAAATAAACTTTATAATGAATTTCCTTCTGTATTCAGTGGTAAATTAGGTCTATTTAACAAAGGTTTTATAAACTTAAAATTAAAAGAAGGTGTCCAACCGAAATTTTTCAAAGCTAGGGGTTTGGCATTTGCATTAAAAGAAGCAGTCGAGCAGGAGATAGATAGATTAGTAAAATTAAACGTGTTAACACCAGTTGAATACAGCGATTATGGTACTCCAATTGTTCCTATTATTAAAAATAATGGTTCAGTTCGTTTATGTGGCGATTATAGTTTAACTTTAAATCCAAACTTGGAAATTGATAAATTTCCATTGCCTCGTATTGAAGAACTATTTCTCAAATTACAAGGTGGCAAAATATTTACGAAGTTGGATTTGTCCAGTGCTTATCAACAGGTTTTGCTTTCCCCAGAGTCTAAAATTCTTACCACAATTACTACACATAAAGGTTTATTTTATTATAACCGTCTTCCATTTGGAATTCATTATTGGAATTCCATTATTATAATGGTAACAGAAGTAAATTTTTCCAAGTGGGTGATTATGTTTTAAGTAAAGACTACAGAAATGGTGTAAAAACAAATTGGATAAAAGGAATTGTAAAAAAGAGAATTGGTCCGCGTACGTATGTAATTTTTATACCTGAACTTAACACTGATTGGCACCGACATCTAAATCAAATTCTGGAATACAGTAGGTTAGATAATAAATTGTACCCTAACAACGAACAGTCAATTTCATGTAATAATAAAAGTTTGGCTTTAAGCGAAGATGAAAGTCATGAAAATGAGATAACAGAAATCGACTGTAGTAACTCGAATAGTGCCGGGGAGGAAAGTGATGAAGAGGTTGAATTAAATTCAAATTCTGAAAATATTCAGCGTTCACCATTTTCCGAGAAATCTGACAGAAATTTAGAACACACTCCCAAAAGGGGAAATCGTTTAAGAAAAAAACCAGATCGGTTGCAGCTTCACTTTTGAAATTGCTGTCAGATTTAAGGGGAGGTAATGTAGTGTATGTATTTGGCTCGCCGGGTATATTCGTCAGGCGAGTTTCATGTCTTTTTATTGTATGGTTTTTATAATAGATTGTTTTTATGTACCCTTACTAGAATATAGGAAGTTTATACGTTTAGAATAGACAGAAAATAAAAGCATTAAGCACAGAGCAATTTTTATGTGTTATTCATATCGAAAGACATTACATATTATTATAGTATATTACAGTATATTACATCTACGACATCGAAGAAATAAAATATCAAATTGAATAATAGTAAAAAAAAATAAAGGCAACCAAACCAATGACGTTTTACTACAAGTTTTTTACACCCGGATTCATGAAAGGGACGTAAGGCGTTAGTCGGACTAACCAACTTTGCACCGCCGATTACACCTTTTATTTTAACCACAGATTATTAAAGAGATTATTTTAACCAGCGCAACAAGGGCGCAAATTTTTCGCGTAACCTTCGCTAGTCGGACTAATGTTAGGCCTCGTTGATGAATCCGTACGTAGTGTTTAGGAGTGTCAATTTAAAAAGACGCGCGAGTAGGTGTCACTGACTGGAATCAATATATTTTTTATTGGATATATTTTTCAAAAAGAAGAACGAATATTATTATACTTTTTAAGTAGGTAACAGGTTAGTTACGTTAGTACGAAATTTTATAGGGGCATGTCAAGTATTATTCCAGAAATTCAAATATTTATCTAAAAATTCGATTTCACTAAGTCACAATATCTCATCATCTGATGTTCTCTGATTGAAATTATCTAAATAGGAGGCAGGTATCTATACTTCAGAAAGTTGATGATTAATAACATGACTATATCGATTTAGTCGATTTGACGATTATTTTTACAGAAAACTCTTTTTTTTTTTAGAAAAAGTTTTTACAACCAAATAACAAAGTACATGGATTAACGTTTCTTCGTAGATAGGTGCATACAAGGGTCTTTCTTTTCTATTCAAAAAGATAACTAGGTAACTAAAAGATAACTAGAGGTAATGTGAAGTGAGGGCGGGCACTGTGAATATTTTATCTATATGGGCTACACACGAATAAAGACGAAAGGAGACTTGAACTCTGGAATACCTACTTGAACTGTGGTAATTTCAAAGTCATCACCACTCACCACCGCTAAGTATATACATAAATGATATATAACTTTATATACATACATATATAGGTATATATGATAGATATAGCAAAAAATTTTAAACACAAAAGTTATAAGGTTTTTTAAAATCTATTATAGGTAAGTACCTAATAAAAATTAAGACTACAGGATGTAAAAAAGTCATGGAAAAACAAAGTAGTCAAACACCCTGAATATTTTTACATTTTTAGTTAGGAGGACGTTCCTTTACGAGTACAATGATATAGGAGATAGGAGTTGATGGGCCTATCGCCTATCTATAATAATAATAAGGAACATATGATAAAAGGGTGTGCTATAAGAGCATAGAAAATATAGTTATATTAAATTTTCTATGTATAAGAGTAATTAATGTCAGAGTATACTTTATACTACGGTAATGTGTTGAACAAAGGTTATGTCGCCCGTGTACCCTAGCATATTTATGTTCTTTCCAACATACTCATACTACATACAAAACTACGCTTATGGCACACATCTTCGATCTTTATTACTAGTTAGATCATTGAGTTTATAGTAGTATAGTGAAAGGTTAGATCCATCAACTCATATATCATTGTATTCGCAAAGGAACGTTCTAACTAAAAACTAAAAATTAAAAAATATACAGGGTGTGCCATTAAAAAAAAGTCAACTTTGTTTTTCCATGACTTTTTGGCTGACCTTGTATATCTAATTTAGTTATATGTATTATAATAGATCTTCAGAAACCTTAAAACTGTTGTGTTTTCTATATCAAATCATCACAGTACTACGGGTTGCATAAAATTCAGGAATCATTTTTAATACTAGCCGTCTTGTAGTTAGACGAAGTATGTATCGACTGAGTAACAAGACCTGTTTCGGCATGATACGTTTCGGCGTACGAACAAGAGAGTTGGAATAGTTTATTTCCGTTCGAGATGTCCTTTGCTTTACGGCTTTACTTTGTGTTGCGTCGTACGTACGTCGCACTTTGTCAGCCATCTTTGATAGTGGTTTCGCCAAAGTGCTTGTGATAAATCATTAAAAAGAAAGTTGTTTTTATGCTAGAAAATTATCTGTGATCTTGTACATATTTAATTAGACTAGTTTAATATAAAAAATGGGTCGTAAGAAGAAGAAGCAATCCAAACCTTGGTGCTGGTATCCTTTTTCCGAGTTACATGCTTTTCTGTCTTGTAACTACGTCTTGCAACACACAAAATGCTATATTTAACATGTGATCGATTTATTTTTAGCTTACATTTTCCTTAACCAGATTTAGGTATTGTAACCGGGAATTCGAAGATGAGAAGATACTTATACAGCACCAAAAGGCAAAACATTTCAAGTGTCATATATGCCATAAGAAATTATATACAGGGCCAGGCCTGTCAATACACTGTATGCAAGTCCACAAGGAAACGATAGACAAAGTCCCGAATTCTATGCCGAACCGTTCAAATATTGATATTGAAATATATGGGATGGAAGGTGAGGGCTATTTTTAAAGTTTGCTAAAAATAAACCGTGATAGTTATTTCCTACTGAATATCTGCGATAAACACACCATTCCGTGCAAACCAGTTTGATTGTTTCGATTACATAGTATGTTTTTTGTTTATTTGCCAGGCATACCTTCAGCAGATCTGAAGGAACATGAAAGACAGAAGCAAGGAACCAGAGGAAATGACTCGGGGTCTGATGACGATGAACCTGCTGCCAAAAGGCCGAAACCTGAGGGATTGTTGGGAAACGCACCTGGGGTTATGCCTGGGATGCCTGGTATGATGCAAGGAATGATGCCTCCTCCGGGAATGGGGCATGGAATGTCTATGGGACAGATGATGCAAATGGGGCAAATGGGTCAAATGGGCCAAATGGGTCAAATGAGTCATATGGGACCACCTTTCATGCATCCAGGGTAAGTCAATATTTTTTTTTTGTCTAGTTTAATTTAAAATTTTTCTGTGGCTGTTAATTATATATAAAGTGCTAAAGTGCCTTTTATATTATAATTTATTTTTGGTACTTATAGAAATTAAATTTATGGGTTTTATTCTCATTTATAAGTTGACCTACTTTATGATACCTATAATGCAGAATAATTATAATATGAAATTTAAATTTGTTTTTACATTTTATGTTGTTTAATAATTTGTTGGGCATTATTTGGATTGAGTGGTAGTGATTATATTTTTTAATTTTTTTTATTTTATGAATAGCTTAAGTACTTTGTGGCCTTTGAGAATATAAAAGTGTTGGGTTATATTTTATATTTATTATTCAGATAACCTTGAACAGCCTACAGCCTATTATCATCACTGAACATTATCATGCTTGCTATAAAAAACAAATATTTATTTTAATTACCATACCACAACAGTTTGAAGACATTGCTTATTTAGTTTTTCAGTATTTCATAGAATAAATTCTTTTGTTCCCTCTAATCTTCGAATTGATCTAAATGAACTTTGTGAATATGAAATCAAATGAAAAAGTTTTTCTTTAGTTTTATATTATTCCTACGTAGATTAAATATTTACAGTTATGTGAAAAATTATTGGAAAACCACAAAAATATTTGATATATTACATTTATTCTTATTTAATTTGGTATCGCTATAAATAGCTGAATAGCCTTGTTGAACTACTACTGTTGGCCTGTATAAAAAATTGCTCAGAAATTGAAGGTCATACCTAGTCGTATCAAGAATTAACAAATTACAAAAACGTGAAGTATTTTATTTACTTGTTATACAATTGGATTACATAAATCTTCCTCAAAATTTACTGTACTGCTCCTATTGGCTTTTCCATCGTTGAAATGCGTTCTGGTAGTGTTTCGTACAATAGCCTATATACTCTGTACCAAATTTTCTTTAAACTATTGTATCGTTTGAAACAGCTTTTTAGTGGCTTTACGTTTTGTAAACATAAAAATGTCAGCCAATTAGGTGAATAAAATGGTTGGGATACAGCACTCGGTTCTATGTTCTGACGTCACATTACGTTAAAAATCAAGTAATGCAATGAAATAAGAATCAAGAAAATTAGTTAGTAAATCTTTAATGTATAATAATATATTTTAATTAGATGTTTCTTAGCTTCATACAAAAAATACATTCTCATTACTTGAGAAATTTACACCCACATTCTTTGTATCGTACCGAAGTATCGTTACTATATTTTTACACAGGCAAAATACTGTTTCACATTAATTCTTGACACATTTATAGGCATTGTCGATATGTTGATAATAAGTTTACCTGAAATGTAGAAAATCTTGTGACATTCAACTCTGTTTTCTGAAAATCTTGGATATATGGAACCGTTGATGCTATTTTTATTCTTAAGTTGTTATTCTAAGGGTTGCTTTTATGCACTTTATGCTGGAGCTGATAAGTATTAATACTTAGTAGCGGTATCAGAGAAGTGAAAAGCAGTTAAGGTACATTGATATAATTTCACCGATAGGAATGTAGAATTAATGCATTTAACTTTGAACGACTCGGCTTAGTCCTATCATTTATTTTAAATATAACATATTAAGTATGAACATTTACTCTCATATTTATGTATAAACCAATGCATAAGTTTGCACTGCTTTTTTAGTATTACATACAACTCTTTATTTTAGAATAAATATACCTTAACACAGTAGAGGCGCATACAGTTTAACAAAAGGACTAATTAAAGAATTCGTAGTAGTTACTCAGGTAGTTTGGGCTCCAGTTTGGTAGAGCATGTATCTATACTTGTAATTATTTTCTTTTTTACTAGTGATGTCAAGTACAGTTACTTTTTAATACTCAGAGTACTTGTTGCTTTTTTAACGAGTATTCGTTACTAACGGATACTTTTGTATAATGTATATGGGTTCTTATCCCCGCAGTATTGGACAGATATTTAGAGAATGGTATAGTATAAGTACACTTGGTAAATTGATATTTTAGAATTGTAACGAATTTTTATACACACACAAAGTAGCGTAAAAATGCACATATCTACTTTTATCTATTTCTGTTTTTGTTAATATTTTATATAGTTTATTACGATTTGACTGACTGACAATACAAGATTAAGTTAATTTTATTTCTTTCCTAATTTTTAATTAATTAATTAACACATAGGTACTAAGTATATTTAGTGTTTTTGAGATTTTGCGCTTTTAGTGAATATTTTTTACATTATATTAATTTTACCATCAATTTTAGCATTATTTGTAGTTTAGAATAAAATATTTTGGTTGAACTACCTCGTTTATTTATCTTTTAATTTATCTACTATACTTAACACCAAAATTTGTATCAAAAGTTTAATGCATAAGTACCTATTTGATAAGAGTCCATCATTAAATATTTATAGTCCAAAATAATCTTTAATTATTATTAATATTATTTGCTATTATTATATCAATTTAGGAAGTTATACTGCTTGTTGTTTAACTGCCAGTATTCAATTCAGTTTCTCTATCCAAACAAAATTTATCCGGGCGTTTTTTTAAGCGCAACAAGCAAAACGTCTGAACCCGAATCTGCGATAAAGATAGTGTTGACACGAACAGCTGATGCTACTCTATACTCTGATATTCTTGTGCCATTGGAAATCTGTATCTATCCATTATCTGAATTATCTGATCTGTATACTCGACTACTCGCTCATACTTGTGTACCTCACAAGTCATTAAGTGTCACACATAAGTACACAGCAACAATAACTTTTCCAGTGATAATTTGGTAACAGATAGTAGTGAATAGTTCCTTAGTATTGACATCACTATTTTTTACAAATTGACTACTTTTTGTGATGATATATTGATAGCTTCGGGTTGATAACACCATGCTAAATTTACTATTTCACTTAACCTTAATTTTTTTCTTGAGTTTTCAAACTTTTTAATTTTATTGAGTTTGTTATTCAGAAATTTGTAGATAGCTCTATAATGCAGATGTTTCAGATTGTTCTCTTTTAGGATGCAAATGATGCCGCCTCATATGCAGGCCATGATGCAGGGACAAGGAGGTCCTGCGAAACCTCTGTTTCCCAGTGCTATTCCTACCTCCTCACCTGGTGGTCCGTCTGCTCCTGTCGTAGGGGCGGATTTTAAGCCAATTTCTTCAGGTAAGTTATCATTTAGAGACTATTGAAGCCACTACACCTTGTTAGGTATACAGTGTATTTCACATTAGATACAATAACATTGGTATCTTGGAAACCCTTAATGATAGAGACCAGGTTAAATCGGGCCAAAGTAACGTTTCGACTCTTCACAACTATCAACAACTTCGTTTTTTGTAATATGGTCCCATTAATATTTTTGTTATTCAACTGCATTTTTCCCTCGGAGTTCAATAATGTATCGTGCTATAGTTTTATCATGTTTTGTACATGGAAAAGCATCATCAAACTGATCTGTGTCTATCTGTATTTATTAAACAAAAGAATAACGAGAAAGTAACAAATTATTAACAAAAATAAAGAACAACACAGTTAGTGGAACAACAAACAAACAAACAAATAAATAAATTCAGTTTAGGAAGTAGGTACTGGTAATTTCTTTAAAAATATTAGTTTTAGTATTTGATCACGATATAAAAACTTTCATATTTTGTTGTTTGCATTATTTAGACGGATTTTATAAAAGAGAATCAGTGGTATATAATTCTTTATTTAATAATTTAATAAAATTTAAAATTGGAATAGTTTCAGGAGGTTGTGAATTAAAACAAATTTTTTATGGTATATACCTACTGTTCTGCAAAATTAGTTTTTAAAAACATCATCAAATCTGTTATTTTTAATTTACAACTCTAAACAAATCAGTTATTGTTTACATAATTAAATTTTAAATTATCTCCCAGAGTTATAATTTGAGGTTATTTTATTTCGGAATTTATGTGATGGGTAATAACGTTTTTAAATAGTTTTTGTGTGGGTGCTGGATATTTTTGGTATTACTCCAATGATGTGGGAGTGGGGGAAGTCTGAATGTTTTACGTTTGAGCCACAGTCGTCTTTCATCAAAGAACATAATTTATGAATAACAGCAACAATGTAGCAAATGACAAACTGCTTTTGTAGTTATGAAAACACGTCATCCAAATTTTAAAAATATACATAAGTTTTCGTAGAACTACGTGGTGGAGTAAAGTTTGATTATCCAAGTTATGATAAGACTGAGTAGATTTTTTAGTTGACTATATTTTTGAAAAAAAAAAAAAATTTATCTATAATTCTTGTCTTATATAGAAGTGACTATCAAGTAGTCACAAATTTTGTTCCAGTCAATTTCATGTCGTATTAAATTCTTCAGGCAATGAATGAAGTAAAACTTTGATAGTCCGGAATTAATTGAAAAAATAAAACAATTCTATTAGTAACATAAATACTTAACCTATATGTATTTCATCACTGTATTTAGTGATGAATAAGCGAAAAAACATTTCAATGCATAGGTATTTACTTACAGCAACATTAACAGTAATTAAGTAACACTAAAAATTAGTTGCACAAGTTAAGTCTTGTTAAATCCCTCAGTAAAAAATTTGGCACAATAAGCCGGCCCGAGTTTACCTCTTGTCGCTTTTATACTTTCAGTGCTTATAGGATACATAACTAGCTTTTTATAAAATATTTTAGATTTTTGTTGAGTAGACAGATAAGTCTATTCTGTATCATGTCTGTTAAAATTAACAGTGCTGTTAAAATTGATATCAAATCGGAAAAGAGTATTTTTGGAAACGAAGGTCTTTGATTGGGTAGGAATTTTAACAGTTCCGTTAAAATTAACAGACATGTTACAGAATAGACCCCAGAGTGTGTTTGTTTTAGGTGCAACTATTAGTGCTCCGCCAACCACGAATACACCTGGTGGCAGTAGCGACGGTTCTAAAGTAGCGACAATAGCCACCACCGGAGCATCAAGTAAAATTATTCACCCCTCAGAAGACATATCCTTAGAAGAGATAAGGGCGAGGTATCCTAAATATGCAAGATCAATTCCGTCTAAATCGGATGATGGCGCGTCGACGTCAAGTACAGCTGCCTCGGAGGTAAGTTTCAATTACGTTTCGAGTAAGTTAACGATTGAATAATAATTGTTCTGTAGATAAAACACTAGAGAAGTCATTAATGTATATGTTTAAATGCATGGCACCCAAATGAGATCCTTGAGGAACTCCTGAGAAAAATACCTTTCAAATAAAATATCAATATATTTTCTACAACAAAAATTGCAGTATAAATTTCTAATGTTTGATTTGCTTAACACTTATATATATATTTTTTTTCAGTTGGCCACGGCAGTATCGGCAGCTCAACAGGCTGCAGCTCACCAACAGAAACAGGTTGATGCCATGAACCACCAGGCGGCCATGATGCAGAGGTTCCCTGTCAGGGTGACGGGCCCACCCATCAGCATGACAATGGGTGGGCCCATAATGGCGCCCATGAGGCATCACCAAATGATTCCAGGACCGCCGCTCATCGGAGGACCACTAATGAGGCCACCACCTATTTCTATGCCTCCAGGTATGTAAGGATTAGTTTTAAGTCCAGAAGATACCTTTACATTACATGGATATCGATAAAAATACCATCGGACATACTTCATAGATACATTTAAATTCAGTGGATATTACAAGACTGTTACCAACTTTACATTTGCATATACATAGACTAATTATGTTACAATTTTCTTTGTTTACCATTAAGAAACGGTAAACGTAATCATGTATTATTGTTTGTCTTGCATTTTAACGGGGATTGAAGACTTCACCAACTATGAAAGTAACTGCTACTGTTCTCTTTCAGTATTTTAAATGTGTAAATTGATGGTAGATATCAGGTGAAAGATATTACACATATCTTTTAGCATAGTCCTGTTGCACCGTAGTTTAGGAATATTTTATGATTAATTTTCAAACATCTGTAGAAATTTTTTCTTGTGG
Organism: Pogonocherus hispidulus; assembly: GCA_963924545.1. Lineage (NCBI taxonomy): Eukaryota > Metazoa > Arthropoda > Insecta > Coleoptera > Cerambycidae > Pogonocherus > Pogonocherus hispidulus. The sequence continues at coordinate 47,060,990 of OZ004698.1, read as the reverse complement.
CATTTTTGCCTTAGAGGTTAATTCGATTTTCAAAATTCTGCACATAATTAGAAGTATTTATGCGTGTCATTTAGGGATTTATCAATTGTGTTTCCTAACATGGTTTCTATTGAACAATGCTTTTCAGTTTGCCCACACACCTTTGTCGATTACATGCCTCCATATCTATGCATGATTTTGGGAGGTTCAGTTGTCATTGTTTTATAATGATCAATTTTCCATCTTTTTAATGTGCTACGCTACATAATATGTTGTTTAACCACCTATAGTCTATGCCTGAATTAAGCAAAGTGCAATGATCGGAAAAAGAGTAGATCTGTGTTGTCACATTTATTTCTAAAGTATTCTTATTTAAAACAGGAAACGTATTAAATACTTTATTTACCCATTTTTTTTACTTGCCTTTAACGTCCCTAATCCCTATTGTACTTTATTAAAGCAAACACAATGTTTAATTTGTCTTTTACTTAATAATATCACCGAACATATACAAAGACTTTGTTTATGTTCGATGATAATATCAAGGAATTTTCGACTATGTGGCAACTGCGAAAGTCGTAAAGTTGATGACAAGCTGTTCATCCTTATTTAATATACATATTCTTGCATTTACGCTTTCTTTTCTCTGAGCTTCAACGACGTTGATTGATCGAATCAGGAACCAACCAGCCACTGCGCTCGAGGTAGTAGGGAAACAGTGGCATGATGTTGGGTTATTTCGCGCACGTTTCTTAACGTTTCTTAACGGTAAAAATTTGTGGTAAAATTATCAGTGTATTTATTCTTTGTGTCAGTGTTTATACTTATTTGTGTTAGTTAAAAAAGTGGAAGTGCATATACTAGAAGTATTCTATAGAATAGTATACGAGTATATATTAACCGAAATATGCCCAATGGTAAAACAGAATACGCACGCCCATGCATCACCGCATTCTACCAGATCGGCGAGGTCAATCTACTTTGCTTAATTCTGGCATAGACTTTAATTTATTTACTTTTTGATTGGTACTATATCTTTTGAAGTTAGGCGATCTTATGGGGTATGTTAACAGCTTTAATATTTTTATTAGGCTGCGAAAAAGTTACAAATACATCAAAATATACTGTACCTCATTCCAGTAACATTTTTTGCTATTGCTTATTGAAGCCAAACGGCGCAAATTTTAAATAAGAATATTTTGCCAACATGGTTAATAAAAATTGAAATGAAATATTTAGGATTGGGTTAAAATTTTAGACTAGAAGGCAAGATACTTTGATTAACTTATTCTTTTGACAGCTGGTAACTAATTATTGGTTAAGTTACAGTAACCAAATATTGTGAAACCGAGCCTTAGTGTATTATAGTGACAATAACTACAGTATTTATAAATTACTAAACGTTAAGAAACTTACTGAAAAAAATTCATTTGTGTGCATCTAAGTGTTATTATTGCAAGAAAATTGGCTACATGTTATTTTGGTTCGTTCTACCATTCCATTTTGGTTCGTATTCCATTCCACATACTCCCATAATATTGCTTATGGTCCCTCGGGTGTGTTGTATGACTTGCATAAAAGAATCATTTATAATGGACAAACTAGAAGGTTCACTTACCACTTGCATTACCGTTATTTCACCAGCTCTAATGGAAACAGTATTTATCAGTATATGGAACACCAAATTAGTTAGACAGGTCCCCAAATAAAAATATATTTAATTTGGAAACAAAGACAAGATATTAGTACATGCTAGTTAAATGAAGATAAATAACATATTACTGGAAACACACTTCTAATTCATTATTTACTGGGAGAACGCAGCTGAGAGCCACGCCCTTAGACTACCTCTGTGGCCACACCTCTGACCTCTGTCTCCCACCCATACATATTGACACCTCGACCCACCAACACTGTATTTTTTTCTGTTTAATACACTCTACTTACTATTGACTCGTCCTTTTCTCCAAATTAAACAAATTTTATTTGGGTATCCATATATTTAAACAATAAAACATGGATAAAGTTGGAGGTATGTAATATTAATAATAATAAGAATATAGCATTGGTCAAACCGTCAATGGATAAATTAAGACAGATATTATGTACTGTCAGGAGTTTTTGAATGGTTGATGAAAGTACTTTGTGAAAACTAAGCTTACATCACTCAGTTTTTGAAAGGGATGGATGAAATTTCAGAGACAAAAATCATCTAGTAGTATTTACCTTATTCATTATCACTACATAAAAAAGAATTACTTATATGAAAGTGGGAGTATTTGAAATTCTTTCTAGAGAATTTGTTTTTAATTGTTATTTGACTAGTATAGCAAAAACTTGTGAAGCACAAACTACATTGTATTTTTAATGAACAATCTCATTAATGCCAGAGTATTAACTGTTGAAGACTTAACGTTTTCATCTTATCGTGAAGAACTAGGAAATAATGTTTTTGTTTCATTATTATAGTGTTATTGTTTAATTTTATTAATATCATGAGACTGAATTTGGGATTTTTGTTGTATATACTACAAAATGTTTCAAAGACAAAACAATATAACAGTATTAATTATAATTTTTTTGTGATAAATGTACTAAAATTTTCTAGATGACGCGTTCAGATTCCGACCTTTTTAAGAGCTGAGATACAATAAACAATTTAGATTTCATAACTTAAAGGTACTTTCCAATTTAAGTTTTCTATTTTTTTATTGTTTCAATTTTTTCATTTTATTTTCGATATAATGAATTTATTCAGTTTTCCATGGAGCCATGCTAGAATTAATTTACATTTCAGCTCAAGCTTATCAATCCATTAAAAAATTTTACATTTATTTAAAACGAACACAAGTATTAACAGCCTCAAAAGTATATCTTGAGGTACTTACTAAATGTTTTCTTTGTGGGTTTATTTAATGGTTTTACTAACTAATACAGAGTTTAAACGTTTCGTAAGTTTTTTTCTTCAATTGTACACTCAGCTCTTAATCCGGTTTAAAGAAATTAAAAATATTAACATAGTAATACAAACGTAGTTTTCTTGTGTTTAGAATTATTGTAAATACATATTTTTTTCAAGTAGATGTGTAATAGAAAATAGACATAATTTTTTTGTTTATAATTTAGGGTTGCTTTATCTGTGAAACTCAGTTATTTTACTTTTGATTTTTCAAAATTTATGTTCCTTAGACGAGAAGTAGACATCCGCGTTTTTTTTTTTTAGTAGTTTTAACGTTCATTCTACTTTTTATAGAAACCTATGCTTTATTAAAAGTTCTTAATAAAACAAGTTAGCAGTAACCTGGCATATTATTTAAATTGAAATGGTCGGGATTCCCAACACGCAATGGGGAGTGGAACTAATCCTTCGATAAAATTAAAACAAAACAAAAACAATTCATGCTACAAATTTTGATAAAGATTCACGATTCATGTTTGCTCTTCAATATATATTGACAATAATGCTTTGTAGTCTGAGATTAATTTATTTTTCAAATACAGCGAACATATACCTACCAACATGTTATTCAAATATTCAAACCTATTGGATCATAGCAATGTCATTATTATGTAAGATATAAAGCCAGTGAAGTTCAATATTCCTAGTCTAAAAATTTGTAGCATTTATTATTTTTCCACCAGTTTAACAAACTGAAGAAATATTTGCTGGCGATTTATTTCAATTAAATATACCTAAATTAATATATCATCATTCAACTTTTCCAAATGAAATATATTCTTTTTAAAAAAATATGTGGGAAAATGTTTGCAATATTGACTGATTTCGTGTAATATTTTTGATTTCGGTTTTGATTTTGCTTTTCTATGTTTAAATAACTCGTCTGCAAATATAAATGAAACTGTATAAAAAAGAGGTGAAATTAGTTCATTAACTTTCTGACTACTGGCATCTTGTGTGTTTTATTGAAGACAATTCGAGATGGGGCGATCCAACCTATGCCCAGGTATTACTCACGCACTTCTGTGTTGGCATGCCTGCATCAGATATTTGTCACTCGCTTAGTTTTTTTGGCAGTGGTTGGTTTTTTTACTGTCATTTGATTGAACTTATTGCATTTTATCATCCTGACTGCGTAATTTATTATACATTTACCGTGTATTCTATTTTTTAATCACTAATCACTCATACCAACTCTATTAATTATCGTAGGTTTGAATATTGTCATTTTGACGTAGGTAGTGAGCTATTATTTTGGAACTCCTCTGTCTCAACTTGTACTATAAGTTTCGCTGCAATTGGCTTTATTTTCCACAAAACGTCCTTGGAGAGCTAGAGACATCAAAGCAAACAGAAGTGGGATGACTATTATAGTCATCCCACTTCTGATAAAAAGAATAACTGTTGCATTCACCATATTGCAGAACACTATAAACTTTATTCACAAATGATTCCATGAGTCATGATTTTAGAAGATTATATATTTTTGTGAATATTACTGGTATTTAGTTTTCATATTTTACTAACAAATGATTTGCAGTTGACCTATTTACATAGTTTTGTTCATATTTTAGACTTGGGTCACCTTGATTTCATACCACCATGATAAACCATTGGAATTAAGTTATAATGTGGCGCACCACTAGATATTGTTAATATTTTGGAATACATGACAGCATTCCATTCTCATGATGTACTTTAATTTAAAAATTAAAAAAAAACTTATAGTACATGTTATCAAGTTAGTTTCAATTAGACAGCAATACAGTTCTTCCTTTAGCTATGAAATTAATTTTAAAAAATCAACACTATTTTGTAATGTGTGGTTTTGGTAGTTTTTTTAATTAGCTGTGTGTCCCGATTGCTAGGCTTAATAAATAATCAATGTTTTACTTTGAATATATTTGTCCCAACCAAGGTAAGTATCCATGTTAGTTTTAAAAAAGATTTGGGCCCCATAACTTGATAAAGGAAATGAAAAATGATCGTAAAAATGGCAATATTCAAAAACTTCATGTCTCAACACAACACACGTCAAAACGTACATTTCAACATTTTTTTTTGTCACTAGGTATGATTGGAATGCCACCAGGGATGGTATACGGAGCGCCGATGTTTCCAACTGGTCCTGTACTGATGCAACCTCGTTTTAGATGATCTCCGGTGTATCTTGTATATCATCCGCAAGTCTAAATAAGTTTAACCACTTTTACATCTCTTAATCACTTAAGATTCAAAAAATTCGATATAGTTTTATTCCATTCACTTGTTGATTGTTGTTTCCCAGTATAATTTCTGAGTTACTGAGTTCTAGAGAAAAAACAATACAATTCAAAGATTGAGACTATTTGCATGATATGGACAATAATGATTTATTTTTTCCACTGTTTATGTATTTACATTATTTTATTTTCGACAGGTTTGAAAAAGTACAAACTATAACAAATACCTGCCGTCATGGTATGTAACATTTTTTATTTTTATCGAATTAGTGAGAAACTTCCTTCTTAAAAGGTTTGTCCATTTTTATTTACATCATATAACTGATTTCCCTTTTAGAGCACGAAAATTAACTTCTAATTTTTCTATGCAACGATAGTTAACGGATTTTTCAGCCCTTAGGGAAGCTGTCAAAATTGAAAGTCTTTAAATTTAGACTTGTACAGTAACATCGATGTCATAGACAAAAATGCCAGTTGAATGGTTGTTTTTTATTTTGTATAGCCAATCACCCCGACGTGTTTTAATGTGTAAACTGTCAAACAAATAGAGACATTTTTAGCATACTCATGTCATATTCACTTTAGTGCAGATTTACTAAATCATTCCTATATTTAAGGACTATTATAGCAAGACTATATACACTATATAGCATGGATTTTACCTAACATTAATCAGTTTCTTTGATTTACAAGTTTATGAAGTTCTACTTCATCAAAAAATATTTAATTGTTTTGAAAAAAACATTGATCTCATTTAGATGTTCCAAGAAATATATAGAAAACACTCTATATACTAGTATTTCGGCTTGTTAGGCCTTTTTCAATAGAGTAAATGTCTATTACTCTAGCATCAGTATCGGTAGAATCAGTAATAGACATTTACTCTATTGAAAAAGGATTAATAAGCCGAAATACTAGTATATAGAGTGTTTTCTATATATTTCTGGCAACATTTAAATGAGATCAATGTTTTTTTCAAAACAATTATTTTCACGATGTTTCATAAAGAACCATCCGCTTCGAGTATCCACTTTAAAAAATATTTAGTTGTTTTTCATAATTGGCATTAAAAAATTATTATTATTGTGTAGGATTCTGAATAAGTCGACATTTTTTTGCATACAGTTTTGCACTACTAAACTTTTTGTGACAATGGTAACTCTTACCGAAATATCGTCTCATTCTTGTATTTTCACAAATGAATATAATTTTCTATTTTTGTCAAGTATCTTGTAAACAAAGGTTGATGTTGATGAGGAAGGCGTGGTTATTCTGGGAGATATCACTGACCTATTATAAAAATGTCTATAAATGTTTATAAATTTCCTTGGATATTTATAAACAATGAAAAAATCCAATTTTATATACCCTTAATAAAGATTGATACATGAATAATTAATGCAAGTAAACAGGACGGTTAGAATTATGTGCTTTGGATTTTGGAGAAGCTTAGAACAAAAAATTAAAATCGGAAAAGTTGATGTCATATTGAGGAATCTAGATTTTTGATATGAAAAAGTAGACTTATTGTAAAATCATTTCTTATTATTTTTTTATTATTTTACAATGCCTGTGATATAATTAGAAAAGAAACTATATTTATATAGGTATTTCGTACTTCGTTTTATCATAGCTTTGCTTTATATTAAAGCAACGGAGTAAATTTTGACAGCTTTCCGAGTAATTTGGGCCAAATCTTCAGGTTTGTACAATTATAATTTTTTAACTTAATTTTAATTGTTAAAAAGGTAAGCATCGTCTAATTTTTTATTAATCAAATAAATTCAGTGAATATTGCTATTCAAAATTATTAATATTTAATAATAGATTTAAAAATATAAACTGTTTTATGGATTCACCAATGTATTGCAAAAAGGTAGGTTTTAGAAATATTAAATAAATTACCTATAACTAAGTAGTTCCGTCGAGACCGCATTATAAATATAAAATTATGGAAAGGTACGGCGACTTTTGATTTTTTTATTTGACTTAATGGTGTATGGTTTATATCCGACTAAATTTTCATATAACTAGCGGAATTTGAACGATGCACATATATGAAAATTTACAATAACTTATAAAGGGACTTGTAGAAAGGCAGGCGATCGACTGTCACAGCTTTGTAGCTGTTGGATTGGTGCAGCCCCCTGTATGATACTATATTACGATGCACGTTGCCACATCTCAGGAAATGTCAAATTGATATGATTGTTTAAATCCAATGCTTTTGCTAGCTCGTAATTGTGAAGTAGTTTTAAGTTTTTTTTTTTTTTTTCGTTATGTTCCATCTTAATATATTAATTATACAGGTGATGTTTGGTCACAGCACTTTGAGTTACACATTCAGTGTAGCCATGCTGTTGGGCCCACTGGTCCCCTGTCAAATAATGTGGCTTCACACAGGCGATTGTTCTCGGTTTGGCCGTTTACAATCACAGGTCTAGGCCTGTTGGATCAGATCGAACAATACTAACCTTTTAATTATATTCACTTTTAGGTTAAGGTCAGAAAAAGGTTGTTTTTTGGTCTGAGCCCCTGTACACACCGCAGTAAATGTATTTATATGTTCAGAAGTAGTTCCTTATAATGTAATGTATCTTTTTTGTTTTTATAAATAAACGTTTATTTAGAAAAAATGGATGTACAATTGGTGTTGGTGAAGCAAATTTAATAGAATTTTTTGGTTCACCAATGTCATTTGTATTGGTCTTTTGTTTCTTCAGAATGCCGCACTTTTGTAGTGGGCACGATAGTATTGCACAAGGTTAAACAAGTTTTCTGTAAATATCTAATTGTGAATTTTTTATTAGAGGGAGTCTGCAATGAAATATTTTAACATGCACCAAAAAGGTAAATTAACAGAAAGAGGTACAAGTTTGGATTACACACCAAATTCTTTTATCAGTTATTGGTGGAATCATTTCGACAGATACATGTGTGAGGAGTTTAGAGTTGAGGTCTTGTGAGAATAAATATGAGACGTGAAATATTTTTGTTTTTTTCAAATACCCGATTATTGAATAAAAAATATAGTATATTTTAAATCAATGAAAATAATAGTTTTCAAGAAATAAAATAGTTTCCTTTCTTATTCATATACATGATTGAGCACTAATATTGAATATTTGGCACAATCTTGAAGTTATAAATTGACCCCCTTTCAAAAAATGTCTTGGATCAGAAGTTGGACACGGAATTGAATTAGACAAAATCAGTCATTAATTTTACTAATAGACTAGGTACCATATGATGTCATCTGTCCTAAAAGTTGTGTCTGTATTTACATATTGGCGTGGGGAGTATCTTTCAGTTTGGCAAATTTGAAAAGCATAAAAATGTTGATTAAAACCTGGTTACTCATTATTGGTACTTGGCAAGTACTTTTAAATATGTGAAATGCCGACTAGTGCGTATGAGTTGACATGTTACTTGCACTTCCTGTTCAGAGGCGGTAAGTAGTCCCAAGTATAGCCATCGTCCTCTTATTTGATGTTTCCATTTTTTGGTAAAAGATAGCCACAGCTCATTAAAAAAGCAACAGCCATTTTAAGTTTCACTCTCTTGGTCAATCCATGTCATGTCATTACCAGAGTAAACTGTCGAAACACATAAAGCTTTGTACTCCGAGTGACATATACTATTTTTTCTTCAAATGTCAAAATTAAAACATTTCTTCAGACTATTCTTGTATAAAAAGTGATCTGACGGGGCGTTAAGTAAACTTCAAACTAACAGTTCTGAGAAATCGTGATTACATGACTCTTTTTTTAATCCGTTATGGTTACACTTACTTTTTGTACTAGAAAAAAAAATGAGAAAGAAATTTATTTACTAGTAAAACAATAGTCTTATTATATGTACTAATCTCTGGTATTATTATACGCTTGAAGAAAAAAGACTTCTTGAAGAAACACTATCGAATCGTTAGCTCAAGTCTTTATATCAGATGTAGCTGTTTTAGTTTATGCAGTCCGCACCAATATTTCATTAAATTATTTATTTGCCTAGAAGAGCAGATGGGTTAGGAACTATGCGTATAAGCTAGGACAGCAAATACGTACCTTGTGCTAATGAGAAAGATTCAACATTATTGATTGTGTGGTTAACTAATAAGGTGTTCCAGGCTGCCCACAGAAGTTGATCGATATCTACATACATTTTGTGTAAGTTATTATAAATAAAAAATAAAATAATACCCAACAAATTTCACTAGAACCGCCAATTTATTAAAAAATAAACTGCTACCAAAAAGCTTTCTAAAGAAACTATATGTTATTTCAAATGGAATATGCGGTACACTTTTATATATCTAAATAAAGTATTCTCTAACGAATATGCTAGACTCTTGGATGACATGGGAAGTCGCAGCATGCTGGAGATGATTTCAGATGTCATGCCTGCAACGACCAACCATGAACTGCCCTTCAAGATTCTCTTCCCAGGAAGAGATGAATGAGATCGGAATGAAGCTGACCGAGGACAGATAGTTGTTGGTTTACAAATGGCTTCAAAACACCCATAGGTGTTGGAGCCGGAGTGTATAGTTGCAACCCAGCGGTAAAAACATCCTCATGCCTCGGTAGTTATGCAACTATATTTCAGGCAGAAATCGATGCCATTGAATTGTGTGTACAGAGGCTGGAACAAACGCAACTTACACGCAAATCGATAAAAATCTTGGATAGCCAAGCAGCTCTTAAAGCTAACTCAAAAACGGTATGGAGTTGTCAGCAGGTGCTCGATCATTTGAGCAGAGAAAATAGAGTAATTGATCTCGATCCCAGACCATTCTGGCCACGAATAGAATGAAGCAGCCGACTCTAGCCCAGATGGATGCTGCTTCTGAATTCGTCGGACCAGAACCGGTGCTTGGCATGTCCTCGAGTACTTCCAAAGCAACTCTCTTGACCTGGGCTGAGGGGCAAATCCTCCAGTACTGGCAAGAACACCAAGATTTGTTCATTCGAAGGGGTTCATAATAAACCCTTCAAAAACAAGAACTAAGAAACTACTAGAATTAAAGCAGGTTGCACCTATGAACTTTAATTGGCCTATATACTGGTCACTGCCGTTTATATCATCTATAAATTCGGCCTAGCAGAAGACGCTGAGTGCCGCTTGTGCTTAGAAGATGATGAAACGGCAGAACACATATTATGCACCTGCCTTGCTGGGGAAAGGATCAGATACTCATTATTTGGTAAAGGACAACTTCTGCCAGAGGATCTGAAATCGCGGCTGGCGCCTCGGATCAAAAAACCTACGCCTGTTACGGAAAAAAGTAACTTTTCCTAACTTATTGCACAAATAGCTATTGTATGCAGTGCAAGTGTATTTACACACTGTATTCAGTAAAAATCTATATTATACACGCGGGACCCACGTAGTTTTGGCCAGTCGCGATTATTGTAATAACATACAGGGTGTTTGTAGTGGCGAGATACAGTGAAATACACTGCAGTGCCCTCTTTGGGTCTTTGCTACTACCTGTCTGACAATTATTGTCTAATTGACACAGATAACGATCTGCAGAAAAGCAGATGCCATTACAGCGACCTCTATTGTCTTTGAGGAAGACAATCCTACTTAATTATTGGAAGGAGATGCTGAAAACAACTACTCCACGGGCAATATGCCCCGACTGGCGTTGCATTACATCAACATCTCCATGGATGTCGCCACATCCTTCATCAAGACCAAATACCAGACAATGACCGGTTTTGTTCTTGTTATAATCTCATCAGATTGCCATAGGTATCAGAATCAACATTACATCAACATCCATGGAGATGTTGATGTAATGCAACGCCAGTCGGGGCATATTGCCCGTGGAGTAGTTGTTTTCAGCATCTCCTTCCAATAATTAAGTAGGATTGTCTTCCTCAAAGACAATAGAGGTAGCTGTAATGGCATCTGCCTTTCTGCAGATCGTTATCTGTCTGTCAATTAGACAATATAATTGTCAGACAGGTAGTAGCAAAGATCCAAAGAGGGCACTGCAGTGTATTTCACTGTATCTCGCCACTACAAATATTCACATATGCCCCTTAGGCAATCAATGTTGCCAGATCATTCATCGATTCCGATACCTATGGCAATCTGATGAGATCATAACAAGATCGAAACCGGTTATTGTCTGGTATTTGGTCTTGATCATGATACAACTACACAGATATGCCCATCCGCATAGTGACGTCAGTTACGAGGAAAAAACAATTGATAAACACGAAAATAATTATATCACTGCCCTTAAGAATTTTCGCATCGCATTGCCATTTTTCCCTCACGAATGACGTCATGCGCAAACAAACGAAAGTTATGAGCATATCTGTGTAGTTGTATCATGGTCTTGATGAAGGATATGTGGCCGACATCCATGGAGATGTTGATGTAATGCAACGCCAGTCGGGGCATATTGCCCGTGGAGTAGTTGTTTTCAGCATCTCCTTCCAATAACATAGAGGGTGTTCTGTTAAGGGTATTTAAAATCACCAAATTTCAAAATCGTAGTTCAAATAGTTTTCGAGATATGGACAAGCCAAAACTTCATGGGCCACCCTCTCCTGTAAGAAACTGTTCATCGTTAAACATAAGGTATAAAGTATGCACCTACGTAAGCAAACTGTACCCGAGTTTCTTGTAAAATAAGACACATGGTAAACCCAACAACTGCCGTATAGTTGTTATTTTCTTTTTTGAAAGAATAGTATATATTATGCATGCATTTAGATCAAACATATGTTTTAGATGCGCCAGTTTATGGCCTAAGTATCTGAATACAATATGGGTGCCGCATTAGTAATAATTTATAATCTTTTAATCATATCTTATCATTGAAAATTTATAAGTATTTTACGAAATAGTCTATCAGAATTTATCGAGAAATATCTGATTTACTTCATTGTATACTTGCTGTTTTATAACTTATAACCAATAATGCCGATATATTTTCATGATAATGTTTAATAACGTAATCTATAATGTTATTTTCGTTTATCGTCACGTAAAAACAGTGTAATGTAATAAAGTGTTAAAATTTGTGCAAGTTTACAAGGTAGGTAGGTAGGTATGTGATTTTTTTTGTTATAAATTTATACCATATTCATGTCAATATATTGTAGAGTCGCTAGAATTTAAATAAAACAGATAGGTAGGTACCTACCTAACTTATCTAATAGTTAGCCTTTCCGTATTTATTGCTAAAATGTACTACGAAACTATTATGTTTGTCTATATAACTTTGTCTATATAATACCAAAGTTATATGTAGAGTTTGATAATACTTTATATAGACAAAAGCTATTATGCGGAATCTATTGATTTTAATAAGTTTCTCAACGTGAAATAGAATGATTAGGTATCTCTTGGAGTATTATCGAGAGTTCATTACCTAAGTATTAATAATAGATATATTAATATGTAGTAAATTATTAATATTAAACATAATACTATAATGTTAATTGATTAGCTTTATCCCACACATACAATACATAAAATACATGAATGAATGTCGATGTAAATCACTAAAATAGAAATCACATTTTAGGATGTGGTTAGTGCCGCTTACGTAATGGAACAACATTTTGGTTTAAAAATAAATAAAGTTTGATATATCTATAAAAAATTAGTTAATTGGTTTTATAATGATAAACATGAGTATGAAAAGACGCGCTTGTACCCATTCTAATATTAAATGAAGTCCAGGTACATTCTGTAGGTAAATGTAAATATGTCACTTCCTTTCCAAAGAGAGTTAAAGATGAATTTATGAAAACAGATGCATTACTGGCGAGCCGGTGGCTCAGGGCTTAGCATCTCGATCGCTCAATTCAGAGGTCGTGGGTTCTAATTCCCATTTCACCAAACAATTTTTCATTAAATTGTTTACTCGTAGATCAAGGCTTATTCGCAGGGATGGCTTGGCAACCATCCTGGCGATGGCCTAGGATGGGAAGAATGTCAACTTGGTGTTAATGTGAGAGATTAAAATCAGTTGATGTTTGACTTGTCCCCCTAACTAATGAGGTTTTCCAGGTTTCCCTCATTCCAGCAATAAATGGTGGTTAGGGCCTACCATCGTAAGTCGTTCCTGAGGCGCAAATGCGGCCCGCGAAATAATAATATGCCGCCTCTCCCACACAAGTCTCAGACTTTCGGGCTAATCCTTGTGATTGGAATGAGGGGTAGAGATATATTATTATTATTATTAGATATTATTATTACTGTCGTAAACAAAACTAGAATATAGGGCAGGCAAGTCAAACTTCAGGTGGAGGAGCATATTTGTTTTTAACGATTTTTTAAATTAACGATACATTTTATAAACCCTGATAATAATAATAATTTCTCTACACTTAATTTTAATCACAAGGATTAGCCTGAAAGCCTGAGATATGTGTGGGCGAGTAATAATGTAAAATGTAAGTATAATTCAAACTAAAATTTTATTGGAGACACTTCGACATCTAATGTTATGTTACACATTTTTGAAGCTTGAAGCCACTCAATTTTTTTTTAATGTACAGTTAAAATGCAACAGATGGTTCCTTTATGTGTAACAGTAGAACTTGAATGTGTAGTTGCAATAAGTACCTACATTCTGTAATCGATATTTACACTGGGTTATAGTCAGAAGTAGCGTGCGGGTCAAATAACTCGGAAACTACTAGAGATACGGAAACAGAATTTGGTATACATAGTGTACAAATAACTCCCGAGCCAATAAAAGTATTGACAATGCTGCCAAGTTTACCGTTTTTCCCAAAAATTCTAATTTAATTTTGTTAATGGAACACCCTGTATATAGGGCGTTATTTTACGAACACATTGGTGTAGGGTTTCTAAATATTTTTTTACACTAAAGACAATAAAGGTCTCTATAGCCACTTTTTAAATATTTCTGGGTTTCAGTGTTATGTCTTATTATTAGTGTTAAAAACATGCTGTAATGGTGAGAAAACAGTCGTGATTAGACGCTAATTTCGATATATTTATACTAACGAACGCGAAAACGGAAACGGAACGCGAACGGAAAGCACTACCTATAAAACATCCACACGTCGTGTATCGCTTTACATCAGCTGTTGATATCATATAGCATATGTAAACCAATTCTCAATTATCAATTATTTATGCCTGATTGACCGCAGTTGTTTAATATCACTCTTCTGCGTACCCTGTTTGAGCATGCCTTTCCCCCGCCTCCAACCCACATGGAATGCTATAGCCTTACTTTACTTTATTATTGACGACATTTTGACATTAATAATTAAACAATATTTTCTCAAAATTATAATATTATATATCCCGTGATAAATACACTTCTTACATTTTAGGATAAATTTTCTTGGGCGACTAAACTAACTATGGCGGGCATTGCCCCTTGGTTACTGATAGTGGTTATTTCCGAAATCGCCCACAATTTTTCTGGGTAACCGCAAATGCATCATCATCTAAAACTCTTGGCAGTTATTGCCCATTACTTTCTTCCATATACAGTCAAATTAAGCAATAAATAGGTATCTACGATAGTCGTTACTTCAAATTCTCAATACAAACGACGCAGTTTACTTTTTATTTATATCTTTGGTATTCCCTCATCGTTAGTACCACTCAGCTCTTATAGTAGAGAACGAGTTTGTCTTTCTTAAGTGTAGGATACATAATTTAAGAAAACGATTTAGGATTGAAGGCAAATGTTGCTAATAGTGGGAGGATGTTTTGTTGAAATTATTATTGTTACTGTCCAAAACTGAAATATGCAATTTTCCATATAATTATATAAACTAAATTATTTTACTCACAGTCTCTACCTATATGAAAACAATGAGTGGTATGAATAAAAACAAAGTACCTTCTACTACTAAAAGTATTAGTATATTCTACGTAGTATTTACTTCAAAACGAAGGATTTACTAATTTCCGTTAGTATCTACTTTACTTGACATAGAACATGCTTCACCAAAAAGTATATACTCCATATTATGAAGTATCTACTTAACAAGTGTAGTAAGTAAGTAGGTACTACATATTCTTTGAAATATGTAGTACTTACTTCCATGTTTAAAAGTTTTTGGGAAACGGTTTCATTGTTGTATGTATTTATAACATCAACAGTCCTTTAAGATTTCTTCGGATGAAGGAAGTGTGGAAGTGTAAAGTAACGTTTTTCCTACTAAACCTAGATGAAAAATATAAAATATAAACATAAAACATTCTAAATTGATGGTACCTAAATATTTGACGGTGTAGGATATCATCGCCGTAGTGTCTTCTTGCAGTATAAATTTTATTTCTACGTATTTGAGCCATTTTTAAAATAATCACTTTGTAGCACTCATGATGAAGCTGCTATGATATCAACTACGCTAATGACGGAGCAAATACTTTAGTTGTTGTTAAAATCGAAGTATCTACCAGTAAAAAGTAGATACTTCAAGTCGTAGTAGGTATGTGCTACTATAATGTTTAATGCTTTTTATTTTTAACACTATTTCCGGAAAATAGAAGGGAATTGTTCGAAATGTAGTAGGTATCTACTTCGATTTGAAGTAAATACTATGTAGAATATATTAATACTTGTAGCAGTAGCAAGTACTTCGTTTTTATTCATACCACCCATTAATACTTGTAGCACAGCTTACTATCTGTGCTTGTAGTACTTAGTAGCAGGTACTTCGTTTTTATTCATACCACCCAATGACTCAGCTACAGGGTCATATTTTTGCTCCTCGTGAGAGTACCGTAGCGAGAACAGTAGGTACTCTCCATAATTTTATTAAGATTTGCGGCAGATACATATTATGATAAAATTATTTATCAGTTATTCCATATCGCAAAATTTGAATAAATCGCAAGGAGAATTAAATATATGTTATTAACCGTAGTAAATAATTATATGACAAGACTGATCTGATATTAATCGGTTCTAAATATAGTAAACCTTCTACTCATCTTTGTATAAACACACTGTTTTTCTACACGATTTGACAATATTATTGTACCACTAGCCGAAACAAAATTAAGTATCATACCATAAATACCTATCACTGAATAAATCGCATTTTTTAGAGTATGGCTGAAACTACAGAATTTGTATCAACGATCAGCGTGAAGGACCTTATTACAGCTTTTGAAAGCAAAAGCGAATCAGTCCGAGTTGAGTTCTCTCGACCAAGAGCAAAATCTTTCGGTAATGTTCTCAATAAAAACATTGTAGTCCGCCTCAATGAATTCATTACATTAGAAGATATCGAGACAGGCCTGACGAAACTAGAAACAAGTCTTAACTTCTACGAAGTATACAACAAAGCTAAACATGTTGCTTTTCAAGAGCAGTTCTTCAATATCTTGACGAGCATAGCAAACATCGAAACTGACGCTGAAGATGCACCGGTGAGGAAGAAAAAACTGATTTCTAGGACTCAGATGTTAGTATCTTTCTTGAATCAAAAGTTGCCCTCACATATAAATCAGGTCCCGGAAAGGAAATTAAATGTTGAGAATAAATACACACCTTATTCTTCTCATGTTAAGGAAAGTCCAAAGCTTGAAGCAAGTTCTACTGATCATGTAAATACAAAATCTAATACCAATAACGATTCAAGTGCACAACCTTCCTTATATGTTGAGAGTAGCAGTCCTGTCGATGTTATCGATTCTGGTGGAGAATATTTTGTGTCTGTAAAGAAGCTGAAAGAAACCTTCCAACCAAAAAGCGATGTACAGACCGAAGAACCACCAAATAAGGAAAAAATCTTGATAGTGAAGCAGAAAGTAAGTGTAACTTCAACTTCTCAGAATTCAGAACTAAAATCAGATTCTAAGCATTTAGAAACTAAAACGATTACAACGGAGCCAGCAGCAGAAAAAATTTCACTGAAAGATGAGAAATCAGAGTCCATTTCTGTAACGAAATTACGTAGCATGTTTGAGCAAAGGTCAGAAGAGAACTCTAAAGGCCTAGAAATAATTACAGTCGAGAAACCTCAGCTGAATCAAAACGTTTTAGGGGGATCTATACAAAATCTAAGTCTTCCATACACTGACAGAAATTTAGGAACTTTTAGGCTGCAGAGGTCAGTTTCAGGAAATTACATGAACTACAATGGGTTACTCAAACGTGTCGACATTAACAGGAGCAATAGTGCTCTGGAATTGAATAAAGACAGTGCTCAAAACGGCAAAGAAAATATTTCTGACGAAGAATCGGGTGCCGACAGTGACGATACATTGAAAGACCGACATGAACCTGAAGAAGTTAGTGTCAAGGATTTAATTGCAAGTTTAGGTAAGACTCTAATATAAATATTTTATCTGTCGCTGATAGGAGTTTTCCTAGTTTGGAAAATTAGGAAACTTGGCTGAAAATGTCTCGCTTTCTATATAAATAAGTATAATAAATTAAATAAATTTATAAAAAGATTATTTTCAACTAATGTTTCAAAATACCATTTTGTAGATATTTAGCAATCCGCTGCCAACTTCTCGGGCACATTTTTTTATTTTATGTAACTTAGCTTGTTAATAATTTTATCACCAGATATAATTATCATCATACATTTTCACTTGTAATTAATTGTAGTCTATCACAGGAAATACACTAATGATATTGTTATATATTGTAACATATAACTGGAAACAATAACAACATGCTTAATGTCTTAATATTGTTTAAAAGGAAGGAAATGGTCAATATGTTAGATATGGTATGTTAGATTTAAACTCTGAGATTTTATTAAAGTTAATTGTTTTTATCTTTCCACCCATTCGAGCCTCTTATATAATTTTTAACAAGTTATTCGAAAGATAAAATCTCAGTAGGTAAATGGCAATAAATACTCTTCTAATGTGTTTTCTTTATCGCATTATAAAATATTTATATGTATCCTCCAAGAGCTATTTACTGTCAAGGACGATAAAAATATAACTAACCATTCATATTTTCTTGTCATATAATTACATTATAAATGTTATAGCCAACGTATGATTTTTATTGGCTTTTTACATCAGGAACATAAAGCCTGATCCACACACAGAGCAGTTGTTTGTATACTTTTGAAGACAAATGAAATTTAATTTAATTTTTATGCAAATAGCAATTTTTTCCTAACAGAATAATCATTTTCCACTGATTACAGAGAACCAGGCAGCATCAGATAAAGTAGTACCAGATAAAAAAACCTCAGATCAGAAACAAATCGCTATTATAAAAGGCTCTGAGGAACTGCAAGTCAAATACTCTTCGAATACTGGTAAGGGTTGAAATACTAGCTTCAATCTTTTCAGATTTTGAAAACTATTTTATAATAATTGTAGAGAAAGAAGAAAATAATAATAACGCAGTTCGTGACTTGTCAAATAATCATAATACTGACGAAGCAGAAGTTTATTATTCAACAGCTTCATTTAGTAAGTTTTTAATATTTTTTTTTGTTTAGTCAGTAATTTTTTGATTTTAGCTACTGGAAATCAAAATCATAAGAACGTTTCTGATAATGTTTTAAGCCTTCAAGGCTACGATGAAGAAGAAGTTACGTATTCTAATGCTGAAATAGGTATTATACATCTTGTGTATTTATTCTAAAATAATAAATCATACCTGCAATATTTAGTTTCATACTTAATAATAAGTACTTACAGCTTTGATGTGAGCCTATGTTAATCTCATTCTATTTCTTGTCTTATAGAGGATATTAAAGAAAATGAAAACAATAAACACACTACAAATGAGATTATATTTAATGGTGCAGATGAAACAGAAGTTAATTATGGAACAACTAAGAGTGAAACTGTACAAGCAGAAGAATTTGTTGCAAAGCTAGAAGATACAACAGTGGAAGATGTATCGCATTCCAAATCTACCTCAGGTATACTAATATGTCACGAGCTGATATTCTGTTTCTAATACATTATCTTATGGTGCATGTGGAGAATGTAATGTTATTCTCTTTTGGCGCATTCTTTGGACATGTGTTTCTACCTTATATCAACGTACTCTATTCAATATATCAACGTACTGAGATAATTCAAACCTGTAAACATTTTTAGGGTGCTCCGTTTTAAAATTATCTGCTTCTTATTTTTTGGAAGATTCTATGTAAATATCAGTAATTTTACACAACAATAATAGACCTGTTCAAGGATGTTTTTAAAATAGGACAGTATTAAGAGTGGCTCGTCTTAACTGGACTGCTCTGTATAATAAAACTTGACGTAGGAGACAAATCGGATATCAATCTTGGTTATAAGTATCTAGCCAGCGCTAAAACATGATAATTGCATGTAATGCAACGTTAATTACCTGATAAATCACCGAGTACCGATTTTTATCAAGCAGGATAGCAAAAAAGTTTTACATCTATATTTTTTTTATATATATTTACTGTGCCCACTAACTGCTATTATAGGTACTTCTCTTCTAACAGAAAAATACATTTAAATGTAGACATACTGCATATACTTTTTCCTTTCATGGGAAAAAATTACCATGGAAAATTTAACTACCTACTGTTATATCAATTATAAAAATAACTTAAATATTCATTACAGATACTGAAATTGATGAAGTGAAAAATGAGTCATCTACAGATAATACTAATATCTCAGAACCTACTAAGGAGTCCCTAGGTAAGGCAACATTGTAAGCAAATATCTAATGATTGATAATAAGTAATTAATAATAAGTAGTCTCAATTAAAATTTTTTAATAGTGCCGTTTCTTCCTAATTAAGATATTTTTATCACGGTTTGTTTTGTAAATTATTTCAATAAAACAACCTTTGGATTTTGAAGAGAAAATTGATAATCCATTTCAATTGAAGCGTGTATAGAAAATATCCGGATAAAGTCAGTAAAATTGAGAGAGGGTAAAAGAGAGAGAGGTATTTCTAATTATAGTCCAATTTTTGATCACGCTGATATTAAATTAAATAAATGTATATTGGGCCAAACGTATGTCATTCAAAAAATGAAAAAGAACAGCAACAGAAATCTGAAAAATATCGAATAGGTACTGTTGGTTTAGACGATACCTATATTTTTAAGAAAACAATAGTGTTTTTCCTATGTAGTTTTTTTATTTCGGTTATTTAACATCAGCCTATTTCCGCGACTAAGACCAATCACCAACGACAGGCAACGAGCAACCCCGTACCGGGAAATTTTTGCCGAATCCCCGCTTTTGTAGCAGGGTAGGGATCTCTTACTTGCCCATCAATTCATAGATAAGGTATCTCCGCTTTACATCCTATCCAAGGAATGGTACGTATTCTACGCAAACCTCGCCTAAGTTGGCATAGCTTCTGTGATTTCACCGACGTACAGGCCACTAGAAGATGAGGGCAGGGTTTCCTGTGTGGTCACTCATCCAAGTACTAACCGCGGACTACGTTGCTTAACGTTCATATCGATAATATCAACGACAAGTCGCCACCACGGCTTGCCCTTCCTATTTAGTTGCTTCTAGATTTTATACAAATATAATTAACTAATATTTTCGTTAAAAAAGCACTTTGTGTAAATATTTTTTATTAGAATTATTCAAAATATTCTGTAGATTTGCACGCAGAGTACTTAATACAGTATTTTATTTTAGGGGTGATTTTATTATCACATGTAGGGGAGAGTGATACTGATGAGAGTATTAATTCAGGATTTTATAGTTTCCACGGTAAGGCATTTTTGTAATAACTGTATACTTCTAAACTTTTTGCATTTATCAGCGCATATTTTATGATGAAATCTGTTTACATGTTTTTCTATAACTCTTTTATTAAAACTGATCGATTTTGCATTTTCGATAACTTTATTAAAAGTTAGTTGAAAAAAGACAGCTACATTTTCACACTTTTAGAAGGTCCAAGGCAACGTTAAATAGATAATATGCGACAAAATAAAAATTATTGTTTAAATTTTTACTCACATTTTTACAAATAAATAATTTGGCCATGAAAGTAGTTACTTCTTAGTTATTTTTAAATCACAAGGTTGCTAGTTTTCGATTTCCTGTAGTTTATGTAAATTTTCTCAAAGTGGTATATTTTATTAACCATTGGTTGTTTTAAGTAGGTAATAAATAATTATATAAAAGAAAATTAGTACCTACTTATATCTTTGAAGTACCTTCTCATAAGTTCTAATGATGCTACTATATGAGACGACTTTCAAATACATAGTGTAACGTACGTTTTTTATTTTGGGTATAGACGATGATAGAGAACGATCCCTTATCGAGGAAGAAATCGACAAAATCGATGTGGAACAAACTCTTGCAGATGCAGATTTAGTTGTGAATCCGGAAGATCTCAAGAATGCAGACGATGAGTTCGAGAAGCTCATAGAAAATACCGAAAATAGCAGAGTAATTGCATGATTGTTTGCAGTTTTGCCTATAATGTTAAAAAGTTTATGATATGTCTTTTACAAGATGTGATGTGCTAAATTTGACACACTCTGTATATGATTGTCATATGATGCCATTAGTATGTTTATTTTGAACTGATAACTCAATAAAAGATATATGGATCATAGTCATGTGAGGCACTTCACAAATTGGACCAATTATTGTAAATATAAATAAGTTAATTGCGATAAGAAATATCAATATGTAAATAAGAAATAAGAACCGGTTTACTAATTAATATATAAAGTCCAAATTAACTCACTAAATAAATTTCTCCCGATTATCTAAAAAATGACAATACCAAATATAACTTACCTATACCTAAATAAATTTTTCAGTGTCATGGTGGATGTATGCACACAAATTTCACATTTAAGAGTTGGGTAACTTTTATCTTCTTAGCTTAAATCATAGTTGAAAATCGATGTGCGCATGAGCAGAGAAGAACGTCTTAAATATTTTTTCACCACCCATATCCTTTTCTGAAGATCCTTACGAGTATTTATACCAAAGAAGCAAAGCAAAACGCTAGCGAGCAGTGTGAACACCAAAGATAAAATGGAACATAATAAAGAAATAAGAAATTAAGAAATGAACCCAATAAACATCCAACTAAAATCTGACAGAATATATTCAATCTACGCATGACCGGAATCCTAAATATATAGCATATTTTTATTCCATAAATCCTCCACTTTATTCTTAAATGTTTCTTTAAGTATTAAGTTAATATCACTGACGCAGTTTTCCATATAACACCAGAACACTATACTGCGCTCGACGCGTGTTTCGCCAACCAAGTAGGCATCATCTGGAGATGATTGAGTGTTAATCATCTCTAGATGATGCCAACTTGGTTAGCGAAACGCGCGTCACCTGCAGTATAGTGTTTTGGTGTTATGTGGAAAACTACGTCAGAGATATCTTCACACCAAAGGTCAAACCCCCTTCAATATTAAGTTGATAGATCTTAAATGATAAATGTTAAATTTGTGTGCATAAATCTACCATCAGGAATAGAATTTATTTATTTTGACATTTATTAACTACCGGTGACGGAACTATCATATAGCAAGGAGCAGTGCAGATGACAGGCTATCTCTAAGTATTAATAGCTCACTCATGTGGTAAAGTGGTCACGGTGCTAGATTTCCGTTAACCCATTATCCCAGATTGTCGATAGTGATTATAACGAAGAACAAAGAGCAAAACATATTATCCATAGCCCATACTAATTGAATGATGCGTGTGCACTAAAGATACTAGATGAGAGTCTGAACAATCCGCCATAGAAAGTCAAGTTTTGGATTTCCAATATCAGTCACAACTCTAAACTTTATAAAAAAAGATAAATACTGTCCATCTAGTAGCCTTAATATCAACTATTACTCAGGTGGAGGTTTAGCGGACACGATGACGAGGACTCCATTCACATCCTCTGGCGCTGTGCCTGCCTCATGGTCAAGAGACACATCTGGGTGCAGCATTTCTCCTGCCCCAGGACATTAGAGAGCTTCCCCTAGAACGGGTGTTGGCCTATGCGCATAGTACGGGTCTCTTCCAATAGCTCTCAACTAGCGGTAGGCACAATGATTCGAAAGACCTGAGTGCTGCGGGTAACCGCGCCCCCTTCCAACAACAACAACAGCATTACTCATATATGTTTAAAAATACTAGGCATATTTGTATGAGTAATTCTCGAACTGTTCTGAATATCGATTTCTGTCTTGAGTCGTCCTCATATAGAGTTATTTCTTATACAAAGTTCTAAGAAAGTCATATCTTTTGAAAAAGTTGTGTATGGAACAAGAATATATTCAAGAGTATGTAGTCGTTACTGAGATGTAGATGTTATGCAATTAATACCAGAAATCTCTATACCTATCAGTGAATCTTCGTTGCGCCACTGCTTGGTCAAATTTTGAGTTTATACAACGAGCAACCGGCTATAGAGAAAGAACTCTAACTACACAAATAGTTGAATGTTTATACTGGGGCCTTAGACTAGCCTAGTCTAATACTGGGGCGATTATATAGTAACGGCAATGCGACTAACAAGCAACGCTTCAATTACAATAATTGTTCAAGTTACCTCATATTACCTCGGTTGTTAATGCTATTTCATGATGAGGAAGTATATTTAAAAAATATGAACTGGTGTTGCTTTGATAAACACTTTAACAAAACTAGTAACTAATTCTTTAGTTATCAACTTCATTTGTGTTTCCGTCATCACTTGCTCTCTATATATGTAGTATGTTTCATATTGGATGCAATAACATTAGTGTCTTGAAAACCGTTAAAGATAGGGACTAGGTTAAATTGAGGCAAAGGATCAATATGGTGATCGATAATATGCCTCAACAAAATCAAGGCTAATATGATTATTTTTTGAGATATTTGAAAAAATAGAAATTTGTTTTTATAAAATATCAAACTTGTTTGAACTTTCTCATACCAACTTGTTAAGTTTTATCGAATGGCGTAAACAGTTTTTTTAAGTTATGTTTCGTCTCTTCAGAACCATCATCAACTTTTTCCTTCTGAGTCCAATGATGTATCACATGCTATAGTTTCATCACGTTTTTATCGTGGAAAACTATCATCAAACTCATCTACGTATGTATGTATTAACAAAAGGATAACGAACAAGTAACAAATATTAACAATGAATGACAATTAATTAACAAAAATAAAGACCAATTACAAAACAATTAATTAAAAAATAACAATGAACTGTTAATGAAACAATAAAAAAACTATAGCATAATATAGATACATCATTGAACTTACAAGGAAAAATGCTGTCGAGTGACGTAAAAATATTAATAAGTCCGGTTTTTTCAAATATCTCAAAATCTAATCGTGTTAGTTTTGATTTTTTTGAGGCATATTATTGGTCACAAAATTAAGCAACTTTCCCCGATTTAACCAAGTCTTTATCTCTAACTGTTTCCAAGATATCAGCATTACGTATTCAGAAGCCCAGTTAATATCCCAGATAACCAATAATACCTAAATATAATAAAAAACAATAGGTATTCCCTATACACGATTCTAATTTTTACTATTACAGGAGTCATGGCATTTCATGTCATGGTGGTAAAAGTTAGGATTTAGTATTACATGAAGACGTGAGCAGCGTGATGTTATATTTAGTAAATATAATAGTATATAATATAAACGAATAGGATATTATATTTATTCCATTCAGAATATTACCAAAAAATATTCTAAGTTAATGATTTAATGATGTGGCGACTCCTATGGAGATGCCGGAGTAATGCAATGCCAGTCGGGGGACATTGGCCGTGGAATAGTTGTTTTCGGCATCTCCTTCAAATAAATAAGTAGGATTGTCTACTGATCCTACTACCAGTAAACAATTTTGGAATTTTATATCTAATAAACGCGCAGCTAAACTGTTACTCCGAAAAAAATGTTTTATAGTGATGTTATTGCAGAGTCTAACAACAGCATTGGTAATTTGTTTTATTTTTTTGGTCTATAGTGTGTACGGAAAGCTGCAGAATGTTGTCAAACATTCTGCATTCTGATATATCGAGTAAATTACGAGTCACCCAATATGTTATAAATGCAATAAATAATATAAATTTAAAGAAATGTTTGAGACCCGACAAAATGCCACAATTGTTTATAAAAAATGTGCTAATTATGTTGAGTGAGTCTCTTAACTTATCATCAGAAACCACAATGTTTCCTATGGTGTGGAATAAGACGACCTATGTTGTAGAAGTCTGTAAAACCGGATACAAGATATCAGGAACGATTGTCCTGTAAGCAAAGTTTGTTTTTCTTGTGAAATTCCTAAAGGATTTAAGTTTCAGTGAATAATATTATATCTAGTGGAACAGCAGCATTCTGCCAAAGAGGTGTCTATTCAGAATAATCTACTTCTTTACACAGAATATAAAATTGAACCATGGATGCTTAGATAAAGTTAATATCGTGTAAGGATTTTGATAGACTGAAGTAGGTACACAGTTTTGTTTTAATAAGGATGCTTCTTGAGATTACTACTCGTCCTGGATTTACCAACTGGAATCGATCTTATATCATTAGTAGAAGTCAAACTGTTGCAGCTAATGGATTTCTATGCAAATCATGTTTAACGTGATCCGACCCTAACAGTATATATAAATGTTTCAGATAAATTACAATATTGGGCTTATTCTGACGATTTAGAAATGTACAAGATGACGAGCCAAATATTGCACCAAAATTCAAATTCAAATGAACGTGTTATTTGCTATTCGTCTACTGTATACCGTATACTATAACCATAGTCTTTCTTTAAAAATTAAGGAATACAGCATAATTTCGTAAAAAAAAGGTGATGAAACCTGAAAGCATGATCAAATTGCGTAACTTTACCCAAAGTAACTGATTCTCTACTGTATCCCTTACAGTTTTCAAGGTATTTCTCACTGGTGAGCATCCAATTTGATTCTAAAGGTAAAATATCTTGGACCATGTCCACTGGTAAGTACGTCCAATGTTGGTGTATGTCGAAAATTATGCCAATTTTCTTGACTGATTTTGACTCAAGTTGTAACAAACATTATACACTACATATACCATATATATTGGATTACCCACATCACACACTTGAGAAATACACACTACTTGAGAAAAGTGTATAAACTGTTACTCAAGAACAAACAGATACCTACTATTGAGCTGAGCATGTGATTTTGGTAGACTTACCGAAGCCACAGGGTCAGCCGTGTATACACTTGATTTCGAAAGACCTGTATTATACACCCTGCATCATTGACTGGTCAAGGTGCTAGACCACTCTACGGCCCTCGACGCCAGCTGGTATCCCAGATAACCAACAGCAACAATAACACTATAGCAAATAATTAGTTAGTCCATATCGACAATAATTGGATAGAATACCGTGACGCATGTGCTCCGCGATTTCTTCGAACGGCAGGCCGGTTGGGGCTCCACTCCGCAGTGGATATACACTTTCACTACACCGTCGTGTGTTGTAAGAAATACGAAGGTCAGTTAATGTCGCGTATTGAAGACCGCTCCACGCCTAGGCCATGAGGTCCTAGAACCAAATCAGTCTTGATCGTGTCTTGAGCTAGTTTCCAATTATCATTCGCGATATCTAGATTGTGAAGTGGCGCGAATCTGGTGGTTTAGATCTGTTTCTTGTGCTTTTGGAGCAATTTCGGACGCCTTGAGGATAGTTATTATGCAAGACAGGTGTGGGAGCCAGAATTTACCGACTGTTAGTTGTACTTAAGAATTGTTTGAGGATCTGGTGACTTTACCGAGGGTAAGCAGGAATCTATTGCCGTGTTTTGAATGTTGCGGTTGTTAACATTGTCGGTATCACGCGTTCTTATCTTAATATTATGTATGTCATGATTTCTAATAATTCAAATTGTTTGTAAGGCAGTTATATACCCGCAGACAGTAATTTTGACTGAAATATATACAATATATTGTAAAACTAAAAATCAATTGGTTTAATATCCTGGAATATGTATACATGGTGGTGAATTTTTCAGTGGGCAAACAGAAAAAATTGAATATAGTATTTTAGAGATACCTACCTACAAAGGTATTTTTAAATAGAACACTTTAAATATTATTACAGATTTGCATAGGATGTTATTTCGAGTATGTTGATATAGAGTATGAGGTTCTTCTCTAATAGTAAAATGGTACTCAGCTCAGAAAAATATGTCGAATAATGGGCTCTAGACTGAACCCTAAACATACTATAGCTTAAAAAGAAGCCGTACATATGTCTCTACATTTACCTACTTATGGTACAGTCTTGAGAGCTTATTATTTTTGTTCATTTAACTGTTTCCCTATTTTATTTACTTGTCGAGACACCAGTGGTGGGCACGAAACGTATACCACCACGTCTGGCTGCATTTAAACTGAACAAGTCTATTTTCAAATGGGATGGGATAGCCAAATATAAGAAATTCATCATAGATGGGTGAGAAGTTCATCATAGAAGGGTTTTACTATTCTTCACAATTTTTTTTTATTAAAACCAAACACTGTGAACGATTTCGGAATCTATACCTCTATCTTCAGTCACAAATATTTTATTCATCATTAATAGTAGACATCATTCGACATATATTTTATTGTTTTTTTTTTGTCTAATTTCGGAATTTTATTTAGTAATATATTAAGTTTTCACATATTTTACTATTAGGTATAGTGAAATTTATGTATAAGCGTGAAAGTAGTAGTTCTAGTAGGTTTTTTATTGGGTTTATAGTATATATTTGAAATCTTGACAACACTAATGTACCCATTTTATTAAATTTAGAGCATAAAGTTTATTATTTTCCGCAAGTCTTAGGCATTTATTTCAATATGCATTATAACTGCCCTCCCTCATTTCGCTGACACTGACCAAATATTTTAGATGGTATAAATTTTAGAGATTCACTTGAAATAACAACTTTGACTCTTTGTGTTTTACCATAAGTAATCTTAAGTCAAATAATAACACCGTAAGTCACATATTACTCACCTCAGAAAAGTACCTACCTACAAATATTGGTTTTATAAATATAAACGTTGATGATAATGAAAATAAATTATGTCACAGGAAGTAACTTTACATATTTGAGATAACTTTGTCTCATGATGCTAAAATAGGAGTCGATGAAACAATTATTTAATAGTAGATATTTCTGCTTAATAATAATAATAAACGTGATTATATATTTTTATTTAAATAATTTCAATTTACCTAATAACTGATTTCTACTCAATTCATTGTAAACATTTTGCAATATACTTATTAGTTTTGTTTAAAGAGTATGGAAAAATCGGTTTCTCTGGTGTAAAAGTCTGCTGAAACTCCCTAAGGAGTTTTTATCAAATGTTAACGAACGGAAATAAAACAATATCTTACATCTTACCGCAATAAAACAGAGTCAAGTGGGTGTTTCTTCCTATTGAATTTAAAGACGACATTGCCCACCAAGGTGCAGTACGAATATAAATTAACGCTTTTATTGTGAAATGGCCACATGCGAAATTAATTTCTATATTTAATTTTTTTGCACTAGAGGTTGTGCCCGTTCATGTAAAAAATGTTATATACATGACGAGGATAGAGTGGTTTTAGTGTTCCCTGAGATTTGAAGAAGTTGTGGGAACCAGAGTCAAACTGACTGCCAAATTTATGATAGAATATCCCCTAAATTTCTATATCTTCTGTGAATTCACATATATACAAGCCACTAGAAGATGGGTAGCCATGTCGGGTTTTTTCTGCTTTGTCATCCATACAAGTACTAACTATGAATATTGTCACGTCCTTATAATTTTAAATATACAAGGCAAGGCGTCCCAGTGTGAGTGTACAAAAATTTACCAGGGGGTGGACCAGACCAAAATAAGAATAAAATTCTTATAAAAAAATTCTCTGATGCACGCCTAACGAGCTACAGGGTGTTATTTTGGAAAAAAACCATAATTTTCCGCATTAACTTAAAAACCGTTTCGTAGATTTAGGTAATTTTTGGGTGAGGTGTGCATCTATTAAAGGTCATTAAAACTACATGGTGTTTGTTTAACTCTGACACCTGTGGTGTCCTAGGCCTACTCTTCCTTATGATTTTGTCTTCATAACTCTTGCATATTCTATTTTTTCGTGAATTGACTAAGTTTTTCTTAATCGGCTAACAATTCTGAACAAAAAAGGTGCTCTTGTTACACAGCTCTAAAACCAACAATTTTCGAGTAAATTGAGTGTAAAATGCCGACTACATTCCTTTATGCAGTAAAATACATGCAAAGGAAGTTATAAGGAAGAGTAGGCCGAGGCCACCACAGGTGTCAGAGTTAAACAAACACCATGTACTTTTAATGACCTTTAATAGATGTACACGTTACCCAAAAATTACCTAAATCTACGAAACCGTTTTTAAGTTATTGCGGAAAATTGTTTTTTTTTTCCAAAATAACACCCTGTACCTCGTTAGGCGTGCATCAGATACATTTTTTTTATAAGAATTTTATTCTTACTTTGGTCTGGTCCACCCCCTGGTAAATTTTTGTACGCCCACAGTGGGACACCCTGTACAAAAAGTATAGAAATCCATGTTTGTTTTTACCTCAGATGTTGATAAATACGTCATATCTTTTGTTTTTAGTACTTGTGTGATTATCTAAAAGTAATTCTAATAATAATCATGCATACCGATATGCATAATAATTAATTATTGTTTATATTGCCATGTTAATAAATGTATGTGTTTGTTGTAGGCACGATTAAATGAATTGTGTGTTTTCCTATTATTATTACCTACCTATTGTTATTGATGGTGTCTTTCTCTTCATCTGCCAACGAAGAAATTTGCGATATTGTCTTCCAACCATAAACCATAAACATTCTTGTAACGTGAGCACTGAAGCATTTTAGATACGAGAAATATTTAGTTTCATTGAAAAATAATTCTGCCATTAATGTGTGGTCGAAGCACATTTACATTTGAAATGATATTTTAAAATTACTTACGCTATTACAATTATTACGCTGTTACAATTATTACGAATATTATTAATACTATATTTTTGTTGATATTAAGGTTTGTTTTAATACTCTACATGTGTGTGTCTGCTTACTAGTCTATCGATTATTTATTTGTAACACTTTTTCCATTTACTTTAATAACTGAATGGCCAAAGAACTTCAGCATTCTCATTCATTCGACCTAGAAAGGCTATTACACAACTCAGGTGTGCTGCCCCAAGACACAAGCTTGTTTATCGTACCGACATTTCCCTTGAGGGGAAATGCGGCTTGTTTGAGTTTGTCTCGTCTCGAATATAGTGTGTAACACTGAAAATCCCAAACGGGAGGATTTGGAAAAGGAGTTTCGTTAGAATTAGACAAAAAAAATATGCGATTAATTCTCGTTACCTATAAAATAGATACTCCAACCCGAATAGTTGAAGTGCAATCTCTTGGAAACTGGAATAAAACAGTTAAAACTAATTCAGTTATTTGGTATGTGGTGACTATGAAACGCAGCAGGGATACCCACATACCTCAAACGATTCGACCCAGTGTGCCTGCCCCAATTGAGAGTGAGAAGATGCCAATACTATACGCATAGTTCAACTGGAAGCTATATATGATATATAACGTCCTGCGATACAAGTCTGTGCTCAGGTAATTGTGTCTGTTTATATAAGGCAGATACAGCGGCAGATGATAGACCAGCAGTGTTTCCATACAATTCCGGTCTATGAGATAATGAGATTCTGTGAAGAACCTCATTACCTCATATTACAGAAGGAACCTCATATTTTCTAGTTGTACTAAGACCAATAATATTAAGGTTCTTGTTGAGATATCCATGACTGTTAATAGTCATATGACAATCCTTATGCTGTTACAACTTAGTGTAAGTATTGATCGAGTTGCATTTGACCAGATCCTCTTAATTATGAACCTGGCTTGCCACATATCAGTCCCGTTTCACAATCTTCGTCAGATCTCTTTCTAATTCAATTTTCAGTGGATCTCGTTACATACCGCAACGGAATCCCGAGGACTGGTTCGGGCCCCGTAAATTGAATACTAAAGTCTCTTCTAGCCAGCGCATCAATCTCCTCATTTTCTGTTATGTTGCAATGACCCGGTACCCAGGTCAATTTTACTTTATTGTCCTGGCCCAAGTGTGCCATAACGTTGATACACTCCAAGACAGCCCTGGAGGTGATCCTGGGAGAGATCAGGGCATACAAGTCCGCCTGGTTGTCAATGCAGATCTGGAAGCATGTGGTTAGGAATATGGAATATGGAATATAAAACACTAGAAATAGTTATACCACCAAGAATAAATCGTATCTGATAATTCTAGCTAGTGCTGGAATATTTTCTGTTGGTCCAGTTTTTTGCGACTTTTGGAAGTTCCATACCATTTTTGAGTTACAATATTAGAAGCTAAGAGTTTTGAGACCTGCTTTCGTTTTGTCGAAAGGAAGTCAATTGTCGACTTCATCCAGAATGTGGCTTAGGTATATCCTCACCTCACAGGAGCTGTTTTCCAAGGTTGGAGCTGCTTTCTTACGCTCTACAATAATTATGAAGTACTCGCCTATTCTGCACAAATGATGTAATACCATCCAAGCCAATGAGTGGAGCTCACAACTTTTTCGTCATTTGCAATTCCCAGTTGGTTGCTTGTGAAGAATATCTCGAAGCATTCAGGGTGGATAGTTCCCACTTTATGTATTAAGCGAGCATCCTAAAAATAATCATGAAAATGTATTCAGCAGCAGGACATGGCTAGGTTTTTTGTAGGAATAGTGTGATTCACATGATTCATATGATTCATATGATCATTGTAACTCTCATATCCAAAAACCTTTTATTTGCTGATTTTATATAAATGGTAAAATGCTATTAACGAGACATTGTTGTTGTTGTTGTAGCTGGAGTGAAGGAAATTAAAACCTATCTTTTTACGGAGTCACTCACTCGTTGATTATAACGGAATACGTCTTTGGATGTAAGTTTCCGCTTAAGAGCAGTTTCCGTACCAAATTTTCAATGATACACACTGTATATTTTATTGGAAACAATCAAACCGAAATGTAGGTTAACCTTAACATGCTTACAAGATGCAATTTACTTTTTGACCTTCTGCCTCGAGCGGTAATTTAAAATTGCTTCGTGCAAATCTGGGTGAAATTCAGATAATTTCTACGTGTCAATAATTTAATTAAGTTGATTAATTAGTAATTGCAGTTAAACACACTGTTTAAAATAATGTAAAATATTTTTTAAATGAATTTAAGTGTAATTCAACTTAAATAGAAAGTAAATGACAAACATGTCTTCTTATAGAGTTGATATTAATAAACTATTTACTAAAATGGGTCAGTGTTGATCCTTGAACATACCTTATGTTTAAAAGTAAATAATTTATAAACAAAACTTTTGTTTCTTATAGGTTCTAGTTTTCCAATTCTAGAATAAATCTAGGAAGTGCTAAAATTGTAAAGCTTTTGTAATATATTTTTTAAATTAAAGATTCCTATATCATCTTCTCCTAACTATTGTTTTTTGAATGTTGCCTAGAGTTTTCACCTATAATAGCCCAAGAGCATTGATAACTACGAGATAATTTTATCACAGATTTCGAAAGCACGTTACTTGACAACAGCCCGACGCCGTAGGCGGAGGGGTGTTATCAAAAAGTAACGTGCTTGAGAAAGTTGTGAGAACATTTTGAGTTATTTATCAATGCTCGAGGGGTATTCGGAGAGAAATTTTTTTGCAATTTTTATGAAAATGTCATTCAAAATTATTTATTAAAAATACAATTATTCTTGTAATAATTTACTTGCTACATTCTACATAGTTTTAACTGTAGCCTCCTTAAACTCAGTACCATCCCTTTTTCTCATATTAGCCGCCCAATCCTTGACTATCAACGCCAGTCCTTCAACTGTACGATTTCCATCTAATGTATATTTCCGCGTGCTGCAAAAGTTCATAAATATTTTCCAAGTAGGGGAAGGTGGGGGAATATCGACCGCAGATTAATATCGATCACATTCAAATCTCGAGTATTTGGCGGTTTAGATCAAATTCCATGTTCACATGTTCATTGTGATTACAAACAGATGTCACTAGCAGGGTTACTTCTAATTTAATGTTCCTAGAGCTTCACAATGGTAGCAATTTGTGTTTCGTTAAGGATTTTTATAACTTCTTAAAGTTGTTTTTTAAGGTAACTGGCCTCTCTCTTAATCGTGACAATATTTTTTTTACTTGCAATACGTACTGCATACATTCTAAAAGGTAATTAACATGAAATTAGAATTTGAAAATATCTGTTTTCTGAAAAAGCTCATGTAAACAATATGTACACTTTCGGATAAAATCGACCATTGTGGTCGATTTTACCCTAACGAGGTCTGAAAAAGTGAAAAGAACAATTGGAGATACTAAGAAAAAAGTAGTAAAAACTGCTAAGAAGAAGAATGAGACATCAAACTGCAGAAAATGAACTATGTAGCGTACCTATGTTCTGAATTTGGGTCAAAAGTCAAAAGTCGTCTATGTGCAACATGGGCTCATGCAGACTGTACGGAAGCAGAAAACGCTTCTACTTATATTTACGCAAGTTGTATATCCAGCTAATTTGTACAACTAATAACTTTAAATTTAATAAACACAATGTTATGTGAATTTGATGACTGGTCGAAATTACCCATCTTCATTGTCGATATTACCCTACTGATCGATATTACCTTATTTTGTCAATATATTCCAAAAGTATTTTTTTTCATACTTAAAGCAATTTTAGAATATTTTTGAAAACGTAATTCATTAACTCAATAATTGATCTGTCCACATGATAAATTTCGAATTCGTGAAAATGATAAAAAAAATTATAAGACCATTTATCCTTAAGTGGTCGATATTCCCCCACCTTCCCCTATACCTACTTTTTACTGCTTACAGGATTTTTTGGTGTATTTACTTCTATAATTTTGTCGATTGAAGCACTGTTCACCAAACCGTGACGAAAGTGATAGACATTTTAAATTGTTACAATTATTATAGAAGTGTCAAAAAAATTTTGTTCGCTGTCAACGTACGATGACATAAGTGATAAGTAGTTGTATCATGATAACTACCCATAGGCTGTTATCAGTGTAATGTGACTATTATTGGTTGGTTTTGCACACGTGATTACAAATAGAGAAATCTAATTGGATTGTTTTTGCGTCAAAAAATTTTCAATATAACAAAAATTTTCGGCATTGGGCACATTAAAAATAAATATACTATAAAAATAGTATTATAACATATTATTTATAGGTTCTTTTTTTATTCTTGTAGTTATAAATAATCACTATAATCTTTTAATTGTGTATAATTAATGGGTTTTTGATAAAAGATCTTTTTTCAAAGGCCTTTAGAATATGTAAATGAAGTTTTTCAGTTCAATATAATATGATATAATTAATTCTCTGCAATAACAGATGGAGATTAATTCTATTGAAATAACTTCTATGGGAAAATACCTGTTATCAGTTACTATAAAAAAATGCGGAAATGAAATTTACATAAATAAATACAAGTAGTCGATTTTTAGAAGAACATTTATTGTCTAATATAAAATATTGATCAAATATTGATTTGAAGGTTTCTATACACAACTATGGTTGAATACAGATTTAAAAAATTCCTCATTCATGGACATATACGTGTTTCATAGTGGAGTCAAATGAATTAAATACTATTATTGACCATGGTAAGTGATGTATGTTGGCAGAATTAATTGCCTTCAACATTCAACATGCACAGTAAAACCTTGTTAAATATTGATTTAATAAGAAATGATAAATTTATCATTTCTCACTCTCATTCTGATTGAATCACCTTGTCAATTTGCAAGGTGATTCAAACCTACCTTTCTAATATAATCATTATAGATGATAGTGATAGGTACTTACAAAGACGAGTGGGAACCTACGTTTTTATATACCTAAACTTTATCTTCTTGGGGACGATGAAAGTAATTTTGGAAGGTGATTTTGTATCTGTATTTTGAGTCGGTTACGACTTTCCTGAAAATTCGTGAATTGCATGTACCTATCTGTAATTACATATACTCATGTACTGAACTTTTCTCGGTAGCGCAATGGGCTAGAACGTCTTGTGGCAGCTTTTCTCGGTCACACTGTCTAAGTTCGATTCCCAATTGCGGCACTGGCAATATCTGTGGGAATAGGGTGTTGTTTTATGAATATGTAACCCCCTTCCGGACAACCCTTGGCTTTGGATTAGGAGGATTGTCCAATTTATGTGGTGTTTATCGATGACTAATCAAAATAAAATTTTAACTCAATTCTAATATCACCTTAATTATGCCAAGTATGAAGGTTGGATAATATATTCCGATTTAGCATCGCCACTAAGGTGTTGTTGATGTCAATTCAATTCTGATAAATTAAACACATCGTTATGCAATTGTATTTTGGGAATTTCTCAATCTGGTATTTCGATGAATTCATTTTCATTTAATCTGCTTCTTAGAATGGGAAATTAAATCAATAGCTTTTATTGTTTCCTTCAAGGAATTAATATTAACTGTATATTTAATGGATTAAATTAATATCTTAATACATTTTTGTGACTAAGTTTTAATAATAAGTTACCGATGAGACCAATTAAAGTTAATTTGGGAAAAGTAGCCGTGGTAGTAAAAAGTGCATTACTAGCAAAGTATACCTACTGCTATTAGACGCCGATAATGAGTTGAGTTTATTACATAAACTTAGCATTTATCACCCCAGGGCCGGCATTAACCTACTAGGTACCCTAGTGTGACTTTCTAAAGAGCACCCTCTATACCTGTGGGGTGCCTAAATATAACTTTAAAAAAATGCAAACAGCAAAAACCAATAGTAGATAGACACATAGTAAAATAAAAATGAAACGATACCACTGATACCACTATACCAGCAGTGGCGGCTTGTGAATTTTTCTTTAGGGGAGGCATAGATAAATCAGTGGTGGCTGGTGAGATGCGGGTGGGTACGAGGGGCGCACGAAAAAAAAAAGCGCCGCAGGCGAAAATGTTTTATTTTTCAAGGTCAAACGCCCTAAAATTAGAAATTAGAAATTCCCAGAGGAAAAATATTTGCTTCAATAAATAGGTTTCGTTAGACAAATATCCCTTTTTTGATGCGATTGCCAGAAATCTCGTCAAAAATTATTTAAATAATATTAAAATATAGGTAATAGTAAATAATAAGTAATATTTAATACCTATTTGATTATCAAAAAATTATACATAGTATGCAAACGTCTTCAATCTTCATCCGTACATGCTTATTTTCCCGCAAATTTCGAAGAGGGAAAGGATGGGAGTAGTGG
This sequence comes from Pogonocherus hispidulus, assembly GCA_963924545.1. Taxonomy (NCBI): domain Eukaryota; kingdom Metazoa; phylum Arthropoda; class Insecta; order Coleoptera; family Cerambycidae; genus Pogonocherus; species Pogonocherus hispidulus. The sequence continues at coordinate 47,024,499 of OZ004698.1, read as the reverse complement.
GCGGTCTTTTCTCCACTTGCTTCTAGCTATATTCAAAAAGCACGTGTTCAGATCTCACACGCATGCGCAAATAATTCATTTATCCGAAAACATTGGTTCAAAGGAGGCATCTCATACTTATGCCTCCGGTCGGCTACACTCGGCCGCAGCCGTCTTAAGGACGAAAGATGGCTGTTGTGACTAGTCGGCTAACCTGCGCTACCCACGCTACAAACCAAATAGTTAGCAGACCGTGGTAATTTTTACTGAGGCGCCCAAGAATGACCGTAGATGGCGTTGGGTCATTTGTAATTGGAAATAATTTCTAATAATAGTACGGGAACACAAGCATTTACATTTTACATTATTGCCACTGTAGCCGCCACTGTATACCAGCATTGTTAGCAATAAAAAAACAAACGTTGAAATACATTGATGAGCACTTGTCTTTAGAGCCGACCAAAGTAGGTCTAAGTGAGCTGCGACATAAATGATCCAAGTTGCGGTGGACAGATGTATTCTATGTAATAAATTCAGACTGCTTATGAACGGCAAATATTTTGAATTAGGTTTAGATCGTAAACTATTGTCTGTGAGCAACTTTGTGAAAGTGACAATCCGGTCTCTAATCATCACTTATGACTACCGTCTCCAAAGAATTCTGAATTATGTCATTGTACTGATACTGTCTGAGAGATTTCCGCCTGGACTGGATCACGGCGCTCGGCGCCTTATTTTCTCGGCGCTCCATTTTCTGGCGCCCGGTGTGGGGCAACGTCTCGTGCCACCTTAAGGCCGGTCCTGCCTCATCCGAAGAGGATTTTTTCTATAGAGAATATACTATATAGAGGTAAGTGATAGATGCATCAAAATTATAAAAACTTTAAAAGTACTTTTTTAAAATTCTGATAAGCCTCTTAAATATTATTATTGTAATGTCTGTTGCACTTGAGACAATCCTTTTGCAGTCAAAAATAAAAACAAAGTGTTATTAAAACAGGTAAAAATTATTACTGCTGTCAGCCAGCTAATATATTGATACTTTGTTATTATAACGGAAAAAAATTGTCACCTACGAATTCGTAGGTGATTATTTAACTGTATTGACCCAGACTTTGACATTGAGAGTTTACTTACCTCGCAAGGTACCAGTATTGTTCATAAAATATAACTATTGTATGGTCATTGGAGATGGTGAAATCTTTCGCATTGCGAACATATTCAATTTAATAAACTTAATTAGGAATGTAATTAAATGCATTAATGGGTTTCTTTAATTTATTTGTTCAGTACAAAGCATATAGCTGGTTCAAGAAAAAAGCATTTGTACAGATCCACAATTCTACAGGGTGTGGAAGTATAAAATTTCCTACTCTAAAAGTTTGCTGTTTAAAAATTGATGGCCACATGAATTGGTCCAGGAAAATTTGTGGCAAATTTGATTTTTGTCGTATATCTCTTGACGTATACTCGTAAGTCGCAGATCCATGATTTTTCTTTTGTTATTAAGGTGTATGTCTGGTGTGTTATTTAGGCTAATGTCAACATTTTTGTAGCTCATTTAATTTTAGAGATAGATAGATTTGTTATATTTTTCTGCAAAAACCTAAACGCGCGGCCCTAGATTATTCCAAGAAGTTTTGAAAAATAGTCAGGTATATGGTCAGTTTATATTGTAGACTCATTTAATTTTCTTCAATGATTCCGCTAATATAACTAGTTTTGAAGTTAGGTAAGTATATAACGTTTTAAGTAACTAACTATGTACTTATCGTCAAAAGAGATGTGACGTGAAATTATTTTATCACTATCAGTTACTATCTCGTAGATACACATTTCCTTAGGTCTAGCCGAGTTCAACAACTCATCGGGTGAGCGTCCGAAAGGCCTTTTTCTGTCATATTGGAAATGAAAGTTACAAGAAGGGTTGCTTTAAATGAACTACTGTGTGCTTAGTACCATATTTTAGAACATATTGGAGTTTTTTCTTAGTGCATAAATACATCCCATAAAAATGAGTTTCATCAGATGTAGGGGACATGAATGTGCAGCCACACTCTTTTAGGTTTCTCTGCCTTATTTTCTACCTACGTTCCAAAGTTAATATATGCAAAACGTACAGGGTGATACGTTAAATCACATATTTATTAAATAGATATTCTTAAGAAATTTGATCATATAAACAGTTAAAGAAATGGGTCAGTGAAACTTACTTTTATTTTCAATTAAAAAAAGGGGATCAATGTATGATCTCATGTAACCTATAGTTGAGGGACATCTCACTGTAGATGCATTTATTAGATCATTATTAGCACTTAGATTAGCACTGATGAGATAAAGACAGGATGTTGATTTGCTTCTTCATCCAAATTGCGAATACTATTTGTACATTTGTGCATAATTTCTACATTGTGGTTTATGGTTTGAAACTTCCTTTAGATAAAAATATATTGTTATAATATTCAGAGAGCATTCAAGTTACTAGGCATTTATACAAGCTAGTATTACTATTATTGCCACAGTCGTGACAGTAAACCGTCTATGTCAATGTCCGATTGGGTAAATCATTTATATATACCCGCTATATTACACTTGTCCATAGATTCGATACACCAATATCCATTGACCGTGGTCATGACCTGGGATGGTTTGGAGCCGAGCGGAATATCCCTCTTTACCCTCCCCATCGCTGTAGACCTGGACTGCCTCGTAGAGATGGGCTCCATCCTTCATCAACCCCTATCACAAAAGTGATAGGTGTGGGCGATTCGTGGGGTCTCCTCCTGTCCTGGCTCTACCCTGCAGGCTGGGTAAGATCTTCTGGCGCTCTTCTCTCTTGTCTTCTTTCTTCGCCTGCATGTCTAACCCACCGGGGGTAGTTTGTCTCAGGCGGGGGCGGCAAGTGCCGCTCTCGTCCTGGGTGGTGGTTTGGAGTAGGTCAGGAGTAGCTGTGTAGCCAGGGATGCACCTCTAAAGGAGCCAACTGGCCCTTTAGCTTTATGTAAGGTAAGGGAAGGGTACTCGAAGTGAGTCCGTGACCACTGTTGGCGGTCGCGGCTTCGAGGGGAAGTCTGAGGGTCGTCTTTTAGTCACTTCATAGCCCTCTACGCTTGTTCCGGGTGGAATCTGAAACATAAGATCTTACTCTCATCCTGGGTCCAGCAGTTGGACTCTTGGCCACTTGGAGCTCGTAGTCCACGGCTTCCCGAATTAGCGTGTTGCTGTGCGTCTCAGCACGTGCAAAGAACTTGACTTCGCGCCTCCTGATGACTTCTAGGACTCAGACGTACTCGAGGTCCCGGTATATATCGGCTATCTTCAGGTACCAGGGTACACCTACCGCGGTTGTTAGCGAGTTCTTAGCGAGATTCGACAGGGATCTGTAATAGTTTGTGTTGTTTTCTTGGAAGGCTCGGTAAGTACTGCCATTAGTCATAAAAATGGGCCAAAAAAATAAATGGATAGGAAAATCGTGTACAGGTTTTCAATCAAGTGGAGAAAGTCACTTCTCCAAATGGTATATTTACCATAAACAAAAAATTGACTAATCGGCTGGGTAAATATTGCAGGTATATTTATGTATAATAAATGATATTCCCCATACCGGCAAATGCTGTAAAATGCTAGTTCGAAGGAACGAGACAGAATAATACTTTTCGCTGATTTATCCTTAAATGGCTATAGTCATTATCGGTGTTGTTATATAGTCACAAGCACGAAGTATAAAGAGAAGAACACTTGATGCTCAGGGTTTACCTGATAAAATATGTACTAGCTATCTGCTATCGGCAAGTTCGTTCGTCCACCTCTTTTATACTATTATTTGTTTCTGTTTTACAATTGACGTTTGCTTTTTAAGCATTTGGCATTTATTTAGGAACCATATTAGGGCATATATTTTATTTTTAGATGTAGTATCACCCCTAGAAGTCCGGTACACTATTTTTCTACACCTTGTAATGATAACAGGCCGCCCTTCTCAAACACAAGTTTTGACTTTGGATTGATCCTTGTAATTAAAATAAGAGATAGAGATATATTTAACATTATTATAGGTATGGTATATGTGATTAAAATATATGAACAATTATTTAGAGTTACCTTCTAACAACTTTTCTAGTACATACTAATTTATTACTATTATACGCCCTTTCTAAATATATATTATTTCATTAAAATCAGGCCAAGATCACTAGAAGACCATTGTATGCTTGAAAATGCAAGGTTTCTGTTTTGAGTAAGCCTAATTAACTGAATCAGATCTCAGTGTCTCTCAGGGTGTTCCACTTTCATCGCCATCGTGGGATCGTAGAAATCTATGAATTTGGAAACCTTTGAATTATTTAAAAAGTAGCCGAGGGGATCCAAAAATGCAATGTATATCAAACATTGTTTTTAATATAAGCAAATCGATGAACAGTGTATTACAGTGTCCTGAATATTTGACCATATTTTAATAATCTTTTTAAATCAGTTTCGGTAAGTTTAATATTAAAAGAACGCCCAAAGTTCAAAGTTTTTCAGAAACAATTTTCTATGTTATGTATTATAGTATATTTTTAATATTATTTATTGGCTTATTTAACTGTTTACATCTTTCTTTATATAGGAATTAAGCGAAAAAGTTAACTAAGAGATAAATTATTAATGAAATTATCAAATATTATGGTTCAATAAAGTTTTATATTTCCTCTTTACCTATAATACTAGATATGCAAAGGAATAACCTTATTATTTTTAAGATATGTCGAAAACAACTACGTCGCATGCAGTATGCACCGTCCAACATTCCCATGACGACTTGATAACCCCTTCTATATAGAATCTGAAGACTGAAGACGGAAGTCAGCTGAAAGCTGATCTATTACATATTTTCTGTCCTACCAAACTATAGTTTGAAGCTCAGGCAACCAAAACTAAAAATATAATAAGTTGGACATACACACCACTGGACATGAACCACTATGATCTCTTATTTATTTTAAATTTATTTAACCGGATAGAAACTGTAACTGCTACAATATTTTATGATGTTCAAAGTTTTCACAACCTAAAACTATCTTTCTTACTCCTTACCAAAAATGTATACCTATACTCGTGTATGTATAGGATTTTTCCGTACAACGAATATCTCTATATATATTCTATTTGTAGACAGTGTCAAGGTAAATAAGAAATTCAATGGTACATATTCAACAAAAGAAAGTATAATGGACTGGTGATGATAATGATGATATTCCTATACATGACAAAATAATACTTTCATATTATATTAAATGATTTCGACCTCTGAATGAAGAGAAATCTCTTGTTAAATTCATTTTATAATTTTTGTACGTATTGCTAATTTGATGACTCAGAATATAGTTTATTGTGCTCTCTAAATCTAATGGGAATGTTAATTGGATAAATATCTCTACTAACATGGCATTACCATAAACTAATCATTATATAAGATATTAAGATAACTTGAGTCAACAATTATAGAAATTAATAATAACAATGTAATGTAACATTGATTGCATTGGTCACATACATACAGGGTGATTCAGCTAACCCGTATATTAAAAGTTTAACAACTTTCCATTGGAATATTTTTTTGAAAATTTGAATACGGGAGTTTTCGGGAAAGTTCTATTCGTCTGAAGTATTTCCATTTTTCTGGCACTTCCGGTTATACCGGAAATGGCTATCAACTTTCTTATTTTAAATGGAATATCCTATATTTTTAACATTTTTTATTTCTAGCGATGTGGCGACTCCTATGGAGATGCCGAAATAATGTAATGCCAGTCGGGGCACATTGCCCGTGGAGTAGTTGTTTTCTGCATCTCCTTCAAATAAATAAGTAGGATAGTCTTCCTCAACGACAATAGAGGTATAGAGGTCACTGTTAGTTATAATGGCGTCTGCGGAAACGCAGGTCGTTATCTGTTTGTCAATTTGACAATAATTGTCAGACAGTCAGTAGCAAAGGCCCAAAGAGGGCACTACGGTGTGTTTCTCGTCACTATTAATGACTAGGTTATCAGGATATGGTCAGTTTTGTTAAAGCAGTCTTTTCGTTATTCAAGAATTTATTTTATAGTTTCTAAATCAGAAGTGAACTAAAGATTTAGTACACACGATGAAAGCAATGTCTTTTAAGGGTCCATTCACTCTAGACTTGACAGACATAAATTCGGGGTAGGGTTGAGAGGTTGGGTAGCCAATGGGTGAAGACTTACATATTTCCACTACCGAATTATTTAAATTTCGGAGGTGCACGTAAAGCCGAAGTAAAAAGGCACATGGAAATAAAGTTAGCCCTCATTGCAAGGGTACCGGATTTGTCTTATAATTGCAACAAAATTTCTTTTTAATATTATAAATTATATATCACCGGAAAGATCAAAAGATAAACTAGATCCCTATAGTACCAAATTTTTGTTTAATACATGTATTTTAGAGAAAATAATTTTTGAAAATACGCTATTTTAGTATAAGATTGTTTGCCTGGAATTTTAAAAATAAAAAGAAATACCAAAAAGTACTACTACAGGAATTTAGATTAAAGTCTTATCTTTCAATACTTTTTTACTAAAAGTCGCTATCTTTTATAGTTTTTTTTATAATTAGTCACGAGACGAACGCCAATTTAGGTCTTATTTCGACCTAGTGAATGGACTCTTCAATAATTTAGTTATATTTAAAATATGTGTCCAGTTTCTGTTCAACTAAAAATATTAAAACTATGTTTCTTTTTTATATTAAGCAAACTATGCATAATACAATGTTTTTATTTATAATTATTAATTTTTTCTTTTAGTGTAGTAGACAAGAAAATGTTTTAGTTTTGTGCACTTCTTCACTAATATAATCGATCAATAAGTGTATTTATACTTGCCTTAAAATTCTTCGAACTCCTATGCCATGATATTATGTATTTTTAGCTATTCTATGAAATGTAAGAAAATGTTAATCATTTTATATTCTAATTTTTAAAATTCGTGACTACGTTTTTTTAAAGTAGTATTACGAAAGTTGTGCCTTAAAATATTAGGGAAATTTTAAACCCCTTAATTTTTATTTTATGGGCAATGCCAGTAAGCATAAACTCCGCTTTCGTTACGGAAAATAACCGGGATGTTGATAACTATGAGTGGATAAAAAAATTACCTAATCTTCTTCCCTTCATTGGCATTGCTTTTTTCTCCGTTTTCTTCTTCAGTAGAGTCTCGTTTCTCTTTATTTTCTTTTTTAGATCTACCACGTCCCTCAGAATCCCACGTTATCTTCAGTATTTCTCGATTCCTAGACAATCTCAAAAATTAAAGCTGTTACAGAAGAGATTGAACGTTTGGCTATCAATCAGATTGACTGAATCTACCAGATTTTGGTTCGACTAAAATTATTGGAACCTTGCAGTAAGTGCAAAATTTGCACATAGAAATAAGTATTATGCTTATTCGTACAAGCGGAATTTATTTACTAACACTAATAATAGTGTTGAAATTATTTCTTTATACCCTTGACCTTTCATTTGATGACTTGTAGGTCAAGCGGAACATTGCATTTACGGATAGTGAACATGTATGTACAAAATATATACAAAAAGTGTGAAAATGGGTTGAGTAAAAATTATTGAACAATAGACATGGAAGAAGAGGTTCCGTTTAAAAGAATTCTCGTTAAGGGGCAGTGACCTTTTATATGATTTTATTTAACATTTTAGAAATTAGTATTTTCTTGAACCATTGGACATAATAAATTAATATGTAATTTAATTTATTGGTATATGTTCTTGAATATTAATTCTTCATTCAGTTAAACATTTATTATTTATTAAACAAAAAGGGCAAGTAGTCGACGTTTCGATCAAAATTTAGAACCAAGTGGCATCATCTGGAGATGATTAAAACTATTTTAATCATCTCCAGATGATGCCAACTTGGTTGGCGAAACGCACGTCGAATGCAGTATAGTGTTTTGGTATTCTGCGGAAAACTACGTCAGTGTTGTTCAAAAAAATGTATGTCTATTGTTTGTAACTGAGCTACAAATAATAAACCTCTATGGAGTCCCGATATTTATTAATTTATTTATTTATTTAAAAGTAAACAAATAATATGTAATAAGCTGATGATGAAGAATAATAGCAGAAACATAGGAAAGGAATTTGTACTCCATTTCACTACATTGCGTACAATTATATAAACAGGGAAGTTCACTATCGCTTGTATTGTTGTGCTGTTGTTATTGGAAGGCGGCGCGGTTACCAGCAGCACTCAGGACTTTCCACCCATTGTGCCTGCCGCTAGTCGAGAGCTATTGGAAGAGACCAGTGCTATGCGCATAGCCCAACACCCGTTCTAGTGGAAGTTCTCTAATGTCCTAGGGCAGAAAATATGCTGCACCCAGATGGTTGTGTCTCTTGACCATGAGGTAGGCACAGCGACAGAGGATGTGAATGGAGTCCTTGTCATCTTGTCCGCAAAACCTGTACCTTCTAGTGTCACTAAGGCCAATAGTGTTAAGGTGCTTGTTGAGATGTCCGTGACCTGTCAGCAGTCCTGTGACAATCCTTATGCTGTTACGACTTAGCGCAAGTATTGATCGAGTTGCGTTCGACCAAGGCTCTTCAATGAAGAGCCTGGCTTGTCGCAGCCCAGTCCCGTTCGACCATTCTTTCTCTTTCTTGATCCAGTTTCCAATAGACCTTGTTACATAACTGGGCGGAAGCCCCAGTACTGGTTCGGACCCTGTAAACACCTCTTTTAGCCAGTGCATCGGTCTCCTCATTTATGTTTATGTTGTGATGACCCGGTACCCAATCGCTTGTATTAACTAGAACCATTGAGTGATACATATTAAGCGTTGAGTGATAAATACTATCTATCACTCAACGCTACAACTAAAGAAAAATGATGCGAGAGAGGAGCTACATATAGGTACATTATAACAATTCAAATGTTTACGTTATTACTATTTCTAAACACACGTGTTACATTTATTCACACAACACTTTCACTGAGCATTGCATACGAGAAGTACTTCTAAAAAAACATTGTATGTAATTAAGCCTCAATTTGCACATACGAAACTTTATATCTTACGCCCAGCTCTTGTTACTTTCCTGATTATAAATGCCATACTTGTTGAGTAATTTTGGCATGAAGAACAGTGAAATCGATTTATATTCTAAACAGCAACTGTTCATGATTGTTATTAAGCTTGAAAATTAGATTGTTAATTAGCTGTGATTGACAGATTTTGAATTAATATAGGTAAGTATTTCTGAAATATTTTAATTCAAATTCATATGCATGGGGACCTCGGAAATGGTAAAAGATACAAAGTCGCTTAAATGGTGCAAACCTGCTCAATCAGGGAATCAACAAAATGACTGAAAAATGTCAAGGCTAACTTGATTGGTTTTTGATTGAAATTTTGGGGAAATTCGTTTTTTATTTTATTCCAACTTTAGATAATAGAGTAGATTATAGAGTATTATAGAGTAGATTGTTGAAAATAGAACAATCTTCACAACAATTTTTTGTGCTCTATCGAATGGCATAATCTTATTTTTCATAAAACGTTTTGTCTTTCCAGGACTATCATCACTTAATTTTTTTTAAAAACGGCTCTGGGTTATATTACATTTTTTTTAAATCTCTTTGTCTCCTGACAGTATGCTGCCATCACACAAAGCAAATTCAGAGGTTTTGTCCCGAAGAATCCACCCTCAATGTTCCCATTTTGGTACATCAATTTTTTTTATTCAGTCTCTCGATTTTCGGGGTTTCTTTCGTTCAATGTGTCATAAATATACACTGCGAGCAAAAATTGTACAACTAATTGGATAAAAAAATATTGAATTTGTAAAAAAAATTGTGGGACCCGTCAACTTTTGTTTTTGAAAGTGCATCTTTTTTGATAATAGCGGCTGGCTTAGTGTCTTTTGTTTTTATTCCGTGACGTCGTCGTCATCAATTTGTATAGAAATTATCCTATCCGATTTGCTTGAAGACGTTCCCCTTGCAGTGAGGAAGTCCATGCAATTGCCCAACAAATCTTCCGCAAGATCCTCTTACTTAAATTTTTCTTTCCAGAACTCGAGTCTATAACTTGTTACTATACACTCACAACTACATTCGGGGGACTCATCATAGTTGCAAATGTAAACTTAAAAAACATACTCAGTATTTTTTAACGGGTACACACTACACCCTGTACATGTACCTATACATATTAGTGCAAGTGCATTTAATTCGAAACAAACAGTAAACACGATTTTGTAAATATTATAATAAATTGTGTTAATTATTTATTATCTACAGTTTATCTATATTAATATATATTTATATTTTTGCAACACTATTACTGACAATAGACGTACTACTAAAAACAATCAATTAGATATAAGAATGTATAGTGAAGAAATATTCATGGTCCATGGAGTCAATTAAAGATATCTCTTAAGGCAAATAGAACGTGTGTGGGAGATTTTGAAATCGTATCACACATAACTGGAAGTATTTCGCCATTTTATCTAACAGGGCAAGGTCAGGCTAGAATAGTGGTAACAACCGCGCTAGCAGCGTAATTTTTTAATCAAAAGCAATAAGGCTGATTAGCATGGACGTGCTTACGGACATTTTATGTATTATAGGGTTAAAAGGCACGTTATTTGCAGTACAGATTATTTGCATACATGTATAAGTTTGAAAAGCCCCGCTACAGTTACACCGTTAAAATTGTAAGAATATTTCCTTAAAAAGTTCTTATTTTATGTCTAATAATTTTATTATTGTATTATACAAAAATGTGTAGTTTTTTCATTTAACTACATCCTTATATTCAACCCCTTCATATTTAATTTTTTTTACAATATTTTACACCTTGAAAATAGATATTTGGTTGCTGTGATATTTCTGCTGCGTTTGTCTACCTACGTATTTATGTATTTCTGAACCGGTATTAACTAAATATATCTTTCTTTACTCGTATATAGCAATTAAGATAAAAAGTTAACTAAGAGATAAATTATTACTTAATGAAATTATCAAATATTATGGTTCAATAAAGTTTTTAATTAACTTTATTATTTTTAATATATGTCGAAAACAACTACTTTGCGTGAAATGTGCACCCCCCAACATTGAATTACAACGGCATACTTCATATAACCTCAACTTATTGCCTTTAATATATTTATCTTTTTATTAGTGTTATCTACATCTTTTAAATAATGAAATATTAAACAAGCATCTACATTACACTAAAAATAATTATTTTCAGTTACATACCTTTTGTATTAAATTTTAATGAAAATTTATTCTTTATTTTTTACTGACAAAACTGAAATTGTAGCAATAATCCTCCTTAGCCCTCTTCTCCTTCCGGAATATTCAGGCACATGTGTGGCAGGAGGTTTAACATCTAAGAATTGTTAAAAATTACAAGAAATATATTTTGATCAAAATTGTCAGTTTGTAGACAACTTAGATGTTCTTTAATAAAATTTCCCTAATTTCCAGTACACCTATCTAATATATAATCTATCCTAATATAATTTTGAGTACTATAACTTTGGTAGTTTTTCATAGTATATTTTTAATATTATTTATTGAATTATTTAACTGTTTATACCGTTCTTTATACACATAAACTAGAAAATCTGTAGCCCAAATCTAAAGAAAGAGGAAGCGATGTAAACAAGCACAGCGACGGTGGTGGGCAAAGTACGGTCGGCCCAGGCCACGCCTTTGTCTTCTGTTCCCTCCGGCGGGCGCGGTAGCCAGCGGGTAGCTATTACAACCACAGCTTAACCGACATTCGCTATCGCTCTCGCACTGAGAAGAGAAGTCAGAGTTGGACGTATAATATTTGTAGTTATCGTAAATGCGCGATAACAGTGCCGTATTAAAAACTCTTGAAACATTTTATAAATAACTTTTGAAATAGACATGAATAAAACGGTAATTATGTACATATTATGTTTATTACACATTCATTATTTACAAAAATAAAAATAGACAATATACTTTACAATGAGGTACATGTAATAAATAATAATAAAAAATCTTTATTGTGTTCTTAACGAAAAAAGAAAGAAACACAAACGGTAAGAATTCGGCATTGTCATTCTTCCATTCCGCCTATATAAATTTTCAAAATTGAAGCTTGGCTTGGCTTTTATGAAGTGTGTCCAATTTGTCCAAAAGGTCTTCCCTATTGGATTTCATTAGCCATATCCTTGCCCTTAAAAAAAATAATATTTTTAAAATCTAGTTAAAATTATTTTTAAACACACCGCAAAACATTAGCAAAAAAAATTTACACTCGACTACTTGCGCAGTACTGTTCTATAATTTTGTTTTTCCTAAAACTAAAATATAACAGCAAGCTGGTCAACTTTTAAACGAAATTCATTAAATCTTAAATTGAGTGATTGTTGATTGTATAAACCATATTATTGGCTGTCTATGAATGAATTTCCTAAATTAAGTTAACTTAGATACTAAATTACATTTATGTATAACGCATTTTTATCTACTTACCGATCGGGTTGTTTAGGAAAGGTAAAAAAGCTCTTATTACAATTATAGCTTTTATTATTGCAGTTTTTAGTTGCACATACGTTTCCTGTTTTTCTATCACTTATTATCACTAATGAAAAAAGGAACGCTATAGAAAACAAAACAATAAAAAAGCACAATAAATAAACACAAAACATTACACTCAAAATAAATTCGCAAGAACACTACGTCGCTGGCTTAATCGATAATCAACACGAAGTGATTTTCCTATTTCGGTTCGAAACGCTCGCCACTGTGCTGTTCTCTTCTCAAAGGCGGGGCTAAGAAGCGGCGCGCGTGGATCGGCGCAAACCGTTCCTGTCAAGGGAGCGAGCGTACCCTTGCACTTAGCTGGGCGGTGACTCTACGTCTACCACAACATGCATGCCTTTCACCCATTCGCTGAGGACTCTCTGTTTATCACATTGTTACCTACATCGCTTCGTTCCTCTTTAGATTTCGGCTAAATATTTTTTAGTTAATCTGTATAGGAATTAAGCCAACAGTTAACTAAGATTAATTTAAATAATCATTAATAATTTATCTCTTAAGTAACTTTTTGGCATAATTCTTATATATAGGAAGATATAAACAGCTAAATAAACCAATAAATAATATTTAAAATATACTATAAAAAATCAAGTACAAAAATATTAAAAAAATATCAAATAAATAATAATTATCTAAAATGATCGGAAACAATACTTTTAGATCAACGTGGCTTTTGAATTAAAAACTTCACTCTGACAATTTTTCTTTTTCATTAAATACTGTCTAATGACAAAGAGTCAACGGTCGATTTACGAAACGTACAAATTCAAAATACTTGAGTATTTATTTGCTTTAAATTTTATTTTAACTTTTTTGTTCTAACATAATTCGAGCTATCAATAATTTTAATATTGCATAAATTTTTTTTCTGAAATTGAAAAGCACCGATGACATTTAATTAGCATTTTTATTGAGTGCAGTGGAATTTGGGGCAAACTTCAAAACTTTGCCTTGATGCTAGAGTCTGAATCTATATTTTCAGCACTTCTGGTATCATGTTTCCGTTATTTTACAGATGGTGAAATCCCAAAATAAATTATGAACTAAACTTTGTTGTTCATTTGTTCATTTATTATCAAAATAAAAATAAATTAAAAGGAACTTTATTTTATTGTTCCTTGATAGCCCCTCTGTAATTATTATTTAATTCTAAAAATTAGTTTAAGCAAATCAAATTTCACATATCAGAAGACCTTTACGTCTGATATGATTATTGGTATGATTATTGGTTAAATAAACCTGCGCACGATATTGAAGGAATATGTACAGGGTGATTCACTTTTAAGTGTGTAACATGGATATCTCGCTTATTATAAAAGATAGACTGTAGGTTTAAATTCGGCAAAGTTACGGAATTTTATGCTCAATAAGTTGGCGCAAAGAAAACCCCCATATCTGCTTTTGTTTTTGAATTAGAGGCAAAAAAATGTTTTTCCGGTTTTCGTTTTCTGACCATAACTTCTATATTTTTGAAAATATTGGCTTATCGTTTTCGCATTATTAGGACGCTTTTTTGAAACAAATGTGATGCCGTAAACCGTTTTTTAAAAAGATGGCACTTCTATTGTAAATCATCGTCAACTTAATTTTTTCTTATGAGCGTCATATTAATTTTTCTCGTATTTGAATAAATCGATTTTTCTGAATACAACAATATATAATATATGTAAATATTAAGGGCATTATGAAGGAAAATAGATATTTTTTTTTCAAAATGTCTAGTTAGCCATTCAAATATGAGAAAAATTAATATGGCGCCCATAAGAAAAAATAAAGTTGACAATGATTTACAACAGAAGTGACATTTTTTAAAAAACGGTTTGCGGCATCGTATTTGTCTCAAAAAAGTGTCCTAATAATGTGAAAACGATTAGCCAATATTTTCAAAAATATAGAAGTTATGGCCAGAAAACGAAAGCCGGAAAAAACATTTTTTTGCTTCTAACTCAAAAATAAAAGCAGATATGGGGGTTTTCTTTGCCCCAACTTATTGAGCACAAAATTCCGCAACTTTGCAGAATTGAAACCTACAGTCTATCTTTTATAATAAGCGAGATACCCATATTACACACTCGAAAGTGAATCACTCTGTACACTAGTTTTTTTTTTGTTTCTGTGATCACACATTTACTACACCTAAAATGGTTTAAATATGGAAATATAGATATATTTTTTTGATATGTTAACATTGGCTTTAATTTATATTAAGTATATTCACTTTCTCTATCTGATGCTTTTTAGAACTGTAGTATAATATCTATTTAAATTAAGAAAACCCGTTTGTGCATATATTTTATAAGCTATCTAATAGTTTTTTAAATAAATAAATTTTCTATGAAATAAATGGAGATTTTTTAGATATGGATATTGTTTGTAACCTATTTATGGTGTATCTTTGTAATTTATTAAAAAATGTTAATCTGGTGCATATTCCACTGATAAAATAGAAGGAACGAAAGAAGTAAAATAGAGATTATCTACAAGTACATTATCAATATAAGTTTTTGAAGTTTATACCAAGTTTGCTGGTACAACTACATATAAAATATAGGAATCAATAGATGAAGCCATGATAAAAATAATTAAGGTGTAATTTGATGTACTTCAACGCTGCAAAAATCAAAATAAGTACCTACGCAATATTCTAAATATTTATACCTTAACTTTTCATATAGTTATACTCTAACTATTTTATTTATATAGTTTTAAATCTATATAAATATATGTTATAAACGCCATACAGGGTGTTAGTTAAACATGCGGCAAAAATTCAAGAGGTTATTCCTTGGACTATTCTAAGGATATTTTATCCTTTGATGATTTTTGAAAAAGCGCTTTGTTGCGAAGATATAGGGTGAAAAAAATTTTCAACAAATAACAATTTATTACTAAAAATTACATGTAACATTTCTGAACCTAAAAGAATTGTTCCAAATGGCTACTTCCAGCTCGGATGCAACCATCCAATCTTCTCCTCATAGACTCCTGAACTCTTTCAAAAACACCAGGGTCGTTTCTTATTGAGTTACACCCAGCAATTATCCGATCTCTTAAATCGTCCACATCTTCCACTGGCCTACTATAAACTAATGACTTTAGATGGCCCCATAGGAAATAATCCAGGGGGTTTAAGTCCGGGGATCGAGCAAGCCATACGTGAGTCTTCTTCTATCATGTCCAGCACATTCTCTTCTACGTCTACCGTTCTTACAGTCCTTGGCCTTCCAGATCCTCCACTTCGCTTCAGTGTTCCCGTTTCTCGAAGACGTTGATGAATACTTTGAAAGATTTTTCTATCGGGAGCAATGTGGTTAGGAAATCGTTCAATGTATCTAAGTCGCCTAGCTTCTAATGCATTGCCATCAGCAAGTCCATAAATAAAATGCATGTCAGCCATCTCGGCATTCGTATAGCGAGCTGTGATAGAGGACTTCACTAACAACTGTTTACACGTTAACTAGCCAAACATCAATCAATCTTAACAAATGCGGCACATAGAAACTACAAAAACACAACATACAAAATAATCACTCCGAAGTATACGGGATGTTGGTAAGAAAAAACAACTCCTTTTTCTTACATGTCTTTTACTTGATACGTCAAGCGTAGTACGCCATACTTTTATTTCACCTACATTAATAATGTGAAAAATACCAAAATTGGATTTGTTGAAAATTTTTTTCGCCATATATCTTCGCAACAAAGCGCTTTTTCAAAAATCATCAAAGGATAAAATATCCTTAGAATAGTCCAAAGAATAACCTCTTGAAATTTTTGCCGCATGTTTAACTAACACCCTGTATATGAATCAACTGAGTAGGTTGGCTTTCTGTTATATACACCGAGAGAACAATGTTTTTATTATTAATAAATTACGTTTGCAATAAACAAATGCTGATTTTGGATATGGCATAACAAATATAAACTTCTCTGAAATATATAATAAGTTTGAATAAATTTAACAAACCTTGGTGCGTTAAAATATATTAGATATATTTTGGTGTTAAGTGGAAAACTACGTCAGTGTTATCTTTACACCAAAGGTTCCAATCCCCTTAAATATTATTCGATTATATTATATTTTGTTTATTTGTTGATGTAGTAAATTTGAAACTTGAAAAATTAATTTCTTTTCCAGCGAATCATGTACAGACTACTCCTCCCAGCTCTAATCGTGTCCACCCACAGCATGGTCATGGACAACTTACACGTAGCCTACCATTGGAAAAAGCTAAATTTCGTTTACCCTTCTGAAAGGGCTAAACTTGAGGCGCTACAATCGAACGAGTTCTTTCCTGAACACAACATTCCCACAGGAATAGAAGTTTTTCAAAATAGACTGTTCATCGCCATACCGAGGCTGAGACCGGGAGTAGCTGCCTCACTTGCATACATTGATATGTCAGGTAAATTTTTTAAAGAATATTGTATAGAATGGGCCTTGTCCACATATTTCTTTTATTCGCTTATTACAAAATACATACTTAGTTATGCCTAAAAAGTATTTTTTTAAATTTTTTTCTTGGCCAGATATATTTTGAAAAAATTGTTAAAATTACCTTATATTTCAAATAACGCGCCATTGACGTCATACTCCAGTTCGTTGTTGTCTGTTGGCTGCCCTGCATTTTGTGTTCTGTCAAGTGAATTGTGCTTAACCTAACTTTCGTTTTGTGTTTTGATTAATTTGATTTAAAATGAATAAAATTGAAGAGGGATATCTTAAGGCTGATTTAGACACCCTTCCAACAGTTGACAGTGAATTGGTTGACGATTTCTACGTCACAAATATGAACTTTCTAAGTGCTGAAGTGTGCAATGTTAAAACAAGTAGGTTAGTTTTTAGAACCTAAGTTATCAAATCAGCATTTAGTTGATTCTAGCATAAATTGGGTAGTGTTGTCACCTTTAGCGAAAAATACCTAAAAATTATTTTGCTCAAGGGATAAATTGTAAAATAATAATGTTGATTCGCTTTAGTAATAATTTATGGAGAATATTTCGTCTAAAAATACATATTTTCATTTCAAAATTACCATTTTACCTAAAAATACATAATATTTTCATTTCAAAATTACCAGAATGTAAATTTAATCGTTGCTAAGAAAAAAGTAAAATTATATGTGGCAACGTGGAGCCGTTCTTTAACTTGTCTACATTTTATTGGCTACTGGAGTGTGATGTCAGCGAACCGCCCAGTTTGAAATGATTCATGAAGACCGATCACTTTGTACTTGGATAACTTTGCTTAATTACAATTCTTTAATAAATTGGGTTGATTCTATCTTTACATATGTACCAGTATAGTGTTTGATATTAATAAAATAGTAAAATTCAATTTAGTGGAAAAGGCCCATTTGCACACGAACTTGTAGGTACGTATGTGCCTTTTCGTAAATTTAGCTCAGTTTTGTGATGGATGATGTAACTCATGGATGTGATGAATTAATGCTGGACATGGATTCCATCAGAGCAATTGACAGTTAGGTTTAATTTAGGAACAGAAGTCAGGTTTAAAGATTGATGGAGACATGCGCATTAACGTCTATTTCATGAATCTCTTGTTGAGTAAGAATTACTGTAGTTTTGTCTCCCCCAACCAAAATATCCACTGGAAATTGCTCACCCTCCATTGTGACTAACATATTATCTACTAGGTAATTTGTGCTTACTTTTATGCTTTTATCAAAATTGCATCCCTTGAACCAAAAAAAACAACATACTAACTTCTTCCTTTCTTTCCATCACAAAATTTGAAATCCTTCATAACTATTTAATGATGGAAGTGATGGTTTTCTGATGGGACATCATACAATTTTGTGCTAAATTTACGAAAAAGATTGATAGCCCATCACAAAGCAACCACTGAATTTCCAAACAGCTTTTACTGTTTGGTGATAGAAATTCCATCTTTTTGAGAAATGATGGATTTACGAAAGTGCGTAATTGTAGTACTCTCAACAAATATACTGATAGGATCACATACGTGAAGTTTTATTAAAACCATCAAATTTTGATTTGAGACACTTACATTATTCCAAACTCTATAAAAGAGATTTGTGATCCAAATATACTTAATTCACGAAACTAATTTTCGATAGGTTTTCAAGTTACGTTTACAAGTTTTTTGATGTAGTAGACCACATAGTTTTTTAATAATTTTAGTAGTAGTTATTTTACAAAGGGTGTTGTACCTATAACATAAATATAAAACTATTTTTTCGAAGTGTATTACCTTGAAGTAATTGGAACGTAGATTAAGAGAACAAATAAAATTGTTTTAATGTGAGAAATGTTCTCAGTGGTACATGTCATTGTTCAAGATATATTTGTAATTCTTTTACCCTGAAATAAGAGGTCATATTGTAATTCTTAATAATCTACATGGCCTCATTAAGATTCTATACAAGCAGGCAGATCCTTGGTCCTGGATTTATAATTTGTGAAGCAGTTTTTTTTCAATACAAATTAGATACCTAAGTTCTTAGGTTTACTTAGGGCTTGCAATTTACTCAAAAATATACCTTCTTTGAAATTAAGTCTTTAATGTTTTCCAAACTTTATGTCATTACCAGGGGAAGAAAATGTTTATTCAAAATTATGAATTTCCAATTCAACACTATTTATATTCTTACAACACTAGAATGTATTGATTAACATCACTTTAAAATTGAAACATTCACATAAACGATCTTATAAACAAATACTACCTACCGAACAAATAAAAGATCTTATAAAAATTTGGGCTTTTCTTCTTGCTTGTTTTAGTTTCTGTCAGCGTTACAGATTGATCAATTGTGGTTAGTTTCATTCTATATGACATAATAAAAAGTTCCTGAAGCCATGCCATTTTACACATTTGTTTTACGAGGGTCTTGTATGAAGTTTTTTGTTGTGGATATGCAGTTATGGAGGGATGCTATATAAAACAGTTGCTCCACGTACGCCAGTATTCATTGACCGTGGTGATGATCTGCGATACCACCAACGGGTGCATGTCTGGAGACATCAGAAAATTATCAAAATTATCGTATTTCGAAAACAATCAGTTAAAATAAAGATAACACTGACATAGCTACATAACACCAAAACACTATACTGCAGTATACTGTTTTGATGTTATCTGGAAAACTACGTCAGTGTTATCTTCACATCAAAGGTTCTAACCCCTTTCAAGATAAAAAGAGTGTGCCATAAGTTAATTCTGCGAGTTCTTTCGAAGCCCCAGTCTCAAAGCCGTTACTGAAGCATTTTTATTATTATTATTCATTAACTATTTAAATATGCTATAGCGTTTAATGAACAATTTAATCATACACGCAACTGAATGGAACAAGATTTTCGTTATCAGAATTTCTCCGACAAATATTCAGATTTCAGAACGATATTTAGCAATATATGACCACTTGATAGTCACTTCCCTGTGGGACAAAAAATATCAAGGTGTTTTTCTTTTCTTAAAGAATATATTGTAAAAGAAATCTCTATTCTATTCAATTACGTGTCTTACATTAATATTTAGTCAACGGTTGCAAACCCCATCTACAAACAACCAATCATGTATGTATTTGTTTCAGAAAATAAGTCCACTTCACCGGCACTGTACCCATATCCGAACTGGGCAGCCCACAAGATCCGAACAGATAACGATGACCCTCCCCAAATAGTATCCACCTTCCGAATCCGCGCAGACCGCTGTGGCCGATTATGGGTCTTGGACTCGGGCTTCATCGACATATTGGAAAGCACAATCAAACAACTGGTAAAACCCCAACTTCTCATCTACGATCTTAAGTCAGACCAACTCTTGCGGACCTACACAATCCCTGACAACCAATTGCACCAAAATGAAAGTAAATTCGTTAACATTGCTGTTGAGGACGACGACTGTCAGAATAGTTTCGCTTATTTGGCTGATGTACACGGGCCAGGTTTGGTGGTGTATTCTTACCAAGCACAAAAATCGTGGCTGGTGAAACATCATTACTTCAATATCAACCCACTGGCCGGCAAAATGACAGTTGGAGGAGTGGAATTCATTTGGACGGAAGGTGTCTTTGGACTAGCCTTGTCAGGACCAGATCCCGAAGGCTACAGCACTTTGTACTTCCATCCAGTGACTAGCTTTGATGAGTTTTCAGTGAGCACCAAAGTGTTACGCGATGAAGAACTTGCCACGAATTCCACTGCGAATTTCCACCAGTTTAAGAGACTAGGGACAAGAGGGGAAAAGGGAGAAAGCGGAGCTTCATACTTAGATAGGAAAACCAACGTTATATTTTTCGCTTCAATTCATTTGAACGCAGTTATTTGCTGGAGGACTACTAACCCTAATTACACCACTACTTCTCACAGCAGAGTCTTTCTGAATAATGAGACAATGGTCTTTCCTAGTGATATTAAAGTTGATGCTAACAGCACCTTATGGGTGCTATCAAATAAGCTGCCCCAGTTTCAGGATTATTCCCTAGATTATAATAAGTACAACTTTAGAATTCTAAAAGGCAAGGTTGCTGATGCTATCAAATATACAGCCTGTGATTCTAAGATGGTTGTTAACAAAACCATTGTTGACAAAATTAAAGGCGTTTTCAATAAAGACAAACCTAGTCCTTCATCTAGTGGTAGTAATAGTGTATATGCGGTATTTCTTCTAATCGTACTTTCAGCTGTGTTAATGTTGAGGTAGACAATTAACAGTTGTTAACTAACAATTAATTTATAAATAATAATTTATCTTTTGTAAATAGTATACATTAAATATTCCTATGTTTTAGTTTCTACCAAGCACCCACGAATATGTATATAAACAAATGTTATCCATAATTTATACTGCATAATAATGTAAAGTACCATGTGTATCATAGTTTAAAAACATGTACATTATCCAAGATGTTCTATTAAAAAATATGTAGGTAAGTTCATTACATTTTAGAAATCTTTTAATGAAGTGAATAACAGATAAGAGTTTCTAGAGAAAATTGTAAAGAGAGATAGAATTTCAATAACAAGAATACTGTGTACAGTGTGGTCCACGTAAATCTGACCCTTCCCCTTTAATTTTCTTAAGTAATTAAAATTTTGAAATTGAGTTTAAATTTTACAGGAAAAATAACATGAGTCTGGCTATTGAAACAAAAATATATGTTGAGAATTAAAACAGAACCTAAGGGGTGAGAGGTCAGTTTTATGTAAACCAGGCTGTACACAGTATAAAGTGATTGAAAAGGGTACAATATAGTATAGGTATGTATTTCTTGTATCTAAACTATGTGTATGTATGCAACCAACAAATCAGTACGAATCTGTGCGCGGAATTGATTTTTTTAGAATTTGTGGGCATTTTGTGCTAACTGAATTACATATTTCTCTACATGCAGTAATGTTTGATTTCTGTTGCGTTTTATATCTTTAGTAGGTATTTAATAAATTATGTGTCATATATTTATATCCATACATTTAATTTTTCTGTAATCTTGTAGTATAAACATATACGAGTATTTCAAATGAATTCCTTGTATATAATATAATAAAAAGTCAGGGTAACATCATTGTCACGTAATGTAAAATATTTATATTTAATAAATAATGAAATAGATTGTTAAATGCATTTGTCTAATTTTTAAAACATGGAATACATAATCCACAATCTTTATATTATACTTTATACATAAGTATAGTAACAACCATTCATTCTATTTTTACATTTAGCAATTTTCAAACTCTCAAAAGCATCCAGTTGTCTGGAATTTGTCACATTCCTAATTAGTCTCAAATTGCTACTATCTATTTTATGGTTGTTATCAAACGCATGTTGGGCGACAAATATGGTAGAACAGATAAGTCTTGTGTCGCCCAACATGCGTTTCAGAACAACCAAAAAATTCACAGATTTCGTAATTCTTGCAACCATCGGAGTGCATTGAAAATGAATTAAGGAAATTTGGAACTATAGAAAGCTTGCAAAAGTTGCCTTCTAATTTGAGAACTTACCATTTGCAACTTACAGACTTTGTCATCTTGTATATCACATTCACATGAGAGCTCAGATTCTCAGACTTGCAATTTGCAATATACGAATGCGAATGCCAAACTATGCGCCCACGCCGCCCTCTCTACTGGGTCCCCCACTACCTAACCATGTCGGTGTGACATGCTCATCGCGTTACACTTTTCATTGAAACATATCCATATACCTTCGTGATCGACAGCTGGATGCTTTTAAGTGTTTGAAAATTGCTAAATGTAAAAATAGAATGAATGGTGACAGAGGACCAATCCCATATAGCCCGCTTTATTGGTTAGTAAGTCACGGTTCACTGACCCGTCGCGGCGGTTGACTGATCAGTTACGATGGTTCACTGAGCGGTCGCGACGGTTCACTCAACCGTAGAAATAGTTTAGGTATAAATAGGACACAATGTTAGCATAGGTTTAGTTTTAATCATCTCCAGATTATGCCAACTTGGTTGACGCAGCGCGCCTCGAGTGCAGTATAGTGTTTTGGTGGTGGAAAACCACAATACGGTGGTGGTGGTCAGTAATAGGTATACTAAATTGTAATAATATGTAATATAACTATATTAGTTCTAATATTATATAAATATGCAACCCGCGTAAAAGAACGATGGCATACATTTTGCCTACTGTGTAATGCTATAAGTAAACTATTATAGCTGTAAGGAAACATATTTGAAAGTTAGAACACAATGTAGGTACCATTTTAGAATTGCCTTCTCCCTTGGAAGAAAAATTGAAGAATTTTCACTCACCATCCAGAAACTATGTTTATACTAGTACAACAATTACAATAACTTTATATTATAATTAATATCAAAGTTTCAATCTCTCAAAAATGTTGCTTTTATGTTTATGTCCATATAAAAGTGCCAGGTTGCAGTGTTGCATATGAAGGAGGCAACCCATGTGCCATGACTCTTGTATGTGGATTGAATAATTGATAAAACACAAAAACACAAAAAACGCAGTCTTATTTATTACAGGCATTCAGTGAAGGATATATTTATTTATTTATTTTTACAAGTGCCTACTCCAGGAGAGAGGAAAATAAAGTAAATATGTAATGCATATAATTAAAAACTAAGATATATAAATCACAAAATACAGTTATAAAATTAAACGGAAACAAAACGAAAACAAACAGTGATTACATTATAGAACTGAAATTGCAGTTGAATATGTCACATCTGTCACAGTTTTTGTTCTAACTACTACCTATATATATATATATATATATATATATATATATATATATATATATATATATATATATATATATATATATATATATATATATATAAAAACAGGGGAGAAAACATTCGAATATTTTTGCGTCGAAAAGGTAAATAAAAAGTTTGTAGTTCCGTGAGTTTAAATTAGATACCCGAAAATTTATAAATATTTTTAAACGTGAGCAATCGATTTCATTAAGTATAAGTTTATATAGAATAAGTATAAGTTTATATAGAAAAATTATGAGTAACACTCACGCCTCTAATTCAGTGACATACAAAACCTAGCCAAAAGCCAAAAAAGAGGGACACCAGAAGTTGCTAAATATTCGACAGATAGACAATTCCACTGTAACCCACATATTGTTTTCTCTTCGATAGTTAGAATTTGAAAAGTTTAACCATTGGCACCGATGTCACCGTAGTTTTTATCACCGGTGGCAGTCTGGTGATATCACTTTAGAAACAACTTGTTAAAAAGGTTGAAGTCACGTAGTATTTATTTCACTGGTCAATGCTATGGATCTATGGTAAAATCCACAGAACATAAAATCCATAAAAACCAATAGATGCTAAAATTTGCATTTTCTTATTAAACTCCATTCTTTTTCTATACAAACAAAAACAACCACAACCCAGAGATATGCACAACCTCAAAGTCAAAACATCTGCAACCTGCAACCACAGATTATTAATAAAGAAACCCTAGAGAAGGAAGGAAACATCAACTCATCAAACTTACACCATTTTCACCGGCAAAAATTGACGGTGAGACCGGTGAGTCACCGATGAACCATCGATGAGTTTAAAAACAGTTGGTTGGTGCACATCGGAAGCATCGAGATTCATTTAAAAACAGTTTGATGCCACCGATGCTCATCGGTCGGTGAGCATTTAGAAACGCACCCTTAAACGTTTAAGTGCAATAAGAGTCTAAACTGCCGACGTTTCAGATTTATTGGAAACCCTCGGGATACATGAAAAGGATACAAATAAAATTACACATAACAAAATGACAGTGACAATGAATGACATTTTAAACATATTTTAAACATTTTACAGTAATTATAAGCACCTAACTCACCTATTTAAAGAAAAAACGTTACTGAAAAAATTTACTCGAATGAAGGTTTTACCCATCATAGTTAAAACACTTTATAATCTATCAGTAAAATGAATCAATATTTCACAATATACTACTACTATTACTACTAACTAAAATTATTTTAACCAAGCATACCACACAAAGACACAGTGCATTAGAAGTTAAAGTACCATTATTTTAATAGGCCACAGTATACATCAAAATGAACATGATATGGGCCGGAACCCAACAATTTTTGAGAAAAAATTATGAAAATCACCAATTATTTGATGTGCAAGACTTCAGTTAGTTAAGGAAATTCAACATCATTTTGTGCAAAGAATAGAATAAAATTCAATGTTTACTACTTCTTTCAATTTGTTTATTTTTAGTTTTAATAAATTAATTTGTTAATCTATGGGTGTGTTTCTAAATGTTCCACCGATGGCACCGATGTCACTGTAGTTTTGATTACCGATGGCAATTTGGTGCTACCACTTGAGAAACAACTTGTTAAAAGGTTGACGTCAAGTAATATTCATTTCACTGGTCTATGCAGTGGGTTTATGGTGTATGGTCTATAGATGCTAAAATTAGCAATTTCTTATTAAACTCCATTCTTTACAAACAAAAACAACCACAACTTCAAAGTCAAAACATCTGCAACCACAGATTACTAACAAAAAAAAAAAACCTAGAGAAGGAAGGAAACACCAACTCATCAAACTTACACTGTTTTCACCGGCAAAAATTGTCGGTGAGACCGGTGAACCACCGATGAACCATCGATGAGTTGAGAAACAGTTTGTTGGCACACATCGGAAGCATCGGGATTTATTAAAAAACAGTTTGATGCCACCGATGCTCATCGGTGAGCATTTAGAAACACACCCTATCATCTTTACACCTGGTGGGTATTTTCCCTTCCTGGTTTATACAGGGTGAGTCAGTCTATACTAGCAGAACTCTGGCATTCGATAGAACACCTGATTTTAAGTGAAGTTTGTCATATAAACATATGTCGGGAATCGCTTCGTTTTTGAGATACAGGGTGTCAAAGTTTTGGTTTTTTTTTAGTGTTTTCCACACAGCTCCTATAGTTTTCAAGATAATTTGTTCAAATTTTTACGGTAGATTACCTATGATGGTCCACAAATTTTGACATATGTAAACGATTTGAAAACGTACAGGGTGATATTTTTTCGGGGGTCAGGCCCTCTTTTATCGTCCAGAACTTTTTTGTGGTGCGCCACTGACTGCTCATTTGCCAAAATTTGGATTCCATGTTCAATTTAGAAACTTTTTTGTCTCTTGCATTTTTATCGTAGCTGTAACAGTTGTTGAGTAATTTGAAGAAATCTCTGAAAGAATATGTTATTAAAAAAAATATTTTTATGAAAATGTTCACTAAAAACAATTATTGTCAAACGAAAGTTCATTAATCTAAATTGTCAGAGGTTACATACTTACAGTACAACTTTTGCCACTAATTATTTATTTTTTTGTAGCATTTCAAAGACTTTTAATAACTAAGTAAAATAATTAAGAATTAATAATAAACCAAGGTCTACATCCTGGCGACGAACAACGCAGAGTGAATTTTTGTCGTTGAATCCCTTAACACATTAGAAAATAATAGAACTTTCTTATCCAATGTATTATGGACTGAGGAATCTTGCTTCACCCAACGTGGGATAGTAAATTTCAAAAGTCAACATATTTGGGTAGAGCAAAATCCACGTGCAATTCGGCCAAGAAAATTTCAAAATGAGTTTAGCTTTAACGTATGAGTAGCAATTTTTGAAAATCGATTATTTGGACTATATTTTTGCCAGAAAGGGTCAGTTCGCAAAACTTCATACAGTTTCTAGAAACCGAACATCCTAATATGTGGGAAGATGTCCCTCTAACACCAATGGATTTTTTTGTGTGGGGCTTTTTTAAAGAAAAAGTGTATGCCACTCCTGTTCAAGATGTTGACGATCTTAGAGGGCGTATAAGGCATGCTTGCGAAGACATAAGAGTTTATCACTTAGTTTCAGCAAGAAAGTCTATTGAAATGCTATGCCGATTATGTATCCAACAAAATGGATCACATTTTGAAAATTTTAATTTGAAAATAAAATTATTTCGGGTTATTTGTAAAGTTATTTGTATTTGCCTTGGTTTATTATTAGTTCTTAATTATTTTACTTAATTATTAATTAAGTCTCTGAAATGATATAAAAAATAAATAATTAGTGGCAAAAGTTGTACTGTAAGTATGTAACCATTAATAATTTAGATTAATGAACTTTCGTTTGACAATAATTATTGTTTTTAGTGAACATTTTCATAAAAATATTTTTTTTAATAACATATTCTTTCAGAGATTTCTTCAAATTACTCGACAACTGTTACAGCTACGATAAAAATGCAAGAGACAAAAAAGTTTCTAAATTGAACATGGAATCCAAATTTTGGCAAATGAGCAGTCAGTGGCGCACCACAAAAAAGTTCTGGACGATAAAAGGGGGCCTGACCCCCGAAAAAATATCACCCTGTACGTTTTCAAATCGTTTACATATGTCAAAATTTGTGGACCATCATAGGTAATCTACCGTAAAAATTTGAACAAATTATCTTGAAAACTATAGGAGCTGTGTGGAAAACACTAAAAAAAAACCAAAACTTTGACACCCTGTATCTCAAAAACGAAGCGATTCCCGACATATGTTTATATGACAAACTTCACTTAAAATCAGGTGTTCTATCGAATGCCAGAGTCCTGCTAGTATAAACTGACTCACCCTGTATACATTGTTGGTTGCCAACCCATCTCTTCCAACAAGCCTCATATATGTATAGGTCCCCATTTCATTAAAATTTGTTGCATCCCCATGCACACCAACCACGCTTCTTCTGGATTGACTCATACTTTAGACCAGCGATGGCGAACTTTTTTGAGATGTAGGTCAAATTTTGTTCATTATTTTTTTAATAATAGCCGGTAAGGTCACTAAGTCAGTGCCGTCACTTGGAAAGAGGGGGAGGGTGTGGTAAAAAGGGTACCAATAATTTATAAACAGAAAATTTGACAGAAAACAGAAACACTTGACAGTCGACCCTTTTTTTTTTGTTCTTCTTAAAATGTTTACGTTTCCTTTTTGTTTTACAGCTTTTACTTTTGCAAGTGAAGAGCAAAAATAAAAATCGACGTCAAAAAATTTATATCAGTGGGGTGATACGATAGAAAATCATTTATCCAGTTGGAAATATTTCTTTTTATAAATTCCACATTATATATTTATATACTTTATTTTTTTAATATTTGGATTGTTTTTTTTTATGATCTAAAAAGTAGTTTTATAAAAATCAACCCGTGGGTCGTTTAAAAAGCCTTCGTGAGTCAGTGTCTGACCCGCGGATCATAGGTTCGCCACCACTGGCTCTAGACCCTGATCTACCAACTGAATTTAAGCAATCTAATAGTAAAACAGTTTATTTGACATAGATAATACATAATTTACCATAGTAGTTCAATGCAAAAAGCGACCAAACTTAAAAATATTCCACAAATGTACAAATAACAAACGGATACCAACTGGACTATTTTAATTTTGTGCACCGATATCGTTCGATAATTCATCTCTGCTCTAGCCTGAGCTTTTTTATTATTTTCCTTTAGTTTACTGCGCATATGTTCAATGATTCCGTTCTCAATCAAAATTTCTACTATTTTACTAAATCTTGGAAAAGCTGGATGACCCTTGACAAAGAAGAATCGGAGGAGAAACCTCTCAATATCGATGTCAATCATGTGAATGAGGGCTCTGCCTTTCTTGTCTACGTATTTTCTAGGAGTGTAGTATTTAACAGCTTGCCGTAATTTCATTGTAGTGACATTCCTGTGAAAAGCTATAAGGTCCACACAGCTGAAATCAAAATCGCATGTGAACAGGCTCTGTGTATCCAAAAATGTGTCCATTGCAGTACCACCTTGAAAGTATCCAATTGTACGGTTATTGAAAACTGTTTTTAAATTGGAGTGCATGATGTCTTCTAAGCTATTTATTTGATATTCATAATGATCCATTGTAAGTGCCCAGAATAGTCTGCTCTTGAATCCCGTGTTGTAAATAATAACGGAAAACATAAAAAATCCATAAATTAATCTTATAGCAGACCGATTTATTTGCCCCATATCAAAAGATACCTCAAATAATAGTTGCAAGAACTCTAGGAATTTACCAGTTTTATTTTTCCAATGGTTCAAAGCACATATCATTAGACAAACCAAAATAACGACAGCCAGGTAACTCAAGTGTATTTTTATTTCAAAGATATATCTTAATAAATTATAATCCTTAACTTTTTTTGCTTTGGGCACGATGAATTGCAAAGAGTCGATTAGGTGAGGTGGTGTCATATCGAAGTCGAGGTGTACGGTATCGTTATCAAATATTTGACCAAACACAACGTCAAATTTACGGTTAAATAGATCTTTAAATATAAAAGTATAGCTGCCGTTTTCTTTTTCTCCCCAGTACGTACCTTTAAATTCAGTATACACAACGTTTATCTTCATGTAATTCGTTACTTCGTTGAATATATCTATTTCTATTCCCTTGTCGGTAGGACAATTAGCGCAGATTGCATAAGGAGGTTTTTTCATGTAACCCACTTTAAGTGTATTTCCCATGTCAATAGTTTGTGCTGATTTAGATTTCAAATATAGATCGAGTTCCCGGATAGGGGACATTTTGTGGAATTTTTCATAGTATCGATAAAATGTACCATTTGTTGTTATAGCTAAAGCTTCCGTAATATAAAATCTTCTCAGTGAAGCTATCAGTGATTTGTTAATCATCTCTGTCATCAAAAAGTAAGTGGCTCCTGGATCAAACAATGAATTTCTGTGCAAATCTAACAGCATATTCTCAAAGTCATCTTGCTGAATCAGCTCGATAATGTACAGTTTAGGCATCAAGTGGTTTAACCAAATGATCGCATCTCCTCCATTGAATCGAAATGAAGGAAAATCAAACGTTATGTTTGTGTTCACTAGGCAAATACTTTGCCTTTTTATATCAAGAGGAATTATTTCACTCACAGTATCATTTATTTGAAACAAGTTTGTTCTATGAAGGAGTAATGCCATAAAAATGTACCTTGTAATTGGACACATCTTGCGATAACTGGGAGCATTTTCTGTTTTCATGCCTCACTGGAGTACCTAATGATGTTTGTTTAAACATATATAAATACGGACATTTTTCAGTGTGGAAAGTTTTTAAGTAACACTATAATTATTTTCTAATTAGTTTTAGTAACAATCTATCGCTCGGGTAGATCTTTTATTTTGTTTACATTACTGTAGCACACCTAATAATCATCAGTTGGTGATAATTTGGAAATAATAATATAGATCATGATAAATAAACATAGCATACGTATAGCTCCGGCTTATCTAAAATTTAACAGTGAATACAGTAATGTAAGTTTTCGTTTAGGTCATTTTAAATAAGTGTTATATGATTAATGTACCGTCCATTTCATAAAATGATTTTTTGTATGTGGTGTATCGAAGAATTATATTTGGTAAATTTTTTAAAATTTTCAATTTACTGACTAGTCTATTATGAGTAAATTCATATTGGGTGAAGGAGCATTTTCTTCTGAAGAGCTGAGGAGCCATGGAAAAAATTAAATTCTCTAAAATTTCTGCTTACTAACTAGAAATTTCTACTTTTGCTAAGTAGAAATTTCTACTTTTGCTGAGTAGAAATTTATACTTACTAACTATAGAAATTTCTACTTACTAACTAGAAATTTCTACTTACTAATTAGAAATTTCTACTTATGTGGTAAATCCATGGTATATTGCAGGCAATCATAAATTCTGCAAAATCTCTATTAAAATGACTTTCTGACGGCAGTCCATTGGTTGTTTTATGTTTTTCTGTAGCAATGTGTCGACTAATAAGTTTTTCTGCCGAAGTAACACATATCGTCCTCAGGAAGTCCTAGGATGTCCAAAGGATATTGGTAACTACCCTAGGATATTCTAGGATGCAGTGGCGGTGCAGAGGACTCTGAAGCATATAAAAAACCGAAGATTTTTTATAAGGTTGGACTGGGGTCCTTACGGACTCCCTACGAACCTGGACCCCTAAGTATCTCTTATCTCCGCTTATACATATCACCGCCACTGCTTGGATGACATACAAAGAAATGAACTTTAAAATGGTTTGGATTTGACCTTCAGGTTTTGTAAGAGAGTTTCGTGATTATTATATTTTATTACAGTTTACCTCGCGGTTTACCTTAATATTTAACAGTAATTGTATGGTTATTGTCAAATAAATAAATGTAACTATGTATTACTATACTTTTGACTCTGAAAATTCGAATTGATAAAGTTGTTGAAATTGAAGGTACCGATATTGAGAGCCCGTGTATATGTCTCTTATAGACTATTTCAGGAATGTCTTTGATCCACGTGGATAGGAGACTGTAGGACGATTCATAATTGGATTTTCCTAATAGTTTTTCGTCCAAAAAGTACACAAAAAATACATTCAATATACGCCACTAATTTCAAACAATGAAAATCAATCTAGATTCTTTACAATTATTACTTTCAAATTTCTACTTAGTACTTAAGTAGAAATTGGGATTTCCCAATTTAGGCCAGTCATTTAAAACATCGTAGGTCGCAAAAAATTACACAGTTTTGATTTTTTGGAATGTTGTTAGGATAGGTACCAATAGTGTAAAACCAAGTTTGCAGCTTCGAAAGACCTGTGCTAACTGCGTGGTGCTCGAAAAACCTTTCTTTTTTCAGTTTTTGGCTTATAACCGCAGCTTCATAGGTCTACAATTTTATAATAAATTACAACGAAGGATATGTAATATTAGGCTTACCTTTACGCACTTAGCGAGACAGTCGTGTTCCTTTGGAAGGCCCAGGTTCGTCAGACGACTCTTCTTGGGGCTCAAAAAACTCCTCTGTTGTCTGATTAGATCTACTACTAGATACTAGTGGTAAAGAGGCGTCAACGTCATCTTCTTCATCCGACTCGGCTATGGCTAAGGGAGGAGTATTCAGGCAGGTCTTTCCCTGACAAATTTTGCAGGCTCCATTTCTTGAAAAATCCCATTTTCCTTACTTTTTTGTTATTTCCTTATAACAAAGGAACTATTCGCCCTACAGTGTTCCGCTTATGCTTAAATTAAATCTAAATAACTGCTCTACAACTTTATTTCCTATTAGTTTCTTCGTAGGCTGAGTATTTTAGCCGATATTCGGCTCGGAAGACGGCTAAAACAATAATTTCGAACTTTTTGGGAAAAATGGCCAATTTTTAAGTGCTGTATCTCGGGACCTATTAGACTTATGGAGCTGCGGTTACACTCAGATTGTAGTAAATTTTATCTACTTTAAAATTATACAGCAAGACTTTTTCTGTACGATGCACCATTTAGAAGTTATAAGCCAAAAACTGAAAAAAGTCCGAAAAATGAAAGGTTTTTCGAGCACCACGCAGTTACCACAGGTCTTTCGAAGCTGCAAACTTGGTTTTACACTATGGGTACCTATCCTAACAACATTTCAAAAAACCAGAACTGTGCAATTTTTTGTGACCTACGGTGTTTTAAATGACTGGCCTAAATTGGGAAATCCCAATTTCTACTTACTAAGTAGAAATTTGAAAGTAATAATTGTAAAGAATCTAGATTGATTTTCATTCTTTGAAATTAGTGGCGTATATTGAATGTATTTTTTTTTTGTGTACTTTTTGGACGAAAAACTATTAGGAAAATCCAATTATTAATCCTCCTACAGTCTCCTATCCATGTGGATCAAAGACATTCCTGAAATAATCCGCGTTTTTGCGACCTAACGCGATTTTTATGTCTAATAGGTGACTGGCCTAATTGGGATTGGGGACTTATTTGGGATTTCCGATTTTCTCAAAACGAAATACGAATATTTTAGGAGAGAGTTGCCTCCAAATTGCCGATGTACGAGTACACATACTAATATCAAACTATTTATGGCTTTACGAAGTCAATAAAGTGTTACCATTTTAGGAATAATATTCAATCAGAACAGAATACATTATGCTTCGTTTTTTGTCGAATTGTAGAGATAGCCGTTTTCTGATCAACTGAATAATATAATATACGATCACATGAAAACTCGTTAACTCGTAAAACAAGTTGCTTTAATACTTGGATTTGCAGTAAATCACTTATTATCTACATCCTCTACTTCGCGTTATGTGATGCTAATAAATTTCGCTGGTTTTTATTAGCTCCGAGCAATAAAAGCGCTGGCAGATAAGTTACACCGACGAACTAATGAATTCAAAAATTTACGACTATGTTAGCCGCAGATAAACAGTTAAATCTGAAAGGGATTATTTTTTTTATGCGAGCGCGAAATAAAAACATGGGGCTTGAGCTTAAGAGGAAGTTCCTAAGTGAACCTAAGCAGATTTTAAAGTTCATCATTTTGTTGGGATGTGTGGTGTTCACAATTTATCAGGTATGTTGTATGTTATACTTTCACGGGTGTATTCGTAAGACCAGTACTTACAGAGCATTTAATTGGTATTGCTAAGGACGTGTCTACTTCAGAAGCATACTGATAGTATGCTTGGTTTTTTTTTAGACAAATTTAGCTGTCATTTCAGAAATCTGAAATCCTGTGGATTTGTTTGTTACGGTGTTTTTTGAATTTAATATGTTTATTGAATTTATTCCATAGTTTACACGGTCATGGTATACAGGGTGTTCCGAAATTAGAGTGCAATATTTTACTAGTGCCTTCTATGGTTAAAAATTGGACTTTTTCTTCATATAAACATGGGTTGAAAAACCTTACGCTTGCAAAAACTAACTTTTTTAACGATGCATCCTGTATATTTTGCAAAAACTACAATCTTCTACTTCTTCTTGATGCAATGATAACTATATTTTAACTCTTTGAGATTATTATCAATAGATTTCGAGATAGAACAAATGTACAACTTCATTATAGAAAATATTAACTACCTAAACAACTGTATCACTGACGTAGTTTTCATAACACCAAAACACTATACTGCACTCGACGCGCGTTTCGCTAACCAAGTTGGCATCATCTGGAGATGATTAACATTAAACTCAGTTTAGTCTTTAGTTTAGTTTATCGTTTTTTTTTTTATTAATGTGATTACTCTGATATGAATTTCTGTAATAAACTCTTGTTTATGTGATATATCTTACAATTCTAGAATAATACTAATAACAAAATACTATATTATTAGAAATAAATACAATATGAATCTGCAATAATTTAAACTGGAAATATCTCGACAAATATTAACAATAATCCTAAAAACTAACATTGTAATAAAAAAATTGAACCATTGGATTAAGAAAAAGTAGGCTATTTTAATTATTATCCCTATATAAACCGACAGTTAACTCAATTTAAAATTAATTATCCTTACAGATTCAATATTGATGATGATTTGTCTAATCCATTACATCTACAAACTGTTTTTATTTATTGAATTTGCTCGTATGCAAGGAAGTTCTAAAATTCAATCAAAATTATCTGCAAATCAGTAGATAACGCATATTTGTTTGAGGATATTTCCTTAATGCGCTATGTTTTTTTAATTAGTTTTAGCAAGGATTAAGATAGTTTAGACAGTAATATCGACAAATTACATTATTAATATTATTAGTAACACATATTTCATTTATCATTGTAAATGGTACCGCATGCTTTTTATTGGTTTTTGGGAAGGTTCCAATTGAATATAAATAAAATTTTAGTATATTAATATTCTCACCTTCCTTAACAAATAGATAATTGTAAGAATGACCCAAAACTAATGAGGAAGATAATAAAACAAATTTTCAACAGAAAAATCCAACAGGCCTCCAAGATATTAGGTTTAGTACAGAAAAAAATCACAATGCACTAGAAAATGCGAAAATGGTTTGCAAGAATCTTTATAACTTTTTTCGTTTAACACGTGATTCTTGGCAAAAGAAAAGAGCCTAAGTTATGCTACACTTTAGAGTAAAGACAAATTCAATAGTGCTATACCAAATGTTCTATATCTCCCGTTACATTTTGAAAAATTCAAGTAACGAAAACTTTTTGAAGTCAAATGGATCACCCTGTATTTTTTTACATCATGTTATTTAGAATTAAATCCTCTCTCTATTCCAGTATATTAATTATAGGGGATAAAACTAAAACTTTTTGAGGTATCTCTATTTTCTTCATTTTTATAAAATTGTTCATAGAAATTGATACTAAATTTACCACGAAATTTACCACATAACTTTAATAAGTAAACTGTAACAGGCTGCCCGATGTACTATACAGGCTTCACGAAACTTATTTAATTATTCATTTATCTGGAAAGGAAGTCTAAATTTTACTACGGAATCAATTTCTCTGTCGCTGGGTTCGAGATATGCTATGATAGACGTATAAAAAAGGTTTGACTTACCGTGGGGTAGCTTATCCTGAAGATCGATGTATACATATTCGATGTGGACATATTCCTGGGACACTTCTTATATGCTAACACTGAGAGGGTAGTTGGGCGGATGTGCATGAAAACACGGCACTTTTAGGCAAGGGTTTTTAATAACGAATAGATAGAATTTAAAACGTAAATAAAAGAGAAATGCAAAATACTGAAATACTATTTGACCTAAGAACACGAAGGAATATAACGCTAATGAACCTAAACTGAATGACTCTATATAAAACAACTAACGGCGTCTATTTCGAGCCCGAGAAACGTACTTTACCCTGCCTTGGTGGTTTATCGTCATACTATGGGGAGAAGCTCCAAACATTCATTCATACATGGGGAGATTACAACCAACATCTTCTGAAGTCGTACCGTGGGAGACTAACTTTTCTTCAGTCGAAACTTTCCAAGTAAAGTTTCTTTGCATTAAAACTCAAATATACTACTCCCATTGGTTGTTAAAGTACGTTTCTTCTCTCTGTCTAGTACCGCGAACCATGACCTGTTTATGTCACGCTGTCCAATCAAAATGTATTTCCTAACTAGTGACCTAAAACCCTTAGATATTATCCTCGTCTCAAAGTGAGGGGGAATTACGGCTTACTCTACTGATATGATTCCTGGAAAAACTCCCCGAAAAACTAGGTTGTACCACCTCTAAGTACCACCATAATTCATTAGAATCTACTGGACTTATTTCGTTGCACCCATTTAGCGCTTTGTCTACTAAACACTGTTCCGTCTCCAGGAATGTACAGATTTAGACACCCATAAAACGTTCTAATAAATCTATTAAGCCCGAACCATTCGCAATACTATTTATGACTCAAAATGACATATTTGCTAAAGAACCAGAAATGGTTCTACGAACTCTATCTATTTGAGCCAGATGTTACTTTCTCAAGATATTTAATTTGCACACAAAAGTGCCACTTAACGTTCACCATGTAGGGCTTTTGTTACAAAACTATGATGCAACTACAGACTAGAAGACTACAACATAAACAAATATTAGGAATAAAAAAAAACAAAATTGAAAATAGAACTCGTCTACCGAAATAATAAATATAATAAGAATAATAAATATAAACTAACAGAAATGCATAAATGCCCATAAAAAAATTTGTACCTACCTGTAGGTATGTATAACCATTTACTAAATATGTACCTACCTGTATGTATATTATATATACTAAAAAGGTATAATATTCAAAAAGGTATAACCTTTTTGAATGTTTTTTTACAATGTGTCTTCTCTTGCGATGGCTCACACTAGATTGTTATTTAAACTCGAAGCATTTTCATACAGGGTTATTCAAATTTACGTGTATACACGGTGATCAAGTAAATGTCAAGAAATTTAATCGAAGATAGCTTGATAGTTAAGTATTCGCATATGCTGTCGTAATTTGAACAACCTAGACAAACAGTAATATACTTTAAAGAGGGAAAAATTTTACTCAAATTACAATTTAATTAATTATGTTACAGTTGGCGGAATGCGTACGAAAAATTATTCACCCACCCGTGTCAACATATTACAATTTTTATTTGAACGATACAATCAAATATCCTTCTCTGACAATCTGTAGAAGACCAGCATACAAAACAGAATTATTTGAAGTAAGTATTGATATTCTTACTATACATTTTTTAAGGTGCGTCCACATCATAGGTACGAGTCAAAAATATGCATGGGGGTTTTGGAATACGCACCCAAATATCTTTAGAATTTGAGGAAATTTAAAAATACAAAAAACACATCAATTGAAATCCAGAGGGCAAAGTTTAATTACACATATTGGATTTAATTTAAGTTGTCATTCCCGCTTCCACAGCTACCGTCACTTTGAAATTTCATCCCCATCGAGTGATATTTCGTTGAAAAGGACATCTAATTCCTTTATCCTAACCAAAAACGTAGAAATCGGTTCACAAGTTAGAAGGAAAAAATGTGTCAATCAATTTAAATAAATTTAGGGAAGTTTTCTACATTGTAGTAGAATAATTTAGCCAAGACTGAATGATTTCATTGTACTGTTAATAAAAAAAAAACAATCATTGTTCGGTTAATAAATTAAAACAATCGGGAGTATACCAAATTAACTGCGTGGATTGTAATGCCGTGTATGTGGGACAAACCGATAGAAGTATTGAAACTAGAAATTCAGGATTATCGATCCATTGTATGGAAAACAATCATTTTATAGATCTGAAAAGTGTAGGGGTACTGCATCGGGAAAAGAAACGAAAGCGCTTAGATCTGTTAGAGCAATTAAAAATTCAAAAATCTTTAATTAGAAATCCTTGCACTACGAATAATCAGATAGATTTTACACTTTCGCCCTTCTTAGAAAAGGTACTAAAACCTCGGGCTTTACCAGATGGGAAGGATCAATCGGGGTAGGTAAATTGATAAATAACTAAAATGACCTTGGAAATATTTAGTAATAGACATTTACTCTATTAAGAAAGGCCTAACAAGCCCATATATATAGACTGGTGTCTGATTAGAGTGAGTGTTATATAGAGTGTTATAGAGCCGTATATAGAGTGTTTTCTATATA
Source organism: Pogonocherus hispidulus (assembly GCA_963924545.1). Classification (NCBI taxonomy): domain Eukaryota; kingdom Metazoa; phylum Arthropoda; class Insecta; order Coleoptera; family Cerambycidae; genus Pogonocherus; species Pogonocherus hispidulus. The sequence continues at coordinate 46,986,474 of OZ004698.1, read as the reverse complement.
TTTCTTGAAACATCTAAATGAGAACTGAGTTTTTCTCAAAACAATTATTTTTACGATGTTTCATAAAGAAGCATCTGCTTCCAGTATCCACTTTATTCATTATCCTTTAATATTAATCTGTATTAGAAAACACTCCGTTTTAGCTGCTTCTTTACGAGTCATTATTTAATGACACTTCTCATTTTTGCCGTATTACCTTCGCGATTTAAGTCTGTTTACATTTAAAAACCTTATTTAAAATGGGTTATACTTTAGCAGAACGAATCGAAATGATCTTCATTTACGAGTCTGAAAATCTCTGTGGATGTCGAATTACCAGATTATAGCGCGAGATATCCAAACAATAACGTCGCGAATAAGTGTGTGATAGTTTTTCTTCTAACTCGCTAACCATTTAACCGATTTAATGTATTTAGGTATGGTTGGACAGGGAATTGTATGCCCTTTCCAACGATGCATCACTCTCGCTATGGGGGTTGACATTTGAAATGCAATGCGTAATTGAACTTCTCCCTGGATATCCCAATTAACTTATTTTTTGTATTTTTTAAATTTCCTCAAATTCAAAAGATATTTAGAGTGGTTCCTTTGAAATGAAAGCACTGTATACTAATAGTAAAAATAACTGCAATTTATTACTATTAACACACATTAAACAATTTTTGTTTGTGGAAAAGACATATACTTACTGTGAAGTTGTCTTTATTTTCAAATAAGCTGTGAAAGAATATTTGGTTAATATTGTGTTCTTTTTCCACAGAAGTATGGTTTACGACCTTCGGTGGCACTGAATTCCCAAAGTGCATTTGCTAATTTTAAATTTGAAGATTATACCATACTAGAATTTTTAGAAAACACCTCATATAGTTTCAGTGAGATTTTTGCTCAGTACAGTTACGCTGGTAGAGGATCCAATCCCGGTAAGTATTAGTTTTCTTGCTTTTATATTGAATAAATAGTTTCGTAGGAGATTTGTTCTATGATTCCAAATTCATTATAATTTATAGGGATTGTTTTGTGGATTCTCCGTATATTCTTTTTAAAGTTTCGACATTCATATCAGTTGTATTAGCCCTGACTTATATTTTGGTATTAGTAGTTAATATACTTAATATTTTTTATGAACAAATGTAAATTTTCAGATTTGTCCATAACATCATTTCATCACTTACTGAGTGGGCTGTGCCATACTATGGTACCTCAAGTTCAGTCGGATGTGTTCTCAGTTAGTGGTGGGTATTTTCTGTATTTGAGTCATAATGAGGCAACAAGGGAAATAGATGGATATGGAGTGTCTAAGTCTGGATTTGAAATTTATCTACATGATCCTAACGAAATATTAACATGTATGTATACCAAGACATAATAGAGGGTAATAAAAGGACATGAACATGAAACGCACAAGTAAGCCGTTTCGGCAAAATGTTCATCTTGACATGTGCTTTTAGTCAAGTCAGGCTTGTTAGTACCAATGTTTGTATAGCAAGGTACTGGTTAAGGACTATGATGGCACTTCAAAATACGTAGATGCACTGTATTCGTGAATACAGTTCGTTTACATATAGGTGTTCAGTAAAAAAACAACTTAACAATTTAACATCTTAATAAAGCTCTTTATGTGTTTCGCCCAGTTTACACAGCTTCGGCTAGCTTTTGGGCTCAAGAAAAATCATGTTTGCCTTTTACTCCTAGTAATATAATATACTATTAGTCCCCCGAAATTATGCCTAAAATAACGCAGATTTAACGCAATATTTTAAAAAATATTGCGTTAAATCTGCGTTATTTGCGTAATATTGCGTTTTTATGCATACTAAAGTATGCATAAAAACGGATCACATTTCCATAAAATTTGTTGTAGCCAAAATTAAACAAGAAATGAAAATGATCCTTTCTTTTTATCCTTTATTCCACCCTAAAAAGCACATGAAGTCACTATATTTATGGCAGTTGAATGCTAGTTGCTAAATGATGTGATATGAAATGCAACATTTTTACTCGTTTTCTTCCATATTTGTTTGCAATTTTCAGCGCTCGCATCGGTCATTTGAATAACCAATAGGGCGTCACACGTTCACAGTTCAATACATTTATCCTAGAAAGTAATGTATACGTGGTGTTATTGAAAAGGCCTAGGTATCAACTGAAAATAAATAAAATTTTTTAGCAAATCCGTTTACACCAAAAGTAACTGACAAGTTCGGTACTTTAAATGGAATAACAACAATATGTTGTAGTATTTCTGAATTCTACGGGAAATTTTAGGGTGACTGTAATATTTCCTGTACCTAAAATTAATAGTTTTCGACATGTTTATATAAATATTATAATAATTCTTTAATATTAGGTATATTGCATAACTTCATTAATGACATATCTTTTCGTTTGTGTTTTTTGCTGAACACCTATAAATAAATATGTATAACAATGAAATAAACTAATAAGTAGTATAAAAAATACCACTAAAAGACCTTTAATTATATTATTAATTGTAAATTAAAGCTTCCGATTGAAAAGTAAAGCAACCTCCTAGGAGGAAATAGAACTAACAAACCTGATTGTTGTTTATTATTCCCGTTAAAATTAGATATATATTCTAGATGAAGATGACCAAAAGGATAGTTTCCTTGAATTTCTTTATCTTGAAGCGTCTGAAGATATGAGCGTGGTATTAAATGTGCAAACGTATGGCAGAATATCGACTAAGGAGCTTCCTTGTGTGACCGATCCAAATTACAGTAAGTCCAAGGTAAGCCATTTGAAGTAGAAGTGGACGTTAAAAAAATATTTTTACTTGACATGTGTTTACAGTTGTATTTTTCAGTGTCTAGAATATTGTGTCCATCTACAAGTTGCAAAAACAGCTGGATGCACGCTACCTTGGATACTTTTACCAGAAAATGTTAGCTTTCCTCAGTGTTCAGATTATATCAGTGTGAGAAATATAATAGCTGATTTAAGAAAGTAAGTATGTAAACTTTAACGTTTGAAAATTATTGTAAATGAACCCTTGCAGACATAAATGTATACGTTGTTACCACACGAGTGGGAATTACTAACATAGACAGCCGTTTCGACCTGTTAGCTCTCGTTATTGCTATATAAGTACATTTACGAAAAATGTACGTTTACAATAAGTGTTCAAAATGTTGACCATTTGCTTCAATACAATGATTGAAGCTGGATGATATGGATGAAGATGAATGGAATATTCCGGGAATAGCTTCTACATGTGTACAGGGTGAATATCTTGAAAACTAAGCAAAATAAGAATAGGGAACGTTATATAGAGTAATGTTAAAATTTAATAGAGAATCCAAAAATATAATAATACACAGGGTGTTCCATAAGAGATTTTCGATTTTCTGGAGTTTTAACATATACATGTTTGAGCCATCTGTCAAAAACACCCTGTATATTAATCAGGTAATATCGATTCATTGAAGTAATTTCTGAGTCTAATTGTCTACGAAATAAACCCTATTTACCTTTTTTTTGGATGTCTTATTTGTTTTCCCGAGATTTTTTGAGCAGGTGTTTTTTACAGATTTTTTTCTTTAAACGCTAATATCTTCGTAACGGTAAATGATAGGTATAGGGTACTCTTCACAATGTCGACCTAGAATTTTAATAAGAGTTCAAAAATGTAATTGAATAAAGGGGGTCCCATTTAAAAAAAGAAAGTTGATGCCTGGATCAGAGAAACTGAACCACCTGTATTCAAGAAAGTTTTAAAAATGAAAAATTCAGGTAAAGACAAAAACTTCCCTATTTAACTTTTTTCTCTAACTTTTATACTTTCTGAGTTAAGAGGATAGAGGGTCTTATTTTGGACACCCTGTACAACTGGCCATTATTCTTGCTAAGAGATCTTCCTCATTACGAATAGCCGTTTCTAAAGATTTGAAATTACCCCAAAAGAAAAAATCCATGAGGTTGGGATCGGAAGAACGCGCGGGCCAAGCTTACGGGACGTCCTCTTCCAATCCATCAGCGGGGAAAGTGCTGGTCCAGATACAGGCGCACGTTCAACCCAAAATGTGAAGGTGCCCTGTTATGTTGAAGCCACATATTCTTTCTAATATCTAAAGGGACATTTTCTAACATTTTCTAATAATAGAGGCAAAACATTTTGCAGAAAATGTAGATAAATGAAGATATATATATATATATATATATATATATATATCTACGTTCAAACGAGCAGGCAGCAAGTAAACTATTATAGAATCTCAATACAATAAATTTTATTTGGAATATTAATTTCAGCTACTTTTTTAATAATGTGATATTGTACTTAGTAGATAATGTCTGTAACTTATTTGTGGTGCGTTTTCATGATTCATAGTTTCTTTTGGGATTACAACCACTTGTAAAATAACAAAAAGCAAAAAACCAGTTATCACACATTATGCAGTGGTTTTTTGGGTTAAACTTTAGAAGTTTGCCTTGATACTAAACATTGAATATTTAATTTGTATGCTTCTGGTCTTTTGCTTTTTGTTATTTTACAGGTGGTGTCATCCAAAAAGAAACTATGAATTTTCAACTCGAAAGCCAGGGGTCGGTCGCCCCCCTCTTGGTGACGCGCATGAAAGTGTGATACCCAGTATCAACACACTTTGAAAGATTTGTTTATTAATAATGAAGGAAGTTTAATAAAATCTGAAATATACAGTTCGTTGACAGTAAATGCATGTTATTTTTAGCTCCAGAGCAACATATTTGAAAAACTGCAACTGCCTCATGAACTGCAACATAACGATCTACAGCACGAAAATAGTAAACAGGAAAGAAATGGATGATTTGAACGCGCCCAATAGCATCATCTCGCTCTATTACAGTTCCAATCTGGTGACCACTTTGAGTGAAGTGGTTGGATATGACTGGAATCTGTTTTTGTCTGACATTGGAGGATCACTGGGTTTTCTGTTAGGTAAGTAACAATTGTACAGAGGAATAAGTGAAGTGGATGTTGTAACTTCTTGAATAACTTAATGTTTTATTTATATTTATATTTACATTTACTTTATATTTATATTATACTCTTATATGGCCAAAAGGATTCGAAAAATTTTATACCATTTCAAGTATGATGGTTTTGAAATCTGTGAATAGTTTGAATAAATACTTTACGTAGAGTTCCATGGAAGCGATACCTATTTTTTTATTGGTTGATGGTATAACCTTGGTTTATTTTATATCAACCATCAAGTGTTTACAACTATACAGGTGCTAAAATACCTATGTAATAGTCAAATTCGCATAAGAGTGCCCAATATTATAATGTAGGAGATCGTGTCAGATACAAAAAAGTTGTGTATATATTGGCAAAAATTCGTGAAATTTTCAAATAAATTCATCGTCATAAAAAAAGCTACCTACCCGATCAGTTTCTGAGATATTCGGAACAAAAATTTGAAAATAACAATTGCAAATGCTGTTTGTAAAATATCTATTTTTCAAAATTGTGCTTCGATATTTGGTGCAAATAGTTAAAAATAACACTAGGTTCCAGTTCCGGAAGCAAAATGAACATCCATTAATTTGCATAGTCGAGGCCAGGCGCATCCGCCAAATATTACGATTTGGGCGCACAGGGGGTAACTTGGTAGTAAAATAAAAATCCTCGGGTAAAAAACTACCATAAATAAAGTAGTAAAGGCAAAAGAAATACTAATACAGTCTCTAAGTCCTACTTATATTATTCCAGACCTTGGAGGAACTTGGAGACATGGTCACTGCCAGAAAACCAGCACAGAATTGCCGGTCTATGACCCTGTTTGATTAGGAACCAATTGTTCGGCAATTTTCTCTGACTATTCAGTTTTACCAATTCATTGACATGAGACTTTTAAGTTTGGTCGATAATTATAGCAACACAGCAAATCAGCAATTTGGGAATTGATTTTATTTTTTATATTTAATATACAGGGTGAAATATGATTATGAATAAAATAACAAATTTTTAAATATTGAAATATTGATATGCTACTAATTTTATTTTCTTTTTTACTATCGTGACAGTATAGTCAAATTTATTACCATATTATACTTTTCTAGATGTCGGTAACAAAAAAATATTTATCCAAAAATGTATGTGAGGCCTATGTTTTATGTGCCAAAAAACCATAGTATTTTATTTGTAACCATATGTTATAAAAGTTCATGAGGACAGCTTACAAATTGATATAAAAGTTTGCTGTTTTGTGTGTTATCTGTTAAATTGGGAAAAAACATTTTTTATTGCATTTTAGTTTAAAATTAGTAATATGTATTCAGAACTAAATCATATGACAGTTAAAGATAGGATGTAGAAATAAAATCACCATGGTTTTCTTGATTGACACATAAATGACCCAAAGTAAAAAGTAAAAGGCCTAATACCTACACTTTTACAAATATATTTTTTCTAAAGGCATCTGCAAAAAGGCAATAGGTCGCTCAAAATAAATAAGGGAATTGACTATTGTCTCTTGAAAACAAACCGATGGATGCACAGTTTGCGCAGGGACATGAAAGTATAGTTTAGGTTTTATAAAGGCTGGTTTATGACCAGCTTTCTGTGTCATCAGTTGTCATCAACATCTACATTTGTTTTTACACAATGACAGGGGATTGTACAGATATAAATGTTACTAAATTTGTTTTAGGTCTTTCTGTTATTGGGCTAATATCAATGATAGAGGAAATTTCCCACATTCTTTTCCGATGGATGTTTGCTAAAAAAGTTAAACGACTAGAAGAAGAGAAGCAAAACGAAGAGTTGAGCAAGGATAATAAAATAGATATAAAAGATGAAGCGGATACCAGTGGCAAAAGTGAGACACTTACCAGAAAAGACTGTGGGAAAGAGATGCACAGCTATAAGAATTTGATGGAATATTTTACAGATTATAGTTATTACGAAAAGGCCCTTGTGGACAAGGCACATGATAAAAAGAATAAGTTTTAGCACCCAGGACATAATTTATTACACCTAATAATATATGTTAGACCATAATTATCTCTATTGTTACAAATATATGTCGCATGAACAACCGTATATGTCATAAACCAGTAACAAATATCTGCAAGAAAGTAGCTGTAGTAGAAAACCGTACATATTATGTATCTTTTGTAAAATAGATTCAGTACTTAGTTGTTGTGTTCCAAGTTTTTACTAGGTATAAATATACTTATACAGTGTTATTCAGAACTTATCCATAATAAAATTTGGGGATGTTCAACATACATGTACAAATGTGGTAGTGCAAAAAAATTTTTTTGGCGAGTTCTGCAAACTATTTAAAAATTTTTCATTGCACGCCGCTGGATACTGATCCACTGTAATGGAGTGACCTTGAGACTGACAATGCAAACTGGCTAGCACGAAAAAAACTTCGGAAGTTCTGAGAGTATATCGACACCCGGCGCAAAAAAGATTTGCAGCGTTTTTACTTTAAAATAAACTTAAGGATAGATAGATGTGACCAAAGTGACGTGTCTTTAAAATGAATAAAATTTTGTTACACTAATTTTGAAGAATTGCGCTACTTGATTACTAGGTATTAGAAACATGAAATTTATAAAAAATTTGCACATACCTTGTTACAAAAAGTGTTCGAAATTTTGTCCATCAGCAGTAAATTGGGGATTTTCCGCATTTTGCTGCAAGAACCACTCACAAAACCTAACTCGTAATTGATAATCCGCTGATAACAGTGCCCCAGGCAGTTTTCTAGCGATCTGACTTGTACTTATTCGCGGATTTTCACGGACCAGATTCAACACTTGTTCTTCAGCTGCTAAAATACGTTGTGGTCGTCCCGGGCCACCATCTCGTCCACTCCAACTTCACCATAAATAAGAATCATGTCCATTAACTCAGCATTACTGTACACATGAGGCATTTTGAAAATTTTACTGTTTAACACTCCTACGATAAATAAAACACCCGCACTGAGACAGTGACACAGATAGACTGATGACTGCATAGACAATAGAGATATTATCCCCACTCCAACTCCATTCGCTCGGTCTTAACCAGGCATTCCAGGTACAAAAACTGTTGTTTACTGTTTTTTGAAGGAATGTGATATATCAGATGTCGTTGAAGTACAGTTGCCCATCTACATAGTCCTTTATAATGGTATAACTTTAAACATTGTTTATGGGAAATCCTAAGACTTTTATTATAAATTTTTTGGTGATATCGATTTCTTATTTAAGGATGCACATATCCTCAAAGTATTAGAGATAAGTTCTGAATAACCCTGTATATAGTTTGACACAAATTCATGGTATACCCCTCTTTCCCCCTTAATTTTTTTAGATACAATTTTCAGATTTGACATAGCGAATATACTTATTTTTGACATAAATAAAATAGAGTTGGCGTCAAAAACATTAAATTTGTCTACTTACAGGGCGTTAAAATGTTTTAAAGTGGTTATTGAGCTAAAATTGAATACTGTAGTATTATAGTGTGTAAATAGTAATGGTACTAAGATGCCACTAGAAGTAAAATTAATAAGGAATCTACCCATAAGCTTATTTTATCTGTGGAATCAACAGAACTGAAATTACAGTCCAAAAAGTAATTCGACACCTGAAATGTCACATATGTTATATCGTTGGATTCATAAAATGACGTAGATTGTCGTCAGGAAGTGCCAAAAAGGTAATTTTTGACACTATGCCATGTTAAATTTGAAAACTGTATCTAATAAAATAAGGGGAGGGGGGAAGGGGTATACCACGAATCTGTGCCACACTGTATGTGACCGAACACACTTTTAAAAATGGTTAGTTCTCATATTCTAAGTTTCAAACACAATATACCTAAACATTTTCAAATGGCTCCCCTTATCTCGACTTAGTTTAGCGGTGCATGGCACTAGGTGAAGACATTCTCCAATCTTCCAATGAAATTTTCATTGAAATTCATATGAAATTCCCACGCGGATTATTATATTTTATGTTGGACATATTTTGAAGATCAATGTAAATATTATAAATTTTGAATACAAAATTATGTTTAAAGTATTTATAACATACGTACGAATTTTATTGCTGGAACGTAACAATGCTATCGAAAAACATTTGCTATTGAACTTCATCACGTCACATCTTCTAAATATAAGCTAATAAAAAATATAACTTTAAACAAATCGTTGGCAGGAAAAACATCTGTCGGCTAGAGAATGAAAAATGGGAACATCGTAACGGTGTTGCCAAGTGTCGGAATTTAGATGATATTTTTCTCGACTTTTATCTTTGCCTAATTATTCTCGTATGCTATGGAATTTTTTACTTAAAATAGTAAAGCATTGAGATAAAGAATTCAGCAAGAAAATTAAACGGATTGTGTAACAAATAAAAAAATATTGATCATAAAATTTAGCAAGTAGGAGGAGAACGCTCAGAGATTTATTGTTTCTCTACATAAAAACACTTGGTGTAACTTGATAATAAAAATAATGTTATCGAGAATACAAAATTGAGTCTTTTTTATTAGAAACTAGGTGTTATAAGATTTTTCTCTCAAAATTATTAGAGCAACTGGTTCCTAAGGTTTAGGATCATTGACGGAAGATTTTAAAAGACGCACAGCTGAATTGAATCGACATATTTTGATGCAATCTGGTTTTTAAGAAAAAATCTAGGTTGTAAGAAAAAAATTATGAATCGTTTTAATTTTTGTCACAGGTAGAAGTGTCAACTTGTCAGGTAATACCAAATTTTCTTTATAGATGCTGATGATTAAATGCAGATCTGTAGTAAGTATTCTTTGAGCTGAAAAATATACAACTAAAATATAAAATATAGCAATAATAATATTAAGAATATTAATACAACATTAATATAATAAATAATATACAGGGTGTCCCAGTATGAGCGTACAAAAATTTACCAGGGGGTAGAGCAGACCAAAATAAGAATAAAACTCTTATAAAAAAAATTTCTCTGATGCACGCCTAATGAGTTACAGAGTGTTATTTTGGAGAAAAAAAAACAATTTTAACCGTTTCGTAGATTTAGGTAATTTTTGGGTGACGTGTACATCTATTAAAGGTCATTAAAACTACATGGTGTTTGTTTAACTCTGACACCTGTGGTGGCCTAAGCCTACTCTTCCTTATGATTTTGTCTTCATAACTCTTGCATATCTTAGTTTTTCGTGGATTAACTAAGTTTTCCTTAATTGGCTATCAATTCTGAACAAAAAAGGTGCCCTTGTTACATAGCTCTAAAATCAACCAATAAAATTTAGGTAATTTTTGGGTGACGTGTACATCTATTAAAGGTCATTAAAACTACATGGTGTTTATTTAACTCTGACACCTGTGGTGGTCTAAGCCTACTCTTCCTTATGATTTTGTCTTCATAACTCTTGCATATCTTAGTTTTTCGTGGATTAACTAAGTTTTCCTTAATTGGCTATCAATTCTGAACAAAAAAGGTGCCCTTGTTACATATAGCTCTAAAATCAACCATTTTCGAGTGAATTGAGTGTAAAGTACCGACTACATTCCTTTATGCAGAAAAATACATGCAAAGGAAGTCATAAGGAAGAATAGGCCTAGGCCACCACAGGTGTCAGAGTTAAACAAGCACCATGTAGATGTTTAAATGGACACGTCTCCCAAAAATTACCTTTTTTTTCAAAATAACAACCTGTAACTCGTTAGACGTGTATCAGAGAAATTTTATTCTTATTTTGGTCTGGTCCACCCCTGGTAAATTTTTGTACGCTCACAATGGGACACCCTGTATACAGGAAAAATATAAAATTTACAACTTTTATGGGTAGAAATACTAAAAAATAGACCAATAATTTAGGATAAACAAGAGACATATTTGATTTAACTATCCCGAAGCGACTTATCTTTGTCACTTTTTTGTTTACTTTTTAATTGTTAAAATTATGGCTTTTTTTTCTGATTTGATTATTGCTTTTTTTAATATATTTTCAGGAAACTTTTTTCATATTTATCCTTGGATTATATTGGCATATTTTATGTAATGTCTTAAGGGTTATTTATTCATTTTTTAAATCAGCTCAATGAACCTAGAGATCAGTGAAAAAATAGACATCTTGTTCCATTAACAAATAATTTTATTTCACCATCTATATACAGGTTGTCCCATTTAAAACGAAACACCCTTAATATCTCGAGAACAAAAAAAAATATAAAAATTTGCCGAAACAGGTCAATCTTTGATTCGGGAGGGGGGCAATTTTTGGAGCATAAGTGAAGATTGACTACTACAAAATCGGTCAATTCGCCATCGAGTAATTGACGTTTGAAGTTTGAAGTTACCTAAAGAGAAAAATAGAAATAGTTTATTTTGTACTCAAAATTAACAGTGTAAAAACTAAATTAAACGGTCAAAATGACCATCAATTAGTCCATACATCGTTTTTATCGTAATTTCGTTATGTTCTCGAGATATACAGGGTGTTTCGTTCTAAATGCGACACTCTGTATATATTGGTACTTGGTGATTTTGAATATGATATTTAAAAAATTATAAAATCCCGTGTAAGACGCTGCTTTAATTTTTTTAAATATCTGAACCCATAAGGAGGTAGAGGGGGTCAAAGTAAGTAATCAGGAGGGTCATAGTGAGGAGGTATTCTTGTGGTGATCAATTTTTGTTTATAATATTAATAAATACATTGATAAAAAAGTTTCATAGTAACAAACCTTATGAAATACACCCCGTATGGAGTAATTCGTAATCATGTCACATGTTCACCTAAATTGTTTATCTTGCATTTTAATATTTTATTTTCCTTTTTCTATAATTTCTCAGTCTGGAAGAGTGTATTTAATAGAACATTTAATAATATTTATTTATTTGTATTTATATTTTATTATTATTATTCAATATGTATTTAATATTTAACTGTTTTGTGAAGGCTACAAAATGCATTGTCGCCAAAATGAGTTCAGCTTATCGCTAAGGAAAAGGGACTACCTGCATGTGGCAACGCTTTTTGCTAAATCCGAGCAAACCCGTTGAAGCGTTATCAGTTCGAAGAGAAAAGGAGACGGCAAATCTATTGTGCCACCTCCTTATTAAGCTCGGTATGCTTGCGCACTTGTAATTTTAAGTCCAGTTTCTCGAAATCCTGCACGGTAGAAGGTGGTCTGATGCTCGTTCTTCCAATTTCTAGTGATGTTTAATGTAGATATAGAAATGGGAAACATAATAACAAAAATGAAAGAAACAGGTTTTGATTTGCACTAATTTCATTGTCAAGATTGTAGTTGAAACAGACAATAATAACCTCATTAGGCTATTTTTATAAGTTTTTTGTATTTTTAATTTTTTGCTGCTATTAGTTATCATTATTCGTTACTGAAATTAATAAGTAGATCCTATTTATACCCTGTACGACATAAGGATACAATTATATGTTATTCTTAATAGTTATTTTTAATTTTAAGTTCCTAGGTGTTGAATAATTTCTAACTAAAAGGACCAATAAACGATAACAGCAAAAAATGCACATACAAAAACCAAATAACCATACATTCATTTCGTTTTCCGTGCCTAGATTCTAGGTAATAAAAAATGCACTAAGTAGAAAAATGCAGAAAAATTAAGTAATCCTTGGAGATAAAAATTATCGGTTACGATTAATTTAACCAAACACAAATAAAATATATAAGCGTTTACCAAAATCAATAAACAAATTATGATTAGTAATATTGATTGACATTGTCAGATAATATACTTATAAGATGTGTTATATCCCTTAATTTTTTCCATGCAAATCTTTTGCGATCAAGTCACCGAAAGAACTGAATGTAATTTATAAAAATGTACCATATTTTCCTTAAAAACGTACATATATTAAATGGAATACTTCGTATATTTCACATATTAGCATTTACGATCAAAAGGAGGATCAAAACAGATGATGCAGTACTGCGAGAAAAAAACACTAGTTCCGGTGAAACCACCTCTAATGTCCTGTGGTGCCATAGAGGTTACTCCCAGTTACTTATCTCTTGACCATGGAGCAGATAAATTGACAGATGGATAAATGTCATCAGATTTAAACCATGAGGAAGTATTTAACATATTTCCTATGTATATGTTCCAATTTGCTGATATGAATTTGATAACATTGATAAATATGATGCATTATTAACTTTTTAAATCAAAATGATATTAATTATTAACACTGTAACATGATTTAAAGAAATCTGTAACTGGTAAATCGGTAAAATTCAAATATTAAAACAAGATTTCAATAATGTTTACAATTAAGCAATTTTTATTTCAAGGAGATGCCGAAAACAACTACTGGAAGGGCAATGTGCCCCGACTGGCATTGCATTATTTCGGCATCTCCATAGGAAGGTCGCCACATCATTCATCGAGACCAACTAACTAGACACTGACCGGTTTCACGCTTATTATGCGCTCATCAGAGTGTCATAGGTAGTGGACTCGATGAATGATGCTGTGACGTGATTACCTAATGGGCATTTTGAATGTTAGTAGTGGTGAGAAACACACCGTTGTGCCTTCTTTGGGTCTTTGGTACAATCTGTCTGACAATTATTGTCAAATTGACAGACAGATAACGACCTGCTTTTCCGCAGGTGCCATTACTGAATGATTTAGCGATTCCTATGGAGATGCCAAAGTAATACAATGCCAGTCGGGGCACATTGCTCGTTGGACCAGTTGTTTTCGGCATCTCCTTCAAATAAATACTGTGCGTTTCACGAAGTTGTATCACTGATTGGAATGTTCGGATTGTCAGGATTCGCTGGCAAATCCTGTGCGAGACTTGCACGCGCGTTTAAATCACACCACCTCAATTTGTAGCGGTCCGTAACCGAGATGTGCCAATGCATTGAATTTAACTAATAACATGACGACGCTCCATACGTTGGAGATATATACTAACATTCCAATCCGGGATACAACTTCGTGAAACGCACAGTAAGTAGGATTGTCTTTCTTAAAGACAATAGAGGTCACTGTTGTAATGGGACCTGCGGAAAAGCAGGTCGTCATCTGTCTGTCAATTTGCCAATAATTGTCAGACAGATAGGTAGTAGCAAAGACGCAAAGAGGGCACTACGGTGTGTTTCTCACCATTATTAAGCAATTTTTGTTTAGTAATGTTATACGCGAATCATTTTAAGATTGTAGCGCCAAAACGGCAGTAACCTATACTAACCTATAGGCCACTGACAATGACGTTTTAAATTGTATTCATCAAAGATTTGCTGTCGAGAACTTTAAACCAGGTAAAAAGCTTGTAAAACTATTTTGAAAGGGGTAAGTAGTGATATAAAATTAAAATAGATTTCAATATTTTTCGAGTGTTCAATCTGAAAATGAAACTTAACCTCAAAATATGTCAAATTCTTTATTGGACATACGGTATACATACCTTTACGGAAATAGTTATTCTTAGAGAAAAGTAAAGAGCACGCACTCTACTTTGCGTTCTTTAGCTTCTTTATCCATACTTCTCTCCTGTAACTCTTTAATGCCCAACTTATAGTTTCCACGATAGCTCCAGATTTTCCCGCATTTGGAAAAGTATGAAACTGATCTCGGGGTTTTTTTGTCCAAGAAGAACAATGACGCTCACAATAATAATGTTTCATATCTAATCAAAGTAATTAACTAATATAACACCGGATATTTCAAAATCAGAATAGAAATACATACGCAAAACTGAATCGATGGTCCATGCGTTAGTTGTGCGTGCCGCCACTAGGTAGCGTATTGCTTAGCAAGAATCGCCTATACTAATCTTTCTGAGATAAATTTATATCAATATTTGCTGTAATTTTTCATTACGTAACATTAAACTTCAAACAGGTTTTGGCAGCATTTTTAAGTATTCCTTTTTCTATGCTTTTAGTTTTTATTTTATATAATTTAAAGCCGGATATAAAGTGTCAGTTTAATTTTAATAAATAGTTTGTAGAAGTAATTTTGCGAGATGATTGATTGATGTAGACGGTTTAAACTGAATTTGAAGTTGAACTAATATTAGAAATTTACCCTTTACAGCTCAATTTTTTAGTAGAACTAAAACTCGCATTATAATTGAGTGTTTTTGTGAAATTAGTCCTCTACATATCCATGTGTGCATCCTCATTAGCCTCCGTGTAAACCGATTATGCAAGGTTAAAAATTAAGATCTTAGTAACTATTTAATTAGTTTTACTTATGTTTTACTTTTGCATGTCGTAAATTAAATGGTATACAAGTATATAGAGTTTGGTTTTTCTACAGTTAATAAAGTAGAATAATATTTTTTATTGATAAAGTAGATACAGAAAACCATAAATAAACAGGAAAAATATAAATAGGTATAGCTATTATAAAACCCAGAGACATTCGTTTCGTGCCAGATAAAATTTTTGGCAAAATCTTGAAAACTACTAAGACCCAGGAATGTTGTGACTTCTCCTTAACTGAATCACTGATTACTCAATTTAATACGGCAAATTCTATAATTTTATGATTTAATTTTACTGCTTTGTGTTAAATTGTGTGTTTTTATTACTAACAAACAGGGTACATATAAATTTCTATGATACCAACGATTTACTATACATAATGATATTTATTCTATTTCACATTATAGAATATTATTATAATATTCAACACAATTAAACTATAATACTGAATATCAAGAAAAATTGCAAGATACCAAATTGAACGACTCAAATCAATAAAGAATAGAAAGAAACCTATCAATCATTGAATTAAAAATGAGGCTAGGACCTCGTCTCTTAAATTTACTATATCAAATTGATTTAGTGATGATGACAATTAAAGGTTCAAGGAAGTAAATAAAAGAAAAATTGACGCCCCTTGAAATGTCATAACATTGTGTTGCTAACTTTAAAAATTAAATACATCAGTGTTTATTATTATGCATTTGTAGCAAAATTTTCTCGCATAAACACATTAGTATGATAATTAATAGATCTACTTCTAATTGAAAGATAGATGCAACAGATAAAATGTACCATAAGACTAATTTATCTCTTTCTCTTAGAGATATTTTTTGGATTCTTTGAATCCACATAATGGACCCAAAGGATCTAAGTTGATCCTACCTCTAACTGAGAGATAGATTCAACAGATAAAATGTACCATAAGACTTACCTAGTTGTTTCGAGATATTTTTTAGATCTTTTGGATCTACGTAAAGACTCCTCGATTTACTGGTCTTAATATTTAGATAAATATGAGCATGTTTTTCATTGCTCAATTGGCGTAATTTAACCAAAAGTTAGCCAACTACCAGTTTTAGAATCTGATATTAATGAACATTTTATGTATGTCCCCTCGTATTCTAAAATTTTGGGTTAGATTTCCAAAATTCTATCGGTTTCGATCGTATCGATTTCTATCGGTTAGATTTCGTTAACCAGGCTTGAAAACTAGGTCCTGAGACGGTTAAAAACTGATGCCATGTACTTTTTTTTAAATTTAGAATCTCTACAGAAAAGAACGATCTGCCTTAAAATGTGTGATATACCATGATTATCATGATAATACTGTCTCTGGCATATATAAGTGGCACGTGGTTTCTCACAACTAACTTCCTGTTAAAATGGAAATTACACAGTATAGGTAGTTTTTTTTATATTACACTCATTATAGTTCTCGTTTTAATTTACAACTACAGATAGATTTTTGAGTCAATGAGATTTATTTTATCACTAAAGTATCAACATTTTAACTATATGCTTAGGGAAAAAATTGGATGTTTTGCATAGACGATATATCAATATACAGAGCTTTCATTTCAAAACAAACCACTGTAAATATCTTTTGAATTTGAGGAAATTTTGAAAATACAAAAAACCCTTAGATATGGAGGGGGAAGTTTAATTTCCCACACACATTCGATTTAACTTTAGCTGTCACTTGCATGCCTTTTCCTGATGTTATTCGATGGAGGTTGGCATTTGAAATTTCGAAGCGAGGGTGGCTGTGGAGGAGAAAGTGACAGTTAAAATTAAATCCCATGTGTAATTAAACTTGTTTCTTGTTCTTGGCGTGTTGCTACGTGATGTGTTTAAGAAATTTAGAGTGATTCGTTTTGGAACGATTATTTTAAGAATATTATTTGTTTATTTATTTATTTTTCAGACTATTCATTTATTAATAAATTGAGTACAACTTGCAGTTTTTTGCAAAATTCTTTGATGCCTCAATAGAAAAATAATTGAATATGTCATAACAGAGTTATTTCTTAATTAAACATCTTGCATAATATTATAAATTTGGACAGAAAATTATATTTCAATCAAATTGGCATAGTTGGTGAGGTAGCAGAGATAATGAGATGGTTTAATCTAGAAAAAAATGGTTCTATTTTTGTTGATTCTACAAAACAGAGCCCTGAAGGTTTTAGAGTGAAGACAATTAAGGCCTATAGCTTTTAGATGGAACAATGATTTATCGAAGATTTTGTCTTAGATGAAACATTATAAATAACCAACTGTTACTTAGATGGAACACTGTTTCTGTTCTTCTTACGTGGGTTGTTTTTCTTTCCTTTGAAATCTGTACGGCATTGAGGAGATTTAATAGATCGAAACGCCAGTCGTTTGAAGTCAGCAATATTTGACACTCCTATATCAGAGTATTTAACTGCATCTTGCTACAGAATGTTGAATCGTCGTGTTATTGTTGTTTCGTGAGAACTCTTATTTCTTTTTGATTTAAACATCTTTCTGACAAGATAGACTTAGATGCTTGAACCAGATTATCGGTAATGTATAACTTTAATCTGCCAAGTTATTTTTAAATTAATTGGGAAAGTAAAAACGTACGAAAATAAATTTCTAATAAAAACCGGCCTGTAGTCCACTTCACTTGACATTGATATTTGAAAATTTCATGTGCCAAAGTGCTTCAATTCAATGTTAGTAATAGTTTCACTTATCTGTAAAGTAGAGTTTAAAAACATGTATTTTATCCGCATTTTTGTGGTGTTAGTATTTTTATACCTTTGTGAACAAAGATAGCCTTGCGCACAGGCAGTGAGAACAACATTGGAAAATATCAGAACAGTAAAATACATAACCTATTATATTTTCACTATATATGTCGTTGTTTTATTGAATGAATTTTTCCTTAAGAGGAAACAGGGCAAATAAAAAAGTTGTAGAGATTAGTTGCTATTCGATTATGATAAAAAAATTAACGTCGTATTAAGAAGATAAGTCATAATCTTGTGATTTGTAAATGCAATAACCAGTATGTGTTAATAAATTTGTATATATGTTATGTGTTTATGCGTTTATCTCTAACAGTTATTCAGTCTAACAGTAATAAATATATCTAATGATTATTGGTGCATTTGTCATAGCTGTGTGTAATCTAATTTTCTCTAAAGACCGCCTCATGGACCGTATCTTCTTTCATTGTAGTTACCTGACTGCAGTTTAAACAGGAACTGGCGCCCGAGGCAAGTTAAAAGAGAAGCCGATTCTCAGGCGTCAAAGTGACACTTCGCCTGGTCTAATCTGACGTATACGTCACAAATCTGGCATATAATATATTATACATATGTCTTATAATATAAATCTAACATAAATTGTCTTAGAAAATGATCCTCAGCTTTTGTGGTTATCGATTTTATTAAAGAAAAAGGAACCGGAAAAACCAATAGTTATAGAATATAATAAATTTGACCTTCTATTCTGCTGACAAAGTCGAATTTGAAGAGAATTTTAAAGATTCATCATAGATGTATAACCATCATCCACCAAGAGGTATAAAAGGACATTCAAAGGTCCATGAAAACGAAATCGACCTCCCTGACAGGACTTGTGCAAATGCCAATTTTTCAATTTTTTCTGTGTAATTAGACAGGAGGTATACAGTATGTTTCAGACATGACTCTTTAGTTATTTTAGAAGGTAAGTATAAACAATTTTTATCTTTTATCTATTAAAAGACGTATGTAATTAGAATTTGTTTCATTTTGTCGTAGTAACGTTATTCAATTTTCTTTCTTCAAATGACAAGAAAAATTCTATTGAATTAATGAAAAATCAACAGACAAAATGAAGAAAACAAATTGAATAACGTTTCCATGACAAGAAGAAGAAACAATCTGATCAGTATTTCATCAGCTGATAGATAGTTTTCCAAGTTTAAAAAATATAAGACTGTTTATACTTATCTTCAAAAATAACGTAGATATTTGACTGACGAGTGATATTTGGGACATACCTACTGTATACTAACAATTTACTACAGCTATAATGTATTTTTCGACAGCTACAAACAATGAAATTCAATTGAATCGAAATAATTGTATTAAAAATGTGATTTTAGTAACTGTACTTTTTGATTCAAACAATGTTTTTTGGGAACATCACAATATTACACATATTTCGTAATACTTCAACTAAAACCTTCTACATTAATCCAGACCAGTAAACCAGTAAACAAGTAGGTATGTCTACTACATCATCCTGCTCTAATTATTCGCCTCCGTGGCCTTCGTTCCTTCTAGAAAGTCCATTCTAAGACTAATAGGAAAATAGATATTCATGGGGAGCCTTGCATATTTTTAACTTGTCTCATACGGCTTTGGTTCGAATAAAAATATCACAGCAGGGACTGAAAATCAAAGCTAAAGTGATACGGAGACTAGGTTCGCATATCAGTCAGGTTATTGGAACACAAAATTGCTGCCAAATTGCATTTCTCATCAGTGCCGTGCGTAGAATATGAAACTTATTGTTATATTCATCATGAATATGTGCTGAGGGTACTGTTATTGGGAATTGTAAATTCATCTTTCCTCCTCGTCGTGTTCTGTGCTCTGCTTTGGTTACATTGGGCATAAAAACAGGTGCCATTTGGTTATTTATGTTTTAATTTTAAACTCTTACTAGCTAAATATTCAAAGAACAAATTTGTAACTAAGAAAACCTAACAAGAAAAAATTTAAATAAAATCACACTGCAACAAATTTTTCTTAGATCAGCCACTGACTTTTGCCGAACGTACTTTTCTCTACTTATTATGCTACAATTGTGCTTATTAAAGGTCACTTTTTGACCAACTCTCTTTTTTAATTGGAATACTGTGTATGTTAATATATTTTTGGAATCTACGTCATTTTCTTAATCCAATGATAAGTGACATTTCAGCTGTCATATTAATTTTTAAACTCTATTTTCTTTTGAAATTAAAGTACCTTGACCATCCCCGATTATTTATAATGGACCCTAGCAACCATATAGTAACATAACGGTATCAAGGTACCATTACGAAGTATAATTAATAAGCGATCTACCCATACACTTATTTTATCTGTGGGATCTATGGAAGTGAAACTACAGTTGAGACAAGGCACTCTAAATTCAAAAGTAAAATAGAGTCCAAAAAGGAATTTGACAACTGAAATATCATTTATGTGATATCATATATATAATACTACTATATCGCGGGTAGAAGCCCAAAAATTCCGAAAACAACACGGCGCCGACATACAATCTCTATCCTTATCGAGAGTACCTTAGTCAAATATGCGCATGCGCACGAATTTCGCGACTTCCAATAAGCATGCAGCATAAATACTGCATCTCTGTCTACCGACTTCTTTTAAAAAAAAGTTGAAAGTTGGAAAGTCTGTCAACCTATAAGCAAATTGTCAGTTTCCGTAACCATGGATATCGACAAAATCTGCGCATGCGCAAATCGAACAAAGGGTCTCTGGAACAGTATAGCACTATATCTTTTGTCCTTTGATGTTTTCGGAGAAACCGCTTATGGGCTAGCATAGGAAATACGCGATATAGTTGTATTATATATATGTGTGATATACGCGATTCTTGCTAAGCAATACGCTACCTACTGGCGGCACGTACAACTAACGCATGTGGTATTGGTTCAGTTTTGTGTATGTATGTCTATTGTGAATTTTGAAATATCCGTTGTTATATTAGTTAATTGCTTTGATTAGATATGAATCATTATTGTTGTGAGCGTCATTGTTCCTTTTGTACAAAGAAAAACCCCGAGATCAGTTTCATACTTTTCCAAAAGCGGGAAAATCTGTAGCTATCGCGGAAACTAAGTTGAGCATTACAGAGTTACAGGAGACAAGTATGGATAAAGAAGCTAAAGAACGCAAAGTAGAGTGTGTGCTCTTTATCTTTCTCTAAGAATGACTATTTCCATAAAGGTATGTATGCCGTATGTCCAATAAAGAATTTGACATATTTTGAGGTTAAGTTTCATTTTCAGATTGAACGCTCGAAAAATATTGAAATCTATTTTAATTTTATATCACTACTTACCCCTTTCAAAATAATTTTACAAGATTTTTTCCTGGTTTAAAGTTATCGACAACAAATCTTTGATGAATAAAATTTCAAACGTCAGTGTCAGTGAACGTAGGTTAGTATAGGTTACTGCCATTTTGGCGCTTCGATCTTAAAATGAATCGCGTATCGTTCGATTCAGAAAATGAGGAATATTCCAAAAATATAATAATATACAGGGTGTTCCATATAAAAAGCGAGAGTTGGTATTCCTTCTGGTGAAACCGGAAGTGGCGAATAGGTAATTTTTATGTTAAAAAGTGACTTTTCTTAAGTGCTTCCGCTATACCAAATTTGAAAATTGTATCTAAAAAAATAAGGAGGGAAAGAGGAAATACCATGAATTTGTGTCACAGTGCTTTGAGATTCAGACCACAGATTTTCTGTGAGTACGCTGAATATTAATGCAGGAGCAAGACAACTACAGTACAGAAATGAATAAAGGAAGAAGGTCAAAGAAAAGAAGATAAAAGAGCTTGAAAGGAAGAGAAATAAAAATCCAAAAGAAATCATTAAGAAATAATTACCAAGAGGAAAACATACGCAAAACGTTGAGATCGTGATTTTCAAACTATTAATTCCATTTGAGTCGCAAATTATAGGAATTAATATGATTAAAGTTGCGGATAAAATTTTGGAATTTCACTGGTGCATTTCCAAAATCGATACTTCGGACCTGATAATTGAGTTTGATATTGACAGATATATTGAGTAGAGCGATACATATTGCTCAACTACCACACTGGTTTATTCACAAAGTAGCTCTTGAGTCACGAGATGTATTTTTGGCAAGCGGTAATTTTATTTAAATTCTGGGAAGATTAAAAGTTTTATACACGTTTTATGAAAATTGTTAGCAAGCGGATAATTAAGTTAGAAACATGTAGGATTGCCAAAGTTTTATGTGACTAAATATAATTAAGTTATTTGCATTATTTGGACCTGTTTCTACAGACACTCTTCTCAAGCGATTCGACAGGATTTGCAGGACTGAGCCAACATCTTGAAAATCTGAAAAAAAAACACATATTGTTAAATACTAGTAACAAATCTATATCATTTTTATTAAAGTTATACTATCACCTACTAAGGAAGTGAAAAATCATTTTATACCTGAAATCGAAATTCCCTACAATTAACAAAATTCTATAAAATGATTTTCCTAATACCTTTTGTTAACTGCAAATATGCGAATATTTATTCTTTATTTAGTTATATTTTGATGGTTAAAAATATAATGACATGCATCTTCGTTAAGTACAATATATGATGTAATATCCGGAACACAGCTGCTAAATATATATTAATAACCAGTAAATTACCAGTTACCACTGGAACTGATTGAAGGGACTGCTATAATATCTTCAGTCCCATGAGAGATTCATCTTTCAATTCTTATGTCAATATTTTTTAAAAACTATAAAATTAAATGCTCATGTTGTTGTCAACAGAAAATTAGACGTGACTAAGATAGACATGATTAATTTACAATATAGACATGTAATAATACAGAGCCAATAATAAAAATAATAGTAATAATGATAATAGTAATGAGGAATTGGAACTGGAATGAGGAAAACCTCATTAGTTGGGGGGGGGGGGCAGTCAAACATCAACTGATTTTAATCTCTTATATTAACACCAAGTTGACACTATTACCATCTTAGGCACCCACGCCAGGATGCTTTATTTTAGACACTATCCTGAAACGAAGAATCTGAACAACCTTAAATTGATCTTCTCACCAACCTTCTTATCAAAATTTTTGATCTACTTTATTTTAAAAGACTCAAGAGTTATATATGATTGGATTCAGAAGAATAGGAAATTTTAGTTTTTACAAAATGTAGGTGTTTCATAAAAAATTTTTTGGTGCACCCTGTATATTTTTTAAGTAATTAAAATTTTGCAATCGGGATTAAAGTTTACTGGAAAAATCACTTATGTTTGGCATTTGAAACAAAAGAATCCGTTAAAAATTGAGACAATAAGGGCAGGGTGGATCACACTACAGTGTCCAATTTTCGTTATCATTGAGGAGAATCTCGCTTATTAATACAGGTCTGTTGTTTTCGCGACACTGTGATACTTTCTTGAGAAACTGGAAATATTAGAAATATGTGTCAAGTATTATATACTTTTGAAAAGCCTAAAACGACCGTAATTGAACTGGCAGAAAATATACAGGATGTTTCGTTTAAAATATATAAATTTACCCACTATCGCAAAAATTAGGTGGGATGAATAAAAACGAAGTACCTGCTACTACTACAAGTATTAGTATATTCTACATAGTATTTACTTCATATCGAAGTAGATACTACGGTACATTTCGAAGTACTTCCCTTTATTTCTTCCAGAAATGTTAAAAATAAATAGCATTCTCCTAAACATTATAGTAGCACGTACTACGACTTAAAGGATCTACTTTTTACTGGTAGATACTTAGATTTTAACAACTAAAGTATTTTCTCCGTCATTAGCGAAGTTGATATCATAAGAGCTTCACCGTGCGTGCTACACTGAAGGAAATGGATCAAATAAAATGTTTTGCTAAGACGATCTGCTTTATGATAGCACTTTTTCTTATTACCATTATATTATAAGGCACTAACCATAAGGAAAATCGTTTTGCTAATATGCTTTTACTACCTTAAATAGACATTTTGCTGTTCCCATATAGTGCGTTTTCTAATTATTTTTCCTAGCATTTATTTTCCTAAAGGCAAGTAAATAAACTTTTATAGTAAGTGTGTGCACCAATTTGAGACTTACTTAGTTGGGGTTACTTTACCTTAGTTTATGACAAGTCGGTCCTGACTTACCGTAACTAAGTTATTATTTGAAAGTCATGTAATGCGCAGTCGCAATAGAGATCACTATACAGATTTCTCGCTAATCGGTTACTAGCCGCACGCCATTTTACGCACATTTTACGTGTGTTCACTGTGTTGACTGGGTGTGTACCGCGTGGAGTAAACGTCATTTGGTTAGTTTATGGTAAATTTAATTTGGTCAAAGAACGTATTAGAAGCTTGAGTAATTAGTCTTTCTAATTCTTGTATAGATTACGAAATATAAATAAATTATTTTAAAAGGATGTATTTATTACCTAAAACACTATAACTTCACCAAAGTAGATATGCATAGATAAAACAAAGGTGTTTCAGTTATTTGACAGTGTATTACATGACATTACATCAGTTATTATGGTACTTTACAAGAAAATTGGTATAGGAATATGGACACTACCTATGTAAGAAATGTCTGTGCTTTGAAAACTATTGGAGGTTAAGTTTTGTAGATACTTTGCTGCAAAACTATTAATTTTATGTATAGGTATAAATTATGTATGTGGGTGTGTTAAGCTTAACACCATACACTTGCTATATATATATATATATATATATAGGAGTTAACATGTTTTATCTTGATATATCCTGTATGCATCTGGCAACATTATTTTTCTTTTCCTATATACTAAACTAATACTAAAATACATATTCTAATAACAATAGTGTCATTTTCCTAGAACCACTGTATATCATTCTATGCTAATAAAGTGAAGTTATTAAGACAAATACAAGTACTTACTGTAATGAACCAGTAATTATAATTGTTACTAAAACATACCGTATAAAAAGTCAAAAATAATTTACTAGTAGTAAGAAAAAATTTTTTTGTGGCAACAAAATATTAATACTGCATTAGAAAAGTATCTGCTATCCCCAAAAAAACACTTATTAAGCATAAAATGGGCCTTCATTACTGACAGCAAAAAATATCGATTTACAGTAATAAGAAAAAGTTAACAAAAAGTTTTTTTAATGGTAAGTAGACAGATTCAACAAAACCGTTTATGCTGTAGTAACTATGCTGTCTATTTGGAGCCTATTTAATGCAGATATTTTGTTGGGGATATGCAATTTCTATTTACAGTTACTTGAAATTTCTTTCAGTGTACAAACTGATTATTTTAAAAATGGCTCAAATACGTATAAATAAAATTTATACTGCTAGACACTAGGACGCTGATACCCTATACCGTCAAATATTTAGGTAAACAATTAAGTACCATCAATTTAGAATGTTTTATGTTTATATTTTATATTTTACATCTAGGTTTAGTAGGGAAAACGTTACTTTCTCATTACTCGTTACTCTTCTACCACACTTCCTTCATCCGAATACATCTTAAAGGACTGTTGATGTTATAAATACGTACAAAACTGAAACCGTTTCCCAAAAACTTTTAAACATGGAAGTAAGTACTACACATTTCAAAGAATGTACTACACTTGTTAAGTAGATACTTCATAATATGGAGTATATACTTTTTGGTGAAGCATGTTCTATGTCAAGTAAAGTAGATACTACCGGAAATTAGTAAATCCTTCGTTTTGAAGTAAATACTATACGTAGAATATACTAATACTTGTAGTAATAGCAGGTACTTCGTTTTTATTCATACCACTCATTTGTCCTTTCAGAAAAACTAAGTATGCCACTTGATTCTACGAAACAAACTGTGCGTAGACCCTTTTTTGCTTTCTCAATACATTATCAGGTAATTGAGGCACGAGGTGTGCTTGAAAATGTCAAATTTTCAATTTCACCCTGTAGCTTAGAAATTAAGAGGGCTGCATCCTTGTGTCTTTATTAATAAGCCAGATACGGGTACAAGAATAATCTTGTTTTGATTATGCATGTACAATAAGCAATAGGATGGAATATAATCACTTATATAGTAAATCAGTTATTTGCTCTAAATAAAATTTACGGAAACTCGCAGTTTGGCTAAATATACCTTTTCTACGTACGTCAAGAATTATGCAACATCGGTAACAATAATAAATTATTTGTCCTGTACAACCCGTTTTCATTACGAAATTTATAGGCTCACACATGGATCGCTTCCAAATCAGTTCAAACGGACGTTTGGCCACTGAACTGTCTCGCTGATTTGTTCAACTGAAATATTTTAAAGAACAGATAAATGAAATTTAGACTACAATACATGTTATCACTATGCAGCCAAGGATATCACAAAATATGCATTTTACCTTTTCCATTTCCATCTATCGGGAAATCTAATTGCTGTAAGAATTACAGTCAAGAAAAATAAACAACAAAATATAATCAAAATAAAAAGGACAAAAAACTAAAAACACATATGTATTTTATTTCAAAAAGAGAAATAAAAAAAATATTTTAGTTAAAAAGATAATATAATAAAAATTGATCGGCACATTAAAATTTGTACATATTTCAAGAAGTCTTTTAGTAGTCCTTAATTTACAGTTTTACTACAACTATCACTATTCTAGTGAGACAAATTATATCATAAAATATATTATAATTACAATTATCTAATCATTTATGTATATGTTCGAGAATATATGTACTAGGTGTCACAAAATATTGACTAAGAATTAGTTTCAATATTCGTCAGATATTGATAACAAGATAAATATAATAGTGCGCCTCTGTAGCTATTTAAAAAATAAAAACAACACCTACAAATATAACCAATCAAATGAATATAAAATAAATAAAAACATGTAAATGAAATAATTAGAAAAACATCAAAAGATTTTAGAAATAACTTTTTTGCGGCATGCATAGTTGTAAGTAGATAATAACAAATTTACCTTTAATAAAGATGGATTGCATCTGCAACAATACTATTTTAAGCTTTTGTCCACATAAAAAAATTATTAGTCATTAATTTTATGGAATGGCTCATCAAATTTATGCATATTTACTTAGTGCCACACTTATTTGAGTATGTCTGCAAACATTTTTATACAGATTTTAATTATAAACTCAACAACATTTCACAAGCTATAGCTATAAAAATATATTTTGAAAATTCTAGCAATTACAGGACAAAACATTGCCAAAATATACAACGAACCATGCGTAAACATTAAAAAGTGTTGATGTGTTTGTGGTGCGTTTTCATGATTCATTGTAATATCTTTTGGGGTAAAATAACAAAAAACATGAAACCAGAAGCATACAAATTAAATATTCAAAGTGCAGTATCAGGGCAAACTTCTAAAGTTTGCCCAAAAAAAGAATGTCAATCTAACAAGTTTTTTATCATACAAACCTTCTACCGACGACCAGTTGAGGATGAACTTGCAATGTTTAGAAAAAGCTAGTTACTTAAGTGTTTAGTTTCTTTTAAATTTTATTATAGTATTTATTTTATTTAGACATACCTACTTCAAAATATCATTTGTAATATTACAGAAATTTGTATAAAACTAAAAAACCACAGATAAAATTTAGTTAATTTATGAAATATTTATTTTATTGCATATTATACAGTGGTTTTTTGGGGCAAACTTTAGAAGTTTGCCTTGACTGTGCACTTTGAATATTTAATTTGTATGATTCTGGTTTACTGTTTTTTTGTTATTTTACAGGTGGTGTAATGCTAAAAGAGACTACAAAGAAGTAAAAAAAATGTTTTTTATACAGGGTGTCCACCTAGTGCGCGTAAGTCCAATATCTGGGTTAATAAAAGAGATAACTTAATTTTTTTTTCTACAGGGTTGTCTAATATCCCGAGCTGCACAAAATGAAAATATATTTACATATTCAGGGTGTTCAGTTTTTCCTGGACAGGTACCAACTTCGTTTTTCTAAATGGAAATATATATTTTTTATTGCTTTTTCGAACTAAACCCTTGATTTTAGTAGGACTTTCATCAGCCTTCCCTATACCTAACTTAAACGGTTTTTGAAATATTGACGGGTGAATATTGACATTTTTGCAACTTTGACACCCTGTAAAATCTAAACGGTTTGAGATCAAGCAAAACGGTTTGCACATTCCTATCTTAACTTTTCATAAGCTATCGTTTGGTACTAATTTCAGAATTATCCAAAAATTTAAAATTTTCTGAAAATTTTGAAAATTTTTTATTCCTATATAAATTTGAAATTAGTACCAAACGATAGCTTATAAAAAGTTAAGATAGGAATGTGCAAACCGTTTTGCTTGATCTCAAACCGTTTAGATTTTACAGGGTGTCAAAGTTGCAAAAATGTCAATATTCACCCGTCAATATTTCAAAAACAGTTTAAGTTAGGTATAGGGAAGGCTAATGAAAGTCCTACTAAAATCAAGGGTTTAGTTCGAAAAAGCAATAAAAAATATATATTTCCATTTAGAAAAACGAAGTTGGTACCTGTCCAGGAAAAACTGAACACCCTGAATATGTAAATATATTTTCATTTTGTGCAGCTCGGGATATTAGACAACCCTGTAGAAAAAAAAATTAAGTTATCTCTTTTATTAACCCAGATATTGGACTTACGCGCACTAGGTGGACACCCTGTATTTCTCATCAATATTGCAAAATACCCTTTGATGTGTTTTTATAATCCATTTTTCAAAAAAAAAGCAGTGTGATCCATAATATGCAAAAATGTTGTAGTTATATATCAAAACTGAAAAATAAATAATGAATCCTTTCCTGAATCAAAATAATTTTGATTCAGGAAAGAAAATAAAAGAAATAGCCATATTTAATGGCTATGGCTATGGCTACAACTTTTATCCATAATTGGAAATTATCCCATGAAAATTACATTATACATATACTTTCTATGAATTAAAAGAAATGGTGTAACCTTTTGGTGATAACAAATTCACGTGGTGCTTATATAACCAATTTGAACTTGAAGTCCTTGAATTTACTTTGAATATGAATTTCATATTGGTTTGTTTTATAGAAGTTTATTAAAGTTTTATTGTTTTACAGTTTAATTTTGAGAGGGGGTTGGAACTTTTGGTGTGAAGATAACACTGACATAGTTTTCCACCTAACACCAAAACTGCGTTTTGCCAACCAAGTTGGCATCATCCGGAGATGATTAAAGATGGAATAAAACAGTTTTAATCATCTCCAGACGATGACAACATGGTTGGCGAAACGCGGATCGAGTGCAGTATAGTGCTTGGGTGTTATGTGGAAAATACGTCAGTGTTTTGAGAATGGCAGGTCTTTTTTTGTGCAAATTTTCCGAATACAAAATTTAAGATAGGAAATTTACATATATGGCGGATGCGCCAAGATTACACTGATTCGTTAGTTTTGTTGTGTTAGTGTTGTCTAACTAATGCAATTACGCCACTGGTGACCCGGGGTGGGGGGAGGGGTTACTTGATATCATTCCTATTTGGGTGTATTAAGCTTTCGGTACATTAGAACCCAAAATTCATATTTTGTATAAAATAACAATAAAATTCTCTTGTACAGATCAATACATATCAATTGTATCTACAACATGTAAAGAAAATAAAATTCTAAATGATGTGGTATGAAATACAACATTTTTGCTCATTTTCTTCCACATTTTCTACAATTTTCAACGTCCTCAACGGCAATTTGAATCGCCAATGGCCTATGCCATCAAATATATTTAATTTTTAGTAGCCGTAGCTACTGCATTACTAGAAATTTACTGTTTCATTAAAAAAAGTTAGTTTTTGGTAACATCCCGTATATTTTTAAGCAACTAAAATTTTGAAAATGGAACTAAATTTTATAAAATCACATAGGTCTGGTTTTTGGAACAAAAAAAATATATTGAGAATTCAGACAGTTCAGTTTTACGTGAACCCAATTTAATTCAATTTCATTTCAAAATTTCAATTTAAAATATTTTGTACATCTGTAACAAGAATATTTCTTAGAATAACATGAGTAATAAAATAAGAGATCCAATTTGTCTAAATAAATATCTACGTATTAAAAAATTTCAGATCTTGAATTGCAATCAGTAGTCTGTAAATGTCTTATTCGCCAGTTCCTATTAGATCATGTCAGTTACAATTAATTGATCAATATTTACGTCAATGGTAAAACTGAAAAAAATATTTTCAACAACAAACTAAATGAAAAGTTATTTTCAATAATACTTAGCAACGAAAGAGTTAACTAACTACGTCAGTATTTACAGTTTAATGAAAAAACAACACAAATATGAAACAAATCTTGTTCATATTTCTCCCATATGGAAGTGGTTATCAAGTGATCATGTAATACCAAATTTTGATGATTGAGAATTTTGAATGACATATCTTGATTACGTTTTAGTAAATTCTTAAATCAACAACTGAAGTCACCTGAATTATTTTCTTTTGCCATTATAGTATTTGATGTAGCTACCAAATAATAAATTAAATGTGTATTTATTGAGACCACTATTTTTATAAATCTCATAAAAAGAAATGAAGATTTATGCCTATCACAGAATTGTTTGCTTCCATATATGTAAAGCAATTTTCATTGTTGTTTTTAGGTACTACTTAGTCGTCATATCCTAATTTTTTTATGAAATGTTCAAGTTGCCCCCTTTTATTTGAAGACAGGGGTCTATTGAATTAGAATTGGAGTATCCAGTAATTTTAATCCTCTACTGTTGATCATGATACAAAGGTTCATCACTTTTCTCCATTTTAGTTAAATGGGAAAGTTTGCTCACAGGGATGATGAGACAATAATTTTGTTATTTATTACATCTAGATTAATGTCAACATCAAGCTGAAGCTTGTTCGTTGAGATATTAAATATTTGCCCAGGGTAACAGATTTGCATCAACATTTGAAGCTTTTTTGTTCCATAATGGATTTGATGTTAACGATAATTTTCTTCACTCCTTCAAACTGATTCATATACAAGTAAAGTTAGTAAATTTTAAGACTCACGCAATTGATACATTTGAGGTTAGCATCATTGGTACAATCTTTGACGCTGTGGTTACGAGAGCATTTGCACAGTAAAAAAATCCGACTGATTTCAACACTGAATCAACGCTCATCAGTGTGTATATAGTCCACACTTGGCAGTGTTAGACATTTCGGTGTATTATTACATTACATAAAGGTAATTTAACACAGTAGATTTTACAAGGTAATGTGTAATAGTTAATTATTCACCGTGTAATTATTCCGTATTTATGGCGGATTGATTAATTTTTAACACACGGTTTTGTAAATTTTACTACAATTTATGAGTACTTCTACAAACTTGGCGGGTATATCGTTCGTGTACCTAATATGAGTTCTAAAGGTTTAGTTATTATACTACTCTGTTCGTGTTAAAAATAACACTGCAGCAAATTACGATTACCATTTAGTAATTTTACCATTTGTCTTTTTTTACTGAGTGGGACAGACAAAATTGGGATTTTTTACAAGAACTCTGAAAATGATTGAAACCACTACACTTATAACAAATTTTTAGGTCTATCGCTTCATATACAACACATACGTTATAATTGACAAATACATGACCTTGCTTCATGATTCTGTAGAATGTTGCACTACCTATCAACCTAGAGAAAAGCCTGGAAAACATGTTTATTCTTCTTAACCCTTAACTGCCCGAATTTTTATTTTTTTTTTTTTTGGAAAAATCTTCTTTCTTGTTGAAACTTGGTAAAAATTAGTTTAAAAGCTTATTTCTAAAATCATTTTTCAAAAAATATTTTTATTTTTTTGAAAAAAAAATGTTGCATAAATGCAACGCTAGGCACTTAAGGGGTCAAAAATGTTATAACTGTTTTAAACTGACTGTTTTAAAGCTTTTATTATTAGTAAAAGATACGGTACAAACATTTATTTTTTGTGAAAATCTAAATTACAATCCGCGCACCACATTTTTTACACATATGGTTCTAACTATGGAACGACATCCTTCATTTGAACACCTCCATCTTTTTTTGTTAGGAATATAGATCAAGAAATGATCCATACGATCATATCGCACATTATCGTTTATTCTGTTACTTGAATTTGGAAAACCTGAAGATGGGCCTCCTGGTCCTTTTGCTGCTGTTCCATACCTCATGAGATACGTCGTGGCAATTTCCCTACGAAAGGCAAGTTGCAGAGTGGTATTTCCGGCTCTATTGTATATGTACTAGGTATTTTCTATGGACACGTCTACCATCCAAGTGAAGAGGCACCACCACTTTTTAGAGTGGATAGCAATCCTATATCTGGCTACGTTTTGATCCATAAGATCTGTCCCCCCCCCCCATGGATGTTTCTAGATGGTTTTTTTGGGAAGGATCCTCTTCTTCGTATACTTCAGCAATTTCATCAGATAACCCAATTCTTCGATTATTGCCCAATTTCAGTTCCAACTTGCGTCCGAAGTTGCCGACCGGAAAGATGATTTAGATCCCCATCGTCATCTTCATCCCCAGAGTCTTCATCAGTTAGGGCGCTGACTTCAGGGGCTCCACATAAATATTTTCAATGTCAATGGAATCATCGGCATAAGCCATCTCTAATGCTTCCTGGAGGGAAAAACTTTTTCTAAAACAAGAATCGAGAATTACTGATAAATAGTTAAAACTACAAAATACAGTAGTGTATTATCCTAGCGTTGCATATATGCAACACGCGTATTTATGCCAACGTCTTTTGAAATGTAATAAACCCAACCACAAAATCGTAGGTATGACATACTAGTACATCCATAATAAACATGTCAATGCTAAAATGCCATCAAATTGGATATAATAAAATGTATAAATTTTACTTACTCAAACTGCACGTCCATATTTTCCTGATTTTTAAAACATTAGCTCACAAAACCACTATTTTGAAGAACACAGTCCAGGAAATTGTTACAAATCAATGAAGGTTTGTTTGTCAAAGCCTTCTATTAAGATATTGTAGCGCCATTTATCTGCCAAAGCGAAAAGTTTTTCCGTTACAGCCTTGTTTAGAACCCCTAATTTACGTGCATATATGCAACGCTAGGCGTTAAAGGGTTAATTTGCCAAATTTTTAAAACTCTGCATGTACTATTCTCCTCGATAATACTGTTTTGAGCTTTAATGAAATTTACTAGTTGATCTTCAGTATACTGTTCATGGTAAATTTTTTATTCCCTACTTAGAATTTTCAAGTCACAAGCTTCATATCATCAGATTTTTTTCACTGTATTTCTTGTAGACCTCTCCACTTATTTTCCTCATTTTGTACACCCGATTCTTTAAAAACCTTACTATTTCTTTCTGGTAAATGAAATGAATAGTGAATACTAAGAGATCATAATTTCGATTCTCACAGAATAGTATGAACCTTCTTTAACAATTTCTTTAATTTCTTAAATAGATACTTACTTGTCCAGAACAATCCAGTTTCAATAATTTAATATCAAAACAAAATCGAAGACACCTTTTCTAGTAGGCTCAAAAAAGATTTGATTCATATGTAGAAAAGTTTTAATATATGCTAAAATCTTTTCATCCAAGTTAAAGTGACAAATATATAATATTTAAAGAATATATTTCAATAGGAGTGAATTTATCTTATTTAAATATTGAATAAAATAGACGAAATATGTTACTTGTTCCGTCTAAAAATATTAATCATCTTGAAAAATAACTTTAATGCCAACATATTCCAACCATGAGATACGTAAAATAACATTTGGTTTAAAAATATACTGTCAGGTATTGATCAATATGGAAGATACTGTTTAGCATCATCTCAATAATTTAGACTATGATGATTATTTATCTGTGAATCTGAAATATGTAGCACTAGTTTTATTAGCAGCAGTATTTTTCTTGGCATTGCCATAGAAAAATTACACCGATATTTTTATTTATTTATTGGAAAATCACTCCTAATATTTCTGTTAACCAAAGAAATCTTTGATATATGATAATTTACAGTATCTTCGATATTTCACTGTCAGACTTCACAAAATATTTTCAGATTGTTTCTATTGCGCCGTTTATTTTTACACAGTTCATTCTAAACTACCTGATACCTATATATTTTTTTCTACTTAACATGCACAATGCTTTCGCAAAGTAATGGAAAAATTCCATATTTCTATATCGATTTTCTTTTATTTTTTCCCTTATTTTAAATATATTTAATTTTTTACAGGGTGACTCAATGACGATACGTTGATATAAACTTTAATATTTTAAATGAGACACTCTGTATTTTTTACATATATGGAAATAACTCTACTTACGAATACGGTCATATATTATAGTGTTATGGGTGTTTCTCAAAAAATAAGGGAGATTTCCCAAAAAAGTGTGCATTAAAAGCAATGTGCTAGAAAAAAAATATCTATTTGTTGCTAGGCAAACCTTATATGACCATATTCGTAAAAATATTTCCTTCTGAATATGTAAGAAATACAGGATTATTGATTAATACGTAATTTACCAGCAAAGTTAAATACTTTTTTCTAATTTTGACATTGAAGTGACACTTTTCAAAACCCTTTGACGTTAGCAAACGTCTTACTTTTCATAACTAGTTATGAAAAGTAAAATATTTCACAATTGGTGATGAAACGTGTGTTTCATCACCATCAGTTATCAAATATATACTATAAAAAATTAACAACTTCGACTTTGTGGGAATAACAGTAGATAAAGCGCATTGGACCGCATCTTCTATATCACTAGGAATATGGTTTTCGGTATCTGACATGATAGTAACTGGTATAATATCTACTGATTTACTTCTACGAAAAATTATTTTCAAGAAAGGTCAAACTTCATAGTAAATAAAAAGTTTTTCGTAATCTTCATAGAAATGGACTATATTGTTTAATCCAAAATCGTTAAGAAAAGAGGAACTTTCCTCGTTAGCAACAGTTTTCTTGTTAGCAACACTTTTTTTCATTCATTTATTTTATTAGAATTAATTACAAGTGTACAATTACTTAAATTATTAAATGTTATATTAGAAGCTGAAGAAAGCGCTTGGAATTCAGAAACGGACATATTGGAATTTTTAGGAAGTTCTTCACATTCTCCATCGACAGAATACTCGACTTTTTTGCTAAATAATTGTCATTTTGACGTTTCAGATAGGCTAGCAATTTTTTATAGGCAGAAATGTCTACGTTTTAGTTTATTTGCAGAGTACTTTTCACCATTGAGTACAGTGACCAGAGTGTTGAAGCTTTAAGAATTTTCACCTATAACAATATTTCTAAATTAATCCTTAAACATGAGGAATCATAAATAAAACAAACCTTTTCACAAAAATACGCAATTAGAATGTCTTCACTGGCTCCTTGCACATCTTTCTCGTTCCTCCAGTGGCAAAACTGTTGATAACTTTTCTCATATTTTGCTCTTGACTTTACAGGTAGTAAACATGACTCTGCTTCTGATAATAATTGAGCAATTTCTGTGACATGAAAACTTTTACATAACTTGTTTACATGTTATGTAAGTTTATTATTGCTATGGCCACAAATGCTACCTTGATATATTAGAATTTTTCATAATTTTTAATAAGTCTTCAAATTACACAAATTTTTATAAAGTACACGAAAAAATATCATGTTCAACTCGTTAAGAAAAGTGAATTTTCCATTTTCGTGTAAATTTCCTCCACTCGCTCGCTAACGCTCGCTCGTGAATAGAAACGTTTACAATCACTGGAAAACAATCACTTTTCTTAACTTATAAAACAATCTACTATTTTCGTATACTTCATGGAAATGGACCATATTGTTTAATCCAAAATTGTTAAGAAAAGATGAACTTTCCTCATTAGCAACAGTTTTCTTGTTAGCAACACTTTTTTTCATTCATTTATTTTATTAGAATTAATTACAAATGTACAATTACTTAAATTATTAAATGTTATATTAGAAGCTGAAGAAAGCGCTTGGAATTCAGGAACGGACACATTGGAGTTTATTACTTCATCACCTAATCTTGCTGCTACTGTCGATGTTGTCGGTGCAGAGGTCGAAGGTTGCCCTTCAGTTGAATTACTAAAAAGTTTTTTTGAAATTTTTACTTTATTTTCGATGCTGTCCTCGACATAAGCTTCTGTGACTCCACTGCTACGCCAACCACCGTGTCTCTTTAAAACTTGAATGTCGGCTCCACCGTCCGCCAGAAAAGTCGCTGAAGTTCTCCGGAAACAGTGTCCTATGAAACTGTTTGGCTCGGGTAGACCTAGTATGCAGCAATTTTCTTAGGTATACTGTAGAAGGTGTTTATACCAACTGGTTGCACTGTACACTTGCCTGATTTATAATATATAAATAGTCGACGATGGTCCACATGCTTCGGTCTTAAATATAAGTACTTTCTGTAAAGTTCAGTTCCGTTGATTTCATTTTCTGATGTCACTGTGAAAATCCGCTTTTTTCTTGTTTTCGTGTCGTGTAAAGTTATCACCAAAATACGCCCGGAATCTTCTACATCATCAACTTTTAAGAGACGTAATTCTTCCGCCCGACAGGCTCCGTACAACGCAATGATCATCACTACCTTCATAAAAAGAAAATCAGCATCAGCAGCTTTTTTTAGTGACCAGAGTGTTGAAGCTTTAAGAATTTTCACCTATAACAATATTTCTAAATTAATCCTTAAACATGAGGAATCATAAATAAAACAAACCTTTTTACAAAAGTACGCAATTAGAATATCTTCACTGGCTCCTTGCACATCTTTCTCGTTCCTCCAGTGGCAAAACTGTTGGTAACTTTTCTCATATTTTGCTCTGGACTTTACAGGTAGTAAACTTGGCTCTGCTTTTGATAATAATTGAGCAATTTCCTCATTATATTGATTTAAGCAATTAATTTTACGTGAATGTGACATGAAAAATTTTGCATAAATTGTTTACATGTTCGCATGTTTATTATTGCTATGGCCACAAATGCTACCTTGATATATTATAATTTTTCATAATTTTTAATGTCTTCAAATTACACTAATTTTTATAAAGTACACGAAAAAATAGCATGTTCAACTCGTTAAGAAAAGTGAATTTTCCATTTTCGTGTAAATTTCCTCCACTCGCTCGCTAACGCTCGCTCGTGAATAGGAACGTTTACACTCACTGGAATACAATCACTTTTCTTAACTTTTAAAACAATCTACTATTAAGTATCTTAGCAACAGTAGGTACGTAAATATGAACATAATGTGATTTATAAATTAAAAAAAATAATTCTGTTTTTAAGTCAGTATTGATAAACATGCATGTCGTATATTCAAAATTAGAAAAAATTTTGTATGAAATACGTTGGGAAACACTATTTTGTGTAACTCGCATCCTTTTGCGGAACTCGCTACTGCTCGTTACACAAAATAGAACTTTTCCCAACTGGTCACATAAATAGTCATTAATAATAATAGCTATTCATTATCGAGCAACGATTACGTATTTGCTCTGAACGTAATTCAGCTTCAGCATATTTCAAAACATTTTTATGCCTGGAAGTGTAAATCAAGATAATTAACTAGTATCCTAACTATTCTAAAATAAGACTCATTGAAGAAAACTATTTTGCTGGCAATACTAAAAATATATCGTGCGCAAGCAGCTCCTGTTTAGCAGAATGCCTTTAGAATGATTCGCGTTTGTTCTAAATTATCTTACTATCTGCTAGATGTTGGGTGTGTTCTTGTCCAATGTTAAGGATAATCGTTGCTTCAAGAGGTTATTATTATTTTCCAAGGGAAATTGGACTGCCGCATTGAAATATTTGGAATGTATTTTTAATTTTTTATTATTTTTTCACTACCTATTGTTATAAGAGTACACAGATCAGTTAATATTTGTGTGTTTTATTTCGTACACATATAACAAAATTTCTTATGCACTAATCTTGCTATTAATTATTACTGGATTTACTACTTTATGGACTCGGTCAATCAACAATTAAGTATTTCCTATTAATATGTATATTCGCTTCTTTACATTAAAATTATCATCAGACAATTTCTGTAATGGAGAAGTTATTTTAGCTATTTTGCAAAATAAAATACCTTTAGAAACAAGTTAATAATTATAGAAATAACAAGTAGGTGCGAAATTTTTACTTTTATAATATGATTAGGTATTTATTCTCATCTTACGGATTCAATTAACAAAGTTAATTAATATTGAATTAAGATTTTTAAGGTTCTGCAGTATTATTTTGTGCGATTGTTTATTTGTGTTTAAAAGATTTTGCAATAGAATATTAACTCTTTACCACTAAGGGAGAATTTTGTTAGAAAGATTAAACCTTTCTAAAACAAAACATTGAGAAAATGTGTACGCTTGAAATGTATTTTGTGGGTAACTGCTTGGTAATTCTTATGAGAAAGACCAGAAAATCCAAGATGCAATTATATACATGTAGACATTGCAAATACAAATCTGGGAATTTCTATACAGCGGGAAAATTGAACTATATTATATTATATTAAATGGTAAATAAATGTGCCTTCATTTTCACCAGTATTAAAATTTTCACACTTTCTTATCTTATAATAATATTTTTTCTAAAAACTGAAGGTGGTTATTTTATTCCAAGGCATACATAAATCAATTGTAGAATAAGGTTAATTCATAAATCAACATATTTGTCACACTTTGTAAACTTTCTCGTGGATGCTTATACAGGGTCACTTAACGAAAAGTTTCATCCTCGATTAACTGCCAAAGGATTGGAAAATCCAGAGGCAGGACGATTTTTATTTGAAGGGGGTACATTTTCGTAGTAGTGGCATTTATACAGAGTGTCACAAAAAGGAAAAGTTTACCGCAACTTATATTTTTTTTAACTAGAATACTGTTGAATATCTGTTGAAATACCTTGTGTATTTCTACAGATTTGGACAGAACGTCAGGAATGCATCGATATAGAGTTTCATGGATAGTTTTAATAGCAAGGTAGTATGACCATAAATAGTTACCGTAAGAGTAATGTGTTAGAGAAAGACTTTGTAGTGTTTGTAGCCTAGCAACGAATCGATATTCTCTTTCTAACTCATGTTTATCAAACATTCTTTTATGTAGGTATATCTCACTATTAGAGCTATAACCATCAATATTTTGAGTTTTGACACATCTGATTTAATTTTAGAGTAAAATTTTTATTGTACGAGGGCACCTGATATATCTGGGAAATTGGCCTGATATTCATTATACAAAAACCTTTCTCTCTTTTTAATTTTACTAAATATATTACATTAACATTATTTTTCTACATTATATCTGTATCATTCTACATCGTATCTTTACTACTACTACTACTAAATCTTTAGTATACATTCTGTTTATAATATTAAGATAATGACGAATATACCGGTTGTTTATAAATTAATGTGTTTTCACAGTACACTTTTTCAACAACATCCTTTCTTTTGTCAGACTTTTCATTGTGTATTATAAAATCTTGTAAACAGAACTTCTAGAGAGTGGACTCTTTGTTTCTAAATAATTAAATTAACTTTTCAGCATGGATACCCGTATTGCCTACCTAATTTAAGAGTAACCAAATTGCACATTAAAGAAATGTGCATCATTTAATTGACTGAGCCAGGAAAACTTTAAAGTACTTATTTAGTACTTATTATACACATTTCAAAAGTGATTTAAACGAAATATATTTTTGTCTGACCACATTTTGAAAGTATTGTATTATACAGTATGAAATATTATTAAATGTTGCTGCTTAGCCGTCATTAATACAGAAAAATTATATTTGGTTCTAAAGAACGCATTTTTTTTAGTACAAACATGTTTTTTTTTTCAGATAATTCGGTCTGATCTTGTTTACTGCTTTAGGTGTATTTTTTAACCTTGCAATGCCAAAATAGCATCAGCAATTGTTATTGATGCAGATCTTTAGCAAAAATATTTTTCGGTTGATATAAAAAAAAAACATTTGAAATTTCTTAATCAGAAATATATAGTAGTAAATAAATCCTATAAACTGGAAAATAAAGCTAATTTAATGGCATTTACGTGTAAATTTAACTACATTTTTCATTTTTGTTTGTTCCAAAGGTTTTGTTTTACATTTTTTGACTTGTTTTCACTTAACACACCGTCTTGAGTATATATTTATAATTAATACAATTGCACGTCACCCTCAGTTAACCGAGTCAGATTACGAGTTGAAAAACAAAAAAACAAATGAATCGGGCGCCAACTGAGACATGTACTTTATATTTCAGTTATTTTCAGTACCAGCGGTGAAATAACTTTAATATGCTAGGAAGCATTTGTTAGTTCCTTCCAAATCGTTATTCCCAAGAAAAAAATATTATTTCATAATAAATTTAGATTGTGTTAGCTCCTGGTCATTATATTGCTGCATATAGAACATATATATACTAATGCTTAATTTTTTATGTGCATTTTGTAGACAAAATTGGTAAAATGGTAGTTATATAATATTATATTTAAAAAAAATTGTCTGTAAAATTTGTATATAAGATTTGTCTATAAGTTATTGTAGCTAAGATAACTTAAGATACACAAAGTATACATAGTTATCCCTATTTATATGTATTTTTGTAAAAGTGGTTTGTAAACATTTTTTTATCTAAGCGTTTTTCAAAAAATAAATTAAGTAAAATAAACTATAAATTATCGTTGTGCTGCGACTTCAAAAATAGAATCATTTAATCAAGTTCGCAGTCAAAACAATCAAGATACATTTGCAAACAAAAGCTATAATTCGTATACCAAAATTTGTCTAGATCACAGTCCAGTTGGCTGTGAGCGAATTATCTGCCCACAGGGATTTGTAATTGTTTACCTTCAAATGTACCTCCATGTTCCGACATTGGGAATTACAAAAATCCAAGTAAACTGTCACCAATTTAACATAAAAACAAACAGGTGACAAATTGGCTCTATAATTACCTAGTTGCCAATCCCTGAAATGTCGGTGAAACACTCAATCAGGGCTTTGGAACAGATAAAAATGTTTGCAGGTAGCATGATTTGATAGAACAAATTCTCTTAGAATCCTGGTGAATGGAAATTCTAGCAGATTTTGGTTAAATTTTGATAAAAACTATTTTTAGGTTTTTAAAAAATTTTACCAAAAGAGTTTGAACCTAGATATATATCATTATTAAAATTATTTAATAGTCCTTTAGTAAAGTAATGAATAAATTCGTTATTTTTTCGGAATTCGTCGGTTTTCTTTAATTTTTACCTTTATTTTACGTACATTCTTTTTTTATATGGTGGTGACTCAATGAAGGTACAACCAAAAACCATTAAAAAATTTAAATAATTTGCCATATATTATAATATATATTATCAGTAATGTCTGTTTATTCTGAACAATGTTGAAATTGATGTCAGTATTTCAATGGTTAAATAACTTTTACTTAAAGACAAATATTCCTAGAATTTTTAATAGTAGGTATATCAATTTTGTAAAATAGGATATTCTGACACCAAAGAGGAACATCAAATAGTTTTTCAGTTACATTTTGTCCAACTATATTTTTTTAAAATTAGTTTTACTACACAGCCGCAGAC
This sequence comes from Pogonocherus hispidulus, assembly GCA_963924545.1. Taxonomy (NCBI): domain Eukaryota; kingdom Metazoa; phylum Arthropoda; class Insecta; order Coleoptera; family Cerambycidae; genus Pogonocherus; species Pogonocherus hispidulus. Next base: position 46,944,816 of record OZ004698.1, on the reverse strand, counting down.
GAACACCACAGCATATTAATGTAACAAAATATACATATTTCTGGAAAAAGATTTCGATGAAATAATTTGTAAGCGATCATTGATCATAGAATCGAATCAAATAGATGGAACATTCCCAAAATAATAAAATAAATGTGTATAATTGAGTAATTACTTTTGAAACCGAATATAATTTGTTTAGAGAAGATTAATAGTTATAACACCAAGATTCCGTTTTGCGTTTAGATTAAAAAAATAGTTTGGAAAATATCCAGCAGTGACTAATACTTGCCAGAACTTTACTATATATTAGTTCGTAACTTTCAGGTGACCATACCTAAAATGAGTAGTAATAGTATGTTCAAGTTAACCTTAGTAAAGAAGATTAGGTGAGAATTTAAACTGGAGGGATTATCTCGCCATTGTTTCATTCAAATTAAATCCAGTCACATATCTGTTTAGGAATTTGTTATTGTTGAGAAACGGTAGCACTCAGGCCCTTCGACTCATTGTGCCTGGCGCTAATCGAGAGCTATTGGTAGAGACCCGTGGTATGCGCATAGGCCAGCACCAGTTCTACTGGAAGCTCTCTAATGTCTTGGGACAGGAATAACGTTACCCCCAGATGTTTGTGCCTCTTGACCATGAGGCTAGCACAGCAACAGAGGATGTGTATGGAGTCCTCGCCATCGTGTTTGCAAAACCTGCACCTTCTAGTGTCATTAAGGCCAATAGTATGCAGGTGCTTGTTGAGATGACCATGACCTGTTATGACGGCTTATGTTCTTACGACGTGGCGTACCTAAGTATTGATCGAGTTGGGTTCCACCAGGACCTTTCAATTAAGTGCATGGCTTGTCGCAGCCCATACCGTCTCGTTCTTCCTCAGATCTTTTTCTGATCCAGTTTTCAATGGATGGCTACATAACTGGGCGGAAGCCCGAGCACTGGTTCGGGCACCGTAAGCTGAGTACTTGAGTCTCTTCTAGCCAGTGCATCGGCCTTCTCATTCCTAGTTATGTTGTGATGATCTACACAGGTCAATTTTACTTGATTGTTCTGGTCCAATTGGATCAGACCGTTAATACACTCTAGAGCGCCCTGGAGATGATCTTGGAGGAGATCAAGGCATATAAAGCCGCATGACTGTCAGTGCATATGCTGATTAGAATATCTCCTTTGGAGATTTTCCTGAACACAAGCAGGTATAGCAAACCGCCTGAAAGACCCTGGCATACTTTCCCAAGGAGAAAGATAATTTCGTCCCTGGTCTGTCTTGAACCAATCTGTAAACCAGACTAGCCCATTCGAGACCTGAACATCAGGATTTTCGAGCCAGGGATCCCTGCCTGGTGTCTCCATTCTGAAAAGTTTATGAAACACATAGATGGGAGATACCCTGTCTCCTTCCACGGGTTCCTTAAACATAGTTGTGTATCCACGTTAAGGAATTTAAAGAAAAAGGAGAGGAGAGTTTAGGAATTTAAAGATTCTCCTACATTAGGAACAACTGTTGGGCTTATATCATTGTCAGACTATCTAGAATAAGCTATGGCGTATATTTCTGGGGTAATTCTACCTTATCAACTGTTCTATTTATTGTTCAAAGTGTATTGAGGGCGTTAGTAAAACTCATTTATATAAGGACATTTTTAAAAGTACACTTTAAAAGTAAAGTACTTTTAATTTATTACCTAACTTTTGTAGGTCTATAATACTATATTAATTATGTGTGCACGTCTGTTAATCGAAATTCCTTTAGTACAAATGGGTTTCCTTTTATTATCCTGTTAATGTAGATAAGCAATAAAAACGATATCCTTGTACATTTCTGTAAATACAGTGTCCTTGAGCCTTGAATTTACAAATATATGAGCCCTAATTGTATTGAACTGCCTGCCAAATAATTTAAAAAATAACATTAAAAACAACTTAAACTGTATTTAAGTGTTTTCATTCGAATATTTTCAACGTTAACTTTAAGCATGTTATAGACTATATTCCTATACATACATATGCAATATCTAGAGGAAAATAAATGTTAATTGTTATTATTATTATTATTATTGTTGTTTTTTTTTTGTTAAAATTCAGTCGACCGGTTTCCTGGTTCCGATTTTCAGAGTCCGACACTGGTGGTTATCAGTAGCTTTTGTTCTTCTTCTTCTTATTATTATTATAATTATTAAGAAAATCTTTGAACAGACAATAGGTCTTCGGTAGGAACTATTTTCTTAAATATTATTTATGTATACTCCCAATAATGTTAACACAATGGAGGACATTTTCTAATATCGTAACAACTCGGTGAAATGTTACTCTCCACTTAACTATGCCCTACTGCCCTGTCCGCACCGCCCCACTCCACAAACTTGGAAAACCCATTATTAGAAGTTCAAAGTCAAGTATCCTAACATTAATCTACATCACCAAAAGCTTGTTTAATGGGCATGTTGGTCAGTGTTCGTATTTACTATAAGAGAGGTTTGAGCCGATTCGACTAAGTCCGAAAATAAAAGTTGGAATGGGGTCATCTGTGAAAAGCGAAGTACGAAAACAAAGTTTCACCTACATTCTACTAGATTTCTATCTGAAGTAAATAGGTATCTATTTGGTTAGGTAGGTACAAACGATAAGAACATGAACATGAACATACTTGATTCAGGGTCTATAGTTGAAATAGTTTGACTGTATAGTCAATTTAATCCATTACCAAATTCAGTCAGGTTATATACCTACCATCGAGGTTTATGATTGGTTGGTTAATAGTGAGGGTGATATTGAAATATTTAAGAACTAAAATCATGTCTTTTTTGTACAGGGTGTCCCACATAAGGTAGAATAGCATGGAAAACTATGTTATTATCAGATATTAATATTTCATTAAATGCGAAAGGGTTTAACTTTTGTTGTGCTTAATAATAGCTTAATAAAATTTGAAACGTTATTTATCGATAGCGAGTTAATCTGAAAAACCAGAAAAATTGAAAAATTGAAAAAACACTTGATTAGGACATTTCTTATGCTTCCAAAAAACATCAGGTTCACTTACTTTTAAGGGAGTTGTGTTGGATTTTTGCATATTTGGAAACTTCTAATTTTTATTCTTAAGTTAATTTAACTTGTTTATTTCAAAAATGAAGCCATTAAATTTGGGTTAAACAGGCCTGATTTACTATTTTTGTGAAACTGCGAAAATGTTATGTTAAAAAGTAACAAAGTTACCAAGTAGGACATCCTCTACAAAGTAAGGCTATTGCTTCCTGCATTTCTGCCAACTGTAGAAGAAAACAATCACAGGGTGATATTAAAAAAAAAGTTTTTCAGTTTTTATACGGAAATTTTAGAACCTCTGAATTTAGGTTAATTAATGAATAATATAAAGCTTATTTTCTTGAATCAATATATGGCTCTAAAATTAAGTACTCCTGATTAATCGCAGAGTAAAATTGATCTAAGGTACTTGTTTTTATACAAAGTTTGTTGTTCTTAAAATAAGGGTAGTTTTTATAATATTTTTATCACTCCAGATCCAACCGTTGGCTAGGTCAATTCTGATGCAAGAAATAAAGTTTGAGTACCTACCCAATTCACCCTGGGGACAAAATTTGTTCCGTGGTATCAGTTACTAATTAAGCCCATATACCATTTGTTTTTGAATAGAAACATTGATAATTATTGGCCTGAATCTAATGATAAGGGAGATACTTGGGGGGGGGGGCAAGCCGGTGGCTCAGGGCTTAGCGTCTCGATCGCTCAACCCAGAGGTCGTGGGTTCTAATTCCCATTCCACCAACAATTTTTAATTAAATTGTTTACTCGTAGATCAAGGTTTATTCGCAGGGATGGCTTGGCAACCATCCTGGCGATGGCCTAGGATGGGAAGAATGTCAACTTGGTGTTAATGTGAGAGATTAAAATCTGTTGATGTATGACATGTCCCGCTAACTAATGAGGTTTTCCAGGTTTCCCTTATTCCAGCACTGAATGGTGGTTAGGGCCTACCAATGTAAGTCGTAGGCCCCTCGCGAAATAATAATATGCCGCCCCTCTCCCACATAAGTCTCCGACTTCGGGGCTAATCCTTGTGATTAGAATGAGGGGTAGATATATTATTATTGTTATTATTATTATACTGTCAAAAGAGTGGGCTATGAGAGCTATACGTTAGCGTTAGAGAAATTATGTTTTGGGACTAAGCTAAATAGTCTCCATTCCATTTTACTCTTATATAATACTCTTTTGTATAAACCAAGATTTGATTACATCGCTAAACTACCACGCAGAAAACAAAGCAAGATACCTACTTTAGTTTTGGCTATCTATCACTGTTCAGCCTTCACCCCACACCCCCACCCAGAATAAATCAACCTGTCCAGTGACGTTTCATTCAAAACGGACTTTTTAACCTCCCTTTATTGAATCCAATGTCCCATTCTAAAGAGTCTAACATTGAGGGCCGGTTGTACAGTTCAGGCTTAACAGAAGCTCAAGCCTGAACCACCTTTATATTAAAAAGTATCAGCTTACTGTGTTGTACCAGTGAAGTTCAGCAGTTGAGCTGAGTTTAAATCTGAACCAGCAAAATCAAGGGCTTAAACCAAGCTTAGCGCAAATATAACCTAACAAAATAAGAGTTGTCAACATTCTATGGAAATTTGTGCATGACGATATGATGTACCACTTAAATTATTAAATTCACCCTCAATTTGTTTCCACGTTTCCATCTTTTTAAAATTGGTATCTGTATCTGACTTTTTGTTTTCTATAATGTGTTTATACTTTTTTACTAAAGATATTAACAGAGCTTCCTCTGTTTGAGAGAAGTTTAACCATCTTTTTCTATCAGAATTCATAACCATACTACAAATAAATTTTAATCAAATAAATACTAACAAATTGAAAAATTCAATATTCCATTTTATCGCTTTCTAACAGTACTTCTATTTTTTATTGGTACTTATCACCTACTTATATAGATAAAATACATAAGGGGGACGTAGTTGTATCATGAGGGGGACCTACTTACAAGCAAATAATAGCCACAATGGACAGTATCGGCGGTTAAATGCAAATTGCCGTCAACGTCAAAATCACCACAAATTGTCAAAAATGAAATATTCGACTATTTGCGCATGCTTATAAAGTTTCAGAATTACCAACGTGCACATATGTAGTTAAGAACTAGGGTTTAACTGAACCTTATTTAAGCTCGTATTGTACAACTGGCAGCTGTTGTAAGCCTACCTCAAGCTGAACCCAGGCTCACGTGAACCGCGCTTAAGCTCACGATTGTACAACCGGCCCTGAGAAGGATGTCGTCAAAAATAGAAACTATTTAAAAAATATTTCGATAAAATACGGGGTGTCCCATCGAAAAGTATCACATTTCGCCGCCTTATATCTCGAAAACTAAAAGAGATATCGGGACGCGGTTTGGACAGAACGTCTTTTATTTGGAGATTTGGCAACAGTGCCAAAAAAACTTACAGATTTTTGTAAGTTTTTTGGCACTGTTGCCAAATCTCCAAATATATTGGCAAATTTTTTATTGAATACGCTTCTCTTTGGAGTAAAATTACTTGCTTATATTAAGTGGAACACCCTGTATATTTTGCCATAATCAGAAAGCCTAATCACTTTACTTTTCAAAAAGGTATACATAGTTTACATTATCTTGAGAATTGGAGCCACAAAATTCAGTTTAATGGGAGCACCTCTTACTTGAACAGTTTGTGAAGCTGGTCTTCGTTTTCACAGTAGCCATGAAAAAGAAAAGTACAATAATAAACTGTATTGTCAGTTATGTCAAATACTTGAAGTATAGATATAAAAATGTTCACATTAGAAGGATCACACACTTTTGATCATTTACTACTAAGGATGCACAAATGTATATCGAAGTAAATGGGTGGGCAGTTAAAACCAATTGTTTTCTAACTTATTCAAGTAGTTTTTATTTACAGTTATTTTGATTATTTTATCTGTTATTTTCATTACTGTCATTGTGCTTTGTTGTTATTGTTAACAAAACTCGTTCCTACTGATGATTAAAGAATTATTCTTTTCTCCCTATCTTTTTTCATTTATAAAGCAAATGCAGTCAAGTTCCACATCAAGTTTGATCAGAGATTTTAAAATTTTAAAATAATATATAGGGTATTTTATTTAAAATAAGTGTACAAAAACTTAAAAATAACTTTACAAAGAAGAAGGTACCTATTTTTTTCATTCGTAATAACCCAAATAAGAGTACTTATAACAAATTTAATTTTATGGCTCCAATTCTCAAGATAATGTAAACAATGCATACCTTTTTGAAAAGTAGAGTGATTAGGCTTTCTGATTATGGCAAAATACACAGGGTGTTCCATTTTATATAAGCAAGTAATTTTACTCCAAAGAGGAGCGTATTCCATAAAAAAATTACTAATATATTTGGAGATTTGGCAACAGTGCCAAAAAAAACTTACAAAAATCCTAAGTCGTTCCGTCCAAACCGCATCCCGATATCTCTTTTAGATTTCGAGATATAAGGCGACAAAATGTGATACTTTTCGATGGGACACCCAGTATATGTTTTTTTTTATTTTTACATAGTAGAGAACCAGAAACTTAGTACCTATACTATAATAAAATTAGCATTGAGTGCCATTAAAATGTGTTAACTTTTGTTATAACACGCTGTATATTTCCTATTAGGTAAATCTGGTGCAATTTACATTAACGAATTCTAAGCCCCGATGCATAAACGTTCAGGTTAAAAATAGGCTTCTAATAGTGAAAATAATTATAATACTTCAAGCACATGTACTCTGCACGAGCCTAAACTAGCATTTGAATTTGCATTCTATTTTTCCTTGCCAAACTTTCAGAATAAGTTGTCACCGAGTTGTATAGCGACTTAGCAGGGATCGTTCATTAAACTGTGTAATTTTACTTATGAAATTGGCGTTTACATCCAAAACATATCAGTATCAACTGCTATGAACTAAATCAAATGCGCCATAGCGCCAAGTAAATTAAACATTTTAATTAAGTTACTTGAACCTTGGATCATTTACCTATTTTGTAAAGAAAGATAGTACATTTAACAAAGCTGTAAATTTTTCTATTTATTTGTGAAATATTTAGAACATTAAGAATAAACTAAAGAATAACGCTGACGTAGTTGGTTTTTTGGAGAACTAAAAAAGGTTTGATATATTGAGTTTGAAAATTTCGGTTATGCCGAAAATTAAATGTTTTATTGAAAGATGTTGTCAAATAAACCGTTGTTACAAAAGAATATTTTGTTTATTATTAGATTTTTAAACATTTTTCCGTATCATTTAATGGCGAAGTCCCAAATCAAGATGTAAATCGATGGTCACAAGAAAATTACATAATCAATTCAATTCAATTCAATTCGACACTAATATATCAAAAGACTAAATAATCTTATAATATAAATGAGAAGGATTGCAAGTAGCTATATTAGTAAATGTAGGAAATATCGAGAAGGTATCATCAACTGGCTTATTTGTAGCACCCTATATATTATTTTATTTCTGGATTCTACGTGAAATTCTAAACACATTTCACATAGAATGTTTAATTTACAACTGTTTTTGAAATATTGACATTTTGCAAATTTGGCATCCTGTAAAATCTAAACGGTTTGAGATCAAGCACAAAGGTTTGCACATTCCTATTTTAACTTTTCATAAGCTATAGTTTGACACTAATTTCAGACGTAGCCAGAAATTTAAAATTTTCGATTAAATTTAATCTCTTGATTAAATCTGAAATTAGTGTCAAACGCTAGCTTATGAAAAGTTAAGATAGGAATGCGCAAACCGTTTTGCTTGATCTCAAACCGTTTAGATTTTACAGGGTGTCAAAGCTGCAAAATGTCCTGTCAATATTTCAAAAACAGTTGAAGATATGTATAGGACATCCTACAAGAAATGTGTTTAGAATTCTACGAAGAATCCAGAAATGAAATGATATATAGGGTGTTCCATTTAAAATAAGCAAGTTGATGTCGACTGAAGTTGACACTCCGATCAAATATGTATAGATAAGTAATTGCCTATTTGTCAGTATATAAAATAATGTGACCAAGAATAACAAAAAACATAACCTCAATTTCATGAAATTACCTGTCACAGTGCCCAACGGCATGGGCGGCTATGTTTTAAGGGGTGAAAATAATAATTATAAAACTAAAAGTACAAATTAGAATATTTTATTTTAGTAAACACAAAGTTTAAGATTTACATATTCAAGAACAACAATTTATACATATATGTGTATAATATTTACTAAACTATTTATAATAGTATTTAAGATTTACTATTAAAAAACAATTGTAAAATCATTGACGATCCCTCTCGCGATCGCCGATTCTACGTTTATGCATGGCTACTTACCTGTATAAACCACGCCCATTGGCGCTAGTCACAAAATCCCTAACAATTTAGGCGGTAAATTAAAATGGCATTTTTTGATGGGACCAAATGCTTGGGCACTAATGTAAACAAAAAGCCATTGTTTTAAATATTGTTGGTCACAAAACTGTGTTGCTATTATTTGTCTATATAATATTTGGTCGGATAGTTGACACTACTTTCATTGAATAGATCATTCTGATAAACCCCTGTATACATATTTTCAGGTTTCAATTCTGACTACTTATTGAGATAATCCTAATAGGCTCTCTTCGTGACACACCCATATATCAAGCAATTGTTTGGCTATCATAATCATTCTTATAAAAAAAGTATATTCAATTTAAAGTACTCGCGTTAAGAATAATTAATTCCAGAGTCTAGTTTCACAACCTAGACCAGTACTTTACTATAAGTTCCAAACTATAGTAAAGGTGAATATAACTTTATAATATGTTAGACGGGAATGATTTTTCTCTCAATGAATTCATTCTAATAAGATTAATGCGATCTTAAATGAAAGACAAATTGAATTATAGATGAAGTGATACTGAAGGAAACCTGCCAGAATATTCTCCAGGTACCTTGTAGCCACTTTGCATCGGATGAGTAATCCTACGTATTCCACGCCAAGATATTTCCGCTATAATAGAAAATGAGTGTATACCGTATACCAAGTTAATATGTGGATTCTGAAAATAGATACTTAGCTTCAGTTTATAAAGTGGGTTAACAGGACCGACAAACCAATGCTGGAATTTTACGGAGGGACTGCATGAACACTTGTGCTTATTTTTAAATAGGTTCGTTCAGGTACTCGTAGAGTTCATTTTTCAAAAACGTATTTTCGAAGACGTAACATAACACCTACTGGGATCTGCTTTTCGATTTGGATCAAGAGTAATACAAAATCTGAGATGTATGTGGTGGGGGGGATAATGCATTGGTATTATTATGAATCTGTGTAGACCCTTTTACTGAAAAAGGCACCTGAAATATCAATTCCTTATGATATAGCGATTCAGGTATTAAAATATTATCGTTCACTTCCCTCTTTTGTGTTGTTGATATACTGTAGTCTTAAAATTAATTACTTTACCTTCGATTTTGGGTCGTACTGAATTATTTCAGGTTAAAATGTGTTGCTGTGATAGAAAAGTTTAGTTTTCATGTAAAATTATACATTCGATTATTAAAAACAACTTTTTACTAAGTGATATTTTGCTGGATGAAGAGACAAATTTACATAGAAACAAACAGATGCTGGGAGTATAGTAAAAATAATTTGCTGCAACTGTTTTCTGCACCAACTGTAATAAAGTATTTGATTTTATTGATATCTTCTTCTGCAGCGTGGCATCGATACAAAATTTTAATTACCTCTTTTGGTTCAACTTACAAATAGTTTAACCATTTATACATTTATCTTTTATATCCCGGTTTACATTTCTTGTCATTTTGAATATATAGGTTTTTAGATATTTGTTTTTTTCTAAGCTATATTTCATATATGTCTGTTACTGCCTCTTTGTTGTGAAAATGATTATAATATATATTTTGTTTGTATCTTATGCCCTATAATTGGATTGTATCTGTTGGGTAGTGTAAAATAAAAATAAAATAAAACAAAATCAAGAAACAAAACAAAATAAAATAAAATAATAAATAAAATATAAAATTATATACAATTAGATCAAGTTTTTTATGAAAATATTATTAATAAAAATAGAGAAACGAAGAATTTATAAGCTGCGTGGTTTCACCACATCGATAGATACTTTTTGTGGTTCCACCATAACATTTAAAAACTGTACTATTCATTGCAAAATTTAGTGTAATAACTAGGTAAAGCCCATTTAGTTTAACAATAATGTTACGCTAATAATACATTGTTTGTAAACAAAACAAAAAAATAAGTCCTGTCTGTCAAATTGGTTTATAAAAAGTTTTTTTGGTGCAAATGTTTTACATAATGTTTAAATAAATGTAGTGAATTTTTCACATAACCCCAAAAAAAAGTAAAATTCCGAAAGAATTTGGAAGGAAATTTTACGAGACACATTTCTTCAGAGCAAAATATTTTGAAAAGAATCGCGAAAATTTTATCGGCAATTTAATGTGGGATGGGTATTGGGCGTGATTATTTCTCGAATAAATTAGATTTTTAGTTAATAGTTAAAATTATTTATTTGTATTTTTATTTACATTATAACAATTTATAAAGACATTTCAGGTAACATTCGAAGTATAACAAGTCTATAATATATATTGCCACTTTGACACATTTTTTATCGGGGCAATATTTTCATGTTAAAATTGTAGATGTAAAAGCTATAGAATTAACGTCTCATTTTATAAATGAGGTGTATTTCCAACTACTAGACTGTCTAAAATTCCAATAATAGGTGGAACAAAATAATTTATTTTTGGATGACTTGTTTTTTATAAAGAGACAATTTATAAGGCTTTATATTTTCGATGCGAAAGAATTTAATTTGTGGACAAATATAAACAAATATTCTTATATCGTTGCAATACAAGTGCAATAACAAACATTTAATTGATAAATATAAATAAATCTAAGGCAGTAGAAACGGTGATCGTATATTTTAATACCAATACTAAAAGCTCCAATATATTTTTGGAATAAATCAAATAAAACTTATTTTCAAACGATGTGGTTAAAAATAATAATACATTATAATATAATAAATTGGCACATTTTATGACAACTTTAAATTTCAATAAAGTTTTTGAAATTGGCAAAATGAAGCATTGCGTTGTAGCATGAAGCATGAAGATTGAGTTATTGATACCTTTATGTTTGGGTAATAAACAACAGGAGCAGATAATACCGTTTCTAATGTATATAAAGTATTATGTGGATTCTGGCAGTCTGTAATAAAGTTAATTATTAAGAAATTTCAAATTAAGCTTTTCAGTTGCTTTTGTTCTACAAAATGAATCGTGAGGATCTTGTTCTAATTTATGAAATCTACATTTTATAAGTTTAAATTAAATACTTGGCCAAATGTTACCATTAGGGGAAAAGAGACTCTTTTCAGAAAGTTCAATATATATTTTACTGACCTGAATTTGCTGAATTTAAATTTATGAAATGATATTAATGGACACAAATAAATTGATTTGATTTATCATCTGATCTGATCTGAATAATATCATTAATTGTACCTACGATTTAATTATGTATGTACTCTAGAATTTAGAGGTTTTGCTAAGATAATATACAAAAGAATTGACACATAATCAACTTTTCTAAATTGGATTTTAAAGAATTTTTAGAGGTTTGTACATTTTGTAAATTATTGAGAATTAGAGTTTAATGTTCATACTGTAGGTATCTAATAAAGCGAATACATGAACTGTTTATTTATTTATTTTTATGACATATCGACATTAGATTTATGGGGTCGTTTTATTAATTCTAAAACACACTTTTATCTGTTTTTCACATTTTAATGTTTAATCACTGATTACTTGATGCTGGTCTATAGAATATATAATTAGATACTGTCAGATATAAACATAAATTTCACCATAACTATTCAATTAATAAAAATGTTAACTACTATATGAACATACAAAAAAATGTACTTACTTTCAACATATACATATTCCTAGAAATAAACATAAAACTGTTTGTGTGAAACCTTGACTTGTATATAATTCTGTGGCCTACAATGTATAATGAAAATAAAAAAAAATAAAATTAACTGAGAACAAGAAAACATCGATTGGGGTGCATATACTTTCTTTTTTATATAAACCACGACATTGCCGTTCATAAAGAATAACCTGAAAAAGGAAAAAATCCTGCGAAATCCTTGAATCATAAGCTCTCTCCTGAAAACTATTATCAAATGTAAAGCAGTAGGTGAACGTACCTTGCCATCCCCACCACATCATCCCAAAAGGAGCTCTGCGCCCCCCTTTCCCCCCAAGCGCAGCTCCCTAGGTGCGAGGCTCATCGTATGTATTTCTAGCTGTCTCACTAGTCATATACTAGTATTGTGAGCCTAAAAAGGGAGACAGACCATCTTGTAACCGTATTGGCGATTGGAGGAGGCGACGAACCAATCAGAAGAGGCGTTATATTTCAGGATCTAGTGTCAGACATTTATATTTGTCGTAGCGAGGGAAAACTCGTTCAGATCGCCTTTCGAACGTAAGTGTCCTGGTGCGCCGTAGCTGTCTGTGTACACTGCTTAACACAATCAGTGTGTTAGTTTAAGGATTTTTTTGATAAGGACTGTGAAGTGTATATCTCGATGCGATAGTGATTTGTGTTAACTGTGGATGGTTTTAATGTTGCACTGGCTGTTTCGACTGCATTCAGTGTCATACTAGCAACTTTTTTAGTGATTATCATGTGCATTATTGTATGCTTAACGTTTGGATTTTAATGAAAAGTGGTTTGTGTTTTTCCATCCTAACACAATTCCTTAGATCTTCTTCATATAGTTGCCTTGTAGTTTAGAATTAACAGCGCTAGTATGACATTAGAATGTCAGAAGAGAGTAGTGAGTTTTCGTATACTTGACATAATACTTGCGGTGTCATTTGACACCTACTTATATTACCAATGACATAACTCCATCTTGAAATATAACCCATGTTTTCAAAATTGACTTCAGGTGGAACTTACACATAAAAGTAATATCGATAATTTAGAATAAAATAAAAAAATAAAAAAAGACTAAAAAAGCAACTCAAAAAAATACTGAAAGTGGTATAAAAATAATTACAAAAGTAATAATAATAATTAAAAGTAGTAAGAAGAAGTAGAAGTAGGCAACTATTACTCGTAGATATAGCGTCATAATATAAAAAATGAATTAACTGTATGATATTTTTGATAATGATCTACCTAAATCTTTAAAATTTTGGTTGTAAACAACTTACGGTGTACCTACAAGTATTTGAAATTCGGTTAAGGTTTCTAAATTTACGTACGGTATTGCAATTTACGCGTTCGTTGCGTAATAGTCGAATGTGGCACATGTATTTGTGGAAACACAGGCCGGCCATCTTGAATTTTTTGCGTAACACTCACACCTTACATGGCAGACATGTTTTGCTTGAATTGTGCTCGATCTATTTTTGCAGTGGGCAGTGATAGCCATTATGAAATCAATTGAGAAACAATTTAAAGTTTTGCAATTCTTGTTTGTTGGAACTGATATCGTTTTTTCAAATTGCAACTAGCACGCCATCTCTCGGTGACTAAATTGACCTGTTTGAATTAAGTTGGTATTTCATTTTCCTCAGCATTTAGTAATTTTTTTATTTTTTTATGTAATAAGTCACTCTGAACTTCGAAATCTTCAATTATTTAAAGACAAATATTTTTTTAATATAAATTTAATTACCGTTTGTTGAATTACCATAAACTACCTAACCTACACTTACCATAATTACCTAACACATAAAACTGATTTTTTTTTTATATCATTACTAAATTAATTTTGAATATAGTATATTTCTTAAACCTTTCTTATCATTCTTGTATCTTATTCCCATATCAAATTAGAAATAAAATTCAGTTGTTATGGAATTATCCAAAATATTGTGTTAATGTTGAGTTACCTACTTAGAAAATGATTGAAATGTTTTCAATTGTCTTGAAATTTAGTTTGAAATGAAAGGAAACAAGTTTGGTGATACATCCTGTATATTTCTTTGTCTATTATTCCATGAGACTCCACTGTAGAGGCGAATTAAATATTTTTTTTATTTGGATATTACCTAATTAAATATGTGTCAATATTTTAATAAATCTTAACGTTTTCATACCTTCCAAAATTTACGTAACTATTGTTTAAAAATGGATTTAGGCGTTGCCAAATAGATCTATTTTGTCGGTAATCATTTGGCATAAGACGATCGTGCATTTTCGGGCCAGTATATCTGTTTATAGTATGCCACACATTCTGGGTTATTTTTAGGCACTGCTAAAAATAAGGATCGGTTGAGGTTGTATTTCCTGTGAATTTACAGTATATTATAAATTCAATTAAAAATCACTCGGCAACAGAAAAATAATACACCCGAAATAAGTATATAGCAGGTGCTACGATCCTAGTAGCAGGGAAAGCTGTAACTGGTACAAAGTTGGTGTATACAAGGTGTTTGTTAGTTACTAAGCGGTCCTTTGGAATACATTATTATTTAAAAATTTATAAAACTCCCAGCAGTTACTGTTGAATTCAAGTAGTAAGGGTTTGCGTACAAAATTTTTAACCTTTTACTGAAAGTCCGTGCTTTTCAAATTGTTAATAAAACAACTGAGCATTAATTCAAGCTTTTGACTATATATATTTGGGTTCAGAAGTATAGGATTTTGTTACTCAATAGAAATATGATACCTAATATTCGTATTATAAATAAAAAAAAAAAATAATTCAGGGTGCAGACCTGAAAAAGGGTGGGGCAACGAAATTAAAAAAAAGAGTAAAGCAAGCAAAGAGCTTTGCTCCTTTGGATTAAATTTCTTTAGAAGTAGTAAAAGAACTTATATCTCCGAGCCTAAATAAACAGTTCTTACACTAGAATAATGAGAATATATTTAATACACTTGCAAAATGTTTGAAATATAATTAAGATTTTAGTCTTTTACAATAAACAATGATATCATTTAAGAATTCTAAATTTCTTTATGACGTACATTTTTGGAACATTAACTATTCAGTATATATTAAACCAACAGGTTAAATTGATAATGCACTTCGAATTCATTCATAGAAAGTCCAAATGTGCGGCGTTATTAAATTATGTCAGCATGATTGATTAAGCCATTTAGACGATCCAAATTGAAAAGTTCTTTGCATTATAGTCCATCATAAATTTGGCACAGTTTATGGACAGGTAACAGAGACCAAGATCTGAATTAGACCTACGTTATGGTAGAATAAAATAACTTTGAATATCAAAACCCTAGTGAAGGTTTTATATTTATTTTGTTCAAGTAGTTAAAGTTAATTTAAAATATCTAGTTATTTATTATGATGGCAAGAGATAGATACTGATTATGGATGCAAATCTTAATATGATACGGAAAAAATATTTGTTAAAATTATCAAAATTTACCACTTCCACACAATATTTTCGAGTCATTACAAATGGTATAAGAAAAATATGAGTAGGTCCCATTTATTTAGAATTTGTGAATCTAATGCAATAAACAAATGGCCTTTAAAAAAATTGTTTTTGACGTTAAAATTTACCTTTGAGTGTTAATACCTACACACTCAACATATTGTGGTAACTAATATTTTCACAACTTATGGGAAACAAATTATACCCAGTGTAGATAGCAGAAAAATAAAAAAGAAGAAAATATTATTTTGAAATATACTTACTAGGTATAGTATAAGTACTTAATGGTGCGTTTTTATAAAACTTAATAAAAATCTATATTACGTCTATATGTACAAAATTAAGATAAATTCTTTCTTGTTCAACACCAGCTAATAAATTACTATAATAATTATTCCAGAACAATTGTTTTTCGTGTAAATTTTCTAGTCAAGTGCAACATTAACCTTCACTGTTTTGAAGGACAAAACCACACTCACTCTCTTTATTATTAAAATCAAAACCTATGATTTTACTAAACAATTATTATTAAAATAATATAGCATGATCACAAATTAAATTGTATAGGAAACCTACCAATTTCAAGGCACTTTCATAGCCGTACGGCAATTAAGCAATTTAATTTGTAAAATACAACTATTTTAAAGTTCATTTATTTAAAATGATTGTTCCAAAATTGACCATATTCAAAAATAACTTACCTAATATCCATAACTACTATTTTATAGTCTAAAAGAGCGAAATATGTAGGTTTTAAATATTTCTGAATACAATTCGTGATTTTTTCGATTAATCAAGTTACTGATAACCTGTGACACATTTTTTAGTTGTTTTTTTTAGTAAACACTGACATAGATTTCCACAGAACACCAAAACATTATGCTGATCTTGACGCGCGTTTCGCCAATCAAGTTGACATAATCTGGAGATGATTAAAACAATTTTTAAGCAGTTTAATCATCTCTAGATGATGCCAACTTGGTTGGCGTAACGCGAACCAAGTTCAGTATAGTGTTTTGATGTTCTGTGGAAAACTACGTCAGTGTTTTCGTCACACCAAAGGTTCCAACCCCTTTCAATGTTTTTTTAGTAAAACAGATTTTCTAAGTATCAATCTTTAGTCTCCAAATTTTATAATTCATTATAACTTCTCGCTAATTTTACTTATCCAGTATCTTTACCGTTAAGAAACACAATATAATAATACGAGATAAGGTGATCACGTTATTTATTTAACAAATTTATTTAAATCTCTGAATCTGCTTTAAATTCTCTGTCCAACTGTGTCAATTTTATTTGAAATTAACCGCATATCTGGTTATTGGCAATGTTCCCAGAACTATTACGACTTGGTGACAGAATTTTTTTCAGCTTGTACAAAGTAGGCTACGTCTGGAGTTAAATTACGGTTACGCTTGCTCTTGACATTAATTATTTCATTGTAAAACTAGTGTCCACTATTAATTGACATCACTGATTTCAAATTAGAGCAGGTAATATTTTCCACAGAGGTATTAAAATTAGGATGGTGTTATTTGAAAAATTGAGAAAACAGTAATTTCCTTTAAGAAAAGATTTGGAAAATTGAACGACGATACTTTATTGATAGTGACAAATAATGTTGACAACGGTGACAAATGCCATACAATTTTAGAGGTAACAGCCAATTTGGTGGAAATTACAAAAAATATTGTGATCATCCTCATCACAGTTTTCATGAATATTATTAATTTTTCCAGTTAATTTCTAATAATGAAACAATATAGGAAAAAGAATTTCAAGCAGATTCACAAAAATAAAATAATGTGTGGTTTGAATTAAAAACCTGATCTGAAGAGAGATATCTGCAAAAAGCTATGCCACAAGGTCTGAAGAAGTAATAACAAGTCCAAGACTTTTCTTGATTCTTCTGATTTTGACCGAATCAGCCCTTGCCAGCTGCGAATGTAAATTCATTGCATATTACTGTAGCAATATCACTCTTCTCCAGTTTTTTTCATCACATGTCAGTTTATTCTGTATGGTTGAATATAATTATTAGTAAAATTGCTGTCGGGATATTTATTAATTTCCCTCCTAAGTGCATAATTTTGTTACAGGAAGGCTCTAGGGCTGTTAAACGTGTCTCGATAGCCCCATAGAAGTCCGCCGTACACCATGCCTAAACCCGCTCAGCAAGAAGGGGATGATCCCGATCCCACCCCATACTTGTTCGTTTCTTTGGAACAAAAGCGTATCGACCAAACCAAGCCCTATGACGCCAAAAAATCGTGCTGGGTACCGGACGAGAAGGAAGGTTTCTTACTTGGAGAAATCAAGGGCACCAAGGGTGACCTCGTCACCGTTGGTTTACCTGGAGGAGAGGTAAATGCAGTGGTTTAAAAAATATTATCTACTCAGTAATTTCCGAATAATCATTGCAACATCCATTGTTGAGATTTCCTATCGCTATGTTTTCTATTAATAATGAGTAGACTTTTTTAAGTAGGCTGCGGTGGTCAAGGTGGTGCAGGTAAGCCTCCAGCTGAGCCTCCACCGACCAACGCAGTCATAAGTTTGAGTCTCTGCTGCACTACCATGGATGTTGTAAATGTTAAACCAAGTCGATCCCCGCATAAAAAAATAGAGAAAAAACTAACTAATAGAGAACTATCTATAAGTTTAGAATGTAATTTTACTTGAAACTTGTTTCCATAAATATCAAAATCTAAGCTTATAGCTAGCTGACAATTGGTTAGTATAATTTAATATAATATAAATCAACATATTAACCATATTTCTGGGAGTAGGATAAGGCATTTAAAAAGGAAAATGTGCACCAAGTCAACCCTCCAAAATACGAAAAAGTTGAAGATATGGCCGATTTAACCTACCTTAACGATGCAGCCGTATTGCATAATTTGAAGCAACGTTACTATGCAAAACTGATCTATGTAAGTATTTTCAGAACCTACTAAATCTGTTTTCTTCCCTTTGTATAGGAAAAGGCTTTCAAAAAGGAACAAGTGACCCAGGTGAATCCTCCCAAGTATGAAAAGTGCGAGGATATGTCCAACTTGACATATCTTAACGATGCATCTGTATTGCATAACTTGAAACAACGTTATTATGCTAAATTGATCTATGTAAGTTAGGTTTTCTGTTACTCTTCCAAGAAGAATGTTTCTGGCTCACAAAACGGATTACACCGCTTGAGCTACATCTACTAATCATCGGAGAATATTTCCACTGGGCAAAAACACTCCTACCTTTACCCATATAAAAGACAATATCTGTCTTATTATCATTTTGTAGTACTTGACCTTCCCTATCGAGATGAACTTCATGGGGAAGTGAATAGATAAAATTACATATCCCTGAAGGTTTCCAAAACACTATTTCCCCGAATGAACGATGGGATACCTAGTTACCCACTTTAATTGTAGAAGGTTTGTCTTGTAGAATGTAAAAAATACTTTATCCCTATCAAGATGAACCTCATAGGGAACTATCTACCTTGTAGTAGTTAGGAGTAATTATTTTTTACGCAAATGAAAACAATATGGAATTTGTTGATTTGCTACTTTATCCATTATTTCCCAAGTCATTTATTACTTGTTGACTTCAACGGCTTAGTAAGGAAAACAGAATATTTCTTTTGTCATCTTAAGCCTTCACTTTCATTTCCATCTATTATGCAAGTTTAATTTCCCTCTTAAAACTACAAATCCCATGTGTATGTGACAACAATGGGTTTTTGTTACCACTTAGAAATAATATTCATACATCCACTCATTAATGATATAACCTCATTTTTGACACTTAACATATTTACGGTATCCATCAAGAAAAATGGTTTTACCCCCACCAACGCTCTTGGAGTCGTCTATATTTTGCATTCACCATAACGATAAGATCCTCAAAAATAGGAACACTTGAGGAATATATCGTTTATACCTGTCTTATACTTGTGTTGTACCCATTTTATACTCTGTGTGTTATGTTATACCACATTTTATTGTTAATCAGAATCATCCTCTATCTAAACCAGTCAATTTACTTTTTAATTTGCATACTCAAAGTTTTAATCAAATAAAATGTGGTATACTGATAACCCGTGAAAAAATACCTACGTGGAATTGTTTCTGCAAAGACATAAAAATAAAATTTTCACTATATCTATCACAATCAAAATTACGTACAATTATAATCAATATATTTCCTGCATATTTTTTCACGTGTTTTGAACCAGAACTGTTTTCGGTCCTGGTATATATATTTTTTTATATTCATGTTTTTATCACATATTTACTGTTTCTAGACATACTCTGGTCTCTTCTGCGTTGCTATCAACCCTTACAAGCGCTTCCCCGTATACACCAACCGTTGTGCCAAGTTGTACCGTGGTAAGAGGCGTAATGAGGTACCACCACATATTTTTGCCATTTCTGATGGTGCCTACGTAAACATGTTGACCAGTAAGTTAAAATAATCCATAAATCTGCAATATAATACTAATATAAACCATTCTTCTTTACAGATCACGAAAATCAATCTATGTTGATTACGTAAGTATCAAAGACTGAACAATTTCAAAAACAGTGGAGAAAAATGAGCAATATTCCGAAATTTCCATCAAGTTCCTAGCTACTGACTATATGTTCAGTTTAGACCATTAAATAATTCAGTCTTTAAATAATAAAGTCCGTTAAAAATTAGTTGAAACGACCAACTAAAAATGTCATATACTAAGTTTATAGCTTCAGTTATAAACTTCAAAGTTTAAAATTTTACTTCTCACTTTCTTCTCTAATTTTCTATATTCTCATTCCTTTACTAATACAATTGCAACTTAACGTATTTATTGGATAATTCAATTGGCATACCTTTAAACCACGTTTAAGTCTTCAAAACTTACTTATCGTCAGTGAAATCTCGAAGGTGAGGCATTTATTCCATAAAATTGCAGTTCTCTGTTTTTTAAAATGTGAGCTCATTTTCTGTCATGAGAAAGAGCTCATTTTCATGTCATGTTCCGTTAGAAGTTATCAGTAACAAATTATTTTGCACTATTATTTTCTATTGTTCTACTTCTCCACTCGTAATACATAACGAAACATATCACTCCTCGAAGTATTTAAGAGAATAATTTGAATTTTCATCCCCAGTGGTGAGTCTGGTGCCGGTAAGACTGAGAACACGAAAAAGGTAATTGCCTACTTCGCCACCGTCGGTGCTTCGAGCAAAAAACCCACCGAAGAACAAGCCAAGAAGGGTAACTTGGAAGATCAGGTTGTACAAACCAACCCTGTACTTGAAGCCTTTGGTAACGCCAAGACTGTAAGAAATGACAACTCTTCCCGTTTCGTAAGTCCTTGCTCTAAATTGTTTTTCTCATATATTAATTATCCACGTGTTTAGGGTAAGTTCATCCGTATTCACTTCGGCCCCACTGGAAAATTGGCTGGTGCTGATATTGAAACCTGTAAGTTGGAAGAAAAGTTGTTTATATCAATGAGCTAACGAATTTTTCTTTCAGACTTGCTTGAGAAGGCTCGTGTCATCTCCCAGCAAACACTTGAAAGATCTTACCACATCTTCTACCAGATGATGTCTGGTGCTGTTCCTGGATTGAAGGGTAAATTATTTTGAAATTTGTTTCTGTACAATTATACATAATACTTAAGATACAATATCCACCATAAAAGTAAAGTTTTTAGCTGACTAACCTTCAGTAGTACAAAATTAAATTCAAAAAATCATGGTAAATACATATTACTCATAATTTTCTTCTTAGTAGAAGATCTTTAAACTTTTTTAAAGCAAACCATATATTGAGAGGCAACCTTCAGAGACATCATAATCAATTATCAAAAAGAAGGCTTTCCTATTTTGCTATAGTTAAATATATTTCCATCTAGTACTTTGTTAATGTGAGGCATTTCCCTATGGAACTGATAACTTAAAATATTATTGCGATACAATTATTATGTAAACTAGTACATTGGATACTCATAGAAACTATATTCTGTTCAAAATGTTAGGTTAGATGGAATAGGAAAGGATATGATGAATATTTTTGAATTAATTTATTACTATTACAGTATCGTACCAATTTCTTAGTAGGTACCAGCACGCCAAGGAAATAGTAATTTTTTTATTACAGTATACCTATATCACACAGTTACTTGACTTGTATCCTACTTGAGTCATGTTTTTATCAGGAATTTGAATAATATGCCACCAATATAAACACTACCGTGCTTTATAAAACATTATCTGTGACCTCTATTTTAATTTTTTAAACGTATTTTTACAAATCAAGAAAAGTGTTTATTGTCTAACGACGTCCATGACTATCACTATGTGGCTCAAGGGAAAACCACAATACCTAACGTAGATGATGGGGAAGAAATGCAATTGACAGATGTAAGTGGGTGAAAAAAAAATAAATAAACACCCAACAGGACATACCGTGTGATCGTTGTTAAGTAGTATTTGTCCCTAAGGTAATACGCCCCTTGGGTACGCTCCTTGGGTAAATAAGGTTACACTGTGATAAATGTAACTTGTTTGTTTATCCCCTTATGTCCTTGTCTGTATTATTCCCTCTCTCTCTCTTTCTCTGTATGTAGTTTTAAGTAAGTCGAAATGAGACGCGACTCACTTTTTCCTCTTTTACCCTCAGACAAGTGTTTGTTATCCAATAACGTCAATGACTACTACTTCGTGTCACAAGGAAAGACATCAATTCCCGGTGTAGATGATGGAGAAGAAATGAGATTGACTGACGTAAGTCTCTTCTAACAGAGCACTTTCACAGTATTCCTTTATCATGTGCAACCATATTTAATCTGTTCTATATACTTTCTTATATGTTCTAACTTTCATTTTCCAGTACTAAAACCAGGGAAGCAACTATGCCTAGTACAAAGATTCACAGTTTTCTTTTCTTTTAGAGCTCTGTATCTTGAGTCAGAGAATAGGCGATTATCCTTATATTAGCCAAGGTAAAACAAGAATACCCGGTTTGAATGACTACACAGAGGGACTTGTTACTGATGTAAGCAGTTTCACTGAACACCCTGTATTCAGGGAGTCGTGATATGCTCCTAAATTACAAACAAGGCAAAAGGAATTGGCAGTACTAGGCATATCTCGCTCCCTGATGATGCATGAGCTGTAAATAAGACAAGACGTTGACTTACCAAACTATATCCAGTAAAGACAAATATTTTGAGACTCACATTGACTTTGGATTAGCCACAGTTGATATAATGTACAGTATATATTTCAGGGACGCTCTGAATGCTGACTACCCCAGTATTTTTTTTTACAATGAACAGAATATAATACATGTCGCCCTTACATTAAAAATAAATATAAACCACTACTGTACGAGCAAACGCCCCGACCAGCATTGTGGCTGCTTCTCTACAATTTGTTGGAGTAATTTAATGCTGATGGGGGCTTTTGTCTGCAAAGTAGACATTTTCTTTTCAATATTTTAGTCTATTGAGACAACAGCAGTGACCGATCGAGGTCTATATTTAATAATAAAGCATATAGAGGGCATACTATGTACTACTACACACTTTTTTACCCTAAATCTGATAGTTTTGTTCAACTGATGCCTACGAGTGTATATAAATTAGCTGTATATTACAAAAAGCTTATCATTACGCTGTATATTTTAGCATAAGTCTAACTCTGTATATTCCAAGTTTCATAACCTTTATCAATAATTTGTACAGACAAGTGCTTACTTTCTAACGACATCTACGACTACTACAATGTATCTCAGGGTAAAGTCGTAATTGCTGGGGTAGATGATGGTGAGGAAATGCAATTGACAGATGTAAGTAGAAGGAAAATGCAGAGTGATACGTTAATTATATTGTTCTCCATATCCGCTCTGTTATATGTCACTCTGGTAATTGTCAACCTTTAATTTCAATTTCTTTTGTCACCTTAAAAAATACACCTTGACCTGACCTGACCCTGAATGACCGACCACAATTTAATGCTGATCTTTTTCCCTCCAAGCTTGTCTTGTGTTGAATTAACCGATAAGGGTAAGTTAACTCATGCTGTAAATATATTACTCTTCTGTAAACTGTATAATACACGAGTTTCAATGTGTTTAATTATGTGTAGGAAGCCTTCGATATCCTTGGTTTTACTCAGGATGAGAAGGACAATGTATACAGAATTACAGCATCTGTCATGCACATGGGTTGCATGAAGTTCAAACAGAGGGGTCGTGAAGAGCAGGCGGAACCCGAAGGTACTGAGGTAAGTGTTCACCAAATACCAAGTCCAGAGTAGGTATGGTAATAATTTGGACAAATCTTAGGTCGATTCATAGTTATTATCATTGCAAATTATCTTGATCTCAGTAGGTATACTATGGGGATTCTGGACCACAAACCCCATGTAAAAGCGCGTAAGCCAAAAATGTGGTAAAATGTGTTCCCAAATGAATGCGCAGACGCTCTTGAGTTAACTGCGCATGTCTCCACGCATTCATTTGGGAACAAATTTTACCACGATTCTGGCTTATGGGCTTTTGCATGGCGTTTGTGGTCCAGAACCCCCCTAATATACCTACTGATCTCTACACAATATAGCGGGAATGTTCAGTCAAAATTTCTGCTTTGAACTATTACCTAATTGTTTTTTGTTCGACTTTTTCGGTTTTTATTACTGTTAACTTATTTCCCTTGAGCTTTAACTCATGTCGCGGACCAAAAACGATTCGCTTACACCCTTGGTACATTAAAAATAATTATTATTTATGTATCTGATAGGAAGGAGAACGTGTCAGCAAACTTTTGGGTGTTGAAGCGCCAGCATTGTACAATGCTCTCGTCAAGCCCAGGATTAAGGTCGGTAACGAATTCGTTACACAAGGTCGTAACGTCAACCAAGTCAACTACTCCGTTGGTGCCATGTCAAAGGCCATGTTCGACAGGACCTTCAAGTACCTCGTCAAGAAGTGTAACGAGACTTTGGACACCAAGCAAAAGAGACAGCACTTCATCGGTGTACTGGATATTGCTGGTTTTGAAATCTTCGACGTAAGTTTACGACAAGTCTTAACTTTCAATTAAATCATTTCAAACCTGTTCATGGTGGATCTTACCCCCCCCTCTACAAATGCAAATATATTTCTTTCTATAATTTCATGGGAAAGTGTGATCTTAAAAATATTATTACTGTCAATCACTACCTACAATCAATTTGTTTGAACATATTTTCAATATAATACTTTCATTTAGGAAATATTTACCTTTGCATAGGAGATATATAGTGCTGACATTTCTATTTTGAATTATTTTCGGATAAATCACAATTAGGTATAATAATAATTTGTATAATCTAATGGGATAAATAGTGATCTATGACCATGTGGCAAAAAACACTGCTACCATAAAACTTTATTTGATCATAATTATAAAAATGGAAAGAAGCACTGTATTCCTCTTTCATAATGGGAGTTTTTATCTGAAAAGAGGAAAAGAAGGCCTAAAGGTTTCACCGAGTATTTAGTACGTTATACAACTTCTTATACAACTCTGTGGTTTTTTAAGATCGAAGGCAATACATTTAACCAACATTGTTTTACTGTTTTTTTATCTTCAATAATCAGTAAAGATTCAGTGTTGTGAGATAATTGTAACCGAATTATTATTGACAGTTAATATCTTAAATAAAACTGATCTAGAATTTTATGTAAAATCCAAAAATGTCATAATATATAGGGCACTGCATTTGAAAAACCAAAGTTGATATCTGTTTCGGAAAAATTGAACATCCTCAGTATATAAAATCAGTTAATTAAAGGAATTTATAAAATACCAGCAAACTTTCGTATTTATACTTTTTCTCTATGGTTAATAAGTTTCGAGATAAGGGGGTGGAGAATTATATTTTGGAAACCCTGTACACTATCACAAACGGAACAGTGATAAACTAAAAACAATTTTAATATTAAAATATGTTGGAAAGCTTCAAACGACATTTAATTTAGTTTAAAAAATATATACATTTCTAATTCCCAACAAATATTCTTCTTTTTCTCTTTCCAGTTATTGTAATAAATTTTCAGATGAACCACATAAAAGTTATTTTTATTAATTTTCATTTTCATTACTTTTATTTCGCAAAATGTGTCTAACCATGCTTTTTTGTAATAATTAGCTTAATTTATTATTTCCTTTCACGCTTTAGTATAACGGCTTTGAGCAGCTTTGCATTAATTTTACTAACGAAAAGCTGCAACAATTTTTCAACCATCACATGTTCGTCTTGGAACAAGAAGAGTACACCAGAGAGGGTATAGTTTGGCAGTTCATAGATTTCGGGATGGACTTGGCTGCTTGCATCGAGCTTATCGAAAAGGTTTGCTATGCTTTTATATACCCTCAACCCCGATGGAGACGGTAAGGTTGCTCGCACTACTAACTGCACTTTCACAGGCTGATCTTATGTGTACACAGTACTAAATGTGACGTTAATTGTTTGTTTATGTCCCCTTTGTCTAGTTCAACGGTTTCGAACAACTTTGCATTAACTTTACCAATGAAAAATTGCAACAATTCTTTAACCATCACATGTTCGTACTCGAACAAGAAGAATACAAACGCGAGGGTATCGAGTGGACCTTTATTGATTTCGGAATGGATTTAGCTGCCTGTATCGAGTTGATCGAAAAGGTAATTTTATAAAACCAGGTTAAACCAGGCAGCGAGCAGGAGTTGTCGGAGTTGTATGTTGTTTTACGTTTATAACCAACACCCAACTGGAACAGTGACAGTCCAGGTGTTATACGATTTGATTTTGTGTATTTGTAGAATATAAACTTACCCTTTGTGCCCATTACTTCTCCAGATTCCACCCAAAGAACAGGGATGCGAATCAAAGCCTTTGTAGTTACTATGTTTGTTTGTTTTTGCATATTAGTTCAACAGCTTTGAACAGTTTTGTATCAACTTTACGAACGAAAAGTTGCAACAATTCTTTAACCACCACATGTTCGTTCTTGAACAAGAAGAATACAAGCGCGAGGGTATTGAGTGGACCTTTATTGATTTCGGTATGGATTTAGCTGCCACTATCGAACTCATTGAAAAGGTAGAGCACTGCAGGTTTCGTACCTTTCCAAGATCCTTTAAACGTATTAGAGCTGGCTTTTTAACTGTGCTAACATAGTTTTAATAAAGACCTTTATACTACAAGGTCATTTGAGAAAGGCTAACCGTGTTACTTACAGTACAACAGCTTCAACCAGCTGTGCATAAACTACAGCAATGAAAAGATGCAGCAGTTTTACAATCACCACATGTTCATTTTGGAACAGGAGGAGTATGAGAGGGAGGGCATAACTTGGATTTTTATCGATTTTGGTATGGATTTACAACCTTGTATTGATTTAATCGAAAAGGTATTTTTACCCCAAAAACACGTATTAGGCAATCCCTAAAGCACACATTTCTTCACGAGGTAGTATATGCACAGACACAAATGAATCTAAGTTGCACCAATATCCTTGCACTACACCAGGTATTGTATTAATCAGTGCTAGTTTGACTTTATCATAAAATGTTCAAAGAGGAAGTCAAACTTAATAAAAGATGCGTAGAAGTCTAACTGGGACAAGTAAAAATAAAGATCTCAAGTCTTTCAAGTATGATATATGTTACATTTTTCATATTGTTTTTCAATCATTTTCAATCATTGTAGCTGATCGTCATTACAATTTCAACACCCAACATGACATTTTCAACAGATTCATAGTAAATTGACTATTTGTATTGAATTTTGTATAAGCGTAATGGAAAAACTGTTGCTGAAAAGGCAAGAAAAATTGTAGGTACGTCAATACAGAAACTATTTGATTTTATTTATACTTAACGGCCTCTAGTTTGATGGTCTTTCATCGGTCTTTCCAACTGAACATGTCATGTCAGTGTTTATATTGCTTCTATCGCGGTAGAAAAAGGAGAGCATTTTTACTGTCCCAGGAATCATCAGTAGTGCAACTATGCACTATTATGTTTACAGTTCACAATTTATAAGAAACGTTTTTACTCTAACTAGCCTATGGGTATCTTGTCCATCCTTGAAGAAGAATCTATGTTCCCCAAAGCCACCGACAAAACCTTTGAGGAGAAATTGAACACCAACCACTTGGGTAAATCGCCCAACTTCCAGAAACCCAAACCACCAAAACCAGGTCAACAAGCTGCCCACTTCACCTTGGGCCATTATGCTGGTAATGTAAGTATAGCCCTCTATCATTCTACGTACTATCACTAGAACACCCTCTTTAGTTGCCTTTTGGTGAACTGGTAATGAGATGATATTTCATGAGATTTGAATATATGATATAAGACACTTTTGGCTGATCCTTTGTTCAGTTCTGTGGCTAACGAGGACATTGAAACCAGAGGGAGTTGTAGTGATTTACAAACATCCAATTGCATCTCAATTGAAGAACTATGGTAACGTTGTGTGTTATTTAGGTACCTTACAACATTACCGGTTGGTTGGAAAAGAACAAGGATCCCCTTAACGACACTGTGGTCGACTTATTCAAAAAGGGTAGCAACGCTTTGTTGGTAGAGATCTTCGCTGATCATCCTGGACAATCTGGCGGTGCAGCCGAAAAGGGTAAACAATATTGCATTACTGTTTTCACATTTCAATACTTTTACAAATGAAATACATTTATTTATTCTTATATGAGATATCTTCCCTCCCGCAGATTTTCCGAATACTTTAGGAAAATCTCTGTCCTCCAGTTAAAGTGATTTTTACAATAAACTCCTTTACACATTTTTTTATATATTTTTGACACTTTAGGTGGCAAGAGAACCAAGGGTTCTGCTTTCCAGACTGTATCCAGTTTATACAAGGTGATTACATTTCCGCTCTAATAAGACGCTGAGCTGAAAAATTGATCCCAAACCCTATTCCTTCTCTTCCAGAATGATATCCTTTTAGTATTGTCTCGCAACATGCTTTAATCGTTTGCTTATTATTAGGAGGTCGTAAGAAGGGTGGTGGTTTCGCAACTGTCTCCTCCGCCTACAAGGTACGTGGTAGAAATGTCGGTTTCGTAATAGAATCAAAAACACCTCAAGTTTTATTTTGTGGAGTTGGTACAATCAACCGATACATTTTGTACCAGAAATCAATTAAAATTTTTTAGCCCTCCACCCGTAACTAAACCAGTGCACGTAAATACTTCCAAAATATTGAACTACTACATAGTTTACCGTACAAGTAGTATGGATTCATCATTATATGTTTTAAAAGACACTTACACACTTCATTACATGTACAACCATACAAGACCCCTTTTCCAGATTTGGTACAACCAACCGTATACCTTTTGTACCAAAATTTTTTCGTATCTAACTAAAACCTCATTTACAAACCGAGTGTAATTTTCATGTTTTAAATTAGCCATACAACCAATATAGATGGTAACCATCACGTAATAATACCTGTGAACACGATACATACTTCACTTGGTATTATACAATCATCTAACAATAACCAGTTAAGCCTAATATACTAAGGTGTGCTTTTACCTGCTTCGTGCTACTAAAATATTAAAACAATAACAACCCGCAAAGCTCCATACCTTTTACTGACAAAATAATTCCACAGGAACAACTGAACAACTTGATGACCACCTTGAGATCAACTCAACCTCACTTCGTCCGTTGTATCATTCCCAATGAATTGAAACAAGCTGGAGTGATTGACTCCCACTTGGTCATGCATCAATTGACTTGTAACGGTGTACTTGAAGGTATCCGTATCTGCCGTAAAGGTTTCCCCAACAGGATGGTATACCCTGACTTCAAGCTCCGGTAAGAACAAACGCCGAATCAATTCGTATCTAGCCTACGATCTCGAAACTACAAACGTTTTTTGGAGTAGCTTGTTAAACTCCGTTTCATCTGTTCTCCAAAACTTCTGTTCGCGGTAGAAAACTGTAAACAAGTAGAATATTTTGAACCATATTCAAATGCCTTCAGAATTAGTTCTAAAACATTGTGGCGGTGGAGATTATATATTTTATGGATGAAAGTAAAATATTTTATCCTGATTTTTAACATACTTTTAACGATGGTATAAAGTCAATGGTACAAGCTTATTTGATTTATATTTAACCAGTAGGAAGTAAAAATATTTGAGATCATGGGTTCAGGTAAAGGCGAATAATTATTGATTTTTTATTAATTGATGTTGAAACAGAAGTGTGTTTGTTGAACGAACTTTAGATTTCATGCTATTTTTTACTATATAGCTACATGATCCTAGCCCCAGCTACAATGACAAAAGAGAAAGATCCGAAGGAGGCTGGCAGAAAATGTCTCGAAGAAGTCGGTTTAGATCCAGACAGTTACCGTGTGGGACACACAAAGGCAAGGGGGTTATTTTCAATAAACCCACCCCTGTGCTTTGTCTACATCATATAATGTATTGATTTGTTTAGTCTAGGTCCAGTTTTGCATGTTTTTGTAGCTAGCCCCAGGTACCGCCCAGAGAAAAAATGTGATTGTTACAAAGTATATTGTAGTTAGTTAATTATACCATGTCCATGTGATGAATTTTTACCTTTAGTTACAAGATTTTGGATCCAGTTGGTGCTAATAAACAATCTGACCCTGTGAAGTGTGCCGAGGTTATCTTGAATGCTTCAGGTCTCGATTCCGAGTTGTACCGTCTTGGTCACACTAAGGCATGTTTCCTCTGTTAGATTAGTGTTATATTGCTTAAAACCATTGTCTTAGACTGACAAGTGGTTTATTTTAGTTAGACTCAAAGGGTCACGAAAGACTTTATATGTGCGTTTTCGATTTTACCTTTTTGAACCATTCCTGCATACCTCAAATTACCTTTAAACCATTGTCTCATGATAGATCGATGGTTTGTTCAACAAGAACTGAAAGAGTCATGAAAGACTTAGTTCGATTTATGTTATTCTTAGAAATGTTATTAATTTACCACTTTGCATCAACCCTATACCGCTATTGTTATTTAATTTTTTGTTTGTTTCCTGTTCTTGCGTGAATCAGATACAAAATTCTGGCCGCAAGTCTGATTAAGGATAGCTTTACACCTGAAAAGGCTGCACAAATTATTTTGGATACAGTACAACTTGATGCAGAACAATACAGGTTGGGAAAGACCAAGGTACAATAAAACATACTTCAATATATTGTACTCCTAACCATTTAAATTCAAGTTTTGTTACTTGGTCAACTGAACACGTTGACTGGCTTATTTTAAAAGAATATTTTGCTAATTAGCTAAAACAAGCGCATAGCTTTACTAGCCTTTGTTGGATGTAATATGGGAATAGCTTCTAAAATATATGAACAGAAATATCTTACGTGGATGAAATAATTGAATTGAGAAACAATACAAAATCTAATTTTTGTTACAAGCAAAATTGATAAGTCTAACGACTAAGTACAAGTAAGACTTACACTGTTTCTATTAATATTTTTAAGTGATACACACTTACAGCTTTACTAACATCTAAAGTAACAATATAGGTAGCTGCTGAGTACCTTAATTATTTTACAGTGAAATAAGTCTGCTTGGAAATTCGACGAATCATTTATAGTTCAGAAAAAATGCATTAGATATCATACGTAGCTTCCTTAAACAAAAGTATTGTTTCCCAGTGAAATTTGTATAAAATTAAAGATAATAGGTAAACGAAGATATTGTCTAGCAACATATTTTTGGCTGTTAATTAGTAGCTATTCCACTGACATTCTGATAGAGGCTGTCTGTAATGAAAACGTCGCCGTGTAGGTATTCTTCCGAGCTGGAGTCTTGGGTCAGATGGAAGAACTTCGTGACGAACGTCTTAGCAAGATTGTCACCTGGATGCAATCTTGGGTACGTGGTTACCTCTCAAGAAAGGAGTTCAAGAAGTTGCAAGAGCAACGTTTGGCTCTCCAAGTGTGCCAGAGAAACTTGCGCAAATACCTCAAGCTCCGTACCTGGCCATGGTACAAACTGTGGCAGAAAGTCAGACCTCTGCTCAACGTCACCCGCATCGAGGATGAGATTGCTGTGAGTATTTTCTCATGTTTACATTTTTTCGAAAGCGCCACTCCTACGTGTCTACTAAATTTGAGGCCCTCCATATTAGAACATTTTCAATATACGGGGGATTCTATCGAGTAAAAATAAAGATTGCGTGGTCGCCAGAATTTGGAAAATATTGGGAATAATCCGTCAGAAATAGGAACAGGTGCACAGAATTTCAAAACATCCTTCTTCTGCCCGATACCATTAAAACATTGTGGTGTGCCATTCTTGTCCACGAAGATATAAATTTCTATTTTGATACCTATATGTTTTTTGTTTGCCGTTGACAAAGTTAGAGAGACATATTTTTAGTTTCACAAAGTCCGAGGGAATGTAAAAATATAGCTTTGAATCATTACCGGTGGAGTTTACAGTTGCGTTTCGCCTAAATGGTTTCTAACATAAAACTCGATACCTCGCCGTTTAAATAGTTGTTATAATTGACGCGAAGTGTTTATAAGACGGTAAACATCGATTTTTATAGCTTCACATAAAATTACCTGTCCTATATTAATCTAAATATATAACCTCCCTCCAATAAATCTGTCATCGAGTTATGAAGCATCGCATACTTTTCTAATCTTTCATCGGACCCTCCCATACGGCCTACGCTCTACTCTAGATTCTCCCGACAAGTAAGTCCACACTTTAGTCTTAGTCGAGACATAGTGCGGTGCATCCGAGAACGATCTTAGGTCTTCTAGATACTGTTTGGTCCCACTTACAGTATCTTCGAGATATACGACCGATCCGAACGAAATTATTTCCTGAAATCGAATCCATTATAACAATACACGACAAAATGGTCGACATTGATTACACATGTCCTAACAAGAAGGAAATTTTACAGAAATTGGAAGAGAAAGCAGCCAAGGCCCAGGAAGCCTTCGAACGCGAAGAGAAAGCTAAGAAGGAACTTGAAGCCTTGTACGCCAAGCTTTTGGCTGAAAAGACCGAACTTCTCGCTACCTTGGAAGGAGAAAAGGGCAGTCTCTCCGAAACACAAGAGAGAGCCAACAAACTCCAGGCCCAGAAGAACGACCTCGAGTCTCAATTATCTGTAAGTAATCATCTTTGATAATCATATTTACAATCTAATCGATCAATTGAATCAGTTTAATTCAGTAATAATTTTTAATTAAGAGAGTTATTTATACGGTTTTCTAAAATTAGCTGAAGTATCATTAATATGAAACAGAAACCAATAAGTTTATTTTTGGAGTACGGTAAATCAGCCTGCGCGATCTCGTATTTTTACAGTTGTGCATGTTTTGCTGAATATTTCCACGAATCTGTTTTTATATTTAGAAAAATCTTAATCCTTCAGTTTATGATGTAAATTGTTTGGATACCTGCACTCAAGTTCTTTTTATACGCATATTTGTGTTGAGATATTTTTACTTAAATTAGTTTCATTATGAGCCGTTTATCTTGCAAATTTATCAATCCTTGGACAAGCATCAATGTTTTCTTTCATTACTTGTTTTTTTTTTATTTATTTTTAATATCAGTTGGCTCGGTTTCAATTTAATAAGTAGGTGAGGCAATTTAGGTATTAAGAAAAAAGTAAAAACATTTTATTGGAGCTCGTCCAATAAACAGGTGCATAATTTACAAAATCGATTAATATCACTAAAGATAGCTACACACACATTTACCATCTGTACTCGAGTACACTTATCACCTTTGAAATTTCTTTAGGAAACTCAAGACCGTCTCAGCCAGGAGGAGGATGCTCGCAACCAACTGAACCAACAAAAGAAAAAGTTGGAACAGGAAGTCGCTGGCTACAAGAAGGACATCGAAGACTTGGAACTTAACCTCCAAAAGTCTGAGCAAGACAAGGCCACCAAGGACCATCAAATTAGGAACTTGAACGATGAGATTGCCCACCAAGATGAACTCATCAACAAGCTCAACAAAGAGAAGAAACTTACTGGAGAGAACAGCCAGAAGGTTGGCGAAGAACTCCAAGCCGCAGAGGACAAAGTAAACCACTTGAACAAGGTGAAAGCCAAGCTCGAGCAGACCCTCGACGAATTGGAAGACTCCTTGGAACGCGAGAAGAAACTCCGCGGGGATGTTGAGAAATCCAAGCGCAAGGTTGAGGGTGACTTGAAACTCACCCAAGAAGCCGTCGCTGACTTGGAACGCAACAAGAAGGAACTCGAACAGACCATCCAACGCAAGGACAAGGAAATCTCTTCTCTTACCGCTAAACTCGAAGATGAACAATCCGTTGTTGGCAAGCAACAGAAACAAATCAAGGAACTCCAGGCCCGCATTGAGGAACTCGAAGAGGAAGTTGAGGCTGAACGTCAAGCCCGCGCCAAGGCTGAAAAGCAGCGCGCTGACTTGGCTCGCGAATTGGAAGAACTCGGCGAACGTCTTGAAGAAGCTGGAGGTGCTACATCTGCACAGATCGAGCTCAACAAGAAACGTGAGGCTGAACTCGCCAAGCTCCGCCGCGACCTCGAGGAATCCAACATCCAACACGAAGGTACCCTCGCCAATCTCCGCAAGAAGCACAACGATGCTGTCTCCGAGATGGGCGAACAAATTGACCAACTCAACAAACTCAAGGCTAAGTAAGTTCCATTGATATTTTCACGTCTATGACAACCCAGTGACACACTGCTAACAGAAATAATTATGCCAGTCATCTTGTTATAAGTAATAATATATTTAAAGTATCCTTGTTTTCTAAAATTAATTTTAGAATATATTTGGTGACCCAAGGTTAAAAATAATATTTTACGATAATTACCTGTAGATAGACGCACCTTTCCTAAAAATAGTGACTTTACCTCAATTTCAACAATGAATCATACTTTCTAAACATATGTTTTCTGAATCATCATATCTCTCAAAACTCATACAACAGAAATAATTTACAGTCGTATATAGGATTTCAGTATTCAACTGTATAATGCAAACAATAATGAAACTTTCGTTTAATATAGGGCTGAAAGGGATCGTGCAACTATTTATTCTGAACTTCAACAAACTCGCGCCGCTGTAGATCAAGTAGGCCGTGATAAGGTACAAAGGTCTTTTCAAGACCCCCGTACTGTACTGTCTGTTGTCCCTTGACCTGCATTTACCTTTGTTTGTATTTAGATTTGTTCCTTTATGTAAATATATTTATTTTACACCATAGGGCTGAAAAGGAAAAGGCACAATACTTCGGTGAACTCAATGACCTCCGTGCATCTGTCGATCACTTGGCTAACGAAAAGGTACAGGGAAACACTACAGAGTGGATGATTCTGCTAATATTTTTTTTAGCGAGCTTAATACATTTTAGCCCTCAGGACCACTTACCATTTAGATGCCAACTAGTGCGCCTATTGCTTCTTTAATGTGTTGATATTTTTATAGAATTTATTCTTCTGTATTCCTAACATCTTTCTCTCTTAACCCCCGTTAAGTGTTGTGGCTTTAGGTGTTCATATTCTGGACAAACATTGTTATTAATACATTTGTATTTATTAGGCTGCAATTGAAAAGGTATCTAAACAACTGGGACAACAACTTAATGACGTTCAAGGCAAACTCGATGAGACCAACCGCACTCTTAACGACTTTGATGCTGCTAAGAAGAAATTGGCCATCGAGAACTCTGATCTCCTCAGACAACTCGAAGAAGCCGAATCTCAGGTATCCCAACTCAGCAAGATCAAGGTTTCCCTCACCACTCAATTGGAAGACACCAAGAGATTGGCAGATGAAGAAGGTCGCGAACGCGCCACCCTCCTCGGCAAATTCCGCAACTTGGAACACGATTTGGACAACATCCGCGAACAAGTTGAAGAGGAAGCCGAAGCCAAGGCTGACATTCAACGCCAACTCAGCAAAGCCAATGCTGAAGCTCAGTTGTGGCGCCAGAAATACGAATCCGAGGGAATTGCCCGCTCTGAGGAGCTCGAAGAGGCTAAGAGGAAACTCCAAGCCCGTCTTGCTGAGGCTGAGGAGACCATCGAGTCCCTTAACCAGAAGGTTGTAGCCCTAGAAAAGACCAAACAACGCTTGGCCACTGAAGTAGAAGACCTACAACTTGAAGTCGACCGTGCCAACGCAATTGCCAACGCTGCTGAAAAGAAACAGAAGGCCTTTGACAAAATCATTGGAGAATGGAAACTCAAGGTTGATGATCTCGCCGCTGAACTCGATGCCAGCCAGAAGGAATGCAGGAATTATTCCACCGAATTGTTCAGACTGAAGGGAGCCTACGAAGAGGGACAGGAACAACTTGAAGCCGTCCGCCGGGAAAACAAGAATCTCGCTGATGAAGTCAAGGACCTCCTCGACCAAATCGGTGAAGGTGGCCGCAACATTCACGAAATCGAAAAGGCCAGGAAACGCTTGGAAGCCGAGAAAGATGAACTCCAGGCAGCTCTTGAAGAAGCTGAAGCTGCTCTTGAACAAGAAGAGAACAAGGTACTCCGTGCCCAACTTGAACTTTCTCAAGTCCGCCAGGAAATTGACAGACGCATCCAAGAGAAAGAAGAAGAATTCGAGAACACCCGTAAGAACCACCAACGTGCCCTCGACTCTATGCAAGCCTCCCTCGAAGCCGAAGCTAAAGGCAAGGCTGAGGCGCTCCGCATGAAGAAGAAGTTGGAAGCTGACATCAATGAACTTGAAATCGCTTTAGACCACGCTAACAAGGTAATTTTTTATTCTATAAAAGAGATTATATATGGTTTAATGATTTTCTTTTAGGCTAACGCTGAAGCTCAAAAGACCATCAAACGCTACCAACAACAACTTAAGGACACCCAAACTGCCCTCGAGGAAGAACAACGTGCTCGTGACGAAGCCCGCGAACAGCTCGGAATCTCCGAACGTCGCGCCAATGCTCTTCAGAATGAACTTGAAGAATCTCGTACACTCTTGGAACAAGCTGACCGTGCTCGCCGTCAAGCCGAACAAGAATTGGGTGATGCTCACGAACAATTGAACGACCTTGGTGCCCAAAACGCCTCCTTGTCTGGAGCTAAGAGGAAATTGGAAACCGAACTCCAAACTCTCCATTCCGATCTTGATGAACTTCTCAACGAAGCTAAGAACTCCGAAGAAAAGGCCAAGAAGGCCATGGTTGATGCTGCCCGTCTTGCAGATGAACTCCGTGCTGAACAAGACCACGCACAAACACAGGAGAAACTCCGTAAAGCCCTTGAAGCTCAAATCAAGGACCTCCAAGTCAGGCTAGACGAAGCCGAAGCCAACGCTCTTAAAGGAGGAAAGAAGGCTATTGCCAAGCTCGAACAGCGCGTCAGGGAACTCGAGAATGAGTTGGACGGTGAACAGAGGAGGCACGCTGATGCCCAGAAGAACTTGAGGAAATCCGAACGCCGCATCAAGGAACTCAGCTTCCAGGCCGAAGAGGACCGCAAGAACCACGAGCGTATGCAGGATCTCGTAGACAAACTCCAACAGAAGATCAAGACTTACAAGAGGCAGATCGAAGAGGCAGAAGAAATCGCCGCCCTCAACTTGGCTAAATTCCGCAAGGCACAACAGGAACTCGAAGAAGCCGAAGAACGTGCCGACCTTGCCGAACAGGCTATTGCCAAATTCCGTGCGAAGGGACGTTCAGGATCAGCAGCCAGAGGAGTTAGCCCAGCGGTAAGTTGTACTTTTCATTTTCTATAATATAAGTACTTAAGCACATGAGTGTCCTATATAAGAAATTGAATAACCGTCTCTTAAATTTGACACAGTTTAATTCTTGTCCAAATGCTTGCAAGTTTTAGAAATCTGTATGAGAAAAGAGAGCTAATATTAAAAAAAAAAGATTCAAATAACTTAAGTTAATATATATCACGGAGCTTATTTACCAACTTTTACCTTTGGAATTTCTAAATCTTGTCCAAAACATCATTGACTATAATATTGTGAATTTATTATTTTTAAATTCGATTGCAACATAGTAAAGTGATCTTTTATGGTCTTAATATGATGATATTCTTGGCATGAAGATGTAATTGTATGAAAGGACCAGTTAATAAAAATTGACCTGTTTTAGATTTACGAAACTTTTCTTCATTTTTTATATTTTCGTTTTACATTAACACTCTGTATAATACAGGTACACATCTATTTTGTCTGGAGAATTTACCAGTTTAAGATTCTA
Source organism: Pogonocherus hispidulus (assembly GCA_963924545.1). Classification (NCBI taxonomy): domain Eukaryota; kingdom Metazoa; phylum Arthropoda; class Insecta; order Coleoptera; family Cerambycidae; genus Pogonocherus; species Pogonocherus hispidulus. Next base: position 46,907,043 of record OZ004698.1, on the reverse strand, counting down.
TAAAATTTTTCTACCAACTCTTTAAATTTATAAATTATGAAATATTCGCACAATATCAATCAAGGTATAAAATAATAATATTTAAAATAGAGCTGAAAATAACTTAAAATTTTTAATTCAAAGACGTTAATATATTACTGATTGTGTAAATTGTTTCTAAATGTCTGCACAGTTTGCATTCAAGTAAATTTCCCTTAATCTGGCAGTTATAGATTTAAATGTGCTGAAAATATACCTAGTTGAAAGAGCAGTGTATGAAAAACTAATAAATAATCTGATTTGGTTTATTATCATTACACATCAATTTTGTAAACAGTATAACTTTCAGATGACTATCTGAGTCATTTTGGTATATTTAGTACTTACAAACACATTTAGCTTTGTACAATTCACATTTCTTATTTTCTTCTATTCCGCAAATGTGCGAAATACCTGATATTCAAGGAAAATCTACACAAATTACTTTATTTTGTTGCATATTACCCACTTTATTCCAATACACCGTAATGTTTTCTATTTTTCAAGCCAAAACAAGCACAACGTTTACCAGTTGCATTGGAGTAACTTCATAGATTTTTGTAAGTCGTGTTATACGGTTTTTCATGTAATAGTCCTTTTTGCTGTGCTACGTGCAGCTTCTGAGAGAGAAAATTATCATCATTAAGGTCAGATTCAATTCTTTTATCTTGAAGGGAATTGGAACCTTTGGTGTGAAGATAACACCGACGTAGTTTTCCACATAATCATTTCCAGATGATGCCTACTTAGTTGGCGAAATTGCGTCAAGTGCAGTATAATGTTTTAGTGTTATGTGGAAAACTACGTCAGTGTTTTCAATTCTTTTAATCAATTTCGATCTCTGAAGCTGTAAAGTATTTTGATACCGTATATATTTGGACGATATTACGGAAAATTATATGTGTGTTGTATACGTTTCCTACCTTATCACAGAGAAATGCATTAAATGTTCCAGTTCAAAATGTATAATATTTTGAACTGGAAGTCTGTTCAGGATCAACTTCTGTAGAATCGATCAGCATCAACTTCAAGAGTTGTCTTTAATTTTTTAAAAAGTAAGATACAACGTCTGATATCGAAAAATTGGAGGTGAAAAAAAACCTCGGTATCGGTTTTTAGATTTTTATTTCAGAATTCGTAGTACTTAGAAATTAGGGTATTTATCCTGTAAAATGACGCTGCTCCCTTTCCAACTGACGACTAATTATCATTCTCATTTGAGGTGAGTGTCAAGAACTCTGGGTTATGTTGTTAGTATTTGACATTTCTTAATTTTTTAATAATATTTGTTTACGCGAACAAGTAAGGAAGCAAAAGACGTTCTACATCCTCCATTCATACACGATGCTTAAAAAATCTGGTTGTGACCTCTGGTGAACTTAAAAACTTCTTGGAGAGCACTCAATACCAAATGTATTAATCCTCTGATATGATGAAGCTCCTGTTGCTGCGCCTTTGTTAATATGGCAGCTAGATTATAGTGGATTAAGCTGGTTCCGATCGACTGGCTGCATCAATAATTGATCGGGATGTTCATGTGATTTTATAAAAGTAAAAAAAATCGTTATTGAAATTTGAAGCTTGCTGTTATTGTGCCGTATAAATTTTCCATTACGGAGACATTTGCTGCAGTCTCCTGTCAACATTCAGTAGATAAAAGTAGTGTGTGCTTAGAGATGCTAATCGATCCTCTTATTTTTCAGCCCCAAAGACAGCGCCCCACATTAGGAATGGGGGACTCTCTTGGAGGACCTTTCCCTCCTAGGTTTGACCTTGCACCAGAATATGAATAAATCTAGCGCTGTGTTATTATAACTCAATACGAACATTCTCACGCGGTGTTGCCAACTGGGCCGTGTGCTTAATTTTACTCACATTTATTTTAATTATTTTTTATTTTCGTTTTCTTGAACATTAGGACTGTATGATTCCGTTGTCAAATTATGTAAAAATGTATGAGAAGTAGGAGAAGAAAGGGATAATCAGAGACACGTATTCACCACCTACAGCCCTTTGATCTCTTAATTCTCACAACGCCAACTTTGTATTTTTTAAAAATGATAGGGTCTAAATTATCGTATGTGTGACATGTTGTATGATATAAGGCACCAATAAACAAAAAGTTATATCGTTATCGTATTTAATTTATGAGTGTTATTTTACAATTATTATCCTTCCACATTATCATTCTTTACACTCTGTATTTATTTTGTTGTTTATTGTTATAATTTTATTGTAAAATAAATAGATTATATTAATTTAATAATATGAATTTAATTTCCATGATTCCAAGAATCCTCTAGACAAGACGTGATTGGTACAATTTTTTTTTTCATTCAGAATAAGCTTGCTATACATTAGATAATAACAGATAATTCCTGCAAAATTATAGAGGGATTCAGTTAGTTATACATATGTTTTTAACAGTATAAAATTGCTTATAGTTTTGCTAACTATTTCCACTTTTCCTATATCAAATCATGAATGCTCTGTAATAATTGCACTTTCAACTGAAAATTGATAAACAAGAAAAATGGATGAACTTGTGCATCGATATTTGGCATTACAATATGGCACAAAAATTTGATTTTCCGTGCCACACTATGATTTTTTTAAATTTAAATTAAGTGTTACAATAAATATTTTGGGAGAACACCTAGTTCTCAAAAAAACCAATCCCTCATTCTCTTGATGAAAAGCTAATGTTATAATATTTTTATATTTTAAGAAGTGCCTTAAAATACCCAATTAAAGAAAATCATTCTATACAATAGAACGTGTCTCCCCTGTCTAAATCCTTTGTTGTCCCTCTAAATCGTAATGGAGGTTTAAATTAAAACAAAAACGTACTTCATTTCAGTTTATTCACTTTACTGATCCATTTCGGAGGTGACTTGTTTGGTTGTACTTTAGCCAGTTGCATGTACTGGCCCTTAACAGCATCAAGCTGCGTGGATAGTCTCCATTCCGTTCCAAACTTTTTACAAGTCTCCATAAACACCGGATATAAATGTTCTAGAAGGCCGTGGTCAAGTGTGGGAAACAAATGATGCAAGGCATGGTCACCGAAACTGATAAGAACCAAAAAGTGTGACCCGGTTATTTCATTTCTGTCCATAACTGCATCTAGTTGATATATGCCCCAATCCATTTCGTTTTTAGGTCTAAGAAATATAATATTGCATGTACTTATATGAAGAATAGTTATTTGTGTATCAAGGCACTAAACTTTTTATCACGAATGTGGATTTACATTAGGAATGTACGATTTACATTACCAATGTAGGTACACATTATGTTTTTTCCGAAATCGAGAAATCATTAAATTAAAAAATTATTATTTTTTAAAGCTACAAAATTATGCCACAAAAACTGCACAGCGTTTGTTGTGTGTTAATTTGACGTTTATCTGTCACTCCCCCTCCTTGAAAAAATCGTAAAACAATGGATGACTTTAGTGAATATTTCTCGTTCTTTACTGCCGATTTCGACGTTCATTTTCAGAATGTTTCAGAATTTTTTCACACCTTCAAATTATGGCGTAGAACGTTTGAGTTGGTCTTCCTTTTTAGAGTAACAGTGCTTCGTCTTATCTATAAGAATTGGGCTTTTCAATAGTTTATTATTTATTATATTAATATAATAATTTACGAAGACATGAGCGTATAAAATTTGTAACGTTTTTTTTTTTTTGGCCCACTGTGTACCTATCTTATATCTTACTAGTAAAAGTTTTAGTTTACTTCATTGTTGTGGGGTATTTATTCCCAAACGCTTCAGGAATCGATAGATCTTGGTAAAATAATAGTAACTTCTTGTAGAAAACTATTTTTAGTGGTAAAAAATAACCAATGAAAAGTAAATTTTTAACTTTAAGGACTGAAATAATAAAACATTCAAAACTCTGTGTATTTTGGGAACTAAGTAGGTACTAATTTTAATTTTATATGCTGTTGACTTTAAGATGTGTATAGGAAAACTTACTTAAGAGATACTAAGCCAGAAAGTGGTCTCAGTGATTTGTCAATTAAAAATATTTTGTTAGGTTAAATCACTGTTATGTGTGTTTCCCTATACCTACTAGTTCAATAAATTAAAAATTACTTTATACTATTATCCATCATGTGATGACCTTTTGTCAGTACGTAATTTTTATGTCCAGGCAAAACTAAATAAAATTTCTTAATACCAATACCTGATTGAGTCTTTAGGTTTATTTTCTACTAATTTTTTTATTATCTTAGAAGATGCGTCAAAGTATCTACTGAATAAAAGATGAAATTGTTCATATAGATAATGACATTAATGGTAAAAATAAATTGTTGTAAAAACAGGTTATATTATTGGCTAATTGGACAGAAATCCAAAGAATCGCAGACAAATTTGACTCCTTTTCCTAGGTCAGTAGTGCAGTGACGGAGAGTGTTGCTGCATATCTAAAGGGGAAATATTCCTTGATAAGTGAAATGTTTACTACGGTTATACCGCATACAATATTTTCCGATAATATATGCTAATTTGTTTTAAATAATACATACGTATTTTGTCTATTTACTTGACGTTTTTCTGAATACCGAGGTAAGTACAAATATTACTTTCGTATTCAAAAGTATAAACTGATCCTGTCTAACGAGACATTAGAAAATGTTATCCTGAATACTTAATATTTTTCTAATGAATCAATTCTCACGGATTTCTGATCAATTGTAGATTTTTCACAGTGAGAATCTTACCCACAATCTGATATATTTTTTGTTTCTAGTCTTTCTTTAGAATTTCTAGTCCTAAGTCCTAAAGTATTATTCTCTGAGTGACCTATGTAGGTACTATATCTTTGGACTTTTTTTTTAAACAGACAAATAGTTCGAATTTATTTTTTGTCAGCGTCCTCTTGTGATAAAAAACTTCGGCGCCTATGTAGTTAAATAATGGTTTTACCTTGGCATGTCTCCGTCATGAAACAGATCGGGATGGTGATGTCCTGCATTTAGCCCCACCACACCAAAATGAATACCACTGACTACAAGAATCCATAGAAACATTATTGCACAAAATGTTACTTCCTTTCCTGTCACAAGATATGTCAAAATTGGTACTGTGAAAGGCAAGAGAATTGACCATGTGAATTCTTGCCTTCCTAATACTAATTGTATCAACCTACAAATTGAGATATCTATTTAATGAGTGGAAATTAGTCTGTAATATGGGATGTAATATGCATATGACTAACTAAATAGTAATATGTAATAATAAGGGATCAGTTTTTTATGCGTACCTATACCCTACACAACCTGAGACACACTCTCAGGAAGTACTAAATGTTCAGTCAAGATTTCAAGTCCTACACGTCATGAGTGAAGCTATGAAACCCTTGCCGTTGCCTACTTAATTTTAAATTATTTAATAGATTAAAAGTAGACATGTACACCAATTTAAATAACAGTGTTTAAAAGTAGATTCGCCTTTATATATTTCCATTATTCTTAGAATTTATTTACAAATAGTCATGATGTGTAGGACTTGAAATCCTGACTCTACTATAATAAATTTATAATCTAAAATGCCTGCTTAACGAGATATAGGGCTTTAAAGTTTTGTTTGAAATATGTTAAATCGAAATATCCAAAATGCTTCAAGACTTTTGTATAAAATTTATAATTTTCTGTATTGTTCAATATTTTATTTTTACCAAGTCGTAGCGCAGAACCGGGGATTTTGTGACCTTATTTTAAAAATATTTTTTACAATGTCCAACGTTAATTTTCTATCAATTTTCTTTAATTTTTTGCATACAATTTTGCGTTTTTGAGTAATTAATCTTTGAATCACCATCCATTTTCTTAAAATTTTCGAATTTTTTTCAGACTAAGCTTATAATGTTAAAATATTGACTGATATATGAAAATTATTGGTCTTTACTATGGAAAACGAAATGAAAACTAATTGTAAACATTCTTGGGAATGATTAGGAGCTCGGTGGCCGAGCGGTTAAGACGTCTGGTTTTTAATCGTTCTCCGCGGTTGACGACGCGACGGTTCGAATCTCACCGTGGTCAACTTTTTCTAATTGCTCCAATATTAAATCTGTGTGTATAAGGCTGGTAGCGTTCTTAATATTCAACAGTACTACAATATCACTGTATAAATGGCTAACAACCTACTGTACACTTTAATTAATTCCCTTTACCTGGAAACCTTAATAAAGGTTTTCCAGGTTTCCCTTATTCTCGTACTAAATGGTAGTTAAAGTTATAACATCGTAAGTCGTTCCTGGGTGCACTTGCGCCCCGCAAAATAATAATATGCCGCTCCCTCTCCCACACAAGTCTCTGACTTCCGGGCTCATCACTAAGATGAGAATGAGGGGTAGGGAGATATTATTATTATTATTATTATTATTTACATTTGGAGATGTTGAAGGTACGATTTCTTTAAAATAAAATTTTAACACCATGTATTATCTAAGAAGGTATTTCAAACCCAATGTTATTAGAGCATTCTTATGTACTTTCTGTCAAAGAAGCAAGTCAAAGTTTTTGTTTTCATTATTACTGCCAACTTATTTGTTTATATTAAATTCTCAAAATCATAGAATTTATATAAATATTACATTTGATACAAAAATTGGTTTTACATAAATTTATTATCACTGACATTTTATTTAATTTATACTTAAATAAATTAATCCTGATCTGCGAATATTTTATAATTTCAAATTGAAGGTCGATTTTTTCACTCGTCTGTTAATATATAAAATATTCTAGGAAATCCATAATGTTTAGTGGTGAGAAACACACAATAGTGCCCTCTTTTGCTCTTTGCTACTATCTGTCTTACAATTATTGTCTAATTGACAGACAGATAGCGACCTGCTTTTTCGCCAATGCCATTACAGCAGTGAGCTCTATTGCCTTTGAGAAAGACAATCCTACTTATGAAGAATGCCGGAGTAATGCAATGCCAGTCGGCATTGTCCTAAAAACTTTAATTTTCAATTTAAAAAATATTGTATGCTAAGATGCCCTACCAGTATGCTATTCAGTAGGTACTATAAATTTACAAAATTTTGGTGAATTTCAAACATTTTAAATGGAAACTGTTACAGATTAAAATATTTTCAAAAAATCGGAAATTGACTCGAACACTCATTTTTCTCCAAACGTTTTCAACAGATACTTAGCTCTTCGTCAGCAGAGACTTTGTATTATGATTTTTTGTATCAATCTGATATTTAAAAAATTGACTACTTATAAAGGGTTTTTCAATAGGAACGCTCGATGTTTGGCAACAGCGTATGACGAAGTCGGTAGTCAGACAGGTTGTATCTTTGACGGACGTATTCAGTTAGTCTTTACATTTCATTATTTAACGCTATACGATTCAACAACGCCTCGAAATGGTTAAAACTTATTATCAAAATCAATGTTCTATTCGGCAAACGTTTTGTTCACTTCGGCAAATTTATGGCTTCGATGGTCGTCCTTCAGAGTCCACAAATCGCCGTCTAATAAATAAATTTGAAGCAACCGGGTCGCTGTTAGATCAGACAACGCCTGTACGTCAACGAATCGCAAGATCCGTTGAAAATATTGCTGCAGTCCGGGAAAGTGTGCGTCACAGTCCATAACAATCCATTCCACGTCGTGCTCAAGAACTTGGCCTTTCTTCGACGTCAGTTTGGCGAATCTTGCATAAGGACTTAGGGTTTCACCCTTATAAAGCGCAATTAACCCAAGAACTAAAGCCCAACGATCATAGACAGCAGCTTGCATTCGCTGAGTGGGCGCTAGAGCAGTTGGAGGTTGATCCTAATTTTGGACGAAAAATAATCATGCGATTTAACGCCACTGGATTTCTTTCTCTGGGGCTTTGTGAAATCTCGTGTCTATGCCGATAAACCACAGACGGTTGCCGCCTTAAAGGCCAACATCAGACGCGTCATTGGTGAAATTGAGCCACTTCTATGCGATAACGTCATCGAAAATTGATCTCCAGGATTCGAGTCACCAGGCGAAGCCGCGGCGGACATTTAGCTGATATAATTTTTAAAACATAATGTGCTCACATATGTTTTAAAATAAAAATAAAAACATGTCAGTTTAACTTATACAATTTGTTTTATTACATTACAAAGATCGAGCGTTCCTATTGAAAAACCCTTTACTTGGGGGAATATTTATTAAAAAGCTTAAAGCTGTTTTCATTTTTCCTTATTTTTTAGGTCGGTATTCTAAAAGAATTTCTTGATGACTTACCAGTAGTTTACAGAAACAGACAGAACAGTTGAAAATAACCGATATACCCTGCAATCTCAAAGAAAAGACTGCACAAGTACCTACCAGTACCTAGTATAGATTCTGAGATGCCCTGGATTTCCTATAAACTGATATGGTCTGTCGAATATATACTTACGTTTTCACGAAGCTGTTAAAATATATAAGCCCATACAGAACGGGTGAGTACACCCAAGAAAAGTATTGAAAAATAATATTCTTTTCTGTCGGCAGGTATTGAAGGAAAGGTTCCGCTACCGAAATCTCCAAATCGTTCACTGTGTTTGTATACAGGTGGTGACTCAAGACGTGACTTATCCTCCAATCTCTAAAAATAAGCGAACGGTTATTTTAGAACGGGGTGAAACGAATGTCTATTTAAATAAAACCAGACGAAAATAAACATTGTGATCTGGTTATGAAGAATGTGCGACGGAGGAGGTAAACAAAAGTTAAATGCGTTCGTTTGGATATAGGTAACAATGAATACATAGACGTTGCTATTGGGTTTTGAACTCTTTTGGCCAGGTAAGATAATTACAAACCTAATTCATTTTAATAGCACAACTCATTAGGCCCATTCACTAACGGGACAACATGTCAGCTTTTTAATATTTGGAAAATTTTTAGAAGCCAGCGTTTTAACCAAGCGCAACCAGCAATAGTTTCTAGAGTGTTAAATTTTCAAGAAGTTGGAGTTTTACATGACACGTTAACCCAGTTACCCAGTAACCCATGGCCAGAGTCTCCCAGTTGCTGTATGCTAATATGCTTCGTCCAAAGAGCGATTGACTTGGAAACAGGTATTCGGAAAGATGCATCTTATTCCTCGTTCAGACTTGTTGCAAAAGGCTTGCACCAAGCTGTCTGACAATGGATCTGTTTCTGGTGTGGTGTATGTTGTACTAGATTAGCACCTTGGCAATGGTTCCTCTTATAAGCGATGACATTGGAAAGGTTGCTTGATAGCATGTTAGTATATTGTTTCCAGGCAACGAATATAATAAACGCCTCCCTAGTGTTAGTCCAGATTTTAACCTGTTAGGCTTGTATTCTGTTACCGCTGTGCGTTTACTATGTGTACCTTGACAACAGTCCTTCTATGAGCCAGCCATTAACATTGTGAAAATTGCTTGGTAGTGTGCACCACTCTAACGTTTCTGAAATCCGAATACATAAAATCATCGTGAACTTGCATTTTGCTTTCTTGTCTTTTACTAAATGCACCTAGATAATAGTTCCTCCTACGTGCGACTGACACTCGAAAAGTTGCTGAGTCATGGGCATGTTTTTTTTCACCAAGTTTTCCTCGTTTTACTCGTGGTTGCTCCTCCCAGAAGATTATGATATTATATTTCTTCGTACTCGTAGAAGATTATGAACAGCTGATTCTACCTCTTAACATATATGGATGCATGCCTTATAGGCATATGTCTATATTGGAAAAGTGTATATATACAAAGCTCAGTGTCTTGGTAATATCCCTGGTGTTACCTGCCATTTTTAATTCCTTTTAGCCCCAAGGTATCAGTGGTCAGTGTTTCTATGGTGTTTTAACCAAGGATTTTATATGAAACTGTAAATTTGTCTGTAGATTTTTCTGGTTGAAGTATATTTTTGTTACCCAGTACGCTGGATCCTTTATATTACCTCTGATCAATACTCTGACGTATATTAATATAAATAATATATTAAGAAAGTCATTAATTTACCTTGATTGCATTAGAGTAAAGTCAAAATAATACATCCTAAAGTTGTCCCTCTGGTGGAAGAAATTATGGGCAGCTATGGCAGCCATACTAAGTAGAATTCCCGCTAACGCTCCTACGGTGAAGCTCTTCAGGTAAACTGCTAATATAGATGAAAGAATATAAGAAGCGAATAATGCATCGGTAATATATTTAGACCTTTGGGCTGGTTTCTTTGGTAATGTCGACAATTTCTCGTAAACATTCCGCTTAAGTGTTTTATAGAAACCGTTTTCTTCGAAGGTAAACGGTGAGTTTCTAGCTTGATTGGCTTTGGATATAAAAAACCTTGGCAGCATTTTTTCTGCGGATGAAGATAGGTGGTGGGCTTCGAATGCCTCTGTGATATCCGTCCCCTAAAAGAAACGTTGATTACTAAACACTGCAAGGGGATTGTATCATATAAAATTAGATTAGGAAATGTACTTGCAATTTTTCACTTCCAATGTTCTAGTTTTATAATCTGTGAACTTTAGATCGTACCTCAAGTTGTTAATTGACTCAAGTTTAACATAAATAAAACCACTTTACTGAAAAATCTCTTACTCCTGTTTGAGAACGATTATTATAACATTGAAATTACGCCACTGTTATGTGAATAAAATATAATAAACTAAAGAAGTGAAAGAAAGATCAGCCAGAGGTTGGATAAAATCATTGAAGAAAATATAAATGAAAAAAATATAAAGCAACATTATGGATTTCTAGTTTTATTATATTACTATATGTTTTCAATTAAAGAAAATCTACTAAAGCACAGTCGTGTAACTACATCTTCATAATTTAAATTAACTATGAACTGTGTATAAGATTCACCATAATTTAGCGTTAGCTGCATTATCATTTTCTGTAAGAATGATGAGTTTGGCATATTGTTGGTAAATGGTATTTATTTGCCTCTCAACATTTACAAATATAAGCTATGACACATAAGAAATTATTATTTTGTTACCTTCGTAAGCTTCAACCAGTCCGTTCCGCCAGGATGCATATTAACGAAATCGCTGAAGTCATATAAGCAGTCCTGAATTCTCCATAGTTCCTCTGCTCCATCGTCAGCTCTCTTACCTTCCAACCAGGTTTGCGCACTGTGAAGAGGATGATCCCTTAATGTTGGATATTTTATGCCAAGGCTCGACAATCTATTCTTTTCTAATTCGCTTTTATAATTCAGTGGAAACAGTTGTTTGAGTGCGTAGTTAATGGATGAGTGGATAAACTTTTGGTCCAGTAAACCGGCCATGTTTCTGAAAAAAAAAATTGGTGATCAGGAAATTTGTAACGAGTTCGTCAGATAGTTACAAAAACAGCTAAAGTCAGAAGTTAGTTTGTTCGAATATAATTTATATTCGAACAAACTTTATATTCGAATATAACTAAACAATTCGTTTAGAACAACGTTTTAGAAAAATATTGAGGAAATGAAATCAAGAGAATAGAAGAAGGCCCTTCTAGGCAATGCCACTATCTTCCCTAACAGGTGATAGCAATTTTCAGTGAAGAGTGCTCTTTTTTAGAAAGAAAGTAATAACCTTTTTGAGAATGGAATTCTTTATAAACTCGTCGATTATTATTCATACCAAAGAGATCCATACATTACCAGAATGCTTCTTTGGCTTGTTTCTACTCGTCAATAAATATTTGTCTCTTTAAGAACTTTATATAAAGTTGATGTCCCAACCTCTTGTGTATGTTACCGGGATTATTTTTTATAAGATCACTCGTACCTATATCGCTTATTCACTTCCAGTAATTTTAAAATTGATTGATAACTGTTTCGACGTCAATCATCCTCTTCAAGCGCAGAAAAATACCTTCTGGTTATGATTGTAATTAGGCACAGGTAGGAAAAAACGCGGCGTCTGTACCAATCATATTGCAAACAAATGCATGCACGCCACTGGACACCGCATTCCATCACTTTGCGCATTAAATGAAAACAATAGATATTTTAGTGGCGTTCGGTAATTACCTCAGATTGATCTTTTTAATCCGTATCGTTCATTATTTACATCTAGAGGTAGGGGAGGTAGATCTTGATCGTTCAGAAATTAAATCAGATCGATCAGAGCAAGATCTCTTTGCTCGAAGCATGTTGGTCGAGGAGAAAGATTAATCTGAATTTGTGAGGTTGTGGTGGTCATGGTTGTCAATTGTCATTGACTTTTTGAAGTTGTAGTTGGTTGTAATTGAGTTGAGTTGTAATTTTTTTGGAAATGGAGAAGTAGATTTACAATTATTTGATTTACAAAATACAATTATACATTAAATTTACAATTTACAAAAATTTGGCACTGTTTCATAAGCGAAGTTTCCTTTTTTTTTCAAACAATTTGTACATTCTTCATCTTCATCTTCAAAAATTATTTCATATCCTTGGACTGCATTTAAAATGGTTGATTTTACAATATTAATTACGAATGATTTAAATATAATTCGTAATATAGAATATAAACAAACCGTCAACAAAGTCAAAACAGAAAAGGTGAGGTTATATTATGCCTTATGCAATCGATTTCGTTCATTTATTTTCTATTGTCTGTCTCATCTGGAATCACGTGACTGTAATCTCGTCGCATCCGTGAGCATATTACCGAACGCAACTAGTATAACTATAACATCTGACATCCTGATATCCGTCGTTTTATGAAAGACCTTGACATTTCCATCACTTTTTTTATATTTCTGATCTATTTCATTACAATTATTTCTAATCGCGATATAATTAAAATTAGGTCAGATTTTTATGTTTATAGAATATTATTTCTAAAAATATTTTCAATCCAAAATATGAATTTTACAGTAACCACTTTAACAATGTAAATGGCGGGAAATCGAAAATATAGACACCCTGTATATAAATTAGCAATATGAAACTAAGTCAGAAAGTCCCTCTTAAATAATTAGTGAAATCCAAATATATACCTAATAAAAAGTACATCATTTCATTTAAAATATAGCAGTTAATACTGATGTCCCGACTGTATTCAATAAATATGTCACTTTTATAAAAGTTATTTGCAAATAATAAAAGGTTACCATATAATGTGTACAGTTTAATTCAAAAAAATTATGTACACAATTTTAAAATTAAAATACAGGCATACAAATATGTCACTAACTATCATTTTCTACCGCCACATTCTTGTTGGAAAATATATTTTATATATCTACTGTCTAGGCACAGGTGGTATTTTGACTGAATTATATCTTTAAAACGTCAAACAGTGTGGCTTTTTGTATTCACAATGTTCATCTTTTTAAAATGAATAACAGGTAGCTTATGACTACTGTATCTTAATAAAGGCTGAAAATAAGAAAGTGTCTTTATATGGTGTTATTTTCGGTCTAACTAGAAACAGTAGTAATGAAGAAGTTAAATAAAAAAAAACTTACGGTAAAACAACAATTAAATTCCTAATTTAGTTTTGAATAATAAACTTAAACATCCCAAACTGGAACAAAATACTCGCAATATATGTCTATTGCCTAATATTAATCATTTCTAGATTTGGAAAACGGTCATTATTTAAATTTAAAGAGATAAGAATACGTACCTATTATTTTTATTATCACAATAATATTTTTTCAAACTAATTTTGTTCCCTAAAGCCAAATCGTCGATTTAAATATAGAAAGTATCAGGTTCATATTCCTTCATCAAATTAAAAACTGTTGCTATAAGTGGTTTAACAATCATGAAGGTAAATTAAATAATATCCTTGGACTATCATAAATTAGATTTAAATAGCTAAATATTCTACTTTGACCTATACATGATGTGAATATTTATGAACAATTGACATATTATGAGGGTATGAATATGTTATAGAGTAGCCAGATTTATCTATTTCTTGCTATTTTAAATAAATACTATAAGGAAGGTATTCATCAAATGATGGCCTTAAATATCAAGTAATTACCAAACTATTTATTATAATTGTTTTGAAAAAAATTCAGTTCTCACTTAGATGTTTCAAGAAATATATTGAAAATACTCTATATACTACTATTTTGGCTTGTTAGGCCTTTCTCAATAGGTAAATGTTTATTACTAAATATTTCCAAGCGCATTTTAGTGATCTTTCTATTTACCTACACAATTAGTACAAGGATTTCTAATTAAAGATTTTTTAATTTCTAATTGCTATAACAGTTCTAAGAGCTTTCCTTTCATTTCCCGATGCAGTACGTTTACATTTTCTAGATCTATAAAATGATTGTTGTCTATGCAATGCGTCTATAATTCTAAAATTTTTACGTTATTTAGTAGTGATGTAAAACGGATTTTTTTCCACAGACAAATTTGACATTTTTGAAAAAAATCTGGTAAAGAAAAATATGGTTTTTTCTCCAGCAAAATATTCCTTTTTGTCCATTGGAAAAAATTTTTTTAAATCCAGACAAAAACAGATATTGGACAAAAATCCGAAAATTTTAGGACAATAATTGGACAAAAATCTGACATAAATCGGATTACCCGCCTTTTTTACTGTCATCTATTATTAACTTATAAAACTTGTATTAGGCCTTTCTCATTTGCTTTCATTAAGTATAGTATAAATAGTAATTACAACATTTTATATTAAAAATTTATTTTGGTGACCAGAAGTTTACTGAAAGCTAAATAAATACTTAATAGGACTTGGGTAGATAAGTGATTTTACTGTTCGTATCAGCATCAAAATATGGTCGAAAGTTTTTTACTACATTATGTTTCTTAATTGGCTATTGACAAACTATTGATTCGTATTAAAAATATTCAGTTTATTTTTTACATTTTTCAAAAAAAAACGAAAATATAGATAACTAATTATTTTCTATTTTCTATCTTTAATAACTCAATTAATATTGGCTAATACGTTAAAAAAATTAGTTAAACGTCGATCAAAACTAACCTTTAAGAAATGCATTAGAAAATTTCCAATATTTGATTATAACATACACGTATTTGGTATTAAATTGATCAGAAAATTATGTCTAATTCAATTTTTTACCTCAAAAATTATTTTTTTTGTCCGATTTTGGTCCAATTTTTGTCCGGAAAAAATCAGACAAAAATGACATAAACATTTTTTTTTTTGTCATTTTTACATCACTATTATATAGTATGAACTTTTTATGTTCTTTTACTCTAGTTTCAATACTTCTACCGGTTTGACCCACATACACAGCATTACAATCCACGCAGTTAATTTGGTATACTCCCGATTGTTTTAATTTATTAACCCTTTCTTTGTTGTTTATCAAAATCCTCCAAATATTACTTTTGTTGATACTAATCGTTTTACATCCGTTGCGTTCTAATCTGCGAGCTATTTTTTAACTATAACCTGGGACGCAATTAATAGAAGTATAGGTTGGTTTCTTTTCCCGAATATTGTAAAAATCTCGACGAATTAATTTCCTCCTTTTGTTTTTTATCATCTTATCTATTAGTATTTCTTTATATCCGTTGTTTCTTGCAATCTGCTTGATTATACTTAACTCTTTTTCAAAATCTGCTTTTTTTCTAGCGAAAACATTAAAAGCCTATGTATTAAACTATGGAAAACCGACTTTTTTATTTGCCAGGACTGCTGCGAACTTGCTGGTAAAAGTTGTTGGTTTTCTATAAACCGAGAATTTTAATTTATTTTCTACCTTTGTATTGTTATATCCAAATAGTTTAAATGATTATTTTATGGTAGAGCAGGACCTCTCTTGTACTTGTGTATAAGAGGACAACTGAACTTCGCCTTTTACATTTTTTAACGGCTGTGACAAAAATAGTAGGTATTGCCTTAGGTATATCGCCGAATTCGTATTTAGAAGGGCTATCTACTTATACTATGAAATATAAGTAGAGCGTCATCGTATTTAAAAAAAAATGTCGATAATGTGCTCATCAAACATTGCTCAAAAAAATTGGAAATATTGCAGAAAAATGGAAATGTCTATATACTAATTTTGAACAGTTTCAGCGTTTTTTTATCTTATGTAGAAAAAAATATGACTTTTGTTCCACCATTTTGGAACATACTGTATATCAACTTGATTGATTATAAAGCTGCATGATTAAATAATTTAGTTTTCTTGACTCTCACAACAGAAGCAACTGATTACATTTAGAACCACAGCATCTCATAATATTCCAACAAATAGTAAATAAATAATAACAAATAATCTTCAATCGTATCTATATGAACGTTCTATGCACCAAACAACAGGTTTTCTTACTATAAAACGTAATACACTGGACATTGCTTGAAATTAGGTAATATAATTTTTAAACACAGAAAACAAAAATACGATGAATACAAGTATTAATTGTTAAATTTTATTTGTTAGCCATAAGCAGAGATTCAAATTAAGAATTATTTTTTGTTATTTAATATGTTGATTAGGCAGGTATTTCCGCAAGGCAAGGTGAACAAGAAAGTACAATTCTGCGTCAGAGTAAGTTAAAATTATAACTAGAAGATTATATTGTTAGGTATACTTTTTTTAACGAAGAAGTATTTTTTTCATTAATGATATTTTAGTGTCCATATTTTAATATCTATAATTAATTCACGGACTAAATTAAAATGTGATTTATAATTGAACTTATAAATATTTTAGATAATGATGTGCTGCATTGAAAATGGCAGAACTTTAAACTCCTTAAAATATACTCGTGATATGTTAATATTACACTATGAAAGCGTAGAAAGAACATATAGTGAAATAATTTTATAATTGCAAGTTTAA
This sequence comes from Pogonocherus hispidulus, assembly GCA_963924545.1. Taxonomy (NCBI): domain Eukaryota; kingdom Metazoa; phylum Arthropoda; class Insecta; order Coleoptera; family Cerambycidae; genus Pogonocherus; species Pogonocherus hispidulus. Next base: position 46,890,272 of record OZ004698.1, on the reverse strand, counting down.
ACGGCAATTATGTATAATTAACACTGACGTCGTTTTTCGCATAACACCAAAACACTATACCGCACTCGATATATGTATATATGTATATCTATATATGTTTAATTGTCAGATTATACTGGCAACTATGTATAATTTTCAGTTTAAACTGTCAATTATGTTTGTATAATTCTATTATTATGTATAATTGTCAGGTTAAGTTGTCAATTATGTATAATTGACAGTTTAAACTGACATTTATACATAATTACCAGTATAAACTGACATATACAAAATTGCCAGTTTGAACTGCCAATTATGTATAATAAACACTGACGTAGTGTTCCACATAACACCAAAATACTATACTGCACTCGATATATGTATATATGTATATCGATATATGTATACTTGTCAGTTTATACTGGCAATTATGTATAATTTTCAGTTTAAACTGTCAATTATGTTTGTAGGTATAATTCTATTATTACGTATAATTGTCAGGTTAAACTGTCAATTATAGGTACATAATTACCAGCATAAACTGACATACATACTTAATTGACAGTTTAAACTGGTAATTATGCATAATTGTCAGTTTAAACTAACAATTATAAAATTATTTAACGATATGTCCTTTCTATGCTTCAATTGTCAATTATACATAATTGCCATGCAGTTTAAACTGGCCATTATGTACCTATAATTGACACTTTAAATTGGAAAATTAAAATAAAATTATTTCACTATAGTTATGTCTTTTCTACGGTTTCGTATTATTCTCACTCTTTATCGAAATTATTTTAAAAATTAGAATTCGATTCGTTTTAATTCTATACCTTATCAATAAATTTAGATAAACTTCGGAATAAACATTTCAATATAGGATTATTAATTTCACGTAATAAATATATATCACTACATTTACAAATATTCATCATAACATTAACAACGAGGTATGTCAAGATGGAGGAGGTAATATCAATATTAATTTTATTATTTGGATTTACCTGGGTAGGTTTTTAACTGACTTTTATAATTTTAGAGAAATATTACCACAAGTTAGCAGTTCATGTTTCTCGAAGGCATTAAAATATATTATGAAACGGTTATTCAGTTACTTTGTGACAAAGAATAAAACAGAACAGTGAAATACGAAAATAGGTAAATGGAATTAAATTAATATGCTATGAATGTGTGCGAGTTTCTCATAATCATCTTTATTCATAAGTTCATTGTAATCTAACCACCGCCTACAAACCTATACATCGGAAGAATTGTTAAATAATATATATTCTGTTCAGTAAGTAAGTATGTATCAAATAGCTACAACAAAAAGTGTAATTCATGGAAACAACTTAACTTCTATTATTGCATTAATAATTGATATGTGTTTACTCGTTAATGTTATTTTTAAATATAATAATACTTGGGCATGTTATGAAATAATATTTTTCTAATATTTTCAAACTTACCCCTCGCTAGAAATAGAAATGTACTGACCTATATGTCAGGAAAGCGCTATATCATCTAATTTATTACTACATAATCACAACAATTCAGACAGTGTGGAACACATGTGTATACAAGTAGCAACCAAAACACTACTTAATGTATGAACTTTATATGTTAGAGCAGCATATCAGTTTACAAGTTATTGTTGTTATCAGGACCGGTCCAGTAATAAGTCCCTGATAAATGAGTACCTACTTATATGCAATGTTTATGGGCATACATAGACTGCCATGATAATCCACTCCATAAAAGATTAAATATAAACATCGATAAAGCTTTTAGTTCTGATAATTTAGCCAATGACATAAATCATAAATCGAACGTCACTTGTTACTTAGAACCTTTATTAACAATTTGGGAAACATTTAAATTCGAATTTATTTCTTCAATGAAAAACAAAAAAAATAGGACTTTCAGCCAGAGTCCTCTTGTTTTCTTTTTAATTGAAGAAATAAATCATATATTTAAATTGGAATTGAAACTTTTGTTTTACCATTTGTATCTAACAGTAGTAGTTACTATTCTAATAAGTAGTATAGTTACTACTGAAAAACTGATTAAATAACGTACAGGAAAATGAGAGCCAGCCAATAAGAACCAATATGGGCCGCTTGTACAAAAGTGGTTGATCCTGAACCTAGTTCTACCATCATAGAAACCTTGGTTTCAATAGAGATTAGAACTTGGATCAAATGAACGAATGGTTAAACCACTTTTATACAAACGGTCCTACGTATTTTTTTGCTATGAACTGTTTTATATTGAATTTTGAGTAGTAGTGTCACACATACATACAATAAATACCTATATGCTGTTATTTTTGTTCAAATGTTACCATGTTCATTGATACCATGATACCATGATACAATAAATGGTTCTAGCTTTTTATTAGCAAGAGCTTATAAGTGCAACAGCTTATCTAATTTTCGACTATGCTATCGATATTTTTCCTTAGGTGGTAGGGGCTCTTTTTTTCTTTTGTGGCGATACTTAATTCTCTTACTATTTGATAGTAATTAGTACCTAGCTGTCTTTTGGATTTGCCTTTGTATGCATAGAGTATGCAACCAACAATTTTGTTGCGCTTAAAATGCTCAGTAGTATGAGATATTTGCTTGACCAGTAGCCCAAATAGAAATTGCGGCAAACCAAACCAAACTGCAGAAGATCATGCTTTTTAATGTATTTTGAGGAACCCGGACCTTTCGTTCATCCTCTATCTACGTCACTGAACTTACGAAATCTGGAATATTGGTTATTTTTCAACACTCACCAACTTATGCAGCGAAGAACTTTGGTATCTCTGATCTTTGACATAAAATATCTATCAATATTAATTATAAAATTCTTGATTTTGGTAAAACTCATACTCCTTTTTGATTCGAAATTACAAGATGTAAATCAAATACACCCAAGAAAATGAAATACTTACTGCAATTTATCGTCATTTTCACCTCCTCCAGCAACGGTAACAACATTGTATTAGTAATGCACATGTCAATCTTTGTAAATATATCCTTCTTGAATTTGATGTATGTTCAAAGTTAGGAGTAATACTCAAATGTAGTCAAAAACGGTATTTATCACTATTCAACCATTATTTTCATCCCACTAACGGTGGTGCTGGTTTGTTGTAATAGTGCACCTCCTGATTTTGGTAAACGCGTACCTTTTCGATTAAAAGTTATAGAGTATAACTTTCATCTGATATAACAGAACATGATCTATTCAGTTATTATTTTTAACCTTTGGATCGATGACAGCAAAAGCTTTGATGTTGCTCACAGTCTCGACACTGTCTGATATACAGCTATCATATCTGCAGCTGTTAAAATAAAAACACAAGAAATTGCAGTTTGCTTTTTATTTATTTTTAACAATATCTTTATCATATTTTTGCACATACACACTATAGCTATGAGCTACTGTATTAATGTTTATAACAAACAATGTCAATAATTATGATAAGTATATGACTAAGTCGCACCACAAAATTTCTAAAATTAATAATTACATATTTAATGATTGGGAACTATTTAGGAATAGAAATAGTACAACGTCTATGCATACAGAGTCTGTTGATAGTAGTGAAAGTTGGAAGTTATAATTGAAAGATATTCTGTTGTAAATTAGATTTTATATAATGCACTGAAAAAATATTATGTTTATACACAAGTAAATTAGAAAAATATTAGGTGGGTAAGTATAGCTATTAGAAAATTATTTTATTTTATTTGTACTTTCGAAATAATTGAGATACTTGAGTCTACTAGTTCAAACATTTTATTTACAACCAATGTTTCGTATATTCAATTCTTTTTGTACTTCTTTAGATCTGGGGGTTTAGTATTAGGAGTCACCTTGACTAGTTGCTGAAATCCGCCGCAGATTGTGTCCCATTGAGAAACCATTCTCAAGTCAACGTCAAAAGCATTGAGGACTCTCTTGAAAACTGGATATAGATACTCTAGAGTACCGTGATCCAAAGTGGGAAACATGTGATGAAGGCAGTGATCGCCAAAATTTGTGAGCACCAAGAAGTGAGATCCGCTAATCTCTTTACGGTCCATCACTGCGTCCAATTGACTGATGCCCCAGTCGTAATCCGTGGTCGCCCTACAAGGTCGAAATTAATAAAAATTGTTTATTATAAATTCCAGAGATAATTCTTTTTTACTTTTGCATTCTATCTGCATACTATTTTTTACTTTTGCATCTCTACTTTGTGGTATTAAAACTTTTATATGAAATTGAAATTGTGAAATTGAATGTGATGAAACGTAGTAAAGAGAAATAAAAAATTAAAGAGAGTTTATGAAGAAATAGATAGTCAAAAGAATTAATAGTTAAAAATGAACTAAAGAGACTTAACATCTTCAATAATTCAACAAGAAATTAAATTTTCCTAAATTTATTGAAAGTAAACTAGTACTTTCCCGGCCAGAGGTCTTTATAAACAATGGTTTTAACGGATTCAAATGGTACTACCTTGGCGTATCTCCATCGTGGAAGATATCCGGGTGATGATGGGCAGCGTGCAACCCAACAAAGCCAAAGTGCAATGCACCAACAACGAGAATATAGTTCCACATCCAAATTGTATCTAAGAAAGATCGTCCTCCTAGAAGATACATAGCCAGAGGTAGAAGGAAACTGCTTAGATCTGTAATTCTTAAGTTTTTGCCCTTACAGGACCAAGCCTCGATATATCTGAAATGAATAACTGTTGTAGTAATTTGTAGTAGGTACACTTGAAGTAGGTAGGGATCTGCCATAGAAAATACTAGTACCACGATATTTTCTGTGGTGCCTACTTGTACATCTCCATTCGACACTAACTCATCAGTGAAGATAGGTGGGAAAGTACGATTTATTAAACAAAACTTGATAAATTTATGTATAGATAAATGTAGAAGTATTTTTCTATTAAAATTTTTAGTATAGGTGTTTCAATATTTTTCGTTTTTTTTATTTAGTTCAGTCATACTGACTTATTACCTCTTTATGAATGGTGCATGGAAGAATGTCAACCATACTAGTGGTGCTATCACGAGGGCTTGTCCATATCGCTTTATAGGTTTCTTGTTTATTGGCAGATACTCCAAAAGAGGCTCCAAAAGTGACATCTCCAAATCGTCGATGGTGTTTGTGTGAAGGTGGTGGCTTAATATGTGACTGATCCGGAATTCTCTGTAAACAGTTACAATAAATAAAATGTAAGTGATCTGTAGGCAAAGATACCTGTCAGCATGTAAAAATGACTTAGCTACAGAGAGCGTAAAAACCTTACGTAGTTATTTATATTTTTTTTAGTACCTACTATAATTACCAGGAAGATTGAACTTACGAAATAAGTTGGAGATGAAATCTTACCTTTATGGGTATGAAATTATTAAAAAGGAGTAAAATATAATTTACGCGCACAAGCACGAGTATATTTACGCGCGTATTTTATTTCTCGGAATTTTATGCCAGACATGCGCTTCAGTTTTTATTCTCTCTTTCTCTCTCTCTCTCTCTCTCTCTCTCTCATGTTAAACATAAGAATTACTTAAGCCCTACTCCTATAATTTCAGTTCTTATACCTCTTATAGTGTGGCAGTTTTCGATTTTAGTAAGTTTAACATATTTATTTGGTAATATGTATTACACAATTTTCAAAAACTTGCAATTTATTTAAATTAAAGATATATTAATTTATAACAAAAAAGTATACTAACCTCACTTGCTGTAGTGAAAACTGGAAATAATACATCCTAAAATTATTCTTCCTATGTATAAAATTATGAGAAGCAATTGTGACCATGCCCAGTAAGACTCCAGCTATCACACCCAAGCCATAGCTCCAAAATCTTACTGTTAGAATTGAACAGGAGAATAAGAGAAAAAGTAGAGCGTCGATTAATAACACCGAGTTTTTGGATGCCTGTTTGGGGATGTTTTTCAACTCTTTTTGGATTTCCCTCTTCAGACTTCTGTAGAACCCATCTTCTTTGAACGTAAAAGGGGCATTTCGCTTTTGTTTCGCATTTCTGACGAAGTATTTCTTCAGCAATTCCTCTGGACCTGAGGATAAGTGGTGAACTTCGAAGGCTTCTGTGACATCTGTTCCCTAAAACAGGTGTTGCATTTTAAGGAAGGGTGTTACTATATTCCTAAATTAAAACAAGATTCAGTGAAATAAGTAAATAAAGCATAAAAATAAAAATAATGCAAATTCCTAAATAAAGCTGGCCAAAATAAAGTAGAACGTGCTTATAACATGGATTTAGAAGTAGAGGAATAAAGTTACATCGAAGCTCCTCCAGGCGATGTTAATTGCTTTAGGAAAACTTACGTTATAAAAACTTATGAGAAAAGTACTATTGGGTTTTGTGAAAAATTTTACTTTGCGTAATTTCCTGCCAAATGTAACTCACTCGTCAATTCTTAAAAGTAAGAAACACTAGGTACATGATAAAACATTATTTAAAAAGTTACCTTCGTCACGGTAAGCCATTCATCACCTCCAGGATGTATATCAATAAAATCCGTCAAATCGTAGAGTCCGTCATGAATCCTCCATAGCCCTTCTGCTCCATCTGTATCTTTCTTCTCTTCCAGCCACAAGTCCACAGTCAGGGCGGCCCCATGCTTTCTCGTTGCGGGTGGAACAATTCCAAGTGTGGATTTGGGAACGAAGTCCGACTGAGGAGGCATTTTAGCCGAAACACCAAAAGACAGTGCTAGTCTGCTGGACCTTCGATAGACTGATACTTCTTCACAACTGACGACGTATATTATTTTTTATAATGTTTGGAGCAACAAGCAATTTTGTTGTATAAACAGTGATGACCTCTGAACTGAAATGCTTAAAAAAAGTCAAACGACACTGCTAGATAGCATGTTTATGTATAATACAGCACAAATATGAAACGATTAATAATCAACATGGTTTTTATTTTCTATAGGTATTTTGCCCACTGTTACTATTTTTCAGTTACAGTTCAATGTTGCAGCATTTTATCCTTTTACTAAGCTAGTTAATTACCTTTGGTGAATTTAAATAAGAAAAAATAGAGGTATATAGGATCCATTATTTTTCATTACCTATAACTTATCAGTTTTTTGTCATTTGCGTTTCAATTGATCAAATTAGGTGTGTTCTCAGAAATACGTTTTCAACTATAGCCTTAGACCAATGCCAACTATTAAATTTTGGTCAAACTGGTTTTATTGAAAAATTAGGTAGTCTAATATATCAGCCTTAGATATTCTGGGCATAAAAAAGTGGAAAATTGAAAGATTTTAAATTGGAGTAAGTAAAAGTAGATGTGCTACTAGTGCTACTATGAAGATTTGATCCCAACAGTAATGTGTCTAAGTGACTAGTATTGTATTAATAGTAAGTATGACTTATTTTTTCATTTTTATAATTTTATACCTAATTATTAGATTGTGATGTACCAACAATACTACTATGATCGTACTACTATTTTGATGATCTTACTATTAAAAATATAAATAGATCTATACCAACATTTTGAGTTATAATAAGCTCTAATTTTTATGTAGATGTAAGATGTAAATAAAATTTGCATCTTATGAGTCTTCTATCTTATCTTTAAACCTATTCAATGTATTATTACTAATACTAATTTGTTTTATAGCTTTTATAGCGTGTATTTAATGAAACGCATGAAACTTGAAGGTTGATTTATAACATGTTACATCTAGTAGAGCTAAATGTACATCTTGTATGACGTCATAAGATAATACAAGTAGAAATGTTACCATGCGGGACTTGCCTACCGTTACCATGCGGAGACCCGAGTACCCGACAAAATTTGCCTCAGCTGCCGCACCTCAATTCGATCCGGCAGTCACGGTAGTGACGAAACAACCAGAATCTAACCTTACTTTTATTCCTATTTAAAAATATTTTTATATAAAGTACATAAATAATTATGATATAAGTATTCTAAATTGTAATATAGATGGGCACTCGCGGAATTACAGTGGAAAAACCTTTATCGATATGATAACCCAAGTACTTTTATTTTTGTTACTTATACTAAAAAAGAATTACTGCACAAACACTGATTCTGAGTGCTTAAATTTGGATGTTTCCATCACCCAAAAGGTCGAACATGAAGGATTTCACAGGTCAGTGATTATTAAATGGTTTTTAATCAAATATATGAGTGTACGAACATAATATTACTGTGGGTCTTATCTGCAGTTGATGTTTATAAAATTATTTATAAAAATTTTAATTTTTATAATGTAATAATAATAATTAAAATAAAGATAAAAAATTCCTATTTCTAGATATGGCAATTACTTATTTATTTATTTTTTATTATAAAATACTGTAATAATAACACAAGTAACACAAGTTTCATGGCTATTCTTTCTAGTTTTCCTAGTAAAGCTATTCCATAATCGGATAAATCACGTCGACGAGGCGACGTGATCTGGTCGATTATGGTTGGTTTCTAAATAGTTGATTTTAGAAACAAATTTTTGCAATCAAAAATACTTTTAAGTAGGCACAGGTTTTAGGTACCTTACAGTAGGTAGATAGGTTGTTTTTTAATAGAACAATCCTCTTGAACAATTCTTCTTGAATAGAACATTCTATAGTTTTTGGGGCGCCTTCCAATTCACAAATTTAACGGTTTTTCAGAAATAACAATTTTTTTGTAATACAATAGTTTTTATGATGCGTTCAGATACATTTGAAGCTAAACTCATATACCTACCTAACCAACTATTACGTTAAAAAGAATTACCTATAATTATTAAATGCAAAAAGGACCAAATAATAAAAATAAAATTAAGGCTCACGAACCTACCTTTACAATTTAATAGTTTTGCATTTACCCAAGCATTTACCTATTTAGATCTCGGGTAAAACCTGTCGGTGTTTCAAAACCAATTTCACATAAAAGGTACCTAGCTTTATTTTTTAAAAAGAAACCCCACATGTCTTTACATTTTTTATAACATCTTCGCGGGATAAACCGCTAGGGTTAAATAGAGATTTAAAGCGATTTTTGATAGAGAAATCAGGTGGCTGATAGAAACTACTTCTTCCTCCAATGATGAATGGATGAAGTCAGGTTGTAAGTTATCACTTAGGCTGGATATCTCACCTGGGATGTATGTCTATCCCGATGAAGTGGCAGAGTTCAATCGCACCCGAAAGGTACGTAATAGCGTTAGAAGTGAATATAGGTACTTTGGCTAAATTCGGTTCGGCTAAATTTGATAAATTATTCAATAATAATAAGCCTCTCCCTCTCCCACACAAGATTCTAACTTACGGGCTCATAATTACTATGAGAACTAGGGATAGAGATAAGGATATTATTATTAGTAGTATTATTATTTATGAACTTCATTATTATTAGGTTTTATGGGAAGTTCATTAAGCTTATTTAAAAGTTACTTACTGACACAAAACAACGCTGCCAAATAAATATACCTAGTTAATAGTAATGAACTAACAGTTGAGTATGGTGTACCTCAAGGCATTGGTCTAGGGCCAATATTATTTGGTATTTATATAATTGTCTCTTTAATCTCAAGACAACTGGATCAATAACTAGTTTTGCTGATGACACGGTAGTATTTGATGAACATCAACCATGGTCAAACTTAAAAACAGCTGTGAAAAATGATTATAAAATTAAAAAAAGTGGTTTGATTACAAGCTTCTAACAATAAATTTTGAGAAAACGTTTTATTTACCGTTCGCCTATTATAGCAGACGAAATCTCCCGGAGTATTTTTAAATTTAAATATATTAATGAAATGCTGGATATTAAAAACGTGAAAATTTTGTACGACGTACTTGTTGAGTCGAGGTTAACATATATGGTATTGTTGCGTCGGGAAGTGCTGTGCATAATCTAAGAAAGTTAGAAGTAATACAAAAACTTTTTTGAAAATAATATTTCATATAAAAGCCTCATATCCATCTGAAAATCTTTAAAAAGAAGCAAGCATACTAAATATAAGAAAATTAAATTTTTTTGCAGTATAAATTTATCATAGTTGTATCAATTTAAATAAAAGGCCTGTCCCTGCAGCAATCACCAACTAGTCAGAAGGATTGTGATTGGCTGAAAACAATTTACTGACTGATTTGATTGCATCTGACTAGTTCGTGATGCCTGCAAGAACAGAGCCAAAGAAACAGTCAAAAGTATTAGGCATACCCAAAACTAGATACCCACTGTAGGATGCACTGTTATCCGACATCAAAATATAAAAAATCTGTTGGTCAAAGAAGTTGTATCTTGGTGCTCGTTTATCTGTACCTGAAAATTTTAAAATGTGTAAATCTACCATGCAAATGAAACGAAAAATGAGACAATACTTGCTTTACATAAGTCCTTCAGATATACGTAACTTAGTTGAAATGACAATATGAAATATATACAGGGTGGCCCAATAGTGTGACAAAGTTCCACTACTATGCCGTAATAGACAAAAAAAAATATTTTAAGATCTCATAGAGCCTAAGAGGACGCACATTTTAAACATATATATAGTCAGTCATATAGGATGTTCTATAAATCGGAGCCATATCAAACATGTCTTTTAAATGGAATGTCACATTTCTTATTTCGTCATTTGAATTCGGATCATTTTTCGGAATTCGCCAATATAGGGTTGACAAGTATTATACAGAGTTAGTGAAGAAGATATGAGCATTTTTGTATGTTAATCGCAATGAATTGAGCACCGTGTATTTTTTTTTAAGAAAATAAATACTAGATAATTTTTTACTTTATGAGTTATGCTATATGTTCTAATAGCTTTACTTGTATACAGGGCGACTCCAAACTCTCAACTGCTGCTTTCTCAATTTTTATAAATGAAACACCCTATATTTTAAATAATTTTCCTTAAGGCCTATACCTTATTGCAACGGTTTTTGAGATATTTGATTTTGAGGATTTATATCTTAACTCCCCATTATCTTTAGAAGTATGGGATGGACTAACTGTTTAGTAAGTATAACTATGAGTATCTAATGCAAATATCCATTGAACTACATAAGAAAATAGTTCAAATAAACCATAATATATTATTTTTACATTTTTTAATGAACCCCGAATTTCAGTAATAAACTGCTCACAAAATTAGTCGACAGCTAATTTTTCGTCTTCGCCGATTTTAGTAAAAAAGGAAAAATGTAAAAGCTCGACTCTTGTAGAATTATGGACGGAGAGCCATTTTCAACAAAAAAAATTGTTTTTAATATTATACTTGGTACAGAAGAATGCAATACAAATTAATTAGTTAATTATTAACCTATAATATCTCAAAAACCGTTACAATTAGGTATAGGGAATACTTCATAGAATAGATGATAAGGGTTGGAAGGAGATGCTGAAAACAACTACTCCACGGCCAATATGCCCCGACTGGCGTTGCATTACATCAACATCTCCATGGATGTCGCCACATCCTTCATCAAGACCAAATACCAGATAATGACCGGTTTCGATCTTGTTATGATCTCATCAGATTGCCATAGGTATCGGAATCGATGATTGATCTGGCGACATTGATTGCCTAAGGGGCATATGTGAATGTTTGTAGTGGCGAGATACAGTGAAATACACTGCAGTGCCCTCTTTGGCAATCTGATGAGATCATAACAAGATCGAAACCGGTCATTGTCTGGTATTTGGTCTTGATGAAGGATGTGGCGACATCCATGGAGATGTTGATGTAATGCAACGCCAGTCGGGGCATATTGCCCGTGGAGTAGTTGTTTTCAGCATCTCCTTCCAATAATTAAGTAGGATTGTCTTCCTCAAAGACAATAGAGGTCGCTGTAGTGGCATCTGCTTTTCTGCAGATCGTTATCTGTCTGTCAATTAGACAATAATTGTCAGACAGGTAGTAGCAAAGACCCAAAGAGGGCACTGCAGTGTATTTCACTGTATCTCGCCACTACAAACATTCACAGATGATAAGGGTGTTTCATTTATAAAAATTGAGGGAAGTGTGGTTGCGGGTTTTGATTCACCCTGTATACAAGTAAAGCTATTTTGAAGAAAACTATAGAAAGTAAAACTAGACCATATAGCATAATTAATAGAGTAAGAAATTATCTAGATATAGATCTCCTCTATGATCCTCCCTGCAAAATGTGGTCCTCTTATAGGCTCTTCTATGAGATCCTAATTTTTATTTTTTTTTTTTTTATTAAGGCATAGAAGTTATAAAACTTGTCACGCTATCGGGCCACCCTGTAACTAAATATTTAAAATGAAAATACGAAATATATATGTGGGTATGATTCACACACACATACACTTATTGTTAAGATATATTTTTTTAATAGATATATACCTCATTAGTTGTAATGATTGTTAGTGAAATTACAGTAAATGGTTCTAGTAATTATTTGAGTAATGTTACAACTATGTATTATCGTCCACGTGCAGTCTTAGACTTTGTGGTATGTTCAAAGCTTATTTCAGAATTTATTTATTTGAAAATGTATAACACTGACGTAGTTGGTTGGTGAAACGCGCGTCGAGTGCAGTATAGTGTTTTGGTGTTATGTGGAAAACCACGTCAGTGTTAGCTTCACACCAAAGGTTCCAACCCCCTTCAAGATTGAAAATGTTTATTATTCATGTCTTGAAACTAAAAAAAAATTATTTGTATCGATATCATGCTTAATACGTTTTATATTGTTATTCTTCCTTATATTGATATATTTTTCATAGTGTATAGCTATAAATATTGTTGTATATTATTAGTTGATTACAAATAAACTATTATTTTTATTATTATTATTATTATTATTATATTATAAAGTAAGTGCATTCCATCTCTCCCTTTATATTTAATAATGAAAACGTAATTAAACTAATAGATTCGAAATATTAAACTATACATTAACACGTTGAAGAATAGAAATAATGTTCCATTTAAATATATGAAAATATCAAGCAGGGTGTTACATTATCAAAAAATATAAATTCTTTTATCCGCCCTGACTAATATTTACGTAATGTTTTAAAATGGAGACTAAGGGGCTAAGGTGGTAAACAATTTTTCATGAAACACACTTATCTGAAACTAATTTATCTGTATTTTTTGTTATTGGTTCTACCTGTGGTTTGATAGCGAGATTTGTTATTTGGATTTATTTTAAAATTTTTATTTTGTCCCACTTTATTATTATTATAAATATTAAGACATCATTTGGTTTTTGTGTAATTTTCAGCTTTTGCTGCATATCGATGGAAACGTCGACGTAGAGGCACCGGCTCATGAAGCGACGGAACACACCGTGTATATTTACCTTAATAGCAGCAGCATTGGTAGGATATCCATTGGTTTACCGGTACATCTGAGGTACCAGAGAGGTCAAATTACAGGCGGGTGGGTAAACATTTAAAAAAATAATACATAAATTTATTAGGTATTGTTTGGCTATACTACCTACTAGAAACAGTAAAACATAACAGCAATACTGGAGCTCCATTTGTATGACAAATTCAACCGTTAAACCAATAATTTTTTTACATTTTCCTCCACTTCTTGATCTCTTGACCCAACAGTTCATGGCTGTGTAACTTGAAAACAGATGAAGATAGAACATTTCTCATTTAGCAACTGATTTTGTCATAAGGATTCTGATCAAGAACGTGTTTTTTGTTACCTCTTGTAGTATCTAAAATTTTTGGAATTGCCAATAGGGACAGTACGTAAACAGAGGGTTTTAAAAAAAATATGCGGATATTTGTTAAGTATCTATGTAAAAAATATGCTTTTATATGCTGTTTATATTGTATCAAGTTGGGTTTACACATCAATAGTACTGAAGCAGATAAACTTTTTGATATTATAATCAACCTGTAGTGACTACAAAAACAGAAACCAAATATGTAAGTTTCTGCTGCCTAAAAAGGGGCCCCTAGACGTACAATCAATATTGCGCAATTTTTATTGTCATAAATATTGCACATGAGGTGTTCACATCACACTATTCAATTTAATTGACAAAATGCATTAAATTTTTGTGTCATGACCGTGTGCCGTTGCGAAGTTTAAACAAAATGTCCTCCACAGATAAGGCGTGTTTGGCAATTGTTGTCAGTTTTGCCTGTAAAAAGAAGAAAAAACAGCGACGTTGGTCCAAAGGATGGTTTTTACAGCGATCTAAATTTTCGCATCAAAATTTACAACGTGAACTAAAATGTAATGAACCAAACGATTACAGAAATTCACGATCAAGAAATTCGCGAATTCGTGATCAGCTCCTTTCGTCGCCATATTCACACGCCGTATGAAACAATATTGCTCAATACGTACCTCAAACGTTCAATAGTTGCCGATACATCAATCTTTACATCAATAATTTTCAAACATGCACAAACTTTCTGCAATCATTGTGCAATGTTGTCAATACGAGCCCTTAACGTTCAATATTATTGCGCAATATGATATAATTGCACATCTAGGGTGCCCTTTATATTAAGGAGCCATATGCAATTCATTTGGACTTTTCTTATGTAAAAAATGTTTGCTCCACAAAAAGTTGTTGTATCCTAGATAGAAATAAGTAAATTACATTTATTGGCAACATTTTAAAACTTCGTTCTTGTGAGGTACTTGAGCTCTCTTTGCAACCCCCTAATACCAGTGTCTATAAACAGAATCTAATACTAAAACATCATGTCTTTGCTTGCCTAGGGCCACACATTTTCCAGAAAGTGAACATTTCTTCATCCTCCTCACATTCTGGACAACTAGAATTTTGATATTTTTCTATGAATTACCTTACCACCAATTGGTTAATAATCCTTCGTCTGTGGTTCAATAGCCAGGTTGTATGAACCTGTTTATGCCCTTTTAAAAACTAAATGAGCCTGTATGTAGGCTCTGTTTCTCCTTCAGTTCTCCCTTAACATCTCGTAAGCCTATTTGTTAAAGACTTGATTGGCACGCCTTTTAGTAATGCTTATAAAAGGCTCAGGCACAGCTTATTTGTTTATTAAGCTGTGGTTCAGGTCCCTAACAAGGTCCCTCGAATCTAAACCGAATTAATTACTCAGTTTTCTTCTACCTGGAACTGACTCGTCCTACTTTCTTTTGTCTAGCAAGGGATCACGGCACATCTGCACAAGAGCAGAGCTTGTTCTTGTAGAGCATACTACATTCAGCGTAGCTTCAGTATTGTGGCAAATAATAATCTTGACAAAATATCAAGAAAAAGCAGTTTTTTAAGCACTCGATAGAAACCTATTCAGCAATTTGCGAATGAATCCCTACTCAACTACACAATTTGTCATGATAGTTATTGAGTTTTATCCAGCAGCAGTAATGTAGAGAAGACATGATATGAAAAAGAACTTTCCATTTTTAGAAGACATATTTATTTTTAAATAAAATAACAATGATGAGCAAAATCGTTACAGTTTTTTAAAATCCCTTTAAGGGTACCATGTAACTGATGATATCATTTTTCATTTATCAAAAATAATGAATGGCCTTAGTCCACATATTAGTTTAAACCGTATTTATTTTTTGAATGGACCTGATGAATCCAGATTTTATACAGAGACAGTGACACGCAACATTGGACCTTGGAATATCTGCCTGTAACTGTTCATGAACATTTTTTAAATTTAATTGTAGGTATAGGATAAATTAACTTGCTTGTAAAATTTAGAAACTGTTGTTGGTCTCCATAAAATAAAACTTTAAAATGGGATCGATAAGAAATAGAAGACGAACAAGAGCACGCACAGATATGGGTCTGCGTCTTCTGTTTATAATATATCGGCGCCTGGAGTTATCTAACTAATTAATTGTGTTTTGAAATAACTAACGCTTCAACTTCAATTGAGCAACCATATGTCAAAAAAAATTGACTCAAAAATCAATCATTACATCCAGTTCGCGTGTTTACACTGTTGTAAAAATTTGCAAACTATAATAATGTTTGCACAACAGTATGTATAAATTTGAGATTATCGCGAGAATAGATAAATAAATACATAAACATTTTATACATTTTGAAGATTAATTTTGCAAATACTGCGTCGTGGAAACTGTAGCGAAACTAAAAATAAATTTATTTATTATGTAAGGTGAAAACATTGCATCATTGTCTACAGAATATGTGACTCTTCAATGTTTTGGTAATTCTAGATACCTATTATATAATATGTAATATGATATAATATAATATAATATTATTTTTTAAGTGATACAAATGATAAATAAATATGATGATAATTTTTTTATTTAACGTAAAAGTATTACTAATAATTATTCAAGTCTAAAGTTGAGGATAGATGTTGTCAGTATTTAAATTGCCCTAAAATTTAATTTTATAATATAATCAATGGTGAAATTTTTGACGATAACCTATGAGTTTTAGATAATTTTATATATTTATCCATTAGTATGACATTTTTAATAGTCTGTTTGAAACAAAACAAAAAAAATACATCCTCTATTATCTATCAAAGGATTGGTTTCCTTGGAAAATGCTCAGACAGGTCGATTTTTATTTGAAGGGGGCATGTTTTTATATTATTGACATTTATACAGGGTGTCCCAAAAAGGAGAAGTTTACCACAACTTGTATTTTTAAATTGAACATCCTATGTTCAATTAAATTTTTACAGATTTGGATATAATGTCTTCTAACGAATACATTTAGTAGTGTTGATGGATCTAGCTCTAATAGTGAGGGAGATATACCTTAAAGAATATACTATGAGCATGAGTTAGAAAGAGAATAGCGATTCGTTGCTAGGCTACAAACATTACAAAGTCTTTCTTCAACACATTTCTTTTATCGAGCACTGTTTAAGGTATCTCTTCTCCACTATTAGAGCTAGATCCAATAAACCTTATATCAACTTATTCGCGAGAGGATGTTCTATCTAAATCTGTAGAAATACACAGGATGTTCCGTTTAAAAAATGTAAGTTGTGGTACCTACACTTCTCTTTTTTTTTTGGACAATGTGTCTCTCTTCAAATAAAAATCGACCTGTCGCTGGGATTTGTCTAAAAAAACTTTCATACCAAGTTATTCACGGTGGAAACGTCTCGTTGAGTCACCCAGTAGATATAGTAAACTCATGCGACTCCTAAATAGAGAATTTTGATTAAAAACAGTAAATTGTTTTCATTAATCCTTTGTAGCTATGGGAAAGTACCTCTCAAGAAACCTAGTCTTCTGTCTTGGTGCCCAGATTCTCTTGACAAAATCTGCGGACGAGGCTTAAAAATTGAGGCTCCATGCGATGAAACTGCTGCGAAAGTATGCGTGTGGAAGAACTTGACTTATCAGGCAGTAAGTTTTCAAGGATTGTTAACTCTAAATACACGTTTTTATAAAAAAAAAAATCTAGAATGTACCAGTTCATGTGGGTTCGTAAATGAATATTAACAGATTATTTAGGTAATACGTACTGATATTTTTTGAACATTGATCTTTTGTAAGATATTGCGATAGTGTATGTTTAAATTGAATTGGTAATAGTTGGAATAGAGGTTGCATTCGTTATCTCGATTGATTGTCAGACAAAGACGCGTAAGATAAGATATTACCAGTAGTTGGCCACTCATGAATGAGTGGAATAGGCTTAACTTGTTAAAAATCTTATGGAGATATATAAAAATTTAACGCTAAGTCATTGGGAATAGTCATGTCATGACTCTTAAAAGTATTGTGCTGACAACTTTCACAGGGACTATATTTTAGCAAGCGTATACATAAATTCTTGGAAATGTTTCTTTCTTTTTTTAAATTTTCTCGAATTTATCGGGAATTTTCTTCCATGATGGGAAAGTTATCTGTAAAATTGTCGTAGAGAACTTTCACAAGAATTTATGAGATTTGACTACAGTGTCATAGGTGTATGTAGTACATTACAGTGGCTATATACTAAAAACAATAGCGACAATGCTACCTCATTGGTTGGCTAGTTCGACCACTAATGGCCGCCGGATTCTGTTAAAGCATGGCGATTGGTTTGGAAATCAATCATATTTAACTTTGGCTAATTTTCAACCAATCACATCACAGAATCGACGCCTTGTTCCGGAGGGCGGAGCTTTGGTCTATTGTCGCTACAGTCTGTAGTATATTATCACTGTAATACCAGCCTATAAGGACGTAAGGTAGTATTTTAAGGACAGTATTGAAGAAAAGTAAATGAACTGATTTTTATTGTATGCAATATCTAGGATATCACTAAAATTATTTAATAAACTAAAATACCTTCTAGGTGTTTTAGTTTAAAAGTGACCACCTGTGCCTTACTTATGTTACTGTTCTTTCTTATGTAACTCCCAGTATATTTCAGAATTTTCTCAATAATTATCCGGAGTATCCGGTGAAATTCAGAAATGTTAAAGCAATTACATTTATGAGCTTAAGCTTTTGACAATATACTTTGTTTGAGGGTTTTCTTTATACTTATTATATTGCTTAGATATATATTTTTTTTTCAGCTCTTTGATGAAGTAGAATTATTTGTACCTGTTGGTGATTTGGATGACTATCCATTGGTCTCAATAATTACGTTACTGCTGGGCTGTGCTGGATGTATTTATGTTTTGTCCGTTTTGTCTATGACACATATTTAACCACTGTAAAAAAAATACCTTCGCAGAAATTGAAATCGGACTATTAGTTTTTTTATATTGTGATAACTAATTAAGGAAGTTATTGTCTGATTACAAACGATCAAGAGTATACAGAATGATTCTTAACCTATACGCATAAACTTTGGATATTATAGCTGAGGACAAATAATGACTAATAATGAAAAAAAATGTAGTGAAACATTTTTAGTTTCGGAAATACCAATTTATTTCAAATAAAAATAAAAGGACGTGAATTTGATAAAATGCCCCGTATGCCAGTAGCCCATGTCCATAGGTTATTTGCCCATGTCCATAAGTTCTTTGCCCATGTCCATAAGTTCTTTGATTGAGAAATTATGCGCCATAATTTTATTCTCATCCCCTGAATACGAAATCAACTCGAATGCGACCACAATTGAAAACAAAGTACTGCTAGAAATACCAAACCAAAATAACATTTTGTCATTTCTTTCAAATTATTTCCATTTTTTTCGTTATTAGTCATTATTTGTCCTCAGCTATAATATCCCAAGTTTATGCGTATAGGTTAATAATCACCCTCTATGTCGTGCCCAAAAGTAACATCAAAAAGATTTGAATAGGAGGTCTCCTCTAGAAAATATGATGAAAATTTGTACTTACCCTGTTTACTGGGTATCTACAATTAATATGAAAGATTTTTTAAATCAACAAACTTTATTTCTTAGTGAGTTGTAACCTAATTTCACGTATGTATTCTGTAATCAGAAAGTTTAACATTTTCGTCAATATTTAGCTTATTGGTTAATTATACACATTATATACTTAGATTTATAAATTGTTTAGAGAAAATGAGAAGGATGACGGAGAGTGGGAGGGAAAAGAGAGAGAATATGAAGACTAGATGTACATTTCTTTTTTAATTTTAGTTCAAGTCATTATATTTGCTCATTAGTTTATTGTTTAATCACCTGTTTATACATAGTTTCCAGAAGGATTGTATTTCAAAATAAAAATTAATGAAACATATTTGGTTTTATCTCATAACCTCTGAAATTGTTATAGCTTTACATTTTCGGTATGTATTAAAATGTAAACCTGTACCCAAAATTACATATACCAAATAAAATTTAAAATAGTTGATACACAAAAATTTACTTCAACTATGTAGATATTTGCACAGAATTTTACAAACCCTAGTAGCTCGCTATAGTCCCATGAATATCCACTGAAGGTACACATGTATATACAAGGCACCCTATGGATGTTCAGATATATATGTGGACATCTGAAAGATGCTATCACAACATGGAACTTTTTCTCTTGTAGGATGTTCACATGACACACACAACTGATGTAATAAAATTCGTTATCCATTCGGATATATTTGTCGTCCCCGAATAACATTCAGTAACCTTATGTGAACATCTAGTGAACATTGACTAAGGAAGTAGCATCAATACCAAATATATCTAAAATTACTCAGTGATGACTAAGCTGGCAAAATTGCAACTTCATCCTCATCCTGATCGGAAGTATTCCAGGGCTGCACTTCTCCAGAACCAAAAATACAGTAGAACATATTTGTAACTGCATAAATGCTAGCAGTTGTAAGAAATACTGTCCTCCACATCAATTGGTTACTCTGAAATAAATATTGTTTATTGCTTTGGGATAACTTTCTATAAATTCTATCTCATATTGATGTTATATTTGGATATTTCAAGAAGTACTTGACGCCGTAATCAATATGTAATATATTTGAAAGATCAAAATTGTTAACTGGATATTTTACATTTATGGATTGGGTTCACCATGATGCAGTGATATAGTTATGTTCAAAAGAGCACATCATCATAAAATAAAGTGGAAGCAGATAGTTCTTTATGAAATATCGTGAAAATAATTGTTAAAAAAAACACAGTTGTCATTTAGATGTTTCAAGAAATATATAGAAAACTAGTATTTCGGTTTTTTAGGCCTTTCTCAATAGAATAAATGTCTTACTAAATATTTCCAAACGATCCTTTCTATCTGGTAAAGCCCGAGTTTTAAATACCTACCTTTTCTAATAAGGGCGAAAGTGTAAAATCTATCTTATTCGTAGTACAAGGATTTCTGATGAAAGATCTTGATCTGTTAGAGCAATTAGAAATTAAAAAATCTTTAATTAGAAATCCTTAGAATGATCAGATAGATTTTACACTTTCGCCCTCCTTAGAAAAGGTACTAAAAACTCGGGCTTTACCATATGGGAAGGATCGATCGGGCTAGGTAAATAGATAAATAACTAGAATGCGCTTGGAAATATTTAATAATAGACATGCACTTACTCTATTGAGGCCAAAGGCCTAACAAGCCGAAATACCGTATATAGAGTGTTTTCTATATCCAATACAATAAAGGGTTGTAGAAACTAGTTCTACTACTATCAGATGGCATGCATATGCCGATCCGAATCCTTGTATTTTGATTCTAACTGTGTTAGACAAAATACGGCAAATTTTACTTTGTAATTCAGCGCTCGGCGCGGCATATTGCCAGGAGAATAGCTGTTTTAGCTTGATTTGTTTTAGTCCTTATTTCAAATAAGGCGTTTACAGATGGAGGATACTTAGTGATGTCCCTTACTATTCGTAGTTATTTGCTGTTTTCTATATATTTCTTGAAACATCTAAATGAGAACTGTTTTTTCAAAACAATTTTCATCATAAAAATATGATAACTCAAAGCAAAGTAATCAATCTAGCAATGAACAGTTAATCTTATTCTAATATATCCCCCTCACTATTAGAAGTAAATCCATCAGGGTCTATTGATATGTGAAAAATATTGAGCGGATTTTTTAAAAATATCACCTTCCCAACCCATTTCCCTACATTTATTTTTTAGTTGAAACATCACAAGGAATGTTCTAAAATTTTCGAATACAGTTCTATGGAACTAATAACTTTAACCAATCCTGCAAGGAGACGACTAAATATAAGAAAAAAACAAGTAAGTAAATCAACAATTCAATGTTATTGAATGTTTAACTAAGTTTAGACATGTCGATTGTTGATCTAAAATAAAACTGAATTAATTGTACCTACTGTTATAAACTTTTATAGTATAAAATTAAACAATTTACCTGATCAGTCACTATAAACTGCACTATTAATGGAGATATAACTGAAAATATGCTAGAAAAACCATTAGTGAGCCCCATGAGGATACCAGCATGGTTTGGTGATAGATCTAGGTGGTTGACTTGAAATCCACATATTCCTCCTGCAGAGAGTCCTCCGTTTATTATAAGAAGTGCCACTGATAGTCCAGGTCGGTCCTTTGGAATGAAACCTACTAAACCCAAACTTATGGCAGGAACCATAGTACCTAGTTTCACAACATTAAGCTGATGTATTGGAAAGTCAACATTTTTTTTTATTTGAAAATAAATCCTGATCCTACCTATTTTGATATTATCTTGTATCTTTGATTATGTTAGATATATTTTAATTAAGTAAAGTATTGTAATGTAATTGTGATGAATTGGCGTTTTTTATTTCACATTAAAATAACCAATAAAATATCTATGAATTGCATAAATTACTATTAATTTTGGAAAATTAACATTCGTAGACATTATTATTAATATAAATAAAATAATATAAGTACCTACTTGTAAGATACTCATTTAGACATTGATTAATGTTTTCTATTATCCATGAGATACAGACTTTGTTATCACATGATCAAGGTTTACAAACTACTATTACTATTTTTAAGCTACACAATTTTATTTAAATTATTAGCCATATTTGAAAAAAAATTCGTATCTAATAATTAATTTTCTCTTTTTTGTGATTGTTGTCATAATTTCTTCAATCAAGCATGTAAGTATAGGTATGATTGCTTTTTGTGAGTGGGTATTCGATATTTTTAGTGAGCCTAGTTTTATATATATTTCCAAAATAACTCACCAATGCTGCTAAATATTTTTCTAGCAGTCCCCCTCGAAAATATTTCCCTATTTATTACCATATCGCAAATTGGACTGAAAATTATGGAGCATATCCACATGGCTACGTAAGGTGCTGCTGATAGAACACTGTCCTAAAAATGTCTTGAGTTTTTTAAAATATATGCTATGAAAAGTTATTTTTTCTCACTGATTTAATATTGTAGTCCAAAATATTATCCAAATAAGTTGGAATTTCAGTCATCAGGACAGAACTGCCCCAGTTAGCACCTACAAACGAAAGCGTTATTGCCCAAAATGGAAGAGAACTTAAGATTGCCCTCCATGGAGTTGGTATTACCTAAAAATTAACAGAATTTAATCATTTTAAAGACAGTGTTCTGCTAATGCTGTGTTCTACTTAAAAATCTTGGGAATGACTTTGGTGAAGGTGACTATTGAAAAGGATATTTAAAATAATTTTGTATTTAAAATAAATTTGATAAAAAACAATTCATTAATTAATTCTTGAAATCAACAAACTAAAATACAAAACTTTTTGTCAATGCGTGGTCATCTATGACTAATAAAACTGGATGTGTATAATCTTCAAATAATGGTAAGCATCCTTGTTTATCTAAACGTGTTTTGAGTAAAGTAATTTTCAATAAAAAAATTCTTTGTATTTAAGGCCATTCGGATTCAATCCTATTAAAAGTGGTATTATGTTGGTTGCACTGTTATGAATTTTTTCTTTTAGAGAAAACAGAAAATGAAAAGGCGAGTTTCTGGTTGGATAATCGTTATTGTATTTGATGTATGTACAGGGTGTCCAAAATAAGATCTTCTATCCCCTTATCTCAGAAAGTATAAAAGGTAGAGAAAAATGTTAAATATGAAAGTTTTTTGTTTTTACCTGAATTTTTCATTTTTATAACTTTCTTGAATACAGGTTGTTCAGTTTCTCTGATCCAGGCATCAACTTTCTTTTTTTAAATGGGACACCCTATATTCAATTACGTTTTTGAACTCTCCTTAAAATACTAGGTTGACATTGTTAAGAGTACATACCCTATACCTATCATTTACCGTTATGAAGATATTAGCATTTAAAGAAAAAAAATCTGTAAAAAAACACCTGCTCAAAAAATCTCGGCAAAACAAATAAGACATCCAAAAAAAAGGCTAAATAGGGTTTATTTCGTAAACAATTAGACTCAGAAATTACTTCTATGGATCGATATTACCTGATTAATATACAGGGTGTTTTAGACAGATGGCTCAAACATATATATGTTAAAACTTCAGAAAATCGAAAATCTCTTATGGAACACCCTGTGTATTATTATATTTTTGGATTCTCTATTAAATTTTAACCATACTCTATATAATTTTCCCTATATTCTTATTTTGCTTAGTTTTCAAGATATTGACGAAAATGTGGAAAAAATGTCAGCTATTAATCATTATCAGCTATTATTAAAAATATATCTACTATTATTTGGTATATTATAGTAAGTGTGCCTTAATACTGATTAAGAATATATTATTAAAACGTAATATTTTTTTAAAATTATTTCATTAATTAATTAACTAATATAAACAAATCTGTTTGTAACTTGAACCACAAATAACTAACAATAATCAACAAATAACAATAAAAATATTAAATTAAATCAAGTGTCCTATATGTCCTCAATTTTCAGCTATGCATGTTGTGTATATAACTGCTAGTTTTCTTACAGCCCAATCACTTTGATTGAGCGCTTCAATTTCCACCCTGATTTTAATCTTTAAATCATCAACATTATTACTCTGAATTTGATAAACTCAGGCTTTCAATGTACCCCATAAAAAGTTATCAAGTGGAGTTAAATCTGGGATCCTCGGCGGCCATGGGATATTCCCGTTTGGCCCCATGCATTCCACAAAATAGTTGTTAATAAAATTCTTTAAAACTGCAGTATTATGGCACGGAACTCCATCCATCTGATAGATGATCTGATGGCATCTTCTTCGGCATCCAATAAAGGTAAAATGCAAGTTTGTAATGAATGCCATTTCCTGATATTTTACCTTAGGTACCTGGGACCATTTAAATATTGGCCAAGAAACACAGGGCCTAAAATGTGTCTCTTATAAATAGCGCACCAAACATTTTCGTCAATATCTTGAAAACTAATCAAAATAAGAATAGGGAACTTTCGTATCTAACTTTTTTCTCAACCATTTATACTTTCTGAGATAAGGGGATAGAGGATTTTATTTTGGACACCCTGTACAAATTGCGGTTGCAAGAAATATTCAGTGAACTAATAATTACCCTGCGATCTTGGTATTCTAGACTGGTTTCGATGTAAGTCCTTTCTGCAGCAGATATTTTCTTGTGTTGTCCCGGTCTGTCAGCCCCAAGGAAGATCCAGAGCAGAACCCATTTTATTCCAAGTGCGCCAAATAAGTAAAAGGCTAACGGCCATCCGCCCCAGCTGGAACTTATAAGACCCGTAGTCGAAAGGGCCAGAATGTTTCCGAATACGGCACCTGTAAAGAACTTTCTGAAATTGGAAAATTTGGCTGTTAACTACTAATCAAACAAGTTAAGTTGTGCAATTAAAATAGCAGAGCACTGATATTTTTCTGTAATTATTTAAACTGGACATTTTCTTAACCTATATTTGAATTGTTCCTTCTTTTTTGTACTATAAAGAAGGACCATTCAATGAACTATTCAAGGTCATTCTCACATAACTCGTTCATTTTCAGAAAGATTTTAAGGGCCCACTTTATTCTATATAAGTACTATTTATACAAACTAATAGTTTGCTCTTACCTGAGTATGAAAATGTTCCAATCACTGATCTCTCCTTTGGTGGCGCCCAATGTCCTAGTAAATTATGGACCAAGGACGGTACGCATCCTTGAGAAAGTCCTTGGAAAATCCTGGCTACTATGACGCCCGCAGAGCCGAAGTACTGAGCAAGTACTGGTATCAAAATACAGAATCCTGCATTTATTAGAGTACATCCTGCTAGAAGCCATTTGACTCCAAACTTTTTTCCTAATTGAGCAGAAGGCAGCTGCAAAATGACGTATCCCCAGAAAAATGACGAGAGAACTATACTTTGGTTATCCCAATGGTATATCTAAAACAAGAACATATTTTTGGTTTTTCGCGCAGCACTGAATTAAAATCCATTTTTTTTTTCAAATCTCTACGCTTCATCAATAGAAACCAGAGTAGAATACTGTTGCTGTATAATTGGTTGAGAATATTTAAAGTACCATAATTCTTAATTAACACAGTAAGAGTGTTTTATGAGTAAAATATTGCTACTGCTATATCTAAAATACAGGTTTTGTACTACGTGGTAATAACCATGTGATATCATTAAGTCTTGCGCCAAACTTTTTCATACGAATGAGAAGTCACCAACTTTGTCTGGTTGGTTAGATCTAATACAGTTAGTTACGTTCCAGAACTCTTCAACACTTCAGCTGATTGTGTTGCCAGCTATACAGCCTTCACCGTTTGCACCTCCTAAATGGTTATATCTACAGCAAATTTAGGTGATAGGATAGAAGAAACGTCTTATAGTAAGATTGTAATGTGCTGTATCAATAGGTGTTTCTTCCTCGGAATGTAATGCTGAGTGATAACATTGTTATTTTCATTCGTCCAGCCAAATAGTCTGGTACCTACATTTTTTTTAATATAGGTTCTAGACCTTTAATTTGTTTTATAGAAGAAAGATCCATGGTTGAAGCAACAACAGTACAGTCTAGAAAATTTGTTATTCTATGTGAAAACTTACTGGTATGTTTGGATTAGGTGAAGTGGTGTTATGGTTCATAGCTACTATAGCCACAGAGAGCACAGACCTCATGCAGTAAGTGTATGTCATAAGTAGGAAGTACAATACCATCTGTAGATGTCTATATCCAATTTTGGGACCTACAAATATCAATACTAGTTTTAGGAAAATATATGGGTGAATGCCCCCAAATGAGAGAAAACAGTTTTCCATTTTGGTCAAAAACCAAAAACAATATTTTTGAGAGAAAACTAGAGGAAAAGCTTGGTTAACCCATTAAAAACAAATCTTTAGAGGAGTCAGTTCATTTTTGTCATTATTTTTTATTTTATTTAGCTTTTCGTTAAATTTGGCAACAGGGGAATGACAGTACTCCCAGGGAAATGACTTGACAATTTGAAGGGAACACTAAACGTAAATAGAAAACTCATACTGTAAGAACAAGTATTTATTCTAAAAATAGGTATTAACAATAAATAAAAATATCAATTTTTCATTAAGGAGTAGAAAATTAACAAGTTTTCATTTAACTATTAGTCACTAAAAAGAGAAAACATTTATTGAGGTAGGTATCTATCATATTATTTTTGTTCAAAAACATTTACTGGTTTAGTAAACTTAAAAAACTGTTTTTTATTCTTTTCAAAGATTTCTGGCTGTGGCAATATTTCCAGAATGTCGTCGAAACTTACATAAGAAATGTCTTTTTCGTCCGCCCAAAATGTGTCAAATTTTTTATCAGTAGCCCTTAAACACATAACGGAAACCTCTCCATCTTCTTCCAGATTACTTTGACAAACAGTAACATAGCGGTACTGAATTTTCTTATTTGTAACGAAATTAGTTAGAACAAATGTTCCTATTTTTATGTTTTTTTCTGTTACTTCGTTAGGTGAAATTTCATCATCTTCGTCAGAATTATATACTTCTGAGTAATGCAGTCGAGTTTTATTATATGAAGTGGATGGAGTTTCATTCATGCTTTCATCAGAAGACTGTTCACTAGACTCATTATGATAAAAGAGGTTTCCCATTTCATAATGCCTACAAACATTTTTGGGACCACATTTAAAACAGCTTAATTTTCGAAAGCGTATAATGCTGGTTTCACATGCGCCTACAACTTGGTGTACTTGCATAGAGCCGTTAAATGGTTTTATATTTGTACTATCATTCGTTTGGATTATACTTGTTACCTCTGCTATGTCTTGATCGGAAATAACAAACAACGAAATACCTTTACAATGTTCTTTTAACACTCCAGCTAGTTTGTCTATATTAGAAACATCTTTCCCTTGCCCAACCACCCTATCTGCTGTTCGTTTGCAAACTCCTCCAATCCCATCCGGAGCACCTTTACCATGTCCTGTTTCACTATAATTGTAAGTGAAACTTACAAGTTTAGGATAAAATGTTTTAAAATGAACTGCAAGAATGTAAAACATTGTTTTGTTGCGATACTGGGTCGCTGGACTGTCGCTTAAAAAATGAATTGTATCAACATTAAGTGTACTAGAAATGTAATGGAAAATTGGACGCAAATGTGCCCATATTGCTGGAGGGCTGTGCAGTAATGATTCCGATAGCGTACAAAAACATTTGCTTTTTGTTACACCTCCAGCACTAAAATATACCACAACTGTATGAAGAGTTATTTGCTGGCGGGATCCCCCAAAATGAAAACCTTGCGTTTCTTCCGCATATTTAACTGCATAATTTTCACTAAAATCCATGTGTATTAAACATTCATTAGGCTGAAGGGACTTTTTTAAATCGTGTAAAGCTCGAAATTGATGAATTACATTTCCTTCATGTACAAGATACTTTGAAATACAATTTTGGAATACAGTTATTATTTCAGAAATTTTACAAGTATTCCTTTGTTTAACTATTTTGGTGACAGTTTTTTCTTTTTTAGTTTTTGGGTCATTATACACAACTTTTTTAGCCTGCCATTTGAAAAAAAAACCTTCAACACTTTCATCAAACTCAGCATAATCGATTTTATAGTTCTTGCACACATCACATGTTTTAAATAGACAACTCTCAGTCTTTTCAGGACAGCATAAACTTTTTATTACAGCTGAAGGTGTTTTTTCTTTCATTACACCCAATCTAAATAATGAAGTCACAATATTTTCCAGATTAGCATGTATTACACATTTGCATGTTTCTCTGTTGGAAGCTTTCATTTGTAATATATAAAAAGGTTTAAATCTACAAAAGGACCTATAACTGATATAGGCATGAGTTTTGATAAAAGTTCGGTGTAAATTTTTTAGGTTGTCGTTTAAAAACCGCTTTTGCATTTTCAGTTTCTTATTTGTAACGTAGTCTTTTTTACCAGGACAGACTCTACTATTAATATCTAGTTCTAAAAACTCTCGAACCTTGTTTTTCATTTTAATAATGAAAGCTGTTGGTACACTCTTTTTCTTTCTATGATAACATAAAATATTGTTTTTTTGATTCACTAAGGACAATGGTACTAAACGCCCCTTTAAAAAAGAAGTACATTGATTTGCAACCCGATATTTTTTCAAAATTTTACCGCCCACAATTTTTTTAAATACTTGCTTTTCTTTGTAGGAACGTAAACACTTGTAGTTTTCGGTTAATTGTTCCTTTATAGATTCTGCAAAAAGCAATTTTTTAAAGACTTTTTCAGGATTTTCTTTTCCCTGCACCAAAAGTTCTTTAACACGAGATGGAGGAGACAGGGCGCTTGTAGAAGTCTTTTTTTGAGTTGATGGTAATTGTTTTTCTTTTATTCTGCTGTAACGAGCTTTATATTTTTGCACTTTACGTTTTAGTTTTTTAATTTCTTCGTCTTTTTTTTTTATAAGTCTGCTTCGTTCTTTTCGATTTCTAAGCGACCTTTTTCTTGCCGCCATCATTCGCGGAGTTAAATTTTGTTGCCCCTAAAATTTTATTATTTTATTAGTGGCGATAAGTACAGAAATTAGATGCAATCTTTTACCTGCTGCTGCATTTCAGCGGCATCTTCAACATCTGAGGCTGGTGGCGTGCATACATTAAAAAATTCTTGCATACGCATTACAGCTTGCTTCCTTTCTCTGTGCCTCTTTGTATTTTGCCTCCACTTTTTTCGTTGCTTCCTTTGCTGTCTGGGTGTCATTTCAGTGATTGAGAGAACAATTTTCTTTTCTTTTTTTCTCATGTACTTCAATTTTTCCTTTTCTTGCATCAACTTTTTCTTTTCGGGATCAGCCATTATTCTCTTATATCTTTCCTTCTCTGCTTCTCGTTTTTCCTTTAGTTTCTTCTCTCTGCTGTCATTTTTTGGTTTACCCATGTTTGATGCTCAAAAAGTGATCCTATGTAAAAATATTGTGTACTTACGAGCTGACATTTCATATTTCTCATTCCCCTGGAAAAACATCATTCCCCTGGAAGTGTTTTTCCAGGGTAGTGACACCAGGGGAATGACAAAATATGAGGTTATGTTCACTTAAATTTGAACGGGCTGTGCGTCATTATAACGCCTTCACCCAGACGTTACGTTAATATTAACCTTACTTATTTATCTCAAGTGCACAACATAATTTCAATATTCACTAGAACTATTACTTACCAGGGGAATTACAGTTATAATGTGACTACTCAAAAAAATCCGGTAACTTTTAGTATAACTTAAGAATAAATGCACATACAACCATCAGTTGTTGGAAACCCACTGAGCAGAACTTGCTACTTGATCTCAACCGGTAAAACAAACCTTTGGCTCCATCTCTCAGGAATTAACGGAATTTTTATATCTCCAGGGGAATTACATACATATTGTGGGCACATAAGTTTAACATTTTTTTAAGACTTTCTAAAATAACTTTTTTATTTATTTATCTACTACGGCCTTTAAACAGAGTTTTTTGTAGGTATATCTTAATTTATAGCTATTTAAGCATACCAAATACTCTTTCAATTTAAGTTTAAAGACTGTAAAGCGATGAAAATACAACCCAGGGGAATGACAATTTACACCTGAAATATTAAATAAAAACGGAATTTTATAAAATTATAAAAAATATAATGAACGACCCAATAAAACTAATGCAAAGAGTGCTTAAAACAGATATTTAACACATTAGAGTTTAAACCCAAGAACAGTGCATCACCGATATTGCAAATTTTGCACTTTACAGGCAACCACCCACATGTACAATATAAAGGACAGATTATGTACTAAAATATGAAAATTTTTTTATCATAAATGTGGAGTAATGTTACTGTAATCCTTCTAACATGACAAAAACTTTAGTTGCAGCTTGTAAACCTTACCAGAAAGCACTATTTTTGGAATCGACTTCGCTAGAGTTGTTTTTGTTGCCGACAAAGTTAAGTCGACCTATATGGACGACTTCACTGATAGCATTTGAGGGTAGTAATTATAGAGTTATTAACCCATAACCCTTAACCCAATAAGGTTAAGATGTATTTAGGTTTCCCTTATTTTGACCTCTAAGCATGCGCGTGAATGGGTTTGAATAAGGAAGCCTTTAATTTTCAAATATCAAATAAATACCAAAAATTAAATTTTTGAATTTAACGTCACTAGAGGTTTGACTTAGTCTAATATTTTATTATCGTTATCAAGTAGTGTCGGGAGGACTGCACTGAAGCTAGGGATTTTTTAGTTAATTTTCACCAATTGTGTAATGTTGGTTGCCTGTATTCGGCGATCACGTGCTTGTGAACATGTATCAAAACGCGGTACAATTTTGTGAACAAAATAAGATCAAGGAGTATTCAAATAAAGTTGTCGTTAATACTGCACGAAAGTATTTAAAGAATTTACAATAACTATCTTATTTACTGAATACTGCAGTTTGTTATAGATATTGCCATCAATTTCATACCTACAATGAAACGTACTGTGTATCAAAAATCAACAAGGAATTAATGTAATGTTTATATATGTATAAATGTATTATTATCTACAACTTATCAGAACAACAAATATTTTAGCAAATATAAACATCAATAAATACCGACGTATTTCTTCTCCAAATATTTAAATCGACAATAAGTATTAATTATAATAAGTGAAATATTGCTAAAACACAGAATCTATGTACTTAACTATATAGGCTGAATCAAAATTGATTACCACTACAGACTAGAGAGATCGCGGAAACTGTTGGAGCTACACAAAGCTTGATCAAGGAAAGTCGAGGCAAAAAAGTTGAGAGTAAAATTGCAAAGTGGAGTCAATGTTATTATGTATAACTTATTTGTAGCACTAATGTATGCTTCATAAAATATTCTTCTGGAAATAGAAGCCAGAAAATAAAGACTAATAAATCTAAAGACCATCAGTGCAGGTATCAAGGCAAATTTTTAAATGTAAGGCGAAACAGAAACTAAATGTAATTCAACCTCTTCATTTTTAAACCAGTTTCAAAATTCCCCAAATTAATTTTGGCGATTAAGTTACTCAATAAACTCTGTTCTAAACGAAAAACTAGTACCTAAGAGCACTTTAGGTGTTTCTAAAAATATAGGAAGAAACGACATAATATATCTATCTATAAAGTCTGCCTTCCCAATTTGGAAACTGGATGTTTTCTGATAGGATAAGTAAGTATGTTTATACAATATTGTCACAAACGGCAGATAGGTAAGTTTTAAGATTAGAATTTTATTTTAGTGAAGAAAACAAAACATTTTTTAAATTTGGGGGGGGGCTACTTCATGTATATAATTTTTTCATAACAATTTTCGCTATATACACTTAAAGATCTTCATGGTTTTTAAAAAAATCCATTCGTATTGATGTTTTTTTGTTTATATCAAACTTACCAGTTGCATTGAGATCTTGATCGGCTTCATCATTTCGACAACACAATAACTTGATCACGTCCATTGTAATAAACTAAAGTAAGTAACTCATTTCCAATTATTACTTGTAGCCATTCCATGCACTTCACTTACAGATTACAGACAATTCCTTCAAAACTCGTGCGCTGTTGTTTTAGCCATTACTCGATATGTGTCTTACTGATAAGAATACGACATATTTATATTAAAATGAATGTGCTGCTGAGCGACTGTTCATTTTAAAGTAGGTATTCTGTTATCAGTCTAGGAACCAGACAAGACTGCCAATATTATTTATTAGGATATGAATGTGTAACTAAATTACAAGTTCGATTGTTCGGCTCATGAGCCTATACAAAGGTTCTTGGTGAAGGGAGGGTAGGGTTAAAGAAAGCTTTGCAATTTGTAATTAATGATATGAGAGCACATAAATAGTAACTTACATATTTTACAAGATTACAATTTACATCGTCTAATTACATTTATATTTTTAAAACATTCCTTCCAATCTCTTAGTTCATGTACTCAGGCTGTCATAGGTATGTTAAATATTTATCTGCAAAACATGGTGGCAATTTCCTGTACAGTGTATCTCATTTTCGATGTCGTCATTGGTTATCTCGTGAACCATGAGAGATACCTAGACGGATAGGTTTTTCATTAATCTTGGCTACATTTTCGAGAAAAAGAAGATGGCACGAACAAATTTTGGTTATCCTCTTTTGTTTACGCATTTATTTTTAGGAATTAAAGAGTAAAGCAAACAATAAACTGAGAGATATATTGTTAGTAGTGGGGGAAATACACAGAAGTGCCTTCTTTTAGTTTTTGCTACTATCCGTCTAAAGATTATTGTCAACAACAGACAAATAGCGACCTGCTTTTCGCAAATGCGCTATTCAGTGACCTCTATTCTCTTTGAGGAAGAGAATCCTACTTATTTAGTTGACGAAGATGCCGAAAACAACTGCTCCATGGACAATGTGTCTTGGCTGGCATTGCATTACTCCGACTTCTCCATTGAAGTAGTCACATCCTTAAATCATTAATTTAGAATATTTTTTGGTGAAATTCTAAATAATCCTAATCTATTCTTTTAAATTATATACTATTATATTTTCTAAATATCACAAAACACTGACCGGTTTCGCACTTATTCTATGCTCATCAGAGTGTTATAAGTAGTGGTCCGTAGACAAGGGATTGGCGATGTTAGGTTGGTTAGGTATATTCTAGATAGGCAACTCAATATACAGTTTTGGTCTCATACGCCATCTATCGTTAGGAGTCATAAAACCGGAGATAGTAGTGTAGGGAGCTTGCATTGTAGACTTTTTTATTTATTTTTTGAGATCTTTCAACACAAACAAAGTACTGATTTACTGATTTACTACTTACAGTGACTATAGCTTTCTATAGTCACTGCTACTTAGTACCACAGAATATAAAAATACAAGTCAAGTATGTGTGGAGAAAATAAATCTTTTGTTTCTGGTGTTAGGATAGGTACCTACCTTTAGAGAGAAATAGGAATTTGTGGAATAAAAAAATATTTGTAGCTATCCATCATTGTATTTATTAACATTAATTTATAATAAGTTGTTACAAATGTTATTTGTTTAGATGACCTAAAATTGATCAAAACTTAAGTTATCAGATTTTGGTTTAGGTCCTATGGAGAAATAGTAAGAAGAAGTACCTAAGAATGTATATAAGTACATATTATACATGGTATACACGAAAAGTATCCTCAAAATTAATGAATCTATCCAAACGACAATTGGATCCTTCATAGATAAAATAGGATTACCAATATTATCAATCCAAATTGTACAAATCTAATAAACAATAATAAAGCATTTATTAGGGTTGATATTTCCAGTGTATTCCGGCCTGTATTTTAAATCATTTAATTAGCTCGTAACTTTAAGTAATAATTTTAAAATCCTCTAAAATTGTTCATACTGTTTGTCATTTGGAAACCGATGCGTTTTCACATTGTCGCGATAATAGGTATGACAAAATCAAGGATTGTTAACTGTTTACAGGATTGCTCGATCGCTCAATTTTGTCATCCGCCTTTGTGACGTCATCGAATATGTATGAATATCGATATATGTAATCGAATTGTCAAAATATACCTATTTTGTGTTTGTTATATTTCACATTTGCAAGAGAATTTTCGTATTTTAATGATTATTAATATTATTATTTATTAAAGTTTGTAATAAGAGTATAAAGTGTACCTATTTCTACAAGTTCGAGATCTTTGGATCTTTGATGACGTCAGAAATATGGATTACATTGTAGTATAGGGATCGAGCAATCCTGTAAACAGTTAACAATCCTTGTGACAAAATGACGGTAACATCAAACAGTCGTCAAACGCATATGTAGTTTTTTGTTTTTCGCATGTATTAGAATTATTATTTGCAAATCATGGTACCATTGACAATTTCAAGCGCCCCTACACGAAACTTTGACCGCGAAAGACGTTCCATTGAAGATTCCTATGAATGTAGTGGACCTTTATTTTATTTTCTCTATGTAGTGGTGGACTACATGGACTTCATGAAGGATGTTGCTACATAATTGCCAAAAAGTGGTGGCATAGCGGTTTCCCATCACTACTAACAAGTGGTGGTGAGAAACACACAATAGTGCCCTCTTTTGGTCTTTGCTACTATCCATCTGACAATTATTGTCAAATTAACAGATTTTTGATGACGTTGCCTATAATGACGAACGAACTTTACCATTTATGCTCTGATTCCACTGAAAATCGGTATTCACTACCTTAATTCCTACATTCGTAGGAATTATTGATTAAAAATAGAAATTAAACACGGCTGAAGAATATATCTAAGTTGCCATATCTATTTGGAACGAGATATTTACTTACATATTGTTCTTAAGGCTAAAAATAATAAAACGTAATATGTAATAAATAGTTGTAATATAATATTTAATCCTATAAAAAATTATCTTACGTCTAAGCTATTTTAAAAAATATAAATTTCTGAATATCATTTTATAGAATATATACAACAATAACAGTATGATTATTACAATGTCCTATTTACAATATATTTACACAGTGACTGAGTATTAATGCATAGAATAGATCTTTTCTCCTCAAGCGTTTGTACTATCGTCTTCTTCTTCTTCACCCTTGACTTCATTCCAAGACTGGATTTCACCGGAACCAAAGGTTATGTAGAAGATGTCCGTTGCCGCGTAGACACCTGCTGCTGTGATGAATATAGTTCTCCACATTGACTGATCCGTCTGAAACACCAAACGCAATTCAAAAACCAGTTTTAGACAAGCTAACACCTAAATATCAGAACAGAAGTCTAGAATTGAAACCACGACGTAAGCCGTGACTAAAACAATCAAACTAAAACAAGCCAAAACCAAACTGGACCGGAAATGATCTGACCAAACGTTTTAGGTACCTTACCTGATCGGTTACGATATATTGGACAATAAGGGGTGAAATAATAGAAAATATGCTAGTGGATCCATTGGACAGACCCATAAGGATTCCAGAATGGTTGGGTGACAGGTCCATGTGGTTCACTTGGAAACCGCAGAATCCTCCTGCGCTGAGACCACCAGTCAGGATCAGTAGAGTCACAGCTAGTCCTGCTTGGTCTTGTGGGATGAATCCTACCAGAGTTAAACTTACTGCAGGAAATAGAGTACCTGAAATAAACAGAATGATATACACTGAGATCCCTTAAAGATGTCTTCTATTATCTTAAAAAGAGCGAGTATTATCAATTCATCCCCATAACCAACAGTGTTACATTAAAATTTCATTTTTTTGTCAACAAATTGGCGTATTAAATTTAAAAACCGCACCGACTTTTTGGATGTTATATCTACTGAAAAAAACCATACTAAATAGACATCTTCTAACTTATTTCTGAACTGATATCAATCAGGAATTTTGACAAAATTTTTAGAAAATTTCTTAAAACAGAAAGTGTAACTTTTGTATAAAACACAAGGTGTTAATTCCAAGGTGTCTTTGAATGACTTTTGGGCGGCATCTACCTATATTTTCAGCTATTCCTATACCACAGTTGGAAGCCTCTGTGCCCTTTTAAGTGTCAAGTGCCCTTTTAAACGTCGCCTAAACACGCCTCAGTATTTCTTCAAAGCATCCCACACTTGTTTCTATTTTTAACAAGCTGGCCATACGAAATATGCACAAATTATTGCCTAGGTAGTCCTCACACCAAACAAATAGTAATACACAAATAAGTGCTTTTAAGTACTTATATTTTTATAATGGACTGAGATAAAAAATTTGATAACCATGAATTGAAATATCTAAAGATAATGACAGAAAATGGGATTCGATAGAATTATCTCACCACTGCTGTTAAGTACAAGGAGAATGTGTCATAGAACCTTGAATGCCTTCTCAAAGATGCTTCTGTCAGATAACATAAGATAAATAATAATTGATCTGCTGCAAACTGCAATGGTTTTCTCTATTATCGCTATTTACAGTTTATTTTTGAGGTAGTCTGTTTATAAACATATTCCTTGCATTCTCCTTTTTCAGGTATACATAGTAACAATAAAATGAGCCGTTTTGGCAGAAAAAAGGAAAATGGTTTTGTTTATTTCAGGGATTAATCATTAATATTGATTTACAAAAAATGTTCACCAGGTCATTAATTAATCACTTTTTGTTCATGTTGGACTTTGTTTCAATGATAAATAAGTGATAGTTTATAATAAGTGTTCAGAATGTTGATCATTTGCTTCAACACAAAGATTGCACCATCGGTTCTTTGACTCGCGGTACCCTATGGAATATTCCCGGAATAGCGTCTACATATGTGCAACTGGTCATTATTCTTGCTAAAGGATCTTCCTCATTACGAATAGAAGTTTCGTAAACTAAAGATTTGAAGTGACGCCAAAAGAAAAAATTCAGGGGGTTGCGATCGGGGGAACGAGCGAGTCACCCACGTGACCTCCTCTTCCAATCCATCGGTGGAAAAATTGCTGGTTCGGATATTGGCGTACGTTTAAACCAAAATGTGGAGGTGCCCCGTCATGTTGAACCATATGTTATTTCTAATGTCCAAAGGGACATTTTCTAATAATAGAGGCAAAATATTTTGCAGAAAATGGAAATAACTATCTGCGTTCAAACGAGCAGGCAGCAAGTGAACTTTTAGATTCTCTCTAACAATACCAGCCCGCATGTTTACAGAAAATTGTTGCTGGTGTCTTCTAGAGACCACAGCGTGAGGATTTTCATCATGCCAAATATGGCTGTTTCTACCATTAAAATAACCATCGCACGTGAAACATGCCTCATTAGAAAACAGTACATTTTTCCCGAAGTGAGTTTCTTATTAAGTTGTGACCCAAAAACCATTTGCAAATACTAATCCATGTGGATAATCTTCAGGATTTAAAGCTTGTACGCGCTGTAAATAGTAGGGGTAAAGGAGTTGTTCATGCATGGCACGGTGTACCGTCGACTTGGAGGATCCCATTTGGTGTGCAATTCCGCGAACACTTGTGGATTGATTTTCCTCCACACGGTGTAGAACTCTTTCTTCAAATTCAACAGTACGAGCTGTTCTTGGTCTCGTTTGTTTTCATGTCCCCTGCCACCCCTTAAAGTTTTTGGTATGTTTTTGGAAGACCCTGTATATGAGAAGGTTAATATTTTCTCTCTATTTTTTTAGAGAGAAAGAGAGAGCGAGAGAGAAATTCATTGATATACATTGATATACAACAAAATTTACTATTGCCTTTTGTTTTCGAGCTGTAGATAAGCTGGAGCAGCTGGAGACAAGCTGAAGCTACTCTTATTATAGTGGTAATAATTATCGCTCTATTTAATTATTCAATTTCAGTTTCAGAGTTTCAAATAAGACAACTTCTGATGGACAACGTAAAGTTGTCCACAAGGAAACTCGAACGGTGGGCAACATAAAGTTGTCCACCGTTCGAGTTCCCTGACACTTTTTATATGAAATTAATTTACCTATACTATTAAATATCTTCCTAGCAGTTCCTCTGGAGACAATATTTCTGTTTATTAACATGTCACAGATTGGGCTAAACGTCAACGAACACATCCACATCATCAGGTATGGCGCTGCAGAAAGAAGACTATTCTGAAATGTAAAAAATTCAATATTATCACATCTTAATGTTATTCGTTAACTTTATTACCGATTTTATGTCGTACTTCAAAATCTTGTTCAAATATGTGGGCGTTTGTGTCAATAACACGGAACTTCCCCAATTGGCACCTATAAATGCAAAGGTGACAGCCCAAAATGGTAGGGATGTCAAGATTGCCTTCCAAGGGGTATGGTGTACCTGCAAAAAGAAAAACTACTGGTTAAAAGTACTCATTTAGTCGTACGTAAATCGTGTTGTATGTTGTTTGGAAACCCAAGAGCAGTGTGCTTAATTCTACTAGTATTACTATTTATCTTATAATCTTAACTTATGCATTAGTTTTAGTAATATTTTCTTTAATATATATTAAACATGAGATCTTTTATTTTTTCTTTACGGAATTGTTTCACATTTTTTGCTCCTCTTCAATGTCATAGTCTTAAAATGAACGCAACACACAAGAGATCCTTGTACCAGCTGCCCATGATAGTCGACCATATGGGTCTAAACTGTAAGAAAATGCACAAGGAGTACTGTACTATCAGCAATTCATTGAGTTCTGTTCGAGTTCATCAATTCTAGATCCGTACCGTTAACTGCACTGACGCAAAGGGTTGATGCCTGGAGCAGCGTCGCAGTCTTCTCTAAGGGCTGGGTAAGATTTCTTTTGTTTTAATTCGACTCTTTCAATTTCATCCTTATTTTTTTATAATAGCAATTATTATCAAATGACTATTACTGAGTTCTTAGTCGATTAGATCATTTTTACTCTCAAGTGTTAATCTCAAATTTTTAACTTAATTTATGAAAATAAGATACCTAATCAGAGAATACCTGAAAGCTCACTTCAAATGGATTTTTAATAAATATTTTTATTTATTTTTGTACATCCTTCATCAAGTATCTAACGTTTCGCGAAAATAGTAATAATAGTTTGAAGTGCTTTGTTATCTGAAATATTTTCAGTAATTGGCGATCAGTATTAATTTCGATACGTATCATTTAAAATAAAGCATTAGGGAAAAGTCTCAAGGTTACCTGTATTCAAAATTTGTTTACGTACTATAAATGCATAATGAACAAATTCGTTGCAAACAAAACAAAAAACATTATTTGTATAGAAATTGCCTATAAAAATCGTTTGGGAGTTGGCACAATAGATGCAATTGTTTCATGTTGACGTTACTGGCAGTAACATAGGAACTGGAGATTTCTTCATTTTAGAATTTCGATATTTCAACAAATTTGTTCTGAAACAAATATATCTTTCATAATAATATAAACAGGAAACAGGAAGACTGGAGCCAGGAGAATGTTCCTTAAACAGAAAACGTCGGAAACTACGACTCTCTGCCCGAAAATCCTAAAATGATAGCCACATCATTTAACGCCACCACTAGACGTAGATTTCGAATTTTTTGATCAACTATGCATAGGCCACGATAGCCTAACCTGGCTAAGTTGTTATAGTATAAATGAAAGACAGTATTATCCTCAATCTGTACTACTATATGATAGATATCTGTTGGGATCATATCCCTGTTGTAATGGTGCCCCCTAAGCAGGTCGTGATCTGTCAATGAACAATTTTATCACAGAGAGACAATGACACAGACCAAGAGACAGTAAAAATAGTGTGGTCTCTGTGGTAGCATCAAGGAAAACTTCTAAACTTTGCCTTGATACTGATTCAAAATAAACATTGAAAATGTAGTGTCAAGGCAAACTTTAGGAGTTTGCTTTAATACTACACTTTGAATCTTTATTTTGAATACTTCTGGTTTCATGTTTTTTATTATTTTACAAGTGGTGTAATCCCAAAAGAAACTCTACAATGAATCATACAGCCGCACCACAAATAAATCACACACATTATTTTCAACATCAGTTTCATTTTCTTAACTGACTTGTGTGCAGCGAATATAAATTGAAACAGCCTATATATGTACAATATACGGTTTTGAAATAGCACCTATTAATACTTCTGAGTGAAATAATTATATATTCTAATCATACCTTGTGTTTCTCATGGCCCAAACTCGTTTCTATATACATCTTCTCATAGGAGGATATGCTCTTGTGGCATCCTGGTCTGTCTGCACCCACAAACGCCCAAATTATTACCCATTTCAACCCCAGAGCTCCAAATAGGTAGAAAGACACCGGCCAACCTACCCAAGAGGAACAGATGTATCCTGTTACTGGCAATGAAATGATGTTTCCAAAAACAGCCCCTAAAAATTGAGTTATTGAGTAAAAATTATTGATTTGTAGTCGAAATAAGAAAGAAGTGTAAGAAAAAAGTACTTTATTATATCAACCCATACCAATGCATGTGCAACCACATTCATAACCAGTACAAATTGTATTCATTTCAGTGAGAATTCAGGATATTCAGAATCTACATAAGCTGTAAATTATAAAGTTGTACACCCCCGATCTCGATTTTCTAATAGTTTTACAGTGATCAGAACCTGTTTTGGCCATATTCACTTTTTTTTGAAAGAATAGAATACTTTATAATTTATAAAACACCCTATTGAATTGAATTTATTAAATTGAATTGTATTAAAAGCAACTTTATAGCTAAAGTTCCTTTAAACTCGGTACTTTTTCACATCAACCTTTACTATCTGGTTTCTACTTATCCTAGAATAAGGATCATCAGCGTTGTTTTTAATTTTATCACTTTTGATAAATTAAATAGTAGAAGGATATCAGAAAAAATAGTACGTATGCCTATTACTAAACATGGGCAAGTAAACACAAATTTGATCAACATTTTGAATTGGTCAACTTTTATCTGTGATGTGTAAGTATCCATTGAAATATCGGCACATATTCGTAGTGGCATATAAAACTATTGTGGATAAATAAACCCCTCGTGGTCTCTCCATGTAAACACGTGGGTGTTAAGATTTTTATTTGTTTCTATATCACGTCAATTCAAAATTATTTAGATTACCTTCCAATACTAACTGATAACATCTCAGATCTCGGCATGTGGTATTATTGTTTACACCTTATAAGACCACTCCACCCTCGTCATGTTTTCAACATTCTACAATTCATCAACATTCATCAACATTCATTGACACTTATCAACGTAAATACGAAAGTAAAAGTATGGCGGTAAATGTTCCCATTAATATTTTCACGCAATAATAATTCAACAGATAGAATCGGTAAATCTTCCATATAACCATTTCCCTAGGGCATCTGATGATTTAACATCATTATGAAAACAGAAGGAAATATAAACGGATTTGTGTATATACTGACTAAAATAAACGAAGCACGAACGAGAAAATGCAAAATATCCTAAAAACGTGGTAGAATTATCGGCATTTGATCTTGAAGCACTGACTTCCTGTTTTGTTTTGTTTTATCAATTCTTTAATGGCAACTCACTTAATGTTAATCAACCAAACATACAAACAATTGGAATATCGCCTTAAGCTACTATAGATTTCAAGTATACTTTGCATGACCCATATGTAAAGATTATGTAAATCTACTTCTAATCTTTGATATTTGTAAGAAATATAGTTTGAAAATTTAGAAGGGAGTGTAAATAATTTTACAATAACGGGATGTAGGAACAAGTTCTACTACTTGACAGATAGGTTTCGTAGGTACTATTCATAGTTACTTGGTAAATTATTTTTTTATATAAAGAGATATCTACCTAATAATAAAATAATGCCCATCTATTATAAAATAAAAATCTCAACAATCTAAAGTATATTAAATAGGTATAAACAAATAAAAGTAGCACCCATAATCACCAAATAAGTAATTTTAGTTAACATGAAGGAAGTAATCAGAGAGTAATATTTGTAGAAGGAGAAGAAAACACGTATTTATTTCATTTACTTGATCTGGACTTTTAAGAATATATCCTAAATCCTAAATTATTTTTATGATTACATTTTCTTATTTTATTGACTATGTGTGTTGGTTCCTA
The DNA here is from genome assembly GCA_963924545.1 of Pogonocherus hispidulus. NCBI lineage: Eukaryota > Metazoa > Arthropoda > Insecta > Coleoptera > Cerambycidae > Pogonocherus > Pogonocherus hispidulus. The sequence continues at coordinate 46,847,945 of OZ004698.1, read as the reverse complement.
AGTAGCATAGCAAGACACAATTTTCAGCAATAGAAAGCTGTTTCGAAACTATTTCCGCTTATTTGTCGGCGATTAATCTTTCAGTAGTAGTCTGCATTTTAAAATATACATTATGAATTCACTAAATGAAGTACCCTATAGGTAATAAAACCTAAACTATGGGCTACATTTCGGCCAATTAATTTTTGAAGCTACAAAAGATATGTTCAGTGCCACTACAATGGAAACATTTATCTACTATATTCTCATAAGAAAATAGGTAGGTATTCATCGAAAATGTATCGCTACACGCTGCCCGTTTACTCTAGGTTTTAGTTTATAAGGTATAATAACTTTATATTGGTAAATAGCATACTCGTAAATTAAGGCTTATTCGCAGGCTTGGGTTGGAAACCATATTGGCGATAGCCTAGGGTGGGAAGAATGTCAGCCTGGTGATGTAAGAGATTAAAATCAGTTGATACTTGACTATCCCCCAGTTAATGAGGTTTGCCTCATTCCACCACTAAATGGTGGTTAAGGCTTACCAACCTAAGTCTTTGCTGGGCGCAAATACGTCCGAAAAATAATAAAATGCCGCCCCCTCTCCCGCACAACTCTTAGACTTTCGGACTTTCGGCTAATACTTGTTATTGACATGGGGGGGGTAAAGATATTATTATTGTTATTATTATTAATAATATTATTACTATTATTATTGTTATTATTATGTACCTGCATAGGAAAATGTCCCTATAACGGACCTCTCGCAAGGTGGCGCCCAGTAGCCCAACAACGTGTGAAGCAGGGGCGAAATGCACCCCTGCGCCAGTCCCTGGAAGAACCTGCACACCATCACCCCTGCCGCGCCGAAATAGGCAGCGCACACTGGGATAAGTAAGCAGGATATGGAGTCCACAGTGATGCAGCACACAAGCAACCACTTGGCGCCGAATTTTTTGCCTAGCTGCGCAGCTGGTAGCTGCAGGACGACGTAGCCCCAGAAGAAGGCGGAGAGAACCACGCTCTGATTGTCCCAAGCGTAGGTCTGGAAGAAAAGAAGTGAACTATGATTATTTGAAACAGTACACATGACTAGAATGTACACTAGCAAATGATTTGTTAGTTTCTGTAATATTAGTTGAATAAGTACTGAAAATACTTACGGGGACGTCTGCATTTTCAGAAGTGGTTTTATCGTTCATGGCCACAATTGCTACTGATAAAACTGTCCTCATACAATACGTGTAGGTCATCAGTAAAAAGTACATCATCATTTGTACATGTCTACAACCAAAGGTGGGTCCTGGAAATAACAAAATTTTAATTATTCTTAATAAACTATTGAATATGAAGATGTAGTTGTAGGAAAAGACCAAACAATTTCTTTTAGAACGTAAGCTAAGGATTTCTCTATTTGCATAATTAGGCAGTAAGTATTAGCTGAGACAAAGAATAGTGTTTTGGTGTAATGCGGAAAACTACGTCAGTGTTTTCCGCATTATTTGTTCCTCAAAAATTGTTCTATGTCTGTACAGACATAGTTTTACATTTTGCCACTTTGGTAGTTCATTAAAATGGTTTTAGCGTTCGTACCAAACCAGTTGGTTTCCCCTTTATCATTTTCCATATGAAAAACTGAATCTAAGATACAAGTCTAAATAATTTCAGATCTCTTGAAGGCAGGATAATAATTTATACGTTCGACACGACGAGAAGTGTTTTATTTCCCTTCGCGTCTGATTTTAAGGGTCCATTCTCTGTAGATTTGACAGGCATGAATGCGGGGTAGAATTGAGAGGATGGGTAGCCGATGGGTGAAGACTTACATATTTCCACTATCGAATTATTAAGATTTCGGAGGTGCACGTAAAGCCGATGTAAAAAGGCACATGGAAATAAAGTTAGCCCTCATTGCAAGGGTACCGGATTTGTCTTATAATTGCAACAAAATTTCTTTTTAGTGTTATAAATTATATATCACTGGAAAGATCAAAAGATAAACTAGATCCCTATAGTAGCAAATTTTTGTTTAACACATGTATTTTAGAGAAAATTATTTTTGAAAATACGCTATTTTAGTACAAGTTTGTTTGCCTGGAATTTTAAAAATAAAAAGAAATACCAAAAATTACTACTATAGGGACTTAGATTAAAGTCTTATCTTTCAATACTTTTTTACTAAAAGTCGCTATCTTTTATAGTTTTTTTATAATTAGACACGAGACGAACGCCGATTTAGGGCTTATTTCGACCTAGTGAATGGACTCTTAAGGTATATCTGAGATAGGAACTGTACATTTATTATCATTCTTTCGAATCATTTATTTTATTTAATTTTTATGAAATTTAGTACCATTGACGCATCCCGTCTTTAAAATATGTTGGGGTTCCCGCATTTCATCAATTTAAAATATTGCCCATTCGAGTTGAAGCTTACTTTGTGCAGTAGACAAATAATAATTATTGTAAAGTGCAAATAACGATTTGTCTAGCTCGCATATATTATGTAATAATATAATAATTTTTTTAAATATTCCTATGTCCTATATCCTTCCTGCTGGTATTTAGAGTAAACAAAATAATTTGCAGTGTGGCTTCCATGTAGTTTACAAATCTTTCTAAATTGAAGTACCTAAGTAAATGTAGTAGTAAAAAATACATTACTATTTGGCAGTATCTACTGCAGAGACAGACTGATATAATGGGCATTATCTCATTATAATTAGTCACTCTTTCTGATTGAGATATGAAGATGACTCGTTAATTCATCCATTAAAATATTTATATAAATATATGTATGCGATTCTAAGTAACGTTTACATTAAAACCAAAAGACGTATGTACATCATCAATTTATATATTATATTTGAAACAACTTTGATTTGTTTCTAAAAAAGCTGGATTATTTTTTTATTTAAACCAAAAGAGATAATAATCAAGTCAAAATAATTAATATATTTTAAGTAAATAAAAAGGATGTAACTTAATTATGGATTCAATAAAAAATTCTTTAAGTTCATCACCAGTGCAAGACATGGTGATAAAATTATAAAGATTAGTTGATTTGGAAAATGACAGATTCCACATGAAAACTTGGTTAAACTTGTTTGCAGTTAAAACTGAATTGCGGAAACAGCATATTAGAAACAAATTTTGCAGATAAATCGGCTAATTAAATAATAAAGATTTGGGTTAATCGGCTTTATTTCACTAATATACTTTAAAAAGTTGCACTGTTTCACACTTCTTGCCTCACTCTTGAAAATCCATCTTGTTGTGTGACCAAATTTTGCCCTTACGAAAAAGGAAAAAATTGAAAATAACTGAATACCTAATTAAGTTTTTCTGCTTGTTATTTTAAATGTTTCTGGTAGAAATTCAAGGTTCCTTGTCTGCAAATATTCTAATCTGAGTTATGATTTTTTTTTTACTTGCAAATACTCTTGCGCTGACACTTTATTTTCCACTGGTAATACTCTTTTCAAGATGGAGACATGCTCCAGAATTTGTAATCTTGATTTTCAATATTTCTGTTTTCGCGTTTTATTTTATTATTTTGTATATTCATAAAAGAATTTTTGGTCAACTTTTAGGCAAGTATACAAAATCCTGAACAAAGTTAAATGAAGTTACTCAAAAGTAAAAATAACTAAGTAATAAAAACCTGGACTTATATCTACTGGAGGTGTCACCGGAAGTCGTAAAAAAACACATTCTATAGCAATAGGTATAATTAAATTAATGTGCAACTTTATGGTTTTTCACTCAGTTCACATATAATAAACTTTTATAATGCACTAATTACTGTTGTAAAAAAACTAACCATGTATGCTACAATAATAATTGCAGCATAAAGGTAAGCGCGCATTTGAACGCATAGAACGCATCGGACGAATCGTAATATGTTTGTCATCATCGCACATTATATTCGGATTCACTTGCCGTACTTTCACAATGCAATCGAAATACGGGTTAGTACGCAACCTCTGTCCTCCTTTTATTTGCTATATTATCTCTGAATTATGTAATTAGAACCTCTGTCCTCCCTATATAATATCTTAATATTTGCAATGGCATTAGCATTTTAAGATGAAGAACAAAAATAGAAGAAAAGAGTTTGGGCCCATAATATAAATTTGAAAAGGAATCGCTATGGATAATTTCATACTTTGTTCAACGATTGTAATTTGCTGTGTTAAAAACAAACATGTGCACACAAGAATGTAAATACGATTAATCCGAGCCGATTCCTGCTGCGAGTTGTCGCACTTTTACTCGGATTTGCGAATGACGTCATCCGCACGAATCGTATGCACAGATTTAATCCTTTCTCAATAATCCTGGACGGAATTCCATCTCTACGATGCCTTTGTTGCGCATTTTTGTGCTTTATCCCATTTAAAATAACGTAATTAATAATTTCCGTTCGATTCGTCTGTCCGATGCGTCCGTCCGATGCGAATAAATGCACGCTTATACCTTTATGGTCTATCAGATCTAAATCTATCAGATTTCTTCTGTACCTTCATTTTTTATAGCCGCAAATAAAAATGTTTAAAGAGTGTAAGATTTTCACCAAATACATTACGTATAAGTTAAATAACTTGGTGTACCTACACGTCGAGTTATTTTCAGGGGAAAATCCGTAAAATATTATTGATTTGGTAATTCGGCTTTTTAATTTGTCACTCTGGTATCCGCCACCACCATTTCCTATCGTTGTTTATTTCAAACATCCTGATGTTTATTTATAGAAAAAGAATAAAATAAACGCATGTACTACAAAGAGGTTTGGGGGGGGGGCACTTTTGGTCTTCGCGATATCATGGATTGGATAAAAGTGGCAAGAATCTAACAGGGGTCTAATAGCTATAGATTGATGCACATTTGGCAAATCATTTTATATTTTTATAGCTAACTGTAAAAGGATCTCCTGCTGTAGACATAGGTATTGTAAATATTTAGTCATAAAAAAATAGATTAAATTATAAACTTTTGTATATAATAATATCAAATCAGACAGTATTATATGAAAGGATTAATAATATATTGTTATATTAATAATAAAAATGAAAGTCGTGATTTATAGTGAGTTGTTTTAAATTAAATTTAATCTACTTTATAGGATAAAGATATAAGTTAGATCAAAAAATTCCCAAAAATATTTCTAAGTACTTAATATTTATATTTTTATAGGTATCTATTATTATTATTATTATTATTATTATTATTATTATTATTATTATTATTATTATTATTATTATTATTATTATTATTATTATTATTATTATTATTATTATTATTATTATTATTATTATTATTTTGAAATCCAGTCGACTGGTTCCCAGGCTCCGATTCTCAGAGCCGGCCGCTGTTTGTTATCACTAGCTACTCCCCACCTCTGTGGGGTGAATAACTAGTGAGTCTGGGAATCGTGTGCCCTGAGTAGACGTAATGAGCCCAGAATGACCGCCTTCTAGATTCTTCTGGTTAGAAGATCTGCCGAATTTCGGCATGCCGATACGATCTTAAGTTTCGAAAGCAGTGTATCTCTTGTTCCACCGAGGGCTCCTATTATCAGTACCACAAGTTTCACAATATGTTCTGGATGGAGTCTGCAGAGTTCGAAGAGAAGGTCTCGATTATTTTGTCCGTTTCTCCTCCTCTTTCAAGACAATGTTGAGCACTCATAAAGCCGTATTGTATCTGTAGATATAGGCCGAAACTGCATATGCCGGACAAGTGGAGAGCAGATGCATAATTGTCTCCGATACCCTATGGCAGGCCCTGCAGTTACATCAGGGACCTCCATACCCATGACACGGCTTCGATAGACGAGGGTGTTAAATACACCAGCCTTGCAAGCCATTATGAATCCCTCGGTCTCCGACTTAAGCCCCGGTGACCTTAAAAAGGCAAAGGTCAGCCTTTCGGATAAACCATGGTCTTCAAGACACCGTGCAATGGCTTATCCTTATGCAGCTGTAGAAGATTACGGCATCTGCAGCTTTAACTTGGGCTTTCAATTGAAGCTGCTCTTCGTGCTTGCCTTATAATTATTACTATTATTATTATTTTTATTATTATTCTTCTTCTTCTTTTTCTTCTTCTTCTTCTTATTATTATTATTTCAGTAAAATCCAGTCACATATTTAAATTTCTACAAAAACATAACCTCTCATTATCTTTCCAGTTATTTCAAATTAAAAAAATTGAAAATTTCCAAAAGTAAAACTATATTCCAGAAGGTCTCGATCTATCGAAAAAAAATAACCCCTATAGATTAGGCAGTTCAAAAAATATGGGCAGTAAATCACTCTTAATATAGATGTTGCTCTTCATTTGCTGTTCAATATATTTTCTCAAGGGTAATGAAACATAGATAAATAAAATCCATAGTAGTTACCTAATAATGAACAGTATGTCTAGAAAATGGTTTCGATTTACTTTTATCAAAATATTTGTAATATTAAATATCTCTAACACTGCAATCTATATTTAAACTTAAAAATATTAGTTTGGACAGGATGCTTTGTTTGCGAAACAAGAAAAAGTAAGGAAGATAGTTGTGAAGTAACAAAATAATTCTTGCGTTTCATTCAAGTTTCATTCAAATAATTTCAAAGTTTCATAATTTGTATCTAAACTTTTACAAACAGAAAAAATTGTGTTTAAAATATTTTTCAACTTATGTAGACGAATTAATTTAACTAATCAAACCCCATTTTATACTTAAAATGTTATTATTCTAATAAATAAATTTAGAATTATTATATTTAAAACTTTGACATATTTCTAACTGGAAATAAAAATGGTCGAACATCAAAAATCCGAAATTAATATTTCTCTTAACAATATATTTATATTTCTAAAGATGAAATGAACTTGATGATTTGATGATGCCAAATGATTTTTTATTTGTTTATATAAATTTAAATGAATAATATTTTTATAATACTTGATTATTATAGATATCAGAGCATGCAAACAACGTCACTAAATTACATAAAGGTATTTTAAAATATTATTTTAAGTAGGTACTCAATATGCAATAAAAAATTATATACAAGTTTTATACATTATCCTTTATTATTTCAATGTATAACTTAATTTTTAGTAGCTGTATGGTAAAACCTTTGCTCGATATCTATTCAAATACACACACATAACTTTCATATCTCTTTAATATATGTAATTGCTAGCTTGCATTGATGGTATAGCAACAATTATAGGTACCTATTAGATGATACACATACATTATGAATAATTTCCGTTTCGGCCAATTTAGATGCATCAAACTGTCCTTTGTTAATCTCGTTTACAATCGCTTAAATAAAAAATATATAAGTTTGGCTTACCCTTGTTAATAGTTTTTTGAACAAATTCATCACCTTTAGCACAACACAGAACGTTGAGTATAGCCATAATGAGGCGACGCACGTCAAAAATTAGTAACGGCAAAAATATTCCGTCCAAATACTTTACATTTCCCTGTGATCATTCCAATAACAGGAGGTTAGTCGTAAAGACAGGCACTTTAAGGGGTTATTGAATATGATATATGATTGTGGTCTGGGTGTTTACATTAAATCACTTTTTATAGGCGCATCTCGTCAGCACTTCAATTATTTTATTACAACAGTTTCTTTAAATGATAAGCCCCTGATAAACGTGAGGTAAATGGATCGTCACAATCATTCGGAAATCTCGATATTCTAAAATTCCCGGCTTAGTCTCGGTTTGGTTGTCTCAGCAAATGGGATGTCTCTGAAGACTAGGAAAAGGTAGACTAGGTGCAAAACGTGCTTCTGCTGGTTGTATGAATGAAAACATACACAGACAATAGCAACAATTTGTAATTTTCCTTGTTTGATATTTTCGTTATTATCAAATACATGTCATGTTTTAAATTCTAATATAAATATTCGCCCGTTTGCCTCACCGAAGGTTTTTAAATCTCAGTAGGTATTATTACGTTCAGATTGATCATTTATTTGCTAAAAAATTCATTAAATTAGTGTTTTTGCAATTGTATTTCTTTATAACTTATTTCTAGTGTCTTAGATTAAACAAAAATTCGATTGAGTATTCGTTCCTCCACCAGTTTCAATCAGTATTTGAATAGTGGTGCGATTCCATGTTAGTCCACAATCAAGTTCCAAGTTATTACATTTTGGCAGTGGAAAAAATTATCAAAATTTTCCCACTCAAAAAAACACATGTCTTAAATCAGCAGGGTTCTTGTTTTTTTGTTCGCCGTGATATTAGTGGCATCGTTAAATATAATATAAATAAACAAATCTTAAACAGTGGATAAACTATGCGTTTGTCTTAAAATTAGTGTCTGCCAGCTATAAAAAAATTAATCGATGAACACTTAGTGGTATGGGTGTGTACTTAGTGTACTAAGGGCGCGTACTCACTGAGCGAACGAAGTCCGAACGAACAACGAACTCCGAACAAAGGAGGTTCTGGGTTCGTTCGGTCGTTTTATGTCGGTTTGCTTCGTCTTGGTGTTTACAATTTCGTCACAATCTCTGACGAAATTATCACGGCATCGTCTTACATAATTATTGCAGGAATACTAAAAATAAATAAAAACAAATAAAAAAACTAAGACATTAGATGTCAGTATAAGGAATTGGACCTTCTAACGGATCTAGGGAGCGATTTAGGACAGATCAGTAATATTTGTCGAATATTCCCTTCGGAATTTCAATTTTTACTTGAAGAAATTAGTTAAAAAATTTAATAAAACACCCATAATTACAGAAATACAATACAAGGCAAGTTCGGAGTCTCGACTGAAAAATAACTTCGATGAGACCGCGAACCCGTCAACCCCGAACAGCGAATCCCTTTGATGCACCGTCTTCCGATCTAAGGCGAACTAAAGGTGAAATTGTCATTCGATTCCCCTTCGCTTTAACATACATATTGACCGAATTAAAATTCGGAGTTTGGAGTTCGTTTGGCCTTCGTTCCCTCAGTGAGTAAGCACCTTTAAGGTGTTTCCTAATAGCGTGCAAAAGAAAATCCAGAGGCGTAATTCATGACTAAAATTACAGTAATTTTTTTAAATAATCATAAGGTCGTAAGGCCGCTATTTTAGAGCAACTGGATATTAAAAATAAAAAAAAATTATTTCTAAACCCCTTGAGATATTTTAACAAATTTGGCATAGGTTTTTAGTATTTTAATAATTACAAAATAAAACAATTTTAGCTTTCGTAAAGAACCAGTGGCGGAATTATGGGTATTCATGTTTATTTTTACAAAAAAAATATGTCACCCTGTATAATATTACAAATCAAAATGTGTCTTCATATGCTCCTTTACATTTCTTTCATCTTATCTGTACACAATTTTTCGCATGCTAAAACTAATTTTCTTAACAAGTGTATTTTTTTAATAATATTATGTACCTTAGTTTACTATGAATATACCTTGTATATTCCGAACAAATTGATGCCAAATTTGTTAAAAATATTGCAAGCGGTTTAGAAATCAATAATTTTGAATAGAATTTTATTTTTTTAATTTTGAAAACTCTGTAGTTCAAAAACGAGGACTTTACGGCTCTATATTTATTTATTACTACAAAATTACCTTAATTTTAATCATACTGTGCAATTTTCTGCACGTTATTAGGACAGACTCTGTATATGTTAGTATTTACCATCATTTTTTACGAACATTTTGCACAGTTGAAACACACATTTTAACAATCACCTACTTACTGATTTTTCCGCAAAACTGAGGCTTGATGAGATTATTCATACACATGCTTCACATGTCATTTCTCTATATACTGATTAATTTGTGATTACCTGAAGATTGAGTGAATGCCATGAATTCTATTTTATTTTTAACAGGAGTAAAAAATTTAGAAATTTTTATTCGCAAAAGAGAAAATCTTTGCAGAAATTGTTGTCACTATCTGCAACTTAAATAAATAAGACTGGATTCATTGAAATAATGTACTTCTATTAAGGGACTATTAAGGGAAACTATTTCTGGACTTTAGAACATTATGTAGTGTTGACTCTCATTTATAAAAATGCCCAAAGTAATAAAAGAGGACCAGGTAAGTTCTAAACATGGTTTTGGGTCATTTTAAAATGTTATCGTGCCAAAATGGACCGACCAGTTTGTTTACTGAATAAGAAAGATGAAAATTAATTGGAAATATGTATTATAAAAAAAAACAATAATTGAAAGAGGTAAAATGTCAGGGTAAGTGTGAAGGACACTTGCATTTTCTGCAGCCCGAGGTATTATAATACGCCGAAAATTGTAAAACAGATAATGAAATGCAGAAAGCTTGTACAAATTCCGTGAAAAAAACAATAAAACAAAAGTTGTCCCAAATATTTCTTCTTTATTTACAAAAAAGGACACTTCCTTCTTCTGACAATACTGGAGTATCTGCCTCTGAATCCAGATCGAGGTGGCAGCATTGGAAGTAGCCCCTCCCTGGATAGAGAGGAACTCAGCATCTAGAATAGCGTCCTGTTTTACTACCCAACTGAGCGAGCGCATTTTGATAGTTCCATGCCAAGAGCTGTTTGGCTATCTGAGAGGATTTTTGTCAACCTGTAAGATGCTTTTTTCGAGCCTTTGAACACGCATTACATATGTAGATGTCAAGTTTCTCCCTAAAAAATGTTTGCGTAATTGCTATGGCTTGAACATAATTATTTTACCGTAGAGTTGCCACTATACTCCAGCTTCAACATCTCCAGGTGTTTTGGCACCCTTTGTCAACCAACAACTATATGTCCTCAATAAGTGAACTTTATTCCGATCCAATTCATCTCTTTCTCGGAAATACACACCTACCTCTTCCTGGGAAGTACATACCTAAATACTACCAAAGTTTACAGCATATATAATTCTGTAAACTTTGGTACTACATCCTATTTCTGAACTAGAATAAACACATCTAGACCTAATCGGGCTTTCGTTAGATCTACATATCCGTTAGGCTTGATATTGTTACCTCTATTTTATATTTACAAAAATATTATCTTTATTGTTTAAAAACAGCGTAATAATTTAAATATTTATGTATTTTTAAGTTAGTTGCAATCCACGTGTCGGCCTTTGAACCATTTTGTAATTATACCTACCATAGTGTGCTTGAAGAGGAAACATAGTTTAAGATAAACCTGATATAATCTACAACAGAAAGTTTATCATAAACATTTTGGCAGATAACGCATCGAAGAAATAGGAAGCATGTTCTTTGCTATTTTTATCACCAAGGTGAAACATAGTTTTGTAATTATTTTTATGCAATATAATCTTAACAGAAAGATATTAGCGCTGTAGTAAGATCTGCCAGTGAGGTAATTCTGTATTTTGAAATAATTGTTTGATGACATTAGAGATATATCATTGATTTACTACTACGATTTCGGCAGTAGTTGTATGAGTATTAACCGAAGTAATTGACGTATCTCGAGAATTGACTTTCTTAAATAAAAAAAATGTATCTTCACGTTCGTGTTACCTGACCTAATCATAACTAAATCAAAATTAGAGATGATCTACTTGTTACTAACCCTCTTTTTTATTTTACCTTTGATGAAATTATGAATGAGATTGCCGAAAAAAGTTATAATATTGCACATTTTTATTCAAATGGTAGGCTTTGTAGCTATAATCATTCTATATGTATAAAATTGAATTCAGAAAGGAATATCATCAATATTTGTTTGTAAAAAGGATGATACCACTCTCAATATTAAGACATAATTGTAACTAAATCCAATACGACAAAAATCATAAATAGGCTGTGGAAGCTGTTGACATAATGTTTTCAATTCATTTCTGTCATAATAAACCAGATGCACAGTCCAGTCTGTTGTGTAAAACTGGTCTGTTCAATCAACTGATACTGAAAAATTTGAATACATGATAACTGGTTATATCATTGACTCCTAAATCTGTTATATATACAAGCTGAACGATTCACCATCTTGACATGAAGTTTTATAGTGCTTCTATTGGTTTTTTATAGTGGTGTATTTTGAAAACATGTATAATTGTTATTGACAATAATAATTGACAAAATAACTCTGAATGTTTTAAACAATACCGAAGGTCCTTCAATCGATCCTATATAGTAGCTTTAATCCTTAACTATTATGAAACTGATGCTAATATATTTTGCTACTGGGAGCTACAGATTCCAATTCCAATCCAGGGTGTCGACTTAGTAAAGAGTGATTTACTCAAGTAAATAAATGATGAGTCAAGACATGGGTGATAAAGTGAAGTGAGTGAGTGAAGTTCCTTATAATAGAATATTTTATTTATCTTCATTTTAGGATGTTTAAAAGATATCAGAAGGGGGCATTCTAAAACGAGAATTAATAAGTATCACTTTCTAAACCAATTATTGATATTGCTAAATACAGATCCGACAGACATTACAATTTTGCTACTAAAATTGGTATACATCTATTACTACATACTGAGATAATATAAAGACAAATAGTTGTGAAAGTTCTCAATTTCTTACAAAGAGATTAAAGTATTACTGTAGCCTCTAATAAGAGAACTTGAAGGATTTACTGCCTGGTAAAGTTATTGACACTAATCCTTATATTTGAGAATTCTACTGGCGCTTTTGCGGATAAACTTATTTGGCTTACACAAAATCATTCAATTGTTATTGGGATTGTTGTATAATAATGATAAAATAAAATATTTTCATACACTTCACAATGATTCAATAAATCACTGATCAATAAAAATTGGTATGCATGTGGTTATCGATTTTTATTGATCAGTGATTTATTGTATGTAGACGAACTTTTATGGCTGACCACATGTATGTGAGGAATATCCTTGTTTCTTCCTTCTAGTTATTTATTACTTTCAATTTCCGCTTTCAAATGGGGTAGAAGCTCATCTACCTCTAGATGCATTTTTTACTTCCAAATATTTATGTTGCAGGTAACTGTTTATACTGTTCCAAATATCCAAATCTTGGTCGATAGTTCTATGGTCTTTGATGGTAGATTAGGTATTGCGATTCTTTTAAATCACCAGCTACAACATTAGATAATAGACATATCTTTGTAAAAAAGATTGTCACATCAGTATGGCCTTGAAAGTGATAGTTTCTTAGATAACGCACGAAATTTGCTCATATCAAGATCGTAAAATTGCAACATGTACTTGAATGATGTTCAAAAATAAAGCACGTCAATTTGCTATGTTAAAGCCGGAAACAATTCTAAAACTTATTTATCATAATTTTTATAGTTTTTTATAGTTTTTCATTTTGTTTTGCAAGTGGTTCATTCTTGTTCTGTCAGTTTAATGTGGATTTGGGTATTACATAATGATTAGTTGGACATATTTATGGAAATAATGATAACAATGATACAAAAATTGCTTTTATTATTGATAAGTGAATTAAGAACTAAATTTCTGGTATCCAGTGAATTAAATTCACTAAGTTTTTAATAAAACTAAACTTAAAAATACAGCAACTTTTACACTTTTTGGGTACACACATGAATCACTGCAAGGTGGTGTAATCCCAAAAGAGACTATAATGAATTATTTGAAAGGTAGGTAGGATCAATTCTCTACGTAGTCGTATTTGGTAAATAAAAATCAAGTTGTTCCTATTCTAAACATAAGTACAATTGTTTGTTTTATTTACAAATTGTCATCGAGAAGTCGCTAGTTTGACATTTAAGTTATTTTGCGTGCTACAGGTTGTGCTATTTATCGTTTATTTTTAGTACCTACTTGTTTATCGTTTATTATCATTTGCTTAGTTATCGTTCTATCGTTTATTTGCCATCGTTTATTTGTTACCATTTATTGATTATTATATTTATTTGTTTATTTATTTTAGTAATAAACTGAAAGCCAACATATTCCCCCGATTTATCACCTACAGATAATTTTTTTTTGAAAATGCAAACGCTTTAAGTTACGTTATAGTAACATTCCTCTGTTAAAATATTTAAATATTTAGAGAGAATTTGTATTTTTTTTTTGTCTGTATTGTTATCTGACGTTTACTGCGTCACGATATTTCTATGTATTGATTAAAGTCACGTTATTACAATTAAGTAATAAATAAACATTTTTTAGTATCGGGAAATTAACATTTCCTCTTTTCACCACTTCCATTGGGTAATCCGCTGTTCCGACTTCGCGTTCATATCGTCTAAATGAAACCTGGGCAACATTTATAGCGGTAGTACTTGTATAGATGATCGTCCAGGGAAGACCGACGACACTTACTCACTTTCAAGTGGCTTGTACGGCGGTGCATTCACAGAAGTTATACAAACTTAGGAGAGGTTTTTGCAGAAAACGTACCATTACTCGTATGGGATGTTGTGCCGAAGGTTTCTTGTCTATAATATGAAGGCAAGGAAAATTTCCATACCCCAGACAAATTGGAGGTTCGGTATTGGTCAGTTTCCTGGTTGGGGCTTACTCATCTCCTCGCCAATATCCATTGACCGTGGACATGACCTGGGATGGTTTGGGGGGAGCGGGATTATCGCTCTTTACCCTCCACATCGCTGTAGGCCTGGACTGCCTCGTAGAGGTGGACCCCATCCTTCACTAACCCCGATCACAAAAGTGATAGGTGAGGGCGATTCGTGACGTATATCAAGTTAGCAAACCACTTTTAGCAGACTGCAAAAAAAACTATTGGAGATTTTGCTACTTTTTTGTTGCTATTTTGTTACGCTGAAAAAAATTTTGTACCTCGACCCATTTCCGAAAAATCTACAGTCTGTTAACTTGAATCTTAAGTTAGCAGACTCCCCGATATCTCGGCTCCTAATTCACGTACGACAATGAAAATGGTATCAGAATTTGTTACTTTAACAGTACTTTCAGAATCCATGGTCATATTTCAGGATTCATCAGTTTCGAATCTTAAAATTCGCAAAACATTGGGAAAAAATAGGTTAATTAAAAAAATTGTGAAAAAAACAGTAGTAGATTTTGTTTCATTATATACATTAATTTGTTACATTAAAATACATTTTGTACCTGCACCTGTTTGCGAGAAATCTGCAGTCTGCTGACTTGAACTTCAAGTTAGCAGTCCCCGCGATTTCTCCGCGCCTAACGCACGTATATACGGCAATTTAGTAACAAATTCTGACACCATTTCTATTGCCGTACGTGAATTAGGGGTCGAGATATGGCGGAGTCTGCTAACTTGAGGTTCGAGTTAGCAGACTGCAGATTAATTTTTTAGCAATTTTTTTAATTAACCTATTTTTTCTCAATATTTTACGAGTCTTAAGACTTGAAACTGAAGAATCCTGGAATATGTCCATGGGTTCTGAAAGTACTGTTAAAGTAACAAATTCTGATACCATTTTCATTGCCGTACGTGAATTAGGGGTCGAGATATGGCGGAGTCTACTAACTTGAGGTTCGAGTTAACAGACTGCAGATTTTTCGCAAATGGGTGAAGGTACAAAATTTGTTTCGGTGTAACAAATTCTTATAGATAAAGAAACAAAATCTGCCACGGTTCTTTTCACAATTTTTTCACTTCACCTATTTTACTCCAATATTTCACGAATTTTAAAGTTAGAAACAGTTCAAATCTAAAATATGACCATGGATTCTGAAAGTACTGTTAAAGTAACAAATTCTGATATCATTTTCATTGGCGTACGTGAATTGGGAGCCGAGATATCGGGGAGTCTGCTAACTTGAGATTCAAGTTTGTAGATATTTCGGAAATGGGTCGAGGTACAAAATTTTTTTCAGCGTAACAAAATAGCAACAAAAAAGTAACAAAATCTCCAATAGTTTTTTTTTGCAGTCTGCTAAAAGTGGTTTGTTAACTTGATATACGTCGATTCGTGGGGTCTCCTCCTGTCCTGATTCTACCCTGCAGGCTGAGTAGGATCTTCTGGCGCTCTTTTGTCTTGTCTTCTTTCTTCGTCCGCATGTCTAACCCACCGGGGGTAGTCTGTCTCGGGCGGGGGCGGCAAGTGCCGCTCTCGTCCTGGGTGGTGGTTTGGGGTAGGTCAGGAATAGCTGTCTAACCAGGGATGCATCTTTAAAGGAGCCAGCTGGCCCTTTAACTTTATGCAAGGTAAGAGAAGGGTACTCGACCGCTGTTGGCGGTCGCGGCTTCGAGGATAGGTCTGAGAGTCGTTTTTTTGTCACTTCGTAGCCCTCTACGCTTATTCCAGGTGGAATCTGAAACATAAGAAGATCTTACTGGGTCGACTCGTCTCCTGGAGTTGATAAATTCCCTTAGTCGCAGAAATAGCCAACGTTAAAAAAGGTAACAAAATAAATTCGTTCTCACGGCTTACTTATCTCATTTAATAATAGCGCCTTTTCCTAATCCCGAAAAGTTAGAAACCGAAAATATTCGTGAGATTATAATTTTGTTAGGCTTTTCCGCCAAAAAGAAATAATTGCCTTATTAGACCTCTCATATTGGAGTGTAAACGATTAAATTTCAAGAAAACCAACCATTAGAAGTAATACCTTTGTTACTAAAAAAGTTACGTAAATAAGAAAGGTAACACGTGAAAATTAGCTTGTGTATTGTTGTACTGATATTTAAATGAATATTTATTACCAAAATTTAATAACATTGAAACCGTTTGCGTAATAAAATTCACGTAAACTTAACCACAGCCGTAAATATAGTAATTTATGAATTAATTTATTATGAGCAATAGGATATGGAAATACGATTGATCCTTATAGTTGCGACTGCGGTTAGTTACCTTTTACAAGATATCGTCTTTACACAATGTACCTACTTTGATGTGCCTACTTATTACTGTTTATTTATTCCTGTGTAGATTATCTTATAGTAAAATACCCATTAAAACCCTAATATCGGTTACGATTTTACTATATTATACTGTTAATGAACTACCACAAATATCCGTGACGTAGTTTATAGTTTAGTTAATATTTTTCTTTTTATTAGATTTTATCTTATTATATCTTTCTATTAGAGACTTTATCTCCACATCCAGATCTCCACATTTCAAAATATAAAATATATTAGAAAATATATTCTTGTGTTAAAGAGATCGTACAGGGTAGTTTGTTTTTAAATCAAATTTTGCCTAACAAATTACATTTTTACTGCGAAAAACAGAGATAAATATTATAAAACGGAAAACACTCTCTGTTAAATCACTATTTGTTGATATATATTGAGATATTTGAGATATATTTTTATATAATTTTCAATTAGATAAATATTTAAAGATAGATAAATAAAAGGTCATAAATTTTGTATAATAATAATTATTTGCTGTTTCCAGTGGGTTTCAGAAACCTCATACCTCGCTGATTCAAACTTTTCCAAAAGTGTGTCAAAGTACCCAATAAAAAGAAAATTTTCCATATATTTGCAGACTATACCACTTAATACTATGCGACCTAACACATAAGGATAAGTAAATTGATCTCCTTAAAAGTAAACAAATCAGTTAATCATTTAAAAGTTTTTAATCTATTTATTAATTACTATACAATAAATCCGATAACCATAATTGACAATACTGCTTATCAAGAATTGGTTAATCAGAAAAATCAATTCACTTTGCAAAATCCACTCATACGCATTTGCGTAAGATTATTATTTTTAATTGAAGCACTTTAAATCTCCTGTATACACTATTTTCAAATTTAGATTGAGTTATATTCATCCACTTAACGCTACCTAAAAGGGATATTGTTTTTGTCTTAATTTTGTAGGTTCCATTAATTTTATCTAATCGCTTTTAATTAATGGCGTTAATGGTTTTTAATTTAATTAATTGTAATAATGGAGTCTGGTCTCGAGCAAATTGAATTTAAATGTACAGAATTTCTCAATAAATAAAGGAGACTTTACGCCATGTAAAAGATTGTAAAACCATCTTGTAAAACCTAAAATTACTGGAGTTCAAATCAGCAATACAACAACCAAATTAGGGCAGGTGATTTCCTTGAAACTTTCCATGATTTTTTTTAGTATTTAGTACCTACCTGGGGCACCCTGTATAAATGTGAAGAATATAAAAATGTGTTCCAATTCAAATAAAAATTGACCTGTCCGAGCATTTTCCATGGAACCAATCCTTCGAGGATGACTTTTCGTTGATTCACCCTGTATTATTAAGAACTGAACATATTTTTTAAGCAAAAATTTCTTTAAGAATATTTTAGCATATGACGAATATGATAAGCAGGACAACACTGAACAACTTCCGGTTTAACGGGAACATTTAAAAAAATTCTAAATTAGATACCCTGTATATTCCTTAGATGTTCAGTGATATAAGGTCTGGTGTCCTTATATTCAATAATTGCAAAGATTTGTTAAAATTCTTCAAAAAGTTTTACAAAATATTTCTATAGTAGCCTTTAAAACGAAGGTAAAAACATCGAAACATTACTGATCTACTATTTTTAAGAAACATTTTGTTTTGTTGTGAGTGTGTTTAAAGTCATTTTCGTGTTTTTTTTTTGTTTGTATTTAAAGTCATTATCGGTTTTTTTCTTCGTTTTTAAGGGGGATTTTCCTCAAATCGGCCATAGGTGATGAATGTTTTCCCAATATAGATTCTCTTGCAGCCATGTCACCAAGGTATTCATAGAATAGGTTTTGGACCATTTCGTATTCTTGATGTCAAGGTGCACTACAGACAGTTTGTGAAATTAACAAAATAACGAATTTTGATTAGTTTACAGAGAAGAAGCTATTTGCTGGGGTATAAAACCTCCTTAAGTTATATATATTAACGATAAATTATGGTGATAATCAGATTTAAAGAAATACCTAAGAATTTAATGTGATTATCACTAATAACAACAACATACATTTTTACTTAACTTTAAGAGATTATATCATGAAATGGAAAATATTGATCATTTCTGAGAAGTGATGTTTATTAAAACTTGTATATACTTTGCCTAGTACTGTAATGTTAATACCCCATGCCAGGGGCCACATACATATAACACAAACACTACAAGTTAGACAAGTGTAGACAAAAATCTTACACTTGTAATCATTCAGTAGAACAAAATACGGGGTGTCCCATCGAAAAGTATCACATTTCGCCGCCTTTTTTGTAAGTTTTTTTTTGGCACTGTTGCCAAATCTCCAAATATATTGGTAAATTTTTTATTGAATACGTTCCTCTTTGGAGTAAAATTACTTGCTTATATTAAGTAGAACACCATGTATATTTTGCCATAATCAGAAAGCCTGATCACTATACTTTTTTCAAAAGTAAAGTGATTACTTTACTTTTGAAAAAGGTATACATTGTTTACATTATCTTGAGAATTGGAGCCACAAAATTCAGTTTAATGGAAGCACCTCTTACTTGAACAGTTTGTGAAGCTGGTCTTCGTTTTCACAGTAGCCATGGAAAACAAAAGTACAATAATAAACTGTATTGTCAGTTGTGTCAAAAATTTAAAGTATAGATATAAAAATGTTCACATTAGAAGGATCACACACTTTTGATCATTTACTGCTAAGGATGAACAAATGTATATTGAAGTAAATGGTGAGCAGTTAAAACAAATTGTTTTCTAACTTATTCAAGTAGTTTTTATTTATACAGTTATTTTGATTATTTTATCTGTTATTTTTATTACTGTCATTGTGCTTTGTTGTTATTGTTAATAAAACTCGTTCCTACCGATTATTAAAGAATTATTCTTTTCTCCCTATCTTTTTTCATTTAAAAAGCAAAATCATTCAAGTTCCACCATCAAGTTTAATCAGAGATTTTAAAATGATAAAATATATAGGGTATTTTATTTAAAATAAGTTTACAAAAACTTAAAAATAACTTTACAAAGAAGGAGGTATTTTTTTCATTCGTAATAACCCAAATAAGAGTACTTCTACTTTGTGTTTTGTGGCTCCAATTTAATTTTGTGGCTCCAATTCTCAAGATAATGTAAACAATGCATACCTTTTTGAAAAGTAGAGTGATTAGGCTTTCTGATTATGGCAAAACACAGAGGGTGTTCCATTTAATAAAAGCAAATAATTTTACTCCAAAGAGGAGCGTATTCCATAAAAAATTTACTAAAATATTTGGAGATTTGGCAACAGTGCCAAAAAAAACTTACAAACATCCTAAGTCGTTCTGTCCAAACCGCATCCCGATATCTCTTTTAGGTTTCGAGATATAAGGCGACGAAATGTGATACTTTTCAATGGGACACCCTGTATATTGAACAGTCTGTGCGAGTGTTCAGTTTTCGTTGTCTTTGAGGGATATCTCGCTTATTAATAAAGATACAGGGTTGCGGTTTTCGCGATAATGTGATATTTTTTGAGAAGCGACAGATGCCACAAACAGAATTTCCACAGCCCTCGTGGTTTATGAGTTACAGGGTGAAATTGATAATTTTCCATTTTTAAGCACCCTTCGTATCTCAGTTACCTGGTAACATATTGTGAAACCAAAAACGTGTCTGTGCAGTTTTTACGCAGAATCCAGATGCGTACTTACTTTTTGTTAAAGGGTCAATTTCGAGGATCTATGGCAATACGTAAATCCTCAATATTTTCATATCTGATACCATAAATTTTGTTCCCCATAAGAAGAAATCTAACACTGACAAATCTAGGTGATATAGGAGGCCAACACCATTTGTCAGAAAAATTATCTTCTAAAAATTTCTTACAAATTGGGCTTTATAGGCTGGCGCTCCACCTTGTGAAAATATCTGTCATTTAGATAAGCCCAAATAACATCTTCTAATAAATCGGGAAAAACATCTTCTGGTATTTCCAAATATCCATTTGCAGTGAGATTCCCTTCATAAATTCAATATTTAATTTTTGTTCCCAATATAAAGCAAGAAATGCTAAAACCAAATCTTCCTTGTTGCGCAAGTTCAAATGTTAGTTCCCTGAGTAGCAGAATGACCACCTTCTGCATTCTTCCGGCTAGAAAATCTTCAGTTCCGAAAGCAGTGTATCTGTTGCTCCACCCAGGGCTCCTGTTATCAGTACCACAAGCTTCACAGTCTGTTCTGGATGGAGTCTGCAGAGTTCGAAGAGAAGGTCTCGATATTTCGTCCGTTTGTCCTCCTTTTTCAAGACAATGTTGGCCTCGGCAGGAGCCGAGAACTCAATGACAAACATTGTCTTGAGCTGGTGGTCGAGGAGGACTACATCAGGCTTATTAGCTCGAATCTGCCTGAGAGTGGGAAATGAGTAGTTCCAATAGATTCGGCAGTTCTCATTCCCCACAACGGACTCAATATCCGCTGGAGCGCATAGCAGCACTGGTATTTCGTCTATCTCGCACGAGTGCCGTAGAAAATAGTAAAGTAAATAAATAGTAAGAAAAATAAATTATTATTATTATTATTATCATTGTTATTATTATTATTTTTCATAAATGCACCAAATAATACATCCATGTTTTTATTTGCATTAAAATTTGCATTTTTCGGTCATTCATTGACTATTTCGATGCCATCTTCAACAAGCATAAAATAATACTTATCTTTATGACAAATCTGTAGACTGTGGCTAGAACTTGTAAAATCAACACATGTTCCTACACTTTTAGGAAATTTCTTTGTGTTACCGAATTTACTACGATTTGTAGTTGTTACAAGCGAATATCTGGTAACTTGTAGTCTTGAATAGATTTGTAGCATCAGGGCCTAATTGGTAGGGGAGCCGTGTATTAAAGTTACATCATTAATATCATTAAATTATTTATTAAATTATTCATTCATTTATTATTTATTTATTTATTTATTATTTATTTATTTATTTATTTATTATTAATTATTTATTCATTAATATTATTCTGTTGAATGCATCGTAATAAATTTAACGTTGGCGAAACCCAATGGCCATCGTTCTGACAAACTTAAAATGCCTTCTACTATAAGAATAAAATTTAATTTTAGGCGACTCCTGATCAAGTGTTTATGACTTTTGAAAAGCCAATAAGATTTTTTTTATTAATCTGATGTGGATCAAATAGATGAGACATATGGCTAAGTGGTTAAGAGATTATCATCCTATTTCTATGAAAAACTGGTAAAAGCTTTTATTCATATACCTATTACTGTCTATATCTGATGGTCGCGATACTCTTTTAATAATTTATATTATTGGTAAGCGATCCATTAAGTGATAAAATTGATAACAGCAATATTAGAGTTGAATATAAATATAAATAGAGTTCATTATGATTACATATATACATTTAGCTGTGTTTAAGTAGGTACAATTTATATCTTATTCTAATAAGAGTTCAAGAAGTTCATGGGTATATTATATAAGAGAAATAAATAATTTAGTGAATAAATCTGTTTAGTCAACACCAACTCTTCTATAAATGGAGTTGGTTTAATTTCATTTCATTAGTTGAACCCTCATTACCTAATGAGGGTTCCACTAATGAGGTTTTACAGGTTTTTCTCATTCCAGCACTGAGTGGTGGTTAGGGCTTACCAATTTAAGTTGTTCCAGAGGCGCAAATTCGGTCCGCGAAATCATAGTATGCCGCCCCCTCCCACACAAATCTCAGACTTTCGGACTAACCCTTGTGATCAGAAGGAGAGGTGGAGATATTATTAATTAGTTCAGATCTCTACTGACCAGTTATAGTTCCTACAGTTCATTATTTCAAGGAACAATTAAATTTGAACCAAAAAGTTCTGGAAACCGCCAGGAAATCATTACTGTCATAGCATGACATACAGATTTTTACAACATCGATTTAAACTGAGGTTTTTAAAGTAGCGAAGTGAAAAATCAAGTCAGAGAGTACCTACTCAGTAAAGCATTAACTTGGAAAAAATCCCAGAAAGAATTCCATAAAGTCTTTAAAGAGTGTACATAAAAAAATCGTTTCAACCCGCTGTTTTCAATTTTTAATAAGGTAATTTTTAGCGAGAAACTCTTTCTCCTATTTTTGAGGTTTGGAATCCTTTTCGCCAACTTAAACCGATTGATTAAAAAATAAGGGAAAGCATGACGATGCATATTATAGGTTTACCATGCAATTTTTGAAGCTGTTTACCAAGTCGTATTACCAGAAATTTTATGTAAACGTGTGTTCTGCCCAAGTAACATACATCGTCTTCAGGAAATCCTGGGATATCCAAAGGACATTGGTAACTACCCTAGGATATCCTAGGTTGCAGGGGCAGTGCAAGAGGATCACATCGCTAGCCCTGCAAAATAAATGGTTTTTGTGATTTTTTATGGTGTCAATAATGTATGTTTCTACCCCTTATTCTAATCCGATTTGACCGATTCAACCGAATGTCAGAAATTATGTGAGAGAGGGAGGAGTATATTACTATTTTATAGGCTGCATTAATGCCCCGGCATAGTTTGGCAAACCTAACCACCATCGTAGTCACGATTGAGATACACCTAGAATACATCTTTCTCAAGAAACAAACCAGTGCCACAAATAATTTGTCAATTATGATTTATGGGGAAAATGGTACCATGTACCATTGATGTGCCGCATGTGACGCTTCTTGAGAATATGGCCATCAACAAAACAAATATCAACCATCTCAATTATAAGGCAAAACGTAAGGGGTTTGTCTTAATGAACTTACTGTATGATATGTAAAGAATGCAATTATTTAATAAATTAATTGTATCAGCAGTTTTTTAGTTTAACGCTACTAAAGTAAATTATAGATAAGTGTACATTTGTATAGATAAGAGTACATAGCGATGAGGTTTACTTGTATTTTATGTGTAAGCATGTAGACAAATTATTCTTTTATTAACTTTTAAAGCCATACAGGACATAATTATGGAGATAGTGCCATCAGATATGTCCGAAGGTGACAAAATGCTACTTTTAAGTAAAAACTATACCAGAACATAAAATATTTATATACAGTATTTAGTTATTAGGTACTTTTATTTTCCATTTTGATTTTACAACAATAAACAAAAATATATACTCGCTGAACAATAGAACTGGTGAAATAGAACGATAAATACTCAATACTCATGTAGTGTGCTCCTTTGTTCATCGAGGAGACATTTCTAGCTACCCGCAAAATATTATCAGCACTGAGATGCAGAATCAGGGAGCGGAGTTCCATATTTTTCTACAGTAGAAAAATGTGTCACAAATTCTCATTTACTGAAAGTTAGAAGAACTCGAAAGAAAAATAAGATATAAGACTTGGTTTTCTTTTTAACAAAATAGAATTCTATACAGCTTGTAGATTAAAAATGTAGGTGAGAATGTATATAAAACTGAAATAGATTTGAAACATAATCCAAAAAAGCTGATACTTAAATTATAAGCGGAAACAAAATAACAAAAGAGCTGGAAAGATTAAGGGTCTTACAAATACCAGAGATGGTTTGTCTCTCTTCCCCCATTTTTAAAGTTTTATATGGTGGAAGGTACTTGAGTGCATCAGACCCACAGACCTAAGAATTAATGTACCCAATACTTTAATACAGTAAATGATTTTGAAATAATACAGTAAATATTTTTATTTCAGCTTTAGAATGGACCCATCCAACGTACTGATAATTCTATTGTCTCTTTGTAACAAGTGATAAAATACGTTTACTGCTATTATTGGTCCGGCTAGTCGACCTGTATACATCTGAAGTAGCTCTGTCCTTTACTAGCAAACAAAACACATCACCGGCAATCAGATGCAAACAATTCCTTTGTAAAAGGTACCACATTATCTGTCTAGTTGTTCTTCAGTTTATGATCAGACCCGATGATATTTGTTTATATATTAAGAGGACATCCGCTAAATCTATGTTCTACACAATGATTTAACATAGTGAAATTCTAGACAAAAACTATTTGTGGCGTAGTATACATTCTGCAATATATGCAATTTTGTATATAGAAAAATATACATACTTTTTAAAATCGCAATACCAGAAATGAAGGATAAAATTTAATAGAATTGTAGGTAGCTTCTGGGAACAAATACTTGATCTGGTACAATGCCGAAAATGTATATAAAAAATGCAACAAAATTAGATTGTACGAGCGATTTTTATTCAAACGTGTCTTGAAATAATATTTTAACAAATATATTTCAATCATTACGCGATCGCTCTGATCACAGCCTGGATCTTAATCCTTAATCTCTTCGGAAAATCTTTGGAAAAGGCCAGTATGTAGAAAGACCTACCTCAATAATTTTTAGTAGTCAGATTAGATTATTTGTCATTACAAGTACTTGTGCATCCTTGAATTTGGTTATCAACTACTGACAAAATCTGACAATTTAATCTTGTACAGTAGCGTGTATATATAGGTACTTGATTCAGATGAGAGGCAACACACTGATTTTTTAAGAATGGCATAAAGACATTAAATTTTGCCATATTTCTACATATAACTAGTTATGACCAGACTCATCAATCACAATACTAAGACATATAAGGGTATGAGTAAAGAAAGCGGATGTATTTGAAGGAGATGCCGAAAACAACTACTTCATGGGAAATGTGCCCCGACTGGCATTGCATTACTTCGGCATTACTTCCTATGGAGATCCATAGGAATTGCCGAAAGATGCAAAGACCCAAAGAGGGCACTACGGTGTGTTTCTCACCACTACCAACACTCACGATGTCCACTAGGCAATCACGTCACAACATCGTTCATCGAGTCCACTACCTATAGTACTCTGATGAGAGCATAATAAGCACGAAACTGGTAAGTGTCTGGTAGTTGGCCTCGATGAATGATGTGTCGACTCCTATGGAGATGCCGAAGTACCTAATGAAATGCCAGTCGGGGCACATTGGCCATGGAGTAGTTGTTTTCGGCATCTCCTTCAAATAAATAAGTAGAATTGTCTTCCTTAAAGACAATAGAAGTCAGTGATATAATGGCATCTGCGGAAAAGCAGTTCGTTATCTGGTTATCTGACTGTCAATTTGCCAATTATTGTCAGACAGAGCAAAGACTCGAAGAGGGCGGCACTATGGTGTGTTTTCACCACTACCAGAGACATATTTCACAGGTGATACCCATGCTTATAGAAGAGCTTTTGTTATACACTACTAACTTAAAGTGGATATATACAGACATGAAAAAATATGTTGTAACAAAAAACGATACGAAAAAATCGATTTAATTAAAGCTATTATTTAAAATTATTTCTAAAACGAAGTTTCTATGCTAATGGACAAAGAATGTTTTAGGGGACTAATTACATAACCCCATTTGCCCCCCATATGCATCATCCAATCTTTAGCTGACGACTCGGCTGACGATAGATAACTTACTACTAGGCAACTAAGTAGTATCAAACTATGTTTTCCAGGTTGCCTAAAAACAAATTCGGTTTGTGAATTACAACACACCAAGATAAGAACGAAGATTTATTATCATTATCACTGATAACAGAAGGTTTATTTTGCTTTAAAGAATCCGATTGAAGACTAATTCAATTAAAGCCAGTTGACAACTTCATTTGTAATAGTAAATAGATAAATTTATGCTGAAAACAAAGTTGGAAAATTACGTATTAACGATTAACTGGAAACTATACAGGAATACAAACTGGAAAATGTGATTTTTTTCCATGTAAAGTGACACCATATTAGTATTTCCAAACTTGGATGGAGTTACAATATAATTTTATTTTTCTTAGGTAGGTATGTTTTGTAAATTAAAAGTGTATTTATATTAAAAGTTAGCCTTAATGAGTAATCAAAATAATCATAGATAACTAGCTTCGTTCAGATATAACAATGTAATCAGTTGTCCATCCATTGCTAGTCCTGGTGGAGGACTGGCATAGATCACGCACTGCAGAGATGGTGTAGATCATAATGTGTCTCAAAGGATGAAAATACAACTATTTTATCAGATTCAGAACTATTACTAGCCAGAATATTTATATGTGGAGAAACATGTAGTAGCCAAATTTTTTGCTGGATGTTTTTCAGTTTTTCATTTGTGAAAAGTTGTGTTTCAAGTAGGTATATATTTCACACAAAATTCAACTATATTTTATTAAAAATGTATTTAAAGATAACTTTTCGTTCTAGTTAAGTTTACTTCTTAATAATGTCTATAAGTTATTTGTGACATAGATCTCTAATTCATTTCCATCCACCTATTTTCGGGTAGGGGGGATATGCCACATAAAAGTAAAACTGATGTTATTTTAATACACTCTGTGTCCTTGTTTTTATTTTACAAGTAGCATATTACCAAAAGAATATTTAAAATTTTCTTTATATTTCTGTATATCAGGATATTTCACCTGAAAATAATATAATCAAATAGTGTCTCAATATCAAGACAAACTCAACTGTACTCCAAAAAATATTAACCTTTATAAATATTAAACAAAAACAAATACAAGAGTATTGAAAAATGTAAAAACCTTTATTCAAGACGAACAGTTCATATCACAGATTATTTTAAGTTGCATATATAGTACGCGAAATTCTTAATTCCCAATTTCCCTTCTCAACTTGCCGAACACAAACCATAAATAAAAAAATTGACTAGTGAATTTTCTCAGGTACTGAATAATGCTCGGTAGGTTTATATAAGGCGTCTATTTTTCTGGAACATTTTTATTTAATTTTTCACTGGTAGGATCCCAACTTTCCAGATCTCCACTTGCAAATAGAAAATAGAATATGTTTGTGCTTATGTAGAAAGTCGTGGATATTATAAATATTATCCTCCAGTAGTTTTGATCGCTCTGAAACAAAGAAAAATTTAAACCGTTACGTATTCACTGGAACATTGAATTGCCTTTGACAATTATCATCCAAAATAAAGTTTTTTTCTAAGTAGGTGAACCAAGAAATATTATTTTCCACATTTTAAAATATACTCCACATGAGAATCTCTTAAATATATGAAATTTGCAGTAAAGAAGTAGTGATAAATATTATTTACAAAATAGACAGGGTGTTAGTTAAACATGCGGCAAAAATTCAAGAGGTTATTCCTTAGACTATTCTAAGGATATTTTATTATTTGATGATTTTTGAAAAAGCGCTTTGTTGCGAAGATATAGGGCGAAAAAAATTTTCAACAAATAACAAATTATTACTAAAAATTACATGTAACATTTCTGAAGCTATACAAGAGTTGTTCAAAATGGCTACCTCCAGCTCGGATGCAACCATCTAGTCTTCTCCTCATAGACTCCCGAACTCTTTCAGAAACACCAGGGTCGTTTCTTATTGAGTTTCACCCAGCAATTATCCGATCATATGTCCGGGGATCCAGCAGGCCATACGTGAGGTCCACCTCGACCAATCCAGCGATCTCCGTATGTTGCCGTTAAAAACTCTCAAGCAACTACGCTAAAATGAGGTGGTGCACCATCATGCATAAACTCTATCCTCCAAAAACTGAGGTAGCGTTTGTTCCAAAAAGTTGCCGTATACTTCGCCGGTAAGTCTTCCTGGTAGAAATACTGGTCCAATTAGCCAGTCACCCACAATTCCAACCCAAACGTTCAACGAAAACTGATGTTGAAACCGATCTTCACAAATCTCATGTGGATTATTGTTATCCCACACATGGTTATTGTGGAAATTCCTTATTACATTTCGCGAGAAACTGGCTTCATCGGTAAAAAGAATCAGCGTAAGTAGTTGAGGGATTTCAACCAATGTGTGCTAAAGCTATTGACAAAATGCAATCGTAGAGCAAAATCCGCAGGAAGAAGTGCCTGAACGCGTTGAATGTGGTATGGGTACAACAAATTATCTCAGAATTTTCCAAACAGTCCAATTACTTACATTCAAAGTATTTGCAATTCTTCACGTAGAAGTACCTGGATCTTCTTCTATCATCTCCAGCACATACTCTTCTACGTCTACCGTTCTTACAGTTCTTGGCCTTACTGATCCGCCACTTCGCTTCAATGTTCCCGTTTCTCGAAGACGTTGATGAATACTTTGAAAGATTTTTCTATCGAAACAATGTGGTTAGGAAATCGTTCAATATACAGTCGCCTAGCTTCTAATGCATTGCCGTCAGCAAGTCCATAAATAAAATACATGTCAGCCATCTCGGCATTCGTATAGTGAGCCATAATAGAGGACTTCACTAACAACCGTTTACACGTTAATTAGCCAAACGTCAATCAATCTTAACAAATGCGACACATACAAACTACAAAAACACAACATACAAAAACATACGAAATAATCACTCCGAAGTATCACGGGATGTTGGTAAGAAAGAACAACTCCTTTTTCTTACATGTCTTTTACTTGATACGTCCAGTGTAGTACGCCATACTTTTATTTCACCTACATTAATAATGTGAAAAATACCAAAATTAGATTTGTTGAAAATTTTTTTCGCTCTATATCTTCGCAACAAAGCGCTTTTTCAAAAATCATCAAAGGGTAAAATATCCTTAGAATAGACCAAGGAATAACGTCTTGAATTTTTGCCGCATGTTTAACTAACACCCTGTATAAATTTACAACGTGCATAAATGTAAATGTCAATTAACATATGTTAACAATGTACTTTCACACATGTATATTCAAACTTTTATGTTGTCAGTTGTCAAAGGATTTATTTAAATTTAATTTTGCGGCAGTACCTACTCAGCTGTAAAAGTAACAAAATTGCATCAAAAGGTTCAAATATTAATATCCTGTTTTTTATTCTACAAATAGTATCGACTCAATAGAGTTATAACACCTGCCTATTTTAATCTCAGACTATTATTATCAACTAAATTTAGATCAAAATTTCCGCCACTTCAACCACTGAGCACTTTATTTTCAAACAACTCGTGTCCTTATCTAGATATATAAAAGAATAAAAGTTTACCTCGTCTGTTACTATAATTTCCACGGTAAACGGCGGCAAGATGTTGAATATGTTTGAAATGGTATTCGACATCCCTTTGATAATCCCAGGAAAGGTGGGGGAGAGATCGAAAATATTTGCTGAGTGGCCACTGTACATTGCAGAGCTGGCACCAGCAGCTATTATGAGTAGGGCGAAGGACCAAAACTTGGCATCTTCTGGCAGGAAACCCAGTGCTATTACGACAATAGCAGGTACTACCATTCCTGAAACAAACAGAAAGTATAAACGCAAAGCCTACTATCGAATGGTTTAATTCTTTAGATAAAATTAAGTATTATGCTCATTCTAAATTAAATTAATTCAGAGCCCAAATAAAAATTTTAAATTGATACAGGTCTGGTTTCACAAAGAAAGTTACGATTTTGTTAAAAGAATAGTACCTACACAAATTAATTATGTTTGTTTGTACAGGGTAGTATATGGAAATTTCCACTTCTTTTATTTAAATAATTTTAGACATTTTTAAAAGTTACAAGTTTCCCACGTATTTTTTCGCGAAATTTTCCCGAAAATTATATTTTGACATACTTATACATGGTAGACAAAAAAGTGCTTTATATTTTATGGTATAAGCTATATATTTTTATGTATATTGAAAAATGGCATCGATTTTTGTATCTCCTATATAAAATTTCAAGTTTTGGATATTACAAGTAACATTCAGAGTTACTAACAATCAAAGTTAAATATATTCCTTACGAAATATATACTTATGAAAATTTTCCATGCATTTTTTCTCTATATCTAGGACCAGAAATTTTGAGGAGATATATAAATCGATACTATTTTTCAAAATAGATACAGAAAATATACATAGTGTTCCATAAAACATATCCCACTTATTCTTGATCTTCCCTGCATAAATAATTCAAAATATACTTTGTGTAGAGAAATTTCAGGAATAAATACGTGGGACAAAATATCTTGAACATTTTTAAACTGCCAAAAATGATTGAAATGAAAGGATTTGCTTTTTACGTATCCCATCTTGAATTGAATCCTTATCTGACGTATCCCGTCCTTATTACAGAAATCTCAATAATAACAATAAAAGAAACAATAGAACAAATGAAATGGATTTCTGCTATTCCTAAACTTGTCAGTGAAATATTAAAATGTTCCAAGAAAGTGTATTGGTAATTTTATAGATACTTATACTTATAGGTATTTATAATTATTCCTGTCCATATTTAGTTTATGTCATGTATAAGAAAGATCAATCATTAAGCTTTGTAGTATATCTAAAGTAAATTAATCTCCATATTTTGATTTCGTTTGACAAAATAAATATTTTAATCAAGAGTACACTATCTTGCTCACAGATATAGTCTAATCCCTATTTATCTTACATTTAAGACTATTTTTATAAAGATTTCATGTCAAAACACAACTTAAATGCAGGTAATACATCTAATTTGGCTTTTCCTTTAAATTAAAGAATTATTATGTTGACTATTAAATCAATTAAATACCTTGTATGCAAAAAATCTTTAAGTCTGTATGTTTCTTTAGTATTTAAAATTGTTATAATGATAAGTAAAGATTTAGAACCCCTGAAATTTGGGATGACTTTATAATGACTTAAAAGGTTTTTTGGAAAACTATGTTAGGCAAATAGTTCTGAGAGCCTGTACTATACGAAAGCCTATGGTACACTTTTTTGGAGGTATCGCCCGTACTAATAGAGATAAATCCGTCAAACTTATATCACCGTATTCACTACAGAACTTCATATGATCTATATTTAAAATGTATATTGTTTCTTATTCCATTTTAATAAAACATGCCATCATAGCTGGATCAAATAAATATGTCGTGAAAAAACTGAAAACTGTATACTTACCAATAGTTGTAAACAACTTTCTTGCAAACAACTTTGTCACATATTTATTTCTGATGAGGCAGTTAGCTATGTAACAAAACACAAACGCCATCAGGAAAGTAGCGACGTAAGGAGCTGAAGCCAGCAAACTATTCTGAAAAATTGTGCGAACATTAGTCTATTTTTTTATATCTTATGCTATTATCGCCTTACCGATGCGATATCCAGTTTCATAATTTGAGTCATGTAAGTGGGTATCTCTGTTTGTATGATTATGTTGCCCCAAGTTTGCCCCAAATATGCGATAACTGCAGCCCACACGGGGAGGGATGAAAATATGCGCTTCCATGGGGTTTTCACAAACTGAAATAGAAATATTAGTTTTATTATGACGTTTTATCAATTTTATCAATGAAGCCCTCCGCTACGATTCGGAGCCCCGCTTGCCCCTGGAAAAGGTATAACAGCGGCGTTAAAAAATATATTGCTGTCATAATTGTTGCAGCAAATTAATATTGTAGAAGATATTTACTTTTGTAAGCCAAAATGATGAATTTTACACACTGCCAAAATGAACGAATTAATTCTAAACTTTACCTGCAGAAAGAATAAAAACTACGGACAATGAAACAGAATAACTACACACAAATACTAATAATAAAGAACTGGAATTAAAAAGTAAAAATTGCCTCCAGCGTGATTCGAACTCGCGAAATACCATTACACCACCGGATCACTTGTTATTGTTTGCTTGTGCTTTCAATATTAACAAAATAGTAAGAATATTAACTGATTCTTTCGAAACATTGTCTACATTTACCTTGGTATTTTCATCAACCCCTAACGAACATTCTATGAAACTCTTCTCACTTTCAGATATACTCTTATGTTCGGCTGGACTATTATAACCAAGTAACATCCAGGGGATGATCCACAGGAACCCCAAAACTCCGAAGAGGTAAAATGTAGTTGGCCAGCCAGCTGGTGTAGTAGAAATGTAGGTAGTCAGCAAAAGAGTGACGACATTGCTCAATGGGTTTCCTAAAACGAAAAAAAAATAATTTCAATGTAGTAAATTTGCTAAACTCTACAAAAAATGTGTATAATTAACCATTTCAGATATGCAGTGATAGAAAAGCACAAACCTATATTCTAACCTAGACAAACCTTAAGTCTTGTTACCTAAATTTAACTAAGCTGACAATATATTCGCATTAAAACACTTGCGATAGAAATTATAAAATATCGAATTGATTTAGATCGGCTAATATACAGTGAGGACATAAAGTCCGCCCCCCCCCCTCTAATTTTTGAACCACTGGATAGATTGTGATGAAATTTGGAACGGTAATATATAACTAAATTCTGCATTTTTTGATACATCAATGACAGCTCTGAATGTCAAAGTGACAGCTGGGCGCGCAATAGGAAGATTTTTTTAAATGGAAATGGGGTCGAGTAATAACTCATTTTGATGCTATTTTTATGCTCAAAACATCCCCCAATTTTGAGAACATTTGGTTCAGTAATTTCCAAATAAAAACCAGTAATATCGATTTCTGTTACATCATTTTTTTGCATACATATTTCAAATTATTGTAAATTATTCAAAGCAAAACAAAAATTAAAAGTAAACAAATAACAATCAACCATCCCTAATCTAAAATAACCTAAAAAATTATGAAATAATTTAAATTAAACGTAGAGGCAGAAGCAAATTTAGAAAACACGTGTTACTTCAAAAGGTGTTGAAAATAACCACCATGAACCTCCTGACAAATAAATGTTCCATGGGTAAGTTCTATTATAAAGATTACGTGGTAAAAAGATTATGTTATAAACTGATATTACTGGTTTTTATTTGGAAATTACTGAACCAAATGTTCTCAAATTTGGGGGATGTTTTGAGCATAAAAATAGCTTCAAAATGAGTTATTACTCGACCCGCATTTCCATTTAAAAAAATATTCCAATTGCGCTCCCAGCTGTCACTTTGACATTTAGAGCTGTCATAGATGTGTCAAGAAATGCAGAATTTAGTCATATATTACCGTTCCAAATTTCATCACAATCTACCCAGTGGTTCAAAAATTAGAGGGGGGGGGCGGACTTTATGTCCTCACTGTATGTCTTGAAACTACTATAGTATTTTAGTAAATATATTTGTTAAAAGAATTGCTCAAACATTCGTAGGGACAGACTGAAGCGTCATTAAGAAACATAAAAAAAATAATTTGCTACCTACAAACAATTATTACGCTATTAGAGCTATCGAATAAAACACCCTGTGTATTTTTACATTTCCAGAAAGAGGCAGAAAATGTTTGAATCGAAAATATATATCATACCATATTATTATACTACCTCAAATCCCAGCATACTTAAAGTACTATACTGATCAATTGAAATATCCGACGGTGTAAACATGGAGGCTGATATTTTTATATTACAAATAAGGCTGTCAAAACTCAGAATGGTCAATCACAACAACTGTATGCAGAAAAATCTGTTAGGTACTTAATTCTGTAGGTATAGCTTTGAATAAGAATACATAGAATGTTTCATTCCAAAAATAAAAAAGTTATCGCTGTCTGAGTCATGATTTTTTAACATACATATATTTAAAATGGAACCCTTAGTATTTTTTTAATAGTATTTATTGGCTTATTTAACTGTTTACATCTTTTTATATATAGGATTTAAGCCAAAACGTTAACTAAGAGATACATTGTCAATGAAATTATGAAATATTATGGTTCAATAGTTTTTAGTTTTTACCTATTATAACCTATAAAATAAATTATTTTTAACGTAATGTAGATGCTTGTTTAATATCTCATTATTTCAAAGATGTAGGTAACACTACTAAAAAGAAAAATGTATTAAAGACATACGTTGAGGTTATATGAAGATATGCCTTTGTTGGAGCAATTCAATGTTGGGGGATGCATATTGCACGCAAAGTAGTTGCTTTCGACATATCTTAAATAATAAAGTTATTCCTTTGCTTACCTAACTTATACGAGGAAAATTAAAACCGATATTGAACCGTAATAATTTCATTATTAATTTATCTCTTAGCTAACTTTTTGGCTTAATTCCTATATAAAGAAAGATATAAACCCTTAGTACATTGTTTTTTCAAATTATTTAACCTGTGAAAAATAATACATACAAGAGCTTGGCTACACACAAGAATTAAAATCCTGATCTTGTATTCCAAGAAAGATACTTCACTGTTTGGAAACTCTGGCATCTGTCATAATGTTTATAAAATGTCAAATATCTTTTAAACATCTGGGTTGATGTATGTTGCAAGCATGGGTATGTTAAAAGTTTTTACTCTATCCGAACATGCAGAAATATACAGGGTATCCCATTAGGAATAACGAAGTAAGGTGTGTCCCATGGTGGTCATTCTGCGAGTGAACACTTATTATTACTCATCCTGTACAGTTAGTAAACAACCACTATTTGGAATACAACTAACTTTACGTCTTGCAAAAAGGAAATTTACCTAAATTTGTTACTTGGTTTATTAGTACTAAAATCTACACATACCCGATAGTGCAACTACGCAGTATATAAGTCTCTCCGACGGTGGAATCCACTGGCCTATGAGACTCTGAATGGAGGGATAGTAGAACCCCTGGGCCAGTCCCTGAATCACTCGGCAAATTATTACTCCCGTGGACCCAAATTCCTCCGCTACTGGTGGGATTAATATAAAAGCGATCGAATTGATGCACATCGCCGCCGCTAGAAGCCATTTGATTCCGTAGACTCTTCCCATTTGGGCTCCGGCGATTTGTAGCACGCCAAAACCCCAGTAGAATGAAGTGAGTATGACTCGTTTGTTGTCCCAGTCATATGTCTGCAGAAAATAATAATTACCTTTCAAGACATTTTTACAATTCTTGGCTTTACAATTTCATGTAACTTCAACACTATTAATAGCCTTCTTTCTACGGTTATAGTTCCGTTATTAAATTTTGGATCGGTCAGAATAGAGACATCAAATTAAAGTAGGATCAAGTGCTATCTCATATATATATATTTGCTGTTTTGTTTTCACTTAATAATAATAATAATAATAATAATAATACATAAATTTAACTTCGCTTTTCTATTCTTTAGTTTTTAATATGAAACGTTGGCAGACACTTTCATTTTTTTTTCTCTAATGTATCAATATCAATATGTTAGATATTATCGTTATTATCGATAATATTGAATATTAAATAAATAAAAGATACGTCGTAGATTAATTTCCAATAATATTAAAATTTTTATTATACATTTTGAGACAGTCACTACTGAAACTAATGACTGAATAGATTCCATTGAATCTATTCAGCTTTAAATGAAAAATAAAATATGGAAAAAACATTCGAAAATATATTTTTAAAGTAAGGCCAATTTGTAAGTTAAAATACTTAATTAAAAGAATGAACTAAACAGAGTGCATTTAAATGAAGGAACACAAATGATTGCGCTATTACGCTACAATTGAGCCAAACATACCTCAGTGCAAGGTTGCTTAGTTTTCAAGTTACAGAGCAGAGATTTAAGTTGAAAATAAAAAATATATATTTTTTTTAAGTTGAAAAAATTATTTTAATTTTGCTGTAAATCCAACATTTCTAAAACCACGTCTCGATTTATGAGGAAATACTACAAAATCTTCCAGAAAAGTCGGGAATATTTTTTATTAAATCAATTGCGAAGTTCAATAGACCTGTATTTTTTTATTTAGCCATAATTAATAAATAACAATTTTTATTTCACTGGAAATACATATTAAACTAAAATTTTCTGTGATAATAGAGCACTAGGTATGTTGTGATCTTCTCTGCTAAATTTGAAAGGAATATATTGATTAGTTTCAGAAACACTTTTTATATTTTCAACTTAAACACCCTGTAACTTGGAATGGAAACCACTTTGAACTAAAGTATGCATGGCTCGATCGATATATTTTATTTGGCCTTATGATTGTCTGGTACTCCATTTAAGTACACCAACCAATAATACTCAGTAACAAACTAATTACAAAAGTATAAAAACATGATATTTCGGGTTTCCCAGCGAATAGATTTTTTGAGAAAATATCATAAGCTAGTAGCTAATAATTAGTTACACAGAGTGTAAAAAAATAGCGTACCGGACATCGAGGGTGATACTAAATCTAAAAATAGAAGTAAAAGTTCCTATGAATATATGCCCTAAAATAGTTCCTGAGGGAGTTACAGCCCTTTAATCGGTGGACAAAAATAATGGTTTTTATGTATTCTAGAAAATTTATTACTAAAAGTATCAAAGGTGTACAAACCTGATAGTCGTATTCGCATGAAAACAATTGATTGACCGTTTACTGCTGCGAGTTAAACGAGGACTTTTTTTACGTAAAAAGTCATAATTCTTTACATCCAATGTTAAACTTACTGTATTCGCTTAGATAAAAAATTTTTGTGAAAAACAAACCCTCTACCCGTATGAAAACTACCCTTTATGAACTATTACATTTCTTTTTACCACCACCATTCGCTTTGGCATAAAAATGTATACCGGAATACTAAATTTCAAGAAAATTGGTCTTCGACTGATCCTTAAAATAAATAAAAGCGATTATTTTTATCCACGATTTAAAGGGATGTTACTCCCTTAGGAATTCCATTTTGGGGCATATACCCATAGGAACTTTTTTTTAGTTTTAGATATAGTATCGCCCCCTCGAAGCTACACTGTTCTTTTAAACCCTGTATAAAGAGATTCTCACTGAAAAAGTTACTATTTTCAGTTTATTAAGAAAACTATAATTATTGAGAGTAACCTGAAAAAAATTTAATATAAAGGGTACTTACAGGAATATTCGGATTATCACTTGTAGAACTATTTGTCATGGCATCTAATCCTACAGGTAAATTTTGCCTGGTACAGGACGATATTGTGTTAAGGAAAAATAAAAGTATCACTTGTAGGTGACGTTTTCCAAAGGTGGGACCTAAAAATCAAATTTATTTTTAATTCTTAAATACATTTATAGTTACGTATGCAATTTACTATACTATAAAATGATAAATATGGTAAAATAGCAAACGATAGAACATGAAAATAATTTAGATCTTAATATATTCTTTGTGGGTGTAAAAAACTGAATACAAACTCTTCCGTATCGAGTATTCTCCACTCTTATTCACTTTTTTGAAAATAATAAGAACCAACTTCTTCAGAAATTGTTACAGCAAAATAAATTATTTTCATAATAATGGCATTTCTTAGAAGTATAAGAAAATAAATAAAAATGTTAAAGTATTTCTAGACAGCTTTCTATATCGTGCCTTATGACAATATGTGTATTGCAGATGTTTTTTTTTAATGAAATGTATCCTCAGGTACGTATCAGAAGCACCAACAACTCACCATTGTTTACACATACATCCAATTTTTCGCATTTTTCAACATCGAATCTACCCATCTTCATCTTGACTAATACTAATTTCTAACTACAATAATGTGTATAATACATGGTGATACCTTTATATATAACCACTTATCATTTTTTCTCACATTTATAAATAGAATAAAATCCATACTATCGGTTACCAGATCAAATTATTGATTAAAAATAACTGTTTTGAGTTATTAATTTCTTACATGACTGATAACCAGTCTAACAGAGAAAATATTTACAAATCATTATTATCGGGTAAAACCTCCATTTAGAAAATTCCTAACTGTCTTAATTTAGTAACAGTGAACGTACAAAACCGAGTACAAAACATAAGTTTTATTTTATCCACCAATGCAGTTTTAACTGATTGTTTTATTTTGTAGAGTGTAAAAGATAATCAATAAATAAGAATTTCTACTCAACTCAATAGTACAAAATTATTTACCCCTCATTCTAATCACGGTTAGTCTGAAGGTCTGAGACTTGTGTGGGAGAAAGACGGTATATTATTATTGTGTAGGCAACGTTAGCGTCTAGGAACTGAACTTTTGGATCAGTTTATTTAGCACTTAATACCATCCCATAGTCCACATTCGCGAATTTCGTAACACCCTGTATATTACAGGAATTAAAGTCGTAATGAGGGTAATTCCATGCAAATTTTTCACGCATTGAAACATTCTTATAGAGACAAAGTACAATATATAAGATAAAATAATGTTATCAGGATATAAGCTGTTAGAGTTTGCATGCAATAATTTTCGAAATATTTATTAACAAAAAT
Source organism: Pogonocherus hispidulus (assembly GCA_963924545.1). Taxonomy (NCBI): domain Eukaryota; kingdom Metazoa; phylum Arthropoda; class Insecta; order Coleoptera; family Cerambycidae; genus Pogonocherus; species Pogonocherus hispidulus. The sequence continues at coordinate 46,809,039 of OZ004698.1, read as the reverse complement.
AAGTTTTATCACCTACCCTTCCAGACTGTATCTCCCATAGAGTAAATTCTAAGTTTATATTGACAGGAATTGTTCTCTTACTTTGATAAAGTTGGTCGCTACCTAATCAACAGTAGTCACAATGATATCGTCACCATCGTTCTTGGAGGTACAGAAATGACTATATCCGAAAATATTGTAGGCACACATTTGCCAAAGCGCTGCATTTGGCAAATAATTCTATGAAATTTGTAATAGGCTAAGGAGTGTAAAATACATTCCTTATACGAATAGTTATTTTTAGATCATTTATATATAAAATACCGCATACGAATCAATATTGGGTCCCTTTAATGAGCTCGGAATATGATTTTATATGGATAGATTAGGTGAAATTTTCTTGAAGCCTAAATTAGCTGAAAGTTCTTGAAGCCCACTGGTTATATTTGATACTTTCAGTCTCATGTAAATACTTACACAACCTTTCATCTAAATGAAACACTCAGTACATTTATACATTTTTTTATTATAACAAGAACACGAAGAAACACTACACTGCACTCGACGCGCATTTCGCCAACCAAGTTGGCATCATCTGGAGATGATTAAGACTGAGCCAGAAAAACTGATTTTAATTATCTCCAGATGATGCCAAGTTGCTTGGCGAAACGCGCGTCGAGTGTAAATGTTTTGATGTCGTGTGGGAAACTACGTCAGTATTAGCTTCACACCAAAGGTTCTAACCCGCTTCAGGAGTATAAGTAATAAGTATAGCAGAAACTTTATTTGATCGTAGTTTTTAAACATTTTGAAAATAATGTAAGTTCTCGGTTTAATTCTTTTTGGTTAAATACCTAAATAAATCCTATAAACACTTAGAAATCCAGAAAATAATATAGAAACATCAACAAAGATAATGTCAAAAAGTTGCAAAGGTTAAATGGGAAAAATCAATATTCTTCAGACAAATTTAAAATCATATCTAATTTGTCCGTATAAAACTTTCCTCCGTATAAGTTTTAATTCTTCTTGTTGCCTATTATACTTCTTAATCTTCCTTTCCTATTCCACTTCTTTATTTTCTTCTTTTCTTGATGTTGATGTTAAAAATATTTATTTTTACGAATTATTCAATTTTTTTAATTAAATTTATTTAGATAAAATATATCAGCACTATATGAATTTACATTTATAATTTTATTACCTACATATCTCACATCTCGAGATTACTCCTTCCGATAAAATTGGCGGTGCGGAAACCAATATATACCTAGGAATTACTATTGATTGTCATCTGCCTTAGAATGATCATATCTGAAATGATTTAAGAAGCTTAATATTCAGATTTAAACATCTAACAAATATTTTGGATATACCAAGTTTGAAAAATGTATATTATACTTTACTAGAATCCCGTTTATCTTATGGGGTTATTGCATGGGGAAGTGCTTCAAAAGAACAACTGATAAAAATGGAAATTATTCCAATTCTCCAATTCAATTACTCCAATTCCTTGGGATCGTGTGCCCTGAGTAGACGTAATGAACCCAGAATGACCGCCTTCTGCATTCTTCCGGTTAGAAGATCTGCCAAATTTCGGCGTGATCTTCAGTTTTGAAAGCAGTATATCTCTTGCTCCACCGAGAGCTCCTATTATCAGTGTGTACCACAAGCTTCACAGTATCTTCTGGATGGAGTCTGCAGAGTTCGAAGAGAAGATCTCGATATTTCATCCGTTTCTCCTCCTCTTTCAAGACAATGTTGATCTGGACAGGAGTCGAGAACTCGATGACAAATATTGTCTTGAGCTGGTGGTCGAGCAGGACTACATCAGGTTTTTTGGCTCGAATCTGCCTGAGGGTGTGAAATGAGTAGTTCCAATAAATTGTGTCTAGTAAAACGTGTCTAGTAATAACAATTCTCAATTTAAACAATAAAAACAAATCAAAATGTTTCGTTTTCTGGTGATATCTCTAGAACTAAACATAGGTTCAATTTCTTGAGATTGTTGATCAGCTAAAAAATGGCAAACTTTGCTCTAATTTAACTATCTTCGTATCTCTTAATAAGATACCCATGGCAGGCCCCGAAAAACGGACACCCTGTATGTTTGTAATGTATTTGTTAAAATACTTGAATGATTACGCGTTATTTTCATAAAGAGATATTTAGCCAATAAGCCTTAAAACAATTAATTAACCTGAAAGCAGATCAGTTAAATTTAGATATGGTAAAGATAGAGGTGGCCTGATAAAAAACGTCACTGTGTTATTTTAGTATCAAACTAGGTTGCTACTTGAAGGTATTAAGGGATATATTTCAGTTTATTATGTATTTTCAATAAATTAAGTTAATAACAGGATGTGAAAGAAATTCGATTGCTTAAACAATGGGATGTCCGTCCTGTGTTCAACAGTGTTAACGCAAATGTTCCATATGTCGTCCATTTTGCTGCTGTCCATTTTGCTGCCGTTCCTCCAAATTGTACAACGCATTATTCAGCATTTCTCGTTGAGTTGCAGCAATTTTGTCCCTAATAGTCTTTTAATTCTTCCAGCGTTGGGGTTACATTTTAAATAACTCCACAGTCAGTAATCCCCTGTCATAAATTTCCAAAATATCTGCTTATAATAAGATTTTGAAAAACATATTTTAAAAATTCTTTAACTGGTCGGTAAATATGCCCATCCTGCATAAAAATCATGTTTTCAATTCCTTCGTGCTCGTCTAGTCTCGTAACATATCGTAGGTATCGTTCACCAGTAACAGTTACAGTGAAACCCCCCCCCCCAAACGGTGACTTTCTTATCATGAAGACCTTCCTGAACGATTTCACGTGAATTATCTGTTGACCATATTCGACAGTTTTGAGTACTTACTCCACTATTTAGAGAGAAATGGGCCTCATCTGTCAATAAAATGCGGGATAATCATTTGGGTTCAATTTCCATCTGAGCCAATATTTGTAGAGAAAAATCATGCCTGATAGGAAAATCTGCATAATTTAATTCAAACAATTTATAGGGATACATTTTTGGGATTTTGTAAAATTATCCAAACCGTGGTATATGGCATTTTTGATGTTCCCGAAGAACAAAATTTAGCAGCAAGTAATGATTTCAATTCTGAAATATTTGGGGTGAATTTGCCAAACTAATCCGAGGACCCAGATCTGGTGAACAAGAAGGCTATTCAAGTGGTCCCGTCGAGTTTTTTAATTGATTTTATTATATCCATTATAGTTTAATCATACAAAATTGTTTATGTATGATTTTCATGTTTATTTTCAATGATTTAAACGATAAGTTACAAACATTTATTGCAATTTAAATAAACTAAATATACTTTAAAATTAAAACTTATAATAATGATATATACAGTCTGTCCATAAAGTAACCCCCCCCTGCTAACTTTTGAACGAATCGAGTTAGAGAGTTCCAACAAAATACAGGGTGAATCACGTAAAATGAAGTTGATTTTGACGATAAATTCAATTCTTCAAATTCAAAGATGGCGCCACGGGCGCTGTCAACTTAATTTTTTTAAATGGCAAAGTGTGCTGTGTTACACCTCATTTAAAAGGTAATTCAATTCTCTACATTCTGGTTTTTGAAAAATGAGAATCGAGTTATCCGTTCTTTAATTACAAGCGTTTGTATTAATGATATTTAAAAATTTTGCTTTTATCAAGTCTCCTTGCCTTGCTTGCCACTGTCACTGAAACGTCAATAAGGTTCAAGAAAGTAGTTTAGCCTTTAATTTAAAAGTGTTTGAAAGTGTCTACAGGTTTTTTTCTTAATTTTTTAAGTTATTCGATTTGATAGATTTGATAGATTTAAGAGAAAATTTAAGAGGAGTACGGTACTTAAGAATCATGCGGGTGAAAATTTTTCCAAAGATAGAAAGAATAGCAGACAATAACATTCAAAGTATTGTGTTTCAACAAGATGGGGGGGGCACCTCATTTCTATGGAACGGTACTTAAGAATCATGCGTGTGGAAATTTTTCCAAAGATAGAAAGAATAGCAGACAATAACATTCAAAGTATTGTATTTCAACAAGATGGCGGGGGGGCATCTCATTTCTATGGAACTGTTACCGATTTTTTTAAATAACCATTTCCCAGGCAGATGCATTAGCAGAAAGGGCCCGGTAGAATGGTCGGCTCGTTCCCCGGACTTAACTCCTCTTGATTTTTTCTTATGGGGATACTTGAAGTCATAAGTCCACAGAACTCCTCCAGTAAATATCGACGAACTACAGCAACGTCTAACACATATGTGTAGAAATATCCCTGCAGAAATTTTAGGAAATATCAGGCCATCATTTCAAAGTAGACTTTTTATGTGCCAAGAAGTCATTGGACAACATTTTGAATAACTTATTTAATTCTTTTATTTCTTGTTTTAATAAATATTAGTTCAAAATTTGTTGTATTAAAATATTAATTAACATTTTATTCATGGATCAGATTAGAAACAGAAACGCTTGTAACTAGAGAACGGCTAACTCGATTGTCATTTTTTAAAAACGAGAAATTAGAGAATTGAATTATCTTTTAAATGAGGTGCAACACGGCACACTTTGCCATTTAAAAAAATTGAGTTGACAGCGCCCGTGGCACCATCTTTGAATTTGAAGAATCGAATTTATCGTCAGAATCAACTTCATTTTACGTGATTCACCATGTATTTTGTTAGAACTCTCTAACTCGACTCGTTCAAAAGTTAGCAGGGGGGGTTACTTTATGGATAGACTGTAGTATCATTTTTGATCAATTTATCATCGATTGTATACATTTTACTATATTTTCTTCAAACTCGAACTTGAACTCTAACTATATTAATTCAAGGTTAGTAGCGAGTGAACAATTTAAAGCCATATTATCTATTTATAAGTTGAAGTGTTGTTGCTAATCCTATTCTAAAGTAACTGTATTAAGATGTCAGATATCCATTAAAAATTGAATATAATCTTGAGATGACGTACTTGCTTACGGTATATGGGGTATACCATACGTATATAACCATTATAGTTTTGTAAACATTTATTGTTATAAAACTTTACCAGTACCTAAGTATAGAAAACATATTTTTACTAAGAGTAATGTTGACTTTTCAATTTACAAGGTTGATAAGATTATCAACCTTGTAACCAGTAGATATTGGTTAGTATCTGAACAAGATATCTTGTAACTATCTAAAACAAAATAATAGAAATATAACTTTTCCAACCAAAAGTTCAATGTTCAATTCTGAGTTCACTTCCATTTTTTATTTCAGTTTATCTAGACTTTGCTCTATGTTGTTATAATTTAAATAGATTTGATGCAGAGGGAATGAAAACAAGAGGTAGGTTCGAGCAGTAGTAAGTACATTAACTATATTAAGTATATTAAGTATACTAAGTATATTAAGTATATTATTTGTACGAGCAACAAGTCTAGGTACTCTGTATTTGATAAGTAAGGTAATAGGGGGACAGTTGATTTTATTATTAATAATTTTGTGTAAGAAAATTATTGTAAACATTACCGATCTCCTAAGAAGACTACTCATATTAAATCTATTCAAAAACAACTGCTGAAGTGTACTCCTCGTTGGATAGTTACCCTCCAAGATAAATGTGGCAGATTTAAAAAACCTCTTTGTATACGTTCTCATGTAGTGCAATATTGGTATTATAACTTGGATTCCAAACAATGGAGCAGTATTCTAATTTAGATCTAAAAAATGTTGAAAATAGCAAGCGAAGAGTAGACAGACTTTTAAAGTCCCTACTGTTAAGTGAAATAAAGCCTAGGGATTTTTACGCTTGAGCTACACATTCCTCAATATGCCTGGAGAATGCTAATCTTGAGTCGAGGACATCTCCTAAGTCCTTAACTAACTCAGGTGTATCTAAGACACAATTCACCAGACTTTAATTGAAAATAATAGGGTTTGACTTACGCGAGATCGAGATTACGTTGCATTTAGATGCATTTAAGAGGAGACGGTTATTAAGGCACCAGGCATTAAGTAGTAGGTCAGATTTAATGCAAATATACAATTTAAGATCATCAGCATAAAGTAAATAGCGTACGTTGAGATTATCAACAATATCATTGATAAAAAGTACAAAAAATGAGGGTCCGTTAATAATTTTATTTTAATTTCTTTCCCAGAACGAAACTGCTAAAACAAGTAGTTTTTCATGATGCAAGTAACTAAATTTAGTTACTTGATTTAGTAACTTGCTTTAGCTACTTTACGCGTGTAAATTCGCCATAAATAATTGTATATTTTTCTATAAAATGTATATTACACTACCAAGTTATTAGCTGATATTTTAGTTTTATTTATTTGAATTGTCTTATTAAACAATAATAGTCGATGAAAGTTTAAGATCATTTAATATTTTCTTTTCCAGAATATATTTTCCGTTTAATTTTTTAATCCATACCGCTTTTTTAACTGTCTTTTGCGTTTTATCATAACAATATTTAATTGATAATATAAGTCAATAATTTACAAAATTCTCTATAGGAAATTCTAGTAAGATAATAAAAAATCGATATTCAGTTGACATAGAGATACAACCATTTCACAATGGGAAAATCCACTTTGAAGAAAACATATTATATACTTACCTCTTGTCTAGTAAGAAATGTAAATCCTGTTATTTCATTGATTTTGTTACATTACCTGTTATTGATATTACAGGAAATATAAAAATAACCATATATAGTTTAGAAGATAAACCTTTATTGTTTCTATATTTAGTTTTCCATTAACAAGTGCCTAGACTGATAAAAATCTCATAGCGTTAGAAATATTTTCAAATATTTCGTAAGATTGTTATTAAAAAGATAAACTCTTTCATCGATGTGTGTTAGAAACTCTATAGTCATCGTACTCGTATATAGGCTGATTCTAATTCGGGTCTATGCATGGGGATCTGGGAAATGGTAAGAGATACGAAGTCGGGTAAATGGGGGCAAAGTTGCGTAATCAGGGGACCAACGTAATGGTCGAAAAATTTCAAGGCTAACTTCATTTCGAAATCATGATGGGTTTTGAAATAATTTAACAAAAATTGGAATTTTGGAGATTTGTTTAATTTTATTCCAACTTTATTTGAGTAAATATTGAAAAAGACCAACACTTTTTCACAGCAACTTTTTGTGCTCTTTCGAATGGCATAATCATATTTTTCATAAAACGTTTTGTCTTTCCATGGCAATCGTCAATTCAAATTTTTTAAATAATTATAATGCACTTAATATATTGTTATAAATTGTCGCATATATAGTCTGGTTCGTGTGTAACAATTATACAAAAAACATATATTTTGAAAGTACACTGTTCTACAGGCAAAGCCCAACTACAGAACAGGAGGGTAAGAAAAAAAAAAGAAAAAAATATATATACAATATAAGCAACACAATACACAAAGAAAACAAATATGAACAAAAAATGAAAAGCAGCCAATACACAAACAATTATTTTAAATAAACAGACTTAAGGTCACTAATGCTGCACGAGAAAATATCGACCTGATTTTTTACCTTATTATAGTTATTACACATTGCATGCACGGGTGAGAATTTTAGGACATTCGTACGAGGAGTGTTTAAGTAAAATGTCGCATTATCGCGGGAAGAAGTTCTAGGACAATGTAGACATAATTCCTCAAGTATCTGTATGCAATCAATTTTATTATGTAATACGTTAAAAAGAAATAATACAGAGTGATAAGTGCGTCGGTCCAACAGACTAGTTACAGAATGTGCCTTCAGAAGTTCACTCTGCGGATAACCTATCGGAGGGTAAACCCCATCCGATTTGAAAGTCAGTAACTTTAAAAATTTACGTTGTACAGACTCGATGCTATTAATATGTACGTCGTAATGAGGACACCAAACAGTGGAAGCATATTCCAGCTTCGATCTTACGAAACTGTTAAAGAGCATTTTCATGGTTTTGGTCTCTGTAAAATCTCGACTACAGCGGGCAATAAAACCATATGTTTTAAATGCATCTGAAACAATAGACTCAACATGACTGGTAAATGAAAGCTTTTGATCAAAAATTACTCCAAGGTCACGAAACGTACCAGGCCGCTCTAGCGGAATTCCATCAATATTATAATTAAATGATGTTCTGGAAGTCTTCAGCGTAAAAGACATGATATTACATTTTTTAACATTTAAATGGAGATTGTTCACTTGACACCAACTAACTATTTTATTAAGGTTGTGTTGCAAACGTTCGCAATCGCTGGCACTTTTAACTGCAGCAAATAACTTTAGATCATCCGCATATAAGAGGTAGTTGACATCTAGATCGTCACCAATGTCGTTTACAAATATGTTAAATAATAGAGGGCCAAGAATAGAGCCTTGCGGAACCCCTGAGGTAGCCAGATATTCGACGGACTTGAAACCATTGAAAACAACATATTGTTTTCTATGCCGAAGATATGAATTTAGAAGAACTAGAAGTGGCTCTGACAAGCCAAAACCTTTAAGTTTACTTAGTAAAATGCTATGATCAAGTCTGTCGAACGCCTTGGAAAAGTCTGTATAAACTACATCGGTCTGAGTACAATTGTCTATGGATCGCGCAATGAACTGTGTCACCTGTACTAAATTTGATACAGTAGACCTACCCCTCATAAATCCATGCTGAAGCAATGAAATTCTGTTGCCAATGCTCTGATATAAAGTTTTATGAAGCAAATGTTCAAATACTTTGCAAAAGTTGCATATAAGAGAAATAGGACGGAAATTTTCAATATCCAGTTTGTCACCTTTCTTATAAACGGGACAGACTTTCGACATCTTCCAGATACTAGGAAAGTTTGACGTTCTAAGGCACAAATTGAAAAGAGCAGTTAGTGGTGAAGCGAGTACACAGGCACAGTCTTTAAGAAAAAAAGCAGGCACAGAATCAGGTCCAGATGTTAATTTTGACTTTGCAAGCCTCAAAGCTTCAAGAACATCTTCTTCCTCAAACTTATTGATATGCACATACTGACTGTAAAACGTATCAACATGGTCCACCGCACAGTCCGTGGAAGGCGAAAAAGAAGTACTAAAATATTCCGCATATGCGTTTAAGATATCTGAAGGATTATCCAACGTTTTGCCATTAAAATGCATGCGATTTGAGACACTAGTTAAACCAGTCTTACTTTTTATGAAAGCCCAGAATTTATTAGGATCGTTATGAATGTTATTTTCAGCAGACCGAATATAATTCTTGTACGCAACATCAATATCGAACTTAACTTTAGCTCTCAACCTACGGAACCCATCAAGAGCTATTAAATCAGCACTACTTTTATATTTGCGTAACAATCTCGATTTTTCCTTAATGTCCCTGATAATATGAGAGTTGAACCATGGAGGATATAGCTTTAACCAGTCGGTGGTTTCTTCTGTGGTACCCGGGTGATACATGTATATAGCAAAAGTACCTCCAGTCCAGTTTAGATTCCTCACTCCAGTGAGACTCTTTCCTCATTTCCACAACTAAATAGTTTTCTAAGCTCTCGATTTCTGTTGGTCCGAGTGAAAGATTGCCGACCTCTCATAGGTCATTTACTTTCAAAATAGATTCTCCCAAGGCAGAGCCAAACCTTTTCCTCACGCTCTTGGGCAATTCCGAGTTGAATTTTGACGTGTTGCTAGGCAGGGTGTTCGTCTTCTCCCAGATGGCGGCATTTTTGTCTTCATCATCTTTGTCCGGCACTCTTTTCCCTACTGCTGCTCTTCTTCCAGCTAATGTTTTTGCCATTTCGTCTATCATTGAAGCCATGCTACCACCTCCTCCTCTTCAGACGTTTTGTCCCGAAAAATGTACCTTTAATACACTCATGGACAAAATTATCGAATATTTTTTTATCACCATTACTCTCAAATATAATTTTAAATTATCAACGTAAAGTTATGTATATGATGATGTTATTTGTCTAGTAAGTGAATATATTCATTTGTTTTAAAATTTTGACGTTTAATGCGTTTAATTCATTTCAAGGGCGATTATTGTCTATCGCGCGTTTTTTGCAGTTTAAAAATTCCTCATTAATTTAAAAGTTATAGCGAATTAAATTATTTATAGTGAAAGTAGACCAGTTAGACACTGTAATGAAGCTGAAGCGTCACGAATTGTAACTCTGTATGATGCTGGGTATAAACAAAAAGAGATCGCACAACATGTCAGACGGGGACAATCTACAGTGTCTAAGATTATAAAACGGTATCAAGACAATGGAAGTTTAGTAGGAAGACCTGGTCAAGGGCGCAAAAGATGTACGACAGCAATTGATGACCATTTTTTGGTATTAAACTCTAGGCGAAATCGCGCATTGACATCCACACATTTAAAAATTGAGTTGCTAAATGTAAGACAGGTTAATGTTATCTCGAAAACGGTTAGACGTAGATTAAAAGAAGTAGGTTTAAGGCCAAGACGGCCTGCCAAAGTTCCACGTCTTCTCCAAAATCACAAAACTCGTCGATTAGAATTTGCCAGAACACATACTCAGTGGAATATCAACAATTGGAAAAATATTCTATTCACCGATGAGACTAGAATTCAACTATGGAAGCCAGATGGACGAAATTATGTCTATAGGAGAGTTGGGGAACGATACTCGAACTGTAATCTCATACACTGTTAGTTTTGGAGGTGGTGGAATAATGCTTTGGGGAGGCATTAGTTGGGAAGGACGTACCGAACTTGTGGAAATCATTGGACGTATGACTAGTGACTGGTATTTCCAAAATATCCTCCAAGAACATGTTTTGCCATATGTAGACCGTATTGGACACGACAGATTTGTGTTTATGCACGACAACGCTCATCCACACGCTGCTCACACAGTGACTAATTACCTTGATGCAGCCCATATTCAAAGATTGGATTGGCCACCGTATAGCCCAGACTTGAATCCCATTGAGCACATGTGGAATCAACTAAAACGCTGCATACGACAAAGAAATCCTGTTCCAACTACTAGAGAAGAACTTCGATTTTCAGCACTTCACGAATGGAATGCAATTCCTCAAGAATATATTCAAAGTCTAATTAGTAGCATGTTGAGAAGAATGCAAGCAGTAATTAGAGCTCGAGGTGGGAATACTCGTTATTAACTATGTTCTTATTTCGACCAATAGACTTAAGATTTGATTATTCCAGTAGTATTTAAGGTTAAAATAATTTTCCAAATTTCATAGCATTTAGTATTCGTTCTTTTTTTATGACTTTCTGCAAATGAAAACTTAGTTATCATTCATTTAAAATGTGTAAAATAAAACAGTTTTTCTTGTCTAATGTTGCTCTTTCATTAAAATTTAAATACAAAAGAAAAAGTGCAAAAATTAAAAATATTCGATAATTTTGTCCATGAGTGTATTTCCATTTCGATACAGTAATTTCTTTAATCAGAATTATCGGGGTTTTCTTTTGTTCAATGTGTCGTATTGCCCAAAGAAAGTCTAAAAGATCATCAAAAAATATTTTCAAGCTGCATACAGAGAAGTTAAAATGTTTTCGATTACAGGAGAATGACAAGACCCGGCCAATTTACAATTATTTTCCAAATGCGATCGCATCCTCACCCGACAGAGATTTTAACTTAAACTAAACAATTAAATACAACTTTCATTACAAATTGTTAAATTTGTACAATAACACAATGATACCGGGATATCAAAAATTATCTTGGTCAAGGGTGGTTGTGGAAGGTAAAATGTGTGTCTTTCTTTAAATTTGAAATAATTATGTCAGTGTCACACTGACATCATCAATAACCTACAAATCCCTACACCAGAGGCTCGGGTGTAACTTTTATCTCGTCGAGTTTTGCATTGCTTTTTTTTAATGTTCATCAAACTTATTCGCACACTGACGATGAGTACTGACATGAATTGGATGCCCAGTGGCGTACCACTTGTAGACCCATAATTTCAAATGCTGATGTCAATATCAAACCTGACATCAAGTATGAACGACATACGTTCCTTACTAACTGAACAGAATAAAAAGAATGATGATTACAAACAGAGCATTAGAAATTTGAAAGTTTAGAACGAATCATTGAAAGCTAAAGTTATGTATCTTGAGGGAAATCTTGAAAATATTTCAATTTTCTATTTATCTTCTATTCATCGATCTTCTATTTATGCTGAATGTTCTTCAAGAGTCCTTCGTGAAAAAATTAAATTTTATATGAAATTGATAACACTGTTGATGTTTCTGTGACAGTATCCGAGATATTAACTCTGCTGATCCCTTTTACCCCTCTAAATCTGCGAGTGCAATTCGGATTGGAAGAATAAATTTGATTTGGACAAATATCTTAATGTAAAAATTAAACATGATTATACTCCTACGCAGGGGAATGAACTCGCTGAAATTTGCCTTGAGCTTAATCAACGAACTGGCAATAAAGAGAAAGTTAATGCTCAAATTTATATCCGGCCAACCTACTATTGTAGGTACCTAGCATCTAGAAAAGACCCCGTGAAGAAGTTTGATCCCCAAATAAAAATGTTTCCAAAGTTAATAAGTTCACTGAACCGTAGCAATAGTTTAGGTGTAAATAGGTCACCGTGTTAGCATTGGTTTAGCTTTAATCATCTCCTGATAATGCCAACTTGGTTGGCGAAATGCGCGTCGAGTGCAGTGTGTTTCGGTATTATGTGGAAAACTACGTCAGTGTTATCTTTACACCAAATGTTCCAACCTCCTTCAAGATAGTAGATCTAAATTAAACTTATATATAAATAATTTAAGTTTAAAAACTTCCATTTAGTCAAGTTCAAAACATTTCAATATCATTCTTCCTAAGTGTTAAGTGATTTAAAAATTTCCGTTCAGTAAAAAAACCCGTACTGTCAGCAGTTAACACTCCACTGATTTTGATCTTAATTAGCAGATAACACGCTCGTTTTAAGTCGTCATTATCTCAACTACGCCTAAAATTAGAGAAACTTTACCTAAAACACTCCTTTGTTTAATAAATATATTTTATTTACAAAAAAAACATTACAGTAATTATTCACATACACTTTAAGTACTACTATGACTTCAGGGAGTTTTCTGCTGGCTTCAATACTGCAGTATTATTACTAGTTTGTTCATCATCGATAGAGTCCCACCACTGGATTTCACCAGACGCAAATAGCACGAAGAAGATGTCGGATGCTATGTAGACACCTGACGCTATTATGAATATGGTCCTCCATAGGCTCTTGTCAGTCTGAAAAAATTAAATTCTTTATAGTAATCTATGTAACGGGTGGCCAAATTTGCTTGCTATTATAGGACAACTCGAGAACTAAGAGAGATACAAAAAAATTAACCCCCCCTTTCTCTATCTTCTTTTGTTCTTGAGATATTAGCGAATATTCGATTTTTCAAATTTTCGATGCCTGTGCATATCTCGGTTATTTTAGATATTAGAAAAAAACAACTTATATGTTCTTCAGACACTTTTTTAAAAGGAATGCAGTGGCGTAGACAATATTTTAATAAGTTGATAAAATTTCGAGTTACGACATAAACTTGTATTTTTTTAAATGAAAATCATAGTCGGCTATGATTTAGTTAGAAAGATAATTTTTTCTCTTTTCAGCGATATATAATATGTGTGGTTAATTTATTCGGCTTGACTATTTTTTAAGGAATCTTAGAATTTTTAAGGTTATTAATAGCTGCCATTTTGTTTTGGCATAGTGGCCGTAACTTCACAGTAATAATTGTTTCTTATATAATATTCCAGCATGTCGAATTTTTCATAATTTTGAAATGCCATTCTTGAAATTTAAAGGTAGGTATTCTAAAATTTCTAGGAAACAACCATTCGCAGATCAATTATTATAAGCGGTATAAATTACAGACACAAAGTGATAAATGCAGTTAGGACTGTCAATACTTAAATTTCAAACAGAAGACATACGTCTACTACGCGAAAACGAAATGGGAGCTATTAATAACCTTAAAAAGTCAAAGATTCTATAAAAAATAGTTAAGTCGAATAAATTAACCACACATATTATATATCGCTGAAAAGAGAAAAAAATTATCTTTCTAACTAAATCATAGCCGACTATGATTTTCATTTAAAAAAATACAAGTTTATGTCATAACTCGAAATTTTATCAACTTATTAAAATATTGTCTACGCCACTGCATTCCTTTTAAAAAAGTGTCTGAAGAACATATAAGTGGTTTTTTTCTAACATTTAAAATAACCGAGATATGCGCAGGCATCGAAAGTTTGAAAAATCGAATATTCGCTAATATCTCCAAAACAAAAGAAGATAGGCCATTTTGCATTTCGGCATTAAGTTTGTCTCAGAAAAAGAGCTCGAGAAAGGGGGGTTAATTTTTTTGTATCTCTCTTAGTTCTCGAGTTGTCCTATAATAGCAAGCAAATTTGGCCACCCGTACAGGGTGATCGATTTAACTGGAGAAATGAATTTTTCTGGGAAACGGTCGAGAAACACGAAGCTACTGTACCATCAGGTGATACAATTCGTGATACAATTTATAAGAATGCCCCCGGAGACGAACGTCAGTGTTTCTATTGAAAATATCGCTTAGATCAACAGAGTAGGTAGAATGTAAAACAAGATACGACTAAAATGAGGGATGAAAGAGATATTACTCCCAAGTTCTAAAATAACAGGTTTGAGAATGCTGGTCTTGAAAGGAGTTGGAACCTTTGGTGTAAAGATAACACTGACGTAGTTGTCCACATGACACCCAAAACACTATACTGCATTCGAAGCGCGTTTCGCCAACCAAGTTGGAATCATCTGGAGATGTCTAAAAGCTGATCTGAACTGATCTAGTGTTAATCACCTCCAGATGATGCCAACTTGGTTAGCGAAACGCGCGTAGACTGCAGTATAGTGTTTTGCTGTTATGTGGAAAACTACGTCAGTGTTGTGAAAATGGTAAGTCTTTTTGTGTGCAAATTTGCCGCATACAAAATTTAACATAGATAATTTACATATATGGCGGATGCGCCAAGAGTACAGGGTGAGTCAACCATAGAGTAAAGTTCATTATCTCATTTGTTTCGAGAATTACGAAAAAACGTTAAATACAAAAGTTTTATAGAATATTAAGGTGCACAGTTTAAAATTATTTTTGAGTATACAGGGTGGTTTAAAAAAGCGTGGCGAATATAACATAAGTTTTTTTAAATGGAACACCTTATTTTTTAATTTATTTTTAGATTTTACATGAAATTCTATAACTTTTTTGTTAATAATGTCATATACCTAAACCCAATAGTTTTTCTAATATTTTAATTTTTTTAGAAAAATATTAGTTTTTACTCTTATAAGAAACTGACAGTACCGCCATTATTTCTGAAGGTGGAATACTTAAATTTGGTACAAACGTTCTATAAGGATGACAAAAAAGGTACATGCAAATAAATTTTAGTTAAATGCTACAGGGCCTTCAAAATAAATTTATACATTTCGACTATTTTAACTTCAAAAATTTCAATTTTTTTAAATGGCACACCCTGTATATTATTATTTTTTCTGATAGATTTTACAAAAGCCTTCAACTTTTATTGAGTATGTCATATACCTAGTTTTCATAATTTGCGAGTTATTTTGATTTTATTCATTTTTACACTTGTTTTTATTACACTAACGGATTCATTGGGTGGCCCCCTCGATCATGTGACTTAACACCTTCAGATTTCTTTTTGTTAGACCACTTTAAAGATCGTGTTTATGTGAATTCCCCTACAATACCAGAAGATATCGAAAATAGGATACGAGATACCTGGAGGACAATAAACATCCTTTATGCTATGGAACATGCAAGAAAATATAGTAACAAGACTAAACATGTGTATCTAAGTAGACGGGCATATTTTTGATGATTGATTACTCCATAATAATTAAAAGTAAGGTAGTTAGTAGGGAAATTATTATTATTTATATTAGTTTATGTTTCCACAATAGCGTAGGTAAGTGTAAAAAAGAATAAAATCAAAATAACTCGCAAATTATGAAAACTAGGTATATGACATAGTCAATAAAAGTTGAAGGCTTTTGTAAAATCTATCAGAAAAAATAATAATATACAGGGTGTGCCATTTAAAAAAATTGAAATTTTTTAAGTTAAAATAGTCGAAATGTGTAAATTTATTTTGAAGGCCCTGTAGCATTTAACTAAAATTTATTTGTATATACCTTTTTGTCATCCTTATAGAACGTTTGTACCAAATTTGAGTATTCCACCTTTAGAAACAATGGCGGTACTGTCAGTTTCTTATAAGAGTAAAAACTAATATTTTTAAAAAAAATAAAAATATTAGAAAAACTACTGGGTTTAGGTATATGACATTATTAACAAAAAAGTTATAGAATTTCATGTAAAATCTAAAAATAAATTAAAAAATAGGGTGTTCCATTTAAAAAAACTTATATTATATTCGCCACGCTTTTTGAATCACCCTGTATACTCAAAAATAATTTTAAACTGTGCACCTTAATATTCTATAAAACTTTTGTATTTAACGTTTTTTCGTAATTCTCTAAACAAATGAGATAATGAACTTTACTCTATGGTTGACTCACCCTGTACACTTATGCGTTAGTGTTGTGTTAGTGTGGTGTAATGTTACTATTGATTATTTAACTAATGTAATTACGCCACTGGTGATCCGGGGGGGGGGGGGAGGTTACTTGATATCATTCCTATTTGGGTGTATTAAATTTTGGATACATTAGAACATATTTTGTATAAAATAACATACCTATAACCCGCCAATGAAGTTCTGTTGGGTTATCACCCGTATAAATACATATCAATTGTATCTCAAACATATAAAGGAAATAAAATTCTAAATGATGTGGTATGAAATACAACATTTTTGCTCATTTTCCTCCACATTTCCTACAATTTTCAACGCCCTCATCGGGAATTTGAATCGCCATTTTCAGTAGTCGTAGCTACTACATTACTACGAGTAAAAATTTACTGTTCCATTAAAAAAAGTTAGTTTTTGTTACACCCCGTATAAAGCAACTAAAATTTTGAAAGTGAAACTAAATTTTACAAACTCACATGGGTCTGGTTTTTAGAACAAAAAAATATGTTGCGAATTCAGACATTAGAGGGGTCGGTTTTACGTTAACCCAATTTGATTCAATTTCATTCGTACTAAATGGTAACTAGTCAAAGTTGTAACATCGTAAGTCGTTGCTGGGCGCACTCGCGTCCCGCAAAATAATAATATGCCGCTCCGTCTCGCATACAAGTCTCCCACTTCCAGGCTCGTCATTATGGTGATAATGAGGGACAGAAATATTATTATTTAGTAATATTCCGAGTGAGATGATTTAAAGAACACCACTCTTAATTTCCTTTTAAGTTATTAAAAGACGAGCGCTTTGGTTCTCACACTGTATTTCACAATAAATTAAATATTCAAACCAAGCAGCCAACATCAAAAATAGACGTCGTGAGTTCGAATCCCCATTTCGCCAGATAATTTTTAACTGTCTACTCGTATATGAAGGGATAGGTTGGCAACCGCCTCCTGGGATACGCGTCTAGAATGGGAAGAATGTCAGCATGGTGTTAATGCCAGAAATTAACATTGGTTGATGTTTCACTATCCCTCTAGCTAATGAGGTTTTCCAGGTTTCCCTCATTCCAGCACTGAATGGTGGTTAGGACTTACGAACGTGAGGCGCAATTGTGTCCAACTGAATAATAATATACCACCCCCTATTCCACACAAGTCTTAGACTTCCCGGCTAATCCTTGTGACATCCCGGCTAACCTTAGTGTTAGGAATATTATTTTGCAATATTTAAAAAGTATTGTAGTACATTTTATTGTAGTAATTTGTATAGTAATAGATTTTAAAATTCCAATTTTCCTTAATAAATAAAATTGTTTTCCATAGTATAAAATTGTTGGGGTATCAAACACTGTAAATAAAATCTAACACTACACATTTAGCTTTATCTTACTGTAAAAACTTTTAGCTACCTACGCAATTGGATACGTTGTGGTTCTTGATAAAACACTTTACTTTTTACATGTGAACATTAAGTGGTTTCCTATGGACCAGGTATTTTTCCTATAAGAGATATTTTGTAACAAGTACTTACGCTGGACCGCAGTTTATAGATTATCTCTATTGATACAAAATTAACTCTTTCGTTGCTAAGTACTATTGAAAATAACTTTTTATTTAGTTTGTTATTGAAAATATTTTTTCAGTTTTATCTTTGATGTAAATATTGATCAATTAACTGTAAGTGACATGATCTAATAGGAACTGGCGAATAAGACATTTACAAACTACTGACTGGAATTCAAGTTCTGAAATTTTTTAACAGACATTTATTTAGACAAATTGGACCTATTATTTTATTACTCATGTTATTCTAAGGAATATTCTTGTTACAGATAACTGTACAAAATATTTTGAATTGAAATTTTGAAATTAAATTGAATCAAATTGGGTTCACGTAAAACGGACCCCCCTTATGTCTGAATTCTCAACATACTTTTCTGCTCCAAAAACCAGACCTATGTGATTTTGTAAAATTTAATTCAATTTTTAAAATTTTAGTTTTAAAATATACGGGGTATACCAAAAACTAACTTTTTTTAATGGGACAGTAAATTTCTAGTAATGCAGTAGCTACTACTACTAAAAATTAAATATATAATAATAATAATAATAATAATAATAATAATAATAATAATAATAATAATATCTCTACCCCTCATTCTAATCACAAGGATTGGCCCGAAAGTCTGAGACTTGTGTGGGACAGGGGGCGGCATATTATTATTTCGCGGGCCGCATTTGCGCCTCAGAAACGACTTACGTTGGTAGGCCCTAACCACCATTCAGTGCTGGAATGAGGGAAACCTGGAAAACCTCATTAGTTAGGGGGACAGTCAAACATCAACTGATTTTAATCTCTCACATTAACACCAACTTGACATTCTTCTCATTTTAGGCCATCCGCCAGGACAGTTGCCAAGCCATCCCTGCGAATAAGCCTTGATCTACGAGTAAACAATTTAATGAAAAATTGTTTGGTGGAATGGGAATTAGAACCCACGACCTCTGGGTTGAGCGATCGAGACGCCAAGCCCTGAGCCACCGGCCCGATATTTGACGGCATAAGCCATTGGCGATTCAAATTCCTGATGAGGGCGTTGAAAATTGCAAGAAATGTGGAGGAAAATGAGCAAAAATTTTGTATTTCATACCGCATCATTTAGAATTGTATTTCCTTTACATGTTGGAGATAGAATTGATATGTATTTATACGGGTGATAACTCAACAGAACTTTGATTGGCGGGTTATATGTTATTTTATACAAAATATGAATTTTGAGTCCTAATGTACCCAAAGTTCAATAGACCCAAATAGGAATGATATCAAGTAACCTCCCCCCGGATCACCAGTGGCGTAATTACATTAGTTAAATAATCAATAGTAACATTACACCACATTTACACAACAACACTAACACACTATACTAGTCATGGCTGGGTCGAGTAGTAGTGGACAAAATGCCCTCTCTATGTTAAAGTGTAAAAAATGTGGAAAAAATGTTTTGAAAAATCATTTAAAGTGTATTAAATGTGCAAGCATGTTTCACATTAGCTGTGCAAAAAGTTTAAAACATATAAAAGTTATTAGTGACTCGGAAATAAACTGCTGTGATAAGGAAGAAAGTGGTGACAGCAGTGATGCATGTTTTGATGCTATAGAAGAGTCACTAGGAGACAGTAAGATGGATGTTAACATCTTTAAATATATAATTAATCAAAAGAATACTCTTATCAACGAGTTGTACGATAAAATTAAAGTTCTAAATAATCACATTGAGCTATTAACAAAATATAACACTCTGGAAATAAACCTGAAAGAATCCGAACAAAAAACGATAGCTTCGACAGTGGAGCCGTTAAAAGCGATTGAAAAACCCTTTAATAATAAAAAGGTTTTTGTTGACACCCAGACAGCTAATGATGGGATAAATAAACAAACAAATAACAGACAGAAAAAAGTCACACAAAAACAGTTGTCAAGTAATTTAATCAATGTTGAACAACAATTGAAATGTGATAGATATATTAATTTAAATAGAGATATGATAAATACGGACAAACCATTAGGTCATGCGATAACGATGTGTCCAAAAGATACTGATCAGGAAAATAGCTGGAGACAAGCTCCCAAGCAAAAACGTAATCATTATGTTATCACTGGTAATAATGTGACGGATAATATAAAAGTCAAGGGTGTTCCCAGGATGACCGCATTACATGTCTATAGGATGAAGACGGACACTACAGAAGAAGATTTGTGCAACTTGCTAAGAGGTGATTTTCCCGAGGTTTCCTGCGAGGCTATAGTTGCTAAGTACCCTCATCTTTATTCGTCATTTAAGGTAAACATTTTTGAGTCCAACTTTAAAAAAGCAATGGATCCTGATAAATGGCCATATGGTGCATGTGTGCAGCGTTTTTTAGAGATTCGATCAGCGGACAAGAAAAACTCCGACAAGTGACTTGTTTGCAACCGAATATTTTGCTGTTAAATGTTTGTAGTTTAAATTGTGAAAAGGTCAACTACTTGGAAATCGAGCTGGCTAATTGTATTAGTATTAATTTTCTGTGTCTCACTGAGACTCATGCTAATTTAGACGCAATTTATGCTAAAAATGTTGCGGATTTTTCATTAAGCAGCTACTATTGTAGAACAATAAATGAAAAGGGAGGTGTTGCTATATTGTCTAGGTCTACCATAAGTGTTACTGAAATAGACTTAAATAAATTTTGTCAAGAGAAACATATAGAAATCTGTGGGGTTATGTACAAGGAAAACAATAATATGTGCATAATTTTAACATGTTATAGGTCTCCTAAAGGAGATATAAATATTTTTTTTGATGTTATTTATGAGGTACTTGAATATGTATTTCAACCAAATATCCGTATAATTTTAAATGGAGATTTTAATTTAGATTCATCTGTTGATTCTAAGTGTAAGAGGGAATTTGATTATTTATCAGGGTTGTTGTCTAGTTTTAGTTTAAAACCATTGGTGAAATGGCCCACCCGTGTAACGGAACATACCTCAACCATATTAGATCAAGTTTTTTCTAATATTTTGGATGGAACTATTTATGTGGAAGATAATGTCGTATCAGATCACAGAACTGTATTTTTTGAAATCAATTCCAAATGTGATGACTATTCCTCATTATATTACAAAAGACAGATTAATGACTACTCTATTGCCAATTTATATTCTGCATTACAGTCAGAAAGTTGGGAAGAGGTATATACATCACAGAGCTTAAATGAGGGTTATAAAACCTTCTTTGAGATTTTTCAATATTATTTTGACAAATACTTCCCATTGAGGAAAAGCAATATATATAAATATAAAAAATCATGGGTCAATAATGATGTCAGACAGTCGGCTGCTAAGTTAAAAGACTTACATAGAATGAAAAACGTATATCCGGAACTAGATATGGTCTATAAAATTGCAAAAAAGAGACATAACGAATTGTTGCGGGAAACAAAAAAACAATTCTATCAAAATAAAATAATTAATGCTGAAAATATGGTTAAAGCTAGCTGGAACGTGGTGTCGGAATTATCTGGTAAAAATAAGAAACGCACCAATATTGCCCTTATTCATAATAATACGGTTATTGATGAACCAGAGCAAGTAGCCTCAGTTTTTAACGAGTTTTTTATTAATACTCCAGTTGATATAGTAAATAGAATTACTGATAACACAGTGCCTATCGTCGGTATAAATAATTTTCAACAGTCCCTTTTTCTGCAACCTTATGTAAGCCAGGAATTATTACAGCTGTTAAAATGTAAATTAAAAAATAAATCATCCTCTGGCTTTGATGAGATTCCATCTTCTGTTTTAAGCAAAATATTGCAAGTAATAATAAGTCCCCTGACACATTTAATCAATTGGTCATTTAATACGGGTGTTTTTCCAAATTGCTTAAAGTTGGGTAAAATAGTGCCTATATACAAAAAAAATGATCCGAACTTTGTTGGTAACTATAGGCCGGTTACCCTTTCTTCTACTTTTTCTTTTGTTTTTGAATACGCTTATTTTAATCGTTTGATGCCTTTTTTGGATAATAATAATATTATTACGGTCAGACAGCATGGTTTTCGCGCGGGTAGGTCAACAAATACGGCTATGCTCGAATTTTATCAAAAACTAATTGAATGCATTGAAAATGAGGAATGCCCCGTAGGTATTTTTTGTGACCTTTCCAGAGCATTTGACTGTGTTAATCATGATAAATTATTGGCAAAATTATATGCATACGGTATACGGGGCGTGGCGCAGGATTGGATTTCCTCGTTTTTAAAAGATAGGAAACAATTTGTGAGTTTGACCCATTATAGTGACCATGGTGGTTTAAATAAAAATTTTAACTCAGTTTGTAAGGAGGTTAAAATGGGGGTCCCTCAAGGGTCTGTTCTGGGTCCGATACTCTTCCTTTTATATACAAATGAACTGGATACTTTGACTCCTGATATGTCTATTACTATGTATGCCGACGATCAATCCATTATTATCTCGGAAAAAACTGATAAAACTGTAGAGCTTAAGTGTAACAAGGTTTTGGACATTTTAAACAACTGGTATGCTTTTTACAAACAACACTGTAATGCAGATAAAACTAATTATATGAGATTTCATAACCGACAGAAAATATGTAATTCCTTAAATATAAAAATTGGAGAACGTAGTTTAACTAATACTACATCAATAAAATTTTTAGGAATAGTTATAGATGAATGTCTACAGTGGAAGCTACATTGTGATCAGTTAATTAATAAATTAAATTCTACATTATATTTAATTCGTAATATGAAATTAGTCTTAACCAAAGAACAGCTTCGTAACATATACTTTGGTTTAGTGGAGTCTAGGTTGAGATATGGTTTGTGCCTGTGGGGCCCTTCGGCCTCATTTTTGAATGTTTTTATTGCGCAAAAAAGAATTTTAAGGTGTATGGCTGGTGTTGTTAGCACTGTATCATGCAGGAATATTTTTAAGGAGTATAGAATATTGACATTGTGTGGTCTACTCATATATGAACTTTCGGTATATGTTTATACGAATAAGAATAAATTTTTCAAGATTAGTGATATTCATCACGTTAACACGCGACAAAATGATAAATTTCATATACCATTTTTTAAATATAAAGTTTCAATGAACTCACCTTCATGCCTTGGTCTTAAGATTTTTAACAATTTAGGTGTCCAAATACAAAGTGCAAAAAATGTGACAGTTTTTAAGTTAGTGTTGAAAAATTATTTACTTGATAGTTGTTTTTACACGCTTGACGAATTTTTTATGCCGTAGTTTGGGTATGTGTTGTAAATAATCATATTTTTGTTTGTTTTTGTTGTTACTGTTGTTTGTATTATACTTGAATGTCTGTCTATGAGTCGCAAATAATTGTTGTTTATTTATCTGTATCTGAATTTTAACGTAAGGTACCTACTACGTGTTTCAGGTATCTGTTCTGTAATTTTTTAATGTTTTAATTTGACTTAATCCTATACAATTTTGTATTGTCCAAAGGAAATAAAGTTTTTCTATTCTATTTCTATTTCTATTCACATACTTGTACTCTTGGCGCATCCGCCATATATGTAAATTGCCTATCTTAAATTTTGTATTCGGCAAATTTGCACACAAAAAGACCTACCATTCTCACAACACTGACGTACATTTTCACATAACAGCAAAAGACTATACCGCACTCAACGCGCGTTTCGCCAACCAAGTTGGCATGATCTGGAGATGATTAAAACTAGATCCGTTCAGATCAGCTTTAATCATCTCCAGATGATGCCAACTAGGTTGGCTAAACGCGCGTCGAATACAGTATAGTGTTTTGGTGTTATGTAGAAAACTACGTCAGTCTTATCTTTACACCAAAAGTTCCAACCCCTTTCAAGACCATTCTTAGACCTAAAATTGTACCACCTGATGATACAGTATGTTTTAGCGCCACTAATTCTGTTAAAAACAGTTTGAATCCAGTTTTGCAAACTCTAACTAATGACAAGGCAAAGTTTAATTTTGTGTGTTTATTATATATCTATTTATTTTTCTATTGAGTTTCATAAGAGTTTCATAAGTGTTTAACCTCTGCTCTTGTTTTTGTAATATTATTATTATTATTATTATTATTATTATTATTATTATTATTATTATTATTATTATTATTATTATTATTATTATTATTATTACTATTATTTGTTATTATAAAAGTAGCATCAACATATTTACATACCTCATCTGTTACCACCAGCTGTACAACGAGTGGTGCAATTATGGAGAACGAATTCGACGATCCGTTTCCTATTCCCATAAGAATTCCTGAGAATTTTGGTGACAAATCAATATGATTTACTTGGAATCCGCAGAATACTGCGGCGTTGATCCCGACGGCAATCACCAACATGGCCACTGACAGTTTTGTCGAGTCTTCTGGCAGGAAGCCAAGGACGAACAAGGCTGCGGCAGGTACACAGGTTCCTGAAATAAAAAAAAATTGAATTACGGCGCTCCCTTCTAAAAGTTCTCGGATTTTGTTCTGGCTTGAACAGCTTGAATAAGATGATACTTTTCGGATATATAACTAGGTATATTTTATAAAATTTGAGGTGATTTTATGCTATGCCTAGTTAGATATTTTCAACTATTTCTACAACTCTCTGTTTATTTTTTAGATAATCAGTACAACATGCACTTTTATAGATTTCAAAGTAAGCTTCTAAACAAGTTAATTTTTTAATGCATTTTACTATTATTAAGATATAAGAATTTTTACAAGTGGATTTTTTAAGTAGATTATATTTTATATAAAAAATTCACAGATCTCCAATCCTTGCAACCATCGAAGACATTGGAAATGATAACACCATATATGAAACATAGTTATAACCTCGCCGATCGTCCTTGAAATGAGACGCCACTCCATTGAGCGAGTACGGTATTATAACTGATCACTCCCCACTACTCTTTACGCCACTCGCCGGTAGAGCGCTGCGCTATCTATATTAGTGGAGTAACATTGCCGGTCTAACTCGCTTCTTTCTAGGGGTAGACATCTATAATAGAGGTACCAGTATTCGTGCTATAAGTCTGAGCGCGCCGTAATACTTCACTCACGCTTATGTTTTTTGCATAAGTGGTTAAAATTTCAGGTATATCTAAAAACAATATAAAAAATATATGTTTCC
This sequence comes from Pogonocherus hispidulus, assembly GCA_963924545.1. Lineage (NCBI taxonomy): Eukaryota > Metazoa > Arthropoda > Insecta > Coleoptera > Cerambycidae > Pogonocherus > Pogonocherus hispidulus. Next base: position 46,783,736 of record OZ004698.1, on the reverse strand, counting down.
ATTTAAAAAAGCAAAGTTCGTGTCTGGAACGAGAAATAGAACTCCCTGTATATTTGAAAATGAAAATTATATTTGCCATAGCAGAATATACATTTTTGGAACATACAGGGGATCCACGGCAGAGGGGTGAACCAAACCAACATTTTTTAAAAGGAAAGTCCTGTATTTTTTAATTGTATTCGGTTCGCCTTTCTTTTACCTGCACAATGATATTTTATTTTTGATATTCGGATGCGGCGTTGCCAAGTTATCTTCAAAAACACATTTTACAAGAGTGCACTAAAAGATCGCCGAGAAGTTGTCTTCAATGTATAAAGGAAGGTATTTAGCAGATACATAGTACTATTTTCGTTCTTCATCGCTAAATTTTTGTTTAATACATGTATTTTGGAGAAAACAATTTTTGAAAATACGCTATTTTAGTACAAGATTGTTTGCCTGGAATTTTAAAAATAAAAAGAATTACAAAAAATTACTACTATAGGGATTTAGATGAAAGTTTTATCTTTCAATACTTTTTTACTAAAAGTCGCTATCTTTTATAGTTTTTTTATAATTAGACACGAGACGAACGCCGATTTTGGGCTTATTTCGGACTAGTGAATGGACTCTTAACAAAATATGTGTCACATGCTACCAATAAACAACGTATTTATTAATGTAACTACATAAATTTGCTCCTTGGTTTTTAAATTTTAAAATGTGATAAAACTCACTTACCTATTGTATTAAACAATTTTCTTGCACCTCCTCTGGAAATGTATTCGTGATTAATTACATAATCTGAAATATGGCCAAACACGAAACTAAATATGAAGAGAGCCAAGTAGGGTGCCGCAGACAGCAAACTGTTCTGTAAAAAAAACATTATTTATGAATATGATGATAAATATGAAACATTTAGCACTTTACAAAGATAAAAATTCTAAAATAATACATAGGTAAACTGTGAAAATAGATTAGGCATACATATAAATGTTAAAAGAACATATTTTTATAATATATAAAATGTAATATATTTATTAAGATTTTTTAAACAGTTTACATAGGTATTATGTAAATGTTAAGCCAGTGCTTGTTGTCTTGATCTAAACAATTTTAAAACACTTAAAAAAACATTAAGAATATCAGATCGAGAGGTTAAAATTTTTCGACAATAGGAGAATGTCAATTTAAAATTTCCCAAATGTAGCGGGCACCTGGATTTTTGGAATCTTGTGAGTTAAGAGAAATTTCAGCTAATAGACTTTTGAATTTTATGCAAAGAACAAAGATGCTCGATGAATAGGAAATTAGCGAGATGCACAATAAGCCAAGCTGTGGCCGCAGTGCTTTGAGACTCGCAAGAAGAAGAAGAGGAGAAGCAATGTTGATAATTTGTAAGTACAAAGTTGATTTTAGATATTTTGAACATTTAAAATGCCCAAAACATTTATAGATTATGCTTTTGTGCTTTCCTCGATTGAAAAATTAGTACTTTTATTAATTAATTTTCGTTTACATATTATTAGAAACTATTGAGAATAATAATATTATACAAAATACACTGTGAAAAATCTTATGTTTAAAATTTTTCTATACCTAAAGATCTTGGTAAATCTTTCTCTGTTTCCAAAAAGGAGTTCAAATTTACATTTATTTTCTCTGGGAAGCATAAATGTTTTGTATATAGTTTGCACAAGAGATAAATATTTATATGTATTTAAATTATATTTTTGATGAGTAACTGAAATAGCTATGATCTTAGTTGTGACCTTTAAAAGAACTGTGCAGTGCGGACTATTTTTCAATTTTACTTAATTTCTACCTAGAAGAACAACAAATAACCTAAACAACCATATATACAAAAGTTGTGTTTTAAAGATGCAGGGATTTTTTATTTTTGATCAAATAAACTAAATTTTAAGCATAAGTCAGAGTACGCACATCCACAAAGTAAGCGTGCGTACATCCAAGAGATTACTTTTGGGCAGAGGCTTGTAATGATAAAAATACAGTGCTGCCTTGGATAAAATGAAGCAAATGCATACTGTGGTATAATATGAAGCGTGCCTACTTTGTCTATTGGCAGTAAAATTTGGTGTGAAATATTTGTGATAGGTATACTCTTATTTAAATTATGGCCGTTTGTTTTCAGAAATGTATGTATAGTCGAAACAAGAATCCAAGCGGTGCACGTCATCAGATATAAAATTGGTTATATGACATTAAAGGGTCAAAAACATTTGCTTACTTTTAACTATGTAACCACAGTAAATCACACAAGTATAAGCTATACTGAGGTACATCAAAATTGTATGTATTTTTTTATCCTTTATGACGTGCACCTTCTTGTTTCGAGTTTATGTATACCTATATGTGTTTCCTTTTACTTTTTGCTTGTATGATAGAATTCTCTAAAGCATAGATAGACGTATTACTGTTTTATGTTAATATTTTTGTATAAACTCTGTAGAGTGCAACTATTATCTTTTATTGAATTGATTTACTATTTATATCGCTCTTATAAATAAAATAAATTGCATTTATTCAAATATCTATCTTCAATATAATCAATCGTAAGTGATTAAATGAACCCACTAGTTGTACATCTAAGCTAATAAGTTGTATTATTTATTATTAACTACTGTTGTTTCTAAAAACTAAAATATATCGAAATTCATACATTTTATTTTTTGTATTTTATAATTGATTTCTATTCAGAAGTTTATTAACACTCACCAAATAGTTTTTGATTGCTATTTACATCACTTGACACTTAAATTACTACTTATGATTGATTGAATTGAAATTCTAATCCCAGCTGTCTGATCGTGGCTTTAATCTGGTTTTCCAGATTACGTCAGCAGAGTTTTTAGCTACTTGTAGTTTTAGTTGGACAGAACATCTTCTCTAAATCTTTAGATAATATATACAGAATTTGGAAAAAGTTCTTGTTAGGCTAATATTTAACACAGCTTTACAGGTATTTTTCTTTCATACTAACAAAATAATTCAGTTGCCTTTCATAATTAAAGATATAGTAGTATATAGAGATCTATTGATTTATTTAAATCCACTCTAAATCCATATAATTTTATATAAATAATCCTATACACATATCTATTATCAACAACATTTAATGCCAAAAGGATTGATTATTTAAAAATAGTGAATTGTACCTATATATGATTTTCATCAAAAAACTGTTGAAATCATTAGCTTACAAATTAAATATATTTCGGTAATGTGGTAATTAATTTTTAATAATGAATTAGTAAATAGTATCTACTGATTGAAGTAATAAATTGTTGCTTAATTTGCTCTTAAAATCTTTGAAAAAGTAAGGAAACGTATGAATAATTAACGTCAATTTGACGGATCAGTTCTTGAAGACTATAACATTAAAAAAAATGAAAGGCGATACAGCTTTCCTCACATTTATTATTCGCGATGCTAAATGTACATTTCGAGTACTATGTACCCATCGTCAGTAGCTTAATACTAACAAGTTTTTAATAAAATTGCCTCATTTATATACAAGTATAGTTAGTATTTATTTGGATGGTATTTATTTAGGTATCCTTTCTAGGTAGTAAAGTTATAATTTGGGAATACCTAAGGGTTTTTTCACTTTGTAAGTACTGCTCTTTTTTATTTTACAGGTGGTGTAATCCCAAAATATTCTATGAATCACCACAAATAAGTTACAGACATTATATTTTGCTGTTAAATACTCACCGATTCCATATCAAACTTCATTACTTTGTTCATGTAATTAGGCATTTCAGTTAGCAGGGTTGAGTAACCCCAGTTTTGACCAAAGTTACCCACGATGACTGCCCAAGATGGTAATGACGTAAAAATGGCTTTCCATGGAGTGGCAGTTTTCTGAAAATAATAAATATTTTATTAGCATGACACTTCATCTGCTGTCCTTAAATCATCAAATTTTTACAATATCTTTTTGAGATGAAAAGTTTGCCAAAAATTCTTATGAAAGTGTCATATAACTTTTTTATTTTGTTAATATATCGGGGATATGTTGATAGATTGTGGAAAATCTTAGGGCATTTGTTCGAAACAAATTTATTGGGTATATACAACTCTCAGCGGACTTATAATAACATATGGGTCCATAGTTTTGATGGGCGAAAGGATTGCGATGAACAACCAATGCCAATTACAATAGACAAGCATAACCTGACTAATTATAGCAATCAGCTCTGGCTTATTAGCTACACCCAAATATATTTGGAGGTATATAGGCATATACAGATTACAAAAAAAAATACCACTATGCTGTAGATAGAGATCATTCTCAAGCTGCCTATGAACCTATGAACGTTCTCAGACATTGTGCCAATGATCAATAACTGCCCTTAACATTGTCGTCTCAAATAATATTAGTATTTTTCGAAATATAGTTGATCTAAATAAAAAAAGTCGTTGGTCGCGATGCTGCTTTCAAAACTTCTGAGTGGAGGTCAGGGTGTTGGTACGTATAGTTGCAACTCAAAGACAAATTGTCTTTATACCTTATTATTCATTTAACTCCTTCTGTACCACAGGATATATTTATCACAGGACTATAAATATACGTTTCTCAACTCCAGAAGACGTTCTCAAAGACCTTGGATGATATCTTGTAAATTAAAAATATGTCCGCACGATTGGCGTCACCCTGAGTCAGTTTGATAATAAAAGTAACTCTAGATAAGGGTCTACTAAATTAGTCGATTTAACTTAAAAACTGCTTAGCTGACTTGAACTAGGCTGAGGGGAAAATACTACAACATTGACAGGAACTAAGCTTAATAATTAATTGCAACAACGCGTTTATAACAAAAAGGTAATGTTTGCGACCTCTAAATGATACTAGACACTAATATCCCCATGTGGTTTTGCTGATACTCTTCTCCTAGAGGATCTGGATGAGAACAGTGTTTTCAGTTTAAATTAAGTACCACGCTGCCAAATTTTGAAGTAAGTCACATAAAGTGCTGATTACTCCACTGTTTGAAACAACGGCTGCTATAAGAAACAACGGCTACTATATGGCTGTATACTGTAATTACTTGTATGACTATGGCAGACACCAAGCCATCATTAGATTGCAGTAGAGAGAGATTGGTTCTCAATTCTCTCAACAAATACGTTAATTGTGTCATCGAATTATGTGTTTATAATATCTCTAATCAAGTTGTCATCGTGTTGTCCCAATATTTATTCACACAGAAATAACATTTTACAAACAAATCAACATTAAAGTTTCAGCTTCACTTATAAGGTATATTGACAGATTAAAAATAATAAAATAATTAACAGATAAAGTTTTTGGGCTATTTGCCGATACCGTTGCAATTTCTTGAGCATTGCTTGATATATTTTTCTCATCAAAGATGTACCCCTAAAAAAACCTTTAAACTAAACTAAGTATTAGATTATTGTGGTAAAATAACTATCAAAATTTAATTTTAACAACGAATGTGTTCGTATAATTCCGAATCATTTTAAATGGATGTTTTATTGATGATTAATGATTTTTCTGTATAATAATTATTGATGGTGCTTACTAATAAACAATGTTATCTAAGAATTGCTTAAATTTGAGAGAAAAATTAAGAATTTGTTAGATTCTAGATAACATAATACATACACACATTACCATTTTTTTATTTTCTTGATTAAAATAATATTGTGGCATTATGGATTGATCTGTTTATATTTATTAGCTGTTATTTAACAAAAGTTCGTAGAATTTAATGATTTACTTGTTTATTCAATAACATAATCAATCACGTTGTCAAGAATATTAATTAAACCGTTTATATATTATTTTTTTAGATATCCAAATTAATTTTCCATGAAAATCCTTTGAGTAAATGATGGGTACCTAGTTACATCAATTAAATCAAAATAAATATTTTGCTACACCTTATCGTCTTTTATTGATATCATAATATGGAGGGTAATAATAGACATCCTTTTGATAATGCATTTATCTCATAAGAGGGTTAATTCAAATAATTCTGTATGAATTTGAAGGCGATGCCGAAAACAACTACTTCACGGACAATATGCCCCGACTGGCATTGCATTACATCGGCATCTATATATAGGAGTCGCCACATCGTTCATCGAGACCTTCTACCAGACAGTGACCGGTTTCACGCTTATTTTGCGCTCATCAGAGTGCCATAAGTAGTGGACTCTGAACTGGTAGTGGTAGTGGTAGTGACTCTCATAGGTGAATGAGTGAACTTTACTGAATTTTTTTTTTCAAATGGATATGGCGCTAAATAGCGTGAAGCCAAATTCAAAGTCACATTGTATAATCAGCGCCATGATCATTTCTTGATTAAAAAATTACATTGTTATTAATTACATAGATAAGTTTCGAGAATTAGTACACGCATGATATTATTCAATATATTTGTGATTAATAATGAATGAGATTTTATCGGGGTTTATCATTTGTCAAAAAATTTCCTATGATAGATAAGTTCAGTGAAATGTCCAACCATACTTTGGGCTCTTTTGAAAATTCGGAGTACATTGACCTTATGACATCCCAGGTAATAAAGAATTTTTAGAGACACACAAGAAGAATACCAAAAACCTGTCGTAAGACAGAAATAAATATCAAAATTAAGTAAGTAAGAGGATTGAAGCGAACAAAAGTAAGATTTTTTGGGAAAAATAATAGAAAATGCAAAAGGCAGAATAAGAAATAAATATAATAGATAGTAAGTACAAAGCCAATAGAGACAACAACAGACACAGATCAACTAAGGAGAGAGATGGATTGTGTGCAAGGAATGAAGACTGCGTGTTTTACAAAGAGAAATTTGATGGGGCCTGGAAATCAGTAGCAAATAGAAAAGTAAGATGTAAGTACAGTGTGATAAAAAGTCTAAATATATGTGACAGAAAGTGGTTCCTTCCTAGTTGAATGGGAATTGGACAAAAGTTTATATAAAAAACTACCCTTAATTTTAGCCAAGGAACCACCTCTAATACTTGTTGACAAGCAAGATAAAACTACTAATATTATATATCCTATTGAAATATTTCGCATATTTTTATAATGACCATGTATATTCTCCCACTCTCAAAATATACTTTTGGGCTTTTCTAAAAAAACAAGTTTGTAAAGTGTTATTATAGCTAATGATAATAATAAATTGAAATATAGAATGTTATCTATAAAATTAACAAAATTTTAATAACTGTGTCTGATAATTTATAAATATTGGACCAGATTATTGTAGTCATAGTCCTGAAAAAGTATACCTGAGTATCTTCATTGGTACCCAAAGAGGCTTCTATGTACGTCTTCTCTTCCACAGATATGGCCCTATGCTCGCCAGGTCCGTTAGCTCCAAAGAAAATCCATGTTATGGCCCAACAATATCCAAGTACACCGAAGAGGTAGAACGTTGGTGGCCAACCGATCCAGGATGCAGAAATGAAACCAGTTATTGGCATAGTGATAATCGTTCCAAAGGCCACACCTAAAAAACAGGCATAATTCTTGATATACATCTCAGAAACTTTTGGGGAAAAATTGATAAACTGGGGAAAAACTGAAATTCAATATGTCCTTTTCTTTTCGAGTTGCAAGACGATATGAGCTCTTTTAGGACCTCTTGTGTTTGATCTACTTCTTACTATACCTGATCTAGCATCTTGCGCGTGCCGAGAATTTCATCTAGAAATACTAATTCATACTTTTTTTACTTGTCTTTCAGACCTATGGAAAATTTCTCTTCATTTTGTAATATATTTCTAAAGTATAGCAAACTTGATAACACTTTAATATATTTTATACGAATTCTAAGAAAATAAATACTTTAAAAACATGACGTAACGTTTTATATTATCCTCACCTCCTGTATTTTATTCTGTACGTATTTAGAGTTTCCATTATTAGATACTGTGTTGCATTTTGTATTTTACATGCCTTTTTTAACTGATTTGATATCGATTTATCCTGCAATAATGCGTTTTCAATCTAATTAAATAAAAAATAAAAAGCAAGAATAGAATGAATATTTTTATCAATAAGGGATACCAAGAAATATCTTAAGTAGTCTGCAGCATATTGTCATCGCTGATTAAGCGATTATCGGTTCCAAGCTGGTTTATATTTGCTCAAGTTATAGCATCAATACATCGAAAATTTTATTTATAATTTTATTATTAAAAACTGAAAAGAAAAAATCTTTTTGAAATTTTCCTGATAGAAATCCTATATATGAATAGGTCCTTTATATGAATAATATTTCCAAAGATAATAGCACAGAGTTAAAGTGAAATAAAAATCCCTCCCTAAACATGTGCAGTCTATCCACGTAAATTTGACCAATTGCGTTCATTCTCAACATTCTTTTGTTTCAATAGCCATGTCAATTTTATTTTTCCTGTAAAATTCAATTTAGATGTAAACATTTTAATTATTTAAAACATATTCGGAGTGTACAAAAAACTAACTTTGTTTAATGGAACACACTATATATTTTTCAAAAACAAAAATCTTTTATTATCTTTGAATCCAACGATATATAACTCTTTGAGGTTATCTTCAATAGTTTTCGAGATATTTGCACTTTCAGTTATCGCAGTTTCTTTATTGCATTTTGTTATTATTTTTAGTCTAGGGTAATGCTACATATTGGTAATATTACAATAACAAAAGTCTATTAAAAAATTTCATATTAGAATTAGCAAAATAATAAAAAAAAATAGATTAATATTAAACTTGAAATAACAAAAATAACAAACTTAAACATTAACAAACTAATAACAATTTTTAAATATATTTTCCATTATTGTTTGTATAGAAATTTTGTATATTTTAATAAAATTACAAAAACTCTAATGCAGCACAACTGCAGTTGTTCAATCTGGTCTAACCTTTAAAACAAAAAAAAAATATTGAGAATTGAGATATTAAGGGAGGGGGGTCAGTTGGTAGTGGGCCACACAGTATATCTACAAGGTGTCCACCTAGTGCGCGTAAGTCCAATATCTGGGTTAATAAAAGAGATAACTTAATTTTTTTTTCTACAGGGTTGTCTAATATCCCGAGCTGCACAAAATGAAAATATATTTACATATTCAGGGTGTTCAGTTTATCCTGGACAGGTACCAACTTCGTTTTTCTAAATGGAAATATATATTTTTTATTGCTTTTTCGAACTAAACCCTTGATTTTAGTAGGACTTTCATCAGCCTTCCCTATACCTAACTTAAACTGTTTTTGAAATATTGACGGGTGAATATTGACATTTCTGCAACTTTGACACCCTGTAAAATCTAAACGGTTTGAGATCAAGCAAAACGGTTTGCACATTCCTATCTTAACTTTTTATAAGCTATCGTTTGATACTAATTTCAAATGTATCCAGGAATTAAAAATTTTCCGAAAATTTTGAAAATTTTTAATTCTTGGATAAATTTGCAATCAGTATCAAACGATAGCTTATAAAAAGTTAAGATAGGAATGTGCAAACCGTTTTGCTTGATCTCAAACCGTTTAGATTTTACAGGGTGTCAAAGTTGCAGAAATGTCAATATTCACCCGTCAATATTTCAAAAACAGTTTAAGTTAGGTATAGGGAAGGCTGATGAAAGTCCTACTAAAATCAAGGGTTTAGTTCGAAAAAGCAATAAAAAATATATATTTCCATTTAGAAAAACGAAGTTGGTACCTATCCAGGAAAAACTGAACACCCTGAATATGTAAATATATTTTCATTTTGTGCAGCTCGGGATATTAGACAACCCTGTAGAAAAAAAAATTAACTTATCTCTTTTATTAACCCAGATATTGGACTTACGCGCACTAGGTGGACACCCTGTATATACACATTTCTATTTTATTTTATATTTAATACCTTTGCATAGAAAAAATGCACATTTATTGGATTGACCTTTTAATAATAGAACACTCACCGGAAAAAACAATTGTCCCAAGCCTAGACCTCTCTGATGGAGGTGCCCATCTTCCTAGCAGGTTATGTATCGAAGGAAAGAAGAACCCTTGCGACAATCCCTGGACAACCCTGCAAGCCATGGCTCCATAGGCACCCAACCAACCAGCCATGACAGGAATCAACATACACGCTGTAGAGTTGATGAACATGGCTCCTATTAGCAACCATTTTGTACCGTAGGTTCTTCCCCATTGACCGGCGAATACTTGCAGGATGATGTAGCCCCAGAAGAAGGATGATAGAACCACGCTCTTGTTATCCCAGTCGTAAGTCTGAAAAAGATTAGTTAATCAGAAGTGGAAACGTAAAGTTACAGTGGCGTACCCAGGGTGGCCAAGGGGCCATGCACCCCAACATCTTAAAAAACACTGGCAAAGCTAATAACTTATAACTTATAACGGATAAGGTATAACGTATAACGTATAACTTATAACTTATAACGTATAACGTATAACTTATAACTTATAACTTATAACTTATAACTTGTAACTTGTAACTTATGGATTATAGCTTATATAGCTTATAACTTATAACTTATACAATGTGTCCAAGATAAGGATTGGATAGCATTGGGATCTTGGAAACGGTAAGAGATACAAAGTTGGTTAAATTATGAAAAAGTTGAGCAGTTTGAATACCTTTTACATGGACTTTGCAAAAATAAGTTATCTTTTTTTGATTTCGAAATATTTGGAAAAACATTTTTTTTGCGATATTTGTTTTTATTTATTTCTGGCGTTATTATAACAGCTATCAAAAAATAAAAAATACTTTTCCAATGTCACTTTTAGAGCTTAACAAGATGGCATTCATCAAGTTTTTGTCCGAAGTTTCGTTTCCGAGAAACCATCATCAACTTCTTTTTTTAAATATGGCCCTGTATTTTTAAATAGATATTTGGATACCATTTTTTATTCTCAATTCAATGAAGCATCACAAGTAATGGTTTAATTACGTTTTTAGCTTGTTTTTGCCACCATTAAAAATTAACGAGGAGAAACCTCCTGAGTTTATAACAAATAAACAAATAAAATAATATTAATATGGGGCTACATAAAAAACTATGTGTACCAACATAATTTTCAAGAAGAGGAAGAATTACGCGAATTGGTACTAGAAACATTTCAAACTATTACGCCAGATGGACTTTACAATTGTTTGAAAGCTACAGTTAAACGGTGTTAGAAAATAATTGTCTTTTGTTCGAACATCTTTTGTAATTAACATGCTAATAAATAATTAAGATAAATAAATTATTTTACTTGTTTATTTGTTATAAACTCAGGAGGCTTTTACTCGTTAATTTTTAATGGTGGCAAAAACAAGCTAAAAACGTAATTAAACCATTACTTGTGATGCATCATTGAATTGAGAAGAAAAAATGGTATCAAAATTTCTATTTAAAAATACAGGGCCGTATTTAAAAAAAAGAAGTTGATGATGGTTTCTCGGAAACGAAACGTCGGACAAAAACTTGTAGAATGCCATCTTGTTAAGCTCAACAAGTGACAATGGAAAAGTATTTTTTATTTTTTGATAGCTGTTATAATAACGCCAGAAATAAATAAAACAAATATCGCAAAAAAAATGTTTTTCCAAATATTTCGAAATCAAAAAAAGATAACTTATTTTTGCAAAGTCCATGTAAAAGGTATTCAAACTGCTCAACTTTTTCATAATTTAACCAACTTTATAGCTCTTACCGTTTCCAAGATCACAATGCTATACCATCTTTATCTTGGACACACTGTATAATCTGATTGGAAACTTATTGGAAACCCAGTTGCAAACTTCCGTCTGTTCTTTAACTTAATAATGGTAAGCATTATTTAACAACTATTAGAAAGATATTTTTGCATTCAAAGCCTACTTGCTTAATTGTGCTTGTGAAAATGTCCAAGTTTATGGTTATATCTCTTAAAATAAAATAGCTAATACACAGAAAATCCTACTAGGAGTGGTTATTACCTTTTCTCTAAGCTGAGCCATTTTCAGTTTTTTCAGGATATTTCAGGGAGTTGAATCTCCCTGAATATCTCATAGGTCAACTTTAAAAACAGCAATGCATTACCACCAAAATTGTGGTCAATTTTCAGCATTTAATCAATATTTTATCTCTAAATTAGTTAACTAAGACAATTTTAAAACGAATTCAAAATTGTGATTGCATACGACTTATCTAACCCATCTATACGACACGGAAAACATTAGAAATTTTATATTGGCACAGCAGATCTAATAAATAATAAAAAAATACAATTTAGGTGCAGCTTAATTGCATTAGGTGCAGTTTAATTGTTAATATTTGTCTTACCGGAATGTCAGGATTCTTGCTGGTAGTATTATCTGTCATAGCCACTATAGCTACTGATAAGTTCACCCTCATTCCATATGCTATTGAAAGCAGAAGAAATAGCAGTGCAGTTATTCCATGCCTTACTCCAAATCCCGGTCCTAAAATAGAAAATAACAGAGAATGTTCAATAAAGAAATGAAAGGTGAAAAGAGAGTATCTTGATTTTGTTACCTCGAGAACATTTCTGTATACTTTTTCAGGGAAAATTTAAATATTACAGTAACCAATGAATCGACAAACATTGTGCCTATAGAAATGTAGGTAGGCAGGTTTTAACTTATTCTGGCTAAATTTTTAATAAACACTTAAAACCAAGTAGGCATACTTGTGTTTAAAGATAACATTTTATTACTTCGTAAGACGAAACTTAAAAAGAGCCGCTTGTGAATATAAATTATTGATGTCTTGCGTCACCAGACGACATATTATGTTCTTAGTTTTGTAACAGTCCACGATAGTCCTACTAAGTAAGTATATAATTTATTTCTGGATCTTATCACTGAACCTACCTACATCTGCAGTAATTTGTAGAATTAGCAGCTCTACCAACATACAGTTATAGATAACTTTGCTTACTTACTTACTTTCCTTACTTTGATTTGATAACCAAACTTTGCATGAAACAAAATTGCTTTCGATTCAATGGTAATTTCTTCGAACAATATGAGGGTACAGCAATGGATGACAGCTTTGTCATCCATGAATGATGACAGCTTTGTCATCATTCATTGCCAATCTCTTCATGAACAAATTTGAAACGAAGGCAAAAGAAGAATTCGAGTATTCCCCAGGGTTTGGTTTAGATATGTCGATGATATCTTTGCTGTGTTTGAAACAAGTCAGAGTCGTTTCACGTCAGTTAAATTTACATATGAAATTGAAAATTCTGGACAACTCCCATTCTTAGATGTATTAACAATTATTAGAAATAGTGAAAATAAGTTAGAATTTGACATATATAGAAAAGATACCAGTAGATACTTTAAGATATATCCTTAAGGACTCTCACCATTGTCCTCAACACAAATGGCGAGCTTCAATTTTTTTATTCATAGCCTATTAAGGTTCCCCCTAAATAAAGATAGGTTTGAAAAAGAAAAAACATTGATTAGCTGCGAGTTATCGATGTTATGTAAGTTTAATTGATAAAATAATTAGGAAACGTAAATTTAAAGAGACACTTCGAAATTCCTCGACTTTTCAAAATAGAAAAGAAAATCCAAAATCATATTTATTCCATACGATCCTCGTTTCACCCGTGGTTTTGGTAAGGTTTTTTAAGGTATGGGTATGTCAGTGGTTTATTCATCGTGAAATAAACTACAACAAACTAAGGAAAAGCCGGGGATTTACGAAATTAGCTGTAAAGTATGATGGACAAACTAAAAGGTCAATTCAAGCTAGATTCAAGGAACATATACACGGTCGCCTAAATTCACAATAGATTTTGTAGAGGCAGAATAAAAAGGCGCTATCAGGATAATAGTGGGTCTCCTAACAGGTCACCGTAGGCTCAATAGCCACATGAGTCTAGTGAGACTGACAGAAGAAACAATTTGCAGATTCTGTCAAGAAGAAAAGGAAATCTCAGTACACGTCCTGTGTCAGTTTGAGGGCCTGACGCGGCTAAGATTTCAAATACTTGGGGAAGGAAGACCCCAGAGCTAATATCTACATGAAGGAACCTCTATCAAGTCTGTGTAGTCTGAATTAAAGAACGAAGCTGGACAAGGTGCTTTAAATAGGTTAGGAGTGCCACAATAGATATTTTAGGTCACGGTGGACTGGGCCAGGTGGCCGAATCCTTTGGAAAATCTAATCTAATTCAATGAACAACAATGTCGGTATAAACAGTTGAACTACTGTCAAGACTGTCAAGAGATATGTTGGCACCAATTACACATGTTGCTAATTCATTATCACTCTACATTTCTTTAAACTTAGGATACCTATTCCTTGTAAAGTCCATAATTAGTACCTCTACCCTATTGATTATTCAAATAAACTGTATACAGGTCTTATATTTAAAAATATATATATAATTAAGGAAAATTAGTGGTTTATGGCTACCAAAAACTCGCAAATGTTAATATATAGTTATACTTTATAATTAAATGTATTATTATATAGATGGTTACCTTTTTCCATATGCTCTATAGCTATGTCAGCCTTTTCAGCGTCTACCTTTTCAGCAACCATTTTGCTTCCTTCTTAAATTTCAACTGTTCCAAATATTATGTACTCCAAGCAAGGCAGTCTAGGGGATTCTCCTTTTTTAGTAAGAAGTCTAGGCAGTGTATGTAGGTATCTTTCTCAATACAAACTTGATACCATTTTGACTAGTCATTACCAATGAACGACCAAACAAAAAGTAAGCAGTGTATTTACCAGCTTATACTATAAAAGCTTGTACTATGCTATTAGAGATTTTATCTTTCTATTTGCGTTTGAACGGTAGGTTTATCAGCTGGATGTACTTGAGTTTATTCAATTCTTAAGATATATGGAAGCACGTGAAATATCAAGAGAAATGATTGGTCCTTCAACATTGAATTGGTTTAATCACATACTCTGTAAAAAAAACAGTAAACTTTTACCAATATTCATTAGCTCATTTTTATAGATTATTTCTTAATCAAGATAAAACAGCTATCAAAAAACCTTACAAGCATGATGATATTACTGGCAATTGAAACAGATGTTTGGTATAACATTGGAAGTGTCTAAATCTACACAATCATTATTTAATGTTCAAATACATGGTTCATATATACTATACACCTACGAAGCCATGGTGGTATTCCTTACTTTTTGGACACACTGTGTCCAAAAAGTAAGGAACACAATTCTTATACAGAGAGTTTAAAAGTTTTCGATTGTAGACTACTACTAGTCCAATTTGCAATTTCCCAAATGTAGTATCTCGTGCGATTAATTAAAGGCATTAAATGAGTTTTAAAGTGAGAATTAAAGTTAGTTGAAATTAGTCAGAATCAAATTATATTTTTGAACAACCTGTAAAAATAAAATATGAAAGTACTCGTAATCTGAAAGCTTGGTGACCCGCCTAATCATAGCCCAAAACTTGTTACCATAACTTTCCTTGTCAATCTTGGGACTACTTGGATCACTGACAGTAGGGAAAATATGTCGAAAAGAATGTGCTGCATAAATAACGTGTTTAGATTACAATCAACATGGATTTCGTCGTTTTTATCTGATCGTCAGTTTGCAGTGCGTATAGGTGATTCTGTATTAAAAAAGCTTAATGTTATTAGTGGCGTACCACAAGGTTCAGTACTGGGCCCGATTCTTTTCTTAGTATGCGTATCTGACCTTGCTCAAAACTGTTCTTCTAATATTGTATCTTATGCAGACGACCTTAAACTTTTCTCACTGCCATCACCGACCATTCAAGCTGATCTGGATCTCCTCGATAATTGGTGCTCTCGTTGACTAATACCATTGAACCATACCAAATGTTGCGTTCTTTATATGTCCAAGAATAATCCAGAACTACTTTAAAAAATTGATGGACACATTATTGCAAAAGTTTCACAGCAAAATGACCTAGGCGTTATTGTGACAGGGTCTTTGTCTTGGAGTTCCCATGTTACAAAGGTTGTCAACAGATGTAATCAACTTATTTACATGATTCGAAAATCCTTTCAGGATCTTACTATTGATACATTTCTAAAGATCTACAAGGCGTATATCCGGCCACATCTGGAATTTGCAGTATCTGTTTGGTTACCTTTATTAAAGCAAAATATAAACAGACTCGAAGGAGTTCAGAGACGAGCCACTAAGTTATCCAGTGGTTTTCACAACATTCCTTATGAAACCCGCCTGGCCCGCCTTAAGTTACCATCATTAGATAAACGCAGAACGCGTGGTGACCCCCTTATTTTTATTTATTTTATTCATACACTACCCAACAGATACATATCCATTTACAGGGTAGGACTTATAAAATACATACAAAATACAAATACAAAATACAATATATGCAACACATATACAATAATAAATACAATAAATTTATAAATACAAAATATATACAACAAAGAACGACTGAGAAGGTCACAAAAAAGAGAGAAAACAATAAAAAAGACAAACAACAACTAAGTAAGTTACAAGAAACAAAACATTAAGAACATGTTAATGAGATAAAATCTAACAAAATGAGTGTTGATTTGTATTAAACAGGAAATCGATTTTCATTCGAAACAAGGGAAAAATTCAGCCTCTTTATTGATGCCATACTGCAGTTAAATATGTCAATACTGTTACTAGTCCTATTGCAATTTCTGCACATTCTTAATAAAGGAGAATGTTTTTGAAGATTAGTTCTGCCAAAAGGCAGAGAAAAGAGGGCATTCTGTCTGGAGTTCACTCTAGGAATATAAAAGTTTAACTTATTAAGAATTTCAGAGCAGTCATTACTACCGTGTATTACTTTGTATACAAAAATTAAGTCTACAGTGACTCTGCAGCTTTCGAGGGCGATAACTGGGAATAATATAGGAATAATACAGAAGTTTAAGCGTATCAATATTGTTAAAATCATGGGAATTACGTATTATAAATCCTATAGTTTTAAACGCATCAATGACAATATTATGAACGTGTACTGAAAGCGACAATTTACTGTCGAAGGTAACACCGAGGTCTCGAAAATTACTGCACCTTGGTAGAGGTGAATTGCCCAAAGTATAACCGTACACTATAGAGGACTGTTTTAAGGAGTACGTCATTATAAAACACTTACTAACATTTAATTGTAGTTTGTTCGCTTTACACCACAGTATTATTTTATTAATTGCTGATTGCAGAGCCATGCAATCATGAATATTATTAATCCTAGAGTACAGCTTAAGGTCATCCGCATACAACAGACAAGGAATATCCAAGTTGTACACAATGTCGTTAATAAAGATATTAAAAAATAACGGACCCAAGACAGACCCCTGCGGCACTCCAGATTTTGTAACAAACTGTGTAGACTTTTCGCCACAGCATTCGACATACGATGATCGATTTTTGAGATATGATGAGAAGAATATCAATAGACTGTCGGAAAGCCCAAACCGAGCAAGTTTATTCAAGAGGAGATTAATGATCAAGTCTGTCGAATGCCTTGGTGAAATCTGTATATACTACATCAACTTGTGAATTGTTATCGAAAGCATCAGTAATGTATTGAGTAATGCAACACAGATTTGTTGAAGTTGACCTTCCTCTTATGAAGCCATGCTGATATTCAGTGATCCTATTTTTAACATAAGCATAAAGTGGTTCATATAGCAAGAATTTAAAAGCCTTTGACAGATTATTAACAATAGTAATGGGTCTATAGTTAGAAATGTTTTGTTTTTCCCCTTTTTTATATATGGGAATAAGTTTAGATTTCTGGGAAATGATTTGCTTTTAACGATATGTTAAACAGCATATATTATTGCGACCTATAGGTTACTTCAAATTGAGATTTACTATCCAGATGATATATTCCAGTTAAATATGGATCCCCGTCTTCATGAACATCAACTAAAATTGAAAAAAGAGCATATTCACACCAGATGCAGGCAACATTTCCTGCCCAACAGAGTGTTCGACGTGTAGAACTGTCTACCCAATAGTGTAGTGACCGCTCCTTCTTTAAATTCATTTAAAAATAGACTGGATCGTTTCATGAATTTATCTGCTTAGTTTGGTCATATCTTGTAGTAATCGTAGTATTTATTGGATGTCTTTTTGTTCTGTTACATTAGTATGTGTATATCGTATATGCTCTCCTGTTATGAGTACTATGACATTTATAGGGTGTATTGTATTATATTTGTTTTTTTTTTCTTGTAATCTGAGCAAAACAAGCTGTCAAAGCTTCTGCTCATATTTCCTTCTTAATAATAATAATAATAATTTATTTCTAGATTATTATCACTATAAGAGAGAGGCCCATCAACCCCTATACTAATGAAACCCGTGAGCGAACGTCATACAAAAATATAAAAGGTGTTATTAAAAATGGTCGAGGTGGCCAAAGATCTGTCAAATATGGCGGAAAACTCTTCTGAACGAAAATATCTTGGAAAATGAGTTGGTTAATAGCAAGATGGACCCTGTTGAGTAATTAATTATTTTGTCAACTTTACTTTCCGTGCTTAGTTGCGTGAAACGAATCTTGAAGTTCGATTTTATGTAACGAGTGAAATAGAAAAAAGTAAGAAAATTTCCAGTAAAGGCGGACGACAACAAGTTTTTAATGACAAATGTAAATGTGTTTAAATATTATGCTGTTTATATGAGACGGATATAACTTAGGAAGAATCGATATCTGTCACAGAAGTGCAAATTGGAGTGTTTTTACTGATTGCTGTAAAATTATCTTAACTAATCTCGTTATCTGTTTTGCGTTCGACATATTAAAAGATCAGATTGCAAACAATTGAAAATTTTAATTATAATACTTATGTTCTTTAGTCCTATCGGATTGTGCAGATTAAATGACGATAACAGGTACGTTAAAACACAACTCCTAAGGAATTTGTATATCTATGTTAATAAGGGCGTAGATTTTCTTTGAAGCTTTATTGTGTCAATTTTTAAAATTTGTGTTGTACGTATATCAAGGGTACCTATCTCAAGGCTACAATCATATTTGTATATTATCATCTATTATCTACATTAAAGAGGAATGTTTAACTACTTTAATATTATCAAAAAATTGCTACCTACATTAAAATAATGCAGTGTAAATTAAACCTCCATTTACCCATTATTTTTCGTTCAGAAAGAACAGTAAATCAGTAGAGGTATGTAAAATTAATTACAGAATTCGAATTCGAGTCCGGTGTATAAACAACGAGCTGTGGAACTAATTTAGACACGTAATTGAAATTTATGTTTATATCGTATTGACGGTAAATTTAAATAAAATTTAACCTACACTAACTTGAAGAGGGTCACTGTTAAATACGACTTCAAGTCTAAACTGAGTTTTAATTTGCAATTTTTTCAAACACAATGTATCTTGTATATTTTTGAGTAGATACCTCTAATTCATTGGTGCCTGTTACACGAGTATTTACTTACTTATTCTACAGAATATATTTTTTGCCCACAGTTTCCAAACAAATGTATACAATATAATCTGTCATCTAATCATCTAATAAAAATAAATCATAACATTCAGAAAAAACTATCCATAAAGGACCCTATGTGTGAGCTCAAGATGTCGACCTGGTAGCCGACTTAGTTAGTGTCCATCGTTAAGTGTCACTCAACGGTGTCCATATAATCCATGCAGCAAGACTCGCGATGCCTGCTTACACCTTTTAGTGGTCTGAACGTCCGTGAATTCACAGAAGCTACACAAACTTATGCATAACGTACCATCTTTCTGGTGGATTTAATGCCGGAGGTGCCTTGTCTATGAGATCATAGGTAAGTAAAAGATCCCTACCCTGCTATAAAAGTGGTGTGTTCGGCAACATTTTCACGTAGAGGATGACTCGTCTTTAGACACTGGTAAGTGGCTTTAGTTGCGGTAATAGAGATTTACGGTTTTTGGGAATGTATTGTCACTACGTCCTTTTTTACAAGTTAAGATTTGTAAATACATAAGTTAATGTTATTTTACCCCAAAATAACCCCATTTCAATACCTGTATTTATTAATATAGGTATACAGCCGAAAAACATAATACTATGAGATATATTTGAAGGAGATGCCGAAAACAACTACTCCACGGGAAATATGCCCTTACTGGCGTTGCATTACATCAACATATCCATGGATGTCGCCACATCCTTCATCAAGACCAAATATCAGACAATGACCGGTTTCGATCTTGTTATGATCTCATCAGATTGCCATAGGTATCGGAATCGATGAATGATCTGGCGACATTGATTGCCTATAAGGGGCATATGTGAATGTTTGTAGTGGCGAGATACAATTAATCTGTCAATTAGACAATAATTGTCAGACAGGCAATAGCAAAAACCCAAAGAGGGCACTACAGTGTATTTCACTGTATCTCGCCACTACAAACATTCACATATGCCCCTTAGGCAATCAATGTCGCCAGATCATTCATCGATTCCGATACCTATGGCAGTCTGACGAGATCATAACAAGATCGAAACCGGTCATTGTCTGGTATTTGGTCTTGATGAAGGATGTGGCGACATCCATGGAGATGTTGATGTAATGCAACGCCAGTCGGGGCATATTGCCCGTGGAGTAGTTGTTGTCCTTCCAATAATTAAGTAGGATTGTCTTCCTTAAAGACAATAGAGGTCGCTGTAATGGCATCTGCTTTTCTGCAGATCGTTATCTGTCTGTCAATTAGACAATAATTGTCAGACAGGTAGTAGCAAAGATCCAAAGAGGGCACTACAGTGTATTTCACTGTATCTCGCCACTACAAACACTATGAAATATATTATCAACGAAATATTCAAATATTATTAAATAAATTTTTAATTTTCCTGCTTAATTTTTCAATTTATTTAAAATTTTATTATCATTTTTTATAAATATCATTTATATTATTTCTATAATTTTATATCCAACTAAAAAATCACTGATGAAATTTAGTTAATTTGTCATATTTATATTTATGTTTATTCCATATTAGACAATAATACTATTCTTTCTTTTGATTATTTTTGGTTTCCTACTTTTTATTATTTTACAGGTGATGTAATCCCTAAAGAGGCTACAATGAATGATAAGCTCATCCTGCCTAGAATGTTCCAAATCCAAATGTTTCAATATCACAGTGAAAAGTTTTGTAGATTATATTATGATCTCTTTCTGAAACAATTTTATTGTCACTATAGATGTTACTATTAAAAATTAGCTACCTATATATTATTTCCGTGCTAATATTTGTGCAAAATTTATGTTAGTGTCAATTGCCAATCTTATTGCCTTATTGGTGAACCAGAAATATTTGTGTAAATAATAAACAATTCGCTGTGCCCACCAAATTGGCTTAATTTGATGAGTTTATTGAAAATATATTTTCGATATTATGTTATCGAGAGGGAAATAACTGATAAAAGGTTGTTTATACGATGCACAGGCACGTGTTAGTAGATCTCATATTATCCCAACATGAACCAAATCTAGAGTATTACAGGGTGTTTCCCTAAACCTTGCACCAACTTTACTGTCCTAATTACGGAATTACAAAAAAAATAATAATATTACAACATTAATTATTGATCAGTTGTCATCAGTGTTTAGTATATTTTTTGTTGAAACGTAAGAAATAACTACCTTACTTGCACCATCTGTAAAATGATGAAAAAACCATAAACCAGAAGTATTAAAAATATAGATTGAAAGTTTCGTATCAAGGCAAACTTCTACCTTTTGCCCTAAAGACCGCTGTATAATATGTAATAAAAATTAATATGCAGTGCTCTCATTTCAAAACGATCCACCCTTAATATATTCTGTATTTAAACAAATTTAAAAAATACAAAAAACCAGTCAAAAGAAATACCAAGGTACCAGTTTAGTTACACATTGGATTTAATTTTAGCTGCCACTTCCTCCTCCACAATCGCCTTACTTTGAATTTTCAAATGGCAACCCCCATCGAATGATACATCGTTGGAAAGGCCATACAATTCCCTATCCAACCATACAAAAACGTTAAATCTGTCAATTAACTCGCTAGTACGGAGGAAAATCTGTCAATTCATAAATTAATTTAGCGAAATTGTCTACATTTTAGCAGAATAATTTAGTCAAGAATTCATTCAAAAGATATTTAAGATGGATCGTTTAAAAATAAAACACTATACGTAAAATTAATTAAATGTCATCAGTGAGTATTTTAGTTTGATATAAAATTCGGTAATTTGATAATTAAATTACTAGCTGCACTACAAATAAGTTACAGACATTATTCTTTAAATACTTTCTTATTCCTACTAAAAATGCTACACACCGAAGAAAGTGATTAGTAATTATTATCATCAAATAAGCAGGCTATATTACAACTAGCCCCAAACGCCGAAGCCCCACTGTCTTCTGTTGACCCAATGAATTTTTTTGGTTATTGAAAGCTTTTCTATCAAATTTGATGGCGAAAAATCTCTCGAGACATATTAAATTGACTTATAGGAAACGTAAGTTAAAATTAAGTGAGATCCCAAAACAAGAATGAACAGTTGGGAATTTTATTAATATAATGAAGTTATGGTCAACTTTCTATATTTTCGGAAGTATCTTCCATAGAGATCTCATCACTGAATGTCCATACTAAATTATAGATACTTCTAATGGGCGGCACAAAATGAACCTAGATAGTTATAGAAATGTAAAAGAAATATGTAAAGAATATATTTCAATTAAAAAAATTTAAATATGTCCAGAACTATTTTGAAGAATGTTCAGCATCTCATTCCATTTCATTTGCAGTACCAAAGTCTCCATATATTCTAAATATATGTAGACTTTGGCAGTACTGATTTTTATACTTTAATAATAATAACACGAAACTACAACTAAAAGACAAAAAAAGCTTTTTATATCACGGGAAATATAAATCAATAGTATCATATTATATAAAGTTGACCTGTTACCTTTTTTCTGAATTTCTATAATGAAATATATCCCATCAAAACATTTTCTCCATCGTTAAATGATATTAGAAAATATAATAGGATACACTAAGCACTGGTATCTTGATCGCTTTCTTCTGTATTAACATTTGCCACACCACTATACTCTTCAGGAACAACTCTGTTGTTATTTCTAACACAGCGGTCGATTTATCGGTTTCAATAATCTTCTCGTAGTGAATAGGAAAGTCTGAGGAAAATGGTAATAAACCCTATTGGAGTTATAAACATAACGTGCAATTAAACCGTGCTTCACGCAGTTCATAATCATTCAAACAAAACAAAAATGTTATTATTCTCGCAAAGGCAATTATTATAGATAGCAGTTAACCTAATGTATACCGCACATATTGGTGTTTACTTATACATTCAGAAAATGTTAATGAGGTGCCTGTGCATATGTTTTACATTATACAGGGAAGATAATATATGAAATTATGATATTACTTGACTGTTTTTGGGATTATAGGTTCTTTAAAAGCACTGTTGATTTTACACATCTTTTATTACAAGATCGTTTCGCAGACGGTCGTCAGATGATTATAATAATAATTATTCTTTCATATTAGAACTACTATTGAAATTAAGGATTTTAATTTGCATCAGTTTTTATAGGGACGTTTATGTGTGAACTGTGTATGTAAACTTTTCACTAAATTTTCATTAAAAATGTTCACTAAATTTTTCATTATCTGCAACCAGAGCCAACTTAGTCTAGTCCACCCCTGGCTAATTTGAAAAGCTTTGAATTTGATGACCTCCAACTCCAAAGCCAAAAGCTGTCCAGAAGGAGGTTACACATTAAAAAACGCAGACAAACACCCCGTACGGACTAATATCACATAACAGTGCCGAAGCTGGGGGTCGAACTCATACCATAAAAGCTAAATTGACCGAGAAATGCTGGTGGTATACTAATTGACTAATTTTGTAATTGAGTATATCAATACATAATAATAAATATATAATAATATATAAATAATTCGATAAAAATCATCAACCTATCTAAAATTTGTTTAAAAAATCACATCTACAAAATCTAGTTATCTTTTATTTGTTGAATATCATTCTTGTAAGTTATATCGCTGCCTTCTTCTTCGAAATCATTCCATGGTTGAACTTCTGCTGATGCACCATATACGTAAAAAATACCAGTTATTAAATATACTCCAGCTGCCAGGTAAAATACTATTGACCAAAGTTCCTTGTCGGTCTAAAAAATAATAGAAACATATTTTTCATTAATTGGGGTTACAAAAAGTTCATAACTTAACCAGAAGAAACATACAAACATCACTCATAGTCATATCGAGGAAATTAAAGTCATGGGACTTTCTGGTAGGTCACAGTGAGTTTACTCAGTGATTGATCTAAACCACAGATGTTTAAGATTAGTAATTATAAAAATTATAATTTGTTGTGAACAATGGTGACTCATAAATGCATGTATATAATCATCGCATGCAATAATAGTCAAATGTTTAGATAACCTGCACTTTTTATACTTATTACTGATTCACTTTACAGGGTGAAGCATTTTCATTGCTCATATGCATGAAACCCACATTTAATAATGCAAACACGCAGTTTCCACCGACATGGAGTCGGATGTCAGTTCGGAGCTAGGAATCGAAGCCAGACGATAATATACAGTGTCACAGGGATATGCGGCCACAACACGCTCTAGCAATGCTACCGTGAAGGTTAATTTTGACCGAGTATTATTTTTTTCTCATGCCAACACAAGTATTCAGGGATATATAGGGTCGCTGATATGTATGGAAACGGTCGATTATTTCTTAACGTAAGATAGCTAGCAAAAATGTTATACACGAAAGTTTTAAGGGTTTTTAAGATCTATTATAATATAGCCAAATTGGGTATGCAAAGTCAGTGAAAAAGTACTGGAAAAATAAAGTTGCCCTAAAGTTTCCATTAAGAATGGAAACACTCGCGTACAAAAGTTGTTTATGGACCAATTTAAACCGAATTTTTTTTTAAAGATAGATCTCCAAAATCTCTATGTTGATACAAAATTTAAAGACGAAATTTTGATTTTCAAGGCCTACTACGAATTTTTTTTTAAGTGAAAAGTAGCAAAATTTTATTAGCGATTTTTTTATAAAAAATCTGACTACACCACCGGATTTAGGAGCCCCTCGAATGCATTTGTACCAATTTCTGCGAAAAAAAGTTTGTTCCTAAAAAAGTTATGACAATATCGGCATCACCAGTGTTTGCCTTTGTCGGTGAACCTATTCTTTTATAAAATTAGAATACCTACAACCCAAAGTAAAACAAAATTAAACAACTTAAACACTGGTGTAATTATTAATAAGAACCATAAAAACCAGTATACACAAAATAACCAACAATAACATTATAATATAAACAACAATTGATAAAAAGAAGTGATGATTAGAAAATTACATTTTTAATAATGAAAAAGGAGTCTGTCAAATTGATTTACACTTTTTGAATAAAAAATTATAATGTAGTTACTTTTTATCTAAGAAGGTAATATTATAAGTTTTAGCATAATAACCACGAAATAATAATAATTTGACGAACTTACCTATCAATTGTTGTTTATATTAGAGTAATTGTTGGTTATTTTGTGTATACTGGCTTTTATGGTTCTTATTAATAATTACACCAGTGTTCAAGTTGTTTAATTTTGTTTCACTTTGGGTTCTATTCTAATTTTATAAAAAAATAGGTTCACCGACAAAGGCAAACACTGGTGATGCCGATATTGTCATAACTTTTTTAGGAACAAACTTGTTTCGCAGAAATTGGTACAAATCCATTCGAGGGGCTCCTAAATCCAGTGGTGTAGCCAGATTTTTTATAAAAAAATCGCTAACAAAATTTTGCTATTTTTCACTTAAAAAGAAATTCGTAGTAGGCCTTGAAAAGCAAAATTTCGTCTTCAAATTTTGCACCAACATAGAGCTTTTGAAGATTTATCTTTAAAAAAAAAATCCGGTTCAAATCGGTTCATAAACAAATTTTGTACGCGAGTGTACACTCCATTCTTAATGGGTCACCCTGTATATGTTTTAATTTTTAGTTAGATCGTTCCTTTAAGAATACACTGATATAGGAGTTGATGGATCTAACTATAATAATGAGGAAGATATGATCAAAATATGTGCAATTAAAATTAAAAATCGACCTGTAAGAGGAATTTCCCAAAATATTTGCGTATTACGAAATAATAATTAATTGTGTTCCATACTTTTTATCCGCTCTGTATAAATATAGTGACAAACACCAACACAGAGCTATACTGACCAAGTTTTAGTAACAGGACACTTTTTGTAACATGTAAATTATGTATGAACAAAGCACATATTTTAAATTAGGTGATGATCGTTTCAACCACTTGTTATGATAATAAATTAGTTCTTACCTCCTGATATCCTGTGACTTCAACTATAAGATCAACTGATAACGGAGCCAACAGGGAGCAAATGTTGGAGATCATAGTGGTTATGCCCATAAGAGCCCCAACATGGTTAGGAGCCAAGTCTATGTGGTTTATGTAGTACCCAGAGAATATGCCGGCTGTGGATCCTACTGACAGTACCAGCAGGAATATCGTTAACGTTCTCTGGGTGCTGTCCACGAAATTTACCGAAATAAGAGCAATAACTGGTACGAACATTGCTGGAAGAAATAAACAGGATTGCTTATACAGGGCACTTTACAATGAGTGGTATATTAAGGCGTTATAAAGAACGGAAAACAATTTGAATCTAAACATATTAGTATGGAAATTTTAATAATACTAATTTAATGCTCTTATTAATATTTTGATACATGAAAAGGTTTGTAAAATGTTTAAAACATTCTTACCTTAGAAAGAATACATACAATAAATTAAATGATAATATACAAGGTTATTCAGAACTTATCTCTAAAACTTTGAGGATATGTGCATCCTTAAATAAGAAATCGATATCACCAAAAAAATTTATAATATAAGTCTTAGGATTTCCCATAAACTATGTTTAAAGTTATACCATTATAAAGGACTACGTAGATGGGCAACTGTACTTCAACATCTGATATACAACATTCCTAAGAATGTGGTAAAAAAAGTAAACACGTTTTTGTACCTGAAACGCCTGGTTAAAGACCAAGCGAATAGAGTTGGAGTGGGGATAATATCTCTATTGTCTATTCAGTCATCATTCTAACTGTGTCCTTTCTCAGTGCCGGTGTTTTATTTATCGTAGGAGTGTTAAACTGTAAAATTTTCAAAATGGCTCATGTGTACAGTAATGCTGAGTTAATGGACTGTTACCAGTGGATTATCAATTACGTGTTAGGTTTTGTGAGTGGTTGTTGCAGCAAAATGCTGAAAATCCCCAATTTACTTAATAATTTGCGTTTACAACATCAGCAACCAGGAGGAACATTCGGTTTAGTGCGGCAAAATTGGATAAGGCGTACCCAAAAGTGTATACAAGTCGAGGAATATTATTTCGAACAGTTTTTGTAACAAGGTTTGTGCAAATTTTTTATAAATTTCATGTTTCTAATAGTAATCAAGTAGCGCAATTCTTCAAAATTAATGTAACAAAATTTTATTCATTTTTTATTTCATTCATAAGTTTATTTTAAAGTAAAAACGCTGCAAATCTTTTTTGCGCCGGTTGTCGGTATACTCTCAGAACTTCCGAAGTTTTTTTCGTGCTAGCCAGTTTGCATTGTCAGTCCCAAGGTCACTCCATTACAGTGGATCAGTATCCAGCGGCTTGCAATGAAAATTTTTTAAATAGTTTTCAGAAGCCGCCAAAAAATTTTTTTTGCACCACCACATTTCTACATGTATGTTGAACATCCCCAAATTTTATTATGGATAAGTTCTGAATAATACTGTATAAGAAGTGTTTTGTTTTCATTTTGTTAATTCAACGATCGAAACATTTTTTATTTGAAATAGAACATCTAGTAGGTGTTCTATTTCTACTAATTTGGTATATGTGGATATTGATTTCATTGAATTTTTTTAAAGATAACTTAATAGTTAATTTGCTACACTTAGAAATATTTTTACCTATTGAAGTGAAAATCTTCCTGCTCGTAGTTCGATTTATGTAGTTCCTTTCTATCAAGTAGTCTGCTATTGGGCCCATCGCAAAGCTGAGAATCCAGAATACGAAATATGGAAGAGCAGAAAGAAGACTGTTCTGAAACCAATCATTATTCGAGCAAATGAACAGAACAACACTTTATCGCTCATTTATGAATCTAGAAGAGCGATAAAATTGTTTTAGGCTTAAGCTCTAACTACACTAGTTTTTATCGCTACAACGGTGAAGCGACGCGATTTAATGTGTTTATAATATGATTTCATCCTTGGCTACAGATAACTCATTTTTTTTTTTTAGAATAAACAGTTTCTGAAGTTCAGTTAATAATCCTGATTCTCATCTAGAATTACATGGAATGTAACGACAGTCGTGCGGCAAATCGTAGCGACGTAAACAAAACTCGTTTTGTTTACGCATTTCAAGATTTTTTCACAGTGTATGTGTAGTATATATAATATATATATATGATGTATGAAACTATTCCTCATAAGAAATATAACCACAATTGATAAATAAGCCACTATAGCTGTCAGATATGACAGATTGTTATAAGATAAACTGAAAATATGTGGTCGTAGGAGTAAAGTATATGAAACGTATATCAAAAGGTAGTGTCTCGGTAGTGTGATTATAGCATAAGATTTCATCTACTGTTGCTTTAAAACTTAATATAACTAACAGCAGTCTTCTAGAGTAAAACTTATTATAAATATGTAAATTTTACAAAATATATATAAATATTTCTTACCGATGCAATATCAAAATTTAAAATTTTCTGCAAATAGGAAGGAATTTCTGTAAGGAGTGTCCAGTAACCCCAGTTTTCACCGCAGTGGCATATCAAGATGGCCCAAAATGGCAATGACATTAATATGGATTTCCAGGGTGTTGATACTTTCTAAAATAAAAAAATATACAAGTATAGTTTTGCATAACTAATTGGAAGAATATGTACTCAAAGATTTTATTACACTATTTCAAGTTAAATTAATGGAAAGCTACTAACTTAAGTAAGCTAAGTTAACAGTCAATAAAAGTAGCATTATTTACATTAGACACTTGTATTTTATTTGATCATGTATAATAAAAATCATGGTACAACTATTATTTCTGGTAATACAAAATAATAATAAACTTGAAGCTACGCTGGTGGTTCCCTAAATAATTCCTTCTGGCACATTCATTTCCACCAAAATAAATAAACATACGTAGTCACCGTAGCGCTTCCAAAGCTTATAAAAAATTTACATTAAAACAATTTATAAAGACATTAGACAATAGGGAATGATAGATGAGGGAAATCACAAACAAAGTCATTTGCAAGAGATTACGAAAACAACTACTCCACGGGCAATGTGCACCGATTGGCATTGCATTACTCCGGCATCTCCATAGGAGTCGCCATATCCATCATCGAGACCAACCACTAGACACTGACCGGTTTCGCACTTATTCTGTGCTGAGTGCCAAAAGTAAATGGACTCCATAGACATATAGTGAGAAACACAGTAGTGCCCTCTTCTGGTCTTTGCTACTATCCGTGTAATGCAATGCCAGACGGGGCACATTGCCCGTGGAGTAGTAGTTGTTTTCGGCTTCTCCTTCAAATAAATAAGTAGGATTGTCTTCCTCAAAGATGATAGAGGTCACTGCTGTAATAGCACTTGCAGACAAGCAGGTCATTATCTGTCTGTCGATAATTGTCAGATGGATAGTGGATAGCAAACACCAAAAGAGGGCGCAACTGTGTGTTTCTCATCACTACTCATATTACAAATGTTACCTTTTCGTTCTCCGTGTGGGTTCCATATTCAATGTATTCGCGTTCCATACTACTTATATTACGATAATGAGAAGGCGACTCAGATCCTAGAAATAACCAAAGGATTGACCATCCAATACCAAGAGCGCCAAAAAGATAAAAAGAAGCGGGCCAGCCAACATATTCATATTTAGATAAAAGTCCAGTAATGGGCATTGAAATCAAAGTTCCAAGAGGAACGCCTGAAAATTTAAAGTTGGTTAGATTAAATTATATACTCATCACTGTTCTGAGCCAATAACTGATAGATATTTCAACCATCTAGCCCATCTGTGTCGTAAGTGCATTGCGATCCAAGTATTTTCACTCCGGACATACACTTATAACACTGATGAGACTTAGGTATCGAAACTGCTGTCTAATATTTATTCATATAGATGTCCGAGGAGGGAGAACGTTAATTTTAACATTATTAATATTTACATTTTTATAAATATAATTATTTACTATTTTTTTATAGTAATAATATTTTCGAATTGTAATATGGAGTTTATTCAAATAGAGTGAAAGCCAGGACTCTACTTATATCTTGCTTACCGTTTTATGATGTCAAAATATAATAATGGGCATCATACCTGCGTAAGTAAAGCTTCCAACTTTGGCCCTATCAGCTATAGGAGTCCATTTACTTAATAATGTATGAACACAGGGGAATAAAAAGCTTTGTCCAAACCCTTGGACGACCCTGCAAAAGATAACTCCTTCGTATCCGAAGACAGAAGCAAAGTATGGGATGAGTAGTGAGAAAAATGATCCCAGGAAAGTTGTCAATCCTAGAAACCATTTAGCTCCGAAATGTTTGGCTAGCTGCCCTGCTACCACCTGTGGAGCTATATATCCCCAAAAGAAGGAGGACAGCATAATGTTCTTCTTACTAGACCATTCTGGATATGTCTAAAACACATGTGCATCTGTTACTGTCTTCATATACAAAGAATGGAAAAGATAGAAGCAAAATTCATTTTTTAAACGTAGTAAGAGATGCTTACTGCTAAACATTCTTACATAGGTATTTAAGCGATGAAAATGTTTCCATTCAATGTATGATTCTTTTGATTAAAATTTTTATTCCAATAAAATGCATTACTGAGAATTAATAATTCATAAAAATACTACTTTATTTTTAACATTAGGTATATTATTAAGTTACTAAAAAAATGGATGTTTAAATTAAAAGCCACAAGGAATTCCAATATATGGGGTCATCATAAAGTAAGGGGTATACTTTAAAGTCTTAATATAATTTTAAGAAATCAAACTACGAGTAGTAGCAAAAAGTAAATGGAATCTAGTTGCTTCAATAATTGGATTTTACTGTATCTATGAAAAACAAAAAAGATTACATGTCAACTGTTGATACAAGTGTCAACTGTTGATACAAATGTCAAACGTAATCATTGAGATTTAGAGAATTGTTCTCAAAATAAAACTCACCTAAACGTAAATTGAAGCGATTTAAACTTTGAAACATGGATATACAAACAAGAATTGGTTTAGTACAATGTTATTACGAATGCGGCAGAAATTACATGCTGGATTACGAAGATTTCGTACGAAAATGGGTTTGAGAGCTGAGAGCAGAGCCCTCTTAAATGAAAGCGTACGATAATTTGATTAGCAAATTTGAAAGTTCAGCGTCTGTAACTAACCTACCGAGATCAGAAAGACCAAAGATTAGTGATGTTCAAGTTACAGAAGTTCTTCGGGAAAATCAAAACATAGCCAACACTAATCTGGTAGCAATCAGGTAGTGTGAATTCGGTTTCAAAACGATTGCAAATGCGATACACCACGGTTTGGAAAATTTTACGCAAAATCCTAAAAATGATCCTTATAAACTTAAACTGCTGTTTGAAATAGATGATGCAGATTTTCCTATCAGGTATGATTTTTCTTTACAAATATTGGCTCAGATGGAAACTGAACCCGAATGGTTATCCCGTATTTTATAGACAGATTAGGCCCATTTTTCTCTAAATGGTGGAATCAATACTCAAATCTGTTGAGTATGGTCAAGAGGTAATCCACATGAAATCATTCAGGAAGGTCTTCATGATAAGAAAGTCACCGTTTGGTGCAGTTTCATATCTAATTTTATCATTGGATCATACTTTTTTGAGGAGATACAGAATGGAGAGACCGTATCTGTAACTGTTAGTGGTGAACGATACCTGCATATGTTATGAGATTATGCCATTCCACGGATACTAAACGAGCACGAAGGAATTGAAAACATGACTTTTAGATCACCTGATATTAACCCAAAGGATTACTGGCTGTGGGGTTATTTAAAAAATTTGGTGTTTCGAACACGACCAACAACGCTGGAAGAATTAAAAGACTCTATTAGGGAGCAAATTGCTGCAATTCAACCAGAAATAATGCTGCATACAATTTGGAGGAACGGTTGGTGATGCTACAGCAGCAAAAGGCGACATATTGAACATTTGCGTTAACCACTGTTGGACATAAGAAATCCCATTATTGAAGCAATCAAATTTCTTTCACGTCCTGTTATTAACTTAATTTGTTAAAAATACAAAATAAGCTGAAATATATCCCTTACTTTATGATAACCTGTACACCACACCACAGAAATGGACAACCTTCCTTCTGAAAGTGCCTCAGGATTGTGTAGAGGGAGGGCAAACATGAAAAAAAACGCATACACACACCCATTCCGTGTGAGAGGAGCCTTTTCTCCCTTCGAACTCGGCAAATATGTCAATAAATTGAGGATTCAGGTTCTCTTAGCGGAATCTCTATTAGGCAAATTACCCTCTAAGCAATTAGTTTTATTTTTTACTTACTGGTACACCTTCAAGCTGTTCAGAACTTGTTATGGCAATAATTCCGACATTGAAAGCTATCCGAACAGCGTACGCCACTACAGTTGCCGTAAATAGTAAAAGGTACTGGATATGTCGAACACCAAAGTAGTTACCTGCAAACAATTTTTATTAGTATTCTATTTAAGGAATCTTAAGACTTTACTACAACTTTATATTTAAAAATTTATTTAGCATACCTTAATTCTGATATCAACCACCAAGAAAAAAACGGTATTCTAGACATCGACACTGAGTCAACTAGCAAGCTTAGCAAGCTCCAACTTAGAATTTATCTCAAGAAAAAAATACCTGCTTGTCCAGAATTTGCCTTATTATTACTTAATAATAATAGTAGTAATACTATACTATATTGTAGATTTAATTTTATTATTAATTTCACTTACTTGGTTTTCTTATATCCACCTTTTTTATATTTTCCAATTCCATTATCCTTTTGAATTAAACCATACCAATAAATTATAAATGTTCAGTTTTTGCTCATATTATTTTAAAGAGTATTCACTTCAGCAATGGTAGTATATCTAAGTTAACGCTTATTTTCTAAAATGTAATCTGTTACTTAATACTAAAGACATTTTGAAACCTACCAATAAAATAATAAACCTTTATTTACAGTTAAGCAGATTCGTTATTATCTGGATAATATAATCTTATCATAAAAATTGTAATGTGATTAAATCCTGTAGACTATAGATAGTGCAATGCAGTGAGAAGTTTTGGAAAATGAAAGGATAAATTTGGTGTAAAATTGCTTTTATTTATGTGAAAATGTCGTTTTATTTTGAGAAAATTTCACAAATTATAGTATAGAGAATGTAGAATATTAACTATTTTTATATTCTTTAGAAATATTGCTCAGTGATTATTAATACAACAGGAATAAATTTGCATTCCAAACAGGAAGTGTTAGAATTGCTGTGAGCAAATCTCAAGTATTAATTACTATAGCACTTTATTAAAATTTGTACGCTAAGTAAAAAGTAATATTAATATTTATATTAATTAATAATAAGTAAAATGGACCTTAATAGATAAATAACCCCGTGTAAATTAAGACTCTATTTATTACTTAAGTACTTCTCTCAAAATATAAATATTGAAATGTACCGGGTGATTGACTGAAACAATTCGTTAGAAGTGTTGGACATTCACAATGTTTTTCCTCTCTCTCTCTCTCTCTCTCACTATATAACATGTAGAGAAATGAAAAAGGCATTACTTTCTGATATCTATGGTATAGAATTATTATGTTATCATCAGCTGAGAACAAAATTAGTTTATTACCAGATGTCTACCAAAGCTGATTGTAAATTTAAAATATAAACTATTATTTTATCTTTTTTATTGCATTTTATAGTACGTATACTAAATAAAACAGTTTTTCTTATATCTTTTATTCGCCGTAACATAATCTGGGCTGTTCCATGGCTGCACATTTCCTGAGCTGGCAAATATGAACACTATTCCAACGAAAACGAAAATACCAGCAGCTGTACAAAATACAATAGTCCATAACTCTTCGTCAGTCTACAAAATTTTAAATTATGTACTTATAAACATTTTACAGAATTTTACAGTAAGAGGCAACCTCAATTGCCTCTTACTAATTAATTATATTTACATCTGAAAATGTTGAATTACATTGCATTACAAGTAGCATATATCTTGCAAATTGGGAACTCAAAGAAATATTTTTTTTTGGAAAATAATAGTACCTATATAAAGTTCCTATCAACATAAAATAATTACAGTAATAATTATGTAGGTAACTACAAATTACCTGTACCTTTAAAATTAATGACAGATATAAACAATTACACTAGCTGTTTCTTTTTAGTTTAATTACAATTTTTTATAAAATAGTGCAAGTGACAATGCATAAATAATACTAGTTGCTTGAAAAATAATGACAGATGGGATGTACATAACACATAACTGCGAATAGTACGAAGTACGAATCTATTTCATAACCATCATCTATAAAAGCCTTATTTAAATAAGAACTAAAACAAATTAAACCAAAACAGCTATTCTCCTGACTATATGCCTCGCCGAGCGCTGAATTACAAAGCAGTTATGTGTTACGTACATCCCATCTGTCAAGTATTGTTTCATCTGGTAGCGCTATGGTATAGGGTTTGCGTACGCAAAACGAACCTACCGTGTTAAGTACTAGGGTTTTCGCATCATCGCATCTTTAGGTATGTTCAGTTATACTTATATTCCACTGACGAGATCATAAAAAGATCGAAACTGATCTGTAGTTAGTGACATCCTACGATGTGGGGTCCAAGTATTTCCTCATAGTTTTCGTTGAAATCCGAATCCATGTATTTTTATTCTAAGTATGTTAGACAAAATGCGCCAAATTTTTGCTTTCTAATTCAGCGCTCGGCGAGGCATATAGCCAGGAGAATAACTGTTTTGGCTTAATTGGTTTTAGTCCTTATTTAAATAAGGCATTTACAGATGATGGATATAAAGTATATTCGTACTATTCGTAGTTATGTGTTATATACACAAAATGTTTTATTCGGTCGACAAATAATTGCAAAGTTCTCAAGAATTACCAACTTCAATAATATACGCCTATAACAATTACAGTCCAAGGCGGAAACACTGAGGAACGCCTGAAATAGTTTTCTCACCTCTTGATATCCTGTACCATTAATGACAGCATCCACAAACAGTGGTGCCAACAACGAAAACACGTTGGATATAGTGTTGGAAATACCCATAAGGGTTCCTGCATAACTGGGAGACAAATCTATGTGGTTCACTGTATAGCCACTAAAAATTCCAGCAGTGCATCCCACAGCAACAACTAGCAGGGTGATTGTAAGGGCCTTCTCAGTGCTACTAACGAAACTTAAGGAGACCAGTGCTAGTGCGGGGATAAACATCGCTAAAAATATCAGTAGTGGTGAGAAACACAGAACTGCCCTCTTCTGATCTATGTTACTATCCATCTGACAATTATTGTCAAATTGACAGATAGATAGTGTCCTGCTTTTCTGCAGGTACCATTTTAGTAGTGACCACTATTGTCTTTAACAGAGGATTGAAGACAATCCTACTTATTTATTTGAAGAAGATGAATAATCAAATAGCTTAATATAATCAAAGATAAATATATAATAACAGTACTATTTTCAAACGTTGATTCAATGAATTAATTCATTGAATCAACGCGTCAATTTGAAAATCGTAGGCTAGAGTACGGAAACTGCAGTAACATGTATGTTATAATAAATTAGTGACAGATAGCTTCTCTTTCCTCTATCGTAATGATTAACTATCACAAAGTAGTGGCTTCCACAATCGATTTTTTGAAAACTACAATGAATCATGAAAACGCACTGCAAAGAGTTACATACATTATATCTTTATACAAGTTATTGAATATAAGCAATTAGTACAATCTACCAAAAGAAGACCTTACCTATTGAATTAAATATTCTTCTGCTGGTAGTGATCGAATTAAGTTTCTTCATTATCAAATAGTCTGCTACGAATCCCAACAAAATACTAAGCAACCAAAAGACCAGATATGGAAGAGCAGAAAGGAGGCTGTTCTGGATTAAAGAGAAAGTTTTATCAATAGTTGCGTTCGGTAATATGCTCACGGATGCGATGAGTTTAGAGTCACGTGATTCTAGATGAGATAGACAAATAGAAAATAAATGAACGAAATCGATTGCATAAGGTATAATATAACCTCACCTTTTCTGTTTTGACTTTGCTGACGGTTTTCATTTCACTTCATTTCCAAAAAATGACAACTCAACTCAACTACAACCAACTACAACTTCAAAAAGTCAATGACAATTGACAACCATGACCATCACAACGTCACAAATTCAGATTAATTTTTCTCCTCGACCAAAATGCTTGGAGCAAACAGATCTTGCTCTGATCGATCTGATTTAATTTCTGAACGATCAAGATTTACCTCCTCTACCTTTAGATGTAATTAATGAACGATACGGGCTAAAAAGATCAATCAGAGGTAATTACCGAACGCCCATATAGTCAAATAATCCACAATTCTGACGTATGTGATATCCCTTGCCAATTTTTCAACCAGTCAAGAGTGACATAAAAACTGGATCAAGTGCATCGAGTTTACCTACTGCTTTCTTCATGATATAAATTATGTTTGAGTCCACAAAGGTGGCATTAGCAGCTTTAAAATTTAAAATCTTTAAAAACAATTTTAAAGTAAGGGTGTAAAACATGTCTAACCGGTCATGTCAACCAAATGTTACAGCCAAAAGATACAGAATTTAGAGACTCCTTATTTTTATTCAAAATTTAAAAGTTCACAGGACCTCTAGCTTTATTCACTCTTGGTCTTTGTAGACCCACATTTATTTGCTATCTACTGTACAAGGTGGGGATTCTTTAAGTTCACATTGTTTATCTAACTCCTAAAGAAACAACAGTAGAAAGAGAAGTAAAATGTTGAGTAGTATCTACGCATGCTCTTTTATAGTGCACTTCAAATAAATCTTACCGATGCAATATCGAAGTTCAATATATTTTGCATAAATGATGGAATCTCCGTAAGTAGCGTCCAATAACCCCAGCTTTCCCCACAGTCATTTATGACAATAGCCCAAAAAGGTAAGGACGTAAGTATGGCAATCCATGGTGTTGTTGCCTTCTGGAAAATAATTTATAACCGGTTTTCTTTTCTGTTTTTGTGCTCAATCATGATAGTACATGTACATACATCATTTTTCGTATCAGTTTCAGATTTTCTTCCACAAATTAAGTAGTTCCTTTCAGAAATTGATATAAATCGGTTCTTGGAGGGGCACTCAGATCCCACTATCATCCAGATTATGGCCCAAGAGATTCCAAGTCCTCCAAATAAGTAGTAAGCCACTGGCCAACCCAGCATTGTTGAGTTAGATATCAGACCTGTTATAGGCATAGCTATTACTGTTCCTAGTGGCGATCCTAAAATATAAAAATATTACTGTAATCAGAACGTTTACAAAATACAATTAATACAAAAAAATATTCAAACTGCCTAATACATTTATCCACATTTGCTCCACACGCAATTTACCAAAACTTTTTAAATGTTTTTCTTCGTTTTTCCTTAATTTTTTCTCCACTGTATTTTCAATATCTGAATAAAACTCTGATATTTACTCTTCAGTTCGATGACCTTCAGTATTTAGCTGTACTTGTGACAACTTACACTTTATCTGTGCCATAGCATGCTAGTATATGTCACGCTCATTTGCAAAAAGATTGTTAAATTTTGAATATAAAAACATGAACATAAAAATAATGATATTTCACAAATCGATGAAAAATAAAAGAATCAAAACAAAGACAATTATAGAAAAATCTTGCGTGAATTTTCACAAACAAAGTCTTAGACACTTCACGTGTTGTCCAACTCGACTCAATGGCCTTCTTGGACCGATTTCACGGTCGCGAGTGCCTAAAGCACGTTTTCAGAAGTA
Source organism: Pogonocherus hispidulus (assembly GCA_963924545.1). NCBI lineage: Eukaryota > Metazoa > Arthropoda > Insecta > Coleoptera > Cerambycidae > Pogonocherus > Pogonocherus hispidulus. Next base: position 46,745,492 of record OZ004698.1, on the reverse strand, counting down.
GATATTACAGCAACTACTAGAATATAACTAACCTGCATAAGCGAAACCACACGCTTTTGCCCTGTCCAGCGCAGTACACCATTTTCCTAGCATATTATGCAAACAAGGGAAAATGAAACCCTGCGTCAGCCCTTGTACAACTCTACATGCAATAATGCCCTGGTATCCAAACCAAGAGCCAAAACCTGGTATCAGTATGGAAAATAAGGATCCTAGGAAAAATGTTCCTGCTAGAAACCATTTCGGTCCATACCGTTCTGCCAACTGTCCAGCTATGATTTGAGTGGCCAGGTAACCCCAGAAAAATGCGGATAGAATTACGTTTTTCTTGGAGGCCCATTCTGGATATGTCTAAAAATATTTGTGTACTCATTTAACTTTGTTTAAGATAATTATGTGCCTTTTTTAAGAAATTAAATACTAGGTATCTTTAGCTCCATTAATTATGCTATATGGTTTAGTTTTAGAATTTCCTTCAAAATAGCTATACTTGTATACAGGGCGAACCAAGACTCGCAACCACAGTTTCCTCAATTTTTATGAATGAAACATCCTATCATTTTCATTACGGTCTTTCATGACTCTTTCTATTCCGTGACCCTAAACATTTCCTGTACCTAATTGCAACAGTTTTTAAGATATTTGAGGTTTTATACTCCAAATTTTCATTTTCTTTAGGAGTATGGTATGGACTAACTGTTTAGTCAGTATAACTATCTAATACAAGTGCCAATTGTACTACATAAGAAAACAGTTCAAATAAATCCTATATCATTTTCACATTTTTTTTACCAAGTTTTCCTAATGAACCCTGAATTTTGCTAATAAACTACTGACAAAATTAGTCGACAGCTAACTTTTCCGTCATATCTATGAGAACGCACTTAACCCCTTCGCCGATTTTAGTAAGAAAAGGAAGAATGTAAAAGCTTGCCTCTTGTAGAATCACGGGCAAATACCGATCTTTAAATAAAAACATTTTTAATGTTATACCTGGTGCAGAACATTGCAATACAAAAATAATTAATTAATATTTATTACCTCAAATATCTCAAAAACTGTTGCAATTGGGTCAGGGAATGGTTCATACAATAAAAAGAGTGGTGAGAAACCTTAATGAAAATGATATAAAACATAGGGTGTTTCATTTTTAAAAATTAAGAAAACTATGGTTGGGAGTTTTGATTCGCCCTGTCTATAAGTAAAGCTATTTTGAAGCTTGAAAAAATGATCCAAATTCAAATATAAAATACAAAATATGTCATTCTATTTAAAAAAATATAAGTTTGGTATTACCCGGGTTTATAGAGCACCCTATACGAATATATATATTTTTAAAATGTGCCTCCTTTTATGCACTATGAGGCCCTAAAATTATTTTTATTTATTTATTACGGCATAGGAGTTATGGAACGTTGTCCCACTATTGGGCCACCCTGTATATATCGATCACAATGCATACTTACTGGAATGCTTTCACTAGGTGGGTCATCACTTATCATAGCTATTATCCCCACATTAATAGATGTTCGAATTGCATATGCAAATAAAGTGGCAGTAAAGAATAAAACATACTGTATATGGCGAACTCCAAGCCACTGATCTACAAAAAATAAATATTATGAATCGTTAAACTTAAACTTATGATAAAACCTTTTTATCCTACACTAGGTGAAAATTCTATTTTCGTGAGCCTTTGAGGCGCGAAAATAGGCATTTTCACTGCTAGCCGCGAAAATTATTTAACTTTTGTATCAATAGGTAGCGCTAGCATTATCTGTAACTTTATCAACCTTTTGTGAATGTCACTTTGACGGCTAGTATTTTTTGAGTTGTAGTTGAAGTCGCCATACTAATTATAGTGGCGTTCGGTAATTACCTCAGATTGATCTTTTTAGCCCGTATCGTTCATTAATTACATCTAAAGGTAGAGGAGGTAAATCTTGATCGTTCAGAAATTAAATCAGATCGATCAGAGCAAGATTTGTTTGCTCCAAGCATTTTAAAAATTAATCTGAATTTGTGACGTTGTGATGGTCATGGTTGTCAATTGTCATTGACTTTTTGAAGTTGTAGTTGGTTGTAGTTGAGTTGAGTTGTCATTTTTTGGAAATGAAGTGAAATGAAAACCGTCAGCAAAGTCAAAACAGAAAAGGTGAGGTTATATTATACCTTATGCAATCGATTTCGTTCATTTATTTTCTATTTGTCCGTCTCATCTAGAATCACGTGACTCTAAACTCATCGCATCCGTGAGCATATTACCGAACGCAACTTATATTACTTCATGATCGTGACTGAAAATCTGTGATGATAGTAACTAAGGAAACGATATTATAAATAAATTGGCGAAGTTGAAATCGCCATAATCGTGCAACAAAAGCGTGCAATAATAGTATATTATGAAATTAGTTTATAATGCAGCAGATTATGGCATGAGTGAATTTTGGCGCATGAGCGAAGCGAATGCGCTAACACTTCACGAATGCCATAATCGAGCATTATAAACGAATTTCATGCGCTATTTTATAGTCGAACTGTGGTTTTAACAGACAATTTAAGTTTTAAAAACTTAAATTTGTGCAATCGTAGAATGTTCGCATATGGTTACTATAGCATTGTGCCATAAAGTGGATTTTATGGCACGATTCTTTCACATTACAGCACGGGTGCTAGAAAGTGTCAGATTATTAACGATTTTGACTTTCATAATGACAGCATTATGATGACAGTCGACTATAAAAAAATTTATTGCACAATTTCTTATAAAAAGGCCACTTTTTACACTGTAAATGGTGTAAAAAACTGTTACTTTTTCACGATCGTAGATAAATGGACATTATCATGCAGGTCTAATAAAAAATAGTTTTAAGTTTTATTTGCTGTACTGTACTAAATATACATATAATATGTTCTATTTCATATAAATGCAAAAGGCTAATGAATAACTCACTCTATTGTCATTCTAAGTACCATTAAGTGACATCGAGTATAGTTTAAGTTTATATGATACTTGAAAAGGATTATTTTTAATTTAATTTTCTTATTATACTGAAAAATAGTTTTGAACATAAAATATCAAGGTCAGAATTATTGCCTGAAAGATAACTGTAAAGAAATCTTGATTTAACAGACTAATAGAACAAAATAAGCTACATTAGGAAAAATAACTTTGATCCTTGTTGTTAATAGAATGAAATATAACTGTGGATAATTGACTATGTTTGGACAATTTACCTACATTGATTTCTATTAGTTTATTTAAAAAATTATAATAAGATTATTATTATTATTATCATGCATTGATATAAAAATAAGTTATTCTTACTTGCTTTTTGGACTTCTGTGATTTCATTACTTTCCATTATTTGAAACAAAAGTATATTGTATTGCTTTTATGATAATTTAATCTTTGTAATGGGATCGCCAGCATTTTTTCAATTGTATATACAACCATAATCTTTATTACGGTAAATGTGCAAATCTAGGTTAATTCCACTTGATAAAAGAATTTATCAAATTATTGTTTTATTTAGATGCCTATACTATTTTAAGCAACAAGGTAACACCGTAAAAGAAATAATGTACTCTCACTTGAAAAATATGTAATATTATTAAACTGAATAGGTATAATAAATAAAATTAATATAAAAATTAAGGATAAATTTAAAATACCTATTTATCAATTTGTTATTCACCATTTTACAGTTTTTAATTTACCTTTAGATGCATTTACCTACAAATTTTGGAGGCAGCGTTAAAAAAAAGTACGCGTGTAGTCGAAACAAAAGGATTGTCACAGGACTGCTGACAGGTCACGGACATCTCAACAAGCACCTTAACACTATCGGCCTTAGTGGCACTAGAAGGTGCAGGTTTTGCGGACACGATGACGAGTACTCCATTCACATCCTCTGTCGCTGTGCCTGCCTCATGGTCAAGAGACAAACATCTGGGTGCAGCATTTTTCCTGCCACGAGTCATTCGGTTAATAAGGGTTGGCTACAAACAATTAGTCTAACCATATTGAAGTAAGGAAATTTATTCTTAATTTCCTACTAATTTTCTAATTTTCTATTTAATTTTTCAGGCACATATATATCACTAAGCACAATTTTATTCACAGCCAATAAAGGACCCTCAGTACTCTATTTGCAACGAATTATTCACTTTAATATATTATTGTTCCTTTTTCGCAAACGGTGCCTTGGAAAATAGTTTTGTTTTACTAACACTAAGAATGTTTGACTTACTAACTCAAAAATGGCCCTGACAAAACCAGGTCTTAATATTATTATAACAAAATTATTTTTCTAACATATGCCTTTCAAAATGTAATCTGTTTGTCAGATTATAAAAATAAAATAAAAAAATTGTTATATTTTTTGTTCGTTCTAATATAGTTAGAACTGTTCAATGGTCTTCTCACTAATAACAATAAAAACTATTTTAACAATACTTTCAATATAGTAAACATATGCTGAACAGCAACTCCTGAATACTCGCAGGAAATTTATATTGGAAACCTGTTTATTTTCTCACAATTTCAGGAAAACTCCAAAATTAAAAATTACAAATGTGATCATGACATTGTATAACATTATGAAATAGTTCTGCTACAAAGTGTTCTAAGATGTATTATTATTGACATTATTTAAATATTACGAAGTTTTCAATATTTAAATAATTTCCATTAACGATATTAGGTAGTTTTATTGTTATTTTTTTGCTAAATCTAATAAAAATATAAATAGAAACGAATCAGAAATGTGTTCAAAATACTATTTTATTTCTATTGAAACAATCAAGTCATATAACAATAATTGTAGTTACATTATAATTGTTTTAATTTATAATCTTACTGATAACAAGTTTCATATAACTACTACGATATCTTATATTGGCCAATCGGTATATACTAAGTATTTTTCAATTTACTGATGTAGTTTTCCACACAACACCAAAACACTATACTGCACCCGACGCGCGTGTCGCCAACCAAGTTGGCATCATCTCGAAGTGATTAAAACTAAACCTATGCTAACATTGTGTCCTATTTATACCTAACCAATTTCTACGGTTCAGTGAACCATCACGACTGATCAGTGAACCGTGATCTACTAACCAATAAAGCAGGCTATATGGGATAGGCCCTCTGTCACCATTCATACTATTTTTACATTTAGCAATTTTCAAACTCTCAAAAGCATCCAGCTGCCTGGAATTTGTCACATTCCTAATTAGTCTCAAATTGCTACTATCTATTTTATGGCTGTTCTCAAACGCATGCTGGGCGACACTAGACTTTTCTGTTCTACCATATTTGAGATGAGCCATATATTCCTTGAATCTAGTTGGAATTCACCTTCTAGTCTGTCCAACAAAATTTTGATCGCAGTATTTTCAACCCTTTGAAGAATTTAATTTAAAATCATAAATAAAATCATTATATTACTTTGTTATTATAATATTCAGAACAGTGTTTCATTAAATAATTAAACATTTAAATAACATGTTTGTAGTGGCGAGATACAGTGAAATACACTGCAGTGCCCTCTTTGGGTCTTTGCTACTACCTGTCTGACAATTATTCTCTAATTGACAGACAGATAACGATCTGCAGAAAGCAGATGCCATTACAGCGACCTCTATTGTCTTTGAGGAAGACAATCCTACTTAATTATTGGAAGGAGATGCCGAAAACAACTACTCCACGGGCAATATGCCCCGACTGGCGTTGCATTACATCAACATCTCCATGGATGTCGCCACATCCTTCATCAACCAAAGAGGGCACTGCAGTGTATTTCACTGTATCTCGCCACTACAAACATTCACATATGCCCCTTATAGGCAATCAATGTCGCCAGATCATTCATCGATTCCGATACCTATGGCAACCTGATGAGATCATAACAAGATCGAAACCGGTCATTGTCTGGTATTTGGTCTTGATGAAGGATGTGGCGACATCCATGGAGATGTTGATGTAATGCAACGCCAGTCGGGGCATATTTCCCGTGGAGTAGTTGTTTTCGGCATCTCCTTCCAATAATTAAGTAGGATTGTCTTCCTCAAAGACAATAGAGGTCGCTGTAATGGCATCTGCTTTCTGCAGATCGTTATCTGTCTGTCAATTAGAAAATAATTGTCAGACAGGTAGTAGCAAAAACCCAAAGAGGGCACTGCAGTGTATTTCACTGTATCTCGCCACTACAAACATTCACATATGCCCCTTAGGCAATCAATGTCGCCAGATCATTCATCGATTCCGATACCTATGGCAATCTGATGAGATCATAACAAGATCGAAACCGGTCATTGTCTGGTATTTGGTCTTGATGAAGGATGTGGCGACATCCATGGAGATGTTGATGTAATGCAACGCCAGTCGGGGCATATTGCCCGTGGAGTAGTTGTTTTCGGCATCTCCTTCCAATATTTAAATAACATTTTATGCCTTAAAGGGCATCTATATTCCAATTTGCTTCACAGAGAAGATTTATTATCATTACCAATGTCGAAACTGTATAAAACTATTTTTATGATCATATATTCTTCAAATTACAATAATCTTCTTACAATATGTTCAATAATAAATATCACTACACTATTTATTATTAAGTGTTTATACTATTTAGGTACAATGTGTATTAAATTAAACAATTTTTCTTGTGTTCCCTATTCGTTCTAATATAATCAGGACTGTTCCATGGCTGAACCTCACCAGAGCTGGCAAAAATGAAAACTATACCCACAAAAGCGTAGATGGCAGCCGATGTGCAAAACACTATAGTCCACAACTTTTCATTGGTCTAGAAAAAATTATAGTATGTAGGTATGTATAATAATCTATAGATTCAATAAACTGAAGGTATATTTGAATTCATCAAGTATAAATCTTGGTAAATTGAAACATTTGCTAGCTATATTATCAATATAAACACGAAAGATTAACCAAAATACAGGAACTTTGTAAATAGTTACATACAAGGTGCTTCTAAAAGGCATACAGATTTTCTAGGGGTATATTTTATGACTAAAATTAAGGTGATTTTGTTAAATATACATAAGGTCCTAATACCGCCGGTTCATTGAGCCATCGCAACAGTTCACTAAACCGTAACAATAGTTTAGGTGTAAATAGGACACAGTGTTGGCACAGGTTTAGTTGTAATATTCTCCAGATGATGCCACCTTGGTTGCCGAAACGCGCGTCGAGTGCTGATAGTGTTTTAGTGTTATATCGAAAACTACGTCAGTGTTATGTATACATATAAAAAATACATATAGAATACACTATAGAAAATTAGTTTTGTTGCAAAATATTGAAGAATGCGAAAAATTGTGTTGGGATAAAAAATGATGGAATCATTTGTTTGTAATATTATACAAGGTGATATAATTTTTCTGTAAAAAGAAATACCCACACCAATAACTCTGTACTGGTTATTTGTGAAAGCTGAACTTTTTTATTTTATAAGTACTACAATATTAAAAATATATACCTACCAAATTTGTTGAAAATATCTAACATATAAGTGGTTGAGACACCTAGGACCCTATGTTTGTTGTAACAAAATTACCTTAATATCAGTCAAAGAATACGCTCCTGATTTTCTATACGTCATTAGAAAACATCATCGTAATAGTTATAAAAACATTTAATAATCTCCAAATCCAAAAAATATATACTTACTCCAATACGTTTTTAAAAAGTACCAGTTTTATTAATACAAACCAATAAAAACAACAGTCCAAGATAAGAATCCCAAACAACACCTGAAATAATTTTCTCACCTCCTGATATCCTGTAACATTAATGACAGCATCCACAAACAGTGGTGCCAACAAGGAAAAAACGTTTGAAGCTGTGTTGGCCATACCCAAAAGGGTCCCTGCGTAATTGGGAGACAAATCTATGTGGTTCACCGTATAACCAGTGAAAATTCCAGCAGTGCATCCGACAGCAATTACTAGTAGGGTAACTGTAAGTGCCCTTTCCGTACTACTGACGAAACTTAAGGATACCAGAGCCAGGGCGGGGATGAACATTGCTAAAACCAACGGATTCAATTAGAATGCAATAATGAAAATTGTTAAATATTCGTTATTTCTTAAGAAACACGAGAAACTTGCATAAACTTAGTTCCTATGATGTGCAAAAATATATATTCAAAAGATATTCAGTTTTAAAATCGCCTGTTTTGAATTGATGGATCACATTTAATAAAAAAAATTATAATCATCTGCATATACCTATTACATTTTATTTATAGGCACCGTCTGATGTAGAGCAAGCAATTGAATTCCTATTGATATGTAGCAAATAACTACGAATAGTAAGGATGTCATTAAGATCAGTAGTAGAACTAGTAATAGCAGTAGCAAAACTAGTAGAACTAGTTTCTACAACCTGTTATTGTATTGGATATTGATATGTATTTTATATGGAGCAAAGTTTGAAAAGATATTTTTAAAATACATGTAAAATAATGTTTTTTGATTGTTTTTTATGCATAACTTACCAATTGAATTAAATATTCTTCTACTCGTAGTAACGGAGGTAACTTTCTTTAAAATCAAGTAATCTGCTACAAATCCCATCAAAATACTAAGCAACCAAAATACTAAATACGGAAGCGCCGAAAGTAGGCTATTCTGAATAAAAGAAAAAAGTGTAGTCATATAGATATAAAGCAAATACCTCCGTACAGATTACCTTATTAAAAAGAATATGTATATAGCAAAAGCTGTAAGGTATATTCTGTACAGGTTATTTCCTAAATACTGTAAAAATTTAAATAGGTGACTCCTAGGTATAGTCAAATTATAAGATGATCATGATCATCTTAAATAACTTATCTGTATGTACACCTCCTACAACAACTTTTGTCCGAGTGTCATTACTAATAAAATAGTAATTTCCCCTGAAACTAAGTCTGCAATGAGAAGTTATATACCAAGATACTTCTGTAAAGTAAAAAGTGTAAAACCATGTACAACAGATCTACCTGATGGAAAAAAATGTGGCTCACTCCCAACTCATACTTTGAAAGACGTCTAAAACCAAACACTTTATTCAAAACTCTAAAATGTCAGCGACATACTTCGGGTCTTAGACTAAGTGGTTCTAAAATAGTAACATCTTTCATTGCTCTTATTCTGATGCATTATTTTGATCATAATATGAAGAATTCACTTTTTGTGGCTTTAAATTCCTTTTAAATTTAATTGATTTGCAAAAAATATGTGGGGGAATGAGCGACCTTCCTATTCCATGGCTATACTTAAATTCAGTAACTGTTATTTTATATATTTCTTCATAACAAATCTTCACAAATTTATACTCAAATCTTACCGATGCAATATCGAAGTTCAAGATATTTTGCATGAATGATGGAATCTCCGTAAGCAACGTCCAGTAACCCCAGCTTTCCCCACAGTCGTTTATCAAAATTGCCCAAAATGGCATGGACGTAAGTATGGCTATCCATGGCGTTGGTACTTTCTAAAAATATTTTTATAACTAACTTTATGAAAGATGTAGCTGGATATAAAATGAAGGAGGAATCAAAAGATATGCCATAGTTTTCAATTAACTTAAGCAAGTAAAATTGTCTACAAGATTATTGAACTTAAAAAATTGTATAGAATTTACAAAATGTGCATCTTTCAATTAACAATATACTATAGATATCTGATTTACATTTTAAACAAAATAAACTATACATACGCTAGTTCTCGATTCATCGATCTCAGACTTCAGGCCGCAATTTATGTAGTTCTTTTCAGAAGTTGATATAAATCGGTTTTTGGAAGGACATTCAGATCCAACTATCATCCATATTATGGTCCAAACGATTCCTAAGGCTCCAAATAGATAGTAAGCCGCTGGCCATCCCACACTTTTTGAATTGGATATCAAACCTGTTACTGGCATTGCTACAACTGTTCCAAGTGGTACTCCTAAAGCCCAAAAGTAAATTATATAATACTTAGTTTATTTTATTAAATCAGAGCATTAATTGGTTGAGATAGCAGAACGAAAAGTAACATGAGTTTGTAACAAAGGTTTGTATATACGGGTGAGTCAACAAGAAGTTTCATCCTCGATAATCTGTCAAAAGGATTGATTTCCATTTAAAATCCAGATGCAGGTCGATTTTTATTTGAAGGGGACACATCTTTATAGTAGTAGTGGTGAGAAACACACCGTATGCCCTCTTTGGGTCTTTGCTACTATCCATCTGACAATTATTATCTAATTGACAGACAGATAGCTATTGTTTTTCCGCAGGTGGCATTACAACAGTGACCTCTATTATACCTTTGAGGAAGATAATCAAACTTATTTATTTGAAGGAGATGCCGAAAACAACTACTCCACGGGCCATGTGCCCCGACTGGCATTGCATTACTCCGGCATGTCCATGGAAGTCGCCACATCCTTCATCGAGACCAACCACAGTTCTGAAGAAGACATCGAAAAGGTTACATTTTTGAAAAACATTTAAGCGGCAATGGAGAAAAGGAAATCAATTAGCAAACAAAATCAATGTTACTACATGTAGAGAAATAGCTACTAACAGAATAAATAATTGCAAACGACATAAATTAAATTCTAAGGTCCTCAAAGGGACCGTAGGATGAAGAATAATAGAAATGAGAAGAAAAATGGACATAAGGAAAGAACTAGATTTGAAATCAATCTTGAGGTTAAGAAAGGATGTCACGTCCAAGGATACAAGTTAGAGGGGCATATGAAAAATGTGAACACATCAAAAAATTTAAAACAAATAAGTCCGAAACAAGAAAACTAAAAAGAACATTCAGTTACTTTAATCCATATTAGAGAAGGCTGCCAAAACTTGAAATTCTGCCAACAGATAGAAACAGATCAAAAGATTATATCTGAAGTATGTAAATAATAAACCAAACCACTTCTAGTATGTTGAATTATGTATGTGTCAATGATTGGGTATATGTGTACGTGTAACAAAAGCTGACATGGTCAACGTCCTTTTGCGTGTAAATTCGATATCTTTAGACCGTAACATCTGGCTCAAATAGATAGATTTTGTAGAACCATCTCTGGTTCTGTAGCAAAGATGTCATTTTGGGTCATAAATAGTATTGAGCATTGTTCGGGCGTAACAGATTTATTAAAACGTTTTATGGATGTCTAAATCCGTGCATCCACAGGCGACGGAAAAGTGTTTAATAGACAAAGCGCCCAATTGGGCGTAACTAATTAAAGCCAGTAAATTGTAATGAATTATGGTGGTACTTGGAAGTTCTCCGAAGTAAGATCTTTTGTATGTTGGTAGACAATAGTGCAAAGGCATAGGTGAACCTGGTTTTTTCGGGGAAGTTTTTCCAGGAATAATATCAGTCGAGTAAACCGTAACTCCCCCTCACTTGGAGACGAGGATAATATCTAAGGGTTTTAAGTCATTAGCTAGGAAACCGTATTTTGATTGGACAGCGTCACAGAAACAGCTGAAACCACAGAGAGGAGAAGCGTACTTTAACAACCAATGGGATTAGTGTATTTAAATTTTATAGAAAAGAAACTTTACTTGGAAAGTTTCGACGGAATGAAAGTCAGTCTCCGACGGAACCACTTCCGAAGATGTACTTTGTATTTACTTGGGGCTTCTCCCCACAGAATAAGGACAAACCACCCAGGCCGGGTAAAGTACGGTTCTCGGACTTGTAACACCCGTTTGTTGTTTTATATAGTCATTCAGTTTAGAGTTCATTAGTATTGTATTCATTCGTTCAAATAGTATTTCAGTATTTTGCATTCCTTTGTTGTTTACGTTTCTAAATTCTATTTATTTGTTATTAAAAACCCTTGCCTGAAAGTGCCGTGTTTTCATGCAAATCCGCCCAACTACCCTCTCAGTGTTAGCATATAAGAGGTGTCCAAGGAATACGTCTCTACATCGATGTTCAGGATAAGACAACCCACGGTAAGTCAATACCTTTTTATACGTCAATCACAGCATATCTCGAACCCAGCGACAGACAAATTAGTTCAGTAATAAAACAGTAGACTCCCTTTCGAGATAACTAAATAATTAAGTAAGTTTAAGTAATTAAGTATAGTACATCGGCCAGCCTGTTACATACGTATATGTATTAACTTACTTCATATATTAAATATAATAGAAAGTAAATATAAAATTTAATATTAATACAGTTTATAACATTTGCAATGCCTTACCTGCGTATGCAAATCCACATGCTTTTGCCCTATCCGACACAGGACACCATTTTCCTAACATATTGTGCATACACGGGAAGATGAAGCCTTGCGACAAGCCCTGAATTACTCTACATGCAATCACGCCCTGGTATCCAAACCAAGCGCCAAAACTTGGTATCAATATGGAAAATAAGGATCCTATGAAAAAGGTTCCCGCCAGAAACCACTTGGGTCCATACCTTTCCGCGAGCTGACCAGCAATTATTTGAGTGGCCAGGTAACCCCAGAAAAATGCGGACAGCATTACGTTTTTCTTGGATGCCCAATCTGGATATGTCTAAGTAAATTGAAAATTAACTTTTTATGGAATGGTAATACCCGGATCGTTTAATCTACTCATTTTTTCAAAGCGACATACGCAGGGATGAGTCGAAACTGATTATTAAATTTCTGAAGATATAAGATGAAAAAAACCAAAGTATATATTGTCAAACACATTAATTTAAGGGGACTTTGTATATTCCTAATAGGTTTTTCCCTTTTTGAAATACCATTGTTTATTATACTTTGACAACTACAGAAAAATTTTATAGCGAATATATGGAAAAAACTATTTATAGAGATTGAAATCTAAAACATCTAAAGTAATATGATAATAATTCCAAGACAGATAGCTACCTGCTTTTCCGCAAGTCTCGAAAATATAGCAGTGACCTCTATTGTCTTTGAGGAAGAGCAATTATTTTAAAGAGATGCTGAAAACAACTACTCCACGGGCAATGTGCCCTGACTTGCATTGCATTCTAATTCGGCATCTTCGAGTCGCCACATCCTTCATCAAGACCAACCACCAGACACTGATCTGTTTCGCACTTATTCTGTGCTCATTAGAGTGCCACAGGTGCAACGATGTTGCGACATGAATGCCTAAAGGGCAACTAGTATAGTACTAGTAGCCGGTTCTTTTGGTCTTTGCTAATGCCGGTATAATGCAATGCCAATCGGGGTACATTGCCCGTGAAGTAGTTGTACTTACTTAGATAAATTGGACTACTTCAAAGTCGTCAAAGTAGTCCAGTGTCCTCAAAGTCACTGCTGTAATGGCACTTGCGGTAAAGCAGTTCGCTATCTGTCTGTGAATTAGACAATAATTGTCAGACAAATAGTAGCAAAGACCAAAAGAGGGCACTACTTGTGTCCCTAACCACCACTAACATACCGGATGGCGTTTAAGCAAACATGTCCCAGCATCATTCGTCGAGTCCGCTACCTTTGGCACTCTGATAAGCACAAAATAAGTGCGAAACCAGTCAGTGACTGGTGGTTACCCGAGTAGCGCAATGTCAGTCTTGGCACATTGCCCTTGGAGTAGTTGTTTTCGGCATCTCCTTCAAATATTTAAAGTAATGGTTTGAATTACTCTAATATAAATTTTGTTGAGTATCTAGTTATTGAATATAGAAATATGCATACTTACAGGAATGCCTTCACTAGTTGGTTCATCACTTATCATGGCTATAATCCCCACATTAAAAGATATTCGAATTCCGTACGCGAATAAAGCAGCACTAAAGAACAAAACATACTGTATATGGCGTATTCCAAACCATCGATCTAAAAAAATATTGAGTTAGTAGATTGAGGAAAAATTGTTTGAAAACTTAAAAGATTTGTCCTTAATGTAAGAAAATTGTTTATTTTACCATAACTTGGCTTAAATAGGGTTTTATAACTTAGTCATAGTTAGTTTTATACTTGACCACGATAGTTCCATGAAACGATCAATAATGTTTGGAACCTATGCACCAGTAGATAATTAAATGTCTATACCTGAACATGTATCGGCATCTAGTTATTATTATTAATATTAATTACTATATTCCAGTTTGCATGAAACAAATCACATATGTTGTTAAAGAAGAGGATTTTGCCGCGGTGATAGCTCAGTCTGTTAGGTCCTGGTTTGTAGCATTGTGACTAACAGAATGATATATTGCGGCGCGAGTTCGAATCTCGCCAGGGGAGAAATGGCACCTCTCCCGGTGAATGTGGTTGACTACGTTTGTTTCATGTGTAACCTCCCTCTACTCAAGCCTAAGGCTTTAAGTAGGGAGGTTGTCCATTTCTGTGCTGTATTTTATATTTATAAATCCTTATACGTATAGAGGCAAAATATTTTTTAGAAAGGATGTAATAGACTACAACTTTTTTTAAGAGACAGAAATTTTTTAAGAAATTTTTCTGTAGGAAATCCTATCGTCCTTAAAGGACTATTTTTAACACCATCCTAATTTTCTTTTGGAAACTATGGAACAAACATTTAGGGTCTTTTCAAATATATTTTTTTTATTTTTATTTTCCATATAAATAAATAAATAAATAAATCGTTTATTGGGTACATACATAAACCAAGTAATATTACAATCTATTAACAACAGGGATATGTACACAAAAGGTTAAGGTTAGCCAAAGCTCTCTTACACCTCACCCGCTTAATATTACTTACTTTAATATAAGTAGCACAAATAGACAAAGAAAATGAAATTTGAAAGAGGAATTTAACATATCATGTCTACATATGCATATACCTAGTTTATTGCTATACATTTTTCCTTTTAGTTTATTTCTATTTCTAATATCAACATAAAATAATTTACTATAGCCTCTGATCTGGTGCAGATATACCTAATATAAGCTTTACGTTTTTCCTTTATCATTAATTTTAAAATATGAGTCATATACGGACAACATTTAATATTTTTTTTACAAAAAATTTTATAGGGGCTTGCACATCAAATAGTGAGATTATCAAGTTATTTAAAAATTCTAACGTTGTATTAACATTATCCTCGAGTAAATAAACTTCTCCCCAAGGTAAGGTGCTAGCGTCAACGGCAAAAGAGTTTAAATTAATTTCATCGAAACTTTTGCTAGATATTATTTCTTTACATATCTGTTGATGTTCTACACATATTTCGTATATTACAAACATATGACCTGATCGTAACATGTCACGCGATAGACAATTTGGTATCTTAAAGATTTTACTTAAACATATGACATCAACTAAGGATTCACTATTCGGTGTTATACGGGTAGGAGTTTTTATAATTTGAACCATTTCATACACAGCTAGAAAATGATTCACTTTTCTCACGTTCAGCGAACCACTAAACTAAAAAGTTCACATTTATATCTCCCATTAAAATTACACTTGTAGTTTCTAAATATATACGTTCTATGATTTCATCTATTTCCAACAGGTAGATATCCAAATTACTTTTGGGATGACGATAAATTATTCCAAGAGCCACTTTTTGCTTATTTATTTTTACTATTAGCCACATTTGTTCAACATTTGAAGACACAGCTGTGTGGAATATTTTATATTCATATGTAGACTTCAAGAAACAGACAATTCCCCCACCAATTCCATCACGATTTATCCGCACGAGGTTGAAATTAGGGACACGAACATATTCCTCCGGAAAGTCGGGTGTAAATCAGATCTCTGTAACACCAGCTATAGAAAAATTTTCATAGGTACACCAAAATATCTTTAAAATCATTAAGGCAGTTATTTAACGATTGAGCGTTAATGTGGCCTATTTTTATAATAACTAATGTTTTGTAGCGATAACAGGCAACTCATTTATGTGTTTTATGAAAAGTCCATCCTCTCCATTATGCTTACGGTATTTCATTTCATCTACCACCTTTTTCAGTTTATCCCGTTGTCGCTGAGTTCTATCAGGTGATATTTGTACATTCCAATCAAGATTTTTGAGATTCTTTTTAGCTAAAAGAATACTATAGACATCGTTTATATATGGCATTGGGAACAAAATATTTTTTCAATAAATTATTAAGAATTTATTTAGTTTAGATACTCAACCTTGTACTAAAGAGATTTTTTTTTAATTTTCATCTTTCTTATAAATTTACTGGTATTTACACTAATTTGTCCAAAAAATGTAAAGAGTCTTACCTGGTTTTTGAACACTTGGTTTTTCACTGTTTTCCATTTTTGTAGGTATATTATATAATAATAACTAACTAAATAAGTGTGATTGTATGGCGCAGCACTAAAATCTTTAGAATAAAATATAATCTTTATTACAGTAAATCACAAATCCAGTTTAATTCTGGTTGATAAAAATATTTCATTTAATTACAGATTTATTTTATATGCACCCACTATTTTTAGCAAACAATTGTTAATCTAGAAGGTATGTAGTCTTAATTAGATATATACGTATTTTTATAAATAGTTATTTATATATAGAGATGTATATCAAGGAAAATAGAAACAAACGCAAAAGTATTTACTAAACAAAAGACTTTAAAAAAATATTTAGAAGAAATAAAGTTAATATAATTTTTATGAAATAAAAACAATAACAATTTGTGCTAGAAAATTGTGAGTGTTCAAATTGTTAAAAAATTGGCCAAAATATTAGAGAAATAATTAATAAATTACTAGCTTTAAATAATTTTTATTTGTGATGATGTTTTTAATGATGATATTAAATTTTATACACAGTGCTCTGTAAAACCGAAACAAAGCAATTAAAATGAAGCACCCTGTATGTTATTATATGTTTAGACACACTGATCGCTCACGAATACATTGATGTAGGGTTTGCTGGGCCTCCCGTATCTCTAATAATAAAAGAAATTGGTCAAAAACAGTGTACCATAAGAGCAATATATTCTACGAAGATTTTGTTGCGTAACTATAAAGCAGAGAATTATCACTAATACCTCAAATTATTGCATATCTCACTCATTTGAGCATATCTGCCTTAGTATTAGAGATCGTCTCTGCAAACTTTAGGAGAATGTATTCAAGCACGAGAGACCTAAGCGAACTAATGTATATATAAACAGGTACTTTACTTATATGTGCCTCATATTTATAGTGCACCTTGTATATACTTCAATATCATCATAAATTTAGTTCACAACACTGTTGTATTAACATTTTTTCTAAAGGGGGGCAGGTGTGACAATTATAGCCGATCACCCAGTACATACAGACAGTTTCCAATTTTGGAAAATGTGTCTAATGTATTATGATTTTCAAAATATCAACAAAATAGTAAGACAATATAGTGTACACTTACAAAAATAAATCTTAATAAAGTAAATATATTTTTTGACTTGTTTATCCAATGAATTTTAACAAATAAAACTTTTTAATAACTGCAAAATTATTTCTATTTATTATGAATAAATAAATGTAGTAAAAAATATTGAATTACATATTACGAGAAATAATAATATTTATCACAAAAATATTCTACCTAGATAAAGTTCCATTAAACAGATTAAAAAAAAATTGAAGTAGGTATCTTAATTACAAATCAGTGTCCCAAACTGTGTTTCAAAATAACAAAATTATCAAAATTATAAATTGTGTTCAAAACAGTGCATATTTATTTCAGAAATATTGGAGGGTTAGCAGTTTTTTATAGAAAAATGTTTTATTAAAGGAATACATAAACGATAGTATCATTTACGAGTATATGTTATAAATAGCACTAGGATAATTAAAGATCAGAATTGTTTACTACTAACTAAAACAAAGTAAATATTATTTATTAAATTCAAAGTATAAAACATACATATGAAAACAAAAAGATGTTAAACAAGTCACAAATAGAAACAAAAAGAAAATATCTATATATTAAAATCTTTCATTCATTTTAAAGACAGACCTGGAATAAACCAAAACATGCAAGCAACCTCTAACTGACACACATAATAGTTGATGTGAAACAGGACCGCACTCAGATTAATTCATTGAATTTTAAGCGACTGGCAATTAATTGATAATAACTTCCCATCGCCATTCTTAGCACAACTTGTCATTTAGGACCCCTCAATATGTATTTATTTACCTTATAACTGCCTGAGGATATGCAGCGTTAACAAATAATGTGCTGGTTGCCAATAGTAAAGATCATGTGATTAACCTCAATGAGATTACGAGTAACGGGAGTACGGAGCACTGTAAAGAAAAACAAATATCACATTTAAGTAGGCAAGTATTTGATACAGTTGTATCAGAAAAAAACATCTCCATATTCCACCCCAAGAAAGATGCATATGAAATCTGCATAAAATACAATATTGGAAATTTGAAAGAAGAAGAATATAAAATGCACCTCGATCGAAAAGAACTAGCAAGACTTGAAAAAAAATAATGATAAGAAGAAAGCTGAAGAAGGTCAATGAATTGTACTTACTGCAGATGTACAGGCTGTTAAGTTGGCACCCTTTTTTAATGCCAGTGCCTTATACTATAAAACTAAGCTCTGCGTTCACAACTACACAATATTTGATTTAGCTACACATGATGCTACCTGCTACTGGTGGAATGAATCGCAAGGTGAGCTTATAGCCTCCGTTTTTACAAGCTGCCTCATGGATTACATCAATAAACACAAGGATTCTGGAAAACCTATTGTCATTTGGACTGATGGTTGCAAATTCCAAAATCGAAATTCTGTGATTTCAAGTGCCTTACTGATGTTTTCAATAAATAACATTATAAAAGAACAAAAGTATTTAGAACGTGGGCATACTCAGATAGAGTGTGACTCTATACATGCAGTGATTGAAAATAAGTTAAATTTCATTCATTCATCTTCCTTCAGATTATATTGCTGTTACAAAAGAAGCACGACAAAATCCACGGCCTTATGACGTGAAATACCTGTCATTTGATTTTTTCTCAGATTATGCCAGCAATAAACTTTGTTCATCAATCAGGCCAGGTTTACTCACAGTCAATGAAATACGATGTCTGAAATATTTAGCAGAAGGTAAAATTATGTCCAAGTGTGTTTTTTCTGATGACTACAAGGATTTGCCTCAACGAATAAGAAAACTGGAGAACCGAAACCCCAATTTTGTGCCGCCTAAATTATCCAAAAATCCGATAAAAATAAAAAACACCATATGGCAACACCTCCAACAACTAAAAGAAGTTTTGCCGAAAGAATGTCACCATTTTTATGACAGCCTTCCACATCAGTAGATTCTTCTCCCATCGTCAGTTATTTCAGATTTTGTTTTTATTCTATAAAGTAAAAACTTGACTTTAAATTTGTGTTAAAACATTTATATTGGTTTATTAAACAGCATTTACGTTATCTTTGTAGTTATTATTTTTTTAATCTTAATACCTCGTATCATTATATTTGTAACCCATTAAAAAATAATACCCCGTATATCCATTTAAAAACGAAAAATAAAGTCAAAGGTTGTAATTATAATTAAAAAAGTGTTTTTTAATTCAAAATATATAAAAACAGAAGACTAATCATTTAAATTTAAACATTTATGTATGTTAATACGTTTTTTGTGTTTCCTGTAAAATTGGCATTTTGGAGATAAGAGGTATTGTTTCTTAAGCGTCGATATGCTGATCACGGAAGGTGTACGCCCAAATCATCCTTTACTCCAGGTCCATCTTTCATGTGATTATACTGATTTTTATAAACTTACAAAAAAATCACAATATCCCACAATTTTAGGACAATGTTAGTCTCCCACTATTTTAGAAATATAAACATTCTGATAAAAATTTTAAATATGGAATACATTTTGATTTTAAAAAATATTTCAATATAATACTTAATACAAAATGAGTTGTACAGTTCTGTACTACAGTACAATTTTTAGTACTTACTGTATCTACACGATTATCTAAATTTAGTTACTTAAACATTTTAGTCATAGAAAAAATATATTCTGTAACAAGTATGGCAAAGTTGCTTACTTGGTTTTTCGACTAAAGTGGCGAATTTTCGACTCATAGAGAATATAGTATATTCCAAGCCTGTTACAGAATATTTTTATAAAGGTATAGTAAGTTATTCATATAGACATTTACATATACATATTAAATGGTTCGAATATCATTAATATTATAACAAATACTATTCAATTTCTAGAAAGAATGTTTTATTCAACAAAATATTCTTTCCATTCGTGAGTATTGATCCTTATTCGCTAAGGGCAGTTTAAGAAACATTTTTCTTTACCGATTCTTCTTTACTAAGCCGATTATTATTATTCTGGTTAGAGGTATTTGCAATTTCTAAATTGTCCCAGGGCTGCACTTCACCTGATGCACCAAATATGTAAAATGCCCCCGTAATCATATAAATTACTCCAGCTAAGGAGAACACTATGTTCCACAGGGATTTATCGGTCTACAAACATAAGAAAAATAACATTAGAGTAGGTACATTATTGTTATATAAAAACAAAAGTATGTGCTTGCATGTCATGATTCAGTTTATGCGGGGTGATTCAGTCATTAGTACCTAAATTAATATTAACCGGGTATTCGGAAAGTCTGATAAAGACAGTAAATCGAAAAACAATTTTTTTCCCGACCCTCTAAAAGTAGAACAAAGCTCCCGGTAATACGGCGCCCCTGAAGCGCAACAAATTAAAACACGAAGCACAGCGCGCATAGCCTATCGTTCCAATCCAACAGCGTTGCCACAACAGACATCCAAGCAATGTTTCGTATCTGCAACGTTATAAGTACACCTAATTGTATCCTAACAATAAACCGAGAAACATACAATAATAAGTATAACCGAATACTTAGAAAATATTTAAACAATTATCCTATTGTTCAACCACTTCAAGTGTTTCTTATTTCCATTTAATAATTATCTTATAAACAAATAGGAGTTTATATTTTATTTTGGAAGGTTTAATATGCAAGCAGGAGTCTAATAATATCTAATTTTGTTTTTTAATTAAATTTTACTTGAAAAGAAGACAGTAAAACTCCATATCCTTACTCTAAATTCAAAAGTAAAATATAGAGTCCAAAAAGTAATTTGAGACCTGAAATGTCACTTATGTTATATCGTTGGATTCAGAAAATGACGTAAATTCCAAAAATATAATAATATATAAGGTATTATGTATAAAAATAATAGTTCGGACCCCAAATGGAGTAGTTTCCAACATATTTCAAAATACTTTTAACTTTATTCTCTGAGCATGCATTGCATCATTTGCCAACAAATCTAGGATACCGTGTGTTCTAAACTATATGACAAATATGTTACTATGTTTTTGTCAACAAAATTAAAACGATAATCTTTAATAGAGACCACATTATGTACTTAGTCATACTTATTAGAAGTACCTATATAATAAATCGTAGGAGGAGATTTATACATTAGATTGAACATTCGTATTATTAATCAAGAGATAATTGAATGTGTGACGCAAATACGTATAACACAGTAGGTAGGTATTCAGAATAACAAACAAACTTTAACGAACACTTTACCTCAACATCTCAGTACCTATTCCCCATCAAAATATTGATATTTTGATTGCAATTTAACCTTATCTCTGAATATTTCTAACTTATCAGCCAAAAAATTACTTTTTGAAAAACAATTAAATGTAAAGAGTAAACTATTAAATGTAAACAGTTTAATATACAGAATAATATTCAGAGCGTTACAGATTTAGTAATAAATATAAAAAGGCAGATATCTTAAAGAAAATTATAACAATATAAAAAAATAGGAGAGTGAACACGCGACATGGAAGGCGGATCTATGGTTCTATAGAATGACATCAGTTGTTATATAGATACAGATCTAATTACTGGCACATTTTATTGAATCTCGACTGATTATTTAATTTATCCTACTAATTGTAACAATTATGACAATTTGGTATTTATTTAAGGCACAATTGTACAAGCTTGCATGTGTTGTACATCTGACATGTGATGAGTCTATCTTCCATCATTTAAATACAAAAAGGTGGCTGACTGAAGATCATCTTCAGTCAACTATTATCACTCTCTACACTCTACTGACTTGACATGAATCATGACTCTAAGATAGAATGTTTTGGTCCTTCCTCCACTATCTATTTATAGACTAGAACAACACGACTGTTACTGTTACATTAAAAAAGTCTATACGAGTTAGATTGTACAGCGTTTGGGCCTTGAACTTATTCGTTTACAAACTGTGTAGAACAGAATCAGAATAAAAAGTAGAACATACATACGACACTGAGCAATAGAGTACTAAGGCTTCAAAATGAAGATAGTATCTCAAACCGCTGCTAGCGGTTTTTATCGTGCACACTGTATCGTTCAATTGAAAGGCTCAGGTGAACTATTATTTTAATTGATATGAACTATTTGAGCAATTTTGTTAAAGAAAGTCGTAAAAGTTAGAGATAGGTCACCACCAACCAACATTTATCACCAACATTCTAAAGCTAAATCAATAATCAAATTAGCTCTAGGACTACTTCGTCCTACTGATGAGATCCAGAAGGACGAAGAACCAAATCCGGTCTCCCAAAACATGTTTTGATATAGGGGTAACTCATAGCTTTCGATCTTCTTCTGGATCTCATCAGTAGGATGAAGTAGTCGTAGATCTAATTTGATTATTGATTTAATCTAGTTGGTTCAAGAAGTAGTTCTCAAACGCAAAGAACAAAGTTTGTTCATTTGTCAAAGCCACAAAGGTTGTACCAGTGTTCAACATCTGCGGAGTTCTACAATTGTGATCCATTACGATCGGTTACTGCGCGACCAGATCCGTTACGATTGGTTACACAAATTTATCTGTAGATTCTAAAGCTAACTTCTAGTCTAAAACCCCTTGTCTGATCTTTATTTTGGACACATCTCTTATTATTAGAGATAATAATCTTATTATTCATAAATATATTTATAAAAATATATGTAATTTTCCTTTAAAACATAGTTTATATTTATTCCTTCCTAATTAGCTGATTTACTCCATAATTTCGGAGAAATATTGGTAATATTACAGGACCACATGTTCACTTTCATAAGAGTAAAAATTAACAAGATTCGTCTTTCTTTCCTCAAAAATTAATTGCTTTAAAACTTGACCTTCATTCAGCGATAGTACTGACACAGCAGTGTCCTCTATTGCTCTATGTTGCTGCCTTTTTTTGATTTGCAGGAGTAATTAAGTGTTGGTCGCGGCGCTTGCCCACACTTCCTATTATGGCATTATGATACATTTTTTCTGCTACTATACTTAAAAGAGTAGGCACGTCTAATGACACTCTCCCTCTATATTGTTATATAAATGAATTTATTATAACCAATGCAAAATAATAATACATACCTCTTCATATCCAGTAATGGATTTAATGCCATCAACAGCTAACGGGGCAATAATGGAAAAGATATTCGACAAACTATTCGTTATACCCATAAGTGTTCCTGAATGAACAGGTGATATATCTATATGGTTAACATTGAATCCAGAATAAACGCCAGCGTTGAATCCTACAGCAACCACCAAAACGAATATGGTGACTCCTTTGTCAGTACTTCCTACGAAATTTAGCGCGAAAAGAGCTAGAGCTGGTACCATCAAACCTAAAAGAGACAGTTTTTACTCGTAATGGTTATTTAATACTAAAATCTATTTAAATCTTATTTTCCTAAAGTTTTTAGTAGTTAGTGTTGGAGTAGATGGAATATACAGGGTGAACCGTAAAATTTTATATAAAAGCTGACGTTTGCAGACCGAAAATAATTACCAGTTTTGATTGTACGGTTGCATGCTTTAGCAGACTTCGAAAGTAGCAGAGTACTTTCGTCTTTAATTGGAACAAAACATCATCTATATAAATATGTTGATAAAGGAGTAACAAAAATATAAGAAATGATGCTCGACAACAATCCTTGATCTCCAAACATGTTGTTCACAACAATCTTTCAATACTGCTAATTCTTGTAGAGCACCATGTATAGTTTTATTTGAGATAAGTAGATACCCTACATACACCAGCTGAGTAGGTACTTCAAATTTGCTATTGTCGATAATATAAAGTCGATTGTTTCAAGTAATTATAACGAGATGCGAACAAAGTCTAGCCGATATATATAAATATATAAAAAAGTATGACAATTATTTGATCCAATACAATAATAGGTTGTAGAAACTATTGTGGTACTACTGTCAGATGGCATGCATATAGCAAATAACTACGAATAGTAAGGGACATCACTAAGTATCCTCCATCTGCAAACGCCTTATTTAAATAAGGACTAAAACAAATCAAGCTAAAACAACTATTCATTCTCCTGGCAATATGCAGCGCCGAGCGCTGTATTAAGGCCAGTTTTCATTATTAGTGTCATGCTCATGTCGAGTTCGTGTCGTGTTGTTGTCGCCAGAATCGCCTATGCACAGTTTTACATAAAATTACAGTAATTTATCCCATAGAAATTACGACAATCAGCTCTCCTCATCTCTTGCTCTGTATAATGGATGTACCCAAAACCGTTTCCTCTTCCGGATCCTCTTCTCCTTGTGCTTCAAAAGCATGTACGCCGAACAAACTATCACAACATCCTCCTCGTCTTGATCCATTTCACTTACTGACACCGTGTGATTTTTGCTTACGGTATGAACACGATATGAACACGATCGTATATGAAAATGCAACGCAAAACGACACGACACGAAAGCGGTAGGAACACGACATGAGCATGATACTAATAATGAAAACTGGCCTTTACAAAGCAAAATTTGCCGTATTTTGTCTAACACAGTTAGAATCATCTTATTTTTAGTCCTTATTTAAATAAGGCGTTTGCAGATGGAGGATACTTAGTGATGTCCCTTACTATTCGTAGTTATTTACAATTATTTGATGTTCATACATAAAATATGTGAAGTACATAAAATATCTAACATATATAAAATACCTACATTCACAAAAACTGTGAGCTGATGAATATATTTTTAGCTAAATACTGTTCACCTATCTTATGAGAATACAAAACAACTTAAACAACTTACCTATAGAATTAAATATTTTCCTACTAGTACCTCTGCTTATAATTTGTTTAACTACCAGCAGATCAGCCAGAGGACTCATGATATAACTTAGAACCCATAAAACGAAGTAGGGAAGAGCAGATAGAAGACTGTTCTAAAAATAAAATGAACAATAGATGAATTTATTCCCCAAGTGTTTTTTCTTAATAATTATATATTTAAGATTTAGTAGCCTTACCGATGCTATTTTGAATTTCAAGATACTCTCCATGTAACTGGGTATTTCAGTAAGTAGAGTCCAGAAGCCCCAATTCTGGCCACAATGTGCTATCAAAATAGCTAAAAATGGTAGCGAGGTAATGATAGATAGCCATGGCGTTGGTACGGTCTGAAAAAAAATATAAATTGAATAAGTTTTCACGATATAACACAAGCGTTAAGAAACTTTGCAAAGTTTTGTGAGGAATGTGGAAAAAGTTTCGTCATCGATCTTAAAGGATTGGTTTTCATAGAAAATGCTCAGACAGGTCGATTTTTATTTGAATCCTGTGACAGATAATCGAGGATGAAACTTTTCGTTGATTCACCCTGTATAAATTCATTTTTATGATTAAGTTATAACTTTGACCTTTGATGGTGCCCTTAAATATGTAAAATTATGGTTCTTGATATTTCATAAAAGAATTGTATAAAACATTTCTCTAGATAATTATAAATTTTAGAACAATACATATTCCAATTCCCTTTCCAGAATTTGAGAAGTGATTTTTGTTGAGGATCAACAAAAAGAAATTGTAAATTGAAAAAGAAATTTAATTTTCTTACAAATAGTATTATAATAGATAAAACGACTTCAATTAGATATGGTCAACATTTTCCTGAACCCAGAGTTTTGAGTAATCTTTAAGTTAATGTTTCCACAAAATTAATGAACAGATTTGGTTAGAAACACAATTTTATATCAGTATCAGTCACATCAATCGTTATCATTGTCATTATCAGTCAATATCATTTTCGGCATTATACTTTTGAAAACACACAAAATGTAAGTAGGTAATAAACAGAAATCAGAAGCATTCTAATAAACATTCTATGTTGATTATTAAAGCAAACCTTTAAAGTTGTTTAAAAAATACCGTTCAAAATGTACTAAAAGTAAGTGTTTAATACTTGTATTTATAGTATTAACATTTTTCTGTGTTCCTACTCTTTATTATTTATAAATCCCAATATAAGCTCTTAATGAATCATACAGCTACGACACAAATAAGTTACAGGAATTAACAATCTTATATGCACGCTGGGTACATAAATTTTTTGCAAAAGTGATGCTGTACCTCCTTTTCCTCCGTGCTAGCCCCATCCTCAACGTATTTCCTTTCTTCGTCGGATATTCTCGTGTGTTTTGAAGGACAATCCGATCCCAAAAATATCCAGACTATGGTCCAGACCAAGCCAAGACCCCCGTACAAATAGAAAGTGGATGGCCATCCTATTGAAGATGCTGCCAGTGCTCCAGCTATGGGCATTGCAATGACGTTTCCCAGTGGACCACCTGATGGCAGAAAAGAAACAAAAAGTATTAGCAATGTCGAATAATAGTAGTGGTGAGAAACACACCGTAGTGCCCTCTTTGGGTCCTTGCTACTACCCGTCTGACTATGGTTGTCAAATTAACAGACAGATAACGATCTGTTTTTCCGAAGGCGCCATTATAGCAGTGACCTTTATTGTCTTTGTGGAAGACGATTCTACTTATTTATTGGAAGGAGATGCCAAAAACAACTACTCCACGGGCGATGTACTATGCAAAAAAATGGACTTATATCTCTGTTATAACCTAACCTTACCAATACTTAAAAATAATATTAATAGTCTAAGCTTTATTAAGTATATGTAATTATTTATGATACATTGTTTTATTTTTCCAACAATTTGACTGCATCATTTAGATACTCGTACGCCACTGACTGAATAATTTTAAAAGTGCTGTGCTTCTGTTTCTGAACGTTTATTTTACAACATATTCATATTTTACAATAAAACAATGCAAAAGAAACGAAATATATCTAAAAATAAAAAACAATTGATTGTAATCCATAGGATTCTCTATTTTAAAGCTTATCGAATTTTGTTTCTAACAAATAAGTTATTATATTATATAAGTTAAGCTTAGCTGATCCTAAACTTTTTAAACTGAGATTTACTTATTTATGGTGGATTAATATTAGCTTTGTTTTTATCAATAAGAAAAAAATATACTTATAATTTTAGTAAAATGATCTGGTAAACATTCAGATTTTTTATCGACACAAAAGTTTTATTTTTAAAACAATACAAGTGAAAATTTGCCAATTTAAAAGTAACAGTAATAAATATCAATACTAAACTAGTACCTACTTTAAATTATTAATGCATAATCGACACATTTACTTTTACAGACACCTTTCCTTTCAAATTATTATTTCAGAACTCATAACACGAAATCTTCACTGAAACCAGATTGAAGAACGAGTCCTGAGTGTTTCAATTAATTACATATTTTTTTCACATTTTATTAGAATGTATACTCACCAGTATACACGAAGCTTCCAACCTTGGCCCTGTCAATGATTGGCACCCAGGCGCTGAGCAAGTTGTGCACAGAAGGGAACAGAAATCCCTGAGTCAGACCCTGGATCACTCTGCAAGCTATGACTCCACCATACCCTAGTTTGTCTCCCATCAGCGGCAGGAGGATGGTGAATAACGAACAAATAAAAATCGCTGTACCCAAGAACCGCTTGGGACCGTAGTTTTTCGCTAGTTGTCCTGCACCGATTTGGAAGCACACGTAGCCCCAGAAGAACGAGGACAGCATTATGTTCTTTTTGCTTTTCCATTCAGGATACGTCTAAAGAAGTAATTTTTATTAAGGTCCATTTAAAAAGTTTTTTGATAGCGCACTGACCGACAAACATCAACAAACATGGCGCTACGTTGTTGCCACACTTTATTTTAAATTTATTTATTAACTTCAGATAACAACTACAATTGTTGGAAACGAAGTCTAACGCTCTAAAAAGTTGTACAGTAAATGAGGTTAGATGTGTACTTATATACAGGGTGTTAGTTAAATATGCGGCAAACATTCAAGAGGTTATTCCTTGGACTATTCTAAGGATATTTTATCTTTCGATGATTTTTTAAAAAGCGCTTGGTTGCGAAGATATAGGGCGAAAAAAATTTGCAACAAATAACAATTTATTACTAAAAATTACATGTAACATTTCTGAACCTACAAGAATTGTTCAAAATGGCTACCTCCAGCTCAGATTCAACCATCCAATCTTATCCTCATAGACTCCCGAACTCTTTAAAAACACCAGGGTCGTTTCTTATTAATTTACACCCAGCAATTATCCGATCTCTTAAATCGTCCACATCTTCCACTGGCCTAGTATAAACTAATGACTTTAGATGGCCCCATAGGAAATAATCCAGGGGGTTTAAGTCCAGGGATAGAGCAGACCAATCCAGCGATCTCCGTATGTTGCTGTTAAAAACTCTCGAGCAACTGCACTAAAATGAGGTGGTGCACCATCATGCATAAACCACATTGCCTGTCTTGTAGGCAATGGTACATCCTCCAAAAACTGAAGTAGCGTTTGTTCCAAAAAGTTGCTGTATACTTCGCCGGTAAGTCTTCCTGGTAGAAATACCGATCCAATTAGCCAGTCACCCACAATTCCAACCCAAACGTTCAACGAGAACTGATGTTAAAACCGATCTTCACAAATCTCATGTGGATTTTCGTCAGCCCACACATGGTTATTGTGGAAATTCGTTATTGGATTTCACGAGAAACTGGCTTCATCGGTAAAAAGAATCAGCGTAAGTAGTTGAGGTAGTTGAGTAGTGAGGTAGTAGTTGACTCTTACATTCAAAATATTTGCAATTCTTCGCGTAGAAGTACCTGGATCTTCTTCTATCATGTCCAGCACATTCTCTTCTACGTCTATCGTTCTTACAATCCTTGACCTTCCTGGTCCTCCACTTCGCTTCAATGTTCCCGTTTCTCGAAGACGTTGATGAATACTTTGAAAGATTTTTCTATCGGGAGCAATGTGGTTAGGAAATCGTTCAATGTACAGTCGCCTAGCTTCTAATGCATTGCCATCAGCAAGTCCATAAATAAAATGCATGTCAGTCATCTCGGCATTCGTATAGCGAGCCATGATAGAAGACTTCACTAAAAACCGTTTACACGTGAACTACCCAAACGTCAATCAATTTTAACAAATGCGACACATACAAACTACAAAAATACAACATACAGAAACATACAAAATAATCACTCCGAATTATCACGGGATGTTGGTAAGAAAAAGCAGCTCCTTTTTCTTACATGTCTTTTACTTGATACGTCCAGAGTAGTACGCCATACTTTTATTTCACCTACCTACATTAATAATGTGAAAAATTCCAAAATTGAATTTATTGAAAATTTTTTTCGCCCTATATCGCAACAAAGCGCTTTTTTAAAAATCATCAAAGGATAAAACATCCTTAGAATAGTCCAAGGAATAACCTCTTGAATTTTTGCTGCATGTTTAACTAACACCCTGTATACAGGGTTTGTCACGAAGAGGGCTCATTAGGATTATCTCAAAAAGTAGTCGGAATTGAAAGCTGAAAATATATATACAGGGGTTTATCAAGAAGATCTATTCATCATCAACTTGCTTATTTTAAATTTAATACCCTATAAGAATATTATTTTATTTCTGAATTATGCGTGAAATGTCCAAATGAGGGATGTCCAATTGTAAATAGGTTTATATTACCTTAAAATTCATCAGTTACCTGTTCTTACTTAAACAATTATGTTTATTATATAAAGTTTTTGTCAAAATTTATTAAAACATTTGTTTACAGTATCTGATATGGATTTTCAACAAGTAAAGGTCGATAGTATCAATTAATATTTTTTCTTTTAAGTTTTTAATTAACTTGAATGCAGTAAATTTAACAGAAAGAGAACCATTTTAACTAAGTGTCCTCCTAAGAACCTTGTAGCCGTTCAATTGTGTAACAGTACTCACTTACTGGTATGTCAGTATAAGGAGGATCTTCGTCAATCATGGCAATCACCGCTACGTTAAATGTGGTTCGTATTCCATAAGCTATTACAGTTGCTACAAGAAGAAGAATGTATTGTTCGTGACGCACTCCGAACCATTTATCTGAAAAGTGATGGGAAATTAGAACGATGTTATCTGCATTTTTCGGTTAACATTCCTTGAAAGGATGTTAGAACATTTGGTGTGAAGATAACACTGACGTAGTTTTCCACATAACACCGAAACTGCACACGACGCGCCTTTCGCCAGCCAAGTTGGCATCATCTGAAGATGATTTAAACTGATCAGCTGTCAGATCTGATCAGATTCATCAACTGATCAGATAAACAGCTTTAATCATCTCCAGATGAGGCCAACTTGGTTAGCGAAACGCGCGCCGAGTACAGTATAGTGTTTTGGTGTTATGTGGAAAACTACGGTTAACATTTATGAAGTGATTAATTTAGATGAAGTAGTGTTATAACCTAGGGGCAAATCACTGGGGTATTTTAGTGTACAAGCAGGGGGGGATTTCGAAAAAAAAATTAGGAATTTCGGGCAATTTTTTGGGTATTTTGGGGAATTTCAATAGTACATGCTTAAAATTTCTACAATCTTTCTTTTGGTTTCAGAACATTTTGAGCTAAAATGGGTTAATTTATTGAATATAAATAAAAAATATAACGATATACGAAACTTCGCAACAAACAATTTATATATTTGTTATACTATACGGTGTTGTTATAAAATATAATCTTTTAAAAGATTATATTTTACGTTTATTTTATTCTTACTCAAACTGTACCTATCTATCTTAACTGAAATAAAAGAAGAGACTTTTTAAATACTTTTGGTTTATTTTTGAAACTTATGTAATGCTGTAATATCTTTTATAGGAATGTCTTACGTTTACTTTATTGTTAAGCTGAACCCTCAACTCTATTTGTCGTAAAAGAAAAGACTGACTGTAATATGAGAAAATACTTGTTAAAGGTTTTTGTTATTTTATTCTTTGACTATATTACTAACTCAATGTTTTATTATTTTGTTTTAAATTTTTAATGTATCCATTAAAATGTTCCTTTATTCATAAGAATATCTATTACAAAATAATGTTTTCTTCATTCTCGTATTTTGTTATATCTGACGCCCGACCTGAGGTTATACCTAATCCTCGACATTTTTTAGTAATATTTTACGTTATATTTTTGCTAGATTTCATTATACTTCTTAAATCACGAAAACATTTTTTCTTGACAGGATTATAGGGTGTCTTCGAAATGTTTTGTGATGGGTTCTATATTTTATATTATATTTTTGAGACAGTTTTTATATGAATGAATATATTTTTGCCTTAGTTTAGTTTTATTTTTTACCAAAGAACGTTTTATGTTGTGTTGTTGGGATATGCATAGTATAAATAAATAAACTATGGTATATGTGAGTTTTATTTGTTTTTAATATGGAATAAATAAATGTTACAAACACTTACTTTGTGTCTGTCTTTCAGTAGCACATAATAATGGGTACCTATTTTGTTGGGAATTTCAAAACGCTATTGGGAATTTCGGGGAATTGCTGACAATTTAGTATATCCAGGGAATTTTACACGTTTGGGGGTATTTCAGGGAATTTCGGGGATTTTTCCCTGCAAGGAGAATTTCAGTGTACAAATTTTTTTAGTGAATTACCCCTCGGTTACAACAGACATGAGACTTAATTCCTTGATAAAATTATTATCATTGCTATTGTTATATGTAGTAATATATTATACTATACTATATTATATTATATTATATTATATTTGATTATATTACACAATAGTCAAATAGTTTAATAATTAATGGAGAATAAAAAAGGTAAACGATTCACACCAATTACATATCAGTAAATTTCGTCAACTATGTTCGGAGAGAATATCTATATATCTATATAAAGTAATATTTTTATTTGACAGGATACAAACCATTATTGGTCATGCAAGATCACATCTTCCGATGATCAATTGTCGAAAATGACGTTTTTTTAAAGAAAGTGATATACTTTCGAGTCGAAGTAATGGAATCTACGTTCCTTATTGTCAAAAATATGTGATAAAACCTACATAAAAAAACATTGACAACACAGACATCAAAAATTATAATAACGTTTTTTCGAAATCTACACTAAAGACCATCGAAAGAGGCAGTAGATTTTCAAAACCAAAACTATGTTCCATAGAAAATCCATATAAAATCTATTAATCCAATAAAATCTATTAGAATGAGCGGTTCAAAAAATATGGGCAGTTCGATTTCACCCTAAAAATAGGTGTAGTACTTCATTCGCTGTTCAGTATATTTCCCATAACTACAGTTGTTATTGTTTTTTAAAGTAATTAACTAATTCTCCTTACAATGTCACATGGCATAGATGTTTATCAATTCAAAATATTACGTATGAAGTACCATTATCCTTGTAGCAAGTTATCAGCCAGATACATATTTATATTTTTTTGATTGATTATGCTATATAATCCTCTCTATAAAAAAATTCGTTCTAATTGAAAACAAGATTCTCTTTTGTAACTCCAGCCGAAAATCTTATAGGCCTTAGAAAAGCAAAGGTGGCAAACAAAATGTAAACAGTAAACAAAATGGTGGCATAGCTAATATGTTTGTATAAAGGCAAGTTTCCATACATTGTGTGAAAGGATCAATTTATGTAAAAAACAGGTTTGATGAAAACGTTTTAATTTTAGTAGTGGTGAGAAACACACCGTATTGCCCTCGTTGGGTCTTTGCTACTACCTGTCTGACTAATATTGTCAAATTGACAGACAGATAACGACCTGCTTTTCCGCAGGTGCCATTACAGCAGTGACCTCTATTGTCTTTAAGGAAGACAATCCTACTTATTTATTTGAAGGAGATGCTGAAAACAACTACTTTACGGACAATGTGCCCCGACTGGCATTGCATTACATCGGCATCATTCATCGAGTCCACTACCTGTGGCGCTCTAATGAGCGCAAAGTAAGCGCGAAACTGGTCAGGGTTTGGTAGATGGTATCAATGAACGATGTGGCGACTCCTATGGAGATGCCGATGTAATGTAACGCCAGTCGAGGCACATTTCCCGTGGATTATGTGTTTTCGGCATCTTCTTCAAATAAACGTTTTAATTTGTTATAAAATACATCTTCATGGAAATAAAATTACATACAAATACATTTTTCCTTTTAAAAATACCCAAGACATTTTGAAATTTGCTTTTAAAAATAAAAGCAATGTGTATAAAACTAAGATATTATTTTCTGATATTTATATCCAGACATATTTCAGGTGGTTTATTTTGATTATAATTTGTTTTCTTGGTGCCCAGGTTCACACAAATAATAACAATTTGTTCATGCCCCTAAATAAAAGCTTCTTAATACTTAAACTTACTTTAGTATTTACTTCAGTTTTCTTTAATTTTGACAATTTAATCTATATATAAAAAATCGCATATGCCACAGTGCAATTGTCACTTTGACAGCGACAAAAGTTACCTGCAACTTTTACAGTGATAAATTAACTCCTATATAAAATAGTCTATTTGGCAGTGACATTTTTGTCACTTTGACAGCGATAAAAAAGGTGCATCGGTTTTTATCACCGATAAAAATGCCTGTTCCTCAAAAGCAGAGTACATCTAGTAGTCGCACGTCATTTGTTTACATATTTTGTCGTTAATTTATCTTGCCAAAAAACACTCGAGCTTTATTTTTATGGATAAATTTCTTTTTAACTCAAAATTTTTCCATTCAGTAATTTTGCTCGAAAAACTGACATTTGACAAAATCGCTCGACCTCCGGTCTCGCGATTTTTTCATGTCAGTTTTTCTCATAAAATAACTGATTGGCAAAATTATTTCGTTACAAAGAGAAATTTATCCGATAAAAAAAAAGCTCTTGTGGTTTTACTGTTGACAAATGCACTAGTGGTTTTTTCACTTATTAATTTTTTAATCAATTATCGCGGTGTCCGTTGGCAAAATAAATAGTTTGACATTTCTGTCAACGAGTTATTGAATTATTAAACACTAACAATGAATCGATTCGGTGATGCTCAAATAAAAATGGGATTATTTTTAGTGTTTCTTAAATAAAGTTTGCATTCATATATTTTTAAATTTCTTATTCATTAAATTGTCCTGCCGAATTACACTCGATGTTTGTATTGATACCGGATAAATTTGTACTATTTAAATTCTAAACTGTTTCCTTTTACCAATTTGACTCGAAAAACTGTCAACCTAAAAACGCTCCACCTTCGGTGTCGCGTTTTTAATAGTCGACAGTTTTTCTCGTCTAGTTGCTTGGCAACAGTTTCTCATTAAACAATCCAAATTTATCCGGTAAAATACAAACCTCTTGTGCAATTATAAGTGAAAATTTACCTGGTTTTTGTGGCACATCAGCTGACTTTTCCGATACCTGCATTTTCGCAAATCTCTTTTAATTTCTTTAATAGTTTGAGGTTGGTTGAAAACTGAATAAAATAAAACTTATAACTTGGTAAATATAATTGTTATTTATCTGTGAGACGTTAGCTGCGAAAAGCTGAGCTGAACAACTAAAGCACCTACTACTTAAAGCTGTGCCAATTTTATTTAAAAAGATATTGATAGAAAAGGCTTTAATATGGCTATCTAATCTACAATAGGTTGCATGATCTCTTTAGTGAACAATGATTTGTGCATTACTGATAAAAAGAAGCGATTATAATAATTGTTAACATGATAAGATGGTACTTAATGTACGTACTTACTTTTCACATCTGATGCATTACTGATCGGGAATACAGTATAATACTCTAACCAACATTTATATAAGATACAGCTTACGTCTAAAAGGCCAAAATTTTAAATTGTTTATTCAAATTCATTTGCTAAAAGATGGTAAGCATAAAGCTAAGCACAGACCGGCCAACAATCGCCCGGATACATATTGTCAACACTGTTGCCAACATGCATCCCATCAACTCGCAACAAGTTGATAGATACTCGGTAACATAGTGCCGATGTTGGGCGGTAAGACATCAAAGAATTTTGTTGCGTGTTGTATGTATCCGTGTTTTCAATTTGAAATGGAAAACATCGCTCGGTCTGGACGGTGTTGTCAACAAGTAACGTCGAAACAGTACCTAAAAGTGAGGTTTCCTTTCGCTGCTTTATTTTATTTTCTACAGCTAGTATAGGTACGTTAAATAATATTAACTTCATATAATTAATTGGGCTTATATGGGCCACTTGATGAATTTCACTATATTTTTTTTATAAGTTTCTTTTTCTTACAGCACTAACACCAGCAGCAGTAGATAGGTCCATTTTTAAATGTCGACTGTAAACACTGTGTTTAATTTGGACGCGCAACTGGTTTTGGTTTGGACGAGCAACTCTGTGGACCGCATGTATCCGGTGTCCAACAAATATGTTGCCAACATCCGTCAACATGTTGCCAACATCCGTCAACATGTTGCCAACAGTTGGCAACATTTTTTTGTCTGGTTTGTACTTACCTTATGTGGTAACCATGCAATAAAAACCATGCGTAGCTCATCTTTATATATTTATTTGATATCGCCTTTCAGCAAAGGAACTTAAGCGATATATTTTTATTTAAATTATATACACTCTTCAAATTTTTTATCTGGTGTTAATCGATATTTCTGAAATTACTAATCCTATTCAAAGTAGGTCTCAATTAACGTTGTTTATGACGTTAAAAACACGTCATCGTAGACAACATTAGACGTCAGAGACGTCAGAAAACACTGACTATCTAATTATTTAACTTTTTCCCATCTTTAAAGCATGATAAAGCTAAATGGAATGATTATTTGCTTTATATTTTCTCTAGATCGAAATTCTGTAAAGGCGAAGGTGATGAAATTTGATTATCTGTTTTCGTTGTACCTATGTTTGTCTATCTGTCCTACCTGTCTGTGTACCTGACTATGATTGAAACTGTTTATAGAAAAAGGAGTGAGAGTAGGGAGATTAAATGAAGTAAAAATATATTTATCCTCGGTTATCCTTATTTATTTTCAGTTCCATTCGGAACTGAAGATCATACCGACATGCCAAAACTCGGCAAATCTTCTAGCCGGAAAATGCAGAAGGCGGTTATTCTAGGTTCACTACGACTACTCAAGACACACGATTCCCGGACTCAGTAGTTATTCACCACACGGATGTAGGGAATAGCAACTGATAACCACCAGGGAACCGGTCAAATGGATATAAAAGAAATAAATAAAAAAAAATAACAATATAAATCATAATAATAATTATTATTATAAATAATAATAAACAAAGATCGTCCATTACATAAGGCAATAGTAGAAATTGATAATGGTTTCACACCCTTAAACCTATCAATGCAAGAATCAGAATGCTTACCAAATGATCCCCTTGTATAAAAACAAAATGTATGGTCTTCAGCATTACATGGTAAATATTATAATAGTGTTAACCAAGAACATATAAACAAAGCACTTTCATATAAGTTTTTACAAATAGGTTAATTATACCCAGAAACAGAGGGATTTATACTTGCAATACAAGACCAAGTTATAACGACAAAGAGTTATAAAAAATATGTTTTAAAGGATACTTCAATTAAGAGCGATAGATGCAGAAAATGTCACCAATTTCCTGAAACAATAGAGCAGACAATATCCGGATGTAAACTGCTAGCAAGTGCACAATGCACCAATAGACATAATGCAATGACAAAAATTATTCACCCGGCATTAGCCCTGCGATATAATCTGCAACCGAAGCCTCAAGAGTACTACATACCAATATTCACCACCAACTATAATAGAAAATAAATATTATAAATCATACTGGGACCTGAACCATACAAACTGATACAGCAGTAGCTCATAATAGACCAGATATAACACTTCAAGATAAAATAAAAAGACTTATCTACCTTATCGATGTGGCAATACCATCTGACCAAAACATAGCAAAAATATACAGAAAAGAAAGAAAAATATCAACAATTAGCAATAGAATTGAAAGAATACGGAAAACGAAACAAGTTCATATTGTTCCATTCATTGTTTCGGTGAAGGGTGTCACTCCCCATTCATTCATAAATCACCTCACTCAACTTAGCCTGGAAGAGAATGTACATACTCAGTCACAAAAAGCAGCCATACTTCATACATGCAATATAGTAAGATCATTTCTAAATCAAAAATAATTTCTTATTAGACTTGGTATTAACCCGTCTACAAATAATAATAATAATAATAATAATAATCGTTCAGAGTCGAAAGTTGGAGATTTTATTGAGAGAGGGGGCGGCATATTATTATTACGCGGTTCGCATTTGCGCTTCAGGATCGACTTAAGTTGGTAAGCCCTAACAACCATTCAGTGCTGGAATGAAGGTAACCTGAGAAACCTCTTAGTTAGGGGGTAGTCAAACATCAACTTACTTTAATCTCTCACATTAACACCATGGCATTCTTCCCATCCTAGGCCATCGCCATGATGCGGATAAACGAACCAGCGTATCATATCCACGAGTTGACAATTTAATTAAAAATTATCTGGTGAAATAGAGGTTCGAATCCACGACCAGAGGTGGTTGAGCAGCAATCTATCCTTCCAATAAATAAGATAGAATATATCAAAAATAATACTGCTACTATTTCTGACAATATTCCCAATTGACAGGTAGAAGCTGTTTCGTAAATACCAATATAGCAGCAATATGTCCTTCCAACAAATAAAATAGAATATATCAAAAATAATACTAGGTACGAATAATCATCACGACCAGTCGGCACCATCAGTATATATACCGTTATAGATATATACCGTTTCGAACTTATTAGTTCTCCTTAGTATGCCATAAGTTAAGTTATAAATTTAATCAGTACCTACAATAGTTCAGCAGTAGTAATAGTTAAATTATTAACATTATATTGATTAAAATTAATATTGTACCTACCTGTTAAAATGTACCTACTATAATTGGTTTATGCATACTGGTATCACTTTATTATTTAACTTAAGCAAGAAACTTTGTAAAATCAGGAGACGCCATGTTTATATACCTCCGTAAAAATAAAAAAGTTATTATTGTCAAGTCTGGACTCTCCTCCAGGTGATTTTTATACTTTAATAATATTAGAAAATATTAAGCTTCATTTTCCATAATTATGAACTTTGAGCAATGTATCACTCAAATTAAGTACATAATCAACTGTTTTTGTAGGTAAGTATTTGAAGAAAAAATCACATTCTTCTGTTTGTTTGGAGCATCACTATTCATTTTATATCATTACTCATCTTCACTGACATCAAAGCATACAATATATAATGATATTATAAAGCACACTTCATTTTTCGAATTTTCAATAATGCTGAGGAGAAATTTTCCGGTTTTAGTTCTAAATATTTGTACGACGTAATGAAAATCATATTGAGATACAACCTACATTCCCCAAATAGTTTTTTTTTACTATCACATGTACCCATAAGTACCTACACTAGTAGATTTAGTGGAAACCACGTGTACATCCTGAAATTTGTTTAAAAAATACTCCTAAAGTGCTGACTCCATTACTTAATTATCAGAAATTGCAATCAGCGGTATATTAAATAGGCCAACACATTACTTTATACTTGAAATATTTTGATAATCAATGATATCAAAGACGTATAATACATATAATTGGTTTATAATAATTCGTTGTCACAACATACATATATACATACAATGACCGACAAAATTTAGGAAAATTTTGGATTATGGCATTTTGATTAACATCAATATGAACATGGTTTCTGCTGATTTAGATCTTCCAGGAAACATTAAACAGTAGCGTTCGTTTTTAAGAGTTTTGCACATGAAATTTAACAGATAGAATTAAAGCCCTTTATATTAATATATAACAAAATTGTGTTTAAAAAACTTATCTGAAAATAAATATTTTAGCTATAAACGAATTTGAAAAATAATTGAGGAAAAAAAATTTAACTTTTTCCAACTAAAAATTACTTTCAGTTTCTAAAAAACACTTTTAGGTGTTAATATGATATTAACTAAGATAAAACAAATATTATAAATGTTATATAAAATATCGCTTATTTACTTTAGAGACTTAGAATTGTTCTATAAAATATTACTTATTTAGTTTGTGGACTTATGGAATAATGGTTTTTGGAATAATTTCATTCAGCTTTACACAATGGTACGAAATTGGAAATCTTAATCTTATTATTCAAATATTATCTCTCCATTCCCAGCATAACTTAATATAGCTACGTGCTATAAGTTGCATTTATGCAAGGCCGGTAGATATCTTATTAAATCATTCTTAGAACTAATTTGCGACTTCATCATCGCAGTTGACAAAGTATTTACAAGACTCTCCGAAGAGTCTTTGTCAATTAACTAAAAGTTTTTAAAAAGTTATTTGTTAAATTTATGTTATAAAATAAATAACATTTATTGATTTACTCATTTATTTAGATCTAACACTAAAACAAAAGAATGGAATGGTACATTTATTTATAAATACTTACAATTACACAAATAAACTTTATAATAAATAAAACATAGGTATCACAGATAAACACTGTGAAGTAGAGAAAACTAGACAATTAGAAGGGGATTTAGATTAGATTACTTGATGTGTTGTCTAGAAATCAGTGCTTCATCACAAAAGGATTATACAGTTATTTAACAGGGGCATTTTACTACCAGTTATCTCTATGGGAAAGGTAAATTTTGTCCTAAAGATGTATCTAAAATATGTGCTGAATTTACAATTTATGTAGATATGCATCACATTATATTCAGTTCATCAATAATTATTCTTAACATTAATATTACATTTACAACGTAATATAATTTAACATCACATTTACTTTTAACAATATTGTGAAAAATGTTAACTTTTTACACTCTTCATCGTAAGATGTTATTTTCGATTTAGTAAACAGTTCTAATGTGTATCAAGAGATTCTACTATTACATAGATTGCGCAATGACACTGAGTTTCCTAAGTGGCTCGTTTTTTAGTGCTTCTGACATTTTCCTGTCTTCTATCTGACTCCAGGGTTGTTCCTCCCCCGACCCTAGAAGAATGTACTGTACTCCTGTTACGACATACACAATTCCTGCCGTGGCAAATACAATGTTCCACAACTGCTTCTGCGACTGTAATCAGAAAAACAAACAATTAATTACGTTGATGAATTTTGCACACTAACCAGTTCCTACAAATAAGTATCAAAACATGAAAAAATGTTCAATGCCATTTCTAAAAAAATCTGAAATAAATCCTTCAACTACAAAGGAATTATAACTATAAATCTAACAGTGTTTCTTTGTAAAAAAATCAAGTTTGTCTAACCGTAAACTCTTACACTGGAAAAGTAGATTAACATTAGGTACTAGATTAAAAAATAGTTGACCAATATATCATTGAAATCAGAATATAGAACAAGTATAAAAGTCTTCAGTTGCACCATATCACTGTAAAACATCCACTGGAGAAGTTTATAAACCTAATTTTATACCAACCTAAGGTTGAAAAAGAGAGAATATGTAAATAATGCTACAAATGAACAATTACACGGAATAATAAGACACCTAGACGAACCGACGCGTAATAACTTTTGTATTACCATCTAAACCAAATAAAACACTTTTTACCTCTCCATATCCGCTAATCTTGGCAAAAGCGTCCACTGATAATGGTGCAACGAGAGCAAACATATTTCCAATACTGTTCCCTATCGCCATAAGTGTTCCTGCATGTACGGGTGATATGTCCATGTGATTTATCATGAATCCAGAAAATGTTCCTCCATTTGTTCCAACGGCGATAACTAAGATGACTAAGGTAAGGACTGGCTGGTCACTGCCCACAAATACTAAGGAAAACAAGGCCATACCTGGTATAAGCATACCTAAAATAGAATCAATTGTATTTACTTGCATGGAACTCTAAAACTATTTGTCATTATTCTCCCTAGTTTATTTTTTATGAGTTCTTATTTTTCATGTGCATATAATGTTAAGTAATTTCACATTGAAAACTGCGTTACGTAAACAAAAACACAAAAAGTACTGACCTATGGAATTGGCTAATTTCCTGCTAGCCCCCACGGTTAGAATCTTCCTTACTATTACTAGGTCAGCAATTGGGCTCAAGATATTACTTACTAGCCACTGAAATAGGTATGGAAGGGCAGAAAGAGAACTACTCTGTAAAAATAACACATTTTAACACAATGCTAAATATCACGGTCTGTATATGTAATAATAATATACCATCCCTTCCACCACACTAGTCACATATTCATTAACAGTTCTGAAACTTTTTAAAACGATTCAACATAAACATGGAATTTGAGAAACAAATCTGGTAAATTAATTTAATATATTTACATCTTTCTTTATAGAGGAATTAAGCCCAAAAGTTAACTAAGAGATAAATGATTAATGAAATTATCAAATATTATGGTTCAATAAAGTTTTATATTTCCTCGTTACCTATTATCCTAGGTATGCAAAGGAATAACCATATTATTTTTAAGATATGTCGCAAACAACTATTTTACGTGCAAAATGCACCGACCAACATTAAATTACAACGGCATATCTTCATATAACCTCAACTTATTGACTTTAATATATTTTGTAATAATAAATAAATATTAAAATTACAACCGGTAATTCCGGAAATAAACAGAACTGATTTATTAGCATAAATAGCGAGCTGTATATTTGAAGGAGATGCCGAAAACAACTATTCCACGGACAATGTGCCCCAACTGGCTTTGCATTAAGCTGGATTCATAGTCCGTAAAACTTAAGCCGTTATAATCGTACGCCGTATGACTTAATTTCTTGAAAGTGCATTCATAATGTACATAACGTAAGCCGTACGCAAGCGCAAAGAACTGGCAGATGAAATGGCGGTTAAGTGTCAAATCAAAATTTACATCAATAATTTCTGTTTAATTTTACCCATATTAGTTAGAAGTGGTTCAGTATTTGGCATTTTCAAATTTCCGATTTGAGGTTTGCATTCTATTATAAATACGGAGACACAGAACATCGTTCCAATTTCTACACTTTGTGGTCTATGATCAGAATAAACTTCGATTCTACCCGATTACCAGCGGTTTTACCCGATTCCGTAACGATAAACGTAAGAAATAAAAATGAACCATTTCTTACGGCATACGAATTATGTTACAGTGACTATGAATTGTCATGCGGATTTCATATAATTTATTTTTAATACGTCTTACGGTTATAGCTTACGGCTTAAGTTTTACGTACTATGAATCCAGCTTACTCCGGCATATGACTCATTACTATATGTCTGTCAATTTGACAATAATTGTCAAGCGTATAATAGCAAAGACCCAAAGAGGGCACTAATGTGTGTTTCTCACCACTACTAAGAGAGTTTCAAATATTTGTGAATTTTACTCACTTCTTTAAGACTACTTTTTAAATATATTATTATTCCAAAACTATGTAGTTTTACTTACTGAGGACAAGTTAAAGTCCAGTATTTTCTCCATGTAACTAGGTGTCTCCGTAATCAGGGTCCAGTATCCCCAGTTCTGACCGCAGTGACATATCAAAATCGCATAGAATGGAGCAGACGTAAATATTGCTTTCCAGGGTGTTGGAAACGTCTGGAATAAATATTAATCAGTTCTTGAAAATCTATGTAAATGAATTCAGTCAAAGCAATAAGACAGTCAACACTATTACACATCCTTTCTTCTGATGATAACATTCAGAGTGGGTTCCAATACATATTTAGAATCACATGCAACTGAGGTTCAGTTTGGAGTAACTAATTCCATCGACAATGAAGCTTTATACTATAATTTTACATTACAAATATTTTTTAAGTACTTCATACCTTTTCCTCGTCCACGGATGTGCCACTCTGAATGTAGTTTCTCTCCTCTTCAGATATAAACCTATCAATCGAAGGACTGTCTAAACCGAATATTAGCCAAAAAATTGACCACGTAACACCAATACCTCCGTAGAGGTAGAAAACCGCTGGCCATCCAACTGATGATGAACATATGGCCCCAGCGGTAGGCAATGCAATCACGACACCTAATGGGGCTCCTGCAAATAGTACATTGTTTGTTATATTACATTCTTAAAATACGGCATAATGAGGAAGGTATTCAGAGAATTGTTTATTACTGCACTCACTATTGCAATGTTTGTAGGTATATATTTGTAACTATTACTGGACTTATTTGTGTAGGATCACCTATTGAAATGTAGATAAAATTGTAATAGTGTAGTAATAAAACATTTCTGCTTGGCTTATAATTCTTACTCCAATCTTATGGGACAACGAGCCTAGATTTGAAAGATTTGTTATTACGAGTACTTGTTACCGCAAGA
Source organism: Pogonocherus hispidulus (assembly GCA_963924545.1). Taxonomy (NCBI): domain Eukaryota; kingdom Metazoa; phylum Arthropoda; class Insecta; order Coleoptera; family Cerambycidae; genus Pogonocherus; species Pogonocherus hispidulus. The sequence continues at coordinate 46,701,877 of OZ004698.1, read as the reverse complement.
CGTAAAGCATTAGCGTGATGCATTTTTTGGGAACAGAAGTAAAGAAACTTATACAATAGGAACCAATTAATATAGAGTTAGGAATTTATATAATAAAAATTAATCTAGAATAAATTGAAGATAGAGGAAGGTCTTAGAGTCCCAGTTCGCAGTGTCCCTTAGATAGAATTAACTGAGAGATATAGAGCAGATAAAGGGAATTTAATAAGAGAAAGAATTGGATAAAAGAACATGGAAATGTGTATTTAAATGAATCCGATGATAAGGTAAAGAAAAAGATATTTATTCAATATTTTACTTTTTTGTAGTGTAGATTTTCTTATATCTAGTGATTGATTGAAACCATTCGTTAGAAATATTGGAAGTTCCGAATATTTTTTCTGAAAATTTCAGTATAAAGACAGCGGACCTGTTCACCTACTGTATTTAGTTACAATTGTTTCAAACAGGCTCTACATCCGGTTACAACAGAAGTAGATACTAACTTCTTATTTTTAATGAAATAGTCTACTTTTTATAGCATATTTGGATTCTACTATTTATTCTAGAGGCACTTTAATCTTGTCTACATTTCCTTATACGTAAATTACGTATTTGTATTATGTAAATATTCAGTCAAAACATGGAAGGCAAACATTCCAGGATTCCGAATTTTGTCACGCCTCCCACTAGCTGAACTTCACTTTCCTAAACCCAAAAACAATAATTTAAAATTCTTACCCGCATAAACCAAACTTCCCAATGTTGCTCTTTCGTGGCGAGGGATCCATTTACTGAGCAAATTATGACAGCAAGGTTGAAGTGGGCCTTGAGTCAAACCCTGTATGACTCTGCAGGCTATTACCCCCAAATAACCGAACTGAGCTCCAAATAGTGGTAACAGGGCGCAAAATATGGAATTGATGCCTATGCTGATACCTAGCAGCAATTTGGGTCCATACTTCTTGGCTATCTCCCCGGCTAACACTTGAAACACGACGTAGCCCCAGAAAAATGAAGATAGCATCGTGTTCTTCTTACTTTCCCATTCAGGATAGGTCTGAAAAAGCGTAAATTTTTTAAATTCGAGTTAATACCTAGTACTTTGGAATCGTACTTGAAAATACTATTTGTTGAGGTAATTAGGTGTTTTATTTTTGAAAAAAAAATTGTTTCTATAAACATATGTCCTAAAATTTACTCTTTAATACCTACTAGTTGAGTTATAGATCGTTGAATATTAAATGCACATTTTTTATATTTACAAATCGTTAAGGTATAGTTTTCTGTTTCATCTAGCGATAATATTGAATCTTATTACGTATTCAACAGGGTTTCGTTGACATGGAATTGTATGTACATAAAGTTTGTATATCCAACATCAATTATTTGTTAACCTTTCCAATTTTTTAGTATAATATTTTTATAGATACTTATAAATTGTATGGTTTTGATTTTTTAAATCATACTTTAGAGGTTTGCCTTGATACTACACTTTGAATATTTAATTTGAATACTTCTAGTTTCCTGTTTTGGTATTATTTTACAGGCGGTGTAATCCCAAAAAGAATACAATGAATCATCAAAATGCACCACAAATAAGTTACAGACATTATGAAGTGGATATTGCTTATATAGTTTTAGTGACGCTTGTATTTACTCTTTCAAATTTATTGTACGTACCTACCTTTTTAGTTGTGAAGAAAAATTATGTATAGCAAAAGGACAATGAGTTTAGTTTTACACCACCGTTAATTGTGTCATTTCAAATATTCTGACAGATAAATCCAGATGAGGAAAAGTTAAAAACAATAAAGTCTTCTACCCTGTGGTGGGTATATTTAAAGCTACAATTAGAAAACGTAGACATAAGGAAATTTAATAAATTAGTTCCCTATTTAATGAAGTCAGTTGAACATCACCCAAAGAACTCTCAAGTTTAAGTACGGATCAAAGAAACAAATTTATGACAGGGGCAGATAATGAAACCTGTTTAATAGTTAAGGTTAATTTTCATTTTAGTATTTCATTTATTTAAAAATATTAAGTGTGTTTATTGTTTTAGATTGTTTTGATTATGGGTATTTCCGGAGCAAGTCGTCGTGATGAACTCATGAAACCAACTATCGATGATTTTGAAGATAGGGTTTGATTTTGATTGTAAAAGTGCCCGATACAAAAACTGATATTCAACGTACTTTTACAATTTATAATTCAGATTATATCGAGTTTTATTGAAAGAATGCAGCTCTGTCAAAACCATACCACTAGTTAACGTTTCTTTTTAAAATATAAATGCAACGAATATTGTTTGAATTAATTCAATAGGAGCAATGCTTAGTTTAATAGCAAAATATCTGAAACTGTCAATCTTGAAACTCATCTACTTTCGGAGAACGTCAGTTACTTTACTTGCAAATGCAGGAGGCGATATGTATAGCCTTAAGTGCCATGGGGGACGGAAGTCGTCATCAGTGGCCGAAGGATATGTTAAGGATTCAATCAAGAATAAATTCAGAATTTCAAATAAAAATCTAGTCTGTGAAGTTTCGAATTCAAACTGCCCGTCTACTTCAAAAGTAAATATCTCAACCACACCATCACACGCCGCATCGACTTCGGTAGGAATAATACAAATCCAACGAGAGAATGGACTTGCTTTGCGCATTGGCGATTAGAGGGGGAAGAGTAGGTATATAGCGAGCTGCACAGGATCGTTATACATAAAATCTAGCCATAGGCGCTTCTTCAGTGTGGTAGGTTAATTAGGTAAAATAAATTTATCAGAGTCATGTAATATAAACTCTCAATATTCGTAAAATTTATTGTTTAAAAGGTAAGAAAATTAAAAAAGGTAGGTATCGGGTCGAGGCAAGGCACCGCCCCTGGTCAACTGGGGGTTGAATATACGGAAATCTGACCGAAACAGACGAATTTTCGCACGAGCGCAAGTCCATTCTCTCGTTGAATTTAGTTTAGGTACATGTTCTAGTTGTACAATTAATGTTAATATTTGTAAATAATAATTAATATTAAGATTTTAGTTAGTTTCGATCATATTAATACATTTGCCTGTTAATAAATTTGATCTTTTAGTTGTTCCATAATGTTTCTATCACCGATATTGGAAACGTATGCGAAATACTTCGCGCCCTAGTGCCCGAAAAACTTTTGCACACGCTGTCATAGAAAACAGAAGAAAAATTATATTTAAACTTAAAATATATTTAAGTAGGTACCTATATTACTGAGAAATGTTTAATTGTTGCTTTATCACATACAATTTATTTCATCATCATCATCATCACTCACTAAATTGAACTACACAGTGGCGTAGATCAAAATACGTTTGAGGGGTAGGCTGCGTGAGAAAATACAGTAAATAGCTTATTTCACTAATTACTGGCTCTTTATTTACTGTCTCATTAAAGTATTGTATAAAATAAGAAACGGAACTAAATGGATCCAAATGAAAATGCAGTTCTTTAGAGAATAAGCCTTTTTCCAGAGCGGTAAAACATTTCGAATAAGCTTGGGATGGAACTAGATACAAATACAAAAGTAGCACCTTTTCACGCCAAGTTTATCGACATCAGTGATAATATCAGTCTGTTATAATAGAACATTTTATTGATCTTAAATTTCAAAAATGTAAATAGTTTGCATTTATTTATAGTTACGGCTGATTATAAAAAGCAGCTAAAATGAAACGCAAATTGGTACCATATTTAAGCTAATACTAATGGTTTAACATGCGTTTTTGCATAAAATATGACATATTTTTGCTTAAATAGAATAATGCTTTTGCATTTTATCAAATATTAATTCTATCGCAAAATTATATTGTAACTTACTGGAATATTTTCGTTTGGAGGACTATCACTGACCATGGCGATAACTGCGACGCTAAGTATGTTCCTCATTCCACCAATTGTTACCACTATAATAGCAAGGAGAATACACTGTACGTGCCGGATTCCAAAACCATATTTAGCTGGAAATGTTAATTAATTAGTTAACAGTCCCCTTCTTAACAATAATTATACTTGCCTGGTTTTGGAATTACATCAGTAACATTTACTCCATTTTTTTCTATAGTCATGATTACACTTTATTTCAGGGTAAAATTTCAAAAATAAGTTAGCCTAGACAACATTCAGCACCATTAAAGTATTATATTTAAGTGGAATTAAATGAACAACTGCCTGTAGTGTCTGATAACATAATAAATCTTAAAAATGTTAAAGAAATCAAAGTATCTAATCTCTAAAATAAAATTTTCCACTTTTTATCTATAAAATAAAACGTTACGGAAATATATGCATAACTACCTACACACTGGATTGAAGTACTATTCCCTAACCGAAATGAATCATGAAAAACGCTTAAACCTTACAAAGATATTGTGGTTTAACAGCAGCTGTTTGTATGAAATAGATAGTGTATTTTCTATACAATACTTCAATGTTAACCTTCAGCAACTTATATGGTAAATTGGTTCACAGTATCTTTTTCCACTTCCGGAAGATTCAAGGAAATGTCATATCCAAAACATGGGCAAAAATTACACCAACAAAATTTTATCCAAATGTTTTTTATATTATGATACATATACTACGGTAAATGCAGAGACTGTGACTCTAATTATACCACAATCACTCTAATTAGTTATGAATACATACAATAATAAAATCTTCAGACGATATCACTTAGAATATGTTTCTGACTTATCTGACTATTCTTTTATCAGATAATGATTTTAAGTGTCTTATATTGATGATAACACTACTTATATAAATTACGTAGGTAGCTTCAAAGACAGTACTCTCATAAATTAATAGTATAAATGTATAATTAAATCATTACTTAAGGTAGGAAGTAAATAAGTTCGAAATATACGAAAATTAATCTACACCAATTTTAAACGTGGCACCTCCGGCAGAATTTAGAAAATGAATAAATTAAATGTGATCGAGTTAAAACTAATTTCTAGATATCGGTCTTTTGCACTCTGGTAAAAACAACCATACATGTATATACATATATATACTATATACAGGTTGTCCTACCGGGAACTTCATCGATCTATTATGGGAAAGCCATAATTATGTCTTCTACTACTACTTATCTACTTATCTGCTACTCCGTCTACTTATCTACTTTTCCATTGCCTAGGTACTCTACAAAGGCTTCCTTAACATAGTCAGTTTGGAGTAGTATATGCAAAATTATGCAGCAATTGTCATTTTATGCAGGGTGAGAATTATATAGGGTGGCCTACATAAAAGCGGCGTACAAAGTTATAGATATTTTTTAATGGCACACTCTGTAGGTATATTTTTGCATCTTTGAGTTTCTCTTACAATTCTGGGGTAACTTTTATTAATATTCCCTATACCTAACCCTGTTTATATAAAACATAGTTAATCGACCGCAATAGTGACATTGTGGAAGAATCTAATACTGCCAAGGTCGTTGAATTTGATTATTACTATTTATCTCTATAAATGCACGAATTTCATTGGTCAGGTGCACACATTATCCACCATGACATCTGTACGCCATCCACTCGTACTGATGTGGTTGAATAACTATATATCTCTATAAACAAGGACCTATCTCAAGCCGTTTCTAAGATAATGTCCAATTTATTTTTAAAGAAACAACCTACTTCCTAATTTATTTGAAGGAGATGCCGAAAACAACTACTCCATGGGCAATATCCCTCGACTGGCGTTGCATTACATCGGCATCTCCATAGGAGGCGCCAAATCGTTCATCGAGACCAAATACCAGACACTGACCGGTTTCGCGCTTTTTTACGCTCATCAGAGCGCCATAGGTAGTGGACTCGATGAACGATGTTGCGACGTGATTGCCTAATGGGCATCGTGAACGTTAGTAGTGGTGAGAAACACACCTCTTTGGGTCTGTGCTACTATCTGTCTGACAATTATTGCCAAATTGACAGACAGACACCGACCTGCTTTTCAGCAGGTGCCATTACAGCAGTGTCCTCTATTGTCTTTAAGGAAGACAATCCTACTAATTTATTTGAAGAAGATTCCGATGTAATGCAATGCCAGTCGGGGCATATTGGCCGTAGAGTAGTTGTTTTCGGCATCTCCTTCAAATAAATAAGTAGGATTGTCTTCCTTAAGGACAATAGAGGTCACTGCTGTAATGGCACCTGCGGAAAAGCAGGTCGTTATCTGTCTGTCAATTTGACAATAATTGTCAGACAGATAGTAGCACAGACCCAAAGAGGTGTGTTTGTCACCACTACTACTTCATAATATTTATATTAATAATTCACATTATTTACTTTTAACCCACTGTACTGACAAATTGTTGAACATAAAATTAGCAAATGTGACGATCAAGTTTTACACTTCAGTCAAACTGAAGCGTTGCACATTTTTCCGATTCACGTATAAATAGTGACTAATAAATTATAAATTTACATTTTATATACAGGGTGACCAATAGTGTGACAAAGTTTCATTACTCCTATGCCCTAATAAACCAAAAAAAGTATATTTAGGATCTCACAGAACCTAAAACGACGCATATTTTAAAAATATATATACGGTGTTCTATAAACCGGGGCCATAGCAAATGAAGAAATAAATAAATGAACTGTTTTTTAAAAATATTGTGTTTTATAAAATTTATATTTACATATACTGTACTTATAATTAATATAACATATCACAGATACATAGGTATACCTACTGCTAAACAGGTGTTTTACTGAAATTTTAAATGAAATTCTTCATCAAATAATTTATACCATTTTCTTTAGGCCTCATTAACTTTACTGCACTAAGTTCTTGCATGATCATTTTCCACTACAATATGAATTAGGATTTTTTTTATTTTCTGCATTAGTGCCAAAAATGTAATATGTCGCTTTTAAATTTGTTCTATTGAACTTTAATTAGTGCCGGTAGAAGAAAGAATATCACATGTTACTTCATGCTTATTTGTAACAATAATATACTGTAGTGTCCATCAATAATACTATCCAAAATTTCGTTAATTTGGATCAAATTTCCGAAATGTACATTGTTTTCCTTCTCTAAAATCTAACGCAGCTAATTTAAATCACACAATAATTTTTCTACAGGAAATTTTAAAATTCAGATCAATTTTAATAACCTGGATATATGTTAAGTCAAGTTAAATCTACATATATATACAGGGCGTGTCTAAAGTCCGCCCCCACCCCACTGCTAACTTTCGAACTAATTGGGTTAAGGACTGCGGACAAAATACAGGGTGAATCATGTAAAATGTATTATTTTTTGAGGATAAATTCAGTCAATAAAGATTTTCTCAAGATGAACACATTGGACCTCCTGACAGTAGAAGAACCTATCAGACATTTCCTGGCGCACGATTTTCTGCCGCAAATCCAAAAGATTGCCTGGTCGGGTAATGATCACCTTAGATTTAAGGTAACCCCATTGAAAAAATCCAATGGACTAAAATCCGGTGAAAGAGCAGACCAATCAAGAGCAGTCCAATCCATTCCTTAGGATAAAAGTTATCAAGGAAATTTGAGACATGGTGACGCACGGTTCCATTGATACGTTATATTAAGCTGAAACCATAGACATTATTCTGAACTATTTCGGCTACCGCAGGCTTAATATTATTTTCTAACAAATCAATGCCTATGATGTGACCTCCTATGTGTTTGGATAATGTCCATGAGTTTCAAGGGGTTAAAATAACGTATCAACAGGACGGTGGGCCACCACATTATTTTAGGCTCAAAATTTTCCTTGATAACTTTTATCCTAATAGGTGGATTGGAGTCCCTCTTGAGTACCTCACCAAGTACCTCTTGAGTGACCTACTCGTTCACCGGATTTGAGTCCGGTGCACCCAATCTTTTGGATTTGCGGCAGAGAATCACCAACGAGTGTGCATTTATCCCCAGGCAAACATTTCACAACGTGCACCAGGAAATGTCTGATAGGTTCTCAATATTTTCCCTCCAATATTTCTCCCTACTATCAGGAGATTCAAGGTGCTCATTTTGAACTAATTCCTTAGTTATTCCTAATAAAATATTGTTTTCTTTATTAAATTGTTGAATTTGACTGCTTTTTATTCATTTGTAACCTTACAAAAATTCATATAACTTGAGAATGGATAGATGGATTTAAATTTTTCAAAAACCAGTATGCAGAGAATTGAAAGATCTCTTAATTGATATGCATCCCCATACGCCCCATACGTCAAAAGTTAGCAATGGGGGGCGGACTTTAGACGCTCACTGTATATAATAAATACTGATAATTAAAATTATTACACCTTTGCTAGTATTTGTGTTTGTATTAATTTACACAAGTGTATTTAATAAGAGATTCTACTATGATAGTGTCTGTGCGATGAAACTCATTTTCTTTAGGGGCTCAACCTTTATGGCTTCTGATAGTTGTCTATCCTTGATTTTGTTCCAGGGTTGTTCTTGGCCTGAACCCAAAAGAATATACAATATTCCTGATACAACGAACACTCCTGCTGCTATCGAAAAAACTATGTCCCAAAGTTCTCTGTCCCTCTAAAACAAAAAGCATAAAGTGTAACTTGCCGTCGTTCTTTACCCAGTGGGTTTCATAACCTTCAACTGATATTGTCGTAATGTTCAACGTTTATCTATTATAAAAAAAATTTAACCCTATTATTCACTTCTTTTAATTTTACATAATCTTATTCCATACCTCAAGAACTATTATCCAAACACGGATCAGTTTTCCATTTACATCTACATTGCTTTGCTTTCCTCTTTTATTTTTATCTTTGTTTTTGAAACATTCGGAAAATGCTTTATTTATACATAATCCTTAAAGTGGCGGAGGATATTAAACTTAGAGGATATTTCTACTTCAGATAAACGAATATGGAGGGGATAGTTGATATAAAAATTTATAACTGAAGCTTTAAGATAAGTCTATAAGAAGCTTTAGGTCATACATCCACCATCTAGCGGGCAGAAATTAATAAAATCTATTTGCTATAGTCATTAAAAAAAATTACGTGGAGCCGTAATCTATATTATATAAGATACTCAAGCAGCATTAAAAGCTCTAAGGTTTTTCACTTCTGAACCTTCACTAGCCTGGGAATATTTATAAACAGTAGGTTGTGCTACTACTAAAAAGAAAACAGGATCACCTGGATATGAGTACCAGGATGTTAGGGACCTGTCTGAAAAGGTGCATCATGATTCATCGAAAATAAGTCATTTTATGGGATAACAAATAGTCGCATGGTGAAAGAAGTAATAGAAAATGGGAGGATGTACCGAAATTTCCATGTTGGTGATTTACTGCAGAGCAAAGACAAGTGGAATGGTTTATTAATGGTTTTATAACTATTCGCGTATGTTAAAGTAATATACCCCTCAGATGTGTCTTTGTCTTTGTCAGACATCTTGAGCAAGATAGGATTACATATATTTACCATTATTTATAAGAAAAGGCATTAATGCAGAAAAAACCCATCTGGTAATCAAGTCTAATAGGCATTTTTTATAGTTTTCCTGACAAAATACTTACACATCATGCTTTCATAGAAAAATTTAGTATAAAAACGAATTAGAAGCAAACCTCTTACCTCTGTATATCCACTAATCGTCCCAATCGCATCTACTAACAGCGGCGCGATAAAGGAAAAGATATTAGCAACAGTGTTGGTAATTCCCATCATGGTCCCAGCATGTATGGGAGAGATGTCCATGTGATTAATTGTGAAACCACACAAAACACCGGAGTTCATCCCCACTGCAATAACTAAAATGGATAGAGTAACATCCTTTTGGTCACTTCCCACAGTGTTCAGTGCCAACAGAGCTAGACCTGGTATGAATGTACCTATAAAACATTATCGAAATATTAAATTAAGTGGTCAAGTTAAATGTGAGTACAAACTAGGTTATGCTTCACGAATGAAACTGCTTAATAAATGTTCTAATGTCACAAAATTGATCATTTATAGGAAGGATTTAATCCTTCAGTAACAGCCTTTACTCACCTATAGTATTACACAGTTTTCTACTAGCTCCCACGCTTACAATGTTTCTGGCTATTACTAAATCAGCAATTGGGCTGAAAACGTTACTGAGCAACCACTGGACTAAATATGGAAGGGCAGAAAAAAAACTACTCTGTAAAATACAAAAAAGTACATATTAGCCCGATAAACGAAATATCATTGGCTTTTTAATATTGCAGAAAGCAGAAAGCTACATATAGAAAAATATTTGCGCCATCTCTTGGCAGGAAAGTAATTTTTTTGAATTTATAAAACTTTTGTTTTTTAGTAACAGATGGCGCGCTGGTATGTATATAGACAATTGTATGAAGGCACTGTAGTCCTACTTACAGTCAACCTTAAGTCACTGTATCGTAATTTTAGCAATGCGCCATCTCTTATTAACAAGTTCATGATCCAGGCTTCAAATTCACTATTACTGAATTTTATTTGTACGCCTCAGTCTACAGTGTTATGAAGTCAATAATAATATCTATAAAAGAGATTTTAGACAGAAAAAATAGGGTATGCTATTTAAATATGTCACGAAATTAGTCAGTAAATACACACAGTAAAATAAGACAAATGGTAAAATTACTAAATGGTAATCGTAATTTGCTGCAGTGTTATTTTTAACACGAACTGGGTAGTATAATAACTAAACCTTTAGAACTCATATTACACGAACGATATACCCGCCAAGTTTGTAGAAGTACTCATAAATAGTAAAATTTACAAAACCCTGTGTTAAAAATGAATCAATCCGCCATAAAAACAGAATAATTACCCGGTGAATAATTAACTATTACACATTACCTTGTAAAATCTACTGTGTTAAATTACTTTTATGTAATGTAATAATACACCGATATGTCTAACACTGCCAAGTGTGGACTATATACCTACACACTGATGAGTGTGGATTCAGTGTTAAAATCAGTCGGATTTATTTACTGTGCAGTTGTTTTATATATACAGTTAAATAAAGGATACCATTAGAGTCTTAGTAGTTCCTGTAAGAGGATAAAGTCTTTCCAATAGGCAGACTTCCTTTTATATGTCTATATATTTGAGATATTTGAAATTTAGTAAAATTTAACGTTTCCTTGCTAAATATTCGTTGCATCTTCTGCAATTGAATCACTAGAAAAATATCTTATAATAATAGTTATATAGGTACTTCGTAAGGAGAGTAACGTAACAGTAAAAACGTCTGCTAACTAACAAAACTACTATACCTAATAATAAATTATTTTTCGGTAATAAGCAGAATAACATTGGAAAACAATTTTTGCTCTAAAGCAATTCACTCTTTTTAATAGAAATTTTTTCAGTGCTTATACCTACTGAAGCTAAATTGAAGTTCAAAATTTTCTCCATATAACTAGGTATTTGCGTCAGCAGAGTGTAGTAACCCCAGTTTTGGCCACAATGGGATATTAATATTGCATAGAAAGGGGCCGAAGTGAATATAGCCTTCCATGGAGTGGGAAAAGTCTGAAAATATAAAAGAATATTAGATAATTCTTACTGATTCTTAAAGATCATAAACAAACAATATTGTAAATGCATTCGAATAAATTATTTAGAAAAATGTTTTTGTCTAACTTATAAAAAGTAAAAAAAACTGCCGACGTAGCTCAAAAACCAATAAGGCTTCAAATTTGTCTTGATAATCTATACAGTGTTATTCAGAACTTATCCATAATTAAATTTGGGGATGTTCTGCATACATGTACAAATGTGGTAGTGCAAAAAAAAATTTTTTTGGCGGGGTCTGAAAATTATTTAAAAGTTTTTCATTCTACGCCGCAAGATACTGGTCCACTGTAATGGAGTGACCTTGGGACTGACAGTGCAAACTGGCTAGCACGAAAAAAACTTCGGAAGTTCTGAGAGTATACCGACACCCGGCGCAAAAAAGATTTGCAGCGTTTTTACTTTAAAATAAACTTAAAGATAGATAGATGTGACCAAAGTGACGTGTCTTTAAAATGAATAAAATTTTGTTACACTAATTTTGAAGAATTGCGCTACTTGAATACTAGGTATTAAAAACATGAAATTTATAAAAAATTTGCACATACCTTGTTACAAAAGCTGTTCGAAATAATATTCCCGACTTGTACACATTTTTGGGCACGCCTTATCCAATTTTGCCGCACTAAACCGAATGTTCCTCCTGGTTGCTGATCTTATAAACGCAAATTATTAAGTAAATTGGCGATTTTCAGCATTTTGCTGCAACAACCACTCCCAAAACCTAACTCGTAATTAATAATCCACTGGTAACAGTCCATTAACTCAGCATTACTGTACACATGAGCCATTTTGAAAATTTTACAGTTTAACACTCCTACGATAAATAAAACACCGGCACTTAGAGAGGACACAGATAGACTGATGACTGAATAGACAATAGAGGTATTATCCCCACTCCAACTTTATTCACTCGGTCTGAACCAGGCGTTGCAGATACAAAAACGAGTTTACTTTTTTTTACCACATTCTTAGGAATGTGGTATATCAAATGTCGTTGAAGTACAGTTGCCCATCTACGTAGTCCTTTATAATGATATAACTTTAAACATTGTTTACGGGAAATCCTAAAACTTTTATTATAAATTTTTTTGGTGATATCGATTTCTTATTTAAGGATGCACATATCCTCAAAGTTTTAGAGATAAGTCCTGAATAACCCTGTATTGAGAATATGTTATTATTGTTTATTCCATCGTTGGTAGTCTCTAATATATTACCTGATACTATAGAATTTACTTGACAAATCTTTATAACACTTAATGCTCCAACTTGTTGCTGGAATATAATATAATGTATCTTCATACTTTAAACTTTTACTATTAAAATAAACTACTTATACCTCGTCCTCATTTATAGTTGTCCCAGCTTGAATATACTTCTTTTCCCTTTCTGTTATAAATTTGTATGTCGCTGGACTATCTGAACCAAATATTAACCAGAGAATGGACCATGCCATGCCAATACCTCCATAAAGATAAAAAACTACTGGCCAGCCAAGCGACGACGAGGACGATATCGCACCGGCTATAGGCATCGATACAACAACCCCTAAAGGTGCTCCTGCAAATATTAAACCGAGTATGATGATGTTAAAGTACAAAGAATCGTACATTGCAGTTTCTTTTGGGATTACACCACCTGTGAAATTATAAAAACAGGAAACAAAAAGCATTCAAATAAAGATTAAAGGTGTAGTGTTAAAGCAAACTTCTAAAGTTTGCCCCAGAAAGCCACTGTATAATATGCATTAAAAATAAATATATTACAAATGAACTAAATTACATCTAGTGTTTTCTTTTTAATTTGATATAAAATTCTTAATATTACAAATTATATTTGAAATTATGTCTGAATAAAGAAAAATATAATAAAATTTAAAATAAACTAAACACTTAACTAGCTTTGTTCTGAACATTTCCAGTCGATCCTGGACTAGTCGTCGGTAATAATTGATGAATAATAATGATCAATATGATCAGTAATTTATTTATATTATTTTAGAATACTTCTCGTTTCCTGTTTTTTCTTATTTTACAGGCGGCGTAATCGGCTGCTTCAAGAAATAAGTTACACCATTATCTAGAAAGAATCGTATTTTTGATATATGATCTACCAATCCTTGTGATTATTATAAACAAATTAAAGATAGGTATTTACTTATATGTATGTTATTTTTTAAAATAACTTCATAGCCAAATCGAATATTTCGTGGTTACTTTTTAATAATATAATTTACAACAACTTTTTTTTAGTTTGAAAAAGAATCATTATTTCTTATAGTATTACCTTGTAAATATTAATATTTTTAGATTATTTAGCTGTTTAAATTGTCAAAAGTTTTATAAGAATATTGTTATAGTTATTGTTGTACCATAATTCTGTAAGATTATACTATTTGGGATTATTCGTACCAACTTCAGAAAGAAAAATAACAAGGACATTTTTAAAATCAATGATAGTGCAAACCAATTTTGATAGTGCATTGACCAGCAAACATCAACAAACATCACGATAGATTGTTGTTACACTTAATTCTAAAATTTCTCTGCTCAAACTTCAATTTGGGCATAGAGAAGTCTCAATAAAAATTATTTTTAAATTTACCAAGGAATTAAAAAATGCAATAAAAACATATTGTTAAAATACCAATACCTTCCATTTAAAATAAGGAAGTTGATCTCAACTTCCAATGTAACAGGAAGTGGCAGAAACTAAAACTCGATATTTTTTTAATTTCTGCCTCTACTGTTTCTTCATATACAAATCGATTCAACTTGTCGTGATATATAGATGATCGAATATTTTGGAGGAAATATCTTGAATCGCAATATTCTATATGATTAAAAATGGACTATGAAAGTTAACACTGACGTAGTTTTCCACATAACACCAAACACTATACTGCATTCGACGTGCGTTTCCCCAACCAAGTTGGCATCATCTGGATATGATTATCACTTAAACTGATGAGTTTTAATAATATCCAGATGATGACAACTTAGTTGGCGAAACGCGCGTCGAGTGCATTATCGCGTTTTGGTGTTATGTGGAAAACTACGTCAGTGTTAACTTTCATAGTCCATTTTTAATCATATAGAATAATGCGATTCAAGATATTTCCTTTAATGTAGGTACTTACCAGCAAATACAAAATTTCCTATTTTAGCTCTATCCTGATTAGGAACCCACTTGGTGAGTAAATTGTGACAAGATGGGAGCAAGGGACCTTGGGTAAGGCCTTGTATTACTCTACAAATTATGACTCCCATATAACCGAACTCATTTCCGCAAAAGGGTAAGATTACGCAAAATATGGAATTTATGAACATGGTTATAGCTAGCAGGAACTTAGCTCCATACTTTTTTGCTATCTCCCCGGCCACAACTTGAAATACGACGTAGCCCCAAAAGAATGAGGACAGCATTACGTTTTTCTTACTTTCCCATTCAGGATATGTCTGAAAACAAATCAAAGTTTGAATTTTATGTGAAACTAAATATGTAAATTTTAAATTAAATGAAGAGAAGTTTTCACCTTATAATAAAACTCAATAGAAAAATAATATTTATAAGGTACTACGTACTTCTGATAAATAATACCAAATTGCCGAGTCCAAAAAGAGCAAATATACTTCTTATCAATAATTTTTTTATTTCGGCATTGGTAATTTGTATGTACTACACGACCTGGCAGCAAGAGAAAAAAGGGTCTTTGCTACTACCTGTCTGACAATTATTGTCAAATTGACAGGCAGGCAGCGACCTGCTTTTCCGCGGGTGCCATTACAGCAGTGACCTCTATTGTCTTTGAGGAAGACAATCCTACTTATTTATTTGAAGGAGATGCCGAAAACAAACCAGTCAGTGTCTGGTGGTTGGTCTCGATGAAAGATGTGGCAACTCCTATGAGGATGCCGAAGTAATGCAATACCAGTAGAGGCAGTTGCCCATGGAAAAAAACAAAGAAAATGTAACCATATGTATTTAACGTTTTTAAGGAACTTTTGATATAACGTACAGATTTTTAAGTTTCCCTCTGGTACGTTATAACATAACCAAGCTTTACTGTATATTCAACTATGTTCAACTGCTATATTCTTTAAATATTTATTTTTTAGTCAATTTAGTTAATTTAGTCAATTGATGTTAATAAAAAGACATCAAATATTTCAAATATTATAAATTAGATACATATATTTAGATAATTCTATAAACCAAGTATTATAACAAATTTAAATTATTAAATTAATTGTAGCATTAGGCATTTATTTGGCATTTTTTGTTTTTCAAATGCTTTACACCGATATTCAGCTCTTTTTCAGTGAGGAATGTTGTTTTATGCTAAACTTGTAAATTATTTTTACAAATGGTTCATTCTCAGAAGAATATTTTAAATAAACTATACAGATATGTGTCACAGAAAAGTTACAGATAATATAAAAAAATATTATTATATGATTAAAAATTATGAGGATCTTAGATTATCGCATCTGGTACTTACAGGAATATTTTCGTTTGGAGGTGTACGACTAACCATTGCAATTATTGCAACATTAAGAATAGTCCTCATTCCGGTAACTGTAACTATGGCAACCAGAAGGAAGACATATTGCACATGACGCACTCCAAGATACTTATCTGTAAAAAAAAACTTTAAATACAAATGTCCCTTGGTTGCCAAAGGAGATATTTTAAAAATGTCTTAAGTTAACACGGTGTGCTCCACAAAAACAGCCAACTGGAACATAACCTTTTTGAATAATCCACTTTACATTTTATACAGTACTTGTATTTCAAAACAAACCACCCTATATATTCCAGATTCCTTGTGAATGTGGTAAATATTATATTGGTGAAACATCTAGAGCGTTGCAAATAAGGGTTCGCGAACATAAAAGTTATACTTATTGGGGATTACCAAGTTGATAGGTCCACATTAGTAAAACATGTATGGGATAACGGTCATCGAGTTGATTGGAAACAGGCTAAAGTTTTACAAAAAGAAGAAAAATCAGTTAAAAGAAAATGCTTTCATTAAACTTAATGGCGATAATTGTCTCTCGTCAGAAACAATATTCACTGATCAAAGATGATTTCCTCTATCCAGAAGGATGTTACCAGTGGAAAATTAATAATATCATAGTGATCAGTGCATGTGATGACAATTTGAATTAAAAATGTCGATCTGATAAAATATACATCTTATCATACAAAAAATTCTTATCATACAAATGTTCTACTGACGGAGAATTGAGGATCAATTCGAAACGTTTAGGAAAAAGCTAGTTAAGTGGTTCATTTCTTTTATTATAATTTTATTATTTATATAAATTTTATTATAATAATTATTTTATTTAGACATATTTTAAAATATGACATGTAATATAATAATTTTGTAAAAAACTGAAAAACCACTGATGAAATTTAGTTAATTAATCAAATATTATTTTATCCCATATTATACACTGTTTTTTTTTTGGCGCAAACTTTAGAAGTTTGCTTTGATACTGCACTTTGAATATTTAATTTGTATGCTTCTGGTTTTCTGATTTTTGTTATTTTACAGGTGGTGTAATCCCAAAAGAAACTATGAATCATGAAAACGTACCACAAACAAGTTACAGATATTAGCCCAAATATCTCTTGAATTTGATAAAATTAAAAAAATACGAAAAACACGTCAATTGAAACACAGAGGGGGAATTTAAAGTAATAACCCCCATCGTATATAATTGGAAAGGGCATATAAATCCCTATCCGACTATACCCAAAAACGTTAAATCGGTTGATTGGTTTGATTTTTTTGAAAAATGTATCTATTTATTAATGAAATAAATTTAGTGAAATTGTCTACATTTTAATAAAATAATTTAGTCAGAATTAATTACTTCTTTGTACCATTAACAAGAAAAAACATTCAGTTTGACATTTAAAAACATTATTTAAAATAGGTTACACTTGCAGAACGAATCGAATCGGTGCATGATTTTTCGACTAATTCGCGAACCAATCAACAGATTTAACATTTTGGGTATGGTAGGATAGCTAGTTAATTGTATGCCCTTTCCAACTATGTATCATTGGTTGTAAATTGTAACTCTTGCCATGTGGAATTTCAAAGTGAGGAAGAGCAAAGAGGAAGTGACTGCTAAAATTTTATCCAATGTGGAGTTAAACCTTTCCCTCGATATTTCAATTGATGTGTTTTTTTTAAATTTTCTCAAATTCAAAAGATATTTGAAGTGGTTTATTTTTAATAATGAAAGCACTGTATATCGATACCTTCACTGAATATTTAAATACTTGTATAAACAGATTATAAGAGAATACATGTAGTAACAATAAGGTTAACAAAGGTAAAATCAAATTCCTAAATTTGAAAATAAAATGTAAACGTCCTGTACATAAAGAAATCTCTATGCTACTGTATGGTGTCTCGTGACTGAACTGATTAAACAGTCACGTATTTATTGCGACGTTAAAAAATAATACAAACTGAGAAAAGAAATTTTTACTTACTGTGAAGTTTCTAAACCACAAGAGAAGCAAGTTTCAATTATTACAATGAAAGATAGAGTATCTGTTCCCTGTTTTAAATATGTTTAAAAGAATCATTACAATTTTTGTTGAAAATTACCCCACCATAACGCATGCAACGCCTCTTCTCTTTGCGGACACTTTATTGAAAAGTATTTTAATACCTTTTTACTGTTATAAATAATTAAATTCTTCAAATAGTTGTAACTGGATATTAAATTACAATTAAGTAAATAATAAAAATAAAATTGTTACATTTCTCAATAAACAGGTACGTTAAATTGGGTCACTGCACATAACTAACTCATAAGAAAGTTTCATTACAATAAAATATAGGCACCTACCATTTTTTTCTTTAACATACTAGAATACAATTTAATTCATTGAATCAAGAGAGAAATACAATCATATTAATTATTTTTAAATCGTTGGAAAAAAGGTATTGGAATTGAAGTATGTAAACTATCACTTTTCACATCAATAGGTATATCTAATAGGTATATAAAGTATACTATTTTATATAACAGTTTACAAAATATTCAACAATACTATGTTTGCGGCAAATTATTTATCAAAAGAATCCAAATTTAACAGCAAACTAACACAATTTTAATTTTCAAGAAAACAGCAACCATGGTAAAAAATTTCCAACAAATTTATTGCAAATGTTTAATTGCAAACAATTAAACAAAAGAAAATATTCGTATACGAAATATTTCTAAACTTACCCGGTTTTTTCATTTTCTTATGCTCGACCGTTTTGATTTCTTCTGCTGTCATAGTCGTTTATATAAAATTAAAATGAGGAACCCAATTGGAAAAGATTAAGGCCTGAGTAAACCTACTTTGAATTTGTTTCTGTTAACACAAAGCCAGAAACTAATTAATTGCTGTCCGGTAGTACTCAACTTATAAGAAGATCTTAATGGGACCACAAAAATGTCACTATCTAATCAAGAAATCACATTTTCCACTCAGTCTCGAATATTTTATCTACTGCAGAAGCTGAAAGAATTTATATAAAATCAACTATAAGTGCACGTTTTAAAATGAGTATGTTTTTGCTAGTAGATACTAGTACTACGCAAAATGCCGCATGTCTGAGATAAGGACAAGAAAAAATATGGAAAAATCGAAAACGGTAAGACTTAAAATACATCAATTTCGAAAAAGTCTCCGAATTAACATCCTTTGCAAAACTATTGGTATAGTGAATAGTTTCAAAGTATTTCAAAATTTTACTTCAAAACGTTTTTACCTTTTATCTGAAAATCACTTTCGAAATTGTTAGTTTTGATACTATAGAGGATTCATTTGAGCATATAATCCCTTGGTGATTATTCTTAACAGAAACTATACTATTTTGAAATCGCTGACAACCTTATCTATGATTTCACGATGTGCAAGTTATAAAAATTCCGTTTGGTTTGATAATAGGTTTAGTATTGGCGCATTCGCCATTATTTATAATTTTCATTGTTATTTTATTCAGATGCATCAAGGATTTACGTATTAATCAACATAAAGGAAGATATATTACAATTACACAATAAATGTTATAATTTGCCAGTAACTTTTCTTGTGACGTTCTTAAGCTTTCAGAAATTAATTGTTTTTCTAATCTAATCTATATATCTAGATCTAAAATAAATTCGGTGTATCTGCTACTTAATACAAGTATATGTTTGTCTTCAATGTCAAAAATGTTATTCTATTGATATGTTAAGTTCATGGCGTCACGATTCTCATAGATATCATTTACATACTTTTATCAACCACCTAATTAAAACAAAAGTACCTAATACAAAATAAAATATTTTACTCATTTGATGGAACAGGAGGAGAAATGCATAATAAATTATTTCAGGCAAGCACGCAATAAAATAAGATGTCAATTATACAGGGTATTTCAGTTTCGATTATCTGCATAGGGATCTCGAAAGCCATAAGAAAAGTGCGTGATAGTATATCTTAAAGAAAGTTAAAAATATTTCAGTTATTAAAGTTATTTAAAAAAATATTAGTTTAAGAGAACTGTCTCTATTTTTTTTTTTTTTTTTATTTGTGAAACTTATCCATTTTTTCGTGATAACGCCTCTTATATAGATTCGAAACAGAGAAAATTCAAGTAGGATTTAGTTTTGTATTTATGATACAGTTCAGGAAAAAGGTCAGGTTTGTATTTTTCAATATTTAAGTTCAAATACTGTTAAGACAAAAAACGTCGTTTCAAAAATCTAAAAATACTACGTTTTTGGGCAATAACATGTGGTCTTAAAAAGAAGTTTAATTTTGCTATTCTTACAGATAGTCAGAAGGAAGTAGAAACGATTTTCAAAAATTGCCAACTTCAAAATTCGTTCTGATTCCCTAGGTCGCCATACAAATAAATAAAACTGAAACACCTTGTTATGAGAGCGGGTAACATGTTAGAAAAATGATTTGTCATTAACTGTACAAAATATAGCAATTCTAATTAAATTCGGAAAAACTAATTGTTGTAGTTGGAAATAGGAAAAGTTATAATCGGAAACATTTGTTATCAAGGATGTTTTATTAAACATGATAGAACTTTCAATGGCGATGACTGTAAAATCAGGTGTCAGTTTGCCCGTTGCTTGCTCTTTCTCTGACTGCCTTTAGAGCAGTTGGAAGCTGATCCATTGCTTTATTGCAAAATTGTGTTCAGCGATGTGGCTCATTTTTTATTTAACGGGTTTGTTGCTAAGCAGAATTTCCGAATTTGGAATGATAACAACCCGAAAGTGATCCTACAGAGTCCATTACATTTAGAAACATGCACAGTTTGGTGAGGTGTATACTGGCGGTATAGGACCTTGTTCTTGAAAGATAAGGCTGGAGCTAACATATCAGTCAATGGAGAACAATGATCCATGAATATTTCTTTCGACATTGGATGACATTGATCCAAACGTGGTGTGCATGCAACAGGATGGCACTACGTGCCATACGAGACTATCGACTTATTGCAAACAAGATTAATAAAGTGGATACTCGAAGCGGATGATTCTTTATGAAACATCGTGAAAATAATTGTTTTGAAAAAAACATTGATCTCATTTAGATGTTCCAAGAAATATATAGAAAACACTCTATATACTAGTATTTCGACATGTTAGGCCTTTTTCAACAGTCTATTACTAAACATTTCCAAGGGCGTTTTCGTTATTTATTTGTTTACGAGCACCTACCTCCGATTGATCCGACCATCTGGTAAAGCCCGAGTTTTTATTACCTTTTCTATGAAGGGCGAGTGTGTAAAATCTATCTGGTATCTAGATGGTAGGATCAATCGGAGGTAAGTGCTCGTAAACAAATAAATTTTCAAAAACGGGCTTGGAAATGTTTAGTAATGTAATTTACTCTATAGAAAAAGGCCAAAACTTCTCAATTTTTAAAATAATGAATTTATTCGTTACTTTTCGAAAGCACTGTAGAGTGTTTTCTATATATTTTTTGGAACATCTAAATGAGACCAATGTTTTTTCAAAACAATTATTTGGTGATAAGTTGATTTCAAAAAATGGTCTTCTTAACTGTTGATTTGAGTCCTGCGATGTTGCCTCTAGAAGATTTTTGATAAAAAGTTCTATTTTGTGGCACTTATTCATGTTTAAGGTTGTATCGAGCTTAAAAAAATACCCTATAGTAATATAAAAATATCAATCATGATGAAGTGAGGACTTGATACCTTCTACAACCAGGAAAATAACACATTTATTATTTATTCCATCTACTTATTCACCTACGCGGAGAAACTTTAAGAAGTTCACTACTAATCACGTTGCAGGATAGTCTGGTATTTGATCACCATATGGTGCATGAATATACTAATCAATTATTTATAAACAGGTCTATAGATCCACGAACAGAAATGCAAAGACCTACTTGCTCTCTAGTTTTAACACCTCTTGATTATTTTCTCTGCGGTTATGTGATAAGTTAATTATACATAATCGCAACACACAGGCTTTATAAACTTCAAAACTTTAATAAATACGAAATAAAATGAGATATATACCTGTAAATGTCATCAGTAATACAAAAAATTAGTGGTTATTGGCTATCAATTTAGACACTTAATTAGAATACTAATATTAGTAACTCAATCCAAGCTCAGTCCCTCGTTTGTCGGGAGTAGGAGGGAAATGACAAAGCAAATGGAGCGGAGCAGAATGAGGAATGAGGAATATGCTATGCTATGCTATACCATGTATAGTAAAGTATGACTCATCAAACACCTGGCGTCTAGACAGCATCCGGTTTCAGAGTATGATGCAATATTTAAAAATATCTGACGATGGTATTTTGAAAAAGCTGACGGCGATAAAAATTGTGGGAATAGCCGTTACATGTAGTTCTCACAATCTGCAAATAAAACACCTGACGTCTAGATCATCCGGTTTCATAGTATGATGCAATATTTAAAAATATCTGACGACGGTATTTTGAAAAAGCTGACGGCGATAAAAAATGTGGGAATAGCCGTTAGAAGTAGTTCTCACAATCTGCAAATAAAACACCTGACGTCTAGAGATCATCCGGTTTCATAGTATGATGCAATATTTAACAATATCTGGCGACGGTATTTTAAAAAAGCTGACGCCGATAAAAATTAATTTAATACTCCGCGTCAGCAATAAAAAAAAATATTAAGTGATAATACATATGAATGACATGCTTCTGTTTAAATAATATCTAATCCTCCTATTCTCTATAAGAAGCAATATACATAGTAATAATATACCACTTATTCCCCACACAAGTCATCTAGAATCAAATATATCATAATATAAACAGTAGTAATATACTCGTGAGCATGATGTAATAACTAAAAAACTGACTTGTTGATAAGGGGATAAGAGGGGAGCTACCCGTAGCTCCCAGGAGTTGAAACACGTGTCAAGAGGTTAACGAACGCTACAAACAGACAGGTCTAAAATTAGTTGAATGATCTTGAATGCTTGGTCCATTATTGATTATTAAAGGGTATAGTATAAGGTACAGAGCATGTAAAACACATATTGAACTCAAGACTAATATATTCCACATGTTTTATTTTACTCAACAGTATCAGCAACATTTATTATTAATACATATGAATGTTATGCTTCTGTTTTCAATATTTAATCCTATAAGAAGTAATATACATAGTAATAATATACCACACCAGTCATATATCATCAAATGCATCAAACTATGAACAGTACTAATATGCAGCCCTTCCTCACATATCATATTAATAACAAATTATCTATATTCTTTTGAAAAAACCGATAATATTGATACCAGTCAATTTTCTATACACTTCGAGCAGTTTTCTCATACAAGAGTGGTGAAGATAATAAAAAATGATTCTTATATTTATTTGGGATTTGAATCAGTATGCAAGCTCTGGGAGCTATTGCCTTTGATCAAGTTCAGACTGGATATATTAAAAAGCCAGCAATTTAAGAATTACTTCAAGATATTAAAAAAAGGGCTACAGCAAGGAGATGGTAATGTTTTTCTAAATGCCTTAAACATACTTCATCCAGAGGATAATCCACACTCTGAAAACGTCGGCACATGTTTGGAGCTTATTTATTTGTATCCAGAAGTATTTGAAAATCATTGTAACAACATACATGGAGACAGAGAAGAAGAAAGTTGCATTCAACGAGAAGCAGAACCAAGTTCATCATATAATAACTTGGAGTTTTACTTAGAACGCCGCTAGGAGGATATATTGGGAATTTGTTGCTCTCGACCGACACCGGCTCCATCAGAGGATTGAAAGGACTTCAAAACTTCTTAATCCTATATTAGAAAAAGAACATAGATGTGTAATATACAATATGAGGTTCATAGATAATTTACTGATATAAAAATGCATAACAATAATAAAGTGTTTTATTTAAAAAACAAGTATCTGTATTATATTATTTTGACTAATCCATGATTTATGAGATTTATCGACACCGAGTCATTTAAAGTTGTAATATATACAGTGTTCCTAAACAGTAGGTACCTATATAGTTTTAATTCTCGTTATTCACAGAGGAGTGATATACTGGTGATATACGGTACTTAAAGGAATACGCGGTATACCATAAATAAATAGACAGACAGAGAGCTATATCTAGTAGGGGTTTATGGGAGGGTGTTCTACCAAGAAACAATAATATTTTAACCCAACAGAATTCAGCTGTAGAGGTGAGCTTAATGAGGTAATATCTAAATATAGCACCTGATTAATTGAATAGCTAATAATTTCCTCAATAAAAGTAAACTAGAAGGTACTTCAACTCTATCGGTGAGAGGTAAAGCCAAAAATTATCAGCGTCATCTATCGCTAATATTTTCGACAAGCCTTCAATAAATACTATCATAAAACAGCACCAACAATGAAAGGTTAAGAAAATTATCATGTCTTCTCTTGTTAATATTAAATTATGGAGAATATGTTTAATATCTAACTAACACGCAGTATAATACAAATTAATATTAACGGAAACGTACTAAAAGGTCTTCAATAAATTCCCAAGCAAATGAAAACGCTACCAAAAAATTGTCACCAGAACAGCCACATTGTTACATGGTCTCCGAGCTCCGAGCATAGCTTTAATTATGCAGCAATCAAGACTAACGTATTTCCCTAAAACATTATTTACCCAAGTCGGGCTATTAAATCGATACACCGTTTACAGAAGTCATAGTGCAGATGCTGTAACTAGTACAATATTTTTATTATACAGGGATTCTACGCTGAATCTTCTCGTAAATAGCAATATATCGCCCCTTCGACCACATATACCTCCCACATCAGTAATCCAAGAAAAAAAAAAACACTTATTACATACTAAAGACAATACATATGTGTAAAATGATTGTTCTTTTACATAATTGCATAATAATAATATACAGCTCCTTCCTCCACATAGATCATCCGAGTCAGCAATGCAATAAAAACACTTATTACGTGCTAAAAGCGATAAATATACTTGTATAAATGCTTCACTTTAAATAATGCCTAATCCTCTTATTCTTGCACCAATGGCTAGAAGTAATACTGCTGTAGTAATATACCGCCCTCATCCTTCACACAGACCTCCCACATCAGTAATGCAAGAAAAACACTTTAATCTTCTCATCAATAGTAATATACCATCCCATCCCCCACACAGACCTATCACATCAGTTATGCAAGAAAACACATTAATCTTGTCGTCAATAACAATATATCGACCCATTAATCCACATAGACCTCTTATATCAGTTATGCAAGAGATTCACTTTAATCTTCTCATCAATAGCAATATACCGTCCGTTCCTCCACACAGACCAATCACATCAGTTATGCAAGAAAAACACATTAATCTCCTCGTCAATAATAATATATCGCCCCTTCCTCCACACAAACCTCTTACATCAGTTATGCAAGAAAAAACATATTAATCTTCTCGTCAATAACAATATATCGCCCCTTCCTCCACATAGACCTCTCACATCAGTAATACAAGAAAAACACCTTAATTAATCTTCTCGTAAATAGCAATATACCGCCCCTTCGACCACATATACCTCCCACATCAGTAATCCAAGAAAAAAAAGAACTTATTACATACTAAAGACAATACATACGTGTAAAATGATTGTTCTTTTACATAATCACATAATAATAATATACAGCTCCTTCCTCCACATAGACCATCCTAGTCAGCAATGCAATAAAATCTTCAATAAATTCCCAAGCAAATGAAAACGTTACCAAAAATTGTCACCAGAACCGCCACGTTGTTACATGGTGTATATGCGAAAGGAGTTAATGGTCTACACATATTTGTGGAGGCGGGATACAGTATAAGGTGTAGAAAAAGATGTAAAACACTCAGTATATAAATATATTACATAATTTCATCCTCTCTTTAAAAAACAGAGGAGCAAACCAAAATTCAAACAAAACAGACAGAATAAACTATATATTGGTTGACGGAGGCCATAAAGCAACACATGCTGAAATCAATTTCAATTCAACTAACGTATTTCCCTAAAACATTATTTACCTAAGTCGGGCTATTAAACCAATACGCTCGTTACAAAAGCCCTAGTGTAGATCCTACCAACTTTTTAACTATGAATTTATTTTTTTCCACCTTGATAATGGATTCTACGCTGAATCTTCTCGTAAATAGCAATATAACACCCTTCGTCCACATATACCTCCCACATCAGTAATGCAAGAAAGACACATTAATCTTCTCGTCAATAACAATATACAGCTCCTTCTTCCACATAGACCACCCGAGTCAGCAATGCAATAAAAAAACACTTATTACGTTCTGAAGGCGATAAATATACTTATATAAATGCTTCTCTTTAAATAATACCTAACCCCCTTACTCTCACACCAAAGCGATAGGCTAGAAGTAATACTGCTGGTAGTAATATACCGCTCTCTTCCTCCACATAGGTCTCGCGAGTTAGTAATATAACAAAACAATACGTATTAAGGCGCTATAAATACACGTAAATGATAATAATGTCACCCTAAATCCCTTATTCTTACACCAAAGCGATAGGGTAGAAGGAATATTGCTGTAACAATATAATAATACATAACCCACATAACATTCGCACATCCATAGTAGTCAAGGAGTAATATGTATAGTAATAAGATACCGCCCCATCCTACATATAAGGCGCAAACATCTAAGAAGTTATAAATGTTATTTTTAGCCACATGAGAAAATCGTTGCATCGAAAAGCCCCGGGGAATATAAAAAAATCATAGGTCTAGATGTGGTCAGATTTCACACTATCTATTGACTTAAAATACCTACACGTGTATTTAGGAGATAACGCTCGGTATATAGGTACATAGTAGGTACAACTACAGCAGTCTCGGAGAAATATAATAATACTCGTTCTCAAGGCTTCGTGAAAAAGGTGCTATTTAAGCGAAAACTACGAGTTAAAACAAATTTTAAGGGAATGTTTAGGTATAAGAATAATCGTTTCAGAATTTCTAAAACATCAGTGCACTTGTTTATATGTGTATCTAAACTAGTAATTTAAACTATAAATCACAAAAATGACTACAGAACCACACGTCGCGAGATTCGATCACCCCGGGACAGCTATACGGCCTCGACAAGCTGTAAATGTTATGATTATCAGAAAAATCAAACTCCATTCAAGAACTATATGAATAAAGTATGGTTTTATATCGCCCAGTATATACAAAATATAAAACGCAAGTAACATTAAGAAAAAATGAGAGCATACCCCACATATCGCAAAATAAAACATACCTAGTGTTATTAAAATCTGGCGTAACTAAATATTAATTCCGCAGATCCCCGACATGTAAAATTTCGTGTCTTATCTGTTTATAAGAAGGCCCCCACTATATTTCTATCGAGTAAGGATTTTCCAGAGTATCTTGCAAAAAAGCAAAGGGATATTTGATTAGGTTATCAGTGCATCTATCATTTAATCAGATCTGTACAAATTATTGACATTGCATGAATTAGATATTTCACGTATTTATCATTAAGAACATGCTAATGAATTTACAGGACTTTATCAAAATAAAAAGATAGCTGTCAGCAAATATTATAAAAAAAATTGTCGTCAAGATTAACCAGACAGTAAACCGATCTGAATCGTGTGTACATCCGGTTGCGCAGTGTCACAAGGGTATATATTACTGCAGGTCAACACCCTGTATAGCGATTGTCTATAGAAAACAGATAGGTATTATAATAGAAAGCAGATATTATAACGCAAATAGCTGCCAATGCAGATTCTGGTCAACACCCAGTACAGCACATTTAAGACTAAATAAACAAGTGAGAATAATATCATAATGTATCCGTATAAGGAAGTATTAATTAACTGACTCTGTAAATATGTTATTCTAATACGAAAAACCTGGTAGGTCCCAAGTACATTTGCAAATTCAGATTATGTAGAAACATGTGATATGCTTTCGCAATGTCACAAGGGTATATATTACTGCAGGTCAACACCCTGTATCGCGATTGTCTATAGAAAACAGATAGGTATTATAATAGAAAGCAGATATTATAACGCAAACAGCTGCCAGTGCAGATTCTGGTCAACACCCAGTACAACATATTTAAGATTAAATAAACAAGTGAGAATATTATCATAATGTACCCGTATAAGGAAGTATTAATTAACTGACTCGGTAAATATGTTATTCTAATACGAAAAAAACCTGGTAGGTCCCAAGTACATTTGCAAATTCAGATTATGTAGAAACATGTTATACACAGGGGTTTTTATAAATACAGCTATATAGAAATTATACCAACCGAATTTAACAATTTACCGAGTTTATCTACATTAATCTAAAATATAAAAGTGCAGTATAAAGTTATTGAAAGTGTTTGATCTTCATGAGATTTCATAGTATAAAAATATATGTATAATGTCTAACCTACAAAATAGAGATAACTAACCAACAAATCTAAAAGGTATACCTTCTAACGAAATTGGGGTAGATATTAGATAACAGGTGAAATAAATTGGGATAAGTAAAAGAGTATAAGCATACTACGAATTTACAATTTGCTGTAACTTATCTAAAGGGCAAGCATAACACATACCTGCAAATTTTGTAACAAAACATTTTCTTAGATTAACAGTCTAAGTCGTCATAATAATATACATAGACAAATCTTTGAAATGAAATTTATGCCATAGCAAGATGGATACTCATTGATTTGCAATAATTATACATGGGATTCTAGGGTATTCTTTAAATAATCCTTACCACTTAGATGAACCGGCTACCAGTAGATGTGTCTCCATCTTGCTGTAATTGGCTGCATTTAATTGCATTCACGAGTCACCAAATCCATAACCACTCGGATTTTTATCATGAATTCTTATCCCCACCCTAGAGAAATGGATAATTTTCTTCATCAGCTTCATCGCACTCACAATCTCGTGACATGTAGAAACTAAAATTCGTTTACATTTTCTTTCTCCTCAATTTTGGTAAATCGATTATGTCTCTGGTACCGGTACCGGTATACCGGTCATACCGTAGTTATAACTCTATGTCCCTTCTCCCAATAACCTCATTGTTTTGACAAAAAACTTTAACTTTATGTAACAAGAATAACCCATTACTGTTTGCTTTTAGTAGTAGTTCGAGCTATAATTTCAATATGTCGACGTCATTATATGTATATGTATATGTATATGTAAAGTATTCAATAGTCATTGGAGTTCGTTCAAGAGTTTATCTTTAATAATTTTACCATCTTTATCAGGCAGTCTAACACGTACTTCCATAGTTAATATACTCAATTAAATGTGGAACTATTAACTATAACAATATCTCTGCTTTGTAGGCACTATCCTCATCACTTAGATACCCGGCTACCAGTAGATGTGTCTCCATCTGGCTGTAATTGCTCGCATTTAATTGTATTCACGTGCCACCAAATCCATTACCACTCGGATTTTTCTAATGAATTCTTATCCCCCACCCTAGAGATGATTTGATTTTAATAAATAAAACAGAATATATTTAATTTGGTTTTTATTTCATCATAAAGCTAGGACATTATAAAATGTCCATACAGATAATACACATTAGATAAAGCACACATACATATATTCTTTGAATGATATAAACATTTAGGTGGAGAATGCTTCAAGCGGGGTTCTTCTTCAAATTCTATAATAATTGGTTTTGACGAAAACGCCGAAGATATTCAGCCTTCTCTCTTCCTTTAACATAAATCTGTTCTGCTTTTGAAGTCAAATACTCAATAATGTTGTTAAATTTGTGTAGTTGTGTAAAACCCTCTTCCTACTGAATGCAGTGATGATGTTTAGTTACCCAATTAGCTTCTTCTTGAAATTCTGATGGAAGTGCGTCAAATGAAAAAGGTGGTTTAAAAATATAATGACATATGCGTTCACCATCAAATGACTTGAAACAAAAAAACCTTGAAGCCTTGTACATCTAAGATTATTGGCATATTTTCAAATTTGTTAGCTTCTTCAGTACAACACTTTTCAAACTATACAATTCTATTGCTTTTCTTAATTGTTTCAATTTTTTCCTGTGTTCTTGCAGGGTCTTTCTATATTCAGATATCATTATCAACCGAATTTATTATTTATGTTACTGAGTTTATGTATACTAGACCTGTCTAACAATTTTTACCGTTGGATTATATCGAAACGGTACTTATAAGTATCGGTACCTATATGGTACCGGTATACCGGTCTACCGGTTACACTGGTACCGGTATACCGGTCTACCAGTTACACTGGCACCGGTATACCGGTTACACTGGTACCGGTATACCGGTCTACCGGTTAGACTGGTACCGGTATACCGGTAACACGGTACCGCTATACCGGTCATACCGGTATTAGTATCGGTACCTACACTAGTAACAGCAGGATAGGCCATACAGGTTCAACTATCATATGATGTCATATGATAGTTGAACCTGTATGGCCTATCCTGCTGTTACTAGTGTAGGTACCGATACTAATACCGGTATGACCGGTATAGCGGTACCGTGTTACCGGTATACCGGTACCAGTCTAACCGGTGCCAGTGTAACTGGTAGACCGGTATACCGGTACCAGTGTAACCGGTAGACCGGTATACCGGTACCATATAGGTACCGATACTTATAAGTACCGTTTCGATATAATCCAACGGTAAAAATTGTTAGACAGGTCTAGTATACATAAACTCAGTAACATAAATAATAAATTCGGTTGATAATGATATCTGAATATAGAAAGACCCTGCAAGAACACAGGAAAAAATTGAAACAATTAAGAAAAGCAATAGAATTGTATAGTTTGAAAAGTGTTGTACTGAAGAAGCTAACAAATTTGAAAATATGCCAATAATCTTAGATGTACAAGGCTTCAAGGTTTTTTTGTTTCAAGTCATTTGATGGTGAACGCATATGTCATTATATTTTTAAACCACCTTTTTCATTTGACGCACTTCCATCAGAATTTCAAGAAGAAGCTAATTGGGTAACTAAACATCATCACTGCATTCAGTGGGAAGACGGTTTTACACAACTACACAAATTTAACAGCATTATTGAGTATTTGACTTCAAAAGCAGAACAGATTTATGTTAAAGGAAGAGAGAAGGCTGAATATCTTCGGCGTTTTTCGTCAAAACCAATTATTATAGAATTTGAAGAAGAACCCCGCTTGAAGCATTCTCCACCTAAATGTTTATATCATTCAAAGAATATATGTATGTGTGCTTTATCTAATGTGTATTATCTGTATGGACATTTTATAATGTCCTAGCTTTATGATGAAATAAAAACCAAATTAAATATATTCTGTTTTATTTATTAAAATCAAATCATCTCTAGGGTGGGGGATAAGAATTCATTAGAAAAATCCGAGTGGTAATGGATTTGGTGGCACGTGAATACAATTAAATGCGAGCAATTACAGCCAGATGGAGACACATCTACTGGTAGCCGGGTATCTAAGTGATGAGGATAGTGCCTACAAAGCAGAGATATTGTTATAGTTAATAGTTCCACATTTAATTGAGTATATTAACTATGGAAGTACGTGTTAGACTGCCTGATAAAGATGGTAAAATTATTAAAGATAAACTCTTGAACGAACTCCAATGACTATTGAATACTTTACATATACATATACATATACATATAATGACGTCGACATATTGAAATTATAGCTCGAACTACTACTAAAAGCAAACAGTAATGGGTTATTCTTGTTACATAAAGTTAAAGTTTTTTGTCAAAACAATGAGGTTATTGGGAGAAGGGACATAGAGTTATAACTACGGTATGACCGGTATACCGGTACCGGTACCAGAGACATAATCGATTTACCAAAATTGAGGAGAAAGAAAATGTAAACGAATTTTAGTTTCTACATGTCACGAGATTGTGAGTGCGATGAAGCTGATGAAGAAAATTATCCATTTCTCTAGGGTGGGGATAAGAATTCATGATAAAAATCCGAGTGGTTATGGATTTGGTGACTCGTGAATGCAATTAAATGCAGCCAATTACAGCAAGATGGAGACACATCTACTGGTAGCCGGTTCATCTAAGTGGTAAGGATTATTTAAAGAATACCCTACAATCCCATGTATAATTATTGCAAATCAATGAGTATCCATCTTGCTATGGCATAAATTTCATTTCAAAGATTTGTCTATGTATATTATTATGACGACTTAGACTGTTAATCTAAGAAAATGTTTTGTTACAAAATTTGCAGGTATGTGTTATGCTTGCCCTTTATATAAGTTACAGCAAATTGTAAATTCGTAGTATGCTTATACTCTTTTACTTATCCCAATTTATTTCACCTGTTATCTAATATCTACCCCAATTTCGTTAGAAGGTATACCTTTTAGATTTGTTGGTTAGTTATCTCTATTTTGTAGGTTAGACATTATACATATATTTTTATACTATGAAATCTCATGAAGATCAAACACTTTCAATAACTTTATACTGCACTTTTATATTTTAGATTAATGTAGATAAACTCGGTAAATTGTTAAATTCGGTTGGTATAATTTCTATATAGCTGTATTTATAAAAACCCCTGTGTATAACATGTTTCTACATAATCTGAATTTGCAAATGTACTTGGGACCTACCAGGTTTTTTTCGTATTAGAATAACATATTTACCGAGTCAGTTAATTAATACTTCCTTATACGGGTACATTATGATAATATTCTCACTTGTTTATTTAATCTTAAATATGTTGTACTGGGTGTTGACCAGAATCTGCACTGGCAGCTGTTTGCGTTATAATATCTGCTTTCTATTATAATACCTATCTGTTTTCTATAGACAATCGCGATACAGGGTGTTGACCTGCAGTAATATATACCCTTGTGACATTGCGAAAGCATATCACATGTTTCTACATAATCTGAATTTGCAAATGTACTTGGGACCTACCAGGTTTTTCGTATTAGAATAACATATTTACAGAGTCAGTTAATTAATACTTCCTTATACGGATACATTATGATATTATTCTCACTTGTTTATTTAGTCTTAAATGTGCTGTACTGGGTGTTGACCAGAATCTGCATTGGCAGCTATTTGCGTTATAATATCTGCTTTCTATTATAATACCTATCTGTTTTCTATAGACAATCGCTATACAGGGTGTTGACCTGCAGTAATATATACCCTTGTGACACTGCGCAACCGGATGTACACACGATTCAGATCGGTTTACTGTCTGGTTAATCTTGACGACAATTTTTTTTATAATATTTGCTGACAGCTATCTTTTTATTTTGATAAAGTCCTGTAAATTCATTAGCATGTTCTTAATGATAAATACGTGAAATATCTAATTCATGCAATGTCAATAATTTGTACAGATCTGATTAAATGATAGATGCACTGATAACCTAATCAAATATCCCTTTGCTTTTTTGCAAGATACTCTGGAAAATCCTTACTCGATAGAAATATAGTGGGGGCCTTCTTATAAACAGATAAGACACGAAATTTTACATGTCGGGGATCTGCGGAATTAATATTTAGTTACGCCAGATTTTAATAACACTAGGTATGTTTTATTTTGCGATATGTGGGGTATGCTCTCATTTTTTCTTAATGTTACTTGCGTTTTATATTTTGTATATACTGGGCGATATAAAACCATACTTTATTCATATAGTTCTTGAATGGAGTTTGATTTTTCTGATAATCATAACATTTACAGCTTGTCGAGGCCGTATAGCTGTCCCGGGGTGATCGAATCTCGCGACGTGTGGTTCTGTAGTCATTTTTGTGATTTATAGTTTAAATTACTAGTTTAGATACACATATAAACAAGTGCACTGATGTTTTAGAAATTCTGAAACGATTATTCTTATACCTAAACATTCCCTTAAAATTTGTTTTAACTCGTAGTTTTCGCTTAAATAGCACCTTTTTCACGAAGCCTTGAGAACGAGTATTATTATATTTCTCCGAGACTGCTGTAGTTGTACCTACTATGTACCTATATACCGAGCGTTATCTCCTAAATACACGTGTAGGTATTTTAAGTCAATAGATAGTGTGAAATCTGACCACATCTAGACCTATGATTTTTTTATATTCCCCGGGGCTTTTCGATGCAACGATTTTCTCATGTGGCTAAAAATAACATTTATAACTTCTTAGATGTTTGCGCCTTATATGTAGGATGGGGCGGTATCTTATTACTATACATATTACTCCTTGACTACTATGGATGTGCGAATGTTATGTGGGTTATGTATTATTATATTGTTACAGCAATATTCCTTCTACCCTATCGCTTTGGTGTAAGAATAAGGGATTTAGGGTGACATTATTATCATTTACGTGTATTTATAGCGCCTTAATACGTATTGTTTTGTTATATTACTAACTCGCGAGACCTATGTGGAGGAAGAGAGCGGTATATTACTACCAGCAGTATTACTTCTAGCCTATCGCTTTGGTGTGAGAGTAAGGGGGTTAGGTATTATTTAAAGAGAAGCATTTATATAAGTATATTTATCGCCTTCAGAACGTAATAAGTGTTTTTTTATTGCATTGCTGACTCGGGTGGTCTATGTGGAAGAAGGAGCTGTATATTGTTATTGACGAGAAGATTAATGTGTCTTTCTTGCATTACTGATGTGGGAGGTATATGTGGACGAAGGGTGTTATATTGCTATTTACGAGAAGATTCAGCGTAGAATCCATTATCAAGGTGGAAAAAAATAAATTCATAGTTAAAAAGTTGGTAGGATCTACACTAGGGCTTTTGTAACGAGCGTATTGGTTTAATAGCCCGACTTAGGTAAATAATGTTTTAGGGAAATACGTTAGTTGAATTGAAATTGATTTCAGCATGTGTTGCTTTATGGCCTCCGTCAACCAATATATAGTTTATTCTGTCTGTTTTGTTTGAATTTTGGTTTGCTCCTCTGTTTTTTAAAGAGAGGATGAAATTATGTAATATATTTATATACTGAGTGTTTTACATCTTTTTCTACACCTTATACTGTATCCCGCCTCCACAAATATGTGTAGACCATTAACTCCTTTCGCATATACACCATGTAACAACGTGGCGGTTCTGGTGACAATTTTTGGTAACGTTTTCATTTGCTTGGGAATTTATTGAAGATTTTATTGCATTGCTGACTAGGATGGTCTATGTGGAGGAAGGAGCTGTATATTATTATTATGTGATTATGTAAAAGAACAATCATTTTACACGTATGTATTGTCTTTAGTATGTAATAAGTTCTTTTTTTCTTGGATTACTGATGTGGGAGGTATATGTGGTCGAAGGGGCGGTATATTGCTATTTACGAGAAGATTAATTAAGGTGTTTTTCTTGTATTACTGATGTGAGAGGTCTATGTGGAGGAAGGGGCGATATATTGTTATTGACGAGAAGATTAATATGTTTTTTCTTGCATAACTGATGTAAGAGGTTTGTGTGGAGGAAGGGGCGATATATTATTATTGACGAGGAGATTAATGTGTTTTTCTTGCATAACTGATGTGATTGGTCTGTGTGGAGGAACGGACGGTATATTGCTATTGATGAGAAGATTAAAGTGAATCTCTTGCATAACTGATATAAGAGGTCTATGTGGATTAATGGGTCGATATATTGTTATTGACGACAAGATTAATGTGTTTTCTTGCATAACTGATGTGATAGGTCTGTGTGGGGGATGGGATGGTATATTACTATTGATGAGAAGATTAAAGTGTTTTTCTTGCATTACTGATGTGGGAGGTCTGTGTGAAGGATGAGGGCGGTATATTACTACAGCAGTATTACTTCTAGCCATTGGTGCAAGAATAAGAGGATTAGGCATTATTTAAAGTGAAGCATTTATACAAGTATATTTATCGCTTTTAGCACGTAATAAGTGTTTTTATTGCATTGCTGACTCGGATGATCTATGTGGAGGAAGGAGCTGTATATTATTATTATGCAATTATGTAAAAGAACAATCATTTTACACATATGTATTGTCTTTAGTATGTAATAAGTGTTTTTTTTTCTTGGATTACTGATGTGGGAGGTATATGTGGTCGAAGGGGCGATATATTGCTATTTACGAGAAGATTCAGCGTAGAATCCCTGTATAATAAAAATATTATACTAGTTACAGCATCTGCACTATGACTTCTGTAAACGGTGTATCGATTTAATAGCCCGACTTGGGTAAATAATGTTTTAGGGAAATACGTTAGTCTTGATTGCTGCATAATTAAAGCTATGCTCGGAGCTCGGAGACCATGTAACAATGTGGCTGTTCTGGTGACAATTTTTTGGTAGCGTTTTCATTTGCTTGGGAATTTATTGAAGACCTTTTAGTACGTTTCCGGTAATATTAATTTGTATTATACTGCGTGTTAGTTAGATATTAAACATATTCTCCATAATTTAATATTAACAAGAGAAGACATGATAATTTTCTTAACCTTTCATTGTTGGTGCTGTTTTATGATAGTATTTATTGAAGGCTTGTCGAAAATATTAGCGATAGATGACGCTGATAATTTTTGGCTTTACCTCTCACCGATAGAGTTGAAGTACCTTCTAGTTTACTTTTATTGAGGAAATTATTAGCTATTCAATTAATCAGGTGCTATATTTAGATATTACCTCATTAAGCTCACCTCTACAGCTGAATTCTGTTGGGTTAAAATATTATTGTTTCTTGGTAGAACACCCTCCCATAAACCCCTACTAGATATAGCTCTCTGTCTGTCTATTTATTTATGGTATACCGCGTATTCCTTTAAGTACCGTATATCACCAGTATATCACTCCTCTGTGAATAACGAGAATTAAAACTATATAGGTACCTACTGTTTAGGAACACTGTATATATTACAACTTTAAATGACTCGGTGTCGATAAATCTCATAAATCATGGATTAGTCAAAATAATATAATACAGATACTTGTTTTTTAAATAAAACACTTTATTATTGTTATGCATTTTTATTTCAGTAAATTATCTATGAACCTCATATTGTATATTACACATCTATGTTCTTTTTCTAATATAGGATTAAGAAGTTTTGAAGTCCTTTCAATCCTCTGATGGAGCCGGTGTCGGTCGAGAGCAACAAATTCCCAATATATCCTCCTAGCGGCGTTCTAAGTAAAACTCCAAGTTATTATATGATGAACTTGGTTCTGCTTCTCGTTGAATGCAACTTTCTTCTTCTCTGTCTCCATGTATGTTGTTACAATGATTTTCAAATACTTCTGGATACAAATAAATAAGCTCCAAACATGTGCCGACGTTTTCAGAGTGTGGATTATCCTCTGGATGAAGTATGTTTAAGGCATTTAGAAAAACATTACCATCTCCTTGCTGTAGCCCTTTTTTTTAATATCTTGAAGTAATTCTTAAATTGCTGGCTTTTTAATATATCCAGTCTGAACTTGATCAAAGGCAATAGCTCCCAGAGCTTGCATACTGATTCAAATCCCAAATAAATATAAGAATCATTTTTTATTATCTTCACCACTCTTGTATGAGAAAACTGCTCGAAGTGTATAGAAAATTGACTGGTATCAATATTATCGGTTTTTTCAAAAGAATATAGATAATTTGTTATTAATATGATATGTGAGGAAGGGCTGCATATTAGTACTGTTCATAGTTTGATGCATTTGATGATATATGACTGGTGTGGTATATTATTACTATGTATATTACTTCTTATAGGATTAAATATTGAAAACAGAAGCATAACATTCATATGTATTAATAATAAATGTTGCTGATACTGTTGAGTAAAATAAAACATGTGGAATATATTAGTCTTGAGTTCAATATGTGTTTTACATGCTCTGTACTTTATACTATACCCTTTAATAATCAATAATGGACCAAGCATTCAAGATCATTCAACTAATTTTAGACCTGTCTGTTTGTAGCGTTCGTTAACCTCTTGACACGTGTTTCAACTCCTGGGAGCTACGGGTAGCTCCCCTCTTATCCCCTTATCAACAAGTCAGTTTTTTAGTTATTACATCATGCTCACGAGTATATTACTACTGTTTATATTATGATATATTTGATTCTAGATGACTTGTGTGGGGAATAAGTGGTATATTATTACTATGTATATTGCTTCTTATAGAGAATAGGAGGATTAGATATTATTTAAACAGAAGCATGTCATTCATATGTATTATCACTTAATATTTTTTTTTATTGCTGACGCGGAGTATTAAATTAATTTTTATCGGCGTCAGCTTTTTTAAAATACCGTCGCCAGATATTGTTAAATATTGCATCATACTATGAAACCGGATGATCTCTAGACGTCAGGTGTTTTATTTGCAGATTGTGAGAACTACTTCTAACGGCTATTCCCACATTTTTTATCGCCGTCAGCTTTTTCAAAATACCGTCGTCAGATATTTTTAAATATTGCATCATACTATGAAACCGGATGATCTAGACGTCAGGTGTTTTATTTGCAGATTGTGAGAACTACATGTAACGGCTATTCCCACAATTTTTATCGCCGTCAGCTTTTTCAAAATACCATCGTCAGATATTTTTAAATATTGCATCATACTCTGAAACCGGATGCTGTCTAGACGCCAGGTGTTTGATGAGTCATACTTTACTATACATGGTATAGCATAGCATAGCATATTCCTCATTCCTCATTC
Organism: Pogonocherus hispidulus; assembly: GCA_963924545.1. NCBI lineage: Eukaryota > Metazoa > Arthropoda > Insecta > Coleoptera > Cerambycidae > Pogonocherus > Pogonocherus hispidulus. The sequence continues at coordinate 46,663,030 of OZ004698.1, read as the reverse complement.
TGCTCCGCTCCATTTGCTTTGTCATTTCCCTCCTACTGTCGGGTTTCCTTGTGTTTAGTTTACCATATTTGTCACTTATTTTACTTAAAACTGAGGTTATTCAGTAACGTTTTATACAGGGTGTTAGTTAAACATGAGGCAAAAATTCAAGAGGTTATTCCTTGGACTATTCCAAGGATATTTTATCCTTTGATGATTTTTGAAAAAGCGCTTTGTTGCGAAGATATAGGGCAAAAACAATTTTTCACAAATAAGAATTTATTACTAAAAATTATATGTAACATTTCTGAACCTACAAAAATTGTTCAAAATGGCTACCTCCAGCTCGGATACAACCATCCAATCTTCTCCTCATAGACTCCTGAGCTCTTTCAAAAACACCAGGGTCGTTTCTTATTGAGTTACACCCAGCAATTATCCGATCTCTTAAATCTTCCACTGGCCTAGTATAAACTAATGACTTTAGATGGCCCCATAGGAAATAATCCAGGCGGTTTAAGTCCGGGAATCGAGCAGGCCATACGTGAGGTTCACCTCGACCAATCCAGCGATCTCCGTATGTTGCTGATAAAAACTCTGGAGCAACTACACTAAAATGAGGTGGTGCACCATCATTCATAAACCACATTGCCTGTCTTGTAGCCAATGATACATCCTCCAAAAACTGAGGTAGCGTTTGTTCCAAAAAGTTGAAGTATACTTCGCCGGTAAGTCTTCCTGGTACAAATACCGGTCCAATTAACCAGTCACACACAATTCCAACCCAAACATTCAACGAAAACTGATGTTGAAACCGATCTTCACAAATCTCATGTGGATTTTTGTCAGCCCACACATGGTTATTGTGGAAATTCCTTATTGCATTTCGCGAGAAACTGGCTTCATCGGTAAAAAGAATCAGCGTAAGCAGTTGAGGGATTTCAACCAATGTGTGCAAAAGCCATTGACGAAATGCAATACGTGGAGCAAAATCCGCAGGAAGAAGTGCCTAAGCGCGTTGAATGTGGTATGGGTACAACAAATACGTCCAGTGTAGTACGCCATACTTTTATTTCACCTACATTAATAATGTGAAAAATACCAAAATTAGATTTGTTGAAATTTTTTTTTGCCCTATATCTTCGCAACAAAGCGCTTTTTCAAAAATCATCAAAGGATAAAATATCCTTAGAATAGTCCACGGAATAACCTCTTGAATTTTTGCCGCATGTTTAACTAACACCCTGTATAAATTATTTTTACTCTTCATCGGTTTTCTTTATAATTGGTAAATAAAAATTTCATTATTGCCATCATTTTCAGTTATATTAAAAAAAGATTCTATATCAAAAATAGGCTTTTTTAAGTATATACACAGTGTATATCTTAATGTATTATCTTCACTGTGTAAATGTCAATTACCCCTACCGCCAAATGACACAAGCTGTTTAGATCCAGTAGGTCTTCTCAATGGCTGGAAGATCTGGGATAGAAAAGAGCAGCGTACTAGACTCAAACACTTTTCCATGTATCCCTTCATGAAGGTGTCATGAAGGTATGCCTTCACCAAGGCATATTACCAAAATTACAATTACACAAGAAGTTCAATTTGCTTTTGTGAATTATATTTTCTGTATTCCTTGTGGTCAAAATTATCTTATGTTGATGATATCGCAATTTAGAAACAAGAGTCACACTGAAAATACAAAAATTGAAAAATATATGATGAATTTAAAAACTTAAATTCTCTTTTCATTACTCAGGTTTTGTCGAATAACCTACAACTTTTGATCTATAACTAACATAAAATAATTAATAGTGTAATTAAACAGTTTATTTAAAAAAAAATAATGACTTGGCAGTACAAAACATATCTAATAAATAACTAACTCTAATTACATCAGTCTATAAGATCATTTTGCATTATTTCCATTGACAGACATTTTCATTGGTTTGTCTTTGTAAGCGCCTAAGTTGTTCCAAATTTGGATCTTTCCTGAAGCTGCCACGACGAAAAATAATCCCGACACTGCATATATAGCAGCAGCTACACCAAAAACTATGTTCCACAAGGGCTTGTCCGTCTGTAAAATTAAAAACGGAATTATCCACTTGAGATTAGATTCTTCATTTAATTGGGTATTGTTTGACACCTCTAAAACTATGCAAAATTACAAAATACACCCGTGACCAAAAAATAAATTCTAATAATAATTTTTCTTTTGGTAAAATGTCTGATTGGAAATAACAATATCTAAATTATTGCCTGTAGAACAACTAGAAAATTAGAGATTTGGAGAGTTGTGTAATCACTGGAATGTAACATTTCCAAGATATTTTGAGATTTATGTAAAAGAAATTGCGTCATTGCCATTTGAAATTTGCTATTATCAATAAATTCTGACTATTCGAATCATTTCGCTATCCATGAATACATAGAAGTTATATAATTGTATACATAGTGCTCAGAGTTTACTACCAACTTTGGTGAACTTAAACCCTCAATATAGTTTTTTTAATGGAATCCTCCATCTATTTCTACAATATTGGTGTAAAATTTGATTCTTTATCGATTAGTATTAGAGTTCCCTATACATATCGCTTTCGGTTTTTCTTTTAATATTTTTTTGAAAATTTGCAGTACGTGGATTGCATGTGATTGTTCTATACAAACTAATAATTTTAAATTTTATTAAAAAATATAGTAACAGAAATAGTGATGAACAACAACAAATATTTTTTACCCAAAATCATGCTCCGCTACTGGTTCTACAAGACATAAACATTAAGAACTCTTTCTTTTTCAGAGATGCAGTGTCTTAAAGATGACGAAAAAGTTTATGTGTGCCGACACTGTGCTATTCCATATGCAGAAATTAATTATTTTTATTTTATTTAATTATTATTAATTATTAAGATATTTGTAGGAAGAAAATAGAAGAGTAAGTAACTTGCCTCTTGATAACCCGTAATATTGGCTATAGCATCCACTGCCAACGGCGCCAAAATGGCACATAGCGTAGCTGCAGTATTGGCCAGACCCATCAGAGTTCCCGCGTGAACTGGAGCTATGTCTATGTGGTTGACGTTGAATCCTGAGAGAGTGGCCGAATTGAAGCCTACGGCTATCACCAGCAATACTATGGTTAAGGTTTTCTCAGTAGGTCCGACGAAAATGAGGCTAGTTAGAGCCAAAGCAGGAACAAACAGACCTAAAAAACAAATAATAAAATGTAACGCGTATTAATTTTATTTATATTCTAGTTCATCCCGCGTTTGATATTTCCCAAGAAAAATTACTGTGTAACTTTGAGATAGCGTATTTTTACCACTCTTAGAGCAAGCTCTTTTTACTCCAGCCATAGAGGTTATGTTTGTTTTAAATAACTATTTCTTGTAATGAAAATAATTAATGTTTATCCACTTAAAAAAATAATAATTTTTAGTTCAAAAAACAATGAGACAGAATAACATTACAATAATATCAAATATTCGTTATTACAAATTTAATGCTCTACATGAGAGATTCAGAAGCTATATGAAATCTAGAAAAAACGTAGTTTTCCACATAACACCAAAACACTCGACGCGCGGTTCGCGGCATCATCTGAAGATGATTAGAACTGTTTTAATCATCATTTAATCATGCAATTTTAATCATTTTCAGATGATGCCAACTTGGTTGGAGAAACGCGCGTCGAATGCAACATAGTGTTTTGGTGTTATGTGGAAAACTACGTCAGTGTTATCTTCACACAAAAGGTTCCAACCCCTTTAAAGACCTACAGATTTGTATGCAACGGGTCTTTTTAAAATCCATACAATACGTACCTACTTTAATAATATAAAATACAAGGTACTTACCTATAGAATTAAAGATCTTCCTACTTATTTTAATAGAAGTTATCTTGTTCACCACTATATAATCAGCAGTGTGTCCCATGGCTATGCTCAACAACCAGTACGTGAAATATGGAAGAGAGGATAATGCACTGTTCTGTAGAAAGAGAAAGTTAAAATGAAAAGAGAGGTAGACAAAGTAAAGTTAACAAATAACTACGAACAGTAAGGACATCTTAGGTCCCCCATCTGCAAACGCCTTATTTAAATAAGGATTAAAACAAATCAAGCCAAAACAGCTATTCTCCTGGCTATATGCCGCGCCGAGCGCTGGTAGATGTAAATGATGGTAGATGGTAGAAAGTAAATGTACATTAATTATCTCTTGCCAGTGCAAAATTAGCCACTGATTTAAAATGTTTTTAATTGATAGACTAAAAGTGACTAACTTATTAGCGAACGAATAAACTAGTAGCAGTATAGTTATTTTATATAGAAAATCTAAATATAAAATTGAATCCGGAAACTTTAGATAATACCACTGATGATGCACCAAACACAGATACAGATAAAACTAATTAAGTATCCTATGACGATGAAGTTATAGCCACCGGTAATAATGTTGATAAGGAGAATGAGGAAGATGAAGATTACGAAACTAAAATAAAACAAAAAAGACTGTAGCGTTTTTAAGAAGAATATGTTTATAATGTTGAACTGTTAAAAGTTTGTACTGTACTGTAAAAATTATAATGAATTAAAAATTCATAAAAACTTCTATTTTTTATGAGAAAGGTACTTAATACCTCGATTTTACTAAAAATTAATAAAATAAATCTGTTTAAATAAACTGATAAAAAAAATCATGACAGATGTTAACTACAAACGAAATAATAGCAACATTCCCATAGGGGACTTAATATTGCGCCACCTTGTATTTACTATGCTTTGTGTATTTAAAAATTATACTTACCGAAGCTATTTTAAATCCCAATACTTTTTCCATGTACGTAGATATTTCAGTAAGTAGTGTCCAATAACCCCAGATATTACCAGAGTTTGCTACCAAAATAGCCCAGAATGGCAAAGACGTGAAAATGGACTTCCAAGGTGTTGGCACGTTCTGCAAAATAAACATTTGTATACAATCGTTTGCGCATATCAGATCAGTCTATATATAATACAATAGTGTAGAACTGTAGAGTGATAAATATAAAATATATATATAAGTAATTCTATTTGCTCTATACAGAGTGTGTCATAAATGAAGGAGCATATTCCTTGTCCAAATTTAAAGATATTTTACTATATAAATTTGTGTCTTTAGAGTCTTCATTTTTAAGTTACAGAGCGTTAATGATATCAAAAAGAAGTGACTATGACTTAACTATTCTTGCCAATATGTAAGAAAATGGTAGTAGCTAGAAAAAAACTAAAGAGATCATTTTTCTTTAGAATCAAAAATGAAATGGTTTTTTTTTAATCAAGAATGAAATGAAATTTTTTTGGGAAATATAGCTGACTTAGTAGTAGTAGTAGTGGTGGTAGTGGGGCGGCCAAGGCCTGGCAAGTAGGCCACAAGCGGGCCCTTTTTGCCTACCCCTGTCGTCCCCTACCTAACTCCGTCACCTCTTCCCTCGTCGAACCTTCCCGACCTTCAAATGTAGGTCAGAATATCGGTCCAGTCAAGGGAACTGACCTCTTCCCCTTGCAGCTCCCCGGCCCCCTGACGTCGTGTCTTAGTCTGCCGAAAGCCACACATTCTGCCAAGAAGTGGGAAGGCGTTTCATCGCCCTCCCCGCACTTTGAACAGATAGGGTCTCCCTCAACACCCATCAATGATAGATGTCTTCTAAGCCTGCAGTGATCCGTTAGAACTCCCACCAACTGGTTTAGAGCCTTCCGGCTACGACTTAACAGCCAGGCTGTCTTGGTCTTCCTTGGCTCCACTATAAATTGGTGAACTTGTCTACAGCTTCCACTTCTTCTCCAGTGTTTACTTAGTCTCTCATGAGCCCAATCATTAAGATCCATGTTGACCTGCCTCCGTGTAATGCCTAAAATCAATTCTGGTCTTTGGTTGGGTCCTTGAGATCCGAGTCGAGCCAGTTCATCGGCCCTTTCGTTCCCTGGGATTCCACTATGCTTTGGTACCCATACCAATTTAACCTCTGGCCAGCTCCTCCAGGGTATCTCCGCACTCTTGGACAAGAGCGGATCTTGTCCTTGGAGATGCTAAAGCTTTTAAGGCCGCCTGACTGTCGGAGCAGAAATAAATATTTTGCTCCGTGCAGTTCCTTACTTCTTCCTTGTTTGCTGCCATTAGGATAGCGAAGACTTCAGCCTGAAAGACTGTGGCATACGAACCCAGCGCAAAGCTTTGCTGCACGCCCCTGTCCTCCACATAAATTCCTGCCCCCGAGAAACTGTCCGCCACACGAGAGCCATCTGTGATATAACTGACTTAATATTTAAGCCACTAATTCAAGTTAGAGGCCTAAACTTATCACATTGAATGCCCTTTGGTTGATATATACATACAAAATTTTGATGCAATATCTTTTTTTGTTCAAATAAACGAAGATATTCAAATAAACAATTTACTTTTTCAAATTTTTAACGCTCTGTAACTTAAAAATGACGGTTCTAAGAACATAAATCTGTGTGACAAAATATTCTTAAATTTGCACAAGGAATATCCTTTTTACCCGCAATAGTATATTTAACATTTTCTCCACTGCTTTCCAAAATTACAGAAATCAAAATTGATTATATATTTTGTTATATATGACTGTCATTAACGCTTTGTTCTTTTTTGTTCATTTGTCATTTTCGGCATTTTGCAAATTTTTGACAATTTTTTTTTATATTTTTATTTTATACATTATATTTTTAATGATCTTTAACTGATAGAATTATTTAAAAACAAGAATCTGTTTAAAACATTTATACATATTTGCTCGTTTAAGAGCACATTATTAAGGCCCTATTTTTCTATAATAAACCAGATAATAACTACTATAATTTGTTATTCCATATTATTTCTTCAAAACCCAATCTCTCCACCGCAACCCCGACACAAACACCGTTCACTACCCACCTCTCTGTCTTCCACACTCGTCCCATGGTGAATATAAGAAATTTCCTTCTCAGTTATGTTCGAATGCTTCTGAGGGCTGTCGGAGCCAACGAAATACCAAATTATACACCATAAAATACCTACACCACCACACAAGTAGAAAGTTGATGGCCATCCCCAACTGGTACTGCACAGGAATCCAGCTATGGGCAGTGCAATCACCGTACCAAGAGGAGATCCTGGAACAAAATGCATGTGACTTATTTTATTGGCCCACAATTCATTCATTCAAATTTATAGCTCGTCTTTATCTCTAATTTCTTCTTAACCTTCGTTTTAACCTTAAAAATATATTCCGTGTATAAAAACATGATTTACTGCCAATGAAAATATCAACTGCCCTACATATTTTTATTTATCCATCATATTTTAACCATCTTATATCTGATAAATAAAAGAAATATGTGACAATATTAACAATTATATACCACATCGGCTCAAATACAATGATTACTTAAAATAACTGTAACTTGAAATTGTATACAGAGATATAAATATGGAGTTTGGTATTGATAAAAATGTAAAATATTATATCCAGAACATGGAAAGTGGATTAAAGAACTATCAGATAATACTCTGAATAACGAAAAATTACAACAAATGAAATAGCAGGAGCAATATAAATACCTTTATATTGCTCTTGCTATGTATTTTATAAAATCAAACAATAGACCATTCAAAAATTAACTGCAGGAAATAACTAACTGTAAATAACTTTCACATAGTGCTTTCGAAAAGTAACGAATAAATTCATTACTTTAGAAATTTAGAAGTTTTCGAAAAAATCTCCTGACACGTGGATTTTGTTTTTAAAAAAGGCACTTTTTGACATACGACCCATATTTGTGACGTCATCGTTGTTCGAGATATGACGTCATCGACAATTTTTTTAAATAGCAACCCCCAATTTTGACCACGCCATTTGAAAGAGCGTATCATTCTACATACGCATCATGAAAAATTATGGTGTTACATAACAAAAATTTCAAGAAAATAATGTTTGAAGATCTTAAAATTTAATTTTCACAGTACTGACAATGATAATGATTATGTAAAAAATCGACTAAATTAAATGTTCAAATTGTGCACCGTTGGCTGCCTGACAGTAGCCAAGACGAATAATAAATTCTTTTTGGACATTATCTATGACTTCAGGAGGTATACAATGTATCTCGTGACGAATTCTTGCTTTTAAATCTTCTAAATTAACCGGTCTAGCAACGTATACCTTGCTTTTTAAGTATCTCCACAAGAAATAATCTAGGGGTGTCAAATCAGGCGATCTGGGTGGCCACTCAATCGGCCCCCTTCTCCCTATCCAACGATTCGGGAACAGCTCATCTAAATAAACACGGACAGGTGCTGCATAATGGGGAGGTGCACCATCTTGTTGAAAGAACATGTCATTTCTTGGAAGATCACGTCCCTCTATATCTGGATATAAAGTTATTAGTGCAGGAATGAGGTCGTCTCGAAGAAAATCCAAATATCTTGCACCAGTAAGGTTGACGTCAAAGAAATAGAGACCCAGAATTCTTCCGTCGACTATGCCGCACCACACATTTACTTTCTGGGGACTTTGAGTGTGATACTCCATCATCCATCGGAGATTCTCGGTAGCCCAATAACGGCAGTTTTGCCTATTGACATGGCCGTTCAAAACAAACGTAGCCTCGTCAGAAAAAATAACGTTTTTTACGAAATTATTATCATTATTGCATTTGCTCGCAGAATTGATTTCGCCGATCTAAGTTGTCTTCAGATAGCTCATGAACAAGGCATACCTAATAAGGATGATACTTTGCTTTTTTGATAATTTTGTGAACTGTGGACGCTGCCATATTGAAATCAGAAGCCAATTGGTTAAGTGTCGAGTGATGATTTTCTTGTATTGCCAACAAAACATTAACCTCATCATCTATTGATTTTGACGGTCGACCAGAGTTAGGAAGATCACGAACATGTCCAAAGTTACGGTATTTAGACTCAATATTGCTTACCATGCTTTGGCTAATGGGATGTCGATCAGGATGAGATTCATTGAACAATTCAACTACTTCTCTTTGGGTGCGCATCCTGTCTCCAAATCCGATCATCCAGAGAATTTCAATTCGTTCTCGTTCAGTTAATTTAACCATTTTTTTTATAAAATGACAAAGTTACTACTCAATAGACACTTCAAACGCAGTGCTTTTGCCAAACAAAAGATAAGAACTAAAGAAATAACTCAAAAAACAGAAAAAACTATTTAATAAAGTACGATTTCAAGTTTTTATCTGACAGCAATAAAAAACATTCTCGGTCGCTAAGGCTACTGTCAGGCAACCATGATTTTTCAGGATGCGTATGTAGAATGATACGCTCTTTCAAATGGCGTGGTCAAAATTGGGGGTTGCTATTTAAAAAAATTGTCGATGACGTCATATCTCGAACAACGATGACGTTACAAATATGGGTCGTATGTCAAAAAGTGCCTTTTTTAAAAACAAAATCGACGTGTCAGGGGATTTTTTCGAAAACTTCTCAATTTCTAAAATAATGAATTTATTCGTTACTTTTCGAAAGCACTGTATAACTTCTTAACAGGCCAATTATACCCAGAAGCAATACTTGCAATACAAGGCCAAGTTATAACGACAAATAATAAACTCATTGTAAACAAAACCAACAATTATTGCAGCTGTTTACAAATAATTATAAAAAATAAAATCATATTAAGGTATGATTTATAGTTGATAAATAAAATAATGGCAAAAGCGGTCATGCAGAAGCGACCTTTTGGTGGAAAATGAAAAGGTAGGGCGAGGAAAGGTGGTTTACTACAGTCATAAAAGGTTTAAAGAAGATACGGTAGATGTAGAACTCTAGCGATGTTTCTAAGAATACCAAAAATATGAGGAAAATAGACACTTAATTACTATTAGAAAAATAAAACAATGTTTTTTTAAATGCACATTTTAGAATCTGAAATTATTAGAACAAATAAAAATACAATTAGTTTTTATCTTTATTTCTTTAATGAATTTATTATAGACTATTTTTTAATATTTTCAGTTATGACAAATCGCAACCCTGTTTATTTTTTAGTTTTCTTTGACATTATGAAGAAAATCGTAGAATCTCAGAGTATAAAGAAAAAATTTACTGGGAAAATTCTATATTTTGAAAAGCCTGACGTCCTAAATATCAATTATTCACGACTTCATGACACTTGAGAAGACTCACCAAGTACCTTTTAAGAGATTTCAATTGAAATAACCTTAATCTTTTTTAAATTATTCAACCAGACAGCGTCTGACCCCTAGAAAAATAACATGCTTACAACATAAATTATCTTTTATAGCAAGTCAAATTGGTCATGTTATTTTCAATATACGTAGTATATAAAATTGGTATACATTAGGTGTAATGGAAGGAACAACAATTTTTTTTATTTCCATTAGGTATAAACATGTTTATATAGCCATTGCAACATGTCCTTCAACTGAATAAATAAAAATACTGTTATCAAAATTACCTGCATATATAAAACTGGCCACTTTGGCCCTGTTAACTAGAGGCACCCACGCACTTAGTAGATTATGCACGGAAGGATAAATAAATCCTTGCGAGAGTCCTTGAACTATCCGACACACTATGATGCCTTCGTACCCAAATTTTTCTCCAAAGAAAGGTATGAGAATTGAAAATAAAGAGCATGTTAAAACGGCTCCAGTGAGGAACAGCTTTGGCCCGTAGTTTTTGGCGATTTGTCCTGCTACGATTTGCAGACAAATGTATCCCCAAAAGAAGGAGGATAGTATTATATTCTTCTTATCGGCCCATTCTGGATAGGTCTGAAAAAAATATAGATAGATGCATGTAATTTTTCTTTAAATATAAAGTGTCCGGAAATGATGGGGCAAAAAAACTGGAGGTTGATTCTACAAGAAAAATTAACGTTTCAAGTTCATGCCACAGTTTTTCGAAAATTCAAAAATAAACATCATGCAATTATTAACTAGTCTATTAACTCACCGGAATATCTTTATCAGGAGGATCTTCACTGACCATGGCTATAACAGCTACATTGAGTATGTTCCTTATACTATAAGCTAGGAGATTTACACTGAACAAAAGTGCATATTGCATATGCCGAGCCCCAAATATTCCCTCTGTAAACATAAAGAAAATATTTGATAGAATTAATTTCTCCAATTAAGGACTGTGGAAGCATTTTAAAGAAATATAGTTGTAATCTCATCAGTTCTCAATAAAAAATCACTAAGGTCACCTTTAATTTAGTCGTCCTAATCCTAAATTAATGTAATTTAATGTAGATAGTAATTACGAACTAATAATGCCTTTTAACATTTTTTGTATTTGTTACAGTTTCATTGGCAAATGTAAGCTTTTTTCTTCATGTATTGCTTCTACTAAACATTAGATAGTAAATAATTAGAGCGGGAAAAATATCTATGTAAAATCAAATTACTGTTTTTCTGAAACATAAAGAATTGAGTAAGTTTAAAACAATTTTTATTTATTTTTTTTCTATAAATGAACATGTATCTTTCTTAGAAGGCCCCTAAATATAATTTAATACCTCTGCCCCTAATTCTAATAACAAAAATTGACCCGAATGTCTGAGACTTGTGTGGGAGAGGGGGCGGTATATTCAGTGGTATTTTATGTAACAATCTGGCATTGGTTTTTGATCCGCTACTGATCTTTTGCTACTGACTTTGTTTATTTAAATCTTTATCACCCCGAATAGTACGTATATATAATCGGAATAACAATAGAAACGTTTAATATAAAATCCTGCATTACTGTTAGATGAAAATAAATTTTTCAAACAAAATTATTATTATATTTAGTCTTCTGTTTATAATAATGCTTTTAAATTCAAACATTGTTTCCAAGTTAAATATTTATAATGACCTGATTTCCTTATCATCGATTACGTACTGAATTGGTCTTATCTGTCCAGTTCATATTAATTTTATAAATTCTAATGTGTTGATAATTTAATGCGTTTTGATGGTATACTCGAAATCAGTTGACAAATATTTCGAGAACCCTTTTAACAATATATTTGAATAATATGAATGTAACTCTTGAATAATATGAGTAAGTAATTCAGACAAAGCAACCCTTAAATGAGCAACAGGTAATGTTTTGTAAATTAGAAAAGGTCTTTTGCATCTAAAGATCGCTTTGTTACCAATATAATTCGTAACTTGTTAGGTCCATTATTTTTGTTTCTAGTGAAATATTTTTTATATTTTTCGTATTTTCTATATTTTTTGTATTTTTTGTATTTTTTGTATTTTTTATATTTTTTATATTTTTCACATTTTTATTGTATTTATTTCAAAAGATTATTCACAACAATTTTCAATTCCACTGAACACACACGCAGAGATATAGAGTGTTTTCATAAATAGTTCTTTCTGATATGTTCCTTATAAACCAACTAGAGTTACGTTGTTTGTTCTTTTATGATGCTAAATAACCGCGTTATTATTTATTAATTCAATTGATTTAGGATTATCATATGATATGCAACAGAGAAAATCATATAGAGGTTTTTTTTATATATATTTCATTGACGAACGTCTAAAACTACAATTTTTCCCCAACGAAAACAAGAACAGACCTCGAATATTGAAAGCCTAAATACAAAAACCTGGAATACCCCCTGCTAGCGTATCTTACTGTATTCTTAAATCAACGTTTGCGCCTATTCAAAAAATAAATCTGATTTAAGATGACTTACCTGGCTTTTCTATTTCCTCACTCTTCACTGCTTTTTCGGGGTCAGACATGTCGTCAGTCTTATCAAAATAAAATCCTATGACCAATCTTCCCGCAACTTAAGTCGACATTTTCCAAAACTCTTAAGTAAGGACAAGTCAACTTTAAATTAACCTTGGAATCGCCTTTAGCTACAACTACATAAAAATAGGGGCCAATTAGTTTTATAAAGCGTATCTTATCGTTCTGAACTACTTGGCTAATCTCAATAGGGCATCTCTTGTATTTCAAAACGAATAGAACGTCATAAGCATTCATGTACCTGAATTAAAATATCTATCATACGTTCATACCTATTCAATATGCGATAATTTATTGTCAACAAATTCATTTGTGTCTGTAAAATAATAATTATGCATTATCAGTGTTGAAACAGGTTTCCAGGGTGGATGAAAAAATGTCTTGTTTATAAATTTTACCTGAGCAGGTGTAGATTTGTAACATAGTCAGTTCATACGCTACACACTGCCATGAACTGTCATCTAGATGATAAATTTCTTTATTTAGTCTGTTTATATATTGAATAATTGGTAGCTTTTAATAGAAGTATTTGTCCAAAGCGCTTATCTTTTGTAGTTGTATAAAGTATATTGACCCATCAAAAGTAATTTGTCTTTTTATTCTCAGTTCGGAGAATAGAAATATACAAGGTGTAGCATATATAAAATAATTCGAGAGTGAGCCATAACAACTTTGTTACACATTAGACAGATATACATTTTATAAATATAAAAAAGGAAATTTGATGATATAAAATAATCTAATAAATATAGCAAAATAAAATAATAAATATTGCAAGTTCGGATATCTGGTCCAATATATCATTAACCTCGAATATTAGGTTCAGATTTTTACTAGGAATTGTAATTTCGAGAGATAATTTTACGAATAACAGAATTTGAATGTAATAGACGGAGACTACAAAACATGCTGCCCATTGATTTTGACGTGTATTTTCAAGAAAAGCGGGGAAAATGTATTCTGTTAAACTACGCTGGGATTTACAGATAAGACAATACCTATCAAAATAAAATCCAGCGAAAAAACTACCTTCCTTTTAGACTTAACCCAATACAGTAGAATATATGACACTGTTAATACACTAATTTATCCAAGAAAAGTTAGTTATGAAAATTTTACCGCATACGGACAAATTTTCCTCATGCCTACACACATATAACAATACCCGAGGTTAGAATAACTAAACTGACGGGAAATGCAAAGCAATTGATCGAAGGAATCCATCCCACCGCTAGGCTGTGGAAAATTTATAATTTATAAATTAATTCGCCTGTAATACTTCTTCTTTATTATAATTGCCGCACCTTGTATACTAGATATAGTTAAAAAAATGTGGTAAATGTATTCAATGATAATAAATTTGAATAAATTCTAACCAAGAGATAAGCCATAAAATGTATGTATGTGAAATGTAAAACAATTGTCGTTCTATAAGTCTGTTGGAAATGCTGGAATATTATACAACAACCAGTTTTTCATAATTATGTTTTATACATATTTTCATAAGTGATTATTGCTGTATTAGATATGTTAACACCCCAGTTTCTCTCATTTTTATTGTTTTTGTCCTCTAAATAGTTCCTACATATTGCATTAAATACGTATCTAGGTATTTGTACAGGGTGTTTACCGTTTTCCTTTTTAGAAAGCAGTGGCGGCTAGTCATAATGGGCACAAGGGCACGTGCCCTATGCGTAAGCACATAAGACTTGTGAATGTTGTGATATTTTATAAACTTTTATAATTATTATAATTTGGTGGATTTTTTTATTAATTTTTCATCATGAATATTGAATCATTTGGTGCATACATATCCGTCTAGCGTCTAGACCGCTTCACGCTTCACCGTCTATGGACTGGGTTGGGCACGGCCGCTGTGTGCCTGTTCATTTTTATTTTCTATTTGCATGCGCAAGAAAAGGATACACAGCTTCTATTTTCCAGCGCGTCTTTTCTAATGCGTTCTGTTACGTCATTAAATGGGCGCTGCCCCGTCGACCAGACGGTACAGAGTACTAGAGATGGGAATACCCCATCATATTAATGAACGTACGTGAGAGATTTCAATTTACTGATTTTTTAACTATAGCCAATTTGTTTGAAAAGGAGGAATTTAGCAACTATAGAATAGTTTTTCCTCTGGAACATATTAAAACAGTGTGTGCCTTATTTCCAAAGGTCAACATTACAAAATTAAAAAATGAGCTGTATATAATGTATTCTAGAGATGATTTCATACAACATAGTGGTGCGATTGCTTTATTACAAATGTTAAATAAAAATAATTTACTTACGACGTTTTCGGAATCGGTTGAACTATTAACTATATTGGGCACAATTCCTATGACTACAGTCGAAAGTGAACGCTGCTTCTCAACACTTAAACGAATTAAGAAACACGATGTCACAAGAAAGGTTATATGCTCTAGTAATGCTTTCCATCGAGAAAAATTTAGTAAACACTATGACTGATTTTAACGAACAAGTTATCGAACATTTTGCAAATGATAAGTCAAGAAGAATGGAGTTTCATTTTAAAAGTTACTAAGTTTAGTTTTCGATGGACGAGCGGGTGGTTGCAGATTGTAAGGTATATAAGCACACCGATTTGTTATGGATTTGGGTTAAGTACTTAAATGGGTTTTATTATTTATTTTTTTTTATCTATCTGTGTTTTTTCTGGTCTAGCAGAAAACAGAAGTTTCGCCTGCCATTTTTCTGACATGTATACTTTTTTTGAACCGATTTACATATTATTTTAAATAATTTTTCCATATTTCTGTCAATCGCATCAAAAAAGGGGATCTATTTCTTCAAGCAAATATTTTTGCTCTACGAATTTCTAATTTTTAATTTTAAGGTGTTTGACCTTGAAAAATGCAAAATTTTCCCCTGTGCCCCCCATTCCCAAATTTTACCAGCCGCCACTGTTAGAAAGATTCCTACATAAAAATAACGAGTTTTCTCACATATTGGTTTTTTAATCCCTTAACTGACTTAACTATCTTAACTTAACTAAACTGTGAATGATGTTGTGGGGATGATGTTGGGAATGAATATTTTAATATTTGCATGTGATTAATGAGTTAATTAATACAAAAATTAATAAAAGTTAATAAGAATATCCTGATAATAGTAATATTTGGCGCACTTATTCTATCCCAAGGCTAACCCCAAAAGCAACTGACTTATGTGTAGGAGCTGATGGCATATTATCATCATTTCTCTAGAAAACAGAACCTGAAACACATATATTTACTGTGCAACCAGTTACCTACTTTATGTTACATATTATCTGTTTTCTTATTTACTGCGACAAGTAATAAACAATTTTCTTCTAAACAATAACAATAATTACACGATTATCCCATTCGCTTCTGTTTTTTATCTTCAAACTTTGTCCTTTGTTACCACTGTACATATTTATCTGATTTTGCTAATTGATAACATTAATATTTCATCTAATCAGAGCAAGCCACTACTGTTCAAGATGCAAAAACAAACTAGATCATGTCCTTCAAAACATGTTTTGTTATAAATCGGCATGATAACCTGCTTTTACTATAGTGAGTGAAATCCTGAAGACTTTTTTGTAAATGGCAACATTGGCAACGTGTATTTATGGTGTGAACGGTCACTTTTATCTTTTTGATAATCTGAGATGATCAGTGTTTGTTAAATAACAAAACTGCAAAGATCATATGACAAGAATGACTCCTGTTAATAACCATTAGCTTCATTTACTCAATCTATAAATAATTAATTGGAAATTCTTATTTTTCTACTCCACTAGCAATTATTTTTTGTTTTCCAATATATATATAAAAACTTATTTCAAAATATTATTTGTACCATAACAATTCTTCTTTAGACAATCTTACAATACCTACTATGTAAGTATATTAAAACGTCAGATAAGTATTCGTTGCAACATTTCAAGAAAACACTAGAAGTAATTCATTGTGTAAAAGCAAGTTCTAGAGATGTCGCAAAAATATATAAAAAAAGTGGAAATTTAGTCGCCATACTATCTACCATCTATCTACAGTCACTACCATGTTTTCACCTTTTAGAAATAAAAAAATATATTAGAATGTCCTCCCTCATTTCTTAATTTTAGTCTACTGTAAAATAGTATTCGGTTTGGAATATCTTAATATTATTTTTGACAAATAGGAAACATATTTACATTGTTTTTTATTTTTTAGAAGTATCTGGCAATTATTCAAAAATAAAGGCTACATTATGATGGACATTTGGACATTCGACAACTAAAATAAGGATTTTAAGTAAAGTGTCTCATTTATTTCTATACCACTTGGCCGTACATTCAGAGTATTTTATTTCTTAGTTTATAATCGCACTGTATAAGTTTACTCAATCAAAAATCTGCACATATTTTTCCCTACATTCCAAATACTTACTCAGCATATGGTCTACTCATATTATTGATAGTTTAAAAGTTTCCTGACAGTCTTAGTTCTAAATACGGTCACTGTACTAGCGATCACTATTTTACCGGGCTGTAGCAAGTACCTACAGAGTTTTTACTGTGATTGAACCGCTTGCACATGCACTTTTCACGTTTTTAGCTTTCTATATAGTTTTATTTCTTCTAGAAGTTTTAGCGTTAATATCTACTAGACATTTCTGTGACACACTAAAACTCTTGAAATGATTATAAATAATAAATATTTATTACTATTATAGACGCCAATCAGTAAATAAAGAATTATTATAAGAACCTTGCCCTCGTCGGGTCAACAAGTGGAAGCAACACTGTTTGTTTTTATAATCTGTATTTGACTTCCCATACGATTATCGTGTAAAGAAAGTATTAGCTCCAACTTACTATTTATACATTTATCTACAAACAGGTACACTCTTAATTACAAGGAAATAATTAGTTAGTAATTAAAGTACAAATATATAAAATATAGGACAAGAGACAAATATTTATTATAATAGAAAAGAAGTAAAAATACCAGTATAAAGCATAAGCAGGCAAATTTTTTGAATCTGTTTATACAGCTCCGCAAAATAGCACACAACCAGTAGACTCCGCTGACTACAGTCACTCCATACATCGATCAATTTATCAGATTTGTGAATCGGAAATTTTGATGGCCCTGAAGAAATTTAAACCTAAATTTACAGCAGGTCCTGATGGTATCCCTGCTTTTTTATTGAAAGATTGTGCCATATTGTTTGCTAGACCTTTGTTTATAGTTTTCAATAAATGTATTAGAACATCTAAATTTCCGGATAGGTGGAAAATGTCTAAAATTTGTCCAGTACATAAGAAAAACGATAAACATGATATTGGTAACTATAGACCAATAGTAATATTGAACAATTTCGGCAAACTATTTGAAAAATTAATATATGACTGCATTTACTTTCAAGTTAGATCACAGCTAAGTTTCCTCCCAACATGGTTTTATTTCTGGACGTTCCACTGTAACTAATTTATTCTGTTTAACACAATACGTTGCCGAAGTACTTGACTCTGGTGGGCAGGTTGACGTCATTTACACTGATTTTTCTAAAGCCTTCGATTGCCTTAATCATAACATGTTGTTACTAAAGTTGTCTACTTTTGGTTTTGCACCGTCAGCTATTGAATTTTTAAAATCTTATTTAACAGGTAGGAGTCAAGTTGTGCATTATAATGGCTTTGAGTCCAGTAGTATAGTTGCAACATCAGGAGTACCTCAAGGTTCGGTTTTGGGTCCGCTTCTTTTTAATATATATTAAGACATTCTGGATATACAAAAAGAATTATAGGAATAAATATATGATTGATACATATGTAAAATGTTAGACACATGACAATATTTAGGCACAGTACATTTAGAAAAAGTAAAATAAAACCAGAGCTATTGACATATATTCAATCAGAAAAGATTAAAGTTTAAGTATATTAAATTTCAAAAGGAATGAATAAGTAATTGAAAAGTTATCAATGATTTATGAAAATTCATATATTGAATTGTGAGAATTAAGGACATTTAAATTATAATCAAATAAAATTTTGACAGATAGTAACTAGATAAGAGAAGGTATTTTAAAATAAAATAAGGGATTTGTTTTAGAAAATAAGCATAGTTAAATAATAAATTAAGTAATATAAATTTGTTAATTAAATAAGAGAGTAGTTTAAAAAGTATTAAAAAACAACTTAAAGTAAATTGAAGTGTTTAAGAAAAGACTTTTAAGTGCAAAAGAGTGACTAAAGACATGGGTAAAATCGAAGTTCCATGAAAAAGAATGAATTGAAATTGTTGCTAAGAGATAAAGAAATAAATTTTGAGAAAACCGAAGCGGCGTCCTTTTTGAAAAATCAAGAAAAAAAGTGGAATTTTGACTAGAAATTTAGAAGGAAAGTTATTAAAAAATATATCGAGAGATAAGCAGGGATAACAAGATAACCTCAAAGTAAGTTTGTTGTCAAATCACTTGCTTAAAATTAATGTACAGCTGGAGAAAAGATAGCCGAGATCTACAAGCAGAAATATTGAGATTATATTTTCATTTAATTGCATTAATAAGACGATTTAAAACATATAGCTATAACATATTATCTAGATATAAAGTCAGGCCTAAAATAGACAGGAGTCTAAATAAAGTACTTACCTTAAAAGAGATCCAGAGAAATGATCCAGAAGAAGAATAATATCCAGAATTTGTCACACAAATATGAACAATTTTAATAACAGTTTTCATAATTAGTAATATTTTAGTTTTAGTTAAGCAACATAACCTGCTTGTGCAGAATTTATATAGTTTAGTACAGTTATGTAAAGTGTTTAATAACAGATCTGCAAATAGTAAGAGGTTAGGCAACCCAAATTACATAAATTTGTATAGATCAGGTTTTGTCCACGGACATATGTTTCTATTTGATTATAATAAAATAAGGATTGTTAAATTTAACTAGATGTTTATTTGCTAGAACAAATTTACAGAATACTTTTAAAATTAAAATTAAAAAAATTTTATATTAAATTGAAAATATTACAGTCAAGTAAATATTTGTAATGAACTCCACCTGAAGAAGAGTCAATCATTGTTCTAAATTAATTAAACAATTCAATAGATTCAATTTTTAAAAAAATTTATTAAATTAAATAACTTTGAAATTACTTAAAATAAAAACAAAATAGAGTGAATATAGGTGAATAGCTGAAAAGAAGGAGTTTTAGATTAAGGAGGTAAGCATAATGTTTTCTTATGTATAACATGGAAGTTGATTAATTGAGAAAATTAAAAAATTACGAAAATTTACTATAAACTAAAATATAATTGGCGCCCAACACTAAACTCAAATTTAATTAAAATAAAATTAATTTAAATATTCAATAAATGCTATAAATAAGTCGAGGCAAAAATAAAATTTAACCCTCAAAAATAAAGGAGTTAAAAATTTAAATTGAATTACAAACAAGTAAAAGGGTAGTTAAAAATATTATAATATATATATATTAATGACATTACATCCAGGTTAAAATGTGAGGCTTTGTTATATGCAGATGACTTAAAGATATTTACATGCATTGGTAACGCTTTAGATTCTACTAATCTTCAAAATGATTTAGACTGTTTGTCTCGGTGGTGTAAAAAGAATGATTTACCTCTCAATGTAAGTAAGTGTAACACGCTTACATTTACCCGACAGCATAATCCGCTCTTAACTCATTACGTTTTAAATAATGAAATTGTTGAAAGCTGTGACAAACTGAAGGATTTAGGTGTAATTTTTTATTCCAAACTCTCTCTTATTGAACATATTTCTTAACTAACATCAGCTTGCTATGGAAAGCTAGGCTTCATTATAAGGAACTCTAAAAGTTTCTCAGATATTATTACCATGTTATTGTTATTTAATACATTTGTACGTTCAAAATTAGAATACGCTTCCATTATTTGGAATCCAATCTATGACCTACATAAAGACGACATTGAGAGTATTCAGAGAAGGTTTTTAAAATTTGTACACTTAAAAGAAATGGGAGTTTATCCTCCTCGGGGTTTTCCTCAAGAGCAGCTTCTTAATATGTTTAAGATATCAGATCTGGAGCAAAGAAGAAAATATCACTCAGGTGTATTTTTATATAAAGTGCTAAATAATAAGATTGATTGTCCAAAAATATTGGAAATGGTAAAATTCCATGCACCTGTACTACATACTCGGTCTTCCACTCTGTTTTGCTTAAGCACTCCACGTACTAATTTACTCAAACACTCCCCTTTGCATGATATGTGTTCAAATACGAATTCACTTTTCAATAATATAGATTTATTTAATTGTAGTTTTAAGGAGCTTAAATCTGTATTAATTATATGAAATCCTAAGCACTGATAATGTGTTGACTTTATTTTCTTTTTATTTGTGTAATATGTTACATTTACCTATTTGTTACATGTCTACTATAAGATTGTACTTTATTATGTGTATATGTAAGGATGTGTTTATATATTTCTTGTAATTTTCCTGTCCTGTAATTGGGTTTTCCTGTTGGACAGCGTACCAATAAATAAAATAAAATAAATAAATAAATAAATAAATAAATAAATAAATAATACTGTAGAATTAAATTATTGTAATATAATCATAAATAAAATATATGAAAATAGAAAAATTTTAAATGATTAATACAATGCGGCAATCTTCAATTGCTTACATATTTAAAAAATTCGCAGATTTCATTGGAAATTATAACACGGATTAGCGCGCCGATCGTCCTATCTAATGAAACCCAGTAAAATACTGTGGAAAACCATAAAATTTGATACCATATAACCATATAATAATAATTGATAGTAGAAATTAAAAAAATAGAATGTTCTTTTAATTTTTTATTCCACTTATTGTAGAAATAAATTAATACAATATAAGACAGATCTAAGCATAAATAAATATTACATATTCAAATATATTCCTAATAAATTAAATTCCTATAGGTAATAAATAGAAACCATTTTACAAAAACGATTTTCTTATAATATATATTCTTTGTATAATCACACATTAAAATTTCTTCCTTTTCTTTATATCATTTAAATATAACTATATTTTCTCCTAGAATCTATCTCTAGAAAATCACAGTACTTTATAAAAGTATCACAGCAAGTCTCATAAGACGTCCATTATAAATTAAGCTTTTGATTTTTCTTTTTCTGAAAATAAAATCACATAATTAATTAAATTTAATAAAGCTGTCATTAACATTAAACAATTAAACGTAAATTACTAGAAGAACTTAATATACTTCAAATGTCATACAATACAATACAATACAATACAATAAAATATACAAATTCAAAGTGTCTACGTACACTATACTACTGCAATAATTTATGAAAAAGTCACTGAACCAAAAACAAATTTGCAGTATTTATCTAGATTTTAAGAAAATATTTTTATAAGTTCAAGCTGCTTTCGCATATATTGACAGTTCCTCTATTGACTAAACGGTAAATTAAGGTCTTAAGAATTTTAGGTCTCTTTGATAACCTTAGGATACGATCTAGCAAAAGAGAACGAAAAGTTTTCCATATTAAACACCCTGTATATTTTTGCATATTTAGGTAGATCATTACCTATCTTATGAATACATTGTAGGATATAATAGGTCTATCTTGTAGCCAAGTAGATTAGATTAGATTAGTTAGTAAAAGGAGTCAGCCAATTGTCCTATTCCATCGCGTCCTTCAACATCTGTTATGTCACTCCTAACCTAGAGCACATTGTGCAGCTCCATCCTTGAGGCTGCACAACATATATAAGCGCCCTATCGGCCCTTGATCTTTCCTGCCCATATACTAGAAATAAGTTTCAATATTCCTTCGTCACAAATATAAATATTTATATATTCTTGTGCCTTTGTTGTGACAGAGTAAGTATATCCCAAGTAAGTTTAATTCCTTGGCAAAATCTGCATGTTGCGTCTGTTGCATGTCTCCTTTCTTTGCTTTTTCTGTCAACTACATTAGAACCGTTTCATATACCTAATAACCATACAGTATCCTGTGTTAGAAGACCCACTATTATAAAGTTGTCTCTCTAGTCTGGCGTGGTATGTGCTCTGTAAACTTAGGTGATCACTCTTTGTTCCTTATTGGTATTGCCTGTCTCAATTATGGGAGACATGTATCTACCACTCCTAATTTTTCATACATTACTTAATGGATTATTTTATGTATGGCATAGTTGTGTCACAAAAGGGTTCGGATCCTATTTGGGCGTTTGGTGTGCCTTCTGTAGCCAATGCATCCTGCTCCTCCTCTGAAGTTAGGAAAGAGTGACTTGGAGTGACACAAAGGACATATGTCCTTCGTGTCACCCCAAGTCACTCTTTTTTAACTTCAGGGCGTTTGGTGTGCCTTCTGTGGCCAATGCATCCTGCTCCTCCTCTGAAGTTAGGAAAGAGTGACTTGGAGTGACACAAAGGACATATGTCCTTCGTGTCACCCCAAGTCACTCTTTTTTAATTTCACAGCTCTTTAAGGGTGTTTGATCAGTTCCAGAAGAAACATGCATGGAAGCAATAGCTTTTCACGCCCATTGGAGGTCAAATAAAATTGTCATCGACTGATTAACGCTCCCTCGCCTTCTTTTGTCCTCAACTCAAGACTGTTTTGCAGTCATTTTGGCCTGAATTTTGTTAAATAGTAAAGTGAATATTCGAAGCGGATGGTTCTTTATGAAAGATCGTGAAAATAATTGGTATAATCTTGACCACGAAGATTATACCAATATATAAGATATATAAGATTAACATGTGGCCAAGAAATCAAGACACAATTTTTTTCTAAGAGGACTGTCTGCTATTGTGCCAGAATAAATAAAATAGATAAAAGAATAAGTTTAAGTAGTAGTAGGTGTTTTTCAAATTTTACCTTTTTCATTTTGTTCATCGTTCCATGGCTGAACTTCTCCTGAGCCAAATATAACAAATATCACACTAGCCAAGACATAGATGGAAGCAGTCAGGTAGAATATAACCTTCCACTGATTTGGGTCTTTCTGGAAAAGGAAAATCCTGATGAATTGATAGCAATATAAATTTGAGCTATTGGAGTATTATCTGTAGCAGTTCGTAGAACACTACTAAGTTAAAACAATCACACTGCTACGTAATAACTATTATTTTTCGGTTTCAATCACGTCTGAGTGTCGTTTTACATTACGGTATCATCAAAAATTTTATACAGGGTTATTCAGAACTTATCTATAAAACTTTGAGGATATGTACATCCTTAAATAAGAAATCGATATCACCAAAAAAATTTATAATAAAAGTCTTAGGATTTCCCGTAAACAATATTTAAAGTTATACCATTATAAAGGACTACGTAGATGAGCAACTGTACTTCAACGACATCTGATATACCACATTCCTAAGAATGTGGTAAAAAAAAGTAAACACGTTTTTGTACCTGGAACGCCTGGTTAAGACCGAGCGAATAGAGTTGGAGTGGGAATAATATCTCTATTGTCTATTCAGTCATCAGTCTATCTGTGTCCTCTCTCAGTACCGGTGTTTTATTTATCGTAGGAGTGTTAAACTGTAAAATTTTCAAAATGGCCCATGTGTACAGTAATGCTGAGTTAATGGACATGATTATTATTTATGGTGAAGTTGGAATGGACGAGATGGTGGCCCGGGACGACCACAACGTATTTTAGCAGCTGAAGAACAAGTGTTGAATCTGGTCCGTGACAATACGTTAATAAGTGCAAGTCAGATCGCTAGGCAGGTGCCTGGGGTATCCCAATCAACGGTGTGGCGCTTACTACACGAAGCTCAGTTTTATCCGTATCATATCCAGCTTGTTCAAGCTCTGTTACCAGTGGATTATCAATTACGAGACGAGTTAGGTTTTGTGAGTGGTTGTTGCAGCAAAATGCTGAAAATCCCCAATTTACTTAATAATTTGCGTTTACAAGATCAGCAACCAGGAGGAACATTGGCTTTAGTGCGGCAAAATTGAATAGCTTTAGGGACAAAATTTCGAACAGCTTTTGTAACAAGGTATGTGCAAATTTTTTATAAATTTCATGTTTCTAATACCTAGTAATCAAGTAGCGCAATTCATCAAAATTAGTGTAACAAAATTTTATTCATTTTAAAGACACGTCGCTTTGGTCACATCTATCTATCTTTAAGTTTATTTTAAAGTAAAAATGCTGCAAATCTTTTTTGTGCCGGGTGTCGGTATACTCTCAGAACTTCCGAAGTTTTTTTCGTGCTAGCCAGTTTGCATTGTCAGTCCCAAGGTCACTCCATTACAGTGGACCAGTATCCAGCGGCGTGCAATTAAAATTTTTTAAATAGTCTTCAGAACCCGCCAAAAAAAATTTTTTTTTGCACTACCACATTTGTACATGTATGTTGAACATCCCCAAATATTATTATGGATAAGTTCTGAATAACACTGTATAATTTTAAAAGCGAGACACCTGTTTAAATATTTTAACTTGATAGTTACTTATTTTCTTAATATCAGTTTTCAGTATTACCTATTACTTTTCACTTTTTGAGGTATTTCAAAACACTAAAATGACTATTGTTATTTAAAATACTTGGAAAAGATCGTAGACTGTGTGAAATTATTCAATGATAAGTAAGTATAGTTATAAACTTCTTAAAAAAATAGTTTCTGATAAAGTAGTTTTGCGTCAGTAGGATTTCGAAATCTATTGAATTATTTAATAAAATATACTTATGTAAATCACAAAACATTAACGTAGGAATAGGAAAAGGTACCTATGTAGATATTTATGTATTTACCACTTATGTATTTACTAATAATTAATTTGATATAATAATTATAAAAAAAAGAATAACAAATATTATTGAACGACAGATTTTCTGGGCTGTTTTGCCGTAATCCATCTTCAGTGCTCCTCACATCATGATCTACAGCGGAATACCGCACTTTTATACCCAACAATAGATGAAAGTGCATATACCTATATGTTGCCGGGTCAAATATGCAAGTCTGTGATACCATCTAAAGATATTGAGCAGCTCTTATTCAGAACAAATAAGGATATTAAAAAAAAAAATACGCACAAATTCCTGAGTCCACTTAAGATAACGTCTTAGTTTTATCTCTATCGAATATCTAAGTTATAATTCGTGACTTTTTAATTGTTAACTAGATAAAATCTAAGATAAGGGTTTCTAAAGCTTGTTGATAAATAAATTATAATGTTTTAATGACCCCAAGAAATACTTAGAAACCCAAACCATCGATATAATCTAAATGTTTGATTAAATTCATATATATATACCCTTTTAATATTTTCTTAGAAATGTACTTAAATTTAATTGAAATATTTTATAAGTTCTACAGAAAATTTTTATCAACAAATCTACAAAAAACATAGAGGAATATCTAATCAAACGCTATTTTTTATTACAGTGGTATAAAAACAATGGAAAATCAAATTTTATTTAAAAATACGGATTGACATAATTCGCCATTATCTTCACATCAAAGGTTCTAACCCCCTTTCCCCCCTTTCAAGGTAATTCTCTTGTTTAGTACGATGATAGGTATTGTTTCATTATATTCTTTGTAAAAACAAAGAAATTTTAAAATTCAATACATTCAGTGTTCGTTTGAAATATAATTCACTTACAACTTTCATTCGTTCCTGTGCTACAGAAAAGAAAGGTATAACATCTAAAAGAGCCTTTAGAGTGTTTAGAGTATTATTTTTATAACCAGCAAGGAGAAATTCTAGCTTATGCACCCGACATATTCTCCGATAACTTTAGAACTACTTCAAGATAAACTGATAACTGAAAAATGCGTCAATGTAATAACAATTTTATCAGTAATTACATAAATAAAAATCTCGACAACTAAATAAAATGAAAGAGGAAAAGTACTCACTTCATCGGTCACCAAAAATTGTACCAACAAAGGGGCGACAATACCAAATATGTTCGAAGTGCCGTTGGTAATGCCCATTAGAGTGCCTGTGAAATTCGGCGAAATGTCCATGTGGTTAACGTTGAATCCGCAAAACACAGCCGAATTAATTCCAACTGCCACCACCAAGAGGGTAATCGCTTTGTTCGTCTCATCCGATCCAGTATTTCCTAGGCAAACTAGTGCTATGGCTGGTACTACTAGACCTAAAAATAAAACAAACATTTCATCATCCTTTTCTGCTTATCAAATAAAGTTTATTCTATTATATTGTACTCTACTCATCATACAGATTGGATATTCACCATTAGAAACTCGCATATCAGAAATTCGTAGTGAAAACTGAGCAAGGAATTCCATAACTTGATCCAATTTAACCAACTTGCACTTATAGTTGCTGAGATCCACAAATCAGCATTCAATTTTAATTGGATACCAAGATATAAAGGATATCAATAGAATAAAGACATAAAAAATCTATGAACTTCAAAACAAGCTTCAAGCTTGACTTTGAAGACTTTGAATAAAACACAATTTGTTAAAATTGAATAGTAGCTTTAAAGATATTTCCTTAATTGATGGAATAAATTAAATCTCAACACCATACTTCCACCAAATTATCCTACTTTAGAAGGAGACTGCAGTTAAAAATAAATCAAGACGCAGATCCGCCACCAGACCACTCCAGGAAAGAGGTATCCATTTGCCCCATTCGGGGGTTAAACATAATTAATAACACAAAATCAATGAACTATTTGTTGTGTTGGTCAGTGCTCCAATCCGCCAAATCAATTGTCTAAAGGAATTTTCACTTTAAAAGTAAAATTAAGGTTCTCGTACCTTCTCTGTGACTATCAAGGCTAAGATTTCTAGTAATCAGGAGTAAGAACATGAAGACTGTATGGAAAAGGTTCATATAACCACACAGGAACTACAGAGAGTAAGAAAATGTTCCGATTCTACTACCAAAGTCTACATATATTCTAATAAGTCCGCTCGCTCGCCCGATGCATCCGAAAGTCCCTCCCCTGCCTTCTCATGCTCCTTGTCCATCGTGTTTCTAACGATCGCCGGCTCAGTAGGCAGAATAGTCCTCGTATAAAGCGGAGCCAGCACACATAAAATGATTTACGACCGGTAGCAAAAAGCTGCCGGTGTTTCGAGAAGATCAAAGTGAGCGAACTTATTAGAATGTGTATATGTAGACTTTGCTACTACTATCTATTACTTGGTAAATCTTCATTTTTTTTAAATCGCTCGTTCCGTCTATTTTCTTGTATTTTTGCTCTTATTTTATATTTAAGTTACTTTCAACTTTCACTTTTTTAAATAGCACACCCTGTATGTTTTGACATATTTAGATGGAACGTTTTTTACGACAAAAGGTAGAACGAACCCAGTGAACTAGTATTTGATGGGTCTATCTCTAATAATAAGAGAGATATTTGTCATATCCATATCAAGCTTTCGTGTCCAGTATACAGGCCGCTAAAGAGGTATTAATATGATATATAAATTCTTTAAGTCTTGATATATAATTCTTTTGTATGAATTAATATTAAAAACCTAATATCACTAATTTCAGTACATAACACATGAACTGTAATAATTTGTTATTTTCTAACAGCGAATGTTACTTACAATTAACCATGTACTTTGTCATTGATAATGTCAAAGATTAATCATCGAAGTATCGTTATTTTGACCACTCGGAAATGCAGGTTTCATTGCCAAATACTTATAACACCAAAATAGTATAAAAGATTCTTATATTTAGACAAGGAATTGTTTTTTGAATGTTTCTCTATTTTTCTCTTACCTATTGTATTGAAAACCTTCCTAGATGTTCCAATAGAAAATAACTCTTTGTTGACCAACATGTCGGCCGTTACACTAAATACGAAACTCAGCACCCAAAGGACAAAGTAAGGCAACGCTGACAGCACACTGTTCTGCAAATATAACATAGATTATTTAAAAGTTTTGATCAGTAGCAAAGCCAATAAATATGCTAACAACGAGAAGATCCTTATAGTAGTTTTATTTTAATATAGAAGCAAAACTCTGTTGACCAAGTTGATTGGTAATATAAGTGAAATATATTAACCAGTATAAATAACCAGTTTTAAATTTTTATTGATTATAAACCCTTGATAATACATCAATAAAGCAAACGTAAAAGGAACAAGAGATTTTTTTCAAAATGCTAAAATGTGTAATATTATTCCTATACTTATTGTCGAATATAACTAATATTTACAACGTACTTACTGATTTTATATTAAAATTCATCACATGACTCATGTAAACCGGGATTTCAGTCAGTAGGGTCCAGAATCCCCAGTTATGACCACACTGTGTTAGAAGAATGGCCCAAACCGGCAATGAAGTAAGTATTTTCTTCCAAGGTGTTCGCATTTTCTAAAATTTAATTATAAATAAACACAGAAATTCATTTTGTTAAATTTTTAAGTTTTTATTTTTTAAAAGAAGTAATAAATCCTATTTATACAAAAATAGATATAGACGACAGATTATTTACTATTTAAAAGGTAAAATTGTATACCATTACTGAATTTTCTCGAAAATATTCTAAAATACTTACTTCCTTTTGATCTGCATGGCCCAGGCTGTTTTGAATATAGAATTTTTCTTCCTCTGTAATTGTAGGATGAAAAGAAGGACCATTATATCCGAAAAAAATAAATATGATACACCACAATAATCCAGCGGCACCATATAAGTAGAAAACGAAAGGCCACCCATAGGAACTCGAAGATATTAAACCGGTTACCAACATTGATACTACAGTTCCAAATGGTCCAGCTACAAAAAAGTAAGTAGATAGATCCGTACAGTATATAGGTATATTACATTATTAAAACTAGAAGAAATAAGTAGTGGTTTTGATCATATCAGAATTTATCCCCTGGTCCCATCCCAGTAATCAATTTAATTTCATTTATTTATGAAGTAACGAGCCGCCAGTGATTGAGTCCACTTATTTGGATGTTTTCACTCAACCCGCAACCCACAATACTTGCCTGAACTTAGACCTATTCTCTTTATAAATAGATATCTCACTTCTATGACCAATTAAAAAAATTACAGTATATTCTGTAGAATTTTTAAGTTAAATATAAGCAACAATATAATTTTCATTAAAAAATATAACTTGGAGCAATTCAATGATTTTTAGTAGTGGTGAGAAACACACTGTGGTGCCCTCTTTAGATCTTTGCTGCTATCTGCCTGACAATTATTGCCAAATTGGCAGACAGATAACGGTCATTGTCTGGTAGATGGTCTCGATAAACGATGTGACGACTCCTAAGGAGATGCCGATGTAATGCAATGACAGCTGGGACACATTGTCCGTGGAGTAGTTTTTTTCGGCATCTCCTTCAAATAAATCAATGATTTTTGTTTTGCTTTTCTCAGAAATATTTGTACATAAGTTACCAGTTATCAGAAATAGCTTTAAGTAATCTTATTTTCTAAAATAGTAAGTAATAAAGGTTTTATAGAAAGTGATAAAAATAATCTTGCCACAAATTTGACATGATTAAGTTAGAAAACGTATCTATTAGGAATCTATATCCGAGCTTGTTCCGATGCTCATTATACCTTAATTTTAGAATATTATCTTTTCTGTCCAGGCGTTTCCAGATTACTTTCCTTTAATAATTTTAAAGTTCTTTGGGAACTTATACAGCTGCAACTCTCTGTACTACTTCGTCTATATGGATTGTAGTCAGATTTATTTTGGAATCATGTAAGAAATCACTTCAATGAAGTCAGGACTTCATATAAACTAACTTTGAACTTCACGCAACAGTGAAGTTTTAAAGTGCTTGGGACATATTTTAAAAAATATCAGATTTGGCAAATTTATACCAATTTCAGTTCATTTGGAATGGGCCTCATCAGAACTCAAGAATAAGCCACGTTAGTAATTCGTCACAATTATTGAATAGAGAAATAAGAAAAGTAAGAAAAGTAAAAGAAAGAGTAAGATTATAGGCACGGTGAGATTCCAACAGTTACTATTTTACGAAATTAATAATCAGAAACGTACCTGCATATACGAACGTCCCCAGTCTACTTCTCTCATTCGGAGGAACCCACTGAGCTAGTAAATTATGCGTGGAAGGGAAAATAAACCCTTGACAAAGCCCTTGTATGGCCCTGCTCGCCATAACTCCTTTAGAACCAAACACTGCAGCCATGGAAGGGAGAAGAAGTCCGAACAACGAGCAGATGCACATGGCTACGATTAGGAACCATTTTGGGCCGTAGGTATTTGCCAACCAGCCAGCGGCAACCTGGGGTAGAATGTAACCCCAGAAGAACGCGGATAGGATGATGCTTTTGTCTGTCCAGTTGTATGTCTGTAAGAGATGTAAATAAATAAAGTTTTGCTTTAAGCGCTACAATTTTCTTCGCACGCATTTCAATAACCAATTCTGGACATTGTTTAAACTGAAGAGAGCTAACAGCATATCCGGATGATACTAACTTGGTTAATGAAACACGCGACAAATGAAATAATAGTGCTTCGATGATTTAGTGAAATGCTCTATCGATTTTTGAGTTACATATCTAAAGTGTATCT
Source organism: Pogonocherus hispidulus (assembly GCA_963924545.1). Lineage (NCBI taxonomy): Eukaryota > Metazoa > Arthropoda > Insecta > Coleoptera > Cerambycidae > Pogonocherus > Pogonocherus hispidulus. The sequence continues at coordinate 46,631,687 of OZ004698.1, read as the reverse complement.
ATTTTTCTTAGATTACTTGACTTGACTTGATAATAAAGTATTATAAAGATTCAATACTTGACTTGGCTTGATTTTCTATCGTTACTACTTGAGTTGACGTCAAGGAATTTCAGGCTACTTGATACTTCAAAATAATGATGATAATCGACCGATAATGTACGAAAACGTGCAAATCGTCCTGTAAGCTCATGCATGTACCTATGTGTATAGAAACAAACTAGGAAACAAACAGGACTATGCTAGGTGTAGCATATATTAGTGTATCGTGGCTAGGTATGGGTTTCCCCTTTGCCCGAGCTGATTGGAACAACTGCGCTTGTGTAGAACTCAATTGTGTTTGCGAGTTCTGTCAGCTGCAATTATTTGATTGTTAAAATTTGGGCGGAAACAGGAAATGGAAACAGAACCGTTTCAGATTAGCGAGTCAGAATACGTTATGAGAAGATATAACATCTGAATCAGAAAATCAGATCTTGTATGGCAAACGATGACAATAAGGACTGTTTACTGTCATCAAACGATGACAGTAAGGAAGAAGACAACGGGAAAGGATTGTTAACTGTTTACAGGATTGCTCGATCGCTCAATTTTGTTATCCGCCTTTGTGACGTCATCGAAGATATATGTAATCGAATTGTCAAAATATACCTATTTTGTGTTTGTTATATTTCACATTTGCAAGAGAATTCTCGTATTTGAATGATTATTAATATTATTATTTATTAAAGTTTGTAATAACAGTGTACCTATTTCTACAAGTTCGAGATCTTTGGATCTTTGATGACGTCACAATTATGGATTACATTGTAGTATAGGGATCGAGCAATCCTGTAAACAGTTAACAATCCTTGGACAACGGGTATATTGGAGAATCGCTTTTATTTTTTAAGGAAACTGTCAGGCCTAGTCAAGTAGTTTGATTATCAAGTCAAACTGTGAATCCCTAATCTCTACCTGAATGGTTGTGTCTTTTCTATATAATCGACTACGACGAGCGCCAAAGTTTAGCATTTAGCGACAAAATATCTAAGATTCAAATTGGATTAAAACTATGAGAACATTCTGGAACGCCAGATTTCAGATTATAACTAACTGCTGATCGGTTTCCATCTTATTTGATCTCATCAGTGCGGCATAAGTGTTCATGGCTCCCTGATAAAAAGAAACTAGTTCTTGTAGTAAAAGGTGTTTTTTTAAGGATGATAGAACTTTAAACTTAAAAAAAATATTAAAGAAAATATTTTGTGATTAAAAAAGTAATATTATTTAAAAAAACAATCTATTACATTAACCATTTAAAAATTATTTGCGGCATGTGGCCACCGCGGCTGTCCGGAGATAGCGTATTCTTTTGATCCAATTTTGGGTGACTTTTTCGAGCACTTCTAGTCCTATATCGTGAATAACACGAACAATGTTGGCTTCTAAGGCTTCAATTGTTGCTGGGTTATCAGCATAATAACTTGACATAGCCCCACAGAAAATAATCTGCGAGCGTCATATCACAGGACCTGGGTGGATAGTTAACAGATCCATTTCTCGAAATTAATTTGTCACCAACCCTTGTTTGCAACCACACTTTCACGTACAGCGGTAATATTCCTTTCATTACGCACGTTCCTTCGACGCATTGGTGTTTTCAAATCATGTAGAGAGTATGTGGTACGAAATCTATCAACAGTACGACGAATAAATAGCTCAGATGGACGATCATGTGGACCATAAAATTCACGAAGTTTTCTATGCGTTTGGCGAACCGACAAATGATTTTCAAAGTAAATTTGAGGCATTTGGTAGCGTTGTTCAAGAGTGAATCTATTCTTGATGATTTGCCAAAGTATACTGAAAATAAATTTTATAAACAGTGTCAGCCTAACAGTTCAGTCTGATAGTAGTTGCCATGTAAAGTTCTATCAAACCTAAAAAAACACCCTTTATATGCATAAAAACCTGGCGTAACATCTCCATAGCGTTGGGAGACAATCCGAATCCAAAATGAAAAATCGACAACATGCTGAGAATCCTCACGGTTGTCATCCTGTAATCCGATTTCTCACTTTGGATTCGGATGGTTGACAAGGATCATTTATTGGTGTCATCTTTGGTTCGGCTCTATGTTTCAATTCTTCACAATTAAAAATATCTTAGAACGACGGCATTTATTATTTATTTCATTATTATTTCACTATCAGTACTCTGTCAAATAATTACTAAAGGGTCAACTACACTTTCCACCACTTGGACGTGACTGAAATCGCTGCCGAATCAGAAACTAAATTAATTAATGATTTGCCGGGTTTATAGAACTTTTGGATGTTCGGCAATTTTCTAGACGTGAATAGAACTAAATAGAATCAAATGGAATATTTTTGATCTTTTTACGATCAGCGTCAGTCCAAATGAGATTTTATAAGTTAATAAACATATAAATAACTACAATATAATTAACATTTAAAGGAAAACAAGCAGAAGAAAATGTAGAAATATTCGTCACATTATTTTATAAAACTATAAACTCAAATATAACTTTATATATCAGAATATGGTCATATTATATTATATTTAATACTACATATTAAAATAGGTAGGTACCTAATTATTATTATTATTTTCGGTAAAATAATTTATGGCAAATTTTATTTTATATAAAAAAAGTCATTTACTAATTTTAAATGGAAAACAATAACCACCATTCAGAGCAGGAATAAGAAAACCTTGTTAGTCAGGGGTACAGTCACCGAAGTGACACCTAGTGATAAACTAATAAAATTTTGCCCATATTTAAACTATATTATTACATAAATTCATATACATGAATTTTATATATTAATATCACAAATGTCTACATGTTTCTATATTATAATATACCTTTTTTATTAATGTTTTTAATAAAAAATGTATTTTTATCTACTCTTTACTGATATATTCTGAAATATGCCAATAAATAATTATCATAGCCATCATTTCATTACGTTAACAGATAATTACACACCGATAATAATTTCATAGCGTAAATAAATATTCTTTAGATCACTTTGTAAAAAGACATTGCAAGACAATAGACATTTTCCCGCGCAAAAAACTGACAAGAATGCAAGTAATTAACCAGATGGAGTATAAATTTTTCCTCGCTAGAATATATTATATCATTGACTAAATTATAATTAACTTTAGCAATATTTATATATCTTGTTTATACTGTTTATTGCTACAGCTTTCTACATTGGAATATAACATTATATACGCAGGAAAACAGTAGCTAAGGTAGCTTATCCGCTATTCATTTTATCTTCCAAAATATGTCAATTAAATATAGAAAGTGAGGCTAAAAAACTACATTTAAAAAACATTATAAATGATCCCAGTTTGATTGAAAGTGACCTGACCATTTGAAAATTTAAAAATAAGACACACTATATCCCTTAAAGATGAGCTGGGTACTTGGTAAATACCTACATTAATAAAAGAGTAATTATTATTTTAGTTCTTCAGGAATTAAGTCACATGACGGAGTTTTCCATATAACACCAAAACACTATACTGCACTCGACGTGCGTTTTGCTAACCAAGTTCGCATCATCTGGAGATGATTAAAACTGAAAACTGAGAGTTTTAATCATCCCCAGATAATGCCAACTTGGTTGGCAAAATGCGCGTCTGGTGCAGTATAGTGTTTTGGTATCATGTGAAAAACTAGATCAGTGTTATCTTCACACCAAAGGTTCCAACTCCCTTCAAGGTCTATCCAATATATTGAACGAATTCTGATTTAAAATAATAAATCTCAATTTATTAATATATTTTACAAATGGATGTGTGACTTTCTAAATGTAGATTTTTGACTTTTTTTATTAAAAACAAACAAGTTAATATTGTTGTAAATGTTTTTAAATGAATTAAAAACTTATTATGATATCGCTTATTATTATACGTCAAAAGCATATAGGTAATTACAGTAAATTTGTAATAAAACTAACTAATAAATTTAAACGCCAATCACGTATCAGTACTTTTTATTTTTCTAAACTATAGCAGGTCCTCACTTACGTATTGAAGGAATGAATTATTTATTCGCATGGTTTGTCTTTGTTTCTAAATAAAATGGACGTTGGATTGAAATTTTAACGGATAATTAAAAAAGAACTCCCACAATTTACATAAAATTTAATACTTTACGAAGTTCTACAGCTATTAAATTTTAAAATAATAAAACCATAATAGACATTTTTATGGCTATAAAAATTTCAAAATTCTTATGTGGAATTTCCACCCAATTTCAATAAATCCAAGCAAAGACTAGCTGAAATTTAATCAAAAAGTTGATAAGGAAAAAATGTTTTGCAAAATAATAAATGTCGCTCCTTATGTATTACTTACGGGCACTTCCGGATTACTGCTGGCTGTTGGATCTGTCATGGCTACGATCCCAACGGATAAGTTTACCCTAATTCCATAGGCGATAAATATGAGAAGAAAATAAATTAAAATTTGCGAATGTCTTTTTCCAAAAGATGGACCTGCAACAAAAAATATCTTTTATTAACGCTTTTTACCGTAGGATTATTGAACTGTGTAAATATATTAGGTGGACCAAAAACCCATGTGTATAGAAAGAACTCTGTTGTCGATGTAGGTCACATATGTCTGCCCTGGTGAGTCAGGGCTAAAGTACATCTACATCTTCAGACATCATAATATCTTTATCTCTCATTCTCATCGTAATCATGAGCCTGAAAGCCAGAGACTCGTGTGGGGGAGAAAGCGGCTGTTATTTTGGGGGCCGCGAGTGCACCCAAGGAACGACTTATACTATAACTTTACCTACCATTTAGTAGGAAAATTAGGGAAACCTGGAAAATCATATTTATTAAAGTGAACAGTATACGTATGTAGTTATGCGTATGTACCTGGGCACGAGGGCGACAAGGCAAATGAGGAGGCAGATATACTAGCCCGAGAAGGCGCATCAAAAGACCTCATAGAACCAGAACCCTTCTGCGGCAGAGCAAACCCATGTATTAAAACATCCATGGAGGAATGGATGAGAAACCAATCTCGAGAATGGTGAAGGAATCTGCCACAACTGAGACAGGTAAAGCTATTCATTAAAGAACGGGCGCCTAAATTCACAGCAGATCTGTTAGGCCAGAATAAAAAGGCCATCGGAATAATAGTAGGTCTCCTAACAGGACATTGTAGGCTAAATAGGCACATGAATCTTATGGGACTGTCAGAATAAGCAACTTGCAGATTCTGTCAAGAAGAAGAGGAAACCTCAGTACATGTACTGTGCCAGTGCGAGGGTCTGACAAGACTGAGATTTCAAATACTTGGGGAAGGTAGACCAAGAGCCAACAGCTACATGGAAGAGCCTCTATGAAGGCTGTGAAGTCTAATGCAAAGGACAAAGCTGGACAAAGTGCTCTAAATAGGTTGGAAGTGCCACAATAGATCTTCTAGGTCGCGGTGGATCAGACCAGGGGACCGACCCATATATAAATCTAATCTAATCTAATCTAATACGTATGTTGTTAGTCTTTTATACAGTGAGGTTGCAGTACTAGTTGCGTATTAAGAATGCTACTAGTTTCATGAGCACATATTTAAAGGAGCAATTAGAAAAAATTGATGGGCGGCGAGATACAAACCGTCCCGTCGTCCAATGCGTGAAACGATTAAAAACGTCGCATCTCCCACGGAACTCCTAAAGTACATACATTATAAAGTTTGTTTCGACTCGAATCCAACAGATTTTAATTAAATTATATGTAAGGCTTATATAGAGAGATTAATATCAACTCTCCATAAAAGCCAGGATGGGAAGTATACCTACCTGACATTAATGTGAAAGATTAATGCCAGTATGTGGTAATACCATTAGATAGGGAACTAATGATGTTATTAGCACCCGTTCTGGCGCTAGTGAAGCCAACATATAGTAATATGCCGCCGTCTCTCCCACACACGTTTATAATTTCCGGGATAATCATGGATTAGAATGAGGGTAAAGAGATTATATTATTATACATTCCCTACCTTTCTAACATCAATATGTTAGAAAGAAATCAAGCCAATGCCTTTATTCCGAAAGATAAATCGTTTGAGAGTTATATGAATTGTGTAACCTCCATAGTTTAGAAGGCACAGCAAGACAAAGTAGCAATACTACATTCATTGGAACTTTCTATTTCTAGAACTTCAAAGTGATAAAAAAAAATGCTCATTATAGGAACCTATTGTTTTTTTAGATGAAACAGTATTTTATGGAATTCAGGTTCAATATATCAACAAACACGTGAATATATTACACATATTTTGCCCCAAGAATGTAAATATATCCGTTCATATAAAACTGTGCTGATATTTGTGATAAAATAACCGTGCATCAATTGATTGGAAAATTTTGCGAGGGGACTATTTAGAAGATAATTGTTGCCGGTACCAGTTATAGATAGTTACAGATCTTCCAACAGAACACTATGCCCTGAAAGTACACGTGTATGCGTACTTTCAGGACACAATGTGTCTTAACAGGCAGGCAGTAATATGGGGAAAAAGCGACAGATAATCATATTCTGGTGTGAATATGAGGTTTTGGACAATGTCAACAGTAAAACACTCTACCAATGGTAGAGTTATACTATACAGCGCAGTGCAAGGTATAATAATATAATAGTAAGTGCTGCAAAGAAAAGAGGATAGCAACACGATATGCCCAGGAGACTGCAGTACTTCTGAGAATAAAATCAGTTGGCTCCCACCAACATTAGCTTTAACAAATTGCTTCCTAAAAAGATGTAAATCAATTATTCTTATTGATAAAAATGTTCAACACCACAACTCATGGGTTGTCAACCGTATCTACTGGTAGGTAGTTATATGATAACTGCGAAAATAGCTCAAAAAATATTTTCACCTCAAGTACATCTATCCTCAAATAATTTATCATGAATATAGAATAGTACCTAACACACGCTATTATGTATTAGGAAGACCCGGTTGACTGCAAGTTTTATATGCTTAAGTTCAAACGTGAGTGGGTCGAAAACCAAAAACCAAACCCTCCACCAGGACCATGTGGCCTATTACGGCTAACAGATAACACCTAATAGTTATAGTAAGCTAATAGTAGTAATAAGCAGGTCCAGCTTCTTGATGAAATAGATTATCTATCTGATCGTTTCCAGAGTGGGGCAGATACATAAAATTTGTTCTGTCATTTGTGATATTTTTTATATCATAAATATTTTCAAATTTTATTAGCACAGGCAGAAGCGCTCATGTCTCAAGTATTCACAGATAAAAAATCATATGAATATCTCAAATAGTTATTTTTTTAGAAAGGTGTAAACGTTCAAAATCACTTATTTTTGAAACACAGCTCCGCCCTCTTTTTTTGCTATTTATGAAGTAGTGCAAGAGCCAACAAGTATGACACCTTCTGTCATTTCATCACCTTCAAGTACAAACGGCACTCAATTGGTGCAATTTATACAGGTGATATTTTAAACAGTAGCTCTCAGTATATATGCCACATGCAGAATGTGTTTTTATAGTTTAAAATCTTTTACCGTAAATTCTACTTTTCTTTCTCATAACCCGATGTAGATATGAATTTACTTAACTTTAAATTTTTGTTTGCAATAACGTTACTGGAATCTATGAGATAGAAGACAAACACTATTACTGATTGAAGAAGTATATAAAATGCACATATTTACGACAAGCAACCTGATCAAAAACGGTTCTAAGATTAACGAGCGTTTTGCAGCATACCCTGTATAAGAAGGCAAATCTCAACTTGTTCGTTTTTTTTATTTCTATAGTCAATGACACTCTGGAGAATTCTCAAGTATAAGAAACGATTAGTCCTCCTTCAACTATTCATAGAATGCCGACTATAATAATATATCTGATACTGAAGAGAGATATTTTGTAGAAGACTCCTTATTTAGAAGATAATATAGTCAATAAATGAATATTATCATGTTCTACAGTAGTAGTGGTAGAAGCAATAGACATTCAATAACACTCAACAGTTAATAAATATTTTATAAGGAGAATGCAGCTAGGAGTTTGGACTTGGCTAAGGAGTTTGCTGCTAATCTATCACTTCTATAGACAAAAATGTGCATAAAGAAGACCAACATACCAAAAATTTGGTGTAAAACTACAGTTACGACAGAACCTAGTACGTCTCCTGGTATAAGTTAAGAATATAGAAAGATAGGATTGTTCGCCAAGTTTTTTCCAATTATACAGCTAATTTTTAGGATATATCTTTAGGATGAGATTCCATGCAGATAAGTTGTACGATTGGCCCACTGAGCGTGGAGGTATTGTGGTTATTATGAACTGCCACCACACATAAAATGAACGCTGCTGTATCTTCACAACCTAAAAGGGTATTTTAAACAGTATATTGATGAATTGAGCGGACCTTTGACATTATTTTACAAATATTGCAAGAAATCGATTTTTTAATTGTTCACATTTCTTTCAGTGACTCAAAAGTTTCCATATCTTGAAAACATCCTCTTCCTTCGGGGCTACCTGCATTTTAGCACCCCAACCGCTGCACTAATACATTCGCCTGATTCCTATAAATCATTCAGACTTTTCCGGATATCTGATATTCGAAACTAATTAACACTTTCGTTCAGCAGCCTATTTCCAGCTGTTGCGTCAAACATATTGATCGAAGCAGTATCTATAATACAAGTATCTATAATACAATATTCAATCAGCCAGCTAAATTATTATTATTACTTATATATGTAATGAATATTTTAAACTGTAAACAATTTTATACTGCAAATATTCCTCGTAAAGTAAAGCTTCTAGGAATTTATTAAAGTAAGATAAAGCTAAAACAGATTAAGCATATCGTACAATATACAATAACAAAACTTACGGCTCGCCGCTTCGAGATAACTGTCTAAATTCAGCGGTTTATACTTTATATAGGCTCTTCTAAACATGCCCATTTCTTTTTAAGCTCCAACAACCACATAAACAATCTCCTGTTTACAACTACACCTCTTCAACAAGTTCAAGACCACAGATTTGATGAACATATTGCCCCAGACGCACCACATCCACACACCGCACGACCTGCTACGTTTTTGTTATCATCTGATAAGGATAATAATTGGACAACTCTGTGGGCGCGAGAATATGTCGTATGAAGTATGTAAAGAGTGAAAGTTTGTCCTCCATTCCATTCTGTCCGTAACTAAGCAAAGCTAGCACGTCGTACGGTACTCTGACTGTAGTTTTAACAGCGCCAGCGGTGGTACTCAAGGTCGATGGTCATGGTAATGATTGCGGTAGTACTTACTAACTCTTGCTTGGGGATCTCAATACCAGGAAGCGCTTCTATGCATGGAGAAGTATTTTTTAAATAGATTGGGCAATGCCAGCTTTAGTGTCGGTTGCAGTACCCGGCTAACGCCCTGTGTAAAATGGGGCGGTTTGGACACTATAGATTTGAAGGAGATGCTGAAAACAACTACTCCATATACATAACTTTATAGATACTTTAGATACCATAAGCTGCCGTATGGTTTATATGGATTTCTAGTGCTTGAGTAGATTTAATAAAACTCCAAATGCTTATATTTTCAGTTAATTTCAATAAAGCTGTTCTACAAATTGTTTTTTATGGGTAATCATTCTGTATTTATAGCAGCAGGAAATCAAAATAAAACAATGTATTTAGCAGAAAGAAGAAATAGGCAGAGCTACATACAGAGTGATTCATTAATATTTTGAAAAAATGCACATAGTAGGCTCTTTGTTTCTAAAAATAATAAGTTTCAAACTCCCTTGTAGAATGTATAACGTCATATGAGTTGGCCTCATGGCCAACTTTTGATCAAGAAAATAAGGCGATAATCATACTTACGATATATCAAAATTAAACTTGCATGAGAAAAACATGTAAAGTGTGCATGCTCCTTTATACACACTGATTTAAATTCGGGTCTATGCACGGGGATCTCGGAAATGGTAAGAGATACAAAGTCGGCTAAATGAGCTCGAAGTTCCGCAATCAACATACTGGTTGAAAAATGTCAAGGCTAGGTTAGGTTAGGTTAGGTTCAAAAGTGAGTGGGCCGAAAACCAGACCCTCCACCGCGACCATGTGGTCTATTGTGGCTCACACCTACTTATATTTCACCCAACAGGTCCAGCTTCTTAATGTAGCTGATTACCTTATTGGGTGAGAGTTTGTTCAGATCCTCTGGCAGAAGTTGTCCTTTGCCAAATAATGAGTATCTGATCCTTTCCCCAGCAGGGCAGGTGGACAATATGTGTTCTGCCGTTTCATCATCTTCTAAGCATAGGCGGCACTCAGCATCTTCTGCTAGGCCGAATTTGCACAGATGATATTTTAAACGGCAGTGGCCCGTATATAGGCCAATTAGAGTTCGTAGGTGAGACCTGCTTAACTCTAGAAGTTTTTTAGTTCTTGTTTTTGAAGGGTTTATTATAAACGCCTTCGAATGAACTAATCGTGGTAGTTCCTGCCAGTACTGGAGGATTTGCTCCTCAGCCCGGGTCAAGAGCGTTGCTTTGGCAGTACTCGAGGATATGCCAAGCACCGGTTCTGGTTCGACAAATTCAGAAGCAGCACCCTCCCTAGCTAGAGAGTCGGCTGCCTCATTCCCTTCATGGCCAGAATGGCCTGGGACCCAGACCAGAGTTATTCTATTTTTTCTGCTCAATTGAGCAAGTGCCTGCTGGCAGCTCCATACCGTTTTTGAGTTGCAACGGTAGGAACCAAGAGCTTTAAGAGCTGCTTGATGAGAGATGTCAAGGCTAACTCGATTGGCTTTTGAAATATTTGAAAAAATTGAAATTTTGGAAATTCGTTTTTATTTTATTTCAACTTTATTCGAGGAGATATTGAAAATACTTCTTCACAGCAACTTTTTGTGCTCTACAAATGGCATAATCATATTTTTCATACAACGTTTTGCCTTTCCAGAGCCATCATCAAATTTTTTAAATACGGTCCTGAAAGTTTCATGACATTTTTTGAAATTTCTGTATCTGCTAACACTATACTGCCATCGCCAAAAGCAAATTCAAATGTTTTGTCCACCTTCCACCAAAAGAAAACCCCAAAAAACGAGTCTGAATAAAAAAATTGATGTATAGAAATAGAAACATTGAAGGTGAATTTTTCGGGACAAAACTTCTGTATTTGCTTTGACCGATGACAGTATAATGTCAGGAGACACAGATATTTCAAAAAATGTAATAAAACTTCCAGGGCCGTATTTAAAAAATTTGAATTGATGATGGCTCTGGAAGAAAACCGTTTTATGGAAAATATGATTACGCTATTCGATAGAGCACAAAAAGTCCCTGTAAAGAAGTGTTGTTCTTTTTCAATATCTACTCAAATAAAGTTGGAATAAAATAAAAACTAATTTCCAAAATTTCAAAGCAGGTCGCTATCTGTCTGTCAATTTGACAATAATTGTCATATGGATGGTAGCAAAAACCAGAAGAGGGCACTACTGTGTGCTTCTCACCACTACTACGATACTTTAAAATATTTTCCGAACTAGTATTAAATTAAATTGATAGATATTTGGAGCCAGTAATAATACCGCAAAAATATGTTTATCTTATCAGATAGCGAGACAATGCTGAGAGGTCCAAGTTCATTCACTTATTTTGAAATTGCTTGGGATTGTCTTGTAACCATACTGCAAGTGACAAAAAGAAACAGGGTCACATTGTTGTAAATACCAGGGCATAAAGAATAAACTGCAAATCACCTTGTCTAAAAAGGTGACCAACGACCATAATTCCTTCCAATATAACTATTTTGTGGGATGTACAAAACACCACATAATGGATGAAAAAAGGAAATAGGAGGATAAACAACAATCCTCCTAGTGAAAGTTAACTCCAGGGCAAAACAAACAAAAGAGAGATATTACCTAATACCTAAACCCCACATCCAGTAATCTGATATTATCTAAACCATTAATGATACTTTTAATTAGCTAAAAAGTGAAGGAAAATATTTCTATTTAATAATTCTATTTCTGAAAATCAGAGAGTTCAGTAAAATGTATCTAATATTACCTCCTATTTCCCCCTGGGATATTATACCTACATAAAATTCGGTCGTAAATACTTCTTCCTGGCCCACCTGTTTCAAAATTAAACTAAATATGAATGTGAAACAATTTTTTCAACATGTCAACATGCCATCTACATTCAGATTATGGAAGCTTCAAACTGAACTGAATTTAAAAATAAAGTGGTTTTTGTATACGGAAATGAAAGACCTTGCAGAGTATTTATTACATAATCCTCATTTTCATTTAAAATTTCAAAAATGATACAGCCACCTACTCCATATTTTTAAATTACACTTAATTTTAGTCAAAAGTAGTAAATTTGATGATCCAGATATGGTCCGTTTTAACTGGTTTCAAAAGTTAGTAGAAAGGACTACTTACGACCGCGCTTAATGTATGTGATAAGCTTCTTAGTCACTTATTATAGAATTATTTTACACTTGGAACAACTTGTTGTATATCTAATAAAAATCTGCTCATGCCATCTCGATATATAGGAAAGGATTAGATAGTGCAGAACTACTAACTTTTTCAACATCTTTATTAACTATTTCAAAATATTTTTTTTTATTTTTTAGTTTTATGGTGTTGTTTTGACTCATTAAATAATGTTCCAGATTACTCAATTGACTTTTAATAGGAATATTGCATGCTTATACAAAACCTTTAAAGTTTTGACCTTTAAAGTACCTTTAAAAATACCATAAATATCTCCATACGTATTTGACTTTGAAGAAAAAACACTGTGTAGTACTCGTTAAGAAAACTATTTTTTTAATAGTGTTCTGAAAAGTTGTAGTACATCCCGCACGCAAAAAAATATATTATAATTCTTGATCTAACTATTCATTTATTATCAACTTAAATCATTTCTTATCATTATTACAAGTTTTAACTATAACTTTTTTACAATTGGTTATGGAAAGCCCTGCGCATGTATTTGATGAAATAGAGACCGGTTTGTATTTACATTTATCTCTCTTTGAACTAATATTTTTGAGGCTACTTCAAGTTTTTACTGAACGGAATTCTCTATATATCCTCTGCCTCGTTCGTTGCTTTTCATCCAGCATGCCTTTTAAGAGTGGTGATGTCTGCTCCTTCATCAGCTCGTATCGTAGTAGACGTTCTCAGGAAACAGTGGCCCGTGTAATTCCCAACATTCGGCAAATTTTAGGGAAACCCCCTACAGAATTTATACCAACGCATTGTCTTTGTACGTTTTCCATTTCTATATTCTAGGAAGAATCTTGTATGCTCAACTGGTGACGGATGAAGATCGAAACATTTCGACAAGGTTGGCTCCTTCGATGTTCCCGCTAGAAATAGTAAATTCTCTTCTCACATTCGTCTTTGTGTTGGGAATCTTTATCAATATATATTCTTCCATGTCTTTCATATGTTCAAGCTGAAGAAATTTTAGTTCTTCTCGACGGCATGCTCCACTGATACAAACAATCAACACTAGTAGAACTGCCTCAGTGATAACAGTTTCTCCCTTTTGATGAGTCCGATCCTCAAATAAGCGATACGCTTTTTCTTAATTATATTTGGATTATGGGGCCAATAATGCCCATAAAATCGCGATTTTTTATGCTTCTTCTATATCATCTTCCATATTATCGTTTGAAGCAGAAGATTCGGACACTTTTCATAAATCACTGACACAATAATATTAATGAAATAAAAACCCATATCAGAGAAATATAAATTGAAATTCATTTTTCGAAATTCACAATTTTCAATAAAAAATTATGATAAATATAGTTATTTGAGCTATTTTCAAAACACTATTAAAAAAAAATCATGTGTGGAACTCGTAGGAAAAGTGTCTTTTCCGCATATGGCTTATTTTTTATTAAAAACCTATGCCTGAAGCGGAAAAAAGTCACTTTTTCAAACTTATTGCACAAATAGCTATTTTTACATGAGTTAGTTTTAAAAAGAAGAGTATACCCCTGCACCTATACCTTCAAAATTAATTTTGAATGTAGGTATTTAATTCCGTAAGATATTATTAGCACCATCACATTCAATACGCCACATTCATCATGTTTAAAAACTACCAGAAGAATTCTGGAAGACAATGAACTTAAAGCGAAAATGTGAATGTCCTAGGGAACTCCTACCAAAATGTACGCAATATTATAAAAGTGAGTTCATAAATCTACGAAGTATGTATAAAAGGACAGTGATCCCGATAAACCAGACTCTTAGATTGGAACTAAGATGCCAACTTACACTTACCGGTTTCTCATTAATATCAATAGGCATCATATAATAGATAGTAAATTATATTTCTGTATTCCTAAGACATACTAGACTAAACCAATAAGAGTTCAGATATTCCTCATTATATTTCGACCTAAGTCCTAATAATATTTGCAGGTTTATAGAACTAGTTTCTATAATATCTCGGTACATTCTCATGCAGTAATAAATATATAAATATTATTTAAAGGAAAGGATTTACTCAGTCTGAATCCTTAAAGAAATGTCAAGTCATTGTCCATAATACAGCATGTCAGTCTAGGTACATAAATTAATATTATTCTACCAATTCCATTACATTACATAATCTACGTTTTCCACATCCCAATTTCTTAAATAGGTAGCACGTTCTGTTTTGTATATTATACTGGTTTCCTAATTTACACATATACTACGAAATTCCATGCTTTAATACGGATGGTTTATAATTAAATTACGCACGGTATCCATTAGATAAATAAAAATAAATTGAAGTTTATTAATAAAGTAGATCATGGGGAGGGCCATGATCTACATTATTAATATTTTGGGGGTCCACATCTTTCATCATTCACATTATCAAAAAATAAGATACAATCTCCGTTTTTTTCATAAATAATAACGTTACTCAAAATATTATCTTAAGCTTTTTCTGTTCCTTTGGTATATATCATTAAAGTAGTTCTGCATTTATAAATCCTCTTCTGATTTAGTGATTTTCATATTCAGAGCATTTCAATAAAAACGAGCCACCCTGAGTAACCCCGTTATTGTTTAGTTTCCAAAGAAATCCCGAGACAGGTCGATTTTTGCCTGGAGGGGAACATGTTTTGCTACCAAATTTGATGTGGCAACATATACCTCCTCCCTCCCCCAGCATTAATGTCAAAATTTTAAATAGGGAATAGGGCTCAAGTGACCTCTCATATGAAAGGTCTTTCAATTCTCTTTTCAACCATATAAATATGTTTGATATTCATTTGTCATTTAGCGACAAAATCCATCCATAACATTTCTTTGAATCTACTATAATAGACCACAGGATATAAAAATGATTCGACGTAAAACTCTTTCTTAAACTTCAAATAAAAGAGACTTCCAAATGGCATTTTATTATTTAAATTATTTTATAGCGTAATTGGATTTTGAGTAATTTTTGTATTTTTATTTTAACTTTGCTTTTTAAATGCATTAATTAACAATCAACAAATCAATATCTACTGGTGTACCAATTACGCTTTAACTGTTTTTTATTTTTATTTTACGTATATATAATTTATTGTTCACTCAATCATTACAGTCAACTAGAATATCTAATATAATAAAGTGATACAAAACTTTTCAAGTTACTGATGACGAGTAGGTAACTTTTAACTGCACATTATTAGAATAAAATAACACGTAAATATTTGGTCAAAGGAAGTCGTTAAAATCGATAGCGTAATGCATCACAGAATAGGTTAAAAAGCAATCGCTAATATTCATACTAATGAATCGAATTTTGGACGATAGAAACATATTTTGGATGTCATAATCAAAATCAAAATTGAAATACTTTGAGTATTTGTGTAATTTCATTCTTATTAATGAATTACATTATAGTGAACATAGTTAGTGCCAAAATTATAGAGAGTTATTCCTAAGAAGTAGTATCAGAGCACTATAGCAGAGCGTACTATACACCGCATAAAATATTTCAAGTTAGTATTAAAAAATTATTGCAGTATATTGCTTACTAACTCGATACCAGTCTAAAGAAGTTTTAAAAACTATACCTAGGTACTTAAACTTTATTAAAAACTTTACAAGCCATACAATCTTTTGGCTTTACGAGTCCATTCACTAGGTCGAAATAAGCCCTAAATCGGCGTTCGTCTTGTGTCTAATTATAAAAAAACTATAAAAGATAGCGACTTTTAGTAAAAAAGTATTGAAAGATAAGACTTTAATCTAAGTCCCTATAGTAGTAATTTTTAGTATTTCTTTTGATTTTTAAAATTCCAGGCAAACAATCTTGTACTAAAATAGCGTATTTTCAAAAATTATTTTCTATAAAATAATGTATTAAACAAAAATTTGCTACTATAGGGGTCTAGTTTATCTTTTGATCTTTCCGGTAATATATAATTTACAACACTAAAAAGAAATTTTGTTGCAATTATAAGACAAATCCGCTACCCTTGCAATGAGGGCTAACTTTATTCCCATGTGCCTTTTTACTTCGACTTTACGTGCACCTCCGAAATCTTAATAATTCGATAGTTGGAATATATAAGTCTCCACCCATCGGCCACTCATCCTCTCAATTCGACCCAACAACATTCATGCCTGTCAAATCTACAGAGAATGGGCCCTTAAGATTTGATATATTTATATGCAATGGATACATATTTTTAACAAATAAAATGTCAGAAACCGTGATAATTTGTTTGTACAATTAGTTGTCGTTATTTGACAATGAATTAAGAAAAGCCGTTCGTTTCTTGATGTTACTTTACAGTATTTAAAATTCTTAATAATAATTTACTATTATTACCATTATTAGTAACAAGCTGCTTTAATAAGCAACTTGGTGCGCGATTAAAGAAGACTTAGGTACATCTTCTAGGGGCCTATACGCCGGTGAATACACAGAAGATATACGAACTTAGGTAGTTTGTATTTAAGATGTACCAACCCCTGGGATAGGATGTAAAGCCGAAGGTCCCTTGTCTATAAGATGATAGGCAAGTAAAAAATCCCTACCGCACTACAAAATGTGAGTGTTCGTGAAAATTTAGAGGTTGGGAGTTGCTCGTCTCCTGATGGGCGTTGGTGATTGGCCTCAGTGGCGGAAATAGACGTTAGATAACACAAACAAAGAAAAACAAACATTCCACATATCCACTGAACTAAATCGTATTGTCTAAAATGACATAATGCAGTTTAAATTTAGATACCTGTTGCCTTTAATGTCTGTTTGATTTCAGTTAGAGCATTAATAATTACATATGTTACATAATAAATATATGAATGCACACGTGTCTAATGTCAATTCAATCGGGAATCTAAATCACATAAAGAGGTATGTTAATAAGCGTGCACTTAAACACAATTAGAAGCATCAATGTAACGAAACCGACCTATTACATTAAATTCAAGGGTATACAGGTGCATTTTTTCTATAGTTTTTTTATAAAATATTTTAACCAAGATAGTTTAAACTGGAAATGACAAATGAATAATATGGTTGTACCTGTAACATACTAGCTGTTTCTGAAAAACTTATAACATAATCCAAGTTGAAGAGCTATTCAAATGAGAAGATGTGCTAGAAACGATTAAAATATCAACTGGTAAGCTTTAACTCCATGCAACAAGCATAATTCTCATCAGCTTCCTTTAGTATGAATATAAGGTTGGAACAAGACTTGGAAGTAACTTATCAATGAAAGGATTTAGGTTAAAATATTGTGATAGTGATTCTGTGACAGAATATTCCGGGAAGATGAAGTCCTGCAACTCACAGTTATCAGTGAAAATGTACTGATTAAGACAGTGATTATCCTGTGACTCAGAAGAAGAAGGGAAGAAGAGTTGCAACTCTGGCTTATCATGTAAAGCAAGAAGTAAAGAGAAGGAGTCCAAACTCTGTATATTGAAAATGCGGTCATAGGTAACCGACATAGATTAGGTTAGGGGTAGATAGGAATCTGCAATGTTAATAAAAAATGACGCGGAAAGCGTCATCTGTAGAGATGTAGTGGAACTTTTTTAAAAATTTTGTACAGAATCGCCTTACCTTTGTAACATATTTAACTTTTTTTATGAACATAGAAACAAATAAAACTACAATAAGTATATTTTTGCATATTTTGTATTACAATATTTACAATACATTCGCAAATTATCAAATTGATCAATTTGATAAAAATACCTATATTGATTGAAAACCACAATATATTTGCCCAATTGTGTTTTCAATTAAACAACAGTCGCTATACTACACTTGATATCTATTCGATTTTCTCTTCCTGTTTTATTCAAACATCTAGAAAAATGGTAACCGACAAATGTCAATAATTGTCAATTATGAAACAACATTAAAGAGATATAAGAATGATAATGACACTAATGTCAATAAAAGTGATGAATATCTCAATACCAATAGATTTTTTCAGTACATATTTTATCAAGCAAACCCTAGCAAGTTCGGGCTCATTCTCTTTACTTCATGGAACTTACCTCTCAAAAACAGGAAATTATTCCTGATGTAGATTGAAAATTGTATCAAAAAAAGATCGGAGGACGTTCCCAGGTATTTTGGATTGCGTCGATATGATAGTCCGCTATAATATCGATATCTTGCTGTACCGAACACAGAGCCATCTGCCCAATGCTTTACATTATGTGCAAGAGAAAAGTTGTAGGCTTTCTCCCTCGAGGAATAAAAATTTACATTAGCTTGCTCATCTGTAGTTAATCTGTGCTGAGTCCCCATTCTCGAGACGTGCCAATATGTAAATGAAAAAGGCGGATGATTCTTTATAGCAAGAGAACTGTCAAGCTACGTCATATTGACGTCATTTTCTCACAAGAATTTTTTGTACAACTCTAAACAATTATATAAGTTGTAAAAGAACCGTGGAATATAAATTATATTATTCGGAGATAGATTTGTATTTTTTGTGAACTGAAATCAAAGGTTTGATTGCATAATAAGAGACATTAGAATGTATTATAGACGTTTAATCTCTTAAAAAAAACACTTAACTTTTTTAAATTTTCTAATCGCCTATATATGACATACTTTCTTATAATAAGTATGCAATTTTTAATCTATTAAAATAGTTTGCTTTTAATAAGTGTATATATGAAACTATTTATGTAACACGATTTTTTTCAAGTGTTTAGATAAACGGATAAGTGACCTCAAAGGCATCTACAAAAAATGCCCCTAATATAAACCAATTATTATAATGCAATTTTACAGCTGGTTGGCTTGATACAACAAAAAAACAGATATAAGAACTTACATTACTGAATTACTTCCTAGCTATAATAGCAATAACAACAAATTTTACTGTTAATAATAAGATTCTTTTTAAAGCTGTTCATCAAATACTTACCAACTTTTTTTCCTTGTTAAGTTTATGCAATTCTCATATTTTTCAATGATTTGTTCCACAGATGTATTTAAGTTATTTGCTACTTGATTAAAAAATGATTTCACTGTTTATAATGGATCATGCTACCATAAAAAAGTAGCTAATCTAAAATCAATCTAATACATAATGAGATTTTTGCAAAATACAATTACACAGTTTATCCTGAAAAAGGACCTAATAGACGAAATCTATTACCGGCTAGTAATTTCTTTAAATAGAGATAAAATGTGATCTTTTTATTTTCTTATCTCAATTTTATAGAATCTGTAGATACAAAATTACTTAAAACTTTATTAAGAATGCTTTTTTTAATGTTACATTTGATGAAAGTTACATTTTCTTGAAGAAATAAATGAATAAAATGAAATTCATGAAATACTAATCTCTTTCATTTTATTTTCTTTTGGGATTACACCACTTGTAATCAAATAAAAAACAGAAAACCAGAAGTATACAAGTTAAATATTCAAAGTGTAGTATCAAGGCAAACTTCTAAAGTTTGCCCCAAAAAACCACTGTATAATAAGCAATAAAAATAAATATATGACAAATTTTGTACTGATTTTGCCGTTTCTTAAAGAAAATTCATTGTCACATTGAAACAGTAGTGATACATAGTAGTTCTATATAGGACAAACAGGAAGAAATTTTGAGAAAAGAATAAAAGAACATAAAAGAAGTTTTAGTAATAAAAAGCAGGATTCAACATATGCAACACACTTAATAGAGAAAAACCATGTTTTCAATGAAAATTATAAGATTTTACACACCGAGAAGAAAGGAGACAAACTAAACTTATTAGAATCATTAGAAATTAATAAATTAAAATCATCCGGTATACCTATTACTCAACGACCAAATGTGGTGTGTTTCAATATATGAAACGCTACAATTTTGCGAGACATGACTATGGTTGAAAAGATCTCATCAAGTATTTTGCCAGAATATGGCATCAAAATATCTACACACTTTGAATAAAAGAGTGTATGGATATTGAATAGAGAAAGTGAGAATTTTATAAAAACAACTACTGTTTTAATGTGATATGACAAACTAACTAAATTTTATAGTGGTCTTTTAGTTTGATATAAAATTATGTCATCTATCAAATTATATTTCAAATTATGTCTAAACAAACAAATTATAGTAAAATTTAAAAGAAATTAAACACTTAACTAGCTTTGTTCTTCTATACATATAACTTTATTCTGCGTCCAATCAACACTGTGATTGTTATCACATAGGTTTTACTAATGTAGTCAATATAATGTAATCAATTTTGTAATTTCTAACATAATTTTTGTATTCCAGGGTCCTTATTTGTAATGGTTACATGTCTCACCAATATAATATTAATACTATTCTCTTTATCATATTAAAATACTTTTACTACACTTATAAATTCAAATAAGATAAAATTGCAAGGTAACACAAAAATAGGGCAGAAATATTTGTGTTCAAAACAAAACTTTATGCAAAAAATACGTATGCACAAGATAATCATACAGAGGATCATATTAAACAGCAATGAATTTCTATCTGGCGTAAAATTTATTATGTAAAACCTACTTTTTTTTATATAAAACTCCAGTATTCACAAAACTGGCCCCCTTGAGTTGTATTTTGCGGTAGTTGAATAATTATAGCGGAAATGCTCGCGGTAGTGCATATACATTGCAATAAAATTGCTTGTCATTAAGCAATCGTTTAGACATTGATGACTGACCATTTTAATCAATTCGGAATGTCAGTAAAAGCTACAATCTGTGGGTTGACACTGATAGCAATCTTTAACAATTTTGGGCGAAACCTTATCGATTTATTGAAGGTTGGCAACTGCTAGTAATACAAGAGAAATGGGTGAGACCAATTATAACTTCCTATGGCAGCTAAAGGTTTTGCTATACTCGCAGTTATACCAAATATTGTCGATTTTGTATAGGAAACTGGAAGATTGTACGTTCTCCTCCGTAATATGTATAAAATAGATATGCTAAAGAAATTAGTATTCGTTGTTTACATTTCTTTCCGAGATTTAATTGGAAAAAGTAGCCTAAAACGGGCCATACACGATGAGACCTTGCCTCGCCTATTGGAGCGTTGCATCACGATACCGTTGAGTGATAAGTAGTTATCACTCAACGACTATACTGTTTCAAGGACAGCAGATGCACGTGCATGTTGCGACGGTCCTAATTTTTAAAGTCTGAGACTTCAGGCATGGTTGATGATTGTACAGGGTGATTCACTTTCGAGTGTGTAACATGGGTATCTCGCTTATTATAAAAGATAGACTGTAGGTTTAAATTCGGCAAAATTGCGGAATTTTGTGCTCAATAAGTTGGCGCAAAAAAAAACCCATATCTGCTTTTGTTTTTGAGTAAGAGGCAAAAACAATTTTTTTCCAGTTTTCGTTTTCTGGCCATAACTTCTATATTTTTGTAAATATTGGCTTATCGTTTTCACATTATTAGGACACTTTCTTGAGACAAATACGATGCCGTAAACCGTTTTTTAAAAAAATGTCACATCTATTGTAAATCAACGTCAACTTTATTATTTCTTATGGGCGTCATATTAATTTTTCTCATATTTGAATAAACCGATTTTTTCTGAATACGACAATATAATATATGTTAATATTTGCTTAAAAAATAAGGGCATTATGAAGGAAAATAGCTATTTTTTTGAAAATGTCTAGTTAGCCATGTCCATGACAGTCAATTCTTGACAAACCCCAAATTTCACTTATAATTTTTATAAACTGCATCTGTGGAGTACTTTTTATATTGACTAACGATATACAACCGAATAGAAACAAGATATTATAGAAATGTATTACAGATGTAACAAAAATTTAAACAGAACAGTTCAAGAATATTTAAACACATATCCTGAAAGACGACACCCATGCAAGACATATACTTATTACTAAACTGCACTGTAATTTAAGGAATTATGACAGTTTTTCTAATTTTCTTCATTCATGCGAGATCCATACCTATTCCTTGGTTTAGAAAAACTGCCATAATTTCTTAAATTACAGTGCAGTTTAGTAATATATGTCTTGCATGGTTGTCGTCTTTCAGAATATGTGTTTAAATATTCTTCAACTGTTCCGTTTAAATTTTTGTTACATCTGTAATAAACATCTATAATATCTTGTTTCTCTTCGGTTGAATACATCGTTAGTCAATGTAAAAAGTACTAGACAGATGCAGTGTATAACAATTATTGTGAGTGACATTTGTGGTTTGTCAAGAATTGACTGTCATGGCCATGGCTAACTAGACATTTTCAAAAAAATACCTATTTTCCTTCATAATGCCCTTATTTTTTAGGCAAATATTACCATATATTACGCCAATATTTTCAAAAGTATAGAAGTTATGGCCAGAAAACGAAAA
This sequence comes from Pogonocherus hispidulus, assembly GCA_963924545.1. Classification (NCBI taxonomy): domain Eukaryota; kingdom Metazoa; phylum Arthropoda; class Insecta; order Coleoptera; family Cerambycidae; genus Pogonocherus; species Pogonocherus hispidulus. Next base: position 46,608,776 of record OZ004698.1, on the reverse strand, counting down.
ACGGAAAAAATATTTTTTTACCTCTTATTCAAAAACAAAAGCGGATAAGGAGGTTTTCTTTGCGCCAACTTATTGAGCACAAAATTTCGCAACTTTGCCAAATTTAAACCTACAGTCTATCTTTTATAATAAGCGAGATACCCATGTTACACACTCGAAAGTGAATCACCCTGTACTGTCCATAATGGCGTTAGTTAATAATACCTGACCACTTTCCAGTGAACAAATAATTGCTGTAGTTATTAGTTTATGTTTCATCGATGAAAGATATAAAACAAAAGAAGGAAATAGTTAAAGAAGTGGCTGCTATAAAGGAAAAAAATAACGTCATCTCCTTGAGACAACAGATGAAATAGGCGTTTACGATATTTTCTTACACAGATTATAAAACTTTAGCGACATAAAAAACTAAAAAATATATGAAACGCTACGCTTTTGCGAGACATGACTATGGTTGACAAGATCTCATCAAGTATTTTACCAGAATATGGCATCAAAATACCTACAAACTTTAAATAAAAGAGTATATGGATTGATGGATTGAATAGAGAAAAATGAGTAATTGAAAAATGAAAATGAAATAAATGCTTAATATATAGACAATTAATTTAGTTAAAAATTGTCTGGCGGAATGGGGATTCAAACCCACGACATCTGGATCAAACGATTAACGTACTACGCTCTAAGCCACCGATCCGATAAATGCTAGTCAATGCATAATCTATGGACTACTTACCTAATATTATAAATAGTGTTTCCTTTTTTTAAAGTTCAGACGCATTTCCGAGAAAATATTAAAAAAAAACATTAAAGAAACTGTTCACCAAAAAATCATTTGCTTTTTGAAACTTCGTTCTACCAAGTCTGGTTGAAACCAGAGATTCTCACAGTGAAAAAGCAGATGATATGATACATAGATTAATAGACATACAACAAATATGATAATACTATGCATGTTTTAGTTGACATTCACTTCATCTATCAGACAAACATAAGAAAAATCACTTAGAAAATTGCAATTTGTAAATGTAAGTGAATTTTGTCAGAATTGTTGCAGAAATACCAAAATATATATAGAAGATAAAAACAGAGATAATACAGAAATAAATAGTTACATGGACAATATTTTTACATACCTAGACTATCAAAGGTCACTGATATTATAAAGCTAGGTCTGTAGTACACATTTCACGATTTAAAAACAAGAAAACTATAGGTAATATATTTGATACTTTCTGTTCGTGCTTTATTGATCGTATTTTTCCAATATATTCAGGTATTGGTTCATATATTTATATTATTGTATTTATATTACTTCAGTAATATGGACATATCCTAATGCATATGAAAATGCATTCATCTTTTACTGAAATGTTGCGATAATACTGTTTAAAAAAATCGCATTTCGCTTTAGATTAGTTTTGATAAGCAACCTCTAAAATCTAGACCATATAGTTCACACCTCTATAGAAGGAACTAACGTGCATTATAGAAAAGGTCATGTTTTTTATTTTTACAAACATAACCACCCAAATCATGGTAAGATTAAATCAGGAAATTCATTATTCATACGCAGATCACAGAAGTAGGTAGAACGCAATGACTATATTGCTCATAAATGGCATCACTAACTGTAGAATGTATTTACTACAATATCCAATGGGCATTATGCCCAGTAACAGGATAAGGTTATCAAAAAAAAGCATATGTATATACAAAATTACAAATTAAACACATAAACCAGTAAAATACACAATACATACCATAGTTAATCAGGATTAACAAAAAATTATAAAAATACATACACACACACTTAGTGCTATATACAGAGTAACATCCATTAATTTTATGGATGTTAGAACAAAGTATATCAATTTGTGATTAATTTCAAAATAATAACCATTTAATAGATGGGTAAACTTTGGTATAGATTTGTGCGGTATTTTTTAATTGAGAGAGGATACTGATTCCGAGTATTCTGTCTAGGTATGTGGAAATCGACCATTTCCAATATATCCTAACAATTTATTTTGCTTATACAGAAAACACACAGTTCAATTGGTATTTTTCGTAAGTTATTCATACTAAATCAATCATAGAAACTTTCTTGTAGGAATCCCATCGGTGGATAGTGACCATCAAGTACAAATGCCGCAGATTTGAAACCTACGTAGCACTTTCTCAATATAAAATACGTGATTATTATATATGGAATTCTAAAACAAAGATGCATATTCCAGCCTCGACCTAAAGTGATGAATAGGGAGCAAAATGTGTCAGGATTTCGAATATCTTTCATATTAGAAACTATAGAACCCAACCTTCATATGCACTAGTCACACTAGTTTGAAGTATGTGTAGTAAAAGAAAATTTCGGATCAAAGATGACAACTTAGTTATCACAGCTTTTTTAAATATTATAATAACCCAGATTTGTGTATAACATTATAATAATGAAACTATAATACGTATTGTAAGTATTTGTACAGATTTGGGCTTGTTATAATTTTAAGAAATTAAGCTAATAAATAAAACTAAATGCAATTTAGTTGCTTCAATAATGGAATTTTGATACCTATGTATTTGTGAATGATATTGGGTGTATGATAAAGTGATATATTTCTAACTGACACAGTTTTCAAAAGAGAATATTTTTAAGAAATATCAACGTACCATTACTTTTTTCTTCTTTGATAAAATTGCTGTCGAATTTCTCATCGCTTTTCCCATTTTTCACAGCCTTCATCTCTAAGTTGGGATCTTCCTTAGCCATCACGGACAAATTTTCAAAAACGAACCACTAATTTGTTAGAACTATTCAACTATCAACCAGAATATTAAAGAAATTGAAATAAATTATATTTTATAATTTATGATTTATTGCAACCCCCTCTAAATTTATTAATTAATTAACATCTCTCCCAACTTATCAAGTTACCCGTAATTGTTAGTGATCCAGTGTCTCGCACTACACTAATGTCAGACAGAAAAGACCGTCATTTATATACAAGTACCCTGACTCGACCTTTACCAATGGTATAGGTAATTATTTTTGCTGCACTGGTCTTTGAATTGAAATGATACTAGTTATATCAGATGTGAGAATTAAAACTTATTTTTGAGGTGGGGGTAGGCAGTTTTTGGTGCATTATTGGGGATTTTTTCGGAAAATTATTTTAGCAAACATTTGAGTTGCTCTTACCTTTAAAAAATACCGTTCAACCACTGCTTTGATAGAATTAGAAGGCTCTTTTTTATTTACGTATTTTACTTAGTAATTCACTAAGCCAAAAAGAATCTCGATTTGAAGAAAAATTATTTAAAAAAAAAAATACCAAGACATTTTAGGTGATATTGCGGGAACTATCTGCTGTCAAAGTAAAATAATATTAAGGAAATATTGTCACCCTCTAATATGCTTAAATAGAAAAATGTTGATAATTAACTGCACCAGCAAAACACTTTACTTTAGGGTATATTATAATACTTACATGACTTTTTAAATGCGGTTGCGCTTTACATAATATATTCAAATATTTAAAATTTTCTTGTTATCTGTCTTCAAGGCAATTAATGGTGTCTTTTGGACAATTCATAAAAAGTGGATCGTTAATAATATTGTACAATTCTAGAAAATCGTATTTTTTATCTTCCTACTAGTGTTCTTCAACCTTTTATGGATTGATATTAGAATATAAATAGATGTTCTTCATAATATTTCAAATACATCGGTTTAATAATAAAAATATATGTATGTTACAATGATTTTTTGTCATTTGTATCGAACTGACCCATATAAATGAATTATTATTGATTATTATTGAATACTTGTTTAACAAATATATTGCACTTTGAGGTAGGTCATAAATATTATGCATTTTGAAATAAATCATAATTTTTAATAGTCTATTCTGATCTTGATTTCGTCTGGAAATTTTAATACTTTGAGCAAATAATTAAAACTTTCAAAACTTATTTAAATTCGTACTAAAATGATTTTCTTATCATTCTTGAGAAAGAGAATAAAAATGAACTGATGAAAAACAAATAATGTACATAAATTAAAAAAATTAAAAGAAACTAATAAAAATGGAAAAATTAAAATTAAAAATTTAAATTTAAATATTAATGTTATTTTTAACTACGTGTCATAAAATGTTGACCATAAAAGCTTAACAAAATTGAACTACCCTTATACTTACTATCTATAAATCTGTCCTTGATCCTTGAAAATGCTTAATAGCTCAATCAGTGGAAAGAGAAAATATAGTTACAATTCAGTAAGTTTATGATTATTACAATTGAAAATTTAATAATCATAAATAAGTCAAAACCAAATATTTTAAGATCTATATCGGGAAAAAGAAAGATTGTTGAATAAGATGACTTACATGAACTAATATCAAGTGCTTCTTGGTAAACTTTTCTTTAGCTTTAACTGTTAGTCGACTTAATATTTCCTATAACTCGCCTAACTGCTTGTGATTGAAAATGTATCATGTATTACCTAGTCATATAAAATACTGTGATTCCATAACTGTTTTTAAAAAACGCTTAAAGATATTTCGTGTAGAAAATGTTTATATAGGATTGATGAATACTTTGCCTAAAATGTAAATATTAACTATAGTTGTCCATCGAGTTTGTAAGATATTGACCATTCCTATTAAACTTGTACTTTTTTTCCTATATACATAGTACACATATTTTTCCTATATACATACTTGCATATTTTTCCTATATACATAGTACACAGTAAAAGACGTGTACATGTGCTACAAAAACTATATATATTCATCATTCTTTTGTACAATTAAATATTGTATAAACAGGATATAATATTAAACCAAATATAAGTATAAGAAAATTAAGTTGTCCCAATTTTTTTACCAAATATTTTAATGTCTGTAGTAATTAATACTTACGTATGGGAAGTAGGTATTATATAAGTAGGAAGTTGTCCATTCTCACTACTTTAGTTTTAGGAATTATTTCCACTTAATCTATGAAAATAACTGGATTAAAGACGAACCGAGAAGGACGTTCATTCAATTAAATTAGTAACGCTAGTAATTATATTCTCATTTCTTTTTTAGTTAATTTTATCCAAAGTTCTACATTTTTATGACAAACATCCGCTTATAATAGTGGCATTCCTTTTTCTCAAGTCGCCCTCTTTACTGGATTATGTTTTTTAGTAGTTAAGGAGTTTATCACATATGTATAAGTATCGCTAAGAAGTTTTGTATCCTAAGAGCGTTTGACATTACGCGATAGCGACACGATTTATCGTACGCTGTAAATCGTTACGATATCGCGTGCTCTGTAAACAAATAGTTTTAAATTAACAATTTTCTCATATACGCGATATCATGTCGCGCGACGAAAAGTATCGCAGCGGCGTAAAAGTGTCGTGGTTACATACGATATATTCTTGGGAAATCGTGCGGTAAGTCTATACATGCTTACATACTGTACGATCACGATCCGCGGTACAGTTCGATCAGTACAAATAGAGGCAGTTTTTGGAGGAACAGTGTTGCAAGTTGGTGAGATGACGGCTAAAATAGTCAAGTGGAAGTACGAAATTATCCAATTGGCTGAACAAAGGCCATGCATAATAGAAAGATAAGGTTCTAAGAGTTCATAATAGTCTTTTCGTTGCCACTGCCGCAACTTTACTAAAACTGCTGGCAACAGCGACGAAGACATTCTACTTTGATAATTTATTTGCAAAGCAAGAAATTGGTAGACGCGATATTTATCGTATTGTGTGAAAGCATTAGTTTGACGCGATACGATTTACAGCGAACGATAAATCGTATCGCTATCGCGTAATGTACAAATGCTCTAACTGTAAAGAACTAATTCTAGGCTACTATATTGAACCTACGCTATATATTTAATCGTGGAGGGGCGGCAGAGGAGGTCGGGCCTCCCTAGCCTAACTTAGATATTTATAATAACCAATGTAATTAGTTCATAAAATTATTTAGCTAGAATTCATATATGGTGGAAGTTTGAAGCAAGAATTATTAACTGGCAAACGGTAATTTTTAATCGCCTATTAAAGTAACTACCATCAAACTTCTAACACACTGCATATTAGAAAATTGGTAACTTTCACAATACATTTTAGGTTTGTAGTGGTGAGAAACACACAGTACTGCCCTCTCTTGAACTTTGCTACTATCCGTTTGACAAGTATTGTCTAATTGACAGATAGATAGTCACCTGCTTTTCCGCTTTTCCTGTTTTCCGAAAACAACTACTCCACGGTTAATGTGCCCCCGACTCAGTTTGCCGGTTTAGTAGTTGATTTTGTCAACTCCTTATATAAGTTTATTATAACTTACCTACACTTTATACTGACGTTATATATTTTAAACGTTGGGTTTTACATATTTTTTTAGTGTATGTTTTGAGACTGCTTGAATTGGTACAATTTTTACAATATGTTTTTCGATGAAACAGGACGATATTAGAGATATATAACAATTGCAAAAAGTGTACCTAAATGAAATAAAAATCCACTTATAGTATACAAAATAAAAATACAATACAATGTTTATTATATACCATTGTAGTTCTCTGAAGATGGTTATAAATAAACATTACATTAATAATACATTAAACAGTGTTAAAAATCTGCTATCAGGAAAAGAGAACGTGCTATATGAAAGCTTGGAATGAAAACAGTTCATAATCAATTCACACTTTTCAGCTGACTAAAATTCTTAAAACATCTACTGATTATATTTCCAAAATGCGAATATTTTCAGAATCACCTGTTGACATTCACATCATGAGGACAATAGTGTATAAAGCATTATTTTACTGCAATTTTATAGTCGAAAATTTCATCGCCGAATTAAAAAAGAATAGTCGATGAAGTTTATATTTTCAGTGATACTGTCAAAGTATTACCGTATTATAAATCAATTAAGCTAATTGAAGTCTGATCTATAACAATAACAACTGTATCTATATCACACTATGCTCTAGCGGAAGTAATGTAGCCGTGGTCAAGGTGCATTGAAAGCAACCCGGAACCACTAGATATTGATCATATTTTTCGAATTACATTTTTCGGTGAAACCACAAAAAGCAGGAGGATAATGGAATTTATTAGTGAAAGAAGGAGCATTAAAATTGCTTCTTATTTTTTACACAGTAAGGTCAGGACGACTTGATACTGTATTCTAGTTAGAGGTCGTTATCTCAGTGGTCTGAGAGAAAGTCTAATTTCTGTTGCCGTTTAATTGTCCCCCTAACGTGAACAGGTGTCTCTCATTGCTGCTGTGAATGGCGGTTAGGATTCACTAACCTAAGTTATTCCTAGGCCCTAATGCGACCTACGAAATAATAATATGCCGTCCCTTGTCCCTCACAATTGAAAACTTTCCGCGCTATTAAACAGTGTAGGAATTTTAGTAGCCGGATGTAATTGACTTGCTTTTATAGTACTGTCAGTTGATGGGATAAATGATTTTTTGGTCGATGGTATCAATATCCATGCAGCAGATACCTTACTTGCAATTTTTTTCCATCAAATATGCTGGTGGATAAATCATTATTTGGTTTTACTTGGGTGGGTGTACTTAATATAACCAGACAAAGAATAACGAATGGCTCTTTCATGGCAATTAATAAAACTAGTACGAGTAGTCAATAAATAAAATGTAGTTGAGCAATGTTATTAGTTGATTTAAAAACTGGTTATCAATTAATAAAATTGCTCAACTACATTTTATTAATTGACAACCAGTTTCTATTAATAAAAATTACATGTATTAAGTCAAACTTGTTGAAAAATGTTTTACCTGTAATTTTAACACAGATGCATTAAAGATGTAGATGTATTTTAATACAAATTATTATAAAATTATTTATTTATATTAGTACAAATGATTACAAAAATATTTACATGTGCACGAACATTCTATAAAAAATATTTACTTTATTTAGAGTAAGAACTGCGAATTTGTGGATGCGATTTCGTTCAGGATTTGTAAAGCTATTTTCATCAAAATGCAAGTTACATATATTTTTATTCAGCTATGCTATTGATCAACTGAAATGTCGATATATCTTGTGTCTATGTAAAACTTATAGCTTGTTTCTAACCATGACTTCTGCAAAAAATGTTTTTATAAAAATATCTGTGGAGAATTCCACTTTATAATTCTTCACATATTACTTATATATGTATAAAAATAACAAACATTAAACAAATTTGGGATATAATAATATTTTTTTTAACTTACTGCATTGTAATGACTGACCTCATTTCGTTTTTCTGGGTATCGGAAAAATGACAATTCACCATACATTAATATAGAGTTTAATAGATATAGATCTAATAGTAAGGTAGATATGATTATAAATGGTTACCAATGTTACCATAAAAGTAATGTGTTGGAGAAAGACTTTGACTGTAGCCTAGCAACGAATCGATATCCTTTTTTAACTTATTATCCTTATGAAACACTATTTTATGTATATCTCCTTCACTATTAGAGCTATATCCATCAAATCCTGTATCAAAGTATTCATGAGAGGACGTTTTATCCAAACCTGTAAAAATACACAGGGTGTTCCGTTTAAGAAATATAAGTTTGGTAAATCTCTCCTTTTTGGAACACCCCATATAAATCTCAGTACATAAAGGTTAGTCGCCCTTCAAATAAAAATCTGTCTGTCTCTGGATTATCCATAAAAACAAATCCTTTGACAGATAATTGAGAATGAAACTTTTCGTTGAATCTGTAATTGTCTGCAACTTTTATTCCATAGAGAAATCGACCACATTTTTTTTTTAAATGGGGACAGTGTTGGTCAGTTTTTCACTGAATACAAAATAACATAGGTACGTAGAAGTGGATAAACTAAAATTACACAGTGAAATCAGTACACATAAGAGAAGATAGCTCATAAAATAATTGTTGTTTTTTTTTGGTACATAATTTGAACAATCATAAGGTATAAGCATTCTATGGCATACCGAATTTAAAATTCTTAGCACACCCTCGACTTATAAGCAAATATATATGTCTAGGTTAATTCCAAAATACACTTGAGAAGCTCCTTTAATGGGTTTCCTTATTTGATATTATAATATACTGCATATATATACAAAATCGTCAAGCAACCTAGAAAAATAGCAAGTGAATAATAAATTCACCATGTTGCGATCTTCAAGGTTTTTCAATTCATAATTGGGTCTCTTCAATGGCTAACATCCAATGAATTTAAATTTACCTACGTAGTAATTACTCCACAGTGCAATCTTTTAGCAATTTATAGAACACCTGTACGTTTTCCAATTTATATTTTAAATATACTAAGTGATTATTTTAAAGAGATTGAGGTAGAGTGAATTAAGTAGCAATCAGCAACCAGCATATCTTAAATATTCGGCTAACCAATGATTTTTCATTACCACATTGTGCACCTGATTGGTATGAATTTTAAAAATGCCATCATAATAAGGAGATATTCCATTTTAAATCATGGAACTTATTACATCCCACCAGAAAGTGGGGTGGGGAATAATGACAAAGCCGAAGTACTATCAAAATCCATGATCTAGCCCTCTATAAGTGGATAGAGTATATATTTTTACATAACTAACTAATGTTTTTATACGGTTATATACATACATACTTATATACCGGGATATCAAAAATTATCTTGGTCTAGGGTGGTTGTGCAATGTTAAAACGTGTGTCTTACTTTAAATTTGAAATAATTATGTCACTGTCACACTGACATCATCAATAACCTACAAATTTCATACCTATTTATTTCAGTTGTAAAACAATAATGAACTACAAATTATGAAATAACGGTTTTAGTAACAAGAAAAACTAAATTACAGTAATTGTTGGAAATGTCCCCCGTTTTGTTCGATGCACAAGTTGACGCGCCTCCTCATGCTGTGAAAAGCGTTTACCGGAGTTGCGAAAATCTTGTTTTTTAAGTAAGGAAATATAAAATCGTCCATAATTGTCAAACAAGGTGATCTCGGAGGAAACTCAACTTAACTCAACTCAAAGCAATATTTTCTCGTGTAGTATGTGCTGTTGCACCGTCATGCTGGAAATAACCGTACCGAAGTTCATCATCGTTTAACTGTTGCACAAATTCAGCTAAAAAGTTGTGTCTGTACCTTTCTGCGTTGACGGTAAAATCGAAAAAAATTGGCCCAATTATTCTTCTGCGAGAAACTGCCATCCAAACACCAATTTTTTTAGCATGTAGTGGCGATTCAGTAAAAACATGAGGGTTATCATTGCTCCACATTCGCATATTTTGAGAATTGATGTATCCCGAAAGGTGGAACCACGCTTCGTCAGAAAAAAAAGTTAAGTCCAGAAGATCGTCATTCATTAAATTATTGACAAACCAATGGCAGTAAGCAAGGCGTCTGGGGTGGTCTGCGGGCAGAAGAGCTTGATGTGCTTGGTCTACCAGCACCTTTTTTATGAGTCACACAACCAGTTTCGCGAAACACCTCAACACAATTTGTAAGGCACGCATAAAAATTGTCCGGTAATATTGCCACGTTTGGGAAGTGCTGTCGAAAATTGTCCAAACACAAACGTTGACTGTATTGCCAATTTCCATTAACTAGCGCACCCGTTCGAAAATAGGCTTCAATCATGAAAATTTTGTGCTGTGTGGTAAGAGGCATGATTCAAAAACTGGATTAGCACAGCACAAATGACTTGACAGATTCTGACACAACAAAACATATTCAAAAATTTAAAGTAAGACACACGTTTTACATTCCACAACCACCTTTGACCAAGATAATTTTTGATATCCCGGTACTTACATATATAACATACTTATTACATAAAACATTCATATATATATATAGGGGTATATTGAACAATTGACGATAGAACTGAACGATTGACTACTCGTAGAAAAGGAAAGTTCAGTTCTCAATAATTACACGAAGTACTACGTCAGAGTAGTTGTCACAAACGTTTTTACTCTTATTGCTTGCTTTAATAATTGCTACAATCATGTAAACATTAAATAGTCACTATAGTCCGATGCTATTCGGGTAATTTCTCTTGCGTGGGCTTCCTGTGACTGTTGAATTAAACATAATTATAAGATTGATTAACTTATCTGGTAAGAAGAATCAACCTTGATTATTCTTCGCGTCTCCGTTCTTCTATGATAATATTGGAAGGATAACAAGAATGTGTAAAGAAAACACTGTTTATTTTGTTATGCCGTCACGTGCAGCGTGAAATCAGTGTACAATCATTGATATGATCAAAAATGGAAAATAATAGATTTCTGAATCGATTAGAAATTAGAAGGAAGATCTGAGAGCTGTAAAAACAAAAATCCTATCACAAAGAAAGATGGATTCAAATGATTCGGCATTATCTAGCGATTCACTGTCCAAAAATCAAGAATAAGTTTAAATTATGTCTGGAATATGTGGGTAATTTCGTTTGGCAGGTGGTAAGAAATGGAAGATTAACAAGTTACAACTGAACGCAAGTACATTACAAGATAGAAGAGCGCCAGAAGATCCTATCCAGCCTGCAGGGTAGAGCCAGCACAGGAGGAAACCCCACGAATCGCCCACACCTATTACTTTTGTGATCGGGGTTGGTGAAGGATGAAGTCCACCTCTACGAGGCAGTCCAAGCCTACAGGGATGGGGAGAGTAAAGAGCGATAATCTCGCTCGGCCCCAAACCATCCCACATCATGACCATGGTCAATGGATTCCAATGGCAAGTACATCTTTACATCAATGAAGGATGTATGACTATGGCAGAGATCTACCTGGTCATTAAGAAGATAAATCTAGGGCATTTGTCTGAATTTAAGACGCTCTAGAGTTTCTAGTCAATTGAATTTAAAACTATTGTCTTCTATGTTTTTATTGTCTAAATTTGTAAAAAGAAGTGACCAGACTTTAATCATTGGAAAAGTAGAATAATTTTTTTAATCCAAAGGAACAGTAGTGCTCCAAATATCGACTTTTAAACGTGAGATATAGAAGTGATTGAGAATTAATGATTGCTTCAGCCGCAAGGGAAAACAACAAAATAATCTCGAAGGTTTTATTTTTTTATTCGTCCTAATTATCCCGACAAAAGTTGAGAGACAACCATATCTTCAATCATACGTGATTTTTTCAACCTCTTACTTAGAGGACATCGTCATATTAAATATATAATTTATTTTTCTATTATTAATTGCACCCGCATGATAATAAGCATTACCCATGCGACAAACATAGCCTACCTACCTAACAGATTAATGTCAGGCACGTGCTGCAGATGCCATCATTAATTTTTGGCCTTCACATGGCCAGTAGTTAATACAAGAGGAATTCATATAAAAGATAAAACGTGATAATTTTTACGTTCATAGCAGATAAAATATACCTTTAATCATGCTTGAAAGTACCACATGAAAGTAAGAATATTAGTAATTTAATTACTAAAATATCTGCATATACCCTTCTATGTCTTAAATAGTCCTTATGTATAAGGACTTACATATACAAAGTGTCCCATTAGTATGAAATAGTTTGATTACGTCTAAACGGTTAGAGGTAATCAAACTTTACGTCTAAACGAAAAATGAAAATACCGTGTTTGTAGTGGCGAGATACAGTGAAATACACCGTAGTGCCCTCTTTCGGTCTTTGCTACTACCCGTCTGACAATTATTGTCTCATTGACAGACAGATAACGATCTGCTTTTCTGCAGATACCATTACAACGACCTCTATTGTCTTTGAGGAAGACAATCCTACTTATTTATTTATTTGGAGATGCCGAAAACAACTACTCCACGGTAAATATGCCCCGACTGGCGTTGCATTACATCAACATCTCCATGGATGTCGCCACATCCTTCATCAAGACCAAATACCAGACAATGACCGGTTTCGATCTTATGATCTCTTATGATCAGTTATGATCTCATCAGATTGCCATAGGCGTCTCCAAATAAATAAATGAAAATACCGTGTTCCCTTAATTTTTTGAGCTGCATCTCGTAAAATATTTTCAAGTATACAGGGTGTTCCATAAAAGCGCTACCGACATTAACTTTGTTTTTAAAACAGTACCCACCAATTTACTCTTCATTTTAAAATTCTGCATAAAATTTGTAATCATCTGATACCGTTTTGTCGTTTTATGCCAAAAATGTCACTGGCAAGGGGTATTTTAAAAATTAAATACTCGGCTGCGTGAGAGATAGCAAATTGCGGTTTCCTCAGACTTTTAGAAGAAGAAACGGGCTTTCTTTTTGTTGGTACAAAGTTTCGTTATCTGCTCAGGTGTATTTTTAAAAACTTTTCTAAAATATACTGGTTTTAATTGTCTTCTCGCTGGATATTTTTGTGCGTAAATCCTTGAAGCTAGGTACTGGGTTTCTTCCCTTTCCCCCAAAACAAATACCATATCCAATTCTTCTTTAAAAAATTTCATTTTGAATACACAAAAATAAATTGTTGTGGGTTTTATTTGAAAAACTGAGCTTTGATCGATTGAAAGATTTCAAATTTGAAAATCACAGAAAATACACCTAAGCAGATAATGAAACTTTCGATCAACTAAAAGAAAGCTCGTTTCTTCTTCTACAAGGCTGAGAAAGCCGCAACTTGCTATCTCTTGCCATTTCTGCGAGTAATTAATTGTTAAAATATCAAGTGACATTTTTGGCGTAAAAGTTAAAATGGCGGGCCAACGATTAGAACAAACTGTCGACTATGGGGTATCAGACGATTCCAAATTTTATGCAGAATTCTAAAATGAAGAATAAATTGGGGGTGCTATTTAAAAAATGTAAGTTAATGTCAGTCAGTTCATTTTTCGTCTACCTCTAGCCGTGTAAACATAATCAAACTATTTTATACTAACGGGACGCCCTGTATATACAGGGCACTAAGCACTATTTATGACAATAGATGGGTACCTACATTTAGGTATATACATATTTTAACATTTTTACTTCATGCAACCAAGCATGATTCTTGTTTCCTTTATTTAGTAGGCACTGTAGATTGGTATATCAATAATAATAAAAATAATAATAATAATAATAATAATAATAATAATAATAATAATAATAATAATAATAATAAATTTACAAAATTATTCAGAAGACTGTAGGCATTGTTCTCTATGTATCTTATTTGTTTATTTAACATTTATCTATATAATAAATTTTATCTATAAAAAGATTATTTCTCCGAATTTTTATTAAAAGCATGTATTATAGCTAATCTAGCTTCTTATTATTTGAAATTCAGACGTGGACATATTTAATACCTAGCTCCATCTAGTTGACAACAAGGATACTGAAGGCAGATTACTAGAATGAAACAATTGAAAAGATCGGTTGTGTGTTCTTGTAAACTATTTACCTCGCTACAGATGCATTACAGTTATGTCTACCATCCACGTGGTGCTGCTCGGGTGATATTTACTACCTATGAAATAGCATCACCGCCAATATCCATTGACCGTGGTCATGACCTGGGATGGTTTGGGGGCCGAGCGGGATAATCGCTCTTTACCCTCCCTATCGTTATAGGCCTGGACTGCCTCGTAGAGGTAGACCCCATCCTTCACCAACCCCGATCACAAAAGTGATAGGTGTGGGCGATTCGTGGGGTCTCCTCCTGTGCTGACTCTACCCTGCAGGCTGGGTAGGACTTCTGCCTTGTCTTCTTTCTTCGCCTGCATGTCTAACCCACCAGAGATAGTCTGAATCGCCAGGTCACGAATCTTGTCCTAACTGAAAATTTAAAAAATGGCCTTCTTGCACTTTGAAAAGAAGCTCCTCATTTTTTATGGCAAGTGGATAGTAAAAAAAATCAGCAGTATTTTTTAAAATAATGAAATAAGATTTACTATTCCGTGAAATATGACACCATATCTTCAGGCGGTGTATATAGGTTATTATGAATGCACAACAGGGTTCAAAACGCAACACGTTCAGGGTGGTTTGGATTCGTTGGTACAAATTCATGTTACAAGGATTTATAATGCTCATTTTAATAACACCATTACAATTGATTAACAATGACACTATTATTTCTCTCTTAAAAACTGTTACTGTTATTTATGATAATGACTAATTAGTAAAATACCACAGTGATATAAAGTTATCTTGCACTGCACAAACCACAATTTACTACAAATATACGAGTAGACAGAAAGAAATTAGTTAATCACTTAATTCAGGAAAAAGTTATATGATAAACGTTTAAAAAAATATCTTTATACCTTGACCAAAACTAGTATTCACCACCTATCTGTGCCCTACGATAATAATCTACAATCGGAGCCTCAAGCGTACTACCAATATTTACCACCGGGAAATATTCACCAATAGGTGGTGAATATTGGTAGTACACTTCAGTGGGGCACCCAGGAGAGGCCAAGGAGCTATGCATTTTGGCCTCCCAGGATCTTAAAGCAAAACTAAAAAAATTGGTTAGCTACCTTATATATTCATTCAGAGGAGGTATAAGAAAATCAGAAAAGTTAAGTCTGACGAAAAGAAGACTGAATCTTAATATTTAGATCTCATTATCTTAATATTTGGATTTCAATGTAATAATTTTATTTATTATTTTGGTTTTAGTTCTTTTAATTTTATTTTATTGTTTCTGTGATTAATTGCAATACTATTTTTTATTTAAGATATCTTTCAAATTTGTTTTTATTTTAGAAAATATTGTATAGTTTCTTTTATATTTATTTTGGAGTCGTATAAAATATATTTGTTAAGTTGTTAAGTATATTTCTTAATAAGCACAGATACACTCACTTAAACACAGATACACGTACATGATTCTTTCTCTTTCGTTTAATTTGTGAATCCCCAATTACCTATCCGAAGCATTGCCCGCACAAGATTTTTTCTGGGTGCGCCACTGGTACACTTAAGGCTCCGATTGTAAATTATATCGCAAGGCTGTTGCCTGGTGAATATGCAAGGACTCTATTCCTTAATACGAATACAAGATAACCTTTCAGATTTCTTTTTCAGGAGCAGTTTTCAGGAGTCAGTTTCAACATAAAGCAGTAGTCCAATTTTGGACTGCTCACCGGAAATGCCAAAACCAATGCCCGAAAACTAAACAAGTAGAAAATATATTCTAATTGTTTTTTGTCAATTAGATATTTTGCCATTCTTCTAATAAAATTTTTTTGTGTAACATTTCTTAAACTATTTTCATGCATTACATGATATTCTGTATTCATTTGATTATGACGATTTACTCATTATATTTTATTATTATTTTTTAATTTTCTTGGATTCTTTTGAACTATTTTTCTTATTTCCCTTAAAAATGACTTTCCCCCGCTTCGTATAGTTTATATTTCTGATTATATCATTAACAATGAACTCTATACAAGAGAAATATAATTTGGAAATTAAAAAACTGAAATATTTTTTTTATATAAGAATTAAGCCAAAAAATTAAGGTAAAGTAACTCAAATGAGTTTACTCCACCATAATGTCCAACAATTGCAAATAATACAGTTTTAGTGAGTTTACATTTCAAATTATCATCCCCTGCTCTTCAAATCCTAGCAGTATATTCCTCCTTACAATACTTCTATGACTTCTTGCCTAAAATTTTAACTAGAGACCATCTTTGAAGTCAGTTGTGATTGCTGTTCAAAAAATGAATTTAAAAAAAAGTGGATTATATTTATCTTGCTATTTTCATTTGTTAGTATTGTTCCACCTATATTGTTTAGATCCGTCACTTTGATACGAGTTTGATACATTGCGAGGTTGATCTACAGTTTTTACATTTCATTCACACTTTCTCTTAATTTTTCTCTGAACATAGAACTATAGACAATAATACGACTATTTTCCACTACTTGGTTTGTCAATTGAAAATCTCATTGTGTTGATATTTTAGTGTTGATTGAAAAGCAGGCCCACGTCTGCGTAGGTTTACCTTATTACTTGTTAGATTTTATTCATTATGATGTTTGGAATGTGTGTAACAACTTGTCATAAAATACAATAAGATCGTTAAAATTTGATTATTTACTTCCCATCTAATAAAACTGCAATAAAAAATAATTACTGAACATTTGTTCAATTAACTTCTGTGTGACAGTATTTGTATGGTGAATTTATAAACTCAGGGATAATTTACATTTTTTCTTTACAGGTTAATTGCATGTATACAATACAATTAAAGTATTAGCTTTTAATTTTACTTATTATCGCATTCTGAATTATACTGGGTGTCCACCTAGTATGCAGAAGTCCAATATCTCAGTTGATAAATGTGTTGTTGTTGTTGTTGGAAGGCGGCGCGGTTACCCGCAGCACTCAGGCCATTCGACCCATTCTGCCTGTCGCTAGTCGAGAGCTATAGGAAGAGACACGTGCTATGCGCATAGCCCAACATCCGTTCTAGTGGAAGCTCTCTAATGTCCTGGGGCAGGAGAAATGCTGCACCCAGATGTTTGTGTCTCTTGACCATGAGGCAGGCACAGCGATAGAGGATGTGACTGGAGTCCTCGTCATCGGCAGGACTGGCTGCAGGCTGCATAGGCTGCAGATTATGTTTCGTAATTTTTTATTTAATTTTCGTAAATTCTGTAGGATGGTATAGGTCTAGAACAAAAACGCAACGGTGTATACTGAAGAAGAACAAATTCGATATCTGTAGCTGTCCCGTTATGTCCTTTAAAGATTAGGAATCCTTGTACTTTCCTTCAATCCTTAAAGTATTGTTCTCTTCCGTATTTTCATTATGTTTCGTTCCACATCTATACCATCCTAGATCATTCCACACTGAAGAGGAGAAAATCTTCGAAACATCGATGTCTATAATGGTTGCCTCGTTAGTTTATTTGGGGATTATGGAATGAATTATTGCATTGTTACTAAGGATCATTACCATCAACCAACAGTTGATTTATTTATAATTAACGCATATATGCCACCCACGTACCTGAATTTAGAGTGGCATTCACCGCTTGTTCTAGTACCACTTTACCAACAAGTCAACATTTAATTGAATAAACAAAACATAGTGAACTGGTGGCTATCAGCTGGAGAGAGTAGGCGTATCGGGCGCGATCGCGACGGCCGATGACTCACGTGCAAAGTCGCGGGTCGACTTTGAAATCTAGTGAGCATGGCTCTGTTGCTGGAAAACATAGCCAACTGCGTGTGGTTGGCGTTTGAAGCCCTACAGCAGGATAAATCCGGGTTTGTGCACAAATCGAAGCTGAAGGTAGTGTAAGATTGCTTTATTTTTATTAATTTTAGAAATTTCAAGTGAAGTTTAGTGATTGGATGAGCGGGTATTTACGGTAAAAGGCACAGATGCAAGGCAAGTTTTCTGATTTTCCAAATATAGAAATCGAGAATGTAGATGTTTTATTAAATGTTCACCAGGTTCTTGTTTTGTATAAAACAGTGTGTCAAGGTTCGATTAAGTATTTTAGATATAGGTATAACCAAAATCAGCAAGTAGATAAATATTTAATATACATGGTAACCATATTTATGTACCAATGGTCCAATGGTTTTTAAAATAAAATGTAATTATTCTCTATTTAAACTTACCTCATATCTGAATATACGTACTTATTCACTATTACGTTCTTCTCTTCTATCTTCCAATATGTCGTATATGAAATTATAAATTTTTTATGATCAAAAAAACTATATACCATATTGGACTTAGTCATTTCATTTCTATTCCTCTGCAGACATGGCCTATTTATCCATGCCTTGCATCTCATTGAAAGAAACTCATTGAATTTAGTTCACTTTATCTGTATCATTATCGGTAAAGTGCATTGACATATATGTATGTATCTTTTTAAAAATCGAAAATATAAAAATAGGGGTTAGCTATTAATAGTAAATTTTCAATTTTTTGCTTTCCCCATAACTGTAGACTATATTCTAAAGGCAAGTCATAATATTTGCAGTGCGACAAAACAGAATTTTCTATACCTACTCTAAATTTATTTTTTTAAATCCTTTGCACTTATTTTGTTTTTTCTAAATCAAATGCAATTTTTTAAACACAACAGTGTCCATTTTATAAGCCATAAATGTTAAAACGTTAGGACAGATTAGTAAGCCTTTTAATACTCCCATAAAATATCATATATAATAATATTTATTCCAAAACATATGTATTACATACCTCTGTTATTTTTGTTACGTAACAAACCTGAATATTAACAAGTATTCGACAATTGATTGATTATAATAAATGAAAATAGTTGCTGTTATTAAGTGATCAAAATATTACACTGACGAAGTTTTCCACATAGCACCAAAACACTACTACAATCGACGCGCCTTTCGCCAACCAAGTTGGCATCATCTGGAGATGATTAAAACTAAATCTATACTAACACTATGTTCTATGTCCAAACTATATTCAAGGAACATATGGCTCATCTCAAATATGGTGAAAGAGAGGTCTAGTGTCGCCCAGCCTGCGTTTGAGAACAACCATAAAATAGATAGTAGCAATTTAAGACTTATTACAGTATTAGACACATAAATTTTTGCAATCACAAATTATTAATATGAATGTCTTCCTCCGAAAATTATATATGTATAATCCATGACCACTTATGACCAAGATCATTGTTGATATTTCATAACAAACGTTTTGTTTAAATTATACATATTTAAATGCTGATTCATATATATACTTTAATAAGTAACGTACAACGGTCTGTTTATCGTAACCAATTTACATCCTCGGAGAAATGAATGAGTCAATAAAAATACTGACACATACTTACACTTACGTTTTAGGTACAGGAGATTACCTTGGCTTTGCTAGTTATAAGTGGTAATAGTAGATAGTAATTATATTATTGCCATTTTAGTTTTAAAATATGTTTATAAATACCAAAGTATAAAAACAAATTATTACATAGATCAGTAATACTTACCGTTGTTTAACAAATAAACTATGGTAATAGTTTTGTTGCTACCATAGTTTAATCCATAACATAATATATTACACACTGTAGAACAACTTGCGCTAGAAACTTCAGAAAAATACAGGATGATTCATGTACTTATGTTTTGTATTATAAATTAGTCTTTTTTTAATGAGTAATAACATCGATAAAGGAACGTATTAATACTTAAGTTAGTCAATAGTAATAGCGACACAAGCGCTGTCAATCCCAAAAGATTTAAAAGGCAAGTGAAAAAATTATGTGGGTATACCATTTCAGTCTTCAATATAAAATGTAATCCATTCTCTGACTATAAAAGCGTTTATATTAATAAATAACTCACAAATAAACAATATTTACTCGGATCGATGAAACAACAAAAATTGTTGGTATTTAGCACCGGTTGAATGACCCCTTCGCACAGCGGACCTGAGTCCCTTGGACTTGTTCCGGGATTACACCTTAAATGCATGAGATAATTAAATACCGGAAATATATATTAAAGATAACACTGAACAAAGTTTAAAAGGATCAGATCATGTGAGCGAAGTAACCATTCAAGCTGTGCATGATGCAATATTAGCAGTATAAAAATATATTGTTTCACTTTAACATAAAACCTTTTGTCCAAATCATCACAGGGAAATATCCAATAAATACTTCTTTATTATTATCGTTTATAAGAACAATACCATATTGATAACTACAATTTGTAAACAAACACATTTTCTACTAATGACAAATCTGTTTAACAAAAATATTGAATTTAAGGTACTGACCGCAAATATTGGTACCCTGCTTGACCTCTACGGGGTCGAAAGAGGTCTAGAACATTTCAGAAGTACCCCTGTCCTAAACTTCGACCAGTTCAAATACTATCTCCAGAAGGAAGTATTCTCTTCCCTTCCCAGCAAACTACAACTCTCAGAACTTCGCTCATATGAGAATCGAATCGCTGAAGTATGCTGGCTGGTGTGCCGCAAAAAATATCTTCAGAGAGACCAAAGGGTATTCACTGATGAGTCCATATTCCAGATATTTCGAATATTTTGTGTCCTAGCAGAGCTAACTCCCGACCAGAATAATGACAACACTTACCAAGTTTTATTGCACCCAACAGAGGTGTGCACCCTTGCTCAAACCCTAGCTAGTTCCTTAGGATGTTTCTTTGATGAAGAGGACTTCACTAGTCTAAGCATCTCTATGGGCAACTTCCGCCTAACGCCCTTCATAGCAGTGCTAGAATCTCGTTGCCTCAATGGGGTCAAAGACGAAGTAGCCATAAGCGAAGCTATGACAGACATTTACCAGAAAATAGTGGAAGATGTGATCAAAAAGGGTTTCCTTTCAAAAAGGGGGTACATCTTTCCTACGATGCGGGAATACTGGTTTGTTCTTCGACCATCTGAGCTGACTTACTTCAAGGGAAGGTCGGAAAAAGATAGGTGTGGTTCACTGCCTATAGAACCAGGATGTAAGATCGAACCAAAGACAGGCTACAAAATCGTGCTCCACACATCTGAGAGGTCTTTTGAATTAGGGACAACGGATCATATGAGTAGGCTGCAGTGGATTTCCGCACTTCAACTTGCTGCTGATCATTCAGGTAAATACATTTTGAGATAATTTGGAAAAACTGTCACTCTGTTTTGTCCGTAACTCCATTTACAATATAAATATCATAAGGTAGGTACTTCAATTATTAAATCCTCCGTATCTTCTAAATGATTTAAGATAAAGTAAGTTTTAAAAAAAGTTTATTGGAACAAAGAAATTGAAATTTGGTTGTTTTGGACATTATTTTATAGTTTATTGTATGATTAAGTCTAATACTTTTTAAATTTGTCTTAAAATATCAGATTTTATCTAATTAGCCTCTTATAGATTTAACGTAATTTACAAAGCACTAATACATTCCCAATTTGGACACTAGTTAGCCATTCTAGACCATAATTGGTTATTTTTGCGTCTCCTAAAGGTAGTTTCCAGAGTTACCAAAGGCTCCAAGCGGCCAAAAGGCGACTGCAAAGACAAGGGAGGGTTCAGGAAATGATAAGAGCCAGGGTCCTGTTACAGAAAGAGAAAAGTGCTAGGCAAGCTGCTGAAGGACAAGCGAAGGAACTTGAAGCGGTTGTAAAGGAAGAGGCAAAAAAGCTAACAGAGCTGGAACAGATTAGAGTAAAGTTAGAAAAACTTTTAGAAGAAGAGACCCAGGCTAAAAGGGATGAGGAAATTGTTAGAGGGTAAGTGTGAATAGTGTTTTTAACTTCCAGTTAGCGTACAGAATGTCCCGATTATGTGTTCCAAAATTCTTCAAATGGTATAATGTTCTAAAATAAGCAGATACAAATTTTACATATAGGGTGGTCCAGCAAAAAGTCCGACCTTGAATAACTTAGTACACTAGATTTTTCAAACAAATTCCGTAGACAGGGCGATTTTTATTTGAAGGGGAACATATTTTCATATAATTGACATTTAAACAGGGTGTTCCAGCAAAAAGAGGTTCTTCAAGCTTATATTTTTTATACACCCTGTGTATTTTTTAAGATTTGGGTAGAAGTTCTCACGGGGTAATTCCCACAAATACATTGATATAATGTTTGAAGGATCTAGCTCTAATAGTCAGAGTGATATACTTAAAAGAGGCTGCCATAAGCACAATGTGTTAGAAACAAAATATAGATTCGTTGCTAGGTAAACAAATTAGAGCTATACGTTATCCAAAATACACATGTATACAAATCTGTAAAACCAATACACAGGATATTTTAAAAATATAAGTTTTGGTAAACCTGTCTTTTGGGACACTGTACAATTTGGCCTAGCTCTGTAATTTGTGTGAAAAGCTTGTATAGGGAGTTATTCAAGGTGGAAGCTTTCCGTTGGACCACCCTATACAGGGTGCTTCAAATTCGATGCAATACATGGGGATCTCAGAAACGGTAAGAGATGCGAAGTCGGTTAAATTGAGGCAAAGTTGCGTATTCAGGGGGGGCAACATAATGGTGAAAAGAGATCAAGGCTAACTTGATTAGTTTTCGAAATATTTTGAAAAGACCGAAAATTTTCATTTTCGTTTTTGTTTTTTTTCGGGCCTAGGTATTTGATGAGGTATTCAAAAATAAAGAGCACTTTTCTATAGCAACTGTTTGCCCTTTATCGAATGGTGTTAGTGAATTTTCCGCAAAACGTTTCGTTTCCCGGAAACCAACATCAACTTAATTTTTTTAAATACGGCCCTGGAATTTTTTTTCAATTTTTTGGAATCATTTTTGTAACTTGATAGAATGCCACCATAAAAGGAACCAGATTTAAACGTTTTGTCTAAGAAAAATCCATCATTAGTATTTTTGTTTCGACTTTTGTTAATTCTAGATATTGAATAATATTTTCGAGGTTTCATTTTTATTTACGATAAATAAACAAAAGCTAATAATAAAACAACGAATTAACCACTATAAACTTTGATGTAATTGAATGAACAATGAATAAAACAACAAAATATGTTAAAACCATAAAAACCCTAAAGCAGATATTGTAATAATCCTCCGTCATTATTCATGCAGAGGCGTATTCGTCTTTTTAAGTTTTGAATAGATCTTTCGATTTCCCTTGCAGGTATTGCATTCAGAACGCGAATAGTGGCATTTCTCAAATCCTCAATGTTATTATATTGATTCTTATATAAAACATTTTTAGTTCGTCCCCATAAGAAATAATCTAATGGGGATAAATCAGGAGCTCTTGCTGGCCATTCTATAGCACCATGATTTTCAATGTTTGGAAATGTTTCATTTAAGTAGTTGCGCACAATTCCTGAATTATGAGGAAATTTAAATAAAATTAAAAAATTCTAGATTAGGTACTGAAAGTCATTTTTAAGTACCGATAGTGCTTGTCACAACATTGAAATGTGTTTGTCATAGAAACGTTTGCCTAGATAAAACTAAATCTAAGAGGACCACGGGAAATTATTAATGATAGATTCTTCTTAGACAAAACGTTTAAATCTGGTTCCTTTTATGGTGGCATTCTATTAAGTTACAAAAATGCTTCCAAAAAATTGAAAAAAAATTCCAGGTCCGTATTTAAAAAAATTAAGTTGATGTTGGTTTCCGGGAAACGAAACGTTTTGCGGAAAATTCACTAACACCATTCGAAAAAGGGCAAAAAGTTGCTATAGAAAAGTGCTCTTTATTTTTGAGTACCTCATCAAATAGGCCCGCAAAAAAACAAAAACGAAAATCGAAATTTTCGGTTTTTTCAAAATATTTCGAAAACTAAACAAGTTAGCCTTGATCTCTTTTCACCATTATGTTGCCCCCCTGAATACGCAACTTTGCCTCCATTTAACCAACTTCATATCTCTTACCGTTTCCGAGATCCCCATGTATTGCATCGAATTTGAAGCACCCTGTATAATCATCAGCCAAATATATTATTGGATTTATAGACTTATATAAGTTTTGACTTCTATATCAGCTGTTGAATTTTGTGATACATTTACGACATTTTACAAAAATGAAACCAGGTCTAATAGTATTTATCCTGATACAGACTGCAAGCTAGAGTTTTGGCTGAAGAATGGGAGAAAAGGGAAGAATTAGAACAGTTGCAAGAAGAGCAAAGGCTGTTACTGAACGAAGAAAGAGAAAAACGGAAAGAGTATGAAGAATTGCAGAGGGATAAAGAAATACAGTTGAGAAGTATGTGCAGGAATTTTTTCGATAGCACTTTTTAGTTTTCATTTTCATTATTGCTGAAAAGAAAGTATTTTTAAATCATCGCATGATGTTAATACTAAGTTTTTAGATCAGAAATCATGACCATGTAGGTGTTTGTGGGATAGTCAATTCGCCAAATTCGCAATTTCTTAGGAATTATTAGAAAATCTACAATTTATGGATAAATTTTACGTTTTAGGACATAACAATTTAATTTTAGTTTTTGTGGTAGCAAAGCTGCTTTGTGCGCCATACTTTGAGAAGTGAGACCTTTCACTTTACACCTCTGTTGAACCATTTTAATATTAAATTTTCTCTTAATACAGGTGAAGCTGAAAATAAATCAAATTTACTTTTTCAACTAAAAATAATAACTTCTTGTCGGAATAATACATTTATAACTAACTCTAGACTTCAACTATAGTTTACAAATAACTAACATGTTTATAAATCTTTAATTGTTCTCTAATAGCCAATAATATTTTTCTTTTTTCCTCAGACGCCGAAGAGAGACTGGCTCAACTAGAGAAAGAACGTCAGGATTTAGATAAACAATTGAAACTAGCCCACGAAAACATTAAGTGTTCGGAGGATAGAAAGGAACTATTGGAGGCCAAACTGTACCAAGTGGCGCCCATGTTAAGAGAAGGAGAAAGAGTGAGACGGGCGCACTCATTCATGCCTAGCACAAAAGAGAGACCCGTGTTGTTGGAGGTCAGAGCTGCAACTTTAAAAAGATCAAGTAAAAATATGTGAACTGTACGGCTTATAATGTTTTTTAAACAGACAATAACAATACAAAAATAAATCATATGTACAAAAGGATTTTTGTAATGGAAATATGGTGATATTTTGGGTATGAACCAGAAGTGACCATATACGGGTTGACCACGAGCTAGAGCTTAGGGTTTTTGGTCATCCTCGTCGGTTTTGAAGCACTTCTTAAAACACCCAGTAGATCCAGCACTTCTTGGCGCTGTAAGAAATGACATCCAAGAAAGAGTCACATCAGCTAGCCAACGAGATGATTTATTTTTGTATAATATTATCTTGCCCTGTAATTTAAAGTTAGATTTAAGTTTTACATAATGTAAAGATTTTTATGTTTATACTTTTGCCTCAATAAATGAATTTGCATCGTACTTTGACCTATTTAAATAATCAATACATCAAATAAAGCCCCTAAATAGCATAGTTTAAATATTGATATCAAGTTTGTGGATCAGAGTTTAGTGTTTCGATCGTCCACATAAAGGGTGTGGTAGATATAATTTAAAACAAAATTGAAGAGAATCTTGGAGTTGATTCAAAATTTAACAACATTTTTCAGGACTGTATTTCTGTGATAAAAATATGACCAAAAGTTCATTTGAACGTAGGTCTGAAAATTATTCATTTCGGAGATTTATTTATTTATTTTTTTATTTATTTATTTATTTATTTATTTATAAATAGCTTGAGAAGTAGCTTGAGCTCTAAACACGAAAAAAGGCCGTTGAAACTCTGACTTATACCGGTAATAAAGAATGCAAAGCCGAATCTGTGATCCAATGAAATCCTTGCCAGTGCCCTTGATATTAAAGTACAAATCAGGTTAATAACTTAATAATATTTAATAAATATAGTACTGATCTTTGTACTTTTTAGGTGGTTTTGGCATGTTATCTCTACTATTTCTTCAATTTAGGTAAATATTTGCTTACACTATATATCACTTATTAAATGTTGAGGAGTATGCTATAGTCAGGACTACTACCTGACCATCAATAACAAGAATAATTAACCATTTAATAATTATTTTTTTAGTTCTGAACCAACTCAGATATATTCATCAACTCAGTTACCTTCACAACACTCAATTAGAAAACCAGGTAACATCCAAAGCTCAAAGAAACAACCTTGGCTGTTTTTCATAGGCTGAAGTACTGGAGTAAATCTTGCATCTCCTCCTTCCCACCAGTAAACGTGAAACACCTGCATCTGTTTAGTGGTTTGCTCTTTGTTTTATCAATTTATTATTATCGTATTTGGATTCTGTACATCCATTTTCTCTTATTGTATTTGTAATGCCCTATATAAGAGAATTGCATTCGCAATAATTTTCCCATTTACACTTATTGTGTCCACCATTCGTAGACATACTGTATATAAATACTAAGTATATTATTTACAGTGATGGTCAATATTTCATATAGATAGAAATCACATCGTGTTTTTATTTAACATAAAAAATCTGTATATATTATAATAATTTTTCAATAATTAAAAACAGTAATAAAACGTAGGTAGTGTCTGAAATCTTTATTAACTTAAAACTTTATAACAAATAGAAAGCTCTTTTCAGTCTCCATAGAGCTACCAAGACCATGAAGCATACTGAAGTAATCAATTTCCAATGTTCTATGACAGTATACACGGATTCTCCATATAATCTTCTTAAAGGAGCAAACTGAGTTCTTCTGGAAGGGCTGAAAGCATTTTTGTTGAAAAACATCGTGTGTATTGATGGGGATACCCCAAAACATCCAGGCACAATTGCTGGTCATGATTATTTCATTAAATTAACCATGACCAGCAAGGAAGCAAGCAAGGAATTGTCTGAAAACAAGCAAATAGGAAGGGTTTGAGTCTTCTGCTTCTGTTTTTGCGGGATATTAAAGAGGTGGAAAGTATGAATGAAAATATGGAATAAGAGGTGGTTAGAAAATGAAAAAGCAATAAAGATTTGAGTATTACACTTGACGAATATGCCCAAGAATTAAAAACTATCAATGTGGATATACAGGTGAACCTTTTCAAAAGAAAGAACTGAACAAAAGTTAAATTTTATTTTTAAAGAAATAAATGCGACGGTTGGATCAAATGTCTTACGAAAACAGAAAAAGGAGGCTAACTAGCATATCAAGAGTTAGTGAATATGCCTGTTATATCAATACAAACAGAAGGCTTAAGAAAAATGAAAAACAGCGTACAAGGTGAACAACTGTTTTATTAAATACCTGTACACAACTGTATTAATAAATATAATACAATTTCCATCAGTTTTATTTCACTTTGTAGTGTCGATATTTATTTTAGAAGTCTATTTTATTAGTCGTTGTGGAACATGAGCAAGCGTAGATAGGCTATCTCCCTATGGATAGCAACCTATCTGTCAGGCAACCCAACTGATAGATATGACCTTAAAAATATATATGATCCACCTAATACATACTGAACTCAATAAAAACCAACATTGTATGTTATTATTTACAGATAAAATTTATATTCTAGTGACATTACAGGATAATATGGTTTTTGGCGTCCATTTCTTCTGAAACTCCATGTTTTTTGATATATAAAAACATATTGGTTAGATAATTCTGCTATTTTAAATTTAACGCCTGCACATTTCTGCATTTTTTAAAAGAACACAAAATTTTCAATCGAAAACAGCATATCCACCCAACTGTTTCAGAGGTACTTGTCATTTTATAAATATTTTGCCAGGTACTGTACTTGTAAGGAAGACAAATAAGATCGGATCCTTATAAACTCTTGAACGTCTACGACGAAATTTTTATTAAATGTCAAATATTTCCGAATTTTTTTTGTTTATAACGGCATAAGAGTTATGGAACTTTGTCACATTATTGAGTCACCCTCTATGTATGACTTATTTATTCAGTGGTATCTAAAAAGGCTCATTTACATTTATCACTTTGGATGTTCATCTTGGAGGAATCATCCAAAGTGATAAGTGTAGATTGTCTTTCATTTGTGTTGCATACAAAGTGTACATTAAAAATGAACGATGAAACAAATCGACCCTCTACCTGTTTTTGATGAAAGAGATGTGCCCTGAACCGATGATTCATCCAAAGTGAAGGATCAGTGAAAAATCTAAGTACGATGAGTTCATTTTCGCTCTTCACTTTTTAGTTTTAGTACAGCCGCCAGTATGATTGTTTGTTTGTGGCTATTATAAATAAATATTTAAATCAATTATATTATATTATAAACAATATTATATTATGTTATACAATGGCATTCAAGTGGCAAAATTCATTTATCAGTCCACTTGAAATTAAGTCAATGCCATCGCGTATAAGACTTTTATTTTTTCTGGAACGTGACTGGTACCACAAGTTGCTGCACCAAACACGAAATGACGAAATTCTTAGGAACAGTGAATAGTGACACAGGTGAAACCAAAAAGCTGAATGAAAATATGTAAACAAGGATGATCACTCCGGATGATTTCACTCTGGATGATTCACTTTGGATGTACATCAAAAGTGATACAGTGTACGCTTAAGACTGTCCAGTACATGTTGTAGTCTATTTACCTTATTATAGACATATCGCTCAAATTCAGTAGTGCAGGTCGAAGAACATAGAGTACTTGCAAAGCTGCCTTCTTGCCGGAATGGACTGCTCCTGCTAAATATCCATACCACTCAGGAGTGGTTTCAGCGCCAGCCCAAAACATTCTGCAAATCGCAATTGATAAAATTAATTAAAATAATTAAAGACGGTATCATATCCTTCTGTTAGAAGGACATCGTAAATTATTGTATGCAGGGTGTTTTCTAATAGCTTGCAGAAAATCCAGCGGCGAATTCTATGACTAAAATTAATGTAATTTTATTAAATAAACATGGGATCCTAAAGCCGTCGCTTTTGGGCTACACAATTTTCAAAATAAATACAGGGTTATTCAGAACTTATCTCTAAAACTTTGAGGATATGTGCATCCTTAAATAAGAAATCGATATCACCAAAAAAATGTATAATAAAAGTCTTTGGATTTCCGTAAACAATGTTAAAAGTTATACCATTATAAAGGACGACGTAGTTGGGCAACTGTACTTCAACGACATCTGATATACCACATTCCTACAAAAAAAGTAAACAAGTTTTTGTGCCTGGAACGCCTGGTCAAGACCGAGCGAATAGAGTTGGAGTGGGGATAATATCCCTATTGTCTATCTATCTGTATCGCTCTCTCAGTGCCGGTGGTAAACAAAACTAGGTCAGCCCAGCCTAGGTACTGGGTACATTAGAAACAAGAAGTCAGTACTGTTGTTTGTTGTTTTATTTATCGTAGGAGTGTTAAACTTTAAAATTTTCAAAATGGCTCATGTGTACAGTAATGCTGAGTTAATGGACATGATTCGTACCGAAGTAGAAACAGTAGAGGATTTGCGCGAGCGTATCACAGCTGCCGCGAATAATTTGCGTTTACAAGATCAGCAACCAGGAGGAACATTCGCTTTAGTGGGGCAAAATTGGATAAGGCGTGCCCAAAAGTGTGTACAAGTCGAGGGACAAAATTTCGAACAGCTTTTGTAACAAGGTATGTACAAATTTTTTATAAATTTCATGTTTCTAATGCCTAGTAATCAAGTAGCGCAATTCTTCAAAATTAGTGTGACAAAATTTTATTCATTTTAAAGACACGTCACTTTGGTCACATCTATCTATCTTTCAGTTTATTTTAAAGTAAAAACGCTACAAATCTTTTTTGCGCCGGGTGTCGGTATACTCTCAGAACTTCCTACGTTTTTTTCGTGCTATATGTGACATCGCCAGTTTGCATTGTCAGTCCCAAGGTCACTCCATTACAGTGGACCAGTATCCAGCGGCGTGCAATTAAAAATTTTTAAATAGTTTTCAGAACGCGCCAAAAAATTTTTTTTGCACTACCACATTTGTACATGTATGTTGAACATCACCAAATTTTATTATGGATAAGTTCTGAATAACCCTGTATATAAATCAATTTAAAATGTTTTATTTCTAAACTGCTTGAGATACTTATTTTAAGTACAGTTTACAGTAAGTTTACAGTTTTTCTAGGTTTTAAAATGGGATCCTCTCGCAAAGATTAGGTTCAAATGGTTTTTAGTTTGGGAGAGACTGAGAAGAACTGCCTTTGGTGCAGTAGACTTTACAGTTAATCTTTCTTATAGTTTTTTCTTGATTTTATTATAAATTTAACATACAGGGTGGCCCAGTAGCAAGATCAAGTTTCACTACTCTTGTGCCATAATAGACAAAAAGAATATTTTATGATCTCATAGAGTCTAAGAGAACGCACATTTTAAAAATATATATAGTTATATAGGGTGCTCTATAAACCAGGGCTATATCAAATTTTTTTAATGAAATGGCATGAGTAATCTAGATTTACTTTCTATAGAATTTCTTTCCTTCATTACTTGTATACAGGACGAATCAAAATTCGCAACTACAGTTTTCTCAATTTTTATAAATGAAACTCCCTATATTTTATACCATTTTCATTAAGACCTCTCGTGACTCTATTCTATGAATCATTCCCTACCTAATTGCAACAGTTTTTGAGATATTTCAGGTTTTATACTGGGATGGACTAACGGTTTACTCAGTATAACTATCTAATGATACCAATTGAACTAACATAAGAAAACAGTTCAAATAAACCATAGATCATTTTCACAATTTTTTTTACTGATTTTCTAAAATTTTCATAATGAACCGCGAATTTCGCTAATAAACTGCACACACATTTAGTCAACAGCAAATATTTTCTTCATTTTTAAGAGACTGCATCTCGGAAACTCCTTCGCCGATTTTATTAAAAAAGGAAAAATGTATAAACTTGAATCTTGTAGAATCAAGGGCGGAGGGCGATTTTCAGTAAAAAATATTTTTTTAATATTATACCTGGTGCAGAAGAATGCAATACGTTTCATTTATAAAAATTGAGAAAACTGTGGTTGCGAGTTTTGATTCGCCCTGTATACGCCCTGTATTTTGAGTAAAATTCTATAGAAAGTAAAGCTAGACCATATAGCATAATTAATGGAGTAAAAATATATCTAGTATTTATGTTCTTAAAAAAGATACAGGGTGCTCAACTCATTGCGATTAAAATACAGAAATGCTCATATCTTCTGAACTACTCTGTATAGTACTAGTAAAACATATATTGGCGAATTCAGAAAAATGATCGGAATTCAAATATGAAGTAAAAAATGTATAATTCCATTTAAAAAATATAAGTTTGATATGGCCCCGGTTTATAGAGCACCCTATATGACTATACATATTTTTAAAAACTGCGTCCTTCTTAGGTTCTATGAGATCCTAAAAAAATTTTTTTTTTGTTTATTAAGGCATAGGTAGAAGTTATAGAACTTTGTCACACTATTGGACCAGCCTGGATAATCGAAACAAATGTTAACATTAGGCGTAAAACTAACACCATAGCAGAGCTACGAATTCATAAAAAACATTATTACCGACAACTGCAAAATATACATTAGCAAATGTGATATCTATATAAGATTTTGTTATGCTCTATGCGAATATGAAAAAATATGTAGGATATGCCATTTAAAATTTTCAGGGAAAAGTGGTAGTTATCACAATACCAACAATCTCTCAAACGTGAAGAGTTTCGGAAGAAAAAATAAATGCAACCGATACTTCAAAGCTATAAAATTGGAATGGCATAATACAAATGTTAAAAATATTGTGAAGTACATGAGGAAGATTGCAGCCTATCTTGAAGTCTTCATTCTAGCCCTTTTTAAACATATATATTGGTCGTTATTAGTAGTTAAATAACATATTAAAAGAAACTGAAAAAATCCAAAAATATACAGGGTATGCTACTTGAAAAACATAACTTTTATATCACCGTACTTATGTGGAACAAGTATGTTTAAAATGTGTTCTTTAAGGTGCATTTAAATTAGAGCGAACAGAAGCGAGCGAACGAATTCGTTCGTTCGTCTCTGTTCACCCTAATATATGCAGAAACACGGAAGAGTTCGTTCGCTTCCGTTTTGTTCTCCATACAAATTATGCAAGCTTAAGCAGACGTTCGCTTCTGTTCGATCTGATTTAAATCCACCTCGTAGAATTCTCGGTGACGGTGGCACAAAGCATTACAAAGTTACAGCTTGAAGTTAAATTGAAAATATTACTAAGTCACTCGACTGCTACTACCATATTTTTATCATTTAATTATATTTTCAGAGATCACTACTTACTTATCGTAGCACTCACTGATTTCATTAATGTAATCCTCGTTTCCTACTTCCCATCCTACCATTTGGCAGGAATGGTTGGTCCAGGACTTTTCACAGTAATCGACTGGATAGAGGGCTTCTTCTCCAAAATAGTGAGCTAGCTGGGTCAGAACCTCACTTCTATAAATAGGAAACTGAAAACATAATATGCAGAACTTTATATATCTTACTTCCTTTACTGCAATAGATAAGTATATACAAAAATGAGTATAAAAAAAATTATTTTATATTTTGCATTTTAATATAACACTGACGTAGTTTTCCACATAACATCATACTACACTCGACGCGCCTTTCGACAACCAAGTTGGTATCATCTGCAGATGATTAAAATTCTCATTGATGAGTTTTCATCATCTCTAGATGATGCCAACGTGTTTGGAGAAACGCGCATCGAGTGCAGTATAGTGTTTTGGTGTTATGTGGAAAACTATGTCAGTGTTTTATCTTCACACTAAGCGTTCCAACCCCTTTCAAGCATTTTAATATACCTACAATATGGTCCAATCTGCAATATTTATCAAAACAGACGTTAGTCAATTCCAATTTTGTATCTATATCATCTTATCGAGCCGGTGGCTCAGGGCTTAGCGTCTCGATCGCTCAACCCAGAGGTCGTGGGTTCTAATTCCCATTCCACCAACAATTTTTAATTAAATTGTTTACTCGTAAATCAAGGCTTATTCGCAAGGATGGCTTGGCAACCATCCTGGCGATGGCCTAGGATGGGAAGAATGTCAACTTGGTGTTAATGTGAGAGATTAAAATCAGTTGATGTTTGACTTGTCCCCCTAACTAATGAAGTTTTCCAGGTTTCCCTCATTCCAGCACTGAATGGTGGTTAGGGCCTACAAACGTAAGTCGTTCCTGAGGCGCAAATGCGGGCCGCGAAGTAATAATATTCCGCCCCCTCTCCCACACAAGTTTCAGACTTTCGGGCTAATCCTTGTGATTAGAATGAGGGGTAGAGATATTATTATTATTATTATAATGACTACCGAAAATTTCGGTAAAGACTAGTAAACATTTAATCCCATTTATTGAAAAGTTCTTCTTCTCACTATACAGCATATTCCCATTAGAATATTTTAAAAACCGCACATTGATGTAAATACTTCATCAAATAATAATTCTGATTCATTCAAAAAATAAATTTAATACTTCATATGGTTTTTCTTTGAATAAAATAACGACATGTTTGAAAGGCTTCCTCTTATATCGAAAATTTACTTCAATTATGTTATTTTAAGTAGAACACCCTGTATATTTTATATATTTCGATAAACTGTTGTTATCGTGAATACGTTTATATAGGGTATATAGGGTCAATCTATAATAGTGAGGAACATATTATAGCCAAAAGAATGTCCCATAAGGGTAATGTATTAGAATGATAACACCCGTTCGTTGCTAAGGTTACGAAGGCTATAAGGTTATAAGGCTATGAACTCCTATATCACTTTATTCGAGAGAGGCGCTTTAACTATATATCAAAAAATATACAGTGTGTTCCATATAACCGGAAGTGTTTCCATCTCCCACTTATGTTATTCAAAGAAAGCAAATATACATATATTCAAAGTGACTATGAAATATTCTAATGAATGAATACCGTGATGCACTACACTGTATAGAGGGTGGAGGAGGTATTTTCAAGACACTTGTCAAATAGTTGGACAAACATAATAACATAATAATCCTAATTTTACTATAGTTAGAGTTGCTAATTATTATAAAAATAAAATATTTAATTAAGTACTAATATGACTATACGGAACAACGGAATTACGGAACTATAATTTATATTTACAAGTAGCTAAGCAAAGCCGCCACCAGGCCACTTGTCTGGTCACCGCGCGAGCTCCGGATAGCTGTAGGTCCCTTATGTGGTCAAAATTTGTTCCCTCGCGCATGCGCAGATGCTCGCAACAGCTATGTAACTGAAAACAGGTATTTGCATACAGGTATGGAACAGAAAATAGGTATTTGCAAACAGGTGTAAAACAGAAAACTTGGATGGAGCGTCTGCGCATGCGCGAGGGAACAAATTTTGACCACACAGGAACCTACAGCTATCCTCGGTGACCAGACCAGTGGCCTGGTGGCGGCTTTGCTTATCTACTACTGTTACGCAATATTTACAAAATATTTACCTTTTCAGTTGTGACTTTTCCTTGAAAAATTCTTCCTGCAAGGGCTACTGTGTCGGGCGTGCTTATATTAGTGCAATAATCTATGGGTCCCTTAGATGTGTTTTTATCGAAAAAGTAGCATTCTCCAGATAACTGTAAACGTTTCCAGAACTCCTAAAAAATTCTACGTTTATTACCTAATTTTATAACATCATAATAATGGGTAATAAACCACCTCATTCCCATATAAATCACACACTTTAATGTTAATATATTTGCCACCTAATTTAAAAAACGAAATATTGTGAAGGAAAGATCGAAATCAAATATACTCATTTGTAACTATACTACTTTCTTATGTTTCAGGATAGGTAAAAAAACATTTTATTCAGTTCTGCTTCATCTATTACTTACCCTCTCGAAGGTTATAACGAAATTCGTCACAGTGTTGGTGCATGTCTTTCTGATTGCGTTCAGGTGCTTATCTGACAAAGTTGGAGAGAATTTTATACTTAAAATATCTTTTGGTGGCACGGCAATGATGATAGTTCTGCAACTGAAACGAAAACGTTATTTATCTGTTACGAGGGCATAGAAACAAATAAGATGAGGACGTCAAATAAAAACACCCTGTATTTGTATACACAATTTATTGAACTATTCTATACAGGGTGTGTCATTAGTGGGTAATTGTTCGATTACTCACAACCGGTACATTACATCAAAAAAACTTTTTATATGAAAGTTTTTGGTCACTAAAAGTGCATATTGTAAAAATATTTTCAATTACACAGACTGTTCCAAAAAGTCGGGATTGTGCCACATTAAAAAACGTATATTTTAGCATAGAAATCAAAAATGTAAAAAAATATAGGATATTCCATTTAAAATAAGAAAGTTCATATTTATTTCCGGAATAACCGGAAGTGCCAGAAAAACGCAAATGCTTCAGTTGAATATACCTTTCTCGAAATCTCCCGTATTGAAATTTTCAAAAATGTATTCCAATGGAAAGTTCTTAAACTTTGAATGAACGGATTAGTTGAATTACCCTGTTATAAAATTTGAATAATACAAAACTGATAATCCTACCGATAGGTTGTGTGCTTGCTCACTATTTCCACAAACTTTGAACCAAAATCAACAGATTTAACGTGTTCATCTGTGACTATACTATCTCTTCCTATTTCTCTAGCTATTTTGTCGCAGATTGCCTGAGCACCACCCTGAAATATTTGAATTATTATTATTAATATCATAACATCCTCACAATAACTACTTATTATACCTTTATTCTTACATCGTGAAGAGTGTCTTCTTCTGTAGGTAGTTGGTGGCATATACCTCTAGTGGATACGCAAAAGAATATGTAAAATAAGGCAGAAACCTGATATGGTCGAACTCCTACAAAAAATAATATATGACTATAGTTGAATGCTCTCCATTTAATATGTTTCAATCAATGTAATTTTCAGCCTATCGTTTTTGCGATACCGTGTATAAATATACATAATTTTAAAATGCATCACCCTCTTCAGCAAAATTGCTTTATTGGAGTTTAGTTTACGTTACAATGAATTACCACAACTACAGAACACCATATGGTCGATGATGGCATGCACTGCATCGCTACTAACTGTTTCATTGATAAACTCTTCCAGGGTTATCTGACTTAATTCCTTGACGTATTTTGAATTATAGGGTGCTTTCAGTTTACGGCATAAAACTTCTACCTAAAAAAGAAATAGGTACAAAAGATGTAAGTTCATTATTTCAACTATATGCTATTTTTTCTCAGTCATAATTCTCTAGAGATGTTGCTTGGAGGTTTTCCAGTGTTAATCAATGGTAAATTTTCTATCGATCAAAGCTGTCATCAACGAACGTATTTCCAATTTTCACCTAATTATTTATAAATTGGTTTCGCAAACTATTGTTAATTAATATTTTAAAAAAGTAATAATTCATATTATACGTCATAGATATGAAATATATGATGCTATACTCATTGCATTTAATGCTGAAATTGTCTATTGTATATGCTGCCCAGCAGAGAGTAAGATTTTAATTGTTAAGATTTAAAAAATATACACTGTGTCCAGTTGATAATGAACTGTATGGGCATCTCGAAAACATTAGAGGCACGGAGTTGGTTTACTTGGGAAAAGTTGCGCAATTTTAGGCCCAAGAAGAAATTTAGATTTAATTCAAAACATGATTTTGCGCTAACGTACTCAGCTTTTGTTTTTCTTATAGGCGCCATATTAGATTTTGGCATTATTTGAAATATTCAAAAACGAAAAAATATTAAACATGCTTGGAGTACCTAATTCCAATTACTGCGTATAACACCACACAAAATAGTCGAGTGGAGTGAGATCTGGTGACTTACAAGGCCATATCTTATTGGTCCTCAGTTTTCAATAACATATGCATATATTTATTTTATAGGTACCTACCTACATGGTTGAAAGCACTTTTTACAGAGTTTTCAAAAATGCGAAAAACCAATATGGCGCCCACAAAAAACAAAAGTTGAGTATGCAAATTTCAGCTTCTTGGTAAAATATCGAATTGCAATTATTGCAGGTAATATATCTTATAATGTCTTATCAATATAATAATAATAATCACCTTGATAATGAATTTTGCATACTGGAACTGTTCCGACCCATTCAAATAAGAGAAATGGCCTTTGACGTGTTTATGACATTTGTATGTATGTAGATAATGTGTAATAATTTTGCCCTGCTTATGAGTGGTATGAGACTGTATTCCTAGTTTCTCAAGCAATTCGAACAGCTGATTTTGTTCTTTAGAAATCCACTGAGCTCCTAAGTCGAAATACGATACTCTCTTGCCATCATCCACCAGTAAGGGTACAGAAAACGCTCTGCCTCCAATACGGTCTGCAACAAAAAATAATTTCAATTAAAATTAGTGCCGTTTTTAGTTTATTATTTATTAAATTTTGCAGTTTCAATAAAAATACAAGCGAAAACATTGCGGCCGCTTTTCGTAATCGCAAATAAGGTTCAATAACAAGTATTTTATATTAAATATAAAAGCGATTACAAAAAGCGGCCGCAATGTTTTCGCTTATATTTTTATTGAAGCTGCAAAATGTTCTTAAGCCGATCCTGTACACTGTACACCTGAGTTATGTTATTGTGTCATATGCAAATTTAAATAACATTATTTGATATATTAAGGCCAAGTACTAAATTATATAAAAATAAGCAAAAGTATAAGCAAAACCCCTAAATTTGTATTTACCGCTTGATTCCAGTACAATTATATCCAATGTAGGTTCTTTTAAATACAAACAATAAGCGGCAGTGAGTCCGGCTATACCTCCACCAACAACAATTACATCAGCATCACTGGGTTTGTACATTCATCTCAGAAATAAATTTATATTTTAAGTTAATTATTTGATTTTATCAGACGTTTTGACACTTTAATTTATTTAAATTTTTGAATTATTCCCCCATCATTTTATGCCAAATATATTCGGTCGGTAAGTACGCTACAATTATTACCAACATCACATCAGTAAGCTTTTAAAGATGGCCGATGACAGAAAGCAAAATTGAAATTCAGCATAATTTTAGCTGTAATCTGTAAAAATAGTGATATGTAAATATATGTGTTATTGATAGTAGTTGTAAATATTAGTCTGTAACAGTACTGTGATACTTGTGATGGCTGATGAAGGGTCAGAGCAAACACTTCGAAACAACCTACATATAATTCAATCCATGATTGATGTTTCTGCAGAACGTTTAGAAGGACTTAGGACACAATGTGCTACAAGTGCAGAATTAACACAACAAGAAATAAGAACCTTGGAGGTAATACAACATTTCATTATTGTTAAAACCGTTTTAAAACCAAATATTCTTAACCTCTGTCAGCTGTTCACTAACAAAGTGTCAATTTTCAGGGAAAATTGATAAAACTGTTCTCAGATCAGCTTGTGACAAAATTAAAATTAAAAAATGGATGTGATGAGCATATTCCATCTCTTACACAATGGTTACAAGTGGTTGGTCTAGGCAAGGGCAGTATAGGCAGTCTCTGTCAGAAAATATCATCGGTGGAAGAACTTCAAGAGAAATCAGAACATGAATTGAAGATTATTTTAAATGATAAAGGTGCCAGGCCAGAAGAATTAAGTAGGTTGTGCCGAGCACTTCATAATCTAAAGAGATACACAGGTATGTTTATAGCCATGCTTCGTGAAGCGGAAAAAGTGTAATTACTCGAGATTTCTCAAATTCGTTGCAATCAAATCGGGTCCAGTTAATTGAATTGGTCAGATAGATTGATGTTTCGAAACGTAAATTAATAGGTACATTATTCAGCAAAAGTGGACCGCTACACAGCAAATAATTTCGTAAACATTATTTAAAAAAGTTTTTCTTTAGCCTCCTTTTTTATGCTGTAACTTGAATTAAATAATTTATTTGATAATAATTATCTTTTTAAATATTTTTTGTGTCG
This sequence comes from Pogonocherus hispidulus, assembly GCA_963924545.1. NCBI lineage: Eukaryota > Metazoa > Arthropoda > Insecta > Coleoptera > Cerambycidae > Pogonocherus > Pogonocherus hispidulus. The sequence goes on along the minus strand of OZ004698.1, from coordinate 46,569,363 downwards.
GAGTGATGTAGTGTTTACCTATTATCTCTTCTGTATTTTGCTATTTCATTTGACAAAATGACCAAAATTTGACATCGTAAACAAGGATTTAGAACGTCATTTAGGTCCAGATTTCAGTCAATTTGTAGGCAGCTTGTATGGCACATAAAGTTGGAAAGATAACTAAAATTGCCATATTAGTTCAATTGAAATAGGTCCAGTTCTGTTTCCTACAAGCCCAAAAAAAATAGTAAATGGTTGAAAATTGAAATTACTCATTTGTGTAGGTGCACATGCAGTTAAAATTTACATTATGTCTAAATAATAACTAATTATAACGCAGCCTTTATACAATGTCTCAATGTCTGCAGTTGAGTTGGTAACTGGACTCTAATAAGATTGATCCAATTATATTGAAAGACTGAAGAAATTTATGAGGTGTTTAGAAAAATAGATTTACCTAATTGTTTTGTGAATATGTACTTACAATTTTTTGTTGAGTGTTGTAGACTTCACAAAATACTTGTTTTCAATATAAAATTATATTATTTCAAATTGGGCATTCTAAGCTTGCAGAACTACCTTAAAACTTATCTCTACCTTATAAAGTTATCTCTTGGAAATAAACCGTACTTACAAAAATTTTGACAAAAATGTTACTTTTTCTATAAATTAAAACCAGTAAAAATATATATGCCCACGTATATGCCAGTTATAAGTTGCATAGTTACTGCCAGTGGACAAAGTCTAAAATATTTGTAATAAATAGGGATTAAATAATGTTCAAAATGAATAATGCTATTTTAACTTCAAAGTTATTTGGTGTGAGAGTATTGCATTAAAATTACCTGGTAATACATGTAACCGTCACCCGGTTAAAAGAACACTGCAAGCAAATATGGGTAATAAATTTCTAATAAAATACATGCATATTTTTTGTACTAAGAAAAATGTATTACTAAAAGTGTAAACATATAAAAATAATGTTGAACAGGCAACCACAGCTTTGTGCTTTTATTCCTTTGTTTCACCAGTTGATAAATAATGTTAACACTACAGTCACAGCATATTTCTTCTTTATGATGTGTTACAGTTATCCTATTATTATTATTATAACAGTTTATTATTGTATAAAGTGGTAACTTTTATCAGAAGAATGGAGAAAGTAAAGGAAATAACTTAAATAATATGTTTTCCACTGTAATTTTTGCTTAGTTTGCTTAAGTACTTAGTATTTTCTGTTTATTTGGACATATCCAATCACTTTATCTCAATAATTTTGCTGTGTAGACCTTGTAATGCTGTAAAAATTTATATACAGAGAATTCCAGAATGATTGTCCAGTACGGGAACGCAGCTTATCCTGAATATAATCAAAATTTATTTCCATTTGCTAAAATTACTTTCTTTTTAACTGTCAATTTGATAATTTTCATATTTGACAGCATTTGACGTTTAAGTCAGTGGCGTTCAGCATTTTTCGTGTTTACATTGTTTTACTGAAGTATCATTTGCGTTTAAAAGAGTATTTCTCAATACTATACAGTTTCAGAGAGTTCTAAATCAGGTTGGTAATTTTGTATTTCTTGAGAATACATAATTATTATTTATAAATTTTTAGGCAAAGGAGAAATGGAATTTTCTGTAGTAAATTCCCTTGCCTGCCCTCATGATTCTAGTGCAGATACTAAAAATGGAAAGGCCGCACATAAAAAATCCTTATGAAGCGGCACGGACAATCATTCTGGAACTCTCTGTAGAACAGCAGTGTGTGGTAATGTTTGAATATAAAAAAGAAATTCTCGCCACTGGAATTGTACTATTTTTGATTCATCGAAAGTTCTTTTGGGAATATATGGGACTTATATATAATAAAAAATAAGTTAACAAGAAATATTAAATGCAGTATTAAGTTTCAAAGTTTGCCTCAAAAAATCCCAAAACAGTGTATAATGTAATTAGATTTTTTAATCAATTACCTATATAAATTTTATATGATGTATTTTTTTTATATTAATACATATTATTAAGTATTTCATAGTTATTTATGTATAAAAAGTTGTTCCTAAACCATTGTTCTTAATTACATCCAAACATTACATGTAATACAAACTGCATTTGTGGAGTTCGCCACTTAACGCTCTTTTTAAATTGGTTGTTCAGGCTTTGAAATTTTTTAAAAAGTTTGTAGATGTATGAAAAACATTATCTACAAAAATTGTTAAAAAAATATGGGTTACGTTTGTTACTGAATCTTACTATTATGTATTGAATTTCGTTTATACGAAATTTTTGGTTCATGGTGTAAAAATGTGATTTGTTTTATGTGTTGTTTCAGATGTACTGAAGCGTGGTGACAAAGATGCAAGTGACATGCATCTCTATTGGGACTCCTGGGACAGACACCACCAATTGAAAGGTGGTATGTCGCCTCGCCCAGGCAGATCAAGAGCGGCCAGGGCTTCGGTACCATCAGAGGAGAGTCTCCTCTTAAACAACAACAACAGGGGAGGTGCGAATATTCCCCCATCCTCCTCAGTGTCTAGCATCAACTCTTTGAATGCTCAAAGTGTGCTCGGGCCTCCCCTCACTCCCCCTGGACAGAACAGGGGGAAAGGTACGCATGTGCATGTACTTATTCTTCTTTTAAGGAGTAACGCAAATAGCACTCAGAAATTTGTATGTTATTACCAAGAAATTGTGACCTAATTAATTTAAAAAACATTATTTTTCTTTTCTAAGTGCAAATACTATAGTAAACTACCTAAAGTCAAGACCAGAATTAAGCAAAGTGGAATGACCGGAAAAAGAGTAGATCTGTGTTGTCCCATTTATTTCTAAAGTATTCTTATTTAAAACAGGAAACGTATTAATTACCTTATTTACCCATTTTTTTACTTGTCTTTAACGTCCCTTATCCCTTTATTAAAGCAAACACAATGTTTAATTTGTCTTTTACTTAATAATATCAAGGCATTTCTGAATATGTGGCAACTGCGAAAGTCGTAAAATTGACGACGAGCTGTTCATCCTTATTTGACATACATATACTTGCATTTACGCTTTCTTTTCTCTGAGCTTCAATGATGTTGATTGGTCGAATCAGGAACTAACAAGCGACTGCGCTCGAGGTAGTAGGGAAACAGTGGCGTGATGTTGGGTTATTTCACGCACGTTTCTTAACGGTAAAAATTTGTGGTAAAATTATCAGTTCAGGGTTCGGAGCGACCTGGAAAACCTGCAAAACCTGGAAATGTCAGGGATTTTTTTTTGTACGCAAAAAGTCATGGAAAAGTCATGGAATTTTTTAAAAGTTGTGGTTAGTCAGGGAATTCTAGTTTGCGACCTGGAAACGTGTATTTGAATTAGGGGAAATAAATCGTTTGCACGGAAAAAAATTAGGAATGCTTTTCTCAAAATATTTGTGAAATACATATTTTATTTTGAATACGGCTGTACATTCTTCAAACTACAAATGACGTCACGCAGATGATTCTGATTGGCAAACCATAATAACAGAACACTATTGTAGAATTGTAGACAATTTTTTGCGAACCACTTTAACATTAAGTTGCCTATCTTTGTTTATCCTATTGCTGAAAGAGGGGGTTATGATGATTGTTATTTGCCAAAAATTGCATTATGATTATGAATCTGTGTCTGTGATTGTTTTCCGTGAGCCGTGAATTGACTTGACTTGACATTTATAAATGTTTCTCTGGTTGAAAATTGCACAATGCACAGATTACCATATAAATATAAATTGTAAGGTACGAGGAAAGCATAGATTTTACCTAGAAATTCAGGATATTTTAAACATGTCCTTTTTTTGCAGTTGTTGCCCCTAGCTTTCACGCCTCTTATTTGAATTCAAATACACCAAAAAGTTATAGTTTTTTTATTAAATAAAAGTTACATGTCACATTAGTTATGTTGCTTACTCTTTTTGTAAATGTGCTGAGATATCTCGCACAATTCTACATCCAAGCCCATATTTGAACAAAACGTTTGCAACAATATATTTTCATCAATGTAACTATTTTCATATACCACATTATATTTGTTTTGATGGTTTGCCTATCCAAACAAATTGTTCTTAATTAAGCAAATAATGTTTATAAAAGAACCTGGAAAAAAATCATAAAAGTCATGGAAAATCTGGAAAAGTCATGGAATTTTTGATGCCCTATAAACTCCGAACCCTGAGTGTATTTATTCTTTGTGTCAGTGTTTATACTTATTTGTGTTAGTTAAAAAAGTTGAAGTGCATATACTAGAAGTATTCTATAGAATAGTATACGAGTATATATTAACTGAAATGTGCCCAATGGTAAAATAGAATACGCACGCCCATGCATCACCGCATTTTACCAGATCGGCGAGGTCATTCCAATTTGCTTAATTCTGGTCTTGACTTTACTGCTAAATTTCATGAAATTTATAAAATTGAAATATTTTAATGAATTACTTCAAATCTTATAATAATTTTTTGAAATTTTGGAAATTCATAAATTATGAAATTTTTTAATTTGGTGTGAAAGTTTCTAAGATTTTTGAAAAGTTTCAAATAGTTAATGATATCTTTCAAATATTTCCATATACCTAATTTAATTCTTTTAGTGAATTTAAAAAAATGTCATATACTTGGCAGCTTTTGTTTTTATTTAAGATAATTTCGAGGATAATTTTGATATTAAGAAAGCAGTATTATATTTTGCATACAAACAAAATTTGAATTAATAATTCTAATAAAATTAATTGTGAATTGAACGTAATACATAAATGAAATTGTAATAAATACACATGAACTTTTATTTTTGCTTTTCTCCTTAAGGTTACTAATTATATAACATTTTTTTCTTGTGGTTTTCCAACTGAACAAGGTGTAGTTTTTCCACCATCTACCATATTTGTTACTATAATATATTGATCAGGTTTGGATTCTGACTACTTTATGTTGTGATGGATTTTGAAATTCAGTGTTTTTTTATCTTTTAAAGCCATTGTTAAACATTTTTAATATAATAATGATAATAATACCTTAAACTCCTCATTGTAATTTATCATGGTTTAAGTATTAATTAAATATAAATAAACAATTAATTAGACGACTTTATTATATTTAATACGAAAAAATTCTATTTAGCACATTTTTTAACTGATTATTTTGGTCTAAATTTAATTATGAATATTTAATCTATAACGATATTATCAAATCAGTTTGATTTTATTACTGAAATTGTCTCTGAACTGAAAATGATTACAAATCTTTGTAATTGCATGTTATGTAAAGACTACACATTGAAATGTATTTTGTATTTTTAAAAATGATAGCAATGGCCAAATTAAGATATGCACCAACTATGTGTTTCTCTAAATGTTTGCATTAAGGACCGTTTGCATATTGAACCGATTGTTTTCTGTGTATAGCTTAGATATTAGGATAATTCTCCAGTGTCAAATTCAACTAAATATTTAAACTGGTAATATATAAGTATAATTCATAGTTAACTACTTTTTGTTCTTTGCTCTTCTGGGACTTATCAGTGACATGTTAATTATAGAAAACCGTATTCTTGAAAAAATAAGAGCAGCTTTTTGGTAATCAATAATTAGCAATTTTTATGGGAATAATATGCATTCAGTCTTGAGATTTCAACATCAAATTTCTGGCAATTAGCTAAGAAATTACTTTATATCTTCCTTCCTATTCATTTTATAACATAAATTACTGTGAAAGGCGCATATCATAAATTCAATGTTTTTACGAGGGTTCCCGTTCAAGGAATATGATTGGTTGTTTACATTTGAATACTCTATAAGCATACTTAATTAACAAAAAACCAGATCAACCTCAAATCCTGGTTAAAATCTTGAATGTACGGCGCTTGAGGTAAATTTAGCAGAAGAACCATCCTTTTAAAACAAGATTGTAAAAATTATTTGATCTAACTAGAAATTATTACATGTATGTATAATCTTTTATTAATCAGCATGTATGTTCATATAATAACATTTTACTCAGTAATTTTTTTGAATATGTGTCCTGGAAATATATGTTTGGAGTGAGAAATGAAAATATTACAATATGTTACGTACTCAATACAAATACTTTTTTTTATGTGTTTATCGTATTATAATTACATTGAATGTGTATATAAACTGGCACTGTTGCTAGGTATGAAATTTCCTACAACACCCCCTGCCAAACGAAAACACCTGACAGGCAACCCACCGGCTCTCATACCTGATTCGTATCCCCTTACGAAAAGCAAATCGCATGAGTCCCAGCTGGCCGCCTCGAAAGGTGAAAACGAAACAAACCCCACAAAGTAAGTTTGATCGTTACTTGTCACTGTAGAATTGTAAGATCGTATTTTTCAGTGGAACTGGCACGGTGGGAAGAAGGGGGAGGTTACCGACGGAGCCCGGACCTGAAACTATGGGCTTTGCCAGTCCTATTTTAACAAGCCCCATAAAATCACCTCCATATAACAATACAGCAGCGGATACTGATGATAACAGTTGTAAACGTAAGTGTGTAATTTAATTACCTTTAGATTTGTTTAATATATACTTTGCACATTCATTGTAACCATAGTAAGTTCTTCAAGTAAAAAAAAAATTATCAAATTCTAGTTACTAAAATGGTTCGTTTAGATATATTGTCCAAACATTAAACAATATATTCTGTTAAGTTAATTCTACCCGATTCAGTCATTTTATTTGAGGCTGATTCTTGGCAAAACCTAAAAGCAATAATTATAAGAGAAATGTTGCTGATGAGGAGATGGTTACAATTAAATATGTTAACGCTGAACTGTGAAAAAACTCATTTCCTACCTTTTTTTCAAAAATCGGATATGGCGATTCCAAAAATGAATGCGCCCTCTGCATGAAAATATGTGAACCTACTTAAAAGGTAATTTTTGGAGGGTTATTGTTGATATAATGATAAATAACACGTATTAGGGTTTGTTTAACGTAATAATTTAGTGGCGCTTGTGATTTTTGGGTATTTCAAAGTTAAAAACGACGTGATTGGTATTTGTACATCTTTATTTTCACATTTTAAAATAGCATTCAAAAGAAATCAGCACAACACAAACTGCCGTGTTTATGGGTGTCATTCCACAAAATGTATCACTAGAAGTCTTTAAGATTGAAGATAGGTAGAAGTTTGGCCCTAGTATAAGAAACTGTTTCTCGTTCATTTCTCCAAAAGGCATGTAACAATTTAAAAACAGGGAACATGTTTATTTACACAACGTAACCATTTTGTTGTAGTTTGTCTATACTTTTTTATTATTAGTTTTATAAAAACAGAATATATTTTAATTTAAATATTTAACAAAAAACAAGCACTAATATGGTATCAACATACAGTTTCTCACACTTAGTTTAGCCCAAAATGTAAGTAAACAGAAACTAGGGTACCTGTTTCAACCCAAAAAATTCATATAATTAGCAATGAAGCACTTATGGGACGTATGACTGCTTTTGCCACTCTTTTTATCCTTTATTTCACCCTAACTAGCACATGAAGCTATATGCTATATAGCAGTTGAATGTTAAATTGCTAGATGATGTGATATGAAATGCAACATTTTTTCTCGTCTTCCTCCAATCTTTCACCCTTGTTTGTAACTTCTTGCAATAAATGTGTATTTATTTATTTATCTATTTATTTATTTATTTGTTTACAATTTGCAGCACCCTCATCAGTAATTTGAATTGCCAATAATATGCACTGGATTATTATAGCTAATTGTCCGAATGGATTAAGTACCGGGATATCAAAAATTATCTTGGTCAAGGGTGGTTGTGGAATGTAAATCGTGTGTCTTACTTTAAATTTTTGAATATGTTTTATTGTGTCAGAATGTGTCAAGTCATTGTGCTGAAATTTTCTAATCCAGCTTTTGAATCATGCCTCTTACCACACAGCACAAAATTTTCATGATTGAAGCCTATTTTCGAACGGGTGCATAAGTTAATGGAAATTGGCAATACAGTCAACGTTTGTGTTTGGACAATTTTCGAGAGCACTTCCCAAACGTGGCAATATTACCAAAACCTTTGAAACGTCTTTCTCAGGAAATTGGACTTTCTTATGGAACATGTCATAAGATTTTAAAGAAAGACTTGAACATGCATCCATATAAGATGCAAGCACATCAAGCTCTTCTGCCCGCAGACGCCTTGCTTACTGCCATTGGTTTGACAATAATTTAATGAATGACGATCTTCTGGACTTAACTTTTTTTTCTGACGAAGCGTGGTTCCACCTTTTGGGATACATCAATTCTCAAAATATGCGAATGTGGAGCAATGATAACCCTCATGTTTTTACTGAATCGCCACCACATGCTCAAAAAATTGGTGTTTGGATGGCAGTTTCTCGCAGAAGAATAATTGGGCCAATTTTTTTCGATTTCACCGTCAACGCAGAAAGGTACAGACACAACTTTTTGGCTGAATTTGTGCAACAGTTAAACGATGATGAACTTCGGTACGGTTATTTCCAGCATGACAGTGCAACAGCACATACTACACGAGAAAATATTGCTTTCCTCCGCGAGTTTTTTGATGACCGGCTGATAAGTTTGCATACAGAAGTTGAGTTTCCTCCGAGATCATCTTGTTTGACAATTATGGACTATTTTATATTTCCTTACTTAAAAAACAAGATTTTCGCAACTCCGGTAAATAATTTGCAAGAACTGCAACAAAGAATTGTTCAGCAATGTGCAACCATAACGCCAGAAATGCTGCAAAACGCTTTTCACAGCATGAGGAGGCGCGTCAAGTTGTGCATCGAACAAAACGGGGGACATTTCCAACAATTACTGTAATTTAGTTTATCTTATTACTAAAACCGTTATTTCATAATTTGTAGTTCATTATTGTTTTACAACTGAAATAAATAGGTATGAAATTTGTAGATTATTGATGATGTCAGTGTGACAGTGACATAATTATTTCAAATTTAAAGTAAGACACACGTTTTACATTCCACAACCACACTTGACCAAGATAATTTTTGATATCCCGGTATATGGAAATATACAAAAATTGACACACAATATTAAAACTAGAAACATTTCCTGTATCCCTCATTTTATCAACTGTCAGTTAGAAACTAAAACAATCGAATGTACTAAATACAAAATAAAATTTTGGAAAAATAAGGAAAATAGAAATATATGTATATTTATCTTTTTGTTAATTAGGGTTGCATATAATATATATTTGGGCGTCCTTGCTGCTCTTACACGATTCCTGATTCAAGACATTGTGTTAAGCAGCAATTTTAACACTACAATACACTTTAACTATAAAAAAGATATTACTATGTTATTATTTCACAAAGAAATATAAACCTATTTTCTATTTGTCAAGATGTTGATGATATTCTTTTCACCATGTTATTTTTCTGGTGCAACTGAGACGCATTTAAGAAAGTAAAATTTAATTGCAATTTTTCCTAACTCAAATAAGGTAGACATTAACTTTGAAAGTTTTGGATTTGCCCTAAACATTTTGGTTTATTGATGAATTTAGTTGAATCAAATTATTTTCACTTCGACAACACAGTGAGTTCATAAAGTCCCGCATAAATTCATTATTTTGAAAATGGTAAGTTTTTGAAAAATTGCTCAAACACGAAAACTTTAATATTTTAAATGGAACACCCAGTACTGTTTTATATATTTAGAAAGAACTCTTTTTTACGAATATAAGGTGACTTTACGAACTCACTGTATATACATTGCTTTCTTATTTCTTCTAGCTATAAGTCTTCAAGTTCCGAAGTCTCCGAAAATGCCTCTCGTTAGGGGGAGAATAATGACCCATCAAATCAACCACAGGTTTACAAAGACATTCAAGATGATGTCCTCTTGTGGATATTGTCAGAGGCCGATCTATTTTGGCACTGGACTGAAATGTAAAGAATGTAAATATACTTGTCACAGGGAGTGTGAGGATAAAGTAGCCCCTTCGTGTGGATTGCCTCCCGAGTTTCTTGACGAGTTTAAGAAAAAGTTGTCCATGGAAGGTCAGTGCAGTGAAATTTTTAATGTTTTTTGTTTACTTGTTTATAATATAAATAAATGAATATTGTTAAATTAATATCGATAACAAAGTAATACAAATTTTAATTTCACAATTGACTTTCTCTTGAAAATCGAGCTCAATCGCGTGATATTAATTTATTTCATGTCTAGTAGTTTTGAAATATCTTGGATTTATAAAATGGAACGTTGTATATCTTAGTATCAAATAATCAATAGAATCACTTCTTTCATACTTGCAATCTCCGATCAAATATGTATAGATAAGTAATTGCCTATTTGTCAGTATATAAAATAATGTGACCAAGAATAACAAAAAACATAACCTCAATTTCATGAAATTACCTGTCACAGTGCCCAACGGCATGGGCGGCTATGTTTTAAGGGGTGAAAATGATAATTATAAAACTAAAAGGACAAATTAGAATATTTTATTTTAGTAAATACAAAGTTTAAGATTTACATATTCAAGAACAACAATTTATACACATATGTGTATAATATTTACTACACTATTTATAATAGTATTTAATATTTACTATTAAAAAACAATTGTAAAATCATAGACGATCCCTCTCGCCATCGCCGATTCTACGTTTATGCATGGCTCATACCGGTGTTAACCACGCCCATTGGTGACAGTCACAAAATCCCTAACAATTAAGGCGGTAAATTCAAATGGCATTTTTTGATTGGACCAAATGCTTGGGCACTAATGTAAACAAAAAGCTTTTGTTTTAAATATGGTTGGTCACAAAACTGTGTTGCTATAATTTGTCTTATAATATTTGGTCGGATCTTGCAATAGTGACGAATGATAGATGATGATGTGTCATTATTTTGATGAAATATTTTGTAGTGGCCACTGGATACACCCCTTTTTAATGTGAAATGAACTCATGAACTCTACAAGAGAATTCAATCCAGGAATAAAATGAAAACGTGTTACTTTACCCAACTACCTTTACAGATTGTCCGTTTTATTCAATTTTTTTTAGGTCAAGTATTTGTTTCACCAACTACGGGTAGAGCGAGCAATGCCAAAAATATTATGAATTCTTTGACAAAGAGTAGAAGCAGAAAAAGTTCACATCCTCAACCACTAATCAACACACCACCTTTTCCGGTAAAAACTTTTAATATAATTTCAAATCATAATGGGGTATTTTCTTTCAATTGAGGTGAAAGTGGAAACCTGTATTTTTATAAAATATATTTTTTTTATATATTTATTAGGATAAAAATTATTAAGATTGAATCGGTAGAAAATTTTTAATTCAATTTTGAAATTTTATTCTATATTCGTGACGTCACTAAGCGAAAACTAGGGAATATGTATCTATAAAGAGGCCACACTGATAATATGTGGCTAGTTTCAGTTTGTAACGGCGACCAACGACAGTTGACATTTCGATAATTGACATTTGAAATTTCCTGTTTGTGTTTGGCTTGACAACTTGACATGTTGTATTGTTGTTTTCTTGTGAAGTAAACTTTTATTAAACATGGAGCAAGGTTTTGTAGAGGCTAAGTCCGAAAATTTACCGGTTATAGATCCTTTTAAGATAAAGATCCTATAGATCCTTTCAGAAATAAAAGGGATGAAAAATGTAAGGTTAGTATTTAACTTAACAGTATTACTGCAAAGTCGATTAAACATATTCAAAAATTACCTTTACAAATTACAATTTTTTTCTATTACTAATAAATACACTTGTAATCAGTCACAGGCAGAGACAACAATTTGCAGGTAAAAATATAAACTAAAAACAATGTCTCATGTTTACCCTAACCAAACAATTTCAACATAAATAAAAGTAAAGTTGTCATGCAGTAACACCAACCGCACAAATGAAAATCTCCTAGAAATCACTAAAAAATGTCGCAAATTTTGAATTTTCGCTTAGTGATGTCACATAGATATCGCGCACAATAAAAAAATAATTTATGGACTTAAATGAACCCAATATTAAAATTCCAGAAATACGTATCTCTTCTTTTTCCAACTATTTTCCATTGCCGATGTAAAAAAATAGGAAAACACCTCATTTCAATTCATAATTAAAGAATAACGTTTTGATTTACAAAAATATACAGAGTCTGTTGGATCTAAATAGATACTTCTAATTATTATCAAGAAAGTTAAATTTTGTTAGAACTGCAGGCTCTATCGTAGAGGTTTAAAAATTTACCGCTTTGTAAATTGCAGCCCCCCGATTCCAGCTCAAATACTTCTAGTTGTAATAGTTCAACACCATCAAGTCCTGCAGTGCAAACTCTAACCACTCCTCATGCTAGTCATAAACCTACATTTCATTTTCCAGGTAAGCCAAAGTAATTGCCTATACAAAATTGCAGATCAACATATTTTCTCTTTAAAAACGACTGGTTCTACGTACCTGTTATATTAACTCACAGTTAAATTCGAAATATTCAACTAAGCTTTAAGTTTTAAATTAAACAATATGGGATACACGATACATTTTACCTGTATTGTAAATATTTTATTGGCTTTATTGGTGTATTTTTAAGTGTATCGTATGTATAACAGCAGTACAGTTATTGTTCAATAGCAAATATATTCGATATTCATTTTTTCTTGATCCTTCCGATTGCATGCAGTGGCGTGCAGTCGATGGAAGCGATGAAAGCACCGCTTCCCTTGCTTTCATAAGAGAAGACACCAAAAATTTTACAGCCTTATTAATAATAAAACTTAAAATGTTCTAAGACGTGACTAGAATGTAATTAGTGAGAACATAACACTCCAGCGCTTTACCGCTTCACGTTCGCTGAATCGATATTTTAAACGCAAGCTTAAAGTGACATAATTTTCAGTAATTCATATTTTGTAATTAATATTATCCATAGATATTTTGTGCGTAAACCCATAGACGTAAATCTAAACTATATTAATTTTATCGCTTGATGGAACTATTCAGCGATCCAGCGGGAAAAATATATGCTTTACCGCTTTAATAAAGTGCTGCAGCGCTTTAATACAGCACTGCAGCTGTTTGAATAAAGCGCTGAAGCGCTGCGGTTCCCTGAATGCGCCCAATAATACCATTTAAATGCATGCTAACGCTAGAATGATGTTAAATCACTAGTTATCAGTTTGGGTATGTTTTACAATAAGTTAAAGTTAACCTAAAAGTTTGACAAAAATGGCAGCAGTTTTTCTTTTCCCTCCCAATTAACAAATCAAGAACGTTTTTCTGAAATATTAAATAATTTAATGCGAAATTTTCCGTATTTATATGTCAGTAACCTCAATAATTATTATAAAATTTTATTATGATATCGTTACTTATCGAATTCATTACGGAGTTTTTGAACCCCTTAAATTTTACCACGTCGTTATCGTTATTCTGAGCATATGCAGTTCCAAAAAGAGTATCATTTTTGGCACTGCGCGTGCTCAGTAAAACGATTTCGATAAAGATAAGGTAAAAATTTAAGGTATTCAAAATCTCCCTATTGTAAAAGGCAACGTTAATGCTTATCAAGGGCGGATTTACCATGAATTCAAATTTTACATTAGCAAAATTCAAAAACGTAATTAGTTAAAAAAATATATAAACGTACTTTATTTAAGGATGTTTTATTAAACGGTTCTATTTTTGCCATTTCATGTTTGTCCAAAGAAAAACGTACCTATCTAAATGCACAGATAATTTCTAGTTTCACAACATTTTTTAAAAATGTGGTTCTTTGAGGTACTCCCCCACGTTGAAAAGCTAAGTCCGCCCTTGATTGCTTATTAACAAAACAGTCTTGACACAAGACACTTGTCAGTCTTGTCACTTTGCGTAAATGTTTGTAAATGCAGGTTAGATTTATTGCAGTGAAATTAGCTTTATGTATAGAATGAGATGTTGTCACATTAACTTCTTATTTAACATGCTGTTAGTTATTTGTCTATAAATATTTAATTATTAATATGAACTACTTAGATTGATTTAAGAATTCGGTTAGTTGTCATTGGTAATCTTGATGTTATTGTGATTATTATTAATATGGGTGTTAGTGTTTGCATCAAAATAAATTTAATTTTCACCATTCATAATACCTATGTAGGTATTTCTAATTTTCAAACCAAATCCGGCTGGCCCTGACTGTCAAAAGAAAGCTCATTACACGCCATGTAATCGAAAATTGGTCTCGAGATTGGTTGGCAGCAGTTGGCTCTCACCTCGGCTCGCCAACAAGGAAAAGCGATCGCACACTAACAATTCTAGGATAGCATCTCAGGTTATCCAAGCATCGAGAAGGAATAGAGCGTGCAATAGGGAGATATTCTTTTGTTTATTTATTTATTTTTGTGCAGTATGCTCTCTATAACAAATGTCATCATATGACCAGCACTGAAAATCACAATAAACTATTTTACATTAGGATTGTATATTTTATTATTTTGTTTCTTTTTTTGGTTCGATATTGATTTTTATTTTTATAGATATTACTCACAGCGAAGCAAATGAAGTAACACTAGAAACGCATCCTCTACCCATCACAACTACTCTACATCATGACCTTACCAGTTCCCAGCAGTTCAGGGATAGCGATCGAACAACATCACAAACTTCGGGCAGTACAAGCACGGACTCGGACCGAACGCCAGTAAGGGTAGACTCCCAGGACAGTCAAGTATCTGACACTGAAACCATAACTGACGGACATCGGTGGCCGAGGCAGAATAGTGTAAGCAAATGCTCCTAGTTTTTTTATTTTTTGACTGATGTCTTTATTTTAAGAATATATTCGGTACATCTTGAAGGGGCTTGGACCCTTTGCTGTGAAGATAACACTAATGTATAGTACGTCTAGAAAGTATATGGAAATTGAAAACCATCGATAAAAAAATAATTACTTTATTTGAGTAAAATTCAACCTTACACATAAAAAAAACTTATTTTACTTGCTAATATATAGTACATGTAACCTCAAACATTTTTGTAGTCGATGAGGAATGCCCACAATTAAATTAGATGCATACGTCGCCGTAACAAGTTGCCATGCTTCTAAAACGGCACTCACTAAGGACTCAGGACTGTTTCGAGGCGCTGTACGTTCTACCTCGATTTTCATGAGCCCCCATATGTTTTCAATGGGGCTTAAGTTAGGAGAAGCTACTGGCCATGAAATGGGTGCGATTCTGCTATCGTCCAACCAACGTCTTGTATACCTGGAAGTATGGCATCGAGCATTTCTTGCTGTAATCGCCAACCCTCAGGATACAGGGTATTAGCTGTTTGGACGAGATATTCATTTAAAATGGTACAGTAGCGTGCACTATCTACTGTACCATCGATAATGCACAGTTCAGTTGCACCACGTAGTGAAATCCCTCCCCAAACCATGATTTTCGTAGGAAACTTTGAATTCTGCAACTCGGGCCTATCTCTGCTTAGTATCCTTAAACGATTATCGCCCAGCTGGAAACAAGCTTCATCCGTAATGAAGACATTTTCAAACTTGTCCTCTCAATATCTACGCAAAATTGAAGTCTTCTCTGAATTTGCTCTTCAGTAACAGCTGGTATCTTCCTAGGTTTTCTTGCTCTATAACCACTACGTAGAAACGCCTGACGAACGGTTTCACAAGAAACAGCAATTCTCCGTTGTCTTGTAAACTGTTTTGCCAACTTTCGAAAACCCAGTCGTGAATTTCTGCAGCCCAACTGCAGCAAAGACATCAAATTGCGACCTCGTATTTTGCGTGGTCTTCCAGAAACTTGCCCATGTTCCATACCAATACCATTTCTGATACGCTTTAACACATTATAAACCGCCTATTTACCCATTCCTGTTAATCTTACAAATTCCGGGACTTCTCGAACACCATTTTCATAGACTACCTGTTCAACTAGACACCTTTCTACATCTTTTAAATAATGAAATATTAAACAAACTGTACATTACATTAAAAATAATTATATTATTACTTATTAATGGCATTAATTTACCTCTTAGTTAACTTTTTGGCATAGTTCCTATATAAAGAAGGATATAAACAGTCAAATGAGGCAATAAATAATATTAAAAATATGCTATAATATTTTTTACAGTTATCCATGAGGGAGTGGGACATTCCATTTGACGAACTGAAAATGAATGAGGTGATAGGTACTGGAAGGTTCGGCACAGTTCACAGAGGTTATTGGCACGGCGACGTGGCCGTAAAAGTATTAAATGTAAACTACCTGAAAGACGAGAAAACTTTGGAGCAATTCAAAAACGAGGTTTCTACGTTTCGAAAGACCAGGCATGAGAATTTGATACTGTTCATGGGCGCTTGCATGAAGCCACCGAAGCTAGCCATAGTTACAAGTTTAAGTAAAGGCATGACACTGTATACCCACATACACTTAAGGAAGGACAAGTTTAACATGAATAAGACTACAATAGTCGCTCAGCAAATTTCACAGGTAATATTGTGAGAGGTTGTGATAGGTTTAATACTGAGACATTCTAGTTTGTAAGTTATATTAAATTTTAGACAGTTGTTGATATTCCATCCAAGACAATCGGTAAAATAAAAAATACCAAAACGATATTTGAGTTTATTTGAAGATGCTGAAAACAACTACTCCACGGTCAATATGCCCCGACTATCATTCCGACATCGTTCATCGAGTCCACTACGTACGGCACTCTGATGAGAGCAAAATAAGCGCGAAATCGGTCAGTGTCTGGTAGAAGGTCTCGATGAACGATGTGGCGACTCCTATGGAGATGCCGATCTAATACAATGCCAGTCGGGGCATATTGCCCGTGGAGTAGTTGTTTTCGGCATCTTCAAATAAATAAGTAGGATTGTCTTCCTTAAAGACAATAGAGGTCACTGCTGTAATGGCATCTGCAGGTCGTTATCTGTCTGTCATTTTGATAATAATTGTCAGACAGATAGCAGCAAAAACCCAAAGAGTACTTGAGTTTATTACAAATTAGGGATGCCGACGGGTACCCAATAATAACTGTAACAACTAAGGTTCTGTTTATGTAGTTATAATTTGGCGGGAAATTCAAAATAATATGGGAATATTTCCCGGAAGCTTCCTGAAATCTTCCCAGGAATATTTCCTGGAAATGTTCCCTGAACAGGATTCTTCCCTTCCCAGAAAGGTCCCATTTTGGAAACTTTGCAATATGGAAACTTATCAGTGGCCCATCTCTAGTTAATACTAATTATTACCCTAAAATAATACTTACTATTTGCTATGTTGGATACTATGGGTTGATATTGCATAATAGATAAATAACGGGTAGCAGATAAATACCGGGTATTGAAAATGGGTACCCGGATAGTTAAATTAACGGATATTGATATCCCTATTATAAATATTCTTCAAAGCTAATAATGTGACATTGTAATTTATTTTGCGTATTACTGGAGAATTACTACTTAGTTTTAAGTATTATTTATTATTATTAATTAAAAATGTTTTAAAGCAATATTTACTTGCTGGTGAAAATGTTTCCAAATCACTAGTTTTGTCTTTTTTTAACTTTAAATCAAATAGAAATATGAAATATATGATTCAAATTCCAAATGATACAAGACTTTCTGAGGATCTTAGGTTAGAAGATGGACTGTTAAAATTTTACCGGGAAAAACAAAATTTTGAAGTTTCTGAAAATTTTTTGAAATATTTCATATATTTCTATGAAAAGTTTCAGTAATTTCAAAAATGTAATAGATTTCGAAAATTTCATTTGAATTTTCACTTGCGCTCACAACACTAATTTTAATAAACCAAAAGATCTGCAATTTCATATTATTGGACATTATACAGGGTTATTCAGAACTTATCCATAATAAAATTTGGAGATGTTCAACATACATGTAGAAATGTGGTAGTGCAAAAAAAAATTTTTTTGGCGGGGTCTGAAAACTATTTAAAAATTTTTTATTGCACACCGCTGGATACTGGTCCACTGTAATGGAGTGACCTTGGGACTGACAATGCAAACTGGCTAGAACGAAAAAAACCGGCGCCCCGGCGCAAAAAAGATTTGCAGCATTTTTACTTTAAAATAAACTGAAAGATAGATAGATGTAACCAAAGTGAAGTGTCTTTAAAATGAATAAAATTTTGTTACACTAATTTTGAAGAATTGCGCTACTTGATTACTAGGTATTAGAAACATGAAATTTATGAAAAATTTGCACATACCTTGTTACAAAAGCTATTCGAAATAATATTCCTGGACTTGTACACAATTTTGGGCACGCCTTATCCAATTTTGCCGCACTAAAGCGAATGTTCCTCCTGGTTGCTGATCTTGTAAACGCAAATTATTAAGTAAATTGGGGATTTTCAGCATTTTGCTGCAACAACCACTCACAAAACCTAACTGTCGATGTGTCGGTGTGTCGATTGGGAAATCGTTCCGCATACAAGCGCGAAGCTGCCAATGAATTTTGTCCAACTTCGCCATAAATAAGAATCATGTCCATTAACTCAGCATTACTGTACACATGAGCCATTTTGAAAATTTTACAGTTTAACACTCGATAAATAAAACATCCGCACAGAGACAGCGACACAGAAAGACTGATGACTGCATAGACAATAAGAGATATTATCCCCACTCCAACTGTATTCGCCAGGCGTTCGCCAGGTACAAAAACTGTTGTTTACTGTTGTTTACTGTTTTTTGAAGGAATGTGATATATCTAGTGTTGGCAGACACTTATATAAATGCCCTTAAATGTCCGGACATGTGTCCAAAAATGTCTGGACAGAATTAAAATGTCTAGACATTTATCGTATCTGTCCAGCTTCCTTCAGATTTATAATTGCCGCCATTTTCAGCTAACTGAGCTAACCTAAAAATCCAATTCAAAATTCTCACAATCTCTTGAAATTGTTTTCTATAGAATTTTTGTGGTTTTTACTCCAATTATTTGGGCTTAAAAATGGTTATATTAGAAACTCTGATTTGGAGATACTATAATAAAGTCAATAAATGGCAAGAAACTATATAGAAAATTATAGACCTAACATCTAATTATAAACCTTAATTACATTCAAACCCCTAAGTATTATACATCGCCGAATTCCTTGATTTTTCTCTATCTAACCACGTCAAATTCTAATATGGCGTCCATAAGAAAAACAAAAGATGAATATTCATATATCATAATGTAGCACGCAAAAAAAAATTCTGATTGCATTAAAACAAAAATAATTATGCATGTATGTATGAAATAAATTTTTATTTGAAAATTTCTATAAATAACGGAGCTAGAGCTTATTTAAGTTTTTTGAAAATTTATTGTTTTGCTAAATATTTTGAGAACCGCTGGTTTTTTCAACAATTTTCCGGGACCACTATTGAGTGCTAATAATTGCTCAGCTTTTCTCTAATTTAACCAACTTCGTATCTTTTCAAATAACAAAGATACCAAAATATATAGCAGAACTCGTGATTCACCCTGTATAATTTAATTTTTTAAATGTTACAGAATTTGGAAAGTTTATTTTTTGAATATTTACTGTGTGCCATATGCCATATATATGTTATATGTTGTACTTGTAACTCCAAATAAAAATAATTTATGTACACAGTAGAAACTTAAACTTGTTCAAATTAATTTCGTAATTAACACTTAATTTTTTACTATGTTAACCATAAGCTGGTAAAAGGTAGACGAAAATTGAAAATTGTTACAAAAATATTGATTTTTCACCTAATGCTTGTATTTCCGAGAATATATTCTACGAATATATAAGTATTTGGTATCATCTTGAAGCTTACGACATGTGCTGTACCGTAAATATGTTATATTTAATTTTCTAAAATGTCCATATAAGTGTCTAAAATGTCCGGACAGTTGTCTGGACATTTGTCCAATTTTTAAATGTCCGGACATTTGCCAACACTAGATATATCAGATGTCGTTGAAGTACAATTGCCCAGCTACGTAGTCCTTTATAATGGTATAACTTTAAACATTGTTTACGGCAAATCCTAAGCCTTTTATTATAAATTTTTTTGGTGATATCGATTTCTTATTTAAGGATGCACATATCCACAAAGTTTTAGAGATAAGTTCTGAAAAACCCTGTATATCCTCTAATAAGTTATTTATGTTTATTAATATATTTTGATGAATTTATTAGTTATAATTATGTTATTTCATTTAGGGTATGGGATACCTACATGCCAAAGGAATCGTACATAAAGATTTGAAAAGCAAAAATATCTTTGTCGAAAATGGCAAAGTGGTCATAACTGATTTTGGCCTCTTCAGCGTTACAAAACTGTGCTTCGGAAACAGGTACCTATAACATCCACTATTTTTACACTTACTCAAAAATTCCGCAAAATGTTAAATGCTTTATAGTTAAATTTTGGACTCGGTGAACGAGCCGCATATTGGATTAAGTAGCATATCTTGCAGAATTTTAATTAAAATATTATGTCAAGGTTGAATATTTGTGCAGCTCGTACAACCAATACAAGACTTCTCATGTTTTGTTTGTTGTATAGAAAATTGGATAGTTTGGGGATTCCCCCAGGTTGGTTGTGTTACCTTGCGCCTGAGATCATGAGAAGTCTGCATGCACATCAACCCCACAATGAAGAATTGCCTTTTTCCAAAGCCTCTGATGTTTATGCATTTGGGTGAGTAACTTTGCTATTTCCAATTTAATTATCATAGCCTTGATTAAAAACTAATGGGGTATTTTTTTATATTTATTATGATAAAAATTATTAAGGTTGAATCGGTAGAAAATTTTTAATTCAATCTTGAAATTTTATTCTATATTCGTGACGTCACTAAGCGAAAACTAGGGAATATGTATCTATAAAGAGGCCACACTGATAATATGTGGCTAGTTTCAGTTTGTAACGACGACAAACGACAGTCGACATTTTGATAATTGACATTTGAAATTACCTGTTTGTGTTTGGCTTGACAACTTGATGTGTTGTATTGTTGTTTTCTTGTGAAGTAAACTTTTATTAAACATGGAGCAAGGTTTTGTAGAGGCTAAGTCCGACAATTTACCGGAGGTCCTTTTATGATAAAGATCCTATAGATCCTTTCAGAAATAAAAGGGATGAAAAATGTAAGGTTATTATTTAACTTAACAGTATTACTGCAAAGTCGATTAAACATATTCAAAAATTACCTTTACAAATTACGATGTTTTTCTATTACTAATAAATACACTTGTAATCAATCACAGGCAGAGACAACAATTCACAGGTAAAAATATAAACTAAAAACAATGTCTCATGTTTATCATGATGTTTACCCTAACCAAGCAATTCAAATATAAACAAAAGTAAAGTTGTCACGCAGTAACACCAACCATAGAAGTGAAAATATCCTAGAAATCACTAAAAAATGGCGCAAATTTTGAATTTTCGCTTAGTGACGTCACATAGATATCGCGCACAATAAAAAAATAATTTATGGACTTTAATGAACCCAATATTAAAATTCCAGAAATACGTATCTGTTCTTTTTCTAAGTACTTTCCATTGCTGATGTAAAAAAAAAATAGGAAAACACCCCATTGATTATGAAAATATTTAAATTAAATAATATTTAAAAATGTAAACTTTTCAGTACTGTATGGTATGAACTGTTGTGTGGGGAATGGCCTTTCAAGGGTCAACCCCCAGAGGCTATTATATGGCAAGTGGGGAAAGGAATGAAGCAACCTCTTGCCAACCTACAAGCATCCAGGGATGTTAAGGTAGAATTTGAATTTTTTTTTTAATAACGAGAAATTTTGCATTAACATTTCAACCTAGTGGTCTTAGTCTATATATGACCAAAATTAGCACCTTATTACTTCTTGATACTGATATGATATAAAATAAAACTAAAAAGAAATAAAAATTTATTATACATATACGATGGCGAAAACATAAAGCAATATTGATATAACTTAATTTAGGGAAAAAAATACAATTAGCTATATATATTACACTTTTTATTATATCAGTCAGGGCGTTCAGCAACCGGGAGAAGTCGGGGAATAGTCCGGGAATTCTGACATATTTCTGGATTTTATCTTTTTATATATACATATTTGGATAAAACCATATATTCTGATGTTTGTTTTCAGATCATATGAGTTTAAATTTTGAAAACCTTTCTTACAGTTCAATTTATTATTTTTTCAAATTTTTTCATGAGACATCGCTGATTCGTCGCACGGCTCTGATTTTGACAATTTGCAGGAACGAACAAAAAATTTGCGTCGCAGGTGCTGCAAAGCTTATAAATTTCTTATTTATTTGAACAAAACTATAATTTCAGATTTGAAATACCTCGTTTTCTGTTGACTTCTATTCCTAAGATTACGAGAATGTTTTTCTTATTTATTTTGTTTTGTTTGTTTTAAATGTTTTCTTACATAAATTTTACAGGTATGAAATCCTGAAAAATAGCATATGTTCATGCATGAAAATATTAAAATATTGATATTATGTTCCTTTCATAGAGGTTAGTCAATTGGATAACGAAATATTTATTCAAATTTTTGTTTAGATCTCATTTCCTATCTGATATTTTGTTTCCAGAAAACCAAGTCTTGAACTTCATTTACTATTGTAATAATTTTTATGCAATGCAATTATTAGAAATTATAAATGATAAATTTCTGTTTACCATAAAATAATGTGCGCTTCTTTGTCATGCAAACCCTTTAATTATCAGAAAAAATAAATATTTGTTTGGAAAACCTGAAAAGTCAAGGAATTGTATATAGGCATTATGCTAGACACCCTGTTATTGCCATTTGAATAACGCATAACCTTACAAATCGTTCTTTATTAATATATTAATAGATAGTAGTAGGACGTATTATAATTACCGTCTTTTCTTTTAACTTGCAATTATTTACTAACATTACCCTGAAATTTGTATTATTATTCATTATTTACATTTACCCCGAAATATGAATTGTATAAAGAAATATATATTACTGCCAGTATGCAGCTATAGAAAAAAGAATGAAGTTTTTCATGGAATTTATCCAATTCTCATCATTTAATGACTTTTTAACAGTAGCTGAAGCCTCACTTCAACTACTACTACTAACTTTTTTGTCTGGTTACCACACCAACACTAGTACAGTGTCAAATCTGTTCTCGATCCAATGTTAACTGCAAATGTCTAAAAAAATTGCTAATCATTCATTATTTAGTGTTTGAAGTTTCTTGTCGCAGCTATTGAGGTCACATAAAATGAATTAGAAAAATATGTTTTTTTGTAGGATATTTTAATGTTGTGCTGGTCATTCCGTCCGGGTGATCGACCCGATTTTATCAGGTTACTCAACATCTTGGACAAGTTGCCGAAAAAACGACTGGCTCGTAGTCCGTCACACCCTATCCATCTTTCCAGATCTGCGGAGTCTGTATTCTAAATAATTCTAGGTGTCTTTTCAGTAAAAAAATACGCTTTGCCTATTATAAAACGTGAATATCACATAATTTAACAAACACAAACACTTATACAAAAGTGGCAATCGTGATTATTAGAACTTGCAGCGTGATGTTTTATTCATTTGATAGTATTGACGGTATTTTTTTAAGACGCCAAAAATCTAATTACTTATATAAAACATTAATATTATAAAGCCATTTAGGCCATTATATTTTACAACATTACATCACAATTTATGTGCCCTAGGATACAAATCCACAAAAGTGTTACTGTATTTCATCACCTCAAGTGCTATTGTTACCTTTCGAAAAAGTATAGGGTCATCTTTTCCCTTAATTTTTAAGGCAAATACTTATATTTCTTTATTGGAATTACAAAATTCCAATTAGCTCATAATTTTATATATATCTGCCTCTTTTTTAATTAATATTTCATTTTTTAATTAAAGAAAATGTTCATGTTCGCTAATTAGTATTGCAACAATGTTTTACAGATTTTTTAATTCAGTATAAAATAACAAAATTACATGAACCCTCCTCATCTGCCTCGCTACCTTAAAGATCTTTCAAATTATTATTTTGTGTTTCAGCAAATACCTACTAATGTCGCAATTATATACATAATTGACAAATACATATATCTACTCAGTTTTAATAAAATCTGAGCTGTTGCATCACAGATTTAGATTTAATAAAAATTTCAAATTAACTTGTAGATTTGTAAAATTTGCCCCATTAAATTTAGGTCCAATTACGATTAGTCAGATGAGATGTACTTGTTATTCATTCTATAAACGAATTCCAGTGGCATATATTAAAATATTACTATTACATTTACGAAAGACATCACAAATTGTAACATATTTTTATATATGTATATTTTTAAAAAAATGTCTTTTTTTCGCGATTAAACTTTGTTTTATGAAAAACTGTTAATTTTTGGTTAAAACTTTTCTTAAATCATGTGATATTCACCCATTCACGTAACGTACAAAGGTATAAAGTGATTACAGTGTAAATTTGTATAACTACTCATATATATTATGACAGTTTTGAGCTCTCTGTTATAATGCAAGTAGGATTTTTCAAATAAAAAATGTCTTTTTACTATTGGTACATATTGCTGTTCTTTCAGATTTTCAAAGGTGTACCAAATATTTTATTCAACATATTGATTTCCAGTATTTTTTTTACTGTGATTGTTTTGATAATAATTGTAATTTTCCTCTTCAAATTATCTTTTTGAAGCTAACAGTGACGGTACAAAAATATATAACTATAAATTTTTCGAATTTATTTCTCATAAATTATATTTTTGTACCTCGATCGTTATTTTTATATGAAATGTGTCTAAGTGAGGGACGAGATATATAAATTTTAAATTTTTACTTGTCTTAATGTTCATTACGGTTGTCGTAGATAGAATAGAATAGAAGCGCGTCGCATTTTTTATTGGCCTCCACACGAAGGCAGAAATTAGGGCTCATAGGAAATGCCAATAAAAAGGACGATATCAAATTTGTTTCTCACTTAAAATGTAAAATTTAGGATTTGCACTATTACTGATCTTTTGTAAAATTTCAAAGTTGTTTGTATTTCAAAAATAAATTGTCAGTGTGGCAATTCTTTGGCTTAAAATTATGGAATATGTACATATAAATATTTATATCAATTATTTATTAGACTTACTGGTATAATTTAAGCTTCTGTTTAAATAATGCCATGTTAATGTTTTGTTTTTTCCAAGGAATTGATTTTCTTTGTGTGAACGACTTCTAGATGCAAACTTTGCATAAAAACTGTTAATGTATTTTTATTTATTGTTATTTTTATATGAGAAAACCCCATGTTATTTATAATAAGATGTTCTTTTTTTATATCTTTTACCATCTGAATATGGTTAAACCTTATTTGCCAATGACTATTTGTATATATTGTATGTAAATAAAATAATTTGGTTTTCGAGGTGGATTACTCCTTGTTAAACTATGTATATATGTTAAAAATGCATTCCTAAAAATGTTTCTTTAACTCTAGTCAATTTACAAATTTTATCGAAATTTGACGTCTTAGCCTCAAAATTGGGCCGTTTTAGGCTAGGCGTCCCAATTTTGATATTTACTTATACATTCTGATCTACAGTCAATGTAAATTATTAAGGGACTAGGGTAAATAAAATGATTATACACTATTTAGTTTTTCTTTAATAACCCCCTATATAACTTTACAATATAATGTCTCTCCTGATAACGTTAACTTGATGGGGAGCCTTGAAGATAATGTAAGAACTGAATTGTTCTACAAACTACATCAGCAGTGAAGATATATTTTACTTTATATACCAGGGGTGGCCAAGCTTCTTGATAGTGTCCGAGCCATTTTTACTAATATTTATACTATGCCGAGCCATACTATGAAACAAATTTAGTTAACTTACCAAAAATTCCAGATTACAAATTATACCCGTAGCAAAAGTGATATAAATTGTTTCCTCCAGAGTACAATGTCAACTGTCCGTTGCAATGAAAGTTTACAAATTCAAAATCGGTTTGGAGTCGGTCGATTACGGACGATTACGCCACTGTTTATGTTCGTTCGCGCAGTTTTCGGTGAGTCATATAATTTTTAACTTGGACGGAAATGAAATTTGTTACAACGTTGCACTTAGTCTTTCATATTTGTCGTCAGTAATTTCAAAGACATTTTGAAACACACGGAACGATAATTTTTTAAAATCTAATAGCACAAAAATGAAAAGGGAACTCGGGTACATTTATCGAGAGCCAAAAATAATCCTTCAAGAGCCGCATGTGGCTCGCGAGCCGTAGGTTGGCCACCCCTGTTATATACCTTTTGCAAACATTCATAAAAATTACCATGTTAGGCATTAGTTTTCCTTTACCTACCTGTTCAGGCTTCTGCTTTCCTGATATAATAATATTAACACAAAAATTAATTAGAAAATTGCATTTCCAACCATGATTTTACACCAAACATTTCAATTTTTCTGTTTCGGGTACAAATGGAAGCAATTCAAACTTGAACATATTATGTTCCTAATACAAAAATTACCAACAACTAATTACTAATTAACATACTTTATGAATATGTCATGGATTATTTTTATTGCACCCCTTATGCTACAAATTTAAACATACATTGGTCATAAACTAAATTGAAATATTGATATACAGGGTGTCCCACGGTGATGGTCTATTAGAAGTATCGGGAGAACCAATAATGCTATTCATTTAAAATTTTAAGTAAAGTCAAAGTGGGACATGATCTACTTGATGAACATATTTGGAAGTTTTTACCACTTCGGGTTACACCGGAAGTTGACATTAACTTTGTTATTTTAAATTCTCTTTTAGCCTATCTTAAAATTCCTATACTAATTTTATGTATAACTAGCAATAAACTATAAAAATTTGTTAACTATCCAGTGGCGGCTTGTGGGTCAGTAAATAGGTGACGCTGACTGAGGTGCGGGCTGCAAGTTCGGAAATGAAAATAGCGCCGCAGGCGAAGATTTCAAGCAAATTCAAGGTCATTGCAGTTGCCTATTGCTTGTGAACTTTATGATAGTTGAAGCAGACAAATACTAAGCGGCGAATTCGCCATCCAAAAGTTCTTTAAAATTGCCACGATTGTCCGAACACTCCGATTCAATGTGACCTTGAAATGCCAACTCTTGTCTGCCTAAATAAATCGCTGAGCGAATAGGTAATTGCATAAACCGTCTATTTTAAAGGACGTCATCATTAAATTGTTTAATATATAGTCTGGAATTTTCCCTCAAAGCGTCTTCGATTGTATTGAGGTTTTTTCTAAATTCTGCGAACATTAATGCACACCGTATATGTCCTCATGTAACATTCCCAAAATTATTAAATCCCTCCTTATTCCACACGCCTAATTCTTTTACACCCACAATTAAACACAGCATACAAAAAAGTTTTTTTAAATAAATACTTCCACACAACCACTTATACTCCGAATACCACTCATTCCGAAACTTCCGAATGAACACTTTGTCTTTTGACTTTACCCTTTTTTCGAAATCGAGAGAAGGTACAGGTCTCTTGCAATTTAAAAAATCTTTTTTGTCCTCATTTTTCCATCTAGAAAATGGTGTTTCTAATAAAACACAAACTGGATCATACATAGGAAACATTTCTACGATTGATAAAAAACAATTATTTATTATAAGAATTGTTTTTTAACCGGCGCGGCATCACGTATAAGGGCAAACTGGCCAGGACAGTAGGAGTGATGTGATGCGGCTATCGAAATCTGCGGCACTCATTCGCCAACAGGACAGTTTAGTCACGTATCAGCCGCATTGTTGCCATGGCAATCGCCGTTCCGACTGTCGCAGAAATACCACCTGATAGCGATCTGCATCACTTGTTTATTATAGGAAGGGAACGGTATGGGGTTTAATGTTCCCTCTCAACGAAAGCGATGTTTTTTTAGAAGGCGTTCAGTGCGCAACGTTTTACAATAATTATTCTGTTTATTACTATAAATGTAAATATATCTAAATTACAAAATTTATATAAAATTAAAAATAATTTTAAATGATACAACCAAACACGGAAATTTTAGGTAAAGCGGGCGTCACCTGGTGAACTGCCACTGCCGCGCTCCTCAAACGTTTCCAGTGCAAGGGGGCAATAAGTAATATTTTATACATTACAATAAATTTTAAATTATTACCGAGTTAAAAAATATACAAAAGGAAAAGGAGTATACTAGATTACACTACTATTTAAACTCTTAAAATATTTATTAACAAAAAATGTCAAATAAAATATTTCATGGCCTAATCATATTCATGTCTTCAACATATTTTTTTTTTAAATTGAAACTAACAAATGTTCTCCGTAATTTTTTCTTTTCCTTCCATGTTTTCCTTAATTTTTTCTTCTGCTTCTACCTCTTCCTTAATTTTTTCTACTACATTTTCTTCTTTTACTTCTTTATCCTC
This sequence comes from Pogonocherus hispidulus, assembly GCA_963924545.1. Classification (NCBI taxonomy): domain Eukaryota; kingdom Metazoa; phylum Arthropoda; class Insecta; order Coleoptera; family Cerambycidae; genus Pogonocherus; species Pogonocherus hispidulus. Next base: position 46,540,894 of record OZ004698.1, on the reverse strand, counting down.
TTGCTCAGAAACTTTGTCCCATCTTTCAAAACAAACCACGAGTTCGCAATGTTTTGTATAGGGAAACAAATCTACAGGAATAGCTTTTACAGGTACAAAAGGTTCCCCGTGTAGCGTTTTTGATTCTGGTCTACCCAAATCCAAAAAGTTTTTTAGAGCTGCTGATGGGTTACAAGCGATATATATAACTTTGCTGATCTTTGATATTTTCCTTATTTGAAGAATTGCCTTCTGATCTAAAAAAAAAGTATTCGACTAAGAAATAATGTAGAAAAAAATATTAGACTAAAAAAGTATACACTAAGCAAACTTTTAGTGTAATAGAATAGCACTCATATACCACCATATTGCATGCAATTGAAGTCAATACTCCACTTACAATAACTGTGACGACAGTTATTTCGCTATTCCAGCGAATATTAGTGCCATGTAATACTGCCATTGGCATTTGCCATTTCAAATTTCAATGTACTTACGTAATCCAGCTCTAGGAGGATCCACGATCGCTATAATTTCATTATTCATTGCCTTAAAACAAACTGATCCCAAGATATCCTCTGCTTTTCCAGTGAAAAACTCAGCATTTTTTATGTCATTTACTCTAGCATTTTCTTTAGCATCAACGATTGCCTGCGGTACAACTTCCAAGCCCAAAACTTGATTGCATTTCTAAAATTAAAAATTCTTAGTATTAAATCGGTCACCGATGCTGAAACTTGAATTTTTGTCCATCATTTTGCTGATTAATCTACATACTCTGCTTGTGCTAGTACAAAATAAAATAAACATTTATGAAAGTTAATATATTATGCTATTTGGATATTCGCAGATATTTTTAAAACACTTAACACACCAAATATGTTCTGATGCATATTAGTTTATGACACTATCTCCTCAAATTTAGATGGCATATATTGCAAAATGAAACTGGTACAGAGGGAAGTCACTATTCTATATATTTCCACCCAGTATATACACTATACACCTTTTTCCTTGCAATGAAATGATATGCTGGTAAATTTATTTTACTATATTTAACACAGTTAAACAATTTTTCCACCCAAATTTCAAACTAATTATTACATAGTTAAATGTGGAGTCCCACAGGGTTCAATTTTGGGTCCTGTACTGTTTCTAATCTATATAAACGATCTCGTCGATAATTTCAAAATGGCTCAGTTTTCTTTGTTTGCAGATGATACAAGTTTACTTTTTAACAATGTTTCACCCGAATGTAAAGAAATATTAAATAATGTGAATGAATGGTTCTCTGCGAATAAATTGCTACTGAATCTCAATAAATCAAATAATATTATATTTCACACATCATACAACTTCATACAAATGGATATAGAACTTGAAAACGGTATTATTTCAGCGGTAGATAGTGTTAAGTTCTTGGGGTTATACATAGACAAGAATCTTAAATGGAGACACCAACTGGATGAGCTTAATAAAAAAATTTCATGTGCTGTTTATGCCATATATTCTATAAGAAAAAATATAGGTTTCCAAGCTGTGCGTACTGTTTATTATGCTTACTTTCAAAGTATACTACAATACGGAATAAAATTTTGGGGTGATGCTACTAGGGTTGAGGCTACTTTTAAAATTCAAAAAAAGGCAATAAGATCTTTATGCCTCTTAGGACCGCGGGAGCCATGTAGAGAATATTTCAGGAACCTACAAATAATGACCACTCTGATATACATAAATATGAAACACGACAGCATGATATTTACAGCTTACCCTCATATAATTATAATAGTACAAGACTTAGTCCACAGTTCCAGGGAGTAAGGATATTGAACCACTTGCCCTCTAGAATAAAATGTAGCGCTAATATAAGAATCTTTAAAAATCGGTTGAAACAATTTCTCATGGCCACAGTATTTTACTCTGTAAAAGAATTTTTTAATTTTTGTTTTTAAGTTCATATTTAATTGTTTATTGTTAGGGTAATTTGCCAGTATTGATTTACTATTGTTCTGTTGTTCTTTCCTGTATACATGTATTGCATGTTTTTTTTGGGAAATAAAATACCACTACTACTACATAGTGCATCTGCTAAAAAGTATAAACAAGTATACAAAGTAGTATCTATAAAAGTATAAAAAGTATCCTCATCTCTTAATTGCTTGTATTGTACTATGTGTAAAACGTATTTACCTTAGCAAAACACAGCCCAATTGTACCGGTACCACAACATACATCTAAAATAGTAGAATTGTCAATTGGTTTAGATAGTTCTATAGCTGCATTGTATAAAACTTCAGCTCCTTTTGTATTTATTTGAAAAAAAGCCTCTGGTGATATTCTAAACTTTAAACCTAGAATCTCTTCATAAATATGAGTATCTCCCCATAAATGCTCTGATGGGATCCGGTCATCATTGTGATTCCTGTAAAAAAAAATGTCGAATCTGTAGTAGAATGAAAAATGTTTCGACGCAGCCTGCGATTGAACCCGGGACCTTCGGCTTTTTATGCTAATGCTTTTCCAACTAAGCTACCGCGCTTTCACACTTTTATTCTACTGTTGAGGATACCGTTCTTAACATAATTTACTACAGTTGACCATACCTGACAACACAACCGTCCTCGGCTGCCGGCCATAGTCCGACACCTCAGTAAACTTAATTCATAAACATAAGCGAAACTGACCGTGCTGTTAGGCGGATTCCCTATCCCACTTCTGAAGCTGTGGTAGAATGAAAAATGTTTTGATGCAGCCGGGGATCGAATCCGGGACCTTCGGCTTTTCGAATCAATGTTCTTCCAACTAAGCTACAGCGCTTCCACACTTCCATTCTACTATTCAGGATACCGTTCTTAACATAATTTACTACAGTTCGACCATACCTGACAACACAACCGTCCTCGGCTGCCGGCCATAGTCCGACACCTCAGTAAACATGTTTCATAAACATAAGCGAAACTGACTGTGCTGTTAGGCGGATTCCCTATCCCACTTCTGAAGCTGCAATAGAATGAAAAATGTTTCGACACAGCCAGGGATCGAACCCGGGACCTTCGGCTTTCTGGGCCAATGCTCTTCCAACTGAGCTACCGCGCTTCCACACTTCCATTCTACTAATCAGGATACCGTTCTTAACATAATTTACTACAGTTCGGCCATACCTGACAACACAGCCCTCCTCGGCTGTCCGCCATAGTCCGACACCTCAGTAAACATAATTCATAAACATAAGCAAAACTGTGGTGTCGGATAGATTTCCTATCCCACTTCTGAAGTAGAACTAAAAATGTTTCGATGCAGCCGGGGATCGAAACCGGGAGAGTCGGCTTTCAGGGCCAATGCTCTTCCAACTGAGCTACCACACTTCCATTCTACTATTCAGGATACCGTTATTAACAAAATTTACTACAAATCTAAATATATATTTAACCCTTACACATATTGCGAAGGGGACCCTATTAGAACATGCAATTTTACACATTTGAAGTAGCGAAAATGGTATACGGATATTGTTGCCTGTTTTATATACACAGCCCATAGCTATATATAAAATCTATACTCAAATAGTTGTACGATTATAATAATTAACTTACCTTTTTACAATTTTCTGATAGTACAGAGATGATACATTTGCTTTTGTACCATCTCCCTTTGAAAAAAAAACAACCAGGCTGTTTTTAAATGATGTTATTTCTTCATCACTTAAATCCTGCGGATGAATACCAACTACCAGCATTAACTGATCTCGAGCTGAACGGACCATAAGTTGTCTGAAATGTCCCGTATGAAATTCAGGGCTGAACACTTTTAAATTTGATGCCCTTACATAATCTTGAAATACCTTTAAAAAATAGAAAGCGAATTATTGCAAATTAAATTTAGAAAGCTTAGGTTAATTTCTGATTAGGAATTTTGGTTAATGAAATTTGTGATATTAATAAATACGTTTACATTATTATTTTAAATTAAATGTTATGAAACTCACTTTTACTGCGGTTTTCATGGAATCTGGAATGTGTAATAGACTGTCTACAGGTGCCACTCCAGTTGTACCATTAACATAACTGCCTATTCTAAATCCAACAGTGGGCATATTTGTTTCTTCATCAATTCCAACAGAAAATTCACATTTATTTCTATATCTATAAAAAATCATAGAGGGAGTTAATTCCAATATATTAGCATGCTAAAAAAATTTTAGGATCTGCATATGTAAAAAGGAAAAGAGTCAGTTTTTTCCTAACAGTACCTATTTTACATCATTTAAAAAATATACAGGATTATTCAGAACTTATCCCTAAAACTTTGAGGATATGTGCATCCTTAAATAAGAAATCGATATCACCAAAAAAATGTTAATAAAAGTATTAAGATTTCCCGTAAACAATGTTTAACTGTACTTCAACACATCTGATACTTTTCTACCACATTCCTAAGAATGTGATAAAAAAAGTAAACACGTTTTTGTCTGGAACGCCTGGTTAAAACCGACCAAATAAAGAACTTCGTAAGTTTTTTTTGTGCTAGCCAGTTTGCATTGTCAGTCCCAAGGTCACTCCATTACAGTGGACCAGTATCCAGCGGCGTGCAATGAAAAATTTTTAAATAGTTTTAAGACCCCGCCAAAAAATTTTTTTTTTGCACTACCACATTTGTACATACATGTATGTTGAACATCCCCAAATTTTATTATGGATAACCCTGTATAATCTATACAGAATATTCCAAATTAAATGAGCATTATTGCTTAGTAGTAGTAGTAATAGTAGTAGCAGTGGGGCGGCCAAGACCTGGCAAGTAGGCCGCAAGCGGGCCCTTTTTACCTACCCCTGTCGTCCCTACCTAGCTTCATCACCTCTACCCTCATTGAACCTACCCGACCTTCTAATGTCGGTCCATTCAAGGGAACTAACCTCTTCCCCTTGCAACTCCCCAGCCCGCCAGACGTCGTGTCTCAGTCTGCCGAAAGCCGCGCACTCTGCCAAGAAGTGGGAAGGCGTTTCATCACCCTCCCCACACTTTGGGCAGATAGGGTCTCCCACAACACCTATCAATGATTGATGTCTTCTAAGCCTACAGTGACCCGTTAAAACTCCCACCAACTGGTTTAGAGCCTTCCGGCTACGACTTAACAGCCAGGCCGTCTTGGTCTTGCTTGGCTCCACTATAAAGTTGCGAGCCTGTCTACAGCCCCCACTCCTTCTCCACTGTTTACTTAGTGTCTCATGAGCCCAATTGTTAAGAGCTATGTTGACCTGCCTCCGTGTAATGCCTAAAATCGGTTCTGGTCCCTGAGATCCGAGTCGAGCCAGTTCATCGGCCCTTTCGTTCCCTGGGATTCCACTATGACTGGTACCCATACCAATTTGACCTCTTTTCCTCTGGCCAACTCCTCCAGGGTATCTCCGCACTCTTGGACAAGGGCGGATCTTGTCCTTGGAGATGTTAAAGCCTTTAAGGCTGCCTGACTGTCGGGAGCAAAAGTAAATATTTTGCTCCGGACAGTTCCTTACTTCCTCCTTGTTTGCTGCCATTAGGATAGCAAAGACTTCAATAAGATGGCAGATATGGGTATTTCCCTCTCCGCCATCTGTGCAATTGCCGCGTGACCGGTATTTCTTCCTCCCGCCTGCCAGCTTTCTGAGTCCCGCATTTTTAAGTAGACCGCATTATTGCTTAATCTTATCATTAAAACTATTAGAACAATAAGGTTCAACGATCACAAGACAACAACAACAATATCACGTTTTCGAAAAATTAACAAAAATATCTATTGAATTACCCATCCTGTATAACTGGATAACTAAATACACAAGGAGACAATATCCTTACAATTAAAAAAAAAATTTTATTTTGTATATCCGGCAAAACATAAAGAGAATTACATTTTTGACTATTAATGATGTTCCATAAAAGAAACAATAAGGTTACAATACAATGCATTCCACAATGTCAGCGGCATATATTTTCTAAAAAAACTAATTAAAACCTTTAAAAATGATCTTAAAATAAATATATAAATAAAATTTCACTACTCGATGGCTAATTTTTTTTATAAACTGCTCTTAAATAAACCTACACACCCTTCAGTTTGTTCCACAAATCTTAGGTCTTTCAAATCACAAGGTAGCCCGTTATATGTAGACTTTTGTTTATCTATCCATTTCCTCAGCATAGAGTTAGAATAAGCCAAGTCTTTTCCAAATTTTTTCAGAACCGTTTTAATATCCTCCTGTTTTAGTCGAAGCTAAAATTTCAGATGAAGACATTATTCTAATAGTATATTTGCAAAGACATACTTGTTCATCATATCTTATATTCCAATAAGGGATTGTTGAATTCTTTAATTTGTCCTCCTGCGATTGTAAATCTATTTTGAATTTTTTGTTTGATCCCCCATCTTCGGCATCTTCCTTTCGCTTCTTAACTAATGGATCTGGTGCTGGCTTTGCTTTCTGATATAGACAAAAATTTGTTTTTAAAGTTGGCACAATTGATTAAAGTTCTATTAACTATTAAAATGTTTATTGACTAAAATTATGAAGAAATAAATGAGTCGTTAGTTAATTTTTCAAAGCAGCATTATTATCTTCGAATTAAAAAAAAAACATTGTTAAATGTAATATTACAGACTAATGTTAGTAGTGGTGAGAAACACCTCGTAGTGCCCTCTTCGAGTCTTTGCTACTATCCGTCTGACAATCATTGTCTAATTGACAGACAGATAGCGACCTGCTTTCCGCAGATGCCATTACAGTAGTGACCTCTGTTGTCTTTAAGGAAGACAATCCTACTTATTTATTTGAAGGAGATGCCGAAAACAACTACTCCACGGACAATGTGTCCCGACTGGTGTTGCGTTATTCCGGCATCTTCATGTAAGTCGCCACATCCTCTATCGAGACCAACCTCCAGACACTGACTGGTTTCGTGCTTATTATGCACTCTTTATCTTCAAATAAATAAGTAGGATTGTCTTCCTCAAAGACAATAGAGGTCACTCCTGTAACGACACCTGCGGAAAAGTGAAAACAGTGTTCCTTAATTCAACAATTTTCTAAAAATATCCATTTACTATTCACCTACCAGGGTGATTAATGGGACCTGTTCTTAATATACTTATACGATTTTTACTCAAGAATTTTGGTTTTCATTTAGGTTGTTATATATCAAATATTTGACAATTGTGAACCAGTATCTGCTGCTCCCCCAGCCAAAAAATAACATCAAGTTTACCAGCAGTCACATTTCAAATACTAATAACTACAAAAATGGAATGTTTAAAATATAGCACTGAGAATACTCTGTAGTAAGATAGTGAGGAATGAAATTTCATAATTATTTGCTATACCTATGCTGATAGTGTTTCTACTATACAATTCAAAAACAGAAGCATCCAAGACATAATATGCAAAAACAACCACTCATTCAATAGCCAAATTTCTTTATAATATCTCATGACAATATACCTTTTCCTAGCTATAAATATCTGATTTATAAAATATAGTCCTACCACAGCTTCTAACAAATTTCCTTTCCATTTGTAATTAGAGAGGACCTTCAAAGCATTATTTCTGTCATCATCATTTCTAAAACAAACAAAAGCATATGGGCTATTGCGCTTAACAGTTTTTATTTTGTTGGTGTTGAGCTTCAATTTATGGTTTAACAATTTTCGAAATTCCTGAAACAAAAAGTATATATAGGTATAAAAAACTGTCAATACATAAAACTAATAAATACATTAATTCCATAAAATTTTGGCAAATTCTTCACTTCTATTTTAAAATTTTCTGAAGAAAATTGCCGATCCAGATAGGCATAAGGGTTTTCTTGATTTGGAGTTTCTTCTGTTTTTACAGACTCATGCTGATTTTCCTGTAAATCCATTACACCATTAGCATTAACTCTGTGGCCAACAAATAGAAATTATTGATTATGTATGATTTTGTTGGATTCATTAATTTCGTTCACATCAAATCTTGATTTATTTGTATAATCCGTGATTTATTTATATCACACTGCTACTCCACATAACCTCTAATCCATAGATAAAGCTGCTCTAAACTAAACTCATATATAAGGTTTGTTCCTGCAGGAGTCTAAAACTGTCAGTAACTGTCAGAAGCATGCGCATTACAAATCTAAGCGTTCCAACAAGAGTCGAACGACAGTCAGGGCCTGGGAACTCTTATGGGAGTTTTGTAGACAAATTGATTAGTTTCACTACATCTCACCAGAGAGCGTTTCACAAAAAATTTGAGCATCTGCCATTCATAAGAAAATAAAATATGCTAATAATCATATGCCTAAATGTCAAAGACAACTGTCAGTTTATGTTTAAAAATTATGAAGGGGAATCTCAAATTTTATTTTTTATTTATCCTGAATTAGGTATGTGTATTAGCTTGAATTGTAGTGAATTGTGTCTCAGTATATTTAGTGACATTTCTTCGGAATTCAAAGAAAACAGATTAACAGTAAAATGCAGTTAAGTGTGCAGATTGTATGAAGATAAATAATTGTTCTCATGGTTTAAGAAGGTAAAAGAAAAATTAGTTAATGTGATGTGTTTTATTAATTTTGAATTTCGTAGGATAATATACACTTTCAAAGGTATGGAGTCTGTATTGTGTGAAAACAAATAATTTTTCTAGATGTCTGAATAAAACAGGAAGAGAAAATCGAATAGATATCAAGTGTAGTTAGCGATTGTTGTTTAATTGAAACTACAAAATTGGGCAAATATATTATGGTCTTCTATCATTATAGAGGTATTTTGATCAAATTGATAAATTTGATAATTTGCGAATATATTGTAAATATTGTAATACAAAATATGCAAAAATATACTTATTGTAGTTTTATTTGTTTCTATCTTCATTAAAAAAGTTAAATATGTTACAAAGGTAGGGCGATTTTGTACAAAATTTTTAAAAAAGTTCCACTACATCTCTACAGATGTCATTTTCCGCGTCGTTTTTTATCAACATTGCAGATTCCTATCTATCCCTAACCTAATCTATGACGACAGTCCAGGATTTCGTCACAGCATATATGCTGTGATTTCGTGTCCTCTGTTCCAGCTTGAGTCAGAGCAGTTTACTGATAGTTTGAAAAGTTCACTGATTCTTCGGAAACTCATAGTCCGGTGCATGCGCAATGCGCTTTAACCATAACCATTTACCAACTTTCACCTCAATTATTGTACGACGTCTATTATTAGTATTATAACTCAACAAACAATAATTATTTGTCACAAACGGATGATATTCCTCCATAATTTATAGGTTAAAAATTTATTTGGTTATTGTTTATTGTACTCTTCTTCTTCTTCTGCAATTAAGTTCTCTAAAAATCCGGTGTTCCAGCAAAAATCAGAAACTAATCCAAGATCAGATATGCGCATTAAATAACAATCCCTGACTGTCAGGGATTTATCAGAGATTCTATGCAGGAACAAACCTATAGTATTATATATATGACTAAACTCTAATTTGAGTGGATAAAGCACATTATAGATACCATAGAAAAAGGATATTTATATCTTTTTTCTATGCATGATACAACTTTGTATCATGGATAAATATTTAAACGAATAAATTCTTAAAATAAACTTTTTATTTTAAGAAATCCGTGGGTACAATTTATCTATATTTCTTCTTCTTGTTATTTTTAGGCCTTCGTTCATTGAACAATTGAACATTGGACATCACCTTCATTATTTTTGAAATGAATAGGTGTATTTACTACTTCTTCCTCTGATCCACTTCTTCCAAATATGGCCTATGACTTACTTACGAAAAGTACTCATGTAATATTTTACTTTTTCCTCAACGGCATGGTGCAGAGGAATAAAAATGTGTTTTGGTAAAATTTATTTTTATTTGAATTAAAATTTTCAATGAATATGTACAGTTTTTGAAGTAACGTTGTAACGTTTTGTTAGTGTTTTACATTCGCAAAATCGTTTTGAAATAAGAATCTCCCTCAAATACCTCATTTATGAAAATTATCAATCCACAGAACAGCAGATTTCTTATGTTCATGTTCACTAGTTCACATGCTAAGATTGCTAAGGCTAAAATGTGCGAATAAATGCCTAAAACTTACTAACTTCATTTGGATCTTTTGTGACTTGTGTACTTGTGACATCCCGATATTTATTACATTTTGTATAACAAACCTTGATAAAAATCAAAAGGTGAAAAATTATCAATTAATTATAATTAGTAAAAGTCATGGAAGGAAATTCTGGAGCAATCGAGTGTCTCATACTCTTCTACATAGACATGAAACATATTTTAAAAACTAAGCAGTTAGTGGAAAGAGTTTTCATGGATCAAATTATTAAGCATTGTAAAAAATGTGGGTTTAGCAACTACAGTGACGGAGAAATAAAGAATACGTGGAAAAATTTAATATCGAAATATCTGGACTTAAAGACTAAAGGTACAATTGAAGAGAAAGAAAGTTGGAAATATTTCGAAATTCTTGACAGTTGTTACGAACAATCTGATTTTTACAATGGAGTATACCCCAAGTTTTCTGAAGAAATGGTATGGTTTTTGATAGAATGTTTTCTGAAAAGGAAAGGTCTTATAAAAACTCAGAAACGTAATACTATCATAGCTCAAATTCACAAAGAATTTTTAGAAGCCGGATACCTATACATTACCAAACAGGATATTGAAAGTAAATGGAAATCTTTAAATGTAAAATACGACAAACTGAAAGATGATCCAGAAAGTTTAAAAAAATTTCCATATTTACAAGCTTTAAGAGGATTTCGTGAAGAAAATGCGGACTATATTGCAAAGATGGTATTTACCAGAGAATTAACTGAAATACTTATTGAACGCTTTACTGAAAAAAAAATTACTTGTGTAATACATGGTTATGACAGTGATCAAGTTCTAAATGAAATTCAGTCCGAGTTTAAAGAGCTGGGTTTTTATTTTTCCAAAGAAGACATAAAAGAACAATGGAGAATATTGACGAATATATACAAATTTCTTATAGCTAAGGGGAAAAATAAAAACTATTGGGTCTACTTTGATGCAATGAAAAATCATTTTAAAGATAATTTTTTATTGTCATGGAACAAAGAGGACAACGAAAAAATTAATGAACAGGATGATGTTAAACCTAGGCGTCTGAGACAAAGATCCAAATCAGTAGGTGCAGAGCTTAGTAAAAAAGACTCGGTTACACAAAACTTAATTGTAAATTTAGAGAAAAAGGAGTTCCCCTCATCATCTAAAATAAAATTGAGACAAGAAGAAAAAATACATACAACTAACAAGAAATCAGTTAAAAGGCCTACTGAAAATCGTAGGAGGAGTAGCTCTCGTAAGAAATTAAAAACCAGAGAGAAAGCAAATGCAGATTGGCAGAAAAATGCGGATTCTAATGAAGTAATAGAAAATAATTGCAATAATGAAAACCAAGGTAGGGAAACTTCAAATATTGTGGTAGCAGAAGATAGTACATTCTTCCAAAGAGGTTCACATTTAACAATGTTGTCTATTGATCGAAATGAGGAAAGAAGAAATAGTGTTGACATCGGCAGTCCAACCAGCAAAGTTCATATAATAAACATAGATCAATCAGATATAGATCGAAAAAGTGGAAACTTGACAATCAATTTACCATCCATCACAAAACAGTTTTCAGATAATGAATTTTTACCACTTAAAAAGAGGTTGCGAATGAACGGTGACAACACTGATAAACATTCAGATGAGACAAAAGAAATTAACGATGGATTTCTTGGATTGTCTTTGGCAGGCCTATCAGAGACTGAGAAACCATCAACAAATATGAATAAAGAAAAGCGCCTGACTGAAGAAGAAATGGCAGAAATAATGGAGAGAATAGATGAAGAAAAATCCCGAAATTGTGAAACAAATGATAAAGTGAACAATGAAAATTCCACCAGTTATTTTGGACTTGATGAATTTAACAATTATCAGAACATGTATAGTAATTTAAGTCAGCAGTGCTTACTCGTACCTAAAGAAGAGCACCAAGACAGTTTATCAATACAAAAGTATGCTAATCCAAATACCATGGCCCAACCTCCTGTTCTGTTACTAGTTATAAAAGTAGATGGTAGTAATAATCCTGTGAAGGATGGTACACCAACCGAAGTTAACTTACAAAAGGATGAAAGTACCAACCCACTTAAAGGCGGTCCTTATGAAAATAACAAAGAAAAATTGAAGGAAATTGAAAAGCAGAGCACTGGGCAGTCAGGTACTAATTCACAAGTTGCCACTGACTTTGCAAAACCTATTGATTCAAATGATCAAAGAGTAATGAAACATGAGCTGAATAAATCGGAATATGCTTCAGAAGTGAACCGTAAAGAATCAAGCACAATGTATAATAGTAGTGAGGTAGTACCAGACTTCGTTAATAGTAACAATTCACAAACTAGTGATTATGACTCTGACTTTATCTTAACAGAAAGTGAACCAGTCGCAATGCATAGTTCGGCCCTAAACCGTAGTGAATGTGAAGAATTGCACTTAGAAAACAGTGACATCAGTGATGTCTGTACTGTTGGTGAAAATGTAACAGTGTATACCACAGAAGAATGTCAAAGTGAACAACTTAGTGCAGAAAATAGAACTTGTGACACACAGAAAACAGAGGAAATTATCTTCCGTGAACCGTTAGCTGTTAATAAAACTGATAACCCTGCTAAAACAAAAATGTTAAACCAAACATCAGTTCCGATTGTGGAAAATAATGTAACATTACAAAGTGCGAAGCCCCTGACAAGCACCGGCAAAATCAGGTTGCCTGTTAGGGCCGGAGGAAAACTGAAAGAGATTTTTATTTCAGCGCGTGAGTTAAATAAAATTGCTAAATTGAAACCAAAAGACTTTAAGGAGGGTAACAGTAACTTTTCAAAAAAAGTTGGTGAAACCACTATTTTAAAAAACACCATTGGTTCAAGTGTATCTATAAAACGGACTTTGCCAGAAATTAAGTTTGTGTCCCAAGTGGTCAAACCTGCTGAAACTGAAAGTTCTACTGATAATAAAACAAAGTACAAATTCAAAGTTGATGATTTAGAAAATCAATCTGTCGATGATAGTTCACAATCATCAACGGTGAATTCAAAATTTCTGGGAAGCGGCAGTTTTTCTCACAATAGGAATGGAAAAAATGAAGAATTTGAAAATGAAAGTGTTTTATCAGAAGCAGTAGGGGACGATGGTTTGAAAGACAATTTATTGGCTACTGTGATAGACTTTCAAGAGCAGAATAATCAGGAATTCATTGAGATAAAAAATTTAATGAAACAAAATAATTTATTGCAAAGAGAAACAAATAGACTCTTACGTTTAATGCTAGAAAGGCAGTAGCTAATTTTTTAGCATGTGAAATTTATTGGAATTGCTGTTAAACTAAAGAAATCTTGTCGTCATCACCTTCAAGTTACAATTAGCATATCAGTTATGCTATTCATATGTCCGTTAAATGATGTTTTACTTAATTGTACTACGACTACTTAGCGGTTCAATTTTAAATTGAATCTAAGGCAAAAGATTTCTATTTTTCATTTTTTAATTCAATTCACCTTGTTTAACAAGAAAGCATGTGTGGTGTGTTCAAAGAAAATTGTAAAATTTATAAACAATGTTCTCATTAAGTAGGTACTAGATATTTTATTTTATTTGTATATACTTACATCATATTTAATTATGATTTATTATCAGCTGTCAAGGCGTCATGTAAATATGTATCAAATGTAGTAGTGACATTCACATTTTTATTATTTAATTGTAGATATTAGTTGCGTAATAACAAATAAATCGTTTGTAAATAATTTGTTAAATAGTGTATCAAATATGTTTCCTATCAAAGATATGCTGCCTGCATATAAAACGAGTACCTGAATAGATCCATTTATCTCTTTATATTGTAATAATAATAATAATAATAATAATAATAATAATATAATAATATCTATACCCCTCATTCTAATCACAAGGATTAGCCCGAAAGTCGGAGACTTGTGTGGGAAGGGGGGGCGGCATATTATTATTTCGCGGGCCGCATTTGCGCCTCAGGAACGACTTACGTTGATAGGCCCCACCCACCATTCAGTGCTCCAATGAGGGAAACCTGGAAAACCTCATTAGTTAGGGGGACAAGTCAAACATCAACCGATTTTAATCTCTCACATTAACACCAAGTTGACATTCTTCCCATCCTAGGCCATCGCCAGGATGGTTGCCAAGCCATCCCTGCGAATAAGCCTTGATATACGAGTAAACAATTTAATGAAAAATTGTTGGTGGAATGGGAATTAGAATCCACGACCTCTGGGTTGAGCGATCGAGACGCTAAGCCCTGAGCCACCTGCTCGATAATGACACTATAGTCAAGCATTCCACTACCTTTGACTTACAAGTAGTGTTTAATTATAAACTACTTACTAGAAATACTTTTCTTTTGATTACAACAGTACGCAGTAATACTTAAAAGTGAAATATGCCAATAAAATAAAAAGACTCCCTTTGGTAACATAAATATGTAGGTATACTAAGATATTAATAGCTTTAGGAAAATAATTTCAATTTCTGTACAAAGGACATTAATAAAAAATGTCTGAAATTCATTTCATATCTACAAGCTTATTAACGATCACAGAAAATATCTTGAATGTTATCGATCTCTTAAAATTTGGTAAGTAATCGAAAATGTCATTTGGTAGAAAAGAATGATTGAAGTCTATTTTATAATAATTGTACAAGAATATAACCAGATAGGTAACTACGTGTGTATTTGGGAGATCATTAGTAGTTACGTTACTAATCAAGAATTATCCAATTTTTTATTTGTATTCTATCTTCTCAACACCTTTACCTTCTTTATAGAAATATAGATATACATAATTGCAAATATCGCAATATGCAAAGAACATAATTATATAAAGGAGAACCCCTAAGGACATACCTGTTTATAGTATCAATCTACTTTATAGGAAATAAGTTTATCATTTTTGTGGGAATTGGCAGATATTGGGGGATACGTAAAAATAGAAAAGACGAGTCAAAAGCCATGCAGCATGCAGTAGGTATATATTGTAGTGTGAAGTAAATGAAAGATTAGATAGCATTGTATATGCAGAGGCTTAATGGGATGGCATTCTCTCTAGGTAAGTAAAGTAATATGAAAAATAATTGATCATCAAAAATATATATATAAAAGAAGTTGATTTAGAATATAGGTTTTGTGTTTGTGCTTTGAACCCTTTGGATGTTGCTTGGTTGCTATGGGACCGTGGACCAGCTCCCATTAGACTTCTTATGTTAAAAAGATAGGTAAAATTTTTAACGTTTTTGGTGGGGAAAGATTTTGGCCAGGTGATCGACGACAGACGTTTTTGGTGCATTTTACTATATGTTTTCACAAAATTTTCCAAAATTGGCAAGCATATCGTTTTTGCATTTTTGTTAATTTTGTCAAAGCTGCACAAAAATATTGTTTGTTTTTTGCTATAAATTCAATTTTTGCAACCATTTGTCAAATGTGTAATTATTAAGTCATCACCATCTTGGCCTCCATTATAATTTTTTGTTCCAAAATAGACTTTTATTTCATGCGGCATATGACGTCAGTGCCATTGACAATAATTTATGCTCTTAGCTGGACATGGCATCATATTATTATGACGACGTATTTCTTTCTTTTGTTTCTAATTCTCTAAAAGATTGTGATTCAAAAGCGATATGTTTGGTTTTCTTATGTATACAAATACATATTTTATCATTGTGACAATTTGAGCACACTTTGATTTTTTTTAGTGTCCTAACAAAACAAATGTCAATGACGTGATATGATGCCAATGTCCGCCAACGTGTTAAAATAAGTATCGTGTAATTCTTTGGCTACAAATACACTTGAAATAAAATATAATTTTTATATAAACAAATTTTATTTACAGTATCTACATCAGTATTTACAGTGTCTATCTAACAGTATATAGAAATAAAAAATACATTAATCCCAGTACTTAATCAACCCATCCCACCCAGCTGTGATAACTTTGCTGGGCTCGTGTGGGTGCCACAGTGCGCTGATACAAACATTATCATGGGCCTTCCACTTCTTATACAGCTTTGTGGTTTTCCAGTCCCAGATATAACATTTACCGTCAGCGTCTCCAGATACCAAGTAACTCATGTCAGGGGAGAAGTCCAGCATGCAAGCATATCCGGCCACCATGTGGCCTGTGAAGGTTTTCTTGCGGTTGATCTTGAACCGGTTCATGGCAGAAAATATCACTATCTTGTTGTCCATGCTCTGGCAGGCCAACCACTTTCCTAAAAATAATAATTTATAAATTTTTATATTCACATTTTTTCATAAACAGAATATATTTTAAATTAGTTTTACAGGTACAAGTACAGTTTTACTGTAAATAAAATTAGTTGAAATTTACACAAATTTTATAGTTAAACTTAATTTTGTGACACGAAGTATTTTTACATTTACATCTATTATATATACTTACCATTTGGTGCTGGAGTGACGGCCGGCATGCTGTGCATAGTCGGGTCGGCAATGTACTTCATATCCACGGGGATATCCCACTCCCATACCCTCAGGGACTTGTCATCTGAAGTGGTGACGAATCTCCTGTTCTCGTCCACAAAGGTGATGGAGTTCACAGCCCCCAGATGCCTGTCGTACTCCTGTACGATATCTCCTGATCTGGTGTCCCAGCAGATGATTTTCTTGTCGGACGTACCGGCCACGAAAAGGTGCTGCTTATTCTTATCCGGGTTGAATTTGACGCAGTATGGTATCTTGCGGCTGGTAAACCTGGAAAGGACCTGTCCCGTTTCCGTGTCCCACAGCTTTATGTACCTGGAATTGAGAGTGCAGATATAGATATAATATGAAATTTCTAGAGTAATAAATTCTTCAGATTTTACTCACGCAGTTCAGAATATCACATCTATTTTTCAATTATATAACCTCAATATATTCTACATACCTGTCATAACCGGCTGAGAGGAAATGCTTGCCCGAATTATTGAAATTGATGTCCCTGACTGCCTGTCGGTGGCCGTAATAAGTCCTGACGCACCTCCTCTCATTGTACACCTCCCACAGCTTGATGCGACAGTCCATACTGGCCGACAGAAACAGATGCGCCGTCCTCGGGAACCACCTGATGGCGGCGATGCCCTTGGAGTGTCCAGACCACGTATGTATATGAGATTTGGGTAGGAAACATTTCTCAGGCGGAGAGTCAGATTTGAGGTTAACCCCCACGTCTTGGGGGGCGTGAAGGAAGGATCGGCCTTGGTAGTCCACGGCGTCCTTAATGTGAAGAACAGATTTCTCTTCCACGGGTTTGTCTTCAACGGGTTTACCTAATACAAAAAAAAAAGGAGTAAGTTAATACCTAACAAAAATCTTGGTACTTCATTTTTCTATGATTACTAAGGATTTTTCCAATCAATAAAAATAATGAAAATGACAAAATAAATAGTAGTTATAGTAGCAATGAACCCCCACCCTTTTTAACCTTTTTTTGCTGACGAGATGAAGTTATTTAATAAACAAAATCTAACAGTGCAAGTTTATACACAAAAAAAAATATATATATAAAAATACACAAAACTCACCTCTTTTACTTTTTTTTGATATAAGTTCATCCAGCTCCGCCTGCTCTTCTTCTGAAGGCTTAGCCACTTTCTGCTCATCGACATAACCCCCCCAAGGTCCGAGAAAGCCATCAATATCACTCGGGTCTCCATTTCTCTTCCGCTTCCTTTTATCCAAGGGCCTAATCTTACTTGCCTCGAACACAGTTGTGACAGCTTCTGGATCTTTGCCTTCTTCTGTCGACCCAACGATTTTGATCTGCCCGTCTGTACTTATGGATGGGTCTAAAGCGTATCCGTAGCTGGTGAAGGTCCTTCTTTGGTTCTCGAACTGAAACTCGCTTACATGTGCTGGTTCTACGTGGCCAGAAAGCATGTTTCTCTCCATCCGTTGTTGCTGAGTCTTATATGGGTTTGCAGGGCCCACGACTGGCGCAAACAATTCATCAAATTTAGGGTTGTAGTTTAACTCCTTCGTGTCGGGATGGATGTGTATTTTATCATCGTCCAAACCTGTAGGAAGCACTATAGGGGCAGCACAGATAGAAAGTTGCTTTTTTATAGAGAAATGGGAAACATTTTCAGGAATAGGTTTCAGATGCTCTACTTCCGTGTCAGAATCATCTTCGTTGATTTTTGCGTAAGTTTCTTCGTCGCTGCTGCTTTCATATTGCTGTAAAGCCAACATTTTCACTTTGTTTATGTGGATTGTTATGAAACTGCGTTTCCAAAACGCATAAAAGAATATATATGGAGATATATAAGAGAACAAAACGTTTACATTGGCACACACACAATACCACAAAATAATCTATGTAATCTATGCACAAAATCACAACACAACACAAGCTTGGCAACTTAACCTCACTAAGAGCATAGGGGGGTCTATTCTGTGGCATAGATTGATTAAGAGCCGAGACCGACACCGACACCGAACCAGAGTATATAGAGAACTCTTTTTATACTATGACCGAACCACACCTAATCTATGAACCGTAGATAAAATATATATCTATGAACCACAACCACTCCGAACGACGAGTCACGTCAAACTAAACTTTGGAAGGGCGGGGCGGGGCGGAACTGGCGGAAGCAAAATGAATCTTTGAGAGAAACCACAGAAGAAGAGGAAGAAACGTCAGAAAGAAACATAATTTACACACACGGTCTTTAAACTAATACGGTTGTCTGGTAACTTTTAGCCAATCACAGCTCAGCCGGCAAAACGTCACAGGTATGCTGCATCCACGCGTATTGGCATCTCAGTACATCGAACAAAGGCATATAGATGGAAAATAATATAAGGTAGACAGAGCGCGATATATAATATTTCAAAAATCACATGTTTATATTAAATAAAATTAAAATTATTTAAACCTATTATGGGTAGACTATTAAATAAATAAATATTGGTAACATAGAAATTAATATATAAAATTTGTTTCAGTACCTACCTGAATCCAGTTTTAGTTTAGCTAGCTATAATGTATAGGGGTACTTAAGGGGGTATTGTAGTTACAGTTACTAGGTAGGCATTGAGGTTTTTGTTTATCCTGTGATTATGGTAATTAATTGACTATATTTTCCTGATGTTATAGGTACCTACAACACTAATTAACTTGTCTTTTAGGGTAAATTTACTCGATGTAGTTTATTAACATAAAATTGCAAAAATTAATTGAAAATAAGAAAAAACCAAATACCTACCTAGTTAGTAAAATAATAGTCAGTACTATAAGTCATTATTTATTTCCAAAATTAAAAAATAAGTTCGTACATACCCTTTAAAAATGTTTTAACATAAAGCACGTAGGCAGATAGGAGAAAATGAGATGTTTTTTGTGTACCTAAAGGTGTATATTAATATGATTATACAAAATATTGTGCATCCTCTGCTTGCACGGTCTGTTTACACATCAAACTAGGTAACTGTACCTCTGTCACTCCTATAATGACCTTAAAAAACCTTGGACCTTGGAAAAGTAAAAAATCTAATCACTTCTCCCTTTTTTTTGCCTTTTCACTATTACCTTTGCAAGTCGCTACACTGCAAATAGTTCCAGTCGTATTGCTAAAAAGTAGTAAATATTTTGTTATTGAGCACAGTAAAACATTTGTCTGTTCACCTTTTATTTGAAGCTAATTACACCGAAAATAAAATGATGGAAACACTTAACGATAGTTCAATAAAAATCCGAAATACTTATAAATTGTTGAAAGCACGAAATACACACTATAGCCGAAAATTA
Source organism: Pogonocherus hispidulus (assembly GCA_963924545.1). NCBI lineage: Eukaryota > Metazoa > Arthropoda > Insecta > Coleoptera > Cerambycidae > Pogonocherus > Pogonocherus hispidulus. The sequence continues at coordinate 46,521,027 of OZ004698.1, read as the reverse complement.
GCACTAATTAACAAATATAGAACCGTTAACCGTATAAGAATACAATGGAAATGGCATACCACATAAAACTTGCAGCCGTCTTGTGACGTCACTGTGACGTAGAGGTCGCCATATTGCATAGCTTACCAGACAACCGTATTAGTTTAAAGACCGTGATTTACACACACATTTATTAATTCTAGTGGATTTATTTATTCACATTTCGCTTATTAATTCCTTATCTGAGAGATTCCAAACTAATATTTATAGAGATAGAAGCATAGACTAGTAGGAAACTTTACTTACAGTTTCCAACACAAAATATGTTTTCGATTTACCTTGTCTTATATTTTGAACAATAGATGTCAGCCAAGAAAGAAAGATATATTTGTCCTACTTTATTCAAAACAGAGATTATGAATAATATAATCTGTTCAAAAGCATATTTGTAGGCTACTGTCCGCAGTGATGTGCCGGATAATTATCCATTTATAATTAACCGGATAATTATCGATAATTATCCGTCGGCTAAAAATCCTTTCAAAATTAGCAGGCTAATTATTATAGTGCCAGTGGTAAAAATAACCTCATAGGGAGGTATATTGGAACTTTTATTTAATTTTTTATTAAATTAGTTTTTTAATTTGTACGATTATTTTTATTTTTGATGTACTTAATTCGGTGACTTAATTAAATGATGAGGGAGGATTGCGGTATTATAAAATAAAATACAAAATAATCCCTATCTCTAAATTTAATTTTTCCTTATCTATGATCGACTTATAATATAATATGATGACCTAATAATACCTATTATGCTTACCTACCTAGTAGGTAAGAATAAATAGATATTTTATTGGTAATTGCGAAAAAGTTAGTCTGATGTGTGAAAAATTGAAAAACTGTATACCTGTATTCTGCTAACGGCTAATTATAATATTTTTAGCCAGCCAAATGCTAGTTATATAATTAGCGGCTAAAAACCCATCACTGCACTGTCCTGTAATTCATATAATAGTTTTGCGGTAGGCAAAGACTGTAATCAGCCCTTTGCATAATTTCGCAGTCATTTTACATTTTGTAATATTACCATTACGTAATTTTGTACCAATAACGGCATGCAAACACCTAACAAACCATTAGCAGGCAAAAAAGTAAAAACGACAACACACTTTAGTTTTAGTTCTTTCAATTTATGTAATAAACCCGATAACACAAATATGCAATCATAAACCATAGCGGTAGGTCATAGTCAAGGATTGTTAAGTGTTTATAGGATTGCTCGATCGCTCAATTTTGTCATCCGCCTTTGTGCCGTCATCGAAGATATATGTAATCGAATTGGCAAAACATACCTACTTTGTGTTTGTTATATTTCACATTTGCAAGAGAATTTTCGTATTTGAATGATTATTAATATTATTATTTATTAAAGTTTGTAATAACAGTATAAAGTGTACCTATTTCTACAAGTTCGAGATCTTTGGATCTTTGATGACGTCACAATTATGGATTACATTGTAGTATAGGGATCGAGCAATCCTGTAAACAGTTAACAATCCTTGGGTCATAGTATTATATATATGCGGTAGGTATACACGACACAAAACATAATTTTTCATTTTTCTTTCCATTGTTTTATTGCCTCAATGCCAATGCAACACTTAAATAAAAATAGTATAATATACCTACTTAAATTATTGAAACAATCTGGCTGAGAAATCCGTGCTGATAGGTCAACAAATAAAATTCGCATATTCAGTTGGAAATAATTGTAAATCGTAGAATATTAAAATGTCGTTTATACCTATACAACCTGCAGAAGATATTATATTTTTAAAAATGGTCCCTATTTCCCTATTACCCTATTCATCGTTCTTGTTGCATGCTTCCTTGCTTTTGTTTGTTGCCTTATCCAGCACAGAATATCTATCCCCTATCACCTTTAACCGTAGAAGAAGAATATTGTTCCTTGTCCTTGTGTTTTAATTGATTTTAATGCCATGTGATCATATTGAAGAATTAGAAGAAGGAAGAAGAAATTGTTTAAGCTTTATTTTTATCTATGGTTGTCATAGAAAATATACTACATTTTCTATGATGGTTGTTGTTAAATTAAGTTGAAGTAGTAGCTGGTAGTAGGTTAATTTTATAATTTTCTTGCATTTTACATTTGCATTCATTTTCTTTTGAAGTTCAAGTAATTTTCTGTGTGAAACTTAAAAAACTGTTTACAGAAGATGAAAATATAAAATATGCAGTCACCACCATCTCAAGACTCTGGTATGGAAGTTATTGATAATTTTGAGGCAATAAGATTATTAATAAATGTATTTCTAATTAAAAAAGCAAAGAGGCTAAATAAACCTGTAAATCAAGAAAAATTTATTGACAATGTACGCAAGGAGTTCAGAAATAGAGGTTACAATTATTCAAAAAAACAGATAATACACACCTGGAAGTATTTATTAGAGAATTATCAGTATTACAAAGAAAATTTAACAAGTGATGACACAGCAGGAGCATGGACTTATTTTAATTTAATGGATAATTGTTTTGTCGATTCCAAACAGACATCTGAAAAATTTAAAGACTCAAAATGGACTTTTTTCTTAATAGAATCTCTATGCAAGTATAAGCCAGTAGTGTTACAGCAAGGGCTTACTATGGACATCCTTCAAGCGGTTGAAGATGATTTTCAGGAAGCACAGAATTATAATATTAATCAAAGAGATATATACAAACAGTGGGTATTCTTAAAGCGAGTTTATAGGCAAAATAAAAAAACTGGATTTTGTAAACAACATGCTCAAAATGTATATTTCTCAGCACTGAAAAATTTTTTTGAGTCTGAAATGACAATACAATGTCCTGTAAAACAAACTTCAAGAACATTCAATATAAGGGATAATGAATTAACTTCAGCTATAGAATCTATTAAAGATGATGAAGGTAGAAAAATAAAAAAACAGAAAATCGATTGTAAAGTTACCTCCAAATCAATAAATATACATACCTTACCGAATGATGATTTTTCAATTGAAACTATTTCTGTTAATAATAATCTCGGCAGTATTACTGCACCATTGACTAACGTAATGCATGACATTCTGTTACAATGTCTTAAGATAAATAAAGACAAAATTCAGAAATTGAATGGAGTGCTAGATGAAGATATTTTAAATGAAATTGTTGAGGAGTTTCTAAAACTTGGACACAATACCACACATGAATTAATATCTAATGAATGGAATGATTTGTTCTGTAGATATGAATTAATAAAAAACAGCGAATATCCAGAAAAATGGCCATTTTACAATGACATGAACTATATTTTTCATATTGCAAATATAAATGAGCAACAGGCCAACGTGGACGATGAAGATAATCAAAGCACTATTGGTAGCATAATAATCGAAAATTTGAGAAAGAATCAAAACTTGAGACATACAGATTATGCAGCACTAACAGAAAGGTTGCTAAATATTTATGAAGCTAATAGTAGAGAATTTTTAGAAATAAAGGATATACTTCTAGAAAGAAATTTACTGAGAGAAGAAACCAATTATTTACTAAATATATTGGTTGAAAAAATACAAAAAAAAAGGTGATTCATCTTGAATCTATTAGCATTTTATAGTATCCGATATAAAATCTAATCCTGAACTTACAGACCAGTGACAAAAAAAATGTGTGTGGATTTGAAAAATCTACTTTCTAAAAAAGTTGTAGTAATAGAATACTCATAAAAATTAAATTTTTTATAGCAAAGGTTAAAGTATGCTTTGTCCAACTCACAACAACAGATCAAGTAGCATTTTAACCGGAAGGGTACATAAAATAAAACTTTAACAGCAAGGATAAAGTACTTTAATATTTTTATTTAATTTGACGTTACTTACTTTGAAATGTCACAATTGTCTGCAAACTTGTTCGAAGTTTTTCTTTAAACTTCGCTATAAAAAAATGGAATGGAACACACGACGGTAAAATTTCATTATCGACTCGTGAAATTTACATTTTCACTCATCGATAAAAAGTAATTTTACCGTCTTGTATAACAAATAACTGTTTATAGTATGTCATGGAAAAATGTTTTTAAAATTTGAATTTATGCACAATTTCTTATATAATTACCTATTGTATAACTTGATATGAGTAATATAATTGTTTTTATTACTTTTGGCTAATATGAATAGATTTATAGAAGACATTAACAGTACCTTTAGATAGCTGCTTGTGTGCATGCTTAGTCCAGAAATAAAAAGAGAATTAATTGTAAAATAAAACTGACAATATAATAAGTATTTGCAAATGTTAAAAAAAGGAATTCTCAACAGTTTTACCCATAAGGTACATATAAAGGCATAGGATTTTTTATATCTGTAAAAATCCTACTAGTTACTAGTAAAATATTTACGTTTTATATTTTGATTGCACTTTATTTGATTGTGAAATGGGCTACTAAATAAACAACAAACGTGAAACGTAGGTATTTCTGATTCTGATGGAATCTAATTTTCAAAATGGTCATTGAACGTCAATTCAAAATATCAAAGATTGAAAGTAATTTTGAAACGATAAAATGAAACGTTTCTTTAATTCAAAGCTCAAAGCGCTATTTGACCTGAGGTTGATAAACCTTGCATTTCGTAATTCCCAATCAATACTATCAGTAGCATCAGCACTGTTCCGAAAATACTGTTCAGTGCTAAAACATATACTGTTGTAATTTTCGTACCATTTACATGAAGGACCTTGTTTTGAGGTTTTTTTGTTTAAAAAAAAAACTGGTTGCATTTCAAAATAAAGAAGGTTTGCATTTGGCAACTAAATTAACCCAAAGGCATATTAATTGGTTCAGAGAAAAAATGAAAGTAAAACTAGCAGTGCAAACGTTTAGTTTGAGTGTTTGTAGTGGCGAGATACAGTGAAATACACTGCAGTGCCCTCTTTGGGTCTTTGCTACTACCTGTCTGACAATTATTGTCTAATTGACAGACAGATAACGATCTGCAGAAAGCAGATGCCATTACAGCGACCTCTATTGTCTGATGGATTACATCAACATCCATGGAGATGTTGATGTAATGCAACGCCAGTCGGGGCATATTGCCCGTGGAGTAGTTGTTTTCGGCATCTCCTTCCAATAATTGTTTAGTTTGAGTGTTTCAAAGGCAATGCAGTATTTACGAGACACAAAATATCCAAGCGACTTTCAAGACAGTAAGGCAACAGAAATGTTTATTGTTTTTGTAAATGACGCCTGACATTTTAAATAGTAGAAACCCATTAGCTAAATCTTTAATATCTGGTCTTCGTCTAGCTAATAAAGAATTAGTTTTCAAGAAAATACAGAGGTCGATTGATTACATCAGTTCGCTTAAATGTTCCCCAAATGGACCGCCATTGCATGAATCTCCTAGAAAGACTGGTTTTATTGGATTTGTGGTCAACTTCAAATCGTGTATGGGTGTCTATCAAAGATCGGTGGTTTTAATAGTACACTGCCGCAGCAAAATGTAGATACATTTTATTTTTTTTTATTTATTTAACAGAAAAACTGCTATAATGCTAAAGAAAACATTACACTGTGCTAACATTCACAATGCCCATTAGGCAATCACGTCGCAGCATCGTTCATCGAGTCCACTACCTATATGGCACTCTGATGAGCGCCAAATAAGTGCGAAATCGGTCAGTGTCATATATTTTATCTATGTGCTCAGTGTCTGGTAGTACCTAGGTCTCGATGAACGATGTGCCGATTCCTTTATGGAGATGCCGAATATATATATATTTTATCTATGATGCAATGCCAGTAGAGGCGCATTGCCCTTGAGTAGTTAGTTGTTTTCGGCATCCCTTTCAAATAATTTTGTGTCGAACATGTAAAATTATTCACAATAAACGAATAACTGCTGATAACTGAATAATTATGTGTATAAAAGACCTGAAAATATGAATCTGTAAGTCGAAAAACGGCATATTATGCGCATCGCACACTCACAAAGACACTACCGACGTCGACGTCACAATACGCGATTCATTTTAAGATCGTAGCGCCAAAATGGCAGAAATCTATACTAACCTTTGGCTACTGACACTGACGTTTGAAATTGTATTCATCAAATATATTTGTTGTCGACAACTTTAAACCAGGTAAAAAGCTTGTAAAACTATTTTGAAAGCGGTAAGTAGTGATATAAAATTAAAATAGATTTCAATATTTTTCGAGCGTTCAATCTGAAAATGAAACTTAACCTCAAAATATGTCAAATTCTTTATTGGATATACGGCATACATACTTTTATGGAAATAGTCATTCTTAGATAAAAGTAAAGAGCACACACTCTACTTTGCGTTCTTTAGCTTCTTTATCCATACTAGTCTCCTGTAAACTCTCTTTAAACGCTTTAAGCTTTTAGCAAGAATCGCGTATACAAATATATGTTTGTATCAGACTTAGAGCTAGTGACTAGTAACGCATCTATCAGTGTAAATGATCTAAGGTAGAACCAGTTGAAAGTTGAAACTCTTCAATTATTCTGTGCTGGCTGTGTTCAATGGACGAGGCCAAAGAAACAAGAAGAAGAAGAATTATTCTGTAGTTGGAACAGGAACAAAACATTAACCAGAGGTTTTATTGTCTCTGGCAACTAAAAAGAAAACAGATATTCTGTGAAGAAAACTGTTGAAGCACTGCAGAAATAAAAAATGTATACAAAACATTTACTTCTCTATTAGAATTTTTGCCTGTTTACTTTCATTTCGATAATGTTGGTTGATATATTTATTTAGTTCTCGTAGCACACAAAAGGTAACTATATAAATTTGCTTTATCAGCTATTTTTTGGTTATAATTTCATTTTTAGGTTCAATTATTGATTGTATTAGAAATGGGAATTTACTTGTAATAATCTTGAAGGAATAGATATGGAACTAATAGTTGAAGTTGTGCTTGAGTTTGACTGAATTACATGCATTGCATACACATGCATTTTTGGATTGATAAACGCAGCCAAGGATGTGGGTTTAATGTTCGTCGTCAGGTGCCACCCTCACTCTCTGGTATGAAGTATTCTTATTCAAAATTCGTTATTCGAATGTAATGAAGTTCTATTAACAACTAATAACATTTTTTGTAAGTTTGAGGCCTCCTGCTTATTGTCCAAATCCAGAAGTATAATTGTATTAGCACTACACATTTGGTAATTAATTTAATCATTTACTGTTTAATCACTTCTAATAATAGTGTGGAAACTCAGGTGCTCCAGAAAGAACGCTTCTGTTTTTAATTGACACAGTAGTCTCATCTTAATAAGCATCTTATAAACGTTTTGGGATAAATTTTCTTATTAAATTTTCGTAATAAGCCACTTGCCAAATCGAACTTAATTTTAATATTGTGCTAATAATGGTCATAATTTTGTGCATGTATTTAAGTTAGTCACAGAATTGATGTTCTTTTCATTTCTATAGCTTATTAATATATACCTGTAAAAGGAAAGAATTCCAGTGGTTACCTCTGATAAGCTGTAAATCATATTGAGGTTTCCAACTATAAAGCATACTGCATCCTATTTTAACCTAATTTCCTTTGAGATTACACCACCTCATCTGTAAAATAATAAAATTAATAAAAACAAGGAATGTTATCAAAATAAACTATTCCAAACAAAGCTTATTCTCTCTAAGTACCTATTATATCAAAGCAAAATTTTAAAGTTTGCCCTAAAACACTATATTATGGAATTAAAATTATATAAATATAACTTGCTGTTGTATCAAATTGAATTAGTATAAAGTATAAACGTAAAAAAATCTGCTACACTGTGCTACTAATATTTTCAATTGTGATTTGTTCTCCAGAAAATTGTTTAGAAAATCTTGAATATTGCTAACTCACTGCTTAGCCCCCTAAAATTTTACACATTGTGTGGAACTTGTACGGAACAAATGTTAATTTTTGCATTGTCGGGACCTTTTTTATATTCATGTTTAAAGAGAGAACAAAGTGCATGTCAAAAGGGAGTGCAATATTCAGAATATAGCATATTTATATAATTTTTTTATATCTTCGATATACAGGGTGTTTCATAATATATGCGCAGGACTTCAGGATGTTATAGCTCGTCCAAAAATATGAAAAAAAGTTCCTATTAACTTACCCTCTAAAATGCACCATTTTAGAGAAACAGGGTGTTGAAGTTGAAAAAAAAATTTCGTTTTTTGCGAATATCTCCGGAACCGTTTATAGCAGAGAAAACAGATGTTGTAAGCATTTTATACTCATAATAAACTATGTTTTGTGCAGAAAATTTTTTTTTTAAAGTCATAAGTGGTGAAGGTTTTGAAGGGGTAGTAAGTGTTTTTTCTCCCCAACTTCTACGCTACTGGAAAAAGTACGATTTTGAGACGCCCATTTGAACCGCCAATGTTTTCTACACAAAAAAGGTACTTGGTCATAAGCTCTAAAGTCGATCGTTTTCGAGAAAAATCAACTTTTATGTTGAAAAATATGGTCAATTTTTTGAAAACATGGTCAATTTTACCTTTACGGTTTGGGGAATTTTGACAAGTCAACTTTTGTATCATTTTTTCATTTTTTTTTAATTTTGCAATTATGAAGTTAACGTTTGGTTTCGTTACTTGTTCTAACGTTTAAATAAATTTTGTTTAATTAGTAAGAAAAAAATTTTATTTAAAAAAATTGACCATGTTTTTCAACATAAAAGTTGATTTTTCTCGAAAACGATCGACTTTAGAGCTTATGACCAAGAGTACCTTTTTTGTGTAGAAAACATTGGCGGTTCAAATGGGCGTCTCAAAATCGTACTTTTTCTAGTAGCGTAGAAGTTGGGGAGAAAAAACACCCACTACCCCTTCAAAACCTTCACCAATTATGACTTTAAAAAAAAAATTTTCTGCACAAAACATAGTTTATTATGAGTAGAAAATGCTTACAATATCTGTTTTCTGTGCTATAAACGGTTCCGGAGATATTCGCAAAAAACGAAATTTTTTTTTCAACTTCAACACCCTGTATCTCTAAAATGGTGCATTTTAGAGGGTAAGTTAATAGGAACTTTTTTCATATTTTTGGACGAGCTATAACATCCTGAAGTCCTGCACATATATTATGAAACACCCTGTATAGCTTTCAACTACCCTCAAGAATTTAAAATTTTTTGGTTGATTTCAAGGGTACGGTCGAAATCAGAGAATTTTGTGTGGTAGTCTTTATCCAGAACCGATGGTCACTCCAGTACATAGATTCCAGTCCATTGGCTACCATGCTAGGGTACATTCGCAGGTGCCACCTTCTGTATATTACAAGTAAGTGATATACCTTTACAAGAGATACTAGGTTTTGCCATATTAGTCTTCAATTGACAGTATTTTTACATTTTAGTAGCATATTCCTTTGTATTTACCGCCTTTAACTATTTACATACATTTTCGTTAATAATGTATTTTGTAGATTTTTTTTGTCTGAGCATTAAAAGTAATATGTAAACAGTATTTTTTACAATGGACTTTACTTTACAAAGTGCTTAACTTCTGTTGCCAATCCGGTACCTAGTTAGTAAAAAATTGCCGCTACTAGCAATTTTGCTATTCCAAATATAAATTCTTTTTATTTTTTGATATATACACACCCCACAAAAATTATCGCAACACTAAAAATTTGCTATTATTTTGATATTCGTTTTCTCTGGAACTAATTGTCCGATTTAATTGATTTTTTTTTTGTATTGTAAGTTGATTCGTTAGCAATGTGACTGGTTTAGTTACATTCTCGAAAAAAATAATTTTGAATACATACAGGGTGAAACAAGTGTAACATGATTTGTCACAGAAGTTTAGAACACCCTGTAGAGTTAATCAGTTATGGCAACATAGTAAAACTTAATAGGAGTTAAAGCGACTTCTTTTCTTAACATAATCGTCTTGGTTTCACATCGATATCTCAATAATTAAAGGAGATATTGCACAATAAAGGGTTCAGTGTCATTTTATTAAAAAAAAATCGATTACAAGTGCATCACTAAACAAATTTAATAAAACAGTATACTCTTACAGCAATAAAACACGTCATAAAATTAAAATAACAATTTTCAGTATCGGGTATTTCCTCCCCTAGCCTCAATTACCGCTTGATTACGCTTTGGTAGACTTTCAAACAGACTGTGTATGTAATCTTCCCCTATATCATTCCAAATCTGTTGAAGCTTGTTCTGGAGGTCATTTAATGTTCGGCAGGGGATTTGACCCTCCTTGATTTTCCATGACATGTAGTTCCATACATGCTCAATTGGATTTAGGTCTGGACTGCGAGCAGGCCAGTCCATTGTAGCAACATGACTGTTTTCAAGATATTCTCTTACTATACGTGCAACGTGAGGACGTGCGTTATCTTGCATTAAGGTAAAATTATTACCCAACAAGCGTCCATATGGAATCACATGAGGAACTAAAATATCCGTTATGTAACGTTGGGCAGTCATGCTGCCATTGTTGACAGGCACCAGTGCCGTACGCCCATTAACAGAAATTCCTCCCCACACCATTACCGATCCACCTCCAAAATTTTCGAGATGTTGAAAATTGCACTGCATATGCCGTTCACCTGGCCTTCTGTATACTGGCATACATCTATCTGACGAATATAAACAAAATCTTGATTCGTCAGTAAACAGTATACTAGACCATTCTTCTAGGCCCCAGTTACTGTGTTCCCTAGCAAATTGGAGACGGGCAACTCGATGTGCCCTGGTCAGACGTGGTCCCTTGGCTGGAACCATAGGACGTAAATTAACTTCTCTAAGACGGTTTCTAACAGTTTGTAAAGAAATGTTTACATGTCTGGCTCCCAAAATTTCTCGTTGAAGCATACGAGCAGTACAATGTCGAGTTCTTAATGCCGAAAGTCTTAGAAATCTATCATCTGCAGCTGTAGTTACCTTTTTACGCCCTTGTCCTTGCCTTCTGGAATGTTGTCCTGTTTCTCTATAACGCCTGATTAATCTGGAAATGGTACTTGGTTGAACACCTATTACATTTGCCACATATCTTTGACTTCGTCCGTCTTCAACGAGTGCAATTGCTCTTACTGACTCTTCATTTGACAAATGTCTGTTTAAACGAAGTTCAGCATTCATTTTTTTTAAATTTAGCACGCAAATTAAAAGAGTTTTAACAAAACTGTAACAAACGTATTTCTGTAGAAATAATGATTGTAGGAATGACATTTCAAATTTTGTTTTCAGAGCCTGCTAAGTTTTCGTAAAATCTGTAAATGTTTGTTAAGGTTTATTTGATTTTTTTTACTGAAATGACATTGAATACTTTATTTTGAAATATCTCCTTTAATTATTGAGATATCGATGTGAAACCAAGACGATTATGTTAAGAAAAGAAGTCGCTTTAACTCCTATTAAGTTTTACTATGTTGCCATAACTGATTAACTCCACAGGGTGTTCTAAACTTCTATGACAAATCATGTTACACTTGTTTCACCCTGTATGTATTCAAAATTATTTTTTTCGAGAATGTAACTAAACCAGTCACATTGCTAACGAATCAACTTACAATACAAAAAAAAAATCAATTAAATCGGACAATTAGTTCCAGAGAAAACGAATATCAAAATAATAGCAAATTTTTAGTGTTGCGATAATTTTTGTGGGGTGTGTATTTCTTCCGGGTTTCCTTAGATGAATAGACTAAGCACATTTATTGAAAATATTAACAAAATTGCCAATATTTCGCTGATCTTTTGATATTTTATTATATGTTTTAATCGATATGTGATTACACCAAAACACTATACTGCACTCTATGTGCGTTTCGCCAACCAAGTTGGCATCATCTGGAGATGATTAAAACTGATCAGTCAGTTGATGCCAACTTGGTTGGCGAAACGCACATAGAGTGCAGTATAATGTTTTGGTGTTATGTGGAAAACTACGTCATTGTTATCTTCACAACAAAGCTTCCAACCCCCTTTCAAGATCAAGGATACATTTGCTGTAAATCGGGGCATAATATAAATAGTATGTTCACTATCCAACCCAACTAATAGCATTGGAATATTCTCATTCGTAGTTTGAAATTCTGAAGTATTTCCTCTGAGTTACACCTTCAAATTTTCATTACTTTCCTCGCCTCAACATTTCATCTTTTATCTTTCAATCAACATTCCTGGTTATTATTTCGTGATTTGTTCAACCAACTACTTCAACAATCGGAGATCTTTTCTACCTATGTCTCATCTTAATTTACAAATTAAATTTGTAAATTATTAATAAATTATCAATTATGTTTTTCAAACAGCAGCTGCACCCGAACTAGTAGTAATTGTAACTATTGTTGGCTCCTCTTTGAATAAACAGGGTCTTATTTAAAGACAACAGTTATAAACATTAGTTACTTCTAGTACTGAAGATGATTGTAAATAAAATTAACCAAAACTGTATATAAATTTCTGTTTTACTAACATTTTAGATAAAATTATATGAAATCTTGCTGTAATACCTTACATTGTTAACATTAACATTATTATTCATCATGGATATTAAAGTATATTAGAATAATTTCCTACTAATACGTCCTGGTTCTCTTACCATACAATTTGTTAAATTGTAAAAACTTTAATAACATAATCTTATATGTAGTATTATGTATATAAAAAATAGCACTTAAGCTGAAGTTATGTGTTATATTGTATTTATATCTTACTAATTATAAGTGATTTCATTTACTAACAATTGAAAAATAAAATAACCCATATTTATAAATAAAAACGATATAATTATAATGTCACATTAGCTAAATTGTAAGTCATATAAGTGTATAACAGTGTATTTTAAAATATCCAGTTCTTTCTAGGAATATATCCGCTATTTTAGTACCATATTTACAGTGGGTTACTTTATTATGTGTATTTTTTCACAAAAGTTTTCCTAAAGTAGAGGTAAACACTGTAAAACCATTATCATTTAGTAGTATTTTTTTAGTGAGAAAGAAGCAATAAAATTTGATAATGCGTAAACAAAATAGCAGAAAATATTTACTACTAAACCATAGTCTTTACCTTGGAACTATCTAGATATTTAGGATATCGTTTTTGTAAAATTCATATTAAAAATTTCAGTGAGAATGGGTATATTACAGTTTTTGTCATTTTAGTGGGTCTAACAGTAACATCCGTATGCCTCCAATGGGAAGATCACTGGAAATGATAGCTCCTAGTCATACGCCCATCGCAAGGCACAATAACTCTCCAACATCCAAATTAAAGTGCGGTGTGTGGATATTTTTCGCTGTAGTGACTTTCTTTTTAGCGGGAGCAAAATATTATTTCCATGGGGTGAGTATTGAATAGCAGGGCTTCTAGCGGGTCGCTAAGATCACCAAACGTCACCTTTTATTACAGTTTTCAATAAAAAAAATCACAAAATTTTATTATTAAGTCCCTATTAAGACATAAAATCCATGCAACACACAGGCTTATGCAATAACTTTGTACATAAAATGTCCGTAAAGAATTGCTTAGTTACCTTTTGTATCTTAATAATTTTAAACAATTTGCTATGAATGTGTATAGTTTTTGCTTAAATTTTCAATGAAATTTGTAAAAACTGTGAAAAATGCCATGTTTCATATTTGTGTTAAGGTGCATCTAAATTAGAGTGAACAGAAGCAAGCGAACAAATTTGTTCGTTCGTCTCTGTTCGCCCTAATATATGTAGAAACACGGAAGAGTTTGTTCGTTCCTGTTTTGTTCTCCATACAAATTACGGAAGCTTAAAAACAATTGAATTCGTTCGTTCGCTTCTGTTCGCTCTGATTTAAATGCACCTTAAAATTAGCAAACCAACTAAATTATTTTCTGTAACATGTTATTAAAAGTGATGATAAATATCATGAAGAAGAATTAATAAGTCGTTGAAGACGAATATTGCTAGAAGCCCTCGAGTAGTTTTAATCAAAAATCAACTGTGAATCTCTATATCATATCATGGTTGTATGTCAGTGGTACCGCAAATGCTTACACGACTCATATATAAACGGAATTCTAACCATTTTGAGAAATTCAAATAATATCTTAGTTAGATATACTCCATTTTACATGTAACGTAAAGATGTAGAATATCAAATACTGTTGTATAGTATCGCTAGCATAGATAAGATGCAAAGATGATAGATACATTGGTTATGTACAATAAATAAGTACGCAAATGTAGTAGGATACCCTTATATGCATTATTTGAGTACCTATCTGTATACACTATTTCCTATTTGTTTATTTTTTTTATTTTCAGATGAATATAGGTGTTGAGGCATTGGTGTTCTGTTCTCTCCTGTTGATAGTACTTATTATAGGGGGTTTAATTTCCTTATGTGAAGCAATTACCTCATATTCTCCATCGCACACACCCATCGATGCTCCTAATGTGGCAGTACATGATCAGGTAGGTACACTATTGCACAAATTAAGGGAACACTGAATTTCCTTGTAATTAATTTTTGAGGAAATACAATATATATTAAGAGCTACTTTATAATAAAGGCCAACCAATAGTTTTTTATGTTAACCCTTAACTGGACAGTGACCTGTGAAGTGAATTGTATCAAAGTTATACAATTACAAAATTGTAATTAAACAAAAACTGCCGACTTTCACTTAAGCTATTTTCGGCCCCTTTTAGTCCAGTAATGCATGATTAAAGGATAGATCTGGAAACAAGTAGGTAACCAGAGAAGAAAAAAGATTGTGAAAATAGGATATTGCATTGCATATCTTTGCCGTTGTGCTTCTGTTGAAATCATTAGAATTTTCGTAAATAATTACTTTTTATCACATTAAATGCACTGGCGGAGGCTGTAGCATTCACGTTAAATATATTTTAACTTATCTGGATTTAGATACTGAAAGTACCCACTGATTCACACACTTCATATGTTTCAATTTTGCTTATTCATTTTTTTTTACCTGTGGACGTTGTCAATGTCATTGACCTAACATCGTAATTTATAAGTGAACCGCACACTTATTCAATCTTCTATTGCTACTGAATGTAAGTTGAAAGAACAAAGCTATAAAAGTGAACTAGCAAACGACTTAATGGTACTATAGTTATTCTGAGGGAAATATACTGACGATATGAAGTAGTAATTTCAGTTAGTTAGTGAAAGTTTAAAATTTGCCTGGTGAAGGTAGTTTTGTGATGCTCTGTGATGTAATAGTTTAATTTTTAAACCACCAGTGAATTAGAAATATTTTTTCGATCAAATTTGTCATGTATTACTATTATTTAAATTAATTAAGCACTTTTAATTATTAATTAATTAAGCACCATTATAAATATGTCTCATTTTTATAAATACTCTTAATAATTCGTCCACTTAGAATAATAAAGTTCTATCTGGACATTCAACTATATTGAGAAATCAAAGGCTAAAGTTTGGATAACTTATAATCTACTATAAAATTAATGATATTCAATTGGGATAAATATAATGCAATATTGGGGTAATATTTATCCCAATTGAATATCATTAATTTTATAATAGATTATAAGTTATCCAAACTTTATCCTTTGATTTCTCAATATAGTTGAATGTCCAGATAGAACTTTATTATTCTAAGTGGACGAATTGTAGAAATTTTCACTGAGGTCAAGTCACTTTGCCAAAATGTTTACAATTATAGCATTATATTGAAAACCAGTTTTTTTCCTATAAAATATTTGTCCTCATTATTATTATTATTATTTTTAGCAAGAAACTGAGGAAACGCATAATCAAGTGCTAACGCCAACCATACCACAAAATATGTCAGAAATGCCCCCTCCCCCATACCATATAGCCGTAATGTTGTCTCCAACCCCTGATTTGGATGCGATTCAGGTTATAAGGGATTCCCCTCCACCTTCGTATGAGAAGGCTGTTACTTGATTAATTAATGCAAATGTCACTTGAAAACCTAGTCCTTACTCCTAATAATGCTATCTATTTTTCCAAAGTCTCACGTTTTCAATGTTTGGAGACCAATAATGAAAAATGTATATTTCCATAATTATTAGCTTGGTTGTAACTGAGTAACTTTCTTGGCGGTCGTGGACTGAAAATTGATCTCGAAATGATTAGACTGCCCAAAAGGATTTAAATCGTTGCCAAAATTTAATGTGTTCTGTGCTAGACAGACCAAATTCAATGGGATGAGTTCTTTTAGGAAACGGAAAAACCGAATATAAAAAAATATATGTATTTATGTGTTTTAGTTTTATGAATCACATCAACAATGGACCTAGTACCAGCTATGTTTTTTTATCTTCACAGTTTCCGTAAAAGTCCTATTAAATCTGATATGTATTGTACTGAATATTTGCAATGAATTGTCACACTGGTTTTTGGATCAAAAATGTTACAAAGATGTGATTTTATATTAAAATCACATATAATAATTTTTTATATTCCTAGACATAAGTCTACATATACATTCTATACGGTTTAATATCTATATTCCTATACTCGAAGTATCATATTTGGAATTGTGTGCCATATCCTTGTTTATATAAAATATTGTTAATCGACTGCATTGGTGACGCCATGTTAAAAAGTCTAATACTACCAAGGTCATTGAATTTGATTGGTTATTTTTTTAAATGCACGAATTTTATTGGTCAGTGCACACATTATCGATATGACATATGTTCGCCATCCACTCATACGACTGCGGTTGAATAACTATATTTTTCTATAAATAAGGGCCATATTTACCATTTAAATTTAAATACTCTACTTATTAGAATTTTTACAATCTTTTTATAATGATTTTAATATGGAAATTCCCTAAGTCTGTACACTTATTTTCTACAACTTAGATTTTTCAATTATTTTGTTTGTGATAATATTTTAAGTGCAATATGGTGTTTGTAGATGCATAATTGGCTAGATCATGTCGCCTGGTCCCGGCATAGGTACTAGTCTGTTCCATTGCCCTGTTTCACTGCTTCTCCGCAATTACTGTCATTGGCAGCACGTAACGATAAGTTTACGGTAGTCAATTGTTTGTTTTGATTTGAGGTTAGTGATAGCCTGACGGCTGTCAAACCTGTCTGCTAGTGTTTTCATGATTGTTTTGATGCTATCCGAATTACCTTCGTTATTTTGAATTATTTTGTCGTTGTGTATATAAATTTTAATCTTTTGGTTACTTTTATGAGTTTTGTGGTGCCGTAAAATGCAACTGCTGTCACTAGTGTCACTGTCAACTTTTGACAGATAGGTTATGCCACACTGACACTTTGTAGTTCTCAGTGGTATAAGACAATGTGGTGGCAACAGCTACCGAATCTCCATGGCAACCACGAAATGAATTGCAGACCCCTGTACCCAAATTAGGCCAAATCGACAGACTAGAAATAAGAGCAGGCAACGCAATTTAGCCGATTATGTTAGATGTAAATAATTTTTATTTGAAGACAATCATATTCTCTTTTTCTATTTATACGTCTTGCTGTCTATATTCCACTATTTTGTAATGAATAGGTATTTTATAAATTGTCAATATTATATATATATATATATATTGGTATTATGACAACCAATGATATTTTTATATTTGATGTGTTGTACAACAAGAAGTCTTTAGAACTTTGATAGTTTATTTTCAGTACAAAATTATTATTTAATGCATTTGCTAGACATCAAATATATTAATAAATTTATTCCCCTATTTATATATGTTATACTAAAGAATAAAGGATGTAAGAAATTGGTAGAGATAGTTTTTTTTAAATATCTAATATTAAGTTTACCTAATAACAATTTCTGATAGCAAACTTGTGTGTAATTGGAAGTTCTCAAGAGCATTTTGGATGAGTTTGCTGAAATTGTAATTAGGTAATGTAGAAAAACGAAATCCTAATTTTGAAAATGATAACTAAAGTGCATCAAAAGTAACTTTTACCTGTCTATGAAAACTTTTATTACGTCCATTTTAATATAGCTGAAGAGAACCAGTTGACTCCTCCATTGGTCGTACAGCTTCGCACAAAATTACCAATTTATGATATAAAGAAAATAAAAATTATTAATGGTGAGACCAAAAAGTAAAGTGACGATATTTTCGGTGCCCTAGTGACGGACGGTTGGACAGTAACGGTAGAGTCCAGTATCTAGGAATCTGTAAATGTTTAGTAGTGGCAGAGACTTATACATCTACATTCTATACGTCTCTGGTAGTGGGTAGGTAATTCCACTATTATTCAAATTTGGCGCTGTAATCCGTCTTATTTTCTATTGCACGTCTTATTTTCTATTTGATTGGCAGTATAGAGTAATACTTCTGCGAATACTATGGTTGCAGAAGAGAAGTCAAACACAAGTCCATTCCACCCATAGACTTACTAAGTCTATGAATCCACCCAAGGATTTTTAACTGTTTACAGGATTGCTCGATCGTTCAATTTTGTCATCCGCCTTTGTGACGTCATCGAAGATATATGTAATCGAATTGTCAAAATATACCTATTTTGTGTTTGTTATATTTTACATTTGCAAGAGAATTTTCGTATTTGAATGATTATTAATATTATTATTTATTAAAGTTTGTAATAACAGTATAAAGTGTACCTATTTCTACAAGTTCGAGATCTTTGGATCTTTGATGACGTCACAATTATGGATTACATTGTAGTATAGGAATCGAGCAATCCTGTAAACAGTTAACAATCCTTGCATTCCACCACCAACGTACATATGTTGCCACCACACACTCCACAGACAATAAAAGTCTTGTCTGTGGTCCACAATCTGTGCGAAAAACAAAACACTAATTTGATTTGAGAGTGCGTCAAATTTGTGGTTATGTTTTATGTTTTTTATTTATCTGTGAAGGAATATTACTGACATACAGTATAAAATGTAAAAAGTGTAAAATTTTTATTGTACTTTCAAGAAAATGAACTTTGCATCTACTTCTGAAGTGCTTAAAATTCATCAATATGAAGAATACTAGTGGAATAAAAGGATAATATGGATATTTGTAAAAATAGTCTAGGATAATTCCTTGGTTGAATTATCAGTTTTACAGGCATTAGTACAATACGGAACAGAATGGCTTTTATCAGAATGTACAGGTGGTAATTCAAATCACTTATTAATAATATTGAATCATTTCATCACGCAATACTTCATAAGTAATTTTTACAATAAGCTTTATGAAGACCTGAAATAATTTAATCTTGGCTAATTATTAGAGATAGGTCAAAGGCGTATGATTTGTATTATTCCATACAAATCCTACCCAACAACAGTTTGTAAACAGCAATCTGGTTAAAGTTAATACTTTTAAATCTGCGTACTTCAATGTGGTAAACTGTAACTACTATTCATAATACTTACTATTAATTTAAATATTGTATAAGTATATATGGTACGTGTCCCAGTATGTGAATTTTGAATTGTGTGTACTATTTAACAACAGAATGCATAGGTTTAGAAACATAGTACAGTGGCTGACAGCTTAATTTTATTAGAAAGTTTAAGTTCACATTTTCATTAGGTATAGCCTTAATATACAACAAATTAAGTATTCTATATATAATCATCCATTTCTACCAAATATTTTTGTAAACCAAGGGCATACAGAGTAAAAAAAGTTAACTACAAATGAAATACCTAATCCCTCTTTTCTAAATTAAAACATTGAAAGCCAAAAAAATGTCAATTCAATCTGTGAACCTTATTATTCAATCTCTATGCAGATATCACTCAACTGTTTATTCAGTAAGGGTCTTTAATTAAATTAAATGAACACAACACATGTGTCGTTTGATGTATCAGTGTCTTGTCCAGATGGTTTGATATTTAACATGTTTGTGCAATTTAATAGATTCATATATATATATGTTTTTTTTTTAATTGACTGTAGGTACATATTTTTAAAGTATTAGCCATTAACATTTTTTTTTAAAGTTATATTTGATTGAACTTTATTCTTTATTTTTATTAATAATATCAATAACAAGAACTCATTTTATTAACAAAATATATATAAAAAAATATGTACCTAAACATTAATTACTTGAAGTTTGCATCATTCATGTACATGAAATTGTAACTAGAAGTGAACATAGAAAAATATATATGGGAAATCCATCAAAAATCAAAATACTCAACAGTTTGCTATTTATTATAAAGGAATTTATAGTTACTATTATTACTAAATAGACTTTTTTGGATGTAATGAAATATTTACATCAAAGTTTCATTTAATTAGTTATTGACATGCCCTAAAGGATACATAATATATAGAAGATACAGAAAGTTTTTAACCTTGGAAAAATATGCAATGTGAGGTTTTTAAGTGTTGTATTATTAATTCCCTTATTAGAGAACTGTGATTAATACTTAATAACTGTGTACTTTTTTCAGGCCGGTATTTAACAAAAATTTTATAGTGGCTCTATTGTCCGGTTTAGCAGCGGGCTTCACAGTAGCATATTTAGCTCTGTCTCCGAAAATGATCACTTTTACGGATCCCCACTCAAGCCTAGAAATGGAGTACATGGCTGGACCAACCGTAGACCCCGGCTCACATTCAGAAAACGAGGAATTTCATAATATGGAAGATGCTACGGTGGCCAATAAATTATATAATGAGGTACGAATTCTGTGTTGGGTAATGACGGGGCCGAAAAATCATGAGAAAAGAGCAAAACACGTGAAAGCCACCTGGGGGAAGAGGTGTAACATTTTGTTGTTTATGAGCTCGAAGGAAGGTAAGCAAACGTCTGTGATTGTGTTTTATTAGGAACACTTCTTTAAATATTTAAATAGTTATATAATTTCAACAACTACAAATAATCATTTATTGCAAAACAAGTGTTAATAAGTTAGTGCAATGAAAATATGTAAAAGGTTAGAGATCTAACCTAGCAAGAAAACCATATATTTAATTCTGCTATTTACTTTTTTAATATTCATATTTACTATAATCAAACTGGTTTTAATTTGTTAATTACATTACTAGGCACCGAATTGCAGGTGCTTTATTAAACTATACTTAGAAACCAGAAACTTTGCGAAATGTTAATTTTATTTTGTTTAAAAATCTGTAGACCAATGTACAGTATTAATTTGTTTACATAGATGTTAAACTTAAATAAAGAGTAGGTAAATAAATACAGATGTCAAGGTCCATTGACAATAAATGTTAACAATTATAAACTATAAGTATGTACATATTTTAATAATACCCATTTCTCATAATACTACATTTATATGGCAGGAAATAATTCATAAAAATTAAAGTGATTAGTGTTTTAGCTTTTGCACGTTTAATAGCAGTTAAAGAGCAGTACTTCATGTTACTTTTTAAAACCTTGATACTACGATTGTGTCAATAATAGTATCAAAGGTGTTTAAATGCAACTTTAGCTAATTCTTTATTTATTATTATCAAATCAGGTCTGAGTAAATTGTCTTTATACAGGGTGATCCATTAAGAATGGAAACACTCGCGTACAAAATTTGTTTATGAACCGATTTGAACCGGATTTTTTTTTAAAGATAGATCTCCAAAAGCTCTATGTTGATGCAAAATTTGAGGACGAAATTTAGATTTTCAAGCCCTACTACGAATTTTTTTTAAGTGAAAAATAGCAAAATTTTGTTAGCGATTTTTTTATAAAAAAACTGACTATACCACTGGATTTAGGAGCTCCTCGAATGCATTTGTACCAATTTTTTGCGAAAAAAAGTTTGTTCCTAAAAAAGTTATGACAATATCGGCATCACCAGTGTTTGCCTTTGTCGGTGAACCTATTTTTTTATAAAATTAGAATAGAACCCAAAGTGAAACAAAATTAAACAACTTAAACACTGGTGTAATTATTAATGAGAACCATAAAAACCAGTATACACAAAATAACCAACAATTACTGTAATATAAACAACAATTGATAGGTAAATTGATAGGTTCGTCAAATTATTATTATTTCGTGGTTATTATGCCAAAACTTATGATATTACCTTCTTAGATAAAAAATAACTACATTATAATTTTTTATTCAAAAAGTGTGAATCAATTTGAAGACTCCTTTTTCATTTTTAAAAATGTAATTTTCTAATCATTACTTTTTTTTATCAATTGTTGTTTATATTAGAGTTATTGTTGGTTATTTTGTTTCTCTTTGGGTGCTATTCGATTTTTATAAAAGAATAGGTTCACTGATAAAGGCAAACACTGGTGATGACGATATTGTCATAACTTTTTTAGAAACCAACCTTTTTTCGCAAAAATTAGTACAAATGCATTCGAGGGGCTCCTAAATCCAGTGGTGTAGTCAGATTTTTTATAAAAAAATCGCTAACAAAATTTTGCTACTTTTCACTTAAAAAAAATTCGTAGTAGGCCTTGAAAATCAAAATTTCGTCTTCAAATTTTGTATCAACATAGAGATTTTGGAGATCTACCTTTTAAAAAAAAACCGGTTTAAATCAGTCTATAAACAACTTTTGTACGCGAGTGTTTCCATTCTTAATGGGTCACCCTGTATTTATTGTGTTCAGTCAGTGAAAAAATTACTATGTTTTCTAGAAAACTTCCATAAATTCCAGGGAATTTATTCTGAAAGAATTTATGCATTATTATCTTATAAAAAATATTAATACATAATATAAAATATTTTAATGGCACAAATTATCAAATGAAAATTTTTAGATTGTTCACTGCCGGCAGTTGCTCTTCCAGTCAGTGAAGGGAGGAATAATCTTTGGAAAAAAACCAAAGAAGCATTTAAATATGTGTATCAGCATTACTACGACAAAGCCGATTGGTTTTTAAAAGCAGACGATGATACGTAATAAACACATTCAAATTTTTCGTTCACAATTCCTAACAATATTATTTTCAGATATGTGATACTAGAAAATTTACGGTACATGTTGATGCCTTATAAAGCAAGTGAAGCCATTTATTTTGGGTGTCGATTTAAACCGTATGTGAAACAGGGTTACATGAGCGGAGGCGCTGGATATGTTTTGAGTAAAGAGGCGCTAAAGAGATTTGTAGAGGTAACTATTTATGTGTAAAAGCAAAAGAGAAAAGTGTGTAATCAAATTTTCTACTAGGTTGGGCTAACGAATTCGACAGGATGTTCAAAAAGCAATTCTGGAGCTGAAGATGTAGAAATGGGTATGTGTATGGAAGCTGTACAAGTAAGAGCTGGTGACTCCCGTGACTCCATGGGTAGGGGACGTTTTTTTCCCTTCGTTCCCGAACATCATTTAATTCCTGGCCACGTAGCCAAAAGCTTTTGGTACTGGAAATATATCTATTATGAAAGCAAGGAGGTATGTATTGAGAGATAAATATTACTAAACACAGATTATTCGAACATAAAAATTAATGGTACAATCAAGTGATAGAAAATAGTTTTATAATTTTAGGTGAAGTCCTAACGGAAGATTAAAATATTCTTCAATAAGAAATTATGTCCGGATAAACATAATAATTAATTAGTCGCCACTAATTTTCATATTTAAAATAAAAGTCCTATATTTTTTATTATATTTTTGCATTCTACTCATTTTATGTGACTATAAATACGTTGTTACTCTAAAGGTTAAGAGTTTTTGAGATATTTTATTTGCCTTAACTTAAACGAGGCATGTCAAAAATGTCTTTGTCAAAATAATTATCACAGGATCTTTAAAATATATTGACTAATCTAACAATTTGTAAAATTGCAAAACTAATTTTTATCACCCAGTATATTTCTATAAGGGATCACCCAGTATATTTCTAAGACAGTCAATTCACAATAAAATTCGATATTCACTGCTTTTTGATATTTCCTTATACCTATACCTGTTTTTTATCAAAAGAGTGCCAGTTTGACAGTTTAAATAATCCTACCATGTAGTGAGAAGATTAGTCTGTCAAAAATAGTTTATTATTCATGAAATTTAAGACGTATAACTCGAAGTATGCATAGTATTTGATTTTGATTATTTTTTGAGTAAATTTTAAAAATAGAAACAAATATTTTAAACTAAAACATTTCACTGTCAAGTTAGGTTCACATTGTTGCGTTGCCTAGTAAAGATACTGTAGTTTAATTGATTTTGTATTATCGAATATATACAAGCTAACTTAAGTATACATAGTCTTCTGAATGGTTGATGTTGATATTGATACGAAAAAACTAATCCTAAGAATACTAAAAAAAATTGTTTCCCATTATTCCTTTACCCCTTTATTGTTCGCAAATATATATGTTTACAGCACCCCAAGCTATTTCTACCAAATTGTGGTCTCGAATTATAATTTTCATGGAAAAATTAAGTGTATTTTAATTATTTTTACTATGCCTAACAACCGTCCAAAATGCACCAAAACACATCAACTACTGACCTAATGACGTGGCTACTAGGTTGCAGTTTTAAACATGTACTAACTTGTCTAATCTTGTATTGTCCATATGACACGGATATTTTATGAATACTTCTTTACTTTTCTGTAAAATAAATATATATACTACGAGTTAAGTACGTATTAATAAAGTTTTCTATTTGAGATTCTATTATATTGGCCGCATTCAGGGAACCGCAGTGCTTCAGCGCTTTATACAAATAGCTGCAGCGCTGTATTAAAGCGCTGCAGCGCTTTATTAAAGCGGTAAAGCATATATTTTTGCCGCTGGATCGCTGAATAGTTCCATTAAGCGATAAAATTAATATAGTTTATGTTTACGTCTATGGGTTTACGCACAAAATATCTATGGATAATATTAATTATTATTAATATTAATTACAAAATATGAATTACTGAAATTATGCCACTTTAAGCTTGCGTTTAAAATGTCGATTCAGCGAACGTGAAGCGGTAATGCGCTGAAGCGCTGGAGTGCTATGTTTCCCTGAATGCGCCCATTATTGAGAACATTTAGAATGGGGTATATACTTTTAAAAGTCCTTGCGTCTTTGTCTTGCAGTAGATTGTCGCAGTGTACATCTGGTACACCCCCTTTCGGATCTAACTTAACCTACTCTGTTCAACGCTCCCTATTATTATTTACTCTTGATATCTAATTTTAACAATATTCATTTTTCTTGTGCAATATAATATACTAAACCCTAGAATTTTCATTTTGTAATCTAGGGGATGGATTGCTGCTCAGATAATGCTGTTTCCTTCCATTACGTAAGCCCGAATCAGATGTACGTATTAGAATACCTAATATATCACTTGAGGCCATATGGAATTTCTTTCCATGTTGACATGCCACCAGAATTGGTTGATGCCTCATCGGCTAGATATGAAATAACTACAACATAAGTATTTTTTACTAGTAAAATACTCGCTTTCATATCGTACTTCATATGAAATACTGAAATCCAATTTCATCAGATATCGAGTACATTAGTTTTTAAATGTATACATTATGCTCAAATATTGTAAATGTGGGATTATGTATTTTTTTACAAATCTTATACATGTGTTAATGCTTGTAAAGCTCAGTATCCTAATTCTTTGGTATATATTCGTAGCGTATCATATCCTTAATGATTTAATTGACTACTTCTTGATAATTATTTATTATTTAATTCACTTTAGGTTCCAGTAAACTTGTAAGATATGGTAAAATAACAATAATATATGCAAAATGTGTTGCCATTATCTTCAAGTTCATTGAAATTCTATAAGTTTTGAATAATCAGAATTAAATATAGATTTTATTTTTTAAGTGAAATTCAATGAAATATTTAACCCTCCGATCAAAGTTTGAATAATTCAGTTTCCTATTAGAAGATACGGTATTAACTAATTTTGAGTCAAGTTAAAAATCTCCAATACTATGAATACTGGTCACCGACATTAAAAATTTATAATAGTTTCTTGAAAACCACTAGTCTACTTTGCCAAATGACAATTAGTTGTAATGTTAATAATTTATGTTGCCATATTTAGAAAGTAAGTGAAAATGTAGCATTTATTACATCACAGATATTTTATTCTTTAGATTTTATTAAGTTATAAGTTTTACATGACAGGTTTGATTAACTTTTATATTAAATACCATAGGGTTTTTCATTATTAACTCTGCTGCTGCAGTTGGAGTTGTCTTCATAAATATTCATATGATATTTTCAAGGGAAAACGGCTTTTCTGAATGAATGTTTAATCAGTGAATCATTTAATTCAGCAAACATATTTTCCAATAGTTTGTGAACAAAATTGTTCCTACGAGGGTCTCATTTCACAAAAGTAAAATATTAAAAATGTGCTATACTGTAAAGGTGCATTTAAATCAAAGCGAACAGAAGCGAACGAACGAATTCGTTTGCTTAAGCTTGCGTAATTTATATGGAGAACAAAACGGGAGCGAACGAACATGTCCGTGTTTCTGGATATATTAGAGTGAACAGAGACGAACGAACGAATTCGTTCGCTCGCTCTGTTCGCTCTGATTTAAATGCACCTTAAGATTTAATACTACTCATTTGTCAACTATATGTAGATATACGAATTTTGTGATACCACTAACCAAAATTCAACTTCTCACACACTCGTAGGAATAAATACTTTTTGTTACCCACATGTGTTGATGCATTTATATATTTGTTACGAGAATGTGTGTTTACAGAGGTTTGATAGACTCAACTTTTAAAGATATTATTTTAGATCTGAGTATACTATTTGCAATTTTTTTAACATTTATTTGATCATAGAAAAACATTGGAGGATTGAATTGAGATGAATTTTCAAACTCCTTTTACAAAATTCCTTCTGTATCAAAACAATGAACTGAATAGATGTATTATTAATAAGTGATTAATAAGTGAATATAGACATGTTTCATGAATGTGTAAGAATTATTTTGTAGTAAATGTGAACTTACATATCGGAACCCCCTTTAGATATTTTTTCTAGATTCATTGTTGTGTAATTTTATTTTTTACACCACACATTTATTACAAATATAAATATTGCACAAACTATTAGTGTACTCTTACGCCGATGTAATAGACCTGAAATATTTGTATATATGTTTGTTAATAAGACATTGTATGTAATATACGATCTGCGTATAAAGCTAGTCATACAGATACATGGAAATAAAAAATTATAAAATTATTTGCGAATATTTTAATTTACTTAAATAAATGATCCCAAATGTATTATCTGCAAGACTTTGACAGCATTTGTAATAAGTTTTTGAATTCTCATGGCGAGTTTCTATTAGGATTTTAGGAAATACTAATAGAAACTCAAAATTATCTGCTTACCTCCTTTTAGATGGCTGGAAATTTGTTTAGTCTTCTATATTCTAAGAACAAGCACAATATCGAAGGGGATATTCAGTATGCTATCTTATCACGTTGTAGTGTATCACTTTCACACAATGGATGCTATAAAGCAATTTTTAGGTGACACTAATTTTAAATTTAAATAATCATACTCCTGATTTTTGTCATTTAATTGCTCTGGTACAATATTTAATAAAAATTAGACATCTATTATAACAACGATTCACAGTTTTGATTATTTTGTAAGATATAATTTGAATGGAATGTGTTAAGTACTGAACAATTACACTCCATCACAGAGCTGTGCACGTACTTGAGAAATTAATTAAATATGTTTTCTTTTTGTTGTATTTATAATTACTTAAATACATTTTAATTTCCCAAGTAAGTAATTGTACTTAAGTACAGAATATATTAATGTAGTATTTATTCATAACTACTGGCCTAATTTCAATTACAATTTCATAAAAACTGATACATCAACAGAAAAAGATGCTGAAAGATATCTAATTATTATCACATCATTTGACTTTACAAAAAAATCATCTGAATGGTAATATGAAGTATAGAGAATAAGGAGTTCAAACTCTTATATTAAAAATATCACAAATACCGGACAAACCAACCAAATGAAGTAGTATAAATATAGTTGAACCGATCACGCTGTTTCGTCTATACGCTCGTCAATTTAGTCACTAAGTCACTAAGGGTTCATGACTTTCAACAAACTTCAAACGTAAAAATGGTGTGAGAGACAGAATTAAGTAAGAAAATATATGTGTTATACCAATCAAGCAAAACTAATCAATGCAACGCTGTTTTTTCAGTACATTTTTCATCAGGAACCTCGTATTAAGTTTGGACTCATACTTTCAATTTTTAATTAGTCCATAGCATGGATCTAGTTCTGCATTTGTTCAGTACATATTATTGTAGTATACAAATAATATTCCTAAATAGTTAATTTTATAAATTGTTTACAATTGTTTGTATTATTAATTACAAACTTCTCTAAATGGAATGTAATTGTACTTGAATACATTTTTCATGAAGTACATTTCCTGAAAAGTAATAATTATCATGTACTTAAGTACTTTTTTGTAATTAACACAGCTCTGCTCAATCACACAAGATATGGTAACTGGATTACAAAATTACATATTTATCTATTACAGCTTCTCTACTATTTTAATGCAGTCTTAATGTTAAATGCATATTATTTTTTATAGTAAGACACTTTTTAATTTTTACAGAAGCTCTCTTGAGAAACTCGACTTATGTAATTAAAAATTAACTTTTAAAATAACTTCAAGCCATGGTCTTCGAGTTTCTCAAAATTATTTTAGTGTACACGGTTATCTTTTTTCCTTATTTTTAATATAATGGTTTTAAGTATGTCAAGCTTTAAAAGCTAAAGTAATACACAACAAAGAACAACAATAAATAATTTAAAACTAGTACTAAGAATAAAACCTAAGTGCAAGAATTATATCCTCTGTATTTCAAATAACTTAACATCCGTGTCATACCATATGGGTGGATCCACATTACTAAAAGCATTTTAGAAATTAGAAACATTGTCAGAAATAGATGTTGGTTCTACTTACCGTAAATATATTACGCCCCACATGTATGTCCTAAACCATGTCGTTGTACCCGCGTTGGCTTGATACTTTCTAATCAGTATAGGATGGGGCACTGGGAGTAAACCCACCAAGGTACCATGTTGCAGGAATCTTAGAATTTCACTTTCATCTGTCAAACCCCTAAAAATTGCTTTTCGATAAAAGTTTTAAAAAATGTATTTATAAATTATAATAACAAAGAATTGGGAATCGGGGTGCATATGCCATTTGCTATAAACAGCTGGTGTAAAGCAATATGTGACATATAGATATTTTTTTTTATTTATATAAAGAAATAGTTTTATAAAGTAGTTGCTTAACCCTTTCATTGCGGGAGACGGATAAAGTCGCAAAAAAATTGTGTGTCCCGCACGCGAGAGCCGGATATTTACGAAGGCAATGGAAAAGGGTTTAATGCGGGAATCCAACGCATACGCGTATTTGAATGTATTCTGTGTTGCATTCCGTATGTGTCTTAACATGCGCCGTACGTCTGACAGCTGTCAAAAAATTCCTCCCGCTTAACTGCGGGAGTCGGACATATCCGCGTTGTTTATCTGAGCTTCAAGGAGAAGCACCTGTTGCTGTTTTTTTGTTTAGTTTAGTGTATTTATCATGCCGCGGGGACTAACAGACGAGAAATTGTATGAGCTCCTCATGAATAGTGATAGTGAGGGTGAGTTGGAAAACGAATTAGGGCAAAATGGCGACCTTGAATTTGAAAACATATCTAGTGATGTTTCGCGATTTATGTTTCGTTCCTTTGACATAACAATAAATTTGTTTTATATGCCCTTCGTTTTGTTTTTTTTATTGAGTAATAAAAGTGAGATCCATATTTTATAAATATAAACTCTACATTGATGTAATTTTTTTTATATTCCGCGCAACTGCGGGAAGCGTACGCATCCGCGAAATGCATATAAAATGTGGCCTGCATTGGGGGGTTAAATGCGGGAAGCGTCCGCATCGCAGAGCGTAATTAACTCAGCACAGGGGACTCTGGTCTTAGAATCGAACTACGCACTGAAAGGGTTAAGAAATCACGTGAAACGGATATATTTAAAGTTTGAATGATGATATATAAAATGTTGCCTGTAAATTGAACGTAGAGTAACAATTACCAGAGAAAACATTCAAAGATGACGATTACAAAAAACACAAATACCCTATTAACTATATAAAATATATGGTTTGTTGAATTATTAAGCACATGATTCACTATTTAATAAATACATAAGTTACGGAAGCCTCAGAGGTAAGTCACTGTGGAATCTTCTATTAGAATCACTTCAAAATTATTAATAAACACAAACCAAGGGGTACCTATTTAATTGACCTTTAGATTAAACACTATTATTTATATTGCCAGTAACTTTCTTTATAGCATCTGGATATTTTTACTCTAATTGAATATATTGTCGCAACTCTGAAAATATACAAATCGTTGTATAATACAACCTCTGTGTATAAAGCAACAGTCAGAGGTTGTTTTGCAATCCAGTTTTACTTAACCAAAAAATACAATAATTCTGGCACTGAACTTAGGTTTTGTTATATTTCGTAAACAAAACCAAACATTTTGATGGTCAAACAGAAAATAGCATATTCGATCTGTGTGTTGGAAGAAAAGAGAAAATCATTTTGAGCAGGATAGCCTTGTCAACATTATTTTGATACGAACGGTCAATTTTTCGTAACTATTTCCATAGTGAAATTTTTTCGAGTACCAATAGTAAAATTAATCTCGATCGGTTGACATTTCAGGAGTCCCGCTTGATATTAAAGTGTATTACCGATGCCACTGTTTCTAAAATTCACAAAAAAGATTTAAGAATGTCATTAAAGCATTTCAGAACCTTCATATCAGATAGAGATGGGGGCGCATTAGCTGTGATAGTGTCTAAATGCTACGAAAAAACATACATCAATTTTATAAATATTCTGAACTTACTTGTCAATACAAATCTTCTCAACCTGAGGTACGAGCACTTGCAAGAGCCTCATAATGGTCTGCAGAGGTAGCTTAGATTTCCACGAGTGTACCCATTCTCCAGTAGGCACCCACTGCCCATTCTGGTTGTCGTTAGGAGCACTGACCCTAAGGCTATTCCTCTGAAAAACAAATTATAAGTTACTGAGTGACAGCACACTAAAAGGCATCTTTTTACCGTATTCACAGATCTCGAAAATGAAGATGACTCGGATGTAGTTGGGCTTCGATTACCTTTGGTTTCTACATCTTTATTTGTACTCTGTAAAAAAAGTATGACTAGTATATTAGAAAGACCCGGAAAATCTCTTAGTATGAGATTTTTACAGACAAATACTTACCTTAGTGTCATTTCCGATGGTAACAGATGTTTTGGAGGGTGTATTCAATGTGACGGCAGCCATCCCATTGGTGAGTTGCAGAGTTT
Organism: Pogonocherus hispidulus; assembly: GCA_963924545.1. Lineage (NCBI taxonomy): Eukaryota > Metazoa > Arthropoda > Insecta > Coleoptera > Cerambycidae > Pogonocherus > Pogonocherus hispidulus. The sequence goes on along the minus strand of OZ004698.1, from coordinate 46,489,669 downwards.
CCACTTGTTGTATTGATGGATGTGCAGATTCTCTTTCTGTCATCTGTCCAATATGTGGTGTATCAGGTAAGGTAGCCTTTAGAGTGCCTGGTTCGGCAGGTAAGGCTGGACGAGATCCCTCCATCGGAACTTCTGCCACATTTTCGTGACTGGTTGAACTGGTTAGTCGAGATCTGCTTCGTTTGTTCATAGATTTAGCAATAGTACCGTAATCACTGGGTAGGTTGGCGAGACTGTGGAAAACTTGTCTTTTTCGGATTATGGTGTAGACGAGATTTGAATTACCATCGAATTGGTACTGGATAATATTGTTGAAAATTTCTAACAAGAAAAAGACCAGGTGGTGGTTGGAAGATGCCGAGAATAAGAACCAGGGAGTGCTGAAAGCCTCTAAGAGATGAAGAAGTTTTGTACTGGCAACCATTGATAGTGTTTTGAGGTAAGGTGATACTGAAAAAATTGGTTGGTTGGTTATAAATTCACTAAAACCCATAAAAAAAGTTTTAATGCAATTCTGGTTTTGTTACTTTCACTGAACTTATAAAAAATTATAAATAAATAATAATATTTAAAACTTATATTATGATGCATAATATGCAATTATTAATGAAAACATTGTTATATTTATAAATAAATAAGCAAATCTGAAATTATCAAGTTATTACAACTGAATCAAGTTTATGTAAAACATTCAAAGCACATGCATTTCATTGAAATTCAATAGGTAGTAGTGAAAATGGATTTCAAAATGTGTTCAAGTCAAATATTTCATTATAATATTATCAAAAAAATCATTGATAGAACATAAACAGTCATCGTCCCTGAATTGGATCCTTGTAGGACACCTGCAGGGTTATTATACTAATCTTTAAGACGTCTTAAGTATGGGCTTTTGGACATAACTATGTCTTATAGTTAACTTCACGGCGATTTTCTAGTCACATCCGATATTTTGGAATTATACTAATGACTTTGTCTACAAATGCGAGACATTTCTTTAGCTCTTACTTTAAGCCACCTCCGAAGGTGCCCTAAACTAGTTTAGGACCGTGCCGTACATTGTGTCAGACATAATTGTTTTCTCTATTTTTGTATACTTACTTAGAGTAAAATATGGCTTTTGTGCCTCATTTGCTATTTTTTTTTGAACACGAAAGGCGAAGATATTATGATATAAGGGGAATTAAACGTGTAGGAGACATTTAAGAGACAACAATAATCCTTTAATGGCAAGGGCAGTGCACGATATTTAATAAATAGATTGACCCCCGCTTCGGGTTTACAGATCTGATGGATTAGCTCCACAAGTAAAGGCGAGTAAAATAAATGAAGCTAAAATTTCTTCATGAGTAATATAATATGTAAAATATAGATTTTAGTAACCCTTCGATTTCTGTCTCATGAATGTTACCAAAGGGTTGTGGGGCAAGGATTTTGTGATTCCATTTTCAATTCAGTTCAAAAATATACACTCAAACACTAGTTTATAACTTGTTTTTCTTTTTGAATGCACAAATTTTAAGGTTAGATTCCTTTTAAACTGTGGTTAGATTATGTTTTCTTCCTCCTCTTCTAACTAAAAATATGAATGACTGTGACGTTGCCATATTGTGGGGGCTAAAACTTCTTTAAGTCCATGTTAATTGTAGACGGTTTTAAAGGATAATAATGTAATACAAGGAGTCTATAATTTTGGTGGCTTAAAATGAATTAGCCTATCTTTTGTCTTCAGTTTAAGACAATTAGTATAATAACCCCGCTGGAAGGCTATATGATAACATTATATGTTGTTTTAAGTGTCTAGAAAATTGGGTTGAGATTAGCTACAAGTTACAAACTATAAATCTGAGTCATGGGCCGGCTATAATTTAGCGGAATAACTTTCTGGAATTGCTATGAACTTACTAGAAGTTTTCTTTTATCTTATCTATACAGGGACATAGAATTTTTTGTGTTGCTGTGTTTGTGTGCAAGTATTCTGATATATTTTTGTAAGCATTTGCGTACTTACCATTGACTAGGATAGTTAACAAACAGTCAAAGAGAGGTTGTAACCGTTGGTGACCCGTCGTGATGATTTTGTGGAAAACTATTATTAAGAGATCAGCGTGAGTGCCAGTGAATACAGGTATATCCATGGGGACGGTGGCGGTGTAAGGCTTATTTAGTCGAACACCGAAATTTCTTTCGCCAGACAGCAGAAGCAATATAAACACACCGATGTGCATTAATCCTACACGAGCTAAAAATGAAAGATTCATAAATATTAGATTGTAAAATATAATACTTCTTTGTACTAAATTCTATTTTAGAAACTTTCAAGACATCGCTTACATTGATCAGCTCTGGAATCATTAAGATGGTACAGAGTAGGAACCAGAACTTCTAAAACATCACTACTCTTCAACACAAAGTATAGAAATTTCTTGTTATAATCACACATCTTCCAGAAAAAGACCAGCAATTCTTGATGGAAATGTACCTTCTTTGTGGAGTTCGGAAGATAAGTTTGAACTAATGGATTATTCAATAATCGAGTAGCGCCACTTAATATGAAATGGAAGTCTTCATCTCTATGTATTCGGGACAAATAATTTATGAAGAGATTATCGGGCACCGAAAGCTAAAACAGATTCACCATCTAGAGCAATTACTATTTTAGTCGGTTAAATCCGACTCAATCACTTTACAGAAATTCAAATCTAATTTAATATATACATTTATTCCCATTTCAAATTGTCAGCGCAGAGAATATACAATACTTATATGAACAATATCGCTTCCTTCATCACTTTGACATAGAAAGGTGTGTAATAAGGATTCACATCTTTTACCAACTACATATGTTTGTTCCAAAGACAAATACAGTTTAAGTCACGATACATTGTAAGTAAAGAGCGGTGCTCAATAACATATTCCAGGACTTAACTTGACCTTCGACCTCTAGTTCTGTCTGTGTATTCAAGTGTTTTACAGTATGTTGCTACTGAAGAGTATAAAAGTCTTGCAACTGGCTCCGACAGACTCAATTGAATAACAGCCAGTAAAAGACAAAAGCTATTCAATTCAGATTTATTGAAATTGGTGGCAACCATTTAAAAAACTACACAAACCCCACTTTTATAAAATCCCGACAATTTTTATAAAACTGGTGGTAGAAATTGAATTGATAGAAAGTATAATACCGGGATATCAAAAATTATCTTGGTCAAGGGTGGTTGTGGAATGTAAAACGTGTGTCTTACTTTAAATTTTTGAATGTTTTGTTGTGTCATAATCTGTCAAGTCATTGTGCTGAAATTTTCTAATCCAGTTTTTGAATCATGCCTCTTACCACGCAGCACAAAATTTTCATGATTGAAGCCTATTTTCGAACGGGTGCGTTAGTTAATGGAAATTGGCAATACAGTCAACGTTTGTGTTTGGACAATTTTCGAGAGCACTTCCCAAACGTGGCAATATTACCAAAACCTTTGAAACGTCTTTCTCAGGAAATTTGACTTTCTTATGGAACATGTCATAAGATTTTAAAGAAAGACTTGAACATGCATCCATATAAGATGCAAGCACATCAAGCTCTTCTGCCCGCAGACCACCCCAGACGCCTTGCTTACTGCCATTGGTTTGTCAATAATTTAATGAATGACGATCTTCTGGACTTAACTTTTTTTCTGACGAAGCGTGGTTCCACCTTTCGGGATACATCAATTCTCAAAATATGCGAATGTAGAGCAATGATAACCCTCATGTTTTTACTGAATCGCCACTACATGCTCAAAAAATTGGTGTTTGGATGGCAGTTTCTCGCAGAAGAATAATTGGGCCAATTTTTTTCGATTTCACCGTCAACGCAGAAAGGTACAGACATAACTTTTTGGCTGAATTTGTGCAACAGTTAAACGATGATGAACTTCGGTACGGTTATTTCCAGCATGACGGCACAACAGCACATACTACACGAGAAAATATTGCTTTCCTCCGCGAGTTTTTTGATGACCGGCTGATAAGTTTGCATACAGAAGTTGAGTTTCCTCCGAGACCACCTTGTTTGACAATTATGGACTATTTTATATTTCCTTACTTAAAAAACAAGATTTTCGCAACTCCGGTAAATAATTTGCAAGAACTGCAACAAAGAATTGTTCAGCAATGTGCAACCATAACGCCAGAAATGCTGCAAAACGCTTTTCACAGCATGAGGAGGCGCGTCAACTTGTGCATCGAACAAAACGAGGGACATTTCCAACAATTACTGTAATTTAGTTTTTCTTGTTACTAAAACCGTTATTTCATAATTTGTAGTTCATTATTGTTTTACAACAACTGAAATAAATAGGTATGAAATTTGTAGGTTATTGATGATGTCAGTGTGACAGTGACATAATTATTTCAAATTTAAAGTAAGACACACGTTTTACATTCCACAACCACCCTTGACCAAGATAATTTTTGATATCCCGGTAGTATTCGTGTATTTGCAGACTCAACACCGAGAAAGTGGTATTTATTGGTAGTTTCGGACATACTTAAACAGAAATAGAAACATATGGGTTAGGATTGATGAACTCAGGGACATTAAACGGGATATGTTGTTTGATGTAATGGACAAGTCAATTTGATTTAATACCTTCAACGGCGATAATATGCATAAATACAGAAACAATATATGAATGTGGAAAATAATAAAGGACGGTTCTACTAATAAATCAGCGACACAAGTGACGCTGATTATTATAAACACCATTCTTATTCTTCAAAAATATTCTTAAAAACACCATCTCAAAGAATCTTCACAATTTTATGAAAACCTTCCGAACACACCACTACCTCTTGAACCTATCATGACTCGTTGAGGTACATGGCTATGTGTAGACAATAAGCTAATTTTATTAATTACTTAATTTCAAATATTGAGAAACAGTACAGTAGTTAAATCCAAATAAGACACTTTCCATTTCATATGCTCAGGAAGCATATTTGAACATAACTATTCAAGCACACCTGTCTTACATACGTGGTAATGTCTTGAGGATTCCTTTAGACCACAGTCTTGGCTTGTACACCAACATCACTAAGATATTCAATAGCCAATGCCTCGAATATTGTTACCCAACATATATGTGTCCTCTTTGGAGGACACACAAATTATAAATTGATCTTAAGTGGCATTAGAGAAAACTTTAATTCTACTTATATGGAACAGTTGCTAATTTATTTCAACTATGGTGCTATAAAAAATAAAACCTGCAGTATAATAAAACCTACCGAGCGCAAGAAATCCATCATTTGTTTATTTATTTATGTGAACCAGGTATCCTGGCTCTGCTACAGGTGTTTATGTTATCTATTATTGAGTGCCGCTGTTTGGTTACATGTGAATAGTTCCTCCAGTGATAAAATTCAGCCATACAGCTGCTATATGATTTATTTTTGTTTTTCCCCCTTTTTTACTTTGCGTGAAGGGATGACGAAGAAAGAACTATCTACTGCTCTGTAAATATTTTTAAAGTTCATAATTGATAATATCAGAGCAGCAGATAGCCCCAAATTTACTTAAAGTAAAACAGTGGGAATAATGAATACAAAGTTAAATAAACAATAAATAAGTACAATAAAAAAACTAGAGTACTTACATCCTCAGATTCAGCTGGAGTGGATGAACTTGTATCATGATCTAAGGTCACGATAAGAATTTGAAGTGCAGACTCTACCAGAGGTTCTAGGGAGTCGTTAAACAACAAATGATTGTATGGAACCCCAATACCTACTGGATCGTATGCACATACAGTATTCAACAGAGAAGTGAACATCGGAAGAGCATGTCGATTTTCCGCTGAAGTTAAATGCCTGGAAAATTTTTTTTAGCATGTTATTAATAAGCGGGTTTATTATGCGCAAGAGCATCTATTAGCGTTTAGCCTAACCGGCGAATGTTGATTCACTTTGTTCATAAAATGTTTATTATTCAGTGTAAAAAAGTTATTACATACAATAAAACTGCTGTATCTTTTCCGATGGACAATAATATCAAAGAGACTTGTGTTAATTACATAAATCAGTAATTGGTGAACTATAAAAAGAGATGGTGGTTATTGTGAGTGTCTCAAACTTTTCAATGTATCATCGACAAGCGTTTCTCTTGAAGTATTGATAACAATGATAACTGATAGAAAAAGGAATAGTGGAATTTTGTGTAATATTAAATTTTAGACTTAATTTGATCAGCGCAGTAAAATTTTACAGATGTCAAACAGTTCTGTTGAATTGTCTTTTCTAAATAGTGTTTGCATATTTTCTTGGTATATGTTAGGATTTTATTATAAAACAATGGGATCAAAATCATAAAAAGGGAAGTGACAAATTTATTCCTTATGTAATCTTAATATGTATTTGGAAAACCATTAAACTATTAAGCCTGCCGGCAGAGTGTTGACCCTTTTAGAATATTTTGAAGAGGAGAAAAGAAACGGAGGCATATTAATACCTGCGATTTATGTTCAAAATATGGAGATAATATAGTTTTAAAAATAAAAGTATTTTAAATTTTAGGGATTAGCAGCAGCCCGAAATATATTCGATTAAAAAACAAAAAGAAAACAATCTCGTTCATTCGTCTTATAAATATTTCATTTCATTTTATTAATATTGAATCACTCATTTGATTCCGATTTTTAATCTTATTTAATATCAATATTACTTGAGATGTATTGGAAAACGTCCGGTGGTTTGAGTGTACCTATTTTAGATTCAAAATAAATCAAATTGTTAATACCAGAGTGATCTCTAGTGTAGGATACCTGAACCACTGTTTGGAATTCAAACAATGTAAAAATGCCAAAAGAAAGTTTCAAACTATAGTAACCAATTATTGTTCTAATGTTAATAAAAATGTATCACACATACAATATCCATTTATTTGGATTCTGTGCAATATCCACTGGGGGTTGGTACATAGTCTCGCTGAAGCAGGTCAGCAGCAGTTTTAGGAGCTCAGTTCGGTTAGAGTCAAAGGTTGGGTTCCTAGGCGGGGAATGGGCAAACCCAACTCCAGCCTCCCATATGTACTCACAACTGTCTATCGATGAAAGCTCTTCAGCTTTATCCTAAAAAATTACAATTGTTAAAGTTCATCTTAATGAAAGCAAGGAATAAAACTTACTGGACCACTTTTCCTACTTGCCACTACTGTAAAATCTGGGCAAAACAGTAAATCCTATAAAAAAAATGTTTATTTATCATGCAAGATATATCAAAAAATATCATAAGATAGTAAACAGTTTACATTATATAAAAATTGAAATAAAAGTGCTCTACTATATTTTATGTAGTCAAGTCATTTAAACACGTGTGGATCATGAAAATATAATCCACAACTAGACTGACCAATATATTTCACATTTGTTGCTGCCCCGAGCGCATGCAGGTTGCTTACTGGTCCAGAACATTAGACGGTTTCGATTAAATAAAGCAGCTTTTTCGAGCAACAAGCATAAAAATCTACTTGATTGCTTGTGTTCGAAGAAATATTCAATTTATATGTGTGCGGCCATTATGATTTTGGTTATGACAGCTAGTGAAGAGGATTGTCCATTAATACGTATAGTAACGATTCAATGCTTTACACATTTATAGATTATGTTCATTTACTATTCCCCTAGACAAACTCCAAAATAAAAAATAAGTGCAGCATATTAAACTAAGCAGCCTAATGTACCACAAGCGCTCTCACAAAACGCTGCAAGTAAAATACTCAAAAGTAACTTTACACATAAGCATTGATTTAGTAAGATGCACAATTTATACAATCAAGATTTTTTTGATACACCAGCATTTTTGAGAAAAAAAGCTGATTCTTGTTTCTTTTTGTCCTATATGGTAACATAACTACAATATTCTAAGACATATCAAACTTTATTCGGAACTTGGGAATTTTGTTGGAGAAACCCAGATGACTAAAATATTGATTCAACTTAGTCGGTTGACTTCAGAATGCATGCATAAATGAAACAAAGGGAAAACATTATTTACTCAGTTGCTATGGCAACTAAAATAAAACCGAATTAAATATTCACGCCAGATTCTCTTTTTAACACAAACATAAAGTTCAGCCCACACAAGAGTCCAGTTCACTTTGTGCCTTTTTAAGTAAAAATAATAGAAAATATTATTGATATTTATACAGGTTGTCCCAAAAAAGAGCGGTTTAATCAACTTAATTTTTTTATAAATACTTCGGCATCTCCATAGGAGTCGCCACATCTTTGTATGTGTTCTGCCATTTTATTATCTTCTAAGCACAAGCAGCACTCAACATCTGCTAGGGCGAATTTCTACAGATGATGTTTTAAACAGCAGTACGCAGTATATAGGCCAATTAAGGTTCGTAGGTGCAACCCATTTAACTCTAAAAGTTTTTTAGTTCTTGTATTTAAAGGGTTTATTAGGAACGCCTTCGAATGAACTAATCTTGGTAGTTCTTGCCAGTACTAGAGGATTTGCCCCTCAGCCCAGGTCAGGAGAGTTGCTTTGACAACTCGAGGTTGACATTGTTTTTATTTAAAATGCCATAAAATGGACTCGACTCTTTACAGTGGGCCACACTGTATAACAATGTCCTCTACGTAGATCCCCTGACACATAGAACTAAACATACCTGCTTTTATATAATACACAAAAATATTGTAGCATAGGTACCTATTTCAGTGTGATTTTATGCAGTTTATATCTAACCAAATGAGTTACAATCCATTAAAGGATTAAAGTCAAATATTTGAAAAGCTCAAGAATAATACTTCTCACACAGCTTCTTCAGTGAGGACTTGATGAATTATTATGTGTAACATGATGTTATACATCTACTTAAGTAGGTACTTCTATATAAATCTGTGACCAAATGCAAATACTGTGATTAAACTTACACAGACAGCATTCAAAAGAGATTGGGCTAATGGTACAGATTCATCATCATCTTCTCCCTGACTAGGCAAAGAGGACCAAAAGAAACCCTTCCATTCAGAGTCCTCAAAAATATACGGTAAAATCCTTGTAAGCAGCCTTGCACAGTTTAAAACTACAAACAAATGTTTTGTTTTAGTTACCGATTTATATACAATGTATAGCAAATATATTTACCAGTTTGTTGTTCATGTTGTGTTCTACAACTACTGTCAACTGCTTTCACTAACTTCTCAACAGCTTTATAACATAATGTAGCTAAATTTGAAGGAGCATCTTCCCGCAATTGTCTAATTTCTGCAGCTGGAACTAGGGTAAATATATCCTGAACATTTGATACGTTTTCGGACCAAAACTGCTCCCAAAAGGAGTCATCACTGGCATCTATTGGCTAAAAGTTGTTATTGTCACATATAAATTTTGTGATTGTTAATAATAATAAATAAAACAGTTTAGATTTATTACCTCTGACTTGGATGTCAGTTGCACAACTGCCTTTCTAAAATTTAATTTTGTATCCACATTTCCCATATTGAAGAATTTATATTTTATTGGTACTGGAATCTGGAATGGGTGATGATGTATCTTATTAAAATCGAATTGTCAACAAAATAAACGTCACTTTTTTGCAGAAAAACCATGGAAAATCCACAAAACAAAACATCTAACTATCTTTACAACTAAAAATCATAGAAAAAAAAAACCATTATCTATGGTAGCAGAAATACCTGGATACTATAAGTCTATGCATGCTACATTCATATTAATCACACAAGCCACTGCACACCTTATGGTTTTTTCAGTTTTGTACCCTATACGCGATTCATTTTAAAATCGTAGCGCCAAAATGGCAGAAATCCAGAAATCTATACTAACCTATGCTCACTGACACTGGCGTTTGAAATTTTATTCATCAAATATTTGTTGTCGAGAACTTTAAACCAGGTAAAATGCTTGTAAAACTATTTTGAAAGGGGTAAGTGGTGATATAAAATTAAAATAAATTTCAATATTTTTCGAGCGTTCAATCTGAAAATGAAACTTAACCTCAAAATATGTCAAATTCTTATTGGACATACGCCATACATACCTTTATGGAACTAGTCATTCTTAGAGAAAGGTAAAGAGCACACTCTTTACTCTGCGTTCTTTAGTTTCTTTATCCATACTTGTCTCCTGTAACTCTGTAATGCTCAACTTATAGTTTCCGCGATAGCTCCAGATTTTCCCGCTTTTGGAAAAGTATGAAACTGATTTCGGGGTTTTTCTTTGTACAAGAGGAACAATGACGCTCACAACAATAATAATTCATATCTAATCAAAGCAATTAAATAATATAACAACGGATATTTCAAAATTCACAATAGACATACATATGCAAAACTGAACCAATAACCCAACCGTTAGTTGTGCGTGCCGCCAGTAGGTAGCGTATTGCTTAGCAAGAATCGCGTATACGCGATTCCTCTGTGGTTTGGGTCACAAAACAATATAGATTCTGTGCTGTGCAATATAGTCTTTGGTCTTATAGATATTCTGTGGTCTTTGGTCTTGGCCAGTTCACAGAATTATTGGGTGTGTAATTCTGTGGCCAGTTATTGGTCTTATAGATATTCTGTGGTTATTGGTCTTTTTCTGTTTTGTGGTTATTGGTGTTTTGGTCTACGGTCTTGGTTTTGATTTTATCTTGGCAAATGTAAATAAAATGTAGTATTTTGCGGTATTTTGTGTGACAAATGATCGAGATCGAAAGTCGGAAAAGTTAAGAGTTTAAGATATCTGTGTTTAAGATTAAGTTAAGATGTGTTTAAGTGTGTACCTAAACCGAACCAGAATCGACCTAAGGTACACAAGGAATTTATGTATATAAATTCCTTGAAGGTACAGCTTTTGCTATAAGGAAATTAAATAATAAGTCGCGATTTTAGCAACGTATACTCGGTAAACCATATATATTTTTTATACAATACGTAGCGTAGATACCAGATAAATGTACACATAAAAGCAAGAGCAGTTTTTGTGAAATATTTTGCGAGTATTGTTGGCGAAATGTACTTCTTCATAAGTTCGACTTCGCAATCGGCGAAGGAAATAAACGTTAGATACATGAATTCGTTTTGTTCACAAAACTGCGTTAAAGGCAGAATTGATGGAAAGTTACAGTGCACTTGTGGCGAGGATATTTGCATTTTTAACTGGACTTGGTCAAAATCTAACAGTTCCTCAAATGCACGAATTTCTAACAATAATAGAGATATTTTATTTCATCCGCTATACAGTTCAGGAACTGCTGCAGTCAGAGGCGATATGCCTTTTAAACCAAACCTTCATTATTATTGGGAAATTAAGATGATTTCTAACTTGTACGGTACTGATGTGGTAAGTTTTGGATAACTTTCATTTTTAAACATCTACTGGTTGTATAACTTTTGTGTGAGGAAGCAATTTTTTAATTGATACCTTTTGCAAATAACCTATGGAACCTGTTAATTTATTAGTTCAATGCATTTTAAACAAGAGTCAACGAACTTGTAAATTTATGACCCCCTATCTATTATCTAATAAACAAGGTCCTATGTCATTTATGTTTACAAATTAAAAGTGCAAAATCAATTTAGACTTCTAATTACCATACCTACCTACCTACCTACCTCATATTTAAGCCCTGATTTAAAGTGCATGCTTGTTCAACAGTTTTTCGGCAGTTTTTTGACCAATCACAGGTTATGATCTAGGGGGGATGAACAGCAATAGGTAATTTATTCAAAAGAGCTTAAATATATAAGATTTTATATACCTAAATGTTTACGCATACATTTAGCAGAATATTTGTCAATTTCATCCTACATTCTGTAGTAATTTAAGCTCAAATTTTGTATGCATATAGTAAACTATTTTTTAGTAGTATATTTTGAAAATGTGTGTATCTTCTATATCATCATATGGTTGCTTATCACAAAGGTTATAATTAAATTCAATGCCAATATGATTTTGTGTCTTCCAAACATGTATAATATATCTGACCGCTTTTAGCGTCTACTGATAAGGGTACATCAGAGGTTAAATGCTTAATAAGTTCATTATATTTCTTACTTTAATATTAATTTATTGTAATTATCAATAGGTGCATACTTTCAGCTGTTGATATTTCATCCTCTTATATCTCCAATAAGAAAAATATACGTTCAATAAGAGAACATGTATAATTGTTTGTCAATAAACATTACTGTATTACAAATTTTTCTGTAGTTTTATTTTTTAGCTAGATATGAAATCGGTTATGCTTAGCTATATTTAGTTTTTTATTTTATTTATCTATTTGACAAATTTCTCAAAAATACAAATAAAATGTATATGTAATAGTAAAATTCCTATAAAATACTGTATCAGAAATGTAAATAACTATACTTACACAACTGTTGTAAGACAAACAACTTACATATGTATGTAAATAACAATCTTGAATCTTCTGAGGACTATCTTGAATAAATAAATACATAAACAATCTTTGCTTTGATGTCAAAATTGAATATGTTAAGCTTATGCTTAATCATTGAAGATACTGATGTTCCTCAATGGAAGCAGTAACTGAGCAGAGTATTCACCAACTCAAGGAAAAAGCATGCTGGATATTGACTAAATACTTACTTAGTCAATATCCTTATTACTTAGTTTCAAATTTCAGAAATTTTTTCCCATTTATTCTTGTTTTATTTTAACTTCGTTATATGGCATATAACAACTAGCAAAACAAATTCTGAAACTCTTAACGAGTTTGGGAAAGTGGAAAACAGTTTTTTTACTCAGAATATTGTTAAAGAGTCAAGCAGTGACAGTCACCAAATATACTGATTAATCACTTAGCTATTGAGCATAGATGAAAATATCCATGATCAGATTGTTTCTAATATTTTATTAACACATTACATTTTAAAGTTCAATCAAAATGAATGTAGTGGTAAGCGTTATAAGTCACACGAATATTTTAGTGTAGCGCTAGAAACCAAATATTAGTAACATTGTATCATTTAATTTTTAGGGTATTTTCAGTAATTTCTGACACCTACCTCTTATATCATACAAGCAGTTAAAAATAGGTGGATTTGCTTGAGATTGGTGTCACTTGTGATTGTCATTCCAATTGTGACCGTTGTCTGTTACTCCTAATTTCTTAAAAATTGCCATCTATAGGCCAAGGGGGTTTTTACATCAAAATGCCACCAGATATCTGTCCATACTTGATATTGATGTATGATGTTGATACCCCATAAATTCCGTTCAAGAGATTCAAAAATGCAAATAAAATTATTGATATTTTCTCTGATGTAGCCAAAAGGAGATGTTATTTATTCATTTTGACTTGAAAAATAGTGTGACCAATAAAACTAATGAAATATGAATTATATTTACAGATGGTAGGTCTTGGCACATCTAAGATTGTATTATCAGACTGGAAATTTAGATTCTGCAGTATGTTGGGAATAGACTCACAGTCTTGGGGTTATTCATATCATGGTAATATTCAGCATGACCAAATGGTTCGGAAATATGGATCGCAGTTTGGTCTGGGTAGTATTGTGGGTATGCACTTAGATATGTGCAATGGAACATTAGAATATTATGTGAATAGGAAACCTATGGGTAAGTTTTCTAGTAAGTAAGAGAGGATGGGCAATTAAACAAAGATTTGACCTATCCCATAGTAGGATTATAAAATTTCCTAAATTGAAAAATCTAAAAACTTCTGAATTGTTTTTGAAATTTATAGAAAAATGTTAATTTAAACTGTAGAAAAATTGCTGAAACTTTTGGATGTCATTAGGAACTTTCAATATTGAGTGCCCTAGTGTGTGTTCATCATTCATTCATTGTAAAATTTATGAAACTTTTGTAGTGAAAATGCATCATCATTTGCACTTTTTAAGTGCATGAAAATGCATTTAATCATTTTTAAATTATTTATAAAATTTATAAATTTGAAAATTTTGTTTTAATATTTCTTCTTGGAAATTCTGTCTGTGGAACATTTCAAAATGTCCATTTTGTTTCATTTTGATTAAATATTTCCTTACCCACAACAATACCCACTGATTTTTGCTCGATTTGGTTACTCTTGTGTTATAATCCATTCAAGAATCCATTGTTTAACAGTTTCATATTTTTTCAACTCCCGTTGTAGCTTTAGAGTCTAGTATGGCAAGTATAAGTAAATAACCAGAAGCATATCTTTCCATTACGTGCTCTATTCCTTCCCATAATCTCAATGCTCGGTTAACCTGAGATTCTATCTTGAAACGGTCAGTACTGTAGCATCTCTTTAGTAACTTCACAGCGAATTGTTTTTACACATTTGGTTTAATAAGACATTTTATTTAGTTTTTTAATTATACTGTCTTAAGTTTCGTTAATTTTACTTATTCAGTTCAGTCTGTAGTTAAAACCGAATTGCAGAAACAGCATGAAACAAATTTTGTAAGATATTTTGCATAGTCTTTAATAAAAAAATGTATCACTAAACATATTTTCAATGTTTGTGAATAATATTCTAAAGCCCACCAAGATTTGGATTTATTTGTCAATTTAAATATGTCTCGCAATGTTTTTGTTAAGGTTCCTATTGTTGCTTGAAGTATTATTTCAGTTAAACTTTGAAAGTATATTCTTTTACAAAACAGGGCTATTAAAAGTTTTTAATACATTTGCAAACACATAAAATTTGTACACTCATGGAAAAACTTTCCTCAGAATTATTTATTAAATCTGTTTGGTAGAATGAAACTAAGGCCACATTATCACTACCAATGCCGCATTCCATTTTGTGATTTCTCGCCGTTTTTAATGAAACACTTATCTGAATATGCCGATAATTTTTCTTTATTGTAAGTTATTGAATAATATTTTCCAAAAACAATGTGCTACGATAGGTTCATTCAACACGCACTACATTTTACACAATTTTACGAAATTCAATGAAAATTTACATAAGAACTTTGTCCCTTCAGAGCAAATTGTTTAAATTACATAAACTAAGAAAAAAAATAGAGTTTTATGTGAATGTTTAAGCTATATACGAGCCCTGTCTCAGTGAAGTTGGCCCAATGCCCCGAAACATGATATTTGTGAATTTATTTGAGGGCTAATTAAAATTTTATTTCAAATATAATATTTTTGGTTTCTTTAAAGGTTTATGGAGAGATAACAAAACCGCCGCGGCTATTTTTAAAGCGTTTTTATTTAGAAATTGTCTTCTTTGCAAAATGATTTGTAGCAAAATACATGATGGGGACAACTTAAGTTGAATGGCCTGTTTATTCGCTTCGATGAAATAAAGGTTGGCTTTGCAAAACAAATGATAACATTTTACGTTGCTAAGAGCCGATTTTGACGTTTAAATCAACGTTTAAATGTTGATTTTTATTAATCGGCAGTTTTTTTGAATGTATAAGATATCTTTTCTCTGTTACAAAAAAATGTAGTATTTTAGGCTAATATTAAATAAAAATATCGTATGTTATCAGATATACATTTTAGTTTTTAATACGCTTTCGGTAATATGAAAAATTTCATAAAAATACGTAGTTTTGATAGTTGAGCCAACTTCACTGAGACAGGGCTCGTAGTTCAACTATAGTTTTCCGAAACGCACGTCGAGTGTTTTGGTGTTGTGGAAACCTACATCAGTGTTATTTCATCTAAAAAATTTGATGATATTAAAGCATATTTCATCAGAACAAAATCATAAAAATATAAATTAGATAGTATGTCTATGGAAAAGCAATAAAATATACTCGAAAATACGTCTACCTTTTGAAACCGAGATCATTAATCCGTCGGTAACCACATCAATGGTGCTGCCTCCGAGCTAATCTTCTGGTTATGTATTTATTTATTTTTGTGCTAGTACTATGTGTTAAAATAGTTAAGTTTAAATAACAAAATCGTTAAACGAAAATTCGTACCTTAATGTTTTCTTTTTAACCTTAATGTTAAATGTAGGGGCAGTTAAACGTATCTCCGTAGGGCTGTTAGATGTATCTCCAAAACTAATAGGAATATAAATTTGAAATTTTGACAGATGCCATTTTGGTAGGAGATCAATTTTTTTAAAATACTTTCGATTGTTTTCTACTTCTATACCGAAAGTCTATGTCAACTTGCTTATTTTAAATAAAAACACCCTATATATTTTTAACATTTATGAAAATAACATAAAATTCTGAGTAAAGAATATGTAACATACCCTATTATAGCTAAACCCAGCCGTTTCGGAGATGTTTGGCATTTTATAAAAAATTTGACAGAGCAAAGGTTTGCGAGAAGCATTATAACTTTTTTTGTTTAGCACGGGTTTATTCGATTCTGAAGGTCGTTTTTTTAATCGCTTCGTAGCCCTCTAAGCTTGTTCCTAGTGGAATCTGAAACATAGGAAGATCTTTTTCTCAGCCTAGGTCCAGCAGTTGAACTTGACTCCGCGCCTCCTGATGACTTTTAGAACAGGGACGTAGTCGAAATCCCGGGTTGCGAAACCTTGCAACTGTTAAATTTTTTATAAAATGTCAAATATCTCCGAAACGGCTGGGTGTGGCTATAAGGTATGTTACATATTTCTGACTCGGAATTTTATTCTATTTTCGGAAATGCAAAAATATATAAAGGTTACTTCATTTAAAACAAGCAAGTTGACATAGACTTCCAGTTCAACTGGAAGTAGAAAACAATTGAAAATATTTTTAAAAAAAAATCGATATCCTGCCTAAATAGCATCTATCAAAATTTCAAATTTATATCCCTCTTAGTTTTGGAGATATATCTACATATATTAAACCTTTTGACTAAAGTGGTAACCTAATCTACAAACATAAACCTAATTTATTCTTTCAGGTGTCGCTTTCAAAGGTCTGAAAGGTAAAGAATTGTATCCCATGGTAAGCTCAACGGCAGCTCAGTCGGCAGTAAGAATTACTTGCGCTGTATCTGAAGAACCCACTTTACAAATGCGTTGCTTAGAGTTTATTTCAAAACATCCTGGATTATATAAGAGGTACAAGGAAATACCAGGCCTTGTCAGATTGTATGAAAGGAAATACTTCTGGATTGTACCTACAAATGGTAAATAGTAAACCATTATCTTTGATTATCAACTGGTGGAATACACCATAAACGTATAGAATCTGATTGTCTATTGTAATTATCAATGTTTTATGCCTTATGTCTCAAATGAAATTTCTTTGGCTGTATATCAAATTTAAATTATTACATATTTTATTTATTGAAAAAATCTGTACAGGATTATACAACTTTTTAATTCGACCTATCTTATATTTTTGTAACAATTTAGTAATTTACTATATCCATAGTATATCCCTCTTTCAATAGTTCCGTTATTTCTATATATTTTAGTAGTGATGGGTTCTAGGTGGCTAATAATAATTTTCTAATAAACCGGTTAATTATTAAGTTGGACTTGTTGTTGTTGAAAGGCGGCGCGGTTACCCGCAGCACTCAGGTCTTTCGACCCATTGTGCCTGCTGCTAGTCAAGAGCTATTGGAAGATACCCGTGCTATGCACGTAGGCCAACGCCCGTTCTAGGGGAAGCTCTCTAATGTCCTGGGGCAGGAGAAATGCTGCACCCAGATGTTTGTGTCTCTTGACCACGAGGCAGGCACGGCGACAGAGGATATGAATGGAGTCCTCGTCATTGTGGTTGCCTTGGGTCAAACAAAACATAAATGTGTGTGAGGAAAAGTAGTAGTGCCTCTTAGTTTTTTCAAAAACACATATATTTTAATTGCTAGAGGTAGGATATATCTTACCAATACATGGAAGTACTTTCTAACATGTATATTTTGTTAGATTTCTCTTTTTTATTATGACAGACGAAAATTAACAGTAAAACTAATTGCAATCACTATTTCTAAGGTCCAGCAAATTATTCAACATCATTAATGTTATTTAGAGACAAAAAGTCTTTTGTCCACTACTTCAGTATTCAATAAATGATGTCTATAAACAAACATAAAAACTGTTGGGGTCAAAAAAGGTTGAAAAAACAAAAACTGATATACCTATACGTAGTATGGATTAAACAACTGGACTATGGAAATGTTAGCAAATTTTTTAAACTAATTATGTCCTTATATTTTATTTTCATTTTTATAATCTCATTTGTCATAAAAATAAAAAACTGAAGCAGCTAGTCTTTCCAATCTCTGTTGAAATAGCATAAAAATGTAATTAATCAAATAGGTACATAGGGACTGGTAAAAACTGTTATAATCGTTTTTTATTTGTTACCTCTTAATTTATGATAAATAACAAATGAAAAACTATGTAAATAATTCAACAATAATAAAATATTAGCCAATTAAGAATCAATGGTTGTAAATAGAAAAAGATAATTATTCATAACTAATGTATATTTTTAAAAAAATGTATTAAAAATGTTGAGAAATAACAAGAAACTTTAAATAAAAAAAATAATTGTAACGTTAGGTAGAAGCACAGAAAAAATAAAGGTTAATTGATCTGGTAGAAGAAAGAAACGAGACGTCAACCTATCTTCTACCTAAAAATGTATTTGTCCCAGGAGTTTGAATTGTATTATATTTGTCCCGTATTGTACCATAAATCAAACAACTGAAGTTTACAATGAAGTGGGACAGTACGGGTATAATTTATAATTGCTAAAGTCAACTGCTTCACAAATATATTGTTATAATTCAACAAATACTGCATCAACACGATTTGCATGCATTGCCGAGATGCAATATTTTACAATACTTGTAATACATTAATTGAAAACTGTGTCATTCGTTTGAGAGAAAGTTACATATTGCTAATTTGAAAGTATATGGAAATTTTATCAAGAATTCCTTGTGTAGAAAAATCACAGTATTGATGGATTTTTGGTAATGATATATTGATTTCAGAAGACACCGAGAAAAAGCGTAATTCTGAATTTGAGGAAATGTGCCCCGTAAACTATAAAAGCTTATTGAAACGAAGCAAGAAGTTGCGTGCCATCCGGTGGATTCCACCAGAAATTCTTCAAATTCACGAAGGCTGCGAGTCTAACTCTTCTGAGTCTGATATAGACTTAGAAATAACATTGAACGGAGAGAGTATTCTGACCTCTCCTGAAAACAGTAGCTGTAGTAGTACTTCTAATACGATGGGTAGCACTCCATCCACATCAAAGCAAGGCTGTGATGAATCTAGAAATAAAATCCGCAGAACCGATTCTTTTACGAGTCTCAGTGAGTGTTCTTTACATGATAGTAAAAAGTTTTGTGCTAAATGCAAATTCCGCATGCAAATCGAGGATGAAAATATGAGTGATTCGTCAAGTTCTTAAACTGATGCAAACGAGCTCATGTTTCGCTTGTATTGTAAAAATGTTTTCATTTGGATGTTGCTGTGACCTCATAACTCTTTATTGGTACTAATATGTATGCTCGTGAAATCTCAAATTGTTCTTAGTAATAAATTAAGTAATTTTAAATAAAAATGACATGATATTTTTATACAGTTCCAAGTTTTATGTATTTAAAAGCATTATAATAAAAATATTAGTTAGGTTATGATTATGTAAGATTTTAACATGTTGACAATCTCGTAGTTTTCTTTTCATTACTATTAAAGAGATTGTGGAGTAAATAAATGTGATTTTTGTTTTAATAAATACTCAACTATCTTCTGAGAATTTACTGAAATGTTTATCGATCTAAACAGCAATTTTAGGGACAAAAATATACAAGTGACAGAAATGTCAGTTAACTATAACCTTAATTTATTTTTTTTAAACTAATTAATTACCTACTAAGAAAATAAAACAAGTGTTTGTATAGTGTGGCCTAACGGGGAGCCCTTATTGGCTTCATTCTCAACATGCTTTTTTGGTTCAAAAACCAGGCGTAGGTATGTGATTTATTTTGTGAAATTTTATTCCGATTTCACAAGAATATATGGAATATATAATTGGAATATATCACAAGATATATTCCAATAACAAAAATAAATTACAGAACTTCATATCTGCCATGCGCCACGCTAGCTCAGTAGACTAAAGAATGTTGTGGCAGTATTTATGGGTCACATTGTCCATTATGGTCCGAGTTCAATATTCAGCTCAGGAATTGACAATGTCGATGGATATGTGGTGTTTCCGATTTTCTATTATTGCCACAAAACATAAAATGTCAAAATGATGATTGTGCCACAGTGGCCATCGTAAGGTTTGTTCTAACCCAAAGAAAAACAGTTTATTTAACAGTATATAATCACACTCATGTACCACAAATAAAATGTATTCCAACAGAGGTATATTTTTATTGGACATTTTTGTTTTCCAACCAAACTTAATGAGTGATAAAGGAAGAGAGTTACGATTTTTTGTCAGGTACCTACACCGTCCGTTATTTACAAAGGTGAGTGGGGCCTACCTTTCTTAAATATTTTCACGTTTATGGCACTTCCGGAATAACCGGAAGTCCACACCAACTTGCTTATTTTAAATGGAACATTCTATATATTGTATCATTTCCGGATTCTACATAAAATTCTAAACACATTTCATGTAGGATGTCCTATACCTATCTTCAACTGTTTTTGAAATATCGACAGGTGAATATTGACATTTTGCAACTTTTTGACACCCTGTAAAATCTAAACGGTTTGAGACCAAGCAAAATGGTTTGCACATTCCTATCTTAATTTTTCATAAGCTATCGATTGACACTAATTTCAGATTTAACCAAGAGATTGAATTGAATCGAAAATTTCTGGCTAGTTTGAAATAGCTAGTAAATCTGGATACATTTCATCATCTATAATATTGTCCATAAAGCATAATAATAACCAGTGTAATAACCAATGTAAAATATACTCTTTGTTTCAAATTGACATAAAAATAAATAGTTAGATATTTTAAATAGTAGGTATGTTTGCTTTATAAAATTACAATATTAAAATACACCCACTCAGTGTAATAAAATGTGAAAAAAATTTCAGCATAAATAGCCAAATTTCTTTCTCACAATTTTCACATTCAAGATTTTTTAAGTTTTGAAAGTCTAGAAAGCAATATAAAATATAAGTATGTACATAATAAAAATGATGTTACCTATGTATGTATTGCTTTTATTGCTCTTGGATTTTAAACCTTTAAATCCCAGGGTAATATGTCCTTTTACTTCACTGTTGGTTTAAATTGATGCGAAAATTAACAAACCTATTTTACAAAATGTAACAACTTAGATTGGAAATATATGTTTATTTTTATACTGCTCTAGGAAAATGTAATAAAGCAAACGACTCCCTTTGTAATTATAATTTGTGATTGTAAATTTAAAATTTTTTCTTCTCAATTTATACAAAAATAAAAATTAAGTACATACATTTAGTTTTCATTTTCTTAGGAAATAGTAATTTTTAGTTAAAATATGTGTCTCTTTTATGTTACATAAATGATTTTTGGATCCCTATATAAATGTTAATTCATACTTCGAAAACAACATATAGTTAAAAAATATGTCACTTCTAAAATATCTAAAACTTGTTTGTTGTGAATTTTAAATATAAATGTCACACCTGGAAAATAAGTCAATTTATTCTATAACATGTATTATAAGAAATAATATTAGATTTTATGTGTTAAGTAGGTAAAAATTAGGACAAAAATATAGTTTATTTTTTCTAAAAATATATTGATTAACGTAAAACAGACTGCTTGATTTTTAAAGCAAGAGTTGATAAATTTTTAATAATAGACTAAAATTGAAAGCCTGTTTGCAATAACTATGTATAAAACGTAAAATTACTCTTATGTAGAATAAATTTCAAACACAACACATCAGAAAACATCAAAATTGCTTCTTTGTATTCAAAATATTTGTATGTACTGCCCCATATTTATCAATAAAATGTTGTTTGTCTGCTTAATAAATATTAAATTTATACTCCAAATATTTTGGTTTATAAAACTTAAATGATAAACCTATAAAACACACATCTCTGTAATAAGTTTTTTTGACATCATATTTCATAATGTGCACAAGCAAATTTTTTTCATCCTCTTTGTTCATATATACTAGTAGAACTAAACATCTACTACACTTAAGGGTCCATTCTCTGTAGATTTGACAGGCATGAATGTTGGGTCGGATTGAGAGGATGGGTGGCCGATGGGTGGAGACTTATATATTCCAACTATCGAATTATTAAGATTTCGGAGGTGCACGTAAAGCCGAAGTAAAAAGGCACATGGAAATAAAGCTAGCCCTCATTGCAAGGGTACCGGATTTGTCTTATAATTGGAACAAAATTTCTTTTTAATGTTATAAATTATATATCACTGGAAAAATCAAAAGATAAACTAGATCCCTATAGTAGCAAATTTTTGTTGAATACATGTATTTTAGAGAAAATAATTTTTGAAAATACGCTATTTTAGTACAAGATTGTTTGCCTGGAATTTTAAAAATAAAAAGAAATACCAAAAATTACTACTATAGGGACTTAGATTAAACTCTTATCTTTCAATACTTTTTTACTAAAAGTCGCTATCTTTTATAGTTTTTTTATAATTAGACACGAGACGAACGCCGATTTAGGGCTTATTTCGACCTAGTGAATGGACTCTTAAGAAATAATCTCAAGTATTACAATTTTGTAATAGATAGAGTATTAATGTAATTAATTTACTTTTGTTAAATTATTTTATTCATCCAAATCAGTATCTATAGTTCTTGACTACATTCACTATTTTTAAAATTACTATTAGATCATTGTAATAGTAGTCTCTATAGTAATAGTAACTAGTGTTTAAATTACAATTATGACAAAATTAAGCAAGCATTTACCTTTATTTTTATTAAAATTTTTCCAATTTAGATATTGTAGTTCCTAAAATTGTTCGTGATTTTCCTTTAAATTACTGTATTAATTTTAATTTATAAGTTAGGTATGTTTTATTCGGATAATGTAATTACTGTTTTGAAAAAATACTTTCTGTTTCTACTTTATAGATGTATTAATGTTATATTTGGAGCAATACAAATAAATGGTTTTTGTATTGTCATCTTGTGTATTTATTTTTTTAAATAAAAATGTAATTATCCATATTGTTTTTCATTGCTTCGATATTGGCAGGAATTTTTAAGTAATAATTTTTGTAACTCAGATTTTATAACTCCTCTGTTGGAATTAGACCAATCAAGTCTCATGTCAATATATTAAAAAATAAACTGAATCTTTACATACATACTTTTCTACTCAAAACTTTTCTTTCTACATAGTTGAAGTCTAGAAATAACTAAAAGTTTTCTATCATTTTTTTATCTAACAATGAAAGTGAGGGGAAGGGGGATCATATATTTAAAGACAGCGTATATTATTATTATTTTTTTTTTTGAGAAATTAAAGTATTTATTTTATTATTATGATTCTGTGCGAGGAAATATATAAAATGCTTGAAGTTTTAATATCTTAACTCAACCGAGCTTTGTCACTCAAATTGAGTTGTAATTTAATTAATTGCTAATAATTTTCAATTATTTTGTTGGTCTAATATTTGTTATTGTTTCAGAGAAGCTTTTAATAAACGACTGTTTTATCTATGCAGCCATTTTTATTTAAATAAGTAGAAAGAGGAACTAAATTACTTTATTAACAAAAACAATACGATGTACAGTGTTTTAAGCTGTAATATACATTCAGAATATAAATTACTTTGGCCCTAAATATAGGAAAAATGATAAAAAACTAACAAACAAGTGTGTTTAATCATAAATATCTTCTTTATCTCCCACATACCTAACAATATCAGCAGGTCTTAATAATCTTTCTGCATCGGAATCCGGGATTTCGAAACCAAATTCATCTTCAATTGCCATTATTACTTCAACATGATCTAAAGAATCTAGACCAAGATCGTTTATGAAGTGGGAATTCAAAGTTAACTAAAAAATCAAATTACATTTACATTACTTTATTTGAAGATTTAACAGAGACTAACCACAAGTAGTGGCACAATGTACTTGATAAATTTATCGAATATACTTCAGTGAGATCCAGAAATTATTGACTGATTCTGAACGTACCTTGTCCCAATTCCTATCATAACTTTCCGTTTGCAAAAATTACTTTCTTTCATATTGTCAATTGTTTGATTTCAAAAATTATCAGTTGACAATAGAAAATAAAGTAATATCAACAAAGGGAAACCAGTTACAATAGCAATCGGGAGAAAGTGCGTTCAGAATCCGCTCAATCATTCTTATCTCTCTATAATGCTTATTTTGTATAGAATTTGTGGTAACAAAAATTAAGACAGTGAATACTTGTGTAAAAGTGAATTATTTATGTATAAAATTCTAACATAAAAAGTACACAATCCCCACCTAATACTGACTTATTATAAAAAGTTGTTCTATAAAGATTCTATGGGACATGCAATAGTAATGTAAAATGATTTTATTAGTAGGAAAATATACTAAATATAAAACAAATAACAAAAATTAACTACATACTATCGACAAAATGAGCCACATACTTAGTCGCATTTTTAAACATTATTTATGCCTAAAACAAAACAAATAAAATGAAACAGTTTTATGTTACAGTCTTCGTACAGGAGTTTATCAATTCAAAATTTTTATTTTACCGAAAATAAAAAAAAATATTCAAACATGATAATATCCTATTTTTGAACTTTCTATTAAATAGTATTAACAACCTAATGTACCTACTTTAATAATCTTTATGATTATTTATTTATTTTTTGTTTATTATTCACTTTTTTATTTAATGCTACCCAAAATCAATTACATATATAGCAAATTACAAAATCAAACATAAGGAGAACATTGTGCCACTAATATTTTAAGCAAAATTACTGTACCTTGTCAGGATTAATTTTATCATATAATTTTAAGACTAACAGTACTCGTTCTGAAATGAGTTTTAAGGAGAGTGGTGGTTTGGAACTGTAACTTCGCTCATGTGGCGTAATGAGTCTCTGAAATGAAAAAAGAACTATTTAATGTAGGTACCTTATCTGCAGTAACTTTATCGTATGAAGCGCAAACTTTTAGTACTCGTTCTTTAATTTCTTCATCGGAAGGTTTTGTTTTCTTTATTTCAGGTGAGTAAAACCTAGTCTAAAGAAAAAACTGATTACCACCTATAATATATATATTTGTTATCCATGACAATGTCAAGGAAGTTAGGTTAAGTTATGTAATGTACGTTAAAATAATTATATATATCCAATCAAGTTGCTGCAACTTATTGTAGATTTACTTATCATTATTAAAAATTACTACAACTAAATTGCGATTGTATTAAACTACATATTTACCTGTGTTGATGAAAATAAACTATGTTGTTTAATAGGCTCCTGTTGTCCACTGTGAAATTTATTTAAGGTAACAACTAGCGGTCTTACAGTACATGTTCTTAAAAAGCAAGTACTTCTTGTGAGGGTACGTATATTCCTCACAATTCCAGCCATTTTCTACTAGATTTTTCAAACCTACACACACGACACACGTCTTTTTGATCACCGATCACCGAATTGCACCGAATGCAGCAAAATGCAGCGGAAAATGAAACAGCCAGGGCGCCCCCTGGCATATATTTTTTGAAGCTTGCCAATAAATAATAATTTCGAAATTTAGCGGTTGTTTTGCACCTTTGTTTTGAAAAACAATTTAGCAGAAATGTTTTTTATATCGGAGACAATAGCAATAAATAGCGTTACACTAAATTGAATAAATCGTGGGGGAAAATATTACGTAAGTACGAAAATATTTTATTTCTGTAGAGCTAAGTCAAGACATTTTTTTTTAACCGAGTCAGTACTTGACTGAAATTAATCTTTCATTTCATTATGTTGCTTTTGTGATTTGTGTTAAATGTCTTGAAAATGGGTTCTTTGTTTTTTGTAAATAATTTTCTCCTTAAATAAAATAAATTTACCGCTAAAAATAATTCAAGGCAGCCACCTGTCGCAAAAATTAACTTTCCTAATTCTTCCAATAGAAATAGAAGGATTGCATTCCTCTCCTTCCTTCTTTCAGTTCTTTCCCAGTACTCAAGTTTGGCCTTGTTCGCTGGTCGTTTATTGCCGAGTTTTCTGAATTAAAACAAGTATTTTAGAAGTATTGCCTTTATTTTATAATTATTTATTTACAATGTCAGATGAAGGAAGTCCCAAGTTACAAAAATTACGTGATTTTAGATTACAAAAAAAACCTCAACTTTCACACAATGTTTCAAATGAACTCGACACTTGTAAGTTGTTGAACTCTTCTTCAATTAAATAATACATTTCTTACTAAATTGCAGCTTCAATAGTTAGGCCACCAAGTCCTAACCCGGTTCAAAGGAAAAGAATTCTTGTCCTACCTGACTCAGATTCTGAACCAGAAAAGGAAGGTGAAAAATCACAGTCACAGATTATTATAACAAATAACAGCAGTTTCAACAACAAATACAACGGTTTTAGTCAGAAAGCTATGAAGAACCCTTCGATCTTGGAGAAAGAAAAGCAAATGAAATTTCTTTTGGAAATATTTCCAAATTTAGAAGCAATGGTACGTAAATCGTACCTTTACTGTTATTGATATATTATTATAGGGAAAGAAACTACTTGTTTTAGCAAATACATGACTGTTTATCAAAACATAGTTTCAATACTGATGCGGCAGCTGCAGAACTATCAAGAATGTATAACAAAACAAGCCAGTTGGGTTATACCGGGTATATTCAATGGAGACAGGATTATGACCGAAGAGAAGCAGAGTCAAAAAATTCCCAATTAGCTAATCAAGTCATATTTGAGCAGCAGCAAAGTTTTAAAAGAAAAGCGTCTGATCAAGAACCTACAAGGAAAAAAAAAGGTATGTAGAATATAAATCGGTAATCTCTGTGCATTAATAACTCTTTCATAGTGAAAAGAAGGAGATCGTATGACAGTGATGATAGTACGGGTAGTAATAATTATAAAGATAAACGAGTGTTTGACAGGTAATATGTTAATCTAGTTTGGGATATTCAATTTTTAAAGGATGTACATTTTAGTGATGAAGATTCCGATGTTGAAATTAGTAATGAATTAACGGGTGATAAAAAGAAAGTATTTGAATTTTTCCAAACAGCGACAATGAACGAACTTCAGTTAATGACATCTTGTTCCAAAAAAAAGGCAGAAGTGATAGTAGAATCAAGACCTTTTTCTGGATGGGTTGACCTAGTAAGTCATGATAACATAACAAGTAATGGCTTCCCATTAACAATATATTGCATTGTAGGTACAAAAACTTCAGAATAATAAAAATTTAAGTCCGGATTTATTAAATTATGCACAACAAGTGATTGCGACAAGAAATAATATTAAACATTTGATGAAGAAATGCACAAGCTTAGGACAACAAATGGAAAGAGCAGTAGCAGCAGGAGCTGGTGTTAAAGAACAGCCTCCAAGTTTATCCTCAACGTAAATTTTGTTCTACATCTGTATCCAGTATCTTTAATTAAATATTATTTTTTCTAGGTTAAGGTTAACAAGTTATCAAATGGTAGGTTTAAACTGGCTCGTGGTGTTGCATTCGCAAGGTGTAAATGGTATCTTAGCGGATGAAATGGGTTTGGGGAAGACTGTGCAAATAATTTCATTTCTTGCTCACTTAAAAGAGATTGGTGCTGCTACAAGTACACACCTTGTTATTGTGCCTTCTTCAACTTTAGGTAAATTTGAAGGTTACTTGAGGTTTATAATATTCAACGGTTCTACATTAGCATTTGCAGTATTTATTCTCAATTGAGCATATATTTCTAGTGTAAAGTGTGTTAATATAATACCGTAAGTAGTTCCTAGTTTTTACTTTAATGAACGAGCATGTCATCCAAATACATTATTGTAATTTAAACTATTGCTTTGAATAAATACTCCAAGAAGCTAAAATTTGATATGGTTGAATTCATGGTAATATGTTCTAACTATAAATATGTATGCTAAGAGTTTTAACACATGATTTGCTCTACAATTTTAACGTATAATAGAACAGCATAAACGCTAACCAGCAAAATGACAAATATTTTCATAAATATCTCTATACTTAATTATAACTTAATTGTGATGTAAAATGGTATTTTCTAGATAACTGGAAAAATGAGTTTTCGCGTTGGTGTCCAGAGTTAAGAGTGTTTATGTACTACGGCAGTACTGAAGAAAGAAGGCAATTCCGTTTTGATTTAGCTAAAGGAATGCTGGCTGATTTCGATGTTATATTAACTACGTGAGTTATTTACACTATTTACGCCCTTTATTCAATTTCCGAAAATGAATATGTCCTAAAATACTACCACTATTAACAGGTACACTATAGTTGGTAATACTTCAGAGGAAAGGAAAATGTTTCGAGTGACACCAATGCATTACGTCATATTTGACGAAGCCCATATGTTGAAAAATATGAATACTCAACGATATGAAAATTTAATAAGAATTAATGTAAGTTTGATGAAATCGTGACGAGCCAAATAGAATTCTACCTGGCTTATATTTATTATTTTTTAGGCTAAACATAGAATTTTATTAACAGGAACTCCCTTGCAAAATAATTTATTAGAATTAATGTCATTGTTGATTTTTGTTATGCCTAAAATATTTGCGGAAAAAACAGATGATTTAAAAAGTTTGTTTCAGAAGAATTCGGTAAGTTTAAATTTTTATGATATATTTGTACCATTTATAATAGGTATTATTGATATTTTATAGAAAAATAAACAAGGTCAGGATGATACGATACCTGCCTTTGAAAGAGACCAAATCGAACAAGCTAAAAGGATCATGAAACCCTTTGTATTACGTAGATTAAAGTGTGATGTGCTACAAGACTTGCCTAAAAAAACAGATCATATTATTACTGTTCCCATGGCGCCTTCTCAGCAAGAGCATTATGAGCAGCTTATTGCTTCTTACAAAAACCTTAATGTGGTATGCGTTTCTGTAATAACTATCTTTTTAGGAAACATAAATTTGTCTTTTACAGGACGGTGAAAACTCGTACAGCGGTATGAGTATAATGACAGATCTCAGGAAGTTGAGTAATCATCCTTTATTAATGCGGTATCACTATGATATAGGCCAATTGCGAGAGATGGCAGAATTACTAGCAGCTGATCCGGGATACAAGGACACCGTCGTGCAATACATTATAGACGATTTGGCTTGGATGTCAGATTTTGAGATTCATACTTTAACAAAAGACTATAGAGTGAGTGTAAACAAAAATACTGTTGCTAGTGTTGATAGTACAAAACTTGTATCATTTAATATCTTGAATTAGTTCTATGTGGGATACACATTAAAGGAATTGTTAAAAGGAAACCATGTTTTAGTGTTTGTCCAAGTTCATCCTTCCAGATGAATTAATGTTAGTCTCAGGAAAATTTATGCACTTAGACAAAATGCTGCCGGAGCTGAAACAAAATGGACACAGAGTTTTAATTTTCAGCCAATATGTGATCATGCTGAATGTGATGGAAGAATATTTACGGATAAGGAATTACAAGTATATGAGGTTGGATGGTAGCACTGCCGTTAATATTAGGTAGGTAATATAATATCCCATATTTGCTAACATGCATGTTAGCGATTAAACTCCTGTGTATGTTACATTTATAAAATTTACTTCGAGTAAATTTCCTGCTTGAAATACCAACCATGAACTGCCCTTTAATATTATCTTCTCAGGAAGAGATGAATGGGATCGGAATAAAGCTGACTTATTGGGCAAATAGTTTTTGGTTTACATATGGCTCCAAAACACCCATGGGTGTTGGAGCCGGAGTATATAGTTGCAACCCAACGGTAAAAATATCGTCATCCCTTGGTAGTTATGCAACTATATTTCAGGCAGAAATCTATGCCATCGAATTGTGTGTACAGAGGCTAGAACAAACGCAATTTACACGCAAATCGATTAAAATCTTCTCAGACAAGCAGCTCTTAAAGCTTTTGGTTCCTACCGTTCAAACTCAAAAACCTTATGGAGTTGTCAGCAGGCGCTCACGCATTGGCGCGATAGATATCTGGTACATTCTTCTAGGCTTTCCGGTTATACCGGATCGATACCAACTTCGATGTTTCAAATTAAACACTCTGTATATTTTAACATTTTTCAATTCTGCGTTGAAATTTGCCTCACTTTATGTAACATTCTCTATAGCTAGGAGTTACAGGTTTTGAGATATTATTTTTTTTAATTTCACATATTCAGGGACCCGCGGATAAATTTTTATAACTTTTTCCAGGGGTGACACGTTCATTTGATTTTTGGTATGTCAATTGAACATAGATGGTGCTACCTTATACAACTATAATAGATTTAAAAATATTGTAGTGTGTGTGTGTAAAGGAAAAATAGAGTAGCTCTGGTCTGGGTCCCAGGCCCTTCTGGTCATGAAGGGAATGAAGCAGCCGACTCTAGCCAGGGAGGGTGCTGCTTTTGAATTTGTCAGACCAGAACCGGTGCTTGGCATATCCTCGAGTTGTCAAAGCAACTCTCCTGACCTGGGCTGAGGGGCAAATCCTCCAGTACTGGCAAGAACTACCAAGATTAGTTCATTCGAAGGGATTCATAATAAACCCTTTAAAAACAAGAACTAAAAAACTTTTAGAGTTAAGCAGGTTGCACCTACAAACTTTAATTGGCCTATATACTGGTCACTGCTGTTTAAAATCCTGCCAGAGGATCTAAATAAGTTCTCACCCAATAAGGTCATCAGCTTCATTAAGAGGCTGGACCTGTTGGGTGAAATATAAGTAGGTGTGAGCCACAATAGGCCACTTGGTCGCGGTGGAGGGTCAGGTTTTCGGCCCACTCACTTTTGAACCTAACCTAACCTATATTTATAAAATTTACTTTGAGTATATTGCAAGGTTTAATAGGTGTTTCTTGCTCAGCCTTACATTCATAAATTACATCAAAATTTTGTTTGATTTTACTATAGACTAAGATGGTTGCTAGAACTAATATTTCAAACACAATTTCCAGACAAGATTTGATAAATGAATTCACAGAAGACACAAGTTACTTCATTTTCCTGCTTTCAACAAGAGCAGGTGGTTTAGGCATAAATTTAACAGCTGCCGACACCGTCATTATTCACGATATTGATTTCAATCCGTATAATGATAAGCAGGCCGAAGACAGGTGTCATAGGATGGGGCAAATGAAACCGGTGACAGTGTACAGGTTTGTCTCTAAAGGTACAATTGAAGAGAGTATGTTAGATATGAACAAGGAGAAGCTTAAGTTGGAAAAGGAAATTACCACAGACGGTAGGAACATATTTCCTGTAATTTCATTCAAGGTGATTGATTGAATCGTTCTTTGGGAATATTAGAAGTTCTGCTGATTATTTTTATATTTAAAAATAGTTTCAATATCCCTGCACTTTTTTATATTTCAGAGCTACGAATATCTTTATTTTAAATTAGAATGTAATTTTTTGGATTGTTTCCCTATAGGTAAGTAAAGTAAACCGTTTTGGATATATGTTTCACCACACCGTGGCAATTTCAATTAGAGTTATGCCAAGTGTTTAAACCCTCGGAAAGATAATTTAAAATGGCAAATATTAGTGTATCTGAAAAGGTGTCTGATCTTTTTAATTTTAATTAAAGTCAAAGCCAGAATTAAGCAAAGTGGAATGACCTCGCCAATCTGGTAAAATGCAGTGATGCATGGGGCTGCATATTCTGTTTTACCATTGGGCACATTTCAGTTAATATATACTCGTATACTATTCTATATAATACTTCTAGTATATGCACTTCCACTTTTTTAACTAACACAAATAAGTATAAACACTGACACAAAGAATAACTACACTGATAATTTTAATACAAATTTTTACCGTTAAGAAACGCGCGCGAAATAACCCAACATCACGCCACTGTTTCCCTACTACCTCGAGCGCAGTCGCTTGTTGGTTCCTGATTCGACCAATCAACGTCGTTGAAGCTCAGAGAAAAGAAATCGTAAATGCCAGAATATGTATGTTAAATAAGGATGAACAGCTTGTCGTCAACTTGACGACTTTCGCAATTGCCACGTATTCGGAAATTCGTTGATATTATTAAGTAAAACACAAATTAAACATTGTGTTTGCTTTAATAAAGTACAATAGGGATAAGGGACGTTAAAGACAAGTTAAAAAATGGGTAAATAAGGTAATTAATACATTTCCTGTTTTAAATAAGAATACTTTAGAAATAAATGTGACAAGATAGATCTACTCTTTTTCCGGTCATTGCACTTTGCTTAATTCTGGCTTTGACTTGAACATTATTATTAAATTAAAGATATAATTTGCAACTTTGAGTATTTTGCTGTATTAAGGTAAGACAAGCATCAAACAAAAACTAATGCTGTCGCTGCCTTTGTTGTAAGATTATTTTGGAAAGGAAAGAATTATGTTAAAGGTAATTTTCGATTTATATATATTATTAATATGTTATAAATATATATATAATTCTAGATTTCAGACAAATCTGCTGAAAACACTTTATTTAATTTAATTATTGTAATAAATAATTAAATTTTTTTTTAACTTTGAATTAGTAAGGAGTAAGCTGCTCATTGTACCTACGATGTTGATTAAGAACTAATAAGTACGGATCATGCAGGTAGCATAATCTGTTTCCCCAAATTTTTTTGTGAGGTTATATTGAAGTTCAAATAGTTCAAATTATACTCTAATACTGTGTCTCTTATAGATGGGTTATTATGTTCAAAAAATAATAACGAGTAAAACTCCAACACTTCTAAAGAACGGTTTCAATCAATCACCTTGGAATATTAACCCTTCATCAATCTTAATTGTGTGTGATATCCCCAACTAATTTAGCTAGAACAAAAGGTTGCAGACAGCAAACAATACTTTTATTGGTTATGGAACTATGACTATGACAATCAAATTTCAGAGTTACGTTATACTCCTACCACATTATACTATTTATATTTAAACCACTTTTAACTAAATTTTCTTGGTTGATATTCTCTATGAATCGGTTCATTTATTTATTTAATCCATAGTATTTCACATCTATCGCCTAATAGATGTTGATTTCTATGATTTTTTTATGAAATGCGCTACATTTTTTTCTTTATTGCATGTGATTTATAGGTAATAAAATAAAAGTTATAGGTGCAATATAATTTTGACCGTTAGTGGTGGTGCCCTCTTCGTAACACACCGTAGTGTGGTCTTTGTGTCTTTTGCTACTATCTGTCTGACAAATATTGTCAAATTGACAAACAGATAAAATAAAAATAAATTCAAATAAATAATTTTAACGTTTAACTCAAGAATATTGTACCTAAATTGTAGAAGTCAGAAAATTCTTATGAAGATATTGTCATTCTCTGTAAAATGAATCTGAAATGTGCTGATAGTTTGATAGATTTAATATTTGCAAGAATAATTATTATTGACAGTGACATTATGATCTTAGCTCACTTTTAAAAAAGATCATTTCATTTGCATTTGCAAGTGGCAGATGGTGTTAATCTTGTATAGCTAAATGTACCATGGTGGATATATTTTTCTCATTCATGGTTCAGTTTTAATATTTTTTCTGTATTTATCCTGTTTGGGAATGAATTTAGTGCCATCTATTTGTTTTAATTTTCAGAAACTGATAATCCAGATATCAAAAGTGTGGTTAAAGTGTTGTCATCGGCACTTGGAATTGACACTTCTAAAGCTACTCACCTGGTTTCACCAAAGAAAAAACCTTGAATATTGTGAATTTTTGTTAGTTAATTTTTATACGGTATATATACAAATTACTTAATGGTAGATTAATTACTAGAACCGTCGCATTGTGTTTAATTCCAGTGGCATTACCGCGGTGGTGTAAAATTACTAAACGAAATTTACCAAGTTTAAAGATATGAACATATCTTTAAACATATCTGTAAATATCTTAACATCCACTATTGCTTCTAGATTATTCATTAAAAGTTAGCCTTATTAGATTAGTATGAATACCAGCATGCATTTAATTTAACTATCATTTTAATTTACCACCATTGAAACTAAACAAACGTGAATTGAACAAAAAGAAATCTGAGGGGGGGGGAGAGAGTACTACAAGCGTAGGCAGCCGTAGTCGATGACTATTCAACGTTGGTTGTAAAATTGATGACACGTATTAAACACTGTTGATCAGGTCAAATCTGTGCCATCTGTGCATCAAATTAATAAGTTTCATTAATGTTTTACTAAATTATGGTACGATGAAGCAGTCATATTGATTGTAAAACAAATTTGGTGGGTTGGAATTCCAATAATTGTAAAACATTTAAAGCAGACGTATAAAAAAAAATTGTCTGGTACAGGTTCCACACTGGCTGTTTCTGTATGATCTCATTTTTATGCCGATTGTGTGTGTGTAACATTCTACTACAAGTACTTAATACCGAACATATTCGGTTATTTTTTAAGGAATGTATACCCAAGTGGCCACTATCTTTGAAGTTTGAAGGTATGTCTAAGACATTGGTACTATAAGGTCATGTTCCTCATGAAGAACATTGCATAGTAACACTTTGACAGTCTAGTAATTTTCACAATTTCACTATTCCAATAATGTCTACCCAGATATACACATATAATTTATATTTTTCCGAATACATCGACTTTTTTATGAATGGTACGAAAATATAATAAAAAATACTATTTTTTAGTACCAAATTAATAGCTGTTAAGATATTTACATAATTTTGTAGGTTGTTCATACTTTAGACTTTAGTGCCTTTCTTTGGCGACTCCATACCATTACCACTGTGCGAATCTACTGAAATTAATCATAATATGACAGCTTTATTAATTACAATGTTAATTTAAAACATTTTATCTTCTTCATGTTATGATTGATTTATTTATTTAATATAACTATTAGATCCATGTGGAGTGAGGACTCGGCGTAGAGATCTGCATATTATTGTTTTAATTCCATGTATATCTTATAATAAAAACATATTTTTTCATTTACCTTTTTCATGTTGATGTGAAAGTTCATGAGTTTATACTTTTTCTATTTCTGGTAAATCAGAATTTAAATAAGAACGCGCCTTTCACAAAACAAGTTAGTAGTAATATTGATAACTTTCTTCTCAATGTTCACAAATGAAATAGTTTCTCATTCAAAATTATAAATGTTAAATAGACAAAACCATTTACTGGTGATGTAACGTTTCATCCGGAAAAAATAATAGTTACACCAGTGTGTGTGTATATAGGGTGAATCACGGTGGATGGAGTATTAGAAGTATATGAAGAGCAGGTCAACCAATCATTTTGAAAATTTGGTTACCAGGGAACCTGGTTACCAAGGTAACCAGACGTACTTTATAATATTTTCAAGAGTACGGTCAAAGTCTACACATAAAATAAGTCCGCTCACTCGCCCGATTCGTCCGAAAACCCCTCCCCTGCCTTATCACGCTCCTTGTCCGTCGTGTTTCTATCGATCTCCAGCTCAGTAGGGAATAGTCCTCGTATAAAACAGCGCCAGTACTCGTAAAATGATTTACAACTGGTAGTAGTAAAAAATTGCCGGTGTTTCGAGGAAATCAAAGAAGTGCGCGGACTTATTAGAATATTTGTAGACTTTCATGCGGTGTTGCCAGTTGTACCGTCTTCGTTAATTTAAATGGAATACGCTGTATATTTTTTCATTTTTGGATTCTACATCAAATTCTGAATAACTTGCTAATATTTCCCTATACCTATGTCAAGCTGTCTTCAAGATATTAATTTTAAAATTTATTGAGCAAAATCCGCCTTTAAATAAATCGTATTGCCTCTCTACCACAAAATAATCAGAAGTTAAACTTTGAGGGTACAGTTAAGCAAGCACTAAGGGTCTCTCATCCTTTAATCAAATATTTGAAGTAATATACAGGGTGGACTAGAAATAATTTATAAAAGTGATCAAGTCAATTTTCTTCAATAGAATGCCCTGTATATTATTGCCGATTCAAAAATCTGACAGATTCCGCTATTCATCTATGTATACTGTACATATACCTAACTAACAGCGTCTTTGATTTATAAACTATTATTTATAAATTTGCTTCAGAAATGTCATTATTCACTTACACTTGATTTTTCCATATTAATTGTGAGTGGATAGCCTAATGGCAGAGAATAATTATACAAATACAGTGTTAATGATTTTATGTATTACGTATTACGTCATTACTATTTTTATGTATTACTTCTTAGTTTCTTAGAAAAAATTTCGCCTGATAAATTTTTGTAAACGTTTCTTTGAAATTATTTCCGAAACTAAAATGCTTCTAATTAGCACCTCCAGTTTACCGATTCATCGGAGTCACTATCTGTTTCTATTTTTCTATTTAATTAAACTTCAATATATTATGTGACATGCAATGTCAATGTCAAATTATTTTTCGGTACTGTACAACTGTACAATAATCTCTTTTTTGTAGTTTCTCTGGCGATCTTAAACAGTCCCGAAATGGCCCTCTTGTAGATAATGTCTAACTTATTTGTGGTGTATTTTGACGATTCATAGTTTGTTTCTTTTGGGGTTACACCACCTGTAAAATAACAAAAAGCAGAAAACCAGAAGTATACAAATTAAATATTCAAAGTGTAGTAGTAACAAGGCAAACTTCTAAAGTTTGCCCCAAAAAACCACTGTATAACGTGTGATAAAATAATATTTGATTTATTTCTCTTTTCACATAAGAGTTCTCATAAAAATAGTCTACAGAAGAAGAGTTGAGGATCAACTCGAAACGTCTAGAAGAAAGCTAGTTAAGTGTTTAATTTCTTTTAATTTTTTATTATAACTATTTTATTTGGACATATTTTAGAATATGACATGTAATATTATAGAATTTTGTATAAAACTGAAAAACCACTGATAAAATTTAGTCAATATATCAAATATTATTTTATAGTCGACTGTCATCATAATGCTGTCATTATGAAAGTCAAAATCGTTAATAATCTGACACTTTCTAGCACCCGTGCTGTAATGTGAAAGAATCGTGCCATAAAATCCACTTTATGGCACAATGCTATAGTAACCATATGCGAACATTCTACGATTGCACAAATTTAAGTTTTTAAAACTTAAATTGTCTGTTAAA
Source organism: Pogonocherus hispidulus (assembly GCA_963924545.1). Taxonomy (NCBI): domain Eukaryota; kingdom Metazoa; phylum Arthropoda; class Insecta; order Coleoptera; family Cerambycidae; genus Pogonocherus; species Pogonocherus hispidulus. Next base: position 46,452,511 of record OZ004698.1, on the reverse strand, counting down.
ACCACAGTTCGACTATAAAATAGCGTATGAAATTCGTTTATAATGCTCGATTATGGCATTCGTGAAGTGTTAGCGCATTCGCTTCGCTCATGCGCCAAAATTCACTCATGCCATAATCTGTTGCATTATAAACTAATTTCATAATATACTATTATCACACGTTATACAGTGGTTTTTTGGGGCAAACTTTAGAAGTTTGCCTTGTTACTACACTTTGAATATTTAATTTGTATACTTCTGGTTTTCTGCTTTTTGTTATTTTACAGGTGGTGTAACCCCAAAAGAAACAAACTATGAATGGCCCTCTTTTTATACAAAATAATTTAATGTTATAGTGTCTTATTCGTATGGTTGGAAAAAAATACTATTTATGTTAAAAATTGACTAACGAAGGCCTATCAGTATTACATAATATTGCTCTATAAAAATGTGAAACCAACAAATGAAGTAACCAGTGACAGAAGTCAAAGTTAAAAAACACCATAGATTACGCAATTAAGCAAGTGTCTATAAACTGGTTACTGAAGAACATGTAGAGAAAAATGCAAATATAATGAAAATATATATATATTTCATTTGATATATATTTCAAATTACAGTAAAACAAATGATAAATATCACTACAGCAACAATAAAAATGCATTTACACTGAGAAGAAAATACTTATGAGGAATTTTTCGTTACTAATGAGAAACACTTTTCTTAGAATATTTTTTGCAGCATGAAAAATGGTTCTCTTTTAGAAATGAATATCATTTTGTCATTTATCTTAAAAAAATCCCCCCATTCACGGTTTTCTAACAGTTTATGGTATTGTCATCTTTACTACTCTTTAAACATCTGTTCTCATCCTAATACAAAAATTAACATGGCTATAAATTTGCAGTATATGCAGTGTTGCTGTTAACTTCAAAAAATTTCTTGACAAAATAAAATTGACAAAAATTTTAGAGTCCAAGGACTACACAATCTTGGAATTATAACTTACCTGATACAGGCACCAGTTTATTAGCAAAATATCTTTTATTTGTAATCAAAAATCATGTATGTATATTGTACCATATTACTAGCGATTCCTAAAAACTTTTACTGTATATTATCTCTTCAGTCTCGACATGATTACTTACATATTAAAGAATGTCAGCGATTAACACTTTAGAATTATACAAAGGGTTGTAGATTTCAATGACAAAAGAATTTAAATATATCTTGAAGGGAAACATAACATAAGGGCAGTAATGGCAAAAAGTTTTTCAGACAAGACTATAAGCTAACCTGAAATATGAATAACCGGACCCAAGTAACCCTTAGCCACTTGGGCCGGGCCTTCCCTAGTCCCGTATTTTCAAATTTATAGAAAAATTGACCCTTTAAGTTTCTAAAAGAATTTCGTGTAAAACTTTTTCACCTATATTAATAATAATCACAATAACATCAAGTTTACTAATGACCACTAACAGCATTCTTAAATCAATCTAAGTAGTTCATATTAATAATTAAATATTTATAGACAAATAACAAACAGCATGCTAAATAAGAAGTTAATGTGACAACATTGGACAACATCTCATTCTATACATTGAGCTAATTTCACTGTAATAAATCTAACCTGCATTTACAAACAATTACGCAAAGTGACAAGACTGACAAGTGTCTTGTGTCAAGACTGTTTTGTGTTAATAAGCAATCAAGGGGGGATTTAGCTTTTCAACATGGGGGAGTATCTCAAAGAACCACATTTTTAAAAAATGTTGTGAAATTAGAAATTATCTGTGCATTTAGATAGGTACGTTTTTCTTTGGACAAACATGAAATAGCAAATAGAAGTGTTTAATAGAATATCCTTAAGTGAAGTACGTTTATTTTTTTAACTAATTACGTAAATCCGCCCTTGATAAGCATTAACTTTGCCTTTTATAATATGGAAATTTTGAACACCTTAAATTTTTACCTTATCGTTATCGCAATTGTTATACTGAGCACGCGCAGTGCCAAAAATGATACTCTTTTTGGAACTGCACATGCTCAGAATGATGATAACGACGTGCTAAAATTTAAGGGGTTCAAAATCTCCCTAATGAATTCGATAAGTAACCATGCCATAATAAAATTTTATATAATTATTGAAGTTACTGACATATAAATACGGAAAATTTCGCATTAAATTATTTAATATTTAAAAAAAAACTGCTGCCATTTTTGTCAAACTTTTAGGTTAACTTTAACTTATTGTAAAACATACCCAAACTGATAGCTAGTGATTTAACATCATTCTAGCGTTAACATGCATTTAAATGGTATTATTAATGCAGTTTTCACTAGTTACATTCTAGTCACATCTTAGAACATTCTAAGTTTTATTATTAATAAGGCTGTTTGTTTTTTAATTTGAATAGTGTCTGTTTTATATATTTAAATTCTTTTATCATATTCACTACACCCTGTATATATTTTTATTAAAAGGTAGTTTTAAATATATCATGAACTACAGTAGTCTTTTTCACATCTGCCAAATAATTTCATCATAAGTTTTCCACAATTCCACAGGGATGTTATTGCAGACAGGAACCTAGGATGATATTAGAGTGAACAATATAATGTAAATATGCGAACAGTATCTTACTTAACAGCTTCAAAGAGACAGATACATCTACAGATGTATCAATACTGTATTTTCTCATAAAACTCAGGGGTATTTGGACCCTGTCTATTATTATTTTCAAGATGAAAGTTACCCAGATTCATACTTAATACTAGTGATGAGTTTTATATATCGAATAATGTTTTGGATGTATAAGTCTCTGGTTTTGGGCCAATTAACCGTATTATAAGCAGACTAATTATTAAGTGGAATAGTTCTGTTGAATTACCAAGTTTTATGCTTTATTTTACAGTTTTAACAAAATTTGTATTGTAAAATAAATAAATTAATATTAAAAACTTGGGAGCCCAAAAACATAACCACTTTTAAGTATTCTTTGATTCTGTGGTAACTATAGCTAAGTGTGCATGTGGATTATTCCCATCACTACTTAATATATACTATTCGAGTGGTTCTGATCTGTATTCACCAAACAACCTCGATAAAGAATTTTAGACCAGATAGGACTAAGGGCACGATAAGATAAGAAGAATAAGGAGTAGAGATAAGGGCTATATAGATGTCATTATGGGTGGCTGTGGTTTTATCGTAAGGTGTGAACTGCATTGTGAAATCCAGCCATAATCAGCTAGATCACGTCACCTGGTCACTACTTCTCCACAATTACAGACACTAACAGACGTAGGGTTAAGTTTACGTTAGTAAATTCTTCATTTTGAAATGAGATTTACGACCAACATTCCTTAACGAGTATTTATGACAACCATGAAATATACTGTCAAACTCATCTCATGAATTCTCAAAAACAATTTCTGTCAAAAACCGTTTGTTATTTCCGAGCATCTGGCATTAATAATTATCTCTTGAAGAAGATTCAGAATGGTGTTACAAATTAATAATTAATCACGATGTGGAACTGTAAAGTGCCACTGCTGTCACTAGTGTAACTGTCAACTTTTGACAGATCAAGTATGACATATTCTAGTTCTCAGCAGAATGTGGTGGCGACGGCTAGGGAATCTCCATGGCAACTACGAAATTAATTGCAGATTCCTGTACCCAAATTAGGTCGAATTGACGGGCTAGAAATAGGAGCAGGCAACGTGGTTTAGCCGATTATGATCCAGCTAACAAGAGGCCAATGTCCTGGTTGCATACACGTTACAGATGAACGAGGACAACTCACACAAGAGTCGTAGTTTTTTGATGGCTGTAGATATAATTTCCAATTTGTAAAACTTCACTTGATATTTTATAGAAACGTAACTAGATATATGCTACCTACCTCACAGAAAACACTGTGACCACAGGTATTTTCAAATAGTTTTTATGTCTTTCAACCAGCAAATTTCAAGAGTTTCACGAGTTTATCTATTACAGAGTTGAATAATCCTGGGTAATTTTCATCATTAGTTATTATAATAAACATTTATTTGTAATAGTTTTCTTATGAAAATATAGGCTCACAATACCTAAAAAATATGTGAGAGAGAAACCAGTACAAGCCTAAAAACATCTAGAAACAAACTATATTAGTATTTTATAAAAGAATCTCTATACATTTATATAAGGATATAAGTAATAAATAAGTATCAGTTTATTTATATATTATTTATAAATTATACTTTTGTGAAAAATTTATTAGTATCACTTTTCAAATAAATTCTTCACAATATTTTTACATCTCACTAGCCATTTCGCACAAAATATAAGTTAATTGAGAAATAGTAGAGAGATAAAATGAAATGTATGTGTCATTTTCCAAAAAACTTAAAAATAGCACCAAAAACAAAACAGAACCAATTAGTAAAGATACACAAAGGAAGTTTATAGCAAAATACTGAATATCTAAAATCTATTTATACAATAATTATAAAATTAAAAATTTTATTAGATATTCATTGATTTAAATAATCATATATTAATAGCAGAAAATTGTATAAATACCATTTTTCTGACTATGGAAATTTAAAACTATAACAAAATAGATTGATATATTTATAGATAAAGTTGGTCTGATCAACACTTACATGGTTTAACCCTTTCGCAGCTGTAGACGAATATGTGCGCCATGCGGTTGACTGCTGTAGACATATACAATATAGACGATACAAGATTAGACAAGTTGGGCAAATAAAATACAGACTTTTAATTTTTCCACTAAAATTATGATTAAACATCAAAAATTCAATGTATCAAATACCCCAATTATTATAGTTGTTGAAATGACATGAGCTGCTGTACACGTATACATTCCCAAACCATAAAATATTGCTGAACGACGCAGTTTACGGAAGATACGCATACCGCAGTGAAAGGGTTAACCAGTAGACGGTTTACATATAAATATTTGCAAATAGAATGTTGAGGTAAAACTATACTACTCTAATCTTTTATTTGGTTGCGCATAATTAACTACAGCAAATTACACTAAAAAGGGATTGAGAAATCAGCTATAAATGTCACCATTTTTTAAGTAAATATGTATTATGTATGTATGTATTTAAGAACAGTAATGGCTTGAAAGAGAGCACGATACACCTTACTTAAAACAGTGGTACAAATTTTGTGCTTGATAAATTCATTTTTCAATGCCATTCATTGAAACAAGTATCAACTGTTATTAGAAAGGTGCATATTATAATTAATTCATATTGGGAGATATCAAAATTTATAAAATGTTATAATTTAAAACAGCCCTAAACTCAATCTGTTTATTTGAAAACAAAAAAAAAAACAGAATGTGTTCAAAAAAGCACCCTACAAATATTTTAAATGAAGCACCCTTTCCCAGTCTTGGTATCAAGCCACCACTGTTATAGATAAAACTTACCTAATAATTAAAAAACAAGATCACAATTGTTGCCTTACAAGATAAATAGTGTTTATATTTTGTTTATCTAACCTAATTATCTTACAATAATTCGCTAGGCATCTACGAGCATTGCCAGGTACAGCGCTTGTCAGTTGACCTGACTTTGTCTTTGGGAACGTGACCAGGGCTGTTCCCTTGCACTGGCAAAGGCCACGTAGAACAAATTTGCACCAATGTTTATGCCTGCCGCCAAATAGAACACCATCCTCCACTGACCTAAAGTTTCCTACAATATTTTTTCGATTAGATATAAGAATTTATTTATTTTATATTACTACAAGTCCTGTATATATCTAAGAACAATACTTAAAAAATTTTAGAGCACTTGAAACACTTGAGCACTTTTTTCCTAGACGCGGTATAGTATACAGGGTACGAAAGTACATGAGTTCAGTTGTCTGGTACAATAAAAAAGAAGAGATAAACTGTTATGTACGGCAGTTAGACAGAGATATAACATATCCATAGATGCCACATATTAAATTTTATTTTATGAGATACGCCTACTGACCAGTGAAGCTGTATGTGTACGCCCACAAGGCAAAGCATGTATACGCCCCCAAAGAATAGCATGTGTACACTCAACCATCCAATGTACCTATTCAGGTCGCGGTCCTTAGGGAGTGACTCGGGACAGCGGGTAAACCCCTTTTCATTAAGTTTTGTGACACATACTGTCGTAGTCATAAAACAATATAAAATGTAACCATCTTTGCCTGTTCTTACCCATGTCTATTAACTTATTCTGTTCCTTTCATAACAAAATTGACCGAATTCATACACTTTTAGACCCAGTAAAAAGTAATACTTACTCTGCCCTCAATAATCAATCCTATAACATATGGGGCTAAAAATCCGCACGTATTTGCTGCAGCATTCGTTATCCCATACATCGTCCCCGCATACTTGGGGCTCAGGGCCATATGGTTCATCTGGTTACCCGCATACACCGCCCCTCCTAGAGCACCCGGTAGGGCGAGCAACAACTGAGCTGCAACCTTATCACACCCTACATATGCCACACCCAGAATACCTAGCGAGGGTACGATTGAAGCTACAAAGAAATAAATTGTCAAACGTACTTAATCTTAATACAGACCTTTAATTAGTGTCGTTCGTCGTTTACAAAAATGCTCAGAGGGACCTGGTGCTTTTTAAAAGTTTTTTGTCATTGTTGCCAAACAGATTTTATGGAAGTGACGTACCAGGTATTATTATAACTTAAGTAATAGTTGCCAGACACCGCAATTCAAGTGAAAGAGAATGGATTTTATCAACAAAGCAAATTTATACATCACCCATAAAGTAAAAAATAAAACTATTATTATCGCCCACAATCACACCGTATGTCATTTCCACTAAAACCTGAAACTGTTTCATATGTTGTCCTAGCTTCCAACAAACTACCGGGATATCAAAAATTTTCTTGGTCAAGGGTGGTTGTGGAATGTAAAACGTGTGTCTTACTTTAAATTTTTGAATATGTTTTGTTGTGTCAGAATCTGTCAAGTCATTGTGCTGAAATTTTCTAATCCAGTTTTTGAATTATGCCTCTTACCACACAGCACCAAATTTTCATGATTGAAGCCTATTTTCGAACGGGTGCGCTAGTTAATGGAAATTGGCAATACAGTCAACGTTTGTGTTTGGACAATTTTCGAGAGCACTTCCCAAACGTGGCAATATTACCGGACAAGTTTTATGCGTGCCTTACAAATGGTGTTGAAGTGTTTCGCGAAACTGGTTGTGTGACTCATAAAAAAGGTGCTGGTAGACCAAGAGTTCGTACAGAAGAAGTTGTCAATGACGTTCGTCAACGTATGGAAGAGGAGCCTGCAAAACCTTTGAAACGTCTTTCTCAGGAAATTGGACTTTCTTATGGAACATGTCATAAGATTTTAAAGAAAGACTTGAACATGCATCCATATAAGATGCAAGCACATCAAGCTCTTCTGCCCGCAGACCACCCCAGACGCCTTGCTTACTGCCATTGGTTTGTCAATAATTTAATGAATGACGATCTTCTGGACTTAACTTTTTTTCTGACGAAGCGTGGTTCCACCTTTCGGGATACATCAATTCTCAAAATATGCGAATGTGGAGCAATGATAACCCTCATGTTTTTACTGAATCGCCACTACATGCTCAAAAAATTGGTGTTTGGATGGCAGTTTCTCGCAGAAGAATAATTGGGCCAATTTTTTTCGATTTCACCGTCAACGCAGAAAGGTACAGACACAACTTTTTGGCTGAATTTGTGCAACAGTTAAACGATGATGAACTTCGGTACGGTTATTTCCAGCATGACGGTGCAACAGCACATACTACACGAGAAAATATTGCTTTCCTCCGCGAGTTTTTTGATGACCGGCTGATAAGTTTGCATACAGAAGTTGAGTTTCCTCCGAGATCATCTTGTTTGACAATTATGGACTATTTTATATTTCCTTACTTAAAAAACAAGATTTTCGCAACTCCGGTAAATAATTTGCAAGAACTGCAACAAAGAATTGTTCAGCAATGTGCAACCATAACGCCAGAAATGCTGCAAAAAGCTTTTCACAGCATGAGGAGGCGCGTCAACTTGTGCATCGAACAAAACGGGGGACATTTCCAACAATTACTGTAATTTAGTTTTTCTTGTTACTAAAACCGTTATTTCATAATTTGTAGTTCATTATTGTTTTACAACTGAAATAAATAGGTATGAAATTTGTAGGATATTGTTGATGATGTCAGTGTGACAGTGACATAATTATTTCAAATTTAAAGCAAGACACACGTTTTACATTCCACAACCACCCTTGACCAAGATAATTTTTGATATCCCGGTATATTTACATATTCAGTAGCTGGCGAAAGTTGAGTGAACGGGTACATCGCTCGTGAATTAAAAAACTACGTTAATTGTAAAGACTTATGGCGCTGAAAATACAAACCAAAAGTGAACTTCAACAAGTAGATATACGAAATAGTGGTAATCTACTAAACGCATTGCATGTAATATAGTAAATGGAAATTATGAAAGATTTGTTATGATTTAAACAATCAGTAGCTCACCATTATTTACGAAATTTGTAATGATCAATATAAAAAGTGAACACCTCAACATCAACAAGTATGTGAATTAGTGGAATCAACTAAACTTGTTGCATGTAACGCAGATGAAACTTAATTTTTTTAAATTTTAAATAAAAATTCTTTCAAATACTTAAAAGCGAGGGTTTTAAAACCATACTACAATTCAAACATTATTATCAGTATTGTGTTTTCCAGGTTACAATAGGTTTTAGGGAAAAAAATTCTTTTTGTATAACCTGATGAAGCTTTTTGTAAACCTGATCTTATAATTTCGATTTGCATCACGCTGTATAAATAAATTACGATGTACCTACCTAGAGAATTGAAAATTTTATATGATGTCGCCAGTGATAAGTATCCTCTGCTGAGAAGCCAATCTGCAATGATACTGGTTAAAATACCGCACCACCAACTAGTAAGATATGGAACTGCTGATAATAAGGAATTCTAACATGAAATAAAAAATATACTTAACGTACTGGCTAACTCAACTGCAGTATGTTACAAAAAGATATATTGGCTGTTCTAAAAATGAGGCCACAAACTAGTTGAATTGTGAACGAGCATCATACAAGAACCACTTTAGAGAATGCCAGAATTAGTAAAGATATCAAAATGCAGTTTTCCATGATTTGGAAACCATTTTTGTAACATTTGTGTAAAACTTAGTTCTATTTTTCAATGAAACGAATGATTTTTAAGGTATTGAATACTTAACTGCCACCTTAAGAAGACCTATATTTTGATGATGTTCATAAACACAATGCAATTTGCCTTGACTGTCTGAAGTTGTTCATTGGTTTCTGTTTTGTGGCATCATTTTTATTTTATTCTCATGGAATAATGTTAATGAACTTACAGATTGGATATCAAAATGCAAAATTTGAGCCATATATGTAGGCAACTCTGTTAACTGGGTGTAAAATGCCCAAGATTGACCACATTGCGTTATTAATATAGCCCAGAGTGGCACGCACGTCAGCATGCTACACCAAGGGATAGGCGTGTTGTCATCTTCATCCTTAAAGATAAATTAATAATTATATGAAAGGCAGTACTATAGGATTAATTTAAATGACGTTACCAAGGGGATATATCCATATCTATAGACTGAATATTACATCTTTGGATATAACTTACAGCGAAATAAGACCTATGTAAGTCTGCTTAATTCATTTCAGTTCATTATTTCATACCTCCACGGTAGCACCATCAGAATTAATTTCAAATACCTTTAATTATTATTATGTTTGTTTAATTATTACTATTATTATGTTTGGTACAAAAATCCACATAAAAATCTTTCCTGGTGCAAAACTAACCTAAGAAATTGTGGTAGATTGCAAATAACTACTTTGCACAACCACAAAAACAATATTGCATTAAAATCAATGTTTTTTTATAGATAACAAAAATATTTTTTTAATAAAACATTTCTGTTTTAAATAATACATTTTTGAATTAAAAATATAATGCTGATTGAAACCAAGTGATAAATATTCTATAAAAAGCTATAGTGCAGTTACCTGGGGACCTATGCTTGCCAAAATAAATGCTTTTTCCTGATTATCAATTCTGGGGTGGGTTGTTGGTGTATCATATATCAAAAACATCCAAAAAATAAACCAAATTATACCAAGAATACCAAACAAATAAAATGAAAGAGGCCAACCGCCATCATATTCAAGTGAACATAACCACCCTGATAAAGGCAGTGATAATATTGTACCAAAATTAGTACCTAAAATTAAAAAATATGTATTAAAAATAGGCTCAAAATGATTATTGTATAAACATAATGTATACAGAGTGAGTTTTATGTATGGAACGCCTCAATTATCTCGGAAACGGCTTGCCCGATTTTTATGAATTTTGGTTTATAAGGGTTTTGTAATATGGCCGATATTATTGTGGCATTTACATTGTTGTCAGATCTTTCGTTTTTCCGGAAATATACTGAAATTTGTTATTTCAAATGGATCACCCTATATATTTTTTTGTTTTTGAAATCTCTAAGAAATTTAGAATATTTTTCATGTAATGTTCCCTATACCTAATTGCCATAATTTCGGAGTTACAGCTACATTTGCAATATCTCCGCCGAAGTTAAAATATTACATCAGGGCGGCTATGTCTGCGACAAAAACAATTTTGACGTTTTAATAAACTATTATTGTTGGTGTTTATTGAAAGTTACAATGGACCGTTTATCTGAGAAAGAACGAATTGAGATTTTAATGATATTAGGATATGGTGATGTGCGTAGAAGTCAACAGGAAACGTGTAATATCTTTAATAATTTATATCCTAATAGAAATCCCATAACAAGATCTACTGTGAGTAAGTTGTTAAAAAAGTTTAACCAAACTGGAGCCTTAAAATATTTACCGAAATCAGGGCGTATAAAAACTGCAACAACTAAAGACAAATCTTTAGATGTTTGTGTTATGTTAGAAGAAGATCCACACTTGAGTACTAGACAAATATCCAGGGAAGTTGATATTTCTCAAACATCCATAATGAAAATTTTACATGCCAATAAATTCCATCCTTACAAAGTAAGATTGGTTCAAGAGTTGTCAGATGATGATTTCGATAGACGTGAAGAGTTTGCCGACACAATGACGGAAAAATGTTACGATCAAAATAATCCAAATTTTTTAAATAATGTTATGTTTTCCGATGAGGCCACTTTTTGTATTGATGGAAACGTAAATCGGCATAATTGCAGATACTGGTCACATAACAATCCTCGTTGGATGAGAGAATCCCACGCCCAATTTCCACAAAAGATTAATGTATGGGCTGGAATAATAGGCGACAAAATAATTGGTCCTTTTTTCATTGAAGGAAACTTAAATGGTCCGGCGTATTTAAATTTATTACAGAATAATATTATACCTGAGTTGGCTCGGTTATTTCCAAATCTAAGTAAGTATTCTCAATTGCCTGTTAATTTAGAAATTTTATTATTTGAAACTTTCAGACAATAACAATGTCCCAAATAACAATATTTGGGTGCAACAAGATGGAGCTCCACCTCACTATGCGCGTGACGTGAGGCAATACCTAAACGATGTGTTTCCCAGAAGATGGATTGGAAGGCGTGGTTTTATCGAATGGCCCCCGCGATCACCCGACATGAATCCTTTAGACTATTTCCTGTGGGATCACTTAAAAAATATTGTTTATAAAACCAAACCTGCCAATATTCAGGAATTAAAAGATAGGATTACCACAGAGATAAGAAGAATTGAGCAGTCAGGAATGTTACAAAATGTACTGCAAATTTTAAACATCGCATGGCTTCTTGTATGGAAGTAAACGGACAACATTTTGAGCATCAGCTGTAACCGCCTTTACTTTATGTTTTCAAAAGATCCTATGGGATTTCTATTAGGATATAAATTATTAAAGATATTACACGTTTCCTATTGACTTCTACGCACATCACCATATCTTAATATCATTAAAATCTCAATTCGTTCTTTCTCAGATAAACGGTCCATTGTAACTTTCAATAAACACCAACAATAATAGTTTATTAAAACGTCAAAATTGTTTTTGTCGCAGACATAGCCGCCCTGATGTAATATTTTAACTTCGGCGGAGATATATGTTTAAAGAATGTGTAAAAAATGTAAAGGTACAAAAAGCTTGATAATAGCAAAGTTTACAGAATTATATAAGTTACGCCACTCTCGACCACGTGCAGAGCTACCTATTCCACCCTCCTCACCTGTCTCAGGTACCATTTAGTACCCAGACACTCACAAAGTGGCTCACGTTCAACCTGTAACGTGTTGTGTGCGGTTGATATAGTGAGAAAAACAAGTGATTATTTATTAGTTTTATTTTATTTTATTGTTTGTAAAAATGCCTGTAGTATATTGTACTATGGATAGTTATCCCTCAAAATATGTAACCGGATATATTTTTTTTAAAATGTCGTGTACATCATTTCTGTGAAATTTGTAAATTTGAAATTCAACACTTGTGGCAGACAAACCACGTTCTGTGATCTTAAAGTCATCATTAAATCTTGTGGTGTGATAGAAGATATTTTTATTAGTAAATTTGAGGAATTAGTTTGCCACAAAAACATTGGGAAACCTTAAAAAATCATTTCGCAAATATAAGTTTTAGTTATGCATGTAAAAACTTTCCTTTGGACTATTTTATTAATTTTTATATCAGTCCGTATTTTGTTTTACATTAAAATTTGCTAATCAAAATATAAAAACTGGTAGAGCATCCAGTAAAGTTAATATAAAACTTTCAACTTTCAATATTACGGCATTCGTGATTTTAGTTTTAAAATAATGTATCTTTTTGTATTTTTGGGAATATTTAAATAAAACATTTTATTACCATTTTTTTTTTTATTTATTTGATTATTTGTAGGCCTATATAGATACCAGTTTCCATAAGTGTTTGATCTTAAATTTTAAATTTAAAATTAATTTAAGCCCCAATTTAAATTAAATATAAGTAATTAGCATGATGTATTTTTGACCATGGTCAACTACCTACCCACTGAATAATTTTAATTTATACAAACAATTTAATGCTGCACTTTTTGAAAACCCCAGATAATAAAATGATCTCAGCATGAAACCAAACTACATTATGTCCTTGTAACGAGGAGGTTTTGCTTTCAAATGTAGATAGTTGCGGTACGCTTGTGAATTCAAAAGATAAAAGCGACGGAGAGTGGAGTAACTTACATAGTTATATGATGTAAACTTTGGTAATAGCTACTTATAATTCTACCAGCCATTATCTAAAAGAGAAAAGTTGCAAATAGTAAATTTTCTTGAATGAATGAACGTCCTAACTTCTGTTTATTTAATATTTTTTTAAATTTAAAGTGTTATTGACTGAATTTGACCAAGGCACATACTGTAAATTCTGAGATAAATCCAATATGGTTTTTTAATCAGTGATCTACGTATTCTTGTTACAGTCAGCTTTGAACTGAAAAATGCCAAGAAAGGTCTCCCGTGTCAGTTTTGTATTTATAGAAATGACATATCGTCACTCAAATGAAGTGTTTATTTTTATATTGAATTTATAATGTTTATTTTTTAATTTCAGTTAATATTAAATACAATTTTTTTCTTTTATTGATAATGCAATAGAGTACATACTAAAAATACTATTTTTGATATATTTTACAAGTTCGATTCAATATACCTGCATATACGTAAGCACCAAATTTGCTTCTTTCTAGAGGTGGAATCCATCTAGCTAACATAGCATGCATCGAAGGAAAAGTAACACCCTACAATATAAAGACAAATGTAAAAATGTTTTTATTTTACACAGTTCACGGCTACTCACCTCCCCCATACCCTCCAAAATCCTTACTATAATAAATAGAGGGAAATTTATTCTAGCGGCAATAGGGCTAAGAAGTGTGAAAACAGCAGTAATTAGAACTCCAATCCCATAAACAAGTTTACCTCCAAATAATTCAGCCAGTCGCCCTCCGGGTACTTGCGTCAAGACATAACCATAAAAGAAAGATCCCAGTACTAAACCTTGGGTTTTTTCATCCCATGCAAATTCACCATTCTACAAATTTAAGTATAATTATATTCTTGAGGTTTTTACACAGGCTTACATATTCTTATTTATACAAATGACATTGATACAAATGATGTTAAATTTACCACTTTCGGGTAAATCAAGAATCGAGGAAATGTTCTCTCTCAATCAACACTATTTTATCAATGATATTAAGATCTGAAATTCGGACATCCCAATTTGTAAATGAATTTTTTTACAACACATAATGCGGACAATAGGTAATATACTATAAATACAGAGCAAAGTACATTAGATAACTTGGTCTGTCATTTGAAGTTGACAGTGTTCGTAAGGTATCAAAAAGTCGCAATGAAAGTCTGATGCTATAAGCGTGTAACGAAGGAAAAACTGTTATAAGAAAGTATTATTGATTTTTTAATAGTTAATAGAAAATCCCAAATTTTTATTTTTTTCAGAGATATCTCAAAAACTAACAAATACTTATTTCAGATTTCCTTATAGCATATTATAGAGCACTAAATTGTACAAGTGTGCCTCAATTTGACTGCCTTCCTAAATCTTACGGTTTTCAAGATTCTAATGGTGAGTATCCAATTTGACTCAGCCTATATACAAAAAGTTAATGGCATTTAATTATTATTAATTGGGTAATATTAAATGTAAGCTTTAATTGGTCTTGTAAAAATGATCTGACAAATAAAAAATGTGTAAAATTTACCTTTAAATGGCAATGTTTTAATAAAATTACATATAGATATGATATATAAAGTCCAAAGTTTACTTTATATTTTTCTGCACAAACGAAGCTCATAATTTTGAACGAAATATCCAGTAATCTATGTAGAACTAGGAAGTATTCGAAAAATTATTTAGTAACTATACCTCCTCCTTCGGAGGAACCGCTATATTTCCTCGTGCCATGTACCAAATCTAATATGATATATTCATTAGAAAAAAATTTATAAATTAAATGGATCGATTTTCGTGTTAAAATCAATTTATGGAATACTTCTTATAAATAAATATAATCGAATGCTCATTCTTTAGTTACAGTATTAATAATCTGACTATAAATATAAAATATATTATCCTGCAGATAAGAAAACCTTGAAAAAATGTTTATGAAAATTAATGGAATATGATCCACTGTCCTTAAACAATTTAATCAAATCGATTACATACATTTTTAAAAAATCTTTTGTATTTATTGGAGGACATATATGATTATTATTAGTCGGATGACTAACAAGGACAACAATTTTAAGATAATATTATTAAATAATATCTAAGCAATCTTGTACATTTTCTTACGTCAGGAATAGTGGAATTTGTTTTATTCGGAACTGAGCAATGGTCAAACGTATTATTACTTGCTGGCGGTTGTGGGAAAGCTGTGTTGTTAACCATTGCAACAATGGCCACAGACAAATTTACTCTCATAGCATAAACATTTGCAAATCCCAAGAAACCCATTATGCCCAGAATGTATCGAGCTTTTAAACATGTCTTGGAATCCTCCACTGCAAAAAAATTTATGATAAACTAGTGTTTAGAAAAAAAAACAATCAAACAGGTATTAGGTATTACCTTCTGGTGGAATAATTCTTGTTAATTCATCTTCATCCTCATAGTTACTGTCACTATCACTGTCACTATTATTAATTGACTCTTGTCGGGGGGCATACATTTTTCTAAGCGTGAAATTAAGAAACAATGGGTAGGTATAATATTAAATTAATATTAATAATAAACTACTAATAAAAAGAAGTTAAAACCCAACTTCTTAATTATCAGTCACCATGCAAGTAAGCAAATACTATTAAGTTAGGGTTACTTAATTGTTCACTAATAAAAATAATAACAAAGAAATGTAATAAAACGTGTATTTATCACGACTGACAACTGACAAGTTTAAAGTTTATGAAAACCATATATATAAGGTTTGTTCCTGCATAGAATCTCTGATAAATCCCTGACAGTCAGGGATTGTTATTTAATGCGCATGTCTGGTCTTAGATTAGTTTCTGATTTTTGCTGGAACACCGGATTTTTAGAGAACTTAATTGCAGAAGAAGAAGAGTGTAATAAACAATAACCAAATAATTTTTTAACCTATAAATTATGGAGGAATATCATCCGTTTTTGACAAATAATTATTGTTTGTTGAGTTATTATATTAATAATAGACGTCGTACAATAATTGAGGTGAAAGTTGGTAAATGATTATGGTTAAAGCGCATTGCGCATGCACCGGTCTATGAGTTTCCGAAGAATCAGTGAACTTTTCAAACTATCAGCAAACTGCCCTGACTCAAGCTGGAACAGAGGACACGAAATCCTGGACTATCGTTCGGCTCTTGTTGGAACGCTTAGATTTGTAATGCGCATGCTTCTGACAGTTACTGACAGTTTTGGACTCCTGCAGGAACAAACCTATAATACTACAATGATGAAAATAATTGCTCCAAGAATGTCAAAAATGAGAAAACTCAAATGCAAGTTGTCAACCATAGAAAAAAGATATAAGTCAAGGGATCTTGGGTAAAGAATATTGTCTTATTCTTTGATTGTCTTTGTCTTGGGTTTCTATTATTGTGGGTGGCTGCACTGGCACTGATAAACATTTACTCGCTCCAGGGAATTTAATTTATTTATAAATTTCTTAATTCGGGCGAATCGAATCAATTCGCTAAACGCGCCTTTCTTCGCGAACGCGAATTCTTTTCGGTTGAATCAGTTTACAAAAAGTTTCATACAGAAAGTCTGGAAAGTCAAACAAAGGCAGGTACACAACTAAAAACTAATCTAGTTCTCAGAGCTTTCTTCTATCGCCAGCGGCACTATCTATACCACTAGACCAATAAGATTTCAATATTTCAATATTTTGTTTCCCTTATTTCATCTCCCATCTCCCACTCTATTGTCGGCAGTTCTGACGCTGTGAAGCTGGATTATTTCAACTCATGTAATTCCAACATTCTTTAGTAAAAGGCATATATATAATACTTATATATATGGTAAAAGGCCAATCTTTATTTCTCTAAAACAGCCTTTATATTCTGTAATTATGACAACATTCTGTGTGTCACAAAATATCTATCTCAATCTGTGTTGTCTATGTCTAACTAACTAACAGACGGGTCAAAATATATATGTGTATATGTATATATCTGCAACATGTTAAATGTTAACCAATGTAAAAGGAAAGATTTCTCTGACCTAAAGAAAAAGTATAAATGGCCGCATTCAGGGAACCGCACCTTTATTCAAATAGCTGCAAGCGGTAAAGCATATATTTTTCCCTCTGGATCGCTGAATAGTTCCATCAAGCGATAAAATTAAAATAGTTTAGGTTTACGTCTATGGGTTTACGGACAAAATATCTATGGATAATATTAATTATTATTAATATTAATTACAAAATATGAATTACTGAAAATTATGTCACTTTAAGCTTGCGTTTAAAATGTCGATTCAGCGAACGTGAAGCGGTATAGCGCTGGAATGCTATGTTTCCCTGAATGCGCCCAATAAGAGTGAATCTGGCTAATTGTTCAATGGATGAAGGACAAGAAAAAGGAAGAAGAATTATACTTTGTTCTATGATTCTAACCTATATTTTTGTTGACTTCGCTTCAATCGCATGTTTTTGGTTCTATATTTGACTTTATAATTTTTGATTGCATTTTGCCAATTCTCAGCATAGAATTCTCAGTTCTCGTCTTGTTTTTAAGGTTGTATGCCCTTGAATGCAACTTACATTAAAATAGTTATTTTATTGCACAATTCCTCGATATGGCTAAAATAAAAGGCATAAAAGGTACCCAAAATTTGGGCAAGCACAAAAAGGTAGTTTTACGGTCTGGAAAAATATCTAAAAAAAGACTCAAAAAGCCAATTAGGAGGGAAACTCCACAGGAATTTAAATCAGTTCCATTGGATAGCATAAATAATAATAGTGAGAGCGAAAATGAAGAAACATCAGATAGAGAAATATTAAACAATGATAAATATGAAAGTGATGAAAATAGTATAGAATTAAATCTAGAAGAATCAGATACACAAATAATTGAAAACAATAATGAAGATGAAGATGATGATGATGATGAGGGCGAAAAACATAAAAAGGACTTAGAAAAACTGAAAGAAAGTGATCCAGAATTCTATAAATTTTTGCAGGAGAATGATAAAAAATTATTAGAGTTTAATTTGTCTGATGAAGAAAATGAGGACGATGAGGAGGAAGACGAAAGAATAAAAGGTACACATGAACCAAGCGATAAACTAGATGTGGCCAGTGATGAAAGCGATTTTGAGGTAACTATAGAATGTTAGGCTGGATAGTCACACCATCACAGTTCTTTCTCTTTTAAAATTGATTAAGCATTATCATATATATGAATCATTTATCACAAATTTCATAGACAACTTATTTTTATTTTTATAGGATAATGATGAGAAGCCAAAGGATGAAAGCATTATTTCATTAAAATTGGTCAAAAAATGGCAGTCTGAGATACAATCAGATAAAAGTAATAAAACTATTGTGACACTAACCCAAGCATTTCATGCAGCTTTACTTACTGTTTCAAATCGTGAGGAAGATGAGGAGCCTTCATATTATAAAGTTGAAGGTATAAAAAATATGTTTACTATAATAATTATTTTATAAAGTTTTTTCATACTGAACAACTGAACCAATCAATACATTTCGTTGAATATTTATGTGACTGAAAAATTATTCTTTTAGGATCTGCCGTTTTCAATGGAGTAATTCAGCTTTGCGTCCTCGAGCTAGGACCAGCTATCAGAAAATTTTTGGGGCTTCACCAAAGTTCAAAGCAGCCACCACATAAATGCAAAAAGTTTATAAAAATAAAACGCCCATTGAAATTTTATTTTACAGACCTTCTAAAAGTATGTGTAACAAACATATTAAAGTTGTCTAAAATAATATATTTTGTTTTCAGCTACTACTGGGTGTTACTTCTTCAAACATCCAAACCGTTCTTTTGAAGCATTTGCACTACATGTCTGCCTTGCTGGTTTCTTACCCAAATATAACCAAGTCCCTAATTAAAAGATTAATAAGTTTATGGGGAACATCCGAGGACTCTGTCCGTGTGATAGCATTTTTCTGCATCCTACGGATAACAAATAGCCAACAAAACAGTGTTTTAGACACAGTTTTAAAGTCAATGTACATGACGTATGTTAAAAATTCAAAATTTGTCAGCTTAAATGGTTTGGCTGCGATAAATTTCATGAGACGTTCTTTAGTGGAAATGTTTGCATTGGACACCAATGTATCTTACCAGCATGTGTTTCTGTATATTAGGCAGTTAGCCATCCATCTAAGAAATGCCATAACTGTAAACAAGAAAGAAAATATTCAGTCCGTCTACAACTGGCAGTTTGTCAACTCTCTCAGATTATGGGGTCATTTGTTAGCGGCTACTTATAACAAGGCTCATATGCAGCAGCTAGTGTATCCATTTGTTCAAATCTGTTTGGGAACGATAAAACTCATTCCAACTGCACAGTACTACCCGTTGCGTTTCCACATAGTTCAGATTTTGATGGACTTAGGAAGAGACACTGGTGTTTTTATACCTGTTTTACCATTTTTACTTGAGGTAAGGATACAAGTCATATTGCATTAAAAGTATTACATCTATAGGAAACACCTATCACAATAATATTAAACATTTCTTATATATAGATATCCTATTTTATATAATATTAACATTAAATATTAAACCGTACATTTTATCACATTATATTGACTGTAAATGTCTTGCAAATACTACTTAAATAATACTAATGTTTTACTGGTTGATCTAAATTAACATCTTTAAATTTTCAAGAGATTTTTGAAACTAAATATCTACGTAAACTAGATTAACTAGGACAGTCGGAAAAAGAATATACATAAAAACTGCAAAAAAAGTTTAAGCAAATCAAATGCAAGATATTCCTGAAAATAAATACCTGTTTGAAAATATTATTCACTGATTTATCAAGAATATATCTAATTGAATGTAAGAAGTGTTGAACAAATTGCTGAAACTTAAACTCCGAATTTGTAATGGAAAATAAACCGCTTTGTTTTATTAACCCTACTTTTGAAAAATAATGTTCTCCAATAGATATGATATAAATTTATGAAAGCGTAGAATAAAAAAATTGTCTATAGAAAATTTAAGAAAGCATAGAATAAAAAATTCTATGCTTTCTTAAATTTTATTTTAAAGATTTAAGGTAAATTAAGAAATAAATAATACCTTTTTATATTTTTCAGGTATTAACTTCACATGACTTCAATAAAAAACATAAAAAAGTCTCCAT
This sequence comes from Pogonocherus hispidulus, assembly GCA_963924545.1. Lineage (NCBI taxonomy): Eukaryota > Metazoa > Arthropoda > Insecta > Coleoptera > Cerambycidae > Pogonocherus > Pogonocherus hispidulus. Next base: position 46,432,052 of record OZ004698.1, on the reverse strand, counting down.
GAAACCACTTCATTTCACCTGCTTGTTGAGGGTGTCAAAATCACAACTTCAGGAAAATGGTTTCAAAGACACTGTTATTGAAACAATTTATGGTCAGCTACTGGAATATCTGTCAGCCCATTCACATAGCGTAACTTTTCCAGATCTTAGTATTCTTTGTGTAATTCAGGTAAGACAACGTCTTGCTTTAGTAATTCTGGTACTAATTCGATATTACAACTTACAACATAACTTATCTATTATCACTTATTTGTGATATTCATGTTTCAGATTAAGGAGTTTTTGAAGAAGTGCAAAAATCCAAACTATAATAGAAAATTTAAACAAGTGTTGGAAAAAATTGAACAAAACTGTCAATTTATAGAAAAAGAACGAGCCAAGTTGACATTCAACATTACTGATTTCAAGCAAATTGAAGGATGGGAAATGCAGTTGAAAAATAAAGGAACTCCTCTATCTACTTACTTCGAAAGTTGGAATAAACTGAAGACTATTAAAAAGAATAAACTGTTAACAAACAATGACCAATTGGGAGACTACCAACTTCCTAAGATTAATAAAGTTAAGAAAAATGAAAGCAAAAAAACTGAGGGTAAAGTTGAACTATTTCCAAGTGATTCAGAAGACGATGATGAAAATTTGAATAAAAAACCAAGAAGAGGTAAAAGGGGTGGTAAAAAAATTAATAAGAGGGTTATAGACGAAAGTGGACCTGTAGAGGATGATGGTCAGAGAGATATTGTGGAAGATATAAAGATGGATGAATGGTGATCTGTTACAAATATGTTAATTTAATGATTTTAAATATATTATTTCAAACAGTTACATAATATGTTCTTTTTATTTGGGATTTTACCACGCTTTCGAAGATTTAAAATATACATAACAGAACACAGACTGAAGCGTTTTTTGGACTTGAGTGGAACTTGCCACCCAGCGCTGTTCCGGTTATCCCATTGTTCCTGTCTTGAAAATATGAGCACTGAAGTTAGGCACGTTTTCGTTTTAGTATTATATTGACATTTGTGTGCCAGAAATTGGAAACTAGAGCCAGACCATGATTTTTTACTTTACCCATAACGCCTAATAGTTTTGTAAATAAAATCTTTTTCCCCAAAATATTCAAAACCATCGCAAATATTACAGACAAATTAATATTATTTATCCACGACCACTATATTAGGAAGGTTTAATACATTTGTTTTCATTGGATTAAAATTTATAATATTCGCATACGGTAACGCAGCATGGGGGTTTTGAACCCCTTAAATTTTAGCACGTCGTTATCGTTACTGACAAAACATCCGACCAAATAACAAAAGATTATTCGTATTTCGAATGTTTGAATAAATATTGTTTCGAGTGCTCATTTTAAAATACAGAGTATCCTCAATAATTTTCTGATAGAGATTTTTTCTCTAGGTGGGTGCAGAATTTTCAAAGTCCATTATTTGTTGAATGTTTTTTATTTATTATAGGGAGACTTTGAACCCCTTAAATAGACTTAGTAAGTCTATGTCTATGCTTATAGTTACCGTAGTCGTTATACTGGGCATGCGAAGTACCAAAAAGAGTATATCACTTTTGGCACTGTTCATGTTCAGTATAACGATAAGGTAAAATTTAAAGGGTTCAAAATCTGCCTAAAAATAGTAGAGTGATCTTGACCAGAGACAACCATTCGTAACTGCTTGATAATGTTATTTAATTTACTTTACTATCCAATTACGTAAATAACTGCTTCAAAGTCATTCCCATAGATTAGATACACGTCAATCCGAACCACCGTTGCCTAGAAAATCTTCCTTAATGGAGTCAATCTAGGAGATGCTGTTTCGAATAATGATGGCGTAAGTGATTCTTACGAATTTCGATGTAGTAAAATCAAAAATGGGTTCCGATTAATTGTTTGAAAAATTCTGAATTGTGATAGTTCGTACTCATAAAAATTATTATTTTTTATAATTTCTATGACCTTACTACAGTAAAATCCCAGAATTTATTCTGGGGTAAAACGTTGAATAAATAGTTGGATTAAAGAATACGCGCGGTTGTCTCATTGATAGATAAAAAATAAGTAAATAGATTGAATTTCGATTGATTGGACTTGAAATAAATATATATTTCACAATATGCAGGCAACTGAGAAAACGATAAGAGTGTAATGTTGGTTGCCTATATTTATATGTACGTGTACTTTATGCAACTCCATATCCACAATCTTAATGTTGGTGGTCTATCCAATAAATAATCTTTTGTGAGTTTATGCAACCAGTAATTATGGATAGAATAATGTTGGTTGCCTGTATTTATACTTATGTAAGCTTTATGCAACTCCATATACACTCTGTTTCAATGTTGGTGGTTTAACAAGTAACTTTTTGTGAGCTTATGCAACCAGATATTTTAAAGAGAGTAGTGTTGGTTGCCTGTCCTAGAAAACCAATAGTTTTATTAAAAAACGCATTTTTGTAAAATAGGAACAATCACTAAAACTGAATCTACTTGGAATATCATATTTTTTTTCAACTTACATACCAAAGAAATATGATATTGCAAGTGAAATCATAGCGTAAGTCGGACTGAAGGAAACACTTCCAAAAGCACCAGGTGTGGAAATAATTTGACTCGCTGTCAATACGACGCATCTGGATCTAATATTGATATAAATATATATCACAATTCACAAACTGCAGGCAACTGAGAAAACCATAAGAGTGTAATGTTGGTTGCCTATATTTATATGTACGTGTACTTTATGCAACTCCATATACACAATATTAATGTTGGGGGTTTATTCAATAAATAATCTTTTGTGAGTTATGCAACCAGTAATTTTTGATATAATAATGTTGGTTGCCTGTATTTATACCTATATATCCTTTATGCAACTTCATATACGTTCTGTTCAATGTTGGTGGTCTAACAAGTAACTTTTGGTGAGCTTATTCAACCGGATATTTTAAAGAGAGTAGTGTTGGTTGCCTGCCCTACATAACCAATAGCTTTATTAAAAAAGGAATTTTTGTAAAATATGTACAATCACTAAAACTGAATCTACAAAATACCAACTCTATATTCGAAAAACAGAATGTCGAGGAGGTATTTGTCTCAAATATTAGGAAAGCAGAATGTTGTGGAGGTATTTGTCTGAAATATGTGTCTGATAATGGTCTGATAAATCGACTTTAAAAATTTAATGTACAAAATATAAACACAACTTACTTCGGAAGTACACTAAATTCGGAAACGTCACCTGTATTAGAAGAGCATAAAGACATAGAGATTTTTAACATTAATTATAAAATATGAAAATATTGTTTTATATTAGGAAAGCAGAATGTTGTACGTGCCACTAAGAGGAGGTATGCACTGTAAAATACAATCGCTAAAACTGAAACAGCACAATATCTGGATCACTGTATCAGGAAAGTAGAAATAATATGAAGATATGTTTTTTATGTTAACAGTCTCGCAGTTCTTTTAAAGGGGTGCTCCTGGTAGTTTACTAAATATAACCACTATTTTATTAGCAGCACATCAAGCTTAGAAGGTATTTCAACAACCATGGCAAACAAAATCCCAAACCACATTTCGGCTAGAAAAATAATAGAGTAAATATAATATTGGTATTAACGAATCACGCGTAATTAATAACAATATTTAGGGCCCTTAAAAGTTACAATAGATACGAATCATCAACTTTACCAAAGAAATATATTGCAAGTGAAATCATAGCGGAAGTCGGAAAAGCACCAGGTGTGGAAATAATTTGACTCGCTGTCAATACAACGCATCTGGATCTAATCATAGTATAATGCTAAGCTAAACATTATACTGTGATCTAATATTGATATAATTGTATCTCACAATTCACATTATGCAGGCAACTGAGAAAACTATAACATGGTAATGTTGGTTGCCTATATTTATATGTACGTGTACTTTATGCAACTCCATATCCAACAAATAATCTTGTGTGAGTTTATGCAACCAGTAATTATTGATAGAATAATGTTGGTTGCCTGTAATTATACCTATATATCCTTTATGCAACTCCATATACATTCTGTTTCAATGTTGGTGGTCTAACAAGAAACTTGTTGTGATCTTATGCAACCAGATATTTTAAAGAGAGTAGTGTTGGTTGCCTGCCCTAGATATAACCAATAGTTTTATTAAAAAAGGAATTTTTGTAAAATATGTACAATCACTAAAACCGAATCTACAAGATACCATCACTATACTCGAAAAGCAGAATGTCGAGGAGGTATCTGTCTCAAATATTAGGAGAGCAGAATGTTGTGGAGGTATTTGTCTAAAATATATGTCTGCTAAATTGACTTTAAAAAGTTAATCTACAAAATATAAGCACAGCTTACTTTATGATAAGCTGTGATGTAAATAAGCACTAAATTTTTAAAACGGCACTTGTATTAGGAGAGCAGAAAGACAAAAAGATTTTTAACATTAAAAAAATATGAAAATATTGTTTTATATTAGGAGAGAAGAATGAAAGAGGAGGTATGCACTGTAAAATGCAATTGCTAAAACTGAAGCAGCACAATATCTAGATCACTGTATCAAAAGACTAGAAAGATGAAGATATATATTTTATGATGTTCACAGTCTGGCAGTTCTGTTAAAGTGGTGCTCCTGGTAATTTACTAAATATAATCACTATTTTATTAGCAGCACGCAGGATATCAAGCTTAGAAGGTATTTCAGCAACCATGACAAACAGGATCCTAAACCACATTTCGGCTAGAAAACTAATAGGGTAAATATAATATTGGTATTAGCGGATCAAGCGTAATTAATAACAATATTTAGGGACCTTAAAAGTTACAATAATAGATATGAATCATCAACTTACCAAAGAAATATGATATTCCAAGTGAAATCATAGCGTAAGTCGGACTGAAGGAAACACTTCCAAAAGCACCAGGTGTGGAAATAATTTGACTCGTCAATACAACGCGTCTGGATCTAGGTAATATTGATATAAATATATAGATCACAATTCACAATATGCAGACAACTAAGAAAACCATAAGAGTGTAATGTTGGTTGCCTATATTTATATGTACGTGTACTTTATGCAACTCCATATACACAGCATTAATGTTGGTGGTCTATCTAGCAAATAATCTTTTGTGTGTTTATGCAACCAGTAATTTTTGTTAGGATAATGTTGGTTGCCTGTAGTTATACCTATATATCCTGTATGCAACTCCAAATACACTCATCTGTTACAATGTTGGTGGTCTAACAAGTAACTTTTTATGAGCCTATGCAACCAGATATTTTAAAGAGAGTAGTGTTAGTTGCCTGCCCTAGATAACCAATATCTTTATTAAAAAACGCATTTTTGTAAAATATGAACAACAATCACTAAAACTGAATCTACAAAATACCATCACTATATTCGAAAAACAGAATGTCGAGGAGGTATTTGTCTCAAATATTAGGAGACCAGAATGTTGTGGAGGTATTTGTCTAAAATTTGTGTCTGATAATGGTCTGATAAATCGACTTTAAAAGGTTAATCTACAAAATATAAGCGGTGTTGAGCAGAATGAAAGAGGAGATATGCACTGCAAAATACAATCGCTAAAACTTAAACAGCACAATATCTGGATCACTGTATCAGGAGAGTAGAAAGATGAAGATATATATTTTATGATGTTAAGTCTGGCAGTTCTGTTAAAGGGGTGCTCCTGGTAGTTTACTAAATATAACCACTATTTTATTAGCAGCACATCAAGCTTAGAACGTATTTCACCACGTTTCGGCTAGAAAAATAATAAAGTAAATATAATATTGGTATTAGCGAATCAAGCGTCACAATGAGGTATGAATTCGTTGATCACAATTCACAATATGCAGGCAACTGAGAAAACCATAAGAATGTAATGTTGGTTGCCTATATTTATAAGTACGCATAAAGTATACACTTTATGCAACTCCATATACACAATATTAATGTTGGTGGTCTATCCAACAAATAATCTTTTGTGAGTTTATGCCAAGGATTGTTGTTTATGCAACCAGTAAATTTGATAGAATAACGTTAGTTGCCTGTATTTATACCTATATACCCTTTATGCAACTCCATATACACTATGTTTCAATGTTGGTGGTCTAACAAGTAACTTTGTGTGAGCTTATGCAACCAGATATTTCAAAGAGAGTAGTGTTGGTTGCCTGGCCTAGATAACCAATAGTTTTATTAAAAAACGTATTTTTGTAAAATATGAACAATCACTAAAACTGAATCTACAAAATACCATCACTATATTCGAAAAACAGAATGTCGAGGAGGTCTCAAGTCTCAATATTAGGAGAGCAGAACGTTGTAGAGGTATTTGTCTGAAATATCTGTCTGATAATGGTCTGATAAGTCGACTTAACTAAAAAGTTAATCTACAAAATATAAGCGCAGCTTACTTTATGGTAAGCTGTGATATAAGTAAGCACTAAATTCTGAAAAGGCACCTGTTAGGAGAGCAGAAAGACAAAGAGATTTTTAACATTAATAAAATAAGAAAATATTGTTTTATATTATTAGGAAAGCAGAATTGAAAGAGGAGGTATGCACTGCAAAATACAATTGCTAAAACTGAAGCAGCACAATATCTGGATCACTGTATCAGGAGAGTAGAAAGATGAAGATATATATTTTATGATGTTAACAGTCTGGCAGTTCTGTTAAAGTGGTGCTCCTGGTAGTTTACTAAATATAACCACTATTTTATTAGCAGCATTTCAAGCTTAGAAGTATTTTTCGTAATTATGTTCTCGATAGTTTACTATATCTATTCATAAATGTAAACCATCACTGTATTAGGATTGCAGAATATGTGAGGAGGTTTACAAGAGGTGATTTATTTGTAAAACCCTTTAAAACATATATAATTTTCTACAAGCGGAAACAAGGAGATGAGAAGCAATTTATGGGAACTATGTACTGGATGTTCACTAAAAAGAAATGATTCTGTTTAGTGCTATCAATATATCAGGAGCTCATAAAGTTGAGGTGATATTTTTTTGGGAATGTTTGGTTAGTTAACTAAAAATAACTCAATTAAAAAATAAAACCATTTTAATTATATTAAGATGTATTCTAACTTAATAAAATCATAATATACATTTGCAGTTAACAATTAACTTTGTTCACTATTTATTTGTGTGTTAACTATTTTTCAAAATTTTTATTACTATTCTGTTGTGTAATATATTGCTTTTGATAAGCTATCAAAGTATGGCTGAGTTATCCAGAAGTTATTTTCGTACTGAGTTATCCAGAATGGACTAACATTTTTGTCATTAATGCCCATTTTTGGATAAATATCAATGTATCATATATTTAGTTTGCTTTGAATTCAAATTAGGACTGTAATGAAGTACATTATATTTCCCCGTTATAATAATTATTTTACCTGTCTATAAGTCACCCACACAACGCCGTAAATAAAAGAACTACACCCGACATAAAGTGGATTATTTCGACGTCTGAAGTAGAAGCCAAAGGCGCGCGCATCTTTTGGTTCTCCACGCGGACATAGGAAATTTCACGCGCTAAGAGTTCAGTTGCTGAGCCACCGTCCGAGAATCCAGCCGCACTAAGACATCACGAGTTCCTGTATACCGATTTGTACCACCAGTAAGTAAGAAATATTTTACAAGTCAGTAAAATCAACAAGTGAAATTTTCCTAAGTATCAAAACAGATTGGGACTTGTGTATTTTTCACCGTCTGTCTACCTGATCAAATATTTTCAGAGTCCGTAAATTGGAAATAGTGAAATTTTGTAAAGTATCAAAATAAATTGGGACTTAGACGATTTGTCAATTAAACCGAATATTCTTCAGAGTCCACAAGAACTTGGGGACTTGTGATTATTTCCAATTTAGTAGTGTACCAGTATAAAATATATAAAGTCCGAGATTTCACTTATGCGCATGTCCGAGGTATTTGTAAAGCCATATCCAGCTAACAGCGATTCAGACATTCAGTCTGTGACCACGCTGTATCGAAGTAAGACCTGTCCGCCTGCACCGCTGCTACCAGAAAGTGAGTAAACAATTACAAGTCAGTAAATTCGACAAAGTGAAATTTTTCTAAGTATAAAAATCATTTTATACTTTAACAAATTTTGTCGACAAACCGAATATTCTTCAGAGTCCACAAGACCGTGGGGACTTGTGATTATTTCAGATTTAGTAGTGTACAAGCATAAAATAGCCAAAGTCCGAAATTTCACTTCTGCGCATGTCCGAGGTTTTCATAGGAACATATCCAGCTAGCAGCAACTCAGACATTGAGTCTACCGCCGTCCAGCATACGAAGCAGTCCTGTCTACCAGCACCAGCTAGAAGTAAGTACCGCGCAAGTCTGGACACTTGGTAAAAATTCATCACCTGCTGTCTAGATATCCAAAATTATTCTAAGTCGATTAGAATAAGGTAGCTAAAGTTTTCTAAGTGGAATAATTTGGTAAATGTTCAAAGTCGATAATTTCACTTCTGCGCCTGTCCGAGTTCTCTCTAGTACCTTACCCAGCTGAGAACGACTCCGTTAGTCAGTTGGCAGCCGTCCAGCCTACAAGGAAGTCCTGTCCACCACCGCTGCTACTACCAGAGAAGAAGTGGGTAAATCTGTCAGAGTCTTCACCGACCACCCGGAAGCAGCAGACGTGCCCAGGACTAAGGAATTAAAAGTAGATTTTATGGTATAGTTTTATGGTCAATATATATGTATAAAAGGTTTATTGGTGTCTTATTATTATCTGTTGTGTGAAGTCTAATTTTCCCTATCGACCGACCTGGCGTACCGTATCTTCACTGAAGCTACCTGAGTAGTGGTGTTCCTACACTGTAACCAGGAACTGGCGCCCGAGGCAAAATAAAAGAGAAACCGAACCTCGGGCACTAACGTGACACTTCCTACCTGTGCAAATCGGGAAGTATCCGTCACAGGACAGTAAAATTATTAACATTTCCATGTTGCAAGAACCGTATTTCTTTCCATTCGACTCAATTTGACTCAACAATTGTCAAATTATCTGTCTTCAGTAACATTGATATGAGGAATTAAATGCTCATCTTTACCCTTGTGATAGTCTAGTATTATAAACGTACAGTTAAACACTTAAGAAGTGTTTTAAATTTCCCCTTTCAGTCGATCTTATCTATTTTATAACCTACTACTCTCTGTTGTCGGCCTCTTGGCATTGGTGACTAAAGCTGTGATGGTGGGTAAGTTGGTTTCATCTCCGCAGTGGTGAACATCACGTTGTCCACTCCAGAAAAATCCTTCTTTGGAGCTGAATTGTCTTTCTTGGGGCCATCCATTAGGAAGGTTGTCAGTAAGAAAAGAATAGAACCTGAAAAAGAATTATAGCCTTACAGGATACTTGGACATTAGAATATATTATTTTCTAATAAATTTATACCACTAAATATACAGATAATTGTATTGTTGGTTGCCTAGGTAGTGTTATTGAACTATAGGCAACCAATACAACAGTTTTGTTTTTTAGTTGCAGAAACAAAATTTGAATCAATTCGAAGCTTCTCAAGTAACACATTCACAAAATTGAAAAAAAAATGCAAATACTTACTAAAGCCATAACACCCAGCATAGAATATGTATAAACTTTCTTTATAGCCTACAGCTTTGGACAGTGGCTCGCTGCTATGGGTAAATGGCCACCAAATGTTATTTATAACGAAAAGAAAGACACCCCTATTGTTGTTGATGTTACTTTAAGAGGTACTATTTCAACAACCGTGACAAACAGGATCCCAAATCACATTTCGGCTAGAAAAATAATAGAGTAAATATAATATTGGTATTAGCGAATCAAACGTATAATTAATAACAATTTTTAGAGACCTTAAAAGTCACAATAGATATGAATCATCAACTTACTAAAGAAAAATATGATATTCCAAGTGAAATCATAGCGTAAGTGGGACTGAAGTAAACACCCTAAACAAAGAAGGACTAATCAATTCATTCATAAAAATTTGAAGGTCATTTTCAACAGATTTCTCGGAATACGTCAGTGGATCCCCTATTGCCAAATTTGCCTCTAATTGCAATTTCAAGAATTTTCAGTCAAAATATCCAACCCAATATTATTTCGGAGGCTGTATTAATGCAATCAAATCTGATTTTAAAGTACTTATATATGTGTTTTACGATATATATCTTACGATTTAAGTGCGTTGTGCAAAAATCGTTGTCGATTTGACAACTGTGATAACTTGTGTTTTGTTAATCAGTGCACAGATTACTATGATATGATACAGAAATACTTTGATATGATGACATGACTGATGACAGTGATGACATTCCAAAGACAACCGAGACATTCTACATGACAATGTGACATATATAGGTTATGTTAAAAGGTTAAAGCTGTCAAATTAAAACAAAGAGGATATTTAAATTTCAAATCTCCCGCTAAAGGGAATCACTGACGTCACATAAGTGATAAACAAATGTGATTGGCTGTTACTGATTGATCAGTCCTTCTTTGTTTAGGGTTCTTGTAACATGTAACATAACAGTCTTCTGTGACATAACCAAGAATCGTTTCCTTGTTTACACCATATATATAATACTACTATATCGCGTATTTCCTATGTTAGCCCATAAGCGGTTTCTCCGAAAACATTAAAGGACAAAAGACATAGTGCTATACTGTTCCAGAGACCCTTTGTTCGATTTGCGCATGCGCAGATTTTGTCGATATCCATGGTTACGGAAGCTGACACATTGTTTATAGGTTGACAGACTTTCCAATTTTCAACTTTTTTTTAAAAGAAGTCGCTAGACAGAGATGCAGTATTTATGCTAAATGCTTATTGGATGTCGCGAAATTCGTGCGCATGCGCATATTTGACTAAGGTACTCTCGATGAGGATAGAGATTGTATGTCGGCGCCGTGATGTTTTCGGAATTTTAGGGCCTCTACCCGCGATATAGTAGTATTATATATATGGTTTACACAGAGTCACAGAACACCTATCTTTTGTTTGATTCCGGATTGCACTGTTCCCCCTTGGAACAGAAGATTCAGTTTGGAGTGCTCCATGCCCGATTTCTGACGTCACTGCTTCGTTTCAGAGTGGAACTGGAGCAAGTGAATCGAAATCGGCATAAATAAATCTTACGTACCCAAATCCCAAATTCCAAATCGTAGTCTGGCAAATACTGCTGATAATACAAATTGCTGAGTTTTCTTATAATTTAACTAAAAACTTTACTTCTGTCTACAGATACATACATAATGCTTAACTTGTTGATTTTTTTAACCACAGAATATCATAATCATAGAAAAAATACGTAGTACTATATTTTCTATGATTTATAATGCACGGATTTCTATAATGATAACTATAGATAAATTAAACCGAAACTGCTATCCTTGATCCTTGTTTATATAAACAAGGCTCAAGGCTGCTATTTTTTCTTATTCTCCCATCGTAAATGGTGATCAACAGACCATAGAAAATAAAATATTACTTTTATTTTTAATGGTGAAACTTAAATATTACTATATTTTTAATGATCTGTGCATCTGCACCACTGATCACTGAACTATATCTCAGTGATCTGCAGACGCTTTCACGTAAAGAATTCCCTAAATTTTTCCCGCCTTTAAAACTAACCTCAAACGTCACCTTTCCATTTCCATTCTAAAAAATAATTATTTATAATATTTATCATCATTCACGTTTCATTCTTACAACTTCGGTCGAACTCTACAACAGTTTGAAGGTTTCAACTTCTAAAGCATTTAGGTATATATATTTGTATATATTTTGTGGTCTGTTATATTCACAGATTATATTTTGTCTTCCAGTTCTTCCTTTACTATATTATTTAGTTGGTGGTTCAAAAGACAAATTGTTGTAAGTTATTACCTATAATAATAAGTATCTAATACAATAATTATGGTCCAGAAAGTTGCACAAAAAGTTAATTTACCTTGGTAATTTTTTTTAATGCATTAGAAAATTGTATTTTAAATAACTGGTTTTCAGGGTTGAAAAATATAGGCCTAATACTTTAGATGATCTTGTCTCCCATGAAGACATTATTAAAACAGGTAAAACTTTAATATTACTTCGTAAATTAGCGTTGAATCGAATCTGAATTTACTTCTTTTAGTCAGTAAATTCATTAGGGAAGATCAGGTACCTCATTTACTATTTTATGGGCCACCAGGTACGGGCAAGACAAGTACGATCTTGGCATGTGCACGACAACTTTATACTCCAGTACAATTTTCATCAATGGTATTAGTTTTCACAGATAGTAAAGCCTACATTTTTTAATCTTGAATGTTGAAGGTTTTGGAACTAAATGCGTCTGATGACAGAGGTATCGGTATCGTTAGAGGTCAGATATTAACATTTGCCAGTACAAGAACAATCTTCAAATCTGGATTTAAATTAATCATTCTTGACGAAGCTGATGCTATGACTATGGACGCCCAAAATGCTCTCCGAAGAAGTAAGTAAATATTTTTTCACCACTTGTATCTATTAATTTGCATTAACGTTTATTCCTTAATTAAATCATTAATTATTATTTATAATTAATAATCACTAATTAAAGTGATTAATTACTTAATTAAATCATTTATAGTAATTAATGGTGATGTTTGTATTGAAGTTATCACCTTAGCGACCACTTCCGGAGTAATTTTACTTTAATTGTAATGTGTTGTGATTAATAAAGCTCTACATACGTTATATTTTATTGGTATTTAAAGGTACGTAAAATTTAAAATATTGTGTAAGAATTGTGTTAGCTTATTCAAATATTTATTTCATAACTTCAGAAAAATGTTTGCTTAATATACAATGTATAAATCAATTAAATTACTTTCTAAATTATATATATATTGATTACTTTTCCACAGCAACTTCTGTATTATATGGGCTCATTAAATTATATAAGTCGATTCCCATTGCATTGTCCGAAAAAACTCTGTTCTTGTCTTCTAATACACATTGTTTTTCAGTATGGCAGGAATCTGAAATAATATTGATAATTTGCTGTTCAAAAAATACAAAACATGTGTTACCTTGACTACAGCAAAGGCCGTCCATAGCGCAACGCCCTGTATTTTTTCTGCATGGAGCATTGCCAGCTATGCAAGGCTCCCTTTCATGAAAATATCCTTCTCGTTGACACCTCAAAGTTTCTGGGGTGCCCATGAGACAACCAAAAGGTCCACAGCATATGTTTGGCCCAAAACATTGTCCGCTGTGGCCTGGTCCACAGGAAACGCACTGAAAATAGTTTTTTATATATTTCGTTTCAAGTTTTCTCTGAACATTGTACTATTTCAACCACTTGTAATGCAAAAAATTAATATGTATTTACTTACAGGTTTTATATTTAAATCTAGTGCCCCAAACTTTCCATTTCTTTTACCTCCTCTTGGACAATTTGTTATTAAACAACCACTCACAAATATCTCTCCAAAAATAACTAAAAGCGAAACATAAAATAATATATTTTTGAACATTTTCTTTTAGTCAATGTGAATCAAGACACTGTGCTGTTCCTCTCAGATTTCCTTCCTTTTATACAATATTTGAACCATCAACTTGTATTTTAATACTATAAATATTTATAACACACATCAGAGGATATATTGCTTACAGTTTTTACCAGGGAATTTTAAGAAGCACTTTGGGTTTTAGTGCATTCATATGGTGATTACTATATTTCCATTTCAAATGAAATTGTGAGTGTGGGATTTATAAGTTTAAATTGAAAATGTTGCTTATATGACTAAGACATGTCAGACTCTGAAGAAGACACTATCGAGAAACAGTTGAAGTTAATCTTTGTGGGAGAATCAAGTGTTGGAAAAGTGAGTACATTTATTTGAATTCCAGTTAACCTATTTCATAGTTTACAGTTATTGCTTTTAATTATTCATGTTTTAATGAAGGAATAAAATATTTTGCTGCTCTTAAATATGTACAATTTATTTATTATCAGCGTGCTTTCAAATTATTCTCATAGCTTAATATATAGAAATGAAACAAGTTACAGATATTTTCATTTTTTTTAAGTTCCATTGATTTTCTTTCTTGATTGTTTCCTGCGATTGCGACCTCCTGCATTCAGTTTACTCATTATTTAATATAAAATTTGTTGTAGAAAGTAACTATTTTTATTTGAAGTGGTAGGTTTTCATACTTATATCACGATATTTGTACAATTCTAAAATATTTATATAACTAAAGATATTTTCCTTCTTCTTTTCTACATGTGACGATTTTACATTATGAACCTGTTCCTCTTCTAGACAAGTATTATAAGGCGGTTCTGTTATGACGAGTTTACAAGACAATATACCCAAACTGTGGGGGCAGATTTCTATATAAAAAGAGTAGCTCTACCGGGGCGAAAAGAAGTATCTGTTAGGATAACTGATGTGGGTGGTCTGGAAATGAGTGGACCCATGTTGGAAAACTATCTTTTCAATTCCAATGTATGTTTTTTCATAAATAATAAGCATATTTATTAGATATATTATACAGACCTGCAGGTTATCAGAAGTTATTATACTCTCTTCCAGATGATAGTTTTGGTTTATGATATAACAAACTCTGAGAGTTTTGAACAATTACTTGTTTGGATGCATCATATATCAAAATATAATGAAAATCCAGCATTTGTTGCCATTTTCGGAAACAAGTGTAAGTAGTAAATAAGTCTTTATAGCATGAAATAACTGCTATAGAATTATTCACTGTGCAGTGTGTTCTAAATTTGATACACCAGCATGTAATAGAAGGATACTTATTCGAGCTTGATTCCTTGTTTCTATAATAGCCCGTAAAAGTGTCATGTCATGTGTTTAATTACTGTTTAGTCTTAAGTTTGAATTTGAATAATGCGCGCAAAATGTGCTGCTTTAACGAACGTTCCCGAAGATTGGCGAGCGAAGAGAGAGACAATATGTTTTTTGTACCTTTTGACAGACATTCTTGTACGAGTCATGTAACCGTTAAGTTGAGTTGTATGAGTTTCAATATATTATCATAAACAAAACAAGAGCATTTATTATCTATAACATAATCAAAATCAAAAAATATTCATGGTCCTTCGAGCCGGATGACTCTTGGATTACAGTAAAAACAAAGTGTTAAAGCATTATCAAAAGAAAAACAGTCAACGTGAAGCAGGGAGCAGGGTAGCGGCTAGTAGCAGGATTCCAGAAGCCGGCCAACCGCTTCAGTTGAAATCGTATCAAGCGGGCGCAAAACAAGTAAGTGGTTCGTCCCTTTCTCTCTTACATATCATATCCATATCACTGTATTCTTGTCTCGATCTGGGCAGATTACGCAGATTACTAAGCAAGTTTGTTATTGAAATAATCACATCATTTTTTTGGTTTGTTGCTGACCTAAATAAAAGCAAATAAAATAGCAGAATAAAATTCCAGTTACAAAAGCATTTTAACAATAATTAGGTACCTGCACAATTAAATTGTTGACCATTATGGGAGAGGAAGAAAAAGCAACATTAAAAACTCAAAGAGGCATATTAAAAGCACATTTAACTAGATTTTCAACATTTTTAAATAGTTTAGATACAAATCCAGAAAAAACAATACAATTAAAATCGCGAGTAGAACAAATAGAAGGTGTTTTTAAAGAATTCGGTACAATACAAACACGGTTAGAAATATTAGAAAATAACGAGGAACAATTAAATGAACGGGTTATCTTTGAGGATAAATACTTTGAGGTAATTAGTAAAGCAAAGACAATTATAACCAAAGGGGAATCAAATGTACAGGTTTCGTCGGCAAGCAGCACGGAGACGGAAGTTGTGAAGGTAAAATTACCCGAAATGCAAATTCCCGAATTTTGTGGCGAGTACGACAAGTGGATGAAATTTCGAGACACATTTGATGCACTAATAAACAGCAATCAAAAGATCAGTTGCATACAAAAGTATTTTTTTCTTCAAGCAGCTTTAAAGGGCGATGCAGCCAAGGTTATTGAGGGGCTGGAGGTCTCCGAATCAAATTACACAGTTGCATGGGAGCTGTTAAAGACTAGGTTTGAGGACAAAAAAATCATAATAGAAAATCATATAAAAAGTATTTTTGAACTAAATAAGGTATTTAGGGAGTCATTTAAACAATTAAGGGATTTTTTAGACGAATTTTTAAAGCATTTTCGTGCGTTGAAGAATTTAGGGGAACCAGTTGACACTTGGAACTCTATGTTAATATATTTGTTAACGTCAAAACTGGACTTCAAAACAAAACGCGAATGGGAAATTAAAATTAAGAGCATTAAAAAACCGGAAATGACGGATTTAATAAATTTTTTGACTGAGAAATGTGCGATGTTACATACGCTCGAAATTAAAACAAATAATCAAACAAATAATCATAATCACACACATCAGAAGGGTAAAAGGGATCAAAACTCGGGAGAAAAAACATTTGCATATGCGACTGTGCAAGGAGAACGTTCTTGCAGCTTTTGTAAAGGGCCTCACTTTATTTTTAGTTGTCAAGAGTTTTTAAAGCTACCAGTAAGTAACAGAATTTTAGAAATAAAAAAGCGCAAATGCTGTACGAATTGTTTACGTAGTGGACATTTTAGACCCGAGTGCAGATCAATTTCATGCACGATTTGCAATAAACGGCATAATACGTTATTACATTTAGACTTAGATGCTCAGGGGATAAAAGATAAACCAGCTACACAGACCAGGGCGGTGCAAAATGAAACTTCAGTCGAAAACAGTTCAGTGGCTGATTCGGCGTCGCTTACAGCGCACTGTAGTCAAAAAAATAATGCCTTTGTTTTATTATCAACTGCCATAGTCAATGTAATAGATCAGGAGGGCAATTCAGCACAGTGTAGAGCATTACTAGACTGCGGCTCGCAATCTAACTTTATGACAAAGAATTTTTATGAAAAATTAAAGTTGAAATCAAGTAAAATTCATATACCTGTCACGGGGATAAATCAGTCAATAATAAATATTCAGTATACTACGCAAGCGATGATTAAGTCTATATACAATGATTTTGAATCGACATTAAATTTTTTAATTATCGATAAGCTGACAGATAACATTCCCCAGACTTCATTTAATAAAGCAAAATTGAATATTCCGCAGCATATTAGGCTAGCAGACAATAACTTTAATAGTTCGCAGTCCATTGACCTATTATTAGGAGCGGGTGTATTTTTTGAGCTGTTATGTACAGGGCAAATCAGGTTGGGCGTTGATCAGCCTATAATGCAAAAAACTAAATTGGGTTGGATTTTATCCGGTACGTTAAATTTAAGCGAGCAGGGCACACAAAATGCTCTCTCTTGTTTTTTCAACAGCAATGCAGAAATACAACAAGAAATCGAACGGTTCTGGTCAATAGAGGAGTATGAAACTACCAAGGTATTGTCTAAGGATGAATCTAAGTGTGAACAGCATTTTATTGATAATTATGAACGCGATAGCACTGGGCGTTTTATAGTTGCGCTTCCTAAAAAAGAAAATTTTAATCAGCTTGGTAATTCTTTGGAAATTGCGGTAAACAGGTTTTTAGCAGTTGAACGAAAGCTATTAAAAAATCCGGAACTGCGCGAACAATATTCGAATTTCATGGAGGAATATATAGAGTTGGGTCACATGACCGAGGTAAAGCCGCATGCTGTCAATGCTTCTATGTTAACATACTATCTGCCGCACCATAGTGTAATAAAAGAGTCTAGTACAACAACACGTGTAAGGGTTGTATTTGACGCGTCGTGCAAATCAAACACAAATTTATCATTGAATGACGTTTTATTAATAGGGCCTCTAATACAGGACGATTTAATTTCAATTTTAATAAGAGCTAGAAAACATAACATAATTATAATGTCTGACGTGGCTAAAATGTACAGACAAATTCTGATGCGTCAATCTGATCGCGATGTACAAAGGATAGTATGGCGTACGGATCCCAATACAGAATTAAAGCACTTTCAATTAAACACAGTAACGTATGGCACCGCACCGGCTTCGTTTCTTGCAACAAGGTCCTTACATCAGCTGGCCTTTGATAACGCCGACAAATTTCCGGAGGCATGCCAAATCATATTAAAAGATTTTTATATGGACGACCTCATATCAGGGGCGGACTCGGTCGAAAGGGCAAAACAATTAATAACGGAACTAAATTCAATATTGAAAAGCGCCGGGTTCGAACTAAGGAAATGGATGTCAAACAATCCGGTTATTTTAAAAGAGTTGGAAATTCATAGCGCTGAGCAATATATTATTTCGGATAATGGCAACACCAAGGCTTTAGGCGTATTGTATAATTCAAAAGAGGATTGCTTTCTATATACAACAAAAATTGATCAAAGATATATCAATGCTAAACACGTGACAAAGAGACAGGTCTTATCTGTCATTGCAAAAATTTTCGACCCATTAGGCCTCGTTAGCCCGGTAGTAACGCAAGCAAAGTTAATATTGCAAAAACTATGGACGCTTAATTTAAAATGGGACGATTCAATACCTCCCGGCTTGTTTAAGGCATGGATAAATTTTATTACCCAATTAAATCAAATTAATCAAATTAAGATTCCTAGGCACATTATGCTATCAAATTCTTGCAGTACAGAGATTCACGGATTTTGTGACGCCAGCATGCTGGCATATGGCGCATGCGTTTATATGCGCTCGCATGATTCATTAGGTAATGTTAGCGTGCATTTAATTTGTTCGAAATCTCGTGTAGCCCCACTGAAAACGATAACTCTCCCGCGCTTGGAGCTCTGTGGAGCAGTACTATTAGCGAAAACTGTAAGCAAAACAATAAGGGCGTTGGATATGACAATAAATAAGTGTTATTTTTGGACGGATAGTACTATTGTGAAGGCTTGGATAGCAACCGAACCGTCAAAGCTAAAAATTTTCGTCTCTAACAGAATCGCGCAAATACAAAGGGTATCACAAAATGAGCAGTGGTTTCATGTCCCATCGGGGGAGAATCCGGCCGATATTATATCACGCGGGTGTACTCCGGCAGATCTCCAAATGTCTGCACTATGGTGGAGGGGACCATTCTGGTTAATCCAACAATCCGATTCATGGCCGTGCCAAAATAATCAACAATTAATCGATATACCAGATATAAAACCGATGGCAAGCATTTCCGCGGTAACTAGGATGTCTTTTGACATAATGAGAAGGTTTTCATCGTTAACTAAGTTGTTACATGTAGTAGCGTATTGTTTACGTTTCTATAATAATTTGAAAAGGGTTCAGATTAAAGTTACAGGGCCTTTGACATTAAACGAAATTGAAAACAGTAAAATAATACTTTTGCGATTAATGCAGGCTGAAGGTTTTGCAAACGAACTGACTTCGTTAAAAAACTCAAGGGCTGTAAGTTCGAATAGCAAATTAGCCGATTTAAGTCCGTTCCTGGACTCAGCAGGTTTAATTAGGGTCGGTGGTCGTTTAAATAAATCCGAATTAACTTTTGCACAAAAACATCCAATCGTTTTATTACCCAAACATTGTCTAACTAATTTAATCATAATGCACGAGCATAGGCGTAGTTTGCATTCGGGCCCTCAGGCTCTACTCTCGACTATAAGGCAAAATTATTGGCCATTAAATGGCAGAAACACTATTCGCAGTGTGTTGCGAAGCTGCATTACGTGCTTTAAAGCAAATCCGCGTACATTAGTGCAAAAAATGGGAGCCTTGCCTAGCGTAAGGGTAACTCCTAGTCAGGCGTTTCATTCTGTAGGTGTCGACTATGCCGGGCCGTATTTGTTGAAGGACGGCAAATTACGTAACCGTAAATTTATCAAGGGTTATATTTGTATTTTTGTGTGCTTGGCCACGAAGGCTGTACATATAGAATTAACCACCGATTTGTCTACTGATGGATTTTTAAACGCATTAAAAAGATTTGTATCTAGAAGGGGTCTATGTAAATTAATAATGTCAGACAATGCGACTAATTTTGTAGGTGCTGATCGTTGTATATCAAAAATTGTTAATGAAAATAAGTTTCAATCCTATCTTACTGAAAATACCATAGAGTGGAAATTCATTCCTGCCAGATCCCCACATTTTGGTGGAATATGGGAGTCAGCAGTAAAATCTGCGAAGTATTATTTAAAACGCGTGTTAAATAACAATCCATTAACCTATGAGGAATTGTTCACAATACTATCCCAGATCGAAGCAATTATGAACTCCCGGCCATTGTTTCCGCTGTCCAACTCTCCCAATGACCTTGAACCACTTACTCCAGGGCATTTTTTAATTGGCCGAGCATTAAACGCCTTGCCTCAATCCAATGTAGAGGACGTGGCTTTTAAGTTTGTCTCCAGGTTCAATCATTTACAAAGGATGGTACAGCAGTTCTGGAAAAGGTGGTCCCATGATTATTTGCATACATTGCAGCAGCGAAATAAGTGGCGTTTCCAACAACCTAATCAGGCCGTCGTGGGATCGCTCGTGGTGCTGAAGGATGACAACCTACCTCCATGTCGCTGGCAACTTGGCCGAATCACCGCCTTGCATCCTGGCGAAGATGGTGAAATCAGGGTTGTGAGTGTGAAAACGAGTGGTGGTCTAGTGAAACGTGCAATTACCAAAATTTGTGTCTTACCGCTAGAATAAGTTAGTGTTCTTGGCAAATGTTCAATGCCAACGATAGTCCTTTACAAGGATATCTTTATATGTTATTATTTATATGTTGTTCATGTTTTCGCATATAGTTTATGTTTGTATGTACTGGTTATATGTATATATTATGTTAACTTGTTAATGAGAAGCGCATGCCCGCACCCCATTTGTTGATGTATTTTTTTGAAAGGAATCTTTCAAGAGGGGCGGTATGTTTAGTCTTAAGTTTGAATTTGAATAATGCGCGCAAAATGTGCTGCTTTAACGAACGTTCCCGAAGATTGGCGAGCGAAGAGAGAGACAATATGTTTTTTGTACCTTTTGACAGACATTCTTGTACGAGTCATGTAACCGTTAAGTTGAGTTGTATGAGTTTCAATATATTATCATAAACAAAACAAGAGCATTTATTATCTATAACATAATCAAAATCAAAAAATATTCAATTACAATAGTTTTGACCTGCATTTCTTCCATGCTCAAATGGGGTTTAAATCCTATCTATAGATAGAATAAATATAAAATGTATTTTATTTTTTTTTTTCAATTTATCTTTCACCATTTTTAGGATGTGATTTATCATTTTTCTAAAGTAACTAGTCCAAAAAAATTTTGTTTGTAAGATAATTAATAAAATAGTTTGTGCAAAATAGAAAAAACTCGGAGTAAAATCAATTGTGTGAATATTTATTGAAGATATAGTTTTTCTCCAGTGTCTTAAAATTGGTAAGACACGGCAAAAATAATTTGAAGTTTTCCTAAAATTTTTGTAAGTTAAACATCACTTTTACTTACAAATAAGTGTCCAATAAGATAAAAATACTGATGTATTGAATATGGGACACATTGGACATTGTAAATATCAAAACTATTGCAAAAATCTAAATAAAAATGAAGTAATTTTTCTTAGAACTACCATTATGTTCAGATATATGCTGTGTAGCATTACAATTTTTTAGGTGATTTGGAACATAAAAGGACTGTCCGTTTGGATAAAACACAGAGTTTTGTTGAGGAGTTCCAACTGTTCAATTTCTTAATTTCTGCTAAAACAGGAGAAAATGTAAGTTTCTTTAGTATAAACAAAGTGCTGTTGACTAAAAATTTTATAAATTTCCAGTAAAGTATATAAATATTTGTCGTTTCTTATGTTATGTTTAAAAACTAGTCATTTTTTTAGGTGAATCTCTATCTGACCGATGTAATAGCAAGACATTTTGGTATACCTTTAAGCAAGATGGAAAGAGAAAAGCAGACCACTATAGTTAAAGCAGAATTGGTACCTACCACTCCAATACATATAAAAAACAACACTACTGTACAATCTAATACGACAGTTTGTAGCATACAATAGACAATAGTTTTAGTGCCAATTTCTTGCTGTTTTTATTTTTATAGCTAAGTACTTCCTTAAATCTATTAAAGCCAAATAGACGATAAAGAAATATAATGACATAAGTTTATAATGCATTTTTAACGGTTTTTTAAAATTTATTATTAAATAGCTCCTATTATTATTATCCTTAATAAACATAAAAGTTTTGATAATATATTTTCATAGATAAGTCTTCTATGTGTAATCTTTTTGGATCTTATACTAACCTTGTTATTTATTATTCCTTGTAGCACAATTATCTCTGTATTTTTGCATAATATAATAATTGTATTACTACTTAAACTATTCTTGAATACAAGATCTTGAATACTATCATTTATTATATACAGGGTGGTTCAAATTTTATGCAGGAAAATTCGAGGGCGGATAGATCTCTTTAAAATAATATGTGTTTGCCATATAAACATAGGTCTAGAACGGCTTCGTTTTGGAGATACAGGGTGTTGAAGTTGAAAAAAAATTTTCATTTTTTATTTATATCTCTGACAGTTTTAAACCAATTGTGTTCAAATTTTATTTGGTGGATGCTACTGTGAATCTTAAGTCCCACAAAAAAAATCAGCTCGATGGGAACCGCCAGTGCCGCGCAACCTGCACTCTTGGCACCTCTTTTCTAAAAATATATGTTTCGCCACTGACTAATGTTTAAAATAATACAAAATTTCAATGTCCCACCCATTTCTCTACAAAAAAGTATTCTTACATTTTTTTCGTAAAATGCACCGTTACGGAGTAAATCGATATTTTACGTAACCATGTCATGTCCTTTCCTAACAAAATAACACCTTAAAATAAGATTATATCGGTATGATATTATTAACTTTAATTTTTTTCACAAAATACACCGTTACGGAGCGAATCGATATTTTTTGAAATCATATCACGTCCTTTCCTAATAAAATAATACCTTAAAATAAAATTATATCAGTATAATTTTATTTGAAGGTGTTATTTTGTTAGGAAAGGACATGACATGGTTACATAAAATATCGATTTACTCCGTAACGGTGCGTTTTACGAAAAAAATGTAAGAATACTTTTTTGTAGAGAAATGGATGGAACATTGAAATTTCGTATTATATTAAACATTAGTCAGTGGCGTAACATATATTTTTAGAAAAGGGGTGCCAAGAGTGCAGGTTGCACGCCACTGGCTGTTCCCATCGAGCTGATTTTTTTTTGTGGGACTTAAGATTCACAGTAGCACCCACCAAATAAAATTTGAACACAATTGGTTTAAAACTGTCAGAGATATAAATAAAAAATGAAAATTTTTTTTCAACTTCAACACCCTGTATCTCCAAAACGAAGCCGTTCCAAACCTATGTTTATATGGCAAACACATAATATTTTAAAGAGATCTATCCGTCCTTGTATTTTCCTACATAAAATTTGAACCACCCTGTATACAGAGATAGGTACTACTAATGCTTGGAAAGTAGGATTTGTTAGTGAGGGGACATATTTATGTTTTGTATTGTAAAATGTATTATTTTGTATTACATATTTTAATAAAAGTTCTAGAGTTTGAATTGTTATAAATAACATTGTATTTACCTAATTAAACATTTTAGATATACCTATATCCAGAGTTAATAATTATTTTTTTACTTTTTTATCTTGAGACATTTTTACCTACCTAGATATTTTTTTTAAAATCATTTATTTTGAAATATAGTAGAAATATATTGAAAGGGGGGCACTGTAGAGGTTTCATCATTTCGAAAATTAAATGCAACAAAACAACAGAATAATCCATTTGGCGAGTATGTCAGCACTTTGAAGCCCTTCAAACATAAGTTAAACTCGTTTGGCACCAACTGGTTTCATCAAAATTTATCACTTTCACTTTGAGATCATCATCATTTCAGAACAAAGAGCAAAATTTATTACTTTTGAGATCTTGCGGCGTGAATTGTGAAAATTTGAGTCACTTCTGACCAAAGCATGCACTTTGATAGGTTATTCTTACTGAAATGCTCTTGTGCGCACATTTTCAGCCTTACATAATTTTTTTCAAGGATGCAGCATTGTCTTAAACTCCTTTTCTACTATGGAAATTTTATTTAAATAACTTAACCAAAATTGTAAAAAAATATAACAGCAGTACATAAGAATTTTTAAGATATTAGAATTAGAAAGTACACAAGAATTTGTGTTAAAATTGAGGTAACTTATTATGCTGCAACCTTAAAATTTTATAATACCTTAATATATTAACAACAGTAATAAACTATTTCATGGTAGTCATAACCGCTTGATGAAATGCATCGTATCATTAGCTATATTTAGCCCATACAGTTTATATTAATCGGCGGAACTGTTCTAGTTCAAAATAATTCTGTTCTTCAAAATAATCGATAAGAACTTTTTCGCTCTTCACTCTAAAAAGTAATACCATGTACGCTTAGTTTTGACGTGACTGAGCTTGAATTTTACCATTGTTGCTATTATGCATTTCATCAATGGACCAATATTTTAAGAAACGACCAATTTCACGAGAAGACAGAGCCATGGGCTGTACTTTTTTATTGGTTTTTATTTTAGTTACACAAATATTACAATAATAATAATATCTCTACCCCTCATTCTAAACACAAGGATTAGACCGGAAGTCTGAGACTTGTGTAGTATAGAGGGCGTCATGTTATTATTATTTAGATACCTCATTTGCCTACTAATTACCTACTCTAAACTATTGTATTTTTTACAGTCATAGAAAAGTATACGGAAAATGTTAGATTCTGCATTATCTGCAATTATTTAAGCAAAATAATACCCGCACTTCAGTCACGTTGCACTAGGTTTCGTTTTGGTCCTCTAACCCCAGAACAAATTTTACCAAGATTGAATTATGTTGTTGATGAAGAAAAGTAAGTAGTATATTTTTTCTCGTGATTATTGATTATCATACCTTGAATATCGCATCCGGCATAACATAAGACCGTATTGCCACATGAATTATTAAAAATGGATTATATAGAAAAATGTTCTGTTAGTTTGATTTTAATAATATACAGCCTTATTCAGAACTTAACTCTAAAACTTTGAGGATATGTGCATCCTTAAATAAGAAATCGATATCACCAAAAAAATTTATAATAAAAGTCTTTGGATTTCCTGTAAACAATGTTAAAAGTTATACCATTATAAAGGACTACGTAGCTGGGCAACTGTACTTCAACACATCTGATACTTTTCTACCACATTCCTAAGAATGTGATAAAAAAAAGTAAACACGTTTTTGTCTGGAACGCCTGGTTAAAACCGGCCGAATAAAAACGCTGCAAATCTTTTTTGCGCCGGTGTCGATATACTCTCAGAACTTCCAAAGTTTTTTTTGTGCTAGCCAGTTTGCATTGTCAGTCCCAAGGTCACTCCATTACAGTGGACCAGTATCCAGCGGTGTGCAATGAAAAATTTTTAAATAGTTTTAAGACCCCGCCAAAAAATTTTTTTTGCACTACCACATCTGTACATGTATGTTGAACATCCCCAAATTTTATTATGGATAAGTTCTGAATAACCCTGTATATAATAAATGAAAATAAATCTGCTGAAGGCTGAAAACAGCTACCGCTCTGCTGCTGACTGATTAGAAACAGGAAATCTTCTTGATATTACATATTGCCATTGTTATAAAATAAAACTGCAAACATCATATTAAATATTAATAACATTAACTTTATGAATTTACTACATTTGAACTTATTCTACAAATAATTTTTATTTTCCAATACATAAGTAGAAAGTATTTTTAATATATTGTTTTGTACCAATATCTTATTTTCATGACTTAGTAAGGAGTGTAATATTTCCAAATATTTTTTGGGCTACAGGCCTATTTATCACTTTTAGAGCAAAGCATATCATTCATTAAATTTGTCAGAAAATTTCGTCAGTTCAAAAATGAAAAATCCAATACACATAAGGAAAAGTGAATGAATGAAGTTAGTTATTTTTTCGAAATTCAGTCAATAAAAAAAAGAATACCACTAAAACTTTTAAAAATCAAGCAAAACCTTTTTTTTTTTTTTTTGGATCTTACTACAAATAAAAAAGTTACTCCTGATTTTCAAAAATGATATTTTCAAAAACATTGATTATTTTTCAAATGAAAAAGCAATACAAATTCAAATGTTTTCAGAGCCGAATGATGATTAGCATGCAATGTTCACTTAAGACTAATGATATTAATGCAAATGCAAAAATATTGTGTTCATCAATCCTGATGTATGACTTGATGCTAACAGCAAAAAACTAGTCGTAAAACCAATGTTTAATAGCTTTGTGAACTACACAATTGTGTTTTTGTCCCAGATGTAATATTTTGTATCTGCATTTAATATTGAAAGTGAAAGAAAACTTGTAAAAATATAGTTACCTCCAATAACGTGTCCTAATATAAAATTTTTATTTTACCTAGATAAATTTTGCAATACTTTATTTAAAGGTTCTATATGTTTGAGTGTTTATTTATGTTTATTAGTATCCTATTTCAGTTTCAGATAAGTAATAATTTTACGGTAATGATTACTCATGGATGACTATTGATGGTATTGAAATAAATTATTTAAAGTATGTATTTCTATTTAGAGTTAAAATCAGTGAGGATGGCAGAAAAGCTTTATTAACGTTGGCGAATGGAGATATGAGAAAAGTACTCAATGTCTTACAAAGCACGTGGCTAGCCTATAAAGATGTTACGGAAGATAACGTTTATACTTGTGTTGGACATCCCTTACGATCCGATATAGAAAATATTGTGAAATGGTTGCTGAATGAAAGCTTTGCTACGACATATAAGAGTATCCTTTATTTTTACATATTAATTATATATATTTTTTTCTGAGATTGAAAATATTCAGAAAAGGGAAGTGTATAGTAGTTTCAGAAGCATTTCAATAATGTAGCTTATCATGCTTATGTCAAAGGAAGATATCTGAAAGAATGTTAACCTTTTTAGTTAATTTCACTTTAATTTTTCTTTTATACTCAAATTCAGAATTAAGCAAAGTGGAATGACCTCGCCGATCTGGTAAAATGCGGTGAAGCATGGGCGTGCGTATTCTGTTTTACCATTGGGCACATTTCAGTTAATATATACTCGTATACTATTCTATAGAATACTTCTAGTATATGCATTTCCACTTTTTTTAACTAACACAAATAAGATAAACACTGACACAAAGAATAAATACACTGATAATTTTACCACAAATTTTTACCGTTAAGAAACGCACGCGAAATAACCCTACATCACGCCACTGTTTCCCTACTATCTCGAGCGCAGTCGCTTGTTAGTTCCTGATTCGACCAATCAACGTCGTTGAAGCTCAGAGAAAAGAAAGTGTAAATGCAAGAATATTTATGTTAAATAAGGATGAACAGCTTGTCGTCAACTTTACGACTTTCGCAGTTGCCACATATTCGGAAATGCCTTGATATTATCAACGAACATAAACAAAGTCTTTGTTTATGTTCGGTGATATTATTAAGTAAAAGACAAATTAAACATTGTGTTTGCTCTAATAAAGTACAATAGGGATAAGGGACGTTAAAGACAAGTAAAAAAATGGGTAAATAAGGTTATTAATACGTTTCCTGTTTTAAATAAGAATACTTTAGAAATAAATGTGACAACACAGATCTACTCTTTTTGCGGTCATTGCACTTTGCTTAATTCTCAATCGCAGTATAGATATTAAGTTTTCTTGCCCACAGTCACAGTGCCGGTTGTAGCAGAAAAACTTCTCAAGCTTATTTAACATTTTTACATTGGAACTATTTTGTTGCTCTGCAAAAGTAGATAAATGTGCATTAGAATTTAATCACCATAATTTTACATGTACCTATGGGTAATTTCAATGGTTTTACATAGGTAACAATCGATGTTCCTAAAGCGAAGATGTCTCTCCTTGCATTAAAACATTTTTCTTGACTCCTTACAGATATTAAGGAACTGAAAGTGCTTAAAGGATTGGCTTTAAGTGATATTATCACTGAAGTTCACAAATTTGTACTACGAAGTATGTACGATCTATGTAACCTTACACAAATCTTCTAATATCTGTATATTTTAGTTGAATTCCCATTTGATATAATGGTCACTCTCTTGGATAAAATGGCAGATATAGAACACAGGTTGTCTTCGGGTGCCAGTGAGAATATACAACTAACAGCCTTGATTTCTGCATTTTACTATGCCAAGCAGGTTAACCCCCCTGAAACCTCATAATTGTATGTATTATTATTTATTTTATATTTTTGTTATCAATACTTACTGCTGTTTTTAATAAAACATATGTATGTAATATGTTTTATTAAATATGTGTAATTCTATATCCTATTCCTTAAAATAAAATAACACATGCGTATTTACAAATAATTTATTGAAAATCTCTAATAATAACAGTCTGTGTATAGCTATTGCTTTAATAAATTTAAATTTCTAAACATTTTAGTATGTTTTGAAAATAAACACTTCATATGTAAAAATAATGAGATATGTAAAGTACATCATACACAAAAGTGTTGACTAAGAGTTTTACTATATGATCTACCTAATTCCAAAGAGTTGGAAAAGTAATTTTTCAATGAAAAAATTCTTTTCTCCAAATCACAAGAGGTAAATCACACCTTGGTAAATTTTTCAGTTCATTTCGCAATGACCGAATTGTAATACTTAAAACAAAGAAAATTGTCATACAAGGTTACACTTATAAACTACAAATAAATAATTATTTTATCTACACTACCATATAAACAACTTTTGGAGGCAAGTTTTAGAAAAGAATTGCTTTACAATTTCCTTTGGTACATTTGCCTACATTTAAATTCATCCAAAGAAACTAACTATGTTTGATAAACCACTGGTGATCGAAGAGAATATCCCGCTTCCTGGTACTTGCGGTTGAGGGATTGGACGATGGAAGATTTGCTGTGGGGGCCGGTAGAAATGTCCATCCTTTCTCTGAAAAGTTGTAGTCAATAAAAAACGTAACAAGAAAATATGTTTGCAAGCAAGGCTTTTAAGCAATTAGTTACATACCTATTTGTTTATTTTAAGATAACATGCACTAACTACTATTGTTAAATAATTTTAGTAAGGCGTAGATTATTCGAAGCTACATGCAATATTTTATTTAAGCATAGTAATAAAAGTTTCTGGGTCTTCCTTCTTCTCGTGTAAAAATGTATATAAATAAAATATGTTTTACATTGTTGAGAGATATCTTATTGATGTACTCATATGTGTATGAACCCGCTTTTGATGGTTTTTGTACATATACATATTTTTTTATATAAAAATAAGAACCACCAAAAATTCAAATTTTTTGATTTGCGATACACTTTCAATTGTCCAGTAGTGGAAATGTTTAAATTCACGTATAGTATCCAGCTTAATAATGATGAACATGGTAAAGATAAAAAGGCAAGTAAGCTAACAGAGAAATTGGCAGGCATGTTTTTAGATCTCACCTACTTACTCTAATATTCTGACATATCCATTTTAATTTTTACTTATCACCTGGAAAGGAAAAACTCTCTTCTTGGAATTGTGGAATATTTGCATTATCGATTGATAAAATTGTTTTTGGTGGTGATGTTACAGGACGTTCAAAAAATTGCCATGGCTAAAATATTTACATAATGTACATTTTACCTCCACCACATATCTTTTATGGTTATTTCTAAAACTATGGGTTTGCAAAGAATAGTTTATAATGGATATTAATCTATTTTGACAATTTAAAGAGTAGTAAATTATAGGATTAACTTAAATGATTTTATTTATAGTGTGGATATAAAAGTGATCTGTAACTGGTGTTTCGATGTCAACTTTTGATGTGAAATATGCCTACAAATAAATATAACCTTATTAACCTTAGGTAAATAACAGAACAGATGACAAAAAATGATTTTCGAAATACTAAAATGAATTTTTTTATCTTCAAATAATATTGAGGATGTTGAATGTTTTGCTGGAATTCAGAAATATTGATCGGAAGGAGTTTTATAGTGAATGTTCATTTGTTATAATAAAAACCCTGTTCTAAAAAGCACTTTAAATATTTACAAGATATATTTTATCTCTAGCAATTAAAATATATTTGTAAATAAACTTGGAGGCACTACTATTCTTCTTCACACACATGTCTTTGAAATGCCAAATTGGGCATTCCAATGAACTGTCAAAAATGGCTGCCATGTGTCAAACAGTAGTGTCTCGCCAGGTTATTTTTAAACATATATTTTAATTGCTAGAGGTAGGATATATCCTATAAATACATGAAGATGCCTTTTACCTGTATATTTTGCTAGATTTCACTTTTTTTTATAACAGGCGAAAATTAACCACAAAATTTATTGCAATTAATATTTCTGAATTCCAGCAGAAGATCCTTCCGTTCTTAATGTTATTTGATGATACAAAGTCATTTTACAATTCCTGAATATGAGGTACTCTCAATAAAACTTTATGATGTAAGATATAAAATATGGTGAACTATAAAGATAATGGCATAACATCTTACTCCCTATAAAATGTAACCACATTGTTTTGTATTGTGAGTTTTAACCGTTACAAACTAGATTTACATAAGTTAACGTCCACTATAAACCAGCCTCAAATTATGATTATATTGGTATTTCAAATATGCAGGACAAGTAAATTTTAATTTCATTAGTGTTTGTATTTTTTTATATAATTTGAACCTCTATGTTATCTCAAAGTATATATATACTTTGTATATATATACAAAGTAACTATATGTTGCACAAATATAGCAGTATATCTTTGTTTCTAAGGTTTTATCATTTTCCAGTTTCAGTGATAATTACAAAAAATATATTATTATTTATATAGTAATATATGTATAATCATTATCTTGTCTGTCCAGCTTCTACAACCATGCAACCACAATGTTGGTATTAACAACCAAGATTAAACTGACTCCAATTTTATAAAAATAAGACTTATATGAATTCGACAAGCTTTGTTAAAACTTTTTTAACACAATCATAAAAATAATAGTTAAACTTTTTCAGCAAAAATAAGTATCAAGTAAACTACAACATAAACAAATTAAGTTTTGACAGTTTAATATTTCCAAGCTATTTTGCAATGACCGTCACATGTGAGGTTGTTATTAAATGCCTGATAATTTGTGACAATAAAATTTTGATGAGGTATGCTCATATTTGCTATATTCAGAATGATCATAGGTAATAAAGAAGAAGAGGAATGATAACAATATTTAAGATGACTATTAGTAAGTACTGCATATTTCACGTTTATGTTTAAACCTCGGACTATATGATATATGAGTAGCGTTACATTTTCCCAGTCCTGATATTGATTAATCTTTTTTCTTAATTCTCATGCAATGTGTTTAGGTTAATCAGGGTACATTAAAAGATTCAAGTAATTTTATATAATATATACAAGCATATATCATTAAGTCAAGTTGATAAACTTGGCATTTCCATTAAACTTGATATTTTGAAAAAAAAAAAGAAAGAAAGTCGTGTATCCAAATCCAACAAGGACAACAGCATTTAAATTGTAATTTATAAATTACAGTAGAGTTATTTCAACAAATATATTCAGTAACCAAGTACCAAAAATGTTTTAGCCCTAGCCTTAAGTTATAGCTTTATTTTAAGTACATGATTTACAGAAACTATGATAATTGTTGACTGATGAAGGTAATATGAAACACAACTGCGCGAAATCAACACTGTATTTATGGAGAAATAAAAAAAAATGTTAAATTTGTTCACATATGGAAGTGCTATCCAGTGCTAATGCTTATACCAAATTGTTTTAGGAAATCGGTAATTTTGTCGCTGAAATTCAGGTGATTAAAATGTCAATTACACTTAGTAGTGGTCATATTAATTTCTTCAGTCAATGCCAGAATGCAATTCCTCAATGTACTTCTAAAATATGCCAAATTAAACCTCCCACATGCGCTTTGCTGAATGTGAATTAATTGATGCAAGGCATGTAATTAGTACTTATAATAATTATAGACGTGGTATTATTATGAGGTGGATTTTCTAATAAAGTAAAAAAACAATTGATTGTAGGTTTTAAATAGGCGTCTTATATCTTGAACACAACCAGTTATTTATATATTTACTATAACATTTATATATCAATCTATAACATTACTTAATACCAAAAAATATGTTATCTTTCTAATTTTGTTATAACCATAGTTATAACTGTTTCATATACATTTAGTAACGAAAAAACTGTACAATTTCTAAATTCTGGGAAATCTTTTATTGTTTCATTTGTGCATTATAGGTATTTTTGCAAAATTCAATAGGTATATATATTCAATAATTCCATCTAGGATATACAAACATTGGCATGCAGTGATTTACGTTGAAATAAAGGTAACAAAAAAATGTAAATTGGTTTACCTTGGCAGAATGTAAAGTTACATTTAATAATGTAGGATGTTGTTCTACGACCATAAACTCAATTTCTCTTGGCACATAACCATCAGCATAAACCTAGAACGATAAATCATATGATAATATATGTAACAATTGTAATCGTTATTTTAACTAGCAACTTTATATTGATTATTATTATTCCCATTCCCATATAATGCTAGTTATCTGTAGAAAAATAAATAAAATTGGAAAGAGATTTATGTTGATATATGTAAATTTATTTATCATAATATTAAGGTTATGTGAATATAAATTTAATTAATGATATTTTAATTACTAATTATTATGCATGTGTCCTAAGTAAAACAGTTTTAGGAGAATCAATGACCAATTTTACTGGAAAAATCGGTTAATATTATTCAGTATTATTTTCCAATTAGCACAGAATATTCATGAATATTTTTCGAATATGAAACAAAAAATAAAATAAGAATCAAGGGAATCAAGTAAATGTCACGCTCTATACTTAATGAAACAGATACTCAAGTAACAAATATAAAATCCATTTATATTAAAACGCGTCGATTCTGTCTCGCTCTAAATTCCGTCGCCGAATCCGCAAAGTTTCAAAGCTATCTGCTCCGATGGGCGATCTCGGAACGATCTCCCCGGACCACCGGAGGACGCCCCCGGCCTTTCCTACGCGTTTTCCCAATTTAAACGCCTTTTCAAAAAACCTCTGCAAAATTTTCATCGATCGCCGTTCGGCG
Organism: Pogonocherus hispidulus; assembly: GCA_963924545.1. Lineage (NCBI taxonomy): Eukaryota > Metazoa > Arthropoda > Insecta > Coleoptera > Cerambycidae > Pogonocherus > Pogonocherus hispidulus. The sequence continues at coordinate 46,398,761 of OZ004698.1, read as the reverse complement.
AGAGAGATGCGGCTAGCACCGGCGTTTGTCCTCGCGCCTAATGGTCCCGTCACGCCCGCCGAAATACCGACTTTTCGCGGGACTCCCTAGACTCTATTTCTAATTTTGGGGCTTCGAGAATCGCTTCACGCGAAAGTTCCGTCCTTTCTCTAATCCTTTGCGATTTTTTTTCGAGACCGTACGTTGACTCCTTCTACGTCTATTTCGTCTTCGAAAATCTCAAGTCGCGTCCGTCTCAACTTCTTTCTTATTTTGTCTACCGATGTGAGAGTGCACTAACGAGACAAGCACCTCCCACGAAAACTGTCAAATTAATTAAACTTCAGATAGGTTATTTTCCTATGAGAAATATTGCTAACGGAATCAATAGTACTGACTGCCAAACACATCCGATTACCAAAATACTGAAGCGAAATGCTTTTCCAATTAGAAAATCGGTAAAAATTATTTTTTCAGATTGACACGTACAGTTTACATACTTGAACGTCTCAAGGTAAACATTTGACAACAAGCGTAGTAGCGCAATGGGAAAGTCGTAGGATTCAAAACTTCATAATGCTGATTTCGCTGGTTCGAGTCACGCTGGAGGCATTTTTTTTTTATTTTTTTAATTCCAATTATTTATTAGTATTAGCATTTAGTCATTCTATTTCATTATCACTAGCTTTTATTCTTTCTGCACGTAAAGTTTGGGATTAATTCGTTCATTAAGGCAGTCTGTTAAATTCATCATTTTAGCTTACAAAAGTAAATATCTACAATATTTTTGGTCCCATTGATAAAATTAATAATAATGTTTACTGAAAAATAAATTCTACTTTCAGCACTTAAAAAATTATTATGTTTTACCATCAAGAATAGAGTACCCTTACAATTCATCAAAATATTAAGAAAAATTGTTTAGTATAATTACATCATCATTCCAGATACAAAATTTCTTTAATATGTATTTTCTTAAAAATAATATTACTTTAGATGCATTTGTCACCCGAAGGGTGACCCCAGGCCGCAGGCCTGGACCCCCGGTAGGGCTAGAAATGGGAACGAATATCGCGATAGCGATTTTCTCCCATTTCTAGTATCCTGTTAAGATATGTTCCTGTAAATTTAAAAGTGTTACCTAATTGTAATTACTAATTATTATATGTTGTATTGCTTACCTCTAATTTATATACACCAGGTAAAAGTATCCTCCAAAATTCTCCGTATTTAGTAGACTGGAATCCAACATCTCTAGATTTAATTTTTAATGAGGCTTTCTCAATAGGATTACCGTTTTCATCTAGAATAAATCCTTGAACTCCTCGGTGAGCTTCTGCTAAGTATTTAATCAACGACTAAAAAAAAAAATAGGGTGGTACTTTCTTAAAAGACCAACGAGTATGGCAAAATATTCTGTAGTTTTTATTTAAAGTTTATAACGTGGTCCCTATTTAACCTTTTGAGTTGTTTTTTTTTTTTTGTTAAATTTACACCAACACTTACCGCCCTATTGTCTTCCCAATACTTCGGTAGTTCATGTGCTGGTGGGTATTTACAGCAAGACACCTCAAGAGTTACTTCCATGCAACCATACCACACATAGTTGAAGTCTTGCATGCCTCCCGTTAAAGGATACCACTCCGCACCATTTGTAATACCCTAAAACGTAAAACAGTAATAATTTCGTTTTGTAGTTTTTTCCTTTACTTACTCTTCTAAATGTTGTCTGTGAGGACTTGCATGAAACACCTCTGGCCATTTTGGCGTGATTTGTGGAGTACGTTAGAGCTAAATGTTTAAAGACGTCATCATCGGGTGTTATAGAAGGCGCTGAATAAGTCTGGAACACTGAAAAAGTGTAATAAAATAGTACTTTGGGTGAAGCTCTATTACATCAATTCTATTAAATGATTACATTTTTAATTACGAGTTCAATCATATGAATCTTTGTCATTTTGACAAGTACCTGACAGATTTCAAATACTAGGGCATTTTCACTAAGAGAAATTAGGAAGGCTGTTGATGATGTCTCCAGCCACTGCAACAGCTGTCTATAAAATAATGGTAGATAATATTTAAATTCATTTAATGTTATTTGTTAGTTTGTTAACTGTATTCAATTATTTTATTTATTCATGTTAATTTGTGTATTGTTGTTCAATATTATGATTAATAAAACTTCAATAGCTAATTATAGACCTCAATTACATTCAAAACACTAAGTGTGACACATCGCAGAATTCCTTGATTTTTTCTCTACCTAACTATGCCAAATTCAAATATTATGGGACCCATAAGAAAAACAAAAGACGATATTCATATAGTATGCGAAAAAAATTCTGGATGGATTAAAATGTAAATAATTATGCATGTATGTACGAAAAAAAATTGAAAATTCCTATAAATAACGGATCTAGAGCAAATTTAAGTTTTCTGGAAATTTATTGTTTTTCTAAATATTTTGAGAACCGGTGGTTTTTTCAACAATTTTCCGAGACCACTATTTAGTGCTAGTATTTTCTCAACTTTTCTTCTCTAATTTAACCAACTTCGTATCTCTTCAGATAACAAAGATACCAATACATACAAGTGATTCACCCTGTACATAATATATATATATTTTTTTTGTAATGAGAGAGTTTCCAAAGATTTGTAAAAGCATTGTTAATTTACAGTAAAATTTTACGTGTTACTCGAAAACTTTATTTTATATAAATATTGCTTTATTTATATAAATATTTATTAAATTAATATCAAGTGTATGATAAAATTATGGTTTGATGAATGATAATGATTTAAAATCTGATTTAACTTACAAGAACATAGAGCTGAAGATCTACAAATTCCTTTTTGCAGCATAAGAAACTTTATAATTATTTTTTTTAAATACATTCTTTAATTAGATTTAAAAGCAAAAATAAGATATATAGTAGCAGAGACTTATACATCTACATGTATAAGTCTCTGATAGCAGTAAATTTAAAAAAAATTAAATATATACTTCTATAATCAATTATCAAAATAACTTACGTGAATTTGGAGTATTATCGAAAGGATAGCTTGCTACTAAGGCACCACCATGTAGACTTCCTGATAGCACAAACTGAATCTTCGAAACCCACTCTTTTACCGCCTCCGTTTCAGGTTGTGTTCTTTTATTATTTTGCTTAAAGTAATCTGGGAAGTTTCTGTTTAAATCAAATCCTCTAGCATTGTATCTAAAACAGTAAATATTACTAATATAATGCTTTCAACAATTACAATGTTTACAAAAGTTTATATAGGCTGTGTTAGTGTTAATATACCTAGTGAAAATCGTTCCTACGACCAAGGATTAAAACACTAGATATTATTCAAACTGGGTCTTGACATATTCTAAATTTAGTGCAGACATTTTTACTAGACATAAATTTGATTTAGCATATTATGTTGCTAACAAAAAGTATTATGTGAAACATAACTGAATTTATACTGAAGATATATAACAACAGAATTCTTACCTTCCCTGGCCTCCGTCACAAGCTCCTTCCTTGGAGACTTCAAAGCCATCTGGATTCATTGAAGGCATAATATGAATTCTTGTGTTATCCAGTAACCATCTTATATAATTATCTGTGTTGTAGCTAGTCACAAGATACTGCAAATAAAATTTAAATGAACTCTGATGTGTATAGTTTACTGCAGAAATAGTTCTGGTTTTCTTTTAAACAAAAACTATACTCCTTTAACTTGAAAAAAATGTAGAACACTATTAATTCTCCAAATGGTATGAATTATTTTATTTTAATCCACTGAGGGATGCTTAACATTAACTTAACAGAAATATACTGTGAATATATTTTGAATCGTGACTATTAAAATATCATATCTTACATGGATTAACTGGAGCAGTAGTTCTCTGCTGACTGCCTCGTTTCCATGCATATTCCCCACATATTTTACATCTGGTTTGCCGAGCAAATGCTCATAGGGTGAAGCTGATACAACCATTACCCACAAGTCTCGACCTATTACATTCAATTACATTATTATGTATTAAATTAAAGAGGAAAGATATTGTAATAATTGTAGTGGCGAGATACAGTGAAATACACTGTGCCCTCTAGGGGTCTTTGCTACTACCTGTCTGACAATTATTGTCTAATTGACAGACAGATAACGATCTGCTTTTATGCAGATGCCATTACAGCGACCTCTATTGTCTTTGAGGAAGACAATCCTACTTAATTATTGGTAGGAGATGCCGAAAACAACTACTCCACGGGCAATATGCCCCGACTGGCGTTGCATTACATCAACATCTCCATGGGTGTCGCCACATCCTTCATCAAGACCAAATACCAGACAATGACCGGTTTCGATCTTGTTATGATCTCATCAGATTGCCATAGGTATCGGAATCGATGAATGATCTGGCGACATGATTGCCTAAGGGGCATATGTGAATGTTTGTAGTGGCGAGATACAGTGAAATACACTGTATTTCACTGTATCTTGTATCAATTAGACAATAATTGTCAGACAGGTAGTAGCAAAGACCCCTAGAGGGCACAGTGTATTTCACTGTATCTCGCCACTACAAACATTCACATATGCCCCTTAGGCAATCATGTCGCCAGATCATTCATCGATTCCGATACCTATGGCAATCTGATGAGATCATAACAAGATCGAAACCGGTCATTGTCTGGTATTTGGTCTTGATGAAGGATGTGGCGACACCCATGGAGATGTTGATGTAATGCAACGCCAGTCGGGGCATATTGCCCGTGGAGTAGTTGTTTTCGGCATCTCCTACCAATAATTAAGTAGGATTGTCTTCCTCAAAGACAATAGAGGTCGCTGTAATGGCATCTGCATAAAAGCAGATCGTTATCTGTCTGTCAATTAGACAATAATTGTCAGACAGGTAGTAGCAAAGACCCCTAGAGGGCACAGTGTATTTCACTGTATCTCGCCACTACAAACATTCACATATGCCCCTTAGGCAATCATGTCGCCAGATCATTCATCGATTCCGATACCTATGGCAATCTGATGAGATCATAACAAGATCGAAACCGGTCATTGTCTGGTATTTGGTCTTGATGAAGGATGTGGCGACACCCATAGAGATGTTGATGTAATGCAACGCCAGTCGGGGCATATTGCCCGTGGAGTAGTTGTTTTCGGCATCTCCTACCAATAATATTGTAATAATAATTCACCGGGTGTTTAGGGATATGTAATTGCAATCATTTAAGGGTATTGAATAATCAACTCTTCTAGCTGGATACGCTCCCAACAACTTGAATGATATTAAAAACTTACATTGAACATGTTCAACTGAACTTAAATGTGTAGCGTAAATGGGGTACTACATTAAAGCATTACTTTCCAGGTTTAAACAAACATAAGATGTTCAATGAACATGTTTTATGTTCTGCAGCATATAAAACATGATAATGCAAACCAAAAAGCTTATTTGAAATTTAAATCTGAGAATCACCTTATTGTTTTAGATAATGTTGCAGTAACTTTTGATAATGAAATAAAATATCTGGGTGTTGTGCTGGATTCTCAGTTAAACTTTAATGATCATGTAGACTATGTATGTTAAAAACTGGGTAAAAAGGTAGGGTATTTTACTAGAATTGCAAAAAAGCTATCTCCATGGTGTAAGAGAGTTGTATATAACACTATTATTTACCCACACTTTAACTATTGCATGTCACTGTTAATATCTTGTTCTGTACAAAATATAGAAAGACTACAAAGGATTCAAAACAAAGCAATGCGTGCATTGCTTGGTTGCAACAAATATGCTTCTATAGATCTTATGTTGTCATCACTAAAATTTTTAAACGTGCATCAATTGATTATTGAATCGAATTTAACCTTGATACACAAAATTGTAAATAAATGTGCACCTCAATACCTACAGAACTTTCTAACCAAACGGTGTGATATGATAAATTATAACTTGAGGTTTAATGAAACTTTTTATATACAACCATACAACACAGCATCAATGCAAAAAACCACCTTTGTTGAGGGTTTGAGTATTTATAATCAGTTACCAATGGCGATTAGAACCTGTACAAGGATAAATACATTTAGGAGTAGATTAAGAAAATTTTATTTTTAGGAGGATATTATATTTCGATTTTGTATTACTATCGATACTGTAATTATGTACTGTTATAATAGCTATGAAGCTAATAAAGTTCTATTCTATTCTATTCTATTGTCAAGTTGTAAATGTGAATCAAATGGATGTAAATTTATTTTCTATTATATCAGATCGGGTACATCAGATAATGTACTCAGTCTTTTGATTTATAATTTTTCTAGTTTCACGAAAAGTGTGGAATTACTTTGACATTTAATATGTACCTTCTAGGAATTGTTAATATTTCATGTAACTAGTAATTTATCTCAAAGAAAAGATTTTCCAACTCACAAAATAAAAATAAATAAAAAAAACTTAATTAAAGTTAAAAACTTCTGGTATGGGTGACATGCTTTCGTATACATTACCGTGACATTACCTTGAACTGATTTCCCTATGGAATATAAAGCTGTCAAAGAGGGATATCGCGCTGAAGTCTGCCTCAAGAATTTTGTCATTTTATCATAATTATGATACTTGTACTCTATATTATATGGTTCCACATACTGCCCGTCTAAATTCAAATTTCCCCCAGTTTCGTAATTTCTCTGTTGTACATCTGTCTGCGGGGGCAATGGCTCCACATCTAGCCCAGGCTGCGCAGCTTGAAAGGAAGCCTTTACATTGATAGAATCTCCCAAAAATGAGCCATCCTGGACACTTATCTGGGACGAGATCTGTGGGTCATTTAGGTTTGGTATTGGATTTGGCAGTATACCTTGAGCCGAAGATAAGCATAGGCAGTATATACAGAAGGTCCATATTACAGGTTTCATAATGTGTGACCTGGAAAAATATACATGGGTCAGTCGAGAAATAATCTGCTTTGTCAATTGTTTCGTCGCAATTACCAAGAGAGCACAAAATATGTGTTCTATTAGTTGTCTGGTAGTTCTCCCCAATGTGAAGAAAATACATTGTTAATTAAACAACTATTTAATTAATGTCACGTTACATGAAGGGAAATAAGGGACAAGAAAAAATTTTCATAACTGAATTTCTACGATTTATTGTATTGTGTAAAATTTGTATCAATTAATGATATAATTGTTTTGTTTACTTCTATTAGTATATTATGCAACGATCATTTAATGATCGCTATTAAGACACAAGTATGAGAATTACGACACGAGCCGTAGGTGAGTGTCGTAAAGAATATGAGTGTCTTAATAGCTATTAAATGTGAGTTGCATACACTATTTTTTCTACGACCAGTCGTAATAATGAAAAATAAGAACTTTATTTTCAAAACTTCTGTCATGTATGTATGTCGACTACGAACTATCAAAATGAATAAATTTCAGTTCTGTCATGATTAGGGTTGATATCCGTCCCGATATATCGAGACAGTCACCGTTATTGGCCCTGCTGTCCCGACGTCCCGATAAAACCATTAAAAATCCCGATACCCAATTTTTTATTCCGATACACGAACAAATTGGCTGCTTTTCAATAAATAATTCATTCCACTGTCTTAACAAATCTGTTATGTAAATCTACAACGCTATTATAGATCAGTAAGTACATAAATAAATATCGGCAATTTAAATAAATCTGAAAAATATGATTTTAAAACTAAAACGTCTTCTTAAATAAACATAAATAATTATGTTATGTAACTAGTAACTATTTATTTTTTTTGTGCAATACCTTATAATTACCTACGATATTATATAGTTAACTAGTAGAATAAAAGTTTACGTTGTTAACTATTGGAAATTTTTATTGATTATTTTTTACCTAACTAGGAATTTTTATTTAACTAAAAAACAGGAGTTTTTGACAAAATGGTGGATAAACCTTGAACAATCGTCCGATCGGACAACTGTCCCTATTTAAGTGAACAGACTTATGGCAACCCTAGTCATGATCATGGCAATATTCAATGTTGTAGTCATCTTACATTTCTATTGGTTACAAACTTGTATCTTAATGAAAAATCTTTTGGTCACCTCTTCCTTATTATAGATAGACCCATCAACTCCTATTATTTAAGGAACGTTCTAACTAGAAATGAAAAAATCTACAAAGTGTTCCATTAAAAAAAGGACAAATTTGTTTTTCCATGATTTTTTGACTGATCCTGTATACCTAATTTTGCTCTATTATAGTAGATCTTAAAAAACCTTAAAAATTTTGTTTAACATTTTTTGCTAGCTATCTTACTTTAGGAAATAATCGGCCATTTCCATATATATCAGCTACCCTGCATATTTACCAGTGATATTTTATATAATATAAATATAAGTGCAATGCAAACCAGTTTCCACAATAATGCATAATACTAGATCAGATTTATAAAGTTTTGAAGAACCTTTTGAGAAATAATGTAGTAGAATATGCAAGTAATAAGGGAATTGGCTCTGATAACAACCAGAAATGGGCTTGTTCATTTGATACAGCAATTCTAAGTTAATTTCTAAATCAAATAATACAACTTTATTATTAATTTTTTTACCGCTGTACTCTTGTTATTTGTGTCAAAATAAACACCTGAAATATATTAAAGTCGCTATGTATTCAAAATCCACCCGGTGTATGCATAAAATATATTGATATAGGTTTTAATTCTTATCAATAGAGGATATGCCTATTTTAAATCTTGAATTAATTTCTAAATGTTGTAAACAAAAACCACTTTCCTGCAGACACCCACGACCATCTAATAATAGAATAATATAAATATATAGGTAGGTACCTACCTAAATACTTTTTTTGAATGATGCACACCACAAAATATTAGATATTCCATGTGAAGAAGACAGAAGACACGATGTAAACTTTTAATTCAAATTTAAACTCTTCGTCCATACCTATATTTAATAATAACTATAAAGTGACTATATAGTTCGATAAATTCACAGGATTGTGAATTTGAAGGTATAAATTCATATTTTCTCTCTTTTTATTGGCCTAGTTTATATCTGTAACTTCTAGTTATACGAACCAGCAAAGGTGTCTTGTCTAGCTAGGAAGTTAATAAATAAGTAATTAAGTAGTTCCGGGAATTTAAAAAATATATATGAATTTAGTAGAAATTAACTATTATTGTTTATCCAACAAATCCTCAAAATCTTTTTAGATAGAGGTGTCAGTATATTTGTTTTACAGAACAAGAAACGTTTTTATTGAATTTAAAATTTGTCTCTTATCATGTTCTTTAATCTGCTGAAGTATCCTGCCATGAAAAGATCAAATACCCGCCACTGCAGCAATCCCAATCAAATCACGAGCTCGGAGTGGGTTCATTTAATCTGGGTCACTGGTGTGACTTCCCTCTCTTTCACAGCCAACTTGAACTTCTGATTACCTCTAGGTCAAGGCCTTCCTTTGATAGCCATGAAACTGAGAAATGTCTCCTCGTTAGTACAAACCTTGATTTTAATAATTTAATTTAACCAGAGAAGCTACTGAACGACAGAAAAAGTAGAGATCGAGTGGCTTCTACTCTACTCTACCATTGGACGAGTTATGGTTTATGCTTTATGCTACTGACCTGCTAATCCTCATCAACTGCTATTCATTAAATAAATAGTGCAATTTATAAAGTCGGTAAAAGACACGATGAGAAAACATTTCTTATTACAGCATTTTGTTTATAAGTAAAATAAAAAATACTATCCTAAAAGAAATGCTCAAAATCTTTTATATATAAAACATGCAGTAAATATCTGCGAAATAAATATACTTCTGTGAAAACATTTGACTATGGGGAAAACCAAATTAGGTTGTATTTGTAATATATCGGGTAGGCATGCGGTACTCGTGTGTCCTCCCAGGTACCTACCTATTTGTTTAAAATTTATTTCAATAAAAAGTATAGAGTATAGAGCTGCAGGTATACACAGAAATTAAACAGAAACAGAAATTATATTTAAATGTTACTGGTGAATATGATCACAATGATCAAAAACAAAGGGACAAGCTGGGGAATATTATTTTTGATACCTACATCTGCTTATTCAGAATCAGTGGCGGCTGGTGAAATTTGGGAATGGGGGGCACAGGGGAAAAAAATGTGTCGCAGGCGAAAATTTTGCATTTTTCAAGGTCAAACACCTTAAATTTAAAAATTAGAAATTCGTAGAGCAAAAATATTTGCTTGAAGAAATAGGTTTCGTTAGACAACAATCCCCTTTTTTGATGCGATTGACCGAAATATGGAAAAATTATTTAAAATAATATTTAAATCGGTTCAAAAAAAGTATACATGTCAGAAAAATGGCAGGCGAAACTTCTGTTTTCTGCTAGACCAGAAAAAACACAACATCGAAAACTAAACTTGGTAACTTTTAAAATGAAGCTCCATTCTTCTTGATTTATCATTTGCAAAATGTTCGATAACTTGTTCGTTAAAATCAGTCATAGTGTTTACTAAATTTTTCTCAATGGAAAGCATTGCTAGAGAGCACATAACCTTTCTTGTGACATCGTGTTTCTTAAAAAATGTCTTTATTCGCTTAAGTGTTGAGAAGCAGCGTTCACTTTCGACTGTAGTCATAGGAATTGTGCACAATATAGTTAATAGTTCAACCGATTCCGAAAACGTAAGTAAATTATTTTTATTTAACATTTGTAATAAAGCAACCGCACCACTATGTTGTATGAAATCATCTCTAGAATACATTATATACAGCTCATTTTTTAATTTTGTAATGTTGATCTTTGGAAATAAGGCACACACTGTTTTAATATGTTCCAGAGGAAAAACTATTCTATAGTTGTTAAATTTCTCCTTTTCAAACAAATTGGATATAGTTAAAAAATCTGTAAATTGAAATCTCTCACGTACGTTCATTAATATGATGGGGTATTCCCATCTCTAGTACTCTGTACCGTCTGGTCGACGGGGCAGCGCCCATTCAATGACGTAACAGAACGCATTAGAAAAGACGCGCTGGAAAAATAGAATCTGTGTATCCTTTTCTTGCGCATGCAAATAGAAAAGAAAAAAGAACAGGCACACAGCGGCCGTGCCCAGCCCAGTCCACAGACGCTGAAGCGTGAAGCGGTCTAGACGCTAGACGGATATGTATGCACCAAATGATTCAATATTCATGATGAAAAATTAATAAAAAATCCACCAAATTATAATAATTATAAAAGTTTATAAAATATCACAACATTCACAAGTCTTATGTGCTTACGCATAGGGCACGTGCCCTTGTGCCCATTATGACTAGCCGCCACTGTTCAGAATAACTTGACTGCACTCCATATGCCAGCGTTTTGTAGACAATTGGCAGGCATAACAATATCAGTGTTGTGAAGAATAAATGTACCATATTTTTTAAAACAAATAGTAACCGGTCACATATTTTAGTTAAATCAGAATCTAAATTTCTCTAAACCTGATTTTTGTACAGAATACATATTTTAATCAGTTTAGAAAGAATACCTTATTATGGTAACTTACTTTTCATGGCCAAATAACATAACATAAAATAAATTTCGGTAGGTAGGTATACCTATCCATAGAGTCAGTGGCGCACCGAGCGGGGGATTTTTCATATTATGTCTCGGAACAAAGTCTAAAATTGTAAGCACATTGCTGCCGCCCAAATAGTTACAGCGAACAGCTAGCGTGTTGGTACTTTTGTGCAAAATGTTTTTCCTGGGTTTTTGTACGTACCTATGTATTGAAAAAACCCCTGCCAGAGGAAACTTCTCGGTGCCCCACTGCATATATTATAATATGTACCATTATAAACTGCATGTATGATACCTATATACTCTTTTTGGCAGAATACTTATCTTTTTTCGATATGATTAGAAAATATAGAAGCTATAATAATATATAATAATGACAATGCCATGATTGGTCAATGAATGACACTAAAAATATGTGGACCCTGTACAACATTTATAAGAAATGAAAGCGATTTTGAGTGAAATGGAATTTAAAATTCAGGTAAACATAACAGTCTATTAACATTACTCATCGACACACTTTCAAGCGTCCTTTAAAAGTACCGTCGCTACCGGAAATGTTCAAAAGCAAAACCGTTGGTTCGCGGGCACAATACTAAAGCATTTTTAAAAGTAGACTAGGTTGACTGTACATACACGGCCTACAACATAAAAAACCGTTTCTTTGCCGAGGAATACTGAAATAATATATTCAGGATCGTGTCTAAAAAAATATATTAAAAATGCAGAAATATGTCAAGTCATCATCATGACATGATTTTCGGAACATGACTTACAGCCACACAAACACACGCAGGACCGGCGCTAGCCAGTATGTCGCCCTATGCAAATTAACAGTATATCACTAACTAACCGAATTAATAACTTTATCGATGACTATAGCAAACTCTACATATATTCTAATTATGTAGACTTTGACTATAGGTATAATGAAAATATAGCCTATGTACAATCAATAATATTTTTACTTATTTACCATTGAAATAAATAATTGCACTGCAATTATTTGTCCCTATTTATAACCATGAGAGTTGGTTTAAATCGAGCTAAACTTGCGCGATTTGTTGCTTCAATATGGCGAAGAAAATTGAAACTACAAGTATATTTTTTGTTTTAGAAATAAAAAAACTTTTTATGTTTATTCTTTTTTAATAACCTCGTAACTTTAAGTGGTATTGGAAAATGGATACCATCACAGCAATTTTTTCTTTTTTATCTGATGAGTTTCCCATGTTGTACCATAACGTTTTGTTTTTTCAGGGCTACCCTCAAAATATTTCTTTTTAAATACGGACCTGGATCTTTCGCACTTTATTTATAAATAGCCTTTGCTCTTGGAAGTAACGTGCCATTGTATTTTTTATTCTTTGTCGTCTTTTTAGTTTTGCTCCAATAGATAGAGCTGGAAATTATACTTTCTAAAAACTGTTTATATTGGTTCTTAGCACATAAATCAGTCACATCAAATGATTTTACATTAATTAAAACAATTGCTAATTTATTCCACTAGGTAGGTATCATTTTATTGCATGTCGTGTGTTTGACCTTATTCAAACAAGGATGACAATAGATATTTTGATGATCAATGGCACTGGGAACTAGGAAGCCATAAAATTCCTGGACGTTGAAATTCATAATTTGTTCGTCCTCTTAATGTGAGTTGCACGAACTTTAGCATTGTTTATTTTATTTGTTATCATGCAGTATTCAGAATTTAAACTACAAGTAATTGAAATAATTATTTATGATATGCACCAGAGAAGGTGAACAGTGTAAATATTTCTATTATTATTGTTGCGCCGGAAGTTGTAGTATTTCTACATTCAATTTTACAGCATGGCATCTAATGGCAGTGACCATGAACAACGAAATGTACAATGATGGGTAAAGTGTTGTAGCAGTAATGCAACAATTAAATGAAATCTGACACATGTACTGGGAAAAGTTAACCTACTTTAGTTTTTATATAAAATGAGTGAAAGTCGGCAATATGTCGTGTCGTTTATATGAAAAGCTTTCAACACCTACGAATTTAGTGTGTGACATTGTACATTGTTGGAAATAGTCCTGAAGCATGTCACGGATCACATTTATTAAATTATTTTATTCGTTCTTCGTTTGGAAGTTCCTATGTGGGTAGGTAGGGGAGACTGGGAGAATTGATACTCGGGAAGTTATAATACAGTATGAAATTTCCCCTCCAACAGTTAAAAACATTCTACTACACGCACTTCCAACACATTTCATCACGTGCTGAAAATAGTAACTAGACCTGTGGGAATGGGTTTGTTTTGTTGGTGGTTATTTACAATAATTTATTGCTATTTGTTTTTAAGCCACAGAATGTAAATATTAGTAAATAATTTAATTAAAAATTGACTGGCAGAATGGGGATTTGAACCATCCACCTCTAGGCTAAGCGAGCGACACACTAAACTATAAAATATATCGATTATGACAATCCAGATATTATCTGGATTGACTACGACAATGAAATATAAGACGAAGATGCGTAGCTTTAGTGAGAGCAATAATAATATTGTTGTTCTCTTTTATATCTTATCTTCTCCTATCTTATATATTGCTCTCTTATAATATTATTATTATTACTACTGGCAGCTATACGACCCTTTTTTTAGTGACACATCACATGTGTAAAAATCTCTGTGAATTTCTTTGCAGAAAAGGCCATGCATTAAATATCGGCCAAAAAATAAAAAAAACATCCATCATGAAATGTGACAAGAAGAAATAAAAAGAAGAATACAATATTTTCTGGGATGCTTATATTAACAGCCTAAGCAAAAGTATTTTATTTGGACATTTAAAGTCTTCGAGATCTATAACTGATGTGGGTTTAAGTTTCCATAGATTTCCACAATCACTCAGGTGTACCAACCAGTTGGAAACGATGACCATGAATATATTAATTTCTCTATAACCTACTAAACTTGCTTTGTATCATTTTGAATAAATTCACGCTTTCATTCATACTTAATCGTCTGGATTATAGCAAGTAAAATCTCAGATTGCAATCATTTTGTATGTTCGAAGGTAAATTTAATTACGATTTTAAAAATTGGATACACACTGTACGTAGATTATTGTTTTTTTTAAGATGACGCTGGAAGATTGGAAAACTATCCACTATCCATATTAGCAATTTAAATAATACCTACTACATATATCTACAAAAAATTTATAAAAATTCTAATAAAGAGCCATTGTAGGATGAGCCAGGAAGTAGTATTTTCTCACTGAGCGCCCTGCAAAAACATCTGCTGCACTGTGCTTTTACACACGGAAGAATTAATAGCTACGCTATAGTCAAGAGGAGCAAAAACTCCGAAATAAGGATGTCTGCAGCTACATTCTTGTTTTCCTTTGCGGACTAAATGAAAGGGTTTATACCCTAAGTGGGGTGGTCCGATTCAGTTGTCTACAGCCTTTAAATATAGCCTTTAAATAGCTGTTAAATCTGATACATTAAAGTATACGAATAGTAAGTATGGGGTAACTTCAGAAGGAAGTTAGCGCCACAACAAACTAACCCGCATTAGGAGACGAGCCGTATTTTTTGTAAAGACCATTGTAACCCATGAGGGATGAGGGGTCCCCCAATCTCTGGGAGGGGTGGTCCGATTGAGTTGTAATAAAGTACGTTCTAGAGCCTTTAAATGTGATGCATAAAAACATGCGAATAGTTTACGTAAACCATGATTTATAAGAGTTGGAGGGCTAACTTCAGAGGGAAGCTAGTGCCACCACAAACTAACCGATCAAGAGGCGAGCGGAAACATTTAGGTATATTAGCCGTTTTCTTTTGCAGCTGATTTCGAGATCATGATTTGATATAAGCCAATCACGGTCCTTTAGTTTTAAAACCACGAATAGCATTGCAGATATTGTAATCATGATTTAGAAATCAGGTGCAAAAGAAAACGGCTAATAGTGTACCAAAATAGCCTAAAAATTCTCTATAGGCCACGGATTTCTTAAAGTTTATTTTAAGAAATCCGTGCCATAGGCCCATCCCAAAATTTGGTTGTGGTGGCGCTAGCTTCCGCGATGTCGACTTAAGGATCCCTTGCCTCTTTTCCAGTCAAACGGCTCCATATTATGCTGTGAATGAATCACTCTATAATTTTGGCCAAACACTGTATTAGGTACATTATAATAATTAAAAGTTGTTCCTAATCTTCGGAATTTGCATTATAATGTAGCAAGGAAGATAAGGTCGAGGCTAATCTATTAACACACCTACCACTTACATAATATAATATCCTTTTAGGAAAAATAAGAACCTGGCACCTAAATTATTTAAGAAAGATAAGCTCAGATTGTATTTTCTACTTAGGAAGAATATTTGAGCGAAACCCCTAAAATATATGATATCAAATCTTATTTAATAGATTAAGTAACCATTAGAGATACCATCACAAAAAGTAATTTTAAAACACTTATTATTTGAATACTTTAAAAGTACTTATTAGTTAAATGTCATCCGTTTCCACCTTTCTAAATGCGATTGAGGTAAATGATTATAAAAGTATAGGTAAATACGAGTATACCCTCGCTATTATTATTTTAATTAGTTACTTGCTCTCTATGTTAGGTATATTTTTTAATGTAAAATCATCATCAATAACTTTAGAAGTCCTTGCTCCAGATTTGGCAAAACAATCGATTTTTAATTGGTATCTAGGGTGTAGTATATATACTGCTACCTTTACCTGAGGTACCCATATAATTTTAACAGTATACCTCCTTATGTCACTCAACCAGCTTGACGCTTGTTCAATAAATTTATTGCAGCACTGGGTTTTTCATTAAATACATAGTAATTATTACAGAATACCAAGTATTTCAAATATTTAGCTTCATATCATTAGATTACTACACTGACAGAATGTATTAAGTTTGGTACCGCTTTCTTTCTTTTTATAATGAAAAAATTATAAGCACACAGCACTGACTTTAAATAGGTGTACCTTCAGTCAACACCGAGAAAAAGGTTTCCATCACTCCAAATTGTTTTATGAGTAAGTAAACAAATGGAAAGAACTGCACCTGATTGATGATGTATTTTCATTTAAGCTGATAATATAATCAGACATAGAGAAATATTTGGTTTTTTTATGCAATCACACTTGCTTGTTTGTTATTGCTTAAAGTTATACTTACGAAAATGCGTTGTACATTGGAAACCTTTTTGTTGAGGCCAGTGTACAGATTCATGCCATTTTCAATGGGAATCCACCAGAGGTCTGAATCTACAGGAAGTATTGAATTGAAAGACGATTTATCCATCGATTTTAAGAGGTCTTAATTGTCAAATCAGTTCTGAAATTTCACCATTTCGAATATAATATAGGTAACCATACCTTGATGGCATGTGTCCCTCCGAAGTGACCAAAGATCACTTCACCTGTACTTCTTTAGGTGAAGAAATATTAAGGGTACACATAAAGACCTTTTCACTACCTAATACACCCCTGTTTACTACCCGTAATTGGTACAGCGACATATGTAGAATCTGAGCGGCAAAACCTCGAAACTATAACTTCAGGTTAGTGACGATTGACTTCTTCTAGCAGGTCAATCTACTGCAATCCTTAAGGGACCCCTCTAATCTTTGGTCACTTCGAGAGAACACATGCCATTAAAGTGTCATAGGAACCCCATAGGTACTTATATTATTTAGGTTGTTTCTGATAATTTGACAATTTCTATACAATCTTCTATCTCGAGCACTAACTATGTCTAATAGGGTGTTTATGCACCAAGGGCGTATCAAGGCGTTTTAGGCCCATGGCGTTAATTGATCTAACGTGACGAAAGCCAAAAGTTTACACCAGGAGCTCATACAAAATTTTATATGTGATCAAAAGATAATATCCATACTAATCCCATTTAGATACAAACTCGGCCAGTACACAGCGAGTATACCTCAGCTGAAATCGTAGAAGAAGAAATATATTAACATAAAAATCAGTGACTCAGATGTAAACAAACAAATGTTTTTCGTATATTGTTATATTTGGAAGTATCAAAATGATCGCAATAAATAATCGCATTTTCTTTTTTTGTTTCTTGACGCTGAAGGTGAACGAAAGAGACACAATTATTGTTTCTTTATGGTCTGGTCTGGTCTGGTCTTTTTCTTCTTTTAGTCATGTCATGCTAAGCGTCAGCGTATACCTTGTAAATTAATTTGGAGCCAGCAAAAGCAAGTTACCTTTTTCTAACTATTATTTCAAAATGAACTCAAATTATGTACGTATATTTTTGTAGTATACAGTGTGTTAAACATCGAGGGAAACAAAATAAATACGTTAGATTTAGAAGATATATTTTGGAAAAGGCATTTAGTGGCATATGATTGTCTACAACGGCACAATAATTGTTTTAATAAAAAGACGTACAGTTGACACGAGAAACAGGTTTCCATCCCCCGCCTTTATTTAGGAATAAGTAACAAATGAAATGGACTGCACCTGCTTGATGATACATACTAAAAGACCCACATTGCATATTGGAAACTTTTTTGTCTAAACTACTAGACATTAAATCTACCTATAGTTGTGCAGAGAGTGTTTAACTTCAGCTAAAGTTCAGTATATGAAACTAAGATACTTATTTGTGAATAGAAAGATTAGACTGTTAAGGGAAGCAAAGTTTTATTTATATTTCAGATTCAGAAAGTGCTATAACATACATTTTATACTGTACCTACAAAGGTTCTATAATTTTAACTATCTCTCAATCTGTATCAACTTTCTAACTAAGATTAATTTTCGAAATTATTTATTTTCTTGATATGGAGCCCTTTTCAGTATACATCTATATAAATTCAAATGACCTGTAATTGCAATAGAACACGAGGCGGCCAAATTGAATTAAATCAACCAATTTGAAACCAGGAAGTGTTAAAGTGGACACACAGACGCTCGTATGACCTTATTTTCATTCTTGTTAGTTTGATCGAACGAAGAACATCTTCCATGAGGCGATTATCGGGGAAAGTTTTATAGCCACTGTGACTGAAACAGCATAATTGGAATTAGATTTAAATATCGGTGATTAATAGGGAAAATCTTTTACTGCATATTATAAAATAATTGCGGTCGCCTGTAAGTTGTTTATGGAATTAAAAAATTAAAATTATTGACAGTTTTGCAGAAACAGGTCATTTTAATAAAATTAACAGTGATAATTTTCCTCCATAAAATATTACTGATTTGTTTATCTGGTATAGTTCTATATATTCTATACTCGATCATTAGATTAAATGATTTACACAAGGACATCTTTATTTAAATGTCCTTGGATTTACACATATGTGCAATGGAAATAACCTCTATAATGTTAATTTATTTCTTTTAGCTTTTCTTATTATTAAACATATTTTATCCTTGAAGAGGGTTGGAACTATGGAGGTTGGTGTGAAGATACCACTGACATAGTTTTCCGCATAACACCAAAATACTATACTGCACTCTATGCGCGTTTCGCCAACAAAGTTGGCATAATCTGGAGATGATTAAAACTAAACATATGCTAAACACTGTCCTATCATTACCTAAACTATTGCTACGGTTCAAGGAACTGTGATTTACTAACCAATAAAGCAGGCAGTATGGGATTGGCCCTCTGTCACTATTCTTACTATTTTTGCACTTCGCAATTTCCAAACTCTTAAATGTATCCAGCTGTCTGGAATTTATTACATTCCTAATTAGTCTTAAATTGCTACTATCTATTTTATGGTTGTTTTCAAACGCCTTTGGGTTACACTAGACTTATCTGTTCTACCATATTTGAGGTGAGCCATATGTTCCTTGAATCTAGTTTGAATTGACTTTCTAGTTTGCCCAACATACTTTTGTTTATAGTCTTTACAGCTAACTTGGTAAATCCCCGACTTTTCCTTAGTTTCTATTTTGTCTTTCGATTGCCTAAAAGTTGTAGTTTATTTCCCGATGAATAAACCACACAGCAAATATTTGCTATTCTATCAGTCACTATATTTAATGTTTATTATCAGTATTTGCGTCATGAAAAGTGACCAGTGCTGTTTTTATAATACAGGATGTTATCAATCACATATTGCTACTAAGTGGCATCATTTTCGTAGAAAGGTAAATGTCACTTACTGTAAAAATTTGAAGATTCTGGTTCGGAAAGTTTAGGTATTTATTTTTACACACATCAGTTTTTTTAGTTTAATTTGTATAATCAAAACCTTGTCACATATTTGATCAATAAATGGTCTGTCAGATCATGGTTTCACATGGTCTAGTTAAGTATATGCCCTATTTAAAAGGATTTTAATATGTTTTTATATATATCACTTTCTTCATTTCATGTTAATCAAATTACTAAGCAATATCATGCACTATGTTTTTATTGTTGTGTGGTAGCAAATATTAATATTCATTGATATAGAAGGAGAAAGTTGTTTTTACATGTTTTAATTTCTCTAGAAATGCAATTTTCTTCTCGTAATGAGGTATCGAAAGTTTTCTATATTAAGTATTTTCAACGCATGTTTTATTTTTCTATATCTATTGCTGCACAGAACTAGTTAAATTAAAACGATTTGATTAAATCAATCGATAGGCGTTTCGAAATTATTAAATTTTAAGTCATGCTTTTGAATGATGAAATCAAAACAAATAATACAAATTTTCCTTCACAATCCATAGTATACTGAAACAGCACATTTTTTCAAAGCTGAAGGATGATTATAATGTTTCGATCAACAATTTTTACTTATTTCATGAACGAACGAGTTTCAATTTAGTTATTTTTAACAATTCACGTCTTTCATAAGTTGGCAAAACTTTAAAAAACATAATCGAAGAGTAATCACCTCTGAATAAGTCTCCTAGTTACAAAACAGAAGCCGTAAAATGTTATTAGCTGCTTGCTGCTTCAGTGCAAATCAGTCCTTTTTTAGGCATAAAAGTAGGTACTACATTTATTGACGTCAATATACCTTTCACATTTGATGGTACAGGGTACCTATCAGAATATAAATTATTATTAATAGTTGCAATAACAACAGCGAATTAAATTTTACCAAAAAATAAAACGCTTAGATATTTTATATATAATGAAAAACCAGTAAGGCAAAGTTTCACGACCAAATAAAACATACTGAGTATAATATAAAATATACCCAAAGTCTACATTTCCTTATTCATCTGCCTTTACAGATAAAATTAGAACCACATATGTAGGTAGACCTGTTGTACATTTTCCGAAAATCTGTGATCCATTAATTTTTATAGTAAGGATTCATAAAAAAAATATTTATCTATAAATTCCTCTTAGTAGTATTGATGTTAGTATGATGTTTTATTAGTAAAACATTATCAGGTCTTATTTATATAATAACGTATTTGTTGATAAATAGATTTGCTGAAAATCTTGTATTGGACGTAAATAAATAATTTTACCTGTTATTATTATTTTATATAAACAAGGATTATATAAAATAATAAAATATAGTTAATCAACCGCAATGGTGACACCATGTGGAAAAATCTAATACTACCAAGGTCGTTGAATCTGATTGGTTATTTCTATAAATGGACGAATTTCATTGGTCAGGTGCACACATTATCCACCATGACATCTGTACGTCATCCACTCGTACTAATGCGGTTGAATAACTATATATATATATATATATATCTATAAACAAGGCTGTTATACATACATCTATATGTACAGGGTGTAAACTGTAAAATTGACCCTCTCCCGTATGTCGTGTATTCGTAAGATATTCAGATTTTTTAAAATGGTGGCTTATATACAGAAAATTTTTTAAAAATCGCACAAAAAATTTGCTAGCTACAATTATACAGGAAAAAACTCATAGTTATTGGCTGAAATAATCAAGGATATGAACATGGAAAATATTTGATTTTATGTCATAATTTAGTGAGAATAGGTAATTGTTGATTTTGTGAAGTACCTACTGTAAATTTTATTTATTTAGGTATATCTTTGTGAAAATGGCATATTCTGCCGAAGAAAGGTGTGCAATGGTCGAGATTTTCAATGCGTCTAACCAAAATAAAGCTGCGACATGTAGAGAATTTGTTAGAAGATTTCCCCCGGAGTTCAGGAACCTGTCAAAAACACGTTTAAGAACCTAATATAATAAGTTTATGGCAAACCATAACTTGGCGGATGAAAAGAGGGATTGTGCAAGGATAGTACTACAAACTACAGATGATATGAAATTGTCAATTTTCTTATACCTATTTTAAAGAAAAAAAATCTTTGTATCGAAAAAAATGGAGCACATATAATGCACATGTAATAGTAACACCCGGTACCTACCTATTATTCATAACATAAATTAACATACATGTAAACGATTTGTAATTTTGAAATGCCTGAAGTAATCTAAATCTATAATATGCAACCAGTATTGACCTCATTTAAACATAGCTGTAAATTTAAATCACCGCCAACTATTTTTTGCTGTAAAAAATGTTGATGTTACACATACCGATAATTCAACTATATGTTGAAATACTTATATCAAACTAATATTACTAGAAAGTACAAGAAAGCATTTGAGTATAGACCATTGTGGTTTCCATGAAAAATCGTAAGTGTATGGTTTACCTACAATTCGGTAACGAGATATTAAATAAAGCAATTGCTTTGTTAATGTACATGACATGTGTACAATGGATTTGTCCCAAAAGAATTAACAAATAACGTCCTGCCAATTTTCTCATAAAGTGAAAGCAACGGAGTTAAAATCCTAAAAAATCAGATTTTACAGCTAGATCTTGTAATAAAACCATTTTCAAGCTCAGCTATAATCAAGGCACTTACGTCAAACTAATATTTAGAAACTAATGATTATTTTAAAATTATTTTCCAAAAACTAACATCTCCTTCTTTTTCTGAATCCAATGATAATTCTTTGAGGTTATCATTACATAGATATCATCTAATTACAGAGACAGATTTTAATTACCCCATGCTGGCTATAGAGAAATACGATTATAACATTTTCATGATATAGAGCAAGGCGGTCCAACATGAGGCCCGTGGGCCACACACAACATTCTTTGCGGCATACAGCAAAATGCAGCAAAAAAATATTTAAATATGCCTAAAAAACGAAAATAACAAACGAGTGATTTCTACACCAACGCTGAAATAAAATAACAATATATAGGCTATGTGGCACCACAGATGATGGATAGATGGCCGCAACGAAATTACTGGAATATTGGAGTTTCAATTCTCGCTGGACCCCTTTCGAACATTCGAGTGACCATTCGGGCGCATATAAGAAAGTTGAGTCAAGCGGGACGGGCAGAGTTAATAGTTAATAATATGGAATAGAGACTCAAAGACAGAACTGTTTGTAACGTTTCTTCGCTCTACGCAAGGAGATTCCCATTTTCCTTAAAAATGAAGTGAAGTCCGACACTACGGAACTCGAAAATTCTAGATGCAAAATCTCTATCAGACCTTGCATTTTTAACAGATCTGACATCTCACCTTAACGAATTAAATTTGAAGCTACAAGGAAAGCAGCAGAATATTACCAATTTATATGGTCACATTTAAAAATAAAATTAAGCTTTTCAAGTCTTCACTAGAAAAACATGATTTTTCATTTCTTCCAAGCTGTAAAGAGCACTTTGAAGAAATAATGAAGGATTTTGAGAAAGTTTCATATTTAACTCATATAAAATGCATTGACACAATTGCAGAAGAATTTGAAAACAGACTTAGCGACTTTAAGAAAATCAAAGGAGAAATTTCAGTTTTTACTCAGCCACTTACTATTTCTGTTGAGAACGTAAATAGGGCAGACCTTCAACTGGAAGTGTGTAATTTGCAATCAGATTTTTTTTAACAGGGAAGAAATAGGATTGGACTTTTTTAAGTTATTCCTAGGAAAACGTTAAGTTCCCCAACTTGCGAATCTTAGGCCTTGTAATGGGCTCAATGCTGGGAAGCACGTATCTTTGCGACATCAGTTTTCCAACATGAATTTTATAAAGTCAAAATGTAGATGTTCCCTGATGCTTAGTCACTTACTCAGTTGCTTATTCGTTTGTCAACAACAAATATATTAATGATAATATAATATTGATACACTAGTTAGTGAAAACCAACATTTCCAAACTTCCCACTATTTCTTTTTTGTTTATTTGTTATTTTTTTGAATAAATAAAAATAATTATACAAACAAACAAGTTTGTTTGTACCTATTACAAATCACTGACCAAACTGCATACGATGTATTATATGACACGGCCGTCACAATCCCAATTTTATTTACATGCCCTGAAATAAGAGCATGGCCTATAGTTTTTATTCTGAAATTTTCAGAAAAGAGTTATGAACGGAACTTCCAATATTTCGAATGAACGGTTTCAACCAATCGGCCTGTATATTTTAAAATTTGGCTTAGTTTGTGAATGTCTTAATTTTATTAATTTTCAGTTTAATTTATTATGGGGAGAGTCAGTTTTACCTGGAACACGCAGTGGCCGCCTACATGGCCAACTATAATAATAATTGCAGGAATTATCTAATATACATATACATATTGTTACTGCGAGTCTGTAAATTATAGAATATCTATTAATATACAATCTAACATGTAAATTTCTACATTAACGGTTTTTTTAAGCAAAATTATTTGGAAAAAACACTCGTTAGCGAAATATTTTCCACATTAAGCTAAGGAGTGGTTTTCCACAGCTAAATTAAACGGTATTGTCAAAGCAACTCCATCTACAGGGCAGGTAAAAAAATGTCAAATCATATTATACTTTTCACTAATAATACAAGTAACAAAACTACATAAATATATAAAATTTATAAAATTATAGAAATAATCTCCATATGTATAGTTTCTCAATGAAAATAAAATCCACTCAGCATGTCATACCAGGCATGTTAAAATTGAACAGCGATTAGTAATATTTCTTTCGAGAGATTATTAGAAATTCTATATTGTACTGCAGTGCTATATAATTTACATATATATGAAAAAATTATTAAACCAGTTTTCACATGACGGCCTTTAAACTAGTTAATGCTTCCCTGTTTTTATTTAGTTACTTTTTGATAGTGGTAACATTTAACAGTAAATTACCGAAACAATTATGTGTAAGCAATAGGAATTTTCTGTCATTAACTGGGGCTTTCAACATTACTTAGAAAAAATTCACATTAAAACCTATTGACTATGCGAAATTAAAATGTCCAAAATCACTACTTTGCTAGCAAAGGCCTCGACCAGCATACTTGCTAGTACAATAGATCAATATTTTTTTAAAAGAGTAATTTTTAAGTCGTTGCTGGCTGTTATCCCTCCCACTAAAATTTTGAATGTATCTTTTACAATAAACGAGCTATGGACGTTTTTAGAAAATGCAATTACATATTTCGTTTTTCACCCTGTATCTACTTAAGGGAAGGAATTCTTGGAATTGTAACCTTGTATTCTTCTTGGGCCTAACATTGCTCAACTTTTTCCCAAATTCCAGCATTAGAGATGCAAAGATGGTTATCTTTGCATCTCTAATGCTTTCCGAGATGCCAGTATTGCCAATACAGTTCATCTTAAATTGGACACAGTGTATACACAGACGAAAAAGGAATATTGTATATTTGGCAGTGTTGGGAATATTCTCAGTTTAAGAAATATACATGAAAATTGTTCTGTGGGTATTTTAAATTTAAGATTAAATAACACAGACAACTATTAATAATATTACCATTATTTATTTGAGAAATTATCCTTTTTAATTGTTAACTAGAATTCTTGTAACGAAATAAAACGATTATAATAAATATATAAATAAAATAATACCAATACAAAATGTTTAAAAAACAGTGGTCAGACTTTTGAAAGACTTGGCTTGGAGCCAATTCCTTGTCCAATTTTATGACTAAAAGTCCAAATAAACGTGTCCTAAATTGCCTCGTTTTCGAGATACAGTGTCACGGTTTTTATAAAAAATCGTTTTTTTTATTAATATCTTGAAAACTCTTCCGCCGATTTGGATAAAACTTGGTACATTGGTTTGAAGTAGTAAGGTGCGTACTATAAAGTGAAAAAATTAAAATTTTTGGCTCCAGTGGCGTCCAGGCGGGTAACCTAATTGAAATTTATGGGAAAAAACATGGACGCCACTGTTTTTTTACAAGTTTTGGGTATTTTTTAGCTGAAACAATTTCAAATACAACTTTTTTATCTCATACATTTTTTCGTATCTTGCATCGTTTTCGAGAAAAAAAAATAAAAACTATTACAGTGCATGTCTAAATGTTTATTATGTTAAAACTAAAAAAACTGGGATGTCTCCATTTTTATAGCGGAAATTTAATATCTACAACACTAGAAAAAATGCAAGATACAAACCTAAATAATAACTGCAAATTACTACAAACCTTCACACCCTGTATCTCGAAAACGAGGCCAATATAGGACACACGTTTATTTGGACTCTTAGTCATAAAATTGGACAAGGAATTAGCTCCTACAGTATGGACATGGCATTAAAGAACACCCTGTACAAAACTGAAGAAGTTTATATAAAAGAGCAGTTGGTATACACACAAGTGTTATTTATAATTCTAAATAACAGCACACAATGAGTATAAGAAATAGTATTTTATTTTGTTAATATTAGGTGTGCTCCTATAAAGTATATCGTTTGCAGCCACTAAGTTTTGGAACACCCTCTATAAAACGAAATAATATTGGAAAAACTACGTCATCTTAAACTATAATAACGAATTTAATTATATTATAGCAACATATGTTTTTTTAGCCAATGAAAAAATATTCACCTCTAGATTTAATTAAATTAGATCAGCTTTAAATTATAGCAAAATATATTTAAAATATCGGGAAAAATGTGAATGTATCACCGGAAAGTTCGTTCTCTTTTCAAAATAAATATTTCCAACTCACCTGACGGACAGAGAGGAACGAAATTCTCAAAGTCGATCTGATTACCGGATCATGTGTATGGACCGCGCAATCGATATCTGTGGTTGTAATCCTCGGTGCACTCAACACGGAACGACGCGAGGCACTGGCTGTGGCTGAGGTCGCTGGTCAATCATCAACACTCGATGAAGGTGATGTCGTGCAGGTACCTTGTGGTAATGGTAATGGTACGAAGATGGGTGGAATCCGCGGTCGAGGGTACGCGACAATTCCACAGTGCGCATCTGGCAGGAGCTCCTGTCTCTTCCCCCTGCTCCAGGTGGCTGTAAGTATACAGGGTGACTCAAACTTACCGCTCGACGAAAATGGAAACGTAAATATGGAAAACATGAAGTACCAGTACATGGTAATTCATTATAAACCGTGTGAGTGAAATATAGGATATTTTATTAGGCTGTCATATACCTACAGAATATAATGAAAAATTTAATGTTTCCAAAACATATAATTTTTGAAAAAACTGTTTAATCTTGAGGTTCTATAGGAAGGTTCAAATTGACAATCCATATATATTAAAACGCGTCGATTCTGTCTCGCTCTAAATTCCGTCGCCGAATCCACAAAGTTTCAAAGCTATCTCCTCCGAGGGGGGATTGCAGAGCGACCCCAGGCCGCGACCCCAGACCTGCGACCCCAGGCCGCAGGTCTGGACTCCCGGTAGGGCTAGAAATGGGAACGAAAATCGCAAGAGCGATTTTCTCCCATTTCTAGTTTTTATTTAAAAGACCCAACCTTAAATTTATCGAGAAATTCGTCTTTCAATGTACCTGAACCATTTATGGGATACCTTATACAGGGTGAGTCATTAGTACGTGGCCGGGCTATAACTCGGTTACTTAGAATATCAAAAAAATTTTCATAACAAAAAGTGTATACAATTGCAAGGAGAAAACATTTTAAATCGATCTTGATCAAGTTAAAAAATGGTGTGAAACGTGGTTAATTCCTCTTAACACGTCTAAATGCACTGTTCATATGGGTAACATTAACCTCCCCCCCCCCACATCTTATGCTTAATAACGAACCTATTACTTCGACCAACGAGCAAGTGGATCTAGGTGTCACTATCAATGCCAAGCCTTCCTAGTCCAGTCACATTGGCAAAATATCAAAAAGAGCCAACCAAACTTGTTACCTATTATTGAAAGTTTTCCAAAATCATACACCCGAACTATTTCGCATCCTAAAACTTATGTTAGACCACTGCTGGAGTATGCTGCACTAATTTGGTCGCCACATCTCATCAAAGATATCAAACTTACCTATCAAAAACATTCAACGTCGAGGAAGAAAAAAGATTCCTCAGATCCATACCCAGAATGGTTGCAGTATCTGAATCTTCCTCTCATGTAGGAACAAAGGTTCATAGGAGACATAATATTTACTTATAAAGTGTTACATGATCACTTCCAGGACGATATCAGGAACCTACTGACCCTAAACCCAGACCAGAAACTACGTGGCCATCAATGGAAATTACAGAAGGAAAACTTTAGGCAGTACAGCAAATTTTTTTCTCAAACAGTGTTAAACAACTGGAACACACTCCCAGGTGATGTGGTAACGGCAAGTGGTGTGAATGTATTTAAAAATATGTATGACAGTTACATCAATCATGCGCTCATTTAATGTGGGCTAACTTTAACTTTTATACAGTGGAGCACAATTGTATATGAACTCAGTGTGGTAGTTATTTTGTAAAACTGTTAGAATTTTATTTTGTGGAACTTTGTATATTTTGCTTTCTGTTTCTCAGTGTATTGATTTTTCTAATTTTGTAAATGAGCAATATAGGTTTTAGACCTCTGGTCTACTCTTGAGTATAATAATAATAATAATAATAATAATAATAATAATAATAATAATAATAATAATAATAATAATAAATTATACAGTGGGGTCTACAAAGCTGCAATATAAAGTTATGTTTTTACAAATAACACACTCTGTATATTTTTACATTTTTGAGTTCCCCTAACAATTCTAGGGTCACTTTTATTTATTTAAATTCTCTATAGATATCGTAAACTGTTTCCAAGATAATGACCAATGTAGGTATTCAAAAAGGACTAAATTTGATGCTATATGACATCATGTTCATAATATTTTTGTTTTTTTTATTATGCGATTATAATTTTACAGTCCTAGATTATCAGTTTTGTTAATTTTTCCTTCCGAAACTCTATAATGTATCTATTGATTAACTAAAAAAAAAAATGACTAATAAGATTGAGTAACTAATGATTCACCCTGTATATTCAATAACCAAAATATCTTATAGCGTCAAAATATATATAAAAGTCTATATATGTAGATATGATAACATACCTCACTCAAAAGATACAGGGTGTAAAATTTTTATTTGGAAAATTGTTTTTTTTTTCGAAATATTACCTAATCAATTTTAAAGAACTGATAACAACTTAAAATCGGGTTTTATTATGACTTATTTGATTAGATATGATTTATTGACGGTCCGGAAGAGGGTTACCTACACATGGAAAAAACACCAACACCAAATACGCAGAAATATTGTGAATATTGTCAATGATAATCGAGATGATAATTATTTCATATACGAAAAAATGGCGAAGGCGCTAGTACTGGTGAAAATATTACAAATTTGTATTTATTTCTTTTTTAAATCTTTTTATTGTTATTATTTTTAGATGATTTTCAGCCAGATACATGGGCAAATATCCTACGTTTTGTCCGAACTTTCGGATTTTTTCAAGGTTACCCTAATA
This sequence comes from Pogonocherus hispidulus, assembly GCA_963924545.1. NCBI lineage: Eukaryota > Metazoa > Arthropoda > Insecta > Coleoptera > Cerambycidae > Pogonocherus > Pogonocherus hispidulus. The sequence goes on along the minus strand of OZ004698.1, from coordinate 46,369,432 downwards.
GCAGAGATTATATATGTACTAATATCTGCTAATATAAATTTCCTATTTTAAGTTCATAGTCAGTCTATACAGTAGTATCTACATCTATATAATTATAGAGAGTCAGATCGCCTATTTTCAATGTCTACTTTACTTATTTATACAACATAGTATACTTTACTTATTCTTATATGATGCGGAGATATAATATAAATGCGGTTATATGTTGTTATTGGTTTATAATTTATTTACCGTTTCTTTGAGCAGGATACACAAATTTAATGTTAATTACACAATTTCGGTTTATATGTTTTGGCATATATGGATCTTAAAACTAATTCTGAAATGTCAGGGTAAATATGCTAAATATTTATGTCAAATTATATTATTTACGTCTTGGTGATAACTGTTTATCTACTAATAGATAATTAATACAATCTTAATATGTTACATATATATAGAATCCGCATAAGAAGATCAAGGCAAATGTATTACATAAAATTTACGTAATACTCGTACATGTCTTCCGCATTCAACAGATACTTGAAACCACACTCATTAATCGTAACTGATGATGACACGAGTGAGATTCTTATGAAAATAATACAGTGATTTGATTTTTTGAGAAAATACACCGGGGCCAAGCTGAGTGGAATTGTTATGGGATATTTTTCATATTTGTAAAAGTTCTCACTTTGAATGTCTTATGTTTCACGTGTTTTTTCAGATATTATCACATTTTACCTCTTCAGTAAAATATTTACTTTAATGTTTTAGCCCGTGTTTAAATAAAGGTATAAATTGCTTATGTTCATATTAACCACAAAAGGTTTTTTAAACGTGATGTTTAGCTTCACAACATCTAACTACCCACAAAAGAAATTACACATATTTACAGATCAAAAAAGCCGTTAGAAAATGTCAAGAGCAATAAAACATCGACCACACATATAAGTGCAATGCTTTTTAGCTGTGAAGGAACTATGTAATAGGTATATAAAATTTAATTTGAAAGATATCTTAGTATACATATAGGTACCGGTTTTATATTATTATTTTTAGGTGTAGTTTCCGTGGTCTCAACTTTGATCTCATATTGACGATTAAAAAAGTGGAATTTCCTTAGTGATTTATTTTTGAATATTTTATTAATTTGGGAATTATGTTTTGCGTCAGTAGGTAATCAATGATTATAAAATTTCGTCATCCTTATTTTCATTCGTTAAGACAAAAAAAAATGGGTTACGACAAGCTTTACTTAAAATTTACCAGAATATATTCACATATCATGCACGTGCGATGTCTGTATTTATTGTATCTACCCCTAAACTAATGAGGTTTTCCAGGTTTCCTTCATTCCAGTACTAAATGGTGGAACCAACCACCATTTGTGAGGCGCAAATGCGGCCCGTTGTATAATAATATGCCGCCACCTCGACCACACAAGTCTCAGACTTTGGAGATAATCCTTGTGGTTAGACTGAGGGATAGAGTTATTATTATTATTATTAAACCAGAAACTGAAGATTACCAGAAACTTTAAAATCTCATCGGCAATTTTTAGGACTTGGAGGCACTTGGAATTACTATTAAAAACAGAAGTTTTGATTAATAGTTGTGATATTAGGTCGTATAGAAGATTATATTAAACGATTTGTTTAAACCACTTGTAAAATATTATGACATACCTTAAAGATTTTTTTTTTTTGAAGATACCTTGGAGGTAAAAGTAAACCATTTTTAAATAAATGAATAAAAATAAATAACGAATCAACTAAATATAGGTACCTACTTAAGATAAGAAGTTTTTAATTTTAAACTATTGCAAAGAATAAATGTTTCTACCTATTTAATGTGCGAGGGGCACTAAAAAAATTTGTACACTGAAATTCCCCTTGCAGGAAAAAATCCCCGAAATTCCCTAAAAATTCCCTGAAATACCCCCAAACGTTTGAAATTCCCTGGATATACTAAATTGTCAGCTTTTCCCCGAAATTCCCCAAAATCGTCCGCAATTCTCCAAAATTCTCCAAAATACCCCGCAATTTCCCATAGCGTTTTGAAATTCCCAACAAAATAGGTACCCATTATTATGTGGTACTGAAAGACAGACACAAATTAAGTTTTTGTAACATTTATTTATTCTATATTAAAAACAAATAAAACTCACATATACCATAGTATATATTTATACTATGCATATACTAACAACACAACATAAAATCTTCTTTGGTAAAAAAAATAAAACTAAACTAAGGTAAAAATATATTCATTCATACAAAAACTGTCTCAAAAATATAATATAAAATATAGAACCCATCACAAAACATTTTTAAGACATACCCTATAATCGCACCTCAGATATAACAAAATATGAGAATGAAGAAAACATTTTTTGTAAAAGATATTCTTATGAATAAAGAAACATTTTAATGGATAAATTACAAATTTAAAACAAAATAATAAAATAACAAAAACATTTAACAGGTATTTTCTTATATTAGTCAGTCTTTTCTTTTAGGACAAACAGAGTTTGACAACACCATATTTTAATAAATTATTAATAATAATTTATAACAAATTTATAAATTTCATCATTTTAGCTCAAAAGGTTCTGTACCCAAAAGAAAGATTGTAGAAATTTTAAGAAAAATTAAGCATGTACGATTAAAATTCCCCAAAATACCCAAAAAATTGCCGGAAATACTCTGAAATTCCCGATAATACCTCAAAATTCCCCGCAATTCCTTGAAATTCCTCAATTTTTTCGAAATTCCCTCCTTGTACACTAAAATACCCCAGTGATTCACACCTCGGTTTAGTGCTTTGCCACTCTAGTGGCTCTATTAAGCCTCTATACCTACTCTATATCTATATCTCTCTTTGCTCTATACCTACTCTATATCGTCAAGCGAAAGGTGTATGAACTGTTGGACAACGGTAAGGTACGATATCGTGGAGGAATCAACGCTATTATTTATCTCATGGCTGTCCAACATGAGGCCCGGTACAACATTCTTTGCCTATACATATAAATATGCCTAAAAGACGAAAATAACACAAGCGAGTCATTTCTACACCAACAGTGAAATAAAATAACATAACTGGCGATGGATAGAAGGCTGCAACGAAGTTACTGGAAGATTGGAGCTCTCGCAGAACCGCTCTCGAACATACGAGTGGCCATTCGCGCGCATATAAAAATGTTGAGTCAAGCGGAACGGGCAGAGTTAATAGTTAATAGTGTGGAATGGAGACTCATGGATAGAAAAACGTTGAATACGGTTCGCGAAGTTTATTGTTACGGTCAAGGCTCTTCGCAAGCAGATTCCCATTTTCCTTAAATAGGAAGTGAATTCCGACACTACGGAACTGGAAAATCAAATTGTAGATGCAAAATTTCTATCAGACGTTGCATTTTTAACAGACCTGACATTTCACTTTAACGAAATACCTAAATTTGAAGCTACAAGGAAAGCAGCAGAATATTGCCAATTTATATGATCACATAAGATTTAAAAATAAAATTAAGCTTTTCAAGTCGTCATTAGAAAAACATAATTTTTCATTTTTTCCAAGCTGTAAAGAGCACTTTGAAGAAATGAAGGATTTTGAGAAAGTTTCATATTTAACTCATATAAAATGCATTGACACAATTGCAGAAGAATGCGAAAATCGATTGAGCGACTTTCAGAAAATCGAAAGAGAAATTTCAGTTTTTACTGAGCCACTTACCATTTCTGTTGAGAACCTAAGCAGAGCAGACCTTCAACTGGAATTGTGTGATTTGCAGTCAGATCCTTTTTACCAGGGAAGAAGCCAAATAGGATTGGACTTTTTTAAGTGGACTCCCAGGAAAACGTTACCCCAACTCGCGAATCTTATAGGCCTTATAATGGGCTCAATGCTGGGAAGCACGTATCTTTGCGAAAGCAGCTTTTCCAACATGAAATTTATAAAGTCAAAATATAGGTGTTCCCTGTCTGATAAGTCACTCACTCAGTTGCTTCATTTGTCAACAACAAACATTAATGTTAATATTGATACACTGGTTAGTGAAAACCAACATTCCCAAACTGCCCACTAATTTTTTTTGTATATTTGTTATGTTTTTGAATAAATAAAAATAATTAGACAAACAACAAGTTTTTTTGTACCTATTGCAAATTACTGATAAAGTTGCATACGAAGTATTATATGATACGGCCCTCATAACCGCAATTTTATTTACAGCAGCCCTTAGGCCACTTGAAGTTGGACAGCCCTGATTTAAGTCTGTTTTAAGATGTTTAGAGGATTTCAAACCGATATAATCTATCCAAGTTAAACAACCTAATATATCACCGGTTGTAAAGTAACATGATATTGATAATTTACATATTACGAGTATTAAACTTAATCAAAATTACAAATCACGTGTAGGAGTATAAAAAAACTACAACCAGTTTGGATTTAAATATTTACTAGTAAAAATATCATGAGTCACATTTGTGAAGACAAAAGAAGTTCGATGCCTTTAGTCAATAAAACATTAGAAATATTAAAGTACCCACAATTTTAATAACAATTGATTTTCAACACCCAAAGTTCTTTTAGGCAAAAACATGTCATCAAACTGCAGCCAATTACGAATAATTGAATAGTTTTTTGAGCTGGACGCTTGTGATTCAACGGTTTGTAAAGTATGATCATTGCATGAAGCAATTTAGAATTTATGCCAATTTGGTTGCAATTTTTCGAATATTATATGCAAACCATCGAACCATCCGCTTCGAGTTTCCACTTTTTTAACAAAATAACCTATAAATTCCAACACAGACAAAGTAGTACCTAACAAACAAATAAATATATATTTATGGAGTTCCCGGTGTATTATTTTATTTTCAGGTAAAACCATATAACAATGAAATACGTAGCTATAGAATGTGTCCATATGTCCAGAATTTTGAATGTCCAAAAGAGCTTGCCGTAAACGAACTATATATTATTCAGAGAGATCCAGAATGATTGACCGGATTCTGAACTACCCTCTCCCAAATTCTGTAATAACTGGTTTCAGTTTGTAAATATTACTTTATTTTCTATTGTCAATTAATCAGTTTGCGAAATCGAACAATTAGCAATAGGAAAAAAGCAATTTTAGCAAACGAAAACTAGTTTTGATAGCAATTGAGACGAGGTGCTTTCAAAATCCGGTCAATCATTCTGGATCTCACTGTATATTACCCAAAGACATTCTGAATTGTTTAGATCGTTATTATTACAAATATATCCATCAAATCTTGTATAAAATGTAGTAGGTATTCGTGAGTTCTAAGTTCAATTTCATTTTTGGTATAAAATGATTCAATATACTCCGAAATAATTTTGAATCCGTTGACCAGCAACATTTGCTGCCGTGGTTATAAAACCAATTATCTAGATCTAAAACTAATAAACTGTATATTTTCAAATTAATCAGACGTACCTATAGTTTACATTTTAGTTTGAAAATAGTTCATACATAGTTTGAAAATAGTTCATAGGTACTGTAGGCCTGGAACTGCACTGTCTGTAGTATTGCTACTGTCCAGGTTCATTAATGACGTCATTTGCGATGTTAACAAACGTTATGGGTCATAAAAGAACATTTTTATGGAAAATAATGAAAAATTTTGCGCAAATATTTTTGAAAAACATTGTTTATATCGGTGTATAGTGTTATTTCGATCACGAATATACCATTACGCTGATAAATTGTCCCGACTCATGTTTAAAATTGTACCTGTTTACACTTTTACATTTTGAAACGACAAAGTGAGCTTTTCGAAAGAAATTTTTCATGGCTTCTTAAGATTCTCATTAAACTTGTTCCATATCTTAAAAAATAAACGCTTTGTATAACTAAGTAATCAGCCCCTATATTTTAATACTAGTTAATAACAATATCCGTAGAAATTTTCTGAAAATCGCGACTCAATGCGTCTTTATTGTATTTCCAGTGAGAAGAAAATGTTTTATATTAATGATACGTTTTCTAATTCCATTTCTTTGAGGGAGCTATTTTCATGCCCATTGTATTTATAATTGCTAAAGAACTAAAGATATAAAAATTAAAAAAGCAAATTAACACATTGACCCAGATGAGTTCATGTAGCAAGCTCGTAGCATAAAAACCGGTGTGAAAAGTAAAATCACGCGCTTTTCCATTGTACAACTTCACACTATGTGATCTTGTTATTTACTTCTGATGTATTAATCGCTTGAGCTCCTCTTGCTACTTTACTGATATCAGCGTGTAGCTATAATGTGGGTAATGATGCATTTCACTACATTTTTTAATAAAATCCCGTATTTAGAATGGATAACGGTACTGCACGCCGATGGATAGCACAGCATTGGCGTGCTTAGGTTACACATTGATCTAGAAAAATAATTATCAAACTGAAACTTGCTCAAAAACGTTTCATATTTCATTAGTAATAAATAGATAAATAAATAATTTTATTTCCATTAGACTCACAATATGTAAGTATAAGATAAAAAAGTCCAAAAAAGTAGTACATAACACAAAGACTTCAAAACGTAGCAAGTCACTAGTCAGATAATAAAAGAAAAAAAAGAACATACTAAGACACATCAACATCATAAATTTACATGAGGCATACACTCAGAGACAGGGTAAAAACTATTAATCAGCAACTGTTTGTTAACGGCAGCTCTAAAACTATTTTTATTTACAATTTTCTTAATTTGGACTGGTAGCTTATTATATATTTCAGTGGGAAATACTATTTGGCTGTTAGCCTTTGGCTGTGCGTGTTGGCATTATTCTTTCCATTTTCGATGTGAGAATAGTCAATAATTACCTAACTATAACAGAATATAGTCATAACTAGTAAACTGAAAATTTCACATCCTTGACTTAATTTGCTTTTTAATATTCTTACTGGTTCAGCCAGATACTGTTTAAATACATATTAATATTTAGCAAGTCAAATCTATTCATTAGGAGAATGGATATGCTCGACTTTATGAATTGAAATTAATAAAATAACCTACTCGGGTTGGGTTAGGTTCCGGATTAGGTATACAGAAAAAGCATCATATTAAAGCAACGATGAAATAAAACAAGTACTTATTACTTATTTAAACAAAGTATAACATTTATTGATTTTTCCAAATTACAAGTAGGTATTTGGTTTTTGTCGTTCTAAAGTTTCTGTTTATAAATTTAAGTGTATAATATAGTTTGACTCTACCAAACAGTTTTATTAAATAATTTTGAGGAATTTTTTTCCATGCATGTACACGTACAGGGTCCCCAAATAAGATCTTCTATCCCCTTATCTCAGAAAGTATAAAAGGTAGAGAAAAATGTTAAATACGAAAGTTTTTTGTTTTTACCTGAATTTTTCATTTTTATAACTTTCTTGAATACAGGTTGTTCAGTTTCTCTGATCCAGGCATCAACTTTCTTTTTTTAAATAGGACACCCTATATTCAATTACGTTTTTGAACTCTCCTTAAAATTCTAGATCGACATTGTTAAGAGTACCCTTTACCTATCATTTACCGTTATGAAGATATTAGCATTTAAAGAAAAAAATCTGTAAAAAACATCTGCTCAAAAAATCTCGGCCGAACAAATAAGACATCCAAAAAAAAGCTAAATAGGGTTTATTTCGTAGACAATTAGACTCAGAAATTACTTCTATGAATCGATATTACCTGATTAATATACAGGGTGTTTTTGACAGATGGCTCAAACATGTATATATTGAAACTCCAGAAAATCGAAAATTTCTTATGGAACACCCTGTGTATTATTATATTTTTGGATTCTCTATTAAATTTTAACCATACTCTATATAACTTTCCCTATTCTTATTTTGCTTAGTTTTCAAGATATTGACGAAAATGTGAAAAAAATGTCAGCTATTAACCATTATCGGCTATTATTAAAAATATATCTACTATTATTTGGTAGGTATAGTAGGTTAGGTTAGGTTCAAAAGTGAGTGGGCCGAAAACCAGACCCTCCACCGCGACCATGTGGTCTATTGTGGCTCACACCTACTTATATTTCACCCAACAGGTCCAGCTTCTTAATGTAGCTGATCACCTTATTGGGTGAGAATTTGTTCAGATCCTCTGGCAGAAGTTGTCCTTTGCCAAATAATGAGTATCTGATCCTTTCCCCAGCGGGGCAGGTGCACAATATGTGTTCTGCCGTTTCATCATCTTCTAAGCATAGGCGGCACTCAGCATCTTCTGCTAGGCCGAATTTGCACAGATGATATTTTAAACGGCAGTGGCCCGTATATAGGCCAATTAGAGTTCGTAGGTGAAACCTGCTTAACTCTAGAAGTTTTTTAGTTCTTGTTTTTGAAGGGTTTATTATAAACACCTTCGAATGAACTAATCGTGGTAGTTCCTGCCAGTACTGGAGGATTTGCTCCTCAGCCCGGGTCAAGAGCGTTGCTTTGGCAGTACTTGAGGATATGCCAAGCACCGGTTTTGGTCCGACAAATTCAGAAGCAGCACCCTCCCTAGCTAGAGAGTCGGCTGCCTCATTCCCTTCATGGCCAGAATGGCCTGGGACCCAGACCAGAGTTACTCTATTTTTTCTGCTCAATTGAGCAAGTGCCTGCTGGCAGCTCCATACCGTTTTTGAGTTGCAACGGTAGGAACCAAGAGCTTTAAGAGCTGCTTGGCTGTCTGAGATTTGTATCGATTTGCGTGTAAGTTGCCTTTGTTCCAGCCTCTGTACACACAATTCGATGGCATAAATTTCTGCCTGAAATATAGTTGCATAACTGCCAAGGAATGAGGATATTTTCACCGTTGGGTTGCAACTATATACTCCGGCTCTAACTCCCATGGGTGTTTTGGATCCGTCTGTGAACCAACAACTATCTGCCCTTAATAGGTCAGCCTTATTCCGATCCCATTCATCTCTTCCTGGGAAGAGAATATGAAAGGGCAGTTCAAGGTTGGTCTTGTCTGGTCTTACTATATTATAGTAAGTGTGCCTTAATACTGATTAAGAATATATTATTTTATTAAAAACTAATATTTTTTTAAATTGTTTCATTAATTAACTAATATAAACAAATCTATGTTTGTAACTTGAACCACAAATAACTAACAATAATCAACAAATAACAATAAAAGTAATAAATTAAATCAAGTGTCCTATATGTCCTCAATTTTCAGCTATATGCATGTTGAGTATATAACTGCTAGTTTTCTTACAGCGCAATCACTTTGATTGAGCGTTTCAATTTCCATCCTGATTTTAATTTTTAAATCATCAACATTATTACTCTGAATTTGATAAACTCAGGCTTTCAATGTACCCCATAAAAAGTTATCAAGTGGAGTTAAATCTAGGATCCTCAGCGGCCATGGGATATTCCCATTTGGCCCTATCCATTCCACAAAATGGTTCTTAATAAAATTCTTTACAACTGTAGTATTGTGGCATGGAACTCCATCCATCTGATAGATGATCTAATTGGCATCTTCTTCGGCATCCAATAAAGGTAAAATGCAAGTTTGTAATGAATGCCATTTCCTGATATTTTACCTAAGGTACCTGGGACCATTTAAATATTGGCCAAGAAAGACAGGGCCTAAAATGTGTCTCTTATAAATAGCGCACCAAACATTTTCGTCAATATCTTGAAAACTAAGCAAAATAAGAATAGGGAACGTTATATAGAGTAACGTTAAAATTTAATAGAGAATCCAAAAATATAATAATACACAGGGTGTTCCATAAGAGATTTTCGATTTTCTGGAGTTTTAACATATACATGTTTGAGCCATCTGTCAAAAACACCCTGTATATTAATCAGGTAATATTGACCATGGAAGTAATTTCTGAGTCTAATTGTCTACGAAATAAACCCTATTTACCTTTTTTTTGGATGTCTTATTTGTTTTGCAGAGATTTTTTGAGCAGGTGTCTTTTTAAAGATTTTTTTCTTTAAATGTCTAATGTTTCTAATATCTTCGTAACGGTAAATGATAGGTATAGGGTACTCTTAACAATGTCGACCTAGAATTTTAAGGAGAGTTGAAAAACGTAATTGAATATAGGGTGTCCCATTTAAAAAAAGAAAGTTGATGCCTGGATCAGAGAAACTGAACAACCTGTATTCAAGAAAGTTATAAAAATGAAAAATTCAGGTAAAAACAAAAAACTTTCGTATTTAACTTTTTTCTCTACCTTTTATACTTTCTGAGATAAGGGGATAGAGGATCTTATTTTGGACACCCTGTACAAATTTAACATGTTTACAAGTGTTTTCAAAACTTTTAATGGCCCTGCATGTTTTGCAAAACAATTATTTTATAGTTTAATTGAAAAAAACATCAAGCAACGATATTAAGCTTACAAAATCATTGCGAGGCATATTTAAATTGCCAAATAAATCCAAATTGGCTATTAGCTTTTTCGTAAGCTTAATAGTAGCAAAATAAATCCGATTAATCAAAATCTTGGTGGTTTTTAGAGTTTATATAGAACTGGAATTAACAAAATTCCTAATTTTTCTCAGAAAATGTCGACTCCATTCAGTTGCGCATCTTTGTAAATCCATCGTGCTACACAATGAGGTACCCATATGACTAACTAGTTACTCATATGGAGGTACCTATCGTACTCAAGTGCCAGGACTACAAACTACAAAACATTATTCCTTGTTTTGTAACCAAGATATTTAATTTCACTGTTGTAGACGACTACGTCCTCTACAATTCTACAATGACCGTCTACAGTCACCGTAGGTACTTACTTTATATAAACTTTATATGTATAAACAAGGATATTCAGCAGCGCTTGCTCTTGTCATGATACAATGATTTCTAGATGTTTTTATGATCGTTTCACTGTTTCAATTCCATTAAATATGATTGAAAGTTGTAGATATTCCCCCTTTGTTAAAATTTAAGTCTTGCATAAAATCCTTAATTGCAAAGAATCCATTATATTCTAAGTATTTCCTATTCAATTCTGCAGAAATTCTACAGGGAGTAAAAACAATCTCTCTGCAGTAATGCATGAAGATTTACAAAAACACATAAGTATAAATATCAATTTATTATTCACAACTTATATATCTCCCTGTAACTCCGAAACCCGTGCTCAAATGGAATGCTTTTGTTTGGTTTTCTGAGGTACTTCTAAGTATTCTTGAGACAGAAAACAATGAAATTTTTTTCAGAATCCCAGTGGTACAAGTCACGATTAGCCTTTTTGATCTTTTATTCTGGTAGTAAAATAATTCAGTTTTGCACGATAAAGAATCAGAGTCAGATTCAACGACAACCAAGATGTAGGTAATACAAATAATTTTTTGAAAAAATGAGATGAGATTAAGTCTATGGACTTGAAGCTTAATAAAATAATAAACACTGTAGATCAAGCATAGATATATTATATGTATAGTTACTAGATAAAAGTAAACACATAACACACCCATTATTTTTTTTACTAATAAATATTTACTCTAGAACTATGCAGTTATATAAACAAGAAATTTACCTAATACACATTCTAATATGTCATTCATGGAAACACCTATCTAGAACAAAAATATTTAAATAAATTAAAGGATACACCTTTCTCAGTAGGTATAGGTACCTACTGGCAAAAAACGTGAATTTAATTTACCTACATATTACGTATTAATATATGCTGCAATAATGTCGGGTAAGAATCTCAATCAAATAAAATGCATGAATAAGAACTTACTTATACCATAGAAGAAACGTTTTCTATGCTTATACCTACTTAATAAGTTTATAAATAAAACACAAACTAAATCTTCTTTGGGTATTTATGCTAATAGTCTAAAATAAATAAAATTTTCTTAATCTATTAACACTGAAGTATTTTAAACTGTTTCTGGGTCATTCATTCTGCTATACAAATCAAAAAATAATTAAAATTTGTCTACAAATCTTGTGTTTTAGAATACACAATATGAATGTACCTATTACCTATGTACAGGGTAATTCACTATATTTTGACCCCCCCCTGTTAGCTTTTTTGTTTACAGAATTATAAAAAAATGTAAAATATAAAAGTTGCACGATTTTTTATGGAGTAGTTTTCAAAAATGATAGTAGAAAACAAATGAAGTCCAAACCAAATAGCGCGGATGTTGACTGTGTTAATTTAAATGGAACACCCTGTATATATTTGCATATTTGGATAGAACGTTGTCTCACGAATACAGTAATATAGATATTGATAGGTCTATATTTAATAATAACGCAGATACCACCAAGAAACTGCACCATAAGAGCGATGTGCTAGAAAGAGAATATCGATTGGTTGCTATTTGGCACAGTCTTTCTCAACACATCACTCTTTTGGCGCTTTTTTGGTCATCTCTCCGTTATAATTAAAGATAGACCCATCAAATCTATATTACTATTCGTGAGACAACGTTCAATCAAAATCTGCAAAATATGCAGGGTGTTCCATTTAAATCAACAAAGTTAACATCCGCGGCCATTTTGTTTGGACTTCATTTGTTTTTCTACTATTATTTTCGAAAAAATCGTACAATTTTTATATTTTACATTTTTTTATAATTCTGTAAACAAAAAAGTTAACGGGGAAGTCAAAATATTATGAATCACCCTGTACATTACATTATGTTGTGGTGATGTTATATATGCAACCCTCAATAAGGTACTAATTAATGGATGTCATCCGTCAGTGACGTTGAGTTCATTGGTCGTCAGTGAATCACAATGGCAACTGCCTCCATGTAAATACATTTTCACGCAACCAACAATACACACCTGTGACGATAATAACATTTATGGTGATACCACAGTATAATAATTTATAATACTTCAGCAATACTGTGGCGATACCTTAAGGGTCCGTTCACTGTAGACTTGACAGTGACAGACATGAATGCGGGGTCGGGTTGAGAGGTTGGGTAGCCGATGGGCGAAAACTTACATATTCCCACTACCGAATTATTTAGATTTCCGAGGTGCACGTAAAGCCGAAGTAAAAAGGCACATGGAAATAAAGTTTGCCCTTATTGCAACCGTACCTGATTTGTCTTATAATTGCAACAAAATTTCTTTTTAATGTTATAAGTTATATATCACAGGAAAGATCAAAAGATAATCTAGATCCCTATAGTAGTAAATTTTTGTTTAATACATGTATTTTAGAGAAAATAATTTTTGAAAGTACGCTATTTTAGTACAAGATTGTTTGCCTGGAGTTTTAAAAATAAAAAGAATTACCAAAAATTACTACTATAGGGAATTAGATTAAAGTCTTATCTTTCAATACTTTTTTACTAAAAGTCGCTTTTATAGTTTTTTTATAATTAGACAGGAGACGAACGCCGATATTGGGCTTATTTCGGACGAGTGAATGGACTCTTAAAGAAAGAAGCTACAAAGAAGCTTAAATGGGGGCAAAGTAGCGTAATAACAAGACCAACATAATGCCTCAAACAAATCAAGGCTAACTTGGTTAGGTTTTGAAATATTTGAAAAAAACCTAAATTTTGAAAATTCGTTTTTATCTTTTTGCAGTTTTATTTGAGCAAATATTGAAAAATGATGAGATCTTTCTTCCTCAAAGCACCTTTCTGTCCTCTATTGGTAAGGAAATTATTATTTTCAGTGTGATGTTTCGTTTTTCTAGAACCCATCTTCAATTTCATTTTTTTTTTAATACGGACCTGAAATTTTGAAACCATACTTTGTAAATCTCCTTTACCCTTTATATTATACTACCCCACAATAAATTATATTCGAACGTTTCGTTGAAAAAATGCTTATCTTCAATATTTCCCTTCTGAATTATATAATTTTTTTAAGTACCTAGGCACCTAACCTACTCAGTTTTTGCCCATTTATCGTACACATAAATATCACTGGATATTACCAAATCCAATTAGGCACTTACATTTTGATGTGATGCACTTTCTACACTAATTCAGTTTCCTGAAAAATGGATATGAAATGGTGGGGTAATCTCGAATGGGCTGCAAGAGCACCCGATTTATTTCCACTAGAATGTTTTTGTAAAGAACCCTAAAAATAGGGTATACAAGAACGTACCCAACAATGTAGAGGAGCTGAGGGCTAATATTCTGTACAGCTTTAATTCCAAGAATTAATTTTTGTTTACTTTTTATTTTGTTTACCAATTTTGAGTATCTGATGAAATTTTTTTTAATGTTTGTATTGTTTGTTACTCATTGTCATTTTGAAAACCTTCTTGTAATATAAAAATGAACCCATAAATGTCTTATTTGGAAGAGATAGTTTTCATTTTTTAACGCAATTCATAAATGTAAGGGTATGGAATTTGGTAGAATCCACTGACATTTATGTGTATGATAAATGAGCAAAAAGTGAGTACCTATTTAGATAAAAAAATGTACAATTCGGAACGGAAAGACTGAATATGCATTTTTTGTTCAAAACCTCCGAATATGATTTATTCTGGGATAGCATGTTGTTATAGGGGTAAAGGTCAAAATTCCAGGTCTGTATTTAAAAAAATGACGTTGATGATGGTTTTAGAAGAACTAAATGTCAAGTTAAAAATCTGAATATCCCGAACGATAGATATAGATAGAAAGTTGCTTTGAGAAAGTGCTCTTCATTTTCAGTATCTGCTCAAATAATACTGCAAAAAAAAATTAAAAGAAATTTCCAAATTTTCGGTATTTTTTCAAATATTTCAAAACCTAATCAAGTTGGTCTAGATTTTTTCGGTCATTATGTTGGTCCCCTGATTATGCAACTTTGCGCTTCCTCGTATCTCTTATAGTTTCCGAGATCCCAATGGTCCCTGTATGTCCCATGTGTCTCAGAATTAGTAAGAAATAACCTCCTAAAATTTGTCTATATATTTAGTAACACACCGTATAATATAAACAGTATTATGACGGAACGAAGGCGTTGATGTAGTTACCTAAAACAAATTGGAATATTTATTCAATGTTCATTTATACGACGGGAGCACTGGCGGTTAGCGTCATAGTGTCATAGTGTTCGGTACAAGCGAGCGACAAGCGAAGGCGCTCCCTTCCATATCAACCCCGCTATCTTAAGGGGTGTGTGCTGGGTGAAATTCAAAAAGAGCGCGGGGGTAGCAAAGCACAATTCTATTGATCGCGACTGCCGTGACCGCGTATCCAACACCCACCATCGCGTTCTCTCCGTTATGTCATAATAAAATCTTTGTGTACAACGTCAGGTACTTCATTTACCACAAAATGTTTAATAACAAATAACAGTTGAAGGCTGGTGTTCGCAGAGTAAAACGCATCCAGTGCGCGTTGTGTGACGACGGTGTGTTGTTTTGAAAAAGGGGCGTCAGAGGATATATCGCATACATCATGACAGGTAGGGCCTGCTTACTCCTTTTTCCGCATTGTTTTTGTTTTGTTTTTTCTTGGGCAGCGGTGTGTGGATAGAATTTCAATTCTTTTCCGGTCGTAGTAGGCCGTCATTTCATTCATGGGTCTGCTGATTTAACTGAGATATTGCGGTGCATTAGAAAAATATAAATAATTATTGTTGTGCGAGCGCGAGTAGGCAACAGACTTTATTATGTATTTCCTACTTAGACAGATACCCTCCTGTTGGCGAAAATTCCAATTGAGTGCTTGTATTAAAAACGAAAATATTTAAAATATAAAATATACATTATAAAGATCATCTTTACTAATACCTAGATCATGATTAGATTTTATATCTCAAAATATGTTTAATATATAATATACAGAGTGAGTTACTGTTATTTCTTATTTCTTCCATTAGGTACTCCCTTGTTTTCTAGATAGAAAACAGTTAGGAGTTGTTTATGCTTTTTTTCTTTATTTTTATTTTTTGTCATCTTTAGGTAGGTAGTCATTCATGTATGTGCCGCTACTGTGTATTTTTTAAACTGACTATACTGAAGGTATTTTGGCATTTTTTAAAACAGCAGTCGAAAAATAAAGGCAGAGTATCGGCATGCATATTGTACCCTTTGTCTTACACCATAATTGTGAGAAAGAAAATAATAGTATCTCAGATGCCCGGAAGCTGCTTGTAAATAGGTACCACATAGCAAATTTTTATGTTATGACAAGAGATAAGATAAAATAATATATTAGTTTAGTTAGCCACGTTTATTACGATTAGTTTTGAAACATGAAAGGAGAGTAATACAAAAATGACAACTAAACTTTATTTGTTTTATTGAAATTTAAATATTATTATACATTATACTGCTGGGGATTATTATTCAAATTCCATGTTTGATATACATGTATCGACCATAAGATAAAAAGCAGGAGAATGAAGAAAAATAATATAGATTCACTCAATCGCCAAAATCCTTGCTCTTGGTAAAATTTCAATATACCTACAATCGTACCTACAATACTTACGTACGTACAATCACTACAGTGGGACTTGAAATAGCCCCCTTCATCTAACTTTTGAACCAAATAAGTTAGAAACCCAGGACATAAACTGAGTCACATGGCTTCAATTTCACTACTTTTTAGTCTAAAATATAAATGGAATATTCAAAAAGAACACTGGGGGCACTATCATCTTTAAAAGACAAGTGTGGTTATTATTTGAAAGGCCTTCGTCAATTGGTTCCGAAATTTCGACCGTATTTTATTTTTTTATATGTCGTTGATGACTGTATTAATATATGTTCTTTTTTGGGTAATTTGCCATACATACATGATACATACATGTTAATAATAAGATAATAGCTGATTGGAAGAAAAAACTTCTTCCATCTATCCTTATGCCAAAGATGTGAGTAAGAGTAATAATACATCAAGCTGGATTTTCAATGAAAAATTTCATGATAATTGAAATTTTGTATTTATTCGGTCCTCATTTCCGTTTTTTGAACATATTCTGATCAACAAACAATAGATACAACTTTCAGATGAATGAAGCGATTTAGTTTGAAAATGCTGACACCCTGTATTTCTGGTATTTATTTATTAGTTTTATGTATAAGTCTCTGGTTTTATGTCTGATTCAACAATTTAAAATTCTGAATTTCTTTGAACTGTTTACAGTGGTATATATATATACTAGTATTTTCATTTTGTTGTATACTCCAAAGCTATTTCTTAAGAATTATTTATATTTTATATACGTTACGGAATGGAATGAACCCGAACTGACTCCTTCTCAAAATATCCAGCTGTCAACAAATCTCCTGCATAAAACGCGACACAATAAAGGGATTTTGTTTATATTGCACATTTTTCCCCGCCACAATACCCACGCTCGGATATTTTATAAAAGAAACGCTTGATTTAGTCAGCCAGCACGTATCTGAACAATACATATTATATGGTATAAGATAAGAGGGAATTCACACGTAAATAAACACGTGCGAAAAAAATCATATCCGTAACAGATGCGTGCGTTTTTGTTTAGAAGCACAAGCGATAAACAATGATAAAGTATAATCTGATATGAAAATTATACAAAATATTTAATCTAGTAGATTTGTCTATTTCAAATGAACAAGAAAATCCATCCGTCTACAGAGGCTTTCCGGAAAAAATAATGCACAGTTGCAATTTCTAATATACAGGATGTATTTTAGGTTCAGGTCATAACTTAAGGGGGTGATTCCTTATTCCTTGGGTCACTTTAGGCCCAAAAGCCTTAAGCTTAAACCAAGGGACTGAGGTTAGTTTTCCAATGTAGAGGGCGTTAAAGTTTTTGAAAAATACCACATTTTTCATGTGAAGCTAACTCTCCGAGGTTAAATTAATTAATGCATCGACTAAGTAGGTTTGTCTATGGTTAAAGTAACATAGTAATAGTAGAGGCACACACAAACAGAAAACTGAACTTCTTCAGTTAAAATTAAAGAAAAATAGTAACTCGAATGCTTAAAATTCATATTACTTATACAGGGCGATTTATATAGAAAGTAAATACATAGTCCTTTAAAAAAAATAAGATAAAGATCATATAATTAGAAATAAATATACTATATAAACAACAAGGCGATTCAGGTTTAGTCTTGATAACTTCAGCAATCGATATAACAGGTTAAAAATACAACCTCATTTCCTAAATCGCATCGTTTCGGAGATAGATATGGCGCTGAAGTATGAATTTTTTCCCGCTTTTTCCTCATAGCATTTGAACCACTCATCCGATTGAAATGAAATGCGGAACACAAACATTCCTTATGATCTTACGTAAGTTTCTTAAGTTTGAACCATCCACCCCTCTTAGAAGTGTATTTTGTGTGTTACCCCCGTCCTACTTTATTTCAAAACTCCAACAAAAAAAATTCATTTCAATAAAACAGCAGCACACCATCTTTGCCTGGTTAATTTTGAAACTTCTTCGTCTCTTGGTTGTTTTTTCGACATTTGACTTGTTTCTGAGATATTCAATGAAATTCGTGAAAGCGTAGCCCCATAGTCGCGTAAATTTTGAAAAACCAAACTCACAGTTATTTGTGTTAACCGACGTTTGTGAAAATCCATTGTCAAAAGTATTATTTCAAGAAAATTTTTAGTGCGGGAAAAAATTCTTAATTCAATGGCCTCTATCTCCGAAACCATACGACTTAGGAAATAAGTTTATATCATGAATGAACATTATTTTAACATGTTCTGTCAATTCCTGAAGTTATCAAGATTAAATCTTGAATCATCCTGTATATTGTATATATAATAATATGCCCTTCTCATAAGTAACGGGCCGCTTTCTTTTACCAGATTTCCAATTGATTTTTTATTTTTCCAAACGAAACCCCAATCAAGAGTACTTTTGAACGGGTTTTGGAAAATGAAACCTCATTGAAATTAGAATTGCTCCTTCTTTCGAATAGTGCAATAAAATACCTATGTAGTGTTTAAATAATCTACCTCCTACATAAAACTTCACAAAGATCACGCGATGATGCTTTTTTATATAACTAACGCTAAATAGGTACAAAAAAAACTAGAAACTCCGCAATGAAACAGAATTATTTAAAAATAATGGTGCTGACTTCGACAGGTTTGCCTTTGGTTCGACCTTCTTGCAGTTTATAGGTACATTGAAATTGAAACTGACCTGAACAGATCGCGATTGTTTCCCCGAAACTGTGTAGCACTAAAATATACCCGGGTAAGCAAATGCATGCAGAGGTGATTCTCTTTATTACAACTGCATAGCAATACGCAATCAATATCATGCAATAATCGAGCTGAGAACGCGATAACCATTTATTTGGCGCCTTTAATCTTAATAATGAATAGGCTATAGGCATGGGCGTCGCCTCCAAAATATCTAGGGGGGTGACGAAATATTTTTTTGTTAGAATTAGCCTTCAAACAACAAAATACAATTTTTCTATTCACTTCGCAGTGAATTACTATTCGCAGTGAATAATAATTGAGGTTTTTGCTGAGGTTACTGAGGTTTTTAAAACATCTCGCAGTTTCGTTGAAAAGACAAAAATTATTTGAAAATGTACCTATTATTTAAAATTTAAGCAAATATACAATAATTTGAACTACAGACCCGACTTTACTTTAAAATAAAGGGGAGTACCTATATAGTTAAAATTTTCTATTTGCAATTTTTTATCTTATAATTATTTGCGAGTTTTAAAGCAGCTGAAAAAGGATTTTGGACATACTGTTACCGCGCAAGGAATAGGCAAAATAATACACTCGTTTTTTAAAAAAGTGCTGTCTAAAATGTGTTATTAACTGTTTGTATAGTTATATTTTTGAGATATCTAGTTAACGTGCACAGTGAATGATAAAATCTAGCTAGGCAATCAATATATTACACTTTTGTTTTTCAAAAAGTTTATAATGGTAACGTTGCTTCCAGTAGTCTTTAAAATAACAGTAGCAATTAAAACTTTTACTTCGTTGCCTTAATATAGTTTTATCATAAAAGTTGTCCCTCAGTGAGTCAGTGCGCTGTGGTTTATGCGCACTAAGAACTATTTTGCGCGCACTGTGCACTAATTTGAGCGCACAATTATGGATAAATTTTGAAAATAAGTTTCCCTTTTTCTAAATAGGAAAAAGTTTCTGAGAAAACAATCTATCTTGGATTTAATTTTACTGTTACATTACCCTGGTCTAAGCTTTGAAGGTCTTTAGTAATGTAATTACTATTTTATACTTTAGATAATCTTTACTATTAAAGTTAATTTGTGGAAGTATTATGTAACTCTTGATTGTATATTATTAATATTTTCTAAATGAACAATGAAGCTTTGTTCATTGTTCATGCGTGAACCTTTAAATAAAGTTGGCACATGGTAGAGAGATTTAAAACTATGTATGCAAAAATACCAATGAATGCAATCAATATAAACTACTATCTATTACAAATGTTATTAATCTTTAAATAGGTAGGAATCTACGTTGATCTTCAGTTGGAATCAGGCAACCGTGTGTCTAACATTTAAAACTAATGACGAATGATTGATATATTATAAATCGCAGTCCTAAGGAAATAAATAAAGGTGAAGTGCTTTCCTTTTCCTGTTCAGCTTCACTTCACTACTCGAAACCGGAAATACAAACAAACCAACTACCTATACTGTTCAGATTTACCATTGAATTGAAATAGAGAATGAAGTTTGAAAAAGAAAAACTTTGTCCTAATTTATTTATTTACTATTACCTAGTTCTCTTCTAGATTGCTATATTGTAGTATTATTTCAAATTACATTATTCATCAATATACGTGTATACCTTTATTTGATATATTAGTGTTGTTAATTTTTCGAAAAAATATAATTGGGAAAATTTTCCCGTCTTTGTTTCAAGGCCGTGTTTGTTACGTCAATAATAGTAAATGCTGTCAAAATTTTCAGCTTTTTGCCTTTCTTTTTACAGAACAGATTTTTATTTTTGCTTATTACAAGTGGTAAATTAGATCTGGTTTTAAAGTTACGTTATGTCAAATACAAAAATAGTTGCTAAATTTAAATCACTGAAAATTTTCAATTTTGGAAAAAGATTAGAGGAAAATTTTCCAAATTAGTAAACTTTCTATTGGAAAAATTTCCAATCTCTATTGTTACTTTGGTTTTATCGACCTCCTGGTAGATTAAAAATATAACCAAACATCCTATTTTTGCAAATCTCTATGTTCTGGCAATTTTTATAGGGATATTATAAATTAGGGCACCATATAGTATGCTGAGGGAGGGTTAAATGAAATGACGAAACAGTGACATAAAAAAATGGTAATATCACGTAATATCAGTAATCGAAAATTGTATAACGTTTGAAAAACCTATAACCTAACTATTATATACTTTTTCGATAAAATTTTATTACCAACTAAAAAACATAACATAAATATTAACTCCGTCTAAAATTCGAGAATTTAAAAAACATGTATTACCTACCTACTGCCTGTAAATTTTGCTATAGCCACCACATTGTCTAAAAATAAGAAACTTTAAAAATTAATAAATTTCCAGTTTGTTTATGTTCCACTGTATAAGCTTTTTATATTTAGACATTCCTGGGTAACCGCACTACTAGTATATCTACATCCAGCGTGTTTATATTTGTTTACTTCATAAAAATCTCAATAGTTTATTCCCCATGTAATATTCTCATTCCCTCTATAGACGGTACTCGTTTAAATATTTTATCACAAAGTTTGTGTAGCCTATTAAATTATGTACCAACAATGTGCTGTTAGAAAACTGCCTCCACCTATGCATTCATACAGCTTGATAGTATATGGCTTAATGTAAATAAAATGACTAAATGCTGAACTAATTAAAATAAAATTTATGGAATTTCATATTTTCGCAATACCAGAGAGAGGATTTTCCAGTCCAGTACTACTGTTATACCTAGTTAGATGTGCTTATCCAAGATCTAAGCCATAAGCACCAGTGGGGAAAAATAAGAAGACATCTATCTCATGTATTTATTGGACCATTTAGAAGAAATTAGGTGCTTTAAATAAAAGGGCAGCTGCGTAACTTAGAGCAAATTTAGGGTTTTTAATAGTCAAAACAGACCAGAGTATTTAACAGATATAGGGTGTTTTTTTTTTAAATTTGACCAACTCGCATTTACCTTATTTCTGTCGTCCATCGTTTATTAACTACGATGACACATTAAGTCTTCTTAAAAGGAACACCCTGTATATTTTCAATTTTTTTTAAAACTGGGTAAAACCCAGCCTCAATTGAAAAAATAGGTACACCACTGAATTCTCCGCCAAAAAATCTGTGGGATACAACCATGAAATTTGTCATGATAATTTCAAATCACAAATTTAATATGAATCATATCTGCATCTTGAAGAAGCTATGGATAGCTGTCGAAAAAAGTTAAACTTAGTTTTTGGCCATAACTTTGGTTTGGTTATAAAACAAAAGAGAAAATAGCTAATCTGGCAGTGGGTCAGTGTCTTTTTTCTCGAAAACTAGCCAAGGTTTGTAAAAATCGCATCTCTCTATCACTCATGATCACTCCCATCATAATTTAAACTAGGCTCCGAGTGATGACATCAAAAGTAGAATAGGTACATTTCATAGGCACTGCACAATTTTCAGTTAGTTAGCCCCTGTAGATGCTTAGATACCCTGGATATCCATAAAAAAGGGTTTGTACAATATATAGGTACCTACACCAGCAAAAGTGTACCTAATAAATTTCTTTTTATTCCTAATATGGGGATTTTATTTTTACGTTTTTCTTTAGATTTCAGATGGAGCAGTTGACCGGCTGTGTATCTAATTTTAGCAACTAGTTGTATATTGGTATAATAACTGTGTATACTATAAACACGTCTTGAAGTAGTATCTAAGGTTAAGTGTTGAAAGATGTCATTAAACGGTTTTATGTACCTACTATAAAAAATTTACAAATCAAACACTACGTAAAACTTATGTATATATGCAGAGTACAGAGTGGATAATATAATTTCAATGAAAGCAAGCAATAGGTATACTTGGGTTCGGAGATATAAGCATTGTTAATAATTTTCTGCCTTTCATAAGAGTATCACCTACCAAAGTTTGTATTGGTAATAAATGCTATTATCGCTAAACTCAAGTGCCACAAATCTACTTTTCATAGTTTATAGATTTATGAAAAGAAAAATATATACAGGGTGCGCGCAATCCATTAAAAGTTGTAAGGCAAACAGTTTACAATGATATTTTTCTGAAGTGTGTTACAATCTTTTAATTTAATGAAAATATTTTCAATAATTTGTATAAAACTATATAGAAACATATTTATTTACATATTTTCTTATTTGTGTAGATCGGATAAATAAAATTAGTTTCTAGTTTCTTTCTAAAATTAATCAGTTTCTACTTCTAAAAGTCTGACAAGTAGGTATTCATATTCAGTAGGTATACCTTGATAAACGGATGGGCCATTAATAACTGAAAAAGGGCACCTCACATTATTTTTTGACCTGAGTGGTAAAACTAAAACTTACAGCTTACATGCGTATGGCATCCTATATATACTTTGGCAATTTAAATAATGGTTGTTAAGCTATGTAACACAACTATTAATGTTAGGCTATGCTCGAATGTCAAGTATTTACATTAAATTTTCTGGCACGCACACATTTATATTCTTCTCATTCTTCGTTATGTTCCGGAAATATTTATTCTAAAACAATATAATAGTGACTACACTCTTGTAAATAATTATATATATTTAATTCTAAGAAAGTGTGTTACTGATTTATGGCCTTTTAAGTATTCAGCGATTGTCACTGAATGGCAGTCAGTAAACCAGTTCAGAAAGGAAATTTAGCTTTTGGTTTGAAGTTAATATCAAGAAGGCGCAGCCTGAAATTGGAGCAATAGGTATTTCTTGGCATGTATTCAACCACTTATCGAAATAACTATACGTATACATGGTGGATCCATACATCTTTTATTTTCATTTTTTTGTTTATTGTTCTTGTTAATATTAAGTGTTAGACTCAAATAAAACTTCCTTCATAGTTATTGATGACGGGCATATTTGTGAATAGAATAAACAAAAATATGCAGATTAAAATTGACTAAAATCGCCTGATAAAATACGTTGAAAACTTGTCTCCGTATTTATATAATTTTCGATTTTTTGAAAAGGAATTTGCACATTAAATTATGATCAACACATCAACGTAAGATTGTGGTACATGCTAACATAGGCGGTTTTAGACCTTTTGTTTTGGGGGGCTTAAGCCCTTGGTAGATATAGCATATTGACTCATATAGCAGATGCTCCCTCCCCCCCCCCTATATACAGTGTACTGAATAGTGAATATTAATGAATTTGTGATTACACAGTTGGAAATAAATTTACATTAAAGTAACAGACACAAATTATCATATTTATAGTATGAAGAATAATAAAGAAATAATTAAATACAACTAATAAATTAGTGAAATTACTGAAATGATGTAGTTAGAATTTTTTTATTCAAGGACGGACTGGGTAAACTTGGGGGGCTAATTCAAGATTTTGGGGCGCGTAGCCCCCCAAGCCCCCACCTAGAACCGCCCATGCATAGCTATTGCACCGCAAAACTGCTACCTATTTTACTATAAGTATACAAATTTCTACATGAAAGTTACCTAATTATGTATATTTTAATATTTTAGGCAACCTTCATGTATAATTTTTATAAGTTTTAAATTTTATAATATATTTTAGTAGAAACACCCACCCTAAAATTATATACCCAAAATATATTTATTTTTACATTGGATTGAGCATTTTCAAATAAACGTAGTAGACAGATATTTTCCGCGAAACTTTTAATCGCCACCTTAAAAAATTATTGAAAATTTATGTGCCTACATTTATAAAATTAGATAATATAAGATTGTAACGGATTTTCTTTAACGAAAAATAAAACTTAAAAAGTAGGGAGGGAACCCAAATTTATTTAGCTCATTTATTTGAGAATAGCATGAATAATGTAATGGAAGATTCATGTATCGGATACATTTTATCTAATCTTTAACATACACACCTAACTTCAAGCTATTATAATAATAGCTGATTAAATATACCTAACTGCTTAGTAGATTTTCATCTGTTCTGTGATAATAGGATATGGATAGGAAACGAAAAACAAAACACACCTTACCAAGTGTACGTACATATCGTTTCTGTACCAAAAATCTAGACCTGTATTGACAATAATAAATATTATCAGCATAAAAAAGAATTATACCGATTTTCTATCATTTACTTTTGCAGGCGTAAATTTCCCTCTAACCAACAACTTAATTTTCAGAATTATTTATTTATAAACTAGCTATACGCAATATATCGGTTCAGAGGTGAAATTTATCGAACACCAATCTTGATCAAAATTTCGGCCCCGTTTCCAAAAATTACGAAATATGGTTGATCTAATTAAAAATCTCAACTTACAAATAGTAAATTGATAATTCTTATGTTTTATTAGAGACTGATTTTATTAGACTTTAACGCGTTTTCTTTTTTTTTTTTTGCAGACAGAGACCGTGATTATATCGGTTTTGCAACATTGCCAGACCAAGTCCATCGAAAATCGGTTAAAAGAGGATTCGATTTCACCCTGATGGTGGTCGGGGAGTCGGGATTGGGCAAGAGTACTTTGATCAACAGCTTATTCCTGGAGGATCTTTATAAGAATAGAAAAATATCGGACGTCAGTGAACGTATTCAGAAAACAACAACTATCGAGAAGAAGACTATGGAAATCGAGGAAAGAGGTGTAAAACTAAGGTAGAGTAACTAATACCGAAAATGCATCGAGGTTCAGTAGCGTAAGACAACAAGACTCTTACTGACTAATAGTTTTGTTGTATTTTCTCGCAAATTTACAGACATGAGCAAAAAAGGTGCTCATAATTAAAACTCCATGTTGTAAAGGCGGTGTCTCAGGTCTTAATCGGGAAAATTTAACTCGCAAAAATAAAAAGGAAAGTTCATATGAACTTGTATGTTTTATAGTTTCGTTTTCGAGATACAGGATGTTAAAAAATATTGGGAATGTCATTGCTTTTTTGTAAGTTTGATATTATTTTTTGATTGAGCACTTGACGTATTATAGAAAAGGCCTATTGTTTTACTATAGTGAAGAAATATTCTCATTTTTTTACAAGTAGAAAAAAAGTGTAACCATAACAACGGATTCAAAAGAGAGTCATGTCGCCATGATTTCTCAGAACTGTTAGTTTGAAATTAAACGTGACCTCAGATCGCTTTTTATACAAGCATAAATGTCTGAAGAAAATCAGTTTTAGTTTTGACGCTTAAAGAAAAACTAATATATGTCACTTTGAGTATAAAGCGCTTTTGTGTTTCGCCCAGTTTTACACAGCCTCGGCTGTGTAAGCTTCTGGGCTCAACATTCTCCTATAATCTGTGGGTGAATATAGAAAGAATTTCTATAGTCACTGATGAAATCTAATTATATAAAATTAAGCCCCTTACTTATTACTACAAACGTGCCAAGTAAAACTGATCCAACTGTGTAGGTTACATAGTTTTGATCTTTTCAGACTGACAGTGATCGACACACCAGGTTTTGGAGATGCTGTCAATTGTGAAGATAGTTGGAAAGTCTGCATAAGCTACATAGATGAACAGTTTAGACAATACTTTACCGATGAAAGTGGGTTGAACCGTAGAAATATCCAAGACAACCGGGTGCACTGCTGCCTCTATTTTGTACCACCTTGGGGGCATAGGTAAGTAGACAACTTTCATACACAGAGAATCAAATTAAATTACGCCCTTTTTTTTGTTCATGAAGGCAGAGTTCTTTTGTACATTTTGCTCCTTTGAAATTATTGAAGTCAGTGGCATAACTCAAATTGCAATTTATTCGCAAGATTATGCAAAAATAAACAATCCACCATATATTTTAAGAAAATATAGGTACCTACTCGGTACAGCTTAAATATTATTATTCCAATGGCTCAAAAACGTTAAAAAAATTCCCGCTGGCTTACTATTTACAAAAATTTCAATAATACCTGCCGAGGACAAGTGAAAATTTAAAATATTCAGTGTGTTATTTTAGTAACTATATACTAATTTGGCACAGCTAACTACTTGTAAATAATTCAAGTTATTTTTTATTCTTATAGAAATGATTTTGGTTTATTTTGTTTGCAGTTTAAGACAAATGGACCTCGAATTAATGAAAAGACTGCACCGTAAAGTAAACATAGTTGTAGTGATTGCCAAAGCAGACACATTAACCTCTTCAGAAGTGGCCAAATTGAAGAAAAACATCCTCAACGATATTAGAGATAATGGTATTCAGGTAAATATTACATGTTTGCTTGCTTTTAACATATTTGTGTAAATTAGTTCCTTGATTATCTGTATCCTTGACTGTAAAAAATACTAGCTTCAACTCCAAAAAAAAGGTAGCAATTGAAATTGAAAAGGTTATTTAGAAAACACAGGTTATAAATATATTTTTTTTTAAATTCTGATAGGATTTTTACATGAATAGAGCATATATTATTTAGGACAAATAGTCCGCTACAATGTTTTTGTTACCTAATACTAAACTAATAGCTGCTTTCAGATAAAAAAATGCATAATTCAATACACTGCTTATATCAATTAAGTATATTGAACTGTTACCTATATACTCTTACTATTCCAAGGTAAATACTATTTTTATTATAACAGGTTTATAAAAGGTTATAATTTAATTTATGACGTTTAATGTGCATTCGAAAAATATAAATTGATATAAACTAAATGTAAACTTAAAATTTTTAACTATTTTGTATGTACAGGGTGAACACCAGCAATTCCCCATTAAATTTTCTTTGTTCCATAGTTAAAAAAATACATATAAAAGTACACGTAGGTACTTATATTGGTGCATTCTATATATTTTTTCTTTTTGGGTTGATGGATTTATCTCTTCTATTCAATGTAATATATTTTTGAACTGTACTCTTATAGAGTAAAGGGAATATGTCCAAAAGAATGCACCACAAGAACTATGAGTTAAAGAAATTACTAGTATATGACGAGGCAACAGAATTATCAGGTCTTATAGTACTGCCCTTATACCAAATTGTTTTGGAGATATTAGAGACAAATTGAAGAGATTTAACATTAAATAATATACACAAAAGACCATTCCATTAAAAAAATAATTTTAGTCTGCTACTACACTTTTTCCAAACACTCAGTGTAAATTTAAATACCATGACACCTTTACCATGATCTGTCCTTTCATAGGAAGCCTATGCACTACTTAACTTTCTTTTAATCACTTATTCTGACCTAGATCTATTATAATTATTAGGGAGAAAAGTAAAACATAAGACATATCTCTGGCATTTCATGACATGCTTAGGCTTTTTAATTGATAACACAAATTAGAGAAATCACCTTATGACTATGAGGTAGATGACTATCCTCTTTTACTGGTGTTTTCAGTAACCGATACCCAACTACCAATGTTTCAGATGTATGAATTTCCTGAGTGTGATAGCGACGAAGATGAAGAATTCAAACAGCAAGACAGAGAGTTAAAAGCAAGCATTCCTTTCGCAGTCGTTGGCAGCAACACAACCCTTGAAATAGCTGGGAAAAAAATTAGAGGTAGACAATATCCGTGGGGCGTAGTTGATGGTAAGTGATGTAGAAAGTCTTAATTTTATGTAATTCTCTGAAATTCCAGTGGAAAATCCAAAGCATAGTGACTTCATCAAGTTACGGACAATGTTAATTTCGACTCATATGCAAGATCTAAAAGATGTAACAGAAGACGTCCATTACGAGAATTTTAGAGCACAGTGCATATCACAGATATCCCAACATGCAAGAGAGCGAGGGTAAGATCAGCAGTCTACTTGAAAATTATCTGCGATTGTAATTTTAAGCTGATAGATTGAGATTTGCCAGGCCTCGGTTATGTAAAACCCTTGGTTTTTTCCTCGAGTACAAGAATTTCAGTTAATAATAACAATAAACAGTTTCTTGATTCATATGTGGCCATCAAACCCCTAAATAATTAATAGAAAATCTACTATCATTCTAATGGCCTTTCTATTCCGGAATTATCTGTAATTTAGTTGAGCGCTCTTTAAATAACTTGGCCTGTCTCTATTGTACTTGATCTATCTATTGTGAGTAATGATTGTACGATTCCAGAATTGGTACTAATTGAAAATATTTTTGTTCTTTCAGCAAACTAAAAAGAGATTCAGCCCCTTATGAATCGGATATTACAGACACAGATAGATTGCTGATTCAAAAGGACGAGGAGGTATTACAAACAAGTCGTACAATACTTAGAATAAATCTCAAAATTTGCGTTTGTTCCAGATTCGCAGAATGCAAGAAATGCTAAAGCAGATGCAAGAGAAACTCAAAGTTGATGCTCAAGACAGTAATAAGAAACATGAAAGTATTATTGATGTGTAGAAGATTGTTGTTATGTGTCTTTAGAACCAAAGAATCTTAGTTAATTTTTTTCATATTTATAATCAATATTTATAACTGTAATTTATTTATGTTATCAATAAAAACATTTATTAATAAACAGTGGTTTTACTTTTATTTGTTTGGTGCAAATTTTTACAAATACGAGATCAATTTCAATACCTACATCATAGAAAATTTGAACAATATTGTACAAAATGGATAATGGAGCGTTTGAAAAAGACGCGTAACCCAAGATGAATAGTATTTTTCCGTAAAATAGATTTTTTTTATTTAATACCTACTTAAAATATTTAGGAACCTATAACAAACTTTGTTATAACTTACCAAGAAAATGTGTCATATGTGCACACATCACTATCAAATTAAACTAATACCGTTTTCGATTACCTGCTGTCTGATGCTCCCAGAGCCCCAGAATGTTCTTAGATCAACGATCAACAAAGAGCAATAAATCGAAAACGGTATAAATATAATATATTCTTTGGTATAAATACATCAGCACCTCCTAGATTCAGTCTGTTTAAGGAAGATTATGTAGGCAGTGCTAAAATACATACAGTAGGTACTGTCTATCAACCCCACAACATCCCTTAACCAGTTAAGTAATCTTGTATCAACCCTTTTTCAAATTTCGAAGTCAGTTACAGTCACAATAATTACAACCAATGCTGCTGTAAAACGGAAAAAAGTAGCCGGGTAATTTTTAGGTATCAACCGGATTTATACCTAAAAATTACAGAATTTTGTATTTTTATGTAAATGGATTTTTTACACTTACGTGCAGTATAAATTAAATCAATATGTACGTACGTTGTTCATTATTAAAAATGAGTAGAATTTTCTTTTTCTTTACTTACCGGGACACGAGACAGCATAAAATAGGGAGACAGGATACAGATATATATTATATCTATGGGATACAGCAAGGCATGGGATTTTTCTTTTATTATCTATGGGCATCACAAAGGACAAAGGATCTCCTATTTGATAATATCCATGATCCATTTCCATCATAAATTAATTATTTCCATATTTCCATTATCAGAGACCATTATCCATAACAAATGAACCCAGCAAGTGAGAGCAACCATTCTTAAAATATATAGGACATAGATAATAAAAAGAAAAATATAGGATAGGCATTCCCATGATTCCCAAAATTCATAAAATACGAAGTTGGCAGTACTGAACACTGAATACTGGCAACCCCCTAGATTACTTACTAGAACAAGACTGGAACATAGAAGTGGTTGGCAACCAGATATACACAACCACAGAATACTTAAAATATAAAAATAACAACCATAACTGCGAACTGCATTTTTGTATGAGCAAAGTGACCAAAGAGTAGAATGACTACCCCAAGGAATTTATATATAAATTCATTGTGACTACAACATAAAAGTTGAGGTCATTCTTTATGTTTGACTAGTTCTTTGCTACAAGGAAACTAAAATTACTCGTCATTCCACTATATTTTTTCTTGCGCAAATGCTTCAAAATGTTAATAATTATTAACACATTGCCACGTTTATTTTCAGTATATTTGCTACATTTCTGACGTATTTCCTTATCCTATACCAACACCTCCCGATTTTTAAAACCGTTACACAAACATACTATTTTTTGAGATTTTTTTATTTACATTATGTCCAAATTTCGATTGTTAATAATTTCATATCTCCTATTATAGTTTCATTATTAGTCATTTGCGCAATATTTCTTCACTACAAAACAACTACTTATAGTCTCTACTACTATATACATACAAAAAAATGCAAAAATCCAGAAGTAGTAGGTACCGAAAAATTACCAAATTTGAAAATTGTCAAAGTACATATAAAAAAGAAATTTTGAAATAAGTTTATTATATAAAAAATTTTATTTTATACAAACGTTATTTGGTTATTATGGCTAAACTGTTAACCTGAACTGAAGGCCCAAAATAGTCAATCACAACAAATTGTTGTAGCTGCTTATTTTGAGCTGTGCTTTTTGTGGAAGCGCGACAATTTTTATCCATATTTCGATAAGATGGTTAGGAAGGATGGAAGGTTAAAAAGTTACACGCCCAACACGAACAGAACGCGCTCGGCGGTCCCCGGGTGTATCATCAGAACGCGCCCTTGTATAAAATTTGAGATGGTCAACCACAGAATAGATAAAAGACTGTCAACCCATAGATTACAAATATATTCGTTGTTGACATGTTGACTTGTCATTTCAGAGACTCTGTTCTGTGCAGAGACATAGAGTAGGGAGAATGCTCGTGCTGATGCGCGGAAGATCTAAACCTAATGGCCGCCATTTTGACCCATACGCCTGGCGCGATATTTAAACTGCTTAAAAGTCAGAACATTTTAAAATTTATATTGTATATACATATAAAATTTTGCATAAAAAGTTTCACATGCATATAGGTACCCTAAATTTAATTAATATTAGGGCTGTATTATCAGGATTACAATAAAAATAAAGGGGTACATATTTTAATATAAATTGTTCCTTCATTGAGCTGACTTTTTTTTAGTATATTACAAGATTTAACATATTTTACGATCCTAAGGGCACCCTACCAAAATAAAGCCAAATTGTTTATTCTTTAGAAAAGTAATTGAAATATAAGATATTCTGTTATTAATAAAAAGTTAACAAAGCTGGTAAACATTTTCTACAAAAAAGCTTGTAGTCACAGAAAATCGATAAAATTACTGCTTCTTTTAAGAAACCACTGCATCTTTCGGTATAGAAATCTTTTAAGAGGGCCATTGAAAATATAATGTACATGTAGACCTTCGGGCCGGCATATGTTAAACTAAAAAATTATGACTTTTTAATTAATTATAATTACGACGTAATGTAGATAAAGGATTGGACTAGGAGTTCTCCTTGTTTCATGGCAATCTATGCACTGCAAATATGAAATTATTAACAATTCAAATAGCAACAAGGGGGGTATCTAGGTACTCTATTTTTGATTGGCTCTTTATTCGAGCATATTACGGGATTAGCTCTTTGCTGAGTACCTTACTCCCCGCTCATACCGCAGAGCTCCAAGTCCGTGACTTTACATTAACAAAATGTCAATGCTGTTAAATACCCTATGCCGTATCTAGCACTATAAGATCGATGACTAAATCCTTAAAATATAGATTTAAAATAATCTGAGTGTTATTTGACACTGACAGGAGATATTATTAAACTTCAACTCGCAGTTAGTATTTAAAATTGATAATAGTGCTACACGTTACATTTGCTACTGAAAAAAAAAAAACAAAACAAAGTAGTTCTAAGAAATCAATTTTATTATTGATGATTAAATAATATTAATTTTGTAAGTTGTTTTCGTACAGCTGGTCCTTGAATTATTTCTGTGTATTTCTTAGCTAAATTAAAAAATCTTATTCTTGTGTAGGCTGCAATAATTTTTTTAATTAATATATACAAATGATTTTCCTCATTAGAGGCAAAACACAAATTATGGTCTATTAAAAATGGGAATAATTTTTCTGCATCACTATATAGGTTTTGTGCTACAGCTATAACAAAAGTGGACACAAAGTATTCCTCACATGGAATTCTGTTACCGGTAAAGACCAGGATGCGCCTTATAAACATCTCAGTTACTTGACAGATTTTTACTACCCCTTCTGCTGGTACTTGTAAACCTCCTAAAAATATCAATTAATACATTAAAAAAATAAAAATAATATAATAACTAGTTATACCTCTATCTTTTTTTAAAATAAATCTATAAGTTTGATTCTGCTCTATTTCATCTCTGCTTGCAATGCAATTTGTAATACATTCAGGACATTTATATGACCTCTTTAACATCCTAACCACATAACCACTCACGTAAGTAATCACATTTAAGGAAAATTGGTTAATGTCAATAAAAAATGGCAATACATCATAATCATGGTCTGTTGTCACTTCATCAGATACATCCAAATTATAACGCCTACATAGTGACACATCAACATCAATCATATCCGGTTTCTTTTCAGTTGTACTTGGCACTTTTAACACAGATGTGTCATCAAGAACTTTACAATTACCACCACGCTGAGATACATGTGAAAATAACAGCAGTCTACGAAACGTGTGCATGAACTGTAACGATGTAGGATTATTATTCCATCCATTGCGAGACCTGTAATATATATTTAATTAATGATAATAATAAATATCAAATGTAAAGTAGAGTAGTGTTACCTTACGGAACAAAAAAATATTTCTAAGTGGTCCTGGCTGCACTTATATGAGAGCAAATAATTCAGCCTATGAGTTTTTATAAAATCATCAAAAATGCCTATAATTGACACTGACGAAATAACAAAGCCAAATATAGGCGTTTTTCTGGGTGTACGATATAGAGGCCTTCCATCAACATTAGTGCAATCAACCAAAAAACGGATTGTGTCCATTAAAAAAGGTCTCCAAAATTGTTCATTGCTCTCTTTGAGAGGTGCTTTAAATTCTCTTGCCCAAGGACTTTTAGAATTTAGGATGTCAAAGAGTCTATCAATCCTTCTTATAAAAGATACCGTTGCTTCAACGCCTTGAAAATTGGGATGTTTTAATTCTCTATTTAAAAAATCCAATGCATCAGCAACACTACAACTAAGAGTTTGTGCAGCCAAATTTACCTGGAAATTTGAATGAATTAGTAAATAATTTCTTTAAAATATATAAAAACTTCTGTTGGAGATATTTTCGTTGATTTTAATAAATGAAAAGCAGAAATATTCATGGCACATTCACTGCAATAAACCTAACTATTCTCATTGTTCAATAAAATTCTAAACATTCTTGGAACGAACTATCAATCTCCAATCTGCAGAATTAAAAATGCAGGAATTCTTAATTACACAGGCTGAGGCTGGTTGATTTACTTGTTGAAGTTATTAATTATCTGTAATTGATAGTTTGTTCCCAAAAGTATTTAAGAATGTGTTTTATTTTACGAGACTAGTTATGTTCCTTGCAGACAAAACATATTAATAAATTGAAACGACCTGGCATAGTAGTTCACTTTTCATTTATCCTAAAATCTACGAAAACCTCAGCAACATAACTCTTAAGGATATAATTTACAAAACTATGAAACCTTACTTTCATTTTTTGCCTTTCCCATTCAATATGGCTTTTCTTCAGTTTATTAGCCAAAGTTAAAGTTTCCTCTTCTTGAAGTAAATATAATTTTTTAATAAAGTTCCAATCCACTACTCCATCTTCTGTTTTAATCTGTCCCAAAGTTGCAAGAAGGTTCCTAATTAATTTTAACATGTGACAAACATCCAATAAACAAAAGACTTTTATACTGCTGTAAGCTGGATGTGGAAACCAAGTTTTCATATTGTGGATATCATCTAAATGGCAACCCAATTCCTTTAACATAGCAAAATGAGCAGATGGACCATCACAAGTAATAGATGTCACTGATATGCCAATATCATGTAAACGTATCAATGCTTCGTTTACAATGTTCGCTTTTTCAATGCCATTTAACGTTTTTATAAAAAAGTATGCTATTGGCAATTTCCAGTGTGAATTATGAGACACAACCATTAAGACGAGAGCTTCAGATGCAATTTCTAGATCATCTCGATTCATAGAAATTCCTACATCTACATATCCCCAAGTCCTCTTTCCATCGAAGTCAATTTGTTTTTTAATTGACATTTCGTCTAATAGAAGAGAGCATATAACTTCTCTATTTGACTGCTTTGCTTCTTCTACCTTTATTTTTAAAGCATTAAAAGAAGTATCTGAAAATCCAGGAAAACAATTTATGCTAGCACACCATTTCCTAATAACTGAGGGGTGAGGAAGTCCCAATGCAAATGTCTGCCTTACATATTCATATGCCTTACTAGAATAAAATTGCAATGTACATGCAAAGTTTCTTAAATTTTCTGGATATTTTTCTTTTGTTGTAGTTTTGTTTTGTGTGTTTTTAATATATCTTCTCATTAGAAGATGAGGCACATCTTCATAGCATTTCTCCAAGTGATTAATTGCAACTTCTGAGAGATGCTGTTTTTGTTTCAGATCTTGGACTATGGTCGTTAAAGTTGTAATTTTTTTTTTAAGATTTTTAATGGTTTTTTTAGCGGAATATAACTTTTTTCTAGACACCTGTCCTACTTTCCTGGACTCAATATATTTTTTCTTGATCTTGCTGGGTGACGTGCTAGAACAAAAACAAAAGAAAGGATTAACATAAAACTTTAAACATATTTTTATTACGCTGAAAAATAGTTTGTAATAGTGAATAGTTAAACCCAAGTTGAAATTTTTTACTTAATTTTGTTAATTAAGAGCTATGTGATTTTTATGGAGTTCTCTAAAAAAATACATTGAAATAGGGTTCAATGAGTGATATAGACTTCAATAGGAAGAGTTAAGTTTAAAAACAATACCAGAGTAATAAGTTAGAATGATACAAAAATTGTGGTATAGTAACGATCTGGTGACATCTCTCTAACACATTACTCTGAGCAGGTATAATCGTTGGAATTTACTACATATGTTCCATATATCAATATCTCAAAAATGTGATGCTCAATTGTTTTTCTGTTTATGTTATACCTACCATTATAATCACAACAAAGATAATGCTATTTTCTTAATTTAACAGAACTTATTGTTGCTCTTATAAGAAGTCGACATTTATGCTGATTTGAGTTTAAACACACTGTATATTTTTTATGACCTATAAGCATACTCAGAACCTGCTGCCCAGTTACTTCCAACACTGTTCTCTCGTGAGAATAGTGCTGGAAGTAATTGGGCTACTGCTTCTCATTGATCCCGTACTAGTCAGAAGTGCTCTGTGAACAAACATAATATGTTCATGCCCCATTTAATGTTGACTCGATATACTAGAGATAGAAAAATGTATAATAAAATAACTTACCTATAGCTATGAATAGTTTGAATAAACTTGATTTTCTTCCTTTTTGTACCACTACTATCAGTACTTGTCTCTCGACCAGATGTTTCACTAAAATCATAATTAAATCAAAATTAGTTAAATATAAGTTAAACTTATAAAATAATAGTAGGTACATGACTGAACAAAAGGACATTAGAGCTTTTGGAACTGGAGATGGGAATGAAAAATATGTAGGGTATGTATTAGTATACTATAATTTTGTTATTCAATAAAGCTGACAAATAATCAGCTTTATTGAATGGCATAAGCAATGATTCACTCTAATTAGTTCGTAACGTAAAGAATTTAGGTGATTAATATTTAATTGTAGTTTACTTTCACCTCATAGCTACTTATTAATTTCTTACCCCATATGTCTTTTTAATTTACGGTGTAACAATGATGGCACTGAGGTGTCAGAAACTGATGTCCGAGAAGAACTAAGCGAGGAAGACTGTAATGTCTGTGAAAGTTCCACACTAGTTGTGCCTTCTAGTAAAGCTGCAGTGGGGCCTTTGGCTTTCTTGTGTTGTGTTTGAATGCCTGACTTGCTTGTAGTTGCGACTTCTAATAAAGATACAGACTTATATTTTGTTTGATGACCTTGGGTTTGAATGTCTGACTTACCTGTAGTTGCAGCAACTTGTAAATTTAAACTTGGAACAGCATTAGGCCTTAAGTAAGTCCTACTGCCACTCCTTATAAAATCCAACTCATTGAAATGTCGCGAACAAATTAATTTATTCTCTGACCATTTCCAGTCACTATCTTTGCTTAGTACATTCAACCATTCTTTCAGTAAATCTCCTCTGGGAAATCTAGAACTTCTTTGTAAGTAAACAAGTTTAAAAATCTTTTGTTTTAAATTTACCTGTGAAAAGTAACTCCTTCTGGCTTAAACCTTTTCACATTTTTACACCCTTTCACAGAGCAAGACATGACGGAAGATTAACTTTTTACTCTGTAGAAAATATTTCAAAGTCACTAAGATATTTAAGACGGTAAGAAAATAACAAGTTTATTAATTTTATCACTCGAATAACCACACAATTACCATCACTATCACAACACATTGACAACACATTGACATCTAAAGTTCAAAATGGCGGCGATTATAGAGTCGTCAGATAATGAGATGCGCAGACGTTCAAAAGCATTCTACTTACTCTATATCTATGGTTCTGTGTCATTTCTTTTGAAGTATGGCGGCTGACAGATAACAGAACATTCATCGCCAATAATTTTAAGTGAAATTTAAGGTTTTTGCAAATAAAAACCATGAAACAATAATGAATTTCAGTAATTTATAGATAGAAATATTAACTGGATAAAGTAATAATGGTTTCCGAAGAGTTTATCAAAGCTGAATATCCATTACATTGGTGTGTATGGAAAAATGATTATAA
Organism: Pogonocherus hispidulus; assembly: GCA_963924545.1. Lineage (NCBI taxonomy): Eukaryota > Metazoa > Arthropoda > Insecta > Coleoptera > Cerambycidae > Pogonocherus > Pogonocherus hispidulus. The sequence continues at coordinate 46,331,654 of OZ004698.1, read as the reverse complement.
AAATTTAGAAACCTTTCTGTCTAAGAAAATGGTGTGTATCTTATTTTAATTAGATTATTTGTTATATTGATTTACAATTATTGATATGAACATGTAAAAAAATAAGTACTTCTAAACCAATTAATTATTTCAGCATGATAAAGAAAAACGGGATATTCGGGGGCGGACCCCTTTGATGTTAGCTGTTACATTAGGACATTTAGAATCTGCTCGAACATTGTTGAATGCTGATGCCAATGTTAATTGTGAAAATTTAAAAGGATGGACAGGTAAGCTATAATAGTATTTACAGAAACATGTTTTTGTACTAAATATGCATGAATTCCCCTGAAAATGTATTTGAGAATCATCAAAAAGGTTTGTTTTGGAGATAATAAAGGTTAGAAACTCTTTTTTAAACAAAATGTTTAGTTGAGTCAATATTTTTGTACCTATAAACAGTGCAAATCCGTAAATTAATTATTTTTATAGAAAAGAGTTATAAACTTTATGGAAATGTTGATTTCTAATGGGTTATCACCTAATGGAAGATCACTAGTAGGTGCTAGTAATCTTTGGCAGTTTTTATTTATTTATTTATTAATTTTTTTTTGTAACATTATCTTATCTAGCAAATACAGAGTAGTAATTCAATCTCAACTTAATGCTGAGGAGCTAACCAGTCATATTTTTTATCAATTCCTTTTGCATAGTATTTGACCAAGTATTTGAATCCTAGATTCGGATACTAGTTGATTTCTCTGAGCCGACTTATAGAGCTGAGTCATCTCAGCTCTATAATAGTATATGAGTAGTATATCTACTTGCAGTGGTATCTTCGCAATATTGTTTTATTACATTATTATTGAATTTTGTCCATATCATATTCGTTTTTGGCTTCCTAATCTGTGTATTGAAAGCTTAAAACGTGTATGATAAAAGCAAATTTTATTTATAACACCGAGACAATATTTAAACAAAACTGAGTTTATTTATTCAATAATTGTATACATATGTCTAAATATTATAAATATTCCAATAACATGGTTCATAAATAATTCGTGGTAAACAAAGCAAGATAAAATAAATTTTTGAGATTAGAACTTTTTTGATATTATGTATATTAAATGTATCTATCTACCTACTGTATAATAAATAATAAAGGTAACAATGGCAAATAATCAGGTGTGCTGTTTTTGAACTAGTTAAAAATGTGTAATAAATTTTTTTTTTTTAATATCTGGGGAAGTGCGTTCTGTTGTATATTTTGGTTAAGATCAAATGTGTTAATGGGTAACAACCCATTATGGTACTACCACCACTACCCCAACATGGTAGTGGGTAAAAACTTGCTAAAACGAAATATTTAATATTTCTTTAAATAAATTACTTTTAATTAAAATATTACAAAATCGTGCAAAATAGTTATTGTTTATATTGAATTGTATTGTAATAATCAATAAAATCTTGGCATCTTTCAACCAATGGACTTTAATGTTTATCAGAAATATTTATCTTAAGGTAAATATAACATTTCACGTATCTAATACTGTGTTCTTAACAGAAAATAAAAACATGAGAACAGAAAATCTTCTTATTTTTCAAGAAAATATGGTAATAATTTTAAAAGGTTTTGTGTGAAATTTTTCATTTATTGGCGTTTACAACTTTTCGTTTATTTTTGGGGAGTATGTGCAAGTTCGCATTTGATTCTATTTTTGTAATGTTGTTTTTATTATATTGTCTTTATGCGAAGCCAGGCCAATTAATTTAATAAAAATATGTTTTATCAGCATCATCTGATGCTTTTGTTTTGTTGGATATTAATTACTTTTTCACAGAAAATTTAAGCAGGCAATTATTTTCAGTAGAAACAACAAACAAGGCAATAAAAGATGTTGGAGAGGTAGGAGGAGTAAATGTTACATTCCCATTTTAACCTTTTTATTTATCTGATGCTTGTAGTATAGTGTATGACATACATACTGGAATGAGTTTTTTTTTTTAGTGGTGCAGGAGGCAGTTGCAACAGGTGATCCAGAACTGTTACATATGGTGCTTGAACGAAGAGATTTCCAAAGATACACCAGTCGTATGGCTGGAATTCCAGAACTGCTACAGCGGCTTAAGCAGGCACCAGATTTTTATGTGGAAATGAAGTGGGAATTTACTAGTTGGGGTTAGTTTTTGGTTTATAATTTTTACAAAGTATGTCCGTTTTGACAGAAGACAGCGCTTGGGGGGAAACAAGCATGGTTTTTAACAAATTTAATTTCGTGTTTTTCTCACAATTCTGTATTTTGCTTTAGACACATCATACGAGTAACTTATGCTTCTCTGGAAGGTAAAATACAATTACAGTTTAATAAAAATCACAAATTTGCTCATGGAAGTTAGTTTATGAGAGAAACAAAAAAAGAAGATAATTTCCATATTTTGCACTTACTTTCACAGACCCAAAATTGGTGTATTTCTAAAATTTTAGAAGTATTTTTACAGATAACTAGTGATGTTCTTTGAACCGTTGATTTGCTTTTCTTCCAAGCTTGAAGTATGTCATAGGTAACGACGTTACATGTAAAATGTATTGCTTGTAAAAGCTTTTAAACCTTTTCAATTTTTTAGTACCTCTAGTATCACGAATGTGCCCTAGTGATACTTACAAGGTGTACAAACAAGGTTCCAATGTCAGGATAGACACCACATTGTTGGGTTTTGATCATACTAGTTGGCAGAGAGGAAATAGGAGCTATGTTTTCCAGGGACACAGTGAGTAAAAAATGTTGAAAGCAATAAAAGCATACAATATCCCGAAAAGTAAGAAATATAGTTAACATATTCTTTCATTTGTTATGTATGAGTTGTTCTTCATTTCAGTAATTTCATATTTCCCATACATTTTATTCTTAATATTTCGGCTTCCTCTTTCTAGCATAATTTTGAAAAATCTAACAAGGAAATTATATTTGTGTTTAGAGAATAATCTAACACTTATAGAAATCGCATATTAGGTTTTATCTATTTTCCAGGTCTGGAAATAATAATTTTCCCCAAACAAATTAACCATTAAGTTTCAGCGGGATTTTAATGTTCATCAGGTTTAAATACAGTCTGCATTTTTCGGACAACTTTTGCAGAAAATTAGATATATTTCTCTTTATACCATTAAACGTAGGGGATCCATTTAAAAAATTGAACTACTGCAGGAACTAATGCAATTGTAAAAATGTGCCTATTTCTTATTTTTTAGGTACTGTCGATATTTTAAAATTGTCTTATTTTTGTGGGGACACTCACAGTGCACAAAATAATAATAATAATATACTGCTCCCTCTCTCATACAAGTCTTTGACTTTCGAGCTCATCACAATAATTAAAATGAGAGATGGAGATATTTTTATTATTATAATTATAATATTAAACACTTATATCATACATTTTTATCTGAAAACATCAGTCTTGACTGATCGGTTAATTTGACTTATTTATTTTTATAAGCTATTCGAATTTGCTCGCCTATAAGAGGGAAAAGAAGTTACATTTATAAACTGACAACATATGATAATATTGGTAAATATATTTTTGCTAGAGGCTTTTATTGTCATATCTGCTATTCAAAAAAGGTTACCAGAGTTACACAGATAATTTTGAAAACTGCAGAGTTTGATTATTTATTGTTTTAAAAATATTTATGTAAGCTAGTAGTAGTCACTCTTTATTTTTATTGCTAGTGGTCTAGAAGTGCTAAAGAAGATCCGTACCTACAAGATACAATTTGCGACGTCTACGTAGATATTTGTATGCTACCGCTATTATTTGTGTAAACGGTGTATTTATGTTTAATAGACGATGGTGCTACAATGATGGAAATTGACCACGATCTTCAACAAGTATATTGCGAGCAAATGCGAACCACAGATGATGCGTTGGGTATTTTGGTGCCCAACGAAGATTCCGTTTCACAACGTCTGACAACTCCCATAGTTACTACTTATGTAGATACAGAAAAAATCAGTTTTGAAAGGTTAGAAAAAGACAAAAAACTTATTAAAATTATTTAAAATGTGTGTGTTTTAGTTTTACATAGTATTTTTTTTTCTTTTTTAGGAATAAAGCAGGGATGTGGGGTTGGAGATCAGACAAGACTGAAGTGATTAACGGTTACGAATGCAAAGTTTTTAGTGCTTCTAATGTCGAGCTTATTACAAAGACAAGGACTGAACATCTGACAGAAAGTGACAAAGCGAGGAGTAAAAACAGTAAAACTCCCTTGCAAAATTTCTTGGGTATAGCTGAAGTGGGAGAAAGTCAAGCTGCTGCTCTTTTGCCAAATGTATGTTGAAAAGAACTAAGAATTTAAAAAATTGTATCTAATGATGTGTTGTGCCTTTCAGGAGGAGTTCTCGAATTCAACTAATCCTTGCAATATTACACCCGAGGAGTATTTTGATCTTTCAGTTGATTTGGAGGCTCAGGGTAGAGATATAGGACGCCCCAAGGAAGTTAATATAAAAGTGCAGAAGTTTAAAGCTAATTTGTGGCTATGCGAAAATTATCCTCTTTCCTTACCCGAACAGATTCTTCCAATTGTTGATCTTATGGCGATATCTAGTTCTCATTTTGCCAAACTAAAAGACTTTATCCAGATGCAACTGCCGTCTGGGTTTCCTGTTAAAATAGGTAAATATATTATAACTCAATGTTTATTAATTTGGACTAATACTAGTATATAAGAAACTAAACAATGAAATTGTCATTAGTTTTAGCCTTCTTAATGACATACATACCTGAATGTGCCGATAATTTTTCTTTGTCGTAAGTTGTTGTAATTTTTTTCAATAAAGTCAATTAACAATAAAGAAGATTTCTTGCTTTGGACATAATTGCATAATATTTTCAGTAAGTTACTGATCACTGCTGTGAAAAAGTAACTAAATTATTTAGAGATATTTTGTGTTTAGTGTGCGTTACTGTAGAGGACAGGGTTAAACTATTTTAATGACAGTAAAAACGTATTGGAAACTGGTATTATTCTTTGGCAATTATAAATAAAATAATGGAACACATCGACTGTTTAAAGTAAAGCTACTAAATTTGTGACGTACAACATAAAAAACCCTGAATTTCAGTTGACCAGTATGGTTTTTGATTAAAATGTTACAATTTGTTTGATCCATTGTATTTTCAGTCCGACATCTAGGTATGTTTCAGTTGTCCAAGTTCATCAGTACATCAATTCATCTTTTGCCTAATAAATACACCCGTCGGATAAAATAATAGGCAGTGACGTATTACCGCGTGACGTAATAAATTGTGGTGGGGACTGTAATTCCATAGACGTTCGCAAAAATCGTTGGAAAGGTGCTAATAATGTCAAATAAATATAAAAAATATCAGAACATGAACGGTGTTATAGAAATTGTGAATTGTTTTTCAAACTCACCTTACAGATTAGTTGTACATCGAACGAAATTGATGAATATTGCCACAGATATTAAAAGAACGCTTTTAAGTGTTGATGGCCCACCACCAACCCACAGCCGCCACCGAAAACGCGATTAATCACATTCCGGAGCAAGTTTACTATTTAACACTTCACTTCACTTCACTTCACTTCATTTCACTACACTACACTACACTACACTACACTACACAACACAACACATGTCTACACATCCTTCATTTTAACCATGTCTCATCCATATAATATATTTTTCTATTTAAAGCGCGAAATTCTCTTATTTTCTCCAAACATTCTCGTCTCCATGTCACAATCTCATTTTTCTCTATAAGCATACATACTCTTCCGATTCCGTTTGCAATATTTGAAATTCATTTCATGCATTGTCCTTATAAGCAATTTATACGAGAGTTTGGGCAAATCGCTGTCTTCTGCCAAAGCAATGGAGTCTGTGTCTCCATATTTTGTTGCACGAAATACACTACAAAAGGAGACTTTTGTTAATTCACTACACAGTTCCGCCGCATCCACAACATTTAAATTTTTATCACGCGCTTTTAATCGTTCATAGAAATTTTTTATCATACGAATTTCCTCGCTTGTCAGATGAGATCGTTTACGCGTTTCTAATCCACTGCTCCCCGCGATCGCTTCCATAATAAAATCCTTTTCTTAGAACACTAAATAAACTAAGTAACACATCACCAAGTTCACCAATTAATATATGCAGTCCAGAAACAAATTACAGCATTTCCCGCGTACTACGCTTATGTCAGGCTGCGATGAACTACTTGAATGTGTGTGAAATGCGCATGTCCGATCTTCTAGACACTCTTGACTTTTGTTGCATATCTCGCTCTTCGTTTTTTAACCCGTTAAACAAAGACGGAACTATATCCGACGTAAAGAATTGTGGTAGCATCGAATAGAGAAGCATGGAACCACCATGGAACAGACAATTTATAGTTCTGTTCAATAGTAATGCGTAAGCGGCATCACTTTTCTATGTGCAAACGTTTGTGCCGCTATGTATTAAGTATTTACACTTCGTCCCTATTCTGTATCGAATTAGACCATGAGTCACTGCCTATTATTTTAGCCGACTGGTATAGTGTCATTCATTCATCGATATATTCATTTATAAAATTTAAGTAAATATATTTCAGATTATTATTTTTTTTTCACAACGGTAAATACTTTTAGAAATACCACTGTTCCATGTCTTGAATGCGAGGATTACGTTTGGTAATATTTTTGCGATGGACACACCAGTATCAGATGTGACAAAAGTTGATGAAGACGATAGATTAACGTGTGTTTTGGACGAACATATATTCCAGTGCCCACCGGGATATTCCCAGATTGGTAATGGTAATGCATCCCCCATCTTTTATTTTATTATATATTTTCTATTAGTTAACAGTTTTGTTTCATTCTTTAAACCAGATAACGGAAGAGTAATATGTTAGAAAGTCATAAATAATTTTATATTTAGTAAAATGGATTTATCCATTATTCCGCTCATTCATTTTACTTTTTATAGAAAAAAAAGAATGACAATCGTGGCGAGTTACTAGGTTTGATTATCAGTTCTAGAATAGCTTAACGGCATTTCACATAAACAATTCAACTCTGAATATTGCGCTTACAATCACCTTAAAAATAATATCAATATCATATTCGGTGTTAACTTGAACAATCATACAAATGAAATTGTAAGACTGATGTATGTTAGGCTGCTGCGAAGAGATTAGAGCTGGGTCGCTCATCAACAACTCGCACGAATATTCATTTATCATTAATTCCGCTATTTCCACAGCGTACAAACATGAACTTTTTAAGCACTCGATTTCTTTTATTGTGACTCAGCTTAGTTCAGCTCGCTACACAATACACATGCGATGTATGATGAATGCTACATCACCAAATGGCGAATGAATGCTACAGTGACAGTGCTATGAGCACATCATTTAAAGGAACGAGATGCTCTGAGCACATCGTTCAAATGAATGAGTCACACGTGCCGGTACACCGAAAATGAACGAGCGACCCAGCTCTAGAAGAGATGATGTAATGGTGGATGATATAGAAAATTTAAAGCAAAGACTGGAAGATCTGGACATTCAAAAGTTCACTGAATGTGTAAAAATGGGTACACGATGTGACGATTAGTGAGTAAATTTTGTCCTATGAATTGCAAATAGTTCCAAGGATTTTGAGTGACGAACAGAATTGACTATGGTTTGAAATTTCATCTGATGTTTCGTATTTTTAGAACAGGGTAATTACTAGAGATAAAACTTGGTGCTTCCAGTACAATCCACAAACAAGATGTCAGCACAGCCTACGCAAACAAAAAGTTGTGCTACGATCACAGATCACAACAATGCATATCTGCTTTTTTATCATAAATACAGTATTCACTTTAAATTTATTAAACAAGGATAGATAGTGACCCGACATTGTTACTTAAAAACACTGAGAGGGGTTACAAGATGGTGTTGGTAAAAAGCGTACCAAGTTTTCGTCGAACAATAGGCTTTTCACCATAATAATCCCTCCAATACATGATGCACTAACCATTTGTGGCTATACAACTAAAAAAAACAAATCGATAATGTAGAATATCAACCTTATTAACCAGAGCAGTCAGAAAAATAAGTTACATTTGTAAATATACAAGTAAAATGGTTTAAATCCATTTCGAAAATTTAGTTGCTAGATCTCATATATTGGAAGTCTGTAATTGTTTACCAGTGCAACAACTATTATGTCAGAACTATTTTATACTGTGAAAAGTGTGAAATTATAATAGTTTTTTCATAAAGCGAAGTGGTGAATATAGTTTTCTGGTTTAAATAGCATGATTTATTATTAGTATTAATTTTAATTTAGTTTTTTATAGTACTCATTACCATTTCACAATAAAAGTATATACATTTCACTTTTTGTACGACTTGGCCATTGACTTTACAGCTCATTATCCGACTTTTAATTATAGAAAGTACACTCCAAGTCAACCCTGACCCTCTCTAGCTGCAGATAATTACAAAAACTTGTATTTTGGCAATTATTGTTATAAAGTTGCGTTTCTAAAATGCTTTCCTTCAACTGTAGATGATGACACAACAAAACTATTATATTACGGGAAATAATGCTATTTATTTAGCCATAAAAATCTCATGGAATATAATGTGCATGTAATAATTTCATTCATATTCACTTGCAGTTTTGTGGTTCAATAATAATCCGTTTCGGAGCTGTAAAGCCAATGGCCTGATGAATAATGTTAATGATTTGTGTTTATTTTAGCTGGAGTTGATGGTAGACGTCAATTCAGTATGGAGGAGGAAGACGATTTACTCCAGTTTGCTATACAACAAAGCCTCATTGATGCTGGCACAGAAAAGGAAGAGGTAATATATGTTTTCATCAATTCATTTCCATTTCAAATAATGTGTTACTTGGTCGTTGAATTTTGGTTTTATGGATTGTTTTTTTTTTATTTATTTAGGTGGATATTTGGGAGGCTTTAAAGGCTCAGAAGCCTTCAAGACCTGAAACTCCAAATTTTATTGGAGAAGAAGAAAGGCAGCTTCAAAGGTTTGTTATATATCTTTTAAATTTCAAGAATATGGGATATTTAATAAAAAATAAACAAACATAAAGTGTTGCTAAATATTGATATTTTTTCGTAATAATTAGTTGATAAGAAATTGTTTTGCAAAGAACATATTCAGGGCATTTTACAATTTATCACTTTCTGAAAAAACTGTTTTCTTCACATTTTGTTTAAGAAATCGCATAGCAGTTACACCTGAACCTTCATCATTTTATTCAAGGAGAATAAATAGATCCAGGAAAAGATCCTTTTAATTCTTTCTTTAGACTTGCTAGTTGCTTCTGTCACATTAGCCAGATACCGCTTTTAACGCTGTATTTTAAAATTACACAGAATACAACAATCCCTTTTGTTGCTATAAAATAAAATTGAAATTACAAGTTGTTGATTAAATTCACGAGCTTAACAGAAATTGTGTTAAAATAAAGAGTGTAGGGGAATTGATCATGTTTCTTAAAAAACTATTGATCCGAGAAAAGTGTTAAAATCTTCAATTTTTAGTCCTAGTTATCTACAAAACTTTTTGTACAAACATATAACCTAGTTGTTTACAATATTAAAATTATAATTTGTTGTAACAAATTAAGGCATTATTATTGACAATTTATAAAGAAAAAGTGAAGTTACAAAAATGTATCTCGTTTATTTTAATGCAAACAATATATATTTTTCTTCGTCTAAAAAGACACTGGTTTTGATACCCATATCTGGCATTAAAGTTATCGTTTTTATTACTATATAGGATGAATCATAGACATAATACTAGTGTTCATGGGATAAATTAATGGATTGCTAGGCAACACTTAAATTTGCCAGAAAAATTACGTCTGTCAACTGTTTATTAATTAATTTGACGATTTATTAAAATCCAAACAAATGTCATGGCTGTATTGACATTTACTTGAGTGACGATTTAAAATTCATATTATATGTTTGTATTATTCATCTCAAATGATTGGAGAAAAAATAAAATGTATTCTTCGGTTAAAAAGTGATGTTTTCGACTCGCAGATTTGTATTCGGTTGGCTACGCTGACGTTCCGCCTCGCAAACGTAAACAACTGCTCGTCAGAAAAACTATCACTTTTTATTCTGATAACACAGTATACTATTAAACTTTGCCGTAATAATCCCTTATATTTCCTGTAATGTTAATGGCTAGATTATTGTGTTTTACATCTGTAGAGCTATACAAGCCAGCTTAGAGCTTTACCAGCAAAATGTTGATTGTTCCGACGCCCTGGAAAATAGTAGTCCTGACAGGGATTCTGATCTGCACATGGCCCTACTGCTGTCTCAGCAAGAGCAGGAAAGGGAAAGACAAAGAGAAGAACAGGAGAGACTGCAAGAGCAAAAGTTACTTGAGGAAATTTTACAACTATCTCTTACAGAAAAATAATTTACATGATGCAATTTCTATTTCATAAGCAATGAATATAGTAATAGTATACTAATTTAATAAAAAATACCAGTCTTTTTAAAGCTCCGATCACAACCTAGCATATTATATAGTGGCAGTAATACGGATAATTGTGTAAAGTTGTTTTTTCAAGTTACTAGTTGTTTATTTAAAAACAAAATATTTTGCTTCACTTTGCCATCTCACCATACAAATTATTTGTATGGTGAGATGGCAGTAGTTAATTATCAAATTGAAATGAAAATATGTTTTTCAGTCTGCCTTTTTTTTGACTAACCTGTAACGTTTCTAATATTGTGAAATCCAGGAATAGACAATAATGACAGGCAGACAGACATCTGAAAGGCAGAACATCTGACCTGGTTTGTCATTCAAGAATTTTAATTTTAAATATTGTCTCCTAAACTACTTTTATCATAAAAATGCAATGTAATATTTCTACGAAATAGTGCCAACTAGCAAATTGATAATTTCACTACTAGTAGTAGGTACAATTGATTTGTCAAATCATATTTGAAATTCATTCATGAACGGCTCATTATGAAAATTAATTAAAAATTATTGTTCAACGCAGTAACATATATAAATCTATTAAATATCGAAATTTTAACTCTATTCCTACGCCACAGACAAAACCACTTGGCTGCAAAAATAAATTCAGTTTTAAAAGTATAAAACATTCATTAATTATATTGATATATTACATTTAACAATATTAATACTGAAATTGTAATCTTATTAATGGTAAATTTCATATTATTTTATTTCCCAATTTAACTAAAAAAAGAAAAGTAAAACAATTCAGCAGTTTTACCAAAATGGTTTTTCTTGTTCACATGTTATTTGTATTTTCCATCTTGATAATTTATATATGAAACAAAATAATTTGTCTGGTGAATAATCACTTTAAATTCCGATTATTATAAAGATTTGAACATTTACTCTTGTCTCGATGTCCTAGTATTACTGTAAGTTTTAATATTTTTAACTTTTGATTTTATGAGGTAAAATGTAATCTAAAAAGGCTGGTAAAAACTAAACTTAAAAATGGTGATACATTTTCTAAATAGCGAATCATTTTTTATATCATATGTAACTATGCTATCAAAATAGTTAATCCTGTAGGTACCCTTTCTTTTTTTATGCTGAAAATCGTGATATTATGTAATGTGTATGCTTTATTTGTCGATTATTAAATAAATCTTAATTAAAATTAACTATATGGGGCCAAGTATGCATCCATGCCAAATAGTAAAAAGAAAATGAACCTAACAGTAATACATTATTTATTTTATAGGTTCATTTTGGTATAATTTGTAATTGTAGAATATTGTTATTTATTTATGTAGTTCCTATATTATATTTATTATATGTTTTACAATATATTGTTCTAGGTATATGAGCAGGTGTTATAACAATTATTATTTATTTAAGAGTTTGTAAATAATCATTAATAAATAAATTGTTTCTTCCATCCAATTCAGATTTTTTACTCCATGTTTTCCTGGGCCCTAAAACATATTAAAATAAATAATAATACAAATATAAAAGTAATAATGTTACTTGTTGTATATAGCTTGAAGTATGTGAGTGCTTCTTGTATATCGCTCTTCATTTTTAGTAGCAGTTTCAATCCATCTCTTCTTTACTTTAACCCATCTCTGAAGATGGCCGCATATTAATTCATTTTTTTCCACTACAGGACACTCATCCTTTAACAATATTTTCAAGTTTATGAATCTATACAAAGTAATTTAATTCATGTTTTTACACAACAGTTAAAAATTAAAAAATGTGTAAAAGCGTACTTACATAATTCAAATTGATATTATCCTTATTTTGAACCTGTTCGGGTATTGGAGATGGAATCCTTGTAGAAAATGGTTTAGTGGGAGCTGGTAGTCTAGTTACGTCAGATATAGAGTTCTCGTTCCACGCAGAATTGTCTGGCTCAGGTGATGAAACTCTACGCCTGATGAAAACATTAGTTTTAGCAGATTTTTGTATACAAAGCTTTTAGTCAATAAGCAAAATCGCAATTTTACAATAAATAAATTACTTGGAAGTTAGCAGGTAACGTAAGTGATATCTCAAAACAGCACTTTCTTTTCAGACATCTTTAGCACACTTTCTTATTGTGCCCACCTTTGTTACACAGAGTACGACACGGGACACTGTGCGTTACCTATTAAATTTGTATTTTACAAACTGTGGCTATATTATTCATTTTAATTTAAATATATAAACGTGGATATGTTTAAATAAATGAAGGAAACCATGTCTTTGTGAAACTAGACTTTGTTATAACCCTGTTCTTAAATCTTTATTTACAAAATGCTGGTTAATGCAACTCCAAAGATATGTTAATTTAGGTAAAATCATCAGAGTAATAAATAAAGGGGAGACCGCATTCCCTATTTCAAAGCATAATGTAAACATGTAACCTCAACCTACTGGATGTTGATAAACAAACAATACATAATGAACACACGATGGTCCCTGATCGTATCAGCGTAGTGGCGTATCAAGCTATATCACGGAAATGCTTACAATATACATAATTATATACAAAAGTTAAGTTCTAAAACACAGTTTAAGAACACATAAAACACTCGGCTTCACCAATTTTTGATTTCAAAATAATGGCGTTACTTGCTATATTAGGTTAATACCAGGCAATGTTGCCACTTCCGGCGCTTAATATCGCTAGAAATTTCAATAATGTATTGATGGATATGGAGAGCCTATAATTATAACACAAGTCACAAAAAAATAGTGGGTAGCCTTAAACATATTACAATGTAACTAATTTGTAAATTGATTGAGGTCAAGAATGTGGTAGATCTTTACATGTTAATCAATGAAAATGATGACGGTTGTACCTAGCTATAAAAATAAAAAAGTAACTTCTGCATCAATGTCAAGGACGTTGCAGGGACCGATGTTTGTAAATACATTTACCTCAAGGCTTCACTTTAGAATGTAAATAACGGTCTCCCCTTTATTTATTACTCTGATGTAAAATCCACTTAAAATCCATAAGTAAATTGTATGTACAGGGTGTCCAAAATAAGATCCTCTATCCCCTTATCTCAGAAAGTATAAAAGGTAGAGAAAAAAGTTTTTTGTTTTTACCTGAATTTTTCATTTTTATAACCTTCTTGAATACAGGTTGTTCAGTTTCTCTGATCCAGGCATCAACTTTCTGTTTTTAAATGGGACACCCTATATTCAATTACGTTTTTGAACTCTCATTAAAATTCTAGGTCGACATTGTTAAGAGTATCCTATACCTATCATTTACCGTTACGAAGATATTAGCATTTAAAGAAAAAAATCTGTAAAAAACACCTGCTCAAAAAAGCTCGGCAAAACAAATAAGACATCAAAAAAAAAAGCTAAATAGGGTTTATTTCGTAGACAATTAGACTCAGAAATTACTTCTATGGATCGATATTACCTGATTAATATACAGGGTGTTTTTGACAGATGGCTCAAACATGTATATGTAAAATTCCAGAAAATCGAAAATCTCTTATGGAACACCCTGTGTATTATTATATTTTTGGATTCTCTATTAAATTTTAACCTTACTCTATATAACGTTCCCTATTCTTATTTTGCTTAGTTTTCAAGATATTGACGAAAATGTGGAAAAATTATCAGCTATTAATCATTATCGACTATTATTAAAAATATATCTACTATTATTTGGTATATTATAGTTAGTGTGCTTTAATACTGATTAAGAATATATTATTTTATTAAAAACTAATATTTTTTTAAATTATTTCATTAATTAACTAATATAAACATATCTATGTTTGTAACTTAAACCACAAATAACTAACAATAATTAACAAATAACAATAAAAATAATAAATTAAATCAAGTGTCCTATATGTCCTCAATTTTCAGCTATGCATATTGTGTATATAACTGTTAGTTTTCTTACAGCGCAATCACTTTGATTGAGTGCTTCAATTTCCATCCTAATTTTAATCTTTAAATCATCAACATTATTACTCTGAATTTGATAAACTCAGGGTTTCAATGTACCCCCATAAAAAGTTATCAAGTGGAGTTAAATCTGGGATCCTCGGCGGCCATGGGATATTCCCGTTTGGCCCTATCCATTCCACAAAATAGTTCTTAATAAAATTCTTTACAACTGCAGTATTGTGGCATGGAACTTCATCCATCTGATAGATGATCTGATTGGCATCTTCTTTGGCATCCAATAAAGGTACAATGCAAGTTTCTAATGAATGCCATTTCCTGATATTTTACCTAAGGTACCTGGGACCATTTAAATATTGGCCAAGAAAGACAGGGCCTAAAATGTGTCTCTTATAAATAGCGCACCAAACATTTTCGTCAATATCTTGAAAACTAAGCAAAATAAGAATAGGGAACGTTATATAGAGTAACGTTAAAATTTAATAGAGAATCCAAAAATATAATAATACACAGGTAATACAAATGAATTCGAAACAATAAACCATATTCTCTTTGACTGTCCTATTTACTGCTCTATGAGGACCCCACGCTCTGACTCAATTCTACTAAATTTTAACTCCTTCATCTCCTCATTAGAAAATACCACTGCTAACTCGGCTAAGACAATCGCCTACTACATTTGGAGCGTATTGAAATTGCGATCATTTATAATGAATGAATAATTCATTTAATTTCACCTTTTGCCTCCTATAACTATTCGACTTTAAAGTTATATTGTCTCGTTTTCTTTCTTTCATGTATTTTTAATTGTTTTTTCTAATAACATAATTGTAATCTTTCCAGACTCTTGCTATAAAATACTGTATTTTCTTAAGCAATAAAGTAATAATAATAATAATAATAAGACACAGGGAGCTCCATAAGAGATTTTCGATTTTCTGGAGTTTTAACATATACATGTTTGAGCCATCTGTCAAAAACACCCTGTATATTATAATCAGGTAATATCGATTCATAGAAGTAATTTCTGAGTCTAATTGTTTACGAAATAAATCCTATTTACCTTGTTTTTGGATGTCTTATTTGTTTTGCCGAGATTTTTTGAGCAGGTGTTTTTTAAAGATTTTTTTCTTTAAATGTTAATATCTTCGTAACGGTAAATGATAGGTATAGGATACTCTTAACAATGTCGACCTAGAATTTTAATGAGAGTTCAAAAACGTAATTGAATATAGGGTGTCCCATTTAAAAAAAGAAAGTTGATGCCTGGATCAGAGAAACTGAACAACCTGTATTCAAGAAAGTTATAAAAATGAAGAATTCAGGTAAAAACAAAATCCTTTCGTATTTAACTTTTTTCTCTACCTTTTATACTTTCTGAGATAAGGGGATAGAGGATCTTATTTTGGACACCCTGTACATAATATAAAAGAGAGATAAGTACCCACTGTTATAACATTGAAAGAGCTGAATGTTGCTACTTACTTAATAATAGGTTGTGGATTTCTAGGCTGATTTTGCATCCATGCTCGACAAATCGGATAAAGTGGTGTGTCTTCTTCGAACCTTGCCAAGTCTACACTTCTATCAAACAACTTCATTACATACGTATGATGATATGGGGTTGGCATATTGTCATTTTTGCGCTTACGATGTCCATCACTGTAAAAGAAAAATATATCAAGATAACACTGCTATTTAAAAATACTGGGTCTGGGATGATAAAGGTGAAGTAGATTCGCTATAAAAAAGGTAGTGGTTTATCAGAGACTAGCAATTAAGAAAAAAAGTTATAAATATGAAGATGAGAAAATAAAACGATATTCATGATAATGAACCACAACCCGGTCGTAAAAAAGCAATAGTAAGGAATGGTAAAGATGTAACTAAATCAAATGTGTGAATGAACTTTTTTTTTAAATTTAAACTACTTTCCAACACCTTGTACTTTTGCAATAAAAAAAACAATGAAGAAACTTGTAAATGCCATTAGGGGAAATTAAAACAATGTCTATTTTAGGGAAGAATTGTAAAAATGCATTAGAGTGTAACAAACACCTCTGTCAATGGAAACATATGTGTTAATTAAGCTCTAGATTTTGTACTTGACCTATTTAAAATAGTAAAATCATTTCGGAAGTATACATAGATTCAGTATAATATGACCAAATGAGTTCCAAAAATATTTTCTATAAAAGACAACTTTATACTTAGTACAATCATTTTCTAACTCATTTTATTACCTACGACTTCTTCTGTTTTCGTCCGAAGAATCACTGTCTTCATCTGAAGACCGTTCAGTTAATTGTTTTAAGACTCCCTTAAGACGTCCCTTTGCCATAAGATAATCGTTTCCCAAAACATTTTCTTCTTTAACTTCAATTTTTACTGGAGCTGAACTTGATAGTTTACGTTTCTTTGTCATATTATAATTAATTATTGGTTGAATAAAAATTATTTGAATTAGGTACGTCTATCTAGATAAAAAAAAAACTGTATTGATGATAATTAATCAATAATTAATAAATAAATAAACCACTAAATATTAATCGCTAAAACCAAGACAGTTAGAGGTTAACCCTCTGTAATCTATGGTTATGATTTCTTAAGAGTTAGGGGTTCTTCTTCTTCTTGTTTTTTTTGGCTTTCGTCCATTGAACATAGAACCAGTTTCAAAGTTAGAGGTTAGAACTAAAACCACAGAATATATGCTAAAACATTGGGCGTTGGGGGCATTCAGGGAAACATAGCACTCCAGCGCTTCAGCGCTTTACCGCTTCACGTTCGCTGAATCGACATTTTAAACGCAAGCTTAAAGTGACATAATTTTCAGTCTTTAAGGCAGTAGGTACAGGATTAATTTGATAATTTTCTGATATACTCATCGGAATCGGAACGCAATTTTCTGTCTTTCATAATTTGTCTTTATTAAATAATTCAATCATGCATCAGCGTCTCTGGTAATGCGTACTGTAACTAAAACGGTCAAAGTAGGGATAGTGCCCAGTTCATAGATTGTCATTTTCATAGATCATAGAAAAAAGAAAAAGGATATTCTTTCTTCCATGATCATAGATAAAGAAAGACGTCGATCATATACGCGTTTGATTTTTAGTTCGAAGCGCCAAAATGGTAGTAACTTATACTAACCTACGTTCACTGACACTGACGTTTGAAATTTTATTCATCAAAGATTTGTTGTCGAGAACTTTAAACCAGGTAAAAAGCTTGTAAAACTATTTTGAAAGGGGTAAGTAGTGATATAAAATTAAAATAGATTTCAATATTTTTCGAGCGTTCAATCTGAAAATGAAACTTAACCTCAAAATATGTCAAATTCTTTATTGGGCATACAGCATACATACCTTTATGGAAATAGTCATCCTTAGAGAATGGTAAAGAGCACACTCTCTACTCTGCGTTCTTTAGCTTCTTCATCCATACTTGTCTCCTGTAACTCTGTAATGCTCAACTTATAGTTTCCACGATAGCTCCAGATTTTCCCACTTTTGGAAAAGTATGAAACTGATCTCGGGGT
Source organism: Pogonocherus hispidulus (assembly GCA_963924545.1). Lineage (NCBI taxonomy): Eukaryota > Metazoa > Arthropoda > Insecta > Coleoptera > Cerambycidae > Pogonocherus > Pogonocherus hispidulus. Next base: position 46,313,674 of record OZ004698.1, on the reverse strand, counting down.
TTTTCTTTGTACAAGAGGAATAATGACGCTCACAACGATAATGATTCATATCTAATCAAAGCAATTAACTAATATAACAACGGATATTTCAAAATTCACAATAGGCATACATACGCAAAACTGAACCAATCAATACCCCATGCGTTAGTTGTACGTGCCGCCAGTAGGTAGCGTATTGCTTAGCAAGAATCGCGTATTAACCATAAGGCGTTTTTTCGTCAGCTAACTACAACATACAATTGTTACCTGTGGTTACCTAAATTGACATTTGCTATAAGTTAAGGCGTTTTTTAATCAACTTACAACAGCTTAAAATTTTAGATGTTAGCTATTTTAAGCTATTCGATTGGGAATTGTTACATTCTGTTGTTAGATGATTTAAGCAAAAAAAACATAAAACAGCTAACACTGTTCTGTAGAATGGTAAGGTGTTATGGTAAGTATTCCTATCTTTCTCTATAACCTAAAATTTATAATAAATGCCAAAGAAATAACTGTTAACGAGAGTCAGGATATAATCAATCACTTAAATACAGGTAGATTAGATAACAAGAACAGTTTTTATTAACTTGTGCATTTTACACATACATATAATTAATTTTTCAGTGTGACAATAGAAGTATGTGGACAAAATCAAAAAAACATAACCTCAATCACTTTTTATTGGGATTACAGCTAACATCAAATAACATCCTTACCACGACTAACAAAACATGATAAAATTTTAAGCTGTTGTATACTGATTAAAAAACGCCTATATACAAATGTCAATTTAGGTAACCACAGGTAACAATTGTATGTTGTAGTTAGCTGACGAAAAAACGCCTATGCGCGATTCATTTTAAGATCGTAGCGCCAAAATGGCAGAAATCTATACTAACCTTTGGCTACTGACACTGACGTTTGAAATTGTATTCATCAAATATTTGTTGTCGACAACTTTAAACCAGGTAAAAAGCTTGTAAAACTATTTTGAAAGGGGTAAGTAGTGATATAAAATTAAAATAGATTTCAATATTTTTCGAGCGTTCAAATCTGAAAATGAAACTTAACCTCAAAATATGTCAAATTCTTTATTGGACATACGGCATAAATACCTTTATGAAACTAGTCATCCTTAGAGAAAGGTAAAGAGCACACTCTCTACTCTGCGTTCTTTAGCTTCTTTATCCATACTTATCTCCTGTAACTCTGTAATGCTCAACTTATAGTTTCCGCGATAGCTCCAGATTTTCCCGCTTTTGGAAAAGTATGAAACTGATCTCGGGGTTTTTCTTTGTACAAGAGAAACAATGACGCTCACAACAATAATGATTCATATCTAATCAAACCAATTAACTAATATAACAACGGATATTTCAAAATTCATAATAGACATACATATGCAAAACTAAACCAATAACCCAAACGTTAGTTGTGCGTGCCGCCAGTAGGTAGCGTATTGCTTAGCAAGAATCGCGTATAGTCTCTGGTCTAACGCTTCCATATATATTCTGTGGCTTCCATTCTTCATTCTTCCATTTCTGTGCTTCCATTATTGTTTACCATTTTGTTTACGAATCCATATTTTTGTAGTGCAAAAAGTGATTAGTATTTGGTTATACATGTAAAATTATAAAATAGAGAAGAGTGAAGACTTCGAATAAAGTGAAAACAGCCGATGCACAAATTGCTGAATTGGGAACATAAGGCAGTGAATTAGAAAAATAAAGAAATTAGTGAGAATCATAAATTCTATAGCCTTATACTCAAAAACAATTACAATGACTCTGGAAACAATTCCAAAAGACTTAAGAGGTTTAAGAGCTTGTTTAGTATGCTCTTTAATAAAGGTAGGTAAATTATTAAACTTGCAAACTAACTGTATATGTAATGCTACCTAATTTGTTTTAGTCATTTGATCAATTTGAATATGAGGGATGTGATAATTGTGACGAATTTTTAAGAATGAAAAACAATAGAGATAATGTTTATGATTGCACAAGTTCCAATTTTGATGGGTAAGGTGTTTTTGCAATATGTAACTAAAATTGTATCATAATTATAATAATTTCCAGAATGATATCTCTTATGAGCCCAGAGGACAGCTGGGTGGCTAAATGGCAAAGAATAAGTGAGTTCTAGTACAGTTGGGCTTGAACATTTCTATATTAATATTATTTTTTTTTTAGATCGTTTTTGTAAAGGTGTTTATGCCATATCTGTGTCTGGAAGGTTACCAAATGGTATTATAAGGGAAATGAAAAGTCGAGGTATCGTATATCGTCCTAGAGATACAAGTCAGAGATAAATGGTTCTCTTTATATGCATATTTTTATAAGATATATTGGTAAAAATGTATGATAAGAAAAATAAATTTATTCTGTAGGCAACCGGTAAGTCATTTTTCCTCTTCCTATTTTCCTGAAGTCATTAGTTGTTTATGTAATTTAACAGTAAATCAAATGTGTAAACCATGAAGTATAGAGGTTAAGGAGTCCGAACTCTATGTTAAAAATGGGCACAAGTACGTAATAAGACAAGTGAAATTAGTACAAATTTAGGCCAAATGTTGTTTTCTCTATAGGGTCTTTAATTTGCTGTCATTAGTTGTCAAAGTCACTTGCATTGTGGTTTATGACATGTCTATGTTTATGACTGTCATCAAACGTGAAAATGATGTGACAGAAACAAGTAAGAAAAGGGATCGGTGATAGTAATCCAGACGACATGCACTCATGAAAAATTGAATGAATAACAATACAACTGTTTTTCCAGTGCAGGTTTTATCAGGTTTACATAGTGTAAACATTTCTGTGGTTGAACGATTAGATAGTTCCATCCAGGTAGAAACCATCGATCTTATAGTACTAGATACGGCTTTGGGGCGATTTGTTTTGTTCAAGAGGGGGGTCCTCTAGGATCTAGGTCCTCTATTTTTGATACTTTTGATTGGCTCTTTCTTCGAGCATACTACGGAATTGGCTCTTTGCTGAGTACCTTACTCCCCGCTCATACCGCAGAGCTCCAAGTCCGTGACTTTACGTTAACAAAACAATCTCAATGCTGTTAAATACCCTATGCCGTATCTAGTACTATAAGATCGATGGTTGAAACCCTTGATTTACTATCGAATCACCATTCCATAATGTCATTTCTAATATTAAATTAAGCGAATTAGGGAACTAGGTTTTAATATTGAACATAGATAATTATTTGTATATAACGTTTATTGTAAAGATTGTAATATAAATAATAAAAAAAATATATGGCAATCTGACACATAAATATTTGTATAATACTTTTAATAAAATATACGACTATACAGTGAATATACGGAAACAAGTATTATGTTCAACAAATACGATAAATAGATTGTTTAGGCATTTATTCATCTTCGACTTAAACAGGCATCTGAAAACAATTCACATGTAATTAATGAAAAAGAATTATTTTTATGTAGACAAAACCTATTCAAACATTTTTACAAATATAACTTGGATGTCAATGAATTTCCATTTTATTATATACTTGAAGTTTATTCCAACAAATAAAATATATGAATATGTATTCCATTTCTAATATACATCTTTTTTATTTTATGAAAAATAATATTCTCATTTATATTTAAGTGTGAAATGTGTTTATTATAAGACACGAATTGCATTTGAGTATGTAGAAAAATTTTAAATCTAGACAAAATTCCCGTTTTCAATAATTTGTTATCCAAGAACAAAATTTGCTTACATTTGAGTAAAATCAAATTGCCTGGTTTGAAGATTTACCAAGATTAACATTTGATAGGTTATCATCTAATTCTTCCAGTGACTGAGTAAATTGATCAAAACCAATCTAAAAAAACATTTTTCAAACATTATCTTTATATCAGTATGGCGTATATATCTACCTGCACCATAGGTTTTTCCATATCCTCAGAGTCAATCAGACTATTAAAAACATTATCTATATCTTCAGAATTTTCACTGAGTTGCCTTTTTTCAGCGTCAATATTTTTGGCAGCAGTTTGTGCAATGCTTAACGCATCAGCACCAAATTGTCTTATTTGATCTTCATCATTATCAACTGTTTCGAAAGGGTTTTTAGCAATGTTTGTTGAAGCATTTTGTGCTAAATTTAAAGCTTCTTCACCTAATTGTCTTATTTCTATTTGATCATGATTCATGTCAAAAGGATTTGAAGCATCTAGTGTCGGAATATTTTCACCAAATGGCAGTTCCAGGTCATCATCACTTGATTCAAATGGATTCTTACTGTAATTTATCGCTGCCCTTTCAGCTATGTTTAAGGCATCTTCACCGATCTTCCTTAAATCTACTACATCTTCACCTGTGCCGAAAGGATTATTGTTATTATTTATAGCAGTATTTTGAGCTACACCTAGTGTAGCCTGTGCTATTCTTTGGTTGTCAGTAATTTCCTGAGATGCATTTTCAGTACTCCTGAGAGCTGTTTGTGCTAAACTTAATACGTCATGATCATTTTCTCCACGATATGATTGTTCATTTGTCGAGAACGCTCCAAAGGGTTCAAAACCAATCTAATAACAGAAAATAAGGCTATTTACACTTCTGTTTCACTTTTTAATTAGTTGTAATCATATAGTTATTGTCTGTTTCATAATTTTTTACATTTTAATTTTTTGGAAATTTGCATGAGTCTTAAATAGTGCACACATCTTGATAAATATGCAAGAATTCTAAAATTTTCAGAATATTAAAAATCTATATACAGGCTGATTCACTTAAGGAGGCTCACCATTTAGATATCAGTAATGGTAAGAGATACAGGGTGGCTCAAATTACGAAAAAGTTGCGCAATTTTATGACTAATATTTTGGTAAAAGCAAACCTGAAATATCTTTTTTAATTTCTGAAATATTCTGAAAAAACTGAACATTTAGATTTTTTAATTTTTGCCGTAATTCATTTGTTTTTAAAGATAAGTTCATGAAATTAGGTTCCCAGGCATAAAATGCTCTATTCATTGCATTGGCGAAGTCAGATCATCTCTATCTCTTATTGTTTTTGAGAGACGATAGTCAACTTTTTTTTTTCTTATGGGCGCCATATTAGATTTTTATATTTTCAGATAGCTCTTCTCATTCTCTTTACGACGATGTATCATAGTATGGGTAAATTTAAATTATTAGGGTAATAGTCATAATTTTTTTTTGTTAGGCTGTTATGGCATCGGTCTTTTGAGAAAAGACCTTTTTCGTATTCCCGATCAGTGTTCGGCATTTTCTGTTAAACTCAAAGTAAAATAAATAAGTTGATGTGATTATAACTTTGCAAATGAAAAAATCTGTAGTAAAATATTATAAAATTTATTTAGAATTGGCTCCCTTTTACAGGGTTATTTAAAAAATATAATACATAATATTGTTTTTATTTAGCCGCGGCGATAGCTCATTCTGTTAGATGCTGGGTGATAGCTTGTGACTAATAGAATGGTATATTATGGATGGAATATTGCTGCGCGAGTTCGAATCTCGCCAGGGGAGAAATGGCACCTTTCCCAGGGAATGGTTGTGTGTCTGTGTTTTTTTTTATTAATTTTATTAAACCTAATAACGTTCTATGTGGTTGTTCTCTTTCGGGATACATATTTAAATACATCTGCTCAGCTGCTATAGAATTTCTTCTGCACTGAATATAAATAGAATAAAAATTTTTCGTCATTTGAAAACATTTTAATGGTAACAGTAGCAATACTACGAAGGCGTAGAAGGGCCACGATCTAAAAAAATATTTTCTTCTTTAATTTCCGAGTTTAAACTCGGAATTTTGTTAATTTCCGACTTTAAACTCGGAATTTTGTTAATTTCCGACTTTAAACTCGGAATTTTGTTAAATTCCGATTTTAAACTCGGAATTATAATTAATATTAATAATGTTAAAAAATAAATTCCGAATTTAAAGTCGGAATTTAACAAAATTCCGAGTTTAAAGTCGGAATTTAACAAAATTCCGAGTTTAAAGTCGGAAATTAACAAAATTCCGAGTTTAAACTCAGAAATTAAAGAAAAAAATATTTTTTTAAATCGTGGCCCTTCTACGCCTTCGTACAATACAAATATGAACGAATTAGTGCAACGATGCTAGAATAAACACTTTTGACAATCAATGAGCTGACAACTAAAGCATGCAATTGTTTTAGTTTCATTTCATAGCAGTCTAATCAAAAATATTTTTTTATGACTATTACCCTAATAATTTAAATTTACCCATACTATGATACATCGTCGTAAAGAGAATGAGAAGAGCTATCTGAAAATATAAAAATACAATATGGCGCCCACAAGAAAAAAAAAAGTTGACTATCGTCTCTCAAAAACAATAAGAGATAGAGGTAATCTGACTTCGCCAATGCAATCAATAGAGCATTTTATGCCTGGGAACCAAATTTCATGAACTTATCTTGAAAAACAAATGAATTACGGCAAAAATTAAAAAATCTAAATTTTCAGTTTTTTCAGAATATTTCAGAAATTAAAAAAGATATTTCAGGTTTGCTTTTATCAAAATATTCGTCATAAAATTGCGCAACTTTTTTGTAATTTGAGCCACCCTGTATCTCTTACTATTACTGATATCCCAATGGTGAGCCTCCCTAAGTGAATCAGCCTGTATAGTTATATTCTTTATTGTGTTTTTATACATAATTATAAAAAGACCAAACCTGTAACTTCTGCTCGTCAACACTTGGTGTACTTATTAGTGATTCCTCTTCCACAGAGTGATAATAAGTTTCAGGCACTGGGTTATTTGTATCCATAATAAAATCATTATGTGCCAGATTAAAGGCTCCTGTTGCTACGTCCATCTGTGTAGGATAAGGAGCATCATCTACCTGTCTGCCTTTTTCTGTGTTAATAGTTGTTTTAAAGTGTTCAAAACCAATCTAAAATGTGTATAAATTTTATTAATCGCTAGTAACTATTTAGTGGATTATATTTAAAGGTCTGATACTAAAAACTAAATCTATTATAAGATTTTAAATATTTACAAAGCCCTAAGTAAGATTACTTGAAATGGAATTATATGATATACTTATGTAGAATTCCTAACTATTTTATGGATAATATTGCAGTTAGGTATTCGAACAATAATAATAATTTTTATTTTCTATACCTACTCTATAGGTTGTGTTAATCGGGTCTTCGGTGGGTCCTAAATACCTACTTAACTTTTTCATTCAGGCTATGGTAACAGTTTGAAATCTGGCATGTAGCCTAGAGTCAGAAGAAAGGTACCTTAAGTGTTTTATAGTTAATCATTAACGATTAATTATTATTGATTCATTATTTTTCTAGTCATAATCAATTTTGAGTTGAAGGCCTCGTAAATCACTGTTAAAGATAGTATTGTTTGTATAGTTTAGGATGTTGTGCCCTCTAATATTCAGTTGATATATATATATATAATATATATATATATATCAACTGAATATTAGATATATATATATATATATTATATATATATATATATATATATATATATATATATATAATCACATAATGTGCTGTTTATGAGATGTACCCTTAGAACAGATATTATTAAGAGCTGTGAATGGATCCTCTGTGACAAATTTTTTCACAGTCAATGAAAATTACATTACAATATTTTATTAGAGCAATTGAACTATTTAATATACCTCTCGATTCTCAATGTATTCTCAATTATGTTAAATAGGTTGACCTATAGATGAATGATGAATCTGAATAACTGTACTATGTATTGTCGGTCTTATGAATAGGAATACTTCTAGCATGTTTTAATACTGTTGGAAATATTTCCTCAGTAATTAGTAACTGTAGAAGATATGGATGTGATAAAATTCCCCCCCCTCCCCCATGTCTATTAACAAATATCTATTCGATAAATTCCTAGATTTTTTTATTTTAAAAAGTGAATAGCATCCTGTACTTGGCAGTCTTCTTTCAGAAACTTGACCAAGTTGTATTTGGTTTATTTCCTTTGCTATGTTTTACCGGTCAGTGTATAAGAATTACAGTGTCCTTTAATACCATTAATAAGTAATGTGATTTCATCTGTTAGGTATGATTGTATTGAATCTTATTGTAAAACATAAAATAGTTCTCCGATACAAAGTGTTCCAACGTAAATGTACCTTGCTTCTGCACTAAAACTACATTGGGAATATATTTAAAATTATTCAGTATTCATTTGAAATTATGTAAAATGATAATATGGTGTATATAATATAGTGATATATCACTTTTCAACAGAACAGGAGCTTTTGAATTCTAGTAAAAATAATTATTATAGCTTTGCTCTATTCTACTTTATATATAATATAAATTTTGTATATCTATATACACACCTGTAACTTATCTTCATTTTCATTTCCTGTAGCCACAGTATCTTTGGTGACATATTTTACTTTTTTTAGTACCCCGTACAACTTATTTTGCTCTTCCTCTACAGTTTGGTAAATATCTTTTAGTCCTTGTGATATTTCTTCTCCCTTTAACGGACCATTATCACCAGCCATTTCTTGTAATCGGATTGCATCCTGATTTTCATTCAGTTTATTAGTAATGTGCTCTGTGGCATTATCCAAACTAGTATCTAACGCATTCATTAATCCTTGACCTGCTCCAGCAACCTCTTGCGGTGTATCTTTTACTTTGTCTCCAACACTTATCGTTGTTTGCCTCTGTGTGGTAATAAGTGTTTCTTTTGCCAATGCTCGTCTTCGTGCATCGGCCAATTCCATGGTTTCTCGTACTTTTTGTGCAACAGCTTCTTCCATCTCTCTATATATCTGGTTAATGTCTTTGGGTTTACGCTCCATATTTGCATTTGTTTCGTCAAAGTTCCGTTTTTGATTAGCCTCTTCTACAGTCCTTTGAGATATTTCAAATGCGGTGGTTGACTCGGGGATTACATTTATTTGAGGTATATTATTATTTTTGGCTTTGAGGGAGTAGCTTGAACATCTTTGAAACTGATCACCTTTTCCTGAATTGTCTTTTAATGGATTAATTGTATTTCTAGGGTCATTAGCTGAAATAAACAATTAATTAAATGTGTAACTCCTTACATCAATAAATAACTCTTCGTACCTGTTACATTACCTTTCTGTTCGTTTACAATTTTGCTTTCGAGCTGTCTGCTCTTTTTCCTGGTAAATATTCTGGATACTCTGGTGCCGAAATTTCTTAGGGAGGCTAAAATAATAATAATAATAATAGTAATCAGTTCATGCAGTAAATACGTTTCTGCAATATTTTATCAATAATTTCGATAAATATATCATTATAAAGTTATTTTAATCAATCATTTACTTAAACTTGTATGAATGGTGACTATATTCATGGGCTGCTAATAGGTAAATCACTATTTAAAATTGTTTAGTTTGAAAATATGGAATATTCGTGTTTTTTTTAGCTTAGTTTCATTATAAATTTTTATTTTTGAGATTGTCGAATCGAAAATACATTTTTCTCTACTCTATAAATAAGTAAGTACCTTATATGGAAAATTTTCAACTACAGCTAACTATTTTACAAATAGGTATAAATTTTAATATTCATAAAACATTCTTTTTTTCAGTCTACATAAAATAAATCTAAAACATTTTTTCTTGCGCGATTAAAAATAAGCCCCCTCCCCCTGCGTTTGACCAATCGCCAATTACCAACATGGTAAAATATTTGGAGCAAAATCATAATATTTTGTGTACTAAATACCTACTAAAGCAACTATAAAACTATATTATAACATATCTAGAATGTTTTCAAATAAAATAAAGTAATAAAGTTAAATACCTACATTTTAGATAGGTTAGGAGATTGTTTGCAGGTCTATATTCGAGACGCGCGATAGATTAGGTAGTAAATTGATGTAAATAAGTCAAAATAATAAAATCTTGAATGGATATAGCACTGCACCACTGCTGCTGTTCTTTTGACATTGTCACATAATGCTATTCATAAAAAATAGCCAAAATACGCATAAAAACCTCAATTATGTATTTCGTAATATAATACGTCTATCGCTATTGCGCCGGTAGTTCATAATTCATTATGTATGTATGTTTATATAATTTGACCTTAACATGTCTGTTAATAAACAATAAAAAACCAGCGCCCACAATTTCAATTTAGTGCAAATGCTCTTATTTAGTAGGTGACTAGGTTTATAGTGGCGGCTCGTAAATTTTATTTTTAGGGGAGGCATAGATAAATCAGTGGTGACTGGTGAGATTCGGGTGGGTACGAGGGGTGCACAAAAAAAAAGCACCACAGGCGAAAATTTTTCGTTTTTCAAGGTCAAACGGCTTAAAATTAGAAATTAGAAATTCCCAGAGGAAAAATATTTGCTTAAAGAAATAGGTTTCGTTAGACAAATATCCCTTTTTTGATGCGATTGCCAGAAATCTCGACAAAAATTATTTAAATAATATTAAAATAGGTAATAGTAAATAATAAGTAATATTTAATACCTATTTGATTATCAAAAAATTATACATAGTATGCCAACGTCTTCAATCTTCATCCGTACATGCTTATTTTCCCGCAAATTTCTAAGAGGGAAAGGATGGGAGTAGTGGGCGGTCTTGCCTCCACTTGCCTTTAGCTTTATTCAAAAAGCACGTGTTCAGATCTCACACGCATGCGCAAATAATTCATTTATCCGAAAACATCGGTTCAAAGGAGGCATCTCATACTTATGCCTCCGGTCGGCCACACTCGGCCGCAGCCGTCTTAAAGACGAAAGACGGCTGTTGTGACTCGTCGGCGCACCAGCGCTACCCTCGCTACAAACCAAATAGTTAACAGACCGTGGTAATTTTTACTGAGGCGCCCAAGAATGACCATAGATGGCGTTGGGTCGTTTGTGATTGGAAATAATTTCAAAAGTACGGGAACACAAGCATTTACATTTTACATTATTATTTATTATATTAGTGGATATTATAAATATATTTATTAGTTGTTAGTAAATGTTATGTATTTAAAAATTGGAAGTCTTTGTAATTTTTACAGGGGAGGCAGTGCCTCTCCTGACGTGCCGCCACTGTAAGGTTTATTACTGGGCGAAATTAGTTATTTCATTGATAGTCCAGATAATTTTCTATGGTACCTACCTAATTTAAATTTTTCTCTAGTTTCATAATGAATGGAAAATACGAGAAAAAATATACATAATAGGATCCTTCCACTCTTGCAATGGCTTTATATGAACGTATAAATTGAAAATATATTCATAATAATAATAATAGACATTCTTCTAATTTGAAAGCAGTGAAAGGATTTCAAAACAAAAACATCTACTATCTCCCTTGCTAATTTATAAATCAACTTAAATTAATAAAGAAACCTTTAAGTGGGTAGGTACCTCTATAAGCATAAAATATCTTTTAAGTTAAGCTGCGTCAACCATCATTACCTATTTATTATATTTCAAAATATAGATCCTTTGATCATCAGCCCAGTCATGGAATATGGAATGCCGTTTAGAAACTCGGCTCTAATTCGGTATATTCTATATAGTCAACTATATTAGACCAGTAAATACCCTCGCATAACATTTTAAGGCTTATGTGGTTATCCTCACATTCGCCTCGTTTTCTTCGGCCACAATTTAATTTAATTTTTGAAGGGGGTTATGTTATTGTATTTATTTACTATTGTATAGTAATGCTCTACTAATAAGATATTAACGTTATATTGGTAATTATAGTGGACTCCAAACAACCGCACATGCAAACTCATACCTGAATCTAATAAAAGTGTTAAATAGCAAACAGAGAGTGTCTGGATTTTTAAAATCTCTCATATTTCAAAGAATAAAACCCAGATATTTATATAAGCCCGCCGGAGTATATACAGTCAACATATCTAGCGAAAGAGTTCAAAGAGTCAAAAGTAACACCCAAATAGTTTATAAATTCGGACCTAGATGTAGAAGATGTACCAAACTTGGACTCACATAACACTGGATTGTCCTAGCGAGAATACGATATCACATTGCATTTGGAGGAATTTAATGGAAGTTTATTTACAATAAACCATGAGTTAGCAATTTCTAGACAAACTGAAGATCGACTGAATCTAACAAAATATTTCTAGGTCTTCAGCAAATAATAAATAACGAATGTCCATATCGGAGATTATGTCATTAACATAAATAAAAAACATCAGTGGCTTAAGCATGTATCCTTGCGGCACTCCATATCTTTGAAGGCACTCTGCACTGCAATGTTGAACAAATCGCTTTCAGATGGTTAAATATGACTTCATGAGTTTAATTAAATCATTACCAAACCCTACACAGTGAAGTTTTGACAGTAAAAGTGCATGATTGAGCCTGTCAACTGTCTTAGATAAAGTTTCTGTATATAACATAAACCAGGCCATCTTGGTCCAGGATGTCATTAATAAATAATTGTGTTTTACAGGCGGCTAGATTAGTTACCATTGATGATACCTGCTGTTCAGGTATGACAATATTTTTTGGCTGACTCGAAAGAGTTTCAATACGGTGTGACTACGAATATTTTGCTGAGTAGGTATAGCAATTGGTCGGTAGATAATTGATCACATTGAGTACCCTTTTTGAAAACGGAACGTGTTGATAGTTTCCAAATATTTGGAAAACCTAGGATGGATAAAATAAGATTAAATATAGTACACGGGTGAGCTGTAACAGCACATTGTCCAGCCAGGAATGCTAGCATCAGATCAGGATCCATGGTCATATTAGATTTAATTATTTTTGTAGATTGTTGAACTTTTGTGGGATTACGGATTTTAGAGTAAGTAAATTATGTGGGACGCCAACCGTATCAAAATTAACTGAAATTATGAACGAACTAGAAAAATAATCACCAAAAGCTTGTACAGTGTCATTATATAGGATCTTCCAGGACCTGATCAACATAAATCATGGTAGACAGAATACTGGAACTTCTTTTTTTCGCATTGAGAAATGTCCAAAATTTATTCGAGGTGTTCCTAAATTCATTTTGACAATAATTGCTGGCATACTTTGGATTAACCCTATCCACCTTAGTTTTAATTGTCGAGAAGTATACAAGATAGATAGAACATAAGTGACATTTTAACTGTCCATTTGGGGCCACTTCGTTTTTGAATTTAAACTGCCTTGACTAAAAGATCGCATTATCAGATTTCTTATTAAATTCCTTTGAATTAAACTATCGAAGGTTTTAACAAAATAAATTTTTTTAATGTTAGTCATTAATTAGAATTACTAGAGATCAAAGCATTTTAAATGCAAAAATAAAAATAAATGCCAAAACTTGTTTTTAAATTTGAAATATCATTGGATTCAGAAGATTCTGTAGATTGCAAGATTGTAATAAAATACTGAGGTGTTATTCTAAAATCTAAATTTGATTACCTGGATTGGATGAAACATATTTGTTTATCTACTTATAGGTATTTTATATAAATAATTTCGAGTCGATCGATAATTAATAAGTCACTTTAAAAATTTTTAAATAAAAAATAGGGGCACTGCTAATAGGAGAGTGTAAATTCTGTATACTACCTACCTGCAAACATTGTTCCATTCTGACTTGACTGGGCCACCTTTAGGTTTTTGACTATGTGGAATATATTTATAAATAAACTAAAGCAAGTTGTTTAGATCTAAAGAAGTAAACGTTAACTCTATTATTTATTTTGCACTTACTAAAGCCAGTATAATTGATATAGATACAATAAAATATATAATATACAATACAATATAAAATACATATTACAAAAATGTACAAACAATATTTTGCAGATTTAGGTAACATTTTCATTAGCAAAATAGCTGTTCTATTATTTTACATATAAAAATATAAACACCGAAGGCTGGGGCCATACAGACAAAACAATAAATATTATTTTTTTAAACTTTAAAAGTAAAGCGACTTGTGTAAATCTTTCAACAAGTCTCGTTTTTCTTTCTCACTTTCCGGTAGGCACTCTATGCAGCGCAGTAGTGAAGGCACACACATTAAAATGAGTATTAAATTATTAACTTGGACATATAGGTACAGTTGACAATAATAATAATACTTTAGTTCCAATTTTGAACTAATCTAGGGTAAGCGTTTGGATGATTTCGTTGTTACCTGCAAAAAAATATTAGTATTAAACAAATATAAGTAATAACATTTCAAAAAATTGAATATCAAACGCAATTTTAATTTTGAGTAGATAGACCTCCCACTGTTTGACTCATAGGCTCTCTCAAATAGATTCTCAAGAGCAATATATCTGATTTATCCAAATTTATAACTATCGAGATACCAGGGCCGGTCTTTCCATCTTCTTATAAACATCTTTTTAAATTTTTCTTCCTTGTAACTACAAAATGGGTCTTTTCACTGTGTTTTAAATTAAATCATGTCTTTAAAGTTCTTTATCTGCTCTTTAACTTATCGTTCACTTTTACTGGCCTATAAATAGTTACAAAGAGATTTGTAACCTCAGAAATTTTACAAATTTGAGTGTTAGTAAACAATTTGATTAATAAAACGTCAAAAAATATATTTTTATAATGGAAAACATTATTGATTTTGAAGAAGAAATTTTTTAGATCCTGAAATTATAAACATGGTAAATATTGCAAATCGCCAACGAAAAATATATACTGTAAGGCCTCATATAGATAATTTAAACATCTGGGATGATGAAGAATTTATGAGAAAATTTCGTTTATCAAAAATAACGGCGTTAAATAATAGAGAGTTTTTAGAGAGTTTTTGAACCCCTTAAATTTTAGCACGTCGTTATCGTTATCGTTATTCTGCGCATGCGCAGTGATCAAAAGAGCATCATTTTTGGCACTGCGCATGCTCAGAATAACCATAACGATAACGTAAATTTTAAGGGGTTCAAAAACTCTCTTCTTCTGAACCCCTTAAAATTTACGTTATCGTTATGGTTATGGTTATTCTGAGCATGCGCAGTGCCAAAAATGATGCTCTTTTGATCACTGCGCATGCGCAGAATAACGATAACGATAACGACGTGCTAGAATTTAAGAGGTTCAAAAACTCTCTATTCTAGAAGAAATCGAGCAACATTTACGGCACTAACTCACTAACAGGTTAATAATAAAAAAGAAATGATATCTATATCTATATACGTATTTGTTAGATTGTATGGCATGTTTTATTGAATCATATTTTGAAATGAGGACTGAACTGCTACGATTTGTACTAGTGAGGGCCTCAAATTCTTGGGCAATTTGGTTCCAAGTCTTTTTACTGTATCATCTTGGGAAGACATTTTTACACTTCTGAATATTAAATTTAAACCACAGTTTTATTAAACTGTGTTTAAACTAGAGATCTCAGAAACGATTAAAACTTAAAAAAAGTTATACTTAGTTGGTTATAGCTACAGTATGTTATATTTAGCTAGGTAATGTTGTCATAATTGACATATTTTGTTGATTATGGTTGACGCATTTCATCTGTCTCACTTTATTATATAGAGTTTCTTATTTAATTAGTATTTCCAATATCATTAAACGGTCTTTTAACAAAAGAGCAGTTAAATTGTGTTGGAAAGACGCAATTTTTTAACTGCCAGATAAATTCACCTGGTAACTTTAAGTTTCTTTTAGTTAAAAGCAACTTTATAAAGAGATGGAAAGACCGGCCCTAATCTTAAAAAAATATAAATATGTCATAAAACCCGCGTCACATATTAAAAACATCGCTTCAATGTCAAGACTGAGTTTCTGCCAATTTATTGAAAATTTAGTCTTTCATTATTTTCAGCGGAAGCAGCCAAGATTTTCTTGTAACCCCCTGAATAATGCATATTTTTATAAGGAATATGGAAACACAGAAAACTGCATAAATGGCGATTGCTCAAGAAACTATTGTTTTTGGCGTGATCCCGGAGCATCCGCCATTTTTTATAATCACAAATCACAAGCACTTAAAACTAATATTTTTGGTCGGATCTTAAAACAAACTGGCAGGAGTTTTGAAAATAATATTTATATTTGGTTTCGATGTTATAGAAGAAATACATCAACATTATGATATAGATATATTTTTGGGCAATAGCTGAAGATATGGGCAGTTTAGTTTTTTTATTAATTTTATTTTTAAAGTTCAAAAACACAGTAACAAGAGATTTGTAAATATCTACTTCAATTTTATATCCTTCATGTATTTACCTATCTATGTATCTATATCTATTCGTATATCAATCTATTTGTTTAATTATCTATTTGTTCACCTTTCTACTGATACGTTTTATTATTAGTTAACTACCAAAAAATAACTAAAGGATGCTATAATTTAAAAAAAAATAATATCAGTATAGAATGCTTGCTATTCTTTAACTATTTGTGTCAACAACTAATTCAGTTTTCAGTGGTAGAAATTTTGAAGTGTAGCAAAATATACGTAAAAAAAATACATTTTTGTTTATAAAAAGTCCTATTGCAAATAAAATGTATATCGGTTTTTCTTTGAAAATTGAAAGACACCTCATAATGTTAGTGTCTGAATTCTTATACCTATTGCTGTACTGCTATAAGTTGTTTGGTATTGATGTTCAAATTTGATTCATTCATTAATATAATTGAGTCTTCGCGTGCGGACTAGGTCAGATTTATTAATAGTAATGATTGGGCTTCCTATTTCAATTTTTACTGCTATTCTCAGAAAACAACAAGTAAATACATAGTTAAGTATTTTTGTCCACAGTGACGGCAACTTAATTATTTAATTTATGAATTATTAATGAATATGTTTTTTAAATTATTTACTTATAAAATTTAGCCAGACTTCTAAAGCAGAGAGTTATGAAGGAATGAGACAAATGTTTTAATTTTTAATAAACTTGGGAGGTTTGAGAAGTGCCTCCTTAGCAGGGTACAGGGTGTTAGAGTTTTGTTTTAATATCTTCAAAATCTCTTAAGTTTCTCAAGTAAGAGTAAATTCTTTGAGTCTGCTGTTTTACGCAGGATCAACAATGATTTTTTTAAAAGTGTCACCAAACCCCCGTCGCTACGCTATGCTGTTCGAAATAAAATATTCAATAATAGAAATAAAAAAGTCAGGGATCAGATCTCAGGTTTATGGATGATCATCCCCATCGTCTGTAGGTATCACTTAAGGGTCCATTCACTCTAGACTTGGCGGACATGAATTCGGGGTCGGGTTGAGAGGTTGGGTAGCCGATGGGTGAAGACTTACATATTTCCACTACCGAATTATTTAGATTTGGGAAGTGCACGTAAAGCCGAAGTAAAAAGGCACATGGAAATAAAGTTAGCCCTCGTTGCAAGGGTACCGGATTTGTCTTATAATTGCAACCAAAATTTCTTTTTAATGTTATAAATTATATATCACCGGAAAGATCAAAAGATAAACTAGATCCCTATAGTAGCAAATTTTTGTTTAATACATGTATTTTAGAGAAAATAATTTTTGAAAATACGCTATTTTAGTACAAGATTGTTTGCCTGGAATTTTAAAAATAAAAAGAATTACTACTATAGAGATTTAGATTAAAGTCTTATCTTTCAATACTTTTTTACTAAAAGTCGCTATCTTTTATAGTTTTTTTTATAATTAGACACGAGGCGAACGCCGATTTTGGGCTTATTTCGGACTAGTGAATGTGGACGAACTCTAAAAATGATCTCCATTTTCCTCCTATATTTCATGGGCATTTTAAATTAGTTCGATACTCTTATGGAAAATGTATTGAAAGCAATCACATACCTTTATATGACTACAAAAACGAGGTTCGATAATAGTCTGACGTAATTACCCCAAAACTAATTCGAATATGGGTGGCGTGTGTCAATTTAATATTCTGGTGTTTCATTATAGATGTGAAGTACTTCCTCACGAATCGACGATATGACGTAATTGTGACCATGCACCTTGAGAATTGGATGGTTCTCAGAAAAGTATTAAATGAACTTAGAAAAAATATCTTCAGTGGAAACTTTAGTCAATTAGTATTTGTGATATAACCAAATTGTTTGATTATTGGAATTAGGTTTTACTTTATACTCCTTTTACATAAATTTTATATGAGGCATAATGCTGTTGGCCTTATTAGGTGACTCTTGTCCCAAATAACCGCATCTGGAGGAAATACTTAAAAAGATATTCCCGGAAGTGCCCGAGGCTTTATTTTCAGATTAATTTGGATATTTTATTCGTTTCTCTTTTACTTTTCTATTAACTTTATTTGGCAAATAACTCGAAATGCTCTTTTTATATCCAGTTAATGAAAGTGAGCAGATAGGTAGGTACTCAATACTTCGAGTAATTGCAACAAACTATAGATCATTTTAAAAGTTTTTCAAGTAAAAAGGTATTTTTAATTTAATTTTTTAACAAAGATACAATGCAAGTTAAATGTATAATCATGTCTTAACAAAAAACATAATATTAAAGCACCCATATTGCTGGAATCAACAAACTGAACTTTATTAAAATATTCAACAAATACAGGGAATCCTCCAATTTAAAAACATACAAGTCAGGTATGGTACAATTCTTTTAAGCACCCAGTACCTACATTTGAAAATATTGTTCTAAGATACTCCCTGATGTAACATTACTTCTACGTATTTTTATTTTTTGTAGATAATAAAGCCTCCAATTCAAGTGGCAATCTAGCAGCAGTTCACCTCGTATAAATTTAAAAAAAGTTGACATATTTCCGGTGTCTTAGTCATCCTAGTGTTGTATAACTACTAACAAATTATTATTTTAGTTAAATAAACTGATTAGATTCTAATTTTGACGCTGCGTTATAATAATTATATGTATTTAATGCTCAGCGTAATTTTGCACCCATCAGGTTTTTCCTGTTTTTTAGCATTCAAGTAGTTAATTGTTTTAAATGACATTACGTAATTGAGAAGTAAATATATGCATTGAATGCAAGTGGACAATAAAATAAGTAAATGTCTGAGAATATATGAAACGGAAACAAACGCATGTGCATTCATTTTAGAAAAAATATTCTTAAATTATATATTTTTAACAGTATTTTATCTCTAACATACATAATTTTGCTTGTTACATCTCAAGTTAAACTTGAAATGAGCAACCTCGGGGTTTCGCATTTGCAGTAAAATTAATGTTTACGTGTCAAGGTTCGTTGATATCACAGTTGATCATCTTGCTTTTGTTTTATTTGCAAAGGACAGTACAGGGTGGTTCAAAGGTATGTTTTCTAGGGTTACCGATAATCTGTATATAAGATAGACCAAATCCCATGGACGAGTCCTTTGCTCTTTTTTCGAAAAAATAATATTGGCGCAAACCACAGCTCTCTATCACTTACCCCGTCATCGAGCTACAGGGCGTTTCAGGTTGGGGAAACAAAAGAAACACGTTTTACATTGTTAGAATGTAGATTGTTAGAATGTTTTAAGGTATCCAAAGAAACCATAATCATATTTTCCAGAAATTGTTCGAGAAAAATAAAAAACTATATATAAATTCTGAAGTAACAACTTGGTAATCTATACTTTTGGAAACTTTCATGTAGTCAAAATAAATACAATTTAATAAGTCAAATTAAATTTATGGTTCTGTAATGTGCCCGAATGCTATTTGGATACATTGTGCATGGTTTACACTGAAAAGAGCACGATTACATAATTTAATAGCCCTCTGTAAATGTTAGATATGTTTCTCAAACCTCAAATGTAGTATTTATAGC
Source organism: Pogonocherus hispidulus (assembly GCA_963924545.1). NCBI lineage: Eukaryota > Metazoa > Arthropoda > Insecta > Coleoptera > Cerambycidae > Pogonocherus > Pogonocherus hispidulus. The sequence continues at coordinate 46,293,963 of OZ004698.1, read as the reverse complement.
CTCTATAAAAATTTTCATCCACGTGCAGATATTTATTCACTGACATTGTTATAATATTCAAACTTTAACTTACAGAAGAAACAATCTATCTTTAACTTTAAATTGACTGTAACTCTATATGTCCCTAATAATAAATTAGCAGTACAGCTTTAGGTATATAAATTTATAAAATATATAGTAAACTGACAAAAAAGGATATTCTACAGGGTTGCTTAAATTCCATGAGATTTGGGACTTTTTTAAAATAATGAAAGAAAAAAGGTTTCCATCTGAGGATTTTTCCGTGTCCGAGCTGATTAGACATCCGATTTCATCTAATGCAATCGGATTCAACGATAGGTAGGTATTTGAAAAAATTACGTTGAATAAATTAATCTGACAGTAACGGGCAGTTTTTACGATGCCACAACTGCTGTAATTTTTTTGTGAATTATTAAAACGGGCCTATCCACGTCAAACGAATTAAAATTATGTGTTTGGCATAAGATATTCTGGTAATTTTTCAGTTTGACTATTTCTGGATTCTTGCATTTTTTTGTATGTAGCGTTAGTAGAGAGTATAAGTAATTGTTTAGTACTGAAGAAATGTTGCGCAAATGAGTAATAATAGAACTATAAAGGGCAAGGAAAATCGCTGGTGAATTATCTACAATCGAAATTTGCGCATAATTACAAACAAAAATCCCAAAAATTAGTACGTTTGTGTAACGGTTTTTTAGGGCAAGGCAAATTACTGTTGAATTAGAAAAAATCGAGACGTGTGGTGTAGGATAAGGAAAATACGTCAAAATGTAGCAAATATACTGAAAATATATTAAACGTGGCAACGTCAACTTATTGATTTATAGATTGAAAGTGATCTAAAGAAGAGAAAGTGGCGGAATCGAGGTAAACGTTTACGAGTTTTGAATGATTTTTCATTAACATTTTGAAGCATTTGCGGAAAAAAATATAGTGGAATGAAACCCATAGATCATGTAGAACACGCGAGTAATTTTAGTTCATGTAGCAAAGAAATAGTCAGACTGAAAAATGACCAATATTCTTCTTTCAATTGAAAAATCAATTCTCAAATATTTTTCAATTCGAATTGCTAGTTTTCTCGTATAAAAGTTAATTGACAAACTACGTGCATCGGCCATCCATATTATGGCTAAAACTTCTAAGGCGGATCTTCCTAAATACAATGTGGCAACATTGACATTACGACGTGGATTACTGTCAGAATCCAAAGCCAAAGCACTACTTTTCATTTTTATGTGATCTTTGTTGAATATTTTCTGCTTTATTAGTGTTTTCCTGTTTGTATTTGTGTTATTTGAATTTTTGTTGAGTAATTTAGTACCTAATCATATTATTTGTATTGTATTATTTATTGTCTGAACAAACATCAAAATTGTCAACACAAAGGGGTGATTTTGATTTGACCTACTGTGGCCACGATTGAACATTGTTGGCAGCTTGTAAAATTCGTTGAAAGTGTTTGTTGCCGATTGGTAACCGATATGATTTCGTCACAATGCCATTTTTAGAAGGTTTTGATTTTTCTGTGGACAGAAATGTTGTCGCAAAAACGGTGAAATAGGTGTCAAATACTTTATTTACAAATACTTATTTTTTTAGATACAATTTTCAAAGTTAGCATGGCGGAAGTGCTTATTAAAGGTCACATTGTGACACATAAAAAGTTAACTTTTACCATTTCCGGTTTTGTCGGAAATAATACCAACCCTCGATTATATGGAACACCCTGTATCTGATTCCATTTTTGGAATCTACGTCATTTTCTGAATCCAGCCATATAATATTGGTGACATTTCAGCTTTTAAATTATTTGGCTTCAAAAATATTCAATTTCTTTACTTATAGGGCGTTAAAACTCTTCAGAGTGGTTATAGAGCTAACACTATTTTGTTTTTAAATAGTACCATAATGGTACTAAGATACCATTTGCAAGTACAATTAATAAGCAATCTACCCATAGGTAGGTACCCCTATTTTTTTGGTACCAACAGAACTGAAATTTAAAGTTGAGAGAAGGCACTCTAAATTCAAAAGTAAAATAGTCTAAAAATTTATTTGACAGCCGAAATGTCACTTTTAGGTTATATCATTAGATTAAAAAAATGACGTAGAGTCCAAAAATATAATAATATACAGGGTGCTCCATATAAAAATCGAGAGTTGGTATTATTTCCGGTAGAACCAAAGTAGCAAGAATTTTCGAAGCGGGAAAAAGGTAATTTTTATGTCAAAAAATGGCCTTTAAAAGTACTTCCGCCATACCAAATTTGAAAATTATATCTGAAAAGATAAGGGGACTAAGATAGGTATACCATAAATCTGTGTTACACCGCATACTACACCAAATAATTGTTCCTCTATTTTTAATTCATAAAACTATATAAAGTGCAACTAGTTTAAATCAATAGAAAACTTGAAAACGGATCAGATTGCTATATATGTAGATAAGTTTCAATAAATTCGTCCATTCATAAGACTTGAAACATAAACGATGAAACTACTTACATTTATTTATGTGAAATCAAGCTTTTGCCGAAAAGATTCGAAGCCAAATTCGCCGCCTCGTCTAGGCCTGCGTGCGCTTTTTTATTGGCTTCAGCCAAATCCTCTCCCAACTCGCTTCTTTTATTATCCAGGAAATGGGACGCGTCTTGCAGTTTATCGTCGATGGCGTGGCCTGTCTGCCTCAGTTTGTTGTCTACGTTGTGCCCTAATTCTTGCAGATTGCCCTGGAAAATGGGAAATATACTACAATGTTGCAAATAAGTCGATGAATACTGTTGGAATTTTTAGGAAAATTGTAATTGATACATCGGATTCTACAACTGTTTTGTTTGTTTAAAACAATATGATTTATTACTCGCCGGCAAAACTAGTGTGCGGGCAGAAGCCCCGACTATTATCGAATTACTTCGTTATATTTTAAAAGGTACTATGTTATAGGTATTTCTATCGACTGACGATACTGCCGGATAGATTGCTTAGAACAATAGATGGATCTACTAATCCTCTATCCATTAAATAGTTTACGTATATACAGGGTGCTTCAAATTCGATGCAATACATGGGGATCTCGCAAACGGTAAGAGATACGAAGTCGGTTGAGTGGAGGCAAAGTTGCGTATTCAGGGGGACAACATAATGGTGAAAAGAGATCAAGGCTAACTTGATTACTTTTCGAAATAGTTTGAAAAAACCGAAAATTTCGATTTTCGTTTTTGTTTTTTTGCGGGCCTATTTGATGAGGTATTAAAAAATAAAGAGCACTTTTCTATAGCAACTTTTTGCCTTTTTTCGAATGGTGTTAGTGAATTTTCCGAAAAACATTTCGTTTCCCGGAAACCAACATCAACTTAATTTTTTTTAAATACGGACCTGGAATTTTTTTTCAACTTTTTGGAAGCATTTTTGTAACTTGATAGAATGCCACCATGAAATGAACCAGATTTAAACGTTTTGTCTATGAAAAATCCATCATTAATAATTTACCGTGGTCCTCTTAGATTTAGTTTTATCTAGGCAAACGTTTCTATGACAAACACATTTCAATGTTGTGTCATGCACTATCGGTACTTAAAAATGGCCTTCAGCAATCTAGAATTTTTTAATTTTATTTAAATTTCCTCATAATTCAGGAATTGTGCGCAACTACTTAAATGAAACATTTCCAAACAGATGGATTGGAAATCATGGTGCTGTAGAATGGCCAGCAAGAACTCCTGATTTATCCCCATTAGATTATTTCTTATGAGGACGAACTAAAAATGTTTTATATAAGAATCAATATAATAACATTGAGGATATGAGAAATGCCTCTATTCGTGTTCTGAATGCAATACCTGCAAGGGAAATCGAAAGATCTATTCAAAACTTAAAAAGACGAATACGCCTCTGTATGAATAATGACGGAGGATTATTTCAACATCTGCTTTAGGGTTTTTATAGTTTTAACATATTTTGTTGTTTTATTCATTGTTTATTCAATTACATCAAAGTTTATAGTTGTTAATTCGTTGTTTTATTATTAGCTTTTGTTTATTTGTCGTAAATAAAAATGAAACCTCAAAAATATTATTCAATATCTAGAATTAACAAAAGTCGAAACAAAAATACTAATGATGGATTTTTTTTAGACAAAACGTTTAAATCTGTTTCCTTTTATGGTGGCATTCTATCAGGTTCCAAAAATGATTTAAAAAAATTGAAAAAAGGTTCCAGGTCCGTATTTAAAAAAATTAAGTTGATGTTGGTTTCCGGGAAACGAAACGATTTGCGGAAATTTTTCTAACACCATTCGATAAAGGGCAAAAAGTTGCTATAGAAAAGTGCTCTTTATTTTTGAATACCTCATCAAATAGGCCCGCAAAAAAATAAAAACAAAAATCGAAATTTTCGGTTTTTTCAAAATATTTCGAAAACTAATCAAGTTAGCCTTGATCTCTTTTCACCATTATGTTGCCCCCCTGAATACGCAACTTTGCCTCCATTTAACCGACTTCGTATCTCTTACCGTTTCCGAGATCCCCATGTATTGCATCGAATTTGAAGCACCCTGTATATAGGCTGACAAAAACACGATTAAAAATTTTGAAAATATTTTTTTTATAAATTAAAAAATTCAAATTTTTTCAACAACTTATATACCTACGCGTATTAAATTAAGAAGGTATATGTCACGAAGAGCTGAATCAATCTATATTTGGAAAACCAATCAAGTAAACTTTTTAAAATTTGCATGGTGTACTTAAATAAAAAATAGGTTATAAATAGCAATAAGATTGTATACGAAAAACCTGAAAACGCTGAACGTTTTTTATAATGGTGATCTGAAATATTTCTAATTTTGCTGCAGGTTTCATCAATTTAATTAAGCAGCACTAACCTCTATCTTTTGTTTCTCTTGATTGGCAGCATCATGGACATTTCTCGCGGTGTTTCCAATAGCACTTTGAACATTAACAGCGCCTTGTTGCAGGTTGTGTCCAGCTGCTCTCAACTTGTTGTCCAACGCTATTTCTGCGTTATGAAAACCGGTGTTGACGTTTTGTGCTGTTTGGTTTATAGCCCCGCCAGTTTGCCTTAATTTATCTAGAAATACAATTTGGATGTCACATTTGTACCGATACTAAAAAAAATTTGTTCCATATCTCCAACACGGATACAGACATCGATTTATCCGGGTTTTCTCTCTGCTTCACTATAACACGTTCCAAAGTGAAGGATAGTAAGGACCATCTGCATTAATCCAAAGTCTTCCTGAGATCGACTATGACATACTACATAGTTTTTTTTTGCTATGCTACACTGAAAAGGAATGAAAACTCCGAAACATCGATGTCTGTGGCTGCATAGTTATTGGGAGCTGTGATACCAATTGTGTTTTAGATGTAAATCTTCAGAATACTAAACTAAACTAACCTTAACAAGAATGATGCATTAAAATTACAATTTTTTTTATAAAACACATTGTGTTATAGATAATTAAAAAGAACTAGTTTTTGGAAGAACTCAATAAAAACTTTAATAAAAATATATTACCTTCGAATGCGTTTTCTAAACTTCCAACTCCTTGCGCCAACTGTCTCCTTTTAGCTTCAGCAGCTTCAGTGGTTTCGTGCAGTTTTTGGTCAATATTCCTAGCTGCACTGTGGGCCAAGTTTTGAGCTCCAGCAGCTAATTCTCTTCTTTTTGCCTCGGCAGCCTCGGCAGTTTCATGAACTTTATTATCTATATTTCTAGCTGCAGTTTGCGCAAGATTTTGGGCACCGGCAGAAAGTTCTCTTTTTTTGGCTTCAGCAGCTTCCGCTGTTTCATGAAATTTGTTGTCAATATTCCTAGCTGCGTTTTGGGCAAGATTTTGTACGCCGGCGGCAAGTTCCCTCCGTTTTGCTTCGGCGGCCTCGGCAGTTTCATGGACACCCCTAGCTGCACTCTGGGCGAGATTCTGAGCTCCTGCAGCTAATTCTCTTCTTCTAGATTCAGCTGCGTCGGCAGATTCGTGAAATTTATGATCGACGTTTCTTGCTACATTTTGTGCACCAGCGGCCGCATTATGTGCTAGATTCTGTGCACCAACGGCTGCGTTGTGGGCTAAATTTTGGGCGCCTTCAGCAAGTTCTCTTCTTTTAGCCTCGGCTGCTTGGGTCGTGTCGTGAATCTTATTATCAATACCTCTAACTGCATTATGTGCACTTTCAGCTACTGCTCTTTCCGTTTCATGAACTTTATTATCTATATTCCGTGCTACATTTTGTGCCCCTTCAGCTAAAGCTCTCCTCTTCGCCTCTGCAGCTTCAGCTGTTTCATGAACTTTATTATCTATATTTCTAGCTGCAGTTTGCGCAAGATTTTGTGCACCAGCAGCTAGTTCCCTCCGTTTTGCTTCAGCGGCCTCGGCAGTTTCATGGACACCCCTAGCTGCACTTTGGGCGAGATTCTGTGCTCCTGCAGCCAATTCTCTTCTTCTAGATTCAGCAGCGTCGACAGATTCATGAAATTTATGATCGACATTTCTTGCTACATTTTGTGCACCAACAGCTGCGTTGTGGGCTAAATTTTGGGCGCCTTCAGCAAGTTCTCTTCTTTTAGCCTCAGCTGCTTGGGTTGTGTCGTGAATCTTACTATCAATACCTCTAACTACATTCTGTGCACCTCCAGCTACTGCCCTTCCCGTTTCATGAACTTTATTATCTATGTTCCGTGCTACATTTTGTGCCCCTTCAGCTAAAGCTCTCCTTTTCGCTTCTGCAGCTTCAGCTGTTTCATGAAGTTTATTGTCGATATTTCTGGCTGCACTATGTGCTAGATTTTGTGCACCTTGTGCAAGTTCCCTCCTTTTGGCTTCCGCAGCTTCGGAGGTTTCATGTACCTTGCTATCGATGTTTCTTGCAACATTCTGAGCCCCCTCTGCCAAAGCTCGCCTTTTAGCTTCAGCAGCTTCGGCGGTCTCGTGGATTTTGTTGTCAATGCTTTGCTTAAAATTCTGGGCCCCTTCAGCAAGAGCACGTCTCTTAGCTTCTGCTGCTTCGGCTGTATCGTGAATCTTGTGATCGATGTTCCTGGCTGCATTTTGTACTCCTTCGGCGAATTCTCTTTTTTTAGCTTCCGCAGCTTCGGCCAGTTCTCTTCTTTTCGCTTCAGCTGCGTCAACGGTTTCATGAAGCTTTTTGTCTACATTTCTAGCTATGTTTTGTGCCCCTTCTGCTACTCCTTTTTTGGTAGCTTCAGCAGCTTCTACTAGTTCCGTTCTTTTAGCTTCAGCAGCTGCGGCGGTGTCGTGGATTCTGGTGCTAATATTGTGGCCTACATTTTGTACTCCCTCGGACAAAGCGCGTCTTTTAGATTCGGCAGCGTCGGCAGCTTCGCGAGCTTTCCTGGCTGCTGCGTCTTCGGTTTCCTTTATTTTATTGTCGATGTTTCTGACAAGGTTTTGGGTTCCCTGGGCCAATTCTCGCTTTTTAGCTTCAGCTGCTTCAGCCGCTTCTCTGGCTTTTCGTTGGACCGCATCTTCGGTCTCTCTTAGTTTATTATCGACGTTTCTTGCTGCGTTCTGCACACCTTCAGCCAAGGCTCTTCGTTTAGCTTCCGCAGCTTCGGCAGCTTCACGCGCTTTTCGTTGCACGGCATCTTCTGTTTCTTTTAGTTTATTGTCGATGTTTTGGGCGGTGTGTTGAACACCTTCAGCTAAAGCTCTTCTTTTGGCCTCGGCGGCTTCTACGGTTTCTCGTACTCTTTGCGCAACTGCTTCTTCTGTTTCCTTGAATTTCTGGCTAGTGTCGTGGACTTTGTTGTCGATGTTTCTACCGATATTGGTGAGGCCTTGTTCTAATTCTTTCTTCTTATTACCAACTGCTTGGGCGGTGCTATCTAAAGTTTCGTCAGTTTGGCGTATTTTGTTGTCTATAGCTCGACCTATGTTTAGTAAACTCTCTTGCAGAGTGTCTTCCGCTGCCTGGCCAGTTTCTTTAATTTGTCTGCCAGCTTTGTTCAAGTCGTCGTTTATTGCGTTTTTGGCGTTTCTCGCTTCATCAGCTGAAACAGTTGAGATTAAATTTAAGATTAACTGAACTGAACTGCTCAATTAGAACTGAACTTCAATAATGCTGCATCTAAACTGTTCATTTTCATCTTTTATGAGTTTACCTGCATTTTGTGCAATCTGTCCAGCTGCATCGGCAGCTTTGTCGATTTTCTCGTCTACAACATTCTCGATATTGCTCCCCGTTTCTTCTGCTTCCTGCGCTACGTCTTTCTTTTTCCTAGTGAAGAACTCGCTCACCCTGGTGCCGAAATTGCGCAACGAGGCTGAAAAGATAACCAGTGATAATTACATAGTGTCAAATTAATCATTTCACATTACAAACTCAGCTAAAACAAATCGAACGGTTCAGTAATCATCGCCAAGTTATTTCTTTTTGCTAAGCGTACTCATGCTATGCACCCTCAACTAAGCAGGGATCTATTACTAATTTACAGTTTCACGAAAAACGTTCTTTACTACCTATTGTATCGTAATTCACCAGTAGAAAGACCAGATCTCAGCTGAGGCAAGATTAAAATATAGAGTTTCATACGGATATGCGATTTGAATCTCTTGAAATTTTGTGTAGTAATTTAAGTAATAAATTAGCCTTAAGGTAGAAAAGGCTAAAGCCTCTTGGGTTACGCTTCTAGTCTGTGTGGCGAATAGCTGAATAGACATACAAAGACGTAGGGAACAGCTGAATCCAACATTAGGCACCACAATTTGTTGACGATTTTCTAATTGTCAGGCATATAGACTGGCTTTATACAGAAAATTTATCGGTATTGCAGAGATTCGATTTGTACAATCTAAAAGCAGGCTGAATGACATTGAGTAAGTTTAAAGGCGTTTTAACGATCCGCTCCGCTGCCTTGCAAAACTTACAATTGTCTATTGTCAATATTCCGTATGTTTGAGGAGGCAATAACAACAGAAACAAATAAAAAACACCGTCGGATAGTCGGATTCAATATGGTGGAACGTACAACCTCTGCCAACAACACCGATAATACACCTCAGCCTGTTTTTATATGGAGTATCAAATAAAAATGTGTTCAATTTGGAAACAAGGACACAAGATATTAGAAATGATAGTTAAATAAAGATAAATAATACTCCTAAGTGTAAGGTGTGACGTCTCCCACCCATAGATATTGATATATCTGCTCCCACCCATGCCCCTTTCTCTCTGTTTAATAAAGACTTAATATCAACCCGTCCTTGTCTCCAAATTGAACAAATTTTTATTTGGGGCTCTGTATAGTGACTAGATGTACGGGGCGATGATATCACACGCTATTTAACTTGTGGGGCTTTAATTCTTGGTATTTAGTAAATAATTTCTTGTTTGAAACCCTTTTTCGAAAGGTTTTTTAATTTCGAATCAAAGAATGTTGGTGTTTACGAATAGTCACTACAATCTATAAATTATATATGAGCTTAAATTATGCACGAAATGATTATATCGTTTTGAATAGGTATTTTTTCTGGTTGATTTTGAAAAACGTGGAATTTGAAAAATCAAAACTTATTCCTCTGTTCGAATAAAAGTGTGTTAGAATTTAAATTAGTATTTGAAAGAACTAAAATTAGCACTAAACAAACTTCTATACAATGTACTATTCACCTAAAAGAAAATACCCTTTGTATTTCAAAAACTTTAAATCAGCTTAAAGTGTTTCAAAGTGATAGAGTGTTTATTATAATAGGCATCTTAGGAGCCTGTCTCTATACTGATTTTTCATATTAGTTCATGAGAGTAATTTTATAGATATACAGTGTGGTAATAAAGTAACGCACAAAATTCATAACTTTTATACAGAGTGATTTTTCAAAAAACGTCGTGACAGGTCGATTTTGGTTTTTAAAAAGACACGTAGTGACATGAAAAATTCTGTTTTATCTGATTTTGTTTTAGAGTTGTGACGTCATCATACATTTTTTTAAATTGCAACGCCCTGTATTGTAAACAGAATTGGAATCCCCACTTTTTTCCCAGTACAATGGTACTCCATATTAGGGGCTTGCTACTTGCTTTTATTGATTAATTTTGAACAATTAATAATAATTGAATTAAATAATTCAATTGAATAATTAAAATGAAATATTGAATTGAATTGAATTGAATCTTTAGTTTTTTAATTTTGAAATTATTTAAATAAAGACAAAATGTGTACGCTTAACGTGTATTCTTCTCAAAAAACACCCTGTATCTTGTAAACGGTAAGTAGCAAACCACTAATATGGGGTACCATTGTACTGGGAAAAAAGTGAGGACTCCATTTTTTTAAAAATACAGGGCGTTGCAATTTAAAAAACAATAAAACAATTTTTTTTTAACTTTAAAGTATATAACTTCACGCCATTAGACTTTAAGGAAAATTATCTCTTTTCACAATTATATGCACTATATACCCAAGACAAAAACATATCCCTAGGTGCCCATCTAACACTTCTGATTAAAGTTAACGAACTTTACAGGGGTTTACTTAGGCGAATCACCTTGTATATATAGAAATTATTAGTTTTTTTATTAGTTACATACAAATATTGCTGCTATTATTATTATATATTAATTAAATAATGCTTTCTATACACAATGAGCCAAACATTTGTTTACTCACCTCGTAAACCATATTATTATTAATACAATTTTAGTTCTTTCTTTTAAAGTTACTCATTCTATAGGAGAAAAATAATCTACTGAAGAATCGAGGCTTTTTCGGAAGCCAAATATAATCAACTGGACTTTTTCTTTGACAGTTCTGAAATTGAAGAGATTGTGAAAGAAATATTTCATAGGAAAACTAATAAACTTACCCTCTCGTAAAGGCTATATATAATTTTTGTGATTTATTGTACTCGTAAATTGCTTGAAGAACTTGGCAACAACACCAAAACAGAACAGCGATTCATCTAATAACGAAAAATGTTTATTTGGAAATTATAATAATTTTTCTCATGATAAACAGATCATGTGACACTCTATACGCTCACGTTTAATAAAAAATCATTAGAAATCTTTGTGGAAACATTGTTTACTGCTATTGAAACAATTACTCAATAAGTCTTTCAAAATTGATATACTTGAAGTTAAGTTAATAATAAAAATACAAAGTATTATTTAAGAAAAAAACACCAAACAAAATTCATGAGCACTAGTAGATAAAATATAATATCGTAGCCTAAATAAGCTACGATAAAATGAAATTTAGATTATTTTTGGTCAGTAACTTTCTTCTTGGAAAGAAAAGTATCTTTCCAAGACATTCTGCAGCCAAGATTGAAATCCATAAACCAAAAATAATTATTGCGGAAATGAAGGTTCTTATTTTTACTAAAAATTTGCCTGTAAAACTTTTGCGTCTATAATTCCAGCAGTATATTTTATTTTTAACTTGTTTTAGAGTGGGTATTGCGAAATACCCACCCAAACAAATAAAAATACCAACGCAGTAAAACAAATTTACACATATAAACATCTAGGTATTAACCAAGGACATTTAAATAAATGCCCTTGGTATTAACCTTGTAGAATTAGCCTAATACAAGGGTATCTATTAGTTTTATCGGACATATACAGCGTGAGTCAATAAGAACGAATTCTTTAGTAACTCCTTAAATAAAGGAGATAGGGCAAAATGTTGGAAAGGGGAGCTATTCTATCTATTTTTTTCTATAATTCAAAATTCTTTTTAGATATACAGGGTGCACCGTTGAGCGGTTACAGCATCCAACATTTGTTTTTTATATGGAAACCCTGTATTTTATAAGAGATTTTGATTAAGCTTAAAATTCCCTATACATTGGTGCCCCGCTTGCTGGTCTTGTATGCGGGGTTGCCAAGTTATTTCGGTTTTTCAAAAAATTTGGGGAAAAACATAACCTTGTAAAAAAATCATAGTAGCCTTGTTTCTGATAATTACAGGTTGAGATTCGGTATTTAGATAATCAAACACTTATACTATAAGCCGATATTATCTAAAATTATTTGCTTGTACAGGGTGGTTTTTCTAAGCAACTGAAGTGGTCTGAATATATTGTGTAAAAACTCGTTTTTCTTTTATGGAACCCCCTACATTTATATAATAACACCAGACAAACAAGTATTAAATAAGCTCTCAAATTATATATGGTTTGCTATATCTAACTCTAATAGTTTTCAAGATATTCAAATTTATACAAATATGGCAGTGACTTCTTTGTCATTTAATTATTTATTTACCTATTTAATTAAGTACTTCAAGAAAAAAAAACATTTTCTAAAATTTTTCTTGTTTTGTTCAAAACTGTACTTAGTTTTTTTTAACTTTTCTTACTGCCAGGAACTATCTTTTATATCTCTTAAACAGCCACCGGTGTTTCCGAAATTTCAAAAACACATCTGTTAAAAAAATTTATAGGGACCTGATAAACATTGAAAAATATATTTTTTAAATAATTTAAAGAAACCAAATACTAACAAAAAATAATGAGGGATGAAACAACATTCCGCAGATTATGGTTTCAGCAAGAGGGAGCACCTCCTGACTATGCTGCTGCCAGTGAGACATTATCTGATCAGGTATATCCACGCAAATGGATTGGACGTGGTGGTCCAGTCACGTGGCCAGCAAGATCGCCAGATATTAATAAATTGGATTTTTTCTTTAGGGTTTTATAAATGATATGGTCTATCAGACTCCATCCACAACACCTCAATATAAGAGAGAAAGAATAAGACACTCGTTTGCACATGAAAACAGGCAAATGGTCACAAACATTGGAGACTCCTTTGTAATACGTGTTACACGATGCATTGCTCAAGGTGGCGGACATTTCCAGCAGTACTACCTACTTATAATGTTGTATTAGAAATCGATGTATTTAGTTTGTGGACGTTTAAAATTATGTTGTTTCATCCCTCATTATTTTTTGTTAGTATTTGGTTTCTTTAATTTATTTAAAAAATATATTTTTCAATATTTATCAGGTCCCTATAAATTTTTTTAACTGATGTGTTTTTGAAATTACGGAAATACCGGTGGCTGTTTAAGAGATATAAAAGGTAGTTCATGGCAGTAAGAAAAGTTAAAAAAACTAAGTACAGTTTTAAACAAAACAAGAAAAATTTTAGTAAAATGTGTTTTTTTCTTGAAATACTTAATTAAATAAGTAAATAAATAATTAAATGACAAAGAAAGTCACTACCATATTTGTATAAATTTGTATATCTTGAAAACTATTAGAGGTAGATATAGCAAACCATATATATCATTTGAGAGCTTATTTGATACTCGTTTGTCTGGTGTTATTATATACAGGGGGTTCCATAAAAGAAAAACGAGTTTTTACACAATATATTCAGACCACTTCAGTTGCTTAGAAAAAACACCCTGTACAAGCAAATAATTTTACGATATCAGCTTATAGTATAAGGGATTGATTATCTAAATACCGAGTCTCAACCTTTAATTATCAGAAACAAGGCTACTATGATTTTTTTACAAGGTTATGTTTTCCCCAAATTTTTTGAAAAACCGAAATAACTTGGCAACCCCGCATACAAGACCAGCAAGCGGGGCACCAATGTATAGGGAATTTTAAGCTTAATCAAAATCTCGTATAAAATACAGGGTGTTCCATATAAAAAACAAATGTAGGATGTTGTAACCGCTCAACGGTGCACCCTGTATATCTAAAAATAATTTTGGATTATAGAAAAAAAGAGATAGAACAAGTCTCCTTTTCAACATTTTGCTCTATCTCCTTTATTTAAGGAGCTACTAAAGAATTCGTTCTTATTGACTCGCGCTGTATATGTCGCTGGTTTAATTGTTATTTTGCAGTTAGAAGTCCAATTTAACTTTTAATTTAGGAATTCTAAATACGTTAATCGAACACCCACCCACAAGTGAAATACATGTTTGTGTATAAAATGTTTGTTTATGCAGATCCAGAGAACGTAAATGTTGGCCATGGTCAGATTTTTACAAATATAACTTCAAGATTATATAGACAGCCGCGATTTGCAAAATATTTAATTTTTTTAAATAATTTCTGCAAGTCGTTAGTATAGCATTACGTTTTCACATCGTACGAGTTTGACCAATAACAAGTCTATTTTGTCTTTTTATATAGATAATTTTTATAGCATATCGAAATGAAACATGTTTGAAAAACCACATTCTTGTAGAAAAGGGAGTGGAAGTACTAGTTCAATTAATCTAATTGCATTAAATGAATATTTTTTTATATTTGAAATCGTCCATTTGTAAAACTACCAGACATTTTTGTATAATCTGAGTATAGTAAGTGAATAGAAGCAATAGCTTTGTAAAAGTTGTACAAATACTCATTTTTTTTTTTCGTTAAATTCATATATACAGGGTACAACTCTACTTTTAACCCCGCTCGCCTCATCTTTTTGTTAAAAGATATTTAAAAATTTCAAAGTAACAGCCTTTTCTGAATTTTTAACAATAATTGTATTAAAAATTACCGCGTTTCAATACCTGGTACCAACTCTTTGCGCAGATTTCAAAAATGCGTATAACTCTTATGGGTGTATATGAAAATAGACCAAGATATTCAAGGATAAGCACTCCCCTCCCTCTGGATACCGAAATTAGTTCAAAGAGTAAATATATAGATACTAAAAATCAGTAAGGAAATATGGTATGATGTTGCATTAACAAAAATATTTTTTTTTACCATCCTGTAGCTATCTATTGGAACTAGATAATTTTGAATACGATTTTGAAAAAATTCTGAAAATGACGTAGGTGGTGTTTTAAAATTTTCAAAATTTTCACAAATACGAGCACGGGGAGGCGGGTCAAATTTATGGATGACACCCTGTGCCTATAAAATTACTATTAATAAAAAATTTTGTCTAATTATTGCTATTCGGTAAAATGTATTTACATTATTACATTGTTTTCCGTTAAAATTATCCATAGGTACGTATAGGTATACAATAGGCCACCTCCACCACCTAAATTTTGAACTAGTTTTGAGGGAAATTTTTATTTTAAATAATTATCAACGTTTTTTTTTCCTTTGTAGTTCAATAGGCGAATTAAACGTTGTGAACTGCACGCAGTGACCTGCTCGCTACCCAGATTTGAGTCTCTTGGACTTCTTTTTGTGGAGTAATATTAAATCCAAATGACATATTGTATTTGAAACAACTCTACAAATAAAAGACCAAGACGTCTAATTTACCCATTAGGGTACCATATGATAATTTTCAATAAAACCTTTAATGATTATAGTACCATTCGCTACACTGAAGTATTCCACTTGTCTACCATTTATTCATCAGTAAGGCTAGTTATAGAAAAGCTTGTAACTAGAGAGCGGATAACTCGATTTTCATTTTCAAACTATAGAATGTAGATCATTCAAATCTTTTTCAAATAATGACCCCCTGCCTTGTAAACATTTAGAATTTACAGCATCTGTGGTATAATTTCTTACTTAATTTTTTTTTTGTCGAAAACTAATTTGGATTCACCCTGTATTTTGTCCCTAACACTTAACCCTCACTTATTTGTTTTTGTCAACTTATGCAAAATTACTTGCATTCAATTTTTGAAACTTCATTCAAAGCCATTTATTAATTCACCGTTTGTTAGTTATTTTTATTATTCACCTCTTTAATGAACTATTGAAAAATTCTTATCTATTTACCTTCACCTATACGATTAAGTTAAAACGCAAATAGTTCTACGGTAGTAAACAGTCAACATTTATAAATAAAACTGACGTTATTATTCGATCTCGGCTAACTGAATACCATAAACATGTCGAAATGGTTGATTCTGTATCTATAATGAGCTACCTTAATAATAAACCTTAACCTGTTAAGTTATTCAATATACAGGGTTGCTCATAAGTACGGTAAAGTTCAATAGCGGCCCTATTAAGGGCACTGGAAAAAATACATTTCATACGCGATTAATTTTAAGATCGTAGCGCCAAAACGGCAGTAACCTATACTAACCTATGGGCACTGACACTGACATTTGAAATTGTATTCATCAAAGATTTGTTGTCGAGAACTTTAAACCAGGTAAAAAGCTTGTAAAACTATCTTGAAAGGGGTAAGTAGTGATATAAAATTAAAATAGATTTCAATATTTTTCGAGCGTTCAATCTGAAATTGAAACTTAACCTCAAAATATGTCAAATTCTTTATTGGACATACGGCATGCATATCTTTATGGAAATAGTATAGTCATTCTTAGAGAAAGGTAAAGAGCACACACTCTACTTTGCGTTCTTTAACTTCTTTATCCATAGTTGTCTCCTGAAACTCTTTAATGCCCAACCTATGGTTTCGACGATAGCTCCTTTTTTCCCGCTTTTGGAAAAGTATGAAACTGATCTCGTGGTATTTCTTTGTCCAAGAGAACAATGACGCTCCCAACAATAATAATTCATATCTATTCAAAGCAATTAACTAATATAACAACGGATATTTCAAAATTCACAATACAAATACATACGCAAAACTGAACCAAAGGCCCGCCATGCGTTAGTTGTGCGTGCCGCCAGTAGGTAGCGTATTGCTTAGCAAGAATTGCCTATAGGGGTGATATAAGTACATATAGTGTCAAAATGCACAGATTTTAAAAATATTTTGATCCAACCATTCATCCATTTAGCAATCCATTAAAAAATAACCTTGAAGGTGCTCCTCTGTAGTGAGTCACCCTGTATATTTCAATTTTTTTTTAAATGTGCTTCTTTTGGCACTATGTCACTCCTATGAAAGTTTTTTCAGTAGGTACCATTAATAGGGCCGATATTGAACTTTATCGCACTAATAAATAACCCTGTATACAATAAAGTAGTAACTGTTCAGGAAATTTAATAATGATATGGGATGCTGCGAATACAAATGAATAGGTTTTGTACTTCCTATGGAAGTTTTACCATATCCGCCAAACTCGTTTTTAATCACAAAGATACGTGTTTACTGTTTCCTGTTAAACGAATTCGAATGAAGAAAAATTAAACTGATTGTGTTTGTAAAAGAAAGGAACTAATATCTGCTCTAAATTGGTGTCTTTATCGTATTATTACAGTCAAGAATCTTGTCTGTGATATTATTATCCACGTTAGTACAACCCTAAGAAGGTGGATAAGGATTTGAAATATGTATTTAGTCTAGGTCTAGGGTAATATATTAGGACATATATTTTAGGTATTTTGAAGTGGGTACAAATTTCAGGTCGTAATCAGACAATCAGCGCAGGAAATTCGAAACTTTATGGTGTTACGGTTATCATCAGTATTTCATCCAAATACTCGAAATAGTTAAAATTAATATCTAAAAAATGAAAGTTGCGTGGTTAGGTACGTAAAAATAAAAAATATTTGATAAATTAAATATACAGTGTGGTCCGTTCATCTCGTGTGCATTAACTAACTTTTTAAGAAAAAATCATATTATAAATCATTGTGTCTCTATTTTGGGCATAGTAATTCCGATGGTAGTTCTACTCTAGAACCTTACTGGAAGTAAGTACAACATAAACAAGGATAATAGGCATTCCTTAACACTGTCTAGGCAGTTGAAATACCTGGTCTATCTTACGCTTTGTAAGGCTCTGTATTTATTTCCATGTCTTATGCATCTTTTATGACTATCGATTTTGTACAAACGTACAAAAATTGATTATTACAGTAACCTATTTTAATGCACATGACCTCATAGTTGGCAGGATCACATGCTCAAGGACTTCTCGCTTTTATACAGTCCTTGCCCATGCCTTAGAAGAAGACAACATAACTTGTATGTATGACACCATCGGTAAGTGAGAACCTTGGGCGTACGGTTAATTAAAAAGATATATTGTATGACATAATCGCCAAGATATGGAATAATGACCGCTATAAATACATATCATGATACGTAGTCGCAGTAGGCATATTGTGCTGCGATTCACAAATTTATACGCTAAAGAGACAGTCTGATGGGTTTTTATATTAAAAAAACTGTCAAACTTATATGTAACTGTCAAAGTTACGTCAAATATGAGTACCTGACTGCATGAGGATTCAGTATTCGTCATATTTATTATTGGTTATGATAATAATTACGTATTACCTACTTGGTATATTGGTATATTTCCAAACAAGCAAATAAAAGATTACTTTAATTGCTATAGAACTAGATCTAGTAAAAATGTTTCTGTAACTATTTATTTGTCGCATTTTTTTTCTTGATTTCTTGGTGTAATTTTTCAGTATACTATGGCTGAAAAAGCAGATATAACCTTATAGTAAAATTGTATTTGTTTTTATTTCATACCATCCAGTAGATCCAATTACCCTGCACTGATTTGCAGCCGGTAAATGGAACATTAGCAACATTGCAGTACCTAATAGTGTAATGTTGTAGCAACACTTTATATCAGATTGTTATTAGGAGCTGTGTTTTTGAGTTTAAATAAAGTCTTGATTTAAGTGTCCGAGATAATAGAGGGATAATATAGAGTTAGATAATATGGCATCTTTAAAATAGTTCGAGAAAAATGTGGAAGGCTATTACAAAATATGTCGGCAAAAGGCTGTATTTCATTATGATTCCTACACCTGGAAATAAGTGGCGAATTCATATAGTGATTAGTATTAGGGGTGCGTAATTTAATTTTTGCATAAATTATATTTTATTTGGTTTGCTTTCTGAATTAATTAAAGTAAAATTGGATTTTACTTTATACATCTAATTTAAATGACATAATAATTATATAGTCAAAGTTTCATCCTCATTAAATTCTCAGGGCGCCATAATTACTCGTAAATGTTTAATTTCTAAAGTCACAACCATAAAAGTAGGGACGAGGAGGAGTGCATATATATAGCCAATTATGCACTGAATAAATACAGATTGGTTATCAATTATTATTTCTTTCTCAAGATAATGAAATTAAGAAAGGAAAAGTTATATTTTAGAAATGAAATAAAATGTCATGTGAAAGGTTTATATTTTTGAATTGTCAGCATCAACTGATTTTTAAAAATGTCTGCAGTATTTATAAATAAACACATTGTTAGATATTAATTTATATTAAGACTAAAAGATTAAGGATACATTTAGAACACACCATCGCGTCGTCTGTGTAAGGCTGTGGGAAAAACATTTTGTGAGGTCAGAAAGTCACAAACTACTAGTTTTGTTAAACGAGTTAAAAGTTAAACCAACAAAAGGACAAGATATTTAGACAAACTAATACACCAGCATATAAGCAGGTGTTAATTATGTGACTGTTATTTTGTCTTTATTTTCTTCTTACATGTCTTCATTAGCCTGTTTACTATTCACTTACTTAAATTAGTGCAAATAGAAACCATCTCGAAACATTTACAGTAATAATTATAATAACAATAATAATAATAACCTCATATAACCTGACAGTAAGCTCACTTTTATGGATCATATAAATCATATTGTTTCCAGTGCCTTTAAATCATATGGCTTCATTTATCGCAACTGTCGGGACTTTTCCGATTCGAGCACTTTCAAAACCCTCTTTTGTGAGGTGAGGTGAGGTGAGGTGAGGTCTAAATTAGAATAGGGGTCGATTATATGGTATCCAATATATGATGTTCACTGCCAACATTTAGAATCGGTCCAAAGAAAATTTCTAAAATTTTTGTTTTTTTGCAAGATAGATATTATCCGCCTAGAGGTGTGGATCATAATATTCTACTTAATAAATTTAACTTTGTTGCTTTAGAAACCAGACGTAATTTAATGTTGGTTCGATTTCTGTATAACATCTTGAATGATAGAGTTGATTGCCCCGATATTTTGGGTAAAATAAATTTTGTACCTCGCGAAAATTCTAGGGAGCAATCTTTATTTTATTGTGTTGCTCCTCGAACGAATATTTTAATAAAGTCTCCAATATCTTTGATGTGTGAACTTTATAATAAAATCGCTTCTAACTGCGATATTCTTTTTGATAATTTAAGAAGTGTATGTAACTGGGTTAGTCGTTTAACCTAAGTATTATTGGTTGCATTGTTTGTAGTTGTAGTGTAGTTGTTAATTACTTTTTGTTTGTTTTATCTCGTTAATTTTGTTTTATATACCTATATATTATCATGAAATAATTGTATATATTTTTGTCATTGTTCTTATTCCTGTAATTGGGTTTTTCCTGTTGGAATAATAAATATTATTATTATTATTATTATTATTATTATTATTATTATTATTATTATTATTATTATTATTATAACATAATAATACATAATAATTTAAGGTCTGATTTTTTTAATATAACTTCCAATGACCTCATTCATTAGAAAGGTTAGTTAATCTTCTAGGCAAACCCAAACTATTTGAATAGAATATTTTTTTTGTAAACATTTTTCTGGCATTTAGCATTTTGGAATTAAACTAACACGATTTACGGTGCAATATTAGTAAATGAAAAAAAATATTATATATATATTATATTTTATTTATATATAAATAAAATATATATTTCTCTGGCGACCTTGAAATGTTTAAATAACCGAGTTCGAACACCTCTTAAGTGTAACCATGTCTGGGGAATGTCTGTACAACTAATTACCGCTGTTTCAACCCGGAAAAAATCTGTACACCATGCATGACTGGTCACAGTCAACGACTTATAAAGTGTAACAATATCTATATCAAATAAGATATATAGAGAGAATATCTTATTATCTTGAAAATTGAACATAATGTTATAGGCTAAGGGCGGCAAGGTATCTCCGAACAGAAACCAACTCTGCCTCTATCAACATTTTTATCCCAACCGATACTTTGTTTAGCTCAAGTCTAAACTTGCAGACAGTTGTGTATTGGCGATTCCAAAAATGAATGCGTCCTCTGCATGAAAATATTTGAACCTACTTAAAAGGTAATTTTTGGAGGCTTACTGCTGATATAATGATAAATAACACGTATTTGGGTTTGTTTAACGTAATAATTTAGTGGTGGTTGTGATTTTTTTGGTATTACAAAGTTAAAAACGACGTGGTTAATATTTGTACATCTTTATTTTTACATTTTACAATGGCATTCAAAAGAAAACAGCACAACACAAAGCGCCGTGTTTATGGGTGTCATTCCACAAAATGTGTCAATAGAAGTGTGTTTAAAATAGAAGATAGGTAAAAGTTTGGCCCTAGTATAAGAAACTGTTTCTCACTCATTTATCCAAAAGGCATATAACAATTCAATAACAGGGAACACGTTTATTTACACAACATAACCACTTTGTTGCAGTTTGTCTATACTTTTCGATTATTAGTCTTATAAAAACCCAATATATTTTAATTTAAACATTATTTAACAAAAAACAAAC
The DNA here is from genome assembly GCA_963924545.1 of Pogonocherus hispidulus. NCBI lineage: Eukaryota > Metazoa > Arthropoda > Insecta > Coleoptera > Cerambycidae > Pogonocherus > Pogonocherus hispidulus. The sequence goes on along the minus strand of OZ004698.1, from coordinate 46,272,579 downwards.
ACTAATATGGTATCACCATACAGTTTATCATGCTTATTTTAGTCCAAAATGTAAGTAAAGAAAAACTAGGGTATCTGTTTCAACCCAAAAAATTCATATAATTAGCAATGAAGCACTTATGGGACGTTTGACTGTTTTTACCACTCTTTTTATCCTTTGTTGCACCCTAACCAGCACATGAAGTCACTATATTTATGGCAGCTGAATGCTAAATTGCTATATGATGTTATACGGAATGCAAAATTTTTACTTGTCTTCCTCCATATTTGTGTACAATTTGCAGGGCCCTCTTCGGTTATTTGAATCGCCAATTAGCAGAGACTTATACATCTACAAGTCTCTGCTATTAGATTAAAACTCCGATCCGAGTATTCTAAGTTAAGTGTTCTAGAAAACGTAATTTTTAGTACAAACTACATTATTTATAAAACTGCAACTTATTTGGATGTTTAATTACGACTACAAACTTATTCGTATTCGCATATAGAGAAAGTGTTAGGCAGTGTTCAGTTCAGTATCAGAAAGACTTTTTTGGAACACTTTATATATACTTGCATTTTTGGAGAGAGAATAAAATCATGTTTTAGTCGAAAAACATACCATTTTCGAAACATTTGCCATTTAAAAAAAAAAAATTGACAGATTGCAGCGTTCCAAACACTAAAGTATCTTTCTTGGAATAATACGAGATCAAGATTTCGATTTTGGTGTGATTGGAATTACGTATAAGGTACTTGTTATACATAAAAGAAGATATACTTTTTTAGAAATTCGTATGGTTATTATTTTGAATAAATAATTAACTTCATGCGCGTATTTTTGTAAAAAGTTCTCACAAAGAGTAACATTTCAATTGTAAATGCAAGACCTTCCTGCAGATTTGATAACATTCAGTCGTTTTACAAATCTCAAGACACATAGGTGCAAACAATTAGCTATATAGCCTTGTGTCTCATGGTTTCCCATAAATAAGAATCCGACCTCGCAGGTTTAAATTGCGTATTAAAACTTCGCGAAACTAATTCAAAATACAGTCGGGATAGTAAAATTTCAGCTCGAAAAATAATAACGCACGCTTCTCAAGAGCACTAGGTATTTATTTTTAGCCCACACACACATACGAATTTTACATTCCTAATAAATAACGTGGCTGTAATGTTTATTTATAAAATATTTTATTTTTATTTCATGTAAATGTAATTCCTTGGTAACGTCGAATAATTTTAATTGGGTGATGGTTCAAATGAGAACTATCAAATAACTACTTAATTATTAATACTAATAACAGTTGTAACAACAGATTTGAAAAGAACGACAATATTTTACGTAGAAACCGGAAATGACGTCATATCTCAGCATGGTGAGTTTATGCGAGTATGTATTTAAGTCAAATACATAAGTTAAAAAGTCAAGACCGTACATTTTTTAAAGGCATCGTATGTATAAACTGATAATACAGTGATGGGAATATTTTCATAATTTTCACAGGCGCATTCGCCATTTTTGTAAAAATCACCCTACCCATGCACTTTATTGCATTGATTTTTGGGAAATAGCAAATTTTGGACACTTTGGTGTGATTATTTCTTTACATTTCTAATCAGTAATTTACATGGGACCAACTGAATCCTGTATAAGTCATTTTTAAGTAGCTTTAAGTTCTTTAAGTACAGTTTTTTAACAACTTATGTACCTATATAAAATACCTACCGCGTAAACATACACACTGTGACCAGTGGCTTCGTCACAGTAATACGTTATTTGTTATTAATTTTATTAAGAATTACGAGAAATGTAATACGAGAAACGTCTGTACGAGAAACTCAAAAAAAAAAAAAATGCGGTAGTATCTCCAATACTAAGCAAGGCAAATACAAACAATGCATATGAGCATAAAGCTATATATCTAATCAACTCGATTAAAATAACGTGTATTGGCCGAGTTCTCAAAGACTGAATTCGTTATTTCGGCTGAAATTTATAGCATTTTCACAATATTTTAACAGTTTTAAAAATTTTCTTAATGAACCGCGAATTTCGATAATAAACTGTTCGTCATTTTCGCAAGAGACTGCATCTCGGAAACTCCTTCGCCGATTATAGTAAAAAAGAAAAACTATAAAAGCTGGCATCTTGTAGAATCAAAGGTGGAGAGCGATCTTCCATACAAAATATTTTTTTAATATTATACTTGGTGCAGAAGAATGCAATACAAAATATTTTAATCGATTATTAACCCTAAATATCTTAAAAACAGTTCTAATTAACTATATGGGGAATGCTTCATAGAATAGAAAGAGTTATGAGAGACCTTAATAAAAATGATATAGAATATAGGGTGTTTCATATACAAGTAAACTTATTTTGAAGGAAATTCTATAGAAAGTAAAACTAGACCTAGCATAATTAACGGAGCCATTTACATTTTTTAATGCTCTATATTAAAGTTAAAACTCCATGATAATACATGTCTCGCTCTATATACAGTGAGCACAGAAACAATTGGAGTAAATTCCAATAATTCATGGCATGGTTTAAATATATTAATATAAATTGAACGGTATAAGCTGTTACCTGCTGATATGTAGTGTATTTATTATATATACGTGGTGATAAATAATCAATCATGGGGTTTTTTCGAGTCACACAGCAAAGTAACTTATAATACTTAGGTATGCACATAATGCGTCTCAGCAGGTCTCAGTAGTCAGTATACTTGACTAGCCATTTTTAAACCATTCAAAATTCACTATGACCCATTTAAAATTGCTTTACCTATATGTTTAATACATTAAAATTAACTTGTAATTACTTTTATTATTACATTATAAAAACTATAATTCTGTAGGCAATAAATTATTTACTGCTCCATTAAAGCGGGGTTATTTATTAATTTTGGTTAATTTGATGCCTAAAATTTTAAGTGTCTGGTGAATGTGGTTTAATTTTGTTCTATATAGGATAGCTAAAAATTAAAGAACGATAAATTAACGTAATTGATGTAGATACGCCTTATTCAATCATTTAATTTGACAGATTACTTGATGGTCAGTTAAGAATTGTTCTCGTTGAGCCTAATTGCGTAATTTCTATTTAAAACCTTTAAAAATATTGCTAATAGCAACATCTACAGAATGAATGTATTTATAAAACTTGCTTAGATGAGTAGAAAGTTCATTCTCCCTTAATTATTATTAAGTAGAGATAGACCCATAAAACCTTATACCTATGACCGTATTATTTTATATACATAAAATACAGAGTATCTCATTTAAAATATTAAAGTTATATCAGCGTACCTTCATATTGAGTCGACCATAAAAAATTAAATATATAAAATAAGGACAAAATAAAAAAATCAACGGGTCCGAGTAATTTTTAAAAAAAATTGCATAGGTATTTATAAAATAATGAATTTATCCACTATTTTACGCAAGCGCACTGCGTGACATATATAGCTATACACACGTAAGTTATATTTTTAAAAATATCCTAATTATTAAATAAATAACTAGGTAATAAATTCTTATCATTTACATAAACATATTTTTGTCGTTAAGCATACCTAATTAAATTTTACACGTTGCTTTCATAAACAAATTTAACATTTTTACAAATGTTTTCTTTTAACAATATTCATTTTAAAATACATATAGACATATAAATATAGGTTATCGGAAAAAAAAATTCCAACGGATACATTTCAGTAAGCGATTATTTTCTTATTTTATAAATATTTTCTATACCTATATGTTACTATTTGTACCTAATAGATATATACGTCGACCGGAAGTATTTTCACAATATCAGAGGAAACCTTTTCGTACTAACTTCTTATCAGAAGAATAATTATTAAAAGATTAATGAGAATGTATAGAAATCGTCCAACTGCGCGCTAATATAGGTATTTTATCAAAGGTATTACTTAACACTTATTAATTATTAAGACAACGCAAAGCATGCATGCATTGAAAAAATTGCACCACTTTTTACTGTGTGCGTGTTCTTTAATTCAAAATTTTGAAATGGTTGATTCTGTAGGACCAATCACAATGCAGAATTTTTCAAACCAATCATTCGGAACATGTTGCTATATAGGATTCAGTATGCACATGCAAATGTTGAATTAAAGAACATCATATTTTGAGGTCTAAGAATTATATTCTTGAAAGGAGTTGGAACTTTGGTGTGAAGATAACACCGACGTGGTTTGTGGTTTTCCATCCAAAACTCTCAAATGCATCCAGCTGTCTGGAATTTGTTACATTCCTAATTAGTCTTAAATTGCTACTATCTATCTTATGGTTGTTCTCAAACGCGACACTAAGACTTATCTGTTCTATCATTTGAGATGAGCCATATGTTGCTTGAGTCTAGTTTGAATTGACCTTCTAGTTGGTCCAACATACTTTTAATTGCAGTCTTTACAGCTAATTCCGTAAATCCCGACTTTTCCTTAGTTTCCATTGTCTTTTGAATTGCGTTAAAGTTGTAGTTTATTTCCCGTGAGTAAATAAATAATGTAGTTTTGATTCAAAGTCAAGAAAAAAGCAGACCTTGAAGAATTTTTGTTACATTTATATGAGATCTGTTTTAAATTTCCCTTCATTTGTTCCTAAACGGAACGTCACAATGTATCACTTGTTGGCCATAAAAAAGGTTTTATAACATGTATTAAAGTGTATCGCATTCAATCATCATCGAAGTTATTTTCATTATTTACGCTCAAAATATTACTAAAATCTTAAAGTGGCATACTAATGAGTAACGAATTCAGTAAAACAATATCAGGTATTTGACAAAAACAAGTTGGCTATGTGTGAGACTGGCCAAATAACGTCTAAATCAAAATGTTGTAATGCCTTTAGAGGTTTTACCCTCTTGGGTTTGTGCCTAGAATTTCTCTCACAGCGTATAAATAAATGTTATATAAGCGCCAGCGTATTTGAACCAGAAATAAATAGAAAACAATTCAAATCTACTTCTACTAACCGTTCATGCAGTTGACCTATACTGACCAATTAATATTGTGCAATAGCGTGAATCATTTCTTATTTCATAATAACAGATTATTCAATAAGAAAACCGGCTTGTTCTGTATTTAGTGTGTAATATGGGTGTTGCTACTGTGTGGATGTTAATATAAGACTTTTCTTTTTGGATTAACGTTTTATCGACTTAAAAATTACTATAGCATTGTATCTAAGGTCAGAATATTATTTTGGTGTGGATTATGTATCCATGTTCAAAGAATAATGGAAAATATTTTGTGAAAACGACTAATGGGAATGGTTTCTGCATTCTATAAAGAGAAAACCAAGGAATTTCATATAAAAATATGAAAAAAAAATTGGCTTCATATAAGACGGTAAATTTTGACGATAACTACATGAATCATCAATTAAAAAAATATTCATGGGTATCATAAGTGCATAGTAGATTTGCAAGAGAAAATACCAAATACACATGCAGAGTGACTTTTGAATGGCTGTATTTTTTCTAAATACGTCTAGTACTTCTTAGATATAGTTTAACATGCATTTGTGTGTTATACAGGGTGTCTCAAGATAAAGTGACACATTTAGGCTTATAACTTCAAGGCAAAATGGGAGAGACGAGCGGTTTTCACTGGTGCTCTTCATTTTACAAAAAGTTTTCTTTTGTGGTAACTAGTTTGTTTTACTTTTACAGGTGCTTTGAAAAAAATTGCCACTTTTTAATTCAAAATTATGATCATTTTTTAAATGAAACAGCCTGTAGATTATATTACCATTCGATAGAGACACTTTTCCTCTTTTAAAAAATGTATAGTTTGATAGAGTTGTACCAAAAAATAAAGGAGTTATTTCAATTTGCACACCAGCCCTTTTCAATAGACCATCATTTTTTTGGAAGATCGCATTTTATTTTTTTTACATTGTCAGTACAGAATAACGGAATGCATCAAAGGATAGATAGGTGTAGAACCGGACCAATAGAATGGCCTGCATATTTTCCCGAACTAACGGTACCTGATATAGTCCGGTATAGTCCTGTTGTACAAAATATAAAACAACTAAAACATAACATAACTAATGTTTTTCAGACCATAACACCGGAAATGTTAGAACTTGCGTTCAACAATATGCAGTTTAGAATACAAAAGTGTATTGAAGAGAACGGTGGGCACATTCAGCAATTTAACCTCAAACATTAAAGATGTACAATACACATGTGTGTATATTAAAACTGAAATCTTCTTAATTGCTGTTTTTGTTTCAATAACTTGGGTAATTTATGCTATAATGTAATTTATATTAATTAGTTCTTTACTTAATACTTAATAGCTTTAGTTGATGCATACCGTTATTCTCTACTGCCAATGTAAAAAAATAAAATGCGATCTTCCAAAAAAATTATGGTCTATTGAAAAGAGCTGGTGTGTAAATTGAAATAACTCCCTTATTTTTTGGTATAACTATCAAACTATACATTTTTGAAAAGAGGAAAGGTGTCTCTATCGAATAGTAATATAATCTACAGACTGTTCCATTTAAAAAATGATTACAATTTTGAATTAAAAAGTGGCGATTTTTTTTCAAGCGCCTGTAGAAGTAAAACAAACTAGTTACCAATGACAAAAGGAAACTTTTTGTAAAATTAAAAGCACCAGTGAAAACCGCTCGTCGCTATCTCATTTTGCCTTGAAGGTATAAGCCATTAAAATATGTCACATTATCTTGGGACACCCTGTATTTTAGTTATTTAAAAATGTTACTGCCTATTAAGGATTTTCGCATAATTATGTGTTATAAAATAAACTAACTAACCATTATTTTAAATGGAGCACCCAGTTCATTTTTAGATTTTTGGTAAATTTTAGGTAAAAACCATAATACCTACAGGGTGTCCACCTAGTGCGCGTAAGTCCAATATCTGGGTTAATAAAAGAGATAACTTAATTTTTTTTTCTACAGGGTTGTCTAATATCCCGAGCTGCACAAAATGAAAATATATTTACATATTCAGGGTGTTCAGTTTTTCCTGGACAGGTACCAACTTCGTTTTTCTAAATGGAAATATATATTTTTTATTGGTTTTTCGAACTAAACCCTTGATTTTAGTAGGACTTTCATCAGCCTTCCCTATACCTAACTTAAACTGTTTTTGAAATATTGACGGGTGAATATTGACATTTTTGCAACTTTGACACCCTGTAAAATCTAAACGGTTTGAGATCAAGCAAAACGGTTTGCACATTCCTATCTTAACTTTTTATAAGCTATCGTTTGATACTAATTTCAAATGTATCCAGGAATTAAAAATTTTCCGAAAATTTTGAAAATTTTTAATTCTTGGATAAATTTGAAATTAGTATCAAACTATAGCTTATAAAAAGTTAAGATAGGAATGTGCAAACCGTTTTGCTTGATCTCAAACCGTTTAGATTTTACAGGGTGTCAAATTTGCAAAAATGTCAATATTCACCAGTCAATATTTCAAAAACAGTTTAAGTTAGGTATAGGGAAGGCTGATGAAAGTCCTACTAAAATCAAGGGTTTAGTTCGAAAAACCAATAAAAAATATATATTTCCATTTAGAAAAACGAAGTTGGTACCTGTCCAGGAAAAACTGAACACCCTGAATATGTAAATATATTTTCATTTTGTGCAGCTCGGGATATTAGACAACCCTGTAGAAAAAAAAATTAAGTTATCTCTTTTATTAACCCAGATATTCGACTTACGCGCACTAGGTGGACACCCTGTATATAGCATTTTTGTAAATATGCGATACTTATTTTATAAATAATTCTACATGAGTTGCAAGGATTTTAAAATCCTTAATAACTTATTTAATATGAGATATTCAACTTATTTTATGGCATGCAAAAATTGCACTTGCATGTTTCTACATTTAAAATAAATCTACAGCATTCTATTTTCAAATTGAATTCCATATGAATTAAAAATAACAATAGGTAATAGACGTAGATCATGTTTGTTACACTTGAAAAACTAAACGAGACACTTTATCACTTTTATTCGGACTGTCAAATTATATTAACTAGAAATCAAACTCTTTCTGTCGATACTGTTATATTGCGAAAGTGTGACAAATTCCCACAAATAAATTGTGCCTAATAAAATAAAGAGTTAATAGCAAGTTATATTAATTTTCTTTACATTATTGCTTTTATTCGTGGCTGATTTTATGGCAATGTTTGTAAATAGTCTTAAAATTAAATAAAACGACAATTAGATACTCAAAAAGTCATAACATTTAACCCGTATTTACAGTACCTACCCATAAAAAAAGGGATTTCGTTACGGTGTATAAAGGGTGATTTTTTTTAGGCGTCTGTTAGAAGTATCTCGAGAACCAAAAATTACTTTGATCTGAAAATTTGGCAACGTGCATTCTGCGATCTATTTATCATTTACGGTCAACTTCCGGTATTTCCGGAAGTACTGGAAAATATTTTCCATAAATATACAGAGTGGTCCAATTAAAATAAGATATATAGCTATTCACGGTACAGAATTATGTGATAACTCTGTACACTCGCCAATAATAATAATAATAATAATTATAATATGTGATACAATACACATAAAAATGAAAGCTATTATTGCTATAACATTAATGTCGATGACGAATCCAATGATGTAAGTATGCCGCGAAACTAGTTAGAAATGCAATTTTGAATAAAAGCATTTGAAAACTAAACTGTTGAACTGTTTGCTTGCTTGTATTTTTCATTTCCATTTCCAGAACAAAAATATAAGTTATAAGTACTAGATATTTAGGTATATGAGTCATCCGTCTATGTAAAATTTGCTCTAAAGTTCAAAATATAGAGGCGCTCCACAAAACATCAGATGTTGTTTAACAAGCATTAGTAGAGAGCTCGTGCGCCCGAAAGTGCCTTAAAAAGTGAAGTGGTAGGGGTTTCAATACTAAAAGCTAATACCTAGCTATATCGATAGCTTATATATACGTAAACTTCAAAAAAAAGTTGTCCAAAAATTGTCCTGTACAGAAGGGCGTTATTCAAAATTTTCGAGTTATGTAGTACGTCAGATAGCCGAAATCCAGTTCTTTCTTTGGTAAAAATTGTATAATATTCTCTGTAGCCGTTTAGCTGTAAAAAAATAAGTTATTTAAAAAAAAGCATTGCATCTTATGGGAAACGCAGACTTTAAGCGTCGATATCTCCGTTCGATGCTTGCTAAAAATTAATTCATTTTGCCGTGTTTTTACATTTCTCACTCCATTGCTCGGAAACTAGGTCTCAAATCAAAAAAAAGTATTCTTTAGAAATTGAAACCCAATGCTTTCAGACTACGACAGTATCATTAGAAATTTTTTTACGCAAATAATAACCGAGTTATGATTTAAAAACCAACGCAGCTACAAAATTTCCAAGTGGTTGGAACTGCAAACCTCGATCGCCCGCCTGCACCGCACCATTCCCCGCGCTCGAACGTTGCCTAAGATCTGTGATGATCTGTCTCTCGTGAATTGTTTTGACTAGCGAGTGTTTGCAAGCAGTATTTTTGTGATTAATATTAGCTAGTGTGAATTATTTTTTCTATATTTCTATCTATTACCTGCATAAATCTGGAAGTGGTAAGTGTGTATTAAATTAATTTTAATGATTTCATACATAGGGTGAATGGTAATAACATAACCATTAATGCAAATCTAATTCTCAAAGATAAGAATTGAAGTTCACGAAAACCTCGATCTATTATACATATTGTATAAAGCGGAGGAAATTTAAATTAATTATGTTAATTAATTATGTTAGGAAATTATGTTATACAGCGCAAGTAAAATCCAATACTAATTATTAACTGCTAACTATATATCTTCGATATTGACGCATAAATTGATAATTTACAGGGTTAAAGCTATGATGATGAACCAATGCAATAATGAAGACAGTGGAAGTAGTACTACTTCGGATAGCGATATCGAATCGATGCTGAAAATTAAATGTAAAAAGGATACTAAAAAATGCATGTTTTGCCACAATTTGTCTGGACCGATGATCACAGGCTCTGAGAAAACATTGGACACCATAAAAAAAATATATTTAATATATTTATTAATATTATTTATTTATTTTATATTTATGTATTTTATTAAATAGATATTACTCCAAGCAGTGTTTAATAATTATTTATGAAAGTATATTAGTTAGTGAAATAATTAACACGATAGATACCTATACCAAGGGCAAAAAAAGTGTTTTTTTTACAAAATATGGTTAGATTTGAATTTGTCGCCTCCAAAAACCCCGATCCAAAAAATTTATGCAAATACTATGATTTTTAGGAAAGTTATTGAAAAATCTCGAAAATAATAATTAAACTTTAACGCCCTGTATCTTTTTTAGTATCTGCCCTTGGACTAAGGTAAGTTTGGTTGAATAGCAATATTTTGACTTAAGGAATCTGCTTATGAATTTTCGCCCAGTATCTCGCGACCACCCTGTATATTGGGAATAATATAATAACCGGCAGATCACAGATCTTGGGCAACGTCCGAGCGCGGGGAATAGTGCGGTGCAGGCGGGCGATCGAGGTTTGCAGTTCCAACCACCTGGAAATTTTGTAGCTGCGTTGGTTTTTAAATCATAACTCGGTTATTATTTGCGTAAAAAATTTTCTAATGATACTGTCGTAGTCTGAAAGCATTGGGTTTCAATTTCTAAAGAATACTTTTTTTTGATTTGACACCTAGTTTCCGAGCAATGGAGTGAGAAATGTAAAAACACGGCAAAATGAATTAATTTTTAGCAAGCATCGAACGGAGATATCGACGCTTAAAGTCTGCGTTTCCCATAAGATGCAATGCTTTTTTTTAAATAACTTATTTTTTTACAGCTAAACGGCTACAGAGAATATTATACAATTTTTACCAAAGAAAGAACTGGATTTCGGCTATCTGACGTACTACATAACTCGAAAATTTTGAATAACGCCGTTCTGTACAGGACAATTTTTAGACAACTTTTTTTTGAAGTTTACTTATATATAAGCTACCGATATAGCTAGTTTTCAGCTTTTAGCTTTTAATGCCCTACAGAATGAACATTTTCAGCCTCCGAGCTCTCTACTACATATGGAGTGCTATATTATATTTAGCGATGTAAAATAATAAATTAAAAGATCGTGCAAATTCTGTATAAAAACATTTCAGCACTGCGTCAACAACATCTTGGACGCGCATTATGGTTCTCTAAATTTAGATTACGTACCAAACATTTTCGGAGACCAAACGGAATGGCAACTAAAATCACTTATATATCTTCCGAACTATACCAAAGAGAATTATTCTCTTTGACTACTGATCAATTTTTTTGCAATTATACCACTGCACTATATCGATTTAAACCATTAAGGGTGCCGTTGAGTCTGACCTACACCTTGCAACAGCTGCGTGTACTACTAAACAGAACCATACGATCCTTTCGTGGAATCGATATGTATCCTGGGCGCGCACATTCCCCCACAAGGCGAGACTTTCAAAGGTGCATTAATTGATGCCAACCTACCTGTGAAAGACGTCCAGAAAGACATCGTGCGGCTAGTCACAGTTCACTAGGAAAAAGACACAAAAAGTCGGTTCTGCGATTCGATTTAATAACTTTTTAACTTTGCAGCGACTACAACGCAAGGATGACTAGATGGGATTTGTATATTCGCGGCTTCCAACACCGTTTCGCGTGGGCTCAAGTACGAACCGCCGCGCCGGTGGCTGGATTAGTCGGTGTCGTTTGTCTTGCACCGACCTTGACACCTTGACATTGCATGTTGTTTGGGTGAAGGTATTTTGTCATACCTACAAACCATTATATTATAATACTTTATTTTAGCATTATTAATAATCAGGTACTATGTTCGTGTCTGTGGGAAAAGTGTAATAAAAATATATTATATTCTCTCATAAAAAATTTATGTGTTTATAATTGTTTAATTGTTTTATAAAAGTAGCATGTTTAGATTATAAAACCGCATGGGTAGTTAGGTAGAGAGCACATACATTTTTTTTAGTTGGAGATAGAGACAGAAAAGAGGGTTTTAGAGAAGTTGAAAGACCAGGGGTATTACAAAAAATAAAGTCGTGTAGCCTTTGTATATATAACTAAATTGTTATATATCTAGATAAATTATTGTAAAAGCAAAATCTATTTTTAACGCTGACACTGTCGCATGCGCCATTTTGGAGAATACGAATTGATGTTTATACGCATTTCTTGCTAAGGAATACGCTACCTACTGGCGGTACACACAACTAACGCATGGTCATTTGGTTCAGTTTTGCGTATGTATTTCTATGTGAATTTTGAAATATCCGTTGTTATATTAGTTCATTGCTTTGATTAGATATGAATCATTATTGTTGTGAGCGTCATTGTTCCTCTTGGACAAAGAAAAACCCCGAGATCAGTTTCATACTTTTCCAAAAGCGGGAAAATCTGGAGCTATCGCGGAAACTATAAGTTGGGTATTACAGAGTTACAGGAGACAAATATGGATAAAGAAGCTAAAGAGCGCAGAGTAGAGAGTGTGCTCTTCACCGTTCTGTAAAGATGACTATTTCCATAAAGGTATTATGCCGTATGCCCAATAAAGAATTTGACATATTTTGAGGTTAAGTTTCATATTCGGATTGAACGCTCGAAAAATATTGAAATCTATTTTAATTTTATATCACTACTTACCCCTTTCAAAATAGTTTTACAAGCTTTTTACCTGGTTTAAAGTTCTCGACAACAAATCTTTGATGAATACAATTTCAAACGTCAGTGTCAGTGACCGTAGGTTAGTATAGGTTACTGGCATTTTGGCGCTACGATCTTAAAATGAATAGCGTATAGCTAATGATGTTAGGTGCATATTTTCCACCAATCTCCAACAGTAAGTTAATGAAACATATGGTTTCCATAAAGTGAACGAGTACCTATAATGGAAGAGAATGGAATTCAAGAAGAAATTTTAACTTTCTACTCTTACGACAAGCATTTTTAAGAAAATCTTATACTAAAAATAGATATTCTGTGATAAAAATGGTATTCGAGACGCTTACAAAGACTATCTAAGGAAAGATATAATTTATCTATCTTTCAAAGTTAGGAAATTGTGTAAAATCTTATAGTTTTGCTATAGGAACATTCTATGGAATGAGGGAAACTTCACTCTTTAATTAGTTGGTCTATAGGTCATACCATAGAGTAAATCTGGTTACTTTATGGTCATACACAGATACCTTTCCATCAGCCCGAGGGCTCAGGTCCTGGAGGGCCCCCATGTGGCCTCTCGCGTCTTTATTTGTCGATCGATGTTCAAATATATTTCAAGCAATGTAATGAGAGAAAGTATAAGTACTGAAGCAATCAATGTAATAATAATTATTTAAAAAATCAGTTAATTTATTGTCAGAAAATAACCACACACCTCGATGAAACACATCACTGCTTGTTATTGTAGTGGAACAGTGGAACGTGGAGCAGCGTCATCTTGAATAGGTATATCCCATGTGTTATACCTAATTATTATTATAACACAAGTTAGCATTATTGTTAGTTTATGTCTTTGTTTCCTTGGCATATTATATGTCTACGAATATTTAAATATTTAGTCCTTTGGTAAAAATATGTAGTTACCTGATATTCTTTTATTTCAGTGATAAAGATACCCAAGAAAAAACTTTGTTAATAACATGTATTTTACTTTTGTTTTATTTATCACTCCCCATTGGGGCCCCCATATTATCTCCGTCCGGAGGCTCCAAGAAGTCATAATCCGGCCCTGTACTTCATGCACATTGCACATGACCATGTCAATCTCTCACATTGTATATTGCCATCCACACTCATGGATGCATTGATGGTTGCCGACCTATTCTTCCGTAAACAGGGGAGTCACCTAAGTCGTCTCGGTTCTTTACTTAGAGCCATAGAAAATATCGTAGTACTATATTTTCTATGCTTAGAGCCGTTTGACACTATCAATAATTCTTTACAAAATTTTCAAAAGAATTTTATTTTATCTACATTTCATAAGTTGCATACATGAAAATAAATTACGAATTTGCAAAAGAATTTTGTTGAGAAAACTAAAATTTCATATTTATTTACACAGAAATATCAACAGATTTTTGTAAATAATTTTTGTGATAATTTGCAATAGTGTCAAACGGACTTTAGTTGCTACAAAATCTACATTTTTTCCTTTTAGGATACCATGTACACGACTCGGAGCCATCTTCTAAAATTATTTTGGAACATACTGGGTGATTCAGTGCAGAGGGGTAAACCAAACTTATACCGTTTAAATAGTATATTCTGTATTTTTCAATCGCATTCGATTCGCCTTTCTTTTGCCAGCGAAATGCGGTTTTATTTTTAAAATTCGGTAGCGGCGTTACCAAGTTATCTTCAAAGAACGCATCAAATTACCTCAGCGAGCTTACAATAGTATGATTTACCGTGATTACATAATTACAAGGAAATAAATGTTATTAGCCCTTTACAGTCATTCATAATTTTACAACTCATGACGGGCATCGCTTGGATTTATTGAGTATATTTCCACTATAGTATTTGAGGAAAAATATCTCTCTAAAAAATTGTTTTTAGAAAATTATTCAATGTTAATTTAAATTGTTATAAATGTTATAATTTCTATAGCAGATATGTCCATTGTTTTTTAATATCCTTTAACTTGATCTTTATATGCATGCAATACATAAATTGTATGCATGTTTTCTTTTTTATTTTGTAAACTGTGTCTACCCGGAGGGGAAGTTCATATAGGTATTTTCAATAATATATAAATACTAAATATATACATAATATATATGGTTTATTGAAAAAAAAATTATTATTATGAAAACAAATATAATTATAATAAAACAAAAAATCAACAAAATATTTACTACAAGATATGTACTAGGTACATATATTTACCAGAGTAAAATAAATTTGATGCAAAGTCGGTATTTCGTAAGTAGTTAATCTTAAAACCGGAAATGAATATACATAATTATATATACGCTAGTGGTTGTTTGAGGAATGGTATATAGATGTCCATCTAAAAATATAAAAAATCATTCACCATTACCTTTAACCTATACTTATTTTCTTTTGTCTTTATCAAGTTCTAAAATATATAAGAGGTAGGTAAAGTGTCGAACTGAAAGATTAAAAAAAAGTTATATAATGTTAAAATTTAAAACAGTCTTAATAATATTGCTTTAAAGAATCAATTAGTTTTGTCTTATGCATTATTAAATAATTTCATTATGTTATATATTATTTTAATAACAATTGATTAATAAGCTTAAAATAACATATTACAGGGTGGTCCGAATTTCAATGAGGAAAATTTTGGAAACGATAGAAGTAAAAATTGTTATACTTGTTATATAAACTTATTTCGTTACAAGACCATTTTCAAGATACGGTGTTCAATAAATAGATATTGGTGAAAAATCAATAAGCCTCAAAAGTCAATAAGCCATTTGTCCTCAAACTTGACATAATGTATACTGGCAACAACCCCTCATCTATTATCAGATAAATTTTCACAAGGATTATTGTGATATTTTTTTAAAAATTGTGGTACGCTGCTGTCTAAAATTAAGAACAAAACATTTGTCAAACTCTACGATTAGTTTAATACAAAAAATTACTCTTGCAAATTTTTTATAAATTGCATAGTTTTTGAGTACCTAAATTAACATATTTTAAAATCATGTCCTCATTTTTATGGATATAAGAGTATTTACCACTGAGAAATTTCAGTTTTCTTGAAAATTATAAAATAACTGGCACATTAGATTCCTAACGAAAAACTTTCAAAATAGAATATACAGTTTCCAAAATCCCAAGATCTTTATTAGGAATCTACCACTTATTTTATAATTTTTAAGTAAACTGAAATTTGCCAATGGTACTCCTATTTGGATAAAAATGAGAACATGGTTTTAAAAAATGTTAATTTACCCAAAAACTGCAATTTACGAAGAATTTGGCAGAGTAATTTCTTGCAATAAATTAGATAGTACTTGCACTCCACTGGTAATTTGTATCGAACACAAAATTTATCTGATAAAATAATAGTTTGTTGCCAATATATTATGTCAAGTTTAAAAACAAATAATGGCTCAATGGTTTCCGAGATATAGCCAAAAATTATTTATTTTTAATCATCTTTAATCTGACGTGTAGGTATATTGGAAACAGTCCATTTTTCGAAATAAGTTTATATAACAAAGTCCAACTATTTTCATCTCTTCTATCGTTTCCCCATTTAAATTCGGACCACCCTGTATATACAAGTTGTCGATATATACCAGATAAATGCCTATAAGCATAGGCAAATGATTTACTCTATATATACGAGTAGGTAATACATTACTTTATTATTCTTTATTGGTTCACATTCTAATTATTCTTGTAGATCACTTGAGCATTTAACAAACAAACTAAACTTGACCATAATCATAATCATTAATCATATATTCATTGGGATGTGAATACTACATTGTCTTTTATTAAAACATTGTGAATATCCGGACTTGACGTTTTACTCAATTTAAAAAAAATGCCTTGAAAAGGCAATTTTTTCAAGATCAGTCTTTAAAATCTAATAAAAATCAAGAGATTGTTGTCATAATCAAACACTTACAATACTTTTCAATTCTTAATGTTCTGACATTATTTAGATACACTCTATTTATACATTATGACACATTTTAGAAATCCCGATAAACAAAATTTCTTGATTTTTTATCAAAAAAACAGTTTATAAAAATTTTAATGTGAATGTATTATATAGCTATTTACAGAGGTTTTATAGGTAATAAGGCCTTCAAACAGAAAAAAATTCGGATTAGTACTCATAGGGTCGTATATTAATAGGCAGGTATCAGGTACTTATAAGTTTCAAGCTGGGGGCCAAAATGTTCATTTCAACATAAATTCATATCTTAGCTAGCAATCCTTATCTTTATCCCTACAATTATGGTAAATTCTCAATTCATTGTTGAGGCTATACTGATATACTCTTCCTTTACAATAAAAACATGAACCAGCAGGTTCATGTTTTACAATATCACCCTTAAAATGTGTGTTCAATCCTGAGACAGTGGGTGCAAAGAACATGTTACACTGTTTGCAAAAATAATAATTTTCTAATTCGTATTCTCTTATTTCTTCTGAATTTTCCTGAACAAAGCGGGGATGTATTGCATCTGATTCAGTAAATGCTTCTCGTTTGACAAATTCTTCTGTGATTTCTTTTGAATTTTCCATTTCGACAAAAATTTTAAAAAATCTTAAATAGAAAAAAAATAACTGTCACTGTCATTACTATAAACAATGTCGACATAACCAAATTAGCGCACACCATAGACTAAATACGGCGCACACTTTCTACTTCTTCTTCCTCTTCCACAAAGCGTTTTCTCTCTATCACCTTGAACATTATAGGCACAGGACAGGGACTAATAAAAGTTAGAGCGTAACCCGAGAATAGCAACCAGAGAGAAGCGACAAAGTCGATCCCGCCCAAAAACAATGGAGTGGGGGGTAAGCCGGCCAACTGTCATTTCTGCAACGTGTTTGCCGCCGGCCTAAATAAATTAATTTAGTCCGACGGCCGATTTGATTTTTTGAGCTGTTATTCGCATTCGCCGATTCGTTTTGTTTGTCAGGTTGCTCTCTGTGTTTGACAGTTAAAAATTGTATTTTTGAACTTTCATGTATTAATTTGTTTTATTTATCTTTATAATAAGTATGCCCGGGAATACGTGTGCGTTTCGTGGGTGTCATTCAAAAGAAGGAGAAGGAATAAGTATGTTTTCATTTCCAAAGGATCCAGAAAAGTAAGTACATATGCAAGATCATAACCCTTCTTTTTTGTTATAGTATATAGTATATTAAAACGATATACATTTGTACTCTTATGGATATTCAGATTTATTTTATTTGTTGTGATTGTGAATTTTATGGCGTCATATATATTTTTTGTTGCAGGTGTCAATTATGGAAATTTTTTATACAATTAAGTATTCGAATAGGGACTTCAAAATACAACAAAAAGATAAAAATAACGTTAGAAAATTAAAAATTTTATCACATATATAAATTACCTCCGTAATAATTCGTGTATTTTATGTATTAGGTAGGTACTATAGATGTATGTTTCTTTTATTAATGTAATGTCATGTTGTGTAGGTAGGTAACATGTGAATTTTTAAAAATATATACTATGATATATATTATATATAAATGTGTTTTATTTGTTATCTAAAAAACTGGCAAAATGCATTTCTTTTATTCTAATAATTAGAAGTTTTTACATTAACTCCTGTTATGAAAAGCAATATATCATTATAACTTTTTTTGCGTGATAAATGAGGCAAAATATTTATAATATAAGTTTTATTACATTTCAGTATAATCATATTTTTTTTATCAGTGTATAGCATTTATTAGGCCTCATTAATATTTCTCTCAGTGTATTAGACCGGCCATCCGTCATTATGTTAAACTCAAGGTCACAAAATTTTGCCCCCAGACTTCAAAGGTGCCGACAGTTATTGTCGCTTCTCTCTGGTTGCTATTCTCGGGCGTAACCCTCGGTAATAGAGGGCTACGGTTAGAGCTATTGAAGATAATTATATTAAATTTAAATATAGTTTCGTTGTATTCCATGTAAATTCATCAACAGTTCACTTATGAAGTTAATAATTATGAGTCACCTTATTTTTATTTAATTGAGCCTCTAACCATGTCTCTAACGTGGTTGGGAAGTCTACACTAAATATGTATAGACTCAGACTGTGTATTCATAATCTCTGGTCTAGTTTCTTTTTTAGTTAATTGCTACCAATTATGTAATGTTGGTTGCCTATACTGGACGGTTATATGGCTTATGAATTTCCGGTATAAAGAACAAAGGGCGGACATTTATTATTTGCAATTACATCACACAGTAGGGTGCTCTATAACTATATATAATCTGTGGGATACACGAAATATATGTAAATATCTAGGTTATTGTTACTATTTTAATTAATAGAATTCTGTATTACACTATATTAGTTTAAACTATGCCATTGACCATTTTGATATTGACATCATTGGTCATGGAAAATGTATTATCCGAAACTTTTTTGATCATTTTTGAAATTGGTTCTTAACGATTTGAGTTACGAGGCGTTATTAAAAGGGTATAATAATAGTTTATTATGAGGGTTGTAGGTTGGTTTGAGCAGACAATCCATGCTCTACCCTCTCCGTGATTCAATCACAGCAGTGAACAAATAATCACTAGTGCTACCGGTGATTGGAATGACTTACAAGCAATTATTTAAAAAATTGGATAGTAATAACCAAAACTAACAGTAATAATAGTACTAACAGTAACATTACATAATAATAACAAAACTAAAAATATAACAACATAATGCAGTGCACCGCACCGCTTAGATGGACTTTTTTAGTATCTACCCAGGCAGCGGTGATGCAATGCAATCAGGATTACTCATTTTTACTGTCCAGGACTATAGGCGGTGCTTCATTTTAAATAGTACTAATAATATTGAAATATCTATAATATATTTGTTTGATAGGTAGATATAGATCGAGGAGTCATATTACGATATAAACTTTTTAGTTTTTCCCATCTCAAGTTCAGGGAATTAGATAATTACTTTCATCAATATACCCCAATATATCAGAGACAACAAACAATATGTTAAATATTGAATTACAGTCACTCGGCTATTAATTCGTTCATTAAGCTCTCTTCTATGTTTTAGCACGATCATATATACTCTTAGAAGCCGCCTGACACGAGACTTAATTTAGCACTGAATTCAGTACTCAAATTGCCCATGCAGATTTAGCGGACTTGGATGCTAGAAATTAGAACATGTTCTAATTTCTTGGACCAAGTCAGTGCAGTATAGATGCACTACTGTGAATATACTGCACTGATTTGGTCCAAGAAATTAGAACTTATTCTAATTTCTAGCATCCAAGTCCGCTAAATCTGCGCCCGCAATTTGAGTACTGAATTTAGTGCTAAATTAAGTCTCGTGTCAGGCGGCTCTTACACATGATACAACTAGTTCTATCATGCTCTTACATATTTTTTGTGATATATACCTATATACTGTGTGTTCAAGTATAATAAAGTCATATATATGCGCCATCAAAATAATAAAATATAATTTGAATTAGAACGTAAAAAAAATATAACATAATTATTTTTTTATTTGTTTTCTATAATACAACAGTATCGAGATCAGTGTATATTTAGTTCATTTGTTAATTATAAAAACTTTGTCCAACAACTGTTACAAATTCTATAATAGCAGATGAACACTATTTTTTCCTGCATGAATGTGCAGCATATACATGGAGAAATTATTGTTGTAAAGTTGTGTTTTATTGAGTGTGTATTCTTTTAAATTGATTACATGTTTACAAGTATATTTTTTACATACTTTGATAGAAATCTTCTCTAGTAGATAACTACAGATTTATGGAAGTATGTAAAAAATGTATGTGTGTAATGTATGTATATATGTATGTATGTGAAGTTCTGTCTTTTACCTCTAATAAGGCAGAATATATTTTCAGAACAGTATCAAATACAGTGTGTTCAAGATTATAAGGATGAGAAGTATGAGGATCTCGGAAATTAAATGGTTTTTCATTTTCAGCGCTTTATCTTTGAAATAAGATATAACAAAATTGTGTAAGTGATATCGCCTTGGATTTAATCCAAATCACAGCCATCCTTGATTAGTGCAGGAAATTTTTGGAAAAAACTGAAAGTAAATTTTCATTGTCACAATTTATGATCGATCACTTAAGATGATCACAAATTTAAAGTACAATTCATAGTTGGTTTCTTTTGGGATTACACCACCTGTAAAATAACAAAAAGCAGAAAACCAGAAGTATACAAATTAATTATTCAAAGTGTAGTAACAAGGCAAACTTCTAAAGTTTGCCCCAAAAAACCACTGTATTAACGTGTGATAAAATAATATTTGATATATTGACTAAATTTTATCAGTGGTTTTTCAGTTTTATACAAAATTTTATAATATTACATGTCATATTCTAAAATATGTCCAAATAAAATAGTTATAATAAAAAATTAAAAGAAATTAAACACTTAACTAGCTTTCGTCTAGACGTTTCGAGTTGATCCTCAACTCTTCTTCTGTAGACTATTTTTATGTTGAGAACTCTTTATATGAACGAGAAGTAGTTCTTGTCAGATTGACATTTTTAATTTAAATTGTCATCACATGCACTGATCACTATGATATTATTAATTTTCCATTGGTAACATCTTTTTGGAGTAGAGGAAGCCATGTTTGATCTATGAATATTGTTTCCGACGAAATACAATTATCACCATTAAGTTTAATGAAAGCACTTTCTTTTAATTTTCTTTTAACCGATTTTTCTTCCTTTTGTAAAACTTTAGCCTGTGTCCAATCAACTCGGTGACCGTTATCCCATACATGTTTTACTAATGTAGACTTATCAACTTGGTAATCCCTAACATAATTTTTATGTTCGCGGATCCTTATTTGTAATGGTCTAGATGTTTCACCAATATAATATTTACCACATTCACAAGGAATCTGGTAAATACAATTTTTTGAATTTTGATTAAAAAGTAAAACCAATTAATAATGATCAAAATTCAAAAAATTGTATTTACCAGATTCCTTGTGAATGTGGTAAATATTATATTGGTGAAACATCTAGACCATTACAAATAAGGATCCGCGAACATAAAAATTATGTTAGGGATTACCAAGTTGATAAGTCTACATTAGTAAAACATGTATGGGATAACGGTCACCGAGTTGATTGGACACAGGCTAAAGTTTTACAAAAGGAAGAAAAATCGGTTAAAAGAAAATTAAAAGAAAGTGCTTTCATTAAACTTAATGGTGATAATTGTATTTCGTCGGAAACAATATTCATAGATCAAACATGGCTTCCTCTACTCCAAAAAGATGTTACCAATGGAAAATTAATAATATCATAGTGATCAGTGCATGTGATGACAATTTAAATTAAAAATGTCAATCTGACAAGAACTACTTCTCGTTCATATAAAGAGTTCTCAACATAAAAATAGTCTACAGAAGAAGAGTTGAGGATCAACTCGAAACGTCTAGACGAAAGCTAGTTAAGTGTTTAATTTCTTTTAATTTTTTATTATAACTATTTTATTTGGACATATTTTAGAATATGACATGTAATATTATAAAATTTTGTATAAAACTGAAAAACCACTGATAAAATTTAGTCAATATATCAAATATTATTTTATCACACGTTAATACAGTGGTTTTTTGGGGCAAACTTTAGAAGTTTGCCTTGTTACTACACTTTGAATAATTAATTTGTATACTTCTGGTTTTCTGCTTTTTGTTATTTTACAGGTGGTGTAATTCCAAAAGAAACCAACTATGAATCGTCAAAATACACCACAAATAAGTTACAGACATTATTTAAAGTACAATGTTTCTGTTCCTTGCAACTATCATGAAGTTAACTTTTTTAAATATGAGCACAACAAGCCATGACTACCACTGCAAAAGCCTTTCAATTTCCAACGTGTCACACATAATAGTTTAATGAGGGGGTAATTGGGTCTTAGATTGCACAACTTTTTTCTCATTTAACCTAATCTGTATCTCTTATAATTTCAGAGATCCCCACACTTCTCATCTGTATCTTTAAATAGTTAACTAAAAATAAATAGGATGTTCAAGCCTGATGCCAAATATCATCCACAGTTTTTAGTGTAAATGTATGAAGATTTGATTGGTTTGTGGAAATATTGCGCAACACAGACCAATCTCACAACCCCTTAACGTTCACATTATATACTTTTTCAATGGACACTACATATCTTTTAATGAAGATAGATTGAAAAAGAAAGATTACAGATTGAATTTATACAAAACAGTTACAATAAACTCTAAGAACATTTGGGGAAGTGTATAGAATTTATTTAATATTTTTATTTTTTAACGTTTAACTAAATTTATTCAGGCTATAATGAAGTAAAATGGTGTATACCATCAATTCACTATCTATTTATAGAAAATAATATATTTACTAAAATTGCACAACCATAATACAAGATAATGAAAATTTACAATTTAATATATAAATTAAATACAGAACTATTATATCTTCTTTCTTAAGTATGACGAATACAAGTACTAATTGCACTACTCTACTATGTACAAATAAAATAAGTCTTAACTAATTTGATACATATTTAAAAGTTAGTGAAGTCGCTTAGTAAATGTGGAATACATAACATTTTCAAATGGTTTCAGCATTTTTAAACATGGTATCAGATATTCAAAATACCTATCACATTTCATACATCTAAGGCACCAACTACATCTGTGGAACTTCAACCTATAGGCAAAAATTTATTTTAAAAGAATATTGTGTCCTAATATCCATTCCTTACTTTCCACGGTTATAACAAAATTATTTATGTATAATTTATGGAAGTGATAAATCAATCATTTCTTGAACAATAATTTTAAAAAAGAATTTGGCTGCAAATAATAGGTTTAACATAGAGGCACATAGGTACTTGATGATGGGTTACATCTTCTGTTACACATGTACAATGTTAGTGTCTCAATTCAATTCCTATTTTCATTTACTAAGTTACTTCCTATTTTTTTATGAGTTTGTTAAGTCATGGTAAATATTACAAAAATATGCTTCAACAATGACAAATAGAAATAATTTAATATAAAATAATAGATATTTACTTAATTATATAAAAGTATTTCATTTACAAGTATTTAATAAACAATCCTTTTTCAATTAAAATGTGTTTATAATGACTAGAATTCAAACTGATTCCAAATTCAGATAATTAAATACTTAGTTTAATCAATAATGTCAACATTCATATGTTCGTCAATTTCCTTCATCAAATAAGAATTTAAAATTTGGAACCATTTTGAATTGCCACTTTCAGAAAACTTAAGCTTATTTATAAAAAGAAACGACAATCTGAGAAATATTCGGAGATGTAATTACAAAAAGATAAGATACTTATCAATTTGAGTTTGGTTCCACATTGAGAACTTTAAAATTTTGTGAATGTCGAGATCAATGCGGTCAAATGCGGTGACTTTGAACAGCCCAGTAACTTTCTCGAGTTTTAGAGGTGAAAAGGGCTATGAACGAGATAGGTGGCAGTTATCTTTTTTAGCATATAACTCATTTAAAAAGATAAATAAAAAGTACTATCTACGCAGGGTAAAACCATTTGTACCGTCGGGTCCCTTAGGCATTCTTATCACATTTTCCACTTCGCATGGTCTTGGTTTTTGTATGCTTATTCTGGAAAATAAAACAATTTAGTAAATACATCTTCCATTTATTGGATACATGCTAGACTTCTAAAAATGTGTATACACTGTGTCCAGTTTAAGATAAACTGCATGCGCATCTCGGAAACCATTAGAGATACAGAGGTGTTTAAATTGGCAAAAAGGCAGGCAATTTTAGGCCCAAGAAGAATCCAAAAGTTATATTTCCTAGTAGTGATGTAAAACGGATTTTTTTCCACAGACAAATTTGAAATTTTTGAAAAAAATCAGGTAAAGAAAAATATGGGTTTTTGTCTAGCAAAATATACCTTTTCGTCCATTGGAAAAAAAATAAAAAAATCCAAACAAAAACAGATATTGGACAAAAATCCGAAAATTTTAGGACAATAATTGGACAAAATTCTGACAAAAATCGGATTACCCGTCTTTTTTACTGTCATCTATTCACAAATTATCCTAACGCTTCATCTATTATTAACCTATAAAACTTGTAGTTGGCCTTTCTGCTTTGCTTTCATTAGGTATAAATAGTAATTACAACATTTTATATTAAAAATTTATTTTGGTGGCCAGAAGTTTACTGAAAGCTAAATAAATACTTAGGACTTGGGTGGATAAGTGATTGTTTTGTTGGCTGTTAAAATAATATGAATAATAGGTAGGTACTTAACCGAATACTGTGCTTTAAACGGAAATAAAATTTATTTCCGTTTACGAACAGTAAAGTATGTCATTTGCCTAAATGACATACTTTACTGTTCGTATCAGCATCAAAATTTTTTACTACATTATATTTCGAAAACTTTTTTAGTTTTTTTTATTTTTACATTTTTTATTTTTATTTTATATTTTTACTACATTATATAGGTCGAAAGTTTTTTACTACATTATATTTCTTAATTGGCTTACATTGCTATTATAATTATATCACAACTTAATTCGTATTAAAAATATTCAGTTTATTTTTTACATTTTTCAAAAAAAAAACCAAAAATATAGATAACTAATCATTTTCTATCTTTAATAACTCAATTAATATTGGCTAATACGTTGAAAATGTTAGTTAAACGGCGATCAAAACTAAACTTTTAGGAATGCATTAGAAAATTTCCAATATTTGATTATAACATACACGTATTTGGTATTAAATTGACCAGAAAATTATGTCTAATTCAATTTTTTACCTCAAAAATGATTTTTTTTTTGTCCGATTTTGGTCCAATGTTTGTCCGGAAAAAAAATCAGACAAAAATGACAGAAACATTTTTTTTTGTCATTTTTACATCACTATTTCCTAGAATTCCTTCCCTTAAGTAGATACAGGGCGTAAACAAAAAGTATACATTTGCTGTAAACGTCCATAGTTCATTTATTGTAAAAAATGGACGTCAGGACATGGAAAGCAGTCAGCAAGGACTTCAAAATTGGTCTCTAAAAAGAATTAGGTCTACTAGATTTTGCGCTAGCATATTCAACTTTTGTTTTTGCAGACGCCATTTTGGATTTTCGCATTATTGAAAACTCCGTATATAAAAAGTGCTTTGAAACCATGTACAATATGCATATGTTCAAAACCGAGGACCAAATACGATGACGTGCTAGGTCATCGGACTTTACTCCATTGGCTTTTTTTGTGTCAGGTTATCTAAAAAACAAACTGTATGCCAGTCGAGCATGCTCGTCGAATTACGTCGAGCAATTGAAGACGCAGTAATTGGAATTACTCTAAACATGTTTCATATTTTTTTGTTTTTTATTATACATTGTTGTGAAGCACTTTTTACGTAATTTCAAAAATATCAAAAATCCAATATGGCACCTATAAGAAAAACAAATGTTGAGTATACTAGCGCAAAATCCAGTAGATCTAATTTTATTGGAGCCCAATTGTGAACTCGTTGCTGACTTTCATGAAAAATTTCATGAATATATTTTACAATAAACAAGCTATGGTTTGCAAAAAATGCACATTTTTTACTTTCTCCTGGTATCTACTTAAGGGAAGGAATTCTTGGAAATGTAACACTGAATTCTTCTTGGGCCTAAAATTGTCCCACTTTTTCCATTACTAATGGTTTTCAAGATGCCCATACAGTTGATCTTAGGTTAGGTTAGGTTCAAAAGTGTGTGTGAAAGAGTGGGCCGAAAACCAGACCTTCCACCTCGACCATGTGGTCTATTGTGGCTCACACCTACTTATATTTCACCCAGCAGGTTCAGCCTCTTAATGAAGCTGATCACCGTTTTGGGTGAGAACTTATTCAGGTCCTCTGGCAGAAGTTGTCCTTTGCCAAATAATGAGTATCTGATCCTTTCAATATTTAAAGTAAGTTTAACTGTAAAATAGATCTGTATATTTAATGATAAATCAATATTGATTGACCATTTGCATTTTCAAATATTTTGCCGCATACTTGATGAAAGCCACTTTCAGCGTGACTTGAGTAGATAGCTAAACTACTAACTAAACAGAATACTTAAATTGTTTTTCTAAATTTTAAGTATCACTTTCAGGTCAGTTCATACTGGTGTTGAAACATCACAATAATGATAGTTTTAATGTATTGCAATGTATGTAGTCACCTGATCGTTAGTCTGACCACTTTAGACTTGAAGCAATGCAACTATCTTTTTACAAGGTTCAAGCTGTAGCGTTCTTAATACTAGTTTTTATCCCCAGTACTACTTCTGGTATAAGACATGTCTTAAATCAAATACTAAGTACCTACTATTCATAAAAAGATATTTTACCAAGCATCCAAACTTATCTTATAACTCATTATACAATGTAAGCATACTTTTCCTCAGTTTTTTCGGGGCTAGCTTCACCCAGTATCCTAAGCCTTGCTTCAGCATATTCTTGTTCTCGTTGTTGAAGAGTCTTCTTGGGTTGGTACACTTTGGAATCACTACTGTTTTGTGCATCTTTAGATGGTCGTTTTAGTATCTTCACTGTTGGTTCTGGAGGCACATACTGAGATCTTAAGGCATCGTCACCAGTTAGTATAATTTTTACAGGTTTTTCTACATTACTATCACTACTAAAACATAAATTACTCTCTTAGTTATATAGAAAGTTAGTTATACAGTATAAATACCTTCTACTATCTAAGGTTTTAGTTGGTGTTAAAAGATTATTAAATTTTTTCTCTAATACCTAAAAAATACATATAAGTAGTGACATAACCTTTAAACACATGGAACTGAATTTAATAACTAAAAAAATTTTTCCTAAAATCGATTTATTGCCGGATAAAAAGAAAAAAAGATTTATAAAAATGATTACATCAGTCTCTTCGATTTCTTCCCAATTTTCTATAACTTCTACATCTTGCTGCTTGGAAGCCATTATGGGACCCATTTGTCAAATCAAAAATCAAATACGAACTCCGAATCCGAATATACAACCTGATACACAACACAGCTTGCAGCTGGTCTTGGTGTATTATGACAGTAGTTCAAATGACCAAAAAAGTTCGGATCGGATTAATTTTCAAAATTCGCAAGAATTTCGATTGAAATACTTTTCAATCCAGGATAATTATTTTTGTTCCGAAATATTTTGTTACAATTAAGAATAATATAAAATATCAAACATCCTAGACCCTCGACCTACCGACTTTTTATAAATTTTCCAAATCTGAAAATACTTGGAATCTTAAGATGAAAAAATAGCCAATCTTAATCAGATAAACTATAAATATAACTTTAAATTTATTTTGCTTTTTGTTTTAAATTTGGCATTACTTACTGTTAAAAGTTGCATTCAATTTGTATCTATGTATACTTACTCCCATACAAAACTTATACTTTTCTGATCTAAAAACAATAATTTGTATTTTCCCTAAATTGCAGCAGTAGGTATAGTACCTACTATTCTATAGTAATATTTACTTATATTTTAATATATTAGTATAGAAATATTTACTTAGTATCAACAATATAAAGATTAAATCAAAACTATTAAAAAGTCTATTTTCCAAATAAGACTATTAATCAACAAGAATAAAAACATGTTTAATTTATTTAATCTATATTTAAATATATTTATATATACAAATATTTACAATTCATTTTCCTTTAAAAAAAGATTCGATAAAACCGAATAAATTTGTGCCATCACTAGTTGGATTCTGTATTTCCTGCTTCCTCTCTCTGTTTAATGAACCATCAAATCTCATGTCTTCACTGCTTTTTCCATTGATCATAATTTTTTGAGCTTCATTTTCAAGACTAATTTGCAACATTTGCTTACTTAGAGCTGGGACAACCAGATTAAATTTTGTGATTTTTTCATTTATTTTATCTACAATATTTTTATACTGATAAACTTTATCACTCCATTCAATGTTCTCTTCAACGCTTAGGGGATAAGGCCCAAAATATTTTCTTTCCATCAATAAATCATTACGCAATTGATTTGCTTCGTTTCTTATTTCTTTTTGCAAGGATATCCATTCAGGTTGAAAACCATTGTCAATTAAAACCTACATTACAGAGCTTAATAAACGAAATAAGTAGGTAGGTTAGATACGTCAATAAAAAACATAATAGAAATATATACACTCACCTCGTTTATTTTATGGGTTACAAAATCTACATAAGGATTTCGGTTTTGATGTGAAGACAAAGGTTTGCCAGAACCTTTTAAATTATTGAATTCTCCTTTTGACATAGATTCCTGGATCAAATCTTCTACTAGTCTGTCAAATCCATGCCTAAAATAATATGCAATTAGAAACGGATTATTTGATAATTACAAAATCAATATTGTCCTGCAAATGTTACGAGAAGTTTATTATACACAAGTTCTTAATTATGGATGTTTATGTAATAATTGTTATAGTTATGAACACAATACAACAAAGCAATAATAAATTGAAATTACTTTGTTTTTATTTTGTGCTTCAATGGAACTTTTTCCCATGTTTCGTGGATTCTATTTTTGTCCAACAGAGATTTATCATCTGCTGTTGCTTTTGCCACTCTATGTTCATAAACATTTTCAGCAGCCTTCATAGCACGAACTTTGGCATATTGTTTTTGCCTTTGGAAAGGGTTTCCAGATCCAATTCCATTATAACTGAGGTATTGTCTATGCTGTGGTACTGTGTGCTAAGATGAATAAAAATTAGCTAGAATGACTATTTTCCCCAAAAAATATAACAGTTGAATATTCTACCTTAATGTCAGGTTCTTCTATAATTACAGCTTCTTCTATGTCCCATCGTTCTTTAGATTTTTTGTTGATTAAGAGGCGAAACGCCTTATCTATCTATCTAAAACAAAAATTCTACCTATAGACACTCAAAATATTTTATTTAGAAAAAGGATATTATTCAGTGACTAAACATATTGGATAATCTGTAATCAATAATCTGAAAATAATCAAAATTATTGTTTAAAATTATGTGTTATTGTATCTAAAAAACACGCTTTTACGAATACTGCATAAAAAAAGTTAAAAAAAAAAAATGGTAGGTACCATATTATTGTATTGGCATAAGTTTGAAAAGTTTTAAATCAATCCAATAATTAGAAATGGGTGAAAAGTTTGTTGTAAAATTTTCTTACAATGTTTGGTAGTTACAGATCAACCTAATAAGAGTATAAACATTACATTACTTCGTGAAATTTGTCTGCATTAGCTTCTTCAGTCCCACTATCTGGATGGTACCTCTTAACCAATTTTAGATAAGCTGCCCTAATTTGTTCTTGGTCACTGTTCTCAGAGATTTCTAATATTTTGAAACACTTCTACAAATAATTTAATAAGTAATAACTAATAGTAAGATTAAGGTACATATTTCTGTATTATATCTCGAAATAGTTTAAAGCAATGTTTACCTTATAATCTACATTCTTATTCCCGAATATACTATAATTAGCTATATTCTTTACTGAAGTAGACTTATTCTTTATAAATAAACACAGAGCCATTTTTCATTTTTCATACTGCTTTAGAAATGGAAACTGTAATACTTTAGAAAAATTGATTAGGTACATCTAAAACATTTTCAATTTTTCAATTATATTAACATATATAGTTCAAATTAGTAATTAGTACTTCTTTTCCTATCCCTATCAGATCCCCCCATCAGAGTAATAAATAAAGGGGAGATCGTTATTTACATTCTAAAGTGAAGCCTTGAGGTAAATGTATTTACAAACATCGGTCCCTGCAACGTCCTTGACATTGATGCCGAAGTTACTTTTTTATTTTTATAGCTAGGTACAGCCGTCATCATTTTCATTGATTAACATGTAAAGATCTACCACATCTTGACCTCAATCAATTTACAAATTAGTTACATTGTAATATGTTTAAGGCTACCCACTATTTTTTTGTGACTTGTGTTATAATTATAGGCTCTCCATATCCATCAATACATTATTGAAATTTCTAGCGATATTAAGCGCGGGAAGTGGCAACATTGCCTGGTATTAACCTAATATAGCAAGTAACGCCATTATTTTGAAATCAAAAATTGGTGAAGCCGAGTGTTTTATGTGTTCTTAAACTGTGTTTTTGAACTTAACTTTTGTATATAATTATGTATATTGTAAGCATTTCCGTGATATAGCTTGCTACGCCACTACGCTGATACGATCAGGGACCATCGTGTGTTCATTATGTATTGTTTGTTTATCAACATCCAGTAGGTTGAGGTTACATGTTTACATTATGCTTTGAAATAGGGAATGCGGTCTCCCCTTTATTTATTACTCTGATATCCCCCCACAGAATATCTAGGAGTTCCCCCGTTCCCCCCTTATATATTTTATTCTTATCTAAGCCAATCACCATAGAAAATAAAAGTGATAATCACAAAATATTTGATTTTCTATGGCCAATCACTTTTGTATTGTGCTAAGCACAGAATATCTAATCACAGATAACACACTCTATCTGACGTATATACACCCTTTTTATGTCCATTTGTACCAAGGATTGTTAACTGTTTACAGGATTGCTCGATCCCTATACTACAATGTAATCCATAATTGTGACGTCATCAAAGATCCCATAAAGCAATCTGTCAAAGTCAAACTGCAAACGCGAAAGGGGAATTTGAATTTAAAATTATCAAATCATTAGTTAATACCTTTGTTGTTTGTATTTGTGGGTAATAGCAAAGAGGAATTAGTTTATCTTCTTTGATAATAGTTTCTGTGCATACCTATAATAAGTAATTGCATAATATTTTCCTTGGTTTCTTTATGTTCTTTAATTCTGTGTCTACCAACAAATTGAAATTATATGCACATTTAGATACAAACTATCCGAGTATATTATTAAAATAGGTAAGCATATGCATATACTTTTTTAATTATGAACATATTCGGAAGCAGAGATTCTGTAGAGAAATATGAACGGAAAAAGTGTGATGTTGGGTTATGCTGTAAGATGTTCAAGATATATTTTGCGGTTTTAAGTGTATATTTACGTAAATTTGTTAGTGCTTATCTTTACCATCTTCTTAATAGTTAAAATAAGATACTTACATACAAGGATGATTAGTTTTATATATAATTAATAATGTTAACTGCTTTTTTTTACAATAAGCAACATGTATACTGTTCGCAGGTATACTATATAATGCACAGAGGCCAATTTGTGATCTCGTAATTGTAGAAATAGGTACAATTTATACTGTTATTACAAACTTTAATAAATAATAATCATTCAAATACGAAAATTCTCTTTCAAATGTGAAATATAACAACAAACAAAATATATTTTGACAGTTCGATTACAAGTATCTTCGACGACGTCACAAAGGCGGATGACAAAATTGAGCGATCGAGCAATCCTGTAAACAGTTAATAATCCTTGCTCATTCCGCGCTTTATTTTTTTCAAATGTCATTGCGTAAAATTTTTACACCATCTATTTTGTTGGTGTACCAGGGCTGCCAACCGTAATATACGGTATTGTCGACCCAAATATGGTATACGGTCACTGATTTAAGAAATCCGTGTATACGGTTTGGTCCAAGCCCAAGCCTATCTCTACCTTTCGCAATTATACGGTAAAATAAAATAATTAGAATGCCATCTACAGTCTGCTAGTTCTACTAATAATAACTTATCTAAATTTATTTTTTATTATACTTACATCATAATCCTTATTTAAAATACTAATGCCCATTTACACCACCTCTCATTAGAAAATTTAAGTTTAGCTAAATTTAAGTGTCAGATGAGACTGTGAGGTCCTTGGCATTATGTCCTAAATATATCACAGTCTGATTCTTTCACTTAAATTAAGCTATACTTAAACTCGCTGACACAAAACAGAAAAAGACTCGCTGAACAGAGGTGGTACCTCAGTATTCCTCTGAGGGTGGTACAAATGCAAGGATTGTTAACTGTTTACAGGATTGCTCGATCGCTCAATTTTGTCATCCGCCTTTGTGACGTCGTCGAAGATACTTGTAATCGAACTGTCAAAATATATTTTGTTTGTTGTTATATTTCACATTTGAAAGAGAATTTTCGTATTTGAATGATTATTATTTATTAAAGTTTGTAATAACAGTATAAATTGTACCTATTTCTACAATTACGAGATCACAAATTGGCCTCTGTGCATTATATAGTATACCTGCGAACAGTATACATGTTGCTTATTGTAAAAAAAAGCAGTTAACATTATTAATTATATATAAAACTAATCATCCTTGTATGTAAGTATCTTATTTTAACTATTAAGAAGATGGTAAAGATAAGCACTAACAAATTTACGTAAATATACACTTAAAACCGCAAAATATATCTTGAACATCTTACAGCATAACCCAACATCACACTTTTTCCGTTCATATTTCTCTACAGAATCTCTGCTTCCGAATATGTTCATAATTAAAAAAGTATATGCATATGCTTACCTATTTTAATAATATACTCGGATAGTTTGTATCAAAATGTGCATATAATTTCAATTTGTTGGTAGACACAGAATTAAAGAACATAAAGAAACCAAGGAAAATATTATGCAATTACTTATTATAGGTATGCACAGAAACTATTATCAAAGAAGATAAACTAATTCCTCTTTGCTATTACCCACAAATACAAACAACAAAGGTATTAACTAATGATTTGATAATTTTAAATTCAAATTCCCCTTTCGCGTTTGCAGTTTGACTTTGACAGATTGCTTTATGGGATCTTTGATGACGTCACAATTATGGATTACATTGTAGTATAGGGATCGAGCAATCCTGTAAACAGTTAACAATCCTTGCGGAATGAGTTGTTTACATTTATGAAATAAATTTCGTGTTAGTAAAATACCTATAGACACGAATAACCCTGTGCACGCGACTTAATAATTATCTTGCTACATCAAATTATTTTTTCAATTTAAAAGCGTTCTGCTATTTTTTCGAAGTAAACGCACTTCATTAATTATTAAGTTGGTTCAAGCGTATAAGCATTATCCCAATCATAATGTATTACAGGAATAAAAATTGATAACGCCCGTATTCCGTAAAGCTGGTTTCTGGCTTAAAAAATATTTTTCCCTAAACATTTATATTTTTCATTTGCATAGTAGGAGAATAGAGTAGACGACGCAGTTTCCACTTTCCCGTAGTAGATAACGTTAAATCAAGAAGTATTATTCACGTATCTGTGAATTTCACTAATTCTATTCTTTTGGTTTAAAAATATTTTTTTGTACGCCTATGAGCTTATGTGTTGTTCTTCTCGTTGTGAGCGCTGACGTCAATAACGTCACTTTAGTTATTGTCAAGATGGCGGATAAGAAGAAAGGCAAAAAGCGAAAAGAGGTACATTTGTTAGTTTTCTGATAATTTAAGGTGCTCATATTTATTTAGATCTTTAATCATACGATTAATAAGTACTCATGAAATACATAATATTTTCACTTTAATTTTTATCATATATTTATATTAAACATAATTGGAACTTTGCGGTGACGTTGCCTTTTTTGTCAATTTCTAAATTTTCTAGATTTTTTAATTATATTATTACACAACTGTTTAATGATATGAATATTAGTTGAAAATTTAAGTAGCCCCTAGTATAAAAAACTAACAATGTTAAATAATTACAATGTTATTGTATGTACGTCATTGATTATTCAGTCGACGACGATTAAAAAGCTAACGGTACCGACACCGACTAATCGCATGCTCTAATTGCATTATTAACAACCTAGTTTCGTGCTGGATAAACTCGCATTCACAATTAACGTAACATATTTTACCTTTGCCTTTGAATTTGAGTAATTTTTTAATTAATGTTTTAACCACACCAATATGACAAGTGACATACAGACTGTTTTCATAACAGGTAGAGAGAGATAGAAGTTGGCAATGTGCTGCATAGGGATGACTTTTTTCTGTAACATTAGTGAATAAAATTATTATTAGTAGAGATAATTTTAGTTTCTTTGTTTTCTTTTCGTAGGATCATGGGTTGCAAGATGAAAAACACATCGACAAAGCAATAAAGGAAGAATTTGCTCTTGCTAAGTGGATGAGAAAGAATGTTCCTATTAAGAAAACCAAGTTTTTAAATCATAATGTAGAATATTTCACAGGTAAAAGGCACTCCTTTCTGTATAGTATTACAACAGGATAATTAATGTTTATTTGTCATTTATTTATGTACCTGTGTACTCACCCTATTTTTTTAATACGAAATAAGGGTAAGATAGGATTATTATATTTAAAAAATTAATCGTATCTCAGTTATTTCAATGTTGTAGAAGGGTTTATGACTTTGTAATCCATATTTTCCAGAATGTTACATTTTTGTAACAATTTGATCATTGTATACCTAACCATTTTGTAAAAAAATGTATCAAGGTTAGTAAATATTAAATCCCATGTTTTGTTAACATAATAATGTTAATAATACACATTATTTATTGCTTGCATTACGTAATGTTTGATTCAATGAAAATGTTTGAACAATAAATTAAAGTAAGTGCAGTATTTATTACTAAAACAATTTTTTCAAAATAAATTTTCCGAAAGTGTTGCCATTTTTACTAATTAGTATAAAGTTTCTATTTAGAGAAACGTTTCTATTTACTATTACGTTTTACCTGCAATTTGAATACTTTATGGAAAATTTTATGTAAGATTGTAGTTAAAAAATACATTCTTATTGTCAGGTATTTTGCAATGAATGCTTCAGAGCTTTTAAAAAGTATTAGAAAATAAATGCCTGCTAAAAAAAACCGTATTAGAAGATATAGGTTTCTGAAGAATAATCTAAAACAAATATAAAATTTTGATACTGAAAAAAGCAACTCATTCAACATTTTTCTTTTATATTAAAATATTATGTATCATACAGCTTAAAGTCACCATTCTAAGGAGTGTAGAAGATTGATTAATGTCTATACAAAAAAATAAAATTTTTTATTAATATTCTCCCAAATAGTGTGTAAAAACACTGGCTAATTGCCAGCAATAGCCCTGAAACGGACAGACAACAAAAAATCTGATATATTTTTTCTAGGCAATCCAAATTCATTAGAACTAATATGGAGGATAATATAGAAGGAATTTATATTTGATTATAGGACAACGTTAAGAGAACAATTATTGTACTATTCAGAGTTTATAAAAGTACCTGTCTAATTGC
The DNA here is from genome assembly GCA_963924545.1 of Pogonocherus hispidulus. Lineage (NCBI taxonomy): Eukaryota > Metazoa > Arthropoda > Insecta > Coleoptera > Cerambycidae > Pogonocherus > Pogonocherus hispidulus. The sequence goes on along the minus strand of OZ004698.1, from coordinate 46,236,534 downwards.
AAGTATCTTATTTTTGAAAATTTTCTAAGACACTTTTTGATAACTTCCTAGTATTTTCATATTTTATGGAGCAGAAGTGACAAAATAATCAAAATATCCAATAAAATGAAGAATATCGAGACAATGCGATCCACAATATGTTTACAATGAAACTGTATTTTGTGTTTAACTAATGAGCATTGTAGGCAGCCAGTTGTAGATAAAAAATATTTCAATGTTAGTGAACTAGGTGGGCGTTATACTAAAACTGTGTTTTTTTAAATCAGCTGAATATTATAAGCAACATATTTGAAAAGAAAAACAAGAAAGATCCAAAAGAAAGATTGTAATCAAATTATTATATAAGAAATATTTCATATGTATTATATTAAAAAATATTTGCTAAAATTTAGTTAAACTATGAAAAGTTTATCTTGATCTGGTTTATGGTGATAGAATACTTTTTTACTGTTTTGTTTTTATTTTACAGACCCATTTCAGCTAACAAAGTTAAAATATAAGTAGAAAGTTCACTAGTTAAATATTAAAATTTACTTTAAAAAAAAATATATTTTTTGTTATTGGTTACATTGGATTATATTATATATATATTATGTATTATATATATATTATATATTATGTTGTGATGAAATTTCAGGTAAAAGGGCAGTCGACGCTCTGTTGGAGTCTCATTTTGCAAAGAAGGAACCGCCGCTATTCAAAACTAGGGATGAGGTTGTCGATTACTTACACATGATGCTAGAACACAAGTTTTACCATAGAGCTCGAAAAGTTCCCGTGTCCGAATCAGAACTGAAAGGCAAGAAAAAAGAAAAGAAAACCATTGAATCTACAGCTGATGACGAGAAAAAAGAAAAAGACAAAGGAACAGATGCTGAGAGTAGTGTCGTTGAAGGAGCCAAAGAACCGCAGGTAACTTTTTATATAGTCACACCACTAATCTACTTGTCACACCACTAATAATGCACTTGTTGCATTAGTGCAACAAGTGCATGTCATTTATCCACTGAATTTTGAAATTGCTATTGATGATAATTGTCTTGTAAATTTTTAAAAGATTCTTGTAAATGTAACAATCCGGTGGACCAATAATTTGTGTGAAACAATTCTAAGTGCTACATCCGAGATTGCTATATCTTTTACAAAAATAAGTTAGTTTAAAAGCACGTTACTGCCCAAAGTTTCTGTTAATTTGTATGACCTTTTGGTGGACCTTATATACAAATGTTTTTCTTTTAGCCTGATAAAGAAAAACGTAAGAAAAAAATCAGGCTGGATATGCACAATGATCAGAGGTTCGTAGATTCTCTAGATGCATACGTTTGGATATATGATCCCATCCCTTTCCACTATTGGATAATAGGTACTCTGCTAGTGCTGGGTGCCATTGGAGTTTGCCTGTTTCCATTGTGGCCTCCATCCATAAGGTAATGATAATACCAAGAAGTATAGAGTATAAGGAGTTCGAACTCTGTATGTTAGATATGATCGCATATAGTAGATAACACCAACAAATGAAACTAGTACAAATTTACCTCAACCGATCGTATTGTTTTCTCTATTCGCGATTCCAAAAATTAATGCGGTTCATAAGAGTATTCGGTATTGTTCGCACTTCCCGAATACAATTCCGAACATATAGAAATAGAAAGGCCTTCTATGCTGTTTCATGGCGTCGTTTTTTAACCGAGTTTTGAGAGATTTGAAAGGTTATAGTGACATGTAACTTAATCTCTGTTTATATATAAAATCAAATACAACAATTCTTTATTGACGACTATTCGAGACCTGTAGAAAAATTAGCAAATATTTTTTAATATAATACATTTGAAATATTTCTTATATAATAATTTGATTACAATCTTTCTTTTTCTATTTCTGTTAAGTTAGAGTCCCACTGCTGAATATTTTATATATTTTAATTTAAACAATTATTTAGCAAAAAAACAAACACTAATGTGCTATCACCATACACTTTTTATACCTTTTGTCAGACTTATTTTAGCCCAAAATGTAAGTTATTGTTATGTAAGTAATTTAAACAAAAACTATCTGTTAATTTCAACTCAAAAAATTCGTATAATTTATCGAAGACGCAATTATGCCACATATGACTGCTTTTATCATTCCTTTTCACTTTACACCCTAACTAACCATTATTTTTCATAATTTATTTCACCTTAATTAGGAATGAAGTCACTATATTTATAACAGTTGAATGCTCATTGCCAAATGATATGATATAAAATGCAAAATTTTTACTCGCCTTCCTCCATATTTGTTTACAATTTGCAGCTCCCTTTCCGGTATTTTGAACCGCCACTTGAATAGGCGCTCGTTACTTTGCTGCCATTATTTGTCAGTCACGAAGATTGAGGCTCATGATTGTAAACAAATGTCAAACGTTAAAATGGTGTGAGGCCACACCATTTTAATGTTTTTTTAAAATTTTTCATATTGTGTCACCAAACCATTTTAAGTTTGAGCCACATAATTTCAAATATTCTGTATACTTATTTTGTCACTGTTTTGCCTTTTTTTCCTCTGCTGGCGTAATTGGTTTCACATATTTGAATTTTACCGATTTTAGGCTGGGTGTGTACTATCTAAGTGTAGCTGCGGCTGGCTTCCTAGTGTCCATAATAGTATTAGCAGTCATTCGATTGATAATTTTCTGCTTAATATGGACGGTGACATTGGGCAGACACCATTTGTGGATTTTACCCAATTTGACCGAGGACGTAGGATTCTTTGCATCCTTCTGGCCCCTTTATACCGTGAGTATATCTATCTCGATATAAAAGGGTAAATGGTGGTTACATTATAGTTTTCTTTAGTATCAGTATAAGGGCAAAACATCAGCTAGTGATAAAAAGGGCAAAAAGAAGAAGAAAGATAAGGATTCTGACGCAGAGGATGAAAATGATGATAAACCAGATGAGCCACTCATAGAAAAGGTGGAAACTTTGCAGCCAGATCCAGCAGGATATGAAGGGTAAGCAATATGGTCATAACTTTCAGCATTTAATATGAAAGTAACTCCATCTTGGTGATATTTTCAATATTCAAGTTGTTTGTCATAATGGGGTATTTTCCTTCAATCGAAATGAGAGTGGAACCCTGTATTTTTATAAAATATATATTTTTTTAAATTTATTAGGATAAAAATTATTAAGATTGAATCGGTAGAAAATTTTTAATTCAATTTTGAAATTTTATTCTATATTCGTGACGTCACTAAGCGAAAACTAGGGAACTGATAACACCACACACTGATAATATGTGGCTAGATTCAGTTTGTAACGACGGCAAACGACAGTTGACAATTGACATTTGAAATTTCATGTTTGTGTTTGGTTTGACAACTTGACGTGTTGTATTGTTGTTTTCTTGTGAAGTAAACTTTTATGAAACATGAAGCAAGATTTTGTAGAGGCTAAGTCCGACAATTTACCGGTTATAGATCCTTTTATGATAAAGATCCTATAGATCCTTTCAGAAATAAAAGGGATGAAAAATGTAAGGTTAGTATTTAACTTAACAGTATTACTGCAAAGTCGATTAAATATATTCAAAAATTACCTTTACAAATTACGATGTTTTTCTATTATTAATAAATACACTTGTTGTAATCAGTCACAGGCAAAGACAACAATTCACAGGTAAAAATATAAACGAAAAACAATGTCTCATGTTTATCATGATGTTTACCCTAACCAAACAATTCAAACATAAAAGTAAAGTTGTCACACAGTGACACCAACCACACAAATGAAAATATCCTAGAAATCACTAAAAAATGGCGTAAATTTTGAATTTTCGCTTAGTGACGTCACATAGATATCGCGCACAATAAAAAAATAATTTATGGACTTAAATGAACCCAATATTAAAATTCCAGAAATTCGTATCTCTTCTTTTTCCAACTACTTTCCATTGCCGATGTAAAAAAAAATAGGAAAACACCCCATTAACATTTTTTTTTACATTTCTATCCACTTCTGTTACCCTTGATTCTATATAAATAAATTCCAGTAAATGTAAAAGTGTTTCTGATTGTAGAATTAAATAAATAGTGCCCTAATTTTTAAATAGGTTTTAAGGTTATGCAGCCGTGGAAACTAAAATATTTCTTTAAATGGGAATCTCAGTTGGATGTGGTCTAGAAAAAATTTTTTTCATTCTCCCCCCTACGAAAGTTTAATTTTCTATTTTAAAGAGGCGAGCGAAAGCGAAAGTAAAACATGCTAGATCGGTTGCTAGGCATGAACAAGTTTCGCGCCCTGGACGACGAAAAAATAAAACGTCAAATTATTAAGTAATGTCAAATTTTTATTTAGAATGGAAATTTTATGGCAATACACCGCCTATTTTATATAAAATCGAGGGGAGAATGAAAAGTTTAATACATTACACGCTGCAAAAGCCCTTTCAGGTGCTCGGAGATATTCAAATAGCCTCGGCTTCGCCTCGGCCATTTAAATACACCTCGCACCTAAAAGTAAGCTTTCGCAGCTTGTAATGTAAATAAATATTATTGGAATAATTGTTATTGCACAAGTTTTTTAAATTTTAAATCAGTTTAACCTATTGGAAAAACCTACATTGCAGTATTTTTGCAGGAACCATGAAGACGGGGGTGCTGAAGACCAAGCTCAGGTAGAAAATGTAGGTGGTGGTTCAGAGAGCGAGAGCGAGTCCAGCCAGAGGTCGAGTACGGGAAAAGACTTTGAAATGGTGGACCAAACTGAGCTAGAATAATAATTTTGAAATATCTGTTAGGTAGTTTAATATTTAAGCCGCACATCATGGTCTTGAACATACTTTCCAAATTGTGTTTTGTATCCATCCTTTTTTAAGGCTACTATTAATTTTCAGGTCATGTAGTGAGTGGTAGAAATAATTTCACTAAATATTTGTGTTTTGTTTTTTATTTATTTTACATATACATTTATTTTTGTAAATACTTAATAAACTTATGCTGTTTTCTTAGCGCTAGTTGTGGAAATGATTGTAAAGGTCTTGCAACAGTGGGAATTCTTAGAAATCAATTTAATTTTTAAAAGAGTTTTAACTTTTGTTCGTGGAGCTCATAAGGTCTGTTCTGATGCGAGATTTATAATAGTAGAGATTTTAATGTATATTTTTATAATTGGTGCTATTAAGGAATCTTAACTGATTTGCTGATTTTTATTTCTTAGTTATGATAGACTGTTGCATTTACAATTTGTATTGTCTTAGAATATTACATATAAATATATAAAATAAATATATTGTACATATTTCTATTTCATTGTGTCCATCACTTTTTGCAGCATCTGGTTGCAGAGGGCAGCGTAAGGATTGAGTTCAACGAGCTAGAATACAAATATAATTAAACAGTATTAAAACCAAACATAAAACTAAAAAAAAGAAATAGTTCTATGTTCTCATGGGATCACTTTTATTAGGCATTTCAAAAAATAATGATTTGATATTTTAACGATTCATTTAAGATATGGTCAATCTTTATCCTGTATATTCTCGATTTTTAATAGGACAGTCTCTCAAGAATTATAATGATAATAATACCTCTACTCGCCATTCTAATCCTTTGGGGAGGCTTGAGACGGATTTGTGAGGGTTAGGGGGTGATATATTATTCAGTAGGCCGCACTTGTATCTTGGGAACAACTTAGGTAAGTGAGCCCTAATGACTATTCAGTGCTGAAATAAGGGAAACTTTGAAAATCTCATTAGTTAGGGGGCAGTCCAACATTAACCGATGGTAATCTATCACAAGACGAAGCTGATATTTTTCCCATCCTAGGCATGCACCCCAGGATGGTTGCCAACCCATCACTGTGAATTAATACGAATCCTTGTGATATACGGGTAGAATTAAATTTAAAATTGTCCAGCGGAATGGGGAGGTCTTGGGGTCTAGACCCCAAGACCTCTGGGTTTTAAGCAATAGACACACTAAACTATAAGTCACCCACCCGTTTTATCATATATAAATCACAGGTTTATCTCTAATAATGGATATGCTGAAAAGCACAAACCATAACATAAGAGTAATGCATCTGGCATTATAGTAGAACTTCCAGTTCTAAAGAAACAAAAAAGTGTTGAAGAGACAAAAATATCATTAAAAGATAGCTCGTGATGGTCTGAATTGAGGTCTTACACTTCAAAATATTAAAACACTTGATTACTACTAAAGATAAGTCTTGACAATCCGCATTAAGCACCTTGTATAATATACCATACTCAAATAAAAAGTAGTATCTGCAAAAAACTGAAAATTGAATTTTTTCTGTATACTTATAGGATTATTAATCCATCCACAATGACTAAAAGCCATATATATTCTTTTACTAGCAAAACACAATACAACAGCAAAATTTAAATCATTTCTTTGTTAAAATGCAGGATGCAGACAAGATCCTCAGCTAAAATGAGGTAAATGCACATACGCATCATGTACTTACCGCACTTTGATAGAGCATGACTCTTTTGCCGCATTTTAATCGAAACACTTCTTACAAGTATTACAATTTGCTTGAAATTTTCCATTTATTTTATGTTGATTGACAGGTTATTGACAAAAATGGCTCATGATAGAATATTAGACATTGAACAGATTGTGGCCGAGTGCGGCCACTACATCTTAAAATATAGAAAAGGTTTTAATGGACAGCTTCATACTTTAGATTTTCCTATGAATAAAGCTATGAAAAAAAAAGAAACTCCTTAAAACTAGCCCACCTTATATATATGTATATGTTATCCATCCTTGTATATAAAAATCTATTTTTTTCCAACCATACGAATAATATTTTGTATAAAAAGGGCAATTTCGGGACTGTTTGAGATCGCCACAGCAACTGTACAAAAAAAGAGATTATTGTACAGTTTTACTGTACCGAAAAGTAATTTGACATTGACATTGCATGTCCATAATATATTGAAGTTTAATTAAATAGAAAAATAGAAACAGATAGTGACTCCGATGAATCGGTAAACTGGAGGTGCTAATTAGAAGCGGTTGGAAAAAAAATATTATGTTAAACTGGTACAAGAAATATGTTTTCAAGACTCGTAAAATTGCTGGACGACGCGTAGCGGAGTCCAGCGCGTCATCCGGCAACCTTTTCCCTCATCCCGAAAACGTGTATTTTTTGTACTAGTTAAACAAATACCTAAAATATACTTATACAAGTGTATCCAGAAGGCAGTGATATAACCTATTACTCATACATGTACTATGATTACAAAAACTGGAATAGGCAAATGCTATGAACAAACCATATATTATAAAGAACTTGTAGCTTTAGCGTAGTAAGGAAGATATTCTCCTTCTAAAACAATACTTTTTGGTAAATTCCAAGGACATTTAAAAATGTCCTTGGTAAATTTTCTTGTCTATATCTTTCTTGGTCCCCTAGAGATAGACCATCAAACCTTACATGACTATTCCTGAAGGAACAGGGTTTTCAAATATACGATAATATACCATTCCATTTAAAAACAAAACTAATACCTAAGTGTATCTTCATAATGTGTTGCTCTATCATTTTTTGTTAAAAAAAAATGAATTCCTTATTAAAAGTTAGTCGATAAAACTTCTTGACTTGCCCAATATCGTCAAAGGAAATAAAGCTACTGTAGTCAAATCCAACAATTTCGCGTAATGAACCAGTAAATTTTGAACAAATATCTCTGCACCTTTTTCTTTATATGTTCCTAATAGAACGATTGTGTTTCAGATTTCTTCCGTAGAATTAACTATCGGATTGTATATTTCAGATATATTTTATCACTCAGACAAATAAATAAATAAGTTTATTTGTCTGAGTTTTATCACCTTTCTGGACTCCTGTAGAATGATCATGTTTTTTAAATATCTACTTTTTTATTGTTGATCCATACAATTTTAAGAAATACCCTGGCTCCTTTCTGGGCTCCTAATACAATGATTGCATTTATAGATTCCATAGACTAATCAGCAACATATTTTAGACATTTCATCTTTTCTAGCAGAATTATGATATATGTCCTTTGAACAAATCTTTCTGTACTTCTAATAAACTTCTCATATTTTACAGGTTTTTGACAGGTTTTCAAATATAACTTTCTAATTATTGAAAATTTAAATTTAAATAGTAGTGCTGTGGTGTCAACAATTCTCTTAGTGCCATTTTATCCTTTATTTTTATTATTATTGATTTGGTACTGGCCAGGCAAATGCTTTCAAGATTATAATCATGTGATAATATTGTATGTAATATATACCTCAATAATCAATTGCCATACATGTCTGACAAGTACCCTCTTTCCTTTTTGTGCTAATAATAAAATGAAACAGTTATACATACATGCATAGGTAAATCAAATTTCATTATATCTAGGCATATATGTAACACCGTAGCCCACGGTAACTAGTTAACGGTAACCCACATTGATGGAAAGTTTGCTAAAACTTACAATTTTCTATTTTATTTTTTATAGGGCAGATAAAAATATGAAGAAGGAAAAATTAGAAATTTACCTATTAAGTGCATTCAGGGATCCTGCAAATATCTGTTACTGTTTTGTTCAATATTACTTATTTTATTAATACAGATTTTTCATTACCTGTCCTTTGGCAAATTGATTTCCCATTTTAGCAGCAATTTCAAAATCGTCACGTGCCTGTTCAATTCTGTCAGCCCTTCTATGAAGCAAACCTCTCTGACAGTGAGCTTGACATAAGGTTTTCTTGTGCTGATTGCTACATAAATCTATTGCAGTCGTAACATCATCAAATGCCTCTAAAATGGTTAATAAAAAAAAAATCTGTAAGTAAATTAAATCTGTACGACCTGTAAAATAATAAAAACAGGCCACATACATTATTTATATTATAAATAATAGAGAAAATAATTTTATTGCATATTATATGCAGGTACAATGTACATATATGGTGTTTTTTTGGGACAAACTATTGTTTTCCTTGATATTACATTTGGAATCTTTATTTTAAATACCTCTGGTTTCCTGTTTTTATTATTTTACAGGTGTTGTAATCCCATAAAAAATTATGATAACCCTCCATTAATTAAATACATTAGTCCTCCTGAACTCTTATAAGACCAGAGACTTATAGTAGATGTATAAGTCTCTGATAAGACCCAAAGAGATTATGTAAAAGTATATGATCACCACTTATGAAAGTGTTGAAGCTAGATTTCAATTTTTAATTTTAAAATAACCAATATTAAAAAAATAACCATTTGTAACTTGAGATGAGACAGAGAAATTTTATTTATTCTTTATTTACCTTGAAATTTCCTCAAAAACTGATAAACATGTGCTCTGTTATTATACAATGAAGGCTTTTTAGGCATAATTTCTATTGCCTGATTTAGTAACTGCAACCCTCCATTCAAATTTCCAGCTTCTACCAAATGGACCGCTTCAATTTCCAGTTGTTTAACTTGTTGATACTCGGGACCACTTTCTTCTTCATCTAACGAGTGTAATATAAATTCACATTATTAGAGAGATAATAAGTAATAACTATATCTTACCATGTAATTCTTCTTGAGGTTGTAAGATTGCTTCCTCTAGAGGTAAATTCGGATTGAATACACAATTTAAAATGGCATTATCACGTTCACTTAATTCTGAAGACATCTTTTATACATTTTGATAAAGAGACAAAACTAGTACAACTTGTTTTGGTGGTAAAATTTTCCACCTTAGGGAAGTAAAACTAGTTTAGAAAATATTGTAATTTATTCAATAATTTTATATTCAAAACAACAGTATTTAATAATATTCTGGAATGTTAAAAAATATATTAATTAAATTAAAATCATTTTAACTATTTATTATTATAATAAACAAGATGTAATTTGCGCGTTTAAAATTTTTTTAAATACCATATAACCTCTTGGTGATTGTTTTGGTAACTACCAAATCCACACCATGAATGTGAATTTCCTGAAACCCCACATATTCATGGAATACATTTTCTAAAAAATGGATTAATTGTGTTCAACAAACCAATGTTTGAAATAGAACTGGTGAATCTAATAGTCGTAATAACGTGTATAGATTATGACACGTTCTTCTGTGTTTTATTTTAGTGTCAACTGTCCACTAAAAAGAACTAGCACATTTTACTGGTAAAATTACTAACCAATAATGTTAAAATTTCTCGAGAAAATTGACTCAATTTAGACATGAACGTTTCTGTACGCCCATAAAACACTGAATCGTAATTGAAAAGACTACTTAAAAGTTATGTTTTTGAGCTCCTAAGTTGTTCAAATGTCAATTATTATCAATTTTTATTACAATACAATGGAAATTTAATTAAATTCAACTTAAATAGCCCAAATAATAATAATAATAATAATAATAATAATAATAATAATAATAATAATAATAATTAGCCCAAAATGTTATTATAATAATATCTCTACCCCATTCTAATCACAAGGATTAGCCCGAAAGTCTGAGACTTGTGTGGGAGAAGGGGTGGCATATTATTAATTCCCGGGCCGCATTTGCGCCTCAGGAACGACTTACGTTGGAAGGCCCTAACCACCATTCACTGCTGGAATGAGGGAAACCTGGAAAACCTCATTAGTTATTAGCCTGCTAAAAACCCATTACTATAATTATTTATTATTTACAATAATCAAAATAATCATATACCTAGCACATTTGTGGCTAACATTAAATGATGTGCAAACAATAAAGATACGGGCCAACATAACATGCTGCCAAGTCAGTATAATGTGTTGGATCTAACGAGCAAATAACATTTGTTGGCTTGGGCATGGGCATCGGACAACTAATACACAAGTAGTATCTCTATCCACCGGTGTCTAAAAATTTGATTTCGTAGTTCCATTTTTAGCAATAAACATTGGTGTATACAGATAGATTACTAGAATTTTTATTTTATTTAAGTGATTTTACAGAATCACTGTTATACCTTGTAATACAATAAAAGTGTTTGACATCTTTCATACCTACAGAAATGTGGTAGGTTTACACATTCAGGTTGGTTCTTTTGGTCCTTAAGAAAAAATAGATAACTTAAGTACCATATACATAAATATTCTCAATTTCTCATTGCATCATTTACAGATTTTTGACAATTTGCAATGTAATTATTTTTTCAGGTTATAAGTAGTTACAAAAAGATGTATCCCTAATACAATATTTGAAACGATATTCTACAACCAATAAAAACAGTTGAATTATGGGCCTGGTTTTGTTAAAAAACATTAAACTTAAACGTTTGTTAATATTAGAGAATTATCTACCCAATTACAAAATTCACTTAAGTGTAATAAGTAGGTTATAAAAATATAACATGTGGTTGGTCCCCGACAATCTGTTATAAATAATCATATAACAAAATCTGTCATGAACTGCATATAAAAAAATAAGTTTAAATTTGAAATTAGGACCATATAATTTTATTATCTTTGTCGAGCACTACTTTTCCTGTTGCTATTAACTGTAAAGCTCTGGGGTAAGCTCGGTGTTCAGCAGTTAATATTCTTTTCGATAACGACTCTATCGTATCGTTAACTTCTATCGGAACTGTTTCTTGAACGATAATTGCTCCATTGTCCACATCCTCCTAAAATAAAATAGGAAATTTGACTAATTTGCAATTACTATGAAAATTGGTGGGTTTAATACCATAGAAATATTTACCATGCATAAATTGCTTACTAACAAATAAATATTTTTCTTAGTATATAATAATTATCTTGACATCTTATGTTTTGGACTTTAATAGGCCATCTTTAAATATTCTATATATAAAAAACAGGTTCACATTGCAATAATTGTTTAATAATTTTGTATAATTTTATATTTATTTTCCTTACACGATAATACATAAAGTGTGTTTTATTTTCTGTCCAATAAATCCCAACAAATATATAGCGGTTTCAATTGACAAAAAAAAAAAGGAAAATATTAATTGTCACTAAAATAAATACAATAATTACACAGCCTATAAAAACTACCCAGGGCCATACCAGACTTATACAAGATGTATAAGTCTCTGACGATACTAAACAAGTAACATACAACACATTATTTTAAAAACAATCAGTATAAATACCATAATCAGTTAGTAAATTGCAACACTGATTATAGCAACCATTGATTTGTTTAAGGTGTTATATGCCTTTTGGACAAAATGCTGATGGTAAATCGTAATTTACAACTTATGCCCATGTTTTATATAAAGATTCAATAATATCTGCCAGTTCACAATATTTTAGGGTGTAATACCACAATATGGTAAACTATTTCATGCCTCTCGAAACGAATTATTAGAAAGAGTGCAATTGAAATCCATTTACTCTTTAATATAAAAATATAAATGTCAATTGTGAGACCTTTCTTCTTTCAAAGTGCAACTTGAAAATACACAATTATTTATATTATATAAGATTATAAATGCCAAAGGAGCAAGTAACGAACCAGTTATAATTTCTTGTATATACTTTTTTTTATTAGTATAGATAGATATTTTATTAGTATAGATTATTTGTTTATTGTCTTTATTGTTGTATCAAGTGTATTTGGAAATGTCTTTTTGTAGTGTACTGAATTTATAAATGAATATATAATAGTAAAATGTATTTTGTACAAGGCGTTCACTGTAACTGATGGAATATGTTCAAAGTTCCTGCCAACAAAAAATTTCTTTTGACTTCAGCACCATCTCCAATTTGCTCTGAAAAAAATCAAGTTAAACTCCGTGACGAAGTCATAGATGAGCTCTATCATCCGTTTTTCTCAAAATCAAAATATATCTTTCTGTTGCCGAGATACGAGGCTGAGGACTTTTATGTGGAACACCCGGTATATAATAGTTTCAAAATATAGGTAGAAATGAGCAAATGTTGACAATGACTTACCTCAACAAAATGTACTGTACATCCACTCACTCGTACGCCCGATTCGAGAGCCTGTTTTTGAGCTTCTACTCCTTTAAAAAGCGGTAAGAGCGACGGATGTATATTAAGCAGTTTTCCCTTCCATTTAGATACAAACTCTCCTGTAAGGATTCTCATAAAACCTGCTAAACACACAATTTCAACGTCGGCTTTTACGAGTTCCGTGTACAGTGCCCGGTCAAATTCCGTTCTATTCGGAAAGTCTTTATGTATTAATACCTGGAAACATGGTTTTATAATTAATTCATGTGTTTTAATTTTTATTCTGTACAAACAAATAAAATAATTTCAGGTGAGCTTAAGAAACAAAATTCTCATTTTTAAACAGTCAATCTAAAAAAAAGTTTTGATAGTGCACTGACCAGCAAACATCATATAGTGCATACAAATCGTGTAGGGTGGGTTGTTTTCAGTTTTTCTGTCAAATGCGAAAATGTTTTCTTTACTGACTAAATTTTATATTTCGTCATTTTTCGAACTGAACGACTTTTCTAAAAAAAAGTGGTAAGGCCGCCCAACATGCTGGGAGTGGACAGCACGTGTCTGTCAACTCAATGAAAGTGCTGTCTGTGTCTTACTGGTTTTATTCACCATCTGGGTAGAGTTCAGGTGTGTATCATGGTTTGGGTACTTCTTGCACATTTATTAATCATGTTTTTGTACTTTCTACTGTTTACTTATACTTGCACGCCCACGCCCATGGCCAGAAACGACCTTGCTACGGTTTCCAGTCGTTGCACTATCAAAATATTTTAGATAGACTGCAGTTTTAGTAAAATCTCAAATTTACGAAATTTCTGCACGTTGACATACTTTATTTCTGGCAAACCAAAACTTGTTTATTTTAAGTAACTAACCTTGGTAGGAATATTTGCTCTTTCTGCTCTTTTCAGCCCCTCTACATTGGGTTTATTCGAAATCACTAAAACAATTTCTGCCCCCATATGCCTCGTAGGGTCTTGCGTTGCATCTATGAGAGCCTGTAAGTTTGTACCGCTTCCGGAAATCAAGACTCCCACCCTCTTCTTAGGTGTCGAATATAATTTAACTATGTGGGGAACAAACGTCCTCATTGCCACTTCCATAACTTCAGAAAAATTATGAACGACTACTTGTTCTGAAAAATATACAAAACAGTATGTATATCAGAAAATATAGATAAGTTAAAATTATTTATATATATATTCTGGTTAACAATAATTCAGTGGCGGCTCGCCAGGTGACGCAAGTGACGCGCCGCTTCACCTAAAATTTCCGGGTTTGGTTGTATCATTTAAAATTATTTTTAATTTCATATAAATTTTGTAATTTAGATATATTTACATTTATATAGATAATAGATATATTGATATAGTTAATAAACAGAATAATTATTATAAAATGTTAATACGCCTGAGTCTGAATGCCTTCTAAAAAAACATCGCTTTTGTTGAGAGCGAACATGAAACCCTGTACCGTTCCCTTTCTATAATAAGCAAGTGACGCAGATCGCTATCAGGTGGTATTTCTGCGACAGTCGGAACAGCGGTTGTCATGGCAACAATGCGGCCGATATGTGACTAAACTGTCATGTGGGCGAATGAGTGCCGCAGATTTCGATAGCGCATCACAACACTCCTACCGTCCTGGCCAGTTTGCCTCTATACGTGACGCCCCGCCAGTTAAAAAACAATTCCTATAATAATAAATAATCATTGTTTTCTAACAATCGTAAAAATGTTTCCTATGTATAATCCAGTTTGTGTTTTATTAGAAACACCATTTTCTAGATGGAAAAAGTGAGAACAAAAAAAATTTTTTAAATTGCGAGAGACCTGTGCCTTCTTTCGATTTCGAAAAAAGGTAAAGTCAAAAGACAAAGTGTTCGTTCGGAAGTTTCGGATTGAGTGGTATTCGGAGTATAAGTGGTTGTGTGGAAGTATTTATTTAAAAAACCTTTTTTGTAAGCCATGTTTAATTGTGGGTGTAAAAATTAGGCGTGTCATTGGATAAGGAGGGATTTAACAATTTTGGGAATGTTACGCGAGGCTGTCGTAAGCACGATGCTTCTTTAGAACATATACGGTGTGCACTAATGTTCGCAGAATTTAGAAAAACCTCAATACAATCTCAGACGCTTTGAGGGAAAATTCCAGGCTATATATTAAACAATTTAACGATGATGTCCTTTTAAATAGACGGTTTACGCAATTACCTATTCGCGCAGCGATTTATTTAGGCAGACAAGAGTTGGCATTTCGAGGTCACATTGAATTGGAGTGTTCGGACAATCGTGACAATTTTAAAGAACTTTTAGATGGTGAATTCGCCGCTTAGTATTTGTCTGCTTCAACTATCATAAAGTTCACAAGCAACAGGCAACTGCAATGACCTTGAATTTGCTTGAAATTTTCGCCTGCGGCGCTATTTTCATTTCCGACCTTACGGCCCACACCTTAGTCCGCAGTCCGCGTCACCTATTTACTGACCCACAAGCCGCCACTGCAATAATTATGTGATATAAGGTGGAATAGTCAGTTCCAAAGATATTTCGAATTGACTAAGTTCATATATAACATATGTTTTGAACTAACTAATAATCCTATGCAAGCGGAATTATTATTATCTTTACTATGTCTTTTCTATGAATTACTATAACCCTTCATTGAAGGAATATACACGATAACAATCATCTCAACCTATTTTATAGAAGTATATATCATAACATAAGTAATTAAATAAAAATGACATCATATTTTCTCTGATTTTTTATTTTTACTGATCTAAACCCCTTTTCTTACCTTGGCTTTTAGTAATTTTTCCAATAATTGTGGCACCATAGGACTGAATCATTCCTAAAATGTCCCTTGAGTGTTCATTCTTTACAATAAGCACACCCCCCACACCACAATTAAAAGTTCGAAGCATTTCAGTCTCGTTTATGCCACCCATCGCAGCTAACCATGGGAATACATTTGGGATTTTCCAACATTTAGCATCCAATTCTACGGCTAGATGTTTCGGTAGGATTCGGGGAATGTTTTCGATTAAACCACCGCCAGTAATGTGAGCAAATGCTTTGACTTTGCCCGTTTTTATTGATGGTATTACAGATTTAACGTAGATTTTAGTTGGGGTCAGCAGTTCTTCACCTAAAATACAATAACTTTTATTCAACGTTGAGTTTTGTGTAAAAAAAAATTAATTTTTCAAGGATCTATAAATCATAATACATAAATTTACAAAAAAAAAATAAATTAGGCAACATTTTGGAGTTTTAAGGGATGTGCTACACTGATTTATCTGTAAAGTACATCTGTAAAGCATATGGTGTATACAAAATTTTAACATAATGATTTATAGCCTGAAAATCTTTTTAACAGTGACTGTTAACAGGGTCCCAAATTTGTCATAAAATTCATTACATGAATCTCCAAAATGCAGAACATTGTTGACATCTTTGAGGAATTTTAGTCTTTAAAAATATTTTTATGTTTACTTTATTTTTTTTATTTTTTTTTTAATTATGGCTAACAAATAACTCATGTTAATTATTTTCAGTTTGTAGATTTTCAATACCCCAATTAGTGGGTAGATATTAGAATTTGGAAAAAGACAAACTTTTGTACACGTGTCAGTGGCGGCCGGTGAGATTTGGAAATGAAATAAAAAATAAATAAAAAGCGCAGAAATAAAAAAATGCGCTGCAGGCGAAAATTTTGCATATTTCAAGGTCAAACCCTTTAAAATTATAAATTCGCAGAGCAAAAATTTGCTTGAAAAAATAACTTTTGTTACGCAAATATCCTGCTTTTTAATTGTACGGAAATCTCGACAAAAATTGTTTAAAACAATATTTAAATAGGTAATTAATATTTAGATATCAAAAATTTACATATATGTTACCTTCAAAAAGCTGTAAACGAGAATTCAGGAAGCAGGAACATAACTATTTTTAATTTTTAGATATCCGTTAATTAAAAACGATATATATGGCACAATCATGCACAAACTCAAAAGTATTTTAGTTATTCAATTTATAGTTATCAAACGACACATTAAATTATTACGTAGGTAAACAAACTTCATACAGTTATCTATACACGGGTACACTCACTTTCTAAAATTGAAATCAGCTCTACGGTCTTTCATAGAAATAAATTTTTCCATAACTTTTTCATCAAAATTATTTATTGGGCAGGCAATGTCCAATTCTTTTATTTGTACTTTATCTTCCAGTGGAAGATTTGCAAAATTAGCTCTAATTATACTACTAACAGTATTCATGCTAAGTAATATATAAAATTGTCTTTTCACAAAAATTAAATAAGTATTTTAATAATGTTAAAAATATGTAATGTGTTAAAAATATGTTATAATGTTTAATAATGTTCGCGTAGGGCCACGAAATAATTCCGGCCAAATCTGTATAATATAAGCATATGGAAAGTATCTAACGAGTCTAGTCGAAAAGGAGATCGGGTCGGTTACCATAGTTACCTGAGCCGCGACTCAAAGTGCGTCCACGAAGCTGCATGCTTTGCTCATGTGCAGTGAGTACGACAGCTTAAGCGCTCGAGCCCTTCCTAATAATAGTTTTTTTTGTACCACAATAAACTTGTTTTAACATTTGTATTTAATTTACAATAATGATAATAATAAGGATTTCTTTGGTATTTTTAGAGGAAGGGCGCGCGGCCATGCGGCCTTAAGGAGAAGCCTCCACTGACACGTGTACATGTATTACAGACACTTTTGTTTTTATGTCAATAATAAATATTTGTAGTATAAACTGTATCCTTTTATTTTTAGGTGAAAAATTCTACTCCCAGTTCCCAGTTGCATTTGCCCTTTAACTAAGATGTGTTTAATACGATTTATATTGTGTAGTTTATTTTTGTAAAATGTTATTGTTTTATAAAATGCTTCCACAATGCTTACGATTGTTTTTATCCACCCATTTTGATTTTGTACAGGCTACTACATGACAAGATGTGAATACAATATGAAATTCAACATAAAATACTGCAAACCTGCACACCTAAATTGAACTTATCTATAAAAACTACTATTTTTTATTATTATTAAATAATAGCATTTTCTCCGATATTAAAAACAAATTTATCGATCAGTTTCATCCGAGTTAAATTAAAAATTCTTGCGATATGTAAAAACTATATTTTTCTTAAAATACATTACATAGAACTGTAAAACAAATACAATTTGGGATATTTAAAATCACTTACCAAATGTTTTATTTTCTTTACTAAATGGAGCAACATCCCTATAGTTAACGCCTGCCAGTTTCATCACTTTTCTAACCAAACTGAAGCCATTGCTATGGACACCAGTTGATGGTAATGCAATAACCACATCCCCTACCTCAATTTGTTCAATATGTGGTATGAGTTGAGCCCGTTCTACTGCACCTACTGCAAATCCAGCCAAATCGTACTCCCCTGGCGGATACATATCTGGCATTTCAGCAGTCTCACCACCTAAAATTTTCATGTGCATTGACTTGACACTTATTTTGCTATGTATTTTACATTCTCATTACAGGAAAAAAGTACATTTTTCTGGCTAAAAATCGTATTTAGCCCAAATTCCCGCCAAAATTCCACCTTGCAGATCAGGGCATGTGAAGCCGCCTGCCTATCGGTGCATATCTGGATATGCTGATTAGAATAACTCCTTTTGAGACCACTATCGACCCGTGCTTGTCTCCAAATTGAACACATTTTTATTTAGGCCTCTGTATATTATTATTACATAGAATCAGAGCAAACATTATACAGTGCTTTCGAAAAGTAACGAATAAATTCATTATTTTAGAAATTGAGAAGTTTTCGAAAAAATCCCCTGACACGTCGATTTTGTTTTTAAAAAAAGCACTTTTTGACATACGACCCATATTTATTTGTGACGTCATCATTGTTCGAGATATGACGTCATCGACAATTTTTTTAAATAGCAACCCCCAATTTTGACCACGCCATTTGAAAGAGCATATCATTCTACATACGCATCATGAAAAATTATGGTGTTACATAACAAAAATTTCAAGAAAATAATGTTTGAAGATCTTAAAATTTAATTTTCACATTACTGACAATGATAATGATTATGTAAAAAATCGACTAAATTAAATGTTCAAATTGTGCACCGTTGGCTGCCTGACAGTAGCCAAGACGATTAATAAATTCTTTTTGGACATTATCTATAACTTCAGGAGGTATACGATGTATCTCGTGACGAATTCTTGCTTTTAAATCTTCTAAATTAACTGGTTAACGTATACTTTGCTTTTTAAGTCCGTGTCCCTGTTTATTTAGATGAGCTGTTCCTGAATCGTTGGATAGGGAGAAGGGGGCGATTGAGTGGCCAGCCAGATCGCCTGATTTGACACCCCTAGATTATTTCTTGTGGGGATACTTAAAAAGCAAAGTATACGTTACTAGACCGGTTAATTTAGAAGATTTAAAAGCAAGAATTCGTAAGACAAGTTAATGTCTAAAAAGAATTTATTAATCGTCTTGGCTACTGTCAGGCAGCCAACAGTGCACAATTTGAACATATAATTTAGTCGATTTTTTACATAATCATTATCATTGTCAGTATTTTGAAAATTAAATTTTAAGATCTTCAAACATTATTTTCTTGAAATTTTTGTTATGTAACACCATAATTTTTCACGATGCGTATGTAGAATGATACGCTCTTTCAAATGGCGTGGTCAAAATTGGGGGTTGCTATTTAAAAAAATTGTCGATGACGTCATATCTCGAACAACGATGACGTCACAAATATGGGTCGTATGTCAAAAAGTGCCTTTTTTAAAAACAAAATCAACGTGTCAGGGGATTTTTTCAAAAACTTCTCAATTTCTAAAATAATGAATTTATTCGTTACTTTTCGAAAGCACTGTATATTATTATTATTATTACATAGAATCAGAGCAAACATTACATAGAATCACGAGACTTCAGAAGTCAGAGATTGAATAAAAGTGTCCTTCTTGGCATTAAGTGTATTTATATACACCACATATACTGGTGGTGAGGGTATTAAAAACATAAAATAGTATGTAAAGCACTTGTTACCTATTAATGAACATCCTGCTTGTCTACAACCTTCCGCAATGCCGGAAACTACCTGCTTCGCAACATTCACATCTAGCGATCCACAAGCAAAATAATCCAAGAAAAATAGTGGTTCCGCTCCATTGGCTAGTATATCGTTTACACACATCGCAACTAAATCTATTCCAATGGTATCATGGATTCCCATTTCCTGTGCAATCTAAAATTTTGAATAGAAAAATTAGGCATTAAACAATAATGAAACAACAAAATTAAATTTAAAAAATTGCTATCAGGATTTTCTATTCGGAGACTATTAATTTATTATCTTTTATAATTTTATCTTTATTCTTATATATTAATCTTTATTATTATTAGCTTAATTTTATCTTTTACAACACTTTTTGAGTTATAAACTTATTGACTATTGACTCATTAATTCATGAATAGAACAGAATTTTATTTTCTATATATTAAGGTACAATTAATTATAGGGTATAATATGTAAAAAAATACTTTTTGCTGTTTTGGTCTAGTCATAGAATGCTAATTATAACTTTTCTGTAAAATATATGGAGTTTTTTTTTTATATTATCCGCAGCCCCAATGTCTTCTCTCACCCCTATAAAAATTTCAACATCCTGTTTTTAATTGTTACTGACAAACTTTTTTTTTGTACAGCTGTTCTCTCAAATTTTGTGGAAAAAAAATGTATCTTAAAAAATATTAAAATGACTCATGGGAAACCTTTAACAAATATAACTAATAACAGTATAACAGTGTAACAAATAGTAACAAAAACGAAGTTTGGGTCAACTTCTAATATTTCTCAAAGACTTGTCGCCTGCAAAATATTTTCTGTAAAGAGATCCGATCACTGAATTCCCACAGCCAAATTTTTACTTAAAAATAGTTTTCTATTCTCAAGATACAACTGATGGACGCCCAAAAACAATCACCCTATATATATATTTGCAATACCTTGTTAATTCTTTAGTTATCAGCTGGTCTGAATATTTTGGAATCTGCTCAATAATGTTTAACGTATTTACCTATTTTCTGTTTTAGAAATTAGGCTTAGTTGAAGTGAATAAACATTTTTTAATAAATATATTGACATCCCATCAAGGCCACTTACGTTTTCCAAGGTTATTTTCTTTATAGATTTAGTATGAAATCTAAAAACCCCTACCACAATATAATCATTTTTCTCAAAAAAATTACATATACTTATTTAAAGAAATGAGTGATTGATCTACTCTTAGGTGTTCTTTCATTTCCTCTAAACTAATGAACATTTATATATTATATTCAAATACATACCAACCAGTAAAAAATGTGTAACTAGTTTTTCTTAATTTACATAAAATTCACCTTTAATTTAGTTCCAACTCCATCTGTACCAGACACAAGCAAAGGATCGATGTACCCATCAGCTTTCAGATCAAATAAACCTCCAAATCCACCCAAACCACCCATAACTCCTTTCCTATCTGTGGATTTGGCAGCAGGTTTAATATGGGATACTAAATCGTTACCTGCGGTAATGTCAACACCACTCTGTTTATAGGTTAATTTACCCAACTGCAAAATAGCCCTAAAAAATAGCATAAACAGAAAACTGCACGTACCTCAGTCAACTGATTCTATGAATGAAACAACATTATTGCCATAATACTCCCATAAAACTATCAATTATCTACTATTTTAAAAGCATAAGACTTTCTAGATTATATAAATTACAGATAAAGATACAGGGACTGACTAAAAATCCATCTAAAAATATTTTTATGGAAGAATAATTGTAAGCACAATACAATACCTTCCAATTCCTTTATGTCCAATGTCTTTTCGGTGCTGCTCTCCGTCGAATCTTATAATATCACATGCTTGAGCAGCCCTTGCTGCAGCTATAACGAGTTGAGGAGCCAAAGATACTGCTATGAGCACTCTGCCACCATTTGTTACTAAATTGCCATCCTTTAAAGCAGTTCCACATTGAAAAACCACATGGTTTGGTTTTGAGTTCACAGTATCAATACCTGTGTAAGAATTATTGTTTAGATTGATATTTTGTACCGTAACTGATGACTGAGTAACTAATGAGATTATATTACCTCAAGAATTATTGCCTCGTTAATGATTCTACATACCAGTAATGACTTGCCCTTTGCTAGATGTCTCTGGATATCCTCTTGAAGCCATAACAACACCTACAGCAGTAAGCCCTTCTTTCCATTTTAACTCAACATTATTCAAAGTACCATCGCAGCATGATATCATTATATCGTACAGGTCTGAACTAAGCAGAGGCAAGATAACTTCAGTTTCAGGATCGCCAAAACGACAGTTAAATTCTAATACCTTTGGTCCGTCCTTAGTGAGCATTAAACCAGCATATAAAACACCTAGAATAATAAACTGGATTGCAACTAAGAAAGGAGTTAAGACCAGTTTACTTCAATATACAACTGTTGCCGAATACACTGAACTCCATTTGAAGTGGACCAGTGTATTCGGCAGTGTGTGAAGCTTCGGTAAATTTCGAACCCAGTGGCGTAGAACTATGAATTTTTTTTTATTGTACAGGTCTATCGTTCTAGCAAAATCATATATGTTGTGTACGTCTCCAGCTTGTTTATTTTAAGAGATACAGCGGATTTAGTGGAACTATGTTTTTTCCGTAAATTTCAAATGCATACACAACCTGTACTAATAGAACGAGAATGATGGGAGTTCTTTCCTTTTGTATCCTAATTCATGGGCTTCATTTCCGTTTTTGATTTGTTTTTTTAAACCCAGTATTTTAAGAGATATGGAGGTTTTCGTAAACCACTGTTTTTGAAGTAAAAAAATCTCTTAAAATTTTGTTGAAAAAATGCAGGGTGGCTTTGGAAAAATTGCTTTATTGGAAACTGTCAAATTTAACAAAATAGACTAGTTTTCTAATTGTTACACTAAATAGCGAAATAATGGCATGTTTATCAATAGATCAATTTAATCAGGCAGTTGGTACTTAGTGGAAGCACTCAAAGAAATGTGGCAGCATTTTTTGGTGTCATAGTGTTATAAGTCGTGCATGGGCAAGACATCAATTAAATTCCGTTTATTTTCGCCATGGTGGAGGTCGTGTTCGAAAAACTACTGCTAAAACTGATAGATTAATACGTTTCATTACCAGAAGAAGGAGAACTGTTGTGGCCGTAGAATTAGTAGAACATGTTCGAGAAGTGAATAATGTAAACATATCCCAAAATACAGTTCGGAGGCGATTACATGAAGTAAATTTGAGGGCAAGACGACCAGCTAGACATCCCACATTATTAATGAAACACAAGAGGAATCGTCTATATTTTTGTAGAGAACATTTGAACTGGAATTTAAATCAGTGGAGCAACTGTCTATTTATGGATGAATCGAGGTTCAAATTAAAAGGAGCTGATGGCCGTACTAGGATATGGCGAGAAAAAGGTTAACGTTACCAAGAAAACTGTATGATCGCAGTGGATCCCTATGGAGGGGGGTCAGTTACAGTATGGGCTGGTATATTCACAGGTGGAAGGACCGAGATAGTCGTCTTAATTAACCAAACTATGAATGCAGAAAGGTATCTAAATCAGGTTTTACGACCTATTGTGTTACCCTTTGCAATTCAGAGAAGACCTAACTTTAGTTGTGTAGATGATAACGCAAGACCACATCGAGCTAGAATTATAAATAATGTTTTTGAAGAAAATGAAATTCATAGATTAATATGGCCTTCCCGATCACCGGACCTCAATCCAATTGAACATGTGTGGGATGTTCTTGGAAGACGTTTAAGAAATCGTCGTAGACAGCCCGTCAATCTTAACGAATTGGCTAACGCCGTTATGGAAGAGTGGCCCCTGGTGAGTCAAGATGTTATAAGACAATTGCATAAATAGCATGACGAGGCGTTTCCAGGCTGTAATAATGGCAAGTGGAGGTGCAACAAGATATTAATAAATAGTAGTTGTTAATGTTGTTATTTCATTCTCGTTTCCTGTTTATCTGTTTTGGTTTATGCTTTTTATTTTTAATTAATTTAAGTTACTAGGTGTTCTACATCCTTAAAAATTTCATACATTTTTTCAACAAAATTTTGAGATTTTTTTACTTCAAAAACAGTGGTTTACGAAAACCTCCATATCTCTTAAAATACTGGGTTTAAAAAAACAAATCAAAAACTGAAATGAAACACATGAATTAGGCTACAAAAGGAAAAAACTCCCATCATTCTCGTTCTATTAGTACAGGTTGTGTATGGATTTGAAATTTACGGAAAAAACATAGTTCCACTAAATCCTCTGTATCTCTTAAAGTAAACAAGCTGGAGACGTACACCACATATATGATTTTGCTAGAACGATATACCTGTACAATAAAAAAAAATTCATAGTTCTACGCCACTGGGTTCGAAATTTACCGAAGCTTAAATTTTACCCTAAATTTCGTTGGTCCACTTCAACTGGAGTTCAGTGTATTTCATAAGACGTGAAAACATGGGGAACTTTCCAATTTTTAGTAAATGTGGAGTCAAAAGTGGATAAACAAAATACATTAATTATTTTCCAATATAGTTTCTATAATGAATTTAAAAAATATGTATTACCTACCTACAAATTTAATATTTTCCTTCTTCAAGCCATACAAAGTTTTCTCCAATATCTCCTTTTGTACATAGTTGAGTTGATCAGAATTTAATAGGGGGCATGGGCAATAAGCCCCCATACCTCCTGTGTTGGGTCCCTGATCGTTGTCAAAAATTCTTTTATGATCCTGAGCTGGTAACATAGCTTTGATATTAGTGCCATCACTAAATGCTAATACCTGAAGATTTTTGCTACTACAGTTATCACAAAATTGGTTTTTATTTAAATCAAGCTATTTTTATATAAATCATATGAGTACGATAAGTGAAAATCCTTGTCTAACACAATGGACAAATGATGAGAAAATTCTGGAGTACATTATTAGTATAAGGAATAGGGGCTGAGAAATTGGAGAAATCCAATATACAATAAAAAATCCAAAGGTATTGACCGCCATCTGATTTGTCTGGAAATATAAAGTAATCCCAACTTGAAAACATAAACTAAATATTGGACTTCCACAATAGATAAATCTATGGCCAGTGCAATATTTTAATGACAAAATATTAAAATATATTTATTTTTTATGCTACTAAAGCAACAATTATGAAAAACATAATATACTTAGTGTAATGATAAGCCTATAATCACCATCATGCTCACAAACAATATTTGCGCAACATGTTATTTATGAATTATATATTATTACGATTATGGTTTTATGTATATAATTTTTTTCTTATAACAAAGTAATAACAAGAATTATAATTCCACTTTATATATCGTATATAAAAACACCAAAAATTTCTTACCGAAACTTCTTCACCTTCCAGAAGTTCCTCAATTACTACAGTTTCACCTGCAGTACCAAACTTTTTATCTGTTAAAATTTGGTCAATCGCCTCACATGCTTCTTTCCTGTTTAAAGCTACCACAACCCCCTTTCCTGCAGCCAAACCACTTGCTTTAACCACTAATGCCGGAAAAGGAGCGCTACAAATAATATTTTAAAATTATAGGAAAATATTTTACCATTTGACCATTTTTTTGCACACGTTTATTCCAGAAAACTTTATTCAGTTTATCAAAAAATCAGTATTTCAAAACTGAACAAAAAAATTACACTAGATAACTGAGTATGTCACATACTTGTTAATGAAATGTTTGGCATCATTCGAGTTATTAAAAGATTGCCACCTCGCTGTCGGAATATTGTATTTATCCATAAAAGCCTTAGCCCAATCCTTATTAGATTCAATTTGAGCTGCATTTTTCTGAGGGCCGAAAGTACTTATACCTTCAGCTACCAAAACATCTGCTATACCATTGGCAAGAGGATCTTCTGGGCCTACTGCGACCAAAGATATTTCGTTATCTTTGCAAAACCTTACAATTTCCTTAAAAAAAAACCAATGACTATTTAATCTTAACCTAAAATAAGCATGTGTTTACCTTAAAGTTTTTTAAATCCAATGCAACATTTTTTGCTTTTGACACCTGTTGAATTGCGTAACTTCCAGGAGCTGCAAATATTTGTTTTACATTTTCGCTTTCTGCAATTTTCCAAACAATTGCATGTTCACGACCACCGTTCCCTATTACCAATATATTTTTGGCCATTTTTTCAATATTCCTGAATTAACTATACAATTTTAAAAAAAGCCAATATAAGTGAAAAGGATAACTATTAGCAAAGAGAATTACTAATAATTTCTAAAGCAAGAGAAATAACCTTTTAAGACCTAAAGCTTATGAAATACTTAGTTATTGCAACAACTTGATTTTAAACAGAAAACACAATCAAATCATTGACCAATACAAAACGATTAATGATGTAAATATTTTATGAATAAAAAATATAGATAATGATAACCCCCTGTAGACAAATGTTTTTCATAATTTAATGATAACAGGTTAAAGGTTATCGCAGTGTACAGAATCGGCTAATATTCCGACTTTGACAGAATTGTTGCATTGTTTGTTGTTGCCTCTGGAATGGGAATGGGCATAGATTAATTACAAGAGAATGGGAATGGGGAATGGGTGTGATGTGTGATGTTATAATATAATACGCACATATCCGACTGTATCCGACCGACCAAATATTTATATGATCGTCGGAGACGCACATACTTCTATACACAGAATACCTGAAACCTATCTTCTATATGTATATATCTATAACATATATCTATAATCTGTGATCAATATGTTATCTATGTCTGTTCTGTGATGTAGAAGGATAGATTAATAACACGGAAATATAGAAGATATGTATAACTTGATGTACCACAGACCACAGACACAGAGTACTATATCTTTATACCTTGTCCTTGTGGTATAAATATCACTTGTGTACTAATATCACAAGTATAAAGATATTTTATAAAGATTACTTTATACTTGTGCTAATATCATAAGAAAAAATACCATAGATTATAGAAACTAAGAGAAGGCCATAGAAAATAAAGATTATAGAAACTAAGAGAGGCCATAGAAAATAATAATATTAATAATTCATATGGGCGAACCGAGCGAACACTATTTATGTAATCTATGACACTGCGCACTGGCACAGATTCAGCAGATTTTTTACTTTAGGCTTTGGCTATACTCAAATGAGTAACTATTTAGTCATATGGCTATACTACTATTAGGTAATTAATAGGCAAGATCCCTTAGGGATCTTGATTAATATGGGGTTTTTGAACCCTTTAAATTTTAGCGCGTCGGTTATCGTTGTACTGAGGCACTGCCAAAATAACGGTTCCGATAACGATAATTTAAGGGGTTCAAAAACTCTCTAATGTAAAAGGAGTTCAATCTTCCTAATCTCTAAGATTGACTTTTTGGGTTGGATATTGTTCAATGTTCAATATACAGAGTTCGGGCTCCTTCTCTTTATACCTTTTATACATACTTCATGTGGCAAATCCAAGAAATTGGTTCTGATTGGTTGATTTGAAAAATTCTGACTTTTGATTGGTGTAATAGAATTCAGGATAATAAAACGTTTAATTAAGGATCACAGGCATTATATTATTGAAAATCTGTGGTCACGGAGAGGTTAGCAGTTAGCACATACCATAGCATAGAAGACACATACGTAAAGGGTAAAGATAAGATATGATTATGAATCCTTGGTAGTTACTTTGTTTTTATAAGGTTTTCACCGGATATTTTATCGTAGTCCACCATGATAGCCACGTGGTATGTTTGTAGACCAATCTCTTATATATTTTATGTAGCCACCGAGTAAACTTTGGACGTGGGTTACGATTTATTTATGTTCTTTGGTTTTACCGCCAAACCAACTGCCACAACCGCCATTATTTTGTAGTTTTGTGTTTGTGTTTTGTAAAATGTGAATAATTGTGAAGTTTTACTTCAGGGATTATGCTCTACACATTTTTGTTTTACTCTGGTTATTTGATGTTGTTTTGTCACTTTTTGGCTTTAATCAAAGTTACTTTATAATTATATAATAATGGCTGCAGAAACTCTTCCAAACAATACTGAAAGCCCTTTACAAGAAATCAGGCAGCCATGGGGAAAATTAGTCTCTTGTCTATCTACTTTAGATTCCATAGGTAACTGAGTATTCCTTTTTTATATTTTTACTAGGTACTAGGAACACTAAAATCTTTGAATTTTAGTGCTGGATAAGCAGTGCATAAAAATTGGTAGAGCAATAACTTGTGATATCGTTATTGACAAGAAAACTTTGTCAAACGACACTAGCATTAGTAAGGAACATTGTGTTATTAATATTACGAAAGAACATGGAAATAATAAAATTTACATAACCGATTTAAGTAAGAATGGTACATTTTTGAATGGAGCTAAAATTGGTAAAAATAACAGAAGTATTTTGAAAGACGCTGATAAAATAGCGATAGTAAAGGATGGTATGAATGAACAAAAACTAAATTAAACTGTTTATTGTTATACTCGTTTCAGTTTACATTTTTCAGTCGCTATCAGATGCTGAACTACCTGATACTATTACATCAGCAAGTTCCTCAGAATCTCCAGCGACGGTGACAACAGTAACTATTCCAACATGGGGTAGATTAATTTCATGTTTATTATATTTGGATTCATTTGGTAAGTCATTAATCATCAAGAGGCAAGAAGAAAAGTTTATCTCGACAAAATAAAATAATTAGGTATAGAAATTAAGTATTAATAGATTATTTTTGTAGACTTGCATACGTTTTAGTGTAAGTAAAAACTGTGTAAAGTTTTCTATGATACGAGGCAATTAATAATTATTATTCTTGATTGAAAAAAGTTTTTTTGTAAAAATTACTCCCAAGATTTTTAATTTCATTCTGTATATCATTCACAATATAAACTCATAGCAGTGTAAATAGTTGTACATATGACATTTTGAATTATGAGTAGATCCTTAGAAAAATTTGAATTTTTGTAATACATAAAAATGTATGGAGTTCCTTATTTGTGAACCATATTTTTCAAGAATAATCTACAATTAGAAGTATTAAATTTAATTAAAAAATAGACTATATTTCTAGAAAAATAGAATCAAATCCAACAGATGAAAGTAGTATGGACAAAGAGAAAGTAATGTTCTTTTAGTTATTAGTAATATATATTACGATTTCAGATCTGTACAAACCTGTTTTTAAAGTTGGACGATCATCGGTATGTGATGCTGTAATAGAGACTATGAAAATCGATCCCATCATCAAGAATAGATTTAGCAAAGAACATTTTGTTATTTATAAAGACATTGACAGTTCCGTGACTTTTATAACTGATCTGAGTAAGGGCGGGACATATTTAAATGGAAAACTCATTGGTCAAGGCAAAAAGAATATCTTACAACATGACGACACAATAAGTATTGGTCTAAGAAGAACACGAGGTATATTAATTTTTCACATCCTCGCAAATGTTTCTAAAAATGTCAACCTTGCATTATTTAAACACAAATTTAACCTTGTTTTGTATATTATCAAAAAGTTTTTTTGTTTTTCTTGAGGATTGTTAATTGGAAAATATTCTGTATCATATTTGTATCCTTGCACACAGTCTCGTAAGTTATTTTGGGTGCAACATAACCTTAAAACTAAAATCTGATTGCTAATTATTGAAGAAAAAATTCTCGTAATCTGTTGTGTCCCAAATGTTATGTCGTGTTCTAGGTGTAAAACCACTGTATTTTTTGTATGACCTTGGTGGTACTATTCTAAATAAAGTTAATAAATTCAAGGACCTGGGGATTATGTTTAATAGCATACTGTCTTTTGCCGAGTACGTACAGTTAACTTGTCAGTCTGCATTTAAAAGTAAGACACACACACACATATATAACTCAGAAAGAGTAAAGGCAGACCTATAATTCTGTTAGAGTGCAGCGAAGATATTTAAAAAACTTCCACTTCAGTATAATTGATTATATTCTCCGCAAGTGTTACCTCAAGAACATTTCTATCTAAATTTTAGTCAAGTAGTTTGCATCAAAGAGGTGTTAATTCAGTTATATTTCTTTATAAAATTGTTAACAATTTAGTAAGCTCTCGGTCTTTAGTCTCAAGAATTATATATCGTGTATCTAGAGTGAATTCTAGAATGTACAATAACTGCTTCTGCTTCATCCTGTTATCAAATGATTTTAAATTATCAGCAACTATCAACATCTTGATATATTTTTTTCTTCGATTAATCTTATGAAGGCAATGTTTGCTTAGCTGTGCTGTTTGCATGTTTTTTTTTTGTTTTTATGTAGTTCCCAACTTGTGCTTCCTATATTTTTATTTGTATACTTGTGTTCTGCATGTTATATCAAATTTAAGAAATGATTTTTTAAAAACTTTTATTTTTGTTAAAAGACTTCAAAGAGTCTCGTTGAAATTATATAATATTACGAGCGAGTTAACTATAACCTTTGATACTACTCCGAGTGGTTATGAAACTCCACTTAGCAGCAACGGTGAAGGTGCATTTTAGATTCTAGGAATGGTAGTAGAATAGTTAGTAATCTAGTGCAAATACATGAAAAAATTGCAGAATGTGTTGAAATTGCATTACTGAATAAAATACACACATTGGAAAAGATTTGTAGAAATGTAGTAACATTACTGTCCCCCAATTTCAGGGTGGATATTTGGACTATATTTACTGAAATACAATAAATAATGCAAAAACCAAACACCTCTGAGTAAGTAATAATTGTTGAGCAGCTAAGACTAATATGTAATGAAAATTTAAAATGCAATTCCATGTAAATAATGCTTAAAAAACCATATTTGTGTTTAAAACTCTTTTACCTTAAGACAAAGTTGACAAATAGCCATTTTTCTAACATTTAATTGGTTTCTTAGTTATGCATGTTGTACTGTTTAAGTTTATTTATATTTTTTTAGTGTATGTATATAAGTCCATGTCATCACCAGGAGTCAACTATCTTCCACAAGAATTAAGCCAGAAGTATGAGCTATCAATTGTCCTTGGAAGGGGAGCATGTGGTGAAGTGAGACTGGCATATGAAAAGGTATGTGTATCCACCCAAGCTTTAAATGTGATCTAGTACAACTTTGTTTTTCTTAACTATATAGAGAGAAAGTTTTTCGTAAGTTTTATAAATGTATATAAAATGAACAAAAAATATATTTGATTTGTCGCTAATTGGTAAATAATTTTCAGGGCTTACATACATTCACAATCATAGCTTCTAATATTGACACAAAATTATATTTTGACTCATTAATAGCTATTTATTTTTTATAAGGGAGCAAAGTGCATAATTTCTTCCGCGGATGGTTTGATGTCATCAATTGAGTCCTGAAAATGTATTTTTTGTACGAGTTTAACATAATATTTTTTTTCCAACCGCTTCTAATTAGCATCTCCAGCTTACCGATTGATCAGACTCACTATCTGTTTCTATTTTTCCATTTAATTAAATTTCAATATATTATGTGACATGCAATGTCAATGTCAAATTACTTTTCGGTACTGTACAATAATCTCTTTTTTGTACAGTTGCTATGGCGATCTCAAACAGTCCCGAAATGGCCCTCTTTTTGTACAAAATAATTTAATGTTATACACCCATATTAATAATAATAGGGAGTTTTTGAACCCCTTAAAATTTACGTTATCGTTATGGTTATGGTTATTCTGAGCATGCGCAGTGCCGAAAATGATACTATTTTTGGCACTGCGCATGCGCAGAATAACGATAACGATAACGACGTGCTAAAATTTAAGGGGTTCAAAAACTCTCTATTCACAATAACATCATGTTTACTAATGACAACTAACCGCATTCTTAAATCAATCTAAGTAGTTCATATTAATAATTAAATATTTATAGACAAATAACTAACAGCATGCTAAATAAGAAGTTAATGTGACAACATCTCATTTTATAGATAGAGCTAATTTCACTGCAATAAATCTAACCTGCATTTACAAATATTTACCCAAAGTGACAAGACTGACGAGTGTCTTGTGTCAAAATTATTTTGTGCTAATAATTAATCAAGGGCGGATTTAGCTTTTCAACATGGGGAAGTATCTCAAAGAACCTCATTTTTAAAAAATGTGAAATTAAAAATTATCTGTGCATTTAGATAGGTACGTTTTTCTTTGGACAAACATGAAATAGCAAATAGAAGTGTTTAATAAAATATCCTAGTGAAGTACGTTTATATTTTTTTTAACTATAATTACGATTTTGCTTTTTGCTAATGTAAAATTTGAATTCATGGTAAATCCGCCCTTGATAAGCATTAACTTTGCTTTTTATAATAGGGAGATCTTGAACACCTTAAATTTTTACCTTATCGTTATCGCAAATGTTATACTGAGCACGCGTGGTACCAAAAATGATACTCTTTTTGGAACTGCACATGCTCAGAATAACGATAACGACGCGAAGTGTTAAAATTTAAGGGGTTCAAAAACCCCCTAATGAATTGGATAAGTAACCATGCCATAATAAAATTTTATATAATTATTGAGGTTACTGACATATAAATACGGAAAATTTCGCATTGAATTATTTAATATTTCAGAAAAACGTTCTTGATCTGTTAATTGGGAGGGAAACGAAAAACTGCTGACATTTCTGTCAAACTTTTAGGTTAACTTTAAATTATTGTAAAACATACCCAAACTGATAACTAGTGATTTAACATCATTCTAGCGTTAACACGCATTTAAATGGTATTATTAATACAGTTTTCACTAATCACGTTCTAGTCAGGTCTTAGAACATTTTAAGTTTTATTATTAATAAGGCTGAAAGTGTCTTATTCGTATGGTTGGAAAAAAAGTTCTTTAAGTGGTTCTCCCAGTTTACACAGCCTTGGCTATGTAAACTTCTGGGCTCAACAAATAATATTCGCCTTTTACTCCTAGTAACATAATATATTATTTTCATCTAGCATATGTGAAAAAGAATCATATTAACCCTAAAAATATGACTGAAAGTAATGTTTATCATCCCTTTGGCCGCTAAACTCATAACATGATTTTGTAGTTCTTCAAAATCCAGACACTTTTGATTGTCATTTGCATACTTTGACGTTTCACATAATTTTTCATTAAATGTTAATTTAAACCAAAATTTTGAATCATAACAAACATATTTTTACTTTGTTTTGGTTTTGTTTAATGCTAGGCAAAAAACAGTTGTGTGTTACATATGCAGAAATGTATTAGTAGGCCTTAGCTATCAGCTACCCTCCCTTCGCTTCTCTCGCTTGGGCAGCTAATATTCACGGGCTACTAATGCTCATTTTCTGCCCTTGCGACACAATATAAATTGTCTCCCTAGGGGGGAAAAGTACTGCTTTATTTCCTTTATTTCATGCATATTGTTATCAACATTTTATAGCCATATATTTATCCATGAATATTATTTAATATGTAGTATGAAAATTATTTTTTTTTTCAGAGAACTTGTAAGATGTTTGCTATAAAGAGAATATTAAAAGGAAAGAGCAGCATATCACAAATGAATAAACTAAATCACCCTAGTAAGATCCAGAATGAAATAAAAATATTAAAATCCCTATCACATATGTGCGTAAGTATATTTATTTTTGAACACTTCACATACAGGGTTATTAACGCAAAGCGGGTATTAGACGTTCTTGGGGTTCAGTTAACGATAAAAATCTGATTTTTTTATGAGGGAGGTTTTCGATTATTTCCGATTCAATGAAAATATTTTCAGGTTTGCATCACTTCCGGTTATACCGGAAGTAGACTACAACTTCCTAATTTCAAATGGAACGCCCTGTATATTATTAGAATTTTGAAATCTACGTGATATTCTAAACACATTTCATGTAGGATGTCCTATACCTATCTTCAACTGTTTTTGAAATATTGACAGGTGAATATTGACATTTTGCAACTTTGACACCCTGTAAAATTTAAACAGTTAGAGATCAAGCAAAACGGTTTGCACATTCCTATCTTAACTTTTCAAAAGCTATTGTTTGATACTAATTTCAGATTTAACCAAGAGATTAAATTTAATTGAAAATTTTTTATTTCTGGAAAAATCTGATATTAGTATCAAACGATAGCTTTTGGTGAAAACCGTTTTGGCTTGATCTCTAACCGTTTAGATTTTACAGGGTGTCAAAGTTGCAAAATGTCAATATTCACCTGTCAATATTTCAAAAACAGTTGAAGATAGGTATAGGACATCCTACATGAAATGTGTTTAGAATATCACGTAGAGTTCAAAATTGCAATAATATACAGGGTGTTCCATTTGAAATAACGAAGTTGTACTCTACTTCCGGTATAACCGGAAGTGATGCAAACCTGAAAATATTTTTATTGAATCGGAAATAATGGAAAACCTCCCCCGTACAAAAATCAGATTTTTATCGTTAACAGAACCCTAAAAACGTCTAATACCCGCTTTGCGTGAATAACCCTGTATATAAGACGATATAAGATAGGTTTTTAAAATCAAAATATAAAATTTTGTTTGATCTTTACTTTTTTTTTTCCATTTTCAGCCATTTATTATTTACATGAAGGATATAGTTGAAACCCAAGAAGAAGTATTCATTGTATTGGAATATATGGAGGGCGGAGAGTTAAACAACCGGATTTTATCAAACACGCCTTTTACAGAATCTGATGTTAAATTTATATTTTACCAGATGGTGAGAGCGGTTGAATTTTTACATATGAAAGGCATCACCCACAGAGATCTTAAGGTAAAACACCTGTAATTTTGGCTATCTTTTCAATTAAACATCGATGTTAATTTATAATTTATTTTATTTACTTAGTGTTATCTAAAATATTGCAAATTTATCCTTTTGCTTTTCTTAATATTAACAATTTGGAATACATAAAACTGCAGTAACTTAAGGGCACATTTATAATGATGCCACTGGTGTTTATAATAATTATGAAACAAATTTTTAGCAATAAAAATCAAATTATTTTTTTTCTCTCTAATGGGGTATTTTCCTTCAATCGAAATGAAAGTGGAAACCTGTATTTTTATAAAATATATTTTTTTTTTATATTTACAGTAGACTCTCGATTATCCGAAATAATGTGGACCGGACCGATTTCGGATAATCGAAATTTCGGATAATGCAGAGATTGAGGAAAATCATTAACATGATATACATATTATGTTTGTTTATAAAGCCATTTATTAAATTTCAATTTAAATACATACATATTAAATACCAAAACAAATATATAAATATCTATTTAAATATGTACATACATAGGAAAAAGTAACTACATATAGGTACTTTTATAGATGTATGTAATAAATCCTAACCTAAAAATACATCATATCTAATACATACATATGGGATAAATAATACATAATCTGCATTCATAAATTCAAGAAAGGTAATTGGTAATATATATTTACATACATATTTCATAAATTTCGGATAATGCGGAGGCATAGCGAGAATCATTTCGGATAATCCGGTTCTAGTGTCGTTTCGGATAATGCGGAGTTCGCATAATCGGGTTTCGGATAATCGGGAGTCTACTGTATTAGGATAAAAATGATTGATTGAATCGGTAGGAAATTTTTAATTAAATTTTGAAATTTTATTCTACATTCGTGATGTCACTAAGCGAAAACTAGGGAATATGTATCTATAAAGAGGCCACAATGATAATATGTGGCTAGATTCAGTTTGTAACGACAGTCGACATTTCGACAATTGACATTTGAAATTTCTTGTTTGTGTTTGGCTTGACAACTTGACGTGTTGTATTGTTGTTTTCTTGTGAAGTCAACTTTTATTAAACATGGAGCAAGGTTTTGTAGAGGCTAAGTCTGACAATTTACCGGTTATGGATCCTTTTATGATAAAGATCCTATAGATCCTTTCAGAAATAAAAGGGATGAAAAATGTAAGGTTAGTATTTAACATAACAGTATTACTGCAAAGTCGATTAAATATATTCAAAAATTACATTTTCAAATTACGATATTTCAATTAACAGAACTTCTATTACTAATAAATACACTTATAATCAGTCACAGGTAGAGACAACAATTCACAGGTAAAAATATAAACTAAAAACCTCAGATTAACCATGTAAAAGATAAGTAACAGCAATACCCAAAGCATTAATATGCCTGTCTATCTAATAAACAACATTTTACGAAAGGGGGGAGTGTTTATTTAACTGTTTGTAAATAGCTACCAGTGGCGGCCAGTATTTCTCAAAATAAGAGGGTTTATTAATGTTTTTAAAGGTGTTTCTAACAACGTAAAGTACCTATTGCCTCACGATTTAAAAAAACACCTAACATCTACAAAAACTATGTGTAGGTAGCTAGATAACATAATACGCAATACATACTTTACTTTATTTAGCTATTTTCCTAAAATTCAGAAAAAACTAATAAAAAAGTAAGAAAATAAACCTCTGCACAGAAGAGTCTCTTAGAGTTTTTTCTTAAATATAGATACATAAATATCATAAAACACAATACATTCTTCTGACAGTGAAGTTTCCGAAATGTTAGGGCTATTTTAACTTAAAGTGTGTACTATGTTTTATGATATTTATACATTTTTCAGTATGAGAACTGATTAGCCAAATTAAAAAAAAACTTTAATGGGTCTTTTAGCGAGGAGTACGTATTGTTTACTCAAAATTTTATTAATTTGTTCAGAATTGTGGCCAAATACCCAAATAAAGTAGCGATATAATATAAAGAGATTCATAATACTTTATAATACTAAAAACCTGAAAGTGAAATAAGAAAATACATTTTTTTCGGTTCGGAATTCACTTCCCATTCTAAATAAAAACTACATCTAATACTCTTATCTATATTTTAAATTATTCAAGTTTTTTTTTCAAAGAGGGGTAAACATGTGAAATTTTCCTTATTTCATTATTAACCTTCACCAGACATAAAATTATCGGAAAGAAAAACGATAAAAATTTCATTGTCTCCAAATAATTTTATGAGGATCAGAAACATTATCCATAGAAAATATACAATATAAAACTACAATATTATCTATATTACTTATATTACCCATGAACATTATACGTAAGTTGAATTCCTAACGAATGATACGTCTATGGTCAGCATTGTTTACTTACCGGTGGAACGATCTCCCATCACCTTTTTTGCCCGATTTATGGAAAACTGCATTTAATAGTCATTTCACTGTCCACAAAGATTTTCCACCAACTAAAAATCTATAACACAGCCTAGATTATTGACTGATGACCACTTATATCACATAAAATACTTAAATAAATTTACGTTCACAAAACTTCAAAACAAATATGAAGTCACGAGTCGTTGTGTCGTGTATTTTCGGCATATCTCGGTCCGTCAAAAACTGTAACGAACCAATGGCATGCAGTGGGATTTGTTTATTTAATTATATTTCATTTCGTGGACATTTTTCTCTCGCTGTTATTTATCTTGTATATGGTTAATCTGAGCTAAAAACGATGTCTCATGTTTACCATGATGTTTACCCTAACCAAACAATTCAAACATAAACAAAACAAAAGTAAAGTTGTCACGCAGTGACACCAACCACACAAATGAAAATATCCTAGAAATTTTGAATTTTAGCTTAGTGACGTCACGTAGATATCTCGAACAATAAAAAAATAATTTATGGACTTAAATGAACCCAATATTAAAATTCCAGAAATACGTATCTCTTCTTTTTCCAACTACTTTCCATTGCCAAAGTAAAAAAAAAAATAGGAAAACACCCCATTGGAAAAATAGACACAAAATCTAACTGTCCAAAACGGCTGCTTAGGATGTGTACATAGTCTGTAATTCTTCCGGTTTTTAATACACCAATAGTATTTTTGTGATTTGGTTCTATGCATGTTTTATTCATTTTTTAGCCTGAGAATGTATTACTTTCATCTAACACAGCCGAAACCATAGTAAAAGTAAGCGACTTTGGTTTAAGTAAAATCACTGAGGAAGATGATACTATGAAAACAGTATGTGGCACGTTGCAATATGTAGCACCGGAGGTGCTTAATAACCACATACCAGAATATGACAACCAAGCAGATGTATGGAGCCTGGGTGTCATTTTGTTTTATATGCTTTCCAGAAAGCTGCCTTTTAAGTAAGTATTCTGAACTGTATGATGAAATACTACCGAAAAAAAATATTTTTCTAGTTTCTTGAATTCATATCAAGCGACATTTAAATGTAATAACATCAAGCATAAATTAGGCTATTATATTATACCATACGTGTATATATGAAGTATTTTATTTTTCAGGAATCAAGATATAAAAATCCTAAGTAAACTTATTGTGACGGGATCCTACATCATGGACAATTTATCGTGGAACGGTGTGTCCTATCTAGCTAAAGATCTTGTTAGAAGAATGCTCACTGTAGACCCACATGAGAGAATTACAGTTGGTGGAATTCTAAATCATCATTGGCTTGCGAAGGTAAGAAATAATTAATGCAAGTCCGATTTATTAAATCTAATTAAAATGGAAAATTATTTTGTTTTTGGTCTTTTGTCATATCTTATATATTTGACAGCGTGTGACAATGACAGATGATATAATTGATTATCACAAACATGAGGTATAAAGAGGAGTCTGAACTTAATAGGGTTTGCCTGATAAAATATGTGCTGAAAAAACGTACATGCTATTGAGTTTGCTATTATGCTATTATTGAGTATGCTATTCATTTGTTTTGGTGCTTCTGCTATTGGCGTGATTGTTCGTTCATGTCTTTTATATTGTCAACTGTTTCTGTTTTACAATTATTGTCAATTGACGTTTGTTTTTCTAAGCATTTGGAATTTATCATAAGTATGTCTGCGAATTAAAGCAATATTTTCTTGAAGAACCTTTGATGTGAAGCTAACACTGACGTAGTTTTCCATAGAACGTAGGAACGCTCATCGAGTGCAATATAGTGTTTTGGTGTTATGTAGAAAACTACGTCAATATTTTCTATTTTTAATGTGATAATTACTTAATAAGAACACAATAACTCAAGTTTACGTTAAATGTCAATGACATGGCACATAGATGACGACAGTTTCTGATAGCGCCTATAATAATAATAATAATAATAATAATAATGATTTATTGGTGTTAGTACATACAAATGTTTACACATGTCAAAAATAAAATAAAAAAAGAGACCATCATATTACAAAACAAACAAATAAAATTTCACACAAAATATCGACACACTTAAAAAGAAAAATTTTAGCAGTTATAAAACATCTTAAAATTACATCAGAAGCATATCTGAAAAATCATTTTCAAGGAATTCATTTAAGCTATAGAAAGCCTTTTCTTTAAAGTACTTTTTTAGTAGGGTCTTGAATCTATCAACATTTAGGATTTTCACTTGGTCAGGAAGTAAATTGAAAAACTTGATACCATAGTAGCCTGTGCCATCCCTAGACCTCGTAAGACGTAGAAAGGAGGGTTTTACCTTGTTTCTGTTTCTAGTTAAATACTCATGGGTCTGGGCATATGTAGAAAACGTATTGACGTTTCGTTTAATAAACAGTAGACATTCTAAGATGTATACACATGGTAGAGTAAGAATCCCGAAAACGACAAAGTGTCCTTTACAGTCATCTCTAAATTTGAGATGTGCGATGACTCTCATGCATTTGCGTTGAAGACCGAAGATTTGTGCACTGCGAGACGCATGCCCCCAATTTAATATCGCATAGAACATATTGTCATGGAAAAATCCATAATATGCCATAATTAAAGTTTTCTCAGATACTGAATTGGATAAAGTACGTATAAAAAATATGTTTTTGCTCAGTTTTTGCAACAAACTATCTATGTGGCTTTCCCAGATCAGTACAGAGTCCAAGCCCACCCCCAGAAATTTAATATGGTTAAGATCATTAGTACCATTATCAATGTTCGTATTTCTTAAGGAAAATATCATAGTTTGAGTTTTGTTTTCATTTAGGCTTAGACTATTAGCATGAAACCATTGTTTGATTTTAGCTTGAGAAGTAATGCTATTTTCTAACAGCGTATCCACCCGGTTATGACTATTCAAAACTGTAGTATCATCTGCAAATAATATGATATTGGATATATCATCGCAATTAGCCAAATCGTTGATATATATCAAAAATAGAATCGGACGGAATTACTTTATAAAGTAAACGGCGTGGCCAGTTGAGCTAAATTTGATTTGTTTGTTTTGGCAATTATTTGTGAACATTTTCAATATACAGAGTTGCAGAATCCTTCTCTTTATACTTCATGGTCATAGATGTAAATAATTCCTCGCAAGACAAATGTTGTCAAAAATGTCAACATTTTAAATTGTTTATGCAACGAAGGTTTTAGATTACAGTCTTCTTGTTGTACTAGTGATTCTTATAATCAGTTGAAAGTATATTCCAGAGCTAAATGCACATTCCAGTCGACTGTAAACCTAGTCTGGTCTGTTGAATGGAGGAATTGCGTATGGGGCGATAACTCTTTATATAATTTTTCTACAATTCCTTCAGTGGTACCGCCATGTTTGCCAATGCAGTGCAATACAAACTGTAAAATCAAATTATAAATCAGTAAGTGCAGTGAACCAGCGGAAAAAGGTTATGGATCAAAATACTCTTCTGAGATAGTTTGATTTAACGTACAATGCTATTGCTGGCGAAACCAAAAAGTGCAATTTTTCTTTACATTTTAGGATTTTGCTATGCAGTATCGGGTTAAGTTGTTAGAGGAAAAAGATAACTTAACCACTACTGAAGAGACCGGCAACATCGATGATGTAATGGTTCCTTCAAAACGTATCAGACTCTCTAGTTCTGATGAATCCTCATAAGTACCTCACAAGTATTTAGCCAGTGCCATTTTATGTGATATTTACATACAAAATATATGTGTACCACCTTTGTTGTTATTGATTTAGATTTTTGATATTCATTTACTTACAAACTTTCTTAGAATCTATCATGTTATTTTTGTATTTATTTTGTTTTTTTGTTTGTTTACAGTATTTATAATGAATGTACTGATGTTTTGTATTTTGTATGTATTATACTAATGTTCAAATTTATTTGAAATGTATGTACAACTTTTTTTTTGATTAAAATAATTAAAATAAAAATTTTTAATTACGTTTCGCTTCCAAGAGTTAGAACTATAAACGATAAAACACGTCATCCATATAGGTACCCTGCTTAATAACTACTAACAGAATCAGAATGGTAAAAAATTTTATTAAGCGTTTCCAACAGTACCTACATAGGCTACATCTTTAATTTAATAATAGAGCTTGAACATTAAGCGGGAGTTTGTGTGGTAATAAAGCAGGAGGTTATTGGTCTAGGGCAGGGGTCGGCAACCTTTTGAGTCGGAAGAGTCAAAAATTACAATTTACAAAATTTCAAAGTTTTTAAAGAGCCACAAAATTTTTTTTCTTGCCAAGAATAAATAGTACACGCATAAATAAAGTTTTTTGGTAAAAAAAACTAATCTATTTATTCATAAGAAAAAATATCTATTTATTTGTATATAAGTAGTGTTTTTCACAACAAATTAGATAGTATATATATGGCATTATTAGATAATTACTTATTATTTAAGTAAAAAATTAAAACGATTAAACATTTACTTTCAACACTAACTTGTACTTCAATAACAAACAATTGAGCAAACAAATTCAATGGGAGCGATGGCTTTGCATGGTTTTAGAAAGTTTGGATAAATTTTAGCACTGGTGAAGACGCCAAATTGTCTTGCGTCGAAAGCGAATTAAAACCTTCATAGAAACATCCGAGGACGGCGTCATTCGAGAGCTTCCGACGGACTGACGACAGTGACGACGCGTGTCACGGGGGAGGGGTGTGGTGAAAAGCGAGTACAAGTGGCTGAGAGATAGAATCGGTGCCTAATCCTCGTTAATCGATTCAGAACGATTTTTAAATGTTTTTTTTTTATAAAATAAATAATATTTGCGTACAGAACTAAAGAGCCGCAGCTTCACATCCAAAGAGCCGCATGTGGCTCGCGAGCCGCAGGTTGCCGACCCCTGGTCTAGGGCAATCGTTTAGTTGCAAAGGACGAGTTAACGATGGCTGGTATCAGCTGGTATTATGAATCTAACCCAACAATGAGACATCATAACTTGTGCCTTTGTCACTGTTGAGTTTTAAAATAAAATAACCACCAATTTTATTAGTTTTTTTATAATATGAGTGAAATATTTCACGGAAGTCTAATTAATTTAATTTGAAGTTGTTTAAGCTCGCAATTGTCTGTTTCAATAAAACTTATTGCACACATTTTGACATGGGAATCAGTACTAGTTACTCTGCAAGTAATTAAATGAATTAGATTTTCACGAAATATTTCACTTATATTGTAAAAAAACAGAAAACTAATAAAATCCGTGATTATTTTATTCTCCAACCCAACACTCACCAATGTCATAAGTTGTGACATGTAACTGTCGGGTTGGATTCATAAATAATGTTTATTAATTAGTAGTTTTTTATGCATAAAAAAATTAAGTCCTGGGTAGATAAAATCTTGTATACGTGCCATATCCGTATTTTATAGCACTCGTCTGTTTACAGTTCAAATTTCAGAGGCCTGCTGTGAAATACCTCATATGGCACTTATTAATACTAATGGGTTTTTGGAATTACAATCAAGTATCGGGAAATTACTAGTAAAGTAAAGTAAGTAAGATTTCGGAAGGAAGGAAGAACACTTAATTCAATCTTGAAAGGAACTTAAATGAAACAAGATTTCATAAGTTTTTAACATAAAAAAAAATTTTTTGTAAAAGAATTTTATTTAAAATAATACATGTTACATATAAACAATTAAAATTATTACAACATAATATAACGGCTGTTTAAAACTTTTGTCGCCTCAATCATCATTGATGTGAAAACGTAGCTCCGAGCTAACTTAATGACAGTAGTAAATATCAAAGTTGTGTAAGATTTATTGATTTTATTTGTCAAATACTTCATAAGAGTATAAGCAAAATTATAAAAGTATTGGACATGTTGCCCCTATTATTGAATACATGAATACAATACAATTATAAATGCATACTATGACAGTGAACCATAGTTCACCAATGTTCATAACCAATGAAACTTTATATAATCTTTTTGATATTTAAAAATTCACTGGTTATGTATCGAGTAATCAAATACTGGTGTCTAATTCTCAACAGCAACTAAGATGTTGACAGGTTATAAATTTCCACGAGATTAAAAATTACTTTCGTACAAGAGCTGTAGAATATTTAATTTGTAATTTCTGGTCTTTAGTGATTTGAAATCCCTAATATAAAAAGTCATAGTTTTGTGTAATTCAAACCAAAACACTTTTTAATGGCAAACGCAGTGCTTTTTAAATATTTTTATATATAGATTGGCTCAAGATAAATAAATAAAGTGATAAAACAAACTATTCAGAGCTACTCATATAACGGCTTCTCTTTGGAAATACTTTATGCAATTTATGTTGCACCTTTATTAGTTCGCGAAAAGGTCCAGAAAAATTATCTTTTATGTACTCCAGAAATTCTTCAGAAATTTTTCTTTTGGGTGTGTGCAAATAGTTGCTTTTGTTTCAAGCAAGACTTCCGATTTTTGATTTTATATCCTGCTTTCCGGTAGTTCCGGTTCGTAAAGATTGTGGAGTCTGCGCACCCATGTCTATGTTTAAAAAGTTTTAAATTTACTACCGATATTTTACCCAGACACAATACCAAAATTAAAATAATATGGCACAATTTTACGTTTTTCAATATATGTTTTTTAATATCAATCGATGATAGGAATCTCGGTAGTCACAGAAAAGCTAATTACTTGAATATGGTAAATCAACAAAAGTAATAGGCAAAGGTAGAGAGCTGTACAGAGTACTCCACCTTTGATATTTTTTTCTCTGCGAATCTAGTGCTAGCATAGTAAAATGAAAGACTTACCGTGAAAAGAGGTGTTAAGTCTTCATGGGGAACAGTCTTCGGGTTTCACATTTTCTTTGGAAATGGATATTCTTGGTTGACTATAATAATAATATTTATTTACTCGTCTTACTGTTTTACATCAAAAATTGTTTTAACAATATCCCAGGTGTAACATACTTGGAATATTATGATATAGATGATGTAGGATTTTATAATGATGATATAACAATGCCTAATAAGCAAATAAATAAAGAAGAAAATGCTCACAATAGTCTCCTTGTCTGAGAATACAAATACTTCATTTATATACATACTTCTTTTATTACCATACATATCTTTTCTCTGCATACACAACAATAACTAATCAACTAACTTATTTAACATAATTCACCTAAAATATTTTTGTGCTATACTGAAATAACTACAAAAAACACACTTATACTATTACGATACTACAAGTATAATTAAATTATAACTGGAAAGTATTTTTAATTAAGTTGATATGCATATAATCTGTTCAAATTTAATAACCAATTTTATATTTTCTTTTTAAATAGCGTGAGTGAGTTTATATTTCTAATTTCAGTTGTAGTTTTATTATAAATTCTCGGACTAAAGTAAGTAAAGCATCTCGTGAGTTATAGTTTAATCAGCTTTAGGAATCCCCAATGAACTCTATACCTTGTGTTATGACTATGATTTACAAGTTGTTTACTCGTGTATTTAATTTTTGTCTTTATAACACTTCAGTAAGTTGTCTTGCTAATTTGTATAAAG
Organism: Pogonocherus hispidulus; assembly: GCA_963924545.1. NCBI lineage: Eukaryota > Metazoa > Arthropoda > Insecta > Coleoptera > Cerambycidae > Pogonocherus > Pogonocherus hispidulus. The sequence continues at coordinate 46,191,671 of OZ004698.1, read as the reverse complement.
AATTTGTTGGGTACATTACATCTTTTTTGTGTATTATCTTTTAACACCCATTTTTGGGTGTTAATCACTTCCAAATGCTTCATATAACAATTATATGCATATGCATATACTTGTAAGCAGTCTAATAAAACAGCTTAAAATATTAAAATAAAACGTGATAAAATACATAAAATGTATAGAAATTTATTAAATTTTATAGAAAAAAGCTTTAAAACTTTATTTAAAAATGAACAAAAGAAACATTTTTTTTTGGACAACTTTTTAGGGCTTGTTGAAAATGTGTCATACTCTTCTGTCAAACAGAATATAAACGGGAAACCATTTAGTACAATTCATAATAAAAAAATAATTTACTTAAATTATATAAAAATACTTACACATGGGCGATATATTCCTCAAGAGCACATTTTTAGTAGGTTCTGCAGAAGACAGCAATCTGTTTTTCAGCAATCTGGAAAACATGTTATCTTGAAAATGTAATATACATATCCGGTGATTATTGTACAGAAATATTGATCCCATTTCTAACAGATCGCCATGGTTTACATTTATCAGCCACTTAATAACGTTTCGAATTAAAAACAAAAAAATGTTAATCATTCCTGCTTAATACATCCACTTTTTAGTATTAATTTTATTATATACTATCACAGATTTTATACCTTCAAATGGTATATAATTTGTAAAACATTTACATTTGTGGGTGAAACAGAGATGTCAATCACCCCTCGATAAAAACTAATAAAATTAATATAAAAATAAATGAGCTCACCTTATTTCATTCCCTTAAACTTTAAATCAATATGGCGCTCCTTTTTGGCAGCAAATTTGTCGATCACTTTTTCGTTAAAGTTCGGAATTGAGGCGATGTATTTTTTTCTATTGAGAGCATTGAGAGGGCTACTAATCTGTTTTCGCACATTGCATTTCTTAAAAATGTTTTTATCCGGCTTAAAGCGGAAAAACTACGTTCTGCTTCGGCAATAATCATTGGCGTCACAAGAATTTGCAGTAACTTTTTAATTTCTGCCAGTGTTTCATCCAAATTATTAGAAATTATAAATTTTAAGAATGGAATACTACACCATGTAATATTCTGCACTCAAAATTAGAATATAATACCGAAAGTTCCATTGATAGACGTTGTTTATTCAAAAAATCATAAGCAGAACAAGTTATATTTAATTTTTCCTCTGGAAACTTAATATTGTATTTCTTAAAATTTTCAGAATAAAAAAGTGACGAGGCTGCTAAGTGATTTGTGAATGCAAAACGTTCTTTTGCGTTGTTTATAATTATATCGCAAACTTCTATGCAAGCGACATGATGATCTTGTTTATTGTTATTAGGGCATTTCCTTTTTTCACTGGGAGCAGTGTTAAAATTTAAGGCTTGCTGTATGATACAATCTATTTTATTTCGGACAATATTAATGCTTTGCTCAAAAAGATATATGACTCTATGTGCCTCAGTTGAATCCATGCTCTTTTGTTGAATTTGATTGTATAAAACGTCAACGTGTGGCATAATATAGTGGAAAAAAGTTAACCAAAAAGTGAAATTTGGGTCTTCCAGAATACGTCGAATCCCTCTTGCTTCCTTGCATGTCACTGTGTTTGATTCTTCTTCCAGTTGCTCCATGCACTCAATTAAAAAGTCTCTATTTTCGTATACAACATTAACAGTATGAATATTAAAATTCCACCGTGTAGGAACAGAATGAGACACATTTCTTCCTACTACTGTGTCTAGTACTGCAATTCGTTGAGGCGAATGAGTAAAAAATCTAGGTATGTCATGCAAGTCTTCAAAAAATACACGCACCTGAGAATTAATAGAGCATGCTTTTGACATTACCAAATTTAATTGATGAGCATAACAATGCACAAAATGAGCATTTTTATATTTTTGTTTCATTAGTGCCTGAACCCCACCATGTACTCCATTCGTCACGGCTGCACCGTCATAACTCTGTGCAATGAGTTTATTTGTGTTATTTTTCAATATAGGATCTATAACATTCAAAATAGATGCAGCCAACACATCAGCGTCGTGATTTTCTGGGAGCACAAATGTCCAAAACCTTTCAACTGGCGTTCCTTCTTTTGTCACATAACGAAAAACTATTCCATTTGAAATTCTGCAGAAACGTCCGTAGTTTCATCAGCTATTACTGCTAAAAATGGTGCTTCATTTCATTTAATATTTCTTCATGACAAACTTCTAGTATACAATCTAAAATGTCATTTTGTATATTTTTTGAGGTGCCTTCAAAAATGGTTGCATTTTTCAGGTGTTCACTAAGTGTTTTGTCAAGTTCTGACGTAAAATTCACTAATCCACGAAAAATACCAGGATTTTCAGACTTACCAGTTTCATCATGTCCTGGTAGTGCAAGTTCAAAAGCCCCACAAAACTTAATACAGTCAATGATTTTAGATAAAACATACCTATTTTTTGTCACCTCTTCGTTATGCTTTTGAATATTTATCCAATAAGCGGAATCAAGTTGAGCCTGTATGTTTACATTGTCAAATAATGCGAATCGCATTTGATTGGCAATGTGACTTTTACTATTTTCATGTCTGCTTATCTTCTCACTTAAATGCACTAAATCCCTTACCCCCGTTTCCCTCCAGATTTTCTCTTCGTGAGCAGTGCCGAACAACACACATGGAAAACAAAACAAAGCATTTTTTTCCGAACAGCCACAAATCCAGTTGTTTCTTAAATAAATATCTTTTTATAAAGTTTTCCACGACTTTTCCCAACATTTTCAATTATTAAGTCAGGCAGGGGACGACCTTGATCTTTCACAAATAGTTGTTCCTGATAGCTAAGTTTATTAAATTTATTTACACCCAATTTAAATGCCATTTTTTTTTATTAGTTATCGCTCGATTTTCCCAGAACAAAAATATAAAACTTGGCAAATTTTAAGGCTAGGAACTAGGGACCTTGGGTATGTTCTGTGCTAGGGACTAGGGGAACCACAGAACCCACAGTCCACAGAATATCTATAAGAACGGGTAGAGGCCCAAAAATTCCGAAAACAACACGGCGCCGACATACAATCTATCCTCATTGAGAGTACCTTAGCCAAATATGCGCATGCGCACGAATTTCGCGACTTCCAATAAGCATGCAGCATAAATACTGCATCTCTCTCTACCGACTTCTTTTAAAAAAAGTTGAAAGTTGGAAAGTCTGTCAACCTATAAGCAATGTGTCAGTTTCCGTAACCATGGATATCGACAAAATCTGCGCATGCGCAAATCGAACAAAGGGTCTCTGGAACAGTATAGCACTATATATTTTGTCCTTTGATGTTTTCGGAGAAACCGCTTATGGGTTAACATAGGAAATACGCGATATAGTAGTATTATATATATGTATAAGACTAGCACACAAAACAGAAAAAGAACTAGCAACAGTAGCAGCAACTAGCCCCAACTGGGGGATTCGTGGATTCCAAAATTACGACACGATTCTTGAATACAGGGTGGCCTAAATAAGAAAAAAGTTGTATAATTATAATTGTATGCTGAATCCAATATAGTTCAGTGGCTGATCCTATGGCCACATATTACTGAAACTTGTGCCTATTGCTGAATCCAATGACGATAAACTATCTAATATTTCGTTCGTGTGGTATGGTAGTTCAATCATTCCGTTCACTTAAATAGTTCAAAAAACCATTTATATGATTTATGTTATGATCATTAGATAAGATATTGGTTATGATGCCCAGGAACCAGGAAATAATCTCCAGCATAGGTTAAAATAAAATCCCAGAACTAGGAAAAGTTGCTGAGAAAATGCAAGCTCAAGCTCAGTGGGGCAGGATTATTGCATGTTTACCTCAATTAGATTCTGTTGGTATGTTTAATTTTTTGCCTTATAATATGTTACAGAATTTTAATTTTAATATCCTTAAATGGATGTAGCGGTTAATACATTTTTTTTGTATTATACATGTAGGTACATTAGCTGGAATCTGGAATAAAAAGTTAAACAATTAAAATATTACAACAGTTAAAACCACATTAAAACAATTAGTTTCCAACAGGCTTGAATTAATTTTTAACAAAACTTTAAACCTAAAATAAGTTATGTTTATATTTTATTACTGTTTTTACTTTTACTAAGCTGGTACAGTCCATCCATCTATATTTTGTTTGTCTACTAATTTAAAGGAAAAAAATAAATTGAAGAAAAGTTTGTTACCGTTATTGAATTGAAATATTAAATAATTGTAGACCTTAGTTGTAAGTTGCAATCATAAATAAATGTGATTTGTGTTTGGTCCTATCTTAACGCCACATGAGAAGGTACAATGATTTCAATTGCATCTCCCGCTATGCTTCCATCAAACATCACTTCATTCGTAGAATGATATCGACCAATTGAAGTTTTTTTTTTATTTAGATAGATCTGTTAACTCTTATATTTACCTGTTGAAACATTTATATGCGATTTTTTGAATAAACTCTCAACTCTTGTTAATTTACCTGTTAATGCCTACTTCATGTTATTATGCTGAGCAATACAGAAATAAAAAAAAAAATGTTTTGCATTAAAATAAATATTCAAAGTAGAAGTGGTGGTATATAACACATTGTTATTGTATGTCAAATAGGTATAATAATAGTTGACATTAAATATATTTATTTGAAGATGCCGAAAACAATTACTCCATGGGCAAGTGCCCCCACTGGCATTGCATTACTCCGGCATCTCCATAGAAGGAGTAAGAGTAACACCCAAAAAGGGTGTGTTTCTCACCACCACTATGAAACATATTCTTTTAGCAGTAGGTACTGCTGAACTAATTTTTTGTGTTGTAGGTACCTAATTATTCTTACAAATTATGGTTACTACGTTAAAGTTATTACATTAATTGTCAAATATTTGTCGTACTCATTTATTTATTGGATCTATATTATTATTCTGATTTGGAGCTGCTATTATCTATTTTTTGTGTCAAATAATTGTGGAATAAAATATTTAAAAAAAAAAAAACTATAGAATGATGTGTTGAATAAGTATAGTGACTTATTTTTTAGATCTAATAGGGTCATCACTAAAATTAGGCAGATCTGAGGAATGTGATATAGTCATTCATAAGTCAAAATTTCTCCCAGAACAATTGTTTCTTATTAGCAAGGAACAGTTCCTGATTACTAAAGATCCTGAAGACATTAACATTACATATATAACTGATCTGAGCAAGAATGGAACATTTATTAATGGGAAATTACTAGGAAGGAATAAAACTATTGTTCTACAAAATAATGATATCATAGCTATAGGGAATATGTTACAAGGTAAGTAGAGTATATTTGATTAAATTTAAATACTTCTTTTCTGGTTTCAATACATTTTTTGTTATAAATTCTAAGCTTGAGGAGCACAATATCAATTTTGGAAATATCAATATACCTGACATAATTTTTTTTCATTGTGCAAATAACCTGAGTAGGGCTAAGAGCAATTAGTAATTTTCACTGATTATTCAAATATATTAAATATATATCTTCAAATATATATTTAATACTGTTTTCAATTTACTTGCACTTTTGCACTTGGTGCAGACTGAGGGCATATGCACCTGCATCATATATTATCAACCATAGCTTATAACAAAGGAATTATCCTCTGTGCACATCTAGTACATATTTATGCACAAGTAAGTCAAAAACAATATAATTATTATCGATTTGAATTTTTTGAAGTGTACATTTTTAAATCGATGAAGTATGCAGTGGACGACCAATATCTGCCATTACTGTTGAGAAAAAGATATGAACCATCCCACCTTTTAGGTAAGGGTGCCTGTGGGGAAGTTCGGCTGGCATATGAAAAGGTAAATATGTGAAAAATATATAAATCAGTATTACCTCGTAGATATAATTTTTTCAGATGACATGTAGAAAGTTTGCAATAAAAAAGATTATGAAAGCAAGGAATACACCGTCACAGATACATACTATAAATCATCCTAGCAGAATACAGGCGGAAATTGATATTCTACAAAGATTATCACACGTAAGTATTGATGGAGAAAGAATTGTACAATAAAAAAATTACTAAAAAGAATTAGAAGTAGTGTGTGAAAATTCCATTACAATATGTTATCCTGTGATCTATATTTCTAACTACTAACTTTTGTGTTTGTGGTTCTCACATATAATTTTATGTGATTATTAAAGCAAAATTATGAATAGTCATACCAATGAACTGTGGTGTTCTCACTAATTGAAGGTTTCCTTGTTCTCTTCCACTGGCCTATCAGTTGTTGAAAGAGTTATAGAGCGAGTGTCAGTTTTGTTCCACCAGATAAAAGGTACATAATACAAAGAACAATTATTTATACTTTGTACTATTAATATTATTTATACTTAATTATATACTTACCCAAAATTTAAATCGACTAAATTAACCTAAATTAACTAGCTATATATATAAAAAAAAAACTTTAAGTAAAAGCCGGAAACAAAACACAACATAAATGCCTATAGTTACCATGTAAGGATTAAAAATATATTATTGAAATATTATCCAGGTATTCAAGTATTGCAAGAAATATGTCTGTTGTAGCCACTCGTGGTGAGTATGAAAGAGATCATAGAAACTGACGACGTTGTATTTATCATTTTGGAATACATGAAAGGGGGTGAACTTAATGCCAGAATTTCATCCTTCAGACCATTGACTGAGTCGAATGCCAAATTCTTATTTTATCAAATGGTCCTGGCTGTGCAATATCTACATTCACAAGGAGTTACCCATAGAGATTTGAAGGTATGACTATATAAAGTAATTTAAATAAAACAATTGTATTTTAATGAAAATATGTTGATATTAAATAATGGAGGAACTGAAAGAAACTAAAATAACCAATCAATCTGTTTGTGAGCAGTCGTTGACAAAGAACTATATTTAAACTTTGCTTTCAACCTTGCCTGAAGAAGAGCAACAAACTTCATTATCTGCATCAGTGACTCTTATGGGAAGTCTGTGTCAATCTGAGGCATGTGAACTAATGCTGGCCAAAATCAGAGAAAGAAAAAAGTGAAATAGTATTGTTAGACTAATTTAACTAGTTTCAGATAAAACTAAATTCCAAAATGTTGGTCAATACTGAATACACTATGTGCCATTGCTTATTGCATATTGAAAAAGTTAGTTATAATACCATTTCTTTTGATCGATGAAAATTGCTTAACTGAATATTTAAAATTAATTTATAAAATACGGAAAAACTTGTTACCTATTTAATTATTCCAAAATCTGATATTCAGAATATTAAGTTTTTTGAGCACTAATTTTCCAATAAAACGAATATTTAGAGACAAAATTAAAGTTGTTGAAGTTGATTTTAGGCTTACAATAACACATATCGAATATAGTTGGTTCATTATAACATAACAGAGTAACCGATTATTGGTTATTTATTCAAATAACCGATATTTTGTAAAAACTGCCAAAGTTGAAACAGTGAATTTTGTATTCTACTCAGGACTTCATGATTCAGGGTTTAAAACTAAAGAGGTGGGTTATGTTTGGGTGAATTTGTAACATTATTTAGCAAATACTTCATTAAAATAAAATATCTTCATATATTTAACAATAGCTTATTTTTGAAAAATTATGATGAAATTATGTCGTTTTAGAAAAATGTATTTGATTACCCAAAATAATAGTTTTTTTATTTTGTAGAGCGTAGTTATTACCACATGACAGCTTTTTTATATCAATATAAAAAACAATCACGTGGCACTGCTCATATATTATGTTCTATAAAGTGAGGAGGGATACTAATAGCAAATATTTCTTAGCCTGGTAATGTCCTTTTGAGCAATGACGAAACACAGAGTTTAATAAAAGTGACAGATTTTGGTTTGAGCAAATTCTCAGAGGGTTTTAATATGAGGACAATGTGTGGCACCTCACATTACATGGCACCAGAAGTATTAAATACTACTATTTTAGAATATGATAAACAAGTTGATGTATGGAGTCTAGGCGTAATTTTGTTTTATATGTTGTCAAAGGAATTACCGTTTCAGTAAGTGCGGAGGATATTACATACTTTTGTAAATTGTATTGTAATGTTATACAGATTGTTTAATAAGTTATTAAAATCATAGAATTTCTAAAATACTAAAGTATTATTAGGTAAATAAAAGCTCCTTAATTTTGTATATAAAATATATCATTTATTTTAAATACAGATCTAACTATAGTCAAAATATTTCAGGGGAGAGGTTAAAGCAACTTTAAAAAAGGCTATTTTGACTGGAAAATATAGTATGCGTAACCCTTATTGGTATGAAGTGTCACCGGCTGCAAAAGATCTTATTAAAAAAATGCTGACAGTTGATTCCAAGAGACGAATAACAGTTGATGAGATTCTTAACCATCCTTGGATTAGCAAGGTATGTTTATAGTTAGAAAATTAAAACTACATTACCTGAAAATTAGAGTTTTTATACTTCCTTTGAAACTTTTTTTATCTATAATTGGATTTTAGAGGACATTTACAAATTTTAATATTCTCAAAAATTTGTTTGTGTTCAGTAATAGTAAACTGTTGATTCATTTTGTCGGATGGTTATATTTAAAATAAATGGTTTGATTACTAAATTTAGAAAAAAAAACTGAATTGGGTTTGCTATTAAAATCTAATGATCTGCTTATACAAATGCTATTTAACTTAGAGCATTTATTAATTATTATACAGTGCCAATAATTTTAATCCTAACTCACTTTAATCCAAACATCCACTAAACCGAATGTTTGAATCATAACTCTATATTCTGAATGCGGAAATCGCAACTATAATCTGAATGCAATGTCGGAAATTCTAATATTGCCTGCAAAGGCTTGTTAGCAATGTCTAGCTGCGAGAGTAGTGCTTTGATGTTTGTCATAAAAGAAAATGTTACTTTGCAATTAAAGAACAAAGTAGATATTCTAAGATATAATCTTGTTCTTGTTCATTTCTTGGAAAAAGTTGTTCAAATAAGGATATTTTTCTTATTATTTAGTTATATCACTAATCCTAACAAAGTCTTTCAGTTAGATGTTTGGATTAAAGAGATTATGCATTAATATTTATAACATTTCTCCTTTTTTATTACTTTTATTCAAAGAGGATGTAGATGTAATTGTTCAATGCATACAGCGTCAAGAGTAAAAAGGAAGATTAAACGCCAGTATTGTGACTTAACAGAAAAACTGTAAAAAGCAACTACTCCTAGAAGGTATCAAGCTTTTGCTTGCAGAGTAGTTCCTTTCAGACATTTCCTTTCAAGTAATAATTGTGTTTAGATAGTTAGGTAGTTAGTTACAGATGATAGGGTCACTGCTCATGGTAACTTATTCATGTGTTGCAAATTGTAGGTACATTCTGTTTAGTCAATCTACTACATGGACTAAAAGTAATTCATAACAAAGTAATGGTTTTATTATTAATTTTTAAGGATAATTTGATGAGATTTCGAGTAGAGCAACTATTAAATACTGCACGAGAATCTGAGGATTACTCTGATCCTGAATATCAAGATGCCTGACTGAAATGAATTGGTAGGTATAAAAATTAAAACGGGGTGCCTGAAGTAGATTTAAGTTTTGATAGAAGTTTAATCAAAACCGATTTTGACATTTGACATTAAGTATTATTTTTATTTGTTGATCAAATAATAAGACCAATATTAGGTGATATAATTAGTTAGGTTACTTTTTAAATATATGTATTTTTATAAGTATTTTATTACCTATGTCTTGTTTTGTGGCAAACATTATTTTTTAATATTGTACAAGTGCAATCTTTTGCAAAAATTATATCACTTTATCTCTCTCCGAAATGTGATGGAGATTTTTAACTTTACAGGGCAAAGCATTATAAGCACTAGTTTTGACATGGACACAACAAAATAAATATATACCATTTTTACTATAATTCATAAAACGACTGAAAAAATGTGATATTAGGGAATGTGTATAACATAAAGTCTTTTATGTGTTACCTGTTTGGGTCTATATTTTGAGTTCCTCTTTTATAAATGTTTATGACTTGTTTTGTTATTTTTTATTGTGATATAGAAACATATTAACAATTTTCTTAACATTTTGTGATTTTATAAATATTTTAATTTAATATAAATTTTCAACGTAACTAAATAAGCTAATAACTTAACTCATGCATATATATTACGCATATATATGTGGAGCTATGAAAATTTTATTTTACATAAATTTGGATTACCTCTTATTAAAAATGTAGATTTTGTTAAAGAGAATGACATTATTGCTTTAAATAAAGTTTTATTTTTATTTGTCACCTTTATTAAAACTTGCTTGCCAAGTTAGTTGCCAAACTTATACTAGTGCCATATATGCCTACAAGGCAAGATTTGCCATATTTTATCGTAACGCTGTTAGTATCAAAATTAAAAAACTGAATTGCATGAAAACAACGATGAATTACTAGGACCTCAATTACGGAGGATGCCACTGATTGTTCACCAATTATCACTTTATTTCATCTCGTTAGAGCAACAAAGTTATCGTACTTGTCAATAAAGAAGCCTACCTAGTACTTATACACACTTGGTACCCACAATGCCGCAAACCTGGCACTATGGAGTATGCAGCTTTTTCTTGAACTTTTTACGTGTTGAATGCCGAAATATAAGACAGTATGCATTGTAACTACAATGTGTAGTGTACTAGTGTATTTACGTGCTGGATTCCATTCACTGTTAATTGAAATCGTAAATATATTCTATGAACATATTAAGGGACACTAATCCAGCCTTATTTATAGTTCACGTTTTTGTCTTAGTTGACTACCATTTATCCTCAGATGATTTGATAAATTAACTTCACTTCACACGTAATTGTTCAGTTTAAATCTAGTTAAGAGTTCTTACCACAAATTTTGGCGTGTACCATGTACGTCACAGAATATGCACTTTATATTTATAGAGATGCAAATTACAAATGTAAGTGTGTTGTGTATACTCAGGGTGACATACAAAAGAACACGTTTCTTCTATGTTTTCGACATCACTGGGACATACGTTGCCCATATGAAATAATTAGGTTGATTTAAGGCTAAATCATAAAAATGATAAAATTTTATGATAAAATCATAAAAATTAAAACTATTAAACTATCTTCCTTAAAATATTCTAAATAAAAAATAAAATTCCACGAACCAAAATTTATAAATCATGCTAATGCTATTAAGTAATAAATTATAAACTATGGTAATGAAAAAAATTATAAAATATACACAATTTCCTTTTCTGTGATATTATTAAATAGCAAATAAATATATCCTATTTAATATATTTTATTATTTTTTCAAATATTGCTTAAATAGAATGATTTTAATTCTAGAAGATTTCCAGGATAAACAAAATAAATTAAAAAATAGAATAACAGTAAGGAATTTGTTCGGAAAGATGGGTTAAAATTAAAATTAATTTATTTGCTTAAATTTTATTTTTATATATAAACCATTTTTTGTTTTAAAAACCAAACAAAAATACAATCATCTACATACAAATAATCTTTTAAAACACTTAAATGACTATTTACAACTGTACAATCATACTTTCTCAGTCTTAAATGCCCAGCTTATTAGAAAAAGTATTTTATCAAAACAATACTATTTATTATTCACAATAATAATACAAAAAGACATTTTGAATATTGAGCTAGAATTTTTAATTGCCATTTAAGTAATGCATCATAAAATTCTTTTAACGCTCTCAAATATGATATTACTACTATCGTGTTATATTACCAATTGTAATATAGTATTAATTATTAAATTTGATGGATGACTTAGTTTTGGATCATAAGTACAAAGGGAAATTGTACCAACTATAATATTTCTGTTTCTTACATGTACGAACTTTTAACATTTAAAAAGTTAATAAAAAAGATAATACAGTACAAATACTTTTTATGAAATTATAGGCATTTTATAAATGTAAGGATACAAATTTTTAATTCACAATTTGATAAAACACCTTATGGTCACAAATACAATATTTGACCACATTTATGACATATATGTATGCACCTACTCTCTGTATTGATTCTAATGAATTATAATAACTTTTAAATAATAATACATTTTATTGGTTGAATATTTGAATAGCTTTTCTGTTCTTATAAAATTAAGTTTTCACTTCAACTGAATTGCAAATGTTATTCCTACTTGTCATACGAGTAGTTCTAGTTTATCTGAAATATCAGGCAGTCATTTGCTACAAAAGCCTTTTTTTACTCTTTACCTATAATAATAATCTTATAAATATAAATATAGCCCAATAGATATGGGCATAGATGGACCAAATTTTCAAATGGAAATATTATCAGGCCGTTATTATCCAGTGGATTATCAGCTCTAATTCTGTGGCTAATTGCTGGCCCATTATCATAGCTTAATTCATCAACCAACACTTATCAATGTCCGTAATGTGTGCATTGAAGAAGTACTTAGTACCAATAGACTAAAGTTAAAATTATAAACTTTTCTCTTATTTATGGAAATCCAATACACATATTGCCTGCAGATTAAAAAGTATACGAATTCTGTAGCCCAGTTAATGGTCAAAATATCTTATTAACTTGGTAAAGAAAACACCTTTACAGAAACAGACTTCTTTAGTTCTTTACTACTTCTCTCGAAACAGGCTCAGTAACAATTTTAGAGTCATCTGGAGATGAATAATGAGTAAATAACTTCCATGTGATGTTAACATTAACATGTGACGAGAGAAGTGCAGGGTTTTTTAATTTAGTGGTAATTTTTGAGTCTCACTACAAAGGTTCCCACCCAACCCCAATGCTTTTGGGCAAATCTTAACAAATATATATATTATGTACATATAAAAAAATACCATCTACATATGCCTTCACTATTTGCATAAATTAAAAGTCTTAATTTATATAAATTATAGTACGGTTTAGAACACACAACACTCAACAAACACACTTTTCTTGGTGGTAATTAAATAAAATGTTTTGAACATTATTTAAAATACTAATAATCAAGAAATATTTTGCTCTTGATCTGAATTATTTACTAAAAGATGCTGTGAGTTGCCGGCTGTAAAAAATAACAATAATTAGTGGTTGGTTTCAATATCAAGTACTAATTTAACAAAATTACAGATTTTGTATAAGTATACGTGTAATTTTACATCTTAATCCCAAATATAGACAGAGTCATTCTAAAATAAGGAGTATCTTGTTGATGATTTAATAAAATAGTAATTCTTGAAAATGTTAGAGTTGGTATGGTGGTAATTATTTCTCAAACTGTCATATATTCTGTTACATAAATATATTAAAATCATTAAGAAAATAAGTAAGAACGTAGCCTACGAGAAAAACGTGGGCCACGGTAAGAAGCAGTATTCATTTGTTTTTTACTTGCTTTTGTTTCATAAATAGTAACAAGTAAACAATTTATATTATAACACATGAAAAATGATAAATAGTACCTAACAGGATATTCCTTTTTTCAGTTTTTCCCATACTTACTATTTACCGGAAACACTTTTCAGTCTAATACTTGTTTATCGATAAGATTTCTCTATTGCAAATTTTATTTCAATCATTTAACGGGATTATGGTGCAAAATTGATATATAGATTAGAAGCCACCACCACTGATATTTTGTAAGAGTTAAATCATTTAGTATTTCCCCTGTAAAATGTTATTTTCATGTATCGTGTTACTTGAAAAATGTACTTGAAATATATTAACTAGAAATGCGGGACATTTATAAAACACCAACAACTGATTTTCAATATAGCAATACACAATATGACGCAAAACCAAGTAAGTTTTTATTAATTTTTTATTTGAGAAATTGTATATTCCTACTCATCTTAAGTAGACTATGATTTTGGCTATTTAAGAAGTTACTCATAGTAGGATTTTCAAAAATTGACAATAACTAAACATTTAAAGGTTAATAAGACATTACAAAACGTGTAAATGCGAAAAGAAATGTGTATTTAAATAAAATTTAAAAGTATTCCCACCACCATTACCAGGATGATTGTAAAATATAAAAACACTGAACATACATCTAAAAGATAAGCCATCTCAAGTATTTTCCGTTGGCATATGTCCTTCTTGATCTAAATGGTTATGAAGAGCAGCCTCTAAATAAGGTGCAAATATTAAATAATAATAGAATATTATAATGTATTTGTTCAAGTACATTCACTGTTAATCGTAAGTTAAAACTACAAATATTGTAACATTCCTCTTTAATACATCTACACATTTATTTTTTTCCATCGACAAAGATCCAGATACTCTAAAAAATAATCGCTATGTAACAGCTGGATGTTTATACACATGAGCACAAACTTAGGTTTCTTTGAAAAATGAGAGAAGCATAATGCCTAATAATTTTCAGTTGTCAGAATTATTATGGTATGATGATTTCTCTTCTCTCCTCTGATACTTCCACTTTTAGACTAGGTAGACATCATAATTTATGAGAGAGAGCTAAACAATATTTGCACAAGTACTCATAAATAAAAACGGGTTTTATTTATTTTTTTTTTATTGTCAAATACAATACAGTCTGATAAAACCTAGAAAAGTTATGTTTAACTCATTTTTAGAGCTTTCTTGTTGACTTCTTTGAAAATTTTATGGGCTACATCAAACATTTTATTTTTGTCCAGAATGTCTGAAACAACATTTTATTATTGTTCCATATTTTCATATCAATGGTAATGAAAGCCTTTACTAAAACTAATGTAGCACAGGTGAGCAAATACAGGGTGATACTAAAAGTATCACCCTGCATTCCACCTCGAATTACTTGGTACCAAGATAAATTTTTCCAACAAATTCCATAGATAGGTCGATTTTGTTTATTTGAATGGGGTATATTTTCGTATTGTTGACATTATACAGGGTGGTCCAAAAAGATAGGTTTACCACAACTTATATTTTTGGAATGTCCTCTCACCAATACAGCGATTTAAGTAGGGATGATGGATACAGCTCTAATAGTAAGATGGATGTCATCAAATGTATTCGTGAGAACTTGTCCTAATGTGAACTATTGTGTTAGAGAGAAATTAATAGCTAGCTCGTCTCTTTAGACCCTGTTTATCCTATTACTCTTTTGGTATATGTTTCTACTTTAATCCCTCTTATATATCAATGTATTTGTGAACAATTATTTAGTGTTTCGCGTGGGTGCAATCATCATAAATTTATCTTTTATAGAATTCAAATAAAAGTATACCGTTTTACTATACTAAAAGGCTATATACTTTAAATTTAAAGGATACAAGTGGTTTCGCTAATAAAAAAACCCTCCACTTTAAAAACCTGTTAATGAAATGTATAATATATACAATGAGGACATAAAGTCCCCCCCCCCCTCTAATTTTTGAACCACTGGGTAGATTGTGATGAAATTTGGAACGGTTATATATGACTAAATTCTGCATTTTTCGACACATCAATGACAGCTCTGAATGTCAAAATGGCAGCTGGGCGCGCAATAGGAACATTTTTTTAAATGGAAATGGGGGTCGAGTAATAACTCATTTTGAAGCTATTTTTATGCTCAAAACATTCCCCAATTTTGAGAACATTTGGTTCAGTAATTTCCAAATAAAAACCAGTAATATCGATTTCTGTTACATCATTTTTTTGCATATTACAAATTATTGTAAATTATTCAAAGCAAAACAAAAATTAAAAGTAAACAAATAACAATAAACCATCCTTAACCTAAAATAACCTAAATTAAAAAATTATGAAATAATTTAAATTAAACGTGGCGGTAGAAACAAATTTAGAAAACACGTGTTACTTCTAAAGATGTTGCAAATGACCACCATGAACCTCCTGACAAATAAATGTTCCATGGGTAAGTTCTATTATAAAGATTATGTGGTAAAAAGATTATGTTATAAACTGATATTACTGGTTTTTATTTGGAAATTACTGAACCAAATGTTCTCAAATTTGGGGGATGTTTTGAGCATAAAAATAGCTTCAAAATGAGTTATTACTCGACCCTCATTTCCATTTTAAAAAATTTTCCTATTCCGCGCCCAGCTGTCACTTTGACATTCAGAGCTGTCATTGATGTGTCAAAAAATGCAGAATTTAGTCATATATTATCGTTCCAAATTTCATCACAAGGGGAGGGAGGGGCGAACTTTATGTCCTCACTGTATAATATATAATATTTAATATTGATTGTCTATAATATAATGAAACCATATTCAGCATTCACAAATTTGAATGCATTTTGTATGCATATGTTTTATTCTTTTTAATTAGTTTAGTCTACTGAAGTTGAGATAAATTAAAAATGCTTACCATGAACAACAGCTTCTACTTTGTGTTTGTCCTGTAGGACGTAGAAGGCAGTGATAAGGAAAAATAGACCACCTATTACTTCAACAAAGCATGTCGAAAATAAGGCATACTGTAGTGATTTGAAATCATTCAGGTCTGAAGAGTTACTGGCTGCTTTGCTTTCGGTGTCCGTTGAATTTAAACCTATCTTAAAAGCCTCCGATAACTAAAAGAAAAAATTTATGAGTTAAAAACACATCAAAATATTACGCAGATCCAAAATGATTGTCAGAAATTGGACACCAAATTTATTTTTCGACATTCATAATAGAATTTAGCATTTGATAGTGGATCACATTTTATTCTAGTCTGTGTTCATGATTGTAGTATAGATACCAAAAACAGATCAGCGGAATACAGAAAACCAATACGTAAGGGTAGACACTCATTATGGATCAATCTCCTTATGTTCAAGTATTGTTGCAATTTATATTTAATTTGTTAATATACAAATAATATACTTACAACTCCTATTAAGTACGGACTACCAGCGTCTCCTAAGGCATGAGAGACTAATAATTGGAAGCCTTCTGCTGTCGAGCGTCTAGTTGGCAATACTACATACTGTAAAATATATAGAACTTAAATTATTTTCCATATTATTTAAATATATAAAAGAATTATCAACATGAATTTATGATAAATGATAGCTCTTATTATTTGTAGGCTGTTAATAGTTAGTGTATTAACAGTTACTGAAATATAAAGAGAAAAACTGAAGGTTAAAGGATAGCAAGAAGGCAAGCCAAGACTCGAGTAATAACTAAAAATATTTGAAGATTGTTAAGCTATATAAAAAACAACTATTAGCACAAGTATAGAGATAGATGCAGTAGTTTCACTCTTAAAATCGTTTCTACAAAAGTTTTTAACGTGCATGCCTGCTCCTGGGTAGTATGCGTATTGGTAGAGGTGTGAAAGGGGAAGAATGGGTTGTGCACATGTAATCCGCATACGTTTGTGTTTGTTATTTTGATAATATAAAATACAATTCTTTCTCATTCTTCCATTATTAATTTATATTTGCCTATTAGACAACTTATGAATTTTATTTTCAACATAAAATTATATCATAGGCCACCCTATTTTGATTCTTCAAAAATAATAATCCGGAACCTGTGCATATCTACCAAGGTTGTCTTTAAACGATGCAAAACGTTCACTAATGCACATGACTCTGTCTGGGCAGTATGTGATGTCAACCTTTTGGGGTCCTTAAAAAACTAAACTTAAGGACACTGACAACAAAAAGATTTTGCCGACTGAAATTACTGTCTATCTCTATACTTGTGCTATTTGTTAAAAAAAAAAATTTTGGAAATTAAGTATACAAAACTAAATACTTTTTAAGTAAAACCATTGGCTTTATTAATAATAGTGCATGAAAAAGGGTTAGAAGCCGAACAACAAATACATCTACGAACATGCTATGTTGCCTGGTGTTGAATGTTTTTTTAGCCATAGTTACTTTTTTTACCCAATCTGACTATAATAATAGGTAAGAATAATAACAATTTATTCTTTCCAAATCACTTTGTTTTTCATTTTTTAAAGCACTACCTAAGTAATGAGAAATGAAATCTTTATGGGCACACTTAAATAAGATAACTAACTTCCGCTCAAATTTAAAATGATGAACATAAATTAAAATAAAATTAAGCAAAATACAGACATTTGTTTACAATTATTAATAAGTAATTAGTTAGACTGGAAAAACACCATATAACTTGACAGTTACTCCTTGCACTAAACATACTTTTAAATTATCGAATGCTAATATCAAAATAATAAATATTACAATTACAGGCAATATGGAATGTTTATGGGTAAAAGAAACACTAATGATTATTTTCTATTCTAACATACAACAGTAAACAATAAGGCTAAACAAAACCACAAACGCCAACTGCACACAATCTAAATAGAAACAATAGAAGTATAAATGTGTTGTGGTGTTATTCTGAATGTTACATTAAACTAATAATGAGTGAAGTATGAGACATGATAACTTTTATTAAAAAACTACTTTGTAAGGCTATTAATTTAGGACACTGAATCATAAATGTTTTCAAGTATCGCTATTTGAATAACCTTAGCAAATTTAGCTTCATGATCTATATAAAAAGATAATTAATATATACCTAGGTTTCAGTAAGTCATTTTTTCTTGGTACATATCAAATAAAAGTTCTGAAAAGGGCAATAGTAGTAATAGTAGATCTACTTTGAAGACTGGTTTATAAAGTTTACATTTTAAATAATCTTAATATAAAAATGGAGTATTTGATATATTTACAGGAAAATATTTGTCTGTAAATAAAAGATTTAATGATACAAAAAGGCAGCTGAATTTTCTAACAAGCTAAAAGCAAAGACATTGTCTATAATGGTGATATAGACTCTTAAAGTTTTGTTTATTCAATATAGTACGTGGACACCAATGATATGTATGTGCAACAATTTCTTTGTAATATAATTGAAGATTGACTAAATTCAGAAAAATATAATTGTATTGGAGTTAGAAAAAAATAAAGTTGTAGATATGAGGAAGTAATTACAAGCAAGTGTGGGAAGTAAAGGCCGATTTATAATACATTAAGCATTATCGCTGTCCACATTGGTATTGTTAAGAAACACACCGTCCTTTCTGTAAGAAATGTTCTTAATCTATAGTCAATATAGGTAGTGTCGAAGCTTGTATAATAATATAACAAATCTTTATGCTTATGAGGTAAATTATATACCTGTTAGTTAATAGTGTTAAATGTTTTGGAAATAAAATGATCATGTCGTAGCCAATCAGAACTTTCTCTCTGAATATTCTTCAACAAATGCAAATAATGTTCATACTAATTATTGATATTATATAAACTAAAAAATATAAAAAATGAGAACTACATAAAAGAACAATTATTTTTTTTAGAAAGAACAGTTATATTTTGACAATGTTACCACAAATAGAGGAATTATTGGGATTTTCTTCTGGAATGAACTTTATATTTCGTTATTATTGTCATAGTATTCTTTAAGCCAAAACATAAATCTATAAAGAACAATTACTTTAGAAACATGTTCCCCCTCCCTTTGTTCACTATTTGTGGATACATTGTCATTGTAGGTATTACATCATAAATTGATACATTGCTGTTAGTTGTACCAATGATGTACTTATATAATGTTTTTTATTCTCCTAAGAAACTTTACTAACCATTTTTTTTTTTATTAATAAAATCAAATTGGAACACAATAAAAAGGATAGTGGAATGCAGAAGCAAAAACAAGTGGTGCAAAAGTATAGACAGACAGGCAAATACATAGTTATACCACAACCAATAATGAGTACATTTAAGTCGTAACAGTAACGTAACATTTTTTTTTGTTTCTTACCAGCAAAATATCACTGACTATTGCCCAGTTCAGATTCAAAGATACTTGCCCGAGGAACAATAGAACGTAACAAAGGGCAGTATTTCGCGTACAGGCGTAAGTCGTGCCTACCAAAAACGGGGCAGACAAAATCAAACCCACCCCGCAGATAATTGGATCTATAGACGGATATCTGTGTTTCAGCTCCTGACTCAACATAGAACCCAAACTTAGGCCGACTATTCCTGCCACCATAGTTATTGCACCAAAAATAAATGACGTACTGAAACAATTCCAATGATAAATATAAACTGGCATTACTATTCAATAAAAAACAGAAATAATAACAAACCCAGTCAGCAGAGTGATTTGATTTCATGACCAATTTCACAAAAAAATTTTAGTTTCATCGACAAATCAATAAGTTATGATAATTTAAATTTCTATCTATTAGAAACAACAGTTTCGTTATTTCTACCAACCAGAAAGCCTAAGACTGGCCTTTAAAAGGAGGTGGGATTAAACATCTTGAAATAAAGACCTGATTTAATTAAATTTCTTTGTAAAAAACTAAATGGAGGCCAATACATCTTAAATCTTACCAATACTTGTTATATGATTATGACCCTTTAATATGACTCGATTACTTTGTCCTGCCCTATTATTATACACAGTGTTCCACATTGTCTTTTTCATACTAAAAACACCTGATATTTCATATTAAAACCATAAAACTTACTAATTTATGATCCTGTAATAACTTTTATGTGAAATAAAAAAATAAGGAATTACTCAATACAATACTGGGTAATTAAATTCCTTACTTCAACAAGAATAATAAAAAAAAGTATATAGAATGGACATGGATGGATGGAATGGAATGAAAATCCTTACTTAATTTTTGTGTTAACGGATTTCAAGTTTTACCGATAATTCCTAAGCACTTCGAGATTTAATAATTGTCAAACGGATAGTAGCATCAACCGGAAGAGGGTATTCCTCTGTTTCTAACCTCTACCAAACCTTTATACATATTTATACAGCTATAATAAAGAAAAAAACAACATATCCTAATAAAATATCCTAAAAATTCCCAGTACAAAAGTACCGACAATGGCAAAACTGTGTACATATATATACAAAATACAATGGTCTAGTTCTAGGGGGTTTTGTTCACTCTATTGATTGCTTCAGAAACCACTGGGATACCCTGTCTCTTGCGCTCTTATTAGTTATTGAAATCACATATCTTTTTAAGATTTTTATGTAAATATGTCATCATTCATTCTGCTGATTGGAAGCATGTCACAATAATAATTAACTCTCAACAAATATTTCATAAAAATCGTACACTGCTCCATTTTCTATGTTTTGTATATTCAGAGATTAACAGAACTTTCCTATATTTTATTTATTCTGTGATTTTACAATTTCTTATGAATAGCAACACCAGTTCTGTCAAGCTATAAACCTTACCAGCAAGATATCGGCAACGATAGACCAAGTGAGGTTTATAAAAAATTCGGCAAAAAATACCAGTGTAAAACACAGCGAAGCGCTGTATCTTGCAGATATACAAGCAAAAAATACTAGTGGGCTGGACACCAGTAGGCCCACTGCGCAGATGTGTGCATCGATACGGTGGTATTGGTGCCTCAATTTTTGGGCAAGAAAACTGCCAAATGGCACTCCTATCAATCCGGATATCATTGAAATGATGCCAAACTTGTATGCCACACTAGAACAATACATGAGGTTTACATGATGTTTATAAAGTCAAAAAGAATATACATTTTAGATCTAGATTATAGAAATCGTTTATTTCCTGAGAAGATAAATTATTCATGAAACATAAATTGCTATTTCTCTATCAAAATCTATATCTAATGATATAAAATTTCATAACAAATCAAATATGAAATTAGTATAAAATAAATGGATGCTAACCCTTTCCTTTTTCAATGAAATAGTTTAGCTTAGAAAGCAGCCTTAATATATATATTTTTTCTTTATTTGAAGACTAGCCTGTATGTTTATCGGTATAAAATTAGAAGAGGCCTACAGAGAGAATATATGACAATTTAAATGACATTAGGTAGAATACTAATTTGTTTTTATAATAATACATAGGTATTCCCTTAAATTTGAATTCCGACTGTCAATAACAATATATTAACTGGAACAATAGACAGAAAAAGAGCGTTTTCTATGTTATATCAAATTTGAAAAAAAGGCTCATTTCATTGATAGTTTTAAGAATGTAGATATGCTAATTTTCAAAATATTTCTTTAGTATAGGATTAAAATTGGTGCTAGAGACATGAAAGGTGAGAAAGCTTTTTTTCAAACTCGACTCGACCTCACACAAGCTCCATGCTTTGGTCGATACGACCCAACCTAGAACTGATTTTTAACGTCGGCCTGCCCTGTCAACTTTGTCAAAACAGAAATTTTCTTGAAATGATAATAAACGATAAAGTTGATTTGACAGTGAGAAAACCTAATCCAACCAAGTCCGTCTCTTGGTTAGGTTGAGCCTATATCAAGCTGAGTAAACATGGCCCACCTAAGTCTCTAATTAGTGATAATTTTTTCAACTTCATTAATATTTCTGTTATAATTTAAAATACTCCAATATTTATTATCTACTTCAATGAAAGTAGCCCGAATATTTTTGAGAAAGTCAGTATTTTATTTTTGATCCTTACCTATC
Source organism: Pogonocherus hispidulus (assembly GCA_963924545.1). NCBI lineage: Eukaryota > Metazoa > Arthropoda > Insecta > Coleoptera > Cerambycidae > Pogonocherus > Pogonocherus hispidulus. The sequence goes on along the minus strand of OZ004698.1, from coordinate 46,169,156 downwards.
AGAATCCACGTTACCATTGTTTTGAAGCTTTATTCCCATTTCTATGAAGGAGGGGCCCCACCAAGCCAAGGCGCCAGCTACAAAAGCGACACAAGTGAACCCAGCAGTGGAAAACATAAAACTTCGGCTGAAAATAAAAGTACACATAAAAACCTAATTTGAATGGGCTCTCATTAAGCTACACAAATAGATATGTATATTAAGACTTAGCTATTAGATATTTACGATTCGTTACGTTATTGCAAAATGCAAATAATATATTATGTAGGTAGGTACATAGTATTTATTTGATTCTTCACAGGTTATCAATGCTGATTTTCATACTTTACTAATGGTCGATATATAGGTACTTACTTATGAACGATATCTTTGATATCCTCCGTCCATGGAGTAGTTTCCATGTGACCGCTACCTTCGCTCTGCCCTCTTTCAGGGTCCTCCAAGATAAAAATGATGAGGACAACTGCAATAAGACCTAAAGCTGGTGTGACTCTGAGGGCCCACTGCCATTTACCTAGTGCCTTTGCCGTTTCGGAACCGACAATGTATCCCAAACCGCTGGAAAACGAGTATTGTAAATATTTATAAGCGGTAACGTCTTAGGTGTCTTATAATCAAAGATTATGTTATTAAATAAACTACCTATATATTAATAAATAGAAAAATAATTATTGAGAAAATTAATAATTTTTTATACCGAATGCTTATTAAGCATTAGGTAAGAGTACAATCTAGACTAGATCACGGTGAAAGGGACTAGTTTACAGCTATAGAAATTCCGGGAATACACGCCATAAGGCCTTTTCGGAAATTTACTCTGGGTTACTGACCCGATTGGTTAATATCACGTGACAGGTTTCAGAGATCACGACAGCCGTTTTATGAAGTTTCCGAACAAGCAGCCTGACCCGAGTACATTTGTAATTATTTCATAGCCTAAAAATTCGTTCTATCTAGGGATCTGCATCTATTTTGTGATCGTAAAATTTAATAACATAGCTAACAAGATAAAATTTTCAATTATTATGACTACTAATACAAACAAATTAGCAGTATTCTGTATTAGGGATGATCATCCGAGAACTTATTGAGGATGAACGTGATGATGAACTTATATTTATCTCGCTTAATCAAAGTAAAAAGGAAATGCAATTGCGTGAAAAATTATGATTTGGTCATATTAAAATATAATATTTAACTGGTAGGTATCTAATCTCTATTTATATTTTTTTATCAACTACCTCTATTACCATTTAAGTTCAATATTCCTGATTAGTGAAGTTGCTCTCCTGGCTATAATGAAGCCGCAATATTGGCATCTACCTAGAATTTCTTCTTCTATCTTTTTGTATAATAATGCAGTTATAGCCACAGAAAATAGCCAAAGGAAATATTTAATATTTAAAAAGACATAACCTCAATAGCGGTTTTTTTATTTAACTCTAGACGACCCTGCTTTTGAGTAGGGTTATAAATAGTTAACTCGAGTAAAGGATCGAGTTGCCTACTTTTATGTTTACGAACACGAAGAACAAAACTAGATCAGTAAACGAACACAATTTTATGTGATCTGATTAACTCGAGTAAGTTTCCGAAAAGGCCTATAGACAAAAGAGATTGGCGATGTAGGTTGGTTAGATTCAAAGAGGTTAGAAGGTATTAACATAGAAGAAACGATTCATTCTCGCGGATAGCGTGATTTACTGGAATATGGAAAACAGCACTTTCTAGATAATCTTCCTTTCCTTATTCATTAGACTTAGCTAATATAAGGGAGTCAATCTAGGAGGTGCTGATGGGAAACATCTATTTGACGATGACGACCATAATCTGCCACAATCCACTTGGCTGTGAATTTTCCCGGGTAACCCAATTTAACATACATCGATTTGACTAATAGGAATAGGCTAAGTTAGTCTATGGCTAAACTAAACCAATAAGTACATTCAAATTCCAATTAGGTACCCAATATTCAGCAGTTTTCTTTTGCACCTGATTTCTGAATCATGATTACAATATCTGCAATGCTATTCGTGGGTTTAACAAATAAAGGAGCGCGATTGGCTCATATCAAATCATGATCTCAAAATCAGGTGCAAAAGAAAACGGCTATTTTGATGTTTATGACGTAATATCATCATAGTCGGCCGTTTCAACCGTCAATTGTTTCAATTTGAAACGTGTTTTTTACCACACTTTGGGCGAGAAGATTATTTCGGTGTTATAATTCGGTTGTTATATTCATTCCGTAAATATATCTCTCGTATTTCTATATAATGTAGTTTTTTAAAAGTATAACGTGTTATATAAATGTTTTAAAACATCAGAAAGCACTAATTTATTCGCGCCGCAATGTGACAAATGAGAAACATAAACGAAGGTAAGTAGGTATTTTGTAGGTTATTTCTAAAATAAGTCATATTCTGTAGATAACTTATTAATATTTTGATATTGTAAATGCGTTTGGTTCAACACCTCTTCGAATAATATTGATAAAATTAGTTTATTTCTGATTGAGCAAACATTTTTTTCGCCGATACAATCTAGATAGTAGGAGAAGGTGGCTGTGGTTAATACCTACTTATCACTATCATTGAGTACCGCCGCCTAGATTGACTCCGTTGGTTATCTAGTCGGCGATGCATCGAGTTTATTGACCATCTACCTATTCATTTGTTTTAATTTGGATAATTAATTATTCAAAATAAGTACCTATTTTACGTAGCTTTCGGTATTAGTAAAATTATTACTGTAAACTATTGCCATTTGATACGCGTTTAATTGGTGATTATTATTTTTATACCTAACTCCTCCGAAATAAATCTATACACTTATATTTTTTATAGATTCGTGATCGCTAAACAAGAAAATTGGGGTGTCTTGTTTTTCGAAGTTTTCTGGTCTCCAATCGAACCACCGGCGAGTCGTAGACGAAAATGTGAGTAGATTTTTAATTTTTTTCATTTCGTAAAAACAAATGTTGCTAGAACGTGAAAATATAAAACATTATAAGTACAGTATACCAACTTTGAAGCTTACGTAAGATCATAAGGAGTGTTTGGTGTTTGTATTCCCAATTTCACTTCAATCGGATGAATGGTTCAAAAGTTATGAGGTAAAGTAAAGCGGGAAAAAATTCCTACTTCAATAATTGCTTAAAACAACACCTACCTATATCTGCCCTATATCCTATATCTATATAACCCATAGATTATGATATAATCTAAACGAACCACTTTCAAAATGCTTGGACAGCTTTGGCTGTTTATTTGTTAATCACCTCCATTTGCGGTTTGTTCTCTACAATGCAATACGAACGCGCATATCTTGAACCGTTGAGTGACAAAATAACACTTGAACCAAATAAATAGGTATACAAATTCTAGGTTTCCTGTAAAATTACGGATCCAACTGGACCAATACCCAAATACCGACTAATTGCGATACTCTTATTGTTTATTTGAGTTGCCTAAATTAGTTAGTTATAGGCGATTTTGTGTGGATACTTCTATGCATTAATAGTTCCTAAGCAGTAAATTTAAATACTACAACGGCGTAAGATAAAAAAGCACCGATACCTAATTGTCCATGCCCTAATCATTGACTGTTTTTTGAATTTTACGCTTAAAATAAGGAAACCATTAGGTATTAACCCTTCCTGCCTTTCAAACAGCTATCTGTACCTAGGTTTGTTTGTTTTCTGCAAGCTGGAAAAAAATGTTGGTTATATGTACCTATATGCCTTAATTATGGTGTCAATGTGCGTCACAAGGAAAGCGCCTCGTTTGGTCTAAATGTTTTTGCTAAGCAATCAGTTCTTGAAGAAAGTTCTGAAAGTCGTTTAGTTGAAGGAATTGACTGTTGGAAACAGAAAGGTGAATTGAGAATAATCTATAGTTGTAAAGTAGGTATATAGGTACATAAAAAGTCAGGTTTTTTCTTAAAAACCCTAAAAATGCGCGGCCAATTATTAGTAGGTACCTACCCATAATATATTTTGTCTCCTTGCTAGTAATTGGCCAAATTGGTTAAGCATCTCTTAACTTTATTGGTAAATTTGTAAATAATAATAATATAATAATAGCATCTCTACCCCCTCATTCTAATCACAGGGATTAGCCCGAAAGTCTGAGACTTGTATAGGAGAGGGGCAGCATATTATTTCGCGGCCCGCATTTGGGCCTCAGGAACGAGGGAAACCTGGAAAACCTCATTATTAGTTAGGGGGACAAGTCAAACATCAACTGATTTTAATCTCTCACATTAACACCAAGTTGACATTCTTCCCATCCTAGGCTATCGCCAGGATGGTTGCCAAGCCATCCCTGCGAATAAGCCTTATGGCTATATTAAATATATATTTAATTCGTTTATCTGATTAGTCTTGCACCTACCAATAAATGATCAGTTTAAAAGTTATTCATATTTCTTTATAATAGTCAATCCAATACGACCTTAGGAGGTGTTGGTCAATCATTAGGACAAACAGGGTGTCAATAACTAGAGCACACTATTGTCAAATACTAGCCGTCAAAATTATCCCATGAAAATATATCATATACTTAGCTTTGGGTTATTTAGGAAAACTACAAAGTTGATTTCTGAAACGTATGTACTGATTGATGTACACAGTTGACCTTTTATTAAATATCTTTTTTCATATATTAAACCATACCTTAAACTACTTATTCAATTAATGGTACGTGGCTGTGTCAATTACTAGATCGATGTGGGAACTTTTTTTATTCGGATTATAAACCTCGAGATATTCAGCCATTATTTGCAAAACGCAATAAATGCTGTAAATAATGGTATGAGTTATTTTCGATCGTCACAAAACTATAATGTCCCAAAGACTACTGTTTTGACTCGGTTTTAATAATAATTTCAAATGTGGACTGTATATTTTATTTCACTTTTTACATTACATGGTTCTACTCGTTCGTACATCTAATCTCCGAGCCTGCCTTCTAGATAATGTCTGCGTGAGACCCCCACTGGGTTCCCCACCACATCTCTGCCGCGTGACGTCATAACACCGGTTTTTCGATGCTTCACGGTGTAGAGCGGTAATATAAAAATACAAAACATATTTGTGTTTACAACTAAAAATGGCATTTTTGGGCCTAACATACCGCCCGCCTTGAAAGCAATGCTTTCAACCAGTATAAAATAACTTAATACTAAGAAACATAGAACATAGGACATACAATACATAACATCGTTTACATTTTAACAAGTATGATGATAACTTATAATGTTGAGACAAATAAATAGTGTACATATATTTGGTTTTATGGGTATATCTTATTCAATTGGCAACGCACACACTTTACTCACTGCGCGGGTTATTTCACCACCGTGCACTTTAATATCGACGACTCTGGTGACCCCATCGTTGCCTGGATGAAGGGCAGTTACCCTGCCTAGCTGCCAACTTGTCATCGGTGCACTGTCATTTTTTACTAATACCATCGTATTAATTTTCAACACCTCCTGGGACCTCCGCTTCCATTTTGTTCGTGTCTGCATTTCGGATAAATATTCTTTTTGCCAACGGGACCAGTAATGCTGAACAATAGATTGTAAACGTTGGAATCGCTTTAAACGACCTTCAGGAACATGGGTAATATTTATTTCTGGAAGTGCTGTCATCGTTCTCCCAATTAAAAAATGGGCAGGTGTCAACGCTGTCAAGTCATTGGGATCATGGGATAAAGGGGAGAGGGGTCGGGAATTTAATATTCCTTCAATTCTTACCAACACCGTGCTGAAGTCCTCAAAAGTTAAGGCAGCATTTCCCATTACTCGTTTTAAATGGTACTTAGTACTCTTAATACCGGCCTCCCATATACCGCCGAAACTAGGTGACCTTGCGGGAATGAAGTGCCAGTTTATATTTTCCTCATTAAGTTTATTTATAATATTTTCAGATTCTGAATTTAGAAATTTAGAAATTTTGGACAATTCATTGTTAGCCCCAACAAAATTTAGCGCATTATCCGAATAAATATTTGCTGGCCGACCTCTCCTACCAATAAATCTGTTTAGAGTGGCAATAAAAGCGTTAGTTGTCAGCTCAGACACCACCTCTAAGTGTACCGCCTTAGTGCTCATACACACAAATAAACAAATGTAAGCCTTTACTAATTTTGCTCCGCGAGTGCTCCTATCTTTTATTAAAAATGGCCCACCGTAATCTATTCCAACATTAACAAATGGAAAGCAATCGGTTACCCTAACGTCGGGTAAATTACCCATAAGGTAGTTAATATTTGTGGGCTTGGCCTTAAAACAAATTACACAATTTTTAATAACTTTTTTACAAGCCCTTCTTCCCGATATAGGCCAGTATTTCTCTCTAATAGAATAAAGTAAAGCTTGAGCACCACAATGCATAAGTCTTTCGTGTTCATGTTCAAGAATAAGTTGAGTAAGTCTATGGCCTTGAGGCAAAATAATCGGATACCTTTTTTCGAATGCATATTTTGAATTTGCTATTCTACCCCCCACTCTGATTAACGTCTCATGAATAAATGGATTCAATGACAATAGTTTACTTTTTTTAGGGATATCTTTTTTGTTTTTCAAGTTAAGATACTCTTTTGTAAAACATGCAATCTGGGAGTTTCTAATTAAAGTGTTTAATGAATTATCTAATTCCTTTGGAGACAACAAAGTACCTAGTGGTCTCTCTGAAACCGTTATTCTTGTGTTGTTTATAAATCTTAATACATAAGCCAAAATTCGCTGCACCTTTTTTATCGATGAAAATTTATTTATTAAACCTAAGTCATTTTGGTTTAGCGTAGAAATGTGCGAGACCGTTTTTTGTTCTGGAATATCACTATCAATTTTAAATTCAATTAAATTCCACGCAGTTGCATCTATAAAAAACCAATCTGGACCATTCCACCACAATTTAGACTCGCTGAGAAATTTTGGGTTCGTACCACGCGATATTAAATCTGCCGGGTTACTATTTGATGGCACATGATACCAATCACCTATTTCTGTTAAGCATTGAATTTCACTCACTCTATTTGCTATAAACGTTTTCCATTTGCTTGGAGAGCCTTGAATCCACGCTAACGTTACAGTCGAATCTGTCCAAAAATATTTGGCATCAAAATTAATTTTTAATGACTCAACCACCCCTTTTGACAAATTAGCCAATAAAACAGCACCACACAATTCCAATCGCGGTAAACTAATCTGTTTCAATGGTGCAACTCGCGATTTTGCGCAAAGTAAGTGCGCATAATAATTTTTTGTAGAACTGACACACCGAATGTACAATGCCCCCCCATAAGCCTTTTCGGACGCGTCACAGAATCCATGCAATTCTATTCGTATATAATCCGAAATTAAGGCATGACGTGGTATTTTAATATTATTAATTTCGGGCAATTCACCTTTTAAATTTATCCATTTGCTATATATATCCGGTGGTACAACTTCGTCCCATGAACTTTTAATTTTCCACAAATCTTGAATTATTAGTTTTGCCACTATTATTATAGGCCCTAATAAACCTAACGGATCAAAGATTTGGCATATCAAAGAGAGAATGGTACGTTTTGTAATTAATATATTTTCTGTATTAAAATTATTAATAGAGTAACAAATAAGATCACAATTTGCCTCCCAAAAAATGCCAAGAGTTTTATTTTGTTCATTTTCGCCTATTTGTAAAATATTAATATCTAAATTATCATTGACCTCAAATTCTTTTAAGAGACCCTTTTCATTGCAAAGCCACTTTCTTAATTCGAATCCTGCATTAGATAATATTTGTGAGACATTCCTTTGCACTTGTAATAAGTCCGCCGCTACATCGGCTCCTGTCAATAAATCATCCACAAAAAAATCCTCCTCTATAACCTTACAGGCTATGGGATAAATTGATTTGTTGTCTAGGGCTAGTTGCCGTAAACATCGCATCGCTAAATACGGAGCCGATGCAGTGCCGTAACTTACCGTGTTTAATTGGTAACATTTTATTTCATTCTTAATATTATCTCTCCACAAGATTCTCTGATACCGTCGCTGTTGTTCATTTATTAACACCTGTCTATACATTTTCGATATGTCCGCCGTAACAACATATTTGTACTGACGAAATCTTACTAGAATAGAAAAAATATCGTTTTGCAATTTTGGGCCACTAAATTGCACATCATTTAATGATATACCGGTTTCTGATTTTGCCGACGCGTCGAACACCACGCGACATTTGGTGGTTAAACTAGTATTCTTATATACAGCGTGATGAGGTAAATAAAAGCTATTGAATCGATCACCCTCACTAGAGTCATCTATTTCGCTCATATGATTTAGAGTTTCATACTCCTTCATAAAACTAATATACTCTTTTTTAATTTCAGGATGTTTAATAAACTTTCTTTCTAATGAATGAAACCGATTCAGAGCCGTATCTCGACAATTGCCTAGAAATTTTAAACTTTCCTTGAAAGGAATATCTACAATAAATCTACCTGTATCATCGCGTTTTACCGTTTTCTGAAAATGTTGCTCACAGTATTTTTCAGATAGCGAATAACTTGGAATTTTATTTTTAACCTCCTCGATTTGCCAGAATTTCGTAATCTCATTATCCAATGAATTTTCAGTCATAGTACAATAATTACTCACAGACGTTTCGCTAGGTACCTCGCAACCTAAATTTCCTGCAATAATCCATCCTAATTTGGTATTTTGTAATACAGGCAAATTATTGCCTAGCTGCTTCTGACCAGACATTAATACTAACCAAAATACACTCGAACCCAATAAAAGATCTATGTCATCTGTACAATTAAAATTTGGATCGGCTAAGTTCATATTTGTTGGAATACTTAAAATATGTTTACCAAATGACCTAAGAGGCAATCTATCAGTAATTCTCGGTAATACCAAACAATTAATATTCTGACTGAAATTATTATAACATGACATTATTGTAAATGAAACTTGTGTTTCTACATTTGCTAATGCTTGTCCTACGCCTTTGACTACATGATTCACCTTTGATTGCGGCAATTTTAATTTTTCGCATAAATTTTTTGTGACAAAATTACTTTGCGACCCTCCATCTAATAATGCACGGCATTTTATAAAATTATTATTTAGTTTTACTTTAACAACTGCAGTCGCCAATAAAATCTGGGACGGCACTGGCGCGCTAACATGTCCTATATGACCTACAACATGGTTATTCAAAGAAAGATTATTTGAGACAGAAACACCTGTGTTTACTTCAGACGGCATGACATCACCCTTCGTCTCACCGCCCGCCGTGGCACTACTTGTGGCTGCAAGTTTTAAAGATGATGTATTTTTAATTTGACCGTTATTATTATTTGGCAATTCTACATGCAATAAACTATTATGAGGCTTATTACATTTTTTACATTTCTGTGCCTTGCAATTCCAAGACACATGACCTGATCTTAAACAATTTAAACATAATTTTCGCCCCTTTATAGCAGCAAGTCGATCGTCTACTGATAACTTCAAAAATGAATCACATTTATACACTGAATGATTTTCATTACAATAATAGCAACTAATATTGCCGTTTGAACTAGAAACAAGGCTATTACTAAACTGTTTTTTATTATTTGGTTTACCATTAATATACCCTTTCTTTTCATTTCCGGTAACATCCAGCTTTTCTAACATATCGCATTTTAATTTCAAAAATTCCTTTATATCTTTTAGCGTCGGTAACTCCTTTTCACATTTATGAGATTCCCAATCCCTTTTTGTAGTTTTATCAAATTTCTCGCTTATAAGATAGATAATAATACGATCCCATTCATTTGTATTCTCACCTAATTGTTTTAAAGAACGCAAATGTTGACTGACATGATCATGTAGTTTTCTTAATTCTATGTATGATTCCTTATAAATACCTGGATACTCTACTATAGATTTAATGTGATTATGAATTCTTAAATTTTTATTTTCAAATCTATCCACTAATAACTGCCAGGCAGTTTCATAATTATCGTCCGATATTTCAATAGATTTTATTACCTGAGCGGCATCTTTCTCTAACGAGGCACGTAAATAATAAAATTTTTGAATTTTCGGTAGTGTCTTATTGCTGTCAATTATGCCCTTAAACGCATCTCTAAACTCTGTCCAATTACAGTATTGCCCATCAAATTTAGGCAAACTTACAGAAGGTAATTTTACCGTGCCATTATTTAAATACGAAGGCAGAACTGTATTGGAGCCAACAGGAACTGAACTATTTATATTATTTAGACTAGCACTTGGAACTGCATTTGTTTTTATATATTTATTTGTCAATAATTTAACTTCCCCTACTAACTTGGAAAACGCACTTTCAAATTGTTCCCGCTCGGTCTCACTAGCCTCATCGGTACCCTCTGATACCTCTATTTCATCCTGTATTTGATTAAATTCATCCCAGCATATTTCAATTTTTTCTAATCGTACATTTAATTGCGAAATTGTCTCCTCGTCTAATTTATCTTTATCTATTTGATTAACAAAATTACTAAATCGGGTTACTTTCCCTTTTATAATGCCACGTTTAACTTTTAAGGGCTCCATGCTCAGCGTTAATTCAATGAAAGGAAATTATTTAGTTATAGGAATATTACTTACGGGTATCGGAATTAAAGGATTGTAGACGGGACAGACACCTCTTGTCTCTTTCTCCTCGCCCTATTTCAGACTTCAACTTTCTTGCACTGAACCTCTGGCGGCCGGCTTTTCTCAAAATCTCTTTATTGTCTTCACTTAATCCGGGTAGAAGTGACCAATGTTTTGACTCGGTTTTAATAATAATTTCAAATGTGGACTGTATATTTTATTTCACTTTTTACATTACATGGTTCTACTCGTTCGTACATCTAATCTCCGAGCCTGCCTTCTAGATAATGTCTGCGTGAGACCCCCACTGGGTTCCCCACCACATCTCTGCCGCGTGACGTCATAACACCGGTTTTTCGATGCTTCACGGTGTAGAGCGGTAATATAAAAATACAAAACATATTTGTGTTTACAACTAAAAATGGCATTTTTGGGCCTAACAACTACTTTGATTTATAAAAAAAAATGTGTAAAGTTCCTATGGATAGAAAAATGGGTCCAGAAACTTGACATTTATGAAAAAAATTACCATTTCTTGAATAGAATATTTCAAAAGTGTATTCAATTTTTCTATAACTGAGTAATTTATTATAAAAAAAGATAGACAAAAATAGCGAGGTCAACATCTTAACCTGCCAATTACTGGTACCTTTACCTTAGTTCTGAGCCGTTCTCTCAACTCTTACACATGTAAAATGATTAATGCGAAATAAAATTTTGTCTAATAAACACTTACCTTCCTACTGGAATAGCAAAATAGAAAAGCGCTAGCATTTTCGAACGAACATCACTGACGAACAAATCGCTGATGATCGTCGGAGCGATTGTGGAATAACTGGCCTCGCCTATGCCAACTAGGGCTCTGAACAGCATGAACCACCAAAATTTCTGAAATGAAAAGGTTAATTTACCCATATATTGTATATCCTGAATCTGATAATAATTTAGCGACATAATGTACCTATAATTTGAAACTTTCCAAATTTAAATTGTACGGGGTGATTCAGGTTTAATCTTGATGATTTCAGGAATCGACAGAACAGGTTAAAATAATATTCATTCATGATATAAATGACACAACCGCACACGAGCAAGAAAACGAACTTATCTATCACTTTTATCAATTAGTCAGTATCTTACCTATCTATCTACCAGTGTGGAACATGCGATAGTAAAACGTTCCACAGTTGTCTTTCGATATTCTAGTAGGAAAGTGATTTTTAAGAAATATTTGATCAATAACACTACACCGTGATACCTTGATTGATGACACTTGTACCTGCTGTTTAACCCGAGAAAAAAGGCGGGTGCGGCAGGGGATTGCGATATATTCGCGTTTTCTTAAAATTATTATAAAACAAAAATATGTCATGCATTAATGGATTTAATTCATTTATGTTTAATTTAATATCGAATGAAATACTGAAGGAACATCCTTTCCGGGCGTTTCTTTCCGCGGTCAGACCGTACATACTACGTATAAGTACCGTATTGTGATGCTTTTTCTGTATACAGAGTACCATACACAGATTACCAACTAAATAAAAGTTAAATGAAATGATACCAAACATGGTTAAAGGAAATTCTATTATTAAAAACCCATGTCAGTTTCGCAAACTGTACTTTTTTAGTTGAAAAGTACGGTAATTTTTTTATATTTTCAAAACTGCATCAGATATTTGGAAGGTGTACTTATACTACATTTTTTAAAAGGTCTAGCATGAAGCTGTTTCCAGTGGCACCAATACTTGCAGTAAATAAATTCTATATAAAAAATGCACTTTTATTATTGAAAAATAAGATTATATAAGCATCAAAGCGTTCTGTGCAATTAATTGACCGTTTACTTCTCGTACTCACAATAAAATACTATTGAAATTTTGACAATGGCGTAACAATATTTCTTTTTTCTTTAGCAGAAGCCTAGTTACGTTATAAACTATGCCAATGGTAAAAGTCAAGAATTTATAATAATAAAAATAAGTCATTGTCCAAAAGACTATGTTTTATTTATTTAGAATGGATGATTCTCGATCTAAATGTCATCTTGTATCTTGTTATTGTCAATATATTCGAATGTGAACATTTTATGACAAGAAAGATCCCAGTTCCAATTCTGATAACATAATAATAATACTCACAGTCATAAATGACCCGCAGAGCGTGGTTATGCTCCATAGAAACACTCCCGCCGCCATGATCCATCGCCGGCTGTACCTGTCCCCCAGGTATCCGAACAGCGGAGCGCATACCATGTAGCTTATCACGAACGCCGTCTGCAGCAGGCCACCCTTACCGTTATTTATGTCGAAGTAGTTTTGAATGTCGGTGAGGATTCCTGAAATAAAAACGTGAATGTTAATATCTACTCTTATCCTTGCTGCTTGAAAGTTAACTATAGCGATTAATGCACCATGTGGCCTTCGTATGACCATAGAATGTAATAGTTAAGTCTCTGGTGTGACAAGAAAAAACACTATTAGGCAAATGTTTCTAGCCAGGTTCGGCTTAGTTATAAAAGTGAAAGACTGAAGACTAAAAAATTATTTCAAATTAGTATAGGGTAGATAAATCATAAATATATAAAAAATATAAGACGAATAACTAATTGGTTATATTTTGTTTTTTTATTTGTTATCTAATAAAATGTAGAATATCCCCATGCCCTTCCTAAAAATCGAATAAAATGGTGATTCTGAATTAAATGGAAAAAATTTCAAAATCACTCAAAATGCCAGAAACTATTTTTTTAACACGTATTTTGAATTACGACATTCTTCAATCAATATCCATCACAAAAGAATTAAATAACAATGACACGTAGGAATTGCAAACCAGTACCCGTTTTGGGAAATCGCTGTACCTATGTTTTAGCAATAACAAGTCTTTGAACCGATTCAAGGTTCCAAACAAGGTGTAATATAATATTATTGTTGTATTATTTTAACATAAACCTCGTAGTTGAAGCTAATTTGAGCTAACGAGCTCATGTGTTTATGTATATAAAATAGCTTATTAAGATTTTGTTTACATTAAGTATGGAAAAAATACATGCCAAGTGGTTTCCGAAATACCTTTTTAGCACATCCGCAAAACGTAGTGCATGGTTTGATGGTTACTAGCTAGTACGCATGTTCTACTTGAGCGGCGGCCACTAATTCGCATTCATCACTGTTTTTTCTTTTATATTTTGTAATCTTTGCTTGATAAAATGTTAGTTTCCTTAGATAATCTAATCTAGAATCAGAATATTAGGGGAATGGAAAAGTAAAAGTTAATAATCTACTCGTATTATCATTTAGGTACTTTTAAAGCAAATGCTTATTATGTTATGTTAAAATGTTAAAATTAAGTAAGAATTTACGCAGGGAAGCGGGGGACGCATGTTGCTTGGTTATTCTAAAAACGAGAATTTTAAATCGAACTAGCTAACACTAGATGTAAAACGAAAGTGACTTTATTTATTTAAATAGCACCAATAAATTAGCAGTTTTATGAACTATAGTATGGATGTTTCAGAAGAGGCTTTGAGAAATGTAGGCATTCCTAATATAAATGCGTAGTACTAAACTCGAAGCAAGAATCCAAGCGATGCATGTCATAAAAGATCCACAGTGTCTGATGTACATATTACTTCAGTTTAGCTTACACTGGTGTGATTTACTATCATTACATAATTACAAGGAAACAAATGTGTTTGGCCCCTTTAACGTCATGTACATAATTTTATAACTGATGACGTGCATCGCATGGATGCTTGTTTTGACAATATCACAGAGTGTCCAACATAATGCCTATATAAAATCCGCCGACTTTCCGAGGTTCTCCAGACAAATATTTTTTCCAGTAATTAAATGGTTTGAATGACAAAGAAAACCACATTATTTTGTACAAAAAATGTATCATTTATAATTTCTAATAATTGCATTGCATAAACATTACTATGATGGTAAATGAAACTAATCAATCAAACTCCCTGACTTTTTCAGATTTTCCCGGTTTTCCAGGTCGCTGGACACCCTGGTAACTTCTCAGTTTTCTCGTCGAAAAACGTACTGATTGATTACGGATACCAGATCTCAAAGATCTGGTATCTGCGGTGTTATATGAAACGACTTCAAAACTTCGATATTTAGTGCACTACTTTTACTGTTTTTAAAGTTGTTCCTTCAATTTATTGTTAAACCTCTTTCCCCTTCAGATCTATTTGGCATAATAATATTGGGGGGGAGGGAGGCAGATACAAAAATAGCTATTACTTTTTGATCGAAAGAAGTTTCAAATTCTCAAAATGGCGATTTGACTCAATTTTGGATATATGCTTTTTAAACAGTAGGCATTTATTATAATTATAATCATTAAATATTAAATGATTTAGTAATATTTACTATTTGGTATAAAATAAATTTGACGCGCTTAACGTCATTTTAAAATTTTTTTTTGGTTTGGGTACATCAGGCGACAACTCATTAAAATGATTATTGCTACTCGATCGAGGTTCTCCCCTTGCAGGTTCACAGCACAGTACAGAGTGTCCAGCTTTCGTTGTCTTTCAGGGATATCTCGCTTATTAATAAAGATAAAGGGTTGGGATTTTCGCGACACTATGATACTTTTTTGAGAAACGGCAGATGTCACAAATAGAATTTCCACAGCCCTCTTAGTTTCTGACTTACAGGGTGAAATTGATAATTTGCTATTTTGAAGCCACCCTCGTGCTCAATTACCTGATAACGTATTGGAAAAACAAAAACGGATCTTAGTTTCTGAGTTACAGGTCGAAATTGATAATTTGCCATTTTTAAGCGCCCCTCGTATATCAGTTACTTGATAACGTATTGGGAAAACAAAAATGGGTCTGTGCAGTTTTTATGTAGAATCCAGTGGCGTACTTTCTTTTTTGTGAAAGGGGCAATTTGCGAGATATAGGGTAAACTTATATTTTTTTTAAATGGAACACCTTAAACTCTAGAAAGTTAGTAGATACAATGATGTATCCAACTGTCAATCACATGATTTACAAAAATTAATGAAAAAACCACTCGCATAACTGAAATTTAGATAGCCTCTAATAAAACTGAGTAGTAGTAGTAGCAGCAGCAGCAGCAAGTAGAGAAGTTTAGTTATTGTTTCAAATCCTACAAAGTTTGTTGTGACTGATGCTACAAATAGTCGGGGATAGTGAGGAGGCATATTTTATATCTACGCTATTTCCGAAGATGTATATGATTTCTAAATCACATTAATACCGCAAACCCCTTTGATTATCTATCCGTATTCCTAATGAAAGGAATTTCATATCCATATACAGCATTTTAGAGGGGAACACACCTGTGCTGTGCCCAGCGATTTCAACGTGCGTCCATTCCGCCTCGTTATAAATCGTTGAACTTTGGCCCGCATGAATCATTTGTTTTTGAAACAAAACCGCCTGCGATCCGGGCCATATTTCTCCATTATGAATTGGAGCGGCAGAGTGTATTAGGGCCATAACTCATGTTTTTAATCAGGCATTAAGTGTGAATAAGTGCTGCACGAATTGTACTACGGAATAATTGGGCGAAAGGGAAGAGGGACATTTGGAGTGCCTGCTTATTACGTGTACTCGCGACGATAATGCCATCTAATAATAATAGTGTCCATTCACGTTCAGGCGGACTGCAGACCGAAACTGCAGATCTGATCTGCAGTTGCGATGATTCGAACTTTGATTGAACACACACACATTCAGTTCAACTTAATCGTTGGGTTTGCAGGCCATCGCAGGACAGTCCAAGGACTGCAGGTCGTCCCATTATTCGCCATACACATACAATTCATGAGTCAATTCGATCGGTTGCGTTTGGAAAAATAAATATATATTTCCAGGATTGTGAGAAAAAGGAAGCTTACTTTGCTCTTTGTAATTATGTTGTTAACTTATCAACATAGGAGAAATAGGAAATGTTTTTGGTGTTTGGGTACAAGAATGGTTACAGGATCGTGAAAACTTTCTTGTGCTCCTTGCAAAATGCACTTCGTATATTATTGATTTTTTTCTTAACTTTATCAACAGTAGCGTCCTCATCGACGGTTTTATAATAATCAAGTAATTTTTGATACGCCTTTGCTTTTTCTTATCTGTTACAATAATTTTTTTACTTTATATTTCACAAAGTGTAGGTAACTGCCTTAAACGTCAATAATAATGTTTAGTGATAAACGACGGCTGATTAGACGAGTCACACTTTTTAACTTCAAATTGACAGGCAATTTTTTGCATCAATGAAAGTTTATCACGAAAAGCTTATGCTGTAGATTAACCGATACACATGCAGTTTTCTAACAATTTAGACAAACTGCAGGCGATCTGTATGTGTATTGTGACATTTGGACTGGAGGCGGGATCGCTCAAAGTTCGGGACTGCAGTTCGCCTATACGTGAATGGGCACCATAAGGCGTGTTGCTCAAAGAGTAGAAAATGTTCTCTTCTTTGACGAGAAAAAAGTAGACCCTAAAATATAGATTTTAAATTCATAGTTGCAGAAGAATGTCGTTACATGATCCTGAAATTAGTTTTGTTCAGCGTATTGTACATCTATATAAAATTCTTCCTAGTTAAGAAGATTCTTAACTTAACATTTTATTTATGTGGGGTCTACAGCCCCTGAAATTAATGTATGATAAAGACAAGGATATCTCTGTGTTGATAAGGGTATCTCAGTGTTAGTCTATAATAGTTCAACCCATTTATAATCCAGCGATAGTCACACGAAAGGTCCACTAATGAACTTTCTACAATATTTAACTGCCGCTTCTCTTCTTTAAACTAAGTCTTTCGCCTCGTTGCCATTCTCTTCTTATTTATACAGCGGGTTAAGGAATAATCTAGATCGTCTAGTCTAATTCTTCAATGTTTTGGAACGCTCTGTGTACCTATATATACAGTGTGTTTCAAATTAGATGCAATAACATTGGTATATTGGAAACCGTTAGAGATAGACACTAGGTTAAATTAGGACCATGTTGCGTAATCTGTAAAATGCCTCAAAAAAATCAAGGCTAACATGATTAATTTTTGATATATTTGAAAAAAATTGAAATTCTGAAAATTCGTTTTTGCAATATTTCAGGCTTCTTTGAAGAGCTACTATTGAAATAAAAAGGACATTTTCTCATAGTAACTTTTTACGCTCTATCGAATGACGTAAATAGTTTTTTAAGTAACGTTTCGTCTCATCATCTACTTAATTTTTTCTAATATGGCCCCATAAATATTTTTACCGCAGACGACAGCATTTTTCCTTGTAAGTTCAATACGCTATAGTTTGTTTATCGTTTCATTAAGTAACTATTCAGGATCTATTATTTCTTAATTTATTGTTGTTTTATTAAATGTTCTTTATTTTTGTTAATTAGTGTTACTTCTTCGTTATACTTTTGTTAATGCATACAGACAGTCACAGATGAGTTTGTTTGGTAATGGTTTTCCACGTTCAAAACTTGATCAAACTATAGCATTATAGATACATCATTGAACTCACAAGGAAAAATGCTGCCGACTGGCAGCATTGTCAAATATTAATAGGGCCGTATTAAAAAAAAATTAAGTTGATTGATGATGGTTCTGAAGAGACGAAATGTTATTTAAAAAAAAAAAATTTTTACCAATAGATTGAGCGTAAAAAGTTGTTACGAGGAAGTGTCCTTTTTATTTCAATAGCTCTTCATAGAAGGCTGAAATTTTATAAAAACGAATTTCCAAACTGTCGATTTTTTTTCAAATATCTCAAAAACTAATCATGTTAGCCTTATTTTTTTTAAGCATCGTATCGCCATTATTAGATGCGATTGGGGCAACCTCCGTGACCCAATTTAACCTAATTGACGTGACCCTTTACGTTAACCTAATCACGATTCGTTGTAAAAACCAATTGCAAGGAATATTCCGAATATTCCATAAAGGCATTATATCTTCTATTGTAAAAAACTCCTTTAGAAATTCCCCGATTTATTCTCAAGTTCTTTGAATTTTTCCAGTTTGTATCCAAACTTGTATCTCTCCATCTAGAAACACGTTAATGTATCAGAGCACCCATATACATGCAGGATATGCTTGGGGCATCAGCGTGACAAAAAAGAAGAGCCGTGACCCCCCTTTATTCATTTCTGTCACACGTGCCACTTCAATCTAATAAACCAATCCCGTCTTCCGCACGATCAAATCTTATTAAGTAATGCACCCGCAGGGTTTATTTAATCCTTTGCATAACCTCCTGTTGGTGTTCGGTGTTCCTTTGTGTGAAGGAGGATTAAATATGTGTATCTAAGGCTACAATACTCGGCCTAGATTAATATAATTTAGTGTAATTAAAAAAATGATAATTAAAAAGAATGGTCTCATGATAAGGGCGATAGACATTCCCTACTTTGGTCCTATGAAAATTTTATTCGCCGCTCTCCAGACAGAAACATTACTTACATTTTTAAGATTTGGCTAGTTAGTTAGTTAGTTGGATTATTTAATACTTATTTTACCATTTTACAAAAAGCAACGAAAATGTATATTCATATACAGGGTGTCCCAAGATGTGACACATTTTAAAGTATTATAACTTATAAACAATACATTTTTGAAAAGAGCAAGTGTCTATCGAATGGTAATATAATTTACAGGGTGTTCCATTTAAAAAATTATCACAATTTTGAATTAAAAAGTGGCAATTGTATTTCAAGCACCTGTAGAAGTAAATCAAACTAGTACCAATGTCAAATGAAAACTTTTTGCAAAATTAAGAGCACCAGTGAAAACCGCTCGTCACTATCTCATTTTGCCTTAAGTTATAAGCCTTTAAAATGTGTCACATTATCTTGGGACACCCTGTATTACAATTATTACTATAATTGGTAATTTGAGTTGCAGGCATGGGATTATATCGTTACTAATAAGAACTTCATTTGCAATTAGGTCCAGTTAGTAACGATGTAATGAATGTTCAACATAACATTTGGCAAATTTTGTATATGTCCATCTAACATGAAATTTAAGGGCTGTTATATTAGATCTGGATCGACGAATAAAGTTACAGAAAAAATCAGTGAAAGCTGTCACTGATATATATCGAGGGATTTATCAATTTTCGATAAGTAACTATTTTCTCTGTTATTTTGTTAATTAAATTCGTCTTAACTCGTGAAAAACTTTCCCTCTTCTACACACCATAATATACAATATCTTAGCAGAGAACACTTGGTGAGTGTTCTCTGATCTTAGTATTATAAAGAATTACAGAGCCACATATTAGCTTTGTTCCAACACAGAGGGTGAACTAGTTCACGAATATTGTGTTTGATACTTTCGACTAACTCAAAGCTCAAACCTAGTGCTGGTGCGAGTGAGCTGGTGTTCTTATTGTATCTTGGGTTATAGTTATAAGCACTGTAAAGGAATTAAATTTACGCAATATAGGTATAGTGTGGTTTTACTTCAGGTGGACCACCCTGTACAAGAAATGAATAAGCAAGTTTTTCTTGCTAATAACAAACAAATAACAGCTAATATTCATCTAATCCCTTTACTGATGTTAAATAACATTCAAGCATGGCTCGTTTGCAGAAAACAAGGGATTGATTAATGACCGCATTAATAATTCTTCCTTCACTTTTTTATTTTAAATTGTTGAAGATTAGCTGAACATATTTTCAGACAAACCTTACGGATAAAGGTTGATTAATTATTGATCGACAATTTATTTTAATTTGCGATTAATCTAATGGTAATGAATGTGCTAATTAAAAATACCGAAATTTATCGAGAATAAAGAAATCCAGAACAAAATGAAAGGCTGATGTCGTTCAAATTTTTTTTGCTAAATTTTTGTAGACAAATACAATGTATATCAGTAACAGAAAGTATACTTGTTTGCTAAAAACTCTTATTTTATGTTACTGACAGATAAAATGTTACATGGGGAAAAGAAACGAGCAATTAAAATTATGTGATCTAAATATAAGCGGATTATAAATCTTATGATGCGGTTTCATTTGGGGTTTTTAACTGTAAAAATAGAACCGGAATGTGTGGTAAGGGAAAATTCATGCTGTTTTGTATAGCTTCACTTACTTTATTACTACGATTAAAGCCAAACACAGTGTAATGACTCGGAAATGTATAATTTTGTGGGTAATTATGCCTATTTTCGGTCAAAGTATTTATTAATCGGTCTAATATTAACTTCCCCTAGTATCGGAATTTTCAACAATTGGATGTTTCCGTTGGAATGTCTTTAGTTCTAAATTTACTTAGCCTATATTTTAAACTACAAGCCTTGTATCGCGTGTTTGAAATTATAATATAAAAACACTTTTTTTAAATAGGAGTATTAATCTTAACATCTAATACAACCCCACACAAAACGTTGGCATATTATAAAATACCCAGAAGGTATTTTTATAACACTTCGTATACTACTACTGCTTGGAGCACATACCTACATAAATCAAAACTAATAATTATCATTGAAAGAATGAATGTATATTGAAATACATGAGTCAGTCCTCCCACTGGGTGTCAGTAGAACTATATAAAGTTCTTCGTGTGTTCTATTAACGCTGTTCTAGAAATATAAATCCTTTTTAATTGTATTGATTCCATTGATTTAAGGATTAGAACAAAAATATTCCAAAAAGGCAACGTACAATTTCATTCCCTTAAATTTTATTTATTTATTGAGAAGATATACTGTGATCATTATAACAGAAAATTAAGCTGCAGTTCATTGTCAAGTTAAACTGATACTTAATAAACAATTGCAAGTAATTTAAATAATAATAATAATAATAATATCTCTACCCCTCATTCTAATCACAAGGATTAGCCCGAAAGTCGGAGACTTGTGTGGGAGAGGGGGCGGCATATTATTATTTCGCGGGCCGCATTTGCGCCTCAGGAACGACTTACGTTGGTAGGCCCTAACCACCATTCAGTGCTGGAATGAGGGAAACCTGGAAAACCTCATTAGTTAGGGGGACAAGTCAAACATCAACTGATTTTAATCTCTCACATTAACCCCAAGTTGACATTCTTCCCATCCTAGGCCATCGCCAGGATGGTTGCCAAGCCATCCCTGCAAATAAGCCTTGATCTACGAGTAAACAATTTAATGAAAAATTGTTGGTGGAATGGGGATTAGAACCCACGACCTCTGGGTTGAGCGATCGAGACGCTAAGCCCTGAGCCACCGGCTCGATCAAATGCAAATATTCACTATAATGACGTAATGGTGGTTCTAAGCAAAATAAAAGTAAATCAAATTTCATTTACTAGGACCAAATACGGTAATCATAATTTACTAATCTCCCATCAACCACCATCTACTGATAAAATAAACTAAGAAAGACATATTGCGTAGGTTGTGTCCGAGGTAAGCAACTGTACAAAATAAAAAACACCCTTCATGGACATATTTAGAAATACCATATACCTAGTCATCCCCTGTAAAATTATCAACACCCTTTCATTAAATTTATAGACAGAAGTATTTGATTTGAGAGATTCAAATCATTCTGTATCATCTTTGTTGGTTTTTTAACGGAATCATTCAAATTTATGGCCAATCCGAAATAAATATTTTTCAGATGGCACACCGGGATATGATAGAGCAAATAACACGGAACTGTTATACATACATATTTCTGTTGTCACTAAGGTTACACAAATTCTGATTGGCTGGTGGCTATAGTTATATTAACAACAGAAATATTTATGTTTCATGTTATATTTTCTATGATATAGAGCATATAACATGAAATTCCTATTTCCTATCCTATTCCTATTATCGAGCCGGTGGCTCAGGGTTTAGCGTCTCGATCGCTCAACCCAGAGGTCGTGGGTTTTAATTCCCATTCCACCAACAATTTTTCATTAAATTGTTTACTCGTAGATCAAGGCTTATTCGCAGGGATGGCTTGGCAACCATCCTGGCGATGGCCTAGGATGGAAAGAATGTCAACTTGGTGTTAATGTGAGAGATTAAAATCAGTTGATGTTTGACTTGTCCCCCTAACTAATGAGGTTTTCCAGGTTTCCCTCATTCCAGCACTGAATGGTGGTTAGGGCCTACCAACGTAAGTCATTCCTGAGGCGCGCAAATACGACCCGCGAAATAATAATATGCCACCCCCTCTCCCACACAAGTCTCCGACTTTCCGGCTAATCCTTGTGATTAGAATGAGGGGTAGAGATATTATTATTATTATTATATGCTTGAATAAGACTTTTAACAGTTAAACAGTGTTAAAAATATCTTCGTTACAACACACAACAAAAATTAGATTAAATTGCTAAAAATAAACGTTTACACCTATAATAAAATATTATAAGGTGACATTTTCAGGTTACATGGTTGCACGTATCGTTTACATTTTTAGTTATTTTCAATACTATTCGGAAAAAAGCTGGTTATAGTACCAAAATATCTGGTAACATTCCTAGTTACCTACTAGTATGTCTAGTTCCTCTAGTTCCCAAGTAATTCTCAGTGTTTTTTTTTGTTTGTGTTATTTAACGTCGACCTATTTCCGGAATTATATTTTAAAAATATTTTATACAAAAAGTACGTCTACCTCAAAGGCTCGAGATGTTTAGCTATTAATTTTTCGATTATTAGGGATGTGACGTGCACTATAGATAGAAGTACACATTTTATCTGAAAAAGTATAAAAAATGTAGTATTAGAACAATAAGCTTTGGTTGAAAAAGAAAAAAAGTACTGATCAGGAGGAAGTGGCAGACAAGAAAAATATAGGAATATAATTAAAAAAATGTGTTTACCACATTTAGATATCTTAATTTATTTAACAGGAATAAGCAAATAAAATAGTATCAAAATATCGTCAATAAGCCCTTATGTTTTTTTTCATATACTTTTTAATTCGTTCTACTATACATGCTGCTACCAACTATTCAAGGTGCAAGGAAAAGAACAAGAAGTTGCAGATGTTTTAGTGCAGGTGTGTAATCACAATCACCAATCACTAATTACAGCAATTTTAATGGAGTATAATTACATATTATTTAACTGAAGAGAAGGAGTATGCAATCAGTGTGATGGTATATTATTTCAACCACACAATGGCTATACTGAGACTGAGATAATACTGATAATACTGGGACTGAAATGATAAATGTAGTTCGCTATATTTTTCGGATCGGAAATTATAATGAACATTTTTCTTCCAAATTCTCTTATTACAAAATTAATACTGGACCTAACTTATTTTTCACAGAACAAGGTGCACCGCCACACTTTGGTGTTTAATTCTCCCTTCGGGAACAATTTTTGCAATTTCTCTGAAGTAGTAATCAATCAAAAGTTATTAATTTATTATTATTTATGTTGACACCATAGATTTTACCTTCTAAACTCTTTGGTTGACACCAAGTAATACTCGTCAAGGCTCTTCATATCACTTCGACAATAATTGATTATTTCATTATTTAAAATACTTGCAAAGAAGAGGTTTTTTTGTGGTAAAGTCAAAAAGTATATCTTATATCTGTGCAATGTAGGTTAATATTTAAATTAAATTTAAAAATCTTCCGAGACCGTAGAAATGGAATAATGGAATAGAGAAAAAAACGTTTGTAAATTAAGAAAATTGTGGAGTAATATGAAGACTTTAATAACAATAAATAGTTACATGTAGATATTTAGTGCAACTTTTGCTTTTAAACCCAAGAACAGATTCTTAGATAGTGGATCTAAACTGTGTCGCTAATTCTTTTGCTAGTTTGAATTTTTTAATATTCTGGATGCCATTTAATTCCTAAACCCAATTTTCCCTGGGCCAGAGAATATTTATAATCTCTGTCTGGGCTTACTGCTAATTTCCTAATTGCTTTGGGTCTCGGCTTCGGAAATTATTTCTGAAATTTCTCAAGTTCTCAGTTTTCTCTCCATTCTTTTTCAGTTCATAGTAAGTAAGTTCATATAAGTAAATTATAGTGGTGACATTTAGTTTTCCCATGGTCGAAATAATATTCCGTTTGAAATAACCGATGGCAATAACAATATGGCATGACAATGCTCATGGCATAACAATACTCACACTCAATGGCACTCATACTCTCATACTTAATGGCATAACAATACCCGTTTTCAGAAAGTATGAACTGAATCTCTGTGAGCGCGCTAAAACTAGACGAAACATGATAGAAAAGACGAAACTAAAAACCGAGTTCAGAGCTTATTTTATCCTCACGTGTTGTATTATTTTCTTATTATGTTAGTGACATATACTGCAGCATGTTTTATAAAATAAAATCCTATTATAAAAAGCGAGCCGGTGGCTCAGGGTTTAGTGTCTCGATCGCTCAACCCCGAGGTCGTGGGTTCGAATCCCCATCCCACCAAACAATTTTTCATTAAATTGTTTACTCGTAGATCAAGGCTTGTTCGCAGGGATGGTTTGGCAACCATCCTGACGATGGCCTACGATGGGAAGAATGTCAACTTAGTATTAATGTGAGAGATTAAAATCAGTTGATGTTTGACTGTCCCCCTAACCAATGAGGTTTTCCAGGTTTCCCTCATTCCAGTACTGAATGGTGGTTAGGGCCTACCAACGTAAGTCGTTCCTGAGGCGCAAATGCGGCCTGCGAAATAATAACATGCTGCCCCCTCTCCCACACAAGTGTCAGACTTTCGGGCTAATCCTTGTGATTAGAATGAGGGGTAGAGATATTATTATTATTATTAATAGTGAAACACTTGACTTGACTTGACTTTCTAACATTACCATATTAATATGAATGTACGGCATTTTCGCCCCGAGACTGTGCTGTAGCTCTAATCTCAACAATCCTAAAATGACTCGCCTGATGGATGCCCTTCCTTGACATGCCATCAGACAGCTTAATGGCGCATTCCACTTACCACACAATATAAAGGTAACTTTCTGTGGTAATAACGTGAACAAATATTGGAGTGAGAATGGAAATAGAGTTAGGGAAACGGTTATAATAATGTAATCCTGGTGAAGAGATGTCCTGACACTTATATATTTATAGAATTAATAAATTGGAATTGAATCTTTTTATTAAGAATCCTTGCCTTTGAAAACTATTTTGTTTTGAATCAGAGAAAACCCTTGTGGAACTTTACTGATTTATTAAGATTTATGTATTTTAAACAAAGAACTCTCATAAAAAAATAATTATAATTTAATGAACAGCACTTATTTTATAAAAATAAATATTTATATTCCACTGCTTGCTGTAAATGTGCGGATGTATTATGTAAGTATTGTAAACAATCTCGTTTGTACAGTACTCTATTTACTAATAATTAGCCTATATATGTCATCGAAGTAATATCTCTGTACAATGTTTTTATCTGCTACACTTTTCAACAAACTGTCCAACTTGTTAAAAATGCATCCGTTTTTAGTGCACGCTTCCAGGTTACATCAAGTACTGTAACGAAGTTACTTTTTGGTCCGTAGTAATTTAAACAAGAAACATATATGACCCGTATTATTCGAACACACCGTATATAAGTATATGAATATTTGTATGTACAACTCATATCCAAGTAATGCATTAATGTTTTCCAGTATAGTTTTTACTATTATAGTACATTTGTTAATAGATAAGACTATAAACAATATATATTTATTTTATAAAAACCGGCCGATATCCAAGAATTTCCAAACGCTGTTTTTACGCCGCTCCGCAGTTTTTGTTCCTAGCGAAATATAAATATATGAATATTGGCAAGTTGTAGGTACCCTAAAATATGAATTTAATGCATTGGAACTGGATAATATTTGATTCATTTAGTATTTAAAAATACTTATGCAACCGCTACTTGAAATTTGATAAATTTAAAGTATTTTATGACAAAGTTTGGAATACATAGCTCTCCGAACAATCATGTTATGACAATTAATTTGTTTTAAAATATGTTCCAATTAGACACTGGATTCATATGATTTATTTACCGATATTTTAAATTAATTTCAAGTAACTATTCCGCTAATTTTATAAAATTTAAGACCATATTTGGTCATGAAACGAAGTACGCTTTTTTGATTGGTTCAAGTCAGCGGCCGAGCACTACAAAATACGTGCTGATTTTCGTTCAAAAGACAATATTTCACCGATCTCCGAACTAGCAGCTTGAGTAAATTCCAATGGGTAGGATTCCTGTCCCAACCCTTTGGTGGTATAGTCTTGATGAATAACCTGTGACGTGCGTATGCCTCCAGGAAGATTTCTACAAGCTATGCCTGTCTCAACCCTTTGGTATAGACTTGTTGAATAACCTGCGATGTGGGTATGCCTCCAGGAAGATTTCTGTAAGCTATACTTGTCCGAACTCTTTGGTAGATACTTGTTCAATAACCTGTGACGTGCGGATGCCTCTAGGAAGATTTCTATAAGTTATACCTGTCCGAATCCTTTGGTAGACACTTGTTGAATAACCTGTGGCGTGCGTATGCCTCAGGAAGATTTCTATAAGTTATACTTGTCCGAATTCTTTGATAGACACTTTTTGAATAACCTGTGACGTGCGTATGCCTCCAGGAAGATTTCTATAAGTTATACCTGTCCGAATCCTTTGGTAGACACTTGTTAAATAACCTGTGACGTGCGTATGCCTCCAGGAAGATTTCTATAAGTTATACCTGTCCGAATTCTTTGGTAGACACTTGTTAAATAACCTGTGACGTGCGTATGCCTCCAGGAAGATTTTTATAATTATACCTGTTCGAAACTTTTGGTACATGCATGATGCATAACCTGTGACGTGCGTATGCTTCCAGGGAGACTTCTACATCCGTGCCTGTCCCAACCCCTTGATACATGCTTGACGAATAACCTGTGACGTGCGTATGCCTCCAGGAAGACTTCGGCTTCTGTATCCCTCTATCCGTCACGCTGTTCCGTTTCCATATAAAGCCGTTTAATTTATTTTTAACATTTGTTTAATATTTTCACCGCTTCGTTTCTTAAACTGTGATTAAAGCTTTAGTTTGACACTGCCGAATTAATACTTGAATAAAATGCACTACTGCTGATTATCTGGGTTTATTATATTGTATATATAATTTTGTTGCTTATTACCGTTTGTTTATTTTGCTGATTACCTACTTTTGCTAATTGTTTATTTTGCTGTCTGCCTATTATGTTGCTGCTTGCCTATTTAATTTTATTTTAATTAACCTTGTAGTAACTTCCGTTAAACTGACTTTTATTACCTAGATTTGAGAAACATCGACCCTCTGGCATGTGTAATTTTACACCTTCTTCACTGTAGCTACCCAGCCTTTACTCATAAGCGAGAAAAGTTCGCGTGGACCATTCATCACATAAAACCAGTGAGTGGTGGCGCTCGAAGCAAAAAAAAAATATAGACCGACCGACCGTTTAAGGGTAAAAACCGATAATAAAGTAAGGGAGTCATAATTTGACGTCTCAAAAGAATGAAGGGATAAAAGAGCGTCACAGTACCAAGTCGTATCAATAGTGAAGAAAAGCCACCCAGAACTTACAGGATCTATATATCTACATGTATAATAATTATAGACTGATTGCATCTAGAATACCGACTAAACTGTAACAGTTTGTCGGTCGACAGTCGAGGTTATATCAGTTATATCAGTACTGCAGTGTTGACTGGTGGTTTGATTTATTTATACGTATGTATTTCTAAAAATAGGTGGTAGGTATCCTAGATATTGAAAGTTTTTAAAAAACGTTTAGGTTGTATCTGTAACCATTTTCGCATTATCGAATTTTTAAAATGCGCTCGCGTTTATCAAGGGGAAGTATTACGGCACGCTCAGCCTTATAGCGCGAATACAGGTGCCTCTATAGATGTCTATCCCTAGAAAGAAAGGAATTAGAACAAACGATTTTACTCCACTAATATAGATAGAGCAGCGCTCGACCGGCGAGCGGTCTGAAGAGTAGTGGGGAGTGTTCAGTTATAATACACGTACTCGCTTATCGGAGTAACGTCTCATTTGATAGGACGGTCGGCGCGCTAATAATTATTATGTTTCATATATGGTGTTATAATTTCCAATATCTCCGATGATTGCAAGGATTGCGAAATCTTTGATTTTTTCACATGTCGACCTCATGTGCTACACCCACCATAATTTATGCACTTTTTATGATAGAAGTTATTAATCGGCATCTGTTAATATCGCGCATAAACCGTAATAAAAGATAAGAGACAATCAATATTTATGGAGTAAAATTTCAAACAAATATTTACATATGAGGTAAATATAACCTTTATATTATGTGGATCAATGGTCTCGAGAGGAAATCACAGCATCCTTCCTTATTTAGCGGTCGGTGAAAAATACTTTATTTATTTATATTTGTATAAATTTATGATAAGCCTAGTCTTTATAAAAGGCATGGAAATAAAACAATTTCCTTTCCATTCGACGAGTTACTACATTTAGTTTATTCTAACATATAGATTTCAGAAATGTAGTCAATCTGTTGCCTTTTTACCCGCTAGCTATAATGTAAAAGAGTATCTAATGTATCTCTACTATCGTTATCGTTCTATCATTTCAAGATGTCAATCAATGATCAATGAAAGAGTTTAGTGAAGTCTTGTCTTATCTGTATTTTCAGTGTCAGTTTTAGTTAACATAAACTGTAGACTAAAAGGCCTTTTTAAGGGAGGAAAGTAAACCTCTCAGTAATTTTTTCCCGAGGGTGAGAACGGCACTTTCTACACATGCATATATAATTTTTTTCTACGGACCCACATTTGCTTCTCGGAGGAGGATGAAGTAAATTTAAAAATTAATCTGCAAAATGACGACACGAAAAAATGTATTTCTGGTAGCATTAGTTTATACATTGTTGTTTATGTCATAAGAAAATTAAATGTGAGGATAGTTGAGTAAATATGAAAGTTGGTCAGCTGTGGCATTTCATCATAGTCAATCATCAGACGACGAACAGTTTCTATTATGAACAAAAATGTTACAAATACTTCATTGTATTTTGCAAAAAAGCAATTTTTGCCTTATGCTTATTGATTATTATTTTGTCTTACGATTTAAGAAAAATAATATTGCAAGAGACACTTTGTGAAACAACTAATCCATTATTTTATACAAACTTAACACAACTCATTACATTAGCTTATCAATTTGATGACAAGAATAATTATAATGCTATTGCGGTGACATAATGGTAGGTAACAAGGACCACTAAGCGCGACCTTCAATTGTTTTTATTATTATTATTATTATGGTTACTGAATCTTTTCATCTTGATACAACTACTGTTATTCCAAGCACAAATGCAAATTACTCGTTAATAGGCATTTTCGAGGCACACGTAAGTAAAAACAAATACCTATAATAATGCATGTAATTGTTATTTGCTTTGCAAATTGACATAATTATAATAGTAGCCTGACTGATGATGCATATTTTTGCAAGTTTTGAAAATTGCAAGATAAATTATATTTATCTTATAATTATAAAGATGAATACATTAGAGGGATGAATCATGTTGTCTTTCGATCTCATTTCTCATTATATTCCTTAATACAACTTTACACAACAAATTCATTCATTTGAGGAAGATCTACCACCACAAAGTTGTTAGTAAGTCTACATTATTGGAGTTATCTTTACTGTTGAAACCCGGTTGACTTAGTTTATTTAGATTTCTTAAAGGGCATTGATAAATGCCCAAAAATCGACTATTCCTAAAGTTGGGTCATCTTGGTATTCGTGGCTTTGTAAACTCCTGAATTGAAGTCTATTTAACCAATATATAATTTTCAGTACGTGTGAGCTCTGGACACTCTTCTTCATCATAAAGTTTTATACGGAGTACCATAAAGTTCCGTTCTCGATCCAATTCGGTTTCTTATATATTCTACTGACAGACACAATAATAACATTTCTACATAACTTTTGTACAAAATTATACGCTTAACCCTCTCGCAAACTACAATTCTTTTCAAGATAGTCTTAATGAGGTTGTGATACGTTGTTAATTCCTAATAACACGTCTAAATCACTGTATTCAATATGGGTAACAATAAATATGGGTAAACATTCAAAACTTTCCAAAATTCCATACCCGAACTATTTCGCATCCTATTTACATCCTATGTTAGACCACTTTAGAAATATGTTGGACTAATTTGGTCGCTACATCTCATCAAAGACATCAAACTTATTGAAAACGTTCAACGTCGATCGACCAATAAGATTTGGGAACGACTGCAGTATCTGAATCTTCCTCTCATGTCAAAACGGAGATCCAGAGGAGATATGATATTTACTTATAAATCTTACATGACCACTTCAACGATGATATCAGGAACCTATTGACTCTAACCCAAATCAGAGATTAAGAAGGAAATCTTTAGGACAATATGGTAAAATTGTTTCCAAATAGTGTCTAACAACTGGAAAACACGCCTAAGTGATGTGGTAACGGCAAGTGGTGTGACTGCATTCAAAAATAGAAATGACATTTCATGTGGGTTAACTTTATATAGTGGACCACGATCGTCTATGTAGTCTGGTTGTATTATTTTCTTTTTTTCACAGATGTCATGCGCGAAGTATATTGCACCCTTCCTAGGATACTACTTGCAGCACAATAATAAGTATTAACTGGATTAAGTTTGCACTACTGATTACTGGAAACTTAATGATATTTAAAGATGATAATTTAGTAGGAGACATTAGGTTGCAAGAAAACATGCTCATTTCCAGAATTTTCGCATATCAAGATTCTAAGTTCCTAATGAGTGGTATTGGCCTAAAAATTAGCAAAGTGGATACTAACTAAATGTGTGTATTTCTGACAACGAACGGTTAACTGTTACTCTGGTTATGATTGGGCGTACTCGACAAAACAACTGAATATGTTGTTCCACATTTTAACATTATCTTGGGACAACGGGTGGATCGTGTTCGTGCGGGTAAAAAAAGCCTACATGCGACCGGGTACTATTCACACAATGTACTCGTATATAGAAAATAGGCAATAATAAAACCCTTATACACTCACTTGATGGCATGATGAATCATCATGCAATCAAGTGAGTGTATAAGGATGATGAAGCCTGACTTTCTTTACAATAATTCGTAAGCTCTCACGGCCGGTGTCAGATGAATTGTACAATCTTCTGTGCATCAAGAATGCCGATCACGATACCAGAAGCACTGATCAAACCATCTGTGAAGAATAGCGAAATTTTTGCAATTCAGCATTGACCAGACAGGATCATTCCCCAGCAGATTCATAGAACGCACCTGAATTTCCTCTGCTCGAAGAACACTTTCGAAGATGTGAAGAATTAGAAGTGTTTCTGCTGCTTACAATCTGTATTATTGCTGTTCTACAACGTTTCCTATCATTTAATCTTCAATACTGGTCTTTTGATTAAGTTACGCAAATATTATTATGAGGCTTCCCATTAATATTTGTACTTTTCTAAGCAATTATTATTTTCATGTGTTTTCTTAGATAATCTTCACTGGATGTTAACAATATCCCCGTATTCTCAAGATCAAATTTAAATAATAAAGACCAAACAGAACCTGTCTGTCTACTATATTTGCTGAGCCATTTAGGTACCATTGCGGCTTATACATAGATCAAACATTCTAGCTACAAAACGGATATCTAATATAGACGAGAGAAGTTAACCAATTTTCGTAAGTTAAATTATTACTTTGTTATACTAATATGGTAAAAAAATAGATATTTTGCGTAAAACCCCTGGCTTCAAAAAAATATAAACTGAAAGAAATCAGAATAGGTCCCACAACTAGCTAAATTATACCAATATTTTGGCTAGTTGCGGGACCTATTCTGATTTCTTTCAGTTTATATTTTCGATTACATTATAGTTTAACGTTTGTGCGTCATCTTAATACAAAATGCCAATTTGTTTTATTGTGCTTTTATAATATAGTTGAATTTATTAAATACGATTGTGTGGCTTTAAAAGTAATGGAAAAATTAGCTGCAGCCTGTATTCGTATTTCCTTTTCTTACATGATGATAACTCCATTATAAAAAGCAATATCCTGCGAAGGACACTCTGTCAACAAGTCATATAATTTGATACGCTACCAAGGGGTAGGATGAAATCACAGACATATGCCTCTGACGGAAAAACGACAAACTGTTGCATGAACGCCCGTTTGCCCCTCCGTGGCATCGTCCCTTCGCGTTGTCAGCGACAGGCCTAAAAATACCCTGTGGGCCAAATTATATAATACTGCACATTTTGAAAATGCCAGTTTTCTTTGCTAAAATGCAACTGGAATTTTTATTTCGATATATCTTTGAAAAATATTCCTTCGCTATATGTATCAGTTGTGATAATTTTTTTTTTGAGAATTTCGTTATCTAAGTAACCGCTCCTGATGGATCTTTTCAATGAAATTTACCTCAAATGCGGTATTGTAAATAGAATGTACCTTTATTTATTACATATTTAATAATAATAATAATAATAATCATTTTATTTATATTTTAATTGTACGCACGATTTTAGGGTGTTTCATTATACTTTCCTGTAAGTACGTGCATTTAACTCTTTTTTAGCTATTATTGATTTTTTAAAGAAATCTGTTCGACACTATGACAATTGGTAACTATTTATTTCGGACATTTTGAAATGCAAGAGGCAGACACCATATGATTAGAGGAATCTATAAGCATGACACTGGTACCTCAACTGTTGGTAATTTGTCTACAGGGTGTTTAAAATTCAATTTGGTTTTAGTCCAAATTCTAACCTTCACGACTCAATTTTTTTCAAAAATTATTTGTCCAAACAATAACTGTTAGTAACATTATGGTGTTCTGAGTATCTAACAGAATAAATAAAAAAATAATTATCTCAAATAGTGATACCTACTTTATAAATGATCATTATATGAATAATTATTGTTATTATAATATATAAATAATTGTAATATAACATACCTTTTGTCAATATTTGAAATCTCATTATCATATTTACGGTAATGGTTTGGTTTTGCAGTAGCAATGAATGCTGTACTACTTTAAATCCCTGTAAAATTAATGTAACGTACATATGCCACTAACTATAAATATCTTACAGGGCATTTTGGCATAAGGACTCTGTTAAAACGCACCTGAATGTCGTAAAGAATCAAATATATTAAGAGAACTTAATTTGATCCACAGCGTAGACACACGTGCATCAGGGCCGTATTACAACTAGTGTAACCCCAGTTTATAAAATGTCATCGGCAGAACGGAGCAGTTTTTGAGTCAGAATTGCATTTAGCGGAAGGGGAGCGGCACACTTTGTGTAACTCGATTCACTGTTCATTGGGGGAAGTTTGGCAGCTTCTCAACTTTGACCGTCTGATGACTTAGAAATATCGTAATTAATAAAAATATTTTCTTTAAAAACTTAAAACGCTGAACGTACCGCGCAGGAAATATACAGGTGACGCGGTACGATTGCAGGTTTTCGTAAACTAATTAGGATTGATGGCAATCCAGATAGCAGCGCATCAAATGCATAAGATTTTGTGGTTCCAAAAAAAGACAAAGAATAAAGTAGTATAGGCCTTGGGGGTAGTATAGGGCGTGCGGGAAAGTCTGTCAAAATGACAGACTATTATTGTCTCCGCAAGCACAGAAATCAGTTTCTATTTCTGTGGCCTCAAGCAAATATCTCGACATAAACGAAAATGACCAGCGTCAAAGAAACAAACAAGCGGCCAATCAATCTCGTTTCTTGGATCTGAAACCATTACTGCTTATTGGATATACATAGGTAGTATACATATGAGACTGCTACTGTTTCATATGTGTAACTTGTCTAATCTTGTACTGTAATTCTCATGCCAAGAAACGATGCCCTATGTTTCCCATTGCTTGTCAAACATTTCATTTACATAGTTCCTGTAGAATGAAATACTACCCCTTAATTTGACGTTATATGTTGACTGTTGGTGAGATGTTACTTTTATATCGATATTCTTTAAAATACATCTAGGTACATGGAAACTTTCGTGAATCGACGCCCGTATTGTGATTTTATAAAAAAATGTATATTATTACAATATTCGTTTGGATCCGTATGTATCCAGAATATGTTTGAACAGATAAATAAACACAATGGAGATTCATCCCGTTTTCGGCATTTCGCTCTCTGAAGTTCCCCATTCCTCGACTTTATCACATGTTTCCAAACCCCCTGGAGGAATGACCACACAATATTTAATCGCTGTCGGGAACGAAACAGGCTCATTTCAGAAATGAGACCCATACCCGATAT
Source organism: Pogonocherus hispidulus (assembly GCA_963924545.1). NCBI lineage: Eukaryota > Metazoa > Arthropoda > Insecta > Coleoptera > Cerambycidae > Pogonocherus > Pogonocherus hispidulus. Next base: position 46,134,209 of record OZ004698.1, on the reverse strand, counting down.
GAAAAGCCACAAAAAGAGATAGCATTTCGACAATATCTCAAAGGAATCGTCCGCAATTTCTGGTATACAAAAAGCCAACCACGATAAGGCGTTCCTGGAGAAGAAAAACGTGAATGCCCATTTTATTTTTACTGTAAATGGATGTCGAGTTGTCAATATCGGCGATATAGATGCAGCAAGTAATTCAGTCCAAGAATGTTAATATTTAAATCACAACGAAAGTTTATTCACGCTACTGAAGAAATATTTTTTTTATATAATAAATAAAAAGTAAAATTTGACGTAGAATTTGGCAAGCTTCAAACATGTCTCTTGGGCGACTGTATAGGGTATATGACTCCAATATCTTTATCATATTATAATGTTCTATACGTATTTAATTAAATGAATCCATCTATTTTTCTTTAGTGTTTTGTGTTTATATATAAATATTTAATTATATTTTTGGATACTTTCTGATTAGTGACCGAATGCAAGTATATATTTCCTTTTCCTTCTCCTTATTTGTTTTATGTAGGTATTCCGTGGACACTAACGAAGGCTTATATTTAAACTGTTTTATGACATGGCCACATATTTTTGTGGATATATCCACATTTGTATATGTTTATATAATCTTAAACTGTTAGTTTCAACTTTGATATTCGATAACACTTAGGTACCTTTGAAGGATCCAGGAAAAAAACCGGAAATATTTAAACCATCAAAATATTTTAAGAAGGAATTTACGAACCAAAATACTTTTTACTGTCGTCATTTTTCTATTACTACAGCATTCGGTATTGTAACATGGATTATAAACGAAAAGAATCTACGAACATAGCAATAAATTATCTGAATTAACGGCATAACTAATTAACGTAAACGCAAATTATACGGCCCATTCATCTTTTTAAGAGCTATCCCACGTCCTGACCAGTAAAATTGTTATTAGAAATGCCTTCTTTTAAACATAAATTCCATCCGTAGCTGTCGTACAATTATGGGTTGTGAAGATGAAGGTATGTGTAATTGGATGTGTGTCCACTCTTTATACCAAGTTTTTGCAGCCCGCGGTTCACAAGCGACAAAAGAAGCAACCTGGTCGTGCAACATCAATTCGATCGAATGTCTCAAGTATGTCGAGGTCAGTGGAGAACTGCAATTAGGTTGTAGGCGATATTTTGGATAGCAGGACGAGCAATCGCATTCCCAAGAAATGGGACAGCAATCACATTGTTAATCTGATTTTCGGTTGATCGGTATCCGAACAACTCGTTCTGATACCGATTGAAAAGAAAAAAATTATACATCTACTCCCTCCCCCCTAGAGTACAATAATATATCGCTAACACATAATGTTACGAGAACAATCGCAAATAAATATTGCAGCGCGTTCAAATATCTCCCTTAACGGGAGATATTTGGGCCTATCACGTTTCCATGGTCAGTCTTCATGAAGAAGTTTTAGAAAAGAGAAAATCAATATCGTTATCGTTACACCTTACCTTGTACCTTAATTTCTAACGGGACCCATTTTCGAGAAGATGAAGTGTACCATATGCATTGACAAGCTAGTTTTCTATAATCTTAGGTACCTATTAGGTATCTACAAATGCATGGGTGTAGACACTTATAAGAAGACTTTCTACTCGACATTCTATCCTAAACTGCAAAATATAAGAGTTGATGTAACTGTAGACATTGGATTTATAATTTTAAACTGACGGCAATACACAAAAAAACATTTGCCCAGATTTGGTAGCTGGAACACTGCGCAATAACTTAGAACAATATATCCTTCTTACTAAAGTACACTCGTTATTCTATTCCTTTTTTTGCAGTTCCAATTTCCGTATTCTGCAAATATGAAAGTCCGGTCTAGCCTAAAAGGAAGCAGAAGCAAAGACGTTTTAGTTCCGGTTCGCGAAGGGAACGAACGATGGCCGTAAGACCCTCGATTGGTAGTCTATCAAATTATCGGCAAAATTTATTTTTCCCCTGGCTATGCCAAGGGTACGGTGTGTATTTGAAGTGTATAATTTAATAGGGGCGTTAGATGTTTATCAGCCGGTGAATCATTGCAGGCGGATTGTTTTTAGTGGAACTCCTGGTTTTTTTATTTGAATCAGGTGATGTGATAATACGGCATTTGATTTTACATATACATGAATGAACCAAACAAAATTATATTCGACCATTTTGGCGTGTACATGGCCGAAAGTTCCTACTCTCTCTCTCGAGTTAGCTAAAAGTTCTGAACAAGTTAAGAAATGCTAAGAAGACTATTAGCTGAATCTGGAGTTGACTAAGTTAATAAGTACGCTAAATAATGTTAATTCTAATTTTTGTTAGTATGACTTCTAAATCATATCCGAAATTCATAAATCATCATTAATATTTAGATTTCTGATATTTAAGAAAAGAGGGGTAGAAATAAATGTATGAATTAGCCGAGAAACTGATCAGTCCAAACATCAGTTTTTACTTTTGATTGTACAGAAACTATCGACCAGAAAAATATTACGACCAGACGAATTTGGCTGGAACGCCAAAATAATCGTCCAAGTTCATCTCTCTGTTCAATTTATTTATTGCGCATGAACGTTACCACATAGTAACCGTTTTTTTCGTGGTTATTGTGTGTTGGAACAAACTTATTAAAGCACGTTTGTTTGAGTCGATCAAAAAATAAAAATCATTCTCAATTTCTAATTTCTACTGATCGCATTCTACGCATCGACTTATATATAACATATAATTTCTCATTGATATAAAGTACATAATTGTTCAGTGTCGACAAGTTACTGTCCTCATTTATTTATAGACAGTTAGGCTACCAATTATGAGAGGTAGTTCGATACGAATGAATGGCTGACCTCAAAACCTGGACGTGCACCGTCAATTATACAATAATAACAATAACATCTGAAAAATATGTACCTACTCATAATGTCCAGCCAGCTTGATACATCATTTTAAATTGGCAATAAAAGTACCACTGCCTACTACAAAATAAATTGAGGTGAAAAGAATTCAGATATCTGAGCTATTAACTTATAATCGAGATATAATAAAGATAGATCTTCTGCAGAAATTTAAATTTTTAGTATTGCAAAAATGAAATTATTTTTCCATATCGCAAATATCGTACATTATCAAATATCGTAAATATTACAATTGAAATAATTAAACTATAAATAAATAATTATTTGTTATTTGTATGGAATAAATAATATTATTTATGGTATCTTTACTCTTTATGATGATATTGGCAAGATGATATATTGGAAGAAACTGAAGAAAAGGAAAGTATGTTTTCTATGTCAATTTAAACAATTGCAAGTGTATTTTAAGGGAATGGCAAAGGTCTTTGAAATTGTATCATGTTTTTCTGTCTTTTCTTTCTTTGCGATACACCTACGAGGGCCTGAAATAATCACGAAGGCCTCAACGATTTTTAATTTATACATGTCGTACTCATGTTTTTTTAATTTTTACTTATTCTACTTGCCAAAGTCACGACACACATTTTTATTTACATATCGTATAACAGTAGTATTGTTATGCGATGTGTAAATAAAACTTAAGTATATTGACTCTAGAATGTAAAAATGCATGATGCTAAGTTTTATTTTCCCATGGCAAGGTCAGGTGTCCATTAAATAAATAAATTATGCCGTATTGCATTTTTTACAGAATTAAGTATACACAGATACACCGCAATTATCATTTACCTTTTATTGGGTAATTTGTTACACTTCTGAAAATAGCATGACGAAAGTTAAAAATAAACCCTAAACGGCTTCGCCAAAACAAACAGTTGCAATTTTTTTAGAAATTCTCACACTGTCGCTGTATGAAATGGTCGGTAAAATGTAAGTAATTATTTTGAAACACAAAACATCAGTTTTTTAGAAGATTCGGAATACTCTCATTATCAAAACCCATCACTAAAATTGAAGTACTTCGAATTTGTCAACTATATGTTAATAATTATTGTTTATATGCTTCTATATAAGGGTGCCTACTTGCATGTGTGTACAAATCTATAAAACATTTATTATTCAAGGTATTTTAGGGGATCCCATTTTTAGGGGTCCTGATCACATACATTATCTATATGTCTATCTAGAGTCCTGATAAACAGCATACTTTGTTTGAACATTAAAAAAATCGTGGCAGGCCCAGAATATCTATCTTAAAAGTGGTAGTAGGGCAAAGTCAGTTTTCAATGATCTTTAGAACAAGACAGTCAGTTCGGAAAACGTTCAGTCAAATTTCTTAAACAAAGGTTTTATGGATTCATTATTTATAAACAAATAACCTGTATATATGCTATTAGATAATCGGCCATATGATGTATCATTTGATATTAAAATAACATCGATGGCTTTATAGCCAATCGGAAACCATGACTCCTGATTGGATATGAACTTAACAGTCCTTGTTATAAAATAACATACGGGATACATCATAGGCCTGAATATCTATAGACAATATCTACGGTTATTTTAAGTAGAGGCGATCAATCCCCATTCAACAAAAATACGTCATATTTTGGTTTAATAATAAATATCTAATTTTTCCGCGTGAGAATTTTATTTTTGGTTAGAATGAATATATTTGCATAATGGTACAAATAAAATACATTTGACAATACTAGGCATAAAAAACAAACAATCCACTGCAACATGTTAATAACCAATTTGGTATTTATTCCAGTTGTAATAGTCCTACAATGCGTAAAAGGTTTAACATTTCAAAGTATCTAAACAAGATCTTATCGAAAGAATTATTCATAATCAATGGAAACGTAAATTACATATTATAGTCACTAAATATAATACCTAAAATTAAATAATATATGCGATATGTTAAACTATTCAAAATTAAAATATATTTAAGGACCACACACATACACACCCGCGCGGACTATGGACCAAAGTTTCAGCTCAGATCAAAGAAACAGATACACAAATATAATTTGTTTGTGTATATCTATATTTAAGAAAGTTTTAGAGTCCTGGGAAGTCAAGCAGACATTAAATAAAAGTAGGAGCTTACTGACTACAACGTATGCCTAAGCTCTTTAGAAGCTCGAATAAATCTACCAATAAATTTCAACACTGCATATAGAATGTTTGGATTTATCCGCTACACGTACGGGTCCCATATTAAACTCACTAATGAAGGGCTGTAAGGTGTGAATACAGCATATATCTAATGAATTTTAATGCGCTTCTTATCGTCTTTAATACATTATACGACCAGACGTTAATGTTCCGACATTTACATAAGAGTCTGGACGATATTCTTTATGGTATGGGCCGGACGAAACATAAAACGTAAATGGTAATGGTATTCTGTGCAGTATTTCAGTAACAATAGTACTTACGGTAATCATCTCTTGAAATGTTTAATATACAGTTACTAACCTGAAACAAAGGAAATATTATTTGTATGTATCGCAACAGATTTTATAGTTCGATATATAATTATTTGGGAATTTAGCAACTGAAGCAGATGTCAGATACACATATATAGCTTTCTATCCCGAAAATTGATAAATGTTATACAAAGCTAAACAATATTTAAAAGAAATAGGCTTGGTTAAAGAATAATTTTGATAAAATATTTGTAACTTCTTGAAAATACAAAAAATTGTTGGTTTCATGAAATTGGCACTGTGATTTTAATTATACTTATATTATTATATCAAAGAGAATAATTGCAATTTGCTTTATAAATACCTATTCATAAAATCAGTCGATATGGAGAGTAAAATAGATAAATAACATCTTTTTATTGGCAGTAACACTAGTAGCTGTAAACTGCTCAAGACGAAGAAGGGGTCACATAAAGAATGTGGTACGATATTTTGGTTTCTACGCAACCGAATCAAGTCATAACACATTCTTTATGTGATCCCGTATTCGTTTTGAACAGTTTATATGGATATGCATAATACGCATTCCTAATGTAATATAGCTATTAAGGATTAAGGTAATATGGTAACTTCAATTGACACAGCATACGGAAAAGGTCAAGGATGCTGAGGATTGGCTTGTTTTAGTGCGCTTACTGCAAAACCTCTGCAAATCTCGGCCAACCATTCATGACTACGCTTTTCGTCGCAAGGCTACGCATCTGGTAAACTCCCTCAACTAACACTTATAAATACACAATGTGTCAAAAATTGAAGCAGTTATATATATACTATAGTTATCATTCCAGTGGTTCAATGTTACTTACACTATATGACGCAACTCTTCGAATAAAACAATTTACAGCAATTAGAATTAGATACTGTTATCTATCAAAGAATGTAAAACGCAGATGAAATTAAATTTATATAACAATTTGTTGAGGCTAATATGAAAAATACAAGCGAACATCACTTGAGGTCATTCAAAATTAAATATATCAATAAAATAATTGATATAATTAATAAACAACATCATGTTAGTTCTTGATTTACGATGCACTTAGGAGTACATCGACAAGAAAAACATGGATAAAATAAATATGTTTTTATAAATACATTTATCAGGAATAGGGTACTAACGTTTAATACATAAAACTTATCGATCAATGAAGAAGTTGTGCCTACATTTGAATTACAAAATATTTCTATTTCATTTCAAAAACACTCCTATCAACACAGCACAGAAATAAGTTTATTTTAATTGTTATTGAGGAGTGAAACAACAAAATATGAATTTATAAATGTTTTATATGTAAATGCAATAATTAGAATAACGTTCGAAATAATAAATAGACAAAAGAATAAGTATCTAAAATGTGAAAAAAGTGAATATAATATAGAATAATTCAAACACTACGATATGCTGACAACTATAAAACTAAAATCCGAACTAAAATCGGTATCATTGAAGAACCGCACTGCTTGTAATACGAACAAATAAACAAATAGGCAATTTCGACAAAGTCGAAAATCTATAAAGAAAGAAATTATAAGAAAAAACATCGCACCAGGTTTATAATATATAATAGGTGTAAAATATAAAAAAAGAAACAAAAATAAAAATAAGAAATTAAAAAATTATTTGCATAAACTACTCAACCAAACAACTTCGCACGAATATGTAATATGGTGATTGGTAATACATACAGGGTGATTTATAAGCTCCGTGACACTTTGGCAGGTAAATGTTGGGAGAGATGACATTAAAATGTAGGTAGGTACTGTTATACCTTGTACAAGAAGTACCTACTGATTGTATAGTGAAAATTAAAAACAAGGCATAAATATGTACATTTATTTTCACTTCATATAAATGTTGACTGTCGATATAAACGATATAAAACAGTACAACATGCATAATTCTTACAGCTCTTTCAGTTCAGTTCTCAAGCAGTAATAAAATATTGGTTTTGAAGTAAATATGGCAATTGATGTTAACACGTGGTAACGAATTTCGAATTCGTTGGTGGTAACAGTAGGATTACTCTTTGGTAATAGCTAAAACTCTTGGGGTTATCGACCTTTGAAGGTCACTGAAACGACTGATCAATTGCCTACATTTTACAAATTTTTTTTGAACCAAGTAAAAGAGAGTCCCAACGAGACCAACTGTTTAGCATCCCTATCAACCCTACAATAAAAAAAGAAAAGGACCCAAATGAGCGCTTACATTTTTATACATAATTGAAAGTAGCCGCAGTCTCATATGATGATTTGTGACATAGCAGGTGTTAGTTTTATTTCGAAAGGTTTGAAATATCCTATATAATTCACATTCCAAAAGAAAAAAAAAACAATCCATACTGTTGATTTATGCTAATTTATGCAACCGAAACAAAGCTAATGGACAATTAATTATCGACACATTAAATTGTTTGGCCTCTTGAATAAGCGGCAACTCCTTAGCCGTGTATCCGTCCTTTTACTAGGAACTACTCATATATTTATAGAAACTAGAGAACGTTAAAGTGCATTTTTATCTATTTTAAACCCAGCTGGCTTTTGAAGAGCACTCGTATTAGCATAATCGAAGCGTCCCGAAATCGTCTGCAGTCTTTGAAAAATGTTAGGGAACATTAAGCTGTCAAACAACATTCGAGTGGCGTTTCATTTTATCATTGGTTTGGACGATGTTTGTTTGGACATTGTTAAGTATAATTTCGTGTCCGTTCAAACATTTCACTTTCCCCAACAAGTAAGGAATAATTTAAACTAAATTATTGTAATAAAGTATTCATGGCACTTATATGTTATGATGAATTATACCTATTACTAGATATAATATTGAATCAATATAAATATTTACATTGGTATCATTGTAACACAAGTGAAATGCACTTTTAGATTTTATTTTGCACACAGATTGAATAAATGGAAGTCAATAACCACAAGAAATGTCAATTTTTGGCATGTTGAACTTGTGTCTTGAATTGGATTATTACAAAAACAAAAGAAAACTAACGATTACAACTTTTTCACGTTTATTGTAGTCCTAAATAGTTGAAATTATTTTTTTAACCATTATGGTTGAAAGCATGTATTCGAATGACCTTGGAATTGGTGGTCCTACAATTTTTGTTGATAACAACCGGAAGAATGCCGTCTATTTGCAGAGTGCAAAGTCATATACCTTCGCGTGCGCCAAAAAGTCTGTTGGCTAGGCTGGTGTACTGTCTATTTCCGGAAAATGGACGGATATGCAGGTATATCGTTATAACTTGCAGACGGGATTTTATTCACAGGTTTTACTTTACCGTCTGTGACGTCCAAGATGGCTTAAGGTTAGAGTAAATAAACATTTCACTCTTTACACAGATTCGACAATTTTTGTAACATATTAATAATATTTTTTAAAAAGTATACATGCATGTACAGGGTGGCGCAGATGGATCGGGTGGTTTTAAAATACTTGTCAAACTGTCAATTTTAAAGGTATTGGATTGAAATAAAGTGCAAAACGTGTAGTTACAATGGAAGTGTATTAACAAAAAATTAGTAAAGTTAGTTTTTAAAAATTACATCCATCAAATGCCCTCCTTCTCGAGCGACGCATTCTTGGAGTCGGTCCTTAACGTTCCGCATTGCCCGCTCAAGCACATCACCAGGAATTAATGTGATTTCATTGTGAATTGCTGCCTTCAACTCCTGAATGGTCCGGGGATTGTTCATGTACACCCTTGCTTTTAAATAGCCCCATAAGAAGAAGTCACATACCGTGAGGTCCGGTGAGCGAGGGGGCCAATGGAGATCTCCATTACGGGAAATCAAACGGCCAGGGAACAGGGAGCAGGCGGTTACTGTTAATTCGCAGCGTTATGTGAACATAATTGAAGAATTTCTTCTCCCACAACTTGAAGAGAACAATTACGACATGGACAATATGTGGTTCCAACAAGACGGCGCAACTGCACATACCGCTGGGATATCAATGCAAGCTGTACGCGCTCTGTTCCCTGGCCGTTTGATTTCCCGTAATGGAGATCTCCATTGGCCCCCTCGCTCACCGGACCTCACGGTATGTGACTTCTTCTTATGGGGCTATTTAAAAGCAAGGGTGTACATGAACAATCCCCGGACCATTCAGGAGTTGAAGGCAGCAATTCACAACGAAATCACATTAATTCCTGGTGATGTGCTTGAGCGGGCAATGCGGAACGTTAAGGACCGACTCCAAGAATGCGTCGCTCGAGAAGGAGGGCATTTGATGGGTGTAATTTTTAAAAACTAACTTTACTAATTTTTTGTTAATAAACTTCCATTGTAACTACACGTTTTGCACTTTATTTCAATCCAATACCTTTAAAATTGACAGTTTGACTGTATGTTATGTAACAAATATAAATACGTATGTCTGCAACTTCCCAAATTTCTGCAAATTTTAGATTCCCAGTTGGTAAATTGGGACTGTTGCAAAACCATTCACTAACAAACTCTACCTCTGCGTCCGAATTAAACCGCCGCCCTTTTGATGATTTCTTTAATGAGCCAAATAGAGAAAATCGCATGGGAACAAGTCAGGACTGTAAGGCGGATGTTGTAAAACTTCCAAATTCATACGACCAAGCAGATCTTGAGCTACGTGGGGGGTCGTCGAGCATTATCACGCAGAAGAATGTGAGCTTCCTGGGACGTCTATTCTAGAGGCCGACCAGTAAGCGTTTTAAGGTATCTGAATATCGCTCAGCATTGATTTTGACATCAGGTTCTTTAAAACCTACAAGCAGTACACCCTGGTAATAAAAAATACGGTCACCGCATAACTTTTCCTGCCGTGCATGCTTCCACCACATATTTTAAAGTTTGAATTCTGGAGTGGCAACACAAAGACTCATCAGCGGCAACAATTTGGTATAAAAAGGCACCTTGTTCATAGCGGATGAAATGCTGTAATGATAAGGATGAACGCAATTCTTCTGCTCATATCAGTAAACAATCGTAGGATCCACAGTGACCAGCAACTTTGTGATAGCCAAGGCTATGAATGATTGAATGAAAGGATGAAAAGTTCCCACGGTGATGCTCAACATTTCCAGCTTTATTTGTTACATTTTAAACTAATGCCGCAACACGTGCAAGTCTGGGACGGGCCAAATCTTTAATGGATTCTCTTCCTTGTCGAAATTTATTGCACCATTCAACCACTGCTATATGAGAATAACAACTATTATAGTCCCCATATACAGTTTTCTTTCCCATATACATTTCCATAGGCTGACAACCCTCAGAGATCAAAAACTGAATAACAGCACACAGATTATCTTTGGACTGATTTTTTCTATCATACATACAACAATTTACAATTACAATTTTACATACAATTTTACACCTAAGTACAAGGCGTAGAAAAGAGCAAACCGAAAATATTTTTGAGATGCGGCACTATTACAAATGAATCAAGTTACCATTGCGACGAAGTCATGGCTACGCAGATCAAACGTGTTTCTATTGACCATATCCTTGTATACTTGTACGAGTATTAATTTTGGCTACAACCGTATTCAAATTTGAAAGTAATGTTATTGTTTTTATTTATTACATAACTGATTTATACATTTTACTTTTGTAGTGACAAGCATTATTGCATAGATATATCATTGTTATCTCATCATAAATAGTTTATGATGATAACTCAGGTGTTTCTTCTAAAATCATAACGAACTGATTTTAATAAGATAGTAATGTAAGTAATAGTCTACTAAAAATGGTAACTAAATAATTTCAGTAATTACCACTTCCATTATAATTACACACTTAGATGTTTACTACTTACAATGTTTCATGAACAAATGCTGTACGTAATACTGTTAATATTATTAAATATCTACATACATATATTAACAAATTTTCCGTTGCACGTTTGATGCCAGTATTAGGTATTATTCCATATAAAAGTACATATAATTTTTTACATGTAAGTTTTATATTTCAAAATGGATGCAACAATAACATTATTTGATGACTGATTATACAGTCATGTAGTAATAATATAGCATATTATAAATTTTCATTAGTATACCCATTATAATCTCGGTATACCTAAGGTTACTAAGATTTCTTGTTTAGTAAAACCAAAGAGTAAAACTATCAACTTAAATAGTTGCAACCTTAATTACTATTTTTTTACCAAAGATTAGGTGTACCCTTATATCACAAAAATAAAAAAAAACTCATACAAGAACATTAAACTGGCTAGTAGATTTGAGGAAGATAAGAAGTCAATAAAAATCAACTTAAACAAACAAAAATATTTTTTAACATTTACATATTAAAAATGAAAAATTAAGTATCAATAGAAGAATTTTTTGAGCATACCTATTCATTAGAATAGTCTTACCAAAGAGAATAAACTAATTTCTCTTTGGTCTTGGTCTTCTACAAAAAAATTTATTTCCTACACCACAGATTAATTTGTGCCAAGACGTGTACGTTGTCAAATTCTAATTGGTTCAAAAAAGGCAACCCTTAATTTATTTGATAATTTATTCTAAAAATAAACAACTAAAATAGAATACCATCAAAGGTTGTGTATCATCTTTATATGCCTTGTGTTTACGTCATACACAGAGTTCAAGACTAACCGGTCGTACTAATTGCCTACGATGTTAGAATGTAATAAAGTGAAGTTCTATCCGAGATTTAGCCTCAATTTGCATTAAAAAATCTATTCGAATCAATGTCTCGTGTTATTAGAATATTACTTGTAGTCACCTTATGCATGACTAAGCGTTGGAATCGCCTTATGCATAAATACGCCAACACTAAAACATCCGATAACCATTATGAAATGGAAAACATTGGGCAATGTTGCCAACTCTGCCATCGGAAAATCCCACCTCCCATTTCAGAATGTTTCAACGTTTATACTAGTTTGACTTTATTTTATAAATACACCGAGTGTAAAGAATGCATAACGTACGCATGAACCCTTCATTATAATCTGTTAAATCTGTAGATGGTGCGCCGCAAATAAATTGTACTAGGACAACACCACCTATAGGTGGCGTTGACTAGGACCGACCCTCCGCCTAAGTGTATTTACAAACGGTACTTCCATTTAACAATAACAATAATGAACAAGGGATAGGAAAATCAGTCTGAAATTGTACAGGAATTCTTATCGGGAAAGCTTAAAATATACAAAAATATACTGATTGCCAGGGATAAGATTCACTCTAGCGCTAATATATACTTTAATAAGATCAATAAGCTTATCGTTGACTTCATTTGTCCGCCAAAAGTGTTTGCCCAAGTGAAAAGTTTGCAGTTGAAATAAATAATAATTTTCCGTGAGATAAATATATACTATTTTATTCACAATCAATAAATCAGTACTTACAATGAACATTTACGTAGCCCGAAAAGGGACCAAGTAAAAACCCATTGTTCCCCACTAAATTCCCACTTGCAGGTTCAAAATGCACATTTTCAAATTATTACTCAATAATTGTGAATAATGGCATCTTCTGTCATTTTGATATTTAAAAATTTAACGTGAAATAATTTTAAATTAAATCATTAATGTAAGTCAACTAGTGCAAACAACGGTTCTATTCGGTTATTAATTAACATGTACAGGGTGACCCATTCGTCTGGGATTCCTTTATTTCTCCACTATTACCAACTTTAGAAAAAAATATCTAATACAAAAGTTTTCAGAAATAATAAGGGCTACAATTTAAAATTAGTTACAGATATACAGGGTATTCACGTCCTTCCAAACCTATAAAAATTTTCTTATTTTAAATGGAACACCCTGTATATTATTAGCTCATTGGATTCCTCATCGCAAGTGCTTTTAGTCCATATAACATTTATTATAGCTAAACTTTATAGTTTCAAAGATATTTAATATTTTGTGTAAAAAATGACAAATGCAGACTTTGGTGAAAATAACAGTATCTTCCTTAGTTTTTAAATTTCGATAATGAATATTGGTATTCGTTTAGTATAAGCCATGGCGAATATTTTGCTGTATATAAATGTTTTATAAATTATACAGGGTGTTAATAATCTCGTAGCAAAATTGGAAAACTGTAAGGGCCAATATCTCGTTTATTTTAAATGGAACACCCTGTATATTTTTAATGGATCAGATTCAGAATTGAAAACTGTATCGATCCATATTAGTATGTTATATACCCAAAGATAATAGTTTTCGAGTTATTTTGAAATTTAAAATATTTTACTCTTTGGCTACAAGAAAACCTAAATTATGAGCCTAGATGCCTTGGAAAACAAAATTTATCAAGTGAATTTAAATCATAATTAAAATCAGTATTTAAATCAAACTCTTGTAATATTTTTTTTATTCAAATAAATAACTAACGTAACATGATATTTTTCAAAGTTATCAGTACAATGTAATAAAAATAAATTTTTGATTTTTTTAATATAAATGAGATTTTGCTCAAACCTTCTAAAGATTAACCTACGCTTAGACAATAAGTCTCGTTAAATTTTATTTTATTTTATTTCAAAAAGTCCACCCTGTTGCTGAATGCACAGTTCAACTCTTGTTCGAAATGAAACTTGCACATTTCTTAGGATAGCTGATATAATGTTTCGGAAGGAATGTCTAATTCTGTCTCTCATATCGTCCGCTGTCGGAGACATGCTGTATACTCTATCTTTGACGTATCCCTATAGAAAAAATTCAGACATGTAAGGTCTAGAGAACGCGCAGGCCAATTTACTGGACCCCCTCGACCAATCCATCTATTTGGAAAATGTCCGTTCAAAAAATTCCTTACATTAACGCTATAGTGCGCGGGGGGACCATCCTGCTGAAGTCTTGGTAAGATATTTAAGGGAATATCATTCAATAGATAGACATTCCAAAAGGTAATTTTGTAAAAAATCTAAATATGGCTCTCCTGTAAGTGGATTTTCAAAAAAATATGGACCTATTATGTGCTCTCCTAAAATTGCTCCCCAGCAATTTATACACTCAAAAAATTTGGTTGTTCTGTTGAATAAAAATGAAAATTGCAACGACTCACATTTCCATTTTTATGAAACGTTGCTTCGTCGCTGAACATTACAAAATTTAGAAATATTTCTTCATTGTTTATTATTTCCAACATCTGTTCGCAACATTGTAGTCGTTTTTCAAAGTAATTTGGACGTAGAGCTTGATGTAACTTAATCTTGTAGGGATGAAATTTGTTAACCTTTAAACACTTACTCATAATTTATGTTTACTTGTAACCAAAGAGTAAAATATTTTAAATTTCAAAATAACTCGAAAACTATTATCTTTGGGTATATAACATACTAATATGGATCGATAGAGTTTTCAATTTTGAATCTGATCCATTAAAAATATACAGGGTGTTCCATTTAAAATAAACGAGATATTGGCCCTTACAGTTTTCCAACTTTGCTACGAGATTATTAACACCCTGTATAATTTATAAAACATTTATATACAGCAAAATATTTGCCATGGCTTATACTAAACGAATACCTATATTCATTATCGAAATGTAAAAACTAAGGAAGATACTGTTATTTTCACCAAAGTCTGCATTTGTCATTTTTTACACAAAATATTAAATATCTTCGAAACTATAAAGTTTAGCTATAACAAATGTTATATGGACTGAAAGCACTTACGATGAGGAATCCAATGAGCTAATAATATACAGGGTGTTCCATTTAAAATAAGAAAATTTTTATAGGTTTGGAAGGATGCGAACACCCTGTATATCTGTAACTAATTTTAAATTGTAACCCTTATTATTTCTGAAAACTTTTTTATTAGAAATTTTTTGCTAAAGTTGATAATAGTGGAGAAATAAAGTAATCCCAGACGAATGGGTCACCCTGTACATTTATACAGGGTGTCCACCTAGTGCGCGTAAGTCCAATATCTGGGTTAATAAAAGAGATAACTTAATTTTTTTTTCTGCAGGGTTGTCTAATATCCCGAGCTGCACAAAATGAAAATATATTTACATATTCAGGGTGTTCAGTTTTTCCTGGACAGGTACCAACTTCGTTTTTCTAAATGGAAATATATATTTTTTATTGCTTTTTCGAACTAAACCCTTGATTTTAGTAGGACTTTCATCAGCCTTCCCTATACCTAACTTAAACTGTTTTTGAAATATTGACGGGTGAATATTGACATTTTTGCAACTTTGTCACCCTGTAAAATCTAAACGGTTTGAGATCAAGCAAAACGGTTTGCACATTCCTATCTTAACTTTTCATAAGCTATCGTTTGATACTAATTTCAAATTTATACAGGAATAAAAAATTTTCAAAATTTTCAGAAAATTTTAAATTTTTGGATAATTCTGAAATTAGTATCAAACGATAGCTTATGAAAAGTTAAGATAGGAATGTGCAAACCGTTTTGCTTGATCTCAAACCGTTTAGATTTTACAGGGTGTCAAAGTTGCAAAAATGTCAATATTCACCCGTCAATATTTCAAAAACTGTTTAAGTTAGGTATAGGGAAGGCTGATGAAAGTCCTACTAAAATCAAGGGTTTAGTTCGAAAAAGCAATAAAAAATATATATTTCCATTTAGAAAAACGAAGTTGGTACCTGTCCAGGGAAAACTGAACACCCTGAATATGTAAATATATTTTCATTTTGTGCAGCTCGGGATATTAGACAACCCTGTAGAAAAAAAAATTAAGTTATCTCTTTTATTAACCCAGGTATTGGACTTACGCGCACTAGGTGGACACCCTGTATGTACCTCTAAATTATACAGCGACATATTAAATTGTAAGAGTATTTAATAAGCACATCATTTTATCGTTTCATTTGAAACCTAACACACACTTTTAATTTTGGCCATAATCTACTAATTATACGTCTCATATTATATGCACCGACAAATTTAAGGGGCCAATAAAAAAATAGCAGGGCATGAGGATAATCTTTAAAACATTAACGTAAAAACTTGAAACGGTTGACTTTTCATACCAGTTGGCAACGTTGTTATTTTATTACGTATACCATCATCGTCATTCAGCGAGTATAGTACTGTACCGTCACTACAACTGCATTCAGCGGTGTAGAGGTGGGGAAGGTTGGGTGTTTTAATAGAAAGTCACGCCACCACACCAAGTCTCGCCACGGACTTTGAGCACCTGGCATGGAATAACGAATACCAAGGCAAAGTAACCGTGCATAAAAAAGTGTACAGAGGAAGTATTTAAAAACGTAGAAATCTCATTAAATCGCGAGGCATGTATTGGCGCGCGCTTCAAGTGTTTTCAAAATCGCCTGTATAGAGGAAAATTCAAATTACATGGATACCTAATGCACGCAAGCTATTTCAAGTCTACGGCGTGACTGGCTTGGTACATGAACTCCTATGCTAACCTAAGTCAGTATCATGTGGTTGAGGCCAGTTATTTTGTATACCTATGGTCGAGATAAATTTTCCCATTGAATATCAATGTTGTAGAAATTGAGATTGTGCATTTTCATCCATGAGCCATACCAAAATTTATTCTTCGTTTTCAGCGAGTATGCATAGAAAAGTACTTAATCAATCAATCAAAAGTAGTGCAGTCATCACAATTCCATAGGCGCGTCTGGTAAGAGAGGGCCGAATTTTAAAAAATATAAAAATAATCAAAACGCTAAATCTCAGTTAAATTGGGCCTTTCATGAACACTAATATATTGCAGAAGAATTACCATATTGTGGTCCAGTTGTTCCCGCACTTGCAAAAACTTTGTAATAACTGACTGGCCATCTCAAATAACTGTAGAACAGAAGTTGCCAACAAAAAACACGTGTTCTACATCACTTGCACAACCTAACCAGTTTCCATAATAGCCAGTCACGTTGCTTATCTTTTAAAATACACCAATCACATTGCACTTCATATAGAGTCCATGAAATTTTAGTCTAAATCACTATGCATGGCGAGCGGCACAAACTTAAATTTGTATACACAATTCATTGTATTGGTTAAAGATTATTTTATGCGATGGTGAATAGTATTGATACTATTCCTGAACTACTATCTATAATTTTGGCATAGGAATTATAAAGTTAATACAAATTTGACCGCACCTTATTTTTTTTCTGAATATAATTGAAGAGCAACTATAAAACGTTAATACAATTAATACACAGTAGGTTATTCTATCCGGGGCTGTAAATACTTAGAATTCGATTGAATTAACAGTGAGTTGTATTAACGATAGCATGTAGTCAATGATGTATTGAAATGATATCGTTACTGCTGTACAACGCATACTTATAATTTAATGAAATGCAAAAGTTACAGAACTTCAAAAAACGGTGTTTATGATTTTTTCTCACGAATCATAACTGATTAGTATTGTTTCATTGAAAGCGCATCATTAATGCGCATAATGAAATGAGCATCATTACTTTCCAGAAAGTAAAAATAGATTTTCTTATAAAACAAAGAATCATTAATACAGTTTATTACTGTAAGCTCCTCGGCAAAGTAGAAAAACCAAGCAAACAAAGAACTCTATATCGTTATTCTTTTGGCTGATAACGTCCTACTACGTACCACCTACTTGCCTAATAGTCCAGATCTGGTCCCGAGTGACTTTCATGCACGTCCAAGTTTTTCTGAAGGGCAAACTATTTGGCTTGAATGAGGAAGTAATCGATACACAAAAAGAAATTGGATGCGTCATCAAAATAATTATTCGGAGGTAATACGGAAGCTACCTGGTTACGTGGAACAAGTTGAAAAAATATCGATTCAAAAGTTTGATAGACCGAAAACAATTAAATACAGGTCAAATTGGTATTCACCTCGTACCATACCACTAAGTAAGTCTAGATTATCCATCCTCTCGTGCTTTTTGTGTACATATTTCAAGGTACTGATGTGTTAATTGTTAAACACACACGCCAACACACACATCTTCATCTGGAAGGGTAAATATTATATCTTTAAATAAGAAAAGATACAGTCGCATAGTCTAAATTAAGACCTCCAACATGGTTTAAAAGCAATATTGCGACCACAACAGTTTAAGTTTTACGACAACCGTAGCTATAGTATACAATTTTCAACTTCTATGAATTCAAAATACTAAACAAACTAAACAAAGAAAATTGCGAAATATAATAAACAAGATTTAAGTACAGTAGAGTAGTGAATGAGATTCTAAACGATGTGACTCTAAAGTTTTTAGATATGGGATGTGGCACATTTCACTAGAGAAATATTTGCCTCATAAAATGCCCGTAAAGGTCCATTATAACTTTTATGTCAATGAACAAAAGAGCTTTAAAAATAACATAAAATGCCATGATCCAAGTGAATTTTAAAATGTATTGCAGTATATGATTTAATCAACTTCTTCATTAAATGAGAAAACGAAATTTTAAATTAACTGTAGGTAATTAATTTTGTAAGTCTGTATTATTATTATCTTTTCTTTCTGTATACTTCGATAACTACTAGTTGTCCATATTTAACATGATTTTGAAAAAAATAGAACATAAAATCGAGCTTCTTATTATTCAATAAAAATAGGCAAGTTAAGTTAATTATTGAAATGAAATAAGTAATGGAATTTACGAATTAAAGTCTTTTTGATTAACTAGACTTGGGTGGAAATATACATATATGTACAATATAAAGAATTATTACAAAAAAGAGTTTGACCAAATATGATGGTACCTACACCTACTTCATTTTAAGCATTGTATTTTCCTTTAAAGTTTTATATAATCCGAATAGAAAAACTATTCGAGTATTGTATGCCTCTGACATTTAAGTTCAAGATAAATTTATACGAGCAGGGTTTATTTGAAACTACTAAATAAGACTTAAAAAGGGTATATGATCATCCAGACTGCTCTTAACATTTTTCATACTTGATTGATTCACTTCATTTCATACTATGATGAATTAATCCATCAAATTTATCATAAAATAGCCAAATAAATACAAATATTCTAGTTAACAGCACTGCTAATGCGACTTTTTCATTTCCGTGATAATTTGACATCAAACAAGACGTGATATGAAAACTCCATTTGCGGCAAACTGAAACGTTCCCAATTTAAAATTATTTTTAATTAAACTCAGATTTTCAAAGCCCACGCAACGGCACAAACTGACGAGATGGGCGTATTTACACCTCAGCCCTACAGCCGCAAAATAAAATGATGTTGATCATTAATTAACTGAGTAAGATCATTTATAATTTTTATAAATGTTCGGCTTCATAAAAAAGTTTAAGAAAATTTAAAATTTGCAGGTGAATGGCAATGGAAATTTTAATAAACATTACCAACAACTTGGGCTTAGAGATAAACAAAAAATAATAATAATAGAAGGCCCCGAGCAAATAGAAGGTCGAGGAAATATTTGAATTTCATTGTCATACGTCTGAGTGCAGGTCCGCGTTCTGAATAATCTTTTAACTTATGATATGAATATTACCTCAATAAAATGCAGATTTAACTTGATTAAAAGGGCGACGGGATAATTTTCTGAAACATTTAATCATTTATATATACAGGGTGGGCGAAATTCGAGGCTCACTATTGGGATCTCGGAAGCGGTAAGAGATACGAAAAAGGTTAAATTGGGGCAAAGTTGCGTAATTTTGTGACCAATAATATGCCGTCAAAAAATCCAGAATATCTACATTCGTTTTTGATTTATTTCAAAAAAACCAAAATTTTGAGTTTCCGTTTTTAATGTTTTTTAGCTTTATTTGAGACGATATCAAAAAACTGACAAGACTTTTCCATTGCCACTTTTTATGCTCTATAACGTGGCAGTACAAAATTTCCGTTACGGCGTTTCGTCCGATCACGACCATCTTCAACTTTATTTTTTTAAATAGGGACCCATAATGTTTCTTACGAAAAACGATAGGATTTTTTATTCTGATTCCAATGATGTATGATACTTTATAGTTTTAATTACTCTTTTTGCTCAAATACTAGGAATAACTTTTAAGACGATCGAATCTAGTATGCTTTGGACTGATGACATTTGTTATAAAACAATTTAATTGTCAATACAATTTGACGTTTAAAGAGCTTCGCTTTAAATAATAAGTAATAATGCCGTTTACAAAAATCAAGAAAAATGTGATTTGATTGAAATTTATTATAAATGTAACAAAAATTCAACCAGATCTGAACAAACATATTTTGAAACATACCCAGAAAGGCCACAACCTCATAGAACGATATTTTCGAAACTGCATAGACAATTGAGATAAAACGGTAGTTTTGAACATAACAGTATTTACAGGAGAATATAAAATAATAGTCCAAATCATGTTATTGAATGTTCAAATTTGGTTTTATATGGTAACACAAGTTGTACCGTATAATTAAATTTAAAATAATGATAACAAAGTAATTTATAATAATAACAGAAATATTTTTGTCAGCGGAATCTAAAATTAAAATTTTCTTAAATTAAAGTGTATGCTCAAATAGGCCACCATTATGTTGCAAACAAGCAAAGCTCTTTAAACGTCAAATTGTATTGACAATTAAAATTGTTTTATAACAAATGTCATCAGCCCAAAGCATACTAGATTCGATCGTCTTAAAAGTTATTCCTAGTATTTGAGTAAAAAGAATAATTAAAACTATAAAGTATCATACATCATTGGAATCAGAATAAAAAATTCTATCGGTTTTCGTAAGAAACATTATGGGTCCCTATTTAAAAAAATAAAGTTGTAAGATGGTCCTGATCGGACGAAACGCCGTAACGGAAATTTTGTACTGCCACGTTATAGAGAATAAAAAGTGGCAATGAAAAAGTTTTGTCAGTTTTTTTATATCGTCTCAAATAAAGCTAAAAAAATTAAAAACGAAAACTCAAAATTTTGGTTTTTTTGAAATAACTCAAAAACGAATGTAGATATTCTGGATTTCTTGACGGCATATTATTGGTCACAAAATTACGCAACTTTGCTCCAATTTAACCGTTTTCGTATCTCTTACCGTTTCCGAGATCCCAATAGTGAGCCTCGAATTTCGCCCACCCTGTATAAATCATGGCTAGTTGTATAGACTGAATTTACTAAAATAAGTACTTATTATCTATTAACATCGGATGCTACACAGGCAGAAAAACATGACAAAAACAGCTGTGAAAATAATAAAAGTCTGAACATAACAATCTGGTTAAGTAATACCGGATGTAGACAAGTAATTTACAAATATGTGCTATCTATATATTTCCGAAGTGTGAAAAACTCGCGTCTATAAATATTTTTCGACACTGGGACCTAGTCCTATATAACAGACAATGAAGTGTTTCTGGCCAATCGTTTTCTACAAGGTGTCCCATTTTCACATGGTCACACTTCACAGGAGTTCAAGAGATCTAATTCCAATTTTCAATCCCCAGCGTGATTTATTATAGCTCGGGTTACAACTTTGTATTTTTAAACTTAAAAATTCTTTGTTAATAAATATGGATAAAATTTAAAGTGCTCATTGCATCACGCAACGGCTTCGCGTTGTTGGAAAAATCCACATTCAGTTATACCGGGATATCAAAAATTATCGTGGTCAAGGGTGGTTGTGGAATGTAAAACGTGTGTCTTACTTTAAATTTGAAATAATTATGTCACTGTCACACTGACATCATCAATAACCTACAAATTTCATACCTATTTATTTCAGTTGTAAAACAATAATGAACTACAAATTATGAAATAACGGTTTTAGTAACAAGAAAAACTAGATTACAGTAATTGTTGGAAATGTCCCCCGTTTTGTTCGATGCACAAGTTGACGCGCCTCCTCATGCTGTGAAAAGCGTTTTGCAGCATTTCTGGCGTTATGGTTGCACATTGCTGAACAATTCTTTGTTGCAGTTCTTGCAAATTATTTACCGGAGTTGCGAAAATCTTGTTTTTTAAGTAAGGAAATATAAAATAGTCCTTAATTGTCAAACAAGGTGATCTCGGAGGAAACTCAACTTCTGTATGCAAACTTATCAGCAGGTCATCAAAAAACTCGCGGAGGAAAGCAATATTTTCTCGTGTAGTATGTCCTGTTGCACCGTCATGCTGGAAATAACCGTACCTTTTTGAGCATGTAGTGGCGATTCAGTAAAAACACGTGAGGGTTATCATTGCTCCACATTCGCATATTTTGAGAATTGATGTATCCCGAAAGGTGGAACCACGCTTCGTCAGAAAAAAAAGTTAAGTGCAGAAGATCGTCATTCATTAAATTATTGACAAACCAATGGCAGTAAGCAAGGCGTTTGGGGTGGTCTGCGGGCAGAAGAGCTTGATGTGCTTGCATCTTATATGGATGCATGTTCAAGTCTTTCTTTAAAATCTTATGACATGTTCCATAAGAAAGTCCAATTTCCTGAGAAAGACGTTTCAAAGGTTTTGCAGGCTCTTCTTCCATACGTTGACGAACGTCATTGACA
The DNA here is from genome assembly GCA_963924545.1 of Pogonocherus hispidulus. Taxonomy (NCBI): domain Eukaryota; kingdom Metazoa; phylum Arthropoda; class Insecta; order Coleoptera; family Cerambycidae; genus Pogonocherus; species Pogonocherus hispidulus. The sequence continues at coordinate 46,111,347 of OZ004698.1, read as the reverse complement.
ACTTCTTCTGTACGGACTCTTGGTCTACCAGCACCTTTTTTATGCGTCACACAATGAGTTTCGCGAAACACTTCAACACAATTTATAAGCCACGCATAAAAATTGTCCGGTAATATTGCCACGTTTGGGAAGTGCTCTCGAAAATTGTCCAAACACAAACGTTGACTGTATAGCCAATTTCCATTAACTAGCGCACCCGTTCGAAAATAGGCTTCCATCATGAAAATTTTGTGCTGTGTGGTAAGAGGCATGATTCAAAAACTGGATTAGAAAATTTCAGCACAATGACTTGACAGATTCTGACACAACAAAACATATTCAAAAATTTAAAGTAAGACACACGTTTTACATTCCACAACGACCCTTGACCAAGATAATTTTTGATATCCCGGTACTTCAATTATGCTGTAGTACAGTACAGTGAGAAATGAAGTTGTATCTGAATACCAAATGCTTATTCCGAGGCTTATTCATATTAGTGTCGGTTAACCAACATGGTATAATGATGCGAGTATTCGTATACTAGTTGCAGTAACCGTACAACATTTTATACTTGATCGCTATGTATTTTATTATTCTAATAATGATTTTATAACAGTCGTGATCAGGTCACGTCACGATTAAAAATAACTGACATAAAAAATCAGTCACGATTCACTTTTCAATTAAAAAATCACGATCTCGCCCTTGACTATAGTTAGAACCTACGTACTTTGCCAAAATTAAATATATCTCGACATGGATCGATAATTCTATTATCTTAGTGATTCATACTGGTTTAAATAAGATCTCTCAAATTGAAATAACAAGGATTCACGAAAATCTGGTGACGAATTTAAGATATTAGTTTTGGTCCAGAGCCATTTAAAACTTAAATGACCACTTGTCCCGGCACGAGCATCCTACCAGAATAATCGGATGTGATGTGACGGGTGCGTGAAAGTTAACCTAACTCGGTTATTTGTGTTTTTTGTCCCCTTTCTGAATTTTGATACTGCTCTGGCTAAAGCAATAGAATAGGACAAAGGGCAAACCTTCGATCGTATATACTAACTAGATATATCTTTTGTATTTTAACAGTACACAACCGTTTGAAGCCAAGTAAATCCTAAAATCAATTGTGAATGGACAGATTGGGAGGATAAACATAAGCGAATCAAATATAAATTGAGGATATTTACGAATTAAGCGAACTAACCAATCAACCACTGGCGCTCGGCACCAACATCTTGGCATGAGGTCACGTGGTATCAAAGAGAGGGAAGCAAACAGCCCACGATACAATTAGTGCATCCTGAAACAGCCTTATTAGTTTCTTACATACTTGCGAGTTTGCTTATTTCCAAATGGGCCACTCTGTGCAATTTTGGCGCTAGCAATACGATTAAGCTGGCCAAACCTTGTCTCAGTGCCAAAATTTATGTCATTCCCAGAGGGAAAAACATATACATATAACTATTTAAAACAACCAGACCGTCAGTTCGGCAAAGATAAACATGTTTAAGTATCTTTTTAGTAACAATAATTAATAATTACATAGTGACGTGAGCAAATAAACTATAAAATATACGGTTTTGTCAAACATATTCTTCTCCTGTTTACCGACAATAAGTTTAATACGCTAACACGTGTTTAAATATCCTATTCAGGTTTATTACAATACGTGTGAATAATGTTGCATTAGAAATTGTAATGTATGTTAATTTCTTTGTGTATATCGCGTTCTGGTCGACGGAGCTGACAGCCCATTTTTGGAAACCCTAAAATTTCAGAGTCAAATGAAATAAAAACAAAATCTAAAGGACGAAATATATTTCACGAGGCAAAAGCTGATAAAGAGAAGTAAATAGCTCTTAGAGTTGATAAATGACGAGTTGATTAGAATGACCAGTATAATACCTATAAATGATAGATATAATACTGTGGGAAATATACAGGGTGTCCACCTAGTGCGCGTAAGTCCAATATCTGGGTTAATAAAAGAGATAACTTAATTTTTTTTTCTACAGGGTTGTCTAATATCCCGAGCTGCACAAAATGAAAATATATTTACATATTCAGGGTGTTCAGTTTTTCCTGGACAGGTACCAACTTCGTTTTTCTAAATGGAAATATATATTTTTTATTGCTTTTTCGAACTAAACCCTTGATTTTAGTAGGACTTTCATCAGCCTTCCCTATACCTAACTTAAACTGTTTTTGAAATATTGACGGGTGAATATTGACATTTTTGCAACTTTGACACCCTGAAAAATCTAAACGGTTTGAGATCAAGCAAAACGGTTTGCACATTCCTATCTTCATTTTTCATAAGCTATCGTTTGGTACCAATTTGAAATTTATACAAGAATCAAAAATTTTCAAAATTTTCAGAAAATTTTAAATTTTTGGATAATTCTGAAATTAGTACCAAACGATAGCTTATGAAAAGTTAAGATAGGAATGTGCAAACCGTTTTGCTTGATCTCAAACCGTTTAGATTTTACAGGGTGTCAAAGTTGCAAAAATGTCAATATTCACCCGTCAATATTTCAAAAACAGTTTAAGTTAGGTATAGGGAAGGCTGATGAAAGTCCTACTAAAATCAAGGGTTTAGTTCGAAAAAGCAATAAAAAATATATATTTCCATTTAGAAAAACGAAGTTGGTACCTGTCCAGGAAAAACTGAACACCCTGAATATGTAAATATATTTTCATTTTGTGCAGCTCGGGATATTAGACAACCCTGTAGAAAAAAAAATTAAGTTATCTCTTTTATTAACCCAGATATTGGACTTACGCGCACTAGGTGGACACCCTGTATGTATTCTAGCCGATGATAACCTAAAGTTCCTATGATTGAAATAAACGACGATTCTTTAGGGATTTTATGGACCAGTTGTGGTGGCTTTAAGATTGTACTCTCTCAAAGTGCATGTCCTGCAAATACGAATATGCTGACATCTCTTAAAGGTTTTATGACTTTATGAAAGTATCAGCTGAAAGAAATTTCTTTAATAAGTTCGTTTACCCCTTTAAAGTGAGTGGTATTTATAAAGTATAAAAATATCTTCCTAATGATAGAGAAGATTCCTAATGATTAGAGTGGGACTGGAAGAATCTTACGTGCAAATATGTTTCATTAATCAATAAACGAGATCTTTTGACATAACTATACCTAGATTATTGTGATACAAATTTGTTTAATAAGTTACGTTGAAACTATTTTTCATTTTGTGAAATTATTAAAATATATTAAATTAGTGAAACTATATTTTTGTGCCTCAAAAAACACGGCGTTTTATAAATATCTACTGAAATATTTAGAGACTACCCATTTCCGGCAACAGAATAAAATTTTCACCGGTCGCAGTGTTCAATTAGTATTTATTAATGGGAGTGATGTTTCAATATAGTTACATTACAGTGTGCATTACAAGAATATGATGCTAATTTTCAAATATAACAGAAAGCCATGATTATTTACGTAATTATTCACTTTCTAATAAGACTAATTATCACGAAATCGTAACTGTTTCCTGATATCAAGTGAATATTTACATATACTTAAAAGCTACTAATTCCAGTGCAACTAAGAAATTCAGTAGCTATTAAATTCAGTGTGAAAAACACTAACCAATAGATATATAATGAAAGATGTTAGTCAATCTATAATCCTTATTTATAAAATAAAATATATAATATAATATAAAACTACTGGTCTTCCTACTATCTTTACAAACACTGCCCCTACTATATTACCAGTTATTTTATCCCTACAGCCTATACCGTTGCGGATAATCTATCAAACATAAAAGTCATTTTTTGGGTCAGTTTTCAAAAATAAAACAAATTAACCCATGTATAGGACTATCTATCTATGTATCATCGAGATGAGAATGAGGGATAGATATTATTATTATTATAGAAATAGATAGAAATCTAGATAAGAAATAAAGTAATCACGCTATTTTTTCCTTCTCATTCGCATAATTCATATATTTGTTAACGTACCTTGATCTGCATCGGTAACTATACCGATGCAGATCACTATAAAGTGTCTGAGAAATTAATAGTGGACTATTTCACATCATCAAATTTCAAAGAACGTGCAAAAATATTTAGAGTATCGCTTACCGTTTGGAAACACTTACAGAGGTGATGAAAGATAGACTAATTACAGGAAGAAGATTATTTTTATCTTTGGTAGCACAGTAGTGACTTTAAAAGTTTACTATTTCTTTGACCCAGTATACTTCACGCACATATTGTGAAGTGTAATTGAACAGCAAATTATTTTTATCTATAAATAACATGACAACTTGAAGCTAAAAAAAACACCTACCTGTGATACTTTTTATGTTTTATCTTATAAATACTATACTTTATACAGTATTTACTTTTACAGTTTACTAAATATATACCTACATTTAGGTACTGTTTCTGGCCCTAAATTATTAATGAATACCTAACGTTTGTGAATTCAGTTGCACTTTAATAAAGTTTTATCAATATTGATGACCGCAATCTGCCTGTGAAAAACTGCGTTTTTCTTACCTTTGTCCTCCAAAATAAAGTAAATACAAAATATTAACACTTCCCATATCACGTACCAAAGGACTTACCAAACCAATGTCAGGAGGCAAATGATATCGGGATTACTCAATATTTGTACACGTGTTTATATTCTCGTGATAAAAAAATATAAAATATAAACGGTAAAACAATATAATTTATTATTAAAATAGATTAAAAACAACAATTAAAATCAGTATAACCGGCGAGTGACTATTTTCACAATTTAAGTATTTAGGTATATTGTTGCTATCTGCTTCTTGCCAGATAAGTAAATAATAATAATTTTCTTTGCTAGATATGCCGCAATATCGTATCCCCGATATGTGAATGTTCTTTAAGTTTTCTGTAACGTAATTATAACCTCGTTATGTACTTAATTATTAAATAGATTAGAACAATAATTATTAAATCATTATCTATCACACCAATTTAAAAAACTAAAAATTTTTAGCTGTTATCCAATTTTTGCTCAACAATGAAATTTAATAAATCTATAATTAATAGACATAAATTATTAGATATTTTTTCCTTAAGAACGAAGCAGGACCTTAAAACTTAAGACATTATAATTAGCCAATTGATTATAAGTTACATTTTGTCGCTATAGACACACACATATCAAGAAGGCAATGAACTTGTTAGCACCTCATCTCTTCTCTTGCAGCCATAAACAAAATTATAATTTATTGTGATTGTATTGGAAATTAATTAGGGACATTAAAAGGAGGACCAAAGCAACATACTAATTAAGAGGATAATTAAATTAATAAATGAAACAGTCACCTTGGCAGTTTAGAAAAAAATATATTAACAAGGCTATTCCGTTTTACATTAGTAAACCTGATACGAGATCTGATGAGATAGATCTGATTTGTTTTAAAATATTTTTTTGTAATATTTAACCTTTATGGATGTTTTCTATTTGCAACTCACCGTTGTTAAAAATCAACGATCCACTAAAGTGCACTGCAAATAAATAATCTACAATAAATCAGTGAAACATAACCTAGGAACGTTATTTTCAATTATACTATTTATTTATTTGTGTAAAAAGTACCTAATTATGAAACCCAACAGAATTTAAACAAAAATTATTAATAAGACGCGAAACTGAGAGGAATCGAGATTGTATTGCACTGTATTTTTGAAGAATACGAATCTTGTTAGTTTTTGTCCCACTCCTGAAGTTACATTCATATTTAAAACTAAAATGGTTAATTTTATATTCAAAAACCATTAATTTTAACACATTTTAATCTATCCTGTTTGTAAATAGGTTGCAACTACAGAGTTACTATAGGCAATTAATTATACATTTTTTTAAATCATCATTTTTTTATTTATTTTTAAAAACACAAAAAATTGATTACAACAATAATTTTAGATGAAAATTATATTTTGTTTTGTGCTTTTGTTATTGTGTTTTATAGAATAGTAACGTATGGATATATTTACAGTACACAAGAATATACTAACAGCATACAGACATTAAAAATCACGCAGGAGACAAGGAATCGGTTAATTATTTGATTTTATAATTAGGTTAAGTTGACATATTTACAAAACAAATAAACAAGATGCCGTTAATCATTTTTAGTCATAATCATAACCTATCGCAATCTAACAAAACGTTATTTTGTACAAATATCTTAGACTTATTTTGATGATTTTATTTTTACTTGTGCCTGTAATTGTTAACTGAAGGATTTAATCCTATTAATGCTCTAAAGTTATATACACGTCTGATAATTTTTAACTTGGCGACACTTAACACCTGCCAAAATAATAAAAAGTCTTAAATGTGGTAACCACATACTATTATATTGAATTTATTATCACATTAGATATTTCACTTTATTAGAAGTGATCTGACATCTTTAAACCTTTACAAAAGAATCGTGATAATGACTATGAACGAGATAAATATGAATATGCACGTCCAATTTCCAATTAATAACTTGGTCAGTTAATTCTAATAGATTGGGCAGTTATTGATTTATTTAAAAAATACTTTTACTTTATAAAAAATAAATTGCATAATTTTCAAAAAATATGCTTACACTAAGTACTTGATTTGCCAATAATTATCTTTAACAGTCAATGAAAAAGTCAGTACTAATTCATAAATTTAAATCCAACATTTTTAGAGGCAGGTAAGTGTTTGTTTACAAACAAACCGAGTTTGCTTATATTTGCGATATAAATAGTCATATAAGGTATGTGTGTTATTTTCTCGATTATTTTACTGTTGAGTCAGATGAAATATACGTTACTGAAACTGTACTGTTAAGAGTGTAAAAATACAGAGTGGTAAAAATTTTTCGTCTATTGCATCTGCCTGATCATTTTTGGTATCTTCCCTAAGTATTATTCGAGATAATTACGAAAAATTACTACTTCTGTGACCTTATAGAAAAGTTTACTTTTTATGTGGACCATCATACACATTACTGATACACTCATATTCATAAACAGGTACATAATAAAGTTTTTAGTCACATCAAAGTTGCACTTTTACACAGAAGGGTACAATGTTACGAAAAGTTTCTCTTGGCATGTGCATATCAATATGTGAATAGCCCCTCAAACAAAATGAATACAAATGGGCAGTTCACGGTATATAATTGAAAGGAAATCCTAATAGCTGTATTGTTGAGAACAATCCTTTAATGAGTCATGAATGCATCGTTATTTTGCTACGATTTGTTACTCACGCATTTAAAGAAAATATGAGCTCAAAATATGAGTACGAAGGAAAACTTATCTTCTTGTTTTTAGCCACAATCTCTTCCACAACGTCTGTTACAATCAAAATGTTAGATTTCACTAAAAGTATTCATTACACGTTCCTAACTGATACAAATTATTACCAGGAGCGTCAAAAGCATAATCAAAATTAAATAAGCAAGGTTCATACGTTCCGATTACTTATATTTAAAAGCAAAAAATGAAAATTTATATGATAGAGCAAATAACATGAAACTGTTGTTACTGGTGTAACATGTTTCTGTTGTTGCGAAGGTACACGGGACTCTTATTGGGTGGTGCCTAGTAATAACGTGCATGTTATTACAACAGACTTGACTTACTATGTTTCATCATAACCCCCATTTTAAAGTTATAATAACATACCAGATCTACTAGATAACGATATTGATAATGCGAGGATAATATAGTAAATAGCATGCAAACAAAAGTCCGATTTGCTGAACACAAAATACATTTTTAAAATAATACTTTATGAAACATGTCAAATTATATTATTTTGGGAAATGTCGAGGGAAATGCATATTTATACAATTATCTTCTGTATTGTTTATCTCTGACACCATTATAATTTTATATCTATTAATAATATTCAAAAAACCATTCTAATAAAATGTATATACATTTTATTATTAATTTTTAAAAATCAACGGTAAAAATAGTCGTTAAAAATACGAGCCACGAGTTAATATAGATACATAAAATAACAGAGAAGTAGGTACATATAATATTTGTTTGATATAAACAATAAATTTGTTTTAATTCGGTACCTGACTATAGCAACATAAGTAAAGGGATAAAAAATAAACCCATTACTCAATATTTGGTTTGTTAACAGTTAATACCGACGTTAATACCTACTCTCCAAGAAACACTAATATCCTCATAGGCATCATTCCACTGAATTATATACGATATATACAATCGCATTGTAACAACAATCCTAAAATGTATTGAGGTCACAATTCATTCATTATTTACATTAATTAACCATACCATAATATAACCCCTATGGTATCGTTTACAGACAAATCAGAGCACGCCATAAACCACTATAAACAATCATAAAAACCTCTTATCATCTTCTATTGTCCCATTGTCCACATGATTTGATTCAAACGGATATTCATCTCATCTAAACGATGCAATAGAGATCTGTGCCCGTGTTACGGATTGCTTATTATTATTCATATCTATTTCACACAGAAAATGATGAAGGGTATCCGGGCTTGTATTAGCGCAGATGGCAGTCGCCCTTACAAAAGCCAATTGTGTTGGTGCTCCATAAAAAACCAACCCCAAATCATTATGGGTTAAGTGAACGTCGAAATATTGTCAAGTGACGTGACCAAAGTTCGCACCGTTTTATCGACCTTTGGGAAACATTAATTACGGGTGGTTTCCCCTCATTCCATGTAAAACGTGCCACTGGATACCTCACTTCACATCCTGGATGAAAAGTGTCGTAAAAAGTCTGTCCCGCTTTATATAGGTTTATTTTTTTACTCTGCCAACCAACATATACTATTGCAGGGTTCCCACCAAACTATGACACTCAAATTCTCTGAATTCATTTATGTTTTACTAGAAATGGGAGAAAATTGATATCACGATTTTCGTTCCCATTTCTAGTACTACCAGGGGTTCAGGCCTGTGACCTGGGACCTGGGATCGCCCTTCGGGCGACAAAAGCATCTAGAATAATTTTATTTTTAAGAAAATACATATTTAAGAAATTTGAAATACACCCTTAGCCCTTGTATATGAAATAATAGATTTACAGACAGAAACCTAAAATTTTGTATCTGGAATGATGATGTAATTATACGATGTAACGATTTTGCTTAATAATATTTTGAAGAATTGTAAGGTTAGGTACTCTATTCTTGATGGTAAAACATTTTTTAAGTGCTGAAAGTATAATTCATTTTTTAGTAAACATTTTTATCAATTTTATCGATGGGGCCCTCCGCTACGGTTCGGAGGCCCGCTAGTCCTTCGAAAAGGTGTAACTGCGGCGTTAAAAAATATATTGCAGTCATAATTGTTGCAGCAATATTGTGTCGTAATTGTTAATATCGATGAATATGCTATGCTTTCACATTATGCTAAAATTAACACTAACGAGGTGTTTGACAACCGAGTGACAAAGACGATTGCAAATTAAATTCTATTCTATGTTCATATTTTGGCGAGTCATTTCAAAATATTTCGCAGATTGGCAGATATGGATTCGCCCAATATGAGTTTGGAAGAAAATAATTTCATATTGATCGTTTTAATATAAATATATTTTCCAAAAGAATCGAGAAATCAATTGTCGATGATCTATCAAATTGATTTTATCAAGAAAATCACATCACAACCGTTCGCAGATTTTATATACAATCAGTAGGTACAAAAATTTCCGCGTCAATTCATAATCCTCATAGGTACAGGCTACAGGCCCAACTATGTTTACTAATTTAAATTAAATAGGACGGTTCTCCTTAGGTACTATGACAAAATCAAGCAGGCGCAGTCCATTTCATCTGTTTACCTATTTAGAAACAAATGAGAATGAGTAAAGCAAGTAGTTTAGGTCTTGATTAATTCCAGTAGTGCTACTACCATGGGGATATGAAATAATTAATAAGCAATTAAACAGGCTAACCTACGCTTCTCAGGATATAACTTACAATACAATAAAACACACCCAAGCCTATTAAATATTTTATATCCCCACGGTAACACCACTGGAAATAATTTCCAAAGTACGTTCTTTACAAATGATGAAAAGGGCCAATAGCGGACCCGTGAAAATCAATATCTATGAAAAAATAAAGCAAAAATGATGTAGTTTGACAAATCTTTCAGATTATGAAGGTCGCAAAGTTACGTCGCTTTCTCATAGAAATAGTTTCTCACGAGTCAAAAATCAGGCCCCATGGAAGAATTAGGGTTCCTGTGTTGTTGACTGTATATACTGAAATAGATCAGCGAAGAAGAACCAAGAATTTTTATTTTTCCAATAACTTTAGAAACCTCTTTAACTAACTCTTAATTTTTTATTTTGCTATTGCAAAGAAAGTGATCAACATACTTGGTAAAACACTGATGGGCTGATATTCTTCATTTTCTTCACAAGCTAAATGCCGGATATTACAGCTGTTTGACTATTTCTGGTAGTAATCGATACTACATGACGATACATCAGCTATCTCTCAAGATTATTTAAATTAATGCTCGTACCCGTGAATAGCTATTAGATTCCCATCGATTCATTGGGCGCCTCTTTTATCTTGTAGAGTAAATGCGCTATCGGGTTCGGTAGATCTACACCATGGGTTAAAAATTAATGAATAATATCTTCGTCCATGCATTCGTCCCAAGGATTTAAAGTTCAAGGTTAGTTTATTTTGTATGCATATATGTTTTCTCAAATTGAACAAAACACCGGCGAGTGCAATGTGCAATGTACAAATATGATTAACAGCAAAAGAAAACAACATAATTTACGTTACTTCTCGAGATCTCGGTTCAAAACTAATCAAGGGGATTTTCGTTTTATTTTGGAATGTTTTTAATCCGGCACAATTTTTAAAACAGTAATTAAAGTCAACTTGAAAATGGAGCGAAAATCAAAACGTTGGAAAACGAACATGCTCTACAAAAATATGTATATTTATGTATTTAAATTTTTCATTTCATTAGATAATAAAATACTCCAGACCTCCAACATCAACCAAACTTAGAACATTGGATAACTGACATCAATTTGTTGATACTGGTAAATGTAAATATGTGATAGATATATCCAATGAGAAATTTGTCAATTGTTTTATGACAGCAAAGAAAACATGCTGCAAATTTTTGTTAACTTATGGAACACGTAGAATTTTTGATATATCAGGAAGTATAAATTACTTAAAACACAAGCATGATCATTCAATATAATCCCAGAATTCATTCACACACACAGAATAATATTCTTGTTCTTTTCTGTTCTTTAAACTAAAATGAGTACCTACAGGGTAGATGAAGGGTCTATTTGTACCAAAGGAAGAAATCTCCAAAAGAGTACCCATTAGAAAGATGTAAAACTGGAAAATATTATTATTATCCCATTTGCAAAAATACAGAAATATAATATACACTTTTTATACATGTAAAATTACAGAAATATAATATACACTTTTATAATATAAATAGCTCAAACAAAACTGGGCCTCTAAAAATCCCGAAGGTAATTTAAAATCATGTAATAATAATTAATAACAACAGACCTTTAACTGTTAATCTTACTGAAAGATTTGAAATGTTGGTTGATAAACAATTGTTTATAAAATAAAATTGTATTATAATCGGTACTCAGTAATGTCGTGTCGAGTGATGTTATACGCAAGAAATACAAAACTAAATTTTGTTCAATTATATAATAATTAAACTAGAAAGATAATACATACTATCACTATATATTTGGAAACGTGTTTGTACCATAAAATTATAAAAAGTACGCAATGTTGCCTTGATCGGTTTTATTTCAAATAGGAAAATATATTTATTACATGCAATGAAGTAAAGCGATGTGTTACTGTTGCATTTATGTAACATATAAAACAAGTACTTTTTTAAATACATTTTCTGCGACTCTGTTACTATGCAGTTTATAAATTAGATACCATAATGCAACACAAAGTTATTGGTGTTGCCACATCCATGATATTATTTTATAAAACAATGTATATGTGCATACATACAGTGGTTTCGTAAAGTAGTGGATAAATCCGTTATTTTATAAATATCAAATTTCTTTGAAAAATCGCTTGGATCTATGAACTGAACTATGAAAATTGCAGAAAGTAAAACACCCACCACATTGTATTGCTTCTTTTCGTATTAATATAGACCAACTGTAATACTATAAAAGTTCATTTTAATTAAATTGGAAGGTTATGATTTCGGTTATCATGATTAATTAAAAGTAATAAGTTTTTAATTTAAAATCGTTATTCATTAAATCAATAATTCTACTTACATTTAGTGTTAAATATAATATATCGTAATGCAAGGGTGGAAAGGCATTCATTAAAACGCGTGTGAAAGTTAGATACCATTGAATCTAACTATTATAGAGACTTTCACACGTGTATTTTATTGGTCCATCAGAGAGTAAATCAGGAAAAAGTTAAAAGTTACTGGTTGAGTATCTGAAAAATGTCTTGAAAATAATAATGCAGTAGTCAATAACAATAATCATGCCAATATATTAGCTACGACTTTGTCATCTAAATATAAAAATATTTGGATGCTGCTATTATAAATGAATTCAATTATTTGCGATTGAAATTAGACAAATTGTACAGTTTGTTCAGTTTTATATCAAGGAGATGCCGAAAACAACTACCCCTGGGATATCGTGACGATCATGCCGCAACATCATTAATCTATTCCACTACCTATGGCACTCTAACTAGCGCATAATAAGTGGGAAACCGGTCACGGTCTGTGGTTGATCTCGATGAAGGATGTGGCGACTTCCACTGAGATGCCCGAGTAATGCAACGCCAGTCGGGGCGCATTGTCCATGGAGTAGTTGTTTTCGGCCTCCAAATAAAAAAAGCAGCGCTGCCTAGATAATCTTAACGGAGTTAATCTTAGGAGGTGCTGTAAAAAAGTAGAATTGTCTTCCTCAAAACAATAGAAGTCACTCCTGCAATGGAACCTGCGGAAAAGCAGGTCGCTATCTATCTGTCAATTTGACAATAATTGTCAGACGGATAGTAGCAAAGACCCAAAGAGGGCACTACGGTGTGTTTCTCACCACTACTATTGTTCAGTTCTAGTCTAGTACATCGCATTCTATAGCCATACAATGAGAAAGAAGTATACCTTTCTTTGTAAACATTACAAACAAAAAGATAATACTGATTGTGCTGAAAATGTTTTTCTGCTTGTTTTATTGACTATGTGGCATACCGTTGTTTATTTATTTTTACAGATACATTTAAGGCGATGATAGATCTCCAAACAAATGTTGTTTCAGACCTCTTCTCTCAGTTTACACAAGATCAACTGTATATATTACACAATTTCTAAAGGGTGTTACATTCACTTCCAGCGATTGATGCATAGCGTAACTTAAAAGTTATTTACTAGTTTCAAACAACCGGCCTTATTAGTTACAAATAAACTAAATCGTTAGATGTGAATTTAATCAAAACTCTTTTCCTAATTAATAATTACTTTGTGACACAGAGGTTGATGTGTTTACATGTTTATTGATAGATATTTAATATTTAGCCAAAAAATAAACTCAGAGATAGATTATTAGAAAGTTTTAATTGTTATTGTTATTATCTATAGGCTATATGTATAGGTAGGTATATAAAAGAATAACCTCATTATTTAAAAGAATCGGTATGTCGTAAACAACTAGTGTGCCTGACATATTCTTTTAAAAAATCTGGTTATTTCTTTAAATCTAAGTTAAAGGTCACAAGGAAAATTTAAACTTAAGTGGATAGTGGATTATAATATTTAGTAACATTATGTAATAAAATACGCAAGAAGTTAAAAAATCAAATAAATAATATAAAAATATGTAGGTACCACTAAATCTCAATTTTGGACTTGTATGATATATGTTGCTTGGCATTTTTGTGATATAGATAATTTTTATGGTATTTGTGTTCCTAAAAATTTATCTGAAATAGTCACTTTCCAAACGCTGAATAAGATTTAAGGAATAAGTTAATTAATTTCTTATCTTTGATAATAATGTTCTCTATAATAATAGGTACTTTGCCAATTTAACAATACTCTAAAAAAACTTCGGGCTCGTCGCATTACTCAGAAACCACGCCATTTACTTTTATGGGAAAGTCGTGTCAAATGTCAAGCCGCCGCTGCGGTGAAATAAAAACAGAAGTAATTCATACACATACATATTTATCTTGCCGAAACCGCATATAAGAGAGATAGAAGCCCCGAGAAGTCTTTGCTCTTGAAATCGCTTTTGGAGAAAGGCATAATGCACGAAGATGAACAGCGTTTGGCTCTTTGTTGCCTCTGACTTGATAACTACAAGAACGAACTTACTAATAATCAAGAAAATTCCTCAGAAAATTCACATTTCCTTTAATATACTTGTGGGAATGGTATACTCAAAGTGAGTTGCACTTTCAATTAAAATTTTTAACATTCCACTACACAAAAGTGCTAAATGGAAGACATATTTTTATTATAATTTTGTTTTATCTTCAACAGATATCAATAAAATTCGTTTGGATAAATAAACAATGTGATGCAAAAGCTCAAAAGATACCCGGAACTACGCACAGTTTTAGAATGTAGAAAGGGACACCATTTGCATATTGTAGCAGATTGCCGTGTGTGCCATAAAATAAGAATGTACTCGGCATTACTTTTTTTAAAAACCATCATCATAAACATAATGTCTAAGAGGTGGATTAACCGAACAAAAATATTTGCCCGAGAGAAACTATTTACATTTCTAAGGTCAACACACCTAGCACAGGTCTTCTTTTAAAGCTCTAATATATGATGATCCTTTGAATACATTTGAATAAATGTGTTTTATAATAATTAAATTTAACATACACGGAGCACTACACAAAATATCCACGTATACATATATAGTATGAGAGAAACGACCTGGCAATTTGTCCATTGTTTTTTTTTCTATTAAATATAAGTTTCAAAAAATATTTGGAAGATAAAAAATGAATCCGCTAACTCACACATTTACTATACATAATAAATCCTCTATATTCCGAAATATAAGCAAAAAAATTATTAAGATTATAATAAATTAAAACAAAATATCCTAATTATTTATTACTAGATAGCCAATGAAAACTTTATACGGATAATTTTTGGACCACACCATAGTTTTCTTTGCCTCGCTATCCTCATGGTATCACTATCGTAAAAAATGCAGTTAAAAATGGTCAACGACACCATTAAGTGCGAAAAAAATAAACATAAACAAATATGCACATTGTATATGCAAAGCCCTTATCAGTGTACGTTCTATATTTATACTATTATTTACGAGTGCAGTACCATATTTGTTTCATGCCATTGGTGTTGTCTCGATTTTTTAAAACATTTTCTTCAAACAAAACCAGAGTAAATAGTGTTACCAACAACATACATACGCATACATCATACCACGTCACGACACTGCCACATTACGTACTTTGAAACAACGTACGATTTAGATCGACCAACTGATAGAGATAGGCGATTGTGTAATACCGTTAAATTAAAATTTAGTTGGGTAGGAAACACTTGTGGTAAAACTATGAGATTAAACAACCAATACATTTATCAAAGATTAGTACACTTTTCACTTTTATATTGTTCCTTGGTTGACTAGACTTAATAAAGGAAGGGAGACCTGGCACCTAACCCGCAGATTTGAAAAGAAATGTATGCAGTCAACAACGCCGATAATTCAAGTGTTGATGCATGTCCTTCCTGCAGTTAGGCAGAATTAGAATAAGAATACTAGTAATATAGTCAGACGAAAAGGTATACTCTAAACTGAAAAGTAATATGTAATTTAAAGCTCGATTTATTTATTTCTATATTTCCTATATCTATTTTTGAGTGTATACGTTTTGGTTGATAAATGACAAACACGCAGTGTCAAATCTATAAAATTATACTTAGGCTTGATGTAATGAAATATAAATGCAAGTTAGTAACAGGTTGTTATTTAAAAAACAAACCTAGACATGTTATAGAAAATCACTACGTTATTTTAAAAGAATAATGAGGGATAATTTCTGTATAAATTTACCACTTGAAAAACATTTTCTTACCAACAGTATTAGAAATTGTTTTAGTAAGGGGCTACGCTCCGGTTTCGGGTTCAGATATCTATATATTCTATATTAATCCCGGTTGATATCTGGAATGTCAACATTACTGAAAGGTAGAGTGAAAGTTTTCACCAGTGCAGTAGTAAAATGCATGGGCTCGGTTAAGTCGTTGAGTTGGTCAAGGGCTATTTTCACCATGGTGCCAGGCATCGGCTTGGCACCACCTAATCGTATGTGAACGTACGAAAATTTTAGCTGATGCCCGTGCAAGATACCGATCCGATGCCGAGCAGATTCCAAGCCTGGCTAGTGAGAATAGCGCTTTAGTGTTACCACCAGTGGCGGTTTTACCATAAGAGCTGCGGAGCTGCAGAACACATAAAATTTTATGTATTTAAGCTTTTAAGCATATTAAATATCAACAAAATACATATATTTAAAATTTAAAGAATCCAAATGTTTTCGCGCTAAAATGAATCTGTATAGCTTATATACCTATTATTATTTATTACGACGCGAGCTAGCCTCTTTTGCAACCGCAACCTGCTATACAAAATGTGTGCACAGCGAACAATTAGATGCGTCCTTTGTTTTTATTGGCTAATCAGACACGTGACCCAGTACACGAATATATGGGCTTATGTGGCTGCAACAACAACAGCCACAGCACAGCAGTAAAATCAAATATTTCGTAATAGGACGTGGTACGTGGTCGTTTATTTCTGTGAGCGGCACGGGTAAATATTTTCGTTTAGGCGTCCACGGATATTATACCTAGTTACTAAAATAAATAGCGTTTCGTTTTTACAAAAAACTTTATTTGGTTCTCTGCCTTATGAGGATAAACTGAAAATAAAAGAATTAGGTAGGCCAGCACCACAATTAAATATTGAAGTTAGTGGAACAAGCCGAAGTAAAAGTTACAAAAGACAATTTAACAATAATGTATACACAAAAACAGAGTGGAATGTGCGGGTGTGATATAAAAAACGCACTCTTCTGTTTTCCGAGCTTACTTTTCGGTGGGGATAAAGCATGGACAATATACGGGGTGACAGATTTCAGTCATTTAAGTCAGAGCATCAAGAGACATGAAATAACAGAAAATCATTTGTCAAATGAGGTTAACTTGGCCCTATTAGGTAAAATAAACATAAGAAGTCAGTTAGATTAGATCTATATAGGATTGCCACATGGGCATGGCCGGGATTTTCTGTGATTGTTGTACCGGGAATTAGCTGTACGGTCCCGATTGAAATTCTCGGTTGAATTTCAGAAGTGCCAAGAAAACGCGTGACCTTGAAAATTTTAAACATTTAGCGGCACCAGCCAGACTTAATATCCCGGAATTGACTTCGACCAATGTGACAACCCTAAGCAGAACACATTCAATTAATGTTCACGCGCCGCCACTGGTTACCACAGATTTAATCAATCTTTACAGATGAACCTATAGGTTCCGCGTTACATCGCTCTCATTTTCACAGTAAGAAAATAAAATAACGCATATTTTCAACAACTTTTAATCATTGGAAGCTAGCTGCTCAGACCATAAAGAAACAATTCTGCCTCTTTCGTTCACCTTCACAGTCAAGAAATAAAATAATTTGCGATTGATGCCAACGATTTAGTTGGCATCATTTTGATACTTCCAAATATAACAATGTATTGTGTATTGGTCCATCTATGTAGTTATTTTATCTGTGGTATTACTCTTCAGACCCTGGGCCTGGGTTGAAACTCTGTTAAAACTCCCTTTTCTTGATTAGGTATATTTGATTAAGATAAGGAGTAGAAATAATATTCATTTAAAAAATCATAATTATGAATTTATACCTGATCTAATTGGTAATTAAAACGGAATTTCTTAAAATGAATGTTGCAGCAAGCAGGATATTACATTATTCATATTAGGCACATATCCTATTGTTTAAACTATACAGGGTGTTCTACAAGCTCTATGACAAACTTTGACAGATGATAGCTGGCTTAATTCTAAACATTTTTTATTAATGAACATGGGTCCGATTCGTTTTTGTTTAGAAGTTACAAGCATTTAAAGAATCACATTTTCATACTTCAATCAAAAGTAGGCTGATAAAAATACCGGTTGATATGACAATAATTATTATTTCTGTCATTTTAATCATTTATTTGTCACTTCGTGTAAAAGCTATAAATAAAAAATGCATTTATTCACAACTGAGGAATTCCAATGTATATGGGTATTCCAATGGGAACGCCAGACAAGCAGCTTGAGAATATCGTCACAGGTATCCAAATAGACACCAACCTACCCACAAGGTGGGTAGGTTGGTGTCTATTATTGGAAATCACGTTTAGTGCATCATTTCGTAGGCTTCGAGAAGCAAGTAACACAGGGATGGCATAAATAATAATCATAATGAACATGTATGGGCGTTGCAAAATCAACATGCAATTAGACTAAGACGATTTCAGCAACGATTCAGTCTCAACGTTTGGGGTGGCATTTTCAACAATAATTTATTACCTGTGCATGTTATAAATGATCGTTTAAATGCAGATCTGTACAGCCATTTCTTAGAACACGACCTTTTTGAGTTCATTGATGACGTAGAACTTAATATTATTCAGAATATGTGGTATCAACACGACGGTGCACCACCACATAGAGGAAGACAAGTTACCGCTTGGTTAAATATGAACATTTCCCGAATAAATGGGTAGGTCACGGAGGTCCAATAGCATGGCCACCTCGTTTCCCCCATCTGAATCCTCTGGATTTTTATTATGGGGACACATAAAGCAGATGGTCTACCATGTTGAAATCAATACCATCAGCAGTTACTTGAAATAATTCAAGATGCAGCTAACCAAATAAGAAATGACCCAAATCTCATAGGTCGAGTGACCGAATCTTTAGTTCGTCGATGTGAGGCTTGCATTCAAGCCGAGGGTGGACATTTCTAACAATTTTTATAGTCTTAAGTTTTGTTATTTTTTTATTTTATTTATTTTTTTTTTATTTTATTTTATATTAATTTTTATTGGTAATTGTTGGTTTTAGTTATAGGGGTGAGCGACATTCGAGAATTACCTGGTATGCTTGTAACTTCTAAATAAAAACGAATCGGTCCCATGTTCATTAATGAAAAATGTTTAGAATAAATTCAGCTATCGTCTGTCACAGTTTGTCATAGAGCTTGTAGAACACCCTGTATAGCATCGTTTAATAATTTTACCTAAATTTCTCATAGGTAAAAACGTTTCATTCGTTTTCACTTATTTTTAATTTCGGTTTACATTCTCTTATTTCTACAAATGTAGGATTTTTACTACACTGGGCGAGTTTTTAACCTGAAACTTTCAAATATCCCCAGAAATACCCCCCACTCTACGAAAAAATACCTATAACCAACATTTAATAATTTAGCGGGGGGAAATGCAACCTTCCCCGCCTTCCCTAAGGGAGGGGGAAGGTGGACTAATTTTCGTACTATTGTATTTCCCCCGCTTAATGATTAAATTTTGGTTATGAGCTATTTTTCGTGGAGGGTTTATTTCTCGAGATATTTGAAAGTTTCAGGTTAAGAAACTATCCCGTTATAAAAATCTCCAATTTCACCATT
This sequence comes from Pogonocherus hispidulus, assembly GCA_963924545.1. NCBI lineage: Eukaryota > Metazoa > Arthropoda > Insecta > Coleoptera > Cerambycidae > Pogonocherus > Pogonocherus hispidulus. Next base: position 46,091,582 of record OZ004698.1, on the reverse strand, counting down.
AGATTTTCATGTTTTAGGGTTTAACAAGCGCGGTTACTCCAGTCTTATAGATAGACCAACTGAAAAGCTCAAAAAGTGTAATAAAACCACACATTCGTCCAAATGAAGTAATATAAAAACCGATTAAAAAGCCACTGTTTATTTCCCGTTCGGCCCTTGTTTATGGTACATATAATTGAAATAGGTTCTAAAAATACTATTTCTTCACTAATTCTTAAGTCTATTTTAAGGATAACAAATGTTACATATCTGTCAGTAATATTTCAGTATGTATGTAATTATCAATTGATTGCAATTTATTTGCAACCTCCTTTGAGCAATTACCTAATCGAAAACAAAGTTGTGTGAAATTTCTATAACATACGATTCCAGAAGCTTAAGATGTAAAAATATTTGGTATCTCTATATTTATTTTTAGCATCGAATAAGTTATATTCTAGAAATACCTATCCACTATGTTTATATGTATCATTGGACTACACTAATTGAAAAGTTAAGTTTTCATAAAAACCTAATTATTCCGGAAAAATAAATAATCTAAAAAATATTACTAATTAGACCACAAATAGATAAAAAAAATAAAACAAAAAGCTTTAAATGTAACAACAATTATTAACTAATCTATTTATTAATTAAATAGTTAACAATGTTTTTTAAATTTTACTACTAATTTTTAATATACCTACTATTCTATTTATTTCGAAGAACGATCAAAATGTTATTTGTACCAAGAGTCGGTAGGTAGGGCACTATAACGGCATTTTTTATATAAAAATACAAAATATCTATTAGCGCCCATATTATACAGTGCAAAATTTTTGCCAGGAATTATTTTAAATCTAGAATATAGTAAATAACATTATGATAATCTTACGAATTGAAATATTAAATTTTTAATCTCCAAAAATAATAGAAAATAGTTTAGGCTTAGACTTTCATCATATTTTCTCTAGCAAACAGTTGATACCTGGAACAGCTGAAATTTTAATCTTATCGCAACAGTTTATGTGTCTAGATATATATATAGGTAGGTAATATTATTGTTTACACCGAACATACTGATACGATATTTTTAATCTGTGATTATTGTTTCACAATTCCAGTAACGAAATACCTGGGAGAAAAAAAAACAATCACGTAGCCAGGCACCAGATAATCTAGCTAAGTATGAAATATATCGTGATCATCGTAACTACTTACGAATTTAATAGATTATACATTTTAGCTTGTAGATTGTAATAATACTATTAGAGCCAAGATTATACAACAAATATTTTTACTCTGTGACTATAGGGTACAGGCTTGGTTTATAGTTTACGGACAGGAGACGAGGGTCTCGCAAAAGTGTATAACAGTCAGAACTAAGTTCTTCCATTTTTAGCAACAGGTAATTGACAATTTATATATGCGATACGAGCAATGTTAGTTTCTGGCTAAATTTCTCTGTATTAAAATAGTTCATCACCGCATGTGGTGCTATTTCTAAAAAAAAAACAATTTAATTGATTCTAAAAGTTGGTTGTGGAAGCAGATACTATGTGGTCATCCGCGTGGCCATTTAACATCTTGCAGAACAAGTAAACACACTATATACTATGTATTTTACCACTATATTTTTTTACAAGGAATTGTGAGTGTAAATTCGACTTACAAAGTCATTTTCGGACAATTCTATGTTAAATCATTGTTTGAAAATGACTTTCATGTATTTCTTTCGGACCCTTTAACCCAACAGGCTCAAAAGTTAAGAGGGAGAGAGTACTTCATAAACCTAGTGTAGATTGGTTAGTAACTACTATTGCCTAATGATAAAAGTTACTGCTCAATTTTAAACAACTAATCTTAACTTATTACCTACTTGGATAAAACTATCTAAAAAAATTATTAAAACTTTCTGAACAGAAAATATATTGATACACAATATTTATCTAGCTAAAATCATAGATTACTTTTTGTTAGTAGCTGTTCTCTTTACTTGCATATAGTTGGTAATTTTCATTTCCTATCACCACAAAGAAGGTCATCAAACCCTATTTTACCAACTAAATAAATATCTTAATAGTCTACTTATGATGATATATTACCTCATCTAATAAAGTGTCCGTCATCGATTTGTTATCGCTTGATATTAAAAATACCTACATTAGATTAAATTGACAGAACAATTCTTTCTGTATAACAAACGCAAAGGAAATGGAAATATTAGATTGTCCCGAGTCCTATATTCTAATAGAGGAAAGGATCACAACCACTTTCTAATTCTTATTAAGTTTAATAATTAAATGAATTCAGGACGATGTCTAAAACATGTCATATAGGTAAATTTAAATTTAGTTAAAGAAAGGTAATATTGAAATGCAATTTATGTTATAGGCATAATTTTTAGTAATAATTATTATAAAATGCACTTATAGAAATTAATGTTGCAAAAATAACAGCTACTTAGTAGGTATTGCAAAGCAAGTATTTATTTGTTACTCATTTGTTAATAACTCATAAGTTAACTGTCAGTTTTACAAGTTAGTAGCATTATTTATATTAAACAATAACTGTGTTTTATTTGTATGATATACAGTGAGGACATAAAGTCCGTCCGTCCCCCCTCTAATTTTTGAACCACTGGGTAGATTGTGATGAAATTTGGAACGATAATATATGACTAAATTCTGCATTTTTTGACGCATCAATGACAGCTCTGAATGTCAAAGTGACAGCTGGGCGCGCAATAGGAACATTTTTTTAAATGGAAATATTGGTCGAGTGGGTACTTATTTTGAAGCTATTTTTATGCTCAAAACATCTCCCAATTTTGAGAACATTTGGTTCAGTAATTTCCAAATAAAAACCAGTAATATCGATTTCTGTTATATCATTTTTTTTGCATACATATTACAAATTATTGTAAATTATTCAAAGCAGAACAAAAATTAAAAGTAAACAAATAACAATAAACTATCCCTAACCTAAAGCCTAACCTAAATTAAAAAATTATGAAATAATTTAAATTAAACCTAAAAAAAAAAAAATTTAGAGGCAGAAACAAATTTAGAAAACACGTGTTACTTCAAAAGATGTTGAAAATGACCTCCATGAACCTCCTGACAAATAAATGTTCCATGGGTAAGTTCTATTATAAAGATTATGTGGTAAAAAGATTATGTTATACTGATATTACTGGTTTTTATTTGGAAATTACTGAACCAAATGTTCTCAAATTTCGGGGATGTTTTGAGCATAAAAATAGCTTCAAAATGAGTCCCCACTCGACTCCCATTTCCATTTAAAAAAATGTTCCTATTGCGCGCCCAGCTGTCACGTTGATATTCAGAGCTGTCATTGATGTGTCAAAAAATGCAGAATTTAGTCATATATTATCGTTCCAAATTTCATCACAATCTAGCCAGTGGTTCAAAGGTTAGAGGGGGGGGGGGGGGGGAGACGCACTTTATGGCCTCACTGTATATTTAAAGATCATGGCTCAACTGTTATTTATCTTTTAGTCAGGGAAAGAAGTTCATCACATCGACAACAACCAAAAATCCCGAATATTGTTACAATTTTCGCAAGCAACCAATGGTCATCAGGAGCGTCCAACAGAAATCGTTCAATCGCTTCTTTAGTTAAAACCTTGGCCTTTTTTGGAATATAACGCTCATTCTTTCATTTAAGAAATGCAATTATATTTTGAAATCTACAAATGTCAACTAAACGTCACATTTTAACATATAATTTTAAATAATAAACAAACCTGCGAACATGAACATTTTCCTTGATTTACAAAGAATATAAAATTTACAACTCGGTTCATTTGAACAACTACCGCTTGAATTAATACATATTATGACCAAATAAATGTGGTATATATGGTATTACTCAGATCGAGACCCTGATTCAATTGTAATAAAAAAAAAGACATTGTCATTCTAGATAGAACTTTATTTATTTATTTATATCATTATTCAACTAAATAAGTTCTAGAAATTGCACTTCCCAGCTTAACACGGTTCACCCAGACCAGGTATTTGAAGTTTTCTTGCACGAGACAATCGATACGCCTACGCAAAAGGTTTGGATACGTGATGCGGCCCAGCATATATTACTGGCATTATTGGGGCACCCCGGTGCGTCGAGAATGGTTACATGAGGAACTTAAATTAGATCCGTCAAAATCCTACGCTTATATCATGCAGTCGGCGGCACGTCCGATTTCTTTGCCACAGCATGAAAACAAAGTAGGAACCATAAATTCCGACTCAAATAATGAAATAAATACCTACAGTTGATGTCAGAGATATAAGGGAATATAAAAAATTTCAAAGAACACCGACAACAAGCTGTGGAATAGAGTGGGGCAACATAACTTGAAGCAAGTGATATAAAATTCATTAGAATATGTGGATTTGTGCATAGTATTATGTGATAATTCTATAGATGATATCTATTTAAAACGTCTAACTTAATATCACAGCATAATTATCCAAAACGGGGTGGTTATTATGGTAATATTTCATGTCTCCTCATCAACAAGTTGTATTTTGCCCCAGTCGAACCCACTCGTCCGAATATAAAAACTTGCAACGGCACCTGGTCATATCCCTGTATTTGAATGCAACGTTGTCATATCTAACATAATAATAACCTCTTTCTGTAACACATCTCGGAAATGGGTCTTTGGCTTTATAAAATTTAGTATTTTAACAGGTAATATGTATGTATATATGACATTTCGAATTATTAGCACTTCCCATATGCACAATAACGTTTTTAATAAATTGTTAAATTTTGTGAGCCGTAGGCTACAAACTTGGCAACTATGCAATTTTCCACTCTATGATGTTTGCCAACTCAACGACATACGTCGCTCCTGGACACGATAAGGAAGACAAAGAGGGCAGATAACGAGGCAACTTACATTATTTACTTGTTTCTTCACTGGTAGTGCAGGGCGGTACTTTACAGTGTTAGGATATTTTGTGGTGCTAGGTGATTTCGCGGGCTAAAGCGTGTTATAGGTTTCAAGGTTTAATACAATTTGTGCTTTCATGATATAATACTAGGTAGGTGTTTTTTAATTACTATTATCGGTTGCTCATTATAAGGTAGTGCTGTGAATACATTATTAATTGTGTAAAGTGCTGTGAATACAAAATTAATTGTTTAAAGTGCTGTGAATAATAATTAGTGTTGTGAGTAGGTACTTAGTTAGTGTAGTGTGTAGTGTTGTGTTGTGTAGTGAGTGTTGGTGTGTGTGAATAAACGAGTGTTTGTTTTAATTTATCTAGTACTTAGTGCCTCTAAAAGTTCCTATTCGTTTTTTCGGCTTATATTGTGGTATTAAATACTGCATACCAAACAAGATATGGAGAGAATATTCAGACCTTGGGAGGATTTCTCGGAAGAACCTCAACCTTGTACAAGTAGAGATCAAACGAATAGTGATAGAGAAGATGTGACGATTAGGACGGACGATATAGAAAATATAAATTCTCGACAACAGCTTGGCGAACAAGCTCAATTAATTATATATAATGTATATAAAAATATAAAACACAGTGAGGGAGAACAGAGGGCATTTGAAAAAACGGCTTATTTAACCGAAGTACCGTACAAGTCGGTCTACAACATAGTGAAGAATGTTATGAAGAATGGCCCCAAAAAACGTAAAACGAGGTGTGACAAAGGAATAACAAAGGAACTTGATCCAGGACGCGTCAAATTGATAAGGGATAAAATTTATGGCAATTATAAAAAAAATCAAATACCAACTGTAGAATCTCTTCACCGGGAACTGAAATCGGAAGGATTCTTGTCTATTACTCTCAGGACGCTTCATAGATGGCTTTTAAAAATCGGATTCAAATTTAAAATCATTAACAAAAGAGCAAATATAATGGAATGTGAACGGATTGTACGGTGGCGTATACAGTACTTAGAAAACATAAAAAAATATAGAGATGAACAACGATCTATTTATTATTTGGATGAAACTTGGTACGATACACATGATACAGTCAAAAGAGGATGGGTGGATGAGTCCGATAGATGTAAAGTAGATTTGCCTCCAAATCGAGGAAACAGACTAATTATTTTACATTGTGGTTCTGATAAAGGATGGGTTGAAAACTGCCTAAAATTAAGCGGGAAGAAGCTAGCAGATTGCAACGTGGACTACCATCAAAACATGACGGCTGATGTCTTTGAAGAATGGTTTGAACATACACTGCTTCCTAAACTGGAAAATAATAGTGTTATTGTATTAGACAACGCTCCATATCATTCAAGACTTTCAGAAAGGATTCCAGGTACTGGCACAAAAAAAAGGATATTCAAGAATTTCTTAAAATCCATAAAATTGCGTACGAGGCTAGTTTGAAAAAAGATGAGTTGCTGCAAATAGTCAAGAGCAAAAATTTTGAAAAGAAATACATTATCGATGAGATGGCTGCGGCTCAGGGACATACCATTCTACGATTGCCTCCATACTACTGTGTTTTTAATCCTATTGAACTAATATGGAGCCAACTAAAAAGAGGCATTCGACGAAATAATACCTTTCCAAAATTTGACAAAAGAGTTATAGATGTTATAAGAAGCGAAGTGGATACAATTACATCGGCTAATTGGAAAAAATGCATCGAACATGTCATAAAAATTGAGGACGAATATGTAAAGCTGCACCAATTGATTGGACCAAATAAAAGTCGATTCATCATAACTGTCGATGAAGAATCGGATACAAGTAACATTAATAGTGACTCGGACGAATGTTAGTGCTAGTATTTATGTGTATGTGTGTATGTATTTATGTGTATTTATTAGTGTATTTATGTTAGTGTATTATGTTGTTATGTGTCTATATATATACAGGGTGTCTCACGGAGAGGGCCTATAAGAATTATCTCAAAAAGTAGTCAGAATCGAAATCCGAAAATTTGTATACAGGGGTTTATCAAAAAGATCTATTCAATGAAAATAGTGTCAACTTCCTGGCACTTCCGGTTATACTGGAAGTCGACATCAACTTGCTTATTTTAAATTTACACCCTATATATTACTTCATTTCTCGATTCTACGTAAAATTCTAAACACATTTCATGTACTTTGACACCCTGTAAAATCTAAACGGTTTGATATACAGCAATACAGTTTGCACATTCCCATCTTAACTTTTCATAAGCTATCTTTTTTTTACTAATTTCAAATTTATCCAGGAATTAAGAATTTTCCGAAAATTTTGAAAATTTTTAATTCCTGGATAAATTTGAAATTAGTATTAAACTATAGCTTATGAAAAGTTAAGATAGGAATATGCAAACCGTTTAGCATTATCTCAAACCGTTTAGATTTTACAGGGTGTCAAAGTTGCACAAAAGTCAATTTTCACCTGTCAATATTTCAAAAACAGTTGAAGATAGGTATAGGACATCCTACACGAAATGTGTTTATAATTTTAAGTAGAATCCAAAAATTAAATAAAATATAGGGTATTCCATTTAAAATAAGCAAGTTGATGTCGACTTCCGGTATAACCGGAAGTGCCAAGAAGTTGACACCATTTTTATTGAATAGATCTTTTTGATAAACCTCTGTATACAAATTTTCAGATTTCAATTCTGACTACTTTTTGAAATAATTCTAATAGGCCCTCTTCGTGACACACCCTGTATATTATTATGTTTTCATTTTACAGAGGTATATTTTAACTTGTTAATTATTTTTTGTTTGTTTTTTTTGTTCCCTTTAACCCTTACCCTACCCAATCCTAATCCCACCCTCCTGGCAGGGAATGCTCGTACCTCCCCATGGTCCTTGCTGGGCAGTAATAATTTAAAATTGCATAATAACATTTAATCAAAATATGTATTTAGCATTGTTTTTTTTTCCAAAATTCACATTTATATTTTATATAGGTAATATTTTATTTAAAATTATTATTGGCGAAATTGAGCAAATACTGGTATCCGAAGTAAATACGGTCCTGTCTATATCATACCAGTAAACACGCGGTAGGCTTTGATGATTTTATGGCACTTTTTATGCTGTTTCTTTTATTCCCTTATATCGATGTCCAGTACTATACGTGTTAGGCTGAATAAGTCATGTTAGTATGAATAAGATGGGCATCCTCTACAGGAACAGGATGTTCTGTTTGGTTGGTACAGTAAAAGTAATATACCTTGTTTGTACGCAAGCACAAATAAAAAATAGTATATTATATACCTAGGTTGAGAAGTGAGCTATTATTGACCGAAAAATTTTATATAATAAATTTTCGGATATAATTTTCGAGGTAAATAATGGCCTTCTCAACCGAAGTATATACATACAGTATTTTTTTACTACTAATAGCCGAATTAACACCAGAAGATCTTATTTTCATTTTAAAATCAGACATCCCCTATTACTCAAACATATCGAAATATCAAGTAGGTGAAATGTCAAACTGATTCGTGAAATGTCAATGAGTTTCAATACAATTTATTATTAACCTAGGTAAATAATGAAATCATTATTTACCTAGGTCAATAATGAACTACTTCTCACTACACAAATGAGGTAAATAATAAGGTTTATTCACAACCATACATGTAATAAGGTTATTACTGACTTTTTAAAAGTTTGAAAATTACTCATTACTAACTGTTGCTACTGTCCAGGTCGGGAAGTGATCACTTTCCACCCAAGGGTGGAAAGTAAAACATCTGAAAGATACATGATGTTTGTATTTTGAGTGACGTTAATTTTGACAAGGCATCAGTCATCAGAAAAACCCTTATATTTTATATTTATTTATACAGAATCAGTTTACAATAACAATAATTTTGGATTTTAGTTTTTTAGCAAATACTAAAAAAATAATCAACTGCTGTCAGTGTGACAGTCAACAATTTATGCCCCCTTTATTAAATAATAATGTCAGCAGCGTCATAGAAACGGATTTTCGCTGTCTTCTAAATTGAAAAGTAGTATGAAAAAAATATGAATGAATAAATGGAGATATTCCCGTTTTCTCGTTTTTTTAGAGATGGTTGTGAATAAAATCGTATACATACCTCGGCGGAAGATTTCATTCCTGTCTCGCTATACCTTACATCGGTGTTACACCTCGGTTATCTAAACAGCGCTCGACAGTAATGAAACATTTTCCGCCTCAGTATGTAATATACTGTTTCTCATGTTAGTAGTAAAAAAAATATATACATTTTTCTTCAACCGTCACAAAACTATTATGACATTTTTTGACTGTCAAGAGTCTGTAAGGTTGACATTTTCCTTACTGGAGAAAAAAAATGAAATCTTAGTAACAAAAGTAGTCACTTTTAATCCAAGGAGCTAAAGTTGACACTTTTAATCTTTACAGTAAAAATGTTAATTCAGTTTTAATATGGTTTTAATTTATAAAAGTTTATTCAACAATATTAATGTTTGACAAAGTATCCATTACTACATCGATATATTCTACTTACCTACTTTGCTTTATTATCCCAATGTGGTTTGAATAATTTCAAAGCACAAATTAATAATTAAATGGGGATTTCGGTTGGATAAAAAATAACATGTTATATTCGGATTAAAAGTGTCTTTTTTGGTCTCGCAATTTTGCATTTGCTCGCCAAAAAAGTGATACTATTAATCCTAATATAACACTAGATACTGTTAAATGAATAGTACTGTATAAATATGAACAAGAATAAACGAATCTAATTCCTCGTCTAATCCTAGAATTGTAGAAAAATTGATAATTTCCTAAGTTATACAATTAAGGAAATTATCTGTTTTTAAAAAATAAGAACTTTTTAAATCTATAGTGAAACGTCTGTCACGAAAATGAAATATGTACTCACTAAACTAGAGATTGAAAAGAAATTTTAACCAAAATTAATACTACACTGTGAAAAATGTTTAGTTGCACTTAAAGGCTATTGCCCATTGCCTGAATTACCCGAGAAATGGTTATTCCTCGGTTTATTTTCTGGTTTATCCACCTGGTTGATATCTACTGGTTATTATTTCTTACTAATAACCAGTGTACCGCAGATAAAATTAGAAATTATCCAGTATTGCAACACAAAACAAAACGAAAATTGGTTTTTGTTGTTGTTCCATTGCCCTAATAGAGATTCATGATTTTTTATTCGCTTTGCGCCGACTTTTCTTTCACCAAACAAATCGCAGGCTAAACTTCAAAATACGCTGCCTCCTGATTATTTTAGCGTACAAAATTTGGTATTGGTGGTTTTTAGTAGATGTTGCGACAATGTTGAACACACCCAACTTGACCACTGACTTGATGTTAAGCTTATTATTAGTATCAGTAGCAACAAAAGAGGCTCTATGTAGTAACTGGTTATCAGTTCTCATAACTGCGCACGTCCTCTGATCGGTTTCCATATATATCATACAATTTTCATCAACCGCTGGTAACTGAATAATCTTAACTGTGATAATGGTATAATGCTGGGGATTTTAGCAATCGGAAATTTGATGTGGAAAGTCCAAAAAAGAATCCAGCGAATATCGAAAACAGCCCCGTGTCAACCACACCAAATATTTGTAATAAAAGTCCATTGGACCAATCGAGCACCGAATAGGTTAAGGGTCTATAATTGCCTTTGATATGTAACTGCTAAATATCTTTCAACATGATTGATAGTGTGTTATAACTTATCTAGGTCGCATCGATAGTACCTTTATGTATAATAACTTAGTTTATTACTTTTTCCTTAAGAATATAATTTACAACGATTTTTCATTTTAATTGTTGTGCAACCGAATAGAAATGATTAATGATTTTAAAGGATATTATAAAAAAAAGTATTCGTGTTTTGAAGGAATATATTGATAAATAAATTAACAGGTCCTTAATAATTTATACTCCGATACGTTCCTTTGTTGTATAGGACCATTAAAATGTTAAATAAATATAGAAATAATAGGTGTTATTTATAAAATTATAGTATTAGAGGATCAATTTGGCTTGTTGACTGACGCATCCAATATTTTAATTTTCTATTACAGAAATATATTGTTTATCGATCAACGTCAAACAAAATAAATCTAAAAATTAATTAGGGAAGCCGTTACTATGTATTTTACCACTATATATTTTTGTTTTTACAGAAATTTTTTGTGACTGCAGTTTCGACTTACAAAGTCATTTTCAAACAGTGATTCAAAATAGAATGAATTACAACCGGCAAAATGTCGATATAATAACTACTATCAGGTAAGAAAAGAGACAGTATTTTAAGGCATATTTTACAATTTTTGAGAACTTAACTATGAATATAATAAAACAATTTATATAGTATTTTTACAGGGTTTAACAGATGTAAATAAGGGTGAGTAAATCAGATCTAACTGGTCGTTTAACAACAAAAATATATATAGTGGTAAAATACATAGAAGCCTGTTTTCATTGTTCTACAAAATAAACCTAAATATCATAAGACAAAAGAAAAAATAAGCGCCGCTAAAGAGTAACCCAAAAAACTATGAAGAGGGTAATATGGGAGATCAAAAACCGAAATTGTACTATTGGGTAGTTAAATAAATAGCACGTCGATTAAAATTACTAAAATGAATTTAACAAACAGCCTAATTGTCATTCTTTCCATTTGATTTGAGTTCTTATAACTCCTAAACGAAACAAGTTGAATAAATTTACTCGTAATCCGATCTACATCAAGTAGGGCTCAGAAGGTTCTCGAAGGAAATTTCTGAGTGGTCAATTTACAGAAAAAAATGACTGTGGGAAATTACCTAAAATTATTTTTATTATAGATTCGAGATTTCAACAATGTAAGATGTTTTTAAAAATGAATCTATTAAATCTGGAAGACAAGGGCATCGCATTGGGCGCATTTCCCAGCCCTCTAAGACGATATTTCCGAGGAGAGAAGAACTAAGCAATACTATAAAGACTTCTAGCAGTCGAATTGTGTGCAGTACAAGAACAAGATCAGTTGTTCAGGAGTGTAATGACACATTGGAGCTGTTGCTGGTGTTGACTAGACAAAAGTGGGTAAAATTGGTTTGGACACTTGGTCTCATCAAATGAGAAAGCTGATGAATTATCTCGACTTGGAATCAGGGACATTCTAGGGGCCCTGGAATATTTATAGGTATTATGCTAGACAAATCGGCGAAACCCTAAAAAGTGAGCTAGTTTACGGGGCGTTAGATGAAAGGAAAACAAGAGTTACAGCGATGCGAAAGTCATAATTGGATACTACTGGAGTTCAGTCAGGTCCACGTTCCCCGATACAGGAATGTCCTACTTATTCAAAATGTAAAGAAGAGCATGAAGAATCATATTTTCACTTTGGTGGGTAATGTGCGAAATAGGTATAGAGGATCTGCATACGGAGGAGGTGAATTCCCTCACATGGACCGATATCCTAACATTTATTATAAGGTTGGATAGGTTAGAAAATGGTAAAGGAGTGAGACTAGATAGCAGGACGGTAAGGGTCGTCAGATAAGGCCCACTAGTGGCGTACTTGCTAGGCTTCAGGCGGCTCAAACTACTACCATTAATTGTGCATCAATTGTGAACAAATTATTAAAAAAATAATTATCTAAACAATGCCTTCTAATTTCAGGGTCAATATTGCACTTAGGTAATGCTCAATATCGTTTTACATTAAGGAATTAACTTGCAAAACCAATGTGACGGCATCCATCATTAAAGTGTCGTATGACAATTAACTATGCTACTGCATACTTAATCCTGATGAATACTGATCTTGACAACGGTAATTTCGAACTTTATGCAATCACATGCAAGTGTGCATTACAATCCAACAAACATTGAAAGACGTAATAGAAAAGCGAATTTAAAACGCAATTTCCTAAGTATAAATATCTAATTTCCTACCTAGTTTCCTACCATCTAGTACATGAAAATTAACTAAGGATTGAAAGTCTCTTTTCGATTACTTTAAAAAATCGATTATTAATATGCATTCATACATACGCCGCCCGATTATACGCCTTTTTCATGAAAAATAAAGATGATACATTTTAGTGACCATTTACATTACCAGTAAAGTAACCATTATGAAATTTATGTAATTTGAAAATGCAGTGATATTGCAACTATAAGATCCTATTAAGATTCAAGGTCATGATTTGTTGGTTTTCGATTAGTTGAAAGAATGACAGATATGTACCTATATATTTTATCTATGTATATAGTTGAGCAGTTGAGTAAACAACCATCATAATAATTATTTATTTATATTAGTTTGCTTTGTTTTAGTTTAGCTTTGTTTTGAAAGACTAGGTAATTCCACCATTTGTAGTAGTACCCATAAAATATGCGTGGTATTGAAGTGAATTAAAATTTAATGGTTAGGTGTTAGATGGAATGCTCGGCGGAAAGTTTACGAATATCTTCGGTAAATGCTTTATTGCAATTACCCTCTTACTTGTATTAGATAGTATTAAATAGTACATATCACAGAAAATAGCTATTATAGAGTGCTCGATTTTTAGATGTTCTATAAGAACTGTTAAGGGATCCCGTGTCAAACTCAGGCATTTTATAATAACAATTAGGTATAAAACTGATAATTATAAATAAGGTTTTCTTAGTTTTAATAATTAGGCAAGTAGGTATAGCAAAGATTGACAGACATAGATATACTTAGGGTGATTTCTTAGTACTTATTAAGGCACATGTACTGAATTCAGGTGAGTATCCTACTCTCGATTCTACTACTTCCTTATATCATTTTAGACAAAAACATTTTCATAAAGATAGGACCTGAAATGCGATAAAAGTTTTAATGTCTGTTTAATATGTTTCCTCCCTGTATATTTCTGAATAAAATAGATATCAAGTTAAAACTTGGTCTACCTTATAACGGTCTCTAGAACTCTAATCTTAGTTTAAGGTTCTTGGCCTACCTGCTTGGCGTACCTAATGTTCGTGGTTTAATTTTCAATTTGTATTTATCATTTAGATGAAATATATTATACAGGATGAATTTTTATCTCGGCCACCATTTAACCTTGAACAAAATGTTCCACTGCGTTGTGCCACTGATTTTTTAAAACACCAAAATCATTGGCAGGCACATATTTTATATTTATATGAAGTTTTGCCTTGTTTGGCGAGAGGCCCCTTTAAACATATTTAAATAATAATATACCCTGTATGTTTTGTATCAGAGTAGATATTTAGACATAGGTACATACTCATGCTGTAGGTACTTAACTACTACTGTTTTAATATTATTGTTTTAAAAAACGAGTTCCAAGTTCAGTGACATGGAGTAAAATAATTATGTCAATGTCTTGGACAGAAACAATTTTTTCCACAGATAACTCAAACAATCACCTTCTGAATTTAGTTCGTGTACTTAGGAAACACCCTTTATAGGTATACCTAGGTGACATAGAAAAATAAAACGTTATTTACTTATTACTGGTTACGTTATCTGTAAGTAACATTTTTATAGGTTTAATTATTCATAAATAGTTTGTACTTAGATAAGAAAAATGATCTTTAAGATTATATCAGTCATTAGATCTTTAAAATATTAAAAAAAATTACCTAAGTACTGACGTAGATATGTCCAGAGAGGACAGAATGTATTTTAATCTGTGTTAAAGGATATTAACAATCAACAAAACAAGAAATCTGAAAGAAATTTTTGTTTTTACTGCTTTTTGTACAATTTTTTAAGGTTTTTAATAAATACTCCACAATTTACCTCAATTAACTGAGAGTTGTAGTTTATCACGGGCTTATTCATTCCTGAATAAAAGCTATGGAAGTAGTTTTTTAAATTCAGGAAAATTATGACTTAAACATACTTTAACTCACCTGCAATAGTAAATCTATCCATATAATTGATTAAATTGACAAAACATAGTACAAAAACTGCAACCCACTCCCGGAATTTAACATCTCTCAAAGTTTTTTCCTTTGGTTCACTGATTTCATCGTGATTTCCTCCTCCTGGATCGCTTACCAGTTCCTGTTGGGAATTATTCTGCGGTATATCAGATTCCATTTTAAATTTTTTCATAACAAAATTTTTCTCTAATTTTTCAGACGGCATGACCGGTAAAGATAAGTTAACCCAACTTCTTGACACTTCGAACAAGAATGAAGCCGGTTTCGTATAATTTCCATGTTGGCGGGTTTAGAGGGCGCTTGCGCAAAATCACCTGATGATTATAATACGTATGATGTATTTGTGTGAGGATACAATAATGAATATTGAAAAGGAACTATTATTTTTACACTAATTATAGTAAGTTACAACGATATTGTGATGCTTTATCAATGTATAAGTGAAGAATAATGCAATAATATAATAAAATTATGAACAGCTGTTCTTTATAGATTGAACATAACACACCACTCTCACCCTCACCATCACGTCACTTGTCACTTGAATTTTAAAAGTTGAAATTTCTGCTGTTTCTGTTTTCTGTGGTTTTTAACAATATAACCAGTGTTGCCAATATTTTGATATGAAATTATGGTACATTTAGAAAAAGTTACTAATTACTTTTGATTTTAAGCTGTGGTAACTAACAAAGCTTGAAATTTCTACAAGATAACATTAATTAAAGGTTTTAAATAGGTTTTGCGCAGTCGTCTATAATCGTTCCTTCCTTGGAATTGGTACATTGGACGTTTCATCGATGCTTTTGCGATTTTAGTGCATGTCCTTTATTGTATCATGATTTTAGTGTGTATAGGTATTTTTGCGAGATTGACGCAATGATAAATTGTTGTGCCTTTTTTAACTGTTCTGTGGTTGCACTCATAGATAAATAGTTGTTGCGCCTCTTATGCAAATGTCAGAGGGAAGAAGAAAGAATTGATTGGTGGCAATTTGCTTCACGCCCCTGGCAGTGATTACTCTAGTCCTGTAGTGACACAGAACACAGAATTTTATTGGGTGTATAATGTATAATTCTGTGGTAGTGATTACGAGTCAAAGATTGTTAACTGTTTACAGGATTGCTCGATCGCTCAATTTTGTCATCCGCCTTTGTGACGTCATCGAAGATCCATGTAATCGAATTGTCAAAATATACCTATTTTGTGTTTGTTATATTTCACATTTGCAAGAGAATTTTCGTAGTTGAATGATTATTAATATTATTATTTATTAAAGTTTGTAATAACAGTATAAAGTGTACCTATTTCTACAAGTTCGAGATCTTTGGATCTTTGATGACGTCACAATTATGGATTACATTGTAGTATAGGGATTGAACAATCCTGTAAACAGTTAACAATCCTTGATTACGAGTTCCCTCTCATCTAAGTCTATGCTCTTCTTCTTCTTGCATTGTTTAGTTTTTGTTTACGACCATAGAAAATATAACTATATTTTCTATGTTTACGACATAACCTAACCATAGACTTAGTACTGAATTGTAAACCAGTCCTTTCATCTCAAATAATAAAAAATTTTAATTTTTTTGAATTATAAAAATTATCTGAAACTTCAACTAAAAGTAAAAATAGAGAAAGTGTTTGGTGTATTCATAATAGTCAATAGTGTACCTATTTTTCGATTTGTAGTGATAAAAACGCTGGATCAAGTTTTAAATATTTATTTGAATTTAGTTCAATTATAATTTATAAGATGGAAAGTGTATCAAATTATCATTTGGATCCATGAAATACAAAGAGAAAGAGTCCGAACTTAATAGGCATGCGGCATGCATGATACAAGTCACAGATTATAATCGATTATAATATGATACAAGTGTAGTTGTATCATGTTAATAGGGCTTTCCTGATAAAATACGTACTGAAAAAAAGTACTTTGTAGTGAGTTATTCATTTGTTATATTGGCGCTGCTACCGTCATCATTCCTTCATCTCTTTAGAAAGTAATTATAATCTCTTACTCTTTTATATGGTTTTCTGTTAACAACAGATATCGTGAAGTAAGTAAACAGCGCACAGGATGGGCCATGAAGTATAAAGAGAGGTTGGGCTCAATTTGTACTTTATTTATTACTCTTGATTTTGTTCTAATTTCATTTTTCATTATTTGTTCTTTTGTCTCTTATTTAAACCATTTTGAATATCCTAAGTTCGGGCTGCTTCTCTTTATACTTCATGGTTTGATCATACACACTGTATTTGTATTTAGTCCAAAACAGGGGTGAGACTTTGGCACAGTTTAGACTACTCATAGATTGTAGACTCTGGAGGTGAACTGTATGTGCAACAGGATGTTTTGTTAGCAAAGTATGTTTTTTTACCCAAGAGGTTTATTTTATAGAAGATAAATAAATATTTACATAACTAGTCCCGAAAGTAATATTTTCTTGGACCAGTGGGCAAGCCTGCAAGTCCAGTGAAAACACTTTCAGGGAAAGTTATATACACTATTTTTCCTGCAACTGTCAAGTAATTAAACGAAACTCATCTCATAATCTATCATGAAACTTATAAAAGGATAATACTTAAATCACATGAGTAAACAAACAACAAACGCAGTTATGCTTTGTTGTCATAAAAATACATTCTTTGAAATCAACGTCAACTATAAAGCTGTACGAGAAGATCTGTCACTTTCGGGACTAGTTCTGAAAGTAAATATTTTCGAGACTAGTAAGAGAAAAAACTATTTTCAGTACAAACAATTAAAGCGAAACTACTTATTTTCGGAACGGTTGCAGGAAAAAAATAGTACTTATAAAAACTATCTATAAAAGGCTGTTCTTAAAAAACATGATATAAGAAGTTAGTAATTTTCAATTTTTAAACAATAAGATACTAGAACCAAAGTTTACAGAATTCTGTAAACTTTGCTAGAACATAATAGACCAGTGTAGGTATAAGAACAAGAAAGTTTACCATATAAATCCTCAAATATATTTTATTAATTTATTGGAATAATATACACAGAGATGTATTATGAAATATAAACAAAATAAAAAAAACAATAAATATTAATTATAATATGGTATTATAAAACACTGCTTTCAAAGTGCATCACAGCTACATATATACTTACTATATTTTTATATATTAGAATAGCAGCACAGATAGATATATTCAGAGAAATCAACTCTATTACAATCAACAACAAGTAGAACGTGTTAGATCTTATATTGTTCTTTTATTAATTTGACATTTATATAGAAATAGCTTGCACTGCTTTTTTGTGAAACCTAGGAAATACACATACTTTGAATCGGATTACCTAAAAGACTATACCCGTACAAAAGGAAACATGTCACAGAAATATTTATTTTATCTGTACTCAACTTTCTTACGAAAATATTTTGAGACATGTTCCATTAATGATTCCAGTACTATAACTGTATCTAAATATATTTATTTGAAAGCATATTTGATAGTATTATTTAAATATAATCACTAAATAAGCTTTTTTGCAATAGTTATACTTTTAATAAAGAACATTCATAAGTATTTCCGAGGGTATTTCATTGTTACAAAAAAGTTACACTGCGACTTTGAAAAAATAATCCATATAGTAATATTACCAAAAATGTTACATCACCTGTGCAAACAGGCAAATTATAGCAAATATATAATTGTTTATTAAATATTCAGACTTTTTATTAACGTTTTTGAGTAATTTCTATAGGTAGTAGGAAATTTAAGCTATATGTCGATAACATCAATAATAATTGTATGTACTCAAATTCTTTTTATAGGTTTACGAAAATCACTTGTATGTCACAGCCAGTTAAAGGAAGAAGTATACATATAAAGTTTTAAAAAGATAAACAGCTTGTGATATACTAAAGATATTCATATTGATGAATAATTTACAAAGTTGCCAAATTAAGTTTTGTTCAGCGACAATGTTAAGGAAGTTCTATTTATTATTCATTTTGGAAAGCTTTTATGATGGATTTTTAATGGAATTTTGTGACAAGATGTTTACATTATTTGATGTTTTTATTATATAGATGTTATTTTAAAGTATTTTTCATATGATCTAAAAATCTGTACGTAAAAGATGTCAGGTCAGTGTTGTTACAATCTATAATATATAAAAATGCTCCGAATACAGAATCATTAGAAACAATTCATTGTCAGTTAATTCAGTCTAGTAATTAAGTTCAATGGATTTTGATAAAACAAAATTAAACATGTTTTTATTCAATTTTGTTCATTTTAGAGCTTTTTCGGTATGAAAAAATTGTGTTACAGGATACTATCGAAAAAATATGCTATTCAAGTGATTTTCATAATAACCACAGATGTCTTTATACCCATAGGATGGCAAAAAACAAATTACATAATAATACAAACCATACATTAAAATATTTTCGAGTTGAAATGTAAATTACAGTCAATAATTAGTTATCGTCATTGTTTCTTTTTCTTTAATGTCATAATTTTTAATAAAATTCATTAGATAGACTTTTAATGAATGTTGGCACACCCTGATGTGCACTAAGTGTGCACAATATTTGATGAGATTCCTATTATAAAATTTTACTCCACAGAAACATGTTGAGTTGTAGATTAACATTCAGTAGTATACTAAATTCCCAGGTGAGAGAAACATTCGTTAAGTGCATATTTTATAACAAACATTCGTTTATTTTTTATAATGTATCTAGTAACCATAATTGATGAAAATATGCATTTTAAAAATTAATTCATACTTTTTATCACATTGCTTGTTGTAAAACATTTTACTGCTACTTACTGAGCTACTTACTGACAGATGTAATATATTGTGAATAATTCTATTTTATATGTAATATCAACCTGAGGATATATTGCACGTTTGGTACAAATTTATTTTTAAGCAACTAGTCATATTCGATTCAATCCCTAATTGTATTTTTCTATTTAATTTTAACAAGATGAAAATTAATTACAACAATTAATAATAGATTTACTGAAATATAGACTAAATTTCTGTGTTCAAAAATTTTGCATGAATGAATGTACAAACATACATACAGATAAAAATTTATTGAGGTATTGGTAAACCACATGCCATGACTAACATTCTTATTAAATCATCAGAATATATTTATTTTGTTATTTATTAGTCACTTCGCCCATAAAAAAATTCGTAGCTTTAGAATCTCATTACTTTGTAATAAGTAAATGCAATTGTCAGCAATGCAATATTTTCACAACTGCATGATTTTAATGAAATATATAATTTTTTTACATTTCTGTACCTAGAAACTTTTGTATACAATCTTTTTGTAAAAATTCTGTAGTACCTCTACCAAAATATAAAACAAATTCAAGTATTGCTGTCAGCTGTCTTAAGCGGTCAGCACTCACATAGGAATTTGATCTTGTCATTTTACAAGCTAGGAATAACTTGTATACGAGTATCTTGTATATTTTCGCTTGTCTCCATTTAAGACACCGCCACATCAGAAACAAAGGTTTTTACCAGCTGGGAACTGTACGTATATATATCTTAGTTGCTAAAATTATACAGACAGCCCTTAAAAGCATCCATTACAAAAAAAATCATAGATCTTCTTTTGCATATTACGTTGGCTTGTGGTTCTTCTGACCGCCCCTGTATTTTCTGCCATCTCCATTGTGGTAGTGGTTATTATTCGCTCCTCTTCTGCCCTGGTACTGAGTCCCATTCGGACCCTCGCCGGGTTGCAGATTCGGTAGAACATTCTGGCCATCAGCTGGAAGACCGTTTCTTTCGTTGCGTCCTCCCTGCCAGTAGCTCTGTGAGTGAAGGGGAGGAAACCAATTGCCGCGGTAGTGGCCCCCATTGTGACTTCTGTGCCGGCCTCCACTGTTGCCCCGGCTTTGATTCTGACCAGTACGTGGGGAAGTGAAACCATTCTCACGCTGCTGGTTGTGGGTTGCTTCTCGAGGCTGGTAGTGAGCGGATCCTAAGGAATTCTCCCGTCTCAGGTCAGAATTTTCTCGACGTAGTCGTCGAATTATTGCTTCGGCATCATCAAGTTTACGAAGAAGTTCCGGGTCTGGCTGGAGGGCGCGTTCTCGTTCTTTTTCTCGATCACGTTCGTAGCGTTCTAATTTCCTGAAAAATACAAAAGTCCTTTTCTTAATAAGTTACAGTTCGACACAACACTTATTAAATAAGTATACATGCAATATGAACTCTATTTTGTTAATTCGAATAGAATTTACTTGTGCTAATTCTTTAATAGCAAGTTTTTCTAAAATTTTAATGAGATGGAATATTTTAAATATTGTATCGAATGGCATTAATTTCCACTACATTTTTTTATTGGACCAATGAATATTTATTTTTGGCTTGTATATTCGATTTATGTTTTCCTGTTTTTTTTTGTAATCAAAATAAGGGATTGATTGTTTTGAAATCACTATTTTATAACAATTTATGAACTTATGTCTTTTCTACTTTACATTGTGATTAAAGAATTTTTGTAGAATTGATAAATGTTTTCATACAATATAAAAAAATATCTCATCTTTGCTAATAACATGCCCCTATACATGTTGTGCATAGAGAAACATTAGTAAAATTTACTTTTTCTGTTCGTCCACTATTGCAGATAGATACAGGTTTCGACTTTCGGTTTCTTGCAGCTGAAGTTTTAGGTCACCCAATTCCTTTTCCAATATTTCAACCTGAAGGGGAGTTATGTTCAAGGATTTTGGACTAGAATAGACCTGGAACATATTATAATGAGCGATTTATGAAAATTTTATATTGAACTGGGTGAACTGGTCCAGTAGAGTCTTAATTATCTGAGATAATGCGGGGGAAAACTACCGCCGACAATGCATGAAACTTGAAAAATTTAATTCAAAATAACTCAAATTAATAGAAAAATAATAAATAAATAAAAATGTGTGTATATTAGTAATATACCTACATGCATTTTATCAATGTATGTAGTGATTATAAAACTATAAACATTTTCTTACATAAATAAAGTATAACTTATGTATAACACCAACTAGGAAATCCAACATTAAACTAAAAATGACAAACATACCGGGATATCAAAAATTATCTTGGTCAAGGGTGGTTGTGGAATGTAAAACGTGTGTCTTACTTTAAATTTGAAATAATTATGTCACTGTCACACTGACATCATCAATAACCTACAAATTTCATACCTATTTATTTCAGTTGTAAAGCAATAATGAACTACAAATTATGAAATAACGGTTTTAGTAACAAGAAAAACTAAATTACAGTAATTGTTGGAAATGTCCCCCGTTTTGTTCCATGCACAAGTTGACGCGCCTCCCCATGCTGTGAAAAGCGTTTTGCAGGATTTCTGGCGTTATGGTTGCACATTGCTGAACAATTCTTTGTTGCAGTTCTTGCAAATTATTTACCGGAGTTGCGAAAATCTTGTTTTTTAAGTAAGGAAATATAAAATAGTCCATAATTGTCAAACAAGGTGATCTCGGACGAAACTCAACTTCTGTAAGCAAACTTATCAGCCGGTCATCAAAAAACTCGCGGAGGAAAGCAATATTTTCTCGTGTAGTATGTGCTGTTGCACCGACATGCTGGAAATAACCGTACCGAAGTTCATTATCGTTTAACTGTTGCACAAATTCAGCCAAAAAGTTGTGTCTGCACCTTTCTGCGTTGACGGTGAAATCGAAAAAAATTGGCCCAATTATTCTTCTGCGAGAAACTGCCATCCAAACACCAATTTTTTGAGCATGTAGTGGCGATTCAGTAAAAACATGAGGGTTATCATTGCTGCTCCACATTCGCATATTTTGAGAATTGATGTATCCCGAAAGGTGGAACCACGCTTCGTCAGAAAAAAAAGTTAAGTCCAAAAGATCGTCATTCATTAAATTATTGACAAACCAATGGCAGTAAGCAAGGTGTCTGGGGTGGTCTACGGGCAGAAGAGCTTGATGTGCTTGCATCTTATATGGATGCATGTTCAAGTCTTTCTTTAAAATCTTATGACATGTTCCATAAGAAAGTCCAATTTCCTGAGAAAGACGTTTCAAAGGTTTTGCAGGCTCCTCTTCCATACGTTGACGAACGTCATTGACAACTTCTTCTGTACGAACTCTTGGTCTACCAGCACCTTTTTTATGAGTCACACAACCAGTTTCGCAAAACACTTAAACACAATTTGTAAGGCACGCATAAAAATTGTCCGGTAATATTGCCACGTTTGGGAAGTGCTCTCGAAAATTGTCCAAACACAAACGTTGACTGTATTGCCAATTTCCATTAACTAGCGCACCCGTTCGAAAATAGGCTTCAATCATGAAAATTTTGTGCTGTGTGGTAAGAGGCATGATTCAAAAACTGGATTAGAAAATTTCAGCACAATGACTTGACAGATTCTGACACAACAAAACATATTCAAAAATTTAAAGTAAGACACACGTTTTACATTCCACAACCACCCTTGACCAAGATAATTTTTGATATCTCGGTATAAGTAGTAATTCCTTGAACTCTTGTCAAATTAGGTAAAAATTTAGAGATAGAAATAAGAAAGAAACTCAAATAATCCAGATTTATTTTTACAGCAACTCAGATAATGCAAAACTATAAAATTATATAAGCTTCCTGGTATAATTTGGGAATCAAATAATCTCAACTCAGTATTTTAGTATTACTGATTTTAACATTTCTTGAAATGGTCAGATGGTTAAATTACATTCATTCGCTTCTTAAACTTATAATAATATTTTACAAAAATAGATTTGTTAATATAAGCAGAAGTTCAATGTATATATTAATTATTTTACAGAATACCTATTTATAAATTAATTTATTAATATAAAATTGAAATTAGTTAAATGAAAACTGATGTTTATCAGGGAAAATGTGATTCAAGAATTCCTTAAGTCTCATTAAACATATTTGAAACAATCTTTTATTATTAAAAATTTTAAATAATTTAAAATGTACCTACCTTGTGCTTTGTGTCATCTTCAGGAGAAGAGGAGGAACCAGAACTTGGCAAGCAACCTTTCACAAATACCAGTTGAAATTGTAGTTCTGAGAGAAAATAATTGTTTATTAAAATTGCCAACTTTAAAATTTTTCCTAAAATTCTGCGCTACAAACCTCTATTTCTGTTCTTAAGACTCTCTATCTCATTGTGCAGACCATTCAACATGAGTTGGTGTTGTTCCTGCAAGAACTTGATGTTCTGCTCCAGCTGGGCAATTCGGACATTCTCCGGCTCTTTCGGCGTCTCAGCAGACCTGGGAGAGACGTCCTGAGATCGAGGAACTACTATTTCCCCAGCCATAGCATTACCAGATTTTGATTTGTTCACCTTATTAAGATAAACAATATGCAAATTAGCACAAATTATTTATTAATTTTAAAAATAAATAAATTACATATTATTTTTACACATAAAATTAGCAATGCTATTTTAATAGTTATATTTTCAATAAAATATAAAATTATTAAAAACTACGCACTGAATTAGTACTTTCTAGTAAAATTTCGTGTAGTTGTTCATATTATATTGCCTCACCTCGGGCAATTAGATACGGGTAATGCAAGGATTTTTTACACGTACAAGCTGTGTTCAGCGAATGGTTGGACCACCGTAGTCGAACATTCAAAGTAGAACCACACTGGCTGAAGGAGATTTTCAATCGTATTGATATTTCTATTCTGGCGTTTTAAACTGTGCCCAATTTTCCCAGTCCGCTAATTGAGCTGACCACCGGAATACCAGTCTGACCAGTCGCTTAAAACAGTCAGAATCATAGCTTATGCTTTTAAGATATAAGAATAAAGAAAAAAATACATGTATAGAACACAAAAATAACAATTCTGTTCATATACAATTTGTATCAGTGTTGCTAGCGTAGACGATTTGTAATGTGTGATTTTGGCAATTTGGGATCACTTCGGGCCACTTACTAAATTTGTTAGGTTTTTTGCCATTTTCTTGTCAACATTGCCAACATCTACTATGTTCTCCCCTCTTCTCTATTGCTTTCTTATTAGCAGGAAAGAAGAGGGGGACACACATGATGAAGCTCCATATTGATCAATGGGAACTTATATTTTCCTGGACTGAACTATTAAAAAAATTGTTGCAAATGGATATCTGGACTTTAGATAAGAGTCACAAATATGCTTCAGTGACTGATGCTTATGTGACTGCAGTTTAAACTGTAGGTGACATACGTATACACTTCCTAAATTTGTTGTGGAACGAGTCTTTGAGATTTTGAGACGATCATAACACTCTTCATGTATTATACATTCGTTTTCAATTAAATAATCATTTTTAAGAACATAAATGTCAGAGTAGGAAGCTTTCCCACAAGTGTTATTAAGAAGCAAATTTTATTTGCTGCACGACTCTAAACGTACCTCAGAAACGTAATTCAGAAATCTAGAAAGTAATTGTTTACATCATCTGTTTGTTTTTATTTGATTTTCTGCAATATTTGTTAATGTTAATATGTTGTACAATAATTTTTGTACTCATAAATATTTAGAAATTGTATACTCAGTTTAAGGTCGGGAATGAAACTACTAATTTTAACTTAAATTGTAGGAATGCTAGATTTTGGATGAAATAATATAGATCATTCTACTAGGTGAATAACTTAACAAATACACTACAAATGTAGCAAACTTCTAGTTTGCCCAAAGTCTGTATACTGTCTACCCTAAAAGATTACTCTATAAAATGTAACGATTACATTTATTTAATAATCTTAACAGTATCTTTTAAGAACACGGATGAGATATAAACAATATCTAATAAAAAAAATACAATTCAAATTATTAGTTTTAAGTTCTGATAAAATAAAAACTGTATTTACTATCATAATTTCATTTTAATTATTAGGTTTTGTGCTGTTTAGGGGCACATTTTAGAAGTTCATACTACACTAATGTTTTTTGATTATGTTGTTTTCTTGTTTCTATTCAGGTGACAATTTAAGTTACAGTTAATAACTAATGAAATTATTTTACTGAAGTATTTTATTCTGAAACTTTACTGAAACTTTTTTGTAATTTTTAAAAAATCACTGGTATTATATGTCTATGGTTACAGCCATCAGCCCTATAATGGTCAATGTACTGTGCGTTTCACGAAGTTGTATCCCGGATTGGAATGTTTGGATTGTCAGGATTCGCTGGCAAATCCTGTGCGAGACTGGCACGCGCGCTTAAATCACACCACCTCAATTTGTAGCGGTTCGTAACCGAGATGTGCCAATGTATTGAATTTAACTAATAACATGACGACGCTCCATACGTTGGAGATATATACTAACATTCCAATCCGGGATACAACTTCGTGAAACGCACAGTAGGTAGATTCTCAATAATTGTTTTGTTGGTGGCCTAGCTACCACCTATTCTCCCGTCAAATATCAATTACTGTCATCAGTGTCATTGTGTACATCAGACTTTATTTATTACTCTGATTTGTGTACGGTGGTACAGGGTATTCGCATATATTTCGACCCCTACCTACAGGGGTTATCAAGAAAGTTAGAAAAAAAGTTTAAATACAAAAGTTGTTTGGTTTTTCACGTATTATCTTTTAGATAGGTCGGGAAAAAAAATGCATGCCATAAACTTGGGAAAACCAATTGAACATAATATTTTTAAATGGGACACCCTATATAATTTTACACGCTTGGGTAAATATTTTTTTCATTCTCCCCCCTACAAAAGTATAATTTTCTATTTTAAAGAGGCGAGTGAAAGCGAAAGTAAAACATGCTAGGTCGGTTGCTAGGCATGAACAACTTTCGCGCCCTGGACGACGAAAAAATAAAACGTCAAATTATTAAGTAATGTCAAATTTTTATTTAGCATGGAAATTTTATGGCAATACACCGCCTATTTTATATAAAATCGAGGGGAGAATGAAAAGTTTAATACATTACACGCTGCAAAAGCCCTTTCAGGTGCTCGGAGATATTCAAATAGCCTCGGCTTCGCTTCGCTTCGCCTCGGCCATTTAAATACACCTCGCACCTAAAAGTAAGCTTTCGCAGCTTGTAATGTAAATAACTATTTTCTGATTTCAAGAATATATATTTTGTTGACATTATTTGCACTGACAGTTTTCGAAATATTCGACAGCGAGTACCATAAAAAAATACAAAGAACTAAAACCATTTAACAGTAGAAACCAACAGTAATCAAAAATATTTAACGCCTTATGTTAGATTATGTTATAAACTGATATTACTGGTTTTTATTTGGAAATTACTGAACCAAATGTTCTCAAAATTGGGGGATGTTTTGAGCATAAAAATAGCTTCAAAATGAGTTATTACTCGACCCCCATTTCCATTTAAAAAAATGTTCCTATTGCGCGCCCAGCTGTCACTTTGACATTCAGAGCTGTCATTGATGTGTCAAAAAATGCAGAATTTAGTCATATATTATCGTTCCAAATTTCATCACAATCTACCCAGTGGTTCAAAAATTAGAGGGGGGGGGACTTTATGTCCTCACTGTATAATAATAATTATGTTAAAACACAGGTAAGTACAAAGAGTAGATAGGTACCTACTTCCTACTTATGTATGTTAATGTTCAATGTTCATTTCATTATCATATATGTATAACCAAGTATAAGCCCTCTGTATAACCTACTTATCAGTCGGGTCCTGGGTCCTGGTAGAATAGAGTCCATAGACACTAGATTAATATAATAACACGAACACGTTAGAACCTATTTACCTACCACCTACCTACTCATTAATAGAAGAATGATCTAATAGTTTAATTTAAAAAATATGAGCAAGTCACTATTTTAAATAAAACCGCTAATGTTTTAGTTTAGAACTTGTAATGTTTAATTTTAGTCGAGGATGATGCGATAATTTTTGTAAATAACTAAGGTTATGTTCTGTTCTATGATGTAGCATGTTTCATGTTTATTTTAGTTAATACGTATATTTTGTACAATAATAAATAAATAAACAATGAAAACATAAATACCTAATTGTAATAACTATTCCCAACAATAATTACCTATATAGGTACCTTATATATTATAAACTTTAACAGGTAGTGTCTAATATAGTTTATGGTGGATGCGACGGTACCTATGTACTTTATAGGTAGGTACCTATATTGTGAGTTGTGAGTACATCTAACAACCTAATTACATTATTTTATGTTTTGATATGAAAAAAATTATATACCTTATTCCTCTTGGTATAAATTCCTACTATCTAAATGAATATTTTCACTATTTTCCAATAACTTCAAATATTACAAAGTTTCGCATATACCTATGGGGTTAGTATATGATAGGTAGGTATACCTACCTAATTTAGAACATCTAAGTAAACAATTTAAAATAACTTCTGCATGAGATTAAATTAGATTAGAAATTAATTTAATTTAAATTATATGGTCTACTTACAAGGAAGTCTCTGTGAATATTCTTACCTGGCCAAATGGCGCGACAGGTATCTTCATGATAACTTTTGAAGCCATTTTACCTGCGAATTTTCAATACCAGTAAGTACAACTTCCCGCGAACTAATTAGATCGTAAACAAAGCACAAAGCAGCTTTAGAATACAACCTGTGTCTATTCTACTATATGAATCACCGGTTTAAAATATTACCTCGTCGTTTATCCGGCACAATTTCAACAGCAAACAGGACTAAAGGAACGACGCAAAACGAGCTACTTTGCGACTACGCCCGTCGTAGTTTTTAAATCTTTACCTTCCAGATTTATTTATTTATTTATTTATTAATGTTGCACTTTATTAAAACGTAGTTGCCATAGGAATTTTTCTTCAGGTAAACGAGTAGGTACACACTTAGTAGAAAGCTTTTCTTCTATTTGTTTCGTTGACTCACACCCCACCGCCCGCAAGTATTGATTATAATGCTTTTGTGTTTTGACATGCTCAACATGAACGCGCTTACGTATTCGAGGAAAAACTACACTGAGACAGGGAGGCACGAGGAAACGATGAATATTTTCCCCGATTGGGAAGAGACTTATATACAATTTGTAGAAATGTTTTTCGACATAATATATTTGTAAATATGTTAATACTTCGATCGATCCTTTGATAGAATCATAAAATATATAAGATAGATATAATCACTAATGATATAGAAAAATGTTATGTTGCTGTGAATCACAACCCCCTACATAGGGGCACAGCTTATAATACATATAAGCTGTGATAGGGGACTGACTGTGTGTGAACGAATACTACACAGAACCGTACTAGAAACCTTATCTTTATTTATACAGTGTTATTCAGAACTTATCCATAATAAAATTTGGGGATGTTCAACATACATGTAGAAATGTGGTAGTGCAAAAAAAATTTTTTTGGCGGCTTCTGAAAACTATTTAAAAATTTTTCATTGCACGCCGCTGGATACTGGTCCACTGTAATGGAGTGACCTTGGGACTGACAATGCAAACTGGCTAGCACGAAAAAAACTTCGGAAGTTCTGAGAGTATACCGACACCCGGCGCAAAAAAGATTTGCAGCGTTTTTACTTTAAAATAAACTTAAAGATATACCTATAGATGTGACCGAAGTGACGTGTCTTTAAAATGAATAAAATTTTGTTACACTAATTTTGAAGAATTGCGCTACTTGATTACTAGGTATTAGAAACATGAAATTTATAAAAAATTTGCACATACCTTGTTACAAAAGCTGTTCGAAATAATATTCCTCGACTTGTACACATTTTGGGCACGCTTTATTCAATTTTGCCGCACTAAACCGAATATTCCTCCTGGTTGCTGATCTTGTAAACGCAAATTATTAAGTAAATTGGGGATTTTCAGCATTTTGCTGCAACAATCACTCACAAAACCTAACTCGTAATTGATAATCCACTGGTAACAGTCCATTAACTCAGCATTACTGTACACATGAGCCATTTTGAAAATTTTACAGTTTAAGATTCCTACGATAAATAAAACACCAGCACACAGAGAGTACACACATAGACTGATGACTGAATAGACAATAGAGATATTATCCCCATTCCAAGTCTATTCGCCCAGGCGTTCTAGGTACAAAAAACGTGTTTACTTTTTTTACCACATTCTTAGGAATGTGGTATATCAGATTGTCGTTGAAGTACAGTTGCCCATCTACGTAGTCCTATATAATGGTATAACATTAAACATTGTTTACGGGAAATCGTAAGACTTTTATTATACATTTTTTTGGTGATATCGATTTCTTATTTAAGGATGCACATATCCTCAAAGTTTTAGAGATAAGTTCTGAATAACCCTGTATACCTACAGTGTGCTGTTTTTAAGGTGACACCCCTGGAAATATGAGAAGACGGTGGAATTTCCGCACGCTAATTTTTTTATAAGTATTAACCCTAAAGGGTGTATATTCAACTTACCATTTTATTGATGCGACAAAAGCCTGGCCTACTACGATTTTTTAAAGTGGCCGATTTTTCTGAAAGTTAGGTATATTAGGCATTTTTTTATCGAAAAGA
This sequence comes from Pogonocherus hispidulus, assembly GCA_963924545.1. Classification (NCBI taxonomy): domain Eukaryota; kingdom Metazoa; phylum Arthropoda; class Insecta; order Coleoptera; family Cerambycidae; genus Pogonocherus; species Pogonocherus hispidulus. The sequence goes on along the minus strand of OZ004698.1, from coordinate 46,061,167 downwards.
TAATATTACCAGGCATTATATTCAACACCCATTCAAATACTCATATACCAAAATTTGATCGACAAATCTCTATTAGTGTTTTCTTAATTGGGAGCTAAACTCAAAGAAATTAGAAAAATCAAAGAATTAGAAATCATAATAAGCAGATCAAAGATTCCCATGAAAGTGAAGACAAATGCCAATCGAACAAAGAAAAGATAAAAGCACTACAAGTCCTACACTTTTAATTCACACAGTAAAAATAATAATTAATTATTGTAAACAATGAATAGGTACAAATTTGTTAAACAAAAATTTATCTAAATTAAATACCAGCAGTATAGCTTCTAAAACATATGCAGTAGCTTTTGAATTTAGCAACATTTGCCTTATTAGATTTATTTTTAAATACAATTTTATTTTCAATACAATCCAAATTAAAAGCAACATTCTATTCTAGCTAACTTTTTTTTGTGAACAGTTACCGTGGAAGTTTGCACCTCTTGTCTTAAAAATTATAAGACCTTAACTAGTTTGCCACATGAATTTGAAATAGTGTTTCTAATAATAATACGGATAGGCCATGGAAAAAAGTGGTGAAAGTTTTATTGTAGGCATTTCTGATGTTAAATTAAGGGGTGAAAATGCCCATAGTTTTAGAGAAGTTGCACGAATTTTTAATGAACGGCACCAGAATAAAACTATCTCTTATATTTCTGTTCGCAGAATCTGAATCTGTAAGTTGTTAAAAAGTAGTATGTGTAGGTTAAACTTTAATTGTAAACTGTTGTTATTGTTAATTACCTGTTTCCGAACAAGCGGATTGATAGAAGAAGTCGGTAGAAGTGCGATCGTACAATGGCCACCTAGATCCTCTGACTTGCCCTCTATAGACTTTTACTTTTGGGGTTTTATAAAAAATAAACTTTACAAAGACCAAGGAATTTGGAGGACTTAATAAATAGCATAAGACGAGCCTGTGCAGAGATTACTTCACAACAGTTAAGTAAAGTATTTCTAAATTTAATAAGATATTCGGAAAAATGCATTCGTTTGGAAGGAGATTTGGTATAGAAAACTATAATTTAATTTAGATTAATGTTTAGTAAGATTTTGTTTAACAAATTTGTATTCATTGTTTATAATTAATTATTTGTACTTATTTTAATAATATATTTGTAATTATGTGTCAATTAAAAATGTAAATATTGTGATGCTTTTGTCTTTTCTTTCTTCGATTGGCATTTGTTTTCACTTTCATAGCAATCGTTGATCTGCTCATTATGATTTATAATTCTCTGATTTTTCAGAGTTTAGCTCCCGATTAAAAAACACTCAATAGAGATTTGTCGATCAAATTTGGTATATGGGTATTTGGATGGGTGTTGAATAACCTGGTAATATTATCTTTTCGATAAAAAATGCCTAATATAACTTTCTGAAAAAATAACCCCTTTAAAAAATCATAGTAGGCCAGGCTTTTGTCGTATCAATAAAATGGTAACTTAAATATAATCAGCTTTCAGGGTAATACTTCTAAAAAAATTGGTTTGCGGAAATTTCACCGCCTTCTCATATTTCCAGGGGTGTTATCCTGAAAAACGGGAGACACTGTATAGAGCGGGTTCCGTGTAAAAGTTTAGACAAATCATATCACGGAAAGTCCTGATATGTACTTATATTATTTCTAAGACCATGTATTTATCGTAAATACAGAGTGGCCTCTCCAACTAATGTCTTTTGGTATTTTCTATAACTTCCGCGATTGTAAGAAGTTGATTCTTTAAATGGAACACCCTATAGATTTACACAACGTTGGATTCTATATCAAATTTTGTATAATAATTAAACCGCTTAAATCACTTTCACTGAAATTTTTCTAGTTTTGTTAAAAAATTTAGGTTTTTAAGAAACCTGATAGGAACCATCAAAACATTGAACAACTTATATTATTAAAGGAAACCAAATACTTACAAAAAAGTATAAGGGATAATACTGCTGGAACTGTTCGTCACCTTGAGCAATACATTGTGTTACAATGGAGTCTTCAACGTTTGTGAGCATTTTTTGTTTCATGTATTGTTATTACATTCGTAATTCTCGTGTATACGCGATTCTTGCTAAGCAATACGCTACCTACTGGCGGCACGGACAACTAACGCATGTGGTATTGGTTCAGTTTTGCGTATGTATGTCTATTGTGAATTTTGAAATATCCGTTGTTATATTAGTTAATTGCTTTGATTAGATATGAATCATTATTGTTGTGGGCGTCATTGTTCCTATTGTACAAAGAAAAACCCCGAGATCAGTTTCATATTTTTCCAAAAGCGGGAAAATCTGGAGCCATCGCGGAAACTATAAGTTGAGCATTACAGAGTTACAGGAGACAAGTTTGGATAAAGAAGCTAAAGAACGCAGAGTAGAGAGTGTGCTCTTTACCTTTCTCTAAGGATGACTATTTCCATAAAGGTATGTGCCGTATGCCCTATAAAGAATTTGACATATTTCGAGGTTAAGTTTCATTTTCAGATTGAACGCTCGAAAAGTATTGAAATCTATTTTAATTTTATATCACTACTTACCCCTTTCAAAATAGTTTTACAAGCTTTTTACGTGGTTTAAAGTTCTCGACAACAAATCTTTGAAGAATAAAATTTCAAACGTCAGTGTCAGTGAACGTAGATTAGTATAGGTTACTGCCATGATACAATAAAACAATAAAATAAATCTGTTTATTGTATCATGGGTTACTGCCATTTTGCCGCTTCGATCTTAAAATGAATCGCGTATAGTAAATTATATTTTTCCTGGACTTTTTATTATTCTTTCATAATTCAATTACTACGCCACTGGTATATATGGACGTACAAATGATTTGACTGTGTGGGACGAATCATATAGACATACCTATAATAGATGGGACGAATTAGGTAAGCACGTCTCAATTAACAATCCCGTGGCTAAATAGTCACTCCACAACGTCAACTGTATTTTTTCTGGACTTTTCATTATTTTTTCCACAAAATATCTATTTTTTTCATTATTGTTACTGCGCCACTGGTACGGACGTACAAATGATTTGATCGTGTGGGACGGCTTAAGCACATCTCAAGTGACAGTTCCCTGGCTTAACAATACCATAACATGTCCGTCCATGGACATGGAAAAACTTTATTTTTCTTGTACGTTTTATTATACCTCTCGCAGCATTTTTTAATGAATACGTCTTTATCGAAGTGGTAGATTCCCAAAGCGTTGCTGGCGAAAACCGTTGCGCTAACTTACAGCGGTAATTGAAAACTACTGTTGATATTTAATTAATTTGTCATGTCAATATATTTATTTTTTTGGCATATATTATACAGTGGTTTGTTGATCTTTATTTTGAATATTTCTGGTTTCCTGTATTTTTTTTATTAGTTAGGTACCTATACCTACCTATTTTAGAAAACATACCTACAATGAATCATGTTTTGCCAACCACATCATCGGTGTGGTTTTGTTCATATTCATTAAAACACGTGTTCTATGACATAGGTAGCTAGATATACACTTACCATCACTTTTCCTATAAGTTGTGTACCATTTTCAGGAAGAGGTGGTGAAAGGGGCGGAAGTACGATGGTATTCAGAGGCACTCGCCTATTATCCGCAATTGAATTCCGTCTGGAATGAACGCCCATGTGTCTCATTCTAATCGAATCACCTAAATCTAATTTATTGGAGAATGTCACAAGAATTTCCTGGAACACAATGAAACATACAGATACATTATTTTCCTCATAGGGTTCATATAAAGTAGTATATTTTTACCTTGAAATTATCGACACTAATCTAACGTTAAAACTATACACAAACTGTACTTAAAAATAAAATATATAAATTAAAATCACTTTCAAACCATCTGTCAGGTTATAGTCAACAATTGGTAATTCTTTCAAGGAATAATCGGTCGCACGTTAAGCTTTTGTCTTTTTTTAACTTGTCATACTTATATTGTTTCTGTTTCATTCCCACTAATTACGTATACAACATGAATTTGACTTGTAATGGGTTGCTAGGCGACCAGAGTCGGTCATTTTCTCCCTTTAATAACAACAAAATAGCGGTTGCTATGAATGTAAGTGTTTGAAGGTTAGGGAAGTTATGTCAATTATTTTGTATATTTTTGAGTTTTGTTAAGTATTATATATTGTATAATTATTATTGATTTGTGTTCTATTTCTATGAACATAGGTTGAGTCTTATTATGAATACATTTTGTGGGCTTAGACCGGTAAGTAAAACTATAACAGTAGTAGATACAGTACAGGCAGATGTTTATAGGATACCCACCTACCCTATAGTTATACCTATATTGCAAATTTTATAGATTTAATAGAATTGGTTAAATAACATGATTGTGTAATTATTGTTGTACTGCAACAAAATTGGTGTACCAATTATGCATACCTACCTACCTCTACTTATATCTACCTTATAATATAATATGAATAAGTGGGTATCTATAATTAAATTAATAAAGTATAATTATTATATTATGTGGGTGGGTTTTATCGATAGAAACCATCATCCAATGTTTATTAAGGTTACGTCCGAAATTTTTTAATATCCTATCTATTTTTACAAATAGGTCTGTATACTTGAACATTTGAAGATCATGTTATTATTAGTAAATTATTACGAATATTGACTGAGAACTGAGTAATGTGTATATTCCATTAAATTGTAGCAAGTATCGAAATTTTTATTTTTCTTCTTTGCATTCTCTGTTTAGTACCTACATTTATTTTACAATATTCGTTTAAAAAATCTGAAACTGAAATCTCACCACGTTGTAGGTCAAGAAAAGTTGCGGTGAGAAAGATTCATTTGTTTTATGATACGTTTACTTGTACCTATCTGTGGATTTTCAGAGTTACAAATGATCAATTTTTCATCGAAAATTAAAAAGTCAACATGAATAGGCATTTGCAATATACAGGGTGGGAAAAATTTTAATGTGCAGCATTGGTATCTCGAAAACGGTAAAAGATACAACGTGGCTCAAATTAGGAAAAAGTTGCTCAATTTTATGCTGATTCAAAATATGTGAACAAGTTTAATATATTCCGGGCCGTTCGGGAGTTATGACGAAAAAATAAAAATTTGCCAATTTCTTTTAAGTCAAATAACTTCTCTTGAAATAAATGTAGACTTTTGAAATTTGGTACGTTTACATAGTTTGATGAGAGCTTTCGATTGCCATACTAAAACATGTTCTAGGCCTACTAGTTTTTCCGCAACAATATTCAACTTTTGAATTTCTTATGGGCGCCATATTGGATTTTTACGTCACTAAATACAGAAAGAAATTACAAGCACGGTGATATATCCTACTTGATACTTTATTCAATAAATATGGATAATACGCGCGAATAACGATAAATATTATTTATTTCCAAATAATAAACAATCATTCATTTATAGTTAATTGTTACAAAGTGTGTTTTTAGCTTTTTAGAGGAACTAGTTATTATAATAAGAAAAACAACTTATTTATACTGCTCGAATTGGCTGCCGTTACTCTGAATACAAAGTTGAGTCCTTACAGACATGTCATCCACTGCACGTCTGACTGTTCCACCATCTATTGAATTAATGTATTTATTAATTCTTTCCAATATTTCATCCTCTGTCGATGGCATTGGATTATTGTAGATATAATTTTTTAACAGCTCCCCAGAAATAATAATCTAAGGGGTTTAGACACGGTGATCGCGGTGGTCATAGAATGGGACCATTTGTACCCATCCACGAATTCGGAAAACGTTGATCTAGGTACTGGGTTACAATCCTAGCATTGTGTGAAAGGCATCCATTTTGTTCATTGACACAACTGTAAATTTTGAATTTTGTATATTTTGCAAAGGAAGGTCATCCAACATTTCCTCCAAATCATTTTGTAAGAAGTGTAAATAATTTCGAGAAGTTAATTTATCAATAATAAGATAAGGCCCTAATACCTTGCCGTACCTATCTAAAATTCCACACCAAATATTTACTGAATATCTAATTTGAGGTCTCGTTTCTCTAATCAGGTGAGGATTTCGTTGTGCGTAATGGTGCTCATTTTTTCTATTGAATATCCCACAATTAATTACTAAACGTTGACTCATCACTCCATAATATCTTTCTACAAAAACCATTGTCATTATTCATTAACCTTTGCATCCAGTGACAAAATTGCAACCTCCGCTCATTGTCTCCAGGACATAGTAAATATTTGGTGTGGAATTTTAGATAACAAGGTATTAGGGCCTTATCGTATTATTGATATTGATTGACTTCTCGAAATTATTTACACTTCTTACAAAATGATTTGGAGGAAATGCTGGATGACCTTCCTTTGCAAAATATACAAAATTTACAGTTGTTTCAATCAACAAAATGAATGCCCTTCACACAATGCTAGGATTGTAACCCACAAATGGTCCCATTCTATGGCCACCGCGATCACCGTGTCTAAACCCCTTAGATTATTATTTCTGGGGAGCTGTTAAAAATTATATCTACAATAATCTAATGCCATCGACAGAGGATGGCATTAGATTGAAATGTTGAAAAGAATTAATAAATACATAAATTTAATAGATGGTAGAACAGTAAGACGTGCAGTGGATGACATGTCTGTAAGGACTCAACTTTGTATTCGGAGTAACGGCAGCCAATTCGAGCAGTATAAATAAGTTGTTTTTCTTATTATAATAACTAGTTTCTCTAAAAAGCTAAAAACACACTTTGTAACAATTAACTATAAATGAATGATTGTTTATTATTTGTAAATAAATAATATTTATCGTTATTCGCGCGTATTATCCATATTTATTGAAGAAAGTATCAAGTAGGATATATCACCGTGCTTGTAATTTCTTTCTGTATTTAGTGAAGTAAAAATCCAATATGGCGCCCATAAGAAATTCAAAACTTGAATATTGTTGCGGAAAAACTAGTAGGCCTAGAATATGTTTTATTATGGCAATCGAAAGCTCTCATAAAACTATGTAAACGTACCAAATTTCAAAAGTCTACATTTATTTCAAGAGAAGTTATTTGACTTAAAAGAAATTGGCAAATTTTTATTTTTCCGGCATAACTCCCGAACGGCCCGGAATATATTAAACTTGTTCACATATTTTGAATCAGCACAAAATTGAGCAACTTTTTCCTAATTTGAGCCACGTTGTATCTTTTACCGTTCTCGAGATACCAATGCTGCACATTAAAATTTTTCCCACCCTGTATGTGGATCATCACTTTCATGGAACGCGACACATAAATATACTCGTATGTTACGTAGATATACTTATTATAACTTTTTAAGCTTAAAAGAATAAAGTAACATATGCTATACAAAAATATTTTTACAAAACGTCTTGTTGAAACCAGATAGTACAATTCAGTGATTGAGGATTATTTACATTGGGAAAAATTTGTATAAGGACAGGTATAATCTTTTCTTAGAAAATCCAAATATCTTTGGCCTGTCACAGTTTCGTCGAAGAAGAACGGGCTAATGATTCTGTCGTCAACCATCCCTGCCCACACGTTCACTTTTTGAGGATGTTGAGTATGTGCCTCAATCATCCAGTAAGGATTTTCTCTACTCCAATACTTGCAATTCTATCTATTCACTGTGCCATGTAGGCAAAACGTGGCATTCATCCGAAAAAATAATCTGGTGAAGAAAGATTGGATTACTGTTACATAAATCCTTCATAATTTAACTGCATGCGGCGATCGGGATCATCTTCATTTAGTTTCTGCACAACCTTTACTTTGTAAGGATAGTAATTTTTGGTATGAAACACGCGTAATATCGAACGTTGAGAAATTCCATTTTCTGCTACAATCTCTCGAGAGTAGGTACTGTAAGAATTCTCTCCATACTTACCAAAACATTAAGTTTACGTTTTCGTTAATCTTAGGGCGCCTAACATTTCTGATGTGTTTAACATGCTCAGTTTCTATAAATTTGTTTTCGATTTTACTAACTGTAGATTGGCTGATATGTCTGCCTGGATAATTTGCTTTAAACAAATTACATACCTCTCGCTGAGTTCTCGTTTTATCTCCGCTTCAAACAAGAAGTGGTCAAGAACCAAAACATTTGTTTTTAAATGGAAATTTAAAGCAACTACAAATGTATCAAATAATAAATAACACCTAACGCTTTTATTGATAGTCAAATAGTGTGTTAGCTTTTTATATATACAGTGCGCCCTATTTCTTGACCCGTTGCATGGGTAACTTTTTTATTAGTAGAGATACAAAAACGCTTAAATGAGCAAATTAGTGCAGTTTCGTATTAGTAATTCTACGGTAAGGCGAAAAATTATATACGGAGGAAGGTTGAAAAGTTATTGACAAAAAACGAAAAATCCAACTTTTCTATTATCCCTCGTAGCTCGTTCATTTGAAGAGTTAGAAAAAAATGCTTCACATGTTTTTTGCAGTATTTTTCATGTAAAATGACATGCACTTGCTACTTTTTATATATCTCTTAAAATGGTTGAGAATCACAGTAAAATATATTTTTTTTAAATGTAATGGATAGGTGGCTGTGACATTAACCGAAAGTCCCCTTTTTTCTCTTTCAGATGATATAACATAGTCCATATTTTATCCTTACAAAAGTAATAATAATCGTTGTTTTTAAAGAAAGTTTATTGTCACATCAAGAATGCTATGGATTATGGAACAAAAGAATGTTTTGAGAACAGAAATTATTAATTAATTAATTAATTATATTGAAGTAAATGTTCGAAATGACCACCATCCTGTTGGATACATAGTAAGCAACGTTTCTGGATACTTCTTAAAACATTATTTATTGTATGTCCATGTATGCTTCTAATTGCATCTTGAATCCTGACTTTTAGATCCTCTATATCTAGAGGAGCTGTCACATAAACTTTATCTTTCAATAACCCCCAAAGAAAGAAATCTAAGGGGGTCAAATCAGGTGTTCGCGCTGGCCAGTCGATATCCATTCTATTTCCTATAACATTATCAAACTGTTCATGTAAATATTGTTTTACCTCGCGGGAATTATGCGCAGGTGCTCCATCGTGTTGGAAGTATTTAAGATTTCTAAAAATATGAAGTGGTAATTCATTTAAATATTCCTCTGTTAGAGTATTCCTTAGAAAATGAAGGTAATTATTCGCATTCAAATTATCTTCGTAAAAATATGGGTTAATAATTTTGCCACAAAAAATTCCACACCACACATTTATCCCAAATTGACGTTGATTTCTTCTTTCAGAAACAAGATGTGGATTTTCTCGGCACCACATTATGTTATTATGGCGGTTAAAAATACCATTGTTGGTAAATCTACTTTCATCACTGAATAAAATCTTTTTCCAGAAGTCTAGATCCTCTTCGCATTTTGAAATGTACCATCGACAAAATGTCATCCTTCTTTGATTATCAGCTGGATATAAAGTATTGCATATGGAATAATGATAAGGCTTTAAATTGTTACCTTTTAAAATAGCTCTTACAGTTTCCTTGGAAGTGTTGCAGTGATGTGCAATTTCTGCAGTTGAAGAATCAGGTTTAAAATTTACATAAGCCAAAACATTTATTTCAGTGTCTTCATTGAAGTTTCTTTCATCCTTAGGCTTTGAAAAAGAACCGTATAATCGTATATTATTTTCCAGCTGTCTAAATATTCTATGATGGGGTTGTCTTCGTTCCATGTAAGTTTCAAAATAAAGATTCGCTGCAGCTTGTGCATCTCGATTTTGGTTATAATAACAAAATAGCATATCATTTTTCTCTTCGTTGGTGTACATATTTGCAACACTATTATTTTGTATGCAGTATTAATAATAAACAATAAACTACTTAACAAAAACTAAAAATGTCACTTATGATCTGTCAATAATTAAATGCCAACTAGACGTTTTTAAAAATATCAGGAATCTTATTTTTTGTTTTATTTCCATAGCATTCTTGATGTGACAATAAACTTTCTTTAAAAACAACGATTATTATTACTTTTGTAAGGATAAAATATGGACTATGTTATATCATCTGAAAGAGAAAAAAGGGGACTTTCGGTTAATGTCACAGCCACCTATCCATTACATTTAAAAAAAATATATTTTACTGTGATTCTCAACCATTTTAAGAGATATATAAAAAGTAGCAAGTGCATGTCATTTTACATGAAAAATACTGCAAAAAACATGTGAAGCATTTTTCTCTAACTCTTCAAATGAACGAGCTACGAGGGATAATAGAAAAGTTGGATTTTTCGTTTTTTGTCAATAACTTTTCAACCTTCCCCCGTATATAATTTTTCGCCTTACCGTAGAATTACTAATACGAAACTGCACTAATTTGCTCATTTAAGCGTTTTTGTATCTCTACTAATAAAAAAGTTACCCATGCAACGGGTCAAGAAATAGGGCGCCCTGTATATTTTATTTATCACTAATTCGTGTGAATAAAGTAAATTTTCCTTCCAGGGCTCACTCTTAGACGAACTGAACTTCATCAACAAGTTGACACTGGATAAGAAAAATGAGAACGAGATATGGAACAAATTCTGTGTAAACTGCGAAGCCGGGGATGAGAAAGATAATAGCGATGTTCCCAAGAAGTTCTCCTCGCACCCTAAAAGGCTCTGTTCGGAAACCGATGCGTCGGTCGCCTCGTCGCGGCGGACCAGCTTATCTTCCAAGAGTTCTGTTTTGAACGTGGATCTGAAGGATATTAACTATGCTTTTCAGGAAAATAAGGTACTTAAATGTGGCGACTATGTATTATCATATACATATACAATAATGTGTAAAAAAATAGTGAACCTGACTTCGAGGGATACTACATCTAAAAATAAAAATAAAAGTTCCTATAAACATACGCTATAAAATGGTTCCTAAGGGAGTTACATTTCTTTAAACGATGGATAAAAGGTATGGTTTTTATTTATTTTAGAAAATGTTTGTACATTGAAAGTATCTAATGTGTATAAAACTGTCAGTTGAATTTACGTAAAAATAATTGACTGAAACTGTGAAACCAGATCTACGAAGGCGTAGAAATAAAAATTTTAAAACTGAAAATTCTGAGTTTTATCTCAGAATTCTCACTTTTATCTCAGAATTCTGACTTTTATCTTAGAATTTTGACTTTTATCTCAGAATTCTGACTTAGAACTCAGAAATCTGACTTTTATTTCAGAATTCTGACTTTTATCTCAGAATTCTGACTTTTATCAGAGACGTATATAGATGTATAAGTCTCTGCTTTTATCTCAGAATTCTGACTTTTATCTCATAATTCTGACTTAGAACTCAGAATTCTGACTTTTATCTCAGAATTCTGAGTTCTAAGTCAGAATTCTGAGATAAAAGTCATAATTCTGAGATAAAAGTCATAATTCTGAGATAAAAGTCAGAATTCTGAGATAAAAGTCAGAATTCTGAGATAAAACTAAGAATTTTAAGTTTTAAAATTTTTATTTTTATTGTGGCCCTTCTACGCCTTTGTACAGATCAGTTAAAATTTCAATAAATTTTGTTTTATACATGGCGAGATATAACTTTTCAAAGATTACTCGATTTCCTCTCATTTTTTATAAAAACAATAAATATCTCGAAAACGGGAAAGTTTTCAAATAAGAGCATTTAATGAAACTCTATCTGAAATTGACTATAGAATTCAAATATGCAATAATATATACGATATTCCATTTGAAATAACGAAGTTGTGGTCTACTTCCGGTATGACCGGAAGTGATGCAAACCTGAAAATATTTTCATTGGATCGGAAATAATGGAAACCCCCCCCCCATAAAAAATTTGATTTTTATCTTTCACCGAACGCCAAAAACGTCTAATACCCGCTTTGCGTGAATATCCCTTTATGTTTACTTATTTGCTTTGTGAATCGAAAATAAAAAAATTGTGCTTGGCGAAGACTTGCGCCATATAATATGATTAAAATTATACCGAAGGATTTTTTATAGACGAAAATACAAAACGCCCGGAAAAAATTACACATGAACGAGACGCAATCCAGATTGAACGATTCTTATCAGTTGGAGCTCGGCATGGGCGACGGTTGTTCGATGATAACGCCTCGAAACGGACCTGACAAAATAATAACTTACTACGACAGGGTAGAAAAATTTGCGCAGGAAGAGGCCAGTAAATACAAAAAGAAAAGCTTGTCGAGTATCACCAGTAAGAGGGCTGTACCTGTATCTGTTCAAAATTGCCACAGGAATATCCAAAAAAGTCCGCCTGCACAAAACTCCTACAGAAATATCGTAAGCGACTCGTTGTTCGAGAAGAAGTTTAAGTTGTTCGTTGAAAAGAGCCTACATACTGTAAGCGATATAAGGTGAGAAAAATATATTCGAATTCGAATATGTCGTCATTTATAGTATACCTACCTATCAATTTATTTTAGATCAATATTAGAGACTGGCATAAATCCTCCTGATGGAGAAGAGGATGAATCCAGGAGAATTATAAGGGTTAAGGAGTTTTCTAACCGGTTTTCTAGGAATTATCTCTATCCCCTAGCCCGTCAGGTAATAAACTAGTGGTAAATTAACAAATGACGTTGCTCTTGGTTTCCTCTTTTTAATGTAATTTTTACAAGTTCAAGGAAATGCGTGAGAAACACTATTAGTTGGAAAATACGAAAGTAGTACATCGTTTCTTGTTATTATTAATTAGGTACCAAGTATTAGACTTACTTTTATGACTAGGTAACGTCAACCTTTGCCACTATTTGCTGATAAAGATTTAGCGTTAATAATTTACGTCGCCAGTGGCACATTTTTAGATATTTTTTCTTAATTTTCTTTTCACTATACCACTTTCTCAAGTCAGTAATATATTTTATATTATGTCTTTCGTCTTTGATACTTCAAGAGGCAAATATTGTTCATTTTTCAAAGAATTTTTAACTGATGTTTTTCAAAATCATGTTATAAGCAGACATTTTATAAATTCATGGCCTCCAAGTTCACCTGATCTTGGGGTCTGTAGGGTCTTAAAAAATGTGGTGTTTAGAACACGACCAATAACGCTGGAAGAATTAAAAGACCCTATCAGGGAGCAAATTGCTGCAATTTAACCAGAAATGCTGAATAAATGCTGTGTACAATTTAGAAACGGTTGGTGATTGTAGAGCAGCAAAATGGACGACATATCGAACATTTGCGTTAACCACTTTTGGACATAAGAAATCCCATTGTTTAAGCATTCGAATTTCTTTCACATCCTGTTATTAACTTAATTTGTTAAAAATACATAAGCTGAAATATATCCCTTACTTTATGATAACCTTGTATACAGTGTGTCCATTATCTATCGCCTTACATGGCTAACTTTGTTAGTGGAGATAGAGAATTGGTTAAATTATCAAAATTGGGCAGAATTACAAGAATAATTCAGTGCCTTCTTCAAATTTAATTTTAATTTTCAACTTTAAATTCAATTTTCGAGATATTTTGAAAAAACTGAAAATCGCCAAAATTTTTAAACTCGAATATCTCGAAAACCATAAAAGATACAAATAAAATAAAAATACTGTGTGATAGTGTTTTTTACGTGGCATTAAGCGGTGGTATTGAAAATTTCATGGGCATCTTAGTTTTTCAGAAAAGAAATAAAGTTATGTTTTTTTTAAACGGCAACCATAGTTGGCTATGGTATCAATAAAAAGCTTATTTTTTTCTGATTTCAAAAATATAATATTTAATAAATCGTATTTTTCTTCGTTTCTGTGCATTTCACAATAACTATTTTAATTTTGACGTGTATAATGTGACTTTATTGTAATCTGACATTTGTATTTTATTGTTGTTTACTGATCTACGTTTGTTTTTATAGCTTATTATAGCCAACTATGGTTGCCATTTAAAAAAACATAACTTTATTTTTTTTTCTCAAAAACTAAGATGCCCGTGAAATTTTCAATATCACCGCTGAATTCCACGTAAAAAACACTATTACACAGTATTTTTACATTATTTGTATCTTTTATAGTTTTCGAGATATTCGAGTTTAAACATTTTGGCGATTTTCAGTTTTTCCAAAATATCTCGAAAAGTTGAAAATTAAAATTAAAACTGAAGGAAGCACTGAATTCCTCTTGTAATTCTGCCCAATTTTGCTAATTTAAACAATTCTCTATCTCCACTATCAACAAAGTTAGCCATGCAAGGGGATATATAATGGGCACCTTGTATTAAGTAGGTATAGGTACTTTTTTGTTAAGTACTTGGCGTCCGTGTTTCTTAAATTTATTTTATATAAATCTACATTTAGTCATATTATATTATATCTTGCCTCAAAGATATTTATAATAATGATAATAATAATAATATTATAAATTCGGGACGTTTCATTCGCCGAAATTCACCATTACTCCCTTGAAAAAAGTACCTTGATTAACTATTTTTTGATGAAATCAATAACTTTGTACGCCCCAATTATTTCTAAGATACATGCATGAAACGTGATCTATACAACTACACTTTTAATTGGATTTTGCCAGAGAATGGTTGATCTTTAATCATTCGTAGATGTTCAGGAAAGTAGGTATTTGTGTTGTTTACGTTTTCTCGAGGGGTAATTCACTAAAAAAAAATTTGTACACTGAAATTCCCCTTGCAGGGAAAAATCACCGAAATTCCCCAAAAATTCCCTGAAATACCCCCAAACGTTTGAAATTCCCTGGATATACTAAATTGTCAGCAATTCCCAGAAATTCCCCAAAATCGTCCGCAATTCCCCGAAGTTCTCCAAAATACCCCGCAATTCCCCATGGCGTTTTGAAATTCCCAACAAAATAGGTAATCAGATCGGGCCTCAGATATAATAAAATACGAGAATGAAGAAAACATTTTTTGTAAAAGATATTCTTATGAATAAAGTAACATTTTAATGGATAAATTACAAATTTAAAACAAAATAATAACATAACAAAAACATTTAACAAGTATTTTCTTATATTACAGTCAGTTTTATCTTTTAGGAGATGAGGGTAGAGCTTAACAATAAAGTAAACGTATAAGATATTCCTTTAAAAGATAGTACAGCATTACATAAGTTTCAAATATAAAGAAAATTATTTTCTTTTATTTCAGTTAAGATAGATAGGTACAGTTTGAGTAAGAATAAAATAAACGTAAGATATATTCTTTAAAAAAACAATACCATATAGTATAACAAATTTATAAATTGTTTGTTGCGACGTTTCGTATATCGTTATATTTTTTATTTATATCCAATATATCAACCCGTTTTAGCTCAAAAGGTTCTGAACCCAAAAGAAAGATTGTAGAAAAAAAATTAAGCATGTACCATTGAAATTCCTCAAAATACCCAAAAAATTGCCCGAAATACCCTGAAATTCCCAAAAATACCCCGAAATTCCCCGCAATTCCTTGAAATTCCCCAAAATTCCTCAATTTTTCTCGAAATTCCCTCTGTTTGTACACTAAAATACCCCAGTGATTCGCCCCTCGCGTTTTCTCTTCTAATTTTCTCACGAGAGAGCAACTCGTATTTTTTATCAGCATTCGTTTCGTTTCAGCATTTAATTGTCTGTTGCGTTACGAATTTTCTAGTTGGAAGAACTGACGGAAATGGAATCCAGAAATCTCAATCTCAATCATAAATTGCTGTATGCATACCAAGTTGTACTAAACGGTCTCCAGGCATATCACAGTCATTTGCCAACCTCTATTGGATCCTGCTCGTCCGATAGACTGAAATCTCTGCTGAAACATTTGCTGCAACTCTGTGACATCCATAATAAATTTGTGAAGCAACCCGATGAAAATGTCGATAGTGATTTTATTAACGTAAGTTTAATGTGCAAAACATCCGTAAGTAATTTTAAGAAAATATATCGTCAGTAAGTTGAACGCCGCACTTCAGTCCAATGGACTATTTGTGATAGTATAAGAGTGGTACAAAGTAAGGAAGTTACTAAACTTTCGCCGGAATAAACTTTCATAAATGATATAAGTATCGGACCAAAATAATTCATGTAGGAAATACATGCAAGGTTTATAATTAAAAAAAGATACCCAGAGCTCCCCATTGGATATAGGCAGGTGGTGAGTGAGGTCCATTATTTAGAACTCTCGTACCTCTAATTGGTTGAGGAAATGGTGGGGAGGAAAATCTAGAACTTTCCTATCTCTAATTTATGGAGTTAAGTCATTGAAGTAGGACCATACTACCGCAATTCGTTAAGCTGGTGTGGAAAAGCGGTGGGGGAAAATTATTCACCTTTCCCAATTCTTATCTACTGTTAACTTAAATATACCTCATTTAACGATGTAATGTGGAACAGAAAACTTACAATTTATCGGTGATATATGATTAAAAAAAATGTATCCGCTACATATACCTCTTTCTTTCTATTTGTGGTTCCATATCATCAATTAATCGATGTAATTTCGTATTAGAAATCGCGCATTTCGAATTAAATCAGAAGGCTTTGAAGGCAAAAAAATGGTCCAGTCCACTTTTCCCAACCATAAATAATAAAACAAAAAACATAAACATAAAACACACCACAGAAATGGACAACCTCCCTACTGAAAGCCTAAGGCTTGTGTAGAGGGAGGGTACTCATGAAAAAAAACGCAGACACACAACCATTCCCTGGGAGAGGTGCCATTTCTCCCCTGGCGAGATTCGAACTCGCGCCGCAATATACCCATTCTGTTAGTCACAGGCTATCACCCAGCACCTAACAGACTGAGCTATCGCCGCGGCGAAGAACACAGAATCGCAAAAATAGTACCTACAGTACTATCTACTAATACTACTACTAATACTACTAATAGTATCTACATTTGCGGCCACAATTTATCAAAAAAAAAATATATATCATCTAGTTCAACATAGGTAGGTATTACCAAAGTTTACAGAATATAACTCGGAAAACTTTGGTATTACTCGTGAAAATCGTATCAATATATTGTGTTTGTCCATCCGATGAAAAAATATGGACTTATATTTAATTAATTATCATGTAATGTACTTGTAAAATTAGTTGGTGCCCCTATGTTTTAAACTATTGTCTCGAATGATCTTTTGTAGACCTTCAAACTCAACGCAGAGCTGACGTTGAAAAAAATCGACGACCACTTCAGCGCGAAGTCTACCGATAGCGTGCTGAAGTCGAAGTCTACGAAAGTCAGCTTCAAGCAAAATGGCACTTCGAAAATGGGCGCCGTCAAATCTAGGAAGAACAGCATGGAAACGAGGTTGTCGATGTACAACATTCCAGCTGGTAATTTTAGAAACGACCACTACTGGAGAGTGATGCAGTCGTGGGCCAAGAAAAGGTATGTGCATGGAACTTGAGAGATACCTCTTCTTTTCCTTCTGTCATGAATAGTAATAATCATCTGACTATTGCCCCTTTCATATTTTTTATCTGGAAATTTTGACAAATATCTACGCGCAAGATATTGCAGCCAACTGTTTTGGGGGAAACCATTAACACATTTTTTACTACGTAGTGGTTACCAAAGTTAGTATGTATTACCAAAGTCTACGAATTATCTACTCAAATTTGAGCTATTCAAAATGCTAAATACTAAATAAAATAGGTTGAACGATTTGCTATATTGAAGCCTATCGGAATTAGAAATTTTACCAAACAAAAATAAAAAAAAAATCTACCAAATATGCCTTTGACCAAATGCTCCTAATTTAAAGACACTGGGCTTCAAAGACAAAACTGTCCAGTGCTATTTGAAAGTTTATAAAGCCTTGGGATTAGTCGACTTATACAGGGTTATTCAGAACTTATCCATAATAAAATTTTGGGATGTTCAACATACATGTACAAATGTGATAGTGCAAAAAAATATATTTTTTGGCGTGTTCTGAAAACTATTTTAAAATTTTTAATTGCACGCCGCTGGATACTGGTCCACTGTAATGGAGTGACCTTGGGATTGACAATGCAAACTGGCGATGTCACATATAGCACGAAAAAAACTTCGGAAGTTCTGAAAGTATACCGACACCCGGCGCAAAAAAGATTTGCAGCGTTTTTACTTTAAAATAAACTGAAAGATAGATAGATGTGACCAAAGTGACGTGTCTTTAAAATGAATAAAATTTTGTTACACTAATTTTGAAGAATTGCTCTACTTGATTACTAGGTATTAGAAACATGAAATTTATAAAAAATTTGCACATACCTTGTTACAAAAGCAGTTCGAAAAACGGTGTTGGAGGTGATTTCGTTGAATTGCGTGCGGATTTTGGAGTGCCCAAACGTGTGTATTGTGAATGTTCTGTATTTCATTTCGAGTAAACAAAGCTTCATCTGTAACTAGTACATCAGCAGTAAATTGGGGATTTTCAGCATTTTGCTGCAACAACCACTCACAAAACCTAACTAGTAATTGATAATCCGCTGGAACAGTGCTTTAACATGCTGGATATGATACGGATAAAACTGAGCTTCGTGTAGTAAGCGCCACACCGTTGATTAGGATACCCCAGGCACCTGCCTAGGGATCTGACTTGTACTTATTCGCGGATTTTCACGGACCAGATTCAACACTTGTTCTTCAGCTGCTAAAATACGTTGTGGTCGTCTCGGGCCACCATCTCGTCCACGATTTGCACGTAAATTACCAGTATCACGGCCACGTTGTACCACTGCCGTAAAAGTTGCATAATTTGGCGTGTGTCGATTGGGAAATAGATCCGCATACAAGCGCGAAGCTATCACTGCATTTTGTCCAACTTCACCATAAATAAGAATCATGTCCATTAACTCAGCATTACTGTACACATGAGCCATTTTGAAAATTTTAAAGTTTAACGCTCCCACGATAAATAAAACACCGGCACTGAGAGAGCGACACAAATAGACAATATAGATATTATCCCCACTCCAACTCTATTCGCTCGGTCTTGACCAGGCGTTCCAGGTACAAAAATTTGTTTACTTTTTTTTGTAGGAATGTGGTATATCAGATGTCGTAGAAGTACAGTTGCCCATCTACGTAGTCCTTTATAATGGTATAACTTTTAACATTGTTTACGGGAAATCCAAAGACATTTATTATACATTTTTTTGGTGATATCGATTTCTTATTTAAGGATGCACATATCCTCAAAGTTTTAGAGATAAGTTCTGAATAGCCCTGTATATCAAAGTATCAAAGCTTATATCAAATTTTTTCTTGCTCAATGGACACTCTTATGACAAATAATTTCCGGAATAGGTGCGGTCTTGTGATGAGGAGTTTGGACCAAAACAAGACCTGCTCTAGATAAATTTAAAAAATCAGTAGAATTAGTAAACAAACATTATAGATTGATGATTTCCGAGTTTACCAGTTGTTTTAAAGTTTTTTGAACATTATGAACTTCAATGGAATAAAAAGTAGGTCATGTAATTTTTTTTTAACTAACCACAACAAACTGTCAATCATCCAATGATTGTAATAAACCAACTTTGCTGATATAGGTACTATAAAAAACTCTGAATGTTATTTCTTTTGGTCCAGTCCTAATGAACCAAACGAAGTTATCAGCTTGCTTTATTTAATTTTTTGCTTGAATATTTTGTTTTATTGTAAAATTACCTATTTATGTTATGTGTGTATAGTGTGTATAAAATTCAAAATAAGCTTACTCTTATTATAGTTCACATATGAAGTTTTATATTTACTTTCCTGTTATCATATTTTTGTAGGCCTAATGTGAAGTCACGATATAAAACGGCCGCCTACCGCCACCGTCCGCCGATCGAGAAAAAACAGTCGCAATCACTGTTGCCGGGCAAGTTTAGGCCTCCCTTAAATAAATCCTCAACCGTACTGAGACGTACCCCCCTCACCACGCCAATCAATGACGACCACATCACCACTTTGGTCCAGATGGAGGACAGCAAGGATAAACGCTATGGTGTTTGCACTGAGGACGAGGCTAGAACTTCGGCAGAGGTACGTACCTAATATATACTTCTTTTTGAGGGTAAAGGGTAAAGGGCGCTTTAAAAAACAAAAATATGCGTTTCTGATGCAGCGTGCAGCATAATTCTAAAATGTTATATAGAGCATTGATGGTAAAGAAATAGTTACCAACTCCCAGTTACCAATGCTACTCCCAGTAGACTTTTTTCCCATTTTTTTTTTTATAAACACAGGTTATTAATTTTGCGCTCATTTTAAACTCAATTGCATAACAAGTTCAGAAAGATTAATACATCTGGTTTCCAGATAATCAAAGTTCACTTTGCGCCGGATTTGAAGTTATTTTAGGGAATTTATATTTTATATTCTAAATGAGAATTTGATCATCACATCCAGTTTTGAGATACTCCTGATTTAATATTTCACATTTTATAAATATCTACGTTTTTCGTTCCTTTGATATCCCTTAAAAATTTCAAGATATACGTATATAACTATAGTAAAAAAGTTACTAAAGGAGTGAAGAGTTTAAGAATGCGAGCAACTGTAGACGAGATATCAAGATTGTTTGATACTAAATGGAGAAATATCGGATTAAATAAATAAATAGTTTAATGTAGCTCATTTATATAACGAAGTTTAAGAAGAAGTATTGAATAATTATTACAATGAATATTCATCTTGGGCATAAGGCATTTTTTGTGGTGCAAATTGGTGAAATGATAACGATTTTTAAATGATAACAGCTTTTCAGAATCGGCACCGTTTTCAGTCGCTAATTTCATGCAGTCACCCAGATTTAACAAGGTACAGTGAAAATAAAAACGAGTCAGTTGTGTTTTGGTGCTGTTAATCCTTTATTTGTATACGTTACGCAAAAGCTAAAATATCGTACAATTAGTGAGTTGGATGACGTGTAGAAAAATATTGGATATAATATAAAGGATTACAATATCATATTTATTTATGAATCTAAAATTAATAATATAATAACAATATAATAAGGTTTGCAAAAAGCCGAATAATTAAAGAAAATTAGCATTTGACACAATGTGGTTTTCCTCCATCTACTTGGAATGATTGATCTTTCATTATTGGTTTGGAGCATTTCTGAAAAAGAAAAACAGTAATTTAATAATATGACTATTTGAGACATGGTTCATATTCAATAAACAAATTGGGAAATTCGGTCCTGTAGACATATTATCTTCAAATTTTAATGGTTTGTGATCATTAATTAAAGTTAAAGGTACAATTCTTAGCCAAATATTAATTCATTTCATTTTATTTGAACAGTAATAAATTCTATGGTTTATTAACAGTGTCATTTAATTAAATTTATGGTGCACTCTGAAATATATTTTGGCAAATGTCCACTTCTTTTCTTAATTACTTAATGTCACCCCGTTTGGCAAGAATAGTTTACCACAAGTAAAAACGTTATAATTATGTTATATTGGACAAACTATTAATATCAATTAATTCCTGTCTAGACATTTAAACTTAAGAACTTATTTTCTTTGATTACTATGTATGTACAATGTACATTTTCTTTGGTCAAAATGTGATCGACGTTAAATCTCGTTTCCTCGTTAAAATTTTTTGAGACGTAAAACAGAACTGTGTCATTTAAAGGCCAAAAAATTCGGCATTGCATATTGCATATCACTTTCTCCATAGGTACAGAAATATCGTTAATTATTTATGTATAGGAGGAACACTACTAAAGTAGAAAGAATTTTAATTAATAATTGTTTTGAAAAAAACATTGATCTCATTTAGATGTTCCAAGAAATATATAGAAAACACTCTATTATACTAGTATTTCGGCTTGTTCAATAGAGTAAATGTCTATTACTAAACATTTCCAAGCGCGTTTTCGTTATTTTTTTGTTTACAAGTCTACCTACCCCCGATTGATCCTACCATCTGTTAAAGCTCGAGTTTTTATTACATTTTCTAAGAAGGGCGAGGGTGTAAAATCTATCTGATCATTAGCAGTACACGGATTTATAATTAAAGATTTTTTAATTTCTAATTGTTTTAACAGATCTAAGCGCTTTCCTTTCTTTTCACGATGCAGTACCTTTACATTTTTCTGATCTATAAAATGATTGTTTTCTATGCAATGCGTGGAAAATCCTGAATTTTTTGCGTTATTTAATATGGATTTTTTATGTTCTTTTACTCTAGTTTCAATACTTCTACCGGTTTAACCCACATACACGGCATTACAATCCGCGCAGTTAATTTAGTATACCCCCGATTGTTTTAATTTATTAACCCTTTCTTTGTTGTTTATCAAAAGTTTCCCAATAGTACGCTTGTTGACCACTAATCGTTTTACACCCGTTTCGTTCTATTCTGCGAGCTATTTTTTCGCTATAACCTGGGACGTGATTAATATAACTATAGGTGCCTTCTTTTTCCCGAATATTGTAAAACTCCCGACGAATTAATTTCCTCCTTTTGTTTTTTAGCATGCTATCTATTAGTTTTTCTTTATATCCGTTGTTTCTTGCAATTTGTTTGATTGTACTTAATTCTTTTTCAAAATCTGCTTTTTCCAAGAATTTTAATTAATTGCTATAGTCTTGAACTGCCCAAAACATTACTACATAAGGTTATACCATTGTGCTTATTTCGGTCCAAAAATACGTAGGTCGGGAAGGGTTATTTTAATAGTCAGCTTTAAAAATAAGTATTTCGAGAATAGGATTAAACCTAAAATTCAGTAAAATATGTTTTGCTTTAAAATATTACTGTTCCTAAAACACTGCTGTTTATACAAGGAGGGCAATTTGTTATTGATTTTCTTCCGCATGTATGTTTTTTGTTTACCACAAGTGATAAATAACGTTTTCTAACAATAGGAAATAGTTTCGACCTTGGACGTTGTCCTTAAAAGATCTTCTCTTATCAGTAGCTTCGTGAGTGGTTTCTTTCATGGAAAACTATATTATTCTATTTTCAATAGACAATACAGGAAAATCGACTACTTACCGAGCATCTGAAGCACATCTGGTGCCACTTGGCGTCTAGGGCCACTATAGCTTTGTCCGGGATGGGTTTTCCACACCCCTTGCATCTGTCGGCGTGCTTGGAGATGTAACACTTCTGGCAGTAGGGTACTCCTCCCACGTCCATGAACTGGGTGCCGATCAACTTACTCTTGCAATCGTTGCAGAGGAAGTGGTCCTCGTGCCAGTTGGCGCCCATGGCCTGGACGCATTTCTGTTGAAATGACAAGAAGGGTCAGTGTGGCTTTAGTATGGAACTAAGGAGAATTTGTAAAAAAATCAAAATGTTCGTTTTAACGTAGTGATTACTAGTTTCCAGAGCAAGCAAAAACGATTTATTGGTAGTTATTGCACAAAAATCAAACGTGTAATACGATATACAGCTGAAAATCCATCTGTGCAGATGTTACTAATATGGAGTGTCAGGTTACTGAATTGTGAAAACTGATATATTAGATTAACAAAAACAAACTACTACGAGTGTAGTAAGGATACCCCCATATCCTCCATCTGTAAACACGCCTTATAAAATAAGGACTGAACCAAATTAGGTCAAAACAGCTATTCTCCTGGCTAATGCCACGCCGAGCGCTGAATTACAAAGCAAAATTTGATGTATTTTGTCTAACAATGTTAGAATTCGTTACAATGTTTTGGATTGCAACGAAAACTACGAGGAAATACTCTGGACCTCACATCGTAGGATGTCACTAATTGCAGACCGGTTTCGACCTTTTTATGGTCTCATCAGTGCAATATAAGTGAACATACCTCCGAATGCAAAGACCTGAGTATTTGGCACAATTGGTAAGCCTTGAGTACGCAAAAGCGTCAATGGCGCCACCTCTTGGTAGTTCTCGCAACGCAATCCAAACCCAACGGGGAATCTAACAACGGGGTGTAGAAAAAGAGTTCTACAGCTTAACAGATGGTTAATTACATTAGAACTCTTTTTCTACACCCCGTTGTGTGATATATTGGATATTATTTATTCTAGGTATTGAATTGAAACGCAGAAAATGCAAATTGCAATTCAGGTAAAACAAATGTTTGCCAACATTTTCAGGTCTAATTTGATTTTACATGTCACCTGCACAAAAACTTTATAAATATATTTAAGATGTTCCTTGATTGCCTTGATTGTTATTTATGAATACCTACTTAATTTTTGTACGAGTAGTATTACTTCACTGGTATCAGTATACATAATTAAAGTATAAATTTCTCTATTATAATTTCGTATTTTACAATTTTTAAAGATAAACAAAAAAAATTACGAATACCGAGCTTTTGAAACATTATCAAATGATCTTTGATTTAAAAATAAGAAAACTATGGATAATGGATATGAATTTCATTTATTTTGGGATATATTATTTTGGGACTTTTTTATTATTTTGGGATTTAAAAAATGTTGATGTTTAATTGTTTCGTACGTTTTTTGTTTTCACAAATAGTAACTGCAATAAATATAACGAGTTTTATTATAAAACTCCCAATGCTGTAAGCGGCTACTTACTTATTTGGAGCCAGAGGTTTACGGTAAAAAAATTGAAATCTAAATAGTTTCACTTGTTTTTTGAAAACAAAAAAAAAATAATCTTTGTTTAAATCTGAACCAAAACAAAAATCTCTGCAAAAGTGGAATAATTGTAGATTGCACTGTATATACTCTGTATACAGTGAGTTTGATTTATGCATTATTTTTAAAAGTAAAATCAAGAGCCTCTTTTGAGGTCGAATGCGACATTTGTGTTAGTTTTTAGCGTCAAACGGTTTGTTCTAGTATCTAAGTATATGAAATTTTGTAATATGTTTATTGTGCCGATTTCAACAATGTTTCCAAATTTCAATACATATCAATCTGCGATATCAGGTTTTTCAAAACTGTCCTGCGGATGTTTTTTTTTAAAATTGTCACATAAATAGGTATTAGACAAACAGTTCGTCTCCGCATGCGGCTCCTGAAACTCTGGAAAATAACTAAAACAAAAATAAATGTTATAGGCAAACTTACATCCATAATCGGTTCGTCGCAAGCGTGGCATGTTTTAGCGAAAAGTTTAATGTGGCAAGGCGTGCAATAAGGCTTTTCGTCGTTAGTGTGGAATTTGCTCTCGGTGATCGGATTCTTGCACTCGTTGCAAATAAAATGGTCCGGATGCCAGGATTTACCTAGGGCGGTTAGGATCTGAAATAAAATTGTTAGTCGAGCCACACACACACAAACACTTCAAATAAAATTTCGTTATTTGCTAATCGGAAACTCGAGAATGTTAGTTTATGTATCAAATGAAATAACAAAACAAAAATATGTAAAAACACAGTAACAAAATGAAACTCGTGTGCTACAAAATTACTCACCCCGCCTTGGATGACTTGCTTGCATTGGTTGCAGGTCTTTGGTTCTGTTGATGCTGGGGTACTCTGTAAAAGAATAAATCGGAATAAATTTAAATAGCCTTAGCATCTAAATTTTTTGAGATGAAACATCATTTTCCGTAAATTTTTTTATGGATCATTTTAATTGGATACTTTCAATTAAAATATTAATTTATTTAAAATAAATCTTAAGAAACAACCGATAAATTGTCATTTTCCTATAGGATTGTACAAGGTGGCCCGTTTAATGTGGGCCTATACCTTATCTCAGAAACTACAAGTCCCATGGAAAAAAAAATTATATGAAATTGTTTTTTTCAAAGTTATCTTCAATTTTTTAATATATTCAAATTTATAACCTGTTTATACCTATACAGGGCGATGAACTAAAGTTCCTTTATTTTAAATAGCACACCCTATATATTATTAGATTTTCAGAAAGCCCTTCTACAGACAAGTTCAATGATATACAGGGTGGCGCAGATGGATCGGGTGGTTTTAAAATACTTGTCAAACTGTCAATTTTAAAGGTATTGGATTGAAATAAAGTGCAAAACGTGTAGTTACAATGGAAGTTTATTAACAAAAAATTAGTAAAGTTAGTTTTTAAAAATTACATCCATCAAATGCCCTCCTTCTCGAGCGACGCATTCTTGGAGTCGGTCCTTAACGTTCCGCATTGCCCGCTCAAGCACATCATCAGGAATTAATGTGATTTCGTTGTGAATTGCTGCCTTCAACTCCTGAATGGTCCGGGGATTGTTCATGTACACCCTTGCTTTTAAATAGCCCCATAAGAAGAAGTCACATACCGTGAGGTCCGGTGAGCGAGGGGGCCAATGGAGATCTCCATTACGGGAAATCAAACGGCCAGGGAACAGAGCGCGTACAGCTTGCATTGATATCCTAGCGACCTCACGGTATGTGACTTCTTCTTATGGGGCTATTTAAAAGCAAGGGTGTACATGAACAATCCCCGGACCATTCACGAGTTGAAGGCAGCAATTCACAACGAAATCACATTAATTCCTGGTGATGTGCTTGAGCGGGCAATGCGGAACGTTAAGGACCGACTCCAAGAATGCGTCGCTCGAGAAGGAGGGCATTTGATGGATGTAATTTCTAAAAACTAACTTTACTAATTTTTTGTTAATAAACTTCCATTGTAACTACACGTTTTGCACTTTATTTCAATCCAATACCTTTAAAATTGACAGTTTGACAAGTATTTTAAAACCACCCGATCCATCTGCGCCACCCTGTATGACATGATGGGTCTGACGCCCACCGTTTCGGAGTTATTGGGAATTATCTTCAGGAAATAGCCAATATTAAAATCGTGT
The DNA here is from genome assembly GCA_963924545.1 of Pogonocherus hispidulus. Taxonomy (NCBI): domain Eukaryota; kingdom Metazoa; phylum Arthropoda; class Insecta; order Coleoptera; family Cerambycidae; genus Pogonocherus; species Pogonocherus hispidulus. Next base: position 46,034,462 of record OZ004698.1, on the reverse strand, counting down.
TAGAGAAGTTAATAATTAAGTTTTTGAGCATCAACTTGCGCCAAGAGAATTCTAATTTTATTTACTTTATTATGTAATTACTTAATATTCAGTTTATAAAAATTTTTTTACCGTATTGCCACATTTCGAAAACCATAAATTTTCATGATTTTTTCAAATGGAACATCCTGTATATTGTTACATTTCTGGAAAGCCAAATCAGACAAATTCAGAGATATATGATATGATGGGTTTGTATCCCATCGTTTCTTAATGATTATCCTCAGAATATGGGATTTTAATACTGGCTATTGCCCGAAGATAATACTCAATAACTCCGAAACGGTAAGCATCAGACCTATCATATTATATATCATTGAACTTGTCTTTAGAAGGGCTTTCTGAAAATATAATAATATATAGGGTGAGCTATTTAAAAAAAAGTATTATCTTCGGGAAATAGCCAGTATTAAAATCCCATATTCTGAGGATAATCATTCAGAAACGATGGGATACAAACCCATCATATCATATATCTCTGAATTTGTCGATAGAAGGGTTTTCTAGAAATATAACAATATACAGGGTGTTCCATTTGAAAAAATCGTGAGAATTTATGGTTTTCGAAATGTGGCAACACGGTAAAAAAAATTTTATAAACTGAATATTGAGTAATTACATAATAAAGTAAATAAAATTAGAATTCTCTTGGCGCAAGTTGATGCTCAAAAACTTAATTATTAACTTCTCTAGCACGATATTAATATTGGCGATTTCATGAAGATAATTCTCAATAACTCCGAAACGGTAAGCGTCAGACCGATCATGTCATATATCATTGAACTTGTCTTTAGAAGGTCTTTCTGAAAATCTAATAATATATAGGGTGTGCTATTTAAAATAAAGGAACTTTAGTTCATCGCCCTGTATATAAACAGGTTATAAATTTGAATATATTAAAAAATTGAAGATAACTTTGAAAAAAACAATTTTATATAATTTTTTTTTCCATGGGACTTGTAGTTTCTGAGATAAGGTATAGGCCCACATAAACGGGCCACCTTGTACCTATGTCTCTTAAGGTATAAGAAGGTACTTGTACTTTACCAGTTGTTGAAGTAATACCATATTAATGTCTACATATATTTTAGTAACATTCTCTAACAAATAATTATGATTGCAAAATTATTATTGATAAAATAATATGATTGATATAAAATAAAAAATTATGATTGATAAAATTTATTTGAATAATTACAGTGTATACTCCTCATGTAACATGTAACAGTCGCCCAAATTGAAGTATTACTTTCGGGTTGATGAAAAATGTAAACATTTAATACCTAGATGTAATCAAGTTTTTAATTTTGTTAATTATATTAATTGCGATTACAAGTGCAAGCGTAACCTAATCTAATTGCGTCAATTTACCTATATTTTACTGAAATTTATGCATAAAGTGACCATGCCATAAAAAAGGTTATTCGGAAAAGTCACGGTGATGAGGGAACAACTAAAGTTCAAGATGCCAAAATGTATCATTCTGCGAAATTCTTATGCGGACAGGAATAGGCTGTAAAAGATTTTTCAAAAAAGTCACTGTACCTAAGAAAGGCAGAACAATAGTTCTATAGTATTTTCACATAATAATGTGAAAAAAATAAATGCGAAATAGTTGGTCAGAGCAAAAGTGTATTCGAGGTTACACAATATAAAAAGATATTCTAGGTATTCTACGTTTTATGATATAGGTACATACTCGTAAATCATTGATGCCTAATTCAGGTCGATTATAGGCAAGATCCCTAAACAAGGTTATAGGCACTATCAAAGTCTGTCTACATATATTCTTATGTAGACTTTGGCACTATTCTTCAAATTGAGCCAGTTTTTACTTCTCCGTAAAGAGCAGTTTTAGTAGGTATTGGTATTATGAACTGTGAAACACGCAGTTGACTTCAATCAATATTTTTTTATTAGCATAATTAACGAAGAATAATGGTGTTTTAATGAAAAGGTATAAAATTTTTTACTCAAGGTTGTTGTAATAAGGAAGTAAGTTCTTATTTAACTTTTTTATTATGAGTATAGGTACGAATTTTTTAAAATTAATTTGATTCTCGTGTTTGAAAAATGTATGGTTGTGTCGATTTAAAAAAATTCTAATTGTAGACTTTGCTATATGTTTAAACAGTACCGTTATTAATTACAATAAATGCACATTATATACATATTAGTTCAGATATAAATAGGTATTTTATAGTATGTTAACATAATAAAGTACTCTCTTTTTTATTAATTATAAATATTTTGTTTTATAACAAAATTTTGTATTAAATTAATATTACCATCAACTAAAAAATATACTGATAAAATAATACATAGTGTCACGAAATAATTTCACTATTCAATTCTATTCAAAGTACCTAACTTCAGAGATAGTTTTTTTATAAGAATCCCCAATTGGATATCATGGTTTGAACATATATAGCAAATCATTTAGTAACATATAAGTATCTAGATAACTTAAATATATGATGCGTTGCAGAAATGTTTCTGTGTCCTATATTTATACAAAAAAATATAATAATAAGTTTTACATAATAGTATATGATGCTTTAGTATATAAATGGGCATGCAAATTGTAGATCATTAGTATTTTTAACATGTAATTTTTGTTTTTTCTCTTCAATAATTTCCACTGGCACTTGCAACACGTGGATTAAATTAACAGCCTGTAGAATTGTGAAATCTTGTTCTAGGAAAAACGCTTATCTTATAACAAAATTGCAAATGCACATTTTTGTGAGAAGAAATATTAAATACTTCGGGGCTGTCAAAATCTTGTCACAAACAAGTAAAGGTAATAAGGTGGGGAAAAAATACTGGCAAAAAATTATTTTATAAAATAGTTTATAATAAAAGCAGATAATATAGCAGATGAAAAGTACGATTAATATTAACAACATACCATATTATCGAGTAAAGGGAAACTTTTTCGTAAATTGCTCTCACTGATAACTTTTCGCGGACGGTTATCGAAATCTTTTGACTCGCGGTGCACATAAGTGTCGGTGATGACGGCATCACCGGCAGCTATGGAAACCGACGGCGGCGACGCCGGCGTTCCCTTGCTTATTATTTCCCTTATAAAAAATATAGGCCAGTCTCCTAAACGTAGATAATCGACATTAGATATAATGCGGGATTAAATCCTTAATTTTCAGGAAAAAGTTACAATGTTTAAGTAATAACATAACATTTGTTTATTTTTCGCGCTATATTTATGAACACTTAACACAAAATAGTACGTATACTACGCAGATAAACAATTATGCGATTAAACCAGGGGTATAAGATACATTTTAGTTTATTAAGTTAGGTCGGGACCGTTACAAATTCGTAATACCTAGACTAGATGCAATAAAGTTATAACCCATACACACGAACAAACCTAGTGTCCATCCAGTTTTACATGCTCAAGTTTAGACGTGACGTTGCATTTGACCGACATGTTTGTATTCGAAAACGTTCGACGAGTTGGTCAGACAGACCAATTCAGTTCGGTGTTCGGTTAGGAGACACGTCTAGACCAGTCGAACGTTTGGTGGGTTCTACTAGTTTGTAACAAAAAATATTCACATCTAAAACAATTACAACACAACCAATAACTTATATTTTTGGACTGCGAGTTTGTGTTTGGCTGAAATTTTGAATTTGTAAACAAAACTTTTGAATAGAATAGAATGTAAGCGTCAGTCAAGTAATTATTTAATTTATTTTTGTTGTCAATATTGAGGTAAAAAAACTTGCTATTACATGGGTTCAAGGTTATTTGTCATCGACATCGGGAGGTTACACTGTTTTTCGGCCTGTGATTTTTTGGTATAGTAGTTAAATTAAGTATTCAACAACCTGGGAGAATGAGTATTATGAAAAATAACAAAGGAGCAATTTTTTACTCGCATTATTATCTTCCGGTCGAAAACGTTTTCATAATTTCTACGTGGTATTTATAGTGGTATCCCTTACAGCTTTCTTCAAGGCTAATTGGAGATTAGAAAGTGGCATATAGATACATATAATCAAAAAATTATTTTATATACAGGTGATTCGGAAATAAGTACCGTAAATTTGAGGGTAGATAGATTTTGATGAAATTGAGAAAAGCTACAGAAACTTTTTCCCTGAGGCGCTCTCTTTAAAAGATACATGGTGTTTTAATATAGTGATTCAAAACCACATTTTATTCGATACCTATCTCTAAAAATAAGCAAGATGGAAAATTAAAATCACTCCTTCATTGAAACTTTTAGTGGGCTATAAGACGTTATTAATTTTTTTCCGACGTTTCGTCTGCGCGGAACCATCATCAACTTATTTTTTTTTAAATCAGACCCTGGATTATTTTACGCGGATTCTAGACTATTTGCCTTCCTACATTCATCCATATATCGCACATTGCGATTTAGTTACGTTTTGGTGTATTTTGAACACTTATCAACTTATCATATTTGTTTCGTTATACGATCCTGTTTTCCGCAAGCCTAAATTAATGTGCAGGAGTCATTAGTAGCTATAGTAGCACTCCTTGTGCTAACCTAACTATTTTTCGATATAAAATCTTTTAAACCTATTTATTAACTAGTAATTAATAATCATTAACGATTTATTTTAGAAACCTAGTTCATTTTTAAATAGTCTACATTTTTAACAAACAAAAAACACAACATTTTTATGGCGCTCACAAAAATTGTGAAGGCACCGCTTTGTTTTATCTTTTTTTGGAAATAACAATGTAACCTCTAAACGGGATGCCTATATGTGAGGAATCAGCTTGTACAATAAACTTATCTAACTAAAAGTATTCCATTTTTTTCCCATATTTACCACTCTTCGAACTGGCCTAATAACAACATCGATCGATGTCCTATTTTCAGCCCCCAGCGGTGGCTGATCACGAAGGTATCGTGCTGAAGCTGCTCCAGCTGGTACTAGATAACAACCGCAGGACGAGTACCGATAACGAAGGAGAGCAGAAGGGCAAGGGCGATGCTGCATTACACGGCGATGACGCCAAGATTGCGGATGTCCTGGAGCGGTTAAAGGCCGACGGCGATGTGGAAATTTTAAGAAAGGTGCTGGCGGCCGTCCAACAAGGAGGCGGGGATAAAGGGGAAGCGGACGAGCAGCTGAAGCTGCAGATCGTGAAAAGCCAGAGCAGTGTATTGGAGGAGGCGGTAAAGAGGAGGAAAGAGTAAGTACAGAACAATGTAACAATTAAGGGATAAAAGGTTTTTCTAATCAGCTCACCCGTATATCACTATTCGAATGTGAGAATTAATGACGTAACAGCTTACTGGGTTAGTGGAATCCTCTATACTTACTTTCACTCAGTGACGTTAGACTACTAACATATCCAGGTGTTACCTGGGTTAGCTGGGGTAAGCAATTGAGGTAGTGGATAGTCCCATTGGAAAAAGAATTCATAAAAACGTAGGTATGGTTCAGTCAAGATTTCAAGTCCTACACGTCATGAGTGAAGCTATGAAACCATTGCCGTTGCCAACTTAATTTTAAATTATTTAATGGATTAAAAGTAGAGTTTATGTACACCAATATAAATAACAGTGCTTAAAGCTGGAATCGTATTTATATATTTTCATTATTCTTACAATTTATTTACAAATAGTCATGACGTGTAGGACTTGAAACCCTGACTCTATAACCACCTTCGTTCATTTAAATTACACGAATGACGGAAATATTTAATTCGGATAGGAACATAATAATATAAACATGAACAAACAGGAGACTTTTTCATCACTTCATCATGTAACATATTGTGAAATATTAATAGACAGACGTTTTTCGACAATCTTTACGATAGAGAACAACAGGAGAAACGTCATTATTTAGGTCTGTATGAATTACACGTTACCATGAAGTTAATAAAGTTTTGTATGTTGAATCGCATCATAACTCATATCACTTTTATTTATGGTAGTGTTTAGCAGTATTGGGTAATAGTAGTGTCTACTTTAAGAATTTAATATTGGATTGGTGTAAATGTCACAATAAAAGTCGAAATAAATTTTGGACTTTAGTGCATTAAAGTTGAAGTAACAGGTAACAGTTATTGATGTGTATTAATAAGAAGAATTTTTAGATTGACGTTTATAATCATTGATGTGAATAACGCTTTGCTCGTTTCCAATAGAATACAATATACTTATCAGCTCTAAATGTTTTTTTTATAATTATTGTATCATAAATAGCTATAATGGTATTCCCACTAGTCTAAAAGCCATAATCCCAATGGAATTATTACATTTACTAATTCAATTTTTGGAGTGATTTTAAAATGCAAAAAAATTGTATTAGAAACATAAATGTGATTCAATGAGGATAAAATCCTATATAGTTTTCATAAGAAAAAAATAAAGTGACTGTCGCAAAAAAACGGAGAAAAATAAGAGGCTATGTAGGTATTAGCTATTATTATTATTATTATTATTATTATTATTATTATTATTATTATTATTATTATTATTAGAGGCTAGTATGTTGACATAATTGTTGTTCATTCAATTTAGTCCACTCTGGTCTGACCACTAGTTCAAGCTGAAGTATTTCCGTTTGATTGTGATTTCGTGGTTACGTTACAGAATCTACAGGATTAGATATTAGTGTATTCTGAAAAATGAGAAACGCGGAGGCTTCAGATTTAAAAAAATGGTTCTAAACCTACTCGTACTTATACTCGAAATCGTGGGACTCTTGTGAACAAACGAGGAACACCTGGATACCCAAATAAAACTATATTATTCAATTTTGATCCAGTGACGGGCAGTGGCGGCTGGTGAAATTTGAGAATGGGGGGCACAGGGGAAAAAAATGCGGAAAATTTTGCATTTTTCAAGGTCAAACACCTTAAAATTAAAAATTAGAAATTCGTAGAGCAAAAATATTTGCTTGAAGAAATAGGTTTCGTTAGGCAAATATCCCCTTTTTTGATGCGATTGACAGAAATGTGGAAAAATTATTTAAAATAATATTTAAATCGGTTCAAAAAAAGTATACATGTCAGAAAAATGGCAGGCGAAACCTGTTTTCTGCTAGACCAGAAAAAACACAGATAGAAAAAAAAATAAATAATAAAATCAAATTTAATTTGTCACTTCACATCAACAAAGCCACGAACACTTTTTATAAATAGTTTTATTAAAAAAACGTTTGAATGTTCGCTTTTGTGTCACATTCACTTGAATTATTTGCAAATCAGGTGTAGGTCTTCCTAAATCTGGAACACATGTACGTTCATCAAATGATAATTTATTTTTTTAAATATTCGGAACTGCATTCATGTTTAATTCTTAATTAAAATACACGGTCTTACACGGATAATCAAATCAAAGAACTAAAAAACATTAACGATAATCTAACCTAACAAACTGTAGTAAACTAAATAGTAAATTCGTTGTGTACAACAAACACCACAACACAAGTTCTGATGTTTGTTTTGTTGTGTCTGTACTCTGTACCGTTTGGTCGACGGGGCAGCGCCCATTCAGTGACGTAACATAATGCATTAGAAAAGACGCGCTGGAAAAATAGAAGCTGTCTATCCTTTTCTTGCGCATGCAAATAAAAAAGAAAAAAGAACAGGCACACAGCGGCCGTGCCCAGCCCAGTGGACACACGGATTACACAAACGGTGAAGCGTGAAGCGGTCTAGACGCTAGACGGATATGTATGCACCAAATGATTCAATATTCATGATGAAAAATTAAGAAAAAAATCCATCAAATTATAATAATTATAAAATATCACAACATTCACAAGTCTTATGTGCTTACGCATAGGGCACGTGCCCTTGTGCCCATTATGACTAGCCGCCACTGAGTGACGGGTTGATAGTCAGTAAACGGTGTATTAAACTTAAACAGAGAAAAAGGATGGTGTATGGGTGGGCCGAGGTATCAATATCTACGGATGAGAGACGTGACACAGGACGCATAGGTCAAAGGTGTGGCCTACAGGTGGCTCTCAGCTGCCTTCCCCACTATCGAATTAGAAATATTTTTCCAGTATTATGTTTTTATCTTTATTTAACTATATATACTAATATCTTGTGTCTTTGTTTCCAAATTGAAGATATTTTTATCTGAGGACCTGTATAAAGGAAATATAATTTGAGCCTTATTTTTCTATATTTATACAGGGTGTTTCACCAGGAACTGCGTCTATCGATATCTGGGAAAGTACTAATCCGAAATATTTGAAAATTTGGCAACATGGTAAAGTCTCTAAGGCGAACGCAACCAAAATATGTAGAACTCTCCAGCACTTCCGGTTATACTGGAAGTCGACATGGACTTCGTTATTTTAAATGGGATACCCTGTATATGTATATTTATAATGAGACACCCAGCACTTTCGGTATAACTGGAGGTGCTGGAGAGTTCTAGGTACATGTTTTGGTTGCGTTCGCCCTAGAGACTTTCCCATGTTGCCAAATTTTCAAATATTTCGGATTAGTACTTTCCCAGATATCGATCGACGCAGTTCCTGGTGAGACACCCTGTATGGTATGCATAGTAAACGTTGTAAATATAACACCTACTGCAATACTATTTTTTATTACCACGCAGTCATTTAACACTGGTATCGTTTGATTTACATACTGAGTTCAAAACAAATAGATACATAACATGATTCCATATTTTTTCCTATATAAATTATTTCGTGTAGGTATAATACGCCCGCGCCTATCGCCTATACCTATTTGTGACAACTTTGAAATAAAACGTCGTCCTCCTTCAGTGGGCGTTTGTTTCTGTGCAACAATTTCCACTATTAGTTCTTGGGCAGTAGCCAACTGTTGTTGCAATTCAAAACGAAGTTTATGGAAAGGTTTACTGAATTTGCAATTATATACAACTATATCTAATAATATAATAATTATAATATATACATAATTATATTTAACGTTGCTTACCGAAATATTTTCTCTGGAATGTCGGAGGATGAGTGCTATACAATATACAGAGCATTAAAATTACCTAACGGAAGAAATTATTTTTAAGCCGTTATTATTAATGAACAATATTATGTATTTAAGTCACCTAAAACCTATAAAAGTGTTGACATGATCAAACGAATAAAATTTTTACGCGGTTGACTTTAAATCAAATCACTTATTTTGCTAGTTATCATAAACAGAAGCCATAATAGACTACATGGTCGTGACGGTGAAGACTCTGGACTTTTGGCGACTCACACACGTAAGTAAGTAGGTAGCAGATAAGTCAAAAGAAAATTAATGTTTAGCCAAGAGTCAAGAGTTAAAATCGATTATTATTCTAGGTTCTCATTGGAATAGAGTGAGTGCCTCATCACATTAGTTTCTATACCTCCAGTATAAATTGTTTAGAGACATTACTGAAGTTCTAATTCTACAAGTAGTAATTCTATCTCTTACTTTCCAGGAATTGCTTATTCGTATTCATTTTATTATTATTTCCCCTTTTATAGTTTTATCAAAATTTATAATCAGCACTCACGGTTATATTTCAACAATGTTATGTCATTTTTATATGAATGACGGAGCTTCATGGTATTGATATAAATTACTATAATTGTGGGCTTTATCAATAGATATCACTTAAACTGTACCAAAATAGATAATGATCGAACAAGTAATAATAATTCCTGTAAATTGGTTTTCAAAATACATCACATTATGAAATATTTTTAATGTTACCACGTCATATGTTACATTGTCTAACTTCTGAAACACGTTATTTGCACATACATACCTATTTTAATTTTGTAGATAAATCCTTCACAGTTTCTCAACATAATTTTTTTATTTGGTTAAATTTTCTAACAGTACCAAATCTACCTACCTCTTATTACTTCTAATCTAAAGTACCTACCTACTCATTTTTATCAATGATGATTTTCCAATTAAAAAAATTCAAATATTTGAATGTATTAACACCTTAATAGAATATATCAGCCCCGCCACTGATTGTAAACTTTTATAAATATAAAACCAAATAAATGAAAAAAGTTAGAAAAAAGTGTTACTTTTTTGTTCGGTACGGGCTCACGCAATAAGAAGCGCAATAGAGTGCCTATTAGTCGTTTCTATTGAGGCATATTGTAGTGTTTATACGTGATAGTGTACCTAGTACATGTGAAGTACATGTTAATGCATAAATTTATCTTTTTGTTTAAAGAAGCCTCGCCTACTTTACACTTGGTAAGTACGAGTACCTAGATATTTTATTGTCATGCAACAATTATGTATTGTAAATTTGTATACATAATAGCTGTATGTTATGTATACAAAGTTACAACAATTATACAAATTTAACTATCATACTTACACACGCCATGTCTATGTTAGAATTAGGTAAGTACTTATTTAATAGTGTTATTTTCATGTAATATGAAGGAAAACCTTTTTTTGTCAATTAATCTGTTGGCGGTTGCAGCAGTTAGCTATTATGTACGTTGTAGTTTCCTGAAAGTTATAGTAAATTCTACTAAAGGGAGCATATATTATTTGTCAATTGGCCAAATTACAAATAGTTAGACCTATACCTATAATGTTTGCCTTTTGATGATGTTATTTTCTTGTGAATATAGTTAGTGGATAGGTACATGATGTCTATAATATTCTGATGCTATTTTAAATAAAAAATTTTACTGTGTAGTTACTTGTAGTAGTTTTTTTCGAGCCAAATTCATGTTAAAGTTTAGTACGTTAAAAAACTAATAAATCTTTTTCTAAAGTGTTTTACATGTGTGTGGCCCATTAAGAACCAGGACACCCCTCTAAAAAATTTTTGGAAAGCGCGATTCCAATTAAGTTTTTTGTATATATTAGCTTCCTAGATGTACTTATTGAACCTATTACGATAGTCCAGCTGCTAATCCTTAGCCTACTACGATTTTTTTTTTAATCATTTTTTTTTTAAATTACTTTAGGGATTTAGGGATATAGGGGACTACTGTAAAGTATTGTTTTAACGTTATTATTAATTTGTGAAGTAAGTAAAGGAACAGTATTCTAGATTAACGATAATTATTAGAGTTTCCAATGCCTGCTATATATTTTAAGCAAAACACAAATTCAATAAATTTGAAACATTTAAGGTTCTATAGAACAATTATTCTTCGATACAAATTGATGAAATTTGGGCCACAGGGGTTTGAAGTGATGCTGAAGAATGCCACGATGTCAAACTTTTAATAAAAAAAATCCTAAGTGATTTTCGAAAAAATTGTTTGAAAAAAAATCGTAGTAGGCCGAGGATTAGCAGCTGGTCTATCGTAATAGGTTCAACAAGTACATCTAGGAGGCTAATATATCTATATAAAAAAATTCATTGGAATCGAATCGCACTTCGGTACCAAACATTTTTTAGAGGGGTGTCCTGGTTCTTAAAGGGTCACACTGTATATATCAATTTAGCGAATTTACCATCGAACTCATTAACAATAAACTTATTTAATCATCCATACTGTAGGTACACGAGACATAATTCAAATTTTTATATGCCTTATCGACGTTTGGGTGTGTGTATGATGTCTCCTAGCATAATTGGTATAAAACTTTTTAATAGACTTCCACATAATCTTAAAGGTATTAGAAAATTGCATCAATTTAAAGTAAAAGTTAAGCATTTTCTTATTGATATGTGTCCTTATTCAATCCAAGATTTCTATGAGAATACTTAAAAATATTTTTATATTGTCCATATTGCAGCACTGAACCTCTATCAAATAATTGTAATTTTTGAATATTTGTGGCTGTGTATAACTTGTTTTATTTACTTATTTGTGTGTGTATACTTTGTAACATTTCTATTGTTTGTAGTTGTATATTTTGACGTTTCCTATATAATTGTAAATTATCCTTGGAATAAAAGTATTTACTTACTTACTTACTTACAGATGTTGACAAAAAAAGGTTTCTGAAGCAATAATTGTAGACCGAATTGAAGACATTTTAGCTCGAGCTCGAGTCAGACTGGGTTAAAATTTCTACAATTCTTTAGGTGGGAAACCAGTCCACGACTAAGTGATTCATAATAAAAATATTACTCACCATTACTTCATTCAGTTAAATATAATGTAATTAAGAGAAGCAGAAATACAACTTTTAGAACTAGCGCTGGTCGCTAAACACAAACTCTATGATACTACCATAAACAAACCTACTACTCGATCCACTGAAAGTTTCACTAACAATTAGCAACAGATAAATGGTGCGCCTCTTGCAGTTAATTGCGAAACATTATTTGTGTTAAATTATGGCTTCAGTCGAATTTGTTTACGATATAGGTCTTGAAAGCTAATAGATTTGACAATGATCTATAAATAATAATAAGTAATAATAACCTACAGTGTTTAGTGTAATGCATCTTTCACTATATCGTTCTGCATAGTAAATTTACGATACAAAAATAATTTATTTCAATTTTAAGGGTCCATTCTCTGTAGATTTGACAAGCATGAATGTTGGGTGGGATTGAGAGTATAGGTGGCCGATGGGTGGAGACATATATATTCCAATTATTAAGATTTCGGAGGTGCACGTAAAACCGAAGTAAAAAGGCACATGGAAATAAAGTTAGCCCTCATTGCAAGGGTACCGGATTTGTCTTATAATTGGAACAAAATTTCTTTTTAGTGTTATAAATTATATATCACCGGAAAGATCAAAAGATAAACTAGATCCCTATAGTAGCAAATGTTTGTTTAATACATGTATTTTAAAGAAAATAATTTTTGAAAATACGCTATTTTAGTACAAGATTGTTTGCCTGGAATTTTAAAAATAAAAAGAAATACCAAAAATTACTACTATAGGGACTTAGATTAAAGTCTTATCTTTCAATACTTTTTTACTTTAAGTCGCTATCTTTTATAGTTTTTTTATAATTACACACGAGACGAACGCCAATTTAGGACTTATTTCGACCTAGTGAATGGACTCTTAATAAAAAAACGTAATTTCACCATTATTACTTCATTAATAGTAGTAATATTAATATAGTAATAGTAATAACTACTTGACTTTGCCTAAAGTATTCTTTAGACCTATACCAGTAAGTTATATACAGCACACATATAATAATTATTATTGTTAGCTAGTAAATAGTTCGTCAAAATCCAAAATTACGCTCTTAGAAATAAATATCTCGATAAATATAGAATAAAATTGGTTCTATTTGATATTTCATGATTCATGAAACATTATTTTACTTTGTTTCTTGGCAGCCTACCAACAAATGAAAATGGTAAGTTGCAGATGAGACGATATTGATAAATTGCCGCATTAGTTTCCTAGTGTTAAATTTTTTACAAGCTTATTCCTACACATATAGTTGTGGATGTATCAAGATGTCACGTTTAAATAATCATTTGATGAAGGCCACATAGTAAACTTTTCCGTTTTTAGTAATTTTTAGCCGGAATTTATTTTTATAGGTCAGGTACACACACAGTTTAAATTTAGCTAACCATTTAATGCATTTCTTGTATATATTACATTTTATTTTAGATTTCACTCAGTCCATGGTCTCTGGACGAGCGTATTTCAATATGAATTGTCCATGCTTTTATAGAAAACTTATTTTTGCGAGAGATAAATATTTACTTTATTAATGGCGTGTATAGAATATGATCGATAATTTCCAAAGACTAACTGTCTGCCTATTTGCCGAAAAATCTATTTTTGGATGAAATAACTAAATATTGTATAATAATGATTCATATGTGTAGGTGTACAATTTTCCAGAACATAAAAATTCAGTTTAATCTTACAACTCAACTTGAAGCAATGTGATAAAGTAACGCACAAAATTAATAACTTTTATACAGAGTAATTTTTGAAAAAACGCCGTGACAGGTCGATTTTGTTTTTTAAAAAGACGTGCTGCCATGAATTCTTTTTAAATTGCATACAATCATACATATTTTAAATTGCAACGCCCTGTATTTTAAACAGAAATGGAGTCCCCACTTTTTTCCCCATTACAATGGTACCCCATATTAGGGGTTTGCTACTTACCGATTGATTACAAGAGTGTTTTTTGAGAAGAATACAGGGCGTTACAATTAAAAAAAAAATATGATGACGTCACAACTCATTTTTTTATGCAGTTTCAAATTAGATTATAAAGACTATACCTGCAATAGTCTTTATAATGTAACTTGAAACTGCATAAAAACTTCCGACAAACGACACACGTGCGTAAACCAAGAGGCCGCCGACGAAGTACAGGTGTTTCTTTTGTTGGAATGTTTTTACTGTTTCAATTTACATTATATAGACTAGGTGTAGGTACTAATTTTTGGCTAATAAAATTAAAATCATCGCATATCCGTCCGTTAGATATACATTTTCCATTTTCCGTCCACGTCTGTTGTTTAGTGTCCGCTGATGAGATATAGTATAGTCTATATAATGTAAATTGAAACTTTAAACAAAATTCCGACAAAAGAAACACCTGCACTTCGACGGCGGCCTCTTTGTTTACGCACGTGTGTTGTTTGTCGGAATTTTTTATGCAGTTTCAAATTAGATTATAAAGTCTATACCAAAAATATACGTCATAGCAAAGTCTACATCCTTATAGTAAATGTAAAGAAATATTTTGCCAAAAACCGTTTTCACGCGGGAGGTCCTATTGTTCAGAGGTGTTTGTTAAGGAGGGTTTACGGTATATGACTACTTCAAATAAATATATATTTCAAAATTTTTTTACAAAATTACAACTTTTTTTAAAATCGACCAATACATTTTGGAATAATTGCCAGACCTCAACCCCTATGAATGTCTGTTAACTTGTGATTTTATTTCATTTAAATGAAGCGAAGGTACCGGGATATCAAAAATTATCTTGGCCAAGGGTGGTTGTGGAATGTAAAACGTTTGTCTTACTTTAAATTTTTGAATATGTTTTGTTGTGTCAGAATCTGTCAAGTCATTGTGCTGAAATTTTCTAATCCAGTTTTTGAATCATGCCTCTTACCACACAGCACAAAATTTTCATCATTGAAGCCTATTTTCGAACGGGTGCGCTAGTTAATGGAAATTGGCAATACAGTCAACGTTTGGGTTTGGACAATTTTTGAGAGCACTTCCCAAACGTGGCAATATTACCGGACAATTTTTATGCGTGCCTTACAAATTGTGTTGAAGTGTTTCGCGAAACTGGTTGTGTGACTCATAAAAAAGGTGCTGGTAGACCAAGAGTTCGTACAGAAGAAGTTGCCAATGACGTTCGTCAACGTATGGAAGAGGAGCCTGCAAAACCTTTGAAACGTCTTTCTCAGGAAATTGGACTTTCTTATGGAACATGTCATAAGAGTTTAAAGAAAGACTTGAACATGCATCCATATAAGATGCAAGCACATCAAGCTCTTCTGCCCGCAGACCACCCCAGACGCCTTGCTTACTGCCATTGGTTTGTCAATAATTTAATGAATGACGATCTTCTGGACTTAACTTTTTTTCTGACGAAGCGTGGTTCCACCTTTCGGGATACATCAATTCTCAAAATATGCGAATGTATAGCAATGATAACCCTCATGTTTTTACTAAATCGCCACTACATGCTCAAAAAATTGGTGTTTGGATGGCAGTTTCTCGCAGAAGAATAATTGGGCCAATTTTTTTCGATTTCACCGTCAACGCAGAAAGGTACAGACACAACTTTTTGGCTGAATTTGTGCAACAGTTAAACGATGATGAACTTCGGTACAGTTATTTCCAACATGACGGTGCAACAGCACATACTACACGAGAAAATATTGCTTTCCTCCGCGAGTTTTTTGATGACCGGCTGATAAGTTTGCATACAGAAGTTGAGTTTCCTCCGAGATCACCTTGTTTGACAATTATGGACTATTTTATATTTCCTTACTTAAAAAACAAGATTTTCGCAACTCCGGTAAATAATTTGCAAGAACTGCAACAAAGAATTGTTCAGCAATGTGCAACCATAACGCCAGAAATGCTGCAAAACTCTTTTCACAGCATGAGGAGGCGCGTCAACTTGTGCATCGAACAAAACGGGGGACATTTCCAACAATTACTGTAATTTAGTTTTTCTTGTTACTAAAACCGTTATTTCATAATTTGTAGTTCATTATTGTTTTACAACTGAAATAAATAGGTATGAAATTTGTAGGTTATTGATGATGTCGTGTGACAATGACATAATTATTTCAAATTTAAAGTAAGACACACGTTTTACATTCCACAACCACCCTTGACCAAGATAATTTTTGATATCCCGGTACTTGTTACGGCCAGGCAGGTAGGTACATCTGGTTGAACTCTTTCTGGCCCACCTGCTAAAGTTGTGAAATAATTTTTGGCATTAATTCAATGTATTTGGGAAATAAACGCGACGTTGTGGGATACAAAGAATCGTGTGCAAAATTCGAATAAATTTAGAACTGATTTTTTCAAGAATTCATGGCTGACATCTCCAGTGAGGTTTCGTGTTAGCAATCCATGTCGGCAACGAAATGCCAAAATTTATTAACGCTCATTTATTATACTGCGAATGAAATCTGGTGTACATCACGTATACTAGCGTAAAAATAAATTGAAACCTTAACGTAAAACTCATTGTTCATACTCATTTTACATAAACCATAGACATTTTTTCCTCGAATAATGTTACATACATAAAAATTATTCCTGAACTGTCTAACCGATTTTGCAAATATGGTCTTTGTAATCGAGATAAATCGATCGCGACTAGGTTAATTTGTATTAATTAGTTATCGGATAATATGCAAGAAATTAGGTAAACTATTATTACTGGTGTTATTATTACAGCCTGAAATTGAATTATCACTACAGAGATCTCGGAAACTATTAGAGCTACAAGAAGGCTTTAATTCGTAAAATAGTGCAGAATTTAATGTGGATGAACATTCCGCTGAGAAACCAATTGAATTTTGTTGTTTCGATTGTATTTAGAAAAAGGTCAATATCGTGTTTTTTAAAAACAACTAACTTTTTTTATTTGTGGTCCGACCGAAAAATTCTTCAACCGTTTTGTTTTGTTTTCCAAAGGCTTTACAGTGGCGTAGTTCAGTGATTTTTTTTTAGATGATAGTTTTCGAGAAAATAACAGTAACTTTATTTTTCCTTATGGGCGCCATATTGGATTTTATCATTTTCCAACTCAGCGATTTTTTCTGGTTAATTTGATGTATAATATGCCATCTCTCAAAAGTGCGAAATAGGCTTGTGGCGCAAAATATTTTTTCTGAATATTAAATTATTTAACTTTATTTATTTGATAGAAGTATTACAGTACGAAAATAATTATAGGAAATTACTCTTACAAATATGAAACATTTTTAAATTTTTGTAGAAAACTTTTATAGTTAAAAATATATACAAATAATGTACAAAGTAAACTGTTATGGATGACAATTTACAAGTTTACACTTAAATATGTGACACCATCGAAATAAAAAAAAACAGCGATCGTTTGTCTTAATTTCTGAAGGCTTATTTACGGGTATACCTATCTACTTAAGTCCAGAGATATAGAATTTGATTGCTCTGGGATTATTCATATCATTAACTAGAAAATTATTCAAAATGACTTAATTAAATTTAAGTGGTTGGAATATTTTTTTCTTTGGAAGTAATAAAATGCTATTTCACTGAACCCTATACAGGGTGGTCACTTTCAGGGTGTACACCGCTGGGATATCGTGAACCAGAAGAGATGCAAGGTTGCTTAGATTATAAAAGCTGCGCATTTTTGCATTTTTATGCCATTTTAAAACGTGAAAACTAATTGACATCGTATCGTTCCTGAAATATCCTGAAAAAACTGAAAACTTGGGTTTTCTTATTTCTTCCATTTCTTTTTTATTACTGAAACAAATGCATTGAAATTTGGAATGTTTACGTAAATAATATGCTAAATGTATTGGAAGTTTCAAAAATTCTTCAGGCTTACTAGATCTTCATGTTTTCATAAGCGACTTTCGATTTTGTTATGGGCGCCATGTTAAATTTTACACCATTGGATAGAGAATAAAATTACTTCACTCGGGTCATCCGACTGACTATAAAAATCAAATCGCATGAACATACGCAACTTTTTTGTAATTGAACATGAATGACTGAATATTTTCGGTTTTATTTTCTTCTCTGTAAAGTTCATTCACTGTTTACATGGTTGAAATTGTTTATTATAATATCTTTCTGTAATATTAATTAAAAATTTCACAAATGGGAATAAAAAAATTGCTAAAATCAATTAAAACAGTGTTAAACTGTGAATTATTTTTTAAATCTTAAAATAAATTTCGGTATTTTTAAATATAAATTAGTTGATATTTTTGTTTTGTGTACCTACTTATGTGTTTTGCGACCTATGTAAAAGATGATCCTTTATTAAATGCAACTAATTCACTATTATGAATGAATATATCATTTATTGATAATTTCAGAGAACATAATTTTGGTATTATGTTGTTTTTTCTAATTATTACTTTTTTTATTACATTAACTTGTTTTGAAGACATTAACGTAGGACAACTATTCTTATTTGTTTAATTTTGACACTCTTTGGATCATTCTATTTTGTAGGTTTGTAGGCGGTACAAACATTGTTTGTACCGCCTTTTTTGGTCAATATTTATTTGAGTATTTTGGCGAATAACCTTCGAGCCGAAGAAGATATTAGAAAAAAAACTTAAATTTAGCGGCGTATGAGTTTAATGGAGGGTTTTAATTATATTTGAAAATGATTTATTTAATGTTAGAGAAACAAAAACCTGATCGAGTTTTCCACCATACACCAGAATGCTAAATTTCTCTTTACACGTTTGCTAACCAATTACATCGTATCACCTTGCAATTAGGGAGCACCTTGTATAATATTCGTTATTTAGTATTAAATACTTTTACAGGCATATTTATGATATTAAAAATAATTTGACAAATTACTATCAATGTAAGCAGGTCAATATTAAAAAAAAATGTAATCAAAATAGAAGCGTTACTGATTAATAAATTCTGCTCTGAAGTTATTTATTTGTTGCATTTGCAGATTTCTCTTATTTATTGAGGATTTCTTTTCACATTATAGTAATAAAATTATTAAAAACATGATACGGGTTTATTTGTATCCTTATACCGAACGAATCAGTCTAAGATTAACTTACTATATGCATTACCGAACATTTTTCCATTGTTAATTTCTTTTAGAATGGCCTATTACCCGAATAAATAAGAGAAATAAAAATATTGGCTTAGCTAGTAGAGATAAAAAGCGCCAAAATCTCCGCTCAACCACTGAAATTTTCACGTACCATTTTTTCACAATTTTTCGCCTTCTTAAAATTAGTAAATATACCGTCCCGCCGCCGAGTGCGTCGCTTACTAAAGTCAAATCCTGCATCAAAACCGAAAATCCCAAACAGAGAAAGATCTACAGGGAACTAGAGAGAGAGGCGGAGATAGAGATGAAAGGAAAATGGAAGTTGGGAAATTTTCATTTGCTTTTCGAAATATGTTGAATCTGTTTATTTACTCTAATTTTAGGTATCGTGCTATAATATGTATTTTGTGATGCGATCTTGCTATAATGTCGCTAAAAATAAACAGGTTGCGAAGGAGTTGGGTAATTTTGCATCTTCTTGGCTTCTATGGTTGGTGATTAGGATTAGTATTATTTGAGACTGAAATCATCATCATTATACATTATTTTTAGTACTCTTTTCCTCCTATATTGCCTTAATTCTCAACTTTTTTTTATGTATATTAATACCTTAGACTAGTACTAATAATAATACTGTATTATTACAAATAAATGCTAATGAAACTGCAATAACTGAAAATGCAAATATCTTGAAAACTATTAAGGTAACTCCAAAGAGGCGGGTTTTTGAGACAAAAAAATATGTTGAGAATTAAGACAAGTTAGAGGTAATCACTATTGATTCAATACCCCTTTTTGGGTCGTGGTTATGTTGGTTCTGCAACAGCTTGAAGTTTTTTATCGTTTAACTGTTCCAGATTTTTTAACGCTTGATGGTGATATGGCTACGATGTAGGGCAACTGATAATTTTGAAATGACATTTTATAGAAAATAGCAAATATTTACTTTAATAGCAGTAGATAATATAACAGCAATATTTAGAATAGAGATCGGTTATAATATTACTATTAATAATAAGGATTGCAATTGAAATCGGCTTTTTTGAGTTATTAATCTCAATTACTTTAGACTTGAGATATCATTGCATATCAAAAACTAACTGATAATACCGATAATGGCTATTATTACCAAAGAAACAGGTAATTGCTCGCTATACAGTATGTTCATACAGTAAGTCCAGAAAGTCCCGCATAAATTCATTATTTTGAAAAATTTTTGACGCGACAACAATCCAATTAGATTTCGTCTATTTGTAATCACGTGTACAAAAGCAACCAATAATAGTCACATTACACTGATAACAGCCCATGGATAGTTATCACATATGTCATCATTTGTTGACAGCGAACAAAATATTTTTGACACTTCTATAATAAAATTGTAACAACTTAAAATGTCTTATCACTTTCGTCACGATTTGGTGAACAAATTAATGCTTCAATCGACAAAATTATAGAAGAAAATAGACCAAAAAATACTGTTAACAGTAAAAAGTATACTTGGAAAATATTTATGAACTTTTGCGGCACGTGGAAATATATATATATATATATATATATATATATATATATATATATATATATATATATATATATATATATATATGTATATTACATGGAAATCGTATCTACAGTTGATGGACTAGCGTTGATACTTAAGAATTGGGCGACTAATATGAGAAAAAGGGATGACACCGAGTTTAAGGAGGCTACAGTTAAAACTATGTGGAATGTAACAAGTAAATTATTACAAGAATTGTATTTTTAATAAATAATTTTGAATGACATTTTCATAAAAATTGCGCCGAAAAAAATTTTCTGACCGAATACCACTCGAGCATTGATAAATAACACAACTTTCTCAAGCACGTTACCTACTTTTTGACAATAGAACTCCGCCTACGACGTCGGGCTGTTGTCAAGTAACGTGCTTACGAAATCTGTGATAAAATTATCTCGTAATAATTATCAATGCTCTTGGACCATTATAGGTGATAACGGTAAAGTTGTTTTACATATATTAAATTTTTTACAGGGCGACTTAATGAAGCTAGGTAAACTTTAATATTTTAACTGGAACACCCAGTACTGTTTTACATATTTGCAAAGAACCTCTTTTTCCGATTACGGTTATATAACTTTTTATAGGTCTGTCTCTAATAATAAGGGAGATATGCCCAAAAAAGTGTGTCGTAAGAGCGATGTGTTGGAGAAAGAGTGTGCCTAGGAACCTCGCTATATAGGAACGAATCGATATTCTCTTTCTAGCACATTGCTGATATTACACAGTCTTTTGGGCATATATCCCTTATTATTAGAGATAGACCCATAAAACCTTATATGACCGTATTCGTAGAGTTTTTTCCAAATGTAAAACAGTACTGGGTGTTCCATTTAAAATATTAAAGATTATATCGACCTAGCTTCATTGAGTCGCTCTGTAAAAAATTTAATATATCTAAAACAAGTACCGGGATATCAAAAATTATCTTGGTCAAGGGTGGTTGTGGAATGTAAAACGTGTGTCTTATTTTATTTCAGCACAATGACTTGACAGATTCTGACACAACAAAACATATTCAAAAATTTAAAGTAAGATACACGTTTTACATTCCACAACCACCCTTGACCAAGATAATTTTTGATATCCCGGTATAAAAAGAAAAGAAAATCAGCGGGTCCGAGCGATTTTTCAAAAACTTTACCATTTCAAAATAATGAATTTTGGAAACTATGTTAGTTCCAAGAAACATTATAAAAATATGTCGGATGCCATCTTACGTCTCATCTGATGGAGTGACAAATAAACTCTCTACGATATTTATGTTATCAATTCTCAATTGCGAATAAGAAAGGGCGGCGCTGAAGATAGAGACATTGGGATCTTTTAAGAGGAGAGAAAAAAACATTGCGGTTAAATTATTATTCTGAACGAATCTTAAAATTATCTTTCTTGAACTGTACTGAATGGACTCCATAAGTGTTGACACCGTTGTTGGGAAGTGTATACTCAATATGGAAAGTTACATGCACTTTGGCATAACATCAAAGATCTTTTATAAAAGATAAATTACGAAAAATATGACATTGTAATATATAAATTTTTATAAAATCTGATGTATTTTACTGTCATATCTGTCACTTTTATAAAAAATCTTTGTCAAAGATCTTTTATAAGTAGTCTAATTCAGACGTAGTACTACTGCCTTCATGAATCTTATTTTATTTTGTAATGTAAAGAGGAAAATTACGAGGTTATGGTTATCGAAAAGTAGTTAATAAAAATAATAGTAATATAAAGTCGGTTCCTCAGGCCTAAACTAAATAATCTTCAGAGCCGGAGGTAGGGGATCATTCCCATCTGGATTCAACAACTTTTAATTAAATTGTGTCTCCTTTCAATTAAATTATGATTCCTATATAAGTAGGAGAGAGAAGGGCTAGCTCTTAACATTTCTCTTCTTATTACACTAAATGGTGTTTATAGGGTTTATTAACCCGTCGTTCTTGGGTGCTAAAATATGGCTTACAGAATATTATTACGTCGCCTCATCTCCTCTCCCTCGCAAGCCTCTGGGGGGTAAATATATATCTGTATTAGTATGCAGTATAAGAATATGTAGATTTTTTTTCAATTTCTTCTATGTTGGCTATTTTACGTGAAAACTAATCGACCGTCACTCATTTACAAACTTATATTTTGGTGTCTTAACAAATATGTATGTATTTTTCTTCAGTATTCAATATAATATTAACTTTTATACCAGCCATATGGCGGCAGATTGAAGAACATTTTTAGAGAACGCGTCAATTTATCAACATAAAATTGAGGCTGTTTCTCTATTCAGTAGTGTGCGATTAATTTATAGATTGTTATTTCTGTATCCACTTCAAAATAATATGTGTTTATTCCTCGGTTTAAACGGCACCATTATATATATTTGGCGTATTTAATTAATTCCCTTCTGCTTTGAAGCAATTAATTTGATATTAGAGTGGGGCAAAGCCAAATTATTGTTATATTTTTTAATAAAGTTGAAAACAAATGAGTTTATTACTTTTTTATAGTTTTCCTATTATAAAACATATGTTGAATAAAACAAAGTTGAAAACAAATGAGTTTATTACTTTTTTATAGTTTTCCTATTATAAAACATATAGTTTTAAAAATTATCAATGCGATTTTATAAATAAAATTTTAATAGATCTAATACTATTTATTGATGTACAAATAACTAAGATTTGTTCAAGTTATCCCAGATTCTGTATTGTGTTTCTTCTAAGTACCTTGCAAATATTGACATTCTGGTTACCTAGTTTCCGATTTTTATCGGATACTTTGTGTGCGTGTAATATAAATGATATAAAAAAGAAAATTTGATGTAGGATTATGGAGGTCGAGAGTCAGTATTTTTCAGAAAAAATACTTTTCAAAATACAGACACATTGTCTGTATAATGATCGCCTGTATGAATTAATTTATTTTTCGCAGTAAGAGTATTTGATTTCTGAAATAATGATGTTAGACCCCTATATGGTATATGTTAGATCCCCAGAGCGATTGGATCGCTCTGAATCGTCCAAAATGATTTAAAAATCACCCCGTCCCCAATTGGCCACCCCATAAGCGTTATCTATTTCAATATTTAAAGTTTTATTTGATGATTTCTTTTAGTAATTCTAGTCAAAAATATAATATATTATGTATTATGAAAAAATGTTTCGGTAAATAAATCCGGGGCCAATAAAATGGGACCAAGGCTAATAAATTATTTAAACTGAAAATAAATAAAAAATATGTTATACTACTTTCATTCAAAATATAAGATATCGCTTTTACTATAATCAACATTTCCACTTTGGCGCATTATTATTGTTTTTTGTTTTAATAATAAATGGGAAGAAAAACAAAATTGTTAATTTTACAGGAATTGGTATATTTAAAATAAGTTATTGTCACTATTATTATTATTAGATATTTTAATTTCATTTTGTTATAGGTATGGCTCGGTTTCATATAGAATTGAAAATATATATGATTTAATATTTACGTATAAAATTAAATTCCATGCACACTGCACTTACATTGAAATAATGACCTGAATAATTGCATTTTTGCCAAAAATTTTGGGACGATATACCTACATAAAATATTTGACAAATATATTCATCGACATTATTATTGTTTTCATTAGTTTGATATACCTGGAGCTTTTATTATGCAAATTCTTATACAATATGTTCTCAAATGATCTAATAGTCTGAAATAATCTTAGCCAAAATATTTTGTTTTAAAATTCTGTTCTTTGTAATTATTTTTTTTGTCGTGTTTTTCGATGTAAAATGATTTTACATAAAATGAAAATACAAGAAAAATATGGATACTACTCGTAAAGCAGGTAGTTCCAAAAATGTTGATACATATTTGTTATTTTTTATCTACTTACGTTAAACTTCACTTCATTCATTTTCTACATTAAAAAAATATTATTGATAATAAAAAAAATACCATTTTATAAAAAGAAGGGGACAAAATTTGAATGATGATGACTGATGATGAATAATTTAAAATTTATCGAGAGTTAAAGTCGATCAAAAAATTGCGGTTGGAAGGCAGCGCGGTTACCCGCAGCACTCAGTTCTTTCGATCCTTTCGAAAAAATTGTTAGTGATATTCTTTATCGTTAGTTCCTTATCATTGGTGGGCGTTTTTTGTATTATCAAATGTTCAAAAATTGACACACCCAAGGACATTTTCATAGAAATATTTTATAAATTAATACTGTTTACTATCAGTAATCCCCCAGCACGCTTATCTTAAGCCTATTATTGTAACAGTAATCCAAATTTTTATCGTGATGGATGAGATGAAACAGAAATAAAGGTTGCCATCAAATCCATTTCAAATTTTGACCTAATGTTGATTGACTTTAATTAAAGTATTAAATAACCCTGTATGTATATTAACAGTAATTTACATAGCCATTACCCACTTAAGATTATTTAAAAAGCAATTTAATTTTTTGAAAAAAAAAAACTGTTTTACATATTACTGTAATATTTGCCCAAGTTTGTAAAATTTGTATTTTTCCAATAATAAGAAAAAATGGTTTGAATTGAAGTCATATAAAAGTGAAAGTAGATTTATAATAAGATACTAGTATAAAAAAATTAATAATATTTTGCTTGAGTGTGAAATACCTATTACAATTAAGGATAAGAATGAAGAGAATCCGATTGCGGAAAGGAAAGAATGAGAGTTGTAAAAGAAAATTCATTGGTTCTAGACTATTTTGGAGTGGCTCGTCATATTTGAAACTCTAAAATTGTGATGATTTGATGGAGTAAAGTCTCTACAATTAAAAGATGTTATTCAATTCAGAATCATCTAGTTTTTTATTTACTCTCTTGAAGCCTAAAATACCTCATATTATTTACTTTTTAATTTTTATATAAAACATTTAGAATATGTATGTACTCAGATCTTTGTGTTATTTATCAAATTATCAAAATACGTTTTCTGGCGGAACAAGATAATAAAACTTAAATAAGCAGAGCATCCAAAAATTCTATTAAATACTAATGAACTGGTATTTAGCCCCAAACATTTTTTGTATAAATAGTATCTTTTATAATTTCTTGTCTTTTACAGTTTCTTGTCGATCAGTGTTTGCCATATTTTAGTGGTTATACATATTAGGTACCTATTACAAACAATACAGTTGTGGTATGATTAGATCAGAGTCAATACTATTAGTAGTTGTTACTGTATCAACAAAAAAATTACCACTCACCATTTTTCGTACTTGTTAAGTTGTCCAAACTAACCACGAATACACCGACAAGTGATACGAACTGAGACATTGAAGTGGTTTTTTGTACCTTCTGTTCCTGTTAATAGTGGTGATCTCATGTTCTTATCAGAGATATTTCGATGATCTGATAGGTATAAAGACGAAAATATTTTTGTAATTTAGGATCAGTTTTTACAACTCACACATGATTGCATAATTGATTGCTCCGATACAGGATGTTCTTCCTACAGTTACGATGAATAAACGCCATCTTCACATTATCGCTCGATTTAAAATTATCTCTGTAAATCGTTTACTGATAAAAGTTACTTCACTAATTTGCAACGGTATTTACTTGTCACTGCGGGTTGGAGTATTTTGTCAAATTTAAAAAAAATACTTGGTCTTGCGGAAGAGTTTATTGTCTTAATTTTTATATTATATTTTTTAACAAGCGTGGAAAACAAAAGTTCGATTAATATTTCATATTTTTTCATCGCGCAAAATTGTGAACATTCACATAAAATCTAGATAAAATTGTAATGTTTAGGTTACAACGTCGCTATAAAAATTTTATTTGTTTGCTGTGATTTTTACAGTCACATCTAATCTTTACCGCCTCAATGTTCGTCGTTTGATACACTTTTAATTTTCCCCACTGACTGAGTCATTATGCCAAGAATCACTAAACAAATTTGCTGTAGAGCTTTGTCAAATATTTGAATAATTTGGCATTAAGTGTAATTATCTAAATAGTGTCAAGGTTAATGGTCATGATCACTTGAGGTATGTATGTAGGGGATTACTTGTGAAACTGAAGAAATTGATAAAATTGACGGGTAACATATTTTTCTTGAATTAGGAGAACAGGACCGGCCTAAGGATAATTCGCTGACGCGATCTTCAATTTTTACCGCGTGCCTATTTTGTTTTTAAATTGGGCAAATGCTTACATCTTTCTTTATATAGAAATTAAGTCAAAAAGTTAAATAAGAGAAAATTATTAATGTAATTTTCAAATATTATGGTTCAATAAAGTTTTAATTTTCCTCGTTACCTATAACCATAGATTTATAATATAACCTAGGTACGGAAAGGAATAACATTATTTTTAAGATATGTCGAAAACAACATGGGCAAATATATGTGGCGTTTATATACATGTTGCGTAAAAACTAGAGGTATTGTTTTTAGAGTTATAACTTTTTCAAAACGATTCATGTTTATAAGTATTAGTTAAAAGTCAAAAACCGATACAATGACGTGCCGTATTTTTAATTCGTTTTTAAAATATGCAAGCTAGTGCACCTAAAAGTAAAATTTCGGTATTTTTCGAGAAGTTTCATGATTTCATGTTCCGATTTAACCATAGACTTAATCTTATAAATCTATGGATTTAACTATTGTTACAGCCTTAAGCGGAGTCCACAACTATGTAACAAAACATGTTTTATAACAAAGTTATACAACTTGTTAGAGAAATGAGAGGAAAAATATTATATCAATATCACAGTTATTGGTAGGAGATGCTGAAAACAACTACTCCACGGACAATATGCCCCGACTGGCGTTGCATTACATCAACATCTCCATGGGTGTCGCCACATCCTTCATCAAGACCAAATACCAGACAATGACCGGTTTCGATCTTGTTATGATCTCATCAGATTGCCATAGGTATCTGTCAATTAGACAATAATTGTCAGATAGGTAGTAGCAAAGACCCAAAGAGGGCACTACGGTGTATTTCACTGTATCTCGCCACTACAAACATTCACATATGCCCCTTAGGCAATCATGTCGCCAGATCATTCATCGATTCCGATACCTATGGCAATCTGATGCAAATACCTACGTATTTGTAAAATAAAATCCCCATTCATTTAATGTGTCAAGATTAAATATTGAAAAATCTGAATTAACATATTGAATATTTCTGCTTGCTTTATAAAAAGCTTGCTGTATTATATTGTATATAATGTTATAACTTACTAGAGTTTATGACTATCCTAATTAAATATCAGTGAATCAGCAACAAAAATAATTAGTTTCTCTTTGGAGGTTACATAAAACGTATTATTAATGTGTTTACTCCAAATTGCGAAAAACTAACAAGTACATGACGCAGCCCCTGTTCTCTTTACTGTATTAGTGTTTTGAAAGCATGGTATTCGTTACAACAAATAACATATATACATAGACAGATACTAGTTATCTGTGCACAAAAGTGCATAGATAAATAATATCTATTTATCAGTAATATGCGATATCTACATTTTTAAAAAGATTTGTTTGCGGCTTTGCCTATATAATATATTAAAATCGGTATAGGGACCGTAATACAAATGTTTCCAAATTTCAGTTAATTTTAAACAACTTATCTGGAGTTTATGACTGCAGATAAGTTGTAAGAGGATTATAAGTTTGAATGGTTTTGAGTGCATCCTCGGAGTATCCAAAATTTGCCCAGATCCGCAACGCAGTTCGAGGAATTCCATTGGTTATCGGCAATCATGTGCCAGCCAACAGCCAACTTGGGGGACTATTCTAGATCTGGGCTAGTTTTAGATAAAGGATCCAATTTCTGATAAAACAAAAACAATATAAAGTATTCTAAAGACCCACAAATGCAGCCTCAAGACAAAATTCTAAATAACCAAAATGCCTCTGACAAAAATCCATTAATGCAATGGTAAGACAGCTAGAGACTATTGCAAGTAAGGATTTATGAACATACAAAAGTGTTATCAATTACCAAGCTGAGTAATTATTCTATATTGAACACAGGCAAAAATTATTCAGATAGAATAAAATTCAAATCTTTATCGTTTTATATCAAATGTGACTTTCTCTTCAAAACGAAGCATACAGTGAAAAATTGAAAAAGAAAATGGTGCTCTGTAAAAGCAATTTTTTTAATGAAAATGTCATATTTATAGGTATTTCAAAAACGTCTAAACTAAACAAAACAGCAAGATTTTTATGTGTCAATATCAACGGCTTCTATCTTTTAATTAAAAAAAAACTTTAATACAATTTAGTTAATTTATTACATACGTTACTGAATATTATTGAATTCATTATTACATTTTATAATGTTTCTTTAGAAAACTTTAGAAATATGTATTTGAAGATAGACTCTAAGGCTTGTGGTCCAGTCTTCAGAACCTGTGTTTTATAGAATATAATATACAATATACATCTGATGAAAACTCCATTAAAATATCTGCATTAAATTTTAACGAGGGAAGGTTGTTAATTTAAAATAAATGCCCATACTGTGGAATATCCTCTGTACATCATAACGAAGAGATACCGTAATAGATTAGTAATTTATATTTAGTAGTTACCTAAGTAATTATTGTATTACTTCTTACAGCAGCTTTACTAGATTATATTAGCTTATTTATATTTCGTTATTAGATTATCTTACTATATGAATTAATCGAGCAGGGTATGAAACTAATTCGTTAAAAGTAAAAATGTACAGTGAATTCTAAATGTACTGACGGTTTTTGGAATTAGAGAACTTTTTTGAAGAATTTTTAGAGGGACATCCTGTATAAATGTCAATAATGTAAAAATCTATTCCACTTCAAATAAATCGATCTATTTCTTTTACTTTTCTGGAAAAAACTTATATGCCAAGGTATTCAAGGTAGAAACTTTTCATTGGCTCACCCCTTATACAGGGAATGACTAACTTAACTGAAGTTACACAATATTTTTCTTCTAGGTTATATAAATAATTAGGCAGTGAAAAAAATGCTGGACAAATAAAGATGGCACATACCTATTGTCAAATCTAAGATGTCAAAAGTAAAAAAAACAACATCCAATATAGGTATTCATGATGTTGAGAGGAAAGGTGTCCTATGCTAAATTAAAACAGTCAGTTAATAATTTAATTAACGTAATAGATACAAAAAACCGATAAATAATACAAACATTTACATGGTAACAATTAATTTCGCACACAAAGTCGAATAATTATTGAAAAATACCATCCTTATGTCCGTACCCTTAGGAAAAGGATGGTTATGAATGATCGACATCGATTACTATTACAAAGCAAAAAAATAACTTTGTAAACTCTCACTAGTCATTTTCAGAGAATCATCATTCCGAATAATTCTTACAAAAATTTAGTACTACAATTATTATTGTACATAAAATAACTTGACATTTATCATCATATATCACATTTAGATATCGGTTTATTTTGTATTGGGATTAATTGGTATTGTTTCATCCCCCCTTCCATAAATAGTAGATTTATTTAGGTATCACAATATATGGGTACGTAATATCTATATAGGTATATCTGAACCTCTGCCCTGTAATTTTATCAATATAATATATCTTTAGGATTATTAATAGTTTAATTGCCCTATGTCCTACGAATTCGGCAATATATAATGTTTGAAAAGGCAAATTCTGGATAATAAATGTTATTATGACATGACAATACTGATATATTTACGTAGGCATAATCCTTAGAATTTTTTCGCCGTTGCACGCGTTACTACATCGATGTGATATTTAGGTTGGCCATTTATTTTTGTGTCGTGAGACACAAGATGCCGTGCCGCGAAGTTATGCGAGGGTTTTGTTGCTTTTACAATGTTTATGAAAAGATCTCCAGCTAGAGTAGGTACCAAGACTACCAAGGCGTAGCGTCGGCGTCGCGTCGGTTCAAAATATAAGAGTAAATCCTAACAGTAAAGATTCCAGAGTACGAAATAGTTGAAAAATTACAAAAAATTTTATTAGCTGTTTACAGTCTACACTATTTTATAAATGTTCACAAATATCACACTTGTGTTTATCCTTTGAGGAAAGTAACATACTAAAATTGAATGTATGCTTATATTTTTGATAACAAAAACATGCACGGTATGTTTTTGATAAGGAAATTACGAAAACTAAGAAAGTTTAAAAGTTATTCTGCATTTATGTTTGCTTTGTAATGAGTGAATATGCAGCATGACAAAAAATACGGGAAGATTGTTTATTATTATTAGATAGGAGTATCATCAGATCATATTTTGTGGTTATCTATTGCAATTACTTTAAGAAGCATTTTCATTTACAATTTACAACACTTTACTTATTTACCTACCAAATAACTGATTACGAAAATATATATAATAATAATACTTTTATTTAGTAAATTTTTCAAAATAGGAATCTTCACGAATTTTTTAAAATTTGCAAGAAACATTTTGACATTTTGATATACCTACAACTCAATTTTGCCGAAGTACTAAAACGTTCATGAAAAGAGAAATCTATATACATATAAATTGATCAATTTTCCGTTCGAACCATTTTTGAAATCTATATACTTCCATATAAAATTAATTTCGTGTTCCTTTGCGAAACTACGTCCATATAAAAATAAGGTAGATATTGTTTGTTGCGCAAATCAAACGGCACATTTACCACAGTATACGTACGTTACATACCTACGATAATTGAATAAATAATTGCAGAGTCGTTTCACATTATAAAGAAATATTTTTCTTTTCTTTTTTTCTTTTTCTTTACTATACAGTGTATTTTTATACACTTACCTTACTAGTCAACGTTTTTTGAGTTTTAATATTTCAGTAAAACTATCTGATCAGTGGTTGATCTTGACCACTGATCAGAAATTCTTAGGTATACTCAAATTTACGTGTGTTTTTTAATATCTCAATCCTTTTTTAAACGATTAATTTGTAAATTCTTGCGTTTTTAGTAAAATAGTAAATAGTCCTATATACAAGGTGTTGCATAAGTAATCTGAAATACTGGAGAAGGAGGAGGAGACACTTTTTCGAGTGTACTTTTTTTCATAAAAATATTAAACTTACTATCCTCTACGCACACCGCTGATAGCGCTGAAAATATTGGTAATAGCCTTCTACTAAGGCGTAAATAGCTGTAATTTAAGAAGAATAGTTTTACCTACTCTAGAAATTTTCCAAAAAAAATTTAAAAATAAAACTTAGAATTTGTATTTCAGAAAGTAACCCGTCTTGAGATAACTTATAACTTTACATGAACCTTTTCTTCGTTTAAACACTTGAGGAACCTTCTTCCGTATTTCAGATTACTTTAGGAAACATCCTGTATTTATATTACAAATATCTCCTAATATTAGTTAAAGCCATACCCATTGAGTGAAATTTCAAAAAAGTTTTAAGTACCTACCTGTTCCTTAGGTTGGCAACATAAAGATGAACCCTATAAAAGTTACTTAGTTTTATTAAGCTGATAAACATTTTAAGTTAATAGTGCAATTTTAGTTCATATTTCATTAGGAAAAAAATTAAGTTTCTGATTAGAACGGTCCTAATCTAAAGCAGGATGCTGTGTAATAGTAAGCTTATCATCAATAACTTTCATCAAATTGTATATAGGAAGTTTCATTGGAAATACAAAATCTATGGAATTAACATTTGATATGAAATAAATACATTAGTTTCCGTATCCGTCTCACATTTTTCCCTGAACTGTTTCAGTTTAAATTGCTATACAGGGTGATTCAGCTAACCCGTTCATTAAAAGTTTAAGGACATCCCATTGGAATACTTTTTTTAAATTTTCATGCGGGGGTTTTCGAAAAAGTTCTATTCACCTGAAGAATTTCTGTCTTTGTACTTTGTAGCACTTCCCGTTTTACCGGAAATGGCTATTAACTTTCTTATTTCAAATGGAATACCCTATAATTTTTTACTGTTTTGTTTACACGCTAAAATCTACGTTTTTCAATGTTACACAACCTATACGAGAAATTTAACAGTTTTTTAGATATTTTAATTTCTTTGAAAAAATTTGATTTTGTAGTAGGTACTTTATTGAAATGCTTGTGATCGATTGACAAGGAAAGTTAAAGTTTTAGGCTATGGTTAGGCGGGTCATCAATCTTTCAGGTTATGTGTAATTTCATATTTTATTTACAGGGTGTTCAAAAAAGTTGTTTGATTTTGACTGACTTCAACTGCCCAAAAGTAATTTTATTTTTAAATGGAACACTGTATTTTATTGCTCTGTGTGATTAGATTTAGATTAGATTCCTATACCTATATATCTGTTACCATTTTCTTGCTATCGACGTAGGTATTTATTTTCGATACAATAATTTTTAGTTTCCTTAAATTGCTTGTAACTAGTGGATCATGAAAATGAAAGCAATGTGTCTTATTTAAATGTATGTTTTAATTATGAAAAAATCTACAAGATTATTGAAAGAACTTGTCATGGCCCGCTAATCACAAGCAATTCAAGGAAATAGAAAATTATTGTATCGAAAGTACATAAATACGTCGATAGCAAGAAAATGGTAACAGATAAGTATAGGAAATCCTAATACAGATTGAAAGATCACTTTATTCTCCATCACATAGAACAATAAAATACAGGGTGTTCCATTTAAAAAAATAACCTTTGGGCAGTTGAAATTAGTCAGTCAAATTATTTTTTTTGAACACCCGGTAAATAATAAAATATGAAATTATACATAATCTGAACGCTTGATGACCCGCCTAACGATAGCCCAAGACTTGTTACCATAACTTTCCTTGTCAATCGATCATAAGCATTGAATAAGGTACTATAAAATCAAAATTTAAAAAAAATTCAAATATCTAAAAAACTATTAATTACTCGTATTTATTGCACCACATTAAAAAATGTAGATTTTAGGGTAGAAATCAAAAATGTAAAAAATATACCTAGATTATTTCAAAGAATAGAATTTTTAATGAATGTATATACAGTAAAATCTAAAATATTGCACTTCATGAGAAAAAACTAAGTTCATTAACCCCTTTACTTGTATACCGGCGTACTAAAATCTAAAGAAAAATTAGTAGGTTAAGTGACAATAAATAATACACTTTAATGATCTGGCACACACGGTAGTATATTATAATGTCAAACTATTAACTGCTTTATATTTTTTCGTTAGGATAAAAATAATCTTGTTTTTGATTGTTCAGAATAAGCATTTCGTCCAAAAATAAAAACTTGTAGTATTAATGAATATCCGGCATGTTCAACATACACATAATATCAACTACGAAAGATGTAGGGTATAATATATTGACCGAATATAAGTAATATTATACTTAAAGCATTGTTGTCATTAAGAGTCCATTCACTAGGTCGAAATAAGCGCTAAATCGGCGTTCGTCTCGTGTCTAATTATAAAAAAACTATAAAAGATAGCGACTTTTAGTAAAAAAGTATTGAAAGATAAGACTTTAATCTAAGTCCCTATAGTAGTAATTTTTGGTATTTCTTTTTATTTTTAAAATTTCAGGCAAACAATCTTGTACTAAAATAGCGTATTTTCAAAAATTATTTTCTCTAAAATACATGTATTAAACAAAAATTTGCTACTACAGGGATCTAGTTTATCTTTTGATCTTTCCGGTGATATATAATTTATAACACTAAAAAGAAATTTGGTTGCAATTATAAGACAAATCCGGTACCCTTGCAATGAGGGCTAATTTTATTTCCATGTGCCTTTTTACATCGGCTTTACGTGCACTTCCGAAATCTTAATAATTCGATAGTGGAAATATGTAAGTATTCACCCATTGGCTACCCATCCTCTCAATTCGACCCCGCCTGTCAAATCTACAGAGAATGGACCCTATTAATTACCATATTATCGCGGCTTCAATATAAACAAAAACTAATATAGTAAATACATTCTTATTGTAAATATCTCTATACCTATATTAAATTCTTTTGATTTTGTGGACAGAATGTGCTTCCTATTTATTATTGTTTGTTTTTTAATTATATACAGACGGTTCTCTTATTCCTTATTCTCCACACTTTTAGAATCTATATAAGGGATCCAAATCCATTGGTTAAAAAAATAAATCATTACTTGCTTAAGACAAAGCGTATTACTGTTATTTTTCAAGTGTTTGGTATTGCACGCTTTTCCCGAACACACTTTGTAAGATTTATGTACCACTTCACAAAGCTTCAGATTATAATTTTTATTTTTATTTTTTCTAAACTCATTAACCCGGTACAAATTAATTCAGAAGAAAAACTTATTTCTAAATATCTTTACATTATTTGTATACAGTGCGCGCCTAAAGTCCGTTTCCCGTTTGCAAATTTTTTAACTAATTTGGTTAGGGACAAAATACAGGGTGAATAACGTATAATGTAAAATGAATAATGAAAATTATTTTTTGACGATAAATTGGTTTTCCGAAAATATTGAAAATGTTGTCCCACCTTATCATTTAAAAAATTTTATTTGAAAGCGCTATCTTTCATTTTAGGAAAATTTATTTATCATATATTATTACAGGTACATGTTTTAACCAAATCAGTTCAAAAGTTAGCGGGGGGGGGGGGGAGGAGGAGAGAGCGGATTTCAGACGCACACTATATATAAATCGTATTACAGAACGGTTAACAGGTATTCGGTCATAGGAGAATGAATACCAGGCCAATTTACAATTTCCCAAATGTAGCACGCGCTCTCGTGCGATAGAAGTTTCAACTTATTAAATCAGATGTACCAGAAGTCAAAACATTTTCACAAACACGTTTTTCAATTGTCATTACCAATTGTTAATTTTTGTGTATTTTTTGAAACACAATGATAGTCTACTTTCGTTATTAATATAACACCTACAATAATTTTATTTAGGAATGTGTCCATTATGGACTTTGAAGGAAAAGTACTAAATAATAAACTTTTATTGTGTTTTATGATGTAATTCTACAAACTAAAATGCAAACAAAGACGCAAATTGCGCTCTTTCGAAATTTTTACTTATCTATGATATGTGTGTTGCGCATAGTTATAGCACAGAGTAAACATATAGTAATTATAGTAAGAATTGACGCCTTTTATAAAACATGAACTCTAAATGACACAGTCGATGATAGGGATATCATCAAAAACGCAACATTTGTCTAATTTACGTTGGGGCGAGGGCGAGAGGGCATACTTTTTATACTAACGGCAAACAATAGGAAATACAAAAACTAAGTACCGTTTTATCTATACGAGTATGTAAGTAGGTCTACCTATACAGATCACGGTTCGTTATAGTTTACGAACCGTGTGCCTAGAGATAAGTTTTAAAAGGTTTTCGATCACAGGAGAATGCGAATATCAGGCAAATTTTCAACTTCTCAAGTTATACATTTACTTTGGATGACAAAAACATTTTATTCAAAACATAAAATTCAGACAATTGAAAAACAAATAAAACTTATAAACACCAATAGAAAATTATAGAAAAACCAACACCTTATAAAAGGTAGTTTCACCAACATCGCTTGTTCGAGAAAAAAATCTGCGAGTTGAGTTTGTCTCTTAATTTAAATAAGCACAGTGAGCCTTTTTGACATATGTAGGTACCAAATTCATTATGAATAAAATAGAAAGTAGATGTGACAAAACTATATCTAACAAGCTACACCAAATGATAGGTGTAGCTTGTTGTAGCTAGAAAGCACGGGGTGTTTCCAATCAAGAGTCCACATGAAAAGTTTACCTTGTGCAGTTTTTTTCTATACTGAAATATATCATAATATATATTATATTAGGTACTGACATCAGTATAAGACGGATAAAAAATTCCTTATACATGAACATGGGTATGTAACATGGGTATCTCGCTTATTATAAAATTAGGATAGACTGTAGGTTTAAATTCGGCAGAGTTGCGGAATTTTGTGCTCAATAAGTTGGCGCATATCTGCTTTTGTTTTTGAGTAAGAGGCAAAAAACAATTTTTTCCGGTTTTCGTTTTCTGGCCATAAATTTTTGTTACATCTGCAATAAATATCTATAATATCTTGTTTCTCTTCGGTTGTATACCTACATCGTTAGTCAATGTAAAAAGTACTCCACAGATGCAGTTTATAACAATTATAAGTGACATTTGTGGTTTGTCAAGAATTGACAAATCACATTGACAATGAGAATTGACTGTCATGACCATGGCTAACTAGAGATTTAAAAAAAAATTCTTATTTTCCTTCATAATGCCCTTATTTTTTAGGCAAATATGAACATATATTATATTGTTGTATTCAGAAAAAATCGGTTTATTCAAATATGAGAAAAATTAATATGGCGCCCATAAGAAAAAATAAAGTTGACGATGATTTACGATAGAAGTGACATTTTCTTAAAAAACGGTTTACGGCATCGTATTTGTCTCAAGAAAGTGTCCTAATAATGTGAAAACGATACGCCAATATTTTCAAAAATATAGAAGTTATGGCCAGAAAACGAAAACCGGAAAAAATTGTTTTTTGCCTCTTATTCAAAAACAAAAGCGGATATGCGCCAACTTATTGAGCACAAAATTCCGCAACTTTGCCGAATTTAAACCTACAGTCTATCTTTTATAATAAGCGAGATACCCATGTTACACACTCGAAAGTGAATCACCCTGTACATATAAGGGGTTACAACAAAATGTGATTTTGAATTACTACATTAAACATATGCTGTATCTTTTAAAGGGGGTACCTCAGGGAAAAAGTTGCTATACCTTTTATCATATTTTATTAAAATATATCTGCCCTCAAAATTCAGTTACTTATTTCCGAATAACTCTGTATATAAAATACATTTTGGGAATATAGGTATGGCTAAGTAACACCATGTACCTACTGCCTCCCACTTTAACATTCTAAAATATCTAAGGTGGATTAGAAAATCTTAATTCAACGTGAAATTTGTTTCTAATATTCAAGAAATTAAAATATTTACAATTTTGGGCTGGTCACATTTTTATTATATCGATTTAAATTATTATGTATTGTATGGATAACATTCATCACTTCATCAGCTAAAACACACCAAATTTTACTTAATTCTGGGATGATCTAGTCCTGGTCATACTTGTAGAATTGCATAAAAAAAATACCTGACTTGATCAAATACTTTTACAACTGGCAGTGATGTCAGGACTAATCAAAATAAATTAACTGTACGGTACTTACCATTTTTAATGATTTATCAATGCAAAGATATTGGTTATTTAATTACTTCAAAATATACCACCCACACAAACTAATATAACTGTATGTCGTTTGTCAGAAAGATGTATATGCAACTGGTTAACACTAAAAAGGAACCATAATATTATGACATGGCTATTAGTATGTTAATGTTAATATTAATTTGAAATATTAGGTCTTAAACTTTACCGTGTCACGGTTTAAAAATAGTTTATTTGTAACAACTATACATCAATGGAATAATAATTAGTTTTTATTATATTTAATAATCCGACGTGATTAACATTTTTATATAAACAAATATTATTTCTACCCGTACCGATAAAGTAATAATTGGGGCACAAATAGCAAAATAACAAATGAGTTATTGTTTAATCGTGTAATAATGTATTTCTAGGAAAACTATGAGTTATTCATTGTTGTGATTTAACTAACTTGATTGTTGCAAAATATGCACCTCAGCACATAGGTAGGTGCCTGTAGATATGTAGGTACATAGGAGCCTATAAAATTGTCGGTATATTATAATTATGTCTATGGTATCTACACATTACATCTTTCATTGTTTTTTTTTTAATGTTCAACTGCCAAAGCAAAAGTTACAGTTAAGTAAAACTATGAATCTAGTTTCAAAGGACTAATTTCGTCCATATGGCCCCGATTCAGCGGCTAGTCAATCAAAAGCTGCAAGTAAAAAGACTAAAACAAATCAGAGCAACTAATGGCACACATTTGTAATAGTATTGGCATCTGTCAACTATAGTTTTGTAGACTATAGTAGACACTAAGGTCGACCGTCCACGGTGCGACTGTTTTGAGACAAAGTTTGCAAACTAGTTTACTCTAGAACCAGTTTACAACCAAAATGAAACTCTGGCACGCACACGGATGCGACTCATTGTGAATCAGTTTCAATCAGTTGGTGTAGCAGTGCAGAAAATTTGTATGATGTCAAATTCTGAATATTCAGAAACAGATGATCATTGATTATTAATACCGCAGACATAACAGGACACAGATGGAGTACTGGATGGTCGCGTACAACCATTTGGGACTGATTGCAAACTAGTTTGATTCGAATCGACTCGGGCTCAAGTTTATGGGCTCAACACTACTATACGCTGCCGCGGTTAGAAAACAGTTGTTGCTAGCTCAACTGATTTGCAACCTTTGTCTCAAAAGAGTCGCACCGTGGGCGGTGGGCCTAAGTTCTAAGTATATGTATAGTAGACTTCAGTGGTGACTGGGCTAAACGAGTAAAGCAAAAAATATAAATATATATGACTGACAGACCACGGAAGTAAAAAAATACAATTGAATTTTGGTTAACTTGTTATACTTATCATACAGTTTTTAATTAAATTAAATATATGGAACAGCACTTGTAGGTATTAGACCGAAAACCTGAGGTGTGGGAGAGGGGTCGACATATTATTAAAATATAGTTCGCATTAGAGCCCAAGAATAACTCACTTGAACATACTAACCACCATTTAATTTTAAAATAAGTGAATAATGTTAATATCTTATTAACATTTGGTATCCATATTTTCCATTCTTGTCCCCCAGGCTGGTTACTATGTTTTCAAGCAAAGTTTATTATTCATATATGAGGCAACCATGGGTGTCGCCTCCAAAATCTGTACGTAGGGAGGGGGGCTTCGAAATATTTTTTTTTTTTTTTTAAGAATTTGCCTTCAACAAAATATAATTTTTCTATTCACTTCGCAGTGAAAAGTAAAAAACATCTTTAGTTTCGTTGAAAAGACAAAAATTATTTGAAAACATTTAAAATCTAAGCAAATATAGATATTAAGAGGCCAAAAAAATATATGTGAAGTAAAATAAAAAATACTTACATCACCAAGTTTTAATTTTATTTTAAAATATTTAAATCAGTGATTCCCAAAGGGGGTGCTAGCGCCCCCCAGTGGGCGCTGGAGCCTACAATGGGGGCGGTGGCGGATCAAGAGGCAAATGGGGGGCGTTGAGGCAGTCATGAGGGACGGTCAAATAAATAAATAATATAAATTTTTTCTCCAACCATCACAAAACTAGACATTTTTTTAGTGTCAGTAAGGTCGACATTTTCCTTACTAGAAAAAAAATGATATCTTACTAACAAAAGTAGACACTTTTAATCCTAGGAGCTAAAGTTGACACTTTTAATCCTGGCATCGATGAAATAATTCAATAATTTCAAAGCGCAAATTAATAATTAAATGGGGGATTCCGGTTGGAGAAAAAATAACATGTTATATTCGGATTAAAAGGGTCTTTTGTGGTCTCGCAATTTTGCATCCGCTCGGCTACGCTACGCTTCGCCTCGCAAATACAAAATTTGCTCACCAAAACAGTGACACTTTTAATCCTAATATACTATATCATACTTAATATTTTTTTCATAATTATTCCTTCAAATACAAAAAGCAGACGTATTAAACCTTCCTAACATAGTGGTCGTGATGAACGTATAAATTAGGTACAGATAATATGCAACAATATTTTAATATTTCATATAAAATTAACTATTATAGACTATAGGGGGATGTTGAAATTTTTGTTCTCTTCTAAAGGGGGCGATGGCCCAGAAAAGCTTGGAAATCACCGATTTAAATGATCGGGCCAAAAAACATGCTCTGAAAAAACATCTGCATAATATCTAGATTTTAGTGTGTGCGAAAGACAGATGGACGACCCCCTAACTAAACTAAGATTTTATTATTATTGGTGTAACCGAGGGTCACTTTTTTAATGGTCAATTACGGAAAGGGTAATAATTTAAGTTATTCTCAGTCTCCCCCCC
Organism: Pogonocherus hispidulus; assembly: GCA_963924545.1. Classification (NCBI taxonomy): domain Eukaryota; kingdom Metazoa; phylum Arthropoda; class Insecta; order Coleoptera; family Cerambycidae; genus Pogonocherus; species Pogonocherus hispidulus. The sequence continues at coordinate 45,993,642 of OZ004698.1, read as the reverse complement.
CCCTCAACTGATATTTGGTTTCTTATAACTGTCTTATACGTGAGCCTTATGGCTCATATATGACTATATTATTATTGCAATGGAGGATCTGGTTTTCGGTCTACACATTTTTGAACCTAATCTAAGTACTGTCTATCATACATTTATTTTTCTATATTAATTAACCACAATAAATGATTTATATTTTCACAAATAATAATTTATAGTTATTTGATCGCCAATATTCCTATTTATATATAATTTTTTTTTTTCAGACCAAAGATAACTGTTACTGGAGAAAAAAATGCAAAGTTAATTTGCATTATCGATGAGAACTCAATCATAGAGTCCGATGATGAGATTAAATCGGAAGACAAAGACTGCAGCACAGAAAAGCAGGTACTCTTAAAGCCTGTTTCGTCAACTGAAACTCAAACAGACATTACCTCAAACAAAAAAAATAAAAGCACACAAAAGGCGACCAAGACTGATTCGTTGAAGATGAAAAGACTTCCAAAATCTTCGAAATCCCTTCAAAAATTGCCCAAGGATTATGCCGTCAGTATTATACAGTACAAACTGGATTTTCACAGACATTGTAAACAGAATCCTATGTATAGAAAGACAACTGATATACAACCTTGGGTGTTAATGGCAAAGTAAGTTGACTTTTCCTAATAAGTTCCTATTCTATAACTTTTCAAATTGGCCAATTATACTGGAAGTTGATATAAGTTCCATATTTTAAATGGAATAGTACATTTTTTATATATTATATGAATATTTGAATTCCTTGATAAATTTAAGGGTTTTAATTTATTCCATATAGCATCGAAAAATGGATTAAAGTTAGTCATTGATATTTGCTTGCTATAGCTTAGCTTTGGTATTTAATTTTTTTGATAAATTTTGACATTTGCTAGGTTTTACAGTATATTTAAAATTTTCAAAATTAATTCACCAAAACTTGAATTGAATTGAATCAGCTGAAATATAAAAGGGCAAGTCAAGTGTAAAGGTGATAAAAACTCGAATTTTTTGTCAACCCCTTTATTCCTTCCATTCAATTCCTCTAAAAAAAAATAATAATGGAATCATGGTAAAATTTCCTATACCAAAAGTGAATACTTTTGGTATCATATACTCATATCTAAGATTGCATAATAAGATTCTTCGATTTAATAATAACTTATGGTTAATATAGTGAAGTTGTTAAAAAGCCATATGAAATGTTTTCTATCAGATATCCAGATACACCAAAACCTTTCTGTGATTACTATGAAGCACTTGATTAATAACTGTAAAACTAAATGTTCATTCACAAGAAAGCAAGAAAAAATAAAATGTATGGTAAATAGTGATGTGATAATTAAATTAATGTTCCAAGATAATTCACAGCTTATCTGAATCAAGCTGAGCAAAAATTTCACAAAAGCACAAATTCCATACATATCCCTTAACAGTTAGTGCAAAATATTATATACGATTGACTTCATCGTTATCAGTATCACTACTTACCACGTATTTCATTTTTTCTTCGCTTTCGTGTGAATGAACCATAGGTTTCGCAATAATTCTTAATCAAATAGTTCATTACCACAGGAAGGTTTTGATCTGTCTGACAAAAAACATTTCATATACCCTTATAACCACTTTACCACATTCACCATAAATTAATATTAAATTGAATAAATCTTCATGTCTCATTAAATAATCTTGGGTGTCTTCCGCCTGTCGAGTCATCAAACTAAATAATTTCAGATTTGCTTATAAATTAACAATTAACAGACCAATATTGGTTTTTCATACCAGTAAATACCCTGTAGGTATAATTTATGCATCCTATTTTCATCAATTTTACATACTGTTAACATTTTATATTTAGGCTGTGATTCAATGACGTTGATGTTTTATTTTGAAAGTTTTAAATTTATACGGTAAAATTTTGCATCAAAATTTAAAAAATCAAATACTTATTTATCAAGGAATTAAAAAATGCAATAAAAAAATTTTGTATTCCATTTAAAATGAGAATTATTGGCATTCATTTCCGGTAGAACTGAACGTGACAGGAAGTCAAAGGAAATGACAAAAGTAGGCATCATCATTCAGCATGTCATTAATATTAGAATACGCTATATTTTTTCAATGAAGCTTAATTGCGAGTACATTTGGAAGTATTTAACAATTTATTTCTATTAGCACAAGAATTACATGATAATGTTAAAAACAATGTACTGTAATAGTACTTTGTGTAACTAGGCGGGAAAGTGAACGCTTTCCGGGCTGACAGAAGATATGGACAGGCAAGGCAAAGCCGAGCCTGGCTACTTCTGGAAGCCCGGAAAACCACTTTCCCGCGATGGTACACACACCATTTTTTATCCTACATAAGAAAAAAATCATAAACTTCAAAACTTCTTTATATAACAAATAATTTACAAAAAAAAAATTGTTCTTTAAAATATTGATATTAAATACAGGATTATGAATAGTGAGATTAGCAAAAGCAATACCTTGTGTAGATAAACCCAATAACTGAGATTTTTCGGAAACTGTTGTTGAAAATAAATCATGATAATCATAATTTGTAACTTCTCGAGGTTCTCTGACAAGTGAAATTTCCATAGGGTTTCTTAGATGCTTTCTTTAATAACTTTCTGAAGCTTGAAATGTCCCCAGTATACATGTCTCGTCCATTCTTTAATAATTAATGGTAACAAGAATGAGTTATTTTCACTTAAATAGTTATTTGTTTTACTAGGCAGAAAAGCACAAGATTTAATGCCGCGGCTGGTGTTTCATAGCCAAGGCATTAAATCTGCTTTTCTGCCGTGTTAAACATATAATTTTTTCTCCAAATTTGTTCCAATTTCACCCAAAATCGTCTTTTTTATATTTATTAATTGCGTTTCATTATCAATATCCAAATAATTAAATTATATTAACAAAGGGTACTGACTCTTCATTACTACGTTTACCGCTGATGACGTTTGTAAAATTGTTTGTGTAATGTCATTGTCAATTGAAATTACCAATTTGATTTAAATTATTACCACAGCTTATATAGACGTAGATGTATATAAGCTGTGTTATTACCTGGAACATTGCATAGCAACGATGAACTTTTTCTGCCTAGGCAGTAAAAATATAACTTTTAAGCCTGTTAAGTATCATTAAAAAAACCTCTTTTAATGTCATTTGGAGAAAAATTACTTTTCCAAATTTTGTTCAGTGCTTAGTGCCAAAGGATTACTCTTCAAAAACTGTAAAGCTTAGTTCACATGGCACCAAATGACAAAAATGCATGCTATTATATGAATGTCAAATATTTCATTAAAATCCATATTTACAGTTCTGGATTTTGAGAACTAAACTTGTCATGCTGAAAAGAGTTGCTTAAATATTCTGTAACTTTTATTAGCTTTGTCTATATAAAATATTGACGAAGCCTTGGTACGTAAGAATTTAGTCCATTTTTTTCTAGGATGTCTGATGAAGTCTTGGATAGTGCCTTATTGGGAGTAGTCCAGGAAATAGAGTTGAACGACATAGTACAACAAATATATGACTCGGAACTTCAATTATAAAAATTATTTTTTGCTAGTTTGATAAAATAAAACCCAATGTGTCAAAAAATCATGCATTCTTTATTCTCAAGGAATCAATTTGTTGGCAATCACAATACATACATAACTTAAAAATTATTTTTAATTCGTACAGGTAAATATATAAAAATTAATATAAATATCTATTATCCTAATATTTTAAACACACAGAAATGTGTAAAAAAGAAAATACTAATCTGTTTTGACTGCAGTTATACACACAAATCAATGTATTCTTGATTTATTTGATTAGATTACTAGCCCTTTCATAAAGAAGCATTGTCAGTTATTTATATTACACTTAAAACTGTTCTAAACATATTCTAACAATAAAATAAATATGTGTATAACTACAAAAAAAAAAAACATTTATTTTGCAACATATTTTGTCTTTTAAATTAACTTAACTCCAACATTCATAATTTTAGATGTTACATCTAATAGATTGGTAAGTAAACATCTTTTGGATACTCGATGTTTAAAACCTTGTGACATGCTCCATACGCTGCCAATTTCTTTGCTGCTTTCTTGTTTGGACCTAGAAATAGAGAGCAATTAGCAATAGGTCCAGCTGCCCCAAATATTTCTAAAGGTAAGTTCTATACATACGCATTTTCAAATTCATAATAGGCTCATAATTTAATACTCATTCTCAGATAATATACCAAGATTCACTGTCAACAGACCAGGACTTTTTATCATTTAATCTTTTTACTAAACATGTATATGTACAGGGTCATTGGTTATATTTTAACCGCCCACCTTGAGATTCTCTCTTTAATCTGTGGAAAAAAGTTAAATACAAAAGTTGTAGAAAATCAAGTGTAGTTTATTCCAGAATTTAAAATCTTTATACAGGGTGTTTCGAAATCCCTTTCGCGTGACATGCCAAACTTACATTTTTTTAAATGGAATACCCTGCATATTAAGTTTTCCGATTCCACACAAAATTCTAAGACTTTTTCATATACTATACCTAAATGTCTAAATTTAACCGTTTTCTAATAAATGATGATTAAAAATATAAAATATAGCTACCTAAAGATAAAGGACCATACCAAAATGTTTGACAATGCATGACAGGTATCGGTTTTTGTTTTCATGGCCAACTAGGAATAGTAAGCACGTGTCGCTCAGATCAATTAAATTATTACAAAATTATGGTAGGTATATCTTTCACCATTATTTATGAAAAAATGGTTAACTTTAGATATAGGGTATGGTATATGGAAAAGTCGTAGAATTTTGCGTGGAATCGAAAAACTTAGTCAAATGAAATATCAACAAAACAAGACACATTGAGTGCAAATAGGCAAATACCAACTCACGGTTGAAACATGCCACCAAATATTTTATAGACAAATTATTACGATATAGTTTTGTTTCACCACATTAATCAAAATTATTTTAAATTCATTTACCACCTACATTTTGATTTAGTTTTTGTGATTCCCACCTGGCGCTCGATTCTAAAGTTATATAATTAGAAAATGACGCATGCAGGTTATTCTTTACAGTCAGAGAACTGTCAACTACTTCATAGACATAATTTTCGCATTCAAATCTTTTCGCACAATTTGAGAATCGGGGCTCAGGAGCCCTATTCTCAAGTCATGTGAAAAGGCTCTTATGCGAAAAATGATGTCAATATGACATAGTTTGACAGTTCATTTTCGTATACGAATGTATTCGCACGACTTCAGAATAGAGTCCCTGGTTTGATGCATAGGGATGAAAACTATTTTTAGTTTTCTTAAGTATTTTCACCCCTTAAAACATGACCTCCTGTAGCTTTGGGCACCATATAGAAAATATTATGAAATTGCTTCTTTTATATTGAATTGAAATTATTTCTTTTGCTAATAGGAAGATTTTGAACCCTTAATTTGTAAGCTCAATATAAGGATTACCATAAATGAAATTGTGATTATTTATTTTGTTAAGTGCGAGATTTTAAGCCCCTTAATTTTTAGCTTATCACTAACGTAATCACTTTACTGAGCAAGCATAGTGTCAAAAAGAATACTTTTTTTGGCACTACAATGTACATGCTCAGTACAATTACGATAACTGTATGGTAAAAATTAAGGGGTTCAAAATCGTTCTATTGTGGGGAACAAATACATTATTACTCTATACATGTTTGGAGGTCTAAACAGTTACTGAATAAGTATAAACTTATAAGTACAATTTTTGACATAGAGATAGGGAGTGAAAGGAAAAATCCTAGAAATCCACTTATGAACACAGTTCCCATTACTTTGTAAGGGTGTCCCATCTCATCTGACTAATGGCAATTAGAATGGGCTATTAACGTTCATTGAATTTTATATTTCCAAGGCACACTATAAGAAATATTGCTAACGGAATTGATAGTACTGACTGTCAAACACTTAAATACTAAAGCGAAATGCTTTTAAATTGTAGTTGTTTTTTTATTTTACTTTTTAATTACAAATTATTAGTGTTTACTTATTCGAATAAATATGGTTCATTGTCAGTACCTAGTTATTATTTTTGAAGCTAATTTTTAGTCACAATATTTATTTATAAAACGTTTTTAATTGGTTATTTTCCTTTAACAGTTAAGCTAAAGCTAGTATCTTATAAGATAAGTAATCAACAAGCAACATATTTTTTATTTATTACATGCACTGTGTTTTTACTAATATGTACTTATCTCCCGCTAATAGTTACTACATATTACCTCAATATCAGTTTTGTGCACTGAGACAGCTATGCAAACTGTTAACTTTAACCAATGATTTTTAATTAAAGAAGCATTTCGTTTAGTATTTCAATAATTAGAAGTGTTTGGCAATCAGTACTATTGATTATGTTAGCAATATTTCTCATAGTGTGCCATAAAATTCAATGAAATTATAATAGCTCACACTAATTGCCATTAGCCATCAGATGACATGGGAAACCCTGTATAAACGCTTGTTTTATGCAAGGCCGTGGTAGTGATGGTTTGTTACCAAGTATGATAAATGTTTTGAATAACGTTCGACCACTACGTCACTTGCAGATACTAACTTATTAATACGTTGTTTTTGTAGGGCCATACGAAAGCAATATAAATCAATGTTTGTCTATGCGAGCACATGTAATTAATTGTAGCTGTAATTTTTTAGAAATGTTAACACTTGGGGTCAAACCGTCACTAGGTACGGGTGCATGTCACGCGTTCGAATGTCCACAACATCGAATTAGGCCACGCCCTCTCGACCCAAACTGGTACCGAGGGTGGAAACGCAGCTCAGTTCCCCTTACTGAACAAACGTAAGTGGGCAAGTAACAGAGTTATAAGGGTGGCCCCATGAAAATTAAAACACGGTGTAGATACAGGGTGCCAACTATTTATACAGTATGTAACAATAAGGGGAACTGAGTTGTGACCTTCTGTGTACGGCAGTTCGGATCGAAAGGGTGTGGCCTAATTCGATGTCTTGGAAATTCGAATGCGTGACATGCTTCGCTAGGTACCACTTCCTAATCGGGATGCAGGCAGAAACCATGGGGTGTGTGAGTAGCCACTTTCAGTAGTGGCCATACAACTGTTTAACACTACGTTAGGGATAGACACAACAGGAGGCAAAAACAGTATTTTCGATGTTTTATTCACATTCACTCCTTAGTAAGAGGATGGTTATTATTAATAAATAAAAAATAAATATATATACTTGGGGACTAGTTTTATTTCAATTATTCCCTTCCCCACTTGGGTCCCATATGTCGGAACCCTGTGTTCAACCAAAATGAACAAGCACATAGTCTTTCTTGAAGGGGGTTGGAACCTTTGGTGTGTGGCTAACAGTGACGTAGTCTGGACACACACACACACACACACTCACTCCAGGTGCGTTTCGCCAACCAAGTTGACGCCATCTGGACAATGTGTTATATTTATACCTACACTATTTTTAGGGTTCAGTGAACCGTGACTTACTAGTTCTAGTTTGTCCAGCATACTTTTGATTGCAGTCTTTACAGCAAATTTCGTAAATCCCCAGCTTTTTTCCTTAGTTTCTATTTTGTCTTTTGGATTGCCTAAAAGTTGTAGTTTATTTCCCGATGAATAAACCATTGACATACCTATATCTTTAAAAACTTTACCAAAACCACGGGTGAAACGAGGATCATATAGAATGTTATGAAGTTATGAATTTTGGATTTTCTTTCATTTTGAAAAGTTAGGGAACCTCGAAGTGTCTCTTTAAATTTATGTTTCCTAATTATTCAATCAATTAAACTTACAGAATATCCATTACTCGCAGCTATATCCCTAATCAATGCCTTTTCTTTTTCAAACCTATCCCTATTTAGAGGGAAACTTAAAAGGCGATGAAAAATTAAAAATCGTCATTTTGTGTTTAAACTTAAAATTAAGTTCTAATCGTTCCTGGGATCTCGAGTTTAAATTTAACATTCAGAAATGTAAAAATGAATTCCCAGGATGATAACAGTAAAAAAACTTGGAACCAAATTGCCCAAGAGGCCCTTACTAATACAAATCGTAGCAGAGCAGTCCTCCGAAAATATGATTCAATAAAGCATGTTATAAAATCTAAGAAATACGTAGATATAATTTCTTTTTTATTATTAACCTGTTAAGTGTGATGCCGGAAATGTTGCTCGATTTCTTCTAGAATATTTAACACTGATATTTTTGATACACGAAATCTCATCATCCCATTAGAAACAAAGTTGTCAATATCAAGGACTTTTGTATCAAGCACTGTAAAGATATCAACCACATATCTGAATCAAACCCTGGGGAAATACTCGAATTCTTCTTTTGCCTCCGTTTCGAATCTGTTCATGAAGAGATTTTGGAAATGAATGGTGACAAAGAGCTGACCCTCATGTTGTTCGAATAAATTACTATTGAATCGAAACCAATTTTGTTTCATACAGTTTCAAGTTTAGTGAGTTGAAAATATTCTTTTACCACATCTTGACTGAGATTGTTTGATTCGAGTATATCCTTAAGGTAGTCCAGGGTCTGTGGTATAGGAACACTTGGAAACAATGAACATACGTCAAAGGAGATCAAAACTTCGCCTTCTTGGCACTGGATATTTTTCACCTTATTAATGAAATAAATGGAATTAATCACAGAAAAACTAGGTGTTGCAATGGGTAAACCTTCGAATTTCTCTGTTAACCATTGTGATAGGTGGTAAGTTGGTGATCTAATTGACAAAACAATTGGACGCACCGACTTCCCTGGTTTATGAATCTTAGGCAAACGCAACAAAATCTAGATACACCTGGGTTAGATACATGTAACCTTCTATTGAAAGACGCAGTACAGAAGTGATTACAGAAGTAAGAAGTGTACTTAAATCCTGTAACAACCTTATTACGCCGGCTTTAAATAGGAGATTATATGTATCTAATCCAGGTGTACCTAGATTGTACTGCTTGCCTAAAATTCATAAACCAGGGAAGTCGGTGTGTCCAATTGTTTCGTCAATTGGATCACCGACTTGCCACCTACCAAAATGGTTAACAAAGAAGTTCGAAGGTTTACTTACCCATTGCAACACCTAGTTTTTCTGTGATTAATTCCATTGATTTCATTAATAAGGCTTCGCAATGACAATTTCTTCGAACAACATGAGGGTCGAGGGTACAGCAATGGGTAACTCTTTGTCACCATTCATTGCCAATGTCTTCATGAACAGATTGGAAACAGAGGCAAAAAAAGAATTCGAGTATTTCCTCAGGGTGTGGTTTAGATTATGCAGATAATATCTTTGGAGTGTTTGATACAAAAGTCACTGATATTGACAACTTTGTTTCTATATTGAATAGTCGTTTCGCGTCAGTTAAATTTACATATGAAACTGAAAACTCTGGACAACTACCATTCTTAATGTATTAATAGTTAGAAATAGTGAAAATAAGTTAGAATTTGACATATTATACAGAAAAGATAACCAGTACTTTAAGATATATCCCTAAAGACTATCACCATTGTGCTCAACACAAAATGGTGAGTTTTAATTTTTTAATTCATCGCCTATTCCTTCCTAGAGCTTCCCTCTAAATAAGGAGAGGTGCGGAAAATAAAAGGCATCGATTATATAGCTGCGAGTAATGGATATTCTGTAAGTTTAATTGATAAAATAATTAGGAAACGTAAATTTAAAGAAATGCTTCAAAGTTCCTTGACTTTTCAAAATAAAAGAATAAATCCAAAATTCGTAACTATTTCATACGATCGTCGTTTCACCCGAAACACCCGTCTGTGGTACGTGGGTTTGGTAAAGTTTTTAAAGATATAGGTATGTCAGTGGTTTATTCATCGGGAAATAAACTACAACTTTTAGGCAAGACAAAATAGACACTCAGGAAAAGCCAGGGATTTACGAAATTAGCTGTAAACACTGTAATCAAAAGTATGTTGAACAAACTAGAAGGTCAATTCAAACTAGATTCAAGGAACATATGGCTTATCTCAAATATGGTAGGACAGATAAGTCTTGTATCGCTCAACGTGCGTTTGAGAACAACCATTAAATAGATAGTAACAATTTAAGACTAATTAGGAATGTGACAAATCCCAGACAGCTGGATGCTTTTGGAGAATTTGGAAATTTCTAAATGTAAAAATAGTATGAATGGTAACAGAGGGCCAATTCCATATGGCCCGCTTTATTGGTTAGGAAATCACGGTTCACTGATCCGTCGCGGCGTATCATCATCGCGATGGTTCACTGAACCGTAGAAATAGTTTAGGTAAAATATGGCACAATGTTAGACCATAGGTTTAGTTTTAGTCATCTCCAGATGATGCCAACTTGTTTGGCGAAACGCGCGCCGAGTGCAGTATAGTGTGATGTGGAAAATTACGTCAGTGTAAGCACATAGTTGCAATAAACAAATTAAGTTCCCACTATTTGATTACATTACTTTGTCAGAAACTGGGGTGATGATAACAAAGATGGTAAGTTTTTGTGTACCTACTATTTGGTTACTTCTTACCTATCTGTGCTTAAAATAAACAAGTGACAAGGTAATCAAATAGTGTATATTATATTATATGTATATACCAACGCTAAAGAGAATTAACTCATGAGTTTTCACATTCATTCTTGCTGCCGACCAAATCTTTATCTTTATATATCATTTATTAATGAATTGTGTGAAAAAACCAAACTTAGGGAGTTAGGGAATTATATATATTAAGTGAATTCTCTTTGCCATGGCTGTCATCTTTCTGGTAAATACAAGTTAGAACAGTCAAATATTGGGTAAGTACACCTATAATAAATACTATCTTTGTTGAAGTGGTGTTGATTTTTGTCAAAGTTAGTAACTTTATCTGTCAAGATAATTTACTGCTGCAAGAGATGATGGAACTGGTTTACACGAAAATTCCTATTAGCTAAACTTGCATCTATTACTCTAAAAGTTGAGTAAAAGAGGAGTTGGAAAATTTGGTTATTAACAAAGGTCAGTGGGGCCCACTTTTTTTAAAATATTTTCACGTTTTTAGCACTTCCGGTATAATTGGAAGTCGAGACCAACTTGCTTATTTTAAATGGAACATCCTATATATCATTTCCAGATTCTATGTAAAATTGTAAACACATTTCATATTGACAGGTGAATTTTGACATTTTGCAACTTTGACACCCTGTAAAATCTAAACGGTTTACACATTCACATCTTAACTTTTCATAATGCCACTATCGTCTGACACTAATTTCAGATTTAACCAAGAGATTAAATTTAATCGAACATTTTTAATTTTTGGCTAAATCTGAAATTAGTGTCAAACAATAGCTTATGAAAAGTGAAGATAGGAATGTGCAACCGTTTTGCTTGATCTCAAACCGTTTAGATTTTACAGGGTGTCAAAGAGCAAAATGTCAATATTCACTTGGCAATATTTCAAAAACAGTTGAAGATGGGTATTGGCGATTAAAATTACCGATGAGGGCGCTGCAAATTGTAAACAAATAAGGAGGAAGAGCAGTAAAAATTTTGCATTTCATATCATGTCATCTAGCAATTTAGCATTCAACTGCCATAAATATAGTGACTTCATGTGCTAGTTAGGGTGAAATCATGATACAAATACACTGATATGCTCATAACTTGACCAAATTTCGTTTGTTCTGCGCACGACGTCAATCTTGATGCAAAAATGGCGAAAATTCAAATACCTTACTGTCAGCATGACTGTCTGATATAATTATTTTTGTGTTTGTCAATTGTATTCCCGTATTATTATAATTGTGAGGCCCGAGGGTTATCAAGTTTGTGTATCATAACTGACGTCACGCTCATCGATAGACCACGCCCCCATGCGCATAGGCATATCAGTTTAGTTGTATCATGGGGTCAAATAAGGGATAAAAAGAGTGGTAAAAGTAGTCAAATGTCCCATAAGTGCTTCATTGCTAATTATATGAATTTTTTGGGTTGAAACAGGTACCCTAGTTTTTGTTTACTTACATTTTGGACTAAAATAAGTGTGATAAACTGTATGGTGATACCATATTAGTGCTTGTTTTTTGTTAAATAATGTTTAAATCTTATACCTATCTTTAATCTTAAACACTTCTTTCGACACATTTTGTGGAATGACACCTATAAACACGGCAGTTTGTGTTGTGCCGATTTCTTTTGAATGGCATTTTAAAATGTAAAAATAAAGATGTACAAATACTAACCACGTCGTTTTTCACTTTAGAATACCAAAAATCACAAGCACCACTAAATTATTATGTTAAACAAACCTAAATACGTGTTATTTATCATTATATCAGCAATAAGCCTCCAAAACTCACATTTTAAGTAGGTTCAAATATTTTCATGCAGAGGGCGCATTCATTTTTGGAATAGCCCATGGGACATCCTACATGATTGTGTTTAGAATTGGACGTAGAATCCAGAAATTATATAATATATAGGGTGTCCCATTTAAAATAAGCAAGTTGGTGTCGAGAAAGACAATATACTAAGACTTTTTACTTAATGTAATTTCCTACCTACCAAGATCCGTTTTTTTCGGTTATTTTTGATGCATCCGGAGCATGCGTAGATCTACACCATTCATTCATAAAATAAACATTTGACATTGCCTTTCGGATAGGACGAGAGCACAGGACCGGCTGCGCCATGTCTAGCAGTGATAAAATATTTTTATAAATTTTACAACACAATGGTAACTTATAATATAATTAACACAAGCACTAAAACACCGAGGCACTCGAAGCTTCCAAATGATTCAATCAAACAGATAAAACAATAAAAACTAAATGGAAGTAATGAAATATCACGAAGTCGAAACCCTGACCTGGCAGGCACACCTTCAACAAGTGCAGATGTTCTCTCATTTTTTATTTCACTTATTTGTGTGTCACTGACAAAGATAACTAGATGTGCGATATGATGATGATTAAACCAGTCTCATAAATTTACTATAACCTGTGCCGAATGCGTTATTTTTCACTCAAATTTGAAGCATCTGGCGCATAGTGACAAAGAAAGAAGTTTGGTTGACGGCATGAATAAATGTGAAAATTCTTATTAGTCTATATTCTTTGGTGTCGACCTTTGGATATACTGGAAATGCCAGATAGTGAAAATATTGTAAAATGGGTAGGCGTCACTGACCTTTGTAAATAAATTACTTTCCCATATATCAATCGCGGGCATTCCCGGTGGAACACCATGTATAGTTGTAGGGTACCCATAACAATGTAACATAGAATTAAACACAATTTACACACGTTATTTAATGTTAGTAAGCCTATTAACTAGCCAACAAGTGTTCTCTTTGTCGAGTCTTAGTTATTTGCCCAAGAATAACAAGGGCTATCTCATCTCATTAATGTGTGGCCAATTTATCTCAAGAATTTTTTCCGTGTAGAAGACTGCTTGATTCCTATATTACAATCTAGTTCAGAATTATGCCACCAGAAGATTTTACAGCATTGAGACTATGTTGACTCATACAATGATAGATGATAAAAATGAGTTATCTCATATTCTAGTTTAAAACCATGGTGTTTAACTTCAAATATAAAAACTTACCTGTACCAATAAAACTGTGGTCATCAACAGTGCATCTGTAAGAATAAGTGACATTTGGTGGAGCACCACTTTTACCAATTTCTTCAAACTGGGCATGAGGTAACATCTGGTTAATCAGCATCAGGGGATTCAATGTTTCAGGATTTGCAGGCATCTTCTTTGCTGGTTTGTTCTCGTGAGGTTTTTGGCTATCATCACTAATATTTAATTGTGGCTGCAACTAAAATATGTTTGTTATTAGAGTCAGCATTACTAAATGAGGACTACAAGTTCATTAAGATGATCGCCAGAAGAGCTAATGTCATAAAGCCAAAAAGATGGCGCAGGTGCGCTATTTTTAATGTGAATTTATTATTTATTCAGCGAGCACACCTTCGGTATCTCGTATAAATAGGTTAAAGATTCTTATTAATAATTTTACCTATTCACAAATAGATGGCGGCCTGCAAGTATAAAGATACACGACACATGCTAACAGGGTGAACCACATTCCTGTTGCCTCGTACTTAGTGGAGTAAAACTTGCCCGAAATTAAGCACTTACGTGATCTTTGGCGTAGAATCAGACGAAACATAATCCCATCTTTTAAAGCATGTTTTGGGACATGTGGTGGTACAACTTTTTTAAGCAAGGCAATTTTTTTAAATGGCATTGACCGCACAATTCGAAAACTTTTTGAGTGTATATAATCGACATTAATCAAAGTTGAAAGCTTCCGTGTACGCGCTACATCATGCCACAATACTTGTAGCCACTTGTACTGTTATCAGCATGTTTGATCTGGGTGCATCCATGCAATAAAATTTTGTAAATGAAAGTAGTTGAACAATTTAAAAATAAGCAAAATCTATTATTTTCTGAGTAATAATATAAGCTTTATTATAGGAACATGTTTTATCACAAGATGTTAAAAAATTAAAAAATAGTATTAAAACAACTTAATATTTATTTCCTTACCATTAGCAATACTTTCTGAAGTTTAAAGAATGAAATTAAAAAAACAATATTTAAATCAATATCTATATCAACATTTACTTCTGTAGCGAAGATAAATTATTACTAAAAAAAATTAAAAATATAACATATCTTTTTTTACCTGTTACTTATTAATAGCTTTCTTTGTGGAAAATACAATTATTAGAATGAGGTAATTATAATGTACATGGTCTTGTAACAAAGATATACTCTTACAAAGTAATTGTGTAATTATTTTCAGATCATATAATACACATCACATGTTTAAAATTTCTATTTAAAAATACTTGGCATTTAAAAAAAAAAAAAGAAGTTGATGATGGTTTCTCGAAAACGAAACGTCGGACAAAAACTTGATGAATGCCATCTTGTTAAGCTCTAAAAGTGACAATGGAAAAGTATTTTTCCAAATATTTCGAAATAAAAAAAAAGATAAATTATTTTCGCAAAGTCCATGTAAAAGGTATTCAAACTGCTCAACTTTTTCATAATTTAACCAACTTTGTATCTCTTACCGTTTCCAAGATCCCAATGCTATCCCATCTTTATCTTGGACACTGTATAATGTATAAATATGTACATACACATTCGTTATCTTAGTAAATAATGCTAAAATTAATTTCTTGTCTTGAAACATATGAAACGACATAATTTTAAATTTAACCCACTAAATAAATGCAAGATTTAATCGATATATTATCCAAAATACACTACTATTATCTGTCGTCCTCTTGCCGTTCTGTACATTTTACTTCAAAGATTTCTGCAATTTGCTACTCTTGTTTTTGAATGTGTCGCAATCTACGTGACAGTTGCTGAACTCATCACGGTAAGGATCTGCCTTATTGCAAATGGCGGATTTAGAATGTAAATGTCAGATTGTGTTTAAAAACTGTTAAACTCCATTTCTAGAGCATTTTGTGTGGTCAAATTCTACAAATCAACTAATGGTGATCTGATCTAAGAGATCTACTTTTACACAAATCTGTGCCAAAAAATTGTAAATTTTTGGTATTTGGATTGTTTAATTTTATGTTTGCGGTGCAAATTTTGCCATGATATTAGAACTACTAGTCCAATCCTTTATCTACATTCCCTTGTAATTAGTTTACTAGTGTTATAATTTTTGAATTTAACACTCTGGCGCAAAGGTCTACACGTACATTATGTCTTCAATGGCTCTCTTAATACATATTTATCACATTCAACTTTATAATTGTTTTCTCTGAAAATAAAAATAAAATTTGTATTTTCACTTACTTTATTTCCTTTGTTAGGATCCTCTCCCCAGGAAGTGAACAACTTGTAGAGAGCAAATGATGCAACATGCTGCCAAGGCAAAGGAGGCTGTGTTCCATCTTCAGAAACATCCATTTTTTCATTACCCTCGTCATCCTTCTTCATTTCAGATAACTTGTTAGATTTTATCAATTGTTTCAAGGCAGTTTCTGCTGCGGAATTCTTAGCATGTATTTTGCTGCGACCTAAATGAACAAATTTGTTATGTATAATATTTAACAAAACAAATACAAATATTAAGTTTTACAATGTATCTATTCTATAATTATTATACTTCATGTATCACATCCATGTAGCCCTAAATAAATCTATGGCAATATTAATGCAAGAAATTGTTTTATTTCAATTATTTTTTTTTTTATAATTCAAGGGTAAAAACAAATATTGTTAAAAAAGGTTTATAATTTCATGTATACTTTGTTTATTTAATTGTCTTTTCCACAAAAAAATTAATAATTTTTAAACTTGAGATTTTGGTAATTTTAGAAAATGCTCAAATCACAATATTAAACTCAATTGACTGATGATAAACATGAAATTTACAAGTTTTTACCATGATAAATTTTACAAATTTGAAAATATGAAAATAATGAAAAATTGTATTGTAAGCCCCTTCACTATGGCCTTATTGATACTTAAATAATGCCGACTCTCTGGTGCTTGGTACAAGGTAGAAGGAAGTCAGACCATCAAGACGATAAATCTGACACAACTACCAGGTCCTTATTTCCCACAGGTGTAACGCTAGGCAGTCAAACAAGAAATACTACCCTGCTGACTCCATGTGGTATTAAATAAATTGAACTAAATTAAGGATATTATAGTGATTTATTAAAACTGTGGCAAGTTTCCAATATACTCTACATTTCCCAATTTTAAATAAGTTAGTTGAGAACCTACTTGCTGTATTTAACTAGTACTATGATACAAGCTACAATCTATTTATTTATTCTCAAATATACAGGGTTATTCAGAACCTATCCATAATAAAATTTGGGGATGTTCAACATACATGTAGAAATGTGGTACCTAGTGCAAAAAAAAAATTTTTCGGCGGGGTCGGAAAACTATTTAAAAATTTTTCATTGCACGCCGCTGGATACTGGTCCACTGTAATGGAGTGACCTTGGGACTGACAATGCAAACTAGCTAGCACGAAAAAAACCGGCGCATCCGGCGCAAAAAAGATTTGCAGCGTTTTTATTTTAAAATAAACTTAAAGATAGATAGGCGTTCCAGGTACAAAAAACTTATTTACTGTTTTTTGTCGGAATGTGGTATTTCCGATGTCGTTGAAGTACAGTTGCCCATCTACGTAGTCCTTTATAATGGTATAACTTTAAACATTGTTTACGGGAAACCCTAACCCTTTTATTATAAATTTTTTTGGTGATATCGATTTCTTATTTAAGGATGCACATATCCTCAAAGTTTTAGAGATGAGTTCTGAATAACCCTGTATAGAAGCTGTAGAGTAAATCAACTTATGTTCCCTATCTTTAATGCTGTAGAGAGTGAAGATGAAAATAATAATTATGTGGGTTCAAAGAGATATAAAAATATCCTTAGTTAATTTCAATTAATTCGCAATTGTCAAAACACAAAATTAACTTACCATAACCAACATGTTCTGTGTCTTCAACCAAAACAGATGCTTTATACTGATTCGCGTCAGTTTTGATAGGAATTTCTTCTACAGAATAGGAAGTGTTTTTGACTAGTTCATTTAGAATCATGACAGCGTTCTTCGGTTGCAGCATTTTACTTAATCTCACATTGCGCCTCCGCATTTTCTCTTTCTTGGATATTTCTGTAAAGGATATTGTTTAAGAAAATAAATATAAAGAAACAATAGATAAATTTACTCGATTATGTGTTCAGCTACAATTATTATCACTTCTTACACTTCATAGCACATACAAAAAGATATTCGAGTTATGTGATGTGTAAGCATCAAATTTGCGCAGTGATTTGTCATCAGAACAAATTAATTTTTAATTATTTTGGTAAACTATAATTTTACATAACTAAAATAAAACGGATTAAAAGGCCGTTACATTTTTTGCATAAATTAAATCAAGAAATGTGGAGCATTTAAATAGACACCATAAAAATTCTCGTTTAACAGTAACTTAAATTATTTATCCTATTTATGATAATGACAACGAATTATGAATTAATGAATATGATCATGATCAACCATTTTTTTTTTAAAGTCACTATATTTGCTCATACAGAAATGGAAAAACGGGATACATCACTAAATTTCAAATCTGTAATATATTATCTTACTATACTTATAAAGCACCAGACCGAAGCTGACATGAGTTTAGAATATTTCACACAATCTTCGGTTTAATTTATCCCTTTCCCTACTTACTTAAAAATCTGTATATGCATTTCCATTTAGACCACACTCCTCAAAACTATTTCATAGGCATATAAAAATATTTTAAAACTTTGAAGTACTTACTTCCGCCTTTAGCCCAGAATGGCCTCCTCTTTTGTGTTTCTGAAATGTCTACATCCATGCCCTCCTCACCGTTGGCATTTTCAAGTGCAGGGTTGGGTGGATTTACCCCAGGAAGATGTTCAACTTTTACATTTTGCTGTTGCTGCTGCTGCTGTTGTTGTTGCTGCGGTAGAGGCAGAGGCTGAGGTTGCGGTTGAGGTTGCTGCGGGGACTGAGTCTGGTATCCCTGTATACAGTATTATTTAATATATTATGTCCAAACAAACTTTATAGTTTTTTATCACACTTTTACATTTTGCATATTGCTTAGATCAATGGTAGCACCTATAGACAATTTGTATAATGTCAATGTAATTTTGTTTGCCGATGACCTCAAAATCTATTATTCCATTCAAGCCGTACAAGATTGTTACTTTGTTCAGCAACAACTTTTAAAAATAGAGAAATGGTGTACCAAAAATAAATTAAATTTGAACATAGACAAATGTAAGGTAGTTAGTTTCAGTACCAAAAACCAAATTATTGAATACAACTATAAACTGCACTCAACTACTCTAGCACGATGTGACAACATTAAGGACTTAGGTATTCAATTTGATAAAAAATTAACTTTTAAAGACCACATTAATAAAATAATTTCATCAGCATTGAAGATGTTGGGATTTATTATCAGGAACTGCAGGAATTTTCGTAATATTGCCGCTTTGAAGGGGCTTTATGTTTCTTATGTTCGATCTAAATTAGAATATGGATCTATTATTTGGTATCCGTATTATGAAGTTGACAATTTGGGAATCGAGAATGTTCAGAGGAGGTTTGTAAAGTTTCTATATTTTAGGAAGTTTAACATATATCCTGAAAGGGGATTTAATCATAATTTACTTTTGCGGAAATTTGACATTACACTTTTACATATTAGAAGAACATTATTTTCCGTTATTTTTTTAGTTAAATTATTACATAATGAGATTGATAGTATCCAAATTATCAGCATGTTACATTTTCAAATTCCTAGACCTTCATCCCGTCAAGCCAGCACCTTTCACTTGCCAACTGCCAGAACTAATATTTTGTTAAAGTCACCGATATTTGTAATGTGTAATAATTTTAATAAATTTTCACCATATTGCGACATTAACCATGGGAATGTAAAAGAATTAATTGCAGTAGCTAAACATTATATTTAGTTTAACATTTGAAATTTTCTCCACTCATCACTGTAAGTATGTAATTAATTATTGTATTAATACATTATTTACTTTTCTAATAATACTTAGTGTAATTTTCTCGTAACTTTTTATTGATTATATTTTTATTTTTTTTTTTACCATTTAGTTGATATAATTTTGTTATATAATCATATAATTTACTTCTTTTCAAGTTTTATCCTGTAATTGGATTTTGTATCTGTTGGGCAAATATTAAAATAAATAAATAAATAATAGCCTATGTTTTGCCCAGTGGTTTACCATCTTAACCAAACTAATCTCACATTTTTAATTGTTTGCAGAATTGAACCAACTAATAATTGTCAAACATCACATGGACAAAGTGATTCATTGGGAAATTAATATTCCATAGATATTTTGTGCGTAAACCCATAGACGTAAACCTAAACTACCTATATTAATTTTATCGCTTGATGGAACTATTCAGCGATCCAGCGGGAAAAATATATGCTTTACCGCTTTAATAAAGCGCTGCAGCTATTTGAATAAAGCGCTGAAGCGCTGCGGTTCCCTGAATGCGCCCATGGTCAAAACACCAAAGATATGAAAAAAATCACAATAACAGCGATGTTTTATAAATACATGCTATACTATCTAAGAATAAACTAGTAAATTCAAACTCTATCACTGTATTTCCAAAACAGTGCAAGTCCAAATATTTTAAATGTAAGATGATTTATCAGATCATGTTATTTAACAAAAATACATAATTTTCCATCGCATTTTCCTGGCATAAATTATATCTAACGTTAAAATCAACAAGAAATTAAAATAATTGTATGCTCAACAGCCACTTTAGGTACTTAACTGTTGAAAATTAAAAATATAAACATTGTACAAACCTGACTCTGATTCCTGAAGTTAACACTAGTGGTTGTATTCTGAGCAACACCCTGCTGTTGTCTCGGCTGTGACTGCTGTTGATTAGGTATTTGAGGTCCTCCCTTGTTCTGGGCATTGAGCTACGTGAGCAGGTTTTATTTTGTTATTAATAAAAACCTCGTAAGGTCCGAAGCACCGATATAGGTGCATCTCTAACCGAGATGCCATATGAACATCATACAGTTAGAGATATCAACATTTTTTTATATCTTGACCCTAATTTGCTTAACTATACAAATATCAGTCAATAATAAAAATTAATAGCCTCATGACCCTGTATGTATTATATACATCAGATTTATCACTAACACATTCTTTATTTGTAAATTATTTTGTCTACAAATATAAAATTATAAGTGCCATCTACGAGGATATAATACACATTTGTGGTATGGAGTATTAATTTTCATTGATGACAATATTTAACATGCAGGTTGATTTACAATAACATTGATCTTAAATTTTCAAAATATCTGAATTTGCATTTGATTAGCACAACCTTGTTACACTTTAAAACATATTCCAGTACGGAACGTAAGTTAAAAGTTATGGAAAATCAACAACTAAAAAATATAAAAACAAAAAATGTAGTCAAGATACAACATGATTGTTCACTTAGCAAAGTTTACAAGTAATTCACATCTTATATGCCAATTGTTCTGTTTCTGTACATACTTATGATGAACATCACAATGCCAACAAAAATATGTACTAACTTTTTTGGTACGGCCTCAATGGAACTCATAATCTGTACTGAGTGAACATAAAAAACAGGTGCCTATATGGTGCTACTACCACGGCTCTGTATAGCATTACCCGATGATAGTACCTACGTAGTCGTAAAAAATAATGTTAGTTCAATATCTAAAGATTAATGAAATTTTAAAAAATATATTGTGATTTTACGTACAATGTGATTATAATGGTGTAGCAGGGATGCCAGCGATTAATTACCAATATATTAAATTAGTTTAAATGTTGGCACTTTTTTAAATAATCAGTATTGTAATATTTTTGTCATTTTCGTTTGTCTTGCTAATTTACCAAAAGAGAACAAGAGATGGTAGTAGTTGCTCTCATTGAGATTCAGTTAACATTAGCTAACTGAAGTTTAACCTATGACAAGAATTAGGCATTCCAATAACATGTCAAAAATGGCCGTCATGGGCCAAACAGAATGCATAAATGTGCGAGGAAGAATATTAATGCCTCCCAAGTTTATTTACAAATATATTTTAACTGCTAAAATTTACCATAAAACTCATTCCCATCAATACTTCTGAATTCTGCAAAATATTCAATTTCCTTAATGTTATTTGAAGGTAAATAGTGGTTTTAGAATATCTCAATAATAGGTATACTTAGTAAAAACTACAAAAATTTACTTTGCTTGACCCACGGAAGCCATTTTTTATCACGTGTTCTGGAATACGCAATGTAAGAATTAGGCTGAGTACAAAGTATTGCAGTACAGATATATGACTAACGGTAGTTTTAATATAAATAAATATGTTCTAAATAGTATTAACTTCAAGACTTCAATTCATTATAAGTGAACACTTCACTGTCACATGTACATGTCCAATGAAATATCTAGATTATACATACAAGTAACATTTAAAATCTATAATCACAATGTTCCATAACTTGATGAAAGAGTGCTTGAACACTATCATAAGAAAATATTCCATTTTAATCACAAGACAAGTAAAATTTGTGGCCATATTAGGGTATTTCTGAAATATGAAAGTACTAAATTAACATTTTATGGTAATTTTAATTTTGCATATAATTTGGTCACATTAATAGACTATTAGGTACCTGTAAGTTTCCACACTATGTAGAAATACCCCTCTTTGTCAAATAATGTAGTTTATCAACATGGCAGGCAGATTCTAAGAACACTTACAAAATTGAGAGTATTTAGAAAAATCCTATATTTGGTGTTTTAATTAAAAAAAAGATTATCTTAAAAATTTCATTTAAATTTAGTTTCTAAAAAACTGCCCACAATTTAAAATTCTGTAGGTCAGCTATTTTTTTAAGCAGTACCTATAGAAGTACCTAAATTAAAGAAAAACATGTGCCAAAAATCCTAACATTGAACAATTTGACCACCTTGGTAATTAAATTACAATTCAACTTTGAATGAATTACAAAAAAAAAAAAACATGAAATAATAAGTTTTTTATTATACTATTTGCCTAACTTTAACAACTCACCAAAACAAAACGCCTAATATTCTATTAGAATGATAAATTCGTAAATATTTTCCAGATTTATGCTCTGGGATACTCAAGGACTGGACATTGTGTTTGCTTTAATACTCTTTTTGTGTTCTACATAAATTTGAGCCTCAAGTGATACTTATTAGCTTTTAGAAACCATACAATTAGAATTTTTTTCATTGTTTAATAATTATAATATTCCTACCACCTACCTAAAACTGAAATTTTTATTGGATAGTAAAATATGGAAATCATGTATTTGATAAATTGAATAGAAGAGAGAATAAATTATAAAAAATAGTTGAAACAAATACATTTTATGGAAGTTTTACAAAAAATGTTAGTTTTCCGCAACTAATTATGCAGTTGCATAATTAATTATACTTTTGTACAGAAAATTTTTGTGATTTGACGTGATGACTAGCACTATCTAGATCCTGATTAGTTATCAGAATCACCACAGTAGTTTAAAAGTAAGCCTGGATATGTTAAACATGATTTATTATCGGACACATATGGTTGCAACTATAAAATAAACAATATTTTGATATGATAAGCTCAAATGCAGTTAAGATTAGACTGGATTGAAAATTTGTATTTTGATGAAGGTAATATTTTCATTTTTTATTGGGAAATTATCAAATTAATAGATATCCATCTAAAGTAGGAAGTAGGCAATCTTTAGCTTTGAGCTATTTCATTTTCAAGGTTCAAGTACTACTACAAATGCACACAATTTTCTGATGCTACCAAAATTTTATCCTTTATAATGGTAAACGTCTGCATGAATTAAGACTCAATTCGTGTAAGCAGTCGCATCGCATTTTTTAGTTTTGATAGTTACTTTACAAAGCAAAACAGTTTTGAATAATTTTCAACAGCTTAAAATAGGTACATCGGTAGCTCTAAAATAGTTCAAACTGTGTTTGTTGTTATTGTCACTTATTGTAGTGTAAAATATTTGAGTTTTGAGGCAAATCATTGGTATACATTTATACACACTGGTTATGTATTTGTTTTCCTAATGAAATTATCGATCAACTAGAAAATGTCCTCATTGTGAACATAAAAGGATAAATTCAAGTTATATATTGTGTGGCATACATTCTCAAATAGTAATTTTGCAAGTACCGCACAACTTTCTTGTTGAATAAGTCACTTCTCATGATCATATTAATTAGTAAATCGATCTCTTCACTCTATGTCGTGATTTAGGCCCGAATTCAGAAACAATACTAAAGTTCCAATCGCTTATTTTATACTCAAACTCAACTCACCCTAACTAGATTAATAAACAATTTACCTTCGATAAGTCAAGGTAAATTGTACTCCCTAACAAATGAATGAAAGGTGAGTGAGTATAAGGTGAGTGAAAATTCCTAAGATTTTGATAGGTTGGTGGGGGTCTAATTATGGCATAATTACCAACACGTGAATTAAAATGTTGATATAACCTACAAACAAGCTTCTAAGCAAATATATTTGTGGGGCATATAATTATAGGTATATAATAAAATTTCATAGAATCTGTAGATACCAAGACTTTAATTTTGCCAATATCTCAGTATCTCGGTATTAGTTCTATAATATATAGTTGTTAACATATATGGTTAATAATAAATCATACCCAACATAGGTATTCATCCAGTTTACTCAAAACTATTGATGTGGATGCCTGATTCCGATAAAAATGGAAAAAGTTCCATTTTAAATAAGACAACAAAATTTTAGACCTGATTAACTAGTAAAGAATTTCATGAACAATGTTTATTCAAAGAATGTAATATTTTTAAGCATCAATATAAAGAAGTCAGTCGAGGATTCAAGTAAATCTCACTTCATTTCATCTCTTTACCTTACAGGTTTTTTGCTGTCCACTCAACATCTTTAATAGAATCTGAACTGTCTTGAATGCTGCACTAAATATTCAGGCAGATCCCTAGGTATTCAACAGATTAAAAAAATAATATCAACTGTAATCTCTGCGAATAAATTCCCGGTTGCTAACGGGACCTTTCGGATCAATAATACTTCGCAAACAAAATGGCGTCCAATGGCTGATGGCCTCATTAAAAAAATACAAGAGATGATAATTATTATTATATAATTTTTAATATAACACCGCTTTAGAAGTAGACGAATATATTTATTCTTCAATAAATGCGTTATTAAATTACAATTAAAGTGTGAAATAAGTATTTTAGTACCTAAAAATCAAAATGGAGAAGTAAGCGATATAGACTCCGATCAGAATTTGCAATTTTTGCGAATGCTTTAAAAAAATCCTGTATTACATTCAAATCAAATTGTTCAATGTCTACAATGGCTTTCAACTAATAAGAAAACAATTAAATATTTACCTGTCCACCAGGTACAAAATTGTTAGTTACAACCGGACGACGTTGTCCAATAGCTCCTACTGATTGGACTTGGGGTTGCGGAGTTGGGGTCCCTGGGCCTACATATGAGAAATTAAATGTGATTTTTTTTTTAACGAAGTTATCATTGACGCCACTACACAATTTAAATATGAATATAAGCAAACTTACCAAAATTGCCACTTCTTCTTGTATTGTAGGACATGTTTGCAAGTTGGTGAATGGTATTAATGAAAGACAATTCACCTCGACACTAAAAAACACAAAATTCAAATTGAAATCACACTGATGCCTATGCTACTGACGCCACGCAATACAGCTTAGCAAAAAGAATGAGAATGAGAAATGACAGACGGAAATCTCCCACCATAAGGAAGAGACGCTAGAACAAGGAAATACGTCACACCATGAAAATCAATATACGACTTGAATAAATTCGATAATGTAATAAAATATTTGTAAATGTTGATTAAAAATTACTTTAAAAATATACTATTTGCTGGTTTGAAATAAAGTACAATATCAGATATCTAAATAAAATTTAAAAGTGGCCCATTGGGTGGTTTGGAAAGAAAAGAACCTGCTAACTGCTCTGCTCATATCGCTTTTACTCGTGCTCGTACCTGCTCGTACCGTACTATCCCGGTCTGGAAAACAGGGGCGGATCGAGGAACAATTTATAATGAAATCAGCCTTATTTATTTATTAAGTATTTAATTCATCGAATTCAGATATTTTAAATTTGAAAATAATATGTAGGTAGCTTAATAATAAAATACATTTTTTTATAAATATCTATCAAACGAAATGACAAGATAATAACAAGGATTTTACTTTGAATTTTGAATAGGTATATACACGGTGTCCCACCGGGGACCGCCTCGATCTATAACATGGCAAACTATAATTAGAAAAAAATTTAAAATTGGGCAGTGTACCAAAGTCAGTGGGGGCAAGCGATCTAAAATGTTTTCAAGATGGCCGCACTTCCGGTTATACCGGAAGTAGGTATATATTATATTATTTCTGGATTCTACGTAAAATTCTAAACACATTTCATGTAGGATGTCCTATACCTATCTTCAACTGTTTTTGAAATATTGACAGGTGAATATTGACAATTTGCAACTTTGACACCCTCTACAATCTAAACGGTTTGAGATCTAGCAAAACGGTTTGCACATTCCTATCTTAACTTTTCATAAGCTATCGTTTGACACTAATTTCAGATTTAGTGAGAAATAAAAAATTTCCCGAAAATTTTTTAAATTTTTATTTTCTGGCTGAATCTGAAATAAATGAGTGACTTTGTACACTGCCTAATTTTCAATTTTTTCCTAATTATAGTTTGCCATATGTAGATCGAGGCGGTTCCCGGTGGGACACTGTGTATAGACTTCATAGTTGTAGTATTCAAGTAAGGTAACTTGCTATAGAGAATGATAGGTGTGCAGCTAGAACTAATCAAAGTAATCACGAATTAGGCAATGAAAATGTTAAGTATGAACAAGAGTTATATACATCAAACTTCGTCCAGTCAATCTACTCGGAGAAGGCGCTATACAAAATGCTTATCGAGCACGATATGGGTCAGATACAGTGCTACTAGAGATAAATCATGGATAGAAAGTACTCTGAAATATGATTAAGTGTATACCCAAAGAGCATACCAGAAGTAGCTCATTATTTTTACAAATTCTACATTAAAAATTACAAAACAAACAAATCCAAGTAAAAGATGTAATTTTAACAAATATTTTTGTAAAAATTACATTGGTTGAAGTACGTACATCGGTCACAATCACAGAAACCAGACCACATACTTGTTTTACAGTCAGAAATGCTAACAATCTACACTGTTTTTACATAATTGAATATTAAATCATATTTTGAAGTAAGTTAGGTATAATATATATTTTTATACTTATTTTGTAAAAATATATCTGTAAAAGGATCTAGACGTGAGGTAAATATCTATTTATTAATAATTTATTATAAAATTTTATCTGACAATATTTTCACTCACAAAATTATTATTAATATTTACAGAAGATAGGGATATCAACATATTTGATAGGTAGCATTAATTAATTTTGAATCAAATAATATGCATCTGGGTAGGTATGTATTAGTAATTTTAGTACATTTGGAATAAGAATAATAGTTATGAAACTACTAATTATTAGTATTTTATTATTGCCCTCAGTAATAACTAATGTAAATAATAGTCACATTAATTTATACCAAACCATTACTTACAAATTATACAAGCTATTGGACTTCATTGAAGAAAATCATAAGGAATTTCATTTTGATGGTTTACTTGGAATAACTTTTGCACGAGGTAGGTGGCTGACAAAATAAGAGAAATTTTATTATAATAAACACATTTAAAATAAAATGCAGTTTTCGGCCAAATTATTATAATTTATTAAACTAATTAATTGCTGCCATATTTTATTAGACAATCTGTTTTATTTTATTTTTGTCTTTTAGCATTTTTAATAAAATCTCTGCAACTTCCCATCGAGGAACATGTGAAACCGGATATACATTTATTAATAAATAAATGTATAACAATACATAACAAAATATATCCATTTTTGTCTAATAGTCCAAAGTATATGATAATATGTAAGTGTGACTAAAAATACATTTCTAACACAATATTAAAAATCAGTTATATACCTTATCTTCGTGCTTTCAAAGTGCTTTATTTGTTTTAACATGTTTCTTATATGTTATTCTAGTTCGTAACTATCTCTTGGATGCTAAGAACTGGAATAATGTTTTACCAAACAAATTTTTATTTGGAAAGATCAAATATCTCGGATATTATAAAAACTGGACCGCTGATACTATTATTAAAAACACAAGGGCTGTTTACAAGGGTATAAAGTCGGATACATGTTTACGTGAAATTCTAGAGCTATCTGACCCCAATCGTCAATGTTATGTCAGTAGTATATGCGAAGAAATGATGTTAGATGAAAATCGGATTGATACTGGATATTTACTGACCCACAGGCAAGGCTGAGCATGTTTTATTAATTCATATTTTTTTTGTTTCAGGTTTTACTTTATTTCCTCAATATCGAAACAACAATCAATTTTCAAAGAAAAAGAATTAAACAAAGCTTCCACAAATAATGTACTTTCTAGATTCTGTGATCACTTGTTTTTTGTTTCAGGTTGTTGTATTTACAGATAATTAAATTACATGGCTGTATACTTCGACAAGGATATTTCAATTATATTCCTGAGTTAATAACACTCTATTGTTCGCACATATACAAAGAAGCCAGAACAAGTGATAAACTAAGTTTTCCTAATTATGATATATTCATGGAACAAGGTAATTAAAGTTTTGTTGCAAATACTATTCATGTCTGTACAATTTAAATTTTGTCAAATTAGGTAATTGATGGTAATGATACTGTCTTTTTGTGGCACAATTTTACGATTCATCAAATATTCGTCTGGAAATATGCCACCCAATGATCGAGTACAGAATAACTAAATTGTATCCGTTAGTTTATGTTTATAATATACATGATAACTTTTATGTAAAAATTCAATGATCCAAAATATTGAAACTAACTTTATTCACCATTATTGATCCGCCCAACCACCGCATCAAGCTTACAAAAATGATACATTCCATTGAAACTCTGGACAAAGACTGAACTAACACTTATGAATATTTGTATACAATAAAAATACTTATGCTGTCATCACATAAACAGATAGGACCAAGGCTGTTGGGCTAAACAGAACAGTTAACATACATTTTCATCAGATTGTCGATTTTAACACAAAAAAAGTACTTAAACAACTAGGTAAATAACTTTTATTTTTGTTTCTTTCACATTTTTCGAACCAATACTGAGTTCACTTTATTTGCATTGCAAGTTATTATTTTATTGAAAATGCTCAGTTCGATACTTGATTTGTTTAACGTGTGGAAGAAACAAAAAGAAAAGCATATTAAGTTAAATTCTTATTTATTGAGTTATCGTTCTTGTGGCAAACTGAAATGGTACTAAAAAAATTTGTTATTTATTAACCAACTGCATTATGAATGAAATTTAATACATTTCATTCGGTGGTATTTGGGAAAAACTTTAAAACTTAATGCCTTAATACTGCATTTATATGGTTTTTAGAATGAGTTGGTTTCTTGGTTTTGTTTTATAGGTGGCATATTTCCTGATGAACCATAAAGTTTCTATTTCAATACTTTTAATAGTTATATGTAATGTATAGTCGCTCAGTTGCTTAACATCAAAGGAGCCTTAGTATATCTTTTATAATGTCTCAGCTCTTAAAATTCATAATTTCGAATTCAAGGTTATTAAATTAAATAAATTATTTTTCCTAATGATCTCAAATAATATTTTTCACATTATGTCTGTAGTTGTTTTATGTGGAATGGAAGGTTATGCAGAGTTTTTGGACATCGGTTGGCTTCACAATATAATGCAGTGGCAGAACCCTCAAGGCTGTTATAAGAGTACTAGCGACAACATAACAAAAAGAAGTAGCTTCGCAGTTGGTTTTGGTTGTTCTGACCATACTACAGGACTTGGAGCTGCAGTTTTAGCATTACATCTAAGATATCTACTTACTGAAAATGGCTTGTATCCATTTTATAAAGATTAATAAAAGATAATAGGTCTTCAGAGTAGAAAATTTGTTTGTTGTAATCTAGCTGAGAAGTATATTTATATTTAATTTCTAATTGCAGAATTTTTTGGAATACACCTTATACTTCTCTTTAATAATCTGTGTTATACTTATATAGTATGATAGTAGTACCACCTAATGTTGTAACCTTTGTTTATGGTCCTATGATTTTTCTTGTCTTACTGGTTGCATATCCTAAAGGTAATAATTTGTAATAAATAATGGTGGGATTCCTTTCTTTCAAATTTAAATTTACAAAATCAAAATGGAATAGAGTGTAATACCTACTAATCACCAAGGATTTTTAAAACTGCTTGACCAATCACAGCTTCTATAATCTTGTGATCACAAACTGAAAAAAATATCAAAAGTTATTCAGTTGTTTGACTGTTATCTTTTTTTAAAGGGATTATAAAGTAATGTTAGCTATAAATTCGGTAAAATAATATTCTATTCTGTTTTATAAGTCGGAATACATTATAACCAACACCATCTGTCAATGACCCCAGAAATTCTTTCTGTTATGTGGACATTGTGGACCCTACAGTAATGGTGATGTCTCTTGATTGAAGCAGCATCTAGATGGACTCAAACGAGTACCTATATACTATATATCCATAGAGGAACCTTCCTCTATACCTAGACCTATTACCCTTGTATTATATTATAAAAAATCTATTACCTATCCACTTGTATCATGCCTATCCACGCAGTATCCAGGCGGCGGCGGCGGGTTAAATTCATTGAGGCAGGAATTGTTGAATTACTAGTAATAAAAAATAAATTATGAATAAAGTTTATAATAATGATCAATTGTTAAGTTGTGTCTTTGTAACATCATATCTAGATATAGTGTTTGCCCAAAATTATAGAGAGTAACTCATTCGCAGCATGTTGTTCCATGGATGAAGTGGCAATGGCAAGGGATGGCAATTCATCAGAGTAATAACTTTATTTATTACTCTGATAGCAATTCCATAGGCGCCGCGTTTGGTAAGATAGGACCGAATTTAAAAAATATAAGAAAATCACTAAAATTAAATTAGGTTTTTTATGGATGTAGGAAGCCCAATAGTTCCCACCCATGAAAAAACAACTGTAAAGGTAATAAATGATTTCGCAATTCGTTGTCAGATATAAGTTGCTTACAAAAAACACGCTTTCTACGCCCTTCTAAAAAAAAGTGGGATGTTTTCGACCTTGATGTTTCGAAAGCCATTGCTTATTTTTTACAACAATCATATTGCACCAGTGTGTATATCGCGCATTGCACCACTGCCATTACTGTCAAGATCACTCTTCGTAGGGAACAGCACATTAAATTTCTATTCGCAATCATTTTATCGGGTAAATATTATTTTATGCGGTGAATAGTAATAGCGCTCTGATACTACTTACGTTATATGAGTCACAGTCTATAATTTTGACCAAACACTATACTTATAGGTTGCTGGAGTAAAAAGGGTTGCTATTTATTTTCTATATAAGAATATGAACTTGGACTGGTACTTTTTATTTTATAATTTATAAAATAAAAGTAATAAAATAATAATTTCATAATTTTTTTTTGTATTAATACGTAAAGACAACTACAAGAACTTAAAATTTTTATTTTATTATGTAGGTAGGTATATATTGATTGCTCCTATAAATATTCTAAAAGATTTGGGTATCGTATCGTACCACGGCCGGGGATGTAGATTGTAGGTAAGAAACATTTGTACAATTGCAGAGGAAGTGATTATAAAACTTTTCTAACAGCAGATCTTATATAACCTGTATTTTTTGATAAATATACTGAATATGATTTCTGCTCCTCGTATACCTTATTTTCTAACCGTAGGTAAACCACAGTAAACCATTAACCGATTAACCATATACTTAGTTGTAAAACTGTAAAAATACTTAAGACGTTTCTATATTCTATAATAATAAATATAAAGGTCTTTTTACTATTATTGTTGTATTGGTTTTCATTATCTCAACTCAATCATACACAGTCTTTAGTTTCAATATAATTGTTTTGCTGATAAAAGATGACATCATTATTAAAAATTTACGTTACGAATTTCTACTATTCTATGATAAACAGGAATATTAAGCTTTATTATTATTATTTAAGAATTCTAATGACAGTCGCAGTCACCCATAAAATTAACATGATTGGATTTATGTAGTTTGATACGATATCATCATGTTCTAATAATAACTGCAGTATTCTAGCAAATATTTTTATAGGTTTGTGTAATCATGGAGAAACGTAAATTTACAGTTAACTATCAATCTATTGTTCTCCTCATCCTACGATACGTTCATCGTAGATTTGAGCATGTTATTGTAGGTAGTAGTGTTCATTCATTTTTTATAATGCACTGAGAAATTTTCTATATAACCACAGCTAATTTTTAAGCTATCCTAGCTAAAATTTTTGGCAACATAGGCGCCAGCTAAGAAGTTTACTACACCACGAGAATCCACTTTGCTACTCAGGATTTACAGTTACAGTAAAGTTACTTTATGAAAAATCTCACAGCCACTGTAGTGTACAAATATTACTGCTTTAGCAAATGCATCTTTACTACTACAGCAAAGATACTTACAAATCAGAAAGTGTACTTACTTATAATAGTTAAAATAATTTGTTGAAAGAAAAACATATTCTTTGGTAGTGGTAAAGATCTTTTTAAGCCAAAAATTGTACTTTCTACTGGCAACAGAGAGATTATAACACCATTAGGAATATATGTACCTGTTGCAAGCTGCATCTATTTTATATCTGTGAACTTACTTTACTATTCTAGCAAATATCACTTTTGTTTCAAAAGGGATCTCGCCCCTAGTAGGTAGCCAACTTGGCCAGTACAGCCATATATTTTTTACCAAATGTTACACTTTCTCGTCATCACAACATTGTTTTGTAAATTATACAGGGTGTGCATCAGAGCTAAATGAATATAATCAACTTCTTATTAGTTCATAATGAAAATACTAGAAAAGAACTACTAAAAAGTTGATTATATCCATTTAGTTCTGATGAACACATACTGTATAAATTTACAAAAAAATGTTACCTAATGACGACAAGAAAGTGTAACATTTGATAAAACTCCTTAAAAAAATGCCTATTTCAAAAAAACTTTCTCCCCAGGCAGCAGTAGTTTGAACGTGTGTTGTATGTTCACTATAATTCATCGCAGTGTACGCCTACAATTTGAGTTTTGCTTTCATTTTTTTTTTTTTGGGAGATTGTTAAAACTTACCATTAAAACAAAGTTGTACATAAAATATAGTTTATTGTGCATCAGTTTTGGCATAGGTATATGTAAAAAGTTTTACAAGTATTATAAGTAATTTTAATAAGTATTAAAATATTAACAATAAATAGGTATTTAACTAAAATAAATACTTCAAGATAAAAAAATAATAGTACATACTTTGGTGTAGCCTATCTAAAAGGGTCCAGTGCAATTTTTGGCATATTAAGTGAAAATAATGATCGGACAGGCCAGTTTTTGAGGAGACATGTTTATCAGTGGCTTCATTTGTACCACATGAGCACTTTCTTTTTAATTCGACTAGTAGGTAGTTATTGCAAATTAAAAAAAGTTTTGTGTTACATTTATTAATTCAATTATTGTAGAAGATTTTCAACATTTAACAAAATTATAATATGTAAGTAGTATAATGTATAAATTTGCAATAGAAGAACAATCAATTGTCCAAATTATAATGTAGGGTTTTGTTGTAAATTTAACAAGTTTTCAGATGATATATCGCATGACATATAGTGTTGCAATTTAAAATTTGAGGGTGGGACTGTCTTAGTGGCAGAAATAAAAATACTATAACTTACAGAAACATGCTAAAACAAAAATTGCACTGCACTCTTTAGTTTATTTATAATGCCACATAACTTAAATTATTAACATTTGTAATGTTGAAAGTATCAAAAAATATTAGATCATTTAAAAAAATACAGTTCTTTTGACTGTGTTTTTTTACAAGAAAAGCACATAAATGGTCATTAAAATTGATGGTCACAAAATTTTCATATATGAATAATACATTAAGTTTATTGTTAACGACAATATATAAAATATTTCCAAAAAATGGGATATTTGTGAAATTTACACAAATTATGTCTCCTATTTTATAGACTTTTGAATTTATAGTTATTCTTTTAGTAGTTTTCACACTATCTTCGAAATTATGTATTGATTCCTGACACAATATTTTGGAATCAGGTATATTGCATTGAGCAAGAAAGTCTTTAACATTAAAATATTCTTTTTCAGATTTATAACAAACACTATCAATAAATCCTTTTTCATCAGCAAATCGTGAAGTTAATGAAAGTTGATGTTTTAAGGCCAAAGAGTGGGTAATATTTACCCTTGATGATATTACATTTGCCGACAATTTAAACTGACGATGTTTAGACTCGAACCTCAAAGTTGATAAACATGTCAATGGGCCACACATTTCAAGAACAGTAGGATAATGCGTCATAAAATGAAATTTAGGTCTAAGAGTCTGTTCAAATAATGATATATACAATGTATGATGTTTATGGATTAAGTCCTTCAATTCAGCAATCATTTCCATTGTAACATAACGTTTAAGAATAATTTGTAATATTTTATTCAATAGAGTATATAATTTCCAGTATTTATTTTGAGCAGGAATTAATTCGCCAAAAATTAATCCAGCATTTAATACAAAAGTTTTCATCTCTGAGGCCGACATTTTAAGAGTTTTCTTTTTTAGATTTTCATGTGAAATGAGAGGGGGTTTATTATGATTAGAATTAAAATTAAAAAATTTTATTCTATTGTTCACGATTTCTAAATCAAAGTATTTATCAATAAAAATAAATTGATATAATAAATTTGCCATAACTACACCTGCTACACCTTCAAAGATGTCGTGTGCAATGTCTACAGAAAAATTTTCTGTTACATGAAAAGACTCGATACTGTTTAATACAGAGTCTACCTTTATACCTGTTAAATACGGATAATTAGTTTTCAAATCAGTATTATAATTTTCGCGGTTTCGAATTTTCTCATTGTTTTCAGTAGTAGCATATTGAGTTTCATTTCTTAGACATTTACATATTCTACAATATGAATTTGATGAAAAACTTTCCTGAAACCCTAGGATAGTATTTAATGCTAGATTATCTCCTAAAAATGCAACAGTACAGAAATAGATGTGAATATTTTCTGATGATTGTGTTACCCTTATACCTTTTTTTCTAAGAAGATTAAGTTCATTTATCATTGGAGAAAAAATGGCTTTAGGACCAAATTGTTTTAAGTCCTGAGAATGAAATAAAGTTAGTAAAAATATATGTTCTAATTTAGATTGATATTTTGGCGGTAAGCAAGCTATCGAGCAATAAACACCCCCTAATTTATGTATTCCACAATGAGAACCTAATGGATTGCCTACTTCAAAGTCATCATAATAAATAAACAAAGGAAATATTATGTCACTTTCACTAAAATCACGAATTTTGTTCCGCCAAAAATTTGTCTGTATAATATTACTAATATCTTTCTGATTTTTAATATGTTCGATGTACTTAATAGTATCTAATAAAACATCAGGCATAGAAAAGAAAGTTGCTAAAACTTTAGAGATGGGAACAAACTCTGCAGTGTATGATTTATTTACCATTACTGATTTTTTTAGCTCAAATCCTTCTCCTACAGTAAATGGCATTGGCTTGATAAAGAAATTGGACTTTTCCAAAACATTAAATCTCAATGTTTCGCTATCAAATTCCTTAAATAAGTGAGTAATTTCATTAAAAAATTGATTTATTTGAAAATAATCCAGAGAGTTATTTTCAAAAATTGTTTTTATTGCTTTTTCGAGAATATCAATTGGTTCACCAAGTAATTCATTTACCCTGTCCATAATGTTTTGGATATCTTTCCTTGAATATGTATTTTTGTTATACAGTTTACAAATAAAAACTATCTTTTTTTGGTGCAATCTATTTTTAAATTGGAGAAAAATATTTTCTTCAAAGGGGTTAGAATTTACAGAAGGAAAAATAATATTTTCATTAGTGTGATCTGATCCATCAGTGACACTGCAAAAAGATGAAGACGTTTCATTGATATTACTTTTTTCACAAACAGTTGAATTTATATTACTTGGATGACCATTTATGTGCTTTCTGTAGGATTTTAAAGATGGAAATATTCTTCTACAATTTGTTTCAGCACAATTGTAAGTGCTGGTTTCTTGACATTGGTGTATATATTTTAAATGTGTAATTAATGCATTTGTCTTATAATATGTGATTTGGCAAAAGCTACATCTGGGCATAGTAAAATATATAAATAAAATGTATTAATATTAAAAATAAACTCCCACTTAACTTTTGTTTTCTATGTGATACGAAATATCTGCCAATAATGCTGAGGCTGCTGGACAAATAGTTTTTACTTTCATTTTAAAGACTGCTTGCTCTAAAAACTTCCAAACATGTGTACATTCGGGAGGGTATTCTACGTCTAAAGCATGGAATAATTTAAATAATAATTCAAGAGCACGTATAGGTGTGTCTACATTGTACAAGACTTGATCAACAATGATTATAAAATTTGGTGAATTTATATCTCCAACTATAGCCCCGAACGGTTGATTTGGCAAGCCATACCCTGTAAGTTTTTCCTGTCTCAATTTGAGTTTCCCTTGTAATTCATTGACATTCTAAAACAAAAAAAAAAATAGTCTCAATAATACAATAGAATGAGGGGACTGTTAAGTTTTAGGGCAAAATAATACAAATAATTAATTATTGATTAGTAGTAAATATGCAGTACTGTATAGTTTAAAATATTTTTGTAAAAAAGGGTGTATTATTGTATACTTTATATTGCTAAAATACTGTCAATATTATTGGATGTATTACAATTATTATTATTTTTATCATAAAAAATTTGTTTCGTACCTCGACTCTCGAAAAAAAACTCTCCTGCACCTCACTTCGACTCGGTCTCCAAATGCATCCTTTTCTTGACTTTTTGATGGTAATAGGATTGAATAAATATGGGAGCAACAGAAGCGTCTTCACAAAGTCATCTGAAATAAAAACAGGTATTACCATTTGAATAAAAATACATGATAAGTAAAAATTAGCCTACTAAATGATAATATCCAGTCATGAATTTACGCTTACCTGCATTAGGACAGGGATCAGTAAGTTTCCGCTCTCGTGCTTCAGCCAGAATAGCATCACATACTTCTCGCCATGTATGATATATAATATCGATACAATTTGGATGACGTTTATTAAAATCTGTTTCAATCTAAAAATGTTAAAATAACTTACTGATATTTCTAGGACTATCACTAATACTAATAATAATCCTAATAACAATTAGTTTTCTACAAGCATATAACATTTTTTGATTACACTTACCAATTCTAATCCTGGATCTAATCTTAAACAAGGGAAATCTTCATAGATTTTTACAAGTTCAGTATTTAAATATAATTTTCTTCTCAATTTGAAACTGCCTTCCCATGCTTCTAAAACTTTGGTGTATGGCTCTACGCCTATTTTTAAAAATGTTAGGTATTCCTCCTGTAATTTTTGCCCTGATGATGGGTTTACATTTTCTTTTTCATGCTGATCATGATCAATTTTGTCAGTGGTAATACAAGCATTTGCCAATTTAAGAGAAGATTTTGTGTTAATCAGTTTTGTATAAAGTTTTCCCCTTGGGCCCTTTTTTATTGTTGCGTCATATGGTATATAATATGTCTCCCCTTTTTCTGCTGGAAAACATGTTTCGATTTCATCAGCGACTCTTTTCAATACATCTCCCTTAATACTAAAAACAATGAAAATGTATAATATGAAAATACCTGATGGTTTGCATACTTACTGATTCATTCCATATTGTCCAAAAAGTTCGCTAACAATTACTTTCGTTAACTTTGTCCTCAAATCATTAGTTAATTTATTTCTCTTCAAAAGAACAAGTTGTCCGTCCGGATACTTGTTCAAAGCTGCTTCTAAACCCTACAGTAACAAATAGACTTTAATATGGAAACTTTGTCAATTTCATTGTAAATTAGAAAATAATAACGCACAATTTAGAAAATAATTCAAGATTAAATTTACCTGTGGGAAAACACTACTAAATTTAATTTTCTTTACAGACTGATCTATTACATCTGTTTCAACAACTTCAGTTACAGACTTTGCAACATATGCATTATCTTCTGCATGTGTTGGATTAGGTGACGATGTAGCTAAAACCTGATGAATAAAACTTTCATCTGGTACAAATGAATATATACTTGAATTTTCCAATGTGTCAGTTGATGCCCTTGAAGTGGTATCACTTTCCTAAAATAATTTGCATACTTAATACAGTTTTTATTTTCTTATTAATTAAGTATCCATACCAATACCAAGGAAGCTGAACTGTCCAACTTTTGTTTAAATTCATTAAATTTCTGTTTAAAAACAAGCCTTGGTCCACATTTTGGAAATAAGGCCTTTATGGTTTCATCATCCAGCAAGTAAAAACTTTGATCCGTGATTCCTTCAACTAAGAATCCATAAAAACATTTAAAATGCTATACATGCTATACCTATGCTGATACATTCATAAAACATATAGTACCTAGTCATTTAAAATTACTTGAATTGATTTTAATTGGCAATAAAACAAAAAATGTGTAGGTACCTATATAAAATAAAAATTAAGTGCACTATCTTAGCAGTATCGAGGGGCTTAAGCATGTCAAAGTAAATTAAAAAAGTTTAATCATATTCATCAGCTTTCTGTAAG
Source organism: Pogonocherus hispidulus (assembly GCA_963924545.1). Taxonomy (NCBI): domain Eukaryota; kingdom Metazoa; phylum Arthropoda; class Insecta; order Coleoptera; family Cerambycidae; genus Pogonocherus; species Pogonocherus hispidulus. The sequence continues at coordinate 45,955,021 of OZ004698.1, read as the reverse complement.
AATAACAACAGAAATAAAAATGTTTTGTTTATTCGTTAGGTCTCCATAGTCGATAGTAAATCAACCAAACTAACAAAGATAACAAACACATAAAGTTGATAACTAAATATAAATAACAAATTGTAGTAAATTGGAGGTTATACAATATTCATTTGAGAGTTGTTTTTTAGTTTTTATATTATGTTGTAGTATTATCACAGCTTTGTTTATTAAGCTGTGGTATTATACCAGGTACATACCTATTATGATTATGATGTGATTTAAGTACCTACCCGCAATTTTTACTGGTGCAAGCGCAGAAACAAAAAAAAAAGGTAACTTGAAGGTCACTGGGTATAACTAAATACGTATAGGATGCGTATTATAATAGGCATAGATAAAATATATATATATTATAGGTATATAAGCAGTAAGGTAGGTACTATTTTTATATAGCTAATATTCTTAATTCTTATTCTTATAGAAGGCCACGTAACACATGTAAGTATCATACCTCATACCTATTAAAAAGAATCAGAAAAAAGTTTATAAGTAGTCCTAACATAAAGAAAATAATACTATAAGTACATAAATATACTACCTATATATGAATATACTGTATACTTACTCTGAAAATTTTCAAAAAAACTGGACAACCCCCAGTCAGTCAAGAGGCTTTCATATTCATATTTACGCTCACTCTCACAGACCTTTTCACTCTCAAAATATATAGACATATTGATACCTTATTGCTTGCACGTCTATAAAGAAACGACGAGTGGTAGAAGAAGTGGTAGAACTATTCTTTGGTAGTAGAACTTTCTCGCAATTTCGTCAGCCGGTCATGCGCAGAAACTCCCGAACAGCTACTTTATAAATATTAGCTGTGCTGAAATAGAAAATATTCTACTTGAAGTAGTAGAGTATATTTTATAAAAAATTCTCTTTCGCCACAGTAAAATATCTACAGTACCAGTCATGTAAATTTTACAACTGCAGTAATATATTTTGCTAATCTTTTGTTTTGCTGTAACAAGAATGTAGTATTCGATAGTAGCGAAGAACATTACAATTTCAGTAAACTCATATCAGTAAAGCGTACTCCACTAAATCAGGTAACTCGTATTTCAGTGCTTACAAAAATTTTGGCTAGTTTAGCTAAAAAAAACTCAGCAAATATTTTTCTCCTGGTCATTTTCTCAGTGTGACACAGGACTGTAAGAAATTTAGAAAATGACCAGCTGTGTTTGTTATCTGTTTAATAATGAATTGGTACCTATGTTGATATATTAAATTTGGTACCAAATACTTTTCTGAAAAGTTTGCCAAAATGTTCCTTATCAGATTATTCAACTTCATAACAAATTCAGGTATTTGGTGCCGAAGGTCTTACGAAAAAATGAATTTGGATAAGAAAAGAATTATCGATTTTTGAGTAGTAGGCCTAGTTTATCTATGATCAGTATCACAGTCTCTTATTTAGAATATGGATTTATAGCATCTCATAGACAAATATATAGGTACAATCATATATCTGACTGATTCTTTGCAGTTTAGTTTTACCTGCTCTTTGACTTTTCCCCTCTATGTTTAACCGCGCGTTTTTCCATTAAGTATAAGTTTCCTAAAAAAAGTTTATATTTGATGCTTGGTCTTAATGCATCCAAAATACTTATAAAACAGACAAAGTATTACGACTTTTATACCAAAGTCTATAGTTGCTTATACTTACTAATAAATGTAAATTGAAATTAAGAGAAATGAATAACTTTTCAGGTAGACTAATATTTGACATTGATGTATGTATAATGGCACGAAATATAATTTTTAAAAGATCGTGAAAAATGAAAAGACCAGACATGGTTTAAATCCTTCGAAGAAGTCTAAAACCTTTGCATAATTTTAGTCACTATAAAGTGTAGGTACTCTGCTATAAACTTTTTTCAATATTGATAACTTAACCACTTGAAGAATTTTGAAAGTACTTATCAATTATATCTTTCCCTAAAGATTTCATGGGTTAAAACCATTGGCTATATAACAATAATTCATCTATACTTGTCAACAACAGAATCACTTAGAATCCATAAACAACTAGAACAACAATAAACTGAAAAAGCATAAACCACCGTCTAAATTAGGTGCTGCAGGACAAGAATGCAAGCATGTGGGCTTGAGTCATTCATTATATTTACTATATCGGGGACATACCAAATCTATGTCCATATAAGGAGGATATTTTAAACCATTTCATTTCCACTACGGTGTCGTTTCATGGTAAGTAAGCAACCGACGTTATACCGATATAAGGATTCGTTATTGACTTTATGGGAGACCGCTTGTACTCTTATCGAGGCTATGCACTTTGCAGATGCTCCCATTAGAGGCAGTGGCGTACATCTGAGTGTCTACAGAAATAGTGATATATTGGGTACGAATAAAATTTTGCAAATAATATAAAAAAAATTGGATTAGTTAACTTCATTATAATGAAGCTAAACAAACATAGGAATATAGTTCCACGAGCATCTAAAAATAAGCAATATATGTGTATAGGAACAAAGAAATATCGATGTTTCGGAAATTTTGTTCTTCTTCAGTTCAGTATGTTTCTATTGATCCTTGTTTTATGTAGAGACAAGCGGCTCGTATTGTTCAGCAAGGACCCCCGGTATGCTACTTTAGATTTAGAATAATGTAGGATGGACGTGCGTATGAAATATTGTAGTAATACTCTGTTTTCATCGAGTCCTTTTTCAGATTTACAGCATCTCGGATGTTTTCCTTTAGTTCTTATTTAACTGTATTACAAATAGGAAGGAACGAGGACTGCCAACGTTCTCGTAGGCACTGAGAATTATTGATGTTTTGTAGATGCGTCATTATTTCCTTTTGATAATGGCATTAGTACTCGCAATTATCTTTAAAATGAATATGCGTGCCATTAGTTCGTTTAGATTATGATAAATTGTATATAAATTTGATTAATTTCATCCAATAAACTATTTTTAGTTTAAATCTGGTGAACAAAATTTTAAATATAAACCTGAAACTTATACAGGGTCGTTTACTCGGACCGCCTGTTAGACGTATTTCCAAAACTAATAGAGATACAAATTTGAAATTTTGACTGATGTCATTTTGACAAAAGATCTATTTTTTTAAATATTTTCGGTTCTTTTCTACTTCCGGTTGTACCGGAAGTGTATGTCAATTTGGTTATTTTAAATGAAAGACCCTATATGTTTTTGCTTTTCCAAAAATACCATAAAGTTCCGAGTCAAGAGTGTGTTGCATACCCTATAGCTGAAGCCAGCTGTTTCGGAGATATTTGACATTTTATAAAAAATTTGATAGGGTTCGCGAGAAAAACACTTTTTTTGTTTAGCATGAGTTTATTTGATTCTTGGCAAAAGAAGAGAGCCTAAGTAGTGCAACACTTTAAGGGAAAGAAAAATTTAATAGTGCTACTACACCAAATGTTCTATATTTCCAGTTACATTTTAGAAAATTCAAATAGCGAACACTTATTTATGTCAAAGGGAACACCCTGTATTTTTTTACATCATGTTATTTAAAATTAAATACTCTTTCTTCCCATATGTATATTCTAGGGGTTAAAACTCCTACTTTTTGAAATATCTCTATTTACATTTTTTGATTTATTTATATCTAGGTATTAATGGTTTGTAAAGACGTCTTGATTTAAACTGACAGCTTGGAGCAAACGAATCATTTTATTAACATTTTCATTTTGCATAAACATTTTGCTCACATTCTTTAACATTACCTTCCATATTTTTGTGTGTGAAGTGTGTTGCAATGGAATATTCAAATGATATTTTACATTGATGGAGAATGGAGAATATAATAAAATAATTAGACGAATTTGTAGAACTTTCACCCAGCCTTTTCCTCTGCTACAACCCATGATGGAAAAAACTTTAGGAGAATCGAATCAATTTTTTTTAATTTTGGAAGAATAATAGCTACCAAGGAAATGATCAGTCACTTCGGATGAAAATAACATGACTACCTATAAAAACATTATTAAATTGAAGATCGATGGATACGATCATGGCTAGATCATGGCTGTGGTGGCCATCACGATCATTAGACTTTAAAATCACTTGATTTTTATTTATGGAGTTGCATAAAAACAATAGTTTATGTAAGTTCCGTACTTTTGGTACATAGTTGATAGTTGAGTTATAGCTTCAGTCTTGTTTTTTATTCATAATATTTGTTTTATGTTTATATTGTAAATGGTAGTTGGAGACTGAATAGCCTTCTGTAAGTAGTTATTTAAATTGTTGTCTTGTTTTTAGTTCCATCATAGTTTACTTATGTTCTTTGCTGAAGTTTGCTGAACATTTTATAAAATTGAAGAAAATAGAGATATCTCAAAAAGTTATTGTAGTTCTACAAGGAATGCTGGAAGAGAGATCATTTAATTCTAAATAACATGATAGAGTAATACAGGGTGTTCTATTTGACTTAAAAAAAAAGTTTTCGCTACTTGAATTTCCCAAAATGTAACCGGAGGTATAGAAGATTTGGTATAGTACTATTGAACTTGGGGTTTTCCTTTTGTAAAGGACCGAATAAACCTATGCTAAACGAAAAAAAGTTAGAAAGGTTCTCGCGGATCCTTGCAGCTGTCAATTTTTTTTTTTAAAGTCGAATATCTCCGAAACGGCTAGATTTAGCTATAGGGTATGTGACATATTTTTGACTCTGAATTTTATGCTATTTTCGGAAATGCAAAAATATATAGGGTAATAAGCAAGTTGACATAGACTTCCGGTATAACCGAAAATAGAAAACAACCGAAGATACTTGAAAAAATGATCTGCCAAAATGGCATGTTAAAATTTCACATTTATATCTCCATTAGTTTTGGAGATACGTCTAACAGGCGGTCACCGTGAATGACCCTGTATATACTTATATAAAACAGACAGCTGCATTTCATTTCGTCTCGGTTCTCGGTATTTCCTACTTTTATAAGATTATTTATAATGAGTACAATTATTCTTTAATAAAGACTTTCCACATTATGTAACGAATATCGATACAATTTCCATACCTCTGTAATTAATAGATCCCGCAGGTAATTGTTATATTTGTATTTTCTATGATGTTATTAATTATTATTCCTAATTTAATTATTTCAACTTTATTTAATTTAATTTATTTTTATTCAGTTTAATTTGTTCAATTCAAGAGCTTATATTATATTAAAAAAAAAAAAAATAGGTAGGTATAACATCAAATGTTTACCTAAATGCTTTTTGTGTTTAGGTAAAGATATTTTTTAAGAAAGACATTTGTTACACTTAACAGAAAAGCGATATCTTATTTCACTAGGAATTATCTTGTTACGCATTATATTTTTCAATAATGAATCATATTTTGAATATGTAGAAATATATTTAAATATAGTCAAAATAATTTTATAAATCGGTACCTATTTTAAAAAGTGGTAGTTTTATAATAATGAAGATATTTTTTGTGATGGTGTACGCCTATGGAAGGTTATCTTATTTAGTCACAAAGTTAAACTTGAGAGCTGCTAAAGCTACTACTCGTCTTATTGACCATATAAGAAGAATATCATATGGTTCACATATTGAACAATGGCAGACAACGACCGTCTGTAGAATATGCGTGATCTACATTTAAAATGTTCTGGTTGCTATACACATTAACTAGAAAATCTGTAGCCCAAATCTAAAGAAAGACGAAGCGATGTAAACAAGCACAGCGACGGTGGTGGGCAAAGTACGGTCGGCCCAGGCCACGCCTTTGTCTTCTGTTCCCTCCGGAGGGCGCGGAGGCCAGCGGGTAGCTATTACAACCACAGCTTGACCGACATTCGCTATCGCTCTCGCACTGAGAAGAGAAGTCAGAGTTGGACGTATAATATTTGTAGTTATCGTAAATGCGCGATAACAGTGCCATATTAAAAACTCTTGAAACATTTTATAAATAACTTTTGAAATAGACGTGAATAAAACGGTAATTATGTACATATTATGTTTATTACACATTCATTATTATTGCCGTTCTTCCATTCCGCCTATATAAATTTTCAAAATTGAAGCTTGGCTTGGCTTTTATGAAGCGTGTCCAATTTGTCTAAAAGGTCTTCCCTATTGCTTTCATTAGCCATATCCTTGCCCTTAAAAATAATTAATATTTTTAAAAATTAGTTAAAATTATTTTTAAACACACCGCAAAACATTAGCAAAAAAAATGTACACTCGACTACTTGCGCAGTACTGTTCTATAATTTTGTTTTTCCTAAAACTAAAATATAACAGCTGGCCAACTTTTAAACGAAATTCATTAAATCTTAAATTGAGTGATTGTTTAAACGATATTATTGGCTGTCTATGAATGAATTTCCTAAATTAAGTTAACTTAGATACTAAATTACATTTATGTATAACACATTTTTATCTACTTACGGATCGGGTTGTTTAGGAAATGTAAAAAAGCTCTTATTACAATTATAGCTTTTATTATTGCAGTTTTTAGTTGCACATACGTTTCCTGTTTTCCTATTGGTCATTATCACTAATGAAAAAAGGAACACTATAGAAAACAAAACAATAAATAAACACAAAACATTACACTCAAAATAAATTCGCAAGAACTACGTCGCTGGCTTAATAGATAATCAACACGAAGTGATTTCCCTATTTCGGTTCGAAACGCTCGCCACTGTGCTGTTCTCTTCTCAAAGGCGGGCCTAAGAAGTGGCGCGCGTGGATCGGCGCAAACAAACCGTTCCTGTCAAGAGAGCGAGCGTACCCTTGCACTTAGCTGGGCGGTGACTCTACGTCTACCACAACATGCATGCCTTTCACCCATTCGCTGAGGACTCTCTGTTTATCACATTGTTACCTACATCGCTTCATTCCTCTTTAGATTTCGGCTAAATATTTTTTAGTTAATCTGTATACCTATATTTTATTGTCACTAATTTTGAAAAAATAGTTTCTTATTAATACAGTATTTCCTAACTAATCTTGAAATACTGAAATGAGGAGGAGGTTTCCTCAAGAGATTTCATGAAGAAAAGTTAAAGTTTAAAATAGGTAACATTTTTCTTCAAGCATATAATAATACTTAAATTTATTATGCAAGAAGTCTTATAAAAAAGACCCATTGTTTTACTAGTAAAGTAATATTCCCATTTTATTACTAGTACAAAAAAGTAACCATTAACAACAGATTAAAGAAGATAGTCATGTAGCCATGATTTCTCAGAACTGTCAGTTTGAAATTTGACGTTTGCCAGATCGCTTTTTATACAAGCATAAATGTCTGAAGAAATACAGTTTTAATGTTGACGTTTGAAGAAAAAATAATATGTGTCACTTGGAGTATAAAGCTCTTTATGTGTTTCCCCAGTTTACACAGCCTCGGCTAACGTCTCGACTGTGTAAGCTTCTGTGCTCAACAAATAATATTAGCCTTCTACTCCTAGTAACATAATATACTATTTTCTATCTAAATTACATCTTAAATCTAAAAATGTTAACGTACATTTTTTTTGTAAGATAGGTACCCACTAAAAAGCAATTACAAAAATTATATTTAGAATTCAGTTATCCCGAAAATAAAGCCATTTACTTCATGAAATCTTTTGAGGAACTGCCTCCTTCAGAATGTTAGATTATTTAGGATTAACTCTGTATAATGTGCTAACTGTTATATTTAGTCACCTATAATAGAAATGATAATACACTAAAGTAGATAAACTACAATATATGTTTGATTAATGATTGATTAATAATATATATACAAAAATATATTTAATGAATTCCATTTGCATACCATTTGCAATGGTTTATAATCTACGCATAGAAGTGTGTAAACAGCCACAAGCAGGAAGAATAAAACTCGACATTTTACTGCAGTTCAGAAAACGTCAAATAACTAGAAAAGGACTTGCATAAAGGAAACTAAATAGAAATGACTAGACAATTCAGAAATGTATAGATATATTAAGTGTTCCATTTAAAAAAAAAAATTTGACTAAGTATTCTTCTCTATGGTTTTGATCCCCTAAAAACATGAAGTTTGTTAATATGTTTCCCGAACACCCTGTATGGTATATCTGACTTCTGGTCTTATGCGCAGATAGAGTTAGATCCTGTTTACACTTGTGAACTATTTCAATTCGTAGTCTTGACAATATGCAGCGCAAAAAGAATTTTAACAAGAACATGTAATTCACGAGTTTTCAAGAAAAACAATAATAAAATGCCAAAGCCGTATGCAATAGCAAAATACATAATATCGACGGATAGCCCAGAGCAAGGTAAATGAAAATGTATAAAAATATATAGGGCGTTACATCTAAAAAAATATTTTTTTTGTGACACTCTAAATATAGGTACATACAAATGTAGGTACCTTCTATACATACAAATAATTTTAGAAAATGGGTCCTAGTGAGTGCTCTGCTATACTAAAGGATAATTGTTTATTGTTAATAGCAACGGAACTATGCTCCACCCACGCACTATAGGGCCACCCTGTATAATGTACATTCTATAGGTATTTATTTACTTTCAACTAATAAGTTATGCATGAAAAAGTTTACAGATTTTATCTGTTAATAGTTGTTAATATTTCACCTCGGAAACGAAACCGATATTATAATTTTGTGGTTTACACATATTTTACGTATGTAGAACGAGAGGAAGTGTGGTGATAGTAGTTTGGCTTGATATTCCAACTTTTTACTGCTTTTGTAGTTTACAAATAATTAAGAAAAGATAATTAAGACCATTAAAAGTGTTGCTTGTCGGTGTATGATCACTGTGTTATTTCTTCAAGCGAAACAAAAATCAACCAAAGAGGTACCTACTTACTATAATTGTATAAATAATACATAACAGGCCACATTGTCACTTTACATGGATCTATTAAAAACAAACCGTCATAGAGTACTTTAAAATGCATAGGACGATTGTATTTATAGGACGAGATAAATTTATGGAATCGCTTTTACCACTTCAGTGTAAACACTTTTTATTAAAATAACATGACTTTTTAGTAAAACTAATAATATTAATATTTACAATCGTCCTATGCATTTTAAAGTACTCTATGAAAGTATTTTCTGAATCAGTAATAAATAAGTTTTCCATCGTCTTTAACAATTTTTTTTGCTGTGAATAATTTCTTTTTGGATTTTACTTCGAATATTTCTTTCGATTTATTAATATTTTATATAATATATACTATACCAAAACCATTATTTAATAATGGTTTTGGTATAGTATATTTTATACAAAATATTAATAAATAGAAAGAAATATTCGAAATAAAATCCTAAAAAAAATTATTCACAGCAAAAAAATTGATAAAGACGATGGAAAACTTATTTATTACTGATTCAGAAAATACTTTCATACGGAGACTGACCTCTGTCAGTTTCCATCTTTGCAGCTATCTTTGCTGCTATCCGTGTAGCTATTCTATATTAAGTTCTTCAAATGTCATAAAAAATCTAAATAATTTCTGTTCTTCCAACTTAACTCTTGTGATGTCAAGATACTTCATCGTCCACAGCCTGTGTGTTTGGTTATTATTATCAATAAAATATTATTAAACATTGCATTATTTGTAGCATCACAACATAATGTTGTGATGCTTTTGTTATTAAAAGCATTCGTTTCTATCCAAATGAAAACTTTTTGTACTCTAAAATCGATGCATCGATTGCTTTTTCAATGTTTACTGTAGGTACAGTAAGTGATTAATAACCCCTATCTACATGTTTATCATTAACACTCAGTGAGAAAGAGTTACCAACCAGTACGTACATCCTTTTTGTACGTAAAAATATATGAAAACATAAACACTACCTACTTATCTCATAATAGGCTCTGATAGGTAGTAGTAACTTGAGTTCAGCGTTATAGGATTTTATTATTTACTAAAATTCTGGCAATGGTCCAAAGGCTACCAAATTATTCACAGTGCTGATGCTAACTTAAACCAGGGCAATGACATTTAAAAAATGATACCTCAAATCCTTTGTTTGTCCAGTGGTTCTTTTGAATAACTTTTTCTTTCTTTAGAGGTATCAATTGTTATATCCTTGAACTCATCTATACCAGTTTCGTAACTGGAAAAGTAAGACATTGATTTAATAGTTCCATTGGTAACGTCATGAATGAACAGGCCCTAATTTATGGAATTTGATAAACAAGTATTACTTTTAAATTTATGGTACAGCCCTGGTTTTGAGTTTATAAAATACTTGTTTCATTTGCTGGATTATTATATTTAGAGCATACCTTCACCAGCAGTGTGAAGGACTCACACTGGCGGTGGCCATTTTAGACAAGTTTTAGACTTGCTAAAGATTAATTTTATTGGAAGAACATCGATCAGTAGCTACAGTTGCTAATTTTCTAAAACAATTTTATTCTCAAGTGTCACTAAATATAGCGAGTGTCATTATGTCCCTGATATGTTTATTACCGCAAACTAGAATACGCGTTTCTTATTATAAGGAGATACACTTCAAAGATAAATTTTAAATGAGGGGATGAAGGCATATCTTAAAAATGGCTAGGTTAGCCATTAGCCTACAAACAGAAATATTCTGAGCAGAGCTCTGGAGTTTAATTTTTCAGAGTTAAATTTTTCAACATAGTGTGTGCTGTTTTAATTGACGTAGTTTTGTAAATAAGCTCGCGCCAAAGCGAATGATAAATCTCACTTGGAAGTTTTGAGAGAGTGTTTTTATTGACGTGGTTTCTTGAATATGTGAAATTTGATACGAAATAATACTATACAATTAATCATTTTTTCAAAATTCGCGAATTTTGTCAACTAAATTTATGTCTGTTACTGTTAATCTAGAGAACATACCTACTACAAGTGTATATCGTGCTACTACCTATTCTAATATAAACTATTGGCAGCGACATATTGTATAATATGTACTGCTATTAGAAAATCTTTCATCCATTAACCATCGTTTATATATTTTAGCTCTTAATGGCTTGTTAGCATTAACAGTAACAGCTGTGTTGTGGATCAAAGAAGTCTTTAAGAAAATATATTAAGCTCCATATCTCTCTAGGTCTTGACATTGGAACACAAAACAGCTGATGGCTGCTACTAGGTACTTGGAATCAATGACTGACTCCGTCCTTGTCTAGCTTAGAGTACACTGGCTTCGTCTCATGGCCAAGGCTTTCCTTGATGCAGATAGTTTCGAAGTGTTTCGAATGCACTGTGGATTGTTCGGATATGGTCAATTCCTCCAAGTTTCTATAACAATACTATTTATCTATCTACTAAAGACAAAAGTAAAGAATAAATATATCGATTTGAATAAAAAACTTATCTTAATTCTACTATGTTATAGGTTTAAATAATTTAGATTGTTCTTAGTGCAAAGGTAGGCAATCATAAACTTATTAGGAAAAGTATTTTTTTCTTGAGTTTGATTTGTGGCCCAATTCTGGAGTTGTGCGAAAATTACGTTAATATGACGTAGTTTGACAGTTCTCTTGCCTTATAACTATCCACCTGCATAATTTTTACGTCATTTCGCATGGGATTATACCAATGTATTCGCACAAGTGAAAAATTGGGCACCCTCAGGCGGTACGTACCTCTGCGGCCAACCGTTACGGTAATCTATAAATGCTTTCATACATCTCATTTCACGGTGTTGAACTTTGGGACCAACCACCAGACACTGACCGGTTTCGCTCTTATTATGCGCTCGTTAGAATTCCATAGGTAGCGGACTCGACGAACGATGCTGCGACATGATTGCCTAAAGAACATCTGGCATGTTAGTTACTCTAATTTTTCTGGAAAGGGTGCAAGTACTATTATTAGGTGTACTAACCATGCATAATTATCATCACCATCATCAGCATGCCGGTTCCTGCCTTGTTAAATAAAAAGTAAATCCTAAAATTGACATTTCCCAGAAACGCTCAGCCCAATCATTTAATAATTATACTCGTAGTACGAAGGGGAATTAGTCGCGGTTTTCGTCTAGAGTCGAGAGGTTTGGGATTTTGTAAGCATTCGGTAAATGAACTACTAATACTCAACAGCACATCAACGTTCAGAATTATTTCGTAGCTGTAAATATGAAGTATCTAATAATAACAGCAGTCGACTGTAAATTAATCTCGACTGCGACCTACCAGTTGCTATTTAGTTGTGCAAATATAATTTATTTATTTATTTAAGTACCATCCTAAAATATTTTATAATTCTTAGGTAAGTAAGTAGGTACTTCAGCTGATTTTTGCGAAATAATTTTTTTAAATGTATTTACATGGGTCTTACTCAACGTGAACACTTAGCTTGAATGAAATAGCACGGATGTTCTTATTGTTATTAATTTTGGGAAGGCCAGTTGTAACTTATTTTATTAATATTGACAGTCTATCTTATTTGTTTTCTTATTCATCAGCAAATGGGTTGGGGGTGGAAACGTTTTTCCCATATTTACTGTACCTAAATACAGTAGGTTTGCATTTGAAACATAAAATGGAAGGTGAAGGGGATGATTTATCCCTACTAATGTAGTTTTCCACGTTTCCTTCATTCCTGACTGAATGGGGTTGGCATTAGAGCCACGACACCTAAATATTGGTTGATATTGGGTGCGGCCTACTGAATATAGCCTCTTCCAAACAAGACATGAATTTCGGGCTAGTCCTTATATTAAAATGAGGACAGAGAATAATTATTATTTCGGTCGATTTACGATGCGATTTACCGCAGAGTCCCCAATCACTTTACCTAACTTTGTCATTAAGTATTTACAAAATAGTGGCAAAATTTTAGGTCACAATATTAGAGAAATTTAATTTCAAGTCAAATGGCCAAATCTGTTGACTATTGTAGTGGTTATTTATTAATTCTTTAAGATATACACAGTATCCTTGTTTATCGTATCCGTCTGCATATATGGTACCCCAGATACCATTCAATTCATGGGAGCACTGACTATAACACACTCGTTTTTTAAAAGATCACTCACTTATAAAAAGAGATCGCTATTTTTTATTTTATTAAGCGGATAACAAGATGTTATCCCGTGTTAATTAACTTGGTTAAGTAATTAACACAGTTCTAAATAAATATTTAATTCGACATTCCCTTGCCATGTCAGAAGGTGTTTAAGGTGTTCAGAAAAAAATTAATAAACCTCAGGATATCCGGGGCTATATCTTTATTATAATAAGGTTCTGGATAACACAAATTACATAAATTATACTTCTAATTTGTCAAATATCTAATATCCTAATAACTTTTAAATCATAAATGATAAATTCGTCGTATTGGCGCTGCAGTTTTCAATTGCTAGTTTTTGTCAACAAATTGAAAATTTGTGACTTAAAAATTCCCAGATGCCGATTTTCAGTGGAATCGGAACATCTGAAACATCAAATTTTGGAACAAAGCGTTATAAATTCTGAATAAGTTTTTAATAAAAATATCAATGCAATATTTAAAACTGTAATATTTTTATTTCCGAGTACAGTGAACAATAACGAAATTTTCGAATACGTGTTATTCTAAGAAATTATTAAATAAAAAGTAATTAGGTAAGTGGTTATTGATTATTGCCTCTATACTTATTATCTCTGCCGATGTATGATATTAAATATCGATTAGTCATGTGCGCTCACTCACATGATTGTGGTGCTTTTGTGTGTACAGGGGGAATTCAGAGACGCCATGTCAAAACGTCAATCTTTATCTTTTACATTAACAATCATAGAAAGATTTCTACGAAGGCGTGAAAGGGCCACGTCGAAATTTTTCTTCGGTTTCGTAGATTTCAGACTTTAAACTCTGAATTCAGACTTTATACTCTGAATTCACACTTTAAACACAGAATTCAGACTTTAAACTCTGAATTCAGACTTCAAACTAAATTCAGACTTTAAACTTTGAATTCAGACTTTAAACCCTGAATTCAGAATTTAAACTCTGAATTCAGACTTTAATATTAACAGCTACTTAATTTCCTGAAATATAAAACAGGGTCTTCAAATTTTCAGGTCAAAATCGAATTCAAAGAAATCACCAAAATTCAAATTTTTCAAATGGCAACCCCATCATCTATATATATATATATATATATATATTTGAATTTAGGGGACAAATTGAGGCCTAGTTTATGTAGAATGTTCTATACCTAAAATTCGTTCCTGGTCAGATATACGGGATTTTAGATAAAGCAGGGAAAAGTTTATGATACCGCTAATAATAAGAGTAATGCCATGAAAAACAAATGAATAATTCCGCCAAAATTTAGTATATTAATTATCATTTTAATAACAAATCATTTAAATTACCTAACTAAATATTAACTTAACAAATTTACATCTCCCAAAAAGTGGTTTTTCCACTAAGTTACCACTCTATACTCATAACGATATGAATTACTTGTTCAGAGCCTTCATTACAGAGTCTACGGATTAATTTCTCGTTATATACGCCCATATTTTGTAGATACTTTTTTAAGGCACAGTGTCTAGTTAGGTACCTAATTGCAGCCGTATGTTCAGGGATAACAGTTGATAGTTCAAAGTCTGAATTCAGAGATTAAAGTCTGAATTCAAAGTTTAAAGTCTGAATTCAGAGTTCAAAGTCTGAATTCATAGTTTTTAGTTTGAATTCTACGAAATCGATGAAAAATTTTTGACGTGGCCCTTCTACGCCTTCATATCATTTTTGATATCACAAAAAAATTTAAATACTCGTATATCTTTGAATAATTTTTTGGGCAAAATTTAAATTTTCGATAACGAGCAACTGCGGATTGACTTCAAGATTGTGTATTCTACTAGTTTTTCATCACTAAAATTATAATACCTAGGTTTATTAGTTTTAAATGAAATATTAAAGACAGTTTAAGTAACCGATTTACCAGCAATTGTTGAAAAATAAAAATATTATCATCTGTGGATTTCAAATTAGTAGGTAATTTTCAAAAGATAAATTCTTCTACTTTACTATTTTTACAAAGTGAGGGCATAGCCAGAAATTACTGGATTCTTAGGTTTTTATTGAGTCCAAAAAAATTGTATTAATAAAAAGTTATAAGGTGTGAGAACCATCGTTAAATGTTTTTAAATTGTATGTCTATTAATGTTAAATTATACAGGGTGAGTCACAATTATACAAGGATTGGTTTCCATGGAAAATTCTCGGACAAGTCGATATTTATTTGAAGGAGGATACATTTTTATATTATTGACTTTTATATAGGGTCTCCCAAAAAGGAGAAGTTTACCTCTACATATTTTTTAAATAGAACACAGTGTATTTTCACAGATTTGGATACACTGATATAGGGTTTGATGGATATAGCTCTAATAGTGAGGAAAATATGACCATAAATGGTTACCAGAAAAGCAATATGATGTAGAAAGACTTTGTAGTGTTGGTAGCCTAGCCTAGCCTGGTTGGTTAGGTTCAAAACTCAATGGGCCGAAAACCAGACCCTCCACCGCGACCATGTGGTCTATTGTGGCTCACACCTACTTATATTTCACCCAACAGGTCCAGCCTCTTAATGAAGCTGATCACCTTGTTGGGTAAGAACTTATTCAGATTCTCTGGCAGAAGTTGTCCTTTGCCAAATAACGAGTATCTGATGCTTTCCCCAGCGGGGCAGGTGCATAATATGTGTTCTGCCGTTTCATCATCTTCTAAGCACAAGCGCCACTCAGCATCTTCTGCTAGGCCGAATTTGTACAGATGATATTTTAAACGGCAGTAACCAGTATATGGTTAATATTGCCTTCCTTGGTCTCAGGTGTCGGAGACTTTAGCAGCCTCCTCTCCTGATCCGATGGGATCGGGCTTTTATTAGGAGTTGGATTGATCCCAATCTCCCAGTTGCCTGGGGATCGACAGTTTGACCTCCCTCGTCAGGTTGGTTTTTTTACTGGTTGATTTTCCATAAAAGTCCCACCAGTAGCAAGGGATTCAAGTCCACCACAGCAGAGCCCCGTATTACTGTGGCGAGGGCAAGCATACTCTAGAAGGTTGCCCAGTATTCCAGGTTGGTAGCCTAGCAACGAATCGATATTCTCTTTCTAACTCATTATGCTTATGATACCCTGATGGCACATCCAAATCTGTAAAAATATACAGGGTATTCCATTTCAAAAATACAAGTTGTGTAAACCTATCTTTTTGATGCATGATTTTTAAATATCAATAATATAAAAATGTGTCCCCCTTTGAATAAAAATCAACCTGTTCGAGTATTTTCGTGACTCACCCTATATATATTTGGTTGGTACGCTTAGTTGGAATTAATTTTGTGACGATTAATTATAAAGATCCTTTGCAAAAGTTTTTATCTAAGTTACGTTGTAATGCTCATATAAAATGTATAAATACGTACTACTTGACAGAAAAAAACATATTTTAGGAGATCTGATGGCACTGATAAGGATAAAAAGACAGAATAAATATTAAGTAATAAAATAACGTACCTACAGTTTTATTACATATTCAGCATTCAGCTGATTGATATAAAATTGTAATTAAAATTAAGTGTGCATATACATATGCAAGCACTTTCTTAAGTACTTTAAAATTAAAGTACTCTGATTCCTTAGATGATTTTATGAATACAACTTTATATAGTGAGGCTTAAATCGTCCCTTCCTCAACTAACTTTTGAACTCGTTAAAAGACTCCGGACAAAAGCCAGTCACATATGATTTCAGTCTGAAACCATGTACATGTACATAAAACTGTATCCTGAACTATACTGAAGTATATACTTAGTATAGTACTTTCTTAGAAACTCGTTATAAGTATTTTGTACAAGTACGTTTTCGAAGAAAATCTGGAAATACGTCACATTTACATGTCATAAAATTTGATGACAATTATCATCAGATTTCTCCTTGAAAAGCCACCAGTATGACTTTTTCAAAGAGAACCGTCCTGTACACATTTATCTAATATTTAATTTGACATGACAACATGTCAATGGCTAAACTCATGACATTCCAGCAGCGACGTCTTCGTGGTGACTTAATTCTAACTTTTCGCATCATAAAATATAATTTTGGTGACTTAGCTTCGATTTTTCCGCTAAATTCTGATCATCGGCTTCGAGGACACCCCTTGAAACTCAAGAAAGAAAATTTCAAGACAAGGACCAGGCAGCATTTCCTGAGTAATAGAAACTTTGTAGTTTGGAACAACCTGCCAAATGATGTGATTAATGCGCAATCGGTGAACTTGTTCAAAAATAAAATTGACAATTACCTCTTTTCTATAGACTAGATCTTTATTTACTAGGTATAATATGTTCTTGTTATTCAAATTGTATTTTATTTGGGGCATTATTTTCTATAGACTAGGTCTTTATTTACGATAATGTTCTTGTTATCAAATTGTATTTTATTTGGGGCATTATAGGACATCTGTCCTCTGCCCTTACTGAATTTGTAATAATAATAATAATAATAATAATAATAACATTCACGAACAGATTAAGGAGGAGGTGACGGTAATGTTTCTAATAGATCTTTGATAAGAGTAATCTGCTGCCGAAGTTGCGCGCATACACGTTTATGTACAGTGTGGTCAACGTAAAACTCACCCTCCCCCTGCTTATTTTCTTAATGTTAAATATATAGGGTCATTCCGGTTTAATATTGATAACTTCAAAAATCGATAGAACAGGTGTTCATTCATGATATAAACTTATTTTCTAGATTGCATCGTTTTGGAGATGATCGTGATCGTGAAGTAGGATTTTTTCCCGTTTTACCCTTATATCATAACTTTTGAATCACTTATCCGATTGAAGTGAAATCCGGAACACAAACACTCCTTATAATCCTACATAAGCTTCTTAAGTGTGGACCACCCACCCCTCTCGGAAGTGTATTTTGTGTGTACGCCCCCCCTCCCTTTTACTTTATTTCAAAACTTAAACAAAAAAATTTTTCAATAAAACAACTACACACCGTTCTTGCCTGATTGATTTTGAAATTTTTTTCGTCACTTGTTTATTTTTGACTTTGGCCTTATTTCGCTTATGACGATTAAAACTCAGTTTTAATCATCTCCAGATGATGGGAACTTGGTTGGCGAAACGCGCCCAGGGCACGTGCCAGGGTGCTGATCGGCATTCTGGATATTTTTTTTATTACCACCTTTTGTTAGCTAATAAAATGTGGTCTCTCTGAACTCAAGTATACACTTCCGTTTATATTATACCTAATTATATTATCTATTACATGATACATTACTGATGTATAAATGATGTAGGTACCTACTTGCGTGTAATTGATTTATCTATTAATTGATGCATGAAATGAGTGAAATGCGAGAAACTGAGATTTTTTCAGTCACAAGCTGATATTATCAGCTTGCGAGTAGGTATTATCAAGTTATGCTAATTTATTTTTTTATTGAAGGATTTCAATTAATCCAAATCTTATTTCAGTACAAAAGTCAAATATGTATTTACTAGTATCTTAATATCTCTTACGTACTAGTTAATTGTTTGCAGATTATCATACGTCAAGGCTTTAAGAAGAGATAAGATTTTGGTAAATACGAAATCTTTGAAAAAATGCCGTGATTATATTTGCACGTGACTCGTGCGCTACACATGGAACGACTTATATACATTCCAATTTTTATCTACTGGTAATATAACTTAATATATTAGGTATAGGTAAACAAAAATACTTAAATATGTATTTCTAAATATATTATTAAAAATAAGAAAACCCGTTAATAAAAATATATCTGTTGTATAGTATATATTATATAGTATACAGGGTACTTCAAATTCGATGCAATACCTACATGGGGATCTCAGAAACGGTAACAGATACGAAGTCGGTTAAATGGAGGCAATGTTGAGTATTCAGGGGGGCAACATAATGGTGAAAAGAGATCAAGGCTAACTTGATTAGTTTTCGAAATATTTTGAAAAAACCGAAAATTTCGATATTCGTTTTTGTTTTTTTGCGGGCCTATTTGATGAGGTATTCAAAAATAAAGAGCACTTTTCTATAGCAACTTTTTGCCCTGTTTCGAATGGTGTTAGCAAATTTTCCGCAAAACGTTTCGTTTCCCGAAAACCAACATCAACTTAATTTTTTTAAATACGGACCTGGAATTTTTTTAAATTTTTTGGAATCATTTTTGTAACTTGTTAGGATGCCACCATAAAAGGAACCAGATTTAAACGTTTTGTCTAAAAAAATCCATCATTAGTATTTTTGTTTCGACTTTTGTTAATTCTAGATATTGAATAATATTTTTGAGGTTTAATTTTTATTTACGATAAATAAACAAAAGCTAATAATAAAACAACGAATTAACAACTATAAACTTTGATGTAATTGAATAAACAATGAATAAAACAACAAAATATGTTAAAACTATAAAAACCCTAAAGCAGATGTTGAAATAACCCTCCGTCATTATTCGTGCAGAGGCGAATTCGTTTTTTTAAGTTTTGAATAGATCTTTCGATTTCCCTTGCAGGTATTGAATTCGCAGAACACGAATAGTGGCATTTCTCAAATCCTCAATGTTATTATATTGATTCTTATATAAAACATTTTTAGTTCTTCCCCATAAGAAATAATCTAATGGGGATAAATCAGGAGCTCTTGCTGGCCATTCTATAGCACCATGATTTCCAATCCATCTGTTTGGAAATGTTTCATTTAAGTAGTTGCGCACAATTCCTGAATTATGAGGAAATTTAAATAAAATTAAAAAATTCTAGATTGCTGAAAGCCATTTTTAAGTACCGATAGTGCTTGACACAACATTGAAATGTGTTTCTCATAGAAACGTTTGCCTAGATAAAACTAAATCTAAGAGGACCACGGGAAATTATTAATGATGGATTTTTCTTAGACCAAACGTTTAAATCTGGTTCCTTTTATGGTGGCATTCTATCAAGTTACAAAAATGATTCCAAAAAATTGAAAAAAAATTCCAGGTCCGTATTTAAAAAAAATAAGTTGATGTTGGTTTCCGGGAAACGAAACGTTTTGCGGAAAATTCACTAACACTATTCCAAAAAGGACGACAAAAAGTTGCTACAGAAAAGTGCACTTTATTTTTTAATACCTCATCAAATAGGCCCGCAAAAAAACAAAACCGAAAATCGAAATTTTTGTTTTTTTCAAAATATTTCGAAAACTAATCAAGTTAGCCTTGATATCTTTTCACCATTATGTTGCCCCCCTGAATACGCAACTTTGCCTCCATTTAACCGACTTCGTATCTCTTACCGTTTCCGAGATCCCCATGTATTGCATCGAATTTGAAGCACCCTGTATAGTATATAGTATAGCTCTATGTAATATTTTGTATGGCTAATTCCAAAAATAATTACCATTAATAATTACTTATGTATACACAAATCGGTGAACCATTATTCTAGTTACAGCGTTCCATGTTAATACAATCATAATTAATATAATTAACTGAACAACTAAAGTTCACGTAAAAATAAATAAATGTATATTCGTATAGTTATTAAATTATTTTCCTTAAATAATAATTATTATCCTGTTTCGTATAATTCGGTACTGTTTAAAAAATAACTTTCACAAGCAACAAACAACCCAAACGTTTAAACTTTTCCATGCAATCTCTCCCTGACTTTTTAATTCTAAAAAAAAAATTATGAGCCCTAACTCATGCTTATGATTTTTTAAATGTAACATCCAATATATTTTTATGTATTTGAATAAAGAGTTGTATCACAAAGTCACAAAGATATTGCTGTAGGGGTTAATGGGACTATTTCTAATAATTGGGTTGTCCAACAAACTGAAACTATGCTACAGTATTTTCCGTAGATACGTAAAGTCCTATATCGATTGTAAGTTTCCAGGTTTTTATTTGGATATATTTTCCTTTTGTTATCCATCTGATTCTTAACATCTGTTTAATATCTTTGTGTTTATGGTACCTATACGTACTCAATTAAAAGCATTTAAATTATTTATTGTTGTTATTGTAAGAAAGATTATAATGAAAGATGGAACTTTGGCATTCATTCCAAATAAAATATTATTTCGTGAAATAAAATATTATTATATTTAATTTCATATTCTCCATAATAATAACGCTGATTGAAATTAACACCGAAATTATTCTAACGCAATTATTTTCAGAAATAGTTTCGTATCAGTTAGAATTTTTTGATATTTCTTGATTGTACATTACCTTGTTTTCCTAAACCTTGTGCGGGTATTCTTTACCAAGGATTTTTAAAGTTAAAAATCCTTGATTTTTTACCGCTGATGAAGGCCAATAAAAAATTAGATGTTGGCTTTTCTAAAGTTTATGATTTTGTGATTAATTAAATCTGTAAAAAAGTATACTTAAAGCAAGTTGATACAGCCTGACTGATAATATTGGGAATTTCTATTCTAATTTGGAGATTATTATTTTGTGACGATTACAGAGATAAAGAGGGATAACATTACGATATATGGATAACCGTAGCACATTGCCTTATATGGTAAATTTAAGCGTCTGCCTAAACAGGAAAGATCAAGTATTGCACGAATGAAGCAATATTTTTCGACTAGTTAATAATAATTATTACCCAAGTAAAAGAAATCAAGTTGTGAATATATTGCTTAAGCTCACACACAAGTGAAAACGGAATGATTTCAATTTCATTAACAATATTCAAAATGTAAAAGTTAACAATTACAAATACCTAACACCAGTTAATAAACCTTAAATTGAGTCAGTTCCAACTGGCGAAAAAATGTATGTGGTCTTGCAAGCCCAAGAGGGTTGTAAAGCTTGTAGTTGATTACACCAAGCTAAACAAGATATTTTGGGTGGTGATAATATTAACTTTTGAGGACGAATAAAATTCATTCGTAAAATGGATGGGGACCTGAAGTTTTCATCAGTTCTTTTTAAAAAAATTCAAGCGCAACTTGTTGTAAAATAAGTTGGGATGCCTTAATTGTAATTTATGCATCCCATGCCACATAAGCTTTAAGGCAAAATATTGATCTTTTATTTATTTTTTTGGTATATATCAACATATAGAGATCAACATTTTCCAATGAATATATCATTTGAAACCTTTCATTTTCAAGATAAAGATACATCCCAGACCAATATTTAGTTCTTATATTTGAATCTTATTAAAAAACTTAATATAGACTTTTTATACATGACAACCTGTCAATAAGCAAGTCTGAAGAAATTGGTGTTATTTGGTCCAAGATTCAAGGTCCAAGGAAGACATGTTTTCATTTTCCTTAATAATTTTTCTTTCTTGGGACAATGTAATGTTTTTCACAAGAACAATTTAAATAAAAAAAGTCTTACTTGTCAATACAACTAGCACATACGAAAAGAAGTAACATTTGTCTAGCAGCTATACATTTGTGGGGGTATGATTTTGTGGCATTCCCTAGAAACATAAAGTAGTAAATCGTGTAGAAAATTTTCTTAGTAATTCAAATTTTCCAAATTTCAAGGATTACTCGAAAATATAAATAATCTTTTATCTACCTCGATAGAGATAACGTTGGCATACTTCCATGATTACGAAACCAATTATATAGTATATTGACTTCTTTTTCAATTAGAAACGGAGCTGCCAAAATCATCGCACGCTGGCTTCATAAATAATAATCTCTGGGTAACGAACCATTTAATATTCTCTGAAGATAACTGCTGGATGTCGATGTCAATATACCGGAAGTTTACATTTTGCCGCTGCCTTTTTATTCTTCCTACGCATTTGTAAGCTTTCATGAGCTGATTTATGTTTATATCTGCAAGGATATATAGTGATATTACAATTGAATTAGTTATTGCAGATCATCCAAATAGAATTTAATAAAGTGGATACTAGAAGCGGATGGTTCTTTATGAAACATCGTGAAAATAATTGTTTTGAAAAAAACATTGATCTCATTTAGATGTTCCAAGAAATATATAGAAAACACTCTATATACTAGTATTTTGGCTTGTTAGGCCTTTTTCAATAGAGTAAATGTCTATTACTAAACATTTCCAAGCGCGTTTTCGTTATTTATTTGTTTACAAGTTTACCTACCCCCGATTGATCCTACCATCTGGTAAAGCCCGAGTTTTTATTACCTTTTCTAAGAAGGGCGAGAGTGTAAAATCTATCTGATCATTTGTAGTACACGGATTTATAATTAAAGATTTTTTAATTTCTAATTGTTCTAACAGATCTAACCGCTTTCCTTTCTTTTCACGATGCAGTACCTTTACATTTTTCTGATCTATAAAATGATTGTTTTCTATGCAATGCGTGGAAAATCCTGAATTTTTTGCGTTATTTAATACGGATTTTTTATGTTCTTTTACTCTAGTTTCAATACTTCTACCGGTTTGACCCAGATACACGGCATTACAATCCGCGCAGTTAATTTGGTATACCCCCGGTTGTTTTAATTTATTAACCCTTTCTTTGTTGTTTATAAAAATCCTCCCAATAGTACGCTTGTTGACACTAATCGTTTTACACCCGTTTCGTTCTATTCTGCGAGCTGTTTTTTCGCTATTATCTGGGACGTGATTAATATAACTATAGGTGCCCTCCTTTTCCCGAATATTGTAAAACTCCCGAGGAATTAATTTCCTCCTTTTGTTTTTTAGCATGCTATCTATTAGTTTTTCTTTATATCCGTTGTTTCTTGCAATTTGTTTGATTGTACTTAATTCTATTTCAAAATCTGCTTTTTCCAGCGGAAACAGCCTATGTATTAAACTATGGAAAACCGACTTTTTTGTTTGCCAGGACTGCTGGTATAATTGCGTCGGAATTTCTTGGTTTTCTATAAACCGAGAATTTTAATTTATTTTCTACCTTTCTTATTGTTATATCCAAATAGTTTAATTGATTGTTTTCCTCCTTTTCCATTGTACAACAATTACAAAATGGAATTTGCTTAAATTTTAGTAATTAGTTGAATTTATTACCTAATTCATTGATTGCTTGGATAGGTATTTCAAAATTAATAAAAAAGAGGTTGCGATCCTGCTTATATGTATTATTTATCTTCATATCTTTAGTTGGAACACTTTCGAAGGATTTACGTAAAGTTTTAAATATGGGTGAATGACAACAATCACCCACCAAGTCTAAATATCTATAGGAGACTCGTATTCTTTAAGATTAACAAAATTCAGTTTTGCATCATTGTTGTGCAGTTATTCTCATAATAATTATTGACTCGTTCAAAAAATTCCTTTATCTATGATACAATATCTTCATATCTATATATCATTAAACATTATGATATAATATCTTCCATAAAGCACAGAGCCATATTAATCAGAGGACAATATGTAGCCATAGCTAAGCCATATCTTTTTAACAGGTTCATATGTTTTCATGCAGAGGCGCATTCATTTTTTGATTTGCCAGTACTTATGCTTAGGTACACTTAATTAACTTATTAAGGACCCCGCTTCAAGGTCAAAAAGGTCGTTATCGCACATCATGTAAAACTAAAAATCAAATTGCTAAGTTGGGTAATGTAGGTGCAGGGTATTCGCGTATACCTATTTTGACCTCTACCTACAGGGATTATTAAGAAGGTTAGGAAAAAAGTTTAAATACTAAAAATTTACCTAAATAATAATTTAAATAAAAGTTTAAAAAGTTGTTTTGTTTGTCACGTATTATCTTTTGGATAGGTCGAAAAAAAAATTGAATGTCGTAAATTTGAGGAAACCAATTGAACATAATATTTTTAAATGGGACACCCTGTATAATTTTACACGTTTGGGTAAACATTTTTTTCTTGATTTCAAAAATATATATTTTTTTGACATTTGCACTGACAGTTTTCGAAATCTTTAATATTTATGTGTTTGCAATAAATCATAAAAAAATATTAAAAATTGAAAATATTAGAAAATGTTTAAAGAACTAAGGAGGTTACATCGAAAATCATTAAATATTTTTTATTACTGTTGGTTTCTACTGATAAATATTTTCAGTTCTTTGTATTTTTTGTATTTTTTTTTTTTGGTACTCGCTGTCGAATATTTCGAAAACTGTCAGTGCAAATGTCGACAAAATATATATTTGGAAAATCGGCAAAAAAATGTTTACCCAAGCGTGTAAAATTATACAGGGTGTCCCATTTAAAAATATTATGTTCAACTGGTTTTCCCAAATTTACGACATGCAATTTTTTTTGAACCTAGCTAAAAGATAATACGTGAAAATCAAACAACTTTTGTATTTAAACTTTTTTTCTAACTTTCTTAATAACTCCTGTAGGTAGGGGTCAAAATATACGCTAATACCCTGTACCTAAGTAATTAAAGCTGTATTTGTGATTTTTAACGTTAGGTTGCTGTTATTAATTTATCAAATATATAAATATGTAGATTATTAACTACAGTTTCTTTATATTATGTATGTTATTGCAAATAATTACAAGTTTTATATCAGGAATTTATTTAAATTCCAGAATTTTATGGTAATTTAACCACCTTCGGGGCGTCGGAAACATAACGCTCCTCACCACAATTTTGACAGGAAGAGCCATTATTCCTTAATCCGGCAATGTAAAGCATTAGTTTAATAATAATGAGTCTATTTTTTATAATTATAATACATAGTATCCTCTAGATATTAGATAGTACTATCCTATTATTTTAATAATATAAGTAGAACAAGAACTAGTACCATTATAAGTATGTTACTTTGGAGTGAATTTTCTAAACTCCTATATTCGGCCTTATGATGTATCATTTGATGTTAAGGTAACATCGATGTTAACCTTTATAACCAATCAGAAATTATTATTTTTCGAAAACATGGCTACTGATTGGATATGAACTTAACAGCCCTTGTTATAAATAACATGCGGTATACATAATAGGCCTGATTATTTGATTTACTGTTATCCAATGCTATCATTTGTATCTCATTGTAAACAATTTCACACTGACGACTAAACAGGTGGACGGGTCTCTATTAGCTATTAATGTTACTACCATAAATGTAATACCATTAAACCCACATTTGGGAACTTATCTGCCATTTTGATTCCTAAAAGAATGGCCTATAAATCTAACGCGTGCTTTATTATGGCCAAGAAAGCTGAATTAAACGGTCTGCAAAAGGAAAACGACTTTGCTCACAATAATAAACGAGCGGTATTTTTACGTGGACGCGGTTATGTGTTTTATTTTATGATTACAAGCAATAGCCCACGGTTACTTCTAAATATGTGTCCGAGATTAATGAGCAAATAGGCAAATGGGTGGCAACATTTTGGTAAATTACATTTGCGGATGCTGTATTTAAGTATTTAAAAAAAATTACCGGCATTTCTATTTCGCCCAATTTTGTTTTATTTCTGCAACCCCTTTTATGCAAACTAATAGTCTAATAAAACATATTTTTAAAAACAGCAGTAAACTGCCCTTTGCTTAGAAAAAAAGGTTCACTGTTGTGGGTTAAAGGCCATTGTGGAATCGTAAGGAAAGAAAGGGTTGACTGTTTAGCAAAAGAGGCAACAATAGGGGATATTGTTCTAAGTTTTGAGATATCCAAAACATTATTTTTTTCGAACACTCAAGCAGCAACTGTAGCAAAATAGGTACCGCAACTGGCGACGTTTATAAGAAATATAGTGTAGTATTACTAGAGACTTATACATCTTGTATAAGTCTCTGGTATTACACTATTATTATTAAAACTGAGAAAGAAAGAATATTCTATCTAGCTTGGAAGTTAAACTAGATAGAATAGGTTTTGTATATGTTACTAATAAGTACCTTATAACTCTTCTGTAACCCTGCCCATGGGCCTACTCCTCGGAACGTATGATCCTATCTGGAGAGTCCTCTCGGCAAATCCAGATCCTTCTTATGTCCTCTGTGAATAAAAAAAATAGGGTTATAAAAGGAATATTTGGATCCGTAGCAATGACCTTTGGTATTCTCTTGTTTTTTGTAAAACCAATCTTATTTTTTGTTAGTGACGCATATTTTCATTTAAGGTAAAAGGGATCGATTTTTCTAAGTCATGTAAGGCACTTTTTTAGAGAAAAATTAATACAATATTTCAATATTATTAATCAGCGCGTTTTAAAACTCCCATTTCCAAAATTTTATTGTATTATGGTTTCCCATCCTCTGGTTGAGAGTAACGATCTCTCAAAAACACAATTTTCTAATCGTAATTAATTAATAAATTCGTAATAAAAAAGTCATCATTCAATTAGCAAACTCTAATGTAATGAAATTTTGGAGATAGGGGTTATGGTGATGCTGATCAATAATATTGTGTCAATTTAAAAAAAAATAAAATAAAATGCCTAACATGAAAAATCTACCTCTTGAAAAATCAACCTCTTTTTCCTTAAAATTGCACATCACTTAAAAAAAAATAAGTTTGCTTTTATAAGAAGAGTATAACAAAGGTCATTGCCATGGATCAAAATTTATTGAAATCAGATAACTAATAACAAATATACGAAGGAAGGCCCTTAAAAATGAGACACTCTGTATATATTAAAAAAAAATAGAAAATATTAAAATGCCATATAAATTAGACAACCCTCAAATTCAAAGCCAAAGGTTGTCCGGAAGGATGTTACACATTGAAAAACGCAGCCCATACCCACCGCCATTGTCAGTGCCGGAGTTGGGGATCGAACTCAAAGCATAATAGAATAATGTACCAGTTTTATTGTTCTTATCTTCTTATACGTAATAAGTATTAAGTATAAATAATATATAATTCTTATTAATTTATCACAAATCTTTTATTCTTTCAAAAAACTGAAGAGACAATTTATGCATGGATATGGGGGAATTTCTTATTGACTAGGTGTTGACTTGGGACTTTATATACATACTAGATCTCCCATGTCATCTAAGTTACGACAATTAACATGAGTTATTAAGTTTCATTTCATTTTATATTCCTAAGACACATTATGACAAAATATTGGTAATGGAACCAATAGAACTGATTCTTAACACTTCTGATAATCAAAATTCTGGAGTGTAATGAATTTTTAATTAAAATCAATGATTAGTTTCCAGTTATTAGGTAGACTTTATGTAGTTACCTAAGAGCATGAGGTGACAAGTGGCGTGCCGTTTAGGGGTATGTGTTGCGACGTCTCATACTGAAGTACAAAATTTCACTAATTGGAGCTCCACTAGCGGCAAGTTTTTTTTTACTTTATAATATTATCAATCAGGGGACTCGGAACAAGTGAAACTTTGTGTTAGGTGGTCTGAGACAACTATGTAAATATCTATTATAACCTGAGACAAGTTTTTATTGATATGTTATGTAAAAAATCATTTCACTCCAGAATTGTGGTTATCAGAAGTATTAAACAATTAATTCTATTGGTTCCTTTAGCAATATTTCTCACAGTGTACCTTGTGAATATAAAATTTAATGAAATGTAATAACCCGTTAATTCCTAGTAAGTAAGATGACATGGGAGACCCGGTATATGTTTCCTGTCTTCTTATAGCACAGCATATATAGAACAATTTATATGCTGTACTTATAGATCATAAGGGTAGAATGGAATAATGAAAGGTTTTCTATTTGATATTTAACATAACACCTTACGCCAATGGGCATATCTAAAACAATTTTACATTAACAATGCCTTGGAACACAGTTTGAATTACAATTAAGACAAAAGTTATATATAATATAAAGAACAAGTTTTATACAGATGGGAAACATTTACAGTTCCTATAACTGACCAAACCAGATTGGACGTGAGATACAAACGTAAACAGTATAAAACTACTAAAGGAACTGGCCGAGAAGTTCTCTAATTCACAGATAGAACATAAATAGTACACCATTCAACATCTTATAAGTTTTTTCAGTGTATACACAGGACGAGAGAAAATAATTTTCACGAATATTTATGCAGTACTTTGTAAATGTTGGTAAATTTACTCCATTTTATGTATTATTCTTCACGAGGTTGGTGAAATTGACCAGCTATATACATTTTGAAAATAACATTGAAATAATTGTCAATTCTTCCTAGTATAATACCAAGAGTACCTTTCGAGATATTTTATCATTTATCTTTAAAACAAAACAAATATTAGTGCCATTCCAAGAGGAATGACCCAGTCTTTTAAAGAGGCACTAAATCTGGATGGCGTACTAAAAATTAATACAAAAACGTATTTTTAAGCCTTTATTAGTTAGCAACTAATCTATCTCGAGAAAAATGAATGTTACATAAAAAAAGGTTTTACTCGTCCGTATTTAGTAGAGGGTGGATACCTATAGGAGCGATGAAATAACTATGTGAAGTAGTCGAACTATATGTAAAATCATTTAGTACAAGGTCATAAAATACTTTCAAGTAATAATAAAAGACATAAACTTTAATTTTTTTTTAGTATTACAAATTACCATAAAGTTTAGGCTCTTAACAGCTTCCGTCCAGGATCCTCTTGAATTAACATTTTCTTCTTTTGAAATTTTGTTGGAATTCTAAAAGAATTATGAGCTAATATATCGTCTTTCCGTAAGTTCTGCATTTATTAATATAATGTAAAATCTCTACCCCTCATTCTAATCACAAGGATTATCCCGAAAGTCTGAGATATATGTGGGAGAGGGGGCGGCATATTATTATTTCGCGGACCGCATTTGCGCCTCAGGAACAACTTACGTTGGTAGGCCCTAACCACCATTCAGTGCTGGAATGAGGGAAACCTGGAAAACCTCATTAGTTAGGGGTACAAGTCAAACATCAACTGATTTTAATCTCTCACATTAACACCAAGTTGACATTCTTCCCATCCTA
Source organism: Pogonocherus hispidulus (assembly GCA_963924545.1). Lineage (NCBI taxonomy): Eukaryota > Metazoa > Arthropoda > Insecta > Coleoptera > Cerambycidae > Pogonocherus > Pogonocherus hispidulus. The sequence continues at coordinate 45,925,166 of OZ004698.1, read as the reverse complement.
GACCATCGCCAGGATAGTTGCCAAGCCATCCCTGCGAATAAGCAGGGTCTTGATCTACGAGTAAACAATTTAATTAAAAATTGTTTGGTGGAATGGGAATTAGAACCCACGACCTATGGGTTGAGCGATCAGGACGCTAAGCCCTGAGCCACCGGCCCGAATATTTCTACAATATATTGGTTAAATTATCCCAACTATTATCCAAAATGTAGCACCCCGTAAATAAATGATTTTCATGGAAGTAGAATTTACGTCAGTAAAATTAGACGTACTTCAATTACATTGCACCGATAAGCTAATCTAAATATATTTATCTCTGGGAAAATCACATACTCCAGTTACCTCACAAACATTTTTGTGGAATATCGAATATTGATTTGAAGATAACTTTTCTTTTTTTGGGCAACTTGTCCAAACCACCTGTCTATTAACACAAATCCAGGACGCTATGGGCAGTTTTAGAAATACATGAGCGGTTGATCCAACCACCGGTGCCATCACTCCCGAACTTCCCTATTAGTAATAAAACCATAAGCACCAATACCCATGGTGCTAGTGCTGCTATTACTTGGAGACAGAAATCAAAAAATAATCCAGCATCAAACTCTTCAGTTTTACGTTTTCTCTTCTTTCAGTTCTTTCGGTTTTATATTTTTTATTTAATATGTTTGAGTAAAAGTTCCCTCGTAAATATATTAGAAGTTAATTATATTAGCTGTGGTTTCTGTGTTATACATTTTAATGGGTCTATCTGTAAGAATTGTATTTGTACGGATGCATCCATTCAGAAGAGAAAAGCATTAGGTCATCCCCCTTAAAGGAGTTACGAATCGTTTAAGGTTTCTTATGATGGGGTTGAACTTTATCCAGGCTGTTTTGAAATCCTGGAAAACCAAACTTATATTATTAAACACAGTGGATATTATTTCGTTTTTAACAGGCAGTTCTCTTACGACAACATTGATATAGGATCAATGTTGTCCCATCTTGGAACATCTTCCCAAAAGAATGCACAAGGTAAAATTAAAATTTCTGCGCTGACTGGTACATAATTTTAGAACAAGACTTTTCCTAAAAGTGGAGGCGAGTGGAATACGGATTTCTGGGAATTAACAGTATCGCATCGAAAAAAGTTACCCACTCTGTTCTAATTCACCTCTGCCTAGATAAAAAAGCATCCTACTTATGTGCTCAGTTAGCGGATGAATGAAAAAGAAAAACACATTCCTTGAGAACATGTAAACAAGACGCAGAGCCTCGAGACGCACCCAATTCAATCATCGTATTTACTAATAAGGCAGAATGAACTTTCGTTTTCATTCGAACCAGAGAAATGCAATTTTTTTCAACGCCAAATATGGGTAGGCAGAACGTTTTCTGTGTCGAAACGTTCGGTGCCTCCTTATACATCTTATACAGAAGGTGAATGTTCTCTTGGTTCTGAGAGACCAGTAGTAGTAGTTGATGGTAACCACCAGTGGCGCAGCAATGCTAGTTACCATCATTATGAATCAGAATTATTATTACTTTATTTAAAGAGGTGAAGATACCAGTTGGTAACCTGTTACATATAATATACATTTAGGTGTGATTCAGGTTAATGTTAAAAACGATTAAATCTTTGAAATTGAAACCTTTTTTATTTCATCTTCAAGACAATATAACTTGTTATGCAGAGAAAGGTCTACTAAGTTCGCTTTTATGAGAAAGAGGAGTTAATTCCGCGTAATCATCTGAAATAAAAGAAGTGAGGGCTGTTAAAAATTTTGAAAATGTAACCTCTAAAATGGAGCCCTTAGTATATTGTTTTTAAATTATTTTACTTATGGACCAACAATACAACTTAACACAAAACTACAACTACAATAACTACAAAAAAAAATTGAAATCCTATTCTTGAAGGGGGTTGGAACATTTGGTGTGAAGATAACGCACGTTTCGCCAACCAAGTTGGCATCATCTGGAGATGATTAAAACTGCCTTAAAACAGTTTTAATCATCTGTCCGTTGTAAAGCTAGACTTATAAAACCCTATATTAGTGTACTACCTCCTTCTGAGAGACCCCATTTGCTTAAACTGTAATTAATAAGTTATATGTAATTAATAAGCTCTTTATTGAGTCATTATTTTAAGCAATGGATTTATTTCAATACTGAATATGACCCAATGCTGTCTAGCTAAGGTTTTCAGCTATCTAATTAGTAATAATTCACATAAGGCTTCACTTCGTTTTTCGGATATCGATCGAATACTTATTTATACATAGTATGTACATACCCCCGATAATAATATCAAAGAGAATAAACTAATTGATGATATGGTGTGCGCCATAATTGATGCGTGCATGATAACCATTACATAGCAACATTATTATTTTCCTGTCTTCATTATTGTTATTAGTTATTGTTATCTGCTCTGATAAATATTCGATGATTTTTTTTGATAACTGCCAACGTAATCGGAAAATCTATTTCTCAATCTTGTGTGATGCAGTTTCTGATTTATCAAGGTGTCATACAGAATGTAAAAAAATGTTAAATATTATAAAGGTAGTCTTTCACTAAAAGTTTGCAGTGGATGGATTAACTGGTATGGGACTATTAAAGCAGTCATCTAGATTTCTATTATTAATTGAAAGAGTTTCTAAATGATTAGGTATATTGACGATAAAAGCCTTGAATATGTTGGCCGTTACTTGATGATTTTCACTTTATTTTGTCAACAAGACATACAGTGAGTCACTGCATTTAACTAACCATACATTAATGTTCTCCGGATATTGAAGCACCAGGTAATTTGGCATATAAATGAAATAAACAATTTTAAAATTCAAAACAGGTATACAAGACACCTTTATATTCGATATTGGTATAGGCCTCCCAAGTTTCTAAATTATATATTGGCATAGATAATAGTGAAACATAAAAATATTTAATAAAAAAACATAACATAACAATAGAAAAATTATGTGTATTATAATAACTTCAAAAGTTAACAAAGCATATTAACTCATAACTGTTACTTTTATAAAAGACTGTATATAATATAATACATAATACTGATAGAAAACGTGTAAGACAATTTATTTTGGATCCTGTTGTTAGTAGCAGAATCAATATTTTAAGTCAATGAGGGTACCTGCCTATATTTACCAACAAATTGATAAAAAATGCAGCGGCTTCATAATGTGATGGGATGGTATCAAACTTGAGTGAGTAGGTATTAAATCTATCAAAAATATAACACAAAAGACCGTGAAGACAAAAACTGGTAAGTAAAAAACTTCAAAGAAATAAATTGATATATTGGCCTACACCGTTGGATTTATAAATATCTTAATCATTTTCAAGTTAACGTTTTCTAACCGTCAGTTCTGTGACTACTATTTTAACAAACCACCTTCCACATTCAAGGTCAGTTATTCATGCAGGTGTATCCAGAATACTAAACAGACGCAAGTCAATTCTCGAGTCACTTTTGCTTTTAGCAACGGATGTCCACGTTTTGCTTCTTTTTTAGTATCGGTACTAACCTTTCTATAAGTGGTCATAGGATAAGTATTAGATAGTCCGTACTCGTTTCAATTGCTGATGCAGGATGAAACATAAAACAAGTAAAAACTGAAACAGTCCTGTAAATACTGCACCAAAAAGGGAGAAGAATTACATTTATATCACATCAAATATTTTTTATGGGAGTAGTAGTAGGTATTATTTCGCCTACAATACAATTAAAACCACAAAACAGAAAAAGAATTAAAACTAAAACATTTAGGCCGACCGCCCACGGTGCGACTGTTTTGAGACAAAAGTTGCAAACTAGTTTACTCTAGAACGAGTTTACAACCAAAATGAAACTCTAGCACGCACACGGATGCGATTCATTGTGAATCAGTTTCAATCAGTTGGTTGTAGCAGTGCAGACAATTTTTACCATGTAAATTCTGAATATTCAGAAACAGATGAGGAAGACATCATTGATTATTATCAATACAGCAGACTGAACAGGACACAGAGAGAGTGCATCCATACATAAGGGAAAATTTGAATTCTAGGCACTTCGTACAGCTTAGATAGATAATTGTACAGTTCTTCGTGTTTCTCCACCTCTCCGACAAATTTTAAGTTCAGTTCTTGATCACTCATTTTAAAATAAACAAATAACACCTGGTAAGCACCGGGCAACTTTAAACTGCAACGCGACTGCGACCGGGGAAAATGGTCGCGTAGAACCGATTTGGGACTGATTGCAAACTAGTTTCATTCGAATCGACTCGTGTGCGGCTCAACACTAGTATACGCTGCCGCGGTTAGAAAACAGTTGCTAGCTCAACTGATTTGCAACCTTTGTCTCAAAACAGTCGCACCGTGGGCGGTGGGCCTTAGCCTCATAAAACATTTGGCTAAATTTGATTATAAATTTGTTGTTTATATTCATGGTGTTTCCTAAGTAATTTAAAATATTGAAGAAGAGGCTTCCTCAAGTGAGTTCATGAAGAATAAGTATATAGATATAGATATATTTAGGTTTATATAAAGTTATTTCGTAAGCGGCTTCGTTTCTAAGATACAGCGCATTGAAGTTATAATTTCTTTATATTTTTTAGAGTATTTCTTTTTCTTAAATTGCAGTCATTTACTCATTTTGGTAGAACGCATGTCTTAACTTTTACCAGTTTTTTTCAGTACTATTAGGGGCAAGCGTACGGGTAGTCACTAATATGACTTGTAAATAAGTCTACTTACGTAGTTAAGTGTATAAGTAATACTTGTATGAAAAAAATTTACGCCTCTGGACCTCTGGATTTTGGTGTCTCTCTGTACCCATTTTGATGTATACCTCTGGAATTACCTTTTGGTATCTTACAAAAAAGGTCTCTTGGCATTTTTTTATTTAGGATGAAAATAGTTTAGAAAGAAAATGTAATTTTAAAGTTAGTCGCACAAATTTGCCACCAAAATTAGTTTTGATTTTCCAAAGATCAAAAAAAAAAACTTAAATTGGCCTTTATACGATCTTTTCTACATGAAATCAATTGAGGAAGCATCTCCGTCAGTATTTCAGATTAAGGTAATGCCCTGTATGCCATTCATGATCATACTCAATCAAATGAAGATGAGTTTAGTGAAACGAAACGTCAGAAATCAATTGTACGGTGTGATAACTCTTGAGTTGTTACGCTTCCCAAAAATTAAACAAAAATTACCAGTGAAACTGACGAAGGTGGGACGAAACGTTGGACTACAAATTTGGACAACTCGACTGCAGCCGTATAGAATAAAATTTCCAAGCAAGTATTCTTGGATTTATACTAAACATATGATAGCAATAAAAAAATAAAATATCCCACATTTCAATTTTGTTGTTGATATTGGCGATTTCATATTAGCCGAGAAACTATGATAATGCATCTCGGAGATCCCAATGACGATTATCTAAATTGAATCAACCTATATATTTCTTTCAGCAATTAATTACGTAAACCGAAAATAACACAGTTCTATTTAAATATAATTTCGAAAGCCTTGAACTTGGCGTGTCGGTTGGACAACGACCGCCGGCTGGCAGTTAATTTTAGCACCTCATTTGAAGTCATTAACTATGTATTCAGGATCATCTCGTGGGCCTGAGAGAAAACTTGACCGGTTCTGAATACCAAACTGGTGAAGAACAGTCTGCAATAAATTTCAAAAAGTAACGGCTATCACCACCGAAAATAAATTTGTAACAATAGAAATATGAATATAAATTTGTCTGGCCATTCTGTGAATTGTCAAATCCACATATCATAAAAAAGATAACTAAATAGGTCATAGAAAACAACATGAAATATTCAAGTAGTTCCAAGATATGAGGCTTGGATAAGGATCAATTTTTATTTTGTTAAATTAGTAGTAGTATAATATCACTTCTTTCTTGTTCATCATAAATAATACACGTATTACAATTTTCTATATAAAAAATTACTACGCGCAAGTTAACAGGGAATATAAATCATTGTTATACGAATTATTATAGATAATACATTAACATTATTGATAATGGCCTGTATTTTTCAAGTACCTACCTATTCATCCCACTGAACTATGAGTATGGTATGGATGATGAAGCGTAGTTAATATCTTCGTAAACAAAAAATGAAAAAAAAAAATTATTCACTCCTCCTACACATGGAGTTATGTAGGCATTGTAAGCCCTACATTCAGAATATATATAATCTGAATTTGTTGGGAATTAATATCTAGCAACGTATTACTCATCAAGTCTAGACATTTTTTTTTGAAAACGACATGAAAATTTATATAAAAATCATTACTATTGTTATCATGTTAATAGTATGATAAGCCTATATATTACTCCTGTTGTTAATATCGGCACTTTTATTATTATTACCATTATTTTTAATATTATTATTTTATCCAGTCGGCCGCTTCCCTGGCTCCGATTTTCAGGGTCGGCCGCTGGTGGTTATCAGTAGCTATTCCCCACCTTATTTTATAGATCAATAATTATATTAATATTTTATATTATAGAAATTTCTACTTACTAATTAGAAATGTCTATTATGTGGAATTTAATATGTAGTAAATCCAGGGTATATTTCAGGTAGATATACCTATTGTTTTATGTTTTTCTGTAGCAATGTGTCATGTTGTTTTTGTCCAAGTAACACCCATCGTCCTGAGGAAGTGCTAGGATGTCCAAAGGACATTGGTGACTACCTAGGATATCCTAGGATGCAGTGGCGGTGCAAGAGATCTTGGGCCCCTAAGCAGATATAAAAAGTGGACCACTTTTTATCAACTTGGGCTGGAGACTCGGGCCCCTAAGTACCTCTTATCTCCACTTAAACATATCACCGCCACTGCAGAATGTCCTGAGGACAAGGGTGGATTTACGGGGGGAGGGGGGTTATAGGGTAATTACCTCCCCCCATGAATTCAAATTTTACCCTAGTAAAGAGTAATGCATAAGAGTCACGTCGCTAGCCCTGCTGTATAAATAAATGGTTTTTCTGATTTTTTAAGATATCTGCACTCCAACGTTCAATGTTTTTGCTGGGATGACCTACAAAGGAATGAACTTTAAAATGGTTTGGATTTGCCTTTCAGGTTTCGTAACTATGAGGGTTTCGTGTTTATTGTAATTTATCAGAGAAATCGGACAACAATCAAGGTCTGTGACTCTTGCTATACTTTAGACACCGAAAATGCTGATTGATAAAGTTGCTGAAATTATATGTACTAAAATATATGCCTATTGTACGCGATTTCAGGAATGTCCTTGATCCACGCTTGGATGGTTGAAATGGTAGGAGGATTAATTGGATTTTCCTAATAGTTTTTCGTCCAAAAAGTACTCAAAAAATGCATTCAATATATGCCATTAATTTTAAAGAAAAAATCAATCTAGATTCTTTATAGTTATTATGTTCAAATTTCTTTTTAGTAGGTATCTAGAAATTTCTGCGAAGTAGAAATTTCTAGTTAATAAGTAGAGATTCTAGAGTATTTAATTTTTCTCCGTGGCCTTTCTGCGTAAGTATTAATTGGCATTATGAATAGTAAGATTAAAATTCTCAGGAAACGTAAGTATTGTACAAATTATTGCAGAATCACGCGCGAGAAGGCGCCATACTATCAGATGATTCAACTTGTTAATTCCTCTTCCTATTTGTGAAAAATGTATAATATCTGATTATTGATATTGGTTGGGTAGAATATGAATCATTTTCTGTAATACCAATGACTACATTTATCAATTATCTTTTTATTGAGGTACGTACATACAGGATCTGATCTTCTGATTTCCTTACTTCGGTAATTCTGAGAGGTAAGTACCTACCTATAGTTGTTTAGGGAATGCCAGTAAATAGATACCTATACATTAGTACCTATACATTAGTGTTGATAAAATTTCCAAAAGATAAAACTTGTAACCTGTAAAATTAAATATTACCGATATGATTCGATAGTCACACAGGAACATTCTGTTTAAATATGTTTAGTATTTTCTTAACGTATTTATGATATGAGTCATAGTCACAGTAACGCATGACGCAAACGGTGGTATCATATTCAGATAGAAACAATCTCGTATGGTCGGATGAACAACTTGTTTTATTGCTTCACATGACTGCAGTCTTATAAAAATTAGATAAAAGTTTTAACACACATTCTAAAACGTAACATCTTAACAATTTAGGGAATACTGTCAATCAATAACTAATAGTTCAAATTATTACATTGACCCTTCTAGTTCAATGGTATAATGTGTTTACTTCATAATTACACTAGATTTGATATAAATGAAAAATAATAATTATTTTGTTTGATAAATGAGTTATTGAAGTATTATTTTGCAACAATTAGATATACTATAATACTATCTTGTTTTTGATTAACGCTAATTAAAAATCAACGGTCATAGCATCGGAAACTAATAATAGATGGTGTCTCATTATATGTAATTAAAACTTAAAAAAAATTATTTTAATTCTAAGAATATTATTTTAAATTCTCAGCCCACACTGGGTAGGTAATTACCTACACTGGGTATTCAATTAGATGTCTTAAAAATCTTAAAATAGGAAAAAAGATATCAAAGAGAAATACAATATTTTGATAATAATACCTAATCAATCTCAAAACTTGGCAAGATTGCTTTTTATTTCAATATAACATACAGTGTGTTAGAAATTTTACTGCCATTATTGTAGTAGACGATAATAAGCAAAAAAATTTTATATGATATGGGTTTTAAACCCACCCATTCTCTAGAAAAAAATATCAAAATCTTTAAATTGCTGGGCAAGAAAGTTTAGTTAATAAAGAAACCACAATATAATTTTGTGCATCGAAAGCTTACCTACTATTAAGTTGAATGTTTACGACTCCTCTCAATTGTTTATTTTTAGTTTTAATAAGATATATCAAAGAAGTAGTAAACTAGTTACCTACCCTAAATTTTCATGAACGCACAACGAAGGGTTGATGAGTATATAGACATAAAGAACGGTGACATTTTTTTCGGTCTTTTAGGGGGTATTACAAACAACGCACTGTACACCATTTACGTGTATGATATCCTGTTGCCATTGTCTGATTATCATGAAATAAAAACATAGGGACGATCAGTCAGCCACAGATATTTATTTTTTCTTTATTCGACTCCATGTCATGGATCTGTGGCTAGAAATCTGTAGATATAACTTCACTCGAATTGCATTTCATGGTATTTTATACACAAAATTATGGGGAGGTTTCTTCATTAACTGAACTATATCTAAATAGAAATAGATTTGGCTATATCTAAATATAAATATAGCATAAATAGCAATATTTATTTTCTAGTGATTTACTTATTTCCAGACTGGTGCAAGTACTTTAACACCCGGTTAACGTACTAACCGCGGGTTAAAATTAACCAGCGTTTAGATGTGAGTTTAGCCATTTACTTAGCATTAAAACGCTCACAGTCTAAATATGAATTAAATTTGACAGCCGATTACTACTTTCATCGAGAGTGAAAGTACTGGGCCCTTCTTAGTTTTATTAACTTAAGTACATGCATTTTCACGACAACCAACAACCACAACAAAGTAGCTTTGTTGTCAAATGTAATTTAAAGTAGGTACTGTCAATTATTATACCATTTACTTATTTTTATCAGTGATGTTTGTGGTTCATCCTATCGTAGGTCGCAGGAGGATGTGGTGGAGACCGAGTCTATTCCTGTCCGCAGTGACATTGATGTTTTATCGGCATTAATTTTTTCCTGCTTTTTAACTAATTTACACATTTCACGAGCTGCGACCATCATTAAATGTTTATTTAATGCGCCGTAACACTTTTTTAACAGTAAGCGATTATCAGGCTCTAACTAGTTGTTCCTATGGGTGTATCGTTTCAATTATTCATATTAATTTAAATTCCTCCTGTCCGGTGCATAATTTTATCGGTTTCTCCTGCATTTTTTAACAGTAAATATGAATTTAATTGACCAAAAACAATAATCGCTGCCTCATATAACAAATGTACAATTTAACTAGAGAAATATTTTGCTGTAAGATTTTAATTTGTTGAGTTCCATAATAGGTATCTAGATATCACATCCACATCACACATCACTCACCCTAAAAGATCTAAATATTTTGTTTTCATCACACATTTTCGATATTTATCAAGATACGATTCTATAGGTACGATTACCTTACCTTCTTCAAGGTACGATGTACTATAGGTACATCTAAAATCCTTTCATTAGACATTTTTTTAACTATTTTTAAGTAATTCTTGTAATTATTCATTTATTTATTTATTTGAATAGTTTCGTGTAATAAAAGTGTACATTATAACTTTCCCACCATATCACTGACTGAAATACAAACTAATAATTTCTAGGTCAATTATCTATATGTAGGTACTACATTATAAATAAAAATGAGGAAACGCAATAGCTCCAGAACAGACCCTTGAGATACGTATATTACAGACAATTTTCTGTCCGTACGTATATATTCGCGTTCTCATTTTGCGAACAAATAATATAAAACTATAGGTGTAGATCATAATACTATGATATAATAGTTTAAATATAGAGCACCAGCAGTACATTCCTGTCATCTTTTATATAACACTGACGTAGTTTTCCACATATTAGAAACTGACTAAGTTTTAATCATCTTCAGATGACGCCACCTTGGTTGGTGAAACGCGCGTCGAGTGCAGTATAGTGTTTTGGTGTTATGTGGAAAACAACGTCAATGTTATCTTCACATCAAAGGTTCCAACCTCTTTCAATATCTTTTATATAGACAAAAGTAGGTACGTAAGTCTACAATGCAAGGGAAAACGAGAAATGAAAAATTTAAGAGAATAAGACAACAAATCAGTTTATAACAAATGGATCACATACTTATTTATATGAGTGAGTCGTACCTACGTATGTTACTGTAGCAGTTTTTTACCATCATCAAGTTTGCAATTAGTAGTAGTCCATATATCAGTTACTAGTTGGTATTGGTGGGTTTGTCTTTGTAGGTAAGTATTTATATCGTATATCTATATCACTAATCAAAATTAAGTCAGTGTAAACAATTTTTGCCGCCGACATAATATTACGAGTATTACTCTCATAATTTCTGCACAAACTTTGAGGTCACGACGGTGCATATTGACCTCCAATACTCAATGTAAACATAATATATTTTGTTGCGTGCGGCGTATACTGAGTGTCTCATATAACTTTAAAGCCACTTCTGTACATTTTTTCTGGCATTACCTCTACGATCTTTTTTCCAAGTTGAATCAGTTTTGGGATAATTCGAAAATTTTAAGGGAATTAAACGCCAGTTTCCGATAAGTAGGGTACAAATAGTTACTCTCATTGAACTACATGAAAAGATTCCCCCCTTGGGCGCACCCAAGGGGGGAGGGTAAAAAGTTAGGTCTCCATAAATCTTCAGACCGACGACGATGAGATTTCGGCCCACCAAAACCTTTTTCTGGGTGAACTAGTTGAAGGTCGCGCCAATATCCATTGACCGTGGTTATGACCTGGGATGATTTGGGGCAGAGTGGGATTATCCCTCTTTACCCTTCCCATTGCTGTGGGCCTGGACTGCCCCGTAGAGGTGGACCACATCCTTCACCAACCCCGATCACAAAAGTGATAGGTGTGAGCGATTCGTGGAGTCTCCTGCTGTCCTGGCTCTACCCTGCAGGCTGAGTAGGATCTTGTAGCGCTTTTTTGTTTTGTCTTCTTTCTTCGCCTGCATGTCTAACCAACCGGGGATAGTCTGTCTCGGGCGAGGGCGGCAAGTGCCGCTCTCGTCTTGGGTGGTGGTTTGGGGTAGGCAGGAGTGGCTCTGTAGCCGGGGATGCACCTCTAAAGGAGCCATTTAGCTTTATGCAAGGTAAGGGAAGGGTACTCGAAGTGAGCCCGCGACCGCTATCGTAGGTTGCTGCTTCGAGGGGAAGTCTGGGGACTGTTGAAGATCAAATATGTACAATTTTTTAAGCCAAACAATATTCAAGAAATAAATGATTCAAATATTGTATTTATTTATTTTATTATTTCTTTTGGGGGAGAATACAGTAAAATTTTATGTGGATATTTTTTAATCTTTTGCTACATGAAATATATTGTTTGGTATAACAGCAGATATTCGTACTATTTTATATTTTTAAGAATTACATATATACTAAGTTTATAAATTATGTGTTAATTTTGCAACGAAACGTATTTTTTTAAATAAAAAGAAAAATCTCAAGTTCCTTATAAATACTGACTGTGACATACTATTATATTGTCCGATTACAGTTTTTTTTTATAGAGAACAATAAAGCATTGATTCTTATGCTAAGGATTTCTCTAACGAAGACAGCATTCCTTGGAGATTATTGTAATAGCAACTGATATAGTTATGATGATTACAGTCTTCCTTTGTTCGACAATCTTGGTGAAGCACGAGCATATTATTGGGCCACTAGTTACATGACTGACGATATTATTCGAAAATGATGTAAGGTAATTGCGGTGGCCTCGCGGTTGGTAGTATTAGTATTGTTTGGGTGGGATGTCGCGTTCTTCTATAAGGAGAGCACAAATAAAAGTCGACCATGGCCGCCTAAGGAACGTTCAAGTTTAAACAAACGTTTCGTTATTGAGCGCTAATGGTTTTCTCTTTTTGAACCCAGATTAGAAATCACATTCGCAATAGTAGCGTACTACTTTTTACTATATATGGTACTGTAACCAAAGAGTAAAGATAGTCTATACAGGGTGCCCATTATCTATCTCCTTACATGGCTAACTTTGTTAATAGTGGAGATAGAGAATTGGTTAAATTAGCAAAATTGGTCAGAATTACAAGAGAAAGCCTCCTTCAGATTTAATTTTAATTTTCAACTTTTCGAGATATTTTAAAAAAACTAAAAATTGCCAAAATTTTTAAACTCGAATATCTCGAAAACTATAAAAGATACAAATAAAAAAAAATACTGTGTGATAGTGTTTTTACGTGGCATTAAGCGGTAATATTGAAAATTTCACGGGCATCTTAGTTTTTCAGAAAAAAAATAAAGTTATGTTTTTTTAAATGGTAACCATTGTTGACTATGGTATCAATAAAAACCTTATTTTTTTCTGATTTCAAAAATATATTATTTAATAAATCGTAGGTATTTTTCTTCGATTCTATACATTTCACAATAACTATTTTAATTTTGACGTGTATAATGTGACTTTATTGTGATTTGACATTTGTATTTTATTGTTGTTTACTGATCTACGTTTGTTTTTCATAGCTTACTATGTTAATAAATTATTTGTTCATTACAGCAAACAAAAGAAAAGAGAAAGGTATATTAAATATTATATTTTTGAAATCGGAAAAAAATAAGCTTTTTATTGATACCATAGCCAACTATGGTTGCCTTTAAAAAAACATAACTTTATTTTTTTTCTCAAAAACTAAGATGACCGTGAAATTTTCAATATCACCGCTGAATTCTACGTAAAAAACACTATCACACAGTATTTTTATATTATTTGTATCTTTTATAGTTTTCGAGATATTCGAGTTTAAAAATTTTGGCGATTTTCAGTTTTTCCAAAATATCTCGAAAAATTGAAAATTAAAATTAAATCTGAAGGAGGCACTGAATTCCTCTTGTAATTCTGCCCAATTTTGCTAATTTAACCAATTCTCTATCTCCACTATCAACAAAGTTAGCCATGTAAGGAGATAGATAATGGGCACCTCGTATAAGTCGTTATTTTTTATGCACTATTAGAGAAACAAAGCTAAGAAAATGGAAGTAGTATTTATAAGAATTTAGAATAAAAGTATTTATTTTATACTAGTGAATAGGTAAAATATCAGGTAAATCTTCTTTTTCTTAGTTCAAATTTTCTTTCACATAATTTTATTTTATTAGTTCTGTCAGATCAGACCGTTGGACGTGTGAGCTGGAAAAGTTTCTACTTTGAGTCTCTTTCGTCTGAAAGTTACCATTATTCGTTAAATCGAAAATACCTAATTATCCTACTTCACTTTTACGAAAACACCGAAACATAACTTTGTAGAACATTTCTAGGAATAGTGAATATATAAATTAATTAAACTTAATTAGATTAAGTAGATTAATTTCTTTTAAATAAATTCAACAGATAAATGTTACTTTAGTATTAATCTTATAATTGGATCTACACTGTATCGTTAACTCAGGGATTTTATTTTAATAAAAAAACAATTTTGAAAATAATTAACTAATGCAGAATATAGATTCGATCTCTATTGTGGCGGAAATGTTATGTAATGCAAAAATAATACGATAGTTTTAATTCTCAGGCACAGTGAAATATTCATGTGTAGAAAATATGCAGATTATTTTTGTTGTATTACTTATACTTATTAGTGTGAAGGCTAAAACACCACTGCTTCTACTTATAGTATTTCCGTTTCACAGAAGGTATGATAAAATAAGCTACTCTAAAATAATCAATAAGGAAAACTGAGATAATATTAATATAATACTTACCACCAAAAAACACACAGTTTTGGAGAGGTCTGTTTCAGTTTTAGATGCCTTGTCTGCTGAAATATGAACTTTCGGACTTAATTTTGGACGTTTACTCACAAATAACAAAGAAGTTACAGAAATCATTATAGAACGTCATTTAAATTTATGTTTTGAAAAGGAGATAAAAGGGATAAATGCTGTATTACAAATTAAACTGGGCATATACACAAAATTAAACTACCATGTCCATGTGACGTCACTTCCACAACCTACCTCAGGTTTGGTGGACAAACAAATCACTTGCACTAAGAATATTAGTACTTTCTTGTCTAAATAACTGGATGAATGGTTGACTAAATCATAGGAAAATAATATTTTTTCTGATATTCCTTGATTTTTCAAAATATTTTTTTAATTTGAGTTATCAGTTTAACATTTCTTTTAATATGTAAGTGACGGAACGAGTACCCCTTTGGAAAGTCGGATAACTAACATCGGATAATACTTGAAATCAATATGGGGCATCAAGGGAAACGAAAAGTTGTAAAAACCATGGCTCTTTGATTTACAAATAAAATTACAAAATGATATTCTCATCTATTCACTATGTTGTGAATATAGTCCCAATGTTTTTACACACAACTCATTTCATTATCGTTATATTATATCAAACCAATTTATAATACGTGCGTGGCTGCAACAAGTCGACATACATAAATAGGTACGTGTTAGAAACATGTGAACGAGTTGAAGGAGAAGGATAAGGACTGGGACTGATGGTGATGATACTAAAGTACATTACATGTGCAACCAGCAACCACCTACAATTCTACTTTTCTAATAGGTTTGTTCTAACAAGAATCCCAAATCATCGGTGACTGTCGGGAGCATGCGCATTGCAATTTTTTCGTTCCATCAAAGCCAAAAGGGAATCGGTGATTGGTTCCTGATTGACAATACACTGTTCTATCATGGTTTACGATTGGTTTGTGGACAATCAGTTTGCGGATTTTTTAGGTTTGTTCCTGCATAGAATCTCTGATAAATCCCTGACAGTCAGGGATTGTGATTTAATGCGCATGTCTGATCTTAGATTAGTTTCTGATTTTTGCTGGAACACCGGATTTTTAGAGAACTTAATAGCAGAAGAAGAAGAGTACAATAAGCAATAACCAAATAATATTTTAACCTATAAATTATGGAGGAATATCATCCGTTTCTGACAAATAATTATTGTTTGTTGAGTTATAATATTAATAATAGGCAGCGTACAATAATTGAGGTTAAAGTTGGTAAATGGTTTTGGTTAATGCGCATTGCGCATGCACCGGACTATGAGTTTCCGAAGAGTCAGTGAACTTTTCAAACTATCAGCAAACTGCCCTGACTCAAGATGGAACAGAGGACAAGAAATCCTGGACTGTCGTTCGACTCTTGTTGGAACGCTTAGATTTGTAATGCGCATGCTTCTGACAGTTACTGACAGTTTTGGACTCCTGCAGGAACAAACCTTTTAGGAACTCTGAATCAGAATCATGCGCAGTAAATTAAATGAAATGACATTCATCTCTACTAGTAAAGTCTCCTGCATTATTATTATTCATGCTGATTGTGATTAGGTACTGAAGTATTTTTATGTTAGAAGCCTATGTGAAGTTTTCTAAACAACTACAAATCATAAAATATTCTTTTATTATGGTTCTTTGCTTTTTGTTATTTTACAGGTGGTGTAATCCCAAAAGAAACAAACTATGAATCATGAAAATGCACCACAAATAAGTTACAGACATTATCTACTCTTTTCTTATCTATGAAACACTCCATAAATGGCAAAACGATAAAAAAACGTCCAATGTTTTCGTTTTGTGTCAAAAAATGAGGTTAAGTCACAATAAATACAGCCCTCAGACTGCCACTCTTTACTCTTTGTCAGATTTGTCAGTTGTTCTATCACAAACTTCTGATTAGTTGCCAATTTGTCTCTACTAACGCATGCGCAGATATTGTGGTTACAATCTATTGGGGATTGATCAGAGTTTTCTTGTTAGAACAAACCTAATGATTTTCTCTTCATGATGTCGCCCGTGACAATTACGGATTCTGATTGGTTAAAACCTCTTCATCCATCAGACGTTTTGCTGTGCCCATAATGTCGTGAACTTGTGCCACATAAGACGAAGTTTATTATAATAAAGTGTTAGTTATTATAACCAAATCTAACGTTTATATAAATAATGACTAGGTTACGTGGATCAGGTCAATTGTCTTAAAGCAATGTTGACATTATTCGTTCTTTAAGTGAATGATTAGTAACATTGCGAAGGATTTGATTTATAATTCCTAAATTAAAATTGAAATAAACGTTTAATACATACAAAGAAAAGAATGTCTTCAAAATCATTTATTTATATTTGAAATGTGAGATTAGTTATAGTTTAGCTAAAAATGTTATAAGAACTATGGCTGCGCTTTAAATGAAGCATACTGTGCTCAACCAAATGGTTTAATTATAATTAATAATCTTTTCGCTCAGTGTACACACTACTATTTCTGTGTGTATGGATGGTTACCTTGAGACTGCAAGATACTTTCACCAAGGTAGATACTGTAAATTTAACGTCGCGAAACCTTTCTACCAACTCTCCTTTCTCAGAGTAGAGATAATATCGCGGCTTCTTTTAACAAAAACTAGAACGAGTGAAGTAGCATACATATCTTCCATTTGTGTGTTAATAAACGAGATAATGAAAATCGCCGAGTAGACGGTATAAGATAATTGGTTGAACAAATGCTCGCCGGTCGGAGAGTTTGCTGTTTGTTTTTGCACTAGAAGCACATCTTGTTAGCGGTATTATAAGACGAGGAATGCATAAATTGAATATAATATTATACATTCCATTTCAGATTCCAGACAATGCAGTTATTTTCAGCAGCTCAACTAGGTAGTTGAAAAAAAATACGTAAAACTGTATGTACTGAATGTCTTCACTAACCGACCTAATTCAACGACCATTACAAACAATTTACGTAAAAACGTCAATTATCCGTATATTACCAACTTCATTAAATAAATTGAAAATTTTCCATCATAGATATTCGCTTATGACCTCTTTATACCGGACATTTCGGAAATTTCGGGTTCAATCGGAATTAATTAAGTTAAACTTAAAGTCATTAACTTAAATCTTTAAAAATTAAATAACAGTGTTAAGTATTGTATATAGATGTTTTCCTTTTAACTTTGGCGCTCATTAAAAGAAAATGTTTGGATGTTCAGTACAAAAGGGATGAAAAGAGGTTCAAAAATAAGTTTTCCTAAAACCTCTACTGAAGACACTTATTACAATGAACTAAAAAAGATGAAATTCGCAACTCAGTCCTAAATTGGTACCTACAGCCAGTCGATAATCCGCCAATATTGCCAGTGGCCATGACCTGGGATGGTTTGGGGTAGAGCGGGATTATCGCTCTTTACCCTCCTCATCGCTGTAGCCCTGGACCGCCTCGTAGAGGTGGACCCCATCCTTCACCAACCACGATCACAAAAGTGATAGGTGTGGGGGATTCGTGGAGTCTCTTCTTGTCCTGGCTCTACCCTGCAGGCTAGGCAGGATCTTCTGGCGCTCTTCTGTCTTGTCTTCTTTCTTCTGTATGTCTAACTCACCGGGGGTAGTCTGTCTCGGGCGGGGGGGCAGCAAGTACCGCTCTCGTTCTGGGTGGTGGTTTGGGGTAGGTCAGGAGTGGCTGTATAGCCGAGGATGCACCTCTAAAAGAGCCAACTGGCCCTTTAGCTTTATGCAAGGTAAGGAAAGGGTACTCGACTCGAAGTGAGCCCGCGACCGCTGTCGCCGGTCGGTTGCGGCTTCGAGGGGAGGTCCGGGGGTCATTTTTTAGTCGCTTCGTAGCCCTCTACCAACACATCCCTCTTGTGACACCCTTTTTTGGGCATATCTCCCTTATTATTACCCATAAAACCTTATATGATCGTATTCGTAGAAAATAGTTCTTTCCAAATATGTAAAACAGTACGGAGTGTTCCATTTAAATATTAAAGTTTACATTAAAGAAGACTCTTCATTGAGTCGTCCTGTAAAAAATTTAATATATTATGAAACAAGTGTAAAAAGAAAAGGAAATCGACGTGTCCGAGCGATTTTTCAAAAACTTTCCCATTTTCTAAATAATGAATTTATGCGGGACTTTATTGACTCACTGTATATATGCGTATTTTGCTATAATATAATATAATAAATACAATATACTACATATATGTAATGGATAAAACTCCGTTTTTTCCAAAGCATAGTAATACTTGTACAGTAAGTTTCATTAAAAAATATATCTGCTCTTTGCAAGTCTGATATGTTTTTTGGACGATCTTACATTTTTTATATTTTTAATTAACAGTGTAAGGACCTGGAAAATTATACCGTAAACACCATAAATACTAAACAAGAGAATACTTACCCCATTTAGATAAGTCAATGAACGATAACGGTGAAAATTTTAGGTGAAAGTTGGTGAGTTAATGTGTCGAAATAAATTGCCTGTAAAACATTTCAATCCTAATACACGTTAGATATATTTATTCAGAGTAATTAACTACATATACTTTAAAATAAAACGAAACTGATTTAATGAATTAGGTAGTTGATATTTGCAAATACTGTTATAGAATCCACGGTCGACCCCGTCCCATTTAAAAATAATTCAAAGTTTAGTCATTATCAAGTGAGTTATTGGCATTGGTCATTCGATAATAAATCAAATCACACCAAAAGTAGTACTGATGGATGACTAATACTCTGAAGACCGTAATTATAAATACGTACGAAACAGTAGGTACTGCTAAAGAAAATAGGTATTGAAAACAAAAATATAGCTAATGGGAACGACTATCATATCAGACTCTTTCTTTATTTCCTTCTATGTTCTTGCTCTGTCTGTTATACTTTTGGCCAGTGGCGGACGTAGGTGTAAGTAAATACCTCGATTTTTTGTCAGAAAATGAATTTTAATTTAGAATGAGACACTGACAAAGCAGATTAGATACTATTATTTGTGCCATCATTAGACTAATGATCACCAGATGATAAATGATGCTAATTAAAAGATAGCATATCTAGTTAGTAACACAGAGTGAGTTTCGGAAAAATATATCTGTTGACCAAATGCACTTTAATAGTTTCAATAGGACATAGGTTAATATGGACCTATACTGAAAATGTATTGACTATAGTGGCGTACCCAGAATTAAACCTTGAGGGATATGAAATAAAATTATTGTTTTATTTTTATAATTAATCATATGTATATTAAATTATATTCATTAATTTAATTATTAGGTTAGTAAGTGTATTTATTCTCTTAATACCTTTACACTATCTAAAGGTACAAGGTCTTTACGTATATTTTGAACAAGCCTCTAACTCCTTGACAAAAAA
Organism: Pogonocherus hispidulus; assembly: GCA_963924545.1. Classification (NCBI taxonomy): domain Eukaryota; kingdom Metazoa; phylum Arthropoda; class Insecta; order Coleoptera; family Cerambycidae; genus Pogonocherus; species Pogonocherus hispidulus. The sequence goes on along the minus strand of OZ004698.1, from coordinate 45,905,193 downwards.
CCTTGTTAATACGGGTTTTACGGTGGAAGATTCAGAATATGCTCAGAATCAGAAATACAATTGGGCATCAGAGACCAAAATAATTATTGTTAAGTTGATTGTTATTAAATAGAACAAACTCTAAATTTTTATAAATATTGAAAGGGATTTTTCTTTTTTATATTCCTATGTACCTATGTAACATTTTAAGTAATCTCAAAACCTATAGATAGAAACGCATATGTTAAAAAAACTAAAAGCTATAAACTCATTTATTATTTTCTTCAATAGGGAGTGTTGCATTTTATCAGTACAAAATGACATAATACTAAAATAAAATTTATTCAGCATACAATACTATTTTTGTTGTCACTATTGATGTTCCTATATATGCATGCCATAATCATGCAGTTATTTCTTAGATAGAAATAAAAATAACCATTTGGCATTTGAAACAATGTTAAGAACCTCTGCCATTTCATGAAGAAAATAGATAATGTAATTGGTGAAAATAATCAATATCAATTAATAACTCAACAATTTTAATCTCTTTTTCACAGAATATTAAAAGAAAATAATTTTGAATAATGATGCATTGACTCTTGACTCTAATATGCACTTGGATTTACAGGTATATCTTATCGACTACCGATTAACTTAGGTACTTCATCTTAGACATCACTTCATATACACGATAACAAAGAACTTTCCGAAGAACCGTTTATCAATAAAATAAATGGAAACAATACAATGCACTACTGTAATAGTTTACTGCATCTACGAGTACCCTGATGAAACACCAATGCCCTCGAGACATTTAATGTTTGACGTCCTACCCCAAAGGTGATTCATATTGGCAATGACGTGGCGCGACTCACCCTAGGCTTTCCATAGACCGAATAATTAGCGGAGAATTTCGTTGATGAATCACTTTTGTTTTGATTTGCGGATTGACTATTGTATATTGTAAGAATAACAGATCGCATAGCTTTATTACTTTTCCTCGTCGTTCGTCGCGTTACGTGAAGTACAGAAATATGATCGGAACGTCGGAGGATTGGAATTATGTATCAGTTGCTTGGGACTACTTGGGAGTATGCTAATGTGTTGATGGTACAGCAGTCTAGAATAGTAGATTTAACTATTTAAATATTTATGTTTAATGTTCTAGTGAGTCATATTTCCGTTTTTCCTTTTTCTAGAGCGTACGGTATTATTTGTTGGAAGATCGTCATGGTGCTTTACTTCCTGCAGGACCAGAAAAAAATATTATTTTTGTTTTATATATAAACGAGGTCATATTGATATTAAAAAAATAGTTAAAAAGTTTGCGGAATACCTATACTGGATATATAATTATTTACTAGTACTTAATGAACTTAAGTATATCTCAAGGATAATAATTAAGAATTAAAACAGAAAACCTAGATAGCGTGCTAGCGATAGCAAAATTTTGAAAAAATTTTAAAAGGATACTAGGTAGGTACCTACTATAACTATACTAATATAAGAAAATAGCATCAGACAGAGATCTAAACTATAAAAATAAAAAGTATGTATTTTTTAACTTTTTGGTAGAGTTGTATTTGGCCTGATTGCACATTGATTGGGAAAAAATACTGTACCTAGCGAATTCTATATACAGGATATAATAAGATTGATAACATTTTCGGTGAAATTGGAAATAGACACTAGATCTGCTTGCACTAGGATTCTTTTTCTCAAAGCTAAATGTAAGTTATATTATATAATATGTACCTAAAGAGGTACCTAGGTAATTTATACTTTATCTTCTGCTATCCACACTTTTGTAGAAAAATGATATTACTTATGTAGGATATTCTGGTTATTATTTATTGGAAATAATCCAGTCCCTTATCATTAGTTGAATAAAAACCAGTCATTAAATCGTGCATGCCACCACAATTTAATTTACAAACATAAACAAAATAACAAGTTAGACTTACAGCGACATTATTATAATTAACATCTATTTAATGGTCATCATAAAGATTGTTTAAAAACAACTCATTTAAGTGCTACAACACAAGGGCAACAGTCAACAGCTGTTCTTCTTGAGTTAAGTACCTACCTGATAGCACATGAAAATACATAAGTACTTTAGTTACAATGTATCAAAGATGCATTGGAAATTCTGTTTTACATTATCTATATTTTTATGGCATCATGGTAAATGAAGTTAGTTTTAAGTTATGATTCATCGAACATTTTATTTATCATTGTTCTTTTACTGGCATGGACTGATAAATTTAATGTATTGATAATACTGATACTGTCATGTTTTGAAAAACTTTTGATTGTTTAGCATTTTGTTTTAATATATGGTCTCTAATCTATCTTTTGTTACCATCTATCTATGTTAATTTCAATCTACCTATGCGTAAGGTAAAATTAAATAATGATTAATTCAAAAGATCAACTAAAAGATATTTTGGTAGATTAGAACAGGGTCTTCGCGTATATTTTGAACTTTTAGTTACTAGTTCGTCCTCCTCGATCTTTGATTTTACAAAAAACTTTGTTATCTGATATGGATTTTGGGGTGTCTTTTGAAGATTGAGGTTGGCCTGCTGTTAGTGATTATGAGCGTAACGCGATGTGGGAGAATAGATGAATATTTGATTGATGATGATATTACTTGAGATAATTTATTAAATTATATATATTTATGTAACAGAAGAAAAACGTCTTTGGATCACACCCTGTATAAGATGATTAGAGAGATCACATTATAAACAAATTTAATCTCCAATTATTATTGTTGAAAATGTAAAATTTTATAAAATAAAATTTTTATATTCCGAAAATATCACGTTATTTGTCAACGAAAGCGTTAACAATTATAACTTGTCAAATAAATATCAACATCTATATTTTACGGTACTGTACTAATATTTTTAATGAATTTTTATGTGCTTCATCCACTGAGTTTGTAAATATCACGTAGTTAAAATGTCAACTGTTTACCAAACGTGTCCACCAGTAGGACATATATTCATATTTATATATGGACAATATATACTTATTTGAAATAAACTGCTTTTTGTGTTGGAAGAAACACACAATTTAGAAAGTAAATATGAATTCAGTAAATGCCTTATAATTGCATTGCCAAATTCTACAATCACAGTCCAACTTCTATAATAAAGTATGAGTGCCTAAGTATAATGCAAAAATATGCATTGAAAAGAGTTTTTGATTCTCTATACAGTGATGTATACATGTAGTATATTATGAGCCCACTTCTGAATACATAGATGCACTTTTAGAGAAACTAGGACATGTACTATATTAGTGTCCAATGTCCAATGATTATACAGCACAGGTTTTACCGATATTCGAGCATAGGAATAGGACGCGAAGCGCTCGAATGCGTCAATCGGTCCTGATTTCCCTATTTTTCTCTATTGTATGTTCGAAATAGTAATACACACAGACAGATGAAAAGGTTTTCGATCATAGAAGAATTAATACCAGGCCAATTTACAATTTCCCAAATATAACAAGCGCCCTCGTGCGATATAAATACCGCACTTTTAAAATTTTATTGTGTTTTATCATGCAATCCTAAAAACGAAAACAAGGCAAACAAAGACGCCCAATTGCGCTCTTCCAAAATATTTCCTTATGATCGAAATGTATAGGTATACTTATCGCGGTGTTGTATAGATTTCTTAATCTACTAACGAATATTTCTGTACCTTGGAATAGAAAGGGCGGGTGTCCTAAAAATGCGGTTTTGAGATTAATAGCATTTCCAACATAAAAAAGCCCGATCTTTCCATTGAGCTAGTCGGTAACCCTCCATTTCGAGCCGTTTATTATATTTCAGTAAATAAATGGCGGATCTCCCATTACGTTTAATTATTTAAAAAGACATATGGTCGACATCCGTCGACTACGCTATAATGGATTATTGCAGCAAAGGCGGCTGTCCTATGTATATGTATGTTGGAAATGCTATTAATCTCAAAACCGCATTTTAGGACACCCGCCCTTTCTATTCCAAGGTACAGATTTATAATCTCAGTTCAAAATATTGTTATTATAATTGGTATAATAAATACTTGCTCGATTTGTTATGTTTGTCCATTTTTTTTCCTTAAGCCCATTTATATCAGAGTACCAGCTAGAGCCAAAACTACTTACTGTAGAGCCCTGTACCAAATGGTTTCCTTATTGGGTATCACATACTCTAAACAATTAAGCGGCAGTCTGAGTGAGACGAAACGGTTCTCTAGGCATTCTTTTTGTTTTATTCCATTGTGTTTTTTACTAGTTTAACTACTTTATGTGATGGGAACCGACTGTGTATTATTGTATGACCCACAAACACAGCAACTGTGTTGCGTTGATATAATGAAAATGAAAAGCATTCTACGAGATAATTTGCCGAAATTATTGTTCGATGTAAAATCACAGAGGAGCGCCAAAATGGACATGGACCGCGCCTTTTTCTGTACCTACTGTTTTATTACTATAATGTGCGAATATAGTAGGTACCACCCATTATATGTCTTACTACGACGATTTCCTAATCGTGATGTGTATATTTGTTTTGTATTAGCTAGGTACCTCTATTGTTATTTATATAAAAATTAGAATTGTTCATTGAATCATTCCATCATATACGTACCATCCTCGAATTGGTCATTGATCAAATATAGATACAGTTATAGCAGCTTTATTCTTGTGGCATAATCTCGATTATTTTTGGTAGGTACGATTTTGATTCATTTTGAAGTCATTTCGTCATATAACCGCGAATAATGGAAAACATGTCACTTCGAAATGTAGGTATATGTGTTCCATATCGAAAACTATTTCAGAAATAAAAATTCTGGAAAATCGTACGAGGCAGTTTATATAAAAATAACTTATTTTCTTATCTACTTCCGCAGACGTGTGAGATATACAATATTTATCTTATTAGGACTCACCACAAAGAATATTATGAAATAATTCGCGATAATTTTGGTTACAATTAGGGATTTTCTGATTTTCAGCCTTTCAAGGCATCGTCACCATTATTAACAATAAATTCCTTGCAGGTAGAATTATGTACAATAATTTCCACTGGACTATATTTGATATTTATAAAGATATTCATATCCTATATTCGGTAGGTACTTATAATTCATTATGGAATAGGCTTAAAGTAGGTATTGATATAAGTAAAAGTTGATTGATTTACTAGATAAGTAGGTACCTGGTACCTATATGTTCACTCCACGACTTCAAAGAGAAAACCTCCTTCTGGAATATTACTAGGTACATACTTATTAGTTTTTATTACACTGGATGAATTATAAACATCAAACATCTGGTCCAAGTTTTTATGTTTTCGTACTTAAGTTTTTCAAATGTGGTTATTTTATTATTAAATAGCCCTGTTCCTGCAGGAATCACAAACTAATCAGATCCAATCAAATCACTCCAAACCAGTCAGCAAATTGTTTTCAACCAATCACAATCGTTCTGACTAGTTGGGGATTGCTGCAGGAACAAGCCTTAATCTTGGATGATACATGATAAACGCGTCTGAAAAACGATTATAAAATAAAGGAAATCATTATTATTCTTTCCGTTCCTTCTGCGGACGATTTGCTGTGTGTAGACCGCCACGCCTGCTTTTCTATGTAAAGCGATATTATTCAGGATGACGGATTGTTTTTATTTATTTATACATGCTAGCTGGCGACGAACTTTCGATTAGGTCGCCTGCAGTTGGAAGATAAGGAAACAATGTTTTTTTTATCCGTCCACTGCTCCCTTCATATAGATATATTCAGGTTTTTGACATGTTTTTCTCGAACGGAACTTAAAGTTATTTTTAATTATTAATAATAACTATACAGGGCGCCCTATTTCTTGACCCGTTGCATGGGTAACTTTTTTATTAGTAGAGATACAAAAACGCTTAAATGAGCAAATTAGTGCAGTTTCGTATTAGTAATTCTACGGTAAGGCGAAAAATTATATACGGGGGAAGGTTGAAAAGTTATTGACAAAAAACGAAAAATCCAACTTTTCTATTATCCCTCGTAGCTCGTTCATTTGAAGAGTTAGAGAAAAATGCTTCACATGTTTTTTGCAGTATTTTTCATGTAAAATGACATGCACTTGCTACTTTTTATATATCTCTTAAAATGGTTGAGAATCACAGTAAAATATATTTTTTTTAAATGTAATGGATAGGTGGCTGTGACATTAACCGAAAGTCCCCTTTTTTCTCTTTCAGATGATATAACCTAGTCCATATTTTATCCTTACAAAAGTAATAATAATCGTTGTCTTTAAAGAAAGTTTATTGTCACATCAAGAATGCTATGGAAATAAAACAAAAAATAAGATTCCTGATATTTTTAAAAACGTCTAGTTGGCATTTAATTATTGACAGATCATAAGTGACATTTTTAGTTTTTGTTAAGTAGTTTATTGTTTATTATTAATACACTGCATACAAAATAATAGTGTTGCAAATATGTACACCATCGAAGAGAAAAATGATATGCTATTTTGTTATTATAACCAAAATCGAGATGCACAAGCTGCAGCGAATCTTTATTTTGAAACTTACATGGAACGAAGACAACCCCATCATAGAATATTTAGACAGCTGGAAAATAATATACGATTATACGGTTCTTTTTCAAAGCCTAAGGATGAAAGAAACTTCAATGAAGACACTGAAATAAATGTTTTGGCTTATGTAAATTTTAAACCTGATTCTTCAACTGCAGAAATTGCACATCACTGCAACACTTCCAAGGAAACTGTAAGAGCTATTTTAAAAGGTAACAATTTAAAGCCTTATCATTATTCCATATGCAATACTTTATATCCAGCTGATAATCAAAGAAGGATGACATTTTGTCGATGGTACATTTCAAAATGCGAAGAGGATCTAGACTTCTGGAAAAAGATTTTATTCAGTGATGAAAGTAGATTTACCAACAATGGTATTTTTAACCGCCATAATAACATAATGTGGTGCCGAGAAAATCCACATCTTGTTTCTGAAAGAAGAAATCAACGTCAATTTGGGATAAATGTGTGGTGTGGAATTTTTTGTGGCAAAATTATTGGCCCATATTTTTACGAAGATAATTTGAATGCGAATAATTACCTTCATTTTCTAAGGAATACTCTAACACAGGAATATTTAAATGAATTACCACTTCATATTTTTAGAAATCTTAAATACTTCCAACACGATGGAGCACCTGCGCATAATTCCCGCGAGGTAAAACAATATTTACATGAACAGTTTGATAATGTTATAGGAAATAGAATGGATATCGACTGGCCAGCGCGAACACCTGATTTGACCCCCTTAGATTTCTTTCTTTGGGGGTTATTGAAAGATAAAGTTTATGTGACAGGTCCTCTAGATATAAAGGATCTAAAAGTCAGGATTCAAGATGCAATTAGAAGCATACATGGACATACAATAAATAATGTTTTAAGAAGTATCCAGAAACTTTGCTTACTATGTATCCAACAGGATGGTGGTCATTTCGAACATTTACTTCAATATAATTAATTAATTAATAATTTCTGTTCTCAAAACATTCTTTTGTTCCATAATTCATAGCATTCTTGATGTGACAATAAACTTTCTTTAAAAACAACGATTATTATTACTTTTGTAAGGATAAAATATGGACTATGTTATATCATCTGAAAGAGAAAAAAGGGGACTTTCGGTTAATGTCACAGCCACCTATCCATTACATTTAAAAAAAATATATTTTACTGTGATTCTCAACCATTTTAAGAGATATATAAAAAGTAGCAAGTGCATGTCATTTTACATGAAAAATACTGCAAAAAACATGTGAAGCATTTTTCTCTAACTCTTCAAATGAACGAGCTACGAAGGATAATAGAAAAGTTGGATTTTTCGTTTTTTGTCAATAACTTTTCAACCTTCCCCCGTATATAATTTTTCGCCTTACCGTAGAATTACTAATACGAAACTGCACTAATTTGCTCATTTAAGCGTTTTTGTATCTCTACTAATAAAAAAGTTACCCATGCAACGGGTCAAGAAATAGGGCGCCCTGTATAGTGCAGAGTTCATGATTGCTATTTGTTAAATTTAATTTGAGCATTTTACTGAGATTAGCTATTTTTTATCAACATTCTAGGTATATACTGGGTTAGTTAGAAGTAGCGCACGTGTCAAATAACTCGGAAACTACTAGAGATACGGAAACTGAATTTGGTATACATGGTGTACAAATAAGGCCCGATCCAATAAAAGTATTTGCAATGTTGACAAGTTTACCGATTTTTCCCAAAAACTTCCAATTTGTTTTGTTTAAATGGAACACCCTGTATATTTTTGCATATTTGGAAAAAACTATTTTTTACGAATATGGTCATATAACGTTTTATAGGTCTATCTCTCGGACAATTTTTTAAGTTTTTTGTTTGTATGTCACAGGCTGCCTTTTGGGCCAAAACATAAAAAAATAATAATATATAAGCCTTAACATGTCTTCTATTGATTGATCAAAGAAAAACTCAAAAGTTTTGCCATACTATAATTTTTTTTTTTTTTTTTTATTGATAGTGTCCGAATCCGCCCTTATGTTTGAGGTGAATTCGGACCCCCGTACCAAAGACAATAAACTAATTATATTCTTTGCCCACACACTATACACTTCATCCCTATAATATGCGAATTATAACGCAAGTAGAGTTGAACGTGGACACAAAGCTTTGTTCCAACACAGAAGCGAACTAGTTCACGTATCGTTCAGTCTATGCGCAGAACGAATTTACTGTTCCAACATAACTTTTGGCTGATATGTACACTGGAGTTCTTTGTTCCAACATAAGGATGTACAGTACATGAACTGGTTCTTGAACGGTCAAATCAGTCCGTGAATTAGTAGTGGTACTGTTAGTCAGAGACATGCGCAATATGAAATAAACAGAAGTTTACATCCATTAGCCAGCAGCAGGTTATGTTATACGTTATATGTATTTATTTTTTATTTGTTATTTCAAACAAAAAGAAAGATATGTCCAATCTGGAGGACTTTTCTGATTTTTGGGAATCTGATTCCAGTGACGATTTAGAGCAACAGTTAGATTAATAACATTATGGCGGTGCAGGTGGTGAAGGATGAAAGGAAAGCATGACAAACAGTGCGTCATGCGTTCAAAAACCGTTCCAACACGTCGCGATTCAGAATCAGTTCGAAAGTAGTACGGTATCGACGCAGGCGCATAAAATAGTACATGAACCAGTATGTGTATCATACAAAATCAGCGTGTTGGAACAAAGCTTATATAACGTAACCTATAGGACCAATTTTGAAGGTAGGTGATTCTAAGAAAAACTACACTTGTATTTGTAAGAAAACATTTTATTTATAAATAAATGGCATTGTGTAACAAAATAAATAATATATTTATCATATTCCAATTACTAAAAACAATGTTTAATTTGTGTCTTACTTAATAATATCAAGGAATTTCCGAATATGTGGCAACTGCGAAAGTTGCGAAAGTCGTAAAGTTGACTACAAGCTGTTCATCCTTATTTAACATCGATATTCTTGCATTTATGCTTTCTTTTCTCTGAGCTTCAACGACATTGATTGGTCGAATTAGGAACCAACAAGCGACTGCGCTCGAGGTAGTAGGGAAACAGTGGCGTGATATTGGGTTATTTCGTGCGCGTTTCTTAACGTTTCACCTGATGACAAATCTAAAAATGTCTATATTAACTAGACATTTTTAGATTTGTATTTTTTTACCACTGGGCATATTTCAGTTAATATATACTAGAAGTATTCTATAGAATAGTATACGAGTATAATTTGCTTAATTCTGGTCTTTACTTTAGTATCTAGTTCTTCTTCCTTCTTCCGTTTCGAAAAGCGTAGTTTGGCCTTCCTGCTCTTTTTCATGTTGTTTTCTATGTTTATCACTGAGTGTCGATTTTGGTATACCTATACTTATACCTATCGTAAAATTCAACCGCTTCAGAAATTGTTCTTCTGTTATTTCTTATAGGTACCTATATCTCTTATTGATCTGTGTAGAGTCTCTTCGGAGTATAGGTACCTAGTTCAAAAAATTTATACCTAATTTTCGACAGTATTTTCGTACCATTTTGGTGTCAGAGTTCGCCCCGCCTGTAAGTAATATTTTTAATAAAAAAATTAAGGATCAGTACCTATACAGTATATAAAAAACTCAAAAGTTCAAAATGACCATTTTTTAGTTTAAAATATTCCTAAATCAACAAGTAACAGATTTTCGTAAACAAATATGATACGTAGGTACGAGTTAATAAGATATCACAATTTTTGTAATAATTTGATTTGTTCACAAAATATAGGTAGGTAGGTATACTAACCTCAATTGACCTTCAATTAGCAATTTTTTACGTAACACAAACACTACTTTAGTTGAGAAATAGAGTCCTATTTTATATAGGACTCTATTGAGAAACACACCGTAGTGCCCTCTTTGGGTCTGTGCTACTATCTGTCTGACAATTATTGTCAAATTGACAGACATAAATTGCATATTGCCCGTGGAGTAGGTGTTTTCGGCATCTCCTTCAAATAAACAAACACTACTTTTCACCCCATGTTACGGTACCTATAGAGTATAGAGTCTTGGGTTTGTACATAATACATAGATACTTACCTATAGGTATAGATAATAACATTTTATTATTTTGCAAGAAAAAAGATATAGGTATATAATAGGATACAGGTCCTTGGGTTTGTTTAAAGAAAGTAGCAAGATCTTTTAACGGTTCTTTCATTAACTTTGGGTAAGTAGGACCCAAAGCTAGTATAGCTTTGAGTAGGACCTACCAATTATTTACAATACTCGCACTTGATACCCTAATTATTCTGTAAATTGATTGTATGGACCATAATATGAACAGTAGTACCGTAACAGATTTGTGCATAATCTTTGCCTTTACCAGATGTTACCCCGTTTATGGTAACTCGTTGGGGATACCTACATGAAGAGACTAATAAAGACTAAAAAGCAACGGTTCTTCAATCTTGTGAGGTGAGCTGAGCATAAGCGAAAAGTCGCAGGATATTGTTGAAAATCGCTAGTTAGATATCTAGTTACCCATGTAGATACGCAACTTGAATGATTATAAAATTATCCACTATATCCACCATCCACTCCGATGATCCACCCCATAAAAATTAGCCTTCTAAAACTTGGGTACCTAGGTAGTAAAAAAATCTATACCAATAATTTAGTATTCTAGGAATGCATTATAGAAGGCTGTGACATAAGTGTTCAAGGTCGAAGAACGAGGCCAAGACCCCGAAGAGATGAATCGGAAAGAGTGACCACCGGCCGGCATGGCATGGCTTGGCTATGGCTATTTCTACGGCTACATAACCGTCGTTTTACGTCCGCCGTGTCTGCTTCGAGCCTTCAAGTTAGGTTAGGCCAGTATCGGCTAACGCTAAGCAACCAATCGAAAATCCGTATTCCTTTTATGCCCATATATGGTAACGTTTGTGAATGAGCTGGTGGGGCGGACGAGTCCAAGGCGTCTTATCGTAGGGGAGGCCACTAACTTCGCATTGGGTTTTTCTTTTGTTTTTAAACAATTGTTTATCTTTGACAAGTAAATAGTCATTACTAAACGTCAAAGTTCAACGATATATCAGTTTGAAAGATCTAATAGCAATATTCCTAAAAATAAGATTCAAAAAATCTTCCTGCTTCCCCTAACAGGTTGCAAGCGTCACTTCCTCGAAATCGCAACCGGCATCTTTCCATTCGTTAGTTGTTCGCTGTTGTTTTGTGACGTGTCTTGTTTAAACGGTAAGATTTTCCTATTTTAATTATTGCTTCATTGGTTAATTCATGTATTGGTACGTTAATTTGTCAATTATATCTAGTAATGGTTAATACCTAACTAATTTGTACAATTATCAAAAAATCCTTCGAGAAATTACTGGTTAACTGTGAAACGACCGGCTGTTTGGGGCGTAGCACCTGTTATGAATTTAAAACTGCTCTACAACTGATTTTATACTGGATCTATTTTTACCCCAAAAGCAGGTGGTTGTATTAAAAATATCCAGCGCGCTGTTAAATCTGAATGTAAATATTTTTATAACTCTGGACTCTTCATAGAAAATTTTGCGATGTTATGATAAACTTAGTTTAGCCAGGTAAATCTAGTTTGGTAAATGGTAACTTTTGATTGAAGTCTTACTTATTTGTTGGCCATTCAGATTATCATTCTATTTCAATTCTATGAATTGATTTTCATTCATTCTCTTTTATAAGTAAATCTCTATATTATAGTTATAAAATGGAAGTGTGTCACAGCCCAACTTACTTCACAATTTTTTAAGTGGGAGGGGAACGGGAAAAATCGATGCAATGCAATGCCTTATATGGTAATGTTGCCGCTATTGGTTCAGCCTAGCTATGATACTGCGCGATCATGCCGGTCTGAGCAGGGAGAGGGGCTAATAATAAATATATGGTGAAGAACTTTTGAATTTCAGACATTCCCGTCTTGTGATATTGAATAGAGTACAGCGTTTTAGACTGTGCTTGACAGATTAATTTATACATATATTTATACTTTTTTACTAGAAACCAAAGTAAGTTTAAAACCTTTTCTTATTTGCCTATAAAAAACTAGTGTAAAGTGATCGTGCTTTTCCTTAAAACTTGGGGTGTGGTCGTGGTACCAAGGAAACTTATTAATACCTTTTGGACAGTAGTGATTTAAAGTGTATATATTATTATTATATTAAGTATATTGCCAAGTATTTATTTATTGCAGTGCTTACGGTGCTCGGCGTCTTAACAAGTGGTCGATTTTTTTGAGGCAGGGCTGTGGGAATATGAAAGAGTCTAAACCGTTTTATTTCATTTTATGAATCGGATTGCTATCAGTTTTTTTTTATTTCCTCAAAGTTCATGAAATATGTAACAGGCTTCACTCGTCCAGTAGTAATACCGGTTCTCCTAACGGATTTTATTTTATTTTCTTTTTTATGCATGATTGTGTGTTCCATTCAAGTTCATTCAGTAGTTATTGAAAATAATTTTTGGAATACCTACTTAAATTAAGATTTTTTTTGTTTGGTTTTTTTATTTATATCATCTTTTTCTTTGCAGTATTAACTATTCAACATGTGTGACGAAGAAGTTGCTGCATTAGTCGTAGACAATGGATCTGGTATGTGCAAAGCCGGTTTTGCTGGTGATGACGCACCACGTGCCGTATTCCCATCCATTGTGGGTCGCCCAAGACATCAAGGTGTCATGGTTGGTATGGGCCAAAAAGATTCTTATGTAGGAGATGAAGCCCAGAGCAAAAGAGGTATTCTCACCTTGAAGTACCCAATTGAACATGGTATTGTTACCAACTGGGATGATATGGAAAAAATCTGGCATCACACTTTCTACAATGAACTTCGTGTTGCCCCTGAAGAACACCCAGTTCTTCTCACAGAAGCCCCTCTTAACCCCAAAGCAAATCGTGAAAAGATGACACAAATTATGTTTGAAACATTTAACACCCCAGCTATGTATGTAGCTATCCAGGCCGTACTTTCCTTGTATGCATCTGGTCGTACCACTGGTATCGTATTGGATTCTGGAGATGGTGTATCCCACACAGTACCTATCTATGAAGGTTATGCCCTTCCTCACGCCATCCTTCGTTTGGACTTGGCTGGTCGTGACTTGACTGATTATCTCATGAAGATCCTGACTGAACGTGGCTACTCATTCACCACCACTGCTGAAAGAGAAATTGTCCGTGATATCAAGGAAAAGCTCTGTTATGTAGCCCTTGATTTCGAACAGGAGATGGCGACCGCAGCAAGCTCCAGCTCCCTCGAAAAGAGCTATGAACTCCCCGACGGACAGGTTATCACCATTGGAAATGAAAGGTTCCGTTGTCCAGAAGCTCTGTTCCAGCCCTCGTTCTTGGGTATGGAAGCCTGTGGCATTCACGAAACAACCTATAACTCCATCATGAAGTGTGACGTAGACATCCGTAAGGACTTGTACGCCAACACTGTCCTCTCAGGAGGTACCACTATGTATCCTGGTATCGCTGACCGTATGCAGAAGGAAATCACCGCACTTGCCCCGTCTACCATGAAAATCAAAATCATTGCTCCCCCAGAAAGGAAATACTCCGTATGGATCGGAGGATCTATCCTCGCTTCCCTGTCTACATTCCAACAGATGTGGATCTCAAAACAAGAATACGACGAATCTGGTCCCTCAATCGTCCACAGGAAGTGCTTCTAAGTTATTTTTTTTTATCGCCTGCATTCCATTATTTGATGCGTTCCACTCCTTTGTATTATACTGCGAAACGCTGCCCTTGGGCGCTGAACTGCCATGTTGATATGGGACCGAGTGATTGTACACTACGCCAAAGTATTACTATCTTAATTTTGTGCGGTCACTCGACCCTGCATCAACAAGTAATATAATATTACTTTTAGGCTAATACTTATGGGATAATAAATAAAAAAATTGTAAAACTTTATTGTTCTATGTTTTAATTTATTTCACCTTTTGTAATAAAAATAAAATACTATAAAAATCTATATACAATATTGATCTTGTTATTTAATATTTTTCAGATAATTCAGTTCGGATAAGTATAGTAAAATTAAATTATTATATCAAGTGGTTTTTCTTAGTTCAAAAGTGCTAAAATATTTTGTTTTCTACAAAAAAAAAAAAAAAAAATAGAGTAGGTGTTTGTAAACTGGCAGATGATCCTTTCATTGATCTACTTGAAAACCACTTGCCACTTTCTAATTAAATTGAAAAACTTCATTTTGCTATTTTAATGAAATAAAAAGTGATTCACTTGATTTTTGCTATTTCATACTAGGTAAAATGTTTAGGGAATTCAGTTGATGCTTAGAATCTGGTGATAATTGACTTAATGATTAAACCTACACATCACTTGTACGTGATACAAACATGTCCATTGAACATGACATGTTTACGATTCTATGTGATGTGATTAAATTCTATGTGATGTGTTGTTTTTAAATACAAAACAAATAGCAAATTGGATGTTTCCCTAAGAATAGATGTAAATAATTAAAATATGATGTCCAATTATCAGATGTGTGAATGATACCATTATTCTATATAATTCAGGTCTTGTAAATTAACATTTCTGTAATGCTTTCTGGATGTCAAATTATGTTATTGTTCACCACTGAGTGACAGTGACCAAGTTATTTGTTCACTTAGACCAGGAGAGGATTGATCATAAGGATATACTGGATATAGGTACCAGGTTTTATAGATAATAAAGAATAAGGCGATGTTTGTTAAAGGATAGGTAAACTGGTTAAGTAAATGGCGATAAGTTGAAACTGGTGTATAATTTATATTTATAAATATAAAATCATATAATTTATATTGACAGAAATCAAATGTTTATAAAATATTTCATGTAGTAATTAATTTATCGGCAATTTCGTTAAAGGCTTTTGCAGAGGGAGAATCTGAAAGTTCTTTAACACATGCCCTACCCAAGAGTTGTCCGACCCGTGGATCGATTGGAAGTGATCCTAACAATGGTACTTTTGCTAATTCCGCCAAAGATTCTCCACCACCTTTGCTAAATATATTTGTACACTCCGTACAATGGGGGCAAACAAATCTGGAATATATAACAATTTTAATTAATTTGTTGAACGTAAGGAAAAAAAATCGAGAGGAAACGGAAGAGGGTGGGCCAATTTAGGCGTTTTTATATAAGAAATACGAAAAAATTAATGATACAATTGTGTTGTCTTACGACACCATGATAGGTAGGGCAATTATAGGTAACTAAATCACAACTGTCACAAAATAATTCAATTCAATTCAACGATTTATAAAATTGACAGTGAAACAAATAAGTTGTTCCAAATTAATTCATATTTGAACAATATAGCTTTAATAATTAGTTTATCAGAGGAATTTGTGAGTTACACTATATCTAGGCATTGAGTGATTTATCACTCAACGAACTACGCTCGCTGTAACACTTTCTTTTCTCTATCAAAATTATATGAAGTTTAAAAATAACGTACCCACTCATATTTTCAACCAATCCTAATATATGGATTCCAGTCTTTCTACAAAAAGTTATTTCTTTCCTAACATCTTCTATAGATACTTGTTGTGGAGTTGTTACTATTATAGCACCATCACATTTTACCGTTTTTAAATTCTCCATTACTGTTATGTGCTCATCTGACGTTCCTAAAATTTGATTGTATTTACAGGCAATATGTTATTCAATTTTTATATTCTGCAATTTGCAAATGCTTGAATTTCGTTCAAGTGTTGTAGTGATATAATTTATACTGACAATGGCTACAATTTTTAATAATATTTATAATAATTAATGAATAAATTATTATTCATCAAAATGTTCTTTTGGAAGTATACAATGACTTGTAAAATAATATAAAAAAAAAAAGAAAAACAGCAGCATTCTAATAAGGTTTTAAAGTGTGGTTAATTTCTTGGTGAATGATACAACTACGCCACAAATTAGATATAAATTACATTTAATTTTCAAACCAACCTGGTGGTGTATCGATTATTAAATAATCTAAATCTCCCCAACATACATCTGTAAGAAACTGCTTGACCATAGCAGTTTTCTTAGGACCTCTCCAAACAACGGCACTATTTCTGTTATTTAATAAAAATCCTATAGACATAACAGCTAACTTTTGCTCATCGTCAGCATAAACAGGGACCCACCTGTCAAAAATTAAGTAGAACAAAACTAATTTGATCAGCATATATAATTAAATAATTAATGATGTCTGTAACTTATTTGTGGTGCGTTTTCATGATTCACGGTTTCTTTTGGGATTACACCACCTGTAAAATTCCTGCTCTTTGTTATTTTACAGATGGTGTAATCCCAAGAGACACTGAATCATAAATAACTAATCACTAATAAATCATACGACTGTATAATATAAATGATCATACTAATAATATCAAAATTTATCACAATTAGGTACATGAAGCAAGATACAAAATTGTGGCTGGCAGTGAAATGCGATTGTACCTAAGTCGTAATCAAATAGTCAAACATCATTTCATGAAAAACTGGCAAATATTGAAAAAATCTATATTTCATATTGCAAATAACTGTTCTTCAGTTAATTTAAATATATTATGAAATCTGATCCGAACCTACCACAAGAGTTTCTAATTATATCAGAAAGATAGAGAAATACATAATTAAAAGCCAAAAAAGTAGGTACTTATAGGCTTTTTATGAAATGAAGGATTACGCTATAACATGTCTTTAAAAATTTTTGTCATTTCGGTAGATATTGACATGAAAATCATAACTATGAAATAAAATGTAAACTAAGAAAATAATTACAATAGTAAATTTGAAAGTTACCTACCTAACATATATTAATTTTATAAGAAAGTACAGGCTCTGCTACAATATAATATAATCATTATTTTAAAATTTAATAAACCGTAACAAGCTATGACAATAACCATCATATTTAATATAGGTGGTACATCATCTTATTTTAAAATTTATTGTTATTTGTGTAGCAAATAATAAAAAACCATTGAGTTAGGATAGTAGGGAGGAGTTATCTCGTAGTAAAAAATAGCATCGGTACCGCCATATTGATACGACACTTTTGTCAAAACTGACAGGGGGCTGTGGCACATATGTCAATTTAGTTAAGTGGGTTTTTTTTAGTAAATTTGTATGTCTTGCATATTTATATACCTACAACATTAAAAGATAATGGTTTCGTGCACCCATAGTAGCTGTAATAACAGAGATTGTATTGATAAAAAGAAATTATGCAGACTAACATTTCACAGCTTTGCATTACAAATTAGTAAACAATATGCAGAGCTGTATTTTGCATATTACAAGTAATTATTTACTGATTTAGCTGATTGTTTCAATGGTATCTAATAGTACAATTCGTTCAAACATTCAATAATAACTAACAGATCTAACTAACAAGATATAACATAAAAACATCTCAAGGTGGATACACTAGATACATGCTAAGGGAAAGAATAATACATATATCCATACTGGAGGAATCCATAGTGGCTCCGGTGAAAGGAGGGTGTCAACGGTGACAACGTTGTTCTGTCTTTACTGCTGTAAGCCTTGTGGTGGATGATGTTACTTTTGCTGATGTCGTAGTTTACTGGATATTAACAGATATCAACACTAGCTGGTCACACTAGCTTAGGGTACAAAAACAGCACAGCGATGGAGCATATGCACAGGGCCCTGAATATGTAAGGTGGACAGATAAGGGGAAAGCAAGCAAAGCTATCGGAGGCAAAGTATAGACTGAAGAATTACCTGGAACCTAGGAGCTAAAAATATCAGATCCTCAATTAAAATTTTCTAAATATATCTCATAGCATATATTGCAGGATACATTGTTCAATTTTTAAAGCTAATTTACTAAAAATGTACTGCTTTAGTAAAAAAAATTAATAAATCTGAAAGGATTAGGCATTACAGCAATAAAATTGTATTATTTAAAGAACAAACAATTTATTTCAATCTGTGTGATCATTTTATATGAAATTGTTTTCATTTTATTGCGTTATTTTGGTTCCCAATTTCTGACTTAGAATTCTAAATAATCCAGGCGTGGCGAGGCAACCATATTCTTATGACACTTAGCCATGCTCAGTGAACCCGTTTTTTTATATGTGGAAAAGATGCTTACAGCATCTCCCTACTATACTGCCTCAATTTAAAACACCTACACTAAATTCTTTATAGCAGCAACACAAATGTCAACAACTGTTTATAAACACCTGTAATAATTTTTTTCTACTCATATTAAATAATATATAAATTTTTCATGTTTTCTTGATAAAGACAACTATCAATTAATTTAAGTAATCGAATAACTTTTTATTATTCAATTATATCTACCATTCTTTTCCATTCTTTTTTAATAGTCAGTGATTTGTACTAAATTATGTATCCCTAACAATGTATCATTGTTAGGGAAACGTCCTTTAAATATTTATATTAGAGAAGAATTTGCACCATGAAATAAATCTCTATTAATACTATGTTTTAAATTCACCCTCCATCAGCTTGATGAACATCTTTGTCTTCCAATTGTAACAGATAAGGAATGCTTGGTCCACATAAATCTACATCTAGCAGCCCTACCTAAGATGAAACGTTATATAATTTAGTGGATGAAACATGCTTTATACATAATCGGCTAAATCACGTCGCCTGCTCCTATTTTAGCAGGGACTAGGCGTCTTGATCTAGCCGGTTATGTTTTATAAAAGTTTATAATATGTTCTTGACCGGTGTTATTTTTTATTACCTTGTAACCCCTTTCCTTCAATGTTAACGCTAACTGTGTACTAACAGTGGATTTTCCAACTCCACCTTTACCAGAAAGAACAAGAATAATATGTTTTACACCACCTAACATTTTGAGAGTTAATATAAAAGGTAAAACTGGCGTTTAAAAATAAATTAATTAAGGTTCCTCGTAAATGAATTTTATGATTTAATGAAAGAAAATAAAAACAAATATCGCAATTCAGGCAACAATTCAATCACAGAACATTTGAAATTTCAAACAAAACAAAAGAGTGCATAACATAACCTCTAAATCACAGAACTGACAGAACAGAAGTCAAGTCAAAATTAGTTCAAATGCATTTATATGTCTCTATTAACTACTTATCTGCAGACATTAGGGCTAACGGCAATAAATACAAAAGTATCCATTGTATGTAGTTATAGATGTGGAATTTTGTCGCCAAAAAGAAGAATGCCGCCGGTAGTATAAGTATTTTTACTATTTTTCCACTGACAATAACCATTGATAAGTGATTGGCGATTTTAGGTTTGCTTAGGTATATTCGACATTAAATAACCACCTCACCTAGGCACTAACCATAGTTAAAAGTAACATTAATATGATTTTATTAGAAAAGTATATAGCGTTCCCAAATACCAAATAAAGGGCGACAATTACATTCAATTTTCAATGACCGAAATAAACTAAATAAACCAAAATGTCCTTAATAGATATTAATATATTTACTATTTATATTGGCTAAATTATTATTAATAACTTTATCGATGCTATTTAACTAATTTCTTCAAACAATATGCTTTAAAAAATCTGCAGGCAACTAACCTGTAGTTCAAATGCTCTGGTACATTTTAGTCAGTCAGTAGTTTTTTTGTTTTGTGGCCAGTAGTTCAAGAGGCTAATGTTGACATAACATTAACCACAAACAAAGGCGATTTTCTAACGAAATTGCCTTATTTCACTATAATAATTTAATAATGAAGATTAACAAAAATAATAGAAAAAAAATACAAATTCTATTAAAACCAAGATACATAACAATATTTTTAAATACAATTTCAATTTACATATACGGGAAAATATGAGGTAGGTAGTACTTTTCATGTTGCTATAGAAACTACTTTCATATTATATCGACAATTACAACACAAATATTACGGCGAAAAGTATTTATACTTGTAAAATGGTAATAATTCTGTTATAGTATTTTTTTCATAATGCCCTTTGTTTAAATGTTATTATTACTTTCAGATTCTGAGTAGATCAAAACCTGCCTTACCTTCAAAAAATGATTCTGCAAACTCATCTAAAGGAAGTGCCCCTCTTAAAAGTAATTCTCAGATTGAAGATTACTTAAAGAAGAGGGATTATACTGGAGCCATTACCTTGTTAGAAGTAAGTAAAAAAAAAGAAATCAAATGTAACTTGCCATTCTAGGCATTGAAGTAGGTAAAATTATTTTCAATCTCAATTCTCAGTTGGAAATCGGTTATCGGTTATGCTTAACAAGTATACCAACTCAATTTGCAAGAAATTCTATTGCCAGAATGGTTGGATAAAGAACGAGCTTGTTAGAAATGTTCAGACTATGCTAGTTTTTGTTGAAAACTGATAAACTATGCCAACCTCTGATTTAAAATATGAATTATATTAAGTGAGTGCTAAGTTCATATTTTTTTTTATATTATAGTTATTATAAGTATATCTTAAGGCCATATAATAATTGGCAATGCTTTTAGTTCAAACAACATGAAGATCAAACTGAAAATGTGGATCTGTGGATTGCTTACTGTGCATTTCATAGAGGTGACTATAAGAAAGCCTTACATATATATCAGCAATTGTTTAGAAGCAAACCAGAATTGAATAACTTAACTGTAAACATAGCTTGCTGTTATTTCTATTTAGGTAAGTTTTATTGTGAATTATTTACTACTTACCTACATCCCCTACATATTAGATGAATCCTTAGATATCTACAGAATTATTTTCTTAGTAAAAAATTGAGTATTATTTTATAATAAAAAAGATCAAAACAGCCTATTATACTACCTAGAAACATGGTGTCATAAAATATTAGTCTTGGAAGTACCTATTGAGTATTTATGATAAGTATAAGTAGTACATTAACTGGTGCTAAATTAGGGAACTAATGTTGTCCGATTTCTTTGGTAGAGAGGATGGCAATCATTTTAGTATGACTTTAAACCAGCCACTTTTTTATTTAGTATTGGAGGCACCAGCGTATGCAGTGATTCATAATCATTTTCATAGCTTAGTTTATCGCCACTAGCACTTGTGTATTTATTACACCAGGTATATCTCCAACGTATATCATCAACTGGTAATAACTAATTCTTTGTCTGTGTGATGATAGGCCGAAAGAAAGTAAAGTATTCCTAGACCACAACAAAGTGAAGGTTTGACAAAATTTCCAGGTGTGGGTTGCTCGCCTCTTGGCATCATTTAGTGTTGGGAAGACCTGGCTCATTTTAGAGTACTGGGTCACACCAGGTCAATCACTAAAATGACCCGTTCACGATGATTCGTTCATATGACCCGCCATGCTGCAGTTTACAAACACCATGTTCATTGTTCATTTTCATCTTTCAGCGTTTGCATAGTTCCATGAACTATTCGTAAATGTTGAAGGATTTATTCAATTTAGTGCAATATTTATTGACTTGTTAATTTATTATTTTATATCGGCGTGTATTTACAACAAGAACATTACATATTTCAAACTAAATGCTGTGCTGATACAAAACGACTGTAAGTAGTTGTAGTATGGTAAACCACCTACCTAGTCTAAACTTTAAGTAGGTACATTTTGCGGGTCTTCTACAATAATCCTGCACAATATCCATCCCATATTAGTCTCTCGCATCTCAACTCAATCCAATCGTTCAATCATTCACTTCCATTCATTACTTTTAGGTGGTCGCGTCACTCACGTCTCACATACAACTTTCAATCATATGAATGATATAACCGGGCGTGATTGAATCGTTCACGGGTCTTCACTGTGATTCGGTCATTGTGAACAGGTCGTTCGTGAACGACACATCACTATATGATTGGCCTTTCTCACAGAAAGAGGCTACCTACCATTAAATAACAGAAACAAATAAATATGATTTATAAATATGTCATTTTCTAGAAAAAATTCGTTTTGTTCTAAATTTGTATTCAAGCAAAACATTTGCACTACTGAAATGAAAAATTTTTGTGGGAAAGAGAAATATATTTTTCAGTAGATTTTTTTTTTAGGGATGTATGAAGAATCAAAAGAATTTTTGCAAAATGCACCGTCGAATGGACTTAAGACTAGGTTAAATTTTCATTTGTCCCATAAATTGAGAGATGAAGGTACATTGATGGAATATCATCAGCAATTGCAAGACGTTCTAGAGGATCAGCTGAGTTTGGCTGCTATACACTATCTGAGGGCACATTACCAAGAAGCAATTGATATCTATAAACGTTTACTATTACAAAACAGGTATAATGATATAGGATATAATTTCTATTGTCTAATATTATTTAAAAGTATTTAAAAAACATATTTAGTCAACCATTCTAAATTATGAAAATAAGAATCAAGATAAAATTAAAAAAACTGTTAAAAGTAATTTTTATATATCACAAATATTATTATGATGGTTTAAATTACTCAAATTTGTTATAAAAATAAATAATATAATAATAATAATAATATCTACTTCTCATTCTAATCACAATGATTAGCCCGAAAGTCTGAGACTTGTGTGGGAGAGGGGATGACATATTATTATTTTGCGTGCCGCATTTGCGCCTCTGGAACGACTTACGTTGATAGGCCCTAACCACCATTCAGTGCTGGAATGAGGGAAACCTGGAAAACCTCATTAGTTAGGGAGACAAGTTAAACATCAACTGATTTTAATCTTTCACATTAATACCAAGTTGACATTATTCCCATCCTAGGCCATCGCCAGGATCGTTGCCAAGCCATCCCTGCGAATAAGCCGATCTACGAGTAAACAATTTAATTAAAAATTGTTTAGTGGAGTGGGAATAGAACCCACGACCTCTGGGTTGAGCGATCGAAACGCTAAGCCCTGAGCCACCAGCTCGCCAAATGCTACTAAATTAAATATAAAAATCATCACTTCAATTGATAAATAGAGAAATTTAAGAAAATGGTAGTAGATCTTTGTTCGAATCTATAAACAAAATATAGTTTATGTCTTCAATAAAAAATAAAAAAAAGAGGACTTTCAGCCAGATACAAGGACAAATATCGTACGTTTCGTCCAAGTTTTCGCATTTTCATGTATCTTGCTGAAAGTTCTCTTTTTTTTGTTTTTTATTGAAGAAATAAATTATATTTTAACAGTCAACCACTTTTCCAATATCATATAAACAAAATACATTTTTTTTAAATGTTCTTGAAAAAATCAACTTTTAAAAGCTTTCAATCACCCGTTACATTATGTATCCATAATATAATAATAATAACATTAACATTTGTATATTGTAGAGAAAATATTGCATTAAATGTTTATGTGGGCCTCTGCTATTACAAATTAGACTACTACGATGTGTCCCAAGAAGTGCTAGGATTGTACTTGAATCATTATCCGGATTCTGTTATTGCTACCAACTTGAAGGTAAAAAAATTAATTTAGATTTATTAATATGTAAATATAATATGTCGTTTGTAGGCATGTAATACTTTCCGGCTATATAATGGTGCAGCTGCAGAAAACGAATTGAGATCTATTATTGATCAGAGTGCTAATGCAGGCTTTGGTTATGATTTGGTGAAACATAACTTAGTTGTGTTTCGAGATGGTGAAGGGGCAATGCAGGTTGGTAAATTTTTTAAATATTCAAGAAGATTCCTTGCAATCAACACTAATATTATGATCTGTTAACAATAGTGTTGTATTATTGAATACATTGAAAGAGAAATTGGTGTTTAAAATGTTAGTGTTTAATAATTGAATGTGTTTTAATCATTACTTGCTAATTTTTTACTGTAAATATTAAATATTTAGAACTATTAAAGTAAGTTTCCTGTAAGAATTTAATGGAATAATTTTTAGGTATTTCCGTCTTTAGTTGATGTTGTACCAGAGGCCAGATTGAATTTGGTTATTCACCATCTCAAAAATAACGATACAAAAGAAGCGTATGAATTATTAAAAGATTTACAGCCAGCGGTCCCTCAAGAATACATTTTAAAAGGAGTGGTCAATGCTGCTCTTGGTCAAGATTTAAATTCAGTAAGCAGTAAGAAATTACATTCTTGTTAAAAAGTTATGCATTTGCATAATATTTGCATTGGTAAATACGGAATTTGTAGAAATAAATTATTTAAAAACTATCTATCGCAAAAAGAACAGCTGGTCCAACTGGATAATGTTCAGAGTGAATTGTAGACGGTTACCTATGGTGTTCCCCAAGGGACGGTATTGGGACCAGTCCTTTTCACTGTTTACATCAACAGTTTTTTAAGTCTTGAGGTCTTGACATGTGGTAAGATTATTAGTTTTGCTGTTGACACAGCTGTTGTATATAGGTCATCTTCTTGGCTAAACCTAAAAAGAGAAATAGAAAATGAATTTCCAGAGATTATTATTGAGAGGTTGCAGTATAACCAGCTGATCCTAAATTATGAAAAAGATAATGTACTTACCTTTTGTTTCTTACAATGCAAATGTAAAAAATATAATATGTAACTTATCTCTAAACATGATGTACTAAAATGATTTGATGATGCTTTTTTAAATTGCACTGAACTTTTGTAGCCTGAACACATTAAAAACGCCGAGGAATGCTTTCATTTAGTGGGTAGTTCTGCCAGTGAATGTGACACAATACATGGAAGACAATGCATGGCAGCAGCATTCTTCCTTGCCGGACAATTCGAAGAAGTTTTGGTATATTTGACATCAATTAAAAGTTATCTACATTCAGGTATATATTACTTGACTAGTTATTTTGCCCCGGTTTATATTTAAGAGGTTACCGAGTTAATTAACGTAATAGAGCTTTTGAGTAAAATTTATTATAAATTGAAATTTAATAGCAGTTTTAAATAAGGACTAATATTATTTCCTTATTATTATTATTATAGATCATTGACTGTACCATTTTATAGATGACACGTTTAACTTGAACTTCGCCCAGGCCAAAACAGCATGTAACCAGTTCAAGGAAGCTGAGGAAACTTTTCTTTTAATACAAGACGCTCAAATAAAAAATGATTACATATATATATCGAATTTGGCAAGATGTTATGTGATGAATAAGAAGCCGCAGCAAGCATGGGAATTGTACTTAAAAATGGAAAACAGTACTGATGGTTTCAATTTACTTCTTTTGATTGCTAATGATTGCTACAGGATGGGTGAATTCTGGTATGCCGCTAAAGCCTTCGACATGCTTGACAGGCTCGAACCTAACCCGGAGTTTTGGGAGGGGAAGAGGGGAGCAATTGTTGGAGTCTTTCAGGTAATAAATATCGAAATTTCCTCTTTCTAATTATATTTTGAACCAGGTTAACATTTTTACTGATAATTTTGGTGTTACAAGTTTTTGCTTCTGCATATCATATCAGTTTGATCTATAGTCTTTTTTCAACCAAGAACATCACGTTTATCGGAGATTTATGTCCAGGTAACTTGAGGAAGATGGATTGCTTGCAAGTTAACCATTTTCGCGTGTGTATAAGAATTGTCAAACTCAAAAAAAAAAAACAAATCGGATTACTTTCATTTTAAAAATCTTATAAGAAAAACTTAAGTGTCAATGTTTAGTGATTTTATAACTAATAAAATATCACTAAAACTAGATCACCAGGGAATATTATTACGATTATTTTCTGAGCTAAAAAAACGTAAAATATTTTGCTTTAAACAAACATTTCGAAGCAAAGATCAAATTTATAGGATTATAGGTTATTGTAATAATTTACAACTAGACATCAGCGTTTATAAACTCCTATCAAAAATGTATAACAATATAAAATTAATATTAGTAGTGGTGAGAAACACACCGTTGTGCCCTCTAAACGCACACATTTACGATCCCCCTTAGGCAATCTTGTGGTAACATCATTCATGGATTCCGAGCACATAATAAGCGTAAAACCGGTCAGTGTCTAGTGGTGAGTTGCAGGAGTAATGCGAATCATTAGGAATCATAGAGTTCTACCTTAAATTAGTTAGTCATTAACTGTCAATGTATGTACTTTGTACCAAATTGAACCCCTAAAAAAATCTATTAATTACTGTTACGAAATAGCAGTTTTAAAGAAATCAGTCTCTAATTTTAAAATAGAAAAACTAAGGAATAAAAACCTAGGTTATTATCTATTTTTATTTTGTATATATGTTACGCTCAAACATCGAAAACGCTCAGTGAGCGAAAAAAACGGCCACAACGCGTTGTGGGTGGTGCTGAACGACCAAATACCGAAATCAGATAATTTTTCGCGTTGTGGTCGTTTTTGTTGACCATGACGCGTTGTGCACAACGCTCAAACGGCCACGACGCGTTCTGGATGATTTAGAAAGCTTAATATTAACTATGCTTTAATATTTAACTAGATTAACAGAAATAATAACTGAAAATTTGAAAACATTTATTGTATGCTTATTTTTGCATGAAACTTTATTGATTAAAAAGGAAAATAATAGAATAATAACCAACTGAACCGCAGGCAGTTAAGAAGGATATTCACTTGTTCTTGCAGACACTGTTATTGCGGTGTTATTTAGAATTGCACGTCACATCATTGGCCCTGCAGTTGCACTTTCTTGTATTACAATAACGTTTACAATGGCACATGATAAATCCTTGTTTTGATCCAGACGAAAGAGCTGAAGCTTTTCTCAAATTTAATGGACAACTCGGAACATCTGATGAGTTTATAAAATTAGAATCAGCGAAGATGAATTCATTACAACTATAAAGTTTTTCCAGCACTCCTTCTTTGGTTCCCAACTTATACAAGCTAGATTCATTAACGCTTTGAACTACAGCTAGAACACTTCTAGGGGCAACCCTCCCTCTGTCGAAATCCGGAACTTTGACTACGTACTTTTGACCGACCTCAGCAGGAGGTGGTTTTTCACGGGACAAAACCAGCATTTTTTTTCAGCTTGCTTCTCCATTCCGGCTTTAGCATTTTCGCCTTGATGTCTGCATCATGTCGCCAGCAAAGGCTGCATACGACTTGTCCTTCAATTTCAACACCACACTTCGTGTGCACTTTTAACATGTGCACTTGTAAACTACATGTTTTACATGATTGGATGATTCCAAAATCTTCGCAAATGGAATATGCTACCGCGCGGGATATTGCATTGATTAGATTTTCTTCCCCTTCCCGGTCTGTTTCAAGTGCCATCCCATCCAAGATTTTCACTAAATCTTGGAAAAACAAGAAAGATCGGTTTATGACCTTTCTAAATCATCCAGGACGTGTCGTGGCCGTTTGAGGATTGTCCATAACGCGTCATGGTCAACAAGAACGACCACAACGCGAAAAATGATCTGATTTCGGTATTTGGTTGTTCAGCACAGCCCACAACGCGTTGTGGCCGTTTTTTTCGCTAACTGAGCGTTTTCGATGTTTGGGCGTAACATATACACTCATGAGAAAAGAATTGCATATGTTTCAATGCACACAGAAAAGAATAAGAAAATAAACACACAAATTGACAGAGCAAAAAGTTGCCAGTCCTTTTACTAGGTTTTTGAAATCACATTGAAAATATTTCTAAGACTGATCTAGAAATCGCACTGTGGTTATTGCAATAATTTTCGCTGAAGTAGCAAAAGTTGATGGGAAAACTCTAGATACCAAAAAATATTTATTTATTTTTTATTTACTCAATATAATATAACTACCAGTTGAATATATATGCATCATGTGGTTTATTTGTAATAGTGTTAAAATTGATAACTAATCAAAATTAAATATGTTGGAACAGTTAATATGTTGTTAAATATGGTCTATCATTGAATATAAATTTGAAACAAGTTTTTATAAATAAACATGATGAATATTACACTTTATGATTATGTCTGTAACTTATTTGTGGTGCATTTTCATGATTCAAAGTTTGTTTCTTTTGGGATTACACCACCTGTAAAATAAGGAAAAGCAGAAAACCAGAAGCATACAAATTAAATATTCAAAGTGTAGTAACAAGGCAAACATCTAAAGTTTGCCTCAAAAAACCACTGTAAAATGTGTGATAAAATAATATTTGATATATTAACTAAATTTCATCAGTGGTTTTTCAGTTTTATACAAAATTCTATAATATTATATGTCATATTTTAAAATATGTCTAAATAAAATAATTATTATAATAAAATTTAAAAGAAATTAAACACTTAACTAGCTTTCTTCTATACGTTTTTCTGCTTTTTGTTATTTTACAGGTGGTGTAATCCCAAAAGAAACAAACTATGAACTTTATGATTATTTATTCAATTTAGGCAATGTGGCTATTTCTGTAAAAAAAATATATTAGAAGCATTAAAGCAATAAATGTTTTCAGATAATAAAAATACTATATTATTATTACAATATGCTATTTTATTGTATAATTTGAAGGGTGTGGTGGCCAAAAAATTTCCAGTAGACATGCTGGGAGATGTTTTGCAACTATTGCGGAGCAGCACATCAAACCAGGCAGAGCAAATAGCGAAGATAATAAGAAAATGGGCTAAAGAACAGAGACTAAGCATATCGTAATCAAACAATAGGCATTGTTTCACCCCCACTATTACTATTATACAAAACAAGATAACACACTACAATAATGAAACCTTATCATTTCCTGAAACTTTATCATAATTATGTTATTAGTAATTGTGGATCTAATCTGATTCCATGAACTGTATTCTATGCAATAAACCTTGATGTAAAGCAAATATATTTTAGGATTAGGCAAACATTTATTTAAATAATCTTTTTACCACCTGTTTTCTCAGTAAAGGATTATTTAAAGGATCCTAATCATCGTTTAGTACAGGAAGGAGGGAAACCTGGAAAATGTCATGAGTTACGAGGATAGCCAAACACACATCTATGTTATGCTCTCGTTCCTAGCTATCTACCTGCTGGCATGACAAAAATACCAACCTGGTATGTATTTTGCCATACTAGATTACATACAGAGTAGGTAGCTAACCCATGTTCTAAGCAAACCTTTGGCATATATATGAGTCGGCAATTTAATTTGCAAATCCATATGTAGCTAACCCGCTACCTCTGGATTTAAGTGCTAAAACTCTAAACTCCAAGCCCTCTACGCTCTTGAATAAATTATTCCATATAAAATTTACCTGTGAATAAGTATAATGCACTGAATAAGTATAATGCAGTGAATATGTGTTGTGAATAGAGTGTTTTAGTTTATTGTATAAAACAAACTTCTCAAAACCAATTTTTAAACACGTTATAACCTTTGACACAATCAACCAAACCAGTTTTTTCCCGAAAATTATTTCCATCAAAAAGAAATGATTACAAGTATGGAGATTAATATCAAATATTAAAATATTGATAAAGAAGATGCTGTCTTTATATGGGCCTTGCTACTGTCTAGATAAAGAATCATTATTTTAGATAATTATTTATGACGTTTTTTATTATAAGTATACATAGATATGGATAAAATTGATAACTGATATGGTTTTTCCAAATATTGCTCGAGTTTTATCAAAAAAATATACATTTATGGAACAATGCCTGCGTAAATTTAATTTTACACGCAGTTATGTTATTTCATTGTCAACTTGTATAGGTACCTGAAAAAGAAAAGAAAAATGCAAGGATGTATTTGCATTTAAAAGTAGTTTTAATTATATGGGACTGTCTGTGTAATAGTGACAGTGCTATAACAATTTTATTATGTATAATGTCAATAATATAGGCGTTATTTTTATAATATTAATATTTGTTTTCCTTATTTCTATTTATTTGTTTGAATGTGAAAGTTTCATTGTCATTTTAAAACTTAAAAAAGCATGAGATACATCACTTATTACTATTTTTTTCTAATTGAGTATTAGAATATTTAAGAAAATGGGTATAATGAAATAATTGTTTTCATTTTCCATCCAATCGCAGCAGTTGCTTTTTATTAATTTTTTATTTTAAAACTAACCAGCAATTTACTTCTCTCCCTTTTACCCAAGCAAATGGGTTGAATCAGAGAGGATGAGATAGGGGTTAAATGTCAGTCATAATATAATAACCTGCGTGTTGTATGCAAACATATCTTTTCCCAATTTCAAACAGGTCAATTTTCATTTCGCCAGTTATGGTTCGATTGATAAGGATAATGCACCAAAAAGATCAATAATTAAAAGTAATGAAAATATTAAAGCACTAATAAATTTCAGAATTTCAACATTTTATGATTTGATTGATTCAAAGTTAATAGTTATTTGCTCAAAAAAGTGGTGAAGATCGCGCACCTCTTAGTTGACATTTTCAGTTACTTTAAACAGCCAAGTTAATCAATCAGTACTACTTTTAAAAAATATCAGGATCATCATATAGAATTAAACACCAGCGTCATAAAAATATTTGTCTGCATCTTGCTCTGACATTAACTGAAGAAAATAAATTTTATTTTGATTACATTAGTAACAAATAATTAAACTCAATAAATATATTTAATCTAACACTAGCTATCTGTAATCAGGTCCAGAAATAACAATGCAAGATGTGAACAAATAAAGGAAAATAAATATATTTGTAATTATACAATATTACATCTTATTGTTCCAAAGTTTTAATTTTCTCTACATTCACATTTTGCCTTCATAATTTCCTAAAGGTAATTAAACCATCCGAAGGATCGATCTAATGTTTAA
Organism: Pogonocherus hispidulus; assembly: GCA_963924545.1. Classification (NCBI taxonomy): domain Eukaryota; kingdom Metazoa; phylum Arthropoda; class Insecta; order Coleoptera; family Cerambycidae; genus Pogonocherus; species Pogonocherus hispidulus. The sequence continues at coordinate 45,873,910 of OZ004698.1, read as the reverse complement.
TTTAATTTTTCTTAAGTATACTTTGTGTGTGATATTGAAACTAGTGTGAAATTTACCTTTTATTTTTAATTTTCATCATGAAACAGATTTTTAATATGAGCTGCCTTATGAGGTTTCACTAAAAGAATTACTTATTAAAAGACATAAAAATTTACAAACACCCTTCGATGAAAAATTTTAGAGTTCAATTGAAAACAATAATTATTGAGGATAGACTCAAAATAACATTACCTCTTTCATTAGTTACTGAATTGGTGTGGCAGGAATATACTTTTTTTCATGATCTGTGCAATCTCTAGATCACATAAAATAGAAGTTTGACGACCTTTTGTGACTGCAAAGTTTATTGTATATTATATATTAAAATGTATCTTTGGCAGCAATTTTTTTGTCAGTTCATGAAATAGTAAAAAATTAACATGTTATAATTTAGACTTAATTTTTTTTAGTTTACGAATGTTCTTATCATGTTCATATATATCTTACTTTACATTTTCTATGCTTAAATATTTTTAATATCACAATACACATAGTAAATAGAAAAATCTGGTAAACAGTAAATGCTCAATCTAACTTTTGTAGGCATGTCAATGAACAGGATTATTTTTGCTTTCAATGTAGGTACATTTAGCTACTGTTTGGCAGCCAAGGTTTATCTGCAGCTGGGAAGTTCTGGAAACTGATAAGTGATAAGGTATGCTATTATTGCCGTTTGGAGATAATTTTTAGATACCGATTTAGATTTTGAAATTTAATTTTGCGCTCCAATGTTTTATTCAGACAAAAAAGGTTTGGAAATATAACACAAGAAGTAATAATAAATAATTTAATATTTTCCTAGTAATAAATACATTTTAACTAAGACACACACACAATCTCATTCATGCAATGTTTACAGTATATAAATACATTCATGATTATACTTTTTATTCTGTTTGTTAATCTTCACAAGCATTTATCTTAATTGTATAATAAATCATTCATTTAATAAATTAATACAAAAATATCTATCAGACTAGAAATTTCATTCCAGAAAATTGAATTTTACAAAATTAAAAAAATATAATTAACACAATTTTACAATTTATGTGAATATGAAATTTCAAAGGCAATACAGTACCTACATGCCAAGTTTACCTTAACACAGTATTCGATTTTAAACTAATAATAGTAGTAATTAATGACCATTATAAATTTGGCACATACCTACTAATACATGGCTAATAAATAAATAAATGAGAATAAAACTTAATATTAACTTTATGTTACAATACAAATTTTAACCTGCCTCATTACTAGAAATACAAAATTATATAGTACAAAACAAAACAACGTAACATGCAATTCTTCTGCCTATTAGCCAATATGGCTTACGATTTGCAATTATTATTTTACTGTATTATACTCTAGGTTTTCATATGAATAGGTCACGTTAATAGGGTATCGCACTAAGACCATGTATTTGATAATTAAGACTTTACTTTTTTAAAATTGGTAACTAATTGAAGGAACCTTTAAAAACTAATGAATATACAATAGGATAATTGATCACAAATTAATAGAAAAATTAAGAGTCTGTATTAATAATAATTAGAAAATATGATAAATGAACAAGTGGTAAATAGTTGACCATACTAAATAGTAAATAATAATCATTAATTGAACAAAATCTTTGGCAATCACCATTTTACATTACCCTTTCTTAATTATAGACCCTACATGTGTTCTGCGATGATACATTCCATAGTTGTCATGAGATTCATTTTTACACATCATGTAGGTATATGCAAACGAACAACCTTACAATATCAAATTGGGTATGTTAATTCTCTTTGCAGTTACATACACATGTAAGGCTGTAATACAGGATGTAGAATGATCTAACCGATTCATATGAACTATCGGATAGAAAAGCCGGTTTGTTAAGATTAACAAACAGAGGAGATATTGGTAATTTGTTATCCTATCTAACTAAGCGCTTGTGAAGCGCATTTAGAATACTTTATTGGTGTTCCCTGATGTTGGTATGTATAGGTACCAACCAGTCTTTGGTGCCACTTAGAAGGAGTAGGGGTACTCCGACAAGTACGCAATAAGTGAAGAAGGTAATAATTCTAGTTGAGTATGAGGGGGTGGCAGCAAGGCCAATTTAGGCATTGCTGAAGCCTCCAAGGCCCTGTGGATGGTCAGCCTCGTCAAGTGCTTCAAACTAAGCGGTTCAGACTTCTTCCTCAATGGCTTGTCCAGTAATATCGAGGAATACCACTTCCCGTGCGGGTCCACCCATACTTGAGCATTTTCTTTGTACAATCTACTTTGTTTAACATAGTGATTTACTAGTTCGACGATGGTAGTAAACACAGGCATAGCCGATTGAAGGTGAGGTTGCGCATCCAGTCTAAAATAACCGTCACCGTAAAATATTCGGACAGAAGTGGGGCCACGCTTCGTCTTTACACTCAACGAAAACAAAAACTGAGGATCCGAGGAATTCCGCACTAAAAATGTACCCACGGGAGCATCCTTCAAAAGTTCATGTCCGTGCTGATAACTGATCCCCTCGTAGTACCAACCGGATTGGTGCAGACCCTGAACGGTATCTAACATTATTCTTAGATCGGTGTCGGACTTGAGTTCGAAGGACAGTTTGGCCTGAAGGGGTGCGAATGGGGGAAGAATGAAGGCCAGCGGCATGCTGGGAGACACCTGTGGCGAGGGGTAGTCGTTCTGGGGCGGCGTCAGTGCCGCCACTAGTCCGCCGCCGCTGAGAACATGTAGGGACCTCCGCACGCTGCAGCATGCCTGGAATGGAGAACAGCACTGGAACTGGTGCTTGCAGTTGGGACATACCGTACTACAGCCTAACATTGCAGGCAAATGCCATGCCAGTTAAAACTCAGTCTGAAACAAAGAGGAGCATTATTAAAATGTGTGTTTTCCTGATTTACATTAATAAACAATTCTATTTCGATTATGGTTTAACAGATTCTTGTTTCATGTTCTGTTGTTGACTGTTCTACCTGAACTATATTGACAATTTATATAGGTCATTGAATATATTTATATTCAAGCTATATTTTCAAATAGAACACTCGAGTTTGTATAATATTTTTTAAATGTAACAATGAAATTTTCTCTTTTCAGTAATTCTTATGTTCAAAACTTAAAATATTATTATTTCATAAAGAAACTTAATAGAAGTTGAATTGCTTAATATATATACAGGGTGGGCGAAATTCGAGGCTCACTATTGGGATCTCGGAAACGGTAAGAGATACGAAAACGGTTAAATTGGGGCAAAGTTGCGTAATTTTGTAACCAATAATATGCCGTCAAGAAATCCAGAATATCTACATTCGTTTTTGAGTTATTTCAAAAAAACCAAAATTTTGAGTTTTCGTTTTTAATTTTTTTAGCTTTATTTGAGACGATATCAAAAGACTGATAAGACTTTTTCATTGTCACTTTTTATGCTCTATAACGTGGCAGTACAAAATTTCCGTTACGGCGTTTCGTCCGATCAGGACCATCTTCAACTTTATTTTTTTAAATAGGGACCCATAATGTTTCTTACGAAAAACGATAGGATTTTTTATTCTGATTCCAATGATGTATGATACTTTATAGTTCTAATTATTCTTTTTGCTAGGAATAACTTTTAAGACGATTGAATCTAGTATGCTTTGGGCTGATGATATTTGTTATAAAACAATTTTAATTGTCAATACAATTTGACGTTTAAAAAGCTTCGCTTTAATGGTGGCCTGTTTGAACATACACTTTAATTAAAGAAAATTTTTATTTTAGATTCCGCTGACAAAAATATTTCTGTTATTATTATAAATTACTTTGTTATCGTTATTTTAAATTTAATTATACGGTACAATTTGTGTTACCATACAAAACCAAATTTGAACTTTCAATAACATGATTTGGACTATTATTATGTATTCTCCTGTAAATACTGTTATGTTCAAAACTACCGTTTTCTGTCAATTGTCTGTGCAGTTTCGAAAATCTTATTCTATGTGCTTGTGGCCTTTCTGGGTATGTTTCAAAATATGTTTGTTCAGATCTGGTTGAATTTTTGTAACATTTATAATAAATTTCAATCATATCACATTTTTCTTGATTTGTAAACGGCATTATTACTTATTATTTAAAGCTAAGCTCTTTACGTCAATGTCAAATTATATTGACAATTAAAATTGTTTTATAACAAATGTCATCAGCCCAAAGCATACTAGATTCGATCGTCTTAAAAGTTATTCCTAGTATTTGAGCAAAAAGAATAATTAAAACTATATCAAAGTATCATACATCATTGGAATCAGAATAAAAAATTCTATCGTTTTTCGTAAGAAATATTATGGGTCCCTATTTAAAAAAATAAAGTTGAAGATGGTCCTGATCGGACGAAACGCGGTAACGGAAATTTTGTACTGCCACGTTATAGAGCATAAAAAGTGACAATGAAAAAGTCTTGTCAGTTTTTTGATATCATCTCAAATAAAGCTAAAAAAAATTAAAAACGAAAACTCAAAATTTTGGTTTTTTTGAAATAACTCAAAAACGAATGTAGATATTTTGGATTTCTTGACGGCATATTATTGGCCACAAAATTACGCAACTTTGCTCCAATTTAATCTCTTCGTATCTCTTACCGTTTCAGAGATCCCAATGGTGAGCTTCGAATTTCGCCCACCCTGTATAAAAAAAAACAATAAAAATGTGGGTTGCAGTCTTAGGTAAATGATAAAATAATAAATGATTTGATATAAGTAACTACCTTAATTTGATTCACCCTTATCTAAGAAAACGTGTTGCTGCAATTCCATTTTAAAATATGTACAGTAGTTGACTTTAGCCAGAATAATGTCAAAAATAATTACAATTCTTTGCAAATTTAGAAATCCGAGCATAATTCAACGCAAATATATTAGTGCTTTGAGGTAAATGGTTATTATATCACTTTTGAAAATACGACATGTCTAATTTTTATAACACTGGCACCGACTCGCAGACTACCCCTACTGACTGAATATTCACTGAAACACCAAGACGGATAATATAATAGAAGCTTATAGTACTTATGTAGTAGGTTACTTCCAATCGAGGTAACGACTTTTTTTTATCGGCTCGCACTACAACACTATTTTCATTATCTATTAATAATAATTTATAACGATCCATTGTTGTAAAAAACAATTCGATAATTCATGAAAAATGTATTGCGTCAGATAAACTTCTGGGAATATTGCAAAATAATCGTATCGGTGCGAAGAGGCCACGCCAGGTACCTATAATCCTGGCTACAATCTAAATCTAAATTCGGAAAGAAAACCTGGTTATCTCCAATTCATAACTGATTAATAATAGTTAATAGTGGTCCTTGTTTGTTCAATGTTAGTTTATTAATAATAGTTTTTGATATATTTAGTATTATCAGTACTAACTAGCAATGAAAGTAAAACGAATACGTATGTATTGTTTATTTTTAGATATAGGTACTCATTATAAGTGTGGTTTTGTATCACCTATGTACAACTGCATTTGTTTTGGACTATTTTGTAGCCTGATTCAATCAATACCTTTGGGTACGTTTGTGATTGTGATTAGTTTTATTGCGTCGACTATTGAGAAATGTGAGGAGTTTATGAACTACTATTTGCTTACTAGTTACATAAAATCCTGACCATCAAAGGTGGATGATCCAAAACATGAAAGTAATTATAATTATACTTATACCGTCAACTAACTCCCAACCTTTTACTAAAATTATTAGTAAATAATATTTGTAAGGTTAGTATCCAATCCAACTGACATTTTCGAGATAAATTTGTGGCGGCTCGCTAGCTAAACAATATGCTAATAAGGTGAAGTGCCGATCATGATCATGAGTTTTGTAAATCAAGTTGATTATTCTGCCATTTAAACCATGGAATTTATCTGTAATCTTTTCATAACATGGTTGATTCTTCATTAGTAGTAGCAGTGACTATCTATAGTCACTGGTAGTAGACTTTTTTTTGTATTGAAATACCCATTGGTCAAAGACAAGTTTTCTCGATCACGCATGAATTCCATAAAATTGTGGTAAATTATTTTCAAACGAATCAGAAGGAAAACGTAAACTGTATCGCTCAAGATTTACAGCATCACTAAGACAATAAAATTGTATGTAGTTTTGCATAATGTTGAAGTCTAACGTCCATTTCCAATAAAGTATGGTCGAATATTTCATAAAGGAATAGTCTGTAATAAAAAGAAGAATCCAAGTGATGCACGTCATCAGTTATAAAATTATTTTGTTGATGATGGTAAAGGGCCAAAAACATTTATTTCCTTGTAATTATGTAATCACAGTAAACCACACTAGTATAAGCTATGTTGAGGTACATCAAAAAATATATAGGTACCTATGTTTCTGAAAATAACATTGTGGACATTGACGTGCATCACTTGGAGTCTTGCTTCGAGTATAGTTTATACGAACTTCTTTTAGGGTAAGACCAGTTAGTTCTTGTTTAGCTACGCTTATTGCTGTAATAATAGTATTTGCTTTGGTTAGGAATATTGTTTGAAAAAATCCTCATTTGTTTTATTGCTTAATATTACATGTGCACGTTTTATCTGAGATATGCGAAACTTAAGGGATTTCTTCTGAAGAAGATCGAATTGACGATTTGTGGTACTGAAAATGTCATGGTATACCACTGCCATAAATGTAAAATCAACATCGTCCATATTAAAAATCCGTCGGTAAGCTGAATTGAAGCCGTTATAAATTCAAAATCTTTTAATTTAGCCAAGTTCAACAATTACATCACCTAATTCACTGATAGAAGACCACAGATTTTCTATAGTGATTGGTATTAGTATTTCAGTTGTGGAGGAAAGAACATAAGATCGCTTTGCTGACTGACAGGAAAATGAGGAAATTACACAAATTGACAAAAAAATTGGACATCTGGACGCTTTTTAAAACTTTGTTGTAGCACAAGATTCAAGTTGTGTGTTATGAATGGCGGTATGGAGAGTAAGCGGTAGTGCTCTCTATTTTTAAAATTTATTTTATTAGGGAATAGCAAAGTTTATACGTATTTAATTTTGTAAGAATGATGGGGATTTAAAGAGACTACTGAAATCGAGAGGTATAATACAATAGAGCAATTCACGAACTATCGACATCAAGGCCCAATGTGTATTACGGTGCGTCAGTCCACTTCTGAACACCATTAACCTTTCTTCAGTGTTCACAACCTGCTGCGCACACAAAACATCCACCACTATGCTATACCCGACATTCTGGCGTAGAAAGCCACAACATATTGTGTATTTTCCGCGAACCAGTTGCAATCAGACTTCTCGGAACCGGCCTCGCGTATGCTGGCAGATCCTTGCGGCATCCTTTTTCTTTTGATGGCTGTAAATAAGGAGGGCGTTCAGACAGAGTTGCCTGTCGCCGTACACCTGCAGGTCGGGTCCGCAAGAATACCGGGAAGTTCGAAATTCGAAAGGCAGGTATAAAGGCGTTCCGTGAATGATGTGATGTGATGACGAATGCAGAGCCAGTGCCGTAGACGGTCACAAAAGAAGAGAAAAGGAATCCACTACTATAGTCTACTTTTTTTTCGTAGGGGTTTGAAAAATGTTTGCTATTTTTACATCTGTGCCTCTTTCAAAATCTATCAAGTTATCTATTAAACAACTATTAAAAGATGAACAAATAATTGTTAAGTGCTACTTATTTATTGTTAACAATTTTTAACATTTGGAAATTTATCGATGATAGAATATGTAGACTTTGATGATATCCTCATAGAATTCACATGTCTTGGCGGATGTTATCAGAAGTTCTTTCTTTATGTAAATTTTGTCTATACTAGGAGTTATTCCAAGACCCAATGAACTGTTGAAGTAGTTTTCAACTCTTTTCGAATAAGAAAAACCATTTTGTACGAAATACCTAGTAGACGGATGAGACAAAACTAGGCAAAACCATCTATATGCTTCTTTAAAAATATTTTTGTCAGAAACGGGTGTCATAAGTTCTTCTTGCCCACTACTTGTGTAATACATATAATTCATTGTAAAAAAGTTGCAACTCAGTTTTTAATCTTTCGGTATCAGGAAATAAATAAGGGTAACAGGATGTTAAACTAGTCAACGCCTTGTTAATGGAGTCCTTGTAACATTCAACGTATTTCGAACTGTCTATTATTAACGTGATAAAATTGACTTTCTCCATTTCCATAACGCGCGTTGACGTTTCCTTTAAAACTTCGTCTACGATATTATATGTATATAGTCAGATAACTCTCGAATATTTCATCGCCTTCAGCTTGGAGTGGTGTAATTGAGGTAGCAAGTTCATACATTTGTGCAAAAGAAGCTTTATTTCTCAAGTTGTTCACCTGCATGCATGTGGGAGTCATTTGTGAGGTACAGCCTTCATGGTTTAATGGATTTTCCTGCAGCACATCGGAAAGGATATCTATGAATGCGAAAACGTCATTAAAAATAATTGTTAGTAAACTCGAAATCATTGAATTTGTCCAAGAAATATTCGCACTTCGCACTCTCTGATGGAGGCACTGTCAGAACCGGGATCATTCATTATTTCCGAAAAAACACATTTTAAACTGTCCCAGTCTTCTATCATAATGCTTAGAATCTTTGTTTTATTAGTCCGTAGTCCGTCGTATGCTGCATGCTAAGCAGTCTATTATGTAACTTCGTATCCAAATGTTCACCAAACTCTGATTTAATTTTTCTGTAATGGTCTTTCATTTCTAAGTAGCCTACAGATACGGTTAATTCTAATAACTCCTCAAAATTGTTAGCTTTAAAAAAATTGTGTTCATCTTTATTCTGGATGGGTATTTCTTGTTTGATCAAATAGAGACCTGATTTAAAGGGCAGTTGAATAAACCGTCTGTTCAGCCTCACATTTTCATTGAAGACTTGGTCACATAGTTGATGGTTTTCCTCCCATGCGTTACAGGTTGAGTTAAAGCTCTTCTTCGGTTTCTCAAATTCTAATGGGTTGCGAATATGATTACCAGAACTCTGGTGCTTATGCATGGTGGACCTCACATTGCCAAAATCGTCGAAGCCACTCTGATTCCTAACGCCTGTATAGTGAACCTCACCCACTGTTAGACAAGGCAGGCAAAATAGTTTGTTTAAGTACAAGCTGCCGCATAGCCATTTAAATTCGGTGTACCAGACTTTTTTAAAGTGCCTATCGTAAATCTTGTCCTCAATCTTGCCTTTCTTGTTTTCAGACATTTCCGTTCTCTATATACAGAGGGCATGTTAAACCATGGTGGGTGAGGGATAGTTAGTTATTATTTGAAGGCAAACACCTTTTCAATCTGAATCTAAACTCGAGGAACCTTACTAAATTTTCAGTCGTCAGGTCAATCATCATCACGTTTCGGTAAGCATGAATTAAAATAAGGGCGTATATAGGTATTAATTATTACTACTACTTTATAATCATCTAAGAGTTAGTTATGAGAGAAACATATTTCTAGTAGCGGCGCTCTTATGGAGATGCCGATGTAATGCAATGCCAGTCGGGGCACATTGTCCGTGGAGTAGTTTTTTCAGCATCTCCTTCAAATAAACATATTTCTGTCTGTAAAAATTGATAGATTCGAAGTTACATCTTAGGTACACTTACAAGTGTTGCGGAAAAATAAATCAGCTCTGCGATGCAATATTTCTGACAGATACCTACCCCTACAATAAAATTTAATATACAAAAATGTCCTTTTTGCATGTATCCATTATATTCTATATCATCTTTTCCAAGAAGTTTAATATAATTTTAACATTTTACGGCCGACTTCAGAGAGATGCATAGTGGTGGGCACATTTATTTACTAATAGTTCGGGCTGATGATCGCAAACATATGAACATTTTAATTTACGATTTTAGAGATTTACATGTTTTTGCTACTGCAAATTTTCGAAACCCAACTCATTGGCTCATTGCACAACCAAAGTCAAACACCAGATTAACATTGTCGAGGTTCTTCCGTAGTTTAAAAACAATAACAGGATGTTCTAATCACTGATATCGATACAGAAACATTCGTCGAGCAACAAAGCTGCTAAAATTAGAAGGCAGTAATTTTTTATCAATCAACTGGAGGTCGGATTAAAAAATATGTACCTAGGTGGTACCTACATTTTCAGAGACCGTTTACACAAACATACTATAAGCAAATAAGTTTTGTATTTATGGATACTCATAGGAATATGTTTGAATCAAAGTTTGAGCAGAAAAGAAATGATCAAATTATTAAATTCAACTTTCTTTTATTCATTTATCAATCTGTAGCTATTTTATAATTTTTCCTCATTTTTTTTTTATTCTAGGGGAGTTGAATTTGATTTTCAAGAATTTATTAAAAAATTTTCTGTTAAAACCACTTACAAATAAATAGGTAGGTATATCAAAAGTTTTGGTGTATATAAAAATTATGTTAAAAAAATTTGAAAAACAATGTTGCTTGTTTCTAGGTTACTCTTATAAAAATAAATTAACAGTTTCTACAGAAAACTCTCTCTAGCGTGAAATTCTTGGTAATTAACCTCGGTAGGAGATGTTTCTTGAAAACTTGCATAAGACCAAGACAATCGTGTAATTTGTAAGCGATTGGTTGAGATTTAAAAATTATTTGAAAGCAGAGTTGAAAGCATTTGAATTTCTTGCCCAATAATTACCCAACACTTTATAAATGTCGCTTGTTCGTAATTTTCTGAAGAAGTGTACCTAGATCGTAATAGGTTTGTCTGCCACACACATAGTGCAAATATTGAAACATTTTTAACACTATTTACCATGACCCAACTATTACATTTTATAATATGTATTAGTTATAATAAGTTATAATACCTAACTCGTAAAAAAAATAATTTTTTATGTAAATGAATTTGCATACAAATCACCGTGGTTAGCACAATTGAATCTAAATATAATTTCAGATTGTCTTAATCCATTTACATCTATTACATCTATTCCTTAATTGGGAATTATATGACGATAGGTATCTTTTATTTTAAGTTATTTGTTCATTGGATTTTTGGCTTTTCCCAGTTCTTTTATTATTGCAGCGGCAAATCCTGTCAGTTTTTTCTATAGCAATATGAAAAGCAAACAACATCCTACATGCCGAGAAGACATGATTCACACTTTTAAGGTAAAATCTGGTTTTAAATGGCATCATAAATTTACAGATATACCTCTTCTAGATCATTATATCTTTTGTAAAAGTAAAATTTAAATCTTATTGTCGGTCTTATTTCAACATTTAAGAAAGTTAGAATGGTGTAAGTAATTTCTCCATTACATACCTTATAGATAGGCAGACATACTGACTAAGATAATACTAAATGAAAATCGTGATGAGATGAAATACATATCGCAGAGATAAGACATTTATATATATTTTGAATAATTAATAATCATTATTTATTAAATGAATGACAAAAATACTAGTAGGTAATTAATAATAATAAATACAATTCCTTCGCGAAACTTACTAGCTGGTACCTATTGTTTCTTTTTTGTTAAATAGAAGAATTATGGTGACAGCCAGCACTTTTATGACCAATAAGTAAATGATCTAAAAATATAAAACTTTAAAATACATACTTAACGACTTAGAACTTTCAGTAAAATGTGTACACTTTATTACTGTATAATATAAGGGGATTTTATAAAGGCCACGATTTTGGAGTGCCTATGCTATTGGCAATTATAATAGTTCTTCTTTCTTCTCAGTTTAACTTTGAGGTATCTATTATTTGGTTTTGGACCGCATCTAGAACGTTTGCTTATGGGGAATATGAATTATAATTTATAATACAAGTTAAAATTCAAATTTAATGTAGAACTGAGTTCATCCGATTTACATACTGTATACGCCTCGTGATGTAACCCGGTAGCTCAATGCAACATTTCCTTTTTCGTATGTAGACTTTTTTCTCTGAACCATTTGTTCACAAAGTGCTGAACCCCATGTTGGCTTTCCAAGAATAATTCTAATAGCACCGCCTGTATAGAAAGATGCTAAGCTAGTCACAATTTGTGTAACGTTTCTTAACCTTTTAAGGCGGTTTCTTATTAAGTATTAAAAGCTGCAAGTAATTAATAAAACCACTTTTCTATCACTGTAGGCGACGTTTTAAATGTAAAGCCGGTAACTATCGGGCGGACCAAACAAATTTTTAGAAGCACGTATTGTTACTATTGTGAAAATATACACACACAATTTGAAGGATATCTATTTAGTTTTAAAAGTAGGTAGGTACCTACTTGAGTAGGTATCCAGAATTTGTTGCATTACAAACAGTAATTAATATGCCCAAGAAGTGAAGCAATTAGCGCATGACATTAATTTTCGCCTGGACCACATAGTTTGATATGTGCCTGGACTTTGACGAGGATTTTGTTTCTTTCAAAATTGTTAATTGCTGTACCTAGTAGCTGTTGTTCGGCGGGTGTTCAGTGGTTAAATAACGGAAGTGTTAGATGGAGTTTGACTCACACCTGCACTGCATATATTATTTTAAAGCGGTTGAAAGTCCAACTTCCGGCTGGTTTCATAATCTCTATGCGGAAGTGTCATTGAACTGTATTGATTGTTAACATTCCGATACATTTACTCTCTCTGTAAATTTGAAAAATCAAGAATTGCTATATTTCGAATCATCGTACCTATAGGTAAAAGATAAGGAATATCCGGGAATATGTGTTACCTATATACTTTTTGGTTGTTGTATTTCGCGAGATTTTTATTTGATGAACACAAAATAAGTAGGTCGATGGGTACCTTGTTAGTTTTTTATATTCAAGAAGTGGGTACAGACAGAATTAAACTTGACAATAATGTAACAAGTTAAGACACGTGTGTCGTATCTATTGTACCTACCAGTTTTATTTCGTGTGTCGGACTCACGAAAAAACGCAGTAAATTGCAAATTACTGTAATTATCTACATTCCTTAAAAGAGGCTAGTTAATTATAGTTCACTTTCTTGTTTTTAGTAAAATAATCCACTCGATAAACAAACATTTAGTTTTAAATGCCCGTACGTGACTTATTTTTACAATTATTGCGAACTACTTACTGATTGGCGTTTATTACGCAAATGAAATAATTAATATTTACAATAATTATTACGTATATAAGTCTCAAATTGCAGGGAAAGTAAAAAAACACTATTAAAAGTTATAGCAAAATGTATAGAATCGGTATGGGGCAGATATAAACCGAGATATAATAATAATAATATCTCTACCCCTCATTCTAACACAAGGATTAGCCCAGAAGTCTGAGACTTGTGGCTCAGACTCTACAGTAATCAGACTCGACAATCGATAATCAATCTACAATCAGACTTTACTGAGGATGTTATTCTTTGACATTATTTCAGTAGTTTTCAGGATATATGGGTGGAATTTACATTATAATTTCTTAGCTACCCTTATAGTAACGAAACTTCTTAGAAGTATGTAGGTATAGATCAGCATTAGATAAGTAGTAAGTTCATACGTTCGTGTTTTGTGTTTCACACCTATATTTCGTGAGGCGATTATATAATTATTTTTCTATTTTCGGTTCGACTAAATAATATATAGTGAATTGATTTTGTGGCAGATATGTCTGTAATATATTACATTATAATGGTAAATAGTAAATAGAGGCATTTTAATCAGCTCAACAAAGCTATTTCAAACCAAAAAGAATGTTAACCTATAATAAGGTACCTCCACAATTGATGGCCGTAATATGGCAACATTAAATATAAGCATAAAATACATTAAAATTCCTTTTCTACAATGGCTCCAGCCGCTAGGAACTGAAATGAACAGAATACAAAGCGAATATGTGTGTGCAATTCAGTAATTCTGCTTAAACTTTAATGTAAATCGTAAACGAGTAAACGACCCTGAATAGTATATAAGCGTTCTTGAGATTTTTTAAATGGAATTCATTATCTCAGATTTCTCGGTATTACTTTTAATATATTTTATATCGTCATTAACTGTTTTAAATATATATTTTCAATACAGCTTTGACTCTATATTCTAAATGTGAAGATAATATAGTATCGGTATTCTATATAAATATTTTTATTGGCTATTATTAAAGTTAATTGATTAAATTTCCATAGGCATATCTCTATGAATACCGAGAAGCATAATGATACGAAAAAAACATAACCTTAATTTTTTAACGAGCCATTAGATCAACGAGTGGAAAATTAACTTGTATACTGTTTACCTAAGTACTTTTCAATGTTAATATTTAATACTCTTGACAGTTGTTCATGCCAGAAAACCCCCAAGAAAACATTTACCTAAGTAAGTCGATTATCTAAGTATTTGATCCTATTTGTTTTAATTAAATTAAATTACTGTATACCTAATTACTACAGTAAAAATGACACACATCAACATCTTAGATTATTATCTAACACAAACAAAAAGGCAAAATTTAATAGGTAAATTGGTGTTTTAGAATCCTGCTAAGAATTGTCTCATGATATTCTTCACCTAGTTTATCATAAATTTCGAGCTGAAACGTACTCTGTGAGCTTTCTCGACTCTAATGATTGGAGAATAGTTTAACGAACTTAAAAAAAATTAGGCCACTATTTCATTATAAGCTGTAGCATATACACTCGTTATTTAAATAGTTTTTTAACAATCATAATAGGTAACCAAAGCTATTCAAGCGAGTCGGTTTGTGTTCTGGTTTTTTTTAGAAAGTTAAGGCATTGTAAAAGTTCGTAACTGATACCAATAAGAAATATAAGAATCTTATAAGCGTTGCCTACCTATCTAATTCGTAGTGAGGAACAACTTCTTAAACAACCAAACATTTTGACAGTAAGAGCACTTAATCCAATAAAATAGGCACCACAGTATGCACAAATAACTAAAATATATCACTAGTCCGGCAGAAAGCACTATAGCACATGATTTTTCTCTGAGGAAATGGGTGTGTAACTTTGTAGTTTTTGAGGTTATATCTTAATTTTATCGATTTTATGAGAACTGTACTTCCAAGCGGTCGCATACCGAATGCTGGCGGACGAGCGTGTATCGGTTGTCTAGATGACGCTCAGAAAAAGAGGGAAGCACAACACTTTTCCTATGTTAGATAAGGACAACTGATTATAACTTTCTGGGAACGATAGAACGTGTTTTCATTTCACGTTAAGAAGGTTCTATGGTGGGGGCACGGCTGAGTTGAGTAGTACCGGGAATCCTCGTTCTTGGAAGTCATGTATATATAGACCCAAGTTAGGCCCACTACAACATGCATATACCCAGTGGTTCTAAAAATGTGTCATGAATGGGACTATTTACATTTAACGGGTGGACTATTTACATTTTTATTAGTGGCGCAGCAAGCGCGGAGTAGAAGATAAAGCAAAGGATCCATTGGAGGCAGAGCAGAGAGGCTAGGAAGCGTTGAACGTAGGTAGGTATTATCCTTGTATATGAAAATCTATTTTATATACAAGGGGAAAAACTGTTCAGAATTTATCGTATAATTAAAAATGGCATAATATACAGGGTGTTCCATTAAAAAAATCAATGATGACTGCATATGTTCTTCTTGAGACACCCTGTATACAATTTTCTTACGTCAAAAAATCCCCAACTAAAAATACTAATCGACATATCCGAACCTTTTTTCACAACATAATTATCTAAATTTTAAACGAATTTGTCCCTTTCATCATGGACGCACTGTATTTAGCAGTTTAGATATGCCTCACAATGATTTTGTAAGCAAAAGCGAAACAAAATTCTAAAAATATAAATTAATTAGGTACGTCTATGGAAAAGCAATAAAATATCCTCGAGAATACGTCTCCGTTTTGGAACCGAAGTCACGAATCCATCGGCAACCACATCAAAGGTGCCGCCTGCGAGATACTCCTTTGGATATTTATTTATTCTTGTGGAAGAAATACGCACTAAAAACTTATAACAACGTGTAAGGTGTTCAATAATATATACCTAATCTATTTAAAAAGGCACGGCACTATTCAATGATTGTAGGTGGATTCGAAGAAATTCAATCGCATCCAGAACCCACTATTTCTATTCTACGAGTATCACTAAATGATGTAGTATCGTCATTCATCCTCATTCCTTATGCTCGTATGTTTCCCATATATTAATAAACACTGATAAATTCCTATTATAAACTTAAAACTTATCAGGATTATTTATTAATTTATCTCAATATAAATATACATATTCTAAATCTAAATAGCTCTTAATGGTAAGTAAACCAATTAATCTGCTTACTTAATTCGAACTCTGGTGATAAAATGTCCAAGCATGATGAAACAATCGGCGCCTTTAGCGCCAGAATCCAGAATGGACAAAGTGACCATCATTTCCACTGACCACATTGAATGCGCGTTGTGGCAAAATGTCGTTAGATTATTTTAAATAGGAAACATGCAGTTTCAAATAATCTACTAATCGGTGATTCTCTTGATCTGATATAATTATGTAGAAATGTGATTATTTCTTTAAGTTAAATGTATAGGTATCTATTGCATTCCTCAGATAAGATACTATGTCTCTTGTCACTATTGTAGATGATGTATTAAATCTATTGGGTATTTAGGCAATGAGTACCTACGAGAATTTTCGGCAACAAATCTTATATCAGATTAAATATGTTACCTACAATTTTTGAAGAGGTAGGTTAACATTGTTAAAATAGGAGATATATTACAAAAATAACTTCACCATAAGATTATAAATAACTTAACTTTTTTAGCGATGATTAATACACATGAAAATTCACTTACACAGTTGGAAAACAGCATAAAATTATCATAATTTTACATAGTATAAAGGCACTACAATAAAATAAAATATAACCAATATACTGAACGAGATGAACCCGCATAATATACCTACAAACTAAAAACACAATAGTTGGGAAAGAGTGTAACTAAGTATATATACACAAGGGCATCCAGGCATCCAATAGTAAAATACAAATTTTATCTTGTATACATAAACTCATCGAAACAATTATATTAGTAGTACCTACAAGTGCAAAGTACAAATATATAAAATAAATATAGCTTTAATAAATATAAATTGACTATACTACAAATTAAAACTACTACAAATACAAACAGTACACCAAACTATCGACCGCTAAAGAGGTTGAAGTATTGAGTGAAGTATTGTATGAAGTACAAGTCAACTAACGTTTGATTTGCTGAAATATGTCCAAGCAGTCCTCAAGGGCAAAATAGTATTTAATAGTTTGGTAAATTGGTGAAACAATCAACAAATAGACCGGGAAATTGAATATATGGAAACATCTTAAATTAGGTCTAATCACTCTGATATTATTTTATACAAGATGATGACGTATTGAATCATTGTCTTTTTTTTAACTAATCAAGTTGAAACGGGAAAGTAGGCTGCCGTTGGGGAATCTTCTCTCAAGATATACTACATCAAGTGTGAAAACTATAAATTTCATCTAGAGTATTTGTGCTTTATTTAGAGTCGTAGAGGAGGTCCCTATAAGAGCCTATAAGAGGCGATCTCTATAAGATTTTTAAATCTTAGCTTTGGGTCAAAATATACACCAAGACCTTTAATATTTTCAGGCCCTGTTAAAACTGATCTATGAAATATATCATTATATATTACTGGAATACTGAAATATGTAGATATACCATAGCATTATTCCCTTGGGTTTAAAAGCAAATACACTACGTATTAAGATGATTTAGTGAATCTTCTACACTCTTTAATTCCGTAAACATTTTAATATCGTGTCTATAGGAATATCAATCAGTAAGTGAAATAAAATGATATTAATGAATATGACAAAAAGAAGTGGCCCTACAATGGAATCTTGTGGTACGTTAGAAAATTGCTGTTAGTCCTCGGATCTGAAACCACGGTATTGGACGCACTAAAATATAGACTGTAAGTAAGTATTAAATAAAAGTATTTCATTATTCCGAGCCCAAAAGATTTTAATTTAATTTAAAAAATACGGTATTTCATGAAATCATGTTGACTGGGTGAAATCTTATTAGACACATGAGGATGTAGAAAGTAATGTACCTAGTAAGTAATGTTTCAAAAATGTTAGCGAAATTTCAAATAATAGCCAATGTTATGTAGTTATGAATGTCATTCTTATCACCTTTCCCTTTCTACAAATTTGGGAATTCTATTTTTTTCAAAATTAAGTTATTAAGGAATAAATAGATTCCATCCATGGAATGAAATCAGAGCTCACTGTTTTTAAACCTCCTGAAATAAGTTCATTTTAATTTTTGATGGGTGTTGAAATATCAACTTATCAGCCAAGTGATAAAAAGGAATGAATTGGTATCCAATAATTAGGATGCAATATAAAAGATGATGAAGAAATTGTTGGAAAATATGAACAAATACTCTCGTACATTTTTTTAGATAAACATTAATCTTAATCCGATCCTCAAACTGACGGGTAATAATTAAAACCAAATACATACCATGCAGTTGCGCAATTCAATGCAATTTAGTTATTTTTGATTTTCTTCTATCATAACATTTAATCATCCACTATATTTAATTTCAATAAAATTCTAGAACTTTAAATTCATTTTTATTAACGGTTTTCTTTCCTTATTTAAAGAATCAACCATAGGTGTATTAATTATTTAAGAGATCGAAAATTATTGTTATTTAATTTTCAATGCTATTACATCATATTGTAATCGCAAATATGTGTCCCGACTACACTACTTGTATTTATATCAAAATTGGTTTTCCATGGCTGTGATTATGCTAGACTGTATGGTTTTCTGCAAGCATATATATTTGATTTATTACGCAAATATTTTGATGATAATAGGTATCTCCTTTGATTATTGTTTTGTACGGCCCTATTTGAAAAACACCATACTTCAAGGCTAAAATTAAAATATTTGTAGAAATATTTCAAGAAATTAATTAAGAACTCTCCTCAATTACTAAAAACGTTCTTGAAGGAATAAGAGGACCAGTTCCAAAAATGTTTTGAAGGAGAGTGCATGGTTACATGAAGTATAAAGAGATTTTATGATGGTTACACTAGTCTTGACGTGATTTTTCGTTCCACAGCATTTTCCTATGTTGTTTATAATTGTTATGTAAGTATAAATTAAACGTTTTTGTGATTATTTTATAAACCCACTATAATATATTTCGCTGCATCTAAATAGAAATGTGGTCTAAATAATAATTTATTTATTATTTACCTATTTACAGATAACGAGTCCCTAACTTTTATCTATCACGTGCTTAATACGGGGTGTCCCATCGAAAAGGATCACATTTCGCCGCCTTATATCTCGAAAACTAAAAGAGATATCGGGATGCGGTTTGGACAGAACGACTTAAGATTTATGTAAGTTTTTTTTTGCAATGTTGCCAAATCTCCAAATATATTGGTACATTTTTTATTGAATACGCTCCTCTTTGGAATAAAATTACTTGCTTATATTAAGTGGAACACCCTGTATATTTTGTCATAATCAGGAAGCCTAATCACTTTACTTTTCAAAAAGGTATACATTGTTTACATTATCTTGAGAATTGGAGCCACAAAATTCAGTTGAATAGGAGCACCCCTTACTTGAACAGTTGGTGAAGCTAGTCTTCGTTTTCACAGTAGCCATGAAAAACAAAAGTACAATAATAAACTGTATTGTCAGTTGTGTCAAATATTTGAAGTATAGATATAAAAATGTTCACATTAGAAGGATCACACACTTTTGATCATTTACTACTAAGGATGCACAAATGTATATTGAAGTAAATGGTGGGCAGTTAAATCAAATTGTTTTCTAACTTATTCAAGTACTTTTTATTTATACAGTTATTTTGATTATTTCATCTGTTATTTTTATTACTGTCATTGTGCTTTGTTGTTATTGTTAACAAAACTCGTTCCTACCGATTATTAAAGAATTATTCTTTTCTCCCTATCTGTTTTCATTTAAAAAGCAAATGCAGTCAAGTTCCACATCAAGTTTGATCAGAGATTTTAAAATGATATAAGGTAAGGATAAAATATATAAGGTATTTTATTTAAAATAAGTGTACAAAAACTAAAAAATAACTTTACAAAGAAGGAGGTATTTTTTTCATTCGTAATAACCCAAATAAGAGTACTTCCAACAAATTTAATTTTGTGGCTCCAATTCTCAAGATAATGTAAAAAATGCATACCTTTTTGAAAAGTAGAGTGATTAGGCTTTCTGATTATGGCAAAATACACAGGGTGTTCCATTTAATATAAGCAAGTAATTTTACTCCAAAGAGGAGCGAATTCCATAAAAAATTTACTAATATATTTGGAGATTTGGCAACAGTGCCAAAAAAACTTACAAAAATCCTCAGTCGTTCTGTCCAACCCGCATCCCGATATCTCTTTTAGTTTTTGAGATATAAGGCGACGAAATGTGATACTTTTCGATGGGACACCCAGTATATCTGTCTATCTAATTTTCAATTTCTATATTTGAATTTTGGTTAGTATAACTTCTAAATCATATTCTTAATACTTTCAATAGATATGTCCCAGATAAAAAGTCTAAATGTTCTTTCTTCATCAAAAATATTTAAATTTAAAATCTTTTCGAAAACAGGATCAATAAGTCAATAATTAGTTGATTAGTGGAGTTTTCGAGGTGTTGGAAGAAATCTTTGTTGGAATAGTTTTATAGTCTTTGAATAAATTGTAGCGTAGGTATTTACAGTATTATGGATTTGTTGTACTAAATTTGGAGGAGTACCTAACCTTTTTCAATGTAGTCGCTTCAGTGACTTCGCTTTAGTGACTATCATTTCATCATGCCATTCGCACTTCTCGATTTCATCGTCTCAGCAAAGTTCTATAAAAGTCTAAGTCAAAACTCTATTATCATCAGAACTCACGTAGGTTTTAAGAAAGAAAAGGTTAAAAAAATTACGTTGTATGTTTTCCAAACATTCGATAACGACAACGCATCTGCTTGGCGCTTTAGCAATGTCAACATATCGATAATTTCTATCTGTTTTCGAGTACATATATCAGAGCGTTCTCGAAAATATGAAGAAACTATTTTAAAGTAAATACAATACGATAGCTCATGACTGGAAATATTTTTCTATGGAAATCTGTTATCAGTCTTTGTTAGACAAATTTCATATAGGTTAATGATAAATTTGATATACTTTTTCTTTACACTTAACGCAAGTTGTAATAATTGGAATGAATTTTGAGGACGATTGTATTAAATGTATTAAAATTGTAACACGTTTCTGAAAAGTTTAACTTTACACTCATTGGAACAGTATTTTTTACAGAAGATAATAAATCTGTTTCTTGGAACAAATCTTCTAATGGTAGGTACCTAGGGTTAAATTGTTATAACCCAAAATGATCGAAATCTCGAAATCTATATACGAAATCTCCTGCCCTTATATATCATTTTTAATATAATTGCCGCTACATACGTAAATATGTCTGATTTTGCACTATTTTTTTAATAATAATAGATGAAATTATTTTTAATATTGTTTTAAATTTTATTGTAGATTGTCATTTAAATTAATTTTATTCAAATATGTATTTAAGATACACTACACTCATAACTCAAATATAAAAGTTCTTAAAAAATATAAAAATATTTTAAACATAACGTACCTAATAATAATATGCGAAAATAATTGTTTTAAACTATACAGGGTGTTAGTTAATGTCATATCCATACTGTAGGAGCTAATCCTTATCCAATTTTATGACCAAGTCCAAATAAACGCGCCCCTTCGAGATACAGGGCGTTAAGTTTTCTATAAAAAAAATCGCTTTTTTTAATTAATATCTTGTAAACTCTTTCGCCGATTTGGATGAAACTTGGTACGTTAGTTTGAAGTAGTAAGTGGCTTATTTTAATGTGAAAAGATTAAAATTGTTGCTCCAGTGGCGTCCAGGAGGGTAACCTATTTGAAATTTGTGGGCAAAAACATTGGACGTCACTGGCTTTTTACAAGTTTTGGATCTTTTTTAGCTGAAACAGTTTCAAATACTTACAACTTTTTTGTTTTTTTACATTTTTTTCGTACCTTGCTTCGTTTTCGAGGAAAAAACTATTACAGTACATATCTAAATGGTTATGATGGTAAAAGCAAAAAAACTGGGATGTCTCCATTTTTATATATATTTTATATTTATTATATTTTATACAAAAACCGATCTTTACATAAAAGCTTTAACACCCTGAATCTCGAAATCGAGGAAATTTAGAACACACATCTATTTTGACTCTTAGTCATAAAATTTGGCAAGAAATTAGCTTTTTTGCAAATCAAAAGATACATTTAAAATGCGCGTTCATGACACGATTCCTTTATAAAAATTTGGCGTGGCTTGAGCGTCTTCCAAAGAAATCGCAGGCCCCTCTTGAGTCATCCATCCAGTTAATATATAGGTACCTGGGGTGCAGAAGGCAGAAGGTCGGCCGGTCGGTAATTCAGGGAAGCCTGTACAGTCATTTTAAAATCGAAGAACTCGAGAGAATGGAGCCGTAAGCGTCCATCAGCAAATAATTGTGATATTTTCTAAAGTTGTGTGGTTCGACAGTTGCAGTTAAAAAACATAATCTACATCTTCACTATATGTGATTATTGTTACCAACTGTCATTTCATTTTATTCTTCTCGTGTTTTCATAAATGTTTGGGTATTATTTCGACTGATTATTGCTAATGGGAAAATTATTTTTAATAAATTTAAATTTAATATTGGGAAATAAAAGATAGAAATAATCTTATAAATAATTAGTTTCTAAAATAATCTTTTGGATTTGGAAGTGGATTCAGGTTTGAATTATCAAAAAAACCATTAGCTTCATATGTTGAGGTATCTAGGTTTCTGCGCACTTCCAAACTTGTCTTCAACATGGAATATTTCTTCCACAATGATGACGCAGCAAACCGTTTGTCATTAAAGAAATCTGCCGCTAGGACATCTTCAGTAATTGCTGTTCCCTCTTTGGTTTTTATCCAGTTGTCAAAGTCAGATAATTCCTCTCCGCATACGCATCCTTATACTTCACCGGAACCAAATATAAATTTGTTTCCTGAGCTTCTTCAATGACTTCTGATGGTATGAACTCTTCTTCCATTTCTCAAACATGAATGTACCTATAATTAAATAATTATTACATTTATTAATCTCATCAAGCTTGATACACACAAAAATGGAGCCGATTTATATAATTATTGCCAAGTACGTAAACAAACAAATCAACTCACCCTTCGGCTGAGTTTGAGTTGTCGTTCTATCAAGCGAGCAAATTTATTAAACTTCAACCAATGGGAACGTAATAAATGATGCTACTGCCGTGGACTACGAGCCCGATGCGGCCGCTGTACACAAGCAGCCAAGACTCCAACTGCTGGACCCAGGATGAGAGTAAGATCTTCTAATATTTCAGATTCCACCTGGAACAAGCGTAGAAGGCTACGAAGCGACTAAAAAACGGCCCTCAGACCTCCCCTCGAAGCCGCGACCGCCAACTGCGGTCGCGCCAGAAGATCCTATCCAGCCTGCAGGGTAGAGCCAGGACAGGAGGAGACCCCACGAGTCGCCCACACCTATCACTTTTCCTGATCGGAGTTGGTGAAGGATGGGGTCCACCTGTACGAGGCAGTCCAGACCCACAGCGATGGGGAGGGTAAAGAGCGATAATCCAGCTCGACCCCAAACCATCCCAGCTCATGACCACGGCCAATGGATATTGGCGTGCTCTGCTCTGCACGCTCGGAGCTTCAAATCAAACACGATCAAATTAGCAAATCACCAGCGACTGAAACAAAACCAACCAAATTTAGATTATTTGATTTTATAACTGTCATTAAGACACCTTTAGAGTGATTCTCTAATCATCATTTGGTTGTGGATAAATAGTTTTATGTTACATTCATGTCTTATTAGAAAAAACTCAGGAAGATATAAAGAAAAGCTTAAGAATTCCAGTTACGCTCTCGTGTTCATTTTTTTTTCGTGTCTTATATGCCTCATAAGACGTATAATATAAATAACTATTTAAATGATAAAATCTTTACGCAAGGCTTACTCATTATTATATGTATTTGTATAGCGAAACTTTCTATTCTCTTCTATAGACAACACTTGAGTAATCGCAATACAATAAATAACACAATTGATTAATGATCTAGGTATACCGTGTGTTCATACAGATATGCTACACGGTGTGTAACGATGAGCTGGCATTGATTGTTGGTATTGCTCTACTAATAAGGTAGTTTTGTCCTAAATATATCAAAATCCTTTGGCTATATATCCCTCTTACTATACTGTTATTACAGGTCCGTCATACATATATATCCGTGAGTATCTGTAATAGTTTTAAAATTAGAAAGATGACGTGTATTTCTAGTAATACAATATATTACCAAAGTCTACATATAATCAGAATATATGTAGACTTTGATATTACCATTATCTTAAATCCATAGAACATGACGTTAAACACGGTACGAAAGTACATAAGATCGGTCGATTCTGTTATGTTATGAGGAACGGAATAAGTTAATAGTCATGAGGAAGAATAGCTAAAGGTGGTTACGTTTTACATTGTTTCACGATCGCGACAGTATATGTCATAAAACCAATTAAGAGTAGGGAGGAGTTTGCCCTTCCCGAGTCACGCCTAAAAGACCGCGACGCGACGTGAATAGTTACAGTGGAGAGGGGAGTGTACACGTGCTTCGCCTTGAGGGCGTACACATGCATCTTCACTGGTCAGCAGGCGTATCTCATAAAAAAGATCTAAAATGTGGCATCTATGGATATGTTATATCTGTCTAAATGCCTTATACAAGAGTTTATCCTCTTCTTTCTTATTGTCCCAGACCACCGAACTCATGTCCTTACAAGTATTAGACTTGCACATTATGAAGATACTTTTTACAAGGAAACTTTTGTGGTCAAAAGCAACTCTCGATCGTCTTTTGTTTTTCAGTTATGTGTGTCAACTTTTGTTTTTCTTATTTCTGTGATGTTTTTTGATATTTCTAGTTTATTATACGTATTACCTTTTGGAAATGAAGGTATATTTATATATTAAGAAATCCGTTAATAAGCCAATAGTATAAAATCTGATATTTATATAACACTATTGTATAGGGCCTACTAGATCTAGTAGAAAACAATTTGACTAAAGTGTCAGACATTATGAAATAAATATGATTTCTCTTGTAATCATTCAGCTTTGTGGTGCAGTTGTCAATAACTCTAGTCATGCTTTGGGTGGCAAATAAAACTCTACGTATATCTTGATGAAATTAAAGGCAGTAACCTATAATGTAGCCATAACTGACTTAGACATTATAAAGATCATATGCACATTATTTATGTAGGTATATTTTTTGTTTAATCGCACTAATATAGATGTAATGTGTCTCAATTTTATGAAATATATCAGTCACAAAAAATATCTACATTCGTCATATTTATCATCATCGAAAATACACAGAAATAGATAAAGGTACTTGGAGAAATGTGTGTGATGCTATTGCTATTAATAATAAATTGGACACGTATTTGTTTTAATTTGTTTTACGCATCTAATTCTGATGCTCATATTTGCAAGTATTTTTGATTCGCAATTGTTTGTTTTCCTATCTCTGTTACTTTGATCGACCTTGTTAAACACGCAGTATATAATAAACAAATAGGGGCGCAAATTGGTGCATGTGCAAACATGGAGATAGGTCTTTAGATTAAAATGCACGTTCAATTTGGTTGTATCCCCAAAATTCCTCCATCCTCCAAACTTAAAACTGAAAATGAATTGAATTATTATTTTCGTTAATTAATTCATCAAAATTGAAAAATCTATACACGCCAGTAGTTGAGAGGTTTTGCTCAATAGTTGTCATATATATTTTATGATCAGAAATTGCTTCAAAATTAATATACATCATTTATCCTTGGGTTTGGAGGTAGTGGGATCGTTTCCACACTTGTCAAACAATTTTTAATTAAATTGTGGCTCGTATACCCGTGGTTTATTTGGAGAAATGTTGGAGAATGTTTGAAACTGACTCTGCTTATACTTCAGGATGGGAAATACACCTATCAGGTGTTATTGTGAGAGGTTAACATTGATATGTGCACGATTGTCTCCCTAGCTAATGATTGTTGCCATGTTTCTCTTAGTCTTTTATGAAATAGTTGTTATGGCTTTATAGCTTAAGTCATAAGTCTAGCTTAAGTTTCAAAACGCACTTCCTCCAGTGTCAGATGAACTAACACGTAAACATATACACGTTGTGCTTCTGCGAGCAACTACATTTTTGCAGGCACTGGTTCGTTGGTTCTCAAAACCAGAATCATTTTGAATGGTAACCGCACTTTCATTCCGAAGAACCTCGGTATAGTTTCTCTTTAGTTCTGAGTAGGGAGGATATTACAGTTTTCCGTTAAACACTCATTATTGTCGTGGTAACCTTCTTAAGACGGCTACAATTACTTTTGGTGCTGTAATATTTTTAGAAAGCGAAACCTTATCTCTTACGGACAGGAAGCCAGAGCCAATACTAATTAACATTCGCAGAAACATAAAATCATTATGTTCTATCAAGAATTTGCAATTTGGACATCTAGCTTTAGAATTTACCTATATCTACCAGAATATCGTCGAAAGGCTTCATTTAAAACAAACTCAAATTAACAGAATTTATGACGAAAAACCATAATTAATACGTCTTGACTATGAATACCCACAAGCTTATTAATTGTTAATATCGAGATACCTATATACTTACTTTCTATTTAAATACTTATTTTTAATATACCTACCGCACTAGTAATTTCACGTACAC
Source organism: Pogonocherus hispidulus (assembly GCA_963924545.1). Classification (NCBI taxonomy): domain Eukaryota; kingdom Metazoa; phylum Arthropoda; class Insecta; order Coleoptera; family Cerambycidae; genus Pogonocherus; species Pogonocherus hispidulus. The sequence goes on along the minus strand of OZ004698.1, from coordinate 45,846,957 downwards.
CTGCTATATATTTTTTTTAGTAAATAGGTACCCACGCACAGACTAGGTTCTTCTGTGGGTTTACTTTATATTTACTTGCCAGATATTCTATATTTAATGCCACTTGTATTGTATATATTCCTGTATTCGTAGTTCTGTATGGTAAATAAATAATATCATTATTACTGTTGTCAATGTCAAAATAATTCAGAAAATTCAAGACATTTTCAAAACTATTAAATACCTACACTATATAGGTATACACGGTGTCCCACCGGGAAGGACCGCGATCTATATATAGAAAAGTACGTACAGGGTGATTTTGAAAATTTGGTTATTTACAAAGGTCAGTAGGGCCCAAGGATTGTTAACTGTTTACAGGATTGCTCGATCGCTCAATTTTATCATCCGCCTTTGTGACGTCATCGAAGATATATGTAATCGATTTGTCAAAATATACCTATTTTGTGTTTGTTATATTTCACATTTGCAAGAGAATTTTCGTATTTGAATGATTATTAATATTATTATTTATTAAAGTTTGTAATAACAGTATAAAGTGTACCTATTTCTACAAATTCGAGACCTTTGGATCTTTGATGACGTCACAATTTTGGATTACATTGTAGTATAGGGATCGAGCAATCCTGTAAACAGTTAACAATCCTTGAGTAGGGCCTACCTTTTTAAAATATTTTCACATTTTTGGCACTTCCGGTATAACCGGAAGTCGACACTTGCTTATTTTAAATAGAACACCCCATATATTTCATCATTTCTCGATTCTACGTAAAATTTTAAACACATTTCATGTAGGATGTCCTCATATATATAATACTACTATATCGCGGGTAGATGCCCAAAAATTCCGAAAACAACACGGCGCCGACATACAATCTCTATCCTTATCGAGAGTACTTTAGTCAAATATGCGCATGCGCACGAATTTCGCGACATCCAATAAGCATGCAGCATAAATACTGCATCTCTGTCTACCGACTTCTTTAAAAAAAAGTTGAAAGTTGGGAAGTCTGTCAGCCTATAAACAGTGTGTCAGCTTCCGTAACCATGGAGATTGCGCATGCGCAAATCGCAAACAAAGGGTCTCTGGAACAGTATAGCACTATATCTTTTGTCCTGTAATGTTTTCGAAGAAACCGCTTATGGGTTAACATAGGAAATACGCGATATAGTAGTATTATATATATGGATGTCCTAAACCTATCTTCAACTGTTTTTGAAATATTGACAGGTGAATATTGACATTTTCCAACTTTGACACCCTGCAAAATATAAAAATGGGTATCAGTCCATCGTTTAATTGGATTCTTATAGAAATCTTATATGCATCAAGAATTTTTCTAGACGCCAACTAGATTCTTATTTATTACGGTCGCTAATCCAGGAAACCGTGGACTACGAGCCCGATGCGGCCGCTGTACACAAGCGGCCAAGACTCCAATTGCTGGAACCCAGGATGAGAGTAAAATCTTCTTATGTTTCAGATTCCACCCGGAACCAGCGTAGAGGACGAAGCGACTAAAAAACGACCCTCAGACCTTCCCTCGAAGCCACGACTGCCGACAGCGGTCGCGGGATCACCTCGAGTACCCTTCTCTTACCTTGCATAAAGCTAAAGGGCCAGTTGGCTCCTTTAGCTTTATCACCACCCAGGTCAGCCACTCCAGACCTACCTCAAATCACCACCCAGGACGAGAGCGGCACTTGCCGCCTCCGCTGGAGACAAACTACCCCCGGTGGGTTAGACTAGAGTCCCTTAAGATTTAGACATCCAGGCGAAGAAATCAGACAAGACAGAAAAGCGCCGAAGATCCTACCCAGCCTGCAGACAAAAGCCAGGACAGGAGAAGACCCGCTCGGCCCCAAACCATCCCAGGTCATGACCACGTCAATGGCAGGGTGCAATTGGAATTCACTTGGCACTTGGGACCCAACACTCGGCGCGGCATATAGCCAGGAGAATAGCTGTTTTGGCTTGATTTGTTTTAGTCCTGATTTGAATAAGCCGTTTGCAGATGGAGGATAGTCTTAATGATGTCCTTACTTTTCTTAGTTATTTGCTATTGAATATTATGAATGAACTAATTTATCCTATTAGAATCTCATACTTATATATTATAATCCTCGTTATAATCCAATCAAATTGGAATATACAGTGAGGACATAAAGTCCGCCCCTCCCTCTAATTTTTGAACCACTGGGTACATTGTGATGAAATTTGGAACGATAATATATGACTAACTTCTGCATTTTTTGACACATTAATGACCGCTCTAAATGTCAAAGTGACAGCTGGGCGCGCAATAGGAAATTTTTTTTAAATGGAAATGGGGGTCGAGTAATAACTTATTTTGAAGCTATTATTACAAATTTTTGTATATTATTTAAACCAAAACAAAAATTAAAATTAAACAAATAACAATAAACCATCCCTAACCTAAAATAACCTAAATTAAAAAATTATGACATAATTTAAATTAAACGTAGAGGCAAAAACAAATTTAGAAAACACGTGTTACTTCAAAAGATGTTGAAAATGACCTCCATGAACCTCCTGACAAATAAATGTTCCATGGGTAAGTTCTATTATAAAGATTATGTGGTAAAAAGATTATGTTATAAACTGATATTACTGTTGTTTATTTGGAAATTACTGAACCAAATGTTCTCAAAATTGGGGGATGTTTTGAGCATAAAAATAGCTTCAAAATGAGTCCCCACTCGACCCCCATTTCCATTTAAAAAATGTTCCTATTGCTCGCCCAGCTGTCACTTTGACATTCAGAGCTGTCATTGATATGTCAAAAAATGCAGAATTTAGTAATATATTATCGTTCCAAATTTCATCACAATCTACCCAGTGGTTCAAAAATTAGAGGGGGGGGACGGACTTTATGTCCTCACTGTATAATAATTACTGGATTGACCCTATATAAAATTATGTGCCATAGCAACCCCTCAAATCTATATGGAATGGAATCTTATTGTAATCCACTTTGACAGCTTACAGCTTATTAAAATATTGAAACGGATGAAGTCTTTATGAAATTTCATTTCAATTACCATCGGAAATTAACTCTAGATCATCGTGAATAATGAATAATTTAATACCCATTCTATCCCCATACCCATATATCCCCATACCCATATATCAGCCATACTTTCTGTTATTTATTTAGTTCGATATAAAATAGGAATTGCTTCCGTAATTTTAAAGTTAATTATTAACATTGAATATTTACTTTCCAACTTTCGAATGGTTTCTATACGTTATAGCTACAGAAATTAATTGTGCGTACCTTTGAAGAGACGTCAAATATAGAATCAAACCATTAGATCTACTTGTCGTCCAATTGAGATCTTATTTAATCTTCATCGAATAAATGGAGAATAAATAACAAAATCCATATAAAGGGTCATTCACGGTGACCGCCTGTTAGACGTATCTCCAAAACTAATAGGTCCTGGACTAGATAGTTCAATTAGAGTATCACAGACAGTGTAATAATTATTATTACACTATATCTACCTACACGCCGCGCCGAGCCTACATCTGAAAAATCGCCGTACATCCAATACCGGAAATGGGATCAACCCAGACTATCACAGACAGTGTAATAATAATTATTACAATTAATGTTATTATACCTACATCTGAAAAATGTGTAATAATTATTATTACACTGTCTGTGATAGTCTGGGTTGATCCCATTTCCGGTATTGGATGTACGGCGATTTTTCAGATGTAGGTATAATAACATTTATTTCGGTATCGAATAGGATGTACTCGTACCTAAATATACTGATCATACAGATTTACAGATCAGAAAAACGAGAGAATATTTCATAGCATTTACTGCTTTCTATTTCTAAAAGAAAAGTAAGGCTTTATATTAATTTTGGTCCGTCTAAAAGTGGTTTCAGGATAAATAAAACGAAAAATAGGAATATGACAATAGGAAAGAATAGTCGTTAACAATAATTTACTAATGATTAAACTTTTAGCGACGGTTAGAAAACATATAGTACCTACAGCACTTTAAGTAAAGTTGTTTAACATAAAGGAATATTGATTGTATGAAAGTACTAAAATATGTCTTGCACCTATATTATTTCCATTAAGTTCCATGTTATAGATAAAATGAAGAGGGAAGTGATCACATATTTTATATCTTACGTAAATGGTACGTAGTAAGTAGTTTCATCATTTACGAAATTTAAGTGGTACAACTAACTTCCTATTTTGTATCTACATTATCTACTATAGATTAATAAAAACATCTATCTGAAACTGATAATGTGTAATGTTTATTCTACTGCTATTTTTTTAAGATGTCTAAGATATCCAAACCTCTCAAATTTAAAGATTATTGCGATTTAATCATATATATTTATATATTATTTACACAATGTTTCACATTCATTAAGTCGATTCCCATTTCCTGGAAAAACTCAATTGTTCTGTTATTAAGAAAGCTTTGTTTGTGGATTGTTTAAAATACATTGCATACATCAGGTTCTTCCAGAAAACACTTATTTCTATGATTACTAACACCAGCTATCAAGGATTGCATTGATCGCTGAAAAGCTTTTTGATGTTTTACCATTAATATATAATCTTAAAAACATGTATAAATGCCATTCTATTAAGGTTACCAAACTCTATAAGAAGCAAACTATTATTGCACGTCAATGCAACCAGAGGTTCCTTAAGGACATCATTATGTAGCCAGAGAAAAAAATGTTTTGTACGACAGAAATAATCTTGTATAATTGATGGGAAACATTCTATCTCTGTGAGGCATCATCAGAGTGGGTAGACTTATATTTAGAAATAATGCCCACGCGAACTGAAGAATCCAAAGGCTATGGAAGAAAATAAACTAGTATGAGACACCCGTCATTTCACAAATAATGAAATTATATTTGGATGTAGAGGAATACGTAATATTATACAACCAAGAAGGCACTAAAGGACGACATTACAATGTTAACATTCTCTATATATCCTCTAGAATAGAATTTACGTATGACTTCGCGATCGGTTGTTTTAGTAAACATAAAAGATGAATTTTAGGTGTTATACAAGGTGTCCCACCGAGAAAAGCCGCGGTCGATATATGGAAAAGCACGTACAGGGTGATTTTGAAAATTTGGTTATTTACAAAGGTCAGTGGTGGGGTCGGTGGGGCGAAAGGAGGTATCTCTAGGATGCGTGTTACAGCATGTATCGCAAGTTCGTGTTACAACTTTGTCTCATTGTCTATAAATTACAAATAAATTTAAATAATCTTCGTAAGTATAATTTAATAGTGATGGCATCTTTATTAACACTTTTGTGGACACAAACAATATTAATGAAGCTTCTGACAACAAATTTGATACTGGACACAAACTAAATTGTTTTATTTTTCCACAGTCCACTTGGCAAAATGAAATATTTCAGTTTTTACACGTTTTTATAACAAAATTCGTTGTAACTGGGAAACCTTAAAAGATAGGTACAGGGTTAGTTTTATTAATGTGAACCCCATCTTAATATTTTAATTATTGACAGATAGAAAAAACTTGTAAACTGGTCTTATACAATTTTTTATGTAGATTCCAGTCATTCCAACAGTTTTGCGGTGGCAAATTATGTATGTATACAGGGTACACAAAAAAGTATGTTTTTTTAATATGGAACACCCTGTATATTTTAATATTTTGGATTCGGTACGTCATTCTGATTACAAATATACAACAAAATAAAATTGAGGAAAACATAAATATCCTGAATTTGAATATAGCACTTTTTCAAAATATTCGCGCGAACTTTATGAAACTTTGTTTAAAATGCATTAAGGTTAATGGTGGATATGTTGAAAATGTTATGTGATTTATTTTAATACGAATATATTTTGTAATCTATAATAATATATTTCTGTTACCTTAAAGTTTCCACAGTTTTTGGAGAATGAAACAAAGAATATGAAACCAATTATACAAATTCTATATATATATTTGTTATCAGAATGACGTACCGAATCCAAAAATAATAAAATATACAGGGTGTTCCATATAAAAAAATATACTTTTTTGTGTACCCTGTATACATAATTTGCCACCGCAAAACTGTTAGAATGACTGGAATCTACATAAAAAATTATATAAGACCAGTTTACAAGTTTTTTCTATCTGTCAATAATTAAAATATTAAGATGGGGTTCACATAAATAAAACTAACCCTGTACATACAAATTTGTATCGTTCGATTCAGAATTTAATTCTTCTTTCGACCGTAGAATAATATACTGGGTGTTCCATTTGAAAAAATCAAGTTTTGTAACTTCTTAAATTGGTAAATTGGCTTATAAATTTTGAAAACCCTGAATGTTCCTCAGACATTATGCAATCATTTTCAGATGTAGGGATGCCTAAACCATTACTGTTACAAATATTGTAATTAAAGGTCTTCCACTGTTCAAGATTCAACATTTTTAAAATGGTGCTGTAACTGTCACTTTTTTCTTAAATCTCGAGATATCTCGAAAATAACTGAAATTAGGTATAGACAACTTTACACAAAAACATACAGTGTGTTCCATTTAAAATAAGTAGGTTGGTCTTGACTTCCGGATATACCGGAAGTGCCAGAAACGTGTAAATATTTTAAAAAGCTAGGCCCCACTGACGTTTCGGCGGGACACCCTGTATAATTGCATATAACTATATAAGTGTAATGTGCAATATAATTGTAATATGATATTTCCTTTACGGAAACAATTAATTCTGAAAATAATTTTCAACATTTTCTAGCCTTAAGAGTAAAGTTAGAATTCGTAAACAGAAATTCTAATTCCATTGTTTATATCCCGAATCCAAATTATATCACTTAAATCTTACACCTATTAAACGAGTAAACCGTTGACGCAAATGACATTATATTTAGTTCAAACTGCTACATTTAGCTAGGCAAACACGTTCGAAATACCATTCTGAAAAGTGTTTAATAACCCATCTTACAGTTCATTCTTAACAAATACGCGAAGCATGTGTAAGACACGCTTGACGTCATTGACTTTTTAATCTTTGTTATGTTACTATATATATTATTGTATTATGGAAGATATCACTTGTGCGCTGCTGAGCGTCAGAGATTTTAATTTTCTGCGAAAAGATTTACATCGTAATAACTCGCACTAATGCGCTGAAATAGTTCAAAAGTGATTTTCATACAATAAAATCTCTATAGTAAAATCATTAATGGCTTTAATAATCATAGTAATTCTCATTGTTTGGAGAATATGGCGTATGCATAAAAATTAAGAGATATTAGTAAAACATATAGATAACAGATGATATAAAATGAAATATCTATACAGGGCGCCCTATTTCTTGACCCGTTGCATGGGTAACTTTTTTATTAGTAGAGATACAAAAACGCTTAAATGAGCAAATTAGTGCAGTTTCGTATTAGTAATTCTACGGTAAGGCGAAAAATTATATACGGGGGAAGGTTGAAAAGTTATTGACAAAAAACGAAAAATCCAACTTTTCTATTATCCCTCGTAGCTCGTTCATTTGAAGAGTTAGAGAAAAATGCTTCACATGTTTTTTGCAGTATTTTTCATGTAAAATGACATGCACTTGCTACTTTTTATATATCTCTTAAAATGGTTGAGAATCACAGTAAAATATATTTTTTTTAAATGTAATGGATAGGTGGCTGTGACATTAACCGAAAGTCCCCTTTTTTCTCTTTCAGATGATATAACATAGTCCATATTTTATCCTTACAAAAGTAATAATAATCGTTGTTTTTAAAGAAAGTTTATTGTCACATCAAGAATGCTATGGAAATAAAACAAAAAATAAGATTCCTGATATTTTTAAAAACGTCTAGTTGGCATTTAATTATTGACAGATCATAAGTGACATTTTTAGTTTTTGTTAAGTAGTTTATTGTTTATTATTAATACTGCATACAAAATAATAGTGTTGCAAATATGTACACCAACGAAGAGAAAAATGATATGCTATTTTGTTATTATAACCAAAATCGAGATGCACAAGCTGCAGCGAATCTTTATTTTGAAACTTACATGGAACGAAGACAACCCCATCATAGAATATTTAGACAGCTGGAAAATAATATACGATTATACGGTTCTTTTTCAAAGCCTAAGGATGAAAGAAACTTCAATGAAGACACTGAAATAAATGTTTTGGCTTATGTAAATTTTAAACCTGATTCTTCAACTGTAGAAATTGCACATCACTGCAACACTTCCAAGGAAACTGTAAGAGCTATTTTAAAAGGTAACAATTTAAAGCCTTATCATTATTCCATATGCAATACTTTATATCCAGCTGATAATCAAAGAAGGATGACATTTTGTCGATGGTACATTTCAAAATGCGAAGAGGATCTAGACTTCTGGAAAAAGATTTTATTCAGTGATGAAAGTAGATTTACCAACAATGGTATTTTTAACCGCCATAATAACATAATGTGGTGCCGAGAAAATCCACATCTTGTTTCTGAAAGAAGAAATCAACGTCAATTTGGGAAAAATGTGTGGTGTGGAATTTTTTGTGGCAAAATTATTGGCCCATATTTTTACGAAGATAATTTGAATGCGAATAATTACCTTCATTTTCTAAGGAATACTCTAACAGAGGAATATTTAAATGAATTACCACTTCATATTTTTAGAAATCTTAAATACTTCCAACACGATGGAGCACCTGCGCATAATTCCCGCGAGGTAAAACAATATTTACATGAACAGTTTGATAATGTTATAGGAAATAGAATGGATATCGACTGGCCAGCGCGAACACCTGATTTGACCCCCTTAGATTTCTTTCTTTGGGGGTTATTGAAAGATAAAGTTTATGTGACAGCTCCTCTAGATATAGAGGATCTAAAAGTCAGGATTCAAGATGCAATTAGAAGCATACATGGACATACAATAAATAATGTTTTAAGAAGTATCCAGAAACGTTGCTTACTATGTATCCAACAGGATGGTGGTCATTTCGAACATTTACTTCAATATAATTAATTAATTAATAATTTCTGTTCTCAAAACATTCTTTTGTTCCATAATCCATAGCATTCTTGATGTGACAATAAACTTTCTTTAAAAACAACGATTATTATTACTTTTGTAAGGATAAAATATGGACTATGTTATATCATCTGAAAGAGAAAAAAGGGGACTTTCGGTTAATGTCACAGCCACCTATCCATTACATTTAAAAAAAATATATTTTACTGTGATTCTCAACCATTTTAAGAGATATATAAAAAGTAGCAAGTGCATGTCATTTTACATGAAAAATAATGCAAAAAACATGTGAAGCATTTTTCTCTAACTCTTCAAATGAACGAGTTACGAGGGATAATAGAAAAGTTGGATTTTTCGTTTTTTGTCAATAACTTTTCAACCTTCCCCCGTATATAATTTTCCGCCTTACCGTAGAATTACTAATACGAAACTGCACTAATTTGCTCATTTAAGCGTTTTTGTATCTCTACTAATAAAAAAGTTACCCATGCAACGGGTCAAGAATTAGGGCGCCCTGTATATTACCAAGAAAAGTACCATGTTTATCCAACAATTTAAATTAAGACGACCATATCATTCGTGAATTATGAATTATAATGCTAATTTAATTAGTTAAATATTTTTTTCATGTTTCCTCGATGGCAAAGACGACAAAATTGAAATAACTTAGGGGAAGGGAGCCTAAAATGAGATACCTACTTAATGTTTAGCATTAAGTATAGAAGAAGGTAAACGTAAAATTATGCAAAAATGAATATATTATAGTATGGTTATTGATATAGCCAAATATTCATAAAAGAATAATAAAAAATGAAAAACAATATAAACAAATTATATATATGTGGTAATTAGAAATTCTCCGCAATTTCCCATTTTATCTACACAGTGTCGGTAAAATGGGCAAAATAGAGGAGGTAAAATGGGATATAGATTTAATACAGCAAAGTACTCCAATATAACATTTATTAAGAAAATACATTTTTGGAGGTATACGTCACATATGAATTCGCCATCGTCAGCACTCTCTACACCGGCAGATGCATCATGAGCCCATTTGCCGCACTGACAGCACATTATCCATCCTTCTCCGCAGTGATCCTGAAAATAATTGTTTCCTCAAAATCGGCAATCCACATCGACGTCAGATTGGCTGCTGCTATTGGATTGAACCTTTAATACCTTCTTCAGCTTAGACTTGGGCACCTGTTGCTTACCTTTCAATGAGGTGGTTTAAGTAACGTTTTTATTTTAGAACGTTTTTATATATACTATTCTTTTTCGTTCTGTCTCCATTAATTTTTCTATTTTTTTCGACCAAGAATTTCTCTAACTCCTCTTTATAAGGGGTACTCGTAAATACTGTAGCCTTCATCCTTTTGCTGGGTTTCTTTTTTGATGACCCCACTATCCCAGCTTTTGGATATGGAACAATTATTTCAGGACTGATTAAATTGCAAACGCCGCTAGTTGATGGTCCTTCGATTTGTAAGATTATTTGCTCTTCTGGTGTAGACTCTCTCACAAATTCACGGTGAATGTGTTCCGTTGAGTATTCTGTTTCAGGTAACAAGGCTACGATTATATCATTTTCAGTATTGTCATTATTTTGAACTGGGTCATAATCAGTTGAGAAAGCTGTAAGTACAAGTTCTTCCTAATTTTTATTCACACTGTCCACTATCATTTAGTTTAGACTCAAGGTTAGTGTTTCTAATATGCAGGTAGGGTATATTATGTCGTAATGTTAAAATTAGGACGAATATTCACATAGAATGATAAAAATGTTAAGTACCCTCACAAATTGAATGAAGTTCAGCGATAATTTCCTAATAGACATCTTAGATAATAAATATTTAGAGAGAAGATATAAAAATTTTACAATGAAGTCACACATTTTAAATAAAAATTCTCTCTAATTTACGACTAAATCTAAATTTCTAATGAAAAAATTACACAAGTACCTACTTCATCAAAAGATAATAATTATGATTTTATAGGAGTACTTTAATTAAAAAAATATAATAATAGCTATTTATGATACAAGTGTTAAAAGTGAATTTTTAAGGCAGGCATGGGAAAGTTTCCAAAATGAGCGAAACGAATTGGGCAATTCACTTGAGTGGATCAAATGCACTTTTAACATAAATATCATACAATATTTTTTCTACAAACGTATTAAAAAACAATAACACAGTAACTGCAGGTAGTTTCCAATTAAATCGTATGTACAAAATTATCGAAGTTGACACAGATCCACAAATTGAGAAATGCAAGAAAGTATTCAAGAATACGACGCTTGCATCGAAGCTTTTAATTATATAAACGAGGCGGCTAATCGAGCTAGTTTAGATTTGCTGCTGAGGATGTCAAGAATACAATATGAAGTTGCTTACAAGTTTGTAAAGTGGTGTGAAGAAAAAGGTGTGAATGGAAAATAGACCGAAAATGTGTTTTTGGCATATTTTGAAGAGGAATCATCACCAAGTATGGAAATGTTCATCTCTATGGCATTATTCGAAGATCAAAACTATGCTACGTATACATAGAGATGTAGATAGCAGCAAGCAGTATACACTCTTAGCGTATTTAAAGCGTCAAGCTGAATGGTACCAACCCAAAAAGTCAAAGATCTTGACTAGACACCAAATTGATCACTTTTTGAAGAGCGCACCAGATGATGAGTACCTTCTGATGATAGTAGCTACGATTTTAGGAATATTTGGTGCTTGCCGCAGGGAGGAGCTTTGTCACTTGAGTCTAGACAACGTAGAAGATACGGGCACTACATTAATGATTAAGATATCAGATACCAAAAAGAATTTTCCATGAAGGAACATTCTTGACTGATTGATTGATTGAAGGAACAATTGTTGACAAATTTAGGGCCCACATCGGGCATCGGCGGTTTTTCCTGAAATATATGAAAGACAAGTGTACCAGAAACCCTGTTGGAGTTAATACGATCGGAAAAATTCCTGGAGCTCTAGCAAAATTTCTAAAACTTCCAAATTCAACTCTCTATACTGGACACTGCTTTCGCCGTTCTTCAGCGAGTTTAGTTGCCAATTCTGTAAGTAGTTAATTTGACAACAATTAAGCGGCATGGGGGATGGAAATCCTTTATCGTGGCTGAAGGGTACATTGAAGATTCTTTGGAAACTAAGAATTCTGTTGCCCGAAAACTGTTTGTAGAGCAATCAACAATAACAAATATTTCTCCAACGTCAACTAGAAATGAGGTTGTTTCTGCTCATTCCTCATTGTCTTCCTGCACTACAGATAGTGCTAGAATTGTGGAAGGAATTCATTTTACAAGTTGTTCAAATTGTACTGTTAATTTTAATATTACTAAATAAATTTTTGATAAATGCTTTACTTTGGCATTTCATTTTAAAATACTAGTTATTTAAAGTAACATTTTAAAGCACTAATGCTTTAATAGTTACCTATTTATTGTACAAGGGTTTTAGATTACATTTTATCCACGCAAGAATGTTTAAACGGGAGAACGTTAGTTCGAGCGTTTAATTTTTTTAAGTGGATAAAATGTATTTAAAACACGCTTACAATACAAAGTTTTATCCACAATCACCACATTAATGGAATGGAATTATTTGAAATTGAATTAAAAAATATTCATATTAATAAAATGAAACGTGGCAGGCTGTTATACTTACTGGTTGCTATAATTATATATTTTTTTATTATTTCACTAGTCAAATAAAGTTACTTTATTCCACTAGTGGATAATAGGTTACTTTATATGATTTATAAGTGTGGATAAAACTCCTATTATAATGTGACTGTGGATAAAGTAATATTTTCAAGGCTAATGCGGGGTTTCAAAAAGGCTATTTTAACAGTTTGTAGAAAACTACTTTTTTAGAACAGAAATTCATTTTAAAATCCATTTTATGTTTTTTATATTTTGTTTATGTAAAATATAATCTCTAAATAAATGTGACATTACATTCCGTCTTTTTATAAATTTCTGCACACTTCTAGATGAATAAGTAATAAATTTTTTTATTCGCGGGGCAAAATTTAAATAAAATTATTAATTCGACAAGCTACTGTTACAACAATGTTATTTTAATAGAATATAAACTAGAACCATTAGAAATTTAACTTGTGGTAATTTGTATTTTAAAATATATAAAACGGTTTATTATTCCTATTCCTGGTAAATTAGTTTTCATTACAGTGTATTTCAGTTGTAACCTTACCACAATATATATTATATCAAATATCAACAATTCGTTGAATTATTTGAATAATGACATATCAGAAACATTCTACGTATATTCAGTTGCGTACCTACTCATAACTGCATATTTGCAGTTGTTGATCCACTCCGACTGATGGGCTTGGATCGGCTCTTCAGAAAAATAGAAAAGATTTTATTGAAGATAAAAGATATTTGTAGATACAGGAGACATTTTATATAGAGGAAGATACTGACACAACGGAAGTAAGTCCTCTGATTTGTGAAATTAAATCATTAAGTTTTACATTTCCATTTGTTTCCATGTTGTTTGAATACAGAGTGTTTCACTTAAGAAACATTCTATAACATATTTAGTTTTATCCCATTCAAACGACAAGAGAGGTCTAATAAAATAAATTATAAAAAAACTGCGAATCAATTAATAATACATATTTCTAAATTTTGAAAAAAGTCTACCTAATAGATCATTTAACTCAGAATTCTTGTTTCGACTAATTGTCTATGACAAATATAAAGAAACAATTGAGTCACAGTTATCAGTAACATGTGTAAAATAGTTATACTAAACAACGAGTATCATAAGGCGTACTTTTATCGCACGCGTCCAAGTTTAGAAAACAAGCCGCAAAGTGGCGAGTTTTCTAAAGGACAAGTGCGATAAACGCTTTATGAAACGGATTGTTTATACTATTTTTTTTATTTTGCATGTTTCTTATCAATGAAATGAAAGAAAAATCATCAGATAATTTAATTCCCGTGTAGGGATTTTTATACATATTCTGGAACAGTTGGTGCCATTGATGTTTATCAATTTTTCTTTGCTTGAAAATTTAGTTAGGTTATGATTTATATACCATTTGTATGCCATTACTATAGCAACTATAGCACACCATACAAAACAAAGGATGTAAATTTATTGCCATCAACATTTAAAAACAAGAAGTTGAGTGTCGAAAAGGGTTTCTTTTCAATACGCAATTCCATTTCATATGACTCCTTTATAGACGCAAAATAGAAAAATATAAAATATATTTTAGAAGTTTTTTATATTGAACCAAGAAATTGAGCTCAATAATGAACCGAACTTGATATTTAACTGTTTCGAATGATTCAAAAGTTCTGTTAAATAAATTTAAACAGGTAAACATAAAAGCCTGCAAATTTTCATCAATTTTTGAATGGAGTTTTTGGTTTGCAAGGGTAAAATATTCTTTCAAATTCTTCATTCAACTAAATAGATACTTTCCTGACTAGTTTCTGAGTTGCAATTAAATGCCTAACTTACAGTGAACTAAAGATTTTTGTCTAGACTATGTATAATCTGTAGGTAGGTACAGATAATCAGCTTTAAACCTAATAATGACATGACATTTTAAGCAAATTCAACAATTAGTTATAGATAAATGGACAATGATTAGAAACTTTTATGATCAGAATAATGATGACCAGTGACGTTAATAAAACAGGAAAATGTAAACAACAAACACTGAAGGTAGTAATTGTCTGTAGGAGTATTTGGGAAATGTAATGCGAAAGAAGACAGAATACAGAATGCAGAGAAGACAACCAGACCAATATGGATACTTCTGAAAGAAAAAAAAATGGAAATTAATGCGATATAGAAGTATCTTCGGAATATAACAAGAACTGAACAAATACTACGGGAATAGAAACTCCGAAGTTAGGATATGACATGTGACTAAATGAGAATCGATCGTGATGACGCTGGAAAATTGCGATTAAATTGGGAATCAACATAGAACAGGAATTATTGAACCCAATCTGTTACAACCAGGAAACTGAACAATTTAGCTTTTCCTTAGAGCAGTTTTCATTGTTTATTTAATGCCATTTTCTCATTGTAGACATGTCAATATCTGTGCCAAACACGCCTCTTTTAGGTTTTTCTAGAAGCCTTGTTGCGTGATTATTTGAACATCTAAAATCTAAGAGGAAATATGGAAAACCATTTTTATAAATAGCTCATTGTTTGAATATCGATTTAGAGAAATATGTACGGGTGCTTATCCTTAACGATAAGGTTCTGAGGAACGACTCATACAGGTATAATACCGAGAAAAACGCTCAGGAATACCTTAAAAAGAAAAATATTTTTATGTGACGGTTCAAAGAAACAATGGTGTATACATAATATACAAAAGCATGACACAATGCAAGAAGTTACGGGTAAACACTCCACTGCGTTGTGTTGTCTAACATTACTGGAATCGAAGGCTTACTCACATTGTTGTTGAAATTTGTTCGTAATTTTTTTAATAGAGAAACCTTGGCCGCTCTTCTGGGAATGTGTCGTATGAGTTGTGTGGGGTTTGCGTGCCACTAAATATGCGAAATTATTATTATTTTCGCTTTGAAAATGAGGATAATTAAGCAATTAGCAATAATTAACATTATGCAACTAATTAGGTAAGTAAACACATATTTCAAAGGTTTTTACGAAACGCTCGCTTAGGTGAATTTGAAATCAATGTGCCGTGTGATTTATTTTTACTTTCCCATTATCTCATTCTCTATTATTTATTTAATTTCGATACACTGCTCAGACAGAGATCCAATTATAAGGCAGGATTTACGAAATAATGCGTTAGTAAATAAATTACAAATAAGAAATAACAAAAAAAAAAAAAAACAAATCAACACATGAAAAATAAATTATAGAATTATAAGTCATTACGTGACACAGTCCTATATATTATAGCAAGTATATATTTTATAATTTCACTAATATTAGTGTTGTTAAATATATGTAACATGTACAGGTGAAAATTTTAATATATTTAATTTTGCAATGGGAAGATAGAACAAAGAACCATGGAGCGAGTCTGTATATTAGGAATTTAAAAGTGAATACAACTAAGAATTTCGGGATAGTTAATTCTCCCATGAATAATTTTAAAAAGTAAAGAAACAAATGAGTAATATATACACGTCTGATATATAAGTCATTAATTTGGAATCGTTTTAGAGATTGCTGTGAGGAAATCCAATGGCAGGGATCCATAATTTTTAAACCAAAGATATTAAGAAAACTTCTTTGGGGCATCTCCAATTTAACTTTATGAACAGTGAAACTAGGATTCCATACCACACTGATTATGATAAAATCAGATGAAAAAGTTTTCTACTTCAGAAGTTTGCCTGATACTACACTTTCAATTTTGATTTTGGATACTTCTCGCTTCCTGTTTATTATTATTTTATAGGTGGTGTAATCCTAAATGAAACTACAATGGATCATACAGCCGCACCACAAATAAGTCACAGACACTATAAAACTAGTGTTAATACTGTGTAACCGATAAATTGTAACGGAAAGATGATAAAGAAACCTCTAAAACCGCTAAAACTGACAAACTTTCCGGGACAAAGATAAAGGAGGCAAATAGCTGTTACTGGTTTTATTTGATTTTTTCCGCTAGACGATTTATATATTTCTAGCATTGTCAACAGAGTTATCACTTATCAGCTTTCATAGAAGGTAACGCATCATGTCTCTAAATTAGTTTGGGTAAGTATGGATAAAATTACGTTTATAATAACATCACAGATCAGTCTTAGCATATAGATCCTAATGTAACATGTCTATATTTTAAATAGAATAGACAAACGGATGAAAAATTATTTTCCTCCATGCATATTGCACTTATTATTCATACTGTAACAATATAATAAATTAATATTTAAGTAATAAGTATGTATAAGAATTCAAGATAAAAAAACTGGTTTACTTAAATGGCTTAGAAAAAATCAGACTAGTTAAAACACCATTTTTAAAAAGGCATTTATTATTTATTTATTTTCTAGACTGTAGCACTATATTTATACAATATTAAACAGATATTTTATAGTACTGTGTACCGGGTGGCCAAATTTGCTTGCTATTATATCACAACTTGAGAACTAAGAGAGATACAAAAAAATTAAACCCCCTTTCTCGAGCTCTTTTTCTTAGACAAACTTAATGCCGAAATGCGAAATGGCCCATCTTCTTTTGTTTTTGAGATATTAACGAATATTCGATTTTTCAAATTTTCGGTGCCTGCGCATATCTCAGTTATTTTAGATATTAGAAAAAAACAACTTATATGTTCTTCAGACACTTTTTTAATAGGAATGCAGTTGCGTAGCCAATATTTTAATAGATTGATACAATTTCGAGTTATGACATAAACTTATATTTTTTTAAATGAAAATCACAGTCGGCTATGATTTAGTTAGAAAGATATTTTTTTTCTCTTTTCAGCTATATATAATATGTGCGGTTAATTTATTCGGCTTGACTACTTTTTAAGGAATCTTAGAATTTTTAAGGTTATTAATAGCTGCCATTTTGTTTTTGCATAGTGGGCGTAACTTCACAGTTATAATTCTTTCTTATATAACATTCCAGCATGTCGAATTTTTCATTGGCAATTTTGAAATGCCATTCTTGAAATTTAAAAGTATTCTAAAATTTCTAGGAAACAACTATTCGCAGATCAATAATTATTATAAGCGGTATAAATTACAGACACTAACTGATAAAAAATGCAGTTAGAAGTGTCTATACTTAAATTTCAAACAAAAGACATACGCCTACTATGCGAAAACGAAATGGGAGCTATTAATAATTTTAAAAAGTCAAATATTCTATAAAAAATAGTTAAGTGGAATAAATTAACCACACATATTATATATCGCTAAAAAGAGAAAAAAATTATCTTTCTAACTAAATCATAGCCGACTATGATTTTCATTTGAAAAAATACAAGTTTATGTCATAACTCGACATTTTTTTAACTTATTAAAATATTGGCTACGGCACTGCATTCCTTTTAAAGAAGTGTCTAAAGAACATTTAAATTGTTTTTTTCTAATATCTAAAATAACCGAGACACGTGCAAGCACCGACAATTTGAAAAATCGAATTTACGCTAATATCTCAAAGACAAAAGAAGATGGGCCATTTTGCATTTCGGCATTAAGATTATCTCAAAAAATGAGCTCGAGAAAGGGGGGGTTAATTTTTTTGTATCTCACTTAGTTCCCGAGTTGTCCTATAATAGCAAGCAAATTTGGCCACCCGGTACACTGTGTTAGTATATTGGAATTCTAATTCATCTATTTTAAATATTTTCATATCAAAAGGTAATTGCCACGGCAAAGATGATTCATCTGCAGTTGCTTAAATACCAGACGAAGAATAAAAGGCGTAGACATTGCTGAAATATTATTTAATGACCAGTTAAGCTACAAAGGCGAAGGAGTCTGTACGGTTATACCTACCTAAATTTATATCTCTTCAGAATTAGGTATCGAAGTTGTGATGATTCACCCTCTATTCTAAGAAATGATCATGTTTGAGCCAACATTTTTTACAGGAACCCATCAGATATTTAAAAATTCGAGTCAAACTGCAGTGGAAACCAAACAGTTTCAGATGCATTTTAGGATATCATTGATTATTAAAATTTAGAGAAATCTAGATGATTCATAGTTTCTTAAGGAAAAAAAGGAGGAAACCAGAAGTATACAAATTAAATATTCAAAGTGCAGTATCAAGGCAAACTTCTAAAGTTTGCCCCAAAAAACCACTGTATAATATGCAATAAAATAAATACTTGATAAATTAACTAAATTTCATCAGTGGGTTTTCAGTTTTATACAAAATTCTGTAATATTACAAATCATATTTTGAATTATGTCTAAATAAAATAATTATTATAATAAAATTTAAAAGAAATTAAACACTTAACTAGCTTTTTCCTAAACGTTTCAAGTTGATCCTTAACTCGTCGTCAGTAGAACGTTTGTATGATACAAATGTTTTGTCAGATTGACTTTTTAATTCAAAATGTCATCACATGCACTAATCACTGTGATACTATTAATTTTGCACTGGTAACATCCTTCTGGAGTAGAGGAAGCCACGTTTGATCCATCAATATTCAATTGCTCTACTCCAGGTCTAGATGCTTTGCAGATTAAATATTTTTACTACCTACTTCATATATCATATTTAATTATAATAAATATGTAATAAATTATATCGTAATATATACAAATATTTGTTAATCATATTATCAAGGCAATTAATCAATAAATTGTTTTGAAAAAAAAAACAGTTGTCATTTAGATGTTTCAAGAAATATATAGAAAACACTTTATGTACCTACTAGTAATTCGGCTTGTTAGGCCTTTCTTGTTAGGCCTTTCTTAATAGAGTCCTGGAAGGACAAGTTGTTAGTCTATTTCTAAATATTTCCAAGGGCATTTTAGTTATTTATCTCCATACCTACTCCGATTCATCCTTTCCATCTGGTAAACCTCGGGTTTTTAGTACCTTTTCTAAGAAGGGCGAAAGTATAAAATCTATCTGATCATTCGTAGAACAAGTATTTCTAATTAAATATTTTTTAACTTCTAATTGGTCTAACAAATTTAAGCGCTTTCCCCTCTTTTCATGATGCAGTATGTACCTTTACATTTTTCAGATCTATAAAATGATTGTTTTCTATACAATGCGTCGATAATCCTGAATTTTTACGTTATTTGGTATGCATTTTTTATGTTCTTTTACTCTAGTTTCAATACTTCTACCGGTTTGACCTACATAGACGGCATTACAATCCACGCAGTTAATTTGGTATATTCTCGATTGTTTCATCACTATTCAGTACTGCATCAGGAAAAGAAAGGAAAGCACTTCTGTTTGAGCAATTAGAAATTAAAAAATCTTTAATTAGAAATCCTTGTACTACGAACGATCGCAGATAGACAAACCCTGGCTTTACCAGATGGAAAAGATCAATCAGGATAGGTACCTAAATAGATAAATAACTAAAATGCGCTTGGAACATTTAGTAATAGACATTTACTCGATTGAGAAAGGCCTAGCAAGCCGAAATACTAGTCTATAGAGTGTTCTATATTTCTTGAAACATCTAAATGAGAACAGTGTTTTTCAAAACAATTATTTTCACGATGTTTCATAAAGAACCTTCCGCTACCAGTATCCACTTTATTAATTAATTAATTGTTGCTACTTTTTGGAAAGGTTTGTGAAAATTAAAAAATATTCCCATCTTAAAAGTATAATTGTCTAATTTAAATGAATAGAAACGTCTCGAGAACTGTGTCCATAGATTTTTTATGCGGTCCTCAACTTCACATTGCTTTTTCCACCAAGTCACAAAAATCCAATCTTTGAAATGGTTTTGAGGACTCATCATCCATTTCATAACCCTTCTTATTTAGCTGTATCTGAGAGTTGTTGAGCTGTTAGTCTGAACTTACTGAACTATTAGTTGAGACGTTTTCTAAATAGCAAATTTGTCACGATTTAGTTATTTACGTACTACCAAGTTCCTAACCCTTATCTATCTAACTTATTTTCATTTACAACTACAGTTTTAATTAATACGACTTCTAAGTCACATCCTTAATACTTTCAGTTGGTGTTGGCATACCTGAAAATATTGACTATACGGTCAAAATTCTTTTCCTTTATCGCTCATATTTAGTTTTTAAATATTTAATAAAGAAGGCTAATGCCATAAATCCATATTTACTTGAGAAATTGCTCAATGCGCATTTCAATCTAAACAGTTTTTATCTTTGACCATGTACATATTGAAATTACCATCCAGAAATCATTTACTAGCCAATCGTAAATTTGGTTGGAACACAAGGAATCATCTAATAAACCGGTGATCTCTTGGTTGGAACCATACACCACATGGAACGCATTTTATTTATTGCGTGTGAGAGCTAGCATATAGATTTAAGAACTTGATTTAGAACTAGCTAGTATACATATAGAACTTTAATTTCAAATATGTGAAAACAGCAACGCCGGAGATTCCTGCAAATTTGATACATTTTGAATTGTTTTCAAGCCTGTTCTTAAGAAGAAACATTCATCTTGTATCTGAAAGAACGATGATGAGAAAAATATTTTAAATAAGAGTTACACCCAACCAAAAACTGGGCAAAACATTTGCCCACTGGCAAATGACGAGTCTGTTGGCGTTTGTTGCATCAATATTTGAAAATACATACTTGGAACGGCGTGTTTATATAGAAGACCTGATATAAATAGATTAATGAATGAATGTTTTCACACTGGACGATCGAAGCCTAGCAAATTGAAGTAAACGTTAATGAACCACCGTTAACATTACAAATACGATTACATCGCCGATTTCTTAAACAAAAGTTATATTAAGAAACTTTTAGGAAACAGTGAACGTATTTCTGGAGTGATTATGACCTCTAAACATTCTGCACCGCCAAATTTAGTGTATAGTTTCTTTACTAAGAGTAAAAATGTACTTATATCTTACATGTTGAAAGTTTTAAAGGAAACAAAAACATAAGTATCTATTTTCATTTCATATGTAGAATACGAATAGAATAGAATAGAATAGAATATGGTCGCAATCATCTTATAGATAGTGAGGACTCCCTTCACAAAATATTTAGTGGTTTGTAACTTAAATTTAGCTATACCTTTTTTATTTATGTCAAGCAATTTTTCTTATTATAAAATTCGATTTTTCAATAGTGTACCAAAATGTAAGAGGATTACGCAGCAAAACACATGATTTTTATACATCTACTACAGCTAATTCATCAAATATTATTTGTGTCACAGAATCATGGTTAAATTCTAATGTTAATACTACTGAACTTTTTGATACTAAAAAATATAATGTCTTCAGAAAAGATCGTAATAAAATTCTTAGTGGTAAATTAGATGGTGGTGGAGTGATAATTGCAGTCGATATTGAGTTTCAGTCAATTGAGAGAGAGGCTTGGTCATCTGACGGTATTTGTGAAGATCTGTGGGTCAGTATCAAAGTTAGTGCATCTAAATATCTACATTTGTGTTGTGTCTATGTTCCACCACATGCTAGTGTGAATAACCTTAAAGCTCACTTACTAAATGTGAGTCAGATTGTCCATAATCATAACAAAAATGATTATTTTATAGTTGTTGGCGACTATAATATTCCTAATATTTTTTGGGTAAAGGATAATAATATAAATTGTTATAAAGCCATGAACACAACGGACGGGTTTGGAGAGTGCCTTGTTGATTCATACAATTTTTTGCAATTATCTCAATATAATGGTGTGCTTAATAACAACGGTAAACTTCTTGATTTAGTGTTTAGTTCACTGAGATCAACTTCTGTAACTTATTGCAGTACTCCGATGGTGCCTGAAGATAATCATCATAAAACTATAGAGATCCATGTTGATATTCAAATAGATAATATTGGCATGCGGTATAAACACTCATTTTACAAACTGAAATTTTCTAGAGCCAATTACAATGTCATTAACTCTGAAATAAATCAAATTGATTGGAACACGGAACTATTTAATCTTAATGTTGATGAAGCAGTGCAAACTTTTTATAGCATTTTAATGGATATATTAAATAGGAATATTAACAAAAAAAGAATTAACAATAGTTATCCCTTATGGTTCTCTCTTTGTACAAAAATTCTGATAAAAGAAAAATATAAACTACATTGTCGTTGGAAAAAATTTAAAAATCCACTTGATTATCAAGAATTCTCTAGTGTCCGTAAGCAAGTTAAGTTAGCTGTTAAAAATGATTATCAGAATAACATTGTTAATGTTGAACGAGACATTAAGGATAATGTTAAAAATTTTTGGAGGTTCGTATCTAATAAGCGTCGTTCAAAGACTATACCAAAGTTTGTACAACTAGACAATAAGTCTGCTTCAACAGATCATGAAATTTGTGAGTTATTTTCTGAGTTTTTTCATCTGTTTTTGAGCCCTCTGATAGTCCAGCAATTGTAAAGATCAGCGAACCTACTGCTTCTATAACTTTAAGTACAATCACAGTCCTTGATATAAAAAATCAAATTACAGCCTTAGATGTAAATAAGGGTGCTGGACCGGACGGTTTACCTCCACTGTTTTTTAAATCTTGTGTTGACTCTATTTCGTATCCTTTGTTTATAATATTTAATAAATCAATATTAAATGGCATGTTTCCCTCTACTTGGAAACAAGCCCAAATTGTCCCAGTTTTTAAATCAGGCAATAAAAATATGGTAAACAATTACCGCCCGATTTCGATATTATCAGTTCCTGGTAAACTGTTGGAGGCGATAATTTGTAAGGAATTGTTTTTTAAGACAAAACATTTAATTAGTGAACAACAACATGGCTTCTTCAAAGGCCGTTCTGTGGCTACAAACTTAATATCATTAGTTCAGAATGTTCTTGATTCAATGTCTAATAGATATCAAGTTGACGCTGTGTATACCGATTTCTCGAAAGCATTTGATAAAGTTCATCATAATACCCTCTTCACTAAATTGCAGAATATCGGTATACACGGCAATTTACTGAGATGGATAACATCATATGTACTCAATAGATCACAATGTGTTAAGATTAATAATTGCTCATCCTCGTTTGTTGATGTCACGTCTGGTGTCCCTCAGGGTTCACACCTAGGACCATTACTTTTTTCCTTATTTATATATGATATTGAACATTGTTTTTTGTATTCTAAATTTTGTCTATATGCAGATGATTTAAAGATGTATAGTGAAATTTCTAGTGTTGCTGATTGTGTGAACTTTCAGAGCGATCTTTCACGTCTGTACAAGTATTGTGTTAATAATAAGCTTTTTTTAAATATATATAAGTGTCACCATATTACATTTTCAAGGCTTAGTACTAATTTCAGTATTCCTTATCATATTAACAACTTAGAGCTTATAAAGGTAGATCAAATCAAAGACCTAGGTGTAATACTTGACTCAAAGTTAAATTTTGATTTGCATGTTGAGGCCATAGTCAGAAAAGCTTACCGAAATTTAGGTTTCATAATGAGAGTAACTAAGTCTTTCAATAAACCTGACTCTATTATACTATTATATAACTCTTTAGTCCGTAGTCAACTTGAATATGTCTGCATAATTTGGAACCCATCCTATGTTAAATATATAGAACGCATTGAAAAAATACAAATTAAATTCGTAAATTTGTTGAATTACAAATTTAACAGACATCTGCATTATGTTTCTTACGAGGATAGCATTAAACGGTATAATTTATTGAAGCTTACGTCTCGTAGATTTATAATGTATTTACTGTTTATTTTTAAAATTTTCAATAATGCAATTGATTGTAACTTTATAACAAACAAATTAACAATTAATATTAAGTCCCAAGTCACTCGTTCCACTCACTTATTTTACCTACACTCATGTTCTACAAATTATGCAAAAAATTCTCCGTTGTATCAATTACAAAATATTTATAATGTTTACTTTAACCATATTGATATATTTAATTTATCTTTAAGACAAGCTAGATATAATGCGATTTTAGTCTTTTCCAATTAAATAAACTTCAGTTGGCTGATATGTATAAATATTAATTATTATATAAACTTATAGCATACAGGTATATAGCTACATTGTTAATATATCCATATTTTTTGTTTTTTGTTATTACTAATTTTATATTATTACTTAAGATTAGTTAGATTTTACATTAAATGTATTTCTAATTTATTGATTTGCCGAGAGCAGTAGTCACATATTACATTAAAACGTGTAACCCTGTAATTGGAATTTATTGTTAAATTCTGTTGGGATACCTACTTTCAAATAAATAAATAAATAAATACATACAGAAGTACTTTGTATTTTATTTACAGTATGTAACTGTGTTCAAGTTTTCCGTGTAAATAATGTAATACATATATTATAATAATACTTTTTAATGGTACTTCTAATTTTCTTTGTTATCCATAATCTAGGTATGTAAAGAAATAACCTCATTATTTAAAAGAATATGTCGTAAACAATCACTGTGAGTAGTGATGCACAACCATATGCAGTATGGCACCACTATATACATAATTTTCGGAATAGACAATTCTATACAAAGTTAGCCTTATTTTTAATTTTGAATACCTAAGATAAAATTATAAAAACCGTAAGTTGAGTGGCCATTTGAAAATATTGACTTTTGACAGTTTTTTCAATTTCATTTTTATTCCTCTTTTTTGAGCACCTGGTGTTAATAATTACTAAAATATTATACGAATTCTGCTAAAGTAGGTCCCTTTCTATATAAAAACCAACTCAAATTAAATAATAAAGACACCGTTATAGTTCAAATAGGTAACTATTTTTCGATTTGCAAACATCATTTTTTAACTAAAATTTTAAATATAGGGTGTCCCAAGATAATGTGACACATTTTAAACGCTTATACCTTCAACGCAAAATGAGATAGCGACGAGCGGTTTTCACTGGTGCTCTTAATTTTACAAAAAGTTTTCTTTTGTCGTTGGTACTAGCTTGTTTTACTTCTACAGGTGCTTGAAAAAAAATTGCCACTTTTTAATTCAAAATTGTGATCATTTTTTAAATGAAACACCCTGTAGATTATATTACCATTCGATAGAGATACTTTTCCCCTTTTAAAAAATGTATAGTTGGATAGAGTTATACCCAAAAATAAAGAGTTATTTCAATTTACACATGAGCCCTTTTCAATACCATAATTTTTTTGGAAGATCGCATTTGATTTTTTTTTACATTGTTAGTACAGAATAACTAAAGCTATTATTAAGAAAATAACTAATTTAATACAAATTTAAACAAATTACATTACAGGATAAATTACCACCAAGTTATTGAAACAAAAACACCAACAATTAAGCAATTAAGTAGAATTCAGTTTTAATATACACACATATGTATTGTACATCTTTAATGTTTGAGGTTAAATTGCTGAATGTGCCCACCATTTTCTTCAATGTACTTTTGCAATCTAAACTGCATATTGTTGAAGACAAGTTCCGGTGTTATGGTCTGAAAAACATTAGTTATGTTATGTTTTAGTTGTTTTATATTTTGTATAGCAGGACTATAACAACGAACTTTGACGTAACCCCATATGAAAAAAATCAGGTACCGTTAGTTCGGGAGAATGTGCAGGCCATTCTATTGGTCTGGTTCTACCTATCTATCCTTTGATGCGTTCCGTTATTTTGTACAGAGAATGTGAAAAAAATAAAATGCGATCTTCCAAAAAATGATGGTTTATTGAAAAGGGCTGGTGTGTAAATTGAAATAACTCCTTTATTTTTTGGTATAACTCTATCAAACTATACATTTTTGAAAAGAGGAAAAGTGTCTCTATCGAATGGTAATATAATCTACAGGGTGTTCCATTTAAAAAATGATCACAATTTTGAATTAAAAAGTGGCAATTTTTTTTTTCAAGCACCTGTAGAAGTAAAACAAACTAGTAATAACCAATGAAAACTTTTTGTAAAATTAAGAGCACCAGTGAAAACCGCTCGTCGCTATCTCATTTTGGCTTGAGGTTATAAGCCTTTAAAATGTGTCACATTATCTTGGAACACCCTGTATAAGTCAAAAATGGTTACATTTAGGTATAGGACATTATACATGAAATATGTTTGATTTCTCCTGATTATACTGTAGTTCTTCCATAATCTATCGATGGAGTTTTCAGAGGGACGCACTTTGGCTGAATACCTACATTATATTTATATAAATATGTAAACAATGCGTAAATTGTATTAATTAACATCTGTTTACATTTTCACTATAGAGGATTGAAATTCGACTTAATACATAAGGTAAACATAAAACGGCGTAAACAATATTGTTGCTCAACCATTGTCAGTTATATATATTTACACAACATGTTGAAATGAAAAGGTTTTTAGAACAAAATTATTTTATTATTTATTTCAACAAAATTCTTCGTAAAGTTGTGTAAGCAATTATTAACATATACTCCTACATGAGAAAAATGTCACAATGTGTGTCGAAACTGTTATTTGTGTGTATACGAAATGACAAGAAGATAAATAGATTATTGAAAATAAATTTTATCTACCTGTGGTAACTTTATGTTTAAATCTATTCAATAGATAAAAAAACTTCTTTATCCATTAGATCGTGCGCTACCATGTATATATTTTACAAACAACATTGTTAATAAATTTACGTACCTACAATCAAATTGATCATGATTGCTCATCCCGTGATTAAATTGTAAATTTGAATGTGCATTTTTGGCCACAGTTGATCTCATTCTCATCAATATTGATGATACTGTTGTACTTTTTCAAACAAAGAAATATATAAAAATGTATAAAGCATGCAATGTTCATAAATGTTCGTGGATTTTACATCCAGTAGTAGTTTTAATGGATGGGATCAATAGTGTAGACCTGTACCACTCTATCTTTTATCTTACCAGTAGTTTCATTGATGTTTGTCTTTGGGACAAACAGATAAACAAGAGTAACACTACCTATCGAAGAGCTCATATTGAACCAGAAGAATATAATACTTGTTTAAATAAAGTACCTATACCTATTTTTAAATATTTATAATACACAAATTATAAATTTTTTGTCGTTCTAAAGATACAGTTTATACATTTTAGTGTACAATATAGAGTGACTCTACTAAACAGTTTTATAAAATGGATTTGAGAAAAATTTTTGTATAAATTTAACGTGTTTACAGATGTTTTCAAAACTTTTAATATCCCTGTAACAATACTTTCAAAATTTAACTGAAATAAAACTTCAAGCAACGATATAAAGCTTACAAAATCATTGTGGGACATCTTTAAATTGCCAAATAAATCCAGATTGGCATTTTCCTAAGCTTTGTGGTAGCAAAATAAAGACGATTCATCCAAATCTTGGTGGGCTTTAGAATATTGTTTACAAACATCGAAGTCAGATATTTATTCATTAAAACCCTGCAAAACATCTTGCAAAATTCGTTTCTGACATGCTGTTTTTGCAATTCGGTTTTAATTAAACACTAATTCAGTAACTAATTAACCAAATATAAGGCACTATAATTAAAAACTGGATAAAATGTCTTATTAAACCCAATGTGTACGAAACAATTCGCTGCGAACATCTCACTCGAGATGCTACAGCACTTGCCGTTTC
This sequence comes from Pogonocherus hispidulus, assembly GCA_963924545.1. Taxonomy (NCBI): domain Eukaryota; kingdom Metazoa; phylum Arthropoda; class Insecta; order Coleoptera; family Cerambycidae; genus Pogonocherus; species Pogonocherus hispidulus. The sequence continues at coordinate 45,818,651 of OZ004698.1, read as the reverse complement.
AGGATAGAATTTCAGGTTAACCGAGCATCTATGTTGTGGGAAGGAATAGAGCGTGTAAAAGGGAGATATCCTTCTGGTTGTTTATTTATTCTTTTGTTCATATGTTCCACATTTTAGCATGAAAGTGCCAAATAGAACCAATAGGAGCCAATTCCGCCTAATACCCCCAAAATTCCTGTTTCCTTGAGAATATTAGACATGATATTTTACTTGCCTAAATGTACAGGGTGGGCCGTATAAGAGTGCGTATCCCCTTATCTCAGAAACTATGTGAGATAGAAAAAAAAGTTTTATATAAATATTGTTTGCGTTAATGTTAATGATGTCGGTATTTTTTTAATATAGTTATATTTGTAGCTCTTCAATATACAGGGTGATGAACTAAACTTATCTTTTTTTAAATGGAACACCCTGTATATTATTACATTTTTGAAAAGCTCTTCAAAAGACTTGTTCAACGATATATAATATGATGGGTCTGTAGCCCACCGTTTCGGAGCTATTGACTGTTATCTTCAGAAAAAGGTTAATATTTATAGCGAACTAGAAAAGTTACTGATTGAGGTGATAAGCTGTAATTTGGGCCAAGAAATTCTAATTTGGTCTATTTTATGAAACTTCTGTCTAATACTAAAATAAAAAAAATTGCAACAGTGATGCCAAGTTTCGTGAAATTTTATTTTTCATGATTCTTTTAAATGGAACACCCTGTATTTTATTACATTTCCTGAAAGTCCTTGCAAAGACGAGTTTATTGATATATAATATCAGGGGTCTACGACACACCGTTCTGGATTAATCTGCGTTTCTCTTCAGGATTTGACACATAAGTTATGCATGTTTGTATGTAATGTATTCTCTGCAAGAAAAAGTAGGCGGCTTAATAGAATGTTATATATTTAATCACAAAAGTCCAGCTTTAACATTGAGAGATTATGTAAGAAAATATTATTTAAGATAACTGCCAGATATTCATACCAAAACTTATCATTTAATTTATCATTAAATTCATACCATTCATTAATCCAAAACGGTGTGTCGTAGACCCCTGACATTATATATCAATAAACTCGTCTTTGCAAGGACTTTCAGGAAATGTAATAAAATACAGGGTGTTCCATTTAAAAAAATCATGAAAAATTAAATTTCACGAAACTTGGCATCACTGTTGCAATTTTTTTTATTTTAGTATTAGACAGAAGTTTCATAAAATAGACCAAATTAGAATTTCTTGGCCCAAATTACAGCGTATCACCTCAATCAGTAACTTTTCTAGCTCGCTATAAATATTAACCTTTTCCTGAAGATAACAGTCAATAGCTCCGAAACGGTGGGCTACAGACCCATCATATTATATATCGTTGAACAAGTCTTTTGAAGAGCTTTTCAAAAATGTAATAATATACAGGGTGTTCCATTTAAAAAAAGATAAGTTTAGTTCATCACCCTGTATATTGAAGAGCTACAAATATAACTATATGAAAAAAATACCGACATCTTTAACGCAAACAACATTTATATAAAACTTTTTTTTCTATCTCACATAGTTTCTGAGATAAGGGGATACGCACTCTTATATGGCCCACCTTGTACATTCTTCTACTAATTTCACACTTGTGGAAATTATTTTTGTTTATAGAAAAAAGGGTCCCATCCAAGGTGAAAGCTTTTTTGCTTTATTGCTTATCATAAAAAATAATTGAAACATATATTGTTTTAACATATTATCCTATCGTTAGTAAAAAGTTATCTATTATGGTTATACAAAAAAATGTTAGAGTTCCGGAGAAAAGGCAATAAAAGCTCTACAGTCCTTTGTATAAGGAGCTGTGTTTTCAGGAACAGGAATATTTTCAACAAAAGACTATCTACCGTGAACTTTTTATGTAATCGTGTTCTCGCAAGGCTTAATTATTTAAAACTGAATATTAAAAACCCTCCCCTTTCTGTAATTAGTGAAAATTAGTTAGTGAAAGTATATATTTTTCAGTATATAATAAAGTAGTGTTTTAAAATATCTATATGCACCTGTGTATTTCTAAATTATCAGCATTGCTTGGTTATACATAATAATTCAAGATATTTCTGTTTTGAAAAATGTTAATGTAATGGGGACTTTTTTATTTTGACAGAAAATACGTTTTCGAGTTTCTGTTTACAGAGATGTACCTACAAATTTTGAACTTTGGCAATTTATCCTGTCCAGAACGAACTTTGTTATTTTTTGACTTGATATGGTGACCGAATTTGGCCTTACTTCCTGCTCGACAGGGCAATTCAGATACGTTGGAAAGTGAGTTGACGAGCCAGTTTGAAAACGATAATATGTAGAAGGATGCTGTTAGGACCGTTTTTTTTATGAAAAAAGAGTTCTGGGTATATAAAGCGCATTTGCTTTGTCTTTGATTCTTGGAAACCGTTAGAAATGTTTAATTTTATCTAAATATATAAAGAAATAATATAACATTTTTTAGAACCTCAGTAGGTAATGAAAATAATTTTTCTGGAACCTGGATTTTCCTAACCTTAATGTCAAACCGTACCGGTTGCAGTCTTTTTTTAAGTACTTAGCAATACAGTAATTCCTATATGATAATTAAATACTTGAATCTTATTCACCAGGTTTATGAATATATTATTTCTATACATCCTTGACGGATTTCCCACAAAGCAAATAGGTTAATTTTATGAAATAAATAGATTCCGTGCTACGTATTTACTTCTAAAAATAGAAAAAGTATATCCTTTTGGGATTTTATCATATATTTGTAAAAAAAACATCTACCGTTTTCAATTACCTTATACTCCATAGTTTCTAGGTAGTGCTCGATACCAGACATGAAATGTCAAAACTGATATCTTAAAAAATATTAGATGATTAATGTATGATACATATCCCGTTTTCTTGACAAGTTTTTTTTTAATGAAAAATCGTTTTTAATGCTGAGAATAATTTGTAATACTCATAAATTACTTATTTTAAATGGATTTATATATGTAAAGCTTGTCAACTTTACCAAAAAATAAGGAGTTTAGATATTGTGATTGAACAAGACGTTGAAGATGTGACACTAGTTAATCTTCCTTCTTCAATCTTTTCCCACATTTTTTAAAAGAATAAAAGTACTTGATACAGTTTTCTTTTTGTCCATTTTTAAATTCTTTATGTCTTTAATAGTATATTTTTAATATTATTAATTTGCTTATTTAACTGTTTACATTTTTCTTTATACAGGGTGCTTCAAATTCGATGCAATACATGGGGATCTCGGAAACGGTAAGAGATACGAAGTCGGTTAAATGGAGGCAAAGTTGCGTATTCAGGGGGGGCAGCATAATGGTGAAAAGAGATAAAGGCTAGTTTGATTAGTTTTCGAAATATTTTGAAAAAACCCAAAATTTCGATTTTCGTTTTTGTTTTTTTGCGGGCCTATTTGACGAGGTATTCAAAAATAAATAGCACTTTTCTATAGCAACTTTTTGCCCTTTTTCGAATGGTGTTCGTGAATTTTCCGCAAAACGTTTCGTTTCCCGGAAACCAACATTAACTTAATTTTTTTAAGTAGGTACGGACCCGGAATATTTTTTCATTTTTTTTTAATCATCTTTGTAACTTGATAGAATGCTACCATAAAAGGAACCAGATTTAAACGTTTTGTCTAAGAAAAATCCATCATTAGTATTTTTGTTTCGACTTTGGTTAATTCTAGATATTGAATAATAGTTTTGAGATTTCATTTTTATTTACGATAAATAAACAAAAGCTAATAATAAAACAACGAATTAACAACTATAAACTTTTATGTAATTGAATAAACAATGAATAAAACAACAAAATATGTTAAAACTATAAAAACCTTAAGGCAGATGTTGAAATAATCCTCCGTCATTATTCATGCAGAGGCGTATTCGTCTTTTTAAGTTTTGAATAGATCTTTCGATTTCCCTTGCAGGTATTGCATTCAGAACACGAATAGTGACATTTCTCAAATCCTCAATATTATTATATTGATTCTTATATAAAACATTTTTAGTTCGTCCCCATAAGAAATAATCTAATGGGGATAAATCAGGAGCTCTTGCTGGCCATTCTATAGCACCATGATTTCCAATCCATCTGTTTCGAAATATTTCATTTAAGTAGTTGCGCACAATTCCTGAATTATGAGGAAATTTAAATAAAATAAAAAAATTATAGATTGCTGAAAGCCATTTTTAAGTACCGATAGTGCTTGACACAACATTAAAAATGTGTTTGTCATAGAAACGTTTGCCTAGATAAAACTAAATCTAAGAGGACCACGGGAAATTATTATTGATGGATTTTTTTTAGACAAAACGTTTAAATCTGGTTCCTTTTATGGTGACATTCTATCAAGTTACAAAAATGCTTCTAAAAAATTGAAAAAAAATTGCAGGTCCGTATTTAAAAAAATTAAGTTTGATGTTGGTTTCCCGGAAACGAAACATTTTTCGGAAAATTCACTAACACCATTGGAAAAAGGGCAAAAAGTTGCTATAGAAAAGTGCTCTTTATTTTTGAATACCTCATAAAATAGGCCCGCAAAAAAACAAAAACGAAAATTGTATTGCATCGAATTTGAAGCACCCTGTACAGGAATTAAGCCAAAAAGTTAACTGGTGGTTCAATAAAAAATTTATATTTCCTCTTTACCTATTATCCTAAGTATGCAAAGGAATAACTTTATTATTTTTAAGATATGTCGCAAACAACTACTTCGCGTGCAACATACACCGACCAACATTGAATGATAACGGCATATCTTCATATAACCTCAATTTATTAGTATTAAAGACAATAAGTTGAGGTTATATGAAGATATGCCATTATAATTCAATGTTGGTCGGTGCATTTTGTACGCAAAGTAGTTGTTTGCGACATATCTTAAAAATAATAGGGTTATTCCTTTGTATACCAAGGATAATAGGTAACGAGAAAATATAAATCTTTATTGAGCCATAGTATTTTATAATTTCATTAATAACGTATCTCTTAGTTAACTTTTTGGCTTAATTCCTACATAAAGAAAGATGTAAATTCTTAATATCTATTTCTGTTTTGTTGTTACCACATTGCACCGATAAGAACAACACAAATACAATTCAAAGGTAGGTAGTAGGTTTCTTCCACACTTTACGAACATTTACCATGCCAGGTTCGTTGCCCATGTGATGTGTAACATGATGCTAACAGCTCAAAATATTTTAGTGTAAACTTAGTAACCATCACGATAAACATAAAAAGAAGAGATTATAATATGTACTAATTCGTTTGTTTATATAACAAATTTATTTAGAACAAATCTTGTATATTATGTAATATGGTTATAGTAAATATGGCTATTGTCAAGAGAGATTTAGAACATTTAAATAGATTTTCATTCCTCTGTTACTTGAAAGGTTGTGGCACATAAATTGAAAAATCTATTTTATATTTAGTTTATTCTAATAGAAATCGCTAGTTCAATAAAACTGCTCACATTGAGGGAAAAGCATTTTATGCGATTGTTAATTATGAGTTAAAATGTACGAAAGCGTAGAAAGGACATCGTGTGAAATAATTTTATAATTTCCAGTTTAAACTGTCAATTATAGATAATTGTCAGTTTAAACTGGCAATTATGTATAATTGACAGTTTAAACTGTCAATTATACATAATTGCCAGTTTAAACTGTCAATTATACATAATTGACAGTTTGTCAATAATACATAATTGACAGTTTGAACTGTCAATTATAGATAATTGTCAGTTTAAACTGGCAATTATGTATAATTGACAGTTTCAACTGTCAATTATACATAAATGCCAGATCAAACTAACAATTATCTATAATTGACAGTTTGAGCTGGCAATTATAAAAAGACATCGTGTGAAATAATTTTATAATTTCCAGTTTAAACTGTCAATTATAGATAATTGTCAGTTTAAACTGGCAATTACGTATAATTGACAGTTTAAACTGTCAATTATACATAATTGCCAGTTTAAACTGTCAATTATACATAATTGACAGTTTGTCAATAATACATAATTGACAGTTTGAACTGTCAATTATAGATAATTGCCAGTTTAAACTGACAATTATACGTAATTGCCAGTTTAAACTGACCATTCTTTATAATTGACAGTTTAAACCTTCAATTATACATGATAATATTTCAATTATACATGATATGATTATAAAATTATTTCACACGATGTCCTTTTATAATTGCCAGTTTAAACTGTTAATTATAGATAATTGTCAGTTTAAACTGGCAATTATGTATAATTGACAGTTTAAACTGTCAATTATACATAATTGCCAGTTTAAACTGGCAATTATAAAATTATTTCACACGATGTCCTTTTATAATTGACAGTTTAAACTGTCAATTATAGATAATTGTCAGTTTAAACTGGCAATTATGTATAATTGACAGTTTAAACTGTCAATTATACAGAATTGCCAGTTTAAACTGTCAATTATACATAATTGACAGTTTGTCAATAATACATAATTGACAGTTTGAACTGTCAATTATAGATAATTGTCAGTTTAAACTGGCAATTATGTATAATTGACAGTTTAAACTGGCAATTATGTATAATTGACAGTTTAAACTGTCAATTATACATAATTGCCAGTTTAAACTGGCAATTATAAAATTATTTCACACGATGTCCTTTTATAATTGACAGTTTAAACTGTCAATTATAGATAATTGTCAGTTTAAACTGGCAATTATGTATAATTGACAGTTTAAACTGTCAATTATACATAATTGCCAGTTTAAACTGTCAATTATACATAATTGACAGTTTGTCAATAATACATAATTGACAGTTTGAACTGTCAATTATAGATAATTGTCAGTTTAAACTGTCAATTATACGTAATTGCCAGTTTAAACTGACAATTCTTTATAATTGACAGTTTAAACCTTCAATTATACATGATAATATTTCAATTATACATGATATGATTATAAAATTATTTCACACGATGTCCTTTTATAATTGCCAGTTTAAACTGTTAATTATAGATAATTGTCAGTTTGATCTGGCAATTATGTATAATTGGCAGTTTAAACTGGCAATTATGATATTAGGTATTTCATTCTACGCTTTCGTAAAAATGAATATAGTTTACCAAAATATGTTCGGTCTAATATTACACATATACCAAGAACATATTTCAGGTATTTATTCGTTTTATTTGTTTAAGAATATCACCACCACAGACTTCGACGGAAACTAATCTAATACCTATCCTTCGAAATGTGATGATGCATCAACAACGTCTGGTCCTGTCATTAAGTATGTATGTACAGCGTTGGATCGCTGCCACATCATTTTCTGTACACGTAATCTAATAATACATTTCACAGTTAAACTTCTAGTAATAGGCCTGTCAAGCAGCTCTTATTTTTTTTTAAGACGAAGACAATTTGGATGAAAATTGCCCGTCATTCTCGAGATATATTCAAGATGGCTCTGAACATAAAAAATGCTGAGCTACTCGTTTTGATTACGTCAACAATAGGTATACTATTTATATAGTATACCTAGTGTACTAGTATAGTATTCTCTTTTAATAGAATTTAGATAATGAGAGTACCTTTCTCAATTAACAGAATTAACAATTTTTTTTATTATTAGGTAGCTCAGAATCAACATCAGAATTAAGCATATGCATCTGTATACCAAAGATGGCGCTTAATTGCATATTTCAGTAGTTTAGTAAGATGCTAAAGAACCAGGACAATGTGAAGTGAGTAAATATAAAATTAAAATCAAGTAAAACATTAACAGCCTTATTAATAATGAAACTTAGAATGTTCTAAGACGTAACTAGAATGTAATTAGTGAAAACTGCATTAATAATGCCATTTAAATGCATGTTAACGCTAGAATGATGCTAAATCACTAGTTATCAGTTTGGGTATGTTTTACAATAAGTTAAAGTTAACCTAAAAGTTTGACAAAAATGTCAGCAGCTTTTCTTTTCCCTCCCAATTAACAGATCAAGAACGTTTTTCTGAAATATTAAATAATTTAATGCGAAATTTTCCGTATTTATATGTCAGTAACCTCAATAATTATTATAAAATTTTATTATAGCATGGTTACTTATCGAATTCATTAGGGAGTTTTTGAACCCCTTAAATTTTAGCACGTCGTTATCGGTCTTCTGAGCATGTGCAGTTCCAAAAAGAGTATCATTTTTGGCACTGCGCGTGCTCAGTATAACGATTGCGATAACGATAAGGTAAAAAATTAAGGTGTTCTAAATCTCCCGTAACCCCGAGTTAACGTGGGCTACGAATCTCCCTATTATAAAAGGCAAAGTTAATGCTTATCAAGGGCGGATTTACCATGAATTCAAATTTTACATTAGCAAAAAGCAAAAACGTAATTAGTTAAAAAAAATATAAACGTATTTCACTTAAAGATATTTTATTAAACACTTCTATTTGCTATTTCATGTTTGTCCAAAGAAAAACGTACCTATCTAAATACCTACACAGATAATTTCTAATTTCACATTTTTTAAAAATATGATTCTTTGAGATACTCCCCCATGTTGAAAAGCTAAATCCGCCCTTAATTGCTTTTTAACACAAAACAGTCTTGACACAAGACACTTGTCAGTCTTGTCACTTTGCGTAAATGTTTGTAAATGCAGGCAGAATGCAGGTTAGATTTATTGCAGTGAAATTAGCTCTATGTATAGAATGAGATGTTGTCACATTAACTTCGTATTTAGCATGCTGTTAGTTATTTGTCTATAAATATTTAATTATTAATATGAACTACTTAGATTGATTTAAGAATACGGTTAGTTGTCATTAGTTAACTTCATGTTATTGTGATTATTATTACTATGGGTGTAAACGTTTTAAAAAAAAATGAGGAAAGTAAACTAATATTCATTTGCATCTTTGTTTCTATAGGAATTAAGCCAAAAAGTTAACTAAGAGATAAATTATTATCATATATTATGGTTCAATAAAGTTTTATGTTTCCTCATTACCTATAAAACCTAGGTATGGAAAGGAATAACCTTATTATTTTTAAGATATGTCGCAAACAACTACTTTGCGTGCACAATGCACCTCCCAACACTGAATTACAGCGGCATATCTTGACATAACCTCAACTTATTGTCTTTAATAGTGTTATCTATATTTTTTAGATAATAAAATATTAAACAAGCATCTACATTACATTAAAAATAATTAATTTTGGTTAGGTACCTTTTATATTTAATTTAAATAAAAAAAATATATATATTTTTTACTGACAAAACTGAAATTGTAGCAATCCTCCTTAGCCTAATGTACGATGCGTGTGTGACAGGAGGTTTAACATCTAAGAATTGTTAAAAATTACAAGAATATATATGACAATAATTGAAGTTATTAAATAAAAATAATTGCATTGTCGAAATTGTCAGCTTGTGTGATAATGTTTTTTAATACAATTTTCCTAATTTCCTATATATTTATCTAACCTATAATCTATCCTAATCATGTTTGAGTCCTATAACTCTGGTAGTTTTTAGATAAATAATATTAAAAATATACCTACTATTATATTCATTTGGTTCTAGCTTAATTTTGTAGATAAATCAAAAAAGGTATATAAGGATTTGACCTGCCTTAATACAAATAAAATTTAATTCCTTTAACCTTATTAGGCTATAAAGGAAATAAAGTCAATTCGCTGATAATGATTGATTAATTTGTTTTGCAAAATCCGTATTTTTAGGCCATTCAGTAATAACTCTTGCCGTTTTGCCAGCGCGTTTACGTCAATACATTTTTTTGTGAAAGGAACTAGTAAATAATCATCTCCTGCGAATCCATTTTGAACTATATCCATCTAAAAATATAGGCATACGTAAATCGCAGACATGTGTGGCCTAATAAAATGAATGGGCAAGTTGATTTGCACCGGAGACTGCTTATTAGTGTTAGACTTTCGGGAATCATACGTGTCATTCACATAATGGGAGCGTGACAGAGTGGACTGATTTCATTCAAGAAGTTGCTGCTGATTGATAATGGAATAAAAATATAAAGTAGGTAGTCCACTTACAAAATACAAAATCTATGTACCTACCACTGTGCTGGGTATGAAGATATTAAGGGTATCGATATAAATGAATTACAGATGATTGTGTTGAAATTCTGGAATGATTTTCATTGGATTAGTCAACACTTGCCCTCCTTAGAAGTTGAGACCGTCAACCTCCGCCAATATCGATCACTGGGAAGTTGTTTTAGAAGTCATTCGTTTTCTGAATTTAGTATGGAAAAGTATAAAATAGTTTTATACTATTCACGTCTTGCCTTTTTGGAATCAGTAAAAGTTTAGTTGTTATTGGGATTGCACTATACTATGTTATTCATTTTATTTTATTTTGGGATTACACTACGTGCAAATTAATACAAAACAGAAAACCAGAAGTATTCAATATAGAAAGTGTAGTATCAAGGCAAACTTCTAAAGTTTGCCCAAAAAACGATTAATATAAATAAATATATGACATATTAACTAAATTTCATCAGTGGTTTTTTAGTTTGATATAAAATTCTATAATATTATAAATTATATTTCAAATCATGTAGACACAATTAAAAATATTTAATAAGTTTTCTATTTATTTAATCTATTTAGTATTCATATTATAAATTAAATTATTCAACTTAATTATCTTTTCTTGCTGCTTTTTTCAAACGATTCAACAAGTACTCTGTTTTTTAAACTGATTCTGATTCAAGAAGAAGCCACGGTTGACTTAACAAAATTACTTAAGACCATATAGTTAAGTAAAATATTGGTTAAATACAAGCACTTTCTTGTATCTGGATTAAATTTGTTTTTGTGTTAAATTAAAACCATTGACTAAATTATTTACGGGACTAATTCATTCATTACATTTTATACAGAGTTTTTTTGGGAGAAACTTTAAAAGTTTGTCTTGATAATGCACATGAGGTTTTTAGAACACGTTCTGTTTTCTTGCTCTTATTTTAGGTATAGGCATGGCATACTCAGAAGGATTTTTGATTAATCAAAAAGTTGTCCTACAAAATAAAGTCATAGACAATATCTATCTATCTATATACCAAGCTTTTCAGGCTCATAAATGATGAAATCTAGATTTAGTATCATCTAATGTATCATAATCGTTGGCGAATTCGCTACAGTGAGTCGTACGTTTTGGAAAGATGCAAATAAAAGTTGCAACGGCGAAGATGAAGGTAATGTGAATAATTCAATCTACCCACAGGAAGATAAGCTATCCAGCTCTATTTGATCATTCACTTATTGATCTCTCTCCACATTAGCTTCTGTAACTGAACTTGGATTCTGGGCCACCCCGTATAAGTTTATGAAGCAAAGCGACGTAAATGTTCGGCTTATATGGCCGTTGATTTGCATCGGCAGACTTTCAGGAATCACATATCACATGGTATCTGTGGTGGCGCGAATACCTCATATGGAGATATATCTACGGCCTGCATACGACAGACAGTCGGGCACGTCACGATAATTGCGTATGTCCGGAGAATGAATATTTTCGGCGGAGTGCAAACTGTGAGTAACTGCGGTATGGATTTATAACGTGTGGGATATTTATGTAAATCGACGTGATACGCGATAAATTCGGACTTCTTGGAAGATAACGGCTTGGCGATATTGCCGGGAATCTAAAAACAATCTATAATAACGCTAACGAGATTATTTACGCTTGTGTATTATAAATACACCTTAATGGGGGTCAGCTCTGGCTTTGGTCCAACCATTATTTTTTAATCGTCCTTGAGAAGCTATATTCATTGTATTACAATGCGATGCGTCTAAATGTTATATCAGCTTTTTCTGCATTTATACATTTACAGTATTTGAAGTTATTTAGAAGTTTTATTTAGAAGACACTATAGCAGTTTTTTCGGGACCTGTTTTATCAATTATCCCCAGATGCTATCAACTTATCTTAATCCCTGTTGATTTTCATGTTTCACAACATTGATTTCAACTTCAACCCATTATATCCTTTCTTTATTTGCGCTATGCTGAAGAGGAGCAAAAAGTTCGTAACATCCATGTTCGAACCTGCGTCGTTATTTCTTTCGGGGACTATGGCGAATTTTTGTAGTTTTAATGTTAGGTATAATATTTACATAGGATTATTCTAAGGATAAAAATCCTTGATTTTTAGGAGATCGATTTTACGTTGTCGGAATCGATGTTGTTAGAAGAAGGTAGTAAAAACTTAGATTCAAATTCGTTTGTTTTCAACTGTTCTCAAGATTTAGTTACAGAACGAGCAAAATTAATATATGCGATCAAAGAGCTCTTCCGTTATAAAAATAAAAATGACGGAGATAGCCACCTTTCTATTGCATGATTTGAAGAATTGGAGAAAAAAAGTTTCTCTAATTTGCTCTTCATATACCAGCTATTACTTATACTAAATGGTTTCTCCATACTTATACTAAAACCATGTAAAATGCGAAAATCTTAGACCACGAAAGAGAGGGGACTCATAATTGACGATATGCGACTTAGTTCCTTGTGTCGCATTCGGTCAAATTTGCTATTTGCATTGGTGGCAAACATCGTTACTTCTTCATCGATTCTTTCAGATTTTAGTGTGTAGAGGAATAAAATTGTGTGTTTGTTGCTCGGTTTGTTGTGCCTGTTAGGGTACAAAGAGGAGCGAGAAGAAATTAGAGAGGATGGCAGTGATTACGAGTACAGTCAATTTCCCAGTCTAAGGGGGAAATGGTTGCTTGATTTGTACACTTTTTTTCCGTAGACACTGCATACTAGATCAACAAGAACAACCTCACATTAACACGGGTTGGATGTAAATTATTGATATAGAAGCTGGAATTCATAATCTAAACGCTGCTAAAGAGGAAAACCTGAGTATGGAAGCTAGTAGAATACTTCGACGAGTTGAAGCTATATCCAACAGCCTTAATCCTAACCACTGAGTAATAATACTATTCACTCAACGTCCTAACTGAAGACTGTTGGATGTATATGTGCAAGTTGAACAAATATGGCAGCAGCTTTTATAGTTTTTAATTGTTTTTTGTTGGTAATCTTTAAAGCTTATGAACTACATATTGAATATTGACTCGTCATTGAATATTGATTCATCGTCAGCAGAATGGCGGACTATTCCATAGCATTTTAAATTTAGTAGGATACTTCAATGACAGTGAACCAAAAGTGTCGTGAAGCTTAAGCCGTATCGTTTACTCGTAGAGTCCCTAGATATTTGACAGTTGTCCCTGGATATTTAACAGTTGTCGTGTGTCACTGTCAAAAATAACTAGCTATAATTATTGTTATTCAAGTCACGTAGAATTTGAAATTTGTTGTGTAAAGAGCGAATATAAATTTGTTATATGTTATTACAAATTCTGGAGTTTGTAGGAGAAAAACTATGACGCAAATTGATTGTCAATAAGAGTTGATAATTAGCTAACCAATAACAAAAAGCTCTGGGATCGTTCAGCCTATGTTATCTAGTAGGTAACTGTAATCCTTATTTTTATCATTCTTAAAATTATCACACGATTTTATGTTATTGGGAACTACAAACTTCAAATTCCAATTTAATTTCAAATACCTACCACTATCGTCATTAAAGTTGATTTAAGTAGAAAAGCAATTAATAAATTAGGATGACATGTATGTTGAACAGATATTAATAGGTCTGGGTAACTCGATTTACTGTAAAATATAGTTTATACAGGTGCAATATGTTCTTATTATAATCTGTAAGACAGAAATACTTTCAATCTTTATAAACCTGTATTTCATTTTTCGTCCAAGTTCAACTCACTCTGGCAGGAAAAGAAAATTAATCATTGTAATAAAATATTTCACTTATTTCGAATATATGCTTCAAATTAAAATAATTTGTTTCTCAACACGCTCATTGTCTTTGTTGAACATACTTTCAAATTATGTCGTTAGAATCGAAGCCAGGCTATTTTTGGATTTTAATGAAATCATTACTGGCCGTATGGATGTTTTCGATTTACATGAAGCAAGTTCTGCTGTTTTGGCACATTTACAAAAGAACCTACGCGCGACACTCCATTATTCATCGATTTCCACTTAGCAGAAAAAAGGGGGCACGTTTGACGCGCAAAATTGTAACTCGTCGTAACTTCACACATTATGAATCATAATTTGCCATTATGTTTCGTATGTTACATCCTTGGAAATACAAATTGCACCGTATCTACACGGTGAACCATCATATTGTAGATACAGTTTTTTTTCCAGAGGGGGCATGACATTAAGGAAGATTTGGAGTTTGGTTTAAACGGTATGAATTTGGTTTTTCGTGACTTCAGCACTTCAACAGACTTCAACAACAGTCAAATATGTTTGATTTGTAGTTTTTTTGTAAGCAGTTTTTGAATCGTAAAATCGTTTAATTTTGAAAAAGTTTATACAGGGTGTTAGTTACACATGCGGCAAAAATTCAAGAGGTTATTCCTTAGACTATTCTAAGGATATTTTATCCTTAGAATTATTTGATGATTTTTGAAAAAGCGCTTTGTTGCGAAGATATAGGGCGAAAAACCTTTTCTACAAATCCAATTTTGGTATTTTTCACATTATTAATGTAGGTGAAATAAAAGTATGGCGTACTACACTGGACGTATCAAGTAAAAGACATGTAAGAAAAAGGAGTGGTTTTTTCTTACCAACATCTCGTGATACTTCGGAGTGATTATTTTGTATGTTTTTGTATGTTGTGTTTTTGTAGTTTGTATATGTGTCGCATTTGTTAAGATTGATTGACGTTTGGCTAGTTGACGTGTAAACGGTTGTTAGTGAAGTCCTCTATCATGGCTCGCTATACGAATGCCGAGATGGCTGACATGCATTTTGTTTATGGACTTCCTGATGGCAATGCATTAGAAGCTAGGCGACTGTACATTGAACGATTTCCTAACCACATTGCTCCCGATAGAAAAATCTTTCAAAGTATTCATCAACGTCTTCGAGAAACGGGACCATTGAAGCTAAGTGGAGGACCAGGAAGGCCAAGGACTGTAAGAACGGTAGACGTAGAAGAGAATGTGCTGGACATGATAGAAGAAGATCCAGGTACTTCTACGCGAAGAATTGCAAATACTTTGAATGTAAGTAATTGAACTGTTTGGAAAATTCTGAGAGATAATTTGTTCTACTCATACCACATACAACGCGTTCAGGCACTTCTTCCTGCGGATTTTGCTCCACGTATTGCATTTTGTCAATGGATTTTGCACACATTGGTTGAAATCCCTCAACTACTTACGCTGATTCTTTTTACCGATGAAGCCAGTTTCTCGCAAAATGCAATAAGGAATTTCCACAATAACCATGTGTGGGCTGACGAAAATCCACATGAGATTTGTGAAGATCGGTTTCAACATCAGTTCTCGTTGAACGTTTGGGTTGGAATTGTGGGTGACTGGCTAATTGGACCGGTATTTCTACCAGGAAGACTTACCGGCGAAGTATACCGCAACAAACGCTACCTCAGTTTTTGGAGGATGTACCATTGGCTACAAGACAGACAATGTGGTTATGCATGATATGGTGCACCACCTCATTTTGGTGTAGTTGCTCGAGAGTTTTTAACAGCAACATACGGAGATCGCTGGATTGGCCGAGGTGGACCTCCCGTATGGCCAGCTCGATCCTCGGACTTAAACCCCCTGGATTATTTCCTATGAGGCCATCTAAAGTCATTAGTTTATACTAGGCCAGTGGAAGATGTGGACGATTTAAGAGATCGGATAATTGCTGGGTGTAACTCAATAAGAAACGACCCTGGTGTTTTTGAAAGTGTTCGGGAGTCTATGAGGAGAAGATTGGATGGTTGCATCCGAGCTGGAGGTAGCCATTTTGAACAATTCTTGTAGGTTCAGTAGGTAGTTTAGTAATAAATTGTTATTAGTTGAAAATTTTTTTCGCCCTATATCTTCGCAACAAAGCGCTTTTTCAAAAATCATCAAAGGATAAAATATCCTTAGAATAGTCAAAAGAATAACCTCTTGAATTTTTGCCGCATGTTTAACTAACACCCTGTATATTGAACTTATTTGCTAAGATATTGAGATATTGTACTGTATTGTTTAGCTAGGTAAGCTAATAAATTTGCTGAAGACCCTGTTATCGCACTGCTCCCTTTTTTTAAACGATACCAAATTTTTTCGCCAACTCATGGTACAAAAAAACTTTCGAAACTCAGTTGACAACTACTGATGTCATCGCATCATTATGGTACGAAATTATAAAAATAATTAAGAAATACTATACCGTTATACTGGAAAAATGTAATAAACATACTATAAGTTATTAAATAATTAAAGAGGTAGCTAATTACATACCTAATTATTTTCTTAAACGAGATAAAAATAAAATATCAATTTTCATTAGTTCCTGGTTGCGCTGGTCGGCAATTAGCCACAATTGGATAATTGATTTATAAATGATATAATGCATTGATGAAAATCAATAAAAATTAATTGTGAGGTAGGCTTCTGGGAAGAATTAATTATACACGCTAATTGGCTCGTTAATTGAAAGGTTATTAGCTGTCAAAGTCTTAATTTTAGCCACAAAGTTGACTTTTCAAGTATAAATTACGTAGTAGATCACTCAATTCTGAAGTCCTCGCAGTATTATGATTAATTTTTAATTGAAGTTTTATTTATTTTATTATTAGATACTTAGGTACTACATTATGTATTAAATTATGGCGAAAAATCTATATCCGACTTAACAAACAGTAGATTGGTACAATAAACATAAAAAAGTAACAAAACATGGAAAATGTTCACAGGATTTCTCATAAGTAAAGGTCCATAATTCATATGTTCAGAACAAGTGATTTTAGTAGAAAAGTTTCTAGAAACATACTCTCTTTACCACTTAGTACGACATACATAGCACACAGCACTAGGTATATGACTAGAAGTTTTTTCCTTATACGGATACTTTGAATCTAAAAACTCTATTTGCTGATCATCGCACTAGCACTATATTTTACAAAATAATTTAATTAGCATTCAATTGCTATAAATATGATGACTTCATGTGTTAGTTGGGGGAAATAAGGATAAAAAGAGTGATGATAAAAGCAGTCATATGTTTCATAAGTGCTTCTTTTGCTAATTATCATGATTTTTGTTGGATTGAAACAGGTAGTTTTTGTTTACTTACACTTTGGGCTAAAATAAGTGTGACAAATTATAGAAAAAGTGTATGATGATACCATATTAATGCTTGTGGTTACTAGTAATAGCAAAGTATAGACATACTGTGGTTATGTTGTGTAAATAATCATGTTTCCTTCCTGTTATTAAATTGTTATATGCCTTTTGGAGAAATGAGTGAGGAATTGTTTCTTATACTAGGGCTAAACTTGTATCTATCTTCTATTTTAAACATTTCTATTAACACATTTTGTGGAATGACCTCCATAAACACGGCAGTTTGTGTTATCCTGGTTTCTTTTGAATACCATTTTAGGATGTAAAAATAATAAAGATGTACAAATACTATAACCACGTCCTTTAACTTTGTAATACCAAAAAGTCACAAGCACGCACCACACCACAGTCAAATATGTATCTATTATTTATCATTGTATTGTATCAGCAATGAGCCTCCAAAAATTACCTTTTAAATAGGTTAAAATATTTTCATGCAGAGGGCGCATTCATATTTGGAATCACCATTTAGAATTATGGCTTTGGAATACCTATGTCCTTAATATAGCCTTTGGACTAACTATTTAGGAACATCTAGTATTTTCTTACCTATAGATCTTATTTACTAAAATGTGGAAGTATTTTCCTAACAATGTTTTCTTTTTCACGTTACAGAAATAAAATTTAATAAAACTAGTAGTCAGGAAACTAAAATGGAGAATCAGTTTAAAATTAAGCTTATATGCTCTTAATAAATATCTGTTTCTTTTCCACTATATTATATTATCTTTTAAATACAAAATTTGAACACAGCAGTGTTCAAATTTCATACACATTTCATACACTTCATACACATTTCATTTATGTAGAGAAATAATTATAACGGCTACCTAAATCTAATCTGCATGATAAAAAAAATAATAATTTTTGCTAATACGTCTAGACATCAAACAGGTAGAAATATTTTAGTCAAATAATAAACAATTCGAGGAAAATTCAGATGTCCTGGAACCTGTACTCATAGAAGGTCATTGCTGGTCATATAATGAATTATTTAAATATTTCTGTTGTCAAATACAGTAATTTATTGTCGGATTTTGACGCCTTATGCTAATTTCAAATATAGCTGTTTCCACGTATAAAGGCGAAAATGAAAATTGAAAGTATTAATTCGCATTTTATTTCGTTATAAATTTTTAGAATTGAACGGGAAGATCTTCATTTTGAATATTTTATTCACGTTTCACTCAATTTTTCTACTAACTAACTAAAGTATTAATTTTTATATCTGGCTCATGTAGTTATGTTATCAGTGTAAGTCTTGTATCATATTTATTTAGTAATTTTAAATAACTATGCATATCTGTACTAAATTCTTTCACTTATATTGACATTATTTTACGTGACTGCCAATCGTCACGTAAAATATACAGTAATTGGATAAATAGTCGTCCATGGCTACTGTTTATCAACTGGTACCTAATGGAAATTTAAATATTATGAATATTATGACATTATTACAACGAATTAGACCATTATTTATTAGATCAAACGATTAGTCTGTCTGCATAATACGTGAATGACCAGCAAGCTAGAATAAATATCAAAATAATGTCATAAGATATATGACATAATAATCATAATTAAAATAAGATTACAGCATTAAAAATCAACGAAATGGCTGATTGATACATGGTCTATGTTTCTCACCTGGTCCTTATAGTCCGTCGCATGGAGCGCGAAAAGCCTTCTAGTTTCGGAGCTAAAAAAACTGAGGTATAACCAAATGGGACTTTCACCAGTCGAAAAGGCATGTTTTCTTACATAGAAAATCGAAATTGACGACTCTCTCCATTGGTCGAGAGAAAAGATATAGACAAAAAACTGGAAACAGGGAAATATTTTTTTTTAACTTTGAACACTCATAACTTTTTTTCTAAAGAATGTAGGACAATAATTTTTTTTAAGTTTTATTCCTCATTCAATTTCCTTTCTTTTGGTATATATTTCATTAAAATAAAATTATAAACTATTTTAAAAATACAGTAATATTTAAAAAAAGACAACAAATTACCAACAATTTTTTAAACTCACCTCACCATAACTTTCTTATGCAAAGAGCTATTTCAATATTTTTTTTTCAAAAACTGCGCAATTTAATGGACTTCATTTTGTCTCGATTAATATGTGGTCTATTTTTAAAAATAAAACCGGTAGCGGCTTTTAAACGTCGGGGCGCATGGCTCTGCGGAGGGCTAGACGGCGATTTTTTCCCATCGCGATCGCTGCTCCCGCGCCTGGTTACAGTATTTAATTTGGTATATTTGCACTTTGCAGTGAGAAGAGAAAAATTGTTGTTTTACATTTTTTAGAAAAAAAGTTATGAGTCTTCAAAGTTAAAAAAGAATATTTCCCTTTTTTTTCAGTTTTTTGCCTATATTTTTGGTCTCGACCAATGGAGAGAGTCGTCAATTTCCATTTTCTATGTAAAAAAATATGATTTTCCAAATGGTAAAGGTCCCATTTGGTTATACCTGGGTTTTTTTTGTGTGCATCCTAGACCGGGTTTTCCGACGGACTATTACAGAATGCGATCATTCAGTAAATTTTTTTTAATTCGCCATGGGAAAGATTCTGCTATAAGGCAAGATACAAGAAAAACTAAATTTTTCTGGAATCTAGAAGTCGGCCGACTAAAAAAAATCGTTATATTGACGGTAGTATGACCAAGATCGCTTGAACTAAGAAATCTGCGCAGCCGACCAGATTCGGGCCCCCTCCGTTGACTTTTACTATCTGCATTGACCGCTTGTGGTTTGTAGTTTTTGAGGTTTTCATTTATTTAGCAACTGTTTGTCACAAAATGCAGTGTTTCGAGAGATCCAAAAAAATTTATTTTTACTAGTATATTATTCCTAAGTGCAAAAGGACTACTGTTTAAATGCCTAAAAGTAAGCGGCAATATTTTGAAAAAATAGATGAAGCTTTCAGATATTTTTTCCATACTATCTTCTATTTTGAGATACTACAGTGTGTTTTTAAGAATTGAGAACGGACTCTCAGTTTGGAACAATTTATGTTGGGATCAGCTCCGCTACCATTAATATATGGGATCCTAATATTGCGCTCTTTTTTAAAAAGAACTCTTACTGTAGAAACTGTCAAATGAAGAAAGTTGTGAATTTAATTGGAAAATTAGGATGGAGTATTCTTTTTTTTTCTTCCTGCAGGTGGGTTCCTCTAAGGCGAGTCCCAAAGCACTGCGGTCACAGCTAGGCTGAGGTTTACTCATACTCGCGATGGATCTTCTTCGGTGCCTTCGCATGACTTCTGGTTTTGAGATCTAGTAGTTCCAATGTTCTAGTTCCACCAATTTTCTTAGAGCCGTTCTGATAGCGCTATAAGCAACTTCACAAGCTGATTCCGGTCCTATGAAAGCCATTTCAGATCCTTTTCTAGCAAGTTCCATTGGAAGTTCCTAATTTTGAAACTTAAAAACTGACTTCAAAACTTGAAACTTATCATTCTAGCATAGTAGGTCTGTTTCTTCTAAAGCTGGCTATAGACTCTTTCGGTTTGTTCATCTTTTAATTACTCATAAAGAGCAATGAGATAACTGTATAACTGTATATTTTTATCGTTTAGCTTGATCTTATGAAGTTGGTGGGTGTTCATCTCTTTCCGACAAAATAAAAAATCTCCCTACGCCACAGTTGATAACCTATTGGAATACTGGAATAGTTTATTAGTATTCCAATTAAGCTTTATAAGAGGAAAAACGACATCAGTTTGATACTTTATATTATGTATTTCACCGTTGTAGTTCCAGTTAGAATAAAATTTCGAACGATATTTTTTTGATGCAGGAAAATACAAATTATATTTAGATGCGATACTGAGAAATCTGAAAATACCGACTGTGACAATAATAACGAGCTCATATGCGTAAACAAAAAATGTTTTCTTCAATCGTCACTGACATTTAGAATGTGAAAAATTGTGTCAAGTTCGGTATTCGCACTTCAAAAAGGCGGAATTTAGGTCGTCATGGCACAAATAATTTATTAATTGCCTTATTTTCAAATATTCATGGTTGACAGAAATATGGAGACAGATATTTATGTTTTTTTTTGGTTGTGATTCATAATATAACTTCTCAAATACTTCATTATCATCATTCATTACTATTTGTTATTATGTGTGGCCGGCCGGTGGCTCAGGGTTTAGTGTCTCGATCGCTCAACCCAGAGGTCGTGGGTTCTAATTCCCATTCCACCAAACAATTTTTCATTAAATTATTTACTCGTAGATCAAGGCTTGTTCGCAGGGATGGGCAACCATCCTGCGAATATATTCACTCCTCTTTAAGGATGCTAAATGCAGTACAAGTAGTCCACGTAAATTCTTTTATTAAATAATCCCATACATAATTTATTTTGAATTTGAATGTTACGTAAAATTAAAAATAACATGTGGTGGAGTTCCAGGTGCCTATAATAGGAATATTCCACAGCTCTAACACACGAACATGGAAAATTAATGGGAATTATAACTTGGAATGCCTATACTGAAACAATTTTTAGAATTTGTAGACAAAATAAACAGTTAGATACTCGTAAAAAGTCAACGGGATACGTTAATAACTAGACCACAGGTCTGGCATTGCACCGCGATTTTTGGTCTAATTTTCATTAGTATTTTTGTTCGTATTTAGAACAGGTAGGTATTTTATGACTGTTAGGTTTTGTCCATGTAATATTTTCTTCTATAATACAACACATCTGCTATAATATGTTTATAATAATTGTATCTACCACACCCTGTATAATAATTTTACATTTTTGGACAATGCTGTCTCATTGTGTATGCTGAACTGGAAAATTTTATTTTCCAGTTCATCGTAAGACTACTTGAAAGGCCGATGGCCCGCATTCCATTCCCCATGGCAGCGATAGTACCCCCTTCTGAAAAGTAATTTAGATGAATGCTGGCGGTTATTAGGAATACTCAGAAGCGCAATCTAATCCACCGAAGGTCCTCGACCTCCATTAAAGAGAAATAAAGCGATATTCGATACGAGTCAGATTGTGGCACCCTGCGGAGTTCGTTAAAAAAAGGCTTTTTTGTTTGACAAAGCTGCCACAAGCTGTTTCATGCGTTTGGCCGTATCCTAGTCCTTGGGGGACAATAGGAACTACCTATATTTATTATGTTTTTTAATAGGTGCAGCTGGAACAGCTGAATACCTACTATACTGAACTTTCAAATAATTCTTATAGAATTATTTACATATAAATATATTATAAACTATTCCATTCTGAAAGAGGAAAATAGAACAATTTATTGGGAATTTTGGCTGGGTCAAGTCAGGTCATTTTAAAAAATATGTCATCTGCTTCCTTTGCCTCTAATAGAATAGATCATAATTGTGAAAATTGTATCTGAACTTTTCACATGGTGGTGTGCATTGTGCATAATTTCATATTGTCATCATTTTGCTTGAACGAATGTGTATATACACATTCCATTATTCAAATCAAATGTTATCGCGATGATATTCCGATAATATGCTAAAAATGCCAACAATGGCAACAAATGGCATTATAGTGGACAATTTCATTTCATTATGGATGGTTTGAAATGAAAATTGCACATTGGATTTATATACAGGTATTATAAAAAGCAATAAAGAATAGCAAGAACAACAAGATGTTGTACACCCAATAGAAGTTGCTGATATGATATGCTTTCCAAATTTTTCAAGATCTTCAACTTAAAAATATTTTCAGCCATGCAGGGTATTCCACTTTTCTTGACCAGATATCAAAATTTTCAAAGCAAATAATCCACTTTACAAATATTTGCCGTACTCACTGTTTTCAAAAATTAAAGAAAGAACTGCAAATGCTAATTATGAAAAAGTTACAAGAGAACATAGTAGCCTTGTTACTTTTTCTACGACTACAAATTACTAGGGTAATTTAATTACTATGTTTAAATAATTGTATATTAGAATAGTATATTAGAAACTTATTATATTATAAAATTATATTATTAGAATATTGTATGCTAAAGACTGCACTACTACTTAGGACTAGGTAGGTAGAGGACTCATTCTATAACAAGTGTTGAAATAAAATATTTCAATATATAATCCTTTTTTAAATTGGTAGGGAGGAATATAAAATGAAATATTCTAACTGTACAATTTGTACAGAATTTGTACAAGTTGTCGGGTACAGTATAACTGTTGGTTTTGTACTGTTGGTCTGTGTATATCTAAAATAAAAAATAAAAATAAACAATAGATGAATATTTTTTAATAATACATATCTACAAAACGCTTACAGATAATTTATTGAAAATATATATTTTTGAAAACAGAAGAAAAAGGTTTTTCCAGATTTATGAAAATATAGTATGTTCTATTTAAAAAAATCAAGTTTGTCATGTAAGTTTGATCTCAGATGCCTAATTAAGTTTCTGATAGCATATTCTGAATCTTCAAAAGACACTTTAAGATCGGTATTGAACAAGTTTTTTTTTTGTTAAATCAAAGATTAAGGAGTTAAGAGCTAGTTCAAAATATCCGTGAACACCCTGTCCGTATATTGGGTAAATTAAAATGGCCAATTTTGCTCCAATTCGGCCAACTACGTTTCTTATTGGCTCCTATTCCCTTGCCCTGAACTGATAAACACTCTGTGTAGTGTGGAGAGGTATCTTACCTTTAACATTATATAAAATACTTCCCAAATTTCAAAACACATATGTTAGTGACTTAATAGGATGAAGGATGTTGATAGCAGTTCATTTCTTAAAATACACATAGATCCGTGTTTTAAATATTTTACTAAGCTGTGCTTAATTTAATAAATAATTTTGTGCGGGTTTTTATACTTTAAATGGGAATTCCCTATAGAACCTTATAATAATGTTACATTCTAGAACAAAAACAATATATTTTTCTCCATAAGACCAAGTCCTGCCTGCCTAAGGCTAATATGCTAAATTAATATTTAAAATATTCAATAATAAATTAACTCCTAATCACTAATCACTTAATTTTATTTTTGCATTTAGTTGGGTACAGTTAAACACACAACAGTTAAGTATATATTTCTTAAGTTTTCAAAATTTAAAAAATATGATCTATATTTATTACTTACATAAATATGTGAATATATAAATTTTATTTATTATTAAATTTATTGTTTTTTAACAGAAGACTGAAATACTCTTATAAATTGTATCTATTGGAGAGCAAATCTTTCATTATTTTATATTTAAACACATTTTTAATTTCATACTTTCGTTAGAAACAAAAATTTGAAAACTTATAGTCTATGCTATGATATAATAATATTGGTTAAAACTAAACTTACACCCCTTATACACATAGTGGAGGAAATTATTAAAATAATTATTTAGTTTCACACCAAGCCATAAGTACAAAAAAATTATTATTAACAAAATTGTTTTTCTTTTGATGATAGTAAGATATAGGCAGGCGATAGATATCTCTGGAATTTACTGGGAATGTACCGTGACTGTTGAAAATTTGGTAACAGTTAAGTCTTCTTTGTCGCATGAGAATTTAATTTTAAACTGTAATTCCCAAATAAATATTCTCGGGAATAGTGATATTATAAACAGATTGGAATGATCGCCTTTCCTAATATTCGTGTTAAAAAAGTGTTTATTTCTGTTCTTTCAAGCATGAAAATGTGTTTGTTATTATTATTATTAGATTAAGTTAATAAAGACTGTTTATGGTCTACTGATTTTAAAGATAGATATAATTATTATTCGACAAAAAATCGTAAATTTTGTGTGCAAAGTCAAAATATAAATCTAACTTATATACATGTCGAAGTATTTAAAGATAATATGACATCTTGAGTAATATACATCAAAAATGTATCCTTTAAAGACCTTCACCTTCATTGTTTGAAGGATGATTAGTTTGAACAAGAAGCGCCGTGGAGGTCGGAGGTTTTCCAGCCTAGCAGAGGATACCTGGAAGAAAATACTGTATAAAGTTGAAGATTTCAACTAAATATTTGAAACTAAGTATTTGATTGAAGCCTGGAGCATCTGGTCGATTTCACTTGAGTCTGGTCAGTAGCAATATCATTGTCTAAGTACGTGGTACTATATTTTAAATAACTTATGCAATCGTAAAGTGTGTATTCGTTGCATAGGGATGTGAACAAGGTGAACACTGGAAAGTGTTGTTCGATTTGATAGGGAAAATATTGAATAGTTGGGAGAGCTCTTCTTGGGACACTCAGTCTAAGAAAATACGAAGAACGGGTATGTGGCGATTTTGATTTCTAGACGGGCGTTGCCACTGACATGAGTTCATCAAATGCGGTAGCAGAAATTATACCACCAATAATACAAAATGTTAATTATTGGATCCATTTCCCTGGCGAAGAATTAGAAAGAGAAAAGAAAACCTGGCAAGTGGCAAGAATCATATAATTTTCTTGGAACAGTAGATTGAACTCATATTCCCATTTTAAAGCCGGCAATCCATAAATTTGAGAATAAAAACAGAAAATAATTTCCCATAATTAATGTGCTTGTAGTATAGCTCAGAA
Organism: Pogonocherus hispidulus; assembly: GCA_963924545.1. NCBI lineage: Eukaryota > Metazoa > Arthropoda > Insecta > Coleoptera > Cerambycidae > Pogonocherus > Pogonocherus hispidulus. The sequence goes on along the minus strand of OZ004698.1, from coordinate 45,792,788 downwards.
ATAGTTACAAGTATAGATGTTTTTCACAATGATCAGTTTTTAATTCATGCTTTTGTTTATTCAGTAAACAAAAGAAAACGCCACATCAGATCATCGTCGCTTTTATTTTCCATTTTTTTGTGGATTTTTCAACTGACCTTTAACTACAGATAGGTGTCTACATAAAGAGGTATTATTGTGACAACCTCAATAAAGGGCTGCTGTTTTCTCATATAAAACTACTCGATACTAGTGTTCAACGATTCTTTCTCAGAATGATATAATCTTCAACCAACAATCTTTAAAAAACACCTTGTATAACTGAAAGGAATATAATTGAAGACCTGAGAATTATTAGTGAATACTTAAGTTGAAAGGGGGTTGGAACCTGTGGTGAGAAGATAACTGACGTAGTTTTCCACATAACACCAAAACACTATACTGCACTCGACGCGGGTTTCGCCAACCAAGTTGGCGAAACGTGCTTTCCTTTATTTTCATCGCCCAGGGAAATACTGAACCGAACTCCATCTACCATCTCCATCTACATCATGAACTCTACGTCCATCTACCGGTGTATTTATGAACGTCACATATACCGTTTTCATTTTGGACAAAACCTAATTTTTACCCAAAGTGGACATGCCCACTTATCATTCTCAGGTCTTCAATTACAATTAACTAATGAAATCTCTATAAAGCATACATATATAGATAAACGGCCTTTATCACTGAAAAGTATTTGTATAAATAGTTTTTGTAATAACTTCTTAAAGTGTATTAAGAGCAGTGTCCTACAATATTATATTATTGTGGATCTATAGATACAAAACCAGTATTATGATTCTTGTAATTCAGCATTCTCCGTAGGAAGACAAAGCAACATTATGTATTATCCTGATCGAGGCTGCATGCATGCAGCGCAATACAGTCTATCAGTTGTCGGCAAAACTGCGTTTCTAAAGCCACGTCTACATGAGTAAATAAAGCGGAGAGGCTTTTATTTGAAGCAGATTGGCCTTCTCTGTTCGTATTGTTCGTAACAGCTGATGTAAGTCTGCAAAAACGATTTTTGGGTTAAAAGTATATTCAATAATTAGAAAAATGTAAATCAATTCTTATTTTGTTGATGCCAGACGGACTGATGTTTTAAACATGCCAAAGAGGCCTCATTTTACAGTTGTATATGATGTATAATATTAACACATAAAAAGTTCTCTTCTTATTCCCATATTCTGTATTATGGAAAAATCTATTACCTATTTAATCTTTCACTAGTATATTTATTTATATTACTTACTGGCTATTTTAACCTTTTACATTTATTTATAATCAGTTATATAACTTCTATTTCATTAAACTGTAATGAAGCACATTTATTTCTTATTTAATCAAATATATCCAGTTCCTTTTAAATGTTCATATTAAATTCTGCTAGCGAATAAGTGCCTACAGTAGTATATAAAATCTGAGGAATATCCTCTGTCACGCCGATTCGCGCTGACCACAGTAAGGAAATAGACGAGTCAGTCTCTTCAGCACGACAGCCCGCTGAGTTGTATTTTTGGTCGCCGCTCCGCGGTCCTGCATCACAAGTAAGTTGGAAAATATTTGCACAAAACAGACTCAGGAGAAATAATTATGAGTATCAAAATAAATTGATCTAAGTCCACAAGACCAACTCGAGAGTAATTTTTTTAAATATCAAAACAAATTAAGACAATTGAGATAATTTCGTCAGTTCTAATATACCGATAGGCAAATTATTAGGTACAAGTGCCCAAAAATATTTGGGATAATTTTCTAAGTTCCTGATTCCGCTACTGCGCCGGTCAGAGTTCTCTCTGGCCCTCCAGTTCTCTTGCCGTTCATCACCACGAAGAGTCTCGCCTGTCCCGCAGCAGTCCCCAGTACTGAAGAGTAGTAAGTAAAAATCCTGCTAAGTCCACAAATGGATTGTCACTTGTAAAAATTTCACCGACTGTTGTTTATAAGTATAAAAAGTCCGTTTTCAGTTCTGCACATGTCCGAGGTCTTAATATAATCTCTTGTACCGCTGTGAACAACGAAACCTGTCCGCCAACACTGCTGCTACCAGTACCAGGAATAAGTGAGTAAATATTACAAGTCCACAAGGGCGTTCATACTAGGTAAAATTTCAACGGTTACTGTCTACTACTCCGAAACTATACCAAGTCCGATATCTACTCTGCACATGTCTGAGGTTCCGTAGAGCCTCAAGCCAACTTAAATATTTCTCGAGCTGTGTACATAGTAGATCTTAGGTTAAATAAATGTATTAAAGGTTTATGGGTGTATTATTACTATCTGTTGTGTGAAGTCTAATTTTCCCTATCGACCGCCTGGCGTACCGTATCTTCACTATAGCTATCTGTGTAGTGGTGTTTCTGTACTGTAAACAGAAACTGGCGCCCGAGGCAAAATAAGATGTCAACCGATACTCCGGCGTGAAATTGACACTTCCTACCTCCAATCGGGAAGTAAACGTCACAAAACATTTACTGCTAGGATGAAGAGTTAGTACAGAGACAATTTTAGATTGTCTATTCATGGTAAACAAATTAAACTCATTATTTTGTGAATCAAGAAGTTGGGATCAGCATAAAATCTACCTTTAAGAAGATTTTCAATATATTATAGCTGTTGTGATACGCTCACAATCCTAAATTTGACAATTTAAAGAAACGTTTTGATTGTTTTTCTACGGTAAGTAAAAATGGAGCTACCTAGATATGTTATGAATGGAAAAGTACAAAGAGGAGGTATACATAAGATTGTAAATCTTATACCTTCTGCAGATAAAATACTCCTCTATTTATACATTTTTATTTTGTTATTAATACAGTCTACATAAATATGACCTTTCTTATGGTTAAAAAAGGCCTTAAATTTTCCATAAACCCAATAACAGAGGTTGTTAGAAACAGTTTCCAAGCCACATAAATGTAAAAATACCTAATCTATATAAATAAAAATGTAAACTTCATCATAACTCAAATACAACCTCTGTTTATAATAATTATCCAATTATACATGCATGTTAACAACAAGTTTTATTGTTGAGTAAATGCTTTCGCAAGTCGCTTTCAGCAATACTCATAGGTATAAGCGCAACTTAATGGACAAATAGGCAATCAGAGGTTCAACAGAGCGAGCATCAGACTTATTCTGGTTGATGAGCGTACGAGAAGGAGAAACGAAAACTGTGAACATCTCCTGGTCCGTTAGTTTCCGAGAAATATACAATAATTAATCACGCATAGAAAGGACAAGATAATTATAGGTGGGACTATTAAAAAAGTCTCACTCATGAATATGAAATTTACATTTGCATTCGCATTCGGAGAGCGCGAGCACGACAATGGTGGACGGAGGACGACTTATGACCTTCCCGCCAGATTACTTCAGAAATAAATGAGCACATTAAAATACAAGTTGCTGTAATGAATTCAGTATCTGTAATGGGTATTATGTTTCTGCGATTCCTGAAAAAAATTTAAAACTGAAAAAGTGACCAAAACAAAAAAATGATAAAATATATAAAATGTTTATTCGCCGCGGCGATAGCTCAGTCTGTTAGGTGCTGGGTGATAGCCTGTGACTAACAGAATGGGTATATTGCGGCGCGAGTTCGAATCTCGCCAGGGGAGAAATGGCACCTCTCCCAGGGAATGGTTGTGTGTCTGCGTTTTTTTCATGTGTACCCTCCCTCTACACAAGCCTTAGGCTTTCAGTAGGGAGGTTGTCCATTTCTGTGGTGTGTTTTATGTTATGTTTATGTTTTATTTTATTATTCGTCTAAACTAATGTGTTTCTAATGGAAACTAGTTCAAACCAAAATTCTGTTTGGATGTTTGATAACGTTATTAGATTAATCCAGAAAATTAGGCTACATATGAGGTGAAAATTATGTGTCAGGTAAATAAGTAGCAACAGCAACTTTCTTTTATTCTGTGTATGGATACAGTTCTTAATATCAGTATCAAAGTAGTTGTTTCTAATGAAATGATCTTCTGTTTGAATATTTTAACCTGTTTTGTTGAAGCAAATATACTCCAAGTTTCAGTGAGTGTTCTTGATTCTTAGCAGATTGGTAGTCAGGTAAATAAGTAACAACAGCAACTTTCTTTTATTCTGTGGATACAGTTCTTAATATGAGTATCAAAGTAGTTGTTTCTAATGAAATGATCTTCTGTTTGAATATTTTAACCTGTTTTGTTGAAGCAAATATACTCCAAGTTTCAGTGAGTGTTCTTGATTCTTAGCAGATTGGTAGTCAGGTAAATAAGTAGCAACAGCAACTTTCTTTTATTCTGTGTATGGATACAGTTCTTAATATCAGTATCAAAGTAGTTGTTTCTAATGAAATGATCTGTTTGAATATTTTAATCTGTTTTGTTGAAGCAAATATACTCCAAGTTTCAGTGAGTGTTCTTGATTCTTAGCAGATTGGTAGTCAGGTAAATAAGTAGCAACAGCAACTTTCTTTTATTCTGTGGATACAGTTCTTAATATGAGTATCAAAGTAGTTGTTTCTAATGAAATGATCTTCTGTTTGAATATTTTAATCTGTTTTGTTGAAGCAAATTACTCCAAGTTTCAGTGAGTGTTCTTGATTGTTAACAGATTGGTAGTAGACATCAAAAGATGGTAGGCTCGAAGACCCACTTCAATCAGAACCCTGACGCCGCTATTTACAAGCCTCAAAATTAGTTTTAAGATTTCCTGGTAAAACATTTACATTTACGGCCACAACGGTTTTACTGTATCGGCGATCGTAAAAGATGGGAGAAATATCACGGCAATTAACATCAGAAAACGCACCTGCGAATGTTCAATTAGTTCTTTCAATACGTTTAATCGCTATATACATAACTTACCCGAACATGCATATACTTTGGCAACATTATGCTGAGGAGGCTGTCTCTTGTATCCGACCCGTTTCTCACGTTACAATAAAACTTTTATAATACTTGTCAGTTCCTGGTATGAGCGTGGTTATCTCAGCAGGCGAATGAGTTTCGTTTTTTATGCGGTGGGCAGAAAGGATTTATCCGGTTTCTTCGTAAAGGTACGAGGGAGACTGTAAATTTACCTACTCTGAGCCTGTAAAAAGTCCAGAAATGGTGTAAAAACACCATTCAAAGTTTAGACTAGTCTACAGTCTGTCCATAAAGTAACCCCCCCCCCCTGCTAACTTTTGAACGGGAGTTAGAGAGTTTTAACAAAATACAGGGCGAATCACGTAAAATGAAGTTGATTTTGACGATAAATTCAATTCTTCAAATTCAAAGATGGCGCCACGGGCGCTGTCAACTCAATTTTTTTAAATGGCAAAGTGTGCCGTGTTACACCTCATTTAAAAGGTAATTCAATTCTCTACATTCTCGTTTTTGAAAAATGACAATCGAGTTATCCGTTCTCTAGTTACAAGCGTTTGTATTAACGATATTTAAAAATTTTGCTTTTATCAAGTCTCCTTGCCTTGCTTGCCACTATCACTGAAACGTCAATAAGGTTCGAGAGAGTAGTTTAGCGTTTAATTTAAGAGTGTTTGAAAGTGTCTACAGGTTTTTTTTCTTAATTTTTTAAGTTATTCGATTTGATAGATTTAAGAGGAGAGCGGTACTTAAGAATCATGCGGGTGGAATTTTTCCAAAGTTAGAAAGAATATCAGACAATAAAATTCAAAGTATTGTATTTCAACAAGATGGGGGGGGGGGCACCTCATTTCTATGGACCTGTTACCGATTTTTTAAATAACCATTTCCCAGGCAGATGGATTAGCAGAAAGGGCCCGATAGAATGGTCGGCTCGTTCTCCGGACTTAACTCCTCTTGATTTTTTTCTTATGGGGATATTTGAAGTCAAAAGTCTACAGAACTTCTCCAGTAAATATCGACGAACTACAGCAACGTCTAACCCATATGTGTAGAAATATCCCTTCAGAAATTTTAGGAAATATCAGGCCAGAATTTCAAAGTAGACTTTCTATGTGCCAAGAAGTCATTGGACAACATTTTGAATAACTTATTTAATTCTTTTATTTTTTGTTTTAATAAATATTTGTTCAAAATTTGTTGTATTAAAATATTAATTAACATTTTATTCATGGATCAGATTAGAAACAGAAACGCTTGTAACTAGAGAACGGCTAACTCGATTGTCATTTTTCAAAAACGAGAATGTAGAGAATGGAATTACCTTTTAAATGAGGTGCAACACGGCACACTTTGCCGTTTAAAAAAATTGAGTTGACAGCGCCCGTGGCGCCATCTTTGAGTTTTAAGAATTGAATTTATCGTCAAAATAAACTTTATTTTACGTGATTCACCCTGTATTTTGTTAGAACTGTCTAACTCGATTCGTTCAAAAGTTAGCAGGGGGGGGGTTACTTTATGGACAGACTGTATATGTTTTTCTATTATTATTTGATTCTATATTTTAAGGAGCAACTGAATAATGTATCCTTTCCTTTCAAACCTTCAGACATACTTGATAGGGAATTAATATAGTGAACTTGATTTAGTTTTACTAAATTGAACTTTTACAAAATTGATCTCTTAATTTTTCAGCATCAAGGATTTTCTACGCATGTATGTTGTTTGTAGTGACGCGGATATCTGAGTGCGTGCCCCTGATAGAAGATTCCCTTTTTCTTCTTTGGTCATCAGGGTTGGTCTCTTTAAAGCGAGTTCCAAAGCACCAAATCTACACCTATTGTGCTTCCCACTGATTCTCTATTCAACGAGCATCTTTATTCGGAATGCATAAAGTTCAAAAGTCTACTGGCCAAAATTTCCCTTAGTTCGCAAGATTCCAAGAATAGCTTACACATGAGCCCTCACATTCATATATTAAGCTTTCTGCCAATATTAGATTATAGATATACTTTTGGAGATAGCATGGCTCTGTTGTGAACCCTGTCATACCCCTGAGCCGAGAGGTATGACAGCTGACTGACTCTCCTGGTTTTAAGATCCAGTAATTCCTATACTATACCTGCATCTATTTTCCCACAGTCGTTCTGGCAGTATTATAAGCGAATCAGATGGAGGGTTAAAACACACAGTATCTTTGGTACCTCAGGATATTAGAAATATTCTAGCAGGACTAGTGCTTTCCTTGGTCTGATGTAAATACTAGACTACTCCTAGTAGTCTAACATTTACATCTGATGAAGCTAAAGTTTAGCGAAATAAATGTTATGTTTATTATATAAAGTTTTTGTGAAAATTTATTAAAACATTATTTATTTATTTATTTATTTATTTATTTATTTGATACACTGCCCAACAGGAAACCCAATTATAGGGCAGGAAAGAACATTTAAGTAAGAGTTATATACTTGAGTATAATTTTAGAAGCTACAACATAAAATTTTAAAAGCTACAAAACAAACAAAAACAACAACATATTAAAATAAAAAAAGTTGAAAACTAACACAAGGTGGATTTAAGTTCACTAAGTTTACAATTAAAGATATCCAGATTAAGAGAGTCAAAATGTGTACACATTACATGGAGAGGAGAATGCTTAAGTAAATTAGTTCGTGGAGTGTTAAGGTAAAATAAGTTTGTAGATCGCGTACGTTGTGATGGAGCATGCAATTGTATCATGTTTAATAACAATGGACAGTCAATATGGCTGTTCATAAGTTTAAATAAAAAAACACATGTGTGATATTTTCTCCTGCTAGCCAAGTTTGAGACTTTAAATTTTTCAAGTAGTTGTTCATGAGGATAACCTCTCGGTGGATAAACATCCATTTCCTTGAAAAACAAATATTTTAGAAACCTTCTCTGAATACCCTCAACTTCAACATTATGCACGCTATATAATGGGTTCCAAATAATGCAAGCATATTCCAGTTTTGATCTTACAAAAGTATTAAACAATAAGTGCAAAGTTTCCACGTTGGTAAAGCCTTTCGAATTTCTTAAAATAAAACCTAGTTTTTTATAGCCGGATGTGGCCAACTCAGAAACATGATCAGTAAAAGATAGCTTAGAGTCGAAGACAACACCCAGATCTTTCAGTTTGTCACATTTTTTAATAACTTCATTGTTGAGGATATAATCAATTATTAAAGGGTTGTGTTGTCTAGTGAAAGTTAGACTGTTACATTTGCCTACATTAAGCGAAAGCTGATTTTCAAAGCACCAATACTGTAATTGGTTTAAATCATTTTGGAGAATATCCGAGTCGTTGCTGTTACCTATCGAACAAAATATTTTTAAGTCGTCTGCATACAGCAGAGTCTCACAAGTTAATTTTGAAGTAATATCGTTAATATAAAGGTTGAACAGCAACGGTCCCAAAACTGACCCTTGCGGCACACCCGAAGTAACCACAAATCTGTCTGAAGTAAAGCCCCGATAGTGGACAAATTGGTATCTATTTATGTTTTATTCAACATACAGTATCTGATTCGAAAAATGCTATCATATAAATTATACCCGAATAAACTGAAGCACGATGATCTCTAACGATGTCAACTATAATGTCAGAAGAAAATGCTTATGAAAAGAAGAGAATTTTGCTAAGTTGATAATTTGCTTCTACTGAGACATTTTCCATAACAAAAATATTACATATTACACGCTCAAAGATTATTCACTACAGGTTTATTCCACAGATCAACTTGCTTTTTATTACAAGCAATATACTCAAAAACTTGTTTATTTATTTAGTTTGTTTTGTCAATTTCGTAGATTCTTTTTTTGAAGATTTTTCTTGAAGGCAGTCTCGATTTACTCGCTCTAATTTATTTTCATGTATGACTGCATCTAAAAGATTTTAATCTGTATATACTTAAATGTACATTTAACAATTATTGTATAGTATATAGAATTGTATAGTACATAGTTATAGCTTGCAGAACTTGCAGGTTATATCTGATCTTCCCCCGTACTATAAACAATTGGTGGGCGTAAGGAGGTCGAAACCACCTCTGTAGATTATATTATTATATGGTACTCGAAGATTAACACTCACATGTGCTATCAACAGAACTAGTCAAAGTGTCGGTCCGACGTACTTTAACTAGTAATTGTTAAGTATTTACCATGATAAGTACCAAGAACTCGTTAAGATTCTCGGAAAATAAGACAAGTAGTATTTAAGTATCTTCATGAAATAATTCAGTGTACAAGGTGGTTCGACTAAAAGAAAATACATGCAGATATCGTAAACTTTGGCCAGTTAAATTATGGAGACTCAAAAGTCTAATTTTGATAAAAATGTTTTATTACCAACGATGATGATGGTGATGAAAGAATAGATTTACTTTCTGGTTCTAAATTCATTTGGGAAGGTATATTAAGTTAGATTACAAATATGTATTCGAACGAATTGTTACCAGTATGAGAACGGTGAAAACACTGAGCCTCTTCATTCCCATGGCTCGTGCTTTTCAAATCACGAACCGCATAATTCCATTCGAATGTGAAACTAACTCAGCGAATAGAACGTTCTCCATATTCTCACTTGTGAATGTAGAATCGATAGAATGTCCGGAAAATCACACATTTTGGCTTTTCTTAAGGGCAAGAGGAAAGGAACACACCTAATTTAAATATGAAAGGATAACTATTACTTAAAAAATTAATAGAACGTTAGTACTGTAGTACTGTAGTCTCCGTATTTTTATTGGGTTTTGTTTCAGATCTGTGCCATTTTAGATCCTTTCATTTGGATTTACTACAGCGAAGAGCAGCAAATACTCCGAAACATCAATGTCTGTAGCTGGTCGTTGATTCCTTTTGTGGATTATGAGACATATTCTTTTTAGTTTTAATATATTTCCTCACCAAAATCTGTCTGTTGTATAAATTTGTCTCTCTCTCTAAGGATTTAAATTTATCTATTATTTTGTATGTATATATTATGTAAATTTATGTTTAAACTCCAAATTTATATGTTCATTCACTATAAATCGTTCGAAATTGGTTCAAGTGCCGAAGTTATAACGATCAGTTATAATTAAAAAGAGATAATAGTTATTTTTGTATTAAGTGCGCGAAATAAGTGTTTTATTTTAATGGGACATGAGAGCGTCAAATATTCGCTCGAATGTCGAATAAGTGAATATTAACAAACTAAATTAAGCATAAAAAATATATCATCCGTAATATATTAGGCAAATAAGTTAAAATGTGTGAATAGCATTCAGAAGCAATCACTAATTATATTCATACATAATGTACATAAGATTTACATATATAAATTAGTGAGACAAGAGTTATTTCTGTTACATATGTTTTACTAAACACATCGTCATTTTGTTCAGATGGTTTAGGAGAGAATATATTTTATCTCCATACAAATATTCAGATAACCGATGGATACCGTCACAATTTTATAAATAAAATAAGTATTTTTTATATTACAACAGGGCCAGGGACTAGCGTGTTTTATTACAAATTGATATTAAAATGAACTTGGTAAAATATCTCAAAAATAGATACCTAACAGCAACAATGCAAGTTAAAAATATGTTAATTACTAATAAAAACAAAAAATGTGTTTTTAGAAGGTGTTGAAAATGTTAACCATTGGCAGCAACACATGCGGCGAGCCTTCGCCTCAAGAATTCTCGTATATTTTCAAAAGAAAATCGACGTGTTCCAGCGATTTTTCACAAACTTTACCATTTCCAAAATAATAAATTTATGTGGGTCTTTATGAACTCACTGTATATCACAATACATAGGCACCTAGAACGTAAAACGATTTTCGTAATATTTAGGAGAGGACAAGGTTTGTAATATTTCCTTGTTTCCTATTTGTCCTAATCCGTGAGATTTATTAAATTCTGAAAATTCCGAGTTACAATCTAAACTAATCGTCATTTTAATCAGATCCAAATCAGAAAAATATAAATGTAGGAAGCATTATTTATATCTACAATAAAATTTGATAGCTGTCTAATACCTCTAATGGAGTAAACATTTAGGTATTTCACTGGGAATTTGCAGTACTTTGGAAAATTCTGATTAACTGAATTGGGAATATATTTTAGCAAGCCAATCAACATTAAACTCTTTGATACGTCAGACCCAGGTCAGACCCGTATTCAGGGTGCAATAATTATAGTTTTATTTTCATGGAAAATTAAAGATATTTTCATAAAAGTATAAATATTATATACGACCTCCATAGATTAGGGATCTACAAATGAATGTATTCAAAAATACTTTATAGACTTCTACTAGGTATAGATTAAAATAACTTCAATCCAGGAACTACGTCCAGTAGCTAAGTGTAAATCGTTATCTAAATCATTTGTTTCGTACCTATTTATGGCATTTTTCATGGAAATTCGTTTACTACCCAACTAATGGACGTAGTTAACGTAGACCAGGTGCGCCGCGTGCCATAAAAACTAGGACTTTCTCAAAATAATGCCGAATAAATATTATGTAGTACTTAGTACCTACTAAAAATTTAATTCAGTTTAAAATTAAAAAACATATTTTATACTACTATACTTTCACCCTTAATATTCTAGTGATGTAAAGGTGGAGATTTCCCATTTGTAAATGTTTGGAAAATAGTAAATTATAGTTATTATAAAAGCGGAAGATTTCTGAAGTTTAAATTTCGCGCCAATATTAATTTGCCATAACAACTATAACTATAAACATTCAGAAATTAAATATTCTTGATTGTCATTTAATGAATAGTTGGTCGACATTATGAAAATGCAGAACTGATGTTTGGCTATATCCTAAAAGCTTAAGGAATTTAAAATAGCCAATAAGAAATCAGAATTACCTATATATATTAAATATTTTAAAAGCAATATGAGTAGCCTTTGGGACGATTAAGACAGACAATCCCAGACAGCCCCACCCGACATCCTGAAAAAAACCGTCACGTTATCCTGAAAAACATCTCGTTATCCTGAAAAAGCTCACGCACCAGAACAAGCGTAAGATAATACAAAATAAAAAAGGTGCTTTCATTAAATATTAGCTTTAGATGAAAAAAAAAAAAAAATGTTGGTCTTATTATTTACAAGCATTAGTGGTACTCGTTTAAAATTACTAATTAAATTAATTATTGTTACTAATTAAATTAATAATTAAAATTTAAAAAACCCACATAAATAACAAATAGAAATGCTTTGCTAGATTTTATTATGTTGCACATAGATACAAATTATTATTTAAAATTTCGGCAGCTATACGTACAATTTCACATAAATTGATAATTTTATCCAGAATTAAAAAAATAAGAAATATTATTTTGACGGAAAGTAGATGTAGTTTTTTCAAAATCTGAATCTCCAAAATTTTGAAAACTAAAATGTTTAATTTCTTCCTTAACTTACAATTTAATATTTTCGATAGTTTATAAAAAAATATCTGCCAATTTAAAAGGCAGATTATTTTTGAGGGTAGTGTATATTCACAACTATCAATATTCCTATCAGTCGGGAGGGATATCATGAACATGAAGTGGCCCTATCATTTTTATGAAGGAACAACTACCGCATTCAGAGGGGAGAAGAAGATGAATGATTCTAGAGGTTATTCGCCCTAAAAGATAAATCATTTCCCACTTTTTTCTGTAAGGAAATATAAATTTATTTTTGAAATAAATAAAAGTGAAAGTTCAACGAACGGGATTATTGACCTTTGTATCATCCCTGTTTACCAAGTTTCATGGAATAAATAGATATTTGGGAATAAAATTAAGTAATACTGCGAAGAAAAAGTGAATAAACTGTGATTGAGGATATTTTTTTCCTTATGTAAGATATATTTGTCCACTGGTCATATCATGAAGGAATGGAGATAACCTTATACTTTATTGCAATATTAAGCTTGGGTTTTATAACAAATATAAAACAAATTAGCTAAAGTTACCTTTAAATATATACCTTCGAGACAGTTATAATATATATTAAAGGTTTTAAAAATGAACTTTAACTAAAGTTTCTTCAAATTTAATTATGAAACTGGCCCTAAGTACTAAAAAAACACATCGGTATGTTCTCTCTATTTTCATTTATAGAAGTAAAAATAATAGCAGAAAATAATATATACACGGTGTGTAAAGTTGATAGTAGATACAATATTTTATATAGGTAGTGGTGAGAAACACACCGTAGTGGCCTCTTTGGGTCTTTGCTACTATCTTGTCTGACAATTATTGTCAAATTGACAGAAAGATAACGACCTGCTTTTCCGCAGGCGCCATTATAGCAGTGACCTCTATTGTCTTTGAGGAAGACAATCCTACTTATTTATTTGAAGGAGATGCCGAAAACAACTAAGCCACGGCAATATGCCCTCTCCATAGGAGTCGCCACATATTTCATCGAGACCAATGATCTTAAATTATTTCGTTCTATTTAGACCGAAATAGACTCCTTGCAGCTTATATTTTATACCTAAAAAGAATATGATTTTGATAAATCAATCCGGCAATTTGGGATTCATCACACCGATCGCATTTAGTCACTGCTGAATGACGTCACAGGCAATTTATTTCCAAATACATAATCACAAGCGACTACCAACTGGTTAGATTAATCTCATGCATCGCTATAGTTTTTTTTCTGAAGGACGAAGAGCTGTAAGATCCATCTGATATTAAGATCCATTTTCAATTATTCCTATGTGGGAAATACGATTAGTTACGTATAGGATGTATATTCTGTATTCAGACCGTCAGGAAAAAGGTATCGCTGCCACTGGCTCGTAAATATTCAGTCGTACTTGGCGGCCGATATTAAAATACAATTGATATTGTTATTAAAATCTAGAAAGTAAATCAATATGACGTTCTAAATGTGTGTTTCGCGGAACGCACAATAAAAAAACTTACAACACAGAAGCTTTCCAAGAACTGAAATAACGACAATTGTATTTAAATATTACAGACTTTGCCAATGGACAGCCGTTTGTTTCAGAATCATTGTAATTTGTTGATCGATTAGCGCTATTTTCAGTCGGAGGTGTTAATTGTTCAGGCCGATTTCCGAAAACCGCTTCACTAATCTGATGCAAGCCATTTATTTGTTTTAATAAAACAGATGCGCTCAATTCCTGGAGCTATATCAGAGTTTATTTCACATGAATTTAAATTAGTACTTAATACTATGACTCTAATAGATGGATATCGGTCTAGAGTAAATATTAATGCTAAACCATTAAAATTTTTAAAAAGGAATAATATACGGATAAAAAATTAGAGTAAATAAAATCCAATCTTATCACTGCGGTGAAAAACCTCTGTTTAACTTAAAGCCAAAAATATTCAAGCCGTAGAAAATATGATACATGCTCCATAAAATAATTACTATTATGCCAATTTTCCATCTTCTTGGATCACCAAGATCACCAAGATAAAAAATATTAACAATAGCTCTTCAAAAATATGTCTTGTGCCTAGTATCTTAATTTCTATATACATTGCTTGTTTAAAATAAAAGAGTTATCGTGCAAAATACAAACATAATGTAAACATGCTATTATTGCAAAAATTTCTGCTTGGAATACAGTGGGATAAGTCCCCAGACTATAGCTTGTACGCCATCTAAATCTCAGCGCAAATGTTCTTGCTCCCCTGTTTGTCCCTGTTTGTTTTGGAGCCATCTGTGAACCATACAAGGCTCCAAACCTCCAGAGCCTTTCTCTTCAACTCCCAGTCACTGAGACCCTGTATTTGAACCTCTAATGGCTTACAGAAGTTAAACCTTGCAATCATTCTGTCAGATATCATCTCTAGATAGGCTCTGACATCTCAATGTGTTATCTGTCTTATCTTGGAGTGTCCCCTTCCTTGGGAACTACCTCTTCAATCATTATTGTTCCTAATTCGATATGCTGCTATCCTTGCATATCGTTCCAACGTCACGTGAAGTGATTGTAGATTTAGCAGGACTTCTAGCGCAGCTGTTGGTGCCAAAGCCATGACCCTAGTTATACCTACACAGGCGAACCTCTGAATCTTACTCAGTTCCCATCAAGTGCCCATCTCGCCTGATCGATAATTTTTTCCAGGTGCGGGTTCCAGGTAAGTTTCATATCCAGTATAACCCCTAGAAACTTCACCTCCACCGAAACCCGGATAGTCCTGGTTTAAGAATAAACCTCACATTTGTCAGTCTCCGAGCTAGCGGTATATAATCAAGTGCAATGTTAGCCCTGAAGTCAGGGGTCTTAAAAATTTTATTGCAACAAACTACAACAAAGGAAACTTGTGAAATTAAAATGTACTGATTTTTATGCATTTCGATACAAATATCGTGTCAGATTAAATCAAATAATATTCAGTACATCTAACCTTCAAAAGTAAATTATATATTTTGCTATAACTATACAGGACCCCAAATAAAAATATGTTCAATTTGGAAACAAAGACACAACATATTAGTAGGTACATGATAGTTAAACAAAGATAAAGAACACAATAGTGTAAAAATTGTTCTAATTCGTTATTTAGAGGGAGAACGCAACAGAGAGTCACACCCACAGACATCTCTGTGGCCACACCTCTGACCTTTGTCATCCGTGTTACGTCTCCCACCTGTAGATATTGATACCCTTTAATAATTCTAAGGATGCTTCAGTTAAGAGCATTGATAGTGCATTCCAATATTAGAGCATTGGAAGTGGAGGGAGGTCTACTATCACTTCAAAATATAGTCAATATGTCAATATAGTATACGGCATCACTGTCGTAGTTTTCCACATAACACCAAAACACTATATTCCATAGTATACACAGCATAGTGTTTTGGTGTTATGTGGAAAACTACGTCAGTGATATCTTCACACCAAAGGTTCCAACCCCCTTCAATATAGTATATGACAGTAAGATGGTATAAGACCGTCCCGGGACTTCTGCCGGACACTGTATACAATGTTCGTGCGTAATTCTAAAAGTGTAACCTATCGGTAGTAGTAGTGCTCTACATGACTATAATAATTATTATGGTGTTCTTTAGAAAATTCCGTGAGGAAAACGATATTTTACGAAACCATGCCCGCCCCTACGGTATGTTATTTTCATTAGTTCGCGGTAAACCTGATCAATATATGTAAAGAGAAATAATTTTATTTACGAGTTCTAGGTATTCTATAAATGCCGGTTGTAATTTTAGTTTGTTATTATCTAGCGAGCTAAACATGTACGCTCATTTATTTTGCAACGAGTTGTGCCAGAAACGTATACACAACAAACTATCAGTAGACTCTCGGTCTTTTTAACATCGAGGTAACCGTAGAATGCGTCTGCATTCCAGCCTCGGTGCTATGCTAATGAAAGACGGGAATTAGTTTACCAGAAAATCGCTTCTTCAGGGAATGCTTTGTTTACTTTAATCTCCGTATTAAATATTTTTTAAACAATTTAGCTGTTTTTAAGAAATTTGTAGTGAATAGAATAATTAGAGGATATAAATCCTACTGAGAAAATATTGGATCAAGTTCTTTCAGTTTCCTATCATTGTTTCTGTTTGAAAGATATCTCCTGAAAGGGATTGGAACCTTTGGTCTGAAGATAGCACCAAAATACTATTCTGTATTCAACGAGCGTTTCGCCAACCAAGTTGGCATCATCTGAAGATGATTAAAACTCTAGATATCCATTGGATTTGAAAGTCATAAACTTTGAAAGATATCTATTGGATTTCTTCAAAATATTCGGTAAAGTAGATCATCGCATTTTACTGAGAAACCTCTGCTGGATTAAATCTCTTTGTAAACTCATTTTTAAAATAATATCTCAGCGAAAGAAAGGGATTGACATAAATCTTTTGAAATATTACTTCATCTGGGGTACTTCAGGGTTGGAACTTGGGGCTCCTTATGTTCACGTGATTTATAATTGACATTGTACCACTATGTATATAATATTTTAACGTATTGTTGTGATTAACCATATCATTGCGGTGGTATCACCCTATTTTATGACTTTCATTGTAACTGCAGGAATATCTTTAGCAGTATCTTTAACAAATACTATAATACCATCATTCTGGTTTAGGTTACCCTGATTATAGAAAGCAGTAGGTATGAAGTTAAGATACATGTATCTCTACAATTTAAGTTAAGTAAATATATACAGGATGTCCCAATAGTGTGACAAAGTTCCATTACTTCTATGCTGTATATACTATACTACTACATACTAGATAATTTTTAGCTCCATTAAGTATGATGTATGGTCTAGTTTTATTTTCTATTGAATTTTCTTCAAAATAGCTTACTTGTATACAGGGCGAATCAAAACTAGCAACCACAGTTTTCTCAATTTTTATAAATGAAACATATATTTTATATCATTTTCATTAATGTCTCTCGCGACTCTTTCTATTCTATAAAGTATTCCCTATACCTAGTTGTAATAGTTTTTGAGATATTACATATTATACATATTTTTAAAATGCGCCTCCTCTTAGGCTGTATGAGATAATAAAACATATTTTTTTTGTTTTTTGTGGCATAAGAGTAATGGAATTTTGTCACACTATTAGGCGACTCTTGTTTGTATAAGTATTGTTTATTCAATAATACTGTTCCAAAATTTATATACAGGGTGTGAAGTATTGCTATGAAAACATGAACCGAAGGAGACAACAGGAAAATTGTATATCTTCCAAAACAAAGTCTTACAATTTGGTATTAGGTATTTTCACTTCTAACATAGTCTGAATTTCTCTTCTTTTATTACTTGCATTTTTTCTTAACTTCTTTAGACCTGTACATCAAGTAAATACTTTTATGAGGATATTATTAAAGCCGAAAAGGGGTTTACATTACAAAAACGACAATTTTCAATACAAATTTTAAGGGATTGAGTGCTACTAAACGGTCACTTTTGTATACGTGGAAGACAATATTAGAGATATAAACTGGTGAGACAATTTATTAATGGTCCTATACTAAATTTCTCTTGATACTATTCTATAAACATCTTGGAATTGCATTTAAATTCCGAACCAATAAATTTGTTGGCAACAATTCGGTCTAGCCTGCCACTTTGCCATACTAACTAGATTTAAGACGTATATAATTGAAATTTTTCTACGTAATATACGTCATCGTAATAGACGGAAATAATTTTAGATCGAGGTAGTTAACTATGTTTTTATTTGATCGCGTTGCTATTCATAGTTTCTGAGGTTTTGGAATGTGGTATTTTAAATTTTAGCATTACGAGGAATGTGTATTAAACATGACAAGAAAATCGACTGTTTTCATCAAATTACATTTTACACCATTACCAACTTAATTTAAATTTAAAAAAAATCCCAATTAATAAATTTTCCTTTTAACAGCATAAACACGATTCTCATTTACTTTTTCTAAAAGAAGTAATCCGTTACATAGGTAAGTCTGAATTATGGATCTACAAAAAGATGTCAAAGTAATGGAGAAAATCAAAATATCTTAAGGGCGCCCTTTCTAGGACAAAAATTCGGCATTACCCTTGTTTAGCTAATTGTTCGCAGTAGTACCATTACGTACCAACATCTAATACTACCAGTCTATTCTAATATGTCTTCAAGTTATTTCTATTCCGTTTTTTTTAATGCTATTTGGCCTTATGATGTATCATTTGATGTTAAAATAACATCCATGTTAAGCTTTATAGCCAATCAGAAACACATATTTGTCAAAAACATGGCTTCTGATTAGATATGAACTTACAACCCTTGTTATAAAATAACATAGGTACGGGATACATCATAGGCCTGATTATCATAATTATTTTGAATATGAAAATATTAAGTACCATGTCTATTGTAAACCAATGAACATTCTTATGTTGTTTGTGCATGCTTACAGCATGTCCTACGTTGGAACAACCTTGAGAATAATGTAAAAATTATTTTGATTTAAATACTGATACATTAGGACTTCTCTGTTTTTTCTTTTAATAAATGCGAAGGCATGTTTGAAACACTTCCTGTTATACCGAAAGTTGACTTCTTTCCAAACGTTATTTTAAATAGAACGCCCTATATAATTTTACAAATTTCGATTTTTTCCAAGAAAAGTTTGATAGAGCTTTTCATAATTATAAGGGAATATAAAAGAAAGTCCCATAAGCCTTATGCAAAAACAGGCAAAAATATATAGGGTGTTCAATTTTAAAATAACTAAGTGACGTCAATTTCTGATATTTCCCGAAGTGATCAAACACACGACTGCTATTTATTTTAATAAGAGCATAGAGAAAAACCTTGAGATACCAAATTTCAATATTTAAATGAAAGTGGTTTACGAAATAGTCAGAATAGATCCAGGCTGCATTAACAAAAATGGATCTTTTATAATATTATAAAACTCCCTTAGTACTTAGTTAACGCAATACTTCCATAATAATAACATCATAACTCGTTCCTAGGAGCACTCGCGGCCCGCAAAATAATAATGTGCCACTCCCCTCCCACACGCATCTGACTTCCGGGCTTATATCATTGCTATGAAAATTAAGGGATAGAGAAATTATTACAAGTATTGTTATTATAATGTCTTATTTTGTAACGGATTTTGGCTCTATATAAATAGGTACGTTATATAATTTTTTAAGTTAAACTATTTTTGTTATTTTTTTTTATCTTGTCCTCTTGTATGACCTCTTGTTATCGAAAAATACAACCAAAAATATTTTTCAAATCAGTTTTGTTGTGCTAATCGACATAAAATAATATAACGTCATTTTTATTAATATACGCACTGTCAATAAAATCTATTTATCTATGAGTTTATTATATTAAATAATTTTAATTATTGTTCATTATAAAACAGCCTTGACGCAATGAGAAAAGAACACATAAAACGCGGAAAAAATATTATTAGTCATTACAATTAGGAATAAACATTTAATTGATTACATATAGGAAACTAAAATGAATAGAGAATTGAAGAAATATCCTAAGAGCAGACCTTCACAAAGCCTTCACCCAATATGGGTCTTCTTTTCAACATCTATACAGTTCAAGAGAAACAGCAAGCAGTGTGATAAGTACGTAAAACAAATATTCAACCTATTCAAAGGATTTGGTACAAGCTTTTTGAAATAAGTCGCATATGGAGTTTATCTTACTCCAAGATTTTTTTAGTATATGATTACTGGCTTATACAGGGTGCGGCAGGCAAACCTGCATTTTTGAGAACAACGAGGGAGCCACAAAAGTGGACGGGGCGAGTAAGTAAAATTACCGTTGCGTTCCCCCCTTCAAAGCGTTTCAGTAACCATCTATTCTGTGATAGCCATAGAACAGTGATCCAAGCAAGAAGGGTCGTTCGCCGTGAAAGCATTTTATCAAAGTGGTAGTTATGCAGCTGCTCAATGCCGCTTTCGCACCTCACCCCATGTGATTTTTTCTTGCGGGGCTACATAAAGAGCAAAGTTTTCCAAGAAAGGCCTCGTACTCTTGAAGAACTGAAGGGGAGAATCCATCAGGTAATCGAAAGAATACCTCAGCAGATGCTCCGTGATGTAATGAATAATTTTATTCTATCTACATTTCTTAGTTGCATACATGAAAAAATAATAATGAATTTGCAAAAGAAATTTGGTTAGAAATTTTTAGAACTTGTTACAAATTTTAACGAAATCGACGCGAGAAGCTGCGCAGTGAACAAATTCTGCAGGCTGCTATCCCTGTCAGCAGCATTACCTATCCTCTGACAATCCACATAATTTTCCTCTCCAGAAACATTATTTTATTTTTGAGGAAGTGGCATACATGGATTAACTAAACTTTCACATTTTTTTACACAGAATTATTAAAACAATTTTGTAAAGTGGTGTGTCTATTATTTTCCTTGGTACGTGATACGATTCACAAAATATAAATCAATAGGCTTGTTTTGGTTCTGGACATGAACCGGTTCTGAACCGTAGTGAGCATGCGCAGTTTAAAAATTCGAAGACTTTTTCCAAACTGCGCACGCTCAGTACAATTCAGGACAAGCTTAAACTAAGTCAATATAAACAGATAAATTTTAAAATTCACATCTTATTGACAATTTATACATGTAGATAATGGAAACATAGGTTTTACAGGTATTCATACGATAAAACGCATTTTTTTTCCTTTTTGTAACACAAGTTCTACACAAAACAATTTTTATATCCACAGAAAGTGAACCTACTGAAAATAAATACATATTATCGTGCAAAAATCCGCACCAATTTTTTTGTACCTAAATCATGAAAATATACAAACCAATACAATACATTTTACTAAAAATTCTATAATTAACGCCTTTCTAAAAATAACCCCAAGTGGAAACAATCAACAAATGCACCATGAAACGTGGGTTAGAGACGCCGGACCGTAAATACCTTCACATTTAAAAAAATTAATGACCCCCATCGGTCTCCGTTTGTGCTCCACTTCTTGTAATTCTGTAATTGTATCCGGCTCAGCACCGAATCGCATTTGGAAATACGTTTTGGATTTTCTCTTTCTCTCTGTTAGTCCAGTCGACAAATTGTGGGCTGAGTATTGGCTTGTTCTATCTCCATTTGTACTCAAAATATGTAGATTTTGCGTCAGATTAAATTAAATATAAGTATTCATTTGTTCTATCTTCTAAAGAAAATATAAGAATTTTCAAGTCCTATAGTCCCCAAGTCCCCTCTTTTTACAAAATAATTAGGAAACGTAAATTTGAAGAGACACTTCGAAATTCCTCGACTTGAAAGAGAAAATCCAAAATTCATATCTATTTCATACGATCCTAGTTTCACCTGTGGTTTTGGTAAGGTTTTTAAAGATGTAGGTATGTCAGTGGTTTGTTCATCGGGAAATAAACTACAACAACTTTTAGGCAATCCAAAACACCAAATAGAAACTAAGGAAAAACCTCGAATTTACGAAATTAGCTGTAAAGGCTGGAATCAAAAGTATGTAGGACAAACTAGAAGGTCAATTGAAACTAGATTTAAGGAACATATGGCTCATCTCAAATATGGTAGAACAGATATAAGTCTAGTTCGCCCAACATGCGTCAGACAGCTGGATGCATCCATATCCCATATAGCCCACTTTATTGGTTAGTAAATCACAATTCACTGATACGTCGCAACGGTTCACTGAGCCGTTGCACGGTTCCCGGAACGTAACAATAGTTTAGGTGTAAATAGCACATAGTGTTAGCATAGCTTTAGTTTTAATCATCTCCAGATGATGCCAACTTGGTATGACGGTAAGAACAACCAATACACAATCAATTAACACTGACTGACAGCTGACAAACGTCACAGGATCCTAAATCCTAAGCTAACACTTAATTTTAAATTAAATCCGCAGTCGGCGTGAAGTTGATGTCCGCATCGACTCCTTACTGGGTTGGAACACATTGTGTGGTGTAAAAATTCCCAGAAAATTCCCTAAAGTTACGTTTTCTCGTATTCTACATAGAGTGGCTATTTTTTGATGTGTCATATAATGGATTTTGGCATTCTATATTTTTTATAATTTGTATGTATTGTTCACGAACAAACACCATGCAAAGAATGGTTGAACTTCAAAGCTGGTTTTCTTGTTTTGTACTTTTCGTTTCGTAGAACAAACCAATACTCAGCCGAAAAAATGTTACAGGAATTAAGATCTGATTAATTGGCTCATCACAAATGAGATATAGTTAGTTAGGTAGATAATAATAAATATTATGAATAACTTGTTACTTTTATGTATTGATATAGATTACTGAGCATGTAACAGTCTGTCATTTAGAAATTATTGATATCCAGATGTTTTTTAAACAGTCTTGAAGGCTTGTTCAAAAAGAAATGAGAAAAATATGGGAAATGCTTCATATGGGAGATTATTATTTAGTCTTACAATATCTGTTTAGAATATGTAATTGGTTGAGACGTCAAATTGTTTACTGAAGTTTATTTTGCTATATGTAACAGTTCCTATTTTGTTACAGAATTGTTTCCAACAAAAAAAAAATTCTGTAAGATCGTTTATTATCTTTTAAATTTATTAAGCCACAGGCTGAGTTTTGAGGAATTTCTATAAATTGTTAACACACAGTTTTAATAAGGGTTGCATTGCTTTTGTCATGTTAAATAATAATCCTTGGCTATAAAACGAATCGAAGGCAATATTTGACTGGCCTATTCTATCTGTCTGTTATAGTAAGTACTTCATTTTTAATGACAGGAGGAACACCTGGATACCAGGTAAAATGCGATTCTGAGAAATGCGCCGGTGAAGCGTAGCTAGGTTACCAAGAGGTTAAAATAGTATTTTTGTTTTATTTAGAAATGATACTGAAGTGTAGGCGGAGATGGCTTCCAAAGAACTCTCACGAGTAGGAGGTAAAATAAAAATATATGGGTAATTTTATTGGAGCAACCATAATTGGTTGAAAATATTTAAATTAAACACTTAAAAAATCGTTAAAATATCTTTTGGAGGTGGTGGCCTTAAGTTCCGTCTGAGGTTTCTCCACTTTACCTCTTTATTATTTAATGACAGAGATGACAAATAAGTTTAGGTAAATGACGGAGGAAAGCCATAAAGTGATGTATGGTAAATTTCGTAAAATTGTAGAAAATTCTATTAAGTATATACCTATTAGGAATACCGAATTAGGCCCACACAATCTGTAACATATTCTATTCATTTCATATCTAGAACTCGTACGGAGTCTTTTAATAAACAAATTCAATTAAAAAAGAGGAGATCTAAAAGGTCGAAACTTCGATTTTTCGTTTGGTGTTGGGATGATTGAAATTCGCGTGGTGATAGAACATACATACATAGATACATACACACATACATACATACATACATACATACATACATACATACATACATACATACATACATACATAAATATACAATACATAGTATCTAACTAAGGGATGTTCTCGGGAACTTGTGTATAACTTTAAATGAAATGTTTAAATATTCAAATCTCTTTTGATAATAATATCTCTTATCCTTAAGAATATCCTTAAAGGATAATTTGATGTTCCACTAATAATACCTATAGAAATGAACAAAACAATTCTTGCTGTCATTCTTATTATAGTACATATTCAAAACACGGATAACAGGTATAGAATAGAAATAATATAGATAGAAAATGTAATAGTAATAAATACAAAAATATAAAAATAAACATGTTTAAAATAACAATGAAAATCAATGAAGTATTTATTTATAAAAAGTCAACTGATCCAAGCGCGTTACTATTCACATATAATAGTCCTCGAACATTCCAAAATATTTTCGATCCTTCCGGTCCAGTACATTTTAGAACATTCTAGCTGACGATGACCCTAAAGACATTCGAGATCATTCTAGCTGAGAAAAACCTTCGAAACATTCGAGAACATTCAACCTCGCATAATTTTCATTTATTTTTTTTTATTATCAAGAGTGAGGGTGAAGAAGAATATGTATGAGAATTCTACGATGTTCCAGGACAGTATAGATATTTCTTTAAAATTCTTTAGCATTCTAGAAAAAACTGGAACAATCTTATAGAAAATTCGATAACGACACACATATTCGAAGTCGGCCCTTTCAACCCTTAAATTTCCCATACAACCATAGCTACCGACATGCAACCACCATAGTGCGCGATGGGGGACTTGGAGCTACTACCACATACAAACACTAATACTGCTTGGCCTAATCTATAAATGTTTCTGCTTTCGCCATCTTCAGGATAGGAAGACCACCTGTCACACATGTATTTGAAAACTCCGGAAGCAGAATCACGTGTCATATATTACCTTAAGGAAGACAGGTACAATTTAAAACGTATCAGCAAAGAATTTATAATAGAAATATAAAAAAAAAATATAAAACGTTGAATTTAAAAAAAAGTTAAATATTTTCATACTTCTGGTGATAATAGTATTAAAAAGACAAGTATATTAAAAAACAATAAGTTGATATTCTACACAAGTAATGTGTGCAATGAAGTCTACACTTCATAATTTCAGTATTTAGAAGCTATTTTTTCCAGCACAGTTGACCTGGAAAGAATGCGATACAGTCACTTCCTCAAATCCAGCTAAACGTTGCGACAATACATAATTGGTGCCAGAAAATGAATTTAGTTCGACTTTAATTGGAATGTTAAGTCGAGACATCCTATTCCTGTCTATTAATAGAACAATATAGTTATTTTTACCATGTTGATTTCAAATGTTTGCTATTTACTTTGAATTTATTTGCATAGTTTTCTAAATTGAATTGAATTAGTTAAAATACACAAAAAAATATGTTTCACTTTTTCTGGTAACCCCTATTTTGCAATCTTAATGGAAAAACTAACTTACCAAAAATGTTCTTAATGCTTTTAATAGTTGAGATCCTTCACTAAAAATAAAAGATTTTGGCAGAAAGTAGTAGCTAATAAGTACAATCTCCTGATGTGAACTTAGTTAATTAAAAAAGTTACCTATTTGTTCTTTGTTGTAGCTTCAGTTCTTATTTGTGTTTAAAAAACAAAATTGTGTGAAAGCGGTCACATAATATAAGTCCAATAGGTGAAAGTCACACCACCACACACCAGTATTTAAAATAAGGGCAGGCAATAAGTATTGCCAGATACAATATCTATAAATAATCGAAAATTATGTTTGACGAGAGTTGAAAATATATTGATTATGAATGTGTTTCAGAAACAAATGTTATTCTTTATTTATTTATAGGTAAATCGATGAGTGAATAGTGGAAAGCTTTAGAAATGAACATGAAAGATTCATTTAATATATCTAGTTAATTAGAAATATTGCATAAAGTGTTTAATTTTATTTACTGCATTTTTTATAAGTATAATTATTGTTCCTATTATTGAAATAGTTACTGCAATTTCATAAAACAAACTACAACTCTTTAAAGTTAAGAATATCAAGCTCGATTCATTCTTCAACATTTAGTTTATCAGTAGATATTTATTCTGTAAAAGTAACTGTACCTATTCATTTACAAACAGTGGGAAGTTCAATTAATTGGAATTAACGTCATTGCACTTGCTTGCATAATAATTAACTTTATCAGGTCCTATGAAATCTCCCATAAGGTTATTCTCCTGTAAGTTTCCAGTTTACATGTACTGGTAATTCAAAAGCTTCTTCTAAATATACTTAGGAATAATTATTTTTACATTTCGACACCATAGCTTTCACAATTTTATTATAGATATACTTATAATTAAGATTTTTTTAAAAAAATCTCTTTTTGTTTATTGCCCAGAATTTTCGTCCAATTATGAAAATTCTTGATTGTTTTGTTAGATAGGACCGATAAAAAAAATATAAAACATGGTATACCAGTGGTACTGTAAATATATTTATTTTCGATCAATTAAAACATCCCTGACTTTTTTGTAATTCCCGGACTTTTCAGATACTGATTTTCCTAGATTTTTCCAGGTTTTCAAGATTTCTCAGATTGCTAGTAATCAGAAAGTTGCCTCTTATAGGGAATGAACAAATTGTAGTAATTTTATTCCATTATTTTTATATTAATTATTATTGTGGCGTGAAAAAATGTTTGTTGAATCAAAATTACAAATCAGTCAGCTTCCTATTAAAAGTATCTGCAATCAATAGTAATTTTATTGGCAATTAGATGAGTCTATTTAAGTAACCATGGTATAACAGAAATGTTATTCATCTGTTTTGCGACACACTCATTTAAAAGTGTCAGAGAACACGGTAATTCCCACTGGTGCATATCTACGATATTCCCGTTAACTGTTTGCTACGCATCCAGTGTAAAATTTGTTGAATTTCAATTTGTCTTGGTAATGTCATTCATAGAATCGCAACCGATTCGCCATCTCATTGTAATACTCGTTTTGTTTTTACTTTACACAAGTTGATTTCCCTACCAAATTCCCTGGAACTGGTCCAAAGCAAGCACCATTTGCTGAGAACATTTTTGTGTGATTAAAATAAGAATAATATAGTAAGTATTTGAACTTGTTACGGATATTTGAGTTTTTTGGACAATATGCAAAAAGACTTCGATGACCTGAATAATGCGCACATTTATAATAGCTACACTATAATAGCTAGATAAATACCTTTCAGACTAAACAATTTTCAAGTAGACTTGGAGTTCCTATAAAAGGAAAAATATTCAGAAACGGGGCTAACATTGATCTTGTCTACTAGATCTGGCAAAATATATATTCTAGACTCACAGTGTACAATATATAATAGTTTTACTAGTTTAGTTTGTCTAGATATTTGCTTTAAGAGCCACAGAGGCAGCAATTGTTATAGGGAAAATCAGCACTTGGGGAGCCTGATAGGTATTCAGGCTCCCAATACTAACATTTTACCAATGGAATCGCCAATTCCTCTTTCTATGTAGTGAAAAATCTTTGGAATTGGTCTACTTGTTCATCCTGTAGCTTCTGCTCAGGCATCCCCTATGCCTTGAAAGGGCAATAAAGGGTGCTTTTGTCACCCTCTATTTGCGAGAACATCCCCGAAAATTCTTTATGTATTTTCACATCCTCCAGTATGCATCACAAACTGGAGGAGGACAACTTCCCCTTTGGTACACGTACTACCCTTCTCATATAGTCTACTCAGTATAAAAATCATTAACTTGAAATGGGTCCCAGGGGGTGAAAAACAGATAGCACCCAAAACATGTGATCTCAATTTTCCATGCAATCTCAATTTTCCATGCAATCTCAATTTTCTCGAAAATTATTGAGCGTCCCAACTTCTCCTTTGGTACACGTAATACCCATCTCATATAGTCTACTCAGTATAAAAATCATTAACTTGAAATGGGTCCCAGGGGGTGAAAAACAGATAGCACCCAAAACATGTGATCTCAATTTTCCATGCAATCTCAATTTTCTCGAAAATTATTGGGCGTCCCAACTTCCCAAGCTTTAAGTTTCAAATTACGATTTTTGTAATTTTCCGACGATGCATCCCAGATTTCTGGTTTTTGTTAGACTACACTTACCATTTCTTATGATTTCAGTATCAAAACGATAATTGTCCTTGCTCATTGCCATTTTATATCATTAATGTGCTTGCAAATCGCAAATTGGCAACACAGTTATTTCAAACGTAACCGATGATCTGCTGCATGTGAACAGCTCCCTTTGTTGAATAGATCTGATCACAAACCGACGATCGGACAAGTCACGAGGTAACCGATGGCTCGAGCGTTTTTAATCGGTCGACCGATGATACGCACTCATGTGATAGCTACGTTTGAAACAATGAACCCTCCCGGTCGTCAGCGCCGATCATCTGTCCCATGTAAACGGCACTTAGGGACATCAGAATGTAATCCAGAATGAAACATAACAAACGGGCCCTCCTACTTCCGTCAAATGTGTCAAAGAGGAACTCATATTTAACGCAAAAGTGACGAAATCTGTATAACCAAGCAATTCTGTTCGCTAGTTTAAAATGAGTCAACTGATCCTGCATATTGACACCATGTTTGGTAGTATTTTTGTTTAGCTTTTGGTGGGTTGTTCAAATGTGCTTTTAAAATAAATGAAATATTTGACATTGAAAATGATAACCTTGGATTATTTGATCAAAAAACTGGCTTCAGTATGACTGGTAGCATATGTTTGACGCGGTAGTTTTAACAGGTTTTCATGCCAATAATGTCAACGAGCGAGATTATTGTAAATGTATTTGCAGGAGATGCCGAAACAACAACGTGCAATGTGCCCCGACTGGCGTTGAATTACTCCAGCATCTCCACAGATAACGACCTGATGCTTTTCGACAGATCGAGAGGGAAGAGAAAGACCTGGAAGAAAAGAAAGAAAAAGAAGTAAAGATCTAAAGGGGGCACTACGGTGTTTTTCTCAGTACTACTAACATTAGGTATATATGAAATTGGATTTCCAAACATCGACAATCGTGAATATATTTCGAGATATTTTCATCTGACTCTTGAGATATTTTTAATACATAAAAGCTTAAGGGCTTAAGGAAAGTTAGGCTCCTTATATTAAAATCCAATTTTTACAATATATATTTAGAAAGTTTGAAGACACCAAAACAATAGGTACTAAAACAAGTAATTAGTATGTAATTATCATAATTTGGAAGGGATTTTGCTATATATACGCCGAATATTTGCTATATATATACGAATTATAAAGTAATGGAATAAAATTATATCTCATACATAATGTTTTTAATACGTATATTGCGTGTTTTCCTCTTCACTGCAAATATAGAAATCAAATCGTTACTTATACCCTCGTTCTTAATATACCTTTGTCAACGGTAAACATTCTATTATTATAAATATGCCGTAAATAACAACATACTTCTATGCTAATTATTCGTTAAGTAATGACTTTCTCTTGTAGTATATTTAATGTACCTTGCACGCGAGCTCTTGGAAAATTGATATATAATTTGGTTTACTGGGTCAGTTCGGAGGAAACGGAGGGGGGAACTTTACCAAGAAACACTCTAATTATATGTGTAGCTGCTAAGAATGTTGGTTTCGTTTCCACGGTCTTGCGAAACGTCCTGAGACAAATGCAAGGTTCTACGTATAAAGGAAGAGTTAGCAAGGCCTTAAGAGCTCTTAAGTGTAACAACGACACCAGGAATAACGACTTATATTTTTAAAGCGAGAAATATATGCACGCATCAAATGTAACAGAAATTTGTTTGAGATCATTCCTTAATTTCCTAATATTAGTTAGAAAAATACTGAATTTTCAAGTTATAGGAAGTTATAAATCAATGTTATTAGAACAAAATAGCAATTTACCATATTATTTTTAATCATGAATATAGCATACAAATTAATACCCTAATTACATTTTTCTTTATATAGGAATTAAGCCAAAAAGTTAACTAAGAGAACATTATTAATGAAATCATCAAATATTATGGTTCAATAAAGTTTTGTATTATCCTAGGTATGCGAAGGAATAACCTTATTATTTTTAAGATATGTCGCAAACAACTGCTTTGCGTACAACAGGCACCGATCAACATTAAATTACAGATACAATTATAGTAGGTAACGAAGAAATACAAAACTTTATTGAACCATAATATTTGATAATTTCATTTCACAGGGTTGCAGACTACATCCCAAGGGTGGGACGTAGTCCCAGTCATTCTATATATCTTATAATTTTTAAGTTGTAACTATTTTTGTTGCTTAAAGTCATACTTTAAATGTATTATTTCCGTAAATACCTTGACCCATCCGTCCACAGTAAATAATTTCTAAATGTCAGTGTCAAGTCGATTTCTTTCTTATTAATCATATCTTAAAAAGAATTAAACCCACGTACAAGGAAGTATGGGGTCATTATAAAGTAATGGGTAACCTTCAAATTCTTATATAATTTTAAGAAATCAAGTTAGTAGCAAAAAGTAAATGGAATCTAGCTGCTTCAATAATTGGCGGATTACTGGCTGTGGGTTATTTAAAAAATTTGGTGTTTAGAACACGACCAACAACGATGGACGACTCTATCAGGGAGCAAATTGCTGCAATTCAACCAGAAATGCTGAACAATGCTGCTGAACAATGTATACAATTTGGAGGAATGGCCGGTGATTGTACAGGAAGCAAAATGGGCGACATATCGAACATTTACGTTAATCACTGTTGAACATAAAAAAACCCATTGTTTAAGCAATAGAATTTCTTTCACATCTTGTTTTTAACTTAATTTGTTGAAAATACATAATAAGCTGAAATATAACCCTTACTTTATGATAACAAAAGTCCCCCAAAAATCATGTGTAGAATTCAAATATGTGATAAATAAGTTATTTATGTATCAAGGGAATTATAAGGGCCTTAATTACCGATGGCAAAGTGTGCGTCCCGAGGGACAGCAATTGCCTGAGGTTATTAAGGCTCATTAATTCCCGTTGTACATAGATAATTTTATTTCTGACCGATTTCAATAAAATATTGTTCATTTTTAAAACGGAAAAAATGTACCAATTTATTACCTTCCCGGTATATTTGAATCAGGTACCATTGATTATAAGAGTTTTGTTGTTGCTAGGTTGTTGCTATGTTACTTGTTTATAAACAGAATTGTTACTTGTTTATAAACAGAACTTTGTTATCAAGCTGTGTTTGCGTTAAAAACGTGTTTTCTACCCCAAATATAATGGAGCAGATTTTGAAAAAAGCTGAAAAAGCAAGAGAATCATTAATTCCATCGAAAAGTGAAGCCGTATACCAAAAAGAATACAAGATATATCTGGAGTGGATGACACGGAATAATGTTATGCCAAAAGATGCCACTGAAACTGTATTACTGACATATTTTCAAGAATTGGTAAGGAATATTCTATGTTTTTTGGTAGATTTGGTAGTAATTGTGTTTATTCGTTGCAGTCAGAAACGTATAGTCCGAATTCTTTATGGACTAAATGGTCAATGCTAAAATCGAAGGTGATTATACATGAGAAACGAGATATCACCAAGTTCTATGAACTAGAGGCTTTTTTGAAACGGAAGAGTAAGAGTTATAAGCCGAAAAAGTCTGCTGTTTTATCTCCTAATGATGTTATCAGATTTCTAAAGAACGCTCCTAATGAAATTTATTTATTGCATAAGGTAATTTTTTTCTTATTTTCCTTTTTGTGTGTATTTATTTCCTTTTTTTGTTTTAGGTTGTTTTGATTATGGGTTATTTTGGAGGATGCAGAAGTCAGGAACTTTTGAATATGAAGATATCGGATATAGAGGACCGGGATTCCGTTATGGTAGTGAACGTACCGAAAAGTAAAACTGGTGTATCGAAGAAATTTACAATTGTGGATGAAAAAGAGTTCTCCGCTTTGCCTTTATTAAGACTTTACATGTCTTTGGCGTCCTAAAGGTATTGAACGATTTTTTTTGAGCTTCCGACAAAATAAATGTACATCTCAGCCAATTGGAAAAAACATATGTTTGGGAAAATCCCCAGCAAAATCGCAATGTATTTAGGATTGCCAAACCCATCTTCCTATACGGGACATTGCCTTCGTCGCACTTCTGCTACTGCTCTAGCTAATGCAGGAGCAACTATGACTAACTTAAAAAGACACGGAGGTTGGAAAAGTTCCACGGTGGCGGAGGGGTATCTGGAGGATAGCATCGAATTGAGAAATAAAACGGCGCGTATGTTGTCTACTTTGCCATTAGAAGAGGGAGGTACCTCAACTGTAGTGAACAGAAGCTCCATCCATACAAAAGAAGAAATTGTTTCCAGTGGCGGTAGTAATTTTCAGGGAACATTTCAAAATTGTACATTTATTATTTTTAATGACGCGAATAAATAAAATATGGTTCAGTTTTCATTTCATAAATATATACACATATATGTATATTAGCATTTTTTATTTTATTTTTACTTGTGAAAGGTAGAGGGAATTATAGAATCTATAATGTCCAAAGAGAGTTATGACCCTCTTTATTGATAGCGTAACTATGGCGATATAAGCTTATAATATCCCGGTCAGAAATAAAAAAAATTATAATAACGAAGTTAAAACCAACTTTCTGTATAATCTGAATTCATTTTACCACTAGCAAAACAAATGGTTCCTTTATGGATCCTCATCAGAGGACGTTCAAATCAAATTAAATAAATTTAATAGGAAGTACTATCTACAGCATTTCATTCTTCTGAAAAATTACTACGCACTTCCTACCGATAAAATGTGAATGACATCATGCGAATCA
Organism: Pogonocherus hispidulus; assembly: GCA_963924545.1. Lineage (NCBI taxonomy): Eukaryota > Metazoa > Arthropoda > Insecta > Coleoptera > Cerambycidae > Pogonocherus > Pogonocherus hispidulus. Next base: position 45,760,111 of record OZ004698.1, on the reverse strand, counting down.
AACAGGGAAATGACACGATACAACAATAAATTTGAATCAAACAAAACATTGACATTCCCGCAGCACCCTAGAAACCCAATCTAAAACTATGCCATGGCCAGAATCTATATAGGGGGTCATAGAGGAACTTTGCTTTGACGGATCATACATTATTATTTTATTCAAGGATTTTCTGAATTATTGTTGTCTGGGCGCTAATTAAACGTTGCTTTAATATACTATCGCTGATCAGAGCGCGTGTCTATCATATGTCTTTCTAGGAACGGCAGCACCAAAGCAACAGACTATTAATAATACTTTAAGATAAGATCTCAGAAATTGATTAGTGGAAAATAAGGCGGCGAATAGAAACTGAATGTACGTATATCCACCTTAATTCGCGGAAACTGGAGGTTCATGCTACAGGTGTTCACTGCGTATTGATTTATAAAATATCATTAGAATTCTGGGCTGACAAAATTTTCGAGAATATTTATGAATTAGAGGCAAATATTTGAAATTCTAAAGATATTTTATGTTATTTTATTTTATTTCGTACATCACCCAATAGACAAGCCAAAAAAAAATTACCAAAAAAGTATTACATAGTAACTGACAACTACAATACAAAAAATACAAATTATAAAAATTAACTAATCTTAGTTTGTATAAAAAAAAAAGAACTAATTACAAGTACGGTAGAGTCCTTTGATACAACTCAAAGTGGCATTAAAAATATCAAGTCTACCCTGCAAGCTGTTGCATAATGAACATATTTGAAAAACTGGAGAAAATTTGAGGCTATTAGTAGTAGGTCTAGATAAATAAAACACACAAGTATTGCGAGTTGATACTGCAGGAACGTGTATCTGAATTAGCGATAACAAAAAAGGACAGTCATGTAAATTACAAAAATCTTGTAAAGGAAAATTACACAGTATGCTACTGATAAGACAGTGAAGGAAATTAGACTCATGTTTCTCTAAAAAAAGAGGTATACTAGGTAGTAAATAATGTTTGACTATGTCTTTCCCTCTCTCTGCTGAAGTCTTCTTTTAACCAATCTGCAGAGTATGGCCGACATAAGTAATGTAATCACCATAGACAGCATAAAGTGGTGCAAGTTCGCACCAAGCTTTTTTTACCTGCACGCATTAGGGTTGTGTTCTATGCACAATATGCAATGCAATTATCATTACAATGGACACAAAGAAAAGTATTTGTACGCAATTAAACTTACAAAATATCCATTACTCGCAGCTGTATCCCTAATCAATGCTTTTTATTTTTCAAACATCTCCTTATTTAGGGGGAAGCTTAATAGGCGATGAATTAAAAAAGTGAAATTGCCATTTTGCGTTGAGCACAATGGTGAGAGTCCTTAGGGATATATATCTTAAAGTACTGGTATCTTTTCTGAATGTCAAATTTTAACTTATTTTCACTATTTCTAATTATTAATACATAAGAATGGTAGTTGTCCAGTTTTCAATTTTTTATGTAAATTTAACTGACGCGAAACGACTGTTCAATTTGGAAATAAAGTTGTCAATATCAGTGACTTTTGTATCAAACACTGTAAAAATATCATCCACATATCTAAAGCAAACCATGGGGAAATACTCGAATTCTTCTTTTGCCTAGGTTTCAAATCTGTTCATGAAGAGATTGGCAATAAATGCCTATTTCATTCATTTCGTAATGTGTCCACTATAAAGTTTAAAACTTTTAACCTGTGTATATACATAAGTAAATATATGATTTACTTGAAATAAATATGTAATAGTTAAGTAGAAATAGATTATCCATGCGTGTAAAATTTAAAAGAAGGAACTGATAATTTTTATCTTATACTTTACTTTATGCTAATGGTTGTAAAAGTTATTTAAACATATTAACTTTTGTTATATACGAATACGAAATTTCGCGCATTAATTTTAACGAGTATGTTGAAGAAAATCGGCGTAGATTGCTAATATATATTATATTATAGGCATACCCTTAATCTAGCACAGCTGGTTGTTTGTGATCAATGTAATATTATATAATAATTCATAAAATATGTAGTTAGTAATTACAAAATATATCAGGTATATATTTTCATAATATAGTATATTATATCATAATATAGATATCATGTTTATTATATAATAAGATTTTTTTTCATTTTACATTATAAAACAGCACTAGGTATAGGTCATTCACGTTAAGTTTAAAGTGACGTCACCTTGTCAAAAATGCGCCGTTGTCAGATGTGCCTTTTTTGTGGGCGGGAGTTTGAAAAATGTCACAGAATCACAACGGTTTTAGTTCCGAGAAGAACTGTTTTTAATATAAATAAAGTGAATAACTAGAAAACGTAAATAGAAAATACACGAGCAAAATTTTACCACAACCAAACATCAAAAAATAATAGACAGGCAATATAAATAAATAACAACTTGACAATGCAGAGAAGGGTTGCTAAATATAAAATTCTTTATAAATGGCAAATGCTATGCTAATTTATTGGTCATTTGTTTATCGAGTATTGACAACAATTAATTACTGAAAATGACGTCAGTTTAAACTTAACGTGAATGACCTATACCTACCTAAGCAGTGAATTCTCTCAACGATAAGCAAGTTGAATTAACAAGCACATCATTTGGCTATATAGAAATTAGTGTTCTGCATACATACATAACGACAAACATCGAATTCTTTGTATTTCAACAAAAATAAGTATTACGCAAAGCATTAGTAATAATTACTTAGTCGAACAACCGTTGAAGCTAATCTATTTTCTCTTTAATTCAAGTAATTTGCTGCATAATAATTATAAACAGTTAAATAATTAATTATACGATATGTTTACTTAGAATGCATTTTACCAATCATTCTTTGAAGAAGATTTGTTTTACTAAAATGAAATGCAACCGCCTTTATCCTTATTTGTTAGCTAGCTAACCAATAAGGATAAATTATTTTTGTAGTTAGACTAAAGTCTTGTTTGATTTGACTAAAAGTCTATCTACCGGGTGCTATTATGAGACTTCTTATATGTTCCCGTACAAATTGATTAATATATGTCAGAAAATTTATTGAATCTCTGGATATAAGTCATATAGCGCATGGTTTCGTGTTTATAATTTGTTTATAAACTGATTAATTGTTTATTCGTAGTATAAATAACCAAAAAACCGCATTAGAAACAATCGAACTGGAAGCTATTACCTATTTGTAATTGAGGCAATTTATGGCAAGAACCTAGTTATGTGCAGTTATTTCTCAGAATAATCAACGCATTAATTTACATAATAATGGGATATTTTATGGGAATTATATTAATGACTTCAACATAAAACAATAAATAGGTATCTGCCTACGCTACCACAAATCACGCCAAAAGAATAAAACAATTATTAAAAACGAACTTCACGACATAATAAACACAAAACTAAACAGAAAACACGCTTTGATTACGGCAATTTAAAAAATTGTTGCAAGTATTTAATCTTAGTGAAAATCCTGCGTGTCTTTGTAGGTTTTACAACTCCTGAAAGCAAAAGCAATGGTATAACTTAACAAGATGGTTTTGCGCTGTTTCCTTTAAAGACTACTGCACGAATCCTCTTACTGTTATCAGTTTTAGGCTTAATCATTTGCCTTTAAATATCAGTTTCATAAATCAATTATTGTTGGTGCTACATTTATAACACAATATACTTCAATTCAGTGTGGTTAAGGGCAAAAGTATTTCTGTCAAACAGGCTAGATAACAGTTTCAAGCAATTCTACAATAATTCTAATCGAATTTATTAGGCACTTTAAATGAAGCATGGTGTTTACAATTTTTCAGGAAAACTGGGTGAACCAAAAGTAAAAGTTTCCTGTTCACTCTATTTATAGAAATAATATTATATATTTTCAAAAAGAGAACAGGAGCAAGTATGACATCGAGTCGCGTGAGTGTGCGAAGATGACGTAGGATATATAAAAATAGTTATTTACAACAAACAAATAGTTTACAACTAACAAGTTGTAAACAAATAATTTTAGAGGTATAAAGGACAGAAATGTTTATTTTAAAATGAATTTACTTGGCTCATAATATGTCAAAAGAATAGCGAAACGCACCGACACAGCGAAAAGTTTGATAATTACCAAATAAATCGACCATATTCTTATCGTATCAATGCGAAACGACATAACAGGTAATGGTATACAATTGTGACAATGATGACAATTTATGGTACACGCGATAGGTATTCTTACTTCTTATTTACCAACCTAAAATCATTATTTATACCTCATGTCAGTTTTCATGAAATCATTTTAATTAGTTAAAAATCTCTTTATCAGTTTAGGACATTTTGACGACAATTTATACTATTTTTAACATTATAAGCTAATTACTATAATTGTGCCATATAAGTAAAACACAATTTATAATAATAGTGTTGGGTATATCAAAACTAAAGTTTACGTACACAAAGAATGAATATAGGTTATGACGATCGGGTAACTTTTCTTAATGAAATTGCATCATTCGTTCTTTTAACCAATGTTTAGTAACGTGACGAAGAATATGGTTTATAATTATTATAAATTAAAATTTAAATAAAGGAGCAATGCACACAATGAAGGAAATGCCAAATAATTTATTTATATCTCAACGTCGAGTTTAAACGTGGCGAGTTACTATTTATTAAAACATTAGACGAATCAATTGCTTTAAACTATAATTACTTTCTAATCTTTTTCCTTGAGTAGTACATTTTTTTTTCATTTTAAATAAACCTCTTTTTCTGCGCAGCGACTAGTTTACAAAAATAAACTTAATTTGATTAAGGAAGAATGTTTATTCCTTATCCAAGATGTTATTCGATGCATATAGATAATATTGTCCATTGATAAGAGTTGTCTAAATCTCTCATATTTATATTTCCCTGGAAAATTTCGAATATTATTTTCGCTAAAACACTAGAATTTCCACTGTACTCGTGCCGTTCACGTACGACATTTCGTAATGCAATTATTATCGTTCTGTTTCTTGCCTGAGTTCGTTCGAGCGTGAAGGTACCGTATCGCTCGTAGAAAACATCAACGACCAACAAGGACAATGAAATTAAACAATATTCTCGGAATATGAAGCCATTTGCTCAATTATTACTATAATTAACGGCGGAAAAAGATATAAAGAATAAACAATCTTTCCAGGAATACAATTGAGGGAATAAAATGAGGAAAAGTTTTCTTTCAATGTTTGTTATAGATAAGTGAATTATTATATAATTCTGATTGCACAATATACTTAAAAAATATCTATCTTCAGCTTAATGATCAATTAAGAACAATCAGTGGCGGCTGGTGAAATTTGAAAATGGGGGGGTACAGGGAAAAAAATGCGCCGCAGGCGAAAATTTTGCATTTTTCAAGGTCAAACACCTTCAAATTAAAAATTAGAAATTCGTAGAGCAAAAATATTTTCTTGAAGAAATAGGTTTCGTTAGGCAAATATCCCCTTTTTTGATGCGATTGACAGAAATTTGTTTTGTTGTGTCTGTACTCTGTACTGTCTGGTCGACGGGGCAGCGCCCATTCAATGACGTAACAGAACGCATTAGAAAAGACGCGCTGGAAAAATAGAAGCAATGTATCTTTTTCTTGCGCATACAAATAGAAAAGAAAAAAGAACAGGCACACAGCGGCCGTGCCCACCCCAGTGGACACACGGATTACACAGACAGTGAAGCGTGAAGCGATCTAGACGCTAGTCGGATATGTAGGCACCAAATGTTTCAATATTTATGATGAAAAATTAATAAAAAAATCCACCAAATTATAATAATTATAAAAGTTTATAAAATATCACAACATTCACAAGTCTTATGTGCTTACGCATAGGGCACGTGCCCTTGTGCCCATTATGACTAGCCGCCACTGGGAACAATTATGTAAACAAATACGAAATGTTATACTTACTGATATATGATTAATAATTATCTGGGCCTGTAGCCACTGACCTAGAGGAATTTAATAAGAAGTGCAACTACAGTAATACCATGCAAATTCTGAAAATCTGAAATCTGCGAAATTTCGAGTATTATAGAAAAAAGTAGAAGCCTAAAATCTGAATTTCATTCAGTCGTTTCATTACAAGTCACGGAAGGCTATAGTGCAATTTTTAAATTGGCGAATGCGCCAGTGCGATTCGCGATTTTTTATTAAACGGTAAACAGTCGAATACGCTAGAACTTATTGTTATTGATTAAATATTCTTAAATTGATTAAGTTTATGATGTGTAAAATTGTAGAAAACAAACGCATAATCCATGAAGGAGTTATTTGAAAACAATTTATTACAATAAGGATAATATATAAGTTAAGCAATTTCTTTAAAACAAGTAATTTTGGAATTGAAACTGACACAGTTAAACCTTTATTTATTTTTTCCATTTTAAGAAAGTTTGTAAATATTTGAAAATAATATTGCCTAGATTTGATTACACTTTTTATTCAAAACAACATTTACTTAATAAAAATATGCAATTGATTCCATTAAAAATAATATTGTTTTTCATTACTCTGAACTTTTTTACTGAGATATAATAAAATGTTAGTATCTCTTTCGTTATTCTTTATATATAGTGAGAATTATTATTAAATTAATTTTATTGGATTAAAACTGAAGTTGCAGTAGCACATTTTTAATAAATACTATTAACATTTTTATTAATAACCGATATAATCTAGTTTCTGCAAATTATACATAATAGTTGAAGGAAAGCTGGAGAGAATTCTCCTTCATATCAAAACATATGTCTTAATCAGGATTATTGTTTATCTAGCAATAATCATAAGTATTTATTTAGCCAACCCATCTAATAAAATTGATACTATCAGTGTATGATTCACCATACATTCTTTTGACACCACACCACGTGCTTAAAACAATAAAAACAAGGCAGCATGCAGATATATTGAAACTCCAAAAGCCACTGCATCATATGCAATAATAAAAACAAACAAATGAACTGATCTTCATGAGTGGTTTTTAAATTTTGTTTTCTCGTTTTAATTATGTTACATTAGGTGCTGTAATCCCTTCAGAATTTAATCTTCTCAATCTATAAGTAGTTATCAGTGCAGGAATGACATTAATGGGATGTTCTTTCATAGTTTTAATATCTGTAAATGTTTATATATTTTTTGTAGCATTATTTTGTATATACTACACAAATAATTCCTAATTTAGATGTAATAAAAGAGTATAAACAAACATGTAGGTGTATAAGTAATTTAAACCGTATTTAAATTTTTCAAACCTGAAATAATTCCAATAGGCAATAGGTAGATGCTGAAATTGTAGGAGTATAATTAAGAGCTATTTAAACATTTCTATTATTATTATTATTAGTCAGATATGTTTCCGGTCCGATATTAAATGAAGAACACAAAGTATTAATATGTGAAGGGTTTTACCTAACTATAACCAAATATGTTTAAACATAATTTCGATTAACCCTTGTATAAAGCCCGCGTAACGATTTCTTAAAAACGTTAGTGAACCAATTAGGGCTTGGTCTTATGGTGTGACAATCGGTTAGTCACAATTCTTGTAAACTGATATTCTCACTTGCGAATATTACATTTCTGAAATTGATTAATAATGTTTTATTATCTATAACAACTTCCTCTATATTTACGAAATTGTTTCATACACTATAGCATCCTGATTATCTGAAGAATTCACCTTTGTTTGCAAATGATATTATCATACTTAATGTGTGTTTGCTTTAAATGAAAAGAGAAATTCATAAGGACATTTGACATGTACTTTTAAAAGCGACAAAGAACATTACCTATGTATAAATTTGTAATCTACTAAAAATGTATGATCTAGAAAAGTCTTATATTTGGTTCCTAATACTTATATAAGGACTTTTCTGTGGCAATATATATACACTTACGTAAATATAAGAAATGCAGGTTTCCGCCAACAAAAGTGAAGAATCTAATTATTAAACATTCTATACCGAATACTGTGCGTTTCACGAAGTTGTATCCCGGATTGGAATGTTCGGATTGTCAGGATTAGCTGGCAAATCCTGTGCGAGACTGGCACGCGCGCCTAAATCACACCACCTCAATTTGTAGCGGTCCGTAACCGAGATGTGCCAATGCATTGAATTTAACTAATAATATGACGACGCTCCATACGTTGGAGATATATACTAACATTCCAATCCGGGATACAACTTCGTGAAACGCACAGTAGTTAGTTGGGGAACACCAAATTATACTGGTACTGTTTCCATAAAGTTCTTGTAATAAAAAAATCCTTTAAAATAATTAGATTATTACCATGCTTCTGTTAGTGCAGTTATTACCAGTAAGAATTTCTTATTAAAAAAATAGTGTAGATATGAAGTAACTAAACCCAAAAAATAATAAAGAAAACCTATATTATAATAAAAATATTATGAATATATGTACTTTAACTAATGAGGTTTTCTAGTTTTCCCTCATTCCTGTACCAAATGGTGGTTATGGTTTACCAACCTGTTGTTCCTGAGCCCTAATAATATATCGACCCTTCCTACATAAAGCTCTGACTTTTGACTTTATCACTGTGATTAGAATGAGGGGTAAAGATATTATTTTTTCAGATGTATTTTACATAAATAGAATTTCAATACAATTTTACTTTATTTTCATTTTAGTACAATGACACTTTTTTACAGATAATACTGAAGGTGTACTGAAAAATAAAATACCTTATTTTATAAAACGAAGTAACAATTAATATAATATAAAATGTATAACACAAAATAAACAAGAAATAACATCAAAGTAGGTGTACCATAATCAATTTTATATATAAACAGAATATAAAAGAATGTCAGTCCCTGCGAAACTTAATTAAAGAAAAAGATAGACATATTTATAAATTAAATATAATACAACAATATACCAATTTTTTTTGCGATTTTTACACAAATTTCTGACGAGGTTTTTTTCTCCAATACCCTTGAGTAGGTACGTCCTTAATTTCTATTGTATATATATACACACAAAATATTCGTGTTATAGGGAAGATGGTTCGCGATTTCAGAATTTCTATAATTTAATATATTTTATACAATATTTTAACGATTACCAAGAGAGAAATACCTACATTACTTATTTGCTATCCTTGAACAATAAACTTTTCTTGTAAAACTCAGCATAAATACGATATTATGTATTTTCTAGTAAATAGTTAAAAGTCAGGAAGTGGAAGCATTTGAGTTATTACCCAGCGCGGTTTTCCGCTTCGTCGATGCAGATCTAGTCTGCCTGGCATTTCCGTTCCCATTCCTAAAGCGCCTCACTCACATGCGTATTTGTCCGTCGATTAGTTCAACATACGAATCCATGAATCCATCCATATACGAGCGATATCTATATGAATCCTTTGCCAGCAGAAGTGGTGGGTCGATACGTTTTTTATATTGTCAATAGATATTGAAAATATAATTTATAAAAAAAAAATTATTAAGACGATATTTTGCCGGTGAAAATATGTAATCGATTGATGAATGTGTTTCAGTGATGACCATAGACCTCTTGAGAATCTCTAAAAATGATAAACAATCGAACAAATAAGTATCTATCCTGTTTATATATTATAAATATGCTAGTCGTGATTGATTATTGCACCAGAGCAAAGTCGTCGAACGGGTCCGCACGTGCACGAACCACTTAATCTTATACCGCATTCAATTTTCTCGGCGAATGCAATTTCGTGGATTCCACGAATGGCAATGTTTATTCCCTACACGAAATACATGCCTCCGCATATAAAGCGGCCTCGTGTCCGATACATACGTGCAACGTAAAACGTTTCAGCAGAAATACTAAAATAACTATAAAATCTCTATTTTCAGAGATGTAATATTTTCTCGTGGCACCGCTTGCAGCTACAGACGCATGAAAAACGGCGGCGATCGCATGTGTTTACTGCATTTTTCTCCGACTGCATCAGGGATGAATGGGCGGTAAATAATGCACATTCCTCGCAAAGAAGTTATTCCTACTTCCAAAAATTTTATAATCGTTCATTATTTAAAAAGTAAATCGAAAAATACGTGACCTGCATACAGTAATAAAACATACAACAATCGTGTCAATCGTCTACACTTGCAAATGTTATTTTAACTGACGTGTGTCCATCATCACTTGTCATGTAAAATTGGGATGCTACCAACTTTTCGATATATGCACGCGGTGTTGAAACTTGCATACTGGTATAAGGGTTTACATACAGGCATTTTACCATTAACTCGCACTAGCGACGACTACATTTTTGTAATTTTGTATATACTGTGGAATAATATATCAGCGCAGGTTCATATTTACGAATATTATTTTGAAGTATGGCGATTGGAAAATTTGAAGAATATACAGGTGCATATCAACTATCTGGTCAAATTTTAGCATCGCCATCAGAGCTACTCTTAAAACAATGTTGAATTTAAGAGTAATGGAAAGAGAGTGGTGGTTGTCCTGCAATCCAGCGATCCTTGAAGGTTGATAGGTGGATTGAAGGAAGTGGATATAAATAAATTATTTATTTATGCGTTACCTACTGTTCATTGTATATGCTAGTAAGGGTTGATGTACGTATAAATGTACTGATTCTACTAAACCTATCCATATATACCTACAGTTCATTTTGAAACAAAGACCAGATATTAATACATTATAGAGTTAAATAAAGAGAAATAACATAACATATGCAATACCAATACTCAGGAGCGGCTGGTGCATAGGTGATGCAGAGCTGCAGAACTGTCAAACATTTCTTATATTTACTTATTATTTATACATTTAATATATTATTTTTATAATAATATATTATTTTACTATCACTATCTTTGAACTAGCGCCATGACGTATTTATTACTGTGCGTAAACCGAACGCCTCCGACCAGCGATTTTACAACTTATTTACAATACCGGTGAAGCCAATACAATAGACCAGACGAATTTTCTAATCGCTGTCGCAGTATCCTTTAGATATTGTTTAACTGGTCCGTATGAGGCAGGTTTGTGCACTGCTTTAGACACCCGCGCTTTTTTCCTCACTGTCCCTCTAACAGTCGCCAATATCCATTGACCGTAGTAATGACCTGGGATTGTTTGGGAACGACCAGGATTATCGCTCTTTACCCTCCCCATCGCTGTAGGCCTGGACTGGATCGTAGAGGTGAACCCCATCCTTCACCAACCCCGATCACAAAAGTGATAGGTGTGGGCGATTCGTGGGGTCTCTTCCTGTCCTGGCTCTACCCTGCAGGCTGGGTAGGATCTTCTGGCGCTCTTCTGTCTTGTCTTCTTTCTTCGCCTGCATTCTAGGGGGTAGTCTATCTCGGGCGGGAGCGGCACGTGCCGCTCTCGTCCAAGACTGGATCGTAGAGGTGAACCCCATCCTTCACCAACCCCGATCACAAAAGTGATAGGTGTGGGCGATTCGTGGGGTCTCTTCTGGTCCTGGCTCTACCCTGCAGGCTGGGTAGGATCTTCTGGCGCTCTTCTGTCTTGTCTTCTTTCCTCGCCTGCATTCTAGGGGGTAGTCTACCTCGGGCGGGGGCGGCACGTGCCGCTCTCGTCCAAGGTGGTGGTTTGGGGGTCCTCTAGCTGTCAAGGCAATGCAAATTTTACACTGCTGCATCGGTTGCAGAACTTGCAGTTAATTTGTTAATTCACAATTTGATTCATTGAATAAAAAATTTAATTAAATAATAAAGATAGAAATTTTCCGGGCATTATTATTGAAACGGCAGGTATTAGTCCGGAAAAAACATACAAACGCCAGTTGAACAGAGAAATTTATTGTCTTGCATGCCTTGTGTACTTTTTGGCGGCGATAAAGCATGGCCGGAGGTAGCGGTGACATAGTAAGTACACCTGATTGAAAAAATAAAAAATTGACAACTCTAAAAGCCATTTTCATAACACAATGGAATTAGCTTTATTGGGAACTACCAGTATTATAGCTTAGTTACCTAGATTCAGCTCTCGATTCAGCTTATTGAATAAATTATTTACAAAACCATAATGACAATGTAATAAAAAATAGTTTGATGATAGTTTGAGATAAAACATGTTTTATCCAAGATTATAAATGCATAAAATGTTGAGGGTAGTTTGAGATAAAATATGTTTTATCCAAGATTATACATGCATAAAACGTTGAGGATCTTTTGAATTGGCATTGAGAGGACATTACGAATCTGATACAAGAGATCGTAGAATCGAATTAACTTTTTAGAAAATAGGTAAATTAACATTTGCAGAACACCTGCTCTATTTCATCACGAGCCACCCCTGACAATACTTCTAATACTTCTAGAATAGTAGTAGAACAATACTTCTAATTTCTTATTCTGTGGAGAAACGCAGCCGAGAGCCACATCCGCAGACACCTCTGTGGCCACAGCACACCTCTGACCGACCACTGTCACCCGTGTTACGTCTCCCACGCATAGATATTGATACCTCGGCCCACCCATGCACCGTTCTTCTTCTGTTTAATACACACTTTGTCCTTGTCTCCAAATTGAACATATTTTTCTTTGGGGATCCGTATGTAAACGACGCATTAGTGAAGGCTCTAAACACTGATATTAGGATTTAAAAAGATGACTTATAAATAAAAAACTATATAATTACAGGCAAAATAACTATTTATAAAGATGTGTAAGTAATAATTATTTAAAATTCATAAAAATAAATTTATTTTTAAACATATTACCGTGGTTATTTTGATATGTCAGATATTTTCAAATACAAAGTCAAAATATTTATAGAGTAACCATTTCAATTTATTTCAGTTAACACAACACACATGGTTTACACAAAAGTAGCACTTCAGTGGTCAGAAAGATAAATGTCTATTAAAAATATATTTGAATTATTTTACGTATATAATGTATAAGAGTTGAATTTTATTTTATCAACAAATTTTTGATTTGCGGTTGTATGTTTAAACACCGGTAATTTTTTTTAATCTATTTCTAAAGAATATTGCAAAATACAAAATATTGTACGATTAAAAGGCTAATTATTTTATCTACTTGAAAAAAATCTGATGAAATCTGATCAAAGGTGTCATCGGATATATAAAACATGATCTATAGATAATTCAATAGATAATATAACTCCTCATATCCTATGTACTATTATAGTCACAATTTTACTTGTGTATATTGACATTTTTTAATATCTAAATCATTTTTGCACGAATATTTGATTTAATAAGATAAAATATAAAATAATAAAAGTAAGCTAATACTGAAACTGCACTGAACACATTATATAATTCTCTCTATATCTTATAGACTGAAGATATTGTCATAGTGATTTCCTTTGCTTTTAGAGGCAGGTGGAGTACGAGTATAATGTGTTAGATGTTTTGTAATGTCCTCTGGATATTGTCCTCCAGGGACTTCTATAACATACGCTCTTGAAGCTATGTAACTATAATACTTAGTAGTAGTGAAAGACACAGTTGTGCCCTCTATAACTATTATGTGGAACTATATAATACCGATTAAGAAAACACCTTATATGTCCAAAGTGGTCCAAAAGTTAGTTTACCATTAGCATTTTGATAAAATGTTCCAATTTATATCTTTCTTTATATAGGAAGTAAGCCATAAAGTTAACTAAAAGGTAAATTATTAATGACGTTGTCAAATATTATGATTCCATAAAGTTTTAATTTTCTTTGTTACCTATAACTTAGGTACGCAAAGGAATAACCTTATTATTTTTAAGATATGTCGCAAACAACTACTTTGCGTACAATATGCACCCCTAACATTGAATACAACGGCACACATTTATATAACCTCAATTTATTGAATTTAATGCATTTTTCTTTTTAATAGTGCTACATATTTCAAATAATGAAATATTAAACAAGCATCTACATTACATTGAAAATAATTATTTTTGGTCACATACCTTTTGTATTGAATTTGAATGAAAAAATTTATTTTTTACTGATAAAACTGAAGTTGAAAGTAATCCTCCTTAGCCTAATGTACGATACGTATTTCTGCTGCCGGCGTCTTCAGGCACATGTGTTGCAGGAGGTTTAACATCTAAGAATTGTTAAAAATTACAAGAAATACCTATGTGACATTAATTGTCATATATTATATAACTGATTTTACATAATAGCTATTTACCTAACAAGTGCGGAAAATAAATTTTTCCGCACGAGTCTGCCGTTCACCGAACGACGCGTAGCGGAGTTCGGTGAAGCAGACGAGTGCAGAGAAATACATTTTCCGCAAATGTTAGGTACAATAGTTTTTCTACAGACGTGCGGAAATAAGTATATATAATTCGTAATAATTTAATAACTTTTAATAACTATGGCAAACATTAACAATACATAGTAAACAACAAAGAATAAAATTATTCTTTGTTATAATTAACATGGTAGGTAACCGAAAACTGGCAATTATAAGCATTATTAATTAAACTGGGAGCATTTTGATGGTGAGCTTCGTTAGCAATAATGTTGACACTTTTTCTTCTCAACTTGTCATGCTGGTGCTGTTTCACTAGTTCATTGTTGTCAGCAATAGCATCAATTTCACACGCGAAACTTGTAGAAGGTAAGGGCGAAGGCGGAGGTACACTTTCCTCGAAATTTTCTCCTTTAGAATATAGAATTTGGTTGGCTATTCGTTTTTTGTTCCCCATGGATTCGTCCACATATGATTCTGCAACTTTCGTCGATTGCCATCCCCCGAGACGTTTCAAATTAGTAATATCCACTCCAGCGTCAGCCAACATGGTAGCCGAAGAGCGTCTATAACAATGTCCAGTAAAGCTCTCTGGATTTGGAAGTTTCAAAAAAGCAGCCACATCGGATGGCATCTTACCAAACTTATTAATGCCAACAGTTTGAATAGTACATGTACCTTTTTGGAAATTAACAAAAAACCTTTGATGCAGTGTACTTTTGGGACGCAGAGACATGTACTTCTTGATTAAATTAAGATTTTTTTCTCCAGTTATTACAAAGCTTCTACTCTGGTGAGTCTTGCTATCCGGTATTTTCACCAAAAATAAATCTCCTTGTTCGACTACGTTTTCACACAACAGATAAGTCAATTCTTCGCGCCTACAGGCTCCAGCGATTCCAATGATAGTTGCGACTTTGATTAGTAAATAAGTATCGTCAGGCGCAACGCTTAAAAATTTTTCAATATGTTCCTGATTTAACACTTTAGACTTTTTTGGTCTAAAACCTATCATTATCTTTTTTAAAAAAGCAATCAATTTAAAATGCCTGCTAATATCAACGTTTTTCTTAATTTTTAGTATAGATTTCACCATTGAGTACTTGGACCACATTGTAGAAGGTTGAAAATTCTTTGAAATTTCTTGAAAGTAAACTAAAAGTACCTCTTCTTTACTGATGTTCGTTATTTTCTTGTTGATGCACCATTTGACGAACTTTTCGTATTCTTGAATGTACCTGACTTTGGATTTTTCTGGAAGCAAATTCATATCTACTTCTTTTGCTGCGCTCAAAATATATTCTGGAACCCCGTCTTCCATGGCCAGATTGTCAAATTCACCTTCAATAATTCTAATAATGCAGAATTACGAAAAATACACACTTTTAAAAAGCAATTAATCACAAATAAATAATAATAATATCGAAATGTCAGTTTGTTGATTTCTAATGATTGTTTAAGCGTCCTTAGTAACTTGGAAACCTGGTAGCTAAGCAAGACGAAATGCATTAAGCCTGTTACACACTCTGAGATACATATCAGAGACGGTCAATTAATGAATTAATAAATAATAAATAATTATTGTTGCTGCAGTCCATGTTGGTACAAAATATTGTTATAATTTCCTGTTATCTCCATTCACGTTGAGATATGCATTGATATGTGTATCGCGACAAACAACGATGCGTGTATAGTAATTTTCAATATTACGTGCGGACAAATATTTCTGCACTAGTGCGAAAATTTTTTCCGAACTAGTGCGGGAAAATCAATTTTCCGCACGAAAATCAGTACGGAAAATCGGGTTCTCCGCACGGCTATAGAAAAAAATAATTTCTATGTCAAAATTGTCAGTTGTAGATAACTTAAATGTTTTTTTATAAAATTTCCCTAATTTCCTATAGGTATGCCTATCTAACCTATAATCTATCCTAATAATGTTTGAGTCCTGTAACTATGACAGTTTTTTTATAGTATATTTTTAATAATATTTATGAGCAAAATGAAAACTTTATTGAACCATAATATTTGATAACTTCATTAATAATTTATCTCTTAGTTAACTTTTTTAACTTAATTCCTATATAAAGATATAAACAGTTAAATAAGCCAATAAATAATATTAAAAATATTCCAATATTCAGTTTTTCTATTGATTACTTTAAATTAATTGGAGTAGTATGGTAACTCAATGTTTAAATTCTTTGATAATATAGATATTATGGATCCGTAGAAAGGATCCCTATAATTGGATATTTTCCGTTCAAGTTTCCAACGATTACTAAAAACTCTAAAGTTTTCAACCACGATTACTCCTTGCCTTGCATGAAGATTTGTGACCGCAGAATAGAGTTCTGCGAAATAATGTCAATTCCAATATAGGCTGAGCTGCAATTTTGTTAAAGAATCTTGTGGATTGATTAAGTAACATTTAAGTTAAATACTAAGTAAAGTGGTTAATACGCACACCTCAATTTATTTGTCTTTTATTGCCTCATGAGGTAATGGTAATAAACCGAGAAGTAAACGTTCCTGGAGTTTGGTGGTCTCATGGGACCATATTTTTTTGAAAACACAGTTGACTGAACATGCTAAGAGAAACTGTTATCTTCGAATTGCAGAATAGTCCATTATTTGAAAGCTATACAGAGATAATTTGCAGCAAGATGGCGCATCACCACACTTTGTTATAATGTTGTGCGAGAGTTCTCGGATCCATCTTTCGTTGAATAGATGAGTCGTTGAGAAACGTGGAATTTGCCACCGAGATGATGCGACAAAACCGCGTGTGAATTTTTTATGTGGGGTATTATGAAAGACATCTTGTTTTCAGAAAAGTTTCAAGTTTTCAGGTCAATTGAAGACGATGTAAGAGGTTGCATGGAACACGTCATCATTTTGAGAATTATCGCTAACATTTTTTTCATATTTTTATACTAAATGATTTTTCATATATTTTACGTTTGTTATTTTAAATGCAAATCGGTTAACTGCCTCTGGAGACATCCTGTACACTATATATAAGTACTTCCTCATCTATTTTTCAGTATTTCATTATTATGTCGAAGACACGTCAGACCACTGCTGCGTTAATCACGAAGATTCAATTATGTGGCCCAACCACGACTTCCCCATTTACAAACCAAACCGTATATTACGAAACACCCCTCTTAATTTACTCAACACATGTGATGGCGTCCCCAAATACACTCAGTAATATTATTCTCCGACTTTGGGTGGGTCCCGCTTCCCGGTATATTACCAACTGCTTCGATATCAGTTTATGCGAGTCGTGGATAGGTGACTCATTGATGGAGATAGATTGAATTTTCGGGGAAATTTCCTTTGATAAATGGATAACCAAGACGTGCTCCCCTAGGAGAGGTGCTATTTTGAAATCCGCACACGTGTTACATTTTCTCATTTCCCATAGTGGGGGTTTCCGTCGCCTGCTGATGTTATTATTATACAATGTTTAGAACAGATGCAACTCACATTATGTCAACATCATGAACAAAAGTATTTTTAGACAGATTCTTATTGGGGTATGACAACCGGAGTATGAGGCCAACGCCATGTTGCACGTGTTTCTGTTTTGAGTATTTATTTCTTTCCACATGCATTTTAACAGGTAATTGAAAACCGCAGCATTATTACTTCGCATATAGATGATTCTTCAAATATTTGTCTATTGATTCGTTTCTGACAAATGATGATATAGTTACTTTACAGGATTTTATAAAAACAAATATTTTACAGACAGATAACTGATTAAAGCTGATAATATATCAGAGAAGGAAGTTGTAGATAATATGAAATAACTTTAAAGAGAAAATATGTGATATACGAAAACTAGAAATATATTATTTGGCCTAATTCCCTCATATTTTCATCGTAGTTACTTTTACAAAGGGACACAATTCCGTGATCGGACGAGGACACCTCTGATATTCTCCCTCAAAAATCAATCTATTTTTCCCCTGCTGGGTTGCTTATATTATTTATTTCGTTTTTAATAATGTCATGGAGTCTTGTAAGTATAGCGAAATGTCTTCTATGTATTTTAATTGTTCATAATTTAAAACTCATCTTCATATAGGAGAACATTGGTGCGACGTCAATCACTTTAAATTCAAAGGAAGTGCTCAGTAGTCACATATGTCAGAAAACATAATTGTTATCATGCTTATAAGTTACATTAACACTATTTGATTATTTATTCTTGGTATTTTGTATATTGATATTTGTTTTATTTGATATTTACTTTTCTCAGTGCTTTATATTTACATTTTAGTAGTATTATGAACCAACCAATTATTGTACCTTATCTTGATACATTAATAATGTGGAATACAGTAAAAAAGATTGAAGCGCGACGATATCACTAGCCCTTTCCAGTTTCCAGAACACCTATTGTTTTAGGCGAAAAATCGTACTGGATGTTAAGACATCTTAGGCGAAAGATGGGCGCTCTGACAAACGACGAAAAACTATGAATATGTCTAGATAATAAGATAATAATAAGTTTGTTCTAGAGTTCTCCGCAACTGCTTTGAATAGCATTATCCTGAAAAGGGAGGGAGAACGAATAAAATATCAAAATCTGCTCTGTTAACTTCGCAGACTTGAGCTGAAACTCAACTCCTGAACTAAAAACTATACCGACACGCCGAAGTTCGACAGAAGTCGCGCCGGACAAATTCCAGAATTCAGTCGTCCTCGAGTTTTTGCGTCTCCTCTCGCAGAACCCACACATTGTGGGGCCAGTAACCACTTCCCGACTTATCCTTTCCATGGTTTGGAGAGTGATCTCTGACCAACTTCGACATGAGTGTATGGTCGTTAGATCAGAAAGCCAATGTTTTGCATCACCAAGGACTCCAATAATCAGTAACATTTATGGTTCGGTTAAATCTGCGAAAATCCAAAAAAATAGAATGCATTTTATAGACAACCAATTTATCAAGTTTCATGGAAATTTAATTTATGATTACTGTGTTCAAATTAAAAATATTGTGCCCTACACAGTCCGTAAACCTGTTCGAAACAATATAAAACCAAAGATCAATAGAAGAGGTCCGATAATGTGAAATAATAAATTGACACCACAACAATTCACATAGATGTGCACAGTAGTGTCTCTTATGCTATGAGGTGAAATATGAATAATTCCGGAGACCATTCGTTCCTTTCAAATACACCTTATATCTATTATAAAAATAATTAGCGGTGCTTCAGAAGGCAAAAAAATAATAGGATTTAAAAATATATCTTTATTCTACGACAGGAAAGTATGAAATATTAATTTTTTTAGCCTATTGACGTAAGCTATCTATTTCCATTATAAAAAGTTCAGTAAAGCCTTAAATTACTAGTGATAGGTCGTAGGTTTTTACTAAAGGATAGATAGTTGTACAATTTAATTGATCACAATATTATTAGACGTCACAACTAACAAAAAATAAATTATTTTCCATTTGATACTATATTAACTTTTAAGGTATTAGATCAAGTTATTATTTTAAAATAAATTAAAAAATTATCATCATCTACTACCACATCAAATTTGTCAAACATTATTTTCAAAACGAAAATAAGTATATACACAGTCTGAGATAAGGAGGGTCTCTATGGGGATCTCGGAAACGTTAAGAGATACAAATTTGATTAAATAGGGAAAAAGTTGCGCTATTAGAGGAATAATAAAATGACGCTTCAAAATCGATGATTCACTTTTTGATTTTCGAGTTATTTTGAAAAAAACGAGTTTTTGGATTTTCAAATAAATTTTTTTCTGGTGTTATTATTGGACTTAAACCAAAACCGATGGCACTTCTCCACAGTAATTTTCAATGCCCTTTAACGTGGCACTGCCGGTTTTTTAATCCGAACGTTTCGTATTTTTGCTGCAACCATCATCAACTTATTTTTTTTCAAATACGGCTCTCATATTTTGACATCAGATTCTGAAAGACCCTTTTGTTCCGAATTCAGCGATGAGTAACACTTTTGGTTTAACTGCGTTTTAATTACATAGGTACCCTCCGCAACAGAACAATGTCGGTTGGATGAAATGAAACATGCCACCATGTCCAACTTTTTCTATTAATTTAGAATTATTAATTAAGAAAAGTTTGACATGGTGGGATGTTTCATTTTATCCAACCGAAATTGTTCTGTTGCGGGGCGTAAAGGACTTTAACAAATTAGCAGCAAACCTTAAAGCGTATGGTTCTTTTAAAATACCTGTAGTTTCTCGGGAAAAGACCAGCAATGAGAAAATAGTACATAATGTCCTTTCAGCCGTCACTAAGGATCCCGGTGCATCAGTCCGGCGGATTGAACCAAACGTTGGTATACCCAAGGATTGTTAACTGTTTACAGGATTGCTCGATCCCTATACTACAAACTAACTATCCTAACTATACTAACAATCCTTGGGTATACCAAAATCAATGACACATTGTATTTTACGAAAACAAAAATTACATCCGTATAAGTACAGAATTTGTCAAGGACTTAGACCAGGTGATTAAGAACGATGTCGCTCATTCCGCGTGAATGGTACACAAGAAAATGCCACGAGAATATGAATTTCCCATATCAAATAATATGGTCTGATGAAAACATGATTACGAATAATGGTATTTTCAATAGACGAAATGTTCATTATTGGTCGGAAACCAATCAACGTTTTTAAACAAAAATATTGACAATCCAATCAAGAAATATATTATATATTATTCAAGATTATTTATAATTATTTTTAGGGGTGACTGAGTCAAGACCTGGTATACAGCATGAGAAAAATTAATTAAAAAATTACCAGAGCTGTAATAAAATGTTACGAAATTAATCGCGCAAATTAATTACCCCGCCGTTCCGTAAATAAAACAAATGACCTGCACATGATTCAAGAGCCAGTCTTACTAATTGGTAATTAATTACTTTACTTTGAATTGCTTTACTAATGAAATAAAAACACCACACCACAGAAATCTCACCGTGTGCCAAAGAAATTAAATTCTTTGCCTTTATTTCCATTCGCCTACATAAAAACATATTCAGTGTCTAACAGAGTCTAACAAATTATATATACTTTGGTTCAGAGACATAATATTTTATTACTTTATAAGAAAACAACATAAAAGAAGTCGCTTGGAAAAATAAACTATTGATGTCGACATCTGTGTTTCTATGATGGTTGAGCCGGTATGTACTCGTCACCTTGTGAAAACGTTAGATTATACTGTAACTTTGTTGCCTTTCAGACAAACAATAAAGCATTGCATTATAAATATATTTTTTGTTGATAAAATGAAATACCCCTTATAATACAGGTATATTATAATGTTACTCCTTCCGGGGTTTTAAAGATAAGTGAGACTTTTATATAGCAGTAGAAATCTTTATTCAACACTTCAAATACAATACAATACTTCTTGTACAATATCTAAACAAATACACACAGAAAACACTTCGAAAAAAGCAACTATTTCACTTAAGTATTGCTTACTTGCTCTTGATCGCTGCCTGATTAAGACTAACTTCCTCGCCAACGCTAACACGCCGCGGCCTTTATACAGTGCGAACGCCGGCTGTGGAACGCTCTGAATAAAAAAATCCCTGGGGGTCTATGTCAAAAATGCTCGGACACGTCAACCTCAGTTTTTGAATGCGCATCTTCTCATGTAGTTGAAATTTGTTTTTACCCCCACCCCTTTTGTGCAATGACGTCATCGACTTTTTTTTAAATAGCAACCCCAATTTTCTTTTACGGATTCTGATTCTATTCGAAATTCTGGTACCAGCAATATTAAATTTAATGTCATATTCATCTGTTAAGTTAGGTGGTACATTATCACTTTTCATTAGAAATACAGATTTGTAACAAATTAATAAAAAACATCTCAAGAGGCCGTGGAGATTATATTTTATTGAATGATAGAAGGCAAAAAACTAAAAATATTCAAATATCAAACTAAATGTTCAAATTGAGCCCCATTTGTCGCTTGGCAAAATGCAAGTCGATGAATAAATTCCTGCCTAACATTGTGTAACATCGCTGGTGTAATTGCCCGGATTTCATGTCGAATTCTTTCTTTTAAAGTTTCGATTGAATTTGGCCTATTAAAATAGACTTTACTCTTAAGGTAGCTCCACAAAAAATAGTCCAAGGGCGTAAGATCTGGTGACCTAGCTGGCCATTCTATTGTTCCCCGTCGTCCAATCCAACGCTCAGGAAAGGTATTATTTAGATAATCTCGAACCATAACGCTATAATGCGGAGGTGCTCCATCTTGCTGGAACCACAAAGCATTATCGGGAATATCAGCGTCATTGCGATTCGGATAGAGTATAGCTAGAGCTGGGACGAGATGATCTCTAAGTAGTTCCAAATATTTGTCACCCGTTAGTGTTCCCTCAATGAAATAAGGTCCTAGAATTCTGTTACCAACAATGCCAGCCCACACATTCAACTTTTGTGGATATTGGGTACGGGCCTCCATCATCCAGTGTGGATTTTCAGCTGCCCAATAGCGACAATTTTGTCTATTAACCGTGCCGTTAAGGCAAAATGTAGCCTCATCTGAGAAAATAATTCGGTTGGCTAAATCTGCATCGGCATTGCACCTCTCCATAATGCTATCACAAAATTCAATCCTTCGGTCATAATCGTCTTCATTCAGCTCATGAACTAATGTAACTTGGTACGGATGCCACTTATGTTTTTTCAAATATTTTACAACTGATGTTTGACTGATTCCATTATTAGCAGCCAACACTCGAGTAGAACTATGCGGATTTTCTTGCAACTCCACTAGCATATTCAGTTGTATTTCTTCGGAAACGTTTTGATGGTGCCTTGAGTCGCTTCTAACATGACCTCTTTCGGAAAACTTTCTTTCAATTTTACTTACTGTGGAGCGCACTATGGGGTTATCATCGGGATATTTAATATTAAATAAAACGCAGACTTCTTCTTGTGTACGCTGGTTATCTCCACAACCTCTCATAATCAAAATTTCAATTCGTTGTTTTTCTGTTAAGTAACGAACCATTTTTCACAAACGCAAATAATAGGGGGAAGTAAATAATATAAAGTAACAATGAGTACCTACTAAAATAACAACAATTAGCTCTGCCAAATCTACAACAAACTGTCAATAAAGTATCTTAACACTTTGCTGTCAGTTTAGCTTATTTTGTTTTATTTGACATAAATTAGTAAAATTTCCACGGCCCCCTAAGATGTTTTTTCTTAGATTGTTACAAAGCTGTATTTTTTATGAAAAGTAATAATGCAGCTAACTTAACAGATGAATATGACATTAAATTTAATATTGCTGGTACCAGAATTTCGAATAGAATCAGAATCCGTAAAAGAAAATTGGGGTTGCTATTTAAAAAAAAGTCGATGACGTCATTGCACAAAAGGGGTGGGGGTAAAAACAAATTTCAACTACATGAGAAGATGCGCATTCAAAAACTGAGGTTGACGTGTCCGAGCATTTTTGACATAGACCCCCAGGGATTTTTTTATTCAGAGCGTTCCACAGCCGGCGTTCGCACTGTATATGTAAACTAGGTTGCTAGATCCTCATAAAAATTTCCATCGAATACTCACGAATAATCCATATACCAGGGCAATTGAATAACTAATCGACAGCCAAGTTATACGAGGAATATTCGATAACTACACTGGTGAGCTGGTGAGATACAGGAAATGTGGACAAAAGGGTCTATCTCCCTTACTTGAAGGCCTAGAGGGTTGAGACTTCGCCCTTGGGGGATTGTCCCGGGCACCCCCAGAGGCGGTGTTGCCAAATTGTGCACAATTTCCCTAAGTCTGGGAAAAAGTAGATTTGGCAACACCGCACTCGACCACTATGTCGATGATTTTGTAACACTAATATGGATATTGCTATAAAGGTGTTGATGGTTGTTGATGGTTCTGAAGTATTCTATGGCTACCTATATTTTCCTTACTATTAGAAATAGACCACTTAAACTTTAGTACCTAAGATAAAATTACAATTTCTTTGCAAAATCATGAGTAATATTTTAATTTCGCTGACTTTATTTTTAATGAAATGAGATGTTCGAATATATATTTGGATTTATATATAATGATATATAATTAAATGTGTATTAAAAATTGGTTGCCAATTGAAATCGGAGACGGCACATTTTAAACACTTATACCGAGGTTTTTAACAAAATGGTGTCCAAATTTGTCGAGTGAATAAAAAAAATTATTGGCATCAATAAAACAGAAATCGGATGTTGATTTCCGGTACAAGAAAAAGTGTTACAAAGTTAAATATATCTTCAGATATAATCAGGCAATTTAATGAAATTTTGAGAATTTGACCTCAACTAGTTCTCTACATACAAACTAATCACTATTCGGGTGATGAAACATATAACCTGTAGATCACATCAGATCTGTTAGGCCAGAATAAAAAGGCCATGAGAATAATAGTAGGTCTCCTAACAGGACACTGCAGGCTAAATAGGCACATGAATCTTATGGGACTGTCAGAAGATGCAACTTGCAGATTCTGTCAAGAAGAAGAGGAAAACCTCAGTACACGTACCTACTGTGCCAGTGCGAGGGCCTGACAAGACTGAGATTTCAAATACTTGGGAAAGGAAGACCAAGAGCCAATAGTTACATGGAAGAGCTTGTATCAAAGCTGTGGAGTCTAATGCAAGGGACAAAGCTGGACAGAGTGCTCTAAATAGGTTGGGAGTGCCACAATAGATCTTCTAGGTCGCGGTGGACCAGGCCAGGGGGCCGACTCCTATATAAATCTAATCTAATCTAATAACCTGTTAACCTGTGTTACTGTTACTACCTACTGAATAAGTTCATGTTACTATCGCTGTGCCTGCTACCGATTAAAATCAAATTCTACACGAACTGCCGCACAGACTCCGTCACAATGACCCAGATTCAGAACTTTATTTATGGAATATTCTGATCGATATTACCATTTTTGGTACTCAAGGCTTTCTGATTCTGATTGGATTGTTTACCGAAATGGTGAAACGATCCGTCGATTATATTTCGTGACCCCAAACAATTCCGGCTAAGTTTAAAAGTAATTTTTCGTCTCGCGTGGTTGGTTCTAAATTTACATAAAGCTACCGAAAAAACCACACCTCCGAATTCCAGCAAATTACTGGGCGACAGGGCCGTATTTACGGTTTTTGAAAAGTACAATGGCCACCCTGAATGTTTTTAAGTGGGATAAAAAAACAGACAGCGTACAATTTCTCTTGAAAATTAATAACTGTATTCTATTCCATGTCTATGGTTCTTAATATGGCCGTACAAATTGAAAACCAATCAGAAATCAATATTTTGGTAGCTTGTTGAATAAATAACAACTCATCTTCATTAGTTTTATTATTTATACGATTTCGGAATTGCTTCTTTAATCGACTGCTTTTGTTCCTTTATGTCCAGTACAAGCAATAAAATTTCAATTACCTAGTATTTATAGTTCTATTAGTGTCATTCTATAACTTACACAGAGAAAATCAATTTTGCGGTTTTTAGGTGGTTTATAATAATGAATAAAATCATTAATAAGTAATCGGTTTTCTATATAAAAAGGATGTTAATATAATATAGAAACAACTACAAGGAATATAATTTTAGATACAGCAGTAAAATATAATTAAAAATTGATGTTTTATCACGAATTATATTTTTGTACATTGTGTTGACGTGTGTGTGTGTATTACACTATAATATAGTCATTGGCAGAATTTCGTTTATCAAATATATGTTAGTAAAATATATTAAAAATTCATATATTTACCATTTTAACAATAGACATTATTCTAATTCTAACTAATCAAATAAAATATTACATAATAAAATTAAATTGTCAAAATAAAAAACGAAATAAGCGTAACACAGTTGTCTGATTCTTTTCTAGGGAAGCCTTCACTTCATGATTCTGCAGTATTTCTTTTTGCCCTGCCTAATTTTCCTTGAGAGGTGAATGCATACGCCATCTATTTTACATCTTGTTAACTGTAAATAATTGTCCTTCATTTCTTAATAACTACACTTCTCTGTATCATAATCAGTCAGTGCTTCAATTAATACCAGATTATTACCGGACGTATTCAATTAATACACCGGACCTTATTTTTTAACATATGTAAGTACTTGTAAACTTTTTTGTTTTCAATTTTTATTCTGCAATTTTGGAACAGTGAAAAATAATCATGTTTTACGACAGATTGTACGTGTTATGAAGGACGCGTTATTGTAAAATTTGCGTCACTCTCAATGCGCATGCGGCTTTTTTCAATAATAATTTAAATAACTACAAAGCAGCAGGGTGAAAAGTTGGGTAAATTTTCCATTTCTTGGAATACTGAATTTTGAAAAGAAGTGGGTTGTGAAGTTTACTCTTTAACTTTGCACAGTTTTTTTGCAAATTGTAGTGGCCAATTTGGCAATGGCTAGAAATAGAAATATTGGGGGTGTAACCATCTGAATGATGACCAAATTGAAGAAGAAGGCAATGGAAAAGAAGAAGGCGTAAAAGGAAGAATTGTAAGGTAGGGAATATATTTTGAAGGTATGAGTGATTCTAAATCGATTTTTGTATAAACGATTAATTCTTTCATCACTTAAGCCGCCTCTGTACATGTCCCTAACCTTACTCGGAAATCTATCAGCCATCTGTGACGTCGAGTGAATATTGATTTTACGACGAAAATACGAATTAATGAACTGCACATGACTTAGTAGGTTATATTCGATTAGCGGGTACGTGTTAATGCAAATGAGACTAATTAAATTAAATGATCGTTAAATTTTACAGTTCATCGCTTGGATCGAATTTTTTCTCTTTGCAGCATCTCTGAAATGTAGCTAAATCTGAATAATCCAGGATATACTTATATCGAGTTAAATTTCAAATAAAAATATATTTAAATGACGTTGTGATGAGATATGTTGTCGTCGATCCATCCTATATTGGATAGGTAGAAGCAAGAAACGTTTTTAGATACGTGATGCAAATACTTAGTTAGTTTAGACCAATGTTATAGATAAAGGACATATACCAATATTACAGTAAATGATAACAAAGGAACAGAATTAAATTACAGACAGAAGAGGCTTTGGGTCCATATAAATTTACCTTTTATATTGGTGCCTCTATATGAATATACAAGACGATAAGATGTCGTCTTATCAAACAAGACGACATCGATGTCCATAATTAATATCACAAAAAATATTTTATATTATTATTGGTAGTATTATGATACAATGTATACATTCCTAATTTGACCTATGCATTAGACAAACGTTTACCCAGACTATAGAGTCTACAGAGTCTACGTCTACAAACATATGAATAACTTTTTCCTATAATTCATGTTTGTGAAATATTACCACACAATAAATAGCTAAATCCTCGTATACGATTACTTTAAACTGTTCTGTTATTATAAATGAAGAGCCAAACATAATTTAACACTGTAATATATGTCAGAGTAACGTAAAATATGCAGGAAATATATAGGTACTTAGTGGCGTTCGCTCAATTGAGCAGAACAAATAGAGTAACTCTGGTCTGGGTCCCAGGCCATTGTGGCCATGAAGGGAATGAGGCAGCCTCTCTAGCTAGGGAGGGTGCTGCTTCTGAATTTGTCGGACTAGAACCGGTGCTTGGCATATCTTCGAGTACTGCCAAAGCAACGCTCTTGACCTGGGCTGAGGGCAAATCCTCCAGTACTGGCAGGAACTACCACGATTAGTTCATTCGAAGGCGTTCATAATAAACCCTTCAAAAACAAGAACTAAAAAACTTCTAGAGTTAAGCAGGTTTCACCTACGAACTCTAATTGGCCTATACACGGGTCACTGCCGTTTAAAATATCATCTGTGCAAATTCGGCCTAGCAGAAGATGCTGAGTGCCGCCTATGCTTAGAAGATGATGAAACGGCAGAACACATATTGTGCACCAGCCCTGCTGGGGAAAGGATCAGATACTCATTATTTGGCACGGACAACTTCTGCCAGAGGATCTGAACAAGTTCTCACCCAATAAGGTGATCAGCTTCATTAAGAAGCTGGACCTGTTGGGTGAAATATAAGTAGGTGTGAGCCACAATATACCACATGGTTGCGATGGAGGTTCTGGTTTTCGGCCCACTCACTTTTGAACCTAACCTAGTGGCGTTATGAAAATAAATGTTTTTCGAAAAAGTCATCCTACTTGAATACTAATTTATACTTAATGATAAAAATACGTAATACGTAATTACTTAAACGTTATAGCCTCCATTTTCAAAATATTAGTTAATGTTCGGGTTTGGGAATGAAGAGTTTTATAATTTGAATAAATAATGCAAATTTTTGTATAAAAAAATGTTTTTAAGGGATAATTAAAAAAGAACTGAGGCGATTTCGAAAATCGAAAAATAATGGAAAACTAAACCTTCATGAGAGACAAATTACCTATGCAGAAAAACTACATACCCTAAAGTTCCAAAAGATAAAGATCTTACAAGAGATCATTATAATGGACATCAAGCTATTTCTTGATGTCCATTATATGTCTTGATCCGGAGAGACGATCTCTCATTACCTTAAAACTAGGTGTATA
Source organism: Pogonocherus hispidulus (assembly GCA_963924545.1). NCBI lineage: Eukaryota > Metazoa > Arthropoda > Insecta > Coleoptera > Cerambycidae > Pogonocherus > Pogonocherus hispidulus. Next base: position 45,731,192 of record OZ004698.1, on the reverse strand, counting down.
TGGTATAAATTTTTATCCATTCTCATTCAACTACAACTATAAGCAGAATACTCTCTAGTGATATGCCGTATTTTTCATCAATACCTGCTTCATGTTATGATTAGTTGCTTATATAGTTGCTTGTAAATAGCAATTGATTCCATGTACCTCTAAAAACAGTTTCTTAAAAACCCCAGTGTCTGGAATACATTCTTTTCAACAAACTGGATAAATATTCCAAACTTTGTTCTATGAATCTGTTTTCTAAGCAATTCTCGGTCGAAGCTTTTCACGAAGAATAAATATTTCAAAACCACCATATTTTACAAGCGACATTTCCCGGTAAAAGTAACCGCAACATTAAGTTGGACCGAGTTTATTATTGGAAATAATATAAGTACAGATATATTTATCGAGAGAAAAATAAACGAGGCGGCTCTCCCACGTATCGATCCCGTATGAAAATAAACTTGGAAAATTTAGACATAATACAAATAGCGTTCAGTTCCCGGTATTATATAGTACAGAATGCGTGTTTCCATTATATTTCACTATTATCTTTCCTCAAATTCAGGCAGATCTATAATAATAATAATAATAGGAAAACAAGATTTCTAATGCGCCAGGAATACCATCTTAGCTGCAGATCTAACTACCTACGTACCTATAGGGAGTGCACTTCATCTCATTTGTTTATTTATTCATAAAAAAATTGGGTGGAAACTCTTTTCTAACTAAAATCATTTTCTATTCACGAAGAAAAATATTTGTAGGAACGAAATAGATTATTCAGCTTTATATGTTTATAACGAGTTAATAAATTATTTTTAGAGAATGCGGTTTTTCATTGCTTCAAATATTTTGTTTCGTCAATGTTTATCTTACATCAAGCGTTTATACTTAGGTTGTGTTCCGATATTAAACTTGGTTAACCAAAATCCCGATTAAGCGTTCCATTAAATAAAAATTCCTGAAAATTGTTTAATTTTGGAACTGTGGTCACCTGAAAAAGGTTAACCAAACGTCAAAATATTGACCATGCTCTGGGACCGGTGAATTGGTCAACCGAATAGTTAGCAGGTTAGGTTTTAGCGTTGAGAAAAGAAAAATTCATTCTCTCAACGATTTTTTAATTATATTTTGTTTAGATGGTGAAGGCAGATGGGGTGGTGTTCTTGCGTTAAGAGTTACAATAAATATTTATAAATTCTACTTTTCTGTATTGTATTCTGTAGTCCACTTGACCAAGTTGACTGAAAGCTACACTTATCAGCACGGAATATGAAGGTATTTAAGGTTGAATGAATCCCAATAAAAACAATTCATCATCCATGTTGATTAAGTCAGTTCCTTTATTACAAATTTTTCAGGTTTACCAATATTTCCGTTAACCGAAATCCTCGTTGGCCGCGGGTAATATCGGAACACAACCTTAAAATAAGAATATTTTATTAATTTTAATGCCGAAATACTTATTTTAAATTTTCATTGACTAATTTATGAATGTAATTATAATACTCTTTTCCTAATATGAGACAAGGATCTCCTTAAATTATATTGATTACTCTTCAAACTGAGGAAATCGACACACAGTCGAAACAGTCTGTAACGGATGCAAATCAACGTCAGTGTCGATCACCATTGGCCATAATCTAGATTCTATTTTGTGATTTGGTATTTCAGTAGTTATTGATGGTTACATGGTATCCTCATTAAATTTCTATGAGCAACAATTTAATCGGTTAAAAATTATTTTATGCGGTGATAGTAAAACCGTTTTGATAGAATTTATGACTTACTCTCAATCATTTTGGCCAAAAGGAATAGCGTTTATTTGTGGAATGGAATGAGTCGACGTGTGAGAACAATCCACATTACATTACACAGGTATAGCATGTAGGTAGATGATGTATTTACGCTCTCCGGTAGAGTTATTTAAATTTTCAATGGATTATCTCTGGGTATACCTACCTACGCTCCAAACAAGACACCTGTTGCAACAGAGTGTACATGATAAGTGGACTTTTAAACCTATAATCCGCTGGAGATCATTTCTCAGAAAGAGAGGTAATTGTATCCGGCATTCACATTTGAAAATATAGGTATGTAATTTCGCCATTGTAATTATTTTTACCCACAGGGGCGCACAACTGAAACTAATGTTTTTTAATCATTTATCTTTAATTACGTCAGTTAACGAAATTATAATTGGGATTTTAAAATAGTAATCAAAATGTATATACATGTATTAAAAATAATTAGAAGAGTATAATAAAATATTTTCTTCTAAGCGGAGGTAGAAAATGAGAATGAATTTCAACATTAATAATAATAATAATAATAATAATAATAATAATAATAATAATAATAATACATTTATTCTCAACGGGTTTACCCAATTACAGAGAAAATGTTGACAATAGTATAAAATATACAAGACAAATTTAAGAGAAAAAATAAAAAATAAAAAGAACAAACAAAATACAAATAAAATACAAAACAAAAGCAAACATTAGTTGCGTTAATTATGGAGCCACTGCTTATAACTATTAACAATACAAAAAGAACAAATAAAATACAAAAACAAAAGTAAACATTAGTTGCGTTGATCATAGAGCCACTGCTTATAACTATTAACAATACAATTCACACTATCAGAATGTATGTCGCATATATGGGAGACCTTGTTAAACAACTCAGACATTTTATAAACAGGTGACTTGGACAAAATATTAGTTCTCGGTGTTACGCAATAAAAAGTCTGCGTCTGTCTCGACTCCACTCTAGGCACCGACAACTTAAATTGGCCCAACAAGTAGTCACACTCTATCCTACAGCTAAATAGTTTACTCAGAAATGTCAAAGCAGTACAATTTCTTCTGTCAGCCAGGGTTTGCAAATCAAATGATGCCAATAGAACCTCTTGATCATATCCTCTAGGCGGATAGTAACCATTACATTTTAAAAACATATATTTTAGACATTTTCGCTGGACAGACTCGAGTTGTTGAACATAATTATGATATATAGGTGACCATATCACTGAACCATAATCACACTTGCTTCTAATAAAAGTTACGTATAATAGTTTTAACGTATTAGCATTCGAAAAACCGCCCCAGTTTCTAACAAAATAACCCAATAGCTTGTAAGCCGAGGAAACAGTATCGACAATGTGCTTATTAAAAGTGAGCTCAGTGTCAAAAACCACTCCCAAGTCCTTAAATGTTTTACATCTTTCTAATGCAATGTTGTCAAGTGAATAATTATTATAGGTGATAGGATTTTGTTTTCTATGAAAAGACAATACTTTACATTTAGATAAATTAAGCTTAAGATAGTTATCACTGCACCAGGCCTGAACTGCATTAAGCGCTTTTTGCAATAAAGCACAGTCACTTAAAGATTTTACCTCAAGATATATTTTTAAATCATCGGCATACAACAAATGCTGTACCGGTATTCTTGTAGATATATCATTGATATATATTATAAAAAGCAGAGGTCCCAAGTTGGACCCTTGCGGTACCCCTGAAGTAGAAATATAGGTGTTAGACTTTACTCCACCATATTCAACAAATTGAGACCGATTCAATAGGTACGATTTCATTAATTTTAAGAGGGAAGCTGAAAATCCCATTAAGTGCAGTTTTGACAGCAAATGATGGTGGTCAATCTGATCGAAGGCTTTTTTAATATCAGTATATATAACATCCACCTGACTTGCAGCATCAATGATTACATCAATGAACATTAAGAGAATATCATGAAGTTTCATCAATTAAAAATTCCATGTTAAGTAGAACCAGAGACTTATATAGAACAAACCTTCACACTAATTTTAAATTAAAGATAACTGTAAAAGGATTAGCAAATTTCAACTTAAATTTGAAATACGTAACTTAAAAAAAAAATAATTGTTACCAGATGCTTCTATAGATCACTTTGGAGAAATTTCAAAGGAGACTCTTTGAAAATCACCCCGGATTAAGGACTGCTTTGAATATGATTTCAGTATTTATTTGAAATATTAAAGCTGCACTATCAGATTGGAAACTCTTTCCAATATTGTTACTTATAGGTTATCTTCCAACCACGTCGGGGTTGCCAATTGGGTTTATATTTTAATTTACTGCATTGTATTTAATACAAAATGAGAAATTAAAGATTTTGAGCCATTTTTCGTAAACTTTTTGTTTGAAGTTTGAAGGATTTATTTATATAGTGTTGTTGACATTGATTTGTCCCAACCTACAAAGAACTGAGCTGAATGGAAAGTTGGTTCCCATTTTTCATACCAACAATAATTCAAGTTACATGAAATGAATCATGAGTATAAATATCAGTTTATAACTGATTAAAGATAATGAGTTCAACCACTAACATATGAATTAATTAGGAGAATTTTCCACCCATAGGTATATAATTAAATTTATAACATTTAACATATCTAATTTATGTGCTGGCGAGATAGTAGAGATAGAGAGAAGTAGACGAGTAGCTGCACACAAAACTGAAATTATCCGTAACATATTTATTGTCCGTCATGAACATAGCGAGACCAAAAATGTTGGATTGATTGACGTCATTTTAAGACATTGTGGTTCAAAAATCTCCAAGGAAATCCATTTAGGAAATCCCAGGGCCTTTGAGATACACATTATATACTTCCCTTCCACCTAGACCAATAAAGACGGCCGTTGCCCCTGCGAGTCTCTCCCTAATCTATTCAACGTATAATTTAAATAATACGTTAAATAACATGTAATTTCCAACCTTACTAGGACTGGTAAAGCTACAAGATGAGATATTAATGAAATTGTACCGTAAGTCTTATTAGAATTCCTTCCGAGAATCGTAGAAGGAATCGTAATCATATTATTTGACACTGGAATGATATTGAGTTGGATTTCAATAGAATCAAGGCGAAATAATTGATGTTTCCAGAAAAACTAATATAAATACCGAAAATAGAATACCAGGAATTACTATAAAAATAATTATTAGTCGGTCGATATAACGGTCTTAGTTTTATGTTTTATTATTCATGGTAATGAGAACTTTGCATGGAACTGTAATCACGAAATGACAGGAATAGATTAATAAAGACTATTTTCCATCATTAATGGTTCTTCGATACTCTATAGTAATGTTTCTGATGACGTAAAAAATGTGATTTTAATATACCTACCTCCATTAATCGTTCTTTGAAATCCAGAGTGTTATTTAGAACAATGTAAATGTAATGGATTTTGAGGAAATGTTTTAACTTCCTGGATAAAAAATATACAATATCTACCTTACTCATCAATCATTTGGTATTTGTGTTTATTTTGTTAGTACAGTTTAAAATTAGAAATTCCATCGGTACATAATTTAGAAATTTAGGTACATAATTATTTTTAAAACTAAGAGTTCTGAGTATGATTGTATTTTAGTTATATCTTACATATCTTTCAGGTATTTACCAATACGATGCTATGAAACGTTTTCTTTATTTTCTATTTCAATATAAAAAAATCCAAATCAGTTTTGCTTTTAGGTAGACCACTCAGTAGGTACCTACATATTTGCAGAACTGTGCATGCAGAAACTGCTTAGTTGGCGATGGCGAAGACGGGGTCCTCGCTTGACGTTTGTCCGAAGAGCTGTAATTTAGTGGATCGCATGCCTTTTATGGCTCTTCTCGAAAATCCTCCAGCTGGCAGGGGTGTGTACGTTATTTATAATCTATTTTCGTGCCACGATTCTGTTATTAATTACTGCTTGCTGGTTTCGAAACTCAGAAACAATAAAATGGTCATAAATTAGATTTTATGGTGTTCTGGTTCTGCCTTTGGTGGCAACAAAAAGTTTGCCAGGGACACGGTACTTGGAAGATGTATTGACAAAGCATTATTGAAATTCACAGGGAATTACAAAGTTGAGTTTACTTTAAAATCGGGATAATAAAAAATACTGGATGGATAAATAACTCAAATAATTTTGCTTGCGAACGCATACCCTTCTATCATTTTAAACAGATAAACACAAAACACCTGTTTTCTACAACTTACAATCACCTAAAACTCTTCCAATAAAATAATCCAATTTCTTTTATTATTATTTCTAGTACCTATATGTCAATTAATTATTTTTTCTAGTATAAGTAGACATCAAACATTCTCTTTATTTTCTTTATAATACTTTTATGTTCTGAGCATTTACGTTCTCAATTTGTAGTTCTCTATATCAGAACATGACATCAATTAAGGAAGCCTTCCAAGGTAACGATGGAAATAATTATAGATCATGTATGCAAATTCGCTCGATTTGACAGAAAACTGTCACACATTCAACTAAAGTGTGATCTAGCAGATTATGTTCTGAGCAGATTATATCAGATTGCCTTGTTCGAAAATACAATTATCTATTTTTAATGACTGACTTTTTTGACATTTTTAGCCGCGATCTGTCACATCTTGATGACGAACAACATAAAAGAACAACTCGAAACAACACTGCCTCCTGTTTAAAACAATTTAAAAGCACTGCATAAGATATAGGTAAGTCACAAATATGATTTTTTTCCAATTACACAGCAAGAACAGCTTACCAGCGGGGGGCCGTTCGGATATAACCCCGAGGCTACGTCTAGATGAAACTGTCCGCCCAAAAGTCTTTCGGTTTTAACAGGTGTTTGTACCAGCGTGCCGGTTCGGTTATTTGTGGAGAAACATTCAGACAACAACGTTTCGCCTTTTTTAAAACTGGGACTATGAACACACGACATGCGCAGATCTGAGTAAATCAAGAATTTTATAATTTAATTAAAAATCCTTGGAGTAAATTGAGTTTTGACAGTAAACAGAGTGACCAAAAGACAAAATAGAAACTAAGGAAAAGTCAGGGATTTACGAAATGAGCTGTAAAGACTGTAATCAAAAGTATGTTGGACAAACTAGAAAGTCAATTCAAACTAGATTCAAGGAACATAATGGCTCATCTCAAGTATGGTAGAACAGATAAGTCTAGTGTCGCCCAACATGTCGCCCAACATGCGTTTGAGAACAACCATAAAATAGATAGTAGCAATTTAAGACTAATTAAGAATGTGACAAATTCTAGACAGCTCGATGTATTTGAGAGTTTGGAAATTGCGAATTGTAAAAATAGTATGAATAGTGACAGAGGACCAATCCCATAGAGTCCGCTTTATTGGTTAGTAAATCATAGGTCACTGATCAGTCACGGCGGTCTACTGAGCCTTCGCGATGGTTCACTGAGCTGTCGCAACGGTTCACTGAACCGTAGCAATAGTTTAGGTGTAAATAGGACACAATGTTTTAGCATAGGTTTAGTTTTAATCATCTCCAGATGATGCCAACTTGGTCGGCAAACGCGCGTCGAGAGCAGTATAGTGTTTTGGTGTTATGTGGAAAACTACGCCAGTGTTATCTTCACACTAAAAGTTCCAACCTCCTTCAAGAGTAAACAGAGTGATAGTGATGATGAATCATAAATGAAAATAAATAATAGGTAAATAAACAATAGTACATTTTATCCTACACTAGGTTAATATTCTATTTTCGTGAGCCTTTAGAGGATCGAAAATAGGCATTTGCACGGCTATCCGCGCAAAAATAATTAACTGTTTTATCAATAGATGGCGCATCCAATCATAACGCGAGAGTAAAAAGCGGTTTAAATATCCTCTCCCCCCCCCCCCCCAGGGCGTCTATTCTTGAAAGCAAGAGAAGGGAGCTATCCCTGATAGTTCTCGAGGTGCATTCCCATTCCCTCATTTGAGCTCCCCGATAGAAAAACATCGAATTCTTGAAACCTCAAAAGCACCGGGGTGTTTCCGGAAGGGAGCAAGATCAGGGAACAGCGTAGTCGATTTGTTCAACCAATGAAATTGTAGAAAACTTTGACACAACCCACATAACCTCACTTTTGTAATATAAATTCGTTTAGGGATCGAAAAAATGGATTTAGTTAAAACAAGACAGTTGAGTCACAAACAAAAGGAATTTTAGTAGATTTTGTGTATCCACGACCAATTCTGCCACCGCTTCCTCAACATCCTTGTTGATAACGTCATTCCACAGCATTAAATTTAATGCGGTTGCTTCACCTAACGATTTGGCCTGCTGGCCGAAACTGACAGTTCCTGCCTCAAGACGGGAACTGTGCCACTATTTTAGCCCTACACGTTTAGTTGGACGAAATGTATTTCTTGTCAGTTCCTCGACGAACTCGAAAGAGGAATATTCATAGGTGTAGTGAAAATATGGCGTAGTTGAAGAAGAGAAAAATGGCAGCTATTCTACTTTTCAGTATGAAAGAGGAAGAGGAAGCAGATATTAAAACAAGAAAGAGAAAGAAATTTTGAAGTAAAGAATGGTACCTCAGAAGGAATGAATCAAGTCATCTTCACTTACTGCGGGAAATTAATGAAAACCATCCAGAAGATTATACAAATTATTTAAGGATGGATGAAATGACATTTAATACACTTCCGGGGTGAAGTATTGATGTTTTTGTTTCTTTCACATTTTTTAAATACTTTTGTCTTTGTCTTCGATGAACTCGGCAGACTCCCGCACTTCACTATACAGTTCTTGTCGTGGCCTGTGCAGTTAAAAATATTTAACATGTTGAAAGTTCGCAGTTCATTCTGGAGAGAACAAATCGGACGCGCGCCCAGCCTCAAGTTGCCCTTTACGTGGAGATTTGGACTGAAACGATGGCCTGCACAGTTCAAAACTCATGAAAAACCCATCGTGAAGGGCCCGTTTAAGTTTCCGATATTTCTTTTAGATTTAATAATTAAATGATTAAGTTGACCCACTTGACTTTAGGTACTTCAAAAATAAACATAAACAACAGACAATTTTAGGTTATATTTGCCATTTCTCTAAGTCTCTAGTAGGAGAACTTTAAGTTCTCTTGGGAGTAGTCCCTCCCTTAATATTTTTTCAAGAATACCGTGTTTTATATTTTTAAGAGAACCACGCCCGTTTCTCTCACAAGTTCTACTCCCTGACCTGAAATTCAAGAAGAGACGTCCAGAATTCATGCGTGCAACGTTCTTATGGTAAATGACTGTTGCGAGAGGGAATTCGTGGAATCTCAGAACGGCGTGTCATATCTATCATAATAAATTTTCATTTGCAAATAAAACTAGTCGCCGTACATACTTTGCCGGTAAAAAGAAAATGCCAGGCATAAGCTCCTACTTATATTAAAATTCCGAATACCTCACGCTGATTATAGATCCATAAATAGAAATAAATCAAATAAAAGAAATGATATACTAGGAATAACGTGGCGGTATTTATACTGAGAAAACAGTAATTAGAAAGAAAAAGTTGTGTACCAATGTGAGAATAGTTGTACCTACTTGTGTTAATTATAATAATATTGTTTAATAGAGGTTTATTTCATTTAGCACTGCATGTTATTAGCTGCAAATTAGTTCCAAGAAAATATAGTTTTCTTCAAGCGTACCAGTTTATTTACTTCAATATAATAAATACACTGTGACATTTGCTTATATTATTTATGAAAATTTATTGTTTCTGATCAGAGTTATGTCCTGATATAGAAGTCTTATTTACATTTTACTGATACGATATGACTTGACTATAGATATGTGATAGTTATTAGTTATATGCTGTATATTACTACTTCTACTATAACTCTTCGAACAACAACCAATTGTAAGTTCTGATCCTGATCCTTATTCTTGAAACTGGGGAGTAGAACAAATAAAACAGTATAACACTGACGTAGTTTTCCACATAACACCAAAACACTATACTGATGTTTTGATGTTATGTGGAAAACTACGTCAGTGTTATATTGTTTTATTTGTTCTACTCCCCAGCTTCAAGAATAAGGATCAGGATCAGAACTTACAATTGGTTGTTGTTCGAAGAGTTACAAAAATGTTTAATGTTACAATTTGGCAAAAAATTAAAAAAGGTGTGTACAAACATGACTAATGTTAACATTTCATTCTTTATATAAACATACGGTCAAACCGTGAGTGTTACAATATATTTAAATAATCTATTATATCTGTTTTGTTAATGCGTTATTTCCACAGACTTAAAAATAACTAGACAAATAATATCCTATCTTTTACTTATTATTTGTAAAAGACAGCTAGTTTAAATGTACTCAAGGTGACTAACAGGACCAATAATAGCAGTATATGTATTATATCACTTGTTACAAAGACCTAATAGAATTATGATTACGTTGGATGGGTCCATTCTATAGCTAAAATTAAAATATTGGGCACTCATTCATTGTCTATTGGTTATTGATGATTGAGGACACTCCGCTCCATTAGAGAGGACTGAGGCTCTGTTAAATGCTTCAACGTGGCTTCTTAATAACATGTATTCTTTTTAAATTTAGGTTGAAAATATATTAACAAAAATTCTGATATATGGGTAAAACATCATGGTAATTTAAGACCGCTTTCATATACTCGTATATAAAAAATAACAAGATGACGTTTTTCTCTCAAAATATCACGATTCCACTCAGTTATGTATCTTAACGGAACGGTAAATCATTCAGTCAACGATCCCATTCCGTTGGGTCCAAGTTCGATCGACATTTTATACCAGCAAGATTGGATGCCGATTATAGAGCGCTGCTTCCACGAATACTCGCGAGCAAATGTGAACGTGAAAGGACCCTATTATTAGACAAGTGAAAGAGTGTAAAATATAACGGAAATTCATCGTCAACACTTTCTAAACTATGTTCGTTTCCGAGAAAAGATAATTAACGATAGGAGGGACGAAACCCAGATCACCCGGGGCACGTGTTCGACGACGAAAACAAAACGGAGAATGACAAACGGCAGACATCGTTGGTCGTCTCCCACGAGCGCCACATGAGGCCCGTCAATTGGTTACAAGCACTTATCTGTACGGGGAAATCTGAAAAAGCCATATGACATTCCGGGAAGTAAGTAAGAAGAACATGCACGAATTATAATTATCAGTGGCAGAGATGGAGCAATAAGAAAGGAGAAAATAAATAAATAAATAACCAATAAAAATAAAACAATAGTGTAGAAAATTTTACTTGGTTGTTGTTGGAATTATAGGTTCGGTTCAAAACACTGCCGATTTTTACATTTATTTTATTTCGAGGACGTTTCGTCGACAGTTGTCAGCTTTTTTCAGCTCTGAAAATACAATTAGGTATATGCAATTTTTTCTGTTGTTGCAATTTTTCAAATTGTTGGTGAATGTATTGAGATGTCGGGAACTATAAGAATAGAAAGTTTTAGAGTTCTGGAAAAATCATCAATTTTATTTTTTATGGCGGCCATATTGGATTTTTCACTTATTAAAAATATTATTTTTTTATCTTTTCAATAATATACTCGATAATGTATCACACCTAGGAAAAGTATTAAGTGGTTTAAAACCGAAGAAATATTATTTTTCGATATATTTGGCAACATCGCAGAGCAAAAATATTACACAATATTATTTACTTAACAAATTAATACTATTTTTGCAAAACAAAATTTTTGATTAATGCCTACTATAAATTTGAAGGAAGAAAAACAGCATAATCTAATAATTAATAACAATAAATTAATAATAAATTCGAAAAAACATCGAATTAAAAATATTTAAATGAATGGCATTTAGTTAAAAGACAAGAAACAATTAACCAATAATGAAAACAACGATAATAAAATAGAACATGCGAAATTTTTGAATTTTGATCTATAGGAACTTTAAACTTAAAATTAAATATCCTAATGAATTAAATCTAATTTAAAATTAAAGTTTAATGAACTTAGTAAAGTAATTATTATTTGACATTTTTCATTTCGTTGTTTAATTTATTATACTATCAATTAGATTAGGTATGGTATTTTTCTTCCTTCAAACTTATAGATAGGATGCAATTAATAAAACAAATTAGTTTTGCAAAAATGGTATCTATTTGTTAAATAAGTAATATTGTGTAATATTTTGTTTTGCGATGTTGCCAAGTTGATTGAAAAATCATATTTCTTTGGTTTTTAATGACTAAATTATGTTTTTTCTAGCAGGAAAACTGAAACGGAAACGATCAAAGTAAGGCAGCCCTCTGATATAACTTGCACCTAAACAACTATAATAATTAACAAAAACAAACTACTACGAGTGTAGTAAGGATACCCCCATATCCTCCATCTGTAAACACGCCTTATAAAATAAAGACTGAACCAAATTAGCCCAAAACAGCTATTCTCCTGGCTAATGCCACGCCGAGCGCTGAATTACAAGCAAAATTTGGTGTATTTTGTCTAACAATGTTAGAATTCAAAATACAATGTTTTGGATTGCAACGAAAACTACGAGGAAATACTCTGGACCTCACATCGTAGGATGTCGTTAATTGCAGACCGGTTTCGACCTTTTTATGGTCTCATCAGTGCAATATAAGTGAGCATACCTCCGAATGCAAGGAGAGAGGCGTGGCATTAGCCAGGAGAATAGCTGTTTTGGCCTAATTTGGTTCAGTCCTTATTTTATAAGGCGTGTTTACAGATGGAGGATATGGGGGTATCCTTACTACACTCGTAGTAGTTTGTTTTTGTTAATTACATTAACCATCTGTTAAGCTGTAGAACTCTTTTTCTACACCCCGTTGGTAACTATAATAATAACACTTTTTAATTTGGTCAATATCGTATAAGTATGTGTGAAAGATGAGGAAACATACGTATAGTCTATGATGAAATAAAATTTCTCAAGAAGTCTTTTCTTAGAGATACCTACTATTTTAAGAAGTATTACAGACACCAATTATTGGTAGAAAAGATAAAACTCTTGTTAAGTAAATATAAGTTATGGTACTTTGTGTGTTCTTGGATTTTATTGATGAAATTGTTATTGTATTTTCAGTAATAATTAATATTAAAAATGAGGTAATCAATAATTTTTTCTTCATAAGTATGATGCACTGTTAAATTAATTATTGGGCTATGCGTTATTTATTGAATATATCTGAGGGGATTTACATAAAAATGCAGGTGTTGATAATATCACAATTCCAGCTAATCATTTTCAAAGTGGTATTATAAAAACGAAATGTGGTGTAATATGCAAGATACTCATTGCGCAATATTTCAGTCAACAGTAGGAATAAAAGATAATATGATGAGAATGATGAGAATGTAAGTGAAATATTTACTATCTGCCTATCTTATATTTCACATTTTCCAAATAACAAATGATAAATAAACAGTAAGTTAGACAAGTTAGAGTGCAGTATATTATTTACCTTAAATGAAAATAGTTTTCATTACGTCATTCATCAAAATTTTCAAGTACTCGTCTTAAAAATAATTTAAACAATAATAATAAAATAAGACTTACTCTTTAGAAATATATTTAGACCCATATGTTTTGAATAAAAAAATATATTTAAGAGTATAACACTCCCCTATTTTGTAACTCAACTCTGACTTATATCATAGAGTAAGTAAAACTATTTATAGTCTTTCATATTCTATTCATAAGGTCTTTCTAACTTGTGTAGTTACCCTTACTTTGATGAATTATCTAATGCATGTGTGTTATTAAGTAAATGCATTCTTGGAATAGGGGGCTGTCCCTTTGAGAACCCTTGATGCTGTTTACTTGCCTGTATTAAATATTTACTTGGGGTCCAGAAAAAGCTGAAAGTTCGGTGCTCAATATTGTTTCCACCTAGCTATACTAGACAACTTAAAGAACATAAATAAATAAAAAAAGGGCATGGAGCTAAATTTAGAGCTTTGTATAATAGGTTTACCCATAAAAAAATTATTTCTCTTACGTATACGGTGTGCTTGCTCTAACTATATAGGGTGTTCTACAAATAAGTTACAAATGTATAGACTGATTGCAGTCTATACATTTATTTTTGTCGGCGTCCCTTGCTTTTTAATATTGTATCTTTAGCTCGCCCTAAAGACGACAAATATCATTTTTATTTTATATAGATATTAGGACAGGTAACAAATAATAATCCTTCAAATGGCTTCAGTAAGCTCTAGGCTTGAATATTGCAGCCTGGTCTGATACTTAATAATAATAATAATAATAATAACTTTATTCACACAAGTACTCAAAGAAATGTATATCACAATAAATAACAGAATGGGTGTATAAACAAAGTTAACAAAACAAAACACAGCAGTATCTAGGAGATACTTTTACGTGCACACACTGATTGTCTTCAGGGGAGACGCCACAATAGAAATATAACATCACAGCCGTAATAACTATAATATGTCTCTACCTGGGACAACCATATTATATATACAGGACCTTACTCTAAGTATATCTACCAATATACATGAACGAAACCAAGATGGTAACTATTTCAACAACCTAACCTATAAACCTATACAAAGAAGAAAAAAAGAAATTATGAAAATTATGAAAACTGCAACAAGTAGATGTAACCTATTACTACCATCTCAAGTACAATATTGGTAACACTAACTTTGTTCCACTGCATAAAGGAAGTTCGAAACGGATCCATATATTATATTATACAAGTTTTTCAAGCATTCTAAACATTTTTCATATCAATTAAATCATGAAATATATGTCTTTCATCTTTTAAAATATAATCTTTACATACAGCTTTAAATTTTCTTTTATTTTCAATCACTTTTATATCTGAGGGCAATATATTGAATATTTTAGGCGCAATGAAAGAAGACGATCTTTGACCAACACTTTTTGACATTCTAGGGACGAGAAAAGTATTTACATTACGTGTTTGATATTGGTGTATGTGTTGCTCCAATATGTCTTTATTTTCAAAATAGTACGTTACAATAGAGAGAAAATATAATTGTCGAGCATCCATTACATTCGCTCGTTTGAACAACTGGTCTGTCGGGTAAGTATAGTCTTCATTTAATATAATTCTTAATACCCTTTTTTGAAAAATGTCTAGCTTTGATAAATGAACATTTAAAACACCACCCCAATCTATGATTCCGTAATATAAATGACACTCTATAAAAGCTTTATATATTATTAGAAGTTGCTTTATGTCTAAGATACATCTAAGCCGTCTAAACAATGGAATGATTCCTCTTAACTTTTTTAATAATTCAGCTATATGTACATCCCAACGAAGATGCTGATCTATATATATGCCTAGGTATTTTACATAGCTTTTACAGGACATAGTAAAACTCTTTGAATTAGAAGTTATTACAAGTTCTTGGAAATCTGGCAGTTGAGGTTTATAGGATGTAAATGGAATAATAATTGTTTTATCAAAATTTATACTTAATAATTTGTAATCTAACCATTCCTTAATTTTTGGAAAGTCACTTTCTGCTTTAATTTTTAAATTCATCCATGTATCTGCATCATAGAAGATAACAGTGTCATCTGCAAAGCTGATTATATGACCCTGAGTTTGCACAAGGAACAAGTTATTAATATAGAGAGTAAAAAGTAGTGGGCCCAGAATTGTCCCCTGTGGAATACCACACTCAATTATTCTGCAGTCACTCTGTGCATCTCCAATTTTTACAGACTGTTTCCTGTCGGACAAGTAACTTCTGAACAATTTTAGCGGTAAACCTCTTATACCTGTTTTTTCAAGACATTCGATCAACATCAGATGACTCACAGTGTCAAAACCTTGTCTTATAAATCTATGGTCAAAAGCTTTTGCCAAATCTATAAATATACCAAGTGCTGGTCGTTGTTTATCTATTGACACATAAATTGTATCGGTAAGACTTTTAATGGCATCTGACACTGACCTACCGTCCTGAAAACCAAACTGATTGGGAGATAATGTCACATTTCTTAATAAATTTATTTATCCGTATTTTAAGTATTTTTTCAAATATTTTAGCGAAGTTAGTGATTAAAGATATAGGACGATAATTAGTCGCATCCAATTTGTCACATTTTGTATATATAGGTTTAATTATTGAAATCTTAAAATCTTGCAATCTTGACTCTCATTACAATATTTACATTATCCAGCAGGAAAAAGTACAACTCTGTTTTTTGAAATTGTTATCCTCCCGTATTTATCGTTATCTTGTTAGAGGATATGACCAATTTACTTATGGAAAAATTTTACATCAAATTTCTAGTTACGAGTTAGTTTATGTAAATAGGAAAAACGAAATAATCAAATGTTGTCAATGTTTGATGCTTCCAATTCCTCCTGTTTTCCATAAAAATGATCAAAAAAATATTTTATTACTGATCACTTTTCTTACATACTTCCAGTAAGGACATGATTTAAAAATATATTGTAATTGAATTACTTGGGAATATACGATTAAAAAATCCATATTTAGTAAAAAAATACTTTCATTCATTTGAGGTGGTCTTTTATGAAGGATTTTTTCGTATTCTACAAATACTGGATTGTCCAACTTCGTACAACTATTTCTTATTTGATGCGCAGAAAAACGACACATTCACGGAACGATTAAGAGAATTTTCTTTGTGGTTTCATCATTCCGATTAATTGTACAAATAACCAACATTTAAACATTAGTTTTTCAGAATTATTAGTCATTGCTATTGTTATCGTTATATCTTATAATATTTATAAATTAGTACATAGTTCGCAATCATGGTTGATACACTAACGTCTCAGGCTAAACGGTTTAGTGTATTTTGTTGCAAAAATATGCAGATATGACGACATATACATATGTAAAGGCCGTCTCAATTGCAACATCATTGGGATCTCGGAAACCATCAAAGATACAATGTCGACAGACTCACTCAAATCGTGAACCAAAGAAACATTTACGGGATCAGATCAAAAATCTAATCAGCCATCTTGAAATTATTTTGAAAGCGAAACGAAAATACATACTAACATAGCTCCAGGATTATTATTTCGTTGTTAATTGAGCTACAATCTGGGGCCACCTTCAGTTGTAACGTTTTTAAATGGTGACCGTCAGTTTTTCTCAATTTTTTGGGATATTTTGTATATATTAAAGAGTCCTTCACATGGCTATATTACGACAAAATGTTAATGATATCACAATAGTCCAAACAAATTAAATGTTTGTATGGAAAACATTTCAAAAGTCGAACTTCTGTCATATATGTTCTATTAATGTAAGGAATAACCATATAAATCAATTACAACATGATCCGTAAAGCTCATGAACATAAGATATTATCAATAAGAACGACATTATATTTTTTTCGCACCTCTGCTTTTTCCTAATTCTGAAAATGATTTCATACAATTGTAGAGGACCATAAAGCATGGCCACCAGCGCATGGACGTGAAGTTTCGCTATTAATTACACTGACAAAGTATCAAAAGGATATACAGGGTGTTAGTTAAACATGCGGCAAAAATTCAAGAGGTTATTCCTTGGACTATTCTAAGGATATTTTATCCTTTGATGATTTTTGAAAAAGCGCTTTGTTGCGAAGATATAGGGCGAAAAAAATGTTCAACAAATCCTATTTTTCAATCCAATCAAATTCAATCCAATCCAGTTTCTCGCGAAATGCAATAAGGAATTTCCACAATGTGTGGGCTGACGAAAATCCACATGAGATTTGTGAAGATCGGTTTCAACATTAGTTCTCGTTGAACGTTTGGGTTGGAATTGTGGGTGACTGGCTAATTGGACCGGTATTTCTACTAGGAAGACTTACCGGCGAAGTATACCGCAACTTTTTGGAGCAAACGCTACCTCAGTTTTTGGAGGATGTACCATTGGCTACAAGACAGGCAATGTGGTTTATGCATGATGGTGCACCACCTCGTTTTAGTGTAGTTGCTCGAGAGTTTTTAACAGCAACATACGGAGATCGCTGGATTGGTCGAGGTGGACCTCACGTATGGCCTGCTCGATCCCCGGACTTAAACCCTCTGGATTATTTCCTATGGGGCCATCTAAAGTCATTAGTTTATAGTAGGCCAGTGGAAGATGTGGACGATTTAAGAGATCGGATAATTGCTGGGTGTAACTCAATAAGAAACGAGCCTGGTGTTTTTGAAAGAGTTCGGGAGTCTATGAGGAGAAGATTGGATGGTTGCATCCGAGCTGGAGGTAGCCATTTTGAACAATTCTTGTAGGTTCAGAAATGTTACATGTAATTTTTAGTAATAAATTGTTATTTGTTGAAAATTTTTTCGCCCTATATCTTCGCAACAAAGCGCTTTTTCAAAAATCATCAAAGGATAAAATATCCTTAGAATAGTCTAAGGAATAACCTCTTGAATTTTTGCCGCATGTTTAATTAACACCCTGTATAAGTAAACATTTGCTGTAGCCAATTTCATTCATGTTTCTGCCCGTTATTTCTTTTTAACTTTTCATCATGTATAGACATGATAAAATATCGACGCTCCTTTACACAACACTAATATAAATAAAACTGCACTTTTGCCTTCACCCAGTAACTGCATGTATAATCTTTATAAATAAAATTCTCATAAAAAATTACTTTTCCAATGATGCCACAATTTAAAAAAAATCTGCTGCACCATACGTAAGTTGAATGAAACTTTTAATTTGACCTAACAAGGATGTGACGTAAACAGATGGGTATCCCGTGTAATTCAATAAAATTTAACAATGGAATTCTAGAAACGAGTTAAACTAGTTTACCGGTTACCTCATTCAGCTTTTTTATGTTGTTATATGAAAGAAACAATTCAAGATGCCTAATCCGATTATACGAATATAAATTTGTCGAACGACTGCATTCAGAGATGTCTACAAACAGGAATAACGTTATTTTACAAAATTCTAATTCATGAATCTCATTCATGAATTAGAATTCATAGGTACATTGTTTTGGATGTTGCGAATTTATTTATTTTCATTACAAATGCACCGCTTTAATATCTGTGTAACTGTTCTAAGCTGTTACCACCACATTCTGCAAAAGCATCAATGCAATATATCAGAATCGTATTAGAACCATAAAAATCCAGCAGTTTAGAAGGTATACAGAAAAAAGTGTCAAAGGTAAGTAAACCCAGAGCCTAGATATTAATGCTGGAGTAAAGCTCAATGTTTATGTGATTCAGACATTGTATTTGTTACACAATTCACGTACTAATTCTATGCGCGCCCATACATTGGCTTTAAATAATGGATTTCTGGGACCGAGTACTTAAACCAATTTGATGCAATAAGTTGACTCCTTGAATACCAGAAACGATTAGGTACAGTCGGCGGAATGCAGATTTTGTATAAATATAGATAACACAACTACGGCGAATACAGGGCTGGTAATTTTCAGTGTTATGCCAGATTATGGTGTGCTTATAGAAAGTTAGTCAGCTCCAGCTCTGTTGATATTCAAAACCAAATAACAGGAAAAGCTTTCATTAAGATTTAATAATCTTTATTCAAACTATGTTAACACTAATAGCACAGCTTACCATGGTAAGCTGTGCTAATAGCGTTTTCGGTTTACTGCTCTAGAGTGCTCTTACAGTGAACTGAGAGTGCTCTGGATGAGATTATCGCGTTCCATTTTGGAAATAAATTGTTCTTGCTAGGAGTTTCGTGTTCGATTTATTCAATTTATTGCTCTGAAATCTTAAAACGAGCGCTCTCAATTGACCTGAGAAAATTGACAGAGCATCAATTCAAATTTTATACAGATCTCAAACTTTAGAATTCTTTGGTGCGTATAGATAATTTTTGAACCGAACTAAAAAATATTGCAATCTATGGAAATGTTATTTTCATCTGATAGCTCAGGCGAAAAGTTTGCATACGTTTCTGCCTACAATAATTATTATTATTGCAAGGAAACAACATACAAAATAAATAATTATGTTGAAAAATTATATTATTACTTATATTTGCTGCAGGTTGTCCGAGTGGTTGTCCAGTATTATAACAGGGCACTGCCATCTCAAGAACATCTCTATGATTTAAGATTGGCAGAAAGCCAGGGACGCCGGGTCTATGATGACCCAGACACAAGTATAAAGATATATATCTTTGTGTTTGTGATGCAGACGAGATGCTGCAAACTCTGACTTAATGCGAGGGATACACTCGTATAAGGCTAATGCTCCTCGATAAACTACTCTTGTGAGTTTCAACGAGTAGACTTTTGGACTTGGACTTTATGCAAATAACAAAGGTGCCCGCTGAACAGGAAATTAGGGGGTTGCATAATTAATAGGTCTAGCTATTGACTTTGGGACTCGTAGAGAAACCGACCCACAGGAAGAAGAAGAAGAGATGAGGATTATCTTGGAGCAGCTCCAATTTTACTTGGTTATTGGTTGCTCGGTTGCTTAGTTATCTGTCGAATATATATGATACACCTTACCTGCGTGCTTACCCATGCTTCTTAATTTCTGTCATCAATGTCTTCATGTCGCTGAGATTTTTGTTCCTATTATTAAGTTAGTATATAATAAATTATGTACATACAGAAACAAAAATTTAGCCAAGCACAATAAGAAATGATACATATGTCGATATAAGGGTACAGTTAAATATAGTATCTATTACTAGAAAGGTACAATTTATGGTGCAAAATGAAATGAAGATGTGACGATGTAATAGATGGGAAAAAGAAGAAGAGAAAAATCTAAAACTTAGTAAGAAAAGGTGAGGGAAATTGCAAAAATCAGAAGAATAAGGTAAGTAGATATTTCTCGACTGTCAAGAAGCAACCAATGAGGCCCTCCTTTGCACTTACGAAGAAAAGCAAAAACGATTTTGGTTTAAGTAAACAGGTATCCAAGCAAGAGGAATGTAAATTATTTCTGTATCTATCCTGTATACGTAAATTATTTCCACATTTCCTATGGTTTAGGCAACTCTCAGAGCACTTTGGATAGGTCCGCAAAATTCCAATGAAATTGTCTGAATGACAGTATATAAAACAATCAGTAAGGAAGTTCTGCCAAATTATGAATGTGTCGGTTAAATTTTAAAATACCCCTTCTCTAGAACAGTATGTACTTATGAATGAAGTCGCTGAAAACATGGCGGATACTAATTGTCAAACTATTTAATGCAACAAATATAAACACTAAATTTTATTTTAATTACATACGAATGATATTGATAATGATATATTCATAGATAGAATGATAATATTCATGAAATTGTGAATTAAACATGAATAGGACACTGTGCTTTATTTCTTATGTCAAGAATATGAAATAGGTATGCAACAGCGTTCATTACCAGGGTTACATGTGAAATCTAAGCTCCATAAAGACTGTAAAATGGCGATACATTTGTATGGACCATATATATGTAGTATTATATATATGGTATGGACAGTGTTACATGGGGAACTTTATCTTAACGGCACAGGCAATTTAACGTCAAGTGATATTTTATCATTTTATTTTCTTTACGCAATGGTAAATTATTTTTTGCTTTGGAAAATCTTTTATAAAAAGCAGCAGTAGGTAAATGCTGCAAACAAATTTGAAAAAGGGCTCTTTGCTTTTTTGTCTCCATCGTGTATGTGTATATAAAAACGCCTCCGTTTCCGGTCCCGAAGACATGCGGTAAAAACCTGCGGTACACTTCCGGGTAAAACCGTCATCCATTGTTGTCACAGATCCGTGACCTTTCGTCCAGTGACGGGAATTGATGCATTGAGGTAAGTACGTGGCTTTGTCCATTTAAACGGATGTGGGAACCTTTAAGTTTCCATGATTATATTTACGTGAGAAAAAATTGTGATTAAAAAATTTGAGGTTGATTTTTACAATCCTTTTATACCGTAGGTAAAACAATAGCGGCAGCTGCTTTGGATACTATAGAAGGTTGAAAAGAAAATCCAAGCAAAAAATACTGTTGTATTAAGCAAACGATACATAGGTACTATAATAATAAAAAAATTAAGTTCATCAAGTACACCTATTAAAAATTAATAAAATATGTTATTGTAAGTAATTTAAGTAAGTACTATTGTATGTAAGTCGTTATAATGTTATTAATATTTGATAAAAAATATTATTTCACTTGGTTATTTTGGGATATAAATTGGAATATACAGGGTGAATCACGAGTCTTGCTATGTATTGGTATTGGTATCTTTGTTATTTGAAATGCTAGTAATTGCTCAACTTTTCTCTAATTTAACAAACTTCGTATCTTTTCAAATAACAAAGATACCAATACATAGCAAGACTCGTGATTCACCCTGTATACGAGTACATCAAAACGATTTAGCCGTTTAGGTGTAAGTATAGTTAGAAGTATTGGTGAATCAAGCTGATGTATAAAAACAAGCAATGTATCGGAAAACTTCGCTCATAAAGGGCCTTTTATTTATTTAGTTAGTTAGACATTTTAGCTACAAACCACAGTCAGTGGTCCAAAGAGTATTCGCTATTATAGTAAAACTGATAAATAATGTGGAATTAATATACAACTATAATACCAATCAATATTAATTTCGTATCATAAATAATTTAGATAAAGAAAAAAATAAAGAAAAATCAAATAAGCAAACTAATTATAGTGGGTTATGTATGTTTTTTTTTACAACTTTTTTAAAATAACATATTTACACGGTGTCCCACCGGAATGGGCCGCGATCGATGTATGGAAAAGTACGTACAGGGTGATTTTGAAAATTTGGTTACTTATAAAGATCAGTGGGGCCTTTCTAAAATATTTTCACGTTTCACACCTATATATTATTTCCGGATTCTACGTAAAATTCTAAACATCCTACATCCTACATTTTATGTAGGATGTCCTATATCTGTCTTCAACTGTTTTTGAAATATTGACAGGTGAATGTTGACATTTTGCAACTTTGATACCTTTTTTTTGTTAGTTAATTGATAAGACCTCAAAAAGCGAAAACTAAACTGATATGGAGTTCTCTTAAACTTCACGTAGGTATAAACAAATAATTTCATTTTTATAATATCTGCAAATAAAATTGAATCCTGCACGCGTATAATTTACAAAAATAGCCCTTAATGATGTGGTCATGTTATGCAAGGTATTGAAATAAGGCATTTGAGAATTGTATTCATTTCCATAACACGCCTAAAATTATATTAATAAATTTCTGAGAAACAAATTAAAAACTGCACGCGATTCAAGCGAATTGCGTTTCCATCAGTACCACATTATATTATCGACATTGCCATTATCTTTATAACACTGATGGAAAATTATCCTTTAGAGACACAATAATAATACATTATTTGGTTGCGGACCAATATATTGCATTATTCATTATAAAAAAACCCTCAGTAACAAAAATGCATTACCGGAAACGCAGG
The DNA here is from genome assembly GCA_963924545.1 of Pogonocherus hispidulus. Classification (NCBI taxonomy): domain Eukaryota; kingdom Metazoa; phylum Arthropoda; class Insecta; order Coleoptera; family Cerambycidae; genus Pogonocherus; species Pogonocherus hispidulus. The sequence continues at coordinate 45,707,942 of OZ004698.1, read as the reverse complement.
CCCCGTTATGTCCGTTCCTTTGTCACGTCAGAGGCGGAAAAAGCATACGTATTTAAATTGGTAGGTATTGTTTGTGAGAGTAAATGCACTTCTACTACGTAGCCTACATCAATAATGTAAAACTCTGGCACTAATTGTATACAATATCCTACATTTATAGAAGAAAATTATATTCCAAATGTAAGAACTGCGAACTGCGGTAATAGTTTCTTCGGAAAACAGAAAACGTAAACGTGTATGTGAATAATTTATATGGTTTAGTCGGTCGTTACTCCCTCATAAGCTCATAATCATAAGTTTGTCATCGTGGTTTGAAATATGGGTACCAGCTTCAAGATATGGTAATCGATTCCTGTTATACTGTTACTGGTAGCCAGTAGATTTTAGAGACGCGAAATTAAATCATCCTGTATGGTAAAGTTAAAGAGTTGGAATATCTTTGGTAAAGTTACGTTCATAGTTACATTAATGTGGTGCCGAGAAACATTACTTGTAGGTATTACGGAAATTACCTAAGGTAATGGCAGCTTAAACCTCGCCCATAATCTATCCAAAGTAATTAATTTTCTAAGAAGTAATTTTCCTAAAATACAGCAATTATTATAATAAAAAACGCAGCTGTTTAACTCTGCAAGTTCGTTAAGTATCTTGCAGTCATGCTGGGTTTACGGGTTCCGGGAAAGCCATAAAAAATGCACGGAGCCCGAAGACAAGTGCCTATACCCTGTGTGCCAAATTAAAATGCTGCTTTCTCTATTTCGTAAATGTGTTTTTTGGGTGTGACATGTTTGTTATACAGAATGATATCACTCTTTTATGATAGTTTTCTATGTAATTTTTTTTGAGCAGAAATAAAGGCTTACGGACATAAATTACTACTGAGTCCGGGAATCGTGTGCCCTGAGTAGCTGTAGTGAACCCAAAATGACCGCCTTCTGCATTCTTCCGGCTAGAAGATGTGTCGAATTTCGGCATGCCGGTATGATCTTCAGTTCTGAAAGCAGTGAACCTCTTGCTCCACCAAGGGCTCCTATAATCAGTACCACAAGTTTCACAGCATGTTCTGGATGAAGTTTGCGGAGTTCTAGGAAAAGGCCTCGATATTTCGTCCGTTTCTCCTCCTCTTTCAAGACAATGTTGGTCTCTAAGGAGTCGAGAACTCGACGACAAACATTGTCTTGAGCTGATGGTCGAGGAGGACTACATCAGGCTTATTAGCTCGAATCTGCCTGAGAGTGGGAAATGAGTAGTTCCAATAAATTCCTAGTAGTTCCTCATTCCCCACAACTATCCCCTGGAGCTTATGGCAGCACTGGTGTTTCGTCTATCTCGTACGAGTGTCCATGACACGGTACTATTGTTATTATTATTAAGTGTGACATCAATAGATTTCTGTTATAAAATAGAACAAATGGTCTATGAGGCCCGAAAAATGTAGTAACTCTCCAGGTCTACAATTTACACTTTAAAAGTTACTATAATATGATAGTAGTAGATGGATAACGGCAAAAATAGAAAAAGCAGAATTTCAATTTTTTCAAATAGGTATCACAAAGTGATAATAGAGACTTAAAGCAGTGCCATGAACGTATACGTAAACGGAGAAATTGACATGTACTCATGCGCAGTGGTAATTTTGTGTACGTTTACGTTTACGTTTGACGTATACTTACGGGCCCGTACGTACCTAGTGAACGCAGTCGTATTGAGCCGAGGTCGACGTCGAAAACATACGATTAGTCACGAATGGTATTGTCAAATATAATTTTCGATTTTCCGTTGCATTTTGGTTAGTTTTTCATACAACATCAATGAACTCTATACTAGGTACGTTAGTATAGAGTTCATTGTACAACATATATCTTTTTTTGATTTTTGTCGAGGTGTTGCAGTTTACAACATTTTTAATAGATTCTAAGTGTTTACTGTTTACCTTTCCACATTGGGTATTACGGTAATTGTGATGGATTCACAAAAAATAATTCGTTTTACTACAGAGGGCAATTTACATCTTGCGAGAGAAATCGTAGGTCACAACCTCTATGAAGATCCAGGAAGATGGAATTTGATACAAATTAATATGATGCAAGTAACAGGAAAAAATATCTCTACGTACGTTTACGTCTACGTCTTGAAGGATGCTTTAAGACGGTTTTTTAATTCTATAACGTTGCATGATTTTTGCGTTTACGTCAAAGCATAACGTATACTTTTGTGTCTTTGCTTTAAGTCTCTACTATATTTTGTAATTATACCCGTATAGGTATTCCTCATTTCGGCATGAAGATTACATTGAAGTACACCACTTACGCAGAGTTATGCAGTTTGTATGGAGATATGGGTTGACAACTAGCTCTCCGTGCAGCCACGAAGAAAGGCAAAGGCAAAATATCTACCAGGTTTTAATGTGAGGTATTACATGGTTGTATGTTTAACTGCCCTCCAAACTAATGAGGTTTTCTAGGTCTTACTCATTCCTGCATTAAATTTGCGCTAATGCAGTCTACATAATAATAACACAGCCCCTCTCCGGTCTCAGAAAACTGGATTAGTAATTAGCATTAGGGATAGATATATTACCATGTCATTGAGTTTTTAAGATATTTAACAGACGAATTTTAAAACAAACTAATATAAAGAGTAGTTGAGTCTACTTCGACTGGCTTTAGTATAAAGCTTACAAGGTCTATAATATTTCAATGTGTTTTCTATTAAGTTACGAAAAACATTCACATCAAAAGCCAAAGGGGTTAGTTATACATTGAATACGCAGACAAATATACCCACTGACATTATGCCAGTGCCGGAGCTGAGCATCAAACCCAGACCATAATAGGCAGTGTGGCATAAAAATACTGCCACAACCATAGACATATACTAGGGGAGACAGAACATTCCATTAGAAAAACACCATTTGTTTACAATCATACACACTTTCACACTTGTACATAAGTTGGAAGGAGATGGGTTTATAAAATGGCAATACTGTAACATCAGAGTAATAAATAAAGGGGAGACCGCATTCCCTATTTCAAAGCATAATGTAAACATGTAACCTCAACCTACTGGATGTTGATAAACAAACAATACATAATGAACACACGATGGTCCCTGATCGTATCAGCGTAGTGGCGTATCAAGCTATATCACGGAAATGCTTAGAATATACATAATTATATACAAAAGTTAAGTTCAAAAACACAGTTTAAGAACACATAAAACACTCGGCTTCACCAATTTTTTATTTCAAAATAATGGCGTTACTTGCTATATTAGGTTAATACCAGGCAATGTTGCCACTTCCGGCGCTTAATATCGCTAGAAATTTCAATAATGTATTGATGGATATGGAGAGCCTATAATTATAACACAAGTCACAAAAAAATAGTGGGTAGCCTTAAACATATTACAATGTAACTAATTTGTAAATTGATTGAGGTCAAGAATGTGGTAGATCTTTACATGTTAATTAATGAAAATGATGACGGCTGTACCTAGCTATAAAAATAAAAAAGTAACTTCGGCATCAATGTCAAGGACGTTGCAGGGACCGATGTTTGTAAATACATTTACCTCAAGGCTTCACTTTAGAGTGTAAATAACGGTCTCCCCTTTATTTATTACTCTGATACTGTAACCTAGGCGTCCACGTCCGATGTTATGTTTACCAGTGGTGTGCAGTTTTTTTTAGGGATCATTACAATAAGTTTTAATTTAAAAGTTTATTTATGTTAGAACTGAGATTTGTGTGGGAGCAAATAAGACATATATTACTGCTTGGACCTATACATTCTCAATACACTACAAAATCATTAAAATCTCAGCAGAATGTTATATAAACAATTCAAAACACTTATAATGGTGTTTCATTCATTGTCCTTGGTCTTGACACAGCTGGTCCTAATATTCGGCCTTTCTGTGTTTCTATTGCACCGAAGAAAGTTTTGCCCATGCCTAAACGGATGCTACCTGTAACATTTTAAAAGACATAGGTATGAATGATTTTTGAGAAACTATTCTGCATAGTAGAGCGCTATAAACGCATTTCTCCACTGTAGGTTTTCCTTCTGTTTATTGTATGGCAGTCAAGCGCTATTCACACATTTCTCGACTGCAAACCTTATGAATGCAAATATTTCATTATCAATATAATTTATTATTTAATTTCCTTATTATTATTATTCAACAGCTTTAAATTTCCAAGCTTATAAACACTAATATTTGTACACTATTGCCTCAGTCATTCCACAAAAATATAGTTGGATGTTTATACAACTATAAAAAAATATTTATTTTTGTGGGCGCTATTCACGAATTCCCCCTCGTATCTATTTTTATAAACTTTTACCTAATACATATCCTTAAACATTTAAAGGAACACATCGGCATTATCCAGCTTTGAATTATTATAATAAACAATTAAATAAAATTTTTTTCTATGGCATGTCCAATTAATTGTAATAATAGCAGAAAAATTTAATAATTAATAAACGGGTTAATTTTCACATAAAATAATAATTTCAACACTCTAGCAAATCAATCAATTCATCTGTGCTATTTAAGTCACTATCAGAACTAACGTCTAAATTATTTATCTATTTTTTTTAAACTATCTGCTGCTACTTACAACCATACACCTTTTGTAACCTTTAATACCTTTTTACGGAATAATTTCCTAACTATTATTTCCCAGTAGCTGTAGTTACCTTGTACAGCCCGCCATCCGCCATATTTTAATTTTCCAGTTACCTCTTTGCCGTCTGTAACAGCACTAGCTCAAAGACAAGATCACTTTTTGTAAGTAACACTTCTTTTTCTTATCAAACCTTTTCATCATTTCTGGACTGAAAAGCTTATGAATGCAAATCATTCATTATCAATATCATCAATGATCAAGTTTTCTCTTTACTTTATCTCTCATAGCTTGAATTTCTGTATTATCTTATTGGATTTGTTTAAACATTTACATTGACAGTATTATTTATACGCCAAACTCCATCAGGAAGCTTTTCCAACCACTAAAAAATCCACATTTGTCTGCTCTCAAGATTAACAGGAAAGCTACAACAATAATATTCTGTATTAAAATATAACAAACATCTAATAGGTTTATTTTTCTGCATTTCAAATAGTTGCAACAAAATTATTTACTGTTTAAATACTGGAAATCCAGCCTGGAATTGGACAATAATTTTATTACAACGCTACTACATCATTTTTCGGTCTAAAATGCTGTAATTCCAAAAATTTGATACAAAACAGATAAATATTTTTTGCAATAATTTACCTAAAATTTAGTTAAAAACACCACTGCTTACGCTAAAAAAACATAACCTTACTTACCGCCGAAATACCAGTCCGGGGTTAGAATAGTCGACTTTTTTACAAACCACGCACTGTTGAACTATTGTAGATTGATTATAAAAGGCTCTAAATACCTCTACTGCCAAAAAAACACTGCAAATAAATAAAAAATCCCAAAAGATCACAAACACAGCACAGCAACATTGTAACGTCATCTTTTGACATAAGAGCGTCATTTGATAGCAAAACAGCCGTACAGCATTGCCATAGTATTTCCCTAACACGATAATAATTTTATGTTATTAGAAAATTATAAATAATTTTAAAAGTATAGATTATGTATTTTAATTAAAAAACACAGATAAATATTTAGTATATTATTTTTTCTTAATTACACATAAAAAATTCAGATAAATATAATTAATATACTCTTCGTTTTCAAACACCGGCGGTAGATCTAGGGCAATCCGCATAGATTTTACATCATAGATTTTTATTGAAAACGATGTCTGATCGGCGTAAAATGTAAACAATTCTGTCTCCCCCTTCTTATGTCTATGGCCACAACAGGCTCTAACCCATTGCACCACCGTATGAGTAAAAAAATACGTGAATATAATTTGTTCCCCTTCCATATGACTAAAATCCTGAAACCACCAGGATTAAATAATGTCACATCCCTCGAATCATTAATACAGTTTCTTGATAATCTAACTCTTAACGGCGCTAAGTCACTGTGTACGTTTGTAATAAGACTTCTAAAGCTTCGCTCATTCGTGTTGAGTGAATAAAGTTGCCCTCCTGCATTTGTTTCTATTTGTTTTTCTGTTACTTTTTCTTTTTGCTATAATGTACTGTGAGCGAGGTTTGTTTTTTGTTGCTGTGTGTAAGTGCTTACCTGTGAAACAATGTATTAATCTGGTTACTATAAGTTTTCTATATTTACAATTTTTTTTTTCTTTTTTTTTGTAAAGCAAATAACTTTTCTTTGTCGCTTCTTTTTTTTTTTTTTTATTGTTAAAAACAGAGCTCTTCCTATAAAAAAAAAAGAAAAAATGTACCTATTTTTTTAAAAAGGAATGAAGATTACTATTATTGTTATTATTATTAAGTGCTTACCTATGAAACAATGTATTAGTCAGGTTACTATAAGTTTTCTATATTTACAATTTTTTTTTTTTGTAAAGCAAATAACTTTTCTTTGTCGTTTACTTTTTTTTTTATTAAAAACAGAGCTCTTCCTATAAAAAATGTACCTATTTTTTTAGAAGGAATAAAGATTATTATTATTATTATTATTATATGACTAAAATCCTGGGTATGCTACGCAAAAGCACTTTTTACATTTGGCTATATTTTATCTGAACATATCAGTATATAACCATATGTTCCAGGCAGAAGATGAATAGGTGGTAACACTCCAAGACTTTCAATGGATACAAGAACAGAAGTATTCTTTCTCAAAATTTAGGCTAGCCCTGAAAATACAATTAAAATAAACCAAAACAGAGTTTTGTTTCGTTTAAACAGAGTGCGAAAAAACAATCACAAATTATATTTCAAGATACTATTTACTAACCATCCAGAATATATTATACGAGTGAACAGGGAGAGTCACCTAAGATGCCTCGGGTCATTACTCAGTTGCCATAAAATATACATACATTTTTTTTCCTTTTACGGCACAATGTACACCACTCATCTTTTAAAATTATTGTGGAACATACAGGGTGATCCACCTGCAACTCGCCTTTGACTTGCAAATAATTTTATTTTTGAAATTCGGATTCGACGTTGCCAAGTTAACTTCAAAAAAAGCATTTTGCAGGGGCGCACAAAAAATCAGCGAGAAGTTATCTTTAGTGAATAGGGAAACATGTTTTGCATATGACACATAGTACTATCTTCGTTCTTAATCGCTTCATTTCTGAAATCTGCATTTTTTGTAGTGTTTTTCAGAAGAGTAGTAATTTATCAACTTTCAAACAGCTGAACCTCAATTTTTTTAAACGTGACAACTTGTATTTCTTGTCTCTATGGAAAAGGACAGATAAATATCTTCAATTTGTTTCCTTTGAATGGCATGTCTAAATTTAACAGTTTTTGAGAAAATCGAGAGAATACTAAATTTCGCTATAATATTATGCTCTTCGCTCGTATATGAACTTGTGGCAACTTGACACAATGATAAGCAATACTTTTGTTGGCATAAACGTTAGTGAAACATTTTCTTGGTCTTATGGGTAATTTTACGGATTCTTTCTGCAGATACATTCTACTGATATTGAATATTGCCCCTATTTTCTTAAAAACCATTAAGTTTGGACATGCCCATCTTCAGAAAGGAAAGAAATTGAAGATATTTATCTGTCCTTTTCAGTAGTGATAAGAAAAACAAGGTGTTCCATTTAATAAAATTGCGAGGTTCAGCTGTTTTGAAAATTGATAAATTACTACTGTGAAAAACACTCTGTACAAAAAAATGCAGATTTCAGAACTGTATACTGAAAATAACTTCTCGCTGATTTTTTTAGTGGTGCTTTGTAAAATGCATCTTTTGAAGATAACTTAGCAACACCGCATCCGAATTTCAAAAATAAAATATCATGTTTCATGTAAAATATAGGTTTCAGGTTATATAGCCTTGATATAAAAGCAAATCGAATGCAATCGAACCATTTAAAACATTTAAAAAACTGGATCACCCTGTAAGTTCCAAAATAATTTTAAAAGATCGCTCACTTTGTACAATAAGCTGCGAATAGACACCACAAGGACATTTTTGAAAACAGCAATCAATAAAAAAACTACCGATCACTCTTAGTACCTAAGTCTACGGTTGTCTTTACTTTTGAAAGATGTAAAGTTTTCCACAGTTTACGCAATATTATTGTAATTTGAATATCATGTTTCTCAGTATTGTTTTTATTTATCAACCTTGTTTGATGTACAGAGCCGCGCTGAAGAATAGTGAAGTCTACGTCCAAAATTTTGAAGGACCCTTCTCACTACTTATATTTTTTCATGTATATCTTCGTTCATTGTTCCATATTTTATGGTTGATCTCCTCATTTTTGCTAAAATGAAAATAACAATATTTTGAAACTGAGCTTGAATGTCGCAGAGCAACTGGTACTAATCTATTCCTTTCTTGACACATATTCTTAGAATATAATCTATATTTCTTATACCTATAAGTGTTAGACTATAGGCTCACTAATTAGATTTATATAAGAATCAGCCCGCTGACCTAATCCACCGCGACCTAGAAGATCTATTGTGGCACTCCCAACTTATTTAGAGCACCCTGTCCAGCTTTGTCCTTTGCATTAGACAATACAGCCTTGATAGAGGCTCCTCCATGTAGCTGTTGGCTCTTGGTCTTCCTTCCCCAAGTATTTGAAACCTCAGTCTTGTCAGGTCCTCGCACTGGCACCGTACGTGTACTGAGGTTTCCTCTTCTTCTTAACAGAATCTGCAAGTTACTTCTTCTGACAGTCCAGGCTCACTAGTAATTATAGCATATTTACATTTCAGTATATTGTACATTCAGAGTTAAAATATTTACATTTAATCAAAAGCTTTGTGATTGCCAATAACGAAAAAATATCAAAATTGCTGTTAATGACTTGAACATTACTTTATTGACGCTTCCTTGCTAGAACAAAAGCACGTCCAAAGATCTTTTAAATTAGACACAATAACGTATATACCCCCTATTATAAAACAAATGTAAAGCAATCACACTTTTTTAAATGAATTTTTAGTTGCACCTTTCGTTGTTTTTACCAATGCTAATGTAAAAATGTTTTATTATGGATTTATGTCAAACTGTCAATGTTAAAATGGAAACTCACTGTTCCCTGTTTGGCGCCCCTGTATCACAGTGGGTTTGATCCGGTCCTGTTGCATTAAACTGTTAAATGTTCTTACCATACTTACTATAAGTTCCTTGGAACAATTATAAGCAGTACTAATTAATATAATAATAAATGTCAGCAATAGTTTCGCAATATTTCATAATGTTGAGGAGTTGAGGTGTAAAAATAATATTAATAAAAGATATCCTTATATAAATTTCAGTTCAGAAATCGGAAATTAGATTCGAACGATAACTTATGAAAAGTTAAGATAGGAATGTGCAAATCGTTTTGTTTGATCTCAAACCGTTTAGATTTTACAGGGTGTCAAAGTTGAAAAATGTCAATATTCACCTGTCAATATTTCAAAAACAGTTGAAGATAGGTATAGGACATCCTACATGAAATGTGTTTAGAATATCACGTAGTGTTCAAAATTGCAATAATATTCAGGGTGTTCCATTTAAAATAACAAAGATGACATCAACTTCGGGTATAACCGTAAGCGTTAGATGGACGCCATTAGTTTAGTTGGGAAGGGCATGCCCGAAAACACTATTGCCCAAATTTTCAAAATTAAAATCGAGGTAGTCTCTGAAATATGTCTAATGTCTTGTCACCATGGGACATTTATAGTTACTTGTGGCGGTTAACAGGTAAAAAATAATAGTGTAATCAACCTATCACGTAATTTAAACTTGAAAAATGTCAAGTCTAAGATGAAATAGTGAAGATTTCTTCAATTTTATAGTGATCTATGGTAAATGTGGTGATAGTTACTATCCTAAAAAGTGCGGAAAGAGTCAGTTTCCTTCACGCGACAGCCGTTAAGCTATCGAATGAAAGTCGAAAGAATATTTGCAATTATCAAGAAAACAATAATGAGTATCAGCGAGCTCTATATACTTATATGCTGCTTATCGATCACTAAAAACTGATCATTCCTAATTTTTTTTTTATAAATTTTGTTAAAGAAAATATACGGTTCAAGTCATAGGAAAGGGTCAATGGGAAGAATACTTTATAAAATTCTTAAATTTTATAAGGTATTACTGAGTTGAAAGTTATATAGGCCATAGTTTTGTGATTCACATCGTTAGTACAGAAGAACATATTCTGGTGATTTACAATTGTTGTTGGGGGTAACATTTAGATGACTGTGGCCGTGGCGACAGAAGATCTCTGGTAGCAAGTCATTTGACAAAATTGACAGATCCGTTGAACTCAATGAAGTGATTTGAAAAATTTTACATTTATCCTAAACTTTACAATTACAAAGCGATTATGAACAACCTAATAGGTTCTCTCATGAATATAGATTTACAAAAATTTTAAAAGTTCAAGGGTATGTAATTTATTTTGGACTACAATGTATTTAATCCAATCTACATACGAATTTAAACTTCGTGCGCATCAACTGAAACCTTTCTCATAGGTGTAAGATTAGTAAATACAATACCAAACCACATAATTCATCTCGTTTTTAAAGTTTTGTAATAGCTGTAAGATTATTATTAATATTACAAAGGAAAAACTACACGTCTACACTTCTTTTCTCTCCGCCTTACTGTTGCTAAGCCTTCGTACTTCGTTGACTCTTCTGTGTGGTACCTGGAATCAAAAATCCATCACTGGCGTATCACAAAACGACCACGAAAAGCCTCCATATGGTTACGGGGCATTAAACGGCAAATTCCCATCATCCACAAATCGGTCTATCATATTTCTGAAAAGCGCAGCTGTATCGTGCGAGTGCTCTTCCTAGAAGCCTTTTAAATTAAATCCCCTGCTTCAGTTCTTTTCTTCAAAGCAATGGCGTGTGAAGATTCTCTTCAAGGAGGGTACTATCACAGTCTTTTTTACTAACAGAGAAGGCTGTGGTACTGCCTTTACATTGAAAAAATATCAAATGATCTAAAGCCATCCACTGTTTGGAGTATATTCCAAGCATAATGTGGATATTGCGGAATACGCTAAGCTCAGAGTGTTTCACAGCAAAAATAAACGTGGTACAAAAGCAAAAAAGTTAAGTTTGCAGCACGTATCACAGCACGTAACAAATTCAATCATTTATGCGTGTATCTGATCATAAATATTGAACATATTGGGACCTTTAGAGATGAGTAAAAACAATTAAATACAATTTAAAAAAGTTGAAATATCATGTTAAGAAAGAAGAAACAATATGAGTACCATTACATTTCAAAATTATTTTTCAAACTAAAATAAGATTCACTTTTTGCGATTTTGAGGCACTATTAAACAAAAATATGCAACGAATTAATGACACTTTGGGTATTTGGGTTTTAAACGGTACTGAATAACACAGTGTTGTCAAATATCTAATAAAAAAATTCCTGATACGATTTTCCAAAAAAAAAAATGCAAAAAAATCATAGCGAGCTACGAGATAAGATTATCTCCTTAGCAATATGTTCCGTACGTGTATCTATAGATTCCTTACTCTGAATAAAATTGACAATAAAATCGACCCACCCTGTAAAATTCTACACTGGTGTTCCGGATCAAATCTGTACACACTCACACACACTATTTATTTTACTCCCCGTTGTCCCACCCAGTTCTCTACCATTGCCGCAGCCGTCACACGTCACCCAGCACGATACAATAGACCCACGATCTGCCCAGGGGCAGAGGAGATTGTGTTCGTTCTTCCAAGAAGGTTGTGTGTGCCCATATGCCATGCTCTTCTTTCCGATGGGCGAGGGTTTTTTACTTTTTTTTTAACTGGTGGCCACGGGCGGGTACTCGGCCCGCCTTTGTCTACGGTCTCCCTGTGGACGGGTTAAAAAATATTCCGTTAGTGCCTTGGTTCTCAGAATCAGGTTTGTCGAATTTTTCACGAAGTAGGGCGTATGCACTTGTAAGATTTTTAAGTAACATCAATTATAGGGGTACTTAGTATTTAAAAAGTTAAGTTTCAATAAAATCACAGCAAGATAGTGTTATATTTACGTACTATCGATAGCACGTTAATATGGTTATATTTACGAATTTACTCATTAAAATTTAAATAATTTTCTAATTTCCAACCAATGGCGGTGTAGAGCGACAAGAGACGAACTCATTCGTGACGTCACTTTATTTATAATTTTTTTTATATATAAAAAGTACCCCTTGAAGGGTATTTTGCTGCTATTACAATCTGATCAAAGGGAGATTAATGAGTAATTTGGTTCTATCCTAATTTAACTAAAGTTGAAAATCTTAAAGCTAAGGTCTTCTCACAAGTATACCTTAGAGTCTGCTAACTTAATTACACTAACACTAACGTGTAACACTAACCGCACCATACTCTGCTTTTATACTTATATAATCAGTTCACTAACTCAAAGGGCTTAACCCTCTTGAGCCTTCTTACTATGTTAGTGTTGTCGAGGAGCTGGATGGCCTCGATGTTCACATGTTGATGGAGTCGTTGTTCGTGAGTCCTTGCAAATTTGGTAATTGTCTGCTCTACGGTGTCCATCTGAAGATCTCGATGAAGGTCGCTGTTTCTGATGTACCAATGCGCTTTGACGATGTTCCGCAGTACTTTGTTCAGAAATCTTTGAATGATTAATATATTACTCTTACTGGCACAGCCCCAAAGCTGTATTCCATAGGCCCATACTGGCTTGAGGATTTGTTTATACAACAGTATTTTGTTGTAAGTTGATAACCAGGCGTGTCTACCAAGTAGCCAGTACATTTTCTTATATCTGATGTCTAGCTCTTCTTTTTCTTTTTAACATGGACTTTCCAGCGAAGTCTTGCGTCTAATGTGATGTCTAGATATTTTTCCGAGTTTGCATATGGAATCTGGGCATTGTTCATGTTAATAGGTATTTGTTGTTCTCTTTTATTTGTGAAATTAATCTGCACTCATTTGGTTTCATTCAGCTTGATATGCCATCTTCTGGTCCAGTTATTGATTTGGTTTGGTTAACTGATGTTTGCAGTTTGTTTGCAGCTTCTTCATAGCCCTTCCCTGTCGCAAGAATGGCAGTATCATCTGCAAATGTGGCTATTGTGTTTTGCTCTAACAGTGGTATGTCACTGGTGTAGATCAGGTATGAGATAGGGCCTAGGACGCTTCCTTGTGGTACTCCTGCTTCTTTTAGTTCACTTTATTGATATTCAATAATCAATGATTGTTGATATTTGGCTGTTCTATTATGCATATATGAATTACTTGTCACAATAGGTAAGTACTTATTATTTTTGGTACTTACCTCTTCCCCAGGAAGAAATGCATGAGGAAGTTTCTGTTCCAGCCCAGAATGATAATTTGCTAAATGTTGATGAATTTATGCTTTTGGAGGTCATGGATACCATCTTTGGATACCTTTTTTCGTAATACCAAAATTTTTGAAATTCTCTAGGATGCGTCTTACAGCATGTCGTAATGGTTTCTGGTTATGGAGATATCGAACAGCAAATGTATCGCAAGTTCTTGTTATATTTTTGTCACATTCTCCAAAAATTACAAATAAATTTAAATAATCTTTGTAAGTACAATTTAATAGTGATGGCATCTTTATTAACACTTTTGTGGACACAAACAATACTGGCGAAGCTTCTGACAACAAATTTGACACTCGAGACAAACTAAATTGATTTATTTTTTCATAGTCTACTTGGCAAAATGAAATATTTCAGTTTTTATACGTTTTTATAACAAAATCCGTTATAACCGGGAAACCTTAAAAAATAGGTACTCTTCTTTCGACCGTAGAATAATATACTGGGTGTTCCATTTGAAAAAATCAAGTTTTGTGACTTCTTAAATTGGTAAATTGGCTTATAAATTTTGAGGGCCCTGTATGTTCCTCAGACATTATGCATCATTTTCAGATGTAGCGATGCCTAAACCATTACTGTTACAAATATTGTAATTAAAGGTCTTCCACGGTTAAAGATTCGACATTTTTAATATGGTGATGTAACTGTCACTTTTTCTTAAAATTGGAGATATCTCGAAAATAACTGAATTTACATATAGACAACTTTACACAAAGTTGACTTAAAATGGAACGAACAATCCAAAACTGCAAAAACATACAGGGTGTTTCATTTAAAATAAGCAAGTTGGTGTCGACTTTCGGTTATACCGGAAGTGCCAGAAACGTGAAAATATTTTAAAAAGTAGGCCACACTGACCTTTGTAAATAACCAAATTTTCAAAATCACTCTGTACGTACTTTTCGATATATCGATCGCGGCCCTTCCCGGTGGGTTACCCTGTATAGATCATGATGCCATGAATTTAACTTACCTATATCGCGTACCTATTCGCTGCCATCCAAACTTCTATATGTGTAGGTGCTTGTATTACTAATTGCTTACCTAAAAATAGAAAAAAATGAAATTCAAATGTTGTAAACTTTAAACATTTTGTCCCACTGTTCGTGAGTACCTACTTACCTTATCTAGTTAAAAAATATATTGGCAATACACTGAAAATGCAATATTTTCTATTATTACAAGAATTAATCATATTTATTGCTCAATTGCAGAAACTTCGTACATACCTTACTAGACCTAAAACCGTCACTACCACTACCGAGTACTGTATAAATTTTAGATATTTTTAACGTAACTGAAGAAGCACTTTGCAATAATTCTCGGCAAAATGGGAAGTGTAGTGCTTCCACCCGTAAAATTGTACACCTCTACGTTTACCCTTAACATAAAATTTAAATAAATTTAAAAAATCATACCTTGTTCTGGGCTTATCGTTGTCGTTCGGAGCCTTCCTACCTACCTATAATGAAAATAGGAAAACACATTATTGTTTTGCAAGAGACAAACAAAAAGCAATGAGTTTTTGAAAATTTATTAATTGTCTTAAAACACCTTTCGGTAACGCATCATATAGAATAAGAAAAAACTCGTTAAGCTGGACTCAGCATTAAGGCGAATTCCTAGAATAATTTTAGGGCGAGCTTTTCAGATAAAATGTTTCGATTTGAGAATTCCTTTAGAGAATTTAACTGAAGGTCAGTTGGGATAAGTGCGATCATTTGTATTTATTTACGACTTACGACTGCTTTTTTTTACGAAAAACTCTGTTTAAATTTCCTTCTGTTGATGACATTTCCGTTGTTACAGAAAATGGTTTGTAATGGTCTTACCATCCGACCAAATTGATCGGAGGTCTTACCAACTCCAACAATTGGCAGATGTGAAGAATAATCCAATTAATTATAATTTAGTGGTTATACTGTCGCGTCGAGTAGGATCTTCTATTTAAATAAGTATATTCAAATCACTGTTTTAGTTCACTCTTAAACTAATTTTCTTTAAATCACTGCAGGTTTACTTACTTTATACCTAACTAGAGTTTATTTATAACTTTTTTTTGAATAAATATATTTTAGATCTGTAAAGGCCATTTCTTTTGGAACTGTTCAAGAAAGACGCTCTTACCCACATATATAAGACTTTACCCCGAAATAAAGTAAACGTACATACATTTTACATTACACTTTAATACGAGAAAACGTACCTGCCCCCATATTGTGGGGGACTTACCCCGACTGACTTAACTCTTCAAAGTAACTTTTGACTTGTGATTATAATTTCATTATTAGGTATATGTATAACATAAAAATATGACATTAATTATAAGTATAGGGTAATATCTACCTGTGACTATTTTTCTCCTTTATGTCCAAAGACTAACAAATCACTGCTTAACCATCTTTGTACCTACCTATTTATAGGTAGGTAGTTTGAATAACCGATAATAACCGTGGTAAATATTAGCGCATATCAGATATCACCAATTTACTAAATTGTAACCAACACTAAACTAAATATTATTTTACTTAAACATTATTTTGAGGATCACCAGAAAGTCCTGTTGAAGAATTTCACAAATTCACGATCGCGAGCACGAGTAAAACGGCTTTTGGCATTCATTTGTTTCATTGTCTACCATCCGCCGCCCTCCCTGATTAGTTGATTTTTTAATTGTTATTTTCATTATTAGGTGTTTTGTAAATATAACGAATGAAGTTGTAGAGGTGGGTGCAGTGCCCAATATACCTAATATAATATACCTAGGTATTTAAAAATTTGTAAAAGAAATATTTAATGTGTAAAAGCAGAGTATTTTCAGTTAATTTATAATAGGTATATCTTTTTTTTTAATTTATTATTAGGTGTTTTGAAAACATTAACGAAATAAGTTGTAGAGATGGGCGCAGTGCCCAATATGATTTAGGTATTTCAAATTTGTATACTATATTTTCATTTTTATTTAAAATATTTACTATATTACGGTCATGGATCATATTATTATTTTATATAGTGAAAAATCTGTATCAAATAGCTCTGTTTATATGAAGACTGAACAGCAATAATACCTACCTATAAGGTAGGCTCAAGGGGTAGGGTACCTTACTCTCGTATACTTAAGTACAAAGTACATAAACTGTCTAAATTAAATCCAGAATAGAATAAAGTGTTGAGATTTACCAACAATACCACAATACCACTAAATGAAAAACAGGCCTCTATTCAATGAGAATCAGATCACATAATCAAAATTTATCATAGAGTAGTGTTAGGTAAACAAGTCAAATTATTCTAAACGGTTCTTGACCAAAACAGAATAAGTAGTTACCTAAAGTACTAAATAAATTTTGTAATATATCGCAGCCATAAGTTAAGCTATAATACCAAAGTCTGCACCTCCTATAATGATTACAGATGCGGGATGCGGTCAAAACAGATTGTGTCCGTTTCTCAGAAATACACTACATTTCTGTTTGACATTTTGAAATTCTAAGAAAGTAAAATTACATTAGACACGAGCATGGTGTGTGTCCGACAATTTTATGCACCAGCTTCTGACTGATTTTTGTTGTATTCAGAGGTGGGCTCTTTATAAAGAGTTTATTTTATGTCACAACTTGAGTGATTGGGTAAATTTGAATATAGGTACCCAATATATAAGATGAGTATAAAAAACCGTTTAGATGTAGGTACTTGCATCTAGGTTACCTATTGGCGATTCAAATTACCGATGAGGGCGCTGGAAATTGTAAACAAATATGGAGAAAGACGAGTAAAAATTTTGCATTTCGTATCACATCATCTAGCAATTTAGCATTCAACTGTCATAAATATAGGGACTTCATGTGCTAGTTAGGGTGAAATAAAGGATAAAAAGTGTGGTAAAAGCAGTCAAACGTCCCATGAGTGCTTCATTGTTAATTATATGAATTTTTTGGGTTGAAACAGGTACCCTAGTTTTTGTTTACTTACATTTTGGACTAAAATAAGTGTGATAAACTGTATAGTGGTACCATATTAGCGCTTGTTTTTTGTTAAATGATGTTTAAATAAAAATATATTCTGCTTTTATAATACTAATAATAGAACAGTATAGACAAACTGCAACAAAGTGGTTATATGTTGTGTAAATAAACGTGTTCCCTGTTATTAAATTGTTACATCCCTTTTGGAGAAATGAATGAGAAACATTTTCTTATACTAGGGCCAAATTTCTACCCATCTTCAATCTTAAACACTTCTATTGACACATTTTGTGGAATGACACCTATAAACACGGCAGTTTGTGTTGTGCTGATTTCTTTTGAATGCCATTTCAAAATGTAAAAATAAAGATGTACAAATACTAACCACGTCGTTTTTAACTTTGTAATACCAAAAAATCACAAGCACCACTAAATTATTACGTTAAACAAACCCAAATACGTGTTATTTATCATTATATCAGCAATAGGCCTCCAAAAATTACATTTTAAGTAGGTTCAAATATTTTCATGCAAAGGGCGCATTCATTTTTGGAATCGTCAATTACCAGCTATTACAACATTCGTCAGCTCAACACCTTGCAGTTGCTCTCTTTCTCTCTATATGTGAAGTAAAAAAAACATAACACACCAAAGGAAGATAACACAAAAATATCTGAACAAATCACACACACACAAATCACTCGATATCACAATATCGAGCCAATAATTCTATGTAAAAGAAACACTTAATTTATTTAATGATGTATATCCCTAGAAGAAATAAATATCAGCGGTCAGGTAAAACCACATTACATGGTAAACATAATATATTAAACAATTTCTTGGTTTTGTCTACTTTACTTTTTTTGTCTGTTTATTAAAACTATTAATTAATTAAAGAATAGGCAGAGGCGGAGGTACCTTTCACCCCCTAGTTTCCTCTTGAACACGCCACTGCTTGCTGCTGAAGCACGAAGATCGGTACATTTGCAAAGTCTATTCATACATACATATATTTCCATTATAAAGCCATTTGAAGTATTGAAATGATATATGATTCTGAAATAAAGTACGTCGCAGCTAAAAAAGGGCCGTATACGAAAGGCGTTTATTTTGACTATTCAAACAGGGAATATTTGTTTTAAAATTTCATTTTCTGTTTGTGTAGGCCATTGTTGCCTGAACGTCTGAGAATTGTGCTAATTAGTCTCTTGTTGTTTCAAGAAAAGTTTAACAATGGAGGATAATTACTGTTTGTCGAGTTCTCGCTACTTACCTATGTTTGTATCTATCTACATGTACCTATTTGAACTTACCATTCAAATGGAGATTATTTGTTGATTTACTTCAGGGTATAATAATTAATGCCCTAATGGATTATCCTGTTTTGTGGATAACAGCAATATTAAAATAACCAATCTTTGTTATTGTTAATGTTAATTAATAAAAAAATTAAATTATTGAAGAATTACCAAGATTTTAAATACGACAGTTTGTTCTAAGAATATACAGGGTGTCATATTTGTGGGTATTTTTTCCATAGCTGGTAAACGGTTGGAAAACTAGTTGCACGACTTGTTAAACCGCGTAACCTAAAATTATTTGTAATAAGATAGTGTTCAGGAAAAGCTCTATCCAACTAAACATTGTTTTTTTAATGGAAATCTCTGTATATTATTATATATCTGAATTTCCCATTAAATTTTGAGTTTTCTGATGCCCCTCAATATCTATATATTGTCTACCACTTGCTAGTCATTCTACTATTTTTTAAAAATGTCATTTGCACAGGATACTTTCATCCCCGATTTTTATGTTACTTAAAGTATCTTATGAGATATCGAAACCCGTCTTTTATGGTCTTTTACAGTGAACCCACTAGGTGTAACATAGGTATACCTACCTATGTTACACCTAGGAAAAGATATCTGAAAAGTCATTAAACAATTGTAAAATTTGATAGACATTCTAAATACGGGGGTCAAAATAATGTGCCAATACTCATCAATTTCGAAGCTCGATCAGTTTTATGATTAAAGTTATATTTTATTTTTTTTTGTACAAAAAAGAACGCCCAGAGTAAAGCTTTAAGGAGGACTTTAGCTACCGAACCAAGTAGAGCGATGAGCCAAGTCCGTTCCTGTTCTGAAATAAAAATTGTCCTGTGTCTCCACACAAAGTCCTTTTGTTTGGCCCGATAAAAAACGTAATATCGACGAAATTCCCAGAATCTTGCTCTATAAATTAGCTTTGAATTCTTCTCAAAAACATTACGTGGCAAAATTTATATAGGTAGGTAGGTACCTCCTACTTCAACGTCACGCAAAAAAATGTCTAATACTGGACCAGAATGACACCATTTCTTGGTAATAACTCAATTAACAAAAATAATATTTTTTAAACAAGAAAATAATATGAAAAAAAGATAAAGTGTAGTTGTTTATTACAAAACGTAAATAAGATAAATTCTAGCCTGATAATGTGCTTGTACTATTTTACACAATCTTAGCAGGTTAAGCAGGTCAAGAATAAGATCCTCTTTTTCTTTTTATACCTATTAGTGGCAAATTTTACTAAAATATTTTAAATTAAAGGAATTATTATTATTAATTATACCTACGGTTTATTTATTACATAGGTATGCTACTTTCTACTTTATAATGAAATATTCCTGTATTTAGATTTATTTTTCATAGGCATAGGTACCATATATAGGTACCTATGCCTATGCCTTTTGCATTAGTCTGTGGAATTCTAATTTATATTCAATTCAGTGTGGAGTGGAAGCGTCAATATAACATTCTTATCTTAAATAAAAAAGTGATAGGTAGGTACTATCACAAGTATAAAGATATATACAGTAATTTCACTCGGCAAAATCTCTTTGATGTTGGTGTCCTTAAGTTTTGTTTTTTTAACCCCCCAAAAAGACCACTGCGCATACTACCCACGCACAATCATGCGCATTAATGACCGTTTTTGGCAGCTATGCACAGGCCCGGACTATTACTTTTTGGAGTAAAAAAGGTGGCCTATCAGAATTTCGTTTACAAATGAAACAATATTTTGTAGCCATGTTACACACAATACAAAACACTTATCAAAATCACAAACACAAACGCCTAGACACACAAACGTATGCTGATTACCTGTAAAGCAAAAAGCAAATGTGCGCCCATAAAATAGCATACGCCGGCCCATTCCTCCCCTTCTACATCTCTACCAACGCGCATACTACCCAAGAGCAGACATGTGCATTAAAAACTTTTGTACAAAAAATTTAAAGAGTGAAACTACTGTATATATCTTTATACTTGTGGTACTATGTTGGAAATGGCAGTAGACTGTTTTTGCTTTAATGCTTAAAGGCCGTTTGTTACTATATGATATTTTTCCAATAATTCTTAAAATAATTACTAAAAAAATTTCATAATGAATATCCATCAATTGCAAACAGTAAATTTATACATAAATTTTTCAAGAAATTTTTTAAAAAATTATTTTCAACATGTTCTATTTTCTCGCTAAAATCGACGCGGATATCTGCGCATTGCACAACTTTCTATTATAGTCAGCTGTTTGAGTTTGACTTGACTATTAACGATAACGAATAGAAAATAACCTCAAACTTCAACTTAAATTAACTTTATCTATGTGCGTGCATGTGTTTTATTTGTAATGTACCTTATTATTCTCATCTCAGGATCAAAAAATCTCAGGATCGTGACCTATATTCTTAAACTTATAAAAAATAACAACAGATGGTGCTGAAATAAGAAGCTTACTGCGATTGCGTATAAATGAAAAATGGAAAATAATTTAGTTAACATTACAAACAGGTAATTTACAATTTTCAAAATAAAGTTTTTAAAAATGCACCAAGAAATTTTCTGTGAAATTATCTGATAAATATCGTGAAGTTACAAACGGCCTTTACATAGATAATATAGGTATAGTTAAGTATATACAGCAGAATTGAAATCTACATATACCTATATATATATATATTATATTACGTAAAAGATAGAAATTTGGTGGACGGCATGAATATTCTTTGATAAAAGTACATTCTCATCCTAGACAAATAAACATTCTCAAGGGTTAATATAATCTGTGATTCTCATACAGCTCCTGTCTACTCCTGCCCTCTACTTCTGGTTTAAAGTGAAATTTACATTTAGTAGTCACATATTGCAGAAATCTGCTTACTAATTTGAAATGTATCACGAGCAGTTGGTAGATGGCACTACCATGATATAACTCATTGAACTCTTGAGCACTCGCACTACGATTCAGAAAACATCAGAGTATGATACGATCAGGGACCATCGTGTGTTCATTATGTATTGTTTGTTTATCAACATCCAGTAGGTTGAGGTTACATGTTTACATTATGCTTTGAAATTAGTGATGTGCAGTTCATGACCGAATAGTTCGCATGAACTATTCACTTGAGGTGAACTGAACGAACTGTTTCATATAGTTGCCATTTTGAACTGTGTGTGAAATTGTACCGTTCATTCTCGTTTTCGTTCCCTCGTTCGAGTCAGTTTAGTTCATGTCGGACATGAAACATGAAACTTAAAACCGAAAAAGAAAACTTTTCAGTTTAGTAATTTAAATGAAATATTGCACTGAATCGATACATTTAGCGTTTTTGTTATCTGAAATTCTGAACCATTTATGTATACCTACCTATTTTATGAACTAATAAAATAATTTACTTCAAAAGCTGATAATAAACGTAAAATATATTTCTATGTAAAAAAATAATACGAACAAAAAAAAAGAAAGTTCAACATATTAGTAAAATTATTATAGTAGGTACTGTACATACTTTTATATAGATAAAAAATTTATAGATTATAGTTTAAAAATATTATATACCTTGCAACAATTTCTAATATTTTATAATATACCATTATTTGATTGTCATGAAGAGTATACCTAGTACCTACTATTGCAATTATATTCGGTCCGCAATGAAATCAAGTACGAAATGAACTGTAGTTCGTTATGAACTGTAAAAAAGAACTATTCACTTAGGTGAACTGTTTCGGTCCGAACTATTCACCAAAGTGAACTGGAATGCCCATCACTATTTGAAATAGGGAATGCGGTCTCCCCTTTATTTATTACTTTGATCAGAAAACAGACTGCTGATGATCTGTGATCTGTGATCTGCTCTAGAGTCACAGATTATAGATAGCTATCTAGAGTCTACATTAGATAACGATAACCTAATTATTATAGGTATATATTTTTTTGTATATAACTTTATCGATGCTCTAGATTAGAGGATTTATTATTTATTTTTCAGGTGACTAACCACACTAAGCAAATGTAGGTATTTCTCTTAATTTTAAAATAATAATTCTTTATCTTCTTATAATATCCAACTTAATTTACTTATATAGGTACATAAAACACTTGAAACCTTGAAATAAATAAATAATAATAATAAAATAATAGGTATTTTATATCTCGATTGATATAAATAGATTTTTAAAAACTTTTATTTATTACTGAGGATAGTATATACTATCCTTTATTACAATTAAATATACGTTGAGACTATTACAACGGAGTCTAAATCAGAACTGACTAACAAAGGTAAAAAGCGGTATTTATAACCTATAGTAAGCTGACTATTAACAATTTCAAGGATTTCCTAGAATGAATACAAAAGATATGCTGATCAACCGTCAGGTGGCTAACTAAATAATAAGATTAAATACAATGTAAGAATAAGGTATCATATAACTAAGATAAGGCACGTCTTGTTATTAAAGTCCCGTGCTAATTCCTATATAACAACTCCCTCCTTAAATAAAAAGTTGATGCTATGCATTAACTTTTAGGCAAAAGTTTTCGGGTTTGAGTTGAGTTCGATGTCCACTTCCACTGGTTCCTGAACATTGATGCTCGGTCTTCTTCTGGGGGAAAGAGGTCCATATCTTCTGAAATATGACCTTGAACTCGGCGGTTGTGGTGGTTGGTCATTGGAAATAGCAATACCAATTTTCCTTTTTCTTTTACATTTGCATGTTATATACAATAAAATCAAACATATTATGAGGGTAATTGTAAGATAAGTAAACCAAGAAATATGTTTGGTCATGAAAGGCTCATTGATTAATTTATCTAAATTTTCAGAGTATTGGTCCAGTTTGTGTTTGGCAATACTTAAATCATCTGTATTTAGGTTACTTAATTTTAGGGGTTTTAAATTTGGAAGCTTGTTCTTTTCTGGGAGGTGATCACAACACTCGTATGGGATTAAAACGGCATGTTTGGTATATGTAAAGTTGTATTGTTGATAGGATTTCGCATGAACTCGTGTACTTCCTATAAACGAGTTACAATCAGGTTGTAGTCTTAGTATTGAATTCGTATCGATAGTTTTTGAAATTACTTCCTTATTTGGGCACTTGATAGTTATTTGTAAAGGGTCCGAAATAGTTATTAGCCACTGATTTTTAATAAGTTCTTGTACACTATAGTCTTTAGCAAAGATTAAATTGGAATGACACGTTCGTGGTATGGCACTTATTGATCTTAATAATTGTGCTTCACAGATAGCATCACTATCTATTGGGTACGATAAAACATCTGAACATAATTTGATATTTGGGCTTAATGGTTTACAGTCATTTAGATCTTGTAGGGGTACATATAACAAGGAATCATCGTTTTTCGCGATATACTTTTGGGATGTACCTAAAATATGGTGAAGACCTGTTCGATTATCCAATACCGGGATAGGGTATAAATGATAAACGGTATACCACTCTGGTTCTATTAAAGGAATTTTTAATACAAATACTAATTTAGAATCTGTTTGAAATGCCGATAATTCGATAATATCGAAGTATTGAGCAACCTTAGACATTTGAGGTGGTAACGGTAAACTGTCTTTATTTAGAGATTGGCCAATAATTTGAAGTGAGTTAACCAAATCTCTCGGTGTAATTATAGAACTATGTATGATCTTCAACCTAGCAAATGTTACTGAATTTAGCATATCATCTAAACTGTTTTCCAGAAACATATAACTTTCCATGAGGGATTCGCATATTTCCAATATTTTTAATTTAGCGCGAATATAATGTATATCATCGGTTAATTTAAATATCGTTTTCTCGATTTCCTTTATGTCGTTATTAAAAGTTTCTTCATCAATTTTAAGTTTATTGATTGTAGAATTAAAACTTTGTATTACCGATGTTGTGACTGATATTTGATTTTTTAATAGATTCTCGATTTGATGTTCATCGTTTACTAATTTGTTTATACAATTATTGTAATATTCACCATCAGAGGCGTCTAGATTACCAGTTATACTTTTCCAAATTGTTCCTATTCCGTTTAATAGGCCACGTTTGTATCGTTTAGTGTCTGCAAATGTTTCTTCATATTTTAATTGTAAAGATTGTGAAATTTGACTTAAGAGACTAACATGTGTTTTAACTGCTGAATGAAATAATAGCATTTGTGGGTGTTCTGAGTTAAAAAGATTTAGTATGTTATCTAAAATTATGTTATTATTGTCAAGTGCTGTCTTAATTGGTTGTATGTCTTTATAGACAAGTAATGTCCATTTGTTATTTGAAATTTCGATTCTGCTTTCTTCCTGATAATAAATTCCAACTGTGTTGTTGATTGGTTCTAAATGGTACTGACATGTCACTGCTGTAAACAGCTGTAGAAACCTGAAAATAAATTTTAATTTTCATAGTATGGTTTCATACGATCGAAATTTACTTTTGTAGATTGTTTAGTTTGGGGATTAAATAAAATTGCTGAATTTTTTAATATGTCTTTAATTTCAAAGGGGCCGTTGAATTTATTTTGGAGTTTGTCTGTAATTTGAGATTCTTTGACATAAACCTTGTCGCCTACTTTGTATTGTAGTTCTTTTTCTGACACGTGTTTATCATATCTAATTTTGGCTTTTTCTTTTTGTAAGTTAGTTTTAGTACGGGCTATATTGTAGTAATGTGAAATTCGGTTGTTTAAATCTCGTACATACTTTGATATTAATTCTTCCTGATTATAAAGTGTCTCTGGTGGACGGCTTGATGTATGACCGAAGATTAACTCATACGGTGTAAAACCATGTGTTTTGTTAATTGAGTTGTTGTAACATATGACGGCATAGGGAATTATTGTTAGAGGATGATCGTCGGGGTTTTCTGATATGTTAGCTCTTATCATTTCTAATAGGGTCGCGTGAAATCGTTCAACTGATCCGTTTGATTGCGGATGATTTACGCTAGAATATGTAAGATTGATATTGTAAAGAGTACATAAGTCTTGTAGTAATTTATTGTTAAATTCACGTCCGTAATCGCAATGGATGCGGAGGGGAGTTCCGTAGTGTTGAAAATATAGTAATAATGTGTTTACTACTGATTTTGCCGATTTGTCGCTGATAGGATAAGCTTGAGTGAATTTCGTTAGCTCATCTCGAATGGTTAATACATAATTTTTCGATGGTATTTCGAGGATGTCTAGATTGATTCTTTCGAAAGGTGTCTTAGGCGTTTCGGTGATTACTAAGGGGTTATCGAGATTTTTACGTAAAATTTTGGTCTTTTGACAAATTTCGCAGTGTTTTATAAAATTTTCGACGTCTTTTGTTAATCCTTTCCAATTAAATTTTTCTTTGATTCGACGTATAGTTTCATTGATTCCGCGATGTAAATTATTTTTACCGTTATGGAATTGATCGAGGATTATAGGTATCTGGTCTTGTTCCGGTGTTTCAACAACGTTTTGACAAATTACCAATTGTAATTCTGTGTCACTAAAAATAAATGAAAAAATTTCGAGTATTGGCAAATTTAGATTATTTTCTACATAATATTTATTAGATGGGTCGATTTCGTCTTGATTTTTATAAATTGTAACAAATAAATGCATTATAGCCGATTCCATGTCAAATGGTAATGGTATGATATAATATTTACGATTTTTTACTGATTTACTATTAAGTATGTTTATTTTATTTTTATAAAATTCTGGTTTTTCCTCAAATATATCTTCAATAATGTTGTAATGCAAATCTTCCAAATGATTATGTTGGAAGAACGTAATTATGTGTTTGTTGTCTTTGTCTAGTAGTTGTTTATTCGAAAAAGAAATTTTATTGTAGTCAATTAAAGATTTTGAGTGATATGATTTTAAAAATAGGTCGAATTCTTCTGAGATGGTCTCAGGACTAATTTCGGTACGTTCAGAGTCAGATGTGTCTACTTCATCATTGGTATTGGCCATTAATATTTTGTTATGAAATTTAGATGCTTCCTTGAAGTGATTAATTTTGATACGAGATAGTGCATCTGCATTTTTATTGATTTTGCCTGGTTTGTACATGATTTCATAGTCGTATTCCTCTAATTTGAGACGCCAGCGAGCAAGTCTACTTCCTGGGTCCTTTATTGAAAAAAGCCACGTAAGTGGTCGGTGGTCAGTTATTAATTTAAACTTTCGGCCAAATAAGTATGGTCGGAAGTGTTTTACCGCCCAAACGATTGCTAATAGCTCTCGTTCTATAGTGGAATATTTTGTTTCTGCGCTACATAACGTACGGGACGCGTATGCGATTGGAAGATCTTTTCCTATGGGTCCTTGTGATAATACAGCGCCAATTGCGTAGGCACTTGCGTCTGTTGTAAGGATAAATGTTTCTTCAAAATTTGGATATATTAAAATGGGCGTTGACGTCAATGCGTCTTTTAATTCTTGGAATGAATTTTGACAATCTACATTAAAGTGAAATGGTGTATCTTTTTGGAGTAATTTTGTTAATGGTTTGGAAATTTTGGCAAAATTTGAAATGAAGCGTCGGTAATATCCGGCGAGTCCTAAGAAAGATTTGATCTCTTTAGGGGTTTTAGGTTCTGGGAAATTTTGTATACAATTAATTTTTGAAGGATTTGGTTTAACACCATCTTGTGTAATTACATGTCCTAGGTAAGCTACTTCCTTCCTAAGGAATTCACACTTATCGGGTTGGATTTTTAAGTTGGCTTTACGTAAACGTTTAAATACTTCAGTTAGTCGCGATATATGTTCGTGAATCGTGGGTGAATAAATTATTATATCATCCATATAAACGAGGCATCGTTCATTTTGGATTCCTAGCAGAATGTTATCCATTACGCGCTGGAAGGTCGAAGGTGCGTTTTTTAAGCCAAATGGCATTCGAACAAATTCGAAATGGCCATTTTCAACTGAAAATGCTGTTTTTGCTATGTCTTTTTCTTCGATTTCAATTTGGTGAAAGCCAGAGGCGAGGTCTAGCGTTGTGAAATATTGACATTTTCCTAATTGGTCAAGTAAGTCTGATATGTTTGGTAGAGGGTATTTATCATCTACTGTCAATTCATTAATTTTGCGGTAATCAATTACAACGCGCCATTTCTGTTTACCAGAGGCGTCAAGTTTTTTTGGCACTACCCAAACGGGGGAGGACCATGGGCTAATAGATGGTCTAATGATACCTTGGTCAAGCATTTTATTCATTTGGGATTTTACTTCTTCTTTATGTACCTGCGGGTATCGATATGATTTTGTAAAAATCGGTTTGGCGTTATTAGTGTCAATGGGGTGTTTAATTTCGTTTGTGAATGTTAATTTATCACCTTCTAAATAAAATATGTCAGAGTAATCTAAGCATAAGTGAGTAATAAAATCTTTTTCTTCATCATTGAGGTGTTCTAAGCGTAATTGATTTTTTATTTCATGTTCCCTATCTGTATTATCGGTTTGAGTATTATAGTCGCAATCTGGGTTATTTAAATTACAAATTAATTTTGGATTTTCAATTGGTTCTAAAATTAAATCTGAAAAGTTAATTGTTTTTGGAATAGCGTTGGCGTTAATAACTGATGTAAAAAATTCACCATCCTGATTAATTTTCACTAGAGCATTCGGAAGTCTTACTTTCTCCTTTTCTTGCGCTAACAGTATAGCGTCAGTGTTTTTTAATTCACATTTTAATTTGAATATTTGTTCGGTACGTGGTTCTATAGAGATTTTATTCTCTGCGATGGTATTGGTACAGGGTGTTTCTTGCGTATCTTCGCCTACCTTAAATAATGGTACGGTTTTGTATTTGGTGATTAATTGTCTGTTTTTCAAATCGATTATACATTTATAATGTTCTAAAAAATCGGAACCTAATAATCCATCAAATTCAATATCAAGATTATAAATATAAACTTTATGTGGGTCACCTACTTGAAAGGGTATAAAAGTTGATTCGGTAATAGCAATTTTTTCATCTGTTATACCTTGAATAGCGACATTTTCTGGGAATCTCTGCGGAAAGGTTTTTACAGTGTTTTCATTAAAAATGGAAATTCCTGCGCCAGTGTCTATTAAAAGTTTGAAGGTTTTGGAATGGTCTTTTATGTAGTAAAGGTTGTTTGAATTTACTTTAAATAAAGGATTTAAACAAAATCTTGTTCTGGGAAGTTCAGGTTTGGACTGAAATTGTCTAGGTTCATTGTCTGTATTTGGCTTTCGATTTCTGATAGCGGGTCTTGTACTTGAAATATTTCCTGGGTGTTGTAATCTGTTTGATATTGGTAATTGGGGGGATCGTCTTGAGACGGTAAGCCTATCTGAAAATCCTGAGTGGAATATTCATAGCTGTTTGATGTTCCTTGAGCTGATTGCTCTGAGTATTGATCGTAATCGTATTGATCAGTGTATTGGTCATCGTAGTAATGTTGGGATTCATCATTAACATTTACGAAATGTGCTCTTGGTTGGTTATTATTATAGTTCGGATTTGGTTGGATGACTGAAGGTCGAGGTTGAAATTGATGTGGACGATTGGGTTGTTGTCCTGGTCTTTGATTTTGAAAGGTTTGTGGATTTGGTCTCTGTTGCTGCTGTTGTTGCGGAGCTTGGGACCTTTGGGGATATTGTTGAGAAGAGTTTCGATTTACATTAGAGTAATTATTTTGATAATTTTGATTTGGGTAAGAGTAATTTTGGTAATTGGGGTTATTAAAAGATTGTTGACGTGTGCGACATTCATTCGCTAGATGTCCACTACGTTTGCAGAAGTTGCATAATTTTTGTTGATTGGAGATTGGGGGTTTCTTAACTTGATTGGAATTTACGCGAGATTGATTGGGCTTGTCAAATTTTTGGTTCTCAAAATACGACAGCTGGAGTTCTCGTCTGATGCGATGAGAAGCATCAAGCATGGTAGCTGGGTTTCCTGCCCTAATTATATGTCCTAAACGAGGTTCTAGGCCAGTGAGTAATGTGTTGAGCGTCATGGTCTCTATTAGTTGAGACTGCGCTTCTTTTTGATCGATAGTCATATTGGATTTTTGAATAGCTGCGTGCATCTTAGAATTGTGTATTTGCAAGCGTGAAAAGAAAGTTAATGCAGATTCATTGGGTGATTGTCTAATTCTTTGTAGGTCCTGGATGAGGGACGTCAGGTCACGAGGATCACCAAAATGTATAGATAATAATTGTTTTATTTCCTGCCAAGTTGCGGGATTGCGTGAATTTATGAGCTGAGCTGCTCTACCTTTTAATTTGTTTTTTATGTGTAAAGTCAGTAACTTTCGCTGGTCACCTACAGCCATGTTAAATGCATGATCGCAAGCATTTAAAAATGTATTTAATATAATTTGGTCGCCCTCAAATTCGGGTACTATCGAAAATACTTCAGATAGTTTGTATGGTTCGATTATTGCCTGATCTTCTTGAACTTGGTCTGGCATTTTGTAAAAATTAAAAATTTAATAAAATAATAAAAATTTAGTTTTAATATTAAAAAATAAGTTTTGTTGCGTTCGTTTGCTTTTGAAAGCAAGTTTTTATTTAGCAATGTTTGATTTACTTTACTTAATTTTTCAATATTGGATAATTGAACAGTTTGATTACTTAAAATTAATTTCCGGTGCGTATTACAACAAATGAGGGAAACGAGACAGATGATTCAATGTTAGTACTTACAAGAGTCGCGTGTTCATTGAAGCACTGGTTCTGCTGATCCTTGTTTTTGAAGCACTACCACCACGTTGCTGTGTTGAGAATTATTTTTCTCCCGTTTTCTTACTTCTTTGGATTTCCTACTTCTTTGGATTTCTTACTTCTTTGGATTTCTTACTTCTTTGTGCGATGTAGATTTACCACTGCTAGTTAGGCAAAGTCCTTGTTCTAACGGCGTTTAAATCTATCTTGTTTTCTTACTTCTTTGGATTTCTTATTTCTTTGTAACTTTTTCGTTTCACTTAACTTTGTAACTTTTTCTTAAAACTTGGAACTGGGCTCTTCTTTGTTGAAGGATTAGGATCCACCACTGTTAGTTAGGCACTTCCTTGTTCTAACGGTGTACAAATGTATCCTACCGACTGCGCCACTTTTTATATCTCGATTGATATAAATAGATTTTTAAAAACTTTTATTTATTACTGAGGATAGTATATACTATCCTTTATTACAATTAAATATACGTTGAGACTATTACAACGGAGTCTAAATCAGAACTGACTAACAAAGGTAAAAAGCGGTATTTATAACCTATAGTAAGCTGACTATTAACAATTTCAAGGATTTCCTAGAATGAATACAAAAGATATGCTGATCAACCGTCAGGTGGCTAACTAAATAATAAGATTAAATACAATGTAAGAATAAGGTATCATATAACTAAGATAAGGCACGTCTTGTTATTAAAGTCCCGTGCTAATTCCTATATAACAGGTATGATATTCCCAAAAATTGAACATAGATGGTTTGTAAACAGAGGCGGACTAGGGAACTGGGTTGGGCCAACAAGATAGATAACACAGTATAGTGAGCATTATACTGTGCCGATAATACATGCAAGGACTCGGTACTGCGACATCCCAGCCCTGTGACGTGTGACTTAGCCATAGGAAGACATAAGTTCAATTCACATGTTGACAGTGCCAGTTTCCAAAATGATATTTCTTACAATGTTAATTCATTCACATTATTTGACCATTGTTGCGAGATTCGTCTGGGTCCTGGGCCAGGCTTTAGATTTATATTCACCAGACATGATATTCTCAGTGAACCAGTGAACGAAATAACATGCGGCCTGTTAATTTACCTATAAAGGTAGGTATCGCAACATGTTTATAAATCTATACCTATATTACTGCTTCCATAAATTACTAAATAATTATAAATAATATTAAGAGGCTGTGGTGACCATAATATGGTTATTACTTGGCCAGTCCATCACTGTGTTGTGTAAATTTAACAAGCAGAGATGATTTAATTTCATTTGAGATCATTTGTTTTGTTTAGGTATAGGTACCTATAATATTTTACCACAGCTTACCATGTGATATTACCATCAGTAACTTCTGTGTGGGAATAACAAATTTAAAATTAAAATCTAGATGATTTGGATAATTCATTCACACCAAAATAATTATTATTTAAATCAACATATCTAGGTCTAGGTACCATGTAGCACAGATAAAGTAACCACTGCAACCACTATCCTTCTGTATATAATCATAATCCATAGAAAACAAGAAAAATTTGACCTGTATTATATATATATGAGACCCATGATATAATAAGTACAAGGTATGACATTCGTGAGTACGAAAATGCGCCCGCTGTGCACATTACGTCACCGAGAGCGCAGAATGATCGCCAAATACAAATGTTATATACGATTTAAATGGAAACATTATCAAAACTTTCATATAATTGGCACAAAACAGTGTCCCGAATAGGAAAATATTGGGAAATTTAACCAGTGTCCTTAAATGTGTTCTTTAATAATCATAAGCACAAATTAGATATACTCCATATGGTAGGTATCTATCATATACAAAATGTCCTGGTAATCCCTGGTGGTTTAAAATTGGCTCTTTTAATTTCTTACCTACTTCAATATTCAATAATAATAACTGTTACCGGTGATTATTGCAATTTTTATTATAAGTAATTAGTTATTCTGATTCGTGTGTAAAATGATTAGTACTTAAATATAGGATAAACGCTTCATAAACATAGGATGTGGGCAACAAGTTAACTTTAATACATATATTTCGCCGTTCGCCTTACACCTACGACTAAAAGTGAAAATTGTTCCTTAAGGTCGGTTAAGATTCTAAATTGACTGTATTCTCGACTGTATTATTCATTTTTTTTTAATTATTCGAAAATTTTAAATGTTTGTCATTTTTTTTTTATTTAATGACCACATTACAGAACTATATCTATTACAGGTTATATAATTTATTACAGGCTTTAAATTTATCTCATAATCATCATCGGTGAAGTGTTTGGAACATATTCTGGCAGTATGTACATTAAACTTTTCTGCTCGACAGCAAGCTACCACCCACAGTTTCTTTATTACTTCATCCCGTGGAAACGTGAAAAACCTTGTAATATAATAGATAGTGCAATGTTTACATTATCTAAATATCATAGCAATATAATTACCTAATATTATTTAAATTATGGGGCTGTTGGTTGCGATTATCACTATTATACAAGCACACAGCACAACGCATTTTTATTGCACTTTTAGTTTAGGTACGTGTTAATATAAAATTAACTTTAATTATTCTCACATATGATTATAATTAGTATACACTAGAATTATACAAATACTCTGCCAAAAAAAATGAATTTAGAGGACAAAATGTAGTAAAAACCACGAAACTTTCACACCTTTACATATGTAAACACTGTAAAATGTCAAATTTGCGCTCTCGGTGACGACACGAATGTGGGAGGGATATGCGCAATATCATACCTTCCTTTATTGTATCATGTATGAGACCTGTTACTTACCATACTACCTACCTAGGTACCACATATTTACCATCTACCTACACCTACCCAAGGATTTTTAACTTATTAAAAATCCTTGACACCTACCTATCTAATGAAAATAGCCTTTTCTTCCCACACTAATAATTTTCTACGCAAATTAAAAAAATAATAATAATATCTAGTATAGCTTATTTCGATTAATAAATTTATAAAGATAATTTATAAAAGAACAAATTTGTATAATAATTATATCTAATTTAAAATTTATGAAAACAAATATATTCCCGTCTATGAACATAGTTGCTGCGCGATCAGCTCAGTAGTATACATCAAAACATGGAGGGTGCTGGAGCGTACGGTGGTGGTAAAGCCGGGGGTTCTTTTGATCCTATTGCTTTTGCCCAGAGACCTCAAGTTATAGTTCGGGCTGTATCATGGGTAAGTTCTTTAAAATTAATTTTATGCATTACAAAATATCAGTTTTGTAATCAGTCGGTCGTCCGTAGTTGCCAAAATTTTTTAAATAATCGATTTGACAGGCCATAGGCCACCTTTCTGGTGGGGGTGTGTCATATGTTATTGATTATTTGAATTTTGATGAAATAGGTCATTGCAAAAATGAATGAAAATATGTAGTAGCTAATAATATTACAAAAATGAATGAGGCTTTGGTTTTTAGTTTTATTATATACCTAATTTTGCTTAATCCACTCTAATTTCTCTTCAAAATTTGCACTAGGTATTTAAAGTATTTATTTCTTATTATTAAGGTAAATGAGGGATTGTAATATACCTGCCTATTATAGGTAGTTATATTTTTAATAAAGATTAATCTTACTCAGTTTTTAATCCGATTAGTTATGTCGTAGAATACCTATTTCTTTTACTTGGTAAAATAAATTAATTTTCTATTAAAGTAATAAATTGTAGCAGGTGTTACATTTTGCTTTTAAATTTTAGGAGATAATTACAATTATAATATTCGCAAATATTATAACCTCACTGTCTAATTTTATTTTTTCCACACTTGACCATGAAGTAATCAAATTCTTACAATACCGTCTGTTAAAACTCAGTTTTACATTAACAATAAGGTTTCTGCATATTAGGAGAAAACTATTTTCTGCTGTACTTTTTCTTAAATTTACTATTACTTAGTCATAGCGTCCATTAATAGAAATTTTATGAACGAAGATGAAGTAGTCTTCTGACATTTATCCTTCATTTGCGATTTATATAGTCTTATTTATTCAATTATTCACTGAAAAGGAGGAAATAGTTCTAACTAATTGTCACAGTCATTAATTTAGAATAAAAATAAACCTTTGGAGGCTTAAGATGGCATTTCCTGGTTACCTACTTATGTTTTCAAGTTTGTAGTAGCTTATAAATAGAGATTATTTACTATTAAAATTGTTAGATGTTTGAAAAAATTTTATTAACCATTTGAATTTTACCACATAATATAGGTCCTAATCTGTGGATTTAGTAACTAGTGTTACTGGCTGTTCGAGGGCAATATAAACGTTTTATTTTTTGTTGATATATAAGCAAGTAATTATTGTATACATTGCTGATGTTTCTGTTTGCATAAGATTGCTTTACTGTTACTGTTGTAATTTTATTATCTGTTTAATACATACTTTCCTAGGTAGTGTTTTATATAACAGCAATAACAATTACTTTAGAATATACCTGTATGTATCTAGTAGATGGTTTATTTAAGCACTGCTTAAACACTTGTGTTTATATATTTGAAGGAGATGCCGAAAACAACTACTCCACTGGCAATGTGCCTTGACTGGAGTTGCATTACTCCGGCATCTCTATAGAAGTCGCCACATCCTTATGCAATCATCAAAGTGCCATAGGTAGTGAAATCGATGAACGATGTTGCAACATGATTGCCTAATTGGCATCGTGAATATTAGTGATGGTGAGAAACATACCTTAGTGCCCTCTTTGGGTGTTTGCTACTATCAGTCTGACAATTATTATCTAATTGACAGACAGATAGCGATCTGTTTTTCTGCATATGCCATTATAGCTGTCACCTCTATTGTCTTTAAGGAAAACAATCCTGCTTATATTTGCTATCTGTCTATCAATTAAGACAATAATTGTCAGACGGATAGTATCAAAGACCCAAAGAGGGCACTACAGTGTGTTTCTCACAATCACTAACTTGTGATTGTTGTTTTACAATATCGTTAGCTTAGTGTTATACTAGTGTACGTGCAGACAATTACGTTTTGAGTTATGAGATAATAATTACCTTCTCATAAAATATAATATTGTTGAACGCTTTTATATAATCATTGTACAGGTAAATTTACCACTGTTTGTACAGAGAATACATAAAAATATTGTGTTTTTCAAAAGATAATGTTATTTAGAAAAAAAAAACATGCAACTGTATTACAATTCTGAAATTATTTTATTTATTCAGGGAAACCATACAACTATGTAACACAAATTAAATCAATCTGTTGTAAGGGTTTCAACAACTTTAAATATAAAACAATATTTAAATATACAGGGCGCCCTATTTCTTGACCCGTTGCATGGGTAACTTTTTTATTAGTAGAGATACAAAAACGCTTAAATGAGCAAATTAGTGCAGTTTCGTATTAGTAATTCTACGGTAAGGCGAAAAATTATATACGGGGGAAGGTTGAAAAGTTATTGACAAAAAACGAAAAATCCAACTTTTCTATTATCCCTCGTAGCTCGTTCATTTGAAGAGTTAGAGAAAAATGCTTCGCATGTTTTTTGCAGTATTTTTCATGTAAAATGACATGCACTTGCTACTTTTTATATATCTCTTAAATTGGTTGAGAATCACAGTAAAATAAATTTTTTTTAAATGTAATGGATAGGTGGCTGTGACATTAACCGAAAGTCCCCTTTTTTCTCTTTCAGATGATATAACATAGTCCATATTTTATCCTTACAAAAGTAATAATAATCGTTGTTTTTAAAGAAAGTTTATTGTCACATCAAGAATGCTATGGAAATAAAACAAAAAATAAGATTCCTGATATTTTTAAAAACGTCTAGTTGGCATTTAATTATTGACAGATCATAAGTGACATTTTTAGTTTTTGTTAAGTAGTTTATTGTTTATTATTAATACTGCATACAAAATAATAGTGTTGCAAATATGTACACCAACGAAGAGAAAAATGATATGCTATTTTGTTATTATAACCAAAATCGAGATGCACAAGCTGCAGCGAATCTTTATTTTGAAACTTACAGGGAACGAAGACAACCCCATCATAGAATATTTAGACAGCTGGAAAATAATATACGATTATACGGTTCTTTTTCAAAGCCTAAGGATGAAAGAATCTTCAATGAAGACACTGAAATAAATGTTTTGGCTTATGTAAATTTTAAACCTGATTCTTCAACTGCAGAAATTGCACATCACTGCAACACTTCCAAGGAAACTGTAAGAGCTATTTTAAAAGGTAACAATTTAAAGCCTTATCATTATTCCATATGCAATACTTTATATCCAGCTGATAATCAAAGAAGGATGACATTTTGTCGATGGTACATTTCAAAATGCGAAGAGGATCTAGACTTCTGGAAAAAGATTTTATTCAGTGATGAAAGTAGATTTACCAACAATGGTATTTTTAACCGCCATAATAACATAATGTGGTGCCGAGAAAATCCACATCTTGTTTCTGAAAGAAGAAATCAACGTCAATTTGGGATAAATGTGTGGTGTGGAATTTTTTGTGGCAAAATTATTGGCCCATATTTTTACGAAGATAATTTGAATGCGATTAATTACCTTCATTTTCTAAGGAATACTCTAACAGAGGAATATTTAAATGAATCACCACTTCATATTTTTAGAAATCTTAAATAATTCCAACACGATGGAGCACCTGCGCATAATTCCCGCGAGGTAAAACAATATTTACATGAACAGTTTGATAATGTTATAGGAAATAGAATGGATATCGACTGGCCAGCGCGAACACCTGATTTGACCCCCTTAGATTTCTTTCTTTGGGGGTTATTGAAAGATAAAGTTTATGTGACAGCTCCTCTAGATATAGAGGATCTAAAAGTCAGGATTCAAGATGCAATTAGAAGCATACATGGACATACAATAAATAATGTTTTAAGAAGTATCCAGAAACGTTGCTTACTATGTATCCAACAGGATGGTGGTCATTTCGAACATTTACTTCAATATAATTAATTAATTAATAATTTCTGTTCTCAAAACATTCTTTTGTTCCATAATCCATAGCATTCTTGATGTGACAATAAACTTTCTTTAAAAACAACGATTATTATTACTTTTGTAAGGATAAAATATGGACTATGTTATATCATCTGAAAGAGAAAAAAGGGGACTTTCGGTTAATGTCACAGCCACCTATCCATTACATTTAAAAAAAATATATTTTACTGTGATTCTCAACCACTTTAAGAGATATATAAAAAGTAGCAAGTGCATGTCATTTTACATGAAAAATACTGCAAAAAACATGTGAAGTATTTTTCTCTAACTCTTCAAATGAACGAGCTACAAGGGATAATAGAAAAGTTGGATTTTTCGTTTTTTGTCAATAACTTTTCAACCTTCCCCCGTATATAATTTTTCGCCTTACCGTAGAATTACTAATACGAAACTGCACTAATTTGCTCATTTAAGCGTTTTTGTATCTCTACTAATAAAAAAGTTACCCATGCAACGGGTCAAGAAATAGGGCGCCCTGTATATAAATATAATATATATTTTAAAATAAGAATTTTGGAAAATATCTAAAGACGAAAAGAATCTATTTTGAAAACAGGGCAATATAATATCTTTATCCACCTCTGGCATCCATTTAAACTTCTTATAGCTTAATTTTTTTCAGGGGAATCCCTTTAGTAAAATGTGCTTGAGTGGGAGTTTTTAACACAGTTAATGTTGATGAACTATCCGATTGTGTCTGTAATAGGTTACGGAAAGAAATTTTGGTTCAAAGATGTCTTTGTCAAAAACTAAAATAAGTTTCAAACTTTTATTTTTAAGAAACTCAATTGTAGCAAAAGAGAAATTTTCCCTACAATTAGAGATATTTAAGATATCTCAACATTTTTGTAATATATATTGCAATGCAACCTGTGGAGAAAAATTACAAAAAACAGGAATATTCATTACTTCGTCACAACGAACACAAAACCATCGACGTTTAATGTTCGTTTAAACTTTACCTTAAGTTTGCCAGTGTGTCATTTTCTGAATCATATTCATTACTGATTTCCATTTTCTCTGCTATAGAAATGGTTCTGTCTCAACTTTCTAAAAATGTATTATTGTTGTCGAGAGTTGACTTTAAAGAATTGTTAAAAATTATCTAACCTCACTTTTATAGAATTATTTTTCTTATGCTCATTTGCACCATCTCTCCTTGGGAAGTTTAAGCTTAGCTTAATTCAAGTGTCAGATTAGACTGAGAGGTTCTTGGCGTTATGTCCTAAAAATATTCACAGTCTATGTATCGCTTAAATTAAGCAATACTTAAACTAGTTGAGAAGAGGTGGTGCAAATGGACTTTAATGCTGTTTAACTGATTTTAAACGGCCTATAGTACTTACTACTTTTAAACAGTAATAGCACATTGAAAAAACATTCACAGTTATTATTTTGATGGTTCCACCGAAATTTTTCCCAGCAGGACAAATCAACACCTGCTTGGGCAAAATAAACATAACATAATATTGTGAACCCAAGTTACAAAGTGGTATGTGATTTCTAAGTACTTGACAATTACTTTGTTTGTGACAATACAACAACATTATATTACGATATTATATTCTCTTGTATGCAACTATGTAATATTGGTTGCCCACATTACAGGGCAAGCTATACAACTTTGAAAGTTTATGGAGATAAATTTGAAAATACATACAACTTTGTAGTACTGAAGTATCAATTTTTTTAAAAATGCGACACAACACTAACTCTAAACTAACTATATGTATTCAATAACATGGTGCAGAATAAGTTGTAAGTTTAATACCTTCGAATACACGTTCGAAGATGTTTCATTTGATTAGTATTTAAGTAATGACTAATGTCGACCCATGTCTAATTTACAATTCTTTTTTAAATTTAATGGTTGAACTAGTATCGAACTTCAGTCTTGTTATAAAAAAAAAAAAAAATGGCATTAAATACTACATACCATACTAGCATAAGCCTAACCTTAATAATAATTAAAATACACTAATTCAATTTAACAAAAATAAGTATTTTGATGTAAATTAGTACGTATATTATATCAATATTTTGATTTCATGCCAATAATATCATTTGGAATTTGTTCATGGGACATGCCATCTAAAGTAAGAATTTCAGAGTTGAGAGTAAAATGTTTTTCTTTTAGTTCTTTTCGATAATCATCTTTGGATGTATATCCTCGCAAGGTTGGAGATATGACGAGACGGCTAAACGACAAGTTTGCTTATATAACGATGACACTAATGCTTGCAATTATGGAGTAGGCATCAGTGTTATAGCTTTTTTGGCTACAATGGCATTCTTGGTAGGAGAATACTTGTTTGAACAGATGTCATCTGTTAAGACAAGGAAGCATTTTGTATTGGCAGATTTAGCATTTTCAGGTAAGAAGTTTTATTTTTATGTGTCTAAGAAGCACAAGAAATTTGTATTCACAAAAGACTATTTTGAAAGTAAAAAGTAAATACTGATCTCGTATTGATATCTCTAAATTATTGTTATGTGTGATACAAAATACTAAGTAATTTTTTTAAGAGTCCAGATTTCAGTATAAAATAATGTAAAATGTATAATAAAAATATAAAATATGTAATCTTATTTTATCCAGAGCTTCCTCACTGTGAATTTGAATTGTGATTAATTATTGTAAATCAGTGTGGAAACAGGTAAATTTAGACACAACATTATTTTTAGCATTTTGGTCGTTCTTATACTTCGTGTGTTTCTGGTATTTGTGTAGCCAGTGGGGGCAGTCACAGACACCAGCTAATGGAGTTGGTGTTAGTAATGTTCAAGCTGCCATTGCCTTTTCATTTTTCTCCATATTTTCATGGGTAAGTTTTAGATTTTTATCATTTGTTTATAACCACACAATGTCTTGTGTTACATAAATTGATGCTAATCCCCATTGAACCAATTTCAGGTAGGGACTAACATTTATTTTCTTATAAAAATTAAAATAATATTTGTTTATAATCATAATGTGTGTCTCCAACGTGACGTTGAATTACTGGTACATACATTCTTACATTATTACTACAAGTTCAAATAAACTAACCTTGTGACAGTAAATCAGGGCCTGGGAACTCTTATGGGAGTTTTGTAGACAAATTGATTAGTTTCACTACATCTCACCAGAGAGCGTTTCACAAAAAATTTGAGCATCTGCCAATCATAAGAAAATAAAAGTTGCGTTCGGTAATATGCTCACGGATGCGACGAGATTACAGTCACGTGATTCCAGATGAAACGGACAAATAGAAAATAAATGAACGAAATCGATTACATAAGGCATAATATAACCTCACCTTTTCTGTTTTGATTTTGTTGACGGTTTGTTTATATTCTATTTCGAATTATTTAAATAACGAATATTGTAAAATCAACCATTTTAAATGCAGTCCAAGGATATGAAATAATTTTTGAAGATGAAAATGAAGAATGTACAAATTGTTTGGAAAAAAATGAAAACTTCGCTTATGAAACAGTGCCAAAATTTTGTAAATTGTAAATTTAATGTAATTGTATTTTGTAAATCAAATAATAATTGTAAATCTACTTCTCCATTTCCAAAAAATGACAACTCAACTTAACTACAACCAACTACAACTTCAAAAAGTCAATGACAACTGACAACCATGACCACCAAACCTCACAAATTCAGATTAATCTTTCTCCTCGTCCAAAATGCTTCTAGCAAACAGATTTTGCTCTGACCGATCTGATTTAATTTCTGAACGATCAAGATTTACCTCCCCTACCTCTAGATGTAATTAATGAACGATACGGACTAAAAAGATCAATCTGAGGTAATTACCGAACGCCACTAAAATATGCTAATAATAATATATGTAGATGTCAAAGACAACTGTCAGTTTATGTTTTAAAATTATGAAGTGGACGCGTTATCTCAATTTTTATTTTTTATTTATCCTGAATTATGTGTATTAGCTTGAATTGTAGTGAATTGTGTCTCATAGTATATTTAGTGACATTTCTTCGGAATTCAAAGGAAATAGATTAACAGTAAAATGCAGTTAATTGTGCAGATTTTATGAAGATAAATAATTGTTCTCATGGTTTAAGAAGGTAAAAGAAAAATTAGTTTATGTGATGTGTTTTATTCATTTTGAATT
The DNA here is from genome assembly GCA_963924545.1 of Pogonocherus hispidulus. NCBI lineage: Eukaryota > Metazoa > Arthropoda > Insecta > Coleoptera > Cerambycidae > Pogonocherus > Pogonocherus hispidulus. The sequence goes on along the minus strand of OZ004698.1, from coordinate 45,666,301 downwards.
TCGTAGGATAATATACACTTTCAAAAGTATGGAGTCTGTATTGTGTGAAAACAAATAATTTTTCTAGATGTCTGCATAAAACAGGAAGAGAAAATCGAATAGATATCAAGTGTAGTATAGCGATTATTGTTTAATTGAAACAACAAAATTGGGCAAATATATTATGGTCTTCAATCATTGTAGGTACTTTTATCAAATTGATAAATTTGATAATTTGCAAATATATTGTAAATATTGTAATACAAAATATGCAAAAATATACTTATTGTAGTTTTATTTGTTTCTATGTTCATTAAAAAAGTTAAATATGTTACAAAGGTAGGGCGATTTTGTACAAAATTTTTAAAAAAGTTCCACTACATCTACAGATGTCGTTTTCCGCGTCATTTTTTATCAACATTGCAGATTCCTATTTACCCCTAACCTAATCTATGCAGTAAATACAAAATTTGCTCGTCAAAAAAGTGACACTTTTAATCCTAATAGGTATAACAATATTCTGATATTCTGTTAACTGAAATAACAACAAATGTTGTGACCAACATTTATTGTTATTTCTGCCCTGCTAACAAGTTAAAATTCATATTCAAGGACGATTGATCTCTGTTAAAGTATTGCTGTTTTTTAAGAATAATGCATAAAGTACTATAAATCAGCTTTTAGTTTTGCAGCAATAAAAATCATATCAAATATGTCACATGTATTCCTATTAGAAATATGTTATTTATTTAAAAATACACAATATATCTTTTTTAATTATGTGACTACAGCCGCCTGAGGTTTTGATGGACTATTTTATAGTATTTTAAAGAACATTTTAGTTAATTGTGAATATTCAACTTATTTTAGGCTGTCACTGCATTTTTCGCATTCCAACGTTTCCGTCAAGGTGCCGATGCCGCATTTGCAACTAATTTTGAGGCAGACGCGAGTATGCCAACATCTTATCCTTCATACCCAGGTGGTCCAGATACTGATCAGCATTACCAGGAGCCTCCGTTTTCTGCTGGTCCAAACCAAAGAGGTAAATGATTTTTATGCGTTATAAAAATGTTTTTGTTGATTTAATTAACATTTTCAGTAGGTAATTTTTCATGACAAATAATGCCGTGTAATACATTAAAATATAATAATTTTTAGCCATTGGCTTTGAGTGATTAAGCCTACGGTTTAGCCATCTTCACCACAGAAAAACCATCCATCTTCATTAATTTACTCCCTTGAAAAAATAACTCGGCAATTTTTATACAGAATGTATAATATTTAATAATATATTGTGATTCGGTGAACAGTATTATTTTTTTTTAATTCAAACGATTTAATCGTTATTTTGAAGTTTTGATAACCAAAAAGCAATAACTGTATTTCAATATGGTCCTAAACTTTGAGGTCTTTTACATTTATACAAACTCTATGGCTGATTTTTCTTTTTTAGGTCCCACAGATTTTCAGGCCCCAGCCTACTAATAAGCCCAATTTCTGAAACTATGAAAAAAGTACAGAGGATCATCTTACAAGGTGGCAACCTAGGTCTACGACGTGACCTCCAATTTGTCTTAAAGGTGGTATTTTTTGTGTAACTTGTACTTAGCAACATAATAGTATTCTAAAATTGGACAAAAAAAAAAAAACATGTATAAGATTTTTCCGTGGTAATATTTTGAGAGGCTGCTTTACTTTTCTCATTGTTTGTAAGATATATACAAAGCCATACTAAGGGGTGATGTTGGAAGTATATATACATATATAAATAAATATTGAATAATTATTTTTAGAAAAGTTCAATGTACAGTGATATAATATAAATGTCGAGAGATGTCAGCTTGTAGGACTTTGCTTTTATATTACCGATTTAGTTGTTAGAAGGTCGTGCACTTTAGTTTTTTTATTGCCGAGTGTTTTTTAAGCAATTGATAAGTCAATGTATTTTGTAGAGCTCTAGAATATTATCTTATTAATTTTAAGGAAAGAATCTCTTAATTTTTCTGTGCCATTAAGTTTTATGATTTTTTACTTCTATAATAGCAAAAAATAAATTTTACCTGAATGTAATACATAGGTGAAAAATAGATGAAATGTTTAAGGAAGTACAGCTATTATAAAAGTGTGAGATTATTCCCTTTAATTAAGATGGTTTGCTTTTTTCTTTATTACAAATTGGAAAATATTGTGGATCCTTAGGGACTTTTAAAAATGTATTCAGAGCTCATGTTTAGAGTAAAATCACTGGAGTAATATTTTTCTGTATTTAAAAATATAAGCTCTGTGTTGAACATTTTGTTAATATTAATTACCCGAAAATGAAAAAATCTTTAAGTACTATTTTGTATTGATGACACAAAATCGACACCTACCGACAAAGCAGTAATTCTACCTCATTTTTTATTAAATAAATCCAATAAATCTAATTTTGTATGAATTCATTAACATTATCCGATTTATGCAAGTATGTAATAATTATTTTCTCCTCAAAAATTATAAATGTTTTGCTTTGATTTTTGACTATATTTCCTTTTTCAAATTTAATTTGTTTTGATTTTTGTAATTTATGAACAAATTTTCAAGATTCAATTTCTTTATTTACACCAATCTTTTCCAGATTTATGAAATGGCTAGAGTAGCTCCCATAATAATTGCAATTTCAAACGGTTTATATACTAGAATTTTAGATTTGGAAAGGCAGTTTTGCTTCATGTAAAGTGACAATAAGCAAATTCCGAGGAGGTACTAAGGCGATTTTAAGTATTTTGACATATCTAATAAAAATAAACGATTGAAAATTCTGCACAAATTCTGTTAAGAAATTTATTTCGTTATCCATTTAAGTTTGTAAATAACATTTTTACTTTAAATTCACTGCTTATATATATATATATATATAAAAAAAGTGTAAAATAGATTGGTGTCGCATAGAAAAGCTGTTCCCTGTGGAGTTAATAGTTTTAGCGTTTATTAGCAATAAATAAAATTGTAGATATTTAGTAAACTATGGACTTCTGTTGACTATATCTATTTATTTATATAGACTTGTATCTACATTGTTTTGTTTTACTTTTTTTTACCTAATGGAATGTGATTTTATTTAATGGTATTTAGATGTTACAAATATTACTTGTATATTTATGAGTTACCAAATAAATGTTAATATTGAGTGTTTATTACTTGATTTATTTTTCCATTACTGATCATAGGAAATAAGATAAGGTCACACTGTGTGAAAATTCGACAGGCTGCCTTCTAGCAAATGATAAGCAGAGTTTATTCTTAGAACTTTATGAAATATCTTTATTAGTAATATAAATATTGGGCTATATCAGATACAGGGTGGCCAGTATCACAGCAATTTTTTTTAATTACCAATGTGTCGTTTTGGCAATACTTATTAAAAAGAACTAAAAATTAAAGTTACTTTTCGAATTCAGTATCTAATAAATTACAATAAAAGTAATGGTAATGAGTAATATATAATAAATAAAAGTATCCGATGGATGTACATTCAGATTATCTTATGGCTTATCGCCATGACAGCCTGCTGAGCTAGACCGTGTTGTGGCAGCATTTTCACACAGCCTATCAATGTCGACGAGTACGGGACATTTGTCTGCATTTTTCAATGTGTAGGTGTAACGCCCTTTCGGACACCGTTTTACTTTGGATTTGGGGGTTTATAATTTATGTGGTAATCTAATTTTTGGTGAACTATGGAGGTTTACTAAGCTGGAGTTGGTTTAGGATGGCAAAGTAAGCAATTCATCTTTGACGAGGATGTATCTTGCTCATTTTAGTCTGGCTTGGTTTTAGTATCTCGCTCAGGGGTAGAAGTAGGCAAAACAGAGTTGTCCAACATGAGGCATACGTTGGGTTGCGATAAATCTGCCCACTTAAATCTGGACAGTCGTCAGATTGTTCAAGGCTTATTCACCATTTTGTCAAAAATTGGTGTTTTATAGTTAAATAAAAATTCCTAGTTAGGTAAAAAATAATAAATAAAAATTTCCAATAATTAACAATGTAAACTTTTATTCTACTAGTTAACTATATAACATAGTAATTATAAGATATTGCACAAAAAAAATTAAAAACAGTTACATAACAACTATTTGTGTCTATTTAAGAAGACGTTTTAGTTTTGAAATCATATTTTTCAGATTTATCTAAATTGCCGATATTTATTTATGTACCTATAATAGCGATGTCGATTTGCAAAACAGATTTGTTTAAGACAGTGGAATGAATTATTTATTGAAAAGCAGCCAATTTATTCGTGTATTGCAGTAAAAAGTTGGCTATCAGGATTTTTAATGGTTTTATCGGGACAGCAGGGCCAACAATGGTGACTGTCCCGATATATCGGGACAGATGGCAACCCTAGGCATGCTGCTCGTTGACATTCTTTGCGGCAAAAAAATATAGAAATATGCCTAAAAAACGAAAGTAACACAAGCAAGTAGGGATGGGCACTTGGAAATTTTCCAATTAGAAAAATTTCCAAAATGGGAATATTTCGGGAAGAAATAAACATAACAATTGAAACTTTCCTGCATAATTTCCGGGAATATTGCCGGGATAATTGCAGGGAAAATTTCCGAAAAATTCCTTATGAATTTGAATTTACCGGCAGTTTTCAAAGATTTTTAACCTCAAAATTGGCCTTGTTCTGCTTAATCTATGGTTTAACAGCTTATTATTATTATCATGTATCAATACATATATCAATATAATAGGTATATTGATATATAATAATAATTTAAGAAAGTGTAAAAGACAGAAATGATCACCTTGATCAGAAAACATGATCACTTTTTTCAATATAAAAAAAGTATGAATATTTATTACTTAAATACTTTTGCTTAGTATCAGCACAAGCAGAGACATATAATATGTCTCTGGCACAAGTATAAAGATATTAGGGTATTAATAATAAATCAATCAAATTCGTAAAATTACTTACAAGAAAAAGAAACTTTTTGAATTTTCTACAGAAACTTGAAATTTAGATATACAGAAAATATACTACTCATACAGGGTGTCCACCTAGTGCGCGTAAGTCCAATATCTGGGTTAATAAAAGAGATAACTTAATTTTTTTTTCTACAGGGTTGTCTAATATCCCGAGCTGCACAAAATGAAAATATATTTACATATTCAGGGTGTTCAGTTTTTCCTGGACAGGTACCAACTTCGTTTTTCTAAATGGAAATATATATTTTTTATTGCTTTTTCGAACTAAACCCTTGATTTTAGTAGGACTTTCATCAGCCTTCCCTATACCTAACTTAAACTGTTTTTGAAATATTGACGGGTGAATATTGACATTTTTGCAACTTTGACACCCTGTAAAATCTAAACGGTTTGAGATCAAGCAAAACGGTTTGCACATTCCTATCTTAACTTTTCATAAGCTATCGTTTGATACTAATTTCAAATTTATACAGGAATAAAAAATTTTCAAAATTTTCAGAAAATTTTAAATTTTTGGATAATTCTGAAATTAGTACCAAACGATAGCTTATGAAAAGTTAAGATAGGAATGTGCAAACCGTTTTGCTTGATCTCAAACCGTTTAGATTTTACAGGGTGTCAAAGTTGCAAAAATGTCAATATTCACCCGTCAATATTTCAAAAACAGTTTAAGTTAGGTATAGGGAAGGCTGATGAAAGTCCTACTAAAATCAAGGGTTTAGTTCGAAAAAGCAATAAAAAATATATATTTCCATTTAGAAAAACGAAGTTGGTACCTGTCCAGGAAAAACTGAACACCCTGAATATGTAAATATATTTTCATTTTGTGCAGCTTGGGATATTAGACAACCCTGTAGAAAAAAAAATTAAGTTATCTCTTTTATTAACCCAGATATTGGACTTACGCGCACTAGGTGGACACCCTGTATATACACCGAATATTAGCAATATTTACAATACTGCAAACATTCGAGGGTCAAAAGTAAAAATTAGTGTAGAGTTAAGAAGCAAATGTCAGATTTGAAAAATATGGCTTTTTGGTAATATGAATAATAATTCTAATAAAATATACCTTGTATTTGGTCTTTCTAGAAAGCTCTTGCTGTCAGAAGTGCAATGGACTAATAAAAAATTTTTTTTTGAATATTTCCGAAAATTTCTGGAATTTTCAAGGGAAATTTACCGGGAATATTCAATACTTCGGAATTTTCCCATCCTTACAAGCAAGTAATTTCTACACCAACGATGAAATAAAATAGCATAATACACCCATAGGCTAAGCGACGCCTCTGGCGATGGATAGAAGGCTGCAACAAAGTTTTTGGAACGGTCGATATTATAGCGAATTTTATTAATATGAGGAATTACAAATTATGCCTTCAGTGTGGTGATTTGTGCAAGCATGAACAGTCTAGATAAGGTTCACTTTTTTGAATGTGCTATTTTGCATTTTAGGCATACATCGCCTAAACGTCAAAATTGTCAGATGTTTATGGGACAACGGCCATCTTGGTCTTGCACAGTGTTGTTACCGAGATACTTCATTTGCGAATTACACTGTCTTTAAACTCAACACTTAGATGTGGAATTTATCAACGAATTTTAATTAATTGGCTTTCTAAATTTGTTTATTCCGATTGGTTTGATACAGTTGATTACATCAAATTGTTGAATTTAAAAACGTTGCATTCTGAGTGACGGCTGCCGAATGAATATAATACTTTAAGTCACATTGTTATATATTACTTCTTAATAAATAGGACACAGAAACAACAATTAATGTAAGGAACATACAATTTATTACTTTGTACAAAACAAAATTAAATTAGGTACCTATTTGTTCAATTTTTTTTAGCAGAATTTTTGCACCAGGGGTGCTCTGCTTCTTCAATTTTTTAACACATTTTTGTAATTTATCAGTTAGTAAGTTTTGTGTCTCCTCTGAACCATTTTCGAAGGCGGCAATAAGAAGAAAACACCCTCTATTCAATTGTATCCAAACTTTCAACTAAAACAAAAATATTAACACTAATTCTCTTGACATCATGAATGTTCAATACTTACTACTTCATCACTTAACTTCTTAGCTAATGCAGCCCCAAAAGTTGGATTTCCATTTTCTAAATTTCCCTTATCATGTTGTGCCATTTTTTTTAGAGTCATGTGCAACCCTGAATGCTCAATACCAAGGACATCGTTTTCCTTGTCTTTTACTTTCCACTCTAAATTTGTTATTACATCCACTATACTGTTATACGTTTTCTCCAAATCCTCCCCACTTCCTGAAATAATTATATGAAATATAACATATTGTTTTATAAATATAATACAGAAAAATTAATTTTACTTGAAGCTGCACGAGCTGCTGCGCCATCCCATTGTAAAAAAACTCTTTCGTAGCCTACCGTCGTGCAGTTCATTTAAGAAATGTTACAATACAATAATAATAATGATTGGCTCTTGAATTGAGAAGTATTCAAAAGCATTTTCACAATCTGTCAGACTAGTGAAAAAATTATAATATCTAAAAAAATATATCTTATTCTGTGATATAAGAAATATTTCCAGAATCTAGTAGACATGTTTCTCATTTCACAGCACACTGAGTATCCGTATTTTGACATGTCTTGATACTTGAGCTAAAAAATATCCAGAGACTTGAGAACGTATTTGTTTACCTGCTTTAACAATAGCGCTCATTTCAGTAGCTAAAGATGCATTTGACAGCCAAAATCCTGCATCGTTTGTCACTAAATCTAGTAAAGCTGAGCTAGCATACCCTAAAATTTCTTTTTGTCTATTTTCTGGTGATTTCTTACAAGTTGACGATTGTCGTCCTTGCTTTAACTCGTTAATAAAAACTGGATGAAATTTCCTGGAATCGGCAGGTGCTACTAACCAAAGCAAAACCTAAAAAGAAAAATTCATAGTAAATATTCTACATAAAAAGCTATTTGTTATAAATTTATAATAATTAATATATGTCTTACCTTTCTACCCCATTCACTTACTGCTAAGTCTTTAGCGGTTTTCAATATTTCTGACAAAATTATCTTGTGTAGCAAAACCGTATCATCAGCTGAATCCAAAAGAGCAATCACTGTGCAGTGGCCGTGTTCATGTTTGGACAATTCTACTAGATGTTCCTTCAATGTTTTCATAATGATCTTGAAGAAAGAAAAATCCTAATCAGTTGCTTCACTAAAGTTAAAAATTATTCATATTATAGATTAATAATTAATTGATTACGATGTTATGATTTTTAAAATATTTTTCTAGATATTAAGTAGGGATACCGATACCCGTTAATTTTACTACCCGGGTACCCGTTTTCATTACCCGGTATTTACCCGATACCCGTTAATTACACGCTACCCGTTAATAACCCGGTATACCCGTTAATTACCCATTACCGTTAATTACCCGTTCCCCGCTATTTATCTATTACGCGATATCAACCCATAGCAAATATTTTCCAATTCATACCATATTTTATATCGCCAAACCTGCGCCAACGCAAAACTGCAAAAAAAAAAACAAGTTGTCATGTGAATATGGGTGATATAGAGGGCGACCGAGTGCAGGTGCTTAGAGGGTTATCGGGTATTTAACGGATTATCGGGTTTTTAACGGGTTATCGGGTCCTAAAATGGGAACCGGGTAGCAAGTCGTTATCGGGTACCCGGGTACCCGTCGGCATCCCTAATATTAAGTATGTATTTATATTTATTTATAGGATAATTGAAAATGAGTGACCAAACCTCAAAATAGATGCTTTGATCTATAAAATGCCATTATAAATAGTCACAATGTATATACTAGCTACAATGGACACATTTTGCAGACCCAATAAATTTGGCAAATAATTATTGAGAAATTTTGGTACTGAACTGCTAGGGAATAGGAGTCGGCATTTCTTGTAGGGAGTTTTGTTTATGCTACATCCAACAAACATATTGACTTTTTTGTCATTTGAATTGGTTATGGTGGAAATGGGTAAGACAGTTTCTGCACGTTTTCACCGCACTTTCTGAGCAAAACTCGAGTGTCTGCTGAGAAACATTATCATCACATTAATATGCCAACAACGCCAATGGAAAAAATGTGATGTCACCCAGGAAGAAAGAATGCAAGTTCAAGACTTTGTCCCAGAAAGGACAAATTTGTCATTTCTGGGACTTTACAGAATATAAGATGTGTCGTTTTTTATTTAAGTTCTTATCTTCCACCATCTATCTATATAGTTCATTTTGAATTCTCTAAATTATTTATATTTTGAAATTATGCAGCTCAAAAGGCAAAACAACTACTAGTTTCTTCCACAGAACAGATGAACAGCTTAAAAGCTGTTTTTGAAGTTTAGTGTTGCCTAACTCACAAAATACCAATAAAAAAAATCCCTAACTGAAAAAACCAGATAGGTAATTATTACTAAATACATTGGTTGACCCCTTAAAACAGTTCTACTTTAATTATCATGAGATAGTGTTATAACAGTAGCGATATGCGTATTTTGCCGAGTGCGTCCAATGACATAAAAACCATACTTTAAATATACCTTTCTGTCTTTATTTGTACCATGCCAAATGCATTGCATGGCAGCTCTACTACCATCCTTGCTATTACTGAGGACGACGACATGAGGAGCTAATTGTGTAATTAGCTCTTTTCTATCTTCCTCAGAACATTCCGTCAAAAATTGGTATATTACTGACTGTACTAATCCGGAATCTAATAAAGCTTTATTCAAGATCCTCATTAAATTTGCTTTAGTTGCTCCGAGTATACCCATTTTCAAACTCTCATCGTCCTTAAAAGTATCCCGAAGATGTTTAACATTGACGTCTTTTGAATTTTTATATAGGTCACTATAGAATTCTTGAATAAGGTTTTGTTTCTGTACTGGACTTGCCCAATTTGAGAAGGCATATTCGACCACCGGTGCGCTAATAGCATGACTTGCTAGTTTCACAGCATGACCATACATAGCATCAATAACTTGAGATCTAGTCTCACTACTGCCATATTTTAATAGACGTTTCACACAAAAAACGCCATATTTTGACTGTAACATTTCGACAGTAACGGGTATCAGTTCCTAAAAAATAAAATTCCTTTTTAAAACATTACAATCACATAAAAGTTCAGTGCACATAAGAGACCAAATATAATTACTGACCTTAGAAATTTGTTGTATTACAATATCAGATGCATATTTTAATAACCACTGTACCAATCTTGCAGTATCATGTGCTAAAACAAACTTAGGGTAGTGCTCCTTGCCTTTCAAAAGATTGTGTAATTCATTTATTAATTGTGTACGCTTTTCTTCGCCACCTTTTAATGACTTTCTTCTTAAATCTTCACCTATCTTTTTAGCTCTAGTAATAACATCAAAACTATTTTTTGACTGCTTGCGTTTTAACTTTAGTTCTTTTTTCTTCTTTTTGAATTCGGTCCAGTCTTCTACCTTCTCTAGTTTTTGAATGTTTCCTTTAGTTTTTGTTGAAAATTTCTTTGCCTTGGCTTCTTTTAGGTTAGTGGGATCTCCTTTGTTATTATTTTTAGTAAATTTAGATGCTTTTTCTGTCAGTTTCTTACTCTCCTTCTGTACAGGTTTTTCTTCCTTACTAGATAACGCTTTACTTAATTTTAGTTTTTTAGGAGGTGAAGCTTCATCTAAAGTATTCAGTTTCTTCATTTTTGATTTTTTATGCACTTCTCTATAATAATTATTTACCTGCACAACACACAAAACACTTCACAACGTTTATAGCGTATCAATGTTGAGACAGTAAAAATGGTACTAAAACTGGAAAAACAGCACCATATATATCGTTATATATAATTTACCTATATACTAAAAAAGTATAAAACAATAATAAAACTTTCAATTTAAAACGACTGAAAAGTTGTAACAAAATCGATGTGATCCTCGGACGACAGCAACAACGTGATCATAGCTTAGAAAATGAACGTGATAACTTAAATTTTTAGGTTATGTATTTTTGTTTACAAATAGGGTTATGTTATTCTATTATTTCTTCTTCTTCAGGTATTTTTTTTAATAATGGTCCCGTTCAGAATTTACTAGGAAATGCTCAGATTTGCCCGTTTACATGCAGCAGGGTGGTGGATAAGATAGTAATTTAGTAAATTTAAATCGTTCGTTTACATTGAATATTATACAAAACACCTTATTCGAAAAGAAACTCCTTTTTGTTTGAGCTTCTCGAGTAAAGATCATCTTCTTTGCATTAACATTTTTTGCAAGAAGCAATTTATGGTAACTGTTACAATTACATAATCACGGAGTATAATTATCTTGAGACCACGGATCTTGAGACTAATATAATGACTATTATGAAAGTTTATTAAATAAAAATAAATAAAGTGAAAACTACAATAAAATTCAGTAAAATTTTATTTTGCAAAACTTTCTTGCAAGTAGATTAATATATTTGATTAAATTAGTCTCTCTTCTTATCAAATGAAACTTGAGATCAAATCTGGTTAGCGGACATCTAAAGAATTATTTTAATAGCAATGAATAAATTTCATGAAAACATAATATATGCATGCATGATACAACTGCATGAACATCCCTACCACGGTACCACAGATAATATATATCATAGATAAATTCTTTTATATTCTCTCTGATATATATGGAAATTCTTGTTAGTGGAATCAATATTTTTGTTCGGAACGGAACAGCCTTTCGTTGAAGAAGAAGAATTTAACCTCAAATTCACCAACCAATAGTTTATTTTTATTTTTTCAATTTTGACAAAATGGGTAGAAAAATTCCAGGAAGAAAACATCGTGGTGTAAAAGATCCAGAAAAACAAGCTGCGGTAAAACTTCTTAGGTACTTATCCGATAAGTGGTTGCTTTTATATGACAAATTATTTGGTTTTTAGCATTAAAGATAAAATTAATGCTCCACCAACAAATCCAGATTTCCAAGAGGTCTCTAAAACTCTCCAAAGAGTAATTGATTTAAAAAATAAAGTAAAAACAGGAGAATTTGGTATTAAAAAGAAAAAGAAGACAAATACTCTCCAAGAATTTAATAAAAATAAGAAGGAAAATGTGCAAGAACCGGGTTTTCAACAGTTACCAAATGAATCTGATAAGGCATTTTTAAATCGAGTTAATATAATTTGTCAGAATGTTACTAAAGAAGCTGCATTTGAAGACAAATATGGAGTGAAAATTAAAAGGAATGAATTGGGCGAGGTACAATACTCTAATAACTTAAACAACAATATAAAATTAAAGTTTTATTTATCTCTGCATCGCTAGGTTAAAGAAGTAGTAAAAAGGCCTAAAGACGAATTAGAAATATTGTTAAAAAAAGTTAAAAAAGAAAAAAAGGAAAAGAAGATTAAGAAGAAGAAGAAAAAGGGTGTTGAAAATGAAGGACCTAGGTTAACAAAATCTCAAAAGTGGGAAAGAAAAAAGAAGGAAAAGAAACTCAAGAAGAAAACGAAAAATTCAAATGATTTTGAGAAATTTAAGGATCCAGTAAAATTTGATGAAATCGTTCATGCACCCCCAACGTTAACAGCACCAAAGAAAGTTCAAAAGCTTCCACCACGAGTGAGTAAAATAAGTAAAATTGAAATGTCACGCTTCTGAACAAAGAAACACTTATTCATACTTTTTATATCATCATAACAGACTGTTCCTGGCAAGAGTGCAATACTTGAATAGGTAGAATAGGTGAATCGAGACTTTTCAAGTACTTGATGCATATCTATACAAAATTAATGGCTATAATTTATTAGACCGTATGGGAAAAGTAAACAATTTATCAGACCACTCAGCCCAAACTGATCGGTTATGCTGTAATCTGTAAAATCTGTCACTGAACAAATTTAACCAGATCAGGGCCGCCGCTACCATGTATGCAAAGTGTGCACCGTACACGGGCGGCCAGAGACCCCTCTGATAACATTAAATCCCTGATGAAGCTCAAAAATTTGAGCGAAAGCTTGGTTCTTTTAAAAAAGAAATTAATATATTCTTATTTTGCCTGGTTGAAACCCCATTATTTTATTCCTTGTATTAAGTTAACGACAGCCGTAATCCGTAATATATTAATTCGTTCTTTCTTTCATCCTAATCCAAACAGAAATATTATTGTATAGTATCAAGCTTTGAAACTGCCGTTTTGCTAATATGATAAATTATTTTTCATCGTTGCGCAACGTGTGTTATCGGCTCTTATAAATAAACGTAGCAATAAATTTCACTTTTTTATCTGAGGCGGCTCGCGGCTTTTGGCTTTTAAATGTTTTTCTTTATAGGATGGGGGATGGATACGTCGAACTGTAGTTTTGATCGTAAGGAAAGGAAATATGTTCTCATCTTTCTTTTAATTTTTAGTTCCCTATTTACCGGCAACTGGTTTGCTGTTTGGTTCAAACAGTACGCTGATAGTTGATAGATATGTATAATTTTGTTTATGTGACCGTCGCGAATAGAGCAGTAATTTATTATTAGTATTTTTCATAAACATTATTATTCACGGGTACGGTTACGGTTTGGACAAACAAAAGAAACAATATTAAGTAAAGTGTTTTTTGCCTTATTTTGTTAAATTCGCGCTGTTTTGAAATTTTTTGTGATTACTTTAAAATGTTTGAAAGAAAAACAAAACGAAAACGACTTTCGGGTTTTCAATATAGACAAAAAGAGGCAAAAACTGAGGAGAAAAGAAAACTTTGCGGTGCACTAGAATCATTTTTGATGAAAAGCAGGGAAGAAAATAACATCGGATATTAAAGACATTGTCAAAAAGTTTTCGAAACCAAAGCCCGAAAAGTTCGTTTTTAATTACTTTTTATGTTATTTAGTTATATTTTATTTTAATGGACTTTTGTACTTTAATGTGCAGACTTTCTAGATTTGGGTGTGTTGGATATTACTTTAATTTTTTGAGTGAGTATTTACCTATTTACTAATTGCTATTGATACATATGTAAAAAAAGTAACAATGCAACTTTTATACATTTTGTTAATTATTGGTACCTCGATAGAAAGGGCGCAAAGTTGAGTTGCACACGGGCGGCCAACACCTTAGCGGCGGCCCTGAACCAGATAGGCATAGTCCAAGTATCTTGAATCTTGAAATATCTACAATTTTTTTCATTTACATATTTCATATTCAGGGTGATTCAGATTTAATCTTGATAACTTCAGAAATCAATAGAATAGGTTAAAATAATGTTTATTCATGATATAAACTTATTTCCTAAATCACATCGTTTTGGAGATAGGGGGAGTTGATATAGGGACTTTTTTCTGCTTTTCTCTCATCCACTCATCCAATTCAAGTGAACATTGATTGATTGAGGTTTTGTGTAAACGTCAGTTTTCACAAATCAGGTACAGGTTAAAATAAATTTTAACGTGTTCTATTGATTCCTGATATTATCAAGATTAAACCTGAATCACCCTGTATAGAGTTAATTAGTTATGAAATTTTTAGCCTGGACAGAAACAACTCCTTTTATCTGCCATGCTGCCTCAAGAGCACAAGAAACCTAAAGAGCAAGTGACTAAAGAAAAACTATCGGGTGTTTCTAAGAAAGTTATTGACAAAAAAGCAAAAAGAAAAGATTTACCCAATGCTCTCAGGAGACAATTAGATAGACAGCAAAAAGAAGTTATAGGTGCTTATAAGTTACTTAAAACAAAAAAATATTCTAGTACTTAGCTGCGGATCATTCATGATAACATTAAATTAAAATTTTCAATATGGCAAAATACTGGTAATAATTAAAAAAAATCTGTTTTGAATTTATTTTTATAATTCCAGTCCAATATTTTATGTGAATCATTCAAGTTGTAAATAAAAGGGTATACATACAGATTATTTCATATTCTTTTACTTCAAGTTACTTAAAAATGAACCTGTTAATGACTCCACATTAACTGTTAAATTGTTAATAAAAACATCTTAAACATTTGTGGTTTGAAACTGGCCATAATATGCTGTTTATTACATGGGTTTCATTTGTGTTTTTATGATTTAAAATTAAAATGCAAGTAATGACTCATTTAACAACAAAAATATATATATTTATATAGAACTATAAACTTCTCGATACATATTCTTAAAATAAAGCAACACATTTTTCTTAAGAAAACACTAGAACTAAGAAATCATTTCACTCGACAATGTTCTTAGGAAAACAGTTGCAATTATCTAGGACTTAGATAAAAGCATTATACACATTTAGTAAATGGGTACCAAGCTCTTCAAAAAATATTTTGGATTGCAACTGTATTAACAAAGTGTAACAGACATTTAAATAAATAGAACAAAACAATGAAAAACAAAAACTAACTTATATGATGGAACAATAAACATATTGTATATTAACTATTTGAACTGTATAATTACAGTTTAAAAAAATTAGCCTTACTAAACTTGAAAAGAAACAATATTTCTTAAAAGTACTGCTGAATATGAACACAATATTCAAAGTAAAGTATCTTGTGACTAATGTTGAGGTAGATATTTTTTTGGTACTTATACAACTAAGGGCATTTTCTGTTCACAAAATAAACAACAATAATTCTAACAATCATCTAAAATTTGTTTGTGTAATAATTCAACTTGGGTTCAATTTCAAGCTACGTTACTTTGAGGATAGTTTTTATATGGTGATTCCTTACTGACAATATTATCATGTATCGCTGCTACTAGTTCCTTGTATAACATTGGGTTGACATTTTTGCCAATTTTATATAGTATAAAGAAATCACCGTATGTTATATGATCTATAATAATTTGTAATTTTTTCTTATCAAGATTTCTGGCTTGTGCCCTTAGTAAGTATAGTCTAAATTTTGGTACAAATAAAAATAATACCCTGTATAACAGTGATAGGAACGAAATAATCAGTAAAATAAATAACCAGTACCACAAGACTAAAAAGAATTTTTCATTTAGAACATTTAGAGGTAAAACACATAGTGCATCTCTACTTTGTATTGTGCCAGACGGACCATATTTGAAGTACATGCATTTAGACAGTTTTGGAAAAACTCCATCCATTGGATTTACCTGGTTGTACATTTTGTATGTGGCGTGGGCTATGCCATATAGGGAAAAGTTTCCTGATATGAACCAGTCCATGAAATATATTTGTGCTATCTAAAACCATAGAACTATTAGATGAATATTTAAAAATAAATTTTTTATTGACTAATTACGCGGGGGTTCAAATATAAACCGGAATTTTGCTTCTTGAGTAAGCAAGTCAGAATATTAAGGGGCATTAATGGTATGTCGTTCTCCTCAAAAAACCGGTCAAGAGACCGATCTTTTGGCCCCCCTGTCCCAAAAGACGGTGGTCCTTACTTTACGGGTTGAAGGCACAACTTTCACTTTTTTCGGTTTTGGGGAGTTTGAGTTGTCGCCACTCTAGACTTGATCTTGTTGATTCTGGCATAAAATGGTGAACCCTGGTTTCGTCGCAGGTGAATAAGGAATTTAAAATGCATCATCTTCATCTTGGTATTGCCACAGAGACTAATAATAAATGGTATCGCCTAAGAAGCTCAGTAGAAAATTCAACATGTCGTTCTTTTTGTTCCATAGTCAGCAACCAAGTACCCATCTTCTGCAAACTTTTCGGTAATGCAGATGGTTATAGATAATATCCTCAACGCTACCAATACTAATTTGTAATGTTTGTTACATTTCAGGGACAGAAATTCTATTGGCAAGAATAAGCTCGTTCACCAAGTCAACGTTGGTTTGTATTTAGACCTTTCTTTATATAGGAATTAAGCCAAAAAGTTAACTACGAGATAAATTATTAATGAAATTATCAAATATTGTGGTTCAATAAAGTTTTATATTTCCTCGTTACCTATTATCCTAGGTATGCAAAGAATGAAGAAAATTTGGCTTAATTCCTATATAAAGAGACAAGTAAACAGTTAAATAAGCCAATAAAAAATAATGTTGGTTTGTATTGCCAAAGTTTTCGGACATCTTCCGCGTGGCATATTTTCGACCGTTGTACAGCCCTCCTTAAACTTCTTACACCGTTCAAACACTTGGGTTTTTGATAAGGTGTATTCCACATATCATGCTTGAAGTCTTTGCGAAAAATAGTGCAATGGAAACATGAACTGCCTGCTCTGTCATTTTGACAATTATTAAAACAATTGAAGTGAATATGACAGGATCCACACCTTCTAGATACACCATTGCAAGGAATTGCAGCTAGGGCTATTCATTTGGTTCTGAGAATAAAATTCCAGGTTATATTTGACCCTTCTCATATTTACGTGATAAATAAAATAGAATGAACATAAATAATTTCCTTACAACATATTTCCGATAACAATTTTAGGCATTTATTATGCTTATCTAGTTTCAGTGATTTTGCCAACAGCTTGGTATTGAATGACTTTTGCTATGTTTAAGTCCGAAAACAACTCAAGTAAGATAAGGCTAAAAAAATACAGAGGAATACTCTAAAATTATCAGAAAAACTTCCATGGTTTATTCGGTTATTTAATGGTGCATAGTATTAAAAAGAATACACCCTGTTCAAAATAATTCAGGATCTCCTGCATCAGTTCTTTGTAGGTATTTTTCTTATTTTTATAGTTCAAAATGTAAAATTTCAAGCACTTCTCATTTTAAAATAGCTAATTTTTATAAATATAAATAAATACTTACCACATTTATAAAGTTTAAAACCTCGCAAATACAGTAACGTACTGTATAAATATTGTGGGCATGCTTTCCATGTAAAAAATATTTTACTAAATGGTCTTTCGTTAAATTATTCCACTTTGGACTCATCACAGGACCACCTTTAAAATAGATAAGAACAAAAATTCAAAAATATAATTACTATCACTATTGAGAGTGGGCAATTTTAGTAATAAAAATAGTTATGTTAATAATGTTAGTTATTAGTTAGTTAGTTAGTTAATATGTTAATAGACTGCTTCTAGTTCTAGAATTTTTGAGGTACTTTTGAAAAACACCAAATGCATTATAAAAATCTGTAATTTTTTCAATATCTTTTAAATCTAGATGAACATTCTCAAAGCAACATTTTTAGTAAAATCTAAATAGATTGGCCAGATCTATTGGTAGATAATATTGTACTTTTGACTCGTTCAAAGTAACTGGCAGTAAATACTTAATTTCTTGATTAATAATTAGTAATAATTATGTACCAATAACACTTAATGAGATAATATGTTATTTTATTTACACTAAATGTTTGACCGTAGGACTGACCAGTGTAATGACCATTTTTGTATGTTTTTTATTACCTATTTTGCTGATTAGTAGTACATACATTTTTATTTACACAATTTATGTTTTTCTAAATTATTGAGGTTATCAAATTGATGAAAAAATAGTGATTTTATAGAATAATTTAATTATTTTACAAAAAATCTGTTTGCCTTTCATGAAAAGGTAGTTTTTTAGTTAGGTAGAGCATGTTTTCTGTGTTTTAGTATTTTCCTTGTGGTGTTACCACATCTACTCGAAAAATTGGTTATATAGTTTTTTTACAAATAATTTATCATTTTTTTGCCACAAGTGACATAGCGTTGAGAAGCTAAAATTCTTTTTTAATCAATGGAAAATACGAAAAACTGACCTGATGATGGTCTCAAAACTTTGAAATAAAATTGAAAGATACAGACTAAAATTTGAATTGATTGAATTTCACAAAAAATCTTCTCAGTAATGTAGATACATTTATTCCACTATACAAAATTAATTAATAAAGAGATAAAAAAAGAGTTGACAAAATTATTTAAGAAAGTTAGGTACACAGGCTTTTATCTCGGTTTTTACATTATTCAATTTTTATACTTATTTGGTAATAAGTATAAAATAAATTCAATAAACACCAAGTGACCAAAAACCTTGTAAATAAATAAAACGAGTAATGAAATTTTAATTGTATAAACAATACCATTTTGTCAATTTATTTATGACACAATTTAAATTCAAAGTGTAATGTATTTCCTTTATCCTTCAAGTGTCAATTATTATTTAACACCGCTGACCCAAGGATTTATTCATAAAACAGGCAACTGGGCAGAACTGAGGCTTTAGTAATTAGAATTTATTTGATAATAAACAATATCTTTGAAAAAATTTGGTATACCACTTATAGGTATCTCCTCCCATATAGGGCAAAAGTTAAATAAGATCTGTCTTTTTACTTAAAAGAACATGCAGTGTGTCAAAAAATCTCGATTGCACTCAGTTGTGCATCTTATTAAATCCTATAATCTATGCTAATACTTATTCGCTTTAGTCATAATAACAATAACTGACTTTTATTTTTATTAAATTTGTTATTTATAAAAATAGATATATCAAATATTATTTTTGAAAAGTAATAAAAAAGACAATGTCATGGTCAGTTGTGGTTACCATTTAAAACAGAATGGAATTTTGATCTATAAATCGAACATGGTCGGTCCTAGAAATAAACCATGTTAGTTTTATATTACACACATAAAAACTAAGTATGCTACTAGATTCTATGTAAAAAAAATCTGTCAGATGAGGTTTCAAAATTTACAAAATGATACAAACCTGCCTGTTGCAGACATATATAGTCTGCATTAGACAAGAAGAAAATTATTTCTTACTTACTCAAATCCTTTATCAGGAAACTTAGTCTTCCACTTTCCCAAGTTTTCCACAAGTATCTTGGTACATAAAAAATTAATGCTTGAACACAAAAAGCTATGCATACCCATTGATAATATATATTTGTAGTTACAGCCGTTGGATCATGATGAATTGAAAGTCCAAGTCCTGGTACATCCCGACCTACAAAAAATTTCATGTTACGTACTCATATTCAAACAAAAGGGATTTATTACATACTTTTTAAAGTCCCTTTGACTATAAAAGTTCCAACAATCCAGCAAAAAGTATCAATAACTTCTTTTTTTTCCTCTACATCACATTGTATTGGATCGCCGAAATACTGTTTGCTCGTTAATAATACCGAAAAAGCCAAAAGCATTATTACTGTCAGTTTATAATGTAATTTAAATACATTATTATCTGTTTGGATTTTTTCTAGCTTAATAACAGTTTTGAAAGACTTTAAAAAATCAATCATTTTTAGCAAATTTGTCAAGCACGTGTGCGAATCTAAGATCTGTAAACTCACCAAAACACCACACTACACAACCTCTATACTAACAAAAAAATAACTTTTTTTTCTAATAAAGCCCAATAAATAACCAATACACAACAACATAGGAGCAACAAGTGGTTGGGATTGGGAATTTGAATTTAAAATATCCAATCGAATCGCAATCGATTAATGATAAAGTTATTTTTCAAAGTTCGTGAGTGGCTACACAGACAATGTGGATATTCATCTCATACCAGATGAAAAAACACTAAATCAATCAGTATACCTGTCTTGTTCTCGCTATTTTTATTCTTTTTCCTTGAAAGGAATAAAAGGCAATTATTTAATTTCTTGTTTAACATTTATTATTTTCAGAATTCATATCTACTTTATACTAGCGCCATCTACTGGTTAGTGGCCGGAAATTGTCAAATATAATCCAGAATCCAGGAGGTACTCTGAATCGAAAAATTAGTTAGTGATTCCGTTTCACAATTTGATATTATAAAACACGATAGATATGTTTTTCTTTCTAACTTTAACTTAGAAGGCTATCTATAATCTGTGCTTAGTGGTATTATATTCCTCCATCGCAAGCAAAAGTATATCCTGTTCGGTTTTATATTCGAATTGTGAAACGGAATCCCCTGCCCAACAAGATTATTTCTAAAATTGTTTATGTTGAGTGGAGTGACGAACAACTTTGTCACTAGCGCTAAAACTTAAAACATGAAACAACAGAAACCTTTTACAAAAGTTGTTTTGTTAAACACTTTAACAGCTGCATTCTTTTTAATTTGTCTGCAGACTTACTTTTTATTCCAATAGATGGAGTATTGTACGTTTAAAGCACATTAAAAAACTGTTTACATACCTACTTCATCATGCTTTGTGCAACATTTTGTTAACATATTATTCGTTGTTTGTTTATTAACATTTATTTTCTTGTTCGTTTATTAAAAGCTTCCCTAATTATTGCGGTTGTGAAGTACTAAGAGAAAGTTTAGTGTGTAGAATTTGACCTTGTGAACTTATTAAACTGGTCTCATGAAACATTTTAATTGAAGTCTATTAATAATTTTACTGGTAATGCTAGGAACAACATAAACATATTCCCACATAATTAAACCGTCTTTCCAGTAACTAGCGTGATGTATTCGATATGGGTGCATGTCTAACACTTGAACGTGAGGAAGGAAAAGCCAGGAAGCGAAGCGAAGAAATCGATAGACAGTTGGGAGAGTTTGCTAAATTACAGAGTAATGTTATCAAAATCTTACTTCTTGGTATGTGTTTTATAATTTTCTTACTTTTTATTAAAAGCAACTTTAAATTTGATTGATAAAGACAGTTTCAAAATAACATTCTGCCTTTCAGGTGCTGGTGAGAGTGGGAAAAGTACCCTAGTAAAACAAATGAAAATCATTCATGCAGATGGATTCACACATGCCGAATTAAGTAGCTATAGGCCCACAGTTTTGGATAATCTACTGGCTTCTATGAAGTACGTCTTGGCTGGAATGGGTATTTTAAGAATTAATTTAGAACATTCTAGGAACAAGGTAAAAATGACCACATGAAGTTGTAAATAATGAATCTATTTAATATATTTTCAGGTTCATGCACAAACTGTTTTGATGGCTAAAAGCTGTTTTGATATGAGTTTTACCGTACTACCGAATGTGGCAGCTTCTTTACAAACTTTGTGGTCTGATAGAGGAGTTAGATTAGCGGTAGCTAGAGGTTACGAATATGAGTTAAATGACTCTGCGCTTTAGTATGTAGTTTACCATAGTTTTTTATTGCTTGGATTTATTTACTTTTTTGTAGTTTATTTGAAAATATGGAACGAATCTGTGATCCAAAATATGTGCCGAACCCGACTGATGTACTCAGAGCCAGAGTACGTACTCAAGGCATAATTGAAACTCAGTTTCGAATAGATGATATGATTGTAAGCATGTATGATGTGGGAGGGCAGAGATCTCAGAGGAGGAAGTGGATTTACTGTTTCGATGATGTTAGAGCCGTATTATTTGTAATTTCACTTAGTGGATATGATATGACTTTACTGGTATGTATAATACTTAAAATTAATAGTAGGTAGCTGTTAGCATAAGAATGTATATAATAAGAATTATTATTATAAGTAGGAATGAACTTATTGCACGGTTTCGTTAGGTAGTCTAACGATAACTGAGAATTATCTAGTAATTCAACCAAAATCATGGAGCTGGTTGTAGCATTATATCTTTGATCTACAGGGCCCGAATTGCAGACTTTTTTCGGATAGAATTACACTTTCAACTGATGCAGCTCAGACTATTTAATAGCCGTTAAATCTCTTTCATGTTGCCTTCTGAGCTTTGTTTGTTAACTCTCCTTCCCAATCTGGGACTAGGTAATTACCTATTATAGTTCAAAATGTTTTTATGCGAATTATTTAACATAAATAATTAGTTAACATGTGATATATAATTAGATAACAACAGGAGAGACTTAAAAAATCAGAACTATTCAGGTTTTGGTGAACATATAATATTCAATTATAATATACTTCATAAATAAACCGCTTCTGAAAAATAAGTAACCTCAAATACCTATACGAGTATATGTAAAATAATTAATCAAATCACAAAAAGTGAAATTATTAGCTAGTAGTAGTTTCATTGTTTATTAAAGTTTAGAGTTATATTTTGGAAGTAAAAACTAGAAATATGATACTACTGTAATACTACATTATACATATATACAGTGTGTCCAAGATAAAGATGGGATAGCATTGGGATCTTGGAAACGGTAAGAGATTGGTTAAATTATGAAAAAGTTGAGCAGTTTGAATAACTTTTACATGGACTTTGCAAAAATAAGTTATCTTTTTTTGATTTCGAAATATTTGGAAAAACATTTTTTTTGCGATATTTGTTTTTATTTATTTCTGGCGTTATTGTAACAGCTATCAAAAAATAAAAAAAAACTTTTCCATTGTCACTTTTTGAGCTTAACAAGATTGCATTCATCAAGTTTTTGTCCGACGTTTCGTTTCCGAGAAACCATCATAAACTTCTTTTTTTTAAATACGGCCCTGTATTTTTAAATAGAAATTTTGATACCATTTTCTATTCTCAATTCAATGATGCATCACAAGTAATGGTTTAATTACGTTTTTAGCTTGTTTTTGCCACCATTAAAAATTAACGAGGAAAAGCCTCCTGAGTTTATAACAAATAAACAAGTAAAATAATTTAGTTATCTTAATTATTTATTAGCATGTTAATTACAAAAGATGTTCGAACAAAAGACCATTATTTTCTAAGCATAGGTAACATCGTTTAACTGTAGCTTTCAAAACATTGTTAACATTTCTATTATTAAAACGATATTTATTATTAACCGTATTGTAACTCTACCAAATTGTCAACAATGACATTTTCACGGATGTTTTGTTTTCAAAGCCTACTACTGTTGTTGTGGTAGCTGCATAGAAAAATCGTACTGTTTTTACTGTACATGTATATTCCTACATCTAAACTTATCTAAAAAAATTATATTCAAGCATTCAGAGCTGAATTCTTTTATCTTTGGGGCTACATAAAAACTATGTGTACCAACGTAATTTTCAAACAGAGGAAGAATTACGCGAATTGGTACTAGAAGCGTTTCAAACTATTACGCCTGATGGACTTTAACAATTGTTTGGAGGCTACAGTTAAACGATGTTAGAAAATAATGGTCTTTTGTTCGAACATCTTTTGTAATTAACATGCTAATAAATAATTAAGATAAATAAATTATTTTACTTGTTTATTTGTTATAAACTCAGGAGGCTTTCCTCGTTAATTTTTAATGGTGGCAAAAACAAGCTAAAAACGTAATTAAACCATTACTTGTGATGCATCATTGAATTGAGAATAAAAAATGGTATCAAAATTTCTATTTCAAAATACAGGGCCGTATTAAAAAAAAATAAGTTGATGATGGTTTCTTGGAAACGAAACGTCGGACAAAAACTTGATGAATGCCATCTTGTTAAGATCAAAAAGTGACAATGGAAAAGTATTTTTTATTTTTTGATAGCTGTTAAAATAACGCCAGAAATAAATAAGTATAAACAAATATCGCAAAAAAAATGTTTTTCCAAATATTTCGAAATCAAAAAAAGATAACTTATTTTTGCAAAGTCCATGTAAAAGGTATTCAAACTGGTCAACTTTTTCATAATTTAACCAACTTTGTATCTCTTACCGTTTCCAAGATCCCAATGCTATCCCATCTTTATCTTGGACACACTGTATAGTAACTAATCTAGCTATTAAATCAGTTTTAGACTAAGTAATTTATCATGAGTAAACATTTCGACAAGCAAATTTTAATAGATCTTCTTTTACAGGAAGATCCCACTGTTAACAGACTTGAAGAAAGTTTAAACTTGTTTGGCCAGATAGTGAATAATCCATTTTTTAGAGAAGCTTCATTTGTATTATTTTTGAATAAGTTTGACCTTTTTAGAGAGAAGATTTTATATTCTCAGAGACATTTAAGGCTTTACTTCTCAGACTACAAAGGTAAGTATTTTCACAACTCCATTATATTTTCTCACACTTTCAACCACCATAATATAATTACCTATAGGATTTAATGTACTTTCCCATCATTATAAATATAATATGTATTCATATTCTAAACAAACCGAATTAAGCAGTGAAAATAAATATGTTTGCACTCTTGATTTTCATTAAAAAATAGTAAACATTGAATTGAAATATGTTTAAAATATGTATTTTTAAATAAATCGTGAAATTTATTGAGATATCACTCAAGTTGTCTTTTTCTCTGTCTAGGCAGAATGTGACATGTTGTGTATTGCACATTATATCTATATCATCATTTTACAAAATGTGGCCTTATTGATTTTAAATTAAATTTTATTAAAGTGAATATGTGTATTTATTTTAATTTTACTTAGGTATGTGGTATACAAACATAATTTTATAAAATACACAAAATGAAATTTACAAAATTATTATTTTTATGTTTTTATATAGGGTGCCTTGTTAATTAAAGTTAAATTAGAACACAATATACATTAGATAGTCCAAAGCCAAAAGCTGTCGGAAAGAGGGTCTACATTCCAGAGAGTCAAAACGCCTTTTTTAAATATTTATTCAATTATATTTGATTGTATACTGCTGGCAGCTTATTTGCTGAGCTTTCTTTTAAGCTTATTTGTCCGTCCTTATAATTTGAGCAGAGCGCTCCAAATTTATATTGTCGATCTTATTAAATAAGAAAATTTACTTGGGGCACTTTACGGCAGTTTTACTCTTAGGGTACATATCTGCAATTATTCGACTGTTGAAGAAATAGAAATTAATTAATATTTTTACCTGGTCAGAGAAATACCAAATACTCAAACAAAGAAATTTCCCTGTTTTGCAGTTTTCATATGTAACATTTTTATTTCTCAAGGTCCAGATCGTGATGTAGACCGAGGAGCGTTATTTATTCAACACAAGTTTATTCTGAGAAATGGTGATTCTAGGAAAGTTTTATATCCACATTTTACCACTGCCACAGATACAGCCAATGTCCAAGTAGTGTTTCAAGCCGTTATGGAAATGGTAATCTCCGCCAACTTGGGGCAGGTTACTTTGTTGTAGTTGTAGTAAATTCTAAATCATGTGTGCTTTGATATGCTTCCTTGTAGATATAAAGAGTTGTACATACGTTATGTGAAAGTCGTAATAAGTTGAACTGTACAGATCTGGGATGTTCACATGGGTGAAGAACGGACCAGAAGATATACAATACACATAGTTGATCTGCCACATTATCGTTAAGTTGTACATTTGTCATGCAAATATACAGATAGGTTCTTCACACTTAGATCCATACTTACACCATTTTAAAACAGTTAAAATATATATGCTTTAAAGCCTCTTATGTAATATATAGAGGGGTTTTGCTTAAATGTGTTAAATGGTTTTTCTCTCAAAAGCGTTTGGTCTCAAAACGAGCGTCTTACTATGGATGCCATAGTAATTGTAATATCAATGTAATTTCTAACGAAATAAGTTTGATTCTAGAATCGATTAAATTCTGATAGGTTCATTTTATTATTGTAGTCTTGAAATGGGTCTACAATTACTTCCAATAATGTGGTTGAATTTTGAACATATAATATTGAGAGCGCCAGCATTTGATATGAAGTTGATCGGTTCGATCGATGATTAAATCAACCATTAATAAAGATTGAAATATTAAAAAACCTAATTTATTTAGAACACTAGTAAAGCCAAGTTTTTGTAGGATGTATAAATTTATACACATTTATACAATAACGCACACTTTAAATTAATTTATATATAAATGTCAGTTATATTTTCATACATGTGTTTGACAGGATGTGGCTAAAAATATATAAAATATAATTTTAAGTCTCTTCTGCTATAAAGACATTTTCGTTTTGGTTTTCAGAGCTTTTAATTTATTGTTTTGTGTGTATGTATCTAAGTAATGAAGTATAAATAATGAAGTATAAATAATGAAGTATTATGCATGTTTCATACGAATTTGCTTGCCCTCTTATTTTTGATAGTTAAGTATGTTGAAACAAATTTAAGAAGTGCTTATGGTTTGAAAAACTGCATTTAAGTATACATTTCAGGATTACTTTATATTTTTACATAGTAAGGATTTTTTATATAAAGGTATGTGTAATTAATTACCAATACCTTTATACATTTTTGAAACTTGTGTTTATATAAGCTATAAAAAAAATTTGCTATTGCTAAGATGCATATCAGCATTGTATGATATTTTTAATTTTATAACATCCTATCGAAGCTTTAGAATTCACTTCAGTTTAAATTTTATTTCATACAGGTTATATTTTACCTAGTATCATGCTTGGTAAGCTTTTTTAAAAATACTTTAAGTCTTTTTAGCTTTGATTTTTGTAATTCTAAGCCAAATTTTATAAATAGATCTCGGTATGCATGTGTTCAAATGTAACAAAAAGAAATAAGTTCTAAAAATAGCTTTAGAGAAATAATACATTTTTTAATTATACAATTATCTACCAATGTAAAATATAACTGTGAGGAATCAAAATGTGTCAAAAATAATATAGTTATATATTTTAATATTTTATTGTAATTTTAATGAACGTATTACTACTTAATAGTACGTATTACCTGTGATACAGTGGCCTTATAAATTGTGCAAATATCCGTCAATCTTTAAAGTCCCCTATAATGTAAAAAATTATTAACAAATTTGTGATATTCATCACATCATCACTCATAAAATTTCTAAAATAATCATCACAATCATTACACTTTAAATTTATTTTTTCATCCGGCTATTTATATTATTTTTTATGCCAGTCTGAACAAATTTTACTCTTTTTCTTATAACATTATTGCTATGATTTGATCTCATTTATTTATATAACTTTGGATTGATAATTAATGTCACTGAAGCAAGTGTTTAATGTCAATCTCTGTGGTTGTAAGCCTCTGACAATAATATTTTGGGAACCACTTTGTTAGAAGGATAAATAATATTATATCTCATAAGATGAGAGGCAGTTGTAGGTAATAATGCCTTAATAAGAAATGTGATTTTACTTTATAGTTTTTGTAAGCTTATAAACAGTTAAGTTTTAGTTGGAGTTATATGTTGCATTGTTGCAAGTAACATATATCTACCATCTACAATGTTTGACTTATACAAACATTTAATTTATGTAAAATTAGGTTCTTATTTTATACATACAATTATTGAGAACTTGTTTTTTTGTATAAATCAAACTGTATTTGGTTATACAAATATTTCTTAAATATACCTTGCATTTTACTTGCCTGAAAATATGTAGCACGAATATATGTTTCTACCAGTGAATAAAATTAATGTCTGCAGTAAATTGTTTTTTTTTAATGAGAGTAGAACCAATGGAGGAATAAAATAAACTGAAATACCTTTTACTCTACACCTCTTCGAAATTGTTCATAATTTAAGCGAAAACTGCCATGGATATGTATAATATTACAGGATTACCTCTAGGTAACGGTTACAGTAAATAAATAAGATAATGCTGTATGTAATGAGTTATAATTTATTATTCATTCAACATGTTAAAACTATATACAAATAAGTAATTATAATCATCATTTCACTAACAAACTACAGATAATTATAATTAATATAAATTAGACATCCGTTTATGATGGTACATTTTGTATACAGCATATAAGAACCAGTATAAAGTGTTTTACAACAATCAAAGATATCTATAGTTGATATATTTATATCAATAGAATGTTTGTCAGAATTACAGAATGTTCAAGAATCAATAAGAAATATCTGGGACCACACCCCGATGTTCCATATACAAAAATAGGTACCTAATTAATATTTAACTATATCTCTTTTTGATTCAAATTGGTGGTATTAGAGCAATATATGGCAAGTTTCAAATTCAATATGCCTCTAGTTACAATACCTACTAACCTACTACAAATTAGAGTTGCGACTTTTTAAAAAAATTCAGGCCAGGCCAGGTCCGGCCCGACAGAGTATAGGCCAGGCCAGGCCAGGCCAGATTTGAGCCAGGCCCGATCAAGCCAGATTGAATTCGGCCCGGCCCGGCCAGGTCTGACCTGGCCAGGCCAGACCCGGCCAGACCAGGCCAGGCCAGACCCGACCAAGCCAGTCGGAAAAACACTCGGACTTCATGTGTACAGGGTAGTCCAAAAAGAAGTTACGACCATCAACTTTATTTTTTCAAATATTTCAAATTCTGCATCTGCATCTGCATCGAATTCTAAGTCTGTGTAAGAATTTTTAGATGTGCTTAAATATCAGAGTAATACTTATTGCTAAGTATAATTTTTCCATTTTGGGATACCTTAAATTTTAAGTAGTATGAGTGAGATTGGCCGTAAGTGGTTAGATAAATGGGTGAAACACCAAGTTATTATGAAATCAAATTCCTCATAGGAAGAACAAGATATAGTATTTTAAAATTGTTATACAGCAAACCGGTTAGCCTAGGTTAAGTCGAAATCGGTTCGATCTGGCCCGAAACGGCCAGGCCAGCCCAGGCCCGATTCGGCCAGGCCAGGCCCAAACCGTCCCGGCCAGGCCAGACCCGATGCGGCCCGGCCAGGCCTGGCCCGACTCGACCAGTCGGGCCTGGCCAATTCAATTTCGGCCCGGCCCGGCCAGGTATTACAAAGCATCCGGCCAGGTCCAGCCCGGCCAGTAAAATATGCAGATTTTCCCGGCCCGGCCAGGCCGGGCCACAGCCTGCTAAAGCAGGCTGTGGCCGGGCTTCTGGCCTCAAATCCCAACTCTACTACAAATACAATTTCAAAGATTTTGTGTAAAAAGAGTATTAATTATTGAGTGAATTATTAATGTATCTGTGTACTTAGTAACAGTTTTCACGTTAAAAATAAATGTGCAACCCCAATGTAAAATAGCATATACTGATGCGTAGCTTATGTTGCGAGGCACTTGTAAATCTCAGAACCACTTTTGATTACCTATGCTATTTGCCGCAAGGGTGCATATTCTGTGTACTCCTACAATCAACGGCCAAAGGTCATAGTGGGAGTGAAAGAAAAACACTATATTTTTTTGATATGCATTTATTTTTCTTTTAACATTTTATTAATAAAGTTTTTATCATTTAATTATTTCGGATCAATAAATGTTCCTTCAAAAATATCACAGTAGAGATAAAATAGCCACCGATTAAAATACCAAATGGATAGTAAAAGTCGGACATATTTAAGATTCTTTTTTCTCTACGCAGTAGTGTTTTGGACTTTGAATAAAAATTATAATATTCTGCATGCCTACAACAAAGTTATCATAATTAGATATCCATTGAATTATAAAGATAATATGCAAAATGTGAAGGATATAATGTTAGTGGTGTTCATTCATTCGATCATTCAGTTCATTCGTTTGAACTTAAGATAAAAGAATTATTTGAATTTATTTAGTTAAGAATCGAAATGTTTGTAGGACTATTCCTACCAGACACACCTTCGACCAACTAAGTTAATAATGTGCATTCAACTGATTTAAATCAAAAGGTTCAGGTAACTGGACAAATAAATCTGACAGTCAGAGAATATTGTCGGAACAGACCTTGGGTAGTAAATGGCAGTGACGAACAATAAAATTATTTCATGTTTGTACATCTTCAAATATCGTTTCTTTTGTGAAACACCTGTTACAAATAAAGTTCAAGAAACCTACTTATGCTTTCTTATGATGTCTTTATCAAAATTTTCATGCATTAGCATTCACACTGCGTATAGTTTATTTAGATTACATACCAGTGTTGAAGCAGTCCACTTGCGTCCAATTTGTTAATCAAATGAGAAAAAGTACTAATAAATGGGAGAACTTTCTGAAATGGCCATGCATGCCATTCTTCAGGGATGATGAAGGCAGGTACGAATCTCAAATTCTGTTTTTGATGAATTGTTAAATTACATTTCTTTAATACCTAAAACATTGTAAGTATGTGCAGTGAAGCATAGCAAGTTGTGTAGAATCAATTTTGTAATGGGAATTGGCAATTTTATGCTGATAATAAATATATTTCGAATAAATAAATTTAAAATAAACAAGTAATAATTCTATGTTGGGAATAAGTAATTTAAAATTCGTAACATACTGTCCTCTGAACCCTTGTTTACATCAACAAGGTCTGAACTAATGATCAATCAGCAGTTTGTCAAAGAGGGATTAAATAATGATAAGCCATAAATAAGACTAGATAACATAATGTAGGTACATCAAAATATACAAGGAAATATCATGTACTATTCATAACTTAAAAATTGTGAAAATTAGCAAGTTATAGGGAACTATATCTAGTGTTTGTCTATGCTAGTAATCAAGACCTAGATACCTACTTAGTTTATATATCTTTATAATTGTGGTTTTATACTGCGTAGTACCATTCCCTCAATTATATATTTTTAAACAATGGTAAGTAGTACCTATTTTCTGAAAATGTCATTAGGAGCTTGTGCAACGCTCTTTTTAGAATACTTTCCAATAAAGACTAGTGGGTCTGAGCACAGTATAATGCTAAAGAAAATTATACTGTGGCCTGAGTCACAAAATACATTCACGTTTCTTTGTATACCGTTTAATTGCACCCTGAGTTTGTATACCCTTTAATTGCACCCACTACATTATGACTTACAGTAGAATATGGCAGATATAGTAATTTGTCTTCTTTCATATTATTTTAATTTTCTTAACAATATTATTAGCTGAGACACCTTTATTATGATCTTCTCTTTATTACGATGTTCTGCTCATAGATCTGCTTACATAGAGATCGGAGATCGCTTACATCGGAGATCTGCATAAATCTCTATGTTCTGCTTACCATTTCATATAGCCATGTTGCAAGAAATTTAAAGATTTAACAGTGTTGATAATTAACATAAAAACAAAAAGAGGTACGTATAGAGAAGTGTAATACAAATCGGTAGAGAATAAAATTCTATATCATAATAAGCTATAATATACAGGTTGTTCTATTTAAAAAAATATATTTTTCTTGGCTTCAAGTTAATGAAACTTGATACTAAATTTTTAGCACCCTGCATACATTTAAACAACTGTTAAGGTACAGCTAGAAAACTTAGTTATTCAAAAACTTCCCATATTAATATTTTTCTTAAATATTAATTTTTTAGAGAAATATTTAATTTTAAGTTAGGTAAGAAATTTATCGAATATTCTTTAAAAATAAAATTTTTTCAAAAACGGCTGAGAATTCGTATAGGGAAGTTTTATGAAATTCCTCTTAAAATTAGGCGTAGTCAAGAATTGCAATAATATACAGGGTGATCCATTTAAAATAACAAAGTTCGTCAACTTTCGGTATAATCGCAAGTGTCACGAGGACGCCATTATTTTATTTGAGGAGAGCATATTCAAAAAACCCCAGTGTTCAAATTCTCATTCTTTAAATCCAAGTAGTCTCTGACAACACCCTGTATAAACATAGTACATATTACACTAGAGATAACTCTAGGTTTAAAATATTAAGCAATATGTATTACATCTCGTGTTATATTAACAATAAAAGTATATTATTCCTGGTGTGATGCAAAAGGTAACATAATAATTACGGCATAAATGCAAGACGCACAAGATGACGCACTGGAAATAACATATATATATATATATATATATATATATTTGAAATTAAGATGAAAGTTATACCTATTATTCAGGCTGATGTACAAGCTAATTCTTCTGAAGTCGTTGTTCTTAAAAAAGAAATATTGAATTTACAGCAGCAGCTGCGAATGAATAATATAGAAATAAATGGAATACCAGATTCATCGAATGAAAATATTCGCACTGTTGTTTATAAATTATTTGCCACACTGGGTATCAATGATACCAATAGTATTGAAACTTGTCACAGAGTTCCTCACATGAGACCTGATAATAAAAATCCCAGATCTGTCATAGTGAAATTAATTTCGCGCTCCTATAAGGATGCAATTTTGGCTGCGATTCGAAAAAAGAAAGGAGTTACAACAACTGAAATCGGCTTTGGAGGTAACTCAGTAAAAATTTATATCAATGATCATTTAATTCCGATCAATCAGATGCTATATAAGAAAACTAGAGATTTATGTAAACAAAGGAATATTAGCTGTTGGACCCGTGATTGTAAAATATATTTAAAACACCCACAGACTGGTCGCAATCATCTTATAGATAGTGAGGACTCCCTTCACAAAATATTTAGTGGTTTGTAACTTAAATTTAGCTATACCTTTTTTATTTATGTCAAGCAATTTTTCTTATTATAAAATTCGATTTTTCAATAGTGTACCAAAATGTAAGAGGATTACGCAGCAAAACACATGATTTTTATACATCTACTACAGCTAATTCATCAAATATTATTTGTGTCACAGAATCATGGTTAAATTCTAATGTTAATACTACTGAACTTTTTGATACTAAAAAATATAATGTCTTCAGAAAAGATCGTAATAAAATTCTTAGTGGTAAATTAGATGGTGGTGGAGTGATAATTGCAGTCGATATTGAGTTTCAGTCAATTGAGAGAGAGGCTTGGTCATCTGACGGTATTTGTGAAGATCTGTGGGTCAGTATCAAAGTTAGTGCATCTAAATATCTACATTTGTGTTGTGTCTATGTTCCACCACATGCTAGTGTGAATAACCTTAAAGCTCACTTACTAAATGTGAGTCAGATTGTCCATAATCATAACAAAAATGATTATTTTATAGTTGTTGGCGACTATAATATTCCCAATATTTTTTGGGTAAAGGATAATAATATAAATTGTTATAAAGCCATGAACACAACGGACGGGTTTGGAGAGTGCCTTGTTGATTCATACAATTTTTTGCAATTATCTCAATATAATGGTGTGCTTAATAACAACGGTAAACTTCTTGATTTAGTGTTTAGTTCACTGAGATCAACTTCTGTAACTTATTGCAGTACTCCGATGGTGCCTGAAGATAATCATCATAAAACTATAGAGATCCATGTTGATATTCAAATAGATAATATTGGCATGCGGTATAAACACTCATTTTACAAACTGAAATTTTCTAGAGCCAATTACAATGTCATTAACTCTGAAATAAATCAAATTGATTGGAACACGGAACTATTTAATCTTAATGTTGATGAAGCAGTGCAAACTTTTTATAGCATTTTAATGGATATATTAAATAGGAATATTAACAAAAAAAGAATTAACAATAGTTATCCCTTATGGTTCTCTCTTTGTACAAAAATTCTGATAAAAGAAAAATATAAACTACATTGTCGTTGGAAAAAATTTAAAAATCCACTTGATTATCAAGAATTCTCTAATGTCCGTAAGCAAGTTAAGTTAGCTGTTAAAAATGATTATCAGAATTACATTGTTAATGTTGAACGAGACATTAAGGATAATGTTAAAAATTTTTGGAGGTTCGTATCTAATAAGCGTCGTTCAAAGACTATACCAAAGTTTGTACAACTAGACAATAAGTCTGCTTCAACAGATCATGAAATTTGTGAGTTATTTTCTGAGTTTTTTGCATCTGTTTTTGAGCCCTCTGATAGTCCAGCAATTGTAAAGATCAGCGAACCTACTGCTTCTATAACTTTAAGTACAATCACAGTCCTTGATATAAAAAATCAAATTACAGCCTTAGATGTAAATAAGGGTGCTGGACCGGACGGTTTACCTCCACTGTTTTTTAAATCTTGTGTTGACTCTATTTCGTATCCTTTGTTTATAATATTTAATAAATCAATATTAAATGGCATGTTTCCCTCTACTTGGAAACAAGCCCAAATTGTCCCAGTTTTTAAATCAGGCAATAAAAATATGGTAAACAATTACCGCCCGATTTCGATATTATCAGTTCCTGGTAAACTGTTGGAGGCGATAATTTGTAAGGAATTGTTTTTTAAGACAAAACATTTAATTAGTGAACAACAACATGGCTTCTTCAAAGGCCGTTCTGTGGCTACAAACTTAATATCATTAGTTCAGAATGTTCTTGATTCAATGTCTAATAGATATCAAGTTGACGCTGTGTATACCGATTTCTCGAAAGCATTTGATAAAGTTCATCATAATACCCTCTTCACTAAATTGCAGAATATCGGTATACACGGCAATTTACTGAGATGGATAACATCATATGTACTCAATAGATCACAATGTGTTAAGATTAATAATTGCTCATCCTCGTTTGTTGATGTCACGTCTGGTGTCCCTCAGGGTTCACACCTAGGACCATTACTTTTTTCCTTATTTATATATGATATTGAACATTGTTTTTTGTATTCTAAATTTTGTCTATATGCAGATGATTTAAAGATGTATAGTGAAATTTCTAGTGTTGCTGATTGTGTGAACTTTCAGAGCGATCTTTCACGTCTGTACAAGTATTGTGTTAATAATAAGCTTTTTTTAAATATAAATAAGTGTCACCATATTACATTTTCAAGGCTTAGTACTAATTTCAGTATTCCTTATCATATTAACAACTTAGAGCTTATAAAGGTAGATCAAATCAAAGACCTAGGTGTAATACTTGACTCAAAGTTAAATTTTGATTTGCATGTTGAGGCCATAGTCAGAAAAGCTTACCGAAATTTAGGTTTCATAATGAGAGTAACTAAGTCTTTCAATAAACCTGACTCTATTATACTATTATATAACTCTTTAGTCCGTAGTCAACTTGAATATGTCTGCATAATTTGGAACCCATCCTATGTTAAATATATAGAACGCATTGAAAAAATACAAATTAAATTCGTAAATTTGTTGAATTACAAATTTAACAGACATCTGCATTATGTTTCTTACGAGGATAGCATTAAACGGTATAATTTATTGAAGCTTACGTCTCGTAGATTTATAATGTATTTACTGTTTATTTTTAAAATTTTCAATAATGCAATTGATTGTAACTTTATAACAAACAAATTAACAATTAATATTAAGTCCCAAGTCACTCGTTCCACTCACTTATTTTACCTACACTCATGTTCTACAAATTATGCAAAAAATTCTCCGTTGTATCAATTACAAAATATTTATAATGTTTACTTTAACCATATTGATATATTTAATTTATCTTTAAGACAAGCTAGATATAATGCGATTTTAGTCTTTTCCAATTAAATAAACTTCTGTTGGCTGATATGTATAAATATTAATTATTATATAAATTTATAGCATACAGGTATATAGCTACATTGTTAATATATCCATATTTTTTGTTTTTTGTTATTACTAATTTTATATTATTACTTAAGATTAGTTAGATTTTACATTAAATGTATTTCTAATTTATTGATTTGCCGAGAGCAGTAGTCACATATTACATTAAAACGTGTAACCCTGTAATTGGAATTTATTGTTAAATTCTGTTGGGATACCTACTTTCAAATAAATAAATAAATAAATATATATATATATATATATATATACAGGGTTTTTCAATGAAAAGTAGCCACCCTTAATAACTCAGAAACGGAGGGTAGCAGAAAAATTTCCAAAAACAGGTCGATTTTTAATTCAAGGGGGACAACTTTTGGCGTCAAGTTCTTGATGACATCGCTTCCCCCCTTCCCCCCACTCCAACTACCTCAAAAAATTTAAATGGCAATACGGGCCAAATAATACTTCATTTGACAGATATTTTAAATCTCTATTCAGTGATGTGCTACATTTGAAATTCGGGCTATTAGTGTTTTAGAAATAGTCGATTAACGTTTAAGAATAAACTTAGGAAGCTTACCGTGGTGGAACAAACTTTGTAAACATTTTCTTGATCATCATAGTTTTTTAGTCATTTTTTGTCGCAGTGATAAGATAGGTGGCAAACAAAAAACATCAACCAGAAGGACGAATTATTAACGAACCTGTTGAAATTGCTGTTTTGGGACACGTCGCAATGGATAACAATCAGTCTTTGAATCAACTTTCCCGGGCATCAGGGGTTTCAACAAGCATTATATGGAGAATTTTAAAAGAGCACAAATTTCACCCTTACAAGATAAAACTTCTTCAAGAACTAAACGAAGACGACAATGATCGAAGACTACAGTTTTGCGAAGTTATGTCTAATAATCTATTGAATACCGTGCACTTGTTGTACAATATTTGCTTCAGTGATGAGTGTATGTTTTTTTTGAATGGACAAGTCAACAGGCATAACTGTAGGTATTGGTCAGATACGAATCCGCATCGGTTTAGGGAAACCCATACCCAATATCCCCAGAGACTGAATGTTTGGGCAGATATTCTAGGTGATCACATCGTTGGCCCGTATTTCATTGACGGTAATTTGACTGGCGCTACTTATCTTGAACTTCTTGATACCACCATTGATCCGCGCATAACAGAACTACTGGAAAATGATGAAAATTTGCTTGAAAATGAATTAGTTTTCCAGCAAGATGGGGCACCTCCCCACTATGCGGTTCCTGTTTGAGAATATTTGAACGATCGCTTTCCTGGGCGATGGATTGGCAGACGTGGTCCAATCGAATGGCCGGCTAGATCACTAGATCTGTCTCCGTTGGATTATTTCTTATGGGGGCATTTGAAATCCAAGGTGTATGCAACACAGCCAGCCGACATTGAAGATCTTAGGCAAAGAATAATAGAAGAATGCCGACAAGTGACACCACAAGTTCTCGCAAATGTTCGTGAACTCTTTCAAAGTCGTCTGTATTATTGTATGAAAATTAACGGAGGTCACTTTGAAAACTTACTTTAACGGTAACTGCCATTATTTATAATTATTATAAATGCTTAAAATAAATACAATTTCATGAATTTATTGCAAGATACATGTTTCTATTACTGAAAAGCCATCACTGCGACCAAAAATGACCAAAAAACTATGATGATCAAGAAAATGTTTACAAAGTTTGTTCCACCACGGTAAACTTCCTAAGTTTATTCTTAAACGTTAATCGACTATTTCTAAAACACTAATAGCCCGAA
Organism: Pogonocherus hispidulus; assembly: GCA_963924545.1. NCBI lineage: Eukaryota > Metazoa > Arthropoda > Insecta > Coleoptera > Cerambycidae > Pogonocherus > Pogonocherus hispidulus. Next base: position 45,628,612 of record OZ004698.1, on the reverse strand, counting down.
TTTCAAATGTAGCACATCACTGAATAGTGATTTAAAATATCTGTCAAATGAAGTATTATTTGGCCCGTATTGCCATTTAAATTTTTTGAGGTAGTTGGAGTGGGGGGAAGGGGGGAAGCGATGTCATCAAGAACTTGACGCCAAAAGTTGTCCCCCTTGAATTAAAAATCGACCTGTTTTTGGAAATTTTTCTGCTACCCTCCGTTTCTGAGTTATTAAGGGTGGCTACTTTTCGTTGAAAAACCCTGTATATATATACACAGTGTGCCCACAATTGGTGATGCATGTATTGGGATCTCGGAAACTATAAGAGATAGAAAAACGGTCAAACGGGGAAAGTTTTAGACAATTTTGTTTGTAATCGAATGCCGTTTTTTATTGCGATTTTATCTCTTTTGGTTTTTGAGATATTTTGAAAAAACTAAAATGATGCAATATCAGGGGTCTACGACACACTTATACCTTATATTTTTTTATAACTTATATTGCCATCTCTTTTAAATTTGATACAAATATTTAGAATCGTATGAATATCTTAAAGGCAGTTATCTTAAATGATATTTTATTACATAATCTCTCAATGCTAAAGCTGGACTTTTGTGATTAAATATATAACACTCTATTAAGCCTACTTTTTCTTGCAGAGAATACATTACATACAAACATGCATAACTTATGTGTCAATTCCTGAAGAGAAACGCAGATTAATCCAAAACGGTGTGTCGTAGACCCCTGATATTATATATCAATAAACTCGTCTTTGCAAGGACTTTCAGGAAATGTAATAAAATAGTAAAATGTAGTAAAATACAGGGTGTTCCATTTAAGAAAATCATGAAAAATTAAATTTCACGAAACTTGGCATCACTGTTGCAATTTTTTTTATTTTAGTATTAGACAGAAGTTTCATAAAATAGACCAAATTAGAATTTCTTGGCCCAAATTACAGCTTATCACCTCAATCAGTAACTTTTCTAGCTCGCTATAAATATTAACCTTTTCCTGAAGATAACAGTCAATAGCTCCGAAACGGTGGGCTACAGACCCATCATATTATATATCGTTGAACAAGTCTTTTGAAGAGCTTTTCAAAAATGTAATAATATACAGGGTGTTCCATTTAAAAAAAGATAAGTTTAGTTCAACACCCTGTATATTGAAGAGCTACAAATATAACTATATTAAAAAAATACCGACATCTTTAATGCAAACAACATTTATAATAAACTTTTTTTTCTATCTCACATAGTTTCTGAGATAAGGGGATACGCACTCTTATACGGCCCACCCTGTACATAAGATAGCTGTGGTGGTAAACTACCAGTATTCTGCTAATGATAGAATTTAAAACATCTAACAGCTAAAGTCACGATATACAAGCTAAAGTGTAACAAAATAATTAATAGTTAGGTACTCGATAATAATTTATACAAACCTTATACTTTAAAGGCATTTCCTCTTGAATAAAAGCAACCTTGTTATTCAATGCACTTCTGATAGATACACATACACCTTTTACAACTTTCATCTTTTTCAGCAATTTGAAACAATATTTTGAAGTGGAGTACGGACAGTGCAGTTTTATATTAGAAAAATCATCATTTTCAATCTAAAAGTTAGAAGTAACGGATTATTCTTATTTATGTCTAATTAATCGTAGATAGGTATTGCAGTTTGATAGAAGGCTTTCAGTCAGAAGATTTTGTTTGTTTCTAGTATTGGCCTAACATAGAGTTAAGTCGATCGAGATAATAATTAGGTACACATTCGAGTACATTTCGGGAATATTTTACTACTAAATATTTTAACTTCATTTCACATATACTTCCAGTTAAACTATTGATCTAAAATGTGGCAGATTTTATACTTAGATCTTGAGAATTTTTTTTTAAAAAACTGGGTACTTACTCAAAATGGCGCTGCAAGTATCACGAAACCTTTTTGCCGTTTATAGTCTCATAGATTGTAAATCGGTATCTATGGGTTTTCGGGGCTGCAAATTACGAATTTGTTGCTAAAAATTAGTAAATAAAATGCAATAAATGTTGTTTGCCACTTGCATGGAACCTCTGACTATACTCGTATTAAAAATTTATGAAGCTAAAAGGAAAACTATACAATTAGGTACTTATATAGTTATTTTAAATTAAATATTATTGGTTCTAAATAGTAAAAAATATATTTTCAAGCTGTGTTGTTACTGTTTTCAGGTTTCAAGTAACCAATAAAATCTTGGGGCGTAATTTAATAGGTATTTGATGTATTATTTAGAAATATAAATTCAAAGTAAACTTCTAGGGTAGGTACAACCTATATATATCCATTCAAAATTTTACATTAAATATTAAACAAAGGCCTCAAGTTTTTCTTTAGTCATATTTGAAGTTTAAATTGGTATCTAGACAATATGCGGTAAGTCTGTCTCGGGCGGGGGCGGCAAGTGCTGCTCTCGTCCTGGGTGGTGGTTTGGGGTAGGTCAGGACTGACTGTGTAGCAGGGGATGCACCTCTAAAGGAGCCAACTGGCCCTTTAGCTTTATGCAAGGTAAGGGAAGGGTACCCGCGAAGTGAGCCCGCGACTATAAGTGTTTTGGACGAATAAATATAAATAGTTGATAGATAATAGTGTAGTAAAAGTGTACCAAAAAAGAAAATTGACAACTCTAGCCTCACATGAAAGACTCATTCATCTTTGGCGTTCCTGAAATCATATGTTATGCATTAAATTGTTTTACCTGCAGGTTATATCCACTTGCAACTAATTCTTCTATATTACTCGGCCCGCTTGGTGATGTCATTAAGATATATGTTTGAATGCTTTTGATATAAGCTATTAGAGAACTACATGCAAATAACCAAAATATAAAAATCAATTTTATGTACGGTTTCCAATATCTGAGCTGCCTTTTTAATTTGGTACTTTGTTGTTCTAACAAGTATAACGCTGCCATCTAAAACGAATAAAAATTTCAAATTCACGGTTTCAATAAATAAAGTAAATTCAAAGAAGTCATTTGTTTTCTTTGTATTTAGGTCACTTATTAAAATAAAATATTACTAAGTATAACCGTGAACTAACTTTATAAACAAGGAACAATGTCACACAATTTAAACCATCTAGATATTCCTACTCATGTTTTATGAACGAAATTTTCGTTCACAAAACGATTACTTACGTCATGTCTTGTCAATTTCTTAATTATTAACTATACTTATAATTGTTCTAAATTATGAAGATAATCAACTTAAATTAACTCCCTTAACTGGACAGGTGCCGCCTGAGAATGATCTGTTTATAAACTTCTCCATAATGTCAAAATTTGTATGGCCTCAAATCTGCCACCCCACCTAATCCTCAACCTATTGGACTCAGACTTATCAGAGCATTTGGGGTTTAGTTGGAAATAGTTAAAATAATAATTGTAGTTAGTTCGGCGCAGTCTGTTAGACGGTACTTTGTAAAGCTATTGGTATGGCGGTCGACCGTCATATCGATAGTCATACCATATCATATCATACCATATCATATCATATCATACTATACCATGTCATAAGGCGACTACAAAATCCCCGACTACCGTGTATGAAAAATTCACCTGTCCAGTTAAGAGTTAAATATTACGGCACGTTAAAGAATATCTGCAGTCATTCTATAGTCAATAGACGATACCAGTGTTTGGGCCTCGCTTCCATTGGCTTTATTCAGGCTGATTCAAGTTCGGGTCTATGTATGGGGATCTCGGAAATGGTAAGAGATGATATGATGTCGGTTAAATCAGGGCAAAGTTGCACAATCAGGGGACCAACATAATGTGTGAAAAATATTAAGGCTATGTTGATATATGACTATATGATATGACTATAACCGAGATGCAGGTACCTGCTTTGAAAGCTGATGAATTAGGTCGATTTGAAACTAAGAGATCCTGCCAGGGTCCTATATAATTCTATTTATAAGAATTCCCATTTCCATGAAGGCAGGTCTTCATCTTTAAGAGAAAACTAGAGGGGCATAGGGATTGGAAACAAGCTCATGGTCCGACGACTCTTAAATTAATTCGTAGGAGGCCCAACTGGTCTCTGCAAGCCGAAACACACCTGTCACTTATAAACGTACAGGTTTTTGGCAGAGATGTTTTCCCTCATATGGATCAATATTTTGATATTCATAAGAAAATTAAGTAGTTTCGGGGAGTGCCAATAAACGGAAAGTCTTTTCAGTGGCGCATTTTTAATGAATGGTATTGTATTAAGGGTGAAAATAATACAACACTGAAGAAGAGCCAAGTGTTTGGATTTTGAAGCAATCTTAAATCCTTTTTCCTTGATACTACACTTTCTACACTATATTAGGTATATATGAGGGTGAGAACATTAATTTAAATAGTTTTTAGCTTTCCTATTTTTTATTATTTTGCAAGTGGCGTATTTTCAAAAGAATTTCTTGAATCTTGATGAATCATTAAGTCATCACAACCAGTAATGTCTATAAATAGTAATAAATAAATATACTTACTATAGCGTATTCTCCAATACTAGCACTGTATCTCTTAGAATACTTTAATGAAAGTTTTGTTATTATTGCAATTGCAACAACGCTCCCTGCCGTCATTAAATAGTCAATCCAGTAGGCAGATAAATAATTCATCCACCGATTAGACCATTCGTCTCGGTGTATATAAACTGCCACGTAACCTTGAAACTGCATATATCTCGCATACTCTATGTTTTTCGTTTTTGTCCTCATGAGAGTCTGCGATATGCCGCCTATGGCCCAATCGATTTTTCCAGAACGCAACTAAAACAATATTGAAAAGATACATATCAGTCATGATACAATAAAAGATACTCGAAAAATAACTTCCAATTCGTTGTTTACGGGAAAACGCAGGTAAGAGCCACATCTCTGCCACTCCACCACCGCTCGCTATATCGTATCCATGTGAGGTGTGTCAGGTATGACATCTCGAACACAGATATTGATATCTCAGCTCCCACCCATACGCTATTCTTTTTCTCTGTTTAATACACATTTTATTTACTATCATCCAGTCAGTCCTTGTCTCCAAATTGAATACATTTTTATTTGGGACTTTGTATATCTAAATCCTAGAACGAACGACCCTTTTTGGGATGTATCTCCCCTGGAAATATCTAAAAAATTGTTATGGCAATCTATCAGAATACACCTATTTATTTCGCTAGTCAGTAAAACCACGATTATAAAATAACGTAAAAACTCAACGGACATCACATAATTGTATTCAGGCTGATTCACTTAAGGAGGCTCACCATTGGGATATCAGTAATGGTAAGAGATACAGGGTGGCTCAAATTACAAAAAAGTTGCGCAATTTTATGACGAATATTTTGGTAAAAGCAAACCTGAAATATCTTTTTTAATTTCTGAAATATTCTGAAAAAACTGAAAATTTAGATTTTTTAATTGTTGCCGTAAATCATTTGTTTTTCAAGATAAGTTCATGAAATTCTGTTCCCAGGCATAAAATGCTCTATTGATTGCATTGGCGAAGTCAGATCACCTCTATCTCTTATTGTTTTTGAGAGACGATAGTCAACTTTTTTTTTTCTTATGGGCGCCATATTGGATTTTTATATTTTCAGATAGCTCTTCTCATTCTCTTTACGACGATGTATCACATTATGGGTAAATATAAATTATTAGGGTAATAGTCATAAAAAAATATTTTTGATTAGGCTGCTATCAAATTAAACTAAAACAATTGCATGCTTTAGTTGTCAGTTCATTGATTGTCAAAAAGTGTTTATTCTAGCATCGTTGCACTAATTCGTTCATATTAGTATTGCTACTGTTACCATTAAAATGTTTTCAAACGACGAAAAAGCAGATATGTATTCTATTTATATTCAGTGCAGAAGAAATTCTATAGCAGCTGAGCAGATGTATTTAAATATGTATCCCGAAAGAGAACAACCACATAGAACGTTGTTTGCAAAATTGTAAAGGAATTTGCGTAATTTTGGATCATTTACCAATAAATCCCGAGATAGACAAAGATTGAGGGTCGAAGTAACAGTGGTAAATGTAATAGGTTCAGTTGCAGCATATCCTCAAATTTCCACTAGACAAATATCAAGGCAGTTAGACATTCCACAATGTACTGTACACAGGATTATAAAAAAACAAAAATTTCGTCCCTATAAAATACATATTTCCCAAGCTCTGCACCCTGGTGACCAAGAAAGAAGAATACGGTTTTGTCAATGGTATCTCAATCAGTGTGAATTAGATAATAATTTTTCTACAAAAATACGAATATGAAAAAGATCTTTTCTCAAAAGACCGATGTCATAACAGCCTAATAAAAAAAATTATGACTATTACCCTAATAATTTAAATTTACCCATACTATGATAGATCGTCGTAAAGAGAATGAGAAGAGCTATCTGAAAATATAAAAATCCAATATGGTGCCCATAAGAAAAAAAAAAGTTGACTATCGTCTCTCAAAAACAATAAGAGATAGAGGTGATCTGACTTCGCCAATGCAATCAATAGAGCATTTTATGCCTGGGAACCGAATTTCATGAACTTATCTTGAAAAACAAATGAATTACGGCAAAAATTAGAATATATAAATTTTCAGTTTTTTCAGAATATTTCAGAAATTAAAAAAGATATTTCAGGTTTGCTTTTACCAAAATATTCGTCATAAAATTGCACAACTTTTTTGTAATTTGAGCCACCCTGTATCTCTTACCATTACTGATATCCCAATGGTGAGCCTCCTTAAGTGAATCAGCCTGTATAATAATAAAAGAAGTTACAGTGTAGTTGTAATGTAGATGTTCCACCAAGGAAGGCAACGACTAGAACTCAAGTTAAATGGAAAAAAGTTAGATCAGCATTCGAAATTCGAGTCCGCACTGCGTTTATTACTAACTAATATCAAGCGTACCGACCTTCTCTATTTTTAGAAGATTGTTCTCTTATTTTCCAAATACATATATACCTATACAAGATGCATTGAAGACAAATAATGTATTAAAACTATATGCTGGATTTTGCGGATGGTTTACCAAGGAGACAACTGATCGGATACAGAAGGATGTTAAATTCCTTATGCAATATCAAGATTACTTTGGTTTTTGGAAATAGTAACTTAATGCAGCGAGTCGTTTAAAGACAACATTTAAGACCAGACCAAGACTGCATTATAGGTATGAATTTCAAGAAAAGAATTGGTAATTGGGTCCTGAAGTCGATTATTTTTCTTCAAGTTAATATTAATACATTGACGTTGTTTACAGGGAACTTCCTACATTGAGTTACTCGAACAAATTGTATAGGTAGAATTGCATGTATCCGTATTAAAAATAAGATTTTCTCTTATAACACAATTGAATTGGTTGGATGGTTCTAAATGGAACATTTAGCTACCCTCTTGTTTTTCCTCATGTGGTTCGGTTTTTCTGAACCAGTCCCAAGACACAGCTAAGCCTATTGTGCATCCCACTGATTTCCTATTTAGCGAGAATCTTTGTTCTTTGCATACAGTCCAGAAGTCTACTCGCCCAAATTTCCCTCGGGTTACAAAACGTTTCAAGAATGGTTTTCTAGCACTAGCACTAGGCCCTCACATTTACCCATAATGTGCAGCGCAGTTTTATCTGCATCATCACAGACCCGCATACCGGGCTTTCTGCTAATGTTTCTTGAGATGATAGTGCCCTGTTATGGGTCCTGTCCTGAGCCGGGGTTTACTCAAGCCCAGAATCTCTACGGTCCTTTTCTATGAAGGACCTTCTACCAGTGCTTTCGCATGCCTTTCTCCTGGTTTTAGGATTCAGTAATTCCTATGTTCTAGTTTCACCCATTTTCCCAGACCCGTTCTAGCAGTGCTATATTCGACTCCAACTCCACAAGGTGATTCCGGTTCTACGAAAGTCATTTCAGATCCCTCTCTAGCAAGTTCATCTGCAGGTTCATATCCTTCAACGCCTTGTGCGTCTCACAGTCTCACAGTACCAATACCAGTACCGGTGGTAACAGTATAAGCATTTGCCAGTTCTATTAGCAATTGGAGGCAATCCCGAATAAGCCTCGAACTAATCTTGTTTGAGTTCTTCAGCTACCCCCACACTTACAGCTACACCCTACGTATAGCTACAGACCTACAGTTTTATACTTTTCGTCTTTCAGATAATATACAAGACGGAAATGTGGCAAGTAATTTAAGTTTTATGTCATTACCTGATCTATCAAAACATCTGAAGCTCCATTGGTTTCATTTCCCGGATAGTATATGAGACTGTACTTGTAATTGAATAACTTGCTCGTAATAGCTATCACATTCCATTCTGCGCCGTAAAAGTAACATTCTCTGTCCTTGCACCTGGAATAAGACACTACAAATAGAAATTAAAATTTAATAAAAAGGACATTTATATTTTAGTACAAAGTTCCTTCCTTCATTGCCTTGATCTTTTGGTTTTAAAACCAACACTTTTATTAACGTATTAACTGCTTGACTTACAAGCTAATGGTAAACAGTACTTTCGTAAAGTGGTAAATTTGTTTTATAAATACTCAATTTTTTAAAAATCGGTCATATAAGATTTTATGGATCTATCTCTAATAATAAGGGAGATATGCTCAAAAAAGTGTGTCATAAGAGCGATGTGGTAGAAGAGCGTCGACTGCTTGGTAGGCACATAATTTTTCTCTAACACATCGCTCTTATGGCTCACTTTTTTGGGCATATCTCCCTTATTATTAAAGATAAAGAGTGACCCTAGCTTGGGTACCTGGGCACGAGGAACACAAAGGTAATGAGGAGGCAGACGCACTAGCCCGAGAAGGCGCATCAAAAGACCTAATAGGACCAGAACCCTTCTGCGGCATAGCGAAGCCATGCATTAAAACATCCATGGAGGAATGGATGAGAAACAAATCTCTAGAATGGTGGAGGAATCTGCCACAACTGAGACAGGCAAAGCTGTTCATTAAAGAACTGACGCCTAAATTCACAGCAGATCGGTTAGGCCAGAATAAAAAGGCCATCAGAATAATAGTAGGTCTCCTAACAGGACACTGTAGGCTAAATAGGCACATGAATCTTATGGGACTGTCAGAAGATGCAACTTGCAGATTCTGTACACGTACACCTCAGTACACGTACTGTGCCAGTGCGAAGGCCTGACAAGACTGAGATTTCAAATACTTGGGGAAGGAAGACCAAGAGCCAATAGCTACATGGAAGAGCCTCTATCAAGGCTGTGGAGTCTAATGCAAAGGAAAAAGCTGGACAGAGTGCTTTAAATAGGTTGGGAGTGCCACTATAGATCTTCTAGGTTGCGGTGGACCAGGCCAGGGGGCCGACTCCTATATAAATCTAATCTAATCTAGTATTAAAGATAGGCCCATAAAACCTTATATTACTGTTTTCGTTAAAATGAGTTCTTTCCAAATATGTAAAAAATACAGGGTGTCCCACTTAAAATATTAACGTTAAAATATATCCACCTAGCTTCACTGAGTCTCTCTGGAAAAAATTAAAAATATGTACAATAAGGGCAAAAATAAAAGAAAAATGGAACACCACTGGGTATATGTATATACTTACCCGGAGTAAAAGAATGGTGAAAAATCATCATAACCAACTCTAAACGTATATCCACCGAAATTCGTGAAGTTGTTAATGAATTCATTAAAATCTGGAACGCTTCCATTTTCTCTTTGAATATTTCTTACAGTTATCATTTCTTTCTCACAGAAAAGACAGCAGACAGATAAGCTTTCATTACCCAGTCCAAAAATAAAAACAGCTTTGGCTTTGCGAATACTATTTCTTGAACATAGAGCTCGTTGCTGATTTTCGTTCAAATTTACTTTGAGAGCTATTAGAGCGATATCGTTAGGAGATAAGTCGTTAGTGAGAACGTATTTCTCTAGATTATATGCTTTTTCTAACATTACTATGTGGAGTAATTGACTGCTTTGTGGAAGTTCAGAAATTTTACTACTTGTATCATAATTTATTATGTATACTGGTTGATTTTTCTCTACAACTTGTAGCAAATGTTCCAAGGCTTCAAAATGTGTGCTATCGTAATAAAATGCTACATTGTAGTCTTTAAACTGACTTAATGCCTTCGACAGTAGCGTTGCTTCCATACACATTCCTAAATCAACCAACGAATATAACAAAAGAAGAAGAAAAACCATTTTTTCCTAAAAATGGGAATATCATGGGAAACGAATAACTTATCTTCGAGATATTTTGAGGTTAACTAAGAGATAAGATCTAATTCTGATGCAACTTACTCCAATAGGGCCTGCTGCGATTTTTTGTACCACCGAAATTCAATAAAACCATTTTTAGTGATTTTTTAGTTTAAAATCTGACATGATAGCGTTAATTAGGACCCCTCAAAACCTCTACATGCGAAATTGTAACAAAAAATATACAGGGCGTTTCTTTGTACACAATATCAAATTTAAGCAAAATATCGAATTTGAAAGGCACTAGATGGGTCAAGTGTGCCACGGAATCATGTCAAAACAGTTGGATGTTATATGGAATCACTTGTACATACACAAAACACAAAAATACAACTAACACAAAAAAAAAACAAAAACAAAGTAAATGATGTTTCGGGAAAAAAATTTTTAGAATTGTCTTATAATCACTCTTAATTTCGGAAATAGTACCTAAATCAGTGATTTTAAAAACTAAATTGTAAGATGATTGATAAGACTCGACAACGGAAAATTTTTATTTGTCAAAAATTAAGTTGCAGATAATGAATTTTTCTGTAGGCAATAAAATATTTTTCACATGATATGAAATATAACACCCCTAGCCATTTAAAAATATTGGGTTTACCGTATTAAACATTTTATCTATCAGTTTTAATATATCCGTATCAGTGATTTTTTATTTCACCAAATTACATTATCTATCGAGTTTTAACTTACTGCGAAGAACTTTTTACTGTCTTAAAATACCTAAATTCTCAGTTTACTAAATGTATAATTTATTTTAGACAAAAACAAAAGTACACTAGGTAAATGCGGAATACTGTTAACGTGATAATTTTCACACCAACCTACTTTATTTTTATTAGGTGCTTTTATTTATTCAGTGATGACGATTTTTCTGTTCTAAATAATTATTTCCATTAAGAGGCGGTGAAACTTTTTCAAACGCCAATATGTCAGACATGAGTGTACCTAGAAACTTTCGTAAGGGGGCGAACAAGATACACTTATACGTAAATAATTCGGCAGAAAATAGTAAGTTTCATAGCTGTGTAGCTGTGTTATATTTTGAGAAATTTGAAATGATCTTCCATCAAGCTTATCCACCAACGAATTTTGTAGCCATTTTTACACCAAAACATTACAAGCCTTAGGTTAGGTTAGGTTCAAAAGTGAGTGGGCCGAAAACCAGACCCTCCACCGCGACCATGTGGTCTATTGTGGCTCACACCTACTTAAATTTCACCCAACAGGTCCAGCTTCTTAATGTAGCTGATCACCTTATTGGGTGAGAATTTGTTCAGATCCTCTGGCAGAAGTTGTCCTTTGCCAAATAATGAGTATCTGATCCTTTCCCCAGCGGGGCAGGTGCACAATATGTGTTCTGCCGTTTCATCATCTTCTAAGCATAGGCGGCACTCAGCATCTTCTGCTAGGCCGAATTTGCACAGATGATATTTTAAACGGCAGTGGCCCGTATATAGGCCAATTAGAGTTCGTAGGTGAAACCTGCTTAACTCTAGAAGTTTTTTAGTTCTTGTTTTTGAAGGGTTTATTATAAACGCCTTCGAATGAACTAATCGTGGTAGTTCCTGCCAGTACTGGAGGATTTGCTCTTCAGCCCGGGTCAGGAGCGTTGCTTTGGCAGTACTTGAGATTACAAGCCTTACAAAAACAATTAAAACAATCGTCCTGTTCCTCCAGGAGTCACAAACTAGTCAAATCCAATCAAATGATTCTAAATAAGTCAGGACATTGTTTTCAACCAATCACAATCCTTCTGACTAGTTGGTGATTGCTCCAGGAGCATACCTCATGTCTCTCAGATGCACGTTTGGACTTGTTCTATAATAAAGGTGGAATTTCCTAGCTGCGTCTGCGATTGCGATTGACGCATGCGGCTAGAAGCATCGAAACTGCTTTAGTGTCTATGAATGCGTGGGATTTCCAACAACTGCGATCAGACGCATTGAGATGCGGCGGACGCATGCGATTCTCAATCGCCTGCTTCCAGATTCCAGACCAGTCTAGATGTGCGTCTCGACAGTCCCGATACAGTGAATGCATTCAAAAACATACCATGACCATGACCCTTGTTTATAGAGATATAGTTATTCAACCACATTAGTACGAGTGGATGGCGTACAGATGTCATGGTGGATAATGTGTGCACCTGACCAATGAAATTCGTGGATTTATAGAAATAACCAATCAGATTCAACTACCTTGGTAGTATTAGATTATTCCACAAGGTGTTGCTACTGCGGTTGATCAACTATATCTTATATAAACAAGGCCATGACTAAGAAACTGAGTTGTCACACGGTAGAAGATGAAAAACTTATTGAATGTGTTGGAAACTGTCCTTTAAATGCCCTTCACTGCGCTGTTATTTATATAAATTTCTTGCCACATTTTTCTTTTTTCTTGACATTAATAATAAGATACCATCATCATCGTGCTCTTTTAAGACTTAGGGCTTTTTCAGACGGTGCGACTGCGATGCGATTTTCCGTTTGCGCCATGTCGCAACGATATCGTGGAAGTATCAAAATATACGTAATCATATGTGTAATTTTCACATTATGCGGAAGCGACAAAAAAAACGGACGCTTCGTGCGGCATTTTGTTGCGTCGCAAGACAGTGCGTTTGTTGGTCAGATACCGGCCGATTTTTTTCCGTGCGATATTAAACCAACCACTAAAATAAATGCACATTTCCAGGCATGTCGCTGCTTGTCGCGATATGTATCAGTAAAATAAAATTTCAGTGTTGCAATTTTGTCAGTGTGTCTTCAGCTTGTGCAGCGTATCGTTTGTGCCTTCGCGATGGCTTCGAAATAATTTTACGTTTCCTTCGCCTTCAATGTAGCAATGTCAATTAAATAATTCGTCTTCTATGAAACATACTGCAAATACACTCCACTAACTACGAAGAGCAACTGAGCAATGACAACACTGCGCACAATATTTTATTTTTAAATCGTTGGAGAAGAAATTGTATCGCCTTGTGTGAAAGCTTTCTGTGAATGCAATACGATATGACGCAAACGGAAAATCGCATCGCAGTCGCACCGTCTGAAAAAGCCCTAAGAATGACAACATACGACATACCTACTCATTTTGGATGTACGTCTAGGTACCTATTCCCCATGAATCGCAATGTATACTGATGTGTGACGCACTTGTTCGCCGCATGTTGGAAAACATCTGAATTCGAAGTCGACTTCGAAACGCATGCGTCAGACGCAGTGGGTTGTAAAAATCGGTTGCATCGACAGGCAAACGAAAAACGGAATGGCCCGTCTCATGCGTTTATGAAATCCCACCCTTAATAAGTTTTAGATATTTTCTAGGGGGCTGGATACGCTCATGATGTCAGTAATCAATACACTAAAAATTACAAATAATGTAGCAGCTTATTACAGAAAAAATATAGCACTAATATTGGCTTTAGGTTTTATAAAATGAATAATAAAACAGGTAATTTATACGTTTTAAATAATTAATGTACCTACATACATACAAAAAAGTAAACACTGACTTTTACATCAAGGCAAATTATAAGGAAAACATTTAATTAAATTAATTTGATTGTATTTAACGATTAATATAATCGATAATTAAAATATGTTTGACTTGGTCACTACAAAAATATAACGGATAATGTAATTTTTCATCTATTGGCGGCGATGTTCTAATACTTTTCATATCTTGAACTTTTCTAGATTCTTGGATTAAATACATCACATCTACCTTGGATTTAGGATTATTAAAAAAAACGAATCCCAATGATGTTCTGTCAATTCATTAAATAGGATACACTTAAATTAAAAGGCAGCAATCTGATTGAGCATCATTTTGAAGAAAGTTATCTATATGTTGTTATATTTCTTCAACATTTGATTAATCATAGGGTGTAGAAAGTCGATGCTTATTTCACATTGTACGTTTATCTCACAATTTCTTTAGCACGTTGAAATGATTTTCCAAGGACGAAGAATTTGAATTCTAAAAGACTGGAGAACAAGACTAGACAACTTCCAATCCAATGGTCTAATTCAATTCTTTGCTGAACCTGTGCCTGTACATCAAATAACAGTTCATTGGTTAAGATGTTCATCAATTGTTCATCACCTTCCTTAAATTCTTTCAAGGTTTGATTGGTAGGTATTTCTAGCGGAGCGCTAGACTATTCGCTATATGTTTGTATTGTACATTATAACTTGTATATTTTACTAATTTACGTGGTGTTTTATTTTTTTTTATAACATACAGTATTACAGAGTACAAAACATAAGGATTGCATTTATTAATCATTCCAAGACAGAACAGGGAGTTGGAGCCGGGATTTATGGGACGAGGCCAATAACCAAAATATCAATAAGTCTAGGCAAATGGGCAACTGTTTTTCAGGCTGAAGTAATAGCCATACAATGCTGCGCTAAGGAGGCGATAAGGCGAGGCACGGACAACCGTTCGATTGCCATTTTCTCCGATAGTCAAGCGGCGATACAGGCAATAGGGTCCCCACAGGTTTCGTCAAAACTTGTGTGGGACTGTCTAAATACCCTGAAAGAGCTAGGGAGCGAGAATAGAGTGACCCTAGCTTGGGTACCTGGGCACGAGGGGCACAAAGGTAATGAGGAGGCAGATGCACTAGCCCGAGAAGGCGCATCAAAAGACCTCATAGGACCAGAACCCTTCTGCAGCATAGCGAAGCCATGCATTAAAACATCCATGGAGGAATGGATGAGAAACAAATCTCTAGAATGGTGGAGGAATCTGCCACAATTGAGACAGGCAAAGCTATTCATTAAAGAACGGACGCCTAAATTTACAGCAGATCTGTTAGGCCAGAATAGAAAGACCATCAGAATAATAGTAGGTCTCCTAACAGGACACTGTAGGCTAAATAGGCACATGAATCTTATGGGACTGTCAAAAGATGCAACTTGCAGATTCTGTCAAGAAGAAGAGGAAACCTCAGTACACGTACTGTGCCAGTGCGAGGGCCTGACAAGACTGAGATTTCAAATACTTGGGGAAGGAAGACCAAGGCCAATAGCTACATGGAAGAGCCTCTATTAAGGCTGTGGAGTCTAATGTAAAGGACAAAGCTGGACAGAGTGCTCTAAATAGGTTGGGAGTGCCACAATAGATCTTCTAGGTCGCGGTGGACCAGGCCAGAGGGCCGACTCCTATATAAATCTAATCTAATCTAATTTATTAATCATGTGACGGCACTTTGACAAGACAGGTGAGACCTATCTCGAGCTGGTCAAAAGTTCTATCACAATATTGCCATAAAATGTGCCTAATTCAATTTTATAATGCTAGGCCCTTCTCTCACGGGTCGGCTCGACATCGGTTCGGTATGTTTTCGGTATGCAGAACCAATGTCGCTTCCATATATTCAAATTGCTGACCGCACACGGCGCGGTGCGACGTGGTCTCGATTCTGTATGCTTGCGGGATACCGCGTATCGGCATATTTTCTATCGGCAAACGTCCAGTACCGCGCGGCATGATTGACAGTGAAGTGATTGAAGTGTCCAAAATAATTATGACGACTGAACTAAATTTTGTATTGGAGGGCGAAAAGTATGAGTGCCTTTATAATTACTGCAGATAATGCAGTCTGCAGTTAATGTTTCTTTCAAGATAAGGATGAATCCAATATTTTTTCTTTCTTCGTCTTATAATTTTTAAATCGACGACATCTTTTTGGAGCCGTTGGGTATATATGATATAAATTTACAGACCCGTGTGAGAATAAATTGCGGCACAGCATCGTTTCGACAATTGCCGCGCCGTTAGCGTACCGATGTCACGTCGACCCGTGAGAGAGCGCGCTAATGTTGTGTTGCTACAATCGTGATTGTTTATGTTAGTGATCTTTCTGTTTAAAGTCCATCTATACCTAATTGTCCCACCATTATCACCTAGATCATACATTCGGTTAGGGTGTCTACTCTAGATCACGATATCTATACGAAAATTCTAAGTAGACTGTGATCTAGCAGATTATGAAGCATAAAGAGATTATGGTAAATAGGTACTATTCACAGCGTAAACTGCCAACTTTAGAAAAAATACTGGGAACTGAAAAAATATAGGAAATTATATTTTTATATTTCCCAACTTAACACTCAAATGTCAATATGTCAAATTTTTCGTGATTTTAACTTTCAATACTCTCTAAAGAGTAAAGATTATAAATTTCTATAACTCGTCTCATAATGGCTAAGTCGTCATCCACAGATCTCGGTAATACGGTGTCGCTCGCTGTATTCTGCAAGTCCGACAATACCATCTTACTGACCGTAGAGAATAACGAACACTGGATACCCAGTGCCAAAGTGCCAGCGGGACATTCCTGGGAAAAAACAATAGGCAAGGACCTTCAGGATGTAAGTTTGTTCGATGATGAATGGATGCGAGTACAAAAGAGTCTTTTTTCATAAGACTTCAGCCGTTGAGTCATTAGGGGGAAAATAATTATAATGAAGAGCTTATATAAAAGTTTCGTAGTTTGCTAAATTTTATAAATGTAGAAATATGTTCTGTATCGATATTTAATCAGTAAAAATATTAATAAAAGTAATTATAATAATATCCGAATATATCGGAATATATCTAGATATGTCAGAGTGTGTACGTAGAGTTATTATGACAATGAGAAACACATTGTTTAAGTTTAAAAAGACGTTTAGGGAAGCTTCCACTTTTTATTTCAGCATTATCGGTAAAATTGGCGAACGAACATAAATTACAGTTTTCTGCTTCTTCTGAAATAAATTTAGCGCGTGCTCCAAAACAACACTGGAGATTTTGAGCTCTATTAAACAAAAATTTTACTCTTAATATGTAGAGACCAGTCTCGAGATGATTTTTTATGATCAGTGATAGGATAATGTGTTATAATTACTTCTTTCAAATCAGTTTTTGATATGATTGTGAAAAAATAATCTACTTGCAAATAACTAGATCAAGATGAGTTGCATTATGGAATTGGTATAATCAAATATTTCCAATCATGTTGTGTATAGAGAGTCTACGTCACTGACGTAGTTTTCAAAATAACACCAAAACACTATACTGCTCTCGACGCGCGTTTTGCCAACTTGACTGGCGAAATGCGCGTCGAGTGCAGTATAGTGTTTTGGTGTTACGTAGAAAACTATATCAGTGATATCTTCACACCAAAAGCCCCAACCCCTTTCAAGATATAGAGAGTCATAGTCATAGTCATAGTCATAGTCATCCAGAGAGTCATTCAGAGAGTCATCTATAATTCTACATATATTCAATTGTACATGTATAACAAAATCATTTGCCTTGATTTCTTAAACACATCTGAACTCTGAGCAAAAACACATGAATTCAAGTTTTTAGGCTTTGTCAATATTTAATATTTTCTGAAAATAGGATTATCAGAAAATTTTTCATTAAAAATTCTCTCAGCTTAATAAAAATTACGACTAGTTTCAGCATATATAAGGTTAGCTTCAGTTTTTCTTCCAACCGGTGGATGTGAATCTCATTATTTCATTATTATGATAACGATATGAGATACATATGTAGAAAGAAAAATATTGTGATAAATAATTGAATACAAGTAGATAGATAATAATTTTGGATTATTTCGATTGAAGTTATGATATGATTATATATTGTGGAAAAGCAATATCATCTTTAGCAAAATCGCTCTTCTAAATTTTATAGGATTGGCATCCACTTGCCAGTAGGTCTTATTCTGGATTGACTGGTAGAATGTTTGAAGCAAAATGCAAATGCAAAATGAATCTTCATCATGCAGTGTGCTAATAGGCGCGCTATAAAACTTTTCACTCTGACGGGCGTGCCCAAAACAACACAGAAAACGAATCTAAAAATTAAACAAATTAAATAATTACGTTTTCAGATATTCAAAATCAATAGCCCTGAAAAGATAGCTAGAATTTGGAAGATTTGGATACCTCGTCAACCGGATCCTGTCTATCATTGCATTTTTCAACAAATTGTGGATAATGATACGAAAAATAAAGCAAAAAACACAATGGGACGGGTATGTTATCGTATTTAGATATACGTATCGTATTTGCAAATTTTATCATCCTACTATATGGTAAAATGATTCGAATACTTAACTTCAGGATTTTCATTTATTTATTCATGTCAATAGAATCAATAAGATTTGTTAATATAAAAATTTGTATCTATATTCAATTAAAATATAGTTTTTACCTTGACCAAAGAATATATTTTTAAGACTATTTTTAAATAAAATTATTATGGTAACATATTGATACCTTAATATAACTAAATATTTTGTTATATTGATTAAATATGCAAATTAGAAAATATATACAACGTTCTCCATGTTAAAGTACCTTTTTTCAATATTGGAATAAAGTATTGCAAGTTTCAGAAAGGAAAGTTTTTCTTGTACCGAATTAGAGAATATACTTTGGGGGTTAACCGGGAAAACAAATTGAACATAATATTTTTAAATGGGACACCCTGTATAATTTTACACGCTTGGGGAAACATTTTTTTCCTGATTTCAAAAATATATATTTTGTTGACATTTACACTGACAGTTTTCGAAATATTCGACAGCGAGCACCATAAAAAAATTCAAAAAATACAAAGAACTAAAAATATTTAACAGTAGAAACCAACAGTAATAAAAAATATTTAACGATTTTCGATGTAACCTCCTTAGTTATTTAAACATTTTCTAACATCTTCATTTTTTAAATTTTTTTTTATGATTTATTGTGAACATTAAATATTAAATATTTCGAAAACTGTTAGTGCAAATGTCAACAAAATAGATATTTTTGAAATAAGGAAAAAATGTTTCTCAAAGCGTGTGAAATTATACAGGGTGTGCCATTTAAAAATATTATGTTCAATTGGTTTTGCTCAAATCTACGACATGCAATTTTTTTTCGACATAGCAAAAGCAAAAGATAATACGTGAAAAACCAAACAACTTTTGTATTTAAACTTTTTTTCTAACTTTCTTAATAACCCCCTGTAGGTAGGGGTCAAAATATATACGAATACCCCGTACATCCTACATTTGCATCCATCGATAGTTATTTTTAGAATACCATGTAATTTAATTTTGAGATGCACTGTTCTTAAAATCAAAGGCTTTATTTAGTACAGGGGTAAATTACGATGGGTGACCGATTCGGAGCTACTGAAGCTACAGGCGAGTAACAACCTGCGAAGTCCTGAACTTTTGGACCTCTTCTTCTTAGTGAAAGATGGCACTGTACAGGACCGCTTCGCACCCACTGACGAATTCATAGGTCACGCCAATTTCTATGAGACCTGCCAAGAATTATTGTCTCCCGGCAAACCTGGTGCCTGTAGTCAGCTGGTAGATGCCTCCGGGATAGACAAAGTCGGTAGGTATAATTAATATAAGATTATTGTTAATGATTTTAATTTGGTAAATCTATTAAAAAGATCTACATATTTTGATCTAAAATGCATGGATGAGCAGAGTAGAAGGGTGATATACAGGGTACAGCTAGCAGTAGTATACAGGGTGAGCCAAAGTGTATCGAACACATTTCACTTCGAGATGCCTAAAGTAGTAATTCTGTCTCCCCCTCCATCAACTAGAAGAGAGGCAAGCGCTAGAAAAAGACGGACTGAAATTTCGTGAGGGCAGTCGTATACATGTTTATTGTAAATCATATACATTCATTTTCATACACAACTCTGTAAACATTTTTACAAAAATAAAAACTTACAGTCCACTAAACACGCTACATGGTCCTTCGAGCCGGATGACTTAACCCCCGTTACACCTGACCATTTTCTAATTAGTCGATCTACTATGGCAACGCCAAAACGCTCATTATTCATTTTAAAGGAAAATCGCCCTTCTCAATATCAGCTTATTCAAAGGCTCCATGAAAATTTTTGGGATCGCTGGAGCAGTGAATATATCAGCGAGCTACAAAACGTAGCCCATGGAAGAATAGCCAAGGTAGTCTGCAAATAGGACAGCTAGTTTTAATTAAAGATGACAACTTGCCTCCTGCAATGTGGCTTTTAGGAAGAATTCAAAGGTTAATTACCTGATAGGATGACATCGCCAGGGTAGCTTCTATAGAAAAACCTCAGATGGAATCACAAAGTATCTCCGACAATATTGTCAACTTTTAAATTGGAAAACTACAATGTGTTTATTTTTTTTTTAATTTATTTAGAAAATATTAAATAAAATTACATCTATGGTCCATGTATATTTTTAGGACAGGAGGCGCTACTAGCAGACTTTATTGCATTATGTTTTCCCGCGAACTACATGAATATGAGAATATTATCGAAAATACTTACCGACTTATCATGGCCCAAAGACCTGCAGACCAATGCGTTCAGGTAAATTTTAACATAATAATGTATTGTCAGTATTGCATATAAAATATATGGTACATTTAAAGCCAATAAATTAAAGTTAATGTCTGTAATTTATTTGTGGTGCAGCTATATGTGGTTTCTTCATTGTAGTTTCTTCTGGGATTACACCATATGTAAAATAATAAAAACGGGAAACTATGAAATACTGACTGTATAATGATATGTAAACTTTAACAATTTGCCTTAATACTATATATACGAGTTATACATACTATATATCAATACACTCGTGCGGTACTGTTTTATTCAAATTATATGCAAACAGTATTCAGACTGTCTTATATAATATTTTTAAAAGTTACTTCTGATCGGGCCGGTGGCTCAGGGCTTAGCGTCTCGATCGCTCAACCCAGAGGTCGTGGGTTCTAATTCCCATTCCGCCAACAATTTTTCATTAAATTGTTTGCTCGTAGATCAAGGCTTATTCGCAGGGATGGCTTGGCAACTATCCTGGCGGATGGCCTAGGATGGGAAGAATGTCAACTTGGTGTTAATGTGAGAGATTAAAATCAGTTGATGTTTGACTTGTCCCCCTAACTAATGAGGTTTTCCAGGTTTCCCTCATTCCAGCACTGAATGGTGGTTAGGGCCTACCAACGTAAGTCGTTCCTGAGGCGCAAATGCGGCCCGCGAAATAGTAATATGCCGCCCCCTCTCCCACACAAGTCTCAGACTTTCGGGTTAATCCTTGCGATTAGAATGAGGGGTAGAGATATTATTATTATTATTATTATTATTATTATTATCAAATCAGAAGTGGTTAAGAATATTTTGTCTTTAAATGGAGTTTTTTTATTTAAATATGTTAGAAAATAAAAAAAAACATAGAATGGCCAACCTTTCTACTTCAACCTGCATACTCTATTAGCGTAATTTTACATACGAGGTGCGCCAAAACTTTGACGTACATCGTCAGGGGAATTAAATGTAAATGAGTCTCAAAATATGTAAACATTCGTACTTTGGACTATTATTGATTTATTGCTAATGATCACTTCACATATCTGTAGTTAATAGAGTGCAGTAATTTTGATGAAGGTTGAAAAAAATAACTGTGTTTCAGGGCAGCGGATGTAAACAATAGGAATGGTCTATCTTTCAGAGAGTATTTATACTTTTTAGCAGCAGTAGATCCAGTTACTTCTCATGGAGGAATTCAAGCAGAACTTCGATGTAAATATATGTTCAGGTAATTTATTAGTTTCTTGTTGATAGCTATTTCCAGTATAACTGAAAGTTCCAGAAAAACCGAAATACTTCAGATGAATAGAACTGTCTCGAAAACCACCTATCCAAATTTTCAAAAAAATATTCCAGTAGTATCCACTGGAATATTCCAGGTTACTGAACCACCCTGTACAATATGAGGGATTACTAAATATGCAGAATGATTTATACCGGCTAATTGGTATTTTTGTCAAACAGGAAATACATTGTATGATCCTATTATTTTTATACTTAAACATTCTTAGATTCACGCTCAACTAATCTTTTGGGTGCATAATATTATTCTATGAGACATTTGTAGACAATGTGCCATAAACTCCATTGAAATGTCTAGTCGAGCAAGATAATGTCAATGAAAGGAAAACTTATTGAATATTCTGTACAATCAACTCCTTTCCAGGTATTATGACAAGGATCGTGATAATGTATTAAGGATTGAGGATTTTAAAGGTCTTGTGCTAGATCTAAGAAGAAGCAAAAAATTAACTGTGGACCCCCCCAGCGTAGCAAAGGAAGCTTCAGAAACATTTAAGTAAGAATATTAATGTTAATTGTAAACGTTTCGAACCGATATTCGCGTCTTCATTATTGAGAAATATTATTCATATCGTATTTGGTTCTGTTTTATTACAAACTATCTTCCTATTCATTTTACTTGTGTTTACTGATTTTCATAAGTATTGGTCTGATGTCACACACTGGTGTGATATCACTATGTGGTCTGATGTCTCACTAGTGTAGTTCACATGAAATTTGAAAAATGTAACCCTTGTTCTTTGTGTGTTTTGGTCAATATCGATCTTAAAGTATTTTATAAATCAGAAGCCGAAACAAAAGCCAAAAATTAAGTGATTAACCGATCTTCAAAGCTTTGTAGCCTACTCAGGGCAGTAAAGCTGGATAGTAAAGTTGGAGTTACATTACCAAATTACTATGGAAAATCTCGTGGTTTTTCTACACATCTAGTATATGTCAATGGCTGTGCGAACCATATGATAGAGCCATAAATATTTTTGATGGTCAACATGTTTTGAAATTTTTCACACTGCCTTATAACAGACCCTAATATTCGAAACGAATCGGGTGTAATTTTGTCAGTGTGAGTTTTATAATTTAATTTTTAATTGTAGCTTATTCCAGGATCTGTCATTTCAGTGTTTCTTTTCAAAAGTTCACCATTTATACTAAGTGTAATTGACATTAATGATATTTTTGTTTCTGGTAAATGGTCATTATAGAACATTTCTGGATATTAAGAGAAAGTTTATTATTATATATCCATGTATGTAAGCTGTCGATATCTCTCTGCAACAAAAATTACAGTCTGCATATGATCCTATAATTCGGTAAAATTTTATATGTATACGGCAGAAAGTTGACAATTACTACAGATGTTATTAGGTAATTCATTGATAAAAAAGTATAAACAGCAGTGGTCCTAAATTAGATTCTTGAGGGATACCAGATGTGGTATCCCTCAAGATTGGTAATAATAATAACCTTTCACCGAGGTGTGAAGCCTTGTATCTCACAAATTCGCCTCCTAAAAAAGCGCCTCCTTCACTACTTAGGAAACATCCTGTATATGGCGGTTGTCTGTTTTAATATATGCACCTTTGATTTAGGTATTTACATTTTTTAGAACAATTGGTATAAACGAAAATGGCAGTTTAACCTTGATGGATTTCCTAAAAGCAATATGCGATCTAAAAATTAAAGGAACTTCCAGTCTTCTTCGGTCTCCCAACCCTATCATGAAATACGTGAAAGAATTGGGGTAAGAAATTTTTAATCCGAATTTAGCACTCATTTTAGTAAGTGTAATGTTTTCCTTGATTTTATACTGATATCTGTATTAACAGAATTAGTTTAAAGATACCTAGAACTAGAAGGATCCAGTTTAACTGTAGTAAATAAATCTTAATGGTGTTATTTTTTAGCCCTAAAGAAGTTGGAAAGAATCCAACACCCTCTGTTGTTAGTAAAGGCCCAGAAAGTGAGTAAAAATTTTTTAATTATTGTCTTCCAATCAGCAATCGTAGACACAGTATTGCTTATCCCTATTTAGCGGACAGTGGATTAGTGTATTTAAGTTGATTTTCGACCATTGTACAAATAATGATAAAACTGATATATCCCTAATTTGCACAAAATATGAAGTTTCTAAAAAAGCTTTATTTAACTATATACGGTATCCCACCTGGAAGGGCCGCGATCGATATATGGAAAAGTGCGTACAGGGTGATTTTTAAAATTTGGTTATTTACACAGGTCAGTGGGGCCTTCCTTTTTAAACTATTGGTACTTCCGGTATAATGTGTTTCGTAAACCTTGCATAGTAGAGATACCGGACAGGGACGCCTGGCTCCAAAATGCTGATGCTCAGGTCTCGAATGGGTTCCTCTGGTTTACGCATGAGTCCAAGACAGACCAGGGCTCAGAGGCGGGAGTCCGAGGCGTGCGCCCAAGGGCGAGACTATCCTTATCCTTGGGAAAGTATGCCACGGTCTTTCAGGCGGAAGTGTTTGCTATCTCTGCATGTGTTCAGGAAAATCTCAAAAGGAGATATTCTAATCAGCATATCTAGATATGCACCGACAGTCAGGCGGCTTTACGTGCCTTGACCTCCTACAGGATCACCTCCAGGGCGGTCCTAGAGTGTACTAATGGCCTGGCTCAATTGGGACAGAACAACCAAGTAAAATTGATCTGGGTACCGGGTCATCACAACATAACAGGAAATGAGGAGGCCGAGGCTAAAAGAGGCTCAAGTGTACATTTTACAGAAGAGCCCGAACCAGTACTGGGACTTCCGCCTAGTTATGTAACAAGGTCTATTGGAAACTGAATCAAGGAAAGATCAGAGGAAGAATGGTCGAACGAGACTGGGCTGCGACAAGCCAGGCTCTTAATTGAAGGGCCTTGGTCGAACGCAACTCGATCAATACCTGCGCTAAGTCGTATAGCATAAAGATTGTCACAGGACTGCTGACAGGTCACGGACATCTCAATAAGCACCTTAACACTATCGGCCTTAGTGGCACTAGAAGATGCAGGTTTTGCGGGCAGGATGACGAGGACTCCATTCACATCCTCTGTCGCTGTACCTGCCTCATGGTCAAGAGACATAAACATCTGGGCGTAGGATTTCTCCTGCCCCAGGACATTAGAGAGCTTCCCCTAGAATGGATGTTGGCATATGCGCATAGCACGGGTCTTTTCCAATAGCTCTCGACTAGCGGCAGGCACAATGGGTCGAAAGACCTGAGTGCTGCGGGTAACCGCGCCGCCTTCCAATAACAACAACAACAACTTCCGGTATACCTAACCGGAAGTCGGCACCAACTTGCTTATTTTAAATTGAACTCCCTATATACTATATCATTTCCGGATTCTACATAAAATTCTAAACACATTTCATGTAGGATGTCGTATACCTTACAGTGACTAAAATAAAGTCACTGTAGTATACCTATAAATATGTTCAACTGTTTTTGAAATACATGTGATTCCCATCTTAACTTTTCATAAGCTATCGTTTGACACTAATTTCAGATTTAGTCAGAAATCGACCCGAATCGATACGACTTGCATATGTGCGATCCATCTCTTCACTCCAATGACCTGTTACCGATGGCTGATAAATTTATTAAACACATGAAAGTGGTTTTTACCGGTATATTTTGGATAACATGTATGACTGGATCCTTCGCCATTTTTGCAAATATAGCGGTTATTATGTGCGTATCAGCCAAATGGAATAAATTCGAAAATAAATAAATGGGGGCGTGTTCGAAAAAACGCTCGGACACGTCGGTTGGTATTTTTAGTTGCGTATTTTTTTCCATAAAAATTTTTCACACAGGGTGTGTCATGTAACAGGGACCAATATCAACTTTGTTATTTTAAAGACAAGACCCTGTACATTATTACATTTTTTGATTCTTCAGAAAATTCTAGACATATTTCATGTATAATGTCCTATACCTACCTTCAACTGTTTTTGAAATATTGACAGGTGAATATTGACATTTTGCAACTTTGACACCCTGTAAAATCTAAACGGTTTGAGATCAAGCAAAACGGTTCGCACATTCCTGCCTTAACTTTTCATAAGCTATCGGTTGACACTAATTTTAGATTTAGCCAGAATTAAAAATTTTCGATTAAATTTAATCTCTTGGTTAAATCTGAAATTAGTGTCAGACGATAGTAGCTTATGAAAAGTTAAGAAATGAATGTGCGAACAGTTTTGCTTGATCTCAAACCCTTTAGATTTTACAGGGTGTCATAATATTCACCTGTCAATATTTCAAAAACAGTTGAAGATCGGTATAGGACATCCTACATGAAATGTGTTTAGAATAATTGTACGTAGAATCCAGAAATTATATAATATAGAGGATAAGCAAGTTGGTGTCGACTTTCCGTTATACCGAAGTGCCAGAAACGTGAAAATATTTTAAAAAGGTAGGCCCCACTGACCTTTATAAATAATCAAATTTTCAATATCACCCTGTACGTACTCTTCCATATATCGATCGTAATGGAATGGAATGCAAGGAATTACTTTTTTGAACAGAATAATTTTTCTTAGGGATGCCATACATTACATTCTTTATCGACGGTTTTAGTCATGACAATTAACATCAACATGGTTATGGAAAGTCCTGCGCATGTATTTGATGCAGTAGAGGCCGAGTCTGTATTTATATTGATCTCTCTTTGACCCAATATTTTTGAGGTTACTTCAAGTTTGTATTGAATGGAATCCTGTATACAGGCTGATTCACTTAAGGAGGCTCACCATTGGGATATCAGTAATGGTAAGAGATACAGGGTGGCTCAAATTACAGAAAAGTTGCGCAATTTCATGATGAATATTTTGGTAAAAGCAAACCTGAAATATCTTTTGTATTTTCTGAAATATTCTGAAAAAACTGAAAATTTAGATTTTTTAATTTTTGCCGTAATTCATTTGTTTTTCAAGATAAGTTCTTCCACCATCTTGCTGAAGATATAAATTTCCCAGTATTGCAAGAGGTAAATCATCTAAATAATATTCTGGAAGAGTGTTTTCCAAAAATTGGCGATAGCGTTCTCCATTTAAATTCTCTTGAAAAACATAAGGTCCAATTATCCTAGTACCTAGAATTCCACACCAAATATTTATACCAAAGCGAATTTGATGTCTAACAGGTCTATTTATTTAGGATTTTCTTATGCAAAATAATGATAATTTAGTCTATTAAAAACTCCATAATAACTAACTGCCTTGATATTTGTCTAGTGGAAATTTGAGGATCTGCTGCAACTAAACCTATTACATTTACCACTGTTACTTCGTCCCTCAATCTTTGTCTATCTCGAGATTTATTGGTAAATGATCCAAAATTACGCAAATTCCTTTCCAATTTTGCAAACAACGTTCTATGTGGTTGTTCCCTTTCGGGATACATATTTAAATACATCTGCTCAGCTGCTATAGAATTTGTTTAGCACTGAATATAAATAGAATACATATCTGCTTTTTCGTCGTTTGAAAACATTTTAATGGTAACAGTAGCAATACAAATAAGAACGAGTTAGTGTAACGATGCTAGAATACACACTTTTGATAATCAATGAACTGACAACTAAAGCATGCAATTGTTTTAGTTTAATTTCATAGAAGTTTAATCAAAAATAATTTTTTATTACTATTACCCTAATAATTTATATTTATCTATAATCTGATACATCATCGTAAAGAGAATGAGAAGAGCTATCTGAAAATATAAAAATCCAATATGGCGCCCATAAGAAAAAAAAAAGTTGACTATCGTCTCTCAAAAACAATAAGAGATAGAGATGATCTGACATCGCCAATGCAATCAATAGAGCATTTTATGCCTGGGAACCGAATTTCATGAACTTATCTTGAAAAACAAATGAATTACGGCAAAAATTTAAAAATCTAAATTTTCAGTTTTTTCAGAATATTGCAGAAATTAAAAAAGATATTTCAGGTTTGCTTTTACCAAAATATTCATCATAAAATTACGCAACTTTTTTGTAATTTGAGCCACCCTGTATCTCTTACCATTACTGATATCCCAATGGTGAACCTCCTTAAGTGAATCAGCCTGTATATACTTCTGCCACGTTCGTTCCTTTCCATCCACCATTCCTTTTAAGAGTGGTGATGACTGCTCTTGCATCAACCAGTATCGTAGCAGACGCTCCCCGGAAACAGTAGCCGGTGTAATTTCTAGTATTTCGCAATTTCGAAAATTCTGCAATTTTTTGAAACCCCCTATAGAATTTATACCAACGCATGGTCTTGTATATTTTCCATTTCTATATCCTAGGAACAATATTCAATGCTCAATTGGTGACGGATGAAGAGAGAAATACTTTCGAAACATTTCGACAAGAGAGAGTTTTTGAACCCCTTAAATTTTAGCACGTCGTTATTGTTATCGTTATTCTGCGCATGCGCAGTGCCAAAAATAGTATCATTTTCGGCACTGCGAATGCTCAGAATAACCATAACCATAACGATAACGTAAATTTTAAGGGGTTCAAAAACTCTCTCAAAAAAGATTGACTAGATGTTCCCGCTAAAAATAGTAAATTCTCTCCTCACGTTCGTTTTTGTGTTGGGAATGTCTATCAATATATATTCTCCCATGTTTTTTATATGTTCAAGCTGAAGAAATGTTAGTTTTTCTCGACGGCATGCTCCACTGATACCAACAATCAACGCTATCTAAAATAAGAAACAATTTCAATATTTGGAGAGAAATGTGAAAATTACACTTTACCTTCATCTTCAAGTAGGTTTTATAATCTGCTTCTTTAAAAAAATTCTCAACTTCTGATTTTATATTGATTTAAGACACTAGACTTCCTGGTCTGGTCCTGGTCTGATCTATGTCCTACCAATTTACGTTTAAGGAAAAAAATTAAACTTGGAAATTTTGTTATGTCTATATTCTTTTTCACTTCCAATGTTGTTCTTATCATTGAGTAAAGACTCCACAGCGTGGAACTAGGGTGAATCTGGATTTTTGTTCAAAATAGACTAGTGGAATTGCCTCAGTGATAACAGTTTCTCCCTTTTGATGACTCCAATCTTGAAATAAGCGATACATTTTTTCATATTTATCTTTGGATTTTGTGGGCAATAATGATTGAATCGCGATTTTTGCTGATTTCTCTATATCATCTTCTATATTATCGTTTGAAGCAGAAGATTCGGACATTCTTCATAAATCCCTGACACCAAATTAACGAAACGAAAACCTAATAAACAAACTCGTTTCTCTCCAACAACATTCCTTCAGGATTCACAATTTTCAAAAAAAATATGACAAATATAGTTATTTGAGATATTTTCAAAACACTATTAAAAAAAATCATGTAGCAACTCGTAGGAAAAGTGTCTTTTCCGCATATGGCGTATTTTTTGAAACCTACGTCTGATGCGGAAAAAGTCACTTTTCCTAGCTTATTGCACAAATAGCTATTACTTCACCTTTGGAAATTATTTAACATATTCTAGATGTCAGAGGAAAGATGACAGCTCCATCTCTACGAGCACCTGTACAACAACCTGCCACTTATGAAGTCGCAGTCCATACGGTCCGAATACAGAAAAGTGGTAATGCCATAAACATTGATGAAATGAAACAAGTGCAAGGTAAAAGGATATAAATAATTTGTTTATATTTAGTGTGTCAAATAAATAAGTAGGATTGTCTTCCTCAAAGACAATAGAGGTCACTGCTGTAATGGCACCTGCGAAAAAGCAGGTCGCTGCCTGCCTGTCAATTTGACAATAGTTGTCAGATGGATAGTAGCAATGACCCAAAGAGGGCGCTACGGTGTGTACCATACTACCAAGAACCCTAAACAAAGAAGGACTGATCAATCAGTAACAGCCAATCACATTTGTTTATCACTTATGTGACGTCAGTGGATTCCCTTTAGCGGGAGATTTGAAATTTAAATATCCTCTTTGTTTTAATTTGACAGCTTTAACCTTTTAACATAACCTATATATGTCACATTGTCATGTAGAATGTCTCGGTTGTCTTTGAAATGTCATCACTGTCATCAGTCATGTCATCATATCAAAGTATTTCTGTATCATATCATAGTAATCTGTGCACTGATTAACAAAACACAAGTTATCACAGTTGTCAAATCGACAACGATTTTTGCACAACGCACTTCAAATCGTAAGCTAGATATCGTAAAACACATATATAAGTACTTTAAAATCACATTTTATTGCATTAATACAGTCTCTGAAATAATATTGGGTTGGATATTTTGACTGAAAATTTTTGAAATTGCAATTAGAGGCAAATTTGGCAATAGGGGATCCACTGACGTGTTACGAGAAATCTGTTGAAAATGACCTTCAAATTTTTATGAATGAATTGATCAGTCCTTCTTTGTTTAGGGTTCTTGCCATACTACCTCAATTTTCTCAGAGTATCTCAAATCAGAGTATCTTTTTAGAGGCTGTCTCTTTAACCACCCTCAAGCAGCCCTTCAATGAGCAGACCAGAAAGATATCCATGGACATTTTCAGCCAGAGATCAGTTTCCAATGAACTGCTGAAAGGGCTGAGATACCTGGCGTCGATCAACAGGACCAAAGACCTAAAGGCTAACTTCACTTGGGGTCAGTTAGACCCGAATTCGTACGCTAGGAATCTCATGACCGT
This sequence comes from Pogonocherus hispidulus, assembly GCA_963924545.1. Taxonomy (NCBI): domain Eukaryota; kingdom Metazoa; phylum Arthropoda; class Insecta; order Coleoptera; family Cerambycidae; genus Pogonocherus; species Pogonocherus hispidulus. The sequence goes on along the minus strand of OZ004698.1, from coordinate 45,597,969 downwards.
CTGCAACCAAGTAAAAGAGGTTTTCAGGGCTGAACCAAGGCTGTTGGAGCTGACCTCGCCTATGTATATTATGGGTAATGTTTTCAGAAACATGAATTCGTAATAAGTTGTCATAAAATAAAGTAGGTAGACTTTAGAGTAGAAAATACTTAAAAAAATTCACAGATCTTGCATCTTACGCAAATATCGTAGGCGTATTGAAAATACCAGACACAACTATTTTTGTTACGCACTGTATACATTTCATAGTCCATTATATTTATAATTTATACAGAGTTTGATACTGTAAGGAATTAATTAAACTCACACAATTCCAAAAACTAAGAACTTTATGTAAAAGAAAAGGAAAAACGATTAAATGCGATTGAAAAGTATCTAATGCGAATTCGTGAATGAATCCCAATCATATCCACTTGTCAGCAGCTTTCACCCGAGCTCCGAGTATGTTTATACAAGGGCCATGTTCCTTGGTCGTGGACGCACTCAAGGTGAAGTCTTGAATGTTTTCTTACATTCGACCATCCTGACTAGACGACTGTTCACAGGAGTCATCCTCACTTTCGCTATCAATTCCAATTTGGGAATCCAAGTTACCCGGTTTGGAATTTTTTTCTAAGTTCTAGTCAAGCACCGCACTCTATTTACAAGTTCTAGTAAAGCACCGAACTCTATTAGTGACAAATATTCACTCAATAATACTTTAGCTAAACACTGAATCATTTAAGTGTTTTCACATTCAAGCTACGCACAGAATTTTCCAAGAAACCTATTCGGTCAAGGGTTAGTCTAAGCGTTGCACGCGACCGCCCCCTTTTGCTAGTCTCAAGTTAGCTCAAGCATCGCACAGAACATATTCCTGATAGTACAGTTCAAGTATTACACAGAACTTATCTTTAATCATAATAGTTCAAGCTACGCACAGAACTAAATTTGAATCAAAACATTCTATACAAGTGTGCACACATTCATTCTTGATCAGGCCTGATATTTCGGTTACCTCTCGACCCTTATACTTAGCCAAGAACTTCTTACGTTTTTCTGGAGGTTTATCGGTCTTAAAAACCATTACTAAAGCCCCTTTTTCATATTTGCAAGGTTTTGCCCTATGGCTATCGTATCGTTCTTTTTGTTTAATTTGATCATGATCTATTGAATCTTTAGAAATCCAATAATTTAAACATGATGCAATGTATTTTTTAACAAATCTTCTCATTCGAGCAAACTAGCAATATAGAGTGATTTTCTTAAGCGTCTTATCCAATGCAAAATGGCCTTGTTCGTCATGGCAAAGCCTACAGATTTGCCATCTTGGGAACTAGCCAAAGGCATTTTGAATCAGGCAACTTTTTATAAGCTCTTCCATTTTTCAGGATATAATCCTCAAAAGATTGTTTATTAACATCTGCCTTTTTCGAGTAACAACGTGAGACCCTCCTTTACAGTCTCTGATGGAATAACAATGTCACCAACATTTTGAGTATTCCCTGTACATTGGATTGAAGGTACTTTTTGAATGCCCCTTGTATATATAGAGGGTGACAAGTTTTATAACATCCTGTATTTTTATTACAAACTCATTACTCTTAATTATGTTTCCCATAAAACATTTTACAAACGGCGAATTGTTAATTTCAACATTAATTGTTAGTTTATTTAAAACAGATTTCTTTATCATAGTACAACTGCTGTAGGTATCTAAAAGACAAGGCACTTCAATTCCATTTATAATGGCCCTGTTTATATAAACAATAAACAGTTTGAGTCACCGTCGCCGGTTTGATATTCAAAGACATAGGAACCATGTAACCCAAGCATAAACAATAAACATAGACTGCTTATTATAACAACACAGCTAAGCAAGGTCGTCTCCATATGAGGACGTGCCCATGTCGAGGTCGCTTGCTTTTGCATGCCGCTGAGCGTTAATATTTTAAGAGACAGCTCCCATATATACGCCCCCATAAGTATTTTCAATACTAAAACATAAGACAAAGACATTAATTTAAATATGTATCTAAAATGAGTCCTACCCAAGATAAAAAATATGATTTTTTTGGGATGTTAATAACTTTCTCCTTCTTGCATAGGCGATTTCCATGGAAACGTGGCCGATCTTCTTTACTTCGAAAGAGTCCTTTGGCATATCGGACCGGGTTTGAATCCTTGCCGCCTTCTTTTTCTTGGTGATTATGTGGACAGAGGTGCCTACAGTATAGAAGTTATTTCATATCTTCTGTCATATAAGTTGCAGTATCCGACCAAGGTCAATCTTTTAAGGGGAAATCACGAGATTAGAGAAGTTCAGAAAATGTTCACCTTTCAAAAGTAAGTGTAGGTACTTAAAACATGATAACAAACATATCGTTATCATGTTAAATCGTTGCGTTATTTCTAACTGTACCACTGAAGGAACGGCTTTGAAACGAATAGGAAACAAGATTTAAAATTTTGTGATGCATTTTTGTTTTACGATAAGTAGTTTGTGATGCCATAAAAAATTGTGTCATAATGATGTGCCATGAAAAATAGTTTGCAGGAAATGAACACATTTTTTTGATATATTTGGAATAATTAAGCGGATTTTAGACAATGTTTTCATAAAGTGCGAAGATCATAAAGAAGTTTTTCAATTATTTAGTAAGTACTGCTGTTTTATCCAAGTTGAGTTCGGTTTTGTCGTCCCAGAGACGACGCGAGATAGTTTAGATTATCCTAGTTTAGACTATATCTAGGAAATAATATAACATTCTATGCACCATATACGGAGGATACAGATTTTCATGAGGACTCAAGTGACATATCTTATAAATAACATGTACACCGAAAATATGTGATAATCATGTGGAAAACATGTTTTACTTAATATAGCTCCGAGCAACTCCTGGCAGCTAAATTGTATAAATATATACAGGGCGTTAGTTAAACATGCGGCAAAAATTCAAGAGGTAATTCCTTGGACTATCCTAAGGATATTTTATCCTTTGATGATTTTTGAAAAAGCGCTTTGTTGCGAAGATATAGAGCAAAAAAAAATTTCAACAAATAACAATTTATTACTAAAAATTACATGTAACATTTCTGAACCTACAAGAATTGTTCAAAATGGCTACCTCCAGCTCGGATGCAACCATCCAATCTTCTCATCATAGACTCCCGAACTCTTTCAAAAACACCAGGGTAGTTTCTTATTGAGTTACACCCAGCAATTATCCGATCTCTTAAATCGTCCACATCTTCCACTGGCCTAGTATAAACTAATGACTTTAGATGGCCCCATAGGAAATAATCCAGGGGGTTTAAGTCCGGGGATCTTAAGTCCTGGGTTTAGGTCCGGGGATCGGGGGGTTTAAGTCCGGGGCCATGATAGAGGACATCACTAACAACCGTTTACACGTCAACTAGCCAAACGTCAATCAATCTTACCAAATGCGATACATACAAACTACAAAAACACAACATACAAAAACATACAAAATAATCACTCCGAAGTATCACGGGATGTTGATAAGAAAAAATCACTCCTTTTTCTTACATGGCTTTTACTTGATACGTCCAGTGTAGTACGCCATACTTTTATTTCACCTACATTAATAATGTGAAAAATACCAAAATTGGATTTGTTGAAAATTTTTTTCGCCCTATATCTTCGCAACAAAGCGCTTTTTCAAAAATCAAAGGATAAAATATCCTTAGAATAGTCCAAGGAATAACTTCTTGAATTTTGTCGCATGTTTAACTAACACCCTGTATATCGCATCCAAAACGTTTGGGTTTAGAATTCAATCCTAATTTTGATGGATTGTTCTTTTGGTGAATCTGTCACAGTGTCACTTTTCGAAACTTTAATTTATTTTACTTAGTTTTCAACTATTCAGTTTATTATTCCTCTGTATTTTATTATTTAAATTAAATTTGAGTTCTGTAGTAAAATCAATTGCTCAACAACCAATAACTTTCATCGAACTCAGTCCTTTAAATGTTAATATAAAAGAAAAGAAAAAATGAAAGCCACTAGCAAAATCTAGGGTGTCTAATAGGCCTCCGATGCACCAATGAGATGTACCCTATACATATAGGTTGATCAAATTCAACGATTTGAAACGAAAAACCCGCTGCAGTATATATTTTCTTTCATCCGCTATGTATTTGTTCAATATAAAAGTTGTAAGACCTGTCCGTTTTCATTTTAACAGAGAATGCATTCTGAAGTTAGGCGAGAAATTGGGGATGGAAGTTTGGTCAGCAGTGAATATTGCTTTTGATAACATGCCGATTGCAGCCACTATTGATGCCAAGGTAAGTTGATGATGCAAGAGCAATGAATAAAATATGCGTTCCAACAGAGAGATGAAAGCTTTATCGAACGATCCTTTATGTGTTCCAACTAGTGTTGGGAAAATCCGAGTTATTTCAATAACCGACTAATGAGTTATCATAACTGATTTAAAAACCGAATGATCACTCAAATGATATCAATTAAATAATATTGATTTTTCATCAAGCCTATAATAATTATTATTGTAATATGTACTTTGGGCATTGTAGCCGTGGTTACAGTGTATTAAGTTAGGATAGTAAGGAGGAGCTATCTCGTAGAAAAAAATAGCATCGGTACCGCGATATTGATACTACAGTTTTGTCAAAACTGACAAGCGGCTGTGGCGCCATTACAAATTAGTTAACAATATGCAGAGCTGTATCTGGCATATTACAAGTCATTATTTAATGTTTTAATTGATAATTGATTGCTTAAATAATATCTAATAGTACGATTCATTCGAACATTCGATAACAACTAACAGATCTAACTAATAAGATCTAACATAAAAACATATCAAGGTGGATAGACAGATATATGCTCAAGAAAAGATTAATACGTTCATTCATACTGGAGGAAACATTGGCTCCGGTGAACGTTATTCTTGGAAGGAGATGCCGAAAACAACTACTCTACGGAAATATGCCCCGACTGGCGTTGCATTACATAATGTTGATGTAATGCAACGCCAGGCGGGGCATATTGCCCGTGGAGCAGTTGTTTTCGGCATCTCTTTCCAATAATTAAGTAGGATTGTCTTCCTCAAAGACAATAGAGGTCGCTGTAATGGCATCTGCATAAAAGCAGATCGTTATCTGTCTGTCAATTAGACAATAATTGTCAGACAGGTAGTAGCAAAGACCCATAGAGGGCACTACGGTGTATTTCACTGTATCTCGCCACTACAAACAAACGTTATTCTGTCTCTACTGCTGTAAACTTTGTGGTGAATGATCAATGTTTGATCATTCAATGTGTGAATGTTACTTTTGCTGACATCAAAGTTTACCGGATATTAACGGATATCAATTATCAAGCCCATATAATTTTCAATCAGTTATCACGAGTATTAATTTAGTCATACACTAACTTGGGGTAAATTTCAATAATATTTTTCAAACTATAACATTCTTATAAACTAATAATCATTTTGATATATTTCAATTGAACAGATAATTTGCTATTGTTAACTGACAGTATATTACTATATTTGTCTAAATTCATGCCATGTAGAAACTTTTGGGAAGTGTTAAAAACTTTACACGTTAAAGCTTAACCTAACTTTCAGCTTCAAAAACTTACTTCAGTATTCTTGTCGAGAATACCAATAAGTTGGCCTTCGACTTGGATTGAAGTTGTAATAGTAGTAGTAATAATACGTGATAACAAGAGGCATATGCCTTGGATTTTATAAATAATACTCAATTTTGCCCAAGTATGATATACATCGCGAAATATAAAGCAACATAGGATGGAAAGTTATTTGCAATCTACAAATATTTCTTCATGTGTTACATACTTAATTGGTGCTATTATTATAATTTCTAATTTGAATGGCTTACTTAAGAGATTTGTATAAACATAATGCAGTAATGTGCTTGATATATCGCGTGTAGATAAATCAAAAGTATTTCTTTTATTTCTATTTTAATACGAAGAAGTATAAGAATTGGAACTGTACAGCAAAATTGATACCTAGATATCAAATATTAAGACAAACATATACAAATATAAACTGTCTATCGATGAATACATATACTTGATATTAAAAATATAAAAATAAAACGCGGGAATGGTCCATCAATGGTTTACAAGGTTATTTTGCATAATAACTAAAGCTGGCGAGGTGTCCGGCGGTTCAAGGGCGCCGACAGCGCAGGGGCAACGACTGAGATGCCGACATATAACCTAGATACAGCCTATTGCTTCGGAAGCAATTGAATCGCATTCTTCCCTTCCTAGTTACTCTGTAGGATTTTTTTTAAAACTCGACTGTTGCCCGATCTGGACGAAAGACCCACCACGGTAATATCGATAAGATTGTCTTTCATCTGAGCTAATTGAAGGGAAGGTCATCTCTTACCGTTCACAAGGTACGTATGCTGGAATTTGGAGGATGAGAGTAAAGTCATCAAGTAGTAGTCAAGGTAAATTGCAAATCGTGACTCTATCAAAAAATTATAAATTTCCGAGTTACTTTTCTCGTTTACTTACACTCGAATGTATCCAAAAGACAGAGAAAATTATAATATCACACATGACACTGACAATAATTTTTTCTGCATAGATTTTCTCAGAGCCATGAGCGCTACTTTAAGTTCCGTGGACTTTGGAATACGTTCCAATCAAAGCAAACGAGAAAATTTACTCGAAATTGACAATTTTTTATAGAGTCGCGACTTGTGCGTAAATCGGAAAAATGTGCAATGCTTCAGTCTGATTTCAGTAATATTTAAATTTTTCCGAATGAATTTTCTCAGCGTCATGTGCCCTCTTTTTAATTTTGTTGGCCTTTTGGATATCTTCGAGTCAAATCGAATGAGAAAATTCACTAAGAAATTTGCTATTCTTTATAGAGTCACGATTTGTGCGTGAATCGGAAAAATGTGCAATGCCCTGTTTTCAGTATTGTTTAAATTTTTTTGAATGGATTTTCGCAGCGTCATGTGCGCTATTTTAATTTTCTTGGGCTTTTGAATTCGTTCAATTCAAATCGAACGAGAAAATTCACTGGGAAATTTATAATTTTTTAGAGTTGCGGTTTGAAATTTGCATTTGTAGTTCTGGAATAAATACAATTCATCTAATTATGTTGCGAACGCCTATGGCCCGCCGGAAATGATTGCCACCTTTAATAATATTAATGAGAAGTAATTTCACTAGACTGTAATATATAAATACTATAAAAATATGTAATAATGGTAATGTCTAATAATATGTAATATGCTAATAATGGTTCAAGTTTTTTGGTTAAATATCTAGAATATTTTTTTAGTTGTTCTGCTGTCATGGTGGCATACCACCACCGTGGCTGTGCCCAGCAATAAGCGCAATAAACGATATCCCTGTACCCTTGAACCAACCAGATTCGCAAAGTTCTTTGGCTTGGGAACTCATGTGGAATGATCCCGTCAGGTAACGCAAATTGTTTCGTCATTTCTTGGTTGAACAAATACCATTTTTCCAACTTTTTTAGGCCGAAGACTGTGAATGACAAATTAACAATGGAACTACTGGCGAATGAGGGTTTCGCCGTAAATACCAGAAGAGGAACCGCTCATATATTCAGCGTGGAGGCACTAGAGAGGTTTCTAAAAGCAAATCAGTTGACTCATTTGGTTCGGGCTCACGAGGTTGCACAAGCCGGATTTCAAGTAAGCACCTGAAGTTTATTTGGCAATGAAATCTTCATCATAGATAATGGGCTTTTTCCACTAAATTGAATTTTACTATTTTATTAATATCAAACGTTATACTGGTACAAAAGTAAAGGTAGAATCAACCCAATTTATTAAAGAGTTGTAATTAAGCGAAGTTATCCAAATACAAAGTGAGCGGTCTTCATGAATCATTTCAAACTGCGCGGTTCGCTGACATCACACTCCAGTAGCCAATAAAATGTAGACAAGTTAAAGAACGGCTCCACGTTGCCACATTTAATTTTACTTTTTTCTTGGCAACGATTAAATTTACATTCTGGTAATTTTGAAATGAAAATATTATGTATTTTTAGGTGAAATATTCTCCATAAATTATTACTAAACCAAATCAACATGATTATTTTACAATTTATCCCTTGAGCAAAATAATTTTTAGGTGTTTTTCGCTAAAGGTGACAACACTGCACAAGCTATGCTAGAATCAACTAAATGATGATTTGATAACTAAGGTTATAAAAACTAACCTTCTTTCTTAACATTGCGCACTTCAGCCCTTAGAAAGTTCATATTTGTGACGTAGAAATCGTTAACCATTTCACTGTCATCTCTTGGAAGGTTGTCTGAATCAGCCTTAAGATATCCCTCTTCAATTTTATTCATTTTAGATCAAATTAATTCAAACACAAAACGAAAGTTAGGTTAAGCGCACTTCACTTGACAGAAGACAAAATGCAGGGCAGCCAACAGACAACAACGAACTGGAGTATGACGTCAATGGCGCGTTATTTGAAATATATGGTAATTTTAACAATTTTTTCAAAATATATCTGGCGAAGAAAAAAATTTAAAAAAATACTTTTTAAGCATAACTAAGTATATATTTTATAATAAGCGAATAAAAAAAGATGTGGAAAAGGCCCATTCAGCTTATGTATTTTGAAGGATAACTGACAATATTCATTTGTTTAACTAGTACAAAAAATATATTTTCGAGACGAGTCAAAGGGTAGGACGACGCAGCGGAGTTACAACTTCATGTTGTAGTGTTGAATAGTTTAAATGAATATTACTTACAACTTCAAAGACCTATTATTATTTTGCTAATATAATAAGGTATTACATATTATAAAGGACGTTACTTAACTCTTGAAAATTTAAGGTGCAACAAAAAGGAAGGTTGTTGACTGTATTCTCGTCTTCGAAGTACTGTGGGGGTCAAAATGATGCGGCTTGTGTGATGGCTGATCAAGGAAAATTGAGAATACTCCGGTTGGAAACTGATTAGATTTATTTTAAAATTAGGTTATTAAATATTGATTTTATGTAAATGTAAACTATTCAATCTGAAGTAACAGTGTTATGTATTTTTTAATCATAAAACAAAACGTTTTATTTTAAAGAATAAAAGTTTGTCAAATTCGAAATGATTTATAATATTGAAGTGACCCTTTATATTTCTCTATGGTCATGTCAAAGGGAAAGAAACGTCAACAGTTTCGTTCTTTGTTGCTCTATCTCGTGTCACGTGGCCCATTTTAGTTCAACTGACGCTAGCGACTCCAGACGCGGCTGGCTAGCGCAGAAACTCAAAAATTCTGTGCCAAACTGCTGATAAGAATCAAACACTTTTATATTTCTCCATGAAGTGACCTGATAACAGTTTTTGTTTTTTATTCGACCATATGCATGCGACTACCATAAATAAGAGATTATAAAATAATTAGTACTTATATTACATACTGAGGCGGAAAATGTTTCATTACTGTCGAGGACTGTTTAGATATAGCGCGAGGCAGTATTGAAACCTGCCTCTGAGGTTTATATACGATTTTATTTACAACTATCTCTAAAAAAACCGAAAATATCTCACCTTCTACCTAATTATTCATATTAAGTAAAGTATAATAATGACTAATTTTCTAACTTCTAAAAAGTCAGTAATATCCTTATATCATATATATGGTTGCGAATAAAATCACTACTTTACCGACTTAAATACACGTGTACTGTAGCAAGAAATAATTTCGTTAAGCCGGCCCTGGCTAGTCTACATAATAAAGAAAAACGCGGGAACATTTCACAACGACCTAAGGAATTGATAATCCAGGGAGTGGATCTATATGGAGGCAATGCAGTGACGGATATGAATGTAAAAAATAAAAGTAAAAATAAATAAAGGATATGACGAGTAAATAAAAAGTCTTAAAAAAAATCAGGGCAGTTAATTTGCAAATTAATTAGTAGTAAATAACAAATTCATTGTAGTGTTTTCAATTTACCGCGTGTTTTATCCGGATGAACCCATAAAATGTAATAATAATACACCTTAGTAGATATTTTCTTAAACATATAATATACAATAAGAATTTGTTGTACTTTATTTCTATATAATCTTTTGCATGTTCTTTGAAGAGTTGTTGTACTTTATTTCTATATAATCTGTTCATTGAAGAGTCAGAATAACCCATATTCTAATTGCTTCTCCAAGGACAAATTATTGACTAACATCGCTTTCTCTGTTACTTTCATGCTTAATCTTTTTAGTCCGGTAATTCTATCGGGATGATGAAAATCGTAGATTGTCTGAAAAATATTAGTTCTGTAAGTGAAGCAACTGAAAATTTGAGCTGGAAAATACAATATTTACATATAAAAAATCTAAATAATTAATAAATCCATCTGCATCTCGATCGGTGGCGCTGAAACGGTTCTTTCTTGTATCTGCCGGACTTTCGTCGCCTAAGCATTCGAGAATGCATTCACTGAAAATACAAAAAGAGTTTGATGAGATTTTTATTTTCAGGAATTTTCAATAATTTCAATAACCATACAACTATACATCTACCATAGAGTAGTAGGTGTGGAATAAAACACTAATAAAAATACGTAGGGAATAATGTTGTTCATGATAGAACCATCATAGATTTTGTCCTTTGTAGAGGAAAGCTTTAAATTGTTTATTTATGGAGATAAATCCAGCATATCTAGTTATTTAATTTCCTTACCCTTCAAGTGTATGAGTTGAATGGTAATAATTTCCGGAAATAGTCATTATTCACTTAATTATAATCTTTATATTATAACTTTATTATAATATTTTTCCTTCATAAGGTTGACGAACAGTCCATGAAAGAAATGGTGACATCAGATTAGATAATAATAATAATAATATTTCTATCCCTCATTCTCATCCTAATGATGAGCCCGAAAGTCACAGACTTGTATGGGAGAGGGAGTGGCATATTATTATTTTGCGAGCCGCGAGTGCACCCAGGAACGTCTTACGATGTTATAATTTTAACTCCCATTTAGTACGAGAATAAGGGAAACCTGGAAAACCTTATTAATTAAAGTATACAGTAGAGTGTTAGCCATTTATACATGATATTGTAGTATTAAGAACGCTACCAGCCTTATGCACACAGATTTAATGTTGGAGCAATTAGAGAAAGTTGACCACGCTAAGATTCGAACCGTCCTCAACAGCGGAGAATGATTAACAATCTGACATCTTTAACCGCTCGGCCACCGAGCTCCTCAATGTTGTTGGCCAGATGTTTTTGTACAATTAAATATTAAGTTAGTTAATTTAGATTTAACTTATTTTTACTTCATACCTGAAAATCTTTTCTGTGGAGGATTGACTTTTTAACCTACGTTTTATAGATCTACTTACAATGATTTGTAACTCAACAATTTATTATCTTCATTGCAAAACATCAAAAATAAACTGTGCAAATAAGAAATTGTAGTCTCATTCCATAATGGAAATTTTTTCGACAAACTATTGTCTTTGCAGTTTTCATAAATTTCCCTTCTCTTTTCTATCAGTTTTCTATTAAACTTGTCGTTCAGTTTCTCGTAGTCTGTTTGAACTTGCTCATCTAACTCTTCATATTCACGTCCAAAAACATTTTTTTATTAATAGTTTAAATATTATATCTTACTGACTGTATACACCTGTTTTTGACAAATTATCATGTGTGTGTGCACAGAAAGGCTTCTCTTTAAGAGGATAATCAAATAACCGACTAAATAGTTTACTTGGCATATCTCCCATTTTGTCAGGTTGACAGGATATATCAAACTATTTATTTTCAAACGTTACATAACAATCAGTAGTTGCGTTCGGTAATATGCTCACGGATGCGACGAGATTTCAGTCACGTGATTCCAGATGAGACGGACAAATAGAAAATAAATGAACGAAATGGATTGCATAAGGCATAATATAACCTCACCTTTTCTTTTTTGACTTTGTTGACGGTTTGTTTATATTCTATTTCGAATTATTTAAATAACGAATATTGTAAAATCAACCATTTTAAATTGCAGTCCAAGGATATGAAATAATTTTTGAAGATAAAGATGAAGAATGTACGAATTGTTTGGAAAAAAATGAAAACTTCGCTTATGAAACAGTGCCAGATTTTTGTAAATTGTAAATTTAATGTAATTGTATTTTGTAAATCAAATAATAATTCTAAATCTACTTCTCCATTTCCAAAAAATTACAACTCAACTAACTACAACCAACTACAACTTCAAAAAGTCAATGACAACTGACAACCATGACCACCACAACCTCACAAATTCAGATTAATCTTTCTCCTCGACCAAAATGCTTCGAGCAAACAGATATTGCTCTGATCGATCTAATTTAATTTCTGAACGATCAAGATTTACCTCCCCTACCTCTAGATGTAATTAATGAACGATACGGACTAAAAAGATCAATCTGAGGTAATTACCGAACGCCACTAGTTTTGCTACAATTTTGGCATAGCTTAAATGTCATTTTCATGACGTTCTAGCTAAACGGCGGCGTATAATGGGCGCATTCAGGGAACCGCAGCGCTTCAGAGCTTTATGAAAATACTGCAGCGCTGTAATAAAGCGTTTCAGCGCTTTATTAAAGCGGTAAAGCATATATTTTTCCATAGTTCCGTCAAGCGATAAAATTAATACAGTTTAGGTTTACGTCTATGGGTTTACGCACAAAATATCTATGGATAATATTAATTATTATTAATATTAATTACAAAATATGAATTACTGAAAATTATCTTACTTTAAGCTTGCGTTTAAAATGTCGATTCAGGGAACGTCAAGCGGTAAAGCGCTGAAGCGCTGGAGTGCTATGTTTCCCTGAATGCGCCCATTGTTATACCTACTCCGCCGGAGTATAACATTTATACGCCGCTTCATTTAAACCAAAATAACAATAATTATGTTTAGCTTTTTTTGTTTGCTTTATTTATTAAATAAAAAATTTCATTTTCATTCATATTTACTAACTCGTCGTATATACAAGCACCAGCTGCTCCAAATAAGAGGGCAACCTAAAGAGAAAGCAATATGACTGTTGGGTCAATATTAATCCAGTTTTACTTACTTTGGTTCCCAAGTACTTTTCATCTGGTGCACTAAGTAAAAAGTTAACAAACTGGTCCTTTGTTAGAAATGCTGGTTTTTTAACCTGATGATTTTCTCTCTGATTCTTTTACAAAAATGCACGCAGGTCGAGAAATTTTGAAATATCAATTTTTTGTCTGAACAAAGATCGGATCATGGAGTAATGACTCCACATGGAGTAGCTCTTCTTTCTGTGAATATTCTTACATTCAATAAGGTAACTTAAGGTAACGTTTTCGGAGTACTTCTTGTACTGCAGTGGCGGCTGGTGAAGCTTGGGAATGAGGGGCATAGGGGAAAAAAATGCGCCGCAGGCTAAAATTTTGCATTTTTCAAGGTTAAACACCTTAAAATTAAAAATTAGAAATTCATAGAGCAAAAATATTTGCTTGAAGAAATAGGTTTCGTTAGGCAAATATCCCCTTTTTTGATGCGATTGACAGAAATATGGAAAAATTATTTTCCATATTTCACTTCACACGTTCACTTTCGACTGTAGTCATAGGAATTGTGCACAATATAGTTAATAGTTCAACCGATTCCGAAAACGACGTAAGTAAATTATTTTTATTTAACATTTGTAATGAAGCAACCGCACCACTATGTTGTATGAAATCATCTCTAGAATACATTATATCAATGACTTATAGTCACTGATTATATACAGCTCATTTTTTAATTTTGTAATGTTGATCTTTGGTAATAAGGCACACACTGTTTTAATATGTTCCAGAGGAAAAACTATTCTATAGTTGTTAAATTTCTCCTTTTCAAACTAATTGGCTATAGTTAAAAAATCAGTAAATTGAAATCTCTCACGTACGTTCATTAATATGATGTCACATATTTCTTTGCACTGTATTACCTTTGAGTCTCCTACAGTAATTTTTCTCTTTTTTCTTAAATTATCCACAGAATGTTCCTCGGAATGTTCTGTTAAAATGTCAGCATTATTTATTAATTCTTCTGTATTATTTCTTAGACATTGTATAGCAGCTGTAAACGAGTCTAAATTATTTCTAACAGTATTCTCATCTAGATAATACTGTTACCCCTGTAACTGATTGAAAAGTATCTGTACTCTGTACCGTGTGGTCGACGGGGCGCGTCCATTCAATGACTTAACAGAACGCATTAGAAAAGACGCGCTGGAAAAATAGAAGCTGTGTATCCTTTTCTTGCGCATGCAAATAGAAAAGAAAAAAGAACAGGCACACAGCGGCCGTGCCCAGCCTAGTGGACACACGGATTACACGACGGTGAAGCGTGAGGCGGTCTAGACGCTAGACGGATATGTATGCACCAAATGATTCAATATTCATGATGAAAAATTAATAAAAAAATCCACCAAATTATAATAATTATAAAAGTTTATAAAATATCACAACATTCACAAGTCTTATGCGCTTACGCACAGGGCACGTGCCTTTGTGCCCATTATGACTAGCCGCCATTGTTCTACTGCCCTTTTTGCAGCAGCAACAACTCGTAGTGGCGTTAATGGTCGATCTATTTCTTCTATATGCGACATATCGGATGCATAATTACACACAGTATAATTATTATATATGTATTATCTTTGGACAGAATAACTGCTCAAGAAGAGTAAAGAAATGTGGTCTTAAAATTTACTTCACTGACATTATCAGATTGTCACACAACAACGTTTTAGTTACTGTAGCCATGGATATAAACCAGTTATAAGGCAGGTATCCTTACGCCATAAATTCAAACCAATAAATTATGAAAGCATTAGAGTATCATTATCGAATTAGGATACGTTTTTATTTTCTTAGGGAAGTGAATAGAAATCGTTTGAAAATAAAATATTGTATTTCATTCGGAGTATAAGTGACTATGTGATTCGTATGGATTTAATTCGCGCTCGTCGTTTAAACTTCCAAACTCACCACATAAAGTACCACTTATACTCCTAATAAAATAAGTATTTATCTACCGGGATATCAAAAATTATCTTGGTAAAGGGTGGTTGTGGAATGTAAAACGTGTGTCTTACTTTAAATTTGAAATAATTATGTCACTGTCACAATGACATCATCAATAACCTACAAATTTCATACCTATTTATTTCAGTTGTAAAACAATATTGAACTACAAATTATGAAATAACGGTTTTAGTAACAAGAAAAACTAAATTACAGTAATTGTTAGAAATGTCCCCCGTTTTGTTCGATGCACAAGTTGACGCGCCTCCATGCTGTGAAAATCGTTTTGCAGCATTTCTGGCGTTATGGTTGCACATTGCTGAACAATTCTTTGTTGCAGTTCTTGCAAATTATTTACCGGAGTTGCGAAAATCTTGTTTTTTAAGTAAGGAAATATAAAATAGTCCATAATTGTCAAACAAGGTGATCTCGGAGGAAACTCCAACTTCTGTATGCAAACTTATCAGCCGGTCATCAAAAAACGCGCGGAGGAAAGCAATATTTTCTCGTGTAGTATGTGCTGTTGCACCGTCATGCTGGAAATAACCGTACCGAAGTTCATCATCGTTTAACTGTTGCACAAATTCAGCCAAAAAGTTGTGTCTGTACCTTTCTGCGTTGACGGTGAAATCGAAAAAAATTGGCCCAATTATTCTTCTGCGAGAAACTGCCATACAAACACCACTTTTTTGAGCATGTAGTGGCGATTCAGTAAAAACATGAGGGTTATCATTGCTCCACATTCGCATATTTTGAGAATTGATGTATCCCGAAAGGTGGAACCACGCTTCGTCAGAAAAAAAGTTAAGTCCAGAAAGATCGTCATTCATTAAATTATTGACAAACCAATGGCAGTAAGCAAGGCGTCTGGGGTGGTCTGCGGGCAGAAGAGCTTGATGTGCTTGCATCTTATATGGATGCATGTTCAAGTCTTTCTTTAAAATCTTATGACATGTTCCATAAGAAAGTCCAATTTCCTGAGAAAGACGTTTCAAAAGTTTTGCAGGCTCCTCTTCCATACGTTGACGAACGTCATTGACAACTTCTTTTGTACGATCTCTTGGTCTACCAGCACCTTTTTTATGAGTCACACAACCAGTTTCGCGAAACACTTCAACACAATTTGTAAGACACGCATAAAAATTGTCCGGTAATATTGCCACGTTTGAAAAGTGCTCTCGAAAATTGTCCAAACACAAACGTTGACTGTATTGCCAATTTCCATTAATTAGCGCACCCGTTCGAAAATAGGCTTCAATCATGAAAATTTTGTGCTGTGTGGTAAGAGGCATGATTCAAAAACTGGATTAGAAAATTTCAGCACAATGACTTGACAGATTCTGACACAACAAAACATATTCAAAAATTTAAAGTAAGACACACGTTTTACATTCCACAACCACCCTTGACCAAGATAATTTTTGATATCCCGGTATTATCTTTCGCCGGCTTTAAAAGTGAAATGACATCTGCCAACCGTTTATTAATTAATTTGACGTCGCATTGAGGCTACCTTAATTCCGAAACGTAGGTATTTGAATAACACAAGATTGTCAAATTTATACAATTTATTTCGTCTTCTTGTTAGAACAAAAACATATAAAAATCTAAAACTTAACAACAATACTACTTTGACTTACTAATATACATAATTTTGATCTTAACTTTGATGTGGAGATTGAAGTTTTTAAGTGAAGAAAGATGGATCTGATCGGATTTTTTGAAGAATATTAACTTTGAAATCCCTTAAAAACTACATCCTGTATCAAACAGATAAGGAACATATATAATTTTAAATTTCAAGTTCTTTTGCATTTTAATATTATTTTTCTAATATGACACTATTTATATCCAAGTCTTATTCACAACAATTTTATTATTTGTTGGTAAAAGTATGATTTATTTTATTTAGTTCTCATTTTAATCAATAGAGTATGTTATTCAAATTGTTTCACAGACATGTATTCTATTCTATGGAATAATATATATTGTCTCTCATTGTCTGTTGCCTTCACATGGTAAATACATAATGCTTTTATGTAAAATAATTATATTTTGACAATGACAAGCATTTCATGTTCTTCTATTATGAAAATAACATTGAAATTATGGTATTCACAACGTACAAAGGCATTCATCAAATAGTCGTCTGGGAATATCCATTTGTGAAATAAAAATTAGAAACCAAATATTCTGGTAAAGACCAGAAGACTTTTAATATTTGCTCACAAAAATTCCTAGTTTTTATTTTACAGGTGATTCATACTCAGTCCAACTATGCCACAAATAGACAATTTGACCAATCTATATAACTTTGTTAAAAGCATAACCAGGTTATATAGATTGGTCTGCAGGGGAATTGATTGATACCATTAGGAGTATTTAGTTCCGTTCCTTCTTTCTGAAAATCTCAGGATAAACGCAGTGGGCCTGATCTATTTAATGAAAATGTTTTTAAAATTCTTCTACCCCTAACTTAATCTATGATCTAACTGCCGTGTCTGTAGCTGGCTATAGAGAAATCATGACGATTTATAATTAATTTTCGAAAGTCAAGCAAAAACCAGCAAGCAAAACAGTTTAAGGTAGCCATAGAGTATTTATTTGAAGGATATGCCGAAAACAAAAGCAGGTCGTTATCTGTCTGTCAATTTGACAATAATTCTCAGACAGATAGTAGCAAAGACCCAAAGATGGCACTACGGTATGTTTCTCACCACTACTAGGCATAGAGTATGTTATAATAATGTTATTATTAATATCTGTGTTTAATTATGATATTAGCTGCCATATCTGGCCATAGAGAATTCATTTTCGGTAAAAACCTTCCACAACATCAAAATTGTTGAACATAGGCATAGAAAATGCTATTATAAGTTCACGCATAATTAAATTCTGCGTCACAGTATAAAAATAAATACAGAACACACTGCCTTTATACTGAAATTTTCATAAAAAAAATTATGAACAGAATTCCCAATATTCTAGTCAATCAATTACTCTTCCTATGCGAAAGTTTTATGGACATCTTTTTTGAATACATGAAATGAAGTGACGACCTGTTGCATGAATCACCCTGTACATTCAAAATCCACTCCGACTTCAATTTGTGTGAATAAAACGTGGGATTATATTACAATAAAAAAATGTTAACGTCAATATACATGTACACCGTTACCTATACTAACATTTTTGGTTCCAATTATTATATCTATTATAAAAATGACTATACAAAATCACTAGCTCATATCCAGTACTGTATGGTTCCCACTGTCTTTAAATTAACGCTCTACTACACTAATTTACACTTAAATTAAGACACATGATATCATTTTGATATGAGTGGTTACTCGAAAGAATTTAGCGATATGGATCTCAAATTTACATGCATACGAGTATTAAGATACCCACACACGTTCAAGTTTATATTGTCCTATATACATGAGTATGTAGACACAGTGCACAATACAGGGTGCTTCAAATTCGATGCAATACATGGGGATCTCAGAAACGGTAAGAGATACGAAGTCGGTTAAATGGAGGCAAAGTTGCGTACTCAGGGGGGCAACATAATGGTGAAAAGAGATCAAGGCTAACTTGATTAGTTTTCGAAATATTTTGAAAAAACCGGAAATTTCGATTTTCGTATTTGTTTTTTTGCGGGCCTATTAGATGAGGTATTAAAAAATAAAGAGCACTTTTCTATAGCAACTTTTTGCCCTTTATCGAATGGTGTTGGCAAATTTTCCGCAAAACGTTTCGTTTCTCGGAAACCAACATCAACTTAATTTTTTTAAATACGGACCTGGAATTTTTTTTCAGTTTTTTGGAATCATTTTTGTAACTTGATAGAATGCCACCATAAAAGGAACCAGATTTAAACGTTTTGTCTAAAAAAAATCCATTATTAGTATTTTTCTTTCGACTTTTGTTAATTCTAGATATTGAATAATATTTTTGAGGTTTCATTTTTATTTACGATAAATAAACAAAAGCTAATAATAAAACAACGAATTAACAACTATAAACTTTGATGTAATTGAATAAACAATGAATAAAACAACAAAATATGTTAAAACTATAAAAACCCTAAAGCAGATGTTGAAATAATCCTCCATCATTAATCGTGCAGAGGCGTATTCGTCTTTTTAAGTTTTGAATAGATGTTTCGATTTCCCTTGCAGGTATTGCATTCAGAACATGAATAGTGGCATTTCTCAAATCCTCAATGTTATTATATTGATTCTTATATAAAACATTTTTAGTTCGTCCCCATAAGAAATAATCTAATGGGGATAAATCAGGAGCTCTTGCTCGCCATTCTATAGCACCATGATTTCCAATCCATCTGTTTTGAAATGTTTCATTTAAGTAGTTGCGCACAATTCCTGAATTATGAGGAAATTTAAATAAAATTAAAAAATTCTAGATTGCTGAAACGTTTGCCTAGATAAAACTAAATATATTACCACGCGAAATTATTAATGATGGATTTTTCTTAGACAAAACGTTTAAATCTGGTTCCTTTTATGGTGGCATTCTATCAAGTTATAAAAATGCTCCCAAAAAATTGAAAAAAAATTCCAGGTCCGTATTTAAAAAAATTAAGTTGATGTTGGTTTCCGGGAAACGAAACGTTTTGCGGAAAATTTGCTAATACCATTTGATAAAGAGCAAAAAGTTGCTATAAAAAAGTGCTCTTTATTTTTGAATACCTCATCAACTAGGCCCGCAAAAAAGCAAAAACCAAAATCGAAATTTTCGGTTTTTTCAAAATATTTCGAAAACTAATCAAGTTAGCCTTGATCTCTTTTCACCATTATGTTGCCCCCCTGAATAAGCAACTTTGCCTCCATTTAACCGACTTCGTATCTCTTACCGTTTCCGAGATCCCCATGTATTGCATCGAATTTGAAGCACCCTGTATACCGCGCAAAATAGGTATTACTGATTGATTTGTCGACATTTGCATCAGCTCACATTCATAGGATGTCCAACGTAGGACCATCCAATAGCCATTGGCTTAATAATTATTTTGTACAATATACTTGAACGAGTATAGGTGCTTTTAGTTAAATATATGCTACAAAAGTGAAAAGCATTTATAGTTTCTCGGCACGAAGTTAATTTACACAGCAAAGAACATTTCAAAGTTAAAACAAATGAAGTAATTTACATATGATTCTCTCTCATATGATAGTCTCTTAGAAATGTACCTATGTGTGTTGGGGATATTCGGGGACCTTCAGTTTCTAAAATAAAGCATACTTGTCCCTTAAGGAGATACATTTTGATATCCTAAAATTAGAACATATTTATTGCTATCCTAAAATAATGATTTTACAAAAAATAATATTTTCCATTTAGTAAAAGAAGTAAGTAATATATAGTATGTTTATTTATAATTTTTTGTATTTTATTGTATATTTAAGATTTTCATTGTTGTGTACAAACTAACAAAATATAAAATGAATTATCACATTTTTAGTTTAGGCCCGAACAGAAAATAAATTGACATACACTTTTACACTTAATTCCCTTTTAATTATATGATATGGGGCTGTATATAACGTATATTAAGAGTGTTTTCTCTTTCTGTTTTAACTATAAATAATATTGAAAACATTTTTAGTATCTCTCAACCATCGTGTTTTTAAAACTACTGTTAATGTATCATAAATGAAAACTTAGCAAGCTGTAAAATCTGCATAAGTTTAATAGGTATATTTTTTCCTTAGGTACTCAAAGAATTTTCTGTGGCTGGTGTCGCATA
This sequence comes from Pogonocherus hispidulus, assembly GCA_963924545.1. NCBI lineage: Eukaryota > Metazoa > Arthropoda > Insecta > Coleoptera > Cerambycidae > Pogonocherus > Pogonocherus hispidulus. Next base: position 45,577,137 of record OZ004698.1, on the reverse strand, counting down.
ATTTATGCAATACAAATGTCTAACATAACTAAAATCAAAAACTTGAATGTTTGAATAAAAAATATACATGGTCAGATGAAAGTTATTCCTTGAAATTATCAGTAGTACTATTTAATGATAAATACAAAAAAGCTACATGCAAGTAACTCAAATTTTAAGTAGTATTACCCTAACATATGACTGACTTCCTGGTTCAAATCCCGGTTATGTGTTCTTTTTCTTAATTGAATTGAATTCTTCTTGAACGGGGTTGAATACTAATAGTTATTATCTGTGGATAATAATGATTACATAGTAATATTTTCCTTTAATTTTTCGCTTCATTAAACTTATTTCAATATAACTTTAATAGTTTGCCCGAAAATAGCACGTCATTTTTATTAATCTCGAGGATTGCTCAAGGCTCAATACATCTTTTAATGTAATACTTATACTATAAGGTACCCTTATGATTTTTCTGTACAGTGTGATTCACTTTCGAGTGTGTTTCATGGGTATCTCGCGTATTATAAAAGATAGATTGTAGGTTTAAATTCGGCAAAGTTGCGGAATTTTATGCTCAATAAGTTGTCGCAAACAAAACCCCTAAATCTGCTTTTCTTTTTGAGTAAGAGGCAAAATAAAATTTTTTCCGGTTTTCGTTTTCTGGCCATAACTTCTATATTTTTGAAAATATTGGCTTATCTTTTTCACATTATTAGGACACTTTCTTGAGACAAATACGATGCCGTTAACAGTTTTTTAAAAAAATGTCACTTCTATTGTAAATCATCGTCAACTTTATTTTTTGTTATGGGCACCATATTAATTTTTCTCATATTGGAATAAACCGATTTTTTCTGAATACAACAATATAATATATGTTAATATTTGCCTAAAAAATAAGGGCATTATGAAGGAAAATAGGTATTTTTTTGAAAATATCTAGTTAGCCATGGCCATGACAGTCAGTTCTTGATAAACCACAAATATCACTTATAATTTTTATAAACTGCATCTGTGAAGTACTTTTTACATTGACTAACGATGTATTCAACCGAAGAGAAACAAGATATTATAGATACCTATTTATTACAGATGTAACAAAAATTTAAACAGAACAATTGAAGAATATTTAAACACATATCCTGAAAGACGACAACCATGCAAGACATATATTACTAAACTGCACTGTAATTTAAGAAATTATGGCAATCTTTCTAAACCAAGAAATAGGTATGGATCTGCCATAATGTCTTAAATTACACTGCAGTTTATTAATATGTCTTGTATGGTTGTCGTCTTTCAGGATATGTGTTTAAATATTCTTCAATTGTTCTGTTTAAATTTTTGTTACATCTGTAATAAATATCTATAATATCTTCTTTCTCTTCGGTTTGTATACATCGTTAGTCAATGTAAAAAGTACTCCACAGATGCAGTTTATAACAATTATAAGTGACATTTGTGGTTTGTCAAGAACTGACTGTCATGGCCATGGCTAACTAGACATTTTCAAAAAAATACCTATTTTCCTTCATAATGCCCTTATTTTTTAGGCAAATATTAACATATATTATATTGTCGTATTCAGAAAAAATCGGTTTATTCCAATATGAGAAAAACTAATCTGGTGCCCATAAGAAAAAATAAAGTTGACGATGATTTACAATAGAAGTGACATTTTTTTAAAAAACGGTTTACGGCATCGTATTTGTCTCAAGAAAGTGTCCTAATAATGTGAAAACGATAAGCCAATATTTTCAAAAATATAGAAGTTATGGCCAGAAAACGAAAACTGGAAAAAAACTTTTTTTGCCCCTTACTCAAAAACAAAAGCAGATATGGAGGTTTTGTTTACGCCAACTTATTGAGCACAAAATTCCGCAACTTTGCCGAATTTAAACCTACAGTCTATCTTTTATAATAAGCGAGATACCCATGTTACACACTCGAAAGTGAATCACCCTGTACAGTCCGTCTATAACGTAACCCTCCTCACCTTAAATTTTAATTGAGGTGGAGGGGAGGGGTTACTATTTTGTCCGATTTAAAATAATTTTGAAGTCAGTCAATATCAAAATTAACAAATTCTGATGACATTGTCGTATTTTAGAAATTATTGAAATTATAAAATAACAAGAAGTTTAACTAAAACTCAAATAAAGACTAAATAAGATACGTAAAAACTGTATAGTATATAATTAAGTAGTAGTTTTGATAATAATCTCCAAATTTGGAAATCTTAAAACATGAGAGGGGTTGAAACTTCGTAGATAGGTTAACCCTCCCGATTGTGTCCTTACATCCTTACTCACTTACGGTTGCGATGCAATACCTAGTGGATTGCTTCATAGTTTATTTTGGGATTACACCACCTGTAAAATAACAAAAAGCAGAAAACCAGAAGCATACAAATTAAATATTCAAAGTGCAGTATCAAGGCAAACTTCTACAAGTTTGCCTTGAAACTGTACTTTGAATTTTGAGAACTGTACTTTGAATATTTAATTTCTATGCTTCTGTTTTTTTGTTATTTTACAGGTGTAATCTCAAAAGAAACTATGAATCATGAAAACGCACTACAAATATGTTACAGACATTACCTAGTGGATTGATAATAATAAATAATGGAGCCATACCTAAAATTTCTCTAAGAAGAGATTTCAGACACGAAATCGTATCATATGAACATATATGATTAACGGTGGATTTATGCAGATAAATTTAGCATAATCATATTTAAGAACTATCAACTTAATACTTAAGTAAACATTTAAGACTGCGAAGGAATGGAAATTTATGTAGACATAAGATTTAAAAAATAAACCAATGCAATGGAGCTTATGCACAGATTGAATACATTCTGTCAGGTTTTAGTTTGGTTATTGTTTCATATGTCAAATTTAAAAAAAGGACGACTGATGAAAAAAGTTTGCTCATGTGCAGTTAGATTTTCGACTACGATTGAAGTTAAGAAGGTGAAAGTTGGACTACTCTTAAATTAACAGATCTAGATCTAAAATCTTAAATGTGTTGCATAAATGGGTGTACCTAAAAGTGTTGTTTTATCTCTTAGATGAGAAATCAGAACTGGTATACATTAAAAGATAAATGCTAAATTTGTGTCCCTAAAACCACCATAAGTCTACCCATCATATATCGGTTATCTGGGATACCGATCTAATAGTTTCTTTGGTAACACAGACCAATAAAAAAGGTGTATGGTCCTGGAGAATAGGTCAGTATGTTTCTATATGTTTTGGTTGTGCCTCTGAACACAAATCTGGCCTCAGATTTGGTCTAGACTATAAATTTGACCAGATTCTTAGGAAGGAAATTTACATACACATTGCACTAATGATAAAATACAAATCCAACATAGAAAATGCCAGTACAAGTCGCAACAATGTCCTCAACTTCAATAAATAGGTAAGTACATGAAAACCGACGTAAAATTGTATATTTTTTGGACTTTGTGGATTCATTGAGTAGCTCCTCTTCTACATTTAAGTATAGCAGCTAAAACTTAAACTAACAAACAACTTGAGATATGCTGACCAAGTCTTCGAGACAAGACATTTTTTATGAGCATGCAAAATCAGATGTATTAAAGAAAATCTACGTTGGGCTCCAATAATCATAAGCCATCATAGAGATCGTCTGTTTAGTTGGTTTTCGATTTTAAAAATAATTTCTGCAAATTTCGGTTGACGATTTTATAAGTTTTATGTAGACAATTCAATGAAAAAGAAAAAAAAAACAAATCTAAGAACCACATCGGAATTTAGTATAAAAATTTACAAAACCGTATCCCTCATTAAAACACGTTGATTAATTACAATTTTTCTGAAGGAATCAATGAAAACCAAAGCAAAGAAGAACCATATCGGATTGCTGTATAAAAAATTACGTTTACATCCTCGGTATTAAAAGACATCCGGTAGCGGCTGGCGGGGTCCGGGAGGGCGGTAGTCGTTGATGTCGTCGCCGGCGGGAGCGCACTGGTGAGGAGAGCACGTGACCTTGGCGCCCTGGCCGCAGATGCACTCGACGCAGTTGCCCGTGTCGTGCGGCAGCTTGTCCCCGATCTGGTACTCTCGGCCTGGAAACATGAAAGGGTCGGTTAATTGGGGGTGAGTTTATATAAATGTAAAACACAGAACTGACAATAAAGGCTTCAGTGTTTGATATTGAAGGAAGCAAACTATTCACCCTTAATTGAAAAATATCAATACCTACTAAAAATTACCAGTTAAGAATCTATAATAATGCTATTGAGTGGGTATACCGATATTAAATATTTGGGTATAATTATTGATGAATGTCTTAATCTGAAAATGACTATTCACATAAAAAAATTTCAAAAAAACTATATTTCTTTTAAAGGATTTCTTCACACATTTCTCTATTTGCAAGAAGAACTGTTTATCAGTTAATAAATCAACCTCATTTTGATTATTGTTCCACAGTATTATATCTTTTTGACAAAAACAGAATACAGTCTTTGCAAAAATTACAAAATAGAGGATTTAGAATTATATTGAAATGTTAACAGATATACACCAATAAGAACCATGCATGAGACCTTAACGTGGCTGTATGTTGAGGACAGAATATATTTATTTTGTATGATATTTATATATAAGGTAAGTCAAAATATGTTACCATCGTATTTCAATCAATTTATTATTTACAATAATAGTCTACATAGTCATAATACCAGAACTAGAGAAAACTTCCATATCACAAGAGTTGGAAATAAGTAAACCATGAATTCTGTGTTTGTCAATGGTTTAAATGAGTTCAATGATCTTCCAGCCGATATTAAAGAAAGTACTAGTGTATATACATTTAAAAATAAGTTGCTTAAACTCATTAAATGCAGGAAATTAACAAGCTGATTTTTATTGAATATCTGTATGGGCTGTGTGTTCTACTGACCTTTATGTTTTAATATTAGGTGCTTACTTAGCTTATATCTCTATGCTTAAGATGTTAGATGTTAGATTTTAGTGAGTTCTAAGTACTAAGTGAGTTCTAATAATTTGTATATTAGGATTCTATTTAAATAAATTACATTACATTAATACTGCCTACTATACAGGCTGTTACAAATTCGCTTCTCACTCGGGGATCTCGGTAACGGTAAGAGATACGAACTAGCTTAAATGGGGGCAAAGTTGCGTAATCAGGGGACCAACATTATGCCTCTAAAAAATCAAGGTTAACGTGATTAGTTTTCGAAATATTTGAAAAAAACCGAAATTTTGGATATCCGATTTTGTTCCATTTCAGCCTTGTTTGAGTTGATATTGAAAAAAAGAAGAACACTTTCTCATGGCAACTTTTTGCCCTCTATCGAATGGCACAATGTATTTTTATATGTAACGTTTTGTCTTTCCAGGACCATCATCAACTTAATTTTTACGATCCTGGAAATTTTATTACATTTTTTGCAAGCCTTCATGACCCCCAATGCTGTACTGTCTCAGCCCGAACCAGATTCAGACGTTTTGGCTCGAAAAATTCATCTTCAATGTATTCGTTAAAAATTTATCTAATTTTTTTACTTTGATTTCTATGTTTATTGAATTATCGTACACTTTAAGTGTCGCTAGACTCTGTGAAATCCACCTGGTTATTTAAATTATATTTTAAACCATCACGCGTTATAATAAAACATTATTAGAGTTTTCATCTCGTGCCCATATTTATTTCTAAGTTTCTCGAGTGCTCAAAATTCAAACAAATTCTGATCTAATTTATTTGATCTAATGGTAATAGTTAAAATAACCAGGTGGATTTCACAGAGTCTAACGACACTTAAAGTGTACGATAATTCAATAAACATAGAAATCTAAATAAAAAATTTAGATAAATTTTTAACGAATACATTGAAGTCGAATTTTTCGAGACAAAACGTCTGACTCTGGTTCGGGCTGAGGCAGTACAGCATTGGGGGTCATGAAGGCTTGCAAAAAATGTAATAAAATTTCCAGGGCCATATTTAAAAAAATGAAGTTGATGATGGTCCTGGAAAGACGAAACGTTACATATAAAAATTGATTGCGCCATTCGATAGAGGGCAAAAAGTTGCCACGAGAAAGTGTTCTTCTTTTTTCAATATCAACTCAAACAAGGCTGAAATGGAACAAAAACGGATATCCAAAATTTCGGTTTTTTCAAATATTTCGAAAACTAATCATGTTAGCCTTGATTTTTTAGAGGCATAATGTTGGTACCCTGATTACGCAACTTTGCCTCCATTTAAGCTAGTTCGTATCTCTTACCGTTTCCGAGATCCCTGTAGTGAGAAGCGAATTTGTAACAGCCTGTATTAAGATAAAAGTCTCATTAACAATCAGTACATGAAATAATTATCTCTTGAAGTTTAATCAAAATTAGCTCATAAACATCTTCATTAATAAAAATTTTCTTGTTTATCTGAAAAAGATGCCGAAAACAACTACTCCACGGCCAATGTGCCTCGACTTAGAGAAGAACAAAGAATCTCGAACTGTGAAATATTTACTGCGAGTGAAAATTCGCAATCGCAATCTGTGAACGATTATGAAATAAACTGTGAATGCAAACTGCGATTAGCAAATCGCAAAGAGGAACGAAGCGAACGATCGCATTCGCAAATAAACGAATAATTCGTCACGTATGTATGATACTCAAAAAAACTTGTAGTACCCTGCAGAAGTAAATATACAGGGTACCCTTGCACTATCAGCAGTTAGCTAAATCTCGGAACCTACTTGGACGTTCTTCGTTAAAATTTATAAAAAGGTGTTTTATGCTACAGGTGCTTTTAGTTCACCGAAAATACAGGGTGTCCCAAGATAATGTGACACATTTTAATGGCTTATAACTTCAAGGCAAAATGAGATAGAGACGACCGGTTTTCACTGGTGCTCTTAATTTTACAAAAAGTTTTTTTTTGTCATTGGAACTAGTTTGTTTTATTTCTACAGGTGCTTGAAAAAAAATTGCCACTTTTTTATTCAAAATTGTGATCATTTTTTAAATGGAACACCCTGTATATTATATTACTATTCGATAGAGACACTTTTCCTCTTTTCAAAAATGTATAGTTTGATAGAGTTATAGCAAAAAATAAAGGAGTTATTTCAATTTACACACCAGCCCTTTTCAATAGACCATAAGATCGCATTTTATTTTTTTTACATTGTCAGTACAGAATAACTGTGTTCTTAATAATTAACTAAAGCTATTAATAAGAAAAGAGCTAATTTAATACAAATTTATACAAATTACATTACAGTATAAATTACAGTTATTGAAACAAAAACACAAATTAATAAGAATTCAGTTTTAATATACACACATATTATTATAGTATGTATTGTACACCTTTAATGTTTGAGGTTATATTGCTGAATGTGCCCACTGTTCTCTTCAATACACTATTGCAATTTAAACTACATATTGTTGAAGGCAAGTTCTAACATTTCCGGTGTTATGGCCTGAAAAACATTAGTTATGGTATGTTTAAGTTGTTTTATATTTTGTACAACAGGACTATAACAACGATCTTTGACGTAACCCCATATGAAATAATCAGGTACCATTAGTTCAGGAAAATGAGCAGGTTCTATTGATCCGGCTCTACCTATATATCCTTTGATGCATTTGGTTATTCTGTACTGACAATGTAAAAAAAAATAATATGATCTTCCAAAAAAAATTGAATTGAAAAAGAATTGAAAAGGGCTGGTGTTGAGGCTGGTGTGTAAATTCATATAACTCCTTTATTTTTTGGTACAACTCTATCAAACTAGACCAAAACCATTTTTTCAAACCATTTTTTAAAAGTGGAAAAGTGTCTCTATCGAATGGTAATATAATCTACAGAGTGTTCCTTTTAAAAAATGATCACAATTTTGAATTAAATAGTGGCAATTTTTTTTCAAGCATCTGTAGAAGTAAAACAAACTACTACCAATGACAAAAGAAAACTTTTTGTAAAATTAAGAGTACCAGTGAAAACCGCTTGTCGCTATTTCATGTTGCCTTGAAGTTATAAGCCTTTAAAATGTGTCACATTACCTAGGGACACCCTGTATTTTGAATTGTGATCCATTTTCGGTTTTATCTGACACTCGTACTAACTTTCCTATTTGAAAGAAGACACCATTTATATAATTACATTTTTTAATCGTATATATTCATTTGTAGGCTCACTTTCATTAGAAAGAACTATACCTAACCTCAATGATATTTGAGAAAATAGCAAATTTCTATTTTTTTTTTGGGAAAGCAGTGTTAAAAATATAACATTGTTTGCATATAACACCAGGGCCCCGCCAACCTGGAGGTGCAAGGGGTGCGCGGCACCCGGGCGCCACTTTCCAGGGGGCGGCAAAAGACACCATTGGTTAGTAGCAGACGTCAGTCAAGATATATCTCTTCCCTTTTTTTACATTTTACTTTTGTCCTTTAGTTAGATCAGATCCTCTTAGTAAATAACTACTTTCTAAGATCTCAGTTGACTTGTTATAATTTACAGTTTTAGCCAAGTTAAAAGGTTTTCTTCACGTTCTGTTAGTCGCTGGTCATCACATTTGCCGCGGGTAGCAACGAAACGTCGTTTTTCTTACTCGATTGAAGAGGGCGGTCCGCCGCGACTGACCGGGGCGGGGGGTCGACACTCAGCTGATTAGGCTGAGTCAAAAAAAATTTCAAAAAACCTAGATATGTCTGATTTGGTTGAGGAATTTGCAAGAAGGAAGGCCCGAAAAATTATTTTTTGAATAATGACTTAGGTTCCTGTCTCTTTTTTGTTTTTTTTTAAATATTGTTGTTTTTTTGTTAATTGTTGTTGTTGTTTTTAATATTATTTGTTTTTTGTTAATTGTTGAAGAAAAATACATTTATTTTTATTATTATTAATGTTTATTTATATTTCTATATTTATTTTATCGAATTATCGTTCCATTATTTGGTGATTAACCTAGAATGTTACTAGGGCGGCGGCAAAAGCTCCGCATTTCGGCGGCAGCTACCCTTGGCGCGGCCTTGTATAACACGTGGAACTCGTATTTTGAATGGAATATTATATATTTCGAAACACCCAATGCAACAAGACTGTGTGTGCCAACCTGCAAGATAAAACGTCTTGGTTGTCAACGTACGAACGTAGCACGAGAACGTGTCGACATGTAATTTTCCAAATTTCTCAATTACTGGCTGAACTGTGAGCAGAAATCGGCGACACGTAAACGTCGGGGAATCGTGTTAAATTAGTCGCATGGGGTTGTTAGGAGGGTATAAGGCAACTGTGATTATTAAAGGGGCAGGAAATGCGTAGAGGTTCACAAATATCTCCACTACATAACAATTTTATATTAAAGTGTTTGATAAAGGTATATAGTTCAATGTTAATATCAAAGATTCATCATGTAATATACAGGGTGTTAGTTAAACATGCGGCAAAAATTCAAGAGGTTATTCCTTGGACTATTGTAATGACGACTATTGTATTGATATTTTATCCTTTGATGATTTTTGAAAAAGCGCTTTGTTGCGAAGATATAGGGCGAAAAAAATGTTCAACAAATAACAATTTATTACTAAAAATTACATGTAACATTTCTGAACCTACAAGAATTGTTCAAAATGGCTACCTCCAGCTCGGATGCAACCATCCAATCTTCTCCTCATAGGAGTTCGGGAGTCTTCCCGAACTCTTTCAAAAACACAGGGTCGTTTCTTATTGAGTTACACCCAGCAATTATCCGATCTCTTAAATCGTCCACATTTTCCACTGGCCTAGTATAAACTAATGACTTTAGATGGCTCCATAGGAAATAATCCAGGGGGTTTAAGTCCGGGGATCGAGCAGGCCATACGTGAGGTCCACCTCGACCAATCCAGCGATCTCCGTATGTTGCTGTTAAAAACTCTCGAGCAACTACACTAAAATGAGGTGGTGCACCATCATGCATAAACCACATTGCCTGTCTTGTAGCCAATGGTACATCCTCCAAAAACTGAGGTAGCGTTTGTTCCAAAAAGTTGCAGTATACTTCGCCGGTAAGCCTGGTAGAAATACCGGTCCAATTAGCCAGTCACCCACAATTCCAACCCAAACGTTCAACGAGAACTGATGTTGAAACCGATTCTCACAAATCTCATGTGGATTTTCGTCAGCCCACACATGGTTATTGTGGAAAATCCTTATTGCATTTCACGTGAAACTGGCTTCATCGGTAAAAAGATACAGCGTAAGTAGTTGAGGGATTTCAACCAATGTGTGCAAAAGCCATTGAAAAAATGCAATACGTGGAGTAAAATCCACAGGAAGAAGTGCCTGTACGCGTTGGATGTGGTATGGGTACAACAAATTATCTCTCAGAATTTTCCAAACAGTCCAATTACTTACATTCGAAGTATTTGCAATTCTTCGCATAGAAGTACCTGGATCTTCTTCTATCATGTCCAGCACATTCTCTTCTACGTCTACCGTTCTTACAATCCTTGGCCTTCCTGGTCCTCCACTTCGCTTCAATGTTTTTCGAAGACGTTGATGAATACTTTGAAATATTTTTCTATCGGGAGAAATGTGGTTAGGAAACCGTTCAATGTACAGTAGCCTAGCTTCTAGTGCATTGCCATCAGCAAGTCCATAAATAAAATGCATGTCAGCCATCTCGGCATTCGTATAGCGAGCCATGATAGAGGACTTCACTAACAACCGTTTACACGTCAACTAGTCAAACGTCAATCAATCTTAACAAATGCGAAAATGGATTTGTTGAAAATTTTTTTCGCCTTATATCTTCGCAACAAAGCGCTTTTTCAAGAATCATCAAAGGATAAAATATCCTTAGAATAGTCCAAGGAAAAACCTCTTGAATTTTTGTCGCATATTTAACTAACACCCTGTATAATATCTACCAGAGTTCAGTTGGAAAGGTGTATGATTGAATTAACACACAGTTAACAACAATCATGTAAAAGGTCCTTGTTTCATTTCAATATAGGGGTTACTGAAAAAAGTTAAATTTATATATTTTGTCAAACTTTTGAGGGTATAAAAAACCATAGAAAATAAACTCTTGTTATAAAACAGGTTATAAACAGGTTATCGAGATATAGGTAATTAGTATCGAAAGTAGTTAGGTAACTAGGTAGATTCGATACTTAGGTAACTAAGTATCGAAATTCTTGTAGTATTCCTACTGATTAGACAAAAATCAACTTTTGACTGATCCCTTCACGCAGGAGCTCATTCGCTTCCTTGTCTTGATATATTTTTAGATGTCTAGCAAAAGGCCCGATAAAAGGAAATATATTAAGGTATTTTCTTTAATTTGTTTTTGTTATTTAATGACAGCTTATTTCCCTGAATAAAGCCAATCACCGATGTTAGAGACGAACTATCCGCAATCTGAAAAATTTGCTGTACCTGTGGATCTTGTGGTGGTGAGGAATTTTTTTTACTTGCCTATCATTGTATAGACGGGAACAGAGTTTATACGTTGGTTTCTTCATTTAAATTTTTTTCAAACGTCAAATTTATTACCTAATCACTTCTTTGGTTACGATTCAAAATTATATAAGGTATTGATGAGGTTGTTTGTGTTAGATATATTCTTCGAAACTACCAGTGAATATTCCGGTGTAATTTTGTTGACCCTGACGAGTTGTCTAATATTTTGTTCTCGCTATGCATTTTCCAGTTTGATCTAATGACTGTAGTTCGCTAAGGGTCGATTACAGTTGCAGAAGTTATATCTGTCATAATATAAATGGCAAGCAAGAGATTGAGAGCTCTTATCTTTAATTAAGGAGTGCAAATTGAATAAATCTATTTAACTAGGTCAGATTCCACTACAGCTAAAAGCTGCGGTAGTGCTGCTACCGGCCTATAAATAAAGGAGAGCCCGATGACCTAATCTCTTGCTCTCAGCACGGTCTTAGGAGTAATTTTCCACTCAGGCCACTACCACTGATTTTTTCCGCTGTTAATAAAAGGTTGATAAAAAAGAAAGGGTATTGGGAATCTGTTTCGATCCTTCATGTGATCTGATAATTTGAATATTTCATCTGTCAGTGAAAAATTAGATAAGATTGCTTTAAGTGAGAATGTCACTGAGTGGATACTATCATTGTAAGTAGATATATTCTTTGAGGAAAATCAGCTAATAACGATCGGTAACTCTACAAGGAAGTGTGGTAGGTTCTAATTTTTTACTTTATGTAAATGAGTTACCTCAACATATTAGTTGACATTTGTTTATGTACGCTGATTCAGGTAAAACATTAACTAACCTTGAAGACTTCATGTATGGTGTCAAAGAAACAGGCTTATCATCAATTACGGTAAAACTCAATGTTTTTTAAGAATAAACAGTTGTATAAATAAGCTAGGAATAAGTGTTATTATTAAAGGTCGTTGATTAGAAATCAGCAACCTTCTATGCGTTTAGCGTAATGAAACTGGGATGGACATATTAACAGGCTCTGCTCCAGCTTAAAAAAATCGTGGTATGCTATTTCGACACTGTTACAGTCTGTACCATTGCTCTTTTATTGAAGTAGACTGCACCGTTTTATATTCTAAGGTTGCGTAAAATATTATATCCTGGGGACAAAGCTCATCCATGGAACTTGTATTCGTTTTGTAGAAAAGAGTACAGAGAACGATTTTCTGTATGTAGGCCCATATAAACTGAATATTGAGTAATTACATAATAAAGTAAATAAAATTAGAATTCTCTTGGCGCAAGGTGATGCTCAAAAACTTAATTATTAACTTCTCTAGCACCATTTTAATATGGGCTATTTACTGAAGATAATTCTCAATAACTCCGAAACGGTGGGCGTCAGACCCATGATGTCATATATCATTGAACTTGTCTTTAGAAGGTCTTTCTGAAAATATAATAATATATAGGGTGTGCTATTTAAAAAAAGGAACTTTAGTTCATCGCCCTGTATGTAAACAGGTTATAAATTTGTAAATATTGAAAAATTGAAGATAACGTTGAAAAAAACAATTTCATATAATTTTTTTCCTTGGAACTTTTAATTTCTGAGATAAGGTATAGGCCCATATTAAACGGGCCACCTTGTACCATGGTTTTTACTCACTATAGGTATAGTAATGTAATTAGTATTATTATTTTTAGTACAATATTTTAATAAAGTTTCACGTTTGTTTTTATAACTTGTATTAGTTGTTTCTTTTATACTACTTGTTTTGTAATATGTAATGTTTGTGGTCATGTTTATACTGTAACCTTTCCTTCACATGTTCCATTCTAGCTGTAATAATCGGTTAAATAACGAATAAACTATTTTTAATATTATTGCTATTATTAGTATTATTATCTATAATCTATTACCCCATCCTTTTTCGGTTACGCCGTACTTACCCATCACAACGCAGTGCTTAGGCTCTCCAGAAGTACTGATTTCCGGTGACTCGCTGGAGAAATCAGACTCCGATTGCTCGGTGTACGTGGATGTGTCAGTCAAGTTTACTAGATTTTCCGTCGCCTGGTTGGAAGACAGTTCTTGTGATGTCGTCCGTGTAGTGGTGGAAGAACTTGGCGCGACTACTTTGCGGTTTGCCACTGCCGAAGCTGTAGAGGAGGAAGTTGAAGCCAGTTGAGAGTTTGCTGGAACGCTAACTACAAATAATATGTCATGTTCATTTCTTTGCACACGAACTTAGAGTATACAGGCTGATTCAAATTCGGGTCTATGCATAGGGTAAGTTGCGCAATTAGGGAACCAATATATTGGCTGAAAAATGTCAAGACTAACTTGTCAAGACTAAATGTCATACCGACATGGTTAGGTAGTGGGGGATCGAATAGAACGAGCGGCGTGGGAACATAGTTTGACATTTGTATTCGTATATTGCAAATTGCAAGTCTGAAAGTTCTCAAATTAGAAGGTAACTTTTGCAAGCTTTCTATAGTTCCAAATTTCCTTAATTCATTTTCAATGCACTCCGATAGTTGTGAAATTTGTGACTTTTTAAAATATTTTAAAAATATTGAAATTTTGAAAATTCGTTTTTATTTTATTCCAACATTATTTGAGTACATATTGAAAAAAGACCAACACTTCATCCCATCAACTTTTTGTGCTCTATCGAATGGCATAATTATATTTTTCATAACACGTTTTGTCTGTCCAGGGCCATCATCAATTAAATGTGTTTATGTGCGGTCCTGGAAGTTTTATTATATTTTTTTAAATCTCTGTGTCTTCTGAGACTATGCTGCCATCGCCCAAAGCAAATTCAGACGTTTTGTCCCGAAAAATCCACCTTTAATATTGCCATTACGATACATTCATTTTTTTTTATTCCGTCTCGTCTAATCTGTCGTATTGTCAAAAAAAATCCAAAAGATTATAAAAAAAACCTCATTTTCATGCTATATTTTTATAGTAAATTATAGTAATATTATAATATATAGTAATATAGTAAAATTAAATTCAACAAAATTTAAGGAAATATCACTAAAAACAACAAAAATATATAACATATGTTTAAATTGGTGCCCACCATGTTCGATCCATTTGTTAATTATTTTGTTAATATTATTAGTAGAACGTTCAAGGTCCCTCTGCCTAACCGGAGTTAAAGCATTGAGAAAAAGCACCTGATTAGGTTTTCCAGAAATACTCTGGAAGAATACTTGGACAATATACCCTTAGCGGAGCGTAATAGAACATGGCTTCAACATGACGAAGCACTCCCTCACAAGGAAGGTATCTGAACAAGTCAATGCGGAATTTAAGAGGTGATCGATCAGAAATATAGGTCTTGTGAGGTGGCCACCAAGGTCTGCTGATCTTACAGTATGAGATTATTTCTGATGAGGTGTCATAAAAATTATAGATAGAGGTAATGTGAAATTTCCAATCCATGATTGAGTATGCCGCTCCTTCTCCCATACAAGTCTCTGACTTCTGGGCTCATTATAAAGATGAGAATGAGGGATAGAGATATTATTATATTATTATTATTATTATTATTATTATGAGTGAATGAATAAAACTTGATGTATCAAATGGAAATATTGAAGGTGAATTTTTTGGGACAAAACGACTGAATTTTAACTTTTTCTAGATGATTAAAACCATAGACATATAATACTATTAAAACTACAGGTGTAATCCTCCCCAGATGATTCTAACTTGGTTGGCGAAACGAATGCATAATAGCGTTTTGGTGTTATGTATGAAACTACGTCAGTGTTATCTTCACACCTAAAGTTCCAACCCCTTTCAAGATAGAGGTAGCTGTTATGTTAAATTTTTATGTTGATTCAATAAAGAACAATGGGTCCGAGTAATTTCCTTTTCTTCACATTATTAAATTAAAGGGATTGGGGTTATACATAATCCTCGGTTCGTTGATGGCGATTGATATTGCACTGCTATTGATTGCCTCTCCCTGCAGATGTGGTTAGTAGTTACTAGCAGCCAATATCTCATACATTCGGTTGTGTGCATATATTGTGTATCCGCGATAACGCAGTTAGTTGCTTGTTGCTGCCATTCGGTCTTAGCAAATGAACTTTATTGAATTCGTTCACTGCGTGAAAAGGACAGACAGCCTCCCCACAAAATTTTTTCTCAAAAAATTAATATTGTTTTATAATATTACTGAATCTGCTTGAAGTAATGAGTGAATTAATCTTATACAGGATAAATAACTGGGAGTCTGTTTTTCAGAAGAGAGGTCTAAACCATTACCTACGAATTTTATCACTAAAATATTTTAATGGTCATGTCATTCGTCTTATAGTGAAATACATTTATAGTCAAAACAAGAGTCAAGCGATGTATGTCATCAACATTTGTTTCCTTGTAATTATGTAATACTGTAAATCACACTAATGTAAGCTATGCTGAAATACATTACAATTAAAAAAAATTATATATGGGGTCATCATAAAGCAAGGGGTATATTTTAAAGCCTTTATAATTTTAAGAAATCAAGCTAGTAGCAAAAATTAAATGGAATCTAATCGCAATAATTGGATTTTACTGTATCTACGGAAAACAAAAGAGTTGTGCCAACTGCTGATAAAATTTCAAACGTAATCATTGCGATTTAGAGAATTGTTCTCAAAATAAAACTCACGTAAACGTAAATTGAAACGATTTAAATTTTAATAACATAGATCTACAAACAAGAATTAGTTTAGTAAAAAATTTGGTGTTTGAACACGACCAACAACGCTGGAATAATTAAAAGATTCTATTAAGGAGCAAATTGCTGCAATTCAACCATAAATGCTGAATAATGCTATCTTATGTACAATTTGGAGGAACGGTTGGTGATTGTACAGCAGCAAAATAGATGACATATCGAACATTTGCGTTAACCACCGTTGGACATAAGAAATCCCATTGTTTAGGCAATCGAATTTCTTTCACATCCTGTTATTAACTTATATATATAAAACTGAAATATATCCCTTACTTTATGATAACCTCTGAAGAATAACATTGTGGATCCTTTATGACGTGCGTCGCTTGGTTCCTTGTTTCGAATTTCTCTTTTATTTTAAAGAGAACATATTTTTGTACTTTATATTATTCTCCGCAAGTATAATTTTAAATTCATTATATGTAAAATTAACCCGTTTTAATATTTTAAATATAAAGAGTACTATTTATAAAGAAAAAGTGTTAGCGTTTAACATAAACGAAAATACATAGAAATATGTATAGTTCTTCGTAGGCTATTTTAAAAAAATCACAAGATTTTTTGAAATATTACCACTTGAACTAAGTTTCTCTAGAAAATTAGACCCATGGTACTGATTTCATTAATAATTCTACAGGACAAAAATAATATGTTGCTTTTATATCTATAAGGCCCAAATTTTATAGTAATTTTAAAATATTGTGACATTATTGTGCTTTAAACTTTAAGATACATAAAACTTTCATACAAATTTGTCAAAAACAAGACTTTGAGAAAGTAATTTATTGACAGTTTGCTCAACGCCGACTTTTATTTAATCATTTTTCTTAAGTTTCAAATGTAATAAACACATATTATTTCAAATACCTTAAGAAATGTTTTTTAAATAACACTTACTGCATGGTGAAAATGGCCCCCTGTCTCTGCAAGGACCTTCCACTGCAGGAGGGCAGTCCTGCCACCAGCAGAACATTTCTCCATCCAAGCACAGGCAAAACTCGCATTGATCTCGACGATATATCTGAAAATAAAAACATGTTATCATAATCAATAAAAATGATGGTGCCAGTTCCTATACATAATTTGCTGAATTTTTTGTTTTCTTTTGAGACACACGAACGTACTCCAAAAAGTGCACTATCTTCCTATGTTTCTAAGCAAGTCATAATTGTTATTGGTTTTTTCGTTTCCGACAATAGAGATCTACCGAAGTTAAATGAATAAAATGACGTCAATTGAACAAAGGACAAAGGAATACTAGAGTTTGTGTTAGCCCCAATTAATAAGGATACCAAATGGGTCTTTGAGACCCAATAATTAGACGGTTAATTCTTGCACATTTTCCGCCTCTACGGCTTCACAGAACTTCACTAAAGGAGGAAATAACTGTACACTAGTAGTTTTGTGGTTTTACAGCAATTCTTGGCGAACCGTGTCTATCTGAAAGTCACCGGGATAAAAATCCATTATTTATAAATGCATGGTTGCAAGCATTTGAATTAAACACTGCCTGATCTATTTGAAAGGTGCCATTGAGGAATAGTACAGACAAGGGAAAATAAGTTCGGCGATATTATTCATCAGCTAAAAATGCTTTCATACTTGGTTAGTATTACCAAGTAATTCGAAGTAAATGAAAAGAGATTGTAACAAAAGCTGACATGGTCAACGTCAAGCGGCCTTGTGCGAGTAAATTCAATATCTTTAGACGGTAACATCTGGCTCAAATAGATATATTTTGTAGAACCATCTCTGGTTCTGTAGCAAAGATGTCGTTTTGGGTCATAAATAGTATTGAGCATTATTCGGGCGTAACAGATTTATTAAAACGTTTTATGGATGTCTAAATCCGTGCATCCCCAGGTGACGGAAAAGTGTTTAATAGACAAAGCGCTCAATTGGGCATAACTAATTAAAGCCAGTAAATTGTAATGAATTATGGTGGTACTTGGAAGTTCTCCGAAGTAAGATCTTTTGTATGTTCGTAGACAATAGTGCAAAGGCATAGGTCAACCTGGTTTTTCGGGGAGTTTTCCAGGAATAATAACAGTAGAGTAAGCCGTAACTCCCCCTCACTTGGAGACGAGGATAATATCTAAGGGTTTTAGGTCACTAGCTAGGAAACAGTATTTTGATTGGCCACCGTGACAGAAACAGGTCATGGTTCGCGGTACTAGATAGAGAGGAGAAACGTACCTTAACAACCAATGGGATTAGTGTTTTTAAATTTTATAGCAAAGAAACTTTACGTGGAAAGTTTTGAC
The DNA here is from genome assembly GCA_963924545.1 of Pogonocherus hispidulus. NCBI lineage: Eukaryota > Metazoa > Arthropoda > Insecta > Coleoptera > Cerambycidae > Pogonocherus > Pogonocherus hispidulus. The sequence goes on along the minus strand of OZ004698.1, from coordinate 45,558,684 downwards.
TGAAGAAAAGTTAGTCTCCCGCGGTACGACTTCACAACCAGTTTGTAATTATTTGGGGCTTCTTCCCATAGTGTGAGGCAAACCACCCAGGCAGGGTAAAGTACGTTTCTCGGGCTCTACGAAGACGCTGTTAGTTGTTTTATCTAGAATCAGTCAGTTTAGAGTTCTCTTAGTATTGTATCCATTCGTTTTCTGAGGTCAAATATCATTTCAGTATTTTGCATTTCGATTTTGTTTACGTTTCTAAATTCTATTTATTTGTTATTAAAAACCCTTGCCTAAAAGTGCTGTGTTTTCATTTAAATCCGCCCAACTACCCTCTCAGTGTTAGCATATAAGAAGTGTCCCAGGAATACGTCCCTACATCGAGGTTCAGGATAAGATAACTCACGGTAAGTCAAACCTTTTTATACGTCAATCACAGCATATCTCGAACCCCGCGACAGAGAAATTGATTCAGTATAGTAAACCTTAGACTCCCTTTCGAGATAATTGATTACATAAGTAAGTTTCGTGAAGCCTGTATAGTACATCGGCCAGCCTGTTACAGTATAAGCACCGAGGGGAAGCATATACTTCAATCAGAAATGTGAGAAAAACAAAAATTATTTATTACAAACCATATTTCGTTTAAATACATTGACGAGTTCGAGATTATAATATTTTACTCATGGTAATGTGTCTGTACGTACATTTCAAGAGCACCCTGTTTATTAGTAAAGTTGGAATGAATCTTACAAGTAATTTCAATCACTATATCCATGATTCACTTCAACCAACGATACTTCACTTATTCTCTACAGCCTCTAACATGATTTCGAGGTAAGTGGAATCTACCAAGTCTATTACACTATCTCTCCACCTCTCTATCTCGGCCTGTCTACGAGTTTCCATACAATTTTGATGTTCAAACAGTTCACAACTCAATCAGGGACCCTCCTGATGCATTTACACGGCCAATTGGCCACAGATTGGGGAAAGTTTGGGACTGAGTTTTATTATCATACAGACCGTCAACTTTGTCATTGTAAAGGCTTCATTGTCCAATTATAGACGCAAGTGCCATCCTGGATCTTGTTAAAAAGCAATGAATGGTAACGGCTAAGCCATTGTGCCTAAGCGCATTCAGACATTGTTAAAGTACTGTTAAAGGGAAAAAGAAAACTCGACAAAAAAGGATACGATTGCACTGTAGCGGTAATTATGTATCTGGATCTTATAGTAGAGAAGTTAACTCGTAAATGTGTGCCCAGTTAATTTAATTTGTAACCAATTGTGAATAGGTTGGAAAAATCTTTATATAAATATATTTGTATAACCTTATTTAACCATTTTATTTTCATTATTGAACTGTTTGTTAATCTAATTAAATTTTAAAAGTCAAATTCATTAATTAATGCAGTAAAAATTTCGGCAGGACTTTCTACATTATGTTGTCCGTAGTTAATAATATTATAACAAACTATGAAGGTTCTAGTAGCGTATTCATGATATAAAATAAAATAAGGAACCAGTCACAACCAGTTAAATAATTTAAAACTGGCGGTCACATTTTTTATGACTGATTTGTGAGTGATGTGAACAACTTGGAACAACTAGCCTATAGTGATTTTTGCATTGTCATACCAATTGTTATGAGACGGTTTCGTGGCCAATAATAGTTATTTGTTTAACTAGTACAAAAAATACATGTTTTCGGGACGAGGGAAAGGGTTCGCTACGCGTCGTCCGCCAATTTTACGATCTCGAAAACGTATTTTTTATACGAGTTTAACATAATATTTTTTTTTCAACCGCTTCTAATTAGCACCTCCAGTTTACAGATTAATCGGAGCACTATCTGTTTCTATTTTTCTATTTAATTAAACCTCAATATATTATGTGACATGCAATGTCAATGTCAAATTACTTTTCGGTACTGTACAACTGTGGTACAACTGTACAATAATCTCTTTTTTGTACAGTTTCTATGGCGATCTCAAATAGTCCCGAAATGGGTCTCTTTTTATACAAAATAATTTGATGTTATAGTGGTCGTATGGTTGGAAAAAAATATATTTTTTGTTGATGTCATCTTGAATTTGTCGATGTTTATCGATACAGATTATGTGATACAGTTTACCAAGTTGGTAAAGTTAGTAAATCATGATACAGTTTATATCAATATTATGCAGCCTACCAAATAATTCAAAACTACGTTTGTACTTCCAACATACTTTTGGCCTTTGTAGATTAATGCAGATTTCTTATGAAGGACCTTTTTCTCTTGACCCTGAATGAGGTTTATCATACGTTGAGGTAGAAATACTACTTTGTCCTCTACAGATAGTTCAACCATTGGAGTTTTGCTAAAACGGGCGTTGACAATTTTTAATCCACATATTGCCGCTGTAACCAGCAGAGAAAGTCTCGTAATTACATATTGAGTAATTCTTTTAGAAATTTGCCTCCTATTAATAGCTACGAGATCCATCTACAATTAAAATATCATTAGAACTTATATCTTGGATACAACATTTACAACCCAAAAAAAATTATATATCTTATCTTTATCTTGTTACAAATAGTACACAACACAAACTTAAAGATTTTGCACTGAATGTAAAACAGAATAGACTCTGTTGTGTTTCTCTACTCATTTATAATCAAGCCAAACCTACATCACAAACTGTATAAACCAATAATTGTTATTAGCTATGATGCACCACACCATATATGAATAGGGCCTCCACAACATCCACTTAATTGTAGTGAATGCAAACGAAAACTAGAAACGTGTAAATATTAATGTATATAAACAAACTCAATTCGTGGAATCTATTGAACGCAATCTATGTGTGTTCACATATCATATATCGGATGTGACTGACTTTATGGACTACTCATCACTCAGGATAGATCATGCAATTCTTCCCGTCTTTATTTCACAGTGATCTAGAATACTGGGCCACTTAACTACCACATATTTTCTAGGCCATCCACCTCTTCCACCTACATTCTTCGTTATGTCCTATTCACTGTATACACAGCATATCTAGGCAAAAAATTTATGGGGAGTTCTAGGCCAATGGAAGACCTGGCCTAGGAGTATCTTTCTTTATCTACTGGTGCCCTAAATGTTACCCTAAATCTCTCTACACCTCTACGTTGACTCAGAGAATAACATTAAAATTATTAATATGAATAACTTCAAAAGCCAATGGTGAGAACAATCGACTTTGACAAAAATATCACTAATCTAGATAAAAATTGTTGATTAGATTTCATTATCACTTAAGATGGGATTGCTAGTAGAACTAGTAGAGTCATAAACATATTTAGGTATAGTATAAGACACTTAATGTAGGTACCTATATCGTTGAATGTAAAATGTTAACGCAAATCCCCATATCCCCGGTGACAATTCCCCGTCAACAAAACGCTCAAACTCAGCCATTGTGCGTTTGATGTTCGTTCGTTGTTTATTCCCTTTCGCACAGCCCCTGAAACAATTAGGGGGTGCTTATCCGTCCTTAAGACGGTTAATCGCGGTGTACAAACGGGAACGAGCGGCTGTATAAATCATCCTGGAGATTCAGAATGAGCTAAGGTAAAATGGCATAGCCTAATGCTTAAATCTGCGTTTTAAATTACGGGAGATTGAAGCCTTTCGGATGAACAGGGCCATTGTTGCCTTTCCATTATGTTTTCTCACCAAGAGGATACTTCGGATGTTTTCGTCTCCGCTTAAAATTCCTATTTGCTGCTATAGGCTGGGTTTCGTGGGGAACTGTATCTAGAACAAAGGGAAGGGGTGTTTGTGAATTAGGCACACGCGTGTCTTGCAGAAGACAATAAAAATAATTATTTTCAAGTAAAATAGATAACGGTCACGTTTCTTAATTTTCCGAAGTTGGTTTAGCCTACACAGAATTTATTGGTTTTTTATTTTTTATTGCTCGTGCACTGAAAGAAATGTTCTTTATTCATTATCGGAATTCCAAAAGCCATTATAAGATCACTGAAATTAATACCATAAAATATAGCACTCGCTATCTTATCATATTAATACACATAACATTACACTAAAATTAATTTAACATTAGGCCACGCATAGTCCACGTATTGCAAAAAGCTCATATAAATAAGAGTAAGTTGGACGAGTCAAACTGTGTTAAAGCATGAATAGCCGAATCGTTGTCTTATTTTTTTTCTGTGAAAGTGAATCTATGAATTTATATTGCCTTATCCATTTTATTAAAAATGGCGAATGCGCCACGTGTATATGTACTTGCCTAAACACAAGCTATTTCGTACTTATCGTGGACATGGTAAGCCATAAAAGCTTTAAAATACATAATAAACGTCGAAATTATGTAGAACTGTCACGATAAACACAGATACACGTATTTCTGATTTTTTTTGTTCTATAACTTAAGTATAACCTTCAATCTGGCAAGCAACCTTTCGAGAGCAGACGGTTTTTACATATTTTTGCAACATCAAATTACCCGATGGGAATATTCAATTTCAGTTGACACGGAAGAACTGACATGAGGTAAGGGCAGAAGAAGCTATTAACCAAGTCAGGAATTTATTCTAGACAGGATCCTGTACCATTTTGGTGCGAAGATTATAACAAAAATATACGTTACACTTATACAATGATCCATAGACTATTAATGTTGCACATGTAATATAATAATGATACTTATATTTTTTGCTTTGTAATAGAAATAATGAAGACTATGTGTCCTATATCCGGACAAATAATAATAATCAAACAAATATAAATCAAGTTAACATAAATCAAGACAGTTCAAAAGTATCATCAAAACATTGTTTGTAAATTCTATGTTGCTACCCTATATATACCTTAGTATATATAGGTACTCCTGAAGATAAAATATAATTTAGAGTTTTCTGTGTTATTTTTTATGTCTTATATAGTTTTAAATAAACATGTATACCTTGTCACAATAAACTCAACTAAGCTAGGGATGTGCAATTCCACTAGCTTAAGTTTATTGACATTAGCTCCGGTAGCTCAGGGAGATTTATGACACTAGGGCGTAGTTTTGTAGGGCTGCTTTGAATGTTGACAAGTTATTTGGGCACCAGGATAATTTTTAAATATAAGATAAAAGAAAACTATATAAAAGTTAGTTGAATACACTATAATCAAATAAGCAAATTGAATTGAAATTACAATTGAAAAATAAAGTTACTATTTAACAGTAATTAAAAAAAATGATGAAATATTGACTAAAAAATGAAAAAAAAAAATGTAAAATGAAATTTTAAAATTGGCTAACTTTACATAAATTTTAGGAGGTTCGGGGTCACTCTGACAATCTCGTTCCTTCTTTATGAGGTCAGTACTCTCACCCTTAACCTGTGCTGATGATGGGATCCAGGTGGACTTGCCGTGGCAAAGTGGGGAAGCTAGAGCTCTAGTCCAGATGACGGTCACGTACTGCTAAGTCCAATCCTCTTATCTAGGGATCTGCAGGTGGTAAGCGTCCAGAGTTCTTCAGCAGGTTATAGATCTTGCAGTCAGGTTACGGCAGCCTCGTCCCAGAAGAGTACATACAAAGAATTGTTTGTGTTAAGAGTGCCCCAAAATTTACAAATATATAGATGAACGTTGACGGCTAGTGTAGCCAAGATTAAAAATTATAATTAAATTCCTGAAGGGAATGTACCATAAAATATGGTTGTTGTCAAATACTCTGTGAATTATCACAGGGAAAATTATAAACAAATGAAAACAAAACCTGGAAGGTGTCAACCTTTAGTGACCCGACCCAGAATGAAGCAAATAAAATTACCCAAAAAATTGCATTCAAATGAACTGATTACAGTTCAGCACTCGACAATTTCTTAATAAAAACTCTAATCGTTAATATTTAAACTTACTATAGTTCAGAAGGAACAAAAATAAATTCAATAAAAAAACCCTCTATTATCTGACCCAAAATTCCAAAAACAACGGTTTCATAACCGGTTAAACAAGGAAATATTACCATTCTAATTAGGTAAAAGAGAAAAATTATTTCATTAATATTTCAAATACTGAGTGACAAGTTGTAAAAATTCGTATTGATTGATTGTACAAATTTGTTACCAAAGAACAATAATCAATGAATTTACAAATATTAGGAACTGTTCCAGTCTTCTAATCGGCGTGCATGTGAGTTATTAAAATAAAATATCTACTCAGGTAGGCAAAGCAATACCACACTACCTCTAAACAAATGTAGATAATTACAAAGAAACAAATTAATTAATGTAGTGCAGAAAGTACGATATTAGCAATTTTCTATAGCTTACATACAATATATGATAACGCTAAGATAAGAGAAGATAAGATAAAGATAAGATAAATGAACTTAATTCCCAAAGGGCACAACACGTGGTTTTGACTAGTTGCAATCCGATTCAAACAAAATGGAGGCAAGAAAACTCAAATTTATTGGTTTTAAAAAACAATGTTTTCTATAATCTCCTGACTAGAGCACAGCTTCACAAATTTATAAGGTAATATTGAAACAGTATTCTAATGTTCTGAATCGTATTCCTGATCACCATATAGGGTGACAAAAAAATCTCACTGACCACGCCTAAATAATTTACCTAAAATCCAGGTAAATCCTGATTATATATGAAATATAATTACTTAATAATAACAACAAATCGCTATGATCGTATTTCTGTACTAATAATTATAATCGCAACCAATAATGAAAGTGAATAAATTATATATATCAAATAGATAAATAACTCACATGTGCCTATCAACGAAGACGGGGACTGTCTATCTCTCTGTCCTAATTACACCGGCGTTCTCGCTTGAGGCCACCGTTTTTCTTTAGCCAATGAGCGTCCTCCAACGCAGAATATTTGAAAACGGAAAACTTAAGCCACCAACAATTAGGTTGGGTGTTTTACGGGGTGCATAATAGTCAACCTCATGAAACGACATTAAAATGTACGTTACAACCTTTTCTATTGAGGATAGAGTACAGAAATGTAAAAAACTGATTTTGCGTTAAAAAATTCAATAATGAAGTGTGTAATTTAAAGTTGACACTTTAATGTAATACGTTGATTTAATATTTTCAGATGTAAAATGACGAATATAAATAAGAGCGTTAAAAATATTAAAAACGAAGCTATTTAAAAAAAACTCACACATAATGGTCTCTTATATAGGACATATTCTTTAAAACGATTAAGTATTTCCTTGAGTACCTAAACAGCAAGAAAGAGGTGAAAATTTTACTCGAAATTTACCCGGTTTTTGGGCCAGAGAAGTCCGCGCACATAAGGAGTAAAATTTACTCCGCGGGAATTTGGTAAATTTTACAAAGACATTATTTAACCGTAATTTGGTAGAATTTCATTGCAAGTGTGTTAATAAATTACTGTATTATGTGTAATATTTATTGTTTTTTGAATTATATGTGTGTAAACACTTATTTATTTATATAAGGTACTTAAATATATGTGAAACATTCAATTAACAATAAAAAACATAAAAGCGTTGAAGTTGAAATTAGATATGTATTTATATATTCATTACAATATGGATTATTTGTAAAAAGTTTTGAAAGCAATTTATGTTTTATAATTTTAATGTTATACTACATAAAACGTGTATAAAATATTTATTTTGCTGTTTGCGTAAATGATATTTCTATAACTGCAGCTAAAGATTGTTTTCATTATTTCAGCAGTTTCCTTTAAATTAACTTCAATAATATGTACTCAACTTGTATATAATATCTGTAACTTATTTCTGGTGCATTCTCATGTTTCATTGTTGTCTTTTTTGGGATTACACCACCTGTAAAATAATAAAAGACAAGAAACCAGAAGTATTCAACTAAAATATTCAAAGTGTAGTAACAAGACCAAATAATGTATATGCAACAATGAGGCGAGGATCGACGGGAAACGTTTAGAAAAAAGCTAGTCAAGTGTTAATTTCTTTTAAATTTAATTATAATAATTATTTTATTTAGCCATAATTCAAAATATTATTTGTAATATTACACAATTTTGTATAAAACTGAAAAACTACTTATGAAAATTAGTTAATTTATCAAATATTTATTTTGTTGCATTACAGTGTTTCATTTTTGGGGCAAACATTAGAAGATTGCCTTGTTATTACACTTTGAATATTTAATTTGAATACTTCTGGTTTTCTGGTTTCTATTATTTTACAGGTCGTGTAATGCAAAAAAAAACTACAATGAATACAAATTCCAATAGGTTTTATTGGTGCTTTAAATTAGGCGACTTTTTTCCATTTTATACTTTTAATAACATTGACTATTACTGCTCTTAAGCTTTTTAGAACATTTAATATAAGGTATGTGTAAGTAGGTAATCTATCTAAACAAGACATTTTTTAATAATGATGAAACGATATTAATCATACAAGATCGATCTGGGGTGGTCATAATGAGCAGTTTTCATATTTACAAAAGTCTCCAATCATTTACAAATAACATTATGAACGTTTCCATTTGCCGTTTTTCTGCAGTGCTTAGTAATTTTACCTAGTTGTAGAAAGATTCCTAATCACCAGGTGTAAAATAGAATCCACATAAAACCATTTTCCCACATATTTCACGACTGTTGATTCACTCAAACTCAATATACGTTTAGAACTAATATTAAGACTGAAATTAACGATACACCGACACAAATAGTAATTATAGCGACCAGTAATTATTGTCAAGAACTTTAAATACAGTAATTTTTACAGTAACCAGCGCGCGCACAATCCACGTATTGGAAAAAGCTCATATAAATATGAGTACGTTGGAAGAGTCAATTTTAAACTGTGTTAAAGCATGAATAGCTGATTCATTGTCTAATTTTTATTCTGTGATAATTACTCTATGAACCTCTACTTTACACCCATTTTATTAAAAATGGCGAATGCGCCACGTGTAAAGGTACTTGCCCAAACACAAGTTATTTCGTACTTATCGTCGCCATAGTTAGCTATAAAAGCTTTAAAATACATAATAAACGTCGAAATTATGTAGAACTGACACGATAAACACAGATACACGTATTTCTGATTTTTTTTGTTCTATAACGTAAGTATAACCTCCAATCTGGCAAGCAACCTTTCGAGAGCAGACGATTTTTACATATTTTGCAACGACATCAAATTACCCAATGGGAATATTCAATTTCAGTTGGCACGGAAGAATTGACATGAGGTAAAGCCAGAAGAACCTATTAATCAAGCCAAGAATTTATTGTAGACAAGGTCCTATAGCATTTTGATGCGAAGATTATAACAAAAATAGACGTTACACTTATACAATGATCCATAGACTATTAATGTTGCACATGTAATATAATAATGATACTTATATTTTTTGCTTTGTAATAGAAATAATGAAGACTATATGTCCTATATCCGGACAAATAATAATAATCAAACAAATATAAATCAAGTTAACATAAATCAAGACAGTTCAAAAGTATCATCAAAACATTGTTTGTAAATTCTATGTTGCTACCCTATATATACCTTAGTATATATAGGTACTCCTGAAGATAAAATATAATTTAGAGTTTTCTGTGTTATTTTTTATGTCTTATATAGTTTTAAATAAACATGTATACCTTTTCTATTGAGGATAGAGTACAGAAATGTAAAAAACTGATTTTGCGTTAAAAAATTCAATAATGAAGTGTGTAATTTAAAGTTGACACTTTAATTTAATACGTTGATTTAATATTTTCAGATGTAAAATGACGAATATAAGAGCGTTAAAAATATTAAAAACGAAACTATTTAAAAAAAAACTCACACATAATGGTCTCTTATATAGAACATATTCTTTAAAACGATTAAGTATTTCCTTGAGTACCTAAACAGCAAAAAAGAGGTGAAAATTTTACTCGAAATTTACCCGGTTTTTGGGCCAGAGAAGTCCGCGCACATAAGGAGTAAAATTTACTCCGCGGGAATTTGGTAAATTTTACAAAGACATTATTTAACCGTAATTTGGTAGAATTTCATTGCAAGTGTGTTAATAAATTACTGTATTATGTGTAATATTTATTGTTTTTTGAATTATATGTGTGTAAACACTTATTTATTTATATAAGGTACTTAAACATATGTGAAACATTCAATTAACAATAAAAAACATAAAAGCGTTGAAGTTGAGATTAGATATGTATTTATATATTCATTACAATATGAATTATTTGTAAAAAGTTTTGAAAGCAATTTATGTTTTATAATTTTAATGTTATACTACATAAAACGTGCATAAAATATTTATTTTGCTGTTTGCGTAAATGATATTTCTATAACTGCAGCTAAAGATTGTTTTCATTATTTCAGCAGTTTCTTTTAAATTAACTTCAATAATATGTACTCAACTTGTATATAATATCTGTAACTTATTTGTGGTGCATTTTCATGTTTCATTGTTGTCTTTTTTGGGATTACACCACCTGTAAAATAATAAAAGACAAGAAACCAGAAGTATTCAACTAAAATATTCAAAGTGTAGTAACAAGACAAAATAATGTATATGCAACAATGAGGCGAGGATCGACGGGAAACGTTTAGAAAAAAGCTAGTCAAGTGTTAATTTCTTTTAAATTTAATTATAATAATTATTTTATTTAGCCATAATTCAAAATATTATTTGTAATATTACACAATTTTGTATAAAACTGAAAAACTACTTATGAAAATTAGTTAATTTATCAAATATTTATTTTGTTGCATTACAGTGTTTCTTTTTTGGGGCAAACATTAGAAGATTGCCTTGTTATTACACTTTGAATATTTAATTTGAATACTTCTGGTTTTCTGGTTTCTATTATTTTACAGGTCGTGTAATGCAAAAAAAAACTACAATGAATACAAATTCCAATAGGTTTTATTGGTTCTTTAAATTAGGCGACTTTTTTTCCATTTTATACTTTTAATAACATTGACTATTACTGCTCTTAAGCTTTTTAGAACATTTAATATAAGGTATGTGTAAGTAGGTAATCTATCTAAACAAGACATTTTTTAATAATGATGAAACGATATTAATCATACAAGATCGATCTGGGGTGGTCATAATGAGCAGTTTTCATATTTACAAAAGTCTCCAATCATTTACAAATAACATTATGAACGTTTCCATTTGCCAATTTTTTGCTGTGCTTATAGTAATTTTACCTAGTTGTAGAAAGATTCCTGATCTCCAGGTGTAAAATAGAATCCACATAAAACCATTTTCCCCACATATTTCACGACTGTTGATTCACTCAAACTCAATATACGTTTAGAACTAATATTAAGACTGAAATTAACGATACACCGACACAAATAGTAATTATAGCGACCAGTAATTATTGTCAAGAACTTTAAATACAGTAATTTTTACAGTAACCAGCGCGCGCACAATCCACGTATTGGAAAAAGCTCATATAAATATGAGTACGTTGGAAGAGTCAATTTTAAACTGTGTTAAAGCATGAATAGCTGATTCATTGTCTAATTTTTATTCTGTGATAATTACTCTATGAACCTCTACTTTACATACATTTTATTAAAAATGGCGAATGCGCCACGTGTAGACGTACTTATCTTAACACAAGTTATTTCGTACTTATCGTCGTCATAGCTGGCTATAAAAGCATTAAAATACAAAATAAAGGTCGAAATTATGTAGATCTGCCACGATAAACAGAGATACACGTATTTCTGATTTTTTTTGTTCTATAACTTAAGCATAACCTCCAATCTGGCAAGCAACCTTTCGAGAGCAGACGATTTTTACATATTTTTACAACGACATCCAATTACCCAATGGGAATATTCAATTTCAGTTGGCACGGAAGAATTGACATGGGCTAATGCCAGAAGAACCTATTAATCAAGCCAAGAATTTATTGTAGACAAGGTCCTATAGCACTTTGATGCGAAGATTATAACAAAAATAGACGTTACACTTATACAATGATCCATAGACTATTAATGTTGCACATGTAATATAATAATGATACTTATATTTTTTGCTTTGTAATAGAAATAATGAAGACTATATGTTCTATATCCGGACAAATAATAATAATCAAACAAATATAAATCAAGTTAACATAAATCAAGACAGTTCAAAAGTATCATCAAAACATTGTTTGTAAATTCTATGTTGCTACCCTATATATACCTTAGTATATATAGGTACTCCTGAAGATAAAATATAATTTAGAGTTTTCTGTGTTATTTTTTATGTCTTATATAGTTTTAAATAAACATGTATACCTTTTCTATTGAGGATAGAGTACAGAAATGTAAAAAACTGATTTTGCGTTAAAAAATTCAATAATGAAGTGTGTAATTTAAAGTTGACACTTTAATTTAATATGTTGATTTAATATTTTCAGATGTAAAATGACGAATATAAGAGCGTTAAAAATATTAAAAACGAAACTATTTAAAAAAAAACTCACACATAATGGTCTCTTATATAGGACATATTCTTTAAAACGATTAAGTATTTCCTTGAGTACCTAAACAGCAAGAAAGAGGTGAAAATTTTACTCGAAATTTACCCGGTGTTCGGGCCAGAGAAGTCCGCGCACATTAGGGGTAAAATTTACTCCGCGGGAATTTGGTAAATTTTACAAAGACATTATTTAACCATTAATTTGGTAGAATTTCATTGCAAGCGTGTAAATAAATTACTATATTACGTTTAATATTTATTGTTTTTTGAATTATATGTGTGTATACACTTATTTATTTATATAAGGTACTTAAATATATGTGAAACATTCAATTAACAATAAAAAACATAAAAGCGTTGTACTTGAGATTAGATATGTATTTATATATTCATTACAATACGGATTATTTGTAAAAAGTTTTAAAAGCAATTTATGTTTTATAATTTTAATGTTATACTACATAAAACGTGCGTAAAATATTTATTTTGCTGTTTGCGTAAATTATATTTCTATAACTGCAGCTAAAGATTGTTTTCATTAGTTCACCAGTTTCCTTTAAGTTAACTTCAATAATATGTACTCAACTTGTATATAATATCTGTAACTTATTTGTGGTGCATTTTCATGTTTCATTGTTGTCTTTTTTGGGATTACACCACCTGTAAAATAATAAAAGACAGGAAACCAAAAGTATTCAACTAAAATAGTTAAAGTGTGGTATCAAGACAAAATAATGTATATGCAACGATGAGTCGAGGATCGACTGGAAACGTTTAGAAAAAAGCTAGTTAAGTGTTAATCTCTTTTAAATTTTATTATAATAATTATTTTATTTAGCCATAATTCAAAATATTATTTGTAATATTACACAATTTTGTATAAAACTGAAAAACTACTGAAATTTAGTAATTTATCAAATATTTAATTTATTGCATATTTATAAAGTGGTTTTTTGGGGCAAACATTAGAAGATCGTCTTGCTATTACACTTTGAATATTTAATTTGAATACTTGTGGTTTCCTGATTTTTTCAGGTTCTGTAATTAAAAGAAAAAAAAACTACAATGAATTTATAATGTAGAACAATGTTACCTAGTAATTCAATGTATTTTGTCAGTTAGGACAAAATGATAGGTTGCAGATAGGCCTTTTAGCTCTAGTATACATAAAAACAATAATAATGTGTGTCCAATGGGACAAAAATATGAAAATCCAATTTTTGTGGATAGGACCTTTTGTCTTAGGAGGGCAGTTTAGAACTAATATTAACACTGAAATTAACGATACACCGACACAAATAGTAGTAGACTAGACCGACACACTAGTTGTAGCGACTAGTAATTATTGTCAAGAACTAGTTACTACTCATTATTACATTGAACTAATTACTAGTAATTAATACATTAATTTTTTCAGTCACATACAAGTCAAATATGAGTACGTTGGACGAGTCAATATTAAACTGTGTTAAAGCATGAATAGCTGATTCATGCTTAGCGTGGTCTAATTTTTATTCTGTGATAATGACTCGATGAACCACTGTCTTACATTCATTTTATTAAAAATGGCGAATGCGCCACGTGGAGATGTACTTGCCTTAACACAAGTTATTTCGTACTTATCGTCGCCATAGTTAGCTATAAAAGCTTTAAAATACACAATAAACGTCGGCATTATGTAGAACTGACACGATAAACACAGATACACGTATTTCTGATTTTTTTTTGTTCTATAACTCAAGTATAACTTCGAATATGACAAGCAACCTTTCGAGAGTAGACGACTTTTACATATTTTTGCAACGACATCAAATTACCCAATGGGAATATTCAATTTCAGTTGACACTGAAGAACTGACATGAGGCAAGGCCAGAAGAAGCTATTAACCAAGTCAGGAATTTATTCTAGACAGGATCCTGTACCATTTTGGTGCCAAGATTATAACAAAAATATACGTTACACTTATACAATGATCCATAGACTATTAACGTTGCACATGTAATATAATACTGATCCTTATATTTTTTGTTTTGTAATAGAAACAATAAAGACAATATGTCCTATATTCGGACAGATAATAATAATAATGAAGCAAATATAAATGAATACTTGAAGGTTATGCAAGGATATGACAACTACTCCACGGGCATGTATATATGTTATTATAATTTTACCATATAAATACATAAATATACCATTTTCTGAGAATTTTTAGTTTTATTAAAAGACGTAATGTACAATTTTATTATATAAAAATATGAGGTTTTGACGCCTGCTCCAAGTTATAAACTCTACCAGAATATCTTCATCAAGTTCGTTCCCATCTCTTCCTTTCAAAATGAATTTTTCATAGATACCCATATAAAACTTTTCCTTAGCTGAAAATTTAAGAAATCATTTTTGTAGGTAGGTATATGTATATGTATGCAAATATTTAGATATACCTCTCTGTTATATACATATACAAGTAGAAACCAGATGTCTACTTATCTATGTAAGTATAACCAAGAACATCCACAATATAAATTTAAATATCGAAATATAAGCTACAGATTACAAGTAAAATTAAACATTTGTTTTATCACAATATTTGAAGAGATTCCTTAATCTCTGAGTGTTGTAATTTTTTTGCTGATTATGTATAAACAAATAAACATCTATGAAGCTAGCCGACAACTTTGCCAACCACAAATAATTTATATAATTATATATACTCGATGTACTCAATAATACATTATGCATACCACCTTCTAACTGAATCTGGGATACATACAGTGTGTCCAACCAGGAGCTTACCCGATAAATATATCTCAGAAACTATTGACACTATTTTTCTCGGGTGTTCTCAGCAAGTAAACTATTATGACAGTTCTATGGCATCCGGTTATATAACAAGTTGCTTAATTTAAACGTAACACCCTGTATATTTCTCCATATTTGGATTCTTCATTAAATTTTAGGGCCACTTTGTATAATAAAATCTATTCCTAAAATGTAGAATTTTCGAGAAATACATTTTTTAACAAAAGTTGGATGGATGCAGACTTGCAAAGAAAATTTATCTGTGAATAACCCGGAGACTGAATTAAAAATATTTTACTGTGGACGTTATATAGAAGGCAATACATAATAACCGGGTGATTAAAACTTATTTAGTTGTATACAGGGTGAGTACAATGGCAATGAAAATATCCAACTAAAAAAAATATGTTCTTCAATTTTTTAAATGGAAACACCTAATTTCTTTTATTTTAATGAATTCTAAGCCCAAGAATATAGGTAGTTTGTATTCACTTTACTATACTTACGGACAATAAGTTGTGTTTATTACATAAAGTGGCCAAAATGTAGACTCCAAACATGCAGAAATATACAGGGTGGAGTCACAAAACTGTCAAAATATTTTACTTTCCGAGAACACCCTGTGTTTACTACACATACAAAATTTTTGAAAAATCGCGTCAGTATATTCTGAGATATCCATTTTGTAAAGTCCTGGGTGGACACACTGTATGTTACATTTCAAACGCGGCCTTAACTTAATTCATATAGGTACCTATAAAACATTTAACTCAAAACAGAAATGTAAATTTAAAGAGACACTTCGAAATTCTTCGACTTTTCAAAATTAAAGAGAAAACCCAAAATTCATATCTATTCCTTTCGATCCGCGTTTCAGTGGTTTTGGTAAAGTTTTTAAAGATATAGGTATGTCAGTGGGAATATTCATCGGGAAATAAACTACAACAACTTTTAGGCAATCCAATAAAAGACAAAACAGAAACTAAGGAAAAGTCGGGGATTTACGAAATTAGCTGCAGGGACTGTAATCAAAAGTATGTTGGACAAACTAGAAGGTCAATTCAAACTAGATTCAAGGAACATATGGCTCATCTCAAATATGGTAGAACGGATAAGTCTAGTGTCGCCCAACATGCGTTTGAGAACCATAAAATAGATAGTAGCAATTTAAGACTACTTAGGAATGTGACAAATTCCAGGCAGCTGGTTGCTTTTGAGAGTTTGGAAATTGCTAAATGTAAAAATAGTATGAATGGTGACAGAGGGCCAATCCCATAATAGCCCGCTTTATTGGTTAGTAAGTCACAATTCATTGATCAGTCGCGGCGGTTCTATGTTTAGGTATAAATAGGACACAATGTTTAAATAAATAGGTTTAGTTTTAATCATCTCCCGATGATAACAACTAGGTTGGCGAAACGCGCGTCGAGTGCAGTATAGTGTTTTGGGGTTATGCGTGGAAAACTACGTCAGTGATGCAGTAATGCATAGCAATTTATTTTCTTCTTATACGTTACAACTTAATAGCATTGTCTTATTAGACAGTCCTAGATGCACACGTGTAATGAACGCTTTAGTCTAATACTTTCGAAAACTTAGTGTCACTTCTGCATTTTCAATTAAAGGGAGATTTATTAATCCCGAACTGCAGTCTCTAGTCTCCACAGCCACCTCAGTCGTACTCTGCTAAATCCGTATTACGCTGAAACCAAGATCTCTTTGTTGCTGGGCTAAACTCTTAATATGCATTTAATCCCCTTGTATTATAAGAAGGAACGCTATTCGGATTAGGCATTTCAACAAAAATAAGAAGAGCGGCTTAAGAAACTTAGCCCAT
The DNA here is from genome assembly GCA_963924545.1 of Pogonocherus hispidulus. Lineage (NCBI taxonomy): Eukaryota > Metazoa > Arthropoda > Insecta > Coleoptera > Cerambycidae > Pogonocherus > Pogonocherus hispidulus. The sequence goes on along the minus strand of OZ004698.1, from coordinate 45,541,568 downwards.
TATTCACTTAGGAGGTAGACTATGAGTGTATAATTCTATTAAAACATGGAATAAGTCAGATAATGTGATGCTTCTTTATCTCCGGACAGCTTTGTGCACTACCACGACGGAGGAGGTTAAAGCAATATAATAGATAACTGAATTATTGATAAAACGTTTCATTCTTTTTATTTTAAGTATAAACTAATTTTATATTACACTAGAAAATAGCTTTTTTAGACGGATTTGCTGAATCTCTTCTTATGCCTACTATTCAATGGACAATAATTGCAATTATTTTTTAGGAGTTTTGCTTTTTCTGCTATATAGACTATATGTTTGCTAAAAGCAGATCATATGAATTATTATGTATTTTAAAAACGGTGCTAAAACTTCTGCTTATACAATAAAATTGTATTTACTAATTATAATGTGGCACGTAGTTATTCTAGGCATGTAGAAGTTTGTACCCTTTAAATGATTGCACGACGTAGTACGAAATTTCCCATTTAGAAATGGAAAGTCATGCTTGAACTCGGAAGTGCAACGCATAGTCAATGTGTAGATAAGATTAAATTGATAGATTATTGTTTTGTGTTTGAGAAGCTGACACAGTCTACAATAATTACGTATTGAAGACTTTTACTTAATTATTACTTGGACCATTTTAATTACTCGTATATCCAAACTTCTTAATCGTCGTTCAAATAGTTTTTGAGATATTGCTTAGACAAAACGTGGGCCCCCTGTAAAATACCTTATCCATTTTTGGTAAATTAAACACAAAGATGAGTTGAATTTTAATTATTTGTTAACAAAAATAACTCAACAATGGTTCATTTATTCAAGATGCAGATGATTTGTAATACGGTCAATCATTTTAGATTAATTATTAGATACTTTCACTTAAAGAAGAATTAGTGAAATTTCACTCAAATTACACTTTATATAATGTAAATTCCTGTACGATTTAATGTTATTTTTACTCTAAATATGAGTAAAACATAATTTTATAAGTGAAAATATTGCACAAAAGTTGGAGTATTTTACCTTAGGTGTTTCTTAAGGGTCCATTCACTGTAGACTTGACAGACATTAATTCGGGCTCGGGTTGAGAGGTTGGGTAGCCGATGGGTGAAGATTTAGATATTTCCACTACCGAATTATTTAGATTTCAGAGGTGCACGTAAAGCCGAAGTAAAAAGGCTCATGGAAACAAAGTTAGCCCTCATTGCAAGAGTACCGGATTTGTCTTATAATTGCAACAAAATTTCTTTTTAATGTTATAAATTATATACCACCGGAAAGATCAAAAGATAAACTAGATCCCTATAGTAGCAAATTTTTGTTTAATACATGTATTTTAGAGAAAATAATTTTTGAAAATACGCTATTTTAGTACAAGATTGTTTGCTGGAATTTTAAAAATAAAAAGAATTGCGAAAAATTACTATTATAGGAATTTAGATTAAAGTCTTATCTTTCAATGCTTTTTTACTAAAAGTCGCTATCTTTTATAGTTTTTTTATAATTAGACACGAGACGAACGCCGATTTTGGGCTTATTTCGGACCAGTGAATGGACTCTTTTAAGAGTATTGCTTCTGACTTGGTTTCATCCAAGGTTATTCACTAAATAGTAAGTTCCTGTATTATCTGTTAAGAGTGATTTACTTTATTTTGAACAAATGAACCATTAGGTACTGAGTTGTTTTTTGTTAACAAATAATTACAGTCAAACTCATATTTATGTTTCATTAACCAAAAATTGAGTAGATTTAATTTACTTATTTTTATATTTTTCATAATTAATATCACATTGCTTATACCTTGGGGAATTTGGTATCGGCAAAATATATTTCTTATTTTACAGAGTGGCCCACATGCAAATAAAAATAGGAAATGTTCATAGCAAGCTGTTTACTATTACTGTAATAGCGAAAAAACCTAAAAAGTATAATATCGTTTAAATAGTCTAAGAAAGCCTCTTCTAAAATTGTATTAATATACAGATTGTTCTATTAAAGAACTTAAAGTTGATGTCACGTAACCGCAAATGCCAAGTAGGTATAAATAAAGTATTTTTATACCAGAAATGAACAACGGTTTTGACTTTTTAAAATCTGTATATTTTAAATTGCTTGACGAGACGTATTGGCGATTTAAATTACCGATGAGGGCGCTGCAAATTGTAAACAAATATAGAGGAAGACGAGTAAAAATTTTACATTTCATATCACGTCATCTAGCAATTTAGCATTCATCTGCTATAAATATAGTGACTTCATGTGCTAGTTAGGGAGAAATAAAGAATAAAAAGTGTGGTAAAAGCAGTCAAACGTCCCATAAGTGCTTCATTGCTAATTATATTAATTTTAGGGTTGAAACAGGTACCCTAGTTTTTGTTTACTTACATTTTGGACTAAAATAAGTGTGATAAACTGTATGGTGATACCATATTAGTGCTTGTTTTTTGTTAAATAATGTTTAAATTAAAATATATTCTGCTTTTATAAGACTAATAATAGAAAAGTATAGACGAACTGCAACAAAGTGGTTATGTAGTGTAAATAAACGTGTTCCCTGTTACTAAATTGTTACATGCCTTTTGCAGAAATGAATGAGAAACAATTTCTTATACTATAGGACCAAACTTCTACCTATCTTCAATCTTAAACACTTCTATAGATACATTTTGTGGAATAACACCTATAAACACGGCAGTTTGCATTGTGCTGATTTCTTTTGAATGCCATTTTAAAATGTAAAAATAAAGATGTACAAATACTAACTACGTCGTTTTTAACTTTGTAATACCAAAAAATCACAAGCACCACTAAATTATTACGTTAAACAAACCCAAATGCGTATTATTATTCATTATATCAGCAATAAGCCTTCAAAAATCAACTTTTAAGTAGATTCAAATATTTTCATGCAGAGGGCGCATACATTTTTGGAATCACCAATAATATCTACACAATACAAACATTTTCTATTTTTCTTTTATTCATTTTATCATTATTATGTGGTAATTTCTGTATGTACTGATAGTATTTTTGCTGGTGTTACCTGGTTTGCTGTATTTGCTGGTATATCAGGTGTTATTAACATTAATTAAGTTATATTGTATATACAAGTTCAATGTTATGCGGACCATTCACTTGGTATCCTGAAACTATGCCTGCGGACATACCATTACATCTATTGTGCGATTAAGACGACGAGCCATTTCTCCGAATGACAACCCGCTTTCTGGCACGCCTGCTATTCGACCCAGTTCAGAATTGGACAGTTGGTGGAAATTGCCCACTATTCCAGGCATGCTTGGCTAACGGGAAGGAAATTAAGATTAATAGTTTTTTTTTCTATTACCCATATCTTTTACTCAACTTACAAGGGTCTTCTGTCCTCGATATTAATATTAAATACTTTGATTTACTGTTTAATATTTTATAGAAATCAAGTTTATGTGAAATGGACACGATTGAGTAACATGTATGTTAGTTTTTCAGGTAGTGTAATTAGCCGTTAACAAAAAATAGAAACACAGGGTGACTTAAATTAGAATAAAGTTGCATAATTTTATTTTAAATCAAATGGCGGTACATTATCTGCCATACATGTACCCGTTCGTGATTATCGGGGTAAAAACGGAAACTGGCGATTTATAAAATGCTAAATATCTCCACTATAAAGAAAGATAGAAAATTAAATTTGAAATTTGTACATTATTAATAATTTCGAGTCCTAATATTCAGTTGGATTTTCTGAAACATTCTAGATTTTGAGATGCTACTCGCCTTTTTTATTTTTATGGACACCATATTGGATTTTTATGTCACAGATGAAGCGTTGTATTCTCTTTATAACGATGTATTAATATGCGATATCTATTAAAATTTGGAAAATGAGGAGAAATCAACAAATAATGTACATTTTATAGTTGGCCGTGGAAACAAAATATTATTAACGACATATCATGTATGTATGTACAGGGTGGCCAGTTAAGCGAGGTAAGCGGCTGTATCTTGGAAACCGTTCACCGTACAGCTTTCGGGAAAAAAATTCGTTAGTAAATACGGCCAAGAGAAATCGCTGGAAATTATTTTCAAGTTCGTAAGATAGCTGCCAGGGGGCGTAACAGTAGCAGTGTGTTGGGAAACGGCGATTACTCTAAAATTTGCCTTGACAAGGTCTACTGATAATACTTGGAAACAAATCTCGCATCTATTATGAACAACTTTCCTTACATACATTTTTCTCTAACTCTTCAAATAAAGTGGTGGGGGTAAGGTGAACATTCATTTAGAAAAAATGCAATATCTCAGGAACACCTTGTCAGATAATATTAAAATTTGTACCATTTAAAAGAGTTTTTCTTGTTCTATCAGCTACGTTACAAGCGATGTCTTTGTTATTTTCACTATGGTCGCTAGGTGGCGCTTTTTTAAAAAATGAGAAATTGTGTGATTTTTCTCGAAAAATTTAAATGTAATGGTATAGATATTACACTGATACAAAAAAGAGAACTAAAGGCCAAAGCCAATGGTGAAAACCGCAAGTCCCTATCTTTTTTCTAACCGGAGATATTAATGGAAAATTAATATACTCATCTAAAGCTAATTTATCTAGACCCCCGGGCATAATGCTAAAAGACAAGTAGGCACGGACACAAAAGAAATGTTTATTTGACATGTGAAATTACCTATAAAACATTTTTCGAATTGATTATAAGTAATATGTGCTTAAAGTTTAAACAATTTATCACAAGTTCAAAAAATGTAGTTTTTTGTTTTAAAATCTCTCGCACTCTTTCGTGTGATAGAACATTAGATTTCAACTATTAAGAAATTAAGGATTTAATTATAAGTATGCTAGTGCCTCCTTAGATTTTCAAAGTGCCTGCCATCATTTTCCACACATTGGTCGAGTCTTTCTCGGGTAGACAATACAGCAGCCTCTACCTCTGCTGCTGGCAGGCTACGAATTGCGTGTTCAATTCTGTTCCTCATATCTTCCCTGGTCGTAGGAACAGTTTGGAAGACCATATCTTTTAATCGTCCCCACAAATAGAAATCTAGGCAGGTTAAATCGGGTGACCTAGCTGGCCAGGGAAACAGGCTTCCTCTTCCTATCCATCGGTCTGGATATGTCTGATCTAAGTGTTCACGCACGTTAATTGAAAAATGTGCTGGACATCCGTCAAGCTGCAGAAACATATTCTGCCTAATTTGAAGGGGTACATCTTCCAATAAAGCCGGCAATTCAGGCCGGGGGTCTAGATAAATTAGCTTTAGATGAGTATATTAATTATCCATTAATATCTCCGGTTAGAAAAAAGATAGGGACTTGCGGTTTTCACCATTGGCTTTGGCCTTTAGTTCTCTTTTTTGTATCAGTTTAATATCTATACCATTACATTTAAATTTTTCGAGAAAAATCACACAATTTCTCATTTTTTAAAAAAGCGCCACCTAGCGACCATAGTGAAAATAACAAAGACATCGCTTGTAACGTAGCTGATAGAACAAGAAAAACTCTTTTAAATGGTACAAATTTTAATATTATCTGACAAGGTGTTCCTGAGATATTGCATTTTTTCTAAATGAATGTTCACCTTACCCCCACCACTTTATTTGAAGAGTTAGAGAAAAATGTATGTAAGGAAAGTTGTTCATAATAGATGCGAGATTTGTTTCCAAGTATTATCAGTAGACCTTGTCAAGGCAAATTTTAGAGTAATCGCCGTTTCCCAACACACTGCTACTGTTACGCCCCCTGGCGGCTATCTTACGAACTTGAAAATAATTTCCAGCGATTTCTCTTGGCCGTATTTACTAACGAATTTTTTTCCCGAAAGCTGTACGGTGAACGGTTTCCAAGATACAGCCGCTTACCTCGCTTAACTGGCCACCCTGTACAAATCCTAGAAATTACAAAATTTAAACTTAATGCATTAACGATTGAAATTTTGTGATAATTTTATTGTTCCATCGTGATAATCTATTCCAATTAGGGTATCTACTTTTTAATTATACAATTAGGTGATCATTAGGTCATATAATTAGGTGCTATTATAACTGTCATCTACAGTAAATGTCAAAATGACTTCCGTGGTTATATAAACATGTATCTGTCCCCTTAGAAATATTTTTAATGGCAGCGTTTAATATATTTGGCCTAATTTCACGTATAGAACTAATTCTAGCTATTTCTTAATTCTTCCACATTCCCGTAAATTCCCCAATACCTACTTCTTGTCTTTTATATACCCCCATAAAAAATAATCAAGGGGGTTCAGATCTGGCGAACTAGCTGGCCACATTCCATTCATTTATGCATTAAGTATAAATTTTGTATTTCTTAAGATATGCACATGATATAAAACATGATATGTCGTTAATAATATTTTGTTTCCACGGCCAACTAGAAAATATAAAGGCAGCCAACTAAAAAGCAGTAATAGACATTTAGTTCAAATCAATATCGAAGTCCTTCATTTTAAAACTAATGGTACTTTATATATAAAGCCTATATGACTTAATGTATATGTACAGCCTATATGACACGTTTCAAAAATTGATTCAAATTCTGTATGTAAAATTGATCCTAAACGTCTATGATTGTGTAATACAGCAATTAGTAGTGGTACGAAATTTAGAATGAAAAATAGGACCTGCTCTATTTTTATCCAATAATCTTGTTTGCGAACATGCGTATTCCTAGCGTTGACGTTGATTTATGATTTTATTAAAAATTTTATAGGACACTAATATCTTCTTGCAGGAGTTTATTCTCAACTATATTGAGAACTCCACGTCCTTTGTCTCTTCGCTGTAACCACCGATGAGCCCATCGTTTTTTTCGCTTGGTTTTCTTTTTATGCAGTAATAAACCAATCATGTATAAAATATATTAGTGCACTGCAAACTCCAAGAACTTTTCCAGGAAAACGCATGCTTGTTTTATATTGCCATTTAAAATCCTTAAATTCAGAAAATCCTAAACTCTTATTCTCTTATTATTAATCTTATAATTTTTAATTTGACAATGACTATTATTATCATTTCAATTTCCTAGCAGTTTTTAACTCAACTCTCAACCTCAACCACAGATTATAACCTCAACCCTTGTAATAATTAATATATGCTCTCAACTGCGCATGCTTAAACTGCAAACAAATGGGCTCAGTATCAGACAGTCAAAACTTTAATTCAATAAAATGTTACTGTTTTTATAAATATAAATTTGAAAAGAAAATACATTCAATTTTGGAATGCAAATTAGTGTCATGTCATACGGGCTTAAACAATAGGTACTCCGTTTACATTAACAGTGACAAGTAACAGCTTTTCTTGTATCTTTTCACGATTTTAAAGCGCACCTCAGCGGTCGTTAACCCCTAAAAAGCTGTTAATTACAAGGGAACAGCTTCCTGTTTGAGTTCGTTGTTTCGCCAAGAAACCAGTTACGTCGTAGCGGTCCAAACCTGGAGACCCCGTACCCAAACCGAATGATAGATTCGGGAGGGTCCTGGAGTGTTTGTCGAACACGGCTCGAGGACGAGAGGTCCTGACGGGGGTCAGGCAATTAGGTCTTATTAAGGCGAACCCGTCGCTGCCTTCACGCCCGCAATCCTCTCGTATAATTTGTTTACACATCATTGGTGTTCAACGCACCGTTGGTATACTATTTATACAGGGTCGACAGAATCCGACAGGTTTTATTATTGGTCAGGCAGTAGTAAAAATGTTAGTGTTTTGCTTAAAAGATTAATATCAACCAATAAAGGAAAATGGTTTGTTTCCTCCTACTAGTTTGGTACGAGGAACAAGTCTTTCGGTCTGCGAACATCATTTTTGAGATAAAATTATAAATTATGAATTGTGTGTAGAATTTAGCATAAAATCTAAAAATGAAAAAATATACAGGGTGCCCATTATCTATCTCCTTACACGGCTAACTTTGTTAATAGTGGAGATAGAGAATTGGTTAAATTAGCAAAATTGGGCAGAATTACAAGAGGAATTCAGTGCCTCCTTCAAATTTAATTTTAATATTCAACTTTTCGAGATATTTTGAAAATAACTGAAAATCGCCAAAATTTTTAACTTGAATATCTCTAAAACTATAAAAGATACAAATAAAATAAAAATACTGTGTGATAGTGTTTTTTACGTGGCATTAAGGTTAATATTGAAAATCTCACGGGCATCTTAGTTTTTCAGAAAAAAAATAAAGTTATGTTTTTTTAAATGGCAACCATAGTTGGCTATGGTATCAATAAAAAACTTATTTTTTTTTAATTTCAAAAATATAATATTTAATAAATCGTATTTTTCTTCGTTTGTGTACATTTCACAATAACTATTATAAGATGAACGTTTAAATTTGACGTTTATTATGTGACTTTAGTGTGATCTGACATTTATATTTTATTGTTGTTTACTGATCTACGTTTGTTTTTCATAGCTTACTATGTTAATAAATTATTTGTTCATTACAATAAACAAAAGAAAAGAGAAAGGTATATTATATTATTATATTATTGAAATCAGAAAAAAATAAGCTTTTTATTGATACCATAGCCAACTATTGTTGCCACTTAAAAAACCATAAAAACCGTGTGACGGTTTTATTTCATTTATGGGGAAAAATCTATACATAGGCGGATATATATGTATGTTGGGTAGCCTAGTTTAGAGGGATACGGTTTCTGCTTCGTGATATTCAAATCACCGGTCATACGCGGCGTGCGGCGACCTCATATTTTAAAATTCGAAGGATAGTAAAGGTTTTTTCGCGAGTAGTGTGCGATACTGGACAGCTCAAAATTGTTTTTCTGAGGAGGTAGTTCGAGTTCGGATGTGGGTGTGCGACATATTGGCGAAAGGTATTTTAGTGGCAGTTGGAGCCCCTTTTTCTGGATTTGTAGTGCCTTTTCCGTCAGTTAGTTAAACTTTCGTATCATGGATCCATGAAGCATTTGGAGTCCATTGATTTGCTGGAAGTTGTTCCTTTTTTTTGGGATTTTATGTCACCGCCACCTTACACTGTCTAGCCATTCCACAGTGTACTCTCCTAGCTACATTCTTCTTCACGCAAAAAAAAAACCCTCTACAGCAGAGGTAGGTACTTTACAATTTTATTTCCTTGTCTTCCCTTATTTTAAACGATTATGGTGGATTGTGATATGTTATTTGTTTCCTAGGGTTTTTTTTCACCTTCCTTTATCAAGTCATCTTACCTAAAAGGAGGTTGCTTTTTCCTATGTAAAGCTGTCCGTTCTATCAAGTAGGGAAAAGTGTTACGTAATCAATCTCACCGGAGGACGTCTAGATCGTACCGGCCACTTGCAGAGTGAACCTGTTAGTGCCCTGTGGTACCCCTAGGGATTAAAGCCAGACCGACCCACCCCCGCGAGCTACATCAGTCAGCACCCTACCGGGAGACCACCCTGATACCTGGCTAAGTTGTATGTTGTGCCGTACCCCAACTGTTATGTTCTCATATTTGTGTAACCGTTACTTTATACCTATAGATCTAAGAAATCGTCTTGCCTGTTAACCATTCTTAATAGCAATATATACAATTTTTTTTTCACTGCAAAATTTCGACCACATTTATCTTCCATAATTACCCGCCACTCCCACTAACGAAAAAAACAGTCGGAAACACTTAAAAAAAAATATATATATAGATATATATTTTGACAGGTACGATTTTACCCCTTTGGTTGTGTTTCTTTGATCCGGGAATTTTTTTTCGTGATTAGTAAGTTCTCATGCTCTCTATGTTATTAAATAAGTGGCGTAAATCACGTGGCGCCCTATATTAAAATATTCTAACCTACTTAAGCCTGATTAACTGGAAGGCACTGCCCTTATTTAAATATAATAATTGTAATATAATTCTAAATATAAAGAAACCTAAACCGCTAGCCCGGGAAACTAGTGCCACCCCCTTTTGTATTTTTTTGAACGCCGCTTTCGTAACGACCCTGAGAGATCGTGGCATTAAACTGGCGCCTCAACTATAATTTTTTTCTTTAGTGGTAGAGTGTGATGTCATTTGTAATAAATTTTACTCTCTAAATTTACTTTAAAGTTTGAATATATAATTAACGATTAAGATAAATGTGGAAAATAATCCATATTAATGTTTAAATAGTAGTGGATTAAAAAAAAAATAATAACTTTATTAGTTAAATTTTTTTAACAGTGATAGTTTCTGTCTATCTTTTTGTACAAGTTTTTAATCAGGCTAATAATTTCTGCTGTTTCTAGCGAACAAAAGGAATGTAAACAGATACTAACGAAATTCTATTTACTCGTTTTGCAATTTTGTAAATAAAATTTATTTTATTAACATATACTGGGTGGTCAGAAAAATGTATTAGCATTTTTATATGGTATGTGTTTATGGATTCTTAACTAATTTTTGGTACAGCTATTTTTACATAATTACATTGTAAGAAATAAGTATTTATTTGGTAATATATACCAGATTTGCAGAAAATACGATTTTCGAATTTTTTTAGGTAATATTAGTTTCATTCAATATATTAATTAATTGATGAGTTTATTCTATTTTTGCTAAAATAGAGTGCTAGAAGGAGTCAATCCTTGGTTGATATTTTTAACAAACGTGTATATATCAGCAGCACGGTTCGTAATTTATAATATATTACAAGATTGAAAGTGTTGTATGGATTATATTTATTATCATTGTTATTTAAATTTTATTCTAATTGCATATTAACCATAGAGTAGTGGAAGGTTAATACATAAAAAAAAAATATATATATATATATATAATAGTGATAATGATATTTGGTTTAAGGTTCATACACACAGCAGGAAGTGTAGTAGATTATTCTCGTAGGTAGAATATAATATATTGAATTATATATCAATTTTAAATAGGTTAAGCAATTTTGTGTACAGAGTATACGTTATTATTATAACTTTTCTATAATTATTTAGGAATCTATTAGGTAGTATAGATATTACGATACCTTTCTAAGGTTAATTTTAACTTGGATAAATAATTAATATTCCAAATTGTACAGGGTGTTGAGTGATAGCACTTCGTTATTATTGGTGGTCTTCCTCTATTTTATACTGGCCTTACTATTGCCCTAGTTTTTAAATATAGCCATTTTATAGTTTCTTCGGAGTCATTTAACTGTTTTCGCTTCTTATCTTAGTATCGCGCTTTTCTGGAGGGGTGAGGGTTTAGTTATTTAAAACGATTATATAATATTATTCAGAAAGCTGAGGTTTGCCTGCTTCTTAAAATTATTATAATTTGCAATGGACGTTAATAGATTAAAAAGTGATGAGCTGACATGGGAATTGATGGTAAGAGGTTGTGAGATCGGCACGACAGTTGAACAAAAACGGTCGCAATTACGGATTGCATTACAACAAAATTTGCCAGTGAATCCAAACTTACAATTAGATCCGGTTATTGAGTTTAGTATTTGCAGGGCAAAATTGGATGAATTAATAGGTCACGTACAAGAATTTAACGGGCAAAACAGAATTAATGAATTTAAACGAATAAATAGTAGATTATTGCATATAGAAAAGCGTTTAACCAAAATAACCGTTACCAATCGCGAAACAGAAGTAAAAAAGAATGACCTTTTGTTCATACTGTCAAATGCAAGTGATGCCTTGAAGGATGCCGATTACATTGCCAGTCTTGGCAATTCTAGTCCTCGACACGCGGAGGAAATTCTTCAACCTAATAGTACTTTACGTGGAGGATATGTTGAATCTCTTTTAGATTCACCGAACGTTATGACAACATCGTCGGAACCCGCAGTTGCTCAGTTGATTGATTTCGACTTAGAACCATCAAACAGCAATTCCCATGCTAACTTTGAACTGGGTACGCAACCTACGGTTGCAAATAACAAATCAGGGGCGAGTTCTCAGGGTAATGAAATGAGAAGTTTTGCTAATTCCGCAAATCAGCAAATATGCAGCCGTCTCCTTGATAGATTGAATCAATTAGTTTTGCAACCCATCATCCGTGAACCGTCTCACACATACCCCCTTCGTCATGTAAATTTTGCATCTGATATTAACCATTCTACTCAAGCAAATCCTTTAATCGAAAGTATGCCCTCTACCTCAAATAGTGACAATTTTCGAAATTTTAATAGTACCGTGAACCGTAATGAATTCGATGATGTTCCTCGTAGTGGGGTCATGAATCCGGTTAGTACATTCGACCGTTATGCTTGTCCAAAAAATATACCAGTTTATAAATGGAACGTGTCATTTGATGGCAATGGTAGTGTAACGTCATTTATTGAAGAAGTGGAACAGCTGGCTGATTCCAGAAATGTTTCCAGGACCCAATTATTTCAATCCGCATACGAATTCCTAAGAGGTGACGCTCGTGACTGGTATCTACCTAGGAAGTCGAATTTTACTAATTGGGAAGACTTCAAGCAGGGACTAAGAGATGCTTTCCTACCGCTCAACTATGAAGAAAATTTGTTGGAGGAAATCAAGAGACGTACCCAAGGCGTGGACGAGAGATTAATTTTATATGTAACAAGGATACAAAACTTATTCCAGAAATTAACAGTCAAGAAGCCCTCTGAAATGGAACAGGTTGAAATTATAAGGAAAAGATTGTTGCCATACTTCCAAACTGCTTTAACATTTGAAGAGACGAGGACCATCGAAGAGTTACTGAGTAAAGGGAAGCAAGTAGAGCAAAACCACTGGGAAGCTCAACAATACTGTCCCCCACCTACCCACTCACGACTTATTCAAGAGCCACACTTGACCTATCGTCGTCCATACCACCCACAAAGGCAGATACCTATTAGAGCTATTCGGTCTCAGAACCCTGAAGTAGCTGCAGAATCAAACTCCGCGCCTATCACTTCTATTTCAACGTCCACTGAAGTTCTACCACCTCCACCCTCACGACATCAAGAAATAATCTGCTGGAATTGCAATCAACCTGGTCATAGAAGATCCCGCTGCAACCAACCGTTGAAATTAGCCTGTTTTAGATGTGGCCAAGTGGGATACACCACCCGTACTTGTCCCACGTGCTCAAAAAACGCCAGTCAGGGGAATTAGTTGGTCGAAGAATTGCCCCTGTTGTCGGAAATTCGGCCACAAAACAAGATGTTTCCTACGTGGAAAAATTAGCTCTTGTTAATTATATAATTTCACATGCAGAAGGGGATCAACGGCCTTATCTAGAAGTGAACATCTTAGGACATTCCATGTTGGGATTATTAGATTCAGGTAGTACTTCTACACTAGTTGGTAAAGAAGGCTTTAAAATTTTCACCCAATTAGGACTATCTTTGGACTCGTCAAAAAAGGTGAAATGTTCTGTGGCCAACGGTCAACAGTGCTCCAGTATTGGTTTTGTGAAAACCCCGGTGTGTCTTATGGGACAAGTTTGTGTACTGGATATATTAGTTGTTCCGGAGTTGTCTAGTAAACTTATACTGGGGACCGATTTCTGGCTTTCAATGGACATTGTGCCTGATTTGAAGAAGGATGTTTGGCACTTTGGAAGGGATAGCGTTATAGAAGTTTGTGGTATAGTGGATGAAGCGAGCCTTCTTGAAGAACAGCGGGTTAAATTGGAGGCCTTACTGGAGGAAAAATTTGCTAAAATGGGAACTGGACTTGGGAATACAACGGTAGCTGGACACGAAATAATATTAGAGGAAAACGTAACCCCCATAAAGCAAAGATACTATCCTGTGTCGCCATTCAAACAGAAGTTGCTAGACGAAGAGGTGAAGAAAATGTTGGACATGGACGTCATTGAACCTTCAAAAAGTCCCTGGGCATCACCCGTTCTTCTCGTTCCGAAAGGAGATAATACATACAGGTTCTGCGTTGACTATCGAGCTCTTAACAGGGTCACCAGGAAAGACGCCTACCCTCTTCCCTATGTCTCTGCAATACTGGATAGACTACGTGGTGCTCGCTACCTTAGTTCGATGGATATCAAGTCCGCATATTGGCAAGTGAGCGTCAAAGAGGAGTGCCGAGAACTTACTGCGTTTACAGTACCGTCACGGGGATTATACCAATTTAAAAGAATGCCATTTGGGTTGGCAAACGCTCCAGCAACATGGCAGCGCTTGATCGATAGTGTACTTGGAATGGATCTAGAACCATATGTTCTAGTGTACCTCGACGATATTATAGTTATATCCCCTAATTTTGATACTCATCTGGAAATTCTCGGTAGGGTTTTTGACCGACTCACTGCGGCAGGTCTGACATTAGGACGGGGAAAATGTAAGTTTTGCCGCCCTTCACTACGTTATCTAGGATTCGTAGTAGACGCTAAAGGTTTACATGTTGACTTAGAAAAGGTAGAGGCTATCATGAAGGTACAACCTCCTAAAAATCCAACTGAAATTCGTAGATTTTTAGGCATGGCAGGTTGGTATAGAAAATTTGTACCAGACTTCTCTACAGTAATTGCTCCACTCACGAAACTAACTCATAAAGGTGTTTCCTATGTATGGAACGAAGAGTGTAATAAGTCCTTCAATCGCATTAAAAATTCTTTAATATCAGCCCCCATACTCACATGCCCGGATTTTTCAAAACCATTTACCCTTCAGACGGATGCCTCCGCTTACGGTCTTGGAGCCGTTCTAACCCAAGAGTTTGAAGATGGAGAGAGGGTGATTTGCTTTTTATCAAGATCATTGTCTAAGCAGGAAAGGAACTACTCTACTACCGAAAGAGAGTGTTTAAGCGTGATATGGGCAGTAGAGAAACTGCGCCATTATTTAGAAGGGACACATTTCACAGTAGTGACAGATCATGCCTCTTTAATATGGCTGGACCGCCTTAAAGATCCTACTGGCAGGTTAGCAAGATGGGCACTACGTTTGCAGCCGTTTGACTATACTATTCTGCATAGGAGAGGAAGGGATCACGTTGTTCCCGATTACCTCTCCAGAAGTGTCCCAGCTGCAGTTAATCAGGTTAATGTGGAGGAAACCACCATAGACGAATTTAAAAGTACTTCCGATGCTTGGTACCAGAAAATGAAGGACAGAATAATCAATCGACCAGATAAATTTTCCCAGTGGCGAGTCGAAAATGAAATAATTTATAAGTATGTGAAATGTGCCATACCCGAATTATCCGACGCATCTGATTACTGGAAAATAGTGGTTCCCAAGGACCAAAGAAAATCGATTCTTCAGCAACACCATGATGATGTCCGAGCCGGTCATATAGGTATCTACAAGACATATTGGAAGATCTATAATCGCTATGTATGGCCAAAAATGCGTGCAGATGTCGCTAAATATATAAAAAACTGTCAAGTATGTTCACAACATAAACCAGAGCAAAAAGCAGCAGCTGGTCTTATGGGATCTAGACCTAAAATAGACCGACCATGGCAAATGATTAGCTTAGATTTTATGGGTCCGTATCCTCGAAGTAGGAACGGTTATTCATACCTGTTGAATGTCTGCGATTACTTCAGTAAATACGTTGTTTTATGCCCCTTGAGAACCGCCACTTCTAAAGCCTTAAGCCGCTTCGTGGAAGACCATATTTTCTGTGTATATGGAGTGCCACAATATCTCATCTGCGATAATGGTAAGGCTATGCGCAGTAATGAATTTCAGACCTTATGCAACAAGTACAATACCAAGTTGTCATACACGGCCTATTATAATGCTAAAGCCGATCCTGTGGAACGATATAATAAAATAGTCAAAACTATGATTTCCTGTTATCTAAAGGAAAATCATCGAAAATGGGACGAAAACATTGCGGCCATTGGTTGTGCTATAAGGACCTCAAAAAGTGAAACAACGGGTTTCACTCCATTTTTTGTGAACTTTGGTCGAGAGTATGTGGGTGATGGCAGTCACTACGGCTATCAATTACACGATCCGGGAGGACCCAACCGTGAGGAAGGAGAAGTAGCTAAACGACAACTGGGTTTCCAGAAGATGTTCGATAACGTCAAGAAAAAGATCCTCGAGGCTCAGGAAAAGAATAGAAAAGTATACAACTTACGAAGAAGACCTGTGCATTTTACGGTTGGAGAACGAGTCTGGAGAAAGAATAAGATTTTGTCTGATGCCACGAAACACATTAATGCTAAATTAAGTCCTAAATTTATAGGTCCTTTTACTGTCAGTCGAAAAATTGGGAACTGGACGTACGATCTTGTTAATGATCAAGGTAAATCGACAGGAATATGGCACGTTCAAGACCTAAAACCTGTGGGTGAATCTTTTTCTGACGACTTGGAGTAGAGTGCAAGGTTCTAATTGGAATACGCCTGTATCGGTAATTTTTTTTAAAAATTTACCTCTTTCCAGGAAAGGGGGGAGTGTGACGGTTTTATTTCATTTATGGGGAAAAATCTATACATAGGCGGATATATATGTATGTTGGGTAGCCTAGTTTAGAGGGATACGGTTTCTGCTTCGTGATATTCAAATCACCGGTCATACGCGGCGTGCGGCGACCTCATATTTTAAAATTCGAAGGATAGTAAAGGTTTTTTCGCGAGTAGTGTGCGATACTGGACAGCTCAAAATTGTTTTTCTGAGGAGGTAGTTCGAGTTCGGATGTGGGTGTGCGACATATTGGCGAAAGGTATTTTAGTGGCAGTTGGAGCCCCTTTTTCTGGATTTGTAGTGCCTTTTCCGTCAGTTAGTTAAACTTTCGTATCATGGATCCATGAAGCATTTGGAGTCCATTGATTTGCTGGAAGTTGTTCCTTTTTTTTGGGATTTTATGTCACCGCCACCTTACACTGTCTAGCCATTCCACAGTGTACTCTCCTAGCTACATTCTTCTTCACGCAAAAAAAAAACCCTCTACAGCAGAGGTAGGTACTTTACAATTTTATTTCCTTGTCTTCCCTTATTTTAAACGATTATGGTGGATTGTGATATGTTATTTGTTTCCTAGGGTTTTTTTTCACCTTCCTTTATCAAGTCATCTTACCTAAAAGGAGGTTGCTTTTTCCTATGTAAAGCTGTCCGTTCTATCAAGTAGGGAAAAGTGTTACGTAATCAATCTCACCGGAGGACGTCTAGATCGTACCGGCCACTTGCAGAGTGAACCTGTTAGTGCCCTGTGGTACCCCTAGGGATTAAAGCCAGACCGACCCACCCCCGCGAGCTACATCAGTCAGCACCCTACCGGGAGACCACCCTGATACCTGGCTAAGTTGTATGTTGTGCCGTACCCCAACTGTTATGTTCTCATATTTGTGTAACCGTTACTTTATACCTATAGATCTAAGAAATCGTCTTGCCTGTTAACCATTCTTAATAGCAATATATACAATTTTTTTTTCACTGCAAAATTTCGACCACATTTATCTTCCATAATTACCCGCCACTCCCACTAACGAAAAAAACAGTCGGAAACACTTAAAAAAAAATATATATATAGATATATATTTTGACAGGTACGATTTTACCCCTTTGGTTGTGTTTCTTTGATCCGGGAATTTTTTTTCGTGATTAGTAAGTTCTCATGCTCTCTATGTTATTAAATAAGTGGCGTAAATCACGTGGCGCCCTATATTAAAATATTCTAACCTACTTAAGCCTGATTAACTGGAAGGCACTGCCCTTATTTAAATATAATAATTATAATATAATTCTAAATATAAAGAAACCTAAACCGCTAGCCCGGGAAACTAGTGCCACCCCCTTTTGTATTTTTTTGAACGTCGCTTTCGTAACGACCCTGAGAGATCGTGGCAAACTTTATTTTTTTTCTGAAAAATTAAGATTCCCGTGAAATTTTCAATATCACCGCCGAATTCCACGTAAAAAACACTATCACACAGTATTTTTATATTATTTGTATCTTTTATAGTTTTCGAGATATTCGAGTTTTAAAATTTTGGCGATATTCATTTTTTCCAAAATATCTCGAAAAGTTGAGAATTAAAATTAAATCTGAAGGAGGCACTGAATTCCTCTTGTAATTTTGCCCAATTTTGCTAATTTAAACAATTCTCTATCTCCACTATCAACAAAGTTAGCCATGTAAGGAGATAGATAATGGGCACCTTGTATAGGATGTCCTATTTAAAATAAGCAAGTTGGCATCTACTTCCGGTATAGCCAGAAGAGCCACAGTTTTGAAAATATTTTAGTCAAATGGTCTCCATCGACATTGGTATGTTACCAAATTTTCAGGATTCTCCTAATTATAGTTTTCTCATAATCGATCGATAGATTTCCCGGTGGGACACCCTGTGTAACGGATGATGTAAGTTACTATTATAGGTATATAAAAATAAACAGTGCCTATTTAAATGTCCTATATAAAGAAATTGAGACAGCTTTCAGGTAAACCGGAAGTGATTTCTTTGATAAAGTGGATACTCGAAGCGGATGGTTCTTTATGAAACATCGTAAAAATAATTGTTTTGAAAAAAACATTGATCTCATTTAGATGTTCCAAGAAATATATAGAAAACACTCTATATACCAGTATTTCGGTTTATTAGGCCTTTTTCAATAGAGTAACGTCTATTACTAAATGTTTCCAAGCACGTTTTCGTTATTTATTTGTTTACGAGCACCTGGTACCATCCTTCCTATCACTCGGAGGTAGGTGCTCGTAAACAAATAAACAATGAAAACACGCTTGGAAACATTTAGTAATAGACATTTACTCTATTGAAAAAGGCCTAATAAGCCGAAATACTAGTATATAGAGTGTTTTCTATATATTTCTTGGAACATCTAAATGAGATCAATGTTTTTTTCAAAATAATTATTGATTTCTTTGAAATCATTATGTAATATTATTAATATGATTTAAATTTACCATTCAACCCAGTTACCATTTAGGATAACTAAATACCACATACCACACATACCAAATAGGATACCACATACTGAAAAAGGGAAGAGAGTAATATGCTATATGTTTATGATATCTGCGGAAAATATTGAAAAAGTACTGAAGTGACACGTAGACATTTCAGAAAAATTACCTATGCTCATATAAATACGTTGAAATATTTGATTTTGTAAGCCAGATGAAAATTTAATAGATGGTTTCCCATTTGCGGCGCTTTCAGCCCGAAAATCATATTTTATCCGTTCAGTTGAGTACTATTATTTGTTTTATCCTCCATACATAATACAGTAAGCCCATCACGTTGTAAATGTAAAAGCGGGGTACTCCAAAACCACAGCGCATTAAGTTAACAAGATCGAAATCGCTTTTTGAAGTCGGTAATGGATCTGCAAATTGTGTATTTTTCCCCCTTGCACAGTGTAATTATTTCCTAATCGCCTATTTCCTACCCCAACAGTGAACGGGGCTCTAACGATGTTGGGATATATAAATTATGCGCCCAAATTGAGTGAGAGGCAACTCCGAAAAAGTTATTTACATAATGCATCAGTTCTAGAGGCGGCACGAATTGTGTATATTAACACAGAGGAGTATATACAGAGGGGACAGCCGGCGGAATGTCTTTGATGTTTGACAGTTCATAGCTATGACCTCGTCCCTTTAAACGGGAAGTGTACAACGTTGCCAAACTTACAATTTTTTCTTGAGAAGCGCTGTTGCATTTTACCTAACATTTATTTTATATATTTTTTAATTAAGTTAGTGGCTCATTATAACAGTACATAAGATAATGAAACATAAATTGTGTCGTAAACCGGTTTTAATATTTTTTATTTATAAACACATTTAAAATGAACTTATTTAAGTAACAATTACAGAGCTTTTACATACAATATTCGTTCAAATTAAAAATGTAGTGGAAATGTGTAGAATATTTTATTTCTATAGTATATTTCAATATTATTTATTGCCTTATTTAACTGTTGCTATCTTTTTTAATTAGAAATTAAGAAAAAAAAATAAGAGATAAATTATTAATGAAGTTATGAAGTCATGATTCAATACAGTTTTAAATGTTTAATCAACTTCATTAATAATTAATCTCTTGGTTATTTTTTTTTTCTTAAGGGACGGTTTTTCAATGCTTGGTTAACACGGTTTAACCGGTATAGTTAAGCTAGCTATAAGTTGAAAATGTAATTTACTTCGAACATTTTATGAATAACTATTCACATTCTAAACTTGCAGTTAGTTAACTCTAGGTTAAATTACGTTAACCAAGCATTGAAAAATTGGCCCTTAGAAACATGAAAACATTGAACCATGATATTTCATATAACGTCATGAACAGTGATAAAAACTTTTATACTTTTATCTACATAGGTATATATATATATTAAATAACATACTGGTTAAAACATATAACTAGGATTATTAAACACAAAAAAGAGTATATACAGTGTGACCCATTAAGAATGGAAACATTCGCATAAAAAATTTGTTTATGGACCGATTTGAAACAGATTTTTTTCAAAAGATAGATCGCCGAAAGGTCTATGTTGATGCAAAATTTGAAGACGAAATTTTGATTTTCATGGCCTCTACTACGATTTTTTTAAGTGAAAAATAGCAACACTTTGTTAGCAATTTTTTTATAAAAAGTCTGACTACACCACTGGATTAAAATTCCCTCGAATGCATTTGTACCTACCTATTTTTGCGAAAAAAAGTTTGTTCCTAAAAAAGTTATGATAATATCGGCATCACCAGTGTTTGCCTTTGTCGGTGAACCTATTCTTTTATAAAAATCGAATAGAACCCAAAGAGAAATAAAATTAAACAACTTAAACACTGGTGTAATTATTAAGAACCATAAAAACCAGTATACACAAAATAACCAACAATTACTCTAATAAAAACAACAATTGATAGGTAAGTTCATCAAATTATTATTACTTTTGTGGTTATTATGCCAAAACTTATAATATTACCTTCTTAGATAAAAAATAACTACATTATATAAAGATGGTAACTTTGATACACTTCCACTTTCCATTATTTAAGTTTCAAAATAGAAATATAAAGCACTAAACAACACTGACAAATACCAAATAAATCAAAATACAAAACCACTTGAATAATTATGATGCGACAAGCGACACCCCGAAATGTTAGGTTTAAATCTGAGTCTTCGAGAATGTAGTATTTATCATATAGTATAATGGGTACTCTGTGGTATTATACGCGCATTAGTCTTCAGTGGACATTTAAATGGGAAGTGCTTGACATCTCTCTTTAAATTTAATTTCTCTGTCTCACTGTCCCATCTGTATAATAATCTGTGATATTAATTTATCCGTAACAGGGTTGGCTCTAGGTGACTGGTGACAGAAATGAATAGACAGACCTTGTCCCTAACATAGTTAATATCCCCTCTAGAATGTCCCTAACATAGCTAACTTCATCTGGTGTGCAAAATAGTGTGCAATATACCAATGGACATAATGTATTAGTAAAAAGTATTCACCAGACAACAGCCTTACGATATAATCTGCAATTGATCCTCAAGATCCAATTAGATCAAGACCAATATTCATTTCCAGATATAATAGAAAACAAATATTATAAATTATATTGGGACAAAACAATACAAAGTGATAAAACAGGACCCCATAATTCACCGTCACCAAAATAAACCATCAGTTCGTTTACGTCAACAAATTACCTTGATACAACGCTTCAATATAAAAAAAAGTCACCTACCTTATCGACGTGGTATTACCATCTGAAGAAAATATAGAAAAAAATATCTAGCAATAGAAGTTAAAAGAATATGAAAACAGAAACAAGTTTTTATCAATAATTGTTTTGAAAAAAACATTGATCTCATTTAGATGTTCCAAGAAATATATATAAAATATTCTATACACTAGTATTTCGGCTTATTAGGCCTTTTTCCATAGAGTAAATGCCTATTACTAAATGTTTCCAAGCGCGATTCAGTTATTTATCTGTTTACAAGTACCTACCCCCGATTGATCCTACCATCTGGTAAAGCCCGAGTTTTTAGTACCTTTTCTAAGAAGGGCGAAAATGTAAAATCTATCTGATCATTCGTAGTATAAGGATTTGTAATTAAAGTTTTTTTAATTTCCAATTGCTCTAACAGATCTAAGCGCTTTCCTTTCTTTTCACGATGCAGTGAAACCTTTACATTTTTCAGATCTATAAAATGATTGTATTCTATATATACAATGCGTCGAAAATCCTGAATTTTTTGCGTTATTTAGCATGGATTTTTTATGTTCTTTTACTCAAGACATTTTAATAGACATTTACTATATTGACAAAGGCCTAATAAGCCGAAATACTAGTATATAGAGTGTTTTCTATATATTTCTTGGAACATCTAAATTAGATCAATGTTTTTTCCAAAACAATTATTTTCACGATGTTTCAGAAAGAACCATCCGCTTCGAGCATCCACTTTATTATTTTTCATTCCATTCTTTATATCAGTGCATTATATGAATAAGTATCACCCCATACTTATTCATAAAACACCTCACTCAATTTATCCTGGAAAAAAGTATATATACCACCCAGTCACAAAATTTTTTCCTCAAAATTCTGGCTTTGAATCTAATACGAGACTCATTTGCTATAAACTATATAAATTTCAAAATAATTTGGAAGTTCTATTAGCTCTGCAGAATTTATGGAGAACTGGAACAGACACAGTTACTGAATTGATTGAAACCACTGACTCCAGGAAGTCATCTAATAAATAATGTCGATATGCCTTGGTATACAAAGTTTCAGATTTCGATTGAAATTAATTACTTTCCCAGTAACGATTTGCGGTTTATCATCTGCAATCGGTGGACACATGTTTGATTGGCTCAGTATGACATGGATAATGGATACATCATGTCACCTATGCGTTATTACGATTATAACCGAAACTTCACGGAACCATTTGCATGATACATTTCGGTAATTACTTATTATATAGCTTATTATAAGCGCAACACCAATCTGGGTTATCGGCAGCACACAAATTGAATTCTGTATAGACGCGCATCTGATTGATCTGATTGGTGTTCATGGGTAATGTGATAAAGAGATGGTTGGTTTCGAGTATTCATTACAGAGACGGCTTTCATACAAAATAATACTGTAAACGTTTGATGTAATACTTGGTACATTTACAACATAAATAAGAATCACAATATCGATGCTAAGGGAAGATTAGCAAGAGTTTGACAAAATAATAATAGCTTGCAATGAAGGTGACTACTCATAGATGCTTTCAAAATTTGCTATTTATGAAAGGATATTAAGAATTTCATGTTTGACCTTTTTAAGATCTATGCGCGCATACAATTTTTAACATATTTGACAACAATTTACAGAATAGCAAAAATTAATATATTAACAACAAAATAATAATAACAATATAACAAAATATAACAAAAGCAATAATAACAAAAAAAAAAAAAAAATTAATATCATGTGCCATTTAAGTAGGTAAAAAATCATGTGCTTCTTTTCTTGTCTCCATCCTTACTCATGCACCTTAAAGTCACCATACTAAAGTGTTTTATGAATTTATCCCAAATACTTATCCGTAACACTTCTACCTGTAAAATACAGGTACAGCTTTACAGGTTGTTTACAGATTTTTACAAATTTGAATCACAAGTAAAGTTTTTACAGATCTATAACGGAGCTTTTGCAGGTCTATATTTTACAGATACTTTTATAGGTCTGTAGTTGAGGATAAATAGTATGCAACGTCACTGTAAGGCATGGAATATCAAGCGATCTTAAAGTGGAGGGGTAGGAGCTTTCAATTTATTCTTCTTATTTCTTCATAACCCTTATGGTCTAATAAACTGAGGGCTTCGAAGACACATGTTTTTGTATTATATGTCTCTATATTTTTTCCATGTAGTGTTATGTATATTGTAACCCACGTGGCTTATCTCTGTTTCTACTCGGTTGCTGACTCCTGTTTCATCTAACATAATCAGAATTAATTTTTATCTTTGTCTCGTGTTATTTTCCCTAGATATTCTATCGCTTATATCAGTCAGCAGCTCTTCTGCAAGATCTCAGGATTCATTTACGTATGTTATTGTTAGCAGTACCATTCAATTTGTTGATTTTACTTCTGTGTTCTCATCAATCCAAAAAGTATTGTAGTAGCAGTTTTTGTTACTTTATTTCTATATATTACTTCCCTGTGTTCTATTGTTAGTTATTATTATTATTATTTAACTTTTATTTATTTATTTTTATATTTTTTAAATTATTTTTCTATGTTATCTTGTTGTTTCATTTTTGTACAAATTTTCTCCATATGAATGGAATGGTTTAGAGGCACCTTGGGTAAAACAATATAGTATTAATTTTTATTAAATGGAATAGTGATGAAGTCCTTAAAAAATTGGAAAAGATATTGAGCGGAAACCAAAATAGGCGAGTATGGAGGAAGTGAGATTTTATTTGAAAGTTTTATTTTACTTAAAAAGTATTAAAGAATTCAAGTTGATCACAATCTTTACAGTAAGTCTGAAAATATTCAGGTTTCTGGACCTCCGCTTTTCATCTCTACCAAACCATCAAAATCACCCATTCTTAATTATTATGTTAATGGCCAAATAGGCCTAGTTTGTCGCGGCATTTGGTGCCTCTTGTACAGTACATAAGGCGGGCAAACAAATGACCCGACTAATCCAATACGCTCCCTGGCATGAGAAATCTTTTCGACATGAATATTCAGAGGGTAGCGTCGTCTTCTCGCGTACAGTGGTGCTTTGGAGTATCTCGGCAGGCGGGATAATAGTTTTGCGTCCCATTTTGCCGACTAAAAAGAAGTGGAGCAAGTGGAGATTTGGATCGGATGACATTACTGCTTTCACTACATTACACACTTGTAGTGAGGGAATTGAGGAAATTGTTCGAAGTAATTTTCTCTTATCTTTTAGTTTTTGGTACAATTTAGGGATGTAAATAATAATGAACTAAATATATAGGTACCTATAAATACAAAGTAAGGGCCGGTCTTTCCATCTTTTTATAAGTTGCTTTTAACTAAAAGAAACTTAAAGTTAACAGCTGAATTTATCTGGCAGTTAAGAAATTGCGTCTTCAACACAATTTTGTGAAAACATTAATGATATTGGCAATACTGATTAAATAAGAAAGTCTACATAATAAAGTGAGACAGACCACAATGCGTCAACCATAATCAACAAAATATGTCAATCATGACAACATTACCCAGCTATAACATACTGTGGCTATAACCAACTATAACTTTTTTGAAGTTCAAGACGTTTCTGGGATCTCTAGTTTAAATTTAATATTCAGAAGTGTAAAAATGTCTTCCCAGTATGATACAGTAAAAAATTTGGAACCAAATTGCCCAACAATTTGAGCCCCTTATACTAGTACAAATCGTAGCAGTTTCTTCCATTCAAAATATGATTCAATAAAACATGTCATAAAATCTAACAAATACGTAGATATCATTTCTTTTTTATTATTAACCTGTTAGTGTGATGTCGTAAATGTTGCTCGATTTCTTCTCGAATATTTAACACCATTATTTTTGATACACGAAATCTCCTCATAAATTCTTCATCATCCCTCAAATTGTCTATATGAGGCCTTACAGTATATATTTTTCGTTCGCGATTTGCAATATTTACCATGTTTATAATTTCATGATCTAATAATATTGCTTCTTCAAAATCAATGATGTTTTCCATTATAAAAATATATTTTTTGACGTTTTATTAATTAAATTGTTTATTAACACTAAAATTGTAAAATTTCTGAGGTTAAAAATTTCTTTGTAACAACTTATAGGCCAGTAAAAGTGACCGATAAGTTAAAGAGCAGATAGAGGACTTTAAAGACAGAATTTAATTTAACACACAGTGAAAAGACCCATTTTGTAGTTATAAGGAAGATAAATATAAAATGATGTTTATAAGGAGACGGAAAGACCGGTCCTAATTAAATATAATAAATAGTTGAACAGAAATATATCAATTCGTTTACACCAACAAATTACCTTTAATAATATAATTTTGTTAAAGGTGTTTGTATTAAAATATAATTTGGGGTTCTTTGATGAGAAATACACCTTTATTTGTATTTCACAAAAAGTATTTCAATGATCATTTAAACTGGGCACCTACATCGGGAATAATTTGTTGAAACTCAAAATTATAATTTGAATTCCAATTCATTTCTAAAAAGAAGTCATGGTTTGCGAAAATCAAATTCAGATATAACAAAATAAATACTTTGAAAATGCTATAGAGATATTCAATTTCATTGTAAAAATGTATACACGTATAATAGAAATATTTAAGTTTCATAATATTTTATAAACCTGTACATTGTGTCTGTTCATTAAAGACTGCTCGGTTAATTTAGCAGTTGTAGACAGAAGGTAAGCAACTTACTAATGAATGTTTATTTAACTCAACATAGTTTAGTTTGCAGACATCTGACGATGTACCTTACCTAACATTCACTACTAGGCTTCTAAAGTTACGAGCCAGCACTCTGAACATAAGTTACAAATGAAAAATCGATATTGTAAAATTTGGTTGAATGATATAATCATAATGTGTACAGAAAGGAACAAATGAAATTCTAGCAAAGAACTAACTCGATTTATTAAGAAATAATCCAAATGTAGGCAATCCAAAACTAGACATAGACTAATTTAGATTTAAGATTTAGAAGTAGGTAATTGAAATTTTGATTCATAGTATATAACACCATGTTTCAGTATCGAGTGCACATAATATTCGTATTCGATTACACCCGTTTATATTGGAAGTAGATACAAACTATTATTATATAACTTAGTTATATGGAATGCCCTGTATGTTTTACATATTCTGATAAAGTATAATAAGATATATTTGCCCAAAAAGGAGTGCAGTAAGAGCAATGTGTTGGTAAAAAGATTTATAGCTTTTGTAGCTTAGGACAGAATGAATGTTCTCTTTTTAACATATTTCACTTATGGTATATTCTTTTAGCGCTATCTCCCTTCCTATTAGAGATATACCTTATTATTTATAATATAAAGTCATGACACTCATATTAAAAATAATGCTGTCACTTTAAACTGAACATTGACATTTTTTTTTTCAAACGAAACCATGATACAACTACACAGATATGCTCATAACTTTCGTTTGTTTGCGCATGACGTCATTCGTGAGGGAAAAAATGGCGATGCGATGCGAAAATTCTTAAGGGCGGTGATATAATTATTTTCGTGTTTATCAATTGTTTTTCCTCGTAACCGACGTCACTATGCGCATTGGCATAGTTGTGTAGTTGTATCATAAACGCAACATACTTTTTAACAGGGTTGTTTGACAAGGTTAGTCAGTGAGTAAATAAAAATGAAATTCTTAAATCCAAAGTTAATAATTTGTAAGGAAAAAGTCAAAATTGAGATACCTATGCCGAATTGTAACTAGTTAACAAACTTTTGTAAAACGGCTATATGGGGTTTGCTTAGATTGCTAGAATTGAGTATATTGCTTTAAAAGCGTAAATATGAATTTTAAACAGATTGTATTTAACCATAAAATATACACGTTGGTATACGTGAAAATTTTTTATATGTTACTAAATATTTATTAGGTATCTAAAATATAAATTACCAATTAAAATAGAAAACAAAAGTGAATTTAATTAGCTATACATATAAAGAAACGCCACTGGTCACCGTTCACCTCCCTTACGGCACATATTTCCAAATTACCTATTATCTCGTAATATTTCCGGCAACCCTGCATATGCTTCGCACGACCCCGATATTGATAAAACTATAAAATCTGCAGGATGTTTCTAATGCGGCATTTGTAAATAACAGGGTGGTATGTCGAATAATATTCAGTTGTTACGTAGAGTGACTCTTCTACGGAATTTAAAAAATACATATTTTTAAATATATTAATAAAATATTATTAAAATTATCATATATCGTTCTTTAATCATGATACTGTTAAGTATATACTACTCTAATAAATACTATTTAAATGTTTTATTGTCACTTATAATTGCCCAAGAGGTTTGTATTTTACCGGATAAATTTCGATTTAAACAATCCAGTTTCAATGAGAAACTGTTGCCAAGCAAACCTATGAAAAACGCGACAACGAAGGTGGAGCGTTTTTAGGTTGACAGTATTTCGAGTCAAATTGCTAAAGGAAACAATTTAGAATTTAAACAATCCAAATTTATCCGGTATCAATACAAATATCGAGTGTAATTCGGCAGGACAATTTAATGAATAAGAAATTTAGAAACATATAATGCAAACTTTATTTATGAAACACTAAAAATAAACACATTTTTATTTGAGCATCACCGAATCGATTCATTGTTATTGTTTAATAATTCCATATATACCTATAATACTACTATATCGCGGGTAGAGGCCCAAAAATTCCGAAAACAACACGGCGCCGACATACAATCTCTATCCTTATCGAGAGTACCTTAGTCAAATATGCGCATGCGCACGAATTTCGCGACTTCCAATAAGCACGCAGCATAAATACTGCCTCTGTCTACCGACTTCTTTTAAAAAAAAGTTGAAAGTTGGAAAGTCTGTCAACCTATAAGCAATGTGTCAGTTTCCGTAACCATGGATATTGACAAAATCTGCGCATGCGCAAATCGAACAAAGGGTCTCTGGAACAGTATAGCACTATATCTTTTGTCCTTTGATGTTTTCGGAGAAACCGCTTATGGGCTAACATAGAAAATACGCGATATAGTAGTATTATACAGGGTGTCCATCTAGTGCGCGTAAGTCCAATATCTGGGTTAATAAAAGAGATAACTTAATTTTTTTTTCTACAGGGTTGTCTAATATCCCGAGCTGCACAAAATGAAAATATATTTACATATTCCGGGTGTTCAGTTTTTCCTGGACAGGTACCAACTTCGTTTTTCTAAATGGAAATATATATTTTTTATTGCTTTTTCGAACTAAACCCTTGATTTTAGTAGGACTTTCATCAGCTTTCCCTATACCTAACTTAAACTGTTTTTGAAATATTGACGGGTGAATATTGACATTTTTGCAACTTTGACACCCTGTAAAATCTAAACGGTTTGAGATCAAGCAAAACGGTTTGCACATTCCTATCTTAACTTTTTATAAGCTATCGTTTGATACTAATTTCAAATTTATCCAAGAATTAAAAATTTTCAAAATTTTCGGAAAATTTTTAATTCCTGGATACATTTGAAATTAGTATCAAACGATAGCTTATAAAAAGTTAAGATAGGAATGTGCAAACCGTTTTGCTTGATCTCAAACCGTTTACATTTTATAGGATGTCAAAGTTGCAAAAATGACAATATTCACCCGTCAATATTTCAAAAACAGTTTAAGTTAGGTATAGGGAAGGCTGATGAAAGTCCTACTAAAATCAAGGGTTTAGTTCGAAAAAGCAATAAAAAATATATATTTCCATTTAGAAAAACGAAGTTGGTACCTGTCCAGGAAAAACTGAACACCCGGAATATGTAAATATATTTTCATTTTGTGCAGCTCGGGATATTAGACAACCCTGTAGAAAAAAAAATTAAGTTATCTCTTTTATTAACCCAGATATTGGACTTACGCGCACTAGGTGGACACCTTGTATATATGAATAATTCAATAACTTGTTGACAGAAATGTCAAACTATTTGTTTTGGCAACGGACACCACGATAATTGATTAAAAAATGAATAAGTGAAAACACCACTAGTGCATTTGTCACAGTAAAAGTTGCAGGTAACTTTTGTCGCTGTCAAAGTGACAATTGCACTGTGGAATATACGATTTTTTATATAAATTAAATTGTCAAAGAAAAAAGATCCATTAAATAGGAAAATTGGACACAATTTTGGTGGCAATGCATCTTGTCTTCAGATTTGAGATATGCACTCAACTTTCTCAAATATCCCGAAAGAACAGAAAAGATAAATTTCTTCATGCCTAATATCTCTAATCCGGCTCATGTTATGGAAAAGGTAACAACTGCTTATGGGGTTATGTTATAGTTATGGTAACCTCTCTGGTTGGTTATACAAAATTACCTTAAGATTTCAGGCATAATTCAAAGTACATATACATATAGTATTTCCGGTACAGTCCAAAGTGGTAGGGGTTTGAAAAGTATTTGAGTTTGTAAAACCACCATCTAGTTTTTATATATACAAAGTTTCAGCAGAATCATACAAAAACACCCTGATATATGGATCGTGTTAAATCCTGGCTGGATATAGGTAGGGTAATAATATTTTAAAAAATATACTTTATTTCTGATTCTGCTTCATCTCTAATTGATGTAGCAGGAGTAGATGAAAAAACGATTTGGTAAAAAACTCATTTTTAATGGCTAAACGAAACCTTTGGTATTTTCGTAAATGTATTTTATTCTCGAATACCCTCCCAATTAGAATGTGTGTTTTTACTAATCAATATTACAAAAAAATGGCGAATCGTCCCTCAGAAATCTAATTTTAGCCCCGATTCACGTCCACTTTAATTTTTGTTTAATCATAAAGCTTTTCAGTTCATTTAAAAGAAAACACGAATTTTTATTCCACTGAAGGATGCCAAAAACATACCAGGTATATTAATAAGTTTCCATACAAGCAAAATGTTATTACCGTGAATATTTTCACAAAAGATCTTTGGCAAGGCCAGAATTCTGCTTTGCCTCCAGTTTGGATGGTTTACAGATCGCTTCTGGCAAACTGTGAAACGATGAACTAAATTTCATCAGTGGTTTTTCACTTTTATACAAAATTGTGTAATACTTTTAAATCATATTTTGAATTAAGTATGTCTAAATAAAATAAATATTAATAAAATTAAAAAAAAATAAACACTCAACTAGCTTTTTTCTAAACGTTTCCAGTCGATCTTCGACTCGTCGTCAGTATAGAAAGTTTTTGTGATAAAAAATTGATAAAATGAATAAATAAAATTTACAGTTACTTACGGTTTAAAATAAAGTAAGTAAATTTATTAAAGTAAGTTGAAATAAAGGAAGTAAATTTACAGTTTAAAATAAATAAAATTTACACTTAAAATTTAGTTAATTTATCAAATATTTGTTTTATTGCATATTATACAGTGGTTTTTTGGGCCAAGTTTTAGAAGTTTGCATTGATAGTACAATTTGAATATTTAATTTTAATACTTCTGGCTTCCTGTTTTTTATCATATCACAGGTGATGTAATCCTAAAAAAGACAGAAAAGACTACAATGAATCATGATAATGCACTACAAATAAATAAAGATAGATAAATAATATATCTTAAGAGTCCATTCACTAGGTCGAAATAAGCCCTTAATCGGCGTTCGGCTCGTGTCTAATTATAAGAAAACTATAAAAGATAGCGACTTTTAGTAAAAGAGTATTGAAAGATAAGACTTTAATCTAAGTCTCTATAGTAGTAATTTTTGGTATTTCTTTTTATTTTTAAAATTCCAGACAAATAATCTTGTACTAAAATAGCGTATTTTCAAAAATTATTTTCTCTAAAATACATGTATTAAACAAAAATTTGCTACTATAGGGATCTAGTTTATCTTTTGATCTTTCCGGTGATATATAATTTATAACATTAAAAAGAAATTTTGTTGCAATTATAAAACAAATCCGGTACCCTTGCAATGAGGGCTAACTTTATTTCCATGTGCCCTTTTACTTCGGCTTTACGTGCACCTCCGAAATCTTAATAATTCGATAGTTGGAATATATAAGTCTCCACCCATCGGCCACCCAGCAATCCGACCCAACATTCATGCCTGTCAAATCTACAGAGAATGGATCCTTAATGTTATATGGTTTTCTCGATTGTTATCAGTTACGCCCAAAATATCAAGTAAGGGAGACACAACACCGTAACTTGCTCAATTAAGGTGTACCTGCGAAATACAGAGGTATCTAATACTAGTTAGCTGCTCAATGAAATATTATCCCGTTCCCTAAAGTAAAAAAGTTATAGACCCTTGTAGAGATTTATTTTTTTATCTTGGAAGTTAAAGTAATATGTCTTGGGTTATTGCTTTTTGTTTCTCGTATAAGAGTCTCCGAGAAGTGCTTACAACTTTTATAACGAAAGTTTTGATGTAAGTCAATAATATTAATCTACTTTCATGTTACTTATTCCAAAACAAGTATTGCTGATAGACAACAATTGTATTCGTACTGATAATGTCAGTAAAAACGACCAGTTTAGTTTGTTACCTGCTGCTCTTAAATCCTTCTAAAGGTGTCAAATGTATTCAAATGCAAAATCAAAGTATAAGAAGACTTGTGTATGGCTGTATGATATCACGCCAAAGAAAATTTCTTCTAA
This sequence comes from Pogonocherus hispidulus, assembly GCA_963924545.1. Lineage (NCBI taxonomy): Eukaryota > Metazoa > Arthropoda > Insecta > Coleoptera > Cerambycidae > Pogonocherus > Pogonocherus hispidulus. The sequence goes on along the minus strand of OZ004698.1, from coordinate 45,509,283 downwards.
AACTGTTCAAATGACTTTCATATATTTTACAACTGAAAATAACTTCAAAACTGTTAAAATAAAATAACTTGAAAACTGCGAGACAGTCACTAATACACAGCAATAAATCGTTTTACACTCTATTATTCTATAACAACAGTGACTATATAGTCACTGATAACAATGTGGTGTGAAATTTTACACCCGTAGAGGTACCTAAATGTTTGCATATAAATATACCCTACTAAAAATGATTTCATAAATTTTCAGCTAAAGAGAAATTTTCTCTGGGTCCTTATGAAAAATTCATTTTGAAAGACAGACGGGAATGGACTTGCAGATATTCTGGCAGAGTTTATAACTTGGAGCAGGTGTCAACCTCATATTTTTACATAATAAAATAGTACATTTGTACGTCTCTTAATAAAATTATAAATTCTCAGAAAACAAAATTTGTATTGATGTATACAGGGCGCCCTATTTCTTGACCCGTTGCATGGGTAACTTTTTTATTAGTAGAGATACAAAAACGCTTAAATGAGCAAATTAGTGCAGTTTCGTATTAGTAATTCTACGGTAAGGCGAAAAATTATATACGGGGGAAGGTTGAAAAGTTATTGACAAAAAACGAAAAATCCAACTTTTCTATTATCCCTCGTAGCTCGTTCATTTGAAGAGTTAGAGAAAAATGCTTCACATGTTTTTTGCAGTATTTTTCATGTAAAATGACATGCACTTGCTACTTTTTATATATCTCTTAAAATGGTTGAGAATTACAGTAAAATATATTTTTTTTAAATGTAATGGATAGGTGGCTGTGACATTAACCGAAAGTCCCCTTTTTTCTCTTTCAGATGATATAACATAGTCCATATTTTATCCTTACAAAAGTAATAATAATCGTTGTTTTTAAAGAAAGTTTATTGTCACATCAAGAATGCTATGGATTATGGAACAAAAGAATGTTTTGAGAACAGAAATTATTAATTAATTAATTAGGTATATTGAAGTAAATGTTCGAAATGACCACCATCCTGTTGGATACATAGTAAGCAACATTTCTGGATACTTCTTAAAACATTATTTATTGTATGTCCATGTATGCTTCTAATTGCATCTTGAATCCTGACTTTTAGATCCTCTATATCTAGAGGAGCTGTCACATAAACTTTATCTTTCAATAACCCCCAAAGAAAGAAATCTAAGGGGGTCAAATCAGGTGTTCGCGCTGGCCAGTCGATATCCATTCTATTTCCTATAACATTATCAAACTGTTCATGTAAATATTGTTTTACCTCGCGGGAATTATGCGCAGGTGCTCCATCGTGTTGGAAGTATTTAAGATTTCTAAAAATATGAAGTGGTAATTCATTTAAATATTCCTCTGTTAGAGTATTCCTTAGAAAATGAAGGTAATTATTCGCATTCAAATTATCTTCGTAAAAATATGGGCCAATAATTTTGCCACAAAAAATTCCACACCACACATTTATCCCAAATTGACGTTGATTTCTTCTTTCAGAAACAAGATGTGGATTTTCTCGGCACCACATTATGTTATTATGGCGGTTAAAAATACCATTGTTGGTAAATCTACTTTCATCACTGAATAAAATCTTTTTCCAGAAGTCTAGATCCTCTTCGCATTTTGAAATGTACCATCGACAAAATGTCATCCTTCTTTGATTATCAGCTGGATATAAAGTATTGCATATGGAATAATGATAAGGCTTTAAATTGTTACCTTTTAAAATAGCTCTTACAGTTTCCTTGGAAGTGTTGCAGTGATGTGCAATTTCTGCAGTTGAAGAATCAGGTTTAAAATTTACATAAGCCAAAACATTTATTTCAGTGTCTTCATTGAAGTTTCTTTCATCCTTAGGCTTTGAAAAAGAACCGTACAATCGTATATTATTTTCCAGCTGTCTAAATATTCTATGATGGGGTTGTCTTCGTTCCATGTAAGTTTCAAAATAAAGATTCGCTGCAGCTTGTGCATCTCGATTTTGGTTATAATAACAAAATAGCATATCATTTTTCTCCTCGTTGGTGTACATATTTGCAACACTATTATTTTGTATGCAGTATTAATAATAAACAATAAACTACTTAACAAAAACTAAAAATGTCACTTATGATCTGTCAATAATTAAATGTCAACTAGACGTTTTTAAAAATATCAGGAATCTTATTTTTTGTTTTATTTCCATAGCATTCTTGATGTGACAATAAACTTTCTTTAAAAACAACGATTATTATTACTTTTGTAAGGATAAAATATGGACTATGTTATATCATCTGAAAGAGAAAAAAGGGGACTTTCGGTTAATGTCACAGCCACCTATCCATTACATTTAAAAAAAATATATTTTACTGTGATTCTCAACCATTTTAAGAGATATATAAAAAGTAGCAAGTGCATGTCATTTTACATGAAAAATACTGCAAAAAACATGTGAAGCATTTTTCTCTAACTCTTCAAATGAACGAGCTACGAGGGATAATAGAAAAGTTGGATTTTTCGTTTTTTGTCAATAACTTTTCAACCTTCCCCCGTATATAATTTTTCGCCTTACCGTAGAATTACTAATACGAAACTGCACTAATTTGCTCATTTAAGCGTTTTTGTATCTCTACTAATAAAAAAGTTACCCATGCAACGGGTCAAGAAATAGGGCGCCATGTATATATTAATGGTATATGTATTTATATTATAAATTTAAAATATATATGTATATTTTGTATAAATTTTAAATAAAACGTACAGGGTGGGCAAATAAGAGAGAACGCCGGCTGTATCTCGGAAACCGCTTATCGGAGAATTTCCGGAAAAAAATTTCAATAGTAAATATGGCCATGAGATGTCGCTGGAAATTATTTTCAAGTTCCTGAAATGACCGCTAGGGGCATAACATCCATAGCCAACCAGAAAAATGAACTTTTCTCGAAAATTTGCCTAATAACGTAGTACCGGAAATAAGTAAATATTAATCTAGAGGAAATTTGAAACTTTTTCGTGCAACAACTTTTTTTCTATCTTTTAAAATAAAGTGGTGGGGAGGCGTCAAACTTTCTTTCCTTTAAACGTTAATAACTCTGCTCAGGATAAACCGAATCTAACAAACTCAGTCTCATTAGAAAGAGGTATTTTTTATGCATATTTAGAGTCATGAAAACTGATTTTGTTACTTTTATTATAGCCGCTAGAGGGCGCTGTCTGCTAACATAACAAATATAGCGGATTTTCTAGAAAATTTCAAATGGCACCATATATTTATTGTCACATATTTAAATAAAGGACAACAATCCCTAAAATTCAGTGAAAACCGCAGCTTTCTATCTCATTCCTAACGGAAGATATTACCAAAATAATTGCAACTGGAGATTTGTGATGTAGCCTTTCACCTTAGCATTTAAAATCGACTCGTGATAATCTATTATTAATAAAATATAAGAAAAAAAAAACTGTTGCGGAACTGAAAAGTCTTTAGTGCTTGTAATATTTTCAAAAAATATAATAAGAGATAAAAGTAAAAATTATAAAAATTTGAGACAAATTTAAACTGATGCGGCAAAAGTTGACTTTGTAAATGAATTCTTTATGAAATAATGCGATTGTTCTGAAAACGACTGATTTATTTGGAGACATGATGCTCAATGACCTCTCAAATGTTCAAAATGTCGCCCATCGTTTTGAATACACAGGTACAACTGTTCTTGGGAGTCGAAACCCGGCTAGGTATTATATTAAACAAGTTGAAAATGAAATTGATTACATCTATCTATTCTATATATCCCCGATTTGACCTGTATGGTCTTTTATTTATGGGAGTGATTAAAAAACTAATTTACGCAATGAGGCTTGCCGCCAGAAAGAAAATGATGATCGAACGTATTAAGGTGTATTCTCGTGCCAAAAGTGGAAACTGCAGTTTCATCTACCCAAGAACGGTTGGAACTGTGTATTGAAAACGATCGGCGACATTTTGAACATTTTGAACATTTGAGAGGCCCTTGAACATCACGTCTTCAAATAAATCAGTCGTTTTCAGGACCACCACATTACTTCATAACGAATACATTTACAAAGTCAGCATTTGCCGCATCAGTTTAAATTTGTTTAAATTTTTTTAAACTTTTACTTTTATCTCATATCATATTTTTTGAAAAAATTACAAGCACTAACGACTTTTTAGTTCCGCAACAGTTTTTTTTCTTATATTTTATTAATAATAGGCTATCACGAGTCGATTTTGAATGTTAAGGTGCATCACAAAGGCTACAGGGCTACATCACAAATCTCCAGTTGTAATTCTTTAGTATCTTCCGCTAGGAATGAGATAGAAAGCTGCGGGTTTCACTGAATTTTAGGGATTGTTGTCCTTTATTTAAATATGTAACAATAAATATACCTTGCCATTTGAAATTTTCTAGAAAATCCGCCATATTTGTTATGTTAGCAGACAGCGCCCTCTAGCGGCTATAATAAAAGTAACAAAACCAGCTTTCATGAGTCTAAATATGCATAAAAAATAGCTCTTTCTAATGAGACTAAGTTTGTTAGATTCGGTTTATCCTGAGCAGAGTTATTAACGTTTAAAGGAAAGAAAATTTGGCGCCCCCCCCTCCACTTTATTTTAAAAGATAGAAAAAAAGTTGTTGCACGAAAAACTTTCACATTTCCTCTAGATTAATATTTACTTATTTCTGGTACTACCTTATTAGGCAAATTTTCGAGAAAATTTTTCTGGTTGGCCATGGATGTTATGCCCCCTAGCGGTCATTTCAGGAACTTGAAAATAATTTCCAACGACATCTCATGGCCATATTTACCATTAAAATTTTTTTCCGGAAATTCTCCGATAAGCGGTTTTCGAGATACAGCCGGCGTTCTCTCTTATTTGCCCACCCTGTACACCTCACGGTGTAATTATTAAGGAATGTAGTTCTAAAGTATACCCCATAATATAGTAATTTATTTACGCGCTTGCACCGAAATGTTACCAAATTTTTGGTTAAATATTGTACACAAATGTTCTTGTGAAATTTACCAAATTCCCATGGGGTAAATTTTACCCCACGTGCGGACTTCTTCGGACCAAAAACAGGATAAATTTCGTGTAACATTTTACATATCTTTTTTTGCTGTGTATGTGCAAATATATTTAGGTATTTAAAGTACGAAATCTGAAACAATCCAATTCCTAAATTTAGACTCAGTCAAAGGGCTGACGAAAAATTTAGTGCAACTGAGCATGAAGACCTTAGTCAACTAAAATTTCCCGATAATCTTCCAGATTTCCCAATAAAATTTGATATTAGGTGACCAGTAAATGGCCTTTTTCACATGAAACAAAATTAATAAGAATCTCTTTGCTAATAAATATAGATTATCAAGAAATTTCAATTCCTCCTAGTAACAGGTTTTCTTAAATACACTATTAAATTATTTTGCAAAATAACAAATTAAATTAATTGAAATGAAATGAAAAAGCACAATTATATCATAGTAATATAATTTGAAACTGTTATATTTTTATCTGGTCTACTTCAACTAATATGAATTATTATTCAATACTACATATTAATTGTAACAAAAAATTTACTAATTTAAGATTAAAATTCACATTCACTGGTAATACAAAAGCATCGATTTACAGCAATAAATAATAAGTTAGCAAAATGTTTTTGAATGGTACCTAAGTAGGGTAACTAGCAAAACCTTTTTCGTTATAGCGATGAAAATGTAAAATTTGGGAATATGTACCAGAATCTCAGATCTCAGAGGAATAAGTAAATATATTCTTCTGAGGCCAGAATCCATATATGAAATCTTTCAAGAGGTTGCTATTAATCCTTGATTAATATATTTTATACACTTATTGAATAAAAATTAATCGCTAGATAAATTTAAGAATAAAACTACTATTGAAAGTTAATTTATTATACGATTATATTTCCATGGGGTTATATCAACGTATTGATTCAGATTAAAATTATTTTAATATAGAGGATGGCCATTAACTAATTGAAACAGTTAACAATTAAAACTCTGCCAGAAGCAGGAACCTCTTTAAGACGATAAAACACGTACTTTTTGTTTTAGTTCTGGCTTTTTCCCCCACATCAAGGTTTTCGTTTCTTCCTACTAATTGGTGTCAACTGACAGTTTAGTGTCCAAGTTGTAATGCCTTGATGAATCAAATGGTTACGTAATTAAATTTTCTTTCAAGGGTGGAAGAATTCATATTTTCACCCAGTCATTGTGGCGGGCTAAAAATAAGACAGAAAGGCCTTGCGGACATCTCATTTATTATTTCTTTGGTTTTGTGACTTCTCAAATAAATTGAGAGCAAGCAGTATAAATAATTTACTTATATTTAAGAACAACATAATTTTGTTAAAGAAAATAATATTACAATTTTTATATAGGTATACAAAATTCAATTTTCACACTTTTTTTCTAGAGGGGGGGGGGTTGGATCCTTTGGGGTGAAGATATTCACATACCATCAAAACACTATACTGCACTCGACGCGCGTTTCGCCAACCAAGTTGCCATAATCTGGAGATGATTAAAATGTGTAGGCTTTGTTCTTAAGTATTGATTTTAAAGTGTTTTTCGTTTTAAATGTCGTTCTTGTGTTAAAATCATTACCAAACCTTTAAGTTTTTCAGATATCTCTGCAATATAAGGAATAGGTAATGGTTGTTATTGGATTTTGTCTATTTATTCTGGGAATATTATTATTTTGCCCATTTTCAATTTTTATAAATGTTTCTTCTACAAAATCATTAAGATAATTAATTGTTTTACACAGTGATATATATTTTTTTATTAATTTGTGATTTGTGATGTGTGATTTGTTTTCCTTTGTGGAAATAAACTAATATTTTATAACGTATGTCCAACAGTTAATTTTATACAGGGTGCTGCAGCATAACTTCCTTTTTTCAAAACTTAATAAAACCCATTGTATGGATCAGAAGATTTTTATTTGTTCTTTTATAATGTAGGCGCATGCCTAAAGCTTTGTTTTACATAGTTTTGAAGATCAAATCAGATAGGTGACGTCCCCTCATTCTCCATACACTGAGTAAACCGATTTCTGGCGTTTGTCATGACTCTTGCCAGCATAGCAGGCGTTATGTTGGCAATTTTTTCCTGGATGTTGGTCTTCAAATCTTGTAGGATCCTTGGACGGTTCACATAAACACGGGATTTCAAAAAACCCCGTAGCAAAAAGACACAAGGGGCCAAATCGGGAGAGCGGGCCGGCCACTCCAAATCGCCCCTAATTGAGATGAGGCGCCCTGGGAAGTGTTCCCTCAAAACAGCCATCGATGCTCTTGAAGTGTGTGCCGTCGCATCGTCCTGTATCATGTTTACATACCGGTCCGAATTCACTGTCACTGCGACTTCATTTTCCTCAAAGAACCAGGGACCAATAATTCCAGCTGAGGAAATTGCACACCACACTGTGACTTTAGGTGAATGCAAAGGCCTTTGATGCAATTCTCGAGGAGTGGTGTCAGCCCAGTAGCGCATGTTTTGTTTGTTGACGGCTCCACACAAATGAAAATGGTCTTCATCACTAAAAAAACCAATAGCGTCCTCAGGAACGACTTCGAGAAGACTGAACTGTGTCGTCCCGCCTCTCGAACGAGACCACTAGCGCTCCGCTACGACATCAACCGACTGAATGGCGCGCATTTTAAAAAAGGAAGTTATGCTGCCGCACCCTGTATTTATCCTGACCATTATCCGCCCAACATCACCTAAATAAATTAAGAGACAATGCAAATGGATGACCACCGCCACGCTCCGGGTGACGAAATTTAACAATTGTGCTGTTTATAAATTTTGACAAACGACCCAGAGCAACAAATACCCGTTAAAATACTGTTAATTAACGGCGGCAAGTGTTCGTGAAAAATTTCAATTGATCACACGGCGGGCCTTTCCCGTTTTCCATTAATCATGCCGAGCCAGGTGGTGAGTTTGCGGAGACTTGAACGGAGGTGGGGAGTGGGAATATGTGCCACATAGCTATTAGCTGGAGTCGGAATTGGGTATACCTCGTGAGTTTCCAAGAAGTTGGTTTAGAGCGAAGATGGAGATGGATACCTAACACTTGAACACATACAGGGCCTTCGTGACACATTGTACAGGGTGTCCCACCAAGAATCAAGGTGGTCGATGTCTAGAAAAGTGAGTACTAATCTGAAAAAGAAAAATAAAATTTGGCGACGGGGGTAAATATGACTAAAATAATTATAAGTTTTTGTTACTTTCAGTTATACCTGAAGTTGACAGCTACTTCGCTATTATAAGCAGAACGCCCTGTATATTTTTGGATCTTACGTAATATTTTGGGATCACTTTATGAGACAGTCCCTATTGGCGATTCCAAAAATGAATGCGCTCTCTGCATGAAAATATTTGAACCTACTTAAAAGGTAATTTTTGGAGGCTTATTGCTGATATAATGATAAATAACACGTATTTGGGTTTGTTTAACGTAATAATTTAGTGGTGCTTGTGATTTTTTGGTATTACAAAGTTAAAAATGACGTGGTTAGTATTTGTACATCTTTATTTTTACATTTTAAAATGGTATTCAAAAGAAATCAGCACAACACAAACTGCCGTGTTTATAGGTGTCATTCCACAAAATGTGTCAATAGAAGTGTTTAAGATTGAAGATAGGTAGAAGTTTGGCCCTAGTTTAAGAAACTGTTTCTCATCCATTTCTCCAAAAAGGCATGCAACAATTTAATAACAGAGAATACGTTTATTTACACAACATAACCACTTTGTTGCTGTTTGTCTATACTTTTCTATCATTAGTCTTATAAAAGCAGAATATATTTTAGTTTAAACATTATTTAACAAAAAACAAGGAATAATATGGTATCACCATACAGTTTATCACACCTATTTTAGTCCAAAATGTAAGTAAACAAAGACTAGGGTACCTGTTTCAACCCAAAAAATTCATGTTAGCGTTGCCTGTTCTCGAGGGGCATGCATCGTGGAGGTGGACCGAGTCATGCTACGCATGACTACTAACTGTCAAGATACGTATGCGTTACTTTAGTTTAAGAGTAGTCTCTACGATGTATTGTCACGTTAGCTCGGAGTGGTGGAAGGGAGGATCAATTTGTATCTAATAAATCGTTGTGTTTATCAAATTGTTTTACTAAGGGTGTTTAGTACCCCTTGAACTCTTACATCAGAAGTGGGATCATTTTACAACTTTTTTTTTATGTAGGGATCGCCATACATTTACTTTCTCCAGTTATGGCATCTCCATAACTTAGTTCTTTTACCCTGTTGTGGGATCGCTGCAACTCAAACTTACTCATTTGGGAGAGCCACAGACACTATTTCTTTTGATTATTTAAGCTAGCGATAATAAACGATAAACAATTACTAGTAGTATTTTATGTTTGAGGTCGACATTTCAACTCTTCAACTCGTTCAAAAGTTAAGGGGGGGGGGTACTTTAGCGGCGGACTGTAAATGTAGCAGATTGTCCAAATAGGAGATAAAAGACCGAAACTATGCTGAAATTTTCCAACCTTTTAAACTTGCTATCAAGTCACTCCGACAAATATATCACATTAAACGTAACAGGTAGAAAAATGTCGGATTCCGGGAGAGCCAAGGAATAAAATCGTCGTTTGTGGGTAATATTTATAAGAGCGCCAAGTAGCTAAACATTTGTCAGGCGCAAGGAGTGGAAGGGAAAGGGATAAAGATGGATGGTCTTGGAACTTGTCCAGCGAAGCAATGAAATACTTTTCGAAGAGTAATAGTCCAGTCAGATTGCTTTACTCTGTTCATCCGAGCAGCAGGATACCTTGATTTATTGTGTGAGGCCATTTAGGTATTAAATGATATGAATAAAATATTTTAAGGACTACTTAAGTTCCATATGGTGCTGAACTAAGTGATCTTGAACGGTGAATGTACTCTACGTAAGAAAGCAAAATATTAGTCTTAATAGTAGTACCTATATCTTTTATATTACTTAACTCTTTACATGTTTATTTAGAGGCATCCAGTAGGAAATAAAAAAATTTTAAATTTTTTTCCAGGTGGTAAACTAGCCAAAAAAGAATTGTGAAATACCAAACTTAGAAATTATTGGTATTCCTTTACCTACCAATGTAGATGTAATAAAATTTTTGGGTTTAAACTTGGATGAAAACCTTAATTGGATATATCATCGTCAAGGCATTATATCAAAGTTGGTATCTGTTACCTATTTATTTCGAAATATAAGAGCAGTTGTTTGTGTGGATCAACTCCTTTGTTTATTTATGCCCAAGTGGAATCACGACTGAGGTATGGTGTCTGTTTTTGGGGTGACTCAACCTTTGCTTCTAATGTTTTTGTTGCGCAAAAGCGTGTTTTGAGATGCGTGGCTGGTGTTTCTAGCTCTCATACTTGTAGGAATATTTTTAAACAACACAAGATCCTAACCTTACCAGGCATTTACATTTTTGAAGTATGTATATGTATGTTTTTAAAAATAAGGACTCATTTGTTTGAAATAGTGTATATCATGACGTCAATACGAGACAAAGTCTTAATTATCACGTGCCATTCGCTAGATTGGGTTTAACGGGTGGTTCTCCAAATTATGTAGGACCTAAAATGTTCAATCGCCTTCCAGGTGAAATAAAATGTATACAAAGAGAATGTGTATTTAAATCTAAACTTAAACAGTATTTAGTATAAGTAAGTGTTATTATTCGGTGTCTGAGTATTTGTCTGTTTCTGTGTAATATTTTGTAGTATTTTGACTATTCCTATACTTGTATAACATGTCCTAAAGGAAAATAAAGATTATTATTATTATTATTATGAATATTTTGAAATTCGAAAATCTAGCTGAAAAAATTTAGAAATAATTTTCTAAATGTGCACCTTAGAATTTAGAATTTCAATGTCATTATTTTTTGTCATAAAAATATGAAATTAACACTACGAAGGACGCTTATGTCACAATGCAGTGGTTCCCAAACTTTTCCTAGTCGCGGCGCTTTTTTCAATTAAAATTGTTCCATGTCGCCCTATAAAAATAAATAAAATTCGTGTATCTTCAACATTATTTTTTTTTACATTATTTACATTAAATTGATATTTAATGTGATGGATGAGCCTGCAAATCACTGCACATTTTCTCAAATCGTGGAATTAAACTGGGCACGGCCACCCTCATTTCCTTTTCCACGTTGATTTTTGCTCTGTACTTGCTTTTTATTACAGCGACCGCCTAAAACTCAGCCTCGCACAAATACGACGTCGAAAATGGAATTAAAATCCGCTGAGCCTTTACCATAGCTCAGAACACCCAAATAATGAGTTTCAAGCTGCTAAATTATTCAGGTAATTAATTTACCTATATTAATGTTAGAAAATTCCGTAAAAGTTCATTCATAAAGTTCGCACTCATATACAGGGTGTTTCTTAATAACATGCTAATATTTACGGAGGTTATTCTTGGGTCCATTTTGAGAACAAAACTTCATATGAACATATGTCCTAAAAGTCTTAACTCTTGAACTAAAGAGTGCTAAAGTTTTAAGAAAAAATTATTTTATTATAACTTTGGTATTACCTTAGATATTTTTGTGAAATTTGGTACACGCCTTCTATGCATCAAGATGCATTTTCTGATGTACAAACAATTGTATTATTTTTACCAGTGGCGTCTGTACTGGTTTTGAATAGAATATTTTTGAAGAAAAATATGTTACGCCATATACGGGCGCCCTATTTCTTGACCCGTTGCATGGGTAACTTTTTTATTAGTAGAGATACAAAAACGCTTAAATGAGCAAATTAGTGCAGTTTCGTATTAGTAATTCTACGGTAAGGCGAAAAATTATACACGGGGGAAGGTTGAAAAGTTATTTACAAAAAACGAAAAATCCAACTTTTCTATTATCCCTCGTAGCTCGTTCATTTGAAGAGTTAGAGAAAAATGCTTCACATGTTTTTTGCAGTATTTTTCATGTAAAATGACATGCACTTGCTACTTTTTATATATCTCTTAAAATGGTTGAGAATCACAGTAAAATATATATTTTTTAAATGTAATGGATAGGTGGCTGTGACATTAACCGAAAGTCCCCCTTTTTCTCTTTCAGATGATATAACATAGTCCATATTTTATCCTTACAAAAGTAATAATAATCGTTGTTTTTAAAGAAAGTTTATTGTCACATCAAGAATGCTATGGAAATAAAACAAAAAATAAGATTCCTGATATTTTTAAAAACGTCTAGTTGGCATTTAATTATTGACAGATCATAAGTGACATTTTTAGTTTTTGTTAAGTAGTTTATTGTTTATTATTAATACTGCATACAAAATAATAGTGTTGCAAATATGTACACCAACGAAGAGAAAAATGATATGCTATTTTGTTATTATAACCAAAATCGAGATGCACAAGCTGCAGCGAATCTTTATTTTGAAACTTACATGGAACGAAGACAACCCCATCATAGAATATTTAGACAGCTGGAAAATAATATACGATTATACGGTTCTTTTTCAAAGCCTAAGGATGAAAGAAACTTCAATGAAGACACTGAAATAAATGTTTTGGCTTATGTAAATTTTAAACCTGATTCTTCAACTGCAGAAATTGCACATCACTGCAACACTTCCAAGGAAACTGTAAGAGCTATTTTAAAAGGTAACAATTTAAAGCCTTATCATTATTCCATATGCAATACTTTATATCCAGCTGATAATCAAAGAAGGATGACATTTTGTCGATGGTACATTTCAAAATGCGAAGAGGATCTAGACTTCTGGAAAAAGATTTTATTCAGTGATGAAAGTAGATTTACCAACAATGGTATTTTTAACCGCCATAATAACATAATGTGGTGCCGAGAAAATCCACATCTTGTTTCTGAAAGAAGAAATCAACGTCAATTTGGGATAAATGTGTGGTGTGGAATTTTTTGTGGCAAAATTATTGGCCCATATTTTTACGAAGATAATTTGAATGCGAATAATTACCTTCATTTTCTAAGGAATACTCTAACAGAGGAATATTTAAATGAATTACCACTTCATATTTTTAGAAATCTTAAATACTTCCAACACGATGGAGCACCTGCGCATAATTCCCGCGAGGTAAAACAATATTTACATGAACAGTTTGATAATGTTATAGGAAATAGAATGGATATAGACTGGCCAGCGCGAACACCTGATTTGACCCCCTTGGATTTCTTTCTTTGGGGGTTATTGAAAGATAAAGTTTATGTGACAGCTCCTCTAGATATAGAGGATCTAAAAGTCAGGATTCAAGATGCAATTAGAAGCATACATGGACATACAATAAATAATGTTTTAAGAAGTATCCAGAAACGTTGCTTACTATGTATCCAACAGGATGGTGGTCATTTCGAACATTTACTTCAATATAATTAATTAATTAATAATTTCTGTTCTCAAAACATTCTTTTGTTCCATAATCCATAGCATTCTTGATGTGACAATAAACTTTCTTTAAAAACAACGATTATTATTACTTTTGTAAGGATAAAATATGGACTATGTTATATCATCTGAAAGAGAAAAAAGGGGACTTTCGGTTAATGTCACAGCCACCTATCCATTACATTAAAAAAAAAATATATTTTACTGTGATTCTCAACCATTTTAAGAGATATATAAAAAGTAGCAAGTGCATGTCATTTTACATGAAAAATACTGTAAAAAACATGTGAAGCATTTTTCTCTAACTCTTCAAATGAACGAGCTACGAGGGATAATAGAAAAGTTGGATTTTTCGTTTTTTGTCAATAACTTTTCAACCTTCCCCCGTATATAATTTTTCGCCTTACCTTAGAATTACTAATACGAAACTGCACTAATTTGCTCATTTAAGCGTTTTTGTATCTCTACTAATAAAAAAGTTACCCATGCAACGGGTCAAGAAATAGGGCGCCCTGTATATGTCCTTTCTGAGCAAATGTGGTCTCTTTATATTTTTTGTTTGACGTACGGTTTTCGCATAAATAAATAAAATTCATTCATTTGCATCTCCTAGACCACTTAACGAGAACAATAACTTATCGAAGCCACACGTACAGCCGCCACTGGTTAAAATAATACAATTATTTGTACATCAGAAAATGCATCTTTATTTATTTATTTATTTATTTATTTATTTTAGTATTTGCCCAACAGATACAAAATCCAATTACAGGACAAAACTTGAAAAGAAGTAAATTATACAATTATATAACAAAATTATATCAACTAAATGGTAACAAGAAAAAAAGAATACAAGAATAAAAAGTTACGAGAAAATTACACTAAGTATTATTACAAAAGTAAATAATGTATTAACACGATAATTAATTACATACAGTGATGAGTGGAAAAAAAAAATTTCAAATGTTAAACTAAATAATGTTTAGCTGCTGCAATTAATTCTTTTACATTCCCATGGTTAATGTCGCAATATGGTGAAAGTTTATTAAAATTATTACACATTACAAATATCGGTGACTTTAACAAAATATTAGTTCTGGCAGTTGGCAAGTGAAAGGTGCTAGCTTGACGGGATGAAGGTCTAGGAATTTGAAAATGTAACATGCTGGTAATTTGTATACTATCAATCTCATTATGTAATAATTTAACTAAAAAAATAACGGAAAATAATGTTCTTCTAATATGTAAACGTGTAATGTCAAATTCCCGCAAAAGTAAATTATGATCAAATCCCCTTTCAGGATATATGTTAAACTTCCTAAAATATAAAAACTTTACAAACCTCCTCTGAACATTCTCGATTGCCAAATTGTCAACTTCATAATACGGATACCAAATAATAGATCCATATTCTAATTTAGATCGAATATAAGATACATAAAGCGCCTTCAAAGCGGCAATATTACGAAAATTCCTGCAGTTCCTGATAATAAATCCCAACATCTTCAATGCTGATGAAATTATTTTAGTAATGTGGTCTTTAAAAGTAAATTTTTTATCAAATTGAATACCTAAATCCTTAATGTTGTCACATCGTACTAGGGTAGTTGAGTGCAGTTTATAGTTGTATTCAATAATTTGGTTTTTGGTACTGAAACTAACTACTTTACATTTGTCTATGTTCAAATTTAATTTATTTTTGATACACCATTCCTCTATTTTTAAAAGTTGTTGCTGAACAAAGTAACAATCTTGTACGGCTTGAATAGAAAAATAGATTTTGAGGTCATCGGCAAACAACAGTTTTTCACAGTCAATTACATCAGTTATATCGTTTATAAATAATAAAAATAACAGAGGCCCTAAGTTTGACCCCTGTGGCACACCAGATGTAGCTATAAAGTGCCTCGAATCATGCCCATTGTAAGAAACATATTGTATCCGGTTTGAGAGATACGATTTAAAGAGAGAAATAAGAGAACTACTGAATCCAAAGTTATTAAGCTTATGAAGTATTAGGTCGTGGTTAATACGATCAAATGCTTTCGAAACGTCCGTGTATATAGCATCGACTTGACCTATGTTGTTAATTGTATTGGCTACATATTGAGAAAATGGTATTAAATTTGTTAGAGTAGAGCGACTCGACATAAAGCCGTGTTGATAAGATGATATAAGTTTACTTACAGCAGGGTAGATATGATTATAAAGTGATATTTCCAAAATCTTTGCGAAGTTACACAATACTGAAATAGGTCGATAATTTAGTAATAATGAGGGGGAACCCGATTTGAGAATTGGACAAATCCGAGCTATTTTCCATGAATCTGGGAATGTATTAGTTTTTAAAACTAGATTGAATATAGTTAATAATGGCTTAACAAATATAAATCTGCAGTCCTTTATAATGAAACTTGGTAGTTTGTCATGACCAGAACTCAACTTATTCTTCAATTTATTGATTGCAGCCAAAATATCTGCTTCAGAAAATTCAGTGATATTTAAGGTAGGGGCATTGTTAAAACTTGGTGGGATAGGAAGTGATGAATCTGTAGAGTATACGCTGCTAAAAAAATCGCAAAATGCTTCAACTATGGACTGTTCAGAATTATATTCAGTATCCCCATTATACAATTTTCCCGGAATTCGAGACTGTTTATTTTTTGTGTTAATATATTTTATTTTATTTTATTTTATTTTATTTTATTTTAGTATACACCATCCAACAGTACTTAAACCAATTATAGAATGGGAAAAATATCACAAAATATAAAATACATCAGTTATCAATAAAATTACCATTAAAATTATATATAACAGAAAATAACTGAATTTACAAAATCGTAAATATATAACGGACTAAGGAAACACTTTTTTCAGAGAATTGTAGGAACAGTTGGAAATATCAACGCTGATCTGCAAGCTGTTGCAATTGTTACACATAAAATATAACGGCGAATATTTAAGAATATTAGTGCGTGGCGTAGGAAGGTAAAAAGTATCATAGGAGCGCGTTGCTAGCGTAGGAACGTGAAATCTCAGGTTTGCAAGTATCTGAGGACAATCAATTTTGTTATTTAAGATTTTATTCAGAAAAATTAATGATTGAGATTTCCTGCGATTTTCAAGACTCAGAACAGAAAATCTATTCAGCAGATCATTTTGAGGTGTTCCAATTGGAGGGTATTGACCATCCACTTTAAAAGCAACAAACTTTAGAAAACGCCTCTGAATATTTTCCAGACTTACTGTATACGTGTCGTATCCAGGTTGCCATACTAAGCAGGAATATTCAAGTTTGGATTTAACAAGTGCATTAAATAACAACATCAAAGTAGATATATCACTGAACCCCTTAGCATTGCGAATAACAAAGCCCAAACTCTTATAAGAAGTTTTGACAACTTCATTCACGTGCAAATTGAAAGTCAATTTACTGTCAAATATAGTTCCAAAAGATTTTAGGATCTGTTGTAAGTGATGACTGAACTTTGTTTAGATAAGAATTATATGCCACTCGTATTTGAGATTTAATTAAGGATCTTAAACGTTTTATTTGTTCCATATTGAAAGCTGCTTTATGTCTCTTATATTTTTTTATATGGTAACTTTTTAACTGTATATTGCTTATAATCTCCATTGAATACCACGATGGGTAATTATGCGATTTGTTCCGGTAAATAGGAACAAAGAGTTGAAATATTGACATCAATTTGTTATAGAACTCTTCGCAAGCAATATTCACATTGGAAAAAGAATTCAAAAAAGACCAGTCAGTCATATATAGAGCATTATATAGTTCTGGGTAGTTTGCTTTGCGAAAGTTAAGTCTTTGACTAATACTTGAGTCAGCTGAGAAATTTGTAACCCTTTCAAATGAAATAGACGTATTTATGTACAAAGACGGATGATGCATATCCTCCTTAACCAAACCCACATCACGAATGACTTCACTTCATCTTGATGCATAGAAGGCGTGGACCAAATTTCACAAAAATATCTTTAGCACCCTGTAGTTCAAAAGTTAAGACTTTTAGGACATATGTTCATATGAAGTTTTTCTCTCAAAATGGATCCAAGAATAACCTCCAGAAATATTAGCATGTTATTAAGAAACATCCTGTATTTTTGTTATCTTAACTCTCAAATTATTTTATAAAATATTTTTGCATTTTGTTAAATAATAATTGTAGGAATATCGTAGGTCAAAGGTCACTCTGCTGCTTAAGATCAATCCCTACAGGTTATTTATTTCAAATGATACCAGTATTATTTTCTTAGAAATTGTGTACTGAAAATACACTGACTACTAAAATAAATAGAATCTTCTATTAAGTATTGGGTCATTTTGCGTGCTCAACTTATATTTATATTATTCATATTAAAGTAAATCATATAGGTATATTCAATAGTAGTCGTTTGATTCTTTCGTATTTAATGAAAAACAGTTTATAATGGATTAGTTTATAATTTCCTGAATGGATTTGATATTATTGTTTTTTATTTTAAAATATCCGTTAGGTAAATGATACAATTTTTAATACAATTCAGTAAATTTGTAACGTATATTGCATATTTAATAAAAATATTATTTTATATTAATGTATCTAATTTTATAGTTACGTACGTTGAAATAAAATTGTTCCAAAAATATAACTGATATGGATCGTTATAATTTAATTTTTGGTAGCTTAGTACTCATTTTTTATTTAAAAAACATAATTTAAAATAGCAAATAACTACGAATAGTATGGACATCATTAAGACTATCCTCCATCTGCAAACGCCTTATTTGAATAAGGACTAAAACAAATCAAGCCAAAACAGCTATTCTCTGGGCTATATGCCGCGCCGAGCGCTGAATTACAGAACAAGATTTGCCGTATTTTGATCTAAACACAGTTAGAATAAAGGATTCGGATTGCAACGAAAACTACGAGGAAATACTCAGACCACACATCGTAGGATGCTATTAATTGCATTATTAAATTTTTATTAGATTTTTATTTTTACTAGATACTGTAATTTAAAAATTATAGTATACAGGATGTCCACCTAGTGCGCGTAAGTCCAATATCTGGGTTAATAAAAGAGGTAACTTAATTTTTTTTTCTACAGGGTTGTCTAATATCCCGAGCTGCACAAAATGAAAATATATTTACATATTCAGGGTGTTCAGTTTTTCCTGGACAGGTACCAACTTCATTTTTTTAAATGGAAACCTATATTTTTTATGGCATTATCGAATTCTACGTAAAAAATTAGTGGGACTTTGTGCTTAACATTGCTATTGAAATATTGATAGTTTTCGAGATATTTGACTTTTAATTTTTTTTTCTTATGTTTCGTCACTTCTAATAGTTGACATAATTATGGTTGTATGACAGCTAGAAATTATTTTTTTTCAGAAACTGTAGAGTGAAGATGGCTCTTTCGAAAAACGTATCAAAAGTTGACCTGCGATATACAGGGGGCAACAGAAATCGTGCCAAACCTGATGGTGTAAAATGTAAAAAATCTCGACTTTTTCAAATGGAACACCCTGTGTTTTATGATTTCATTAGATGCCTTTCTGTAGACTCTACAATTTTATAATAGCTTTTCCTATACCTAAGTTGCGTAGTTTTTGCAAAAAACCCACTTTTATGAAAAATACCCGATTTGGGCACGTTCCTTTCTCGGGAAAAACGCAGTGAGCGTCTGTCACGCAATAAAATTTGTGACAATCAGTTTACATGTCATTTCTTCTTTTACTGAATATTCACGTACGAGTTTAGAGTAAGTACTAAGCGTGCATACAATGAACTATTCAAAAGAAGAATTAGTGAAAATGGTTTATGCCTTAGGAGAAGCTCATGGAAATTGTTTGCTAGCAGCACTTATTTACAAAGCAAATAATCCAGATTTACAGAGATTTCCACGTTCTGACTGTTTTGAAAATGTGAAAGAAAGATTTGAAAGAACAGCAAATGCGAATTATGAGAAAACTACCAGGAGACATGACGGTAACAATGACGATATTCAGTTTAATGTTGTGGCGTCTGCTGTTGAAAATCCAAATATTAGTGTCAGGAAAATCAGTAATAATCTTGGAGTTTCCAAAAGCTTGACAAACAAGATACTGAAGAAGAATAATTTTCATCCGTATCATATTGAAAACCATCAAGCACTGTTACCTCAAGATCACCTAAACCGCCTGCAATTTTGCCACTGGGCATTGGATAAAATTCAGGAAAGTCCAAACTTTTTTATGAATGTCTTGTTTACTGACGAATCAACATTTTCAAACACATGCTTACCCAATCGTCGCAACTTTCATCACTACGCTGACAATAATCCAAGATTATTGAGGGTACTAGATAATCAGCATCGTTTCAAAGTGAACGTGTGGGCTGGAATTTGTGGAGAACATATTGTTGGACCGTACTTTTTTGAAGGCAATTTAAATGCCAATGTGTATTTGCATTTTTTGCAAAACGAACTTCCCCTTCTACAGCTACAGAATATGCCCGCTGATTATTTGGTTCAACAATGGTTTCAGCATGATGGTGCCCCTCCACATTCCACTTTGGCGGTACTGTGATTATTTTATTGTTGTAGTACTTTTCCTATTATCTATTCATATTTCAGATTAGAGAACACCTAAACCACGTATATCCAAATAAGTGGTTAGGTCGTGGTGGTCCAGTTCCTTGGCCTGCACGTTCGCCTGATTTAAATATTCTGGACGTTTTCTTGTGGGGTTATATCAAGGAGCGAGTATACGAAGTACCACCAACGGATATGCAAGACTTGAAAGAAAAGATCCAAAATGAGTTTCTAACCATAACGCCCGAAATGTTAAGAAATGTTCACATTCATTTTCGTCGTAGATTAATGCTTTGTGTTGAAAACAACGGTGGACATTTTGAGCATTTACTTTAGGTTAGCTTGCTTGTATGAGTATTGCGTATTCTTTTTTCAATACTCTATGTATATTCATCCATTTCACTAATAATTTTTCTAACTACGGTAACACCGTTTGGTTTTCAATATGATACGTATGAAACTTCTTCTTCAATATCTTATTTGTCGAGCTTTTGAAAACTTCAAGATTTCTACTGATTTTCTGATACTAATATTTTTGGATTTTCAACAGCAGAAACCACAACATTAAACTAAATATTATCGTTGTTACTCCCATGTCTCCTGGTAGTTTTCTCATAATTCCCATTTGCTGTTCTTTCAAATCTTTCTTTCACATTTTCAAAACAGTCAGCACGTGGGAATCTCTATAAATACGTGCTGCTAGCAAATAATTCCCATGAACTTCTTCTAAAGCATACGCCAGTTTTGCTAATTCTTAATTACATGTAGAGCTTTTATGATTTTTTACTTTTATTTACAAATAAATGGTAACTTTCTATAAAGACTTGTTTATTAAACTGAAATTATCTAAATTTTTCAGTTATTTTTATTTTAAGAAGTGTAAACTAATACATTTTATAAAAATAAATAGCCTTACAATATTTTTTCCGTCAAAGGAGTGCGCAAATCGGGTATTTTTCATAAAAGTGGGTTTTTTGCAAAAACTACGCAACTTAGGTATAGGGAAAGCTATTATAAAATTGTAGAGTCTACAGAAAGGCATCTAATGAAATCATAAAACACAGGGTGTTCCATTTGAAAAAGTCGAGATTTTTTAAATTTTAAACCATCAGGTTTGGCACGATTTCTGTTGCCCCCTGTATATCGCAGGTCAACTTTTGATACGTTTTTCGAAAGAGCCATCTTCACTCTACAGTTTCTGAAAAAAAAATAATTTCTAGCTGTCATACAACCATAATTATGTCAACTATTAGAAGTGACGAAACATAAGAAAAAAAAATTAAAAGTCAAATATCTCGAAAACTATCAATATTTCAATAGCAGTGTTAAGCACAAAGTCCCACTAATTTTTTACGTAGAATTCAATAATGCCATAAAAAATATAGGTTTCCATTTAAAAAAATGAAGTTGGTACCTGTCCAGGAAAAACTGAACACCCTGAATATGTAAATATATTTTCATTTTGTGCAGCTCGGGATATTAGACAACCCTGTAGAAAAAAAAATTAAGTTATCTCTTTTATTAACCCACATATTGGACTTACGCGCACTAGGTGGACACCCTGTATAATAATCAAATAAACTCCTGATCATGTTATTAATATAACCATTTTCTAAATGTTAGTAGTGGTGAGAAATACACCGTAGTGTCCTCTTTGGGTCTTTGCCACTAACTGTCTGACAATTATTGTCAAATTGACAGACAGATAACGACCTGCTTTTTCGCAGGTGGCATTACAGCAGTGGCCTTTATTGTCTTTGAGGAAGACTCCTTACGGAGGTGCCAGTGGGGGCACATTGCCCGTGTTGTTGTTTTCGGCATCTCCTTCAAATTCATTTTCTAAATGTTACAAGATAGCTTAAAATTGATAGCTTAGTTAATGAAATTATTTAGAATTTACTTGAATTGCTGATAAATTATTGTTAATATCTAATACCCGAAACATTAAAAAAATGGGAAAATGGCAAAAATAATTTACCGAATATCATCAACAAAATGCATCATGTTGGGTAAAATAATATATACTTACCTACTTATCAAAATAATTTAGCTTCGATAGATCTATAAATAAATTAATAACAAGTTTTCATGTCAGTGATATATTCAACTTTTTTCTCGCTAAATGCCTTTGAAACCTTTTGTAATATTTTCTAGAATCTAATTTTGAATGCCTATAACTGTCAAAACAAGAAGTGGATATGTATAAGTTATATTTGGAAATACCAGGTGTGACAAGCGTATTCACCATGTCCACTTGGATGTCAGTCAACTTCTAATATCAAACGACAGACCGCCGTTTCTAACTATTAGGTCTTGTCAGTGCTACATAGGTTTCATGTGTTATTGTAGTTTAGAGATTTGCATACTTACTTACATACTAAGTTTGCGCTATAAACATAAAGCAAAAGCGACACCATCTAGGATGGAAATGATGGATCTGTACGCACTGAGGAGACGTAATAGGTTGAAACAACTATCTATCGCTTGGTGTTAGGAGTGACTGATACACCTGTTGTAATGGTGCATACATTTCTGTCTATATACCTCGTATATACGTTAGGGATGTCCTCATGAATTTGTACCGATTTAGAAGTACCGCTGAAAAAATAAAGGAAAAACAATTTAAAATATGTAATTAGCTTTTTCTTCAAATTGTTCTAATGGGTACATCTCCCTCCTTCGTGGAGATTTTGAGAAATATGAGATTGATATTATTAACTTAAACTTCGGTTGCATCGATCATTATTAAGTTTTTAATTCTCAATTAGTAAATCATTTTTGAAAAGAGACACAGTCATCAGAAGTAAGCACTTACAGGTATTTTAATTTAATTTCCTTCTAGCTTAGGTTAGTTAACCATATCAACTCCATGACTGTTATCCCATACATTTTGTGCTAATATAGACTTATCGATCTGGTAATTTCTAACATCATTAGTGTGTTGAATAACAGACAGAATAATTTAAATATAAATTAGTTAATTAGACTACAACTGAAGGATTTGGAATGGTAATTTTATAGCATTTTCAGCTTATTAAAATTATTATTTTGATTCGCACTAGTTTACATTAGATGAATCTCAAGTAGATGTGGTATAATTTTATAATTTGTTGTAATTTAACGTTATTTCCATTTACAAGGTATCCCTTTTTCGAGTCTCACCATGCGTATCCCGTTTATCTTAAGAGATACAAAGACAGTTAAATTAAAGTAAAGTTGCTCACTTTTAAGCTGATTAATAATCTGAAAAGCAATCTTCATATAACAGTTTTGGATATATCACAAAAAAAAAAAAATCGGGAAATTTTGATTTCTCTCTTTATTGTTTAAATTGAAAACCATTAATACCTACCTACTAGGCAGTTCTAGATACTTTTGTTAAGGAATCCGATTGATATTCCTATCAACCACATTCAGCATGATTGAGAAACAATTGTTTCTTATAACTGTTAACTTTCTGTGTTCACCTAACTGTGAAGCGAATGAATTTTTAAGTTTTTAATTATTTTGTTTCTTGTGTGAATTCATTTTTAAATCAAGGTATTTTATTTTTCTTTGTTTGAAAACGCTTCTTTTTTTAGGTAAAATTAACATAAAAGAAACGAAAGTTTCACGATGGCCTGAACCTTCAAAAACAGTTGTTGATGAATAAAATGTTTCGTTTTCAAAGTACACTTGGTAAAATTAAAAAAATTGTAATTCCGGCACAAATGTACAACAAAATATGAAGTGTGATACATCGCCGTAATGAGAAAAACAAACTGGATTAAAATATGCTCAAAAAATCCAATATGGCGGCCGTAATGCTAAAGAAAGTCGACAGTTGTTTTTTTCCTGGCATTGATAAGTAATTGATTCAAATTTGTTTAATCATCGCCATCATATCACTTCTAAAGGCCATACCAAATATTTATAATGTGAATATTAATAATAATATATACAGTGAGGACATAAGTCCGTCCCCCCCTCTAATTTTTGAACCACTGGGTAGATTGTGATGAAATTTGGAACGATAATATATGACTAAATTCTGCATTTTTTGACACATCAATGACAGCTCTAAATGTCAAAGTGACAGCTGGGCGCGCAATAGGGAGGTCGAGTGAGGACTCATTTTGAAGCTACTTTTATGCTCAAAACATCCCCCAATTTTGAGAACATTTGGTTCAGTAATTTCCAAATAAAAACCAATAATATCGATTTCTGTTATATAATTTTTTTGCATACATATTACAAATTATTGTAAATTATTCAAAGCAGAACAAAAATCAAAAGTAAACAAATAACAATAAACCATCCCTAACCTAAAATAACCTAATTTAAAAAATTATGACATAATTTAAATTAAACTTAGAGGCGGAAACAAATTTAGAAAAGACGTGTTACTTCAAAAGATGTTGAAAATGACCTCCATGAACCTCCTGACAAATAAATGTTCCATGGGTAAGTTCTATTATAAAGATTATGTGGTAAAAAGATTATGTTATAAACTGATATTACTGGTTTTTATTTGGAAATTACTGAACCAAATGTTCTCAAAAGTGGGGGACGTTTTGAGCATAAAAATAGCTTCCAAATGAGTCACCACTCGATTCCCATTTCCATTTAAAAAAAAATTCCTATTGCGCGCCCAGCTGTCACTTTGACATTCAGAGCTGTCATTGATGTGTCAAAAAATGCAGAATTTAGTCATATATTATCGTTCCAAATTTCATTACAATCTACCCAGTGGTTCAAAAGTTAGAGGGGGGGGGACGGACTTTATGTTGTATTTATAATAATAATAATAATAATAATAATAATAATAATATCTCTATCCCTCATTCTCATCTTAATGATGAGCCCGGAAGTCACAGACTTGTATGGTAGAGGGAGCGGTATATTATAATTTTGAGGGCCGCGAGTGCGCCCAGGAACGACTTACGATGTTATAACTTTAACTACCATTTAATACGAGAATAAGGCAAACCTGGAAAACCTTATTAATTAAATAAGCTGATTTTAGATAGTTTAGTTAAATAAAATAAAAGCGGCTGTATGATCAGTGTTCACAGATCAAAATAAACCACACAACAGTCATGAATGTCCTAGAATTTGTAGACTTTTTGCTGGACTATAGTATAGAGCTTTACAGATGGCGCTGTTCCAGCAGAAACACGGTCGGACGCCATATATATCCTTTATTGGGAATGATTAAACTGCCTTTCTATATCTCTGCCTGTGAAATATTATTGAATGGTCGAAACATAGCCTTACATATAAGGGGGTTATAAAAAATAGATGTGACGGCAGATTTAATATTACTAGTTCAGCCGCGGTCAGCCAATGCCTGAGAAGATCGCTTTTTAATATGAAGTGGCCCAGTTCTTCGTTTTGTCATCGTCCCTTTTGCCATAAAATGAAAATAGAGGGTTATTCCGATATTGCCCATTTTCGGTGAACGCCTAAAGTGATATGTTTTTATGACTTAATCTTTTTTGTTTTCACATAAAATACGTTTTTACTGTCATGCTGTTCATATACACTGTGTCCGAAAAGTGGCGAATGAAATTAATATCTTTTTTTAAGACTACGTTGTTTTTAAATACAAAAATTCTCCAAGCTCTTAATAATCCATCTGGCGAACTGAAATCTTACCTTCAAGTTAAACCTGGAACGTAGATTCCATTTCTAGCAGCATCAGAATTGACCTAATCTCAACGAGTGGGTCAAGAGTGGTCAAAAGTAGGGCTAGGTGAAAACGATGAGTTCACATTTTCCAGATGAATTTTCCTTTAATTCTAGCGTATTCAAAAGACCACTGAGCGCCATTCGGAAATATTTAAGTACTACTGAAAACCGACTGAAACATTTTCGCATGTAAAAATTAACCACAGTATTCAAAATCCCCATCGGACGGTCTGAAATTGAGAAAAAACATGTTGTCGAAAGAAGGTTTTTACGTTTTTAAATATAAAAATTGTCCAGGCTCTTAATGATCCATTTGGTGGTCTGTAATCTTCCTCCAATGTAAACCGGGCACGTAGTTTCCATTTCTAGCATCAGATTTCATCAGTTATAGCATATTCCATCCATGGCAACAAATTCCTGATGTGAAACATTCTTCTGCAGATATGTGCGCCTATATTAGAGATAGTAAACGTACTTTCTGTCAATATTTGTTAAAATACTTGAGGTTTTCTATTAAAAAGATGTCCTCACTATGTAGTAGGAGATAATGAGATCGTCGTAAATATGTAGTGATAATCTAAGAAAGTCGATCAAAGCCGATATTTATGGCCACGTGGCCCCCATTTTAAAGATCTTTACATATTTTAATACACCCTTTGGTTTACTTGGTTAATTTATCATTCTTTGATGGTTATTTTCCAGACAGCCTAAAGATAGGAAAAATAAGTCCGATTTTCAAAAAGAACGATAGGAGTCTCGTGGAAAATTATAGGCCAGTTACCGTCTCTGCAGCATTCTCCAAGGTATTTGAACATGCATTTTTAGATAGGTTGTTGTCATTTATTAACAGATACAATATCATGTCCAATAATCAACATGGATTCATGTCGAATAGGTCGACCTCTACTGCTATGCATTCATACTATGATCGTATTATTAAGTCTATAGAAGCCGGAGAGTGCCCTGTTGGAATTTTCTGTGACCTTAGCAGGGCTTTTGACTGCGTTAATCACGGCATTTTGTTGCAAAAGATGGAAAAATATGGTATTCGAGGCACACCTTTGAAGTGGGTTTCGACTTTTCTTCAGAATCGTAAACAGTATGTTTGTATCAATAATGTATCATCTGAAGCAAAACAGGTAAGTATTGGAGTGCCACAGGGATCGGTGTTGGGCCCTGTCCTATTTTTATTATATATTAACGACCTAGATAAGTTGACAGAATCTGAACTTCTAACCTTTTATGCCGATGATACGTCGGTAATAATTTCAAATAAATCTGATAATGAATTATCTGTGATGTGTGATACGTTGATGTCTTGTATGTGTGAATGGTTCACTCAAAATTCTCTGTTTCTTAATGTCAACAAAACCCAAGCTATTAGATTCCACAATCGACAGAAGGACTGTGGTAATATTGACATTAATATTAACAATACTCGTATTAATAATACAAACGTTGTAAAATTTTTGGGACTAACTGTAGATGAATGTCTAACCTGGAGTTACCATTGTGACGAGTTGATTATGAAGTTAAATTCAATCTCATATCAATTTCGCAACATTAGAAGCGTTCTGCTGATGGACCAATTGTTGAAGCTCTACTATGCACAGGCTGAGTCACGTTTGCGATACGGTATCTGTTTCTGGGGTGGTTCTTGCCATTCCAACGGTGTCTTTATTGCACAAAAAAGAGTAATTAGGTGTATGTTAGGAGTGTCAGTTGGAGAATCTTGTAGACATATATTCAGTCGTTATAATATTTTAACGTTGCCTTCTCTGTTTTTATATGAAATGTGTTTGTACGTTTTTATTAATAAAAGTAAGTTCGACTACAGATATCAAATACATTCGATTAATACTCGGCAAACTAATCTATTTAATGTACCCTTCGGCCGATGTAAGATATCTTTTAATACACCCAACTGTTTAGGCTTAAGAATGTTCAATAGGTTACCTAATGAAATTAAAATGTGTCCCTCTATCTATAGTTTTAAAAGGAGACTGAAAAAATATCTAACTGATGCATGTTTTTATACTCTAAACGAATATTTTAATAATTAGATTAAGGACAATAACTAGTCTAGTAGTTATAGGTATGTGTATTTGTATATTTGACTATTCCTATTCAATTGTATTGACCTATTGGAAAATAAATATATTATTATTATTATTATTATTTATCTCTTAAATACAGACTTTTATCTGTAAATGTAATCAATAAGTATAGCTTTGCACTTATAAATTTACGTTTTCTATGTTTCCTATAATATACAGGGTTATACTTAAAACGTACTATACTGTACAACATACTTCACTTCCGTAAGTACACGGTACTGTACTTACGTAAATAAACTGAAGGTATTTTTGTGTCAAATCGCGGCCATATCAACTTTCTTGACCGAAATATCTGTTAGACTATCTTCTTGTAGTTTGGCCAAATATGGCGAAAAAATGAAAACATTACAAGAAGATGACAATTAACTACTATTTCCGTGATTTTACGTGTTTGTGAAGAACAAAATACGGAAATGCATGAGTTTTTCTTTATACTTGGGACAATTTACAAATGTTTCTGTTTTACTATTTGTTAGGTTATTATTTTTGCAACAGCTTTATTACCTTTTTTCGTGTATCTATTGTATTGGGGTCAAGGTGTACCTAATACTAATAATAATAATAATAATAATAATATCTCTACCCCTCATTCTAATCGCAAGGATTAGCCCGAAAGTCTGACACTTGTGTGGGAGAGGGGGCGGCATATTATTATTTCGCGGGCCGCATTTGCGCCTCAGGAACGACTTACGTTGGTAGGCCCTAACCACCATTCAGTGCTGGAATGAGGGAAACCTGGAAAACCTCATTAGTTAGGGGGACAAGTCAAACATCAACTGATTTTAATCTCTCACATTAACACCAAGTTGACATTCTTCCCATCCTAGGCCATCCGCCAGGATAGTTGCCAAGCCATCCCTGCGAATAAGCCTTGATCTACGAGCAAACAATTTAATGAAAAATTGTTGGCGGAATGGGAATTAGAACCCACGACCTCTGGGTTGAGCGATCGAGACGCTAAGCCCTGAGCCACCGGCCCGATGATAATAAAGTCCTATATATGTATTTAGCTCTTGTAGATTATATGTAGCCTGGTGAAGATTATATCAAATTTATTTTTTTATACGATTATAATTGGAGGCAATGGTGGTATGTCGAGGTTTTAAGTCCAACAAAATTGCTTCCATATGAGTAGTTTAGTAATGTTATAATTTAGATCAACTGTTTTTCAGTTTTTCCATTAATTAAATGTGATAAAATTATGATGATTTGTTAACAAACAACATTATTGTGAATATGATTCTATTTACACAGGGACATTATGACATTATTTAAATATTATGATTCAGTGAGTTTTTCTTGTTACCTATAACCTAAGTACTCAAAGGAAAATCTTCATTTATTGAAGGAATGTGTCATAAACAACTACTGTGCTTGATATACACCGCCACCATTGAATTACAAGTCCATGACTTGCAACCATCAACTTATTATTTTTTAATAGGTACATTTTTTATTTTAATAGTATAATATTCATCATTTTATTATTATTTGGTTTGTTAAAACCAGCATTCAAGTCAAACTAAATTATGCCTAAAATGTTGATGAATGTATTAATATTATTATTCATGTAAAAATATGTGTATTGATTTATTTTATCATATTGAGTTATTATTTGCTCCTTTTACTATATTGATATTCTCAATTTTGAGACTGATTAGTTGACTATTCCCCTTGGTCTTTACAGATGTTTTATTTTGATGTACCAAAAACAAATATAATCTACTAAATCTCACAGACTTAATCTACTAAAAACGTTAAAAATTAATATAAAAAATGTAATCTCATGATATTTTCCTCCGTATATCGCAATATAAGCTGTTAACTTTTAATCTTGTGAAGTTTACGTCTAACTTCCCCAAATAAAGTAATGAAAAACGCTTGTCACTATATTATGGCATGGGGAGATAGGAAGTATGAGTTTTCAATATCCATTGACGTACTTTAAGAAGGTACTAAAGTAACATAAATAATCATTTGTAATGGTAAAGAGTTGCGGAACTATTTAAATGAAGGCTATTATTAACTATTTAAAAAAGCAAGTAGTAGAAACTTCTGAAATATCTCTGAAAGATTTTTTTTTCTAAAGTTGGTACAATTTATGTCGAACATTTCCTACTCTCATAAATATATTTTTAATGGTTCACGATATAGTTTTACCTCAAATTGTCGTAATCCTGTAGACTAGTTACACACAGCAATAATAATATAAAAAAAATTATAAAGTAAATTAATCGTTCAAAGACACTTATCAAAGTTACGGAAAGAAATACTGATTGTTACACAAACACTACTACTAATTTAGTTTGATTTTCAACATCCAGTAGGCTAATGGATGATGTAATAGTTCGAACAAAGTTCTTTAGCTTCAGGTCCATTAGATAGCAAACCAATTGATTATAGAGATACATTTATTTATATAAGTCTAAAAAACATTGAGAAATTTTAACTGATTTTGAATAATTGCCCAATAATTGTTGTGGAAATGGCTTATGCCGACAATTGATATGATAGAAATGATAGAAAGTCCGTCCAAGGATAATCTGCGTGCCGTTATTCACTTTTTGGCCGCTGAGGGGTTTTTTAAACGAGTATGAAAGTTGTATTAGGTTTGTTCTAGCACGAAATTTCGGACGGTTTGAAGCCAGTTATTGGATTCACCAACTGCGCATGTTCGTCCTAAAACTTGGTTACACACGGTTTGGGATTTCTAATTTGCTAGAACGCTTTGAAGCTAATTCCGTGACTCTTGCGATGTTCTGTGGTGAACCGGTGAAGTTAAATGCGTCAAATGTCAAATATCGGTATAAATGTATAGGTTATAATTTTTGATGTTCGATATAAATGTATTGTTCGTTTTTTTAAATATTACGGGTGAATTTAGTCCACTGCCCCAGAGTTTGCTGCAATCCAGAAATTAACAAGAGAACAAAAAAATTGAAAATATAGGTTAACTGAATAACATAAATTTATCGTCACGTGGCGGCAGATATCCTGAACTTCTGCGCATGTCACAAACTGAAAATCCAAAGGAATTTCTGTGGACTACTTTGACGGTTTTCGACTGGTTTGTAAACGGGGTTTTGCTGTCGCTAGAACATCTGACTAATAGTCGAAAATCCGAGATTTGTTTGTGGATTACTATGCACAAACTCCGTACGATTGGGAACCGTTTGAGATTGCTGCTAGAACAAACCTATTATATAGGGACTATACGCGACTTATTTTAAAATTGTAGTGCCAAAACGGCAGTAACCTATACTAACCTACGGCCCCTGACACTGACGTTTGAAATTGTATTCATCAAAGATTTGTTGTCGAGAACATGAACATGACGAGAACGAGAATTTGTTCCAGGTAAAAAGCTTGTAAAACTATTTTGAAAGGGGTAAGTAGTGATATAAAATTAAAATATATTTCAATATTTTTCGAGCGTTCAATCTGAAAATGAAACTAAACCTCAAAATATGTCAAATTCTTTATTGGACATACGGCATACATACCTTTATGGAAATAGTCATTCTTAGAGAAAAGTAAAGATCACACACTCTACTTTGCGTTCTTTAGCTTCTTTATCCATACTTGTCTCCTGTAACCCTTTAATGCCCAACTTATAGTTTCCACGATAGCTCCAGATTTTCCCGCTTTTGGAAAAGTAAGAAACTGATCTCGGGGTTTTTCTTTGTCCAAGAAGAACAATGACGCTCACAACAATAATGATTCTTATCTAATCAAAGCAATTAACTAATATAACAACGGATATTTCAAAATTAACAATAGACATACATACACAAAACTGAACCAAAGTCCCAAGCGTTAGTTGTGCGTGGCGCCAGTAGGTAGCGTATTGCTTAGCAAGAATCGCGTATAGTTAACACTGCCTCATACGGCAGTGGTTGAATGGGGGAATAAATTGTAACACAATTTTTTATGAACCCGTTTAAATGTATGATTTGCGGTAAGCATATTTAAATGTCTTCTTAAATTTGTATTACAGCAAACGAAGACGTCTTGATAGTTTTGGTACACTATGCAGAAAATTGGCAGTTGTCCCAGAATCCTGTGGGAAATGCAGAGAGCCGCCATTCCGACAAGAGACGACCATGAATGTCGGCGTGCCTTACCGCCTTATATTAAAAACGAATCCAACCGGGACTTCTGTTTCAATTATTCTCTTTATTCACCAAAGCACTCCTGACCCCACCACCACCCTCGGTCTTTATCATTCTCATTCCGACATTTCAACGATTCCGTCTGGATTTTATGTTCTCGGGATTTGCTTGTGTTTTATTGTAAGTACAGTTAGATATAGAGGTAGATGCCGAAATCGAGCCAGTCTCATGAGGTGAGTGTGGGATATAAATTCTCGTTTATTTTATTGGAGTTTTAAGTGGAATGTATTGTTTTAGAGTTCATACTGACCCGAGGTTATATGGGCACTAAGGCATGCTAAAGGTTTTTAGTTATTTACGATATTACACGTATAGATTACTTTGAAATTTATTATCTCATTACACCGAGAGAAAAAACTGTTTAAAAACCCAATAAACGTTAGCGTAACAGTTTTCCATGGTAGTATATGGCGAATGAAAGCCACGCATGAATTTAACAATTTAAAAATGTCAATATTGTCTTTTAATGTGATGTAGATGAACTGCTTCAAAAATTATTGGTTTGTTTGTTTCAAAGGTACACCGTCTTCATACAACACGAAATATATACTTGATAAAAACAATTGTCAAATTGGTTCAATTCATGAAATTAGTTGTACTAAGAGAAATGGTTGGTGAAATTACATCTATTATATTGTATATAAATATATACATATGGTTGAAGTAACATTTCATACAGTATAGATTTAATTTTACTTTGACAATTTCAGTAGCTAGTGAAACCATGTTCCAATTTTACTTGAAAATAAGGATGATCATACTATTTACCTGTTACAGTTCATATTTCACAATATTTTGAAAAGGAAAAGTTGAAACCTTGTAGGTATTAAAGGTAGAAGGTAGGTATTTGAAATAAAATTTGATTTATAATTGTTTTGAAAAAAACATTGATCTCATTTATATGTTCCAAGAAATATATAGAAAACACTCTGCAGTGAAGACATGAAGTCCGTCCCCCCCCCCCCCCCCTCTAATTTTTGAACCACTTATTAGATTGTGATGAAATTTGGAACGATAATATATGACTAAATTCTGCATTTTTTGACACATCAATGATAGCTCTGAATGTCAAAGTGACAGCTGGGCGCGCAATAGGAACATTTTTTTAAATGGAAATGGGGGTCGAGTAATAACTCATTTGAAGCTATTTTTATGCTCAAAACATCCCCCAATTTTGAGAACATTTAGATCAGTAATTTCCAAATAAAAACCAGTAATATCGATTTCTGTTATATCATTTTTTACATACATATTACAAATTATTGTAAATTATTCAAAGAAAACAAAAATTAAAAGTAAACAAATAACAATAAACCATTCCTAACCTAAAATAACCTAAATTAAAAAAATATGAAATAATTTAAATTAAACGTAGAGGCAGAAACAAAATTAGAAAACACGAGTTACTTCAAAAGATGTTGAAAATGACCACCATGAACCTCCTGACAAATAAATGTTCCATGGGTAAGTTCTATTATAAAGATTATGTGGTAAAAAGATTATGTTATAAACTGATATTACTGGTTTTTATTTGGAAATTACTGAACCAAATGTTGGTTCAGTAATTCAGTAATTGGTTCAGTTCAAAATTGGGGGATGTTTTGAGCATAAAAATAGCTTCAAAATGAGTTATTACTCGCCCTCATTACCATTAAAAAAATGTTCCTATTGCGCGCCCAGCTGTCACTTTGACATTCAGAGCTGTCATTGATGTGTCAAAAAATGCAGAATTTAGTCATATATTATAATAATAATAATAATAATAATAAAGTGTCTTTATTTAACTTACAAGAAAAATATTCAAAAGAAATAATTAAACAGAAGTGGCGAGGATTCAACATAGTTGCTCTTCCACCTAACCACTTCACTTAACATAAAAATAAAAAAAGGAACATTGTATAATATGAAACTACTATTATCGTTTCAAATTTCATCACAATCTACACAGTGGTTCAAAAATTAGAGGGGGGGGGACGGACTTTATGTCTTCACTGCAGAGTGTTTCCTATATATTTCTTGGAACATCAAAATGAGATCAATGTTTTTTTCAAAACAATTATTTTCACGATGTTTTATAAAGAACCATCCGCTTCGAGTATCCACTTTATTAAAATTTGATTTGGTATTAACATAATATAACATAATAAATAGGTATTGTAACTAGGTATAAGTACGCTAAGGACCGCGGTAGGCGCACCCTGGTACCTGTGGACAGGCGATATATACCGGGACCTCGACTACGTCCTAGTCCTAGAAGTCATTATAGGAAGCGCGGAGTCAAGTCCTTCGCGCGTGCCGAGACGCACAGCAATCCTCTAATCCGGGAAGCCGTGGACTACGAGCCCGATGCGGCCGCTGTAAACAAGCGGCCAAGACTCCAACTGGTGGACCAAGGATGAGAGTAAGATTTTCTTATGTTTCAGATTCCACCCGGAACAAGCGTAGAGGGCTACGAAGCGACTAAAAAACCACTCTCAGACCTCCCCTCGAAGCCGCGACCGCTGACAGCGCTCCCGGGCTCACTTTGAGTACCCTTACCTTGCATAAAGCTAAAGGGCCAGTTGGCTCCTTAAGAGGTGCACAACATCTGTCTGCACTACTTAATACTACCGATGACTTAATACAAGACGTATGATGGTAAAATAAATTCCTGTTTAATATTGGTTGATTACAGTAAAGCTGTTGATACTATTGCACATTCCAAGCTTATCACTAAACCTAAATTCTTTGGGCTTAGTCCTATTTCAGTTCAGTTTTTTAATAGTTGTCTTCAATGTAGATGTCAAAGAACTGTAACGGGTAATGGTGTATATGATATTATTTATTTGAAACGAGGTGTAACGTAAGGTAGTGTTCTTGGGCCGTTGTTGTTGTTGGTAGGCGGCGCGGTTACCCGCAGCACTCAGGTCTTTCGACCCATTTTGCCTGCCGCTAGTCGAGAGCTATTGGAAGAGACCCGTGCTATGCGCATAGGCCAACACCCCTTCCAAAGGAAGCTCTCTAATATCCTGGGGCAGGATATTAGCAGGCTGCACCCAGATGTTTGTGTCTCTTGAACATAAGGCAGGCACAGCGACAGAGAATGTGAATGGAGTCCTCGTCATCGTGTCCGCAAAACCTGCACCTTCTAGTGTCACTAAGGCAGATAGCGTTAAGGTGCTTGTTAAGATGTCCGTGACCCGTCAGCAGTCCTGTGACAATCCTTATGCTGTTACGACTTAGCGCAAGTATTGATCGAGTTGCGTTTGACCAAGGCCCTTTAATTAAGAGCCTGGCTTGTCGCAGCCCAGTTCCGTTTGACCATTCTTCCTGTGATCTATCCTTGATCCAGTTACCAATAGACCTTGCTACATAACTAGACGGAAGCCCCAGCATTGGTTCGGGCCCTGTAAACTGTATACTTGAGCCTCTTTTAGCCAGTGCATCAGCCTCTTCATTCCTGTTATGTTGTGATGACCCGGTATCCAGGTCAATTTTACCTGATTGTTCTGTCCCAATTGGGCCAGACCATTAATACACTGTAGGACCGCCCTGGAGGTGATCCTGTAGGAGATCAAGGCACGTAGAGCCGCCTGACTGTCGGTGCATATCTGGATATGCTGATTGGAATATCTCCTTTTGAGATTTTCCTGAACACATGCAGAGATAGCAAACACTTCCGCCTGAAAGACCGTGGCATACTTTCCCAAGGAAAAGGATAGTCTCGCTCTTCTTGGGCCGTTACTTTTCTCATTATATACATTTTCTCTAAATACGTACCTTAAGCTGTACATCACATCAATAGGCGTATGATACTCAATTATATTACAACTTTTATTTTAAGGATTTGTTTTTAGCTGTTTAGTAGATTAACCTAGACTTGGAAATTATTAGGAAATGCTCATGGGCTTGTTTTAGATGAAAGTAAAGGGACTCTCAATTTGTTATTTCGATTACTAATGTGTCTTTCCTTCCCTCGATAAGTGGTTAGAATCTGGGATTACTATAGATTGTGATTAGCGTTTTTCCAATCATATGTCCTATAGTTAGTGCAGAAATTGATTGGTCTTTTAAAAGTATTATACAAGTATAAGGACAATTTGGACTTACAATGTGAACTACGTGTAGTTGATGCCTTATGTTTATCGCATTTAAGCTACTGTAATGTTGTGTATTGGGCTGCTCTCCTATATATACAGTCTTATTAAAGTTCAAAATGCGTGTATTAAATTCTGTTTTAATCTACGCAAATTTAGTAATGTATCTGATAAATTCAGAGGATCGCACTGGATTACCCTCGATGAAAAATTCTTCTTTCACATGTCTAGAACTGTTTATAAGATCAACTTTACATCTAAGCCTCAATATTTCTATGAAAAACTTATTAGAGGCTCAGATATACACAATCGTACGACTCGTAAAACTCTACTCGATACCCAAATATAGAACTAGCCTGTTTTAAAGATCTTTTAGATTCACGGCTGTAAAAACTTTCAATTCACTCCTTTTCTATATCCGAGAAGCGTCTAGTTTAGAACTTTTAACAACAGAGTCAAGCAATTTATTCGTAATAAAAAAGATAATATTCAATATCACTGATGTAATTAAAATAGATTGTGTATCCGTAGTGCATGTGCTCTCTGTCTAATTATTGTTAAGTGATTCTTGTAAACACAATTGGGCAGTCATAGGTATTATTATATGCAATAAGGTTGTTACATATTAACAACTCTGTTAGATATCGCCACCTTTATATAATTTTCTCTTTTTTGTATTTTGTATAATTCAAAAATACAGACATTTATCTATGTATGTATGTATCTATCTATCTATCTATCTATTTCGTTCTTTAAATATTAAAAATAAGTGGTAATAGTGACATAATTATTATCAACCGTCACGATATAATTAAACCGGTTTGTAGCGGTGAACTAAATGATTCATTCTTGTGTACACTGACATTAATGGGATAATTAATCATTACTGGTCCTAAATTAAAATTTATGTACCCAACAAATTCAGGGACCTGTTACCAGCGCATTCGCCATTTTATAGAAATTTGCCGTAATATGGATTGCTTAATATTAATTAACATAAATTTATGTACTTATGCCTCCTTAGAGTAAACTATCTCTACACTATATAGAGAAAATTACTTTATAATCGCTTTGGGTTTCTAATTTCAAGTTGATGTAACCAGAATTGTTACCAAGTTATGTATAGTGTATATTAATTATACAGGGTGATTCACTAGCCTATCTACAAACTGTGTCAGTAAAAACTATAGATTTAATTTCACGACAAGAATGTACATATAAACATGGATCTTATTACTCTTTGTTCAAAAGTTACAGTGATTTTGACGTTTTTACAAATGACAAAATTTAATAACAATTGTTTATTGATGTCAAAACTGACTCAATTTATTAAATTGTATTTGTACCAAATAAAATTAGAAATACTTAGGCAATGAAATTATTTACTAACGAAGAATGTGCAGACATTATTTTTATGTATGGATTATATAATGGCAATGCTTGAAATATATACGATTTACTTAAAGATATCAACCGGCACATTAAGTGTGCAGTACATCATTTAGAATACTTTCCTCCAAGAGCCATTAAAATCATTTGTGGTAACTATTCAACAACAAGAAAACGTTAAAAATGCTGTAACTGAACAACCTGAAACTAGTATCATACGCATCGACAGAGAACGGGCCATTTTCAGCATAGATTTAGTGTAAATTTTTGGGGTGACCTATTTAACAACACATTACTTCCTATACATGTATTAAATGGAAATTTAAATGCAGATGTGTAACCATAAGTTTTTAAACAATAATATGTTCCATTATATGTAACACAGACCACATATGCGGTATCAGCAGGATGGGACCCTGTCTTAAAAAGGAAGACAAGTGACTCAATGGGTATAAACACTAATTTCTCAAACCGATGAATCGGCAACGAAGGTCCGGCATCTTGGCCACTTAGGTCTCGTGATCTAAATCCTTTTTTATTTATTTATTTATTTATTTATTTATTTATTTATTTATTTATTTACTTGAGAACAAGGCCCAACATATTAAGAGGGCCGAACTTACATAATTAAAGAAACAAAAATTGAAAAACTAAGCTACACTACTAAAATTAAACTAAAAATAGGCTACACTTAATTACCAAATACATAGCGTAGTAGAACATTTGTTAAATTTAGATACAAATACTTATCTAAATGATAAAATAAATTATTATTATTGACTAACAAAAAACAACGCTCATT
The DNA here is from genome assembly GCA_963924545.1 of Pogonocherus hispidulus. Lineage (NCBI taxonomy): Eukaryota > Metazoa > Arthropoda > Insecta > Coleoptera > Cerambycidae > Pogonocherus > Pogonocherus hispidulus. The sequence goes on along the minus strand of OZ004698.1, from coordinate 45,471,013 downwards.
CTGAAAAATAACATACAAATCTGAATAAATACAAATAAGACCAATATTTATATAAACTTAATATTATATTATTATTATATTATATTATGTATTATATCATATATGTAATATTATAATATTATATACTATTATATATATTATTATTATTATTATATTATATTATTATTATTTAATTAAATCTAGTTTTCACTGACAGAGTTTGTAAAGAGACAATAACCCTGTATGGTGACTGGCAAAAGTATTCAAAATTCATTACCTATCTCAGAGATGTAAATAAAAAAAAAAACCCCCTAATCAAGTAGATTTTCTTTTATTTCATCCTTCTCGGATTTTATGAGTCCAGTATGTCTTAACATACATGAATCGAAGAAATTACTGAATCACACGAAAATTCGTTTCATATAAATTATGCGACAAAATTTTATATCCATAGAATTTTACAGCGAGTTTTCTTTACTGTTTATAGATGCTACTATTAAAATACTTCCTGAGATAATGGCTTCAATAAACATTACATAAGTGGAAGCGCAGCTGCGATACATAAATTATGCACTATATTTATCTATACACAAGTTGCAGAAGAACATTTAAGTATTTTGCTTTAGAAAATTATTTACAAATCTACAAGGTGGCCCGTTTAATATGGGCCTATACCTTATCTCAGAAACTACAAATCCCAAGGAAAAAACATTATATGAAATTGTTTTTTTCAAAGTTATCTTCAACTTTTTAATATTTTCAAATTTATAACCTATTTATATACAGGCCGATGAACTAAAGTTCATTTTTTTTTAAATAGCACACCCTATATATTATTACATTTTCAGAAAGCCCTTCTAAAGACAAGATCAATGATATATGATATGATGGGTCTGACGCCCACCGTTTCGGAGTTATTGAGAATTATCTTCAGGAAATAGCCCATATTAAAATCGTGCTAAAAAAGTTAATAATTAAGTTTTTGAGCATTAAGTTGCGCCAAGAGAATTCTAATTTTATTTACTTTATTATGTAATTACTCAATATTCAGTTTATAAAAATTTTTTTACCGTGTTGCCACATTTCAAAAACCATAAATTTTCACGATTTTTTCCAATGGAACACCCTGTATATTGTTACATTTCTAGAAAGCCCTTCTATCGACAAATTCAGAGATATCTGATATGATGGGTTTGTATTCCATCATTTCTGAATGATGTCTGACTTGTCTTTATAAGGGCTTTCTGAAAATATAATAATATATAGGGTGAGCTATTTAAAAACAGTATTATCTTCGGGAAATAGCCAATATTAAAATCCCATATTCTGAGGTTAATCATTCAGAAACGATGGGATACAAACCCATCATATCATATATCTCTGAATTTGTCGATAGAAGGGCTTTCTAGAAATGTAACAATATACAGGGTGTTCCATTTGAAAAAATTGTGAAAATTTATGGTTCTCGAAATGTGGCAACACGGTAAAAATTTTTTATAAACTGAATATTGGGTAATTACATAATAAAGTAAATAAAATTAGAATTCTCTTGGAGCAAGTTAATGCTCAAAAACTTAATTATTAACTTTTCTAGCACGATTTTAATATGGGATATTTCCTGAAGATAATTCTCAATAACTCCGAAACGGTGGGCGTCAGATCCATCATGTCATATATCATTGAACTTGTCTTTAGAAGAGCTTTCTGAAAATGTAATAATATATAGGGTGTGCTATTAAAAAAAAAGGAACTTTAGTTCATCGCCCTGTATATAAACAGGTTATAAATTTGAAAATATTAAAAAATTGAAGATAACCTTCAAAAAAACAATGTCGTATAATTTTTTTTCCATGGGACTTGTAGTTTCTGAGATAAGGAATAGGCTCATATTAAACGGGCCATCTTGTACAAATGTGTGTATATATATATATATATATATATATATATATATATATACAGGGTGTCATCGAGCATATGCGCCGATCGACACCTGGGAAAGTACTAATCCGAAATATTTGATAATTTGGCAGCATGGTAAGGTCTTTAGGGCGAACGCAACCAAAATATGTAGATCTCTCCAGCACTACCGGGAGTTGACATGAACTTATCTTAATGGGACACCCTGTATATTATTGCATATTTAGATTGTACAGAAAATTTTAGGGCCAATTTATGTGACCTTTCCTTGTACCTACAAATTACGCATTTTGAGAAGATATTAATACCCAGTTAAAGAAAAAATTATATGCTATGGTGCGCAAGATTGTCCGCAATTTACTTTTTCCGGGAAAGTGATATTAAGTTGATTTTTTCTATTCTTAGAGAACTTAAGCGACGCTAAAGTATGGTGTATTCATATGTTTAAAAATATTATAACAAGTGTTCAATTTTCGCTGTTACATTTTGGAAATTTCAAACAGAAGTAACTTTTTAAACTCAAATGGAACACCCTGTATTGTTCCAGTCTATCTTGTGCACATTGAAATTCACTTTCAAGCTATATAAACATTGTTACGATTGTAATTATTAGTTTTGAAGATATTTGCAAATTTCTACTATTTTGGCAGTATTTATCGTATCTAGAAGGTTATCAAATTTGCCATAAACATACCTAAACATTGAAAAAAATGGGAAATATTGTAGAAAAGTGGTAATTTCTATACTTATATGAATTGCATTATTTCAGCGTTTTTTTAAATGTCAACTAGAAAAAAAATATGAATTTTATTCCATCATTTTGGGACATACTGTATACAAAACATATAAGGTGGTTCATTATTTTACATTATACTAATTGTTTGATATCTCAGATGATATTAATATTAAGTGCGCAATAGAAGTTAAAAATTTTATCTATTAAAAAATAATCTTTTTATAAGCATGTGTAATTCTAATTGCAGAAGTGTTTTCTTCAAACAAAATACTATAGAAAGGTATCTTGTCCAATAACAGATAGATACCCTGCGTGCGACGTGCCCATAGAGACTAAAATATTAAATTACTGGTTCCGTTGCTTTCAACAGGACCGAGTTTATAAATTTCCTGGGAAATGTTACGAAAGTTATATTCAATATGGTAAAATGTACTTTGTATATTGAATCTTGTCAATATAATGTAGAAATAAAATAACTTTCCGCAGTATTGATTTTCGTCACACGGTATCTGCATTTCTTGCAAGCTAAAGCACTTTTTAAAAACAATTGAACTGATAATAATAAAATTGTTTCTCACATAACTTGCGGCATTATCTAGTTAGGTATTCTTTCTTATTTTGGGTATTCAGCAATTTAATGAAGAAATGGTATGAAGATATTTCTGAAACGTCAGCTGAACTAACAGTGATGTACGTTTTTATTTAATAATATTTGTCTGATTTTTCAGTGCGACGCCGTTTAATCTATGGTTGTTAATACCCAAGTTAAAAAAAACATCCCTAACTGTTCCTTTTATCTCGGATATTTACTTTTTATATTTGTTTTCGGAAATAAACAGGATCACGAATAATAATAAAAATAGAGCAATTTTAATATTGAAATTTGTAAAAATTACCTATATCTCAATTGTATATCAGGGTTTGCATAAATATTATACAAATATAATATATTTCATAGTATTATACATGATTAAAAACCACAGTTTTAAAAAATCAGAAAATCCAGTATGGCGCCCATAAGAAAAACAAAGGTTGAAGGTTGAATATGCTAGTGCAAAATCTACTAGACCTAAATTATTTCAAAGGCTAATTTTGATATCCTTGCTGACTGTCCGCTGATCCATGTCCTGTAAATTTGATGAATGTATCTTTCAAAATAAACGATCTATCGTTGTTTACAGAAAATGCACGTTTGTTTTCACGCTGTATATACTTAAGGGAAGGAACAAATTTAACCTTGGATTCTCCTTGGGCCTAAAATTGCCCAATTTTTTCCCAATAAAACCAACTATGTATCTCTAATGGTTTCCGAGATGCCCATACAGTTCACCTTATACTGGATACAGTGTATGTACATTTGCAATATTGGTGTTCTTTAACCATTTAGATTTTTTAATCGTGATTGTTTTTCAATATTATTTCAGCAAATTATTTATAGTACCTTCTGCCTTTAAGCTTTGAAATAATTGAGTAAGCGGAAAATTCATTAATAAAGTGGATACTCGAAGCGGATGGTTCTTTATGAAACATCTTGAAAATAATTGTTTTGAAAAAAACAATGATCTCATTTAGATGTTCCAAGAAATGTATAGAGAACACTCTATATACTAGTATTTCGGCTTACTAGGCCTTTTTCAATAGAGTAAATGTCTATTACTAAATGTTTCCAAGCGTTTTCGTTATTTATTTGTTTACGAGCACCTACCCTCGATTGATCCTTCTATCTGGTAAAGCCTCAGTTTTTAGTACCTTTTCTAAGAAGGGCGAAAGTGTAAAATCTATCTGATCATTCGTAGTACAAGGATTTATAATTAAAGATTTTTTAATTTCTAATTGTTCTAACAGATCTAAGCTCTTTCCTTTCTTTTCACAATGACCTTTCGACCTTTACATTTTTCTGATCTATAAAATGATTGTTTTCTATACAGTGCGTCGAAAATTCTGAATTTTTCGCGTTATTTACTATGGATTTTTTATATTCTTTTATTCTAGTTTCAATACTTCTACCGGTTTGACCCACATACATTGCATTACAAACCACGAAGTTAATTTGGTATACTCCCGATTGTTTTAATTTATTAACCCTTTCTTTGTTGTTTATCAAAATCCTCCCAATAGTACGCTTGTTGACACTAATCGTTTTACACCCATTTCGTTCTAATCTGCGAGCTATTTTTTCACTATAACCTGGGACATGATTAATATAACTATAGGTGGCTTCTTTTTCCAGAATATTGTAAAACTCCCGACGAATTAATTTCCTCCTTTTGTTTTTTATCATGTTATCCATTAGTTTTTCTTTATATCCGTTGTTTCTTGCAATTTGTTTGATTGTACTTAATTATTTTTCAAAATCTGCTTTTTCTAGCGGATACATTAAAAGCCAATGTATTAAACTATAGAAAACCGACTTTTTTATTTGCCAGGACTGCTGCGAACTTGCTGGAACTTGCTGGAAAATTCATTATTTCCACTCTTGGTATTGTGTCATGAAGCATTCAAAAATCAGTTTTAATAAAGTTGAGTTTACTTTTAAATATTCATATTCCAAGGCATTTTGTGCAGTTTATATATTAATGGAAATGAAATGCAATATTGTATATCAAGTTGCCAGACAACATTAGAAACTAAATCAAAATTACTAGTATAATAAAAAGCATTTAAGTATACCTATAACATCGCAGCTTTCCGCATTTCTTAATCGCCTGACGGTATTAGATATTTTATCGCAACAAATTTGATGCCATTCTTTAACAGAAACCCTCGAAATGATTGTTACGGAAGTATCAACTAAACTGTTATTAGGCATTAAAAATAATCGCCAGCATTTAAAAAATACAAAGCGTTTACAGGCCATAACTATAAAAAGTTCTCTTCTCCGAAGGAATTTTCTCTACTGTATAAATGATGGCGCTTCATTTTGTAACAAAGAGGTGATAAAAAATCGTGGAGAGCTCCAAGCGGGCGCAAAAAATGACCAAACAATACATCTCCATTAGCACACAAATGTTTAACGGTCGCTGCGAAGAGATAAGTCCAAACCTAGGTCATTAGCCGTGCCGTTATGCAGAGTTTCTTCCTACCATTAATGCTGATCAATATGAAAACACAGCACTGATACAGCTCATTAATTCCGTGCATAATATAGAGGCTTTAATCATATCTGCCCCAGTGGCGGCGACATCGTCGATTTTCGAATTCTGATGGAAATTGTGCCCAGAAATTTGACTTTCGGCGGTGTCCTTGGTGTTAAGTGTTAAAGATACCTGGTACTTTTTGTTGTTTTGAAAATATACAAGGTTATTCAGAACTTATCTCTAAAACTTTGAGGATATGTGCATCCTTAAATAAGAAATCGATATCACCAAAAAAATTTATAATAAAAGTCTTAGGATTTCCCGTAAACAATGTTTAAAGTTATACCATTATAAAGGACTACGTAGATGGGCAACTGTACTTCAACATCTGATATACCTACCACATTCCTAAGAATGTGGTAAAAAAAAGTAAACACGTTTTTGTACCTCGAACGACTGGTTATGACCGAGCGAATAGAGTTGGAGTGGGGATAATATCTCTATTGTCTATTCAGTCTATCTGTGTATCTGTGTATCAGTCTATCTGTGTCTTCTCTCAGTGCCGGTGTTTTATATATCGTAGGAGTGTTAAACTGTAAAATTTTCAAAATGGCTCATGTGTACAGTAATGCTAAGTTAATGGACTGTTACCAGTGGATTATCAATTACGAGTTAGGTTTTGTGAGTGGTTGTTGCAGCAAAATGCTGAAAATCCCCAATTTACTTAATAATTTGCGTTTAGAAGATCAGCAACCAGGAGGAACATTCGGTTTAGTGCGGCAAAATTGGATAAGGGCGTGCCCAAAACTGTGTACATGTCGAGGAATATTATTTCGAACAGCTTTTGTAACAAGGTACGTGCAAATATTTTATAAATTTCATGTTTCTAATACCTAGTAATCAAGTAGCGCAATTCTTCAAAATTAGTGTAACAAAATTTTATTCATTTTAAGGACACGTCACTTTGGTCAGATCTATCTATCTTTAAGTTTATTTTAAAGCAAAAACGCTGCAAATCTTTTTTGCGCCGGGTGTCGGTATACTCTCAGATCTTCCGAAGTTTTTTTGTGCTAGCCTGTTTGCATTGTCAGTCCTAAGATCACTCCATTACAGTGGATCAGTATCCAGCGGCGTGCAATGAAAAATTTTTAAATAGTTTTCAGAAGCCGCCAAAAAAAAATTTTTTTGCACTACCACATTTCTACATGTATGTTGAACATCCTCAAATTTTACTATGGATAAGTTCTGAATAACACTGTATTGTATTAGCTTAAACAGTACCTACCTTATAGTTATTTGGAGGAGATACAGAGTTGGAGAGAAACAACTGCTCTACGGCCAATGTGCCCTGACTGGCATTGGATTACTCCGGCATCTCCGTGAAAGTCGCCACATCCATAGATGTCAATGCAATACCAGTCGGGGCACATTGCCGGTGGAGTAGTTGTTTTAAGCATCTCCTTCAAATAAATAAGTGGGATTGTCTTCCTCAAATACAATAGAAGTCACTGCTATAATGGCATGCACTTGCGGAAAGCAGGTCACTATATGTCTGTCAATTAGACAATAATTGTCAGACGGATAGCAGTAAAGACCAAAAGAGGGCACTACTGTGTGTTTCTCACCACTACTGAAGTACCTTATAGTTATTTTAGATGATTTTCTTTATCGGTAATATTTATTTATTAGAGAAACACGAGCAAACGAGATTTTGTGCATAGTACTAATCTTAAAAGGATCAACAATACGAGTCACTTGTTCTGTTGTTTTTTGTATTCAATTTTGCATTAGCCGCTCAAGTTTCTAAAATTTGTCTTAAAAGTTTCATCATTTAATCCAAGAAATTGTGAAATGCTCGTGCGTCCTCAGCTTTATGTCAAATCATTAAACGTTACAGAACTGTTGTATATTTCCTTATTCTATACAACCAATTTAAGACTTCTATAGGCAGCAACCCCATTAGCTGTGTATGAGGTGTAACAATACATACATACGTAACAAATATTAGATATGTGTTTATAAATATGTTTGTCCTGTTCTTGGATAATTTCTATTTTATATAAGTATGTTTTGTTGTTTTTATAGTATGTTACATATAGAGTTTATAATACATTTAATATATAGCATACTGAGATACAGAATCTTCATCTCATTTTAAGTGTTTTCAATTATGACACTAGAACTAACTACGCACATGGTTCGTTAACCAAATACGGTCACAACAGGAGCAAACTGGATAATTGAGGATGGACGAAGGTTGCAACATGTACAGTAATATCAATATATTTATTACATGCATAGACATATAATACTAGGGGAGACGGAACATTCCATTAGAAAAACACCATTTGTTTACAATCATACACACTTTCACACTTGTACATAAGTTGGAAGGAGATGGGTTTATAAAATGGCAATACTGTAACCTAGGCGTCCACGTCCGATGTTATCTTTACCAGTGGTGTGCAGTTTTTTTTAGGGATCATTACAATAAGTTTTAATTTAAAGGTTTATTTATGTTAGAACTGAGATTTGTGTGGGAGCAAATAAGACATGTATTACTGCTTGGACCTATATATTCTCAATACTCTACAAAATCATTAAAATCTCAGCAGAATGTTATATAAACAATTCAAAACACTTATAATGGTGTTTCATTCATTGTCCTTGGTCTTGACACAGCTGGTCCTAATATTCGGCCTTCCTGTGTTTCTATTGCACCAAAGAAAGTTTTGCCCATGCCTAAACGGATGCTACCTGTAACATTTTAAAAGACATAGGTATGAATGATTTTTGAGAAACTATTCTGCATAGTAGAGCGCTATAAACGATTTCTCTACTGCAGGTTTTTCTTTTGTTTATTGTATGGCAGTCAAGCGCTATTCACACATTTCTCGACTGCAAACCTTATGAATGCAAATCATTCATTATCAATATAGTTTATTATTTAATTTCCTTATTATTATTATTATTATTATTCAACAGCTTTAAATTTCCAAGCTTATAAACACTAATATTTATACACTATTGCCTCAGTCGTTCCACAAAAATATAGTTGGATGTTTATACAACTATAAAAAAAAATTTTATTTTTGTGGGCGCTATTCACGAATTCCCCCTCGTATCTATTTTTATAAACTTTTACCTAATACATATCCTTATACATTTAAAGGAACACATCGGCATTATCCAGCTTTGAATTATTATAATAAACAAATATATATAATGTTTTTCTATGGCATGTCCAATTAATTGTAATAATAGCTGAAAAATTTAATAATTAATTAATAAACGGGTTAATTTTCACATAAAATAATAGTTTAAACACTCTAGCAAATCAATCAATTCATCTGTGCTGTTTAAGTCACTATCAGAACTAACGTCTAAATTATTTATCTATTTTTTTTTTAACTATCTGCTGCTACTTACAGCCATACACCTTTTGTAACCTTTAATACCTTTTTACGGAATAATTTCCTAACTATTATTTCCCAGTAGCTGTAGTTACCTTGTACAGCCCGCCATATTTTAATTTTCCAGTTACCTCTTTGCCGTCTGTAACAGCACTAGCCCAAAGACAAGATCACTTTTTGTAAGTAACACTTCTTTTTCTTATCAAACCTTTTCTTCATTTCTCGACTGAAAAGCTTATGAATGCAAATCATTCATTATCAATATCATCAATGATCAAGTTTTCTCTTTACTTTACCTCTCATAGCTTGAATTTCTGTATTATCTTATTTGATTTGTTTAAACATTTACAGTATTATTTATACCCTAAACTCCATCAGAAAGCTTTTCCAACCACTAAAAAATCCACATTTGTCTGCTCTCAGGATTAACAGGAAAGCTACAACAATAATATTCTGTATTAAAATATAACAAACAGCTAATAGGTTTATTTTTCTGCATTTCAAATAGTTGCAACAAAATTATTTACTGTTTAAATACTGGAAATCCAGCCTGGAATTGGACAATAATTTTATTACAACGCTACTACATCATTTTTCGGTCTAAAATGCTTTAATTCCAAAAATTTGATACAAAACAGATAAATATTTCGTGCAATAATTTACTTAAAATTTAGTTAACAACACCACTGCTTACGCTAAAAAAACATAACCTTACTTACCGCCGAAATACCAGTCCGGGGTTAGAATAGTCGACTTTTTTACAAACCACGCACTGTTGAACTATTGTAGATTGATTATAAAAGGCTCTAAATACCTCTACTGTCAAAAAACACTGCAAATAAATAAAAAATCCCAAAAGATCACAAACACAGCACAGCAACATTGTAACGTCATCTTTTGACATAAAAGCGTCATTTGATAGCAAAACAGCCGTACAGCATTGCCATAGTATTTCCCTAACACGATAATAATTTTATGTTATTAGGAAATTATAAATAATTTTAAAAGTAGGGATTATGTATTTTCATTAAAAAACACAGATAAATATTTAGTATATTATTTTTTCTTAATTACACATAAAAATTCAGATAAATATAATTAATATACTCTTCGTTTTCAAACACCGGCGGTAGATCTAGGGCAATCCGCATAGATTTTACATCATTGATTTTTGTTGAAAACGATGTCTGATCGGCATAAAATGTAAACAATTCTGTCTCCCCCTTCTTATGTCTATGGTCACAACAGGAACAAACTGGATAATTAAGGGTGGACGAAGGTTGCAACATGTACAGTAATATCAATACATTTATTACATGCTACAAAAGTAAGGATTCATATATACACAATTAATGAATAAGACTATCAACAACAAGAATAAGTATTAATGCATCGTTTGTACAATTTGTTTTGTACAATTGGTAAATTTCACTGGTCTACAATTTCATTCGCTGGATTCACAAGTTTTCATATACAGAGATGTAATTTTGTTGCTCCTCGATATTTCATAATTTTACGATTAGTTTAATTTAGAGAAGAGATGCAGAAATGAGGTTTCTGCAAGCATATTAAATGCATATTCATATTCTCAAGTATATTAAATAATAATATGCCGCTTCCTCTCCCACACAAGTCTCTGACTTCCGACATCACCAAGATGAGAATGAGGGATAGAGATATTATTATTATTATATCTATGAAACCCCAAAAAGTCAATTAAGGTAGAGTTACTTGAAGAGCTGCAAAATGTATTATTGTTTGTTACAACAATATTAACAACGATACAGTGGCTATATCAAATATTAAGATAAAACTAATGAGTTAGATAAATGGTAAATTTTCTTGCATATTCAAAAAACCTTCATCTGATAAAATAGCTCTTACGGAATACTCTTTTGAACATCATATGTCCCGTACTATCAGAGACAGAGCCATCTACTACTATAATAGGGGTTCCCGGGAGCGTTATCTACAAATCAGTAAAAAGATCTTGGATATTTATTTTAGAAGATGCTGAAAACAACTACTCCACTGGCAATGTGCCTCAACTGGAGTTGCATTACTTCGGCATCTCCACGAAAATACCGGGATATCAAAAATTATCTTGGTCAAGAGTGGTTGTGGAATGTAAAACGTGTCTTACTTAAAATTTTTGAATATGTTTTGTTGTGTCAGAATCTGTCAAGTCATTGTGCTGAAATTTTCTAATCCAGTTTTTGAATCATGCCTCTTACCACACAGCACAAAATTTTCATGATTGAAGCCTATTTTCGAACGGGTGCGCTAGTTAATGGAAATTGGCAATACAGTCAACGTTTGTGTTTGGACAATTTTCGAGAGCACTTCCCAAACGGGGCAATATTACCGGACAATTTTTATGCGTGCCTTACAAATTGTGTTGAAGTGTTTCGCGAAACTGGTTGTGTGACTCATAAAAAAGGTGCTGGTAGACCAAGAGTTCGTACAGAAGAAGTTGTCAACGTATGGAAGAGGAGCCTGCAAAACCTTTGAAACGTCTTTCTCAGGAAATTGGACTTTCTTATGGAACATGTCATAAGATTTTAAAGAAAGACTTGAACATGCATCCATATAAGATGGGAGCACATCAAGCTCTTCTGCCCGCAGACCACCTCAGACGCCTTGCTTACTGCCATTGGTTTGTCAATAATTTAATGAAATGACGATCTTCTGGACTTAACTTTTTTTCTGACGAAGCGTGGTTCCTCCTTTCGGGATACATCAATTCTCAAAATATGCGAATGTGGAGCAATGATAACCCTCATGTTTTTACTGAATCGCCACTACATGCTCAAAAAATTGGTCTTTGGATGGCAGTTTCTCGCAGAAGAATAATTGGGCCAATTTTTTTCGATTTCACCGTCAACGCAGAAAGGTACAGACACAACTTTTTGGCTGAATTTGTGCAACAGTTAAACGATGATGAACTTCGGTACGGTTATTTCCAGCATGACGGTGCAACAGCACATACTACACGAGAAAATATTGCTTTCGTCCGCGAGTTTTTTGATGACCGGCTGATAAGTTTGCATACAGAAGTTGAGTTTCCTTCGAGATCACCTTGTTTGACAATTATGGACTATTTTATATTTCCTTACTTAAAAAACAAGATTTTCGCAACTCCCGTAAATAATTTGCAAGAACTGCAACAAAGAATTGTTCAGCAATGTGTAACCATAACGCCAGAAATGCTGCAAAACGCTTTTCACGGCATGAGGAGGCGCGTCAACTTGTGCATTGAACAAAACGGGGGACATTTCCAACAATTACTGTAATTTAGTTTTTCTTGTTACTAAAACCGTTATTTCATAATTTGTAGTTCATTATTGTTTTACAACTGAGCAATCCAAACCACGTGTCCAAATCAATATGGCGTGGAGGGCAAACATTCATTTGACGTTTGAGTCATAGACAAGTCTATGGTTTGAGTTATATTATATAACTTTGTGGGTACTTGGTTAAAAGTTTGTTTTTAACTAATATTAATAAATAAAATAGTAATAAACTAGTAATATATATTTAGTAGTAATAAAATGCCTACTGGAAACCCTCTGGTTTCTTAATATCGAAGGTGTTAGGTCATTCTTTTTAATTGCAGCTAAGTATCCATGTTTGCCGCCGTTTTCTCGATAAATCATTTAAAATCGGAAAATAGTTAGAACTCACTACGTCGGGTATACAACAAAACTTAACTTGGTCTCGATTTTTACGACATCCACAAACCACAACTATGCACGTTACCGGCATTAATAAATATTATCGTCGCGACACAATTCTAATAAAAGACGAGTTAACACTGTTCAACACTTCCTTACATAAAATACATGAAAAATTCCTTACAAAAAACTCGGATTAAACACTTTTAACTGAAAGCTGCTGGGCTGATTTCAATGCATTCTCAATGTAAACATAACTTGTTTGCCCTCAGCGCCATATTGCTTAAAAATTTGACAGGTCGTTGGATTGCCTAACTGAAATAAATAGGTATGAAATTTGTAGGTTATTGATGATGTCAGTGTGACAGTGACATAATTATTTCAAATTTCAAGTAAGACACACTTTTTACATTCCACAACCACCCTTGGCCAAGATAATTTTTGATATCCCGTATAAATAATAAATAGGATCGTCTTCCTTAAATTTGATAGAGGTCAAGATATAATGGTACCTGCAGAAAAGCAGGTCGCTATCTGTCTGTCAATTAGACAAAATTGTCAGACGGATAATAGCACAGATCGAAAGAGGGCGCTACGGTGTTTCTCACCACTACTAATAAAATGGATTTTTAATTATAAAAGAAGTTTTCGTTTAGTTTTTGTTTTCGACCCCTATCCACATAATATCTTTATCTAACCTCTGCGAAAAGGGAGTTTTCCATTCCTTGTTATACAAATATTGACTAGTATACAGTAAACAACTGAAACACAAAAACTTCCATCTCTTATCGCATTACCATTCCATTGTCTACATGATATCCGAAACCTTTTTAAACTCATGACCGCTGCACTCATTCTTATGAAAACGTTATACATTTAACTCGAGATTCCAATAATTCAGACGCAGTCAGCTTGACGTATAGATCCGAAAATTTAATTTTATTCGTACTAGCTTGAGTCTGACTACCTTGCAAAAGCAAATACACAGTTTCTAGATAGATATATATTAATAATTGTGGACACAACTGGAAATTCTGCCATGTGGTACAACAAGCAATCCCCAATGGGTAGTAAAAAATTTTAATTATCTGAGCGACATTATCTTGAATTCAGCTGTTTGCATGTTTCATGTTTGCTTGTTTCTGGTTATATTCATTAGGATGACTGGAATGTAAGTTTGCGCCCAATGCACTGCTGCATTGTTGGCGGTGATATTATGATTCAGGAAAAAATAAGTACAGGGTGGACCAAAAATATAAAATAATATAATATAATATAATATAATATAATATAATATAATATAATATAATATAATATAATATAATATAATATAATATAATATAATATAATATAATATAATATAATAATATAACATAATATAATGATAATTTTACTTGTAATGTACGACTAAGTTATACCAACAAATATCTATCAAAAGTTAAAATAAAAATAAACTACTAGCAGGCGTCCAATTACCAATAGACCAAAATTATCATTTTCAAATCTGAAAGAATGAATATTTTATATGATAATTTAATTTTAACTTCTCTAAGAGACTTTGTTTATGTTGAGGTACGGTTTTATTTATTTTTTTATGGAGGCATGCTTTTTGTTTATTGTTTACATCATTAAACGAGATTTAGGGATGTGGATAAACCGTTATTTAACTAACTATAAGACTGATATGAATATTACTTACGACTAATTTCAAAATCATATATTCACCTCTATGTTTAGTGATCTCTCTTATACTAGATATAAATTTTCAAAGGGCATTCACTTCATAAAGATCTGTTGACACTGTCCCTTTTTGCTTTGCTTTCTATATATCTATCTATGATATAATTAGTGTCTTATTTGTCTTGGAGAAACGAAAGAATGCTCAGAGAATCGCCAATAAAAATATATATATATATATATAATCAAAACCTTATTATACCCGAAGGTGTTAAGGTAAACACAATTACTTATGCACAAAACGAGTCCAGTCTTTCTTATTCCTTGCTAATTCTTTTCCCTCTTTCCAAGTTTTGTTTTTCCTTCTCAAGTTGTCCGCTATCACGTCATCCCACGTTTTGCATGGTCTTCCTCTGGGTCTCTTCTGAACTGCCTTTGTCTGCCATATCCTTTTCGCCTGCCTCTCCTCTTTCATTCTCACCAGGTGTCCAAACCATTTCAGTTGTTGTCGTTCTATGTTATCAACTACTGGTTCTATTTCTAGCTCTTTCCTTATATCTTCATTTCGTATTTTGTCCCTCCTTGTTATTCCTTTGACACCTCTTAAATATTTCATTTCTACTGCCTGTAACTTACTTTTCTGTTGTTTTGTTAGCGTCCAGCTCTCACATCCATATATTAGAATTGGTTTGAATATTGTCTTGTATATAGTTAGTTTTGTTTTCCTTGTTATCTCTTTTTTCCTTATGAACGTGTTATTTAATGCGTAATATAGTTTTGTTGCGTTTTCTATTCTACTATTTATTTCCGCCTCCTTCTTACCGTCTTTTTGTATCTTTACTCCCAAGTACTTGAAACTGTTTGTCTGTTCTATCTTTTGCTCATCAAGCTTTACTAATGTCTGAATATCATTCTTTCCTATCACCATTATCTTTGTCTTATCTATGTTAATTCTTAGGTTTCTCCGTTTGAGTGCTGTGTTCCACGTTTCCAAGTTGTACTGTAGGTCTTTCTCATTTTTGGCATATATCATCAAGTCGTCCGCAAATGCGCATTCTGATATGTATACTGGCTCTAGATTCCTATGTCCCACGTATAATTTCTTAGCTTCCAGTTTTACTTCTTTTGTTACATCGTCTAATATTATATTGAAGAGTGTTGGACTTAGCACACCACCCTGCCTCAATCCTTCTTTGGTCTCAAATTCTTCCGATTCCATGTTATTAGTTCTAACTATGTTTCTTGTGTGTTTGTATATACTGGTTATATTTCTAATTAACTGGCGTTTTACTCCTCTTTTCTTCAAACTCTTCCATATAATTTTTCTCGATACACTATCGAATGCTTTTTCCAAGTCTATGAAAGCCACATAAACGTTTTTATTGGCGTTCTTCTCTATCAACTGCTTTATGGTGAATATGTGGTCTTGTATCCCTCTTCCTTTTCTGAAGCCGCTCTGTGATTCTTCCATTTGTGTGTCTGTGCTATTTTTTAATCTTTTGTCTAGTAATCTTTCGTAGACTTTGGCCGCTATGCTCAGCAATGTTATTCCCCTGTAATTGTTACAGTCTCTGTTGTTACCCTTTTTGTGTATCGGTACTATTATGCCTCTTTCCCAATCTTTGGGTATACAACCCTCTTTCCAGGCTTTGTTAAATAGGGTCGTCAGAGTTTCCCTGCCCCTGTTGCCAAGGTTTACTAACATTTCGGCATATATACCGTCATATCCTGCTGCTTTTCCTCTCTTTAACCTTTTTATTGCCTCCGTTACCTCCTCTATGTTAAATTCCTCTCGATCGTCCCTTTCTGTTTCTTGCTCTGAGTTCTCACTCTCATCTTCCTCTTCTTCTTCCTGCGTCGTTCTTGGTTCTGTGTTTAGTAATTCCACAAAGTACTCCTTCCATCGTTTCATCATGTCCACTTCGTCTCCCAAAACTTTCCCGTCTTTAGCTGTTATGTACGTATATCTGTTGCTTTTCCCTTTCCTTAGTGTTTTAAGTACCCTATAAAATAACTTCTGGTTACCGTGGCTATCTTGCTCCATTTTTGCCCCGAATTCTTCCCATGTTCTTTGTTTCGCCAGTTTCACCATTTCTTTAACTTTTATTCTTTGTTCTTTATATGCAGTATATGTCTCCTCGTTTTTGTTTCTGATATATATATGCCACTTGTTCTTTTTGTTTTTGATTTCTGCTCTTATTTCCTCATTCCACCAGCTAGTTTGTTTTCTGTTCTTATCTATTGTTTTTGTTCCGCATGTTATCTCTGCTACCGTTACTATTGTTTCCTTAATACGTAACCACAAATCTTCTACATTAAGCGTTTCTATATTTTCCTTTATTTTACCCATTTCCCTTTCTACTCTGTCTTTATATATTTTTGTCGTTTCTTTCTGTCTTAGCTTGTGTATTTGTATTTTTGTCTTTTTTATTTTGGTGCCTTTTGATACTACGCTTTTGCTTTCTCTAAGTTCTGTTCTTATCTTAATTTTTGTCAGTACTAGGTAGTGATCTGTATACAACTCTGCCCCTCTTTTCACTCTTGTGTCCTTTACTTCTTTTCTGAACTCATTATTTATTATTATGTAGTCTATTATGGATCTTTCTCCCCTGCTTGCTACTTCCCTTGTGTATTTGTGTATGTCCTTATGCTGGAATACTGTATTTGTTATGGTTAACTGGTTCATTAGACAAAACTCAATCAGCCGTCTTCCGTTATTATTCCTGACATTTTCTTAATAAAAATAAAGTATTTGTAAACAACTCGAGCATTATAAACTCTATATTATATGCTCTCAATAATTGATTAGATTATACAAAAATTATATCTGTCTGAACGTGTTGATTTGTTCTTATTTATCTGAAGGAGATGCCGAAAAGAACTACTCCACGGTCAATGTGCCCCGGCTGGCATTGCATTATTTCAGCATCCCCATAGGAGTCACAAAGATGAAAGGGGGCATTACTTTCATCTTTGTGCAACTACTAATATGGTTCTTATTTGTCGTAAAATTCACTATACTCTTGTTCTACAGTAAATAAACAATTTTCTCCTTATTCAGGATTCAGGGCTCATTTCAGGACCCGCATAGTAGAGACGTTAATACTAAATAGTAAACAGTCTGAATATCTATTGAATTGGAGAATTTGCTGTGGGTGATGTCGGCCTGATTGTTCTAAGGACATTGCTGTAGACAATCCCAAAACCTAATCAGTCTGTCCAAATTTACATAGCGGCTATACTTATTGCAATTTCTAGGAATATGTAAACCGATACGCTTAATACATTAATTTTGTTTTTGAATCAAATAATAAAACACGTGATACAAAAGATGTTTTGAAATAATTAAAAATTTGAAGATCCATTTTGTGGAAACTGTATTTTTTCCAAATAAAGCTTCTGAAGTCTTGCAGCCAAATTTGTTTTATATTAACGGAGTAATATTTTTCTAAAACCGTTTGAAATCTTTCAAAGGGCAAAGCTGAATTACATACATACTGTACATACTGTACTAATAAAAATAACTAAAAAATTACTACTAAAATAATGGCCTACTTCTTGTAAAATTGAATATCCGCACATTGTTATCAGTGTAGATACTTAACAATTTTTTGCAGAGTACTGCAAGAAGGAATAGGCAATACCAGAGGGGGTAAGAAACAGCTATTTTCTTTGAACCTTGGATTTTAATAAACACGTTGTAATTTATTTAGTCAAGTGTTGTACATTCTCTAATTACCGACTGAGTTCCTCCTGCAAAGAACCCTCAAATAACAGAGGGTTTTAGAACCGCACCGGAGGTTGCTTTCGAACAGTCTTGCATCGAGTTAGTCTTATAATAACAGAGGAGGGAAGGCATTTGGGGCACTAATTGAAACAAAATCAATAAGATAATGTTATCTTTTAAAACAAAAGTCAATTTGAAAAATAAATTTAAATTCTATTACGGGAATCGAAGAGCGGTGAAGAGGCAATGCAATTCTCTTACATGGGTAGCAACAAGTCCAGGACTTCCCACGTTCGTTGAATTTATTTGAAAAATGTTCGATTCCACATGGCTTATTTTAACTACAGGCTATTACAAATTCGCTTCTCACCATGTGGAGCTCGGAAACTGTAAGAGATACGGTATAACGATTTCTCGTTATTTTTGATTTAGGTAAATGTACAAAAATATATTACTAATTGACGGCACGTTGCGCGCCAATTGTATAACGATACTTCGCTTACATTAATTTATTAATTTAAAAGATACTTACTATTGTGTTGAGACTCTCTACCAGGGGTAGGCAGAGAGAAGTACGGTAGGGTTATTTTATTATCTGCCAAACTTGGGCGCCATCAATTGATCTTTTTTGATGGTACAGAGTAAATGTATAGTTCCTATCTAAGTGAAGACAATTGAGAAAAAAAACACTGACAAGAACAAAGTAAATATTTAATATAATTCTCTCAACTATACATTTACGAACGGTACATGTATAAAAGACAAACCTAAATCTAAATATTAGAACATACACACTTAAAGATACAAAAATGGGCGATAGTTTTACAGCAATAAAGCTGGACAACAAGATATAGTTTGGCTGTACTAAAGATCTACCAAAAAATGTAGTTTTTAGATATTTAGTCCGCGAGATAAC
Organism: Pogonocherus hispidulus; assembly: GCA_963924545.1. Taxonomy (NCBI): domain Eukaryota; kingdom Metazoa; phylum Arthropoda; class Insecta; order Coleoptera; family Cerambycidae; genus Pogonocherus; species Pogonocherus hispidulus. The sequence continues at coordinate 45,451,897 of OZ004698.1, read as the reverse complement.
CGAAGGGCCCTTATTTAAGTTGCACAAACCTATGCATAGGGAAAGTTAAACTAAGCACGTTATACGTAACGTGGTTTAAGAAGCACTTCCAAAATAAGTAATAAAGTACCTACTCACATAAGAACAGTTGGTTTCGGGGTTAACGTTGTTCATACGTTTTGCTGCCGATTCACAAATCAACGTACTGAAATGATGATTTTCTTGTAATCACACTAGGGAATAGTAGGATTCGTTTTTTAAGATTAATTCATCTTCTCACTCATTTTTTCAAGATTTATTCTTAAAAACTTTGAGAGCTGCTAAATCCACAACCTCTCGCTACTGCTAATCTTCCCGTTCTTAACACGAGATGGCGTCACTATATCGTTATGAACTTAGTTTATATAACCTACGATATGGATAGACGTAATACACAACCATGGAGAATGAAGTCGGGATTATACGCACTGAATATACACAGAATACATAGAATACTTTAAATACAGAATTGGGATTTAACGAGCAGGTAAAAACATAGAATAAGATAAGAATTATTAGTTTAAATCAACTAAGAAAGGCATTTTATTAGCTTGCTCAAAACGAGACCGTTACAACGGGGAAGCTTAAATGGGGGCAAAGTTGCGAAATCAGGGGACTGACATAATGCCCCAAAAAAATAAAGGCTAATATTTGAAAAAACCGGAAATTTTGGTAATTCGTTGTTTTTTTGCAGTTTTATTTGAGCATATATTGAAAAATGAAGAGGTCCTTTCTCGTACCAAAAATGAATTGTGAGCTGAAGCATAAACTTTTGAATTAAGAAAATTATAAATACTTAATAGGTATATATAATAAGTTAAATTTACAGGACATTTCTCATGTATATACTCGTACTATGCATATAAATTTACACATATATCAATATATACAGAATGTTCCATTTGTGCGTATTTTTTCGAATATGAAAACATTTTAAACAAAAAAGACAGAAAATAACCTGAATTTTTTTTCAGCTATACAGGGTGTTCAGAAAAAGCCACTAATCTACTCTGACTTAATATTTATTTAATGGCAACCCCTTAACCAGGGACATTGCAACAAATGAATCCAAATGAACTAAACTGCTATTTGTCAATAGCAGGATGATCTTTATTTTAGGTCAACTGAGAAATATATACTTTAAAATCATTTTCTTTAGCAATATCTCCCTATATTACAGTCCGGACTAGTAACTAAATAAGTAAGGAGGTTAATTTACATATATATTTAATATTAGACATACTCTGCTGTTGAATTTACACATATACTTACTACTAGACATACTCTGCCGCTTTTATTTGTATTCTGCACTACCCAAAGTTGCACCTGAATCCTGAATTACGTCGGAAATTGACAGAACGTTCTAAAACCGTTAACAGAAAGGATACATTAATCTGTCAGCGTTCAAACTTAATTAAAAATACAATAATTTTCTAACAAATATATATTGAACAGTGGTTATATGTTATTTATTTCATATGCAATTTTTTCGGTAAGTACTTCTCTTGATATTTTTTTGTGGTTAAGATTAGATATGTGTAGGGGAGAGGATTTTGGGGTAGAATTATGCTCTACTCTACACGAATGGCGCCCAACGTGGGGCTCTTTTCAACATAAAGACTTGTGTTTCAGTGAAAATACTACTTTGTGCAAAGGTGAAAGAATTCTACCCCCGAAATCCTCTCCCCTACATATGTATAAATAACTGCAATTTCATTGTTTATTATATATAACCTTGAAGCAACACAATGGATGTTTAGGTAACCTACATAAAATACAGATCATAAATATCAGACACACTTCTACGTCGATATATACGATCCAAGTAATCCCAACAGGAAAATATTTCTTTTTTAATATATTTACTCATCTCCGTCATGGGCAATTAAACGCTGAGCGCTGAGCTTCCTCCTTCCCTAGCGTCACACAGCGCCATCTTATGCATTTTAATTAAGTGCCCGCTCAAAGAGAAAACTGTAATCATAATTAATTTAGAAGTTTCGCACGTATTTTCACAGTTCGTTATATATATTCCGGTGAATTAAGCGATAGGCGTCGATGCCGAAGAAAAAAGTAGAAAAACTCCCGGAAAATGAGTAAAAACGAGACTTTGCGCGAGCCTGCATAAAGGACGATAGACTGCCGTCGTCGCCGGGGGCGTTTATTCTGGGTTTGCGAGAAACTCATTACTGTAATTAGAAGGAGGTGTACGGAATTATAACCAGGAACAACTGCACTTCCTTCCACTCGGCACTCGAAAACGTCCCCAGCGTTGACGTGAAATATGGGAAGGGTGACACTATTTTTAGTTGCTGCCATCAAGTCGGTTATGAAAAAGTTTTGCTGTTTATTCAAGTTGTAAAAGCAAGAACGCTGAAAGCATTTTATACAGGCTGTTTTTGAATATAATGTCGAAAAATAATAAATACACTATTTATCAAATATTTTTCTAGAAATATACCACCTCCAAAATATTAATTCATTAACTCATGATTATTTGAGGAATATCAAAGTTGTGCATAGAGACGTGTATTATTAGTAAGTTTCCCAAATGGATGCTTTCCAGTACTGATACTTTCTGGAAGAAAATATTCATTCATGCCCAGGGAACTTTCCCACATATGTAGAAACTTGTAGAGTTTCCAGAAAAGTTTCATAGGAATATCCATATTTATCCTGAGTTTATTGACAAATTATCAATGAATTACTTAAATTCCTCAGCTTTAATAAATTCTAAGTTAGTATTGGTACAGAGCTTTACATTTTCTTATTATTTAAACATTTTAAACATTGTAGTTGGTAATATAATAACGTAACATAAATATTGTAACCAGTAAATCACCAAAAACCTACACGTATGTTGTTTACTGACAATATTTTCTAAATTGTATGATACGAAAAACCAAAAATAAGTCAGTATATTAGATATGTTCTAATTATGTTAAAACAAGGAATAAACCATGGAAACTGCGGATAATGTAGGAAAAAATATTGTCCAATGCGACTAAAATCTTCAAATATTGTGTATAAAATTTAAAAACGATATTTTTAAAATCAAAGCTTATTTTCACTCTCTTACGAAATAACACCGAGAGTTGAATAATTTGAACGTTTTCTGTTTCTAATTTGTTAGACAGTATGCCCCAATCTGCCCTAAATATTACTGGAAACATTTCTCAAAATATATCTTCACAAGAATTTGGAGAAGCACTGAAGATACCATCTATAAGAATGGAGAAACATTAGCGATTAAGTTTGGAGGATAGTAGAACCAAATTTTACGGAATAAATATATTATTCTGTAAACTGCGAACCATGGGCAGAACCGCCCACCAGTTTTACTTCTTTCAAGACTTTATTATTTAGACTTTTGACCTTATCTCTGCTTTTGCCTCAATAGGTGAACTGCTATGTCCATTCTAAAATGTACAGGTTGGTCTGACATTGACTCCGTAGTGTTAATATTTCCGTTGGATGAATGGATAAATTATCCAAATAAGTAATTGGATAAGATTTTGACTTCTTGTACTCACCAGTGGACTGGATAAATGTCTACTTGAATACATAGACTCACTCACTCACAAAAACACTCAACTTTCAAACTGATGGTATCTGATGATCTCTATTCTTACATTTTTGAACTGATCTCAAAATTTTTTATAGTTATATTTTCTCAGATATTTTGTATTTGAGGTATAGACTAGACTAGTTAAACGTTTAAAGAAGTGATCATCTCAAGAATTAGATTGATTATGTGAAAGTTCACACTACTTTTAAGAAAAATCAGGTGGGTTTTGTGAACTCCGCGAATAGTTAAATCACCAAAGATGTCAGAAGTTCTTGCCAACTTAAAATACTAACTTTCAAGATATTGACCAGTTTGCTGCAATTTTAAGCTGGAGAAGTTCTGACACTTATTGGAGCTTTGAAACTATTAAAATTAGTAAAGCCGACGCTGCTTTCATCGAATTCAAATTGTGCTTATCCATATTGTGTCTAATTATTGTGAACATCTCTTATCATTAAAAAGGAAAATTGATTGAAGGAAATATATTTTTTGGGGAATATTTATTTGGGTTACCTATTACCGTTTTAGTTTTAGTTTAAATTTTTGTTATTGTTTTAGTTCACAAATCATTTTTAGTTTTAGTAGCTTACTACAAATGTTTTCAATTTAATCATTGCCAGGAATTGCAATTTGGCAAAAATAAATACGAGGGTGAAACAAAGGTCACGCTAGAATGATTAGATTTAATTTAAAAATCAAAACACTGTTGCTTCTGTAAATAAAACGTCTCATTAACAATGAGTCATGAACTTGCCGTTTAAAATTTCAAAGTTGATATTATCTCCAGCGCCATCTTTGTAGAAGTATTGGCAGCAAAATTTATGTACCTATACATAGACTTTGTTGACGATGTATTATGGATATTCAACTTCAACCAACTTTCTGTGTTATTTGTTGAGATCGTGCCCGTACGGATCGTTTTATAAAGTCACGTTAATGATTTCTCTTTCAAATAAACATGGCTGCATTGCAGAAGAGAGATATAACCAAGCCTGTTATTTTCCACCGCCGCATCTGCGATATTTTAAGGTACCTCTGGAAAAACAATAAAACTTTTAAAAGAAAACACTTTGGTCGTCTGAATAGTCACATCCCTTTCTACGCGTTCAGAGATAGTCATCTCATGCGAATCGGAAATTTGGTGAAAAGGGGATTTGTGTAAATTGCACGTGACAAATTTAGGAGAGTATTCAAAGGAGTGGTTGCATTGGTGCGCCTAAAGCACTCTGTTTAGTGCGAATTTTAGTAACAGCAGACTCTAGTGCTTCTAAAATTATGTAATAGTAATATCTATATTATAATATCTGTAGTAATATAAATTTTTGATATTAACTATTATCAAAAATATTTTTATTAAAACAGCATTAAAATGCAACTATAAAATTATTACTTAACCCAAGACCAAACATAACTTCTTTGTTGAAGATTCAAATTTTCATTAAGTGCGGCAATAAAAATTTATAATATTTACAAAATATGTATCCTCTATTCAATTGCAGAGCCATCTATTATCCAAGATAGAAGACCGCCATGTTATTGTGATAGTATTTTACATACAGGGTGTTTACGTATATTTTGGTTTGGCCTCTAACTCCTTGATCTTTGATTTTACAAAAAAACTTTGTTAATATCAAACTTGATTTTTTTTTAATAGTACATACTGTATATTTTCACAGATCTGGAAAAACACATTTCTTCTGTTTTCAAGAATATATAATTTTAATTAATTGTCTCTAAGCGTTTTAGAGATATTTAATAGTAAACATATTCATCTTTCTATAGGCAGGCCATGCGTAAACAATCTTATTTAATGTCTTTTGTTTATTGAATAATGATTAAGTAAAGAGTAGACAGTCTAACAAACAGAACATTCTGTACCTACTTAAACATACCAAACTGTCACATTTATTGTAAAATAAATGTTTTTTCTAAAATAAATCAGTGACGCTTGGACAATTGTATTTTTCTGAAATACCACTATATTGTTAACTGCATTTTTATCTGCCTGTTATTGTAACAAATGTATTGAAACACAATTGATTGGTTAAAGTAATTCGTTGCTGACTCTGTGATTGTTGGTCTGTTCAGTATAAATAAAAGTTTTATCAGCAAAATCTATTAAGCTAGTTTAAAATATTGCCCCCTATTTTACTTTCCATCGATGAAAATGCTTTTTCGTGTAATCAAACCTAACCTAGTTTACAAATGTTCATTACTTTTTGTGGTGTTGTGTACAGAAGTGAATATTATAGGGATACAAAATATAAATGTAAACCCTCTGATACACCAAGTTTATATTGGGAATAGTCAGTTTTAATTTGAAAATAATAATGAAAATCAAATTGGAACTGAACGATTTCAAGTTACCTCCAATTTTAAGAAAAAACAAAATCTACATGAGAAATAGTTTCACTTCATTTGTATTTACCCAAGTAAAAATAGAAATATAACTACGAAATAATACTAATCAGCTACATGGTTCTTGTTAGATACAATTTAGAATTTAACTATGTTAAAAGAGTTAGTAAATTGTGCAGATTGTTTAAAATTAGATTTTTTTTAATGAAACTGTATAGAATGGACGACAAGTTGAGGATCAACTTGAAACGGTTAGAAAAAGCTAGTTAAGTGTTTAATTTCTTTGAAATATTATTATAATAATTATTTTATTTAGACATAATTCAAAATATGATTTGTAATATTACAGAATTTTGTATGAAACTAAATAAACTATTGTTGAAGTTTAGTTAATTTATCAAATATTTATTTTATTGCATATTATACAGTGGTTTTTTGGGGCAAACTTTAGAAGTTTGCGTTGATACTGCACTTTGAATCTTTAATTTGTATGCTTCTGGTTTCCTGTTTTTTGTTATTTTACAGGTGGCGTAATCCCAAAAGAGACTACAATGGATCATTTATACATGGTGTTCCAAAAAGGAGAGGTTTATACCAACTTATATTTTTAAAATAGAACACCCCGTGTACTTATACGTGTATTAACACAATAATTGTTTTGAAAAAAACATTGATCTCATTTAGATGTTCCAAGAAATATATAGAAAACACTCTATATACTAGTTAGTATTTCGGCAATTAGGCCTTTTTCAATAGAGTAAATGTCTATTACTAAATGTTTCCAAGCGCATTTTCGTTATTTATTTGTTTACGAGCACCTACCTCTGATTGATCCTACCATCTGGTAAAGCCCGAGTTTTTAGTACCTTTTCTAAGAAGGGCGAAAGTGTAAAATCTATCTGATCATTCGTAGTACAAGGATTTATAATTAAAGATTTTTTTCTTTTCACGATGCAGTACCTTTACATTTTTCTGATCTATAAAATTATTGTTTTCTATACAGTGCGTCGAAAATCCTGAATTTTTTGCGTTATTTAGTATGGATTTTTTATGTTCTTTTACTCTAGTTTCAATACTTCTACCGGTTTGAGCCACATACACGCCATTACAATCCACTCAGTTAATTTGGTATACTCCCGATTGTTTTAATTTATTAACCCTTTCTTTGTTGTTTATCAAAATCTTCCCAATAGTACGCTTGTTGAGACTAATCGTTTTACACCCGTTTCGTTCTAATCTGCGAGCTATTTTTTCAGTATAACCTGGGACGTGATTAATATAATTATAGGTGGCTTCTTTTTCCCGAATATTGTAATACTCCCGACGAATTAACATCTAAATGAGATCAATGTTTTTTTCAAAACAATTATCTTCACGATGTTTCATAAAGAACCATCCGCTTGGAGTATCCACTTTATTAAAAGTGTATTAACACATTATGACATAGTTTCATGGATATAGCTCTAATAGCGACCGAGATATACATAAAAGAGTGTTAGATAAGAATAATGTGTTAGAAAGAGAGTATTGAATCGTTGCTACGCTACAAACAATATAAAGTATTTCTCTAAAACTTTCTGCTTTTATGGTAAGCATTTATGGTCACATCTGTTAGATCACTGTTAGATCTATATCTAAGAAACTTTATATCAATATATTTGTCAAAAGACACAGGGTGTTTGTTCTATTTAGAAAATATAAGTTAAGGTAAACCTCTCCTTTTTGGGACATCATATATAAATGTCAATAATGTAAAAATGTGTACCCCTTCACATAAAAATCGACTTGTCCGACCATTTTCCATGGAAACTAATCCTTGTAACAAAATTTTAATCATTTTGTTCCTTTGTATATGACAAGCAGTATATTTCCGGACGACTAAAAATAATATCAAAAAATCCGGATATTTTTACCTGAATACCAGCAACCCATAATTCTCTCTACATTGTAATGTGTTGTCTACCTCTAAAGTGTTTCTGATTGGTCACTTTTATGAAAAGGTAGGGTCGCAAAACAGACAAGAAATTAAGACATTTTAAAAATCGGGAGTCTGGTTTTAAATAGAGTACGAGCAAGTTGACAATTTTTACGCTTATTGAAAGCACATGTTCTTAAATTTTAATTTAATTTGAATCTTGAATTATTATCACGATTGTTAGTGATCGGTGTTCTGATATAATAGAGTATTATCTGTAATAATCTCATTAATCGATATTATAGTATATTTTTTTTGTTGTCACGAGATATGTGATAATAAATTTATTTTACACGTGGTGTAAATTTTCTGCCGAATTTTTATTTTTGAGTTGTTGAGACGCTGGCTTAATCTTCCTAGGATTCTACGATAGTTCTCGTGAATCATCCTATTCCATGTGGAACGTCTTAGGACATCTTTGAGGTGGATCGCGAGGGTGGAACTGCACTTTGTATACAGGTGAGTACATTTCATTTTCTTATGCAAAGGTCGGTTCTCTGTGAAGAGCCTGGGTTGATTAGTGCGTTTGTATATATAACCATATGGTTATTTTTTATATACTATAATTTTTGTCTGCTAATTACAGAATCTATTATATCCAGGAATTTTATTTTTGATTACTTGCTGGTATTCTAAACCGTCTCACATTAATTTTTTTTTCAATTTCATTCTATTTCATTGTACTTGATATTGTTAATTTTGCATTTAAAATCTCATGTATGAATTATAAATTTTCACCTTTTATGCTCACTAGTTTTGTGTAGCACAGTTACGAATTTTGTTACTGCAATTTTGGTAATTTTTATTGTAGTATATAGTAACGGTCATAAGTTACTTTTTTCTATTAGAATTTTTATATACTGTCCTTCAGACATAGTTACTCTACGGTTTGATTGTTTACAAAATTCCAATTCCTGGATCATTGTTTTGTACAACTCTGGGACTGGGCTAATCATACAATCTTTTACATGTACCTATTTCCACCTTTGGAGCCTGAAACCTGAAACCTAGCTACGTGGGATTTAATTACATCCATCCATGCAACCCCAGCAAGTCTAGCTAGACGGGGAACTGTACAGGAGTTCCGGATTAATGTAGGAGAGGCTAGTGGGTGAGATAAATCCATAAATAGGCCGAAGACTGGTGAACCCAGCCCAGTAAAAATTTTTTTGTAAAATTTTGATAAACGCCTTCAGGCTGTAGAGTTTTCCCAATTTAACGTAAATTGAGTTGTAAATATAATTTGTAATATATACTTATATCTTAACTTAATTTGTTTGTCCTTACTTTCACGCATTCACAACTTCATATATTTTTTCTCATTTAAATTACCTGGTGCCCAAATTTTTATAAAGTAAGCTTAACAGTAAAATCCAATCCCCGCCTTGAGCCCAGAGCTAACCGGAGCTATGTCCCTGAACCTTTAGGGAAGAAGCTAATAATTCCCGAGGTTCAGTGCATCCTTTTACAGATATTCGAGGATGAAACTTTTTGTTGATTCATCCCGTATAATAATTATTACTCTTTCTTTATCTTGCGCCGTTTTCTATCGATGAGGCCTATTCTGCCAAAACTTCCTACGCATCGAGTACAACAACTTTCCTGAAAAATATAAAGATGATTTGGGAAACTCCATTTGAACAAAATATGAAAGTCTCCTGATAAGGAACGTGCATGACTTTCTGCGATTTACCCAGGCGGTTCGTCTTTTTCCGACATTCGTTACGCCCGAGCATCCTTAATCCACTTTAAGGATTCCCTCTACCGTGAGATTTTGGGGAAATGTTCCGTTCCATCTCCCTAACGGTTATATAAGGTTTTTACATATGCTCCTGCTACATCTATTATTTTTTTATTTTTATGCCTTGGAAGGGGGTCTTCTCATCTTTTTCCCCATGTTTACGTTATTATTATAAAATGCTCTATCTACATTATAGGGGTTGTCGTAAAATATGTACCAGCAAAGTATTACGCAGCAAGTTTACTGTAAAATTGGATTGCAGGGGGCAAAATGGTGTGAATTCTCATAATTTATTAAAGTCCCGTTTATTTTATTGATGAGTTTGGGAATAGCGCTTTCAGAAGCTAATAAATTGTAAGTAATGATTGAAAGACCACTGAATATGTGGAGGTTATCATGTAAACATAATATATATGTGAGTATATTGGTTGTCAATAATCTGTGGTATTATTTAGAGATTGGCAAATGGTAAAATACTAGTTGGTTGAAATACGGAATTTTGAAATTTACTGTAAGTAATAAATAAGAGATTTGAATAGATTTGAGATTGAATAAGTAATTTACTTTGTAAAATACCCACATAATTCAAATATCCCGCCGATTTTAACCTTCAAACTTCAACATGTCTTAATATTTTAATAATTTAATATTTAACTTGTTCTTGAAACTTATATAATAATGGAATCTAAAAATTTTTCTTTAGTGGAAATAGAACGTTAGAATCCTTTCTGAGTAGAAAAGACTTTTTATTAGATGAATCCCAACTAGCTGCTAGTTTTTTAGATCCCAGACAACATGATCAAAATCTTACTAATGAAAAAGTAAATCTTGCCATGAATTTTATCATTAGGTGAGGTACAAAACTCTGTTTAGATGACAGAAAAATCCTCGCAAAAATAGAATATCGAGCAAAATTAGGAGATTTTTCAAATATATCATTTTGGGATGTATCTAAAGATATATGTGCTATAACATGGTGGAAAGGTTTTGCACGCAAAAATTATTGAAGGAAACTGCTGCTTCTCTTCTTAATATCCAGCTGCAACTGCCAGCTGCGAAAGAAATTTTAAAGATCATGCAAATATCAAAAAAACGTAATAGACTAAAGGTATGTAGAACTGACAAATTAGAATTCGTATTAATCTTCGCTCAAAGGGTAGATCTCTATATTTGGTTGTACAGTGAAATTTTTTTAATTTTTTTCAATAAAATGTTAAAAGTGTTTTGTTTTGCCTCAGTTTTTATCTTTTATATTATAGTACAGTATTATTGAGTATTGAGTGAGTATTTAGCCCAGGGATTACTTGCACGGTGCATCATAGTTATGTCTAAGTACCTATCGAGTCGGTAATATAAAAAAAACTTATGAAAGCTTAATAAATATTGCTATTATTTAGTAAAAACCTATGTATTTGGTATTTTTAGAAAGCACTTGTCATAATAAAGAAAATTAAAGCAACAAATTTTTTTGTAATATTCGGAAAATTTCAGGAACTTTCGAAGGTAAATTACTGCTAATTTTGAATTTTCCGGAATTCACCCATCTCTAGTATTATTTCCCCTCTATGTTGAAAATGTAAAAAATTTTAAAATATATGGTGACACAAAATGGATGAAACAGGGTGCGGCAGCATAACTTCCTTTTTTCAAAACTTAATAAAACCCATTGTATGAATGAGAACATTTTTATTTGTTTTTTTTTTTATAATGTAGGCGCATGCCTAAAGTTTTGTTTTACATAGTTTGAAGATCAAATCAGATAGGTGACGTCCCCCATTCTCCATACACTGAGTAAACCGATTTCTGGCGTTTGTCATTACTCTTGCCAGCATAGCAGACATTATGTTGGTAATTTCTTCCTGGATGTTGGTCTTCACATCTTGTAGGGTCCTTGGACGGTTCACATAAATACGGGATTTCAAAAAACCCCATAGAAAAAAATCACAAGGGCCAAATCGGGAGAGAGGGACGGCCACTCCAAATCTCCCCTAATTGAGATGAGGTGCTCTGGGAAGTGTTCCCTCAAAACAGCCATCGATGCTCTTGATGTGTGCGCCGTTGCACCGTCTTGTTGGAACCAAATGTCCCAATGAACCAAGAACTCGTCTAGCCGTGGGGAAAAAAATTCTGTATCATGTTTACATACCGGACCGAATTCACTGTCACTGCGACTTCATTTTGGCATATATATTATTAGATATATTATTAGCTCACAGGGTAATTTTATATCACACTACTTATTGTTGCACATAGTATGTACATTTTTAAATCTATATTAACTTTTAGATTATATTTGAGGTCAATAAAGTTCTCTTTAATCATAATTAATTACAGGCAGAATACTGAGAGCCTCTTCAAACAAATACACAATGAGATATAAGACACAGTGGTATATCTTTCTTGCAGTGAGCACGTACGAAAGTTAGCGAAAAAATCTGGCACATATACACCTCCTCCACAAGCTCAATTGTCAACCCTACTCATCCAAGACCGGCTAGTCCGGACAAAAAATAGCTTATTTCCGATGTCTGTCAGCGCACTGAGAATGCGATACACATCTCGTATGTTATGCTAAATCAGAAAAAGAAGATTTATCGCTACACACCGTCCACGAAATAAAATATATGGCTGGTATAAATCCGTTATGCATTGTACGCGGACTCTAGCGTTACTCTTTCCAGGTTGAGCCTCTAATTATTGCCAACGAACTGAATCTGCAACATGGCTAGAGTGGTTTAAATTGCCCCTTTTATGCAGTTTGGCGATAAATAGTGAGTTAAAGCTACCAGCACAAGTTTCAGTAGGTGTCGAAATTACAGGTGTTACCTCGCAATAACAAAGTTTACTTTTAAGTATTGAACTGTATTAAAATATTTTATTTTAGGCATGTTAAATGTCTCAGAATAAGAACATGCTGCAATTACATTGCAATTTAGTTGCAATGTAAAAATGTTATAACGCGCTTTCGTAAATCCATCATTTCTCAAAAAGATGGAATCATTTCTATCGCAAAACACTGTTTGGTGATAGAAATGATTACATCTTTTTGAGAAATGATGGATTTACGAAAGTACGTATATATTTTTGCTGCCTTAAGATATGATAGTGAAATAAAGATAAATTACATAATGTTCAAAAAATAACTTCTAATTCGTTATTTACGAGAGAACCCAGCTTAGAGAAATAATACTTCTATCACCCCACCACCGCTCGCTTTATCATCTATGTGAACTATCAGGTGTGACGTCCCCAACCCATAGATATTGATTTTCGGCTCCTAGCCATGCATCGTTCTTTTTCACTGTTTACTACATACTTCGATTACTATAGACCCATCCTTGTCTACAAATTGAACACATTTTTATTTGGGTCTCTGTATACCTCAGTGCCTCAGTAATAAGGCAATTTTTCGCGCAAGTGGTACTAAGTATATCGACGATATTTAGCAGGCTGCTAATATACTGTTGATATGGTAGAATCGCATTTTAAAATTAACCAAGTTTTGTCCTACAAATTTTTCTACATTAATAATTTTTATAACTGCCACCATTTTCCACCGTAAATAACTCATACAAGTTTATCAAACTAATTCCAGTAGAGATAATTCCAGGGAGGGACACATTCTGGTATAATTGACATTTATAGAAGGTGTTTCAGAAGTGGATGGTATTTCAAACTTCCAAACTTAATCACACATACTGTATATTTTTGCATATTTTGATAAAACCACGTCTCACGAATATATTGCTATGGCTGGTTGGTTGATTGGTTTAACAGACCTAGCTCTAATATTGAGGAAGATATACCTAAAGCAGTGTGCCATAAGCATAAGTTAGAAATAATATCGATTCGTTGCTAGGCCACACATACTACAGTCTTCCCCTAACACACTGTTTTTATGATAAACATTTTTGTTTGAAAAATGGAACAAATGACAATAGAAAAGTAAGTAATTTTATCAAATGGAAACTAGTTATGATAGCAATTTACACAGGCTTCCAGTAAATCATCCTGGATTTCACTGTAGAAGTGTTATTACAACTTCATTATTAGATTAGAATTTTACTATAAACTATAAATTATTTTATCACAGGTTTGCTCATATTTCTTACACATATTTACCTAATATTGTGTCCTTTGTAGAAGGTAACGTTATTGGTTAATATTTATCTCTTAATTACTGCAAATGTAACTTGTCGGTAGTTGTAGTTTTTCTCAAAATACCATTAAAAGAAGATTCTTTAAATAAAAGCCATGCAATAGATCAGGGGTGGCCAACTTGCGGCTCGCGAGCCACATGCGGCTCTTTGAAGGATTATTTGTGGCTCTCGATAAATGTACCCGAGTTCCCTTTTCATTTTTGTGCTATTATATTTAAAATAATTATTATCGTTCCGTATGTGTTTCAAAATGTCTTTGAAATTACTAACAACAAATATGAAAGACTAAATGCAACGTTGTAACAAATTTCATTTCCGTCCAAGTTAAGAATGATATGACTCATCGAAAACTGCGCGAACGAACATAAACAGTGGCGTAATCGTCCGTAATCGACCGACTCCAAACCGATTTTGAATTTGTAAACTTTCATTGCAACGGGCACTTGACATTGTACTCTGGAGGAAACAATTTGTATCAGTTTTGCTACGGATATAATTTGTAATCTGGAATTTTTGGTAAGTTAACTAAATTTGTTTCATAGTATGGCTCGGCATAGTATAAATATTAGTAAAAATAGCTCACACTATCAAGGAGCTTGGCCACCCCTGCAATAGATGCTAACTATAGTAACAAAATGATGCCGCAGAGTTGTGCTACAAATAAATTACTTATCAGCAGACAATCCCTGTGTTAATTGAATATTTGATTTTAACGTGACATACAATGAACTAACATTGAACAATAAAATAGAACAAGGTCTAAACATTGATTAAATTGTAAAATTAGTGTTTATGGAAACCTGGAGAATTTAAAATTTTATTATAAAAAACTCACATAAATTCAGTTTATCCAGACAGTCGATATATCACAGGTATTTCCACTCAACCGTTTCCTGCGACTTTCCTTTTGAAAACCTAAAGCCCTCCTTCTTCACTTCAATACTTCCGAATTTTCTCATAAAGAAAAAATGAAATTGGAAATGTTCCCGCTGTAGCACACAGCAGAGAATATAATAATAATAATACACGGAAAGGTATAAAGGTAATTTATTACCGAAAAAATCTTTGTAGTAAATTAAATTTGAAATATTTATTGTAACTGCCTGGATTTTCTTAAAGAAACTGGCTAAAAGAGAAAAATAGACCTTCCAATTCATTTTTTATTTATTTCCATTACACCAGATAATCTTTTTTCTCGCTATACGGGCTGATTCAAATTCGGGGCTATGCATGGGGATCTCGGAAATGGTAGAAGATACGAAGTCGATTAAATGGGGGCAGAATTTTGGAAATTAGTTTTTAATTTATTCCAGCTTTATTTGAGTAGATATTGAAAAAAGAACACTTCTTCACAGCAACTTTTTGTGCTCTATCGAATGGCATAATCACATTTTTCCTAAAATGTTTTGTTTTTCCAGGGCCATTATCAATTCAACTTTTTTAAACACAGCCCTAGAAGTTTTATTACATTTTTTGAAATACCTGTGTCTGCTGACACTATGCTGGCATCGTCCAAATCAGATTCAAAGATTTTGTCCGAATAAATTCAATTTCAATATTTTCATTTCGACACATCAATTTTTTTTATTTAGACTTATTTTTCGGGACAAAACGTCTAAATTTGCTTTGAGCGATGGCAGCATAGTGTCAGGAAACAGCAATTTAAAAAAATGTAGAAAGATGAAACATTTTAAGAAAAATGTAATTATGCCATTCGTTAGAGTACAAGAAGTTGCTGTGACGAAGTGTTTTTCTTTTTTCAGTATCTACTCAAATAAAATTGGAATAAAATAAAAACAAATCTCAGGATGAGAGTAAGATCTTATGTGTCAGATTCCACCCGGAACAAGCGTAGAGGGCTACGAAGCGAAAAAACGACCCACAGACCTCTCCTCGAAGCTGCGACTGCCGACAGCGGTCGCGGGCTCACTTCGAGTACCCTTCCCTTACCTGGCACAACGTGAATGGGCCAGTTGGCTCTTTTAGAGGTGCATCCTTGCCTACACATCCATTCCTGACCTACCTCAAACCACCACCCAGGATGGGGGCAGCAAGTGTCGCTCCTGGAAAGATTACCTCCGATGGGTTAGATATGCAGGCGAAGAAAGAAAACAAGACAGAAGAGCGCCAGAAGATACTACCCAGCCTGCAGGACAGAGCCAGGACAGAAGGAAACCCCACGAATCGCCCACACCTATCACTTTTGTGATCGGGGTTGGTGAAGGATGAGGTCAACCTCTACGCCTACAGCGATGGGGAGGGTAAAGAGCGATAATCCCGCTCGGCCCCAAACCATCCTAGGTCATGACCACACTCAATGGATATTGGTGGCGTGTATAATAAATATAAAATAAAAAACGTATTTGTAAATAAATTTGGAAAGCAAATCTCGATATTAAGCAAGTATCATACTTGTAATGTCTTTAAAACTTAATAATTGTCTAAAAATATCGCAGCTTTAAATATTGTATAGAAGATTTTTTATGTAAAATATTTTAATGTTAGTTTGTAGTTTTAAGTGCACAACATTATGAAAGTGACTTTCATAGCAGGATATTTGAAATAATTACTCAAGGATATCTCGTTCTTCAGGGTTACTTCACGACTGTACCAATGCTCTAAAACTTCTGGAACAGAGCAATCATAAAGCTGACATGAGTTCCACTCAATAACTGTAAAAAAATTCAATGCAAAAGGTATGTAACCACAAACAATAATACTTATGTATGTTTTCTGTCTTTTTGTTAAAAAGTGTTGTATACACTTGCAAAGTGGAGATAACGTTTAACATATTCAGTGCGAAAATATCGCTATGAAATTACTTCAAGGTTCTCAATTTCATTGTACGACAAGTGTTTACAACAAGAGTGCAATGCACTACGAGGGGCAGTACTTTTTTACATTGAAGGAAAACTTATTTTTGTCACAAAAGTTTGTAAATCATTGTAAGTGTTAATATAACCAGCAGGCATGCGTATTATTTTGTTTATTGTTATATCATCAGCTGAAATAGACATTTTGAAATGTTCATACCATCTTCAATAAATAGTCAATACACTAAAACCAGATGAAATCTCTGGATAACTCCTGATTAAATACGAATATGTTGATTTAAGTAAGTAATAATAAGTAATCCATATATATTAAAATGTGTCGATTCTGTCTCGCTCTAAATTCCGTCGCCGAATCCACAAAGTTTCAAAGTTATCTCCTCCGAGGGGGGATCGCGGAGCGATCCCGACGGGCGAACGGAGTTCACCCCCGGCCTTTCTCCAATACGTAGAGGTATTTTCGCCCTGTTTCCTACGCGTTTTCCCAATTTAAACGCCTTTTCAAAAAACCTCTGCAAAATTTGTCGATCGTTGTTCGGTGAAAGAGATGCGGCTAGCACCGGCGTTTGTTCTCACGCCTAATGGTCCCGTCACGCCCGCCGAAATCCTGACTTTTCGCGGGACCCGCTCGCCCCTTTTCTAATTTTTACGGATTCGAGAACCGCTTCATGCGAAACTTCCGTCTTTTCTCTAATCCTTTGAGATTTTTTTCGAGATCGTACGTCGACTCCTTCCACGTCTATTTCGTCTTTGAAAATTTCGAGTGGCGTCCGTCTCAACTTCTTTCGCATTTTATCTGCCGATGTGAGATTGCACTAACGAGACAAGCACCTCCCACGAAAACTATCAAATTAATTAAACTTCAGATAGGTTATTTTCCTACGAGAAATATTGCTAACGGAATCGATAGTACTGACTGCCAAACACTTCTGATTACCAAAATACTGAAGCGAAATGCTTTCCCATTAGAAAATCGGTAAAAATTATTTTTTGGCAAGTTGACACGTACAGTTTACATATTTAAACGTCTCAGGGTAAACTTTTGACAACAGACGTGGTAGATAGCGCAGTGGGAAAGTCGTACGATTCAAAACGTGATAATGCTGACTTCGCGAGTTCGAGTCACGCTGGAGCCAAATTTTTTTTTTACTTTTTAATTCCAATTATTTATTAGTATTATTGTTTAATTATTCTGTTTCATTATGCGTAGCTTTAATTCTTTCTGCATGTAAAGTTTGGAATTAATGCGTTCATTTTGGCAGTCTGTTAAATTCATCATTTTAGCTTACAAAAGTAGGTAAATATTTACAATATTTTTGGTCCCATTGATAAAATTGATAATAATGTTTACTGAAAAATAAATTCTACTTTCAGCACTTAAAAAATTATGATGTTTTACCATGAAGAATAGAGTATCCTTACAATTCATCAATATATTTTCGTTTAGTATAATTACATCATCGTTCCAGATACAAAATTTCTTTAATATGTATTTTCTTTAAAATAGTATTATTCTAGATGTTTTGTCACCCGAAGGGTGACCCCAGTGATTTTATCCCATTTCTAGTTTGATATTATTAACTGTAACAGAGGGATATAAGCTCTGGCCTCAGGCTATAGGCAACAGGGCTCATCTGATAAATATTGTCAAAAGCCCGACAGATATCGGTATATACAACACATACTGAAAAATTGTCATCTCTAGAACTATAAATATCTTGTAGTTCGAACGGCATGATTTTAATTGATTTTAATAAAGTTAATGTTTATTATTGCATTTGCTTGGAACATATTTTCAAAGACTGTTAGGTACCACATATTGAAGTAGCTGAAAAGCATGGTAGTACGGTAAATTCGAAAACATCCCTCAAATTGAACGCATCCGGTTTCTTACCTGTTGCCCGTGCGTGTACTCCACCCCCGCCACGAGACATGTCGCCGCCGAGCTGAGCCTCTCCAGGCCGTGCGTTGTGAAGTCGTCGTCCACCAGGGGCGCGTCGTCCTCCTCCTCCTCCTCGACGCTGTTCGAGACGTCGCTGTTTAGCAAAGAGATGGGCACTGCAACAAAAAATACATTAGCTGGTGATTATCACACTTTTTGTCTTTGTTTGCTGGAAACAAACACAAGTCGGTCTTTTGGAGAACGGCGGGTAGAAGGAAAAAGTGGAGTTTTGCTGATTAATCTGGAAGTTTCTAAGTTGTATTATTTGTATTTGTGCATTTGAAAAGCTTAGATGAAATGAGAACTAAGGGAAAATCAAATCGCAATCGAATTTGGTGCTTCAACTGAATAATGCCAATTTTATATATACAGTGCTTTCAAAAAGTAATGAATAAATTCATTATTTTAGAAATTGAGAAGTTTTCGAAAAAATCCCCTGACGCGTTGATTTTGTTTTTAAAAAAGGCACTTTTTGACATACGACCCATATTTGTGACGTCATCGTTGTTCGAGATATGACGTCATCGACAATTTTTTTAAATAGCAACCCCCAATTTTAACCACGTCATTTGAAAGAGCGTATCATTCTACATACGCATCATGAAAAATTATGGTGTTACATAACAAAAATTTCAAGAAAATAATGTTTGAAGATCTTAAAATTTAATTTTCACAATACTGACAATGATAATGATTATGTAAAAAATCGACTAAATTAAATGTTCAAATTGTGCACCGTTGGCTGCCTGACAGTAGCCAAGACGATTAATAAATTCTTTTTGGACATTATCTATAACTTCAGGAGGTATACGATGTATCTCGAGACTCGATGTATCTGGATACGATTTTTTCGAAAACTTCTCAATTTCTAAAATAATGAATTTATTCGTTACTTTTCGAAAGCACTGTATATTTCCATAGCTTGTATTCTATAAAAATATTATTATGAAATGAGAAACATTAAATTCGTTACAGAGCATGTTGTTAGTGACACATTTTGAAGTCCAATAACTTTGCATCTGAAATTAGTTTATGGTGTTGTTCGATAGAAAAACTCACAAAGTTTTTTTGTGTAGCAGAAAATATAGGATGTACCAAAGTATAAAAATTCAAGTCAAAAATAACTATGTAAAGTTACATTCTGTATACTACTATTTTTTTGAAGCTTAACCACAGAGATTTATAATTGTTATAATTGTCAAATAGACAGTAACGTACTGCCGGTTTAAAAAAATGAATCATCGCGATTTTATTGTTGAAAATTTCTT
Organism: Pogonocherus hispidulus; assembly: GCA_963924545.1. Lineage (NCBI taxonomy): Eukaryota > Metazoa > Arthropoda > Insecta > Coleoptera > Cerambycidae > Pogonocherus > Pogonocherus hispidulus. The sequence goes on along the minus strand of OZ004698.1, from coordinate 45,432,036 downwards.
TAAAAATAACGAGTCTATTGTTGTTACTCAACGTCAGTTTTTAGAACCACAGCTCTGAAGAAGAAACCTGGAGGTAGGCCTATTTCAGTTGGAATTCCTGCAAATATTGAAAGAGTTCAAGTTGCGATCTGCAAATAGACAATCTCAAACATTAGCACTCTCAAAAACTAGCCTGCAAATAATATTGCATAAAGATTTACGGCGAAAACCATATAAAGTTCAACTTGTGCAGGAGCTAAAAGTCACCGATTTTGCAGCCAGATTTGCTTTTTCTAACAATTTTTTAGAGCTTTTAGAAAACAATGCTGATTTGTCCGAAAATGTGTTTATGCCTGAGGAAGCACATTTTCATATTATTATGCTTGGCTATGTAAACAAACAAAACTCTCGCTACTGGTCTCAAGAAAATCCCAAAGAAATACACCAAATTGCTCTTCATAGTAAAAAAGTTACTGTTTGGTGTGTAGTGTCTCGACAGGCAATTGTGGTACCTTATTTTTTTGAGGATGAAAATGAAGAAAATACCACGGTAAGTTCGGAACGTTATGTGAACATGTTGGAAACTTTTTTTCAACAAGAGTTACTGCGTTTTCCTGAAAATATGTGGTTTCAGCAGGACGGAGCCACATGTCACACTGCCCGCACAGCCATGAATGTCCTGCGGCAAGTGTTTCCAGGACGCCTAATTTCAAGGTTTGGTGATCTCCAGTGGCCTCCGAGGTCATGGGACTTAACACTCTGTGATTTTTGGTTATGGGGCTATTTAGAATCCAGGGTTTACATCAATAATCCGCAAAATATTGACGAATTAAAAGAAAATATTCGCACAGAAATCCGGAATATTAAAATAAAGTTGGAATAAAATAAAAACAAATCTCAGGATGAGAGTAAGATCTTCTTATGTTACAGATGGAATATTGTTCCATTAATGTTGCTGCTTATTGCTATGCGAAATATGGTGTCTAAAGTAGAAGAATGTTCAAAAGAGAAGGTCATCATCTTTTAGACACAATTTTTTAAAATAAGGTTAGTTATTAAGTTAGTTTCCCCTGTTTAAATTTCTTGAATTCTATATTTTGATTAAAATCGTTTTATACTTTAGTACATCCTGTAATTTTTGCAACACAAAAAGCTTTTTGAGTTATTCTATCGAACAACACCAAAAACTTACCTATAGGTTTTTCAGAGGCAAAGTTATTAAACTTCAAAATGTGTCTCTACATTACGGGCCACCCTTTATAATAAATTTTAACAAACAAAAACAAAACCCTTGGAGATAGAAACAATTGAGTGTGTCTAGCCGTGGGATTTTATGTGTCAAGTATATCTCCGGTGACCGCCCACCGAGTTCACAAAACATCATTCGAAATAAATGACGGACGGGCTCGGATAAACGCGATGCGCTGGGAGGAGGCACTGCTGGCACCGGTCCAACTTTACCACAGAATGCACTCTTGAAAAACTCGCGAGAAACTTTATCTGCCGGTTTATGGAAGGCGGATTTAAGTGTTGGCAGGACGATCCTTAAACCTTGCTAAACGTTCCGTTGTAAATCTCCACAATTAGCGTCCGATTTATCTGAGGAACTTTTCTTCTTTTTACGGTTAAAAAGTCTATAAGTAATAAATTAAAGAAAGTCCAATAAACCTTAACTTAATTTATTGCCTTCTTTAAACCTGTAACGTGATGCCTACTATATGCATAATATATAAAATTTAAAGGAAAATGTATACAAGCTATAAATGATAATATCAATATAATAACAGAAACAGTAACAGAATAATAACAGAAAAAATATTACGTGCACTTAGTTGAATGAGTATGGAGTGATACCCGTTACCAATATAGTAAATGGAATGATATGAACTTGTTTCTGTTTCTATATTCTTTCAACTTCTGTTCCTAGTTGCTGCTGTGTAATGCTTTAGACGACCGTACATTTTGCTTTTGTACATACAAGAGCATTATTTTGAAGCATACTGTTTCTTGCATTGATAAGATGTGAAACCGTTATCAATTTCTACTATTGCCGTATGTAGTGGATGGTCTTTGTTTTGGAGGTACGGTTTAATCTGTTTAGAGCGTATCTGTTGCATGTTCCCCTTCCCATTCCCCTTCCTCCCTCCTTTCTACTTATATTTATTACATCCTTACATGATTTGGGTGCAGCATTCTATTCTGTGTTAATTATATTCTTGCCAGTATATTCATGTTTTCTGTATATATATATATATATATATATATATTATATACTCCTGAATATCAGGTACATATTGTCGAGGAAAGTGGATAAATCCATACAAATTTAAACAAAATTATTGATCCCACTTTAGTAATGGTAATAAATTCGCATCTGTAAAGGACACCCAGTGAGGTAAATTTATGTTGTTGTTATGACTCTAGTGCGTAACTAAGGGTACATAAATTAGGTATGCGATGTTTACGACTGGCGACATTCCCATTTTATTAACATGAATATTTAGATATATCAAGCGTTTGTCATTAGAACATTATACATCTATCTCTCCGGCATTTATTATTAGAAATATGTAATAAGTTCATCGGAATGAGACAGGAATGCTAGTTCGTCCTAGAACGCGGCAGTGTTTATATGGGATGGAGTGGAATTTCTGGCATGGCATTTGTCTCTACGTATATACCAAGCACTTACCTGCCGCAATGTAATTCAAGTACTTTTGCAGAGGCATTCACTTCATTTCAGGACAAATATTTACATAACAATTATGAATACCATACTGGCTTGCATAAGTGATGTTGTATTTATAAAACGGAATGCAAAAACGATTGTGAAAGAGTGAGTCGACACTAGTAAAGATAACTGATGTTAGCTGATGTCGAGAAAAGAACAGTAATAAATAAATAAGAATAATATTAATTATTATTATTATTATTCCTATTATTGGCAAAATTTTTGAAATTATCATGAAGCGAAATTTATCCAGTTATTGTGAAAATAAGCACATTTTCTCTGATTCTCAGTTTGGTTTTAGGAAAAATCGTTCTACCCTTAAAGCCCTGCTATCTATGGTTGAGCTCATTGTAGAGGAATTTGATGAGGATGTCCATTCAAATGCCACAATGTGTGACCTCTCAAAAGCTTTTGACTGTGTTAATACACAAATTTTGCTGCATAAATTGGAATATTATGGGATAAGAGGAAATGTGCTCAAACTATTTTCTTCCTACCTTTCTAACAGGCAACAGTATGTGAGTCTTAATGGAACCGAGTCCAGCCTACTACAAGTTGAAAACGGTGTTCCCCACGGTTCTGTCTTGGGACCCATTTTGTTTCTTTTATACATCAATGACTTGCCTTACTCGGTAGATGACTTATCTTGTGTAATATTTGCTGATGACACTACACTAATTGCAAGGGGTGATTGTTCTAATTTGGATAGTTTCCAACTGGTGAAAAATTGGTTTTCATCAAATAAGCTGAAACTCAACGAGTCCAAGACATTCATTTTACCACTGACAAATGGGCTCCCAAATCCGAGGCCAAAGTTCTTGGGCTAACCCTAGATACCAGATTGGAATGGTCACCCCAGGTTGATCATCTCTGCTCAAAGCTGTCATCGCAGATATTCTGTTTGAAGCAATTAAGACGTTCGCTTCCATCTAATGTACTAAGCACAGTGTATTTCGCAATTTTCCACAGCCATTTAACATATGGCTTCACGTTATAGGGAAATTCAAGTGCTGCTTATAGGGTGCTGATTTTCCAAAAGACTGCTGTTCGCTCCATAGAAGGTGCTCCTTATGGTACCTCGTGCTTACATCTTTTTAAAAAATTTAAAATTATGCCCCTAGCTTGTATTTATATATTCGAATCCCTATTGTAAATACACCGTGGATTTGACAAATTTCAAAAGCATTGTGATGTGCATTCCTATAATACTAGGAATGCAACAAATTTGATTCAGTCCTATTCTAGGATTCGTACAACGCAAATAAATAAATTGGATGTTCGGTTGTATAATCACTGTGTTCATTGTTTTAACAATGTTAATGTTATTAGTTTGAGTTTTAAGAAGTTTTATAAGTTGTGTAAAATGTTTCTGATAGACAAATTTTTTTATAGTGTGAATGATTATTTTAATTGGTCAAATTCTAATGGTTAATGTATCAGTGACTTCAAGTATACCTTTAATTTTATGTAATGTGGTCGTTAAATAAAGTAAAGTAAAGTAAAGTATTATTATTGTTCTATTATTATCATTATTATTATCTTCTAACCGGAAGAATGCAAAAGAAGGTCATTCTGTATTCATTACGTCTACTGAGGGCACACGATTCCTGGACGCAGTAGTTATTTACCCCATGGACGACGCGGACGACGTGGGGAATAGCTACTGATAACTACCAGCGCCCGACCTTGACAATCGGAGCCAGTGAACCGGTTGACTGAAAGTTTAACAAAAGAATAATAATAATAAGAGTCGTCCTGTCCTGTCCAAAGTCCTGGGAAGCTCACAAATAACGTCGTTGTTCTGCTAGGTCTATGAATTGGGAAGTCTTACATCAACTTTTCAGTCCCGACTTGTCTTCATGGGATTGTCACCATATTGGTCCCATTAAAGATATCATTAAAGAGAGGCGGTTTAATTCGGGCGCAGAGGTTGAGTTTGCTGTAGAGGAATGGTTCCGCAAGCAGCCCCGATAATTTAACAGGCAGAAAATTTCTAAATTAGTGCAACAATTGGGCTCATGCCCTAATGTTAATGGAAATTTCTTTTAAAATCGTTTAATAAAAACTACTTTACAGCCTCTATACGTATTTCTGTACTCGTATTAAGTAAGTTTAAATGACATCACATTTTAGATACATTTCCATGAGTAGATGTAGTTTCCCTGAAAAGTTTTTAGAGCTCAAACAGCACAATACATTCTGCTTTATTTGTTAATTATCGATATTACTAAAATTTTATGTTGCCTAGAATTTGAATCCAAAACGAGAGACTTGCAAAGTAATTTCAATAAAACATACATAATAATAAAACTTTAAAATTGTTTACTGAAATAGGATCGTATAGAGCGCCAGAAAAGAAAGCGTTGTAAAAAGGAACGACCTGAAGGAAATGCACATAAATTTATGTATAAATCGAGACTAGCTTCTACTTCTTGTTTTTATTATTGAAATTTACAAAAGTGTACATAAAATAATAAGAAGTTTCGTAATTTAGTATGCAAGGGAATTTAAACTACATTTTTATTAAACTGAAAAGTTTTAATTAATTTTCTTAATTTAGGTATCTACTGGGAATAAAGAACGATTATTAAAACACTCTTTTATCATTTCTAGTGAGTCGTAGCTCATCGTGTTTGCATGATTTATAGGATTCTTGTTTGTTGCATTATTATTCGAAAATGAATTGCTCAATCTAAAATGTCATTAGTAGTTTCAATTTATTGGGTTTGCTCTTTGCATCCTACGAAGACAATGGCCGAATAAAAAAATGTTCTTTTCTCTTCTGAAACTACAATGAATTAGATATCTTTAAGTTTTATAAGAAAACTATATGCAGCTATTGTAAACTATATAAATTAATGTTGATTAATACTTCATTAATATTTGTATTTAATTTATGTAAGGGCTTTTATCAAAGTCCCCTCCCTTCTTCTGTAGCCACTATATAATGTTATTTTGAAATATTTCCTACCAATACTTTTATGGATCCTTTATTAAGGGGAATTATAAAACTATCTGCAAATGTGCATTTATATTAGTATATTAGTATGGCAGGGGTATGTACATATATTTAAAAAAATTGATATTTTCAAAAACGCTGAGAATTCGTATGGGCAAGTTTTATAAGTCTTCTTAAAATATCGCGTAGAATCCAAAAATAATATATGAGGTGTTCCATTTAAAATAAGAAGGTTAACGATAACTTGCGGTATAACCCGAAGTGTCACGAGGACGTCTTTACTTTATTTGAGGAGAGCATACTCAAAAACCCAAGTGTCCAAATTTTCACTCTTTAAATCTTACTCTCTGACATATTCTAATGGGTCATCACATATATGGAATGCTACACGTATATATTACATGTTTTTAAAAATAAAATAAAAAATACGTTGAAACATATTAAAAAAAATAATAAATTGGTACTTGAAGAATAATTTTAATTGAAATATTTCTACAAGAAACTATTTCTCATATTTTTTCATCCATCACAGTGTTATTTAGGCTACTATAATATTATTCAGTCATCAGAATATTCTAGGATTCGTATGAATAGGTTTGGGGCATTCGTTTAGTATTTGATTTAGAAATACAAAATCAAAATGAGTAGAAAAAGTATCCATTCGATATATTATATCGATATTAAACACACCACCTAAGTATTGATTAGTTACATTAGTGGCTAGATTATCCTAATAACAGGATAATACTGTAGAAGTGAAAAGAACACACAGCTAAAATTTGTTTAATCTATAGTACTAATATATCATTCAAATAAAAGTTTGTTTCTTAAAATATTTTTATTATTGTTGAGCAAAACGCTTATAATCGTTGTTTCAATTACTTTTTGCAATTTATTGTATGTATTTGCTATTTACTTACAAACCAAAGTTCTCTCACAAGATCTATGATGCAAACAATAATCCAGTTGTCAAATTCCAATTTTGACAATGTCACACAAACACAATCTTGTCAAAATTTCTGGTATCCGTAATTTGTTATCATCTTTATCGAAAGCTTCATACCACATATCGCTTTGAAAATATGAGAAACAAATAACATCGCACCTAAAAAGTATCAGTTGGACAGTCCATATAGGTTAGTATATTTTCAGATTCTATTTAATAAACCTAATAATTCGAAAATCCTTCCAGGGCAGTCCGATGTTAAAATAAATGATTCGATAAGATGAATTTTTTCAAATTGAAGTTTACTAACAAACCGGATCAAGAAAAGGATATTATAAAAGAAGTACTACGAAGAACCCAAGGTACGCAAAGTTTATGTATAGCATCTTTTTCACCATTGTGAGAATTTTGAGAAAAATTCTTCGAGATGATGAAGGTACCATATGCAGTAAAAATCATATCTCCAACTCAAATTAAAAAGTCTCTTCAGTACGTCCGGTAATTAAACCATATTTTTATTAATTTTAGAAAATCATAATATAATAGCAAACCCGAACATGCAATCGAGGCATTCTTCATCATCTGGTGTGCTAATGGTAGGCCCTAATTTCAGAGTTGGAAAGAAAATTGGCAGTGGAAATTTTGGAGAACTTCGTCTGGGTAAAAACTTGTACAACAATGAACACGTTGCTATTAAATTGGAACCACTTAAGTCTAAGGCTCCCCAGTTGCACCTAGAATACAGATTTTATAAAATGCTTGGACAACAAGAAGGTATGACCTTGAAACAATAAACATAATACAAATAATAATACTAATAATAAATTAGAGGAACACAAAAAAATATTTATAATTTTCTTTATAATTCTATAAAAGCTATGAAATCCAACATTAAGTTGTCTTGCAACATAACGTAAGCTGTATCCGGAATTATTCACATAAACTTCACTTAAGAATACCTGGGAATACCTAATGTATTCAAAATTTTAGTGTCAAACAGTTTAAGTCATATGCACTCTAGATTTGATTTAGTTTTTGTGAATTAATGTATTGAATATTCTTATTTATATGGGGATAAGATTGATTTGCTCAAATTTCATTAGTCTTACGTTACCTAAAGAGTAAAATAACCAGCCTACTATATTTCTCTGCTTTATAAAACAATAAAGAAAATTACTACTTCTCCTTTTATTTTTCTTAGTGCCCTCTAATTTATTGGCACAGTGTATGAAATTGCGGTTATTTTTATCTATTTTTTATGATAAAATATGAACACCCCTTAATTAAGTAATAATATTATGAAATGTCTTACTTTAGACTGCAACTGCCTCTCCACACAACTTTTCATAGTTTTTATTCAATAATAATAATGTTAATCACATTTAGGGTTACAATAGGTGTATTGTCACAATAGGGGTTATTTAAATATTCAGCCTTAACAGGTCTGTGCACATACCCCTGAAAATTGTTAAATGCACCTGTAATCTTACAGACTTCTGGACAAGTGCGTTACTGTGCTATATGTAGAGTTGTTAATAGACTTGTACGTGATTTTGAAATTGTTGCATAAGGGTTGATCTCCATAAGAAATCACTTGGCATTTCTTGAGCGCCTGTAACCTTGCAAGCAACTAGCTGCTGAATGCCTTTAACACATTGTTTTTATAGTATAGCTTTGGCTATATCTCATCTCTCTTACTATTAGAGATAGATCTATAATATTAACTATAATGTATTCGGCAGTGGCGGTACTTTCTAGAAAATAAATGGAAAGTGTCTTAGCGTTTTAACTTCTATGCATTGTGTAATGTTTAGCTTCAAGCAATCTGTAAAAGTATTCTTATGATGTTAGGGAATCATAAGCCAGGAAATCTCACTCTTGTGTGAGAAACTGGGTAGCATATTATTATTAACTGGGCTACATTTAAGCCTCAGAAATATCTTAGTTAAAACGCCCTAACCAAGGTTTTAAAAGGAGTAGGTTACCTGGCAACTATGGACCAATCAGATGTTCGCATTTAATGAGCGCGAATACGTCATCCAGACGATTGATTTAAAACCTTGTTGAGTTATTTATATAAAGAATGGAAGCTAAGTTATTTTGATATGTAATTAAAAAGTGTTTTTTAAATACCATTTTTTGACAAATTCAAAATCATGTTAGCCCTTAGAAAACAAACATTTTATACATTTTTCCTTAAGTTTTCCTAATACATATTATGGAGTAGGTGGAAGAACAGGCACTTTACTCTCCTGCAGGTAAAGAGAACTGAATCTGGTTGAATCTGAATCTCAAATCAATCAGATGATAAATTATAGATACCATGTGAAGTGTTTTATATAAAATAAGTTAGTGGTTCAGTGAAAATTCACTGCATGGTTTAAATACAGAAAAAAGTCACTGAGGTTTCCCAATTCGCAAAAGCCTTGTTCTGATTTGAGATTAACTTGAAATGATGAATCATATCTGATGACGACAATCATTTTAAATTTTTAGGGTTATATATAGATCAACATTTAAATTGGAAAGCAACGTCTCTATGTATTTAGTTAACCTATTCCTTTATAAACCTTGAGTCCTAACCATCATAGAGTATTGAAATGAGACAGACCCTGAAACCTCATCAGTTAAGGAAACAGTCAAACGTCAACAATTAATATCTCGCATTAATACTAATCAGGCATTCTTTCTATCCTAAGCACGCACGCCAGGATGGTTGCTTGCCCATCCCTACGAACAGACCTCAATATACGAGTAGACAATTTAATTAAAATTGGTCTGGTAGAATGGGGGTACGAACTCACAACTTCTGGGTTGAGAGATCGCGACACTACCCGACCCATACGGGCTAGATTATATTTAATATCGCTCTATTTTCGCGACTAAGGCCAGTCATTTATACCAGAAGGTAGGCAACCATGAACGTGTACATTTTTCTGAATATTCAAGGTACTAAGGACTGAGGTAAGGTATCTTTTACCTTATCATCAATGTTGATCGATGTCCATCATCCTATAGACAATGGATCTCTGGTTATACATCTTATGTACGCCGTCTGCACAAACGTCACTGAAGTTTGTACAGTTTCTGTGAATTCACCGACGTACAAACTACTAAAAGGTAGACAGCCATCAGGGATTGTCCCTGTATGGTCACTCATAGAAGTATCTACTAAGCGCGACATTTTTTACCTTAGATTTTACCAGATCGATTACATGAACACCGAGTCGCTATAATCACGTAGTGCATTAGAATGTGACGGGCGCATCTTTCAGATTGGTATTATCCTTCGCATTATATGACACAGTATGCACATAGATATAAGGATATACATAGTATAACAGCATATTTTCCTATGCCGGATAGAATTTTAGGTACACAATGTAGTATATGTATGCAGTGTTTTTGTCACTCGTAGCAGGAAGGTGTTGTTGTTTCAGCCACTGTAAAAACAAAGATTTGCATCCGAAGCTACTAAGTTTAATGGCTAGTTGTTATCTTGAATACGGTGGCTATTTTCCCGTCAGAATCCCTAAACACATTGCTTGCTTACACAGACAAGCAATGATTATAATAATGCAACGATATAGAAAGTATGTCAAAGTAACCATATTAGTTTCTTGAGGGTGAAAAATCGATGTAATAAAATAGATTATACCGGGATATCAAAAATTATCTTGGTCAAGGGTGGTTGTGGAATGTAAAACGTGTGTCTTACTTTAAATTTGAAATAATTATGTCACTGTCACACTGACATCATCAATAACCTACAAATTTCATACCTATTTATATTTCAGCTGTAAAACAACAATGAACTACAAATTATGAAATAACGGTTTTAGTAACAAGAAAAACTAAATTACAGTAATTGTTGGAATTGTCCCCCATTTTGTTCGATGCACAAGTTGACGCGCCTCCTCATGCTGTGAAAAGCGTTTTGCAGCATTTCTGGCGTTATGGTTGCACATTGCTGAACAATTCTTTGTTGCAGTTCTTGCAAATTATTTACCGGAGTTGCGAAAATATTGTTTTTTAAGTAAGGAAATATAAAATAGTCCATAATTGTCAAACAAGGTGATCTCGGAGGAAACTCAACTTCTGTATGCAAACTTATCAGCCGGTCATCAAAAAACTCGCGGAGGAAAGCAATATTTTCTCGTGTAGTATGTGCTGTTGCACCGTCATGCTGGAAATAACCGTAACGAAGTTCATCATCGTTTAACTGTTGCACAAATTCAGCCAAAAAGTTGTGTCTGTACCTTCCTGCGTTGACGGTGAAATCGAAAAAAATTGGCCCAATTATTCTTCTGCGAGAAACTGCCATCCAAACACCAATTTTTTGAGCATGTAGTGGCGATTCAGTAAAAACATGAGTGTTATCATTGCTCCACATTCGCATATTTTGAGAATTGATGTATCCCGAAAGGTGGAACCACGCTTCGTCAGAAAAAAAAGTTAAGTCCAGAAGATCGTCATTCATTAAATTATTGACAAACCAATGACATGGCAGTAAGCAAGGCGTCTGGGGTGGTCTGCGGGCAGAAGAGCTTGATGTGCTTGCATCTTAAATGGATGCATGTTCAAGTCTTTCTTTAAAATCTTATGACATGTTCCATAAGAAAGTCCAATTTTCTGAGAAAGACGTTTCAAAGGTTTTGCAGGCTCCTCTTCCATACGTTGACGAACGTCATTGACAACTTCTTCTGTACGAACTCTTGGTCTACCAACACCTTTTTATGAGTCACACAACCAGTTTCGCGAAACACTTCAACACAATTTGTAAGGCACGCATAAAAATTGTCCGGTAATATTGCCACGTTTGGGAAGTGCTCTCAAAAATTGTCCAAACACAAACGTTGACTGTATTGCCAATTACCATTAACTAGCGCACACGTTCGAAAATAGGCTTCAATCATGAAAATTTTGTGCTGTGTGGTAAGAGGCATGATTCAAAATCTGGATTAAAAAATTTCAGCACAATGACTTGACAGATTCTGACACAACAAAGCATATTCAAAAATTTAAAGTAAGACACACGTTTTACATTCCACAACCACCCTTGACCAAGATAATTTTTGATATCCCGGTATTATATGAAAAAAAAACGGGGTGTTTTTGAACATTTTCGAATATCAAAGATCGCCTAGAAATATATATTAAAGTTTACCTTTTCGTTCAAAACGGTCTGCACTTTACGAAACAACGATAGACTCTCAGAATTCAATAGTTTTTACAGGGTGCCGAACAAAAACTTAAGGAGGCAAGTATTTTGACATGAAAAGAGACCTTTATTCTCTTCTAACTTTCTCAAATTGAGAGAGACCATATATCTTGAAAGGGGTTGAAACCTTTAGTGTAGAGATAACACTGACGTAGTTTTCCACATAACACCAAAACACTATACTGAACTCGACGCGTGTTTCGCCAACCAAGTTGGAATCATCTGGTGATGATTAAAAGCGCAGTTTTTAATTGAACAATGTATTCAATTTATAGCGAATCACAAAGCTTACTCTACACTACTCTGTAATCTATAGAACCATGTCAATTTTCAAAATTTATCTTTAAAGAATTAAACTGTGTGTATCTATATATACTGTATATTTTTACATTTTATTTAGTATGAAAGTGAATTGAAATGATCACAATAATGTAATAATGTTTTGCGAAGAACCACGAAAAGGTTATTCTCTTGGTATCTTATTTATTTTCACAACTGCCAGTTTAAATTGAATATTAGTTGACATATAATTGTAAAAATATAAAAGAAATACGTTTTCTAATTCAAACCACGTTTGACGAATACTTTTCGTCACCTGTTACTGACATTGATGATTTGATTTCATGGAGTTATGAGGAACTATAGGGCGAATGATTTAACCCATCGATGTATTAATAATTGAGAATGATCGGTCTATTGCATAATATCCAGCATTTGCTTGAAGCAAATTGATGTGAGAAATTCGATGTATTGTTTCTTTCTAGTCTACCTTACTAGATCAAGACGTATTTATCGTTCAAACACTTTCCTTATTGCACGTTATGGACGGACGATATTGTATGAATTTCAAAACAGGCTGGAGAATTCATTGGAAATAATAAATATAATTAAAAATATCTTTTGTTTTTAATAAATTGTGTATCACTGCAATAAATTATACAGTGTATAACTGAAGTATAATCGGCTAGATCAAGTCGCCTGGTCTCTGCTCCTTATTCGAGCAGGTGACGTGATTTAGCCGATTATGACTGAAGGGTAATGTTTATACCCTTTCCTTTTTCGATAATCAACTTTAAAACTCGGCTTTAGATTTTCAGATATACTGCGAGTAGATAGGCTGTGGGTGTTCTACGCCAAAAAACGCGTGTATTTTTAAAGGGGGCTAAATTTTAGTCATTTTTGAGTCATTTTACTCCCTCCACGCCCCGTAAACGTCACGTACCTTGATGGGGAACGTCACGTTTTATTTCACGCGTATCCTGATAGGATATAATTGATTTAATATAATCATGCTGTAGATCTTTGTTCTCAAGAATAAATAGTGGAGAGCTATGATTTTTTATTATAATAATATTCTGTATTATTCACTTTACAGGAATTGCGAAAGTCTTCCATTTGGGTACATGCGGCGGAAGGTACAACGCCATGGTGATGGAGCTCCTAGGACCTAGTCTGGAGGATTTGTTTTGTCTGTGCAGTCGTCGTTTTCGTCTAAAAACTGTCCTGATGATAGCGGACCAGTTGATAACCAGGCTGGAATACGTTCACAGCAAGAGACTCGTTTTCAGGGATATAAAACCTGAAAACTTCCTGATAGGACGGTCCAGGACGAAAAAGGATAAAGTAATATATATTATTGATTTTGGTTTGGCCAAGGAATTTATAGATCCAGATTCTGGGAAGCATATTCCTTATAAGTAAGCAGTACTTTTATCTATATACATAATATAATGTTGAACTTTTATTATTATCAAATTTGGATATCTCTGAGGATATCATTGATCTGTTCTTTTTGTTCTTCCTTATAATATATTTAGGTACATTTAAACATTTAGAAATATGAATTGATTCATTAGAAATAGTTATAACAAATGTTATTTTTTTGTTAATTTAAAATTTTCTGTTAGTTTGGATTTATTTTATTTTAAACACCACATAAATTTGACAACCTCCAAATCCAGAGCTATTGGCTGTCAGTAAGAGTTACTTATATATTAAAAAAAAACGCACAACAACACTCCTTACCCTTAATACCATGGCGGTGGCCTAAACAATTCAAGGCCAAAACAATAGGGAAATAAATAAATTTAAGCCACATTTAATGTTTCCACACAACACCAAAACACTATGCTGCACTCGACGCGCGCCTCGCCAACCAAGTTGAGATCATCGAGAAATGATTAAAACTGGACTTTTGATCATCTCCGGGTGATGGTAACTTATTTGGCGAAACGAGCGTCGAGTACAGTATGTGTTATGTGGAAAACTATGTCAGTGTTATCTTCACACCAAAGGTTCCAACCTTTTTTCAAGATTAATTTTGAAAACTCTTTTATTAATGTAGTTAAAGGGCGATACTACATATTTCGCGTGAGCTGAAAATTGAAATAAAGTACTTTGTGACTTAAAAAACTATTGTAAAAAAGAAGAACTGTTAAATGGCGTGAAATATATCTAAAATAAATGATTCTAGGGCTGTTTCAGAATCTTAAAGCGGTTTTCCGGATAAAGGAAACTAAAACGTATAAAGTTAACTTCTGTAAGAAAATTCAGTTCAGTGAAACTAGCAGAAACGCGGGTAATATACATTTTAAATTGAGAGCCAAGTAAACAGGGTGTTGAAGTCTGAGAAAAACAGTAAGTTTTAACTAAGAAGTTCGGAGAATCATACCATGTTTAACGAGTGGCGTATCCAGACCTAAATTTGGGAGGTAATGGAGGTTGGTGAAAATAGGCATTATGTGTAGGACATAGTATGCGCTGACCGAAAAATGTTCCTCAACTCGCCTTTTTAACAGGTTTACTTCTGATCCAAAGTCTTTAAATAAAAATAAACCTTTAAACAGAGCCAATCATATCTGATAGAATTTTCTTTTATAATATAGATGTTAAGACGTCACCGATATCATTTTAAATGAAACGCTCTGTATAATTTTGGATATTTGGATAGAGCGATCTATTTGGATTACAGTTATATATTGCTGATGATATTGCAATAAAAAGTTTTTATTTTTGACCACCAACAATTTAACCACGCAATTTGATTTGATTTCCTATAGATACATTTTTTCATCAGAACTGAAATTTTAACGTTCGACAAATGATTCCCTTTCTAAAGCGAAGGTCTAAACCACGTCGGCTAATAGTGTAGAATGCTGAAAATTTATCACGCACAATATCAACAACTTCCACAAACGCTTGCGTTCGGGAAATCTCTAGCAACTAGTTTAGGATTATGGGGAGAGTCGATGCCGTAAAGATTCTAAAGTGGGTCTTTTGTGTCATTCGTAGCAAAAGGGAAGCGCAGTTTTAGTTTATACGTCAATTATTATAGAGAAAAATAGACAAAAACTTCCTTGGGATGTAACTAATGCAATGATATATAAAAATTAAAACGACGTAGCTTTATTATTACCTTTTTGATAATTGTGATTTTATTGGTATTTTATTTATTTTATTGGTATGCACGTTAAATTTTGTGTTTTAAAATATCCTATAATTATTAAAAAAAACAAACTCTTCTGCCCAATTTTATCTTTATGCCATATAACAAACCCCATTTTTACTTTTCAAGTGCGTATACTTCGTTCGAAAATTATAATAAATAAAGCACTAATGCCTGTAAAAGGCCTTACAGTTTGATTATGAGCAGCTTTCAAAACTGTTTACACACGCTACAAAAATGGAGTACCTACTTATGAACGGTACCTGATGATCAAACGAATATACATCCATTCTATTTTATCTATTTTATAATTTTATATACCTTACTTATGTTTTTATGAGTAAAAAGACGGTTTACTCTAGTTTTTATTCAATTCATTAAATACTGTGCTGTATTTTTCATTATTTTCCAGAGAACATAAATCCTTGACTGGCACCGCCCGCTATATGAGTATCAACACCCATCTAGGACGAGAACAGTCACGTCGAGACGACTTGGAAGCAATGGGTCACATGTTCGTGTATTTTCTGAGGGGTTCCCTGCCTTGGCAAGGGCTCAAAGCAGATACGTTAAAGGTAAATACAGGGTGTTGCAATAGTGAGTCAAAGTCCAATATCGGTAACATCGCAAGGTTTTGGCAAGTACCCTGTTAGGACACTTGTAACTGATCGTGCCTGAACTGATTCCTGTCTAGTAAAACAAGTTCTACAGTCTTTATCCCAGATTCTACTTTAATCATTCTGCTCCCATCTTAAACCCTCGTTAATTATGTCAGTGTTCAATTTGATTTATGACATCCTCAACTTCTTGGTTCTTGCACCAGCTTGTACATACGACACAATCAAATGTTAGAATAAAATTCCCAAGGACGAGCTACCTTATTAGTCTTGCTGGATCGCGTTGTTATATATTTTATTTAATTATGTAGGTTGATCCAATGGTAAGTTAAAACGTTACTGATTACATTTTGTAGTAGTTTTAGTACACCATAAGAATGTAAAATATTCATGGTACACCATAAGATAAAGCTTCGTAAGTTTTACCATCACTAGTTTTTACTAAGTTTTACTATAATGTGCGACTCTACTCTAGAATTTTTCAGGAATGCCTCAGGAATGTTTACAAAAAATTACATTCAGATCTCATGAATAAAAAGGCAAATTATAGGTATTAGAAATTTAACAGATTACATTTAATTTGGACTACAGAGTATAACAGTAGATAAAGATTGCTTTTGAATTTTCTGTAATTTTGGATGCAGTGCGTGAAAATATTTATTGAAAGATTGCATGAAATATTGATAATTTGGCTGTCATCAGGATCAGGTTTTTGGTATATTTAACATTTTCTACGCATTGAAAGTAAATAAACAGTCAGTTTTTAACATATACAGGGTGGGAAAAATTTTAATGTGCAGCATTGGTATCTCGGAAACGGTAAAAGATACAACGTGGCTCAAATTAGGAAAAAGTTGCTCAATTTTATGCTGATTCAAAATATGTGAACAAGTTTTATATATTCCGGGACGTTCGGGAGTTATGCCGGAAAAATCCAAATTTGCCAATTTCTTTTAAGTCAAATAACTTCTCTTGAAATAAATGTAGACTTTTGAAATTTGGTACGTTTACATAGTTTGATGAGAGCTTTCGATTGCCATACTAAAACATGTTCCACGCCTACTAGTTTTTCCGCAACAATATTCAACTTTTGAATTTCTTATGGTCGCCATATTGGATTTTTACTTCACTAAATACAGAAAGAAATTACAAGCATGGTGATATATCACACTTGATACTTTCTTCAATAAATATGGATAATACACGCGAATAACGATAAATATTATTTATTTACAAATAATAAACAATCATTCATTTATAGTTAATTGTTACAAAGTGTGTTTTTAACTTTTTAGAGGAACTAATTATTATAATAAGAAAAACAACTTATTTATACTGCTCGAATTGGCTGCCGTTACTCTGAATACAAAGTTGAGTCCTTACAGACATGTCATCCACTGCACGTCTTACTGTTGCACCATCTATTGAATTTATGTATTCATTAATTCTTTCCAACATTTCATCCTCTGTCGATGGCATTGGATTATTGTAGATATAATTTTTAACAGATCCCCAGAAATAATAATCTAAGGGGTTTAGACACGGTGATCGCTGTGGCCATAGAATGGGACCATTTGTATCCATCCACGAATTCGGAAAACGTTGATCTAGGTACTGGGTTACAATCCTAGCATTGTGTGAAGGGCATCCATCTTGTTGAAACAACTGTAAATTTTGTATATTTTGCAAAGGAAGGTCATCCAGAATTTTCTCCAAATTATTTTGTAAGAATTGTAAATAATTTCGAGAAGTTAATTTATCAATAATACGATAAGGTCCTAATACCTTGTTATCTAAAATTCCACACCAAATATTTACTGAAAATCTAATTTGAGGTCTCGTTGCTCTACGCAGGTGAGGATTTTGTTGTGCGTCATGGTGCTCATTTTTTCTATTGAATATCCCACAATTAATTACTAAACGTTGACTCATCACTCCATAATATCTTTCTACAAAAACCATTGTCATTATTCATTAACCTTTGCATCCAGTGACAAAATTGCAACCTCCGCTCATTGTCTCCAGGATGTAGTAAATATTTGGAATTTTAGATAACAAGGTATTAGGGCCTTATCGTATTATTGATAAATTAACTTCTCGAAATTATTTACACTTCTTACAAAATGATTTGGAGGAAATGGTGGATGACCTTCCTTTGCAAAATATACAAAATTTACAGTTGTTTCAACAAGATGGATCCCTTCACACAATGATAGGATTGTAACCCAGTACCTAGATCAACGTTTTCCGAATTCGTGGATGGGTACAAATGGTCCCATTCTATGGCCACCGCAATCACCGTGTCTAAACCCCTTAGATTATTATTTCTGGGGAGCTGTTAAAAATTATATCTACAATAATCCAATGCCATCGACAGAGGATGAAATGTTGGAAAGAATTAATGAATACATAAATTCAATAGATGGTGGAACAGTAAGACGTGCAGTGGATGATATGTCTGTAAGGACTCAACTTTGTATTCAGAGTAACGGCAGCCAATTCGAGCAGTATAAATAAGTTGTTTTTCTTATTATAATAATTAGTTCCTCTAAAAAGCTAAAAACACACTTTGTAACAATTAACTATAAATGAATGATTATTTATTATTTGTAAATAAATAATATTTATCGTTATTCGCGTGTATTATCCATATTTATTGAAGAAAGTATCAAGTGTGATATATCACCGTGCTTGTAATTTCTTTCTGTATTTAGTGAAGTAAAAATCCAATATGGCGTCCATTAAAAATTCAAAAGGTGGATATTGTTGCGGAAAAACTAGTAGGTCTAGAACATGTTTTAGTATGGCAATCGAAATCTCTCATCAAACTATGTAAATGTACCAAATTTCAAAAGTCTACATTTATTTCAAGAGAAGTTATTTGACTTAAAAGAAATTGGCAAATTTTGATTTTTCCGGCATAACTCCCGAACGGCCCGGAATATATTAAACTTGTTCACATATTTTGAATCAGCATAAAATTGAGCAACTTTTTCCTAATTTGAGCCACGTTGTATCTTTTACCGTTTCCGAGATACCAATGCTGCACATTAAAATCTTTCCCACCCTGTATTGCGTCTTCATTTATTAATATATGTGTATATAACTTCTTTATTATTAACTGGACTAAAAGTTAAAGTAGAACCAATTAACCACAACATTTTTAATTAAAATTTATGGAATGAAACGGCAGAGTGCTGCATCAATAATTATTTTAATACTTGACCTAGTGAAATTAATTTTATGAGAGAGGCCAATTATTTTCCCCAATACAAAAACAAATTTAAAAATGTATGGATTATATCTGATAAAACTGGTTAAAAATTATAAATAATGCCTTATATAGTTTAATTTAAATTAGTTAAAAGTATATAAAACATTAAATTGTTTACAAAACTTACACCTTGAGTTTTAACATGTTACAAGACAACAGCTTGATGCATAAAAGATACTTTCAGTCACAAATTAGTAAGACCCCATGAAAATTGCCATGATATTTCTCTACTGGACAAAAAAACATTATTGGTGTGAAAACGTTTATATTGTATTTATTAGTAAGCCAGAAAAATATATTTCATACGATTTCTTTTATGATATTCAATGGAATACTTCCCCGAAACAATGCCGATGGGTTTTGATTAAATTTATATATTTTTGTCACAGGAAAGGTATCAAAAAATAGGTGAAACCAAACGAACAACACCTATCGAGTCCTTGTGCGAAGGCCACCCTGAAGAAATAGCAACATATTTAAAATACGTACGTAGGCTAGACTTTACGGAAACCCCCGATTATGAATACCTTAGGAGACTATTTAAGGACCTCTATCTCAAGAAAGGGTATGCCGAGGATGGAATATTTGATTGGACAGGTAAACATAATTTAAATGGTTCTCCTAAACTGACCTGTAAAGGGAAGTCGATCGATCAAAGGACTTCCTCATATTTACAAATCAATTTCAGGACCTTTACGTAATATTCCTTGTAGATTGACCACCAACAATGTGGTTAATATAGTCTAGACATTTCAGAAAAGGAAGACGTATTTGTAGCCAAATAAGTTACGGACCCGGATAAACTCAAATTTTTTTTATTAATTATTATCAAGGATGTCTTCTGACTCTTCTATATTTATGTTTTTTAAATTAACTGTTTTGAGTGGTGGTGGTGGTGGTAGCAGAGTAATGATAAGGCTATCTTCTAAGAAATACCAAAGTAATTCAATGATGAGTGAGGCGTTTACCCGCCTTGCTAGAATAGTAACGGGTTAGGCAGAATAAAGTATATATTTTCTATGTACTGGTATTCATTAATGGTTAAACTTTAATCAAAAACTGAAACAAAATGTTCTTAACTAAACATGGCAATTTATTTTCTGGATATCACATCAGTCAAATGACCTCCGGCTCCCTGCGGGCACTCCTGAAGTCTAGCACAAAAATTTTGCATCACTCGCTGCAACATTTCAGTTGGGATTGCGTTAATCTCGGTTCGAATATTATGCTTCAGTTGTTCCAAAGTTCGACGTCGATTAGCGAATATGTTTGACTTTAGATAGCCCCATAAGAAAAATCTACAAGCTGACAGATCCGGTGACCGTGCAGGCCACGCGACATCCCCAAATTTTGAAATGACACGACCAGGAAACATTCTTCGCAGGCAGAATTGCCATAGCCTGCCTAGCAGTGTGGGAAGTGGTTCCGTCCTGCTGAAACCATAGTCTTCGGAAGATTACACCTTTGTTATGAAGTTTTTGTTCTAAATTTTGCAATACAAGTTGATATCGTTGCGATGATAATGCTCCATTTTTACTATTAAACTGACGTTTCTCGCAAACAGTTTGGCAACTGTCATAAATTGCCATGTATCGGCAACATGTGGAGATTTCATTTGAAGTTAGATCTTTTTTCATTATTGAATAAATCTACTTCAAAAATAGATACGTCATTCTGCCTAATCCTGTTTAATAGTTATTCTTGTAATTTACCAGTATGGTTTAGTCCCTATATTTTCTACTTATACCTAAAGATAGTGCCAGTAGACTTTTCAGCGGTTCCTCCTGATTTACGCTTTATTGTCTTTTTTTTCTAGGCTACTTTCCATATAATTAATTAATCATTTTGAAACTTTGGGTTTCCAGCTAGTTTTCCAATAGTATTCTTAATTTTTAGAAAAACTGAGAACTTAAGAAAAAAATATTTTTAGACTATCGAGTGTACCTCAAAAAAGTACATACCTACAAAGTATTCAAAGCATTTTACAATAGCTACTATGAAAAACGAAAACTATAAGTTCGTCAGTCTGTAAAAATCACCCTGTAGGTTGAACTGACAGAAGAATGCGATTTGAATTAGATTTGTGGTAAAACGCCACTGATGAGATAAGACTCAGAATAAAATTTTTAATATATTTTTATTTTAATAGAATAAGCTTTTTATATAAATATTTCATATTTATTTTAAAAAATTTTAAAAAAAATCGCTGACTCGAGAAGGGCATGCGCGACGAAGATCGCTAGAGTATCGGCTATTATGTTATTAGTTATTAGATAATTTACTATTTTTGTTTGTTTGTTTGTTTGTTTGTTTGTTGTTTTGTTTGTTATTTTAACATTGGCTTCTTTCTGCACCTAACGCCTACTCGACTTTGGTTTTGCATCCACTCTTAAGGAATGGTCTTCTATACAAACTCACCTAAGTTTGCGTAGCTTCTATAAATTCACCTACGTATAGGGCAGTGGAAGTTGCGGGCAGGCATGAACATTGTTTTCTCCGATAATCTTCTAATATTAGATAAATTTCAGTTGCTAAATCAACGTAATATAATTGTTATAGCAAATTCATTTAAATTTTTAAAGATATAATGCAATATTTTAAACGTTGACAATACTTCGCTATGCCTTATTTGAAGGCATAGTGCATTATTATCTGAATTTTAATTGGCCAGTTTCAAGACTGCATTAGTAAGAATATTTGTAAGAAAACTTGACGGTACTTTAATGATTTTTAGAAGCTAAAATAGTTTGCTTGAGCTGGAAAATATTTAGTGCCAGAGAAAATATTTACAATATTTTTCATAAAGTAGTAAATTATAGTAGCAGAGTAGAGTAGTATCAATTTTTGTGGATTTTATTTAAAAAATAGAACTTTATACAGGAGCAACTGGAAACGATGTACTTAATAATTGAGATATAATAGTTTGACTTTATTTTTTTATATTATTAATTGATTTTTAGGTATTGAATTAAAGGTACTTTAGGGAATTTAGGAGCGCTGAATTTAGGTATTGAAAAAAATTATTTAAATTATATACATACAGAGTTTTCTCTTAAGAAATTTGAAATACTAAAGGAGATTTCCTGAAGAAAAGATCATATAGTTTGTAAGAGGGAGGTTTAGTTTTTGAGATACTGCGTACGGGACTAAGTTAAAATTTCCTTTGTAAATTAAAGTAATTTAAATACCATGGTATAAGACTATTATCAGATATTTTTTTCATCAGTTATAGGGACGTGCATATAAGTAATCACAATATTTTTAATAGTATTATAAAAAAAAATATACGCGGCTGCATCTTTGGGTTTTTAGTAGGTATAATTTGAATATGAAATCACATGATCACTTTAATATTTTGCATTACATTGCCGATTAATAACGAATACATTAAATATTCTAATATTAAATTTCTATTCACAAGTTGGGGTTATTTCGGGATTTCCTGAAATAATTTAATGCTGGGCAAGGAGCTTGAGTCCGAAAAATTGTTTTGACATGTGATTTTAAATAACTAGATTTTTTATTTAGCATAAGTATAATACAATTTTTGTTGATTTGTGAAAAACGGTTTCAGCTATCAATTTCAAAAGTTGTTACACTCATTTCCTTGTTTGTTCTCGTTATCCTCATTACTTGGTATCATATGATTATCTTCATTATCCTCATTAACAACGTTATCCATCTTGGGTATTATTAATATTCCTATTATCATAACGATAACGTATAAAAAAACTAGGCCCATATAAAACTTATGTTAAACATACTTTGCAAGTCTGCATTAAATAGACTGGACATATTTAAAAATCAGCAAGAAAATATTTGTAATTAAGATTTAAATTAAATAATATTTATATTATGAGTTATATACTTTTCATTGTAATGATTTCTTTTTAATTTTTAGATCGAGTATCCTGGATTAATACCGATGAAAAAAGGGAGTCCGTCAGAACTAAAACTTGAAAAATTCTTAATATCCAAAGCAAAATAAAATAAGAATTATTCATAATGTGTTAATTCGTTTCTTAAGAATTTACAGGTAGTGATGAGTAATGTATTGTCAAATTTGTTAAATGCTTTAAATACATTGAGACATATTTAACAAACAGTAACAGTCTAGTTTTTACGGTAAAATCCCAATTCATTCAGGTTACATACGAAATACAGAATATTTTGTGACATACATATTAATACTTGAATTTTTCACGAGATGTATAAAACTGCACTTTTTATGATGCGCTGTTAGGTAAAGTATCTAAGTTCGTATTTTTCCGGAAGTGAAACTCAAGAGTTGAGCGGTCCTCAACAAAAGAGTATTCTTATCGATCATAAGGGATAAATAATCATAATATCTGAAACATAATAGCTAATATCTGAAAATCATAAATTTTGAACTTAGAACCACGATCCATAGAGCGACAGAACTATTCTTCTGCGACAAACTAATACCCAAACACCAATTCTCGGGAGATGTAACGAAGATTCAACAAAAATATACTGATTTTCAGAGCTTCAAAGTCCCATATTTTGAGTACTGATGTACCCCGAAAGATTAAACCATATGCGTTTGAGGTCTGCCGACAAAAGGCCTTGATATAGTTATTGTATCTTATACGGATGCATCTGCAGGTTCTCTCTTATCATTACAATCGTTCAACATATTTCTTAAGAAAGCCCACTTTCTTGAGAAAAACCTTTCAAAGATTTTTAGGCTATTATTCCATACGTTGACAAACAACTTATTATGTAAGAACGGCTGGTCTACCGGCATACTTTTTATGAGCCATAGTGCCAGTTTTATGAAACACATCGACACAGTTATAAAGTTCGCTGATCTTTGGTATTCTAAGTGGTGGTAGTGGCAAAGATTAAATATATATTCATAAAGATACGAAACTGATATGGTTTCTTATGGAAAATTGAATAACAACTTGAATGACCTTGACTCGGTTAGCCCTTTAAATTGGTAGGATGTGCCAATATTCATTATGGAACATATTCCTACAAAAATAAATAACTAATGGCTATTGTCATAATACAATTGCTTGAGGCTTGAGTGCTTGGCTCGAGTGATGGATATTAATAAACTATTCTGCAAATATTAATACTGCAATAATTGCAGTATCTATTTAATATTTTTATGCATTTTGTAATGAATACCTACCAATAATTTTGCTTTTTATGATTGTTTCAATATTGACGTTTAGATTATTTACTTTTTCACAGGCAACTACCAAACTGATATTTTTATTCTTTTACTGTTTACTCACTTTACCTTTCAGAATTATCAATAATAAATACTAATCAAAATACCTAAACCAAGTAATTCTAAATATATTAATCTTCATTTAATAAAATTATATTCTTTTAATTATCTTTATGAACATTTTGCAAAATCTTTGCAGAATTTCACTGAATTCTGTGGCCGTTCCCCCAATGCATCTTCACAATTTCTTGATTTTTTTAAATTCCCTCTTTGAAATTATCCCTATGTTCATCCTTTCGGTTTCCAAACTTAATGCTTATTGCATTCGCTATTGTAAGCTATAAAATGTAATTTCTTTTCATCAAGCATGAGTTGTGTTAAGTGCGTGTATTTACTTTTCCACTATGTAGTTAATCCAATATTAGGCAAAAATTATTTTCAAAAATAACTGGGGCAAGGGTGGCTTATTTTTCACTGTGGCAAATTACCCAAACAATAAAAAAAAATTAAACCAGGGATCTTAGTGTGATCTATATTTTATAAAGTTAACAAAAATTACCATATTACTGCAAAAAAGCAACCATGAATTAAAAAATTTCTTAAAAACAAATATAGGTCGTACAAAATTTGATGGCAGAAAATTCCTAGAACAGATATCTAGGAAATCGTAAATATTGATCCTCCGCTGTATGTAATGAGCCCGTGCAGATGGGTTTTTCCGGTATTAACTTCCGGTAAAAAATACATTTTCCAACATATAAATAAAATGGTAGAAGCTCTCATGGGGGGTTTTAAGTTTTCCAAATAAACCTAATTCCGTATTATAGGCTTTATAATGCAAAAATTGATTACTCTGATCTAATTCATTACTTTCCTTAGAAAACTTTTCACAAATTTGCCATGAATGAATTTGTAAACATTTATTTATAAGATAACCACATGCATATTTAAACGCATTTTGCTCAGAAAGATCTTTTTTGTGATAATCACAGTTTGCAATATTAAAAGAATTTGTTGTTTGTTCTACTTGTTGAGGTATATCTGTGCTACCTGTTTTAGAGTTAATATAACAAATTGGTTAATAATGCCATATCTATCTTCTTGACAGTTCATATTTTTTGTATGAAAAAAATGTACCAAAAACAATTTTTTGAATGGTCTTGTGAACTGAATGGGCGTATAAGATTAAAAACATTACCGCTTTGCTGCTTAATATTGCCAAAGAAATTTTTTAGACAATCCTGATTTATACATCTTGTGTAGGTACACATAAGTAAGTAAATCCTTGTCCTTGTCATGATACCTACGTCCTTGTAAGGTTGTCCATAATATTATCAAAGCATTAATTGTTATTTTCCAGCCATCTATGCATTTTATCAATTTTGAAATATTTTGCACTTTTTATTAAAGACCTGAACAATATCAGAGACTTATACATGTAGATTCTATAAGTCTCTGACAATATCTAAGAATGACAATGTTTCGTTTAAAAATTCCATCTGAAAATCTTCTCCAGATAATCGCTTTGATACTTTTTTTTATTAATTAGTCGAGAAGAATTAAACATATCAAAAAATTTGTCAAAATGTGCTAGAAATTCCATAGTACCAGTGGCTTCTTCCTTCTTCTGGAAGAGCTTTTAAGTTTATGTAGGTTTCTAATCCTGCTGAAACTGTAACACTCATTATTTGAGTTGCAAACTTAACATGCATTTTATACACGAAAATAATGATAACCAAAGAACAAAGATGATAACACATATATAAATAAATAACATCAGAGTACTTTATTTATTACTCTGATCTCTGGTTAAATAACCATAAATGTGAAATTTGACATTTTTGACAGTTTACATCAACAAAGTCCTTTTAAATTGGTAGGATCCTTCTATCTCACTCGCCAATGAAGCTTCTCTGTCGCACTTTCGCATCTTACTGTATTTAATCTTTGGTAGTGGTTAATTGTCATGATACAATAAAACAAGATATGATATTAACGCGTCCTAATTTCGTCTGCTTTCGCGCATGACGTCACTTGGTGCCCAGAATTTTAAAATATATATGGCGCAAAGTGCGCTTTATTGTTGGAAAGCGTCGAAGTTTAATTATAATTGTTTTATTTATTGTTTGAAATACACTTTTAGGTGGTTTTAGTTTCCAAGAACACATTTCTTATGTAAAAAAAACTTCGCATTGACGCAACATTTGTGTAATTAGAGTAACATGTTACGTTACAATCCAAGTACTTTTATCATGTTACAGTGAAACAGAATAAGTAAATGTTGTTTTTAATAAACATCTGAAGTACCTATGTTAAAGACTAAGCTTGTATTACATTATAGTTACTTTCATTATATGAATTTAGGTATTATATACAGGGCCTTTCAAAAATAACTAGTACATTCTAGGTAATAAAATACATAAAATTTTTTCTAGTTATTTTTTAAAGGCTCCGTATATAATACTTAAATTCATATAATGAAAGTAACTATAATGTAATAAAGTTTAATTGTCATTATACAACAGTTATACCGGGTGTCCCACGGTGAAGATCAATTAGAAGTATCTGGAGAACCAATTAAGGTATTAATTTGAAATTTGAGGTGAAGTGAAAGTGGGCCATGATCTACTTGATGAAAATATTTTGTAGTTTCTACTACTTCCGGTTATACCGGAAGTCGACATTAACTTCGTTATTTTGAATGGAACGCCCTATATATTATTTCATTTTTGGATTCTACGTGAAATTCTAAACACATTTCATGTAGGATGTCCTATACCTATCTATCTATCTATCTTAACTTTTCATAAGCGTTCGTTTGACAGTAATTTCAGATCTAACCAAGAGATTATATTTAATCGAAAATTTTTAATTTCTAGAAAATCTGAAATTAGTGTCAAACGATAGCTTATGAAAAGTTAAGATAGAAATGTGCAAACCGTTTTGCTTCATCTCAAACCGTTTAGATTTTACAGGGTGTCAAAGATGAAAAATGTCAATATTCACTTGTCAATATTTCAACAGTTGAAGATAGGTATAGGACATCCTACATGAAATGTGTTTAGAATTTCACGTAGAATTCAGAAATGAAATAATATATCGGGTGTCCCATTTAAAATAACGAAGTTAATCTCGACTTCCGGTATAACCACAAGTGGTAGAAACTGCAAAATATTTTCATCAAGTAGAACATGGCCCACTTTGACTTCACCTCAAATTTCAAATTAATAGCTTAATTAGTTCTCCAGATACTTTTAATGGATCGTCACCGTGGGACACCCTGTATAATACCTGTGGAATTTTTACAGGTTATTTTTTAATACCCAATATATAATAGGTACTTATAATTCAGAAACATATATACCCATGTGCTGATGGAACTTAAGTATTTATTTTATAAATTACATATGAAGTAAGTAAAGCAATATTTTATGTTGGACGTCAAAGAATATCAAGTATTTTTACATTATATAATTATACATGTATTTACTCTTTTTAGAAAGCTGTGCAAGATTAAACAAAAAATCTTAAAACAATATTGAAGAGAAAACATTATCAGACCTATTTCTGTCAATTATTAAGGAATTAAAAAAAATATAAGGGGCGTCAAGGGACGATGTCTTGCTGGTCTATATCTCAGCAATTCATGTTTTAAATTGCGTTCATAATCGCTTTTAATAAAATGCTTATCGTAAACACGAGCAAATTTAACATTAGAACTGTCTTTACATTTACACAGCTGTTTCCAAATACCCTGCATTTCCTTGTCTTTCGGAAATCTAAAAAACATGGTACCGCGATCGTACAAACCCTTGCACATATTATCAACAGCACAACCGTACATCGTACACCTCATTTTTCACAAAAATCAACACTTTAACACTTTTAAAACTATTATTTTAAAAAGATCTTTGCTATGAACGGTAAAATAAACACACAAAGTATAGGCCAATATGGCGGAAATTCGCACCAATTGACGTCACATATGCCACGCCCACATGCGTGATATCATATCTTCTTTTATTCTATCATGGTTAATTGTGGGAAGTACTTCCAAAAATTGCTCAAACGTAAAGCTGAGTGTATTTCAAATTCTATTATCTAATATACCAGGTTGAGGATAGGCCATGTAAATTTTGTACTCTATGGTACAAATTATAATTCAAAAAATGTTTTAAGATTAAAATAACAAGAAAACTTCACCAGAACTGCTTCACAAATTTTGTATTTATTGACATAAATGCAGGATATCAGCTAAACCCCATGTAAGGAAATTAACAAAGAATATTTAATCTGTATTTGATTAATTTTCAATTAATTATTTATTTGTCTAATGGAACACCAGAATTGGTGTTTCCTTATTTCTTTGAACGATTTTATTTGTCTCAAATACCTGCTCCGTAATACGACAGTAATAAGCTTATATGTACTACAGTTTTGAGCCAATGAGCCTCATGTGTGGCAAAGTAGAGATAAACTTGAAATGACGAACTATATACGGCTTACCAGCTGGATTATATACTTCCATCGTTGTTGGATCCATAAACTCTACTTTGCTCATTCTAGACTCACTGAACGACAAAATGTGTACACGGCTTTCATTATGTTTCAGGCCGGTCGATGTACACTGAAAGAATGTTTTGTGGCCCAACTCTGGGTATAATTAGTCTCAACATATTTTCAGCTCAAAACGTTCGCATGCTTTATTTAGATATAGCATTTTCCAAATACAAATAGACTCTGTTAGTGACTAACAAATTCTAAATTAACAAATTTACTGCATTTTAACAAGATGTGAAATTCTGCAACCAAAAAAGTAGGATGGCGATAGTATATAGAGACTTGTTTTAAGTGTACACAAAACTATTAATATAAGAAATACTTTTCATTTTCTTTCACAAAATTGTTGTGGGCATTCCAGCATTCTAGGATAATCAATAATATATAATTTATAGAATTTTATTTATTTGATTCTGAGCTAATGACAGTTTAATTTGAAAACAAAACATTAAAGAGAGAACTTTTGGTACCTACAAACGACTTCTAATTGCTAGCTATCATATCACCTCTCAGATGTTAAGTATATATAATCTGAAAGCGGATACTCTTTCAATTTGTTCGCATAACCTCAATACTATATTGCAGTTTACTTACTGTATGCCATAAAAGATTAATTTGGATGTACACTAGACACACAAATTAGAGGCGTGATGCAACTTATAATGTATGGATATGCACGAACGAATATATACAAAACGCTCCAGTTTTCGAGCATTACATGGGTATCTTAGATGTTCCCGAAGACATAGGAAAATGATTAAATAAACAAAGTTTTTCGGGTTCTGGTTGATAAGTTATTAACATGAAGAGAAAACTCGACGATTATTCTATTTCCTCTTCTTCCGAAAATATTTCAACCGTTTCTTGATAATTTTCGGTACTGTAATGTATTATTACTGGTATTCATGGTAGAATAACCAACAGTAATTAGCACTGACGTCATTTTCCACATAACACCAAAGCACTATACTACACTTGACGCGCGTTTCACCAACCAAGTTGGAATCATTTGGAGATGATGCCAACTAGAGATGATAGTGTTTTGGTGTTATGTGGAAAACTACATCAGTGTTATCTTTACACCAAAGGTTCCAACCCCTTTCAGGACAACAGTAATTAGTTTAATTATAACACCGCAAATGTTATAGAAGTACCTACTTTGTAAGTGAAAAAAGCAGTTGGCTATGGTTTAATTAAGTAATTTTTTCTGAATTATTTTTCAACAGCAAACTGCACTAATTTAGATAAATATCTAAACTAGAAAAGCTATACAAAAAGACATAATTGTAGATTTTCCAATAATAAATAAACCTTGTGACAAGGTTCAAGAAATAAGCCGCTTGATATTACATATATAGACAAATTGTTTAGTATGTACTTATTATAATAATCTGAAAATAGAGGAAATTTATTGGATATAGCAAAGTTAAATAATTAATCCTTTTCATAATTATTACACTGCAATTTAGGGGCCAATAATAGCTTAGAACGCTTTTGGGAATACCCTTCGTAGCACCTTTGGGACCACATAAAACCCTTACGAGTAAAGGACCTACGAGACTATTTAAATATACAGTAGATAGCGACCTATTAAACGTAAATATTTATTTATAAGAAATTCTTGATATATATATACACTGTGTCCAGTTTAAGATACACTGTATGGACATCTCAGAAACCATTAGAGATACATAGTTGATTAAATTGGGAAAAGGTTTGGCAATTTTAGGCCCAAAAAGAATCCAAGGTTATATTACCAAGAATTCCTTTCCTTAAGTAGATTCAAGGTGAAAACTAACAATGTGCATTTTCTGGACACGCCTATAGCTCGTTTATTGTAAAAGATACATTCATAAAATTTTCAGGGCAGGGATAGCAGTCAGCAAGCTTCAAAATTGGTCTAAAAAAATTCAGGCCCACTAGATTTTGCGCTAGCATACTCAACTTATGTTTTCTTATGGGTGCCATATTGGATTTTCGTATTTTTTAAAACTCCGTACAAAGTGCTTTTCAACAACATATAATTTGCAAATACTCTGTAGCTCGGTTATTTTTGAGTTTTCGAAAATCTAAAAATGTTTTGAATAATCGTAGTGAACAGATATAAAATATTCATTTAAGTACTGCAGTATTCATGTTTTTAGACTTAATTTATCTTTTAAATTACTGCGTTGTTTTGTGTACTGAACACATTGGAGAACTTAGAAGAGGAACTTTATGTATCCAAAGGAATATAATTCAATATAATTTCTCGGTTTTGGTATTTATATCTTTAGGAGGAGGCCAGGAATAATTTACGTAGCCCCATGTAAATAGAAAATTATGCAAACAAGGGAGAAATATTTGTACGGTCTTTCACATTATTTAGGTATATTAAACTAATTTATAATGAATTGTCTGCCCCTCTCGCATACTTTTATTGGTATATATTGTTTTACCTTAAATTAAAATTTAAAAATAACATCAAAGGTGTATTTAGAGTGCCTACTATATATCCATATACATATATATATATATATATATATATATATATATATATATATATATATATATATATATATATATATATACAGTGTGATGATAAAGTAACGCACAAAATTCATAACTTTTATGCAGCGTGATTTTTCAAAAAACGCCGTGACAGGTCGATTTTGTTTTTTAAAAAGACACATGCTGACATGAAAAATTTTGTTTTATCTGCTTTTGTTTTAGAGTTGTGACGTCATCACACAATTTTTTAAACTACAATGCCCTGTATTTTAAACAGAAATGGAAATCCCACTTTTTTCCCAGTACATATTAGGGGTATCCCATATTATGGGTTTGCTATTTACCGTTTACAAGATAATGTGTCTGTAGAAGTAGTAGACTTTATAACATTACAGTACTGACTAATTTGTTTAATAGGAAATTTGTTTAATTTTTTAATTTTTAAATTATTTTAAATAAAAATAGAATGTGTAATCCTTAACGTGTATTCTTCTCAAAAAGTACCCTGTATCTTGTAAACGGTAAGTAGCAAACCTCTAATATGGGGTAACATTGTACTGGGAAAAAAGTGGGGATTCCATTTCTGTTTAAAATGCAGGGTGTTACAATTTAAAAGATGTATGATGACGTCACAACTCTTAAATAAAAGCAGATAAAACAAAATTTTTCATGTCAGCACGTATATTTTTAAAAAACCAAATCGACCTGTCACAGCGTTTTTTGAAAAATCACTCTGTATAAAAGTTATGAATTTTGTGCGTTACTTTATATATATACTTTTAAAAAACAAGCATTAGCAAAGGCAACATCTTGGCCACTATATTAGGCTACTATAGGCAATATTTTTCTAGGCAAAAATAAACAAAATTGGTGATTTTTTAAATTAGTTACAGGTTTAATAAAGACATAAACGTAAGTAAAAAAAAACATCGATGGTACGGTAATAACAGCTGAGAAAATCCCACACCTGGAAAAGAAAAGATAGTTTAGATAAGTTAAGATAGTCCCCACTAGATATCCCACTATTACTCAAAATATACACATTATTTCTAAGAGCTTGAAATAGAATATCAAGCGTTTAGAAATGTGTATGTGAACACGATTAACTTTTTCCTAATTGATATGTACTTCTTATAACTACCCTCATTAATCTCTGGTATAACTAAAATACCGCCTTACCAGTTATATTTCTCTCCACATACAAGTATACCCGCAAAATAAAACAAAAATCATCGCAACACATTCTGCAACTAATGCATCTCTCGTACCGAAACAAGAACTTCCTTTGACAAATTGCGTTTAGCGTAAAATATTTCGATTCAGGGAAAATTTATCACTTACTCACATGGCGAACTTTACAGAAAGCAATCTAATGCATTTGTTTGATTCGATTTTCATCGAAAACATTTACAAATTGTACACTGCAAGGCGCGTGAAGAGTATTGCACTACAAGGCGCGTGAAGAGTATTGCACTAAGTGATTAATGTGGGAAACCTTGTGAGATTTGAAAGTAAATTTTATGTGAATAAAAATATACATTTAGGTTTTAATGTAGGTACGTCTGTACTTTTCATTTTTTAGTATTAGTAATAACAATAGATAAGATATGAGGGTAAAACCCTATTACTCTTATTTATTTGGGTATTATGCCACCACTGAAAAATATAAAAATTTACATAAATAAAAAAGTAAACAACTGTCAAATTAAAAATTTTTTAAATTTTACTGTCTTCTATTATTTTAAGCATCAAATCTATTTTTAAAGGAGTTCACTGAAGAAACAAATCACATCGTTGGGATGAGAATTCCAAATATAGAAAACTCCAGATTTAGTGTTGTAATTTGCATGATGAAGTTTAGGACAGTGGCTTTTGCTTGGCTAAGTTTTTGATCACTATTTAACGAAAATATACTCATTAGATCTAAGGAGAAACGGTTATTTAAGACTCTATAGGTTGTAATAAGGTCTCTTCAAGTTCATCTCCCTATAACTGTGGAAAAACCAAATGTATTAAGTCTTTCGGGATAAGATGGCCTTTGGAGTCCATAGTAAGGAGTCCAAAGTAAGATAAACGCGTGACTCTTCTTCTTGAACACTTTCAATGGCATTTTTGTCACGGACTAGCCACGGTGACCTACAGCAAAACCAAATTCGAGAGTAGGTCTGATGTAGTTTTATATACAATACAGGCGGTATCTGGCGAAAGACAATTAAACACTTTTTTAAATATATAAAGTAAAACATTGGCCTTTTTACAATATTGCAGTATATGACCAGACTAAGTTAAATTTTCAGTTATTAATATCGCAAGGTCACATTGAGAGGAAACAGTTTTTAAGATACTACCGTTTAATATATATGTAATTCAGTTCTGGATTTTTCTTTCCCATGTGAAACACAGCACATTTAGAGATATTTAACGGTATGCCAGACAATCATCCCACCAATCGGAACTATTATTTAAATCTGTTTGAATAGCTACATATTCTACATTCGGATTGCAGTAAACTTTCGTGTTGTCTGCGTACTGTCAGGTCTTGCAGCGTTCGTAATAATCTAGGAATGTCGTGTAAATTAGAAACAGAATAGGGCGTACAACTGATCCTTGAGGAACACCGCTTAGATCAGCAACATCAGGGGAAAAGCCAGTGTCGATTGTCACTTTAACTGAGCGATTGGAGAGAGATTGTCTTATCCAGTTTAGTAAATGGCCTCGAATTCCAAGGAATGTGTTCAAGTTTCATTAAGTCGATTTTTGGGAACTCTGTCAAATGCTTTACTGAAATCTAAATAAATGATGTCGCAGTGGGTCCTTTATAGTCAAAAGCACTAGCCCAGTCATTTAGACACTGCAAAAGATTGGTAGAGATGGATTGACTAGGTAAAAACCTGTTGTTGATCCGCTATAATATTATTCGCTATAAGAAAGGATAACATTTGATTTACTATTATTCTATCCATTGTCCTCAGTGGTATGTGGTTGTTTTTGGAAGGCGGCGCGGTTACCCGCAGCACTCAGGCCTTTCGACCCATTGTGCCTGCCGCTAGTCAAGAGCTATTGGAAGAGACACGTGCTATGCGCATAGGCAAACACCCGTTCTGGTGGAAGCTCTCTAATGTCCTGGGGCAGGAGAAATGCTGCACCCAGAAGTTTGTGGCTCTTAACCATGAGGCAGTCACAGCGACAGAAGATGTGAATGGAGCCCTCGTCATCGTGTCCGCAAAACATGCACCTTTTAGTGTCACTAAGGCCGATAGTGTTAAGGTGCTTGTTGAGATGTCCGTCACCTGTCAACAGTCCTGTGACAATCCTTATGCTATTACGACTTAGCGCAAGTATTGATCGAGTTCGATTAGGACCCTTCAATTAAGTCTGGATTCAATCAAGACATGAGTCTGGCTTGTCGCAACCCAGTTCCCGTTGTTTTCGGCATCCCCTTCAAATAGATGATTATCTATTTTGCTTTTTTTTTAATTAATCACAGCTTATATTGTCATTTACCTGAAAAGTAACGGGATTTTGAAATATATGATAATATATGGGGCGTACTAGTAAATTAGATAACTTTATCTCCATTCTTTTCTTGTAGAAAGAAACAATTAACCAATAAAAAGTGTATTACTGCCATATCTTCGACGGCAATAAAGTTACAATCGAATCTAACATATTCTTATGCTGAATATCTACGTCATCTTCATAAATTGTATTCAATTCCAAAATTAATTTCCGGGCAACAACTAAGCCGTACCTCTCATGCATGCGTTCTACACGAACAGATATACTTAATTTGCATTATTGGGATTAAGTAAGTATAACTTTGGGAAGCGCTTCACATGATTACCTTTAGGATTACATGGATAGATGTAACGATCTCATATTCTTCTAGACAGATCCCCAGGTATTGTTTGACCTGAAAATGTAATTGTCATATTCCAGGTAGTATTTAATTTAATATCGTGGCGTTCGATATTCAGGCATCGGTAAATTCACTAAAGCACTTGACGTGTTTGAATCCATTGGGTAATAATTGTAATAGGAATCAAACAGTGGCGTTTCATGAAATAAACGTCCAGGATTATATTAGATTCGCTGATAAATTAACAAAAATCAGTTTGGCGTTAACACACGCAACGCAATAGAGCATGTTTTATTTTCGCTGGTATAAAAAGTCGATAATAAACTTTCCAAAATTGAACACAAAAAATGGAATTGCTATATTAAGTACCTATACATAGGGTGTCCCCTGTAGTCGGTACTTTACACTCAATTTACTCGAAAATGGTTGATTTTAGAGCTATGTAACAAGAGCACCTTTTTTGTTCAGAACTGATAGCCGCGAGAGTAGGCCTAGACCACCACAGGTGTCAGAGTTAAACAAACACCATGTTGTTTTAATGACCTTTAATAGATGTACACGTCACCCAAAAATGAACTAAATCTACGAAAAGGTTATTGCGGAAAATTGTTTTTTTCCCCACAATAACATCCTGTAACTCGTTAGGCGTACAACAGAGAATTTTTTTAAATTTTATTCTTATTTTGGTCTGATCTACCCCCTGGTCCTTATTATGCGGTGGTTCTTATTATGCTCACACTAGGACATCCTGTATACTTACCTATTATGTTGTGTGCAATTATATTAGCATCTAATTTATTTACAAATATTCTGGTTTGTTATATCTTAGACCTAATTTTACATTTGTTACAAAATAGACTCAGTGTTACAAACATTGTAGTAGTACTGAATAAATCACTGCTTATTGTGTGATTAATTATTACTATCTTACTATATTTTACTTATTCATTAATATTCCAGTAGTTCAATTTTTTCATCGTCGGTATTTCAAATTAACGTAGTCTCTGTTGAATATTTTGAAATATTCCCAAAGAGTTGTTATATTCGATAAATACTAAATAAATAAATACCTACAAAATAATAAATGCTGACCTCATAAATTTAATATCGAGTTATTTGTCCAACCGTTTGCAATACGTACAAGTGGGGGGTTATAAATCTCGTGAGTTTCTGTAGTCCTTAGGGATTCCACAGGGCTCTGTTCTTAGTATATTGTTCTTTGTAATATTTATTAATGATATATAGTATAGTATATTTGCTTCTATAGGCGGACGACATGATAATTTTTAATCAAATTAACTTTAATGAAGATCGTAAGTAGTTATAGGACAATCTAAACTTGAGGAAACCAGTGATTGCGAAATTATTTTTATTTTATTATTATTACTTATTTACGAAACTTATTTTTAAAAATTTAAATATAATAATAAATAAATAAATGTCGTTCAATTGAGAAAGAAGAGGAAATCTCATTATTTGTTGTTAAACATACATGGAGTTTCATTTAAAAAAAAATTCTACGGCTTCTGGCCTTCCACTTTTAAACACGCTGTATGACACTATACTATTAATGACACATGTAAAATGTAGAGGGCAAATTACAGGACCTGTATCTGTACCTGTAAAGAATATTACTCTAACTTTTTCCCAGATTTGTATCTCAAATAATACTTAACGGATATAGGGGGCGTCCATTCTCTGTACATTATGGTCTTTGAACATCACAAAGACAAAAGGATTTGATATAAAGAATATTGCATATTTTCAGCTTTAAATTTAGTGCTCTTTCCGAAAATTCTAAATAGTATATTGCAAAATATTACGAGTATCATAAGGGGTACTTTTATCGCACATGTCCAAGTTTAGAAATCTCGAAAATTAATTTTGAAATTACTTGCTACTCCTTAAGTTTGTTTCGAAACAATGTGTCTAATGGAAATAGGAAAGTTTTATAGTGTTTTATACTAACGATATTAAAGAACAACGCAACACACTGAAATCGTGGCGCATTCGCCATTTTATAGAAAATCCATTTGTACACTCCTATTTAAGTAAAATGTATTATTGAAATAATTATAATTATATCATTATTGAGCCATTCTTCATATCTGTTGTTATTATTCATCATGTTCCAAATCATTATTGTTTTTTTAGAATATAAGACATCAAGAAGATAAATAGATATTTTTCGACATCAATGGGCAAAGGAATTTTTAGTAGGTAGCATTTGTGAACTTTTGCGTGTTTTTCGCAACCGAATTTCACGTTTGAATGATTACCATAATTTAACCCAAGGCACACGGATCAGCAGAAGTCAATGGGAATAGGGTGCATTGTGTGGGGCTGTGGTGTGATATATGCGTGTTATTCTATGGCTTAACGCCAGATTATTTCTCTCATAAAAAGATTTATATACAAAAAAAGTACCTCAGTGGAATATAAATCACTGGAATAACTATAGAAATATAAAAGTAAAAAGAATAATATACTACATTTTTATGCATCTTCATTATACAGTGAGGACATAAAGTCCCCCCCTCTCTATTTTTTGAACCACTGGGTAGATTGTGATGAAATTTGGAACTATAATATATGACTAAATTCTGCATTTTTTGACACATCAATGACAACTCTGAATGTCAAAGTGACAGCTGGGCGCGCATTAGGAACATTTTTTTAAATGGAAATAAAGGTCGAGAATAACTCATTTTGAAGCTATTTTTATGCTCAAAACATCCCCCAATTTTGAGAACATTTGGTTCAGTAATTTCCAAATAAACACCAGTAATATCAGTTTATAACATAATCTTTTTACCACATAATCTTTATAATAGAACTTACCCATGGAACATTTATGTGTCAGGAGGTTCATGGTGGTCATTTTGAACATCTTTTGAAGTAACACGTCTTTTTTAAATTTGTTTCTCCCTCTAAGTTTAATTTAAATTATGTCATAATGTTTTTATTTAGGTTATTTTAGGTTAGGGATGGCTTATTGTTATTTGTTTACTTTTCATTTTTGTTTTGCTTTGAATAATTTACAATAATTTGTAATATGTATGTAAAAAATGATATAACAGTAATCAGTATTAGTGGTTTTTATTTGGAAATTACTGAACCAAATGTTTTCAAAATTGGGGGATGTTTTGAGCATAAAAATTGCTTCAAAATGAGTTATTACTCGACCCCATTTCCATTTAAAAAAATGTTCCTATTGCGCGCCCAGCTGTCACTTTGACATTCAGAGCTGTCATTGATGTGTCAAAAAATGCAGAATTTAGTCATATATTATCGTTCCAAATTTCATCACAATCTACCCAGTGGTTCAAAAATTAGAGGGGGGGGGTGGACTTTATGTCCTCACTGTATATATATACCAACACGCACTCGTGGCCAGCAAAATAATAATATGCCGCCCCCTCCCACACAACTCTCCGATTTTCGGGCTCATTATTACAATGAGAATGAGCGTTAGGAATATTATATATATATTCGACTACGGTTTTTTAAGCAATTTTTTATCCATACCAGTTTTGAATAATGATCTATATTGCTTTAGTTTTGTAATACTTGTACTTTTTCATTATGTTCGAGATTAGGCTGAAAGAAATATTTAGTTAACTGAATTAAAATGCCCATAACTATACTTTGTAATTGGTACTAGTTTGCATTTTAATGGATTACTCATTTCGGTTTACCGCTGCCCGTTCAGGAATTAAGTCCTGATCATAAAAACGGGGTAATAAATTTTGATTACTGGTTTTTATCGAAATGTTTACTATGAACTGTAATTACCTATAAATCATGTGTATCGAATTGGGTCGTTCTAATCAAATTTATATCTTACCCAAGCAAAATCAATTTATTGGGATATCATAAATTTTCTGACAGAATCGGTACTGTTTATCAATAATGAATCGTACAGTAGAACGGCAGAAACTTTTGTCGAATTTCAGAAGGATAAAGGACGTCGTGCTTTGATATATATTTCCAAATCTGACGCTGCACCTATTGATCAATATTATGAAATAATGAATTCAATGAATTAAACCATGCATTAATTACATAACATTGTATTGAAATTACAAAACATTCCTATTTTGGTATTTATTGGTCCTATAAAGTACCTAACATTCGACAAAAAAATAAGGTTTTTTACAACTATACGAATAAGACACTATAATATTAAATTATTTTGTATAAAAAAAGGGCCATTTCGGGACTGTTTGAGATCGCCATAGCAACTGTACGAAAATAGTTATTTTCCTAACAAGTGTGGAAGGTGATACTTTTCCGCACGCGACTGCAGTTGTCCGAACGACGCGAAGCGGAGTTCGGACAAGCAGTGAGTGCGGAAAAGACACCTTCCACATGTGTTAGGAACAACGTTTTTTCTACGGGCGTGAAGAAAATTGACATAAGAAAAATAAATATTTTAATTGAACAGCACACAATGCTGTCTAATAATTAGAAGTGTCAAGCATTCCTTTTTCTTTATGTCAAAATCTGAACAGTGACAACATGATTTTTTGGAATTAAGATAATATTATGATTACATTGCAAGTAATACATAGGTATTTATTTTCCGCACTAGTGCGGAAAAGTGCAATTTTCTACACTCAAATGCGTGCAGAAAATTGTAACTTTCCACACGCCCGTAGAAAAAAGAGATTATTGTACAGTTGTACAGTACCGAAAAGTAATTTGACATTGACATTGCATGTCACATAATGTATTGAAGTTTAATTAAATAGAAAAATAGAAACAGATGAATTACTCAGATGAATCGGTAAACTGGAGGTGC
This sequence comes from Pogonocherus hispidulus, assembly GCA_963924545.1. Taxonomy (NCBI): domain Eukaryota; kingdom Metazoa; phylum Arthropoda; class Insecta; order Coleoptera; family Cerambycidae; genus Pogonocherus; species Pogonocherus hispidulus. The sequence goes on along the minus strand of OZ004698.1, from coordinate 45,391,948 downwards.
TAATTAGAAGCGGTTGGAAAAAAATATTATGTTAAATTCGTACAAAAAATACGTTTTCGAGACTCGTAAAATTGCCGGTCTCCGCCATGCGTCGTCCGGCAACCCTTTCCCTCGTCCTGAAAACGTGTATTTTTTGTACTAGTTAAACAAATAACTATTATACGTTGAGTGAAAAACGTTTATCTCTTAACTCAATTTAACATCTTCTATACTTATTTTATTAAAAAATATTTTTTTAATGTATTGGAATAAGCAAAATAACTGATCGATCATACTGTGGAGTATTCATCTGTTTTTTAACTGTTTATTAAAACAACACGTTCATATTAAGCTTGGACCGAAAGCCATTATGTATTAATTTTAGATCAAGTACGATTCGGAAACGTTAATAAATAGAGTTGTGTTTAAATATCAGTGTATTATTTTAATGACTTTTGTTCCCCAATAACCAATACAATGAAACAAGAGGTTTCAGATGAAACAAAATTTCCTTTGTACTAAATCAGGATTGTCCTCCAAAATATTATACATCGCACGACTACCGCACAATCTGAAAAATTGTATGCAGTCAAAATTGTTTGTAATAATTTTATACTTAAACAAATATATCTCAGTTGCACTGCCTGCTGTGGTTTGGGTTCGTTTCCCAGCTCTAGCACTGGCAATGGCTGACCTGAAAACTTTCTTCCGAACAGCCTTAGGGCGCGTTCATATTGATACAGCTCAAGCGGTATACTTTATGCGTTCCGCAAAGCTCAACCAAATAATTTAAATTAATAAATAATACATAAGCTAAGTTGAGCGCTCAAAATCATTGTCTTTTAGTGCTGTATAATACTCGTATAGGTTTATAAAACTTCGAAACACACAAATACCCTAAAAAGCCCACTTAACCGAAATTGATTTATGGGCAACAGCGTTTGTCAGTTTTGAAGTAAGGTTTATATTAACAATATGACGATATTGATGCCGATCAAGTTGGCATCATCTGAAGATGATGATTAATTTTAATCATCTCCAGATGATGCTAACTTGGTTAGCGAAACGAGCGTCAAGTGCAGTATAGTGTTTTGATGTTAAGTGAAAAACTACGTCAGTGATATCTTCACACCAAAGGTTCCTACCAATTGACCTAGTTTGTCCAACATACTTTTGATTACAGTCTTTCCAGCTAATTTCGTAAATCCTCGACTTTTCCTTAGTTTTATTTTGTCTTTTGGATTGCCTAAAACTTGTAGTTTATTTTTCGATGAATAAACCACTGACATTAGATTAGATTAGATTTATATGGAGTCGGCCCCCTGGCCTGGTCTACCGCGACCTAGAAGATCTATTGTGGCACTCCCAACCTATTTAGAGCACTCTGTCCAGCTTTGTCCTTTGCATTAGACTCCACAGCCTTGATAGAGGCTCTTCCATGTAGCTATTGGCTCTTGGTCTTCCTTCCCCAAGTATTTGAAATCTCAGTCTTGTCAGGCCCCCGCACTGGCACAGTACGTGTACTGAGGTTTCCTCTTCTTCTTGACAGAATCTGCAATTTGCATCTTCTGACAGTCCCATAAGATTCATGTGCCTATTTAGCCTACAGTGTCCTGTTAGGAGACCTACTATTATTCTGATGGCCTTTTTATTCTGGCCTAACCGATCTGCTGTGAATTTAGGCATCCGTTCTTTAATGAATACCTTTGCCTGTCTCAGTTGTTGCAGATTCCTCCACCATTCTAGAGATTTGTTTCTCATCCATTCCTCCATGGATGTTTTAATGCATGGCTTCGCTATGCCGCAGAAGGATTCTGGTCCTATGAGGTCTTTTGATGCGCCTTCGGGCTAGTGCGTCTGCCTCCTCATTACCTTTGTGCCCCTCGTGCCCAGGTATCCAAGCTAGGGTCACTCTATTCTCGTTCCCTAGCTCTTTCAGGGTATTCAGACAGTCCCACACTAGTTTTGACGAAACCTGTGGGGACCCTATTGCCTGTATCGCCGCTTGACTATCGGAGAAAATGGCAATCGAACGGTTATCCGTGCCTCGCCTTATCGCCTCCTTAGCGCAGCATTGTATGGCTATTACTTCAGCCTGAAAAACAGTTGCCCATTTGCCTAGACTTATTGAGATTTTGGTTATTGGCCTCGTCCCATAAATCCCGGCTCCAACTCCCTGACATCCAACCACTGACATACCTATATCTTCAAAAATCTTACCAAACCACGGATGAAACGAGGATCGTATGGAATAGATATGAATTTTGGATTTTCTCGTTCATTTTGAAAAGTCGAGGAATTTCGAGGTGTCTCTTTAAATTTACGTTTCCTAATTATTTTATCAATTAAACTTACAGAATATCCACTACTCGCAGCTATATCCCTAATGCCTTTTCTTTTTCAAAACTCTCCTCATTTAGAGGAAGCTTAATAGGCGATGAATTAAAAAAGTGAAACTTGCCATTTTGTGTTGAGCACAATGCTGAGAGTCCTTAGGGTTATATCTTAAAGTACTGGTATCTTTTCTGTATATGTCAAATTCTAACTTATTTTCACTATTTCTAATTATTAATATATCTTTCCAAAGTTTTCAATTATGTATGTAAATTTAACTTTTAATGTTGAAACAAAGTTGTCAATATCAGTGACTTTTGTATCAAATACTGCTTTAAAAAATAACCAAAAAATTTGCTGTGCCGACTAATTCCATAAGCAGTTTATGATATCAATATCGATTTGTATCGCCTTTTATGTTTTATCACCAACCAGGAACTGAATTTCTAAGCTGAACATGGCCTCGTCTATAGTTGAGGTCATTGCTACATAAAGTTTTCTATACTTTTGTCACATCCCTAATATGTTATTATTTTCAAAACCGTTTATCGCCGATTATCCATTCATTACCAACTGGAAAGTACATTCAGGGATTGAATGCAGCACTGGATATAGCATTGCAACACATCAAACTTTATGAAATTCCTATTCGCGGTTTAGAAACCTCTGCTGCCGTAACGTAGTTGTGGATAATTCCATTCGAAACCCACCTAAAGTGGCCAAATTGATTTAAATTTCCAGGATATTACAGTGTAATTGTAAGCTACTTCGGTGGCTTTTCAATTAATAAACTAAGTTTCAGTTTAGGATGCACGTTCTCACGTGAATTTTAGTTTAAGTATTTTACCTCTGGGTGGTGTGCATTTAATGAAAAGGAAACAAGCATTGGCGTATGCAAGCTTCATTTGGCTTGTATTTTTAACTGCTAATGTTGGATTAGATAGAGATGTAAGTATTAATTTTTTTACTCTGATGTGCAAATAATTTTAGCCAAAAAGTCCATTAGCGAAACATTACGTATTGCAGAAATAAAAAGAAAATATAACACAATGTGTACTTTACTTTTATTTTTGCTTTGTAGAAGTTGGCTGTTCATTAGTTGAAGGATTACTGAAAGTATCATTTTTCTTATAATTATTGTTAGTTTTTCTGTATACAATAGACGGAGGCAGTCTAATTGCAAATGTGTTAATGGACTTAATAGTGACTTCTAAAGTGAAGTTTTGATCTAAATAATAGTTTCAATCGCTCCTTGTATATTTCCTGTAGGTCTTGTTTAATTTTTGAATTATCTGTTATTTGATTTTGATAAAATCCTTAGTATTCATATTGCTCATGTTTTTCCATTTGTTGTAATTTTTCGTTATTCAGAGTTATTATCTGATAGTTCTTTACTAGACTATAAACGTTCTATACAGGGTTATTCAGAACTTATCCATAATAAAATTTGGGGATGTTCAACATACATGTACAAATGTGGTAGTACAAAAAAAATTTTTTTGGCGCGTTTTGAAAACTATTTTAAAATTTTTAATTGCACGCCGCTGGATACTGGTGCACTGTAATGGAGTGACCTTGGGACTGACAATGCAAACTGGCGATGTCACATATAACACGAAAAAAACTTCGGAAGTTCTGAAAGTATACCGACACCCGGCGCAAAAAAGGTTTGCAGCGTTTTTACTTTAAAATAAACTGAAAGATAGATAGATGTGACCAAAGTGACGTGTCTTTAAAATGAATAAAATTTTGTTACACTAATTTTGAAGAATTGAGCTACTTGATTACTAGGTATTAGAAACATGAAATTTATAAAAAATTTGCATATACCTTGTTATAAAAGCTGTTCGAAATTTTGTCCCTCGACTTGTACACACTTTTGGGCACGCCTTATCCAATTTTGCCGCACTAAAGCAAATGTTCCTCCTGGTGACTTGTAACTTATTCGTGGATTTTCACGGACCAGATTCAACACTTGTTCTGCAGCTGCTAAAATACGTTGTGGTCGTCCCGGGCCACCATCTCGTACACGATTTGCACGTAAATTACCAGTATCACGGCCGCGTTGTACCACTGCCGTAAAAGTTGCATAATTTGGTGTGTGTCAATTGGGAAATAGATCCGCATACAAGCGCGAAGCTGCCACTGCATTTTGTCCAACTTCACCATAAATAAGAATCATGTCCATTAACTCAACATTACTGCACACATGAGCCATTTTGAAAATTTTAAGGTTTAACACTCCTACGATAAATAAAACACCGGCACTGAGAGAGCGACACAGATAGACAATAGAGATATTATCCCCACTCCAACTCTATTCGCTCGGTCTTGACCAGGCGTTCTAGGTACAAAAACTTATTTACTTTTTTTTGTAGGAATGTGGTATATCAGATGTCGTTGAAGCACAGTTGCCCATCTACGTAGTCCTTTATAATGGTATAACTTTTAACATTGTTTTCGGGAAATTCAAAGACTTTTATTATAAATTTTTTTGGTGATATCGATTTCTTATTTTTAAGGATGCACATATCCTCAAAGTTTTAGAGATAGGTTCTGAATAACCCTGTACATGTAAAATTTTACCTATATCAATACCAAACTCCATACTATAATACATACTATACTTATTTGGATACTATTTTTTCAGTTATTTTTTATTTTTTAGGGCGCCCTATGACAGGCCCTGCAGTTGACATCAAGAACCTCCATACCCATGACTTGGCTTCGATAGACAAGGGTGTTAAGCACACCATCCTAGTTATGAATCTTTCGGAGAAGCCATGGTCTTCAAGGCTCTTATAGAAGAGACCGTGCAATGGCTTTTTCACAATTATTATTATTATTATTATTATTATTATTATTATTATTATTATTATTATTATTATTACTATTATTATCATTATTATTATTATTATTCTAAGAATTCGGAGCATCCTTTATTTTAATTTTCGGTCGCTATGAGAAACAATAATTATTGTATTAACCATATACCTTTAAATCTTGGTTTCCCTAAAAAAGATTTATATTGATTTCACAGAATAAGCAGATCTGATGGTTTCGGAAACTCATTAAAAGCAAAGCTGATACTTGGACGTGAGCTTTATTAAAGGATAGGCTCGGTTTCCCTTCAACCTTGATTTCTTGCACCTGTGCTACCCTATAACATTATTACCGAAAATATCGATTATCAATTTGTCACAGGCAAAACGGAAACTAAACTAGCAAGGGAGGCCTGAAAATAAAGTGGAGATATGATTATCAACTGAAAGAATTTGAGTGATGTACCCCTGACTGAAAAGTTAAAATTCCCTATATAAAGCCCTATTTATGTCAGTGCTCTTGACACTACACATCCGCTCCTGATTGATGTATGCATCCGTGCTTTGTTCAACGCCGTGATAAATCGTAGTTTTGAATCGCCTAAATATGCCGGAATATCGTCCGCATTGACAACTATTTATTATTTGTATGTCGAAACATAGCAGAGTGCCTGGTTTTTAAAACACAATTTGTTTTCCGCTCTGTCACAAGTAGAAAATGATTCCACAGAAGTACAATGGGTGATCTATTGTATGTAATTCGGTATAACCATGAAACTGCTATCATCCTTTAACAAAATTGTTAAACTTATACTTTGACCATAATTTTATTGATGTAAGGGAATTGAATAGGAAAATTTCGTGTTTTTAAAAAACTTAGTGTAGTGAAGCCGAGGTATTGGTTTTGGTTAATGAAGTGTCAGTCCTCCGCAGAAGATTGAATCCTTTTGATAAAAAACCATGCAAGGCAAATTAAATAGAATTATAATAAGTCTATCAATCAATTTAATCCATTATTATTTTTATATCAACATAATATTCATATAACACATGAACACATTCTTTTTTTTTCTAAAAATTGCTAGAAACCGGGTCCATCCTTGTATTTATATGGTTGGTTCCCGGTACGACAAGACATTAGATATACAGGAAAAGACTCCACAACACTTATTAATTACAAATATCCTAAATAAACATATGGTAGTTCCTCTGGTTACAGCAACACATTCTATGGAACCATTTGGAATAGACCTCTAGGCATATAACCCAAAATGCATGAGGTTTACAAATGAAATGTAATGAATTGTAAGAAATGCAAGTTCATGTGTATTTCCACAACATTTGTAATATCTTATTTCATTTTCGTTGTCATTGTCTGGACCTCATCTATATGTTTTTTCTGTTTCTCGTCTATTTTCCTAACTCTTGGTTGCCAGCTAGACATTTGTATCTATCCTAAAAGACATTCTGTCACTTTACTTCCACCAATAAAACTGACACAGATCAGATCTAGTTATACACCAGGCAAATTTTAAAGAAATATACGTTAAGTGTGAAGTTTTTGCGGACATTATTTTTTTTGTTGAAAACGATAGCTCTCATCATAGAATGAAAATATAAAAATCCCAAAAAATCGGAAGAGAGCTAAAGTCAGCATTTAAAAAAACATGGCCGCTCGCGTTATTTTTAAGGTGTTTAAGAAGCATACATTTATGTATGACAAATTGTTAGTCTGCAGTGATAAGAATGCGGATCTAGATGAACTACTAAATGTTGGTTATAAATTTGTCTCCTTTATGTACGGATTAGACGGATCCCGAGACATTGGTATAGCTAAGCGGACGCTCGAAAAATCTTTTGATTTGGACGTTCTTCCTTTAACGAAAGTTGCACTAAAGCAACATATTATAAGGTAGTTTCAAATGGTGATTAAATTAACAGCAAATCATTTTTTTTATATTTTCAGGACCTATCTTCAAATACAGCAATGGATAGGAAATTCCCTAGCCTCGGATAAAGGTATTATAGGCACAAAAATAAATACAATATAAGGTTTAAAAATGTAGGGTTTTATTAATGCAGTAAAAATTTTATCTTTTTTTTTCTTAACTAGTTTAATTTATTTACTTTTATATATCAATACCTAATGCTTGCATAAAATCAAACAATCTCCAAGTAAAAATTATCCTTATCTAACCAAAACCTTAAGTTCAAAGGATTGGAATTTGATATCAGCTTCGCGAAATTGAGACATTTTATATTTTTCAGTTATAAAACGAACCAAACAAACATTTTTTGCGAAAAATGCACAAAATGCGTATCTCCATAACGAAAAGCACCCTATGAGTGACGTAACGCGTAATGCTAAGGATCGCCCACTTCGCACAACATCCTATCTTCTGTGTGTATATCGTGACTGTAAATGTAGAAAAGGCTGCCAAAAAAAATATATATGTACGAGGATCTTTTAAATGACTGAGTTTTTGTAGTTAACTAGATTGTAAAGTTAGTTAGTGATATTAAAAAGTTAAATGTAGGAAGTCAAAAAAATTTAAAAAAGATCGTTTCCTTTTTCGTTTTTTTGTTAGGAAATTTATATTCTTGGTTATATATCTAAATTAAAATATCATTTTTTTCTAATTTTTAAGCTTAAAATCCTGTAAAAATAAAAAAAAAATGTTAAAATTGCTCCAAGGGATAAGAAGATATTTCATTTTCAAACATTTGAAGGGGCGGCCATGTTTTTTCAAAATGACGTTTTTAGCTCGCAACGGATTTTTTGGGATTTATATATATTTGTTCCTGAACATAAAACCTATCGATTTCCATTGGAAAATAAATGTCCCCTTAAACTTCATTGAAAAAATAAGATTTGCCTGGTCCATTATTATTATTATTACTCTTTGTCTAATAAAATCGATTGTAAAAGCATGTAGTGGAATTTTTAACAAGCGACTGGCTCGATTGTTTAACTCGTTGCTGTTTGTTGGATGAGAAATACGGAGTATTAATCATTTCCAGTTTCCCCTAACTAAAAATATCTTATCAATGTGGCAAATATTTTTTACTTTTAATATTCAAAATAATATAAAATATTTAGTTCGACAACAGGTTTTAATGTTTAATGGTTATGTTTTAATTGGTTTATACGCTTTATATATTTTATGATTTCTTTGTTTTGTTTTAAAAGCTAAATTTAAATAAAATTAACTTATCAGCAGCCTACTAAGCATTTAAGTCTTTGGAGGTTCGTAGCTCCTTAAGAACAAATTTTCAGAAACATTTTCCGACAAATTACTTCGAAATATCCTGGAATGTAGTTTTCAAAGCATCACTATATTTGCGACGTTGGAGGTAAGTTAAATATTTTTTGTGCTCCCTGCGAACTTTTTAATCTTGAAAACTGCCAATTTTTCCAAAGAAGTAAACCAACTAACTTGGGTCAATTAACTTTTTTTATAGGAGTTAAAAATATTTCAAGTACCCGCTTAGATTATTTTAAAGAATTTGAAATATCTCATAGCACTACTTCAATTCATTATTTTTCTTATTTTCCTTCCTTGTAACGGTCTCGTTTTTTTAAACTAAGAAAATACCCTTTCTTAGTTAATCTAAATTCCTATTTCTTATCTCTTTCTGTGCATTTTACCTTTTTGTTAAACAACAACCATGTATTTAGAGTATTATATTTATCCTGTGTATATTAAGTAGTTATAATCCTGACTTCAATATATTTGTCTGTTCGCTATATATAAATACACATAGTCTTTAGATATGCGTAATCGGAAGTTCGTGGTTCAATCGTGGTTCCATCTCGTGTAAAGAACGTGAACGGATGGGTGACGGGGAAGGACGAAGCAGAAGATTCGAGAAGCGGGGGATGGCGAGCAGAAGCGATATAGAGAAGATCTGAGAATTAGGCAGGTCCAATTTTGGCTGGAAAAAGCTGAGAAAAATATGAATAAAAGGTGAATTAGTATCAGCAAACCAAATCTAATCATTCCTAGCGTTATTAGGAGAGAAAAATCGTTTTAGTACGTGTTATTAGTGAATTTGCAGCATACTGTATTGACGACGTTAAGTTTCTGAATCAACTTTAACCCTATGTGAGTACATTTCTCCTTATTTTGGACAAGTGAATCTTGAACCACATTACGTGTACCGTGCCTTTAGTCGATTAACTTACCCTATGCATAGGTCGTGTGTGCTAAAGATTTTAAGGGTCCCTTACCGTTATATCGTGGACTGTAACTATCTATGAACTACCATTTTTAGAGCTTTATTGCTGAATAATAATCCCTCATTTTTGTGAATTTGAGAGTCAGAGAGAGAGAGAGAGGGTCAGTTATAGTAGTTAAATTTATATGCTTCTTGTGTTTATAAACTGCCGTAAATGTATAGTTTGATAGCATTACATTAAAACCTAACTTTATTCTTTTCACGTGTTTTTTTGCAATTGTCTTCACTTAGATAGGAACTATACCTTTACTTCATACCATCAAAAAGATCTATTGATGGCGCCCAAGTTTGGCAGCCAATAATTAACCCCGAAGTATTTCACTCTGCTCACCCCTGATAGAGAGTTTCAAAGCCATAGTAAATATTTTTTTGTTAATAAAATAATTTCAGTATCGTAATCCAGGGCGTAATTGTATCGTTTTGGCGCCCAACGTGCCGTCAATTATTATATTTGTTTACCTTTACCTATAACTTATCAATAACATAAACAAATCGTTATATCCTCTGATATTAAAATTGGCACACTGTAAAAATAAAATATCCTCGATTAACCTTGTTATGAATCAAAATTTAACGGTAATGAGAACTTTTGCAATAAGAGAATCCGCATGCTCTGATATTTATTTTTATCGATATCGCGATATAGTCGCCGAAGAAAATGGAGTAAAACTTTTACTCCAGAGAATTTAACAGAATCTAATTTACAACTCTATAGCGACTACACCAGTGCCTTTCGTATTCATATCAAGTTGCCTCTCTCCTATTCTACACAACTACCCACCTACCGTCGCGCTAGAAAGATGGCAAATTGGACAATTTAAAATTTAGCTTCTCCTGCAGAACTGCAGGATATTGAGCTAACGTCTCTGGATTCAGGATATTCCCTTAAATCCAGGATTTAAATTCTTTGAAAATGATGAGTGATATTCGTGATGAGATATTGGATATCGGCAGTGAAATGGTCACGTACCACCAAATCCTGAAACGTCAGTTTTGGATAGCCTCCTGCATACTGAACAGGTGTTATCCGCCACTGATGAAGCCTTCTGATTCCATGGAACGATGCTAGTGACACAGGTATAATCATCCTTTAAATAACATGCATATGGCTTTACACCAACGGTTACAGTGTATAACAGATATAATTGTAAAAAATTAAGCGGGTGTTTTGGAAGCAAACGGAACAGAATTGTAATCATAGTAATAGTAACTTTTCTAAATCTGATCAAATGTCGTTGAAAGTGTTACCGGAAATGCGCTTCAAAGGGTCAAGGGATCCTCATCCAGTCAGTCGGTCAGTTCAGTTTATTCGTCGATTGAGGCGGAATAAGTTCGATAGCGTCAGGGAATATCGATACGTATAATACTTACGATATTTGGGTTTTGAACATCAATTTAATAAATAATATATTCAATGTTTCCCTGAACCATTTTATAGTCGAACAGTAGTAAAATGCGTTGTCCCGGAGATGAATTTGGTGTGCTTTATTCTACAAAAACAGTTTCAGTTTATAGACAACTGTATAATATACAGGGTTATTCAGAACTGATCCATAATAAAATTTGGGGATGTTCAACATACATGTAGAAATGTGGTAGTGCAAAAAAATTTTTTTTTGGCGGGGTCATAAAACTATTTAAAAATTTTTCATTAGACGCCGCTGGATACTGGTCCACTGTAATTGAGTGACCTTGGGACTGACAATGCAAACTGGCTAGCACAAAAAAAACTTCGGAAGATCTGAGAGTATACCGACACCTGGCGCAAAAAAGATTTGCAGCGTTTTTACTTCAAAATAAACTTAAAGATAGATATAGATCTGACCAAAGTGACGTGTCTTTAAAATGAATAAAACTTTGTTACACTAATTTTGAAGAATTGCGCTACTTGATTACTAGGTATTAGAAACGTGAAATTTAGGTATAAAAAATTTGCACATACCTTGTTACAAAAGCTTTTCGAAATAATATTCCTCGACTTGTACGCAATTTTGGGCACGCCTTATCCAATTTTGCCGCACTAAACCGAATGTTCCTCCTGGTTGCTGATCTTGTAAACGCAAATTATTAAGTAAATTGGAAATTTTCAGCATTTTGCTGCAACAACCACTCACAAAACCTAACTTTTAATTGATAATCCACTGGTAACAGTCCATTAACTTAGCATTACTGGACACATGAGCCATTTTGAAAATTTTAGTTTATCACTCCTAAGATAAATAAACACCCGCGAGAGCGACACACAGACTGACGACTCATAGACAATACAGATATTATCCCCACTCCAACATTATCCGGTGGGTTTTAACCAGGCGTTCCAGACAAAAACGTGTTTACTTTTTTTATCACATTCTTAGGAATGTGGTAGAAAAGTATCAGATGTGTTGAAGTACATTTGCCCATCTACGTAGTCCTTTATAATGGTATAACTTTAAACATTGTTTACGGGAAATCCTAATACGTTTATTAAAATTTTTTTGGTGATATTGATTTCTTATTTAAGGATGCACATATCCTCAAAGTTTTAGAGATGAGTTCTGAATAACCCTGTATACAGGGTGTCTCAGTTTCATGCTGAAAAATTTCGGGAGCATTTAGAAACAGTAAAAGTAATGGGACTTTTCTATATAAACTTATTTCCAAATCTATACCGTTTTCGAGATACAGGGTGTTGAAGTTGAAAAAACATTTTTTTAATTTATATCTCTCAGTAATAAACCAATTATTTTCAAATTTTATTTAGTAGATGCCACTATGAATCTTTCCTTCAACAAAAAAAATTTCAGCACAATGGGAATAGCCAGTGGCGTGCAATCTACAATCTTGGAACCCCTTTTCTAAAAAATACATGTTACGCCACTGGCTAACGTTTATAATAATACAATGAGATGATCTCATCATCATCATCATTGGACATTACTTTGTTTCCTGTAATTGCATTGTTAAGCCTGTTGGAATACTACTATAAATAAATAATGAATAAGTAATGCCATCTAGGATAGAAAAAAGCAACGCACTAGACTGAACGTTTACATGGATCAATTATTTTATTACATTATCCTTTCACAAATGTGCTACTATCATTATTATTATTTGTTTTTAAGTATTTGATTTGATGGCATGATTCCATTTGTTTAGGCCAAAATATATTTTAAAAAGAGATAATTTCTAAATTTATTTTTAATTTTTGTGACAGAATAAAGAATAGGATGACTAAATAGTTAGGAATATTCTTATAGCTCTGATTTTCTAAAAGAACGACACTGCTTCCTTACTTGATGATTGACGAGCTCTATTACTCAAGGTTGATTCACATTTAGACCAAAACACGATACTTAACAGACTGAATACGATACGACACGATTATCATTACTATGTTAATAAATGAATTTATTTATTTATTTATTTATTTTCTTTATTTATTTATTTATTTATTTATTTATTTATGGAAAATGGGACAAAACAGGCTATAAGCCCAAACATAGTCCACTACATCTTAAAAGTAACAACTAAACTAAACTAAACCAAACAAACAAACTAAAGAAAGCGATAAAATTATTGAGTACATCGATATGAATGTAATAAAATATAACTTACAGATTAAACAGTTGTTTGTCTTAAAGCTATTTTATAACTAGCAAGTGAAACGCAAAAAATATCAATATGAGAAAAAAAAAGAGTTATAAGTTCTAAGCATTCTGCTCAAAGGAGAGTTTTGTCCAGAATTGGTGTAGGACAATAACTCATGAAATAAAGTGTTATCCCTGAGATTGCGAGGAGGTACACGAAAATTTATAAGAGCTACTAAATTAGGCGAGTCCATCATATTGTTCAACAATTTGCACAAAAATATTACATCGCCACACTTTCTCCTCTTTTGTAATGATTCAATATGAAAATTTTGTCTCAGTAAAGCAGAGTTCTCAAATGTGTAAACACCACTCACTTTAAAATTTAAGTATCTCAAGAATCTATTTTGAACAGCCTCTAAGCGGGAAATTATGAAACATATACTGAGGATTCCATACAACAGATGCAAAGTTTAACCTACTATGGACGTATGCATAGTATAATGATTTTAAAGAGCTTATTTTTTTAAAATTTCTACATGTTCTAATAACAAAACCCAACATTCTATTACTCTTTATTAATTCACATTGTACGACAACGATCCGAAACCTATCCGAAAAGTCAACTACACTACAAAATTCCCTTTATCGAGAGGAATGTGTTTCGTGTCTGTTCTTGTCTGTTCGCATCATATCGTATCATGAGAATGTATTTTTAAGTGTCTTCTAATTGATATAGGGACATTCTAAAGTACTGGTAGAACTTGGAGCTTCGTCCAGAAGTTGTTTATATACAGTGTGATTTGTTTTGTTTTTTTTCTTTGTTTCAGAATATCATGCATCGACAGTTGTTTTTTTAAATCAACCTCATTTTCCTCGTCAAGTAGCAATGCAATTGTTGCCAATTTACAATTGAAAAAACTTTTCCACACACTCATCTATTTTTAAACAAGATGTTTTAGTTCAGATACAAATAATAAAATGGTAAAAATTTGAGTCGAACAAATCAAAATTTGTTGCACTAACGATATCGTACACAGCCGTCAAATATATATATATATATATATATATATATATATATATATATATATATATATATATATATATATATAGAGGGGTATCATAACGACAATTTATCGTTGTCGTGTCGCTATCGTGTCTTTGTCTTTACGGCAAATGTAAATCCACCTTAATTGGGTTTGGATACATTCTATATTATTCTCGTATAAGTCTTATAAGTCTTGTATGTATAATGTTGGAAGTAAGTTAAAGAGTAACTTGCTTCCAACATTTTGAAAAACTGCACTCTCCAGAAACGTATGATCGACTTCCTGAAAAGAAGACACTTTATTTCCTGCAGGGAGCCAGCCGGCTTCCACATTTATTTGCCCCAACATATATGGTCTACGGGAAATATAAGGCTGAACCCCGCACGCTGCTTCTACAAATAGCAGCGTTACAAAGCTGTCGCTGCACTGGAATTGATCGCGGAACATTAATGTCTCCAGACTCCTTCATTTGCATTCCGTATAATGCAGCAAAACGCCCATTAAGCTTTCAATAGTTGTCTCCGTAATCGCAAAACGAAACTTAAATATCCCACTCTTATGACAAATATTGAGTTAGACTTGCTTTCAGGGATAAGAGCTGTGCATCAGCAACTGTTTTCAGTATAAATGAAGTCAATTGTTCTGCGACGTAGCCAACTCGTAGTCCTTATAACTACCGGGATATCATAAATTATCTTGGTCAAGGGTTGTTGTGGAATGTAAAACGTGTGTCTTACTTTAAATTTGAAATAATTATGTCACTGTCACACTGACATCATCAATAACCTACAAATTTTATACCTATTTATTTCAGTTGTAAAACAATAATGAACTACAAATTATGAAATAACGGTTTTAGTAACAAGAAAAACTAAATTACAGTAATTGTTGGAAATGTCCCCCGTTTTGTTCGATGCACAAGTTGTCGTGCCTCCTCATGCTGTGAAAAGCGTTTTGCAGCATTTCTGGCGTTATGGTTGCACATTGCTGAACAATTCTTTGTCGCAGTTCTTGTAAATTATTTACCGGAGTTGCGAAAATCTTGTTTTTTAAGTAAGGAAATATAAAATAGTCCTTAATTGTCAAACAAGGTGATCTCGGAGGAAACTCAACTTCTGTATGGAAACTTATCAGCAGGTCATCAAAAAACTCGCGGAGGAAAGCAATATTTTCTCGTGTAGTATGTGCTGTTGCACCGTCATGCTGAAAATAACCGTACCTAAGTTCATCATCGTTTAACTGTTGCACAAATTCAGCCAATAAGTTGTGTCTGCACCTTTCTGCGTTGACGGTGAAATCGAAAAAAATTGGCCCAATTATTCATCTGCGAGAAACTGCCATCCAAACACCAATTTTTTGAGCATGTAGTGGCGATTCAGTAAAAACATGAGGGTTATCATTGCTCCACATTCGCATATTTTGAGAATTGATGTATCCCGAAAGGTGGAACCACGCTTCGTCAGAAAAAAAAGTTAAGTCCAGAAGATCGTCATTCATTAAATTATTGACAAAGCAATGGCAGTAAGCCAAGACGTCTGGGGTGGTCTGCGGGCAGAAGAGCGTGATGTGCTTGCATCTTATATGGATGCATGTTCAAGTCTTTCTTTAAAATCTTATGACATGTTCCATAAGAAAGTCCAATTTCCTGAGAAAGACGTTTCAAAGGTTTTGCAGGCTCCTCTTCCATACGTTGACGAACGTCATTGACAACTTCTTCTGTACGAACTCTTGGTCTACCCACACCTTTTTTATGAGTCACACAACCAGTTTCGCGAAACACTTCAACACAATTTGTAAGGCACGCATAAAAATTGTCCGGTAATATTGCCACGTTTGGGAAGTGCTCGCGAAAATTGTTTAAACACAAACGTTGACTGTATTGCCAATTTCCATTAACTAGCGCACCCGTTCGAAAATAGGTTTCAATCATGAAAATTTTGTGCTGTGTGGTAAGAGGCATGATTCAAAAACTGGATTAGAAAATTTCAGCACAATGACTTGACAGATTCTGACACAACAAAACATATTCAAAAATTTAAAGTAAGACACACGTTTTACATTTCACAACCACCCTTGACCAAGATAATTTTTGATATCCCGGTATTAAACAGTGTATACACAGAGTAGTCAATTTTTTATGGTGATCCAGGGTAACTCAAAATGTGTAAAAGTTACAAACAAATTAATTGCACAGTCTCGGCCTACTTTGATGTCAGATCAATTCTATTGTCACATGTTTCCGGATTACAGGGTGGTTTTGGAAATTCGCCTGTGTCAACAAGGTCGTGCATCTTTCTTATTTTAACAGATATAGTTAGTGCAAATAACAAATTTTTAAAAGTACTAAAGTAGAATGCAGTGGAGTAGTAAAATTTTTCCTATTTACTTTTGTTTTTGGGCTACGGAATAAATTTGTGTTCTTTTAAATGGAACACCCTGTATATCTTTCCTCATTTAGGAGCATATTCATTTACAATACATATATGCTTAAGAACTTAATGAACAACAAAACATTTCAACTCTGTAATGTGTTGATAATGTAATTAACAATTACAATTGTTATTAACAAATCTAAGGTTTACACAATGAATGACTAGATCGTTTCTACTGTAACAAAAAATAAATGGAATTTTCATCCAGGAAATTCTATTACGTCTGTACAAACAAACCGAATAAGAACAAGAAATTAAAATAAATTCACTTTGTAACAGTTTGAATTGTTTACTTCCTTCAATTTATTTTTCTCCTTTTTGTACCGTAAATAACTGAGATTAGATTATATTAAGATTGTTCCTTTTAACATTTCGTGAAATTCACTTCAACCATGAAAAGCAATCTCAATAATACCTTTCTTTAACACTTAATACCTTTTTAAATTTTGTTATGAGCCGGCCATTATTTGTGGAATTTTATCAGTTTGGACTGTGACTAATAAATTCATGGAAGAGAATTCTATAGAAGAGGCAATATTGAGTTTTATTTAATCTAAAAGAAGTTTATTATCCTGATTTATTTTTAACAAATCTGAAAGTAGTTCCTAATTCCGTAAAAGTTCAATTAACAGGTGGCTTGAAATAACATTATTTTGAACAAATATGAAGAGGACTAAAATAACATCCGTATTGCTATATTTATTTATATTTCTTTCTAATTTTCTATATTATATCTAGACGTAGAAATTTTGTTATGTATTTTTACATCAAAATATAGTCATATATTTACTCTATAAGTGATCTTTGAATGCAAACTTTGCATAAAAAACTAATAATATGATGTATAACAAAAAAAAATGATATATTTTATCTCAAATAACTACGAATAGTAAGGGACATCACTAAGTATCCTCCATCTGCAAACGCCTTATTTAAATAAGGACTAAAACAAATCAAGCTAAAACAGCTATTCTCCTGGCAATATGCCGCGCCGAGCGCTGAATTACAAAGCAAAATTTGTGCTGGATTTTTGTGGCACAGTATTTGGCACCTATTGTGCCAAATACTCAGGTCTTCGCATTCGTCGGTATGCTCACTTATATTGCACTGATGAGATCATAAAAAGGTCGAAACCGGTCTGCAATTAGTGGCATCCTATGATGTGTGGTCTTAGTATTTCCTCGTAGTTTTCGTTGCAATCCAAATCCTTGTATTTTGATTCTAACTGTGTTAGACAAAATACGGCAAATTTTGCTTTGTAATTCAGCGCTCGGCGCGGCATATTGCCAGGAGAATAGCTGTTTTAGCTTGATTTGTTTTAGTCCTTATTTAAATAAGGCGTTTGCAGATGGAGGATACTTAGTGATGTTCCTTACTATTCGTAGTTATTTGCTATATGCATGTCATCTGATAGTAGTAGAACTAGTTTCTACAACCTATTATTGTATTGGATATATTTTATCTGTTTTTCCAGATAAAAGAATCCTCTAAATAGTAATCAACATTCAAATTTCGTCTGGGTGACAGACGAGACCTTTAGTACATTGTGTATACCTCGCTGTGGGAATGACACGTCGATACAAAATGCTTATTTATAAGAAAATTAAACATTTTTGGGAAAATTATAAAAAGAAAATAGTTTATAACTTAATATAGCTAGCTGTTTAAAAATGCTACAAACCAGAATTTTACCACAAAGAGATTTTTGTTATGAAAATTGTTACATAAATAACCTTTACATTTTCCAAATTTGATTCATATTGACATCATATAAAGATCATTTGAAATGCCTACAGAAACTTATTCCACCATACATTAAATTAACCAGGAATTGGCATCGTAAAATTTAAGACCAAGAAAGAAGGGGCTTAGCTCGATCATGAAAGCTAAGTTATGCAAATTTATTCAATATGTACGTGACAAGGACATGGCCAAGGGTTAGATAAAAGCCCTTGAGAGATCCGCCAATAGAAAATTTTACGGAAGTACTCCGCTGCTCATATTTCACACAGTGGCGTTGTCAAATTTAAAAAGGGTCACTCTTTTGAAGAATAACATTTTAATATTTTATTTTTTTTTATTTTTATTTTATTTATTACGCCACCCAACAGTACAAAACCAATTAAAGGGTGGGAAAAACAGTAGAATTAAATACAACATAATACAAAAAAGAAATAAACACATACATAAGGAGACAAAGAAATACACAATAAGTATAAATAATTCAATGCCTATTATCTTAAAAAAAAAGAAAACAAAAAAAAAACACATAGCAGGAACTATATTTACGATAGCATACAAAAGCCCGATACAAACTAAGAAAATACTCTTTTCAACGATGTATAAGAACACTCAAATATATCAATTCTGTTCTGCAGGCAGTTACAATTATTACACATAAAAAATAAAGGTGAAAATTTCAACACATTAGTTCGCGGTGTGGGAACATAGAAAGTACTGTAATGACGCGTAGGAACAGATGGAACACGAATTTTTTTCAAAAATATCAGCGACTGTGTTTGTCTGCGTTGATCAAGACTTAAAAGAGAAAATCTGTTGAGCAAGTCAGAATGTGGCGTTCCAATTTCAGGGTACCGATTATCTAATTTAAAACATAAGAATTTCAAAAATCGTCTCTGAACACTTTCCAAGCTCTCTGTGTACAGGGTGTATCCAGGTTGCCACACTAAGGAAGCGTACTCAAGCTTAGATTTTACAAAACTGTTAAAAAGCAACATCAAAGTAGGAATGTCCGTAAAACCCTTTGAATTACGAATAACAAATCCTAAGTTTTTATAACACTCCTTAATTATTAAATTTAAATGTATATTAAACGTCAGTTTATTATCAAAAGTGACACCTAGATCTTTAACTGCGTCAGGTCGATTTAGGGTAGTTCCATTTATATTATAGTTATAAACAATAGGATACATTTTTTTTGTAAACGTTACAGAGTTACATTTTGCGGCATTTAGATGGAGTTTATTGGCAACACACCATGAGTTTATGTTATTCAAAGATTGTTGCAACCTAATACAATCAGAAAGGGCTTTTATTGCACAGAAAATCTTGACATCATCAGCATACAGCAAGTAGGACACCTCTAAATCTTCAGTAATGTCATTAATGAAAATGACAAACAGCAGCGGCCCAAGAATGGAGCCCTGCGGTACTCCAGATATTACATTTATTTCTTTTGATTTAAAACCATGGTATTCAACATATTGTGTTCTGTTGGACAGATATGATTGGAAGAAATTTACCAAATGATGAGACAAACCTGCACCACTCAATTTGTTAAGCAAAATATCATGATCCAACTGATCAAAGGCCTTAGAGAAGTCCGTGTATATCACATCGACTTGATTGTTATTGTCCATATTTTCAGCGATAAATTGAGTGATGCAGAATAAGTTGGTAGTTGTGGACCTATTTGCCATAAATCCGTGCTGATGGATAGAAATTTGTCCTTGGATATGTGGGTATAACCTGATATGTAATGCTGTTTCCATAACTTTCGCAAAATTATTTATTATAGTTATAGGCCTATAATTTTCAACATTATTTTTGTCACCCTTTTTAAAGACCGAGCAAATTCTGGATCGTTTCCAAACATTCGGAAGAGAACACGTATGCAGAGATAAGGTGAACAAAATTTTGAGAGGAGTAATTAAAGCATGAGCGCAGTCACGAATAATGAATGCAGGAATACCGTCAGGACCTTTAGTAAATTTCGGTTTTAATTTTAGCAGAGCTTGTAGAACATCATTATCAGTAAATTTATCAAAGTGTAAATACCGACTGCTGTCTTCAGAAACACTTCGAATATTATTTGAGGAAAGAACTTTATTAAAAGTAGTGCCGAAAAAGTTGGCAAAACCATTGACCACTTCTTAAGTGGAATTAATATCTCTTCTCTTCATTGAATTAATATATTCCCAAAAAAATTTAACATCAGTTTTTATATTATTTTGAATGCGTTCCCAATAAGATTTTTGCGCTAGTTTGATTTCATTTTTTGTTTGGTTTCTTAATCTTTTAAACTCCTCATACGTATTTAAATCACCTGTTCCTTTAAAACGTTTCCAAAGCAAGAATTTTCATTTGATATTCTTTATAATAACCCCGTTAAACCAAGGCGGATAATTATGCTTTTTAAGTTGGGGAGTATACTTAGGAACACAAGAGTCAAATTACTTAATTCCGTTGTTATTCTTCACGTTTCTACAATATTTTTAAATATGTAAATATTTTGCTGCTCTTCTTTTATACCGTTTTTTTCACAACTACGAGAATAGACTGTAGCGTTCATAAACAAAAACTTAAATGCAATGAATTGTATCACCAAGGCTAGTACTTCGGGTCCAGAGGTATTGCCTAAATTAGTATTTACCATTGTCCATCCTCCCCAGCTATCCTACCTAACAACTTCAAAATGATATGATCCAACAATGGTATCATCTGGTATTCTTTTGATGCCATTATGATTTCAACTAATCCCATATTTATCCTATATATCCTATCCTACGTCCTGTCCTATGTCCTATCCTATGTCCTATCATATGTCTTATCCTATGTCCTATCCTATATCCTATCCTTTGTCCTACCCTATGTCCTATACTATGTCCTAACTTATATATAGTATTCTACCAAATAAAAATTGAGGTTTCTAACACTGGCTATAATAGTGATATAACAAAATTTTAACAGAGCAAACCATACAGTTGATTCAACTAGATATCTATTTTCCTGAATTTAAACTTACCATTTAGTAAAATAAACCAAATACTAAGTATAATTACCAAACATTTCTCTGAGTGTGGGAGTGTATAAGATACCTTAATTAAAATAAATTCACAAATAATAATAATAGATTTTAAATATTCAACTCGTAAAATAAAATTCAAGTTATCTTTTATTTAAAGACTTCTTATTCACACAATTAGTACATACCTACTTTCCCTGACTTTTAGAAAGGTAATTCAAGTCCTTGAAAGATCTATCTAGACATTTCAGTCGCATCACATTAATGAGCGTAACACCAGCTTCATTCCTTTTGATATCACCTTTCAGTTAATTCTAGAAACCTCTTAGAATATTTCACCAGATTCATATACCAACAAACTTTTCTTATAAAACTATCATCGCGAGCACGACTTTGTAATAAGCGCGGATGTGGCCTCTTTATCTTTTAATTAGATACTTTCTGCATCCGCCATTTCATTACCAGCTCACTGCTTTATAGTTGGGAACTAGTAGTTCTATTAAGTCACGAACTAAATGTCGTAAAATAAACCGTAAATCACAGTTATACTTCATCTTGCAAGTTTTCGTATCATAATAGATATCAAACACTGACGTAGCTTTCCACATAACACTAAAACACTATACTGCTCTCGACGCACGTACGTTTCGCATCACGTTGGCATCATCTGAAGATGATTAAAACTGTTTTTTAATCTGCCCGTGTAAAACTGTCAGTTATAATAATCCCCAGATGATGCCAACTTGGTTGACGAAACGCGCGTCGAGTGCAGTGCAGTATATTGTTTTGGTGTTATGTGGAAAACTATATACTATACTATACTAGTATATAGAGTGTTTGCTATATATTTCTTCGAACATCTAAATGAGATAAATATTTTTTTCAAAACATGTATAATGTTCTATATCCTAAATCTAATCGTTTCTGCCATATTTAAAATTTCATGTAAAAGATGACGTTTGCAGGACGAAAAATAATTACTAATTTGTAAGAGAGCCTTTTTTTTAATTTGGATTTATTTCTTGATTATTTAGTCCACCTCCAACTTTCACCAATAAAGGAATTTGTTATGGTGTTTGATTGTCTTTACAACACCCAGAATTCTCTAAGTTGCTTTTCGCCTGTTAGTGATTTAGTGTAGAAAATTAAACACTTCCATTTGTATATGTGTCACACTTCAGAAAATTTCAACATTCAAGTCTCTGATGACATTAGCGTTACGAATACGAATTTAATAGTCTAAGACATTTCAAATATAAGAGCAGTAATTAGATGATATTTCAATTTCTTGAAAGGTTGCAAAAGTTTTGTACCCGATTAACTGATCGACCAGCACCCAATGTGATAGATCTAATGTTGAAAACCATATGGGAAGAGTGAAGTTTCTCAGTGACTACCTATCGATCGATGCAATATTAGAGTGTAATCCCGATAATCCAATATAGGTATAACTGATACCTATACACAAATACTTCTGAACTTTTCGTTATTAACACATCAAATTACTGAGATAAGTATATTATGTTTTACTAATGCTTATTAGAATGCAAAATATGAAACAATGCTATTGTCAAGTATTCAAATATCAAAATGTATGAATTCTCACCATAACAATACGAAGTCAAATACCAATTAAGTAAACTTGACACGAGTCAGTTTTAAAGGCTATAAACTAATGGCGCATAAACTGGTTCCCCTGTCACCAGTGCTTCCATCTAAACTTGAATTGCCTGCGCGAATAAACTATAGTTGTTTCTACCGTTAGATCTCATCAGTGTCACGTTGTATGCAAAATGAAGAGAATCGCTTAAACCAAATGTTTAATTTGTTGCATCGGTTTTAAACTAATCTAAATCTGGTGTTCTGTTACTACTGCATAAATCACAAAGTGTGTACAATTGATTACATCGTTTTAATTTAGTCCCAAATTATGCATCATCTGTGTGTAAATTCTACCGAAAAGTAAACTAACAGTAATTGGAGGCTGAATAAGTTTAAGATATTGTGACTTACTCTAGTATAGTATGTATGGCAGTAATGAGATCGAATAGGTTGAAACAGCTGTCTCTCGTTCGGTCTCATTTATATAGAAATGTTTGAAATTTCTATGTTTTAATATATTCTAATCAGTAGAGTTTATCTTACGTTGTTTTTAATCGTGTTTTCAAGGTCCTTAGTGAATGAGTATTATACCTATTTCTTTTGTATGAGAATAATCCGAGTTCTTTCATTTAAAGGCCGGTACTTTGTCACCCGATTTACGTACTAATCACGAGTTAAAATTAACAATAATTTAGAATCTGCGTGCATGCATTTACTTAGGACTAAAGCATTCACAGTCTAAATATACAGGGTGTTAGTTTAACATGCGGCAAAAGTTCAAGAGGTTATTCCTTGGACTGTTCTAAGGATATTTTATCCTTTGATGATTTTTGAAAAAGCGCTTTGTTGCGAAGATATAGGGCGAAACAAGTTTTCAACAAATAACAATTTTGTACTAAAAATTACATGTAACATTTCTGAACCTACAAGAATTGTTCAAAATGGCTACCTCCAGCTTGGATGCAACCATCCAATCTTCTCTTCATAGACTCCCGAACTCTTTCAAAAACACCAGGGTCGTTTCTTATTGAGTTACACCCAGCAATTATCCGATCTCTTAAATCGTCCACATCTTCCACTGGCCTAGTATAAACTAGTGACTTTAGATGGTCCCATAGGAAATAATCCAAGGGGTTTAAGTCCGGGGATCGAGCAGGCCATACGTGAGGTCCACCTCGACCAATCCAGTGATCTCCGTATGTTGCCGGTAAGTCTTCCTGGTAGAAATACCGGTCCAATTAGCCAGTCACCCACAATTCCAACCCAAACGTTCAACGAGAACTGATGTTGAAACCGATCTTTAAAAATCTCATGTCGATTTTCGTCAGCCCACACACGGTTACTTAATCACACATGGTACTTTTATTTCACCCGTACATTAATAATGTGAAAAATAGCAACATTGGATTTGTTGAAAATTTTTTTCGCCGTATATCTTCGCAAGAAAGCGCTTTTTCAAAAATCATCAAAGGATAAAATATCCTCACAATAGTCCAAGGAATAACCTCTAGAATTTTTGCCGCATGATTAACTAACACCTTGTATATTATATTTGACAGAGCCGATTTACACTTTAATCGGGAGTACCGTTCATAAGCTGGATACACACGTAAAGATTTATCGCTTCGATAAATTGTACCAATTAGCTGGAACACACGTAAAGATTTATCGAGCGATTTGAACAATTTATCGTCAGATTTACAGAATTGCACAAATAAAACTGCTATAGTTAAGGGAAAAAACTAATTTAAGAAATTTGCACGATAAATCTACGTAAATGATTTTGAGCGATAGTTTGTAGTCACAATATTAACATAACGATTAATTGGGCAGACAAGTGTCACAGTCGACATTTGGCAATTTGACAATTAGTTGTCGACTCGCGCATGCCACATATATTTTTTATCAAACGTATTTATACACAGAATGGCAAGTAAAGAATTCATCAGTGGCTTAATTGCACTATATAGAGATAAAACAAAGCAACCATGCACTGACTATTTACATTACACCTCATATTGCAAGCGAACGATCGGTTATATTTTTCGAAATTACGAAAGATCCCCGATCCCCGATAAATTGAACAAATTTAACCAAATTCAAGATATATCGCTCCAATAAAACTTTGCGTTGGTAGCTTGAGCGCAATTTATCAGCCAGAAATTTCTTAGCGATTTGTATAACGATTATTTGGTACAATTTATCGAAGCGATAAATCTTTATGTGTGTATCCAGCTAATAATCGTTAGATAAATCGCTAAGAAATTTCTGGCAAATAAATCGCGCTCAAGCTACTAACGCAAAGTTTTATTGGAGCGATATATCTTGAATTTGGTTAAATTTGTTCAATTTATCGGGGATCGGGGATCTTTCGTAATTTCGAAAAATATAACCGATCGTTCGCTTGCAATATGAGGTGTAATGTAAATAGTCAGTGCATGGTTGCTTTGTTTTATCTCTATATAGTGCAATTAAGCCACTGATGAATTCTTTACTTGCCATTCTGTGTATAAATACGTTTGATAAAAAATATATGTGGCATGCGCGAGTCGACAACTAATTGTCAAATTGCCAAATGTCGACTGTGACACTTGTCTGCCCAATTAATCGTTATGTTAATATTGTGACTACAAACTATCGCTCAAAATTATTTACGTAGATTTATCGTGCAAATTTCTTAAATTAGTTTTTTCCCTTAACTAGCAGTTTTATTTGTGCAATTCTGTAAATCTAACGATAAATTGTTCAAATCGCTCGATAAATCTTTACGTGTGTATCCAGCTATATAGCACCTTCGTATTTCACAAAACTGAGTTAAATTCACTTGTACATTTTTTAAATAGGTAACTAATGTTTGTAATCGTTCCGTATAAGGGAGTTCTTAAATTTTTATTGATGCGACTGCCTGTTCCTGTTTTATTTTTCACTTTTATCGCTTCCAGTATACATAAACTCGGGCCACGAGCGGTGCGAACTCTCAAAATGTATAAATCTGGGTCTCTGCGGGCGCCGTAACTATCAGATCTGTCCATAATGTCCTCTCCTGTCACAAATCATTTCCGGAAATATTGCCCATCGCTGGCACGCGTTCGTCTTTCAGGCGGACCGAAAAACATTATATGATTTGATAACTGATTTCCACTAAATGCAATTAATGGCTGGAAGTCAACCGGAAATAATGCCTCTGCAGTTTAAATTGATTGCTCTCAGTGGTAGATAATGTAATGAAATGCAATATAGTAAGCATAAACCATCGTTTACTCGGTGATAACCTTTTATTATCAACTAAACAGGAGGATATCCTTCACACACCGTGTGATATAGATTCATGATGTACCCCTCTTTTCCCTCTTATTTTTTCAGATACAATTTTCAAATTGGCATGGTGGAAGTACTTATTAAAGGCCATTTTTTGACATAAAAATTACCTATTTGTCACTTCCGGTTTTACGGAAAGTAGTACCTTGACTCTTGATTTTTATATAGAACACCCTGTATATTATTATATTTTTGGAATCTACGTCATTTTGTAAATCCAACGATATAATATATTATCTAACATTTCGACTGTCAAATTACTTTTTGTGCTCTATTTTACTTTTAAATTTAGAATGCCCTCTCTCAACTGTAATTTCAGTTTTGTTGGTACCATAGACAAAATAAAAAAAACTAGTTACAACTCTATAACCACTTTGAAGAATTTTAATGTCCTTTAGTAGAGAAATTGAATTTAGGATGGCCAAGGCACTAAAATAATAGGCAGAATTTCTCCAATATGGCACAATTTTTAGACCTTATTATTAGATAGACCCACAAAACTTAATATGTATTCGCTACTTATATCGAAGTAGCCTTCTTGAGTCCCAAAGTAGAAAAATAAGTATACAGGGTGTTAGTTAAACATGCGGCAAAAATTCAAGAGGTTATATTCCTTGGAATATTCTAAGGATATTTTATCCTTTGATGATTTTTGAAAAAGCGCTTTGTTGCGAAGATATAGAGCGTAACAAATTTTCAACAAATAACAATTTATTACTAAAAATTACATGTAACATTTCTGAACCTACAAGAATTGTTCAAAATGGCTACCTCCAGCTTGGATGCAACCATCCAATCTTCTCCTCATAGACTCACGAACTCTTTCAAAAACACTAGGGTCGTTTCTTATTGAGTTACACCCAGCAATTATCCGATCTCTTAAATCGTCCACATCTTCCACTGGCCTAGTATAAACTAATGACTTTAGATGGCCCCCATAGGAATTAATCCAGGGAGTTTAAGTCCGGGGATCGAGCAGGCCATACGTGAGATCCACCTCGACCAATCTAGCGATCTTCTTATGTTGCTGTTAAAAACTTTCGAGCAACTACACTAAAATGAGGTGGTGCACCATCATGCATAAACCACATTGCCTGTCTTGTAGCCAATGGTACATCCTCCAAAAACTGAAGTAGCGTTTGTTCCAAAAAGCTGCGGTATACTTCGCCGGTAAGTCTTCTTGGTAGAAATACCGGTCCAATTAGCCAGTCACATTAGTCAAATAATCACTCCGAAGTATCACGGGATGTTGGTAAGAAAAAACAACTCCTTTTTGTTACATTTCTTTTACTTGATACGTCCAGTGTAGTACGCCATACTTTTATTTCACCTACATTAATAATGTGAAAAATACCAAAATTGGATTTGTTGAAAATTTTTTTCGCCCTATATCTTCGCAACAAAGCGCTTTTTCAAAAATCATCAAAGGATAAAATATCCTTAGAATAGTCCAAGGAATAACCTCTTGTAACTAACACCCTGTATAATGGAAAATAAATGGGTATTTATAAAATAACGAATTTATCAACTACTTCACGAAAGCTTTGTATACGGTTACATATTAATTTATTTTAGACACCACGTATGTCAAATACACATATCCTGTAACTTTTATTACGGCTTCTAGTTGTAATCATAAAACGACACCGATACATAAAAGAGAAAGCATATAAAGTTAGTAAAGTGCTCTTTGCATAAAATCGCAGCATCTGATTAAAAATGTAGAGAGCAGAGCCAAGTTCTGGTTGCTCGTAAATAAAAACCGGCAATATAAAAAATTTATATATTTGTCGTCACTTTCAGATGTAACACGAAATGCGTAATTTGTGATAAATTGGGAAAAACAATAGAGGTAATTCTTGCATATAACTAGCTAGTTTTTATAATTTCTATAATTACTATAATATAATAATAATTTCTATGATTTATATAATAATGTAGAAAAGAAATAATACACTGAAAAAACTATCGTAATTTTTACATAATTATTATCTAGTTATCTGTAACTGAAGTTTTCGGTGTGTATTTAATTGGATATTGCACAAGAAGTGTTGTATTGTGCTTGAAGAGTTAAATAAAGATTTTTTATTGTTGTTAAAAGTATACCTTATCTTTAGAATCCCGGAAGGAGTAACAATATTATAAACGTCCAACTTCCTCAAGTAGGGCGTTTAATGGGTTAGAATAGCTAATAAATTTAAAATATAGTATACGGAAAATCTGAATTGGATAAATTATTAGTCATTTGTGATAGCTTTACAAAATTGGCATAATTTTTCTCTGCGCACATTTATTTCAATACTGTTCATCCCCATGATAGGTACGTGACGATTTTTTATGGCAATGAATCGTGACACATCTGCGAATACATTGTTTCAAACAAATTTAAAAATTTAACACTGGAAATGGGTCACATCAATCTAACCGGAAAATTTCATAAAAAACAGTGACACCAAAAATATTGAACCTGAAACACAACTCCCATTATCCGAGTAAGATAAATCGAATCATGAAGAGAACGAGGTATGAATATATTGCAGGACCGTCTCTACCGTATGAAAAATATCACTAGAAAAGCGGTAAAAAGAATATTATACCTAGCAACCAACTTGACGTGTGGACACTTTGAGCATTTAATTTAGTTTTTACATTTTCAATTTTGAGTACAAAATAGAATTTCGTTTTCTTTTCCCTTTCTTCTCTTTACGGAACTTCAGACGGCAATTACTCGATAACGAATCGACCGATGTTAAAACTAAGCACGCCTTTGAATAGAGAATAAAAATACCTTTTAAATGAGATACGACTCGACCCCTATACCATTTCAAATTTTGTGTGTCCTTGGGGCAAGGAGAATGAGGAGAAGGAGTCAACCTTCAATTATGCTCCAAAAGTTGTCACGCCCGAATCAAGGATTGCAGTGTTTCGGAAAATTTTTATATCTCGATTTGATCTCGAGATATTAAGGGTGTATCGTTTTAAATGCGATCGATACCCTTTATACCTATGAGTATCAAGCTGAACGTCTCGGATATGATTTTTTTTACAATAATTAAGTATGTGTATGTCAGTGGGCACTCAATTTTAAAAATATGTTTGGTTTTTCCAAGAAATAGTGTTATACATAGCCCTGACTCTCGAAATATAATTTTTAAAATATGTCAACATCTTATACAGAAAAGTAGCAATGAATTATTACAAAGATGCAAATTCTACATAAATAGATGTACAAATAGGAAACCTTTCATAATTCTGAAATATAACTATGTAAAGAAGAGTTATGATTAATGGATGATCTATAGAATGTCTGAAATTATGTTCTGGAAATGAGAATGAAGTTAATGTTTTATGTATAGAGAATAGAGTTAATGTTTTGGCCTTAAAGTCATCTTTTTTAGGTATAGGAGCTAAGTGCAATAATCTATATGAACTTGTATCCTAAAATTCAATGTTTTTTTAGGATACAAATTATACAACCTTTTTGACAATATGTAATAGGAAAAAGTAAATTACTTATACACAAGAAACTCAGAAACTTTGAAGAAGCGAAGGAGAGGCGTCCCCTTAAAACGGTCCTGTGTATATTGACAATATTTCTATTCGATTACATGATTTAGGTAAAATGAAAATCACGAGCGGTGTACACAGGGAATAAGAGGGACACATTATCTGTGATAAATAAGGAAAAAACGGCCTGAGAGAAGGACGATAGCTGTTCTGTTATTTATCTAGTTGAAAACTAAACAGATATTATATAAGAGGATATATTGCGGGCGATATATATAATATATTGGGTAACGTAAATGGTGTTACAAAATAAGGACATATTTTAAAATCCTTTTATTGGTCGTTGAACATTATTATACACATTTGTCCCTGTTATATTAAAGTAACTACTAATTATAATACCTGTTATCCAAAAACGAGACCGTAACCACTTTATTATTTAACTAAATGAAAAGTAAATATAGATATCATATAGAAAGATATACAGTGCTCGTAAAATATACAATACAGGGTGTCTCGCCAGGAACTGCGTCGATCCATATCTGGGAAAGTACTAATTCGAAATAATTAAAAATTTAGCAACATGGTAAAGTCTCTAGGGCGAACGCAACCAAAATATGTAGAACTCTCCAACACTTCCGGTTATACCGGAAGTCGACATGAACTTCGTTACTTTAAACGGGACACCCTGTATATTATGACATTTTTTGATTCTTCGAAAAAATTTTAGGGTCAATTTATGTGACATTCCCTATAGCTAGCAGTTACGTACTTTGGGATATTAATATTTAAAGAAAAAAATGCTATGGTGCGCAAGAGTGTCCGCAATTTTTCCTGGAAAGTGATATTAAGTTGATTTTTTGTATTATTAGAGAACGTAAGGGACGCTAAATTATGGTGTATCCATATGTTCAAAACTATTATATCAAGTGTTCCATTTTTGCTGTTGCGAAATGCGATGCGATGACCATACAACTCATATGATGTATGTGTATAAATATTCTATCAAATTAATGCGATGTACACCCGTGCAATATCCCAATAGGTTTTCGTATGTAAATTACAAAAAAACGCAGTTTTTCACTCTACTAAACGAAAATATTATATTTTTCTCGACGCGCGTTTCGCTAACAATGTTAGCACTATCTCAAAGTGATTAAAGCTGAGTGGAGTATTTTGGTGTCCAGTCGAAAACTCACCGGTATTTCTTTCTAATACAAGACAAAATATATATATTTCAATACATACTGTTTAAGGATTATTTTTGCAACTTCTGTTCTGTTTACTTGTCTTACAAAGTATACACTTATTATTAGCTGCAACGATATAATTCCGTTATTTGGTTATTTTATTTTAAAAAATGCCTTTTTGTAAAGAATATTGTTTATGTGTTTTGATCATGTAGATCTGTAGATCTTGATAGAATAAATTTTTTTTTAGTTATTATGTTATTATTATGAATGTTTTATTTTACAGGACTTTTTTGGCCTCATTTTTTTATTTTCTATGAAACTAAAGATGTTTTATACAATTCACTTGGAGGTGAATAAAAAAAATTATATTTTTTGTTTGAAGGCAAATTCTAAAAAAAAAATATTTCGGCCCCCTTAGAGATTTTGGAGGCGACGTCCATGGCCACTGGTGGACGCAAATGCTACCTACAGAATAATAGTACTCATAGTATACTCCCACACAAGTATCCCAGTTTATTATGGAAGCTTTGGAAAGGATCTTCATATTTGATAATACTGGAGAAATTTTCCTTATTCCAGGTCGGGAGAGGTTTAGAGGCCTTGAAGATATGGCACACCCCGGTCCTGATCCGATAAATTTAGAGGCAGCGCTCTCTAGATAGAGAGTTTCCAATAACATCATACGTCAGTCAACGGTAGCATCTCCCATTTTCTTTGATCTGATGGAGTACACCCGGACGCGATCAAATAAATTTCGTAGCGAAACCGGAATAAAACAAACCAGACATTAACACGTAATACGGCACAAAGTACACACGAATCCTTTGTGCTAAATGCGGCTCCGACACATTATCCTTCACGTCTTTCCGAAAGCTGATACTTTAAAGACGATTTAGGGAAGACAAGCGTACCGCACATACAGTGTGGGTTCGCAACTGAGTCCACTTTAGTACCTTCTATCTGGTATGATTCGACAAAAACTCATGTAGGAAAGGTATTATAGAGAAATTATAGGTATTTTATATGCAATGGGTTTAATTTTTTCGAGGATATTAAGAATAAGAAAATGCAATATTTTTAAAATAGTATTAAAAACTTTTTTAGAATTCTTTTATCTTATTTATGCTATGTTTTATTTGATTTATTTATTTATTTATAGTAGTATTCCCACAGGTTTAACAACCCAATTGCGGAACACAAAGTAATGTGTATAATGGTAATGATAATGAGATGAGTAAAATTAGTAACAACCTACAAAGCTTAAAGGATAACAATACTGTAGTAGGTATACAAATCTGTAATATACAAATATTTTCATTATATAATATTACATAAAAAGACATACTAATATAGTACTGGATGTATCAACTAAATAGACTATTAAAACAGTTTAACCAGACAATGTTTCTAAATAACTACATTGATTCAATTACTAATAATGTGTTTAATACTGCCCACATAAATATCACAACTGTCAGCTATTTTATTAATTAGCTATTAATGCTCATATTATGTATTGGCGATTTAGGTAGTATATTAATGGGGGTAAAATCAGGATAAAAAGCCATAAATGATCTAGACTCTATCCTCGGGCTGTAAAATTGTTTAATTTACCAAGCAAAACTGGTGAATCAATTTTATTATGAATTAGATTGTAAACAAACTTTTTAGATATTATCATACGCCTAGTTTGCAGAAGGGAATATTATACTGATTTAATATAATAGAATTATCAATACCTTGCTCAGGATATACACCATCCTCTTTATAAATCAAATATTTTACAAATTTCCTTTGGACTGATGCAATATTATTTATGTGAATCAAGTAAATAGTATAATATATAAGACATCCATAATCTAGTTTAGATTTTGTAGATGCGAAGTATAATAGCATACCTAATTATATTCATAATGGTAACGAGCTTTGTACTCGTTTAAGTGGCCTATTGCTAGACTAATAATGCTAAATTGCTAAACTAATGCTATACATTGAAATTAGTAATAATGTCGTAAGTACCTAATTGTTTTTTAAAATTGTACAATATATTATACGGTGATATTCAAAATGATTGACCGGATTTTTTTATAAAGGCCGCGGCTTACTGGAGGGAGAAGTCAGTCTCAATCAGACAACGATGCAGAGCGAAGAAGTAATACTTAAGTGAAATATCTGCAATTTTCTAAGTGTTTTCGGCGTGTATTTAATTAGATATTTTATACAAGGAGTGTTGTATTGTGTTAGAAGAGTTAAATAAAGATTTTTTTCATTGTTGTTAAAAGTGTCACTTATCTTTAGAACCCCGGAAGGAGTAACAATATAGTCGTCAATGTGGAATCTGGCAAATTAAGATTTTTCCAAAAAAGAAACGAGTAATAAAAAGTAAGGATCAAGATCAATTATACATTTTTTTTATATATATGTATATAGAGAATACCGCTTGAAGGGTATTTTGCTGTTATTACAATCTGATCAAAGGTAGATCAATGAGTAATCTGGTTCTATCCTGATTTAACTACAGCTGAAACCCTTAGAGCTAAGATCTTACTCACTAGTGTACCTTACGGTCTGTTAACTTAATTACACTAAAACTAACGTGTAACACTAACCGCACAATACTCTGCTTTTATACTGATATAAATAATTCACTAACTCAATGGGCAAAGAGTTAACCCTCTTGATCCTATCCTAATTTAACTAAAGTTCAAAATCTTAGAGCTACGGTACTCCTCACTAGTGTATCTTAGAGTCTGATAACTTAATAACACTAACGTGTAACACTAACTGCACAATACTCTGCTCTTATACTGATATAATCAGTTCACTAACTCAAAGGGCTTAACCCTCTTGATCCTTCTTACTATGTTAGTGTTGTCGAGGAGCTGGATGGCCTCGATGTTCACATGTTGATGGAGTCGTTGTTCGTGAGTAAGAACTCAGGAACAACGACTCCATCAACACGTGTAGAGAAGACAATTGTCAAATATTTGCAAGAGCAAATTTGTAATTGTCTGCTCTACAGTGTCCATCTGAAGATCTCGATGAAGGTCGCTGTTTCTGATGTACCAAGGCGCTTTAACGATGTTCCGCAGTACTTTGTTCTGAAATATTTGAATGATTAATATATTACTCTTACTGGCACAGCCCCAGTGCTGTAAAATTCCATATAAAATAAAACTACAAATACAAAATTTAAAGCGAATTTATAAAAATACTTTTTAAATACTGTGAAATATATATTTTATCGGACGAAATAAGTTATACAAAAGCAAAATTTGTGTTAATTTTTAATTTTGTACAATTTTGTAGAAAAAAGAATTGCCATTCGTGTATAAATAGCAACGATTAGGTTACCGTCGACTGAGCGAGAACACGTGTAGAGAAGACAATTGTCAAATTTGCAAGAGCAAATTTTGTAATTGTCTGCTCTACAGTGTCAATCTGAAGATCTCGATGAAGGTCGCTGTTTCTGATGTACCAAGGCGCTTTAACGATGTTCCGCAGTACTTTATTCTGAAATATTTGAATGATTAATATATTACTCTTACTGACACAGCCCCAGAGCTGTAAAATTCCATATACTCGTATTCCAATTATAAAATAACGTCCTGGAAAAAAAAGACCACTGTGTAAACTAAATTCATCAAACAATAGCCTTCTCCTCTAAAGCCTTGTATAAATTTGGGTTTAGTTAGTGTAAAACATGGCACGCACTATTCTGCCGGATACGGAAGATGATTTTGGGGCGCGTATAATGAACTCGTTTGTGTTTAGGCGTTGTTTGCACTAATTAATCTTCCTTTAAATTTAAAACAAGGCGGCGAGATTAAGATAAAGTGTCCGAAACGGTTTCTGGCCGTAAATTACTATTTTGTTGACTTATGTTTATGAAGTGCTGAATCCGTAAGGAAGTAATTTTATAAATCAACTAACCAGATTTAATTTGTAAGTTATAGTCCAGTCAAAAATCTAATTAAAAAATGCAAATTTAGATAGTATATTAAAAAAATTCATAGATTTCGCAATCCTTGCAACCGTCGGAGATATTAGAAATCCATTAATCCATACTCCATTAAGCGAGTACGGTATTATAACTGAACACTCCTCACTTCTCTTTGACTCCGGTCTAACTCGCTTCTTTCTAGAGGCAGAGACCTATAGAGGCACCAGTATTCGCGCTATAAGCCTGAGCGCACTGTAATACTTCACTCTGATAAACACGAGCGCTTTTTAAAAATTCTATATTTCGAAAACAGTTACAGATATTAACCCAATTTTTTTTTAACTTTTTCAATATCTGGGCTATATTTTATTAGCTGCATAAAAAACCAAATAACTAATTGTAAATGGCCGTGTCCTCATTGTTATCCAACGATATCGAGACGCTTTTAGACACGGGAGCTGGGCAAAAAACCAAGAAAGATTATCAAATATTAGAAAGAGATGATATGAGGAAACTTGTTTCTTATTGGAAGGACGCGCCGAAAACAACATATAGGCGAGATAAAGTACGAAATAGCTTGTGTTTGGCCAAGTACATCTACCCGTGGCGCATTCGCCATTTTTTAAAAAATCGTAAGGCAGGAGTTTATAGATTCATTATCACTGAATAAAAATTTGAAAACGAATCAACTAATCATGTTTTAACACACTTTTAAATTGAATCGTCCAACGTATTCATATTTATATGATCTTTTGCAATACGTGGACTGTGCGCGCGCTGGTTACTGTAAATATTAGGTACTGTATCTAAAGTTCTTCACCCATATTAATAATAATCACAATAACATCAAGTTTACTAATGACCACTAACCGCATTCTTAAATCAATCTAAGTAGTTCATATTAATAATTAAATATTTATAGACAAATAACTAACAGCATGCTAAATAAGAAGTTAATGTGACATCTCATTCTATATATAGAGCTAATTTCACTGCAATAAATCTAACCTGCATTTACAAATATTTACGCAAAGTGACAAGACTGACAAGTGTCTTGTGTCAAGACTGTTTTGTGTTAATAAGCAATCAAGGGCGGATTTAGCTTTTCAACATTGGGAAGTATCTCAAAGAATCACATTTTTTAAAAATGTTGTCAAATTAGAAATTATCTATGCATTCTGTGAACAAACATGAAATAGCAAATAGAAGCGTATAATAAAACATCCTTAAGTGAAGTACAATTATATATTTTTTTAACTAATTACGTTTTTGCTTTTTGCTAATATATAATTTTAATTAATGGTAAATCCGCCCTTGATAAGCATTAACTTTGCCTTTTATAATAGGGAGATTTTGAACACCTTAAATTTTACCTTATCGTTATCGCAATCGTTATACTGAGTACGCGCAGTGCCAAAAATGGTAACTCTTTTTGGAACTGCGCATGCTCAGAATAACGATAACGATAACGACGTGCTAAAATTTAAGGGTTTCAAAAACTACCTAAGGAATTCGGTAAGTAACCATGCCATAATTAAATTTTATATAATTATTGAGGTTACTTGACATAAATACGAAAAAATTCGCATTAAATTATTTAAGATTTCATATAAACGTTCGCGATCTGTAGATGGGGAGGGAAAAGAAAAACTACTGCTATTTAGGTATGTCAAACTTTTAGGTTAACTTTAACTTATTGTAAAACATACCCAAACTGATAACTAGTGATTTAACATCATTCTAGTGTTAAAATGCATTTAAATGCTATTATTAATACAGTTTTCACTAATTACATTCTAGTCAGGTCTTATTAGAACATTCTAAGTTTTATTATTAATAAGGCTGCTTGACAATAATTACTATAGTCGCTATAATTACTATTTATGCCGGG
Source organism: Pogonocherus hispidulus (assembly GCA_963924545.1). Classification (NCBI taxonomy): domain Eukaryota; kingdom Metazoa; phylum Arthropoda; class Insecta; order Coleoptera; family Cerambycidae; genus Pogonocherus; species Pogonocherus hispidulus. The sequence continues at coordinate 45,355,305 of OZ004698.1, read as the reverse complement.
GTGTCGTCAATTTCAGTGATAATATTAATTTTAAACGTATACTGAGTTTGAGTGAATCAACAGTCGTGAAATATGTAGAACAATGATTTTATGTGGATTATATTTTATACCTGGAGATCAGGAATCTTTCTATAACTAGGTAAAATTACTATAAGCACAGCAAAAAATGGACAAATGGAAACATTCATAATGTTATTTGTAAGTGATTGGAGACAGTTGTAAATATGAAAAATGCTCATTGTTATCGCCCTAGATGGATCTTGTATGGATATAGTTTCATCATTATTAAAAAATATCTTGTTTAGATAGGTTACCCAATTACACATACCTTATATTAAATGTTATAACAAGCATAAGAGCAGTAATAGCCTCTTTTATCTTACCTCCTGATCTAAAGTTACCTAATTCAAAGCACCAATATAAAACCTATTGGAATTTGAGTACATATTCGTTGTAGTTTTTTTTTATTACACCAGCTGTAAAATAATGAAGAGCCGGAAACCACAAGTATTCAAATTAAATATTCAAAGAGTGGTAACAAGGCAATATTCTAAAGTTTGCCCCAAAAAACACTGTATAATATGCAATAAAACAAATATTTGATAAATTAACTAAATTTCATTAGTGGTTTTTTAGTTTTATACAAAATTGTGTAATATTACAAATCATTTGAAGGAGATGCCGAAAAAAACTAATCCACGGTCGATGTGCTCCGACTGGTGTTGCATTACTAAGGCATCTCCATGGAAATCGCCACATTCTTCATCGAGATCAGCCACCATACACTGACCGCTTTCTTGCTTAAGAGGGCACTACGATGTGTTTCTCATGACTACGAAACTTTTTTTCTTTGTTATAGTAGGTATATGTTCTACTAATATTAGTGTCTGGTATACATGGAAAAATGTTATAAATCAATTGTGAAAGAAAAAATTGTCTTTTACTTTATTTATATTTACATATATAGTAACAGTTGTAATATAAATACAACTTTCAAAGATGACTTACAAGAAAAGAGGATAAAATAAACCATTAAAATTGGGCATTCCAATGATATGTCAAAAATGGCCGCCATGGGACGAACAGAACGCATAAATGTGTTTGGAGAAGAATAGTGGTGCCTCCAAGTTTATTTTTTAATTGCTAGAGGTACGATATGTCTTAAAAATAGTGCTTTTTACTTGCATATTGTGAATTTTTTATTTGTGCTTATTTTGTGTGTTTATTTTTATTTTTTGATTCAGATAAATATTTATGAATCCCAGAAAAACGGCTTTAATGGTATTTGAGGATAAAAATAATTTTAGAATATCTGAATATGAGGTACTCTTAGTAAAAACCACAAAAACTTACTTTGTTTGACCCACGGAAGCCATTTCCACGTACTTTGGAATAAGTACCTTTACTTTTTACATAGCATGTTAATTTCTCAAGCCTTACTCGCACCTGCCGTTCTTGTCCCACCATGGCTCCTTTACCTACTACTACTCATTATTATCACTTTTCTGGTGAAAATGAAAATAAAACTGACCAATTATAGAGATGTGGAATTATCCCTAGGGTTTAGTAAAAACCATAAATGTAAATGATTTTTCTGTTGTCTAAGTTAAGTTGAGGAGTCTGGATGGGTAATTAATGAGTGGTTAATATGAACAAAGTTTATCAGAAGGCAGAACTTTTACCCTTAGGTACTTAGGATGAATACATTTAAATGACAATCATCTGAGGACAAATTGGAAAAGTAAAGCATCGATCGATAAATTCTATTTCCCGAATTTCAGCCACAAATAAGCTTAACGCCTCAAATAAAATTCAAACCAACAGATGTAGTCACAAATCACTACAAAAAATAAGGCAATAATTTATTTCCTCTTTTCATCGCACACTTCCTCTTCTCAAGAAGGACTGACAACTTTGGATCGTGCACTGAAATGGTTTGAATTGTCTGGAAACTGTATTTCTTCAAATATTCATTCTTATTCACCTTACAGAATGACGAGCTTCTTTAAACCCTTCTTGTACTATTTCCTTCTCCCCTTCTGCGTATGTTATTGCGTTTGTGTATTAGAAAACGTTTGAAACGTTATTAGAAGCGTTTGTGTTTGTTCGTGTTTGTGTATTATTAGTAGGTATGCATTAGAAACATCATCAGCAGATCTAGATGAATGTAGGTATTCTTGATCTCTTTCTTAGGGAAAGCCACAGCATGGTGACTTAATATTTATATCACCGCACTGGTATGAATAATAAACAGAACGGTTTGCAGTTAGTACTTTAGGTATTATATTAGAACAGTAATTAGGGCAAGTCCCCGCACCTTCTACTGATCTATACGTCGGTGAATTCTCAAAAGCTACACAAACTGAAACGACTATATAAGTTGGTATAGAGAGAGTATTATATATCAGATAGGGTATAATCTCAGAGGTCCTTTATGTATCCAATAAATACAATAATAGGCCAGTAGAAGATCCCTACCGTACTACAAAAAGTGAGCGTCCAACAAGATTTCTGGATAGCTCGTCTCTATCTTATTTTGTCTTAGTTGCGCAAATAGGCCGATTTGAGCGAATAGAGCTAATATAGCGTAGGCGTTTTCTTTTAATAAAAAAAAACGCAGAATCTTTTTTTATAAGCAATATCTGCAATATGAAATTCATATTAATCGTATATAAAGAATTCAAAGGAAAATGTGTAATTATATTTTATTTACGCTCAATTTGGATAAAGATAACTACACATATGATCAAAGACTTTACCTACTTGGATTTAAATCATTACGATGCAGAAGAAAGTGCAATTATATCAAATTATTCCAGATCATAGAACAAGGTCAACTGAAATTCTATGTTCTAGTCAACATCGAACGAACTATGAATTTCATAGTCCTATTAATGCTATCTATTGTTTTGTGTGTTAATAGTCTTAGTAATTTTGATATTTTCGCAACTCTTGGCCACAATTAATAGCATTAGTTAAGAATATGTAATCGCTTTAAGATAAATTGTCAATTTATTGTGATTTCAATATTATTATGTTTAGTAGTATATTCTTTCATGTGGGTAAATTGTTTTAAAATAGGTAAAATGTAATAACCACATAATTACTATCATTTACTTTAATTATTTCTCAGGATTGTATCATACGGGTTCGCCTGTAGATACAAATTGCAACAATAAATAAATAAACAAATAAACAAGGTTAAGTTAGGAAACGGTACAGGGTTACAAATATCTAAATAAGGAAAATCTTATGTTATGGTAATGACTTATTTACAATTTGACCGGAATTCTGATTTGATTGAATGAGAATCCATTAGATATTTACTACTACCAATGAATGAATATCATAATTTTAAAAAGATTTAAGACTGTAAGAACTCATTTTTTTAGTCCTTTAGTTTAACCACATATGCAAGTGAATGCTTCCGATTCCGCCAGTTTCTCACCCAATCTCCCCTACACACAAAGGTTTCCCCTTTAAGGACGACTTAAAGACGAATTACCGGATGTATAAGGAGCAGCTGGGTACAATGTCTTATTATATCTGAATTCTATTAAATTCAAACCCGTGTGGATACGCCCGAGCAAATCTCTGGGGTTGGATTAGGCGTATAGTCATCATTCATACATACAAATCGCTCCACCTCGTCCAATTTCAGAATTTTGACAACGTCGTGTGGCTGCGATCGAATTATATGGTGAATTTCAGAATAAGAGGTATGGGGAAAGATAATTAATACCGTGCAAATCATTCAACACGAGGTATACGTATACCGAAGGTAGCGAAGTAAGATTTCTGAATTACTAAACTCTATATACAGCTTGTTGATTAAACGTACGGTGAACAGTATATTAATTAGTAAAATGCAATTATGAATATACATATATGTATTTTAAATTTAAAACATAAATCATATCGATGATATTATGATTTGTAGACACAAAATATGTTCTTTACTGTAAATGAATAACTACATAAAAATCTGATCCATTACTTGAAATTAGGTACACTATCTTAAATACAGTCTACTACTTTAACATCAGCTTAAATTGGTTACCTTAGAGTTTCTTTGTTCCAAGACTGAAGTTTCTGTAATTGGGCCTTTACTTTAAATGATATTGGATGTAAACTTGATGGCAAATTCCTATTATATGCTGATGACCTAAAATTATACATGTAAATTCAAAGTCCTATACAAAATAGTAAATATATATGACTACATTGCACTTCAAGAGGATTTAGATATAGTTTATGATTGGTGCGTAGTGAATAATCTCCAATTTAATGTTAAAAATGTCGTTTACATCAAAATCACTGCCTATGACATTTCCCTACAGATTAAATAATAGCCTAGTCTCTCGTATCCACTCATTTAAAGATATTGGTGTTACTTTTGATGTGAAACTGTCATTTAGTACTCACACCAATACTATTATATTAGAGACCTCAAAGGTATTTGGTTTTATTTTACAATGCACTCGAGACTTTGCTGATATTGATGTTATCAGGACACTATTATACATCTCTTATGTAAGATCTAGAATTTACTAGAAGAAAACTTTCACTTTTAGGTGCAAAGATTAAACTAACGTAATTTAAAATTGGAAATGGTAAATATCTGTGCCATAAAATTTATTTTCAAGAGCTTTTCGATTAATTATCCCGAGTGAATAATTCTGGGTTGTCATATCGTCGATAGATGTAGATTCTTGGGCTTCTTGGCCTGTGGGATTTCTCCGCGTTATCAACAATAAGCGAGATGGGGTGGCATCGCTGGTGAGTGATTGATTTATAACACTTCCATGGATTTACTATAGTATAATAAAATTGACTGTACATTATTTTTGTGATAGTGAAAAAGCTAGTCTGCTTGCTTACAAAACAACATCCTGCACTTAATGATTATATTTTACAACTGACTAAATACTAATTTGATTCCTTCAAACGAAACATACATATATTACCGTTTGTAGGGTTTAAACCCCATTTGAGCGCTGAAGAAATACAGGTCAAAACTATTGACAAAACAGACACATTTGCGGACTATTATAGATACATGAACCAAGCTGAAACATGGCCTCTTGCGTACCTTATTAATTTAATTCATCAAGTGTGTATTCCTAATTTAATGATCATTGTAATTTGATCTTCCCACCTTCGGGTCTTTTCTTTGACATGTCTTGTGTTGATTCACAATCTCATCATTATTTCTGGTTCTTTTCTTTGATATCCAAACCATCGTAATCTTAGCTTTTATAAATTTAACAACGTTCTCTCCGTTGCTGATATTCCATAATTCAAATTTAATTAGTCGTCTAAATTCTCCCTCATTTATTTTTTGAGGTTTATTATTCTTCTGAGTATTTTCCTGTTAAATGACTCATCTCTGCTCGTTTTTATTGATGGGATACATCGTTTTAGCTATGTAAATAATCACTGGTCTAATAATTGTTGACGCAGGTATATTTTCATTTTGTTGCTATACTTGACGTGTAATTGAGTTGTTTCTTTCCATTGTCTGTTACGTCGAGGTATTTGAAGTGAAAACTTTTTGGAATTACATTCTCCACAAAGCCGTTCGGTTTATGTTCGTTATAACTCTTCTAGAGCTTACCATGTATTTCGTTTTGCCTTGGTTTATGATTATTCCTTCTTTGTTACGTCTCACGATGTTAGTGTTACGCCGCTCGCATAGGTTTTACGAGTATACAAATGATGTAGAAGTTTTCCGAGTCCTATTCGTGATATCAGTGACTTTCCGATTCAATAATAGAAAGTGTTAGTTCTTGTGTCACTCTTATTTCTGATACTTCATGATAATTTCTTGTAGTTTCTTCGTTATATTACTTTCTTCTACCTCTTCTATTATTTCTTTATATCATTTTTGCTAATATGATCCTTAAAGTATTACAATATGTTCACTGTGTGGACATTATCTTGAATTAGATTCGATTTATGTAACTCTGTACGGTTATACTCTGGACTCTGTGACTCAAAGACGGTTTAGAAGAGCTTCAGGATGTAAAAAAATGGTGATTGTATATCCTCAATCGACATATAGTAAGTGTGTATAAAACATGTACGTCTAAATAAATTTCTTTTCACGATACTTCTCAGTATCAAGTTGTCTATACTCTGTTACTATGTTACTTAAAATATTAAATATTAAGAATATTATGTGACATATCTCATCTCAGGAATAGCAAAAGCGAGGCATAACTCCGAAATGAAAAAAATAACGGCTTATAATTCAAACATTAATTCCGTTTTCTGTTTTACAATAATTGAAACTATCTCAATAGATTGGGAAAGACCCACCCATCAGTTTTCTTCTGAATTGAAATATCCCGGAATTCCAATGAAAATGTTTCGCTCTGTATGCATACATTCTCATATATTATTCGTGTCATGAAAATTAACTATTAGTTAGCAACTATAATTGCATTAGTCTATAGCTGCAGCCAGGAAAGTTCACGAGGAGAACAGTTCGTAACTCGCTTCAAAGATACTTCTCTCAACTCCATGAAGCCTTCATATTTCTCGCGGGCGGGTGATAAAAGCGCTATAAAGCGTCTTAGAAATATAATAAACAGCATTAGAGTCCCTTAAAAGATCAAAAAGGTTACATCCGAGTGGCAAGTCAATCTCGACGTCAGATTGTAACTATCACTTCTCAAAAGTGTGTGTTCTGCTCCACTCAATCATACCTCGGGGCTCGAGGCGGTTAGGTATGGCAAGGCTGTCACGATATATCTCTATTAATATAAAGAGTTTCCCCTGTATGCGGTTTGGTCTTTGTGAACTGGAAGGGTGCGTCAACGTCAGGGCCTGATAAAAAATTCGACGTTCTGATTTGGATGATAAATGCTTCCCGAACGGTGTCGGTGTGCGATTGAAATTTAGCTTAATATCAGATGAATGAATTGACGGTATGTTATCAGATAATGAGTACAGGGTGATCACCCATAACTCCCCTCCTTTGTTTTTGTCATTTGTTGACTTACACTGAAAGAAAGGTTTGGTAATTATACCTAGTATTAGGTTTAGTTTAGCAAATGGTAATTTTGAGTGCGAGGAAATAAATATCTATCTGATTCAGTTATATCGTTGAGTGAGCTAATTATAAAGAGACGCAAGCCTAATGGCACAATGCGTATTCATACAGGTCCCCACGCCATTCTACCCCTGGTACCGCACCGTCCACAAACTGCAACGCTGTACTGAAGCGCCGCCAACGAGAGAAGATAGAAACATGTATTTATAACATGATTTTTAGGGAGCACGAACTGGAGTCAGAAAATACATTATATTTTATATTATAATAAAGTTGAAAGGCGCGCGGTGCAGCAGCTTTCGGAAAATTTGGCTTCAATTTGTTTCGTTTTATTTTTAATGAAGCAGGTATTACATTTATATCATATATCGTGCATTTGTATGCTTAATACCTCAATTACTATTCATTGAAGTAAAACAATAATTAATGATAACTATTATTTTACCGATTTTGTTTAATTTTTGATGTTTGATTACCTATTTTACATTATATGAAAGGAAAGCAATATTATTTTGTTCTGTATTTTACTACCATTTATTTTCTTATGTACCTACCTATTTATTATGTATACCTACCAATAAAAAATAGTTTTGCCAAGCTTATTATTTGCCCAATAAAATAATATTTAATTTTTTTTATATCCAAGGTAGTAGGTAATTAACGAACATATCTAACGTGTAAGTACCTACCTAACAATGAAAATGTAAAAACTAAAGAAATAAAATATTTCCAATTTTTAATACTCATGGAACCCTTACTATTATAACATAGTCTGTAAAATTGGTAGTAAAAAATTAATGTAACTAGGTAGGTACCCAAAATTATAAATTTAAGGGAACAACGTTTATTATTCACAGTGATCCTAGAATTGCATGCGGAAAACGTTCAAATATATGCAGGGTGTTTATTTAAAACAAAAAGGTTGACTTATTAATCTACTTGTCTAGTTGATATAAAAAAAATCTTTATAAAAGTTAATCTAGAACCAACAGAAATGTGAAAATATTTTACTTGGACACTAGAAATAAGAGTGTACACTTACGAGATAACAAATTCACAGAAATCCTATCAGTATATAGGTACATTCTTAAATTACACTCTCGGTGGGTACCTTTTCGTTTTTTAGTAAATTAAAAACTTATACAGGGTGGTCCGCCATTACTGCGTCGACGGAGTATAGCTCCTACAATAAAATACAAAAAATGAAAAATAAAATTGTCGGATATTGCAGTGGCGTATACCAAAAGGGGACATATTTTAAAATTATTTTCGCTGTCATATTATACAGGGTGCTAAACTTCAGCTGAAATAAACTTATAGTTTTTTAAATGGAGCACCCCAATTTTCTTTGGATAGCCCTGTCGATCTGTTTATCTGTCAATCTGTATATCAGTTTGCCGATTAGTTGAATATACAGGGTGTTAATGATTTAATACAAAATATTTGAAGGGTAGCAGAACAGAGAAAGATTTGTAGGATATTAACCAAATTATTCTCAAATATATTATATTTTAAATTATTTCAGCATAATGTGCAATCATGAAAAAGATTTATGTTTATCGAAGTGTTTATGTTAATATGAAAATGTAGAAAATATTCGATATAAAAGAAATATTAATCGGCAAACATAATACTGCAAAGGAGGAAAATTGACAGTTACTTCAGGTATAACCGGAAGTGCAAGGACAAATATAATTAATATTCGAAAGAAAGTTTAAACGCGAACACCACAAATTTAATGAAGCAAATTTATATATTTTATTTGGTATAAAACATTACAAAAAAAGTAAATAATCATTAACAGATTTGTTATTCGGTAGATATTTAGGGATATTTAGGGATTACGTAATATTTTCACATAACTTGAAATAATAAAATATTTGGGACTTTCGTAGCCTTCATTACAAATACTACAGCCCTACAGTATATAGACATACAGGGTGATTTTGAAAGTGAGGTATTAATTTTAACAGATGGTAGTAGTAATTAAAAAAAAACATTTTTCAGAAAGTTGCTCTAATAAAAGTTTTTTTATAACCAAGATAACTGAGCTTAATGTTATTGGAAATGCTGAAGACGGCTCTGTAAATCCCTTTTAAATTGTGGTGATACTGACCTATGCTAACTATAAAACATGATGTTTACATAAGTTTTTATGACAATAAGCTTAACTGAACTAATAAAAAATGCACAAAAAAGTGGCTATTGACCGCATTGCACAATTGTGTTCTATGACTGTTTGGGAATTGCATTTTTAGTTAACAATTTTCTCTTATTGTTTGTTATAATACAGTCCTGAGAAAAATGCACCTCACAAATTAACTTATATTTTAAGTCGGGAATATCCATCAAGGCAATATTTACATTACCGCAATTTTTTTGCCACTCCTGGGCACGTTTACCGTCGGTAATTGGAAATTTAAAAAAACTGATTCCTTTATTTCGCCTTTTATTATTTAAACAGTTTTTATAAACACAGTTGTGATTAGCTGTTGTCATGATTACCACAAAATTGTTATAATAGATTATAAAAAAACAACTAGGTAGGTAGACTTTAAATAGAACTACAGATCACGCAAAACCATTTGCCAAGAAAATTGTACACAGACGAGCGCTCGATGTTACGTCTACAACGGTTCGAAGCAAACTGAGAAATCTCGGGCCCAATTCTGCGGCAACGCCATCCCAATCTCGAGCCCAGCATAGTGCACGTTTATTTGTACACGGCTGCGACTCTTTATAATTTGCTCACTCAACGGTTATATGGTTTGTTTCCATTTAAAAGTAGATAGGGTGTTCCATTTAAAATAAGCAGGTTGATGGCGACTTCCGACATAACCGGAAGTGCTGGGTGGGCGCCATTATTTTATTTGAGGAGGACATATACGAAAACAAGATATTCCAAATTTTCAAAATACAAATCAAAGTAGTCTCTGAAATATTATAATGGGTGGTTACCATGAGACACCATATATATACTTATATATACATGGTGTCTCATGGTGACCACCCATTATAATATTTCAGAGACTCGTCCCACGCACAGGTTTGCCTTTGTGGGTTTTCGTGTTCAATTTGCCTTAATAAGTTTTTTGTAATATTACCACTTACCTCTGTTTCAATTGCAGTGTATTTTTCACTTGATATTTTACTATTTTTTTCATCTTTGTTTCTGCATGGATGGATGTTGTATTTTAATTTTTAATTGGTAAATAAACATATTATTATTATTATTATTTTCCCTTTTGGCATCGACTGCTCGGTCATTAGCCTCATCATTATTATTACAGGGTAAGTATAATTTCCATGTATTATAAGCAAGTAATTTTTGGTAGGTACAGTAAAGATTATAGTTGTGGGAATATATCGATAACTTTGAGGAATGCTAATAATTTATTAATCGATTCTTTATTATTTGCTAAAATTTTTTGTAAGGTGTTATATAGGTTCAGCAGTTGTCGACAGCATGCATATATGGGACACTCTATCAAGATGTGTTCTACTGTTATTGTTACTCGGCGTCTAGAACATCTTGGAGCTCTTTCTCCTCTGAGTAAATGAAAGGATGTTAGGTGAGTATGTCGAATTCTTATCCGTGAAATTACTACCTCCTCTCGTCTAGTTTGTTTTAATACGGATTTCCAAGTAGTTACTTTTGGATGTATTATTTTATAACCTGTTTCCTTGGCGCTCCAATTTGTTTACCACTTCCTTTCATATTCTCTTTTAATCTCAACAATGACATCTTTATCTCTTACAGGGATACCATCATCAATATTATTATTCGCTGCCAGATGAGAAGATTTATCTGCCTTTTCGTTCCCTGGTATTCCTACGTGGCCCGGTGTTTTTTGTTTAAGTGTTTCGACCAATTTAACAGGCCAAGTATGTTTTGGTTAATGGGTCTGTATTAAATATATTTTTGATTGATTGCAGGGAACTGAGAGAATCTGTACATATAAGAAATTCCTGCTTTGTGGAAAACTCACAGTAATGGATAGCCTGCCAAATAGCATACATTTCAGCCGTATGTATACTGATTATTTTAGGTAAGGACCACGAGTGGATCACAATTGCACAGCCTACTCCATTTTCCATTCTAGATCCATCAGTATATATTACTTCTGGGCCTGTATAGTTATACGTAGAATATTATTAAAGTATGTCTTTAAGACGATTGCATTTACTCATTTTTTTTTTAATCTTGTGCATTCTAAATTTTGATTTGGAACAGCAAACTGCCATGGTGGGTCAAAGGAAAAAGTTTTCGGATATATGTCTGGATGTAGAATTCCTCTATTGATGCAGGCCGTAAGGGGTTTGGTGATAGTGGATCTGATGTTATAGATATCATTTTCAGACTCGAATGGGATTTTAAAATTAGGATGCTGAGGTTGAGCTTTTATCGATATAGCAAATTTGTAAGAGAAAGTACTTCTACTTTCTGTATACTTCTGAAGTTTAACAAGAAGTGACTAAGAAAAATGCCTACTTAATATAAATGGTAAAACCGATTTTTACATATTTTATTTTATTTAAGATTTATTTTATTTATCATTATTTAAAACAGTTCCATGTCAGTTTATTTATCAAAATTAATGGTAATGCATTTATTTACTAAAATTCATTTGTAATGCATTTACTTACTCCATTTACGTTTTTAATGGTGTTCTCTTATTTTCGTTTAATATTTATCGCAATTTATTATATTTTTTTACTTAGCTGTGTGCGCTTTTGTAATCCGTGCCTGACTAGCTTAGCCTGGGTAAAAGCTGAAAATTATGTGACAAAACCAATCTTATTATAGTAGAGGCTGCAACAGGAAGGATTTTATTAAAATTTGACTGAATAATCAATCAATCACAGCAAGTTACGCTTCAAAACTGTTTGAAAATAAATTTAGAGCGCAAAATATTACAGCGATCTATTAACTTGAATTTATTAGACAATTTTGTCTAGCAGAGAATTGGGTATTTATTATTAAAAACGAATTATATTATAATACAATAAACAAATATTGGATAAAGAATACCTACTCCTTCAGTTTATATACTGCAGATTCTTATTTATAAAACGTTTTTGAACGTAATTGAACTTTCTTTCCAGTTTTGTCAATACCATAACCATATTTATTTGTAAGGATTATTTATGGATTATTATAAATGAAATTATTCAATATTATTATTATGATCCAATAAGCTTTAAATTTTTATAGATTATAGGTAACATGGAAAATTTAAACTTCATTGAATCAAACGAAGGTTTGGAAGGATAGAAGGGCCACTATATGTATATATTTTTTATTTTTCAGACTTCCAAGTCCGAATTTTGTCGATATTTCCGAGTTATAAGTCGGAAAAATGTAATTCCGACTTTAAACTGGGAATTTACGAGTTAAAAGTCCGAAAAATATAATTCGGAGTTTGATCTTGGGATAATTTCCAAAATATTCGTACCCTAAAATAAATTTCCGGAAATAATTCAATCATTAGGAAGATTACAAGTGACAATTTAATTTATATATAAAAAATCGCATATGCCACAGTGCAATTGTCACGTTGACAGCGACAAAAGTTACCTGCAACATCGCGGTGTCCATTGCCAAAATAAATAGTTTGACATTTTTGTCAATAACTTATTGAATTATTAAACACTAACAATGAGTCGATTCGGTGAGTCTACAAACAACGAAATTAGTCAAATTGCTAATTCTGTGTGCCTGCTAATACAGTTACGACTCAATCATCAATCTGGCGACAATTTTCTACTTTTTGAGATGCGAAATGATATAAATTTCAGCCAGATACTTCCATCGAGAAATTGAATATAATATTGCAAGACTGGACTTTTAATATACAAAAATGTAACGGAAAGGGCTACAAAGAAAACAATTTGGAATATCACCGCTAAAATGCTACAAAGTAAATATTACAAAGAATTCATTACTGTAGGTATTTAAAGTTTGCATTCATATTATGTTTCTAAATTTCTTATTCATTAAACTGTCCTGCCGAATTACACTCGATGTTTGTATTGATACCGGGTAAATTTGTGTTGTTTAAATTCTAAACTGTTTTCTTTAGCAATTTGACTCGAAAAACTGTCAACCTAAAATAATTATATATAAATATTTTTAAGCTGTGAGAGAGGTATTAGACGACTCTCTAAGTTGACTAACAAAATTATTACGTCGGGAAAACCAGTCAAATACATACAGTTTGACTGGTTTTCCCGACGTAATAATTTTGTTAGTTAAATATTTTTATATATAAATTTTTATATTAAATATAATTTATATAAATATAAAATAAATTTTTTCCACAGTCGAGAGTAGAAATCAGTTTCTATGACATCAAAATTGAAACAGAAGTAGTCGATTATTCCCAAGGGAGTATAATGCTCCCAAGGGAGTTTACATTATGGAGAACGTTTTTCATGCAAAAAAAGAGGTAACATTGAAATTATTTATTAACATTTAAATTAAATGTAACATTTGTACAATTTTCAAAATTAATATTAGAAGGAATATTACTTTCGCTTACATTTAAAGTTTTTGTGATTGCGCTAGTGGTGGTACCTACTAAAACGTGATTAGCAATTTTGGTCTTATTTTCAATGGAGTTCTCGACATAACCCTCAGCGACTGTCGTTGATTTCCAACCAGCATGACGCTTTATTGTCGTGATATCCACACCAGCATCTGCCAGTAATGTCGCTGAAGATCTTCGTAAGCAGTGACCAGTATAACATGCAGCATCAGGTAATTTTAAATACGAAGCTACTACACTAGGAATTTTTCCGATGGTATTCTTGCCAACTGGCTGCGAACTACATTTTCCTGCTTTGTAGTACAAAAAAAGGCGCTTATGCTTGACGTGGGGAGAACGAAGGGACAGGTATTTTCGATACAATTCAAGCATATTGCATATCCCACATCGGTAACCACAAAGGTTCGTGGAATCTTTGTCTTAGTGTTTGGAATTTTTACAATCAAGGATGAGCCTACATCCTCAATATCATCTACAGTTAAATTGACTAGTTCATCAGTTCGACAAGCTCCGGCAATCCCCAGAATTAATACAACCTATAAAAAATCAAAATACTAAATAATTGAAATACCTAACAACAAAAGTAATCTTACCTTAATCATTAAAAATTCTTTGTCATCTGCAGTTGATAGAAAACGGTGGATTTCACCCTTTGTCAATATTTTCGATTTTTTCGTTTGATATCCGTCACCGGTTCTTTTCAAAAATGCGATCAGTTTGGGGAATTTGCTTATATCTATGTTGTCGTAAATTATCAAGCATGACTTAACCATAGAATATTGCGCCCATAATGTGGAAGACTTGTAATTCTTTGCATTTTCACTGAAGTATGCCAACAAAACATTCTCGCTGTATACTTGAATATTTTTCTCGGCGCACCACGTTTTGAACCGATTGTAAGCTATATCGTATAAAGATCTTGACTTCGTAGGTAACAAATTGCTTATTGCAATATTTGCAGCCTCCACAATCTCTTCCGACTCACAATTATTCATTGTGCACTAAACAAACTGTAAACTAAACCAAACTAACATCTTAATTTGACAATTCTTTTTGTTTGTTTATTTTGTAGTTATGACAATAACTCAACGACTACTAAATAAATGCTCAAATCCGAATACAATAATTCTGGTGCTACTTACTTCATAATAACAAAATATGTGTTTTTAAGTTAATGAGACCGTGGAAAAAATAGTATATACCATTCGGGAGAAATGCTATTTTGTCCTCGGTGCATTGTAGCCCTCTGACTTCGCCCTCGGGCTTCAAATTGCACCTCTGCCAAAATAACGCATTTCTGTCCCTTGTAGTATAATATACTATTAATTAATAGTTGACAGTTTTTCTCGTCTAATTGCTAGGCAACAGTTTCTCATTAAACAATCCAAATTTATCCAGTAAAATACAAACCTCTTGTCAATATATTCCTTAGTTAATTTTCTTACTTAATCCCCATAAACAAATATGTAATAGTACATTACAAACCGAGGTGGGAAGTGTTTCATTACTGTCGAGAGATTAGTTAGTTAACCGAGACGCGAAGCGTCGAGGTTAGCTATAATCTCGAGACAGGAATGAAACTTCCTACCGAGGTTTGTATACTATTTTATTTACAACCATTATATTTCGATCAAAATTAATAAATCTTTGTTTCATTCTGAACATACCTAAAATATTACGTTTAACAAAAAATTACCAAGCGGACATTTTTCTCAGAATAAACAAGCAGGTACACATATTTTGTTACCGTTGCTATGTGATGGTAAACAACTGTCACCAATATAAATAAATGTCAGATAAAGTCGGAAGTTTGTATATTTTTATCTATGGATGGAAGTTCGTGAATAATAAATTGAAAAATGTCCTCCGATGAAGAATTGATGGATTGTACCCCGCCAGAAATACGACAGGCTGCTGACGCAGCAACACACGGCTTGGTGCCAGAAAAAGTAAGCATCGCTACCTAAAAGCTATTGAATTATATAGGAAGTGGTGCAAAGAAAAAAAGGTGAAGAATACCAGTTCCGAAAGTGTACTCTTAGCATATTTTGGAGAACAAACTAGACAAAAGAAGCCGTCCACTTTGTGGGCAATATACAGTATGATACGAACGATGCTAGAAATTGAAGAAAAAACTGATATTTCGAAACATAGGAAAATGTTGGCCTTCCTAAAACGACAAAATGTGGGCTTTAGACCCAAGAAATCGAACGTATTTTCTAGGAAAAATATAGAAGATTTTTTAAACAAAGCTCCAAATAATCTTCTACCAATAAAGGTAAGATATTTATGATCTTTATATAAGTATTTAAAAAAAAAATCGTGTTTGAGCCTATACAAGTGCACAGTTATTATGGTATTATATATTTCTTATTGGTTTAGGTCGCATTAATAATAGGCGTATCTGGAGCTTGTCGGACGGACGAATTAGTGAAAATGAAAATGTTGGATGTTGCTTTTTTTGAAGAAAAAATTTCGGTTGAGATTCCAGATTCCAAAACACATATAAGTAGATCATTTCTCATTACTGATCCAGTATGGGTGAAGATCATTCGAGACTATATAAACTTGAGAAAAAACATAGAAATCGATACATTTTTTGTTCAGCTTAGAGGAGGAATAGCGAGAAATCAACCAATTGGGCATAATACAATAGCTAATTTTCCCCAAAAAATTGCAACTTTTTTGAATTTAGAGGACTTGAAAGGCTTTACAGGCCATGCTCTAAGAAGAACCGCCGCTACGTTACTTGCCAACAGTGGTGCAAATGTACTCCAATTAAAAAGGCTGGGAGGATGGAAATCTGGTACTGTGGCCGAAGGTTATGTGGATAGCTCAATGGAGAATAAAACCAAAACTGCCAGTATGCTGTCCAAACGTGCCATGTCTGCTGAAGCTGTGGCAAATAGTTCAGAAACCTCAGTCATTCAACAACAAATTAATTTGTCAACCAAAGAGACAACTGTTGGAGACGCCAGCCCTGGTACTGGCCTAAATATTTCTAATATATATAATATATATACATATATATATATAATAAATATTTCTATAAACGCTTACAATAATTCAAATTTAACCATTAATTTCAATAAGTAGTTTGTTGTATTTTAGTTCATTGTTGTGTTTTTTTATTGTTTGCCATTAAATAGGTATTATAATATTTGTCAATGTGTTATATTTTTAAATATAAAAAATATTCATTTATAATAAATGAGAAAAATATTAACGATCACAAAATTTTAGGGGGCAGGAAATGAGGGGGGGGAAATGAGGGCGGGAAGTAGAGGTAGGTAATAATGGTACTTCCCAACCTTCAATGACGTTAGTAAAGACAACATTACATATATGGTTGTAAATAAACATAATATAGATGAATTTACAAACATCTTACGTATCCTTGACATTCCCTAGAGATGTTGTTAATATCGGTTAACAAAAGGTTATATTGTTGTTGCAAAAGATCCTAAATTTTACAACAGTTAAAAATTCGTATCCGCTAAGTTTCATTGAGAAATCAACTAGTGCAAAAATAGTGAACTATACGGGAAAGTGATAACTCTGGATCTGGAATGCCTGCACATTACATAAAGCCATCGGGGTTAATACCCGACTCTCATGACACAATTTTCTATCATCCCTCATATTCGATGTTCAGTTGAACTGGACGATTAGTTGGAACATTATGACCAAATCCGGACGTTATCGCCGGATTCGGCGATAGCTTCGTAAAAGGGCTGACGATTTCCTACCGGAAACCTACTAATATAAAACGTGTTAGGGGCTGAAATAGCACGTTTCACAGGCTGGTCGGGATTCCGAGCCGTTCATATCTGGCCTGTGCCGGATATTGACCCACATCGTGATTTACCGCGATTGTGTTAAGCTATTTCACTATGGTTTGCATTAGCTGCTATTCACAGATTGCTGGGGATAATGAATCATACCCTCGTCTAAATAGAGTTACAAATCTTTCAGTGTCGAAAACTGAAAGCATGGCACAGACATTAAGGATCCTGAGATTAAGTCAATGTGATTTCTAAGAACTAAACAAGGTTTAGGTGTTGAATTCGGTACTTTACTTACGATTTTCCAATATGTTAAGTATTCAGTTTTTCTGGAAATACAAGAATTAATGGATCATCAAAAATTAATCATAATAAAACGTAACATTAAACTGTATCCGTAAATATTACTGCTCGAACTAATACCAGAAGGGAAAACCAGTAAAGATGTTATCATTTTTGTAGGCTTATTGCTGATATAATTGTAAATAACAGGGATTTGGGTTTGTTTAGCGTAATAATTTAGTGGTTCTTGTGACTATTTAGTATTGCAAAGTTAAAAACGACGTGGTTAGTATTTACACATCTTTATTTTTACATTTTAAACTTTCATTCAAAACAAACCAGCACAACACAAAGTGCCGTGTTTAGAGTTGCCATTAAACAAAACGTGTTAATAGAAGTGTTTAAGATAGAAGTTTGGCTCTAGTATAAGAAACAGTTCCTTCTCCAAAAAGCAAATAACAATTTAATAAAATGGAATACATTTATATATTCAACATAACCACTATGTTACAGTATCTCTATACTTTTCTATTATTAGTCTTATAAAAACAGAATATATTTTAATTTAAACACAACAATTATTTAACAAAATAACTCAAGTTCTAATATGGCATCCCCATACACTTTTTCTACTGTTTGTCAGACTTATTTTAACTCAAAATGTAAGTAAACAAAAACTAGGTGAATAATGAAATCACTATTCACTGCAGCGAATAATAGATATATTATTCTCGAGGGAACACATGCATAATGGATACATTGTACAGGGTGGCCCTATAGTAGCCCAATTTTTTTAAATGTAACACCCTATATATTTTTATTCTTTTTCATTCACCTTGCTCTAGACTTTCTGCCGATATAATATTTTTTGCTATTGCATACGGCGTTGCCGTTTTATTAACGGTTTTCTTGAAAACTCGTGACTCTTGAGAACTCGTCTTGTGAAAATTCTTTTACCGCTGCAGATTGTCAAGAGTATGATTTGAAATTTTCTGCAACTGTAAACAGAATCTAGCACTATCTATACATATGGCCAAAAGTAATTTATTCCATACAGGGTGTCCGCCAAACATGAACAAACTTCATGATTTTCAGGGCGTCAAAACTTATTCAAAAAATAGTTTTAATGAAGTCCATTTACTTGTGTAATGATTCATAATCAACGTATAAAAGTGTGTAAATATTCACGAACAAGAAGTCGAACACTCGACAATATTATTTTAATACAGTTACTAAAACGTTAAACGACTCGAAGACTAGAAAAGTTAGGTATAGGATTAGCTTAAGAGAAACTAAATAGAAATATCTAGACGATTCAGAAATGTAAATTGGGTGTTCCATTTAATAAATCAAGTTTTAACCCCTTGAAAACCATGAAGTTTGTTCATGTTTGGCAAACTCCGTGAATGGAATATCTTTTATTGAAAATTTGAATTTATAATCTTGACAATTTGCAGTGATTTCGAGAAAAACTTAAAAAATGGCAACGCCGCATGCAATAGCAAAAATGCACTTTGAATATTTAATTCGTATGGTTCTGGTTTCCTGCTTTTTGTTATTTTACCTACAGGTGGTGTAATCCCAAAGGGAAACTATGAATCATGAAAACGCACCACAAATAAGTTACAGACATTATGATTGACAATCATTTTATTAATTTGGGAACAAAGGGCCATTTATTTATTTATTTAAAATACAGAGCATGTAATAAAATTATAAGAAGCTTATTATTTTAAACAATAAGCGGAAATTTTCTATCAAAAGTCCATCTGGGATGTATATTAATGTTTGTAAATATTAGAGCAGTGTTCAAATAAATCACAAAACCCTGAAAAAATACTAAAAACCGTCACCGGTAATACCTATACTGTTAGAATTTGAAAAGTTCTAAAGACTGATTGATATTAATTGTTATTGATATTAAAAAGTTAAAATTACGTAAATCCTTTAAGAAACAGCCATCCAAGCTACTATTCGTTTCGTTTTATTTTTGGGGTCTTAAACAGCTTATACGGTTCCGTTCCCTTATTAAACAGTTTATAATGAGGTCGGCCATGGAAATTATGAGAGAGCTTGATTAAAGCTACACGAAAAATCCTGAGGGATATAAAATACATTAACCAGTAATTTTCGTAACATTTATCCTCTCAAATGGGGAATACGTCTCTCCGACGACGAAATTAGTAGTAATTTAGTGGAAAATTTGGTATATGTTCTTTTAAATGTTGTCGCTCCATGTTTAAGACCCATTATAAATTATCGCTGACGCCTCTCCGAGTTTTATTAAAATGCATCAATCAAGTAGGAGGGGCAAATGGCAAATTATCTAGTGCTAGGTGTACGAGATGGGAGCAGAACTTTGACGAGCAGAATACTCGTATATCTTTAACAGCAATTACACAAAGTAACTTGTAATTTATAACCATGTAGGAGGGGACTGAGCGTTGCTGTCTATCATTGGTATAGGGTTTACCAAATTAAACTAAATATGTCATTTCAGGAAAGTTATAATAAACGCTTGTATTATAGACAGAGTCTACAAGATCTTATTTATCTAAATGTCAACAACTTTTATCTATACCTCAACAACTCTTGACCTCAACAACCAAACTTAATCCTGCCTATCGAATCATTAGTAAGTTTTGTATGGATTATTTACAAATGGCCTGTTGATATGACGCTATCTATTTTTTTATAGTATATTCTTTTTATTATTTATTGGCTTAATTAGGAATTAAGCCAAAAAGTTAACTGAGAGATAAATTATTAAGGAAATTATCAAATATTATGGTTAAATAAAGTTTTATATATCTTCGGTACCGATTGGTGATTCCAAAAATGAATGCGCCCTCTGCATGAAAATATTTGAACCTACTTAAAATGTAATTTTTGGAGGCTTATTGCTGATATAATGATAAATAACACGTCTTTGGGTTTGTTTAACGTAATAATTTAGTGGCGCTTGTGATTTTTTGGTATTACAAAGTTAAAAACGACGTGGTTAGTATTTGTACATCTCTATTTTTTACATTTTAAAATGGCATTCAAAAGAAATCAGCACAACACAAACTGCCGTATTTATAGGTTTCATTCCACAAAATGTGTCAATAGAAGTGCTTAAGATTGAAGATAGGTAGAAGTTTGACCCTAGTGTAAGAAACTGTTTCTCATTCATTTCTCCAAAAGGCATGTAACAATTTAATAACAGAACACGTTTATTTATACAACATAACCACTTTGTTGCCGTTTGTCTATACTTTCTATCATTAGTCTTATAAAAGCAGAATATTTTAATTTAAACATTTAACAAAAAACAAGCACTAATATGGTATCACCATACAGTTTATCATACTTATTTTAGTCCAAAATGTAAGTAAACAAAAGCTATGGTACCTGTTTCAACCCAAAAAATTCATATAATTTGGAATGAAGCACTTATGGGACGTTTGACTACTTTTACCACTCTTTATCCTTTATTTCACCCTAACTAACACATGAAGTAACTATATTTATGGCAGCTGAATGCTAAATTGCTAGATGATTTGATATGAAATGCAAAATTTTTACTCGTCTTCATCCATATTTGTTTACAATTTGCAGCGTCCTTATCGGTAATTTGAATCGCCAATAATAGTAAGTATGCAAAGAAACAACCTTATTATTTTTAAGATATGTCGAAAACAACTACTTTGCGTGCAGTATGCACCGCCCAACATTGAATTACAGTGGCATATCTTGACATAACCTCAACTTATTCTCTTTAATACATTTTTCTTTTCAATAGTGCTATCTAAATTTTTTAAATAATGAAATATTAAACAAACATCTACATTACATTAAAAATATAAGTAAAAATTAATGAATACATTTCGTACAACGCGTAGGGTAAGTTTATATTTAAATTATATACAAATTCGTGGTTTCCATGACTATTTTTATTATTCATTAGTTAATTCCTACATTATTCCCTACGACATTTTCATAAAAAATGGCCTAAAGGTTGTTAGTTCTCACGTTATACAAACGATATCTATAACAATTGCTATGGCACATATGACGATCCCAACATTTCTCACCAAGTGTCAATATTTGCCCGACAAATGAGACGTTTGTTTTGGAGAATCGTAAAGCGCAAGGAAAGCTGCTCTCTTTTATCTCCTTTGCCTTAAGCAAACATCTATAAATTCTTTATATCACGCCTTAATGAAATACTTGCAGTCAACGACACTAATATCCCAAAATAACTGTGGTGTGATGATATACTGAAGGCAATACTAGCTTTCCTCTCTAGTAGGTAACTTTGAACGATTGCAGCCAACACAGTCGGTTTCCAGTACATATAATACTCAGGTAAACTGCCCTTAAAAACTTCATTTCATATTTGTAGCTGCATTAATTGTTTTGATAGAAAAACGGGTTTGGTATCTACTTTGAAGATACAAACAAGAACGCACTTTAATGAACACAGTTTCTTATACAGTATGTTTTCATTTCAAAACGAACTACTCTAAATATCTTTTGAATTTGAGGACATTAAAACAATACAAAAAACACAAATAGAAATACAAAAGTCAATTTTATTGTAATATTGAGGGGTAAGTTTAATTACACATTGGATTTAATTTTGACTGTCACTTCCTCCTCCACAGCCACCCTAACTTTGAAATTTCAAATCGATCTGGTAATTTGTGTTTAAGAATACTCCAAAGATGCTCGAGAGTCGATTAAGGTCGTTTGGCCATTCTATTACCTAAATTCTGAGCAATTCTGGCGGCGTAAAATCGTGCATTATCCTATTGAAGACTGAAATTTGGAACTTGCTACTTTGCAAATGGAAGGACAATGGGCTGGAGAACCTTGTGAATATATCGTCTGACCGTTAATGTATTTTTTTCAAAAAAGTCAAAGCGGTTCGTTGCTTAACATTTATTCAGCCCCAAATCATCACCACAGACCCACTTCCAGAAGCCTTAGTTATCTTACCGTTTAAATCTGTAAAAAGTAAATCTGAACTCGTCGGTAAAAACAATTTGGCTCTATTGGTCAATAAGCCAGTTGTTGTGTTCATGTGCAAAATTTTAGAAAGCAGTTCGCGACCCCTCTTATAGGGTCAAAATTGATCAAATGACGTCTTCTAAAGGAGTAGTTATCCTCTGGAGTTGGGGATAGTGTTCTTTTAACAATACCAACTTCCCTGAATCTATTCCATAATTGATAGATTACAAGTTTGGATCATTTAAAACAACTGCCACCTATCTTTTATTATTGCAATTTCAATATCATCAAGAAGTCTTGTTGCTAAATCTTGGCTTGGACATTGATTGACGTTATGACATTTTAAAAAACAAGAAAACAGCGTTTTTTCACATACAATTCTTTTGTCGACTTAAGAACAGCGGTATTGAAGTTTTAGGCAACATCCATGGACGCTTTTGAATAATATAAATATTTTAGAAAGTCACCTAAAAAAGGCATATGTATACGCGATTCATTTTAAGATCGAAGCGCCAAAACGGCAGTAACCTATACTAACCTACGGTTCCTGACACTGACATTTGAAATTGTATTCATCAAAGATTTGTTGTCGAAAACTTTAAACCAGGTAAAAAGCTTGTAAAACTATTTTGAAAGGGGTAAGTAGTGATATAAAATTAAAATATATTTCAATATTTTTTGAGCGTTCAATCTGAAAATGAAATTTAACCTCAAATTATGTCAAATTCTTTATTGGAGATACGGCATACATACCTTTATGGAAATAGTCATTCTTAGAGAAAAGTAAAGAGCACACACTCTACTTTGCCTTCTTTAGTTTCTTTATCCATACTTGTCTCCTGTAACTCTTTAATGCTCAACTTATAGTTTCCACGATAGCTTCAGATTTTCCCGCTTTTGGAAAAGTAAGAAACTGATCTCGGGGTTTTTCTTTGTCCAAGAGGAACAATGACGCTCACAACAATAATGATTCATAGCTAATCAAAGCAATTAACTAATATAACAACGAATCTTTCAAAATTCACAATAGACATACATACGCAAAACTGAACCAAAGTCCCACGCATTAGTTGTGCGTCCCGCCAGTAGGTAGCGTATTGCTTAGCAAGAATCGCTTATTGAGAGTGAGAATTTGTATTTGAGAGAGAATATTATTTTTTATTAGGCAAAATTAAATTTCAAAAACTAACAGCACTGAATTTTCTGGCACAAGGGCTTACACTTATTTTTTCCCACATGCAAGGATTATTTTTTAAGGAACATAGCACAGTATTCAAAAGAAGGTAGGATAATATGTTAAAATTAATAAAATCGTTCATTTACTTGATTGCTATGAAACCCGTTGTAATAATTTAAATAAACAGAAATCGAACAGTAGATTTTATCTAAATTATCGCAGTGCTGTTGAAAAACTGCCCAGCGTTCAACTAATTTAAAACACTGCGTCGGCAGGAAGACAAACAAAAAGGAGGTTCGAAAAACCGACGGGAAGCTAAACAACTCTTTACCAGAACTGACAGGTCTACGAACTGCCAGGGTTACGAGTAATTTATCATATTATTATTCCCGGGAAAATAATAAATTGATTTTCGGTAAAAGGCGTAAGACTTCACTTCATTTCACACAGGAGCACAGGGTGTCCACTCTAATTAGACAGTGAAGCTCCTAATCTTAATATTGATATAGAAAATTAATATTGATGAAAGCAAGTATCCACTGTTTCTACAATCTAGTTAAAAGTGTCAAATCTTATCATTTGTAGCATGGGTTTTAAAATAAGAAGTGAAATTTTTGTATTAATATTTTCTATTTTACGTTGCCAATGATAACGTATTATAAAAAACGTAGACTGCGCACTTTTACATCTTAGCTATACCTGACGAATTATTTGACAATCTCAAATTAATTTCAATGCAATCTGAATAATAATGCTACGAGTAGTATGATAGAAAAACTCTTCATGACTTAAATGTTTCATATTATATTGTAATATTAATACAAATATGGATGTTGGCTAGCGAGTATCAGCGAGTGATCCAATATAACCAGTTTAGAAATCGGTTTTTCGTACTAGTTTTACGCTATATTTTGTCTAACGTCACTCTAGCTTCGTACAGTTTAAATAAATTTGTAACTATTCAATAGAATGCATGAATATTGACATTGGAAAAAGGTTAATGTTGTACCTAATTGAATTTACAACTAACATTTCCATGACCTAACTAATTACTAACTAAAACTAACATTACTTTCCGCACTTGAGAGGCAAACTTTTACTTAATGTCTAGGTTCAGTCAGGTAAATTTTATTTATATATGTGATGTTAGAAAAAGTTAGTTCTTATAATGAATTATGCGAAAGACAAGAAAGGAAGTGAGTTTTTTTCATGGAGAAAACAAGAAAAACACTCACGCAAGTCACTAAAAGACACTTTACTTATTCCCTAGTGTATACAACATTTTTTAAAACAAATGAGTACAACCTGTAATATAAAAGAAAATGGTAAAAAAATATATAAACTAATTCCACATAATAAAAATGTGACATAATAAACCTTAAATTTTACATTATATTTAAACCGCTCTTTGGGATGTACGACGCGTTTAAATGCCAGAGAATAAACATCCGCCTTACTTCCGGTTTCTAGCCACCAAATTAATATTTTATTCCCGTTCGTGTAAAAAATTCTTTATGTGGATAATTTTCTATTGACAATATTGTCCTCAGTAAATGCTGCATGATGCGAAGCTCTTCCAAACTCTGGATTTTTGTTGGAAATATGCCTCAGTGATCACTTTCACTCCGTTTTCTGTACACCATCATTCAAACTGCTGATAAACATTTTAATTTAATATTTCCCTTGAATTCCACTGGTAGCAATTATTGAACAGCCAACGCAGCCGATTCTTTTATATCAGCAGATTCACTTATGTCAGACATTTTTGACAAATTAAATGTTCCTTAATTTCTCTCTAGCAAAAAACTGACACATACATTAACAAACTTTTTTATCTATAGAAACGTTCATAATTCTTGATCTTCCTGATTTGTAATTAAAAATTTATATCTGTATAAATGTAACAATTAAACTAAAAATATCTTAGTATCCTTTTTCAAAACCATAGTGGAAAACCTGATGTGTGTAACACGTAGGATAAGGTTTGTTTTAATAATGTTTTGAAAACTTGTACATTTAGTAACTAATTTGAGTTAGGAAAAGTTGGATTTTTCCTAACTAGTGCGAAAAAAACTAACTATTCATTTATTGTCAACTCATGCCCTATTATCCTTAAAAATTTTAACTATAACTTTTTCATTATTAGTTATGGAAAGCCCTGCACATGTATTTGATGAAGTAGAAGCCGACTTTGTATTTATATTGATCTCTTTTTGACTCAATTTTTTTAAATCTACTTCAAGTTTTTGTTGAACGGAATCCTCTATACATCCTTCTGCCACGTTCGTTGCTTTCTATTCACCATATCTTTTAAGAGTGGTGATTTCTCCTCCTGCATCAGCCAGTATCGTAGCAGACGTTTGCAGGAGTTTGGTAAGGTATACTTACCAAAATCTGCGATAAAATCCGTACCGAGCTACTCAATAAGATCAGATCAGACAAGTATTCAGTGGTACAAAATGCACACAGAGGATGTACTGATGAAGTTCCCGTGGCAGGACAATTTTTCTAGGCGTTTTTTTTTTTTATTTAAGTAGATATTAGAGAGTTTTTGAACCCCTTAAAATTTACGTTATCGTTATGGTTATGGTTATTCTGAGCATGCGCAGTGCCGAAAATGATACTATTTTTGGCACTGCGCATGCGCAGAATAACGATAACGATAACGACGTGCTAAAATTTAAGAGGTTCAAAAACTCTCTATTATTACATAATTAATTTTTTTGTCTTTACATATAATCTAATCATGCAAAGGACATGCACTTCTTTATTTAAAACAAATTGTCGGAAATAATTCTTATGTGGACCACAGGGACCCACCCATTATTGACTTATAGTGAGATATTTTATATTCGTATTTTCAGATACCAGGCCAAGTTAGATACGGTCAACATAACTATTGCAGTAAACTTGTTTTATTTGATGTATAGAATGATATTGTTTGTACTTATTCTGTCTAAACTTTCTTGTTTCACATTCCTGATTACAATGTTACAATTTGTGAAATTTTCCAGCTCAGGAAATTCACCACACGAGTTACAGTGTACACCCTGTACTTGTTACACTGGCAGCTCGGTAAGAAACAAAGGAAGACAGATGCACGGCATGAATAATGTATAGTCCTTCGGCTAAATAAAACGGTATATTTTCAGTTTAAATGAACAATGTCGTCCATCAACCTCCATGAAACATTTCCAAAGAGAAATTACCTTGAAGATGGAATTACCAGTTAATAATAATCATCATTATTTTCTTCAATGAGCAATATATTATCAGATTCCTGACTATTCTGTTTCAAAGTAACAATTACTGTTAATAAAGTGGATACTGGAAGCGGATGTCTTTTTATGAAACCGTGAAAATAATTGTTTTGAAAAAAACACAGTTCTCATTTAGATGTTTCAAGAAATATATAGAAAACACTCTATATACTAGTATTTCGGCTTGTTAGGCCTTCCTCAATAGAGTAAATGTCAAATATTTCCAAGCGCATTTTAGTTAGTTATCTATTTACCTACCCCGGTTAATTCTTCCCATCTGGGAAAGCTCTATTTTATAATACATTTTCTAAGAAGAACAGATCTAAGCGCTTTCCTTTCTTTTTCCGATGCAGTACCTTTACATTTTTCAGATTTATAAAATGATTGTTTTCTATATAATGCGTCGATAATCCTGAATTTTTTACGTTATTTAGTATGGATTTTTTATGTTCTTTTACTCTAGGTTCAATACTTCTACTGGTTTGACCCACATACACGGCATTACAATCCACGCAGTTAATTTGGTATATTCCCGATTGTTTACAAGTAACAGTAATATATACAGATTTTCATAGAATGGCCAATGTACTGGTTTAATTGCATTTTCCTGACGTAACTCAATAAGATTACTTTTTTTGGCCGATGTTATTGGCGGGGGATTTTTATACGTGTGAAGAAGGTCTATTTTGCTATCCTTGTTTGCTTTAATCCTCATCTTATTTCTTATATCAATTAACTTAAAATTTTCCTCTTCGTAAGATGTTTTGTAGAAAATAATGTAAGGTTTATCTTTTTCTATTCTAACAACTTTTATGTCATTCCAAATAACCTTTTCATTGATCTCATTGCAACTGTAATTTTTTCCCAATTGTAAAGACTATGTTTTAAAGTCAAAAACATCCTTGGAACAAATTTCACGAACTTTATAAGGGGTTCCTGTTTTTTTTGCCCCTTGAATGACTGTTGCCCACTGAGCAGGGACGTATATTGGGCCACTTTTTAGCACTCGTTTTTTCTCTCTCAATTATTGAGACTAATGTCACACAACCGAGTCAAAACGTCTCGTACAACTGGTTCAATAGTGTAACAACTGAGTTGTTACGTTTTGTAATTATTCACAATTAATGCGACTCTAAAAAAGTTACGTTTCAATACTGTAACAAGTATAGTTGTTACCATATAGAACCAAGAAGTATTTGATTATCTGACTTATTCACAATGTTCCTAGTGACATCTACTGTAAAACATTGTAACTAATACTTGTTTCTATATTGAAATATATAAAATCCCATTTTCTCGTTCACATAGTGGGACTAACTCGAAAATGGATTTTTTTGACTTGTTACAGTATTGAACTGAGGTATCGATATGTGAAATTTAGTATTTTGAAAGTAAATTTAGTTATTCTAATAAATATCAGTTATAGCTTAAGCTTCTGCAGTTTTATACAAGGTTCGTATTTTAAATTTCGTTTATATGAAACAAGTTTTACTGGCTTTAATACCATCGAGAGGCTACTTGCAAGTTTTCCAAAGATGCCTAGTTATAATAGTTGTTTTCAGGAACAGAATTTTCGTAGTCATTATCACTGTGTAGGTTTCTGCTCAAGAAGGTGCTAAGTAAGTTTCATAGTCAAAGTAATACTGAACTTTACCTTATTGGAATTTACAGGACAGCCCATCATTATTTTTTACATTTAAATTTTAACACAGTATAAAACTTTTAGGATAATAAACTTGATTCACCAGTAAGCGGATTAAACATTCTAAAAAAATGTTAAATGCCTTAAACTAGGATTTTTTTATTTAGTAGGTTCTATATAACGACTTAAATTTGACGCCATCTGTATTACATTTTTATGGTAGTCTGGCGTTCTATTAAATAGGAATAGTGAGTATTCCTATGAGTTGAGGATTTGGTCTGAAAAATATACCTACTTATTTACAAGTATACCGATGTTGAACAACCACAAATAAAAATTCTGGTCACGTTCAGCATCACATCATTACGTATGCATTATCATGTCCAGAGGGCAAAAAATAGAGTTATATTTGAGGTGACAAATTTAAGATCAATTTCCTATTCGACGCATATGTCGCATGTAGACATGGGTTGGAAAAGAAATAAGACAAATAAGGCAAGGCGAAAATCACAAAGCAGAAACTATATACACAATTATCGTGAATTCATGAACACAGCGCCCTTTCATGATGTCAGTTTTCTTGGTTGCAGATTTTGATCAATCTAAGAAATTTTGCTGCAAAAACTGATTTCACATAAGACTATAACATAATCTGTTATTCAAATATATATATATATATATATATAAATAAATAACTCAGGGCTCAGGGCTTAGCGTCTCGATCGCTCAACCCAGAGGTCGTGGGTTCTAATAATAATAATAATAATAATAATAAACTTTATTCATCTTTAGAAATGCATACATTTATAGACAAGTCAACAAAACAGTTCAAATCCATATTTCTACCAATAAGTTGAACTAATGAAACATATAATCACAAACATCACAAATGCTAGTACAATCAAGTGGGTACAATCTATAAAATTATATTAAAGCTAATAAAGTACACAAACGTCATCAAATACAAATTAAGACAAATACAATAGCAAACAGCAACATGGTAACCTCAATCCCAAATGTGCTCATTTTCCCTTACAAGTTCAAAAAATTCTGAAATGTTGTATAAACAGTTGTGAGTTAATATTTTTTTAAGTTTTATTTTGAACTTTGCCAATACAAGATTACGAAAATGCAATGGTACAGCATTGTACAAATTAATTTTCAAATGACTTGTTCTTTGGAGTCTGTTTTGTGGTATCAGCAAATTAATTTTATTTCGAGTATCATGATTATGTAATTCCTCATGTGTAACATATTGTTGAAGATTTTCTCGAACATGTAGTATATTGTGATACACAATGACAGAGAATAGAGTCATAATTCTTAATGACAGGAACAATGGCTTGCAAGTTTCATTCCATGGGGCATTAACTATACTTCTCACTGCCTCTTTTTGAATTAAAAACACTTTCTGTAATTGACAAAAGGATGCATTTCCCCAAGTCAAAATTCCATATATGAGATGTGAATTAAAAAGTGAAAAGTAAGTTGTCAATGCGGCCTGCTCATTTACGGTCTTTCTTATTTTACGAATAGCATATATTGCCTTACTTAATCTGATGCAAAGCACCTTGATGTGCTCAGACCATATTAAATTTCTATCCATATGAACTCCCAAAAATGTTACATTACTGTTTAAGTTAATATTGTTTGAATTAAAATTACAGTTTGAGATGGTTGATCTAGGCTCAAACAGTAATGGTACAGTCTTGTTCTGGTTTAAAACTAGTTGGTTGGGTGTAAACCAATGCTTAGCCTGTTCAATAATATTATTTAGGACGTACTGATTATTATCCTCCCTGCATATATTTAATACAAATGTTGCATCGTCAGCATACATTATAGTTGATACGTTTAAATTACTTAGACAATAAGGCAAATCGTTTATATATACAAGGAAGAGTAAAGGTCCCAACACAGACCCCTGAGGAACCCCCCTCTTAATTTGCATCACCTCACTTTTTTGCTTGTCACATTGAACAAACTGTCTTCGATAGCCCAAGTATGATCTGAATAAGTTTAAGCAGATTCCTCTTATACCATAAAATTCAAGTTTATAAAGCAATATATTATGTTCCACACAATCAAACGCTGCAGTTAGATCTGTAAATATTCCAAGACATTGTTCTTTATGTTCAAATGAATCTCTGATCATGTTAGTCAAAGTTAAAATTGCATCAGAAGTTGACAATCCCCTTCTAAAACCAAACTGTTGAGCAGTTAGTATACAATTTGAATCGAAGTAAGCCACCAGTCTATTATAAATCACAGTTTCAATAATTTTTGACACACATGGTAACATCGATATTTGTCTGTAATTGTCAGGTTGTGAACCATCACCCTTCTTAGGTATAGGAATAACTTTCCCTTCCTTTAGAGCATTCGGAAAGTGACCTTGAAGTAAACATGCATTTATTATATCTGTAAGGGGTTCAATAATAAATCCCCATTCCGCCAAACAATTTTTCATTAAATTGTTTACTCGTAGATCAAGGCTTATTCGCAGGGATGGCTTGGCAACCATCCTGGCGATGGCCTAGGATGGGAAGAATATCAACTTGGTGTTAATGTGAGAGATTAAAATCAGTTGATGTTTGACTTGTCCCCCTAACTAATGAGGTTTTCCAGGTTTCCCTCATTCCTGCACTGAATGGTGGTTAGGGCCTACCAACGTAAGTCGTTCCTGAGGCGCAAATGCGGCCCGCGAAATAATAATATGCCGCCCCCTCTCCCACACAAGTCAGACTTTCGGGCTAATCCTTGTGATTAAAATGAGGGGTAGAGATATTATTATTATTATTATTAAATGTTAATTTCAACTTGAATTCTCGATTTTTAAGAAAGAAAATTAATTGAAACAAAAATAAAACTCAAAGGTTTAACTTCTGCTGTCATCTGAAATATTTCATGCGAATTTAAATTTTTAAATTTTAAGATCTTGGCAAATGAAAGAAATTTCACAAAAAGAATCCATAATGAACCCCTCGGGCAATGAAACATGTCGCGAGTGTCTTAATTAGCTTTAACATTACTGATATTTCAAATTTTCACGCTATATACAGGGAGGATCCCCTAAGAAGAAAATGTGTAATAACTATGTGGTAATGAAAAGTAAACAGAAAAAAGTTGAATCTTAAATAATTAGTTATGTAATGTTGATAGAGCATCATTTTAAAAATATATTGAGATATTCAGGGCGTTGCGTTTAAAAGTGGCAGTGAAATCCAAAAATTTCAAAATATAATCTCAAAAGATTTGTTAACTCATCTTCTACAATACATCAGATGAGGATAATTTAATTTTCGATCCAAGTTGTGCAAAAGAACTTAGTGCGGAAATAAATACACAATATTCCATTTAAATTATGTATAATAATTTCACTATTATAGAATTTTTAAATGTAATATGAAGAATGAAATGGAATATTGTCCATTTCTGTGGCGTTTTATGTTTTTATGTTTTATGGAACAGTCGGTATACGATTTATTTATTTGAAGGAGATGCCGAAAACAACTATTCCACGTAAGTACTATGTGCCATGACTGGTGTTGCATTGTTACTCTTCACGAAGACCGTCACTCTTTCATCGAGACCAACCATCAGATACTGGCCGGTTTCTCACTCATTCTGTATGCCATTTATAATGGAATCAATGAACAATGTAACATGATTGCTTATTACTATCCGTCTGACAATTATTGTATGTATAATTGACAGATTTGGCGACCTTCACAGTGATGATAAAGTGATGCAACGCTAGTCGAGGCTCATAGTCCGTGGAGTAGTTGTTTTTGGCAGATAAATAAATAGGTTCGTCTTTCTTCAAGACGAGAGAGGTCGCCTGAGAAATGGTATCTGAAGGAAAGCAGTCTTCGTAAGAAGTAATTAGTCTTAAATTGCTACTGTTTATTTGATATAGTTGTTCTCAAACGCATGTTGAGCGACACTAGACTTATCTGTTCTACCATATTTGAGATGAGCTATATGTTCCTTCAATCTAGTTTGAATCAACCTTCTAATTTGTCCAACATACTTTTGATAAGAGTCTTTACAGCTAATTTCGTAAATCCCCGACTTTTCCTTAGTTTCTATTTTGTCTTTTGGATTGCCTAAAAATTGTTGTAGTTTATTTCCCGATGAATAAACCACGGACATACCTATATATCTTAAAAAACCTTATCAAAACCACGGGTGAAACGAGGATTGTATAGAGTAGTTATGAATTTTGTATTTTCTCTTTCATTTTGAAAAGTCGAGGCATTTCGAAGTATCTCTTTAATTTACGTTTCCTAATTATTTTATCAATTAAATTAAATAGAATATCCATTACTCGCAGCCATATCCCTAATCAATACCTTTTCTTTTTCAAACCTCTCCTTACCTTCTTTCTACCCTGCTACCTGCCAAATATTAAATGTGTATAAATATGTAGTATGCAAAAATAATCACAAAAAATTTAAGAATCCATTAAAACCGGCAGCTTTTTTCAAGCAATTTAGGTGCAAATTAGCTATGGTATTTTATCATACTAACGGGCTACCTTGTAAGTAAAGTTATTTTTCATTTTATAGCTGGGTAGGTACTTTTATCAATCTACTAATAAAACTAAAACACTTTTAACAGTTTTGCTTTATTTTCTTTCTTTATGTATGTTTTAAATAGCAATTGTTATTGTTTCTATCTTTTATCCTGGCTTAGTTTTGTTTATTTTTGTACATATAATAAATCCTAGAATTACTGTTAATAATTTGTAGACCTGATTAATGTCTGAACTAGAACACGTGCTTATAAAATGGAATTTATTTTCTCCTTCCATATATAGAAATAAATTTATGTATGTTAATTTTCTTATTCTGCAAATTGACTGTCTTCGTCAATGTGTCTGCTGAATGCATAGTTGGAATTGTTAGAATGCAAGCCGGAATTAGATGTTTTATTACACTTTGCACTTTCATATTACACCGATTAATTTTCATATATCATAAAACGATATTACTGCTGTGTTGAGAATAAATTTAAACCATAGTGTCACTTGCATACAGAAGATGTATACATGTCATTATGAAAACAAGGGAACATTTTCTAAAAGCATGAATTACTTACCTGGATAGTTAATAGTAACTTTACAGGCAAGTATAGTGAACACAAACTTTATGCAGAGTCCAAACGGAGTAAAATGCCGATTAAGTTTATTACCTTCTAAAACTCTATTTAGATCGATGCTTATCGTAAAAAGGTATTAAGAGAATATTCTATTTAATTTCAATCAGTTCTATTCATGATTCGAGAAAATTCGCGAACATCTAAAAAGGTATATAAATAGTTTTTTCTTCTTATAAATTTTACATATTTACATATTTAGAGGTATTTGAGCCTTTTTTCAAAGGCTCAAATATCTCTTCTCTTCAAAGGCTTTTCTGTTTCTTTTTATGAGGAAAAAATATCATTTTTATTGTTACTTTAACATAATACATATTGCGCCATATAAACTATAGAAATAATATTATTTTAATAAAAATATTCGATCCTTTATGTAATCAAAAACAAAATATGGATCAGTAAATATACTGATATAAGTGATATAAATGCCAGTTTCTCCTGTATTCTTCAACATTTCTTTCCTTGTTATCGAATAGACAAAATTATGTTGAATACAAGGGCTTTAAATCAGATACCTATTGTGCAACTAGTGGTGTTGCAGGGCTCATGGCTCCAATTTTGGGCTATTTTTATTTTTAATGTTTGTAAATGATATCAGCAAATGTACCTACTAAATCAGATATTTATTTGTATGCCGATGACTTGAAAATTGTTAGTCATAAAATCAGAAAGTGATTGCAAGTCATTGCAAGCTGATATTGATTTGTTGTGTGAGTGGTGTCAGGTAAACAGGTAGACTTTAAATAAATCAAAATGTGAGTCAATGACCTTTTCTAGAAAAGACATTATGATTTTGTATGACTATAAGGTAGGGGGTGATTTACTGAATAGGTGTTATGAAAAAAAAGATCTCGGTGTGATACTTGATCCTGTACTGTCGTTTATACCGCATTATAAATTCATTAACAGTCACTGTCTAAAAATGCTTGGTTTTATATTTAGAAATACAAAGGGATTTACTAGTATTGAATGTCTAAAGATAGTGTATTTTTCTTTTGTCAGGAGTCGGTTGGAATACTGTTGCCTGGAGTCCTTACTATGATGTGCATATAAAAATGTTAGACAATATACAAAGAAGGTTCTGTAAATATTTATACTTTGTAAAATATAATAGATATCCTGAGAGAAATTACAATTATTGTAAATTACTGCGAGAATTTGAAATTGACCCTTTGTTTATTCGACGTAAAATATCGAGTATTAACTATTTATACAAAACCATTCATGGGCAAGTAGATAATCCTGAATTTTTAGAAAAATTGCAGTTTCACATCCCTAGAATAGGGTCAAGGCATATTCCTACTTTTAAGTTTCACACCCCTAATACTAATCACTACATGAATTCGCCACTTATTTCCAAGTGCAGTAATTATAATGAAATACAACCTTTTGCTGACATATTTTGTAATAGCCTTGCACATTTTTTTCGAACTATTAAAGATGCCATATTAACTAATTCTATAGTTTGATTGTTATATATTGTATGTATGTTATATGTGTTGTTTATATATTGTATTGTATATTATGTATGATCTTTTATGTAATCTATTTATGGTTATGATATTTCTGCGTTATTATTCATTACTATGTATCCTATTTTATGGACACAAGTTGTCTGTTGGATTTCAATAAACTTATTATTATTATTATTATTATTATTATTATTTCTGGTGTAAAATAAAAATCCAACTTATATACTTCCCAGAGTAATGATTTTAGATTGTGATTGTTAACACCGACAGAAATGTTTTTACCTTAATTTCTTGTTAGTTTGAAACTGTGCAGATCAGTGAAAGACCCTCGTTTAACAAGACACTCTAATAATTGAAATCGATAACGTCATCTCGCTCAAGCATTGGAAATTCAGTTGGGAGTATTTAATTGAAACTCGACTGGTAAAATCAAGAATATGTCATGGTTGTCACCACGATTTAACAGAAAATAGAATAGTAGTTATACTTCCAAGTAATCAACAGTGCATAACTATTGTGATATAGTAAGTATTCGAAATCTCTTTCATACTATTGCACAATATTATCGACGACTTTATTTAAATACTGCTTCAGCCTATCTTGTTCAGGAAATCGTAGTTATTGGAAAATATTAAACAGCGTGCCTTGTTTTGTAAACACACTTTCCTTCTGACCTATTTTTTTCCAAATCTAAGTGAAATTATTAGAAACGAGATGAGATTGTAATATTTGTTTTAAGACTACTTACAATGATTATAAACTTTTAGTACTGACGCCTCAGCTGGAGTTTTTGGCATACCTTTCTACATTTTATTTTCTAGAGTTTTTCTGAAAGACTACTACCCTCTACAACTAATAATAAGCAAGATCCCCATAGAAACACTCGAATATGAAACACACTGTACATAAATTAATTGGCAACGTTGAATCGAGAAATAAGTAGTTTTATATAGGACATTCATCAGCTATTAAGCTATTAAAGTATTATTTTTATTAAGTATTATCAGTTTAAAATTCACAGCAAATTTTACAGATAATTTAATTATTTTTTTGAGAAAACTGAAGAGAACCAAAAAAGGCGCTTGTCATTTAACAAAATTAAGTTTTTGATTTTTGTGAAATTAGTTATTAATTGGAATTTTTAAATAACATTTATAACATTTTTTAATCAGTTTTCATCAATTTTAAGTACTCTGGGCATTTTATATTAAGCCTGTAATTAAATTTTTCTTCTTCTTGTCGACTTGATTTTGAAAATTTTAATTATATCATAAAATCATGAAAGTTTCAAAAGTTTTCAAAAAAATGAAATATCTCTCAAACAGTCCAATTTAGGTATAAGGAGCCCTGAATACAATGATCCTATAATTCATCAGGGAATTAAAAAATGCAATAAAAAATATAGTGTTCCATTTAAAATAAATAAGTTGGTATCCACTTCTGATATAACCGGCAGTTAATGGAAGTCAAAAATATTTTTCAAAAAGTCAGCGCCGATTATTAGCCCTCTAAGAAAATTTTCAAAATATACAGGTTTCCTTATACAAAGCGATTCAGTTCATCGCGACACCCTGTATACAAACAATCCCCTGGGGTGATATAAAAGTTTTTTTATTTTTCTTAAATGTAGCGCAGTTACAAATATACCAATATAGCAATACAGAGCTTGTATTATGAAACTAATTCGACCAAAACTGATATGTATTTGTAAAACTAAATAGGTTCTATAACAAAAAAATCTCTTACTTGTCGTCTCATGTCAATACGAAATATGCATGTTGTTGTGCGTTGACAATAACTGTCGACTCAAGGCGACAATGAAAGGTTCCTCTATGTTTTAGTAATGATAGTATATAAGTGTAAAGGAATGAAAAACCGCGAATACGGTTGAAAATAAAAACAAACGTTTTCCATACATTCATATTCTGTCTATTATTTGACCTTTACCGTTTAGATGATTACTAATAAGCTATAGAAAAAAAGCATCTTTAAATCGACGATATTTGCACTCTCATTCGTTACAAGCTTTTTAACATTTGTTGGATGTAGCCAGTGTAGGTACTTACTATAATATTCTACCTATTTGTTATTTTCTCCATCTTACTAGTAGTAAAAGTTGCCTCATGGACTCACCTGGAAATAAAATATATCAATTAGTTTAAAAAAATGATCAAATGTTTGTACAAATATAAAAGATGTTGAGGAGTATAAGTATTATCAAAAATTGTACTTCTTTTATGGTTGCGATGATGGAATGATGATTTCTATACCTATTATTCAGAAAATGCTGCAATTTTTTTGAAAACAGTGAATCTTATCACATAATTATACTATATTTTTGAAAATACTACAGTTTTGATAAATAGCAATTCTGTTTTTGATCAGTGGTGCCAGCAACAGCATTGTCTACTAAAAATATTTGTGTCATATGTAGGGTATTGCGATTTTCTATATATTTCTTTGTGAAAAATTAAAATGGAGTTAGTTACCCATTGTTTATTACAACGTATTTCTATGATAAAACTCTTCTATGAATTTCTGTAATCGAACAAGACATTAAAAGAAATAAACAAATATCCCAAGTAGGAATTTGAGACATATTTTTGCAAACGTTTCCTATAAACTGTCTGTTCCCAACTTCAAAACAGGCGATATTGTCTACGTGTAGCAAAACATTGTCGATACATACATGAAAAAATAGTACACGTTCCCATTGTAGTGGCACTGCATTACTTTAATAATTTCCAAAATTAATTGGTCCAAATATATCATATAACTTCTATTTTATTTCGTATAAGTTGTATATTATTTCCATTGACTATGCAAGATAAAATGCACATGTGCATGGAGACGGTTTCTACAATTTGTGGAGACATATTTAAGCTGCAGTGCAAACAAAGCAAATAGGTTATTGTTTCTGAAAACATTTGAAAATGTATGAAAACATTAATGGCAGACAAAAAGGAATTAGTTTCGAAATTGTTTCCTACTTCTTAAATTTGTTTCGAAATTGTGTCTAATAAAACTAGTTGCGATATACTTTAGTAGTAAGATAAATTAACCTTGTATTCTAAAAAATAAAATTTGAAGATGTTTTTCCACCACATCAATGAAATAGGAAAGTTTTATAGTGTTTTACACAACGATATTAAAGAACAACGCAACACACTGGAATCACAGATTATTATACAGATGGGACAGTGAGACAGAGAAATTAAATTTAAAGAGAGATGTCAAGCACTTCCCATTTAAATGTCCACTGAAGACTAATGCGCGTATAATACCACAGAGTACCCATTATACTATATGATAAATAAATACTACATTCTGGAATCTAGAAGACTCAGATTTAAACCTAACATTTCGGGGTGTCGCATCATAATTATTCAAGTGGTTTTGTATTTTGATTTATTTGGTATTTGTCAGTGTTGTTTAGTGCTTTATATTTCTATTTTGAAATTTAAATAATGGAAAGTGGAAGTGTATCAAAGTTACCATCTGTATATAATGTAGTTATTTTTTATCTAAGAAGGTAATATTTTAAGTTTTGGCATAATAACCACAAAAATAATAATAATTTGACGAACTTACCTATCAATTGTTGTTTTTATTAGAGTAATTGTTGGTTATTTTGTGTATACTGGTTTTTATGGTTCTTAATAATTACACCAGTGTTTAAGTTGTTTAATTTTATTTCTCTTTGGGTTCTATTCGATTTTTATAAAAGAATAGGTTCACCGACAAGGGCAAACACTGGTGATGCCGATATTATCATAACTTTTTTAGGAACCAACTTTTTTTCGCAAAAATAGGTAGGTACAAATGCATTCGATGGAATCTTAAATCCAGTGGTGTAGTCAGACTTTTTATAAAAAAATTGCTAACAAAATGTTGCTATTTTTCACTTAAAAAAAAATCGTAGTAGGCCTTGAAAATCAAAATATCGTCTTCAAATTTTGCATCAACATAGACCTTTCGGAGATCTATCTTTTGAAAAAATCTGGTTCAAATCGGTCCATAAACAAATTTTTTACGCGAGTGTTTCCATTCTTAATGGGTCACACTGTATATACTTTATTTTGTGTTTAATAATCCTAGTTATATGTTTTAACCAGTAGCCAAGCCAAACTTAAGGAGAGGTGATGCAAACGGGCATAAGAGATTAATTATTAATGAAGTTGATTAAACATTTAAAACTGTATTGAATCATGACTTCATTACTTCATTAATAATTTATCTCTTAGTTTTTTTTTCTTAATTCCTAATTAAAAAAAATAGCAACAGTTAAATAAGGCAATAAATAATATTGAAATATACTATAGAAATAAAATATTCTACACATTTCCACTGCATTTTTAATTTGAACGAATATTGTATGTAAAAGCTCTGTAATTGTTACTTAAATAAGTTCATTTTAAATGTGTTTATAAATAAAAAATATTAAAACCGGTTTACGACACAATTTATGTTTCATTATCTTATGTACTGTATAATGAGCCACTAACTTAATTAAAAAATATATAAAATAAATGTTAGGTAAAATGCAACAGCGCTTCTCAAGAAAAGATTGTAAGTTTGGCAACGTTGTACACTTCCCGTTTAAAGGGACGAGGTCATAGCTATGAACTGTCAAACATCAAAGACATTCCGCCGGCTGTCCCCTCTGTATATACTCCTCTGTGCTGGAATCGTGGCGCATTCGCCATTTTATAGAAAATCCGTTTGTATACTCCTATTTAAGTATGATATATTATTGAAATTATTTTAAAGGTATAGTAAATTTATATCATTATTGGGCCATTATTCATATCATTATTGTTTTTTTAGAATATAAAACATCAAGAAGATAAATAGATATTTTTCGACATCAATGGGCAAACGGATTTTTAGTAGCATTTGTGAACTTTGTGTGTTTTTCGCAACCGAATTTCACGTTTGAATGATTACCATAATTTAACCCAAGGCACACGGATCAGCAGAAGTCAATGGGAATAGGGTGCATTGTGTGGGGCTGTGGGGTGATATATGCGTGTTATTCTATGGCTTAACGCCAGATTATTTCTCTCATAAAAAGATTTATATACAAAAAAATGTACCTCAGTGGAATATAAATCACTGGAATAACTATAGAAATATAAAAGTAAAAAGAATAAAATACTACATTTTTATGGATCTTCATTTTTTGTTCATTGTTCATGATATTATGTTCAAAGATTTGAAAGTTGTCAAAGGATACCCCCTTCTTTTCTCATGCCTATAAAATTAAAATATGACAGAGTATACAGAGCAATAACTGTATATTTAGCCCAATTTAGCAATAGCCAAACCTACTTATTTTTTTTAAATGGCAATCTATTATGTTTAATTTATTTTTGATTATTCATCAAGAAATAGATTGATTCATTAAACAGATTTTCAAAATTTTCATATTTGCTTATTATCTGATAGTCCAGTCCAAAATGAGTTATAATATCTAGAGCTATATGAATATAGTTATTTATACAACAAGAGTATAAAGCGACTCTTTTTGCACACGAGAAATTTTCATAACGAGCCTACTTCTCGTTATGAAACCTCGCAAGTGCAAAAAAGGCTTTATATTCGAGTTATACCGGGTGTCAACGGATCTATTAGACAAGCCATAACTTCTAGAGTATTGGATGTATCAAAATGAGATTTGGTATAGGTAAATGGTAGAGGAAGAGGAAAGTTTTTGCATATTTTTAGGTTACTTCCGGTTTCACCGAAAATGGCTTCAATTTTGAATTTTTAAATGGAACACCCTGTATATTTTTACATATTTGAATTTCTGAGACAATTTTGGACTAGAAAATGACATTTTAAAAAGTTTTTTCGCCTACTTGATTTTTTTTAGAGCCATTTTTAATATTGCATCTAGGTGGCCATGATTGAGCGCAAACTAATCTTAGATGATGTCAGAAAAATGTAATCGCAAAGTTTTAGTGATTAGTATGATAGATAGGAATGAGACAAGTTGGCAAAATTACTTTTTTATATCTAACTATTTTTTTTCAAATGGCAACACTTTTTAGACAAGCACTTTTCAAAAAGGGATTTTTTTGCGAATCCAACGATACTAAATTCATTGTGATTGGATTAAAAATAAGCTCATAAAATACATTTACTTCAGTGAAGTTTTTAATAAATTCATATACGAGTATTATACTTTAAAAGTTTTAATGTCATTTTCTAGTCCAAAATTGTCTCAGAAATTCAAATATGTAAAAATATACAGGGTGTTCCATTTAAAAATTCAAAATTGAAGCCATTTCCGGTGAAACCGGAAGTAACCTAAACGTGAAAAATATGCAAAAACTTTCCTCTTCCTCTACCATTTACC
Organism: Pogonocherus hispidulus; assembly: GCA_963924545.1. NCBI lineage: Eukaryota > Metazoa > Arthropoda > Insecta > Coleoptera > Cerambycidae > Pogonocherus > Pogonocherus hispidulus. The sequence continues at coordinate 45,313,566 of OZ004698.1, read as the reverse complement.
TATACCAAATCTCATTTTGATACATCCAATACTCTAGAAGTTATGGCTTGTCTAATAGATCCGTTTGACACCCGGTATACATGATTTTTTCCAATACTTTGGTTTTTTAATATAGAAAGGAAAACGCCCTTTATTATTAACGTTTTGAAAGCAAAATGTTCTATTTTTATTGTTTTGGCTGTGACAGTGACATTAAGCAAAATTATTGTATTGTGTATTACCTCCATTTAAACAACATAAGTCTGTACTTTTTTGCACTCTATTTGCAAGTCATCATAAATGGCACATTTTTGACGTAAGTATTGGAAAAAATCAATTATATATTTGAAACACTGTACCTTTCAATATTTTTTCTGGTAATATTCAACCGAAACGGTTAGTACAACACGCATTGAGTGTTTGTTACAAAATTTAAGTATATTTATTTACAACTATCATTCAACAAATACAGATGCCACAATTTGTCACTAATGTAGATATATATTATAAATAATTATAATAAAACTCTTATAAATAATTATAATATTGACAATAGTTATTACTATAGTAGCAACAAACTGTACTATAATAAACTACAGTAAGAACCAAATACATTATAAAAAAACACAAAAGAACAGAAGCAGTATGTAAAATGATGGTGAATAATGAAATATATATAATGCACTGAAAATAACAATTAACAGTAATATTTTTATATATGTCAGTAACTTCATGTAATAAGAAAGTTACATTTAATCTTTACATGTTTAGATTTTTTTATTTCATACTGTTCAGTAGATCTACTAATCCTGCACTAATTTGCGGTCGATAAATGGAACATTACAGTACTTGATACTGTAATGTCGTTGCCTAACAACGTTGCACTGGATTGTTATTAAGAGCTATGTTTTGAGTTTAAATCAATTCTTGACATTTATTCGCTTTAATTTAGTAAAACTAAAAGTCACGCAAATAAATAATGCTTTTTGAGTGAAGCTACGATGTTGGGGAATTTATTTAAAATTTCCTCTGGGCACTCCATGATTATACAACCAAAGTAAATTATGATACTTCAAAAGAAGGTTAATGTCATGTTAATGTCACGTTGCATGTCAGGGCTGTTAAGATACTGATGCAATTTGAATATTGTGAGATTTTATTTTAATGATTGATTTAAAATTTACAATAATTAATTTTTATTTTGAAACGACGACAGTATAAAATAAAATATCATACGATACACGTTAGTAGTGGTGAGAAACACCCCGTAGTGCCCTCTTTGGGTCTGGGCTACTATCTGGCTGATAATTATTGTCAAATTGACAGACAGGTAACGACCTACTTATCCGCAGGTGACTCCTATGGAGATGCCGATGTAAGGCAATGTCAGTCGGGGGATATTGCCCGTGGAGTAGTTGTTTCCGGCATCTCCTTCAAATAAAAAAATCACTTCTATTAGATATTTACAGTACTCGTTTACACTCTCAGCTCCTATAGTTGCCTCGTCCGTAAAAAAACTTATACTGTAATACCTCAGCTACTAGACGTAAAGTACTATTAACGATTATAATTTCAAAATTGAGTATTGTAAACAAATCTCTTTTAATAAATAAAGCGATACAGAAACCTATGAACAAGGTCTGCCTATACATTTGAAGACATTTTATCCACTGCTTACTGCTTGTATATTTGCGATGCTGCTGCAAGTGACAGTGTTCTGATATAGCATCACTCCCTAGCAATCTATTTCTCCATCACACTAGAAACAAATAATCCAAAGGAAGGTTTCAGGAACACGTCTTCGGAATTTATTAAGAGAAAAAGTGATGGAAACAAATTGTAGCGAACTAGAACGAAAGTACACCGCAGGCAAATTAAACTGCACTTTATTATCTCCAAATAGAAATATTGTTTATTCTTCCTGTGACTAAATTAAATTTGGGTGTGTCATAATAGAACTTTCTATTATAAATATTTTAAATATATTTTAATGAATTTTCTTCTAACGGGGACAAACTATGGTAGCGACTTAGCGTTCATATTATCGAAATGAAACCAAGCAACGTAGTTCGCGGTTAGTACTTGGATGGGTGACCACTGAGGGATCACACGCGATGCCTGCCTACATTTTATAGTGGCCTGTACGTCGGTGAATTTACAAATATAAGAATACTTATAAGATACCTCTTCAAATAGTGTTGACTAGGTAACGGTAAAATTTTATAGTTTCAACTATAATGTGATGCTGTTATCATTGGTAGTCCTTTTTGGGATTATACCATCTGTAAAATAATAAAGAACAGGAAACTACAAGTACTCAAATTAAATATTCAAAGTGTAGTATCAAGGCAAACTTGTAAAGTTTGCCCCAAAATGATGTTGTTTTGTTTTCATTTTGCATATAATCTATATTAGTTGTAATAGAAAATTACTTCTTAACTAAAGGTATTGGTAAATTGTTGATAAGTTTATAGATTATGAATGAAATATCAAGCATCTAACACAATACCGCTCAAATCGTAGTAACATACAATAGACACAAAGATAAAACAACGAGTATTTCAATGAGGATGCGCGTTTACACAGAAGTTAAAATGTTTTTGATTCTAGGAGAATGAATACCAGGTCAATTAAATCAGATGTTCAAAAATCAAAAAATTTTTAACTAATCTGATACATGCGTTGCCAAAACTTCTATAAATTAGTAAATTATTAAAACTAATTACTAAAACTGATTACTACTTGTATTATTAATATTAATATATATCTCCAGAATAATGATTGGCAATAATCCATGAATTAAAGGCAATAAATAACTGAACAAACTGACCATATAACCATTCTTCAAAACCTCTAGGAATAGGCCATGGCCATATTTAGGTCTTTGCAAAAAACACAACAATGTGTTTTAGTTTGTATCTCTAAAAATAACTGAACTATAGACACAAGAATTTTGACATTAGTCACACGAATTATTTAGGCATGAACCTAAATAAGAAAGGAAGAATCATGTTGATAACAGATTGACCACAAATTGACAGAAATTTTCCGTGGACCACTTCATATGTCCATGAGATTACTTCATTATAAATTGCTAATTTATATAATTTTGTTTAAACATAATCATAAACTACTTCCACCAATAATCACACCTACAGTAATTTTATTAACGAATACGTCCATTATATGAGGTTTGAAGAAAAAGTGGGAAGTATTACTTAAACTGTCTTTGAGTTTTATGATGGAATTTTAAAAACTAAAACAAAGTAAACAAAGGCAAAAATCGCACTCTTCCAAATTATTTCCCTACGATCGAAGACCATTTAACTTATGTGTATATTTGCGTACGATCTAATTTGAAGAGAGCATAATGAACATTATTTTGTAGTCTCCATAAAAAAAAGAATGGTTAAACAATGTAATAAAAAATATTTAGGAACAACTGCCGATGCCTCTGAATTTGTCTCCCATTGTACGCTGCTGTGTTTGACTCAATCCTCCAGTGATCCGCCCGCTGCAATACGCTATTATTTCTCTGAGCGGGTGTCCGAATGAATCCGGATAGCGTAATCCCGAAATATATGGGTACTAGACTGGTGCGTGAGCTCCAGCTCCTGAGGGAACGTGTCAAGATTTAGCCCAAGAAAATACAGCAAAAACTTCTATTCTAAATCGTAAGAGATAATTACTGTTTTGTTTATTATTTTAATGTAAAATATATAGTATATTATAATATAGTTATAGTTGTAGTTATAATTATAGTATATATAATAAATGATAGAACTAGTTTCTACACCCCGTTATTGTAGTTGAAGATTATAAATATCACATTATTTTTGTTTTATACAGTAGCGTAGCATTTATTCAAAAAAACTAATCCAAGACAATGGAGGTGCGCGCCACTGGATTTTTGTATTAAAATGAAAATAAACATGATGATAGAGATTCGTAGCCAAGTACCCAACTTACAGTACCCACAGTAAAACTTCTTAATACCTAAACTAGATTTTAGTTTTCAACTTCAACACCCTGCGTCGCGGAAATTAAGCGTGTAAATCCACAATTTTTTATATAAAACACCCTCCCAATTTTTTTTAAGTGCAATATAGCAGTATAAAGACCTTGTATAATTTCGCTTACGTAACTTCCTAACCTATATTGAATTTGAAACTTTAATTTCTTTCTTGCAAGGATTGCGAAGTCTGTGATTTTTTACCGTACTAGATATCGGCTTGCCAAACAAACCGAGAAACAATCGGAAAAGTGAAAACTCTTTTTCACATCATTGTTATTTATGAAGAAGGGAGTGATTCTTTTTCTAGATTCTCTAATATCGTGTTTGTCGGGATGTATTACCGGAGTTTATGGAGATTTATCGGGGGATATAAAGGGATGACATAAAGGCGCGAAGAACGTAATAATTTGACGGCTGCCGACGAGGCACATGTAGTTTCATATAAATAAAAAAGAACAGGAGGTTTTACGCATTGTACGTTGAAAATGAAATCTAAATCGTTAGCTTTGTGGTTTGTATTCAATCATAAAATACGAGCCGGGAAGCAGTTATCACCTGAGCTTCAAACAGATGGTTTATACGAGTATAAGTAGGATAGGAATTTTATTCTGCATTAGACTAAAGATATAAGTAATTTCCAATTGTCATCTGCGTGAAAACGCTTTCGATACCACTGCATCATAAGATGAAGTAAGATTGCAGGTCTATCTACTGAACAAGGATCTTTTGCAATCCCAATTTTCTGCTCTGAAAAGTACATGAAGAAAGTGTCAATAATTTAATATTTTGTGAGAACATTCGGCGATTCAATTAAACCTTTTAATTCGAATTAAAGAGTTTAATTCAATCGCCGAAATGTTCTTACAAAATATTAAATTATTGACACTTTTTCATGGTACTCTTCAAAGCAGAAAATTGGGATTGCAAAAGATTCTTGTTCAGAACGCAGGCTTACAATCTTACTTGATCTTATGATCCAGGGTTAACGAGAGCATTTTCACGCAGATGACAATTTTTCATTAAATTGTTGACTCGTATAATACTATTTGTTTGCTTAGAGGGATGGGATGCAACAAATTTTGCTATAAGCTAGGATGTGAAATACCTACCAGATATGAATGTAAGAAATTAACTTGAGTGTGTTTGACTGTTCTCGTAAGTACTTATTGAGGTTTTCTAAGCTTCTCACATCCCTACACCAAATGTCTACTGCTACTAGTATCACACTTTCTAATTAATATTACTGATTAAAATGAGAGGTAAATATTAACTTTAGAATTTGAAAGGCAGAACTTTATCTATTCTAACATAACTTTCTTTTTTGTTAGTAATATTAATCATATTTTACAGTGAGAATTTCATTTTTGGTTAAGGAACATTAAATTACTAAAAATTAACACTCTACACTGTATCTATCGTTTTGCTCAAGAGTTTTACTTTCTTCTGTTCCAATTTTCGTAAAAGTGTTACGAAATACTCAAAAGAGAACTGGATAAAATACAAGAGATATACAAGAGATATCGTATGTATATCAAGCTTTATATAATCTACTAATTAAAATAGTCCTTGCAAAATAACATGAAACATCTTTATATAATTAGTCGTGTAAGGCAGAGAAAGCTGTTATACATTACAATATTTAACCTGCCTGGAGATATTGAATTTAATTTTCATCTAGTTTTAGAACAAGAAATTAGTAAATCCCATGAAGAGTTGCATGAAATCCTTACAAGTTTATTATCATGTTCCATGCAAGGAACACGGAACAAAGTTAAATTGTTTAATCAAGATGGTTAGTTATTTTCTTTTATCAATTACCACACAGATCTCAACTAACTTATGTTGAGGATGACAATAGAAATAAGCTTTCTGAAACTAATATGTCCGAAAGTGTTTACGTCTAATGAGCAATGGTATCAAAAAAAAAAAACAATAGAAGTTCCTGAACACTATACCCCAGCAATAAATTTGATATTTTATTTCTAACATAGCAACATTGCAATTAAGTAGTCAAAACGTTAAAAAAAGGTTACGTGGGTTTCTCGCAACGCAACCAATCATAAATTTTGCCACCCATTGTCGAAAATTCACCAATAAATACAAAAAATTTACATTAAATGACGTACGTCTTACAAACTTCATAAGTTTGAGGTTAGGGTGTTGAACTGTACTTTTTAATTATATCAGACCATTAGATACATTCATTAACGCATGAATCAGTCCATATTTGAGAGATAGATCTAAACTGGTCAAATTGCTTCGAACAGAAGTTCCAATTAAACAACTGTTTTCTCGAAAGTATCATAGAAAAACCAAAATCTATCTATCTTGCATCTATCATTATTCCCTTAAAAGATCTCTACAGGGCGTCCCGAAATTAGTGTTCAATATTTTAGAAGTGTATTCTATGGCTAAAAAGGAGACTTCTTCATATAAACATGAGTGGAAAAATGTATCCTAAGGGGATTACAGTCCCTTAAATGGGGGCATCCTAGTGTCGATTTTTTCTAAATAACTCAAAAAGCAGTTGAGATAAATTTACCAAATTTGGAATCCTGCCTAAGTCTGATATGCTGAATCCGCTGCTGTAAATAAAATTTTAAAATTCGTATCAAATAATATCCAAAAGGGGGAGGGGAGTAGGATAAATATTACCCCAACTTTTTTGGGCTTCTTCAACTTGTAATTAGGAATTATGAAATTTAAATTTTTTTACTAAAAAAGGTAACTTGGTGCGTATCGATATGACACATCGTTTTGGAGCAAAGTCGCTTCAATAATTATTTACATGCGATAACACGAGATGTATGTAACTTTTTTTGTATGTTTTTCCCTGGTTTTGTCATTAAAATGTGAAATTTTAGAGTTTTCTACGTAAAAAGATACGGTTGTTGAACATCGATAAAACGCACTGTTTTCATATAGGTACAATCGATTTTGAAACTTTAAGGAAGCATTTTTCGTCCCATGTTTATATGAAAAAAAGTCCCATTTTTAACCGCAGAACACAGTAGGAAAATTATTGGAAGGAGATGCCGAAAACAACTACTCCACGGGCAATATGCCCCGACTGGCGTTGCATTACATCAACAGGAGATGTTGATGTAATGCAACGCCAGTCGGGGCATATTGCCCGTGGAGTAGTTGTTTTCGGCATCTCCTTCCAATAATTAAGTAGGATTGTCTTCCTCAAAGACAATAGAGGTCGCTGTAATGGCATCTGCTTTCTGCAGATCGTTATCTGTCTGTCAATTAGACAATAATTGTCAGACAGGTAGTAGCAAAGACCCAAAGAGGGCACTGCAGTGTATTTCACTGTATCTCGCCACTACAAACACAGTAGGAAAATATTGCACACTAACTTCGGGACACCCTGTATAGTCAAAATATAATAGTTATTACCCTGTGTATGTATATGTATATATATACAGGTAACTACATATGCATATACAACGCATCTGCTAAATTTTTAAGCAGTCTAATTTTGTTTAACCGAATACAGACGACATATTTTAATGTACTAAATTACACTTAGATATATCTTTATAAGTCAAAATAAAATTAAAATTTAAGATGAATCGAAACCGCTTACCTATTAACTCTTTCTTTGAAAATTTCCAGAAGATACGTATTGATTAATGAATACCAGATACGAAATAACAGTTACTGGATTGATTAAATACACAGAAAACTTATTTAGAAAGAAGAAGTATCAAATAAGGCCTCCTGTCTTTCAAAAAAACATCATCAGTAGTAAATTAAAAAGAAAATAGTGAAAAAATACCCAAATTGATGCTTCAGAAATCATAACACAATTTTCACTGACAAACAGCCGAATATTGGCTGTAAACCTTCGAAGGAAGAAGAAGAAGAATGAAAAGAAGAATAAGTAGCTAGTTATTCGGAAGCTAATGTAGAATAAGAAGTATTTCAACAAATTTCGCCCTTGCATTTTGTTATATTTTTTATTAAATTAAATTAATTATTTCCAGCTATAATTTATAATTACTGGTTAAAATATATAATTTATCAAATGATTATCCACTCATTTATAAATTCATTAATTTTAAAGAGAAATTTTTAGAGGAAACTTTAAAAGCTTGCTTTGATATTGTGATACTACGTGTCCTTATTTCAAATACAGCCCATTTTAATTTCTTTTAGTACAAAGTAGGTGTCCTTGAAAAAGTCTCCGTCTTACAATTTTCTTTACTATTTGTTCTTTACTTACAAATTCAGCCAAGAATTAATGAATACTGTTCACCGCTGCCGTTAGTCTTTATTAACCAAATTATTAAACATGAGCTTGTACCTGCCTCTTAGCTGGCTAAAAGTAATTATGTTCATTAGCTTTACAGTGCGGGTTTTACAAGTCCGTAAGCTAGTAAAACGCTTAATTAATTGTAATTAAAACGTGTTGGATTGCGAAACGTTCATTAATTATCTGGATTTAGTTTGGAACGGAAAAAGTTGGATTAAAAGTTAACACAGCTGTTAATATTGATTACCTAAATTTATATATAGAAACTGTAGCAAAATGTTTAACACTTCACATAATGTTGGAAAGGGGTAGCAGCGTACCGATTCAGGAACGCCAGATTTGTGACGGATACTTCCCGATTTGCACAGGTACGAAGTGTCACGTTAGTGCCCGAGGATCGGTTTCTCTTTTGCCTCGGGCGCCAGTTCCTCTTTACAGTGCAAAAACACCACCACTCGGGTAGCTACAGTGAAGATACGGTACGCCAGGTCGATCGATAGGGAAAATTATACTTCACACAACAGATAGTAATAATACTCCAATAAACCTTTTATATACAGGGTGTCCAGTTAGTGTTCCCTCGGAAGATTGTACAAAAACGGCTAACTTTATAAAAAACCTTTCTTAACAAAACTTTTAATATTTCTTCTTTACTACAACGTAAAATTATTTAGAATTATACAAGGTGTCACAAAAACGAGTTACACAAGAAAGTATAATTTTTCTTAATGGAACACCCTGTATATTTTTTCATTTTTGGATTCTACAGAAAATTCTAAACACATTTCATATAGGAGGTCCTATACCTATCTTCAACTGTTTTTGAAATATTGACAGGTGAATATTGACATTTTTGCAACTTTGACACCCTGTAAAATCTAAGCGGTTTGAGATCAAGCAAAACAGTTTGCACATTCCTATCTTAACTTTTCATAAGCTATCGTTTGGTACTAATTTCAAATATATACAGGAATCAAAAATTTTCAAAATTTTCAGAAAATTTTAAATTTTTTGATAATTCAGAAATTAGTACCAAACGATAGCTTATGAAAAGTTAAGATAGGAATGTGCAAACCGTTTTGCTTGATCTCAAACCGCTTAGATTTTACAGGGTGTCAAATTTGCAAAAATGTCAATATTCACCTGTCAATATTTCAAAAACAGTTGAAGATAGGTATAGACATCCTACATGAAATGTGTTTAGAATTTTCTGTAGAATCGTATAATTCTAGATAATTTTACGTTGTAGTAAAGATGAAATATTAAAAGTTTTGTTAAGAAAGTTTTTTTATAAAGTTAGCCGTTTTTGTACAATCTTCCGAGGGAACACTAACTGGACACCCATTTATTGTCTTGAGACCTATAATATATAACTCTAAATAATATCCTTATCTAAAGCACACATGGGTCCTGGGCAGGTTCAAACATTGCACAGGTAGGAAGTGTCACGTTAGTGCCCGAGGATCGGTTTCTCTTTTGCCTCGGGCGCCAGTTCCTGTTTACAGGTCCATAATTGGTCCTAAAGGAAGGGAACATTTCAAGGTAAGACATACATCGATATCAGAGCCTTATTCTAGAGATGATATCCGATAGAATGACTGCAAATTGAACTTCCGCAAGCCATTTGAAGTTTTAATACAGAACCTCAGTGATTGGGAGTCGAAGGTAACATCTCTGGAGACTTGCAGGCTCGTGTGGTTCAAAGGTGGCTCCAAAACAGAGAGAAGAACAGAAGCTATAGTCTGAGGATTTATTATGCGGTATTCCAAGCGGAAATTTTCTGCAATAATGGCATGTGTGGCAGAGAATTTGAGGAGGTGTTACACACTCGAACTTATCTACATAGTAGATAGTAGATAAGTCTTGTTTGGCATTGCGTCCAATAGATAATTGAACCAACAAATACCAATACAGTGAGACTGTGTTGGATACCAGGTCATAGTGGCATTGAAGTAAATGAACGTACAGATAAGCTTGCTAGAAAGGGATCAGAAATTATTTTCATAGGATTGGACCCAGCTTGTGAAATCACTTACAGCGCTGCCCGAACGACCCTGAGAAAATGGGTAGAACTGGAACAGAGAAGTTAAGGTCTTCTTAAAACAAGGAAGTAAGGAAGGTCTTCTTCAAATCAGGACAGTCGCAGGAAGGCACTGATGGAAGATCCTCCGCAGAAAAGGACTATAGAGAAGCTGGGCATGTGTAAACCTCGACTAAGAAGTATAATAGGGTTCATAACTGACAGCAAATCCGGTACGCTAGGTCTGTGATGATGGAGACGATGCTGGGCTGCACATTCTGAGTGAATGTGAGGGCTACGCTCGTAAGAAGTTAATCCTGGGTAAACCATTCCAGTTAGTTCAGCGAAGTTTCACCGAGTAGACTTTTGAACTTTCTGATGTATGAGTAGATATTTTGGACAAAAAAGAAAGATACTTGCTGAATAGGGAAATCTGTGGGATGCATAATGGACCAAGCTGTAGCCGCAGTACTTTGGGATTCGCCTTAGAGAAACTGACCCGCAGAAAGAAGAAAACCAACATGTTTAAAAAGATAGATATTGAATACATATATAGTACAATTTTATTTATGTACAGGGTGTTTCAGTTTCGATTTTCTGCATGTGGATCTCCCGGAAGCCATAAGTATAACCATATAAATTGTGCAAAATTCAAGGAACACCTGAAATTTTGGTCACATTTTCATACTCTATATCTTCGGTTAGGATTAACCAATTGGGACGAAATTGTGATGGTCTTAACGGATAATTCATTGGTAATTTATACAGGGGCCATTAATTACGACGTAATTTGTATCCTATGATGTACAGGGTGTTCTTCAACACCCTTACATTTTGACAGAAATTTGACAAGCTCCCAATCCTTTCACAGCCGTTGCAGATTTTCTTTTATTACTTACATTTTCTCATTAGGCTCATACCTCTAGATGTTTTTTCAGCTTTGGCCTAACGCCATTCTTTTAACATTACAGCAAATCCTTTACATGTTCAAAATCAGGATATATTTGAAATAATTCTTTACCATGTTCTTCTTCTCTTCTCTTCTTCTTGAGTTTTCTCAAGAACCATTGGCTAAGAAGTTACACATAATTTACTTCACATTTCATTTATTCTGATTTTTCAACAAAATAACAAATTAAGCAGGAATGTTTCAAAATAACATTAGGCAGTATAATATCTCATATCTTAATTTTTATTTTAATTGCAAAATATTCCTGTTTTAGCTTCATCGCATCCATATGACACGGGTTTAATTTTTGTTTTAATAGCTGAATTTAAAAAGGTTTCTTTTCTGTGTCCGCATACTAATTTGTATTTTAAACGGCCTGCAAACACGGTTTGTTCAACTTCAAAAATAATATAAATAGACCGTTGTTTCTCATTATACGTTTTATATTTTACGGAATAATTTGAGTTGCCCAACTAAGAGGATGGGAAACGTGCGCAAAACATAAATATTTTCATGTGGGGGCTGTTATAACTCTTCGGTAAATGTTGCTCTTACAAATATTTGTATGCTGAAATTAAAATTCTCTGTAGATATTTTTAAAAGTATTCCAGTACTAAAATTAATTTCGTGTATTTTCTTTTAGTGGAGTAAAAACGGTAGAAAAATGTTTCAAAAAATTTTTTGAAGGTATAACCACATGAAACCTATACAGGATCATTGGTTGGGTCCTTGTGCATGTGAAATGACTAATTACGACATCTTTAGGGGGGTCAGACATTTTTTATCCCCAAAAATGTCAATAATTTATCAAAATGTTATATTTATGCTTTTTTAGATATACCACGCGATAACTTCGAAACTAATTGACTTATAAACATCAGGTTTTTTTAAATCGATTGAGGATATATAGGCGGTCATAACTGTACTAATTTAAGTCCCCTGGTTAGCGTATTTTTTCTTGGAGAATGGAGTAAACTCGAAATTTTACTTTTATTGCTGCATGATTTTCGGTAAGCGAGAAACTTTTTTATTTCAAGGAATTTTGCCATAGTATCTGCGTATGAATTAAAGAAAAAATATTGAAAAAGTTTTTAGAAGAAGAACCAACCTTCTGTGACAAACAGTTTTCGAGTTATCGCCATTTAAAATTAATAACACAGGGGCGCGCTGCGCCGCGCGACGTGCTTTGCGAAGACACTATCAAATTATCGCACCGTACAGCGCTCTCGATGTGTTTTGAAGGCCCACTTGGGTGATCTGACCAATATGAAATATCCAAAAAGCATTTTGTATTAAAAAAATAATTTAATGTTCTAGTATAATATATATTTTCTAATTTCATATGATTTAATAAATATTTTCTATCAGGAACACAAATTTGCATTGTATTTACATTCATATTTTTAATATAAAGTTAAAACACGAATTACAAAAAAAAAAACGTCAGAAATTTAAAAAAATTTTAATTTTCTAGACTCCGAATCTGACGTCTTCGTTTTGTGGTCTGTTACTATATAATGTGTGGTATGAATAAAAACGAAGTCCCTGCTACTACTACAAGTATTAGTATATTCTACATAGTATTTACTTTAAAACGAAGTAGATACTACATTTCAAAGTGCTTCCTTCTATTTTTCCGGAAATGCTAAAAATAATAGCATTCTTCTAAACATTATAATTACTTTAATACTTTTACTGGTAAATATTTCCATTTTAACAACAACTGAAATATTTTCTCTGTCATTAGCGAAGTTGATATCATGACAGCCTTATCGTGCGTGCTAAGAGTACAAAGTGATTACATTAAAAATGGTTCAAATACATAGAAATAAAATTTATACTGCAAGAATACCATATACCGTCAAATATTTAGGTAAACAATTAAGTACCATCAATTTAAAATGTTTTATGTTTATATTTTTCAGCTAGATTTAGTAGGGAAAACGTTACTTTCTCGTTACTCGTCACACTTCCTTCATCCGAAGACATCTTAAAGGACTGTTGATGTTATAAATACATACAAAACTGAAACTGTTTCCCAAAAACTTTTAAACATGTCTATCTCGTTAGCCAGGATCCGGCATGCGGCGTATGTGTAACGGGAGTAAGTACTACACATTTCAAAGAATGTACTACACTTGTTAAGTAGATACTTCATAATATGGAGTATATTATACTTTGTCGTGAAGCATGTTCTATGTCAAGTAAAGTAGATACTACCGGAAATTAGTAAATCCTTCGTTTTAAAGTAGATATTACGTAGAATATACTAATACTTGTAGTAGTAGTAGCAAGTACTTCGTTTTATCCATACCACAAATTGCATTTCTTCGCAACATCTTAATCTTTGTGCTAAACGTGTGCACTTATTATTGTGGCAATTTCTGCCGGAACACCGGATTGACAATCCGGTGTAGGTTTTCCCTACTAAACCTAGATGAAAAATATAAACATAAAACATTTTAAATTGATGGTACTTAATTGTTTACCTAAATATTTGACGGTATATGGTATTCTTGCAGTATAAATTTTATTTCTATGTATTTGAACCATTTTTAAAGTAATCACTTTGTAGCACGCACGATGAGGCTGCCATGATATCAACTTCGCTAATGACGGAGAAAATATTTCAGTTGTTGTTAAAATGGAAGTATTTACCAGTAAAAAGTATTAAAGTAATTATAATGTTTAGAAGAATGCTATTATTTTTAGCATTTCCGGAAAAATAGAAGGGAGTACTTTGAAATGTAGTATCTACTTCGTTTTAAAGTAAATACTATGTAGAATATACTAATACTTGTAGTAGTAGCAGGTACTTCGTTTTTATTCATACCACCCATTATATAGTAACAGACCACAAAACGAAGACCTGAGTTCGTCAGATTCGGAGTCTAGAAAATTCTAATTTTTTAAAATTTCTGTCCTTTTTTTTGTAATTCGTGTTTTAACTTTATATTAAAAATATGAATGTAAATACAATGCAAATTTGTGTTCCTGATAGAAAATATTTATCGAATCATATGAAATAGGAAAATATGTATTATACTAGAACATTAAATTATTTTTTTAATACAAAATTCTTTTTGGATATTTTATATTGGTCAGGAGATCACCCAAGCGGGCCTTCAAAACACATCGAGAGCGCTGTACGGTGCGATAATTTGATAGCGTCTTCGCAAAGCACGTAGCGCGGCGCAGCGCGCCCCTGTGTTATTAATTTTAAATGGCGATAACTCGAAAACTGTTTGTCACAGAAGGTTGGTTCTTCTTCTAAAAACTTTTTCAATATTTTTTCTTTAATTCATACGCAGATACTATGGCAAAATTCCTTGAAATAAAAAAGTTTCTCGCTTACCGAAAATCATGCAGCAAAAAAAGTAAAATTTCGAGTTTACTCCATTCTCCAAAAAAAAATACGCTGACCAGGGGACTTAAATTAGTACTGTTATGACCGCCTATATATCCTCAATCGATTAAAAAAAACCTCATGTTTATAAGTCAATTAGTTTCGAAGTTATCGCGTGGTATATCTAAAAAAACATAAATATAACATTTTGACAAATTATTGACATTTTTGGGGATAAAAAATGTCTGACCCCCCTAAAGATGTCGTAATTAGTCATTTCACATGCACAAGGACCCAACCAATGATCCTGTATAGGTTTCATGTGGTTATACCTTAAAAAAATTTTTTTCGAGAAGGAAGCGACTTTTTCCCTTGTTTTTACTCCACTATTTGTCTTTCTACTGTGTTTCATACATATTACAAATATTATATATAATATAATATAGGGTACAATTTAGAAAATGTATTTACCTACTTAGTTCTCGAGTTAATACTAGTAATAACATTCCTGTGGTAACAGTAGAATATATACAGGGTGTCCCAGTGTGAGCGTACAAAAATTTACCAGGGGGTGGACCAGACCAAAATAAGAATAAAACTCTTATACAAAAAATTCTCTGATGCACGCCTAACGAGTTACAGGGTGTTATTTTGAAAAAAAAATTCCGCAATAACTTAAAAATCGTTAGGTAATTTTTGGGAGACGTGTCCATCTAAACATCTACATGGTGTTTGTTTAACTCTGACACCTGTGGTGGCCTAGGCCTACGCTTCCTTATGACTTCCTTTGCATGTATTTTTCTGCATAAAGAATGTAGTCGGTACTTTACACTCAATTTACTCGAAAATGGTCAATTTTAGAGCTATGTAACAAGAGCACCTTTTTTGTTCAGAATTGATAGCCGATTAAGGAAAACTTAGTTAATCCACGAAAAAGTAGGATATGCAAGAGTTATGAAGACAAAATCATAAGGAATTTAAAAAACTTCATTCTCGGTACTATAAAATGGTTTTATAAGACTTTGACTCTAGAAATTCTGCAAGGAATTTCTTATACAGGAACCAAGTTAGAAAAACTAACTGGGTTCCTGTATACGAACATAAACATTTTCAATGTTAAAAATCATGGTTGACGTCATGATATCGTGATGTTTTTATATTTGAAACACATGTCCTGTTGGAGTTATAAGAACAAGAGGATAATTGTGTTCACAAAGTGCAACAAATAGGGTACAGTCCAACCAATTTTAAAATATATATATACCCGCATCATACACATGCGAGACAAATATAAATGGACTGTGTTCTTCCGACATATTTTCCATTATCTCTGGGTCCAGCTCCATTTATAACTTTGCAAAGCGAACGGCCAATTTCTCATGATCTCGTGAACGCGGAACGGTGACGATAATAGCGGCAAATGGTGTGGCATTGTTGGGAGGTGCTGATTTAAAATTCGATCCGGCCTAAAATATTTAATCAACTGGAAATAGTTTTACGTCAAAGTGAAAACCGACCGCTGGCAGGTAACTGCGGTTATTTGTTTCCCGCAAATGGTGGAATACGCGATGATTTCCATATACACAGAGCACATTATTTTCGTTCGCTCGACGTTTTCCATTTATAGAATTTACCGAAGTCGATTGGGTTTTTGCTAAACACCAGCACACAACAGTTTTTTAGAGTAGATACATACCATAGTTTCAATAACCCAGGTAGCATCATCTATAAATTGGACTCTGACATAGCATTTTATTATATAAATATTCTTAAAATGGTCCGAACTACGAGTATAAATAAATACTTCAATGCAAAGCGAAACAAAAATATTGTACTTTTTACTGTACTGTAAATATATTGTAAATTTCTTAACAAAATTAGCTGTCGAAACAATATACCGAGTTCTGTTCGCTTTTGAGGTTTAAGTCGATATTCGCCTTTTTACATTTTCAGGGGGTTTACCAACATTTGGGCGCAGAATTCAGTGGCGATATTCATTTTTTATTTACAAACTCATTATTATTATTATTATTATTATTATTATTATCCTCCCATTGAGATAGTAATGTATATAGTATATATTATCTCAATTATCAAACCAAAATCTGCTGGATTATTGTCTACATTCGATGTATATATATAAGAATAAATCATCGATCTGCCAAAAAAGTCGTGGAATATCAAAACATCGTGGACCGGTTATCATTGTAGTTCGTAAATATGGATACAGATTTGTTTCAAATTAATTTGTATGCACAGAAGAGCAGGTACATGTTTTCTGGCAACAATTAACATTTTTGTAACAAATTTTGGGGATCATTACGAAACTACCAACTCCCAACTTTACTACCAATACCAGTCTGCAAAGTAGCAGACTCTATCGAATTAGGGCAGCCTATTTGAAACGTGATTTAAAAGATAACATTTTGAAAGTCATAAAAAATAAATCATATGGCGTAAATTTCTATGGATCCTTATATATAACCAGAGTTTAATATCAAATTTCTCTAATTTTCAAGAACATTCAATTTCTTATAAGCTTATAAAGAAAATTCAAACTCAATCTCGGATAAAAACAACGAAGCGTATTGTGGAACATCCTCTTTCTAGAAATAAAAATATCCGTTAAAGCAAGTGATTCTGTGTACAAATATAATAAACAATAGATAACTAAAATGGAATATTAACATAATCAAATAAAATAGTACACAAATTATAGTATCAAAACATTATTTATTTCCAAAGAACTTGATATTTAAAAGAAGCTGCTAAATTTCATATTTGTATCTTTTATCGTCCTGATGTCTAAAGTAACTACCTATGAATACATTTCTATTTCCTTTTTGATATGCGTGTTTGTTCCTGGTATTATTTTTTATGTAATCAAAATCAGTTTATACTCGGGACAGTTAATATTTTCAATTGAATGAATTTATTTTTAGAATCATCTCTAAATTTTAAACCGGTTATTCCCCCTGTTCTTGTTTATAAATTGAATGAACTCGAGGTAGAACTAGCGTAGTCTCAGGCTACAATATGGTAAGCAATTTAGATATAATGGTCACGAGTTACGCTAATTTAGGATTTAATTTATTTCTTGACAATAACAGCCAACATAATACAAACAGAGGCTATATAAAGCAAATACAACGTTTTAATAGTGTATCCCTTGTTAAGGATAGAAACTCGCTGCAATTAAACCCTTTTATAGTCACTAGTTTGATACTTACAAGTATCACAAAAAGCATGCCAAAGACTTTCATTTCCTAGTCTGAATTCAATTTATTTCCAAGCAAAAATATAGAGCAATTACTTCAGTAAAAGCAGAGGTCCCGTTGTCTCCTGTCTGACTTCTTGTTTTCTTTCACTCAAGGCGCAATTTCCAAAGCGATCCCACTCCTGATGACAAATTTAAGTGCGACGTGGGTAAAGCGTTCAGGCAAAAAACAGAGCTGGCGTCTATTGATTCGTTTTACCAAGCAGGCAATAAAAATATTTGCCAAAAGTTCGCATGGTAAAAAGCTGTATGGGCTCAATGAGCCAAATTAAATTCCAATGATTGTTTCTAGAGTTTTTTGTTTTCTGTTTTTTTTTTTTTATAAAAGCAGTAACCGGTATATAAAATACTCTACGGTATAATAAATTTCTTTATTATAAAATTTTGATGAATGTCGTCAATATTGGCGATTCCAAAAATGAATGTGCCCTCTGCATGAAAATATTTGAACCTACTTAAAAGGTAATTTTTGGAGAGTTATTGCTGATATAATGATAAATAACACGTATTTGCGATTTTTTAACGTAATAATTTAGTGGTGCTTGTGATTTTTTGGTATTAGAAAGTTAAAAAAGACGTGGTTAGTATTTGTACATCTTTATTTTACATTTTAAAATGGTATTCAAAAGAAATCAGCACAACACATACTGCCGTGTTTATAAGTGTCATTCCACAAAATGTGTAAATAGAAGTGTTTAAGATAGAACATAGGTAGAAGTTTGGCCCTAGTATAAGATTCTTTTCTCCAAAAGGCATGTAACAATTTAATAACAGAGAACACGTTTATTTACACAACATAACCACTTTGTTACTGTTTTGTCTATACTTTTCTATTATTAGTATTATAAAAGCAGAATATATAACAGACACTAATATGGTATCACCATACAGTTTATCACACTTATTTTAGTCCAAAATATAAGTAAACAAAAACTAGGTAAAACAAAAACCTGTTTCAACCCAAAAAATTCATATAATTAGCAATGAAGCACTTATGGGATGTTTGACTGCTTTTACCACTCTTTTTATCTTTTATTTCACCGTAACTAGCACATCAGGTCACTATATTTATGGCAGTTGAATGCTAAATTGTTAGATGATGTGATATGAAATGCAAAATTTTTACTCGTCTTCCTCCATATTTGTTTACAATTTACAGCGCCCTCATCGGTAATCTGAATCGCCAATAGGAAAGTGTTTGAACTTTATTAGAAATCTTTAGACATATCGAACTGTGTTGTTCATTTTGCGTGGAATTGATGAGAAAAAAATTTAATTTACTTACCGAAATACATCTTATAATAATAGGTATAAGAAGATACCATAAAATTGTATTTGATGACAAACACCTAAGGGAACAAACTAATAATAAGTTTTAACTAAAACATCTAAAATTATTCATGTAACAGGAATAATTCTAGGAGCCTTTGTGTTACAAATATGTTGCCGTATTATAACCTCGATTTTTATAAAGAAAGAGTAAATATTACAAAGAATAAATAAAGAAGCATTTACAATTTAATTCGACTAACACAATAAAATTCTGAATTTTATAATACATTTCCAATCAATTTCAAAATGATATTTATGATATTGACGGTGTGATAATCTTACAATGTCTGTATGAGCTTATAAAGGGATTACATGAACAGATTGTTTTTGTGCAGATACCAGAAGCATATCCATTTAATCACTGGTAATAACTTTTCCTCACGTTTATGGAAACTTTGTTTTAATTTGAAGGGATTAATAGGTATATTTGAACAACTCTACAGGGTTATCACTAGAAAATGCCAGATTCGAGATAACTTTAGTGCCTTTGAATATATCGGAAAAGTAAAACATATTTAATTGTTTTGAAAAAAACATTGATCTGATTTAGATATTCCAAGAAATATATAGAAAACACTCTATATACTAGTATTTCGGCTTATTAGACCTTTCTCAATAGAGTAATGTCTATTACTAAACATTTCCAAGCGCGTTTTCGATATTTATTTGTTTACGAGCACCTACCTCCGATTGATCCTACCATCTGGTAAAGCCCAAGTTTTTATTACCTTTTCTAAGAAGGGCGAGAGTGTAAAATCTATCTGATCATTCGTAGTACAAGGATTTATAATTAAAGATTTTTTAATTAGTTCCTAATTACTCTAACAGATCTAAGCGCTTTCCTTTCTTTTCACGATGCAGTACCTTTACATTTTTCTGATCTATAAAATGATTGTTTTCTATACAATGCGTCGAAAATCCTGAATTTTTTGCGTTATTTAATATGGATTTTTTATGTTCTACTCTAGTTTCAATACTTCTACCGGTTTGACCTACATACACGGCATTACAATCCGCCCAGTTAATTTGGTATACCCCCGATTATTTTAATTTGTTAACCATTTCTTTGTTTTACACCCGTTTCGTTCTATTCTGCGAGCTATTTTTTCGCTATAACCTGGGACGTGAATAATATAAGTGACGGATAGGTGACGGATAGGTGCCTTCCTTTTCCCGAATATTGTAAAACTCCCGACGAATTAATTTCCTCCTTTTGTTTTTTAGCATGCTATCTATTAGTTTTTCTTTATATCCGTTGTTTCTTGCAATTTGTTTGATTGTACTTAATTCTTTTTTCAAAATCTGCTTTTTCCAGCGGAAACATTAAAAGCTTATGTATCAAACTATGGAAAACCGACTTTTTTATTTGCAAGGACTGCTGCAAACTTGCTGGTATAATTTCGTCGTAAGTTGTTGGTTTTCTATAAACCGAGAATTTTAATTTATTTTCTACCTTTCATATCGTTATATCTAAATAGTTTAATTGATTGTTTTCCTCCTTTTCCATTGTAAAATGAATATTATCGTTAAGGGAATTTAAAAAATTGAGAAAGCCGCTTAAATTTCTATCAGTACCACTCCAAATACAAGAAATGTCATCTACATGAGCTGTATATTCTATATATTTCTTGGAACATCTAAATGAGATCAATGTTTTTTTCAAAACAATTATTTTCACGATGTTTCATAAAGAACCATCCGCTTCGAGTATCCACTTTAATAAAACATATTTTGTTTACTAATAAAAACCAGTAAAACTATATCAAGTATTTTTTTACGAGATTTCAATTTTTGTCAAAAAGAAAGTAGAGCATCGTATTATGTAATTTATATGCATTTATTCGTAGATGGCAGTATATGAAGAAAATATATGTTTGCAAATTACATTTTTTTGGAACGTATCTCTATAGAGACTTAATATTTAATATAGAGTGGTCTTTTGATGAATAAAGGTATTTTAATATAAAACGAATAATTTTTATAAATGATTAAGGAAAGAAATGCAATTTGCAGTTTCCATGCTGTAAATTTAAAACCCCTTGATATTATCTGGTTATAAAAGTAAGTAAAGTTGTACGAAACTTAACGTAAATTCCGAACACTTCCACTGTTTTTGCACCACCATTTATCTTACTTATACAAGTATCGAGCTCGCTTTCCAAGCAATTGGCTTCAGTGGAAAGCTCATTTAATTTAATCTCGTAATATATATTTTGTGTTCTGTTTATGAGTTTAATTATATTATAGTTCGGCAACGCAAACGAAACAAAAAACTTGTATTCTGAACAAAAGTGTTTGAATTGGAGTGTCTGTCTGAACAAGTAAAATTAATTAAAACCAACGAATATATTTAGTATTTGCTGTAAGAAACTCAATTGCAAAACAGCAATTTCAGTCTTATTTAGACTTGGTTGTGAACTGTATTTTAAACAGAATCTAATATAGTTGTTCAGTACTTAACAATATATAACAATGTAATAATTCATGGTATCATCATAGATACTGAATTTATATATATTTTTATTATAGGAGGTTCAGTTCCTTAGAAACCGTAACAAAATTAATAAATAAAAAAATAATAATGAATAAGAGAAAATAATCAAGAAATTTCTACACATTTGTATTTAAACCGTAATATATTTCTCGATAGTATATCAACTCGTCTTATTATAATCAAATATTGTTTCCCCCAGCCGGAGTGGTCCTTCGAATACAATATACAGGGTTATTCAGAACTTATCTCTAAAACTTTGAGGATTTGTGCATCCTTAAATAAGAAATCGATATCACCAAAAAAATTTATAATAAAAGTCTTAGGATTTCCCGTAAACAATGTTTAAAGTTATACCATTATAAAGGACTACGTAGATGGGCAACTGTACTTCAACGACATTTGATATACCACATTCCTAAAAATGTGGTAAAAAAAGTAAACATGTTTTTGTACCTGAAACGCCTGGTTAAAGACCGAGCGAATATAGTTGGAGTGAGGATAATATCTCTATTGTCTATTCAGTCATCATTCTAACTGTGTCCTTTCTCAGTGCCGGTAATTTATTTATCGTAGGAGTGTTCAACTATAAAATTTTCAAAAAGGCTCATGTGTACAGTAATGCTGAGTTAATGGACTGTTACCAGTGAATTATCAATTACGTGTTAGGTTTTGTGAGTGGTTGTTGCAGGAAAATGCCGAAAATCCCCAATTTACTTAATAATTTGCGTTTTCAAGATCAGCAACCAGGAGGAACATTCGGTTTAGTGCGGCAAAATTGGATAAGGGCGTGCCCAAGGTGTGTACAAGTCGAGGAATATTATTTCGAGCAGCTTTTGTAAGACGGTATGTGCAAATTTTTTATAAATTTCATGTTTCTAATACCTAGTAATCGCGTAGCGCAATTCTTCAAAATTAGTGTAACAAAATTTTATTCATTATAAAGACACGACACTTTGGTCAAATCTATCTATCTTTAAGTTTATTTTAATGTAAAAACGCTGCAAATCTTTTTTGCGCCGGGTGTCGGTATACTCTCAGAACTTCCGAAGTTTTTTTCGTGCTAGCCAGTTTGCATTGTCAGTCCCAAGGTCACTCCATTACAGTGGACTAGTATCCATCGGCGTGCAATGAAAAATTTTTAAATAGTTTTCAGAAGCCGCCAAAAAATATTTTTTTTGCACTACCACATTTCTACATGTATGTTGAACATCCCCAAATTTTATTATGGATAAGTTCTGAAGAACACTGTACATAATTCACGTAACAATAGTAATATAGTGGAGACAATCGTTACGAAAGAAACAAGAAAAATTACCAGTGACTATTTATTGTATTATTTAATGTCGACTTCCCTACTACAACCACCGATTAATCTCCAAGTTTGACGATTTCATTTTTAGGTAACTTTATTGAATCCTCAATTGATAATCATTTGCTACATTATTCGTCATAGGCATCACCCCTCCAAAATCTCTAGGTAGGGGTGATATACTTTTTTGTTAGAATTTGCCTTCAAACAACACCTACACAATTCTTCTATTCACTTCGCAATGAATGGTAAAAAACATTTTTAATTTCGTTGAAAAAAGCAAAAATGATTTGACAACATATTATTTAAAATTTAAGCAAATATAGGTAGGTATAAATGAGGCCAAAAAAATAAATGTCCAGTAAAATAAAAAATACCGCATTATAAATAAAAAAAAAAGATTATTCTATTAAAAGATCAACATGATCAAAACACATAAAAAATATTTTTAATAAAAAGGCATTTTCTTAAAATAAAATAACAAAATAACACTAATATAAGATATATTAAATAAATATAATAAATAATATAATAAATTATAATATATACCTAATTATAACAGCTACACTATGTTTTTTTAATTAAGAAGAGTGAGGTTAATGTTGCGCGCTAAAGGATAGCTGTCTGATTGGCTGATATCAAACCGTTTGCACACAGGCAAATTTTAACTTTCCACAAGAAGACATATGACATTTGTTATTAATCAAAGTTGTCATCTCTGTTCAGTGTGATAATGTTGTTGTTGTTGTTGTTGTTGTTATTGTTGTTGGAAGGCAGTGCGGTTACCCGCAGCACTCAGGTCTTTCGACCCATTGTGCCTGCCGCTAATCGAGAGCTATTGGAAGAAACCCGTGCTATGCGCATATGCCAACATCCGTTCCAGGGGAAGCTCTCTAATGTCCTGGGGCAGGAGAAATGCTGCACCCAGATGTTTGTGTCTCTTAACCATGAGAGACACAAACATCTGGGTGCAGCATTTCTCGTGCCCCAGGACATTAGAGAATTTCCCCTGGAACGGGTGTTCCAGGGGATATTCTGTGTGATAATATATTTCGTTTTGTGTTTTTTTTCCCTATTTATTTCCTTGTTACTGAGTATTTATTATAAACAGTTCTTTTCAGAACTAATAGGCTTCAGTTTTGGTCTGTTTTTCAAGAATTGCGATCCTTGAATGCTGCAGCGAGTACGAGTATCGGTATAGTAGGTACACGGAAAGTCTGCGCCGAAGAAATGTCAACGAAAATGATGACATATTTAAGTTATTAATTAGGTATGGGGATTTAATCCTAAATTAGGAAGTTTTTTTTAGAGTTCAGTAACTGAAATAATAAATAGCAACATCACTAACTGAAGTTTAGTATTTTATAATTTGGTTCAAAATTGAAATTGAAAGAAATCTTAACTTTAACCCTACTTTTTAAAACTATGAGCATGAAATTAGGTACCAACCTTGAAAGTGTTCCCCTTTGTAAATTTAACTTATGATCTCACTCTTGAATGGGAAAAAATCAAGTTATAATAAGTATACCGGGTGTTCCACATAAAAGTCCTCAGCCTCGTATTTCGGCAACGGAAAGATACATTTTGATTTTGAAAAAAAAACAGATGATAGAGCTCATCTATGGCTTTGTCACGGAGTTCAACTTGATTTTTTTCAGAGCTAATTGGAGATGGCGCTGAAATCGAAAGAAATTTTTCGTTGGCAGGAACTTTGTAACAAGGTTTATCCGATACTTTGTTCAATTCTAAACAATTTTTGTCAAATGACTATTTTTCAAAAACTTAATAGTTTCAGAGATATCTCTCAGAGAGGCTCTTCATTTGGTAAAGTCCAAACTTAAGCGTATTTTAGAATTTCGAATTATTACCTTATACAATGAAGCAATAATTATCCAAGTCAATTTAATAGCTCTTTTAAAGGAATAGTGGAATAATATGTATCTCTGTAAAATATGGTAAGAGTTTTTTAAATATTTATTCTGTATAATAATTCATAATTATTTGTACGCTTGTCCCAAAGTAAATTCTGAATGTATGTATGTACAAAATGGATTAGGTATTTAAAAAACTCTTGCCATATTTTACAAAAATACATATTATTTCACTATTCATTAAAAAGAGCTACTAAATTGACTTGGATAATTATTGTTTCATTGTATAAGGTAATAATTCGAAACGAGTTTCAACCTCAACAAATGAAGAGCCTGATATATCTGAAACTGTTAAGTTTTTGAAAAATAGTCATTTGACAAAAATTGTTTAGAATTGAACAAAGTATCGGATAAACCTTGTTACAAAGTTCCTGCCAACGAAAAATTTCTTTCGACTTCAGCGCCATCTCCAATTTGCTCTGAAAAAAATCAAGTTGAACTCCGTAACGAAGCCATAGATGATCTCTATCATCTGTTTTTTTTTTCAAAATCAAAATATATCTTTCCGTTGTCGAGATACGAGGCTAAGGACTTTTATGTAGAACACCCGGTATATACTAAGTATATAGTTTGTAAAATTTTATTTGTGAATATTAATTTAGGCTATCTTTTAAATGATGAGACTTAGTATTCGACTGGAAAGCCAGGGGGGCAGTCGTCTCCCCCTGCCACCTCTTGGCGCCGCCCATGCTATTCGTATACCTGGGGCATGGACTAAAAAAGCTATGCAAAAGCACTAACCGGACCAAAACATTTCAGCCCAACAAAAGAGAGTGAATTAGGGTATACACACGAGCGAAGTTAATTAAATCCTATGAATCTATTTACGTTGCTGCCATGCAGCGTTCGTCAGAGCTCAGGACAAAATACTGTTTTGTGTCAGAAAGGCTGACAACTGCAAAATCGCAAATTTACACTCCCATTGAAGTTGATAGGATAGTTTTTATTCAATTTTCAATTCGAAGAGGATGTGGGTCACCGTTTCAGCTTATTTCGTGAGCATGAAATATTTCTGCATATGGTTTCAAATATGGTTTTGCTATACATGCTGTGCTATTTTCAAACTTCTTTTTTATGTATAATAATTACATATTTTCGATGCACTAATTCTTGACATATACCTAAGATATTCTATTATTGTTATACGAGACCTTCGAAAATTATACAAAAAGGACTATCTATTTATTTAAACTTTTAAATAACTGTTATTAAGTTTAAGGAAAGAAATACAATTATTTTGATCAGTAAATTTGGCTGTGGGTACTCATTGATGGGATATCTTTATGGAAAATATATTTCAGGCGATAGTTTTTCTGGAAATACTGGAAGCTGAATCTGCACTTGACTCTAAGTTATATTTATTGAAGGTTTCCCTAGGGCTTAATTTAATATTTCAGACATTGACAAAAATTTAAGACATTGGCTGTAAAATAGAAAAAAACATCCAATATTTCACAGAAAAGTTGTAACTGGTTATATTCCATGACTCATACCAAATAGAACTGATCATATGTCATATATCATATTAATAGATAGAAAAATACAATATACCTATTCATGTATATACAGGGTGTCCCAAAAGCATACTGCAGATTTTAAGGGATGGTAGGGGACATGAAAACGAATCTTTTTTGTTTAATAAATACATGTCCGCAAATGTGCTACGCTACTGATGATGAAGATGGAAACTGAAGTTGTTAATTCAAGCGATTTTATGCAGTTTTAACAAATAGGCTATTTCTGTCAACAATGGTGTTTATTATTCGAATTACTTTGTAGCTTTCCCATAATTCTGTTACGTGCTACGCATTAGAGATAAGTTATTGGTTTAATAACGCAAAATATTAGTGAATTATTGGATAATTGAACCGATATTTGATACTGATATTAATGCCGTAGTTACACACTACAGTCCTTCAATTTATAGTGAAATAGTAACCAATTAAAATGGAGCATTAAACATTATTTACTACTCAGTAAATATTAAAAGTAATTTCATATTTTCGAGATCATAAATATATGCACGAAACGAAAACAGCACGTTCATTTGTATGATCTCAAACAGAAATTACCTTACATTAATAAACTTGGTATTCTATTCATTACTTCAAAGAACACACTGTAAAAGTAACTAACATTACAACGAATATATATACAGAGATACAGGGTGTTGAAGTTAACAAAAAATATCTATTTGTCTCTGCAGTCTCGGAAACCAATTGTTTTCAAATTGTATTTGGTAGATGCCACTATGAATATTTACTTCCACAGAAAATTTCAGCTCGATGGGAATAACCAGTGGCGTGCAATATCCACTCTTGGGACCCCTTTTCTAAAAGAAAATGTATGTTACGTCACTGACTAACGTTTAAAATCATACGATATTTCGATGTCCCACCCATTTCTCTAGCACGTTAAAAAAGAGTCGCACCAGCACCGCACACTAAACTGTGCCATATATTTTGTACGACTCGCATATGTGCGACTCATCTCTACACTCCAATAACCTATTGCCAATGTCCTACAAATTTATTAAACACATGAAAGTGGTTTTTACCGGTATATTTTGTATGCCTGGCTCCTTCGCCATTTTTACAAATACAGATATACATAGAAATACAGATATACAGGGTGGTCCAACTTATTGGACAACAGCAGGACTTCATCAAATGATAGATAACGTTAAAATAATAGCAGTTTCTCAATACACTTATATCCGGGAAAGCTTCCTTTTCTAGATACAGGGTGTTGAAATTTTGGAAAAAAAGTATATTATTTTAAATATTGCCAAAACGGCTAATTAGAAAAATTGGAAATTTGGCACACAGCATCAGCTAAGGATCCTTCACGATTTAAGGCTTATGGTGATAAATTACGAAAACCAGCGGCGGAGTTAAGGGTATACCATCACCCCTTTTCGAAAAAATCTTTTACGCCACTGACTTTATTGCAAATACAATAACGTAATTTAATGCCCCATGCTTTTTAGAACAAAAAAGTATTCTTTCATTTTTTTTATACGGCGCACCGTTTTAGAGATATTTGAGGTTTTATCAGGTAATGTTGAGAAACGTTATCTATCATTTGATGAAGTCCTGCTATTATAAGTTGGACCACCCTGTATAATATAATAGTTTATTAATTTATTGATTATGGATAATGATCATCGTCACTGTCAGTTGTTGGGTACACTGTACAAATTTAACGAAAGACTAAGTCTTCCTACTATTTGTAACAACCGAAGAACATAATCTAATTGCAGATAAAGATGTAGAGAATCATTCTCCGAACAACTCGTTTTTCCGAGAATCAAACGAAATGTTCTTCCACTTGAGTGGACTTTTCTACTATTTGCTCTGTAATTCCAATGTCTTTCCTCTTCATTACTTTCTATAGACTGCTGGCTTTGAAATTATCACCCACAAATACATTTCAATGCGTCAGTCTGGAGAACAGTTCATAGAACTTCAAGAAAATATACAGGGCGAGTCAGTTTTTTGTAGACAAACTTTAAGGGAAGATAGAACACCTTATTTTAAGTTAAGTTTGTCATATAAACATATGTCGGGAATCGCTTCCTTTTTGAGATACAGGGTGTCAAAGTTTTGGTTTTTTTAAAGTATTTGCCACACAGCTCCTATAGTTTTTAAGATAATTTATTCACATTTTTACGGTAGATTACCTATAATGGCCTACAAATTTTGACATATGTAAACGATTTGAAAACGTACAGGGTGATATTTTTTCGGAGGTCAGGCCACCTTTTATTGTCCAGAACTTTTTTATGGTGCGCCACTGACTGCTGATTTGCCAAAATTTGGATTCCATGTTCAATTTAGCAACTTTTTTGTCTTTTGCCAATTTAGAAACTTTTGTTTTTATCGTAGCTGTAACAGTTGTCGAGTAATTTGAAGAAATCTTTGAATGAATATATTATTAAAAAAAATATTTTTATCAAATTTTTCACTAAAAACAATTATTGTCAAACGAAAGTTTATTAATCTAAATTGTCAAAGGTTACATACTTACAATACAACTTTTGGCACTAATTATTTATTTTTTTGTAGCATTTCAGAGACTACATAACTAAGTGAAATAATTATGAACTAATAATATTCAAATGTAACAAATTACTCGACAACTGTTACAGCTACGATAAAAATGCAAAGGACAAAAATTTTTCTAAATTAAACGTGCAATCCAAATTTTGGCAAATAAGCAGTCAGTGGCGCACCACAAAAAATTCTGAGCGGTAAAAGAGGGCCTGACCCCCGAAAAAATATCACCCTGTACGTTCTCAAATCGTTTACATATGTCAAAACTTGTAGACCATCATAGGTAATCTATGGTAAAAATTTTAATAAATTATTTTAAAAACTATAGGAGCTGTGTGGAAAATACTGAAAAAAAATAAAACTTTGACAGCCTGTAGCTCAAAAAGGAAGCGATTCCCGACATATGTTTATATGATAAACTTAACTTAAAATAAGGCGTTCTATCTTCCCTTAAAGTTTGTCTACAAAAACTGACTCACCCTGTATTATAACAGTTCTTAAGAGAAGAATTAGTATAAGTTATAATTAGGTATATTTTATAGAGACAAACACTATGTATATTTTTAATTATACTTGCATGTTATACATGAAATAGGAATGTTTTATTTAATATATGGATTGGAATCCTTGATAGATATATAAAAATACACCACCATTTGCAAATTGCATGTCGGAGATGAATTATGTCTAATATTAGGTAAGGCACTACCTATTTATTAATTCCAAGGACAAATAAGTGAAAAATGTATACGCTAAATAAAGCATAAGTACATGCATTAAACTAAAATAGGTACAGGGTCTTGTCGTATGTATTTTAAACTAACCCCCACTTCCTCGATCTTTGATTGTACAAACAAATGTTGTAAATACAGATTTTAGGGTGTCTTTTGTGGATTCATATTATGCTCACAGAAATATAATTGGGCATCTAAGACCAAAATTACATAACAAACATAACTGTACAGAATATACTGTATATTTTTATAAATCAAGAAAACCCTTAGCTTCTTTATAGTAAAGGCATTTTTAATATTATTTATTGTCTTATTTAACTGTTTATATCTTTATATATAGGAATTAAGCCAAAAAATTAACAAAGGCTAAATTATTAATGAAATTATCCAATATTATGGTTCAAAAAAGTTTTTCATTTTCCTCGTTACCTATAATTCAAGGTACGCAAAGGAATAACCTTGTTATTTTTAAGATATGTCGAAAACAACTACTTTGCGTGAAATATGCACCCCTAACATTGAATTACAACGGATATTTTCATATAACCCGAACATACTGTCTTTAATAAATTTTTCTTTTTAAATCTACATCTTTTAATGTGTTATGATATTTTAAGTAATTATGTGACCATCTTTGATCACATAATTGTTTTGTATTATTTTGTATTATTAAGAATCATATCATAGAACGCAGAATGCTCTTTCAGTAAAATCTAATCGAAGACAACTATTTGATATACAGGGTGTCCACCTAGTGCGCGTAAGTCCAATATCTGGGTTAATAAAAGAGATAACTTAATTTTTTTTTCTACAGGGTTGTCTAATATCCCGAGCTGCACAAAATGAAAATATATTTACATATTCAGGGTGTTCAGTTTTTCCTGGACAGGTACCAACTTCGTTTTTCTAAATGGAAATATATATTTTTTAGTGCTTTTTCGAACTAAACCCTTGATTTTAGTAGGACTTTCATCAGCCTTCCCTATACCTAACTTATAAACTGTTTTTGAAATATTGACGGGTGAATATTGACATTTTTGCAACTTTGACACCCTGTAAAATCTAAACGGTTTGAGATCAAGCAAAACGGTTTGCACATTCCTATCTTAACTTTTCATAAGCTATCGTTTGGTACTAATTTCAGAATTATCCAAAAATTTAAAATTTTCTGAAAATTTTGAAAATTTTTAATTCCTGGATAAATTTGAAATTAGTACCAAACGATAGCTTATGAAAAGTTAAGATAGGAATGTGCAAACCGTTTTGCTTGATCTCAAACCGTTTAGATTTTACAGGGTGTCAAAGTTGCAAAAATGTCAATATTCACCCGTCAATATTTCAAAAACAGTTTAAGTTAGGTATAGGGAAGGCTGATGAAAGTCCTACTAAAATCAAGGGTTTAGTTCGAAAAAGCAATAAAAAATATATATTTCCATTTAGAAAAACGAAGTTGGTACCTGTCCAGGAAAAACTGAACACCCTGAATATGTAAATATATTTTCATTTTGTGCAGCTCGGGATATTAGACAACCCTGTAGAAAAAAAAATTAAGTTATCTCTTTTATTAACCCAGATATTGGACTTACGCGCACTAGGTGGACACCCTGTATAAAATCGTTCATCCTATGAGCAGCTGTAATACCACATTAATATATACTCGTAAAATATAAAAGAAATGCAATTAAGTAGATATTATAAATTTCTGAATAATTATTTTCCATATTTCATACTTCAAACCCACTGATGTGAGATATTTTAATTAAAATTCGAGCAAAGATTGAATTAACAGACAATCTTTACTTAGGTTTGAGATACACAGCTCCTCTCAACTTACCAAGACGTATCCTAACATTAATTTAGCCTCTTTTTTGACTCTGGAAACGGATACACAATGCAGCGGATAAGAGAAAACAATTAATTCAGCAATTTGCCGAGACCATTAGTGGCGTGACGGCATTGCAGCAAATTGCCTTTAATAAACATTAACCGGCTAATATTGGTTTTTGGATTATGTTTTCGAGGCACGACATGATTTGCGAAACGTATCGACGTCACAGCCCTCTAGACTAATGGCGCGAGACTTCGAGGACGGCATACTTAATATTCAAACGCAGGGACGTAGTAGGATCGATTTATATATTATATCGGCTGCACATCCGTAGGGTTTCAGTACACGTAAATGGATTAATTATGCATTACGTTTCAGAATACCTTACAGTTATTTATAATTAATCAGAATAACTGCTAAGCTTTTCCTCATTAGTTTTAATTAACGAATAAACAGATATTAACCCTCAAATTTTATAGGTGGTTCCAAAACATCTGCTTGTATACGAACATGGATACAGCGACAATATTGGGACGACTGAATTCTGGCGAATATTGGCAAATATTACAATGGGAGTCCTTAAACTGGTTTTGTACGGGTTAGCTGAATCACCCTGTATAATAGCGAAACAATTTACCATATACTGATACTATACACTTATAAACAAATTAAATATTTATACTATTGGTATAAGATTTTTAAAGTACAAGAATCCAAGTAGAAAGACACTGACTGAGAGGGGCTGAGCAGGGCCGGTAAGAAAATACGGTCCTGTGCAGGGGCTACACGATCGTGTATGTATGTATATTATGTTTGCAGGCGAAACATCGAAAATTTCGTTTTCCAAGTAAGCTATTACACTTATTTGATCCCTGGGAGTTAACCACTTTAGAGAGAATTTTCCATCAGAAAAATACGATAATGTTATTGGACGCTCAGTTACGTCGCGAAGTTATTTGAGCTCTATTTGCTGTTTTATTTTAAAGAGGAGGAAAATGTTGAAATTAAATTTAGTGTCACCAGTGCAGCGCTGAACGGCAAGCGAATTTTATTATTCTGTAATTTTTTGTAGTAAATAACTGCACATCATGTTGTAAGCAATATGCACTAATACCAAGCGTAACAAAATGTATAAGTGCATACTAGCGAACATTGATCTAGTGAGCGATAAAGCTATTTTGGTGAACTATTCTGTTTATCATTGTATAATTTGTAGCAAACTACAGGGTGTTTCACGGTGACCAACCAATAGAACATGTCAGAGACTACTTAAATTGAAAGAGTGAAAATTTGGACCGGTTATTCTGAAACTTGTCGTTAACTCATATTTTAAATGCAACACCCCGTGTATTATTACATTTTTGGATTCTACGCATTCTACGTGTAGAAGGGCTTTCATAAAACTTCCCTATACGAATTCTTAGCCGTTTTTGCAAAAAATAAATTTTTTAAATATTATTTGTAAAACTCCTGACCTAACTTAAAATTTATTATTTATCTAAAAAAATAATTATTAACAAAGATATTAATATAGGAAGTTGTTGAATATCTAAGCTAAGCTAGCTGTACCTTAACTGTTGTTTAAATGTGTACAGGGTGCTGAAAATTTAGTACCTATCAAGTTTCATTAACTTCAACTCAAGAAAGGTAGTTTTTTTTTATACAGAACACCCTGAATATTATAGCATATTATGATGATTTTATTATTTATTTATTATCTCTTTAGAGAAGTTTTATGAAAATCCTCCTAAAATATATAAAAATATACAATATAAATACATAAAATATATGGAGTATTCCATTTAAAATAATAAAATTAACGACAACTTCCGGTATAACCGGAATTGTCCAAACTTTCACTATTTAAATCTAAGAAGTCTCTAACATATTCTAATGGATGATCACCGTGAAACAGCCAATTAAAAAATACTTCAAACCCATTTTTATGGACTTTTAGACACATCACATCAGAAACCAAAGACTAGAATGTCTGCTCTGAATTATTTTTGTTTGAAGGGAATTAAGTAACTGTAGAGTTTCAGTGGGGAATCTGCTATTATTGCTAATAATTTGAATGTTGAAATTAAATGTTTTGTACATTTAAAATGCCCAAAAATATTACTTTATTACATAAAAGATATTGTACTTTCTGCTTAGGTATTTCGACTGAAAAATACGTAGGGCACCGTTTAATTAATTTTCTATAATTACTCACAAAAGGGTATTTTTAATGATCAGCTTTACATAAGTAAGTACAGTACGATAAAATAAAATTCACCGTGAATTGTTGTTTCGTATAAAATATTTATATACTTGAACAAAGATCTATTTATAAAAAGAACTGTAACTTTTTACTAATTTTCTCCAGAAGTATACTTTTTTTTATATGGTCGGTTCATTACAAGAGAAAGCTTTTTCCTAACGGTATGATGATATAGACATATAATTTTATTGGTCACAAAGTATAAAATAGTAAATATGGTAGGTAAATCACTAGCTGATAACATAGTGTAATAACATGAATATTAAAATAAGTATAAAATATTTCACATTCAATAAACAGACATATAAAACACATATATAATTTGAAGAAAAAAAAATAACAAATATAAAACAGAAAATAAATTTAATTTGTATAGATAGGAAAACTAAAGCTATCTTGCGGTGATAAGCTCTTTGAAGAAGAAAATGTTTGACTGCTTTTTCTATATTCCTGGGGAAAGGGATTGTATAATTTAACAAAGCTATATTGAGCTAGGTACTTATATATTTAAATTACTATTTGTGAGTAACAAGAGAAATAACTTCGGCTTCACATGGTGCCCTTAAGTAAAAACCGCCAACAATGATAACAATTTATTGAAAAATTGGAAAGATGTTTGTTCTTGAACTTTGCTTTCCCTGACTTTGTATTATTTAACTTCCGTTTTATGTGATAAATTCATGATGCATAGAAAATACAGTAAGATTTGGATTGGAAAAGTAAAATATCAAACTACAAAAAAAATGAAATATCTGTTATTATTTAAACAAAAACCTTCAATTGTGTTTATCTTAGTGAAACCTGATTCGATACATATGCTTTATTTTCAATCATTTTTAACTTCATGTCTTTTGTGCAACAGTTGCGTTCTTGTGCTCAAATGTTTTGAAAACATTTGAACTAGTGAGGATTTATAAGAAATTCAGATGAATCTTATCCAGAAATTTTCAATGAATTTAGAAACGAAATTCCAAATTACGGTATCAATAAGATGGGGCATCACTATTATAAAAAAGAGTTTGTAATTGAATTATTACGGAAAACAAATGGATTGCTAAAAATGTTTATTTCTTTGGTTGATTTTTTTATATAGGGGAATACAAAAGTAAAAAATTTGCAACACCAAAAGAAGAATTTCAGCTACTTATGTAGCGCATCCAGATTTAAAATTTTTACCATCAAAGGTAATATCCTGGACGTCACCACCGGCACTTATCGAATACCCCTCGTATAACTTGGCTGTCGATTATTTATTGAACTGTCCGGGTATGTGGATTACTCATGAGTATTCGACGGAAGTTTCCACAAGGATCTAGAAGCCTAGTTCACCGATTAAAGGCCGCAGCGTTCCAGCGAAGAAGTCAGTCTCAATAGGACAGCGATCGAGAGCGAAGAAACAATACAATTTTTTCGAAGTGTTTTTGGCGTGTATTTAATTAGATATTGTACAAGAAGTATTGTGTTGTGTTTGAAGTGTTAAATAAAGATTTTTACTTTTATAAAAGTCTCACTTATCTTTAGAACTCCGGAAGGAGTAATACTTTTGCGATTAAAATAAGTAGAAAAGTTTTAATTCTCCATTGTCTTTAAGCACCAAAATTAAATTTAAAAAATAAAACACTACGCAGTGATTAATTATCTAAAAGCACCATAAAAATGGCGGAACGAAAATTTAAACCGATAATATCCAATTTAGCGGAACACCGATTTCCTTCTAGTAAAAACATCGCAGCATTTGTTTCGTTACGTCGAAAGGAATTACTCTATAGGCGTCCTATTGGTTTTGTTTTTGGATTGGCAGCATGAAACATTGCCATCGGGAAATGAGTTTCCCATCAGCTGCATTTTTCTGAAACGGATGGCGACGTCAACTCTAACGTTTTCACGCAAACCAATTTAATTTCGTTATTATTATTATTGATTGATGGATTCTGCTCGGTATAATGCTAAGTACACAGCAGTGGAAGGCAGATGTTAAGCCAGCGAAAAATACGAGGAGTATAAATTTTTTCTTTCAAGTTTCCTCTAGCTCTAGATGAATATATTTTAACCAACGCAGTGTACTTACAGAAATTAACATTATTTTCAATAAACGGTAAATCAGATGGGCAAAGAATTATTATTTATGTTTTTATAATAAAGCGGAAAATACTAGCATTGGAGTTACAATTCCAATTTACTCTGTAATAATGTGAATATCAGTAACGATGTACTTGACAAATCAAAATTATAATAATAATATATATTCGTAATATATATTAAGTAGAAATGTTCTACAAACTCGCTATTTGAATTTAATTTCATTGCAGGTAGGTTGTTATATTAGATTAGATTCAAAAGTGAGTGGGCCGAAAACCAGACCCTCCACCGTGACCATGTGGTTTATTGTGGCTCACACCTAGTTATATTTCACCCAACATATCCATCCTCTTAATGAAGCTGATCATCTTATTGGGTGAGAACTTATTCAGATCCTCTGGCAGAAGTTGTCCTTTGCCAAATAATGATCCTGATCCTGTATCTGATCCTTTCTCCAGCAAAGCAGGTACATAATATGTGTTCTGCCGTTTCATCAGCAGGCTGAATTTGTACAGATGATATTTTAAACGGGAGTGACCAGTATATAGGCCAATTAAAGTTCGTAGGTGCAACCTGCTTAACTCTAAAAGTTTTTTAGTTCTTGTTTTTGAAGGATTTATTATGAAGGCGTTCGAATGAACTAATCTTGGTAGTTCTTGCCAGTACAGGAGCCCCTAAGCCCCTAAGCCCAGGTCAAGAGCGTTGGCAGTTCTAATTGAGTTGACAAATTCTAATTTTTTTCTCGGTTTTATAACTATAAGGGGGGTCAGGTTTTCGTTGAAAGACCCTGTATATATAAAAAATACGCGGGATAAAGACACCTTGCATTTTTCGCAGTTATCAATTGTAAGCCATCATCATTATGTATAAGTACTACCGAAGGGGGGTAAGATATCATCTTTATATCTTTATATGAAACTCTCTACTTAAAATGTGTAACAGAAAACTCCGTTGCATAATTGTCAACTATTTTCTGATCAGCCTGTATAATTCTTATAAATCCATTAAGAATTTATTGGCAACAATTTCCATGTATTGGTCAAATATTGTAAAACGTAATAATTTATACAATTTTTCATCTGCAATTCTATTTGCCTTTGAAAATTAAATAGCTTAAAAGCAATTATCAATTTCATTTCCGTTTTTATTATTCATATGTAACAGTGAATACAAATAAAATAAACAAAATAAAATTAGCAATTACAAAACAAAACAATGATTTCCCTACAAAGTGTATTATTCACTTTTTCATGCATTTTAAATACGTATTTTGACGATGATCAAATGTTTTCCTTGTTAACAAATGTAAAATTTGTATAAACCAAAATCTTTAATTTATTTAAATTAGATCAGGTTATAAAATGAAAGAATAACCATCTGATATTTCAAAATGTGCTAGTATAAGAAATTCATGAGGCAATTCACAAAGGATATGCATTGAAAAACGAATTAAAAATTGTATTTTCATCAATATAAATTATCATATTATTATAACTGTATTATTTATTTATTTTAGATACTTTCTGACAATGCCCGATGAGGGAGTCAATTTTATAAATAATATATTTGCAGAAGCAACGGAAAATGTAAAGGAAAAACGTAAGACGTAAGCAATGTAAAAACAAAATTAAACAAACAAAACATTGTGAAATAAATAAGTTTCATAAAACAAGGACCCCATGTTAGAAACGTTGATTAGAAATCAGTTCCACAGGGTATCAAGCAGGCAATAACCTTCAGACTAGGTACATCAATATATTTCATTTGTCTTTTTGTTGGTAATTCTAGTTTTCGAATCTTTTATTATTACGAATTAATAAAAAAACAACTACTTGTTGAGATATAAAACCACTAACTTGAGAGGAATGGTATTTACGAATTTTGAGGTTATATATAAAACTAAACTAATTAAGCAACACATAACACACATATAAAGTGTTAAACATTGATTGTTATATAATTATTTTCAAAGGTCGAAGGATTGTTATTTTACATTATAATTATTTATTACATATGTACTAATTTAATTAAAACTTATTAAAAAACATTCTTTAACACTATATCCCCTTAAAGATTTATTTAAGAACCTTTTTATGAAACGAAAAATTTGGACAACTAATTCATTTAGCAATGCACTAAGGGACGAGGTAAAAAAACTCACTCTTGACTTTAAATTATTATAAACGTCACTCCAGTATCCGCGTTATATCTTTTAAGTAGTTCATTTAAATAGAAACAGCTCCCGTCGCTAAAGCTGATACCTACATTTCAAAATATTTCTATTTTGCATTTTCATTCTCGTCCTCGCTTCGCAAAACTCAAGTCGTCGATCAGGATCTCCATCATTCAGTTCTTGATGTAACTGTATTTCATACGGATACATCTTATTTACCTTTAATATTTTGTGACAAGTTATTTTTTAAACATCCATCTAAAATTTCCGACAACTGACGAAAAGAAAGTTTAGGATCTAAATTTATTTGTTACAGTACTGCTGCTTACATATATTCAATATATTGACACGTAATCTCAGGGTCGATTTGATGGTAACCATAAAAAAAAGGTAGTGACAGATATATTTTTTTTTATTTTTAACAAAATTCAAAAGAAAAGGCAGTGTCAGTTGTAATGAGACTCTTATATAACACATAAATAGCGTCCGGTGGAATATAGATCTATATTATGCTCGGCTCACAACGATAATAGAAAAGTAGTGCATATAATAGTGACAACATATGATTTTATAGTATATTATACTATAAGGGACAGAAATGCGTTATTTTGGCAGAGGTGCAATTTGAAGCCCGAGGGCAAAGCCAGAGGGCTACAATGCACCGAGGACAAAATAGCATTTCTCCCGAAAGGTATATACTATTTTTTCCACGGTCTCATTAACTTAAAAACACATATTTTGTTATTATGAAGTAAGTAGCACCAGAATTATTGTATTCGGATTTGAGCATTTATTTAGTAGTCGTTGAGTTATTGTCATAACTACAAAATAAACAAACAAAAAGAATTGTCAAATTAAGATGTTAGTTTGGTTTAGTTTACAGTTTGTTTAGTGCACAATGAATAATTGTGAGTCGGAAGAGATTGTGGAGGCTGCAAATATTGCAATAAGCAATTTGTTACCTACGAAGTCAAGATCTTTATACGATATAGCTTACAATCGGTTCAAAACGTGGTGCGCCGAGAAAAATATTCAAGTATACAGCGAGAATGTTTTGTTGGCATACTTCAGTGAAAATGCAAAGAATTACAAGTCTTCCACATTATGGGCGCAATATTCTATGGTTAAGTCATGCTTGATAATTTACGACAACATAGATATAAGCAAATTCCCCAAACTGATCGCATTTTTGAAAAGAACCGGTGACGGATATCAAGCGAAAAAATCGAAAATATTGACAAAGGGTGAAATCGACCGTTTTCTATCAACTGCAGATGACAAAGAATTCTTAATGATTAAGGTAAGATTACTTTTGTTGTTAGGTATTTCAATTATTTAGTATTTTGATTTTTTATAGGTTGTATTAATTCTGGGGATTGCCGGAGCTTGTCGAACTGATGAACTAGTCAATTTAACTGTAGATGATATTGAGGATGTAGGCTCATCCTTGATTGTAAAAATTCCAAACACTAAGACAAAGATTCCACGAACCTCTGTGGTTACCGATGTGGGAAATATGCTTGAATTGTATCGAAAATACCTGTCCCTTCGTTCTCCCCACGTCAAGCATAAGCGCCTTTTTTTGTACTACAAAGCAGGAAAATATAGTTCGCAGCCAGTTGGCAAGAATACCATCGGAAAAATTCCTAGTGTAGTAGCTTCGTATTTAAAATTACCTGATGCTGCATGTTATACTGGTCACTGCTTACGAAGATCTTCAGCGACATTACTGGCAGATGCTGGTGTGGATATCACGACAATAAAGCGTCATGCTGGTTGGAAATCAACGACAGTCGCTGAGGGTTATGTCGAGAACTCCATTGAAAATAAGACCAAAATTGCTAATCACGTTTTAGTAGGTACCACCACTAGCGCAATCACAAAAACTTTAAATGTAAGCGAAAGTAATATTCCTTCTAATATTAATTTGGAAAATTGTACAAATGTTACATTTAATTTAAATGTCAATAAATAATTTCAATGTTACCTCTTTTTTTGCATGAAAAACGTTCTCCATAATGTAAACTCCCTTGGGAGCATTATACTCCCTTGGGAATAATCGACTACTTCTGTTTTAATTTTGATGTCATAGAAACTGATTTCTACTCCCGACCGTGGAAAAAAAGGGTTATGCTCGGCTCACAACGGTAATAAAAAAGCAATGCATATAATGGTGACAACACATAATCTTAAAAGGTATTAAAATGTGTGATCTAAGTTTTAGTAAATGTAAATAAGGCTAAACCCTCTCATGATAACATTAGTTATAAAATATGATAGGCTAAACTTCTCATGGTAACATTATTTACAAGATATAACTAGGCTCCAATTCTCATGGTAACCTCCTTTATAAAGTGTAAAATATGAAACGGTACAACATATAACTTATCAGCTGCTGACAGTTGGGGTGTGGATCCACTATATAGGCTATGACTTCTACTTCAACTTGTATAACAGCCGCGAATCTTAGTGAGACTGCGGAGGTCCTTGTAGACAGGTGCTGCAGGTTCTGCACGTGATCTCGGTTTAACAGCTCGAAGGAGGCAAAGTATAACAGCCAAAATAGATACTAGCAGGAATAGGGTATCTATTATCAGGGCCTTGGTGAATGTTAAAAGGAACCCTAGTATGTACGGCTCTTTCCAGTGATTTTGAGGACAGAAATCGGCTCCAATGTTGGATGTCTCGGAGACGTAAGGCTTTTAATCCCAAATAGGAAGGACACTTCTGAAGAATGTTACACAACACAAAAACAAACTACGAAGGTCGATATCACTCACGAACGTGACTAAATCCCAAATAAGGAAGGTACAAATTACCAAAAGCACATCCAGAGTTACAGGCCTCTACGATACTTCCGGTTAAGCAGAACACTCGATCGTTAGTCCCCATGGAAGAATGTCCGCGAGAACCGTTCAGCGTGGATTTTTTTGTTATTTTTTTATCTATTCTTTTTATTTCGAGATATGAAGAATTTGTCTACACCACAGTCGTAACCAAATGGTTGGAAATGGGATTATATTAATCTCACATGCAGAGATTAGATATTCTGAGCAACCAGATAGAGAAAATAATAGTTTTGAAAATAGGGGCATCTTCAAATTAATTTGCGAATAGGCAGATATTAGCAGATATGAAATTAGAAAGTAGTTCCACGTTATCGACGCCTATGGCGTACAAGGACATTTTTATCGCAATCTCACTTTTACGATTAACCGTTATTTAGCCGATCCTTCACCCAACTTGCCAGGATTCAAACTCATATGCCATGCTATACCGGCAACGCGAAATATAAAATATGCTTTTATTTACATGAATTAAGATTGCGCCGTTAAATCGTCAACCCACAAAATCGAACCGTGACAATATGCACTACATTCATCTATATTGCGTTTCCAATTCGTAACAGATCCAGTTTGCAAAAATTTCGTAACTAGCTCTCTTACGTAGGGGAGACCGGGGCTAGTTGGCACACATTTCATACTTTATTTTTTATTTAGCACTACAGACAATTGAACTGAATTACAAAATATGTAGAACAGATTTGCATAATTTCTCTACATTTTAGAATATTTAAAGTGTCTTTATAAAAAACAGTTAAATAGTTACAATTTTTTAAAAACATCAGTGTAAGTGTGCCAACATACCCCAACTTGGGGGTAGGTTGGCACACTAACTGGGGTTAGTTGGCATATGTGAATTATATAGATAAAAACAAGTGTTTTCATAGTTTTTAAAATTTATTATCTACTAAGAGAATACAAAATAAAATAGATTAGAAAAACGTCTAAAACTAAAACAGAAAGTAGAATAAAGCTTACAGTTATGTAAACACAAAAAGTTAATAGTTAGTCAGAATCATCCGAGACACAATTTGAGCATATGTATGGCGGCTCTTTTTTAGTGTATGCCTCATGAGACCAAATATGGCATGACACACACTGAACCCATTTTTCCCCTGGTTCACTGCTGGTAAAACTGTCCATGCAGACCAAGCAAAAAGTTTCCTCCTCTTCATCAGAATAAGATTCATCTGCACAAACATGTTTAACGGTCTCGATTTTCTTGTTTAACTTTATTTTTCCTTTTTCATTTTTATTTTCAAATACTGCCTTTTTTGCCTTTTCGATTGCAACTTCCTTTTTCTTTTTAGAAGCATTCTGCTCTTCTTCCAAATCATCTTTGATTGGGGTATCCGTAAGAATAGCTGTGGACCTTCTTTTTCGCCGCGAAGTGCCAGTTTTTCTTGGTGGAGCTTTTGGGAATGGGGGTATGTCTTCCGGTGTAGGTAGTGGTGTATAGTATTTCTACCTTGAGGTAAACTGGGTTCTGAAAAATCTATGTCGGGTGTAACCAACTTTTTCAATTGGCGAATTGTTTGCTTTTTGGCAATATTTGGCTAAAGTTCTAAATGCTATGTCGAAGTCTTTGTGGCAACACTTCGTATTGACCTGCCTTCATTCTTTACCATTTCTACAGTTCTTGCAATTACATCAGTGGGTGTTGTACCCCTTACAGTTTTTTTTTGTAGATTCTCATATCTAAAACTGTTTTTTTTTATTATTTTAAATTTTGTTAGTTTATTTTTAAATCCGAGGTTAGTTGGCACACTGTGTCAACGTGCCCCGAGACCAATGTGCCAACCTGCCCCGACACAGGTTTTATAACAACACATATTTTTTCCAAAAAACAAACAATAATTT
Organism: Pogonocherus hispidulus; assembly: GCA_963924545.1. Taxonomy (NCBI): domain Eukaryota; kingdom Metazoa; phylum Arthropoda; class Insecta; order Coleoptera; family Cerambycidae; genus Pogonocherus; species Pogonocherus hispidulus. Next base: position 45,270,818 of record OZ004698.1, on the reverse strand, counting down.
GATAACTTTGCCTAGCATAGTATGTCAACTAGCCATCTAGCAACGAATTGCGGTGAAAAAATCAAGTTAATACGTTATATTAAACAGATTATCCATAAATCTATAAGGGGACAAAAATTTACTTACTGGTATTGAAAACAAACGAACACAACTAACAGGTGTTCACCGCGTGACTTTGCGCGTGCAATTTTTTACATGGTTGAAGAGAGTTGTCGATTTTATATTTTAATGGTATTTGCGTTTATACATTCACACCAATGGCAGATATAAGCATTGTGCCAACTTGCCCCTGTAGCCAACTAGCCCAGGTCTCCCCTAAATATCAGGTACATTTCTTCCTAGATGATTCATATTAAAAAATATACTGTTAATCTCTAGTTTTTATTTGTTTATCCACGAATACACCCCTTTTTCCATATTTTAATCAGTTGAGAAATTTCGATAATTCAATGTTGGGAGGTGCATATTGTACGCGAAGTAGTTGTTTTCGACATATCTTAAAAATAATAAAGTTATTTCTTTGCGTTATAGGTAACGAGGAAAATTAAAAACTTTATTGAACCATAACATTTAATAATTTCATTAATAATTTATCTCTTGGTTAACTTTTTGGCTTAATTTGACTCGACGTTTAGCCTATTAATAATACAGATAACAACGTGATTTGTATTAAAATGTGTAGCAATTGCTATAATGAGTATCTACCAGTATTATGAATGTTAATAATATTTTCAGTGTAAAGTACTTTGAAATTAAAAGTATCAACTAATTGCATGATGGATGCTCAAAAATACCTAATTGCTAAAGTCAGTCTTTTGCCCTTGGCATTCCCTTAACAATAATATTAACATTAAAATTTTATTTTTTTCATTTTCCTAGTGGATAGAACGGAAAGGAAACTGGCGAGGTTATGAAATGAAGAGAAGAAAAAATATATAAAGAATAAGTAGGCTGATGTAAGCTGAGTGGTCGCTTATAATATATAAGCTTATTGCGAAAATGTCTTTAAACCAGTGATGTGGAATATTCTTTTTAACAGAAATTAATAGGTTCTGTTCTATTGGCTGGATACCGAAAAGTTTTTTTATAATTACAGTCAGATACATAATTGCGACTTTCTTTTACTCAAAATGTAGTTTGATAAAAAATATGGCACAAGTATCTATTAAGGCCATTTTAGGATTAGAACTATTGCATATTTGTTAATATCCAACAAAAAAGAACCTAAAGAAAACAATTTGTTGATTTTCTTGGTACAACATCTGAGGAACTGTCGATTGAAATCGGTATTCCGCAAGGAAGTGTATTGGGCCTTTATTATTAATACTCTACACAAATAATTGACAAAATCATTTCATTTGTTTAAACTCTTTTATTATGTCTTTGAATATTTAAATAGTTAAATTATTAGTTATTATAGAAATCCTACATGTATCTAGTATAAAATCTTACATTTGACAGATTTGTCAAATATGGTCATATTTATTTTGATCACATAAAAAGTGTGACAACAGCGCTAATCATAGTTTTATGTACTTTGAAACAAATAAAAGGTTTTTTTTACAATTCAGTCGTGTTACAATATTTTCGAAGTGATATGAAATAAACTAAAAAATAAGAACTATTCAAATTTAACAATTTCATGTTTTGGTCGAATTAGTTACTTTGTTTCCTTTGTGTAAACCAATGCATATTTTAGTACATTTTTCTTGTTGACACAAAAGGTCTTTTTATTTATTTTTTTTTTTTTTTATAAAAACTACAAATCTATGCTCCTACACTTCATATCCTATCCTGCTGTTTCTTTTATATGTTCAAATTCAACTGTAACCTCTTCAAGACAAGGCGTTTATAAATCTAAGTTTTTCATTTACAATTATAGAAGCAAAGTAAATAGAAATGGTGAGAAGTGGTGGTAAGAGAGAAATTATTATGGCCATATTCATAAAACGAATATTCAGAAATAAATAAATAATATATACATCTAGGATTGTAATAATATATTAAAACAAATAATAATATAGCAAATAACTACGAATAGTAAGGACGTCATTAAGATCATCCTCCATCTGCAAACGCCTTAAAAATAAGGACTAAAACAAATCAAGCCAAAACAGCTATTCTCCTGGCTATATGCCGCGCCGAGCGCTGAATTACAAAGCAAGATTTGCCGTATTTTGGTCTAAACACAGTTAGAATAAAAAATATAAGGATTCAGATTGCAACGAGAACTACGAGGAAATACTCAGACCACACATCGTAGAATGCCACTAATTGCAGACCGGTTTCGACCTTTTTATGATCTCATCAGTGCAATATAAGTGAGCATACCTACGAATGCGAAGACCTGAGTATTTAGCGCAGGTCTTCAGCAAATTCGGCAAAGGTATTTGGCAAGGTCAAAAATCCTTGTATTTTTGTTATATGCTATATGCATGCCATCTGACAAGTAGTAGAACTAGTTTCTACAACCTGTTATTGTATTAAATAATAATAATTGTGTTTTATATTTTGAGAAAAAGATGATCGACAAAACTTTATTGCGATTAGGCAGATTCTTTTTTAAGAAAAAAATCCTTAACTCACTTGTTCCGTATACAATGTTATACTAAGCCTATGTAATATCATTGCAATCTGCAGCCCATTGACACTGTCGCGTCAAAGTACGGTCCAGCATTTAATTTTAAACCGTTTCTACAAATATTAAAGTATTTTTCCTTCATATGAAACTGCTGTAGAGAACAGAATCTGTAAAATGCGCTCATCGCGTAATAATTTTTCAGACAAAATATCCTTTACGAGAACATTGAGGTAAATTCTGTAATTCTGCGTATTTTTAGGTAAACTTTTTCTAATCAGTAAACAATATTTTTCGTATGTGTTCTCTATACATCTCTGTATTTAATCGTGTTACAACGAATCTTTTAGAAACTACAATCCCAAATTTATGAACTCATCCTCCTGACTGATCTACGACTCATACTCGTATGCTGGAAAATTTGGCCTATATTTAAACTTGTGCCCGGAGCACCATCTTCACTACAAATTAATGCATGAAAATCTTCCATTCTTTTCAGAATATGTATTGTCCGTGGTCCTCCACTTCATTGTTTGCGATTAATGTTGCCGTAAGTTCTGATTTTAGTTATCAAATAACCAGCTAATCCTGTTGTGGATAAGTACTTGTTCACAATCTTTCGAACAGATAAATTGTCATATTGGCGACCCATTTTTGTCACGAAAGCTAAAATGACTGATACAAATGAAGCTAATAATGCCTGAGATTGATTGTAAAACAAAAACAAGTTATGACCTATTAATTTTAATACCTATAACTGCAATACACTGAATTATAATATACCGTCCCTTTCCCCCTTGTAAGTAACGACTTTTGGACCAAGCTTTGTGATTAGAATGAGAGGTAGAGATATTAGTGTATTATAAAGTAAAATAGTTATGTACTAGTTGCCTAGTTATTAAAATAGTTACTTATTATGCACTATGAGGATTTACTATTTTTTAAGAAAGAAATATACATATCTTGTATCGTAAAAATTTTTAAGTATTCTGCCATTGCCAGTTATATTTATACTACTCTCCGGTCTCCTTGACGACGTAAACCTCTTGGGAATAAAAAATAAATAATAATAAATGAAACCTTGTTTTACTCCATGTTTTGAAGCCGTATTTTTTCCTGTTTGTACAGAAATAAATTAACAAAAAGCAACAATATACTTTTAGTTGGTCAATAGCCCCAAGAAGCTATAAATATGTCATATATTATTTAATTACGGACCAAGCGGACAAATAATGGAAAAGGTATATAGTCATACCATATTAGTGTTTGTATTTTTTTGTTAAATAATTGTTATGTTTAAATTAAAATGTACTCTGTTATTATAAGTCTAATAATAGAAAAGTATAGACACACTGCAACATAATGGTTATGTTATATAAATAAACGTGTTCCCTGTTATTAAATTGTTACATGGCTTTTGGAGAAGTAGGAGGAACTGTTTCTTATATTAGGGCCAAACTTATTCTTCTTGTATCTTAAACATATTAACTTCTATTCATATATATCATATAATATTCATATATATCTTCATCTATATCAACACATTTTGTGGAATGACACCCATAAACACGGCAGTTTGTGTTGTGCTGGTTTCTTTTAAAATATGTACATGCCGTTTTAAAATATGTAAAAATAAAGATGGTAGAAATACTAGCCACGTCCTTTTTAACTTTGCAATATCAAAAAGTTACAAGCACTACCACATTATTATGTTAAACAACCCCAAATACATGTTATCTATCCTTATATCACCAACAAGCTGACAAAAACGAACTTTAAATAGGTTCAAATGTGGCGCATTCATTTTTGTAATCGCCAATAATATTATAAATTCAAAGAACGGTCCGAAAATATCTGTAAACTCTATAGGAAGTTATTCAGAATCAAGTTATTATACATAAGGATTTCGTAGAATGAACCGTTCGTTTTGTTCCGAGTTTTATATCAAAGCAAACTTAAATAAAACTATTATTATTACGAAATCGCTGCCACTTGAGCTCAAAGGAATTCGGCCGATATGAAATCGAAATTAATAGGTCTCGGTTCCTTGGCTTGATGGATATCGGCCACAGTCTGAGGCAACGCTCAGCTTCCATCAAGACAATCTATCAACCTTGATGTTATTGAAAATGACCTAGTTACAGACATGACAAAGTTACAGGGAAAACATTGTTTAGGTGAAGTTTTAATCACGTCCAGATGATAACATGATTATCGAAGCGTATATGCGTTGAGAAACGTACAATTAATTAACTTAAAGTGCATATTGGCACATGATGCTCCATGCAGTTCACTCAAGACTATCTTATGCAGTTCATACATACGGAAAACTGCTTATTTTAGTCATTTAAATAAATTTGTTGTTTCTAAATGGTGAAAATGCTTTCATTTGATTTTAGAAGCCGAATAACATTTTATTAAAACAAGTGCTTGTTTGACATAATACAAGACAATTTCTTTAACAAAAGTAATTCTAACATTGTAACTTGAATAATTAAGTATTAAGTTAATTAAATATTCAAATACTTTTCCTCGATATTAAGAAAATAAATTATTATTTAAAAATAATATTTCTTTTATTTGAATACGCTTCCTTTTATGACAATAATAATGTCTTTATCCCTCATTCTTATCGTAGGTAATGATAAGTCCGAAAGTCAGAAATTTATGTGGGGAAGAGCGCGGCATGTTACTATTTTGCGGGTCGCGAGTGTGTCCGCAGGAACGACTTAGGATGATATCACTTTAACTATCAAAACCTGAAATACCTTAATAATTATTATGAAAAGTAGGTTGTTAAGTATTTATACAGTGAGGTTGTAGTACTATAGTATTCCAGGTATTTCAATTCTCTTCACTCCAGTTGTTGAAAAATTAAAATCGAGTTATTTGTTTTAAAGTTACAAGCATCTCTGTGTCTCATTCGGCGAATGAAACACCATCTCACTCTAAATATTTAAATGTTTTAAGCGAAGAATGTTAATATAATGTAATCTAAGAGGTTTCAACGATAGGCCTTGTTGTTGTTGTTGTTGGAAGGCGGCGCGGTTACCCGCAGCACTCAAGCCTTTCAACCCATTGTGCCTGCCGCTAGTCGAGAGCTATTACAAGAAACCCGGCTATGCGCATAGGCCAAAACTCATTCTAGGAGAAGCTCTCTAATGTCCTGCAGCAGGAGAAATGCTACATCCACATGTTTGTGTCTCTTGACCATGAAGTAGGCACAGCGACAGAGGATGTGAAAAGAGCCCTGGTCATCGTGTCCGCAAAACCTGCACTTTCTAGTGTCACAAAGGCCGATAATGTTAAGATGCTTGTTGAGATGTCCTTGACCTGTCAGCAGTCCTGTGACAATCCTTATGCTGTTACGACTTAGCGCAAGTATTGATCGGGTTCGGTTCAACCTAGGCCCTTCAATTAAGAAGGATAGGGCTTACCTTATGGATATGCCTTACCTAAGCAACTCTGCTTAGGTAAGGTGATTACTATGATAGAGGAGATTCTGCGGGTAAAATATGTCCTATATTAAATAATTATCTAGTGTTAGTTGCCAATGATGTTTTAAATTATTTATATAATAATAATCATCATATATTAGTGAGCCCTGTTAAGATATAAAAGTTCTCCCAGTTTATGTATTATCAAAATACAGTGTGTCCCTCTTAAGGTCTTACCACCCCCGTAAAATTTTTATTTATGAACCGATTTCCATGAACTTTTTTTTGTTGGGTAAGTCCCAAAAAAGTATATAGCGGGCATGCTTCGTTTGTTTGATAAGTCGGCGTCATGGCCAACTACGACCTATTTTTTGATGCAAAAAAAAACGAGATGTACTATTAGCGAATTTTTCACAAAAATTTTAATGCCAGATTCTTAATCAGGAGCACCTAAAACCCAACTGTACCAAATTTCATGGCGCTACTGTACAGGGTGTTCCAGAGAATAAGAAATATTTTTTAAATGATGCATTATTTTTTCATTTTTAAAATATTCTAATGTTTTAGGAAAGTAACTTTTTTGGATAAGGTTTTATTAAAATTTGATACAGGGCGGTCTCGGAAAGACATTATTTAATGAGTGATGAACTATTTTGTTGGGTTAATTTCAAAACAACGAGCTGGAAGGACGTTTCAAAGTCTAAATAACTTCTAAATAAGTCATGATCAGTACTGCTAGTATATTAAGCTTAATTTTATTAATGATAGCAATTGGATATAACAATTTTAATTATATTTATTGGGGTACAACAAATAAATAATTTTATTAAAACTCTTCCTATAATACTGACATAAAATACATACTGTAATGAGGATATTTTGGATGTTTTACTAACTTTTTGTATTTAAGCAAATTTATAAATTAAAAATAAATAAATTATAAATTTTTATAAATTAAAAATACTGAGAAGAGTTTTCATAAGACAATTTAATTGTTGGGGCGCAATATGTACCACTAAAATTGATACACCCAGTTGATGACATAAATAGGGTAAGGTTGCCCAAGAGTACGCACTTAACTTTTACAAGGATATAACACCGCAATTTGTAAATTTTTCAGAACAAAATATTTATTGCCGTATTCTCCTTACAAAAATACATTGAAAAACATTAAAACCTAATATAAATGCTTTGCACACAATTTTAAATAAATCAAAAACTAAAATTGTTTGAATGCGCACTCTTGGAGTCCGTTAGCTCTAAGAGTACGCAGCTTGGTATCCAAGAGTGCGTGTGTAACCTAAGAGTGCGCACTCATCCTTTACTTGAACAAAAGTCACACAAAAACTCATTATATCCTTCATAACAAGTGCAAATTTCGTGATACCATTTTTCGCACTTTATACATTGAATCAGGTCAGTCTCGGGTGGCTCAAAATAAAATTCTTGACATGCTGGGCATGTACCCGATATTTCCCTTCCTGTGTCCACTTTTTTATTTTCATTTTTTTTTGCCTTTTCCGATTTTTGTTTCTTATTAATATTTCGTTTTACTTGGATTCTGTTTTTTTTTAGTAGCGTCACCTTCTTCCATTGCCTCCTTGTAAGGAGTACTTGTGAGTATTTCAGATTTTTTACTTATAGCCTTGCGTTTCTTTTCACTTCTGGATTTTTTCGGTATCGGACACAATTTATCGAGCACACTAATATTATTCTCTGTAAAAAAGATTGTGTAAATGTAGTTTTATTTCTGATGTAGTCTATTTATTTAATCGTACTAACCTTGCTCTTCTTTTTCGTTCTCACTAGAATCAAGAGACTCTTCAACGTTTACCTTTGTTTCCCTATTGGGTGGAATAAAATATAAGTTTTCATTTTGAGTCGATTGGGATCTGCAGGGTAAAACCGGCTCACAACGGATAGCTTCTGAAAAATCGCGTTCTGGGGTTTGAGGATCAACAGACCAGCTCGGCCCAGGTAATGGAGAATTTGCTGTATTTCTTATGATCGACGGTACTAAAATTTAAAAAGTTCCATATATACATATTATTACCAACTGCTAACGGGAAATTCTACTTACCCAAATTATGGCTGAGATTGGGTATCTCAGTGGTGACATGATTTTCAACAGCCAAAATTATAGGACCTGGTGGCAAATTATTTGATAGTTCCTGCTGTAAATCCTCATCTTCGATAATTATTTCAATATTATCAGATTGTAGGACTTCTAAATTAGTCACACTAGCTGGAGCGAAGCGTCGCTAAAGACGTTGGGGTTGAAAGGCCATATTCCTGTCGCAGAGAAAGATTTTTCAGATATTTGAAGAGAAGCTACTCTAGCATAAGCTTTGCCAAACAATGCAGCCACCTGGTATATAGTTATTAGTTTACCAGGATTCATGGTCATCCATGCATCAGCTTCTTGACTATATGCTGATTTAAGTGGGCCAAAAAATCCAACATCAAGTGGTTGAAGCCTGTGACTACAGTGCGGCGGCAGGCTAAGCAAATGAATGCCATTTTCACGGCAAAATGATATTGCTTCCAAACTAATATGTGAACTGTGATTGTCAAGTGTCAACAATACTGGGTTTTGAATTGAAGGTTTAACATGTTGGTAAAAATGTTTTAACCACTTAAGAAACAGATCAGTGTTAATAAAGCCACTATCTGATAACAGCATTATGGTATCCTCTGGTGCACCATAAAGAAATTCTTGTTTCTCTCGCTTTCTTGGATAAATCAATGCAGGTGGCACATAAAATCCTCTAGCGCTTGCACAACATACTGCAGTTATTAGTGTTCCTCTTTCTCCCGACACAACTTTTCCAACCGCCTTTTTACCTTTTGTGCTTAGGACTTTTGGTAATTTGTTTGGAACAGTCAACATTCCGGTTTCATCCATGTTAAAAATGGTCTTACCAGTAAACGAGTGAGTTTCAATCAGTTTTTTAAGGTTCTCAAAAAACCTGGATACCTGCACTTTGTTAAAGCCAATGGTTCGAGCCATGCTTACTTTTTCTGGTTGCCTAATAGATAAATGATATCTTTGGCAAAATGTTGCTATCCACTTTTTACCAACTAACTTGGTAGCTTTATTAAATGGGTGTTTGATCTTAGATTCTTCCGCAAACTGGTATACAAGCAATCGTAATTGTTTTACCGTCAGACCATAAAAAAGTTCATCAAGTTCTTTAATCCTCTTGACTAATTCAACTTCTTTCTGAGAGTCGAAAACTGGCTTAAAACGACCCAAAGATGTAGGCACATTTCCTAATTTTAGACGTTTTCTTAAAGTTGACTCCTTGATGCCATATTCCCTAGCCACTGACCTTTTAAACTGGCCCGTACCAATTTTCACTTTAATTTCATCCAACAGCGTTTGAGAAAACTTCAACTGTCGATCACTAGTTCGTTTATAAGGGCCCATTTCTAAAAAAAGTTACATATTTTTGATATACCAAAGTTCAAAGGAAGTTTACACGCTGCCTGTACCTATGAAATAATCAAAATCCAAGAGTCCGCACGCGTACTCTTGGATCAATCACTATTACGCACTCTTGGATTTTTGCTTCTCGTTCACTTGCATCAAAAAATAGCTCGTAGTTGGCCATGACGCCGACTTACCAAACAAATGGAGCGTGTCCGCTATGTACTTTTTTGGGACTTACCCAACAAAAAAAAGTTCATTGAAATCGGTTCATAAATAACGATTTTACAAGGGTGGCTAGACCTTAACTGGAACACACGAACACCCTGTACAGTAGCGCCATGAAATTTGGTACAGTTGGGTTTTAGGTGCTCCTGATTAAGAATCTGGCATTAAAATTTTTGTTAAAAATTTGCTAATAGTACATCTTGTTTTTTGCATCAAAAAATAGGTCGTAGTTGGCCATGACGCGACTTATCAAACAAACGAAGCATGCCCGCTATGTACTTTTTTGGGACTTACCCAACAAAAAAAAGTTCATGGAAATCGGTTCATAAATAAAAATTTTACGGGGGTGGTTAGACCTTAAGTGGGACACACTGTATATATAAAAAAATGTTTTTTCAAAGGTAGCCATGGATCACTATCTTACATTTATGTTATTTATTTTTTATAATCAAATTTTGTCAAGTTTTCTGGTCATTGTAATCTGAATTATGATTTTCATCGCAGAGCACAAGATTTACATAACTGAATTCCGTTTCCGAAGTTGCGCGGCATTAATCGAATTTGAGAATACGCATTTATGTTTGTACAGTTATCCAAAGCACTTCCCACCCTTTTTATATATCGGTGTAAATTTTCTAAATTGAAACGTATAGTAGATAGGTACAGCTGAAGTTTATACCCAAGGAGATATTTGATACAGCAAAAGACCTTTGTGTTCTTGATTGTTATTATACCAGAAAAGTCACGCCAAGGTGAGCAACAGGAAATAAAATGTTTTAATTTAACCCTCACCCTAAATCATCAAGGGACGGGTCTTGCTTCTTGGAGCCTCATTACTAGGTCAAAAGGGCGCGAAATAGACGTCGTCCCCTCAAATGCCATGTCCCGGCGTCAGCTTGTTATTAGATTTTGACATTTCGCCCCGCAATAGTGTTTGTCGCTCTCTCTTAGACGTGATATTTGCATCACAACCGGAAAATTCCAGTCTGCGGGAATTTAAAACTGTATGTTCGCCTTTCCAGACGTCGGCAAAACGGCTGAAATATGTTAAGTTGTTTTGTTGGCTGTCATGTTTGTTAGGAGAAACATGAGTTTTATGGCCCTTAGTCCCTGGACGTCAAATAATAGTACGGAACTAAGGGCAGTTGCTTAAAGTCGAACACTTTTTTTATAAAGTTGATACTCGAAGCGGATGGTTCTTTATGAAACATCGTGAAAATAATTGTTTTGAAAAAAACATTGATCTCATTTAGATATTCCAAGAAATATATAGAAAACACTCTATATACTAGTATTTCGGCTTATTAGGCCTTTTTCAATAGAGTAAATGTCTATTACTAAATGTTTCCAAGCGCCTTTTAGTTATTTATCTGTTTACGAGTACCTACCCCGATTGATCCCACCATCTGGTAAAGCCCGAGTTTTTAGTACCATTTCTAAGAAGGGCGAAAGTGTAAAATCCATCTGATCATTCCTAGTACAAGGATTTATAATTAAAGATTTTTTAATTTCTAATTGCTCTAACAGATCTAAACGCTTTGCTTTCTTTTCTCGATGCAGTACTTTTATATTTTTCAGATCTACAAAATGATTGTTTTCTATACAAAGCGTCGAAAATCCTAAATTTTTTGCGTTACCTATTTAATATTGATATTTTATGTTCTTTTACTCTAGTTTCAATACTTCTATCGGTTTGACCCACATACACGGCATTACAATCCGCGCAGTTAATTTGGTATACCCCCGATTGTTTTAATTTATTAACCCTTTCTTTGTTGTTTATCAAAATCCTCCCAATAGTACCCTTGTTGACACTAATCGTTTTACACCCGTTTCGTTCTATTCTGCGAGCTATTTTTTCGCTATAACCTGGGACGTGATTAATATAACTATAGGTGCCTTCTTTTACCCGAATATTGTAAAACTCCATACGAATTAAAATCATTAACATCTAAATGAGATCAATGTTTTTTCAAAACAATTATTTTCACGATGTTTCATAAAGAACCATCCGCTTCGAGTATCCACTTTATTAAAAGTGTGTTAACCCATTAAGACATAGTTTCATGGATATAGCTCTAATAGCGACCGAGATATACATAAAAGAGTGTTAGATAAGAATAATGTGTTAGAAAGAGAGTATTGAATCGTTGCTACGCTACAAACACTATAAAGTCCTTCTCTAACACTTTCTGCTTTTATGGTAAGCATTTATGGTCACATCTCCCTCATTGTTAGATCTATATCTATCAATATATATCTTTGTTGTTTATCAAAATCCTCCCAATAACTCTTGTTGACATTAATTGTTTTACACCCGTTTCGTTCTATTCTGCGAGCTATTTTTTCACTATAACCTGGGACGTGATTAATATAACTACTATAGGTGGCTTCTTTTTCCCCAATATTGTAAAACTCCCGACGAATTAATTTCCTCCTTTTGTTTTTTATCATGTTATCTATTACTTTTTCTTTATATTCGTTGTTTCTTGCAATTTGCTTGAATGCACTTAATTCTTTTTCAAAATCTGCTTTTTCTAGCGGAAAAATTAAAAGCCTATTAAACTATGGAAAACCGACTTTCTTATTTGCCAGGACTGTTGCGAACTTGCTGGTATAATTGCGTCGGAAGTTGTTGGTTTTCTATAAACCGAGAATTTTAATTTATTTTCTACCTTTCATATTGTTATATCCAAATTGTTTAACTGATTATTTTTCTCCTTTTCCATTGAAAACTGAATATTATCGTTAAGCGAATTTAAAAAATTGAGAAAGCCGCTCAAATTTCTTTCAGTACCAGTCCAAATACAAAAAATGTCATCTACATAGCGAGCCCAGAAATGAACATATGATTTTAAATTATTGTCATTATTGAACAGTGAGTTTTCAAAATGAATGACTTTTTTTAATGAATTTTAATGAATTGGTAATACAATTAATTTCTCATTTTTGACAATAATTTAAAATCATTTTCATTATAGGTGTAAATGGAGAAATTGCAGATTTCAGAAATTATAAAAGTCAGAAAACTGTTCGATTGGAAACACTTTTAAATAATTTTGTAACTAGTTATGCATAACTCATCTGAACATACTATACCTCTGAAACAATACTGTAATATCGTCCAAGCAATACTTTAAGGTATTCTCAAAAAGTATTCTCATTATTGTCACCTTTTAAAAATTGGAAATGTTTATGTTCGTATATGAGGACCAAGTTATGGTTTTCATTCAAGGTCAAAAGACAGCAGTGTCGCGATCGGGTGACGCAATACATATAGTGGAGCAGATGAAACCTATTGGCGATTCCAAAAATGAATGCGCCCTCTGCATGAAAATATTTAAACCTACTTAAAAGGCAATTTTTGAAGGCTTATTGCTGATATAATGATAAATAACACGTATTTGGGTTTGTTTAACGTAATCATTTAGTGGTGCTTGTGATTTTTTGGTATTACAAAGTTAAAAACAACGTGGTTAGTATTTGTACCCTTTTATTTTTACATTTTAAAATAGTATTCAAAAGAAATCAGCACAACACAAACTGCCGTGTTTATAGGTGTCATTCCACAAAATGTGTCAATAGAAGTGTTTAAGATTGAAGGATAGGTAGAAGTTTGGCCCTAGTATAAGAAACTCTTTCTCATCCATTTCTCCAAAAGGCATGTAACAATTTAATAACAGAGAATACGTTTATTTACACAACATAACCACTTTGTTGCTGTTTGTCTGTACTTTTATATAATTAGTCTTATAAAAGCAGAATATATTTTAATGGAAACGTTATTTAACAAAAAACAGACACTAATATGGTATCACCATACAGTTTATCACACTTATTTTAGTCCAAAATGTAAGTAAACAAAAATTAGGGTACCTGCTTCAACCCAAAAATTCATATAATTAGCAATGAAGCACTTACGGGACGTTTGACTACTTTTACCACTCTTTATCCTTTATTTCACCCTAACTAACACATGAAGTAACTATATTTTTGGCAGCTGAATGCTAAATTGCTAGATGATGTGATATGAAATGCAAAATTTTTACTCGTCTTCATCCATATTTGTTTACAATTTGCAGCGCCCTCATCGGTAATTTGAATCGCCAATATCATCTTGTAGAGCATGTTTTGGGGCAAAAATGGTCTGATCTACAACTTTTTTTGGTAGGTTAATTTTTTAAACGGCCTTAGAGTGCGCATCATTCAAAAACATGTGTTTTTGAGTACATACATCGCCATTAAGAAAAAACCCCTAGATTTACCGCCCCGAAGTATTGACCACTTATGCACAAAACCTAAACGCTTTGAATAATATAAACCTTTTTTTTAGTAGTACACATATTACCAAAAAAATGACGTAAAGTTGAAACTTCTAAGATTATGTACGACAATCTTCGATATGTAGCTATGTGAAATATGCAAAATTTGTATATGTATGTAGCGAATGAAATGTAGCCTAGATATTGGAAAAGTAAAAGATAAAAGGTTAGGTTGATATCTGTAACCGTTTTCAAATTAATAAATTTTTAAAAAGCGCTCTTGTTTATCAGAGTGAAGTATTACGGCGCGCTCAGACTTATAGCGCGAATACTGGTGCCTCTATATATGTCTACTCCTAGAACGAAGCGAGTTAGTTTTTACTCCACTGCTTAATATATGTAAATAGCGTAACGCTCGACCAGCGATCGGCGCGGGGAGTGTTCAGTTATAATACAGTACTCGGTTAAAGGAGTAGCGTCCCGTTTGATAGGACGATGGGCGCGCTTATAATTATGTTTCAGATATGGTGTTATCATTTTCAATGTCTGCGATGGTTACAAGGATTGCGAAATCTGTGAATTTTTTAACGCTGACGTAGTTAACACCAAGATGATTAAAACTAGTTTTAATAATCTCCAGATGATACCAACTTGGTTGGCGAAATACGCGTCGAGTGCAATATAGTGTTTTGGTTCATAGTTTGTTTCTTTTGGGATTACACCACCTGTAGAATAACAAAAAGCAGAAAACCAGAAGCTCGCAATGATTTTAACATAAGAACGACATTTAAAACGAAAAATACTTTAAGATTAATACTTACTAAAACAAAACCAATCAATAATTATCAAAATTCAAAAAATTGTATTTACCAGATTCCTTGTGAATGTGGTAAATATTATATTGGTAAAACATTTAGACAATTACAAATAAGGATCCGCGAACATAAAAATTATGTTAAGGATTACCAAGTTGATAGGTTTGATTGATTACCAAGTTGATTAGTAAAACATGTATGGGATAACGGTCACCAAGTTGATTGGACACAGGCTAAAGTTTTACCAAAGGAAGAAACATCGGCTAAAAGAAAATTAAAAGAAAGTGCTTTCATTAAACTTAATGGTGATAATTGTATCTCATCAGAAACAATATTCATAGATCAAATGGAAAATAACAAATGGTACTAAATGTTACCAATGGAAAGTTAATAATATCATAGTGATCAATGCATGTGATGACAATTTAAATTAAAAATGTCATTCTGACAAAAAGTGCTTCTTTTCATATAAAGAGTTCTTATCGTACAAAAATTCTACCGACGGAGAGTTGAGGATCAACTCGAAACGTATAGAAGAAAGCTAGTTAAGTGTTTAATTTCTTTTAAATTTTATTATAATAACTATTTTATTTAGACATATTTTTAAAATATGACATATAATATTATAGAATTTTGTATAAAACTGAAAAACCACTGATGAAATTTAGTTAGTATATCAAATATTATTTTATCACACATTATACAGTGTTTTTTTTTTGGGGGCAAACTTTAGAAGTTTGCCTTGTTACTACATTTTGAATATTTAACTTGTATGCTTCTGGTTTTTGTTATTTTACAGGTGGTGTAATCCCAACAGAAACAAACTATGAATCATGAAAATGCAACCCTAAACAAGTAGGTTACCTCAGTTTCGAGAAAAAATTCTATTGGTTAGTTTGAGGCTACGTCTCTGGCGTCCAGAAAGCCGCGAAATTTTGATATGATTACTGGCAAATGTTGCATTTCATGACGGTTAAGAGTATAATTTTACTATAACAGTTTAAAATACATGTATTGTATACATTTATACATAACGTATACAAAATAAAACGTTTTTCAGGTAAACATTAAACCCTAAAATCAATAAAAAATACATAAGACAACTACAAACTTTTATGCGGACCTTCTAGATATGGTAGATATATGTGCATATTAACGATGTAGATATGATATGTATGATCTATCAAATTCAGAAATCAATACTAGTAGGTATAAATTAGCTACTAGTGCAAAATACTTATATCATACAATTTCAGAACTTTAAGAAATGACATGAAAATGTATATATAGTTATTTTGTCTTGTACGGATTCTAAATGGTTTGAAAATAATACAAACGAAAAACTCCAATAATCTATTAAGAATAATACATTTTCTTATTCACTTTTAATTAAGTTTTAGGTATAACTGCAGATATTTTATTTTTATTATGTAACTCAAATTATATTTGATCAGATGTACCTTATCAGGAGATAGTAGGAAATAAATGTATATCAGCTTTAAAGTTAACAATTTTGTTAAGCATAAACAATACTTCAAACTGAAATACCGAATGGTGAATGCTCTCGATATATCTTCTGTGGTCCACCTTACAATTTTTTTTCTCCTGAGTAGTAAATCCAACTGACTCTTGCTTAATACTTTTCCTATACATTGATTCAATTGATTAATGGCTTTACTTTCAGTTTCAGTTTTTTTAATACTTTTATGTAATGATTTAATTTCAGTTTTGAGCTTTGTAATTTCTTCGTTAGTTACTTGTTTTAAACTATCATAAGCCACCATTGTTTCTTCATAATTCTTTAATAAATTATATTTTGTCTGAAGCTCACAATTTTCAGTTTGGGTAGAAACTTCCTGGAACTTTGATTCAAATACCGATGTGTTCATTATTTCTTCAACATTTAATAACTTCTCAACAATAGCCTTGTTTTTTCTTTTTTCTAATCTCTTTTGTCTATCAATATTCTTACTATTAGATACTGCAAAAAGTTTTGTTTTTGGTAACATCAATGAAGGCACCACTAAAAAATGGTAACAATAATTTTCTGATTTTCATAAAACAAATAATCGTACTAACCTGACTCTTTTAAAAGCTTCTTTGCAGGCACTTTTAACAATTCGGCTTTTAAATCTCCGTTTATAGTCATCAACTGTAAAATGATCAGAGCAGACTCAGCTAAATCGAGAATTCCATTTATCAGCTCGACTACATTTTTGTATCCACATTGCATTCACAACTGGATTTTTCGGAAACCTGAGATATAACACATCTTTGTTCAGAGCTTTGGTAATTTCCAGACTATTATGGCATGTAGCAACAGCACATCGACACCCTGGCATCTTGCTGAAAGATCAAATTATTTTATATTTTCATCCTACATAAAACATTACAGCCTCGGTCACTTTAAATAATGAGATAGCCCAAGCATTTGGGGCGGAATACTTTTTAAGTGAAGGACAACGTAATTTGACAGAAATTATTGCTGGTTTACTTACCTAAGTGCTTATTTATTAATCTATTGTAATTCTACAACAGGATCAGGATTGACAGATTATTCAGTTCTTGTCAAATGTAAACACATTAGTATATTATGAGAGAGACAATGATGTACATAAAAAGAGTGAGAGGCAAGGTCGCCAGATGACGTCGCTCATCCCGGTGTACACCGCAACACCCTCTCCTACAAACATAGAACTGAGGTAACCTACTTGTTTAGGGATCTTGATGAAAATGCACCACAAATAAGTTAGACATTATATAGTGTTTTAGTGTTATGTGAAAAACTACGTCAGTGTTATCTTCACACCAAAGGTTCCAACCCCTTTCAAGATGTGAATTTTTTCCTACAGTTTTTCCTATGAAAACCTGGCTTGAGACATGCCTCTATATTAACTTTTCAGAACTCTCCACCCACATATCGGTAACATACATTTACCCTATAGGTTACTCCCACCAATAATAATTATATTATTTTATTTCTATTCTACCTACTCTACCCTAAGTCCAATTCCTGCTCCCCTAAGGACACAAACAGAACAATATTCCATCAAGGCAAAAAGTTTGCACAAAATTTTATTCGAATTAATTTTATTCGAGTAAATTATATTTTCGAAGAGCGATTAAAGTGTAAGCAAAGTTTGGGAATGGTCTAAATTGCAAAATAAATACAATTTAATTAATTTCGTTCTTTGCCTCCGCTCCCCCACAAATGGATGTTTATTTGTTACATATTAGAAAATTTCATTTCCTGTTTCCAACTGTTTAATTATCAGTTGGAAACTTTGGTAAGCGAAGTAAATAAATAAGTAAACAAGTCTTGAATTATTTGATTATGTACGAGGTTTGCTCAGTGTTAAAATTATTTGAATTTTATGTTTATAAGTACTTGTTTTAATGTTGAATATCTAAAATATATACAAAGATATTGTAGTACTGGTACAAAAACTATTGTTTTCATTTAATTCCTTCTTACATAATTCTGTACATTTTTTAACGGCTAAAACCATATATCGCTTAATTCGTATTTAGAAAGGCTACCAGTTTCTGGTAGCCCTTTTCTTAAAAGGGCTACCAGAAACAATGTAGAATTTGTGAAAGTTTACAAAATGTGAATTTTGTCCCATATTTTGGAACACACTATATTTGTTAAAAATGTCACAAATCAATTGGTTTCTCCAGCAGTCACAAAAGTTTTCCAGGATGCTCGTACCGAGGGTCGTACAGACGCTGATTGTATGTTTAGATGTGTTGATACCTCAGTTAGCTAGCCGAATATGTCTGAAAACAGTCCAACATGTTATGGGAACAAACTTAACCATTTAAATCCATACTCCTTATCGTAATAATACAGTAATTAATGTATAATTCCATACATATTCACATATTCGCCAAGATACATATTCGCATTGGCGCATTCGCCAAAATATAGAATTTGCCCATTTCCAATTTCTTTAGTATTAATTAATCTGCTATTTATTTGATAATCTTCATTCATTCTAAAGCCTGTTAGTTTTTCTAATAATTGTCTTAATTATTAAAAAATAATAGGTCAAACTTTAACGGTTCTTTGTTGCGGTATTAAGCGAAAAATATTAAAGCTTAACATTATAACTTAACAGCTTAAGTTCATGTGAGGCGAGAATAAATATAAGTAGAAAAGAAGGGGCAAGAGGAATGATAGGCATACAACAAAATAAATAAATAAGAGGAACATAATTATTTACATAAAGGTTATGGCAGGACTGATCGCCGAGTCTTTTGTGTGGTTCTTTGATATGACCTTATCCGGTGTATTATAATTCTTCTACATTCTATACATTACATTATTTTTCACCTGGTCACAAGATCTTTCCCATGACCGTGCAACCTTGATGATCATGCTGGTGTTCTGTACACCTAATAAAACCGAGATAAAAATTTTTATTTATTTTGATGCGACAAACAAATATCGACAAGCACAGCTTGTGTAATTCCAACATCAAGAAACGTGTAAAAATTGTTATTTCCTATGGCTACTTAATGCGACGCGATGCGATTATATGCGATTGAAATATGAGAACGTATCCAGGGTGCAAAAACGCGGCAAGGTCTTAATTAAATATTAACTGGCGATAAAGCCAGTGTACGGTAAGGCGACCTGAATCGGACCGATTAATTAGTGGCCGCAGAACACCTGCCCTCTAGCGGCACTTGCAATAAACATTTGATTGCTCCTTTGGGACTGCAAGAACGAAGCGCCGCTACAATTTACAAATTAAAATCTATTTCGTAAGTTGTTTCTTTATAGTCCGTCTGCCTTTAATTATTTTTCCATTTAATTCTTACTTTGAAGTTTACACAGTGCTCAATTTAGCATGAAAATGTTTATAAGTAAACTAAATATATACCGAAGTAGCGAAATAACGCCGTTTCCAATTTATTACTCTGCTTAGGTACATCTTTTTAGGTATATAAATACTGATGATAAATAAGAAATAGGTAGTAAAAACTGCAAACACATCATCAGGAATGCAGAAATTCACTATATTTCATTCAGAGTTGTATACTATTGTCATTTTCTTTAAATAAACACTTTAACTCTTTTTGCTGTTCAAATAATCAAAAATGGACCAATAACAATCTTTTATCTATCAGATATAAGTATTTATATCCAATGTCTTTGTACAAATAGTATTTATATCCAATGTCTTTGTACAAATAGTATTTAAAGAACAATATAATGTATTATTATAGTATTCCACAAATATATTCAATTGTTAAATACTGCATTAGTACCATGGATTCTGACATGCCAATTCAATTAAGTATGTAGTTGTCTGTGGTCCGCTATTGTAATTTACTAATAAAACAAAAAATCCCTCCTGCAAGTATTAAAACAAAAGACAATGCCGATAGCTTTTAATTTAATGATATACTTAAATGTTTGACATAATTATATTTATATAATATGCATGAGATTAAATTTAAATTTGATGAAAGTGCAGAAGTGTAAAGTGCAATCGATTCGTGACTATTCATGTTTTATTATTCGACCTCGTTTATACTAATTCATTAGTATTATGGTGTAACCATTTGTTCTTCTTGCTGTTAAATCATATTTCAATTAATCTAAAATGTAAATAATAAAATGCATTCGCTTCACTAATTAAATAATATGTATGTCAACTGTTATATGAAAACATAAAATTAACCCTTCCAAAAATGTTCAGAATATGCAATAAATATCCATTAATTGTTTGAGTTTAGTTTGAAATATTCAATAACATATTCAGAATGAATGTATTTGCAACGAACTACCACGGTGGATAATATTTATTTGTTTATTCAAAAATGTTTATAGCCTGCCTGTGACATATAGGCCGATTTATAGGCTAAGGATAAGTGATTTATATTCATTGAATTTTCAGTTTAACTGTTAGTATCTTCGAAAAAAGTATTTGGAGGATTTTACAAATTATTTTGACAACCAGTAATTAACAGACACCTCCAGCTTGAATTTTCTTAATTGCCAACATGAATCGAGTTTGGTAAGAATAATTTGAAAGCTTACATAATCAGGATCCCAATCTTATATCATAAACTTACCCCATTAGGCAGCAAATTACAAACTAACTGCAGTCGATCAAAATGCGCTTTGAATACTAGCTTGAAGGACCTTCCAACATAGTGGATGAAGTTAAGAGTTCGATTGAACCTATATGTGAAGAGGTCTTGCATAATAGTCGAACTGGAGGTACAAGTAAGGGATGAAGTTCATATTTTTATTTCATACTGTACTGTTTAATAGTGTAATACTTACTGTGCGCTGATTTGCAGCGGGAAAATGGAACATTACAGTACCTAATACTGTAGTGTTTACTGATACTTTAAAATATTGTTATTAGGGGGCTATTTTTTAAATTTAAATCAATTCTTGACATTTATCTGCTTTCATTTAGTAAAACTAAAAATCAGGCAAATATAAATAATTCTTTTCCATCCATTTCATTGAAGTTACGATGTTAGGAAATTTAGTTAAAATTGCCTCTGAACACTGCTTTATTATACAATCAAAGAAAATTATGCACCAAATAATTATTATAATTATTTTTCGATCTGCATTTTTTACACATAATTTTAGAGAATTATACATGAAATGTTTAGAATTTCGCGTAGAATCTAAAAATGAAATAATATATAGAGTGTTCTATTTACAATAAGCATATTGATATCTACTTCCGGTATAAACGGAAATGCCACCGTCTTTAAAATATTTTATCCGAATGGCTTCCAACGACATTGGAATGCTACCAAAGTTTTGAGATTTCTCATAATTATTATAGTTTTCCCATAAGCAATCGATGGAACCGCTGGAACATGGATGGATGGTGTCTCGCTGGAACACCCTATATATTTTGGGTATATATAAAAGTTTTAGTTGATATTTAACTTGCCCTTTAAATTGATAATAACTTAATATTAAACAAGAAACTATTACCTATAGTAGTAAATAAATAATAAAATACAAGCAATTGATAAGATTTAGTGCCATATTGGCAAAAAAAATCTATATTATAATTATATTTTTAATTCTTTTACAGTTGGCGCACTCTCCACAAATATTTTGAATATTTTGATGACTATATTAGCGAAACATACCTATAGATTTTTACAAATAAGACTTAATGAATACAAAAGTTATCATTGAAATTGCAATAACACTAAGTTGTCGATATCAACGATATTTTCAGTTATAAATCTAGTCCTGAGCTTTTATTCATTCATTAAATAATTGCATTTTTATATTTTGCAGGAATTAATATAAAAGTTTATTTTAATACCACACTTTCAATATTTATTTTTTATTTATTACTTATTATTTCTTATTACGTATTTATTTCTGTTTATTTATTATTACATATTATTATTTTATATGTATTATGTACTTTTATTTTCCTGTACTACTGATTTTTATTACTCCACATATCACGCATTTACAAGAAGCAAAATGAAGAATTGATGTATAATATCGCACCACACGCCAAATTCTTTAAAACTGTTATGCATATATTTTTCAGTCTGTCCCTCTATTCAGTTCGCCTTAATCATCCATCTCGACAAAAAATATCACAGACGCAAAAATAACAAAGGCATTAAAATGACGAAAACGTTTTTGTTACCTTAAATTGTCGGCAATTTCGGCGGTTTCAGACAATGTCACGTAACCTCGGAGGCAGAAACGCTAGAATAATGTTGACAGAACATTCCAGCTTGTAAAACCACTTTATGCCGTGCTTCTCCTATCTTTATCTTTATGGAAGGTATTACTAGTTAATAACCCGGACTATTCAGCGAATAATTTAGAACTGTAATTAAATTTTCGGATTTAATTTCGTTGAAATTATAGGGCTCTATATCAGGTGCATTTAAGCGTAATCCAAGTCGCTAAATATCTAACTGCAATTTATATTCTGATAGATTTTCCTTGATTATAAGATTTCTACTGAAAACCTTGCATTTAAAGTACTTATTTGATTACCTTTAGTGCATTTTCTTCATTACATAGCATAAACTCGAACTTGAAACTCAGTTATTATGGGTCGTGGCTTACACTGTTTCATAATGATGTTACCAGTAACAAATTAATAATAAAAGTCCGATTGGTAAGTATGATGACTTTTGAATAAAAAGTCAGTCTGGGGTCAAGTCAATTTCATATCAGGGTTGCCTGCTATGGTTGGTACTTTGTTTGTTTTACTTCTACAGGCGCTTGAAAAAAAAAATTACTACTTTTTAATTCAAAATTGTGATCATTTTTTAAATGGAACAACCTGTAGATTGTATTACCATTTGATAGAGATACTTTTTCTCTTTTCAAAAATGTATAATTTGATAGAGTTATACCAAAAAATAAGAGTTATTTCAATTTACACACCAGCCCTTTTCAATACACCATAATTTTTTTGAAAGATCGCAATTTATTTTTTTTTACATTGTCAGTACAGAATAACTAAAGCTATTATTAAGAAAAGAACTAATTTAATACAAATTTATACAAATTATTTTACAGCATATATATTACTAAGTTATTGAAACAAAAACACCAATTAAGTAGAATTCAGTTTTAATATACACACACATATGTATTGTACATCTTTCATGTTTGATATTAAATTGCTGAATGTGCTCACCGTTTTCTTCAATACACTTTTGCAATCTAAACTGCATATTGTTGAAGGCAAGTTCTAACATTTCCGGTGTTATGGTCTGAAAAACATTAGTTGTGTTGTTTTAGTTGTTTTATATTTTGTACAGCAGGACTATAACAACGACTTTTGACCTAACCCCATATGAAAAAATCAGGTACCATAGTTCGGGAGAATGTACAGGCCATTCTATTGGTCCGGCTCTACCTATACAGGGCGCCCTATTTCTTGACCCGTTGCATGGGTAACTTTTTTATTAGTAGAGATACAAAAACGCTTAAATGAGCAAATTAGTGCAGTTTCGTATTAGTAATTCTACGGTAAGGCGAAAAATTATATACGGGGGAAGGTTGAAAAGTTATTGACAAAAAACGAAAAATCCAACTTTTCTATTATCCCTCGTAGCTCGTTCATTTGAAGAGTTAGAGAAAAATGCTTCACATGTTTTTTGCAGTATTTTTCATGTAAAATGACATGCACTTGCTACTTTTTATATATCTCTTAAAATGGTTGAGAATCACAGTAAAATATATTTTTTAAATGTAATGGATAGGTGGCTGTGACATTAACCGAAAGTCCCCTTTTTTCTCTTTCAGATGATATAACATAGTCCATATTTTATCCTTACAAAAGTAATAATAATCGTTGTTTTTAAAGAAAGTTTATTGTCACATCAAGAATGCTATGGATTATGGAACAAAAGAATGTTTTGAGAACAGAAATTATTAATTAATTAATTATATTGAAGTAAATGTTCGAAATGACCACCATCCTGTTAGATACATAGTAAGCAACGTTTCTGGATACTTCTTAAAACATTATTTATTGTATGTCCATGTATGCTTCTAATTGCATCTTGAATCCTGACTTTTAGATCCTCTATATCTAGAGGAGCTGTCACATAAACTTTATCTTTCAATAACCCCCAAAGAAAGAAATCTAAGGGGGTCAAATCAGGTGTTCGCGCTGGCCAGTCGATATCCATTCTATTTCCTATAACATTATCAAACTGTTCATGTAAATATTGTTTTACCTCGCGGGAATTATGCGCAGGTGCTCCATCGTGTTGGAAGTATTTAAGATTTCTAAAAATATGAAGTGGTAATTCATTTAAATATTCCTCTGTTAGAGTATTCCTTAGAAAATGAAGGTAATTATTCGCATTCAAATTATCTTCGTAAAAATATGGGCCAATAATTTTGCCACAAAAAATTCCACACCACACATTTATCCCAAATTGACGTTGATTTCTTCTTTCAGAAACAAGATGTGGATTTTCTCGGCACCATATTATGTTATTATGGCGGTTAAAAATACCATTGTTGGTAAATCTACTTTCATCACTGAATAAAATCTTTTTCCAGAAGTCTAGATCCTCTTCGCATTTTGAAATGTACCATCGACAAAATGTCATCCTTCTTTGATTATCAGCTGGATATAAAGTATTGCATATGGAATAATGATAAGGCTTTAAATTGTTACCTTTTAAAATAGCTCTTACAGTTTCCTTGGAAGTGTTGCAGTGATGTGCAATTTCTGCAGTTGAAGAATCAGGTTTAAAATTTACATAAGCCAAAACATTTATTTCAGTGTCTTCATTGAAGTTTCTTTCATCCTTAGGCTTTGAAAAAGAACCGTATAATCGTATATTATTTTCCAGCTGTCTAAATATTCTATGATGGGGTTGTCTTCGTTCCATGTAAGTTTCAAAATAAAGATTCGCTGCAGCTTGTGCATCTCGATTTTGGTTATAATAACAATATAGCATATCATTTTTCTCTTCGTTGGTGTTCATATTTGCAACACTATTATTTTGTATGCAGTATTAATAATAAACAATAAACTACTTAACAAAAACTAAAAATGTCACTTATGATCTGTCAATAATTAAATGCCAACTAGACGTTTTTAAAAATATCAGGAATCTTATTTTTTGTTTTATTTCCATAACATTCTTGATGTGACAATAAACTTTCTTTAAAAACAACGATTATTATTACTTTTGTAAGGATAAAATATGGACTATGTTATATCATCTGAAAGAGAAAAAAGGGGACTTTCGGTTAATGTCACAGCCACCTATCCATTACATTTAAAAAAAATATATTTTACTGTGATTCTCAACCATTTTAAGAGATATATAAAAAGTAGCAAGTGCATGTCATTTTACATGAAAAATACTGCAAAAAACATGTGAAGCATTTTTCTCTAACTCTTCAAATGAACGAGCTACGAGGGATAATAGAAAAGTTGGATTTTTCGTTTTTTGTCAATAACTTTTCAACCTTCCCCCGTATATAATTTTTCGCCTTACCGTAGAATTACTAATACGAAACTGCACTAATTTGCTCATTTAAGCGTTTTTGTATCTCTACTAATAAAAAAGTTACCCATGCAACGGGTCAAGAAATAGGGCGCCCTGTATATCTTTTGATGCGTTCAGTTGTTCTGTGCTAAGAATGTAAAAAAAATTAAAATGCGATCTTCCAAAAAAATTATGGTCTACTCAAAAGGGCTGGTGTGTAAATTGACATAACTCCTTTATTTTTTGGTCCAACTCTATCAAACTACACATTTTTGAAAAGAGGAAAAGTGTCTCTATCGAATGGTAATATAATCTACAGGGTGTTATTTCAAAAATTATCACAATTTTGAATTAAAAAGTGCCAATTTTTTTTCCAGCACCTGTAGAAGTAAAACAAACTAGTACCAATGACAAAAGAAAACTTTTTATAAAATTAAGACCACCAGTGAAAACCGCTCGTCGCTATCTCATTTTGCCTTGAAGTTATAAGCTTTTAAAATGTGTCATATTATCTTGGGACACCCTGAATATTTTTTTGTTTATTGCGGCATAGGAGTAATAGATTTTTGTTATGCTATGGGGCCACCCTGTATGTATTTTTACTTAATTTCTAGAAACATTTATACAACAAAAACTTTCCGAACATTTAATGTTAATATTATTGTTTGTATACAGGGTGTATTTTTTAAAGGTAAACACCCCTGTATCTCCGTTATTAAGAGATTTACACTATATGTTCTTTGGAACTTTTTCTATCATTTTTTATAAACTATTTGATAATGTGTCGACTTACGTTTCATCACTTCCGGTTTCACCGGAAGTAACCCCAACTTTCTAAATTTAAATGGGACACCCTGTATATCTTCATCCAGTATTGTTTATCATTCAATTTCAAATAAATTTGCAAATAGAACTACATTTCTAAAATCAAAAACAACGTTGCTATTTAAAAAAAAGACTAATTTCTATTTAATTGCAGTAACAAATTTGAAGTACATAGTAGGCGTAAAATAAATGAAGGGTAGGTTGTTTGGTTGTCAATAATAGTTTTAAGTCCTATAACTGCTGTCACTTTTTAATAGTTCGTGTATTTTTTAAAAAGTTAAAAATAATAATGGAAGAAAATTATAGTAACGAAGGTATGTTTGAAGTAATTGTTCTTTTTGGTATGTGTAACAAGCGTTACAGAGAAACATGTAGACAGTTTAACCTCAGATACCCAAATAAGAAAAAGCTTTATTATAAGACTCTTAACTCTCTTATAAATAATTTAAAGACTGTTGGAAAATTTAAAGTAAAAAGAAGACCCAATAATATTGTTGGAAACGAAGAAGTCCAGATGCAGGTATTATTATCAGTAACTGAGAATCCAAATATTTCTCTTCGACAATTGTCTAATTTATATGAAATTTCTCATTCAAGTGTACGGAAAATTTTGAATACAAATAATTATAATTGTTATAAATATGCACTTCATCAGCATTTGCAGGTGTGTGACACACAAAGAAGAATTGATTTTTGTGAATGGTTTATAGTTAAAAGTCAAGAGAATTTAGAATTTTTGAAAAACATTTTGTGGAGCGATGAAGCCAGTTTCACAAATAATGGTGTATTTAATAGACACAATTATCACTATTGGGCTACCGAGAATCTCCATTTGTATAAGGAAACTAATTTTCAAAGGTCTTGGAAATTCAATGTATGGGTTGGTTTAATAAATAACCGCATTGTTGGCCCATATTTTTATGACGAAAATCTTAACGGTCACAATTATTTAAATATTCTTCGTCAAATTGAAACCGACTTTTTGGATAATATTCCCCTCGCGAGTAGAAGAGAAATATTTTTCTAGCATGACGGTGCTCCGCCTCATAATACCGATGCAGTCAACATCTATTTAACAAACACATATGACGACAAATGGACTGCAAATGATGGTCCATTCAAATGGCCAGCGCGCTCGCCAGACTTAAACCCCCTAGACTTCTTTTTATGGGGCTACATTAAAAATCAAATTTATAAAAATGAATGGCATAGTAAGGAAGCAATGCGAAATCGAGTTGAAGAATTGTTACAAACTATACCGCAAGAAATGATATTTAGGGCGACTCAACAAATTTTACAAAGAGGGGAGGCTTGTCTTAATCATGGCGGTGGTATTTTTGAAAATAATTTGTAACGGTTACAATTTAGTAAACATTATAAGTTTGTTACTTATTGTTCATTATAGCTTTTACTTAATTTAAATGACGCAGTACATTAGTTATAATAAAATTTTCTTTTTTAAATAGCAACGTTGTTTTTGATTTTAGAAATGTAGTTTCATTTGCAAATTTATTTGAAATTGAATGATAAACAATACTGGATGAAAATATACAGGGTGTCCCATTTAAAATTTCAAAGTTGGGGTTACTTCCGGTGAAACCGGAAGTGATGAAACGTAAGTCGATACATTATCAAATAGTTTATAAAAAATGATGAAAAAAGTTCCAAAGAACATATAGTGTAAATCTCTTAATAACGGAGATACAGGGGTGTTTACCTTTAAAAAATACACCCTGTATAACGTTAACACATATTTTTTTTCTGGCCAAGGGTTTGTTTTGTACTAATTAAACCCATCTGTTTATCTGCCTGTATGATTAAATCGTGACCCTATGGGATGTTCCCGTAAAATTGAATGTAAATTGTAATTTCCCATGTACCTACATATTTCAAGTCCCATCATGTTTTAACAGTTTTTATATTTTTGCGTATTCCCACGACTATTCCAGTAAGTTTGAAGTATAAGCCGAAAAGAAAATAATTTGTTATTCAACATCTTTCCAGACTGTGTTTGGCAGGATTTTAGTTTAATAGTTGGAATGATATACGAGCACGACGTGAGCTAGATTTATTAGATGATTCAGTTTAGTTGGTTAAATTTGGAGCCGGAAATAGTAGGTAATACATCATTGTTTTTATTAGACAGATTTCATTGTTTTTTATTATTACATTACTGCAATTTTAAAAGATAAACAGGGATATAAGATATAGTTTGTAATTATTTTGGTTATTTCTGAAAACAAAATTATTACTAGCAAATTAAAATAAAATAAATATTCTTAACTACTTAGAAGGAAATTGAGTAGTCCAAAATCGTTATAATTTTTTCACTATTGATTTTAAGCAAAATACAACTTAAAAATGATTAAAACACGCAAGAAAATGTTATTAAATATTTATGTGACGTTAGGCAACAAATATAGGTAATCCTAAAATTATTATCAGCAATATAAAATACCATAAAAATACAGTTATGTTAAAACTTCTAAAATTATGCATGACAAACTTCGTTATGCGGTTAGCTATGTGAAATATTCAATATATATATATATTGAATAATTGCATTATATTTTGTATCTATAATGGTATCTTATATAAAACTGGTTGAAACTTTGCCTTCCTTATTGAGAATACTTCTCTATTTTTATTACTTTACACGTAGCGTATTCTTAAAAGGAATTTTGGCAAATCAAAAAACTATATCACGTATAACTTACAGCTAATATCTGAAATCGAGTGGCCCACAAGACTGGTATCCTTTGGAGAGATTTAAAGGCACAGTAGTACCTGCTCTGTTAAATTGGAAAACATCAGTATAGGTTTCTAATATGGCTTTGAAATGGCGATTTTCCACACCCTGATTTTTTTAAATTATCAGAAATTAAATATTAGGTACTACCCATGATAAGTCTGCCAGTACATGAAATTATTCAGTTTAAAGAAAAACAAAAAACAACAACATAAATATGCAAACTCTAACATTAGGTAGGTACACATATGAATTGGAAAGCTTTGAGTAAATGCTTCTATGCTTTTTCTCGGACTCAAAGTACCTACTTGTCCCGCTGAAAGTTCACTATTTATTTATACCAACTGAAACGTAAATATTAAATATCCCCAATTTGAAAGCAATTTCAGTCCGCTCCTATAAATAAACAGTGGAATAGTCCAGTAAATAGAGAGGATTACTCTACGGTCACTTAACGTAATTCCCTAATTCATGATCATGAATAATACGCAAAATTGAAAGCTAAACCAGATAAACCAGTGTGTTGCTGTATGTTGTTGTAACCAATTCAGTAACTATGCAAAAAATATTATAATATTACAAAACTGAGCAGTGACAATTCAACTCAAATACTACAAGAACATTAAGAACATTCATTTAAATTTGTACACTGGACAAAGTTCACCACAAATGCTTGGGGCTTTAGCAAGTTGCGCGCTGACAAATTTATTTCCGCAATATTGGTGTTCTTTCATTTAAAAATAGACTCGTTATTGTCAATCAAACATGTCAGTTTTGTTTCAGTAAGGTAAACATCGGACATCGATATGACAATGATAGTAAATTCAAAACTGTCGGGCAAGTTTTTAACTTCAGTCCTGGACCCCTCACTGCCATGGAAAACTATTTCCTTCCCTCTTCTTAACAAAGAAATAAAAAAGATGAAACGCATTTGCTGAAATTTATCGCTGAATTTAAAACTTGCCCATCCTGTATCAAAATTAAACTCAAAACAACAAACTTGCACTTTCATTTATTGCTATAAGCATAACATTCATATAACTCAAGAATAAATAAAATCAAGACCTTGCCATCTATCGTCGATCTACCAACCATCATAATATCAGACTGCAACCATATGTAATAGAATTGACCAACATTCAAACTGAGAAAAATATGTCAAACGAATAGTCAAAGGCATAAGGAACATATGAAATAATAGATAATATAATAATGGTAAAGATTAATCAGTGGAATATACATGTGAACAAATGGATTATCAAGAAAGCTTTTGACACCATCCCTAATGATTACGCTATTAAAGGCCAAAAATATACAGAGAACAATTACCTACTTCAAAATTTGCTTACAGTAAGAAAAAGATCCCTTAATAAAAAGATAAAAATTAAAATAAATAGCACACGGAGGTTTCGATATTTCGTCCATTTCTCCTCCTCTTTCAAAACAATGTTGGTCTCGAAAAGAGCCGAGAAGTAGATGACAAACATTGTCTTGAGCTGGTGGTCGTGGAGGACTACATCAGCCTTATTGGCATGAATCTACCTGAGAGTGGGAAATGAGTAGTTCCAATAAATTCGGCACTTATCATTCCCCATAACGGACTCAATATCCCTCTGAGCGTATGTCAGCACTGGTGTTTCACATTTTTATTATTACTATTGTTTTATTTATTTTTTTTGAAATCCAGTCGACCGGTTCCTTGGCTCCTCGATTCCCAGGGTCGGGCGCTGGTAGTTACCAGTAGCTACTCCCCACGTCCGTAGGGTGAATAACTACCGAGTCCGAGAATCATGTGCTCTGAGTAGAAGTAATGAACCCAGACTGATCGCCTTCTGCATTCTTCCGGCTAGAAGATCTGTTGAATTTCGGCATGCCGGTATGATCTTCAGTTCCGAAAGCAGTGTATCTCTTGCTCCATCGAGGGCTCCTATAATCAGTACCACAAGCTTCACAATATGTTCTGGATGGAGTCTGAGGAGTTCGAAGAGAATATCTCAGGATATCGTTCGTTTCTTCTCTATATTTCTGAAACTATTTTATTCTTATTATTAAATAAGTATGTCCTTAAGTTAACATTTGCAGAAACGGTAGGTTTTCACTACCAGTACTGTGAAGAGGAAATAAGAAACCAAATAAAGGTGTGGTTGGTCTCTTTAAAAACTATAAAGTTAAAACTATAATTAGGGTGTGTTGAATATCTCAATCCTTGTCGAAATGTACTATATACTATTTTCCATTTACATCTTATACTTTGTAATTGGTAATTTGACCACATTATCGTATTATAATAATTGTCTAGAAACTTCAGACAGTATTTTGTCAAACTTTTAACAAACCGTCTACGTATTAGTAACATGTATTTATATCATCCACCATGGAATTACCGTGAAGTTTTTATCTTATTTTCTGGGACTATAACGTTTTAATGAAGGTAGACAGCTACTCCGCAATTATATGAAGAACTTTTGATTAGTTTTTCTCCTCTTAGAGGATATTACATTTTTGCAGATTAGTGAATGGGTATATCGATTTTCCGTCTCTGCTTCTTTATGAAAACTTTAAGTTCTCTCATATTCGGATTATGAGATTTTCTTTCGGAGTGGTGTGTCAATTTTATTTTACAGGTACTAAATCTTCCTTATTTCACCAGTCTTTGTTCATTATCTTTCGAGAATAATGCTTTCAGCCAGAATGTTATTACTCGTGAAACTTTGTTTTTTATTTTCTGATAAATTTAGGTAGGTACAACTTTCAGTCGCTTCAGGGAATTATTTCTGACACTGTCGTTATAACTGGTGTAGAACAGATTCTGGTTTTAGCCAAAATGTAGGTGCAGAAGTAAGTAATTAAAAATACGGAATACCAAAAATCATAGTCATTACTAATCACATCTATAGAAAGGGATCTGAAATGGCTTTAATAGGACAAGAGCCAACTTATGAAGTTGCAGTTGAACGTATCGCTGCTAGGACGGCTCTGGGAAAATGGGTGAAACTTAGATATGGGAATTACTGTGTCTCAAAACCATGACAATCATGCGAAGGCACTCATGGAAGGTGCTTTGCAGGGAAGAACTGTAGAGATGCTGGGCATGAGTAAACCATGGCTCAGGAGTATGATAGGACTTATAACAGGCCAGTTATATCTCAAGAAGCATCTCCAGAAAGTTCGGTATGCGAAGAGTACACTGCATATTCTGAGTGAACGTGGGGGCTACGCTCATGTGGCTAACCTTTTGGGGAAACCGTTTTTGGAACCTGGTGAGTTAAGGGGAATTACAGCTAGTAGACTTTCGGACTTTATGGAAAGAACAATTGTGCTCGCTAAATAGAAAATCAGTGGGATGCACAGCCTAGTAGTGGCCACAGTGCTTCGGGACTCGCCTTAGAGAAACCGACCTCGGGAAGAAGAAGAAATATGGTCATGTATGGACCATAAATATCTAAGTATGGAAATATCTGGGCCGGTGGCTCAGGGCTTAGCGTCTCGATCGCTCAACCCAGAGGTCGTGGGTTCTAATTCCCATTCCACCAAACAATTTTTAATTAAATTGTTTACTCGTAGATCAAGGCTTATTCGCAGGGATGGCTTGGCAACTCTCTTGGCGATGGCCTAGGATGGTAAGAATGTCAACTTGGTGTTAATGTGAGAGATTAAAATCAGTTGATGTTTGACTGTCCCCCTAACTAGTGAGGTTTTCCAGGTTTCCCTCATTCCAGCACTGAATGGTGGTTAGGGCCTACCAACGTAAGTCGTTCCTGAGGCGCAAATGCGGCCCGCGAAATAATAATATGCCGCCCCCTCTCCCACACAAGTCTCAGACTTTCGGGCTAATCCTTGTGATTAGAATGAGGGATAAAGATGTTATTATTATTATCTAAATATGGTCATGTTCGACGAGAAACTGCACTCCAGGGAATGTTCGCACCACAGCAGCACACTATTGATAATATCGAGGCCTCTCACTGTACTAATACTAAACCCAGGTTATTTTTTATTTGCCTCATCATTGGTTGAAAGTTTTATGTAATGAGAGCGAGGGAAGTTTCACTGAAATAAATTAGATTAGTTATAGAATCTAAACGTCGAAATATAACTTCAACACTGTTTTACAATTTTATGAGGTACGATTTAGGTGAAAACACCATATTTTGAATATTCCAACAGAAAATTCAAAGGTAGCGAATAGCGTGATCGTAGCTAAGCAAATCCTTAGCTAAACATACTATAGAACGACGATCACTATCATCTCACAACTTGGCAGGAATCCCTTATGGAAAAATGGTAGTTATGGGTAATAGTATGAATTAGTTGGACTCAATTTTTAAGACAAGACTATAAAGCTACCAAAAGAAATGGAGCCTTATTGCGAGTAAAACTCAGCATAAAAAATCAGGGGTTTTATTTTTAGGTACCACCATCAACAGCATATATTTTTTAAATGTTTGATTTTTCAATAACAATATCTGAATTCTTCAACTTCTTGTATTACCCCATCAATATTTGCATCTTATATTGTAACTAAGAGTAAAGAAAGAGCCATTACAAGCTCCCCATAAACGAACGCGCATTATGCATCCGAAAGACGGAAATGTATTCGCAAAAGAGATTTGGAAACTTTCCTCGGTGGCAATGTCATTTAACGTGAAACAAAAACTAAGTGTAGCTGACACTTTCGAGATAACAGGGGCTGCCTTCTAGACAAACAAGAGTTCTATCTTCGAGATGATCGGGATTTAGTCGGACGCGGATGAAAGAAGGTTGTAGCTTGTAGAGGAAGTGGAGAAATAAGCCGCATCGGCTGCGAAGGCTAGATTAAGTAGATATCGACTTCTTTTTGCCAACTCTTTAACCTTTTTGTCGGTTTACGTGTTTCCGGAAGTATTTGAATGGCGCCTATGTGTTATAAAATGGAGAAGTTACAGTGATGGAAATACTATTCTTGCATGTATCTAAAATATTATACAGAGTGGTTCATTCTGTTCAATTCTGTCGAGCCTAAAGTCTGTGATTATCCGTAATATAACAAACATTTATAGGATAGGATGTCAGATAAAATGAGGATTGAATAATAGGCTGTTTATTCACTTAATATAACATGCTCATAATGTTACTATATTTATAAGTTACTGTTGAAAACTGAAATTCTGAAAGTAATAGTTTGAAAACATACCGAAATTATTTCCAAAATTTAAATTTAAATCAGCTTGGCTCTTTAAATCAGCTGGTTTGGCCATCTACTATACTGGCACTTTCTCAAAGATGGCGCTCCTCTTATGTCTTTGTTACGTCTTTGTAAAATGTAGATTTTAAATATATTAATAGAAACTCTTCTCTTCTCTACCCTTCCCTTCTCTTCTCTTCTCTTCTCTTCTCTTCTCTTATCTTCTCTTATCTTCTCTCTTTTCTTCACGCTCTTTTAACTCCTGTAAGTTTTTATAAACTAATATAGTATATAGTACTTTCCTACAAGCACGCATTTCTGGAAAGGCTGAGAGTTCTATTTTAGATTCTGAAACTAATACTTTCAAAATAATGTGACATAGTAGTAGGTAACACTTAAAAAATGTAGTGTATAGCTTAAAACATGCCAATTTCTATTCAACATCTATTTTATTGCTGTATGCTCTTTTAACATTTCGTCCTTACTTTAAGAGACAGACTCGTCGAGTCTGTATAACATACATATTAATGACGTGCGTTGGTCGTAATACACCAAGTTTTGTTCAAATTTAATGAGGCTGTGTTTCAGTGGCTACAGTTTTGTGTACGAATCTATACATAAGGGAACTTCACCAGCGTTCCATTGTTCATAAAAATAAATAAACACCCCTTCGTTTTGGAATTTCAGCTGCAAAACTTTACGCGGCTTTCATTGTTAGCACGTTTAGTCATTAACGAAAAAGTTATTTCAGGGAAACTTGGCTCTAACTACTTAAATGAAGGTTTTTTAATTAGGATTGAGTTTATGGGGTTTATGTTATGCCTTTACGTAACTTGCGTTTTGTTTTCGTTTCACTTTAATGACATAGGTCTTGTTAATTAGAATTCGCGCAAATAAATAAATTTACGACGAAATGTACCTTCGATGGATTGTATACGATATATGTGACAGAAGCCCCGACCAACATTGAATTATTTCGGCAAACTTATTTATGATTTATTTAGTTTACTACTAAAATTAAAGTATTGTTCTAACTTTCTTAAATGACATCAGATCTTGAATATGTTTTTAGTTAAGTATAACCGCCACTGTAGCGCAGTAAGATACAGGGTGTTCTAGCAGCATTTCTCGATAACATTGCCTACTATAGTCTGGGTTCGATCCCCAACGTCGGCAATGGTAATATCTGTGGCAATAGGATGTTTGTTTGCGTTTTTTCAATGTATAACCAGCTTCCGGGTAGCCCTTGGCCTTAGATTTGGAGGTTAACTAATTTATGTGGTGTTTTAATGTTTTATAATAGATAATTTCAATAGTAAAAACGTCGTAATTACAGTATAGTTAGTGGAAATGTTATAAATACCATAAAACTACTGAAGATCTGCAAATTTGATCTAATAAGTTTATTCCGTATAGCATATTGCTATTTTATTTATAAATATTCTTGAAATTTCATAAAATCTCAAATACCTAAAGAAACTGTACCATAACGTTTGCAATAACTATAATTCCATAAAGAAAAAGTCATAAAGTTCTTTGGTGGCTTAAAGTGATTTCGTTTTTGAGATACAGGACATTACAGGACAAGTTTTTTTTTTAATTTCACAAGTAATTTGGTTGACAAACGTGCCAAATTTAATTTTGATAAACAAACCAACACCTCAGAGGTCGTATTGCTCCTACTTCCCAACTTCCCACAAAATTACACTGGAAATTTTTCTGTCATTCTAAATGTCACAAAAATGTCATTCGTGATAAAAATGTTCAATATTTCTAAAATTTTAATAGGTTCTAAATTTTCTTACCGAATACCCCTTGTGATTGAATTAATACAGGAAATTTTTCCTCGGTCACGAATATTTTAAGAATATTTATATTATCCTTAACGAATATTTATATTACCCTTCGTCTGCGACTTGGGATAATTTTCAAAATATTCGTTCCCTCAGACAAATTTCCAGAAATAATTCAATCACTAGGGAGATTACAAGTGAATATTTTTTGACGTTAAAGAGATGAGTTTAAAATAGACATTATAATATAGAAATTTACCACCAGGATCATGTGTTGAATTTTATCTCGAATTTCTGAAGAATTCCGTAACGAAATATTGTAAATTATAATCACAATTTAAACGTGACAATTTAATTTATATATAAAAAATCGCATATGCCACAGTGCAATTGTCACTTTGACAGCGACAAAAGTTACCTGCAAATTTTACAGCGACAATTGCACTAGTGGTTTTTTCACTTATTCATTTTTTAATCAATTATCGTGGTGTCCGCTGCCAAAATAAATAGTTTGACATTTGTGTCAACAAGTTATTGAATTATTAAACACTAACGATGAATCGATTCGTGATGTCCAAATAAAAATATGTTTATTTTCAGTGTTTCATAAATAAAGTTTGCATTCATATGTTTCTAAATTTCTTATTCATTAAATTATCCTGCCGAATTACACTCGACGTTTGTATTGATACCGGATAAATTTGTATTGTTTAAATTCTAAACTGTTTCCTTTAGCAATTTGATTCGAAAAACTGTCAACATAAAAACGCTCCACCTTCGGTGTCGCGTTTTTAATAGTTGACAGTTTTTCTCGTCTAATTGCTTGGCAACAGTTTCTCATTAAACAATCCAAATTTATCCGGTAAAATACAAACCTCTTGTCGAATTATAAGTGACAATTTAATTTATATATAAAAAATCGCATATGCCACAGTGCAATTGTCACTTTGACAGCGACAAAAGTTACCTGCAACTTTTACAGCGACAATTGCACTAGTGGTATTTTCACTTATTCATTTTTTAATCAATTATCGCGATGTCTGCTGTCAAATCGACAGCAATCGATCAATTTGACATTTCTGTCAACAAATTATTGAATTATTAAACACTAACAATGAATCGATTCGGTGATGCCGAAATAAAAATATGTTTATTTTTAGTGTTTCATAAATAAAGTTTGCATTCATACCTTTCTAAATTTCTTATTCATTAAATTGTCCTGCCGAATTACACTCGATGTTTGTATTGATACCGGATAAATTTGTATTGTTTAATGAGAAACTGTTGCCTAGCAATTAGACGAGAAAAAAAACGTTTAAATTCTAAACTGTTTCCTTTAGCAATTTGACTCGAAAAACTGTCAACATAAAAACGCTCCACCTTCGGTGTCGCGTTTTTAATAGTTGACAGTTTTTCTCGTCTAATTGCTAGGCAACAGTTTCTCATTAAACAATCCAAATTTATCCGGTAAAATACAAACCTCTTGTGCAATTATAAGTGAATATTTTTTTACGTTAAATTGACATTATAATATAGAAACTTGCCACCAGAATCGTGTGTTGAATTTTATCTCGAATTTCAGAACGATTCCGTAACGAAATATGTATAGTAAATTATAATTACAATTAAAACGTGAAAATACCACTAGTTTTTATAAGGTTAGATCTGAAAATTATCCCTCGTCTTCGATAGGAGATAATTTTCAATTAATGAATACAGCTACCTATTTTTGATATCGAATATTGTGCTCCTTTGAAAAATATTCAAATATACCAACTGTTCTATTAGCTATAGCACATAATTATATATCCTGAGGTGTGTGCCTAGAATGTCAACTTGTTAATGTGAGAGATTAATATCGGTTGATATTTGGCTGTCCCCATAACTAGTGAAGTTTTCCAGGCTTTCCTCATTCCAGCACCGAATGGTGGTTACAGCTTACCATCGTAAGTCGTTCCTGAGGCGTAAATGTGGTCTCCCTCTCCCACAAATAGACTTTCAGGCTAACCTTTTTCATTAGAATGAGGGTTAGAGAGATTATTACTATAATCCAAAATAACACAAAGAATAACTAGAGAACTTTAATAATTATTAAAACAGTAATCGTAAAAACTAGTACTCCGCATATTTTTACCACGGCCACAAACACCCTATCCTATACAGTATAAAAATAGTGTAAAACAGATTTTGTTCAAATTCGTAAATTAAGAAAAAATCTCCTCAAGTGGGTCTTTGTAATTAACTGGCACTGGAAGCTTCCATCTGAATTTAACGTAAAGAATACCTATTTTCGGCAGAAAATGTATTAGAAAATAGTCTGCAGTTATAAAAACTATTGATTTTAATCAAATTATAACGCGATTCCATCACAAAGGAAGGGTAAAGATAATTAAAATTTCAATTAATTTAAATTCTTTATCCCTTTATCTCCCTTCCATTGCGCCTTCTATTGATTGTAAGAGATCCCGGCTGCTTAAATATAAGCTAATAAATTAATTTAAAATACCTAAAATGGGGGGAACACTATTTACATAAAATTTTGCTCCAGTTATTTTGGGCGGAAAGAGGTATCGTTTCTCAAATAATCCTTCACTGTATTCTTGTCTTTTTGTCAATCATTTTTTTTTTCTGAAAAATGTGTTTATGTGTTTATTAAATATTCAGATAAAATATTCTTTTCCATTTCAAATTATATGTACAGAGTGTTTCCGAATCCGTAGAAAATTCATTAATGTATTCCTTGACCTATAAAATGACACCTAAACTATTTGCGTGTCCTATTTACACCTAAACTATTGCTGGGGTTCAGTGAATCATTGTGACGGCTCAGTGAACCGTTGTGACGACTCAATGAACCGTTGTTGCGAGCTCAGTGAACCGCTGCGTCAACCCAGTGAACCGTCCCGACGGATCAGTGAACCGTGATTTACTAACCAATAAAGCGGGCTGTATGGGATTGACCCTCTGTCACTATTCATACTATTTTTACAGTTTACAATTTCCAAACTCTCAAATGCATCCAGCTGTCTGGAATTTGATACATTCCTAATTAGCCTTAATGGCTACTATCACTTTTATGGTTGTTCTTAAACGCATGCTGGGCAACACTAGACTTATCTGTTTTACGATATTTGAGATGAGCCGTATGTTCTTTGAATCTAGTTTGAATTGACCTTCTAGTTTGTCCAACATACTTTTGAGCGCGGTCTTTACAGCTAATTTCGTAAATCCCCGACTTCAATCTATCAAAAGTAATCAATCAATCACAATCACGTAGCAATAGTTTATGTGTAAATAGGACACAGTGTTAGCGTTAGTTAATTTTTAATCTTCTTCAGATTATGCCAAATTAGTTGTCGAAACGCGCTTCGAGTGCAGTATAGTGTTTTGGTGTTATATGGAAAACTACGTCAGTGTTATCTTCACACCAAAGATTCCAACTCCTTTCAAGGTTGATTTCTGTATAGAATTTTATTATAATTTCAAGCTGAATATGTTAAACAGTCGAGCATCAGATTTCGCTCTTATATCAAATATTTATATTCAACTCCATAAAACTTTGTAATATCTTTGGATATACAGCGACATGAAGTTTGCTCTTTTGTTTCTAACTTCATGGAATTCCTTCCTATTCCTCGTTTTAAAGATAACCTTTAGCTGCAATAGGTCACCAAGTTACCTTCAAATTACGTTCCGCTACTTATTTGATTGTAAAAGTCATTCTGGTTACATTTGAAAGCTAGGTAGAGTAGGGAATAAGGCTGGTGGTTATTTTAAAACAAATTTATTGATCTTGTAGCATTCAACTAGGCCAAAGGTATTGATATTGTGATCAAGTACATACAACAATAATTACGATGGATATTTTACTTTATATGTTTATAGATATCTTAATTTCTTG
The DNA here is from genome assembly GCA_963924545.1 of Pogonocherus hispidulus. Taxonomy (NCBI): domain Eukaryota; kingdom Metazoa; phylum Arthropoda; class Insecta; order Coleoptera; family Cerambycidae; genus Pogonocherus; species Pogonocherus hispidulus. The sequence continues at coordinate 45,230,644 of OZ004698.1, read as the reverse complement.
GGAATATGGTTCCATGGACGAATTGTTTTTCGACATACAAAAAAATGGTACACCTAAATAACAGACGATTATTAAAAAAAATATTATAATACTGATTTTATCGATATTCTAATGGCATATAAACGGATACGTGTTGCCATTTAAGAAATATATCATTTAAATGGAAGAATTTGGTGTATAGATTTTAGAAGATTTTTTTAAAAGGAATTTTTTCAATTGTGGCATGAAACAAGCAGTTTTAAATCTATATTTTCTTAATTATTGTATTTTATTATTTATTTTCAAAAATTTGGTAAGAGAGATAGTGATACTAACTGAGTTATACGGTGTTTTATTTTGTTTTGATTGTGTTGTTTTATTTGGAAATGTCAACGGAAAGCGATATATTGCGAAAATTTTATTTTTTATCAAGAAATACTAAGCTTGAAATACCAATCTCTCACTGATCCTTGTGGCGCGGCGTTTTATGTCCTAGTACTTTTTTTTTACGAATACCCAATAAAACGAAGAATACCACTGCGTATATCGAACATCGATGTAATCTTATTTAGTTAAGCCTATAGTGAAAGTAAACGCGAGGGGGGAATTTAATGCGCTTGCTTCTAATTCCGCATAATGCGAGATCCATTCGGAACCATCAGCAAATTACATTTCGTATGTTGATGGGAAGTAGGATGCTACATGGAATTTGCAGAAAATTAATTAATCGTGGTAAATGAATCTGAAAGGTGTAGCGAAAATTTTATAAATTTCAAAAGAATATATGTTTCAAGCATTAGCCATTACTATGCAAATCACCCATAGGTAGAGCTGATCTTCTAACTCATTAAATTGCAGCATATTACTTTTATAGTAGATTAAAAATATGGTGGAAATCAGTAATTTTTATGTAGTTTATTGAATCGATAACTTTGTCAAATCAATAGTCCTGTTTTTAGAAACCGGGCATTTTAATAAAGGATTCCTCTACGTAAAACGAACATTTATACACATTTTATCACTTTTGCTATCAAATACACTAGATTTTTAATTTTGTTGAATTACTCTATTCAAAATATTTTACCATTTTAAATCTCATTCTCTAATTACTCGTCTAGCTGTATTTTGTGAAAACCATTAATGACGACGGGTGATAAATAAATATTACAACTATCTTCTTATTGAAAACACTTCGTATCCATTCAGATATTGAGTGAAAATCGAATATATTTACTACATATCTAGCTAGAAGTACGTGCATTTATCTAAACTGAAAAATGAATACATAGGCGAGTTTCTGTTGTTGCCCTTATATTGACAAATTTATCAGCGTGACACTTTCGGAACGAGCACTGAAAAAGGGGGTCATTTATCTGAGGAGCTGCCTGAAATTCGGTCATTTAAATAGAAATAAAGTCACACCATACGAGTCAGGGTATAACTGATGAGAGAAGGATTTCTTTCAAAACAGATTTGTTTATTAAAAGTATACATTTATTCTTGTATATTTTCTACCTAAGCAAATTGCTTGTATGTACAGTATTTTCACTATAACACGTGCATTGGATTTCCTAGCCTCCTAAATGAGTTACAAGGAACAGAAGAACTGGATTTATGTAATTTGTCCCAGAAATATGTCTGAAGGCAAAAAATATTTGATAGTGAAGCAAAAAAATAGCAACAGAAAAAGTAAATTAATTTAAAAAACTAACATCCTGTAATTGAATAAGGAGATCGACTCAATAAGAATATGTGACATTAGCCATTAATAAGTACAATATTACAATAATTGTATGTATTAGTTAGTTAGTTCCCAAATTAAAATCACTCTTATAGACACCGATGTTTTTTTACTTTAGTTCCATATCTGTATTATTGAAGGTCGTTCTTTTATTTATACCGTTGAGTGACCAAGTTTGGTCACTCAACGGTTGTGCTCTTAGTAACGCTACACGGAGTAAAAACTGAAATCTCGATGTCTGTAGCTGCAGGCTCAAATCCTATGATTTTTTTGTCTAAATTCTTACAAAAAAAAAAATGTTTCTAATATTAAAGGCTCCCCCAAACCAACGCGAATTATTTGCAACGGATTCGTGACGGAAAGGTCGCAGCGAAATTCGTGGCGGAATCCGTAGAGAACCCCACACCAAAGCGAATGTAAACGCATCATATGCATCATATTTTCAATATCGAAAAGGTTGATTGCTATTGCTGAAAACGAAAAATAAACCATTTGTACTTGTACTTACATACTTACCTATCATACAAAAATATGTAATACATCATCGGATGAAGAAGCATTTGTGTTGCTTGCATTGGAAGAAGACAATTTAAGGTAAAATTATTATTATTATTTAAAAATAAATGTGTTGATCATATTATGTATCTAACCTTAAGAAGAAAAGAAAATGGGTTCACGATATTAATAAAAAAAGACGACAATATAGGGAATTTCATACATTAATGCCGCAATTACGAAAAGACGAGAATCTATGTTATATTTTTGTTACTTTTTTCTTCCTAAGGTTAGATACATAATATGATCAACACATTTATTTTTAAATAATAATAATAATTTTACCTTAAATTGTCTTCTTCCAATGCAAGCAACACAAATGCTTCTTCTTCATCCGATGATGTATATATATTTTTGTATGATAGGTAAGTATGTAAGTACAAGTACAAATTTATTTTTCGTTTTCAGCAATAGCAATCAACCTTTTCGATATTGAAAATATGATGCATATGATGCGATTATATTCGCTTTGGTGTGAGGTTCTCTACGGATTCGGCCACGAATTTCGCTGCGAAGTTTCCGTCATGGATCCGTTGCGAATAATTCGCGTTGGTTTGGGGGCGCCTTTTTATACTGAACATTTCTCGATAACCTGGTATAAAAAAAATGTAAGTACCATCAAAATATCACAAGCAGGGATCATGTACCAACAGAAAAATTAGTTCTTCATAATTCTAGAACAGATCCTAACACATTGGGTATGCGTTATCTCTTTTTTATAAATTTAATAAATTTTGACATGCCGTGGCAATTACAATGGCATGTAAAATAAAACTCTCTCAATATTCCCATCCTGTAAGATTTCATGATACACTGTGCCCTCAAATCAAAATCTTCTTTGAATATATTTAAAGTATTTATGGAGCACGATAATATTCAATTCAATTTATTTTCTCTATTAAAATGCGTCCAAAATGTTGTCAAGTGTTTTGTTATCTTCTCCGGTCTTTCTCCAAACTTTCTGAATAAGCATTTGCTCCAACGAAAGCAACAGCGTTATCAGCACGGGCCATTTTATTATTTCTTGTTGCTGTGTTCCCCCTTTTAAAATCCGGAAGAAAGTTATTATATTAATAATAATAATAAAGAACTTGGGGTGAAATAATCTGAGCACGCTCAGCTACAACGACGATATTTTACCAAAATAATTATATTTCCCGGAGTCAATTGGGTAAGCAGGTATCTTCACAGTTTCATAAAGTTCCACATCAATTTAAAAATTGCATCCGAGATAAACGAATTTGCTGACACTGAAGAGAGTGTGAAAAGCATAGAAGTAATTTTTATTCTATTCCTTTGATAAAAAGTATATTAGTTTAGTGTATCTACCTACAGCGTGATTCACAGAGAACTTAACCCTTCCATGAGATTTTATTTCTCTTATATCCCTTAAATTTTATATTATTTATAATCAACCATTTATTATCAGCTTTTAATGTTTTCAAATGATATGTCAGTAGCCGCATGTACCATAGTTGTGTTTTAATTTAATGACAATGACCTTTTTTGTTTGTTTTTAATTAAATTATCTTGGTTTTTTTTATAAGGTCGATTCATTTTGATTACAATATTCAAATAAATTATTTGAAGCTTCACTAAGAACTTTTGAGATATATAACCAATAAAAGTTAGTTGACCGTTGGTTTTAGTCACCATAGTATTTACTTCATTTTACATAATTTTACGTGTATTTTCCACCCCCACAACTTTTCTAGATGGAAATAATGGTCACTAATACATAGACTTTTAAAAGTTATAAAATTATTCAGATTAAATTAAAATTATTAACATTCTAATAAATTTATTCTCCATTAAATGACTATATAAAATAGCTGCATATTTTGGTTTTATTTGTGATAAATCTAGCATACCTCCATGGTACCACGTTGTACAATAGCCTAAAAAAATTGCTCGTAGCAACTGAAACAAATCGATATTTCTAGTATAATATATTACCTTTCATGTTATTTTCAGATCGTTTCTGTTGTATGAAACACGCATTAAATTATGAGATTTACTATAAAAAGCATTTAAAGTTTCCACCACACGTAACAATAATTTAATTTCATCCTTAATCATCCCGAATTCTCTATCGGTATCGCCGTTGAAACTTATAATATTATCACGATTGGAAATATTATCAACTTACCATACTAAGTAATAATATCAGAAATGTAATAGAAAAATAATGGATGAAAAATTTTCTTAGTCGGCTTTAACGTGAAAAAGACAGCTTCAAACTTATATAGCATAACAAAGTAAACGGGAAAGTTATGTAACATTTATTAAAGTTATTGTTGTATACAGACTTTTGTGGAAGTGTCTATTATATGGCATTGGAACTAGCTTTCAAGAAAAAGTGACTTCTGTTGTAACGTAAATATTATTCCAAATATTAAAAATCTAACAATCTTTGACAATAACTAAGTAACGTTTATTTTTATCTATTGTATTTAGTATTAAAAACTTATTCTTATTTTATAAATAGTTTCTAAACACTCATTATACTGTACATATTACTATGTATAGTTTCACTAATATAATGTAATGCAGTGTAATACAATATAATGCAATGTAATGAATGTAATGCAGTGTAATGTAGTGTAATATAGTGCAATATAATGTGATGTACTGTTAATGGAGCTCTCAGCGCCATATCTGTAGACTCTCGCCTCAGTTTTACATCAGAAAGTAGTAAACTCGATGTTATTTGACCCATTTTTTGTTTAAGGACTTTGCCTTTGCTTGCTCAGAATTTACGTCCGCATAAGGAAGCTATTTCCACGCAGCTTATTTCGGCACTAATTTTTGTAAATGCTCTCATAGAGTTATTGACCTGGGATAGCAGGAAAATGTTACAAATATACAAAACCAGTGTCTATAAATGTGTATGTGTGTGAAATGAGAATGTAGAAATTATTCATTCAGAGTTTAAAAACCTATCTGCCGGGATTCGTGTTTACTAAGCATTACTGTTCCGAAAACATTTATCTTGTCGGGGAGATCATCCGAAAATATTAGTAAAGCTAGGTCAATGTGATATATCGTTGTTAAATGAAATTTCGATTAAACCGGGAGTCGCAGGGATGAAAACTTCGACCTCTGTCTCTGCGAATGACGGGAAAGTCCATGAATGATCATTTATAATTTCGTGGAGAGATCTGAACAAATGAAATATGTTCTTTGATTTATATAGCCCTAAGGGAGTTGGTTATCTTTCGACATTAATTACTGGAAATTTATTGTATTTCACATGCAAAATACTGCCCTACAGCACAATTCCTACTATAACCTTTTGAGTATCAGAGATATTTGGAAATTCGAAGAATGTTTTCATTTTTGAGAGGAGCAACAGTTACAAAGAGACAAATCCTGTTAATAAATCAGATGCTTCGGTCTTTTGGATACGTTCAATGGGAATGTTGCATGCAATATGCTATGGGATTCTGCTTTTGGGTCAGATCTTATAGAAGCATCACATTTCAAAACGTTATCCGTCAAAAACGTCGAAATACGAAGAAAAATGAGATGAAATCTCAAGGCGCCATTATTTTTGCTCATCAATTCTTGGAGTCATCTTCGCAGACATTTTTCTCATTTAAGAACCTTTTGTCAAGGCCTTCCCTTCCGTTTGCCTATCTAAAATCAACTCTTGTGAAATTCTCCATGTATTTTTTCCACACATTTTCATAGGTTCGGGGAGTTTTCCTATGAGATATCAATATCTTCCAGTACCTTTAAAACTTTCCCGTTCCTTCTGCACATATTTTATACCATTCAACCATTGCAGACTTGCTATAATGTTTTCTTGTCGGTTTAACGGTTGTTATTTTACCCTGACGCTATGCATATTTTTATGCAGTAACCTATAGCTGTTTATTTTTAGTTATAAGAACCCTACCTGAAATGTAAACTACCATCACCGAAGGGTAGTCTTCTAGAGCATTTTCGATGGTGAGTTTCCTCGTGTAGCTAGATTTTATTTATTTATTTACTTATTGTAGTACACAATTCAACAGGCCTAACAACCCAGTACTAGAATGGGAAAATAAATTTACAATACATTTACAATAATATAACAAAACAATGAACATAATTAACATAATCAAGTATTATGAAGTAATTTAAAAAGAAAAATTAAGCAAGCAACGTTACGTCTTTCTATTAACGGAATAAGCGAAAATCTATCAAGAAGTTGGGAATGAGGAAAACCAATAGGTGGATATACTCCATCTGAACGAAAGGCAGCAAGTTTAAGAAAACTGCGCTGTACTCTCTCAAGACTGTCAATATAAATTGAATAATTAGGAGACCAAATAATTAAGGCATATTTATTTAGATTGATTTATTTACATTTATTTACATTGCAAGAAATATACAATGTTTTAAGACAAGTTTCATTTGTAAAACTGCGCGTGTTCCTAATAACATATCCAAGAGATTTATACGCCTTGGCAGTTGTGTTTAACATAATATGTTTATTAAAACTTAACTGTCTGTTAAATGTAACACCAAGGTCACAAAAGGTCTCAGGTCTAGAAAGGATGCTATTAGCAATAGAATAAAATTTATGGTATTTAGTTTCGTAGAAAACGACATAACATTACATTTCTCTGAATTCAAGTGTAGATTATTTAGTATCCACCATTCATTAATAATATTCAAATTCTGCTGCAAATGTTCGCAGTCCAGTAAATTTGAGATTCTAGTAAAAATCTTTAAATCATCAGCATATAGTAGACATTTAACTGTTAATCGACTAACTATGTCATTAATAAATAGGGTAAATAAAAGAGGCCCAAGAAACGAACCCTGTGGAACGCCAGAATAAACACCAAATACCTCGCTAGACCTATAACCACGGTACACCACACACTGAACTCTATTGCAAAGGTATGACTTTAGAAGAAGGATGAAGGAGGAGGAGAAACCGAAAGAACCTAATTTTCTTAATAATATACCATGATCAACCCTATCGAAGGCTTTAGAGAAATCTGTATATACAACGTCTGTTTGGAACCCTTAACCTGTTAGATTTAACGGACAATGGTTGGAAAGTAATAACTTAACGCATTTGCAGAACACGTATTAAGTCAAATTAGTACGCGATCTCTCCGAAAAGAATTCTCACTCGAAATTAAAACATTCCACCATAGTTTTTCGGTCGCCGTCGAGGGAATTTATATAGCGATGAATAGTAACCCGCGGGAACAATCGAACTGCCGGACGATTAATTTCGGCAGACAAAGGCCACTCCGATGGGGAGGCAGTCAGGCGAGAAATATCACCGCGAGAGCAGGATATCATCCCCGTGACAGGGTAGAGGGCAGGCTGCCGTCAGAGATAAAGTTCTTAGACTGGAAAAGACTCGGTACACACTTCCAGATAACAAAACACAACTATGCCAAGTTCGCATGGGGTGCCGCTTTCACTTGGTGAATGCGAGACAATGGGGTTTTAATGAATAATGGACTGCCTCGACATAGTTTTGGAGATGTCTCATTAGGCAGTCTTCTCCGAAGTTATCGATTTAGTAAGGAAATCTGGGTGTTATTGTTTTCCATTTAAGAGGCGGGTATGGCTTAAGCTGCTTATAAAGTTTCCAGATACATTATTTAACAACGGAAAGGATTGCGATCCGCTGTCATGTCTTCCATTATAACTTAATACAAAATTTAATCTCTACTTTATATTGTGGCCACTGTTTACTGGTTAGTGAGACAACATAGTTTGAAGTGTAGTCTCAAATGCACACTTTTCTTCCAAGATCTTTAGATATTGATGGTACAATATAAAAAATATCAGTTTGTTCAGTGTTATGTTTATAAGTCTGTCAGTTTCTCGTAGAGTTCTGGTGGTCCCCAGAGTTTTGTGCTTGAGCTTGTACCTCCCTTTTTTATCTTGTCTGTAAATAATATTCTGTATAGCTTGGATCATTTTAATGTTCACTTCCTCATGTACACCGATGATTTGAAACATACCATTTGATTGATTCAATTCAGGACTGAGAAATTCTTCAAGAATCATTGGAACTTGTTAATTCGTGGTATCAATAATCGACTTCTTCTTAATCCAATCAAGTACAATTTTTTATCTTATGGGAGGAAAATTGACATGCATGTGTTTGTATATAACATCGAAAATATTGACTTACATAAACCTGAGTTAGTTAAAAATCAATCAACACATTGAAAAAATAGCGCCTCTGCGTTTACAAATATTGCTCTTGTGGTAAAAAAGACTAAGGGATGTAAGAATATTAAAAATTTTTCTTTATTATCTCAAACATATGTTTGATCACACCTAAAGTACGCATCAGTCGTCTGGAATCCCATCTACAATACCAATATTCAACAACTGAAGAGCATTCAACGCAGGTTTTTAAAATTTGCTATGTATACACTTGAGGGTACATATCCATTTAGAGGTTATCCCCAAAACCTTTTGTGACGCTCTTTTCCCCTTCCCGATTCTAGTCCGCCAATTTGTGACTCTCCCTTAATTTATTTTCGGTTTTAGTACCCTTAAACGGTCGGTCGGTCTATTTTTTTATCTCTAGCGCCACGACGCATAGGTTTTATGTGGTGAAAGTTCCACACGGACTCTACTCGTCGATGAGTAATGGCTGGGTCGCTACAGTGAAGAAGGTGCAATAATGCACATGCCAGGGGTCAGTCTTTCTCTAATCTAGGTAATAAAAGTCAGTTTAATATGAGTCACTACAAGATTTATTAAAATTCGGTCGCAAAAATAGACAAGCAGCAAAATAAACAAATGGCAATAATATAGAAGTAGCTATAATAAACAAATATCAATAATGTATAAGCAACAAAATTATATATAATAAACCCAGATTATTAGCAGTAATGCAATTTATTCAAGCGTTAAACCGGATGTGTTAAACTAAAACTTTAATCACAGTTTAAGAAAAGAAGCGGTGCAAATATTAAACAAATTATAAAAAGACATTAAACGGCTTTGTGTGGAAACGAAACAACGTGACGGATAAAGGGATGTAGACGTCGAAGTCTTCCTGGAGGCATACGCACGTCACATGTTATTCGTCAAGCATGTATCAAAGGGTTTGGAATAGTTACAGATGTAGAAGTCTTCCTGGAGGCATATACGCACATCACGGGTTATTCATCAATTATCTACGAAAAAGTTACACCTACCTTATAACTATAACTATAACCTATCCTGTAACTGTAACATTAGCCTGTTGGATTTTGTATTTAAAATAAATATAAAAAAAATAAATAAACAAAGAATGTTGCTCTTAGTACAACCAAAGAGAATACACTTATAATATTTAATACTTCTGTTTTCCTAATTTTTATTATTTTAAAAGTGATTTGCCAAAAAAATTTCTTAACGAATACTATAAATTTACGTATTAACTAAATATATAAAAAATATTTAGAAATAAAAAAGTATACCCGTTTTATTTTGATCTCCAGTATTCGTAACAAACTACGATATAAATTTTCGATAAACTCTTTAGGCATATCAAGGCCCCGCTAAGTGAACACGATTTTACTTCACTGCGGTATCTCCAGTTTTCGAGTATCTTTTGTATCAGATGTGCTTGAGTTTCAGGTCAGGGTCTACCTCTTGAAGTTTATTCTTCACTGAATTTGATATAATAATAGCAGCAGCTGAATCTTAGTAACGAGCTTTTTCTCCTTCCCTTTGTTCTACTGGATATTTTAATTAAAACGCAGTGGTGTGCAAATATTTGAACCTTTCTAACTGTATGAATACCCGCATGCAACATTGGAATAATATGAGAAGGCAATACATAGGTATATAAATACGTATATTCGATGAAACTAAGTTTATATTCGTTATACCTCTGGCATAAAAATATTCATAAGCAAATAATAGTAGTAGTAAGTTTTTTTGTTGTTTTTATTATTTACTTTTGTTGTTTTTATTTTTTTTTGTTTTTATTATTATTTACTTGAATTAAATTTTATTGAATATCAAATGCAATAGTCCTCGTTAAGTAAAGTTTTCTTCTAACATTTAGATTTATTTACAATGCATTTCAATGATTAACCGTGGTCTTTTCACAGGAAATTCCTTCATACCGAAAATATCGGTATGAAAAGACCACGCATCTCCTATTTCCAATACTCTTTTGTCTATATCTCCGGTTCCAAAAGAGATATCGAATTGCGATTTGCACCATTTTTTTCTATTCTTACTGCCTTTTCACCCAGGCTAAGATTGATGTATGCTCTCATTAGAAATTCTGGAAAAAAATTGGAAAATTGTATGTTTTCCAAATAGCGCCATCGAGCAGTGGCAATATTCAGCAAAATTACTTTATATACAATAAATCCAATCAAGCGTTAGATGCTTTTTTCAACGACACAATGTTAGTTAAGTTTGGTTGATGCAAACAGAAATTATAAACATTTTTTTAGAAAGAAATCCCCCCCCCCTCCACTCTGTCCTTATTTGGAGAAATAGAGCAAAAAGTGCCAAATCAAAAAGATGCAAAATTTGACAAAGATCACAATGAAAGTATTTCTGATTTTTCTGGAAACTAGCGAAAATTTCGAAAAAAATAAGGTTTTCAAGTTGGCCTTGCATATTGCTACTCAAGCCGCAGAGATAGGAATTTGAAAATCATTTCCAGCATTTTTTCCGGTCCACTTTTGCCGGAAAAATTTTTCCCCGGTGCTCTACGATGTACCATTTCAGAGATGTGGTCGACGTCCTTTCTTATTTGGACACCCGGTACAGTGTGAAAAGTGACAAAGATTAAAGGTATTTCTGCAATTTTACGCGATATAGTTTATTTACATAACAATTCCAAACATTAGTATTTCAACGCAGCTGCCATTTTTATTCCTTTTCCTTTTTGTAATGTTAAACGACACAATTAATTGAAAAAAGTTCCCCAGCTCTGTATTAAACGGTTTCAATTACAATGTTTCAACTGGACGGGTGAACAATTTAAGTTGATTTACATTTTGATGACGAACTTTTTTCAGTGGCTCGCAAATATTTTAGCAAGGCATTTGGAGTTAAAAACGGGAACGTTTCACTATTTGCTTTGAAGCACGTCAAACGAGCATTTCATTACAGTCCAGTTAATAGAAACAGTTTTTCCAAACAGGGTTGGAGACTATATAATCCAGACGTAAACATCACCCGTACTGCTAACTTCTGTACCGGTCAAGACGGAGACATTAAACATAAACTGGATTGAGTGACATCGAGTTTAGTACTCTACGACGTCTAAAAGTTCCACTCGTACACCATAAAGAGCTACTTGATCTTTTTGGCAGTTTTAATCACAACAAACTAGTAAATTTATGATTTACGGAAGCAAACTATAGTACGTCTAGAAAATATATAGAATTTTCATCTTTTTTGTTTTATCACGTTGAAATATATTTATAAGGCTTTTTAATAAAAGTATGTCATAGTTACCTTTGACTGACAGTTGTCTGATTTAATGTCAGTATTTGATTGTCGTTTGAAGGCACCACAAAATAATTAATAAAACAATGACACAGGTAGCAAAAAGGCCTCTAGTTGAACAGTTAGGTATATGAAAATGATGTTCGAGAAGTGCCGGAATTTGTAAGATTAACGGGAATGGGTAAATCGGCGGTTTATAATGTGTTAAAGCATATCAGAAATGGTATTGGTATGGAACATGGGCAAGTTTCTGGAAGACCACGCAAAATACGAGGTCGCAATTTGATGTCTTTGCTGCAGTTGGGGCGCAGAAATTCACGACTGGGTTTTCGAAAGTTGGCAAAACAGTTTACAAGACAACGGAGAATTGCTGTTTCTTGTGAAACCGTTCGTCAGGCGTTTCTACGTATTGATTACAGAGCAAGAAAACCTTGGAAGATACCAGCTGTTACTGAAGAGCAAATTCAGAGAAGACTTCAATTTTGCGTAGATTATCGAGAGGACAATTTTGAAAATGTCTTCATTACGGATGAAGCTTGTTTCCAGCTTGGCGATAATCGTTTAAGGATACTAAGCAGAGATAGGCCCTAGGTTCAGAAATCAAAGTCTCCTACGAAAATCATGGTTTGGGGAGAGATTTCACTACGTGGTGCAACTGAACTGAGCATTATTGATGGTACAGTAGATAGTGCACGCTACTGTACCATTTTAAATGAATATTTCGTCCAAACAGCTAATACCCTGTATCCTGAGGGTTGGCGATTACAGCAAGACAACGCTCGATGCCATACTTCCAGGTATACAAGACGTTGGTTGGACGATAGCAGAATCGCACCCATTTCATGGCCAGCAGCTACTCCTGACTTAAGCACCATTGAAAACATATGGGGGTTCATGAAAATCGAGGTAGAACGTACAGCGTCTCGAAACATTCCTGAGTAAGTGAGAGCCGTTTTAAAAGCATGGCAACTTGTTACGACGACGTATGCATCTAATTTAATTGTGGGCATTCCTCATCGACTACAAAAATGTTTGAGGTTACATGGACTATGTATTAGCAAGTAAAATGAGTTTTTTTTATGTGTAAGGTTGAATTTTACTCAAATAAAGTAATTATTTTTTTATCGATGGTTTTTAATTTCCACGTACTTTCTAGACGTACTATATAAATATGGACTCCGATGAATAAAAGCGTATAAGTAATATGGCGAGCCGGTAGCTCAGAGTTTATGGTCTCGATCGCTCAACCCAAAGGTAATGGGTTCGAATCTCCATTTCACCAAACAATTTTTGATTAGATTAAGACTTTTTCGCAGGGATGGGTTGGCAACCATTCTGCCGATGGTCTAGGATGGGAAGAATGTCAGCTTGGTGTTAATGTGAGAGATTAAAATCAGTTTATGTTTGACTGTCCCCCTAACTAATGAGGTTTTCCAGGTTTCCCTCATTCCAGCACTGAATGGTGGTTATGGTCTACCCAAGTAAGTCGGTCTTGAGACGCGAACGCGGCCCGTGTAATAATAATATGCCGTCCCATCTCCCACACAAGTCTCAGACTCTCGGGCTAATCCTTGTGATTAGAATGAGGGGTAGAGATATTATTATTCTTATTATAAAAAAGTATCTAGGGACTAAAGTATCTTGCTTAAAGTAAATTCCTTGAAGTATAGTTAAATTATGCATTTTAGTCTCTAAGCTTAGTTTTTAATAGATGTTATTCTTGAGTGTTTTTTTTTTCGTAACCCTGGACTATTAAAGCAATCGCGTGCCGGAAATATTTTAATGCAGAGAATTCGATGTGAATGATCATGTCGGGGATGTAATGTATTTTAAGTTGACTCGGAAGTCGTGGAATTGCAAAGTACCTCATGAAATTCAGTATCTCATGATCTATAACGATATGCTCCACATTCGACGTCGCTCAAGTTTGGATTTGCATTTCTAGTACGGACTGGCAATCTCTACTTAATACAGGTGAATTTAAATATTCTTATTTTTAATTCATTTGCAAAGCTATATTTAGGTTTATATAGACTGTAAAATTTTCATCAACCATAAAATTTATCTTGTCAAAGTGTACTTAGCTTTAAAAGCAGTTTGAAGATAATTCTATGGAAAATAAAACGAGGGTTCTTTTATTGGAAAACTTTAAACGATTTGGCACACCATAATATTTTACTTTTCATAATGTTAGGAAATTTCAGGTTTCTTTATATGTAGTTAGACAAAATCAAGAGGCACAAAAGTGCCTAGCATCAAGTTCACTCAATCTATTTCATCTACATCTACATCTTCGCTCATCACCTACATCTAAGCGAGAAAAATGCTCGCAAAGGATCCCTGTAGAATAGTCTTTATTTTTGTGACATATGTTATTGTATTTTACGTTGGTTATATTGTCATACAATGGATTATTCGACATACTATGCAGGACAGGTTAGTTTTCATGAGTGAGATATAAAAGGAATTAATTCTAATCAAATCACAGTTATTTATTTTATCTTTACATCCTGCGGAGTCTATTCAAGAGCGGCTTGTCTTTTATTCCTCCACAATATCAACGCAAAGAAAAATAATAGTTTCCCACCCAATATGAATTAAATTCAAAATATTGCAAAAAGAAAGCATATAGCTTTCCATTGATTATAATTGCAACGTGCCAACATAGAATGTAATGACCTGGAGAAAAGCCTCACTTTTCCGACGCCAGGACGTGTATGTTATAGAGCCTGATATATTCCGAGAGCCTGCTATTTTCCGTCTGTAGACAGTAGATACTATACGTAAGACTGTTGGATAACATTGTGAATATTCGTTTTATTTAATCTTCAGCTATATTTAAATTTCAAACGAAAGTTTCCTTATACACATTAAGTCTACATTACGTTATTTCCATTTGTTGACGAGTTCATGATTTAAAGAAAGATATATGTATGTTAGTAGTGGTGAGAAACACCGTAGTGCCCTCTTTCGGCCTGTGATACTATGCGTCTGACAATTATTTCCTAATTGACAGTTAGATAGCTACCTGCTTTTCTGCAGGTATCATTATAGCTTTTGAGTGTTTTTTAATTATTTACTTTTTTTAAGTGTAATATCTTTGATAGACAAAATTCCTTTATTTAAAAAAAAACACTGATAAGTCACTTAAGGGCTTCCTCGCAAATGTGACAAAATAGTTAATAATAGACAAAAGATAGGCGAAAAGATAGGATAGTGTTAAGCAAAAAACTAATACTGATATTAATTTTTCCTATACCTGTGGTAACAGAATCCTTTTTGTGCAGTAAGAACGATCATTGTGAGCAAAATTTCTTAGATATAAAATTATAAAAGATTTTAATTTGTCTTGGTATATTACTACCACTAAAATAATAAATAGTAATAATAAAAACCCATTATTGAGAGGAAACTATTACGCTACAGGTGAAAGCCCTGACCGGCATTAAATTGCACCAACAAATAAACATCGATTAAAGACCTGTCCATTTAAGTAATAACTTCGCTATGATGCATCTCACCAGTACTATAAAACAATAATAACTGTTTCGAACTAATTCACATAATATATAAAACATTCAACATATTTTTGTTCTAATAAGTTCTCATTTTGGTTTCAGTCACTCACAGCATAAATTTATTAAACTGCCGGAAATGCAACTGAAATAGTGGAAAACATTTAACAACTTCGTTGATGGAAATTAATTGTCGCTATAAAGTTATTATTTCAAAATTCGTTTGGAGCAGGAATCGCAAACGTTTTGTAATCATTAAATTTTCAATTTATTTAGCATCTGAACTAGTTTCATGGAATTAGAGCTGGGAAATTCAAACTTAAACCTATTCAGGACAACCGCAGCGTCGTGTGAACTTTTGACGTTAGGTCAACCCTAACTACTAATTAAGGGTATATTAAATGCCTAAAATTATATCAACGACCCTGCAGCTGTCCCTTGTAATAAGAATGGTCAATTCTGTTATGCTGAAATGCATCATGACATCATGACCGTGGGCTATCTTTATGCTTTATATTTATGGAAACCTTAAATTTTATTTTATGTAGTAGGATGACGAAATGCAATGTACAACTATCTAAAAAACACCACAGAAATGGACAACCTCCCTTTTGAAAATCTCAGGCTTGTGTAGAGAGACAGTACACATGAAAAAATCGCAGACACACGACCATTGACTGGGAGAGGTTCCATTTCTCCTCTGGCAAGATTTGAACTCGCGCCAGAATATACCATTCTGTTAGTGAGAAGCTACGATTTTTACCCAGCACCTAACAGACTATATCTACTATATCTGCTATATATATACACCAGGCAAATTTTAAAGAAATATACGTTAAGGGTGAAGTTTTTGCGGACACTATTTTTTTTGTTGAAAACGATAGCTCTCTTATCATAGAATGCAAATCTAAAAATCCCAAAAAATCGGAAGTGAGCTAAAGTCAGCAGTTAAAAAACATGTCCGCTCGCGTTATTTTTAGGGGTTTAAGAAGCATACATTCATGTATGACAAATTGTTAGTCTTCAGTGATAAGAATGCGGATCTAGATGAACTACTAAACGTTGGTTATAAATTTGTCTCCTTTATGTACGGATTAGACGGATCTCGAGACATTATAGAAGAACGATATAGGCTTTACAACATTGGTATAGCTAAGCGGACGCTCGAATAATCTTTTGATTTGGACGTTCTTCCTCCAACGAAAGTTGCACTAAAGCAACATATTTGAAGGTAGTTTCAAATGGGGATTGTTGTTGTTGTTGATAGGCGGCGCGGTTACCCGCAGCACTCAGGTCTTTCGACCCATTGTGCCTGCCGCTAGTTGGGAGCTATTGGAAGAGACCCGTGCTATGCACATATGCGCATAGGCCAATACCCGTTGTAGGAGAAGCTCGCTAATGTCCTGAGGCAGGAGAAATGCTGCGCCCAGGTGTTTGTGTCTCTTGACCATAAGGCAGGCACAGCGACAGAGGATGTGAATGGAGTCCTCGTCATCGTGTCCGCAAAACCTGCACCTTCTAGTGTCTCTAAGACCGATAGTGTTAAGGTGCTTGTTAAGATGCCCGTGACCTATTAACAGTCCTGTGACAATCCTTATGCTGTTACGACTTAGCGCAAATATTGATCGAGTTGCGTTCGACCAAGGCCCTTCAATTAAGAGCCTGGCTTCTCGCAGCCCAGTCCCGTTTGACCATTCTTCCTTTGATCTTATCTTGATCCAGTTTCCAATGGACCTTGCTACATAACTAGGCGGAAGCCCCAGCACTGGTTCGGGCCCTGTATACGGACCTTTAAATGGGGATTACATTAATAGCAAATAATTTTTTTTTATATTTTCAGGACCTATCTTCAAATACAGCAATGGATAGGAAATTTCCTAGCCCCGGATAATGGTATTATAGGCACAAAAATAATTACAACACAAGTTTTAAAAATGTAGGGTTTTATTAATGCAGTCAAAATTTTATTCTTTTTTTTTTCTTAACTAGTTTAATTTATTTACTTTTTATCTATCAATACCTAATGCTTGCATAAAATCAAACAATCTCCAAGTAAAAATTATCCTTATCTAACCAAAACCTTAAGTTTAAAGGATTGGAATTGGATCATCATACTTTCGATCATCGAATTATGTGTTGTATTTTTATGTATATTGTATACTTTAAATTGCGTGTTTTGTAAATACCGTCAAGAATGGTGTAACAATCCAGAAAAATATTAATAAATAAATAAATTGGTGAACTTGTCTAATTTAAATTATTTAAAATTAAATATTGGTAAATTTAAGATTATGAGGTAGGTAATAAATATAAAAGTCCGAATGCTATGGACAATAATAATAAACTAGCATATGTAAATATATTTTAAAATTTGGGTAAGCCATCATTTTGGCATATTTGATATGGTCCTTACTTTCCAATCCTTTAAACATAAGGTTTTGGTTAGATAAGGATACTTTTCACTTGGAGATTGTTTGATTTTATGCAAGCATTAGGTATTGATATATAAAAAGTAAATAAATTAAAGTGGTTAAGAGAAAAAAAGAATAAAATTTTGATTGTATTAATAAAACCCCACATTTTTTAAATTTGTGTTGTGTTTATATTTGTGCATATAATACCCTCCCATAGTCTTTCTTGTAGTACCTATATTTTGTGCTCTACAAAATAGTGTATGTACAATTTTACTCTATATTGTACAGTTCTCCCGAAATTCGTGGCGAAAACCTTAGATAAGAACAAATTCTTCAGTAAGAATAATGTGTTTAACAGCTCAGCTTCGCGAAGGGATAAGAAGATATTTAATTTTCAAACATTTGAAGGGGCGGCCATGTTTTTTCAAAATGGCGTTTTTAGGTCACATCGGATTTTTTGGGATTTTTATATATTTGTTCCTGAACATAAAACCTATCGATTTCCATTGGAAAATAAATGTCCCCTTAAACTTCATTGAAAAAATAAGATTTGCCTGGTCTAATAATATAGCATCCTAAAACTTAACCCCTTACAATAATCAGTACATTTTAGCTTATCCGAGTATGCAGGATCTTTTTCATCTGATTTAGTAATGTAGTTAAGAAAAAACGCAAACATAGATAACTGGGTAGATTGGGGCAGATCAAAAGGAATTGCTTCATAAATAAAATAATCTCCCTGCCCTATTATACATAAAGTTATAGTAGTAAACCTACCTGGCACGAAATTTAAAAGCTTAAACTTAAAAGCCACCATTCAACCTTAATGTTTCATAAGCAACTAGTGATAGGTGGTAGAGACAAATGGTTCCTGAGGAAGGGAACATTCCAAGATAAGACATACGTTGAAGTCAGCCTATCCTAGAGATGATACCTGACAGAGTGATTGCAAAGTTTAACTTCCACAAGCCTATTGTAAAGTATTATGTTTTTATACCACAAAAATAGGGAGAGTACTTTTTTGTATATATTATCATGGATATTGCGTCGGGCTTACTATTGCACTAAATTGAATTAACCTTTAGAACGTTAGCTATAAGCATCAAGCAAAATTATATACTGTCATTAAAGTTTTTAAACAAAAGAGGATTACGAGGAGCGAATACCTCCGGCCACATCAAAGTTTGAGAACATACCAAAGCCTCTTTTATTCTGATTAACCGTAATTTCCATGGCATCTTTGACCTACTGCTTTTTGCATCTTATATCTGGAAATCTAAACAGAGAATATACAAGGTGCCCATTATCTATCTCCTTACATGGCTAACTTTGTTAATAGTTGAGATAGAGAATTTGTTAAATCCGCAAAATTGGGCAGAATAACAAGAGGAATTCAGTGCCTCCTTCAGATTTAATTTTAATTTTCAACTTTTGGAGATATTTTGAAAAAACTGAAAATCTCCAAAATTTTTAAACTCTAATATCTCGAAAACTATAAAAGATACAAATAATATAAAAATACTGCGTTATAGTGTTTTTTACGTGGAATTCAGCGGTGAGATTGAAAATTTCACGGGCATCTTAGTTTTTGAGAAAAAAAATAAAGTTATGTTTTTTTAAATGGCAACCATAGTAGGCTATGGTATCAATAAAAATCTTATATTTTTCTGATTTCAAAAATATAATATTTAATATACCTTTCTCTTTTCTTTTGTTTATTGTAATGAACAAATAATTTATTAACATAGTAAGCTATGAAAAACAAACGCAGATCAGTAAACAAGAATAAAATATAAATGTCAGATCACTCTAAAGTCACATTATAAACGTCAAAATTAAACATTCGATCTTAAAATAGTTATTGTGAAATGTACACAAACGAATAAAAATTCGATTTATTAAATATTATATTTTTGAAATCAGAAAAAGAAGCTTTTTATTGATACCATAGACAACTATGGTTGCCATTTAAAAAAACATAACTTTATTTTTTTTTCTGAAAAACTAAGATGCTCGTGAAATTTTCAATATCACCGCTTAATGCCACGTAAAAAAACACTATCACACAGTATTTTTATTTTATTTGTATCTTTTATAGTTTTTGAGATATTCGAGTTTAAAAATTTTGGCGATTTTCAGTTTTTTCAAAATATCTCGAAAAGTTGAAAATTAAAATTAAATTTGAAGGAGGCACTGAATTTCTCTTGTTATTCTGCCCAATTTTGCTAATTTAACTAATTCTCTATCTCCACTATTAACAAAGTTAGCCATGTAAGGAGATAGATAATGGGCACCTTGTATATGAAAATGAAGTTATAGTGCTGTAGCAGTCTTTTAAAATATAACATTTAATTAAAACTCAATAATTATAACTCAAAAACAAGTAATTAACACAATATGTGTGATTTTATGTGTTTGAATTCGTTATTTAATTTAAAAGAATAAGATTTTAATTTGGCATAAGATTCCCTTCAGTATTTGTTTGAAAAAAAAAGAAAGGTAATATAAAAATTAAAATATAAGTCTTTTATAACGTGTTAACTTATTTGCGATGCATTTTCATGATTCATTTTGTAACATTTTTTTTAGGATTACACCACCTGCAAAATAATAAAAGCAGAAAACCAGAAATATTCAAATTAATATTCAAAGTGTAGTATCAAGGCAAACTTCAAAAGTTTGTCCCAAAAACCACTGTATAATATGCAATAAAATAAATATTTGATAAATTAACTAAATTTCATCAGTCCATGGTTTTTCAATTTTATACAAAATTGTTTAACATTATAAATTTTATTTACCCATTCCTTGTGAATGTGATAGATATTATATTGGTGAGACAGCTCGATCATTACAAATAAGGGTCCGCGAACATAAAAGTTATGTTAAGGATTACCAAATTGATAAGTCTACAATAGTACAACATGTATGGGACAACGGTAACCGGGTTGATTGGACAAAGGCTAAAATTTTACAAAAAGAACAAAATCAGTTAAAAGAAAATTAAAAGAAAGTACTCTTATTAAACTTAATGATGATAACTGTAACTCGTCAGAAACAATATTCTTGGATGAATCGTGGCTTCCTCTACTCCAGAAGGATGTTACCAATGGAAAATTAATATAACACATTGATCAGAGATCAGAGTATGTGATGACAATTTAAATTAAAAATGTCAATGTGAGTAACATAGAAAGTACAAGTTGCAGTAATAATATAAATTGAAATGGGTCTGTAAGGGACATTTATAAACTTTCTTTTTGTGTCTTATGAAGGATTAAAAGTCCAAGCGAATATCTCCAGACATGTCCAGCGATTTTTTGAAAAAAAAAACGGCGTTGAAACGGTATCCTTATAAATATTCTGCATTGTTTCATGCTAAGATTTACAAGTGTCATTATTACTACCTGTAATTTCTTTGAGAAATGACCTTTTTCTAACTAAAAAATCTGAAAATTGATTATGGCTTATTTAGGAATTGACAGATACTTCATCTTTTCCTATTTTTACATTACCTTGTTCTCCACCCTGTAAAAAATTAACGTGCTACTACCATAACGAAAAACCTTTGTGGGACAAAATCTAAATGAAATGAGCTTATAATCCGAAAAGTTCATAGAAATTCATTGACCCATTTTCGAAACATAGCAATTTGAAAAGAGTGTTAAAAATTGCTTGTTCCCTTCTTTTTGACGAGCAGTTTGTTTAATTTTAAAAAACAATTTGCAAACAAAGAACCGAGTATCGTTTTGAAACTTTCCCAGAAATAATTCTTCATACACTCATGCGGTCTTTGAAAATTTACATTTTCCGGATATTAATTTAGAAAAAATAATACTTCATTTTTGAGTAGGTAATCAAATAGTTCCTCTTGACTAGATACTATTGATTATTGAACTTCATTTTAGATTAATTTATTTCTGAACATACTGCAGTTTGCTACCTATTTCACACGTTCAGACCAACGGGTATAATCTGTAAACGTAAAACTGCAGCTGAACTTTTTCTGAAAATAAATTTAATATAAGTGCCCTGTTAAATTGCGCCATATTTTTTAAACGTATTTTATAATCCAGACACACGAATGGGGATTACCAGCGCAGTATCTGGGTCCAATTTTATGCAATTGCCGAGGATTCCCGTAAAGGTGGCGGTGAGAGCTGCATTATGGAAATGAAGTAATTTCATGCGAGTGAACAGCGACGCTGCACCAATCAATTTATTTTAATAACTTAAGGACATTTAATTATACTAGATGGTAAAGTAATTAATTATATTTACTCGAGGGTGCTTGCGGTAACTTAATTTTATTGTAAAAATTCTAAAATTCCTAGGTAAAATCTTGATCGTATAAAATAAGTTGCATGTCAATTTTTCCTTAACAATGCGAAAAAGTCAATTAATAATTAAAGATTTCTTGTCTTGGATATAATTGCGTAATAGTTTGAGTAAGTTGCTGCTAGATGACACTACTGTCAAAGAGTAACTAAATTATTTATTTAAGCATTTTAAGGACAGTAAAAACGTATTAGAAACTGATCTAATTATTCTTTGGTAATTATAAATTTAATACTGGAATACATTGACAGTTTTATATAAGGCTACTAAATTTGTTACGTTGCAATATAAAAATCCATAAATTGCAGTCGACCAGTATGGTTTTTGATTAAAATACAGGGTTAGGCAGAATGACGTATCCATTTTTGAACTGGATTTATTCAATAATGTAAAAAGATCTTAATTCAAATCAAATCGCCATGTGTTCCCGATACATGGCAATTTATGACAGTTGCCAAACTGTTTGCGAGAAACGTCAGTTTAATAGTAAAAATGGAGCGTTATCATCGCAACTATATCAACTTGTATTGCAAAATTTTGAACAACAACTTCATAACGAAGGTGTAGATTTCCGAAGACTATGGTTTCAGCAGGACGCAGCCACTTCCCATACTACTTGGCAGCCTATGGTAATTCTGCGAAGAAGGTTTCCTGGTCGCGTCATTTCAAAATTTGGGGATGTCGCGTGGCATGCACGGTCACCGGATCTGACAGCTTGTGATTTTTTCTTATGGGACTATCTAAAGTCAAAAGTATTCGCTAATCGACCTCGAACTTTGGAACAACTGAAGCATAATATTCGAACCGAGATTAACGCAATCCCAATTGAAATGTTGCAGCGAGTGATGCAACATTTTTGTGCTAGACTTCAGGAGTGCCAGCAGCGAGGCGGAGGTCATTTGACTAATGTGTTATTCAGAAAATAAATTGCCATGTTTACTTAAGAACATTTTGTTTCAGTTTTTGATTAATGTGTAACCATTAATGAATACCAGTACATAGAAAATAGATACCTCATTCTGCCTAACACGTTATTAAAATTTGTTTGGCCGAATGCATTTTCAGTAAAACATCTATGTTTCGGTTGCGTAAGTTCACACTGAATACGTTTAATTCATCTTTCAACTGCTTCATCGGCAAGGAAGTGCAAAAGCGTCCTTAAATGATACAGGAGGACCTTTAGTTTTCCTTAACACAGATAAATCCATACATGCCTCTTTTTCGTCTAGATATTGGACTTCCGCATCGAAAAGCGACAATATACCCCCTAAATAAGCCAAATCCACAGCATAATTACACTGAAAATCATATGAGGCCTTATTCATTCGAACAATAACGGGTTTACCTACATCTCTCTCTGTCATAATATTCTTTAATATGCCTGATCAAACTAGTGGTACAGAAAACCCTTAACTGACATAAATTATGATTTATGGATGGCAGCTTTTTAAATCTCGCTCTCATTTCTCTGTGCCATTAGATTTTAAATTAAAAATGTTATTTATTGTCCTACTTCAATCGCAGTACATAAAGTACTTTTAGGAAAATGGGGACCTGACTCTCTTAAATACTTTTAGTAAAAAAGAACTCGAGGAAACGATCATTTAATATCCCTTCTTCCAGAAAAAAGAAACGTGAAACTTTTACATTAATACCCAGGAAGATTGCAATTCTTACAGAGACGAGATGAAATAAAGTGCAGGGGCGTATTATTCTCCAATCCCGCGACTGGTTCCATGGCCGCAAGGTATTTAAAGGAATGTATAGAAGGTTTACCATATGACCACATCTCTGTGATATGAACAAATTATTGTTCATATCAATTATTTAATTTTAAATAAAATCTTTACTAAACAATGACAAGTAAATACTCTGAACCCTGTTTGAGACCAGTTAAAAGTTATGAAAAAAGCACATTTTTTACAAAAAAGTACAAAATAATGGAGTTTGATTCCCCCTTTCAATTTTCAGACAGGATGTATAACGTTTAGACGATGGTATACAATAATAGTCAAGTATTTGAATGCGACTGAAGTAATATCACATTTGATTGCTTTCGTTTCTACCCTACGCTAAGCATCCTGTATCCCGTATACTTTTGTACATTTAGATAAAGCTTTATTTCACGAATGCATTAATATCGTGATTGATAGGTCTATCTTTCATAATAAGTAAAATATTTCCAAAATATTGTGCCTTAAAAGCTTCTTTTCTGGACAGCCTTTGGTTTTGGATTTGGGAGGCTGTCTAATTTATGTGGTAGGTATTTAAAGCAATATTTGACTTATTATATAAAGTCCCGTAGTCTTCGTAGCATAACAACAACGGGAGCTTCTCCTTTTAATATATAATCCTTATGGTATATTCATTCGACTATATATTCGTGTATTCGTCAGAAAAGAGAGAGGATATCTCA
Source organism: Pogonocherus hispidulus (assembly GCA_963924545.1). Lineage (NCBI taxonomy): Eukaryota > Metazoa > Arthropoda > Insecta > Coleoptera > Cerambycidae > Pogonocherus > Pogonocherus hispidulus. The sequence continues at coordinate 45,206,248 of OZ004698.1, read as the reverse complement.
TTTAAAATATGGCAGTTGTTATTTACTTTCAGAAACTGAAGTATGAAAATATGACCATAGCTTTCAATCGATTTAGTTTGACGGTATATGGCAGAAGCCAAAATGTGATAGGTATACGTTATACGTTAACCATTTAACTAAGTTTATACTTGCGCGTCTATTGTCAAAGGCGCTCTAGCCAGAGAGTATGCCACTTCTGAATTCGCTGGATCAGAACCTGTATTAGGCATATCTTCGAGTACTGCCAAAGCAACTCTATAAACCTGCGATGAGAGGAAATCCTGCAGTACTGGCAAAAATTACCAAGATTAGTTCATTGAAAGACGTTCATAATGAACCACTCTAAAACAAACACTGAAAAACTATTATATTTAAACAGGTTACACTTGCGAACATTAATTGGCGTTTAGAATAAGCATAGTGCTTCGCTGGGGAAAGAATACTCAATATTTCGCAAAGGGCAACTTCTGCCAGAGGATGTGAATAAGTTCTCACCCTATAGTCATCAGCTTCATTAAAAGGCTGGACCTGTTGGGTGAAATATAATTAAGCGTGCGAGCCACAATATAAACCATGGTCACGGTGGAGGGTCTGGTTTTCGACCCACTCACTTTTGAACCTCTAACCTATGTCTACTGTCAACTCATTAAACACCCTAAATAGAAAAGGTGCCGATAAAATGATTCATTTAAGGAAGTTCAATATTCTGCTTCCAATGGTAGAATGTAGAGAATGATCATTCTCTGCTTAACTGTTCAAACTACACGTACCCACACTGCATTCTTTTAAACAATTAAAAAAAAAAGATGAAAGCAGGACTATTAAAATAGGAACTTGATATTTAGCTATTAGGTAGCCTTGATAAAGTGCGAAAACTCGGACGAAATATAGGATATTTGTCACCGTGTCTGGCTGAAAATCCTCTTTTATTGTTTTTTATTGAAGAAATAAAATACAGCCAACAAATTCCCAATATCATAAATACTTTAAGATCCACAGACATATTAAATCAACTTGTAAACGATTTACAATTTTCTTTTTGGGAATATCAACGAATCATTGTCTCCAGTCCTTTTAACACAGTGATCCTCCGCTCTAGTCAAAATAATCCATCTAAAAATAAACTTATTCATTATAAAATAAAAGATACGATGGTGTGTAGACAAGACGTGAAGACATGTGACGTGACGTGACGTAACACTATATATGCAATGTTAATTCCTGTACTCTCATGGACGCGTGGTAAGGAAACTTCAGTACTCCAAACCATATTTTAGTCAAAGAGTTGATTTTACGTTTACTTTCCTCAAATGTAATAAAATGCTTCATCATTCGAGGCAACGGGCATAAAAAAGCTAGTAGTATCACTAAAAAAACTCAGTTAGGGCACAAAATGTGCGTAATCTTCACATACGTCTATATTTCTAAATACGCCTCTGTTTCAGGACAGAATTTAAGGGGTTGCTAAACTTTGCCTAAGTGGACCTGGAGAAATCAGAAGAAGCGCCGCAAGTTTCCCTTAATATAATTTTCATTACCTAATATTCGAGGCCACAACAGATTTTACGAAGGGAAATGCGAGTTAAATGAGAATTCACAGAATTCTACTAATGAATGTTTCAGTTTTTTTTTTTAATTCCAGAGAAAGTTCCTTACTGTGTAAAAAATTGCCTTCATATCACTGATTTCTATTCTATTCATTTCAGCAGTGGTATAAAACGTTTACCATTTGCATTTTTAGAAATAAAATATTTCTTATTCGGTCTTGCAGATGCGATAGTTATACAGGGTGAGTCAATGAAAAGATTCATCCTGGATTATCTGTCAACGTATTTATTTCCATGGAAAATGTGGACAATCCAAAACAATTTTACGTTTAATATTTAAATCTATTTTACTGGCTTAAATAAAATACTGCATGTGTTGTTACATAGAAATACGTTGAAGATGATGTTTAAAACATATACACTGAACTCCATTTGAAGTGGACCAACGAAATTTAGGGTCAAATTTAAGCTTCGGTAAATTTCGAACCCAGTGGCGTAGAACTATGAATTTTTTTTTATTGTACAGGTCTATCGGTCTAGCAAAATCATATATGTTGTGTACGTCTCCTGCTTGTTTATTTTAAGAGATACAGCGGATTTAGTGGAACTATGTTTTTTCCGTAAATTTCAAATGCATACACAACCTGTACTAATCGAACGAGAATGATGGGAGTTCTTTCCTTTTGTAGCCTAATTCATGAGCTTCATTTCCGTTTTTGATTTGTTTTTTTAAACCCAGTATTTTAAGAGATATGGAGGGTTTCGTAAACCACTGTTTTTGAAGTAAAAAAATCTCTTAAAATTTTGTTGAAAAAATGTATGAAATTTATTAAATTTTTAATAACTGCATGTGCCATATTAGGTTATACATCTTTAAGGATGTGGAACACCTAGTAACTTAAATTAATTCTATAGAAAGAAAAAACATAAACCAAAACAGATAAACAGGAAACGAGAATGAAATAACAACATTAACAACTACTATTTATTAATATCTTGTTGCACCTCCTCTTGCCATTATTACAGCCTGGCAACGCCTCGTCATGCTATTTATGCAATTGTCTATAACATCTTGACTCACCAGGGGCTACTCTTCCATAACGGCGTTAACCAATTCGTTAAGATTGACGGGCTGGCTACGACGATTCCTTAAACGTCTTCCAAGAACATCCCACACATGTTCAATTGGATTGAGGTCCGGTGATCGGGAAGGCCATATTAATCTATGAATTTTATTTTCTTTAAAAAAATTATTTATAACTCTAGCTCGATGTGGTCTTGCGTTATCATCTACATAACTAAACTTAGGTCTTCTCTGAATTGCAAAGGGTAACACAATAGGTCGTAAAACCTGATTTAGATACCTTTCTGCATTCATAGTTTGGTTAATTAAGACGACTAGCTCGGTCCTTCCACCTGTGAATATACCAGCCCATACTGTAACTGACCCCCCCTCCATAGGGATCCACTGTAATCATACAGTTTTCTTGGTAACGTTCACCTTTTTCTCGCCATATCCTAGTACGGCCATCAGCTCCTTTTAATTTGAACTTCGATTCATCCGTAAATAGACAGTTGCTCCACTGATTTAAATTCCAGTTCAAATGTTCTCTACAAAAATATAGACGATTCCTCTTGTGTTCAATTAATAATGTGGGATGTCTAGCTAGTCGTTTTGCCCTCAAATTTACTTCATGTAATCGCCTCCGAACTGTATTTTGGGATATGTTTACATTATTCACTTCTCGAACATGTTTTACTAATTCTGCGGCCACAACAGTTCTCCTTCTGGTAATGAAACGTATTAATCTATCAGTTCTAGCAGTAGTTTTTCGAACACGACCACCACCATGGCGAAAATGAACGGAATTTAATTGATGTCTTGCCCATGCACGACTTATAACACTATGACTGACACCAAAAAATGCTGCCACATTTCTTTGAGTGCTTCCACTAAGTAACATACCAACTGCCTGATTTAATTGATCTATTGATTAACGTGCCATTATTCCGCTATTTAGTGTTACAATTAGAAAACTAGTCTATTTTGTTAAATTTGACAGTTTCCAATAAAGCAATTTTCCCAAAGCCACCCTACATTTTTTCAACAAAATTTTAAGAGATTTTTTTACTTCAAAAACAGTGGTTTACGAAAACCTCCATATCTCTTAAAATACTGGGTTTAAAAAAACAAATCAAAAACGGAAATGAAGCCCATGAATTAGGCTGCAAAAGGAAAGAACTCCCATCATTTTCGTTCTATTAGTACAGGTTGAATATACATTTGAAATTTACGGAAAAAACATAGTTCCACTAAATCCGCTGTATCTCTTAAAATAAACAAGCTGGAGACGTACACAACATATATGATTTTGCTAGAACGATAAACCTGTACAATAAAAAAAATTTCATAGTTCTACACCACTGGGTTCGAAATTTACAGAAGCTTAAATTTGACCCTAAATTTCGTTGGTCCACTTCAAATGGAGTTCAGTGTATTTTATAGAAATTACTCGCCTAAAAATTGCCCTAAAGTTATCGATGTTGGTCCAGTGATGTCTCGTTACTGGGGTAAATGATGTATGTTTGTCCTATAGAGCGAGATGTTAACATCAATACATTAGTAGATACCTATTTCTTTCGTTATATGGTCTATGGAATAACCCTTAAAGAATATTTTAACATTGCGCCACTAATTTTTTGATAGAATTACTTTGAAGTTTATATGCAATAATATTTCATATACAGGGTGTCCCAGTGTGAACGTACAAAAAAATTACCAGGGAGTGGATCAGACCAAAATAAGAATAAAACTCTTATAAAGCAAATTTCTCCGATGCACGCCTAACGAGTTAGAGGGTGTTATTTTGTAAAAAAAACAACTTTCCGCAATAACTTAAAAATCGTTAGGTAATTTTTGGGTGACGTGTACATCTATTAAAGGTCATTAAAACTACATGGTGTTTGTTTAACTCTGACACCTGTGGTAGCCTAGGCCTACTCTTCCTTATGACTTTTTTGCATGTATTTTTCTGCATAAAGGAATGTAGTCGGTACTTTAAACTCAATTTACTCGAAAATGTACACCATGTAGTTTTAATAACCTTTAATAGATGTACTTACACGTCATCCAAAAATTACCTAAATCTACGAAACGGTTTTTCGTAGATTTATTGCCGAAAGTTGTTTTTTTTTTCTCCAAAATAACACCCTGTAACTCGTTAGGCGTGCAACAGGGAAATTTTTTTAAAAGAGTTTTATTCTTATTTTGGTCTGGTCCACCCCCTGGTAAATTTTTGGACGCTCACACTGGGACACCCTGTATATTTGCAACAGAAGAAAGAAGTCGTCGAGTGGACAAACGGGCGGTGACTTCTTTGCTATGTCAGAGAATGGAACGTTTTAGGATAAAGTGGGTTAAATCAAAAGTAATACAATTATTGATTATTATGTAGCTATTTTCATTTGTTTAGTATTAAAATTTAACTTAGATTACTTTATAAAATCATTGGGATTATTTAAATCAGGCTGCATTTATACTGCCCATTTTAATTTATGCCCTCAAGGGCTACTGTTGCATGCCTTGTTGTTTTTTATGTTGCAAATATGAAACATATTTTAGTCCTTGTTGTACTCCTGAAGCGCTTCTATATTTACTTCAGTAAATAATAGACTATCCTTGATTCTAGTTATATGTAGGTACTATGTCCTGGTTGTATACCTTTTTGGGTGCATTTTTTCATTCACGTTAACATACAATTTCCTATTTTAAAATATAGATATGTATTAGAGTCAAAATTGCGCGTCTACTTTGAATGATTGTTTTATTCTTTTCTGTAGAAATTTTACATATTTACGTTTTTTAATTTTATTTTTCAGGCAGATGTTTGTTGTTCCTTGTTTTATATTTTCTAAAACATAGTGTACCAAAATGCATTTTCAGAAGTGGCATGCAACCGTTTAAATGGTAATTTTTATTTTACATAGCTCAGTATTAACAAAATACTGTTTCTCTGATGAAGGTAGGTAAGTATTTATCTGATGTTTTTCTGATGGTTTTACGGATGTATTCACGAGTACAAATGTCGGTATTTGGTAAGCAAATAAGCAAGAAACAACGAATCAGTGCTATTACACAATTTATTGTAAACATACTGTGGTGAGAAGGATGCCGGAAAGGTAATTTCCTCCCAATAAATTCCTATTATTGAGCTAGACACTAATCCTGAGAGAGGACCTTTAAGGGTAAATCAAATGATTATTATATTTCCTTCTATGTCAAAACTGGCATTATATTTATGATCTGAATAATCACGTTGAATGTCTCTTCATCCCTCACGCTGTGTTCTCTTGATAATTATCATCCGGTTTGCCATTGCTGCTTGTTGCTGACGGTGGATAGTTTCCGTCATAATCGAAATTAATGATCGGTTGTTTTAATGGTTCAAATTTTGTTACAAAATAATTCCGTTGCAGTGATAAGGTTACCAGCGGTGCTGACGATGACCTCATCTGCTTATATATTTGCTATAACATTTACATATACAGTGAGGACATAAAGTTCCGTCCCCCCCCTCTAATTTTTGTACCACTGGGTAGATTGTGATGAAATTTGGAACAATAATATATGACTAAAGGCCTTTTCGGAAACTTACTCGAGTTAATCAGATCACATAAAATTGTGTTCGTTTACTGACCTAGTTTTGTTCTTCGTGTTCGTAAACATAAATGTAGGCAACTCGATCCTTTACTCGAGTTAACTATTTATAACCCTACTCAAAAGCAGGGTCGTCTAGAGTTAAATAAAAAAACCGCTATTGAGGTTATGTCTTTTTAAATATTAAATATTTCCTTTGGCTATTTCTGTGGCTATAACTGCATTATTATAGGTATTAATATCTACAAAATGATAGAAGAAGAAATTCTAGGTAGATGCCAATATTGCGGCTTCATTATAGCCAGGAGAGCAACTTCACTAATCAGGAATATTGAACTTAAATGGTAATAGAGGTAGTTGATAAAAAAATATAAATAGAGATTAGATACCTACCAGTTAAATATTATATTTTAATATGACCAAATCATAATTTTTCACGCAATTGCGTTTCCTTTTTACTTTGATTAAGCGAGATAAATATAAAACTTCATCATCACGTTCATCCTCAATAAGTTCTCGGATGATCATCCCTAATACAGAATACTGCTAATTTGTTTGTATTAGTAGTCATAATAATTGAAAATTTTATCTTGTTAGCTATGTTATTAAATTTTACGATCACAAAATAGATGCAGATCCCTAGATAGAACGAATTTTTAGGCTATGAAATAATTACAAATGTACTCGGGTCAGGCTGCTTGTTCGGAAACTTCATAAAACGGCTGTCGTGATCTCTGAAACCTGTCACGTGATAATAACCAATCGGGTCAGTAACCCAGAGTAATTTTCCGAAAAGGCCTTAAATTCTGCATTTTTTGATACATCAATGACGGTGCTGAATGTCAAAGTGACAGCTGGGCACGCAATAGGAACATTTTTTTAAATGGAAGTGGGTGTCGAGTAATAACTCATTTTGAAGCTCTTTTTGTGCTCAAAACATCCCTCAATTTTGAGAACATTTGGTTCAGTAATTTCCAAATAAAAACCAGTAATATCGATTTCTGTTATATCATTTTTTTACATACATATTGCAAATTATTGTAAATTATTCAAAGCAAAACAAAAATTAAAAGTAAACAAATAATAAACCATCCCTAACCTAAAATAACCTAAATTAAAAAAATATTAAATAATTTAAATTAAACGTAGAGGCAGAAACAAATTTAGAAAACACGTGTTACTTCAAAAGATGTTGAAAATGACCACCATGAACCTCCTGACAAATAAATGTTCCATGGGTAAGTTCTATTATAAAGATTATGTGGTAAAAAGATTATGTTATAAATTGATATTACTGGTTTTTATTTGGAAATTACTGAACCAAATGTTCTTAAAATTGGGGGATGTTTTGAGCATAAAAATAGCTTCAAAATGAGTTATTACTCAACCCCCATTTCCATTTAAAAAAATGTTCCTATTGCGCGTCCAGCTGTCACTTTGACATTCAGAGCTGTCATTGATGTGTCAAAAAATGCAAAATTTAGTCATATATTATCGTTCCAAATTTCATCACAATCTATCCAGTGGTTCAAAAGTTAGAGGGGGGGGACGGACTTTATGCCCTCACTGTATAGTATTTGATAATCTGCTCTGGCTTGATGATTGATCATTGGGAACCTATTTAAGTGACTTCAACTATATAGTCAGTCACTAAAGTAACCCGTCCAAGGTCACTTTTGAACGAGTTGAGGTATCGAAATCGTTGAGAAGTCGATTTTCATAATGGGTGATAAGAAAGTGTTTTCGTATTCTCAAAATATTGTCACGATAGTAAAAAAGCAAATAAAATTAGTAGCATATATCAATATTTCAATACTTCAAAATTGTTTGTTGCCTGAATAAATTTTTGATTCTTTTTTTTTCTAGGATGCTTTGCAAGGCAATATCATATAAGTTTTATTATATTTTGTAATATGAAAAGGTACAAAGAAATGTTTCCCTGGAAAATAACATCCTGTCCGGCGCCTCCACCAAATGTTACTCCGTGGGCGCACAAGGGGGGGTAACTTGGAAGTAAAACACTCGCTTTTATTACAAAGAACTATTTAATTACAAAAGGTGGTTATTGGCTTTGCAAGCATAATTAGTTAAATTTATTTTAAGTTACTGGTGCCATAAACAAGGTAGTAAAGGTAAAAGAAATAATAATACAGTCACTAAAACATTATTCCTGACTTTGGAGGGACTGAGGAAGATGGTCACTGTCAGGAAACTAGCACAGAGATGCCGGTCTATGACCCTGTTTGATTAGGAACCAATTGTTGAGCAATTTTCCCTGACTATTCAGTTTTACCAGTTCATTTGCACTTTTAACTTTGGTTGACAATTATTGCAACACAGCAAATGAGAAATTTGGGAATTGATTTTATTTTTTATATTTAATATACAGGGCGAAATATGATTATGAATAAAATAACAAATTTTGAAGTATTCATATATTTATATGTATTCATATATTCATTCATTTTATTTCCTTTTTTACTATCGTGACAATATCTTTTGTAGGAGACAAAATATATTCAATAAAATTTGTAAGAACAATAGGAGTAAAATCCTTATCAATGACATTACAAAATATGGGCCAGCCCAATTCACACAATTGGATAAAACGTTCCACCAATTAATATAATGGATTTAAAAGGTAAAGGCGATATAATAAAAAAAAATATTGTACAAGTAAAACGTTTGACGGATACTTCTTAAATTAATAACTTCTCTAAGGCTGCTTGTTAACGACGGTTTTTTGCCGGGCCTACGTCCGGTTTTCTATCGGCACTCCATGTACGGCATATGGAGTGTCGATAGAAAACCAGACGTAGACCCGGTGAAAAATCGTCGTTAAACAAGCGCGCTAAAGGTCCCTTTAAACAATTTGGCAACTGTTTAAGATAGTTTTTCAATAAGTTTCTGCAATTTTTCTTGTATTTTCGTTTTGTTAACTTTTTGTAGGTAACATATTGCTAACTATTTATAGTTAGGTATAACCATATAAACTTATTATAACCGAGAGAGATATACGAAAGCGTAGAAAGGCCATCGTGTGAAATAATTTTACAATTGCCAGTTTAAACTGGGTCCTCAGTCCGATTTTTTTGACCCTCTGGATCTTCTATAATTGCCAGTTTAAACTGTCAGTTATACATATTTGCCAGATCAAACTTACAATTATAAACTGTCACTTATACATAATTGCCAGATCAAACTGACAATTACCTATAACTGACAGTTTAAACTGGCAATTATAAAATTATTTCACACGATGTCCTTTTATAATTGCTAGTTTAAACTATCAATTGTAGACAATTGCCAGTTCGATCTGGCAATTATGTATAATGGACAGTTTAAACTGGCAATTATGTATAATTGCCAGTTTAAATCGACAATTATCTGTAATTGCCAGTTTAAACTGGCAATTATAAAATTATTTCACACGATGTCCTTTTATAATTGCTAGTTTAAACTATCAATTGTAGACAATTGCCAGTTCGATCTGGCAATTATGTATAATGGACAGTTTAAACTGGCAATTATGTATAATTGCCAGTTTAAATCGACAATTATCTGTAATTGACAGTTTAAACTGGTAATTATAAAATAATTTCACACGATGTTCTTTCTACGGTTTCGTAATATAAAGAGTATGTCTTATAATGACATGTACGTCATAATTTTGAACTTTATTGTTTGATAGTTTCAAAGTTGTGGTGGATATATGAAAAAGTGAATTTTGTTTAAACTTTAATTTTAGAAATTCCACAGTTTCACTCTCTTAGACCCTCACAAAAGCCTCACAAAGGCTCTTAATGTCTGGGCCTTTTTTTATTTATTTCGAAATAGCATTGTACCTACCTATAATCAATTAAAACAAAACTTACAATGACTTTTTTGTCCTACTGGTACTCTTATATGGCCGACAGAATCCATTGCGTTAAAAACTGGCAACAATACAAATTACCAAAAAATTACCAGCCGTAAAGTGGGTTTTAAACTCGTTTATGTTATATAGTATATTTTTGCGGGTCATATCGATGGGAGAATAATTTCAGTAGGTATAAACTACCAGTACTTTAAGTTGTTCCGTGAATTTAATAAGTTGAAACAATTCACGCACCCTGTATAGAATGGTTTTACTAAGGTTAATGAATCTTGCTCACCTCCTCGTTTTAATTAAAGTTTTGGGTACTGTGCAGGATGGGTCGTTAAAAAGGGAAGAGCATCTCAAAGGCATGCAGGCAGACTCTCGACTACTTTGACTACTATTTCTTGCCCGGTAACTAGATACCTATTTCCGAACGGAATCCGTGTGCATTTTTAACGATTTGGAGATGATATCGCATTACATCTGTGTAAGTAGTTTTTATCTAGCGCAAGGATACGTTTCTGTATTTTGACCTACGTTCCAAAGTCTTTTAGAATCGTATTTCGTGTCAAAAGTCTTATTCGGTTTAAATTAATGGCAAAAATCTTAGGTAGCTATATTTCAGTTTATTTCCATTGTTAAACAGTTATTCTGTAAAACTAGAAGGGCCAAAAATTGCTCGAACACATAATTTTCGGTTTTCAATTGCTAATCTTTTGTTAGATGCATATTTTTTGTAGATTCACTTATCATTTGTTTAAAGGGGCATTCTGTTTCTAAATATTTGGATAGAACGTCTCCTCAAGAATGAATTCATATACAGGGTGGCCCAATAGTGTAACAAAGTGCCATAACTCCTATGCCGTAATAAACAAAACAAATATAGGTATAAATTTTAGGATATAAGAGCTAATAATAAGAGCTTACGAGGGCAGACATTTTAAAAATATATAGTCATATAGGGTTCTCTATAAACCAGGATCATATCAAACTTATCTTTTTTAATTGGAATGGCATATTTTTAATTTTATATTCGAATTCGGCTCATTTTTCCGAATTCTGCTCATTTTGTACAGAGTAGTTCAAAAGATATGAGCCTTTTTGTATCTTAATCGCAATGAATTGAGCACCCTGTATATTTTTTAAGAAAATAAATAGGTACTAGATAATTTTTGGCTCCACTAATTGTGCTATATGGTCTAGTTTTACTTTCTATAGAATTTCCTTCAAAATAACTTTACTTGTATATAGGGCGAATCAAAACTAGCAACCACAGTTTCCTCAATTTTTATAAGTGAAAAACCCTATATTTTATATCATTTTCATGAAGTTCTCTCCCGACTCTTTCTATTCTATGAAGCATTCCCTATACCAAATTGCAAAAGGTTTTTGTAATATTTGGGGTTTTATACAGGGTGGTCCAACTTATAATAGCAGGACTTCATCAAATGATAGATAATGTTAAAATAATGGCAGTTTCTCAATACACTTATATCTGGGAAAGCTTTATTTTCTAGATACAGGGTGTTGAAATTTTGGAAAAAAAGTATATTATTTTAAATGTTGCCAAAACGGCTAGTTAGAAAAATTGCAAATTTGGCATACAGCATCAGCTAAGGATCCTTCACGATTTAAGGCTTATGGTGATAAATTACGAAAACCAGCGGCGGAGTTATGGGTATGCCATCACCCCTTTTCGAAAAAATCTTTTACGCCACTGACTGATTGATTTATTGCAAATACAATAACGTAATTCAATGTCCCATGCTTTTTAGAACAAAAAAGTATTCTTTCATTTTTTCCATACGGCGCACCGTTTTCGAGATATTTGAAGTTTTATCAGGTAATGTTGGGCCATTTACATTTAGAATTTAGAATGCGGCGGACACCCATCGAGTTGGAGCCAGGCTTGTCTTCGCAAATGGAGTGGAATGTCATCCCACATATTCGGATTCTCAGTCTTCAAAAATTTCAGAAAATTTTCAGAATTTAGTCGCTGTGGAAGTACATAAGGGCCAAAGAGATTTCCATTGTAGATCCCTATCCAAATGTTAATACTAAATTCTTGTTGAAACTTTCGTGGTTTGATTTCATGTGGATGTTCATGTGCCCATACATGTTGATTGTGAAAATTTACAATACCTCGTCGAATAAAACATGACTCATCGGTCCATAGAATATTTCTTAAGAAATCCTCATTGTTGTCCAGAAGCCACCTACAAAATACCATCCTGTATTCTTCGTCTCCTGGATGTAAACCATGGACAGGTTGGAGATGAAAAAGATGTCGATGATCCCGTTTTAACACTCTTAAAATAGTGCTTTTAGGAGTTCCAGTGGTTCGACTCACTCTTCTTTGACTTGTTCTCGGATCTCTGTTAAATTCACGCTATACGATAATTTCTTCTTACGGTGTTAATATTATGACGATTAGGATTCCTAGGTATTGGCCTTAATCCTTGATTAACGAATTGATTGTGCACATTTGAAAAAACATTATGATGTGGCTCTGTTGGGAAATCGTCGGCGGTATTCTCGAGCTGCTTCTGCCGTATTTCCATCACAAAATCCATAAATAAAGTATATGTCAGCATATTCTTGATTAGAAAATCGGAAAGGCATTTTAATGTTTCAAAATTACAGACAGATTTGCTTTAAAGTAGTAGACTTAGTGATACTTATAAGGAAGTATTAAATTGGTCAAAACTTGTCACAGTCTACTTCATAAAATTTAAATTAAATTCTAAATGTAAATGGCCCAACATTACCTGATAAAACCTCAAATATCTCGAAAACGGTGCGCCGTATGGAAAAAATGAGAGAATACTTTTTTGTTCTAGAAAGCATGGGACATTGAATTACGTTATTGTATTTGCAATAAAGTCAGTGGCGTAAAAGATTTTTTCGAAAAGGGGTGATGGCATACCCATAACTCCGCCGCTGGTTTTCGTAATTTATCACCATAAGCCTTAAATCGTGAAGGATCCTTAGCTGATACTGTGTGCAAAATTTCCAATTTTTGTAACTAGCCGTTTTGGCAACATTTAAAATAATATACTTTTTTTCCAAAATTTCAACACCCTGTATCTAGAAAAGGAAGCTTTCCCGGATATAAGTGTATTGAGAAACTGCTATTATTTTAACGTTATCTATCATTTCATAAAGTCCTGCTATTATAAGCTGGACCACCCTGTATATATTCTAACTAAATTCTCTATTTTTAATATGAGATAGACTAAGTGTTTAATCAGTATAACTATCTAATCCAAGTACCAATTGAAATATATCAGAAAACAGTTCAAAAATAAACCGTAGGTATATCATTTTCACAATTTTTTTACTGATACCAGAAAGTTTTTAATTAAAAGCTAAAATGATTTTAGTATAATTAATAATCACCTTTTTAAGTACCAATAAGCTGTTGGTACATATATCCAAGCTGATTACCAAAACCAATAACTTTATGCTACAATATGTTTTAAAGTTTAGCATATTTCGGTAACACGCAATAACTCATTAATTAGAGTAACCAAATTAATATTGGTTTGTTAATTACTAAACCCAAAAAACGATAAGTACTATGTAATTAGGAAATAATTACATGATATACCTATTATTAATCTTATCTTATTAACCTATAATACACATTTATGGATTAGAAGTTGTATCTGTCATACAGGGTGTCCACCTAGTGCGCGTAAGTCCAATATCTGGGTTAATAAAAGAGATAACTTAATTTTTTTTTCTACAGGGTTGTCTAATATCCCGAGCTGCACAAAATGAAAATATATTTACATATTCAGGGTGTTCAGTTTTTCCTGGACAGGTACCAACTTCGTTTTTCTAAATGGAAATATATATTTTTTATTGCTTTTTCGAACTAAACCCTTGATTTTAGTAGGACTTTCATCAGCCTTCCCTATACCTAACTTAAACTGTTTTTGAAATATTGACGGGTGAATATTGACATTTTTGCAACTTTGACACCCTGTAAAATCTAAACGGTTTGAGATCAAGCAAAACGGTTTGCACATTCCTATCTTAACTTTTTATAAGCTATCGTTTGATACTAATTTCAAATTTATCCAAGAATTAAAAATTTTCAAAATTTTCGGAAAATTTTTAATTCCGGGATACATTTGAAATTAGTATCAAACGATAGCTTATAAAAAGTTAAGATAGGAATGTGCAAACCGTTTTGCTTGATCTCAAACCGTTTAGATTTTATAGGGTCAAAGTTGCAAAAATGTCAATATTCACCCGTCAATATTTCAAAAACAGTTTAAGTTAAGTATAGGGAAGGCTGATGAAAGTCCTACTAAAATCAAGGGTTTAGTTCGAAAAAGCAATAAAAAATATATATTTCCATTTAGAAAAACGAAGTTGGTACCTGTCCAGAAAAAACTGAACACCCTGAATATGTAAATATATTTTCATTTTGTGCAGCTCGGGATATTAGACAACCCTGTAGAAAAAAAAATTAAGTTATCTCTTTTATTAACCCAGATATTGGACTTACGCGCACTAGGTGGACACCTTGTATATTATTTGCTTATGTTTGAAACGTTATTATGCAGAATGTTTCCTGACATGAATCTACCATAAAACTGATTGGACATCATCTAAAAATTATATATAAATAGAATTTGGCACAGAACTGAGAAATTTTAGAGGGTTTACCTACTTACATACAGGATAGAAAAAATTATTGGTCACACCCGGATATATTTTTTTAGCTAAATCTCTTGAACCCGTCTAAATAAAATCAAACATATCTAAGAAATTTGTAACATGAACCCCTAGAGTGAGGATATCAGACGAAAGAGAATTTAGTGCAAAAATACAGGATGTTGCATTTGAACGAAAAAAGTTTTCGTTATTTGAGGTTTAAACTTGACATGTAAGTACATGAAAAATGTAACACCTAGCTTACCATTTTTTAATTTATACTATACCTAGTTGTAGAAGGTAGTCTGATCCACATCCAGTATTAAATATAGATCTCATGTATGCAGATTTAAGAAATGATTGAATGAAGCCATTGAACTTGTCAATTTTTTAATAAAATATCAAATATATTCGAAATCGCTAGATTTAGGGAAAGAGTAGGTAATGTGATAATTCGTCTACTCAGAATTTTATTCAGTTTACGAAAATTAGAATATATACAGATGATTCCAAACGCAATACCTTGTATACTTAATAATAATAATAATATAATATCTCTATCCCTCATTCTCATCTTAATGATGAGCCCGGAAGTCACAGACTTGTATGGTAGAGAGAGCCTCATATTATTATTTTGCCGGCAGCGATGCACCCAGGAACGACTTACGATGTTATAACTTTAACTACCATTTAGTACGAAAATAAGGGAAACCTGGAAAACCTTATTAATTAATGTATACAGTAGGTTATTAGCCATTTATACAGTGATATTGCAGTACTAGTTGCATATTAAGAACGCTACCAGCCTTATGAACACAGATTTAATGTTGGAGCAATTAGAAAAAGTTGGCCACGCTGAGATTCGAACCATCGTCTTCCGCGGAGAATGGTTAGAACCTGACGTCTTTAACCGCTTGGCCACCGAGCTCCTAAACAAAAATGTCACTGATAAAATTTTGTTAAATAATGAAATAATTACATTATTATGTATAGTGATTTTTAAGTTTGGCATTACTTATATCTATTGTACTTGAATATTTAGAACACTTTCTGTTTTCTTTTTATTTTCTTTCTCTCTTTCTTTCTTGTTTTTTTATAAGTGACATATTCTCACCACATTAATTAATTGAAAATAGGTATGTATTTATCAGTATCTCGAAAATGTCATATTAACCTTTTTGATCAGCTTTTTTCTTTTCAATTGTTTAAACAAATACAAAAACATTTACAAATTTACCTCATTTCGCAAATTCGCCAATGTTACTATAGTAAGTATCATAACGGTACATATTCAATTTGATATACAGGGTGTCCGAAGATAATGTGACACATTATTTTAAAGGCTTATAACTTCAAAGCAAAATGAGATATCGACAAGCGGTTTTCACTGGTGCTCTTAATTTTACAAAAAGTTTTCTTTTGTCATTGGTACTAGTTTGTTTTACTTCTACAGGTGCTTGAAAAAAAATTGCCACTTTTTAATTCTTTATTTATTTATTTATTTAAAATTCGTGTTAATATACACCAGGGTGTTTACACTCGTCACAAAAACCAGAATATGGAGATTACTTACTTACTAGCTAGAGTACAAATAATCATATTAAAGTGCCTATTATTAAAAGATTAAGATCAATAAATAACAAGTAGAATTATAGATACATACATATTACAAACAATTAATTAAAAAAAAATACTACAAACAAACAAATTTAAAATAGTCACTAGATGTCGCGAAAGTCGCTTGATAAAAATTGATTAAAATCATAAAACGCGTTCATCAGTAAATAATTCTTAATTTTTTTTTTAAATTTATTCAAGTGTAGAGTCTTTAAATGGTCAGGTAGGACATTAAAAAACTTTACACCCAAATAACCTGTACCATTTCTTGTTCTTGTTAACCTTAGGTATTTATCTGAGGAGTAATTTCTATTACGGGTGCTATATGAGTGACTTTCATGGATGCAATGGAATGACTCTATATTTTTCTTAACATGAACAAGGCAATGGAATATATAAGTACAAGGAAACGTGAGTACATTCAACCTAACAAACTGATCTCTACATTCATCTCTGTATTTTAAACCCGCTATAACCCTTATAGCCTTTCTTTGCTGCGAAAATACTTGATTGCTAGAAGGTGCGTGACCCCCAACAAGTACCGCATAGGATAAAACAGAGTGTATAAAACTATGATACACCATTAATAATGTATTCCTGGACACTACACGTGCTAGACTTCGAAGCAAGTGGATATACTTAGACATTTTAGAGCAAACGTAGTTGACATGCTGGTTCCATAATAATTTAGAATCCAGGTGTACCCCCAGAAATTTAACAGAATCAGGATTACTTATATGTTCTGAATTTCGTAACGTGAAGATCATAGTTTCGGTTTTTGTCGTGTTGAGACTTAAGTTATTAGATGAAAACCAGTTATTAACATGTGATAGTGTTTTATGCCTTTTTTCTGTCAGTAATGTGAAATTACTATTTCTAGTTATTATATTAGTATCATCAGCAAAAAGTACACTACTTATATTATCTTTATCTAACGAATTTGGGAAGTCGTTTATATATACCAAAAAAAGAAGAGG
The DNA here is from genome assembly GCA_963924545.1 of Pogonocherus hispidulus. Lineage (NCBI taxonomy): Eukaryota > Metazoa > Arthropoda > Insecta > Coleoptera > Cerambycidae > Pogonocherus > Pogonocherus hispidulus. Next base: position 45,188,923 of record OZ004698.1, on the reverse strand, counting down.
GCCCAATACTGAACCCTGAGGCACCCCATGTAAAGGTATTTTAATATTAGATTTGACTTGATTGTATTGAACATATTGGGCTCTATCACTTAAATAAGATTTCACCAGATTTGTACTATCGCTTGAAAAGCCATAACAATATAATTTCTTTATGAGGATAGAGTGCGAAACACAATCGAATGCTTTTGTTAAATCCAAAAACTGGGAGGCTACGAACTCACCATTCTCAAAACCAATATTAATCATTGTTGTTAGATAGTCAATAGCCAATGTAGTTGATAGGTAATTCAAAATGATCACATCATTTTTTAAATGGAAAACCCTGTAGATTATAATACCATTCGATAGAGACACTTTTCCTCTTTTCAAAAATGTATAGTTTGATAGAATTGTACCAAAAAATTAAGGAGTTATTTTAATTTACACACCATTCCTTTTTAATGGAACATAATTTTTTTAGAAGATCGCATTTTATTTTTTTTACATTGTGAGTACAGAATAATAGAATGCATCAAAGGATAGATAGGTAGAGCCGGACCAATAGAATGGCCTGCACATTTTCCCGAACTAACGGTACCTGATTTTTCATGTGGGGTTACGTCAAAGGTCGTTGTTATAGTCCTGTTGTACAACATATAAAACAACTAAAACATAACACAACTAATGTTTTTCACACGATAACACCGGAAATGTTACAACTTGCCTTCAACAATATGAAGTTTAGATTGCAAAAATGAATTGAAGAAAACGGTGGGCACATTCAGCAATTTAACCTCAAACATTAAAGCTGTACAATACATATGCGTCTATATTAAAACTGAATTCTTCTTAATTGGTGTTTTTGTTTCAATAACTAGGTAATTTATGCTGTAATGTAATTTGCATAAATTTGTATTTCAAAAAAATTATGGTCTATTGAAAAGGGATGGTGTGTAAATTGAAATAACTCCTTTATTTTTTGGTACAACTCTATTAAACTATACATTTTTTAAAAGAGGAAAAGTGTCTCTATCGAATGGTAATATAATCTACAGGCTGTTCCATTTAAAAAATTATCACAATTTTGAATTAAAAAGTGGCAATTTTTTTTCAAGCACCTGTAGAAGTAAAACAAACTAGTATCAACGACAAAAGAAACTTTTTGTAAAATTAAAAGCACCAGTGAAAACCGCTCGTCGATATCTCATTTTGCCTTGAAGTTATAATAAACTTTAAAATGTGTCACATTATCTTGAGGCACCCTGTATTTTGTATATTTACTACTAATATTATATATAGTATAGAGACGCAGTTTTTATGTAAGTAATTGTGTAAATTTTATTTCCCAAGAGTACTTCTGTACGGTCTTGGGAACTCTTGATTTGTTGTAATACATCAGTAAACTGGGAACTTCGACTCCCCAAGGAAATTCATCCATAAAAGATTAACCATCCGTCTAAATTCAACGCGTACAAAACTTGATAAGAACTTACCCGCCAAACAGTTCTCGATGAGAACAGCCCCGACTAGAAGAATCAAGCAGCCCGCGGAAAACTTCATTCTTGCTTCGCACCACAACGATTTTCCCCAGCGGAAGAAACCTCTCCGATAAACAAGTGAAATCGAAAAGCGATTTCGCGGGGTCTACTTGAGGTAGGCCGTGAACGTGCTAGCAGAGTGAAGGAATGCGGAAAACTGCCGGAAAATCTAACAGGTGCCCTTCGGGAAACTGAGAACGATGTGGTGTATGAGCGCAGACGCGTAAAGAGGCCGCGATTTCCATGAGACTGTTTGGGCTATTTTAGTGGCTATCTATTATTTTTTCGGTCGTTTATTTCTTAAATGATGTACAGTGTGATTCACTTTCGAGTGTGTAACATGGGTATCTCAGTTTATAAAAATTATAAGTGATATTTGTGGTTCGTCAAGAACTGACTGTCATGGCCATGGCTAACTAGACATTTTCAAAAAAATACCTATTTTCCTTCATAATGCCCTTATTTTTTAGGAAAATATTAATATATATTATATTGTCGTATTCAGAAAAAATCGGTTTATTCAAATATGAGAAAAATTAATATGGCGCCCATAAGAAAAAATAAAGTTGACGATGATTTACAATAGAAGTGACATTTTTTTTAAAAAACGGTTAATGGCATCGTATTTGTCTCAAGAAAGTGTCCTAATAATGTGAAAACGATAAGCCAATATTTTGAAAAATATAGAAGTTATGGCCTGAAAACGAAAACTGGAAAAAATCTTTTTTTGCCTCTTACTCAAAAACAAAAGCAGATATGGGGGTTTTGTTTACGCCAACTTATTGGCCACAAAATTCCGCAAGTTTGCCGAATTTAAACCTACAGTCTATCTTTTATAATAAGCGAGATACCCATGTTACACACTCGAAAGTGAATCACCCTGTACAGGATATCTGTTTCAGAGCGCACTATGGTTGTGAACATTTGCACAAATTGTCAAAACAACAGGAATAAGACGACAAACTGAGCTCGAGATTAAATTATTATTTACGAATTATAATATACATACTTGGTTTATTATAAATTGTACTTGATTTTATTAACTTTTATAGGTACCTAATTTTATCTCTCGTACAGGGTGCTGAAAAAATAGATTGTTGCAAATTGCTACTCCTTCGATTTAGTTAGCCTAAATAATTATTTCGTGCCGCACGCGGTGGTTATTATGGATAACATGACATGTTATTATGGACGTCCAAACTTTTCATTTGGTACACAAAATTTTATTTTTATATGTATATACTGCTTGGTATGAAAAAGAACGACTTAAAATGGGTCCCAGGGGTGAAAAACAGATAGCACCCAAAACAAACAATCTCAATTTTCTCGAAAAGTATTGAGCATCCCAACGTCTCCTTTGGTACACGTAATCTCCATCTCATATAGACTACTCAGTATAAAAATGAACGACTTGAAATGGGTCCCAGAGGGTGAAAAACAGATAGCACCCAAAACAAACAATCTCAATTTTCTCGAAAAGTATTGAGCATCCCAACGTCTCCTTAGGTACACGTAATCTCCATCTCATATAGACTACTCAGTATAAAAATGAACGACTTGATATGGGTCCCAGGGGGTGAAAAACAGATAGCACCCAAAACAAACAATCTCAATTTTCTCGAAAAGTATTGAGCATCCCAACGTCTCCTTAGGTACACGTAATCTCCATCTCATATAGACTACTCAGTATAAAAATGAACGACTTGAAATGGGTCCCAGAGGGTGAAAAACAGATAGCACCCAAAACAAACAATCTCAATTTTCTCGAAAAGTATTGAGCATCCCAACGTCTCCTTAGGTACACGTAATCTCCATCTCAAATAGACTACTCAGTATAAAAATGAACGACTTGAAATGGGTCCCAGGGGGTGAAAAACAGATAGCACCCAAAACAAACAATCTCAATTTTCTCGAAAAGTATTGAGCATCCCAACGTCTCCTTTGGTACACGTAATCTCCATCTCATATAGACTACTCAGTATAAAAATGAACGACTTGAAATGGGTCCCAGAGGGTGAAAAACAGATAGCACCCAAAACAAACAATCTCAATTTTCTCGAAAAGTATTGAGCATCCCAACGTCTCCTTAGGTACACGTAATCTCCATCTCATATAGACTACTCAGTATAAAAATGAACGACTTGAAATGGGTCCCAGAGGGTGAAAAACAGATAGCACCCAAAACAAACAATCTCAATTTTCTCGAAAAGTATTGAGCATCCCAACGTCTCCTTAGGTACACGTAATCTCCATCTCAAATAGACTACTCAGTATAAAAATGAACGACTTGAAATGGGTCCCAGAGGGTGAAAAACAGATAGCACCCAAAACAAACAATCTCAATTTTCTCGAAAAGTATTGAGCATCCCAACGTCTCCTTAGGTACACGTAATCTCCATCTCAAATAGACTACTCAGTATAAAAATGAACGACTTGAAATGGGTCCCAGGGGGTGAAAAACAGATAGCACCCAAAACAAACAATCTCAATTTTCTCGAAAAGTATTGAGCATCCCAACGTCTGCTTTGGTACACGTAATCTCCATCTCATATAGACTACTCAGTATAAAAATGAACGACTTGAAATGGGTCCCAGAGGGTGAAAAACAGATAGCACCCAAAACAAACAATCTCAATTTTCTCGAAAAGTATTGAGCATCCCAACGTCTCCTTAGGTACACGTAATCTCCATCTCAAATAGACTACTCAGTATAAAAATGAACGACTTGAAATGGGTCCCAGGGGGTGAAAAACAGATAGCACCCAAAACAAACAATCTCAATTTTCTCGAAAATTATTGAGCATCCCAATGTCTCCTTTGGTACTCGTAAGCCCCATCTCGTATAGACTACTCACTATAAAAATCTTTGACTCGAAAATGGGTTCTCAATGGGTGGGGGACCCAAACAAACAGATAGCACAATGAAATTGAGATTGCATGTTTTGTGTACTATCCGTTTTTCTGCCCCTTGGACCCATTTCAAGTCCCAGTCCAGAATAATTTTTATACTGAGTAGTCTATATGAGATGGGTATTACGTGTACCAAAAGAGAAGTTGAGGCGCTTAATAGTTTTCGAGAAAATTGAGATTGTATGTATTGGGTGCTATCTATTTTCACCCCCCTGGACCCACTTCAAGTCATTCATTCTTATACTGAGAAGTCTATATGAGATTGGAATTACGTGTACCAAAGGAGAAGTTGAAACGCTCAATACTTTTCCGAGAAAATTGAGATTGCATGTTTTGGGTGCTATCTGTTTTTCACCCCCAATTATTATTGACCCAAAAATATACTGGGTGTTCAGGAAAATGGCGCCCTCCTGTTTATGTAAATTCTTCATAATTATAAGTTTAAAATACCTATGTATCTGATTTAGTCTTATATCTATTTTGCAACGTAACATATATACTTGCATTATTAAAAATATTTTAATAAACATTTGTCGATTAATGTTTAAAAAAGAAACTAGTGATACTGGTATGATATACTTTATTATTCATTTTCATTTTATGTATCTACCCAATACAAAGAATTGAAATATAGTACATTAGTACGTGTCAACAATCAATTTATGATTAAATTTATACATTGAGATATCAATATTTAAAATTAAAAATTATATTAACAAATAATTTGCACCTCGCTTTTATTATATCAATTATATTAAATCTTTTCGTAACAACTGAGAACCTTCTATATTATTATTATCATTAACAATAAGTATATACATACAAATACTTACTACTATCAAAACTTAACTTTAAATATTGGACATATTATAATAAACACTTATATACAGTTAATATAGTTAAAATTATAAAGTTAAAAGATAAAATATATAAAGTAGATAAAACATTAATTACATTAAAATTGTTTACAGTACGGTATACGACGACACTTTAATAACATCGAATAGTAAAATAATTCTATATCTATCTATATGTATACATATGTAGATTAAGACCCAGCTCCTCCGCCTAAAAAAAGGATACCTAGTTTAAAATAATAATATAATATCTCTAATCCTCATTCCGATCGCAAGGATTAGCCCGGAACTTTGATACTTGTGTGGGAGAGGGGGCGGCGTGTTATTATTCGACAATCCGCATTTGCACCTCGCAGGAATGACTTACGTTGATAAGCACTAACTACTATTCAGAAAACAAATAACGAATATCTCTTATACTCAAAAATAAATCAGTTTTGTAGTCTATAGTTAACCAATGCCTGAATACAATAATTCTACGTAATAGTAGCTTATTTATAAGAAATCTAAGCTTTACAAGGTAAGTGCTTGACTCAGTAATAACTTTAGTGTATGCAACCATCCGAAGAAATAAGAGTTTTATGTGATAATGACTGTTTATACATATAAATTTGATTTTATATTGTCAATTGGGAATGTGTAGATGTCAAAATCAAGGATTTCCCTTCAAAATGTACCTACTTATGTAATAAATTCGTAGATAGGCATCTATCCCACGCATTAAATACATTAGAGGGTAGATGCCCATATGCAATGGAGGAATAGATGCCAGTTTTGTAGCCAATGGGAATATAGCGTAAAGTCCGGGATTTGATATTTAAATACAAGTGATGATAGCACGAACAGTAAAATTTTTAGATTAAATAATATTTATACAGAAGAGACATGCCGAAGTCAAAAGTCAAAGAAGTGATGAACGCGAAAAGCAAAATTGAGTTTTAGATACTTACTAGATTTTGTGTTTACTAGAATAACCAAAAGGGAGTAATGCAATGATTACAAAATTGAGCCAATATTTTCTTATATATTGTTAAAAATAGTTTTTTGTTTGTTTTATAGTAAAAGTATAAAGTAAAATCTAATAATTATGCCGCATTGTGCATCTATACCACAGTATGGGTATCTATCCTTAACAATGAGTGTAACTATCCTATGAAATAGTCATCTGTAAGTGCAATATCTTAGATTTTGCTTCAAATTCGTTCAACTAATAATTATATATGTAGTTTTTTTGCAAAATTACTGTAAATTAATGATTGATCGATCAATTCAGAACCAATTAATTAAAAAAATATTACAATACCTACAATTTTTAGAAATAAAAAAAATGTTAGTCTAGGCATCTATCCCCAGTTTACCCTATATGTATCGATATTTAAGATGTACCGCATACATAATATTCAAATGCGATGCTAAAACTGAGTGAAAAGTTTGACATGCCTTTTCTACAATTATTACGGGTCATATGAATAATTATTATATTTAAAAAACTAAATAATTTGTCCCATTTCATATAAAATTTGGTTTTATATAAATTAATATAATAATGTGTTCAATATCAAGCTTCATCTACATTTCAATATTAAATATTTGGTAACTATAAATAAATACCTACTTGCATTATTTTGGACAAATGTGTATTTTTCAATAGTAAACTAAATTAAGTGTGCCAAATAAATTCGTTTACGAAAACTAAACATTTAATTCAGCAGATTAAATATTTTTCTCCTTGACAATTAAATTTATTAGATAATATTTATAGTATATTACAGGGGTGGCCAAGCTCCTTGATAGTACGAGCCATTTTTCAAAATTTGAAATGTTTCGCGAGCCGCAATTAAATACGTATTTAAAAGGTATTCAAAAAAGGTATTAAAAATTTTTTTTTTACATAAATTATATTTATTGAAAACATATAAATAAAAGTACAAAATATGAGTATTGAATTTAAATATTAAAAATTAAACACATTTATTTCACTTCTCTTGATAATGCTTTAAAATTTGGTAAATAATTGGCGATTACGCCACTGTTTATCTTCGTTGGCGCAGTTTTCGATGAGTCATATCATTCTTAACTTGGACGGAAATGAAATTTGTTACAACGTTTCACTTAGTCTTTTATATTGGTCGTCAGTAATTTCAAAGACATTTTGAAACACATACGGAACGATAATAATTTTTTAAAATATAATAGCACAAAAATGAAAAGGGAACTCGGGTACATTTATCGACAGCCACAAATAATCCTTCAAAGAGCCGCATGTGGCTCGCGAGCCGCAGTTTGGCCACCCCTGATATATTATATAATAAGTGTGGTAAGTAGGTTATCATAGATGGTTCTAGACCTTTTGTTTTGGGGGGGCTTAAGCCCTTGGCAGATATAGCATATAGACTCATATAGCAGATGATCTCCCCTATATACAGTGTACTGACTAGTGAATCCAGTGTAGGATTCTCGACTTACGTTGGTAAGCACTAACCACCATTCACTGCTGGAATGAGGGAAACCTCATTAGTTAGGGGGATAGTCAAATATTATTATTAGCTGATGTTAATCTCTCACGTTAACACCGAGCCGACGCGTTTTTTGCCAACCCATCCATGTGAACAGGCCTTAATATACGATTAGACAATTTAAGTAAATGTCTGGCGGAATGGGAATTCGAACAGACGACCTCTGCCTCTGGATCAACGATCGACACAATACATTCTGAGCCACCGACCCGACGAATTGTTGAACATAATTACGATAGGCAATTTTACATCGACTTGGATATTTTTTCTTCAAAATAAATGTTTATATCTTGCATTATATAGGAATTAAGCCAAAAAGTTAACTAAGAGATAAATTATTAATGAAATTATCAAATATTAGGGTTCAATAAAGTTTTGAATTTCTTTCGTTAGGTACCTATAAAGTTACCTTTGCAGTACGCAAAGGAATAACTTTATTATTTTTGATATGATATTTAGATATGTCAAAAACTACTTTACGTGCAATGTGCAATATCCACCCCCCAATATTGAATTACAACAAGATATGCCTTTGTATTTCATTATTGATTTCCAATTTTAGCTTTAACGGAACTAAAGTTTTTAAAGTTTTCAATAATTTGTTTCACTGTATTTGGAGATGGCTCTCGTTTTTGCTTATATCGAGCAGCAAAAGTATGGGTTCTTGTTAAAACTTTGTCACATTCTCCAAAAATAATAAATAAATTTAAATAATCTTTGTCCGAGTAATTTAAACGCGTAATTACAACAGTAATTATTTGTAACGAGTGTAAATTATACAGACATAACATACAACAATATGTAATTGACACATACCAAACCGATTTTATTGTTTTTGAAATGTTTATGTCCATGGTAAATTATAGATATGATGGAAACTGCCAAAATAGTAGAAATTTGCAAATATCTTCAAAAGTAATAATCACAACCCTAATAAAGCTTATATGGCTCTAAAGATAATTTCAATGTGGACAAGATAGACTGGAGCAATACAGGGTGTTCCATTTGAATTTAAAAAGATATGGATGTTTGAAATTTCCAAAATGTAACAGCCAAAATAGAAGACTTATGGTATAATATTTTTGAACATATGGATACACCATAATTTAGCGTAGCTTAAATTCTCTAAGAATTCAAAAATTCAACTTAATATCACTTTCTCGGAAAAAGTTATGGACTCTGTATAGTATACCTACGTCAATTTTTTTCTTTAAATATTAATATCTCAAAATTCGTAACTTATAGCTACAGGGAATGTCACCTAAATTGACCAAAATTTTCCGTAGAATCCAAAAATGCAAAAATATACAGGGTGTCCCATTTAAAATAACGAAGTTGATGTCGACTTTCGGTATAACAGAAAGTGTTGAAGAGTTCTACATATTTTGGTTGCATTCGCCCTAGAGACTTTACCATGTTGCCAAATTTTCAAATATTTCAAATTAGTACTTTCCCAGATATCGATCGACGAAGTTCCTGGTGACACCCCCTGTAGAGAGAAGCGGTTTGGCCCATTGTTATTTTTTTGAAAAAAGAGCACAGAACTCGTTCATTAGATTGCTTTATCTATTAGTAGAGATTCTCGCGCTAACCCTCGAAAAGATATCAATTTGACCCACCCTTTACATCCTCAACTAATTTTTAAAAGATATCCTAGGACTTTGCAACCACTATTGGCCCATTCTTATATATTGGCAAATTACCGATGAGGGCGCTGCAAATTGTAAACAAATATGGAGGAAGACGAGTAAAAATTTTGCATTTCATATCACATCATCTAGCAATTTAGCATTCAGCTGCCATAAATATAGTGACTTCATGTGCCAGTTAGGTGAAATAAAGGATAAAAAGAGTGGTAAAAGTAGTCAAACGTCCCATAAGTGCTTCATTGCTAATTATATGAATTTTTTGGGTTGAAACAGGTACCCTAGTTTTTGTTTACTTACATTTTGGACTAAAATAAGTGTGATAAACTGTATGGTGATACCATATTAGTGCTTGTTTTTTGTTGAATAATGTTTAAATTAAAATATATTCTGCTTTTATAACACTAATAATAGAAAAGTATAGACAAACTGCAACAAAGTGGTTATGTTGTGTAAATAAACGTGTTCTCTGTTATTAAATTGTTACATGCCTTTCGGAGACATGAATGAGAAACAGTTTCTTATACTAGGGTCAAGCTTCTACCTATCTTCAATCTTAAACACTTCTATTGGCACATTTATTTGTCGAATGACATCTATAAACACGACAGTTTGTGTTGTGTTGATTTCTCTTGAATGCCATTTTAAAATGTAAAAATAAAGATGTACAAATACTAAACACGTCGTTTTTAACTTTGTAATACCAAAAAATCACAAGCACCACTAAATTATTACGTTAAACAAACCCAAATACGTGTTATTTATCATTATATCAGCAATAAGCCTCCAAAAATTACCTTTTAAGTAGGTTCAAATATTTTCATGCAGAGGGCGGATTTATTTTTGGAATCGCCAATACCCGCATGGCGCGCATGTAATAAAAAAACACAATTACCTCTCCATTACTCCTCGTCATCTAATTCGTCCAACACTAGCATCCTGGGTTTCAGCAGCGCCACCCTGTTGTATTTCGGGCTTTTGTACTTTGTCTGAACAGCCTGCTGCTCTCGCAAGGGCGACTCCCTCAGTGTCCTTTGTTGCCGTTGCACCACAGGACTGAGCTCCTTCAAAGTATATCCGCTGGCCAGCTTCAGCTGCTCAGGCCAGGGTTTTCTCTTGGAGAGAGTGTGCCTCGCCAAAGCTATGGAGGCAGAAGCTAGCTTCGAAGGGACGTGTTGCAGGTAGTCCTCCCCTTCGAGGAGGGCTAGTTCGCAGATGTACTGAAAAAATGGAGAATTATTGTAATGTTTTCCATTTGGAAACTAAAGTAAAAATATTTATTCACTTCTATCCGTAAGATAGAAAGAAAATTTTCCATTAGATCCTTCAGCGGGTTAAGTTTCTTTATTGATTGATGATTTTTGAGACCACGACGTTGTGGTCTACTTCCTCTTTGACGGGAAGTGATGCAAACCTGAAAATATTTTCATTGGATCGGAAATAATCGAGTCCCCCATAAAAAACAAAAAAATAGATTTTTATCGTTAACCGAATACCAAAAACGTGTTAATACCTGCTTTACGTCAATATCCCTGTACCTATATTCAGAACTTTAACTTATTTCAAATAGCCTTTTGTGTATTACGTTGCGCGTCCCAATTTATCTTTATTTAACAGCTAAAGACATAGCGTAGCTCACCATAGCAAGATGGACAATTTTCGGATCCATCTTGTGCTCGGCGCCCAAGTGCTGGATAAAGGTGTATGTGGTCGGGGGTTGCATCTTAAATCTCAACACCTTGAGGATGAGCTGTTCCATTTTCAGCACCTGACGAGGAGAGAAAGTGTCCCCAGTGAGGTAGGACCACTCCTGGACATCGATGGGTTGGTATTCCTCCATTTTTCCCGCTATCATCATGGCCGCCGCTCCGATAAGTTGAAATTTATTACGAACCTAAAAAATATAGGTGCATAGTCGACAGGGCTCCTTTGACCTTTTTAGATCAAGGCAGTAAGTCTTTTTATATAAAACCTCTGAAAAATGTCAATCGACAGAACCTAGAGCATAATTAACTGAGTTTTTACTTTAAAAATACATTTTTGAGTGTATTGTTTTCGCTTTTACTACTACCAGAAAACCAATGATGGTATATTTATGTTACTAATAGTAGAAGATGAACATTACTTGTTGAGCCCAGAAGGTTACACAGCCAAGGCGTCAACCGAGGCTGTGTAAACTGGGCGAAACACATATCTACCTACTCCGAGTGACATACACTATTTTTTCTTCAAACGTATAATAATACTTACATTATATTATACAAGACGTATTATAGAAAAGGCCTACCGTTTTACACTAGTATCTAATGGAATACTTAATGTTCTTATTTTTTACTAGTTCAAAAAGTAAAAGTATAACCGCAACGGATTAAAAAAGAGAGTCATATTCATGTAACTGATGATGGTCCGTGCAGTAAACTCACCACAGATATTTGGCTCAAGAATCTGTCGACGTAATTGACACTCAAATGGAAGGTGTCTTCGCAGAACCGGTACTCATCGGCGACACTGACCAACCAGTCTACCAGAATGCTCCTGGTGTTCCAGCTGAGGTCCATCTGCTTTAGCATGTAGTCGGGCTTACAACGAGGTCCCTCGGATTCTGCCTGCGTGAGGTATTGCCAAATATCCTAAAAAATAAAGTCCTTAAGGAAAAACACCTCTCTAAGAATAGACGATTAAATAATAATAAGTACCTATATGTATAGGTACCTATGCCGCACTTTAACAAAGATCATAAAAATGTTAAATGTATAAAAAATAAAAAACGAACGCAATGAGAATTTGATTAATTTTTCAAATACCTAGGTACAGACTAACCTTTACAATCGTGATGTCAATGTTTATTTTTTATTATATGTAGGTAGGTACTTATCCTGTTTAAAAAGCGTAGATATTCTACTAAAAAACCATTCCAAAGACATTCATACCTTTTTATATTCATAATTATGAAACAAAGCAAGAGGAAAATTCTCTCTTTCATCATCTTTCTCGCTGGGCGCCTCATTTCCTTTTTCTATTTTACAGAAAGAGTTTTCCAAAGATGATTCTTCACTTTCCTCCGTTTTTACTTCAATTTTTATCTAGGTATAAAATTTAATTGGTATTTTAAATATATATCTGCTAATATTTAAAATCGTGATACGATATTATGGCAGTAGCTTACCTTTTCTTTAACATCATTGTTACTTTTCTCAGTTAATTTTGCTCTCTTTGCGTCTTGCCTTATACAACCATTACTTAAAGTTTGAAAAGTCACTCTATTTTCAGAATATTTTTTGCTAACAACTTTTTTCTCTTGGGCACCATTGTAAAATTGTTTAACATTCTGAAAAGCATGCTGCTGATAATTTTCTTTATCTTCGTGAATGTGAAAAGTAGCCATTACTTTTCCCGCGCGAATTCTTTAAAAACAATTAAATATAATATTTATAAAATTAATTTACCTACATATACAATTAAATTTTTAAATTGTGTTCTATAAAATTGTCTTAGAAAAACGTACTACGAGAAGTGCGTAGGTAGTTAATATGAAAAGACTGACAACTACGAGACGAAACTGACGTTTTTTTGAAGTTTTTTGTTTGTTAAGAATTGAGATTTTTTTGTTTATTTAAATCGCCCGTTTGTTTAAATGAAAATCTAAATTATTGAAAATGATATGCATTCTATCAGACTTATTGTTGCTAGGTATATTTGATATTGCTTTTAAGAAATGTGTTTTAAGAGATAACTTTTATATATCACCACAAATTCAAGTTTTTAAATTATGACATTTGAAATTGGCGCCTAAAATAGGATTATTTGTTCTTACGTTGGCGAGAATGGTAACATTGGTAACATTTCTAGACGCCATTTTTAGTAATAAAATGGTGTTTGTCACTCACTGTTAGCAGAGAAATATGTTTGTATTAAAATAGTTTTAATATTGTAAAATAATGTGTTAAAATACAGTTTAGTGAAAGGACATTATTGACATTAATTTAAGTTATAAGTTTCTTTAAAATATCTCTCCTCTTAAGGTGATTAGAGTTTTTCCTTAAGTATCCTACATCTTCAGTTTCTAATGTAATTAATTATTTTAATAAAACATTAATTTTTTCAGAGAGAGTGGTTTTTTATTTGAATATTATGTCTGTACATTACAAATTTAAATCAGCGCTAGAATATGATACAGTTACTTTTGATGGCCTACATATTTCTGTAAAAGACCTGAAAAATGCCATCCTTCAACAGAAACGAATAGGAAAAAGCACCGACTTTGATTTGCAAGTTACTAATGCACAGACTAAAGAAGGTGAGGTAGTTCTGTACCTATTTTATCAACAAATTCAATCGATGATTTTGCTTAACCTATTGCTTTTTTTTCCAGTATATGAAGACGAAAATACTTTGATTCCTAAAAATACATCACTTTTAATTGCTAGAATTCCTACAGTTGCTCAGAAAACCAAACAGTGGGAAGGTTATGGAGGTGATAGCACACCCCCTGCCAAAATAGATGAAGTGGGACCAATTGGAAAAGCGGTTGATCTCTCCAGTTTAGATGCCCCCGAGGATGACAAAATTAAAGCTATGATGTCTCAGTCTACACAAGATTATGATCCAAGCAAGTAAGTGAATGGATAATATTAAAAGTATTATTTTTATTGTAATACTTTTTAATACTTTAATGTATTTGATACTTATATGTTGTTTTTTTTTGTTTAGTTATATGAAAATTCGAGGTGCCAATCAAATGGGTGCAGTTCCACCAAACTATAGATGCTATAAGTGTCATCAGGGTGGTCACTGGATAAAAGATTGTACTTTTGGGCAGGGTCCAGTAAGTACTAGTTTTAATTTTTTACATAAATAAATATTTGAGTGTTGGATTGCAAGAAATAATATTGATTATAACTAGCTATACATACATATCATTATTTATATCATGAAAACAATTAAACCAGTTGTTTTCTAATTAATGATAAAAAAACTGATCTCTGTATATCTACTTGTCAAAAGATCAGCGGCCAGTTATCAATATTAAGACGACTGAATTCAGCGAATGGTCAGGCCAAAGTCGTTTAGACAACAAATATCTAGGTGGCCAACCTAATCAGCTGACTGGGAAAATTGGGCAGAGGATGAATTTCAGTGGGTTACTCCCAAGGATTGTTAACTGTTTACAGGATTGCTCGATCCCTATACTACAATGTAATCCATAATTGTGACGTCATCAAAGATCCTAAGATCTCGAACTTGTAGAAATAGGTACACTTTATACTGTTATTACAAACTTTCATAAATAATAATATTAATAATCATTCAAATACGAAAAATTCTCTTGCAAATGTGAAATATAACAAACACAAAATAGGTATATTTTGACAATTCGATTACATATATCTTCGATGACGTCACAAAGGCGGCTGACAAAATTGAGCGATCGAGCAATCCTGTAAACAGTTTACAATCCTTGCTATGTTATTAAAGATGAATATATTACGTAGATACTAAACTACCTTTTTATGTGTATTGTTATTATTGAATATTTTTTTTAACTTATCATTTTCAAAAATGTGTGATATATATTTTCACATTAAATTCTTCAAATAACTTTGTTTTTCCAACCATTTTAAAAGACAACTGTTTTGATATCCATATCTGGCATTAAAGTTATTATTTTCATTACTAGGATGAAAATGAAAGGTTTGCTAGGCCCCACTTTTAAAGCCGCCGAAGAAATAGTATATTATGTTACTAGGAGTAGAAGGTGAACATTTGTTAAGCCCAGAAACTTACACAGCCGAGGGGCTAGCGAAGGCAGTGTAAACTTCTGGGAGAAACACATAAAAAGCTTTATACTCCGGGCGACATATACTATTTTTTCTTCAAAAGTCAAAATTAAAACTATTTAAGCAAACATTTATGTTTGTATAAAAAGCGATCTGACATGACGTTTAATTTCAAACTGACAGTTATGAGAAATCATGGTTACATGAGTCTCTTTTGTAATCCGTTGTTATGGTTGTTACACCTTTACCTTTTTGGTACTAGATAAAAAAAATGAGAATATTTCTTAACTAGTAAAACAATAGGCCTTTTCTGTAATACGTCTTACATAATGTAAGTATTATTATACGCTTGAAAAAAAAGTACCTTTTTATCCGTCGACTGTAAAGTGAAATGACATCTGTCAATTGTCTATTAATTAATTTGACGTTTCATTAAAATCCAAATAAATGTCATGGTTGCACTGACATTTATTTGAATGACGATTTAAAATACTAGGATAAATCTAATATTAACATATTAAGGTGCATTTAAATCAGAGCGAACAGAAGCGAACAAATAACTGCTTGTCAGAAAAATATCACTTTTTATCTAATACAATATACCTACTATTTTCAAATATCCATAACTAAATCCACGCCGAATTAAATATATAGTTCTACTTTGAATGTTCGACTACAGTGGTTTCACCATCCGCTGAACCATAACCACATTGAGTGTACCAAAAAAACACGCTACTCTTATTAGAGGTAGGTTCTTTACTATGCTTACTAATAATACTTACTCAATACAAATAGAAATAGATGATAATAATACTTTTAACACATTGACTGTGATATCAGTCTCCGAGGACCGACACCGCAATTTATCCTGGTGGGGGCATAAATTTTTCGAATTTCAGTTACGGTGCATAGGGTCTATTTTTATTAATATTTGTGCTAGAAGTACGTTTTAGGTAGCGAAGAACTTGTTGTAACTTGTAGTTTTTGAATACCACAATAAAATCTCTGGCGACCTATATCGCACCAGAATAATATAGGTATTACTCTGATGCGGTTGCAGTCCCTGGATGCCTATACAGTTGTGTGAGAACATGTGTTTCTTCCCACCTATTCTGTTAGTCTGGTTTCAGTCCCCGGAGACCTATACAGTTGTATGAGAACATACCGTTACATAGAACCAGTACAAATAAAAAAGTCTCAAACGTTACTAGTTTTTGTGAGGATTGCCCTAATAAACCTGGCATGTGTCTTCCTTGCTTTAATAAATTACACGCTTAATGATTTCAGGTATAATTTTAATACATTTTATACCTAAATTGTATTTTTTAACCTTAATGCAGAATTTTCACTTTTGTTTTACAAAAAAGAATTTGTTTGTAATAATTTTTGATGTTTATTATTATAAAACACTAAAAACTTTTTCATTTTGCAATAAATTAACTATATAAAGATGTATAAAGTGTTTTATTTTAAGTCAAATTGGTGATGCCATCAGTGCGGTATATGAAACTTAGCTTCATATTAAATGTATTTACAGATTCCTATAATCATTTTTAGGTGTTGGTTAAATAAAAAACAAGATAGATGACGCCGCATGACAATTTGTCTATCGGTCCCTGGCAATCTCTACCGTAAATTTAAAATAAACATATAATCTGATTTTTGAGTTGCATCTTGTATTCAGTAGTAATTTTTACTCAAAAATATGTTTCATACACTTAGTAAGTTAAATGGGAGAAATTATGTTTCTTTTTTTATTATTATTAAATACTGTTTTCCATCGTAGCCTTCTTTCACTTTCTTTAAAGAACTATTATGGGACTACCGGGGTTATGCCCTATATGTAATTCGATGTTCATGTTTTTAAACCGATGCACATAATTCTACCCGGCACAGTAGGGTGACCTAAAAAAAAATATATGTTTCTCTTTAGTGTAATAATTTTATTCTAGTAGTATTGTAATTGTAATTTTGTTTAAATTTTTTTATTGATGCCTCTCGTTTTAAAGCTATTGAAATAGTAGCTATTTCATTGTTTATAAGTTTGTAATACATATTTATTCTGTTGAATTTTTCCATGCAAGTGATTATTTAAATGTTTAAAAGTTTTGGTTTTTATATGCATACATACATACACAGTAAGGTCACCGTACGCTGTGGAACTTTATTCCATATTCTTGCCTATGAAGTCTAACCATATTAAAACAAGAAAAATAATTACAATCAAAATTGTTTAATTTGCCATATAATTTTTCCGGCATATGTATAGGTATCACCATTCTATCACTAACCAGCACAATTTTCCTTCCCAACCAATAAAGAACCTTTAGTAATCTACAGAAAACCGATGCACTATAGGATATTATTTTTATTTATTTATTAACGGGAAAATGTCCAATTCACCTACAATATATTAGGTACATAAAGATAATCACAGAGATAAAAACATGAAATTAAACTAACATACAGCTGTATATACATAGACCGTGTATCACACATGTACACATGTATTGCCACATATGCATACACATTATGTTGCTATATACTTAGTTCCTTTTTCGCAAACGATACTTTGAGAAATAGTCATAGATTTTTCTTATTATTTGCCTTGGTTTGTTCTGCAGCTTTCAAAATTACATTAATCATTCAAAATCTTTATTGGCTAATATTTTTTCTTTGTTGTTTAGTTCTAAATGATTTAAAATACTTCTAAATTAAATATTGGTTTGGGGGCATTGGTGATTATGTTAATTAAAATTAACAATAACTTTCCTATCATTTTCATATAAAAGAGCATGAAATTTAAATGGTTGAAAAAACAGTGCATTCGAACCAAATATCCTATGCTTGCAAGGTTTTTGTAAAATTTGTAATTTTTTAAGTAAACCCATATTATTCAGGTTGTAACTTAAGTTCCAATTGTGAGAAACAAATAAAAGTATATAGTGTTCTTGAAATGTGCTTAAATCAATTGAGTTTCAATACAGAGTATAGTAGTATTTTTTTTATTTATTGTGATCTAACTACATAATTTATTTGGTTGGAGATTAACAGATGTTTTTGTTATTCAATTTTCAATATGAACTTTGTGGTATAATTGTGGGACTTTATGTCTATAAAATTATATGTAAAATATATATTAAAGAGGAACTATTACTTAGACCTATAAAAGTATTATGTTCTATTTTAAATTTGCTACATATATACTTAAAGTATATAAGAGACTTATATTCCATATTGTTGAGAATTCATCTCAACAAAGTAATACAGATTATTCTACCTTTTCCTTCTTGGTATTTTTGACCTGGCATTTAAGAAGTACTTATGTTTATTGTAGAATTTAGGCATAAATCCCTTTATCTAGGCTGTAATCTATTAATTAGTCACATCTGTTGGTTTCTGTAAACTAATTTACTATTTCAAAGATGGGTTCTATTCTTGGTAACTTAAGAAAAGTCCAAGAATTGCTTATTTATTTTATACCTATTCTTGAAAGGTAAACTTAGGTCAGAATTCTTAGAAATTCACCCATATTTACCCCATACTTAAGATCATGCACTCATGGAAGCTTAGTCTCAGTCTAATTTTTCATCTTGTAGTTGTAACATCTAAGCTCTCGAGTAATGTCCAAAACAGTGTTGATATATGTATAAATTGTGTAAATAGATACGAGTTTATGTTCAAGTGCAATTTAGTTTCATTACCACATTAGTGAACACAAATATCTCCCCACAACCCAAAAGGTCCTTCGAGAAATCACCCCAAGCGGATAAAAAAGGTCAGATTAGTTATTTACTCTTGTTGATAATAGTGGAAAAGTGCTCAGAACCCAAAATTAAAGTGTCAAGTGCTTGGATATGTCTTACTCTCACTATTATTGTTTCACATTTTTACTATAGTAATATCGTTGTATAGTTAAATATAGAATTTGTTAAAAAATGGAAGGTCCACGTAAGAAAACAAGCCTAATCAAGGCCACGATCACACGAATTGAAAATTTTTGTAGCTCAAAAAATTTAGCAATAAGTATTGTGCAATTCACAGAAAGGAAAAAAAATTACGTGAAGCTTTCAACAAGTACGAAGAGATACAGGATGAAATTGAATTGTTAGGTAGCTCAGATTATGATACGGAAACGAGGAAAAATGTAGAAGGTAGATATTATATTACTCTAGAAAAGTTACAAGCAGCAATTATGCTCAGAAACACAAAAAAACAAGGAAAATAGTCAAGAAATAGCTCAAAGTTTAATAATACTTCTCTCTTAATCCCAAAATTAAATGATAAACTCCCGGAAATAAACATTCAAACTTTCACAGGAAAACCCTCGAAATAGCAAGCATTTATTTTTACTGCCTTAAAAAAATACGCAACTCTCAGATAGTGAACGATTTATATATCTCAAAAGTGTTCTAAGGAACGAACCTCTAAACTTAATAAATAATTTGCAGCTCACCGGTGATAATTTTAAAATCGCGTTCGAAATCTTGGAAAAAAGATATTCAAATAAGGTTTCTGTAATAAATTTCCACATTAAAACCCTGTTAGAAATTCCTTCGATAGTAAAAAGTAACGCTTACAACCTAAGAGAATTAATCACTCTAATTAAACAGAATGTAGAATCATTAAAGAATTTAAATTCACCAACAGAACACTGGGACTTACTTTTAATATACATTTTTAAACAAAAACTTGATTTCAACAAACGCAAAGCGTTTGAAACATAAGAGGATGACCCTCAAAGTTTTCCTACTCTCACAGAATTTTACAAATTTCTAGAAGGATGTATTGTTTTTAAAAATTTAATTGATACAGAAATGGGGAACCAAATTCAGAAGTCACACAAGCAAAGGGTCTCATGTCACATAAATGTTAACAACTCAAACACTCAGACCAGCACACAAAATTCTTCCCGAGTCAATTCTTGCATTTTTTGTAAGCTCAGCAATCAGTATTTATAAATGCACTAAATTTCAAAACACACCACACACAGGAAAAATTAATTTTGTAAAGGGAAATAAGCTGTGTTATAATTGTCTAGGCTCCAAACACTTAACAAAAGACTGTAACTCAAGAAATTGTTTCATTTGCTCTGAGAAACACCATATTATGCTCCAAATGAATAGAAATCAAAACCATACTCAAAATAATCACAACACACAGTTCCTTCTCAAACTCATACCGAGATATCAAAAATTATCTTGGTCAAGGGTGGTTGTGGAATGTAAAACGTGTGTCTTACTTTAAATTTGAAATAATTATGTCACTGTCACACTGACATCATCAATAACCTACAAATTTCGTACCTATTTATTTCAGTTGTAAAACAATAATGAACTACAAATTATGAAATAACGGTTTTAGTAACAAGAAAAACTAAATTAGAGTAATTGTTGGAAATGTCCCCCGTTTTGTTCGATGTACAAGTTGACGCGGCTCCTCATGCTGTGAAAAGCGTTTTGCAGGCTCCTCTTCCATACGTTGACGAACGTCATTGACAACTTCTTCTGTACGAACTCTTGGTCTACCAGCACCTTTTTTATGAGTCACACAACCAGTTTTGCGAAACACTTCAACACAATTTGTAAGGCACGCCTAAAAATTGTCCGGTAATATTGCCACGTTTGGGAAGTGCTCTCGAAAATTGTCCAAACACAAACGTTGACTATATTGCCAATTTTCATTAACTAGCGCACCCGTTCGAAAATAGGCTTCAATCATGAAAATTTTGTGCTGTGTGGTAAGAGGCATGATTCAAAAACTGGATTAGAAAATTTCAGCACAATGACTTGACAGATTCTGACACAACAAAACATATTCAAAAATTTAAAGTAAGACACACGTTTTACATTCCACAACCACCCTTGACCAAGATAATTTTTGATATCCCGGTATAATACATGTAAATAATAATACAGCACCAAGGCACACACAAACCACAGACAATTTTCGCAATTCTCATGTATTGAATCACTCTCAAAACAATGATGATGCACGGAACCACGTTGAAAACATCTCTCAATGAAAGACAACTACCCATCAAGCCCCCGAACACTCACATCAAATATACGGTAACGATGAAAATGATGGTCATGTAGTCTCCGCAATACACCTTTTAAATTTCACGTGGAATGTGCTATTTTAGATAGAATAATTTGTAAATTACCTCAAATCCAATTTGACAAAAGGAAACTCAATGTTCCTGATTACTTGTTATTAGCCGATCCCAATTTCAATAACTCCTCAGAAATAGATATGCTGATGGGGGCAGATATGTATTATGACTTACTCACTCGAGGAACAATAAAAATTTGTAAAAGGGGCCCCGTATTACAAAATAACACACATCGGTTGGATAATCGCAGGAAATATCCCATGCAACGCTATTAATTCTCCTCATCTTTGCGCTCACAACTATGAAAATATTTCACTCGCCATACAATCATCCAATGTCGACGAACTACTTCAAAAATTTTGGTCTCTAGAAGAAATAACCGAAGGTAACCGTACCTCCAGATAATGAATTAACTGAAAACATATTTCAGAGTACTACTCGAGTATTAGAAAACGGTGCCTATCAAGTAAATTTACCCCTCAAAACAGAAAAGGCTAATTTGAAATTAGGAGACTCATTTAGTGTAGCTCAAAAAAGGTTTTTAATTTAGAAAAAAGATTTGAACGAGATCCTAAATTGTTTCTCTCATACAAACACTTCATTGATGAATATATTTCCCTAGGGCACGCTAAATATGTACCATTGCAGCTACAGAATGACAATCATGAAAATAAATATTTTTATCGCGTCACTGTGTAATACGCGCAGTGTTGATATATGTATAAATTGTGTAAATAGATACGAGTATACGTTCAAGTGCAATTTAATTTCATTACCACATTGGTTAACACAAAAATCTCCCCACAACCCAAAAGGTCCTTCGAGAAATCACCCCAAGAATAAAAAACTCATATCTCAAGTTTAGGACAAGTAAAGATTACATCCCAACACAAATAATTACATAATTTTAGAATGTGACCCTTGAACTCACTTGAAATTGTAACACGTTTTAAGTGTTTACAATTTAAAATGTGACAGTTGTCATTACAGCATAGCATTCACAACCAACTGTCTGTCACTGACTAAATGAACCATGAAGTATAAAGAGAAAGAGCCCGATCTCTATATTCAAAATGGTTTAAATAAGATGACAAAAGAACAAATGAAATTAGTACAAATTTACCAAAACCGGTTGCGGTGTTTACTTCAAAATATCTGTCACGATATCGTGACAGATATCTTGAATTCATAGACAAAGTTACTATATGGTAAATGACAAGTGTCAAAACTGTCAAATGCTTAGAAAAACAAATGTCGATTGTTAAACATAAACAGTAAACAATAAAAAAGAGATGGACGAACGATCATGCCGATAGCAACGCCACTAAAATAAATAAACAATTGAATATAAAGTACTTTTTTTTCAATACGTATTTTATCAGGAAAGCCCTATAAGTTCAGACTCCTCTTTAAAGTTCATGAAATGAACATATTGATTGACTGTTATGTAACTCATGGTCTGAAATTTAACCTGTAAACTAATAAGAGGATAAGAGAGGATACAGATCAAATACCTGTTGTGTGCACTAGACTTTAGTAAAAAAAAACAATGGAGCCTTGCTATATTTATTTATTATGTTTCTCTTTGTTAATTTTTAACACCTTTTGTATTAATTTAGGATCCTGTTGAAATAAAAAAGAGCACTGGTATACCTAGAAGTTTCATGGTTCCTGTAGAGGGACCCCAAGTTCAGGGCGCTATGATGACCCCGAATGGGTCATATGCAGTTCCTGTTCTGGATCATCAAGCCTACAACCAAAAATCGACACCACCAGCTCCAGTACCGGAACCTAAACCTGAAATTCCGGAAGACTTACTTTGTAATATTTGTTCCGATTTGTTAACTGATGCAGTTATGATACCATGTTGTGGTAATTCTTTTTGTGATGAGTGTATTAGAAGTGTACTGCTTGAAAGTGAGGATCATGAATGCCCAGATTGTCATGAGAAGGACATTTCTCCTGGAACTCTTATACCAAACAGGTTAGTATAATTTGGATGCTTATAAGTTATTTTTCATTTTATTTCCTTGTTTTTATTCATAATGTTAATGTTAGTGTAATAAGTTAACCCAATATAGTAACTCAATTCTTTATTTTCTGCATTCTTAGATAATATAAGTATGTACCACAAATTTTGTAATTTTTATATTCATAAAAAATTTCGTCCTGCGAAATAATAATGAACAGGAAAACAAGTTTTCAAAAGTAGGTTCCTAAGTCTTTAATCCTAGGTTCATTTCATTTTTCATTTTCAGTTCATTCATTTTAACTATTACGAAGTTATTAATTTACGTCTGCTCTCTTAGCAAGTAGTTTTTTTACTCTAAGTTTACTGTCTTACTTAAAGTTTACAATGACTTGCAGAATCTATTTGAAAATTTTCTGAATAAGTTGACCTTAATAACATGCCAGTAAGGTAGAAAGTGAAACATAAAATAAAAATATTCTTCTATATATGTAATAGGATTGCATTTTGATTTATTTTTTAGGTTCTTACGTAAATCAGTTGGCACTTTTAAAAATACTACTGGCTATGTAAAAAAGCCTGTGTATAGAGAAAAACCACAACCAAAACCTGCAGAAAGCACCGACATTAAAAATAAAAAGGAGGTAAGTTCAGTGATTGTTTGTTTTTTTTTTTTCAAATATCTGAGTGTTTTCGTAATTGACTTTAATATTCTTTCAATCAAAATGATAATACAGATTACATCGAAATGTGATGGATTTAGCAACTGTCCCATATTTAAACTAACTTTGATTGTGTTTTTTATCTTGATAATGTTTAGGGTATGCTTTGAAAATTTTAATTCACAATCATGTTGGATCACATGTTCGAAAAACTTACTTCATTATTGTGGGTTGTTCAGCCTGTCTTATCTAGAAGCTTTAGTTTTAGTGAAGTACTTATTGTTATTTTAGTCAACACCTCCACACGAGCCCGAGTCTACTGAAAAGGTAAAATCTGATGCTGAAGAAAAGACCGTTATTTCTGAAGCAGATTCTACAGAACAAGCTAGAAATGAACAAAATATAGACTTTTCAAAGGTAAAATGATGTTTTGTGTTTCATAAATAAGAGAACTTATTCAAATAGTTCTATCTTAATTTGTTTCAGTCATTATAATTAAGTGTTTTTTTTTTTTTAATTTTTTTAGGACATTGATGTCAGTGAGCCTGTGAAATCCGAATCCGAATCAATTCCAGAGGGACCGCCAGGAGTTTCTCCAAGAAGTTCTCCTAAAGAACAGCACATCCGTAGAGTAAATCCTTCGAGGGAACCTAGGGAAAGTAAGTTATTTCGTTTTTATATTATTCTCTGTTGTACCCTATACAGGGTGTATTTTTAAGTGCGGGACAAACTTTTACGGGTAATAGTCACAGCAATAAAGACTATAGAATGGAAAAGTCTTGAACAAGTATTGTGATATTTTTAAGACCGGAATTAAAGGATTCGGTCCGGTAGGGATTCAGCGATTCTGCGCAGTTCATGTTTGATGACGGAAGTCGGCATTTTTCTTAGAACTTCGGAAGTCACATCTTGAATCGACACGATATTTATGAGAGCACAATAGTATACCGAATTTCTTCATATACTCTAACTTTTACTTCAAGTAAAGAAAAACAGACAATGCAGTTTATATGTAACTTAAAAAGCAGTTTATATGTAAGTCGTTTGCAATTTATATGTAAGTAGCTGAATTTATATGTAATTTGCTTGCTTTATATACCGGGCTTCCCATTTCATTTGACTAATTGCAATTAACATGGGCTATTACATTTCATTGAATTTTATATTCCCAGGGCACACTATCAGAAATATTGTTAACGGAATCGATAGTACTGACTGTCAAACACTTCTGATTACCAAAATACTAAAGCGAAATGCTTTTTTAATTAAAATTTGGTTGAGCGGCAGTCTTTCAAGCTGAGCCGCAAAATTTTGCAGGTTCAAATCCCGCCATAGACAATTTTTTTTTATTTTACTTTTTCATTAATTACAAATTATTAGTGTTTACTTATTCGAATAAATATGGTTAATTGTCAGTACCTAGATATTATTTTTGAAAGTTACAATATTTACTTATCAAAAAAAATAAATAAAACATGTTTTAATTGGTTCGTTTCGTTTATCTTCAATGAAATGGGAAACTCGGTATAACTTATATACCATTTTCTCAATTCACACAGTCCTCACTGGACCGTAAAACCAGGTTGTAGTCACAGAAATTGTATGAATGGTAATACACTTTCTCCATTCTAGTCTTTATTTCTGTGGTAATAGTACTAGTATCCGACCAAATATTATATAGACAAATAATAGCAACACAGTTTTGTGACCAACAATATTTAAAACAATGGCTTTTTGTTTACATTAGTGCCCAAGCATTTGGTCCAATCAAAAAATGCCATTTTAATTTACCGCCTAAATTGTTAGGGATTTTGTGACTGTCACCAATGGGCGTGGTTTGCACAGATAAGTAGCCATGCATAAACGTAGAATCGGCGATGGCGAGAGGGATCGTCAATGATTTTACAATTGTTTTTTAATAGTAAATATTAAATACTATTATAAATAGTGTAGTAAATATTATACACATATGTGTATAAATTGTTGTTCTTGAATATGTAAATCTTAAACTTTGTATTTACTAAAATAAAAAATATTCTAATTTGTACTTTTAGTTTTATAATTATTATTTTCACCCCTTAAAACATAGCTGCCCATGCCGTTGGGCACTGTGACAGGTAATTTCTTTAAATTGAGGTTATATTTTTTGTTATTCTTGGTCACATTATTTTATATACTGACAAATACGCAATTACTTATCTATACATATTTGATCGGAGGTACTAGTCATAATACTAATCTGCAAAAATTTCTTTAAAATTTACTATACTCAAATTCAGAATTAAGCAAAGTGGAATGACCTCGCCGATCTGGTAAAATGCGGTGAAGCATGGGCGTGCGTATTCTGTTTTACCATTGGGCACATTTCAGTACTCGTATACTATTCTATAGAATACTTCTAGTATATGCATTTCCACTTTTTTAAATAAGACAAATAAGTATAAACACTGACACAAAGAATAAATACACTGATAATTTTACCACAAATTTTTACCGTTAAGAAACGCGCGCGAAACAACCCAATATCTCGCCACTGCTTCCCCAGAACTCGAGCGCAGTCGCTTATTGATTCCCAAGCGAAAATGCAAGAATATGTATGTTAAATAAGGATGAACAGCTTGTCGTCAACTTTACAGCGTTCGCAGTTGCCAAATACTCGAAAATTCCTTGATATTATCAACGAACATAAACAAAGTCTTTGTTTATGTTCGGTGATATTATTAAGTAAAAGACAAATTAAACATGGTGTTTGCTCTAATAAAGTACAATAGGGATAAGGGACGTTAAAGACAAGTAAAAAAATGGGTAAATAAGGTTATTAATACGTTTCCTGTTTTAAATAAGAATACTTTAGAAATAAATGCCATTGTAATGTTTGACCATTGTAATGTTATATCTTCAGCACAAAATGGGTTTAGGAAAGGTAAGTCAACAATCACTGCTGTATTTCAGGCCCTATGTAAGATCATTAACTCACAAAATGAACATCAAACTACTTTTCTAATGTGTTTAGATCTTTCCAAAGCATTTGACAGTGTGGATTATACAATATTACTAAGCAAACTAGAATGTTATGGGGTGAGAGGGGTATCGCTACGATTGATGGAATCGTATCTTCGAAATAGGTTACAGAGGGTGGTTGAACGAGATTTGAATGGAGAGGTAATAAAATCAGAGATTATTACTCTTAAAAGGGGTGTCCCTCAGGGTTCTGTACTTGGCCCCCTCCTTTATCTTATCTACACCAATAATCTATCAGGCTCTATTGCTGAGGATGTGTTCAGTTTGCTGATGATACCTCTTTAATTTTTAGTGGCCGCTCGATGGTGAATCAGGATAGAAACATTTTTTCTACGCTTGAGACACTGGAGGGTTGGTTTGCTGCAAATAATCTTTCACTCAATACAAATAAAACTCAACTAATGAGGTTTGATTACAGTTTACAAAGCAGTGAGTTGATAGTTTCTAGTGGCAATAAACAAATCACTGCTGTGAACAATGTGAAATTCTTAGGGATCCAAATTGATTCTCGTTTAGATTGGCGATGTCACATTGATGTGCTTGCAAGTGGTCTGGCACGATATTGCTATGCCTTGAGCGTAATCTCTAGTATGATTAATGTCAAATCAGCCCTAATAGCTTATCACTCATACATACAATCCAGGATAAGATATGGAATTATCTTCTGGGCCAATTCTCCAGATATGCAACGTATCTTTGTACTTCAAAAAAGATGTGTGAGAAATATCTATGGACTGCAAAACTATGAATCCTGTAAAATCTATTTCCGTAACAACAAAATACTTACCCTTGCTTGCATTTATATATATGAGTCCGTTTTGTTCGTCTGTAATAATAGAGACCTCCTCGGGAATTGTGATAGGCAGCATGGCCACAATACCAGAGGGAGGTCTGATCTGATTGATGATAAAATGAATTATACTTACCTACAAAAAAATGTAAAACATTCAATAATAAAAATTTATAATACAATACCAATCTCAATCAGAGCAAATTCAGTTGGTAAGTTGAAAACAATACTGTATGATATTTTGATACAGAAGGCCTACTACAGCGTTGGAGAATTCTATAGTGACTCTCATTTCTGCATCATATGAAGTACTTGTTAATGAAATATTGTGTTGTTTGTTTGTTGAAACTCTAGTTTTAACGTGTATGTTTGTTACTTATACACTTGTACACCTAACTGTGTTTTATACTTGTAACTGTTTTATTATCTTTAATTAGATTGTTCTTTGTAATTGTTCATTGATTCATTATTGAAACTGTATGACGTGTTCTACACCTTAAGGGTATTTTTTTTAAGAACTAATAAAAATATCTATCTCTATCTATCTATCTAAATGTGACAACACAGATCTACTCTTTTTCCGGTCATTGCACTTTGCTTAATTCTCAATCGCAGTATAAAATGGCCGAATTATAATTTTTTTTAAATTTAGCTGTTAATGTCTTATTCTGACGTGACTGAGCATTTAGGCCCAACCTTATAGCAAGCTTGGTAATTTTACCATTCACATAAATTATATCAAACCAATACACAATGACTATAAATATAATCCAATAACAAGCAGTTCAGTCCAATAATGGAAAACTAAATTTGTTATATCCAAAAACACGTAGATAATCAAAGATGATATAAATAGTGTATAAAGCATATTGTTTATCTTTGTTATTAAACAACTATTCAAATTACAAATTTAATAAATAATTATCTTTTACAGTATTAATGTGTCCATACATGAAATCTACCAATTCATTCACATGTTGAAGAATTTTTTTACTTTGCATTGCCTTGTTTACTTCCAATAAGGGCTTTCTAGGGGTGTGGTACACAAATTACAAGAAAAACAGTTTAAAAAATATAAAAATAATGTTACGTTTCTATGATTATACATGTACTAGCCCTTATATATCCCATACTACTATATTTTCTATAAAAAAAATGTATCCTTTTATTTGTTACTGTAGCTGATTTGTCAATTTTTTTTCATAATTATAAGGCTTATTATTATTACGCAGTTTATTACCAGACTAACCAACTTTGCGCCCCACTATACCTTTTATTTAAGCCCCCGCAACAGGGGCGCAAATTTTTTGTGTAACCTTCGCTAGTCGGACTAACGTTAGACCTCGTTGATGAATCCGTATGTAAAAATTCACCGTCTTACACAGGTTTTTCATTATAAAATGTTCTATTTATAATCAAGAGTGTATACTTTATATATACTTTCTCATAATTTGTTGAACAAGGGTAGAAATTTCAGAAAAGTGTAGTTATAAAATATTTCCGATGTCTTTTCATGAGCTAAAAGTTAAAATTGTGTATTTTATAAGATAGTTGAAATATCTAAGAAGTGTATCAACTAATATCAACACTGAGAGGATTAAGGAATAATCAGATTAGATCACTAATGATGTATCACGAGTTAAACCCCGATTGAATCCCAGGCGGTATATTACACATCGTTGTTTAATAGCTGTTTTTTTATTTATGCAAAACTTATTTGCATTCGACCATATTTTGTAAGGGCAGGAGTTCTGTTAGATTTAATTACAATAATGTATTATTATCATATTGTGCTTTTTTCACGATGTAGAATTTGGTCTTTAAATTTGTCTCTGGATAAATATCCTAAATATTCCTTATGTATATCAAATACTAAATACATAAGGAAATATTTCACATACATTTCATTTTACAAAGATACATTTTATAACACTATTTAGAGGTCTTTGATTTTTGCACATTTATTGTTATTTATTGAGTATGAAGTGTGTCTTTCATAGATCTGCTCATAATTCCAGGATTTATTTATTAACTTCTTGTGTGGAAAACCTAATTAAAACTATGTTTCAGGATCTAATCGTCACCATAAGCATAAGGGCGATTCTCCGAGAAAGAGTACCCGTCATCGACGGTCACCCAATTACAGCGATTCTGGGTAAGTGAATCACAAAAAAAATTTTATTCATAAGTTATATACAGTTAAATATACATTGTATAAAATAAATAGTATATTTTTTGTATTTTTATTATACTTATTGACATTTAGGTTTAATATATTGTTTGACTTAAACACTCATTTATAGGTACGTTGTTTTTGCTCACAAATCGAGAAATGAAACCAAGTAAGTTGTGGTATTATAGATATATAATTGTGTAATGTGAACAGTAGTTAACCTAACCTCAACTTTCATATAATTATTTCTTTTGATAGATAACACCTTGGTTCAGTTGGTCTGAATGAATATGAATATCTGAATAGTATTAGGTGGTACATATAAAATTAAGACTTTTTCTGTTCAGGCAATTTCTAAAGGATTTTAAAGGAGTTCCAAAGATATTAAACAAAAATGAAATTCTTTTTAATATATTTTTTGATGTTAGATATATAACATTATCGTTCACTGAAGAATGAAAGGAATACATTAAAAATGTTATCGAATTTTACTCTAAAATTTGGCTAAACCGTATTTAGCTTTGGTAAAAACCGATGACACATTGTTCAAGCAATTTCTAAAGGATTTTAAAGGAGTTCTAAAGAATTAAACAAAAATTAAATTCTTTTTAGTATATTTTTTGGTGTTAGGTATATAACATTATCGGTCACTGAAGAATGAAAAGGAATACACTAAAAGTGTTATCGAATTTTACTCTAAAATTTGGTTGAACCATATTTGGCTTTGGTAAAAACCGATGACACCAATGATACAAAATATTCATTCTTTAGTCAATGGTATAACCACAAATATAGGTACAACTAATCAGAATGTAGCCAAGTGTTAGCCTTTAAATTGGTATAGTCCTTGCTGAGGCTGCGGTGTATTGTATATCGACTACAATACATTCTCGAAGGTTAAAACAGAGCCTTTGTCTGTTCCTTTGTTTAGCAGTCAAACTATTAAACAGAATATAGTACACAAAGTTCATTCAACAACATGTAACTGATTCCTTGCGTATATATTTGTGGTATAGTGTCAATGTCATAAAGGTTATTTCCTATTGTTCTAGACAGTATAAGGTCTAGAAAACGGTGATTAGACCATTTAACTGTTCTAATCAACTGGCTTTTGCCATTAAATTTAATCATGCATGTATATTTTGACAATAATTTGTAGGTGGGACTTTGGAATAGTATTTTTTATACAGGGTTATTTAGAACTTATCCATAATAAAATTTGGGAATGTTCAACATACATGTAGAAATGTGGTAGTGCAAAAAAAATTTTTTCTGGCGGGGTCTGAAAACTATTTAAAAATTTTTCATTGCACGCCGCTTGATACCGGTCCACTGTAATAGAGTGACCATGGGACTGACAATGCAAACTGGCGATGTCGCGGAAAAAACTTGGGACGTTCTGAGAGTATAATACCCGGCGCAAAAAAGATTTGCAGCGTTTTTACTTTAAAATAAACTGAAAGATAGATAGATGTGACCAAAGTGATGTGTCTTTAAAGTGAATAAAATTTTGTTACACTAATTTTGAAGAATTGCGCTACTTAATTACTAGGTATTAGAAACATGAAATTTATAAAAAATTTGCACATACCTTGTTACAAAAGCTGTCGAAATAATATTCCTCGACTTGTACACACTTTTGGGCACGTCTTATCCAATTTTGCCGCACTACCCCAGACACCTGCCTAGCGATCTGACTTGTACTTATTCGCGGATTTTCACGGACCAGATTCAACACTTGTTCTTCAGCTGCTAAAATACGTTTTGGTCGTCCCGGGCCACCATCTCGTCCATTCCAACTTCACCATAAATAAGAATCATGTCCATTAACTCAGCATTACTGTACACATGAGCCATTTTGAAAATTTTACAGTTTAACACTCCTAAGATAAATAAAACACCTGCGAGAGCGACACACATAGACTGACGACTCATAGACAATAGAGATATTATCCCCACTCCAACTTTATTCGGTCGGTTTTAAGCAGGCGTTCCAGACAAAAACGTCTTTACTTTTTTTTATCACATTCTTAGGAATGTGGTAGAAAAGTATCAGATGTGTTGAAGTACAGTTGCCCAGCTACGTAGTCCTTTATAATGGTATAACTTTAAACATTGTTTACGGGAAATCCTAAGCCTTTTATTATAAATTTTTTTGGTGATATCGATTTCTTATTTAAGGATGCACATATCCTCAAAGTTTTAGAGATAAGTTCTGAATAAGGCTGTATTTCAGTACTTTATTAGTTTTATCTTTTTGTTTGTAATGGTTTTTATTATTTTTTTTTTGTGGTAGGTATTATATAAATTTGTGGTATTGGATATTTTTGTCTATTTCAGATATTTTGAAAAAATATTAGAAACCTATTTTTATTAGTTTTATCTTATTTCTAAGAGATTTTTTTTCTTTTCTATGTTCTATGTCCCATTCTTCATGTTTCATTAGAAGTTGACATAATAATAAACCATACATGAGTCGTAATCCACAACCATGTCTAGAAATAAATTTTTATATTCTTCAGAACAGTCTGTCACTACTTGGACGACTAGATAACAAATGATTTAAACTCTTGAGAAAACACAGCCTTCCAAACTTTCAGATTAGGTGTTTTTAGAGCAAATGCATCAGTGATCACAATTTTACAATTTTCAAAAATGGTTCCTACATTTATAGATGACATAACTTTCAGATCAAACTATCTTTATTTAAATTTAAGGCATGCCAATCATAAAGCTACTGTAAATGCTACATTGTTTTCATTGAATTTTAAAAAATACCAATAATATAGGGTGTATTTTGATGTGCTGGGCATATTTATAGGAATAATAGTAGGGAGACCGGGGCAAGTTGTAACATTTTTCACATTTTGGTTATTTTTCGGGAAATTTTATGTAATAAATGTTTGCAATTTAAGCTAGTCAATAGTTATTGAACTGAAAAGTTCGTGAGAGAGGGCATTATTAAATACAACCAATAATTTTTTTCATATATCACAAATTAAGGGACTATGCATTTGTTACAATTTACCCCGTCACCGGGGTAGGATGTAACGGTGTTGGGGTAAGTTGTAACATTGTGTTTTATAGTGATAGATGATTATGATTTAGTAGTATCAAGCCTTTTTGGTGTAAAAATAAAAAGTAGCAGTTAAAAACACAAATAAACATGTTTATTTATACCATACAAAACGAAAATATTTTCAAATTCCTGTTTCACATATAAGCATAGTAACTTAATCGTTAGTAACTTAATCATCATCCGAATCACAGTGGTGACACAGATATGGAATATCACCAGGTGTACAGTCTTCATGTGCCCACTGCTTACACCGGTAACACTGGATTCAGGCCTCTCCGGGTTTACTGTTATGATAATTTTCGCAACAGACGACACATATTGCATCATCTTCATCAGATGAATCATGTAGCACTTTTCTTTTTACTTCTTTTAATTTTTGTTTTGCTGCTGTGGGCATTTTTCCTTTTTTTGCCAA
Source organism: Pogonocherus hispidulus (assembly GCA_963924545.1). Classification (NCBI taxonomy): domain Eukaryota; kingdom Metazoa; phylum Arthropoda; class Insecta; order Coleoptera; family Cerambycidae; genus Pogonocherus; species Pogonocherus hispidulus. The sequence goes on along the minus strand of OZ004698.1, from coordinate 45,155,476 downwards.
TCTTGCATCCGCTTCGGCTTTCAAAGCATCTAATTCGGGCGTATCAGTTAAAACTGCAGATTGTCGTTTCTTTCTTCCTCTAGTTGTTGTTTTTCTCTTTGTGGCAGTTGGAAATGGTCTTATGTTTGCAACAGAAAAGTCAGGTGTCGGAGAACACGCCCTTGTCAACAATTTTGATGCTGACGAAACTAAATTAACCCGATCTGGTTGTTTTGAAGTTGAAGGTTTAGAATTGTCCGAATTTGTAAGTAGAGAAGTCGAAGCAACAGCATGATCAGCAAGAAGAGTTTCAGCAGAAGTAGAAGTAGTCGTACAAGATTGATTTGATTGTGCGACTACGGGATCGTCAGTCCCAATAAGCGATATGCCAAGTTGTGGCTCCTGAAGTGTATCCTTAGAATTAGGCAACTGGGTAGCCATACCCTCTGGAAGCAACGGGCGATCAGTTATACTTGCCGGTAGAAAATCCTCGTCACTAAATACGTTTCTGTTGAAAGGCTCAATGCCAGTACATTCAAAACCTTTAATTACATTTTTTTGTGCAAGAGCAGGTTGTAATGCTTTTCGAGCAAGCCCTGGTATATCGTATATGGTCATAGATTTGCCTGGATTGTTTCTCATCCAGGCATCTTGTTCGCTCGTCATATATTTTTTTAATGGACCATACACCGATCGATTGAGTGGTTGAAGCCGATGTGAGCAGTGCGGTGGAAATGACAGCAACACAACTCCATTATCTTTCGCATATTTCACAGTATTGTAGGCTGTATGGGACTCGTAGTTGTCTAATAATAACAAGACGGGTTTTTCGACAGACGGCCGGACATGCGAAACAAAGTGCTTCATAAAAATATAGAATTCCTCTGCGGTCATCCAGCCAGATCCATTACCACCACCAATGCATCCTGGCGGGCCGTCTCGGATAAAATGATCTTGAAAACGTTTCCGAGGAAATAAAAACATCGGTGGGACGTGGTTTCCAATAGCGCTCACTGCTATGCAGAGTGTCACGAGAACTCCTCGTTCGCCTGAAGTTATGCCTCCAACTTGCTTAGTTCCTTTTTCTGCTATCACTTTGCCCAGTCTTTGGACTGTTGTTAATCCAGTCTCGTCCAAATTCCATATTTCAGAGGAGGAAAATTTAAACTTGTCTCGAACTCTAGCAAGTTTATCAAAAATGCATCAACGTTGGGTTTATTGAAGTTTGTAGCCCTTCCAATACTTGTAGCTTTGGGAACACGGATTGATAAAGTTGGTTGTTTCTTTAAAAAGCTTGTTAACCAATCTTCCCCTGCAGCCTTGTTCTTTATCCAAGATTCGGGTACTTCACCATGAAACGCCATGGCACAATCATAAGCCAGTTTTCTGACTTCTTTTGGTGACAGACCAAAATAAATTTTTGAACACTGCTTTATGTAACTCACAAGTTCTTTGAGTTGTGCATCTGTGAATATTTGCTTATGTTTACTATAGCCGTACTTTTCTAAACTTATATTGTCGCCAATATTATTTTTTTTCTTTTGCTTGTTTTACGTATCTGCTAAGAGTTACATAGCATATGTTAGAATCTCTTGCCACAGATCTAATCGACTCATTGTTATTGACAACCCGGTTTACTGCCTGCTCCATCTCCTGCTTGGATGTCTGGCCTCTATCCGTTTTTTTCTTGTAGTCTCTCATGCTAAATAAACTAATAAGAATAGCACTTTATAACTTCTTATTACGGGGTAAGTTGTAACATGTTACAATCTGCCCCGGGCAGAGTGTTACAACGTACCTCAATGTGAAATTATTATATTTTCTTTATTTTTTTCGGAAAACAAAGCGACTATATAAAAAACAAAAAGGGGGAACAATAGTCGAAATTATATAGTATAGTATGATGTGGTTCATTTTATTAGGGCTACTACACCTAAAAAAATAATCAAAATTATTTCATACCTTTGAAATTTACTTTGGTAGCCGAATTTTACACTTTTACGTATTACACAATAACCCCACGTGCGAATTCCTCGACTGTATATGCTCGACTGAAGTGTCCAGTAAACCGTTTTGCAGATTTAAGGACAGCTCCGCCTGGCGACTGGTTTTGTTACTAGACGTAATGTTTCAACTTACCCCGTGTTACAACGTGCCCCGGTCTCCCTACTAGTTATAATAATCCGAAATTATTTGTATGAAATTCACATGGCCTAGTTTATATTTTTTAAATTTAGCTGTTAATGTCTTATTTTGGAACGGCTGGGTAGCCTATTCTCCTTAAATATCTGTTGAAGTTTTTTCCTTTGAAGGGCACTTGGAAAATTTTCTAACTACCTTTATAGATCCTACAGGAGACTGAATTTTTATTTATAGAAATAAGAATATACTTAGACAATTTTTTTTTTCCGCCATTTTAATTATTTTAAAATTTTCCAATGGTAGGACTCGTGAAGAAAGGTCGGGCACTCCCACAATTGATGAACCAACGGGATCAAATTATAATAACCCTTCATCGAATGCTCCTCCCTTCAATAGCAGTGCTGCTCCTCCTGGCACACTTCCACCTATGATGGGAAATATGGGTCCTATTCCGGTAATTTATTTTTATTATAAAAATTTTTAAAATTATAAAACAATAATGGGGTGTTTTCCCGTGTTTTCCTATATTTTTTTTTACATCGGCAATGGAAAGTAGTTGGAAAAAGAAGAGATACGTATTTCTGGAATTTTAATATTGGGTTCATTCAAGTCCATAAATTATTTTTTTATTATGCGCGATATCTATGTGACGTCACTAAGCGAAAATTCAAAATTTGCGCCATTTTTTAGTGATTTTTAGGATATTTTCATTTGTGTGGTTGGTGTCACTGAGTGACAACTTTACTTTTGTTTATGTTTGAATTATTTGGTTAGGGTAAACATGAAACATTGTTTTTAGTTTATATTTTTACCTGTGAATTGTTGTCTCTGCCTGTGACTGATTACAAGTGTATTTATTAGTAATAGAAGTTCTGTTAATTGAAAATACTAACCTTACATTTTTCATCCCTCTTATTTCTGAACTTAAATAACTCATATTGTCCACAAAAAATAAAGATATCATAAAAGTATCTCTAACCGGTAAATTGTCGGACTTCGCCTCTACAAAACCTTGCTCCATGTTTATTAATAAAAGTTTACTTCACAAGAAAACAACAATACAACACGTTAAGTTGTCAAGCGTAACACAAACAGGAAATTTCAAATGTCAATTGTCGAAATGTCGGCTGTCGTTTGTCGTCGTTACAAACTGAATCTAGCCACATATTATCAGTGTTGCCTCTTTATAGATACATATTCCCTAGTTTTCGCTTAGTGACATCACGAATATAGAATAAAATTTCAAAATTGAATTAAAAATTTTCTACCGATTCAATCTTAATAATTTTTATCCTAATAAATATAAAAGAAAATATATTTTATAAAAATACAGGTTTCCACTTTCATTTCGATTGAAGGAAAATACCCCATTAAGTATTTGGTAAATGCAATATAACTAGAATTATAAATATTTTATACTATATATAAATAAATCATTTATTATCCTAGCTTTAAAACAAAATAGTTTTTACAATTCAAATCAATATGAAGTTTGCAAGTTCTGGAAAAATTTATATTTCAGTATCGTTAAAGTCAATATCAATGACTACGTTTATTTCATCAATTTCAAGCCGGCTTGAAAAAAAGGATTGAAAATGATGACTTAAACGCTTGGAATTGAGATTCCAAGCGGCTTCGAACGTTCAAGTCAATCCTAAAATATTACAGAATTGGCTTGACTCAAGCTGCTTCAGATTCCAATATAAATGCAATTGGCTTGCGATTTGATTTAATCAGATCTAACTGCAGAAGTTAATATGCTTCACGTACTGAAGAATCACATGTGATGAATTGAATGAAAAACTTCTTTAGTGATCCTGTGAAAACTAAAAAATAAACTCAACGGTTATAATATATTATTGATACAACAAACAATACTTAATTTTGAGGTTAGATCGTTAACTACGTATATAAAGCACGCAAGCGCAGGAATATGGCTTCAAGTAGGATTGATTAGGGAATTCAATCCCTTCTTCTTTATTCCTACGAGATAAACACTCAGGATTAAGATTTGATTTCAAGTGGCTTTACTTTCAATCGCACATCAAGTTGACGAATTAAACGTAGTCAATAACTTTCAATATAATATAATTAAGCTGCTCGCTCACTAAGACGGCGCGGCGCGGCGCGGTGCGGTGCTTCACGGCGCGTCGTTTCGAGGTTGCGCGCTCACTAGAGGCAGCGCGGCGCGTTTCTTTCTGGAAGTTATAGTTACGGTCGAAACTGCAAAATATTAAGTAGTAGTTCTTCCGATGAAGATTTTTTCGTTTTCTCTGCTTTGCTAAGTGTTGAAGAACAGGAAAAAAATCAAAAAAGTCTTGGTGGGTATACCTACTGTTGTTTGGCATACTCTTGAATAAGTAAAATTACTTGCTCTTCGTTCATTTTCACAACCTGAAAATACTTATTTTTTAATATGTAAGTATGCATTTCAATATGTAGGTATCAACAATATGTAAGTACAACATTTATACTAATTTACATACCTACGTATGAGAATATCCCAACTGCGTTTGTCAAAACAAATTGACAGCACGTGGTTCTCTAGTCGGATGGAAAAACAAAACAGATTGTCATCTCATCACGTGGTGGATAATCTCCAAAAGTAACCGAAGGGTTCCGAAGTGTCCAAAGATGAATTTTTGCCGCCTGTGTGCGCCGCGTGGATGCTCCAGAGAAGACGCGAGCGGCTTCGCCTCCCGCCGCGCCGCGCCGCTTCGCGTGTGTAAGCGGGCTCCCATTTGAATACATTCAAACTTCTCTAGAGAAAAAAATCGCACCGCACCGGGCCGCGCCGCGCCGCCTAAGTGAGCGAGCAGCTTTAGTAGAACAAGTTAAAATCAACATCATATTCTATTATCTCCTTTTCAAACTTCTATTAAACTGTCAAATTTCAAGACACAAGTTGCGTTCGATAATATGCTCACGGATGCGACGAGATTACAGTCACGTGATTCCAGATGAGACGGACAAATAGAAAATAAATGAACGAAATCGATTACATAAGGCATAATATAACCTCACCTTTTTTGTTTTGACTTTGTTGACGGTTTGTTTATATTCTATTTCGAATTATTTAAATAACGAATATTGTAAAATCAACCATTTTAAATGCAGTCCAAGGATATGAAATAATTTTTGAAGATGAAAATGAAGAATGTACAAATTGTTTGGAAAAAAATGAAAACTTCGCTTATGAAACAGTGCCAAATTTTTGTAAATTGTAAATTTAATGTAATTGTATTTTGTAAATCAAATAATAATTGTAAATCTACTTCTCCATTTCCAAAAAATGACAACTCAACTTAACTACAACCAACTACAACTTCAAAAAGTCAATGACAACTGACAACCATGACCACCAAACCTCACAAATTCAGATTAATCTTTCTCCTCGACCAAAATGCTTCTAGCAAACAGATTTTGCTCTGACCGATCTGATTTAATTTCTGAACGATCAAGATTTACCTCCCCTACCTCTAGATGTAATTAATGAACGATACGGACTAAAAAGATCAATCTGAGGTAATTACCGAACGCCACTAATAATTATACATAATATGATTAAATAAAATTGAGTGAGTGATTCCTTAGATCTCACTCTATGTGTTTGCTGAATTGATACGTAGTGCGACACTACTTCCAACTTTCAACACATATTACAAATTCTTATATTAATGTTTGTAGTCTTCACTGATCCCAGAAAAGTGTTGTATAATACAATGAAATCTTGGTGTAGTGTGTACTTCTTATCTAACATGTTAAACTAAATCATGATAATAATTGATAATGTACAACCAGTGGGACCAGGTGTAGATTTTCTGAACATATCTGAAGCGTGTTAGTTAACGATTGATTTAATCAAGATTTAATTCAAATATAAATAATCGAAATGCATCAAATAATTTAGGGACCACCACAGGTTGTTCCAACCACCTTCCCTAGTCAACCACCGATGGCACCTTTTCCACCATCGCAAGGACCTCCCCCAAATTTCAGGCTGCCTCCACCTGGGACTGTTCCTCCACCTTATATGGCACCAGGGTAAGCATTTTCAGATATTGTCTATTCCATATCTGGGTTAGTATGTCAAAGTAATTTGAAGTAGTTTGAAAGTAATTTATTGGAATTAAAGTAACTGCTATAGTTAACTAAAAAATTATATCGTAACTCATTTCTCCTTGTAGTGTTAGTATTATCAAAAGTAAACCTATTTATATGTCACTTCGTTCTAATTCAATATTTAATATTTGTATATTTGATATTTTGCTTTGTTGTTTTTGTAACCCTCTACAAATATTGGGAAAATTATGTCATCAGTCAACTAAATTAAGTATTTCATTGTAGACCTTATCCTGTACCACCAAGAGCTATGTTTGATTCAACTAGACCACCTCTTGGCGGTCCACCACCACCTTACCAGAACTATCCACCTGGTTCCAGGCCTCACCGGGATTATGGAAGGAGAATGAGAGATACACCCCCTGGGTAAGAGAAATACACAGCTTTTTTTGTATTTTAATTTGCCTGAAACTGTTCTGTTTTCAACCAAAGTAAATATTTTTTTTTGGTTTGGTTGATGGTTGATAGATTGCTTAACTGGAAAATATAAGTATATGCTTATTAACTTTTATGCGTTTAGTCATATTATATTAGTAAAATAAACATGAATCTTATTGGAGTGTTTATTTTTTGTTGATCAGTTTTTATATCTCGAGAGTTCCTAACATGTTTTGTTGTACAGCTGTTAGGTATTTAATAACTTGATGGAATCAAGATTTTTTATAGGCCATATTTTTTTAAGAAAAATACGTGTCTTGTTAATACAGGTCCTCTATGGAAGTAGCTATCAATCTGGAATTGTTATTATCACATTGGTGGCTTAGAGTTTAATGTTTTGATTGCTCAACCCAGACGTCGTGGGTTCGAATCTCCATTCCGCCAGATGATTTTTAATTTAATTATCTATTCGTTTATCAAGGCTTGTTCGCAAGGGGTGAGTCGGCAACTTTCCTGGCGTGCGGCCTAGGATGGGAAGAATGTCGGCTTGTGTGTGAATGTGAGATATTAACATCGGTTGATGTTTAACTGCCCCCCTAACTAATGAAGTTTCCAGGTGTCCCTCGTTTTAGCAGGCTTATTAACGTGAGTCGTTCCTGAGGCGCAATTACGGCCTACCGATTAATATGTTACCTCTCTCCCACACAAGTCTAAGACTTGTAGGCTAATCCTTGTGATTAGAACAAGGGATAGAAATATATTACATTAAATATGCATAAAATCTGGATTCCACTCAGTTACGTGTCATTTTAAATCCTTAAGTCAGCAGTTCTACTGTAATAACTTTAGATCTCGGTATTTATTTGGATACTGTTGGCAGTTGATCTTCAAGTATGACAGAATATACTTAAAGAATAATCAAACGGTCCTTGTGGCTTGTGGCCTGTTCTCGGCTTTCAATTGAAATTATATTTATTTATTGGCGATTCAAAAAATGAATGCGCCCTCTACATGAAAATATTTGAACCTACTTAAAGGTAATTTTTGGAGGCTTATTGCTGATATAATGATAAATAACACGTATTTGGGTTTGTTTAACGTAATAATTTAGTGGTGCTTGTGATTTGTTGGTATTACAAAGTTAAAAACGACGTGGTTAGTATTTGTACATCTTTATTTTTACATTTTAAAATGGCATTCAAAAGAAATCAGCACAACACGAACTGCCGTGTTTATGGGTGTCATTCCACAAAACGTGTCGATAGAAGTGTTTAAGATTGAGGATAGATAGAAATTTGGCCCTAGTATAAGAACCTGTTTCTCATTCATTTCTCCAAAAGGCATGTAAAAATTTAATAACAGAGAACACGTTTATTTACACAACATATAACCACATTATTGCAGTTTGTCTATTCTTTTTTATTATTAATCTTATAAAAGCAGAATATATTTTAATTTAAACATGATTTAGCAAAAAACAAGCACTAATATGGTATGACCATACAGTTTATCACACTTATTTTAGTCCAAAATGTAAGTAAACAAAAACTAGGGTACCTGTTTCAACCAAAAAAATTCATATAATTAGCAATGAAGCAGTTATGAGACGTTTGACTACTTTTACCACTCTTTTTATCCTTTATTTCGCCCTGACTAGCACATGAAGTCACTATATTTATGGCAGTTGAATGCTAATTGCTAGATGATGTGATATGAAGTGCAAAATTTTTACTCGTCATCCATATTTGTTTACAATTTGCAGCGCCCTCATCGGTAATTTGAATCGCCAATAGCTTCTCACAAAGAGAAACACATGTCAGTTTTGAAATATGTATGTCACAGAACTGTCAAACTGAGTATATATTTTTATATTTAATACAAATGTTTACTTTTGCATATCATTTGATATTAGTTTTAATTCAAATTTAATATTCAATGTCACGCAGTTGACTGTGGTAAGGTTGTAATAACAATAAAGTTCACAGCGATTAAATTGTATATCTGAAACTTGTATGGAACTTGCAATGAGATATTAACCTGTAGAGGCTTTAGCGCCTAGAAAAAGGGACACATGGAAAACCTCATTAGGTAGAAGAAAAGTCAAATATACAGCCATGTTAATCTCTCAAATGGTGCCATCTTGCTCCCTGAGCAAACTTGATCTACACAATTCAACATTTTAATTAAAAACCGATCAGGTCCTTGTGGAATCAAACCCACTACCTCCAAAGCCCCGATCTATTAACTCATCTCACTTTGAGCACCCCCGAACCCTCGAGCACTTTGATCATGTATAGTATCTATTTTCTTCCGAATAATAATTTATTTAGTAGCCTTAAATTAAAATGTCTTTGTCAGAGTTTGTGCATAATGGCACTGCATTATTATTATTAATATTAAATTAAATTTCATTACTTCTAATGTACCTACAGTTGAAATCAGTATTTGAAGTGAGTATGAAAAATATTAATATCGTTTCTTTCTTTTTTTTTCAGGGTGATAGATGATCCTTTGGCGGCATTTAACAAGATGCTGAGAGAAAAAGATGAGCGTGAGCGTAGAGCCAAGCAGAGAAACATGAGGCGCAGCTACAGCAGAAGCCACAGTCGCAGCAGGAGTTTTAGCAGATCACCAGTAAGAAGGAGGAGTAGGTCCCCTAGGCCTATCCGTAGATCCAGGAGCCGATCTAGGTCATTTTCACTTAGCAGGTTAGACAATTTTTTAAAATGTTCACCTAATTGATGAGTTTTACATTATTGGAGTTTATAAAGTTTCCATCGTGACTGGAAAAGAATAAGTTTGGTCATGGCTTTAATTATTTAAAGAATACAATATCTCACCGTTGTCTCATTCCTCCTACCCCTTATCCTCTATGTTATCACCACTATGATAACAATCATTGTGAACTTAGTATACCTCATGGTGCTTTTTACTTGAGACTTTAATTATCAATCACACTTAAAAAACAACAGTTTTCAACTTTATTAACATCAGAATATAAAATTAAATGAAGGATTTGTCTTGACATATTTTAATATTATTTATTTAACTAACATATTTGATTATTTCTTAGTATTCTTAGTCATTTTTTTAAGATTTGCAATTACTACAACTTATAATTCAAAATTTGTAGTTTGCCGTCAATTTCCTTTTATACACTATTAATACCAAAAAGAAAACTACCCAAACTGCTCTGTTCTGTATGTTATTGCAGAATATAATCCTTATTTTATTACATTCAACCCTTTAAATTATGAAAGGTTACACTTTTGCCATACATATTTATTTTTTACTTGTCACCATATCAACTCAAGATATTTCGACTATAATTTAAGATACCAGAAAAATTCTAAGAGAATTATATATACTGGGAGAATAAATATATAGAGCATACTTTAAAAGACACCGTCCAAGGTCATAGTTTTGTCTTATTACCCAAATAAAAATTTTAATATATAGAGAGGTTAAAAGATTTCCATCATAAGTATAATGAATATCAGGTTTATTTACAAATCGTAATGATAGTTTATCCAAATGCAGCATGATCTGAAGTGTAATTTTTAATATCGATGTAATAAAAACATTACTGATAAACTTGAAATATTTGCTCACGAGGAATTTTTAGGAAGTGTTTGGGGAGCTAGTGGTAGAAATAAACAACCCCCCTTCAGCTCTCTCCTGGGCACGCCACTGGATGCAATTCTAAAAACTAAATGAAGGCAAAGGCACAAATTGTGCTCTTCCAAAATGTTTCTCTATAATCGAAAACCTTTAAAACTTTAAACCTGTATGTACATTGTCCTATTCTTAGTAGCAATTATCTCTTATGATAAACAAAACATGCATATTATACAAAAAGAAAAAACTTACAGTAAAGACCAGAATTAAGCAAAGTGGAATGACCTCGCCGATCTGGTAAAATGCGGTGATGCATGGGCGTGCGTTTTCTGTTTTACCATTGGGCACATTTCAGTTAATATATACTCAGTATACTATTCTATAGAATACTTCTAGTATATGCACTTCCACTTTTTTAACTAACACAAATAAGTATAAACACTGACACAAAGAATAAATACACTAATAATTTTACCACAAATTTTTACCGTTAAGAAACGCTCGCGAAATAACCCTACATCACGCCACTGTTTCCCTACTATCTCGAGCGCAGTCGCTTGTTAGTTCCTGATTCGACCAATCAAAGTCGTTGAAGCTCAGAGAACACATATTCGGAAATGCCTTGATATTATTAAGTAAAAGACAAACACCCATATTAATAATAATCACAATAACATGAAGTTAACTAATGACAACTAACCGTATTCTTAAATCAATCTAAGTAGTTCATATTAATAATTAAATATTTATAGACAAATAACTAACAGCATGCTAAATAAGAAGTTAATGTGACAACATCTCATTCTATACATAGAGCTAATTTCACTGCAATAAATCTAACCTGCATTCTGCTTGCATTTACAAACATTTACGCAAAGTGACAAGACTGACAAGTGTCTTGTGTCAAAACTGTTTTGTGTTAAAAAGCAATCAAGGGCGGATTTAGCTTTTCAACATGGGGGAGTATCTCAAAGAATCATATTTTTAAAAAATGTGAAATTAGAAATTATCTGTGTATTTAGATAGGTATAGGTACGTTTTTCTTTGGACAAACATGAAATAGCAAATGGAAGTGTTTAATAAAATATCCTTAAGTGAAGTACGTTTATATTTTTTTAAACTAATTACGTTTTTGCTTTTTGCTAATGTAAAATTTGAATTCATGGTAAATCCGCTCTTGATAAGCATTAACTTTGCCTTTTATAATAGGGAGATTCGTAGCCCACGTTAACTCGGGGGTTACGGGAGATTTAGAACACCTTAAATTTTTACCTTATCGTTATCGCAATCGTTATACTGAGCACGCGCAGTGCCAAAAATGATACTCTTTTTGGAACTGCACATGCTCAGAATAACGATAACAACGTGCTAAAATTTAAGGGGTTCAAAAACTCCCTAATGAATTCGATAAGTAACCATGCTATAATAAAATTTTATAATAGTTATTGAGGTTACTGACATATAAATACGGAAAATTTCACATTAAATTATTTAATATTTCAGAAAAACGTTCTTGATCTGTTAATTGGGAGGGAAAAGAAAAACTGCTGACATTTTTGTCAAACTTTTAGGTTAACTTTAACTTATTGTAAAACATACCCAAACTGATAACTAGTGATTTAGCATCATTCTAGCGTTAACATGCATTTAAATGGCATTATTAATGCAGTTTTCACTAATTACATTCTAGTTACGTCTTAGAACATTCTAAGTTTTATTATTAATAAGGCTGAAATTAAACATTGTGTTTGCTTTAATAAAGTACAATAGGGATAAGGGACGTTAAAGACAAGTAAAAAAATGGGTAAATAAGGCAATTAATACGTTTCCTATTTTAAATAAGAATACTTTAGAAATAAATGTGACAACACAGATCTACTCTTTTTCCGGTCATTCCACTTTGCTTAATTCTGGTCTTGACTTTATATATTTTAAACATATGAATTTGACTTTAATATATCCTTGTCAGTACAATCTTCACAGATTTTTCAGGGGACGTATGCACAAAAATATAACCTCTTTTATTTAACAGAAGCTTTTACAAATTTAAATGTAATCCAAAATGATGAATCCAAAATTATAGGGATGTTTCTGAGTAACGTATAATTTTGTGGATATTATAATAGTAATATTTTACTTCAAAATCATTTATTTTGAATTTAGTATTTATATTTATTTAGTGTTTAGTATTCATAACCAAGACCCAAAAATACCTGATAGATTTAGGATTTTATGCAAAATTCACTTAAAATTTTTAAATTCAAATTTTATGCGAAAGTCACTGATGTAATGGCACCTGCGGAAAAACAGGTTGCTATCTGTCTGTCAATTTGACAATAATTGTCAGACGGATAGTAGCAAAGACCCAAAAAGGGCACTACAGTGTGTTCCTCACAGCTACTAACACAGGGTGTTCTGTTAAATTAAAAATTTTCTATTAAATTTTTGTAACTAAACGATAACTAAAATACAATTACTTTTACAAAAAATTTAAAAATTTAAAATAACTTCAAAGAGTATATAGAATATATCTTATTCATCACAATTATGGAAGATCCTTGTTTTTATACTGTTTTAGCATAATATGTAAGCAAAGTTACTTTTCTTACCCTGCTAAATAATCTTATTTATAAATGTTTATTAATATCATCAGTTATATCAGATATATCTTGACTTAATGTGTGGACAATAAATGGACATGTATATTCTTATTTTTGAAATTTATATTTGCAATTTGTTAACAGTGGATCTTGCAATTATAGGTCTCGGTCTAGATCGTTTTCGGGCAGTCTTAGAGGATCGCCTTACAGGCAACTGTCTCCTCCAAGGCGGTCATCTCCGCCCCCCTTGCCTCCTCGCAGGGGGCCATCTAGGTATCGATCGCCTGTACGATCACCTCCAAGGTTAGTCTTTGTAGTAGGCAGTGATTTGCGATGTAGCTTGATGCATGTTTAATAGTAATTTTGTTTATTTCTGAGATTATTTTATTTCTTTTTTAACGTTCAATTTCAAGTTTAATTTGAAAGTTTATTTAATTATTAAATATTTTATTTTATTTATTATTGACTGACAATTAAGTGTTAATTAATCTGTTTTTAACGGAGAATTTTAGTAGTTGTAATAATTTTTAAAAAATATATTATGTAGCAGTGAGGACCTTCAAGTGAAAGTATCCCGCAAACTTTGTGGAACCATGTCTCTATGGAACCAGCCAAGTTATATGACAGATTTTTAAGATGCTGATGCCAGTTAAAATGTACTTTAATTTTTCAACAAGCTTCTGTATCTTAAAAAATACTTCTTTCTAAAAAAGCTTCTGTATCTAGGTCATGCCTAGAAATGTTTTAAAACATATTTTTTTGTCACATCATTTGTTGGTTAGGAAACAAAAACTGCAGTGTCAAAAGAATTCTACCCTCATGCCAATGTATACATCCTTCATATAAAAACAATGAAATAAAACAAACAATGTTACAAATAAATTACAAGTAAATATTATGCAACAGACCTCTGATATAATAAAAGCTGTCAATATAAACAACTATCAGCCAATTAATATTTTTCTGATTGATCATCCAAGTTTGGAAAATTTAACTGCCTATCTTCTTTTTGTGCAAAATAATTGTTTTGGTTAGAATGTACAGAGGAAAGTAAAAAAGTAGAATACTTACCAGTAATAACTTAATAGAATATAGTATACACATGTAGTGGCAATAGTTTGGTTCACAACATCAAGTTTAATCTTATGGTTCATTAAAATCATTTGAGAACTGTTCAAATGTATCTTTGTAACATATTGTAAATTCTCAAAACTGTCTACATGGCTAAACCACTTTGTATGCACATAAAAATGAGATTTTTAGTTTAAATTTTGTATTTTTCATTTATTTAGGATTTTAGTTATTTGATGTACTTTTCAAAAATACACTATTGCTTAAAAATAAGTTGGATAGGAGTCAGTTGGTTTTATGGACACTTGATCAGGAAAAGGCGAATCAGATGAGAAGATAACACCAAAGTTTTATCCAAATTGGCTGTGTCTCCCATAAATTTATATAAACAGGAGGGATTCTTTAATTATTTTTAAATCTTTTATTTTTTTATCCGATTATTTATTTATTTATTTATTTTTTTGTATGATATATTTGGAAAATTTTCTAATGCATTTAATTAAATCCTTCCCAACAAAATGTCAGTTAATAATTGTCTAAGTCTAGTAAAAAATAATTATAGTCAATATTATTACATTAAAGGTGTTTTTTTAAAAATACTTATAATTTACGTTTGAAAATCTTACATCTAATAAAGTTGGCGACATGTTAACAGAATTTCTTTATTTTTGACTAAAATAGTTTTCTGATCTATAAATCACAGATATAAGAACTAACTATGTCGGTGCTATGAATGTATAAGATATAAGAAGAGTATATTTTTGTTATATCGTCAGATGTATATTTATTTATATTGAAATAGTTGAGGCAGTTCAGGCTGATTTTTTACGAGGATTATTCAAGGGAAACACATTTGATCTGCCTAGCCATGCCTTGGTCTAAATGGCAACATAATCCATTTGTGTATATTGTTTGTTTAAGTACTCTTGATCCGGCTATCAATAGTATTTGCAGTTTGCTCTTTTCTACGCGTTGTGGCTGAGTTGGAATAGGCATCTATGATAGAAAATCTGACTAAAGATAATCTGCGTAAGGAGCAACTTTCGGACAGGAAAAGTAATGGTGACTGTTTTTTTTATTACCAAGGTGTACTGCTCTTAAATGTTAATGAACCTGGTGTTAACTTTAACACTCAACAATATTCAGATACCTTAAAACAGTTAAAACTCTTAAGTATCGACCTCAAGAATACACATACGGGTAAGCTTGGAAATGCCGTAATTCTTCTGCATGATAATGCTCAACCCCATGTAATTCATTTTAAATTTATTGAATAAAACCTGCTTTACAGCCTCTAAACGTGTTTCTATTGAATAATCCTCGAATTATTTAAAATATCAAAATGGCCCTGACATTCAAATACATACAGAAATAAAAGAAATATGTTATATAGCACAGCTATACTCGCTTCACAATTTGTAACAATACTACGTTTATTTGTTTTTGGTGAGGCTGAGATTATAGATCAAAACTTTGAATTTGTTAAAGATTTTACCTAAACAATATTTTTAAAAAAAAATAAAACGAAGACAATCAGTAAGTAATTTTTATTGGAACACCCCACCTATTTTTTGTCGCATGTTACATAAAACAGCTTAAAGTGACAGGTTTGTCCTTTTATAAACATCAGAGTTCAAGAACTTTGTAGGTTATTTTTCAATTTTGACGGTGAAATTTTCTTCATTGAAAGGACGACTCTTGCGATTGCTCATAAATGGGAATGAAGAGGCCACTAAGAATTGGGCTATATCTTTTATCCTTTATGTTTTCAGATAAACCGGTTATCGAGTTTAATATTAAAGCTGCGATATTAAAATAATATATTAAAAAAAAATCTATTTTGTACAGTTCACCCAGTTTAAGAGCAACGGGCAACATAATGTTAGCGAAAAACACAAAATGAGTGATGAAACAAATGCAACGTGCTTAGTTATCCAGGAAAATATATATATTGATTTATCATGTAATTCAACATTAACTGTTAGAAAGCTGTTTTGGAAAGTTTCTGAAAGTTAACAAATGATTAAATGAAATTTTTAACTTAAATTACACTAGATAACAATGTAACCTATAATGAGGCTAAGAATGATGTAAGAATATAATAGTAAATCGGAGTGTAAGAAAGTTTATTTAATAATATCAGAAAATAAAATACTATCATATTTAACCTTGAAAATTTTTATTTTAATTCATCAAAGATAAAAAGGAAATGAAAATAAATACTAATAGTTAAACTGCCTACTGCTTAAACTAAAAGTGAAACTTAATAATTTAATTCCGTATATTTTTTAACATGATTCGCTTTCTATTTAGTTTAATTAACAAAGTTAACATAGACATAATAATCTTGTTACTTTCTTTTAATTATGTTGCTTACTCTAATTCCACGCTAATTTTTGCAAAATATATAGGGTGGATCTATTAAAAAAAAAGTTACCTAATTTTTTGTACACCTGTATATGTGTATTTTACAGGGAAAATTACGTGAATATTATTGGCTGACCCATCACTAATTAAAATTATAAGTAAATAATACATCATGCATTTTGTTACGATCCGATATAGTACTATTATCCGTTTTCTTTTGCACCTGATTTCGAGATCATGATTTGATATGAGCCAATCACGCTCCTTTATTTTTTAAATCCACGAATAACATTGAGATATTGTAATCATGATTCAGAAATCAGGTGCAAAAGAAAACGGCTATTATTATGGTATAAAATTTAAAAAAGCTAATAAAATCAGTTGTGGATGGTGTAACTATCAATGTATGATAGAATGCAGGAAGAGCAAAAAAATTTAATTAAGATATTAATATATTGTTTTAACTTGGGCTTACAAGAAAAATATTGGAGTAGGTTAAGTTAGGTTCAAAAGTGAGTGGGCCGAAAACCAGACCCTCCACCGTGACCATGTGGTCTATTGTGGCTCACGCCTACTTATATTTCACCCAACAGGTCCAGCCTCTTAATGAAGCGGATCATCTTGTTGGGTGAGAACTTATTCAGATCCTCTGGCAGAAGTTGTCCTTTGCCCAGCGGGGCAGGTGCATAATATGTGTTCTGCCGTTTCATCATCTTCTAAGCACAAGCGGCACTCAGCATATTCTGCTAGTTCGAATTTGTACGGATGATATTTTAAACGCAGTGACCAGTATATGGCCAATATTGCCTCCTCCGGTCTCAGGTGTCGGAGACTTTAGCAGCCTCCTCTCCTGATCCGATGGGATCGGGCTTTTATCAGGAGTTGGATTGATCCCAATCTCCATGAATTCCCCAGTTGCCTGGGGATCGAGGGTTTGACCTCCCTCGTCAGGTTTTATTTTTACTGGTTGGTTTTCCATAAAAGTCCCACCAGTAACAAGGAATTCAAGCCCACCACAGCAGGGTCCTGCATTACTGTGGTAAGACAAGCATACTCTGGAAAGTTGCCCAGTATTCCAGAGGGCCCATTAGGGACACCTATCACCCCAGTGCCGGGGGAATTTATCGACCTTCCTCATCTAGATCCGCCGTGTTTAGTCATATGCAGGGTCACCTCAAGCAGTACGTGGCTCTTCACCACGCACAGACGGTCTTGAGAAAAGCTTCCTCATGGGATTCCCAACTTCCCACTCAGCTAATCCCTTGGAGTTAGTGGCTACGTGCTAGACTCATTGACCCCAATATTGGAGTAACAGTATAGTGTAATATAATATATTTATCATATCAAGCACTCTATCAATTTTATATCTATCGATGTTTTTTTTATTTGATAAGCTTTTATTTTCAGAATAATAAAGCAAATGTTACAAAGTTTTTTTTAAATAAAACGGCAATATCATTAGATTTTTAAAACTATATATTGTATAATTTCGTACAAAATTCCATTTTGCATTTGTAAACAAAAATACTTTATTGTTTCAGAAGTCGCCACCAAAATGATCGACACCGTGATCGAGATTACGACGATGACAGAGACCGAGATTATGGTAGAGAGGATCGCTCATTCAAAGATATCCGCCGAGGCGGCAGGGACTCTAGAGACCGGAGATCGAGGGACAGAGATCGAGACCGTTATTATGACAACTATGATGACAGAAGGGTACCTCCAAGGCAACAGCCGCAATGGCAACAACCTTCAGTAATGGTTCCCAGGCCCATGCAAGATAGTTACTATCCACCGCCTGACTTGCAACAAGGATTCCAGACTAACAGGTACCTTTATTTAATGTATATAACGACCTTTGTGGTTATAATTTATAGTGACGTGATGGTTCTTATAAAGTGTGGTACAATAATTAATAATATTCTAGTTCAAGTTGCAACAAATTTAATGAGTTTTTGTATTAAAATGGTGTTAGTAATTGTTTGGTTAGATATTATTAGTAACATTCTTCATGAGACTTGGGTACATTTTATTTCAAATAATTATAAACGTTTTTTCGTAAAAATTATATGTTGAAACTACCAAGCAAGTGTTTACAGTGCTAAGTGCTGTATGTTATTGCTACCTTTCTTAGGTTTATGTGTAGAGTTGTGAGTGGTCATTAATGACCGTCATTTGGTCTGTGCCAGTCAGGACATAAATTGATTTTGGTCCATAATGACCGTATTTGAATTTCCCGCCATTATAAATGTCAATCTTGTCAATTTAAACATTTCTAACCCCAACTTCCAAGGTTATTTCAGTTGTGTTATTTTCAATGTGTTCACAATAAATTACCTAAAGCTTAAATTCCGATCATTAGAGTCAGTATAGAAAATCAAATAATACGATACATTAAACTGGCTAACGGAAATATAAAGCTGCTTTCTTAAAAGTTGGAATGCATTGATCTGATTTTGGGAACAGAAACTCCAAATACCTACTTATTTTTATTTTTATCTTTTTGTTTTGAGTTTGTTAAAGAAAATAACTTATTTTTGTTATATTAATAATATTCTGTCAAATATTAAATTTAAATAATTAAATACATATTTATTACTTCTATATATTTTTAATTTTTTGCTAGAGTGCATTTGACATTTTCGTTATTGTTTACTGCTTATGTAAATTTTTAATTTTTACCGCTTAAAATTCTCAACACAAAAATATTTTTATATTGTTGGGAGCAGTGGATTTTGTTAATTTTCAGAAAGTAAATGAATACTTATCGGGTGAACAATTCAATTCAATTGTAGGTTTCACTGGTTATCTACAAGCTTGGGAATATTGGGAGTACTTAGCATCATTCTAATTATGACGAAAAATACAATCTTATAAAAACTAGGAAACCATGTTCCATAAATCAATATATTTGGTATGAAGTTCATCGTCTTGACAAGACAAACCCAATGGTAAAACTCAGAAAAAATATAAAAATGCTCGGGTCAGTTACAGGTCATTAATGTCTGGTCACTGACCAAAAAATTAATAACCGGACATTTTTGCAACTCTAGTTATGTCTATTGCCAGTGTTGTGCATTAACCAGATGAATAATCTATGACATTATTTGGAAGCAAAGAACTTATCAAATCAATAACCCATTGACTAAAATCAGGTTTGCTTTCGATTGCCCTTTCTTTGGCAAACATCATCACAAATTTTTTTTTGCGCATGGTGTTCATTAAAGAACTTTTTTTTGAATGTAGAAAAACATTATTGTATTTCAACTAAAGCTAACGAAATTGTAAATAAGATTTTAAAAATTTTAATTTCACCGACACATTGTTTTGGGTTATATAGTCATAAAATACAACAATACACAAAATTGATTTTAATTGTGGTGTTTCATAAACTATTATCAATTCTCTTTGGTGTTGTTATTCATTTAAAAATGGATAAACTTTAATTATTTCTTGAATTTTTAAGAAAACAGGTTATAATTAATACATTGGGAAACATTGATTATAATTAATAGACATAAAATGAATTGCTGCGTACTATTTAGTAGCTATTTTGTGGCCAGTGAAACTGTCGTCTTTAATTTGATAAAACTATAAGTATAAGTAGATTTATAACTGTTAATGTTCATTTATGCAAAAGTTCCCTATTTCCATTGATTTTTTTATTGAAAATGTATGTGACCATTTGCGAACAAATATGTTCGAAAATTTATTTATTAGTTATTTTACCACTTTTATAAGAACTTGAGGTATATAAAATTTAAATAGTGTGATGCGTAGTGTTATTAATTTTTATTTCTATACACAACAAAATGGTTTATTTTAACACATGGCTGTGTTTTATAATATGAAAAAAAAAATAGGAAAAGTTATATAAACTGATGGTAATTATTTATTTTACAATAGGTAATAGTAAATATTATCACCTCAGTATCTTGAGAATCTACTGTAAATAAAATAATATAGTTTTTATTTAGTCACTTATGAAACAACTTCTGATGTAATGACTATGAGAAGTCTTCATTACTTCATGTGCAATATTTTAATTTGTGGTTGATGGTTACATTGTAACTGCAAAAATAACACTTTAATATCAAGATATTGTATATATGACAAAGGAGTAGTTTTGTATAAGTCACACCATTACAATCTGAATCAGTGAAATATTTAGTAGTGATAAAATTGATATCTATTTGTTCATTTGTTGTATTGGAAATGATTACTTGTCAACCACTAAATCGGTACTGTTTAGCTTGTCCATAAATGGTAAACTAAAAAGTAATGTGTGAATTATAACAAAATTACTTCTAATTGCATTGTTATAAGTTTAATAATTGAAAATCAGAAGGTTAAATGATAAGGTGCAACTGTGGTGATTCTATCTGTGATATGTGATCGCATCAACATATTTATTGTGATATTTTTTGTGATATATTCAAGACGTTATTCGTAAACTTTTTATATATTTTTTTTATGTTTTGTACTACTTAGATCGTATAGTTACATATGGAAGGCTCTATTGTCAAGGTTTTTTTTACAACTAATGAAACTTGGTACAAATATAGTTAGTCCTATATTTGTATCATATTCACTATTACTTGTATATTGTTATGAAATTTATGAAAATAAATTTATAGTTAAAGTTTCTATTAATTTCCTTACTGAACCTAATACATTTATATATTTTTTTTTGTTGGATAAATTGATAATTCATCGTTAAATCATAATGTACCAGAAAAATATAAAGGGAGTTTCATTAAAAATTGTTACTTATAATTTTTGACTTGGTCAAACTCAAGAAAATTTCTTCTTGCATATATTTTTATATATTAATCTGTGTTGATTACATTTTTGATATTATTTTAAAATTCTTCAATATGTTCATCCCCTCATACCCAATACTTGAGAACGTATGTTTTATTATGTGTTTACAATTTATTTAAATGTATACACCTCGACAATAACTTTAGGATCAATAGAAAATTGTAATAATACATATAATATGGGCACAATTTCTCACAATGTACTACATAATCTGAGCGACTGTTTTATCTATATAACAGAGTTTTCTCCATACATAGAGATACTGCTAACCATCATTTCTTTTGCCCTCTCTTGGTAGAAAAAAGAAACAGTTGTTTGAAGCGTCAACTTAAGCACGGCAAATATCTGTTCAATCTGAGCCACAGGCAATGTACAGTAGACCGTTGCTGAAAGATAAATCTTTTTCTTATTTTAAATGAGTATATAAATTGTGAC
Organism: Pogonocherus hispidulus; assembly: GCA_963924545.1. Taxonomy (NCBI): domain Eukaryota; kingdom Metazoa; phylum Arthropoda; class Insecta; order Coleoptera; family Cerambycidae; genus Pogonocherus; species Pogonocherus hispidulus. The sequence continues at coordinate 45,133,937 of OZ004698.1, read as the reverse complement.
GTAAATTATTGTGGTATATCAAATTGTATAACTTCAATTTTAGTTGTCATGTGTGCTCAGTAGGAGGGTAAATCAACTTATTATAAAAATAAACTTAACAACAAGAGATTTCAAAAATGAAGCTGCACACGAAAATCCTTGTCTGTTCCACTGCCTTGCTTCAATATTCACAATTACTGGCATTAGCAGCACTTCAGCATAATGTATAATATTGACATTTTAAATGGGAGTTAATTCAGTTCCAAATGTTAAACTGTTGTAAGGCGACTTCATCAATTTTTTAGGAAACGAAGTAAATAGTTACAGTTCTCTAGATTAATCAGATTCACTCGATTTTATTATTACACGCAGCTGGTGTTGCCAAATGTCCGGACATTTATTTTTCGAGAAATGTCCGGTCATTTTCAGGACATTTATTTGGACATTTATGAATTTAGCTGTAAATAGTGTCATCATCTTAGTTTTCTCCAGATCTTTAAAATGGTGTGTCAAACATTACCAAGGAAATTGAAATAAAACAAAAAATGACTATTTTAAACAAACACGGACATTTATTTAAGTGTCTGGACATTTTCAATATGTCTTGACATTTTCAATATGTCCTAGCATTTTTATAAATCCGATAATGTCACATATTAACAAAACTTCAATTTCAAACACAAAAATTCAAATAAAAATGAATAAAACAAAATGTAATGCACCAAAGTGTTAAGATACCATTTAATATTTTCAGTACAATAAGTATTGATTATTTTCACTGAATTAAAACACTGTTTTTGAATTGTAAGCTCGTCATAGCCGTGATCACAGTCGTGATGTTATAATAATAAATTATAGCTTGTTCGGATCAAATTCAACCTTAGATAATTATTTGTAAGGAAAATGAGTGAAAAAAAAACAATGTAATCACCATCCTCATGTGATTGGATTTGCAATTCACTTTCACTATCTTGGTCTAAAATATTTTCTGTGCTATAACTTTCCATATCAATTTATTTGAAGGAGATGCCGAAAACAACTACTCCACGGGCAATATGCCCCGACTGACGTTGCATTATATCAGCATCTCCTTAGGAGTCGCCACATCCTTCATCGAGACCTTCTACCCAGACACTGACTGGTTTCGTCGTTATCTGTCTGTCAATTTGACAATAATTGTCAGACAGATAGTAGCAAAGACCCAAAGAGAGCACTACAGTGTTTCTCACCACTCCTAACTTTCCATATCAATATCATCATCGCTAGTAATATTAATACTATCATTATTATCATCTTCAGTTTCCATTTGGACACTATTGACATTATCCTTATTTTCATTTATATCCTTCGTAACTATTTTGTTATCCAAAACTTCACTTACACATTCGGATGTGAATAATTACTAGATATGTGAATATCAAGTGGCAATTTCTAACCTAAACTTTTTTGAAGAAAATTTTAGGTTAGGATTTGGACACATTCATAAATGCCCGGACATTTTCATTGTCTCATGTCCATAAATGTCCGTGTCCGGACATATAAATGTCTGGACATTTAAATGTCCGACAACACTACACGCAGCCAGATGGACTATGATGTAGCAGATTATAATTTGTGTAAATTTTAGTACATTTCAAGAAGCATCGATTATTCACTATTTTGAAAGTTTTTGAAACATCTTTCAAGTTACCGGTACATGAACTTTTTTCTAATAATGGTAAATGACTTTTTATGGATACATGTGTCCTGCATTCGCTCTGATGAGCAGTCTCATTGTACCTGTCAAAGAAAAAAATTGAAAATATATTGTACTTTTTTTTAATATGAGATTATATTATTAACTTTACTTTATTAACCAAAAATCCCGCAAATACCTCAAACAGTCCTGGAATACCTCGCGATTAACCTACAAAGGAATAGGTTCTATAATTATTTTTTTTTATATATCGTATCTTGGTACTTTAAAGTTAAAAGGAACCATTTAGGATTTTAAAAGTTAACCTACTCAACATTATATACAACATTACAAAATAAATTTATATAAATGGACGAGGCTCCTGAAAACACCAATTAGGTGAGTTTCTGCAACAGGAATAGGATTGCAGCAATTAACTCATTGTTTCACTCAGTTTGAAGTATTTTTTACGTGAATATTTTGATGATAGGATGATTGATTCTACTATCGCAGAATCTGAGCCTCCTTGCTGTTGGTATATGACTGTTTTGAATTGTTTTCTATGTCCCTATTTAGAAAGCCCTTTTTAAAACTAATCAGCGGTTCAAACAATCTGAAAGTTGGAATTGAAGATAAATGTCAATTCACCTTTATTATTATTATAAGATGACCAAGAAACCAATATTTTCAACATTATTATGATTACATTAGTTCCTGTTTACCAATTTCGTTTGCTGTAGCTCATAATAAAGTTCTATTCATGAAAATTATTCATTTCTATAAAAAACATAATATGTTATTTATGTTAAAATATTTATGTATTTATTCATGTTATGTCTGTTTAAAAATAAACGGGCATAACATAACATGAAATGCATATTTTATAAATATTTTCTGAATCTGAAGATGTGATTTTTTATTAAAAATGAAGAAGTATGTGTCTGATAGTAATGACATTAAATTTATACTGTATTTAGATAACTAGTAATACCTCTAGAGTGGTTCAAGTCTGGAGGTTTAAAGTTTTTTATTATACATATTGTTAATACTAATTTCTTAAGGTGCAGCTCGAGCCAAACTCATGAGTCTATAAATTTTTTGTCCGTTTGGAGTTAAATAGAATAAAATATTTAGAATCATATGAAACGGTTATGAGAAGCTCCAAATATAATTTAGTCAGGTCTAACTCAGTTAAACAAGTAAATAACTGATCTGAAAAAACTATAGTGTCCGATATTATAATGATAATAATTTATTTCTATATAAATTCATTAAGTAGGTACATGCTTAATTTTACAATTATACTAATTAGTACACTAAGAAATAAAGCAGAATAACTCCGCAGAAGCTACTACACTAGCTTGTACGTGGCACGTAAGTCTTTTAAATATTCTTATATTATTATTGTCATCACTAATGTCCCAAAGAGAAAAATTATTATTATTGTGTGTATAAACATTAAAAACAAAAATAGAATGGATATACTTAATCATTATTATGTTGATTTAAACAAAACACTCAATACAAGGGAATACGTAATAAAATGCATAAAATGAGAAAAAGCGCCATAAAGTGATTTTTAATAATTTTCAGTAAGAAGCTACTTCTTATTTCCATTTGCTTAGATCCAATATCTTGTTCTTCTTTACTATTTTAAGCGGATTCCTAATATTTTTATTTATATTCGTCATTGTTCTTCCCCGATCACTATTTTCCGCTGCCTCTGTGCATTCGTCCTCGTGGCCTTCTTCTATTTCAGACTCTTTTCCGTCTAGTTGTTCTAATGTATAAAATTTACCCTGGATTTCCAGTAAGTGGCCTTTTATTTTACATTTTCCATTTTCAACTTTTTTATACATCAGAGAAAGCAAAACATTTTAATGTAATGTAATCTGGTTAGAAATCCTAATATTTTTAGTGCTTCTTATAGTGTGTTATTAACATTTCCTACATTTTATGTTCAAATACTAGATGTAAATGTTTAGTTTCAAATTTTCTTTCTGATTCAGTGATCTGCCAAAAGTAACAATACTTAACACTCCTTAATATTAAGACATAAATGATTAGTCTCCATACCAACACACAAATTATGATACAATAATAATAATAATAATAGCAATATTGTTTGGGAAATAAAAATAAGGATGTACAGTGGATTTGTAGTGTCACCAGTATACTGATTGATCTGCCAGTTAGGTCACTATAAACACAGATTAATCAACCTTTGCAGATGAACCGGTAGATAAACGTACATAAAAATTCAGCGTTACATCATTTTAATTTTCACAGTCAGAAAATAAAATAACGCATTTTTTTCAACAACTTTTCATCATTGGAAACTAGCTCAGACCATAAAGAAACAGTTCTGTCTCTTTCGTTCACCTTCACAGTCAAGAAATAAAATAATTTGCAATCGATGCCAATGATTTTAGTTGGCATCATTTTGTTAGTTCTAAATATAACAATGTATCGGTCCATCTCTATAGTTATTTTATCTGTGCTATAAATAAGGTCTTAAACATTGTGCTGATGATGCATAAAGCATGTATTTTCTATCATTATTTCATGAGATAACGTATCAAATGGTTTTTATAGTGAGTGTAAATTGTATCAACCTTCTCTGACCTCCGGGGGCCATTGGACTGAAAAACTAGGAAATCTGAACGTCCTTAGATAATTAAATTACTATAGATCATAATTATATTCTGATTCAAACATAATTTCATTAATGCAAACAGGAGACAGCTTGTTGATCTTGATTCTTTCAGGAATGCTTTCTAATGGTTTGATATAGTCTGTGTCTGATGATGTTTTTTATATTCAAACTTACCACGTTCGCTGTCATCTCAGCTCTAACTCTATAAGACCAAAAACGTGATTGCCAGAGTTCTCACAATGGTCTGTAAGACCGAGATAAAACTTTTCCCCTATCGCCAACGTGGCCTAGAAGATCGAGGAGATTATTCGGTCCCGACACGTCACATGTATTCATTTACAGTGGCTTAACGGTAGTAATAGACCGCGTTGGCATTTGGGGATTGCTGGACATATCAGTTTTTTGACGGACCGAGGAAATAAACTGAGTCAGCGCTGGTGAAAAATAACAAGTCTTCCATGCCGCCTTGGTCCATAAGATCGAGTGACATTTTTAAAAATTTGGACATTGAAATGACAGATACCAAAAAACTAACCGTACAGACGTTAATAACAAATGAAGTACTTCTCTTCTTGCAAATTTAAGATATGTTTTCCCCTTATAATGTAGACATCTGCTAAGTTAAAATTTTTAAAAATTCGACTTCAAGAATCTATGAAGATAGAACTGAAAATAATTACAATTTTTTGCAACCATCGAGTTATCACCAGCATTAAATTTGGCATATATTATGTCCTTTGTCGGAATCAAATAGATATCATAGAATTTTTTATATTCCCATTCAAAGGGATGAAATTAGGCTGTAATTTCTACCTTTTAATATTGATCTCTGATTGAATATATTATTGATCTCTCTGGATACTCCCCACAATATACACACGTACTGCCCATATCTTTTCAAAATAAAATTGTTTGCATCCCTTAGGACAATTCTTTCTCATATCATTTTAAGTGAACTGGTTTCTTTTACAATCTACAAAATTAGTCTCAATGAGTTTGATATATCTGACTCGTGAAATACTTTATTAAATTACAAGCACTATATTTCATATTCCACTATGTAATGGTCGTTTAACACTTTTTTTGGAACTCACTCAATCACTTTCCCAGCTAGTAATCCCACTCTTTACAATCACTACAATACCATACAGATATACGGAGTAATCTAGAAATAAATTATGACATTGTATATTTTCTCCAAGAAATCAGGAGTCAATATACAGGGACTGCTTACAGTTAGCAGGGTATCACGAAAGTATTTTTTTTAATGATATGCCATGAAATTTTTAAATTATTTTTGAAAGGTATCAAATTGGTTATTGGTTGAAAGATATCCTAAATAATATCTTTACCCCTCATTCTAATCACAAGGATTAGCCCAGAAGTCTGAGACCTGTGTGGGAAAGGGGGTGGCTTATTACTATTCAATAGGCCGCATTTGTGCCTCAGGAACAACATGTTGGCAAGCTTTAACCACCATTCAGTACTGGAATGAGAGAAACTTGGAAAACGTCATTAGTTAAGGGAATAGTCAAACATCAATTGACGTTAATCTTTCACTTTAAACCAAACTGACATTCTTCACAACCTAGGCACGCGCACCAGGATGGTCCCAACCCATCCCGTCAAAAGGCTTTAATATATGAGTAGCCAATTTAATTAGAAATTCTCTGGCAGAATCGGGATTGTACCCACGATCTCCATGTGCTATTAAAACCTAAATTCATTATCAAATTTATAATTTGTTTTTGGATAACAAAAACTTGCATAATATATTGTTTTTAAAATTGATTGTGAAACATATGGCTTTATTACTATTATTCTATAACATCGACTGTTCAGTTTTTCATTAAATCGTCTACGTGATTTACCCAGTTCTGTGCTGATTCCACAAAATTGCCCAAAAATTTTTATGGAAGGTATGAGATACATATGTCTCATTTATATACAGGGTGGTCACTTTTACGAAGCCCCCATTGGCATCTTGGAAAGGGTAAAATATGCAGAGTGGCTCAAATTAGAAAAAAGTTGCACATTTTTATGCTTTTCAATTAGCTGAAAAGAAATCCGGGATATTTTGGGTTGTTCCTGGATTATCGCTGAAAAACTGAAAACGTGCATTTTTTTTTCCTTTTATAACTTTTTTAGTTTCCAAGGAAACATTGTGAAACTTTGCAGTGTTAGATTTTTCGACATGAGCTTTCTAATGGAAGTGACAAACATTTTCCACACCAACTAGATGTCCAAATTTTCGTAGTCAACTTTTGATTTTCTTATGGCCGCCATATTGAATTTTGATACCGTTGAAAAGAACGAAAAATTTCGATCTCGACCATGTGTAATACATAGGTAATCTAAAGTGTTTTCCCGCCAAAAATCAATAATTTATTATTTTTTTTTTTAAATCAAGTTGTCTCCGAATAAAACAATTAACTACTGATTTTAAACTTTTCTGGAAATATCACTTTAAGAAATAATGTAAGAAGACCGCCTGTCAAGTCTGTTAATACACATGACATTTTGGAAAAGTGAGAAAGTTGTTTAACTTTCAAAGTAAATTATACATAACGTTTATATTGATTATTTTTTGTGGGGGTTTGCAAAAAATAGAGTTTATAATATGCCAGTCCAAGATGTTGAACACCTCAGAAGGAGAATTGTTGAATTATTTCAATTAATCACACTAGCAACTATTCAAGACGCAACAGCAAACATGGATCGTAGAACATATCTATGTATTGATCGTGAAGGAGGTCACTACAGACTTGACAGGCGGTCTTCTTACATTATTTCTTAAAGTGATATTTCCAAAACAAAAAAGTTTAAAATCCGAAGTTAATTGTTTTATTCGGAGACAACTTGATTTAAAAAAAAAATAATAATAAATTATTGATTTTTGGCGGGAAAATACTTTAGATTACCTATGTATTACACATGGTCGAGATCGAAATTTTTCGTTCTTTTCAACGGTACCAAAATTCAATATGGCGGCCATAAGAAAATCAAAAGTTGACTACGAAAATTTGGACATCTAGTTGGCGTGGAAAATTTTTGTCACTTCCATTAGAAAGCTCATGTCGAAAAATCTAACACTGCAAAGTTTCACAATGTTTGCTTGGAAACTAAAAAAGTTATAAAAGGAAAAAGAAAATGCATGTTTTCAGTTTTTCAGCGATAATTCCAGAACTACTCAAAATATCCCGGATTTATTTTCAGCTAATTGAAAAGCATAAAAATGCGCAACTTTTTTCTAATTTGAGCCACTCTGTATATTTTACCCTTTCCAAGATGCCAATGGTGGGCTTCGTAAAAGTGACCACCGTGTATAAGGTTGAAGCTCTATTATTTGATCTATTTGAAGTAAATAGAACGAATTTTGTTTTATTTTCATCAACACAGTTTATTTTGTTGAAGCCAACCATTTTTAAACATTATGTGGACTCATACTCTCATTTGCATAACATTTTGTTGGTTGTATCATCAGCATAGCTTCTAATATTATAATGTTTGTTATCAAAATTGGAACACAAGTCATTAATATAAATATTAAACAGCAAAGGATCCAGTATACTACCCTAAGGAATTCCTTGCAAATCACTAAGCTTTAATGACTTCAGGGTTATCAAATCAATGTTAATCAGTTGGCTTCGATTTTATAAATATGTTTGAAACCACTCCAAATAGTTTCCCCTGATACCATAACAGTTTTTTTTAGCAATATCTCATGATCCACACAGTGATGACAAAACTTATTTTCGATTGCAGCTGTCTTGACATTTATTTTATAAAAGATAAAAAGTATCAAAAATTAGCAAACAGCCTACTGTTAGACGGAGGTGCTCTTAAGCCAGATATAAAATATTGATGAATTGTGTGAGCTAAGCTGAATTGTGTGAAATTATATAAGCTATAATTAAAAAAATAATAATTGAAGTTTACTAGCTTTTCTTATAAATTCTGATAGTTGTATCTGATGTAAGCTAAGCTATCTCCAATAAGTGATGTTGAGTGGGTTTGATTAAGTTTGTATGCTATTTCTGTCTTTTTAAAGAAACTCCAGATTTGTACCCATTATAAGACAATTTAGTTATAACAATATATCACATCTAAAGATCATAAAATGAGGTTAACATGAATAACAAGAAAAGAATATATTCTGAATTGCAGATTATGTACAAATTAATAAAGTATCTACCTCCATTAGAAGAGCCTATATATTATACATTAACAGTCAGATTAATTAAAATATTGTCAGGAGAACTGAATTGAGCTGAAATTCTTGTATATAAAATAGAATTAATAAAATCTCCAAAAGTATTTACTTGAAAAATTAATAAAGGGTTTTTCAATACACCATCGAGCGACTCATTATAGTCATTATTAGTATGTTCCAAGACACAATACCTAACTCAGCTAAAAAATCAACTCCCTCCGACGGTTAAAGCTTCTAGTAGTCTAAACGTTTTTAAAAAACAAGTCAAAACATATATACTAAATTCTAGGATTTGTTAAACAAAAATTACTTGCTTACTTTCCTCTTTTTTTTCTTTTTGTTTGCGTGTATACTGTTACTTTACAATTACTTTATTGGGTGGTTAAGTGGAAGAGCGACCTTGTCGAACTTCACCATCCTGTGTTACTTTTGTACTCAACTGTTACTTTTGTTAGTAATAAAGGCACTATTATTATTATTATTATTATTATTATTAAATACTGAAAGAGATATATTTTTTATATTTTATATTTTTTCAAAAATAACTTTGATGTAATAAATTACACCAATAGAAAATGAAAATAGTTATTTGTTTGCAATTAATTCAAAAACAAACTGAACGTTTGACACCTAAAATATAATTACGTGAATTAGTTAAGACATTAAGCAGAACATTTATAAGATGAAGCAGAAGATGTATAAGCAATCAAGAACATAGGTATTAAATACTTCTGAAATATGACATTTCATTGAAAAACGAAATCATTTAAAATTTGTGTTTGACTTTCTATAAAATAAGTCCAATTAATTCTTAGACATTTTCTAAACAGCCTCACGATTTCCAATAATTTGCATATTGTATTAACCCTAATAAATTAAAACTTTTTAATAGAGTCTTTCATATCAACAGTATATCAACTATCAACCATTGTTTATTAAATTTACTATTTATTTCCTTGTTTCTTTATGTATATTTATGTAAAAATTGTGTTTATCCAGTGTTATGTATTTTTTTTATTATTGTAATCTTCCCAGAATCATCTTTTACTTGATTGTCCTTAAAGATTATTCTGGTAACACATTTTTGTTACAATGTTCTACATTTTAATATTTAGAAAAAAATAAAAACTGTAAAAGAAGTTTGATACAGTATTTATCAAACCAGGATTAATTTATTTGGTATTTATTATTAATCTGTATTAATTGAAATAGTTTTCTCAGTAACGATTAAAACAAAATCAGTTGAGTAATTGTATGTTAAAAAAGTTGTAAACATTATTTTGCAATAAACTGTTTTCCAAAAATTGATATTGTTTTTTTCAAAAAATACATAACTTCTATAAACAGCTATGTTTTAGGTGTCAATAGCTCCAGAGAACAAGGAGTCTGCTACCGAGGTGCCCTATAATTTTGCAGTATCTCGAAAGATAAAAACATATTTGCTTCAAAACTATATTGGTTTGCCTAATTATTTTTGATTAACATTTTTTTTTTTTTTTTTTGGAGGGTGAATACTAATGGTAAAGTTCCCTCTCCAAAATACTGCTACCGCTGAAATTTAATTTACTTTTTCTGTTTTTGTTTAGGTACCCTCAAGTTCCTTCACGTGACTATGGACCGCCTTTCTTAAACAAAGAGTCACCATTTAATCAGCCCCTACCTCAGACTATACACAGCATTCAACCACAGAGGCATTATGAAGACATTGCTCCACCTGGAGTTGATGATGATATAGCACCACCTGGTGTTGAAGAACCTCCCTTCAAACTTGCTCCCACTGAACCTAAAGAACGTCATCCTAGTCCAAGAAATGACGATAAAGGAAAGGAAAGTGCTGATAGTAAACGAAATTTAGACAAAAAGGATCGCGAGAGGTCTGCTGATAGAAAACGTAGACACGAAAAACGGAGCAGAACTCCTGATAGGGCTAGAAATCCTAGTCCGAAAAGAAAATCAAAGTCTAAAGAACGAGACAGTCCTGATAAGCATAGGAGGAGACGCAGGGATTCTTCTGATAGGGAAGACAAAGACAGAAGGCGTGACCATTCTGATGAGGACAGATCAAGAAAAGGAAAAGATAAGAAAAAGCACAAAGAGAAAAAGGAATCTGAAAAAAGGAAGAAGAGGGATAAGAAAGAAAAGCATAAAAAGGATAACAAAGAAAAGAAACCCAAGGAGGAATTTAAACAAGTTATACCTAAAACCATTAATGAGAATCCAGAGGGAGAGGGGCGACAGGTAGAAGAAAAAAGGAAGAGAGATTTGGAGGAAGAAAGGATATTGGAAGAAAGAAGGTTGGAAGCTATTAAAGAGGAGAAAAGGTTAGAAAGTATTAGGGAAGAGAAGAAAAGAAAAATAGAAGAGGAGAAAAAGAAAGTAGTGGAAGAAAAAAGGACAAAAGCAACAGAGCAAAGACTTACTCCAGAGCCAGAAGAATCAAAAATGGATTTATATGGAGATATGTTGTCAGAAGAAATTGATACCAAGGTAATGGAAAACTATGGGAAAATAGAAGATACATCGTTTGAGGAAAGTAAAGAAATTAGTCAACGTGAGCCTCAAGATGTCGAAGACATGATAGAAGAAGGAGAAATTAAAGAATTTGATGATGAAGAGAAAGATGTGCTTGAACTGCATTCAACTGATATGGATTTGAAAGCAGAAATAGACAAAAGCGATATTCTAGCACCTGTCCCGGAAAAATCTAAGTGGGAGGTAGAGGAAGAAGGTCAAATACTTACTAGTCCTCAGGACAGTCATAAATCGGACTCTAAATCTGATAAATCTGGAAAAGTCACAAATGAAGTACTAAAGCGAGCAGAAAACGCTATATTTGCAAAAGCTATAAATGCTATTCGACCCATAGAAATTAAAAAAATTAGTACTGATAGAGCGAAGTTATATTCGGGAGAACGAGAAGTAGAAAAAGGGCATAATCAGTTACAAGTAACGGTTGCATCGGTATCTGTGGATCCTAAAAGGGTAGAACCGCCTCACCCACCTGTAAGATTATCTGTGAAAGAGCGTTTGGGTATTAAAGTTGAAGATACTGATAAAGTGATTAACTTGGCTAGAAACAGGTCAAGAACTATTTCACCGTTTAGTAGACGAGGTGAAAGCGGCAGAAACTATGCTCTCGGGGAGAGGAGAGTAGAAGTAGATGATTTTAGAGGTCACAGGGATAGGACCAGAAGGTCTCGATCTAGACGAAGAGAAAATAGCAGGGATCGTTTCCGAAATAGGAGTGATCCTAGGGCTCACAGAAGACAAGATCATAAAAGAAATGATCGCAGAAGAGAGCATAGTAGCAGAAAAGAAGAAAGAATTAAACACGATGATGATAAAAAAGTGAAAAGGAAGAGATCTAGGTCTCGTAGTGAGAGTGGGGATAGAAAAGACAAACATAAGAAAAGAGATAGAAAACAAAAGAAGGAAAAACCAAAAAAGAGTAAAGATGAAGAGACAAAGGACGAAAAAGTTGAAAAAGAAGAAGTGAAACAGCCACTTGCAACTACAAAACGTAAACCAACAATTGATGAAGCAAGCTTTGAGCCAGATTATGATCTCGAATCTCATACAGATGAGGAAGAGGATAAAGATAAGAAAAAAGATGCTAAAAAACATACAGAAAAGGAAGATGAAGAAGAAAAAAAAAGTTCATCCTCTGAATCAGATTCGGATTCAAGTTCTGAAGAAGATAGGAAAAAGAAGAAACATAAGAAACACAAAAAGAAGAAGAAGAGAGAGACGAGCAGCAGTAGCAGCTCAGAATCTGAATCAGATTCTAGTGACAGTGATAGAGACCGCAAAAAGCGAAAGCACAAAAAGAATAAAAAGAAAAAGAAAAAATCCAAGCATAAGTAATATGCACACAAGAATACATTGTTGTTGTATATTACTTCGCTGTTAAAAAGTAGGTAGTAATTTATAATATTTTGTCTTACAAAGTTTTTTTTGTATATAGCTTGGTCATATCAATAAGGCGATAGTGAAATTAAAAATATTTGTGTAATCTTAATATAATAAATCATGTACACACTAATTTGGGCTTTTATTATACTTGGTTAATCTTTCTGATAATATATAACAAAGCAAAAAAAACATTTTTAAATAATAAAGGCTTGTGACGAAAGCTTTAATATTGTTTAAAAAAATTACACTAATCAGACAGAAGTAAAGTACACCTAGCCATCTTTGTTACGGCCTTGCTCAATTTTTGTTAAGAGTTTCCAAGTTTTCCATTTCGATTGGGCTTTTTGAAGTGCAAAATGTAGTTTACTGCAATTATTATTCAGATAAAATATTTAGAAATGCCGTCGAATCTGTACCTTTTAAAGCTTGACAAATATGTTTCATTATTGAACGGTCATGATAATCTTAAGCAGGATTGTGACGAAAGCTTAATGCACAACTCGCAACCATCATAGTCGTATGCTTGACTACGTAGACACTAGGTAGTCAAGACACAAGAGGTAAGTAGACAGGCAACAATTGTGCGCATCCTATCCTTAGATTGGTCGAGTTCTCTTTGTACGAGGAATTGTTCACAATTGGCTTGTTGGACTTTTTATTAGTTTGTTTGCCATAAAATCCTCCTTGTCTCCAAGAGTGACGGCATGAAAATTGAAGGAGTTACATCACAAATAAAAGACTTGAATGTATGTTAGTTAAATTATGTACTTGACCTCATAAGAACCCTACTTTTCCATTATTAAGTTTTTACTACAATTTTTAAAATAATTACACATTCCTGTCCTAAAATTAGTGCTGATGTTCTGGATATATTGAAACAGTTATGAGGATTATGTCAATATGTACATTTATTGTCATTTTAGGTTCTCATGTCACTGAGCTAGTGGATAGATAACCTTATCCCCAAAGGACAGCATGAAATATAATAATTTGACCTTTAATAATTGAGATTTGTGTAATTTATATTTTAAATTGATTCATCCAAGTACATAGGTACTAGGTATTTCAATAATAAATAATGTTTTACGTTAGTAAACTTTTACTCTCTTAAATTAAACGAGATTTACTTCGATAAGCTGAAGAAAACATTAAAATGTTAATGCTAATAGACACTTGATTAGAAATTTTAGAAGTTTAAAAAATATTAATTTGCTATATATGTATACAAAACAAATCATGTACCTAAATAGAGGTAAAGTAAGGTATCAAAATTTATTAGCAAGTAGGCATTTTTACCTACTAAACACACTAGCCCTTATTTTAACATTCACAAATATACCTAATCAATGGTTCTTTGTTAAGATTTAATTAGAAAGTTTAATATTTACTGCTGGTGTTCAATAACTAATAATTAACTTTATTTACATTACACAATATACTATTTGAAAATCTAGATTCATCTAAAAAATCCAAGGTGACTAAAATCTCGCGATTCTACTCAGTTACAAGCTTTTTTAAACTCGTCAGGTCAGTGACTGAAAGCTATAGACCTATTCAAGCGGTCCAAAAGTATTTACCACAGTTATCCCTTAGGTTATAGAAAAGTTATACCCTTTTGACAGATGTCGGTAATTACTTCATAACCGTAACCTCACTTTTGACGTTGGGGTTGCATTATCATTATAGAGTTTCTTATCTATGCGAAGAAGTCAGAAGAAGTATGGTTATGTATGTGAAAAGAGGGGGATAACCGCCGTATAACTACCTCCTTCACCCAGGTTATTACTCGGGTTATACAAATATTACAAATGTCATATATGATGACGTAGTTGCCCTTCTTGATGACGTCACTCTCTTGTAACTTCTGCGTAACCACAGCGCTTGAACGAGTTTGGTAATTACCATTCTGCTTTGGTAAATACTTTTGGACCGCTTGAATAGGTCTTATGATAGTCTCTTCTTATAACCACAAAAAATATACAAGGCTTTATGTGTCCTACTACAACAGTACAAAATACTTTACAATATGACCTATGAAAAATAAAATTTTTTAAATTATGAATTTGTAACGTAAACAACAAAGAAAACTGTACAATATAATTTATTTGATATATACATACATAAACACAACTCGTAACAAATTAAATACCTTTTAAAATTACAATGAGGGGCGACTTAAAAAAGACTTAGAAAAAAGTCATAATAAACTATTGGAGCATGTATGTTGTAAATGCAATTTACATCATTTTAATAAAATTCCATTTGTAAATCGAATAATTATTGTCTCACTCTTTAATTAAAATAAATAAATTTATTATAAATTCCTATAAACATTACATGTTATTTAAAACACTTTATGAGGGGCTGAATCACTTTTAACATTTAATATGGACAATTGGATGAAAATAAACTTGTAGTCTTTTAGACCAATGGCAGCATTAATAAATAATCTTCAATGGAGTTTTGCGAAGTCTAATTTTTCTGATGTGAGATTAGATGATCATGGAAACTGGATCTTCGAGGTACTCTTTGAGGGCTTTGAGCCACTGTGCACCTACAGCCCCATCTACCACCCTGTGGTCGCAACTTAAAGTTACTGTTAAGAATTCTGCTTCCCTAAACCTAGAAAAAATAATATATATTAATATTTATTTAACCAACAAAAGCAATTATTTAAATAAATTATACAAATAGAAATAATTAAAATGGAAACAAGTTGAAAGAAAGTAAAAAGACACACCAAAAGAACAAAAAAAATTTGCTAATTGAGAAAAATAAGTAAAATAGTGCAAAGGACCACAAATTTTGGCCCTCGAAGGGCTATTAGACCATGATCGATTTCATAATTTTAGCTCAAATGTTACTGAAAAAATTGGCAGTCCATGTTTTAGTGCATCAATTAAGGCAATGCACAGCAGCTAATGTATACCAAATAATGATAGCGTTATATGTTGTGATAAATGATAAAATAAAATAAAAATTTCCTCAACAAATGTACTCACCCTTTATCTGAATCATCTGCAATCAATCTCTTAGTGGTAGTTCCTATTGCCAAGATACAGCTCTGGGGAGGATTAATAATGGCACAGAAATTATTTACACCAAACATTCCCAAATTTGATACGCTGATGGTACCCCCTTGGAACTCCTGTGGTTGTAGTTTACCATCCCGGGCTTTAGCTGCCAGATTTTTCACTGTTTTGCTGATTTCAACTACTCCCTTTCTGTCTGCTTGGAAGACGATGGGAGTGATTAGCCCTCGGTCTGTAGATACAGCTACGCTAACATCCACGTTGTTATACTGCCGAATCACCGAGTCCATCCATGCTGAGTTGGCCTCTGGTACCTATAGTCATTTAAATCCATTAAAATCCCTTTTTTACACTAAAGGACTATAAAGCAATGCTTATACATATAATGGGGTATTTTCCTTCAATCGAAATGAAAGTGGAAACCTGAATTTTTATAAAATATATTTTTTTTTATATTTATTAGGATAAAAATTATTAAGATTGAATCAGTAGAAAATTTTTAATTCAATTTTGAAATTTTATTCTATATTCGTGACGTCACTAAGCGGAAACTAGGGAATATGTATCTATAAGGAGGCCACACTGATAATATGTGACTAGTTTCAGTTTGTAACGACCACAAACGACATTTGAAGTTTCCTGTTTGTGTTTGGTTTGACAACTTGGCTTGTTGTATTGTTGTTTTCTTGTGAAGTAAACTTTTATTAAACATGCAGCAAGGTTTTGTAGAGGCTAAGTCCGACAATTTACCGGTTATAGGTCCTTTTATGATAAAGATCCTATAGATCCTTTCAGAAATAAAAGGGATGAAAAATGTAAGGTTAGTATTTAACTTAACAGTATTACTGTAAAGTCGATTAAATATTAAATATATTCAAAAATTACCTTTACAAATTACGATGTTTTTCTACTACTTTATTAGTAATAATACACTTATAATCAGTTACAGGCAGCGACAACAATTCACAGGTAAAAATATAAACTAAAAACAATGTCTCATATTTACCATGCCCATAATGTTTACCTTAACCAAACAATTCAAACATAAACAAAAGTAAAGTTGTCACACAGTGACACCAACCACATAAATGAAAATATCCTAGACATCACTAAAAAATGGACTAATTTATGGACTTAAATGAACCCAATATTAAAATTCCAGAAATACGTATCTCTTCTTTTTCCCAACTACTTTCCATTGCCGATGTAAAAAAAAAGAATAGGAAAACACCCCATTTGAAATACTGAGAAACATAATTAAACAGAGACACCATTCCATCCCTACTGTTTTGTTTGGTAAAATATTTAGAACATAAAATGTCTTCAATATAGGTGAATATAAGGTGAAAGTGCTAAAAACCAAAATATAATTATTCATTTTGAGGAAGTTGCAAGTACATTACTGTTACGGGCTGTAACACTGCTATGTATTAATGAACATGATCAAGGTGGCTAATTGTCAGTTAGAATCTCATTGGCAGCAAAAATTCCAAGCATAACCAAGGATATATTAATTTTATAATTTTAATTAATTAATTCACGATTAGCCTAATTTAGACTTATAAAACTTGGAAGTGTTTAGCAATTTGGTAATGTTGTGGGGGAAAGGGATGATGTTGGTCTGTTTACCGGTTATTCAGAGCATAATCAGCTAGATCACATCGCTTGGTCCCTGATCCTTATACTAGTCTATCCCATTGCCCCATTTCACTGTTTCTCGGCGGTTAAGTTAACGTTAGTCAATTGTTTGTTTTGAAATAAGATTTGCGAAAACCATAAAGTGTAATGACTACTGTCAGACCTATCTGCAAGTGTGAATTCTCAAAAACAATCGCAGGGAAAATCGGTGTGTTATTTCCATTATTTTAGAGCATCTGACAAATAATTATTGCTATAAGAAGTTTAAGAATGGTATCACAAATTAATAATAAATCAGAAAATTGAACTGCAAAGTGCAACTTGTCAACAGTGTCACTGTCAACAAATTTTGAAAAATCGAGTATGATCTCGGAGGAATAATGAATAATATATTGACAATTTGTAGTTCTCAGTGGTACAATGTGCTGGCGACAGCTAGGAAATCTCCATGGCAACCACGAAATGAATTGGAGACCCCTGTATCCAAATTGGGCCAAATCGACAGACTAGAAATAGGAGCAGGTGACGTGATCTAGTCGATTTTATCTGGTATATTTACTACTACATAATAATAAATTTTTTCCACATACAGAATTTTAAACTTAAATGAACAAAAAAAAAAAGTTAATTAAATTAGATCTTACCTTTAAACTGGCTTGTGCCACAGCTTTAATAATAAAGTCGTTGACGCTTAATCTAACCCCAGACTTCTCCAATTTTTTGTTAAACTTAGACCTGATCTGTACCAATCTATCTACGTTAGCTTCCACCGACAGATAATAGTGTGGAATACTCTGCTTTGACTGCAACAGCCTCTTTGCTATAGTAGCTCTGACACCACTGACGGGAATATCTATGTATGGTGAACCCGACGGCGCTGGCGCTGGTGCTGGTGCTGCGGCGCCAGCGGCAGGGGCTGGAGCTGCTCCTGCAGCAGGAATATCCGAAGATGTAATTGACCCAAATAAGCCTGTACCTTTACCTTAATAAGAAAATAAATACATATTAGAGAACTCTGTAAATTTACAACATTTGAGATGAAAATATGGGATATTATATATGTACAGGGTATTCGCGTATATTTTGACTCCTACCTACAGGGGTTATTAAGAAAGTTAGAAAAAAAATTGAAATGCAAAAGTTGTTTGGTTTTTCACGTATTACGTTTTGGATAGGTCGAAAAAAATTGCATGTCGTAAATTTGAGGAAACCAATTGAACATAATATTTTTAAACGGGACACCCTGTATAATTTTAGACATAATTAACCCCTTTTAATAACCCCTGTAGGTAGGGGTAAAAATATACGCGAATACCCTGTACATTCAGTGCAAGTGATTTTATATGTCTCTCGCATATTTGGATTTTAGAAAAAACTGTTAAATGTGAAAGTTGTGGGGATATTTTATAATGAAATAGAACTTTATACAGAGTGCTCTGAATAACAGCAGTAAATAAAACTTGTTTTTTAAATGAAGACTATGTTGTTTAATATTTTATATTTGTTCTCTCGTGAATAATTGACATATAGTTAGATGGGTCCGTTTCTAATAATTCGGGAAATATAGAAAGTAAGCCGTAAGAATAAAAACAATGTATCACACAAATATTTGGTTGCTTAGACCACAACACCCTCATTTATCTCATTCAGTTAGTCATTGCTCTTATAGTTCTTTCGGACCTCTCTTATCATTAGAGAGAGACCCAGCAAACCCTATGTTAATATTTTCTAGACAGAAGGCGGTCTAGCAAAAAATTAAACAATATACAGTGTTCTATTAAAAAAGTATGTTTCTATAATGTTTCTGTTGTCAACTGAATTGTATGCAAACATTAGTGGTGGGCGAGGTGGTGTGTATCATTTGGATTTTTACTTTTATTAAAATTTCAATTTGTTATGACTGTGAAGTTTCTTTAGCATTGACTGAAAAATGACAGAAAAAAGACATGTAACGTAATATACCAAAATGTTGTCTTATAACTATTTATATATGGAATTATCTAAATAGTTTTCTTTTTATTGGGTATCCTTCCAATATTTGGGTTATTTCAAGCAGAAGTCAATCTTACTTGGTAATTGTAGAAAATTTGAGTGAAAACGTGATGCTTTTGGTACATTAATTACTTTGTGTATCATTCATTCTTTTAATCAGCTATATTGTAACAGAAACACATAATAACTTCTTAAAGCTGGTAAGTACAAAATTTAAAAATTATGAGTCAAATAATCTTGCTGATAATAGTATGACCTTAGCTAATATTAACATACTTTACACAGTAATGTATCAGTTTCAAGGTTTTAACAACAAAATTTGATGGAAGATTATAAAACAAATGCCAATTTTTAAGCAAATTACATCACAGTAATCAAATCAATTATCAAATACACATTATTTAAAAAATAAAAAACATTTATTTGAATGCTCATTTCTGAATATTTTAAAATCTTATCTAATCAATATGATTGAAATCTTTTATTTACATGAATTAAAACTTAACAATTATTTTTTGTAGATTATTTATAAAAATCTAGATAGATAATACCCAAAATAACTTTTAAAACGGAATTTTTACATCAGAATTACATAATGAAAACCTAGTTTTACTGATACATGTACCTACATGTACAATACTTGTACATGTATGTAGGTATATAAAAAATGTTCATTCCACAAAATATTTTATTAAAGATAAAATATTTTTATCTTAAAGATATCTCTTAGCTGAAGAGAAATATCTTTTTAAAATATTATTTTTTCTACAAAATTTAAACAGCATAACTATTATAGACAAGACATGTATCATATATAAGTTCTAATAATCATGATATAAATTACTGGTTAAATTCATCTACTTCAGCAAATACATATTTATAACAGTTAAGCTTTTACTTACCTTGTAACCTAATATTCCTCTGTTCAGCCAATTTCTTGGCCATCGGACTGGCATACACCCTATCTCCAGCAGCAGATGGTGGCGGTGGAGGTGGAGATGGAGCCGCTGCTGCGGGAGCTGCAGGTGCAGCGGGTTCTGGTGGCGGCGGTGATGGAGCAGGCGCGGAGGGCTTTGGTGCTGGTGCTCCGCCTGCAGGACTATCGTCTTTAAAGTCTTTGAAAGCCGCCACGTCTGCTTCATTTTCAACAATAATGCAGACAAGCTTGCCTATAAAATATAAATAATAAAGTTAAATGCTAAATAAATATTGACGTCTGTCATCCCAACAATATTAACATAAAGTGAAAGGTTTTAAGAGAAGCTCATTTTGTACTAGTATGGATGAAAACAACTAAATTTTGCTTTAATAGTACTCTTATGTTAACAATTAAATTTTTATGTGCTGCAATGTAATGAAACAAGGTCAAATTGAAAGGCTAACAAGGTCAGATTAAAAACATTTAATTAATACCCAATTTACTGCTTATATCTAATAAATAATTAAGCTTTGTCGAAGACGGTTATTTGGAAGTGAATAATTCTTTATAAATTTTCATTCAAAATTAACTGTCTATTTTACATTCAATTTTCCACTATTCACTTATCTGTTAATAAAAGGAAGCTAAGTTTCAGCTAATGATGTTAGCTGTTTTCCATAAAACTCAATTTATTCTTTCAACAAACTCAAGTTTTGTTGTAAAAGGACAACATATAGTATTTATGAGATGTACAATCATCACTATGAGGCTGACTACAGTTTTACTTAAATTCAATCTCAAGTCAGAGTTTAATGAAGGTGTTTGCCATTGGTATGTATCCTATTACTTAAGGATCGGGATAATTCAATAACATACCAATAGGAACATCTTTAGTGCCCGCTGGGATGAGAATCTTGGCGAGATAACCTTCCTCTGGTGTTTCAAAGCCCATAGTTGCCTTGTCAGTCTCAATTTCCGCCAAGAGGTCGCCCTCATTCAATTTGTCACCCTCTTTTTTTTCCCAGCTGATGATGGTACCCAATTCCATTGTGGGGGATAATGCAGGTAGAGTTACCCTTATGTGTGATGGATAGTCGCTAGAATAATGGCGCACAAGATTTGGTTCGAGAACCCTCCATTTTCTTACCATTTGAGAAGAACCATCTCCAAGCAGTGAGGTTCTATGTAAAAAGAATAATGTTGGCAAACTATTGGTTACATATGCACATGTATCTGATTGGCATGACTCCCTACATAAATAATTTAAAAATGAATGTTTATTTATGTTCACATTAAATTTACAAGTTGTTGACTTGTTTTAACTCTTCCTTAAAATGTAAATGTATAAATGTCTACATATATCATGGGCGGTAATGGGTTTAAATCAAAAATAACCCATTTTTCAATAAAAGTAAGGTTATGAAATCTGATTTTATGGAAACCTGAGAATTGATTATATAAGCGTAATTAGAAAGAAAAAAATTAAAAACAACTTACCTGTAGTAATGTCTTTTTGCACATTCTACAGTGACAGCCCTAAAAGTTTTAGTTCGTAAGGCTTTTCTCAATAGGCCCTTAGCGACATGGCTTCGTAAAATAATCGTTCGGAACATTTTCTTACACTTTTTAATTTATAAAAATTGATCGAAATTTAAAAGTAGGTAGATATTTTTATAAAATTTTGGAGGGCGACTCACTAAGACCGTCTTCTCTAGGTCATTTAAAAGACAGATTTTCGCGACACTAAAATATGACGTGATCTATACGTCTTGCTGACGGCACAATTTTTTTGATAAGGAAGTTGAGGTTGAGTTGAAGTTATCGAAATCGAAATGTCAAAGCATATTTTCTAATCTAACTTCTGAGCACAGAATATCTTCTGAATATGTAGCCAACTTCATGGCAAAACTAAAGCTGACGACACAGATTACAGATCAGATCAGACCATAGATAAAGGATCAGACTGTCACTCGCTACCACGGATTTCTTAAAATAAACTGGATCGCTAATACATACTGGTGGGGGTAGCTAAAAATAACAACTGATAGGCGGCCGCCATACTGTGCTAACTTCTAGGTATTTTATGAACTAAATGATGGTAACACTGTTGAGATACCACCACTGCTTTTATATTTTCTTTTTGTTTTGTGGTTTATAAATGAACATGATACAATGTACTTATTATATCATGATAAATGAAGTTCTGTGTGCAAGGTGCAAGTTATTTATTTCTTAATCTGAAGAAAAAACATGCAATTTCATCATTTCATCCATTTGGTCGAAGTATTCAATGTTGAAGGTTGCGATAAAAGTCTAAAAACGTAGATATCTGTTATCTGAAGAGTCAATCGAAAAGATACAAGGTGAAAAAGGCTGCAGTTTTGGAAAGAGTGCAAATTGAAGAATTTTTGACTAAATCTTGTGATAAAGAATATTTTATGATTAAGGTAATAACTCTTAACTTTTTAGACAATATGTATTAATAATACTTTGAATCATTTTAGGTTTCGCTAGTAATAGGAGTCTCTGGTGCTTGTCCATGCTACGAATTGACGAATTTGAAAATCACTAATGTATAGGACACTGGCGCGTATCTAGTTGTTTCGATAGATACCAAGACCGGCATTTCACGAAAGTTTAAAATTATAAATGAAGGATTTTCTATCAACGACGTAGAGATGTGTAGAAAATGGATTTCCCTAAGACCAAAGAACTTATCACAAAACAGATTCTTTTTACATTATAAGAATCAAAAATGTACTTCTCAGCCTGTTGGAATCAACACATTGGCAAAAGTTGCATCGTTTCTGAACTTGGCAAACGCGGAAGCTTATATTGGCCACTATATGAGGGTGCACTTCAATAACTTTATTGGGAAATAAAGGTGCCGACTTTACACCCATCAAGCGGCATGGTGGGTGGAAGAGCCCTGCTGTGGCAGAGAGCTATATTGAAGACTCCGTATCTAACAAACTTGGTATTGCAAGGAAAATCCAAGGTTCTTCTCGTCCAAGTCATTCCTCAGGAGAAGGAGACATCCAAAATTTGTTGCAAGAAGCAACTACAAGCTTCCTATTAACGGAAACGAAGTGAAATATGAAAAAGCGAAGAACGAAATGTCTATTAATATAAATGTTAATGTTAATTTTAATAAGTAAACTAAATTTGGTTGATTTAAGTTTATATTTTTTTATTATTTCAGTAGTGGATAATAGGTTACTTTATATGCTTTATAAGTGTGGATAAAACTCCTATTATAATGTGATTGTGTGTATAAATTATATTTTAAATGTGTTTATTAAATTCCTACCATAATCATAATGATTTTGAGTTTTGAAGTTGTTAATGTTATCTTCTAGAAAAGCAGTTATTACCATATTGTGTATTATAAACTTCATGTAATTTTATAACAAAATAACTGATTAACCTATCCCAATTCATTCACAATATTTAATATATCTTAACAGTGTAAAGTATAAATTTGACTAATAACTACTTGACATTACTAATTGTATGATGTCATTCAGTTAAAAAATATTTTTTAGTGCCGTTTTTACTGATAAGACGTGCAGCTACTTTCATTGTGGCTTTTTATATATGCAGCTCCTGCCACAATTAAAATAACTACAAACATATGTCTAATTCTTCGATAAATACCTACCTTATATCGATACCTTTTTGCCAAACTATCGTAAGTGACATTTTCCATGAAAATGACTATGGATCTATCGTAAGTATAATATGCAAATACACATCTTGGCAGAGGTAGATAGATTCATAAATATGTAAGCGTATTTAAGTGTTTCACGGTTAAATAACTGCATACATTTTATCGTAAGTAACAGAACTGTAATAGGCAGAGTGGCAGAATTGTCGTTAAGTAGCCTAAGGTAAAATTTAGTGAGTGACTTACGATATTTTGGCAAAAAGGTATCGATATTAAAACAATATACAAAACTGATCCTAACTAATTTTTATACTGCAATCAGACAAGGTTCAAATACTTGGTTGACAAAGCATGTTACTTTAAAGTTTTTTGGGTTAGTTACTAAATTATGTTTAGACAAGCAACTATTATGAACCAGTTATAATTCCGGCTAATGTAAAATTTATTTAAAAAATGAAGTTGTAACAGGAGAAATAAAGAGTGTCGTCAATGAATTTAATATACATTGGTACCTACCAGACATACCATTGGAAGATTTGTACATGTAGGGAGTGTCTTTACAAGCACATAAATTTCGACTTTGTCGAAAATCATTTCAAGTCAAATTAAAAAGAGATATGATTCCAATTATTTGAAATGCACTATAAATAGAAAAAAATTATGTGTACCTTTGCTGCACAAATATAACTCTTGAGTCCAGTCCTGTCAATTACTCGTCATATCTAATGCACAAATAATACAATTTAATCTTTGATATAACCCTATATTAAGTTAACTTTTTAGACCCGCTGCTAAAGTATTTTTATTACAACAGTGTACATATTTTATACCCATATCCATCCATATAAGTAATATTTAGTTAGTCATATGATCATATCTCACCAAACTATTTTCAAAATTTCCCTCTGTAAATACCTCAACATCATTAGCTGAAAACTAGCCAATGGAATGTTAGCACAGTGTGGCGACCACCTTACAACTGACAAAATGATAGTTAGGAATCAGCGATCCAGTTTATTTTAAGAAATCCGTGCTCGCTACATATTTCCATAATCCATAATGCTTAATATCTTTTTCAGTACTACACGCGACCACAAATTATCCTCACGCGACTTTGTTTTAATATACCTACGCAAAAAAAACCGTTCACAGATGGCGAGTTTTTATTTCTGCGGGTGATAGCCGTGCATTTTCCATAAGAGTACGGAGTACGCTTAGAATTATTCAAAACTGTCCTGTAAAATTGTTTCGTCTGAGCAAGACATATTAGTCAGAATTTAGGACATCCATTACTGCATTCTTTTCAATGGCTTGGGCAGCTTGGAGAAACTCGGAGCTGTTCCGCAGCATGTTCTTTTAACCGAGTGCGCGACGCCCTCCACTGTTTTCCCCTTTCCCCTCGAGCACTATCATTTTTGCTGGGGTTTGGCGCTCCAAAATATTAGTGAGGTTAGATTAGATCGGTAGAAACGTACAAACATCAACAAACTACTGAATTATACTGAAAATGGAAAATAATCACAGTAGGTATCAGAATTTCAGACATAGAGTAAAAACGTATTTACTATATTGGAAGGAGATGCTGAAAACAACTACTCCACGGGCAATTTTTGCAATGCAAAAGCACTATCTGCTTTTCTGTAGATCGTTATCTGTCTGTCAATTAGACAATAATTGTCAGACAGGTAGTAGCAAAGACCCAAAGAGGGCACTGCAGTGCATTTCACTGTATCTCGCCACTACAAACACGTATTTACTATTTTACTATTTTCTTTTTGTATTTAGGTTAAGTAAACAAACTGGCAAATATCCCCTAAATTCATGTTCTTTTCAAGGGCTCTCTATGGTCCGCCACGAGTTTGACGCCCTGTGGCGCGGCGATCTTGAAAAGAAAACGCTGAATATCAATACGTTACCATTAAGTTATTAAGGAAGGTTGTTATGCGTGAACTTACCGACGATTGAATTTATCGACTGTCTATTCAATCCCTCTTGTGAACAAATCAATCGACTCGATCGTTGAGTGACACTTATAATAGAGTTTTTGAACCCTTTAAATTTTAGCACATCGTTATCGTTATTCTGCGCATGCGCAGTTTCAAAAATGATACTCTTTTAGGCACTGCGCATGCCCAGAATAATGATAACGATAAGGGGTTCAAAAACTCCCTATTTAAGGGGTTCAAAAACTCTCTAAGTATTAACAGCATTATAGCCATATATTTATGGCACAACACACATAGCCCATAGAAAAATCCTTTTTCTTTTCTATGACATGGAGTGCAATGTGCAAGCAGTGATACTGCTGCTACCAGTGCTACCACAGTATAATGTTTACCATTATACATTATACTAGTCGATATTCTTTGATTATACTGTCGTTGTTTGTATACTGTGCTGCTGTTAAACAATTACTAATATGTACGTTGTAAATTTTAAACATGTAAACGCCCTGAAAGTACCGCGACGTGCCGACTGGCGACTGCTGCTCCGAGCAAGTCGGCACTGTTACTTTTACCCAAGGATTGTTAACTGTTTACAGGATTGCTCGATCCCTATACTACAATGTAATCCATAATTGTGACGTCATCAAAGATCCAAAGATCTCGAACTTGTAGAAATAGGTACACTTTATACTGTTATTGCAAACTTTAATAAATAATAATATTAATAATCATTCAAATACGAAAATTCTCTTGCAAATGTGAAATATAATAAACACAAAATAGGTATATTTTGACAATTCGATTACATATATCTTTGATGACGTCACAAAGGCGGATGACAAAATTGAGCGATCGAGCAATCCTGTAAACAGTTAACAATCCTTGACTTTTACCATCCCGGAGCATGTTTACTAATCTCTGACAGTGAAATCGTAACACATCTCTGTACCCGGCTTTAGCCACAGTATATACATATAGTGAATATTCTGTGATATATACTGTGCGTTTAGCTAACTGTCATTTTAATTGTTTGTAGCGATTTGTCTCTTTATATATTTTATGGCGATTTGTAGTGAGGTTTGGTGAGGTTTCCAAAGTGAGTGGTGATGAAAATGTTTGGTTTCTGTTAATAAAATAATAAATAACAAGATAACTGCTTGTTCACACGATGTTTTTTTTATAGCTAGTGAATAAAACGAATTAATAGTGATTAGTGAACTTAGACTCAAGATCTGTTTATTCTAGTGTTAAAATAAATTTAATAAAAATGGCTAATTTTCTGAAAACTAGGGATAACCCAAGGCTGTACCAGTATGTCTGCTTCGTAATTGCATTTTGCATGATAAGTGAGGTAAGTTTATTAACGTAATAAAACTATTATTAATGTAGCAACATAGTACACATAATGGAAATATTAATTATTGATGTTATTTACGCCTTTAATATTTTCGTAGATGGGTGTAAATCACCTAGCTCTGGCCGGCTACTTAGTCATTTTCGATTGCGATTCTTTTTAAACAGAAAAGCTATAATTAAACTTTTCCTGCAAAATTAGAAAAGTAAGTTTGATAGATGGATGTATTATTATCCTAATGCTCATGAATCAGTGAAATGACGAATTGGAAAGTTCGTTATCTCGTTGATTTTAACTAGTCTTGTTTTTAAAGATATCTCTTCTGATTGGGATTAGAAGCGATGGGGAAAGTCTGAGAAGCCCTTTAGGATGATCCTTATAAAGAAACGTTTAATATTTACAATGTAGGGAGGTTTCTACTCTTAGATCAAATGGTTCCTACACTGAAATGGAAGTAAAATATGATTCAATTTTCTCATGGTTCAGCTTTCACTTATTTTTACATAGCATTGTAAGTAGTTATTACATATTCTTCCCTAAGTTCATTTCAAAGGCAAATATTTTATAGCATGATTTATTTTAGTGGAGCTCTATGATTCATTGTAGTTTCCTTTGGTATTACACCACCTGTAAAATAATAAAAAATAGGAAACCAGAAGTAGGTATTCAAAATATAGATTGAAAGTGTATCTAGTACCTATCAAGGAAACTATAGGCACAGAGTAAACATATAAAGGTATAAGTTTATAATATAACTGATCACCTTCTATTGCGACGAGGATTGACTCGAAAGGTTTAGAACAAAAGTAGTTTCTCTGAAATTTTATTATTTATTATAGGTATAATTTGTAATATTATAGAATTTTATATTAAACGAAAAAACCACTGATAAAATTAAGTTAATTTGTCATAGGTATATTTATTTTTATAGCACACAGTGGTTTTTCGGGGCAAACTTTAGAAGTTTGCCTTGATACTGCACTGTCAATCTTTAGGTATATTGAATACTTCTGGATTCCTTTTTTTTATTATTTTACAGGTACCTACTGTAATCCCTAAAGAAACTACAATGAATGTAATATTGATACTGCTTCATCCGAGGCTTCATCGGTAACTGGCTAGTTTTGTGCAAATAGCTTATAGGTTAGAGGTCAAATATTCTGGGTCTATTCTATGGCCAAAAATAAAGTTTTTTGAAACCTGGGGTCGTATGGCACCTACATGGTTGTCGGCTCGGTTGTCGGGTACAAGGTGTCAAAAATAAAAAAAAATAGTTGTAGGTACTTTTTAATTTTTAAACCGTTTGAGGTAATTTAACCAAATTTGGCGTACATAAGTATGTAGGTAGTATGTCAGTGGGTATGAAACAAAAAATTCCTCTATCATCGGTATCATCGATCATTATTTATCAACATAAATATATATATATATATATATCAGCTTGTACAATATTACAAATAAAATAGGTCCTCATTTACACTATTGTATTATCTTCATTATTTGGATCTTTAAACTTTTTTGTATTCCAAACCGATCAGTGACAAAATTGATTTATTTGAGCAAGTACTTAGGTACATTTTTACGATACTTAAAAATATTCTCGAAAAGGATAGGAAGGGCAGCCATGCAAAACTAAAATTGAAAGAAGCTGTCATCCTATTTAATTATATTATTTTTATTACCTTATAGGTTTAGAAATTAAAAATAAAAACTG
Source organism: Pogonocherus hispidulus (assembly GCA_963924545.1). Lineage (NCBI taxonomy): Eukaryota > Metazoa > Arthropoda > Insecta > Coleoptera > Cerambycidae > Pogonocherus > Pogonocherus hispidulus. The sequence goes on along the minus strand of OZ004698.1, from coordinate 45,105,240 downwards.
ATTTTCTTTTTAAATTTTTGACACCCTGTAGCTCAACGATGGCTGCCGTAAGACCCCAGGTTTATACAACAAAAAAAATCCTTATTTTTGGCCACAGAATACGCCTCTGGATTTTTGACCTCTATTTAGGAAACATCCTGTACACATCTAAATGTTGACGTCAGTATGATTCTTGATATGATTCACAATGTTTGGTTGAAAACAATTACTTGAATAAAGGTGCATTTGCGTTGAATCATATAAACTGTATACCTACCTAATCAAATCAAAAGATACTTTGATTTCATTGAAGGAATTGGGAGCACCTACTTACATGTAGGTACTCGCAATTCTTGGAATAAGATAATAGATTCTAGATTCTAGGTACTTACTTACATATCTATTGTCTCTAATATATTGATAAAATAATCATACATATCTCCTTGTTTGAGACACATTCTGTTCATTGTATTTATATTTGATATGAACAATAGACAGGATAAAAGGACACACTTTTTAGTCTATCAAACGCCTTGTTTCCCCGAACGTAGCCCCCGAGTAGCTTTTGAAGCCATAGGTATTTGGAAATTTCAGTTTGGAAACAGTTTTTGATTTTTGAAAATAGCAAATAGAAAAGTTGTGCAATTAGTGAGCCGATAAAAAAAAATGTCACTATACCTACCTAATATGGTCTAAAAGAGTAGAGAGACAAACTTTTGTACCTATTACTTATGTATGTGATGGCCTCAATTACACTTTTTACCTTGCTTCTTTATTTTTCAAATTTTTTAACCATGTGTTATTTTCGGTTATTTTCTTTTTAAAATCGGTTCAGAAATAAAATATTATCTAGTTCAAAATTGCGTCATTTTCTGAAGCGATTTTAGAAAATAAAATATGTAAATCAAAATTGGCCACCCTTAGAATGATGCATTAAAATACAGGGTGTTCCATTTAAAAATATTAAAAGCGGCTGAATTTCTCGCAAGTACGATGCTCAATAATTGTTTTGAATGTAGATTTGGTACCTACGGGTCCAGTTACGAAAATATTTTTAAACTACTTTGTAGGATCGGTATTAAAAAGGATCCTACTTTGTAGGATCATTTTTCATGAATTCACTGTATAGCTAGGGTTCTACTACATAATCAAACCGTTATTTATAGGTACCTCACGTCTTGATTTAATATGTGACGTTTCCCTTTCCAAAATTGGGAAAACACTTCTATAAATAGGTCTGCCGAGGGGTGGTCTATAAGTGATAAATGACTAAGCTAAATGATAGTTATTAGTACCGAAAATATCTACAGTTAACAGTTCAGATTCTTAAGTTATCTATTTGTAAACCCCTAAACCTTTAGAACTAGGCAGATATCAAAACAACGTATATCGAGTTAGCAAACCACTTTTAGCAATCTATAAAAAAACTGTTGGTGATTTTGTTACTTTTTTGTTGCTATTTTGTTACACCGAAATAAATTTTGTACCTTAACCCATTTCCGAAAAATCTACAGTCTGCTAACTTGGTTCAAGTTAGCAGCCCCCGCGATACCACGGCTCCTAATTCACGTACGGCAATGGAAAAGGTATCAGAATTTGTTACTTTAACAGTATTTTCAGAATCCATGGTCATATTTTTTATTTGAACTGTTTCTAACGATAAAATTCATAAAACAGGCGCTAAGATATCGCGAAGTCTGCTAACTTGAACTTCAGGCACAGATTAAATATGTTTACTCTGTGCTTCAGGTTAGCAGACTAGATTTTCCCAAATAGGTTACGGTACAAAATTTATTTCAGTCTAACAGCAACAAAAAAGTAGCAAAATCTCCAATAGTTTTTTTGTCTGCTAAAAGTGGTTTGCTGACTTGATCTTGATATACTTACGTACCAAAACATTACAATGACGACGATATGAGGGTCGGCGACATAACACGAAAAGGTCCTGTTAAGGATAAAATATGTAGTACGTTTTACAAAAAGCTACTACCTACCTGTTCTTACCTACTTACAAAATATTCAAGATTGGTAATTTAGATGTCAAGCTAAATTTCAGATTGATCTCCTTGTTGATCTGATTTATATCAAAATATATTTTTTTGTTAACGCCCTACATGTAACTCCTAAAGGAAGCAAAGTATGTAGAGGGGTATAATTATAGAATCGCACTTTTAAGTGGTTAAGGGAATCACGTCTAAACTTAGTATAATATGTAGGTCTTTAGAATACACCCTGTAGAAAAAGTAATTACGTTTATGTTTCGACCAGAGATATAGGTTTCGACCTATTTGTTCAGTATAGTTAAATATTATTAAGTATATGTACCAACTACCTACTTATTGTAATTTACCAGGACGTGTAAAATTACAAAAGCTCCATTTTTTATGAAATTAGGTACCTAGGTCAAAGTCCACATATATTCTAATATATGTAGACTTTGCCTAGGTATCGCATGTCTTAAAAACATGCAGGTGTACGTACATACATTTTATATTATTTACTTTTATACTTATTTGCTGAATAATCATTGTTCTCTCATTTGCATGATCCTGGAATAAAATGATGGAATAAAACCTCAGATAAAACATATATTGACATTTTGAACAATAATCAATATAATCATGACTGTTGAATAACGATGATTCCATGAATAATCATAAACCGGCAGTTAGTGACAGATCTTTGGTTGTGATTTTAGTCAGGTATGCTTTTCAGATAGTATTACCAAAGTCTACAATTAGAATATATATGTAGACTGGAATACTGTGACATTAATATGGAAAAATATGATTTGTGTTTGGTAAAAGTGGTTTCATTCATCAATTATGTTCACCAATGTTGAAGCTTTTCTCTTTACCCTATAAAATGTTATTAGACCTATTGGACCATCCCGGGACTTTGGCGGACGCGGGATGCCGTATGTGCAGCCTGAAACCAATCATTAACTTACAAAAAAAAACTTTAATTACAAAAATTTTGAGTTTTGATTACTTAACTTGTGATTTATGATGTAGGTTATCTTTATCGACTGATTAAATATTGTATTATCATGCATTACTCTAGACAAAGGGATAGTCCTACTATAAAATTATCTCGAGTTAGTAAAACACCTGTGCCTACAACAGTATTGCTTATTAACACTTGGAAATACCTATACCAATCTAAATAATTATTTATTGGTTTGGATTGAGGTAGATAAAATATTTGTATTGCATTTCCGAGTATTTTAAAAATAGGAAAATACTGAAACAGTATCGCCTGATTTCGCTTTGTCATTTTATTGTCGAAATTTTTTGTGGCGCTGTAAGCCTACATATATTTTACAAAACGATAAACAGCAAATTCAAATGTATTTGCTGCTTGAACTTGTCTAAAAATAAAGGTGAGACACGCATCAATATAATTTTTAATTTTGTGTATCAGTGTTATTTTAAGACATCCATTTTCTAAATTCGGATGTTTTATGATACCTATGTCAAGGCTACTGTTTGAATGTTAAATGTTTGAGTAAAATAACAGACAGGAAGAGAAAAACAGTAGTGGGCCAGCATCAATATAAGAGTAGGTACCTTTCGATTCAAATAAAAAAAATCACTATTAAATAAACTAGAAAATATGGTAATGGATACAGGATTATAATACAAAGGTTGAAATCAACTGTCTACGGTATTTAATCTTTAGACACGATACCGCATAAAACGCAGTCTTATATTATTACGTTATAAAATAGAGTCCACGGAGGATCAAATTGTGATTTTCGTTTGCACTTTCAGATTAAAAGCTAAAACCAATTTTAGATGATTCCCCACCCTTACAACTATCAAAATCCCGAAGGCGTCAAAAAAAGTCCTGTACGGGGTGGCTGTAGGGGGTGAAATGTGAAAATTACCCTAAAAATGATTTTTGGATATTTGGAACTAGAAAAACAGCTGAATAGTTACACATAAGTACCATTTACCTCAGAACACTGGAAATATAAAAAAACAAATATTGATTATTCCATAAAGCACGTTGTTAAATGGGACAGCTTAAGACTTAAAGCGCTCTGGTGAAAAGTGTCTAAATATTTTAGTCACGCTCTACATCTAACCTACTGTAACATTTTTATATGTGATCCAATTAAAAAATACCCTTTAATAACATTGTAGAGCAGAGTTTCCCGAGTCTGTAGGATATTTCACTTTTTCATTTGGATGATTTGCAATTTTTTTACGAATTTTTATTCGAGCGCGCGCATGGGCCTGACTAAGGTCGAATATCGCTTGCGTTATCCACAGTCGCAGAGCATTATCGTCGAATATCGCTTATTTCTCTCTTGTGTGGCTGTTTGATTTTTGTTTAGGAATATTGGACGTTGAAGTGATATTTTGTATGGATAAAAGGACAGGTGATTTTTAAAAATAACCGATGAAATGATGAAATCTGGATAAAAGTTGGGACAACAAACAATGTACGATATATAGCAGTACATGAAATTAATATAAATCGCTCCACAACTGCTAACAAAATAGAATCATAATTTGGTCAAAACATTATAAACTATTGGTCTTTATTTATAAAAATAAACAATTACTTTGTAATTTTGTAATATTCGGCTTAAATTTGTAAAATAAGGGCAGCTTTTCTGGGCTTCTTCAACCATGTTTGTTCCTATCGCCCTCTTTATTCGATTTAAGTTAACAGAAAGAGAAAGAGTTACAATTAGAGGTCTAGGATGAACTTCAAATAATTTATAATTTCCAATTAAGTTGCTTATTGTAACTTGCATTGTTTAGAAATACCTACTTCAGATTTTTAGTATAATTTTTTGTCTGATAAAAAAGAGGATATTTAGCATAAAATGTGTGTATGTATATATATACCTGATATAAATTTGAACTTTAAAAAGAGGACTTGTCCGGTTAAAAGAGGACGTCTGGTCACCCTAGGTGCGATTTAGGTGCCTACAAGGTCGGTCTTCGGAAAAATATGTTAGAAAATGTATTTATTGTACCATGAATTATTGTAAGTAAGGTACTATTGGGGCTTTGAAATTAATTGGAGATATATTCAAACAACATAATATGCTTCAATTTGCTGTCACGTTATATACAACTTCAGATACCAGTTGAATAAGTCATTTACGCAGCATTATGGTTTCTTCAAAACTTATAAACAAACTACTTCCCATCGACGATAGTCTTTATCAGCACTGTAAATACATACCTACATGTATTTACAATTTTCCGAATAAGATGAAAAGAACTTTCCCTTTTTATATTTAAATATCATGTCTCAATGTTTCTAATATTTTGGAAAAAATAGACTTATCTTAGATAGATAGACTTAAATAGACTTAAAATATACTAATTAAAAATGTACTTTTCTCATTAGTTGCATTTCAACTATTTTAAACAAAAATGAAAAATATTTAAAACCCAGACAATTTATTAATTTTATATTATTTAATATTCATTTAAATAAACAAAAGATAAAATGTATATCAAAGCAAATTTATCATCATCTTCATCAGAAAATATCGGGACATGTGTCATTGTTGGTTGGTAAGGATTTGTAGAGTTCCCAAAATATATCTGAGATATAAGGTATTAGTTGCATTAGATTAGCTTTCTTTCTTTTTTTTCAGAAATTGGAACTGGACTAACATTAAAATGGGTTTCCAGTTTCAGTCTTTTCTTAATTTGAAGTTGATTTTTTAGGGAATGGTGAATTGGTGTATCCGTACGTTTTCTTGTCTTTTCAATAAGTGTATTATAATTAGTATAAGTGGTATTGAAAACTTGTGATTTATTACTTTAAGTATTGGATACAATTTTAAGATAGAAAAATACATTCCTATCAAATGAAAATTTTTACTTTACTCTGGATTCCATTTACCTATACACACTAATTTTACACACTGTAATATTTAATACTATGTATTAAACGTCATACAAACGTTGTGCATGTATATGTAATATGTAATACTACGTTAATATCCGAAAAATTTTGTGGACGATTTGAGATATGTTATCTTTTTTTGACAATCACAGAAAATTTTTATTTTTATACGAAAGAATAAGGTGAGTTATCTCTACAGGAACATTTTTAAGGGACTATATAGGGTCGAAATGAACCTAAGTTTAGTAACATTTTTTACTTCAAATGCGATATCCCCTTTCGCCCGGAAGAAAGATTTGATTGTGTAATGCCGAAATTTCAACATATTCCAATTTGACCAAAATTTGACTTATCTCCTTTTTCCCGGACACCATATTTCAACCATCAGAAACTTCTGCAAGAACAGACCTAATATTTGCACAAAAGAGAAATAAGCGTCATTCGACCTTAATGAGCTGCAACTCTGGGTAACGCAAGCGATATTCGACCTTAGTCAGGTCCATGCGCGCGCTCAAATAAAAATTCGTAAAAAAATTGCAAATCATCCAAATGAAAAAGTGAAATATCCTACAGACTCGGGAAACTCTGCTCTACAATGTTATTAAAGGGTATTTTTTAATTGGATCACATATAAAAATGTTACAGTAGGTTAGATGTAGAGCGCGACTAAAATATTTAGACACTTTTCGCCAGAGCGCTTTAAGTCTTAAGCTGTCCCATTTAACAACGTGCTTTATGGAATAATCAATAATTTTTTTTTTATATTTCCAGTGTTCTGAGGTAAATGGTACTTATGTGTAACTATTCAGCTGTTTTTCTAGTTCCAAATATCCAAAAATCATTTTTAGGGTAATTTTCACATTTCACCCCCTACAGCCACCCCGTACAGGACTTTTTTTGACGCCTTCGGGATTTTGATAGTTCTAAGGGTGGGGAATCATCTAAAATTGGTTTTAGCTTTTAATCTGAAAGTGCAAACGAAAATCATTTGTAGAAGGCTTTAATAGGCTCGTGGACTCCACTAAAATATTTTAAATAATAAAATGTCATTTGGGAAGTCTCTTTTATTTGAAGTTCAAGAGTTTTATGTCGAATCGCACTTTTAAATGGCCAAGTATAATTTAGTATAATATGTAGGAATTTAGGATACACCCTGTAGAGAAAATATGTACAGTACATTAAAAAAAAAGTTATTGATCGATTTTGATGCGAAATGACAAATAAATATCAAACATATTTATATGGTTGAAAAGAGAATTGAAAGACCTTTCATATGAGGGGTCACTTGACCCTCTATTCCCTATTTTTACAATTCTGACATTTGTGTTGAAGGAAGTAGGTGGTACATGTTGCACGTCAAATTTGGTAGCAACATATGTCCCCCTCCAAGCAAAAATCGACCTGTCTCGGGATTTCTCTGGAAACAAAACAGTAACAAAGTTATTCAGGGTGGCTCGGTTTCATTGAAATGCTCTGTATATAGACATCCTTGAACTAATCAATCGCTATTATTATATTAATTGAAGGTTTGTTAGTTTAAAACATTTTCTACATTCAATATATTTTGATTCTCGTATCTAAATATGCTATGTTCTAGCTAAAAATATATTCTTAGGTAGGTATATTCTTTATTTAGATACCTATCTTACAATAGATTACCTTGTTTTTTATTTTATCTAAATGAATATTAAGAAACCCGTGTTCGTATACAGTTTACACGCGCCATTTTTACAATTTAAATGGTTGCAAATTAGCCACTAATGTAGCTTTTTAATAAAAATACATTTTATCTATCACAGATACATAATTCATGTAGTTCCTGTGTGATTTATCAATAAAACATTTCGTCTGCATAAGCAAATTGTTTTTCCAGTCACTTGACATTTCATTAAGAATTATTAAAAGGTTAACCATTTAAAGACGATGCCGAAAACAACTACTCCACGAGCAATGTGCTCCGACTGGCATTGCATTACTTCGGCATCTCCATAGGAGTGGCCACATCTTTCATCGAGACCAACCACCACAGACATTGACCGGTTTTGCGCTTATTATGAGCTGGTCAGAGTGCCATAGGTAGAGGAATCGATGAACGATGTTGCGACGTGATTGCCTAATGGGCATCATGAATGTCCCTATTTGGGCACTACGGTGTACTTATTTCCCACTACTACTAAGGTTAACCACGTTGAACTTAAATAGGTACTACTCGCAGTCTAGATAGAAAAGGAGAGGATACCAACAATATTTTTAATATCAAAAACAAATATACGCTATTTTTGATCGAGTTTTTTTCTTGTTATTTATATAGTTTCAAAAATAACCCAGCTTGCCCCGTGCCCGTTATCTTTGTTTTTATTTAAAAAAAATATATATAACAATAAATAGACGTTACTTTGCGAGATTTTACGATACCTACATCAGGGTGACCACCAGGTCAACACGATTTTAATGTAGGTACCTACTACCAGTAACTATAGAAAGAATCACTGCTACTACCCAAGAACCCTAAACAAAGAAGGACTGATCAATTCATTCATAAAAATTTGAAGGTCATTTTCAACAGATTTCTCGTAACACGTCAGTGGATCCCCTATTGCCAAATTTGCCTCTAATAGCAATTTCAAAAATTTTCAGTCAAAATATCCAACCCAATACTATTTCAGAGACTCTATTAATGCAATCAAATGTGATTTTAAAGTACTTATATATGTGTTTTACGATATATATCTTACGATTTAAAGTGTATTGTGCAAAAATCGTTGTCGATTTGACAACTGTGATAACTTGTGTTTTGTTAATCAGTGCACAGATTACTATGATATGATACAGAAATACTTTGATATGATGACATGACTGATGACAGTGATGACATTCCAAAGACAACCGAGACATTCTACATGACAATGTGACATATATAGGTTATGTTAAAAGGTTAAAGCTGTCAAATTAAAACAAAGAGGATATTTAAATTTCAAATCTCCCGCTAAAGGGAATCCACTGACGTCACATAAGTGATAAACAAATGTGATTGGCTGTTACTGATTGATCAGTCCTTCTTTGTTTAGGGTTCTTGGCTACTACCTACCTACCTAAGGTATACAAACTTTCTACAGAAAATTGTCATTTCTGGAGAGAACAAATGAAAATTATTAGTAGTGCGTGAGAAACACACCGTAGTGCCCTCTTTGGGTCTTTGCTACTCTGTCTGACAATTATTGTCAAATTGACAGACAGATCTTTTCGGCATCTCCTTCAAATAAAAGAAAATTATATTTGACAATAAATTTTATGTAAATCATATTGGTTTATAAAAGTCTAATTGTTCGTCTTAACTTTATTCCTTTCGTTTTTTCGCTTGCAACGTGTGCATAAGTAGTATCAAAGTCTACATATATTCTAATTATATGTATACTTTGGTAGTATATTCCGCAGAATCCTCGGTAGAGCTAAACATTTTGGGCTGGTTTTACCGTCAACAACATCTGTTTAAATTATTGTTTGTAAGGAAACATCTTCTCCATATTAATTTGATAGTTTCCTGTTTCCTAGTTCATATTCTTGAGTAGATTTATGTGCTTGCCTCGTAAGAGCATATATACTTTTTATTGTTTTTGTTTTCGTTTTGTAGTTCTCCTCTTTATTTAGCCTGATAAGAAATATCTCTTTCATTCAGTATAATGATGATGATTAATTAAATTATCGGTAATACGCCGACAGTGGCGTGACTTAAGTATTTATAACATATATTTGCGATGTTCGTTGTTGTAATTGCGATTGATTGGTTGGAGGAGGTGGTGTTAGCGATAGCAGCTTACATTTTCCCATCAGTCAAGCCAAAAAATAATCGCAGTTATTACCATTATTTGTTCAAATGGATTCCAACGATTCCAAATATTAAGGCGGATATGCGCCTGGATATTTTACTTGAAATGTTTCCAATAAATAAATTTTGAACTGAAGTATGTATGTGAGACAAACAAGATCCTAGTCATACACATAATATTCCAAGGTTAATTTCATATTATTGTCTGTTAGGTATCCTTATCATCCTGATTATATTTAAGATTCCGTTGGCATCCATTTCTTCTTATAAACTTTATACCCAGTCCCGATTTAATTTGAAGTTGTTGGGGTCCGCTTCCAAACACTCTCACTACCTCCGGATCTAAAGACTTATCTATATATATATGTATGTATGTATGTATGTATGTATGCATGTATGCATGTACTTTAGTCCTAAGCACTATAGCTCCATAAAATGACGGAAAAAAATTATAACATCACAAGTAGCAGCCTTGGTACCAGTGGAGGAGGGGGACTCCAAATACAATGTTATTTTTTGTTTATTTGCTTTTTCCATTGACTTTCATCTTCACAATATTTTCTTTTTACCTTCAGATTATGTAGACTTAATCAATGGAATAATTAATGGATAATTTTGGAATTTTAATTATGTTATTTACTTTATATATGGCAAAAACATTAAACTTTATCAAGACACTAGCTACGATGGATGCATTAATAATTATCGAGGTAATTACAATATTTTGAACAAATAAGTGTTTGATGATGATGATGATGATGTTACAACTAGGTACAGTTTTGCAATAAAATATATTTAGGAGTAGGTATACCCTTATTTTAAAATATAAAACCAAAATAGACGTAGAACTCTAGACTAATAATTACTTTTTTCATTTATTATAAAGCGCATTTTTTTCGACTAATAAAAATACTTATAATTTATCACAAATGGTGCATTATTCCTATTCCTGTTTAATCAACTTTAGTTAATTTTCTAAAACTGAATAATATAATAATAATAATACCAATTTAATGGGCTCACAGAAGTTTGACTTGAGAGGTTGCTCGTGTTGTTATTCAAGATTCAAGCGATGATGACGTACGTCAGTGACGTATGCAGGTACTGTTCCATCCATAGACTTAATAAGAGGAGACCTCACGGTTCATTCATAATTAACCTTTTGTTTTGTATCAATCATTGGCAATGTGTATGACAAAGAATACCGAGAGAAAGAACGGCAAAATTCCGACTCCGTGCAACGTTGCAAAAGTTTTGGGAGAACTTGCTTCCGACGCCAAAGGCGTACTGTTTTTGGAAGGGTTGGGTATGATAATAAAACATCAAAAAAGGAATTTTTGATGTTTTATTATCAGAAAATAAGTACTATACATTGCAACAGCAAAAGCTTGTGAGATTAGAAATTAAATTAGTATCGGAGTTTTAATGTAGGGAATATGAATTGAAACTTGAACACTTAAAATTCTGAATTAAGTAAAGGTGGTACACCTACTACATTACAAAAACTTATATATATAGTAGGGTAAAAAAGTATTTTTCAGTTTTTCAAAGATACCCAAACTCTGTATACAGGGTTCAATTACATTTAAAAGTGAAATATAATTTAAAATAAGAAAGATGTACATGGTGTTAGTTTTTAATTCAACTTTTTGTTTCAAGTTATTTGACTTACTGTTTTCAAAATAACTCTTTAAAAGCCTGATAATGGTGATTTTCTCTTAGATTAGTATAAAGGATACCTTTAAAAATTACCTTGGTTACGCAACTGATTTTAATTTTTGTGTGCAAACGTTGCATGTTGGCTTCACACTTACCAAACATTAGGTATAGGTTTTTTAATTTGTTATGCAGCAAAGTGCTGAATGATGCCTTAGCTTCTTGCTTAGATTCTTGTTTTGATCGTATTTAAGCATGTGTGTAGGTAACTCCAAAAACTAACACATCAGCCATATTTTAAAAAATAACAAAAGCAATTCCATAATATAATATAATATAGTATATATATACTATATTCCGTAAAATGATAGGAAGCCAGCCAGCACGCCCCTGAAAATCCGTAAATATGGCGTGACAAATATAGCGACCGAATAACCAAACAAAACTTGGCAAAATTTACCTGTGGAAAGACAGTTTTGAATATAAAGAATTCATTTTTCCATACACTTGACACTGACGCACCATTTTCTGAAGAATAGTAATAAAATCCTTATGAAAAACACCGAAAAATTCACAAAAGCAAAATTCCGACTGCCAGCAACATCGCACAAAAGAAATACTATAAAATACTACGATTCTCGGGCTTGTTAGCGGCATCAATGGACATGCGGATTGGAGTAGGGAGCAATGATGCCTGTTCATTCCATTTTTGCGTTATGAAGTTAGTTTTTATCGCAACGTTTTTAACAAAATATGATTTATCTACTTAACTAGGAAACGGAAAAATATTTTTATGTAATATTTTAACCTTAACCCATAATCATGGTAGTTTAAATGTGAAAATATAAATTACACAATTGACAGTTTGGCAACAGTTTTTCGTACAATCATAAACTAGACCTTGCAGTTGACCAGATAAAGAGTAAACAAGGGGATCTCTGATTGCTTTAAAATGTAAACAATTACATCTCCCTTGTCTTATAAATCTATGGTTCCATCCATCAGGACGTAGGAATGTACAATCTGGTTCATGTAAAACTGACCCCTCCCCCTCCTTCCTTATTCTTATAATTCTCAAGCTTACTGTAATTTACTCTTTGATAAGCCAGAGACATGTGATTTTTCCTATAACTTTTAATTCCGATTTCAAAATTTTCTACCAAAAACGTTTATTTTTTTAATAACATGCCGATTTTTATAAACTAGAAGGGAGCAGTGGGGCTATTTGGGTTCTGGTGGCATCTCGGGTGGCATGGTGCCATCAAAACAAAGAAGAAACGGATATACGAAAGTGCAGTAAACAGTCTAAAATGATCAATATATTTTCGTAGGTCTCAAATTAGATTCAGAGGTCATCAAAATCAGGACGCAGTCCTTGCACCATGTTTTATAGTGAAATTTTCACATGCATTTTTCTTCGTATATATTTAAAACCACATTTTTACTTTATGTTTCTCTTGCTAATTTTTATAATTACTATATAAATGTAGTAGTAAATAAATATATGTATAAATAAACTAAAAGTTCAAAATCTCCATAATGTCTTATTTTAGATGGTTATTATTAATTAAAGTGAATATCTTTTAGCTCAACCACTTACGTATTTAATGACCTTCATGGTAAAAATACGTAGGTAACATAAAGAATATAAACATCCTTATGTAACGGATTTGTAGTGACAATAACTTTCAATATTATTTTTATATGATTGGTATTTTTCTTCTTAAAACTGTATCCACTCACCGTGCAAGTCTTTGAAAGTCGTTCGTCTTATACTACTTACATAATTTTGTTTCATAATATGTTTATATTAGGTACCTGTATGAATTTAGTTTAAATACTTAGTTCGTTTGTGCAAGCAAATGTTTGCTACATTTAAATTGATAAAAAATAAATACTAGGCGTTGTTATATGATCTATAACAATTTTATTAACGAGTATAGACTAACAATCTCTTCTCAAAGCTAAGATTTTATACAGGGTGTCCACCTAGTGCGCGTAAGTCCAATATCTGGGTTAATAAAAGAGATAACTTAATTTTTTTTTCTACAGGGTTGTCTAATATCCCGAGCTGCACAAAATGAAAATATATTTACATATTCAGGGTGTTCAGTTTTTCCTGGACAGGTACCAACTTCGTTTTTCTAAATGGAAATATATATTTTTTATTGCTTTTTCGAACTAAACCCTTGATTTTAGTAGGACTTTCATCAGCCTTCCCTATACCTAACTTAAACTGTTTTTGAAATATTGACTGGTGAATATTGACATTTTTGCAACTTTGACACCCTGTAAAATCTAAACGGTTTGAGATCAAGCAAAACGGTTTGCACATTCCTATCTTAACTTTTAATAAACTATCGTTTGATACTAATTTTAAATTTATCCAAGAATTAAAAATTTTCAAAATTTACGGAAAATTTTTAATTCCTGGATACATTTGAAATTAGTATCAAACGATAGCTTATAAAAAGTTAAGATAGGAATGTGCAAACCGTTTTGCTTGATCTCAAACCGTTTAGATTTTATAGGGTGTTAAAGTTGCAAAAATGTCAATATTCACCCGTGAATATTTCAAAAACAGTTTAAGTTAGGTATAGGGAAGGCTGATGAAAGTCCTATTAAAATCAAGAGTTTAGTTCGAAAAAGCAATAAAAAATATATATTTCCATTTAGAAAAACGAAGTTGGTACCTGTCCAGGAAAAACTGAACACCCTGAATATGTAAATATATTTTCATTTTGTGCAGCTCGGGATATTAGACAACCCTGTAGAAAAAAAAATTAAGTTATCTCTTTTATTAACCCAGATATTGGACTTACGCGCACTAGGTGGACACCCTGTATATGCTGCTATTTGACTAAACAAACCAAAGATAATTAGTTTATATTCTTTGACTAAACATAGTGAAGTGAATTGTTTTCTAGCCTAATACTTTTTTTCTCTTCATTGATCAGTTGATCATATTGTCGCTTTAAGTACTTGAAAATACTTAATGCATTTTTTTGAGAGATCCAAAATATATAAAAATAAGATAGTTGTTTTCCTATTAAGTTGCAAAAAGCACGCGGAATTATTGTTTGAAGGAAAAGTAATGCAATGCCAGTCGGGGGACATTGTCCGTGAAGTAGTTGTTTTCGGCATCTCCTTCAAATAAATAAGTAGGATTGTCTTCCTTAAAGACAATAGAGGTCACTGCTGTAATGGCACCTGCGGAAAAGCAGGTCGTTATCTATCTGTCAATTTGACAATAATTGTCAGACATATAGTAGCAAAGATCCAAAGAGGGCACTACGGTGTGTTTCTCACCACTACCAACAGAATTATTGTGTTGCAAAAATTCAAAAGTTCGACAAAAACTAGTTTAGAATATTTTAGTATTTATGATTTAAAAAAAGTTCAATTACAGTGTAAAAGATTTTAATTATATTCAACAATAATAATTGATCCCGGGGATACGAATACAGATTATCCGATACAATCTAATTGCGTGCTTACAGACAGGGACGGAAATGGCAAACTGATTAACAAAGTTGGGAAGAACTAAATGTGCAAGCCGGCATTGAATGCAGATATTGTGAGGCTGCGATCAACTTTTCTCTGCCCCATTCCTTGACTGAAATTATTGACATAAGGCCTGTTCCTGCAGCAATCAGCAACTAGTCAGACGGATTCTGATTGGTTGAAAACAATTAGCTGACTGGTTTGAGACGATTTCATTGGATCTGACTAGTTTATGATTCCTGCAGGAACAGAACTATGTAGCGCCAAGGTCCAAAACTAGGTTTCTAAAGGAGCATCAAAAGACCACATTAGACATCATAGCATTATTTGGTATTCAAAGAAAACTAATATTTGTCAGATGCAACAGATTAATTTAACTGCTTCCTATGCCATTTTGAGATGTATGCACGTGGTTGAGACGACATAATGTACCTGACCAAAAAATCAACATTTATGTTTAGTGTGATAACTTCACTACTACCATGTAATCTGTTGCTTTACAATTGCTTTACAATATAAAATTTATGTCGAATCTCTTTATGCTTCATGGTTGAAGCCTTAGATTAAGAAAGGGTGAAGCATTAACTGACAGATTTTAATTTGTGTAAGACAATAATTATCTGTAGAGGATGGATACTTTGAATGCCGTTGCTATTGTACCTTTATTTAATTGAGTATTATCAGTTTTAACACAAAAATATTACATAAGACAAACGTCTGTCGCAGAATAAGGGGTCAGATTAGGCGAAATTCGTTTAAAAAAAAACTGCTTTTGCCGAGTACTCCTTTTAGCGCACCGGTGGTTTTATAATATCTTATAAAATAAACATTAGCAGTCGAATTCTGGGCTGCTAATGAATAATTTAAATCTAAATATTCTAATATTATACCAACAAAACACGAGACAGTATTTATAGATAAGAAACCCGATGAGAAATTATCTACGTCAATCCAATGTGATTTATTATTTAACCATTAAAAGCCTTAAAAAGAATTATCTATTAACTATAGACAAAAAAAAGAACTAAACAGTTTTCTCTACTTAATTAACCAAAACATAAATACGTAAGTAGTACTAAATTAGGTCAACAAAATTAATGTCTTTGAAATAACTACATAACCTATTTTTGGTAGGTAAAAATAGTTATACATATAAATAATTAATAGTACCAAATATACCTATTATACAAAATATTCATTGACAAAATAAGTATTTATTTTAATACCTTTAGTCTAGAATTCTAGAATAATATATTATATATCCTATTAGAATTCCTGCCTCGAATTTTCCATTTTTAGGCTAATCTTATCCAATTTAATATGTAGGTAGGTATAAACAGAACATAAAATCCAAGATAAAACCTAATTCTTTACATGCTTTAAGATGTAGTGATTAAAATATTTGATTGTCATCGCACATCATCAGGCATTTAATACTTTTTTAGTTTTATAGGTACATTAGGTACCTATATATTCCGTAATTATATCTTTTAGATATGGTATTTTACATTTTAGTCTACAAAGTGCTCAATACTGCATTGTTTTTATTTTATTGTAAAAAATCTAGTAACTAGTTTATATAAATATATTTTTTTGTATCAGACACCTAAGTCATTTCTATACCATCAACATATAAGGTCGGTTCTCAAAAAGTGTAACACTGAACTACACTAATTTCAGAATTCCATTCATTTGTCGCTATTTAGGCAGTGTGCACTACAACCAGCGCCTTATATTAATATATGTAGGTACATAAGGTGCAAGGATTGTTAACAATCCTTGCATAAGGTGTATATTGCACTGGCATAAATCAGCTGAAAGTTAATACTTGCGATATTTTGTTGGACTCAATATTTGAATGTCTTGAATAAGATTTTTATTAAATGCGGCCTTTGATTTTTGGGTCATTAACAACTTGTTTGCCCTCCTGAGAAAAGTATATTTTCTAAATTTAACCTGATTAAACACGCGGCTTAAAATAACATGTTTTTCATAGTACGTGCATGTATTTTTAAAATAATTTGAGATTTAATTTGCTATTTTTGTATACTTTCTAAAAATATAACAATAACAACTATGAAGTAAATAAAATTTCTCAAAGAAATAAATCACTGTAATTGAATGACATTGAATGCAACTGCAGTTGTGATTTACAGTAAGTTGTGTGTTATTTTTGTTACCTTAGCTGAGACCCTGAAATTTTTACAGGGTCATAAGTTGCCTGAGAAACTATTCAACGAGCATTAAATCAAATTAAAACCAATTAAATGTTAAATGGCCTTATAAAATACCGCCGGGAATGTGTAGACATGGATCCACCGTAATAATTGATTGTAATACATAGTATAAGGGCACAGCGACACATTTTATGTCGTGGGACAAGAATTTTCTCATAAGAATCATACTGTGGTTTGATAGGTATTCACGAGAATATTCATATAGACGAATATTTAAAAATGAGACAGTTAGTTGTTACAGAACACCACTGTTGATTTTATTGTGGATATTGATTTTTTGCTTTTATAGAACGGCTAGAATATAGATATGATCTATGAAATTCTGCCGTAATTCTTATTTTCTCCTTATTTTCTACAACAAAAAATGTCAAATAATTTGCATTTCAATTGAAAATGAGATTGTCGATACTATTTCTGATCGATCCAGATGAATTAATTTCATACGATTTTAAATAAATAGATACGTCTGTTCAATTGTTACTTCACAAAAGATCGTTTAAAAGTGAAGAAAATAAAGCACTAGGTGTAATAGCTATTTATGATACTTATGCTTATGATGAGTGTTAAGCAAAGTCCACTATTGTAGACTTTGGTTAAAGTGACGTTCTTGGAAACACACAAAATAAACTCAGTTTTAACACAATTAACATATTAGCATACAATGTTTTTTGTACAACTGTCCTATTTTGATAACAAAATATGAAAATCGTATAGTTACTTTGACATTTTTGGACAGTTAATAAATTTTTTATTTTTATTGAATTTTTACCCGGTGGTGAAAGTTTTAACAGTGGTGAATTTTTTTTTAACACGCTTCCTTCTTAGCTTTCCTAAAGATTTTTCACCGAGTCTAGCCGTTCAGCCACTTTAGGAATACCCAATTACGAATTCATCTGGAAAAGTGGACTGAAAACTATATTTTTCAAGGTTGTAGGTAGTATTGTTCCAAATTTTGACCACAATGGCAAAGTCAACATATATTCTAATTTTATGGTACTTACCCAAAAAGCAATAAAGCAAGAAACACCTTATAGGTACCAGTGGCGGCTATTCAAGTGAAGTAGGTGAAGTGCCTCTTCACCAAAAATATTCAATGCTATTTTTTAAACTCAGTATGAATAGTGAAGATATTACCAAAATACATTTTCTTTATTACTAACCTAATGTAATAATAATAATAAGTAAATATATTTAATATTAATATATTTATCATACGCTACACACACGTAAACGTTACAAAATAGAAAAAGAATGTACGTAGCCGTTTGTGGTGAAGAGGCGTCGAGTCAAAACCGCTAAACCTGCATCAATACACTGCGTTGCCATGGGAACGCTTTTACAGCTGACGTTATTATAAGGGACGAGCCAAGACGAGCTCCCACTCCTTACGGTGCAAGTGAAGAGTTCAGCCATTATGTGGGAGTGTACTTCGCGCACTCCTTTTCCTAACTTGTCTTGTCAGTAATCTGTGACCTGTCGTGAAGTAAATGCAATTTTGATTTCGCAAACGCCGAACAGTCGTTTTTATATATCAGGTTGGACAGAAGAATCGACCTGATATATAAAAACTAGGTGAGTGCTTAAAAATATAAAAATATTAGCTAGCTCTTCACGCATTTTTGAACCCGCGAGCCGCCACTGATAGGTACCTATTATAATACATATACACTTTTTTATATTTCAGTTCTGGTCTAAAATGACCAACAAAATTGTTTTATTACAACTGATAATAAATCATTTATAGGTCTTTATTATTTTAAACAAAAATTTTCTTTTAAATAGGACTATATTTCAATTGAAAATTCTTAATTTTAGTGAACGAAAATAATACAAAATTAATATCATTCTACCATACAAATTTCTGAAAATACGTAACAAAATGTTATCGTTTTCTTTCAGACGATCTAGGCCACACGTAATTGTAGGAAGTCAAATTAAACATTATTACGTCCAATGTATGTTTGATTGATTTTTACTTAAGTGAAATTTAATGTTCTTGAGTATTATTATAAATATCTATATAACATTTAAACTACATTAGTACCTGCTACAGCATTTTATGTAAGACGATAACGCATTTTATTGTTAGCCGACTGAGGTTAGCAAACATTTTTATACATTTGAAAATTCGAATAAAAAAGTAAAAGAAATTTCAAAACAGGAGCTTGAACTCCCTACCATTTCCAGAACGAAAAAATTTAAAAATTCGTAACCGAAGCTACTCCAGCACTCATGCAACTCAATAAATCTACTATAAGAGATGGTTAAAACATTTTTATTACACTTTCTTTTAAAGGTACTCTTTTAATATAACCGATGTGAAAGATTCCACATCCATAGATTTCAAGTAGGACTATAAATCGATAAAGCCGTGGTCACAACAGTTACGTTCAAGGATCAGTCAAAAATAATGCACGTAAAAGCACTACTAGCGACTATTTCTGACTAATGTTTGAACAAAGTTAATGTATATACTTGCGTTATTATATAAACAAGCATGGAAATCTTTTTTCATGCTTAAAATATAAAAATTAGAGAAAATGTTCATTATATTTATTTATTAGAAACCGCGACCTAAATCGAAATGGTGGTGACACAGAAAAAGTAGATAAGTACCACCTATAACTATCTTCTTTAGCATCAGAGAAAGAACATATCGTAACTGTTGCAAAGAAGGTATTTGATTAATGAAAACAATTAAGGCATTTTACAGTAATTAGAAGTACACTGCAGGACTTTATAAAACAGAAAGTTATTGATGAAACAGAAGTGCAAGTGTGCAAATACAATAAGAATTTAACTTTTAACAGTACGACATCTAGTTCGATTATTTTAACCTTGAAATGTCGTGTCGTGTGTCTCGCAAATAGGGAGCAGAGTTCGATAAAAGTCACCTCATGCGAGGAATGTATTTTAAGTTGTGCATCGTCATATAATTTGTTTTTACCTGATTGCAATACCTGATTTGATGTACATAACCTACATATTTACTGCATTGTACAGAACACAAAAAATATTAACTGGGAAAACCTGTATTTTTTGTTTATTATGTTGTTAAGTTTATATTTTATTTACCTATGTGGTTGTTTTAGAAAATGCAAAAAATGTAGAAGCAAACTTTCAGGGTTTTTCGACAAAGGAAATTTCCCATGTCTAAATGAGGTCCATAATTAGACGCATCTGATTTCAAATATTTATTCTTTCTCCCGTTTCTAATTTCTCCAGACATAAACTTGGGATATTTATAAATGTTGGGTGTAGCCAAGGACATTGGTGTAGCCTACTTCTGATTGACTTATGATTGACCATGACCATGTCTACTTCTGATTAAATTAGACGCATCTGTTTTCAAATATTTATTCTTTCTCCCGTTTCTAATTTCTCCAGGCATAAACTTGGTATATTTATAAATGTTGGGTGTAACCTACTTCTGATTGACTTAAAAAAATATAGAAATAGCTGCCGAAAACTAATGCCACGATCTCGATTTATCCGGATGTAGCGTATCTCACAATTTTTTGATTATTCTGGAAAATCCACATTCGATATTATCTACAAACCGCATGTTTGTCAATTACATTATGGTAGATTTCGGTATATTAAGCAGAAACTCGTAATTATATTGTCATTAAAACTATTCAGTAATGCGAAGCAAAACAAGGCAAATTGGCAATGGACATATTTAATATTACTACTATTATGATCCATTCATTGTTATCAGAAAGTGGTTATTGTTTGTAACATAACTACGTATTATTGAAAACATAAATAAACAAACACGCAACTAAGTACAAGAATTGGTTTTACGAAATATAATACGAAGTTCTTTGTATAGTAAATTTTCGATCCTTTGTTGCCTATGCTATGATCAAATTAAGTTTTGTTGTTGTGAAAATTCTGTAATAGGGTGGTACTATTGAAATCCCATACCTCGTCATAAAGGTTAAATAATTAAACATTTATGATAGCTATTCGTAGATGAATAGCCATTAAAATTTCCTACATTTAATTAACTTCTGTAATTTGATGTTTTTATACAATTTTTAAATCCATTGTTTGTTCAATTTAGCAGCAGGTGTAAAATATACAGGTTGTATATTTTTTAATAGTAAAGTGACTTAAAAGACTAAGAGTAAAAGCCGTACAATAATTTTCATCTTTTCCTGCTTGGCAATAAACTAAGCAAGATTCTATTTTAACCCCATAGGCCACAAACGCTCTTATTGCGCATAACAATTTGCATGGTTTGTCAAAAATAATAGTTTAAACAAGTTTTCGACAGCAATCAGCTCAATATTGTTCAAAAGGTCTATCATTATCTGGGTACCTACTTTTAGATAAAATTTTAAACAGCAAACATGATACAGAGGAAGTTCCAATGATGTCATTTTGAGCAAAATGTTAAGAAATATGGTTTGCAAAATGGAAAACAATAGCGATTTAGCGTTTCAGTTTTTTCGTATCCCTCTAGGGGTGAAACTTCGAATTCCCGTATAAATTGTAGGTTTTCATCCCCGCAACTCTTCAAGCATTTTTAGTTGGAATGTGAATAACATAGAAAGCGGAAACTAACACCCAAAGTTTTTTTAGTAAAAGAAAGTTATTTTTCGCGGATCGCGTTCCCAACTATAATAAAATAACAAAAACTGTATAAAAATCTAGATTTAGGATGAAAAAGTAAAGCGATATGCACATAGGAATATGATAGTATTATTGCATTCGGTGAGTGGCTTCGAAGGTTAGAACCATCATTGTATATATTACATTTAAAAAATATTTGAGGATATTACCCAATATACTTATTGAAAACGAACTAAATAGACCATACCTACTCCAAGCGTATACATATTAAGGAAGGTACACGAGTACATCTACGGTCTAATTACAATATTATAATTTAATTAACTATGAAGAAGATCAGGAATTACTTCGATTTAACAGCAATTAAGATATTGGAAAAGCAGACTGTGATTAGTTATATTTTAATGCTAATGGATTTTAAATAGGTGCAGAGGAATCCCTAATATCTACCTGCAACACAGCTGATAACGACAATAAAATAGGCTTCTAGGAGGCAGTATTAGGTATCTGAATCCACCCTAGCGCAACTCCTAATATATGTGTATCATGTATCTGGCCGCCAATATCCATTGACCGTGGTCATGACCTGGGATGGTTTGGGGTCGAGCGGGATTATTGCTCTTTACCCTCCCCATCGCTGTAGGCCATGGACTGCCTCGTAGAGGTGGACCCCATCCTTCACCAACCCCGACCACAAAACGTGATAGGTGTGGGCGATTCGTGGGGTCTCCTCCTGTCCTGGCTCTACCCTGCAGGCTGGGCAGGATCTTCTGGTACTCTTCTGTAATGTCTTCTTTTTTCGCCTTCATGTCTATAACCCACCGGGGGTAGTCTGTCTCGGGCGAGGGCGGCAAGTGCCGCTCTCGTCTTGGGTGGTAGTTTGAGGGGAGGTCAGGAGTGGCTGTGTAGCGGGGATGCACCTCTAAGGGAGCCAACTGGCCCTTTAGCATTATGCAAGGCAAGGGAACGGTACTCGGAAGTGATCCCGCGACGGCTGTCGGCGGTCGCGGCTTCGAGGGGAAGTCTGGATGATGTCGTTTTTTAGTCGCTTCGTCGCCCTCTACGCTTGTTCTGGGTGGAACAAGCGTAGAGGGTATCTGAAACATAAGATCTTACTCTCATCCTGGGTCCAGCAGTTGGAGTCTTGGCCGCTTGTGTACAGCGGCCGCATCGGGCTCGTAGTCCACGGCTTCCCGGATTAGCGGGTTGCTGTGCGTCTCGGCACGCGCGAAGAACTTGACTCCTGATGACTTCTAGGACTGGGACAATGGAACATAGTCGAGGTCCCGGTATATATCGGCTGTCCGAAGGTACCAGCGTGCACCTACCGTGATCCTTAGCGCGATATTTTCGACGGCCTGGATCTTCTTCTTTGCAGCAATCGCCCATGCTGCTCACGCATAGTCAACTGGGGTTGGGTGACTGTCTTGATCAGGGTTCGCTTATTCCTTAGGCTGAACTCGCTGGTGCGATCCTGTATCCAAGATATACCTAATTATTCCCATGTACAGTATAATTTTATTTTACTGCAAATATATTTAAATATTTATTGAATGATCTAGATATTATATAGTGACAATTTATTGATATTATCTATTGATAAAGTATTATTGACTGATCATTTTTACTCGCATTTTAGGGTATATATCTGATACTAAAATCAGAAACAAATATAGGAACATAGGTCACGTTATTTTATGATTAAACAATGAGTAATAATTATTGGAGAATTACAATCTTCCCGAATCTCTTAGTTATTCCCAAAACACATATCTAATTTATAGATTAAAAATAACAATGCAGTTCAAAAATTTATCTCGGATGGTGACTAAAAGGAAATCGTAGGTTTGCAAAATGTTTGATTTACAGTTCTGTGAAATAACTCGTTAAAACCAATTTATGGTTTGTATACGAATAAAATAAATACGATTGAAGGCATGACGTAGTTTTAGCCACCAACTAATATAAATCGAAACGAAATTTGGAAAAACAATCAAAATATTTGGTACTTTAACAACTATATTTGATAATTGTAAGTTGTAAACCTATATTTTATGTTGTCTTGAAACCAGATTTTGCTGTTCCAAAAAAATTGGTTCTGTAGGCGATTGAACTTCTGATGGATCTTATTCGGGATCTTATTTTCGCTCTATCGAGCGAATACTGCGATTTTTTAATTATTATAACCAATGGGAACATAGGAAATTATTATATATATTGCTATTGGCTGATGTCATTAAAATTGATCTGCCTACTCGCTTGGAGCATCAAGTCAAACGCACCATTATTTGCATATTAGGTATTTAAATGATTACCTTTTGCATAAATGGTGTTTTGAAATTTAAAATTATTCTATAAATGTTGAACAGATAGGCACTTAAAAATGACAGCATAAATCCAATATTATAATAAATAAATAAATAAATAACAACGCGGCGATATTTTTTCGTCTGATCGTCCGTGTTCATTTACTCGTTTTGGTGTGTCTGGAACAGACAAGCTGTGATTTATATCTTTATTATCTTCGATCATTGTCTATTTATTGGTAATCATAGTACATAGAATTTCACATACTAGAACAATGACATCTATATTCATTATCATTATTACTCATTTGGCAAACAAAAAAACTGGGTCAAGTGCTCTCGGATTTCATTTGACATTATTTTTTTATGGTGCGAATATTAAGATTCTGCACACATTTTTTTATTGTGTTAATCTACTGACGCAACTAT
The DNA here is from genome assembly GCA_963924545.1 of Pogonocherus hispidulus. Taxonomy (NCBI): domain Eukaryota; kingdom Metazoa; phylum Arthropoda; class Insecta; order Coleoptera; family Cerambycidae; genus Pogonocherus; species Pogonocherus hispidulus. The sequence goes on along the minus strand of OZ004698.1, from coordinate 45,080,842 downwards.
GCTAACTTCAGTCAAAGCTGTGACGCAACGCAGCTTGAATCGATTATTTTATCCTCGGTTTTACTCACACTTCACCACCACATACAAATTTTCTTGGTTTATACTGCAAGAGGAAGCAGGTATAATGCAATAACCCTATAGGGTTCTTGGGTATAATGTATGGGGTATAATGTACAGAAATAGGGAAATGTCATATTCTAAAAATACAAGTACCAAGTAGGTGCTACAATGTACCTTCGAACATGCGCATGGAGCATACCAAGCACATAAACATCAGAGTAATACTCTGATACATCGATCTTATAGTACTAGATACTAGCAGAGACATACTAGATACGGCATAGGGTATTTAACAGGATTGAGATTGTCTTGTTAATGCAAAGTCACGGACTTGGAGCTCTGCGGTATGAGCGGGGATTAAGGTACTCAGTAAAGAGCCAATCCCGTAGTATGCTCGGATAAAGAGCCAATCAAAAGTATCAAAAATAGAGGACCTAGATCCCCCCCCCCCCCTTGAACAAAACAAATCACCCCAAAGCCGTATCTAGTACTATAAGATCGATGCTCTGATACATAAACAATACAAATGACAATCGCATTTCACAACTGAGCAAACTCCGATGTACAATGTAGAAGCTACACAAAAAATGTTAACAGACAATATATATTTCCTTTCTCCAGTTTCTATTTCTGGGGGGTTGTCTATTAGATTTTGACTTTGACTATGGGGTTACCTCTGCTATTTTTTCTTTAATTATAAAATGGTAAATAGAAAGGTAGATATTTTTATAAAGTTCTTCAATCCTGTTTTTAGGTTTTTGAAAAAAAACCAATTGAACGTCACGTTAAGATCTGACTTTATTTTCTATGGCTTAACTTCCACTTGCGTTGTTTTAAATAATAATTATTGTTACCCTTTTTAGCCAAATGTTCGTCTCAGTCTATAAATATTTTGAAAAACCAACATCTGTAAAAGCCAGTTTTTAAAATAGATGTAAATTTCAGTGCTATTTGGTTATAAACAAGAAAGTAAACATTTTTCTAACATTACAATAATTATTAAACAAACAATAGCAAATCACCTGTTCAGTGTCATTGTTATAATAATTATCATAGCACTGGACTGTTATTAACAATTGTAAGTTACCTAGATATTATTTATCAGTAATAAAAGTTTTTTGCATATCATTTCATTGTATTCTTATACAGGGTGACATTTGGAAAAGTTGTAATGATCCGTATCTTGGGTATCAAAGAAAATATTAGAAAAATGTTAAAAAGGTAATTAGTTGTGCTGTACTCTGTAATATCTTTAGAAACTTAGTGTATACAACTTTTGTATTTAACAATCTTTCTAAAATGAAAATAAAAAATGTTAAGTGTTTATAATCGGTCGATGAACCTGCGCAAATAAATTCAATATGCTAATATTTTTATAGTTTCAAAAGTGTGGAAAAATACCTATTGAAGGAATATAGTTGGGCAGTAAATCTATTCTGAGGTTTTCATTTCTGTTACACAAAAAACTGCCTATAATAACAACAACAGTATTCATTTAGTACTTCATTAAATATAATTGAACACGGTTGATCTATATGTATATGATTTCTACTTTTATAAATACTTTTTTGTTTGTTTCAGTGCCTCTCAGCCACAAGCAATGAATCAACTAGTCGATCTGATGAATCGGGTCACTGTATATGGTATGGCCAATGCAATCATGTGGGCTCTCGGCAGCAAAACTGTTTTTACAATGGAAGTGCCTTACAGCTAAACGGCACTGGCCCAAACTCAGGTCCAGTTCTTCTTGAGAAATTGTGCCCACACATATCACCCGAAAAAACGTGTTGTGACACTGAACAACTTAGATCCTTCGACACAAACATCATGATGGCAGCAAACTTCTTAAAAAGGTGTCCTTCTTGTATGTCAAATTTAGTCAGGCATCTCTGCGAGATGACTTGCTCTCCAGTACAGTCCAACTTTATAAATGTTTCGAAAACTGCCGTGAATCCTAAGACAAATAAAACTTACATTACGGAGATTGATATATTTATATCAGAAGATTACTTGCAAGGTACTTACAATTCCTGCAAGCAAGTCAGCGTCCCTTCGACGGGACAACTGGCGCTAGATATTATGTGTGGAAGTTGGGGTGCTGCAAAGTGTTCCGCCCTAAGATGGTTTTCGTACATGGGCGATGCAAGTGTACCTTTTGTGCCCTTTCAAATTAATTATAAGAATGAATCGAAACCAGTAGTTGATGGTTTTATACCTATGAATGTACCTGTCATACCGTGCAGTCAGGGAGTTGATGTAAGTATGCTGTATATTATTATGTAATAGGTATTGTATGCCTTTAAGGCCTGGTTTTTCAATTGGAAATTATACTATGAGTTAAATAAGTAACTCGTACTTGTAAGTATTTGTTAATTCCGAGATAACTAAGGTATATTTGGAAGTGTGTTTCAATAATAATATCTGCTCCAGTTAATAAACTTCCAAGTTTAAGATACATAATTCTGCCTTCAAGAAATAGGATGCCAGTAGTATTTTATTTTAATTATACTTAGGTATAATTCTTAATACAAAAATACTCTAATTATGTATTTGCCTTTAAAAAACTTGTATGCACATTCCATTGTACAGGGATATCAAAAATTATCTTGGTCAAGGATGGTTGTGGAATGTAAAACGTGTGTCTTACTTTAAATTTTTGAATATGTTTTGTTGTGACAGAATCTGTCAAGTCATTGTGCTGAAATTTTCTAATCCAGTTTTTGAATCATGCCTCTTACCACACAGTACAAAATTTTCATGATTGAAGCCTATTTTCGAACGGGTGCGCTAGTTAATGGAAATTGGCAATACAGTCAACGTTTGTGTTTGGACAATTTTCGAGAGCACTTCCCAAACGTGGCAATATTACCGGACAATTTTTATGCGTGCCTTACAAATTGTGTTGAAGTGTTTCGCGAAACTGGTTGTGTGACTCATAAAAAAGGTGCTGGTAGACCAAGAGTTCGTACAGAAGAAGTTGTCCATGACGTTCGTCAACGTATGGAAGAGGAGCCTGCAAAACCTTTGAAACGTCTTTCTCAGGAAACTGGACTTTCTTATGGAACATGTCATAAGATTTTAAAGAAAGTCTTGATTGAACATGCATCCATATAAGATGCAAGCACATCAAGCTCTTCTGCCCGCAGACCACCCCAGACGCCTTGCTTACTGCCATTGGTTTGTCAATAATTTAATGAACGACGATCTTCTGGACTTAACTTTTTTTTCTGACGAAGCGTGGTTCCACCTTTCGGGATACATCAATTCTCAAAATATGCGAATGTGGAGCAATGATAACCCTCATGTTTTTACTGAATCGCCACTACATGCTCAAAAAATTGGTGTTTGGATGGCAGTTTCTCGCAGAAGAATAATTGGGCCAATTTTTTTCGATTTCACCGTCAACGCAGAAAGGTACAGACACAACTTTTTGGCTGAATTTGCGTAACAGTTAAACGATGATGAACTTCGGTACGGTTATTTCCAGCATGACGGTGCAACAGCACATACTACACGAGAAAATATTGCTTTCCTCCGCGAGTTTTTTGATGACCGCCTGATAAGTTTGCATACAGAAGTTGAGTTTCCTCCGAGATCACCTTCTTTGACAATTATGAACTATTTTATATTTCCTTACTTAAAAAACAAGATTTTCGCAACTCCGGTAAATAATTTGCAAGAACTGCAACAAAGAATTGTTCAGCAATGTGCAACCATAACGCCAGAAATGCTGCAAAACGCTTTTCACTTGTGCATCGAACAAAACGGGGGACATTTCCAACAATTACTGTAATTTAGTTTTTCTTGTTACTAAAACCGTTATTTCATAATTTGTAGTTCATTATTGTTTTACAACTGAAATAAATAGGTATGAAATTTGTAGGTTATTGATGATGTCAGTGTGACAGTGACATAATTATTTCAAATTTAAAGTAAGACACACGTTTTACATTCCACAACCACCCTTGACCAAGATAATTTTTGATATCCCGGTAGTACATGATGTGTTTATGTTATAATTTTATTTTCAATTGTCAAAAATAATGACATAATTATTTGCTGTCAGATATTAGTTCAGTCCTCCTTTACAATTCCTGAAAACCATAATAATTAATAGGAAATATTAAAGAATGAGTTGCATTTTTGTTCAATTTATTTACATAAGTTATCAGCAGTTTACTGATTGTCTAGGCTGATTAGTTCGGCTGTTGCCATACAACACAACAAATGAGAGTGGACAATATAGGTACTAAAAGACTCTAGGTTCAAGCTGTAATTTATAATTTTATTAAATTGGTGCTGACATTATTCTATAATAATGTGCCAATTCTAAATTTTTATCCTCTATAATAATAATAATATAAATTATTATTATTATTATTATTATATTATTTATATAAAGGAACCTAAGATACTCCAGATATGTAGAAAATTGAATAATTTGAAAATGAATTTAATCATAAATTTCATTTTTAGGCAAATCTGAATTTATGTCAAAAAATTACACACCTTGCATCTAGAATCTACCTTCATATTTCATATACTTACATTCATACAAAATATAATTTTTAAATTCTCTAATATTCTAGAATACTTCACTGTTATGGAAAGTTTTCTGGTAAATACACTTTTACATTCAGACCTGTAAAATTCCTTTCATTAGGTGTTAATTGATGAAGCATAGGACACATGGTGACTGGATCTGATCAATAAATCGTTTTTATAGTGTCGGAATTATTCTTTTTATGTCTCCTAATGTTGGTTACCAAGCAACTTAAAATTTCCTGATAGAGAATTGTTAATGTAGCAAATGCAAATTATTATTTTACTTCTCAATGGTTTAATAATATTAGATATTTTTATATACAATAATAAATAAAAGTTGTAGTGAAACCAACAATTTTTGGATAATGGATAACTATCGCATAAAATATAAACAAAATCAATACGTACGAATTTAACGTAAAGTCATAGCTATTATTATCTATGGATACAGCATCTGCATAACATGTACTTACAGATATGATTCTATATGCATAAATAAAATTTTAGGATCTAAATTCTGGTACCTAAATGACGAAAATGATAAAATTATTACAATAAAATATGCATTGTAAGTTTATATCAGCAACCTATTTTACTTTCTTTTTCAAAATTAGTCTTTTTTCAATATTTATTTCTCTTAACTGTGTCTGTAACATACCTAATTTTGTTTCTATCCTTTCTTAAACTACAATCGACCACACAGTGTTCAATATATGTTATTCATTTTTATTGTACACTATAAGATCTATATTCATTATTTTTTAGGCCAACACACCCGCTTGCAGCTGTGTTGATTGCGAGGCAAGTTGTCCAGTACCTCCTCCCCAACCCCCGGCCCCACAGCCTTTCCACATTGCTGGATTTGATGGTTACACTTTCCTCATGGTTGTTATTTTCCTTGTGGGCTCACTAATGTTTCTACTGACGATATTTGTGTGCTCCTCTGGTACAAGTGTCGGTAAGTAGTGTACATTAGTTGTCATCTTCATTTTTCATATTTTTGTTAATTTAATCATTCATTTCGGTTTCATGTGAATGTTTTTGTTTTTTAAGAAACTGGTTTGTTTTGTAAATAGTGTACATTTTTTTAGAGGTTAGTAACAGATTTTTGAAAAGAATATTAACATCTAAAGATAGCAATTTAACTGAATTATTGAAAGTATGGAACTTTTGTTTCTCATCATTGTATTCTTTATCTTTTATATTTAAAATGAGTGTGGGGTGTAACCTTAAAAACGAATTAGTTTTTCATAATGCAGTGTGTATTTTTCTTTATGGATAGTCTGTTGTACCAACCTATAAGTACAATAGTTAATTTTCTGTTTTTTAATCTTCACAATGTTGTTAAATAATTTTGTGCCTGTCTAAATAAATTCTGTACAGTTACTTTGATTTAGAGACCTTCATTCAATATGCTCGCATTGTCAGTTTGTATTTAATAAGGTCTGTAATTGAACCTACTTTAATATGATAAGTGTTTTTAAAAAACATATTTAGTTCTATTTTATTAAATTTAAAATTAGTTCAGAAAGGATTAGCTCACACTCTCCCACAAAAACTACATTTTATTTTGATTTAAATTTTACAAATTACAATATTTCTAAGAATAAGGATATGAATACAGTGTATAGTTTTCATTTGTAGGCTGGGTAAGGCAAGTTTAACTTTGACCATAGTTTAAACTACGGTCAAAGTTAAACCCATATGGTAATACGTAGCCTTAAGGCTAATTGGTTTGGTTATTCCATATATTTTACTGTGCGTAATATCTTTTTAATGAGATAGTATTAACAATCAAACAAGCATTTTTTTAATGCGGTGGTTTGGGAATCCAACTAACATATTAATTTTATTTAACAAACATTCACTAGGTGTAAAAAAATTCAAAACAAACCAGTTGTACATTTGAAGCATGTTTTTGTTATTTTTTGTTTGCTGGTGAAGGTTTGCCTCGATTTGCCATATATCACAGAGCAGCTGAACAGAGTGGTTTTTTCACAGGAGGTAATGCTTACAACTACGAGAGAGAAATATTTGATGCGGGATTAGAAAATTGTCCGGAGGAACGCCAAGGTACACTTGAATGAGGGGCTTTTAATGTTTTGTGTTTCACTTGTTTTACGGTTCTGTGTCCTGGGCTTTGCTGAAATTCGTACAGTCAAATAAATGTATTGGGTGGCGCTGCTGTAAAATCACATTAACCATAATATCAGAGTGATGCAAAAACAAAAAAGTATCACTGATTGTGGATGTCAGGCATTTAATTAGTTATCTATCATGTTATTAATACTATCAATACACACATGAGAGATGACCCAAAAGGTTCATGGCGATTAACACTACAAAAATTGTTTAACAAAACTCAAAACTGCCATGAAAAGTTCAAGTATTTAATAATATGATTAAGAACTCCATTTAAATAACTGGTTATTACTAGTAAAGTATAGGTGTCCACCCTGGTGTCAAAACATACATTTTATAACATACTTTTTAATTTTAAGAAACTCGATATAGATTATTCTCAATATCTTGACTTTTTTCTTAGTACTGTGATATTTTTATGTATTTATTTAAACTGCCACTTATTGAAGCGAGGAATTTTAAGCCCTATCGAATGGCCAAAAAAATATACAGGGTTCTATTTAAAATTCTCAACATAAGTCCACATCCGGAAAAGCAGGAAGTGATTTTCAAATGTTTTTTTGAAATTACTGCCCATTTTGACTTTCTTTAGTGCCGATTTCGAAAAAAAAGTATGTTTAACGCCAACATGTTTTCGTAAAAGTAGGCTTCAAGTTCTGTCAACATTTAAACTGTAAACAAATAACTTGAAACGAAAATATCTAATGACTAATTCCCAGCTGTTTTATTTTGGCAGTTAATTTCAAAAGAGCAGGCAACATATTTCACCATTTCACCAAATTCTAACAACATAAATATTGTTGTACTCATTCGTCAGAAAAAGAACACTTTCGAATGAACTACTTTTGAAAAAAACTAAAACTATCAAAAAAGGAAGCTATGCAGTCACCTGATGTATAGACATATTAGTGACATGGACATTCACAAAACTAAATGCTTTGTAAGGAGATTTTACAGCAATTATACACTGGATGCATTAGTGGCCATTCGTTTTTACTTTCCATGGATGCGTTCGTAACTTTATTTATTTTTTGTTTTCTTCTGCTTTGCTCTTGGTTGTATTTCAAAACATGTATTATTTTTAAAAAATGAGTTTTGTTTCACATCTGAATTTGTTGCTTTTCTTATTTTCTCGTTATTAGAGTTATTTTTAAATTTATCCATTGTCCATTTTATATTATTCATTTTTATGTGATGTGTATGTTTAGTGAGTGTATCGTTTTTTGTGTTTGTTTATGTTCTTTGCTTCTTCAGTTTTATGTGTAGATATATTTTAACTAATCGTTATCAGCTCTACATCCATTTATACATTAAGCATTTGAAAATACATAACCATATTGATAATTTTAAATAAATTTTCATACTTAAATACATAATACACTAATTATGTTTTATTGATCTGTTTATATATGACGAAAAATTACCATTTCAGATTTGTTTATAAGAGTATCTCATGTATTAAGTATGTGTATATATATACATTTTGGGGTATATTTCCATATGAAATGTTTACGCTCATATTTTCACTATATTTAATATTGTGGCATAAAATTTCATGTCCATTATATAGTTCACAACAACAATTTATAAAGAAAGCCAAATGAACCTTTGAGCATTTTTACGTTATAAGTTAAAGAAGGTAGTTATTAGACTCGGTAATAAGTAAAAAAAGTAACAAAAAACAAGAAAATTGTTCTTATTTGTAATGTTAATGTATCAGTTTCACGTAGAGAAATATACTACTAATCTACGTTTGAGCATTTGTCTGTGCTGGAAGATGAAGGAAAATAGAAAACGCAGGCATTTTTAACTTTATCACAGTCAATTATATCTTGATATATTCGCACCATTGGACCTTTGCTTGTTAAATAAACAATATGCTTTCTACTGTTGAAGTATGAGTATTTTACATACCTTTAGCATTTCTTGAGTATATTTAACATTATTATCATGTAAGGCATTTAACATTATTATCATGTATCAGGTAAGGTAAATTATTTATAACTAAATTTCACTTTGAGACTTTTTGTAGTTGCTAGATGTAAAACATGTTAACTTCAGTGGATATTCTCGGGAGAAATTATATGCCTTTTCATTTAAAGGCCAAAAAGATTAGTGCCAGGCACTCTGAGGAGAAGATATTATAAAATCTTTAAATAGAAAATAATGTAAACAAACTACTTCATAACTAGATATATATATTATTTTTTGTTGAATTTTGTATGTACATGCTGCTAAATATGTGGTATGTAGCAATTTACTTTCATATGATCAGAAATGTGGACATTAGGACCAACCAGAATACCAAATTAGGACCAAATGATAAAAAACCAACCAGGAGGCCAGGATGTAAAGTGTTTCGACATGAATCCTTCATAATTTTATCAGTTGATAGTCAGATCTTCTCACTTGAACACATAACACCATTTTTTTACCTCTTAAATGACATAATTTTCCATAGTTATTATAATTCGCTGTGGGAAATATAAATATATACATGGATATATTATTTCATACTATATTGCTTTACACTACTCAACTACACATCTTGACATGTATCTAGTCATACTTTAAATGAATATTTCAGCTAATAATAGCACTTACATTATAAAAATGTAAAATGTAATCCTTTGTTGGTAGCTTAGACCATATAAGTGAACTATATGGTCTAAGATTGGTAGCAATGTAATATACCAACATATATATTGTTTATTCAAAGTGGGGTATTTTGGACATATTGCTACGCTTTGTAAAAAAAATATTTTAAGTTAATATCATCATAATGGATTTCAATAGAATATTTGGAATAAATATATACCACCTTTTTTAACCTTAACATACTTCTACGAGATTAGACTGTAAGTTAAAACTGGCTGCCATAAATTTCTCAGGCCGGACGATGTCTCACTTTGGCTTCTAAGTATGTGATCAAATTGAAATTATGAGCGTAAATATTCCTGCACCGATTTTTGTGGATATTTGGTGGAATGTTTTGGGATATGGTTGGTTACAGTGGCTTTGGTGACTGGGCACAAATCCGAAGATTTGAGGGCTGTAGTTGGGCGTAGATTGGCTGCCAACGAGCGTCATTCCTCCCAGGTGGCTTTAGGAGATGGAGAGGATAGTCCACTTCAATCGTCGAAGAGATCCAGTACGTTTGTTGCCATTTTTTTCTTGATCCCTAAAAGAGATAGCTTTACTGCATCTCTATTGTTTCTGTTGCAACATAAAATGGTTATAATACATACAACAGAAATGGGAGCGTAAATAATTCATCCCTGCGAATTTTTAAACCGGTCAAAATACTGATATCAAACAAAAACTGGATGTAGAATCAAATATTCTACTTTCTGATGTAAAATTGAAATGTGTGTCTATAAATTTCAGGTTCCTTGTTGAAATTTAAAATAGTAGGGTGGTGTATATGATGACACATTGTTTAAAAGACATTTCTTTTCTGTATGCAATAACAGTGGCTTGTTTTACAAATTTTAATTGGTTTGAATTTTAATCAATTCATTCTGGACCTGCCATCATTTGATTATGGTTTCAGACTGTTTAATTGTTTAAAAAATTCTAAAAATAAATATTTAATTATAATGTAAAATAACAAACATATTATTTATTATTTTGCTTTATTAATCAATCATTTTTATTACCTGATAACAAATCACTGTACAGCATTTTGGTTAAAAGTAAGTAATAAAGCAAAACAAAAAAAAAATATTTAATATCTCTGGAATAAATTAATGGAATTAAAAATCAAGTTGGATACAGAAATTATACCTTTTCAAATAATATGTGATGTAGCCAAGTTGCTATTTAAAATTTTATAGTTAATAACATCCTATGATATAGTTTAATGGCTCACATTTAAATTTTACCAGAAAACAGTAAATTGTAAGCCACTCCATCCAGTTGATGTTTTATTTTGACTATTTACTTTCTCCGTAATATATATTTCATTTCTTAAGTTCGGTGATAAGTGGTAGCAGAACTTTTCATAATACATGTATCTTTCAAAATACGCAACATAAAGTAATTTATAAATTTTGTCATTATTCTGTTTATCGCCATTTTTATCCAATAATTTATTCTACTTATTTATTTTACCAGCTTTTTGATGGATCATAAGTCTGTAATATAGTCTAAATATATAATATATATACATATATTTAGGTTATTCTTGAAATACAACGAAAGAAGACTATATTATCCTGAATTAGTTTTGCGGGTTTTCTTGTACGCTTTGGGTAGCATTTTAAATTTCATATTGCATGCTCCTGTGACTAACAAATATTTAATATAACCTTTTTCTTAAATGGTAGTGGTGGTAAGTATAACTATCTACATAAAATTAGGAAATCTACATATATATACTTATCTGGTTACTAAATATTTACAATGATGTCATACATTATGCATATCATTGTTGCATATATTACATTATTGATAAGTATTTCTTATTGATTGGTGATTCACATCATGAATCATTTTATAAAAAAGAACTACTGAAAACATTGAAATTTAAAGTTGCAACATCATTTATTTATGAAAAATATGCCCGTGTCTATTCAATTTTAAAAAATTATGGGTTATCGAATAGAAAAGTACAACATTTTCTATTTATATAATATTTATGTTTTGTTTAATTATGCTAAAATTAATTTGGATTTATGAGAATCCTATTAATTAAAAATATATTTGGTATTTGTTTAGTTACACATGATCTAGACTTTCTGCGATAATCATATACTTCTTAATTGACTCACTTCCTTATTTCACATTTTAGGAATGCACTTGAAAGATTAGAAAAGTAAATAAAATAATATATACTGCATTCTCCATTACAATATATACATATATAATGTATTGTGTGATAAAATATGCCTTATCATTTGTATCAATATCCGGGCCTTACCTACTTCTTTTGTTTCTCTTTATAGTGTCGATGAATGTTATTTTAGTAGGCAGGGTCAAGGATTGTTAACTGTTTACAGGATTGCTCGATCGCTCAATTTTGTCATCCGCCTTTGTGACGTCATCGAAGATATATGTAATCGAATTGTCAAAATATACCTACTTTGTGTTTGTTATATTTCACATTTGCAAGAGAATTTTCGTATTTGAATGATTATTAATATTATTATTTATTAAAGTTTGTAATAACAGTATAAAGTGTACCTATTTCTACAAGTGCGAGATCTTTGGATCTTTGATGACGTCACAATTATGGATTACATTGTAGTATAGGGATCGAGCAATCCTGTAAACAGTTAACAATCCTTGGGCAGGGTTGCATTGTTAGTATACTTATTGATTATATTTTAAACTTGTTACCATGGAAACTACTTAGCAAATACGCTGAATTAAATGAGGCTATAAAAATTATCAAAAATGTTGAACACAAGAAAGATTAGACATAGATTTAGAGTAGGTTGTAAGTAAATAGTTCCAAAATATACATATAAAAAAAACATTCTAGTGTGGAATGAAGGCTTGATGCGATTACTTTGCTTTTTCAAATATACTAAAGCTATATTTTGCCTAATTAGCAACCTGTAAAAATAATATATATTTTTTAAATATTTCTTTCCTTATTTTTCAATTTATAGTGTTAATTAACTTCTAGTCAAATTTTAGGTCTATTTCTTGACTATGTAGATCAGAACCCACAAATAGCAGATGAAACGCCTCTGTGAAAAATTAAGCATACTTGTTTATTTTTAAAAAAAGTATAGGGTAAAATTGGACGTAATTAAAAACACCTGTTTCAAAAAAGGATGCATTACATTTACAGGTTGCTTGTTCAATCAGCTTGTCTTACTATCACTGACTTAATTTTATCTAGCTTAACTTTTCTAAATTGCTTTGTTTTCCAAAAGAAAAAACGATAAGTTGAACTCTTATCTCTTTAAAATAATGGAGAATGTTCTATATTTTATAAATGTTTAAAAGAAAAACATGAAGTAACGTTTTTTTAACGAAAATGGAAAAATTAGGCATAATATCTCATTAAACCGCCACTGGGTTTGCTGAACATTGGTGAAAAACATTTTTTTTTAAATTTACGGAAATAACACTTCACTTAGAATTATTTCGTTCATCGTCAGATTATTTTTAATTTTTAATTGGCATTTAATATATACAGTGTGTCCAAGATAAAGTTGGGATAGCATTGGGATCTTGGAAACGGTAAGAGCTACAAAGTTGATTAAATTATGAAAAAGTTGAGCAGTTTGAGTACCTTTTACATAGACTTTGCAAAAATAAGTTATCTTTTTTTGATTTCGAAATATTTGGAAAAACATTTTTTTTGCGATATTTGCTTTTATTTATTTCTGGCGTTATTTTAACAGCTATCAAAAAATAAAAAATACTTCTACATGGTCACTTTTTGAGCTTAACAAGATGGCATTCATCAAGTTTTTGTCCGACGTTTCGTTTCCGAGAAACCATCATCAACTTCTTTTTTTTATATACGGCCCTGTATTTTGTAAATAGAAATTTTGATACCATTTTTTATTCTCAATTCAATGATGCATCACATCGCAGTTTCCTGGCCTCCAAGATCCCCGGATCTGACGCCCCTTGATTTTTATGTTTGGGGGCTACATAAAAAACTATGTGTACCAACGTAATTTTCAAACAGAGGAAGAATTACGCGAATTGGTATTAGAAGCGTTTCAAACTATTACGCCTGATGGACTTAACAATATTTTGAAAGCTACAGTTAAACTATGTTACCTATGCTTAGAAAATAATGGTCTTTTGTTCGAACATCTTTTGTAATTAACATGCTAATAAATAATTAAGATAAATAATTATTTTATTGTTTATTTGTTATAAAGTCAGGAGGCTTTTTCTCGTTAATTTTTAATGGTGGCAAAAACAAGCTAAAAACGTAATTAAACCATTACTTGTGATACATAATTGAATTGAGAATAAAAAATGGTATCAAAATTTCTATTTAAAAATACAGGGCCGTATTTAAGAAAAAGAAGTTGATGATGGTTTCTCGGAAACGAAACGTCGGACAAAAACTTGATGAATGCCATCTTGTTAAGCTCAAAAAGTGACAATGGAAAAGTATTTTTTATTTTTTGATAGCTGTTAAAATAACGCCAGAAATAAATAAAAACAAATATCGCAAAAAAAATCTTTTCCCAAATATTTCGAAATCAAAAAAAGATAACTTATTTTTACAAAGTCCATGTAAAAGGTATTCAAACTGCTCAACTTTTTCATAATTTAACCAACTTTGTATCTCTTACCGTTTCCAAGATCCCAATGCTATCCCATCTTTATCTTGGACACACTGTATAATATAAATAAACGATTTTCCCTTCAAATAGGTATAACATCGGAAATTGGTCATGAAATGGATACACATTCTATTAATAAGTCTGCTAACGATTATGACAACCCATCGTCATTCATTGAAAGATTGGGTGCAAACACTGACACTTACCTTCAAAAGACGTTTGAGCGGTGGGGTACTTTCTGTGCCGAAAGACCCTGGCTAATTTTATTTTTGGGCTTATGCTTCTTTGTTGGATTGGGACATGGCATAAAATACTTAACGGTAAGTAAAATTAATAATATCTTTTGAACCAGTGACCTACAACGTAATTTAATTTAAGAAACATGAAACCGAGAAGTTGTTAGAACACAAAAAAAAAACAGATTGTCTAGAAGAGATATTACAATGGTATATTTTAACGTCTCATCCTGAAATATAATCTTGCAGTCATCGAATTGGTTTTTTTTTCCTTCCTGCAGAATATTAAATCAAATTGGCATCCAAATTATCCTTCAACCAATTCTACAGATAAATAAATAAAATTTTATGTACATATTACAATGAAGATTGAATGTTTTTTTTTCAAATCCTTAATTTTTTTTTTATTGACATAAGAAAATGCAAGATATATAACCAAATGAAGTTCATCTACATTTTACTGTTCTTTTGCTCTACTTATCATTACATATTATAATGTAGGGTTTTGTTTTATCCTTACTAGTAATTTTTCCAGTATCCAGTACCTAGTAATTTTTTTATTTGTATTATTTTAGATCACAACAGATCCTGTAGAGCTTTGGGCAGCTCCATCCTCTCGTAGTCGTATAGAAAAGGAATACTTCGACGTACACTTTGAACCATTCTACAGAAATGAGCAAATAATTATAAGGGCTGTGAATCTGCCAAATATCGCACATAATACATCGGATGGAATCGTTAACTTTGGACCTGCATTCAATGACACTTTTCTTTTGGCAGTGTTTGAATTACAAGAAAAGATTAAGGCTATTGGGCAGGGCACGTCATATAGTTTCGATAAAATCTGTTTTGCACCTCTGAGGAGTGAAGATCAAACTGAAACTAATGTGGAGGAATGTGTGGTACAAAGTATTTGGGGTTATTATCAAGATAGTATTTCAAATTTTAATACCACTGGTGAGGATCCGAAGCACTTTAAAACAAACTACTTGGATCAGTTCATGGCATGTTCAGCGTAAGTTCGATTTGTGATATAATTTTATTTATTGATGTTAAATGTCTTATTTTTTTTTAGTAATCCATACAATCCGAACTGCCTCGCCAACTATGGAGGCCCAGTAGATCCAGCAATAGCCCTTGGTGGATTTCTAAAGCCGGGAGACACTCTGGCGAAGCAGCCGCCATATCAAAATGCCACTGCTGTCATCTTGACCTTCCTCGTCAACAATTATCACAACAAAAGTAAACTGGCACCAGCCTTGGAATGGGAAAAGGAATTAATAGCCTTCATGAAGAACTGGACGGCAACAGAGAAGCCTGATTTCATGGATATTGCGTTTACCTCTGAGAGATCTATCGAAGACGAGTTGGACAGAGAAAGTCAATCTGATGTAGTAACCATCTTGATTTCTTATCTCATCATGTTCGCTTATATTGCAGTATCTTTGGGACAAGTCAACACCTGTTCTAGATTGTTAATCGACAGTAAAATTACCCTTGGTTTAGGCGGAGTTTTAATAGTACTAGCCTCGGTCATTTCGTCAGTAGGCCTCTTCGGTTTTTGTGGTTTACCAGCTACGCTAATTATCATAGAAGTTATTCCGTTCTTAGTTCTTGCTGTTGGAGTTGACAATATATTTATCCTAGTTCAAACGCACCAAAGAGAACCAAAAAAGCCTTCCGAAACCCACGCCCAACATATAGGCCGAACACTTGGCCAAGTCGGTCCCTCGATGTTACTCACAAGTGTGTCAGAGAGTTGCTGTTTCTTCCTAGGAGGTCTCTCTGATATGCCAGCAGTGAGAGCCTTTGCTCTCTATGCCGGTATGGCTCTTCTGTTTGACTTTCTTCTGCAAATCACATGTTTCGTGAGCCTTTTGACCCTTGATTCTAAACGGCAAGCTAGTAATAGATTGGATATATGTTGCTTCATTCAGGGCTCGAAAAAGAATGAGCCAGATGCCGATGCCACAAGACAGGAAGGCATGTTGTATACATTCTTTAAATCAATTTACGTCCCAATTTTAATGAACAAAACAGTAAGATGTACAGTTATGATAATTTTCTTTGGATGGCTTTGTTCTTCGATTGCCGTAGTACCACACATAGAAATAGGACTCGATCAAGAGTTGTCTATGCCGGAGGATAGCTTTGTGCTCAAATACTTCAAATTCCTCAAGGATTATCTCAGCATTGGACCCCCAATGTACTTTGTCGTCAAAGGAGGTCTGAATTATAGTGAGCCACAGGCGCAAAATTTAATTTGCGGTGGACAGTATTGCAACATTGACTCGCTAGTAACACAAATCTTCGTGTCGAGTAAAGTGCCCGAATCCACGTACATTGCCAGGCCCAGTTCGAGTTGGTTGGATGACTATATCGATTGGTCCGCAGCAGCTGAGAGTTGTTGCAGGTACAATGCAACCAGCGGTAGTTTTTGCCCCCACACTGATGGTAAGTTGTACATTTTTTACTTGATTTTTTACTATTTTTTTGTCATATAACAATTGAATAATAATTACAAATTACAAAAAGCGAATTATGAGGGTGTTCCGTTCTTCCATGGCATTTCAGCGGATGGTTTTTTTGATTGAAGTTTATTGTTTGATACTCTCGCAATGTTGGTTGTATGCCTATATTAAACTCTCATATTCAAATAGTGGCAATATGAACATTTATTTTCGCGCTATCAGTGCCGCCGTACTGTGTAAAAGCCACGCTTATCGTTATAATAAAATTAACCGTTTCACGCTTAATATCTGCATTCTGCACCTATATCGCTGCACAGAAAAACAACTTAAGTCCATCCAGTTGCTGCATTGCCGCTGCATCCTGAGTTATGTCAGAAGAGATCATCTAGGGTAAGTGTAAATTCAACTTGAGACTTTCTTGACTCCGCAACATAAAATCTGGTTCCGGACATAAAATCCGGCTCGAAGGACCAGATTTTATGTTGCGGAAAGTCAAGAAAGTCTCAAGTTGAATTTACACTTACCCTCGATGATCTCTTCTGACGTAATTCAGGATGCAGTGGCAATGCAGCAACTGGGTGGACTTAAGTTGTTTTTCTGTACAGCGATACAGGTGCAGAATGCAGATATTAAGCGTGAAACAGTTAATTTTATTATAACGATAAGCGTGGCTTTTACACAGTACAGCGGCACTTTTTCGTATATCACCACCTTCCTCGGTTGCGGCCCGGGACGATAGTAAGTTTTTGTAAATTCAACTGCTTTTGCATTGGCTCTGAGTGGCCAATGATAGCCCGAAAATAAATGTTCATATTGCCACTATTTGAATATGAGAGTTTAATATAGGCATACAACCAACATTGCGAGAGTATCAAACATTTATATTAAAGAAAATACTAAATCTAAAACACTTTCAATTTTATTATAATTTGGGTTAATTATCCAGTTAATTAACCAAGTTGATAAGTGTGAAAATTGAGCAGTGGTTAATTTTTATTTTTTTACAGATTTTGGTAGAGCTCTGCACTTCAATTTAATACCAAACACTTGCTATATCGGACAATATTTCACTATTTTAAGATGATTTAAACAATTTTTTAATAAATATTACATTAAAAACCTCGTTAAAAACCTTCACTTTACTTTCGGGATAAAGGTTGATTATTAATTATTAGTATATAAAAACTAGTTATTAGAAAACTAACCTTTTATTACATAATATAAAACAAAAACGGTATCGTAACACAACTACTGAATAATAAAAAATAAGTACTTCATGTTCGCCATTTTATACCTATATAAAATAGGAAAATGTGCAATATTTGAAGCATTATCTGTAATCACCAAATTGTTATTTTGAACATAATTAACCTTGTGCCATCACTATTTTAAAATACACAGTTTGTTCATATTTTAGTAAATATGAACAAATGTCACTAGAAGTGACCATTTTATTCATCAATATTAGCTGAGAAAAAGTCCAATAGTCCAAAACTAATCCAAATATAAAATAAGTAAATAGTATCTTATTATCTTTAACTTGAAAATTAAAGCGGTAACAAATTTATGGAAACTTCTCATGATTCTTTTAATACAAGACAGTATGTAATATAACTTGAAACTTATATAATTTTTATTTTTAGATGACTGTGACGTCTGTGAAATAAGTTACCGCCCTGATAACCATCGACCTATCACAGAAGACTTCGAACGTTACATTTCCTTCTTCATCCGCGACAATCCTGACGCCTCGTGTGCCAAAGGCGGACATGCGGCCTATGGTCAAGGTGTTAATTACAAAACTAATAGTACTACACATCTCTCTAAAGTAGGGGCTTCATACTTCATGGCTTACCATACAATACTAAAAACATCCGCTGATTATTACGAAAGCATGCGATCTGCCAGAAAAGTGGCCGCTAATATTACAAAAACTATAGGCGCAGAAGTTTTTCCCTATTCTGTCTTCTATGTGTTCTACGAGCAGTACTTAACCATGTGGCCTGACACGCTTCAAAGTCTAGGAGTGAGCTTGCTCGCCATTTTTGTCGTAACATTTTTACTTATGGGATTCGATATATTCTCGAGTCTCGTGGTGATTATAACCATCACGATGATTTTAGTAAATCTAGGAGGACTTATGTATTGGTGGAACATAACCCTTAATGCTGTATCATTAGTAAACCTGGTAATGGCTGTTGGTATATCGGTGGAGTTTTGCTCGCATTTGGTCCACAGTTTCTCGGTCTCTATTAAGCCGACAAGAGTGGAAAGAGCAGCAGATGCCTTGACTCGCATGGGAAGTTCCGTATTCTCGGGGATCACCTTAACTAAATTCGGAGGGATTATCGTATTGTACTTTGCGAAATCCCAGATCTTCCAGGTGTTCTACTTCAGGATGTACTTGGGAATAGTGTTATATGGTGCAGCACACGGGCTGATATTCCTTCCAGTACTGCTAAGTTTTATAGGTAAGTCCAAGATATATGTTTATCTTTCGTTTGGTGGTGGTCTTTAATTCTACTCTTTACCTTAATCATGCTTGGGCAGCTCACAGTTTTGTTGTGTTACGAGGTGTGGTTCGATTACCGTGTAACCATTTTGGTGAAAAACTTGTAAAATAAATAAATATGTGCTTGAATAAGTAAGTGGTTGATGAAATAAAACTAATATGAATAATTTACTTTAACATTCTTTACAATTCAATATTTTAAGTTAAACATATAAATAAATAAATAAAATGTGTAGAGTCAAAAGTTATTATTAACAGTTAGTTATTTAAGGAATCGTAAAATACCCACGCACATGCTTGCAACCCACTGTCTCTGCATTTATGTTGTGTATGTAATTTCATTTTTCATATTACTAATTATTGGCAGGTAATCAAGAAGTTATTCATCTATATTTGTATACCAATTGAATGTTACTTTTTTAAATAGTTTAAATAAGGTTTGTGGTGCGTTTTCATGTTTCATAGTTTTCTTTCGTGGTTAGACCATTTAAAATATCAAAAAGCAGGAAACCAGAAGCATACAAATTAAAAATTCAAAGTGTAGTATCAAGGCAAACTTCTAAAATTTGCTCCAAAAAAAAAAACTATAAATTACAATAAAATATTTGATAAACTAACTAAATTTCATCAGTGGTTTTTTAGTTTTGTATAAAATTCTGTAATACATATTACAAATCATATTTTGAATTGTCTCTGAATAAAATAATTATTATAATAAAATTTAAAAGAAATTAAACACTTAACTAGCTTTTTCCTAAACGTTTCAAGTTAATTCTTAATTGGTCGTACGTAGAAGGTTTGTATGATAAAAAATTTTTGTCAGATTGACATTTTTAATTCAAAATGTCATCGCGTGCACTGGTCACTATGATATTATTAATTCTCCACTGGCAATATCCTTCTGTTATCCTACAGTTATCACATTAAAAGCACTTTCTTTTAATTTTCTTTCAACTGATTTTTCTTCTTTTTGTTAAAATTTTAGCCTGTGTCCAATCAACCCCGTGAGCGTTATCCCATACATGTTTTACTAATGTAGACCCATCAACTTGGTAATCCTTAACATAATTTTTATGTTCGCGGACCCTTATTTGTAACGGTCTAAATGTTTCATGAGTATAATATTTACCACATTCACAATGAATTTGGTAAATACAATTTTTTTAATTTTTGTCATTATTAATTATTGGTAATCCTTAACATAATTTTTATGTTCGTGGACCCTTATTTGTAACGGCCTAGATGTTTCGCCAATATAATATTTACAAGGAATTTGGTAAACACAATTTTTTTGGTTATTATTAATTGGATTTATTTTTGTAAGTATTGATCTTAGTGTTTTTTCATTTTAAATGTCGTTCTTATGTTAAAATCAGTACTAAGCTTTTTAAGTATTTGAGATGTCTCTGTAATATAGTAAATCGTAATGGTTATTCTTGGATTTTCCCTATTTGCGAATCCTTATATTACAGATACAGAGATATCTGATAGACTTAAAAAGCTTGTAATGATTTTAATATAAGAACAACATTTAAAATGAAAAAGACTAAGGTCAATACTTACAAAAACAAAACCAATTAATAATGACCAAAATTCAATAAATTGTATTTTACCAAATTCATTGTGAATGTGGTAAATATTATATTGATGAAACATTTAGACCGTTACAATTAAGGGTCCGAGAATATAAAAATTATATTAAGAATTACCAAAGTATGGGTAATCCAACTCCCATGTATGGGATAACGGTCACCGGGTTGATTGGATACAGGCTAAAATTTTACAAAAGAAAAATCAGTTGAAAGAAAATTAAAAGAAAATGCTTTTATAAAACTTGATGATGATAACTGACTGTATTGTCAGAAACAATATTCATGGATGAAACGTGGAAAACATGGATCAAACCTCTACTGCAGAAGGATGTTACCAGTGGAAAATTAATAATATCGTAGTGATCAGTGCATGTGATGACATTTTGAATTAAAAATGTCAATCTGAGAAAAAAATGTTATCATACAAACCTACTGACGATGAGTTGAGGATCAACTGGAAATGTTTAGGGAAAAGCTAGTTAAGTGTTTAATTTCTTTTAAATTTTATTATAATAATTATTTTATTTAGACGTAATTCAAAATATGATTTGTAATATTACGGAATTTTGTACAAAACTAAAAAACCACTGATGAATTAGTTAATTCATCAAATATTATTCTATTGCATATTATAGTGTTTTTTTGGGCAAACTAGAAGCTTTCCTTGATACTTCAGTACTGCACTTTGAATATTTCATTTGTATGCTTCAGGTTTCCTGCTTTTTGTTATTTAACAGGTAGTATAATCCCAAAAGAAAACTATGAATTAAGGTTATTTAGTTTTTAAAATCTTACTACAAAAAATTACAATGAGTTCTACTCTTACCACATAGTTAGCCCAACTGGAAGGGATTTAGATTTATTGATTTAGAATTAAGTTGACTTAAAAAGGTGGTAAATTTGTCTAAGTCAGTTCTAGCAGACTTACAATACTGCGTTTTTGAAATTATTAAGACATTATTTTATAATTTGGTTTGGTTTAATAATCACCTTTACAAACTGTGAATAACTCCTTTTTCCTCAATATTTAGACAAAAAATATTACTCTGCAGTTGGTTACTCAACATTTATTAAACGGGAATATATGTTTAAAGAGTAACACAATTTAGTAACACACACACACACACACACACACACACACACACACACACACACACACACACACACACACACACACACACACACACACACACACACACACACACACACACACACACACACACACACACACACACACACACACACACACACACACACACACACACACACACACACACACACACACACACACACACACACACACACACACACACACACACACACACACACACACACACACACACACACACACACACACACACACACACACACACACACACACACACACACACACACACACACACACACACACACACACACACACACACACACACACACACACACACACACACACACACACACACACACACACACACACACACACACACACACACACACACACACACACACACACACACACACACACACACACACACACACACACACACACACACACACACACACACACACACACACACACACACACACACACACACACACACACACACACACACACACACACACACACACACACACACACACACACACACACACACACACACACACACACACACACACACACACACACACACACACACACACACACACACACACACACACACACACACACACACACACACACACACACACACACACACACACACACACACACACACACACACACACACACACACACACACACACACACACACACACACACACACACACACACACACACACACACACACACACACACACACACACACACACACACACACACACACACACACACACACACACACACACACACACACACACACACACACACACACACACACACACACACACACACACACACACACACACACACACACACACACACACACACACACACACACACACACACACACACACACACACACACACACACACACACACACACACACACACACACACACACACACACACACACACACACACACACACACACACACACACACACACACACACACACACACACACACACACACACACACCGATGAAACAAATTAAATGTTGAGTTCCACTGTATAAAATTAATTTAGCTTAGCTGTTAGCTGCAGTATTTTGTATATACTTTCTTCTGGTTCTTGAGCCTGTTATTTGTTTTGTGTTAGTTTGGTGAAAAATTGTACTTACTTGTGATAACTATAAGGGTTTTGATGTTTGTCATGCAGGGTCTCCCATGAATAAAGAGAAATTGGCGAAACACAGGACTTTAAACGGGGAACATTTCCAGGAAACACAGTTCGGCAGAGTAAGATTATTTGTCTCTATTTTATAGAATTCTTCCTCTTCCACATCAATTCATTTCATATCATTAGACCCTTGTGTGCATTGCTTCTAGGTACAACATTAGTCCCTTTGTTATTTTATTTGTTTTCTGTGCATATTACAACAATAATCGATTTTATTTTGGCCACTAAGTATTTTATGAAACTAATAGGAATTATATTAAAATCTGCCCTTTTTAAATTAGGTAATTTTAAAAATATACAAAGAAATCCAGAACGATTGACCGAATTCTGAACGCATCCTCTCCCAATTTCTGTCAGAACTGGTTTCCGTTTGTTAGTATTACTTTATTTTCTATTGTCAACTGATCAATTTTCTAAACGAACAATTAACAATAGGAAAGAAAATAATTTTAGCAAACGGAAACCAGTTTTGATGGTAATTGGGACAAGGTGCGTTCAGAATCCGGTCAATTATCCTGGATCTCGCTGTATAACACCACTTTCTTAGTATAAATTAATGCTGGAAATGTCTTAACACCCTTAATAATACTAACATATTAATAACATACATTTTCATCCAACTGGATTGGCAACAGTGTTGGCATCCAAATTGCAAATGTCTCTGCAGCAACTTCAGTATTATGCTACTCTCCGCCACAAATGGAATGTTCAGAATTCCACTACAAATTATGTATTAAAATGGGATAATTAAATTAGTAGTTTGTTTTTCGATGTTACGCATTTATTCTGGGACCACCAAGCTCCCAATAGGAATTCAGTACGTTTAGGGGAAAAATATACGAGTAAAATATTTTCCCAAGACAGACTACTCTCCTACTCCTATTGACAGAGCAGGGAATATTGGCAGTGATCTCATCACAAATTGCAGATAAATCCAATCAAATACGGTCAATTGATGTGAACATATTTTTTTGAAATTAGTTGCTATTAACCTTTTTTTTATTGTCGATCTTGGGCAACATAACTTACAACACCTATTCTTTTGAAATAAAGAATAAATAGCAAATAAAAATAAAAAAAAACTAACATGACTGGTAGGAACTAATTGCAAAATAAAGTGCTCACAGGAATTAGTCGGTACAGCAAATTTTTTCGTCATTTTAAAAAGATTGAATCGAAATGTCTTGGCCAATTTTAACAGCATAGATATGTATCAAGTATGGATAGATATCTGGCAGGACCTTCATGTTAAATATTCGCCACCAGTGACCTTCAATGAGTCTAACGTCTCTTTACTTCACCGATAGATGACGATCATTCATAAAAGTCGAAGTGACAAAGCTAATAAGAAATGACAAATTCAAAGCTAATCACAGTCTTGCAAACTGGTGACAATCTCATGCTTACGTTTTTGGAAGGGACTCCAAGCTCAAACATTTGAAAATACTGGCCTTCTGAGACAGGCTTTCGCAAAATAGGCAAATGTCAAATGTCAATACCTGTTATGTATGTACACTGATTTTAACAAGAAAGAGTAAATTCTAAAAGTTTGTCTCTTGTAAAAGCAGTGGCGGAGAGTGATTTTTGGTAAACGTATATAAGTTGGTAATCATATTTAGCCTTAAATAATTTCTCAGATTGTTGCCGTTGTTGTGTTGGGCATTTTGCATAATTTAATGTATCTAACCATCGCTGCAGCATTATTTTCATTCAATTTTGCACAAAAATACACTTGCTAGTTTCCTTCTTTTGTTTTTTTTTCTTTTTTAATAAAAAAATTGCCAAATAGCTGACATATTTGAGGCCACAAAAGTGATGTAAATAAACAGATTTTTGCTTATCACACATACTAAATTTGATTTTGGGTATGTTAAATGTTAAATATACAAATAACTAATAAAATTGGATAGAAAGGTGCTAAATTTGAATGACCTACGAGCTGAAAGGAATAATTGTTTCAAAGCTAAATTTGATAATAGATTACATTATTCATTATTCACACAAGCTCCAAAAGCTTTTCCATTATCTACATTTTATTATATTAATTATGGAAGACTTATCTATTTCTCCAGTAACTCAGTCTAATATTAATTTAGTAGTATTTTTTTTTATTATAAAAATGACTAAACACATTGCTTAACTCAAAAAATAAAACATTTTCAGGATGTGTTGAATTATAAATTTTACTTTCAACAGTATTATATTCAATATTATTATATACAATATTATTTTATATATTCCCTTCTACATATTTTACATGTAAATATAAAATTCAATTTTTTTGTAGTTACCTATCTCTGCAAACCGATATGACTCTTTGTCAGTAAATATTTTATTTTCAATAAAAATTAAAACACAAAACTTAAAATAGAAACCTAATCGAATATCAGCATAAAGCATTAAAGAAACAAGAAGTGTAGTGCCCTTTTAATACCAACTTTAAGAGTTAATCTTAATAATACACTTAATATTTTTTAAACTTCTATTTTTCTATTTTCATCCTTTTACAGATGACATGTCCTTAAAAAAAATGAGAAGCTATTGAAAAATCAAATA
The DNA here is from genome assembly GCA_963924545.1 of Pogonocherus hispidulus. Taxonomy (NCBI): domain Eukaryota; kingdom Metazoa; phylum Arthropoda; class Insecta; order Coleoptera; family Cerambycidae; genus Pogonocherus; species Pogonocherus hispidulus. The sequence goes on along the minus strand of OZ004698.1, from coordinate 45,055,127 downwards.
AAAAATTCATAATTTTATCTATAAATTATGTTCATCTTTCATAGCTATAGTTAAATTTCTGAAGGCACTTTTTCTATGGAATTATCAGCTTGTAGTTTTTTTTTATTTAGTATTGAGTATCTAGAATATGCATGCGTTGCAAAATCGTACAGATAATTTTGAAGAACCCATTTAAACCGAATGCATTTTTAGGCGTGATGCAAACAAGACGATCACGTCGCCAAACATATTTGGAGGGACCAACCGACTCAGTGGTATCACCTCTGCTGTCATCCACATCGCAGCATGGCTATGATGCTATAGCCCCTGCATTTACATGATGTAACATACTTTTTTATTTCTAGTGTGGTTGTGATTGAAAATTCTAAATATTTCTGATATTATCGTGTGAAGTCTCTCCAGTATGTGTGTCTGCTGGCTAGAAAGTATTTCATTCCTTTTTGGGGTACCTTCTATAGCCAGTTTTTTTATTGTAAAGAATATTCGATAGGGTGACATAGCTAATTGTTCTAGTTATAATTGAGTCGATTTAAAACCAAAGCATCTTTCTTAAAATTTGAAGACTGCTTTTTAAAACTGTTTTTTTATAAAAAAAAAAATTGTTGCAATTTTCAAATTTAAATATGAAAATGACGAGTATATTAATTTGTCACTCGGCTTTAGGATACAGTAGTTATAATCAGTATTGGTGTCGTTGACAGATATTTATTGTAATTTTGTACTTAGGAAATTACATTTTTTATAACAAATAGTTCACTTAAAAGGGTAAAAAATGTTTTTTACCTGCGTAGTCCATTCAAAAAACAAAAATGAATCCAAGACTTGTGTGATATAAACATTGCAAAGTATATGTGGAATGTGATATTACTACACTTTCTGCAAAGTAATTGTGAACATATTTATAATGTTTGAAGGAGTTAAATATTAATATTCTTATAATCCAAAGGCATTTCAAATCCCCCTTGATTGGATTGTACATCAACACTTCCTAAATCGGGTTTTATGCATCCAACATTTTTGCTGTCAAACACACGATTTCTACATGAAAAAATATTTTTTTACAATCATTATTTTGTCCAGTTGGTTTGAGATTTTAGTAGTCTTAAATATCAAAACCACAAAGAGAAAAATGTGGAGAATTGTATCTTTTTATTAAATAAAAATATAGTTGTATGATTTCAGTGATCTAGTAATTCAAATACCTGCATAATGTGTGAGAATGTTAGGAAATATGTACTTTTTAAACAAATGTCCTTTCTACAAAAATGATGGCGGGAACTTTGAAGGCACCGTACAAACATATCAAAAGTATTTGAGAAATCGTCTTAAACAGCTAAAAATGTTGACTTGCTAGCCTTTATTTTTCAACAGATATAAATTCTAGTACAGCAAATAATAAAGGTCATTGGATTTAGTTTTAAGTTTTTTATACATGTCTTGTAAAAGTAAGCAGCATAACAGAAAAGGCTAGATGTGCTTTTGACTAAGGTGTAAGTAGTTCAGTTCGTCCATTAACGTACTAAGAAATGCTCATTTATGTTTGTGTAGTAGATTTACAGGGTGTTTTTTTTAAGTTTTACAAACATTGATTTGCAATTTTTTGTCAAAATCGTTTTATAAAATTTTTACACCAAAATCGCATTTTTTAAAAGATCTATTTCATGATAAACGTTTTTGATTCACATTCCAGTTCCATTAAAAAGAACGTGTACTAATTTTGGTTTGCAATTATGTTGTAGTGAATTTATAAATAAGAAAATAACTTATTTTAAAAAAATGTATTATTGTACAGACAAAAAATTTATTGTAGAATATATATGTATTTTCTATTAATATATTTCTTTACCTGCCTCCCAAGTTCCTATAAAACCTGTTTTGCATATAAAAATTAAAAATTTATTTCACAATAAGAATATATTCAAATATATAATTTCTTATCCAATAAAAAGAAACTTCAATGGTTAAAAATTGATTAACAAAAACAATAATAAATCTGTCAGATTGGGATTACAGTAGTGATGTAAAATTTCTGAAAAATAAAACCTGGAAACATTTCTGGAAATTTCCCGGAAAGTTTCCCAGAAATTTATAAGATTCAGATTTTCAAAAAAACAATTTCTGTATTAGTTGCTTCATTTCCTTTTCAAGAGTAAATACATGATATATTTTTTCAATTTATAGGGAAAATATAGTGACGTGGATTTGCTGACTTAAAATATTTTTAATTTTCTTGGGCAATTTTTAAAAATAATATTTCATTTGAATATTTTTGAATTTGCTGCATTCTCCTGGTTAATTTGACACCAAATAAATAATATATGTATGTTCAAGTATTTAATACTAAATAATTTTCTCATGAAAATTCTCGAAGGTCATTTAGCGGTTTGGCGTGTAGTCAATATAACTTCAACTTGTATTGTCAAATGTAATAATACAGTATGAAGCTATTCTTGAGCACAGAGTGCAAAAGTGAAAGGTATAACTGAGTTCAAACCACTTCAGTTTGACATTTTTATGACCAATTTCAAATAGACAATAAACTTTTGCTTTAGGCTAAAAGCGTTTTCTAATTAAAAGTTATCCGTTATGAAAAGATTCAGATTACCTCTTAATACAATGAGATATCAACCATTCCAATTTTCCACTTTTGGAAAATTTCCACCTTTACTAAAGTTTTAAGTAGTTTGTACCGATGATTAGTGAGAGTAGAATGTGCTTAACTAGGCGTAATCGAGGGCTGAAACGGAAGTGTTCTCTTATTTTCTCTTAACTATGAAGAAAGGCAGAGATGTCCTGCCAATCATATGTGACTCTTGATAATTTCATAGTGTCATATATTAAATCTATCGTAATTCCTTTATGATCAAAATTTTTCTACAAGACATTTACAGCTTCATCATAGAGAAATATCTTTATTTTTATATTTCTTTACAAGTTTCAATATTTTTCAGATTGTTCCGTAAGCTGATATCAAATTCAAATAATAATTAAATCCAATTGAACTTTCTTTTTAATATATAATATTGATCTTTCTGATGATTGATAAATATTAAGGATTTTTTTAGTATCTAACTAATATGGTATATAATTTGTACAAATTAAGGCTAGTGGCATAAATCCCATTACGACAGCACCGAAATATTAATCGTAAATGTGTAATCAAATTTTAATTGGCTACGAAATTACGCAATACAATTTATTGTGAAATAATAACCTTAGGAGTACCATATACATTATTTTTGGTTAGGATTAGAAAATAATGAAACCATAGTTTAGTAATTGCTATTGTGATTTATTTTATTTGAAATGTAACAGGTAAGGAAAAAGTAATTTTAATTTTTTTTTTTTGTAATTTTATCCCCTTTGATAACCTTGGCAGTCCACATATATTTGAGGTTAGTTTTAATTTTAATTAACACGGAATATTAAAACTAGTTGATAACCGTTTTAAAACAGTTTTTATCAAAAAAATATATAGAATCTGTCGTAATAATGTAATAATCCCGAAACATGCTGGTGATATTTTTTTAATTTAGACAAATTTGTTACGCTTTAGGTGGTTCTAGTAAATTCAAATCTATTTCAGAAACTGCTTTTTCTACATCCACTTGTCCTGGTATTTTTCCTGCCTTGGCTTTCTCCCACACTGTATCGAAATCATAAGCTAATTCTATACCAGGCCTATCGACAAGATGTGGCTTCATTTTGAACGATTCTTTCAAGCTCTGAAGTGTGATCTTATTGTTAAATTCACAGCCAGTGATGAATTCAAAAAGTTCATTTGGTGTATCCACTACAGGAACCCTTTTTTGGAAAAACTGTAAAGTAAAAAATAATTTAGGTCAATAATACACTTTTTCTGTATCGGTAGATAGTTGTTTAAATTGCGAAATTCAAACAATACAAAATTAATTAGTAATTCCAAAAATTAATACGCCTTCTGCATAAAAATATTTGAACTTATTGAAAAGATAGTTTTGAAGCTTATTGCTGCTGCAAAGATAAATAAGTAACACGCATTTGGGTTTATTTACCGTAATAATTTGGTGGTGCTTGTGATTTTTTGATATTGCACAGTTAAAAACGAAGTGGCTAGTGTTTGTACATCTTTATTTTTACATATTTTAAAACGGCATCCAAAACAAATCGGCACAATACAAACTGTTGTATTTATGGATGTCATTCCAGAAAAGGTGTTAATAGAACTGTTTAAGGGACAGATAGTTTAGCCCTAGTATATGAGAAACAGTAGCTCACTCATTTTCACTTAAAAAAACATGTAACAATCTAATAACAGGAAACACGTTTAGGTATTTACAATATAACCACTTTGTTGTAGTTTATCTATACTTTCCTATTATTAATCTTACAAAAACAGAATATATTTTAACATAAAAATAACAATTATGTTACAAAAAAATATAAACACTAATATGATATTGATATTGATATGACCATACACTTTTTATATGTTTCGCCACACTTATTTTAGTCCAAAATGTAAGTAAACAAAATTACCAAAGGTTTCCACCAAAAAACAAACTTACTATTTATTGCTTGTTCCACTGTTTGTATTGTTTTGTTTATTTGTTTATAATTTACAGTGGTCTCATCGACAATTTGAATCGCCAATAAACCGGTTAATTATTGTGGAACGAATGTCAAATTCTCAATATTCAGTGTGACCTAGTCTGGATACAATAATGGAAAACCATAACGCCATGTCCTAGGTGAACATGGGTGCTGCGATGCATGTGGTGCGTGCATTGCGAGGAACGTTTAGAATAAAACAACAAGAATTAAATAAGCCAGTCCAGCGAATACACGTGGCACGATAAATTCGCACGCAACTAGATTGGCGCATCGCACGCATTGCTTTTAATTAAAACTCGTTTTATTTTCACCGTAGCTCTCGTCCGAATTTCGCAATGGAGCGTTCGTTTCAAGCGTTGGTTAACCTTAAGGTTAACAACAAGCCTCTCTTCGACAGAAATAGATCTTTGAAAATTTGTGGTACAATGGTAACAGGCAACACATATTTTTTTAACAATATAATCAAATGTATTTATTGCCATCCTATACTAGCGAAAAGCACTTTCATCTGCTCGCAACTCAAGATAGAGGTGATGAAATTTACCATAAACTACCCTATTTCTATAGATTTTATGAGTCTTTTTTCTATATTCACGTCGCTTTTTCATTTTTCGTAATAATTTCAGTTTCGTTACACTATTGAACGCTTTTGAACTAAAATATCGTACTGTAATTTGCCACCTATGTTAAATCGCACGCACCGCAATAGCGTGCGTTTCATCGCACCGCACGTACCCGCGTTTACCTAGGACATAGCGTTATATTCTCATTAGCATTATTACCAATTGTGCAACTTATATATACGTAAGCAGCCTTCAGAACCATAACAATATAGCCACCTTTTTCCTCACAAGTTCCAGATCTTTAGGCTGATCGTTTTGGTTGGAATGAGGATAGATATAATTAAAATAAGTTAATAAAATATAAAGGACTTACCGTCGTAATATTAATACAATCCCTGTGTAGAAAATGAAAAGCATTTTCATGAGTCGGTTCGACAGCCTGACTGACATCTATGAAATAACACTGGTCATCATGCCATAAAATATTGTATTCGGACAAATCTGCATGAATCAAATTAGCTTCTTCGTAAAGCCGTTTCATTGCATTCTTCACCTATAATGAGACAAATAAATCTGATTTTGTGAAAACTTAAAGTCTCAATCAATTACCTCTTCATATGCAATGATGAAATTAGCATCACTCAACCTAGCATCTTTAAGTTTTGGAGCAGGTCGATTATCTTTTCCAATGAATGACATCACTAGAACATGCTCTTTCAAGGTTATAACTAGAGGGCAAGGTATTCCTGCTCTCCTTAGGCGCATCAAGTTCGCCATTTCTTTTTCTGCCCACAACTGAATTATTTTCCTGGTGGTTTGGTTTCGGAGTCTATTTTTGAACCGATGATCGTCTCTAATATACCTATCTCGCTGTTTGAACTCTGAAAGGGTTGTTTTGAAAACTTTTATGGCACATTCAGTGGGCCAGTCTTCTGTAGCATTAGGGAAAGATGGGTCCAAGGGAGCGTGGAGTATTACAGCTTCTTTACCTATGATTAAGAATGATGCAGATGCTATCTGTACCGGGATATCAAAAATTATCTTGGTCAAGGGTGGTTGTGGAATGTAAAACGTGTGTCTTACTTTAAATTTTTGAATATGTTTTGTTGTGACAGAATCTGTCAAGTCATTGTGCTGAAATTTTCTAATCCAGTTTTTGAATCATGCCTCTTACCACACAGCACAAAATTTTCATGATTGAAGCCTATTTTCGGACGGGTGCGCTAGTTAATGGAAATTGGCAATACAGTCAACGTTTGTGTTTGGACAATTTTCGAGAGCACTTCCCAAACGTGGCAATATTACTGGACAATTTTTATGCATGCCTTACAAATTGTGTTGAAGTGTTTCGCGAAACTGGTTGTGTGACTCATAAAAAAGGTGCTGGTAGACCAAGAGTTTGTACAGAAGAAGTTGTCAATGACATTCGTCAACGTATGGAAGAGGAACCTGCAAAACCTTTGTAACGTCTTTCTCAGGAAATTGGACTTTCTTATGGAACATGTCATAAGATTTTAAAGAAAGACTTGACATGCATCCATTTAAGATGCAATCACATCAAGCTCTTCTGCCCGCAGACCACCCCAGACGCCTTGCTTACTGCCATTGGTTTGTCAATAATTTAATGAATGACGATCTTCTGGACTTAACTTTTTTTTCTGACGAAGCGTGGTTCCACCTTTCGGGATACATCAATTCTCAAAATATGCGAATGCGGAGCAATGATAACCCTCATGTTTTTGCTGAATCGCCATTACATGCTCAAAAAATTGGTGTTTGGATGGCAGTTTCTCGCAGAATAATTGGGCCAATTTTTTTTGATTTCACCGTCAACGCAGAAAGGTACAGACACATCTTTTTGGCTGAATTTGTGCAACAGTTAAACGATGATGAACTTCGGTACGGTTATTTCCAGCATGACGGTGCAACAGCACATACTACACGAGAAAATATTGCTTTCCTCCGCAAGTTTTTTGATGACCGGCTGATAAGTTTGCATACAGAAGTTGAGTTTCCTCCGAGATCACCTTGTTTGACAATTATGGACTATTTTATATTTCCTTACTTAAAAACAAGATTTTCACAACTCCGGTAAATAATTTGCAAGAACTGCAACAAAGAATTGTTCAGCAATGTGCAACCATAACGCCAGAAATGCTGAAAAACAATTTTCACAGCATGGGGAGGCGGGTCAACTTGTGCATCGAACAAAACAGGGGAAATTTCCAACAATTACTGTAATTTAGTTTTTCTTGTTACTAAAACCGTTATTTCATAATTTGTAGTTCACTATTGTTTTACAACTGAAATAAATAGGTATGAAATTTGTAGGTTATTGATGATGTCAGTGTGACAGTAACATAATTATTTCAAATTTAAAGTAAGACACACGTTTTACATTCCACAACCACCCTTGACCAAGATAATTTTTGATATCCCGGTATTATTGTAGATCAACAACTTTTGAATATTTATATTATTCTATTTTTAGTATTAATAACTTAAGAATTGAGTACAATTTTTTTAGTTTATTATTTCATATTAGCTAACAAAACAATTTGCTAAAAGATCATATAACTTAAGAATACATGCAAGGTCTCTTACCAACACTTATTATACCATTAACACCCTGTAGCAGCTGGTTGCCAATCATCTTATAAAGCAACATACGAGTGTGTTGATCCATCCCAAATTCGGCAGTGGCATGTTCCTTCTTGTCGTGAACTTTATGACGTCTGGCTTGCTCATTCCGGGAGTACATTTTCAAGCTGAAAAATTATGGTAATTTTTCATTGATACAGAAAATTTAACTCTAGATTTATATTACCTGTTAAAAACTTTATTGGACAATTTCAAGTCAAACGTTTCTCCATCTCCAGTTTGGAATTCGGGGGGGAATGAAAGTAGTTTGCAGGCATTTTTTCTTCCACTCATAACGATGTCATGTTTTGTAATCATCTTTCCATCATCACCCATTTTATAGCCACGAGCTGGTATAGAAGCAAACTCCTTTTCTAGTGGATCAAATCTATCCCAATTTTTTCTATCTCGAATATCTATAATTTCTTCTTCTTCTGAGTCACTTTCAAAATCTGGAAGCAATTTGACAAAAATATAAAAAAATACATTTCTTGATTTTTTTTTTTTTTTTGAGAACAGTAGCAAACATTTAATTAAAAAAAACAAAGTTTATAAATCAATCAGAAGTATATAGAGATAACAGAGTACTTAATAAAATTATAACAAACAGATTTAAAAGTTTGAGACATAAAAGAACATTAATGGTAATTTTCTCCAAGATGTCTGCTAATAACTAATGAAAATACCGTGCATCCTTTCAGTTTATTTACGGTTCATTATCTTGTGAAAGCCATAACACTACTAATATACCAGATGCATTGCAATATCTGTGATTCAAACTTACCATTATTCAAAGGAGCTCTTCGATAGTTGTCAAATGATATAGATACTTTTGAGGCTCCATTAAACTTTTCTTCTGTACGTTTTAACTCTTGGTCATACTCTCTATCAAACTGTATCTGCAGAATTTGGGCAATCATAGCATCACTCTCAAAAGAATTGTCAGAAATAGCCTTTAACACTTCACTGTGAATATCATCTACAGCAGCCTCTGCAATAGATATTTCACTCACATCAGCATCTGCAATAGTTTGGTATTCCTCTTTAACTAATCCCAAAAGTTTTTTATCTTCTTTTTCTTGCAAATCTTTTGCTACTTGTTCAGACAAAATATCTGCAAAATTTATTGGTTCTGGTTTTTCAATTTTAGCCCACGGACACGACATGGTTCAACACTGTAAGAAAGTAATTAAAATGTAAAAATATATCACAATAGCTATTTAAATTAAATAAATTGGTTGATATTGAAAAATATTGTGCAATGCGTAATATGACAGAACAGACTGTAGCTGCAACAGCTGCAAGCTGCAATACGCAACCACTGAACTATATATAATAACTGGAACGCTAATACTATAATCCACTTATGTGTCTAATTGAAACTCGCGCACAAGACCTCCTGAGTTTGCGCACAAAGAAGGTTAATATGGTCCGTCTTTAACATATTTTGTACTTATTAAACTTCTTAAATTTATCCATAAAATATTTTAAAATTTAGGTTATATTATTATTTTGATTTTTCAGGTTTGATTATCTAGTACACAACTCTTATTTTTAACTTTTTGACAGTCAGTAAATTCATTCTTGGATAAAAGGTTAGCAAATAGTCATTTATGGGTAGTTATGATTGAAAATTTGAAAATTACATTAGTGTATGTACTTTTGACAACTGCGTTGATGTTGATAGGTCATTCTGCCAAACAAATCTTTGCACCAAAGGATCAGTCAAAAGGTTTTTTTACCTATTTTAACTAATGAAAATGGGTGTCAGGACATAGAGGATATTGTGACCTGTCAAATGCTAGATGCTTTTGCGAAAAACCTTGGCGTAAGGGTAATATTGTACAGTAAGCAGGAATAAAATACAACATGTAACAGAACTTGATAATGAACAGGAAAAACAGCCTCTCACATTATCTATAAGTGCAAGTAGTACCTCACTGTAGATATAAATCTCTCATATATGCAAATAACCTTTTCATATGTGTAAACTCCAGACTTTCTTGTCTTTGTGAAAAGGCCATTGCATGTCAATGCCGTGCACACTTTTTTTACCTAAAACAGTATATTTAACAATACAATATATAAGGACCGTATAGTATTATCAATTAAGCATAGGTGCTTGATCAATCAGGCAAGCGAAAAGATAAAATTCTGCACACCGGAAAAAATATATTCTATCAAAGGTTTGACACATTTTTTTAACGGTTCTCGAAATGCACTTTATTAGGTCTATATAATTCACCTCAAAATTATGTTCAAATGAAGTTCCTTTGAGAAGAGTTGAAAGCCTCGTAAGTATAGTGGAGGTTAGTGCGTTAGTTCTAGTTGTTTATTGTAAACAGTGTCATGAACTCATGTTCAAAAAGGTAATGAAAATAATAATGCCAAGATTTGTTTTCATTCTATATATTTTTTGTATCTATATCGTATGCAGGTATACATATGTATATATTTTTTTAATCCTATCATTGAAATATATAGTTTCTTACTTAGAAATAACGTTTGAAAGCTATTTTTTAACTCCAGTTGTTTCTATGGAGACGAGTGGGCGAAGTAGTGAGTAAATAGTTATTTAAGATACAAGTGTAAAAAGCCATTCTTTATTGCACGAATGGCTAGATTAAAAATATGAGCGAAGCGAGTGTTTTTACAAGCCATGAGTGCAATAAAGAGGCTTTTTATAAGTGTGTCTTACGTTTTATCTTCGATTGTGCCAATTATTGTAGAAATGGACAATTCTTCATGAATATTTGTAAAACTGTATCAAACTTTTGTGAATGTCACTTCGACGGTTAGTATTTTTTTGAGTTGCAGTTGAAGTCGCTATTCTAATTATTATGTTACTTCATGGTCGTGACTGAAAATCTGTGATGATAGTAATTAAAAGGAAACGATATTATAAGTAAACTGGCATAGTTCAATTTTTTAAAAATCGTGCAGTAAAAGCGTGCAATAAAAATGTGTATTGCAGTTTCTTATAACAGGCCTATTTACACTGGAAATGATGTAAAACAATTGTTACTTTTTACACAGTCGTAAATAAAAATACGTTCATCCACTTATTTCCATAACAACAGGAGTACCTACGCAAAAGTAGATATTCAGAGCTACTTTTTGATTTCCAAAGTAGATTAAAGGTCTATTGAATTATTGCAAGATCAGTGAAATCATTGATTCAGTCAGAAACAGTATATTCACAGAAAACATTAAATACAAAACAAATATGAAATTGAAAAATTAGGGTGGAGGGCAAAAAACAGTTTTATAGAAAAAAAAATCAACAAGCAGTTTACATAAAAATACACTACTGATTGTAAAACAATACTAGTTTACTAAATTTTTTTCTAATGCAAGCTCCCCTCATTACTTCAGTGTTTTTCTTTCCCATGTAAAATAACCTGATTTTTAAGTAAATTTCTACGGTGGATTGTATAACTTTTAGACGGTGGTTCTCAAAAATTGCTTGTTCAAATATATGTTCATCTAAATTATGTAACACTTTTTGATCACATAGCTGTTGGGTAGTTTCTTTTACAAGTAAATAAAAAAAATTTTTCTCTTGGGGAAGTTTATAGTTAGTATTATCCAAAATAAATCTAATTTTTTTTTCACAATACATGCAGATTTTAATAACGTCAGTAGATGGCTTTATCAATCCTCCCCTGTCTTTTCTCTTCAGAAACTTAAAATTCTCTGCATCTATTGTTTCACATGACACCGTTTCAAGTTTTTCTAAACATTCAAAACATTTAATTATTTTCTTTAGCTTTTTTAGTACAAATCCACTCACATAAACCACTATATTTTCAGTTAAGGTACTAAGTGAGGGTAAAAATTGAACTATATATTCAATGTCATCTTCTGTTATATAAAGATCTGTAATATTCATATTATATTTTTTACAAACAGAAATGTCATCCAGGGTGACTTGAGGCGAAATTTTTTTTATATTTCCAGTTGTGGTTAAAATGTCAATGTCTTCGCTGTATATACAATTACCCTGAATATTCTTCAAATCGTGCCGTAATGCCAATCTCTTGTATGTGATGTAAAACTGGTAAGCAGTAGGATTATTGTTCCAACCATTTTTTGCCCTAGAAAAATATTTTTATAAATATATCTTAAAATATTTATTAGTAGTTTACATAATTAATTCAAAAGATAATACTTTACTGGACAAGTAGCGAGTTCCAGCCTTTAGGCGAGTCCTATAAACCTGTGAATCCAGTAAAAATATTTTCGGGAAAAGTTATGTATATTATATTTTTCCGTCGTCAATTATTATTCTTAAATAAGTAATCAAAACTTAATCTATCATGAAACTTATAGGATCATTGTAAATGACTTGGTAAACTTTATATTTTGTTATAGAAATACCCCAATATGAGTTGTATGATTACTACATATAATGTGAACGATTTTAATTTGTCAATTAGTAGCTATACAAGAGCTGTCAGTTTCTGTTCTAATATGAAAAGAATTACATTCGGTATTAAAAAGTGAACTGAAAATATGTATTTTTCGGAACAAAGTATTCTAATCTTTATTAGTTGTTTATTGATTGTTTTTACTTTGCTCAAGCACGAAAGAAAGCATGTCATTATTTTTACTCATATTTAAACAAAAATATGCTTCAATTATGCTAACAGGTAAATTGTTGTTAAGTGATTACCTCATGCAACTAAAAAAGAGTTCTATATGGTCCTGACTAAATTTATAGGCCAAAATATATTTTAAAGGCGAGTCATTTGCCCTCACATAATCCTCAAATATACCTATGAAGGACAAAATTGTAACATAAAACCCTTTGAAAGGAGTTTTTGCTCTCGTTTGATATAAGTACAGTCCTTCAACATTTTTAATGGTTTTTGTATAGTCCAGGGCCTCTTCAAAAATGGGTTTCCAGTATCTCTCATTCTCCTGTCGGAGAGGAGCCTTGCTTCCTCTTCCAAATGGATTTCTCGAATTACACAGATCAAACGTCCTGTCAAACAATCTTAGGAAGTATATTGTGCCCTCTGCATCTTTGAAGTCAGGGTGCTGAATATCTGTCTTTAAAAACTCCAATGCATCCGCTACACTATTACTAATAGTTTGTGCAGCCAAATTAACCTAAAAGTCAATATTATTAGAAAAAATAATACTTTCAATGTATCAGTAAACTCACTTTCATTTTTTGTTGATGCCAATTAAGATGGGCTCGCCTTAACTTGGTTCCTAACCTACAATACTCTACTTCTTCAATAGTTTGAAGTTTTTTAATATAGTTAAAATCAATTCTTCTATCATATTTGTCAATAAAAACATTGTGAGTACCCCAATTGTTCCGTAAAAGCTTTATCATATGACATGGATCGAAAATTACATATACTTTAGAGCCATCAATTGGATGTAAAAAGTATGGTTGGATATTATTAATGTCGTTGACTCGAGCACCAAGTTTTTCAGCCATTGTAAAATTAGCACTTGGTCCATCACATGTTACTGAAGTTATTCTTACTCCAACTTGATGTAACCTTATAAGCGTTTCTTTAACTATATTGGCTTTTTCTGATCCAGTTAGTGAATTAATTAGAAAATAAGCAACTGGCAATTTCCAGTTGCCATTTACAGAAACAACTAGCAAAACCAATGCTTCCGTAGCACATTTCATTTCATCGTCTTCAATGCCTGTGCCAATATTTTCATAACCCCAAGTTCTATTATTTATAAAATCTACCTGCTTTTTTATCGACATTTCGTCTAATACTAGGGAGCAAATTGTTTCCATATTTTTACTTTTATTGCTGTTGAATATTCTCTTCAGTGATAAAAAACAACAGTCGGAGAACCCTGGCTCACAGTTTATATTAGAAATCCATGATCTTATAGTACTTGGAGCGGGCAAAGCTAAATTAAAAACATTTCTTACATAGTTATATGCTTTGCTGGAATAAAATTGAAGAGTAAGAGCAAAGCTCCTTAACTCCTCAGGAAACTTCTTCCTTCCTTGTTTCTTTCCCTTTTCTCCTCTCTTTATATTTTCTATATACCTTCTCATTAGGAGGAAAGGAATTCCTGAGTAGGATTTTTCCAAAACTTCTAATGCTTTATCCGAGATAATTTTTTTTTTTTGCAAAACACACAGGACTTGTCTTAAGTGGGTTACTTTTTTTGTAAGTCTATTTACTCTCTGTTTAGACGTTTTTAACTTTTTAGTAGCCAGTTTTACGTGTTTTTTTGCTTCTTCAAATTTTTTTGTAACATGCCGTGGTGAAGCACTGAAATAGAGAAAACAAAAATATAACACGCTTTTTACTATTACCATTATTTAGGACATAAGTAAAACAGAACATACCACCGAGAATAATTACCTATAATTATGAAAAGTTTTCACATCTCTTCTTATTTTTTTAGCATGTCCTCTGTACCCCTCACTATCACTCGATGAAGAAATTACTATTAATTTTCTTTTCCTATGTGTATTACCTTTTAAAGGAACCGATGACTTTATTTTTGGTTCAGAATCTTCTTCAAAGTATTTAGCCGGACTTGATGATACACTGTGAAAAAGTAATACCAATACTGATTAGTCACTACTCACTGAAACATATTTATACATAAAGTGGATACTCGAAGCGGATGGTTCTTTATGAAACATCGTGAGAATAATTGTTTTGAAAAAAACATTGATCTCATTTAGATGTTCCAAGAAATATATAGAAAACACTCTATATACATACTAGTATTTCGGCTTGTTAGGCCTTTTGCAATAGAGCAAATGTCTATTACAGTAATAGACATTTACTCTATTGAAAAAGGCCTAACAAGCCGAAATACTAGTATATAGAGTGTTTTCTATATATTTTTTGGAACATCTAAATGAGATCAATGTTTTTTTCAAAACAATTATATTTATACATACCTGCTTTTAGGTGAATCCATAGGACAAGGAACACAAAAAATATTTTCTTTATTCCCTGTGTTCAATTTCAGATTATTATCCAGTTCAGAACTTACTGACTCACCAGATGTACCACTGTAAGCAAAAATAACATTTTAAAAATAACCTACTTACATAGAGAGGAAGTAAAAAATATGGAATGAAAATACGTTAAATTAATAAGATTTAAAATCGGTTGTAACCAATGCCAATAAATCTTCACTAGTCATTAAGATTAATCACTGAACTAAGTATATCTATATAGTTCAGTGAAATTATCAATATTGATAACCTACCTTAAAACTTTATTTTGTACACTCAAGGGAGGTCTTCGAGGACCCAACTTTAATGAGGGGACTGCAGTTGGTTTAACACGTCTTTTGTTTTTGATATAGACAAAATCATTTTCAACGAAATGGTCACTACAAACTTTATTGCCAATACTAAGCTTGTCGTTCACAGGATCTCTACCAAGGGCTTTCATCCATGGCAAGTAACGTTTTGACGTTAACCTATGTGCAGTTAAAATGGATTAAATTACAGTTACGTACTTCAACTGCATTACCTAAACAGGATCGATTGCAAAAATATATATTACTTATGAGTTTAAACTCTGAAAAACTGTTTAAAATGATTTATTTTCAATCATGTTACCATGTTGGGAATTTTCCCCAATATGAAGAAAATTCAAAATTACGTAAACCTTTACGTAAGTAGGTCACAAAAATTGAGGATGAAAACTTTTTATTAATTATTAATTACTTGAGGATGAAAACTTTTTATTAATTATTATGGCTTGAGTTCGATTGAGGGGGTATGTTTAATGATCCAAAAAAATTTATTTTTACTTACGTATAGTAATTCACTCCAGGAATTGGTCCTTTATTCTTACAAAATAACACCACGCAACCCGCACCCATTGTAATTTAAATAAATCAGAGTTCTGAGTTCAAAGTCAGAGTCTGGACGAATACAACAGACAATAAAGCAATATATTTTATCTATGCAATAAATTAATTATTCTCTTTAAACCAAAATAAAACTTTAAATCACAAAATATCTACTAGACTTTCTAAAACTGCATATTACACAAAGCCGGACCTGACAGATAAAATATGAAGTAATAATTCACATACGTAAAATTGGACGTGATAAGTACGCTCAGACAACCTCCCCAATTAAATTTACTTCTGCGCAGGCGCCCCATTCCTTTTTTCGTTACGCTAGGTAGACGTAAAAATTCTTCGCGCATATACCCGTTATGGCGTTCCAGTTATTATATATAGTTCAGTGTACGCAACACGCTGCAAATGTCTTCTTCTTCTTCGTGCTTTTTTCTTGGTCTTCGTCTCTTGAACATTTAGCCAGCGCTGGAAATGTCAAATTTGTAGCGCGAACAGTATTCTTCTTCAAAATTTTTTCAGAGTTTTTTAATAACAGCTAACCCTCTGCTAACCATAGATGAACTATCTGTGCTGCTAATGCACGGAACACGGGTCTTAAAATCTCAGGTGACAGGTGATTCCACATGTATGTGGGTGATTCCCAAGAATGGTAAACTGAGAAGGATAGTTTAAAAAAGGCGCTATTTTGTCGGCTGTGGTAGAGTCCTCTTTATATAGGACTCTATTGATTTTAAGATCGAAGCGCCAAAACGGCAGTAACCTATACTAACCTACGTTCCCTGCCTGACACTGACGTATCGAATTGTACTCATCAAAGACTTGTTGTCGAGATATATTTTATCTCGAGCGTTCATTAATATTTTTCGAGCGTTCAATCTGAAAATGGAACTTAACCTCAAAATATGTCAAATTCTTTATTGGACATACGGCATACATACATCTCTATGGAAATAGTCATTCTTCGAGAAAAGTAAATAGCCAACACTCTACTCCTAGTTCTTTAGCTTCTTTATCCATACTTGTCTCCTGTAACTCTTTAATGCCCAACTTATAGTTTCCACGATAGCTTCAGATTTTCCCGCTTTTGGAAAAGTATGAAACTGATCTCGGGGTTTTTCTTTTTTTCTTTGTCCGATATTATCTTTACCAGTGGTGTGCAGTTTTTAGGGATCATTAAAATAAGTTTTAATTTAAATGTTTATTTATATTAGATCTTGGATTTGTGCGCGAGCAAATAAGACACGTATTACTGTTTGGACCTATATATTCTCAGCGCTCTACAAAATCATTATTAAAATTTCATCAGAATGTTATATAAACAATTCAAAACACTTTCATTCAGCTTCATTCAGATTGTCCCTGTACTTGACCCAGCTGGTCCTAATATTCGGTCTTCCTGGGTTTCTATCGTCCCAGCGAAAATTTTGCCCATGCCTAAACGGATGATACCTGTAACATTTTTAAAGACACAGGTATGAATGATTTTTGAGAAACTATTCTGCATAGTAGAGCACTACGCACGCATTTTGCAGTATTATTAATACCTCAAACTCCATAAGAAAGCTTTTCCAACCACTGAAAAATCCACATTTGTCTGCGCTCAGGGTTTACAAAAAAGCTACAACAATAATATTCAGTATTAGAATATAACATCTAGGTTTATTTTTCTGCATTTCAAATAGGTGCAACCAAATTATTTGCTATTGAAATATTGGAAATCCAGCCTGGAATTTAACGCTGTTAGGTATAAACCTAATTTTTCGGTCTAAAATGCTTTAAAACCAAAAATTAGATACAAAACAGGTATATATTCATTTAGTCCTTATTATTATTATCCCTTATCATCCCTCTATTATGTCTATGACTGTAACCATAGAAAATATGTTATTATTTAATTTTCTGTGCCTGTACTCTTTAATGCCCAACTTAGTTTCCATGATTTAGGTATATGAGTTTTTCCCGCTTCTGCGCTTCTGGTAAGTATGAAACTGAGCTCGGGTTTTTTCTTTATCCAAGAGGAACGAACAATGACGCTCACAACAATAATGAATCATATCTAATCAAATCAGTTAACCAAATACAACGGAAATTTAAAAATTCACAATAGAAATACATACGCAAAAATCGCCTATAGGCAACCAAATAAACAAGCAGGTATTTTCTTTGCCTAAATCATTTACTAATAACTTAATCCATCCGAGATCCCACCCTACACTACATCGCCACCGCGATTATCTACAGTCAGAGTCAATCTAGACGGCGGTGCTACACTACTTCCGGTTTTAAGCCTCCAAACAGTAGATGGCGCATGGAATTAAAATTGTATTTTATATATGTTACTCTATAGGCAACCTAATAAACAAGTGTGTATCTTTTTTATCTAAATTATTTGTTAATAACTTTATCGATCCGAGATTTCTATTCTACACTACATCGCCGCCTCAATATCTTGCTTAACGGAGTCAGTCTAGGCGGCGGTGCTACACTACCTTCGGTTTTAAGCCTGCAAACAGTAGATGGCGTACGGAATCAAAATTGTTAATTATATCTGTTACTCTATAGGCAACTAAATAAACAAGTAACTTTATCGATCCAAGATATCTATTCTACACTACCTTCGGTTTTAAGCCTCCCAACAGTAGATGGCGTACGGAATCAAAATTGTTAATTATATCTGTTACTCTATAGGCAACTAAATAACAAATAGGTATTTTCTTTGCCTAACTTATTTACTAATAACTTTATTGATCCAAGATTTCTATCCTACACTACCTTCGGTTTTAAGCCTCCCAACAGTCCCAACAGTAGATGGCGTACGGAATCAAAATTGTTAATTATATCTGTTACTCTATAGGCAACTAAATAAACAAGTAGGTATTTTCTTTGACTAACTTATTTACTAATAACTTTATCGATCCAAGATTTCTATCCTACACTACCTTCGGTTTTAAGCCTCCCAACAGTAGATGGCTTACGGAATCAAAATTGTTAATTATATCTGTTACTCTATAGGCAACTAAATAAACAAGTAGGTATTTTCTTTGCCTAACTTATCTTATTTACTAATAACTTTATCGATCCAAGATTTCTATCCTACACTACCTTCGGTTTTAAGCCTCCCAACAGAAGATGGCGTACGGAATCAAAATTGTTAATTATATCTATTACTCTATAGGCAACTTAATAGGCAAGTAGATATTTTCTTTGCCTAAATTAGTTACTAATAACTTTATCGATCAGAGACTACCCTATACCACAGAGGAGTATATACAGAGGGGACAGCCGGCGGAATGTCTTTGATGTTTGACAGTTCATAGCTATGACCTCGTCCCTTTAAACGGGAAGTGTACAACGTTGCCAAACTTACAATTTTTTCTTGAGAAGCGCTGTTGCATTTTACCTAACATTTATTTTATATATTTGTTAATTAAGTTAGTGGTATAAGATAATGAAACATAAATTGTGTCGTAAACCGGTTTTAATATTTTTTATTTGTAAACACATTTAAAATGAACTTATTTAAGTAACAATTACAGAGCTTTTACATACAATATTCGTTCAAATTAAAAATGCAGTGGAAATGTGTAGAATATTTTATTTCTATAGTATATTTCAATATTATTTATTGCCTTATTTAACTGTTGCTATCTTTTTTAATTAGGAATTAAGAAAAAAAAAACTAAGAGATAAATTATTAATGAAGTTATGAAGTCATGATTCAATACAGTTTTAAATGTTAAATCAACTTCATTAATAATTAATCTCTTAGTTATTTTTTTTTCTTAAGGGACGGTTTTTCAATGCTTGGTTAACACGGTTTAACCAGTATAGTTAAGCTAGCTATAAGTTGAAAATGTAATTTACTTCGAACATTTTATGAATAACTATTCACATTCTAAACTTGTAGTTAGTTAACTCTAGGTTAAATTACGTTAACCAAGCATTGAAAAATTGGCCCTTAGAAACATGAAAACATTGAACCATGATATTTTCATAACTTCATGAACAGTGATAAAAACTTTTATACTTTTATCGACATAGGTATATATTAAATAACATACTGGTTAAAACATATAACTAGGATTATTAAACACAAAAAAGAGTATATACAGCATGCATTAAGAATGGAAACACTCGCGTAAAAAATTTGTTTATGGACCGATTTGAACCAGATTTTTTTCAAAAGATAGATCTCCGAAAGGTCTATGTTGATGCAAAATTTGAAGACGAAATTTTGATTTTCAAGGCCTAAATCTGATTTGTAATATTACAGAATTTTGTATAAAACTCAAAAACCACTGATGAAATTTAGTTAATTTATCAAATATTTATTTTATTACATACCTATTATGCAGTGGTTTTTTGGGGCAAACTTTAGAAGTTTGCCTGATACTCCACTTTGAATATTTAATTTGTATGCTTCTGGTTTTCTGCTTCTTGTTATTTTACAGGTGGTGTAATTCCAAAAGAAACTATGAATCATGAAAACGCACCACAAATAAGTTACAGACATTACTTTACTTACCTTAGGTTGCTAAATATGTCTATGCAATGCACCGCGCGCCTATTATTGTTTATTAGATATTCTTCCAGCACATCGTTATGAAGAGAAACATATCAGAAAATGATATATAAAAACTTTCTGAATTTTGGTATTAGTTTTTTACATATAGTTATTATACTATTTGAAACAATATCCATACTGACCATAATTTTAAGTTCTTTCTGATTTATATTTTTTGGAATATATTTTTACTAAATGTTCAAATAACTAACTTTTTGAAAAATCTTTAAGTCTAGTTATTGTTTTGCGAATTGAAAACTGAAGTACAAAGACAGTATTACGAAAAATTTACTTCTCACGATTCCTATTCATATGATGAATTTGATAAGTGTAAAAATAATACACTATATTGTAAACTTTTAACAATTTTATTTAAAATATGTTTTTTTACATAGAATAGGTAAGTAACAATTTCTTCTTCACATTTCTACGATAAATAAAAGGCTTAAGGCCTTTCAAAAAAAATGGCAAGAATTATATAAAACAAGTTTTTTCATAATGGAATGGATACAAATCAAGTAAGTATATATTTATAAATCGAAGCCTGCGTGTCAGGGTAACGTCGTTTCCCACTTCTTCCAGTTTCCTAATCCTTTGTGAAGATAGTCCCATCTTCTCGATCAGGTATTCATATAAATCGAAGCCTGCGTGTCAGGGTAACGTCGTTTCCCACTTCTTCCAGTTTCCTAATCCTTTGTGAAGATAGTCCAATCTTCTCGATCAGGTATTCCAAATCCTCGCCTAAAACAAACACCTTCAAATAACTAATAGTTACTTTAGAAATTTTGGAAAAGTATACCTAAATCAAGTATATATTTATAAATCGAAGCCTGCGTGTCAGGACAACGTCGTTTCCCACTTCTTCCAGTTTCCTAATCTTTTGTGAAGATAGTCCAATCTTCTCGATCAGGTATTCATATAAATCGAAGCCTGCGTGTCAGGGTAACGTCGTTTCCCACTTCTTCCAGTTTCCTAATCCTTTGTGAAGATAGTCCAATCTTCTCGATCAACTATTCCAAATCCTCGCCTAAAAGAAACACCTTTAAATAACTAATAGTTACTTTAGAAATTTTGAAAAAGTATACCTAAATCAACTATATATTTATAAATCGAAGCCTGCGTGTCAGGACAACGTCGTTTCCCACTTCTTCCAGTTTCCTAATCTTTTGTGAAGATAGTCCAATCTTCTCGATCAGGTATTCATATAAATCGAAGCCTGCGTGTCAGGGTAACGTCGTTTCCCACTTCTTCCAGTTTCCTAATCCTTTGTGAAGATAGTCCAATCTTCTCGATCAGGTATTCCAAATCCTCGCCTAAAACAAACACCTTCAAATAACTAATAGTTACTTTAGAAATTTTGGAAAAGTATACCTAATAGAGTCATTTAAATTTTACTTAATATAGAGTAATGTAAATTTTACGTTTATTGGAAATTCAGATAATATTATAGTATAAGTTACAACTGTATAATTACATGCACAGTTTAGCTAACATTTTCAAGAATTATTTTTAAAGTAATAATAGAAGTGGTAATTTTGGTTTATTTTAATGTTAATTTAGTGTTTTTTATAGTTGATAATTATGCGACTTATATATAGATAATAAGAACATACAAATACACATACCAAAAGAGGTTACTCATATATTTTACGTAGTAAAGTATTAGTATTTTTTTTTAAATATATCAACTAGTTTACGTAAGTTTTAAAAAATATAAGTAAGTAAGTAAGTAAATGAAAATTTCATAATGAAGATAACTTAGCTTTTAACCAAAGATTCAATTTTCACTTAACATTATTAACTAATAAAATCTGCGTATATACTTGCAAATTGTCTTTTTGGCAAATGACCAACTCCACTATTTAAAACTTACTTTACCATACATAATCCTGAAGACGAATAACTTTTCTGCCTCTTGGACCAAGTAGGGTTCTTGAGTTTGTAGCACGAGCAGTATCAAGAACAAATCATGTATCTTTCTGTATTTCATGCAACCTTTGTCTTATTCCTTTCCGCACCGCCTAGAGGTATAGCTTCTTTCATAGTAGTATTCCTAATAGGCAGCCTTCATTCTCTTCTCTATTTTTCTTCATCTATCACCTGTCTTGTTGTTGGCGATGTGGTACATGACCACATGTAACTTTTGTTGTTGGTTTTCTTCTTCGAGGTAAATCCTTAGTACGGATAGCGTAGTTATTAGAAAAATTAAACTACTAAAATAAATGTATACCTATGCATTATGGTGAGAAAGAAGATATGAGATCTTTCGACGATTGAAGATCAACAGTATGATTTATTCTTTTTGTTTGACTAAAGTTGTAGATCAACAGTTTGATCTTACGTTGATGTAGATACATGCGTACTTACGATGAGATCAGCAGTGTGCTGTACGATTTTAACTTACGATGAGTTGTAGATCAGCAGTGAGATATATTCTTTTAACTGTTATGTCATATTATTATTGTTGTAGAGAAGTTGTAGAAGTTCCTTCAGCTTTCTTTGAAAGAATAATAGATCAACGGTATGATCTATTGTGTTGCTTTGTTTAAATTCAGAAATATGTTACCGTTTTTAGATTTTAGTAAGTTACAGATCAACAGTATGATCCATTCTCTTACATATTGTTGAGGTTTCCAGGTATGATTTATTATTTCAAATTACGATGACTTGTAGATCAACAGTATGACCTATTCTTTTTACTATTCCTTTATTTATTTGTTCGGCATCTGAAAGTCAGCAGTATGACTTGCTCTTTTAGTACATAGTCTCTCATACATAGTTTGGATCAACAGTATAATCTTTTTTTACTACTAACATGAGAAAACCTTATTATTTACCTCATTTATGAAAAGGGCAGTAGTTCATTACTAACCTATTGAGAAGGCCATTTAATTACCTCGAAAAATTTCTCGGTAAATAACAGCTCCCTCCTCAACCTAGGTATATAATATACTACTTCAATTTTCAAACAGATGCAGATCAACTGTATGACCTATTCTTTTAAATACCTTAAATGTAGATCAGCGGTATGATCCATTCTTTTACATATTGTTGAGGTTTCCAGGTATGATTTATTATTTCAAATTACGAAGACTTGTAGATCAACAGTATGACCTATTCTTTTTACTATTCCTTTATTTATTTGTTCGGCATCTGAAAGTCAGCAGTATGACTTGCTCTTTTAGTACATAGTCTCTCATACATAGTTTCGATCAACAGTATGATCTTTTTTTTACTACTAACATGAGAAAACCTTATTATTTACCTCATTTATGAAAAGGGCAGTAGTTCATTACTAACCTATTGAGAAGGCCATTTATTTACCTCGAAAAATTTCTCGGTAAATAACAGCTCCCTCCTCAACCTAGGTATATAATATACTACTTCAATTTTCAAACAGATGCAGATCAACTGTATGACCTATTCTTTTAAATACCTTAAATGTAGATCAGCGGTATGATCCATTCTTTTACATATTGTTGAGGTTTCCAGGTATGATTTATTATTTCAAATTACGAAGACTTGTAGATCAACAGTATGACCTATTCTTTTTACTATTCCTTTATTTATTTGTTCGGCATCTGAAAGTCAGCAGTATGACTTGCTCTTTTAGTACATAGTCTCTCATACATAGTTTCGATCAACAGTATGATCTTTTTTTTACTACTAACATGAGAAAACCTTATTATTTACCTCATTTATGAAAAGGGCAGTAGTTCATTACTAACCTATTGAGAAGGCCATTTATTTACCTCGAAAAATTTCTCGGTAAATAACAGCTCCCTCCTCAACCTAGGTATATAATATACTACTTCAATTTTCAAACAGATGCAGATCAACTGTATGACCTATTCTTTTAAATACCTTAAATGTAGATCAGCGGTATGATCCATTCTTTTACATATTGTTGAGGTTTCCAGGTATGATTTATTATTTCAAATTACGAAGACTTGTAGATCAACAGTATGACCTTTTCTTTTTACTATTCCTTTATTTATTTGTTCGGCATCTGAAAGTCAGCAGTATGACTTGCTCTTTTAGTACATAGTCTCTCATACATAGTTTCGATCAACAGTATAATCTTTTTTTTACTACTAACATGAGAAAACCTTATTATTTACCTCATTTATGAAAAGGGCAGTAGTTCATTACTAACCTATTGAGAAGGCCATTTATTTACCTCGAAAAATTTCTCGGTAAATAACAGCTCCCTCCTCAACCTAGGTATATAATATACTACTTCAATTTTCAAACAGATGCAGATCAACTGTATGACCTATTCTTTTAAATACCTTAAATGTAGATCAGCGGTATGATCCATTCTTTTACATATTGTTGAGGTTTCCAGGTATGATTTATTATTTCAAATTACGAAGACTTGTAGATCAACAGTATGACCTATTCTTTTTACTATTCCTTTATTTATTTGTTCGGCATCTGAAAGTCAGCAGTATGACTTGCTCTTTTAGTACATAGTTTCGATCAACAGTATGATCTTTTTTTACTACTAACATGAGAAAACCTTATTATTTACCTCATTTATGAAAAGGGCAGTAGTTCATTACTAACCTATTGAGAAGGCCATTTATTTACCTCGAAAAATTTCTCGGTAAATAACAGCTCCCTCCTCAACCTAGGTATATAATATACTACTTCAATTTTCAAACAGATGCAGATCAACTGTATGACCTATTCTTTTAAATACCTTAAATGTAGATCAGCGGTATGATCCATTCTTTTACATATTGTTGAGGTTTCCAGGTATGATTTATTATTTCAAATCACGAAGACTTGTAGATCAACAGTATGACCTATTCTTTTTACTATTCCTTTATTTATTTGTTCGGCATCTGAAAGTCAGCAGTATGACTTGCTCTTTTAGTACATAGTCTCTCATACATAGTTTCGATCAACAGTATTATCTTTTTTTTACTACTAACATGAGAAAATCTTATTATTTACCTCATTTATGAAAAGGGCAGTAGTTCATTACTAACCTATTGAGAAGGCCATTTATTTACCTCGAAAAATTTCTCGGTAAATAACAGCTCCCTCCTCAACCTAGGTATATAATATACTACTTCAATTTTCAAACAGATGCAGATCAACTGTATGACCTATTCTTTTAAATACCTTAAATGTAGATCAGCGGTATGATCCATTCTTTTACATATTGTTGAGGTTTCCAGGTATGATTTATTATTTCAAATTACGAAGACTTGTAGATCAACAGTATGACCTATTCTTTTTACTATTCCTTTATTTATTTGTTCGGCATCTGAAAGTCAGCAGTATGACTTGCTCTTTTAGTACATAGTCTCTCATACATAGTTTCGATCAACAGTATAATCTTTTTTTTACTACTAACATGAGAAAACCTTATTATTTACCTCATTTATGAAAAGGGCAGTAGTTCATTACTAACCTATTGAGAAGGCCATTTATTTACCTCGAAAAATTTCTCGGTAAATAACAGCTCCCTCCTCAACCTAAGTATATAATATACTACTTCAATTTTCAAACAGATGCAGATCAACTGTATGACCTATTCTTTTAAATACCTTAAATGTAGATCAGCGGTATGATCCATTCTTTTACATATTGTTGAGGTTTCCAGGTATGATTTATTATTTCAAATTACGAAGACTTGTAGATCAACAGTATGACCTATTCTTTTTACTATTCCTTTATTTATTTGTTCGGCATCTGAAAGTCAGCAGTATGACTTGCTCTTTTAGTACATAGTTTCGATCAACAGTATGATCTTTTTTTACTACTAACATGAGAAAACCTTATTATTTACCTCATTTATGAAAAGGGCAGTAGTTCATTACTAACCTATTGAGAAGGCCATTTATTTACCTCGAAAAATTTCTCGGTAAATAACAGCTCCCTCCTCAACCTAGGTATATAATATACTACTTCAATTTTCAAACAGATGCAGATCAACTGTATGACCTATTCTTTTAAATACCTTAAATGTAGATCAGCGGTATGATCCATTCTTTTACATATTGTTGAGGTTTCCAGGTATGATTTATTATTTCAAATTACGAAGACTTGTAGATCAACAGTATGACCTATTCTTTTTACTATTCCTTTATTTATTTGTTCGGCATCTGAAAGTCAGCAGTATGACTTGCTCTTTTAGTACATAGTCTCTCATACATAGTTTCGATCAACAGTATGATCTTTTTTTTACTACTAACATGAGAAAACCTTATTATTTACCTCATTTATGAAAAGGGCAGTAGTTCATTACTAACCTATTGAGAAGGCCATTTATTTACCTCGAAAAATTTCTCGGTAAATAACAGCTCCCTCCTCAACCTAGGTATATAATATACTACTTCAATTTTCAAACAGCTGCAGATCAACTGTATGACCTATTCTTTTAAATACCTTAAATGTAGATCAGCGGTATGATCCATTCTTTTACATATTGTTTAGGTTTCCAGGTATGATTTATTATTTCAAATTACGAAGACTTGTAGATCAACAGTATGACCTTTTCTTTTTACTATTCCTTTATTTATTTGTTCGGCATCTGAAAGTCAGCAGTATGACTTGCTCTTTTAGTACATAGTCTCTCATACATAGTTTCGATCAACAGTATAATCTTTTTTTTACTACTAACATGAGAAAACCTTATTATTTACCTCATTTATGAAAAGGGCAGTAGTTCATTACTAACCTATTGAGAAGGCCATTTATTTACCTCGAAAAATTTCTCGGTAAATAACAGCTCCCTCCTCAACCTAGGTATATAATATACTACTTCAATTTTCAAACAGATGCAGATCAACTGTATGACCTATTCTTTTAAATACCTTAAATGTAGATCAGCGGTATGATCCATTCTTTTACATATTGTTGAGGTTTCCAGGTATGATTTATTATTTCAAATTACGAAGACTTGTAGATCAACAGTATGACCTATTCTTTTTACTATTCCTTTATTTATTTGTTCGGCATCTGAAAGTCACCAGTATGACTTGCTCTTTTAGTACATAGTCTCTCATACATAGTTTCGATCAACAGTATGATCTTTTTTTTACTACTAACATGAGAAAACCTTATTATTTACTTCATTTATGAAAAGGGCAGTAGTTCATTACTAACTTATTGAGAAGGCCATTTATTTACCTCGAAAAATTTCTCGGTAAATAACAGCTCCCTCCTCAACCTAGGTATATAATATACTACTTCAATTTTCAAACAGATGCAGATCAACTGTATGACCTATTCTTTTAAATACCTTAAATGTAGATCAGCGGTATAATCCATTCTTTTACATATTGTTGAGGTTTCCAGGTATGATTTATTATTTCAAATCACGAAGACTTGTAGATCAACAGTATGACCTATTCTTTTTACTATTCCTTTATTTATTTGTTCGGCATCTGAAAGTCAGCAGTATGACTTGCTCTTTTAGTACATAGTCTCTCATACATAGTTTCGATCAACAGTATGATCTTTTTTTTACTACTAACATGAGAAAACCTTATTATTTACCTCATTTATGAAAAGGGCAGTAGTTCATTACTAACCTATTGAGAAGGCCATTTATTTACCTCGAAAAATTTCTCGGTAAATAACAGCTCCCTCCTCAACCTAGGTATATAATATACTACTTCAATTTTCAAACAGATGCAGATCAACTGTATGACCTATTCTTTTAAATACCTTAAATGTAGATCAGCGGTATGATCCATTCTTTTACATATTGTTGAGGTTTCCAGGTATGATTTATTATTTCAAATTACGAAGACTTGTAGATCAACAGTATGACCTTTTCTTTTTACTATTCCTTTATTTATTTGTTCGGCATCTGAAAGTCAGCAGTATGACTTGCTCTTTTAGTACATAGTCTCTCATACATAGTTTCGATCAACAGTATAATCTTTTTTTTTTACTACTAACATGAGAAAACCTTATTATTTACCTCATTTATGAAAAGGGCAGTAGTTCATTACTAACCTATTGAGAAGGCCATTTATTTACCTCGAAAAATTTCTCGGTAAATAACAGCTCCCTCCTCAACCTAGGTATATAATATACTACTTCAATTTTCAAACAGATGCAGATCAACTGTATGACCTATTCTTTTAAATACCTTAAATGTAGATCAGCGGTATGATCCATTCTTTTACATATTGTTGAGGTTTCCAGGTATGATTTATTATTTCAAATTACGAAGACTTGTAGATCAACAGTATGACCTATTCTTTTTACTATTCCTTTATTTATTTGTTCGGCATCTGAAAGTCAGCAGTATGACTTGCTCTTTTAGTACATAGTTTCGATCAACAGTATGATCTTTTTTTACTACTAACATGAGAAAACCTTATTATTTACCTCATTTATGAAAAGGGCAGTAGTTCATTACTAACCTATTGAGAAGGCCATTTATTTACCTCGAAAAATTTCTCGGTAAATAACAGCTCCCTCCTCAACCTAGGTATATAATATACTACTTCAATTTTCAAACAGATGCAGATCAACTGTATGACCTATTCTTTTAAATACCTTAAATGTAGATCAGCGGTATGATCCATTCTTTTACATATTGTTGAGGTTTCCAGGTATGATTTATTATTTCAAATTACGAAGACTTGTAGATCAACAGTATGACCTATTCTTTTTACTATTCCTTTATTTATTTGTTCGGCATCTGAAAGTCAGCAGTATGACTTGCTCTTTTAGTACATAGTCTCTCATACATAGTTTCGATCAACAGTATGATCTTTTTTTTACTACTAACATGAGAAAACCTTATTATTTACCTCATTTATGAAAAGGGCAGTAGTTCATTACTAACCTATTGAGAAGGCCATTTATTTACCTCGAAAAATTTCTCGGTAAATAACAGCTCCCTCCTCAACCTAGGTATATAATATACTACTTCAATTTTCAAACAGATGCAGATCAACTGTATGACCTATTCTTTTAAATACCTTAAATGTAGATCAGCGGTATGATCCATTCTTTTACATATTGTTGAGGTTTCCAGGTATGATTTATTATTTCAAATTACGAAGACTTGTAGATCAACAGTATGGCCTATTCTTTTTAATATTCCTTTATTTATTTGTTCGGCATCTGAAAGTCAGCAGTATGACTTGCTCTTTTAGTACATAGTTTCGATCAACAGTATGATCTTTTTTTACTACTAACATGAGAAAACCTTATTATTTACCTCATTTATGAAAAGGGCATTTATGAAAAGTTCATTACTAACCTATTGAGAAGGCCATTTATTTACCTCGAAAAATTTCTCGGTAAATAACAGCTCCCTGCTCAACCTAGGTATATAATATACAACTTCAATTTTCAAACAGATGCAGATCAACTGTATGACCTATTCTTTTAAATACCTTAAATGTAGATCAGCGGTATGATCCATTCTTTTACATATTGTTGAGGTTTCCAGGTATGACTTATTATTTCAAATTACGAAGACTTGTAGATCAACAGTATGACCTATTCTTTTTACTATTCCTTTATTTATTTGTTCGGCATCTGAAAGTCAGCAGTATGACTTGCTCTTTTAGTACATAGTCTCTCATACATAGTTTCGATCAACAGTATGATCTTTTTTTACTACTAACATGAGAAAACCTTATTATTTACCTCATTTATGAAAAGCGCAGTAGTTCATTACTAACCTATTGAGAAGGCCATTTATTTACCTCGAAAAATTTCTCGGTAAATAACAGCTCCCTCCTCAACCTAGGTATATAATATACTACTTCAATTTTCAAACAGATGCAGATCAACTGTATGACCTATTCTTTTAAATACCTTAAATGTAGATCAGCGGTATGATCCATTCTTTTACATATTGTTGAGGTTTCCAGGTATGATTTATTATTTCAAATCACGAAGACTTGTAGATCAACAGTATGACCTATTCTTTTTACTATTCCTTTATTTATTTGTTCGGCATCTGAAAGTCAGCAGTATGACTTGCTCTTTTAGTACATAGTCTCTCATACATAGTTTCGATCAACAGTATGATCTTTTTTTTACTACTAACATGAGAAAACCTTATTATTTACCTCATTTATGAAAAGGGCAGTAGTTCATTACTAACCTATTGAGAAGGCCATTTATTTACCTCGAAAAATTTCTCGGTAAATAACAGCTCCCTCCTCAACCTAGGTATATAATATACTACTTCAATTTTCAAACAGATGCAGATCAACTGTATGACCTATTCTTTTAAATACCTTAAATGTAGATCAGCGGTATGATCCATTCTTTTACATATTGTTGAGGTTTCCAGGTATGATTTATTATTTCAAATTACGAAGACTTGTAGATCAACAGTATGACCTATTCTTTTTACTATTCCTTTATTTATTTGTTCGGCATCTGAAAGTCAGCAGTATGACTTGCTCTTTTAGTACATAGTTTCGATCAACAGTATGATCTTTTTTTACTACTAACATGAGAAAACCTTATTATTTACCTCATTTATGAAAAGGGCAGTAGTTCATTACTAACCTATTGAGAAGGCCATTTATTTACCTCGAAAAATTTCTCGGTAAATAACAGCTCCCTCCTCAACCTAGGTATATAATATACTACTTCAATTTTCAAACAGATGCAGATCAACTGTATGACCTATTCTTTTAAATACCTTAAATGTAGATCAGCGGTATGATCCATTCTTTTACATATTGTTGAGGTTTCCAGGTATGATTTATTATTTCAAATTACGAAGACTTGTAGATCAACAGTATGACCTATTCTTTTTACTATTCCTTTATTTATTTGTTCGGCATCTGAAAGTCAGCAGTATGACTTGCTCTTTTAGTACATAGTCTCTCATACATAGTTTCGATCAACAGTATGATCTTTTTTTTACTACTAACATGAGAAAACCTTATTATTTACTTCATTTATGAAAAGGGCAGTAGTTCATTACTAACTTATTGAGAAGGCCATTTATTTACCTCGAAAAATTTCTCGGTAAATAACAGCTCCCTCCTCAACCTAGGTATATAATATACTACTTCAATTTTCAAACAGATGCAGATCAACTGTATGACCTATTCTTTTAAATACCTTAAATGTAGATCAGCGGTATAATCCATTCTTTTACATATTGTTGAGGTTTCCAGGTATGATTTATTATTTCAAATCACGAAGACTTGTAGATCAACAGTATGACCTATTCTTTTTACTATTCCTTTATTTATTTGTTCGGCATCTGAAAGTCAGCAGTATGACTTGCTCTTTTAGTACATAGTCTCTCATACATAGTTTCGATCAACAGTATGATCTTTTTTTTACTACTAACATGAGAAAACCTTATTATTTACCTCATTTATGAAAAGGGCAGTAGTTCATTACTAACCTATTGAGAAGGCCATTTATTTACCTCGAAAAATTTCTCGGTAAATAACAGCTCCCTCCTCAACCTAGGTATATAATATACTACTTCAATTTTCAAACAGATGCAGATCAACTGTATGACCTATTCTTTTAAATACCTTAAATGTAGATCAGCGGTATGATCCATTCTTTTACATATTGTTGAGGTTTCCAGGTATGATTTATTATTTCAAATTACGAAGACTTGTAGGTCAACAGTATGACCTATTCTTTTTACTATTCCTTTATTTATTTGTTCGGCATCTGAAAGTCAGCAGTATGACTTGCTCTTTTAGTACATAGTCTCTCATACATAGTTTCGATCAACAGTATGATCTTTTTTTTTACTACTAACATGAGAAAACCTTATTATTTACCTCATTTATGAAAAGGGCAGTAGTTCATTACTAACCTATTGAGAAGGCCATTTATTTACCTCGAAAAATTTCTCGGTAAATAACAGCTCCCTCCTCAACCTAGGTATATAATATACTACTTCAATTTTCAAACAGATGCAGATCAACTGTATGACCTATTCTTTTAAATACCTTAAATGTAGATCAGCGGTATGATCCATTCTTTTACATATTGTTGAGGTTTCCAGGTATGATTTATTATTTCAAATTACGAAGACTTGTAGATCAACAGTATGACCTATTCTTTTTACTATTCCTTTATTTATTTGTTCGGCATCTGAAAGTCAGCAGTATGACTTGCTCTTTTAGTACATAGTCTCTCATACATAGTTTCGATCAACAGTATGATCTTTTTTTTACTACTAACATGAGAAAACCTTATTATTTACCTCATTTATGAAAAGGGCAGTAGTTCATTACTAACCTATTGAGAAGGCCATTTATTTACCTCGAAAAATTTCTCGGTAAATAACAGCTCCCTCCTCAACCTAGGTATATAATATACTACTTCAATTTTCAAACAGATGCAGATCAACTGTATGACCTATTCTTTTAAATACCTTAAATGTAGATCAGCGGTATGATCCATTCTTTTACATATTGTTGAGGTT
Source organism: Pogonocherus hispidulus (assembly GCA_963924545.1). Classification (NCBI taxonomy): domain Eukaryota; kingdom Metazoa; phylum Arthropoda; class Insecta; order Coleoptera; family Cerambycidae; genus Pogonocherus; species Pogonocherus hispidulus. The sequence continues at coordinate 45,022,528 of OZ004698.1, read as the reverse complement.
TCCAGGTATGATTTATTATTTCAAATTACGAAGACTTGTAGATCAACAGTATGACCTATTCTTTTTACTATTCCTTTATTTATTTGTTCGGCATCTGAAAGTCAGCAGTATGACTTGCTCTTTTAGTACATAGTCTCTCATACATAGTTTCGATCAACAGTATGATCTTTTTTTTACTACTAACATGAGAAAACCTTATTATTTACCTCATTTATGAAAAGGGCAGTAGTTCATTACTAACCTATTGAGAAGGCCATTTATTTACCTCGAAAAATTTCTCGGTAAATAACAGCTCCCTCCTCAACCTAGGTATATAATATACTACTTCAATTTTCAAACAGATGCAGATCAACTGTATGACCTATTCTTTTAAATACCTTAAATGTAGATCAGCGGTATGATCCATTCTTTTACATATTGTTGAGGTTTCCAGGTATGATTTATTATTTCAAATTACGAAGACTTGTAGATCAACAGTATGACCTTTTCTTTTTACTATTCCTTTATTTATTTGTTCGGCATCTGAAAGTCAGCAGTATGACTTGCTCTTTTAGTACATAGTCTCTCATACATAGTTTCGATCAACAGTATAATCTTTTTTTTACTACTAACATGAGAAAACCTTATTATTTACCTCATTTATGAAAAGGGCAGTAGTTCATTACTAACCTATTGAGAAGGCCATTTATTTACCTCGAAAAATTTCTCGGTAAATAACAGCTCCCTCCTCAACCTAGGTATATAATATACTACTTCAATTTTCAAACAGATGCAGATCAACTGTATGACCTATTCTTTTAAATACCTTAAATGTAGATCAGCGGTATGATCCATTCTTTTACATATTGTTGAGGTTTCCAGGTATGATTTATTATTTCAAATTACGAAGACTTGTAGATCAACAGTATGACCTATTCTTTTTACTATTCCTTTATTTATTTGTTCGGCATCTGAAAGTCAGCAGTATGACTTGCTCTTTTAGTACATAGTTTCGATCAACAGTATGATCTTTTTTTACTACTAACATGAGAAAACCTTATTATTTACCTCATTTATGAAAAGGGCAGTAGTTCATTACTAACCTATTGAGAAGGCCATTTATTTACCTCGAAAAATTTCTCGGTAAATAACAGCTCCCTCCTCAACCTAGGTATATAATATACTACTTCAATTTTCAAACAGATGCAGATCAACTGTATGACCTATTCTTTTAAATACCTTAAATGTAGATCAGCGGTATGATCCATTCTTTTACATATTGTTGAGGTTTCCAGGTATGATTTATTATTTCAAATTACGAAGACTTGTAGATCAACAGTATGACCTATTCTTTTTACTATTCCTTTATTTATTTGTTCGGCATCTGAAAGTCAGCAGTATGACTTGCTCTTTTAGTACATAGTTTCGATCAACAGTATGATCTTTTTTTACTACTAACATGAGAAAACCTTATTATTTACCTCATTTATGAAAAGGGCAGTAGTTCATTACTAACCTATTGAGAAGGCCATTTATTTACCTCGAAAAATTTCTCGGTAAATAACAGCTCCCTCCTCAACCTAGGTATATAATATACTACTTCAATTTTCAAACAGATGCAGATCAACTGTATGACCTATTCTTTTAAATACCTTAAATGTAGATCAGCGGTATGATCCATTCTTTTACATATTGTTGAGGTTTCCAGGTATGATTTATTATTTCAAATTACGAAGACTTGTAGATCAACAGTATGACCTATTCTTTTTACTATTCCTTTATTTATTTGTTCGGCATCTGAAAGTCAGCAGTATGACTTGCTCTTTTAGTACATAGTCTCTCATACATAGTTTCTATCAACAGTATGATCTTTTTTTTTACTACTAACATGAGAAAACCTTATTATTTACCTCATTTATGAAAAGGGCAGTAGTTCATTACTAACCTATTGAGAAGGCCATTTATTTACCTCGAAAAATTTCTCGGTAAATAACAGCTCCCTCCTCAACCTAGGTATATAATATACTACTTCAATTTTCAAACAGATGCAGATCAACTGTATGACCTATTCTTTTAAATACCTTAAATGTAGATCAGCGGTATGATCCATTCTTTTACATATTGTTGAGGTTTCCAGGTATGATTTATTATTTCAAATTACGAAGACTTGTAGATCAACAGTATGACCTATTCTTTTTACTATTCCTTTATTTATATGTTCGGCATCTGAAAGTCAGCAGTATGACTTGCTCTTTTAGTACATAGTCTCTCATACATAGTTTCGATCAACAGTATGATCTTTTTTTTACTACTAACATGAGAAAACCTTATTATTTACCTCATTTATGAAAAGGGCAGTAGTTCATTACTAACCTATTGAGAAGGCCATTTATTTACCTCGAAAAATTTCTCGGTAAATAACAGCTCCCTCCTCAACCTAGGTATATAATATACTACTTCAATTTTCAAACAGATGCAGATCAACTGTATGACCTATTCTTTTAAATACCTTAAATGTAGATCAGCGGTATGATCCATTCTTTTACATATTGTTGAGGTTTCCAGGTATGATTTATTATTTCAAATTACGAAGACTTGTAGATCAACAGTATGACCTATTCTTTTTACTATTCCTTTATTTATTTGTTCGGCATCTGAAAGTCAGCAGTATGACTTGCTCTTTTAGTACATAGTCTCTCATACATAGTTTCGATCAACAGTATGATCTTTTTTTTACTACTAACATGAGAAAACCTTATTATTTACCTCATTTATGAAAAGGGCAGTAGTTCATTACTAACCTATTGAGAAGGCCATTTATTTACCTCGAAAAATTTCTCGGTAAATAACAGCTCCCTCCTCAACCTAGGTATATAATATACTACTTCAATTTTCAAACAGATGCAGATCAACTGTATGACCTATTCTTTTAAATACCTTAAATGTAGATCAGCGGTATGATCCATTCTTTTACATATTGTTGAGGTTTCCAGGTATGATTTATTATTTCAAATTACGAAGACTTGTAGATCAACAGTATGACCTATTCTTTTTACTATTCCTTTATTTATTTGTTCGGCATCTGAAAGTCAGCAGTATGACTTGCTCTTTTAGTACATAGTCTCTCATACATAGTTTCGATCAACAGTATGATCTTTTTTTTACTACTAACATGAGAAAACCTTATTATTTACCTCATTTATGAAAAGGGCAGTAGTTCATTACTAACCTATTGAGAAGGCCATTTATTTACCTCGAAAAATTTCTCGGTAAATAACAGCTCCCTCCTCAACCTAGGTATATAATATACTACTTCAATTTTCAAACAGATGCAGATCAACTGTATGACCTATTCTTTTAAATACCTTAAATGTAGATCAGCGGTATGATCCATTCTTTTACATATTGTTGAGGTTTCCAGGTATGATTTATTATTTCAAATTACGAAGACTTGTAGATCAACAGTATGACCTTTTCTTTTTACTATTCCTTTATTTATTTGTTCGGCATCTGAAAGTCAGCAGTATGACTTGCTCTTTTAGTACATAGTCTCTCATACATAGTTTCGATCAACAGTATAATCTTTTTTTTACTACTAACATGAGAAAACCTTATTATTTACCTCATTTATGAAAAGGGCAGTAGTTCATTACTAACCTATTGAGAAGGCCATTTATTTACCTCGAAAAATTTCTCGGTAAATAACAGCTCCCTCCTCAACCTAGGTATATAATATACTACTTCAATTTTCAAACAGATGCAGATCAACTGTATGACCTATTCTTTTAAATACCTTAAATGTAGATCAGCGGTATGATCCATTCTTTTACATATTGTTGAGGTTTCCAGGTATGATTTATTATTTCAAATTACGACGACTTGTAGATCAACAGTATTACCTATTCTGGAATTCATATACTTACCTTGCTCCAAAAATATATAATATAGTGCCAAGACAAATGAAAAGTCTACACTCATTAGCACTTTTTAAAGTTAAAATAAAGCAATGGATCATCCAGATGCCTAGACATGCAATTCATCAAGTAATAACGTAATATCTTCATAGACACACTCAGTATTGTTTAGTTGCCTCCTTTCTTTCTTTCTTCTTGATTTCTTTTCATAACTAGCTATTGTACACCAAAAATTATTTAAAAGGTATTAAACAATTCACATAAATGATATGCCCACGTGCAGGTCTTCCTTTGTGGGCTTTCTTTGTGTTAAATTTGCCTTACGCTTAATTATTTGTGTAAATGTTATTATAATTAATTTAGTAAAATAATATATTCTCTGTATTATTTCATTGTATCACCGTTTTGGTAAATAAAACACATATATTATTATTATTATTATTATTCTTTTTACTATTCCTTTATTTATTTGTTCGGCATCTGAAAGTCAGCAGTATGACTTGCTCTTTTAGTACATAGTTTCGATCAACAGTATGATCTTTTTTTACTACTAACATGAGAAAACCTTATTATTTACCTCATTTATGAAAAGGGCAGTAGTTCATTACTAACCTATTGAGAAGGCCATTTATTTACCTCGAAAAATTTCTCGGTAAATAACAGCTCCCTCCTCAACCTAGGTATATAATATACTACTTCAATTTTCAAACAGATGCAGATCAACTGTATGACCTATTCTTTTAAATACCTTAAATGTAGATCAGCGGTATGATCCATTCTTTTACATATTGTTGAGGTTTCCAGGTATGATTTATTATTTCAAATTACGAAGACTTGTAGATCAACAGTATGACCTATTCTTTTTACTATTCCTTTATTTATTTGTTCGGCATCTGAAAGTCAGCAGTATGACTTGCTCTTTTAGTACATAGTCTCTCATACATAGTTTCGATCAACAGTATGATCTTTTTTTTACTACTAACATGAGAAAACCTTATTATTTACCTCATTTATGAAAAGGGCAGTAGTTCATTACTAACCTATTGAGAAGGCCATTTATTTACCTCGAAAAATTTCTCGGTAAATAACAGCTCCCTCCTCAACCTAGGTATATAATATACTACTTCAATTTTCAAACAGATGCAGATCAACTGTATGACCTATTCTTTTAAATACCTTAAATGTAGATCAGCGGTATGATCCATTCTTTTACATATTGTTGAGGTTTCCAGGTATGATTTATTATTTCAAATTACGAAGACTTGTAGATCAACAGTATGACCTATTCTTTTTACTATTCCTTTATTTATTTGTTCGGCATCTGAAAGTCAGCAGTATGACTTGCTCTTTTAGTACATAGTTTCGATCAACAGTATGATCTTTTTTTACTACTAACATGAGAAAACCTTATTATTTACCTCATTTATGAAAAGGGCAGTAGTTCATTACTAACCTATTGAGAAGGCCATTTATTTACCTCGAAAAATTTCTCGGTAAATAACAGCTCCCTCCTCAACCTAGGTATATAATATACTACTTCAATTTTCAAACAGATGCAGATCAACTGTATGACCTATTCTTTTAAATACCTTAAATGTAGATCAGCGGTATGATCCATTCTTTTACATATTGTTGAGGTTTCCAGGTATGATTTATTATTTCAAATTACGAAGACTTGTAGATCAACAGTATGACCTATTCTTTTTACTATTCCTTTATTTATTTGTTCGGCATCTGAAAGTCAGCAGTATGACTTGCTCTTTTAGTACATAGTCTCTCATACATAGTTTCGATCAACAGTATGATCTTTTTTTTACTACTAACATGAGAAAACCTTATTATTTACCTCATTTATGAAAAGGGCAGTAGTTCATTACTAACCTATTGAGAAGGCCATTTATTTACCTCGAAAAATTTCTCGGTAAATAACAGCTCCCTCCTCAACCTAGGTATATAATATACTACTTCAATTTTCAAACAGATGCAGATCAACTGTATGACCTATTCTTTTAAATACCTTAAATGTAGATCAGCGGTATGATCCATTCTTTTACATATTGTTGAGGTTTCCAGGTATGATTTATTATTTCAAATTACGAAGACTTGTAGGTCAACAGTATGACCTATTCTTTTTACTATTCCTTTATTTATTTGTTCGGCATCTGAAAGTCAGCAGTATGACTTGCTCTTTTAGTACATAGTCTCTCATACATAGTTTCGATCAACAGTATGATCTTTTTTTTTACTACTAACATGAGAAAACCTTATTATTTACCTCATTTATGAAAAGGGCAGTAGTTCATTACTAACCTATTGAGAAGGCCATTTATTTACCTCGAAAAATTTCTCGGTAAATAACAGCTCCCTCCTCAACCTAGGTATATAATATACTACTTCAATTTTCAAACAGATGCAGATCAACTGTATGACCTATTCTTTTAAATACCTTAAATGTAGATCAGCGGTATGATCCATTCTTTTACATATTGTTGAGGTTTCCAGGTATGATTTATTATTTCAAATTACGAAGACTTGTAGATCAACAGTATGACCTATTCTTTTTACTATTCCTTTATTTATTTGTTCGGCATCTGAAAGTCAGCAGTATGACTTGCTCTTTTAGTACATAGTCTCTCATACATAGTTTCGATCAACAGTATGATCTTTTTTTTACTACTAACATGAGAAAACCTTATTATTTACCTCATTTATGAAAAGGGCAGTAGTTCATTACTAACCTATTGAGAAGGCCATTTATTTACCTCGAAAAATTTCTCGGTAAATAACAGCTCCCTCCTCAACCTAGGTATATAATATACTACTTCAATTTTCAAACAGATGCAGATCAACTGTATGACCTATTCTTTTAAATACCTTAAATGTAGATCAGCGGTATGATCCATTCTTTTACATATTGTTGAGGTTTCCAGGTATGATTTATTATTTCAAATTACGAAGACTTGTAGATCAACAGTATGACCTATTCTTTTTACTATTCCTTTATTTATTTGTTCGGCATCTGAAAGTCAGCAGTATGACTTGCTCTTTTAGTACATAGTCTCTCATACATAGTTTCGATCAACAGTATGATCTTTTTTTTACTACTAACATGAGAAAACCTTATTATTTACCTCATTTATGAAAAGGGCAGTAGTTCATTACTAACCTATTGAGAAGGCCATTTATTTACCTCGAAAAATTTCTCGGTAAATAACAGCTCCCTCCTCAACCTAGGTATATAATATACTACTTCAATTTTCAAACAGATGCAGATCAACTGTATGACCTATTCTTTTAAATACCTTAAATGTAGATCAGCGGTATGATCCATTCTTTTACATATTGTTGAGGTTTCCAGGTATGATTTATTATTTCAAATTACGAAGACTTGTAGATCAACAGTATGACCTTTTCTTTTTACTATTCCTTTATTTATTTGTTCGGCATCTGAAAGTCAGCAGTATGACTTGCTCTTTTAGTACATAGTCTCTCATACATAGTTTCGATCAACAGTATAATCTTTTTTTTACTACTAACATGAGAAAACCTTATTATTTACCTCATTTATGAAAAGGGCAGTAGTTCATTACTAACCTATTGAGAAGGCCATTTATTTACCTCGAAAAATTTCTCGGTAAATAACAGCTCCCTCCTCAACCTAGGTATATAATATACTACTTCAATTTTCAAACAGATGCAGATCAACTGTATGACCTATTCTTTTAAATACCTTAAATGTAGATCAGCGGTATGATCCATTCTTTTACATATTGTTGAGGTTTCCAGGTATGATTTATTATTTCAAATTACGAAGACTTGTAGATCAACAGTATGACCTATTCTTTTTACTATTCCTTTATTTATTTGTTCGGCATCTGAAAGTCAGCAGTATGACTTGCTCTTTTAGTACATAGTTTCGATCAACAGTATGATCTTTTTTTACTACTAACATGAGAAAACCTTATTATTTACCTCATTTATGAAAAGGGCAGTAGTTCATTACTAACCTATTGAGAAGGCCATTTATTTACCTCGAAAAATTTCTCGGTAAATAACAGCTCCCTCCTCAACCTAGGTATATAATATACTACTTCAATTTTCAAACAGATGCAGATCAACTGTATGACCTATTCTTTTAAATACCTTAAATGTAGATCAGCGGTATGATCCATTCTTTTACATATTGTTGAGGTTTCCAGGTATGATTTATTATTTCAAATTACGAAGACTTGTAGATCAACAGTATGACCTATTCTTTTTACTATTCCTTTATTTATTTGTTCGGCATCTGAAAGTCAGCAGTATGACTTGCTCTTTTAGTACATAGTTTCGATCAACAGTATGATCTTTTTTTACTACTAACATGAGAAAACCTTATTATTTACCTCATTTATGAAAAGGGCAGTAGTTCATTACTAACCTATTGAGAAGGCCATTTATTTACCTCGAAAAATTTCTCGGTAAATAACAGCTCCCTCCTCAACCTAGGTATATAATATACTACTTCAATTTTCAAACAGATGCAGATCAACTGTATGACCTATTCTTTTAAATACCTTAAATGTAGATCAGCGGTATGATCCATTCTTTTACATATTGTTGAGGTTTCCAGGTATGATTTATTATTTCAAATTACGAAGACTTGTAGATCAACAGTATGACCTATTCTTTTTACTATTCCTTTATTTATTTGTTCGGCATCTGAAAGTCAGCAGTATGACTTGCTCTTTTAGTACATAGTCTCTCATACATAGTTTCTATCAACAGTATGATCTTTTTTTTTACTACTAACATGAGAAAACCTTATTATTTACCTCATTTATGAAAAGGGCAGTAGTTCATTACTAACCTATTGAGAAGGCCATTTATTTACCTCGAAAAATTTCTCGGTAAATAACAGCTCCCTCCTCAACCTAGGTATATAATATACTACTTCAATTTTCAAACAGATGCAGATCAACTGTATGACCTATTCTTTTAAATACCTTAAATGTAGATCAGCGGTATGATCCATTCTTTTACATATTGTTGAGGTTTCCAGGTATGATTTATTATTTCAAATTACGAAGACTTGTAGATCAACAGTATGACCTATTCTTTTTACTATTCCTTTATTTATATGTTCGGCATCTGAAAGTCAGCAGTATGACTTGCTCTTTTAGTACATAGTCTCTCATACATAGTTTCGATCAACAGTATGATCTTTTTTTTACTACTAACATGAGAAAACCTTATTATTTACCTCATTTATGAAAAGGGCAGTAGTTCATTACTAACCTATTGAGAAGGCCATTTATTTACCTCGAAAAATTTCTCGGTAAATAACAGCTCCCTCCTCAACCTAGGTATATAATATACTACTTCAATTTTCAAACAGATGCAGATCAACTGTATGACCTATTCTTTTAAATACCTTAAATGTAGATCAGCGGTATGATCCATTCTTTTACATATTGTTGAGGTTTCCAGGTATGATTTATTATTTCAAATTACGAAGACTTGTAGATCAACAGTATGACCTATTCTTTTTACTATTCCTTTATTTATTTGTTCGGCATCTGACAGTCAGCAGTATGACTTGCTCTTTTAGTACATAGTCTCTCATACATAGTTTCGATCAACAGTATGATCTTTTTTTTACTACTAACATGAGAAAACCTTATTATTTACCTCATTTATGAAAAGGGCAGTAGTTCATTACTAACCTATTGAGAAGGCCATTTATTTACCTCGAAAAATTTCTCGGTAAATAACAGCTCCCTCCTCAACCTAGGTATATAATATACTACTTCAATTTTCAAACAGATGCAGATCAACTGTATGACCTATTCTTTTAAATACCTTAAATGTAGATCAGCGGTATGATCCATTCTTTTACATATTGTTGAGGTTTCCAGGTATGATTTATTATTTCAAATTACGAAGACTTGTAGATCAACAGTATGACCTATTCTTTTTACTATTCCTTTATTTATTTGTTCGGCATCTGAAAGTCAGCAGTATGACTTGCTCTTTTAGTACATAGTCTCTCATACATAGTTTCGATCAACAGTATGATCTTTTTTTTACTACTAACATGAGAAAACCTTATTATTTACCTCATTTATGAAAAGGGCAGTAGTTCATTACTAACCTATTGAGAAGGCCATTTATTTACCTCGAAAAATTTCTCGGTAAATAACAGCTCCCTCCTCAACCTAGGTATATAATATACTACTTCAATTTTCAAACAGATGCAGATCAACTGTATGACCTATTCTTTTAAATACCTTAAATGTAGATCAGCGGTATGATCCATTCTTTTACATATTGTTGAGGTTTCCAGGTATGATTTATTATTTCAAATTACGAAGACTTGTAGATCAACAGTATGACCTTTTCTTTTTACTATTCCTTTATTTATTTGTTCGGCATCTGAAAGTCAGCAGTATGACTTGCTCTTTTAGTACATAGTCTCTCATACATAGTTTCGATCAACAGTATAATCTTTTTTTTACTACTAACATGAGAAAACCTTATTATTTACCTCATTTATGAAAAGGGCAGTAGTTCATTACTAACCTATTGAGAAGGCCATTTATTTACCTCGAAAAATTTCTCGGTAAATAACAGCTCCCTCCTCAACCTAGGTATATAATATACTACTTCAATTTTCAAACAGATGCAGATCAACTGTATGACCTATTCTTTTAAATACCTTAAATGTAGATCAGCGGTATGATCCATTCTTTTACATATTGTTGAGGTTTCCAGGTATGATTTATTATTTCAAATTACGAAGACTTGTAGATCAACAGTATTACCTATTCTGGAATTCATATACTTACCTTGCTCCAAAAATATATAATATAGTGCCAAGACAAATGAAAAGTCTACACTCATTAGCACTTTTTAAAGTTAAAATAAAGCAATGGATCATCCAGATGCCTAGACATGCAATTCATCAAGTAATAACGTAATATCTTCATAGACACACTCAGTATTGTTTAGTTGCCTCCTTTCTTTCTTTCTTCTTGATTTCTTTTCATAACTAGCTATTGTACACCAAAAATTATTTAGAAGGTATTAAACAATTCACATAAATGATATGCCCACGTGCAGGTCTTCCTTTGTGGGCTTTCTTTGTGTTAAATTTGCCTTACGCTTAATTATTTGTGTAAATGTTATTATAATTAATTTAGTAAAATAATATATTCTCTGTATTATTTCATTGTATCACCGTTTTGGTAAATAAAACACATATATTATTATTATTATTATTCTTTTTACTATTCCTTTATTTATTTGTTCGGCATCTGAAAGTCAGCAGTATGACTTGCTCTTTTAGTACATAGTTTCGATCAACAGTATGATCTTTTTTTACTACTAACATGAGAAAACCTTATTATTTACCTCATTTATGAAAAGGGCAGTAGTTCATTACTAACCTATTGAGAAGGCCATTTATTTACCTCGAAAAATTTCTCGGTAAATAACAGCTCCCTCCTCAACCTAGGTATATAATATACTACTTCAATTTTCAAACAGATGCAGATCAACTGTATGACCTATTCTTTTAAATACCTTAAATGTAGATCAGCGGTATGATCCATTCTTTTACATATTGTTGAGGTTTCCAGGTATGATTTATTATTTCAAATTACGAAGACTTGTAGATCAACAGTATGACCTATTCTTTTTACTATTCCTTTATTTATTTGTTCGGCATCTGAAAGTCAGCAGTATGACTTGCTCTTTTAGTACATAGTCTCTCATACATAGTTTCGATCAACAGTATGATCTTTTTTTTACTACTAACATGAGAAAACCTTATTATTTACCTCATTTATGAAAAGGGCAGTAGTTCATTACTAACCTATTGAGAAGGCCATTTATTTACCTCGAAAAATTTCTCGGTAAATAACAGCTCCCTCCTCAACCTAGGTATATAATATACTACTTCAATTTTCAAACAGATGCAGATCAACTGTATGACCTATTCTTTTAAATACCTTAAATGTAGATCAGCGGTATGATCCATTCTTTTACATATTGTTGAGGTTTCCAGGTATGATTTATTATTTCAAATTACGAAGACTTGTAGATCAACAGTATGACCTATTCTTTTTACTATTCCTTTATTTATTTGTTCGGCATCTGAAAGTCAGCAGTATGACTTGCTCTTTTAGTACATAGTTTCGATCAACAGTATGATCTTTTTTTACTACTAACATGAGAAAACCTTATTATTTACCTCATTTATGAAAAGGGCAGTAGTTCATTACTAACCTATTGAGAAGGCCATTTATTTACCTCGAAAAATTTCTCGGTAAATAACAGCTCCCTCCTCAACCTAGGTATATAATATACTACTTCAATTTTCAAACAGATGCAGATCAACTGTATGACCTATTCTTTTAAATACCTTAAATGTAGATCAGCGGTATGATCCATTCTTTTACATATTGTTGAGGTTTCCAGGTATGATTTATTATTTCAAATTACGAAGACTTGTAGATCAACAGTATGACCTATTCTTTTTACTATTCCTTTATTTATTTGTTCGGCATCTGAATGTCAGCAGTATGACTTGCTCTTTTAGTACATAGTCTCTCATACATAGTTTCGATCAACAGTATGATCTTTTTTTTACTACTAACATGAGAAAACCTTATTATTTACCTCATTTATGAAAAGGGCAGTAGTTCATTACTAACCTATTGAGAAGGCCATTTATTTACCTCGAAAAATTTCTCGGTAAATAACAGCTCCCTCCTCAACCTAGGTATATAATATACTACTTCAATTTTCAAACAGATGCAGATCAACTGTATGACCTATTCTTTTAAATACCTTAAATGTAGATCAGCGGTATGATCCATTCTTTTACATATTGTTGAGGTTTCCAGGTATGATTTATTATTTCAAATTACGAAGACTTGTAGATCAACAGTATGACCTTTTCTTTTTACTATTCCTTTATTTATTTGTTCGGCATCTGAAAGTCAGCAGTATGACTTGCTCTTTTAGTACATAGTCTCTCATACATAGTTTCGATCAACAGTATAATCTTTTTTTTACTACTAACATGAGAAAACCTTATTATTTACCTCATTTATGAAAAGGGCAGTAGTTCATTACTAACCTATTGAGAAGGCCATTTATTTACCTCGAAAAATTTCTCGGTAAATAACAGCTCCCTCATCAACCTAAGTATATAATATACTACTTCAATTTTCAAACAGATGCAGATCAACTGTATGACCTATTCTTTTAAATACCTTAAATGTAGATCAGCGGTATGATCCATTCTTTTACATATTGTTGAGGTTTCCAGGTATGATTTATTATTTCAAATTACGAAGACTTGTAGATCAACAGTATGACCTATTCTTTTTACTATTCCTTTATTTATTTGTTCGGCATCTGAAAGTCAGCAGTATGACTTGCTCTTTTAGTACATAGTTTCGATCAACAGTATGATCTTTTTTTACTACTAACATGAGAAAACCTTATTATTTACCTCATTTATGAAAAGGGCAGTAGTTCATTACTAACCTATTGAGAAGGCCATTTATTTACCTCGAAAAATTTCTCGGTAAATAACAGCTCCCTCCTCAACCTAGGTATATAATATACTACTTCAATTTTCAAACAGATGCAGATCAACAGTATGACCTATTCTTTTTACTATTCCTTTATTTATTTGTTCGGCATCTGAAAGTCAGCAGTATGACTTGCTCTTTTAGTACATAGTCTCTCATACATAGTTTCGATCAACAGTATGATCTTTTTTTTACTACTAACATGAGAAAACCTTATTATTTACCTCATTTATGAAAAGGGCAGTAGTTCATTACTAACCTATTGAGAAGGCCATTTATTTACCTCGAAAAATTTCTCGGTAAATAACAGCTCCCTCCTCAACCTAGGTATATAATATACTACTTCAATTTTCAAACAGATGCAGATCAACTGTATGACCTATTCTTTTAAATACCTTAAATGTAGATCAGCGGTATGATCCATTCTTTTACATATTGTTGAGGTTTCCAGGTATGATTTATTATTTCAAATTACGAAGACTTGTAGATCAACAGTATGACCTATTCTTTTTACTATTCCTTTATTTATTTGTTCGGCATCTGAAAGTCAGCAGTATGACTTGCTCTTTTAGTACATAGTCTCTCATACATAGTTTCGATCAACAGTATGATCTTTTTTTTACTACTAACATGAGAAAACCTTATTATTTACCTCATTTATGAAAAGGGCAGTAGTTCATTACTAACCTATTGAGAAGGCCATTTATTTACCTCGAAAAATTTCTCGGTAAATAACAGCTCCCTCCTCAACCTAGGTATATAATATACTACTTCAATTTTCAAACAGATGCAGATCAACTGTATGACCTATTCTTTTAAATACCTTAAATGTAGATCAGCGGTATGATCCATTCTTTTACATATTGTTGAGGTTTCCAGGTATGATTTATTATTTCAAATTACGAAGACTTGTAGATCAACAGTATGACCTATTCTTTTTACTATTCCTTTATTTATTTGTTCGGCATCTGAAAGTCAGCAGTATGACTTGCTCTTTTAGTACATAGTTTCGATCAACAGTATGATCTTTTTTTACTACTAACATGAGAAAACCTTATTATTTACCTCATTTATGAAAAGGGCAGTAGTTCATTACTAACCTATTGAGAAGGCCATTTATTTACCTCGAAAAATTTCTCGGTAAATAACAGCTCCCTCCTCAACCTAGGTATATAATATACTACTTCAATTTTCAAACAGATGCAGATCAACTGTATGACCTATTCTTTTAAATACCTTAAATGTAGATCAGCGGTATGATCCATTCTTTTACATATTGTTGAGGTTTCCAGGTATGATTTATTATTTCAAATTACGAAGACTTGTAGATCAACAGTATGACCTATTCTTTTTACTATTCCTTTATTTATTTGTTCGGCATCTGAAAGTCAGCAGTATGACTTGCTCTTTTAGTACATAGTTTCGATCAACAGTATGATCTTTTTTTACTACTAACATGAGAAAACCTTATTATTTACCTCATTTATGAAAAGGGCAGTAGTTCATTACTAACCTATTGAGAAGGCCATTTATTTACCTCGAAAAATTTCTCGGTAAATAACAGCTCCCTCCTCAACCTAGGTATATAATATACTACTTCAATTTTCAAACAGATGCAGATCAACTGTATGACCTATTCTTTTAAATACCTTAAATGTAGATCAGCGGTATGATCCATTCTTTTACATATTGTTGAGGTTTCCAGGTATGATATATTATTTCAAATTACGAAGACTTGTAGATCAACAGTATGACCTATTCTTTTTACTATTCCTTTATTTATTTGTTCGGCATCTGAAAGTCAGCAGTATGACTTGCTCTTTTAGTACATAGTCTCTCATACAAAGTTTCGATCAACAGTATGATCTTTTTTTTACTACTAACATGAGAAAACCTTATTATTTACCTCATTTATGAAAAGGGCAGTAGTTCATTACTAACCTATTGAGAAGGCCATTTATTTACCTCGAAAAATTTCTCGGTAAATAACAGCTCCCTCCTCAACCTAGGTATATAATATACTACTTCAATTTTCAAACAGATGCAGATCAACTGTATGACCTATTCTTTTAAATACCTTAAATGTAGATCAGCGGTATGATCCATTCTTTTACATATTGTTGAGGTTTCCAGGTATGATTTATTATTTCAAATTACGAAGACTTGTAGATCAACAGTATGACCTATTCTTTTTACTATTCCTTTATTTATTTGTTCGGCATCTGAAGGTCAGCAGTATGACTTGCTCTTTTAGTACATAGTCTCTCATACATAGTTTCGATCAACAGTATGATCTTTTTTTACTACTAACATGAGAAAACCTTATTATTTACCTCATTTATGAAAAGGGCAGTAGTTCATTACTAACCTATTGAGAAGGCCATTTATTTACCTCGAAAAATTTCTCGGTAAATAACAGCTCCCTCCTCAACCTAGGTATATAATATACTACTTCAATTTTCAAACAGATGCAGATCAACTGTATGACCTATTCTTTTAAATACCTTAAATGTAGATCAGCGGTATGATCCATTCTTTTAGATATTGTTGAGGTTTCCAGGTATGATTTATTATTTCAAATTACGAAGACTTGTAGATCAACAGTATGACCTATTCTTTTTACTATTCCTTTATTTATTTGTTCGGCATCTGAAAGTCAGCAGTATGACTTGCTCTTTTAGTACATAGTTTCGATCAACAGTATGATCTTTTTTTACTACTAACATGAGAAAACCTTATTATTTACCTCATTTATGAAAAGGGCAGTAGTTCATTACTAACCTATTGAGAAGGCCATTTATTTACCTCGAAAAATTTCTCGGTAAATAACAGCTCCCTCCTCAACCTAGGTATATAATATACTACTTCAATTTTCAAACAGATGCAGATCAACTGTATGACCTATTCTTTTAAATACCTTAAATGTAGATCAGCGGTATGATCCATTCTTTTACATATTGTTGAGGTTTCCAGGTATGATTTATTATTTCAAATTACGAAGACTTGTAGATCAACAGTATGACCTTTTCTTTTTACTATTCCTTTATTTATTTGTTCGGCATCTGAAAGTCAGCAGTATGACTTGCTCTTTTAGTACATAGTCTCTCATACATAGTTTCGATCAACAGTATAATCTTTTTTTTACTACTAACATGAGAAAACCTTATTATTTACCTCATTTATGAAAAGGGCAGTAGTTCATTACTAACCTATTGAGAAGGCCATTTATTTACCTCGAAAAATTTCTCGGTAAATAACAGCTCCCTCCTCAACCTAGGTATATAATATACTACTTCAATTTTCAAACAGATGCAGATCAACTGTATGACCTATTCTTTTAAATACCTTAAATGTAGATCAGCGGTATGATCCATTCTTTTACATATTGTTGAGGTTTCCAGGTATGATTTATTATTTCAAATTACGAAGACTTGTAGATCAACAGTATGACCTATTCTTTTTACTATTCCTTTATTTATTTGTTCGGCATCTGAAAGTCAGCAGTATGACTTGCTCTTTTAGTACATAGTTTCGATCAACAGTATGATCTTTTTTTACTACTAACATGAGAAAACCTTATTATTTACCTCATTTATGAAAAGGGCAGTAGTTCATTACTAACCTATTGAGAAGGCCATTTATTTACCTCGAAAAATTTCTCGGTAAATAACAGCTCCCTCCTCAACCTAGGTATATAATATACTACTTCAATTTTCAAACAGATGCAGATCAACTGTATGACCTATTCTTTTAAATACCTTAAATGTAGATCAGCGGTATGATCCATTCTTTTACATATTGTTGAGGTTTCCAGGTATGATTTATTATTTCAAATTACGAAGACTTGTAGATCAACAGTATGACCTATTCTTTTTACTATTCCTTTATTTATTTGTTCGGCATCTGAAAGTCAGCAGTATGACTTGCTCTTTTAGTACATAGTTTCGATCAACAGTATGATCTTTTTTTACTACTAACATGAGAAAACCTTATTATTTACCTCATTTATGAAAAGGGCAGTAGTTCATTACTAACCTATTGAGAAGGCCATTTATTTACCTCGAAAAATTTCTCGGTAAATAACAGCTCCCTCCTCAACCTAGGTATATAATATACTACTTCAATTTTCAAACAGATGCAGATCAACTGTATGACCTATTCTTTTAAATACCTTAAATGTAGATCAGCGGTATGATCCATTCTTTTACATATTGTTGAGGTTTCCAGGTATGATTTATTATTTCAAATTACGAAGACTTGTAGATCAACAGTATGACCTATTCTTTTTACTATTCCTTTATTTATTTGTTCGGCATCTGAAAGTCAGCAGTATGACTTGCTCTTTTAGTACATAGTCTCTCATACATAGTTTCGATCAACAGTATGATCTTTTTTTTTACTACTAACATGAGAAAACCTTATTATTTACCTCATTTATGAAAAGGGCAGTAGTTCATTACTAACCTATTGAGAAGGCCATTTATTTACCTCGAAAAATTTCTCGGTAAATAACAGCTCCCTCCTCAACCTAGGTATATAATATACTACTTCAATTTTCAAACAGATGCAGATCAACTGTATGACCTATTCTTTTAAATACCTTAAATGTAGATCAGCGGTATGATCCATTCTTTTACATATTGTTGAGGTTTCCAGGTATGATTTATTATTTCAAATTACGAAGACTTGTAGATCAACAGTATGACCTATTCTTTTTACTATTCCTTTATTTATTTGTTCGGCATCTGAAAGTCAGCAGTATGACTTGCTCTTTTAGTACATAGTCTCTCATACATAGTTTCGATCAACAATATGATCTTTTTTTTACTACTAACATGAGAAAACCTTATTATTTACCTCATTTATGAAAAGGGCAGTAGTTCATTACTAACCTATTGAGAAGGCCATTTATTTACCTCGAAAAATTTCTCGGTAAATAACAGCTCCCTCCTCAACCTAGGTATATAATATACTACTTCAATTTTCAAACAGATGCAGATCAACTGTATGACCTATTCTTTTAAATACCTTAAATGTAGATCAGCGGTATGATCCATTCTTTTACATATTGTTGAGGTTTCCAGGTATGATTTATTATTTCAAATTACGAAGACTTGTAGATCAACAGTATGACCTATTCTTTTTACTATTCCTTTATTTATTTGTTCGGCATCTGAAAGTCAGCAGTATGACTTGCTCTTTTAGTACATAGTCTCTCATACATAGTTTCGATCAACAGTATGATCTTTTTTTTACTACTAACATGAGAAAACCTTATTATTTACCTCATTTATGAAAAGGGCAGTAGTTCATTACTAACCTATTGAGAAGGCCATTTATTTACCTCGAAAAATTTCTCGGTAAATAACAGCTCCCTCCTCAACCTAGGTATATAATATACTACTTCAATTTTCAAACAGATGCAGATCAACTGTATGACCTATTCTTTTAAATACCTTAAATGTAGATCAGCGGTATGATCCATTCTTTTACATATTGTTGAGGTTTCCAGGTATGATTTATTATTTCAAATTACGAAGACTTGTAGATCAACAGTATGACCTATTCTTTTTACTATTCCTTTATTTATTTGTTCGGCATCTGAAAGTCAGCAGTATGACTTACTCTTTTAGTACATAGTCTCTCATACATAGTTTCGATCAACAGTATGATCTTTTTTTTACTACTAACATGAGAAAACCTTATTATTTACCTCATTTATGAAAAGGGCAGTAGTTCATTACTAACCTATTGAGAAGGCCATTTATTTACCTCGAAAAATTTCTCGGTAAATAACAGCTCCCTCCTCAACCTAGGTATATAATATACTACTTCAATTTTCAAACAGATGCAGATCAACTGTATGACCTATTCTTTTAAATACCTTAAATGTAGATCAGCGGTATGATCCATTCTTTTACATATTGTTGAGGTTTCCAGGTATGATTTATTATTTCAAATTACGAAGACTTGTAGATCAACAGTATGACCTTTTCTTTTTACTATTCCTTTATTTATTTGTTCGGCATCTGAAAGTCAGCAGTATGACTTGCTCTTTTAGTACATAGTCTCTCATACATAGTTTCGATCAACAGTATAATCTTTTTTTTACTACTAACATGAGAAAACCTTATTATTTACCTCATTTATGAAAAGGGCAGTAGTTCATTACTAACCTATTGAGAAGGCCATTTATTTACCTCGAAAAATTTCTCGGTAAATAACAGCTCCCTCCTCAACCTAGGTATATAATATACTACTTCAATTTTCAAACAGATGCAGATCAACTGTATGACCTATTCTTTTAAATACCTTAAATGTAGATCAGCGGTATGATCCATTCTTTTACATATTGTTGAGGTTTCCAGGTATGATTTATTATTTCAAATTACGAAGACTTGTAGATCAACAGTATTACCTATTCTTTTTACTATTCCTTTATTTATTTGTTCGGCATCTGAAAGTCAGCAGTATGACTTGCTCTTTTAGTACATAGTTTCGATCAACAGTATGATCTTTTTTTACTACTAACATGAGAAAACCTTATTATTTACCTCATTTATGAAAAGGGCAGTAGTTCATTACTAACCTATTGAGAAGGCCATTTATTTACCTCGAAAAATTTCTCGGTAAATAACAGCTCCCTCCTCAACCTAGGTATATAATATACTACTTCAATTTTCAAACAGATGCAGATCAACTGTATGACCTATTCTTTTAAATACCTTAAATGTAGATCAGCGGTATGATCCATTCTTTTACATATTGTTGAGGTTTCCAGGTATGATTTATTATTTCAAATTACGAAGACTTGTAGATCAACAGTATGACCTATTCTTTTTACTATTCCTTTATTTATTTGTTCGGCATCTGAAAGTCAGCAGTATGACTTGCTCTTTTAGTACATAGTCTCTCATACATAGTTTCGATCAACAGTATGATCTTTTTTTTACTACTAACATGAGAAAACCTTATTATTTACCTCATTTATGAAAAGGACAGTAGTTCATTACTAACCTATTGAGAAGGCCATTTATTTACCTCGAAAAATTTCTCGGTAAATAACAGCTCCCTCCTCAACCTAGGTATATAATATACTACTTCAATTTTCAAACAGATGCAGATCAACTGTATGACCTATTCTTTTAAATACCTTAAATGTAGATCAGCGGTATGATCCATTCTTTTACATATTGTTGAGGTTTCCAGGTATGATTTATTATTTCAAATTACGAAGACTTGTAGATCAACAGTATGACCTATTCTTTTTACTATTCCTTTATTTATTTGTTCGGCATCTGAAAGTCAGCAGTATGACTTGCTCTTTTAGTACATAGTTTCGATCAACAGTATGATCTTTTTTTACTACTAACATGAGAAAACCTTATTATTTACCTCATTTATGAAAAGGGCAGTAGTTCATTACTAACCTATTGAGAAGGCCATTTATTTACCTCGAAAAATTTCTCGGTAAACAGCTCCCTCCTCAACCTAGGTATATAATATACTACTTCAATTTTCAAACAGATGCAGATCAACAGTATGACCTATTCTTTTAAATACCTTAAATGTAGATCAGCGGTATGATCCATTCTTTTACATATTGTTGAGGTTTCCAGGTATGATTTATTATTTCAAATTACGAAGACTTGTAGATCAACAGTATGACCTTTTCTTTTTACTATTCCTTTATTTATTTGTTCGGCATCTGAAAGTCAGCAGTATGACTTGCTCTTTTAGTACATAGTCTCTCATACATAGTTTCGATCAACAGTATAATCTTTTTTTTACTACTAACATGAGAAAACCTTATTATTTACCTCATTTATGAAAAGGGCAGTAGTTCATTACTAACCTATTGAGAAGGCCATTTATTTACCTCGAAAAATTTCTCGGTAAATAACAGCTCCCTCCTCAACCTAGGTATATAATATACTACTTCAATTTTCAAACAGATGCAGATCAACTGTATGACCTATTCTTTTAAATACCTTAAATGTAGATCAGCGGTATGATCCATTCTTTTACATATTGTTGAGGTTTCCAGGTATGATTTATTATTTCAAATTACGAAGACTTGTAGATCAACAGTATGACCTATTCTTTTTACTATTCCTTTATTTATTTGTTCGGCATCTGAAAGTCAGCAGTATGACTTGCTCTTTTAGTACATAGTTTCGATCAACAGTATGATCTTTTTTTACTACTAACATGAGAAAACCTTATTATTTACCTCATTTATGAAAAGGGCAGTAGTTCATTACTAACCTATTGAGAAGGCCATTTATTTACCTCGAAAAATTTCTCGGTAAATAACAGCTCCCTCCTCAACCTAGGTATATAATATACTACTTCAATTTTCAAACAGATGCAGATCAACTGTATGACCTATTCTTTTAAATACCTTAAATGTAGATCAGCGGTATGATCCATTCTTTTACATATTGTTGAGGTTTCCAGGTATGATTTATTATTTCAAATTACGAAGACTTGTAGATCAACAGTATGACCTATTCTTTTTACTATTCCTTTATTTATTTGTTCGGCATCTGAAAGTCAGCAGTATGACTTGCTCTTTTAGTACATAGTCTCTCATACATAGTTTCGATCAACAGTATGATCTTTTTTTTACTACTAACATGAGAAAACCTTATTATTTACCTCATTTATGAAAAGGGCAGTAGTTCATTACTAACCTATTGAGAAGGCCATTTATTTACCTCGAAAAATTTCTCGGTAAATAACAGCTCCCTCCTCAACCTAGGTATATAATATACTACTTCAATTTTCAAACAGATGCAGATCAACTGTATGACCTATTCTTTTAAATACCTTAAATGTAGATCAGCGGTATGATCCATTCTTTTACATATTGTTGAGGTTTCCAGGTATGATTTATTATTTCAAATTACGAAGACTTGTAGATCAACAGTATGACCTATTCTTTTTACTATTCCTTTATTTATTTGTTCGGCATCTGAAAGTCAGCAGTATGACTTGCTCTTTTAGTACATAGTCTCTCATACATAGTTTCGATCAACAGTATGATCTTTTTTTTACTACTAACATGAGAAAACCTTATT
Organism: Pogonocherus hispidulus; assembly: GCA_963924545.1. Taxonomy (NCBI): domain Eukaryota; kingdom Metazoa; phylum Arthropoda; class Insecta; order Coleoptera; family Cerambycidae; genus Pogonocherus; species Pogonocherus hispidulus. Next base: position 44,999,968 of record OZ004698.1, on the reverse strand, counting down.
ATTTACCTCATTTATGAAAAGGGCAGTAGTTCATTACTAACCTATTGAGAAGGCCATTTATTTACCTCGAAAAATTTCTCGGTAAATAACAGCTCCCTCCTCAACCTAGGTATATAATATACTACTTCAATTTTCAAACAGATGCAGATCAACTGTATGACCTATTCTTTTAAATACCTTAAATGTAGATCAGCGGTATGATCCATTCTTTTACATATTGTTGAGGTTTCCAGGTATGATTTATTATTTCAAATTACGAAGACTTGTAGATCAACAGTATGACCTTTTCTTTTTACTATTCCTTTATTTATTTGTTCGGCATCTGAAAGTCAGCAGTATGACTTGCTCTTTTAGTACATAGTCTCTCATACATAGTTTCGATCAACAGTATAATCTTTTTTTTACTACTAACATGAGAAAACCTTATTATTTACCTCATTTATGAAAAGGGCAGTAGTTCATTACTAACCTATTGAGAAGGCCATTTATTTACCTCGAAAAATTTCTCGGTAAATAACAGCTCCCTCCTCAACCTAGGTATATAATATACTACTTGAATTTTCAAACAGATGCAGATCAACTGTATGACCTATTCTTTTAAATACCTTAAATGTAGATCAGCGGTATGATCCATTCTTTTACATATTGTTGAGGTTTCCAGGTATGATTTATTATTTCAAATTACGAAGACTTGTAGATCAACAGTATTACCTATTCTTTTTACTATTCCTTTATTTATTTGTTCGGCATCTGAAAGTCAGCAGTATGACTTGCTCTTTTAGTACATAGTTTCGATCAACAGTATGATCTTTTTTTACTACTAACATGAGAAAACCTTATTATTTACCTCATTTATGAAAAGGGCAGTAGTTCATTACTAACCTATTGAGAAGGCCATTTATTTACCTCGAAAAATTTCTCGGTAAATAACAGCTCCCTCCTCAACCTAGGTATATAATATACTACTTCAATTTTCAAACAGATGCAGATCAACTGTATGACCTATTCTTTTAAATACCTTAAATGTAGATCAGCGGTATGATCCATTCTTTTACATATTGTTGAGGTTTCCAGGTATGATTTATTATTTCAAATTACGAAGACTTGTAGATCAACAGTATGACCTATTCTTTTTACTATTCCTTTATTTATTTGTTCGGCATCTGAAAGTCAGCAGTATGACTTGCTCTTTTAGTACATAGTCTCTCATACATAGTTTCGATCAACAGTATGATCTTTTTTTTACTACTAACATGAGAAAACCTTATTATTTACCTCATTTATGAAAAGGGCAGTAGTTCATTACTAACCTATTGAGAAGGCCATTTATTTACCTCGAAAAATTTCTCGGTAAATAACAGCTCCCTCCTCAACCTAGGTATATAATATACTACTTCAATTTTCAAACAGATGCAGATCAACTGTATGACCTATTCTTTTAAATACCTTAAATGTAGATCAGCGGTATGATCCATTCTTTTACATATTGTTGAGGTTTCCAGGTATGATTTATTATTTCAAATTACGAAGACTTGTAGATCAACAGTATGACCTATTCTTTTTACTATTCCTTTATTTATTTGTTCGGCATCTGAAAGTCAGCAGTATGACTTGCTCTTTTAGTACATAGTCTCTCATACATAGTTTCGATCAACAGTATGATCTTTTTTTTACTACTAACATGAGAAAACCTTATTATTTACCTCATTTATGAAAAGGGCAGTAGTTCATTACTAACCTATTGAGAAGGCCATTTATTTACCTCGAAAAATTTCTCGGTAAATAACAGCTCCCTCCTCAACCTAGGTATATAATATACTACTTCAATTTTCAAACAGATGCAGATCAACTGTATGACCTATTCTTTTAAATACCTTAAATGTAGATCAGCGGTATGATCCATTCTTTTACATATTGTTGAGGTTTCCAGGTATGATTTATTATTTCAAATTACGAAGACTTGTAGATCAACAGTATGACCTTTTCTTTTTACTATTCCTTTATTTATTTGTTCGGCATCTGAAAGTCAGCAGTATGACTTGCTCTTTTAGTACATAGTCTCTCATACATAGTTTCGATCAACAGTATAATCTTTTTTTTACTACTAACATGAGAAAACCTTATTATTTACCTCATTTATGAAAAGGGCAGTAGTTCATTACTAACCTATTGAGAAGGCCATTTATTTACCTCGAAAAATTTCTCGGTAAATAACAGCTCCCTCCTCAACCTAGGTATATAATATACTACTTGAATTTTCAAACAGATGCAGATCAACTGTATGACCTATTCTTTTAAATACCTTAAATGTAGATCAGCGGTATGATCCATTCTTTTACATATTGTTGAGGTTTCCAGGTATGATTTATTATTTCAAATTACGAAGACTTGTAGATCAACAGTATTACCTATTCTTTTTACTATTCCTTTATTTATTTGTTCGGCATCTGAAAGTCAGCAGTATGACTTGCTCTTTTAGTACATAGTTTCGATCAACAGTATGATCTTTTTTTACTACTAACATGAGAAAACCTTATTATTTACCTCATTTATGAAAAGGGCAGTAGTTCATTACTAACCTATTGAGAAGGCCATTTATTTACCTCGAAAAATTTCTCGGTAAATAACAGCTCCCTCCTCAACCTAGGTATATAATATACTACTTCAATTTTCAAACAGATGCAGATCAACTGTATGACCTATTCTTTTAAATACCTTAAATGTAGATCAGCGGTATGATCCATTCTTTTACATATTGTTGAGGTTTCCAGGTATGATTTATTATTTCAAATTACGAAGACTTGTAGATCAACAGTATGACCTATTCTTTTTACTATTCCTTTATTTATTTATTCGGCATCTGAAAGTCAGCAGTATGACTTGCTCTTTTAGTACATAGTCTCTCATACATAGTTTCGATCAACAGTATGATCTTTTTTTTACTACTAACATGAGAAAACCTTATTATTTACCTCATTTATGAAAAGGGCAGTAGTTCATTACTAACCTATTGAGAAGGCCATTTATTTACCTCGAAAAATTTCTCGGTAAATAACAGCTCCCTCCTCAACCTAGGTATATAATATACTACTTCAATTTTCAAACAGATGCAGATCAACTGTATGACCTATTCTTTTAAATACCTTAAATGTAGATCAGCGGTATGATCCATTCTTTTACATATTGTTGAGGTTTCCAGGTATGATTTATTATTTCAAATTACGAAGACTTGTAGATCAACAGTATGACCTATTCTTTTTACTATTCCTTTATTTATTTGTTCGGCATCTGAAAGTCAGCAGTATGACTTGCTCTTTTAGTACATAGTTTCGATCAACAGTATGATCTTTTTTTACTACTAACATGAGAAAACCTTATTATTTACCTCATTTATGAAAAGGGCAGTAGTTCATTACTAACCTATTGAGAAGGCCATTTATTTACCTCGAAAAATTTCTCGGTAAACAGCTCCCTCCTCAACCTAGGTATATAATATACTACTTCAATTTTCAAACAGATGCAGATCAACTGTATGACCTATTCTTTTAAATACCTTAAATGTAGATCAGCGGTATGATCCATTCTTTTACATATTGTTGAGGTTTCCAGGTATGATTTATTATTTCAAATTACGAAGACTTGTAGATCAACAGTATGACCTATTCTTTTTACTATTCCTTTATTTATTTGTTCGGCATCTGAAAGTCAGCAGTATGACTTGCTCTTTTAGTACATAGTCTCTCATACATAGTTTCGATCAACAGTATGATCTTTTTTTAACTACTAACATGAGAAAACCTTATTATTTACCTCATTTATGAAAAGGGCAGTAGTTCATTACTAACCTATTGAGAAGGCCATTTATTTACCTCGAAAAATTTCTCGGTAAATAACAGCTCCCTCCTCAACCTAGGTATATAATATACTACTTCAATTTTCAAACAGATGCAGATCAACTGTATGACCTATTCTTTTAAATACCTTAAATGTAGATCAGCGGTATGATCCATTCTTTTACATATTGTTGAGGTTTCCAGGTATGATTTATTTTTTCAAATTACGAAGACTTGTAGATCAACAGTATGACCTTTTCTTTTTACTATTCCTTTATTTATTTGTTCGGCATCTGAAAGTCAGCAGTATGACTTGCTCTTTTAGTACATAGTCTCTCATACATAGTTTCGATCAACAGTATAATCTTTTTTTTACTACTAACATGAGAAAACCTTATTATTTACCTCATTTATGAAAAGGGCAGTAGTTCATTACTAACCTATTGAGAAGGCCATTTATTTACCTCGAAAAATTTCTCGGTAAATAACAGCTCCCTCATCAACCTAAGTATATAATATACTACTTCAATTTTCAAACAGATGCAGATCAACTGTATGACCTATTCTTTTAAATACCTTAAATGTAGATCAGCGGTATGATCCATTCTTTTACATATTGTTGAGGTTTCCAGGTATGATTTATTATTTCAAATTACGAAGACTTGTAGATCAACAGTATGACCTATTCTTTTTACTATTCCTTTATTTATTTGTTCGGCATCTGAAAGTCAGCAGTATGACTTGCTCTTTTAGTACATAGTTTCGATCAACAGTATGATCTTTTTTTACTACTAACATGAGAAAACCTTATTATTTACCTCATTTATGAAAAGGGCAGTAGTTCATTACTAACCTATTGAGAAGGCCATTTATTTACCTCGAAAAATTTCTCGGTAAATAACAGCTCCCTCCTCAACCTAGGTATATAATATACTACTTCAATTTTCAAACAGATGCAGATCAACAGTATGACCTATTCTTTTTACTATTCCTTTATTTATTTGTTCGGCATCTGAAAGTCAGCAGTATGACTTGCTCTTTTAGTACATAGTCTCTCATACATAGTTTCGATCAACAGTATGATCTTTTTTTTACTACTAACATGAGAAAACCTTATTATTTACCTCATTTATGAAAAGGGCAGTAGTTCATTACTAACCTATTGAGAAGGCCATTTATTTACCTCGAAAAATTTCTCGGTAAATAACAGCTCCCTCCTCAACCTAGGTATATAATATACTACTTCAATTTTCAAACAGATGCAGATCAACTGTATGACCTATTCTTTTAAATACCTTAAATGTAGATCAGCGGTATGATCCATTCTTTTACATATTGTTGAGGTTTCCAGGTATGATTTATTATTTCAAATTACGAAGACTTGTAGATCAACAGTATGACCTATTCTTTTTACTATTCCTTTATTTATTTGTTCGGCATCTGAAAGTCAGCAGTATGACTTGCTCTTTTAGTACACAGTCTCTCATACATAGTTTCGATCAACAGTATGATCTTTTTTTTACTACTAACATGAGAAAACCTTATTATTTACCTCATTTATGAAAAGGGCAGTAGTTCATTACTAACCTATTGAGAAGGCCATTTATTTACCTCGAAAAATTTCTCGGTAAATAACAGCTCCCTCCTCAACCTAGGTATATAATATACTACTTCAATTTTCAAACAGATGCAGATCAACTGTATGACCTATTCTTTTAAATACCTTAAATGTAGATCAGCGGTATGATCCATTCTTTTACATATTGTTGAGGTTTCCAGGTATGATTTATTATTTCAAATTACGAAGACTTGTAGATCAACAGTATGACCTATTCTTTTTACTATTCCTTTATTTATTTGTTCGGCATCTGAAAGTCAGCAGTATGACTTGCTCTTTTAGTACATAGTTTCGATCAACAGTATGATCTTTTTTTACTACTAACATGAGAAAACCTTATTATTTACCTCATTTATGAAAAGGGCAGTAGTTCATTACTAACCTATTGAGAAGGCCATTTATTTACCTCGAAAAATTTCTCGGTAAATAACAGCTCCCTCCTCAACCTAGGTATATAATATACTACTTCAATTTTCAAACAGATGCAGATCAACTGTATGACCTATTCTTTTAAATACCTTAAATGTAGATCAGCGGTATGATCCATTCTTTTACATATTGTTGAGGTTTCCAGGTATGATTTATTATTTCAAATTACGAAGACTTGTAGATCAACAGTATGACCTATTCTTTTTACTATTCCTTTATTTATTTGTTCGGCATCTGAAAGTCAGCAGTATGACTTGCTCTTTTAGTACATAGTTTCGATCAACAGTATGATCTTTTTTTACTACTAACATGAGAAAACCTTATTATTTACCTCATTTATGAAAAGGGCAGTAGTTCATTACTAACCTATTGAGAAGGCCATTTATTTACCACGAAAAATTTCTCGGTAAATAACAGCTCCCTCCTCAACCTAGGTATATAATATACTACTTCAATTTTCAAACAGATGCAGATCAACAGTATGACCTATTCTTTTTACTATTCCTTTATTTATTTGTTCGGCATCTGAAAGTCAGCAGTATGACTTGCTCTTTTAGTACATAGTCTCTCATACATAGTTTCGATCAACAGTATGATCTTTTTTTTACTACTAACATGAGAAAACCTTATTATTTACCTCATTTATGAAAAGGGCAGTAGTTCATTACTAACCTATTGAGAAGGCCATTTATTTACCTCGAAAAATTTCTCGGTAAATAACAGCTCCCTCCTCAACCTAGGTATATAATATACTACTTCAATTTTCAAACAGATGCAGATCAACTGTATGACCTATTCTTTTAAATACCTTAAATGTAGATCAGCGGTATGATCCATTCTTTTACATATTGTTGAGGTTTCCAGGTATGATTTATTATTTCAAATTACGAAGACTTGTAGATCAACAGTATGACCTATTCTTTTTACTATTCCTTTATTTATTTGTTCGGCATCTGAAAGTCAGCAGTATGACTTGCTCTTTTAGTACATAGTCTCTCATACATAGTTTCGATCAACAGTATGATCTTTTTTTTACTACTAACATGAGAAAACCTTATTATTTACCTCATTTATGAAAAGGGCAGTAGTTCATTACTAACCTATTGAGAAGGCCATTTATTTACCTCGAAAAATTTCTCGGTAAATAACAGCTCCCTCCTCAACCTAGGTATATAATATACTACTTCAATTTTCAAACAGATGCAGATCAACTGTATGACCTATTCTTTTAAATACCTTAAATGTAGATCAGCGGTATGATCCATTCTTTTACATATTATTGAGGTTTCCAGGTATGATTTATTATTTCAAATTACGAAGACTTGTAGATCAACAGTATGACCTATTCTTTTTACTATTCCTTTATTTATTTGTTCGGCATCTGAAAGTCAGCAGTATGACTTGCTCTTTTAGTACATAGTTTCGATCAACAGTATGATCTTTTTTTACTACTAACATGAGAAAACCTTATTATTTACCTCATTTATGAAAAGGGCAGTAGTTCATTACTAACCTATTGAGAAGGCCATTTATTTACCTCGAAAAATTTCTCGGTAAATAACAGCTCCCTCCTCAACCTAGGTATATAATATACTACTTCAATTTTCAAACAGATGCAGATCAACTGTATGACCTATTCTTTTAAATACCTTAAATGTAGATCAGCGGTATGATCCATTCTTTTACATATTGTTGAGGTTTCCAGGTATGATTTATTATTTCAAATTACGAAGACTTGTAGATCAACAGTATGACCTATTCTTTTTACTATTCCTTTATTTATTTGTTCGGCATCTGAAAGTCAGCAGTATGACTTGCTCTTTTAGTACATAGTTTCGATCAACAGTATGATCTTTTTTTACTACTAACATGAGAAAACCTTATTATTTACCTCATTTATGAAAAGGGCAGCAGTTCATTACTAACCTATTGAGAAGGCCATTTATTTACCTCGAAAAATTTCTCGGTAAATAACAGCTCCCTCCTCAACCTAGGTATATAATATACTACTTCAATTTTCAAACAGATGCAGATCAACTGTATGACCTATTCTTTTAAATACCTTAAATGTAGATCAGCGGTATGATCCATTCTTTTACATATTGTTGAGGTTTCCAGGTATGATTTATTATTTCAAATTACGAAGACTTGTAGATCAACAGTATGACCTATTCTTTTTACTATTCCTTTATTTATATGTTCGGCATCTGAAAGTCAGCAGTATGACTTGCTCTTTTAGTACATAGTCTCTCATACAAAGTTTCGATCAACAGTATGATCTTTTTTTTACTACTAACATGAGAAAACCTTATTATTTACCTCATTTATGAAAAGGGCAGTAGTTCATTACTAACCTATTGAGAAGGCCATTTATTTACCTCGAAAAATTTCTCGGTAAATAACAGCTCCCTCCTCAACCTAGGTATATAATATACTACTTCAATTTTCAAACAGATGCAGATCAACTGTATGACCTATTCTTTTAAATACCTTAAATGTAGATCAGCGGTATGATCCATTCTTTTACATATTGTTGAGGTTTCCAGGTATGATTTATTATTTCAAATTACGAAGACTTGTAGATCAACAGTATGACCTATTCTTTTTACTATTCCTTTATTTATTTGTTCGGCATCTGAAGGTCAGCAGTATGACTTGCTCTTTTAGTACATAGTCTCTCATACATAGTTTCGATCAACAGTATGATCTTTTTTTACTACTAACATGAGAAAACCTTATTATTTACCTCATTTATGAAAAGGGCAGTAGTTCATTACTAACCTATTGAGAAGGCCATTTATTTACCTCGAAAAATTTCTCGGTAAATAACAGCTCCCTCCTCAACCTAGGTATATAATATACTACTTCAATTTTCAAACAGATGCAGATCAACTGTATGACCTATTCTTTTAAATACCTTAAATGTAGATCAGCGGTATGATCCATTCTTTTAGATATTGTTGAGGTTTCCAGGTATGATTTATTATTTCAAATTACGAAGACTTGTAGATCAACAGTATGACCTATTCTTTTTACTATTCCTTTATTTATTTGTTCGGCATCTGAAAGTCAGCAGTATGACTTGCTCTTTTAGTACATAGTTTCGATCAACAGTATGATCTTTTTTTACTACTAACATGAGAAAACCTTATTATTTACCTCATTTATGAAAAGGGCAGTAGTTCATTACTAACCTATTGAGAAGGCCATTTATTTACCTCGAAAAATTTCTCGGTAAATAACAGCTCCCTCCTCAACCTAGGTATATAATATACTACTTCAATTTTCAAACAGATGCAGATCAACTGTATGACCTATTCTTTTAAATACCTTAAATGTAGATCAGCGGTATGATCCATTCTTTTACATATTGTTGAGGTTTCCAGGTATGATTTATTATTTCAAATTACGAAGACTTGTAGATCAACAGTATGACCTTTTCTTTTTACTATTCCTTTATTTATTTGTTCGGCATCTGAAAGTCAGCAGTATGACTTGCTCTTTTAGTACATAGTCTCTCATACATAGTTTCGATCAACAGTATAATCTTTTTTTTACTACTAACATGAGAAAACCTTATTATTTACCTCATTTATGAAAAGGGCAGTAGTTCATTACTAACCTATTGAGAAGGCCATTTATTTACCTCGAAAAATTTCTCGGTAAATAACAGCTCCCTCCTCAACCTAGGTATATAATATACTACTTCAATTTTCAAACAGATGCAGATCAACTGTATGACCTATTCTTTTAAATACCTTAAATGTAGATCAGCGGTATGATCCATTCTTTTACATATTGTTGAGGTTTCCAGGTATGATTTATTATTTCAAATTACGAAGACTTGTAGATCAACAGTATGACCTATTCTTTTTACTATTCCTTTATTTATTTGTTCGGCATCTGAAAGTCAGCAGTATGACTTGCTCTTTTAGTACATAGTTTCGATCAACAGTATGATCTTTTTTTACTACTAACATGAGAAAACCTTATTATTTACCTCATTTATGAAAAGGGCAGTAGTTCATTACTAACCTATTGAGAAGGCCATTTATTTACCTCGAAAAATTTCTCGGTAAATAACAGCTCCCTCCTCAACCTAGGTATATAATATACTACTTCAATTTTCAAACAGATGCAGATCAACTGTATGACCTATTCTTTTAAATACCTTAAATGTAGATCAGCGGTATGATCCATTCTTTTACATATTGTTGAGGTTTCCAGGTATGATTTATTATTTCAAATTACGAAGACTTGTAGATCAACAGTATGACCTATTCTTTTTACTATTCCTTTATTTATTTGTTCGGCATCTGAAAGTCAGCAGTATGACTTGCTCTTTTAGTACATAGTTTCGATCAACAGTATGATCTTTTTTTACTACTAACATGAGAAAACCTTATTATTTACCTCATTTATGAAAAGGGCAGTAGTTCATTACTAACCTATTGAGAAGGCCATTTATTTACCTCGAAAAATTTCTCGGTAAATAACAGCTCCCTCCTCAACCTAGGTATATAATATACTACTTCAATTTTCAAACAGATGCAGATCAACTGTATGACCTATTCTTTTAAATACCTTAAATGTAGATCAGCGGTATGATCCATTCTTTTACATATTGTTGAGGTTTCCAGGTATGATTTATTATTTCAAATTACGAAGACTTGTAGATCAACAGTATGACCTATTCTTTTTACTATTCCTTTATTTATTTGTTCGGCATCTGAAAGTCAGCAGTATGACTTGCTCTTTTAGTACATAGTCTCTCATACATAGTTTCGATCAACAGTATGATCTTTTTTTTTACTACTAACATGAGAAAACCTTATTATTTACCTCATTTATGAAAAGGGCAGTAGTTCATTACTAACCTATTGAGAAGGCCATTTATTTACCTCGAAAAATTTCTCGGTAAATAACAGCTCCCTCCTCAACCTAGGTATATAATATACTACTTCAATTTTCAAACAGATGCAGATCAACTGTATGACCTATTCTTTTAAATACCTTAAATGTAGATCAGCGGTATGATCCATTCTTTTACATATTGTTGAGGTTTCCAGGTATGATTTATTATTTCAAATTACGAAGACTTGTAGATCAACAGTATGACCTATTCTTTTTACTATTCCTTTATTTATTTGTTCGGCATCTGAAAGTCAGCAGTATGACTTGCTCTTTTAGTACATAGTCTCTCATACATAGTTTCGATCAACAATATGATCTTTTTTTTACTACTAACATGAGAAAACCTTATTATTTACCTCATTTATGAAAAGGGCAGTAGTTCATTACTAACCTATTGAGAAGGCCATTTATTTACCTCGAAAAATTTCTCGGTAAATAACAGCTCCCTCCTCAACCTAGGTATATAATATACTACTTCAATTTTCAAACAGATGCAGATCAACTGTATGACCTATTCTTTTAAATACCTTAAATGTAGATCAGCGGTATGATCCATTCTTTTACATATTGTTGAGGTTTCCAGGTATGATTTATTATTTCAAATTACGAAGACTTGTAGATCAACAGTATGACCTATTCTTTTTACTATTCCTTTATTTATTTGTTCGGCATCTGAAAGTCAGCAGTATGACTTGCTCTTTTAGTACATAGTCTCTCATACATAGTTTCGATCAACAGTATGATCTTTTTTTTACTACTAACATGAGAAAACCTTATTATTTACCTCATTTATGAAAAGGGCAGTAGTTCATTACTAACCTATTGAGAAGGCCATTTATTTACCTCGAAAAATTTCTCGGTAAATAACAGCTCCCTCCTCAACCTAGGTATATAATATACTACTTCAATTTTCAAACAGATGCAGATCAACTGTATGACCTATTCTTTTAAATACCTTAAATGTAGATCAGCGGTATGATCCATTCTTTTACATATTGTTGAGGTTTCCAGGTATGATTTATTATTTCAAATTACGAAGACTTGTAGATCAACAGTATGACCTATTCTTTTTACTATTCCTTTATTTATTTGTTCGGCATCTGAAAGTCAGCAGTATGACTTACTCTTTTAGTACATAGTCTCTCATACATAGTTTCGATCAACAGTATGATCTTTTTTTTACTACTAACATGAGAAAACCTTATTATTTACCTCATTTATGAAAAGGGCAGTAGTTCATTACTAACCTATTGAGAAGGCCATTTATTTACCTCGAAAAATTTCTCGGTAAATAACAGCTCCCTCCTCAACCTAGGTATATAATATACTACTTCAATTTTCAAACAGATGCAGATCAACTGTATGACCTATTCTTTTAAATACCTTAAATGTAGATCAGCGGTATGATCCATTCTTTTACATATTGTTGAGGTTTCCAGGTATGATTTATTATTTCAAATTACGAAGACTTGTAGATCAACAGTATGACCTTTTCTTTTTACTATTCCTTTATTTATTTGTTCGGCATCTGAAAGTCAGCAGTATGACTTGCTCTTTTAGTACATAGTCTCTCATACATAGTTTCGATCAACAGTATAATCTTTTTTTTACTACTAACATGAGAAAACCTTATTATTTACCTCATTTATGAAAAGGGCAGTAGTTCATTACTAACCTATTGAGAAGGCCATTTATTTACCTCGAAAAATTTCTCGGTAAATAACAGCTCCCTCCTCAACCTAGGTATATAATATACTACTTCAATTTTCAAACAGATGCAGATCAACTGTATGACCTATTCTTTTAAATACCTTAAATGTAGATCAGCGGTATGATCCATTCTTTTACATATTGTTGAGGTTTCCAGGTATGATTTATTATTTCAAATTACGAAGACTTGTAGATCAACAGTATTACCTATTCTTTTTACTATTCCTTTATTTATTTGTTCGGCATCTGAAAGTCAGCAGTATGACTTGCTCTTTTAGTACATAGTTTCGATCAACAGTATGATCTTTTTTTACTACTAACATGAGAAAACCTTATTATTTACCTCATTTATGAAAAGGGCAGTAGTTCATTACTAACCTATTGAGAAGGCCATTTATTTACCTCGAAAAATTTCTCGGTAAATAACAGCTCCCTCCTCAACCTAGGTATATAATATACTACTTCAATTTTCAAACAGATGCAGATCAACTGTATGACCTATTCTTTTAAATACCTTAAATGTAGATCAGCGGTATGATCCATTCTTTTACATATTGTTGAGGTTTCCAGGTATGATTTATTATTTCAAATTACGAAGACTTGTAGATCAACAGTATGACCTATTCTTTTTACTATTCCTTTATTTATTTGTTCGGCATCTGAAAGTCAGCAGTATGACTTGCTCTTTTAGTACATAGTCTCTCATACATAGTTTCGATCAACAGTATGATCTTTTTTTTACTACTAACATGAGAAAACCTTATTATTTACCTCATTTATGAAAAGGACAGTAGTTCATTACTAACCTATTGAGAAGGCCATTTATTTACCTCGAAAAATTTCTCGGTAAATAACAGCTCCCTCCTCAACCTAGGTATATAATATACTACTTCAATTTTCAAACAGATGCAGATCAACTGTATGACCTATTCTTTTAAATACCTTAAATGTAGATCAGCGGTATGATCCATTCTTTTACATATTGTTGAGGTTTCCAGGTATGATTTATTATTTCAAATTACGAAGACTTGTAGATCAACAGTATGACCTATTCTTTTTACTATTCCTTTATTTATTTGTTCGGCATCTGAAAGTCAGCAGTATGACTTGCTCTTTTAGTACATAGTTTCGATCAACAGTATGATCTTTTTTTACTACTAACATGAGAAAACCTTATTATTTACCTCATTTATGAAAAGGGCAGTAGTTCATTACTAACCTATTGAGAAGGCCATTTATTTACCTCGAAAAATTTCTCGGTAAACAGCTCCCTCCTCAACCTAGGTATATAATATACTACTTCAATTTTCAAACAGATGCAGATCAACAGTATGACCTATTCTTTTAAATACCTTAAATGTAGATCAGCGGTATGATCCATTCTTTTACATATTGTTGAGGTTTCCAGGTATGATTTATTATTTCAAATTACGAAGACTTGTAGATCAACAGTATGACCTTTTCTTTTTACTATTCCTTTATTTATTTGTTCGGCATCTGAAAGTCAGCAGTATGACTTGCTCTTTTAGTACATAGTCTCTCATACATAGTTTCGATCAACAGTATAATCTTTTTTTTACTACTAACATGAGAAAACCTTATTATTTACCTCATTTATGAAAAGGGCAGTAGTTCATTACTAACCTATTGAGAAGGCCATTTATTTACCTCGAAAAATTTCTCGGTAAATAACAGCTCCCTCCTCAACCTAGGTATATAATATACTACTTCAATTTTCAAACAGATGCAGATCAACTGTATGACCTATTCTTTTAAATACCTTAAATGTAGATCAGCGGTATGATCCATTCTTTTACATATTGTTGAGGTTTCCAGGTATGATTTATTATTTCAAATTACGAAGACTTGTAGATCAACAGTATGACCTATTCTTTTTACTATTCCTTTATTTATTTGTTCGGCATCTGAAAGTCAGCAGTATGACTTGCTCTTTTAGTACATAGTTTCGATCAACAGTATGATCTTTTTTTACTACTAACATGAGAAAACCTTATTATTTACCTCATTTATGAAAAGGGCAGTAGTTCATTACTAACCTATTGAGAAGGCCATTTATTTACCTCGAAAAATTTCTCGGTAAATAACAGCTCCCTCCTCAACCTAGGTATATAATATACTACTTCAATTTTCAAACAGATGCAGATCAACTGTATGACCTATTCTTTTAAATACCTTAAATGTAGATCAGCGGTATGATCCATTCTTTTACATATTGTTGAGGTTTCCAGGTATGATTTATTATTTCAAATTACGAAGACTTGTAGATCAACAGTATGACCTATTCTTTTTACTATTCCTTTATTTATTTGTTCGGCATCTGAAAGTCAGCAGTATGACTTGCTCTTTTAGTACATAGTCTCTCATACATAGTTTCGATCAACAGTATGATCTTTTTTTTACTACTAACATGAGAAAACCTTATTATTTACCTCATTTATGAAAAGGGCAGTAGTTCATTACTAACCTATTGAGAAGGCCATTTATTTACCTCGAAAAATTTCTCGGTAAATAACAGCTCCCTCCTCAACCTAGGTATATAATATACTACTTCAATTTTCAAACAGATGCAGATCAACTGTATGACCTATTCTTTTAAATACCTTAAATGTAGATCAGCGGTATGATCCATTCTTTTACATATTGTTGAGGTTTCCAGGTATGATTTATTATTTCAAATTACGAAGACTTGTAGATCAACAGTATGACCTATTCTTTTTACTATTCCTTTATTTATTTGTTCGGCATCTGAAAGTCAGCAGTATGACTTGCTCTTTTAGTACATAGTCTCTCATACATAGTTTCGATCAACAGTATGATCTTTTTTTTACTACTAACATGAGAAAACCTTATTATTTACCTCATTTATGAAAAGGGCAGTAGTTCATTACTAACCTATTGAGAAGGCCATTTATTTACCTCGAAAAATTTCTCGGTAAATAACAGCTCCCTCCTCAACCTAGGTATATAATATACTACTTCAATTTTCAAACAGATGCAGATCAACTGTATGACCTATTCTTTTAAATACCTTAAATGTAGATCAGCGGTATGATCCATTCTTTTACATATTGTTGAGGTTTCCAGGTATGATTTATTATTTCAAATTACGAAGACTTGTAGATCAACAGTATGACCTTTTCTTTTTACTATTCCTTTATTTATTTGTTCGGCATCTGAAAGTCAGCAGTATGACTTGCTCTTTTAGTACATAGTCTCTCATACATAGTTTCGATCAACAGTATAATCTTTTTTTTACTACTAACATGAGAAAACCTTATTATTTACCTCATTTATGAAAAGGGCAGTAGTTCATTACTAACCTATTGAGAAGGCCATTTATTTACCTCGAAAAATTTCTCGGTAAATAACAGCTCCCTCCTCAACCTAGGTATATAATATACTACTTGAATTTTCAAACAGATGCAGATCAACTGTATGACCTATTCTTTTAAATACCTTAAATGTAGATCAGCGGTATGATCCATTCTTTTACATATTGTTGAGGTTTCCAGGTATGATTTATTATTTCAAATTACGAAGACTTGTAGATCAACAGTATTACCTATTCTTTTTACTATTCCTTTATTTATTTGTTCGGCATCTGAAAGTCAGCAGTATGACTTGCTCTTTTAGTACATAGTTTCGATCAACAGTATGATCTTTTTTTACTACTAACATGAGAAAACCTTATTATTTACCTCATTTATGAAAAGGGCAGTAGTTCATTACTAACCTATTGAGAAGGCCATTTATTTACCTCGAAAAATTTCTCGGTAAATAACAGCTCCCTCCTCAACCTAGGTATATAATATACTACTTCAATTTTCAAACAGATGCAGATCAACTGTATGACCTATTCTTTTAAATACCTTAAATGTAGATCAGCGGTATGATCCATTCTTTTACATATTGTTGAGGTTTCCAGGTATGATTTATTATTTCAAATTACGAAGACTTGTAGATCAACAGTATGACCTATTCTTTTTACTATTCCTTTATTTATTTGTTCGGCATCTGAAAGTCAGCAGTATGACTTGCTCTTTTAGTACATAGTCTCTCATACATAGTTTCGATCAACAGTATGATCTTTTTTTTACTACTAACATGAGAAAACCTTATTATTTACCTCATTTATGAAAAGGGCAGTAGTTCATTACTAACCTATTGAGAAGGCCATTTATTTACCTCGAAAAATTTCTCGGTAAATAACAGCTCCCTCCTCAACCTAGGTATATAATATACTACTTCAATTTTCAAACAGATGCAGATCAACTGTATGACCTATTCTTTTAAATACCTTAAATGTAGATCAGCGGTATGATCCATTCTTTTACATATTGTTGAGGTTTCCAGGTATGATTTATTATTTCAAATTACGAAGACTTGTAGATCAACAGTATGACCTATTCTTTTTACTATTCCTTTATTTATTTGTTCGGCATCTGAAAGTCAGCAGTATGACTTGCTCTTTTAGTACATAGTCTCTCATACATAGTTTCGATCAACAGTATGATCTTTTTTTTACTACTAACATGAGAAAACCTTATTATTTACCTCATTTATGAAAAGGGCAGTAGTTCATTACTAACCTATTGAGAAGGCCATTTATTTACCTCGAAAAATTTCTCGGTAAATAACAGCTCCCTCCTCAACCTAGGTATATAATATACTACTTCAATTTTCAAACAGATGCAGATCAACTGTATGACCTATTCTTTTAAATACCTTAAATGTAGATCAGCGGTATGATCCATTCTTTTACATATTGTTGAGGTTTCCAGGTATGATTTATTATTTCAAATTACGAAGACTTGTAGATCAACAGTATGACCTTTTCTTTTTACTATTCCTTTATTTATTTGTTCGGCATCTGAAAGTCAGCAGTATGACTTGCTCTTTTAGTACATAGTCTCTCATACATAGTTTCGATCAACAGTATAATCTTTTTTTTACTACTAACATGAGAAAACCTTATTATTTACCTCATTTATGAAAAGGGCAGTAGTTCATTACTAACCTATTGAGAAGGCCATTTATTTACCTCGAAAAATTTCTCGGTAAATAACAGCTCCCTCCTCAACCTAGGTATATAATATACTACTTGAATTTTCAAACAGATGCAGATCAACTGTATGACCTATTCTTTTAAATACCTTAAATGTAGATCAGCGGTATGATCCATTCTTTTACATATTGTTGAGGTTTCCAGGTATGATTTATTATTTCAAATTACGAAGACTTGTAGATCAACAGTATTACCTATTCTTTTTACTATTCCTTTATTTATTTGTTCGGCATCTGAAAGTCAGCAGTATGACTTGCTCTTTTAGTACATAGTTTCGATCAACAGTATGATCTTTTTTTACTACTAACATGAGAAAACCTTATTATTTACCTCATTTATGAAAAGGGCAGTAGTTCATTACTAACCTATTGAGAAGGCCATTTATTTACCTCGAAAAATTTCTCGGTAAATAACAGCTCCCTCCTCAACCTAGGTATATAATATACTACTTCAATTTTCAAACAGATGCAGATCAACTGTATGACCTATTCTTTTAAATACCTTAAATGTAGATCAGCGGTATGATCCATTCTTTTACATATTGTTGAGGTTTCCAGGTATGATTTATTATTTCAAATTACGAAGACTTGTAGATCAACAGTATGACCTATTCTTTTTACTATTCCTTTATTTATTTATTCGGCATCTGAAAGTCAGCAGTATGACTTGCTCTTTTAGTACATAGTCTCTCATACATAGTTTCGATCAACAGTATGATCTTTTTTTTACTACTAACATGAGAAAACCTTATTATTTACCTCATTTATGAAAAGGGCAGTAGTTCATTACTAACCTATTGAGAAGGCCATTTATTTACCTCGAAAAATTTCTCGGTAAATAACAGCTCCCTCCTCAACCTAGGTATATAATATACTACTTCAATTTTCAAACAGATGCAGATCAACTGTATGACCTATTCTTTTAAATACCTTAAATGTAGATCAGCGGTATGATCCATTCTTTTACATATTGTTGAGGTTTCCAGGTATGATTTATTATTTCAAATTACGAAGACTTGTAGATCAACAGTATGACCTATTCTTTTTACTATTCCTTTATTTATTTGTTCGGCATCTGAAAGTCAGCAGTATGACTTGCTCTTTTAGTACATAGTTTCGATCAACAGTATGATCTTTTTTTACTACTAACATGAGAAAACCTTATTATTTACCTCATTTATGAAAAGGGCAGTAGTTCATTACTAACCTATTGAGAAGGCCATTTATTTACCTCGAAAAATTTCTCGGTAAACAGCTCCCTCCTCAACCTAGGTATATAATATACTACTTCAATTTTCAAACAGATGCAGATCAACTGTATGACCTATTCTTTTAAATACCTTAAATGTAGATCAGCGGTATGATCCATTCTTTTACATATTGTTGAGGTTTCCAGGTATGATTTATTATTTCAAATTACGAAGACTTGTAGATCAACAGTATGACCTATTCTTTTTACTATTCCTTTATTTATTTGTTCGGCATCTGAAAGTCAGCAGTATGACTTGCTCTTTTAGTACATAGTCTCTCATACATAGTTTCGATCAACAGTATGATCTTTTTTTAACTACTAACATGAGAAAACCTTATTATTTACCTCATTTATGAAAAGGGCAGTAGTTCATTACTAACCTATTGAGAAGGCCATTTATTTACCTCGAAAAATTTCTCGGTAAATAACAGCTCCCTCCTCAACCTAGGTATATAATATACTACTTCAATTTTCAAACAGATGCAGATCAACTGTATGACCTATTCTTTTAAATACCTTAAATGTAGATCAGCGGTATGATCCATTCTTTTACATATTGTTGAGGTTTCCAGGTATGATTTATTTTTTCAAATTACGAAGACTTGTAGATCAACAGTATGACCTTTTCTTTTTACTATTCCTTTATTTATTTGTTCGGCATCTGAAAGTCAGCAGTATGACTTGCTCTTTTAGTACATAGTCTCTCATACATAGTTTCGATCAACAGTATAATCTTTTTTTTACTACTAACATGAGAAAACCTTATTATTTACCTCATTTATGAAAAGGGCAGTAGTTCATTACTAACCTATTGAGAAGGCCATTTATTTACCTCGAAAAATTTCTCGGTAAATAACAGCTCCCTCATCAACCTAAGTATATAATATACTACTTCAATTTTCAAACAGATGCAGATCAACTGTATGACCTATTCTTTTAAATACCTTAAATGTAGATCAGCGGTATGATCCATTCTTTTACATATTGTTGAGGTTTCCAGGTATGATTTATTATTTCAAATTACGAAGACTTGTAGATCAACAGTATGACCTATTCTTTTTACTATTCCTTTATTTATTTGTTCGGCATCTGAAAGTCAGCAGTATGACTTGCTCTTTTAGTACATAGTTTCGATCAACAGTATGATCTTTTTTTACTACTAACATGAGAAAACCTTATTATTTACCTCATTTATGAAAAGGGCAGTAGTTCATTACTAACCTATTGAGAAGGCCATTTATTTACCTCGAAAAATTTCTCGGTAAATAACAGCTCCCTCCTCAACCTAGGTATATAATATACTACTTCAATTTTCAAACAGATGCAGATCAACAGTATGACCTATTCTTTTTACTATTCCTTTATTTATTTGTTCGGCATCTGAAAGTCAGCAGTATGACTTGCTCTTTTAGTACATAGTCTCTCATACATAGTTTCGATCAACAGTATGATCTTTTTTTTACTACTAACATGAGAAAACCTTATTATTTACCTCATTTATGAAAAGGGCAGTAGTTCATTACTAACCTATTGAGAAGGCCATTTATTTACCTCGAAAAATTTCTCGGTAAATAACAGCTCCCTCCTCAACCTAGGTATATAATATACTACTTCAATTTTCAAACAGATGCAGATCAACTGTATGACCTATTCTTTTAAATACCTTAAATGTAGATCAGCGGTATGATCCATTCTTTTACATATTGTTGAGGTTTCCAGGTATGATTTATTATTTCAAATTACGAAGACTTGTAGATCAACAGTATGACCTATTCTTTTTACTATTCCTTTATTTATTTGTTCGGCATCTGAAAGTCAGCAGTATGACTTGCTCTTTTAGTACACAGTCTCTCATACATAGTTTCGATCAACAGTATGATCTTTTTTTTACTACTAACATGAGAAAACCTTATTATTTACCTCATTTATGAAAAGGGCAGTAGTTCATTACTAACCTATTGAGAAGGCCATTTATTTACCTCGAAAAATTTCTCGGTAAATAACAGCTCCCTCCTCAACCTAGGTATATAATATACTACTTCAATTTTCAAACAGATGCAGATCAACTGTATGACCTATTCTTTTAAATACCTTAAATGTAGATCAGCGGTATGATCCATTCTTTTACATATTGTTGAGGTTTCCAGGTATGATTTATTATTTCAAATTACGAAGACTTGTAGATCAACAGTATGACCTATTCTTTTTACTATTCCTTTATTTATTTGTTCGGCATCTGAAAGTCAGCAGTATGACTTGCTCTTTTAGTACATAGTTTCGATCAACAGTATGATCTTTTTTTACTACTAACATGAGAAAACCTTATTATTTACCTCATTTATGAAAAGGGCAGTAGTTCATTACTAACCTATTGAGAAGGCCATTTATTTACCTCGAAAAATTTCTCGGTAAATAACAGCTCCCTCCTCAACCTAGGTATATAATATACTACTTCAATTTTCAAACAGATGCAGATCAACTGTATGACCTATTCTTTTAAATACCTTAAATGTAGATCAGCGGTATGATCCATTCTTTTACATATTGTTGAGGTTTCCAGGTATGATTTATTATTTCAAATTACGAAGACTTGTAGATCAACAGTATGACCTATTCTTTTTACTATTCCTTTATTTATTTGTTCGGCATCTGAAAGTCAGCAGTATGACTTGCTCTTTTAGTACATAGTTTCGATCAACAGTATGATCTTTTTTTACTACTAACATGAGAAAACCTTATTATTTACCTCATTTATGAAAAGGGCAGTAGTTCATTACTAACCTATTGAGAAGGCCATTTATTTACCACGAAAAATTTCTCGGTAAATAACAGCTCCCTCCTCAACCTAGGTATATAATATACTACTTCAATTTTCAAACAGATGCAGATCAACAGTATGACCTATTCTTTTTACTATTCCTTTATTTATTTGTTCGGCATCTGAAAGTCAGCAGTATGACTTGCTCTTTTAGTACATAGTCTCTCATACATAGTTTCGATCAACAGTATGATCTTTTTTTTACTACTAACATGAGAAAACCTTATTATTTACCTCATTTATGAAAAGGGCAGTAGTTCATTACTAACCTATTGAGAAGGCCATTTATTTACCTCGAAAAATTTCTCGGTAAATAACAGCTCCCTCCTCAACCTAGGTATATAATATACTACTTCAATTTTCAAACAGATGCAGATCAACTGTATGACCTATTCTTTTAAATACCTTAAATGTAGATCAGCGGTATGATCCATTCTTTTACATATTGTTGAGGTTTCCAGGTATGATTTATTATTTCAAATTACGAAGACTTGTAGATCAACAGTATGACCTATTCTTTTTACTATTCCTTTATTTATTTGTTCGGCATCTGAAAGTCAGCAGTATGACTTGCTCTTTTAGTACATAGTCTCTCATACATAGTTTCGATCAACAGTATGATCTTTTTTTTACTACTAACATGAGAAAACCTTATTATTTACCTCATTTATGAAAAGGGCAGTAGTTCATTACTAACCTATTGAGAAGGCCATTTATTTACCTCGAAAAATTTCTCGGTAAATAACAGCTCCCTCCTCAACCTAGGTATATAATATACTACTTCAATTTTCAAACAGATGCAGATCAACTGTATGACCTATTCTTTTAAATACCTTAAATGTAGATCAGCGGTATGATCCATTCTTTTACATATTATTGAGGTTTCCAGGTATGATTTATTATTTCAAATTACGAAGACTTGTAGATCAACAGTATGACCTATTCTTTTTACTATTCCTTTATTTATTTGTTCGGCATCTGAAAGTCAGCAGTATGACTTGCTCTTTTAGTACATAGTTTCGATCAACAGTATGATCTTTTTTTACTACTAACATGAGAAAACCTTATTATTTACCTCATTTATGAAAAGGGCAGTAGTTCATTACTAACCTATTGAGAAGGCCATTTATTTACCTCGAAAAATTTCTCGGTAAATAACAGCTCCCTCCTCAACCTAGGTATATAATATACTACTTCAATTTTCAAACAGATGCAGATCAACTGTATGACCTATTCTTTTAAATACCTTAAATGTAGATCAGCGGTATGATCCATTCTTTTACATATTGTTGAGGTTTCCAGGTATGATTTATTATTTCAAATTACGAAGACTTGTAGATCAACAGTATGACCTATTCTTTTTACTATTCCTTTATTTATTTGTTCGGCATCTGAAAGTCAGCAGTATGACTTGCTCTTTTAGTACATAGTTTCGATCAACAGTATGATCTTTTTTTACTACTAACATGAGAAAACCTTATTATTTACCTCATTTATGAAAAGGGCAGCAGTTCATTACTAACCTATTGAGAAGGCCATTTATTTACCTCGAAAAATTTCTCGGTAAATAACAGCTCCCTCCTCAACCTAGGTATATAATATACTACTTCAATTTTCAAACAGATGCAGATCAACTGTATGACCTATTCTTTTAAATACCTTAAATGTAGATCAGCGGTATGATCCATTCTTTTACATATTGTTGAGGTTTCCAGGTATGATTTATTATTTCAAATTACGAAGACTTGTAGATCAACAGTATGACCTATTCTTTTTACTATTCCTTTATTTATTTGTTCGGCATCTGAAAGTCAGCAGTATGACTTGCTCTTTTAGTACATAGTCTCTCATACATAGTTTCGATCAACAGTATGATCTTTTTTTTTACTACTAACATGAGAAAACCTTATTATTTACCTCATTTATGAAAAGGGCAGTAGTTCATTACTAACCTATTGAGAAGGCCATTTATTTACCTCGAAAAATTTCTCGGTAAATAACAGCTCCCTCCTCAACCTAGGTATATAATATACTACTTCAATTTTCAAACAGATGCAGATCAACTGTATGACCTATTCTTTTAAATACCTTAAATGTAGATCAGCGGTATGATCCATTCTTTTACATATTGTTGAGGTTTCCAGGTATGATTTATTATTTCAAATTACGAAGACTTGTAGATCAACAGTATGACCTATTCTTTTTACTATTCCTTTATTTATTTGTTCGGCATCTGAAAGTCAGCAGTATGACTTGCTCTTTTAGTACATAGTCTCTCATACAAAGTTTCGATCAACAGTATGATCTTTTTTTTACTACTAACATGAGAAAACCTTATTATTTACCTCATTTATGAAAAGGGCAGTAGTTCATTACTAACCTATTGAGAAGGCCATTTATTTACCTCGAAAAATTTCTCGGTAAATAACAGCTCCCTCCTCAACCTAGGTATATAATATACTACTTCAATTTTCAAACAGATGCAGATCAACTGTATGACCTATTCTTTTAAATACCTTAAATGTAGATCAGCGGTATGATCCATTCTTTTACATATTGTTGAGGTTTCCAGGTATGATTTATTATTTCAAATTACGAAGACTTGTAGATCAACAGTATGACCTATTCTTTTTACTATTCCTTTATTTATTTGTTCGGCATCTGAAAGTCAGCAGTATGACTTGCTCTTTTAGTACATAGTCTCTCATACATAGTTTCGATCAACAGTATGATCTTTTTTTTACTACTAACATGAGAAAACCTTATTATTTACCTCATTTATGAAAAGGGCAGTAGTTCATTACTAACCTATTGAGAAGGCCATTTATTTACCTCGAAAAATTTCTCGGTAAATAACAGCTCCCTCCTCAACCTAGGTATATAATATACTACTTCAATTTTCAAACAGATGCAGATCAACTGTATGACCTATTCTTTTAAATACCTTAAATGTAGATCAGCGGTATGATCCATTCTTTTACATATTGTTGAGGTTTCCAGGTATGATTTATTATTTCAAATTACGAAGACTTGTAGATCAACAGTATGACCTATTCTTTTTACTATTCCTTTATTTATTTGTTCGGCATCTGAAAGTCAGCAGTATGACTTGCTCTTTTAGTACATAGTCTCTCATACATAGTTTCGATCAACAGTATGATCTTTTTTTTACTACTAACATGAGAAAACCTTATTATTTACCTCATTTATGAAAAGGGCAGTAGTTCATTACTAACCTATTGAGAAGGCCATTTATTTACCTCGAAAAATTTCTCGGTAAATAACAGCTCCCTCCTCAACCTAGGTATATAATATACTACTTCAATTTTCAAACAGATGCAGATCAACTGTATGACCTATTCTTTTAAATACCTTAAATGTAGATCAGCGGTATGATCCATTATTTTACATATTGTTGAGGTTTCCAGGTATGATTTATTATTTCAAATTACGAAGACTTGTAGATCAACAGTATGACCTTTTCTTTTTACTATTCCTTTATTTATTTGTTCGGCATCTGAAAGTCAGCAGTATGACTTGCTCTTTTAGTACATAGTCTCTCATACATAGTTTCGATCAACAGTATAATCTTTTTTTTACTACTAACATGAGAAAACCTTATTATTTACCTCATTTATGAAAAGGGCAGTAGTTCATTACTAACCTATTGAGAAGGCCATTTATTTACCTCGAAAAATTTCTCGGTAAATAACAGCTCCCTCCTCAACCTAGGTATATAATATACTACTTCAATTTTCAAACAGATGCAGATCAACTGTATGACCTATTCTTTTAAATACCTTAAATGTAGATCAGCGGTATGATCCATTCTTTTACATATTGTTGAGGTTTCCAGGTATGATTTATTATTTCAAATTACGAAGACTTGTAGATCAACAGTATGACCTATTCTTTTTACTATTCCTTTATTTATTTGTTCGGCATCTGAAAGTCAGCAGTATGACTTGCTCTTTTAGTACATAGTCTCTCATACATAGTTTCGATCAACAGTATGATCTTTTTTTTACTACTAACATGAGAAAACCTTATTATTTACCTCATTTATGAAAAGGGCAGTAGTTCATTACTAACCTATTGAGAAGGCCATTTATTTACCTCGAAAAATTTCTCGGTAAATAACAGCTCCCTCCTCAACCTAGGTATATAATATACTACTTCAATTTTCAAACAGATGCAGATCAACTGTATGACCTATTCTTTTAAATACCTTAAATGTAGATCAGCGGTATGATCCATTCTTTTACATATTGTTGAGGTTTCCAGGTATGATTTATTATTTCAAATTACGAAGACTTGTAGATCAACAGTATGACCTATTCTTTTTACTATTCCTTTATTTATTTGTTCGGCATCTGAAAGTCAGCAGTATGACTTGCTCTTTTAGTACATAGTCTCTCATACATAGTTTCGATCAACAGTATGATCTTTTTTTTACTACTA
This sequence comes from Pogonocherus hispidulus, assembly GCA_963924545.1. Lineage (NCBI taxonomy): Eukaryota > Metazoa > Arthropoda > Insecta > Coleoptera > Cerambycidae > Pogonocherus > Pogonocherus hispidulus. Next base: position 44,973,848 of record OZ004698.1, on the reverse strand, counting down.
ACATGAGAAAACCTTATTATTTACCTCATTTATGAAAAGGGCAGTAGTTCATTACTAACCTATTGAGAAGGCCATTTATTTACCTCGAAAAATTTCTCGGTAAATAACAGCTCCCTCCTCAACCTAGGTATATAATATACTACTTCAATTTTCAAACAGATGCAGATCAACTGTATGACCTATTCTTTTAAATACCTTAAATGTAGATCAGCGGTATGATCCATTCTTTTACATATTGTTGAGGTTTCCAGGTATGATTTATTATTTCAAATTACGAAGACTTGTAGATCAACAGTATGACCTATTCTTTTTACTATTCCTTTATTTATTTGTTCGGCATCTGAAAGTCAGCAGTATGACTTGCTCTTTTAGTACATAGTCTCTCATACATAGTTTCGATCAACAGTATGATCTTTTTTTTTACTACTAACATGAGAAAACCTTATTATTTACCTCATTTATGAAAAGGGCAGTAGTTCATTACTAACCTATTGAGAAGGCCATTTATTTATCTCGAAAAATTTCTCGGTAAATAACAGCTCCCTCCTCAACCTAGGTATATAATATACTACTTCAATTTTCAAACAGATGCAGATCAACTGTATGACCTATTCTTTTAAATACCTTAAATGTAGATCAGCGGTATGATCCATTCTTTTACATATTGTTGAGGTTTCCAGGTATGATTTATTATTTCAAATTACGAAGACTTGTAGATCAACAGTATGACCTATTCTTTTTACTATTCCTTTATTTATTTGTTCGGCATCTGAAAGTCAGCAGTATGACTTGCTCTTTTAGTACATAGTCTCTCATACATAGTTTCGATCAACAGTATGATCTTTTTTTTACTACTAACATGAGAAAACCTTATTATTTACCTCATTTATGAAAAGGGCAGTAGTTCATTACTAACCTATTGAGAAGGCCATTTATTTACCTCGAAAAATTTCTCGGTAAATAACAGCTCCCGCCTCAACCTAGGTATATAATATACTACTTCAATTTTCAAACAGATGCAGATCAACTGTATGACCTATTCTTTTAAATACCTTAAATGTAGATCAGCGGTATGATCCATTCTTTTACATATTGTTGAGGTTTCCAGGTATGATTTATTATTTCAAATTACGAAGACTTGTAGATCAACAGTATGACCTATTCTTTTTACTATACCTTTATTTATTTGTTCGGCATCTGAAAGTCAGCAGTATGACTTGCTCTTTTAGTACATAGTCTCTCATACATAGTTTCGATCAACAGTATGATCTTTTTTTTACTACTAACATGAGAAAACCTTATTATTTACCTCATTTATGAAAAGGGCAGTAGTTCATTACTAACCTATTGAGAAGGCCATTTATTTACCTCGAAAAATTTCTCGGTAAATAACAGCTCCCTCCTCAACCTAGGTATATAATATACTACTTCAATTTTCAAACAGATGCAGATCAACTGTATGATCTATTCTTTTAAATACCTTAAATGTAGATCAGCGGTATGATCCATTCTTTTACATATTGTTGAGGTTTCCAGGTATGATTTATTATTTCAAATTACGAAGACTTGTAGATCAACAGTATGACCTATTCTTTTTACTATTCCTTTATTTATTTGTTCGGCATCTGAAAGTCACCAGTATGACTTGCTCTTTTAGTACATAGTCTCTCATACATAGTTTCGATCAACAGTATGATCTTTTTTTTACTACTAACATGAGAAAACCTTATTATTTACTTCATTTATGAAAAGGGCAGTAGTTCATTACTAACTTATTGAGAAGGCCATTTATTTACCTCGAAAAATTTCTCGGTAAATAACAGCTCCCTCCTCAACCTAGGTATATAATATACTACTTCAATTTTCAAACAGATGCAGATCAACTGTGTGACCTATTCTTTTAAATACCTTAAATGTAGATCAGCGGTATAATCCATTCTTTTACATATTGTTGAGGTTTCCAGGTATGATTTATTATTTCAAATCACGAAGACTTGTAGATCAACAGTATGACCTATTCTTTTTACTATTCCTTTATTTATTTGTTCGGCATCTGAAAGTCAGCAGTATGACTTGCTCTTTTAGTACATAGTCTCTCATACATAGTTTCGATCAACAGTATGATCTTTTTTTTACTACTAACATGAGAAAACCTTATTATTTACCTCATTTATGAAAAGGGCAGTAGTTCATTACTAACCTATTGAGAAGGCCATTTATTTACCTCGAAAAATTTCTCGGTAAATAACAGCTCCCTCCTCAACCTAGGTATATAATATACTACTTCAATTTTCAAACAGATGCAGATCAACTGTATGACCTATTCTTTTAAATACCTTAAATGTAGATCAGCGGTATGATCCATTCTTTTACATATTGTTGAGGTTTCCAGGTATGATTTATTATTTCAAATTACGAAGACTTGTAGATCAACAGTATGACCTTTTCTTTTTACTATTCCTTTATTTATTTGTTCGGCATCTGAAAGTCAGCAGTATGACTTGCTCTTTTAGTACATAGTCTCTCATACATAGTTTCGATCAACAGTATAATCTCTTTTTTTTACTACTAACATGAGAAAACCTTATTATTTACCTCATTTATGAAAAGGGCAGTAGTTCATTACTAACCTATTGAGAAGGCCATTTATTTACCTCGAAAAATTTCTCGGTAAATAACAGCTCCCTCCTCAACCTAGGTATATAATATACTACTTCAATTTTCAAACAGATGCAGATCAACTGTATGACCTATTCTTTTAAATACCTTAAATGTAGATCAGCGGTATGATCCATTCTTTTACATATTGTTGAGGTTTCCACGTATGATTTATTATTTCAAATTACGAAGACTTGTAGATCAACAGTATGACCTATTCTTTTTACTATTCCTTTATTTATTTGTTCGGCATCTGACAGTCAGCAGTATGACTTGCTCTTTTAGTACATAGTCTCTCATACATAGTTTCGATCAACAGTATGATCTTTTTTTTTACTACTAACATGAGAAAACCTTATTATTTACCTCATTTATGAAAAGGGCAGTAGTTCATTACTAACCTATTGAGAAGGCCATTTATTTACCTCGAAAAATTTCTCGGTAAATAACAGCTCCCTCCTCAACCTAGGTATATAATATACTACTTCAATTTTCAAACAGATGCAGATCAACTGTATGACCTATTTTCTTTTAAATACCTTAAATGTAGATCAGCGGTATGATCCATTCTTTTACATATTGTTGAGGTTTCCAGGTATGATTTATTATTTCAAATTACGAAGACTTGTAGATCAACAGTATGACCTATTCTTTTTACTATTCCTTTATTTATTTGTTCGGCATCTGAAAGTCAGCAGTATGACTTGCTCTTTTAGTACATAGTCTCTCATACATAGTTTCGATCAACAGTATGATCTTTTTTTACTACTAACATGAGAAAACCTTATTATTTACCTCATTTATGAAAAGGGCAGTAGTTCATTACTAACCTATTGAGAAGGCCATTTATTTACCTCGAAAAATTTCTCGGTAAATAACAGCTCCCTCCTCAACCTAGGTATATAATATACTACTTCAATTTTCAAACAGATGCAGATCAACTGTATGACCTATTCTTTTAAATACCTTAAATGTAGATCAGCGGTATGATCCATTCTTTTACATATTGTTGAGGTTTCCAGGTATGATTTATTATTTCAAATTACGAAGACTTGTAGATCAACAGTATGACCTATTCTTTTTACTATTCCTTTATTTATTTGTTCGGCATCTGAAAGTCAGCAGTATGACTTGCTCTTTTAGTACATAGTCTCTCATACATAGTTTCGATCAACAGTATGATCTTTTTTTTTACTACTAACATGAGAAAACCTTATTATTTACCTCATTTATGAAAAGGGCAGTAGTTCATTACTAACCTATTGAGAAGGCCATTTATTTACCTCGAAAAATTTCTCGGTAAATAACAGCTCCCTCCTCAACCTAGGTATATAATATACTACTTCAATTTTCAAACAGATGCAGATCAACTGTATGACCTATTTTCTTTTAAACACCTTAAATGTAGATCAGCGGTATGATCCATTCTTTTACATATTGTTGAGGTTTCCAGGTATGATTTATTATTTCAAATTACGAAGACTTGTAGATCAACAGTATGACCTATTCTTTTTACTATTCCTTTATTTATTTGTTCGGCATCTGAAAGTCAGCAGTATGACTTGCTCTTTTAGTACATAGTCTCTCATACATAGTTTCGATCAACAGTATGATCTTTTTTTTACTACTAACATGAGAAAACCTTATTATTTACCTCATTTATGAAAAGGGCAGTAGTTCATTACTAACCTATTGAGAAGGCCATTTATTTACCTCGAAAAATTTCTCGGTAAATAACAGCTCCCTCCTCAACCTAGGTATATAATATACTACTTCAATTTTCAAACAGATGCAGATCAACTGTATGACCTATTCTTTTAAATACCTTAAATGTAGATCAGCGGTATGATCCATTCTTTTACATATTGTTGAGGTTTCCAGGTATGATTTATTATTTCAAATCACGAAGACTTGTAGATCAACAGTATGACCTATTCTTTTTACTATTCCTTTATTTATTTGTTCGGCATCTGAAAGTCAGCAGTATGACTTGCTCTTTTAGTACATAGTCTCTCATACATAGTTTCGATCAACAGTATAATCTTTTTTTTTACTACTAACATGAGAAAACCTTATTATTTACCTCATTTATGAAAAGGGCAGTAGTTCATTACTAACCTATTGAGAAGGCCATTTATTTACCTCGAAAAATTTCTCGGTAAATAACAGCTCCCTCCTCAACCTAGGTATATAATATACTACTTCAATTTTCAAACAGATGCAGATCAACTGTATGACCTATTCTTTTAAATACCTTAAATGTAGATCAGCGGTATGATCCATTCTTTTACATATTGTTGAGGTTTCCAGGTATGATTTATTATTTCAAATCACGAAGACTTGTAGATCAACAGTATGACCTATTCTTTTTACTATTCCTTTATTTATTTGTTCGGCATCTGAAAGTCAGCAGTATGACTTGCTCTTTTAGTACATAGTCTCTCATACATAGTTTCGATCAACAGTATGATCTTTTTTTTACTACTAACATGAGAAAACCTTATTATTTACCTCATTTATGAAAAGGGCAGTAGTTCATTACTAACCTATTGAGAAGGCCATTTATTTACCTCGAAAAATTTCTCGGTAAATAACAGCTCCCTCCTCAACCTAGGTATATAATATACTACTTCAATTTTCAAACAGATGCAGATCAACTGTATGACCTATTCTTTTAAATACCTTAAATGTAGATCAGCGGTATGATCCATTCTTTTACATATTGTTGAGGTTTCCAGGTATGATTTATTATTTCAAATTACGAAGACTTGTAGATCAACAGTATGACCTTTTCTTTTTACTATTCCTTTGTTTATTTGTTCGGCATCTGAAAGTCAGCAGTATGACTTGCTCTTTTAGTACATAGTCTCTCATACATAGTTTCGATCAACAGTATAATCTTTTTTTTTACTACTAACATGAGAAAACCTTATTATTTACCTCATTTATGAAAAGGGCAGTAGTTCATTACTAACCTATTGAGAAGGCCATTTATTTACCTCGAAAAATTTCTCGGTAAATAACAGCTCCCTCCTCAACCTAGGTATATAATATACTACTTCAATTTTCAAACAGATGCAGATCAACTGTATGACCTATTCTTTTAAATACCTTAAATGTAGATCAGCGGTATGATCCATTCTTTTACATATTGTTGAGGTTTCCAGGTATGATTTATTATTTCAAATTACGAAGACTTGTAGATCAACAGTATGACCTATTCTTTTTACTATTCCTTTATTTATTTGTTCGGCATCTGAAAGTCAGCAGTATGACTTGCTCTTTTAGTACATAGTCTCTCATACATAGTTTCGATCAACAGTATGATCTTTTTTTTACTACTAACATGAGAAAACCTTATTATTTACCTCATTTATGAAAAGGGCAGTAGTTCATTACTAACCTATTGAGAAGGCCATTTATTTACCTCGAAAAATTTCTCGGTAAATAACAGCTCCCTCCTCAACCTAGGTATATAATATACTACTTCAATTTTCAAACAGATGCAGATCAACTGTATGACCTATTCTTTTAAATACCTTAAATGTAGATCAGCGGTATGATCCATTCTTTTACATATTGTTGAGGTTTCCAGGTATGATTTATTATTTCAAATTACGAAGACTTGTAGATCAACAGTATGACCTTTTCTTTTTACTATTCCTTTATTTATTTGTTCGGCATCTGAAAGTCAGCAGTATGACTTGCTCTTTTAGTACATAGTCTCTCATACATAGTTTCGATCAACAGTATAATCTTTTTTTTACTACTAACATGAGAAAACCTTATTATTTACCTCATTTATGAAAAGGGCAGTAGTTCATTACTAACCTATTGAGAAGGCCATTTATTTACCTCGAAAAATTTCTCGGTAAATAACAGCTCCCTCCTCAACCTAGGTATATAATATACTACTTCAATTTTCAAACAGATGCAGATCAACTGTATGACCTATTCTTTTAAATACCTTAAATGTAGATCAGCGGTATGATCCATTCTTTTACATATTGTTGAGGTTTCCAGGTATGATTTATTATTTCAAATTACGAAGACTTGTAGATCAACAGTATGACCTATTCTTTTTACTATTCCTTTATTTATTTGTTCGGCATCTGAAAGTCAGCAGTATGACTTGCTCTTTTAGTACATAGTTTCGATCAACAGTATGATCTTTTTTTACTACTAACATGAGAAAACCTTATTATTTACCTCATTTATGAAAAGGGCAGTAGTTCATTACTAACCTATTGAGAAGGCCATTTATTTACCTCGAAAAATTTCTCGGTAAATAACAGCTCCCTCCTCAACCTAGGTATATAATATACTACTTCAATTTTCAAACAGATGCAGATCAACTGTATGACCTATTCTTTTAAATACCTTAAATGTAGATCAGCGGTATGATCCATTCTTTTACATATTGTTGAGGTTTCCAGGTATGATTTATTATTTCAAATTACGAAGACTTGTAGATCAACAGTATGACCTATTCTTTTTACTATTCCTTTATTTATTTGTTCGGCATCTGAAAGTCAGCAGTATGACTTGCTCTTTTAGTACATAGTCTCTCATACATAGTTTCGATCAACAGTATGATCTTTTTTTTACTACTAACATGAGAAAACCTTATTATTTACCTCATTTATGAAAAGGGCAGTAGTTCATTACTAACCTATTGAGAAGGCCATTTATTTACCTCGAAAAATTTCTCGGTAAATAACAGCTCCCTCCTCAACCTAGGTATATAATATACTACTTCAATTTTCAAACAGATGCAGATCAACTGTATGACCTATTCTTTTAAATACCTTAAATGTAGATCAGCGGTATGATCCATTCTTTTACATATTGTTGAGGTTTCCAGGTATGATTTATTATTTCAAATTACGAAGACTTGTAGATCAACAGTATGACCTATTCTTTTTACTATTCCTTTATTTATTTGTTCGGCATCTGAAAGTCAGCAGTATGACTTGCTCTTTTAGTACATAGTTTCGATCAACAGTATGATCTTTTTTTACTACTAACATGAGAAAACCTTATTATTTACCTCATTTATGAAAAGGGCAGTAGTTCATTACTAACCTATTGAGAAGGCCATTTATTTACCTCGAAAAATTTCTCGGTAAATAACAGCTCCCTCCTCAACCTAGGTATATAATATACTACTTCAATTTTCAAACAGATGCAGATCAACTGTATGACCTATTCTTTTAAATACCTTAAATGTAGATCAGCGGTATGATCCATTCTTTTACATATTGTTGAGGTTTCCAGGTATGATTTATTATTTCAAATTACGAAGACTTGTAGATCAACAGTATGACCTATTCTTTTTACTATTCCTTTATTTATTTGTTCGGCATCTGAAAGTCAGCAGTATGACTTGCTCTTTTAGTACATAGTCTCTCATACATAGTTTCGATCAACAGTATGATCTTTTTTTTACTACTAACATGAGAAAACCTTATTATTTACCTCATTTATGAAAAGGGCAGTAGTTCATTACTAACCTATTGAGAAGGCCATTTATTTACCTCGAAAAATTTCTCGGTAAAGAACAGCTCCCTCCTCAACCTAGGTATATAATATACTACTTCAATTTTCAAACAGATGCAGATCAATTGTATGACCTATTCTTTTAAATACCTTAAATGTAGATCAGCGGTATGATCCATTCTTTTACATATTGTTGAGGTTTCCAGGTATGATTTATTATTTCAAATTACGAAGACTTGTAGATCAACAGTATGACCTATTCTTTTTACTATTCCTTTATTTATTTGTTCGGCATCTGAAAGTCAGCAGTATGACTTGCTCTTTTAGTACATAGTCTCTCATACATAGTTTCTATCAACAGTATGATATTTTTTTTACTACTAACATGAGAAAACCTTATTATTTACCTCATTTATGAAAAGGGCAGTAGTTCATTACTAACCTATTGAGAAGACCATTTATTTACCTCGAAAAATTTCTCGGTAAATAACAGCTCCCTCCTCAACCTAGGTGTATAATATACTACTTCAATTTTCAAACAGATGCAGATCAACTGTATGACCTATTCTTTTAAATACCTTAAATGTAGATCAGCGGTATGATCCATTCTTTTACATATTGTTGAGGTTTCCAGGTATGATTTATTATTTCAAATTACGAAGACTTGTAGATCAACAGTATGACCTATTCTTTTTACTATTCCTTTATTTATTTGTTCGGCATCTGAAAGTCAGCAGTATGACTTGCTCTTTTAGTACATAGTCTCTCATACATAGTTTCTATCAACAGTATGATATTTTTTTTACTACTAACATGAGAAAACCTTATTATTTACCTCATTTATGAAAAGGGCAGTAGTTCATTACTAACCTATTAAGAAGACCATTTATTTACCTCGAAAAATTTCTCGGTAAATAACAGCTCCCTCCTCAACCTAGGTGTATAATATACTACTTCAATTTTCAAACAGATGCAGATCAACTGTATAACCTATTCTTTTAAATACCTTAAATGTAGATCAGCGGTATGATCCATTCTTTTACATATTGTTGAGGTTTCCAGGTATGATTTATTATTTCAAATTACGAAGACTTGTAGATCAACAGTATGACCTATTCTTTTTACTATTCCTTTATTTATTTGTTCGGCATCTGAAAGTCAGCAGTATGACTTGCTCTTTTAGTACATAGTCTCTCATACATAGTTTCGATCAACAGTATGATCTTTTTTTTACTACTAACATGAGAAAACCTTATTATTTACCTCATTTATGAAAAGGGCAGTAGTTCATTACTAACCTATTGAGAAGGCCATTTATTTACCTCGAAAAATTTCTCGGTAAATAACAGCTCCCTCCTCAACCTAGGTATATAATATACTACTTCAATTTTTGAAAAAACAGATGCAGATCAACTGTATGACCTATTCTTTTAAATACCTTAAATGTAGATCAGCGGTATGATCCATTCTTTTACATATTGTTGAGGTTTCCAGGTATGATTTATTATTTCAAATCACGAAGACTTGTAGATCAACAGTATGACCTATTCTTTTTACTATTCCTTTATTTATTTGTTCGGCATCTGAAAGTCAGCAGTATGACTTGCTCTTTTAGTACATAGTCTCTCATACATAGTTTCGATCAACAGTATGATCTTTTTTTTACTACTAACATGAGAAAACCTTATTATTTACCTCATTTATGAAAAGGGCAGTAGTTCATTACTAACCTATTGAGAAGGCCATTTATTTACCTCGAAAAATTTCTCGGTAAATAACAGCTCCCTCCTCAACCTAGGTATATAATATACTACTTCAATTTTCAAACAGATGCAGATCAACTGTATGACCTATTCTTTTAAATACCTTAAATGTAGATCAGCGGTATGATCCATTCTTTTACATATTGTTGAGGTTTCCAGGTATGATTTATTATTTCAAATCACGAAGACTTGTAGATCAACAGTATGACCTATTCTTTTTACTATTCCTTTATTTATTTGTTCGGCATCTGAAAGTCAGCAGTATGACTTGCTCTTTTAGTACATAGTCTCTCATACATAGTTTCGATCAACAGTATGATCTTTTTTTTACTACTAACATGAGAAAACCTTATTATTTACCTCATTTATGAAAAGGGCAGTAGTTCATTACTAACCTATTGAGAAGGCCATTTATTTACCTCGAAAAATTTCTCGGTAAATAACAGCTCCCTCCTCAACCTAGGTATATAATATACTACTTCAATTTTCAAACAGATGCAGATCAACTGTATGACCTATTCTTTTAAATACCTTAAATGTAGATCAGCGGTATGATCCATTCTTTTACATATTGTTGAGGTTTCCAGGTATGATTTATTATTTCAAATTACGAAGACTTGTAGATCAACAGTATGACCTATTCTTTTTACTATTCCTTTATTTATTTGTTCGGCATCTGAAAGTCAGCAGTATGACTTGCTCTTTTAGTACATAGTCTCTCATACATAGTTTCGATCAACAGTATGATCTTTTTTTTACTACTAACATGAGAAAACCTTATTATTTACCTCATTTATGAAAAGGGCAGTAGTTCATTACTAACCTATTGAGAAGGCCATTAATATACCTCGAAAAATTTCTCGGTAAATAACAGCTCCCTCCTCAACCTAGGTATATAATATACTATTTCAATTCTCAAACAGATGCAGATCAACTGTATGACCTATTCTTTTAAATACCTTGAATGTAGATCAACGGTATGATCCATTCTGAGCACAACCTTACCTAACCTAACATTTTGCATTAAGGGTTGTTAATTGATAATTTACACTCGAGACGTTACTAGTATATATCAGTAAATCAAATAAGTACACTAGTAAATTTCAAGATTGAAAGTTTTGTTACTTTCGCAATGCTATACTCAATAATAGACAAGTACCTACACATAATATATATATAACAAATATTAAATATAATAGAAAATGTATATAAAGTAAATTTGCATAAATACCTTGGGAACTGTGTGAATCGAGGTGTCCATCTTACCAAATTTGTATCAGTTGTTCTTACCTGCAACAGAAAACTTACTAATTAAATGTAAAGTTTATAGTTTATATACTTAGGTTTATATAGGTACATAGTTTCGATCAACAGTACAATCTTTTTTTTACTACTAACATGAGAAAACCTTATTATTTACTTCGTTTGTGAAAAGGGAAGTAGTTCATTATTAACCTATTGAGAAGTAGGGAGGTTCACTGCCGCAATACAAGTGTATTAAAACTAAATATGAAAAATATTAATTTATATGATGCGAAATAGTGCAAATTTTCAAGAAGTCAGGAATACTGAATTTTGCATTAAATCCACGATCGGTGGATGCAATGGGTAAGTAGGAATTAGTAGAACGTGGAACATATCTTAGAACTTGGACGTACGAGGTTTCTGAAAGTTCAAAATTCACCATTCGGACAACAACAGACTAAAGAACAACCAGACAAATAATGCCCTATCATTTACAAAGGGTTGCAACTAATTTACGGTGCCGTGACTTGTTGTTAAATAACTACAGAGCTAATTTAGATATACTCAGGGCGACTAACAGGACCGATAGTAGTACTTATATTATGTAGCATATCACTTGATACAAAGAGCCAAAAAAATTATGAGTATGGGTCTATTCTAAAGCTAAAATTAAAATATATATCGCTCATTCACTGTCTATTTAATTCTTAGGTCTGTGGTTCCAACGCTACACATCCTCGAATTTGGAGGATGAAATAATTTCAAAAGTAGACTTGCAAATGGCGACTCTATCTGACTCTAATTGAGCCAGCCTGTGTACAGGGTGGATCCTTATACACAAACTGTAAACCCAATACATGGTTTACTAGTATTATACAGAGTAATTCAGAAGATATGAAGCATTTTTGTATTTTAATGGCAATGAATTGAGAACCCTGTATCTTTTTTAAGTCAGTCTAGAAGCTTTTCGGGCTAATCATTCTGATTAGAATGAAATTTAGCATTATTTTGCGAATTAAACATTTGAATAAGAATACACATTCCTAAAGTATTAATTCATTCATCGGTAAATCATGTTTTAAAAAGTTGGTACAAAAATTTTGCATACAAATAGAAAATGTTATGCTCTACACAGCATAGGTATGCTGTTTTTTCGACATAAAATGAAACTAAAAAAGATTATTTATTTGAAGGAGATGCCGAAAATAACTTCTCCACGGGCAATATGCCCCGACATCCATGGAGATGTTGATGTAATGCAACGCCAGTCGGGGCATATTGCCCGTGGAGTAGTTGTTTTCGGCATCTCCTTCCAATAATTAAGTAGGATTATCTTCCTCAAAGACAATAGAGGTCGCTGTAATGGCATCTGCTTTCTGCAGATCGTTATCTGTCTGTCAATTAGACAATACTTGTCAGACAGGTAGTAGCAAAGACCGAAAGAGGGCACTACGGTGTATTTCACTGTATCTCGCCACTGCAAACATAATAAAGACTATATCGTATCGATTTTTATTTAGGTGAATTTGACTATAGTTAATGCTTATCATTTTTTTGCTTATCAAGGCCTTTACGACTCATGATCTCATGAACAGTATTTTGTACCACCTACTCCTTTTTGTTTACAAATATTAGAGCGATATGCAGAATTAATAATATAACATTGTAACTTATTTTTTGCACACAAAAGAAATTGCTTATTGAAAGAATATGCTTTGTAAATATTACAAATTGTACTTTCATTTTTACCATACTTTTGAACGCTAAAAATGAACACGTGTAAATTATATTTCCAATATACTTAATATATTTTTTGAATGAATGTACCTTGCTGCATATATGTCAATAATATACAGGGTTATTCAGAACTTATCTCTAAAACTTTGAGGATATGTGCATCGTTAAATAAGAAATCGATATCACCAAAAAAATTTATAATAAAAGTCTTAGGATTTCCCGTAAACAACGTTTAAAGTTATACCATTATAAAGGACTACGTAGATGGGCAACTGTACTTCAACGACATCTGATATATCACGTTCCTTCAAAAAACAGTAAACAACAGTTTTTGTACCTGGAACGCATGGTTAAGACCGAGCGAATAGAGTTGCAGTGGGAATAATATCTCTATTGTCTATGCAGTCATCAGTCTATCTGTGTCGCTGTCTCAGTGCGGGTGTTTTATTTATCGTAGGAGTGTTAAACTGTAAAATTTTCAAAATGGCTCATGTGTACAGTAATGCTGACTTAATGGATATGATTCTTATTTATGGTGAGGTTGGAGTGGACGAGATGGTGGCCCGGGACGACCACAACGTATTTTAGCAGCTGAAGAACAAGTGTTGAATCTGGTCCGTGAAAATCCGCGAATAAGTACAAGTCAGATCGCTAGGAAACTGCCTGGGGCACTGTTACCAGCGGATTATCAATTACGAGTTTTTGTAAGTGGTTGTTGCAGAAAAATGCTGAAAATCCCCAATTTACTGCTGATGGACAAAATTTCGAACAGCTTTTGTAACAAGGTATGTGCAAATTTTTTTAAATTTCATGTTTCTAATACCTAGTAATCAAGTAGCGCAATTCTTCAAAATTAGTATAACAAAATTTTATTCATTTTAAAGACACGTCACTTTGGTCACATATCTTTAAGTTTATTTTAAAGTAAAAACGCTGCAAAACTTCCGAAGTTTTTTTCGTGCTAGCCAGTTTGCATTGTCAGTCCCAAGGTCACTCCATTACAGTGGACCAGTTTCCAGCGGCGTGCAATGAAAAATTTTTAAATAGTTTTCAGAACCCGCCAAAAAATTTTTTTTTGCACTACCACGTTTGTAGGTACATGTATGTTGAACATCCCCAAATTTTATTATGGATAAGTTCTGAATAACACTGTATGTATAGGTATAGCTGAGAACCTATACATTTATGTTACTAAGACGCTATATCAATCTAAAGGCTTGAAAGGCATTAACTACTGAAATGATGTCCCGGATCATATATATCAAATGTCGACTCTAAAATTCTTAGACAAGACAAAATGTCCTTATTAATAAAAACTCTATAACCTATCTAAATATTTTTTCTACAGAAATCCATAAAATGGTAGCACGAAATTTAATTTTGGAAATATTCATGGAAGTATAGTTATTTTGTTAAAGAGAACTTACAGTTCTTTCAATTTCCATGTGGGTTCCATCAATGTTGTCTTCCAAGGAAAGATGTTTGGTTTGCGCCGGACCTAAAAAGAAGCATTAAGTTCTTGAAATTTTTAATTTTTTTCATTTAAAACGTAATTAATATCCTTTAAATTATATTATCGTTGGCTTTTAGAACCTGTTTGGCCCCATAAATAGTCTAATTCGCTCAGAAAGACTTCACTACACTTAAACGTAGTAGGGGAAGTGTGGGTATTGCCGCCCAGTGGGTAATATCGCCCACCTTTGCGAAACTCTTCATATTGCGCAGAAGCCGCGCGCGCATTTGCATCCATACTTATAGGTTTGTTCCTGCATAGAATCTCAGATAAATCCCTGACCGTCAGGAATTGTTATTTAATGCGCATGTCTGATGTGCATGATGAACTTAATAGCAGAAGAAGAAGAGTACAATAAACAATAACCAAATAATTTTTTAACCTATAAATTATGGAGGAATATCATCCGTTTCTGACAAATAATTATTGTTTGTTGAGTTATAATACTAATAATAGACAGCGTACAATAATTGAGGTTAAAGTTGGTAAATGGTTTTGGTTAATGCGCACTGCGCATGCACCGGACTATGAGTTTCCGAAGAATCAGAGAACTTTTCAAACTATCAGCAAACTGCCCTGACTCAAGCTGGAACAGAGGACAAGAAATCCTGGACTGTCGTTCGACTCTTGCTGGAACGCTTAGATTTGTAATGCGCATGCTTCTGACAGTTTCTGACAGTCTTGGACTCCTGCAGGAACAAACCTCTTTTAATGGTTTTGTATACAAGAATGTGGTTGGATCTGTCAGTGATCTAATTTTAACACAATAGAAAATAAGCGGTAAGTAGGTACCATGTTTTCTGTCAGGTTCGAATAATTTTTGGATCATTGTGCTACTTATTCATTTCCTTATTCAACTACATATCGTTTCTAGTAAATTTCAAACAATGACCTTAAAAAAATTGTTTCAAAACAAAATGGCGATGATGGGTAATACCGCTTATTTTTAACTTAACAAAATGTTACAGAAATGCCAAAAAGAAAAAATTGTCCTCGCAAAAAAGCAACGTGGGATCCAGAAGCACTGCGAGGTGCTATGCAAACGGTTAAAGACGGAAAGGGAAAAGGCAGAACGCTAGAGAATTCGGTATGAATACCTAATATAGGTACCCGTATGAGTACCTAATATGGAAAATTCTATTTTAGTTTTACTTCCAGGTATACCATATTCCACATTAAAAGACCGCTTTAAAACAGATAACTCTTCTGCAGCTAAACTTGGCCGTCATTCTATATTTTCAACTGAGCAAGAATCACAACTAGAGGAGCGATGCATTCATCTAGCAAAGATGTGCTATGGTCTTACAGCCATGGATTTAAGAAGAATTGCATACGATTATGCTCAAAAAAACAATATTAAGCACTGCTTCAACCATGAGAAGAAAATGGCGGGTAAAGACTGGCCGCAGTTGTTTTTAAGGCGGCATCCACGTTTGACCATGAGGAAACCAGAACCAACCAGCTTAAGGAGAATTACCGGATTTCTGGTTAACCTGTTCTTCAAAAATTTGGAAGAGGTTTTAACAAAACATAATTTTCTACCAAATCGTATATTTAATGTTTCTATGAGACAGGTACCACGACCGTTCAAGTGCCTTCCAAAATCATTTCTCCAAAAGGTGTGAAATAACTTGGCAAGGCTGTAAGTTCGGAAAGAGGCCGAAACATCACCGCGTGTTGCTCAATAAGTGCGTCGGGGATATACCCCCGATGTTTATATACCCGAGAGTCCGAATGTCAGATCTTCTTAAACGCAATGGACCTCTATGAATGCTCTGCCAAAGGTTGGATGAATGAAGATTTGTTCCTTATATGGATAAAACACTTTAAACAACATTCGGCAGCATCAAAAGAGAACCCCGTATTGTTGTTGTTAGACAACCAAAGTAGTCATTGCTCTTTAGCAACATACGAATATTGCCGTCAAAATGGAATCATTACGTTATCGTTCCCACCCCACACGTCCCACAAGTTACAGCCTCTAGATTTAACAGTTTTTGGGCCATTAAAGTCAGCTTACTCAAACGAATCCTCACTTTTTATAAGGCAAAATGTACATAAAAAGATATAACACCGTATGATGTTACCGAGATTTTTAATCGTGCTTATATTCGCGTTGCTACAATTGAAAAAGCCCAGAAGGGTTTCGAAGGAAGTGGGATTGTCCCATATAGGCCAAATTTATTTACAGATGAAGATTTTTTACCTGCAACTCTTTCTAAAATACCAGTTGCCGAAATACCTGAACAGAAACTTGAAGAATCTGGACCTCAACATTACGTGAAGCTAAACCCCAACTATATGTACCTCTCGTGAAGCTAAACCCCAACTATCTACCTCTCGTGAAGCTGTACTTCAATCCTCTATCTCTCTATCAAATACTGACAAAAACCAGAGTAAAGTAAAAATGAATATTAGGTATATCTATCGAGGAAATAACACCCCTCCGCTCGGTTGAGAATACTGGAATAAGAAGAGTAGCAAGGAAATTAGGAGTATCAAAAATTCTCACAGCAACTCCGCAGAGAAAATAGAACTGGAAAAAGGAGAGGAAAGAAAGTTACAGAAAAAAAGCAAAGGGAAAGTCCCAGTGCCGCTGAAGAGAGTAAAAAAAAAGGTTAAATTTGACAATGATTCCTCAAGCGTTTCCTCTTGCAATGAGAATGAGCTCTCGATAATGAAAATTAAATTGAGGAGGTATGCTTAATTTGTGGTGAATTTGGTAAATCTGAAATGTGGTATAGGTGTGGTGTTTGTCGTAAGTGGGCACACAAAGGGTGCACAGGTTTCGACAATTACAGAAATTTTGTTTGTGATTTTTGGTCCTAAGAACTACCTGAAGGAATTACATAGATACCTACTTAATTTAATGTTTTTAACTAGAAATGGGAGAAAATCGCTATCGCGATTTTCGTTCCCATTTCTAGCTCTACCGGATGCCCAGGCCTGCGGCCTGTGATCACCCTTCGGGTGACAAATGCATCTAAAATAATATTACTTTTAAGAAAATACATATTAAAGAAATTTTGTATCTGGAATGATGATGTAGGTAATTATACTAAACGATTTTTCTTAATATTTTGATGAATTGTAAGGGTACTCTATTCTTGATGGTCAAACATTATAATTTTTTAAGTACTGAAAGTAGAATTTATTTTTAAGTAAACATTATTATCAAGTTTATCAATGGGATCAAAAATATTGTAGATATTTACTTTTGTAAGCTAAAATGATGAATTTAACAGACTGCCTTAATGAACGAATTAATTCCAAACTTTACGTGCAGAAAGAATAAAAGCTACGGATAATGAAACAGAATAACTAAATACTAATACTAATAAATAATTGGAATTAAAAAGTAAAAAAAAGTTAGCCTTCAGCGTCACTCAAACTCGCGAAATCAGCATTATGAAGTTTTGTATCCTACCACTTTCCCGTTGCGCTACCACGCCTGTTGTCAAATGTTTACACCTTGAGACGTTTAAGTATGTAAACTGTACGTGTCAACCTGAAAAAATAATTTTTACCGATTTTCTAATTGGAAAAGCATTTCGCTTCAGTATTTTGGTAATCAGAAGTGTTTGGCAGTCGGTAGGTACTATTGATTCCGTTAGCAATATTTCTCGTAGGAAAATAACCTATCTGAAGTTTAATTAATTTGACAGTTTTCGTGGGAGGTGCTTGACTCGTTAGTGCAATCTTACATCGGTAGATAAAATGAGAAAGAAGTTGAGACGGACGCGACTCGAGATTTTCGAAGACGAAATAGACGTAGAAGGAGTCAACGTACGGTCTCGAAAAAAAATCTCAATTAGAGAAAGGACGGAACTTTCAGGTGAAGCAGTTCTCGAAGCCGTAAAATTAGAAAAAGGGTCTAGGGAGTCCCGCGAAAAGTCGGGATTTCGGCAGGCGTGACGGGGCCATTAAGCGCGAGGACAAACGCCAGTGCTAGCCACATCTCTCTCGCCGAACGGCGACCGACGAATATTTTGCAGAGGTTTTTTGAAAAGGCATTTAAATTGGGAGAACGCGTAGGAAACGGGATGAAAATACTCTTACGCATTGGAGAAAGGCCGGGGGCGACCTCCGGTCGCCCGCGGAGATCGCTCCCCGATCCCCTTCGGAGGAGATAGCTTTGAAACTTTGTGGATTCGGCGACGGAATTTAGAGCGAGACACAATCGACGCGTTTTAATATATATGGATTTGGACAATTTGACGGAACTTTCAGGTGAAGCAGTTCTCGAAGCCGTAAAATTAGAAAAAGGGTCTAGGGAGTCCCGCGAAAAGTCGGGATTTCGGCAGGCGTGACGGGGCCAATAAGCGCGAGGACAAACGCCAGTGCTAGCCACATCTCTCTCGCCGAACGGCGACCGACGAATATTTTGCAGAGGTTTTTTGAAAAGGCATTTAAATTGGGAGAACGCGTAGGAAACGGGATGAAAATACTCTTACGCATTGGAGAAAGGCCGGGGGCGACCTCCGGTCGCCCGCGGAGATCGCTCCCCGATCCCCTTCGGAGGAGATAGCTTTGAAACTTTGTGGATTCGGCGACGGAATTTAGAGCGAGACACAATCGACGCGTTTTAATATATATGGATTTGGACAATTTGACGGAACTTTCAGGTGAAGCAGTTCTCGAAGCCGTAAAATTAGAAAAAGGGTCTAGGGAGTCCCGCGAAAAGTCGGGATTTCGGCAGGCGTGACGGGGCCATTAAGCGCGAGGACAAACGCCAGTGCTAGCCACATCTCTCTCGCCGAACGGCGACCGACGAATATTTTGCAGAGGTTTTTTGAAAAGGCATTTAAATTGGGAGAACGCGTAGGAAACGGGATGAAAATACTCTTACGCATTGGAGAAAGGCCGGGGGCAACCTCCGGTCGCCCGCGGAGATCGCTCCCCGATCCCCCTCGGAGGAGATAGCTTTGAAACTTTGTGGATTCGGCGACGGAATTTAGAGCGAGACACAATCGACGCGTTTTAATATATATGGATTTGGACAATTTGACGGAACTTTCAGGTGAAGCAGTTCTCGAAGCCGTAAAATTAGAAAAAGGGTCTAGGGAGTCCCGCGAAAAGTCGGGATTTCGGCAGGCGTGACGGGGCCATTAAGCGCGAGGACAAACGCCAGTGCTAGCCACATCTCTCTCGCCGAACGGCGACCGACGAATATTTTGCAGAGGTTTTTTGAAAAGGCATTTAAATTGGGAGAACGCGTAGGAAACGGGATGAAAATACTCTTACGCATTGGAGAAAGGCCGGGGGCAACCTCCGGTCGCCCGCGGAGATCGCTCCCCGATCCCCCTCGGAGGAGATAGCTTTGAAACTTTGTGGATTCGGCGACGGAATTTAGAGCGAGACACAATCGACGCGTTTTAATATATATGGATTTGGACAATTTGACGGAACTTTCAGGTGAAGCAGTTCTCGAAGCCGTAAAATTAGAAAAAGGGTCTAGGGAGTCCCGCGAAAAGTCGGGATTTCGGCAGGCGTGACGGGGCCATTAAGCGCGAGGACAAACGCCAGTGCTAGCCACATCTCTCTCGCTGAACGGCGACCGACGAATATTTTGCAGAGGTTTTTTGAAAAGGCATTTAAATTGGGAGAACGCGTAGGAAACGGGATGAAAATACTCTTACGCATTGGAGAAAGGCCGGGGGCGACCTCCGGTCGCCCGCGGAGATCGCTCCCCGATCCCCTTCGGAGGAGATAGCTTTGAAACTTTGTGGATTCGGCGACGGAATTTAGAGCGAGACACAATCGACGCGTTTTAATATATATGGATTTGGACAATTTGACGGAACTTTCAGGTGAAGCAGTTCTCGAAGCCGTAAAATTAGAAAAAGGGTCTAGGGAGTCCCGCGAAAAGTCGGGATTTCGGCAGGCGTGACGGGGCCATTAAGCGCGAGGACAAACGCCAGTGCTAGCCACATCTCTCTCGCTGAACGGCGACCGACGAATATTTTGCAGAGGTTTTTTGAAAAGGCATTTAAATTGGGAGAACGCGTAGGAAACGGGATGAAAATACTCTTACGCATTGGAGAAAGGCCGGGGGCGACCTCCGGTCGCCCGCGGAGATCGCTCCCCGATCCCCTTCGGAGGAGATAGCTTTGAAACTTTGTGGATTCGGCGACGGAATTTAGAGCGAGACACAATCGACGCGTTTTAATATATATGGATTTGGACAATTTGACGGAACTTTCAGGTGAAGCAGTTCTCGAAGCCGTAAAATTAGAAAAAGGGTCTAGGGAGTCCCGCGAAAAGTCGGGATTTCGGCAGGCGTGACGGGGCCAATAAGCGCGAGGACAAACGCCAGTGCTAGCCACATCTCTCTCGCCGAACGGCGACCGACGAATATTTTGCAGAGGTTTTTTGAAAAGGCATTTAAATTGGGAGAACGCGTAGGAAACGGGATGAAAATACTCTTACGCATTGGAGAAAGGCCGGGGGCGACCTCCGGTCGCCCGCGGAGATCGCTCCCCGATCCCCTTCGGAGGAGATAGCTTTGAAACTTTGTGGATTCGGCGACGGAATTTAGAGCGAGACACAATCGACGCGTTTTAATATATATGGATTTGGACAATTTGACGGAACTTTCAGGTGAAGCAGTTCTCGAAGCCGTAAAATTAGAAAAAGGGTCTAGGGAGTCCCGCGAAAAGTCGGGATTTCGGCAGGCGTGACGGGGCCAATAAGCGCGAGGACAAACGCCAGTGCTAGCCACATCTCTCTCGCCGAACGGCGACCGACGAATATTTTGCAGAGGTTTTTTGAAAAGGCATTTAAATTGGGAGAACGCGTAGGAAACGGGATGAAAATACTCTTACGCATTGGAGAAAGGCCGGGGGCGACCTCCGGTCGCCCGCGGAGATCGCTCCCCGATCCCCTTCGGAGGAGATAGCTTTGAAACTTTGTGGATTCGGCGACGGAATTTAGAGCGAGACACAATCGACGCGTTTTAATATATATGGATTTGGACAATTTGACGGAACTTTCAGGTGAAGCAGTTCTCGAAGCCGTAAAATTAGAAAAAGGGTCTAGGGAGTCCCGCGAAAAGTCGGGATTTCGGCAGGCGTGACGGGGCCATTAAGCGCGAGGACAAACGCCAGTGCTAGCCACATCTCTCTCGCCGAACGGCGACCGACGAATATTTTGCAGAGGTTTTTTGAAAAGGCATTTAAATTGGGAGAACGCGTAGGAAACGGGATGAAAATACTCTTACGCATTGGAGAAAGGCCGGGGGCAACCTCCGGTCGCCCGCGGAGATCGCTCCCCGATCCCCCTCGGAGGAGATAGCTTTGAAACTTTGTGGATTCGGCGACGGAATTTAGAGCGAGACACAATCGACGCGTTTTAATATATATGGATTTGGACAATTTGACGGAACTTTCAGGTGAAGCAGTTCTCGAAGCCGTAAAATTAGAAAAAGGGTCTAGGGAGTCCCGCGAAAAGTCGGGATTTCGGCAGGCGTGACGGGGCCATTAAGCGCGAGGACAAACGCCAGTGCTAGCCACATCTCTCTCGCTGAACGGCGATCGACGAATATTTTGCAGAGGTTTTTTGAAAAGGCATTTAAATTGGGAGAACGCGTAGGAAACGGGATGAAAATACTCTTACGCATTGGAGAAAGGCCGGTCGCCCGCGGAGATCGCTCCCCGATCCCCCTCGGAGGAGATAGCTTTGAAACTTTGTGGATTCGGCGACGGAATTTAGAGCGAGACACAATCGACGCGTTTTAATATATATGGATTTGGACAATTTGACGGAACTTTCAGATGAAGCAGTTCTCGAAGCCGTAAAATTAGAAAAAGGGTCTAGGGAGTCCCGCGAAAAGTCGGTATTTCGGCGGGCGTGACGGGACCATTAGGCGCGAGGACAAACGCCAGTGCTAGCCACATCTCTCTCGCTGAACGGCGATCGACGAATATTTTGCAGAGGTTTTTTGAAAAGGCATTTAAAATGGGAGAACGCGTAGGAAACGGGATGAAAATACTCTTACGCATTGGAGAAAGGCCGGGGGCAACCTCCGGTCGCCCGCGGAGATCGCTCCTCGATCCCCCTCGGAGGAGATAGCTTTGAAACTTTGTGGATTCGGCGACGGAATTTAGAGCGAGACAGAATCGACGCGTTTTAATATATATGGATTTGGACAATTTGATAATTAAATCATTGATAGCTAAGTGAGTTCTAAATATTAACGTTCCCGATTTTGTCATAACATATAAGAAATAATTAAGCTATTTAATATTTAACTTAAGTGGGCGGCAATTACCGCACTTCCCCTATATTATATAAGACTGTACAATTGTGGTAGAGTGTATTGGTGCAAAATTTAAAATACCTAAATATCTTGTTATATCTCTAAAATTGTTTAGTAATAAGTAAAAAAAATTTAAAAACAAAACTTTTGTTTGAAGGGACGTCTTAAATAAAATAAGTATTTATATGTTTGTAGGTAGGTACTATAAAATAATAATTTTTTTAGTAAACATAGGTACTTATATCTGGAATATTCTAAAATCCGTATGACTAATGCAATTTTGAGGTGTTTCCATAATACCTAATAATAGGTATTCGATTAAATATTTCCGATGGATACGAAATATTACGTCAAATAATATTAAATGAAAGCCCAAAACTTTTAAAAGGTATATAAATTATATATATAAATGTTCGGATAGATAAATAACTTGGGCGGTGGCACCCGGAAGAATTGTGTGTTTATTAGATCTAAAAAAATTCTATTCAGTCTATGCATAGGTATTTGGATAGTCACATGGCGGCTGATTAAAACATATTTCATTAATAAGATACAGGTTGTTAAAGTTCATTCACGTTAAGTTTAAAGTGACGTCATTTTCAGTAGAAAATTACCTAATTGTTTTCAATATTCGATAAACAAATGACCAATAAATTAGCATAGCATTTGCCACTTACAGAGTTTTATACATAGACATAATAAGAGGTTTATATTTGGCAACCCTTCTCTGCGTTGTCAAGTTTGTATTTATTTAGGTATATAAACTTAACTTAAAACTTAAAAACGTCACTTCAAACTTAACGTGAATGGGGGTCTTGTAAAAAAATACCACTCTCCGAAACGAGAAATTTTCCAAAGTGGTAATGAAAGTAGATGTGATTTGAAGTATTTTCATAAAAAAAAAAAATTTGGATGAAGGTCTTTTTAAAATTTTTTTCGAACATAACCTCACTTTGAGGTTCAAAAATTTGTAAAACTTTTTTTTGGGTAAGGAAAATCAGTGGAATAGAGAGTATAAGAGAAAGTATTATATTAAAAAAAAAAAATCTTAACCAGGTGCTAACCTTAAGCGTACAGTGAAGAAAGTTAAATATTGTAATATAAAAATTGAAGTCCGTAAAAACTCTTTTTAAAGAACGGACACCGCATAATAAGCAACCAATGGGAAAAAAGGATTTAAAAAATACTTCATTCTGATTGGTTATCTAGTGATGAATGATAAGGAAACTCCCGAAAATACCCGAGAAAATTGTATCTTAGCATGACTAAATGAAAATAATAATGGTTACCGGCCAAGAAATGGTGGAAGAGCTATCGAATAAATATTATTTTTTAATTTAATTTGACACTTTACTCACTTTACATAATTCATCCATACCTGAATTGCTTCGTAAGTAAATATAGATTATTATAATAGCAAATTCAAGTCCATAGAAACATTTTCTCGAAGAGTGGTATAATTTACCAGCACCACGTGAATGAATTGAGTTTATATTTTGTAAAGTGAATTTAATGAAATACCTATAAGTACGTCCAAGTAAGTACTTAGGTACTTAGGAACATATATGTTTTCAAACTTTAGTGAATATGAATGTGAATATTTTCTAGCAAATTTTTATAAGGTGTATTCTTGAAACAGTTTTCTTAGATAAAACAGCCACCTACGTAATTTTTAGATACATTAAGACCCAGTTTCACAATAGCTGGTTAACAACTATAAGTTTAGAATTTACATAGGTAGCAGTAGATAAAATGTTTAAATGCTAATGTAAAAAAAATTTAAAATTCACAATCTAAATAGTCAATAAACTGATGGTTAAGTTAACACAGTAAGGGCCGGTACTTTTGTCCTAATTATAACTGAAGATTAGCTAACCTGAAGATAAATTAACCTCAGTCATTAACTAAAGATTATTTGAATTCGGTTACTTTACGCACATTTTAACCGTGAGATAAGTAACTACGATTAATCGCAATTTTATAATGTTGGCTACAATGAAAGAGGTTTTTTTGGTCTACTGTCTAGTGATTAATAGAAATAGTAGGTCAAAAGTTTTATACTTTATCTATGAGTTTTATACCTAGAAAATCTTTATACATGTTCTTTGTACAATAAACATAATTTTTTGCAAATTTTGGACAGAGCGGTCTTTTGGTGGCGTTGGCAGTGCAGTTTTAAAATAATAGTAAAGTAATACTTGCCAGGTAATATTAATATCTTAATATTATTAAAAAGAAAGAATTTAATAGAATGGATAGTGAAAAAGACAAGAGGAAAAGGGGCACAAATTTTACTGAAGGTGAAATTGGCTTATTAATGCAGTGTATAGTTTTGGAAATGAAAACTATTGAAAATAAAAAAACGGATGGAGCTACTATAAAAGATAAGTTAAATGCTTGGAAGAGAATAACGGATACATTTAATAGCCTTACTACTACAGGAAATAGAAGAGACATAAATACATTAAAAATGAAGTATGACAATATTAAGAAACAGTTGAAGAAAAAAATTTCTGAAAACAAAGAAAATTACAGTGGAACTGGTGGAGGGTGTTTTGTCGACATAAAATTAACATGGTTTGAGGAGAAACTATATTCTCTATTACACCTTGGCATCGATGGTTTACCTTCACAAGGTGATAGTGACAATATAGAGGTGATAGAAATAAATGTAGATCGTAATGATATCGCTAGAGATCCAGTACTTAGTACAGAAGGTAAAAACTTGTGTAAATTAGTTATTTTGGATACTATTCATGTATAATTCCAGATAATATAAATGATACATATGTATTTGATATACCTTATACTGAAGAGAATCCCTCATTAGAAATAAATTCTGAAAGTATTTATCCAAGACCTGGGCCTTCTAAAAGCAGTACAGCAGAAAATAATGATGTAAGTACCTATAAATGTAGTGTGGTTGTATCTACTTTTTAGTTATTTTTAGTTGGAGATATACAAATATTCAGAACATCACGGAGATCCAAAGGGGGCAGTACATTCAGTTCCTTGCATGGAAACTCCCAAACCTATGGTATGAATAATTTATATATATAGCTCAGATGGCACTATATTAGCTATTGAAAAATACTAGAATCAGCCAATTAGGCGCTTTAAAATTATTTTAGAAATGAATTTGTCTCTCAAAACAATAAATTAGATGACCCAAAAAGATTACGAAGCTGTAACCCACCCTCAAAAATAACTCAAATTAAACCAATTAAAAATATTTTGTTACTATGAAGGTTATTAAATATGAGTACCTAGTAGATTGCAACTCGACTAACTCTTGCCAATTGCTTAGATTAGCTTCTTCATTAAAAAAGAGCATAGTGTGCAATCCTGGGAAAAATAGAGTTTTATTTTTTAAAGTACCTACAATTAATTCAATGAAGTTTAATTTGTTTTTCTCCTAACCTATCAATAGATCTATTTCTTCCAGAAATCTAATAAGTGGAATTTAAAGAAAAGACAAAGATCAACAGTGACAGGGCAAGAAAAGAAAATTAACATCGAATCATTTCAAAAACTGGCAGAAACAAAAATTAATGCAGTAAAGAAACAAGAAGACTGCTATGATATTGAATTAGAATATAAAAAAACTCAATTGATGAAGTTTATTGAAGAATGGGAATATAAAAAACGCCTATTAGAACTAGATGTGGAAATAAAAAAAGATGAATTTGAAAATAAAAAGAAACTATATAAGCTGCAAGAGGAAGAACTTAATTTAAAGGTAGATATTCTAAAACAGGATCGTAATAAAAGAATGAGAGAAAATATGGGGCTCACTAAAAAATAATTATTTATTGTGCGTTCCTGCAATTGTATTGCCGCAGAGGCATGAGTTGAGTTTGCTGGTCTCCTTATGATGTGTGGTATTTCCAAAGAAAATGTTTTTTAATTTTAATGTTCTAATAATATTCTCTTTATACTATAAGCATATAAGTAGATAATAATGTGTAATGTTTTTTTTGTAAAAAATACCTGTCTGGTTAATTATTAAAAATAAATGTAGGCACAGTACATTAATAAATTTTAATTTATTTTTTACTTTTAAAAATACAATTGTAACTAGTGAATAACTAAAAAACCCTATACAAGTGTTGCAAAATAATTTATGTATATTCGTTGAACGATATTAAGGTGTTCTCCAATATTTTCTAGAATATTTAAATTTTCCACATAGTTTTCTCCTTCCTCCTCATCATCTAAGCCAAAATTTTCTTCTCTATTTATCACTGCTATATTGTGTAAAATTGCAGTGACGGCGATTATTTTCTGAACCAAGGGAAGCTTACATCGAAGTCCTATGCTTAACACTGGAAATCTTCTCTTCCATATTCCAAAAGTTCTCTCTATTACGGTTCTAGTCGAGGTATGGCATGTATTATATAGCTCCTCTGCCCTTGTGCGTGGAGTGGGTATTGGTGTCATCAAATAATTTTTAAGGGGATAACCACTATCTCCCAATAATACTGCATCCCCAAATTCGCCATTCTCAAAACGGGTTTTGATTGCAGAATTTCCGAAAATATAACTGTCATGACATGATCCAGGCCATCTTGCCACAATATCTAATATTTTGTTTTCACTGTCACAAATGGCTTGGACATTTAATGAGAAATACCCTTTTCTATTTCGGAAAACTTCTGCGTTGTCTCCACCTGTTAAAAAATATCTTTTTAAAAAGATGTGGAGTAATGGGACACATGTTGTGTTATCCACAATATGGAATGTTATGTGAAAGGCTATTATTAATATCTGAAAATGATTAATACTGTAGTAATTCTATTTATAGTTAGAAATAGGAAATGGTTTTTTGAGATAAATTTGCATCTGAAAACTACTCGATCCTGCTTCTTTTTTTATTAGTTTGATATATTTATATTTTATAAGCTTTCACAACCATCTTTATAATTATTTTATAAAGACAAAAAGCAATTAAATACATATATTCATTTTAAACCTAAAAGTTATTTGAAGGAGATGCCAAAAACAACTACTCCACGGGCAATATGCCCAGACTGGTGTTGCATTACATTGGCATCTCCATGGAAGTCACCACATCCTTCATCAAGACCAACAACCAGACACTGACCGGTTATGCGCTCGTCAAAGTAGCAAAGACCCAAAGAGGGCACTACGGTGTGTTTCTCACCACTACTAAAAGTTATATTAACTGTGATCAGTTAAATTACCGGGAGAAGCTATTCTTATATGGGTACAATCAACTGCTCCTATCACTCTTGGAAAATTATGCAATGCGTAAAATTTCCTTTGACACAGCCTTTGCTCATTCTGATTTTCTGGAAATTGTATAAAATTCCGTAGTAGTGTTAACAAACTATCGGTCACCCGTTTTATTATTCTTCCTGCAGTAGATTTATGAACTCCTCCAAAATCACCAATTGTTATATAAAAGCTCCCAGTAGCATAATATCGCAGAGCGATTAATAATTCCGTTTGTGCATCAACTTCATGGTAACTGAAAACATATTTGGATATCGTGTTACAGCAGATATCTGAATAGGTAATTCACATACAGCAACGAGCTTAATGTGAACGATGACTAAGAAACAACGCACTGTTTGACTATTTTTCAGATTTGAGTTATCAATACAGATCTCTTAAAAAAAATATTGCAGGGAAGGGACAATGGTTAGCCAAAAAAATGTTGTTTTTACTTACTGGTATGTTCCATGTTGCAATGTCTCTGCAATTTGTGGTAATATTACATTCCTTACTATATTTTTAGAAAACCTGAACCTATGAAAGAATTCTTTTTCTGTGAGGGAATTATAATAGTCTTCACGTGTCTTGACTGTATATGTTCGTATATTATTTATATATTCAATATCTTCTTCCTCATCGTCAAAGAAGTCGTCCAGCTCTTCTATGTCCATTTTTTAGTATACCTACCTATACTTATATGGTAATATAATTTTTCGTAAATTTTATGTAGGTATTGATTATTTTTTTAAGATCAGGAATGATAGGAATAAAGGAAAACGTTAAAAATATCAAATATGTGCAAATGTACCTACAGTTCCATATTACATTCGTTTTGTTCTTTTATCCATAAATAAACGAAATAATTATTCGTTTATGTTTCATCTTTTATCTTTATAAAACACAAAATAAAATTTAATTTAGGTTAGAAAATTCCATAAACCATGGATTAAATGGTTAACAGACCATTTCTTCATAGATTAAAATAACGGCGATTAACTTCATTTTAACGACGTGTTAATTCATAACCACGAACAAAAGTACTCAAATGAAACAGTTAAAATTTAAACTTTAGTTATTTTTACTAACTAACGTCAAAAGTACCGGCCCTAAGGGCCGGTACTTTTGACGTTAGTTAGTAAAAATAACTAAAGTTTAAATTTTAACTGTTTCATTTGAGTACTTTTGTTCGTGGTTATGAATTAACACGTCGTTAAAATGAAGTTAATCGCCGTTATTTTAATCTATGAAGAAATGGTCTGTTAACCATTTAATCCATGGTTTATGGAATTTTCTAACCTAAATTAAATTTTATTTTGTGTTTTATAAAGATAAAAGATGAAACATAAACGAATAATTATTTCGTTTATTTATGGATAAAAGAACAAAACGAATGTAATATGGAACTGTAGGTACATTTGCACATATTTGATATTTTTAACGTTTTCCTTTATTCCTATCATTCCTGATCTTAAAAAAATAATCAATACCTACATAAAATTTACGAAAAATTATATTACCATATAAGTATAGGTAGGTATACTAAAAAATGGACATAGAAGAGCTGGACGACTTCTTTGACGATGAGGAAGAAGATATTGAATATATAAATAATATACGAACATATACAGTCAAGACACGTGAAGACTATTATAATTCCCTCACAGAAAAAGAATTCTTTCATAGGTTCAGGTTTTCTAAAAATATAGTAAGGAATGTAATATTACCACAAATTGCAGAGACATTGCAACATGGAACATACCAGTAAGTAAAAACAACATTTTTTTGGCTAACCATTGTCCCTTCCCTGCAATATTTTTTTTAAGAGATCTGTATTGATAACTCAAATCTGAAAAATAGTCAAACAGTGCGTTGTTTCTTAGTCATCGTTCACATTAAGCTCGTTGCTGTATGTGAATTACCTATTCAGATATCTGCTGTAACACGATATCCAAATATGTTTTCAGTTACCATGAAGTTGATGCACAAACGGAATTATTAATCGCTCTGCGATATTATGCTACTGGGAGCTTTTATATAACAATTGGTGATTTTGGAGGAGTTCATAAATCTACTGCAGGAAGAATAATAAAACGGGTGACCGATAGTTTGTTAACACTACTACGGAATTTTATACAATTTCCAGAAAATCAGAATGAGCAAAGGCTGTGTCAAAGGAAATTTTACGCATTGCATAATTTTCCAAGAGTGATAGGAGCAGTTGATTGTACCCATATAAGAATAGCTTCTCCCGGTAATTTAACTGATCACAGTTAATATAACTTTTAGTAGTGGTGAGAAACACACCGTAGTGCCCTCTTTGGGTCTTTGCTACTTTGACGAGCGCATAACCGGTCAGTGTCTGGTTGTTGGTCTTGATGAAGGATGTGGTGACTTCCATGGAGATGCCAATGTAATGCAACACCAGTCTGGGCATATTGCCCGTGGAGTAGTTGTTTTTGGCATCTCCTTCAAATAACTTTTAGGTTTAAAATGAATATATGTATTTAATTGCTTTTTGTCTTTATAAAATAATTATAAAGATGGTTGTGAAAGCTTATAAAATATAAATATATCAAACTAATAAAAAAAGAAGCAGGATCGAGTAGTTTTCAGATGCAAATTTATCTCAAAAAACCATTTCCTATTTCTAACTATAAATAGAATTACTACAGTATTAATCATTTTCAGATATTAATAATAGCCTTTCACATAACATTCCATATTGTGGATAACACAACATGTGTCCCATTACTCCACATCTTTTTAAAAAGATATTTTTTAACAGGTGGAGACAACGCAGAAGTTTTCCGAAATAGAAAAGGGTATTTCTCATTAAATGTCCAAGCCATTTGTGACAGTGAAAACAAAATATTAGATATTGTGGCAAGATGGCCTGGATCATGTCATGACAGTTATATTTTCGGAAATTCTGCAATCAAAACCCGTTTTGAGAATGGCGAATTTGGGGATGCAGTATTATTGGGAGATAGTGGTTATCCCCTTAAAAATTATTTGATGACACCAATACCCACTCCACGCACAAGGGCAGAGGAGCTATATAATACATGCCATACCTCGACTAGAACCGTAATAGAGAGAACTTTTGGAATATGGAAGAGAAGATTTCCAGTGTTAAGCATAGGACTTCGATGTAAGCTTCCCTTGGTTCAGAAAATAATCGCCGTCACTGCAATTTTACACAATATAGCAGTGATAAATAGAGAAGAAAATTTTGGCTTAGATGATGAGGAGGAAGGAGAAAACTATGTGGAAAATTTAAATATTCTAGAAAATATTGGAGAACACCTTAATATCGTTCAACGAATATACATAAATTATTTTGCAACACTTGTATAGGGTTTTTTAGTTATTCACTAGTTACAATTGTATTTTTAAAAGTAAAAAATAAATTAAAATTTATTAATGTACTGTGCCTACATTTATTTTTAATAATTAACCAGACAGGTATTTTTTACAAAAAAAACATTACACATTATTATCTACTTATATGCTTATAGTATAAAGAGAATATTATTAGAACATTAAAATTAAAAAACATTTTCTTTGGAAATACCACACATCATAAGGAGACCAGCAAACTCAACTCATGCCTCTGCGGCAATACAATTGCAGGAACGCACAATAAATAATTATTTTTTAGTGAGCCCCATATTTTCTCTCATTCTTTTATTACGATCCTGTTTTAGAATATCTACCTTTAAATTAAGTTCTTCCTCTTGCAGCTTATATAGTTTCTTTTTATTTTCAAATTCATCTTTTTTTATTTCCACATCTAGTTCTAATAGGCGTTTTTTATATTCCCATTCTTCAATAAACTTCATCAATTGAGTTTTTTTATATTCTAATTCAATATCATAGCAGTCTTCTTGTTTCTTTACTGCATTAATTTTTGTTTCTGCCAGTTTTTGAAATGATTCGATGTTAATTTTCTTTTCTTGCCCTGTCACTGTTGATCTTTGTCTTTTCTTTAAATTCCACTTATTAGATTTCTGGAAGAAATAGATCTATTGATAGGTTAGGAGAAAAACAAATTAAACTTCATTGAATTAATTGTAGGTACTTTAAAAAATAAAACTCTATTTTTCCCAGGATTGCACACTATGCTCTTTTTTAATGAAGAAGCTAATCTAAGCAATTGGCAAGAGTTAGTCGAGTTGCAATCTACTAGGTACTCATATTTAATAACCTTCATAGTAACAAAATATTTTTAATTGGTTTAATTTGAGTTATTTTTGAGGGTGGGTTACAGCTTCGTAATCTTTTTGGGTCATCTAATTTATTGTTTTGAGAGACAAATTCATTTCTAAAATAATTTTAAAGCGCCTAATTGGCTGATTCTAGTATTTTTCAATAGCTAATATAGTGCCATCTGAGCTATATATATAAATTATTCATACCATAGGTTTGGGAGTTTCCATGCAAGGAACTGAATGTACTGCCCCCTTTGGATCTCCGTGATGTTCTGAATATTTGTATATCTCCAACTAAAAATAACTAAAAAGTAGATACAACCACACTACATTTATAGGTACTTACATCATTATTTTCTGCTGTACTGCTTTTAGAAGGCCCAGGTCTTGGATAAATACTTTCAGAATTTATTTCTAATGAGGGATTCTCTTCAGTATAAGGTATATCAAATACATATGTATCATTTATATTATCTGGAATTATACATGAATAGTATCCAAAATAACTAATTTACACAAGTTTTTACCTTCTGTACTAAGTACTGGATCTCTAGCGATATCATTACGATCTACATTTATTTCTATCACCTCTATATTGTCACTATCACCTTGTGAAGGTAAACCATCGATGCCAAGGTGTAATAGAGAATATAGTTTCTCCTCAAACCATGTTAATTTTATGTCGACAAAACACCCTCCACCAGTTCCACTGTAATTTTCTTTGTTTTCAGAAATTTTTTTCTTCAACTGTTTCTTAATATTGTCATACTTCATTTTTAATGTATTTATGTCTCTTCTATTTCCTGTAGTAGTAAGGCTATTAAATGTATCCGTTATTCTCTTCCAAGCATTTAACTTATCTTTTATAGTAGCTCCATCCGTTTTTTTATTTTCAATAGTTTTCATTTCCAAAACTATACACTGCATTAATAAGCCAATTTCACCTTCAGTAAAATTTGTGCCCCTTTTCCTCTTGTCTTTTTCACTATCCATTCTATTAAATTCTTTCTTTTTAATAATATTAAGATATTAATATTACCTGGCAAGTATTACTTTACTATTATTTTAAAACTGCACTGCCAACGCCACCAAAAGACCGCTCTGTCCAAAATTTGCAAAAAATTATGTTTATTGTACAAAGAACATGTATAAAGATTTTCTAGGTATAAAACTCATAGATAAAGTATAAAACTTTTGACCTACTATTTCTATTAATCACTAGACAGTAGACCAAAAAAACCTCTTTCATTGTAGCCAACATTATAAAATTGCGATTAATCGTAGTTACTTATCTCACGGTTAAAATGTGCGTAAAGTAACCGAATTCAAATAATCTTTAGTTAATGACTGAGGTTAATTTATCTTCAGGTTAGCTAATCTTCAGTTATAATTAGGACAAAAGTACCGGCCCTAAGGGCCGGTTCTTCAATGCTCGGTTAACACGGTTTAACCAGCAGTTAAGCTAGCTATAAGTTTAGAAGGTGATTTACCTTGAACATTTTATCAATAACTATTCCCATCCTAAACTTTCTAACATCCTATACTCTGTAGTTAGTCAACTCTAGATTAAATTACGTTAACCAAGCATTGAAAAATCGGCCCTTATAGGTAACATAAAACTATTGTAAGAAATTATATATTAAGCCTACCTTTTCCAAGTCACATAGGTAATCCACTTGTAGGTACACTTCACTGCACTTGCACTCACTTGGACACTGCACTTCACCTGCACAGACACAGACACAAACATAGATTAATAACACGGAGAGACACAGACACATGCTCCCTCCTTCACGGCGGCGAAACTACTGAAATTAAAATTCATTTCGAATAAAGTTGTTACATGGACTTCAACCGACCGTGAAGCCGTCAGACCACGCCCCCCAGCCAATCAGATAGGCTGGGGGGCGTGGTCCGACGGCTGCGCGGCTGACGTGTGTATCACACACCAGATTTAATTTTTAGTTCAATTTTTTGTAGCTCTTGCCACATCAGGTAATTATTATTATTCATTTCTATCACCGAAAGCATTTTAACTTGTCTACAGGGTGTCATTAGTGGGTAATTGTTCGATTACTCACAAACGGTACATTATATCAAAGAAATTTTTTGGCACTAAAAGAGCATAAGTATTGTAAAAATATTTTCAATTACACAGGGTGTTCCAAAAAGTCGGGACAAGGTGCAAGTTGGTTATTTCAAATGCGACACCTATATATTATTATATTTTTGAAATCTAGGGATCACTAGGAACATATTTGTATTAAGGTTTCCTATAGCTATTTCTTTTCGTTTTCGAGATATTTAACAATGGAAAAAAACCTCGTAACACTGCATTGGAAAATAAATAAAATTTCCTCTATGACACCAATATGTGAAAAGGAAAAAAATGTACTGTCAGTTAGCACAAGGGATACCTTAAATATTGCACTTGAAATTATTTGGCCATTTTATACAGGGTCATTTTTATCGTGATTTATTTTTAGTTCTTTAAGATTAAATTATCTTGAAGATATTCCTCTGAACATTTTAGCAGGAATGCGGTTGTAGTATGACGGTGGCCCTATATACAGCGGTTCAGTAAGGAGATTTTTAAATAGGGAGTACCTACACTAATAGGTAGATAGGAAGGGTGGACCTATCTCATGGTCTCCTCGGTACCCGGACCTTACAAAATTAGATTTTTTTTATGGGGATACAAAAAAGATTCAGTTTACAGCACACCATCAACCATACCTACGAGAAAACATGATGAACAGAACTCGTGGTGCTTTTGAGAGCTTTTTGGAATAGTGCATCTTGCATATACCTAAATTGCAGTG
The DNA here is from genome assembly GCA_963924545.1 of Pogonocherus hispidulus. NCBI lineage: Eukaryota > Metazoa > Arthropoda > Insecta > Coleoptera > Cerambycidae > Pogonocherus > Pogonocherus hispidulus. Next base: position 44,938,905 of record OZ004698.1, on the reverse strand, counting down.
GCGGCTAGTCATAATGGGCACAAGGGCACGTGCCCTATGCGTAAGCATAAGACTTGTAAATGTTGTGATATTTTATAAACTTTTATAATTGTTATAATTTGGTGGATTTTTTTATTAATTTTTCATCATGAATATTGAATCATTTGGTGCATACATATCCGTCTAGCGTCTAGACCGCTTCACCGTCTGTGTAATCCGTGTGTCCACTGGGCTGGGCACGGCCGCTGTGTGCCTGTTCTTTTTTCTTTTCTATTTGCATGCGCAAGAAAAGGATACACAGCTTCTATTTTTCTAGCGCGTCTTTTCTAATGCGTTCTGTTACGTCATTGAATGGGCGCTGCCCCGTCGACCAGACGGTACAGAGTACAGACACAGACACAACAAAACAAACACCAGAACTTGTGTTGTGGTGTTTGTTGTCCACAACGAATTTACTATTTAGTTTACTACAGTTTGTTAGGTTAGATTATCGTTAATGTTTTTTAGTTCTTTGATATGATTATCCGTGTAAGACCGTGTATTTTAATTAAGAATTAAAGATGAATGCAGTTCAGAATATTTTAAAAAATAAATTAACATTTGATGAACGTACATGTGTTCGAGATTTAGGAAGACCTACACCGGATTTGCAAATAATCTTAAGCGCTTAAGCACTTAAGCGAATAAAAACATTTTTAAGAAACACGATGTCACAAGAAAGGTTATGTGCTCTAGCAATGCTTTCCATCGAGAAAAATTTAGTAAACACTATGACTGATTTTAACGAACAAGTTATCGAACATTTTGCAAATGATAGATAAGTCAAGAAGAATGGAGTTTCATTTTAAAAGTTACTAAGTTTAGTTTTCGATGGACGAGCGGGTGGTTGCAGATTAAGGTAAGCACACCGATTTGTTATGGGTTTGGGTTAAGTACTTAAATGGGTTTTATTATTTATTTTTTTTATCTATCTGTGTTTTTTCTGGTCTAGCAGAAAACAGACGTTTCGCCTACCATTTTTCTGCATGACATGTAAGTATACTTTTTTTGAACCGATTTATATATTATTTTAAATAATTTTTCCATATTTCTGTCAATCGCATAAAAAAGGGGATATTTGCCTAACGAAACCTATTTCTTCAAGCAAATATTTTTGCTATACGAATTTTTAATTTTTAATTTTAAGGTGTTTGACCTTGAAAAATGCAAAATTTTCGCCTGCGGCGCATTTTTTTGCCCTGTGTCCCCCATTCTCAAATTTCACCAGCCGCCACTGCTAAATTGTACAGATTAGGTACACAAAATCGAATAGGTATTTATTTGACAGTTAAATAATTTCCACAACAAAATAAATTGTTTTCATAACTTACTTGACTATACTTAATTTGTAATTATCAGTAATGGAAGCTAAATTTTCAAAAAATCGTGAATATCTCGAAACCGGTCAACTTTTCGTATACCTAAGACATCCTAATACCATTTGAAAGGCAATTAAATTCTACATCTAATTCCATACAAAAATTTAGGGTGTTCCATTTAAAAAAAATGAGATTTAGGCAATTTAACATTGTGAAATATAAATCACGACAAAAATCACCCTGTATAAAATGGCCAAATAATTTCAAGTGCAATATTTAAGGTATCCCTTGTGCTAACTGACAGTAATTTTTTCCTTTTCACATTGTATCATAGAGGAAATTTTATTTATTTTCCAATGCAGTGTTACGAGGTTTTTTCCATTAACTGTTAAATATCTCGAAAACGAAAAGAGATAGCTATAGGTATAGGGAACCTTAATACAAATATGTTCCTAGTTGTAGTGTACACAGTTTGATAATCTATTAAGAATAAAGAAATGACTAATCAGTATTTCATAAGGATGACTCCCTGGAACGGCAGTTGAAATCCGACCGGTGTATCTACAGTGAAGTCGTGTTAAGTAGATACAAGTGTTTTATTTAATAATTACCCAGTTTATCCCTAATTATTGAGTGCATTAAAGTGTGAATAAGTTAAGTACCTACCTACCAAGCGAGGGCCACTACATTTGGCGACGAGACGAGGATAAAACAAAATATAGGTACTTAGAATAAGGTAGGTATAGTAAATAAATTTTGCTGAATTGATAAAAGCTGTTAATAAGATAGTTATCTACATAGCAGTAGAGTCAGGAATAAGATATCTAGCGAAAAGAAAGCTGTGAATAAGATATATAGGGGAAAGTGGGGTAATATCGCGCAGCGAGGTAATATTGCGCACCACAAAACAAAAGGAACGAAGAGCGAGAAGTGACATCTGGCAATGCGTACGTTATTCCGTATCGGTAGCAACTATGTTCAACAGGTGTCAGCTCGCTGGGAGTATTTAGTTGGCCGCAGTAAATCGAAGTGTGCGTACACGAGTTTTCATTATAATTTTAAGTGCTCAAGAAATAAGTGAGGTAAGTGTAGATTTTAAAACCATCGATCTTTCCTATATACAAATATTTTCTAGCATATTTCGGGGGATCTATCCCTATATCTGCTTCTTATTTTCATACGTAAATAACGGAATTGTGGTTTGAAAACGAAACCAAGGTCGATATGGGGTAATATTGCGCAGTGGGCGATATTGCCCCACAACATTGATTTCAACATTTTTTTTATTTCAGATGGTCAGAAACTATCAAAGAAAGACCCAACGACAGAGCTGGACCATTGAACAGCGTAATAATGCTTTGGCTGCTATACGTTCAGGTGTTAAAATAAGCGAGGCAGCAAGAAATTTCGGCATTCCCGAATCAACACTGCGCCACCATCTAAAACCTACAGGGTTGGCAGAACCTGGGTCAGAAGTTGACCGCTTGGGGAGGAAACCTCTTTTTACGAAACCACAAGAAGAGTTAGCAAATCAAAGAGTTAGCGACCAAAAGAAAAATATCAACGAAGCAAGAATCCGAAATTTGGGCTTCCACAACAATGAAGGCTACTCTCCTGGAAAAAGAAGCTAAGCTAAACCAGAAAAATGAAAAACAAAACAAAAACATCAAGCGAAAAGTGCGTGTAGGTATAAAGGTACAGGAAGGAAGCAAAAAGAAAATAAAATACATTAAAGAAGACACGTCGGATGATAATTCTAATTCATCCTCCAAAGTAGATCTCTCTGATGACAGCAACTCGGACTACAATCAATTTGCACTTCATGAAGAGCCTACTGTAGTCAATGAAATATGTGTCATATGTGATGAATTTGGAAAGGATATGGAGCTTTGGTTTCGTTGCATAAAATGTGCAATATGGGTTCATTCAGAATGTTCTGGTTGGGAATTAGCTGCAGGATACACATACGATGATTCTCAACTTAGCCTAGGCGCCGATCAAAAAAAAGAAGAATCAAAACGTCGTTTATTTTAGTTTAGAGCTTAGATAACAGAATCTCTGATGTATAACTTTCGTAACAAGACATATTTTCCTATTTTTTGCGTTTATTTCAAAGTTTCGTTCCGTATTTTCAATATTAAACTGCGCGATATTACCCCACATGATGCGCGATATTACCCGACATGTGGGGCAATATTGCGAAGTGCAGCTCTTGAGTAATTTAATATTTTTTTCGTTTATTCGATTTTTTTTTAAATAACTCGTATGCTATCATAAAGTAAACTTATTATATTAACGTTTCCCAGATTTAGAGCATTTTCCAATAAAAAATGTAGATTTGATAAATGATTCCGCTTAAGTGCGCCGTATTACCCCACTTTCCCCTACCAGTAGAGCCTAGGAATAAGATACCTAGCAAAAGAACGCTGTGAATAAGATACATAGCAGTAGTCTAGGGTATAATATCTAAAAAGTAGAGCCTACCCAATAAACACCAAATGGAAAAAACGCGTAAAATGGACACCTTGCACCAATATAAACGTTAAAACGTACGGTCGTATCGAATATTAAACGTGTTTTAGACTTACCTACTAGTGTTTCTTGGGTAATGTAGGTATGATAATCAAAATAAAAATCCCATGACTGAATGTAGAATCTATGAATTGGACACATATAGCAATACCGGAGAAATGTATAAGGGAGAGTAGGGTAATGGTGCGCGGCGGGTAATCGTGCGCAGCAAGATATTTCAAATTTAAGTAGCTACATTTCGCGGTACTTGAACTAGTGCTGCACTCTGTCCAACTCATGTTGAACCGCCACCGCCCATTATTTCTATCGTTGGTTTACACGAGAAAGTAGACAGATGTGTTTGTCGATTTGAGGACGTTTTTTTATTAAATTTCAGCTGCTAAAAATAAGACGGTAAGTTCATAATTCTTAGCTATTTATCTTGAATGAGTAATTTTCTCAATAACTAGTTATTATTTCATATTTTGCCATATTTGTGGGCTAATTTATCAGGTAGTTTTATTTTCGCGTTACAAATTTTCCAAAATGGTCAAATGGGGTAATGATGCGCATAAGTGCGCACGATTTCCCCACACGCAAATAAATTACAACTAAGTTTTTTTTTAGATTCCTACAACTTACGGTCGTAAGTCTACCATTCAAGAAAAATAAGAGAAATTGGCAAAGATAAAGAATTATGGTACCGGTGCGTTTTATGTTCTTCATGGAATCATGCAGAGTGCGCAGGAGTAGATACTCCTGAGAACTATATTTGTGATTTCTGTTTGAAATAGATATTCTGTACAACGTCATATGGTTTATTTTGACACAAAAGAATAAAAAAAGTTGCTCAACTAACTGGAAGTTTTCCTATTTTGCATTTAATCCGAACGCACACCATTCCCCAACCCATGCGCATGTTTACCCGCAAGGTTGGGTAATGGTGCACGAATGCATTCTTCGATTTTTTACATTATCTTACTGTTATATTGTTATTAACTTCAAATTTTATGTTATATCTAAAAAATACAATAACTAACGATTCCTATGCCGCTTTCTAAATTTCGTTAACTGTCGTGTATGTCTTGTAAACGCAGTTTTAGCTTAAATGCGCACATTTCCCCCACCTTCCCTTATAAATATTTTGCAATTAGGTACATTTCTTTCCAGGTGAAAAAAAAGCCATGTCAAATCCAACTCCCCTAGAATCGTTTGATTGCGATGGAGAAACGATGTCAGTTGGTCTAAGATGGGATAATTATAACCAGATAATTATCCGGCACATCACTGATAAAAATGCAGTAAGTAATGAAAACCTAAAATTTTATTTCATATTTGACACTGAACGTTTGTAAATAAGCCGATTCAGCGGACATAGGTATTACCAGACAAGACTTTTAATTTGAAAAATTGTCAAGAATACCCCGTCTCCGTATAGTTTGCAGTCACAATATGTATTATATATAGTTTACAGACGCAATTAGAGAATATAAACCCTTTGAAGTACATAGAAGTATTTTATAGTATCGGTATTGTAGGGATCTAATAGATTTCCTTTTCCACCATCTCAAAGTTTCATGAGATAGCTAGAGATGGCGACACAATATGATTCCACAGTATGTATTGAGAGTGGCGTATCCATCGCCGCCTCGATTATCTAGTTAAAACGAAGTCAATCTAGGCGGCGGTGGGCGTATCCATATATATATATAATACTATTATAAAGTACACCCGTAGGATAAAATAATAGGCAGTGACGTATTACCGCGTGACGTAATAAATTGTGGTGGGGACTGTAATTCCATAGGCGTACGCAAAAATTGTTGGAAAGGTGCTAATAATATCAAATAAATATAAAAAATATCAAAACATGAACGGTGTTATAGAAATTGTGAATTGTTTTTCAAATTCACCTTACAGATTAGTTGTACATCGAACGAAATTGATGAATATTGCCACAGATATTAAAAGAACGCTTTTAAGTGTTGATGGCCCACCACCAACCCACAGCCGCCACCGAAAACGCGATTAACCACATTCCGGAGCAAATTTACTATTTAACACTTCACTTCACTTCACTTCACTTCACTTCACTTCATTTCACTACACTACACTACACAACACAACACATGTCTACACATCCTTCATTTAGCCATGTCTCATCCATATAATATATTTTTCTATTTTAAAGCGCGAAATTCTCTTATTTTCTCCAAATATTCTCGTCTCCATGTCACAATCTCATTTTTCTCTATAAGCATACATACTCTTCCGAGATTCCGTTTGCAATATTTGAAATTCATTTCATGCATTGTCCATTATAAGCAATTTATACGAGAGTTTGGCAAATCGCTGTCTTCTGCCAGAGCAATGGAGTCTGTGTCTCCATATTTTATTGCACGAAATACACTACGAACGGAGACTTTTGTTAATTCACTACACAGTTCCGCCGCATCCACAACACTTAAATTTTTATCACGCGCTTTTAATCGTTCATAGAAATTTTTTATCATACGAATTTCCTCGCTTGTCAGATGAGATCTTTTAGGCGTTTCCAATCCACTGCTCCCCGCGATCGCTTCCATAATAAAATCCTTTTCTTCGAACACTAAATAAACTAAGTAACACATCACCAAGTTCACCAATTATTAATATATGCAGTCCAGACACAAATTACAGCATTTCCGGCGTGCTACGCTTATGTCAGGCTGCGATGAACTACTTGGATGTGTGTGAAATGCGCATGTCCGATCTTCTAGAAACTCTTGACTTTTGTTGCATAGGTTGCATATCTCGCTCTTCGTTTTTTAACCCGTTAAACAAAGACGGAACTATATCCGACGTAAAGAATTGTTGTGGCATCGAATAGAGAAGCATGGAACCACCATGGAACAGACAATTTATAGTTCTGTTCAATAGTAATGCGTAAGCGGCATCTCTTTTCTATGTGCAAACGTTTGTGCCGCTATGTATTAAGTATTTACACTTCGTCCCTATTCTGTATCGAATTAGACCATGAGTCACTGCCTATTATTTTAGCCAACTGGTATAGAGGCCCAAAAATTCCGAAAACACCACGGCGCCGACATACAATCTCTATCCTTATCGAGAGTACTTAGTCAAATATGCGCATGCGCACGAACATCGCAAAATCCAATAATCCAATAAGCATGATTGCATCTCTATCTACCGACTTCTTTTAAAAAAAAGTTGAAAGTTGGAAAGTCTGTCAACATATAAACACTGGGCGCATTCAAGGAACCGCAGTGCTTTATTCAAATAGCTGCAGCGCTTTAATACAGCACTGACGATAACATTAATTATTATTAATATTAATTACAAAATATGAATTACTGAAAATTATGTCTCTTTAAGCTTGCGTTTAAAATGTCGATTCAGCGAACGTGAAGCAGTAAAGCGCTGAAGCGCTGGAATGCTGTATCATGTTGGAATGCTGTGTTTCCCTGAATGCGCCCAATGTGTCAGCTTCCGTAACCATGGATAGTAATATTATATATATGGGCGTATCTTCGTTCGGAGTTGCTCAATGATGTTAAATACTATAGGCGTTTTTTAATCAGCATACAACAGCTTAAAATTTTATCATGTTTTGTTAGTAGTGGTAAGGATGTTATTTGATGTTAGCTGTAATCCCAATAAAAAGTGATTGAGGTTATGTTTTTTTGATTTTGTCCACATACTTCTATTGTCACACTGAAAAATTAATTATATGTATGTGTAAAATGCACAAGTTAATAAAAACTGTTCTTGTTATCTAATCTACCTGTATTTAAATGATTGATTATATCCTGACTCTCGTTAACAGTTATTTCTTTGGCATTTATTATAAATTTTAGGTTATAGAGAAAGATAGGAATACTTACCATAACACCTTACCATTCTACAGAACAGTGTTAGCTGTTTTATGTTTTTTTTGCTTAAATCATCTAACAACAGAATGTAACAATTCCCAATCGAATAGCTTAAAATAGCTAACATCTAAAATTTTAAGCTGTTGTAAGTTGATTAAAAAACGCCTTATATGATTTTACCGCAAGTTTAACCGGCAAATTTAAAGCAAAGTAAACAAGATATATTTACAAAATGGTTCACAAAAACACAAAACTCTATACCCCTATATATTTTCTTCGCACAAAACTGTGGATTGTGTTGTGTGTGAATCTGAAAACATTTTAAGTATTCTGTGTTTTAAGTTTTAAGTGGATGTTATTTATATGATGAGCGGTGGTTTGGTGCCCAGTCCTTTACCTGTTCTGTGGTGCCCAGCAAAAGCACGGTGTACATTTCTAATTTACCATTTGATTTAAAGAATAATGACTTACACAAATTATTCGAGAAATACGGACGCATCGTGAAGTAGGTACATAATAGAGGTTATATTTTGATTTTATAAATAAAGCTCTTTTAGGGTGACTATTTTAAAAGACAGGGAGCAGAGAAGAAGCAAAGGAGTAGCTTTCATATTATTTTTAAAAGCAGAGGACGCGACAAAATGCGTGGAAGAAACAAACTTGAAAGAAGTAGGTAAGTGGAAGAAATTGAATTTCTATTTGTTTACTTCCAAGTGCTTTACAGGTGTTCGGAAGAACTTTACGAGCCAGCATAGCAAAAGACAACGGAAGGACTGCTGAATTTATAAGGAGAAAAGTAAAATTATAATACTGCTAATGAATTTATTATTAAATAAACAGTTTTAGGAGTATCCGAACAAAACAAAATGTTACGAATGTGGCGAAATTGGACATTTGAGTTACAAATGCGAAAAAAATCTGTTGGGTGAACGAGAGCCGCCTCCAAAAAAAATTAGGAAACGAAAGACGAGAAACAAAGATGATATGAGTATGACGAAGGTAATTTTTATTTAATATAAAATGTGCAATTAATTTATTATTAATACCTATTATAGGAAGAAAGGGAATTCTTTGATAGTACCGATGAAGAAAACCTTAGTGATGAAGAAAAGGAAGCGCTTGACGATTGTGAAACTCTTAGTGCAGCTATAGCCTTAGAGGTAAGAAGACCTATTACTGTTATAAGTTATAAAAATTCATATTACTTAATCATTAATATTTTAATAGCAAGAGAAAAAAGAGCTGGAAATGTATCGGTATAAAGTTGCTACAGGAAACTATGATGATGAGGCGGAAAGCAAACAAAAAACAAGGAAGAAAATTAAGAAAAGCGATTATTTTAGCGATGAAGAAGAAAGCGAATAAGTGTTGTTTAGTATATATAATTTAATAAATAGTTTTCATCACAGACCTGTGGTTTTCATTGAATTTAAATCGAGTTTTTGTATTAAATTTCAAAATTTCATATGAAAAAATTTTATTCTTTTTTAATATGCAGTATAAATCATGTATAATGGATTGGCGATGTTAGGCAAGAACCCTAAACAAAGAATGGTTCTTGGATGTTAGGTTGGTTGCATAAACCAAATTGAAAAAATTGAATGTATTATTTAGTAACAATGGTAAATTTTATGTTGGCAGTTCATCAAGATTTACTTATTATTATTATTATTATTATTATTGCTGCTTATAATTTATACATTATAAAGCTAGTTGGTTTTGGATGTTGAAGTTGAAACAGACACTTTACTATTGAGATTGAGCCATAAATTGCAAAAATAAAATGTATATTTACTCCGCCAAGGAATTTTGATTTTGTTCGATTGGCAGCACTGTTGGTCGCTTATTTGATCCCCACTCTTTCTTCATTCCATAATAGCTATTTACCTAACAAGTGCGGAAAATAAATTTTTCCGCACGAGTCTGCCGTTCACCCAGTGCCTAGTCACTTACATTGCCCTATTGTTTCTTTATTTTTTCGCAGCGGACTTCTCAACAGATGGCGCTGCTTACCACTTTTCCAACTTTTCCAGGTAGCACTGAAACCAACAGAACTCCTTACGTCAAAACAGAAATGACCTGTCTTGTCTCTCTCTTATCTCTGGTCTTGTCAGTTGTCAAATCAACATTTGACAGTAATTTGGCGGTAATTGTAATTGGCAGTAGTGACTCGGTGAATCATAGATTATTTACACGTGGTGATTTGATTTTATTATATTCCGTTAATTATTTTGTGAGGTGATTTATTTAATTATTATTCTGGTAAGTAAATAAGCATGTTAAGCTGTATATTAAAGTGATGTAGATGATGTGCATTGAAAATAAAATTTAACAAACTCACCGTCTCATATACGTTGTAATACCTATACTATAATATATCACCTATCTTCTGTTCATTTTTTTAACACGAAACACGCCACAAAGTTTATTATACAGCATTGCATAGCCATCATTTTCCTCTAAATAATGTAAAATACAGTGTAAAATAAACAAATAATCAATTTTAGACTTTCATCATGGTTAAAACTGGATACTGTTCTGTAGCTCAATGTAAGGATCGGGAGTCTACTAGACACCGCTTTCCCGATCCAAATACTAACCCGGCTTTATTTAAAAAATGGTTGCAAGCTTGTGGAAATGAAAAATTGTTGTCTATGACACCTGAACAAGTACACAAGACACGTAAGGTGTGTCACTTACATTTTACTCCTGAAGACAGATCTACAAACATGTATCTGAAAAAGGGTGCTTACCCTGTTCTGCATTTACCTTCAGCGATATCTGCCCCTATTGCAGAAGCAGGTATGTTTCAATTTTTATTGTTACGATTTAAAAAATGTTTACAATATTTTCATGGAAGTAAGTATTCATAATATTTTTACTATTTTTTTAGGGCCACTAAAAGAGACAGTTATCCCTGAACCAACAACTTTTCCCATTGCAAAACAATGTTTTGAAGAGATGCCTTCAACATCGTATTCTATTAGTACTCAATCTGCAAGTGAGGAGCAAAGACAAGATATAGTATGTACACCGGTACATTTCATGCATACCGAAAGTGATAGTATAAGTAAGTTACCACAAGTTATTATATAATAATAATAATAATAATAGGGGTCATTCACTGACTAATTTGCATTAGTATGGAAGTCATTATATTATAGACTTGAGCAGCAATGCTCTACATACAAATACAATAAACATATTAAACAATAACAAGATTTATAGTTCACTCTATACACAACCAAAAACATAATATATATAAAGACTTCAATAATGTCCATAAACATTATATAAAGACATGTGATCTATTTAAGGTAAAACATCTGCACTTTTAAAAGACGTAGGTGTTACAAGAGAAATTCACTTAACCCCCAAGGCCAGAAAATTATACAAAAGAGCAACCACTTTAACAAAAACATTGAGGACGTTAAAAAGCCGTAGATCGAAGTTACACAAGAGGCGATTGTATAAAGAATTTTCTAAAGATGAAATGCTGGATCAGATAATCTCTCCAATGCTTAATTCTGTTGCAACATTTGTGCGATGTCAAATAAATCAGAGCACTAGAAAACCTCATGGCAGAAGATACACTTTGGATGAAAAAATACTGGGCTTGATTTTACACAAACAAAGTGGTAGGGCTTATAGAACTATGGAGAAGATGTTTTACCTTCCATCTCGAAGAACATTATCAATATTGTTAAGTCGCATACCTATTACTGCTGGAATTAATGAATCTATATTTGACAATCTAAAGGCAAATGTCATGTTACTGCAACCTAGGGATCGATTATGCACATTGATGTTCGATGAGATGGCATTAGAGCCTCACATAAATTTAAATGTACATACTTCACAGTTTGAGGGATTTGAAGACACAGGTGATGATGAGATGACAGGGAACATAGCAGATCACGTTCTTCTATTTATGTTAAAGGGCATTACAAAATCCTGGAAGCAACCAATTGTGTACACATTTTGTAAATCTTCTACTAAAACTATAGATCTAGTTCGGTTACTAAAAACAATAATCTATCAATGTCAGCAAGCCGGTCTCAAAATTCTGGCAACAGTAAGCGATCAAGGGACTACCAATTGTGCTGCTGTAAATTACCTAACGAAGTACAACTCTATAAGTGATAATTTCTCGGATGATCTAAAAATTTTCCAGGTAAATGAGCAAAGAATTATTCACATATATGATCCACCACATCTTCTAAAAGGCATTAGGAATAACGTTCTAAATAAACACTTAGTATGGAAGAAAAATGGTATTCTACATACAGCCAAGTGGGATCATATTATAAATGTTTATAAATTTGATAATGCTTCTGGGAATTTAAGATTATTACCAAGACTAACTGATAGCCATGTGATTCCCGATAAGTTAAAAAAGATGAAGGTCTCATATGCAGCCCAAGTATTTAGCTATTCTGTAGCATCTGTGATGCAGCTTTTGTCATCTGTAAAAGGTAGGTATTATTAATATTTAGTCTTGCACAATGTAGGTAATGCAATTTTTTTCAGATTCCGGTTTGGATAAGTCGGCCACTGAGACAGCAGGAATACTTGCTTTTTTTGATAAACTATTTGACAGTGTCAATGGAAATAGCTTATTATGTAATACAAAAGAACTAAAATGTGCTGTTACTGGTTCGTCTGGACATATCGAGTACTGGAAAAACACAAGAAAGGCATTAAAAAACATGTATTTTATAAAACCAGAGACAAACGAAAAAGTAATTCCGCCATCTATTAGGAATTGGATCTACACACTTGCAGGAATGGAAGAACTACAAAAAATGCTTAAAGCAAATGATGTATCTTTTTTCAAACCAAGATTTATAAATCAAGACCCTGTTGAAAATTTTTTTGGTCAACTAAGGCAACATGGTGGTCGAAATACAAATCCAACGGTTCAAAATTTTAAACAATTCTTTAAAACATTACTGTTAAATAATTTTGTTACCAGGCATTCCTTGTCTGCAAACTGTGAAATAGATCAATCTGTTAATATCATATCGTCAGTAAAGCGGTTTGTAACACAAGGGGTGCCTGAAGAAATCGAATACACATCAGAAGAGTTCGATGCTTTACTTGTGAATATATATATTTCAGAAATGCCACTCACATATGTAGACACTATGAGTGTTGGATATGTAAGCGGTTTTATATCAAAAAAAATTAAATCATTGAACAGCTGTATGATTTGTAAAAATAATGTACTTTGTAGGGACAAATTGAATCAGTGGCATGATCTTTGTGTAGCAAAGGAATTCAAGAGTAGTGTTCCAAATAAATTACGATATTGCACTCCAAATTTTGTTAGAGCAATTGCTCAAATTTATAATTTTTTCAAATTGTTAGTTTTAAAATTTTATAGAAAAAGATATTTTCTAAACATTTTAATTTATTTCTTAAAAAAAAATGTAGATTTTTCATTCCAAGAGTGTGAACATAGCGAGGACACGAAAGCGGCAATTATTAAGCATTTTGCAACTTTATGTTGCCATAATTGGGCAGAGGGCATAAACAGAATATTACGGGGAACTGACACAAGGTATAGGGGCACCGATATGGTTTATAAGGCTGCAATGGAATATTATAATAAAAGAAAAAAGAATAAAGAAAAATAAGTTATTGTCTTTATATATAGTAAATTTAATTATGGTACCTACTCCTAAAGTCAGAGTTGCAATTCATTAATTTTTTTGTATAAGTCACTAAAAATTTGGATTTGATGTGTTGTTTTATAAATTTTATGTACTTATTTAAGTTTTTAATACAAGTGAATTTTATTTTAAGGTCAGTAAATTTAACTTGAATTTTCATTATCTTGATGTGTTTTATTACTTATATACAATATTGTTTATACATTTTGTCCTAAGTGATGTAGAATTATGTAAACTTTGTAATGTAGTAAATATAAATTTATTCTTAATAACCAATTTATCTAAAAAAATTTGGTAACCTAATTAATTTTCCAATTTTATTATTGTAACCCTTTCTGACTATTTGTATATTCTAAATTAATTTATATTGTACAGGGTGGACCACATAAGATGACCCTGTACCTTATCTCAGAAACTGTTTAAGATAGAAAAAGTTTTATACAAAAGTTATATATACACGGCAATTCAAAAGTAGTGAATCATACCAAACTTATGGTTTTTTAAATGGAATGCTTTATATTGTCTTATACCATTATATGTTTCTCTTTATATGTCTTATACCACTTTATCTAATGCTTTATATGGTTTTATACCATTCTATCTTTTGTTTTTGAAAATCCGTTGTCAAGTTATTGTAATTAACCCTTTCGGGACGGTTGACGTATAAGAACGGCTTTGGTATGTATCACTACTTTTGAATCACCCTGTATATATAAAAGTATAAAAAATAAAAAATCTACTTCAATGCAAACAACTTTTGTTGCATAAAACATTTTTTTCTGTCTAACAGTTTCTGAGATAAGGTACAGGGTCATCTTATGTGGGCCACTCTGTACATATTTCTGAAAATAATCCTTTGTGCATTTTTTCAGTATCAATTAATTTAAATATATACAATTAGAAAAAGTATTAGGCCGGGTTTCATAATACAAAATAATGGATAATTAGTTAAAGTTGCTTTTAAATACCTTGGATACTATTATTGACACTATTATGTCTCAATAATAGTATCTAACGTATTTAAAAGCAACTTTAACTAAATCTCCTTTATTTTTTATTATGAAATCCGGCCTAATAATAATTGCAGTAAAATTTTAAACAATCCTGAACCCTCCGCGCAGTATAAACAGGAGCGGATTTCTCGGCAGATAGCGCTAAATGCAGTATCAAGTCATATAATGGGAGTTGCCTATCTAAACCCTCTATTATCTATGCGTTCACCGAACGACGCGTAGCGGAGTTCGGTGAAGCAGATGAGTGCAGAGCACCGCCTTCTAGATTTACTCCGTTTAACTCCGTTAAATAGCCTCTCGCGTCAGCTACTTTTCTTGATTCTGAAGAAACAATTGCTGCGTCCGTAGTGTGGCGGCTCCTCACGGTCGGTTACAAAATAATCAACTTTGAAGTTGTCAAATGTTAAAAATATAGGTTATGTTACTTTTTAATGTTTTTCCAAGTCAACAAAGATTTTTCTTATATGTTTTATTGGTTTTCTCACGCTTTTCTGTGATCGCCGAGTGAGTACCGGTACTAAGGATTTTGTGAAATAAGGTAGTTATTTCAGTTAGTTTTTGAACTAGTGAAAAAGTGCGGTGCCAGGAACTATAAAGACAAAAAACCTCTCCGATTTTTAATTATCGGCGTTTATTATGGTTAAAACTTGTGAATTTGCAGGTAAAACATCAAATTAGGTAGGTAGATGGTAGATACCTGCATCAGGCAATATTTATGAAAGATCAGATCTAACTGCAAAATTTATTTTTACTCAGTACCTACCTAGTTTTAAATATTTTTATTTGATTGAGTATTTTGCCACCACTGAACAGAAATATTAAATTGTCTCATGTTTTGGGTTTTGTTAAAAACTCTGCCTAATGAAAATAACACACTTAAGCCATCGATAAAGTTATTAGTTCTGTAAATAATTTAGCCAATGCTTAAGCTTAATTTATGCAGTGTGAATAGTACTTACTAGCAATGGTATTAAAAACAAGATAATTCTTATAAAATACTTCAAGTTTTACAGTAACTATTCAATTCTCTAAAAAAACACACAAAATACCCAATAAATAATGTTATTGAATGTATAAAGACATCATTTATATTTCGTTTTGTGGGCATGATATTGTGATTCGTCAAAAACACTTTCAAAATAACTGGAAGAATAAATAAAAAGAAAATGATAGTCATCACATCAGCAATAGGTGGATAGATACATACAATATTGTTTTAATCTCAGATAAATCATTGTTTATTTGTCTGAGTTTTTTATTATGTATTTTTGAAAATTTATTTATTTTATTTCTCATATAAACTATACTTCGTACTTCAATATTTTTATAGTTACCTAGTTATAGCATGCAAGTGATACCGACATTGTGATAAAACGAAAGACCAATTTGATGATTAAATAACACAAGTACGTGAAACTTTCCTTAAATTGTTGGAAAGGGATTTTACAAGATTTTTTTAAAATGTTGGAAAGTAATATCTGCACCTCTGCATGATCCTAAATATTGTGCTGCCAGTATATTGGTTTCCACTAAGCATTGACGTGTTTAGGTAACTAATGCACCGTACCAACTGTTCATGAGCACAATTATTACTCTGTTCTAGCAGCAAGGTATATATAAGCTACTTCGTAAAGTTGGTATATGAACCACATGAAAACTTGGCCGTTGGTCGGCACACATACTTGTATGGATGATCATGTACCGAATATTTACGATGCCTGTCCACCACCTAGTGGCTGATATGCCAGTGAATTATCAAGAGCTGAACTTTAGCGATTTGTTTTTAGAAGATGTACCATCGAGGATGTAAAATCATATCCGCAATAGGTAGGTACATACAATGTTTGTTTTAACTAGTTATTTTTAAAAAATTATTTGTTTTATTTCTCATATATTTAGCATTTCGTTTTTTCGTGTCATTATCCCAATAGTTACCTCATCATATAATCAGACATTGGTCCATTGACTTGTACTCTATTACCTATTTGATATTGTCTAGTATAGTGTAACCTTAAAACTATGGAAGTGATACCGATATTGTAATACAACAAGACTCATTTGTCTACTTAAATGACCAAATATACAAGTATGTGGAACTTTCCTTAAATTGTTGGAAAGGATTTTACAAGATTTAGTAAAATGTTGGGAATTAGTATCTGCAGCTCTATGATTGCAAGTGTTGTGCTGCCAGTATATTGGTTCCCACTGAGCAATGACATGTCTAGGCTCTAATGCAATTTACCAATTGTTCAAAAGCATAATTATTACTCTTTTCTAGCAAGGATCCTCCATATAACAATATAAGCTACTTTATAAAGTTGGTATGAACCACTTGAAAGTAAGCCATTTTCTGGCATACATACTTGGATGGATGACCACATGTAGAGGATACCAACAATGCCTGCCCACCACATAATGGCTTAAATGCCAGTGAATTATCAAAAGCTATACGAAATTAAGCGATTTGTTTACAGAAGATGTAATATCGACGATGTAAAATCGAGGTCCCTTGTATATACGATGATAATCAATTGAAAATACTTACCCCATGATAAAGTGGGGCTTTGCCAAAAAAATTCCAAGATCATGATTATGCCCATGTGCCGGAGGCGGTGATTGGCTTAGTCCTTTAATGATTAATTAAACATTGTTTTGTATGTATCTTTGTGTATTGAATGTGTTATGCGAGGTGTAATTTTAATTAAACATTGTTTTGTATGTTTCTTTGTTTATTGAATGTGTAATGCGAGGTGTAATGTTTTATACTTATTTTTAGTGTTGAGACCGCTCGAGCGAAAAAGTACTCGAGCACTCGATTATTGAAATAACCGACGGCACTCGATTATTGGCGCATGATTCGAGTTATAAATGCAAGCGATGAAAAATTAGTTTTTCATCTACTGAACTGAGCACTGAACAGGGAGCACTTGGTGACATTATGTAGGTACTCGGTACTCGGCACTCGGCTCTCTTATGTGTCGTTACTTTTAGGGTCAAAATTAGAGACCCTTTACTAAAATGGCCCATATTGGCGTTATTTCTCACATTTAACTATTGACACCTATTTTTATGCAACTACAATCAATTAACACAATCGATCTATAAATAAAAATTGTTTAAATATGTTGAGATAATAAAAAAATGTTATTACAAATACTTTTTAATTGAATTTTACTGTAGGAAGAAGTAAACGTTATTGGGATCAATGAAAAAAAATATTTCAATCGTTAAATATTTATAATATAATTAGAACGTTTGAAATACCTACATTCCTTATTCCTTGGTGTCAGTATGCCAAGAGGCATTAAGGTTCACTATTAACTGGGAATAGAAACATTAAGGTGAGAATGAAACGTCACCCTTTTGGAGTCTATTACGAGTCCGAGCGCTGCAAGCCGTAAGTAAGTACCGACAAGGGGCCATAAAACCGTTATTTGAATTCGAGCGAAATTTAACTTGAGCGATCGCTCGATTATTGATATCGCTCAAGTAGTGAGTACTCTATTATTAAATCAATCGGTTTTTCCCAACACTACTTATTTTATAATTCTTAATTGTAAATTCGTTACGACCTTCTAACTTGCCACATACCATTGTATTCTTTGTGACTAATACTTAACAATTGTTTATATATAATTGTAATTTTATTGACGGGTCTTATTACTTTGCCAGTAAAAAATTATCCAATTTCAAAAAATTGCAATTATAATTGTCTGAAATACAGTATATCCGATATTATATCTATAAAATTCAAAAAACTATCTGTTTTATTTCTCTAATTGGAAATAATTAGCTTATTAAAACCAAATAGAATATATATAGATGTTCCTTTACACAAAAATATAAGATAACACTACTGCTGCATTAAGTACCTATAGGTATTTCCAATATTTTTCGCCAATGTAAAATTATTTAAAGTAAAGTCAAAGAGTTCATTCAAATCTAATTAAGTATTTAGGTAATATCCAGTACAATAACGAGATGTAGAAACAAATTCTACTACTTGACAGATGGAAGGTACATAACACATAACTACGAATAGTATGAATCTACTTTATATCCACCTATACCAATCTACTTTATATATATTGTAGTAATGTGTTATATACATCATATATGTCAAGTAGTAGAGCTTGTTTTTACATCTCGTTATTGTATTCGATTCTCATACAATTAGTTTGATTTGGATTGTGTTGCGAGAACTACCAAAAGGTGGCAATATGGTATAGGGTATACGTATGCAAAACGTACCTACTGTGTTAAGCACTTGGGTCTTCACATCTTTAGGTATGATCACCTATATTGCACTGATGAGACCATAAAAGACCAGTTTGCAGTTATTAACATCCCACGATATAGAGGTTCAAGTTAGTGTTGGGCGATCTAGCACATTTTACTGTATAGATACATTAGATACGATACAGTGAAGTGCATCGAAACACTGTTTCGATACTCAACAGACTTGTTTTTGTGGGTTGCCTGCTTGAACATTGTATCATTGAATATATGTTTGTATGGTGTATTACCCACCGACATTTTTAGTGCCAAAGCTGGGGATTCAACACAAACCATAATAGGCAGTATGATAATGAGATCCCACTATTAAAAATACGAAAGTTAGAGATATTCTGGTTGATCTATAACTAATTATTTATTAAAATTCATTAAATTAATATAATATAAACATCCAAAGAACTTATGTTTTTTTACTACGCTGTATTTTTTTCATCTTTCACTTTGAGCTAAATACTGCTACTATTACGTTATATCATTACAAACACAACAATTTTCGTTAGATTTTCAAGCTTTTTTAATAAGAGTAATGAATACGGCCTGTTGAAAAATACTTTTGATTGTTGATGCTTATACGGTATAGGTATATGGCCTAAATGCTAAAATTATGCCCTTAAAGTTAAATATATTGAAAATGGTTTGAGGAGTAACAAAATTAGAATTATTCCACTTCTTGCCTAGTACAAATACATTCCATTCACGTAAACTGTTATATTTTTGCATAAGGAAGGTACTAACGTAAATAATAATAATTTCCTAATATTGTTGTTTACCCTAATGGCTAAATATCCTGGTAATTATAAAATGCCACAAAAAAAAACATCTATAAATATTTAGGTAAGTGTTCTCTGAGGGTATTTACTTAAAACATACCCAGCAGTTGATATTCATGCATTACACAACTAGTACAGATATTTTCCAAAAAGATTTAATGAATCTGTGATAATTGCTGACTTTTCTTTAGTGCTAGAAATATTTCACTATACCTACCTATACTCAATGGCATCATATATACATCATAGGCATCATTAACGAGAATACCTTAAACCTGGTGATGAATATATATTAAAAATATATCTTTCATATATTTTTAGCAACTAAAAATCACCTGTTCTTCAAAAATATAAGTAGATTATTATAACCTACCTAATAATTTATTTGTGGCACAGTTCTAAAATTCATCAAACACTTTTGCGAATATCTCATTTGCAAATAAAAAACTACAAACTTTTGAAAATTAGGTACAACTGCAACATCGAGGCTAACTATAAGTTTGAAAAACCCCTGTACGAAATGTAATATGTAATGATTGCAGTTCTAACACTTAATAAAGCTAAACATTATCAGTATACCTTAATACAAATAGAATACTTAAACTTCAATTAAAAAAGTGTTCTCGTTTTTATTTTGCAAATAATTCCTCAAACTTAGGATCCAACACATTTTGATAGATCACCTCTTAATATTTATTTCTATACAGAGGAAGCATGTTTCATTGGGAAATAAAAATTCCACTGGCACCATATTCATAATCATATATAGTATTATTAATGACAAAATCCAGATTAATATCATATATCATTCTTACACAAACAAAACATACATAGGTTATTAGAGGTTATGGACAACTTTGACACTTTTCATCGCATTTTATACGTCGTCTATTTTAACCGGAACACAAGTAAAAGATGGTTAGGCGCGGAAAGATTTAATTTCTAATAAACCTTATTAATATTCATAAAAGATAATTAAAATGATATGAACTTTACGTTTTAACAGTTTTTACTTTGATTGCAACAAGTTAATTTGATGATTTAAGCTAAAATCGTTTTAATGATGTCACTTAATATATTTAACCGGTCTCAGAGGCCCGTTGCTGAAACATGCTAGCGTCCGTAAAGTAGCGCTCGGTGGGAATCAGCCAAACCCTCTATTTCAGGTATGTTCAGGATGACGCGAGAGGCTTGTTAACCAAGATAATCGCGGAGGCGCTGGTGCAGAGAAATACATTTTCCGCAAATGTTAGGTACAATAGTTTTTCTACAGACGTGCGGAAATAAGTATATATAATTCGTAATAATTTAATAACTTTTAATAACTATGGCAAACATTAACAATACATAGTAAACAACAAAGAATAAAATTATTCTTTGTTATAATTAACATGGTACCTAGGTAACCGAAAACTGGCAATTATAAGCATTATTAATTAAACTGGGAGCATTTTGATGGTGAGCTTCGTTAGCAATAATGTTGACACTTTTTCTTCTCAACTTGTCATGCTGGTGCTGTTTCACTAGTTCATTGTTGTCAGCAATAGCATCAATTTCACACGCGAAACTTGTAGAAGGTAAGGGCGAAGGCGGAGGTACACTTTCCTCGAAATTTTCTCCTTTAGAATATAGAATTTGGTTGGCTATTAGTTTTTTGTTCCCCATGGATTCGTCCACATATGATTCTGCAACTTTCGTCGATTGCCATCCCCCGAGACGTTTCAAATTAGTAATATCCACTCCAGCGTCAGCCAACATGGTAGCCGAGAGCGTCTATAACAATGTCCAGTAAAGCTCTCTGGATTTGGAAGTTTCAAAAAAGCAGCCACATCGGATGGCATCTTACCAAACTTATTAATGCCAACAGTTTGAATAGTACATGTACCTTTTTGGAAATTAACAAAAAACCTTTGATGCGGTGTACTTTTGGGACGCAGAGACATGTACTTCTTGATTAAATTAAGATTTTTTTCTCCAGTTATTACAAAGCTTCTACTCTGGTGAGTCTTGCTATCCGGTATTTTCACCAAAAATAAATCTCCTTGTTCGACTACGTTTTCACACAACAGATAAGTCAATTCTTCGCGCCTACAGGCTCCAGCGATTCCAATGATAGTTGCGACTTTGATTAGTAAATAAGTATCGTCAGGCGCAACGCTTAAAAATTTTTCAATATGTTCCTGATTTAACACTTTAGACTTTTTTGGTCTAAAACCTATCATTTTCTTTTTTAAAAAAGCAATCAATTTAAAATGCCTGCTAATATCAACGTTTTTCTTAATTTTTAGTATAGATTTCACCATTGAGTACTTGGACCACATTGTAGAAGGTTGAAAATTCTTTGAAATTTCTTGAAAGTAAACTAAAAGTACCTCTTCTTTACTGATGTTCGTTATTTTCTTGTTGATGCACCATTTGACGAACTTTTCGTATTCTTGAATGTACCTGACTTTGGATTTTTCTGGAAGCAAATTCATATCTACTTCTTTTGCTGCGCTCAAAATATATTCTGGAACCCCGTCTTCCATGGCCAGATTGTCAAATTCACCTTCAATCATTCTAATAATGCAGAATTACGAAAAATACACACTTTTAAAAAGCAATTAATCACAAATAAATAATAATAATATCGAAATGTTAGTTTGTTGATTTCTAATGATTGTTTAAGCGTCCTTAGTAACTTGGAAACCTGGTAGCTAAGCAAGACGAAATGCATTAAGCCTGTTACACACTCTGAGATACATATCAGAGACGGTCAATTAATGAATTAATAAATAATAAATAATTATTGTTGCTGCAGTCCATGTTGGTACAAAATATTGTTATAATTTCCTGTTATCTCCATTCACGTTGAGATATGCATTGATATGTGTATCGCGACAAACAACGATGCGTGTATAGTAATTTTCAATATTACGTGCGGAAAAATATTTCTGCACTAGTGCGAAAATTTTTTCCGAACTAGTGCGGGAAAATCAATTTTCCGCACGAAAATCAGTGCGGAAAATCGGGTTTTCAGCACGGCTATAGAAAAAATTCTTTTCGGACGTGTGTCAAAAATAGTGCACACGTTTTTTAAATCCAATATTTTATAAATAATCCGTAAGTATTTTGATTATTCTCAACAAGAAATATTTCAAGCACGCTTCGAGCATCATTTCGCTCTAGCTATTTTTTAGTTCACGTTTGAAATATGTTTAGGGTCTGTTCTGTGTTTTAACCTTTGTGTTTATATTGCAGGGTCAAAATGGCTATCCGACCGGTATACAGGCCGAAAATCGTGAAAAAGAGGACGAAGAAGTTCATAAGGCATCAGTCTGACAGATATTCCAAACTAAAAGTGAGTATATTATAATAGAAAACACAAACAACTCATACATAACCTTACTTACTTTACCACGATAATTTTTTAGGTGTTACAAAATGTTTTCTTTTGTAGCGTAACTGGCGCAAACCCAAGGGTATTGACAATAGAGTGAGGAGGCGTTTCAAGGGCCAGTTCTTAATGCCAAATATTGGTTACGGCTCAAACTCCAAGACTCGTCATATGTTGCCTACCGGCTTTAGAAAAGTGCTTGTACACAACATTAGGGTAAGTATTGGTTCAGATAGTTTAACTTATTTTTGAAAGTGACGGATCAAACAGGATTTTTTTGCATTATACACTATTGACTCTTTCTGAAGACCTCTCTTACGTGAAAGGAAAATGTGTTGCTACTAAGCTATGATGTTTTTGGTAATTTGCGCCTGAAGTTTCATGTCGATAACCACCTCTGAGCATTTTCCTAACTCAATCTCGTTTCCCGGTGTCCTCGACATTGCTAATAGTATTTTTTCCATTGTTTAAGGAGCTGGAAGTGCTGCTCATGCAGAACCGCAAATACTGCGCAGAGATCGCACACGGTGTGTCCTCGAAGAAGCGTAAGGAGATCGTGGAACGTGCCCAGCAACTGAGCATCAGAGTAACGAACGGACATGCCAGGCTACGCAGCCAAGAAAATGAATAAGTTTATTTGTAACTTTTAAGTTTAATAAAAAAAAAATGTTTGAAGCAAGTTTTTTATTTGTGCTTCGGCTATCGATTTACTTACAGAACTATGAACAGATTGATTTGTGACTATTTAGAAAGATTCAGCAGTTGAATGTAGGTTACTACATTCTACTAATACTACTACTTAAAGAACTAATTACTAATAGAAAAGTGCTCTTTATTTTTGAATACCTCATCAAATAGGCCCGCAAAAAAATAAAACGAAAATCGAAATTTTCGGTTTTTTCAAAATATTTCGAAAACTGATTAAGTTAGCCTTGATTTCTTTTCACCGTTATGTTGCCCCCCTGAATACGCAACTTTGCCTCCATTTAACCGATTTCGCATCTCTTACCGTTTCCGAGATCTTCATGTATTGCATCGAATTTGAAGCACCCTGTATAAATATTAAATAATAAAAGAAAATATAAGGTGGAGGTGACTTCGCCAGTACCTAAGCCGGACACCTCCAATCGCAGACTACCTATAAGACCTCCAATGGTCGGAAGATCTATTTTAAAGTGACAATTTAATATATATATATAAAAAATCGCATATGCCATAGTGTAATTGTCACTTTGAGAGCGACAAAAGTTACCTGCAACTTTTACAGTGACAAATGCATGCACTAGTGGTTTTTTCACTTATTTATTTTTTAATCAATTATAGTGTTATCCGTTGCCAAAATAAATAGTTTGACATTTCTGTCAACAAGTTATTGAATGTACACTAACAATGAAGCGATTCGGTTATGCTCAAATAAAAATGTGTTTATTTTTAGTGTTTCATAAATAAAGTTTGCATTACCTATGTTTCTAAATTTCTTATTCATTAAATTGTCCTGCCGAGTTACAGTCGATGTTTGTATTAATACCGGATAAATTTGTGTTGTTTAAATTCTAAACTGTTTCCTTTAGCAACTTGACTCGAAAAACTGTCAACCTAAAAACGCTACGCCTTCGGTGTCGCGTTTTAATAGTTGACAGTTTTTCTCGTCTAATTGCTTGGCAACAGTTTCTCATTAAACAATCCAAATTTATCCGGTAGAATACAAACCTCCTGTGCAATTATAAGTGAAAATAACTTGAAAACTATATATTTCTTCCTAACGAAACTTTGTGGAAATACTCTTTGTCATATGATAGACAAAACATATAAATCTTTTCCCGCTATTTTTCTGAACAATCAGTTGCGTTCAAAAATTCATGCGATGCGTCAAGAGAGCATTGCTACACTTGATTCGGAGAAAGTTTGCAAGTCAGTAAAATGCACTTAAATTAATAACTTCCTGAAATTTTGCATTTGTATATTGTAAAAGGTATATAGTTATCATAAATTTTGTTAACCTTATTTCTTATTTTAATAGTAAAATTCAGTGTTTGGCGAGTGGGTAAATAAAAAAAGTTGATTTTCTAGTGTTCGGACACCCGTCCGAATATGGTTGGAATACTGGCAATTGGCAATATCAACTTTCCTTAGTCTATTTTTTTTCTATAAATGTGAGGTCATTGACAAAATTTCCCCTTTTTCAGTATAATCAAGTTAACGTGAAATGTAGTACTAAAACCAGTAATCGGACAAGTAGTATAATAATAATATTTGTTTGACGGGTTTAATTTATGTCCGATTTCTGGTTTTGCTGAGATACTTGTTAATTTCTAGTTTTCGGACACTTTCCAATTCAGACAGCTTAAAACTGGGACACCCTGTATAAAGATTACCTTATTAATAATCACTTCAGATTAAATCAATTCAAGGTGAACACAGAATCATTAAAATACTTTTTTTGCCATATACCTAAGCATTCAGTTTAAGTTTATAAGTAGCATAAAAGTTTTTTGCTGCTGCATTCCAAGATCGTTTAAAATGATATTTTAAAAACCTTGGCCGTAGCGAAGTAATTTGCGGTTTAGCTAATCACAGATCGTATTCCGCTTTCTGTAAGCACCATGTATGAAAACCTACTTTTAAGATAAGAAGCTTGTATAATATTAACATAGAAATATTATCAGAGATAACAAATATTAGTAGTGAAAGATCCAGCTACAATAGTCTCTTTTGTTGGTTTATACTACTATCTGTCCAACAATACTATCAATCGATATCAGTGACGGCTCGTCAGGGGAGGCAGTGCCTCCCCTGTAAAAATTACAAAGAATTCCAATTTTTAAATACATGATATTTACTAACAACTAATAAATATATTAATAATATCCACTAATATAATAAATAATAATGTAAAATGTAAATGCTTGTGTTCCCGTACTATTATTTGAAATTATTTCCAATCACAAACGACCCAACGCCATCTATGGTCATTCTTGGGCGCCTCAGTAAAAATTACCACGGTCTGGTAACTATTTGGTTTGTAGCGCGGGTGGCGCTGGTAAGCCCACGAGTCACAACAGACGTCTTTCATCTTTAAGACGGCTGCGGCCGAGTGTGGTCGACCGGAGGCATAAGTATGAGATGCCCCCTTTGAACCGATGTTTTCGGATAAATGAATTATTTGCGCATGTGTGTGTGTGAGATCTGAACACGTGCTTTTTGAATAAAGCTAGAGGCAAGACCGCCCACTACTCCCATCCTTTCCCTCTTAGAAATTTGTGGGAAAATAAGCATGTACGGATGAAGATTGACGACGTTTACATACTATGTATAATTTTTTGATAATCAAATAGGTATTAAATATTACTTATTATTTACTATTACCTATTTTAATATTATTTAAATAATTTTTGTCGAGATTTCTGGCAATCGCATCAAAAAAGGGATATTTGTCCAACGAAACCTATTTCTTCAAGCAAATATATTTTTCCTCTGGGCATTTCTAATTTCTAATTTTAGGGCGTTTGACCTTGAAAAATGAAAAATATTCGCTTGCGACCCTTTTTTTTTGTGCGCCCCTCGTACCCACCCAAACATCACCAGCCACCACTGATTTAATCTATGCCTCCCCTAAAGAAAAATTCACGAGCCGCCACTGATCGATATATGAAAATGAAATAGAGCCTTACTTCATAGGTAACATTGTTGATAAAGCAGCGGTATATACCCTAATATTAGACGAAATTATTATCAGGAAATGTTGGGAACAACTACTCTGCAGGCAATATAGCCTGGATACCGACATCTAATTACATATATTGCATATAATATTAGTTTTCAGTTCTTGGCCTTGGCATGCAGATGCTCGATCACTGTACCACAGTATAACATAACATGTTATACTGTGCACCAGAGAGAATATCTATGCTGTGCACTGTACTGTACAGTAAATCGGGCTACCTGTGGAAATTCCAGCCACCTGTGATCTAAAAAGATTTGTCTCCAAGGATTTGTTTATAATGGTGATAGAAATGTGGGCATGGCTCAAGGATTGTTAACTGTTTACAGGATTGCTCGATCCCTATACTACAATGTAATCCATAATTGTGACGTCATCAAAGATCCAAAGATCTCGAACTTGTAGAAATAGGTACACTTTATACTGTTATTACAAACTTTAATAAATAATAATATTAATAATCATTCAAATACGAAAATTCTTTTGCAAATGTAAAATATAACAAACAGAAAATAGGTATATTTCGACAATTCGATTACATAGATCTTCGATGACGTCAGAAAGGCGGATGACAAAATTGAGCGATCGAGCAATCCTGTAAACAGTTAACAATCCTTGGGCATGGCTCACTGAACTATTATTATATATAGTTCAGTGGCATGGCTACGATGACGTAGGCGATTGGTGAGAATTTGAATTTTGGGTCGCCGTCTATACTAATAAACCGCAATTTTTCGCTTACACACTGCAGCAGAAGGATAGTAAATAGTAACATTTAAAATTGAAGGTAATAAGTTATGACGAATGCTATAAAAATATATATAATATAAATAGGTATGTAGTATTATTTTAAAACAATTAAATGTAAATAGGTATAAGGAATAATTTCTATTATATACTACAGCAGGGTGTTGTAAACCTGGAAGTTACAGAACTTTGTACTTGTCAAGACCACTAACTCCTCTTACAAATTTAATGAAGATATGAATCGATAGAGAGCTGATAAAATTACCACGACAAATTACGAATAAGTATATTTCTACATGATAACTACATGTTTTCTAGAGGTGCTTCTCCTCGGCAAAATCTCTTCTTAACTAGTTGATCTTGGTTCCTCGGTGCTTCGCAGAATAAGAATAGAATATATAGGATTCTGTGGTTGCATTAAGAAAAGAAAATCTCTATTAGCGATGCTAAAGATACCACTGTGAAGTAAGATTAATTTGTTTTAGTATTCAAATTCAAATCGACTTTTCTGTATTTGGAGCACACCTACAATAAATTTAATTTGATGCTGTATTACATATTGTAGTTTTCTGTTGCACTGTTCCATGCTGATGAGTAGGGCTGTCACAGAGACGCGCGATTCAATGGCGTGTGAAGCGGGTCAGCATGGACACGCGCGAGCCACAGCCTCAACATGCATTTAGCATAGGTATTCTGTTGCTTATAGTGCGGATGAGTCTTGAATAGATTGTTATAAACTACTAGTTTATTGCTTCTGTTCCTACGTAATTTATTTCCTTACTCTTATTATGCGCAGTCGTAACAGCATTTGTATACAGGGATTTATCAAAAAGATCTATCCAATGAAAATAGTGTCAAGCTTATTTTAAATGTAACACCCTATATATTATTTTATTTCTGGATTCTACGTAAAATTCTAAACACATTTCATGTAGGATGTCCTCATAGACGTTAGTATATGTCTATGGATGTCCTATACCTACCTTCAACTGTTTTTGAAATATTGATAGGTGAATATTGACATTTTGCAACTTTTGACATCCTGTAAAATCTAAACGGTTTGCACATTCTTATCTCAACTTTTCATAAGCTATCATTTGACACTAACTTCAGATTTAGCCAGAAATTAAAATTTTCGATTAAATTAATTCATGGTGAATTTATTATTAATGAATTAATTCATTAATCTCTTGATGAAATCTGAAATTAGTGTCAAAATTAATTAGTAATATAAATAAAAAACAAATAAACCTAATATTTTTTTTATTAAATTTAGAAGCTGGATTGCACCACCACCTAGCCTATAAAATTTGTTTACAACAAAAATTTAAAATAT
Organism: Pogonocherus hispidulus; assembly: GCA_963924545.1. Classification (NCBI taxonomy): domain Eukaryota; kingdom Metazoa; phylum Arthropoda; class Insecta; order Coleoptera; family Cerambycidae; genus Pogonocherus; species Pogonocherus hispidulus. Next base: position 44,910,251 of record OZ004698.1, on the reverse strand, counting down.
ACAATAGAAACAAAAATCTACATATGTAGTTTTAAAAAATAAACAAATAAGGCTACATGTGTTTTACGATATGTTTCTGAAAGGCAAATTATACACATTAAACTAGATTTTTACTAGATTACTTTTTACAGTTGATATAATTAAGTATATGGTGCCTAAAATTATTACTGAAAAACTTACATAAGTCAGGTTATTTATTTTATGAGCAATTATAGAATTTAATAAAAATAAAAATGTCCCTAATTCATTATATACACCCAAATTCAATGAAAATTAAAGAACAATGATAAATTACAAATATAAAAAAAATAGGCTTCATCATGATAATTAGTTGGCCTAAATACACTTTATAGTTGCTATGATTTTATCATTGTTATATAATAAAAATAAACTTTTTTTTTTAAATAAAATAGTTTTGTTTTAATACAGAATAGTCTCTTACATAAAATTGATAATAAATTCTACTTCGAACAAATGTTATTGTTGAAAATATTCGTTGTTGAAAAATATAAAGTACATATTCTTTGCCACTTACAGTCAAACTTCCATATTTTAAAGTTAGATCACACATTTTTGCATATAGTGATTTGTTAGCATATAAAATTTTTAGTGTTGGCAGACACTTATGTCCGGACATGTGTCCAAAAATGTCTGGACAGAATGAAAATGTCTAGACATTTATCGTATCTGTTCAGCTTCCTTCAGATTTATAATTACCGCCATTTTCAGCTAATTGAGCTAACCTAAAAATCCAATTCAAAATTGTCACAATCTCTTGAAATTGTTTTCTATAGTCTTTTTGTGGTTTTTACTCTGATTTGGAGATACTATAATAAGTCAATAAATGGCAAGAAACTACATAGAAAATTATATACCTAACATTTAATTATAAACCTTAATTACATTCAAAACCCTAAGTATTATACATCGCCGAATTCCTTGATTTTTCTCTATCTAACCAGGTTAAAATCTAATATGGCGTCCATAAGAAAAAGCAAAAGATGATATTCATTTATCAGAATCTAGTAGGGGAAAAAAATTCTGGTTGCATTAAAACAAAAATAATTATGCATGTATGTATGTATGAAATAAATTTTTATTTGAAAAGTTCTATAAATAACGGAGCTAGAGCTTATTTAAGTTTTTTGAAAATTTATTGTTTTGCTAAATATTTTGAGAACCGGTGGTTTTTTCAACAATTTTCCGGGACCACTATTTAGTGCTAATAATTGCTCAGTTTTTCTCTAATTTAACCAACTTCGTATCTTTTCAAATAACAAAGATACCAAAATATATAGCAGAACTCGTGATTCACCCTGTATAATTTAATTTTTTAAATGTTACAGAATTTGGAAAGTTTATTTTTTTGATTATTTACTGTGTGCCATATGCTATATATATGTTATATGTTGTACTTGTAGCTCCAAATAAAAATAAATTTTTTTTTTTTTTAGTTTTCTTTTTTCTATAATTTATTTATTTCATTTCATTTCACATGTACACAGTAGAAACTTAAACTTCTTCAAATTAATTTCGTAGTTAATACTAAATTTTTTACTATGTTAACCATAAGCTGGTAAAAGGTAGACGAAAATTGAAAATTGTTACGAAAATATTGATTTTTCACCTAATGCTGGTATTTCCGAGAATATATTCTACGAATATATAAGTATTTGGTATCATTTTGAAGCTTACGACATGTGCTGTACCATAAATCTGTTATATTTCATTTTCTAAAATGTCCATATAAGTGTCTAAAATGTCCGGACAGTTGTCTGGACATTTGTCCAATTTTTAAATGTCCGGACATTTGCCAACACTAAAAATTTTATTTAGTATATGTGGTCAAAGTATTTTCGTGACTGGTGGATTTTATTTAGAAAATATATTTCATCAATAGCTTCCAACAAAGATCTACTTAACTGTCATATTGAAGTTTCACCACTTTTATTAATTTTTTTTTACGTAATTATAATTATTGGGAAGCTATTAATGGAATATATATTTTCTAATTCAAAGCCAACTGCCACGAAAGGACTTTTCTTAACACTTGTTATTCTGTTATAGTATAGGTGTAAAATTTATAGTAAGTAGGAGTAATAAATATAAGCCAACTATTATTATTATTATATTTTTAACATATCTGTTACTGGAACTTTTAATAGATTGGATGTTTTACACAAATAAATGTATAATTAATATACGATTTAACTACTTTAGGTATTATAAAACAAAAGCAAAAGTAATCAAATAATACTAATTTCTTACATAATCAAAATACACTTTAGATATGAATCAAAATATCATTTGCATTTGTTAGAAGATTGAATTTATGGAAATCCAACTGTATCTAATTAGTTATGCAAGAGATTTATAATTAGAAATGAGACTGAAGCAAGTCTGATGATATCAATCAAAGTTTAACAGATTCTTCTAACTCGATATTGCTGTTCCTTTATTATATGATATGCTTTCAAATCCTATTAAAAAACTTTTCCAGAGATTCTTACAAAATCGCAAAATAATTTGTTTTCTTCCTAACCCTATAACAACTCTGTTTCTAGCTAAAAGTGTGTGGGTTTAACCACTGGTCTTGCAACTATCCTATATGTACAAATGGCAGTCGGTAAAAACATTCATTTCTTAGTAGGTTAAAGTCTTATTTCTAGGAAGAGAGGAGCTAATTATATTAGCTTTAAAAAAGACAAATATGTATATACTCATACTAATAACCTAAATGGAATGCTGGAATAATTTTATAAATAAATGCATAATAAATACTATTAAAAAATTCATTACAAAAATAGAATTAATAAACAGTAAAACAAATAAATACAAAATATAAAAAGTTTCAAATTCGTCAAAGAAGTCTTATACATTTATTTTGTACTAATTTATTAAAATCATATTTTTTAAATACAAAAAAGTAAACTACAAAAAAATACCCATTTAATAACAGCATTTTCTGTCTGAAAAATCAATGAAAAATCATAAAAAGACGAGAAAAGTTTCAAGTCCAAAATGACTGAAGTTCTTTTAAACATCCCTTAAGTATGCGAAGAAACATATTCATTCAGATATAACTTTTTAATATCACACGACTTTAGGACAGGTTAAGCGATACCTATCTCTCATCTTGATGATTGTTAGCCTGCCATTTGAAGTCACTGTCCATTATCCACTGCTGACCTTCACTGTACGAACATGACTTCAGCAATGGTAAATTCACATCACTATTGTCAGGTTTCGTCAAACAGCTTCCTGTATTGACATGTTTGATTGTTTTGTCCTGTAACCAGGATAATCGGATTACTAAAATTTTACTGTACGGATCACTGTAATTTATAATACATAATGTTGCCGTTCAGTTGCAGTTGATATACCGATATTGTTGTCGATTGTGTCAGTTCATGTCAATTTTAAAAGAAAACTGGCAATATGTATTCCAATTTTTTGGGACAATTTTAACTAAAAATCCAAATAACAATGTGAACATATCGTAATAAAAATTATAAAATGAATATTTAAAAAGCAGGAAAAAATCCTTAAAAAGAGAAAATACTAATTATCCAAAGAATACTTGATATCCAAATAATATAGATAACATGAAATTATATATTGTTAGTTTTAATGGAACAAAGGATTTGCAATCAAGGTAATCGGCCCAACCACGTATCATATTCAATAAATTTAACGTACGCCTGTTATGTTATGATAACATATAAAAATAACATGTTTCATAACATGGAAGTGCAAAAGTCGGTACCGGGTATCTCCGAATAACGTGGGCTGTTATACTGCATGTTATGACTCTCATAACAGGTACAAAGTCGTGTATATTCGTGGAAAGTGAAATAGCTTAATATGTGCTTCTTGTGCAAGACAAGGATAATCCACCGAGATGTTACAGAGCCATAACAGACTAGAGTTTAGAGTTAGAGTGACATATTTGACGTTTAATCAGACTAAGGCCCAATTTGTGTATTTGTGTGAATAGTTCAAATTATGGAAGGAAAAAGGCAAAAGAAAACAACAACGGCCCAATATGAACAACTACAACAATTTATTCAAGAAATAAGTTACTGATCACCGGTAAAACAAACCCATCTGAGAGGGGCACTATAAAAGTTCTGTGGAAGAAATTTTTTAGACAATCGAAATAACATCAAAAATACGTCTCTGTACTTTTTGATTGTACCTTAAATAAACATAACTTTCATTAAAAAATAGGAAAGGTGCTGTATATTGGATGCCTTTGTTGCTACTCATGGTTTTTTTGCATCAAAACTAAATTTAATACTCCATCAAAAGCCATTTGTCACATCAGACACGTTATGCACTTAGCCACACCTCACAAGCAATGGAAATTTGTCACTTGTTATCATAACATAACGTATAGATAATAACATTCATGTTAACCAAATGTCTATTTTTCTGACGATACATAGTATGAAATTTGAATATAACATAACAAATTCTCCCAGACGAACTTTAACATGCACGTTACTGTGATAAGTGATACGCGGTTGGGCTGAATATAATATTAAAATGTAGAAATATCATGTCACAACTCAGTACTTGAAACCTAGCCGATTTTGAAGCCAAATAGTGAATATTCGGTTTGGTACAAAAATAAAGCCTGGTGAAGCTCTAGAATAAAAGTGAATACTTACCCCCTCATCATATACCCAAGCTTGGTTACCGCCCATTCCATGGCAACGTACCAGCTTCACTGGACCTGTCCGACTACTTGCATCAAGACAGTTATCATCCGACATGATCTGTTGTCGTTTAGTATAAGCAAACACTTGATTACCACCCAAATGGTGACAATAAGTCATTCCAAGGTTTTCCCCAGACTTTCTACCCATCGTGTCTAAGCAGTTTCTTGTTTCTATATTTCGAATCTATAATAAAAAAAGTAATTTAAAATAAGCTTATTGGACACTATATTTTGTAGTAATTTTATTACACCTGTGAATCGGATATGACCCCCTATAATTTCCATAAATGTCTACATTACCATGTGAACAGATAGATTAGTTCTCATAGGTATCAATTTGATGTTAATAAAACCGAAACTGCATTTAAATTTTGTCACAATCTCTTATTTATATTTCTCTTAATTTATAAAATATTATTGGAAGAATTCCCCCAGAATTTGTCAATAAAGATACGACCAACAGATATGCAATAAAAAGTTAAAAATGAAAAGAACTGTTGTTATATTTGACAATCATTTTTATATTTACAATTTCAATTTATTAATTTGTACTAATCCCATGAGACAAACGTAAGGTTAACTATAAAATTGCCTTATGTGTAAGATGATTGCGATATATTTATAAAATATCATCAAATAATGTCGTGAGTAATTCGTATAATAATTCATTTTTGCTTTAAAATGATGATAGTTTGAAATAAAATATTATACGGTACATGACCGGTAGGTAGGTGTTTACAGTACTCGTTTACACGTAAAAAACTCGTACTGTAATACCTCGCCTACTGGACTTGTAACGTCAAATACTATTATTTGAACCTTTGTATAATTTGTACGTATGAAACAGAACTCTTCCCATATTGCCAAAATCCAGGTCAAGTAACCCAATGAAATATCACAAATAAATCAATCATCTTACACAGAAATTCCCTTATACTCATATGTCCGCACCCTTCAAGTTCGTACTACTCAAACTAGTGTATAGTACGAACTAGTACTATACAAACTAATAAATTGGAACACTTTCACATTTACTTACATCTCCAAGATAGTAATAGTCTAGTGGCATTTGGGATTCTGGATAAATATTCTCCAAATACCACCTAAAGCTCTTACATTTCAGTTTCTCCCTCAGCGCTTTTCTCGCTGTAATATCTCCAACTGGAACATTCCTGGCCCCTATAGGATTATTAAACTTAGTATATTATAATCAATAAAATAAGTAAACTATTGGTAATACATGCATTAAAGATACAATCCGAAACAGATAAAGGAAAAAACAAGTGTGCACATTTCAATGAAATAATATACTTCTGTGCAAAAACAGAACAGCCGAATACATTTAAATATTTTAATGTGAATGTGATATATACACGGTGATCAGAAAATTCAGTATGTAATTCTACGTGCACATGTAATAAACTTATATTTTACATTGGACAAAATTTAAATCGGTAATAACTTCGATAGAATATTTGCTACATCGATAATTTATGCTAGCAAAATTACAGACCTAATGATGTTAATCTCATATAACACATTTCACAGAAAACCATAAAAAATCATCCAATTCACAAATTCCTATGTATTTTTAATTGAAGTGGGTATTGTGATGATATAAATAACAAACAGCAACTAGGATAACACTATATAACAGGGGTGGCCAAGCTCCTTGATAGTCCGAGCCATTTTTACTAATATTTATACTATGCCGAGCCATACTATGAAACGAATTTAGTTAACTTACCAAAAATTCCAGATTACAAATTATATCCGTAGCAAAAGTGATACAAATTGTTTCCTCCAGAGTACAATGTCAACTGTCCGTTGCAATGAAAGTTTACAAATTCAAAATCGGTTTGGAGTCGGTCGATTACGGACGATTACGCCACTGTTTATGTTCGTTCGCGCAGTTTTCGATGAGTCATATCATTCTTAACTTGGACGGAAATGAAATTTGTTACAACATTGCACTTAGTCTTTCATATTTGTCGTCAGTAATTTCAAAGACATTTTGAAACACATACAGAACGATAATAATTTTTTAAAATATAATAGCACAAAAATGAAAAGGGAACTCGGGTACATTTATTGAGAGCCACAAATAATCCATCAAAGAGCCGCATTTGGCTCGCGAGCCGCAGGTTGGCCACCCCTGCTATACAGGGTTAATCAGAACTCATCTCTAAAACTTTGAGGATATGTGCATCCTTAAATAAGAAATCGATATCACCAAAAAAATTTTAACATTAGTATTAGGATTTCCCGTAAACAATGTTTAAAGTTATACTATTATAAAGGATACGTAGCTGGGCAACTGTACTTCAACATATCTGATACTTTTCTACCACATTCCTAAGAATGTGATAAAAAAAAGTAAACACGTTTTTGTCTGGAACGCCTGGTTAAAATCGACCGAATAAAGAACTTCCGAAGTTTTTTTTGTGCTAGCCAGTTTGCATTGTCAGCTCCAAGGTCAATCCATTACAGTGGACCAGTATCCAGCGGCGGGCAATGAAAAATTTTTAAATAGTTTTAGGACCCCGCCAAAAAAAATTTTTTTTTTGCATTAGCACATTTGTACATGTATGTTGAACATCCCCAAATTTTATTATGGATGAGTTCTGAATAACCCTGTATAATATAATATAATATAATATATATCCTTGTTCCAAAAAAAATTGTTTAGCTGAAAAATCAATATCGCATACTTTATCAAAATGGTAGTAATATTGAATTATTTATATGATATATTTTGCAGATAAGGTAACTCTTTCAGAATCAATTCCAATTAATATATACAGTATGCCAGATATATTGCACAGAAAGTTGTGAATAAAAATATCAATCAGGATAAAATCCTTCTGAGAGCGATATTTTACTACAAGAAAATTGTTTCAAAATTAGTTCCAGTATAGTATTTAGTACAGCATATTCTCAAATTAGTCTATTTAGAGAGTATATCAAGATTTATGTTCATATCCGTTTATTTCAAACCAGCAAAAATTAAAAGTAATGTATACTTTGCTTTTTCTCTAAATTTTGCTTTGCAAGGAGTTGTGGAGAGGTTTTAAAATGGTTCAGTTTTTTTATATTACGAGTAGAACAATTATTGTACGTAACCTGAAATTGAATTAAAATGGCAAATACTGCTTTAACTGAAGATTATTATTTTTAATTTTAATTAACATTATTAAGTTTAAAGCAAAGATATTTAGAAGTAGTTTTTGAATTATTGATCAATGGTCATTACTAAACTAAGCTTTAATTAAAAAGTAATTTCTGCGGAAGAATATCCATGACATCTAAATTTGATGAAAAAGGTAACATACCATTTACATTGAATTTCAGAGAATTCAATACAATAAATATAAATTCTAGGCATTTTCTGAAAGTCTACTAGAAATACCAACAGAATTATAATAAAAGACTTTATAATTTAGTATAGGGGATTTTTGGGATCATTTTGAATTAAACTTTTTAACCAACTCCTTAATTTGTTAGAAAACTGGATTTTCCCAACTTTAACTCCATATATAATTTGCAAAGGAATTGTCTTTAATATATTAAAGATAATTCCTCCAATCAATATTTGGTCGGATGATAATTCTATATAATATATATCAAGAGAACAAACGTTAAAAAAAATGGCTTTGACACCAGTTTTTTCCGAGTTACTGTTTGCTTGACTTATTAAACATTAATTAATTGTTAGTGACATCACACACTGCAGACACATCAAGAAACAAACATTTGCACCAAAACAAAGCCAGTCCTGAGTGCCAAGCAACCACATCTACACCTTAGGCTACACTGGACCACGACAACTGCACAGAAAGACGAAGAACATGCAAGCGTGCTGTTAAAAGAAAGTGGACCTGGGTTAATGTTATAGTAGAACTCCTTCCACTGGTCCAGCCAGACCTCAGCAAGGCGTGCATTGTTATGGTTGACGATCCTACTGGTTCCACCAGGGAACGAGTATGGCGTGGATTTCCTGAAAACGTGCCCGACGTGGGAGCAAGTCGCTATTTCCAGTTGACCACCACACATCCACACCTACATCACCGAGGCAGATACACATGCACCTTATTAGTCAATGTATGTCACTAGCAGTACTTGTATTAATGGCTAGGCATTATCGATAACAGTCATATATTGATGATCATCGATACATTTGTCGAGTTAATTTAAGAATTAAGCATAACAAGCCCTCATGCTTAACTATATTTTAGTGTATTATTCCCACCCTGTGTCTGCAAAAAGTAGCAAGGCGAAGAAAATTTATGTTGGAAGACCAAATAATGCACGGGTACGAAATATATGGTGCTATCATAAAGTTCCAGAATGGTCGAATGGTTTTTCTTTCCAGTCATGGCAAAATGATTTATTAAAAATACGCAAAAACTCAAATCACAATGTGAAACTGCTACTGTAAAAGATAATATGGTGTTGTGTCAATTCAAATTAAGATAATAGACAATTTTGGTACTTATGATAGCCCTGTAGATACTCAATTTGTCTGCTAATCTAATTTATATCATCTGTTCAACATTGATTCATAAAAGGTGCATCTTTAAAGTATTAACAACATTTGCGGTCTTTATATATTTGTAAATAATAACAATTCTTCAGACTTCTATAGAAATAAATTAATATTAAAAATTAAAAATCTGAACTAAACAACCGAATATAAAAAATATTGATTGAAAGTTAAGAATTTACACCTACAGAGGCTAATTAAATTATAGTGATTAATCAAGTCCCCAGAAAATAATTATGAGTTGGCAGTGAATAATATTGCTTTGATCAAATAGATTAGATTTGATTTTTAACATCGACTTGATATATGGAGTACTTGCATAACTACAGAAAACTTTCTCTAATTTGATATTCTTTCATTACTAAAGTAAGGTAACAAAATAGTAGTTAAAATGTTCAATGGGGGTGGGGTATCAAATAATCAAAAGGATCAAATATATTTAAGCAGACTTCCCAATAATAATAAATGAAACATGGTGGAGTCTGACTATATTTGAATCTGTTAATTACTTTATACGTTTGGCGGAATAAATCTCAAAATTTCAATATTCTTTCCGGATGATTTAAAAAGGTAAAAAAGCAATTATTTCACAACAGTAGTTACTATTCAAACCCCAAGTTTTGGCACATTCCGTTGTTCCTGTAGGATAGATGATACCTAACATTATTATCTAAAAATATAATTGGTCCCTGTAACCCTACACAAAACTAGATACAAATGTATTCATATTTTTAAATATCAATATATTGCAGAATTTTATTGTTATACTTCACCAAGCAAATTCAAAAACCGAAAACATGTTATGTCACACAACTTTAAGTAAAACTATGGTTAATATTAAAAAATGTTTTAAATAAGAACTAGTATTAATAATCAATATTTAACTAGAAAAAAACAAGCAGTGTTAGCATATTATGCATTCAAATTCAAATAGAACTCCTCAAATTCCTCCTCAAATCTGTAATATATATCAAACCTGGGTTCATTGCATAATAGAAGTCCCTCCATTCGTCCATCCAGACTTCAGCTACTCGGGCCGCATTGTGCAGCACAATTTTGGACACACCGCCAGGGAACGTGTAAGGAGACTTGTCTCTGAAAACGTGCCCAACGTGAGAGCACGGTATAATCTCCAATTTACCGCCGCACTGCCACACCTAAACATTTTTGATGAAAGGTCAATATAGTTAAAAATAGGAAGCGTACTTGGTAGCCTGCAAATGTATCTTGTTAATTTATTAAGACACAGGGTGGTAAATATTTCCATAGAAACACAATAAGTATACAAAATGGATAAATCGAGATAAATATTATTTATTTGATAATAAGAGTATATAGTTTGTCTCGGTTTATATTAACGTAACTTTCTTAAATGATTTTGGTTTAGAATGAGAAGAAACAACAGTATTTTCAAGTGAAAACCTCTGAAAATATGTATAAAGAAACTATGTTTTTCAGCGGTTCATAAAACAGTATAGAAGCTTTTTGGAATTAGGGTGTTTTTGGTTCAGGTGAGAAAACAATTACAAGTAGTTATTGCTATGTTTATATAGATGTTATAATTATAAGTATAGAGTTAGACCAAACCACATTCTTTATTCACTCTGTAAATGTCGATAGCAACAAATTCATATCCTTTGTTTTGTGTGGTGCGCTATAGTTGCTATAGTAACGACATACAAATGGTATATAAATCATAACCTAACTAAATTTGATAGTGTATATTTTATTTTGAAATTAAAAGATTTGACGTAGACATCTATTTGTTTTCAGTAAAAACAACTATAATGACTTTTAATGATCAAAATATTTAAACACAGTAAATAAATTAGTAACAACATAACAGTACAATTGCATAATATCATTTGTTTTACTAATGCAGTACAGATAACATTTAAATATGTACAATGCTCAGAATTATTAAAGATAAGAGTGGTAGAAGTTTGTTAAATTTTAAATTCTTAATTTCCCTCACTCGAATTAATAAAACCATTTTTAACAGTCAGATATTTATGCAACCTACTGGCAGTTATAGTAGTTAAAACACAAAGTTTTTGACAGAACATATTTAATTATTTTCTTTTAAGTGATTAACTGAGATTGCCACATTACCCTGAAACTCATTTCCAAGTTTTCACCTCCCCAGATGTCCATTCCTTCGTCATAGGCACCAAGTTCGTAAAAATAATCTTTGTCGATTGAAAAAAGCCCTCCAGCCATAGTCGGCGTCCTGAGAGGAGCAGTCCTGTCACCATTTCTCCTGTCCATTTCTCTTTGAGGGACCCGATACCTAATCAGTATTATTAAATTACCAGCATAAAATACACAGAAATAGAACGAAATTGCAGTCTTTTAGAAAGTTGAGAGACAAGTTTATTCGGAACATAGAAATATAATAAAGTGATAAGCATTAAAAAAACATCCTTACTGTATTCTATTAAAACACTTTTATGTGTTAAACAATATAAAAAAAATTACTTGAACTAATTACTGTTATGTTATAGTAATTATACTTACCATCTAAAATTCAACTTCCAATTAAAACCTCCCCATGTCATATCAGAAGCTGTAATATATTCAAAAGTCTCATCCGATATCACATCGATGATTGGACAGACCACCGTTTTTCTATCTTCTACTATCCTAGCTAATAGGGGTTCTAACCAACCCTCGGTGCACTCACAGTGGGCATCGAGGAATGTTATTACTTGGCCTGTAACGTGTTTGGCACCTAGGAGTCTGGCTCTGATTAGGCCTGAACGTTTCACCGTTCGGAAAACATACACAGGTACTGGTAAAGTCTTCACGTAGTTCTCTAATTTCTTGCCAAGGTGTTCTGAAGTAAAATAAAAATTTTATAATACAATGAGGGCAAACACTATTTAAAGAAACAGCTTAAATTTGAATCAAGGTTCCTATAACTTTCTTTTTATTGACATTGTTCAGATGTTTTATAATGTAAAAAGCATATAGTGTCTGCCAAAAAGCTTACACCATATGGGGGGAGACTTCTTTATTATTTGGTGTCAGTGTTAGTATCAATTATAAACAAGAAAGCAAGAAAATGTCAACAAACAGAAAATTATAGGACACTGTATACAAATATTGATAAATATCATTTGTGATGTGACAAAGTGAAGTGAGTTTCGTTTAACTGTACAGGGTGTATAACATATAAGGGGGAAATAATAGTGTTACCAGCTTTATAATTAGAGCTAAGTTGGGTTTTCAAATGATTCAAAATATAGAATAAAGTAAAAGTAAGATTTTAGTTATATTTATGTAAATCACAAAAATAATATCATTCGTTGATAACCAGCATTCATGATTTGCTTTTTTACTTAATGGTTCAGACCACTGATATGCACAGCACATGGACACTCTAAAACCACCACAAGTAAAGAAAAGAAAATGTTTAGCTCTGAAATAATTCCATCTGACAAAATTAAAAGATTGGTGCAACTATATTGGATAAAATATTGGATTCTCCGTGGACTTTCAATGGCAGTTGGATCTTACTTAGAAATCGCCATTAAATTTTGCATAAATATATATATTGGTTAGTTTAAAGAGCACAGAAGGAAACCTTTGGAAGTGTAATGGTAGTGTGAACGACTGAAGTAAACAAAATAGGGCATCCTGGATATTGTTTGTTGAGTGAATAAGAAACAAACATTTTTTAATGATGCTGAGGGTCACGGTTACTAGAAAACAAAGGCATAGTAATTATTTTTTAATTATGACTCGGAGCTTGGGAGAATTTACACTAAAATAATCACATTTACGCAACGGAAAAATGTTATCTGAAAGTCCCATTTCGGATATATTTATTTAACTACATAATGGGTAATTGTCACTTTGCCTAGAAATATTAATACTGGCCTAAGTGGAAGAAGAGTGTATTTACCAATACTGTCAGATTATCGACTGTAACTTTTTTAACTTCCAAGTTACGTCTACATCTTAATATTGTATGTTGTATAATGTACGATTAGTTACATTTTCTTCTGTATAAATGCTTCAGCTTTATTAACTACTTTCTAGATATATCTTATCCCTTTCTCATCTCATTATAATTACTTGTAATTATCACAAATAAACATAAGCAGTGAAATGTAGAGCGGCAAAATATACTTTTAACCAAAACGCACAAAATAGTTATTATTACTTAATAAATGATTTAAGTAGCAAGATAATAGCAATTTACAAAATTTTAAAGAGCTATTATTAACCCAATTATATAATACTGTGGCACTTAATATTTCATTAAATCCAACTTCAACAGCTACTATTAACCGCCTAGATGATTACTGCCCACTCTTTAAGAAGTACCTATGTGCTTCACTATAACAAAACCGCCAGAGATATTACGCGACCCATTCACGATCACGCATGCACGCGAGTTTGTATGAAACTGTAAGTTGTGAGGGCAAATGTAATCGTGGACGGTTGAAACATTGCGTTTGTCGTATCTACAGGTTGTGATAAATAAAATAATATTAATTTTTTTGATTGCATAACTGACAAAAGTGTAAATTTGCTTCAATCGAAAATTAACGATGAAGTTACGAGGTTGTGTATGTGAGAAATGAGACACTCTATAACTCGAAAAATAAAAATAATAATTTAATACCGGTGTGAAGTTAGCAGCCAAAATATAGCAGCCAATTTGACGGAAATGCCCGAAAGCACATTGGCGTACGTTAATTAGAGAAATCATTCTGAAATAAAAAATATTCAGTAGGAGCAGCATATTTCATTTTTTATGTTCTTATCTAATCCGAATTAAGATTAGGGCAATCAAAGGGTTGCAGCCACGACCCCTATTAAAATCAATTTTTTTGCCCTTACTTCTAAAAGGAATACAAGTGTCACTTTGAAAACCATAGCAAAATATAAAGAATGCAGTAGCTTTTAACCTGACGGAAGGATGAAGGATGACCCACCTTATAGTAAAATAAAAAATTAATTTAAAAATTAATTATAATAAAATTATAATTAATTATTTGCGGCAGAATGAAAAAAAGTGTCACTTTCAAAACCACAGGGAAATGTAAGGAATAGAGTATATTTTCACCTCACGAAAGGACGATCCCTTAGCGGCCGTCGAAGGGGATAAAATCGGCCTTAAATTAAAAATATGAAAATTATAATAAATTATTTGCGGCAGAACGAAAAAAAGTGTCACTTTGAAAACCACAGGGAAATGTAAAGAATAGACTATGTTTTCACCTCACGAAAGGACGATCCCTTAGCGGCCGTCCAAGGGGATGAAATCGCCCTTAAATTAAAAATACGAAAATTATAATGAATTATTGGCGGCAGAACGAAAAACAGTGTCAATTTGAAAACCACAGGGAAATGTAAGGAATAGAGTATGTTTTCACGTCAAGAAAGGACGATCCCTTAGCGGCCGTCGAAGGGGATGAAATCGCCCTTAAATGAAAAATACGAAAATTATAATTAATTATTTGCGGCAGAACGAAAAAAAGTGTCACTTTTAAAACCACAGGGAAATGCAAGGAATAGAGTATATTTTCACCTCACGAAAGGACGATCCCTTAGCGGCCGTCCAAGGGGATGAAATCGCCCTTAAATTAAAAACGCGAAAATTGTATTAAATTATTTGCGGCAGAACGACAAAAAGTGTCACTTTGAAAACCACAGGGAAATGTAAAGAATAGAGTATATTTTCACCTCACGAAAGGATAATCCCTTAGCGGCCGTCGAAGGGGATGAAATCGCCCTTAAATTAAAAATACGAAAATTATAATAAATTATTTGCGGCAGAACGAAAAAAGTGTCACTTTGAAAACCACAGGGAAATGTAAAGAATAGAGTATGTTTTCACCTCACGAAAGGACAATCCCTTAGCGGCCGTCCAAGGGGAAGAAATCGCCCTTAAATTAAAAATACGAAAATTATAATAAATTATTTGCGGCAGAACGAAAAAAAGTGTCACTTTGAAAACCTCTGGGAAATGTAAAGAATAGAGTATGTTTTCACCTCACGAATGGACAATCCCTTAGCGGCCGTCCAAGGGGATGAAATCGCCCTTAAATTAAAAATACGAAAATTATAATAAATTATTTGCGGCAGAACGAAAGAAAGTGTCAATTTGAAAACCACAGGGAAATGTAAGGAATAGAGTATGTTTTCACCTCACGAAAGGACGATCCCTTAGCAGCCGTCGAAGGGGATCAAATCGCCCTTAAATTAAAAATACGAAAATTATAATAAATTATTTGCGGCAGAACGAAAAAAAGTGTCACTTTGAAAACCACAGGGAAATGTAAGGAATAGAGTATATTTTCACCTCACGAAAGGACGATCCCTTAGCGGCCGTCGAAGGGGATAAAATCGCCCTTAAATGAAAAATACGAAAATTATAATGAATTATTTGCGGCAGAACGAAAAAAAGTGTCAATTTGAAAACCAGAGGGAAATGTAAGGAATAGAGTATGTTTTCACCTCACGAAAGGACGATCCCTTAGCGGCCGTCGAAGGGGATGAAATCGCCCTTAAATGAAAAATACGAAAATTATAATTAATTATTTGCGGCAGAACGAAAAAAAGTGTCACTTTGAAAACCACAGGGAAATGCAAGGAATAGAGTATATTTTCACCTCACGAAAGGACGATCCCTTAGCGGCCGTCCAAGGGGATGAAATCGCCCTTAAATTAAAAACGCGAAAATTGTATTAAATTATTTGCGGCAGAACGACAAAAAGTGTCACTTTGAAAACCACAGGGAAATGTAAAGAATAGAGTATATTTTCACCTCACGAAAGGATAATCCCTTAGCGGCCGTCGAAGGGGATGAAATCGCCCTTAAATTAAAAATACGAAAATTATAATAAATTATTTGCGGCAGAACGAAAAAAGTGTCACTTTGAAAACCACAGGGAAATGTAAAGAATAGAGTATGTTTTCACCTCACGAAAGGACAATCCCTTAGCGGCCGTCCAAGGGGAAGAAATCGCCCTTAAATTAAAAATACGAAAATTATAATAAATTATTTGCGGCAGAACGAAAAAAAGTGTCACTTTGAAAACCTCTGGGAAATGTAAAGAATAGAGTATGTTTTCACCTCACGAATGGACAATCCCTTAGCGGCCGTCCAAGGGGATGAAATCGCCCTTAAATTAAAAATACGAAAATTATAATAAATTATTTGCGGCAGAACGAAAAAAAGTGTCAATTTGAAAACCACAGGGAAATGTAAGGAATAGAGTATGTTTTCACCTCACGAAAGGACGATCCCTTAGCAGCCGTCGAAGGGGATCAAATCGCCCTTAAATTAAAAATACGAAAATTATAATAAATTATTTGCGGCAGAACGAAAAAAAGTGTCACTTTGAAAACCACAGGGAAATGTAAGGAATAGAGTATATTTTCACCTCACGAAAGGACGATCCCTTAGCGGCCGTCGAAGGGGATAAAATCGCCCTTAAATGAAAAATACGAAAATTATAATGAATTATTTGCGGCAGAACGAAAAAAAGTGTCAATTTGAAAACCAGAGGGAAATGTAAGGAATAGAGTATGTTTTCACCTCACGAATGGACAATCCCTTAGCGGCCGTCCAAGGGGATGAAATCGCCCTTAAATTAAAAATACGAAAATTATAATAAATTATTTGCGGCAGAACGAAAAAAAGTGTCACTTTGAAAACCACAGGGAAATGTAAAGAATAGAGTATGTTTTCACCTCACGGAAGGACGATCCCTTAGCGGCCGACCAAGGGGATGAAATCGCCCTTAAATTAAAAATACGAAAATTATAATGAATTATTTGCGGCAGAACGAAAAAAAGTGTCAATTTGAAAACCACAGGGAAATGTAAGGAATAGAGTATGTTTTCACCTCACGAAAGGACGATCCCTTAGCAGCCGTCGAAGGGGATGAAATCGCCCTTAAATTAAAAATACGAAAATTATAATAAATTATTTGCGGCAGAACGAAAAAAAGTGTCACTTTGAAAACCACAGGGAAATGTAAGGAATAGAGTATATTTTCACCTCACGAAAGGACGATCCCTTAGCGGCCGTCGAAGGGGATAAAATCGCCCTTAAATGAAAAATACGAAAATTATAATGAATTATTTGCGGCAGAACGAAAAAAAGTGTCAATTTGAAAACCAGAGGGAAATGTAAGGAATAGAGTATGTTTTCACCTCACGAAAGGACGATCCCTTAGCGGCCGTCGAAGGGGATGAAATCGCCCTTAAATGAAAAATACGAAAATTATAATTAATTATTTGCGGCAGAACGAAAAAAAGTGTCACTTTGAAAACCACAGGGAAATGTTAGGAATAGAGTATATTTTCACCTCACGAAAGGACGATCCCTTAGCGGCCGTCCAAGGGGATGAAATCGCCCTTAAATTAAAAACGCGAAAATTGTATTAAATTATTTGCGGCAGAACGACAAAAAGTGTCACTTTGAAAACCACAGGGAAATGTTAGGAATAGAGTATATTTTCACTCACGAAAGGACGATCCCTTAGCGGCCGTCCAAGGGGATGAAATCGCCCTTAAATTAAAAACGCGAAAATTGTATTAAATTATTTGCGGCAGAACGACAAAATGTGTCACTTTGAAAACCACAGGGAAATGTAAGGAATAGAGTATATTTTCACCTCACGAAAGGACGATCCCTTAGCGGCCGTCGAAGGGGATAAAATCGCCCTTAAATGAAAAATACGAAAATTATAATGAATTATTTGCGGCAGAACGAAAAAAAGTGTCAATTTGAAAACCAGAGGGAAATGTAAGGAATAGAGTATGTTTTCACCTCACGAAAGGACGATCCCTTAGCGGCCGTCGAAGGGGATGAAATCGCCCTTAAATGAAAAATACGAAAATTATAATTAATTATTTGCGGCAGAACGAAAAAAGTGTCACTTTGAAAACCACAGGGAAATGCAAGGAATAGAGTATATTTTCACCTCACGAAAGGACGATCCCTTAGCGGCCGTCCAAGGGGATGAAATCGCCCTTAAATTAAAAACGCGAAAATTGTATTAAATTATTTGCGGCAGAACGACAAAAAGTGTCACTTTGAAAACCACAGGGAAATGTAAAGAATAGAGTATATTTTCACCTCACGAAAGGATAATCCCTTAGCGGCCGTCGAAGGGGATGAAATCGCCCTAAAATTAAAAATACGAAAATTATAATAAATTATTTGCGGCAGAACGAAAAAAGTGTCACTTTGAAAACCACAGGGAAATGTAAAGAATAGAGTATGTTTTCACCTCACGGAAGGACGATCCCTTAGCGGCCGACCAAGGGGATGAAATCGCCCTTAAATTAAAAATACGAAAATTATAATGAATTATTTGCGGCAGAACGAAAAAAAGTGTCAATTTGAAAACCACAGGGAAATGTAAGGAATAGAGTATGTTTTCACCTCACGAAAGGACGATCCCTTAGCAGCCGTCGAAGGGGATGAAATCGCCCTTAAATTAAAAATACGAAAATTATAATAAATTATTTGCGGCAGAACGAAAAAAAGTGTCACTTTGAAAACCACAGGGAAATGTAAGGAATAGAGTATATTTTCACCTCACGAAAGGACGATCCCTTAGCGGCCGTCGAAGGGGATAAAATCGCCCTTAAATGAAAAATACGAAAATTATAATGAATTATTTGCGGCAGAACGAAAAAAAGTGTCAATTTGAAAACCAGAGGGAAATGTAAGGAATAGAGTATGTTTTCACCTCACGAAAGGACGATCCCTTAGCGGCCGTCGAAGGGGATGAAATCGCCCTTAAATGAAAAATACGAAAATTATAATTAATTATTTGCGGCAGAACGAAAAAAAGTGTCACTTTGAAAACCACAGGGAAATGTTAGGAATAGAGTATATTTTCACCTCACGAAAGGACGATCCCTTAGCGGCCGTCCAAGGGGATGAAATCGCCCTTAAATTAAAAACGCGAAAATTGTATTAAATTATTTGCGGCAGAACGACAAAAAGTGTCACTTTGAAAACCACAGGGAAATGTTAGGAATAGAGTATATTTTCACTCACGAAAGGACGATCCCTTAGCGGCCGTCCAAGGGGATGAAATCGCCCTTAAATTAAAAACGCGAAAATTGTATTAAATTATTTGCGGCAGAACGACAAAATGTGTCACTTTGAAAACCACAGGGAAATGTAAGGAATAGAGTATATTTTCACCTCACGAAAGGACGATCCCTTAGCGGCCGTCGAAGGGGATAAAATCGCCCTTAAATGAAAAATACGAAAATTATAATGAATTATTTGCGGCAGAACGAAAAAAAGTGTCAATTTGAAAACCAGAGGGAAATGTAAGGAATAGAGTATGTTTTCACCTCACGAAAGAACGATCCCTTAGCGGCCGTCGAAGGGGATGAAATCGCCCTTAAATGAAAAATACGAAAATTATAATTAATTATTTGCGGCAGAACGAAAAAAAGTGTCACTTTGAAAACCACAGGGAAATGCAAGGAATAGAGTATATTTTCACCTCACGAAAGGACGATCCCTTAGCGGCCGTCCAAGGGGATGAAATCGCCCTTAAATTAAAAACGCGAAAATTGTATTAAATTATTTGCGGCAGAACGACAAAAAGTGTCACTTTGAAAACCACAGGGAAATGTAAAGAATAGAGTATATTTTCACCTCACGAAAGGATAATCCCTTAGCGGCCGTCGAAGGGGATGAAATCGCCCTAAAATTAAAAATACGAAAATTATAATAAATTATTTGCGGCAGAACGAAAAAAGTGTCACTTTGAAAACCACAGGGAAATGTAAAGAATAGAGTATGTTTTCACCTCACGAAAGGACAATCCCTTAGCGGCCGTCCAAGGGGATGAAACCGCCCTTAA
Organism: Pogonocherus hispidulus; assembly: GCA_963924545.1. Lineage (NCBI taxonomy): Eukaryota > Metazoa > Arthropoda > Insecta > Coleoptera > Cerambycidae > Pogonocherus > Pogonocherus hispidulus. The sequence continues at coordinate 44,890,126 of OZ004698.1, read as the reverse complement.
ATTAAAAATACGAAAATTATAATAAATTATTTGCGGCCGATTTCATCCGCCATCTTGGATTCGCTATTTTCAATTTTTTGTATAAAGATATTGAAAGGCACCAAAATTTAGTCTATAATAAGTGTACCAAATATTAGCTAAATGGCTTAACGGGAAATTGGTGAAAGTAATTAAGCCTTACAAATGTTGAACCACATTAACTTTCATTTACCTAATGATAAAACCTTGGAAAAAAATTGTTTAATTTTTCTTTTTGAAGAATGCTTTTCGTATATATTTTGAAGAAACAAACATTTTTTGTTATATAAAAAATCTATATAATTGTAAAATAAAAAAGTTATACAGTAGAATAGTTATGAAAACTATATAAAATGTTTACTTGGTAAATCGATTATGGTCCATGCGGTAGTGAGTAGTCCTCATATTTACTGACTATTTGAGATTGCTCTTACTGGTTTCTGTTGGTTAATTCTTTTTTACATTGTTTTATGATATTGGCGTTATTTGTCTTTAGTAGAAATAGGAATCTACCTGATATTGGTGACTTACAATTCTGTTTTGAGTTTAAATAATTCAAACGTAGTTGTATTACGTTTAAAATATATTCTAAGACAAATATAAGTTAAAAGTTGGGATTACGTATTTTAGTTTAGCATTTTCTCATGGAATTTAGCATTCTTTTTATTTAATATCTAGTATTGGTGAATAATATTTTGTGTTTAAATAATTTAGACTTAGTATTACTATTTCTTTTATTTTGAGTTATCTCGAGTTAACATTGTTCTAAAAATATTTTTAAGATTCTGTGTAGGTATAGATAAGGCATTTTAGATTTAATATTGCAGATATACTTTAGTTTTGTATGATTCTTTAAATATTATTTATTATTTTTTGGATTTCTAAACCTATATATTTTAAGGTTTTACTTCGTATTTGAGCCGGCAAATTTTGTTTGAATCATCATATAAGTTATAAAATTTAGGATATAGTATACTTAAATAGATTTTGGTGATCAGTGCTGTTTTCATATGATATATATCTACTGTATCTGTAGGTACCTAACTTTTAGGAATTTCTTATTTGATTTTTATTCTTTAAAATCTTTGGTTTTCCGTATTATTTTTCCTTGGTTACCATGGGTAGCAAATATATTTCCAGAGAAAAAGTTTTTGAGACAATATCATTAGAGTTGTTGAAGGAAAATCCTTTTTTTAAATTTGATTGTGACATAAAAAAAGATATTTCCCAAAAAATTGCACATTTGCTACAGGGAACGAAGTATGGATTTTGTAGTATTATTAATAACATTATTAACAAGAATGGGCAATTTAAACAGTATTTTACAAATCATAATGCCAATTTAACAATAAAAGATAAGAAATATTTGTCAGTTGAAAATTTGAAGAGAGTATTTTTGGAGTTAAAAATAGATCCTTTGAATACATCCGACTCCTATAGGTGTGAAGATTCTGTGTATAAAAAAATCTGTAAAGAATTTGGCTTGAAAAATACTTTAAAAAATAGGAAAAAACTGTATAAAGAATGGAGGAAACTTAGATGCCTCTTGATGAGTAATCCAACGACACCGACAGCAGCGGAAAATGCAAACCTTATAGACGTTGTAGACGCTAACAAGGATTTAGGATTTTTCTCTACTCCAAAAATTTGTAGCTATCAACAACATACTAAGCAGTCAACTAGTTTAAATTCAACTATCAATTACCAATCACTTTCTGACAGATCAACTAGTTTAAGTTCAATAATAAGTCCATCCACTGTCGTAACTGAGGCAAATCAAAATGAAATATCTCCGAAAAGTTTTGAAACTCCTAAAACGTTTTTGAATTTGTCCAGTCCCAGCAATTCTCCGGATTTGTTACCAATGAATTCAAAAAATCTGTATCCATTTGACAATAAAAATACATTCAAAGACTGCACTGTTGTAGAAGGTTATTTTAAAATTGAAAAGCATATTTGGCAGCTAATTTATAAAAATGAAAAGTTAAATTCGAAATACTATCCTTACGTGATTCGAAACAGGATTAATAAATATGTAAATAATGTGTGCCTAATTATTTTTAAATATGTCAAATATCTAAGAAAGACAGGTTTAATAAATATATATGCTATTTGCAAGCACAATCACTTTAAATGTAAAAAATTTAGAATCTGTATTAAGAAAGAAAACGGATCAGTATATGTTTACAGTTCTTCGTTAAATTATTGTCACGGAGACAATTTGACTAGTCAGGTTCGAGGAATGGAAAGAAGTATTATTAAACAAAAACTATTTAACTCCAAATGTTTCAATTACAAAAAGAAGACCCTATTAGAAGCATCTAAAAAAATTTTAAAATTCGGAAGAAATCTGCAGAAAATTAAATCTGACTGTACAATAAGAAAAATTAGAACAGAATCAACTAGTGACTTAGATCGTGACAAAAATGATTTTATAGACCTTATATTAATGCAAAAGGACCACCCAGAGTATATTAAAGAAATAACCGTTCCGTTTTGCGTGAAAATGTATAGCTTAGAACAACTCCGTGTTTTGAAATCGCAAAATACTGAGAAAGGCTTACCCCTTATTCATTTTGATGCCACAGGTACGATTGTTAGGCGACCTCCTTACACGAAAAGTAAACGCATATATTTTTATACAGCCGTTATCAGAATATCTAAATCGAAAAGAATTTTTCCCGTATTTTCCATGGTGTCATCGACGCATGATTCCAATACAATTTTTAAGCTGTTTCATGATTTCAGGTATTTTTGTGAAGAAAATAATCACTGGCCAGCCTTATCAGGTGTTGTGACTGATTTTTCGTTTGCCAATATTCACGCAATTTGCAAATCTTTCAATAGATGCACCTTGCGCGAATATCTTAAAAAATGCTATTCAATTGTAGAACGACATATAACTCTATCTGACGAAAACTTAATAGGTGTACACTTATGCTGCGCACATTTCTTAAAAATGGTATGCAAGGATATAGACCAAATCGCAAAAAATGATAAGCAAAAACATTATTTTAAAAATTTAATGGCGACTGCCACACTAATTAATAATATTAATGACATGGATAGTTTCATATTGAATTGTTACGCATTGTTAAAAAATATATGGTACAATTCTCAAGTACGACATGCCTACAATGCTTTGAGCTCCATTGTTACAAGTTCAGAGGGTACAAGCGGCATAAATAACCTTTATGAAGAAATGTTTAATGTAAATGTCGATATTAGAGGAGTAACCACAAAATCTAGTGAGGGTTTATTTAAATCCAGTCCATTTTATGAAAGATCACTAAGGCTGGTAGAAAAAATCACCATTGTAAATAAACAGGGGGTCGAAAATAAATTCCACAATGAGGAATTCTTAAATTTGATTCTCAACAAATATTTACCGTTTTGTCCTCTATGGAGTGCCTTAATGTTAAATAATTACCCCTCAGTCAGTAATGCACCGGTGGAAAATTATTTTGGTCAATTAAAACACATCACCCTCCAATCAGCTAAGAATCTTAAATGTTCGCGATTCATAAGACTGTTAAGAGAAGATGTTTTATCCTTGAAAGTGGAAAGTGACTTTGGTATTGGAAAGTCTCGTTTAACAAAACCAGACTCTTCAGAAGAGAAACAGTCTCAGGAAAGTTGGTCAAAGAAGAAAACAAAAAGTGGTACGCATTTTACAAGCGCTTTTCTTCAAAAACCGAAACACTTGGAAAATATTGATGAAGTAATATATCCTGAAGATGATCCAGATTTACTTCAATGTGTTTACTGTGGCCATGGAGCAACCGATGAAAAACAGGCGTGGGTTCAATGCGATCGTTGTAACCGTTGGATACATCAAAAGTGCGATGACTGTGATGCCGATAAAATTATAGTTAAAACTTATAGTGGTGATTTTGTGTGCAAGTTATGTACAGCCGTCAATGTTGTTAAAGATGACAATAACTGTTTGGAACAGTTGTATGAGAAATGTGAAAAATTTCTCAATAATATGTTATTGAAACAATCAGAAATAAAAGAATTAGAATCGTCGACGCGATTACAAAACTTAAGTGACAAGTGGAAGGAAGAACGAAAGCTTAGAGTAACTTCTTCCTTTTTTGGAAAGATTTGTAAAGCAAGGGATTCATCCTCGTTCGGCAACATGGTTCAAACCATAAGAGGAGGAGCTGAGATACGAGTACCGGCAGTAGTTCACGGAACTGATTGTGAACCAATAGCCAGGAAGAATTATAGTAATATAAAAAATGTAAGGGTCCAGTTAGCCGGATTGATTATACATAAAGACTATCCCTTTTTGGCTGCGTCTCCAGACGGCTTAGTTGGAGATGATGGCTTAATAGAAATAAAGTCACCTTTTAAAGCCAGGAACGAAAATCCTCATACGTATAAGTTCGATTTTCTTAATACGGATGGAAAATCTATAAAGCAAACTCATAACTATAATTACCAAATCCAAGGTCTATTGGAAATCACCGATAGAACCTGGTGCGATTTGGTAATTTATACTTATGTAGAAACAAAAATTGTTAGAGTTTCTCGGCAAAAAAAATTCTGGTGTATGATGCTAAGAAAGTTGAAGACTTTCTATTTATTCCATATGCTACCTCAGATTATATGTCCGGACAAAAACTTCTCTGAATTAGAACGAAAATGGATAACAAATGAAAAACTGACATTCCTTGATAATGGACTAGTGGAAAATATTAATTATTATAAGGAGTTACCTTCCAAAAGAGGGTATGTTGTAACTATCGACCCAGATATACATTTTTCGACACGGGAAATTTTAATTGATGATTTTCTTACTTTAAATGATCGAGAATATTTGAGCAGTTTTATTATTGACCATTGCCTTAACATATTTAATAAAATGTCAGGAGAAAAATATCAATTAATATCTGTTGCAAAATCATCCATAATATTTGGCGATGCAGATTTAACTCCCTCGTTCGTCAAAGGAATACATTTTACCAAAGACTGCATTATTATGCCAGTGATGAAACACAATCATTACATTTTGTTAGTTATATACCTCAAAAGAAATAAAATAATTATAATCGACCCCATTGGCAATGAATTACTTTTAAAAAACACATATCACAGAAAATTTCAAGAGTTCATGCTCTTAAAAAATCAAAACTATAAGGATTTAACAGTTGATTCTATAGGTCATATTAAGCAGAAAGACGGATATAACTGCGGAGTATATGTAATATATTTTTTTGACCAGTTAGCAAATTGTAGAGATCTAAATAACGATATCGATATAGACAAATACAGATGCGATCTAAAATTAATACTTTTGAAGCACAGTTCAGATATGAAACAACGATGTTTATTCTGTTCTTGCATACTCGACACCACAGATGTAGACTTCGTTAAGTGTAGAATATGTCTAAGACTAATCCATAATAAGTGTTTGCGGACAGTGAAAGAAATTGAAAATGGCGTAACAACAAAAGAAAAAATATTAAATGGCATCTGCGACTTGTGCCGAATAAACTGAAAGCGAGAAACAGCTTATTTAATTCCTCTTTAAGTCTTTAAATCCAATGTCGTGTATAACCCACTCAAATTTATTAATACCAAATTCTGTGTGGTTTATTCTACTACTTTTGTACTGCTTTCTACAGTCTCTACGGAACCGTACAGTTCAATCCTTAAAGTAATTTATTGCATATAAAGCAAGTAAAATTCCGGACAGATGTTATTCTTCTGTAAGACCAAATGTTACTTTAAGTTTCATAAATATGGTATATTGTCTACAATAGATAAAACCAATTAATAATTTATCATCTTCTTTGGCCGATAAGCGATCGTCCTTCCATCGATTTAAATAAATCGTCATTTGGTATCTAATCCTTTCCGACAATGATTACTTCATGTATATATACTTCAGCGTGCAGTCAGATGCTGTGATTCCCAAGAGTGATGTAAATTTTAAGAGTGCGTAATATCTCGATTCGAAACTATCCATGATTTATGATTCATGGTTTCTTTTTTGGGATTACACTACCTGTAAAATAAAAAGCAAAAAAAAATTGTATAAAACTGAAAAACCACTGATGAAATTTACTTAATGTATCAAATTTATTTTATCAACATTTTATTAACATTATAGAGTGGTTTCTTTGGGGCAAACTTTAGAAATCTTACTTGATACTGCACTTTGAATATTTAATTTGTTTGGTTCTGGTTGTTTGCTTTTTATTTTACAGGTGGGGTAATCGCAAAAGAAACCATGAACCATGAAAACGCACTACAAATAAGTTACAGACATTATCCATGATTTATTTTTAAATGGTTAATTATTACGGCGAGTACATTTTTTTTTAAATAACTTGTATTTTTTTCTTTTGTGATTTTATGTTCATGCTGCATATCTAAATATAAAAAAGGATAAACTGGCTGACTGATATATCAACGCACAGCCCAAACCCCTGAGTCTTAGAGACTTGAAATTTTGTACAGAACGTCGGCGAGCACTAAGAAAGCACTTTTTTTCGTTCAGCCGCAAATAATTTAATACAATTTTCGTATTTTTTATTTAAGGGCGATATCATCCCCTTCGACGACCGCTAAGGGATCGTCCTTTCGTGAGGTGAAAACATACTCTATTCTTTACATTTCCCCGTGGTTTTCAAAGTGACACTTTTTTTCTTTCTGCCGCAAATAATTTAATATAATTTTCGTATTTTTCATTTAAGGGCGATTTCATCCCCTTCGACGGCCGCTAAGGGATCGTCCTTTCGTGAGGTGAAAACATACTCTATTCTTTACATTTCCTTGTGGTTTTCAAAGTGACACTTTTTCTCTTTCTGCCGCAAATAATTTAATATAATTTTCGTATTTTTCATTTAAGGGCGATTTCATCCCCTTCGACGGCCGCTAAGGGATCGTCCTTTCGTGAGGTGAAAATATATTCTATTCTTTACATTTCCCTGTGGTTTTCAAAGTGACACTTTTTTTCGTTCTGCCGCAAATAATTTAATATAATTTTCGTATTTTTCATGTAAGGGCGAATTCATCCCCTTCGACGGCCGCTAAGGGATCGTCCTTTCTTGAGGTGAAAATATACTCTATTCCTTACATTTCCCTGTGGTTTTCAAAGTGACACTTTTTTTCGTTCTGCCGCAAATAATTTAATATAATTTTCGTATTTTTCATTTAAGGGCGATTTCATCCCCTTCGACAGCCGTTAAGGGATCGTCCTTTCTTGAGGTGAAAATATACTCTATTCCTTACATTTCCCTGTGGTTTTCAAAGTGACACTTTTTTTCGTTCTGCCGCAAATAATTAATTATAATTTTCGTATTTTTCATGTAAGGGCGAATTCATCCCCTTCGACGGCCGCTAAGGGATCGTCCTTTCTTGAGGTGAAAATATACTCTATTCCTTACATTTCCCTGTGGTTTTCAAAGTGACACTTTTATTCTTTCTGCCGCAAATAATTTAATATAATTTTCGTATTTTTCATTTAAGGGCGATTTCATCCCCTTCGACGGTCGCTAAGGGATCGTCCTTTCGTGTGGTGAAAATATACTCTATTCCTTACATTTCCCTGTGGTTTTCAAAGTGACATTTTTTTTCTTTCTGCCGCAAATAATTTAATATAATTTTCGTATTTTTCATTTAAGGGCGATTTCATCCCCTTCGACGGCCGCTAAGGGATCGTCCTTTCGTGAGGTGAAAACATACTCTATTCTTTACATTTCCCTGTAGTTTTCAAAGTGACACTTTTTTTCTTTCTGCCGCAAATAATTTAATATAATTTTCGTATTTTTCATTTAAGGGCGATTTCATCCCCTTCGACGGCCGCTAAGGGGTCGTCCTTTCTTGAGGTGAAAATATACTCTATTCCTTACATTTCCCTGTGGTTTTCAAAGTGACACTTTTTTTCGTTCTGCCGCAAATAATTAATTATAATTTTCGTATTTTTCATGTAAGGGCGAATTCATCCCCTTCGACGGCCGCTAAGGGATCGTCCTTTCTTGAGGTGAAAATAAACTCTATTCCTTACATTTCCCTGTGGTTTTCAAAGTGACACTTTTTCTCGTTCTGCCGCAAATAATTAATTATAATTTTCGTATTTTTCATGTAAGGGCGAATTCATCCCCTTCGACGGCCGCTAAGGGATCGTCCTTTCTTGAGGTGAAAATATACTCTATTCCTTACATTTCCCTGTGGTTTTCAAAGTGACACTTTTTTTCTTTTATGCCGCAAATAATTTAATATAATTTTCGTATTTTTCATTTAAGGGCGATTTCATCCCCTTCGACGGCCGCTAAGGGATCGTCCTTTCTTGAGGTGAAAATATACTCTATTCCTTACTTTTCCCTGTGGTTTTCAAAGTGACACTTTTTTTCGTTCTGCCGCAAATAATTAATTATAATTTTCGTATTTTTCATGTAAGGGCGAATTCATCCCCTTCGACGGCCGCTAAGGGATCGTCCTTTCGTGAGGTGAAAACATACTCTATTCTTTACATTTCCCTGTGGTTTTCAAAGTGACACTTTTTTTCGTTCTGCCGCAAATAATTAATTATAATTTTCGTATTTTTCATGTAAGGGCGAATTCATCCCCTTCGACGGCCGCTAAGGGATCGTCCTTTCGTGAGGTGAAAACATACTCTATTCTTTACATTTCCCTGTGGTTTTCAAAGTGACACTTTTTTTCTTTCTGCCGCAAATAATTTAATACAATTTTCGAGTTTTTAATTTATGGGCGATTTCATCCCCTTGGACGGCCGCTAAGGGATCTTCCTTTCGTGAGGTGAAAATATACTCTATTCCTTACATTTCCCTGTGGTTTTCAAAATGACACTTTTTTTCGTTCTGCATCAAATAATTAATTATAATTTTCTTATTTTTCATGTAAGGGCGAATTCATCCCCTTCGACGGCCGCTAAGGGATCGTCCTTTCTTGAGGTGAAAATATACTCTATTCCTTACATTTCCCTGTGGTTTTCAAAGTGACTCTTTTTTTCGTTCTGCCGCAAATAATTAATTGCAATTTTCGTATTTTTAATTTAAGGGCGATTTCATCCCCTTCGACGGCCGCTAAGGGATCGTCCTTTCGTGAGGTGAAAACATACTCTATTCTTTACATTTCCCTGTAGTTTTCAAAGTGACACTTTTTTTCTTTCTGCCGCAAATAATTTAATATAATTTTCGTATTTTTCATTTAAGGGCGATTTCATCCCCTTCGACGGCCGCTAAGGGGTCGTCCTTTCTTGAGGTGAAAATATACTCTATTCCTTACATTTCCCTGTGGTTTTCAAAGTGACACTTTTTTTCGTTCTGCCGCAAATAATTAATTATAATTTTCGTATTTTTCATGTAAGGGCGAATTCATCCCCTTCGACGGCCGCTAAGGGATCGTCCTTTCTTGAGGTGAAAATAAACTCTATTCCTTACATTTCCCTGTGGTTTTCAAAGTGACACTTTTTCTCGTTCTGCCGCAAATAATTAATTATAATTTTCGTATTTTTCATGTAAGGGCGAATTCATCCCCTTCGACGGCCGCTAAGGGATCGTCCTTTCTTGAGGTGAAAATATACTCTATTCCTTACATTTCCCTGTGGTTTTCAAAGTGACACTTTTTTTCTTTTATGCCGCAAATAATTTAATATAATTTTCGTATTTTTCATTTAAGGGCGATTTCATCCCCTTCGACGGCCGCTAAGGGATCGTCCTTTCTTGAGGTGAAAATATACTCTATTCCTTACTTTTCCCTGTGGTTTTCAAAGTGACACTTTTTTTCGTTCTGCCGCAAATAATTAATTATAATTTTCGTATTTTTCATGTAAGGGCGAATTCATCCCCTTCGACGGCCGCTAAGGGATCGTCCTTTCGTGAGGTGAAAACATACTCTATTCTTTACATTTCCGTGTGGTTTTCAAAGTGACACTTTTTTTCTTTCTGCCGCAAATAATTTAATACAATTTTCGAGTTTTTAATTTATGGGCGATTTCATCCCCTTGGACGGCCGCTAAGGGATCTTCCTTTCGTGAGGTGAAAATATACTCTATTCCTTACATTTCCCTGTGGTTTTCAAAATGACACTTTTTTTCGTTCTGCATCAAATAATTAATTATAATTTTCTTATTTTTCATGTAAGGGCGAATTCATCCCCTTCGACGGCCGCTAAGGGATCGTCCTTTCTTGAGGTGAAAATATACTCTATTCCTTACATTTCCCTGTGGTTTTCAAAGTGACTCTTTTTTTCGTTCTGCCGCAAATAATTAATTGCAATTTTCGTATTTTTAATTTAAGGGCGATTTCATCCCCTTCGACGGTCGCTAAGGGATCGTCCTTTCGTGAGGTGAAAACATACTCTATTCTTTACATTTCCCTGTGGTTTTCAAAGTGACACTTTTTTTCGTTCTGCCGCAAATAATTTAATATAATTTTCGCATATTTAATTTAAGGGCGATTTCATCCCCTTCGACGGCCGCTAAGGAATCGTCCTTTCGTGAGGTGAAAACATATTCTATTCTTTATATTTCCCTGTGGTTTTCAAAGTGACACTTTTTTTCGTTCTGCATCAAATAATTAATTATAATTTTCTTATTTTTCATGTAAGGGCGAATTCATCCCCTTCGACGGCCGCTAAGGGATCGTCCTTTCTTGAGGTGAAAATATACTCCATTCCTTACATTTCCCTGTGGTTTTCAAAGTGACACTTTTTTTCGTTCTGCCGCAAATAATTAATTGCAATTTTCGTATTTTTAATTTAAGGGCGATTTCATCCCCTTCGACGGCCGCTAAGGGATCGTCCTTTCGTGAGGTGAAAACATACTCTATTCTTTACCTTTCCCTGTGGTTTTCAAAGTGACACTTTTTTTCGTTCTACCGCAAATAATTTAATATAATTTTCGCATATTTAATTTAAGGGCGATTTCATCCCTTTCGACGGCCGCTAAGGGATCGTCCTTTCGTGAGGTGGAAACATACTCTATTCTTTACATTTCCCTGTGGTTTTCAAAGTGACACTTTTTTTCGTTCTGCCGCAAATAATTAATTATAATTTTCGTATTTTTCATGTAAGGGCGAATTCATCCCCTTCGACGGCCGCTAAGGGATCGTCCTTTCTTGAGGTGAAAATATACTCTATTCCTTACATTTCCCTGTGGTTTTCAAAGTGACACTTTTTTTCGTTCTGCCGCAAATAATTAATTGCAATTTTCGTATTTTTAATTTAAGGGCGATTTCATCCCCTTCGACGGCCGCTAAGGGATCGTCCTTTCGTGAGGTAAAAACATACTCTATTCTTTACATTTCCCTGTGGTTTTCAAAGTGACACTTTTTTTCGTTCTGCCGCAAATAATTAATTATAATTTTCGTATTTTTCATGTAAGGGCGAATTCATCCCCTTCGACGGCCGCTAAGGGATCGTCCTTTCTTGAGGTGAAAATATACTCTATTCTTACATTTCCCTGTGGTTTTCAAAGTGACACTTTTTTTCTTTCTGCCGCAAACAATTTAATACAATTTTCGAGTTTTTAATTTATGGGCGATTTCATCCCCTTGGACGGCCGCTAAGGGATCTTCCTTTCGTGAGGTGAAAATATACTCTATTCCTTACATTTCCCTGTGGTTTTCAAAGTGACACTTTTTTTCGTTCTGCATCAAATAATTAATTATAATTTTCTTATTTTTCATGTAAGGGCGAATTCATCCCCTTCGACGGCCGCTAAGGGATCGTCCTTTCTTGAGGTGAAAATATACTCTATTCCTTACATTTCCCTGTGGTTTTCAAAGTGACACTTTTTTTCTTTTATGCCGCAAATAATTTAATATAATTTTCGTATTTTTCATTTAAGGGCGATTTCATCCCCTTCGACGGCCGCTAAGGGATCGTCCTTTCTTGAGGTGAAAATATACTCTATTCCTTACATTTCCGTGTGGTTTTCAAAGTGACACTTTTTTTCGTTCTGCCGCAAATAATTAATTATAATTTTCGTATTTTTCTTGTAAGGCGAATTCATTCCCTTCGACGGCCGCTAAGGGATCGTCCTTTCTTGAGGTGAAAATATACTCTATTCCTTACATTTCCCTGTGGTTTTCAAAGTGACACTTTTTTTCTTTCTGCCGCAAATAATTTAATACAATTTTCGAGTTTTTAATTTATGGGCGATTTCATCCCCTTGGACGGCCGCTAAGGGATCTTCCTTTCGTGAGGTGAAAATATACTCTATTCCTTACATTTCCCTGTGGTTTTCAAAGTGAAACTTTTTTTCGTTCTGCATCAAATAATTAATTATAATTTTCTTATTTTTCATGTAAGGGCGAATTCATCCCCTTCGACGGCCGCTAAGGGATCGTCCTTTCTTGAGGTGAAAATATACTCTATTCCTTACATTTCCCTGTGGTTTTCAAAGTGACACTTTTTTTCGTTCTGCCACAAATAATTAATTGCAATTTTCGTATTTTTAATTTAAGGGCGATTTCATCCCCTTCGACGGCCGCTAAGGGATCGTCCTTTCGTGAGGTGAAAACATACTCTATTCTTTACATTTCCCTGTGGTTTTCAAAGTGACACTTTTTTTCGTTCTGCCGCAAATAATTAATTATAATTTTCGTATTTTTCATGTAAGGGCGAATTCATCCCCTTCGACGGCCGCTAAGGGATCGTCCTTTCTTGAGGTGAAAATATACTCTATTCCTTACATTTCCCTGTGGTTTTCAAAGTGACACTTTTTTTCGTTCTGCCGCAAATAATTAATTATAATTTTCGTATTTTTCTTGTAAGGGCGAATTCATCCCCTTCAACGGCCGCTAAGGGATCGTCCTTTCTTGAGGTGAAAATATACTATATTCCTTACATTTCCCTGTGGTTTTCAAAGTGACACTTTTTTTCTTTTGCCGCAAACAATTTAATACAATTTTCGAGTTTTTAATTTATGGGCGATTTCATCCCCTTGGACGGCCGCTAAGGGATCTTCCTTTCGTGAGGTGAAAATATACTCTATTCCTTACATTTCCCTGTGGTTTTCAAAGTGACACTTTTTTTCGTTCTGCATCAAATAATTAATTATAATTTTCTTATTTTTCATGTAAAGGCGAATTCATCACCTTCGACGGCCGCTAAGGGATCGTCCTTTCTTGAGGTGAAAATATACTCTATTCCTTACATTTCCCTGTGGTTTTCAAAGTGACACTTTTTTTCGTTATGACGCAAATAATTAATTGCAATTTTCGTATTTTTAATTTAAGGGCGATTTCATCCCCTTCGACGGCCGCTAAGGGATCGTCTTTTCGTGAGGTGAAAACATACTCTATTCTTTACATTTCCCTGTGGTTTTCAAAGTGACACTTTTTTTCGTTCTGCCGCAAATAATTTAATATAATTTTCGCATATTTAATTTAAGGGCGATTTCATCCCCTTCGACGGCCGCTAAGGAATCGTCCTTTCGTGAGGTGAAAACATATTCTATTCTTTACATTTCCCTGTGGTTTTCAAAGTGACACTTTTTTTCGTTCTGCCGCAAATAATTTATTATATTTTTCGTATTTTTAATTTAAGGGCGATTTCATCCTCTTGGACAGCCGCTAAGGGACCGTCCTTTCGTGAGGTGAAGATATACTCCATCCTTTACATTTCTCTGTGGTTTTCAAAGTGACACTTATTTTCGTTTTGTCGCAAATAATTTAATATAATTTTCGTATTTTTATTTAAGGGCGATTTCATCCCCTTCGACGGCCGCTAAGGGTGATTATCCTTCCGTCAGGTGAAAAGCTACTGTATTATTTATATTTCGCTATGGTTTTCAAAGTGACACTTGTATTCCTTCTAGAAGTAAGGGCAAAAAAATGTGTTTTAATAGGGGTCGTGGCTGCAACCCCTTGATTGCCCTAATCTTAATTCGGATTAGATAAGAACATAAAAAATAAAATATGGTGCTCCTACTGAATATTTTTTATTTCAGAATGATTTCTCTAATTAACGTACGCCAATGTGCCTTCGGGCATTTCCGTCAAATAGGCTGCTATATTTTGGCTGCTAACTTCACACCGGTTAATTTAATGTCCCATTTTGTATACATGATGTTTTAAATTTGATTTAGTTACACATTTAAAAATACTTTTTGATATATATCTACTGTTTCCTTTTATCTTGAAAAATTTTATAGAGCACAAAACAGGATTTTCAAGAACATTTAGAAGAATATTTAAACACATTTTCGCCACAATACCTATGTAAAATTTTCGCCTGCAGCGCATTCTTTTATTTATACGCGCCCCCATAATCAAATATCACCACCCGCCGCTGGTCTTTACTATATTTGTAAAAATTCTAGAACGCCCTGTACATGCAAGCAGATTATTCAAACACCAGTCCTACAGGTTATTCAAAACGCAAAATTGAAAATTGAAATCAAGACGCAGAAAAACAATTTAATGGAAATCCGTTATTTTAAAACAATTATATGCCATTCCCTCTGCCAAGGATTTTATTTATTTTTTTATTCTAAATATAGACTGCTTATATTAACATATGATGTTCGCATCATACTGTTTCAGTCACTGATGTTAATGTTAATGTTACTTGTACGCTGACAGACATTTACCGGTAGGCAGTTTGTAATTTGACCTAAAACCGATAATTCTAGATTATAAGTACATATATTAAAACTGGATTAGCATATAAGCAAGCTTTTCCGTAATTATTGCTATTTCAGCGAGATATATGTTTTACGAATCTATAACCTGGTAAATTATGAGACTACTATGTAATTCAAATTAGAGAAATTTCTGTACACACAACTAAACTGATGCAACCACAAAATACAGGGTGTCCCACTCGGAACTCTATCGATTGATTATGGAAAAACTATAATTAGGAAAAATCTGAGAATTTGGTAGCATTCCAACGTCCATTCCACTAAAATATTTTCAAGATTGTAGCACTTCCGGTTACACCTAAAGTAGATGTAAGCTTCCTTATTTAATTTTTTGATTCTACGCAAACATATTTTATGAATTATGTCTTATACCTAAGTCCAACCTTTTTTTACCTATTTAAAATTTTAAAGAAAAAAAAATAACATTTGCAGACTGAAAGTAATTACCAATTTTGACCGTACGGGAGCCTTTATTATTTAATTTAGTATGATTTCTATGTAGAAAGAAACATACTTTAGCAGACTTCGTATAATATTTTGATAATTACTAACGCAGGATGCTCAAATTAGAATAATAATTATAAAATTAAAAAAACTTTCAAAAGTCAATTTTTTCAAATGAAAACTCCCTGTTTTTAACCCCCTCCCAGTCTCTGTATTTGTTGCTTATAAATACCTCAGAGGGTGTCCCAATTTTAAGACGCCACATTTCACAGACAAATAAAGGATATTTTTGAATATATTTCCAGTTCACAGAAGTTTAGGCGCAGCTACGCCACTAACTCAATTACCTAATTATTTAAAGAATACAGAACTTGCCCGTGAAATATAGTTTAAAATAAGACACACTATCTAATAATTCATAAAAATCATCAATCATCATCAATCAATTGTATAAATCATCACATATCGAAATTTGATTAGCTTATCTTATAATTTTAGAAATCAAGTTCTCTATCTGACCAAAACGGGACCCAGCATGATGCAGAAGATCTTATGATAAACTTGGAAGTTTAGAACCTCGATAATATGATACGATGAGTGATCGATCTGGTGTTTAATGGAACAGTCTGTACTGCAATAAGTTGGCTTAGAATTGAGTCCTCCAACAACAACATGAACAAGTTTTACCACATATTCCAATATGAGCTGTTTAGTTAATGAAATGGCAAACCAGTTAATCCTACTACATAGATCAAATGAGCGGCGATACTTTCAATAATATACCTATATGGTACATATTTATCATCTGGACACTCTCGTAGGTGTATCAGATACCAGTTCTGCTAAAATACAGTACGGTAGTAAAATGCAAAAAGATAACTATATCTTTGCCGCTTTTTCTAATCACTTGAGTGGAAGGGGCAGCGGCATATTATTATTCAGTAGGCCACTTTTACGCATCGGGAACGACTTGCGAACATTCAGTGTTGGAACGAGGGAACACTGGAAAACCTCATTAGTTAGAATGCAGGTAGCCTGTAAGATAATTGAAAGGTGGTGTAGTGAGATGGGTCTCTCAGTCAACCCTAGGAAGACTGAGATGATCCTTTTCACAAAAAGAAGAAAACTAGAGGAATTCAGGGCACCCACTATGTATCAAGAACCTCTGACACTTGTGGGAGAGGTGAAATACCTAGGGGTGACTCTAGATAGTAAGTTGACCTGGGGGCCACATGTTGACAAAATTATTTAAAAGTCAACGGCCACCTTCTGGCAACTAAGGCGAACAGTAGGCAGGAATTGGGGTCTCAGTCCTAGGATGCTATACTGGCTATACGCTACGGTAATTAGACCGAGGATCCAATATGGTGCCCTGGTCTGGTGGCCAAGCGTCGGCCGGGTAACGGTGTCCAAGAAACTGACAAAGGTCCAAAGACTTGCCTGCATAGGAATTACAGGTGCTATGAGGACGACACCTACAGCTGCCCTGGAAGACCTGCTAGGGCTGAGCAAGCCTATCCACATGGATAATGAGGGAGGCAATGGCGGCCTACTTAAGAATGCGGGACTCAGAAAGCTGGCAGGCGGGAGGAAGAAATACCGGTTACGCGGCAGTTGCACAGATGGCGGAGAGGTAAATACCCATATCTGCCATCAGAGTAACTCAGGCAAAAGACCGTCTCAGATTAAAGAGGAAATATGCCGTCATATTTCCAGAGAGGGAGGAATGGAAGCAGGATCAGTTTAAATTCCCCCCCGATTCTCTGGTCTGCTACACAGATGGTTCTCGTGTGGCGGACAGGTTCTCGGGGGCAGGAATTTATGTGGAGGACAGGGGCGTGCAGCAAAGTTTCGCACTGGGTTCGTATGCCACAGTCTTCCAGGCTGAAGTCTTTGCTATCTTAATGGCAGCAAACAAGGAGGAAGTAAGGAACTGTCCGGAGCAAAATATTTACTTCTGCTCCGACAGTCAGGTAGCCTTAAAGGCTTTAGCATCTCCAAGGACAAGATCCGCCCTTGTCCAAGAGTGCGGAGTGGAGGAGCTGGCCAGAGGAAAAGAGGTCAAATTGGTATGGGTACCAGGTCATAGTGGAATCTCGGGGAACGAAAGGGCCGATGAACTGGCTCGACTCGGATCTCAGGGACCCGGCCAGGGACCAGAACCGATTTTAGGCATTACACGGAGGCAGGTCAACATAGCTCTTAACGATTGGGCTCATGAGACACTGAGTAAACAGTGGAGAAGGAGTGGGAGCTGTAGACAGGCTCGCAACTTTATAGTGGAGCCAAGCAAGACCAAGACGGCCTGGCTGTTAAGTCGTAGCCGGAAGGCTCTAAGCCAGTTGGTGGGAGTTTTAACGGGTCATTGCAGGCTTAGAAGACATCTATCATTGATGGGTGTTCAGGGAGACCCTATCTGCCCAAAGTGTGGGGAGGGCGATGAAACGCCTTCCCACTTCTTGGCAGAGTGCGCGGCTTTCGGCAGACTGAGACACGACGTCTGGGGGGCCGGGGAGTTGCAAGGGGAAGAGGTTAGTTCCCTTGAATGGACCGACATTCTGACCTACATTAGGTCGGGTAGGTTCGATGAAGGAAGAGGTGATGAAGCTAGGTAGGGACGACAAGGGTAGGCAAAAAGGGCCCGCTTGCAGCCTACTTGCCAGGTCTTGGCCGCCCCACTGCTACTACTACTACTACTAGGGGGGCAGTGAACTGTCAATCGATGTTAATCTCTCACGTTAACATCAAGCTGACATTCTTTCTATCCTAGGCACGCACGTCAGTATGATTGACAATCCATCCCTGTACTGTAGACAGTTTCATTAAAAGTTGTCAAAAATGGCCACACCACTTAGAACTAACTGTAATTACTCTAAAACTGACAATGAATACTTATCAGTTTTGAAGAGAATTAAAAAACTAACAATTTTAGTTAATTCAGTTTAAGTATACTTGAAAAACGGTTACTTTCACCCCTGTTCCATTTCCCCTCACCTATCCTTAGATTAGTTGACAGACAATATATTTCAGAAGGATCACTGTTTCAACTATCTGCATGGTCTAAAAACTCCGATACTCTTGGTGGATACTCCGTGGAACGTACATTCCAAACAGGTAATTATACAAAAATTGAGAGAATTAAAAATCAGCAAAATATTACAATATAGCTTTCGATTCAATGGTAATTTCTTCGAACAACATGATGGTACAGCAATAGGTAATTCTTTGTCACCATTCATTGCCAATCTCTTCATGAACAGACTCGAAACGGAGGCAAAAGAAAAATTCGAGTATTTCCCCAAGATTTGGTTTAGATATGTGGATGATATCGCTGCGGTGTTTGATACAAAAGTCACTGTTACTGACAACTTTGTTTCTAAATTAAACAGTCGTTTCGCATCAGTTAAATTTACATATGAAATTGCAAACTGTGGACAACTACCATTCTTAGATGTAGGTATAAATTATTAGAAATAGTGAAAATAAAGAATTTGACATATGTATATACAGAAAAGATACTAGTGTACTTTAAGATATATCCCTAAGGACTCCCACCATTGTGCTCAACACAAAATGCCGAGTTTCAATTTTTTAATTCATCGCCTATTAAGCTTCCCCCTAAATAAGGAGAGGTTTAAAAAAGAAAAGGCATTGATTACCGATATAGCTGCGAATAATGGATATTCTGTAAGTTTAACTGATAAAACAGTTAGGAAACGTAAATTTACATTTACGTTTGGACCCGAACATTGGTCCTTCGAGCCGGATCAATGTTAGGGCCTTGCGATATTGAGTGGACTGTATTTATTGCTATGACTGGCCCTCTTTTCTGGTATGTAGGTGAATGATGTAGATAGGTGGTAACTATGTACACCTGATTTATTAGCCACTATTTACACTGTACAACATACACCTTAAAACTAATGATTGAGTAACAATAACTGGGGTTGCGTGCTATGCGCAACTCCGTTGAAACTGTACTGTTTTAAAAACTACACAAAAAAGCTGCTTGTGAACCCTTGAGGGCAGTTACCTAAATTTAAAGTGGTGGGGCACTTGGCGCCAACAATATCGGAAATGAAGTCCCAAACAATAACGTTACACAAATAATCTAAGTAAAGTCGATGCCAACAAAAAGCCGATAACATTATACTGGTAGTAGGTAAGGGGGCCCAACAGTTTATTATATTATAACAGAGCCTTATACATCTACATTATAAATAACTATGCGAATACGAATTAAAAAGCGTGTTTTGTGAAAGTACGAAACACCCTGTAAAAATGCACCGACGTGTAAATAGCATACAACCAATAACAAGTCTTGCTCTTAGCAAAGCTTACAGAATTATATTCTGTAAACTTTGCTTTTACCTAAGCTTATTTCTGGATTAAAATGTTTTGTATGCGGCAAAATGTAGCGCAAAGTTTATTTAATCTTGTTTTTTCCTATCCCCATATTGGGATATGTTTATAGAACCGGATACGCCCCAGCGTGGGCTATACCAACCATTATTGTTATTGCCTTGTTTAGTGTATTGGTAAGTAGCCATGCCCTCATCAATTTCCATTAGGCACTAATTCTATTTGCAGAGCCGCTTGTTTTGCTAGGAATATATCGTGTTACTGCTTACTGCCGCTGACGTTCAATGAATTATTATTATATGCCTATGAATTCTGCGGTGGATGATTTGTAATTCAAATTCGATTCTTGCACGATAAATTTGCGCGAAGCATCAATGTGTGGAAAAGTGTGCTCGACAGACTGATTCTTGCAACGGTATATTTTTATAACCAATCACTTAATGCATCACAAAATAACATAAATAAATAAATAATAAGGTTTTTCTTCTGGGTAACTGCATTGCCTTTAATTCAAAACTAATAGTTAATGACACAAATCCTTGAAAAGCATCTGAAAGCTTACGAAAGAAAACCATAAATATCTAATGAAGATAGATCTTTGTTAGATAACTTCAGATCAGAGATGAAAATAATTTCCTTTTACAATTCACTCTAAACTCACTTTACGGCAGAAAGGAAAACATAATGCTTTGGTATCTCAATCATTAATAAAAAGGAAAACAAAACCGTATTGTAGATTTTAGATTTTTGTTGCTAAGTGAACGTATGTATTTGTTTTTAACTTAAACCGATTTAATTTGTAGCATTTGTAGATGTAACATTGTAACAATATAATATACAGAGTGTCCCAGTTTTCTGCTGAAAAAATTCGGGATCATGCAGATTCAGTAAAAATAATGGGAATTTGCTATTACTATTACCTACTTGTTGGAAACTTATTTCCAAATCTGTACCGTTTCCGAGATGGGGGGGTGTTGAAGTTGAAAAAAGATATTTTTTTTATTTATATCTCTTGTATAAATAAACCGATTGTTTTCAAATTTTATTTGGTAGATGCTACTATGAATCTTTACTTCCACAAAAATTTGAGCTCGATGGCAATATACAGGGGCGTCCAACTTGCACTCTTGGGACACCTTTTCTAAAAAATATATGTTACGCCACTGACTAACGTTTAAAATAATACGATATTTTGATGTCCCACTCATTTCTCTACAAAAAAGTATGCTTAATTTTTTTTTTTTCACAAAACGCACCGTTATGGAGTAAATCAATATTTTATGAAACCATGTCTTGTCCTTGAATCTCGGAAACGGTAAAGATTTGGAGATATAAGTTTATATAGCAAAGTCTCATTGTTTTTACTGGATCTACATGATCTAGAATTTTCTCAACATAGAACTGGGACACCCTGTATACAGGCACCCTGACTCATTTGAAAGCGGGGCACCTCTCTAAAATTTTTATTTGTTTTCCGATTTAAACGATTTTTTTTAATGACAGAGCTTCAATAACTCTACTATATGGCACCAAATTTCCGAATAAAATAAAAAAATTCAAGGCGTACTGTGAATTTTTTCAAGGCCATAAATAAAAAAAAAGTTGGCAACTTTTTTATTTTTATTTTGAGTCCACTGAGTATAGGAGTCTCTCAAATGGGTGACCGAAATTTCAAAAAAATATACCAAAAAGATAAAAAAGAACAAAGTTTGCAATTTTTTTTTATTTCTAATCTGACTGGGCCACTAGGTATATTTAGGATACTTTCAAATAGGTGTGACCCATATTTGAGAAAATATATTGATTTCTAATAGAAATATATCATAATTAAAATTTACACTATGTTTTCAATCGAATAGTAATTATCACGTAAATCACAAATTTGCTATATTCTTGTTAGAAACTAATATATATATATATATTTTTTTTTCAAATTTTGGTCACACCCAATTGAAAGTATCCTAAATACAGTGGCGCAGTCAGATTAGAAATAAAAAAATTGCTAACAGTTTTTTTATTTTAACCTTTAAAAAAATCGATTTTGATAATGTAGGACATTAGGCGATTTTCCGTTAACATACTATAGGTAACTATCATAAAATTGTTACCCATTGTAACTTATTGTTACCAGATTTTTCGTGACTTGTTGTAGTTATCACATCTTACTATGGTTAGTCAGGATGGTAACTACCTTTTCCCGATGGTTAGATACAATTTTATGTATTGCTTTCTTTCTCGTTTTATATGGCCTTCTCAGAATTTCTATTGCTTTCTCTTGTTTCTTGCTTTGTTGTTTTGAAATTGTCAAAGAATTTCAATTATATATAGCCACTTTTGAGGAGGTGAGGGGGAAATAAATAACCTATAAGACTGTAGACTGTATAAGATTCTATAAGACTGTTCTCTAAATCAAAACTTATTTCTACTAGTAGTATTACAGCTAATTTAAGCCTCTTTGATGAGCTTGCAATTTTTTTAAATTTTAATCTACAGATCACAGCACAACACTTTTATAAATAGAAAAATCTCAAAGTAACAATTGTATGTTGTAGTTAGCTGACGAAAAAACGCCTATTATTTTCGTATTTCAAACCGAATCACTAATTCACATAACTTCGCCCCAATTTAACCAATCCTATCTAGATTACTGTGCGTTTCACGAAGTTGTATCCCGGATTGGAATGTTAGTATATATCTCCAACGTATGGAGCGTCGTCATGTTATTAGTTAAATTCAATGCATTGGCATATCTCGGTTACGGACCGCTACAAATTGAGGTGGTGTGATTTAAGCGCGCGTGCCAGTCTCAAACAGGATTTGCCAGCGATTCCTGACAATCCGAACATTTCAATCCGGGATACAACTTCGTGAAACGCACAGTATCTGCCGAGATCCCATGTCGAGCAGAGAACTTGTCATACTCAATATATATAGGAGATAGAAAAGGCTCCATTTTAAATGAGCAGAAGTAGCAGGACTATAAGCACTTACAAAGGCTAAAAAGGAAAGTAATCTGAATAAAAATGGGCCTAAATTAATTCATTTTATCAACATTGGCGTGCGGAAGGAAAAACAATGACAATGACTGCGGGGTTTAAAGCGATGCTTGAAGCATATCCTAGTATTGAAAAGTACAGAATTATTCTTGCTAAATTCTTTCAACAATCATAAAAGAAATAGAACTACATGCTGATACTAACACAAATAATGATAAACTATTAAATTTTGTTTCCAAGGACAACTTGTCAACTTCAAGTTTATAATATGAAGCTAAAATCGTTTTTATAATACTCTGTATAAATCAATCGACATTAATATTCACGGAAATATAAATGATCAACACGAATAAATCTAATTTTTATAACCCGGTTCTTACCTAACTTAATTTCACCTTTGGCTGACATTTATTACATGTTTTTTAACCTATATGGTACGACCGGGGCAACGTTCTGTTATAAAACAAGTTGAAAAAACACATTTTTAAGACAAAAACATACTTTTACTCACCTCTTTCGCTGGCATCGTCGACGAGTATGATTTCCTTGAGCAGCGGCCTAGGTGATCTGTTGATAACGCTCCATACGGTCCTCAGTAGAGTGGACCAGGCTTCGTTGTGGAATACTATCACAATGGACGTGGTAGGCAGAAGTGTTGGGTACTTCTTGTCTTTACATCTGAAACAATGAAATATTGTAAAGTAAAACTACCCTAGAGTTAACACGATTTAGGGCCGGTCTTTCCATCTCTTTATAAAGTTGCTTTTAACTAAAAGAAACTTAAAGTTAACGAGTGAATTTATCTGGCAGTTAAAAAATTGCGTTTTTCCAACACAATTTAACTGCTCTTTTGTAAAAAGACTGTTTAATGATATTGGCAATACTGATTAAATAAGAAAGGCTATATAATAAAGTGAGACAGATGAAATGCGTCAATTATAATCAACAAAATATGTCAATTATGACAACATTACCTACATAGCTAAATATAACATACTGTGGCTATAACCAACTATTTATAACTTTTTTTAAGTTCTAGTCGTTTCTGGAATCTCTAGTTTAAATTTAATTTTCAGAAGTGTAAAAATGTCTTCCCAGGATGATACAGCAAAAAAGCTTGGAACCAAATTGCCCAAGAATTTGAGGCCCTTACTAGTACAAATCGTAGCAGTTTCCTCCATTCAAAATATGATTCAATAAAACATGTCATAAAATCTAACAAATACGTAGATATCATTTCCTTTTTATTATTAACCTGTTAGTGTGATGCCGTAAACGTTGCTGGATTTTTTGTAGAACATTTAACACCATTATTTTTGATACACCAAATTTCCTCATAAATTCTTCATCATCCTAGATGTTTAAATTGTCTATATCAGGCCTTACAGTATATATTTTTTCTTTCGCGATTTACAATATTTACCATGTTTATAATTTCATGATCTAATAAAATTTCTTCTTCAAAATCAATAATGTTTTCCATTATAAAAATATAATTTTTGACGTTTTATTAATCAAATTGTTTATTAATACTCAAATTTGTAAAATTTCTGAGGTTAAAAATCACTTTGTAACTACTTATAGGCCAGTAAAAGTGACCGATAAGTTAAAGAGCAGATAGAGAACTTTAAAGACAGAATTTAATTTAAAAAGATGTTTATAAGGAGATGGAACGACCGGCCCTTAGTTATTTTTATTTAAATCGACTTTTAAAGGAAATAATTCGAATTTTATAAGTCGAAATTGAATAAATCTACGGCTTTTAAGTCCAAGATTAACAAATTTCGGACACAGCATTCCCTAGAATAACGAATTAAAACGATAAAATTCTATTTCTCGAATAATTATCGAAGAGTTTCAAGTATCAGACGTGGTCAAATCTCTTTATGAATGGCTATGGTAGCACCCTACCGAAGAAAATGATTGGTACCAACCCCAGATTGGCGCAACATCCTTTAGAACAGCGACATTGACTAGGTTTATTTCGTCAATTTTCAACTTTAAGTGCGCCGTATACCAAATTAAAGCCAAATTGCTTATTCTTCACAAAAAGCAATTGAAATATCAATTATTTTGCTATTGATAAAAATTTTACACGTGGTAAACATACTTTCTATACAAAAAAAACTTAAAACAGTTGCAGAAAATCGATAAAATGACTGTTTCTTTTAGAAGCCACTGCGTTTTTAGGTACACAAATATTTTAAACAAAAGAATATTTCATAACTAATTTTCCATAATCGTACCTACTCTTGAAAGATCAACCTGTTTCAAACTGACCATCAAAAATATCATACTAGCGGATTAATATATAAAACGTTAAGACCTTTGAATTACTAGCATTTATGTTAAATCATAAGTTTACGATATTTGTGTACCGCAAAAACGGTCTGAAATATGACAACTTTTAGACGCCGGAAACACCTGCCACCTGCCACAATATTTTCATGCGACAACGGCCCCCGTGCCATCTATTATAAACTGTTAAAAACTACCTGGATGTAACATCTAATGAAATGACTAAAAACTTGATTAAATAAGTCACGCAAAATGTACGCCGGAAAGAGGTTCTCTCGCATTGTTTCATTTAAGAGAATAAAATATTTGTAATACGTTAAAAAAAACAATGCTCAAAAGAGTGAGCCTGGAATTTGGTCTTGGTTTATAAAAATATATGGTTTATAATCACATTCCTTATGGGTATATTTAGGAACACCATTAGATTAGATTTATATAGGAGTCGGCCCCCTGGCCTAATCCACCGCGACCTAGAAGATCTATAGTGGCGTTTTCAACCTATTTAGAGCACCCTGTCCAGCTTTGTCCTTTGAATTAGACTCCACAGCCTTGATAAAGGCTGCTCCATGTAGCTAATGGCTCTTGGTCTTCCTTTCCCAAGTATTTGAAATCTCAGTCTTGTCAGGCCCTCGCACTGGCATAGTACGTGTATTGAGGTTTCCTGTTAAAAACTACCTGGATGTAACATCTAATGAAATGACTAAAAACTTGATTAAATAAGTCACGCAAAATGTACGCCGGAAAGAGGTTCTCTCGCTTTGTTTCATTCAAGAGAATAAAATATTTGTAATACGTTAAAAAAACAATGCTCAAAAGAGTGAGCCTGGAATTTGGTCTTGTTTTATAAAAATATATGGTTTATAATCACATTCCTTATGGGTATATTTAGGAACACCATTAGATTAGATTTATATAGGAGTCGGCCCCCTGGCCTAATCCACCGCGACCTAGAAGATCTATAGTGGCGTTTTCAACCTATTTAGAGCACCCTGTCCAGCTTTGTCCTTTGAATTAGACTCCACAGCCTTGATAAAGGCTGCTCCATGTAGCTAATGGCTCTTGGTCTTCCTTTCCCAAGTATTTGAAATCTCAGTCTTGTCAGGCCCTCGCTCGCACTGGCATAGTACGTGTATTGAGGTTTCTTGTTAAAAACTACCTGGATGTAACATCTAATGAAATGACTAAAAACTTGATTAAATAAGTCACGCAAAATGTACGCCGGAAAGAGGTTCTCTCGCTTTGTTTCATTCAAGAGAATAAAATATTTGTAATACGTTAAAAAAACAATGCTCAAAAGAGTGAGGCTGGAATTTGGTCTTGTTTTATAAAAATATATGGTTTATAATCACATTCGTTATGGGTATATTTAGGAACACCATTAGATTAGATTTATATAGGAGTCGGCCCCCTGGCCTAATCCACTGCGACCTAGAATATCTATTGTGGCACTCCCAAGCTATTTAGAACACCCTGTCCAGCTTTGTCCTTTGCATTAGACTCCACAGCCTTGATAGAGGCTCTTCCATGTAGCTGTTGGCTATTGGTCTTCCTTCCCCAAGTATTTGAAATCTCAGTCTTGTCAGGCCCTCGCACTGGCACAGTACGTGTACTGAGGTTTCCTCTTCTTCTTGACAGAATCTGCAAGTTGCTTCTTCTGACAGTTCCATAAGGTTCATGTGCCTACTGTGAATTTAGGCGTCCCTTCTTTAATGAATAGCTTTGCCTGTCTCAGTTATTGCAGATTCCTCCACCATTCTCGAGATTTGTTTCTCACCCATTTTTCCATGGATGTTTTAATACATGGCTTCGCTATGCCGCAGAAAGGTTCTGGTCCTCTGAGGTCTTTTGAAGCGCCTTCTCAGGCTAGTGCATCTGCCTCTACCCTTGTACCCCTCGTGCCCATGTGCCCAAGCTATAGGAACACCATACTTGTAGTATTATAGCAAATATGTAATTAATATGATTTACATATGGGTTTACATATTGGATATTGGAAGGAGATGCCAATAATGGAGTGGAGTAGTTGTTTTCGGCATCTCCTTCCAATAATTAAGTAGGATTGTCTTCCTCAAAGACAATAGAGGTCGCTGTAATGGCATCTGCTTTCTGCAGATCGTTATCTGTCTGTCAATTAGACAATAATTGTCAGACAGGTAGTAGCAAAGACCCAAAGAGGGCACTGCAGTGTATTTCACTGTATCTCGCCACTACAAATATTGGATATGTTATATACAGTCTTTTATGCGATTAACAAATTGCTCTATAAGCCGAAAAAATGTGTAGTACTGACATAGGTGTATTTATCTTAAGGTGTAAGACCTTTATTTCTCAAAATATAAGAATATAAGACCAGAGCTACATAAAGGAAATTCTATACTATATGTGGGAAGACTATATTACACGTGCATCACACAAATTATGATGACTTCAACTAACAAGAAATGTGTATTATGTTGATTCAAGAAATAAGTAAATATTACACACTGGTTATCTTATCTTTTTCTTAAAATAGAATTAAATTCGTGGACATATTATAATCACAGACAAAAAAACAGTGTGCATTTAAATTTCAAAATTTGTGGTAGGTACTTAAAATACAAGATAGGATTAAAAAATATGCAGTGCAGGGCATGGGTGAAATAGAAGTCTAAATTTTTGACTATTCGGCTTAATTTTAAACATTATTTACTATTATTTCTCAATTTATATTGCACCAGAAATTTGGCACTTCCGAACGAAAGTTTCGGCGGATGCGCCAGTGGCACGAGGCCTGTTAAACCAGATTCTAAAAACATACCTCATATACCTAATAAACTCATTAAAACCAATAAAGTATGTTATATAAACCATTATATTCATCTTCGTTTATAATATTTTTTCAAAATATGAATATGCAAACAAGCAAAAAGAGAAACGTTTTTTTTTCTAAAACGAGAGGTGTTTCATGCAATATTGAACTAGTAACAATTGCTGCGTAACAAATGCACTCATTCAAGCATTTTTGCAACGGTAATTTAATATTATAAACTTGAATCATACATGCATGCGATTTGTACTTATTTGTATGCATTTATTATAAGGAAATTTGCTGCACTAGAATACCTATAATAAACGTAAATAAAAAAAACATGTGTATAGTTTAATTTTAAAAGCCATTGTTTTACTTGATTATAGGTACGCCAAACATTCATTAATATGGTAGTATTAGATTGAATATTGCTGAATTGAATACATTACATCTCGAAATCAACAATCTCCTGACTAGTTTTCAAAATATTTCATGAAATACCTACGTTTTAAGGATAGTATATAAAAAAACAAGTGGAAATTGAGATCGATAAAATATCAAAAAAAATACAGACTCAAGAAAAACAGAAATAGGATTTTTATAACATTCATAACTCATTATACATACACATAGTTAGGTATATTCATTTAAATTTACGATAATACTAACACTAAAGTCAATTCCGCAGTCTACACAAATCTATTTTTATTTTTATTCCTTTTCCAGGTCTCTTGTCCCATATTTTCAACGGATACATGTGCGGTTTACACAAATAGTTCGCAAAAATAACTTTAAAGAAAAAAATGTTATTTGTTTAACATGAAAGAGATAATATATATTCTAGAACTTTTTGTCACGAAAGTGTGCGTGTCCTACATCGTCAGAAATATAAAACCGGGCAAATTCGCAAAGCGTAAATCAGATTATAAACAAAATTTGCAATATAAGGCAAACAATGCTTATGTCTAAAGTTACCGAGCTTTTCGAGCGCTTTGCTTGCAGCAGCGTTTTCAGAGTGCTCATCGTGGCAAAGCCTCTCCTGACTCAGCGTCGACTTGAAAGGACGTGTGAAAAGTGAACTTTCCTGACTGTTCAGAAAAAACAATGTATCCAACCTGCCTGTCAAATTATAGTCAAGCGGTGGTGACGCGGAATGAATTGATGGAATTTAAAATCAAGCCCTGCATGTTGAACACATAAATCAAACACCTTTTGAAACGAAACGTGTTAAATGTAACCCATCTTGCCATTTCAAATTTCAAAATGCTAACAGTCTCATCGACATGTTTTTGTACTTATTGGGTACTTCAATTTTAAGTCGAGAAGTACCGGGTGGCCAAATTTCCTTGCTATTATAGGACATCTCGAGAACTAAGATAGATACAAAAAAATTAATCCCCCTTTCTCGAGCTCTTTTTCTGAGACAAACTTAATGCCGAAATGAAAAATGACCTATCTTCTTTTGTTTTTGAGATATTAGCGAATATTCGATTTTTCAAATTTTCGATGCCTGCGCATATCTCAGTTATTTTAGATATTAGAAAAAACCACTTATATTTTCTTCAGACACTTTTTTAAAAGGAATGCAGTGGCGTAGACAATATTTTAATAAGTTGATAAAATTTCTAGTTATGACATAAACTTGTATTTTTTTAAATGAAAATCATAGTCGGCTATGATTTAGTTAGAAAGATATTTTTTTTCTCTTTTCAGCGATATATAATATGTGTGGTTAATTTATTCCGCTTAACTATTTTTTATAGAATCTTTGACTTTTTAAGGTTATTAATAATAGCTCCCATTTCGTTTTCGCGTAGTAGACGTATATCTTCTGTTTGAAATTTAAGTATTGACAGTTCTAACAGCATTTATCACTTCGTGTCTGTAATTTATACCGCTTATAATAATTGATCTGCGAATAGTTGTTTTCTAGATATTTTAATACCTATACCTTTAAATTTCAAGAATGGTATTTCAAAATTATGAAAAATTCGACATGCTGGAATATTATATAAGAAACAATTATTACTGTGAAGTTACGGCCACTATGCCAAAACAAAATGGCAGCTATTAATAACCCTAAAAATTCTAAGATTCCTTAAAAAATAGTCAAGCCGAATAAATTAACCACACATATTATATATCGCTGAAAAGAGAAAAAAATTATCTTTCTAACTAAATCATAGCCGACTATGATTTTCATTTAAAAAAATACAAGTTTATGTCATAACTCGAAATTTTATCAACTTATTAAAATATTGTCTATGCCACTGCATTCCTTTTAAAAAAATATCTGAAGAACATATAAGTTGTTTTTTTCTAATATCTAAAATAACTGAGATATGCGCAGGCATCGAAAATTTGAAATATCGAATATTCGTTAATATCTCAAAAACAAAAGAAGATGGTCCATTTTGCATTTCGGCATTAAGTTTGTCTCAGAAAAGGAGCTCGAGAAAGGGGGGTTAATTTTTTTGTATCTCTCTTAGTTTTCGAGTTGTCCTATAATAGCAAGCAAATTTGGCCACCCGGTACATAGTAAACTAGATGCCACTTGATCCGCAGTTTTATCTCGCTATTCCCTGCGGGGTTATTATACTAATTGTCTTAAACTGAAGACAAAAGACAAGCTAATTCATTTTAAGCCACCCAAATTATAGACTTCTTGTATTACACTATTATTCCTTTAAGACCGTCTTTAATTAACATGGACTTAAAGAAGTTTTAGCCCCCACAATATGGCAACATCGCATTCATTCATATTTTTAGTTGGAAGAGGAGAAAGAAAACATAATCTAACAGCAGTTTAAAAGGAATCTAACCTTAAAATTTGTGCATTCAAAAAGAAAAACAAGTTATAAACCAGTGTTTTAGTGTATATTTTTGAACTGAATTGAAAATGGAATCACAAAATCCTTGCTCCACAACCCTTTGGTAATATCTATGACACAGCAATCGAAGGGTTACTAAAATCTATATTTTACATATTATATTACTCATTAAGAAATTTTAGTTTCATTTATTTTACTCGCCTTTACTTGTGGAGCTATGGAGCTATTTATTAAATATCGTGCACTGTCCTTGTCATTAAAGGATTATTGTTGTCTCTTAAATGTGTCCTACACGTTTAACTCCCTTATATCATAATATCTTCGTCTTTCGTGTTCAACAAAAAATAGCAAATGAGGCACAAAAGCCATATTTGCAAAAATACAGAAAACAATTATGTCTGACACAATGTGCACGGTCTTAAACTAGTTTAGGGCACCTTCAGAGGTGGCTTAAAGTAGGAGCTAAAGAAATGTCTCGCATTTTAGACCAATTTGTAGACAAAGTCATTAGTATAATTCCAAAATATCGGATGTGACTAAAAGATCGGCGTGAAGTTAACTACAAGACATAGTTATGTCCAAAAGCCTATACTTAAGACGTCTTAAAGATTAGTGTAATAACCCTGCTGGTTCAAAATATCATTCAGGATTGTGTTTTTACCGAGTTTTTACTCATTTTGACTTATTTGAGTTTCTAAAGTAATTTGACTGGTTTATAAATAAGATTGGCGACAATTATTATAATACAGGGTGGGAAAAATTTTAATGTGCAGCATTGGTATCTCGGAAACGGTAAAAGATACAACGTGGCTCAAATTAGGAAAAAGTTGCTCAATTTTATGCTGATTCAAAATATGTGAACAAGTTTAATATATTCCGGGCCGTTCGGGAGTTATGCCGGAAAAATCAAAATTTGCCAATTTCTTTTAAGTCAAATAACTTCTCTTGAAATAAATGTAGACTTTTGAAATTTGGTACGTTTACATAGTTTGATGAGAGCTTTCGATTGCCATACTAAAACATGTTCTACGCCTACTAGTTTTTCCGCAACAATATTCAACTTTTGAATTTGTTATGGTCGCCATATTGGATTTTTACTTCACTAAATACAGAAAGAAATTACAAGCACGGTGATATATTACACTTGATACTTTCTTCAATAAATATGGATAATACACGCGAATAACGATAAATATTATTTATTTACAAATAATAAACAATCATTCATTTATAGTTAATTGTTACAAAGTGTGTTTTTAACTTTTTAGAAGAACTAATTATTATAATAAAAAAAACAGCTTATTTATACTGCTCGAATTGGCTCCCGTTACTCTGAATACAAAGTTGAGTCCTTACAGACATGTCATCCACTGCACGTCTTACTGTTCCACAATCTATTGAATTTATGTATTCATTAATTCTTTCCAACATTTCATCCTCTGTCGATGGCATTGGATTATTGTAGATATAATTTTTAACAGCTCCCCAGAAATAATAATCTAAGGGGTATAGACACGGTGATCGCTGTGGCCATAGAATGGGACCATTTGTATCCATCCACGAATTCGGAAAACGTTGATCTAGGTACTGGGTTACAATCCTAGCATTGTGTGAAGGGCATCCATCTTGTTGAAACAACTGTAAATTTTGTATATTTTGCAAAGGAAGGCCATCCAGAATTTCCTCCAAATTATTTTGTAAGAAGTGTAAATAATTTCGAGAAGTTAATTTATCAATAATACGATAAGGTCCTAATACCTTGTTATCTAAAATTCCACACCAAATATTTACTGAAAATCTAATTTGAGGTCTCGTTTCTCTAAGCAGGTGAGGATTTTGTTGTGCGTCATGGTGCTCATTTTTTCTATTGAATATCCCACAATTAATTACTAAACGTTGACTCATCACTCCATAATATCTTTCTACAAAAACCATTGTCATTATTCATTAACCTTTGCATCCAGTGACAAAATTGCAACCTCCGCTCATTGTCTCCAGGATGTAGTAAATATTTGGTGTGTAATTTTAGATAACAAGGTATTAGGGCCTTATCGTATTATTGATAAATTAACTTCTCGAAATTATTTACACTTCTTACAAAATGATTTGGAGGAAATGGTGGATGATGACCTTCCTTTGCAAAATATACAAATTTTACAGTTGTTTCAACAAGATGGATCCCTTCACACAATGATAGGATTGTAACCCAGTACCTAGATCAACGTTTTCCGAATTCGTGGATGGGTATAAATGGTCCCATTCTATGGCCACCGCAATCACCGTGTCTAAACCCCTTAGATTATTATTTCTGGGGAGCTGTTAAAAATTATATCTACAATAATCCAATGCCATCGACAGAGGATGAAATGTTGGAAAGAATTAATGAATACATAAATTCAATAGATGGTGGAACAGTAAGACGTGCAGTGGATGACATGTCTGTAAGGACTCAACTTTGTATTCAGAGTAACGGCAGCCAATTCGAGCAGTACCTATAAATAAGTTGTTTTTCTTATTATAATAATTAGTTCCTCTAAAAAGCTAAAAACACACTTTGTAACAATTACCTAACTATAAATGAATGATTATTTATTATTTGTAAATAAATAATATTTATCGTTATTCGCGTGTATTATCCATATTTATTGAAGAAAGTATCAAGTGTGATATATCACCGTGCTTGTAATTTCTTTCTGTATTTAGTGAAGTAAAAATCCAATATGGCGTCCATAAGAAATTCAAAAGTTGAATATTGTTGCGGAAAAACTAGTAGGCGTAGAACATGTTTTAGTATGGCAGTCGAAAGCTCTCATCAAACTATGTAAACGTACCAAATTTCAAAAGTCTACATTTATTTCAAGAGAAGTTATTTGACTTAAAAGAAATTGGCAAATTTTGATTTTTCCGGCATAACTCCCGAACGGCCCGGAATATATTAAACTTGTTCACATATTTTGAATCAGCATAAAATCGAGCAACTTTTTCCTAATTTGAGCCACGTTGTATCTTTTATCGTTTCCGAGATACCAATGCTGCACATTAAAATTTTTCCCACCCTGTATATTCAAATTAATGTATACATAAATTTTTGCATCGAGTGAAAGTAATGCCACACCGAAAGGTAAACGAAAAAGGCCACTTTATTGTACCCGCATAATTCTCGCAACAACCTGTGTATACGCTCCATTCCATTCATTATGTGATAATTTCCCATAGCATTAGCATAGCCGTAACAGTACCTACGCCGCCGTACCAACATGGTGACGGTTTATCGTGTGTCGGTGAAGAAATGTTTACGTTATCGTCTTCCTTCCCCTGGCGCGTTTTCTTTTTGGATTCGTAATGGTCTGTGCAATCTCGAACAGAAGGACGTCGTTCTACATATATTTTTCGCAATACTCAACCCCTGTTTCCTTACCGAGAATAATAAGATGTTGACCCTGCCCCACATAATTTACAAATCAAATTAGCTATAGTCCCGTTCATAGAAGCGGTCTTAATTTACACATAGCCTACCTACGCCTAGTCCAGTAGGTATTACAGTTGGTGAAATACAAACTCTAACGATCATAGAAATAAATCATCGACAGAATCGTTATCCCAACATACCTTATACAGGGTCTTTCAACGATAATACGGGTCTTATAATTATAAAACCGAAAAAAAAATTACAATTCTCCGAGACCTGTCGACTTATGTTCCGGGGGGGAGCATTTTTGACAGTCATGCCAACTTTATATGTTTATCTCCCTAACCCCTAGCAACTCAAACTTTAAAATTACAGAGGAACTACCCTACTTCTAACACATCATTTTAAAGCCCTTTTGATAGCGAATACATTAGGGCAACGATTTTGGGAATCGGTTCAGATTTAACAGAGTTATTGGCTAAAAACGAAAATTTGATAAACCGACATTCGCGAGAAAAAACACCGAGTTTTTTTTCAACTACACAACCACACAACCATATTACTTTTTTGATGCGTATTCTAAAGAGTATTGTTAATTAGTATTGTTTATTGTTATACTTTTATTTTGACAAATAAAGGTATAGATACACTTATGTCAGTAGTACACATTTTTTGGGCTTATAGAGCAATTTGTTAATTACATAAAAAACTGTATACAGTGAGGACATAAAGTCCGTCCCCCCCTCTAATTTTTGAACCACTAGGTAAATTGTGATGAAATATGGAACGATAATATATGACTAAATTCTGCATTTTTTGACACATCAATGACAGCTCTGAATGTCAAAGTGACAGCTGGGCGCACAATAGGAACATTTTTTTAAATGGAAATGGGAGTCGAGTGGGGACTCATTTTGAAGCTATTTTTATGCTCAAAACATCCTCCAATTTTGAGAACATTTGGTTCAGTAATTTCCAAATAAAAACCAGTAATATCGATTTCTGTTATATCATTTTTTTGCATACATATTACAAATTATTGTAAATTATTCAAAACAGAACCAAAATTAAAAGTAAACAAATAACAATAAACCATCCCTAACCTAAAATAACCTAAATTAAAAAAATATGAAATACTTTAAATTAAACCTAAAAAAAAAAAATTTTAGAGTCAGAAACAAATTTAGAAAACACGTGTTACTTCAAAAGATGTTGAAAATGACCTCCATGAACCTCCTGACAAATAAATGTTCCATGGGTAAGTTCTATTATAAAGATTATGTGGTAAAAAGATTATGTTATAAACTGATATTACTGGTTTTTATTTGGAAATTACTGAACCAAATGTTCTCAAATTTGGGGGATGTTTTGAGCATAAAAATAGCTTCAAAATGAGTCCCCACTCGACCTACATTTCCATTAAAAAAAATTTTCCTATTCCGCGCCCAGCTGTCACTTGGACATTCAGAGCTGTCATTGATGTGTCAAAAAATGCAGAATTTAGACATATAGGTATTATCGTTCCAAATTTCATCACAATTTACCCAGTGGTTCAAAAGTTAGAGGGGGGGACGGACTTTATGTCTTCACTGTATAACATATCCAATATGTAAACCCATATGTAAATCATATTAATTACATACTGGCTATAATACTCCAAGTATGGTGTTCATATAGCTTGGGTACCTGGGCACGAGGGGCACAAGGGTAATGAGGAGGCAGAGGCACTAGCCCGAAAAGGCGCATCAAAAGACCTCATAGGGCGCTATCCTTCTGCGGCATAGCGAAGCCATGTATTAAAACATCCATGGAGGAATCGATGAAAAACAAATTTCTAGAATGGTGGAGGAATCTGCCACAACTGAGACAGGCAAAGTTATTCATTAAAGAACGGACGCCTAAATTCACATCAGATCTGTTACGCCAGAATAAAAAGGCCATCAGAATAATAGTAGGTCTCCTAACAGGACACTGTAGGCTAAATAGGCACATGAATCTCATGGGACTGTCAGAAGATGCAACTTGCAGATTCTGTCAAGAAGAAGAGGAAACTTCAGTACATGTACTGTGCCAGTGGGAGGGCCTGACAAGACTTGAGATTTCAAATACTTGGAGAAGGTAGACCAAGAGCCAACAGCTATATGGAAGAGCCTCTATCAAGGCTGTGGAGTCTAATGCAAAGGACAAAGCTGGACAGAGTGCTCTAAATAGGTTGGGAGTGCCACAACAGATCTTCTAGGTCGCGGTGGACCAGGCGAAGCGACCGAATCTAAAAAGTATTGTCCTATGTATGCTATTTTTCGGGCAAACATCCATTTTTTAGACAAATTCAAACCTCATCTGTTCTTAAATAACAAAAAAGTCGCTGTTTTTGCTTGTGACTCCAAATCGTTAGTTTTAGTCCATTGTTGAAAGTGTAAACGTGTTTTAGAAATAATTTGCTACAGCACGAATTCTTAATGCTAATCATCCAGAGAAAAATGTAAGTCATCAGTGGTACGTTCAACAACTGATGGATAAGTTGTTGCAACAGGTTCGCTTCTACACAAGAAATGCGATAGAATAAAAATAGAAACAAGAATAAATTATATACCAACGAAAAGTCGTTCGTTGCCACTTATATATCTGCATCTGCAAATAAGCTTTTCAAACCTGCATGTAGTGTGGCATATTCTAAACATTGCATTGGAAAGTTGTAGAAACACTAATAGCTGGCAAAAATATAAATTCTCTCTGAAACGATAAAATCTCAACGCAGTCGTATGCAATGTTTAACTAGCGCACACACTTGTTGAGTCATTTATTGCTAAAACAATAATTATTGCGGTTAAGGTCAAGGAAAGTACCGTTTCCGCACTTTACGGTTCACGCTATCATATATTTAATTGTGAGGTAACAATGCGTAATGCAACCTGTTCAATTTGAAGAAAAAACCAAGTAGGTACACTTTTTCATTAAAAAAAAAATAATAAGAAACAAAAATAATTATTTGTGCAGCAGTGATTACGTTACTCTGAATGTACATCTTATAAGATATACTTTGAACTAAATATACAGGGTGCTAATTTTCTTATAAAATTTACGAAATAATTGTTTTGTTAAAATTTCACTTGGTTTTGAAGAAAAGAAATATAATTATTCTTGTTGCAAGTGTAGTAGTAAATGTCGTTTATTCATTTATTTTTTTTTTTTGTTTTACAAAGCCTACTAGAAACAGTGGCTTCACACGACATTCCTACGCCACCTACTTTTTTTATTTTTGGAGGTAAAAAATATATTAAGTACAAAAGTTATAGGGTTTTTTTATTGACATTCTTATACTTATATTAAAAAATATAGATATAAGACGTACCATAACCGAAGGACTATAGAAACATACATTTTTGAAGGGAATACCCCTTGGGAATAAATTCCCAAGT
Source organism: Pogonocherus hispidulus (assembly GCA_963924545.1). Classification (NCBI taxonomy): domain Eukaryota; kingdom Metazoa; phylum Arthropoda; class Insecta; order Coleoptera; family Cerambycidae; genus Pogonocherus; species Pogonocherus hispidulus. The sequence continues at coordinate 44,852,935 of OZ004698.1, read as the reverse complement.
TTATGCGTATGGGATAAGAATCACCCTGTATATCTTATTATGTTGAGGTCGTCCAGATTTAAGTAAAATTTTATTTTCATTGTGAAAATAACAACATATCATAAACTGATGTAGCTCTGTAGTGAATATCTTGTAGCACAGGTAATTTAATAAGGAAAATTTATGTTTATAGAAAGCTATATAAAATTCAATAACAATAAAGGATATACGGTCACTGATACATAACATTTACTAAACGACTAAACGTAAAATACTACACCCCACGATATCGAACAAGCCATTAAATATTTCAATAAGCGAAGAGGATCGTATCGATGAAATCTAAATGGGGCAGAAAAACTCCCCCTCGGGCATGACACAATCAGGAACCTATTAGGCGCTACATCATCTCGCTACTTATTCGTGCATCGAAAAGTGCTATAAAAAATGGTAGAATTTATATGCTAAGTAATGTTATGGTCATAATATGTGTTACCGAAATACTTTCTGTAAGTTTTATTAGATACCTCGTGGAATATGATTACTATATTGAAGAATGCCTGAATATGCTTTCAGGTTTCAACAGATTCACATTTAATAGAATTCAAAAGACCATGCGGTTGTATACAGATCTAGCGAAATACGTACGGCGATATGTACGATGTAAATGAGAGAAAACCTTCGTAGGAATAAAAATTATTACAGTGACGGTATCAGTTTAAAAACCAACACATACACATACATATTTTGTATATTATTTTTTTTTTATTTACATTTTAGTTAATTTATCAAATGTTTATTTTGTTGCACGTTATACAGTAGTTTTTTGGGGAAAACTTCAGAAGTTTGCCTTGATACTACACTTTGAATATTTAATTTGAATACTTTTGGTTTCCTGTTTTTTATTATACAGGGTCTCCCAAGATAGTGTGACACATTTTAATGGCTTATAACTTCAAGGCAAAATGAGATAGCGACGAGCGGTTTTCACTGGCGCTCTTAATTTTATAAACAGTTTTTTTATTTGTCGTTGGCACTAGTTTGTTTTACTTCTACAGATGCTTGAAAAAAAATTGCCACTTTTTAATTCAAAATTGTGATAATTTTTTAGATGGAACACCCTGTAGATTAATAGTATCCGATAGACACTTTTCCTCTTTTCAAAAATGTATAGTTTCATAGAGTTGTACTAAAAAATAAAGGCGTTATTTCAATTTACACACCAGCCCTTTTCAATAGGCCATAACTTTTTCGGAAGATCGCATTTTCTTTTTTATACATTGTCAGTACAGCATAACGGTATGCATCAACTAAAGCTATTATTAAGAAAAAACTAATTTAATACAAATTTATACAAATTACATTACAGCATGAATTACCAAGTTATTGAAACAATAACAGCAATTAAGAAGAATTTAGTTTTAATATACACACATATGTATTGTACATCTTTAATGTTTGATGTTAAATTGCTGAATGTGCCCACCGTTTTCTTCAATACACTTTTGAAATCTAAACTGCATATTATTGAAGGCAAGTTCTAACATTTCCGGTATTATGGTCTGAAAAACATTAGGTAGTTGTTATGTTTTAGTTGTTTTATATTTTGTACAACAGGACTATAACAACGACCTTTGACGTAACTCCATATGAAAAAATCAAGTACCGTTAGTTCGGGAAAATGTGCAGGCCATTCTATTGGTCCGGCTCTTGATGCATTCCGTTATTCTGTACTGACAATTTATAAAAAACAAAATGCGATCTTCCAAAAAAATTAGTCTATTGAAAAGAGCTGGTGTGTAAATTGAAATAACGTCTTTATTTTTTGGCACAACTGTATCAAACTATAATTTTTTTCAAGCACCTGTTGAAGTAAAACAAACTAGTACCAACGACAAAAGAAAACTTTTTGTAAAATTAAGAGCACCAGTGAAAACCGCTCGTCGCTATCTCATTTTTCCTTTAAAATGTATCACATTATCTTGGGACACCCTGTATTACAGGTGGTGTTGGTGGACGGTCTCGAGTGTCAGATTAACGGCAGGATCGGTATTTGGTTTAATATACCCGTAGACACCGAAATGATACAGATTCAACCCTCAGGTCTTACTTTCAAGGTATGTTTCTCCTTATTATATCGGCTTCAGAAGAATCCATTGTGCAAATTAACGTTCAAGTAGGCCTTTAAGGGTAATCACTCTATGTACTTACACGACATCTAGCTGTCTACTCTCAGTGGATACGGGGGCGTAGTGATTGGCTTTTGCAGCATTGGCGATGGGTCTTATAATGAAACCAGAATTGGACTGGTGAGTGCCAAATGATCTGGAGAAAGTCAGTTCGTCAAGAGAGATTAATGATCAATCGCCGTACGTCGTTAATTTTCATAAATCAGAATATGACAAGTCATGTTTATATTGAAAGTGTTTCAGTCCCATTATGTATGGACGACAACGCGAGATCCTTGCACGGAGAGATGTTACCCTATTAGATTGGTCAGCTAACTCCCCAGATATGAATCCCATTGAAAACATGAGATTTTGTTTCTAGCGCAATTCACAAATGCATAAATCCACCCCAAAATGCGGAAGTTAGCTGTAGCAGTAGTAGATGAATGAAACAATTTGCTTTAGAATTTAACAACCATTTGGTTGTTGACTATTAAGTTGATGTTTACTTTTTACGAGCAATTATTCTCTAAATGAACCGGTTTCGTATCTCTTACTGTGTTGGTCTTGTGAACAGCAATAATGACTGACACATTTTTAATTATTGACGTAATTTTCTTGGATATTTCGATTTTCTGTGCTTCACAATCCTCAACACTGACGTAGTTTGCCACATAACACCGAAACACTATACTGTATTCGACGCGCGGTTCGCCAACCAAGTTGGCATAATCTGGAGATGATTAAAACTGATCGACTTAACAAAAATCCTTAAATTCTTATCGACTTTGGCGGATTTTTTAGGTCATTTAGACAATTGTTGTTTTCAAAGTAAATTGACTATGTGGCTCTAACAATTTAAAATTAGAATTTCTAAGTACAAACCCGCCAACAATCTCCCGGATACATGTTGTCAACATGTATCCCATCAACTCGTAACAAGTTGATAGATACTCGGCAATATAGTGCCGATGTTGGGCGGCAAGACATCAAAGAATTTTTTTTGTTGCGTGTTGTTTGTATCCGTGTTTTCAATTTGAAATGGAAAACATCGCTCGGTCTGGACGGTGTTGTCAACAAATAACGTCGAAACAGTACTTAAAAGTGAGGTTTCCTTTTGCTGCTTTATTTTATTTTCTGCAGTTAGTAGGTACGTTAAATAATATTAACTTCATATAATTATATGGGCTTATTTTTTTCATGGGCCACTTTGTAAATTTCACTATATTTTTTTGCTAATTTTCTTTTTCGTTTCTGGGCATAGAAAGATAATGATGAAAGCAGCACTAAGACCAGCAGCAGTAGACAGGTCCATTTTCAAATATCAACTGTAAACACAGCGTTTAATTTGGATGCGCAACTGGTTTTCGTTTGGACGAGCAACACTGTTGACCACGTGTGTCCGGATACAAGTTGTTGTGTCCAACAAATATGTTGCCAACATCCCTCAACATGTTATCAACAGTTGGCAATATTTTGTTGTCTGGTTTGTACTTACCTTAAAGGCCAATGATAAATCATGGTGTAACTGAGTCAGAAATTGCTTAGGCAGGGATAAATCTTGTAAAAATGTGTAAATTACCATCAATCGTTAATCGACACATCCATCTGATCATTAACGCTAATCGATGCATTAATTGAAAGATAGATGTGTTGATTAGCGCTAACTAAGATATGTGCGATTAGAAAAACATGACCCGAATGGCTCTTCTACGCTGTCGTAGTAGACATATTAGTTATTAAAAAATAAGGACTCACCCCTCCTGCCGGATATCCGCCAGCGACCTGTTGAGCGATATCATGTCGCTGGCCATGAGGTTGAACTGGTTGAGCTTGAAGCGCTCCTTCATGAGCGCCTCCTGGTCGGCCGGCACATGCACCGGCTTGCCCTTCTCGCCCACGCCGCCCGGCACTGGAAGTACGGACGGTGCCGGCCTCCACCGGCGGAGGACGCTCGGGCTGTAAGTGGCAGGCACGCCATGGCCGCCGTTGGAGTCGCCGCCGCTGCAACAAAAAATATAGGGAATTAATTCGTGGCTAGCCATAACTACACTGTTTTTTGAACCAAGTACTCTCGGTCAAATCGATGCGCCACCTCAAGGTCAAAAGATTAACATCGACCTTAAGAATCTTCGGACTTACTGACATCATTATTCCATGTCACAATACCGTTATTCCTACATAACATTGGTATGGGTATCTAACCTAGCACACTCGATCGACGCACATACCATATAGGTATATATCTCGGTATATACCTATAAATAATACTACATGATATATACAGGGTATTCTACAAGCTCTATGACAAACATTGACAGACGATAGCTGAATTAATTCTAAACATTTTTTATTAATGAACATGGATCCGATTCGTTTTTGTTTAGAAGTTACAAGCATACCGGGTAATTCTCAAATGTCGCTCACCCCTATAACTAAAACACACAATTACTAATAAAAATTAACTCTGTCATTCAGACCATCAATATTAGGCTATCTGAACCACTAACATACACACTTGACTTAATTAGGTACCTGCTTTCAAAAAGAAACACATCGACGGCGACACCTAAAACGGTCAGATCACTGCTCAAATCATCGAGCAAATGTACATATAAAAATAAAATAAAACCACAATGTAGTAGACAGTTAAAATAGAAAGATTTTAGTAGGTAAGAAAACACTCTTTTGGATAAATATTCTGTCACTAATCTAATTTAATTATTCATGTAAAAACATTATTTTCAGTATTTAAGTAACCTATGAAGAAGTCCGAAAACTCGGACGAAACGTCGGAGAAGGTATCAATGTAAAAAAAATGAGCTGAAAGTCCTCCAAAAATAAAAAAATAAAAAGATTTTCTTTTGGTTTTTTTTTATTGAAGAAATAAATAAAAATTAAAATAAATAAAAATAACAAAAAAGACTATAAAAGTTGTTCGAAATGTCCACCTTCGGCTTGAATGCAAGCCTCACATCGACCAACTAAAGACCGATAAGTTTTGGATCATTTCTTATTTGGTTAGTTGCATCTTGAATTATTTCAAGTAACTGCTGATGGGTATTGATTTCAACATGGTAGATGATCTGCTTCATGTGTCCCCATAAATAAAAATCCAGAGGATTCAGATCGAGGGAACGAGGTGGCCTTGCTATTGGATCTCCTTGACCTCCCCATTTATTCGGGAAATGTTCATTTCACCAAGCAGTGGAGCGGGGTTCCCTGCTTCTCGAAGTCTACGAAATGATGCACTAAACACCGTGTGGGCAGGTTGGTGTCTATTTTGATACCTGCGTCGACATACGCGAGCTGCTTGTCTGGCGTTCCCATTGTAATATCCATATAGAAACACAATATCTGCATATTCTTCAGTTGTGAATAAATGGATTTTTTATTTATAACTTTTACACGAAGTGTCAAATAAATAATTAAAATGACAGAAACAATAATTATTATCATATCAACCGGCATTTTTATTTATCAGCCTACTTTTGATTGAAGTATGAAAATATGATTCTTTAAATGCTTGTAACTTCTAAACAAAAACGAATCGGACCCATGTTCATTAATAAAAAATGTTTAGAATTAACCCAGCTATAATCTGTCAGTTTGTCATAGAGCTTGTAGAACACCCTGTATATACACAAGCTGACCGATCCACTATATTTAAGCAGTGACTATAAATCTTTCTATAGTCACTGATTTAAGTCAACTTTTTCAGTATATTTCTCTGTTTTTGGTTGTGTGCAATGAAAACATCCAATAATATGTGACGTTGACAATCAGACTTGGATAATATGATCGAAAAACTGTCTTCAATATGGAGGATCGATCATTCAGCATGTCTTGCTAGCAGCTTTAATATGAGATGTAGCAACGAGAATATCATATTATCATATGTAGTAACTTATATCAACAGTTATTTTAAATAGAGTTCTTATTGTTAAAGTTAATTTAAGTATGAGAAAGGGAAAATATTTATTTTAATATGTGATAGGAAAGAACATTATTTTTCTCGAACTAAAGGAGATGAAATAATATAGCATTTATTTAAAAGATCATAGGATCTTTTAAATTATTCGTCAAATAACATCCAGTGGGAGTATGGTATATAGTTAGTTGAAAGAAAAACCAAAATTAGTTTATTTGGATAGAATAATTGAACAGATTCCTAATCTGAGTTTGACTCAGTTGACTGATCAACGTTTCGGCAAATTATTTGGCGTTATTATTGATGAAGGCGAAAATAGCAATGATGACCAACGTTAACCTCCCTTGTAAAATGTCGATATCTTTAACAGTTTTATCGAGGAAACTCAATAAGGGCCATGCAGCTTCACAAATGAGATCACTTAACAAGTTTGCAGTTTATTTGCAGTTTATTTCGTATTGTTAGCGTGAAAGGCTGATGAACCGTTTTTGTTTGTTTCAAAATTATAATAACTGTTTTTATAATCGCTTAACAAATTATGGATTTTGTTTTCAAAGATAACGAAAATTGTTTTGAATGGCAGCTTCTTTTAATCACAAGTCTAGAGTTCCGAGATAATCTTTGTGATTAGAAGGAGGATTAGAGATATTATTATTATTATTATTATTATTATTATTATTATTATTATTATTATTATTATTATTATTATTATTATTATTAAATATTGCCTATTTGAAAAGCTTTGTAAGCCCAGTCATAATTATTGATATTTTATTTATTTGTTTGTTTAACACTTTTAAAATGGCATGGCATCCATCAGCATATTTCGACTACAAGAACTCACTGTATGGAAAAAACTAGTTTTAAAACGAAATCTTCGTTCAGATCAGACGCATCAGACATACTTAAATACACATACGACTTTTTTCGTAAAATAACGAGAATCACTGCCTTGAATTCAGTTAGTCATTTAGAACATGATTGTTGTACAAAGTTTATAAGTGATCAGTGTGATCACTGACCAAAATTATAGCAATAATAGTTTAAAGTACAGTGACTTTATAAAGACACTGTAGTTTAAAGTAGGTATTGAAACACAACTGACATACATATATTTTGAAGTTTTGTATCCAATTCCAAAACGGCATCGACAGTGAACAGAGCCATTCCATTTATGGGACAATGCATAACAATTAAGCTAGCAATTACGGAATTCCATTAAAAAATCGCTTGTCTGAACCTAAATCGAGTTTACACAGCATTCTGTATTGAGCTTGGCTACCAGCCCGACTAGTCAAAGCTTTGACCTCGGCGTTGACCAATAAAAAGGTTAAAACTAAACGATATAGATGGTTCACCTCTATATAGATCCATTCAAAGGGAGAACAAAATTAAAGAAGTTTAACCTCTGATTCATCTCTAATATCCTTTAAAAAATTTCATCTAGAAAATAAGATGTCTTTTGCTCGTTTCTAGAAAATTCAATTTTGAAAAATCCCCTTCATATGTATATTGTTGCTAAAGGAATACTTTTATTATACCATTTAATAGCATTAATAATAATGATACCAAATAAATAATAAAATGATTGGCAATAAAACCATTTTATATATAGAATTGTTCCTAATCCAGATTAGTTATAGTAGAGTTCCTAATCGGAACTAATCGATTAAACTTTTAATATTATTTATTTTGTAGATGGTTCAATAATCAAACATTCACACATTTTGTAATAAAAAGATTAGAGCAACGGTAGAGTATAATTATTTACAAAAATATTATTGGGGAAACAAAACACTGTTATTGCGTACAGTTGGGTATTTGTCTCGATATTTTTAGCTTAGAGTTTATTAGTTAGTAACTTTTATTTTATAGAAACACATGTATCTTAATTATTTAAAGGTAATCATTATAGAAACAAATAATCAATAACGACTTCGTCTAATATCATAGAATACATACATTTTTTAGTCCATCAATCGATCTGAATTATAGTAGAGAATCTAGGTATACGAATACGAATCAATTAACTGCAAAAAACCCTAACAACCACCTCCCGTCTCTTTTATAATACATACAGTCCGGCCCTAAAGTAACCCCCCCCCCCTCAAGCTTAACGGATGATATATAATCTAATATATAAATATATAATATTTATCTCTATATATATAAGCAGCTCTATATAAATAAGAGCTGCTATTAATGTAATTATTGATAATGAAAGTGAAAGTTATTGCTCTCATACCCTTTACAACTGTTTAAAGAGTGTTTGAACAAGGTTTCATCGTCATGTATCTTCTATTTTCTTTTAAGGTTCAGCCAATGTTTTTCATGGGATACTTTTAATTAATTACCATTTAAAATTTTAAAATAAGGTTTAATTGTTAATATTGAAAACGTATCGCCAGCACTCACCACCGTTGGAGGTAATCCTTTTCTTGCTACGAGTATATTATTATTGTGCCGTACTCAAACTAAAGAAAGAGGGCTACCTACTAGAACCGGGACTAGAACTTGCTAGAACTGTGGTGACCATGAATATCCATGATCCATCCAGTATATGTATATATAAATATAAACATTACTTAATGTTTTCACCTCATATTTAACAGTTAATTAGTGATTGACCAAGTAGTCTTCAACAGTTTTTAATTTTAATCCTAAATTAAACAGAACAGTAAACAGAAATCTAATAAAAGAATAGAAACGAGAAATGAGTGCTAATTATTAAATTATGATCTTATATTTTATAAAAAGCTTTACATTAAATTAAATATTTATTATATAAAAATATATAATAAATGATAAGAATTTAAGTCTATTCAAATCGCAACCATATATTCTGGAGTTGTTTCAATTCTGAGGGAAATTTGTTGTATAACTTTATAGTTCAGGCTGTCCTTGAAAATAAATAAAATTATGTTCTGGAAAAGTAAGTACATTCACTGTCATTTTTGTGATGCTTTCCAGTTAACCTCGCTTTTCCAGTTAACCTTTATTTCTGTGACTGCTAGTCTCGAATTAGCACTTTCTTGGTGATGCTAGTATGGTCAGATTCTACTCAGTAAGTCAAGTCCAACCAACACGGTGGGTTGGTATCTGTGGAATTGTATCCAAACCTTAAACACAAGCTTGTGACTACTGTGGTGTCGGACACTAAAAGATATGGCCTCAAACACAAAATGAAGGTGCAGTTCCCAAAGTGAAGGAGGATCCCAAAATGTACTTGGTAGTTTGCCAGTTATGTCTTGAAATAATATACCTACCATAGGATTTCAAGATTTGAACTTAAGAAATGAACAATTTGTAAGAACCGTTATACAATACATCTGCAGTGAGCAAGATCCACCGATAGTTAGTTACCATTCAATATATCCAAAGGTATTCTGTATCGATTATGATAATTGATGTCTGATGTTGAATTAAAAGTATTAAAAGTTGAATCTGATGTATTGAATGTTGATAACAAAGGTTTTCTAAATTAATAAACCTGAACTGTCTATCTGTAATTGGTAAAAATGTAGGTATAACATAGACTGTGTTCGTTACAGAACAGAACATCGACTGCCACATGGTAGAGGCCTCTTGGAAAAACAAGTAGTGTTATTTGTAACACATGCACAGTAATTCAAAAAATATAAATAATGCCAATAAATCAGGACTGTTGAATGATTCTGACAGTGGTAGGTAGTCTGTAGGTACGAGTATATATCTCGGTATATGTATTCTATATTTTCCCCTCCTGATTCCAGAATAAAATAAGTAACCAGCATGTCTAAATCCATTCAACTGTTTTAACGGTTCTGTGAAACTGTATTTATCAGCCACCAACTTTTTATATTAAATTAAACGAAAACCCTAACTAAGGGGAAAAGTTTAGACATCAAATTAAGTGAACTCAGAAAACAAAAAATGACTCTTTATGAGAACCATCTGAAAAGGAAAAATAACACAGGAAGATTAGATTAATGCGCGTACATCAAAGTTTGTTTGAGATAGTATTTATCTCGTCGGGGCAGTTGGGTGTCTAATTTCATTTAGTTAATATCACAAAAAATAAAGAATCATAAAAGAAAACCTTATATTCGCTTTCAACATAATAAAATTGTACCTTTGTCCTTCAAATGTAATAGTTATTTGCTAAATAAGTAAGGTAAGTGCATCTTTAATATACTAATGTAATAATATACAGAGAGTTCCAGAATGATTGTCCGTGCTGCTTCATAATGATTTTTTATGTGCCGCCTTTCTATTTTTAGTATCTGCACTAGAGTCATGAGCGCAGGCAAGGGAATTTACTGGTTTGATTTGATTTGTTCATGCCATGGTACGTCAGTAAATATAGGTTATGTTAAAAATAAAATAAAGCACAATTTGTTAAAAATAATATAGTTATTATTTTGTATTATTCTATTCCTATGTATCACCAGTACCTATAACCTATTCAAACTGTGAATTGTGGAGCGTTAAAGAACATTAATTTATGGTTCTTAGGTATATTAATTTCAATATTAAGAAATACAAAATTACCAACCTGATTTAGGACTCTCTGAACCTGTATAGGATTGAAAGATACTCTTTTAAACGCAAATGATACTTCAGTAAAACAATTTAAACACGAAAAATGCTAAACGCCACTGAGCTGTCAAATATGTAAATTCACAATTGAAAAGAAAGTAATTTTAGCAAATGGAAATAAATTTTGATTATATTCAGGACAGTCATTCTGGAACTCTCTGTATAACCACTCAAGTATATTAATGTTGCATTTACTGCTTCAAACTAAGGAAAAAATTAATATAGGTAATGCAATATTTTGATTGGTCAGATTTTGACACTTACGAATTTATTAAAACCCAGTTAAAATCAATGGCTCTGATAAATGAAATATTAGCCGTTTTCTTTTGCACCTGATTTCTGAATCATGATTACAATATCTGCAATGCTATTCGTGGATTTAAAAAATAAAGGAGCGTGATTGGCTCATATCAAATCATGATCTCGAAATCAGGTGCAAAATAAAACGGCTATTATGTTTAATATCTTGAACTCTTGACAACCATTTGACGACTATTATAACTCTTTTAAATAAAATGTTCTGCTGGTATTTGACTAAAATGAGTGATACGGACAGCTTGTCGCCATATATACAAGAAGCTGCGAATAGTGCCGTTTCTTCACTATTGCCTGAAAAATCGCAGTGTAAATACGAACAAACTTACCACTTGCTAAATGGTGTGATGAAAAATGGTTATGCATAAGTAAGAAAGTTATATTGGTCTCTAGCAGTTATTAAAGAATTACAAGTCAACTAATCTTTGGGCTTAGTATTCAATGTTGATGTCAGGCTAAGTTCTTTCGCTTCTGAATATATCTCCGATAAAAATCCATTGCATAATGAAATTTCAGTTGTGTAGTGAGTTTGATTACGTAACGCAAATGGACCAAAATGAGTATTATAATGAGTAACAATAAAATAAAGCAGTCGTAGATAAAAATATATAACGCTGTTGTTATTTATCATCATTCGAGACTTCCAACAATAATAATTGATCTAATATCTACTACAGTAAACAAACTACCGATACTGAAAAGTAGGTACCTTATCACCATTCAAAACGAAATATTTTGGGAATACCTACCTATGCTACAGAGGTAGAAAATGATCAAAACTAAAAGAGAATTTACGGACATTAAATTCCTCGTTAAACTTTACTATCACTTAGACTTGGAAATAACAAGACTTTTAGCAATATACCAACAAAGTCGACCTAATTGATGAAAGTTAATTATTTGTGGGTATTATCTATCATGCTGTTTAGATAACAAGTTCATTTAGTAAGTAATTTACCTACTGTGAGGTACCTAATCGATGGATGGTTACGTATTTTTTCCTACATTAATTTAAATGCGGTGTGCACTTTCAACAGTTCCAAAGTCCACTTCACGTTTCTCTGCAATAATGCCATTGAAACACAAAACTTCAATATTAAGAAATATGACAAATCAAAAACGATACTATGCAATGGAAGAACAATAAACGAAAAAGTACTTGTGCGTAGGAAACTATTCAAATGTGATAATTTTCTTTGATCATTGACCACACTTCTTGGTTGATAAATTGTAGTTATAATTACTATTTCAATCATATTAATGTTTATCTGAAATCACAAAATAATAACGATAATAGTGATAATTCTAAGAATTACAAGAATTATCTAATTTGTTTTGTTTGAGGGAAGATTATTCATTGTAGTACTATATTTAATATCACTTTTTAAAAATCTGTCATGTAAGATTTCATTAAAAAAGTAATTAATTGCTAATTTATAAATATACTTTCTAAAAGATTATATAAGTGTTTGAAAGCTTTATTCGATGTAGAAAAATTATGAAATTTCAAATATTTGCACCAATAAATATACGCTACATTTTCCGTGCTTTAAAAAGGAAGGAAAATTACTAGTGTTGGCAAATGTCCAGACATTTAAAAATTGGACAAATGTCCAGACAAGTGTCTGGACATTTTAGACACTTATACGGACATTTTAGAAAATGAAATATAACAGATTTACGGGACAGCACATGTCATAAGCTTCAAGATGATACCAAATACTTATATATTCTTAGAATATATTCTCTGAAATACAAGCATTAGGTGAAAAATCAATATTTTCGTATCAATTTTCAATTTTCGTCCACCCTTTACCAGCTTATGGTTAACATAGTAAAAAATGAATAGTGTTAATTATTGCGAAATTATGATTTAATTTGAAGAAGTTTAAATTTATACTGTGTACATGTGAAATGAAATAAAACAAATAAATTGTAGAAAGAAGAAACGTAAAAAAATATTTGGAGTAACAAGTACAACATATAACATTATATTGGAAGGAGATGCTGAAAACCACTACTCCACGGACAATATGCCCCGACTGGCGTTGCATTACATCAACATCTCCATGGATGTCGCCACCAGACAATGACCGGTTTCGATCTTGTTATGATCTCATCAGATTGCCATAATTCCAATAATTAAGTAGGATTGTCTTCCTCAAAGACAATAGAGGTCGCTGTAATGGCATCTGCTTTTCTGCAGATCGTTATCTGTCTGTCAATTAGACAATAATTGTCAGACAGGTAGTAGCAAAGACCCAAAGAGGGCACTGCAGTGTATTTCACTGAGTCTCGCCACTACAAACATATAACATATATATTATGGCATATGGCACATAGTAAATATTCAAAGAATAAACCCTAAACTTTCTAAATTCTGTAACATTTAAAAATTAAATTATATACCTATAAAAATTTCAAAATTGTCAATTTTTTTCTCTTCAATTACTCCACCTCGTTTCTATAGGTGACTATAGAAACTCACAAAAAGACTATATAAAATAATTTCAAGATATTGTGATAATTTTAAATTGGATTTTTAGGTTAGGTCAGTTAGCTGAAAATGGCAGTAATTATAAATCTGAAGGAAGCTGGACAGATTCGATAAATGTCTAGACATTTTCATTCTGTCCGGACACTTTTGGACACATGTCCGGACATTTAATTTGTATTTTATGAGGGACTTTTTCCTCACTCTTGTTTGCTTTTATCATGTTACTTGACTATATAAGATTATAATCATAGATTTATTAAGTCTATGATTATAATCCATCCATATATTATTAAAACGCGTCGATTCTCTCTCGCTCTAAATTCCGTCACCGAATCCACAAAGTTTCACAGCTATCTCCTCCGAGGGGGGATCGCGGAGAGATCCCCCCTCTAATGCGTAGGGGTATTTTCGTCCCGTTTCATAGATGCTTTCCCAATTTAAACGCCTTTTCAAAAAGTCTCTGCAAAATTTTCGTCGATCGCCGTTCGGCGAGAGATACGGTTAGCACCAGCGTTTGTCCTCGGGCCTAATGGCCCCGTGACGCCTGCCGAAATCCCGACTGTTCGGGGGACTCCCTAAACCCTTTTTCTAATTTTACGGCTTCGAGAATCGCTTTTCCGCGAAAGTTCCGTCCTTTCTCTAATCCTTTGAGATTTTTTTTCGAGGCAGTACGTCGAGTCCTTCTACGTCTATTTCGTTTTCGAAAATCTCGAGTCACGTCCGTCTCAACTTCTTTCTCATTTTATCTGCCGATGTGAGATTGCACTAACGTGACAAGCACCTCCCACGAAAACTGTCAAATTAATTAAACTTCAGATAGGTTGTTTTCCTACGAGAAATATTGCTAACGGAATCGATAGTACCGACTACCAAACACTTCTGATTACCAAAATATTGAAGCGAAATGCTTTTCCAATTACAAAATCGGTAAAAATTATGTTTTCAGGTTGACACGTACAGTTTACATACTTAAACGTATCAGGGTAAACTTTTTGACAACAGGCGCGGTAGTGCAATGGGAAAGTCGTAGTATTCAAAACGTGAAAATGATGATTTCGCAAGTTCTAAACACGCTGGAGGCACATTTTTTTTTTACTTTTTAATTCCAATTATTTATTAGTATTAGTGTTTAGTTATTCTGTTTCATTGTCCGTATTGGAATTAATTCGTTCATTTTGGCAAACTCATCATTTTAGCTTACTAAAGTAAAAAATATCTACAATATTAATTTGCTGCAACAATTATGGCAGCAATATATTTTTAGTCCCATTGATAAAATTGAAAAAAATGTTTACTGAAAAATAAATTCTACCTCCAGCACTTAAAAAATGGTGATGTTTTACCATCAAGGATAGAGTACACTTACAATTCATACAAAATATTAAGAAAAATCGTTTAGTATAATTACATCATCATTCCAGATACAAAATTTCTTTAATATGTGTTTTCTTAAAAATAATATTATTCTAGATGCTTTTGTGACCCCAAGCCGCAGGCCTGTACCCCCGGTGGGGCTAGAAATGGGAACGAAAATGGCGGCAGCGATTTTCTTCCATTTCTAGTTAATTATTATAATAGATATCTGTATACCTATATACCTACGTACTATTACAAGCACGGCAGTTAAAAATATTTTACAGTGATTTATATTTTTCAATGGGTGAAATCTAATCATACATATGATCGATTACTAATTATTTAAAAACAAATAGGAGGAAGTCGGGAAGGTTAATTGCAATTACATGGTTAAAAACAATAATCAAGCAATTTATCTGACGTAACTAATACGATATAAAAATTTACCAATCAGTTAACATATACTGGGGGATAAAAATAAAAGATCTTTATGCGGAGAACAAATAATGAAGTTGGGGTAGGTAAGTAGTTACTTTTCCCAAAAAAAAAAAAATACGTCGTATCACGGTCTAAACGCCTGAAATGAAAAACTGAGTGAAAAAGGAGATAATAAGTAAACACTTTTATGAACAAGTGCAATTCCTTTACTAGAAAAATGAATGTACTCCTGTATATTTTATAGAAAATTGTTAATAACTTTTACGATTTTTCAATAAATTTACATTATCTTAACAACTTCTTTGAAACACTATACAATGTGCCCACAATTAGTGATGCATGTATTGGGATCTCGGAAACTATAAGAGATAGAAAAACGGTCAAACGGGGAAAGTTTTAGACAATTTTGTTTGTAATCGAATGCCGTTCTTTTTGCGATTTTATCTCTTTTGGTTTTTGAGATATTTTGAAAAAACTAAAATGATGCATTTTCGAAAATACCCTGTAATTTCTTTATTTAAAGCAATTTTTAGATTTTGTAAAAACTTTCTTAGGGCAACATTTTACGTAGAAAACACCTGTGTAGCCCGATTTTATTTGCAACGTTTCGGTTTTTTGGAAGCATCATCAACTTTGTTTTTTCATGTGGGCGCCATATTGGATTTTTACGGTTTTGGAAAGCCCCTTTTCTTAGCTTTCTAATGATGTATCACAATTAGTAAAAAAAAGTTAGGTTATGGTTAAAAAATCAAAAATTAATATTTTGTTATAAATTTGGCAACGTCGCACAGTAAAACACTGAAATTCTAGGTCATATTAAATTTAATCTCTATCACAATAAAACATTAAAATATTTGTTGAAAGTTTTTACCATGTAACAAAAAATAAATTTAGAAAAGCCGTAAGTTTGGATAAATATACATCAACTAATAGTTTTCATTTAATTATTATGTATAAACAGAAATTCAGATCCATAATGAAAAAATGTCAAAAAATATATGGACGCTAAAGGGCGACACTTTGAACATTAGATATTTTATTTCGGTTATTAGTCTTTATAGTTGAATTATGTTTTAATTTGTGTTGATATTTTGTTATTATTTGTAGCTTAGAGTTTAAACCGAAAATGATCTACTAGGGAACTGATGTATTAGTAAAAAATTTATTGCGTTAAATTATGTACTGAATTTCTGTTTATACATAATAATTAAATGATTTTTAGGTGACAGGTGTTCTGAAAACTATTAGTTGATGTATTTATCCAAACTTACGGCTTTTGTAAATTTATTTTTTGTTACATGGTAAAAACTTTCAACAAATATTTTAATGTTTTATTGTGATAGAGATTAAATTTAATATGACCTAGAATTTCAGTGTTTTAATGTGCGACGTTGCCAAATTTATAACAAAATATTAATTTTTGATTTATTAAGCATCACCTAACTTTTTTTTACTAATTGTGATACATCATTAGAAAGCTAAGAAAAGAGGCTTTCCAAAACCGTAAAAATCCAATATGGCGCCCATATGAAAAAACAAAGTTGATGATGGTTCCAAAAAACCGAAACGTTGCAAATAAAATCGGACTACACAGGCGTTTTCTACGTAAAAAGTTGCCCTAAGAAAGTTTTTACAGAATCTAAAAATTGTTTTAAATAAAGAAATTACAGGGTATTTTCGAAAATGCATCATTTTAGTTTTTTCAAAATATCTCAAAAACCAATAGAGATAAAATCGCAAAGAAAACGGCATTCGATTACAAACAAAGTTGTCTAAAACTTTCCCCGTTTGACCGTTTTTCTATCTCTTATAGTTTCCGAGATCCCAATACATGCATCACCAATTGTGGGCACACTGTATGCATTTCGAAAATTACCTTTTACTGAATATTCTGTCACACAAAATATTAGAATGCGCCATAAGGAACAATCTGGGATTGATTAATAAAATAAAACACTACGAGTATTTCTGAGTTACAGCAAATGATTCAACGTCCTTAATGTCATTTGAAGATTAAAAAGTCGTTTTAGAATTTCTGAATATAAGATACTCTTAGAAATAAAACACTAAAACTTATTTTATTTGACCCACTGAAGCCATTTTGTCACTGTGTTCTGGAACGCTTAATTCTCATACTACTTACCAAATGCAAATAAATAGGTAGGTAAAATTCTTAATTATTACTAAACGCCAAAAGTAAAAAAGAGTAAACATTTTATTTTGTATATAGCATAGTAGGACGTCATTATACGTCATTTTATTTTGATTAAACATCAAATTAAAATCAAAAAATTTCAAAAATCATACCTCTGAATATTCCTTTTAGTGCAGAAATTTATTTTAAGAAGTGTACCAAGAATAGGAAGAATAAATTGACAGTTTGGAAAGCTACGGTTCTTAAAGACTCCTAGAAAACCATGTTCCAAGTAACAACTAAGGAAATTTGTCTAATTCTCTGGAATTCGCCGTTTTTTTTAATATGTAGATGACGTAGAAACTTACACCGCCCTGTCTCAAATAATTTTGATACAGCTCATTGATGTAACCCTTGTACAATACAGTAATGATCAGTAATATTTATATACCTGCAAAGGAGTAACTTGATACTGAATTAAATAATCCAAGCTAGAGCCAAGTAGAAATATATATTATATAAGGTGTTCAGAAGGATATTAAGAAATTGCAAGGGTAAACTCTACATCTAAAATTATGAAAACACGTTTATGAGTATGGGCAGTATGGGCATTATGGGTAAACATATGGGCATAGCACGGGTCTCTTCGAATAGCTCTCGACTAGCGGCAGGCACAATGGATCGAAGGCCTGAGTGCTGCGGGTAAGCGCGCCGCGTTCCAACAACAACATAAACATATGGGTCCTAAAACCCACAATATTTCTTTTTTAAACTATTAATTTTTCATTTCTCCATCATTTCATTACCCGTTAAGTTTTGCAAACTTCCTTAATGTTAACATCCTTTTCAGGAAGCCCAACTAATTTTGAGTAGTGTCTCGAACTTGGCTCGCTCGCTCTGTAGTACATAAGCTGTTTTGGATATACAACAAGAAGAAAATATCACATTTTTTATTTTAGGTGTTTTGTAAATTCTTTCACAAATATTTAAAATCGAATTTAAAGCATTATAAACTAAGGTATGGGTAAACCAAGTAAAAAATTAAATAAACATTTCAAATAAGTAACTGCAGGTGTTACAAAACGTAAGTAGACAGTCATGCATATTAAAATGATTTCCATTCACTGCAGAATGTTTAATCAACGAGGTAATACCTTCAACAGTAATTTATTTATTATTCTATATTGTCAACCATCGCGGAAGCCTTAAAAAATATTCATACCTATGACGAAACTGCTTCATATATAAACCAGACATACCTACGTATTATAAACACACTGAGACTTAATTTTATTTTTACTTTTTAATAATAACTAGCTAACCTACTTTTAAAAACAAAAATTAGAAATAGGTATCTATCTGTTGTAAATAATACATATTTCTAAATGTAGAAGCCCCTATGCCACATGTCCAAATATATTTAAAATGTCAATCATTATAGTAATGCAAAAAAAACCCGGTAATTATGTTTATGTAACAGACACTCATGATCGGTCGCGATAATAATTAGTCATTTGGATAGTTCAAATATGGCAGTAGATATGCTATGGCTTCGTTTAACTTTGAAAAATGTGCCTACCTAGGTACTCATTTCACCTTTGATGTGATAAGTGTAAATAAAGAAAAGAACTTCGGGTTAATAACAAAACTGAAAATATTGCATCTTTTAACGTTCATCATAATATCATTATTGTCATATTGATACTGGTACGATCACAGACAGAAAAGTACCTAATGTATGACTACATGTTGTTTTCAAGAAATTAGGTGTTTGAACCGAGGTTTGAACTACTTAGCTCCTTATTCCCTCAGTCACAGCTGTGGCTCAGTTGTAAGTAAATATACTTAAGTACTTCCTAATTTTTTCCAATTTTGATGGTTTGCAAGTCGTTTAAAATAGTAATACATTTTTTCAAAATTCTTTACAAAATATTTTTCACAAATTGTGGGTAGTGCAGGTATAAAAGTAAGTCGTTAAGTAAGGAGTATACTTAAATACTTTTTGCAAGAAAACATACTTTTTTGTGAATAACACTGAACACATCAATTTAAAAAACTGCACTATTCAAATTGAATAAATTGGTTCATTTTAATATACTTATTCTAGAGCGTAAAACACTGGACCTACATTTCTTGTCAATAAAAAGATAAAGAGTGTAATACCAGCTTTACTCGAACTTTACTTATTACTTATTTTACTTTACAGGAAGTGATCACAGCTTTTAAAAGTTAAATGAAATACCCTGTATATTGTTTAATTTGTATACCTATTTGCATTTGGTAGTGGTCAGTCATAAAAGAGAGGTAACATTTTAAAATAACTACAAGAAAACACAATTATAGGTGGGCAAATGGCATTTGAATTTTATACGTAAAAATAAAGTACAATTAGGATTTACCTTTTAATATGTCCGGATCTTTCATTTGTCTGAACATTTTGGTCCTTTTGATCATAATCATTATCGAAATTATCTCCGAGTGCTTCGGCTTTTATATCTTCTGGTTTTTTACAGGAACCTCCGAGACATTCTGAGTAAAAAGATAAAATAACCACATCAACTAAAAACCAAACCAAAGAGGTTAGGAGTATCACTCGGCAAGTGTGAATTCTCAATTTTCCATGTAACATTTTTTAGAAATATACTTAATTATCCACTACACATCACAAAATACCACTTCCTAATTATTTATCACAGATTTTTACTTTGCTCAGGAAAATTAAAATTCTTAAATGTCAAAAGATATAAACAAGATTTAATTAAAACTGTCCTATGAAATACCACTTTCTAACTCCACAGCCCCATTATTTTATTAATATTAACTAAAAAATAAGTTTGCTAATTGTTCAGTTATTAGTTTTATTACTGTTTTCATCTTCACACCTGCATTTACACGATTTTACACGTCGCACGTTCCGCGAAGGCAGACATCTGTCAAAAACCAACAACTAGCAAACTATAATGGAATGCGCAAGCGTCATCTTATACTTGACCTTCGATGTGACGAGAATTTCTCTATTTTGAAATGGGAAAATTCTTTTTATAAGTATGACGGAAATTAAATTACTATGCCTTTGTTCTGATTAACCGGCAATAAATATTTTGTGAAAGTTTTTTTTTACTTTAAATACCAATAAGCCAGAAGCCAGGTAGGTTATATGTAAGTTACCTAGGAGGTACCCATAATTTACAAATCTTGGTAAGTAGTTCTTCCAAGTATACTAGTATACATACCTATCTATGTTACAGAGAAACCTACATACATCATACATAATGCACATGTGAGCAAACCTAGGTGCATAATTTTTTAAGCAGATAGGTAGGTAGAGTTCTTGTAACCCTCCACCTTCTGGATAAGGTTACAAGAAGTCTGTTCAGTATAGAATGTGGTGCCTCTAACATTCTAACAACCTCTATTCATTAAAGTTTCACGAATTTTGTTAAGTTTGTTGCTTACCTTTTTAGATTTTAGGTAGGTCAAATATCTATAAGAATCACTCCAAAACAGTGAATCAAGAGAGGAGACTTTTCTTTCTTTAGTATAATTCAAGTCCCGGATACAAGCTGTGTAGATATGGTTCAAGTCTAGACAAGGCATATCACCTAAATCCTTGCTGTACTCAGAATCTTAGAAACGGTGTTATACATATATAAAGTAATCAGAATCACTAATTAGGATTCAAAATTCGGTTTGCGATAAGCAGTCTGATGGTATGCCAAGTTTTATAACAAAACTTAAAATCTAAAATTTTATTCAATTCATTTGAAGAAATGGGTAACTACCTTTATCTTTATGTTTGTATCCTGCATTAAAATTGCGTGTTATCAGAGACTTATACATGTAGATTCTATACGTCTCTGGTGTTATATATTTTTTTACACTGTTGCAATGGGCTATTATATTCAACAGTATTAAATGCAACACTCCATCAGAGACAACCATTATCTCTAACTCTACCTCTTGATTCTTTACAAGGGTTCCTACCTACTTATGTACGTATTACACATAACCATTAGTTTGTAGGTACGTAAAGGATTTATTAAACAACATTTAGATTTTGTAATTACCTAATACCTATTCAGATGAATTAATCTTGGATTTATAAGTTGTGTTTCTGTGTTCAATTAAACACAACTTATATATAGCAGCGCATATAGGATACAGCAGCGATCTAAGATTTTTAATTATTGTTTACCAATTACATTTTCGTTTTAGCAGGGCAAATGTATTCAAAATATATTATTCTAAGAATGCTTGGTTGTATTATGGGTTGCAGTCTGCTTGCTTATTTGTTTTCAAAAATCTAATTGCCATTCCAATAATTTTGTACATTGTGAAATAAGTATCTATAATTAAAGATCTAACATTTTTTACAAGAAACTAAACCTACATAAATTTGTAGTTTTCCAATTTTATAGTTCAGATTAATCCTTTCGATGACACAAAAAGTTATTTAAATCACCATTATCTCATGCATAATCATAACAATTAATTAAAAATTTACTTTATTGGTCACATTTGGCTCTTATTCTATCAATTAAATCTTTAGAAACATAATTAATAATAAACACACATTACATTTTAAAGTACATCAAGTAATGACGAATCATCTGATAACTACCTACATATTATATGTATATATTATAAGACTGTGGGTCAAATTGCACTGCACTTCTTTTATGCATATATATTTTCTGTTATTTATTGTTTCAAGAAAACTGGATGTTGTTTCTGCATAATAAAAAATATTAGATATCTCTTAATCAGTGTTGTAGATAAAACATCTTGATATGCCTAAGAAAAGTTCAATTTATATCTGCAAAGACCATAAATACGGACATATTTCGACATGTTTCAGTAAATCAATGACTCTATCGAGATTCTTTTGTTACACATCTAATTTTACGGATATAAGGAATATTAATATTAAAAGTAGGTACATAATATTAATATGTAAGAGTACATAATATTAAAAGTGGAGTTTCATTTTACCCACAGTGCACCAGTTTTTGGAGTAAAACATTATTAAACAAAACATTTAATCCTCATCCCAATTTTCTTCTTTCAAATTGAAAGCCGTGGCGTTATCTATATGAAAAGGAGTTGCGTGTGGCTTTGACTCATTTTCATAAAACAGGTAATGCTTTTCCCTCGAGTCACATTCCAACATATGTTCACACAGTAATTCTTTGTTTTTGAAACGATGTAATGCATTATAAGGGCAAGTCACATAATTAGGATAATTTACCATACAACGTACTATGTGGCGTTGTAATGCAGTTTCTGTCATAATATGCAGGGGATTAAATGGGCACTTCACCATTTTCTCGGTCCTGGAAATAAAAAACATCTCTTTTAAGTAGGAAAACATAAACATTAAAACACCACATAAATTCAACCTCTTAATCCCAAGCCAAAAACTGTCTGAAAGGGGGTTACACATTGAAAATGTAGGCAAACACCCCATACTCACCGACATTGTCAGTGCTGAATCTAGGGATCTAACCCAGACCATAAAAGGCAGAATGACCAGAGAAATGCTGCCACAGTATGCTCTACCCCACTGTGTTACCGAGGTGATGAAAAGTGACATTTTGTCAAAACTTAAATCGGTAGAAAAAGAACCTCCACACGTGAAATACAAACAAAACTAGCAAGTAATAAAAGAAACAAATATGTTTTTACTTCAAGGGCCAAATGTCTTGAATATTCTACAAGAAAAACAAAGACCTCTACGCTAATAAATTATTTACTCTCAGTCTTATTCTCTGAAATGTATAACAAAATAGATTTGGTCCGTATAGATTCTCTGAATTTTGGACAAACAAAATAATAAAACATTTAATACATATTTTATTAAGCTCAATAAATCAGCTACATTTTCGTAAATACCATCATAGGTGCCTAGGTACTTACATTTTACAGTTTTTATTTGCCTACTAACACTGCCCATAGATTACATAGATTACACTGCCTAACAGCTTTTAACATTAACCACAAAATATAGCTAATAAAACCTAAAACACAAAAATATCTATAAACAAACAACGGTATAAGCACATATCAAATAAGTACTAGACTAGTACTATAACATTGTATTTTAACTTAACCTCAAATTTGCCGCGACCGGTTGCGACGACAGTTCTTCTTCTTCTTGGTTTTTCGTGACTTCCGCCCATTGAACATTTAAGCAGCTTACACAACCACAGTTTACGTTCACAGGATCACAGAATATGTAAAGCACAGAACAGGTGAGCTTGAAGGGGGTTGGAACCTTTGGTGTGAAGCTAACACTGACGTAGTTTTCCACATAGGACCAAAACCCTATATTTACACTCGACTCTCCTTTCGCCAATCAAGTTGGCATCATCTGGAGATGATTAAAACTACTCAAGTTTTAATAAATATTTGCTCAGATTTTAGGTAATAATATTATTTGGGCCATTTTTCATACCTAATATTCTAAAATCAGAAATTTACGATTATCTTCTGGAAAATCCTATTGTTTCGGCAATAACAGAGGTCACAAGAAATTATGTTGACTTAATGAAAGATCAAGTAGTATTTCTTGGTGACAGGTTTCATGAGCGATCTATTGGAAGAGGAGGACCATATTGAGGTATCCTGCCCGCTCCCCAGATCTTACTCCATTGAATTATTTTCTATGGGGTCTTATGTTATATATTTTACACAATGTGAATCTCTGAATAAATCATTCAAATTCAATAGAATTACGAATGAATGCATACCATATTGACCCCAGCAATTCTTAAAAATGCGAGTTAATAGTTTGAAACGCGTTAATATTATTGTATGAAATTTAATGGTAACCAGTTTTTAACAAGATCAATTTTACTGAAAAGTGGTTATATTACTATTTATTTAAGCCAAAGCAAGCAGCAAGCATATATGCAATCTATACAGGGAGTCCCATTTTTATGTTGAAAAAAATCGGGAGCCAGTAAAAATAATAGGACTTTGCAATATAAACTTATTTCCAAATCTGTACCGTTTCTGAGATACAGAGTGTTGAAGTTGAAAAAAAAATTATTTTTTTATTTATATCTCTTACAGTAATAAACTTTATTTGGTAAATGCTACTATGAATCTTTACTTCCACAAATAGTTTCAGCTCCATGGGAATAGCCAGTGGCGTGCAACATGCACTCTCGGACCCCTTTTCTAAAAAATAAATGTTACGTCACTGACTAACGGTTAAAATATTACAATATTTCGATGTCCCACGCATTTCCCTACAAAAAAGTATTCTTTAATTTTTTTCATAAAACGCACCGTTACGGAGTAAACTGATATTTTATGAAACCATGTCATGTCCTTTCCTAACAAAATAATACACCTTAAAATAAAATTATACCGATATAATTTTATTTTAAGGTATTATTTTGTTAGGAAAGGACATGATATGATTTCATAAAGTATCGATATTCACTCCTTAACGGTGTTTTGTAAAAAAAATTTAAGTTAAGAAAATCATACCGATATAATCTTATTTGAAGGTATTATTTTGTTAGGAAAAATGTCGATTTGCTCCGTAACGGTGCGTTTTATGAAAAAAATGAAAGAATACTTTTTTGTTGAGAAATGGGTGGGACATCGAAATATTATATTATTTTAAACGTTAGTCAGTGTAACATTTATTTTTTAGAAAAAGGGAACGAGAGTACAGGTTGCACGCCACTGGCTATTCCCATTGAGCTGAAACTGCTTGTGGAAGTAAAGATTTATAGTAGCATTTACCAAATGAAATTTCAAAACAATTATATTAACAATTATAAATAAGAAAATAATTTCTTTTCCAACTTCAACACCCTGCATCTCAGAAACGGTACGGATTTGGAAATAAGTTTAAATAGCAAAGTCCCATATTATTTTTACTGGCTCTACATGTTCCCGAATTTTTTCAGCATAAAAATGGGACACCCTTTATATTGACTTCTCATTGCAATAATTTGAGTAATTTTCCCGCGGTGTCTCTGGAATTTAGCTAAAAGAAAATGTATACCAAGTTATACCTACTTCTTTAGTTGATGGTCAAGTGGTGACTTACTTTTCGTTGGGATTCCCCAAATAGAGATAGATGCAATCTCTAATCTATTGATGATAACAAAAGAGGATGTTTACAGAATTAAAAAAGTTATTTAGGCAATGCAACAAGACAGTTTATTATATTTTGCATCATAATGGTTTTGATGCCATCACACTTTGTTGAGCAATGTTCTCAAATGTGTTGAATCTAGTCCGTAGTCGACCTTATGCATTTCCAAATGAATCCCTAGACAGACCTTAAGCCTTTAGCAGATGGTATCTTAGTATACCTGACGAATCTTTAAAAAATATTGGCCAATTCCCGAACTCTCTTCTTATTATAGATGTAATGTTTCTCATCACCCAAATTGATAAATTTCAAGCACGTTATAGGTATAGATACTATTCACTGTGTTTATTTTTACTGCATTGAACACGTTTTTCCATCTAGTCAAAAGATTTATTGTTATAACGAGACACAATTTTATCGACTCCCGCCAAAATTGTAGATTTGGTTTGGAAAATTATTTACTGAAAAACATCTCAATCTTTATACGGATGAAACGTCGTGTTTGTGAGTTTTATTTTAAATACCTACCTACATGGTTGTTTGTCATGTAGGTAGATTCTTACCTACTTGGGAGATTCTACATGGGAAATTCTGGTGGTTGTTTCCCACCAACCAACCAGACACTGACCGGTTTCGCGCTTATTATGCGCTCATCAGAGTGCCATAGGTAGTGGACTCAATGAATGATGCTGCGACGTGATTGCCTAATGGGCATCGTGAATGTTAGTAGTGGTGAGAAACACACCGTAGTGCCCTCTTTGGGTATTTGCTACTATCTGTCTGACAATTATTGTCAAATTGAAACCGGTCAGTGTCTGGTTGGTTGGTATCGATGAAGGATGTGGCGACTCCTATGGAGATGCCGAAGTAATGCAATGCCAGTCGGGGCACTTTGGCCGTGGAGTAGCTGTTTTCGGCATCTCTTTCAAATAAATAATTATTACTGTTGTCATTTTGTCACAACTGTACACACCTCATGGCATCTTTTATTTATTGCGGAAATAGCACTATCTACACGATTCATAAATATTTTAATAATACAAAAAACAAGTTTTATCATGTGACTTGACTGTTCAGTCGTTTTAGGAAGTATGTACGTAAGTAAAGATTTATTTAGCAAAGCTAATATACACAGAATGGAAGAGAATATACATAAATAAATTCTTATAGCAAATTCAGAAATAACAATGAAAACACAGCTCTTTTAAATGCAGGCAAATTGGGTGCATCCCTGACGTCGTGTGGCAGAGCATTGAACAAATGCAACACTTCATTAAACAGAGACTTCTGTAGTTTACTATTCCTTACCATTTCTATATTGTAATTTTCTTTGGATCGAACATCATATGTATACGTATGCATATCGGAACGTTTTGCTAAAAAGTTGCCGAAGTATTCTGGTAAAGTTCCATGACTTATGTTGTAAATTAAAACAAGATTTGCTTTGTAAACGCTCTGCCACACGGTTAACCATCTTAGTTCACTTAACATATGACTTACATGTGTACGTTTATTACAATTTAAAATACTTCTCATACACTTATTTTGTAATATTTGTAGCCTGTGTATTTCTTCCTTATTACAAGCTATTAACAGAGAACAACAGTAAGTGAAGTGCGGAAGAATAATTGTATTATAAATTACCAGTTTTGTTTTCTGTGATAAGTCTCTAGATATACGATAGAAAAAACCAACCTTTTTGCCAATCTTCTTACATCTTACATTCTTACATAAATAATCAACATGACAATAAAATGTTATATAGGATCCAATATGACACCTAAATATTTTATTTCACTTACAACTTCTATAGTCGTGTTATTAATTTTTGCATTAATATACTTTTCGCAGTTTCTTTTGGACCCCAGTACCATACATTTTGTCTATAAAGAATTTAATTTTAGTTTGTTAACACACAGCCACTTATATAATAATTCAAGTTCACTATTCAAGGTACCAGTTATTTCTACAAAATTCTTCCCTGCTATAGAAATCAAAGTATCATCAGCAACTAAATTTACAAATGATTTAGACAGAACAGAAGTTAGGTCATTTATATACACCAGAAAAAATAGTGGACCCAGAACACTCCCTTGTGGAACTCCGTACAGGCTTTCAGTCTGATTAAAATGTTATCTATTATTTTAGTTTTATGATACCGATTATGTAAATAATTGTTAATCCAAAGAAAGGCACTTGACCTTACACCATAGCATTCTAACTTCTTTTCATGCGGTTTCTGAAGTAGTTATTGCAAATGTCATCAGGTCATCACATAGGTAAATTGTTTATGTGATTCCATGATTAACTCTTTTTACAGTCCCATTTAGTCGTAGAACGCCTATCGCGACGATATTTCTAACAGTGTATGCACTTACAACGAAACAGGATGCTTTAAATTATTTTTACCTAAGTTGCCCGTCTTGGCAAACCGATGATAAGCCCTTCCATTATTGAATCCGCCTGCACCGGGGCGATACCATATGTGTCACTGGGTTTCCATTAAACTTCTGAAATGGATGCAAAAGAATGGGTTACCCGATTACCCGACCGCTTTTATCCTGGACCTAGAACGTAAATTTATTGCTCGGTAATCTTATTTTGTCCACGCTTGTCATCGCTAAGTGACGCAGAGCAGTGGCGGTCCTAGAATTTGAAAAAATATATTTCCGAAGATGGTGAAACTGCTTGAAATTCGGAAAACGATTTCCCATAGTAGGATACTCACTTTATTTTTATTTAAAAAATAATGCACGTCACTGCTTCTCTGGACATTTAGTAAATCTTTTTAATTGAACAGTTTCGATAGAAAATGTCATCTTAAAGTTAACTGTACAATTAAGACAAAAAATCATGTTCAATTTTAACAAAATCGTAGTAGCCTATGAAACTATCACGTTGTGTAACCAAAATTAGTTTTAAAGCCCTGTATCTAAGAAACTAAACCACTTACAAAATAACTTTTATGATATTTTCTTCATGAAATCTCTTGAGAAAGCGTCTTCATCAGTATTTCAGCATATTTGGCATATTTTAAGAAGAGCATTTAGAATACAATTTTACTTAAAAGGCTTCATGTTGACAGACAATTAACTTTTTATTTCTACTTATTTTATGGCATTCTGTTGTACCATTTTGTGAGTAGGTAATAGAAATATGATTATGGGAAAGTTGGGAGTTGATGAAGAATTTGGAAAAGAATTTTTGGATGATAGAGAAATATTGGAAGAAAATACTGTTGTTGTAAACCAAAGAAGATATCTTCTTCTATTAAAATTTAGACGAGGAACTGACAAAAGTCCACAAAGACTAATTAGATATTTATGTGCAATAGGCAGCTGTGGCTGCAGTCCTTTGGGACTCGTTCAGAGAACCCGACCTGCAGGAAGAAGAAGAAGAGGAATACTGACCTGGTCACTGTTGGGAGTTGGGATATGACTGTTTTAGACTCTTTGTGACCCTTTTATACTACATTTTTACGATCTCGGCTGTATATTATTGTTACCTATACTATTATTTAAATTTAAAAAATCTGTACAGCTTCCTTATATTTATAAACATAAATACATATATTTCTGATACATACTTAACATTCTGTTCATCAAAAACAGTTAGTTTAACAAAAACAAAGTACGCCACTGGATTCTATGTAAAAACTATTAAGATCCTAAATTTCGAAAGTTATTATTCATTTATTGTTGGTAATAGTATTCTTTTAAATTTCTTTTATTGTAGGTAAAAAACTACACATAAAAAATACAGTTTGTTCTCCCAGTTTTTTTCGAAAAAGTAGAGAAGGTTCGTGAAAAGGGCATTTCGTGAAAAGGGCAATCGAGAAATGTAGGGAAATACATAAAATATAGGGCACCCTATACATGAGACATTTCTCAGCAAGTCAATTTTATAAAAAGTGTATATTTTTACGAAATGCCAGTAATAATTCAACCATATGACTATTTGGAAATGATTTGTTATATTAAGTGTCAAAAAATATGGAAATAGATACCTATAACATGTCATATTCCTTTTTCTATAGAATAACTTAATACTGTTTCGAAAAATGTTATCTGTTTTATCCTTTTCCTGTAATACATAAGGGGCGCCGTTTTGGTTTCATACATGCCATTGTATATAATTAATTAAAATCTACCTTTTATCATTTTAACCTCAGGATATCAAGAACAAGAAAAGTTTCCAGCATAAAACAGTTACTAAATTGGTAATTCCTAATACAGTTTCCACTAAAATATAAATCCCATTAGTGTTATATATGAAATAAAAATTATGGTTAAATATTCACTTATATTGTTTCGGAAACTTTTAGCAATTTTGCAATTTTTAACTAATAGGTATTACAAATCTAAAAATAGAAAAGTATTACATTTTATTAAACAACAAAACCAAAATATGTTATAATAAATATAACAAAAACAAAATTAAATTGATTAAACGGGTTATTTATTCGTGTAAAATTTGTCTTTCTGTGTCATACACATTTTGAAAATGGGAACAATTTTTACCAGTGTAGAAAATAATATAATAAACGACAAAGCGAACGTATCGGTTGGTCTTAAATTCAAATTAGACCACACACAGTTTGCCGCAAATTGCTTCTAAACGAATCAAAGCCTAACCAAGCACGAAATGACCCTCTGGATAGTATAAATACGAAGCCCTTTGAGAAGTTTCTCAGAAAGTCGCTGAGTTCCGTCAAGTAACAATCTCGTCTACCAAACAAACCATACAAGGCACTAACAACGAAAAAAGTATTTTTTATTTTCCATCCAACATGATACAGTTTAAAAAAATACCACCCAATAAATCTGTTCTACTGCTTTTGCTAATTTTGACGACAAATACATATGGCTTTCTCCGAGACAACCAAAATGAATCCAGAGAATCAAGAAAGACCCAAAACCGCTTCGCCATGGACCTTCAACAGCCCAGTACTCAAAACTTGCCCATAAGAAAAATGGGCATTGACCGCGAAATCAACGAAAAAGATGAAAATTCAGAACGTCTGTATGACCGTCGTAGTTTTCGAACTGGAACCATTCAAAGAGTTGAAAGTTCTAGAAATAGAGACAGATCCATCGAACGCCAGCAACGATCAACAGAGATAAGGCAAACCATTCTAGATCTTAACAACAACTTTGGACGATTTTCTAGAAATTTACAAGATAAAGTACAAACTAGAGAAGCCAAGAGGTCTGTCCAACCTATCATTTCACGAGGAAATCGTCAGGTACTAGGAGAACATATAAAAGATCGCCGAATTGGTGAAAGAGCTGTGATATCAGAGATCACTAGACACACAAGAGAAAGAAGGTCACTAGACAGAGTTGCACGAAAAATGGATGGTCGAGTTGAAAGGACCTCAGATCACTCTAGGGATCAAATAAGTTTAAATATTAGGAACTCAAATCAACGCACTGGCACAAGAGAAACTGCTACTGAAACAAGATTAATCAAGAACAGTCAACGAAATATAGAGAATAACAGAATAACAGAACGTCAAGTTTTTGGAAACAGACAACCCTATACTCGACGAATCATAAGGGGAGAACTACCTCATAGACAACTAAACAACAGACTAGTTGAAGAACGAACGAGGTCTATTGAAAGCCGATTACCTTCTGACTTATCCAGGAAGTCTGTTGAAAATGGACCAACTGTTCGCTCTGTTGATGTTCGAAATACACAAGCTTCTCAGAAACGAAGCATAAATCAAATAGCAGAAAGGCGTATTCTCGAAAATCGTGATGGCCGAATATCTGAAAGTCGCACTGAAAACCAACGGCGAATATCTTCAGAAGAAACTAGAAGCACATCTACTAGAAGCCAAAGACGAACACAAACAAGCCGCATGGAGAACCTTAGCTTCAGAGAAAAGCCCGTCGATAGTAATGTAGTCCAAAGACGAATCTCGCCTGAAGGTCCTGTCACAAGCCAAAGACGATCACAAACAGATCGCCTGGACAGACTAAACTACAGAGGAAACTCTTTGGAAAGGCGCACTATCGAAAATCGTGATCGTAGAGTCTCTGCAAACCGCGATGAAAATCAGCAGCGATTGTCTTCTGAACGTGGCCTACATCATGCACGTCTTCCAGAGCGCTTGGAAAGGGTGGACTTTAGAGAACACTCTTTAGAAAGGCGCACTGTTGAAAACAATGATCGCAGAATTAGTGACAATGCCGACCAAAATCAATTGTCCTATGAAAGGCGATCACCAATAGAAGGACGTTCTATTGAAATTTCTAATCGCAGAACTGAAAGTCGCACAGAGAATAGGCGACTGTCCCAAGAAGAACGTGGCATGAGGCAAAGGCGGTCGTCTACAGAGCGTGTGCAGAGATTGATATCTAGAGAAAATATTTTGGAGAGACGCAATATTGAAATTCGTGATCGGAGAATTTCCGAAAGACGGAATGTAAATCAAAACCGATTATCAGACAATCGCATATCCAGAGTATTTTCAGAAAGGAGAGACTCAAGAGGCGACTTATCAAGAAATGCTCAGGATACCAGTGTTGCGAGACAAGATCGTACGAGGACTACACGAGGACAAACTCAAGAAATGTCCCGTTTGATGGACACTCGTGACACCACCACTGAATCTGCAAGTCGTCGTGACTCAAGGCTCTCTAGACGACAGTACATTAATCAAAACCGTCAACTTGATGCAACAAGAACCACCATCCGCTCTCAGAGAATTAATTCCAGAGATATTAGAACAGCTTCTCTACAAAGACGTGAAAGGTATGCTGATCGTATGACAGATAGAGACACCTCTGAAGAAAGCCGCAGGATTTCCAGGCAAGGTCGTATCAGAACCATCCTAGAACAATCTAGAAGTGACTCCACTAGATATATTCAAGACAATACTCAATTCCGCGATATTCCCCTAGCCAATGGAAGATACTCTGATAGATTTTCTCGTGTAGATAGGGCAGAAAACATCAGAAGAGAAAACAATCGAGTTTCTGATAAATACAATCCCATTACAGCAGATTCTCGAAGTTACTTCGAAAAAATTGTTTCGCAGAGAACAACACGGGACTCCGTCAGAGACGTGAATGTACCAGCTCTAAGTTTGGGAAAGATTACTGATAATAATGACACAAATATTTGGGCAAACACCGCTAAAGTCATATTAGCAGCTTTCTTAATTGGCCAAATTTTGGTTAACTCTTCCAAGGCCAACAAATTCAGGTAATATTTTGAACTTCTAAGATTTCTGCATTTTATAGTGTGCCTACTTTAAAATTTACAAAAATGTAAAGACAGAAACGTGTAGAGTAGTTTAGTATTCAGAGAGATAATTAATTTTAGGAAATAAACATAGCTACACTATTATTTACAAAAATATTGATGATTTACATATAAATATGGGATCCTGCGTATGATAACTTAAAATTCCGACATTTATAATCCCCATAATTAAAATTGGCAAAATAGTAAGTGCAGTTGTTGCCAATCACTTTTATATTTTACTAAACGCTTGTTGATGGTTAGTTTGCCAATATTATAATAAAAATAACATGTATAGAAAAATGACGTAACTGTTGGTTGTTATATATGAAGAATTATGTGCTTAGGTACATACGTAAAGTTAAAATATGATTTTATTTTTCAGATTTCACAACATTGTGTCCATGGCATCTTCTATCAAAGAAAAAATACAATAAACTTTTAGCAAGGAAAAATATTTATTTTTTTATGGCAGTCTTTACAATGATGACAAACATGCTATGCACTAAGGTACCTTCTCTTGTAGTTTAGTAAAAACTTATGGTAATATTCTTACCTACTCATGATAATTGTTAATCGATAATATTAAATATAAACAAATGTATGATCATACCGACTGCGAATTCTATCAAAACCTTCAAACATCATATATTTATTATTATATATAATGTGTAAAATAAATCAGTGTTTATGAACCCTCTGTTTTTTCCTTCAAACTCCCCTATTGAAATAAAACTGTGTTCCAAGAGTACAAAAATCATATTTTATATTATTATATTCATAAAATAATATAAAATATTATGTATTCATGACTATTTTGGTTGCTTTTCAATGGATTATTAATACCTTTGATAATGACATTGCAAATAAGAAAAATGTTCTTAGAGTACTTATTTTTTTGTGACATTTTCGGACTATTTGCATGCAAGAAAAACAACGTTGCAAAACATACATTTGCAAAAATATGCAGAGAATTAATTTTTATTTTTATGCATTGTTAAATTTTTGAGACAAGTACTTATCATTATTATTATTATTATTATTATTATTATTATTATTATTATTATTATTATTTTATCTTTTTTTTTTTTGCTAAAATTCAGTATACCGGTTACCTCCAATTCTCAGTGTCGGGCGCTATTAATTATTATTATTATTGTTATTATTATTTTAATTTTGTTAAAATGCAGTCGAATGCTGGCTCCGATTACCCTGGCCTGCTGGCGGTTATCAGTAGCTATTCCCCACGTCCGTGGGGTAAGTACCTAACTACTGAGTCTTAGAATTGTGTGATCTGAGTGGACGTAATGAACCCAGAATAACCGCCTTCTGCATTCTTCCGGCTAGAAGATCTGCCGAATTCGGCATGCCGGTATGATCTTCAGTTCAGAAAGCTAGTGTAGTGTATCTCTTGTTCCACCGACGGCTCGTATAATCAGTATACCAACAGGCTTCATAGTATGTTCTGGATGAAATCTGAGAATGAATTTAAAGTTTTAATATTAACCCACCTATTTTTAAAGGTTAAAATATTTAAAACTCGTATATTTCTTGTTCTAGTGCATTCGGGAAACGAAACAAGCCCATATTCCCTAATTTAAAATACAAAAAAGGGTGGATAATTCTATTTTGACTAGATAAATGATTAAGAGACTTCAATAAATTATAGTGATTTTTAAAGAATGCACTCTATTTCCTACCCCGCTAGAAAATATTGATAGTCAAAAGTTAAAAATAGTTTTACGCTCAAATAAAATTCACACATTCATCGCTTACCACGGCCGGGTGATTGACCCAAAGCTGTATAAAAAAGCCCTCATTAAACGCTAAGTGTATGTACCCATAACGTTTCAATTTATCATGCCAAAACTGATTAATTAATGTTTTGGGAAAGGGATCTGAGAAATGATAAATTTGAAGTGGTAAATCTTATATAAATAATGAAATTATAATATACTGTTGCCAACCATTGACGTACACTAAAGATATGGGTTGATTCTCTTCAACGTTATTTTAGAATTACTCTAAAATTATCTAAATTTGTTTTTGTGTGTCAAACGAAAAGAATAGTGTATTAATAAAATTCCTATACTTGCATATAAAGTAATATTTATGTATATCAAGTGTATACAGGGCCAACGAAAACTTGACCCCCACCCCATAATTATAAAACAGAAAAAAATTAGAATTTGTCGACATCCGCCAATTTCTGTTCTTGGGTGAAGCATTTTTGACAGTCAAGCCAACTTGATGTTCATCGCCTTAACCCCTAACAATCACAACTTTAAAATTTCAAATGGAACTACCCCACTTCTAACAGATTATTTTAAAGCCCTTTCCATTGCGAATACACTGGTGCATCGTTCTTGGGAATCGGGAATCGGAGATTTAACACAGTTATATTGGCTAAAAACGATTCATTTTTTAGACAAATTCAATCCTTATAACAAAATAAATAACAAAAAATTCACCGCTATTTTTTTGTGTGTCACCACCAAATCGTTAGTTTCAGTCTGTTGTTGAAAGTGGAAAAGTGTTTTCGAAATGGTTTATTTCTAACCCAGAATAAGTAGAAACTGTTCCAAGTATCGAAATCACGATTGCGCTAAAGCTACAGCACGAATTTTTAATGTTAATCGTCCAGAAAAAAAATACCTGGGAATTACCAAAATTCCATCACGAAAGTGGGTAGACACTTTAATATTTTTAAAGAAAAAATATTTATCTACTTTTATTTAATATTTAATATATTTTTTTTAAATCTCAAATTAATATGACTACATATGATTTAAGTAGAAAACGTCATTTTAATAATGATAAATAAAACTTTAAGGCTATGTATCTCAAAAACTAAACCATTTATTAAAAACATTGTATGACCTTTTCTTCAAATCACTTGAAGAAGCCTTCAGTATTTCGGATTAATTAGGAAAGACCCTATATAGTATATTAACCAAATTTTATTATTACCTTGTAGATTATTACGTTATATTAAGTATTTTATTACCTTGTAGAAACTGATGAATTCAACATAAAATTTATTTTTAGTACCTATTTTTATTACGGTTTATTTTTAGAAATTTAATATCTTTTGGGTAACAGAACCTCTTTTCGTGATATACTCGTACCTGAAGATAACAGAAGTAAAAACCCTGGTATCGTGCACTATGCCAAGAAGAAAGGTGTGTCAATGTATGAATGAAGAATAGAAATTTCAAAATCTGATTTTCATTTTCTTTATCTGATTCATTATTTTATTCAATTGCACACAAAAGATGTGTAACAAAATGACGACGTGATGATATTAGAATATAAATAGAAACAAATAACTATAGAGATTATTGTTTTTCATACTTAGGTTACTGGTGACAAAATTTCATTAGTCAGTCTGTATTTGCTCTGTACTCACCTTTTATAATCGGCGCATCCGCCATTACTTGAAAAGTATCGAGTTTGACTGTTTACTGTCGAGTCTACTATCTATCCGGGTATTGGAGGTATATAAAGGTCTATTTGATATCTGCAGCAATTGATATAACAGTTTCCGCTACACTGGGAAAAACGATTTTTTTGAAAGAGGTCAAAAACCGTACGGGAAAATGAAACAGCTTTGTAAAATAACTATTATTTAAAAAAATTATAAAATGCAACATTGTTTAAATATCTACATATACAACATAAAATGAATCTTATCAGTAGGTACAAAACAAGTGACAGATGAGAAAAAATTTAGAGAAAGACACTTGTTTAATACATTTAAGGTATAGGGATAATGTATGTTAGGTATATATAAATTAGTCAGACTTTTTGGAGATAACTTTGCTAAATATCTAGGTCGTCGCAGTAGAAAAACTCTGTAAGGGGGCCGAAGAGGTACACCGCAGGGGTCTCTTCGGGGTTGCCTAAGAATTCGGCGTAGAGTTCTTGGTATCTAGATAGAGTTATACCTCCTCTTCTTCTATCGTCGTCCTGAAAAAGAGAAGAAATCATAACTTTTATTATATGTAGAATCTCGTACCCAAAAAATACACAAATTTAACAATTTGTAATGCAAATTGGAAATGTTAAGAATGTTTTGAGTTTTGGCGCATCGAAGCAACATTCATCAGTCGCTATTTGTGTTTCGCAGTCAGTTTAGTGGCCAGTTACTCTAATTTTTGAACCGCTGGGTATATTGTGATGAAATTTGAAACCATAATATATGACTGAATTCTGCATTTTTTGACACATCAATGACAGCTTTGAATGTCAAAGTGACACCTGGCGCGCAATAGGAATATTTTTTTAAATGGAAATAGGGGTCGAGTAATAACTTATTTTGAAGCTATTTTTATGCCCAAAACATTCCCCAATTTTGAGAACATTTTTGGTTCAGTAATTTCCAAATAAAAACCAGTAATATCAGTTTATAACATAATCTTTTTACCACATAATCTTTATAATAGAACTTACCCATAGAACATTTATTTGTCAGGAAGTTCAGGGTGGTCATTTTCAACATCTTTTGAAGTAACACGTGTTTTCTAAATTTGTTTCTGCCTCTACGTTTAATTTAAATTATTTCATAATTTTTTAATTTAGGTTATTTTAGGTTAGGGTTGGTTTATGTTATTTGTTTACTTTTAACTTTTGTTTTGCTTTGAATAATTTATAATAATTTGTAATATGTATGTAAGAAAATGATATAACATAGAAATCGATATTACTGGTTTTTATTTGGAAATTACTGAACCAAATGTTCTCAAAACTGGGGGATGTTTTGAGCATAAAAATAGCTTCAAAATGAGTTATTACTCGACCCCCATTTCCATTTAAAAAAATGTTTCTATTGCGCGCCCAGCTGTCACTTTGACATTCAGAGCTGTCATTGATGTGTCAAAAAATGCAGAATTTAGTCATATAGGTATTATCGTTCCAAATTTCATCACAATATACCTGGTTCAAAAATTAGTAGGGGGGAAGGACTTTATGTCCTCACTGTATGAAGATGACAATATTTTGGGCACATGTACTTTATAACAAAACTTGTGCAACAATTATTTCCAGATAATTGTTCTGATTGAAAACATTGATCGATGGATAATATAAGTATATTACTGGATATAGTGTTTTGCTATATGGAATCGAATTAGCCTAATTATATTATCGGGGCACATATATGCCAATTTCTTCGATAATACGAAAATAATTGCATACTTACATCATTAAATAGTCTATAAAATACTTTAAATTATTTTTTACAATTGATAGAGAAAAATAAGTAATTCAACTAGTTACTGCCTGTTATAGATAAATTATGTCACCAGTAATGGATAAAATCACAGATCCAAATTTGCACGGCTGTTTACATCATATTTTCAACGAAATCTTGCTGTCACTGATGCTTTTTCGGCACAAATCTCAGTGTCTAAGGTAGATTTATTAGCACCCATATCATTGTGCTCTAGAAAATTTTATGAAAACCACATGGAACTCTTTAAAAAATCTGATAAAGTACTAAATTTTACATTGATATGCATTTGAAATGCAAGTGTATATGTTCAAGTGTTTTTTGAACTAGTTAATCGATCTTACTCGCTTCCGTTACTCTGTCACAAAGCATTATAGATATAATTATCTTTCTAAGGTAACTCGAGGAGTACTCTTGTAATCTGTCCAGTGTGCCTCATTTTGATTCAACTAACTGACAGTTAATGGAAGATTCTCGTTCTTATATGGTAACCACATCTTACCGTTTCCGAAATTCCAATGGTGGCCAAAATTAAATGTAACACCGTGTATATAACTGTGATGATAGATAATCACAATGAAATTGTTTGCACCATTCAGTTGTATTCATAGATTTTACGAGTTCAATGGCAAATTATTTGTATTTTGTTTTTTTAGTTTAGCTCACTGAATTCTATTCTATTATTGAAACACATCTACGTACTTTAAACTAAATAAAGACTATATGTTTATGTAAATGCAGTAAAACAGAAACATACACACGTGTTCTGCAGTTTGTATAATTTTATTTTTAGTTCCTAAATTGGCAAAGAAAATTATGAGCCAATTATTTTATTTTTATAATCTATTGAAGTTATATATTTATTTTTAATTTACTAACACCAAGTACTGACAGAAGCTGCATAAAAACATAGAGTTCTATGGTTAGGAATTCGAATCTTGTTTCGATTTGATACCAAGAAAAAAAAACACTTTAAAATACGTATATTCTTAATGTACCTAGTAATTTAAGTAATTTTTTAATCTACTCAAAACAGTGTACCCTATAATGTTGTACATTCCATTGTGGATCACCGTGTATATAATCACTCTGCTGCATGTCCAGAGACATGCAGCAGTATTATATGTCGTTCTGTCAATAAAACCAAAGTTTACAGACTGTAAACTTCGATAAAACAACCATTTAAAAAACAAACGACGGTATTGTTAAAAATTAACTAATGTAATGTACGCAAACCACTTTTCTGGGAATTTCAAGAATAATTGAAAAGCGTGAAATAATGTCAGTAATAATAATTTGTTAGATTCTGACATTAAATTAATGGAGACTGTAAATTACTTGGACCATTAAAATCAAAAGCGTATCTACTGAAATATTAACATAGCTTTATTTATAACTAATCATTGCGGCAAGGCTTTATTGCTCTATATATTATTCTTGGGCTTGATATTTGGCATAACACTATTCCAAGTTAGATAAAAAACAGAAAAAAATTCCCACGCCCATAATTGCATCACAGTTATAATTAGAGGTTTTCTATTTTTCATTTAAGCGTTCCTTGACAGTGACTGTAGGAGATATAAACATATTCTAAAATAGTGTATTTATTTAAGTTAGTTATTTATATTCAGTCAGCAGGTCATTATATAATAACTCGCTAATGTTTTTATAGGAAACCTAAATTACGTAAACATTTTAAATAATATGTAAATGTAGAATAGCACTGTCCTAATTTACGAGGGGCAAACAGCAGCCTTACGAACATTTTATTCCACTGCGAAAAATTAATATTTCTAAGTAAAGTAGTTATATCTATAGGTATTATTGGCGTTATATGTAAACGGATTTTTAAAACAACAATTTTGAAATAATAATCCATCATAAGTTAAAATTCTCTTTGGTAAACTGTCTGACGTCACAGGGCAGTGACAAGTCGGAGTTAGTTTTTACACTGGTCTGATTCATTTTTAGTTAAATCGGGTGTGCCTCAGGGATCTATTCTGGGGCCTCTGCTATTCGTAATATATACAGGGTGTCCACCTAGTGCGCTTAAGTCCAATATCTGGGTTAATAAAAGAGATAACTTAATTTTTTTTTCTACAGGGTTGTCTAATATCCCGAGCTGCACAAAATGAAAATATATTTACATATTCAGGGTGTTCAGTTTTTCCTGGACAGGTACCAACTTCGTTTTTCTAAATGGAAATATATATTTTTTATTGCTTTTTCGAACTAAACCCTTGATTTTAGTAGGACTTTCATCAGCCTTCCCTATACCTAACTTAAACTGTTTTTGAAATATTGACTGGTGAATATTGACATTTTTGCAACTTTGACACCCTGTAAAATCTAAACGGTTTGAGATCAAGCAAAACGGTTTGCACATTCCTATCTTAACTTTTTATAAGCTATCGTTTGATACTAATTTCAAATTTATCCAAGAATTAAAAATTTTCAAAATTTTCGGAAAATTTTTGGACTAGGTGGACGCGCACTAGGTGGACACCTTGTATAAACGACATTATTCGTGATCTCGACTGCCATTATCTTTTGTATTCTGACAATTTAAAGATATTCAATTACATTGATACATCAGAGGATTGCGCTAAGGTACAACTTTGTTTAGATAATGTTCAGAACTGGTGTACTGCTAACAATCTTACTTTAAATCCCAGCAAGTGTACTGTTATGACATTTACAAAAAAGCGTTTCCCTATTATATATAGTTATGATTTGAATGGAGTGGTCCTGGATCGTCCCGAAATAATTAAAGACTTGGGTGTGGTTTTTGATAGTAAATTAAGTTTTAGTGTTCATATGCAAAAAATTGTTCAGGTAGCATATAAGAGCTTGGGTTTTTTAATTAGAATGACACGTGGATTCTCTGATGCTGCCGTTTACATGCTACTGTATAATGCTTTGGTTAGATCTAAACTGGAGTTTGCTAGTGTTGTTTGGAATCCTGGATATAATGTTTATGTGGACAATCTTGAAAATGTTCAGAGACGATTTTTAAAACTAGTATCATTTCGAGTAGATGGTACTTACCCGCCTATAGGTATCCCTCAAAATACACTACTGGAACGTTTCAAACTATCAAGTCTAAAGGAACGTAGAGAGATGCACTGGGTAATTTTCCTTTACAAGATTCTTTGTAATTTATATGACTGTCCTTTTTTGTTATCGTTAATTCAGATACACGTTCCTGCAGTATCAACTCGCAATACTTGCGTATTTTATTTATCTAGACCTACTACTAATAGCCTCAAATTTTCTCCAGTTTTTCAAA
Source organism: Pogonocherus hispidulus (assembly GCA_963924545.1). Taxonomy (NCBI): domain Eukaryota; kingdom Metazoa; phylum Arthropoda; class Insecta; order Coleoptera; family Cerambycidae; genus Pogonocherus; species Pogonocherus hispidulus. The sequence goes on along the minus strand of OZ004698.1, from coordinate 44,811,650 downwards.
TGTGTTCATTATGTAACAGCTTGCAGGATAGACTTGATATTTTTAATGCCACTTTGAGTTGTATCAAAGGACTCTACCGTACTTTTAATTAGTTCTTTTTTCTCCTTTTTTTTCTTTATATAAACTAAGATTAGGTGATTTTTATAATTTATATTTTTTATATTTTAGTTGTTTAGTTGCTATGTAATACTCTTTTGTCTATTTCTATTCTGTATTTTTTTCTCACCCTATAATTGGCTTGTCTGTTGGGTGATGTACGAAATAAAATAAAAAAAATAAAAGACTGATATTTTTTCTATCAAAATTATTTCAGCTGATATAGAAATAGCTGATTTCAACTTATACAGGAAGTCCCAGTTTTATGCTAAAAAATTCGGGTTCATGTAGTTCCAGTAAAAATAATGGAACTTTGCTATATAAGCTTATATCCAATCAGTGGCGTATGTTACGCCACTGACTGGCATTTGAAATACGATATTTCGATGTCCACTCATTTCTCTACAAAAAAGTATACTCACAATTTTTTCCCACCGGTTTTAGAAATAGGTGGACCATTGAAATATCGTATTATTTTAAAAGTTAGTCAGTGGCGTAACATATATTTTTTGTGGAACCAAAGATTCATAGTAGCAGCTACCAAAAAAATTTGGAAACATTTGGTTTATTACTGTCAAAGACATAAATAAAAAAAGAAAATGTTTTTTAACTTCAACACCCTGTATCTCGGAAACGGTACAGATTTGGATATAAGTTTATATAGCAAAATCCCATTGTTTTTACTGAATCTACATGCCCGAATTTTTTCAGCATAAAACTGAGACCCCTGTATAATAGAATTGGTCATTTGTAGTCTTTTCACATCATTTAAAAAACTATCAGGTGCGTATAAAATCTTGTCACTTTGCTGAAAACAACAAATTAATTTTCAGAAAATGTAAGTGTTAGGTAGAACATTTTGAACAAAGCTCAGTATTTATGAAATACTCTTCTGGCAATATGCCACTTATATTTTCTTGTTTTTATTTTACAAGTCACATATCCTCAGAAGAATATTAGATAAATTAGAATGTGCCACAGTTATGGACAATATCTAAAGTCATAACATTATTTTCTCCACGCATCATCACATTAAATAATGATACAAGCAACAGGTCATAGTGATGGTTTTCCGAAAGGTCTATAGAGCAGATTTGTTTTTTAATAGCAATGACGCAATAAAATATCAATGACACAAATATAACATGTTCTTCAACAGCAATGTTATTTAGATAACATAGTTTATTTTAACAGCTTCTTTCAAGTTGTACTACCTATTGGTCCCTTAATCAATATTTAACTTATCTCAAAATGCAATTGTACCTACTCAGCTATACAGAGTGAAAAAGAAGTCTGGAACACTTTTCATAACTGTATTATTTAATATTTTTTAAAAATCGCACAAGCACGTCGATTTTCTACATCTTAGATAGCAGTTTTAGATTTAATTCACTAATTTACAGGATGGCTCAAAAAAGTTACAAACTAAACTTATATTTTTTAATAGAACACCATATACGTAGGTATATTACTTAATTTTTTTAGGGCATTATCCCACGAATACATTTATATAGGATTAAGTGTAATAGGATAAGGAAGTAATGGTCAAAATAGTGTGCCATAAACGTAGTGTGTTGGACAGAGATTTTATAACACTTATGTAGCCTATAGCAACACATTTATGTTCTCTTTCCAACATACTATGCCTATCACACTCTTTTAGTTATAACTTATTATTATAGATATAGATAGACCATCAGAGTATTATTACTCTGATGATAGACCCATCAAATCCTCTATCAATATATTCGTGAGATATCTCCCTAACCAAAAATTAAGTAATACCTACAAGGGCGTTCTATTTAAAAAAATATAACTTTAGTCTGTAATTTTCTTGGACCACCTTGTAAATTAGTGAATGGGGTATTTTCCTTCAATCGAAATGAAAGTGGAAACCTGTATTTCTATAAAATTTATTTTTTTTTTGTATTTATTAGGATAAAAATTATTAAGATTGAATCGGTAGAAAATTTTTAATTCAATTTTGAAATTGTATTCTATATTCGTGACGTCACTAAGCGAAAACTAGGGAATATCTATAAAGAGGACACACTGATAATATAAGGCTAGTTTCAGTTTGTAACGACGAAAAACGACAGTCTACATTTCGAATTTCGATAATTATTGACATTTGAAATTTCCTGTTTGTGTTTGGCTGGACAACTTGACACAGCTTATATAAGCTGTGAATTTGACGTGTTGTATTGTTGTTTTCTTGTGGAGTAAACTTTTATTAAACATGGAGCAAGGTTTTGTAGAGGCTAAGTCCGACAATTTACCGGTTATAGATCCTTTTATGATAAAGATCCTATAGATCCTTTCAGAAATAAAAGGGATGAAAAATGTAAGGTTAGTATTTAAATTAACAGTATTACGGCGAAGTGGATTAAATATAAATATATTCAAAAATTAACTTTACAAATTACGATGTTTTTCTATTACTAATAAATACATTATTTGTAATCAGTCACTGGCAGAGACAATAATTCACAAGTAAAAATATAAACTACAAACAATGTCTCATGTTTACCATGATGTTTACCTTAAACAAACAATTTAAACATAAACAAAAGTAAAGTTGTCACGCAGTAACACCAACCACACAAATGAAAATATCCTAGAAATCACTAAAAAATGGCGCAAATTTTGAATTTTCGCTTAGTGACGTCACATAGATATCGCGCACAATAAAAAAATAATTTATGAACTTAAATGAAACCAATATTAAAATTCCAAAAATACGTAGTTATCTCTTCTTTTTCCAACTACTTTCCATTGCCGATGTAAAAAAAAAAATAGGAAAACACCCCATTAGGTCAAAAATTCCGCAAGAAAAAAGAAAATCGACGTGTCTGAGCGATCTTATTAAAAATATTAAATAATGTAGAAACTTTGTTTCAGATTTTTTTCCACACTGTGTAATGATATCTAAATACTACCGCGTATCGTGTATTATTTTTTGTTATTCTTTGGCACTGGCCACAATACAAGTCAAAAATAATCGCCACTAGTTTATCAGATAAACAAAAGAAGTCCATGATAATTAATTTTCAGTTGCAGTTATGCCAATGTCTTCCCAGGAACAAATTAAATTTTTAAAATTACCTCTGCCAAGTCATTTGTAATTCAGAAAGTAATTAGTGTTAAGTAGCGGTGCATAATTTTGATGTTAACTGATTACAAAGTGCCAAATATTTATCTTGTGAAATTAAAACGTGGGTTCTGAACATCCTTGCACTTATAAATTTTATTGGATTAGGATTTATTTGTTTTCATGACCATGAATACGTTAACAATTTTGGGTGTCTTCATATCTCAAAAATAGTTAACACAATATTTACGAAAATATCTTACACTGTTGAACATGGCGTAGTAAACATTTAAAAGTCGAATTATATAATCAGTTTCTTTAATATTTTCCAGGTTAGAGTTTTAAACATTACTAAGAAAGGACGGTACTATACAGTACAGTACGGTTCATTGAACCGTAGCAATAGTTTAGATATAAATAGGACACAGTCTAGGTTTAGTTTTAATCATCTTTAGATGATGCCAACTTGGTTGGTGAAACGCGCGTCGAGTGCTATATAGTGTTTTGGTGTTATGGGGAAAACTACATCAGTGTTATCTTTACACCAAAGGTTCCAATCCCCTTGAAGATTAAGTTTTTATGTTTGATTTTAAGAATTAAGAAGTAAAAAATACCTTGAAAACTGTTAGAAAAACCAGGATGGTTAAGTACAAATTTATAATTTTTTTAGCAAGTAAACTTCTTATGAATTAATCTTAATTAATTAATTAATTAATTCTTTAATTTATTCTTGAATGATTTGTCTCTTTCTCTTAACCACAATCATTTGTTTTTTGCGGATGACTTGAAGTTGTTTTTGAACATATCTAGTGTCGACGATTGTTCAGTGCTTCAGGCTCTCTTAAATCGTGTTGTTACATGGTGTTCGGATAATCACCTAGTATTAAATATAAACAAATGTAAGGTTTGCTCTTTCACACTCAAAACTCAACCTTTTCTATATAATTATTTTATCAATTTGGTACCATTAGCACGCAGCAATAATATAAAGGACCTTGGTGTCCTTTTTGACGATAGATTATCTTTCGCTAACAATATAGCTGAAATAGCTAATAATGCATATAGAGCTCTTGGCTTTATTATTAGAAACTCATCATCCCTTAATGATGCTACTGCTTTAAAATGCCTCTATTTTTCTTTAGTGCGCCCTAAATTGGAATATTGCAGTCTAATTTGGCACCCTTATTATAATATTCACATTTATCATATTGAAAGAATACAGCGGCGTTTTCTGAAATTTTTGTCGTTTCGAATTGATCTTTACTTTCCTGTTAGAGGTTATGAGCATAGTCTGCTTCTGCAAAGATTTAACATTCAGTCTCTAAATGCAAGAAGGTCACTCGCTAGCTTGTCATATCTATTTAAGCTGTTTCATGGGGACGTTGATTCTCCTACTTTGCTGAGTATGTTTAATATGCGGGTGCCCAGACAGGGTTCTCGTGTTGATCATACATTTTACTGTCAAAATGCTAGAACTAATTTACTTTTAAAATCCCCAGTACATATAATGTCAAAAATTTTTAATCTTATTTGTAATGTTTGCGACCTTCATAATTGTAGTCTCAATGAATTGTTTAGGTTTGGGACTGTTTCATTTCAATGAAAATTAAATTGTAGTAGCTCGTAGCATATCCTTTTCTTTTTTATTTTTGTTTTTGTTTCCTCTTTTTTTTTGTTATTAAGTTTGTCTTAGTTTAAAATTAGTCTCATGTCAACAGACGTTATACTTAATATTATACCGCTATTATATTGTACTATTTTGTTTTGTCCTGTTAATCGAATACGATTCTGTTGGGCAATAATAATAATAATAATAATAATAATAATAATAATAATAATTATTATTATTATTATGGAATTAGTCGGCAAGCCGTAGCCCTCGTACTACCGAGGGTTGCGGCACAGCTAATATTTTTACCAGCTTCAGTCAGTCTTAATCAGACAGCGGTCAAGAGCGAAGAAGCAATACTTAAGTGAAATAAGTGCGATTTTCGAAGTGTTTTCGGTGTGTAATTATTTAGATATTGTACAAGAAGTGTTGCATTGTGTTTGAAGTGTTGAATAAAGATTTTTACTGTTGTTAAAAGTCTCACTTATCTTTAGAACTACGGAAGGAGTAACAGCACTATCTCTATTTTTTGACTTTGTGTCTCTTTTGAGGTATGAGAAAATTGTATAAATATAATTAAAATAATAAATTTTTTAACACTTACGTTAAGCAAATTGTTGAAAGCTTCATCAACGACCTCGACATCGTCTATAGCGAACTTGGTAATACAGTTGAACCTGTACTCATCCGCAGCTATGACGCCATCGTCGTTGAGGTCTACCATCTTGAAGTTGGAGTCGATGAACATCTTCATGGCTTGCGGAAAGTCCTCGTAACGCCTCCCCATGCAACACTGCTGCACCGCCTGCTTGAACTCCTCCACCGTGATTTTTCCATCCTGCAACAGGTCCTAAAATTTTGGACCACACGTTCACTGGGTTAATAAGGTGTGTCTCTGTGTGCGGTTCTGTGGAAGATTATGAGAAACGTCCTCAGTCATTCTTCATTCAGACATCCAGACACTCGCATATGAGTAACGTAATAACAAAAATATAATTTTCTGTACCTATACAGGGTGTGTCATTAGTGGGTAATTGTTCGATTACTCACAAACGGTACATTATATCAAAAAACTTTTTATATGAAAGTATTTTGGCACTAAAAGTGCATATTGTAAAAATATTTTCAATTACACAGGGTGTTCCAAAAAGTCGGGACAAGGCGCAAGTTGGTTATTTCAAATGCGCCACCCTATATATTATTATATTTTTGAAATCTAGATATCACTAAGAACATATTTGTATTAAGGTTCCCTATAGCTATCTCTTTTCGTTTTCGAGATATTTAACAGTTAATGGAAAAAACCTCGTAACACTGAATTGGAAAATAAATAAAATTTCCTCTATGACACAATGTGAAAAGGAAAAAAATGTAGTGTCAGTTAGCACAAGGGATACCTTAAATATTTCACTTGAAATTATTTGGCCATTTTTATCGTGATTTATATTTCACAATGTTAAATTACCTAAATCTCATTTTTTTTTAAATGGAACACCGTGAATTTTATGGCATTAGATGTAGAATTTAATTACCTTTCAAATGGTATTAGGATGTCCTATACGAAAGGTTGACCGGTTTCGAGATATTCACGATTTTTTGAAAATTTAGCTTCCATAACTGATAATTACAAATTATAGTCAAGTAAGTTATGAAAACAATTTATTTTGTGGAAATTATTTAACTGTCAAATAAATATTCGATTTTGTGTAATCTGTACATTTTATATGCAAGATCCAGTATTCCAAAATGCTCTCAAAAGCACCACGAATTCTGTTCATCATGTTTTCTCGTATGGCTGATGGTGTGCGGTAAACTAAATCTTCTGTGTATCCCCATAAAAAAAATCTAATTTTGTAAGGTCCGGGTACCGAGGAGAGCATGAGGTAGGTCCACCCTTCCTATCCACCTATTAGTGTAGGTACTCCCTATTTAAAAATCTCCTTACTGAACCGCTGTAATGTGCAGGCCAACCGTCATGCTGCAACCGCATCCCTGCTAAAATGTTCAGAGAATATCTTCAAGACAATTTAAAAGTTGATTTTCCAAAAAATGCAAATAATTTTCTCCATTGACAGTATTTAGGACGGTAGATATGCAGCATAGGTGGAGATTAAATGTATGGGGGGGATTCTAGGCGACAAGGTGATTGGACCATATTTTTTTGAAGTGACTGTCAATGGAGAAATTTATTATTTAGCCATAATTATTAGGGTCGTGGTTATTACTTTTGAAGATATTGGCAAGTTTCTACAATTTTGGCAGTTTTCATCATATCTAGAATATTATCAAATTTGCCATGAACATAAACATTCCAAAAACATCGGTTTGGCATGTGCCAAATACATATTGTTGTGTGTTGTGTCTGTATAATTTACACTCATTATAGATAATTACTATTATTAGGTCGGCTTGTTTAAATTACTCAAATAGATATTTTTTAAATTTATTTATTATTTTTGGAAGAATGTGATAAAGTTTTAACAAGATACTTGAACTTGATACATTTGCTGCTCAATTTCAGCAAAGACCAAAGCCAAAAGAGGGCATTACTGTGTGTTTCTCACTACTACTAACTCAACTAGCTTTGTTCTATGCCTTTTAAGTGAATCCTCGACTAGTCATCAATAGAAGAGTAGAAGTATGATAAAAAGTATTTTGGGCAAACTTTAGAAGGGTGTCTTGATGCTATATTTTCAATCTATTTTGAATACTTTTGTTCGTTGTCAATCTTTCTTATTATTTTACAAGTGGTGTAATCCCAAAAGAAACTACAATGAGTCTAACTATATATTTGGAACCTGACAAACAACTAACTAGCAACTGCATAAAAACTATTTTGATCCTCGCCTGTTTGAAGAATAAGTGTAATAATATACTTCTTCTAAAATATAATCCAATTAAATTGATGATTACAGCGGATACATATGGAGTTTTACGTAGATAGAATAAATAATTTCATGTAATGAAATATTAACTGATCTGATCTGGAGGAGAAAATTATGCGATAGTACAAACTTACTGTAACTTTCTATGATTTGGCATGTATGATTTAGCTATTCCCAAAATAATAAATCATAACTGTCCATTTCTAAACTACTGTAATTTTCTAAATCTATTTTGGCCTGGTTCCATTAATCTTTTAGTGTCATTGTTCCCATTTTCAATCCACTTACATACAGCAAGCGAAACAGACAGCTGATAAATTTTCTAAACCTATTTGCTGTATCCTTTGACATGTTGCATCTGAATTTATGTTCAGATGCAACAGTAGAATCAGAAGTATGCAACTGTATCTTTAAGTTACGTACCGGTGGATTAATGTCTGTGTACAGAGAAAAAAATAGTGTACCGTAAAAAATTAAAGCAAGAAGCTTCTATACAAACTTGTACTATGGCGTATGCTTCGTTTGTACCTTTTTTCTTTGTCTTTATTTCTTTTTATTTTGATCTATCAAAAGGGTATGTACACATTTGCAGTGAATCACACGGTATAGTTACTGAAATATAAAGGAACTTACATATGAATTTAAAAATATTAAACAAAAATCTCTTAGCCTCTCTCTCTTTCCCCCCCCTCTCTCTCTCTCCCTTACTGATTGCTTCCAGGCTTTGAGCATATAACCATATATTTTTAACAACAAAACATTAGCTATATTACATACTTTACAAAATTGTATAAAATAAAATAAAATAAAAAATCCATTATTCGTAGTAGAAAAAAATAAATGTTGCGAAAATTGAGGAAATAAATATATGCCCTAGGCGAAAAAATTGCTGTTTTTTAATAAAATATGTTTATACAGCACTGAAAAAATTGTTGTGGTGGTATTTTGACAACAAATATTAAAAATAAAAAAATCTTACACACAAAAAAGTAAAAAACCAGTGCAGTAGCTATATACAAAAAAGTCGACAAAAAGCGTTCTAAAGAGACCTATAAAAACAGCACAAAAGTTATTATTAATCGACTATAGCCTATACATTTAACTAATAGTTTCATTCTACAAAATATGATATTAAGTGCAAAATAGAAGTAAAATGAGCTTTATTAATAAATTACTATTTTATGTGTATACTCTGAACTGCAAAATTATTATCCTTAAATGGGATACCGTACTGGAGACATTTTGAAAGGGTAAAGTAAATCCTGAGTTTACTAAAATATATTTGGCCTTAGAAGAAAAGATTATCCAGGCATGCAGTTACTACTAACTATGCTACTCATTAAAATGTTATATAAATTTATTATATAGACTATATATAATGTACAGAGCATTTCTGGAAATTTGTTTCCAGAGAAATCTCGAGACAGGTCGATTTTTGCTTGGAGGGGGACATATTTTGGTACCAAATTTGACGTGCCAGCATGTACCCCCTCCCCCCTCAGCACAAATGTCAAAATTTTAAATAGGGAATAGAGGTCAAGTGACCCCTCATGTGAAAGGTCTTTCATTCTGTTTTTAGCCATATAAATATGTTTGATATTCATTTGTCATTTCACGACAAAATCCATCAATAACTTTTTTTAATGTACTATACATATAGACTACAGTATTTAAGAATGATTTGACATAAAACTCTTGAATTTCAAATAAAAGAGACTTCCAAATGACATTTGATTATTTAAATTATTTTATAGCGTAATGATCCACCAGTAGATATTGATTTGTTGGTTGTTAATTAATGTATTTACAAGATAATGTTAATATAAAAATACAAAAATTATTCAAAATACAATTACGCTATAAAATAATTTAAATATTAAAATGTTATTTGGAAGTCTCTTTTATTTGAAGTTCAAGAGTTTTATGTCAAATCATTTTTAAATAAAAATATACATTAAAAAAAAAGTTATTGATGGATTTTGTCGTGAAATGACAAATGAATATCAATCATATTTATATGGTCGAAAAGAGAATTGAAAAACCTTTTATATGAGGGGTCACTTGACTCCTACTTATTCCCTATTTAAAATTTTGACATTTGTGTTGAGTGGGAAGGGGGTACATTGCCACGTCAAATTTGGTCGCAAAATATGTCTCCCTCTTATTAACGAGCCACCCTGTTATTCAGGGTGGCTCGTTTCATTGAAATGCTCTTTATATATTAAATGAAATTAAGTAATAAGTATCTGGGTACAGATTTAATGTATAAATCTGTATCAGTAATATGTACAGATTTAGTATAGATTTCGTACTGTTCTGGTTTTGCAAAGTTACCAATTTTGTATACTTCCAATTCCAATACTATAAACTTTTAAATTTTTGTATAGGTATCTAAAAATTTGGGTAATTTCTGGGTCTCTTTCAATAATATCTAACTGTCACTATTCTTATCACGTATAAGAAATTTTTAGTCTTTTCTTCATTGTATTTATAAATTTTATACTAACATTGACTGCAACAAAAGCCCCAGTTCTTGTCTTCGATTTTGCACTTCTATAAATGTTGTGAGAGGATGTTAGTTTTATGAAGGAAGTTAGACAAATAGTGTAATAGCAGAAGTGTACTGAAATAAGTGTAATACTAGTTATCTACAATTTATTACAAGACTACAAAGCCCAAACAAAAAAAATTAAACTTTTGCATGCTTTAATTTAACACCAAGTAACAGTGTTAGTGAAGCTCTCTTGAATATTTTATTAACAATTAATAAGCAATAATATAAAGTTATAATATTGTGTGCCCTAGCTATTTATGAAGTGCAATAGGTAGCGAAAAATTATTAAAGTAAACGCAATTACAATAATTGATTTCACATTTTCAGAGAGACATAATATTTTAATGAAGAATACATTTCCAGATTTATTTTTTTAGATGCAATTTTGAAAATTGGCATGGCGAAAGTACTTCAGGAGATTAAAGACCACTTTTTGACATGAATTACCTTCTTTCTGCTTCCGGTTTCACCTAAAGTAATGCCAACTCTCGATTTTTATATCGAACACACTGTATATTATTATATTTTTGGACTCTACGTCATTTTGTGAATCCAACGATATAACATAAGTGACACTTCAGCTGTCAAATATTTTTTTTACTCTATTTTCTACAGAACGGAACGGATATTTTCTCCAGAACGGAACGGATATTTTCTACAGAACGGAAATTACAGTTGAGGGAAAGCACTCTAAATTCAAAAGTAAAATAGAGTCCAAAAAGTAATTTGACAGCTGCATTGTCACTTATATTATATTGTTGGATACAGAAAATGACGTGGATTCCAAGAATGTAATAATATACAGGGTGCTCCATATAAAAATCGGAAATTGGTATTACTTCCGGTAAAATCGAAAATGGTAAAACAGTAACTTTTATGTCAAAAAGTGACCTTTAATAAGTACTTTCGTCATGCCAAACTTGAAAAAGGGGGAAAAGAGATACCATGACTATGTGTCACACTGTATATACAGGGTGATTCATGGTGCTTGGAGTGTTAGAAACATATGAAGAACGGGTCAAGCAAACATTTTAAAAATTTGATTCCCAACCAGGCATGCTCTGTTGGCCTAAAATGCTTTCGAGAGCGCAGTGTTGCATGTTGTACGTAAAACTGTATTTTACTACAAATATTTGACTACGCCAAAGGATGAGAGACGCTCAGTATTTGTCTAACTGTACCCCAAAGTTCAACTTGTTCAAAGTGATTATTGTATGGTAGACAGACAACACGATTTATTTAAAGACCGATTTTGCACAATAAATTTGAAAATTAATTAATATCTCGAAGACTGCTTGACAAAATACTAACAAACGTTACTCAAAAACTGATATAGATTCCAAAAATGAAAAAATATTCAGAGTATTCCATTTAAATTAACAAAGACGTTGCCAGTTTTACATACAAATGGCTACACCACATCTCGAAAATTTTAGGCACATTGAGCGTGCCTAGTTACCTTGGTAACCAAATTTTCAAAACGATTGGTTGACCCGTTCTTCATATACTTCTAATACTCCACCCACCGTGAATCACCCTGTATATATATTTATTTTTTAAATAATCAAGAGAACTGTAATTTTCTGTAAATTTACGTTGTTCGTTTCAGAGATTTTCCAATTTAAATATTTGACGTGTTTTAAACGATATATCACAAATAAATGGCTGCAGTATATATTTAAATAATATAATTGATGGTATCGAGGTATAAGATTAGATAGATATTAACATAGACTAACTTAGTCTATGATATTAATAAGAACATTTTAACTATGCCTATGTGTGATCGCAGCCAAAAAAAATTTGTCTGTGGTGTGGTAATGTGTGTTTTAAACCTATTTCTCTTATTATTTGGTGTATTGTTATTGATATGTTGATAGTTCCTGTAATAATAATAGTAATAGTTTGGAGAACAAATAATATCATAGATTTTTTATAAAACTTCTATGCTAAATCTTGTGCCAATTTGATTTGTTTTTATTATAATCTGTATTCTTGGTAGCTCCTTGTAACAATTATTTTTTGCACATCAAATTCTCAAGTATATAAACAATATTTCAAATTCATAAAATAACCCCGGCAATATTATTATAGAACGCGGGAAATATTTCAAATTGCAATGTTGTTAGGAGAGGTTATATTCTCTAATATTTATTATCATTACAAACAATATTTTGAACTGCTTCCAAGGTATTCGGGCGGAACACAATTAAATGTTCACAATAAATTTAATTGGAAAAGTGCCTTGGTAAAATACCATTATGTAAGTATAATGAATTTCCCAAGAGATTTATAGGAATATGAACTTGATGAATAGATATCTAGACGGTTTCTTCAAAAGTCTGTTCAGTTCATCTTATGTTTAAGACAAAATTAATGATTATTAACTTTCTTTTTCGCACATATATTTTTGGTAGAGCATTTCAAATATTTAATGCCTATAGAAGCAATTGGAATAATGTAGGTATACTTATAATAAATAATGTAGGAAAAAAATACAAATTAATGTTTTCAAGAATTTTGATTAGGATCCATATTCTTCAAATTAATGTTATCTTGCATTTTTATAAATATCGATGCTTCATAAACAATAAAAACCTTCGTAGAATACAATTTGTATAGAACCCATTTTCAATTATATCTCTATATTATTTCTCGTGGTGGTTTTCCTTTCCTTCTTCAGGTATTGATTCACATCTATTGTGTGGTGAAAATTTAAAAAATTATAAACCCCTGTGCCAAAATAATAGGTTGTGTTAGGTCAGGGTCAAAAGTAAGTACCTATGCGGAAAACCAGACCCTCCACCTTATGGCCATATGACCTATCATATCTAAACGGATTACCTTATTGGTTGAGAATTTGTACTTTTGATATTCTGGCAGAAGTTCTGTCAATCTCAAATCTCTGTCAAAATGACAAATTACTGCCATTCAGAATATTTTTTTCCTATATGGGAAGGGTTGTCGTTTGCTTCCTTTAACTCTCTATTTTGGCAACATTTTGTACAGTCATTTCATTATCATTTTTAGTTTTATATCAAAATTATAACAATAAATACAAAAATTAAAAATATATTTATTAAAAAAAACAACAGAAAAGAAAGAACGGTCAATTAGCAGCTGTTTGCAAATGGCTTGATACTTTTTGAATGGCAGTTGAAAACTAGTCTGTCAAGGCGGTATTATAGCTCACATAAACATTGTATTTTTTACATTTACGGAATAAATCCAGTCCAGTAAAACACAATTGCATAGTCAGTTCTATACGAAGCCGTAGAAGGGCCATGTATGAAATTTTTTTAAAATTCAGACTTTAAAGTCTGAATTCAGAATTTAATCTCTGAATTCAGACTTTAATCTCTGAATTTAGACTTTAATCTTTGAATTCTAAACTATCAACTGTTATGCCTGAACGTACGACTGCAATTAGGTAACAGGATACTATGCCTTAAGAAAGTATCTACAAAATATGGGCGTATATAAAGAGAAATTAATCCGTGGACTCTGTAATGAAGGCTCTGAACAAGTAACTTATACCGTCTATTATGAGTGTCGAGCGGTAACTTAGAGGAAAAACCACCGTTTGGGAGATGTAAATTTGTTAACATAACATTCAGTTAGGTAATTTAAATGATTTGTTATTAAAATGATAATTAATATACCGAATTTTGGCAAAATCATTCATTTGTTTTTCATGGCACTACACTTATTATTAGTGGTATCATAAGTACCATTATTAGTGGTATCCGTATATATGACAAGGAATGAATTTTAGGTATAGAACATTCTACATAAACTAAAATTTGAGTTTTGGTGATTTCTCGACTTTGAACTGAAAATTTGAAGACCCTGTATTATACTTTCAGGACATTAATGTAGTTGTTAATATTAAAGTCTGAATTCAGAGTTCAAAGTCTGATTTCAAAGTTTAAAGTCTGAATTCAGAGTATAAAGTCTGAATTCAGAGTATAAAGTCTGAATTCAGAGTTTAAAGTCTGAAATCTACGAAAGCGAAGAAAAATTTTTAACGTGGCCCTTCTACGCCTTCGTAGTTCTATCATTATATAGGTACACATATTTAGTGACTGCGATCACCGAAGAACAAAGGCTTGTAGTCCAACAGTGCGTGTTTACATTTTATTGCATCACTTTATTTATATTTAGGTACCCAAAAAGGTAATGCAGTGCATAACCAAACAGTGTAAATGCAGGAAATTATTTTAGTGTATTCAGCAATATTCACCTGCTTTTCCAGTATAAGATTTTTATTCTTGTTAGACGCAACTAAATTTCAAGAAACCAAACCCTGTCAACAGTTTTTGTAGGAAGAGTTGGTTTTCTTATTTTTTTTTTAATTTGTTCAGTGTGTCAAAATGCCAAAGAACGGGAGAATAAATCATCGCAACTCATGAACTATTAAACTTTTGTTAGAAACTACACAAAATTATTATTTGGCGCAAAATGAACTACATTTTGTGTAATTAACTTCAAAAGTTGTAGGGAACATCTTTTAACGTACGATGTATACAAAATTCCGACCTTCTACGAACGCAGAAAAACAATAGAAATAGTTTTCTGGCACCGTTTTCTTTTAAAATCAAACAATCTGTCATGAGCTTGTCTAGAGTGTCGGCCGCAGCAAAACAACATAAAAAATAAATGAAAACAGAAAATAAATTACGTCAGTTCATCGAGATAAAAGATAGCAATCCTTAATAAAAGAAAAAAATTAAGAGTCAATTTGAATGTCTATATAGTTATTTTTGTATCTAGAAATGGTATTTTTGCGTTCAAGAATGGTGTTATTTTGCCGAGCTTGGTGAGGCAAAATATCCATTCGAGAACGTAAACGCATTTCGCGTTTGAGATACAAGCAATATTTTTTCGAAAACTGCAATAAAATAAGACAATTGTGTAATATACAACAATTTAATTTATATTTTTTATATTTTCAATCGTTTGAACCGTGTTTGAATCACGACGGTTTAGGCTCGGTGACTATCATAAAGATTGCAACCAAATAAACAATAAAGTTTTTGGAAAACTGTCTCCAAAATCATTCATATTCTAAGAGTGTTTAATTCAAAATGAGGTGGAAAGTGAAGACTAGCATTTACCAGAGGAAGTATTGCAAGGAGCACAAAGTGCTGTTTCACATTAATCCCCAAAAAATCGTTGAGACATTACGAGATTGCCTAGAACGAATTCAAAGGGTGGTACAGTTCGAAGAAAATTCAAAAAGTGTCCGGAACGGTATTACTGGCATATTTCGAACATAAAATTAATAAAGTTAAACCTTCGACGTTATGGTCAGTATATTCCATGTTAAAAAGTACACTGAATGCCAAAGAAAATGTAAATATCAGAAAATTTCCAAAACCAATACCATATTTAATAATCAAATCAGTTGGATACCTTTAAAAAAAGTCTAGAATTGTAACTAAAGAGGAAATTGAGAGATTTTTACAGGAAGCACCTGATAATAGATTTCTGCTAGAAAAGGTACTTCAAATTAATATGAATCGATCGATTTAACTAATTTTGGACGACTTTTCAGGTCATTTTAATAATTAGGGTTTGTAGAGCTTTAAGAAGCTACTAAAGATAACGATCGATGATAAAGAAGACAAAGATTCAATTATTATTATAAGAATTCCCGATTCCAAAACTCATACTCCGAGATGTTTTGAGTAGCTATTAGGACACTTGAGACAGACAGTCCCAGACAACCTCACCCGGAATCCTGACAGAAACGTCACGTTATCCTGAAAAACTTGACGATAACGAGACGTTTTTCAGGATAACCTGACGTTTTTTCAGGATAACGTGACTTTTTTCTTTTCAGGATGCCAGGTGAGACTGTCTGTCTTAAGTGTCCTAATAGCTACTGTTTTGTGATTTCAAGTCCACACCAAATGAAGATATACGAAGTATGGCGAAGATTTTTTTGTGAAGTATGTCAGAGAAAAATGTGTTAACCAAGTGATTGGCATCAACAAAATAAGGCATGTGCCAAAAGAAAAGCAACTTATCTCAATTTACCTCATCCGGAAACTTATTCAAGACACTGCTTTAGCCGTTCTTCCGCTACTCTGCTAGCTGATTTAGAAGCCGATAGTACCACCATTAAACAACATGGGGATGGCGTTCTAGTACGGTAGCGGAGACATATACAGTGAGGACATAAAGTCCGTCCCCCCCCCTCTAACTTTTGAACCACTGGGTAGATTGTGATGAAATTTGGAACGATAATATATGACTAAATTCTGCATTTTTTGACACATTAATGGCAGCTCTGAATGTCAAAGTGACAGCTGGGCGCGCATTAGGAAGTTTTTTTTAAATGGTAATGGGGATCGAGTGGGGACTCATTTTGAAGCCATTTTTATGCTCAAAACATCCCCCAAATTTGAGAACATTTGGTTCAGTAATTTCCAAATAAAAACCAGTAATATCAGTTTATAACATAATCCTTTTACCACATAATCTTTATAATAGAACTTACCCATGGAACATTTATTTGTCAGGAGATTCATGGAGGTCATTTTCAACATCTTTTGAAGTAACACGTCTTTTCTAAATTTGTTTCCGCCTCTAAGTTTAATTTAAATTATAAGTCATAATTTTTTAAATAAGGTTATTTTAGGTTAGGGATGGTTTATTGTTATTTGTTTACTTTTAATTTTTGTTTTGCTGTGAATAATTTACAATAATTTGTAATATGTATGTAAAAAAATGATATAACAGTAATTGATATTACTGGTTTTTATTTGGAAATTACTGAACCGAATGTTCTCAAAATCAGGTAATGTTTTGAGCATAAAAATAGCTTCAAAATGAGTTATTACTCGACCCCATTTCCATTTAAAAAAATGTTCCTATTGCGCGCCCAGCTGTCACTTTGACATTCAGAGCTGTCATTGATGTGTCAAAAAATGCAGAATTTAGTCATATATTATCGTTCCAAATTTCATCACAATCTACCCAGTGGTTAAAAAATTAGAGGGGGGGGACGGACTTTAGGTCCTCACTGTGTAGAAGATTCTATACAAAATAAAATTTCAATCGCAAGAAAATTGTTACCATCTTCAGCAGAGCCTACGGAACTTGCCAATAATATAACGCGCGCAGTAAACTCCAGATCTAAAAACTATGATAACTGACAGCACTGGATCTGGCATAAATTTAACTCAGTGCAATATCGGCACTTTCAATTTACATAATTTGAATTTAAAATTGTTCCAATTTAAAAAATATATGATGACGTCACAACTCTAAAACAAATCCAGATAAAATAAAATATTTCATGTCAACACGTGTATTTTTAAATAACAAAATCGACCTGTCACGGCGTTTTTTAAAAAATTACCCTGTATAAAAGTTATGAATTTTGTGCGTTACTTTATCACCACACCGTATAACAGAACGCTTTGTGATCAATTTTTCACTCAATGACCCTTTTTGATCTTTGAGCCTAACATAAACATAATATCATCCCATATCCCACACATCTACCATATTTTGCTTGACTTAATATTTACATTTAGAAGTATAAGTATTTAGTATCGGGTGTTGCAAGTTAGTTCAACACAACAAAATATTAAAAACAAATTTTGAAAAGGTAAATTGTACAAACATGCTACAAACATAGCATCCATTTGAAGTAGATAAGTAAAAAAATTCAAGTTCCCGAGGACATTCGTTCTAGGTATACAGACAATAGTGTATGTACCATCACCGAGTGTCAGTCTTCCCTAATACCAAAGACCAGACAACTATTATCTATTAGATCTCCTCAGTACCGTACAGTGATAATATAATAGTTTGGTGGTCCATACATTACTTATAGCGCAAAAGTTTAGTGTATGTACCACCTCTACCACTATTAGTTATCTTCACTCTATAAGACCTGTACGGCACTGATAATACCTAATAGGTCGAAAGAGCTGTCTGTCATTTGTATTAGTGGTGATTGACACTCGTGTAGTAAAGATGTATTACCTCAGTTTATGTAGTTGTTATTGTTAACGAGGACTGGTGTTCAAGCTACTGTAAGCATACCAGATTTTAACTTAACTTAAACTATTTATCACTCAACGCTTAAACTTAAAAATGGGATAACTCCTTTGCAACAAAAGGTCTCGTCAAATGGACACGAGCGTTACTGATTTATTTCACAAGCAGCATATTGAAAGTCTTACTACCTACCTTATTAAAATCAGCAAGTTCGGCTATTTCCTCCCAAAGACTGAGCATTATGTGCTGATTTTCTTGAAGTCTGTTGTAACTAAATTCTCCTTTGCCTTCGATTATGGTAGCCCGCAGAGCCAAGCAGGCGAAGTCCCTTTCGTCCAAGTATCCATTGTTGTCGATATCTGAATAAATTAAATATGTTTAGTTACAGTTATCTATTGAGAAATTTAACTGTTTATAAGTATAAATAAGTAACTGTTAATAGTAATTTTAAGAATACTCTCGCCAAAAAACCCTGGAAAGGAGTAACAGTAAAGTTTAAAGTATTTAAAGTTATTAAATAGATATACTATATATATTCGAAGAGACAAATAAAACTCAAATAAGAACTGATGTGTTTTATGCTTCAAAAAAATTATCCAACTTTTCTCATTATAATTTTTCTATCTGTAGCACAGATTTAATAGCCTTGTATATTAAATCTGTGATCTTTAGCAACTTTTTCAAAAGTGTAGCCAGATACCCAAAAAAATTATACGTACCACTTCATTCAGTTTAAGAAAGAATAATGTTTACAATACCTAATGTCTATTAGGTACCGTAATAGACATTAACTCTATTGAGAAAGGCCTAACAAGCTGAAATAGTAGTTTATAGAGTGTTTGGAGTGGGTTGGAACCTTTGGTGTGAAAATATCACTGACATAGTTTTTCACATAACACTAAAACACTATACAGCACTCGCCGCGCGATTCGCCAACCAAGTTGACATCATCTGGATATGATTAAAACTAAACCTATGCTGACATTGTGTTCTACCTCTCCGACCGGTCATACTATTTTTACATTTAGCAATTGCCAAACTCTGAAAAGTATCCAGCTGCCTGGAATTTGTTACATTCCTAATTAGTCTTAAATGGCCACTATCTATTTTATGGTTGTTCTCAAACGCATGTTGGGCGACACTAGACTTATCTATTCTACCATATTTGAGATGGGCCATATGTTCCTTGAATCTAGTTTGAATTGACCTTCTAGTTGTCCAACATACTTTTGATTAGTCTTTACAGCTAATTTCGCAAATCCCCGACTGTTCCTTAGTTTCTATTTTGCCTGTTGGATTGCCCAAAAGAGGAAGGCCGAACAGGCCAAAATACTAGTATATAGAATGTTTTCTATATATTTCTTGAAACATCTAAATGAGAATTGTTTTTTTCAAAACAATTATCTAATTTTCGTTTATTTATAAAACAAGAAACTTTTAATAAACTAAAGGGGAGCTACATTCTTGGGCAATCACCTAGGAGAATACATCTAATAAAATAAGTAAAAGAATAATTAATAGATAAATAAAGTGAAAGTCATTATATTTATACTTCCTTCTTATTATATTGTAATATCACGTAATATTGAAATACATAGGTAATACAAAAATATATATTTTAATTTTTGTTTATTTTTGACTGTTAAACACCTGCAAAAGTTGGTAAACACTATTAAGAATACCTAGATCTATCAACCATCCACAGATGTGTCTTGAACATTAATGGATACCTAATGATCACACATTTTATTTGTTTATTTTCTTAGAAATCGGTCGTGGCATATTAACTATTAACTTACGAAAGTTTCAGGCGGGCATGCTACAAGTGGATCTTATTCTGATAGTTTTTATTTTTATATACCTAAAGAACATTGTCAAGAGTGGGTATCTATTTTTATATGCATTAAGGGAAATGTCTTGAGTAAATATAGAACAGATTCGTTGCAAATGTTGGAGTTGTTGTTTCTAAGCAGACAAGTTGTCTGAAAACTGTTTTCTTATAATTTCTAACTAGAAAATTAAATGTTCTGCCAAGATTTTTCGGTCGATGATCCTGTATTTAAAACAAGTCGTTTTATGTAAGTCTTGGATGGATACAAGATATTTTTATAGACGTTGAAATTGAACAAAACAAAAAAGTATTTGTTTCTTTCGATTTTTATAATGCTATTGACTTCTTTTATTTATTATGGACTGATTTACTACCTCAGTAAAAGTTGATTTATTTCTGAACATCAACATTGGCAGGAGAAAAAAGAAAATGTTCTACAAATAGTATGCTTAAAAACAAAAAGAAATACTTTCCATTTTAAGGATAACAAAAATTTGAAAATATACTTTAGGTTCATAGCTACATCTATACACAGGGTGAAGTAAGTGAATTTGAACGTTTAAATCAGTCTAGAATACTCTGAATACTAGAGACATGAGCGTTTCTGTCTGTGCTAATAGAATTTGAACATATTCAGTTTTTTTAACAATGATTAAAGTCGCGACTACAAAATTTATGCATCGAAATTTTTTTATTAATTAATTAATTTAAGATTTTGATTTATTACTATATTTTTTAATACGTATTCCGTCACATTGCTGAAAATATAAATTATTTATGTAACTATAGACTTTCCACAAAAAAAAAGGTGGAGATTTATATTTGTCATCAATAAAATATTTATAAATATGTCTGAAAGTGATAGAGAAAAACTTCAAAGATAAATAAAACATTGGCAGCAAAATGATTTGATCGTAAGACACATTGTACAAAAGCATTCATCTACTTTGAACTTCCAGAAGTAATTTTAGATAAATAAAATACATATTTATTTAGTTCATTAATATAAATATATATTTTCTTTTAAATGACGTATGTATGTACCTATGTATGTATGTATTTTATGTAGTAACATATTTATATACAAAGAACTGTGTAATAGTAATCTTTATTGTTAGTAGGATATACTGACAATAACTATTTTTTTTTAAGTTGGACATTCTCTTTCATATAGATAGCAATATAGTGAAATATAGGTAACAGTTCTGTTTATTATGTATGAGTATTTGTTTTATAAATTCGGCAATTTATTAAGCCTAATGCTCTCTATGCTTAGTAAAACAACAAGTGATAAATATTAAAATGCAATTAAAAAGAAACCTAACCATTGTGTATCCTTTAGAAAACCTGCAGGTGCAAGTGTGTTGATATGTGGATGTGTAAATAAATAGTCATTAAGGTTGTGGCCTATTAAACCACAACTAATTTTAATATTCTAGTTCCCTTTTCTATTTTTACACTTGCACTGACAAAGCAGTTTACTCGGTTGTCATGGTTTTTAGCAGGACATACCCTGCCATTGATTTCTTAAATAAAAGTATACAAAACAAAATAATGTTTTCGTTCAGCTTAAGAAATTGCTTATCATCAGACATAGGTTTGTCTATGATCTTGTCTATGTCTTGTCTTGTCTATGTCTTGTCTTGTCTATGTCTTGTCTTGTCTATGTCTTGTCTTGTCTATGTCTTGTCTTGTCTATGTCTTGTCTTGTCTATGTCTTGTCTTTCTATGTCTTGTCTTGTCTATGTCTTGTCTTGTCTATGTCTTGTCTTGTCTATGTCTTGTTTATGTCTTGTCTATGTCTTGTCTTATCTATGTCTTATCTTGTCTATGTCTTGTCTTGGCTATGTCTTGTCTTGTCTATGCCTTGTCTTGTTTTGTCTATGTTTTGCCTTATTTGGTCTGTGTTGTCTATGACTTGTCTTGTCTTGTCTATTTTTTGTCTTGTCTATGTATTCTCTTGTCTATGTCTTGTCTTGTCTATGTCCTGTCTATGTACTGTCTATGTCTTGTCTTGTCTTGTCTTGTCTATGTATTGTCTTGTCTATGCCTTGTCTTGTCTATATCTTGTCTTGTCTGTCTTGTCTTATCTATGTCTTGTCTTGTCTTGTCTATGTCTTATCTTGTCTTGTCTGTCTTGTCTTGTCTATGTCTCGTCTTTTGAATGAACTGATATTCAAACTGTACTTGTAATTCAATGCAGAGTGTTTAAAATTTTTTATCCGGGATAATTCTATAATAAATTAATCATACGTAGGCGCATTTTACAAACAGTTTATAAAGATTAGGATATGAACGTTATTAACATACTTTATAAAGAAGATAAATATACATACATAGGAGAACAGAATACAGAAGGAATCATAACCCTGAAATATAAATCTGAACTAAAGCGCCCCATACACTAAGATACAGGTTGCGATTCATGTATCGATGCAGATGTTTCATCAAACATGCATCTTGTAAACTTAGCAAATACACTGCGATCCATTGTTCCATTATTTCACTGATACGACAGTGATCCATGCATAGTGTTTCCAGGAACAGTGATATTTTGCGAGTTGTAGCTGAAAGCTGAGCTAGTAGCTGAAAAACATCTTATGCTTTGAATTTTTCTCACTACAAAATCCTCATTTTTAGTGGGATATCTTTCCTTGCATTCTTCACACAGTACTTCATATGAATTATTTTTAAATTATCCATGGGTGTATTTTTACCCTTAGTATCCCATAAACACGGATGTATTCTATAAAGTCTTCCACAAACTCACGATCACGATCCATTTTGAACACAAGAAACCAACAACCTTCGAAGAAAACACGTGGTACTGATGAAATTGTGTCGATACCGTGCCATACACGTTGAAACATGCATCAGTTCCAGTTGCACCGAGTCGCGGAGTCCCGATCGGCGTGGGACTCTGAAACATGAGTCTCAACCGACCGATACCGATACTACTATTTATCAGATACATTGCCCTTCATTAACAAACTTGCATCATAAAACCTCTGCGTTGATACATGCATCGCAACATGTATCTTAGTGTATGGGGCGCTTAATGTTTAACTTAATATATTGTAAATTATCTCTGGAAAAATCCTAATGTAAATCATCTGTGATCTTTTATTTATATATCTGATTTTACTACCACATAATTTCTAAAAATATTCCCATGTTTAATGATAATAACTAACAACAATAACCATTAAGTAGCAGTTGTATTAAATAGTATTAGTATATTTTTGGTTTTTTAGTCTGCTTAGAAACAATATCGTCTGTGATTATACTGAAAACTAAACAGTTTGTGAACAGTGTAACGATGTCCTTTTCTTAAGATATATACTGGGAGTTAAATATCTACACACCACTATACGTCTATTGTACATTTTAGTAAACATTTTTTTGAAAATTGTTAGTTTCACTTAACTACTCGTTCTTAACTACGTGTCGTAATTGAACATTTTTATTACTACTTTGTGACAAAATTGTTTGTACCACTGGCAGGATTTTCATACTTATTTTTAATTAAATTCTATATGCGCTGAGCTATTTTATAATTTTTTTAAAAGTAGATATGCTTATTAGCTTATTGCTTGTGTGGGAGAGTGAACGGTTTATTATTATTATTACTATGTAATCCGCATTAGGGCATAATAAGGTAATGTAAGTTCTAACTACCATTCAATGCAGCAACGAGAGGAAATCTCATATCTCTTAAAAATTGACACCTCAATAATTGGAGGCAAATTTTTCATAAGCCGTATGCGCTCTTTCGTCCTACCACACCCACATTTTCGTCGCGTTTTAAGTTAGTTTAAGACATTAATTATTGTCTAAAACTTTCCCAATTGAGCTTTTTACATTTCTTATAGTTATAGATCGGTATAGTAATACATGAATCCCCAAGTTTAACAATTTTTATGCAGTTTTTTATATACCGTGTTCATTTAAAAACTTCCCTCAACAAATAGGATATCAAAAATGAAAGAAAAAAGCTGATGAATGTTTCTCTGACTGAATAAAATTTTATTAACTATTAAATTATTCAATTTTCTTAAATACTTTCTGGGAATAATACTTACAATTATAATTATTTTTTCTTTAATTTAATGCTAACAAATATTTTGGAAATTATCTTTTGTTTTCTAATTTAACCCATCATCTATCTTAGTTACTTTTTGAGATAACAATGGTGGGAACTAAAAAACGAACCACCCTGTAAAAATTGTAATGATAGAAACACTGCAGCAAGAGTTTTTTGTTTATTTGTACTCTTCAAGAGTTGACTTGAGGCTCTATTTAGCTAGTTAACCAACATATACAGGGTGTTCCACGAAACCAAAGGTTAGAGTATATATCTATACCAAAATATACCTCATTGGAGTATAAAATGATCAATTTTATTTTATCCTCGATCAACTTAAAACCAAGATTGTCGCCACGGAATTTATAAATTTAATAGCTATGTTATTATATTATATATAAATATGAATTTATGTAAAATTATTATACATAAGAAAATAAACTTTAATAGTAGGTATTTAATAGTTAAAATAAAAATAAAATATTTTACTTATTGCATTAAAATGGTCCTAAAATATCATCATTAGTGAATGAGTGAATGAAATCGATTATAATACAATTAAAAACATTTTTCAAAATTACTAGCACTCTATAGTGTTTGCCACAGTTGCCATATTTCTTGCTGTTATCTAATTTTTAATCTTAAGTATTTAAAACACTCGGCAAGATGTACCTAGCAGCAAATGCACTTAAATTAAGTACACGGTCAAATAAAAAATGTGACACCCCTTGCATCAGTCAACTCGATCCTCAACAAGTGTCAGCACTGAATTAGAACACGGAAGAAGAAAAGGAAACACACATTTTACATACCATACAAATACTTGACGACGAAATTGACTCTGTTGTCCCAACTGTAAGCCATGCTGTTTCGCGGATGTAACTTTTTGTTCCGGTTCGAACTACCCGAAATGCAACTACCTAGATCTTAAATATGAATCTAGTCTGAGCGGCGATGAACCGGCGTCTATTTTAGAAAAGCGACGTTGGCGTCTCGACGTAAGACGCCGGCCCCGGCCGAATGCGAATGACCATTTTAGAACGTTTTCTTAATTTTATTCAACTGTTCCGCTGGTACGAGGTGTATACGAAAAATAACACATGTACAAGGTGGCCCGTTTAATATGGGCCTATACCTTATCTCAGAAACTACAAGTCCCATGGAAAAAAAATTATATGAAATTGCTTTTTTCAAAGTTATCTTCAATTTTTTAATATTTTCAAATTTATAACCTGTTTATATACAGGGTGGTGCACTAAAGTTCCTTTTTTTTAAATAGCACACCCTATATATTATTACATTTTCAGAAAGCCCTTCTAAAGACAAGTTCAATGATATATAATATGATAGGTCTGATGCTCACCGTTTCAGAGTTATTGAGTATTATCTTCGGGAAATAGCCAATATTAAAATCCCATATTCTGAGGATAATCATTCAGAAACGATGGGATACAAACCCATCATATCATATATCTCTGAATTTGTCGATAGAAGGGTTTTCTAGAAATGTAACAATATACAGGGTGTTCCATTTGAAAAAATCGTGAGAATTTATGGTTTTCGAAATATGGCAACACGGTAGAAAAAAATTAATAAACTGAATATTGAGTAACTACATAATAAAGTAAATAAAATTAGAATTCTCTTGGCGCAAGTTGATGCTCAAAAACTTAATTATTAACTTTTCTAGCACCATTTTAATATGGGCTATTTCCTGAAGATAATTCTCCATAACTCCGAAACGGTGGATGTCAGACCCATCATGTCATATATCATTGAACTTATCTTTAGAAGGGCTTATAATATTATATATAACAGGTTATAAATTTGAAAATATTAAAAAATTGAAGATAACTTCGAAATAAACAATTTCATATAGTTTTTTTTCCATGAGTCTTGTAGTTTCTGAGATAAGGTATAGGCCCATATTAAACGGGCCGCCTTGTACAGCGTGTCAACTTAAATTTTGACCCCTTCTATCTCCTTATTTGGCAGATATTGAAAAAATTTAAAGAAACACCTTACACAATCTTTTCTGAATTAAAAAAAAATCGTTTTCAAAATTACCTAGTTCCAATGCATATAATGTGGCAAAAAAGATTGTTTTTGATAGAACACCATGTATTTTTTTCACTGATCTGTAGTACTCTTTGAGCTGATGGTGTATGTAATGTATAACTTTTATAAATTTACGTAAAAATAAGCTTGTGATAGACATAATAGTATATTATATACCTAGGTTGAGAAGTGAGCTATTATTGAACGAGAAATTTTATATCCTGAGGCGCGTAGCGCCATTGAATATAGTCAAAGGTAGCGCCGAAGGATATAATTTTCGAGGTAAATAATGGCCTTCTCAACCGAAGTATATATAGTATTTTTTTTACTACTAATAGCCGAATTAACACCAGAAGATCTTATTTTCATTTTAAAATCAGACATTTCCCCTATTACTCAAACATATCGAAATATCAAGTAGGTGAAGTGTCAAACTGATGCGTGAAATGTCAAACAAATGAGTTTCAATACAATTTATTATTAACCTAGGTAAATAATGAATTCATTATTTACCTAGGTCAATAATGAACTACTTCTCATTACACAAATGAGGTAAATAATAAGGTTTTCTCATGTTACTAGTAAAAAAAAATATTTGTTTTTCTCTTTCGAAGGGGCTTCGCTTTGTCACTCTTTGTTGACTTTTAACTGTAAAAATAATGACACATAATTACTTATAAGTTTAAAATACTTGAAGTTGGTTTCCAAAATCAAACATTTTAGTTGTTTAAACGATTTAACAGAGTATATGAAAGTAAAAAAAAAATGTTTTAGTTAGAAATACCTACAAGTTTAACAAATCATCAATTAAGTTACACAAATTCATCAGTTAAGAAAACAAATCCGGTTCGGGAGAATTAAATCAAACATTTCTCATACTTTCATTGATTATCCTGGTATTTTTTTTCGTAAACCCACAAGAGATAGGTATATATTTTTAAATCAACTCGAAGAGTACTTACGAGATCGGCAAAAATATGGTTTTCCATTAAAAACAATTTTTTTTCACGACCCTGTATCCTGTATCTACGCTAATAGATCATTTCGATTAAGGTTTATAAAATTATTTTGAAAATGCCGTATAAAGACGAGTATAAATGCCGGTAAAGAGATACATTCAAATATTTTCACAGAAAAGGAGGTAGGGAAATGTCAAAATTAGAGTTGGCACCGCTTCTATATAACACACTGAGGAACAAATAATTATTGACGTTAGAATATTATGAATATTTTCTTAAAAGACTTACATCTTGTTTAAGAAATAATTTATATACATATACATACCATAACAAACCTATTGTCTAGTCTAGCCTATTGGTCTAGAGCTTGTTGGAGTATGTCTTTCTATTCTTTAAAATAACTTCTTTTTATCGAAATTCTCTCATTCCCAGGCTTTCTAAATCTTCTACTTGTTTTAACCACCTTACTCTAGACCTAAGTTAACATTCGTTATCAAGTTATCCCTTTTAGATTTACATTTTTTATCATTATCTAACCGTCGTTTTTCTGGGATATTCATTTATTTCATATACTTCTTTGTTTGTTCCTTTTCCCTAACTTTTATCCTTAGATTTTACACCAGCTTCCTATTTAGCTTCCATACTTACTACAACTCCAATGTCTCAGTTATAAATTGCATATTACTGCTATATATCAGGGCTGCTGCCCTTGGTCATGTAACTGCTATAAATCACCAATTTAACTTTTCTGAAAGCCATCCAACTTTAAATTATTCGTAGATATAGAACTTGTATTATATTTCCAATTATTTTTTCATCATATTCTCCTTTTTCGTGAATAACTAAATCCAAATACCCATATTTATACACTCGATTGTTTCCATCTTCTCTAATTCGCGTTCTTCCCCCAATAATAAATTGCATTTCCTTGATATATCAAATATCTTGTTTTATTACTAACTCTTGTTATGTTTTATTTCATACTCTAATCTTTCACTTGCTCCATGAAATTTTCTCATTACCTTTATTAGTTCATCTTCTGATCATGGAATTATTACAGCTTCAGCAGTATTTGTGATAAACATATGCCTTTTAATATAATTAATAAATCTAGCTTTTCTTGTTGGTAATTCTCTTTCAATCATGACTCTTTCCAAAATCAAGTTAAACAATCCTGATGACAGTGACCCTTTCATCATTCATAGCCTATAATATATAACAAAATAAATAATTTGACATGACTACTAAATGTTGAAATCGTAAACATTAATTTCTATTTCATTTTAAAATTAAGATACCGGCCAATTTGTTAGAACAAAAAGTTCTAACATTTAAGATCAATTACATATTTGTGTTTCATCAACCTTGCAAATACTTATAGATACTTGACTTGTAGTGTGATAATGAGGGTAAAAAATAACATTACAGTATTTACTAGAGAAAGAGAAACAGCCTTAGCAAACCCCACGGAGAGGGATTCCGACGTAAAAACTTAATACTAAACTATTGGTAACTCAATAAACTAATGTGCTGCAGTATCTGGAGTTTCTCAAGCCTAGTCAGCTGTATGTACTGTTTCAGGTTTCAGTTAACCTGTTCAGTTCCAAATTTCAATCAGAAGAGTATAATACTCAACTGATGGTGGGGTATTACCATGTAGTGCAAAGGATCAGGATAAGGAAATGGATATTATAAAGAAACTATAACAATAAGAAAAACCTGCCACTCTGGAGTGGCAGTGTTTCCAGGACAACGGGTAAATATTGACGTGCTTTAGACGTTCATAAATTACCAAGAGTGCTGAACATATTTGGTAGTAACCGTGTCGCATTAATACAACATTATCGGAAGCATATGTGGAAAAATAGATGCTTATTATGTTGTTACTCCTTCCGGGGTTCTAAAGAAGTGAGACATTTAATAACAACAATAAAAAAATCTTTATTTAACTATTCGAACAAAATACAATAGTTCTTGTACGATATCTAATTAAAAACACGCCGAAAATCCTTCGAAAATTGCAGTTATTTCACTAGTAGAAGAAGTATTGCTTCTTCGCTTTCGATGGCTGTCTGATTAAGACTGACTTCCCTCGCCGGTATGCCGTGGCCTTTATATAGGCGAACTAGGCTTCTAGATCCTTGTGGTAATTCAAGTTCAATAAGTAATTGATAACTAAGTTATACGAGGGGTATTCGATATGTATCGGTGGTGACATCCAGGAAATGTGGACAAAAGGACTTATCTTCCTTATCCTATCTTGAGGCCCTAGAGGGTTGAGACCTCGCCCATGGGAGAGGCATAGCACCCCTAGATTGAGCAGAATTCGGGCATTGTGTCGGCAATTTTATAACAATATTATCTTACATTTTATCAAAAACAATGATTGAAAACCTTCAGTATGTTCTCCTTAGTATCACATAAATATAATATTAAAATGACAAATTACTAGTCAGTTGATGTAGTTATAAAAATTGATTCTGCCGCAATTTTAGATACATGAAAACATTTAAATAGCTCAAATTTGTAAAAATGCCAATAAACAAAGCTTAATAAAAATATCCGTCGAAGGGATATTCCCATTCTATTTTTTCATTCGTTGTAGTCAGAATCTGGCGAATAATGTATAAGTATAAGTAACTCACTGACGTTTCCATAATGAGTGTATCGACTAAAATATTTTCCAGAAATGCTGTAAGTGACTAACTATAATTACCTACGAACTTAGGTAAAAATAAAATTACATTATTATAGATATTGCAAATACATATTTTGTAATATATTCACCTAATATTTTATAGAAGAATCATATGAACATTGTATTTAATACTATATTTTTATACATTCTATAAAAATATTTAATAAAATAACTGAACATTGACATTTACTGAGCTCGCGAAAAAATTTGTGATATAAATATTTTGGAACCAAATTATTCTGTTTGAAGTTAGATGTCATATGTTTAAATCTTAGAAAAGCATGATTTATGGTTGATTTTTGCACACACATTTAACATCTATTACTTAAGATCAATCTGTTCTGATTTCTCATCTAAGAAATACAACAATACTTATACACCCATTTATGCAACCCATTTAAATTTTAGATCTAGTTCGGGTTAGCCAACTTTTCTCTCTTACTTTTCTTATAACATAGTAGAAAATAGAAGATAATATAAAACAAATAAAGGAAAATATTCGAACTTATCTATTTAAAGAGTAAAACACACTGAAAGAGTAAAACACACTCAAAGAGTAAAACACATTTTCAGTAAGATATGCTTTCAGGTTTTTTTTAAACAAATTATAGCCGCTTGTGGATTTGATATGACCCAGTAAAGCAATATAGCTCTTGTTGTTGTTGGAAGGCGGCACGGTTACCCGCAGCACTCAGCCCTTTTGACCCATTGTGCCTACTGCTAGTCGAGAGCTATTGGAAGAGACCCGTGCTATGTGCATAGGCCAACACCAGTTCTAGTGAAACCTCTCTAATGTCCCGGGGCAGGAGAAATGCTGCACCCAGCTGTTTGACTCCTCATCATCGTGTCCGCAAAACCTGCACCTTCTAGTGTCACTAAGGCCAATAGTATTAAGGTGCTTGTTGAGATGTCCGTGACCTGTTAACAGTTCTGTGGCCATTTTTGTTACGACTTAGCGCAAGTATTGATCGAGTTGCGTTCGACCAAGGCCCTTCAATTAAGAGCCTGGCTTGTCGCAGCCCAGTCCCATTCGACCATTCTTTCTCTGATCTTTTCCTGATCCAGTTTTCAATAGACCTTGTTATATAACTAGGTGGATGCCCGAGTACTGTTTCGGTGCCTGTATAAACTGTATACTTGAGATTATAAGCCTTAATAGTGTTATACTCGTATTATAAACCTTTTTTGTAGATGGTATGGTGATATGGGGTACTAAGATCAAGCCCATGTCTGGTTACCATAGATCGGTATATACCGTTGTTTCTGGTAAATACATTGATTGCATACATACAATACAGTACAATACATACGATAAATAGGTATATTGATTATTATTATAAGATACATGAGTCTTTTTCCCTAAAAATAAAAATGGTACAAACCGCATCCTTCTATTTTTGTTATTTCCTATAAATAGTTTTTGGATCCTGTTTTTTTGATAGGAAGAAAAACAGGAAATTCCACTGGAAAAAGCTCAAGTTGTGATCGTATCACAACAACGAATAGTTAAATCAAAATTATTTTTATATCATCGAATGTATAGTATCGACAATATCGAAAAAATACCTCTAAATTTCCAACCATGTAGACCTACGTCAGTGGTATACATGATGTATACATGGTGGTATACAGTGGCTATGTCATACAACGAAAAAGAAGTTCTGTGGTTTTCAGAAAAACCTTTCAGAGATTTTTATGATTTTTTCTTATGAATTTTATCTGGGAACATAGTTCAAGGTATAATATTTCTAAAAATAATGTCTAAACTTTTCAATGCGTCCAATGTAGTTCAATGAAAATGTATTCTTACCACTTATTACCACAATGTCATATGATTTTCCGAGATATTCAGAGAAAAACCAATTTTATATTTTTACATGAACCATAAATCCATAATACCAAGATCAAGTTATGCTATTGATACAACCATATAAAATCTATTTTAAGCTGTTAAAAAATAAACTGTATTAATAGATAATATGGAGTTATTCTTGGAAAAATCGTTCTATTTCAAATAACCTCGTGAATACATAATTCATATGATTGATTAGTTACACTCTAAATAGAACTAAACAACTGCCGTGAATTGATTTTATCTTAAAAATATTTATTTCTACTATTGTGATTTCCAAGAAGCCGTTTATTTTGAGAAGTAAATAAGAGTTGCTATTTTGAAAGAAATATATGTAGGTACTTACCTACGTACGTGTAACGATAATGCAAGATTTTCCATTTGTCATCGCCACGACGCGACGCTTTTCATAAAGACACAAGAAAGATTATTGAACTTACCTACTTATTGTCTGTTGCTATTGCTTTTCGTTGTCACTAAAATAAAAGCATTCTTCTTAGTGTAAGAATTTTTTATTTTTGATTTAGCAAAACTATTTGCATCTTTCTTTATATAGGAATTAACCCAAAAAGTCAACTAAGAGATAAACTATTAATGAAATTATCGATTATTATGATTCTATAAAGTTTTGTATTTCCTCGTTATCTATTATCCTAGGTATGCAAAGGAATAACCTTATTATTTTTAAGATATGTCCAAAACAACTACTTTGCGCACTATACAACAGGCACCGACCAACATTGCATTACTACGCCATATCTTCATATAACCTCAACTTATTGTCTTTAATACATTTTTCGATCTAATAGTGTTATCTAAGTGTTATCTACATTTTTAAATACATGTAGATAACATTTGGAAATGGAGATACCTCTCTTTAGTGTAAATGTAACCATCGAGGAAGATACAGAACTCGAAGTGAAATATGACGAGTAAAACTCCTCTTTAAACTTTTTTGTGGATTAGGGTCACACACTTTTAGTGCTTCCAACGAAGCAGTTAATGCAAAGAGCTCTTTTACACTTCCTTTCTCCACTTGACAAGGAAATAAATAAATAACAGGCAGAAATTTATTTGGAAATATAAAGAAACTATCGTTTTTTCTATCGCAGCTACAGAAAACTTGTTTCTCTTCTAAAACTATATCACAATTTATTTCGTTCTAAGTAATTTTTTATGTTTTTATAGTATATTTTTAATATTATTTATTGGCTTATTTAACTGTTTATATCTTTCTTTCTATCTTTCTCAACTTATTGTCTTTAATACATTTTTCTTTTTCAATAGTGTATATCTACTTTTTTACTAGTAGATAACACTAGTATTAAAAAGAAAAATGTATTAAATACAATAAGTTGAGATTATATCCTTAAAATCTTGTCTGAATGACAACAATATATACATTTTCAAGAATCAAGCTTTTAGATTGATGTAATAGATATGCGTAAGCTCATAAGTTCGAATTGAAATAGGCCATTTTTCCGATAATTTC
The DNA here is from genome assembly GCA_963924545.1 of Pogonocherus hispidulus. Taxonomy (NCBI): domain Eukaryota; kingdom Metazoa; phylum Arthropoda; class Insecta; order Coleoptera; family Cerambycidae; genus Pogonocherus; species Pogonocherus hispidulus. The sequence goes on along the minus strand of OZ004698.1, from coordinate 44,778,425 downwards.
TGACAACATTTAGAATTGGCAACAACGCGGAAGAAAAAACTTGGCGAAAAAGGAAATTTAAGAAGTTCAGTAAGACCGCATATCGATAGCTCTTTTCGTTTGAGTGCAACTGTTAAAATGTGATAGGTACTTTATTTATTAATTTGGAGTTGCCGAAAACAACTACTCCACGGACAATATGCCCCGACTGGCGTTGCATTACATCGTTCATCGAGACCCAATATCTCCGTGTTATTAATCTATGACCAAATACCAGATACTGACCGGTTTTTCGCTTATTTTGCGCTCATCAGAGTGCCATAGGCCATAGGTAATGGACTCGATGAACGATGAATATACCTAACCAACCTAACATCGCCAATCCCTTGTCTATGATGAACGATGTGGTGACGTGATTGCCTAATGGGCATCGTGAACGTTAGTAGTGGTGAGAAACACACCTCTTTGGGTCTGTGCTACCATCTGTCTGACAATTATTGTAAATTGACAGACAGATAACGACCTGCTTTTCCGTAGGTGCCATTACACCAGTGACCTGTATTGTCTTTAAGACAATCCTATTTATTTATTTGAATAAATAAGTTTTCGGCATCTCCTTCAAATAAATAAGTAGGATTGTCTTCCTTAAAGACAATAGAGGTCACTGCTGTAGTGACACCTGCGGAAAAGCAGGTCGTTATCTGTCTGTCAAGTTGACAATAATTGTCAGACAGATAGTAGCACAGACCCAAAGAGGGTACTACGGTGTGTTTCTCACCATACCACTAACATTACTTTAGTTTATTTTCAATCTAATTATTACAATGTAAGGCAACAATAGAACAAAAAACAAAACAATAATAGATTGAAAAATGCCAAAGATCGTTATGATTATAGTACAACCCCTGTTCATTGCGTTTTTGTGTAATAACCTGAATCTTTCATCGTTATTTTACTACCACTTAAACTCTTTATCTTGATTCAGTATCTTATCAAGACAAAACTATTTGAAAGTGTTATATAGGAAAAATAATTAAACGACGCAACTATTTATTGTTAATTTATATATTTTATTATAAAGAGAACTTAATTGCTAGTTATTAGCGTTTCCTTTTCTTCTGTATAATTTTATTTAAAAACCGCGGTGTCTTTAGTTATTTAGTATAACCTTGCCTCAAAAAAATTATGTATAATTCGCGTATGAATGAAATTTAAGTAATAGTAGCTTACTAATTATTGAGATTAGTAAAATTACTGTCTTATAAATTAATCAACGTATAAAGATGCAGGATATTAGGTACAATCTATGAGGAAGACTTTAGTAGACGCTTTGGTGAAGTATGAAAGCTTGTCTGTTGTTGGTATGTTTATGTCTTATCACAAACAACGTGTTTTCAGCGGTAAGTGAAAATAGTAGATTTAAATTTAAATAAGCATGTTTTTTAATTAGTGTCCTTTCAGATGACAGAGAAACAGCTAAATGCAACCAAAAAGCTTGTCCGCAATACCTGTCAAAATAAAGCTAAAGCAACAAATGGTAAGTGCATGTATACCAACAAATTTCCACCTTCAATCAAAGTTTAAAATTTAAAATATAAATACGTTGTACTGTTTGTACAATTAAATACAATTTTAATTTTGACGACTTTAGCGGAGTTCCGCATGCATTCAACAAAAAATTTATTTTCGTGAGTACAAATGTTACAATTCAAACGTTCCGATTTCGTATCGTAAATCGTATTAAATAGGTATGACCAATTTAATCTTCCTGAATGAACAATTTTGTTATAGATACTTTTCCAAAATATTTTCTTGATCCGCTATATAATGGCATTTCCCACAGTGAAATATGATGGCCGCCTTGGGTTTTTAGATTTTTAAAAATATTTTGCACCCATAATCTTCGTTGCATCTTATTTTTGAAAATTAGTAGAAGAGAGAAAAGCAGCACATATAAATCAATTTTTAAACTTAGTTTCACTGTCTTTTTTAAGCCTGTTAAAATAAGCTCCAGAGACGGCATAGGCGTTAATTTAAAAAAAAATTAGGTAAAAACATAATTTCGGACACAATTTTAAATTAATTAAACTTTGTAAGTAGGACGTCAATCGAATTCCAGGTTAGATTTTCCATCGTTTCTGCTTCGACTTCAGGGAAAATTGACCATTTTTTTGGTATTACATATTTTTAAACACATTTAAGTTTCAAAGCAGAAAACTGATATCTCGATTTGTTTCTAGTTATACCTATATCTCCGAGTATATTTCTAACCAATATTTTTTCGGATGTTTCTATGTTATTTTAAAACACAAATAAAGCGAAAATGTGACTTTTATTTTTTGGGCACAGAATGGTGATTGGCATTTTTTTATTTAGCAATACATTATAAATCAAACAGCAAACAATTTTTCTGCACTTTAAAAATGAATAGCTTGTAGGCACATTCAGGTAACCTGACAAAATTTATATTGCAACAAATATTTAGTTGTCTGTGATGTATTATTATAAGTTTATTTTTTATTTTATTATTATTAGTTTTTTTATAACTATTTTTAAATTAATCCCTCTATAGGAATTTATTAATATTCCCAATTAACAATCTTAATATATTTTGTTTTATTTATTTTTAATACATAAAACGTAGGTAACTGGTTTCAACAAATTTCTTATGCATCTTAATATGTCGAAACTAGACAAGAATAAGCCTTATTGTAAATTTGTTTTACATTTTTATTTCCTTTAAGTTTTCTGAATAATCAAGAATCTATCTGAAGTATAACTCAATTTGTTGATTCTGTGAGGCAAGAAGGGATTTTCTGAAAATACCGAACATTAGATAATAAAGGGTTTGTTTTTATATGCTATACATACATGTTTCATACATATACATCAAGATGAATTGTATGAGCATCTCGGAAACCATTAGAGATGCAGAGTTTCTTAAATTGAGTAAAATGGAAAGTATAAAAAGCTCGTTTACTATAATAATCAAATTTTCATGACAGGGAGAGCAGGGATCAAGGACTTTAAAATTGGTCTCTAAAATAATTTAGGTCTACTAGATTTTGCGCTAGCACACTCAATTTTTGTGTTTCTTATTGGCGCCATATTGAATTTTCGCATTTTTGACCATATAATATCCATATGTTAAAAACCGAGAACCAATAACGTGGCCTGCTCGATCACAGGACCTCACTACATTAGACTTATTTTTTGTGTATGGAGTTATTTAAAAAACAAAGCAAATCGAATGGAACTTCAGAGGAATTATGTTGATCAGTTAAAGATGCAGTAATTGTAATTGCTAAAACATGTTTTATATTTTTTTCGTTTTTGAACATAAGTATCTATGCATACCTATTATTATACATGGTTGAAAAGCATGGAGTTTTCAATAATACGGAAATTCAATATGGCACCCTTAAGAATAACAAAACCTGAGTATGCTAGCGCAAAATCTAGTAGACCTACATTTTTTAAAGGCTAATTTTAAAGTCCTTGCTGACTGCTATCCCTATAGGGATGGCAGTCAGCAAGGACTTCAAAATTGGCCTCTGCTGTCCTGAAAATTTGATGAATATGTTTTTTACAATAAAAGGCCGATGGACTTTTCCAGCAAATTCACATGTATGTTTATTTATCTATTATAAAAAAAATATCTATACTCTATACTTATTCTAGTTAATATTTCAAATTTTTAGAGCAGATAGACGCAACGCACACAGGGGACTTCAGTGACGACAAAAATCTTCAGGTATTCATTTTCTATTTCTTCTTTGATTATGTAATGATAATTTTGATTAAAAATCAAAATACAAAATTCAAACACGATTGGAAGTAAAAAACGGTTTTTCTGGTTTATTTTTTGTTAATTATAAATGGCCGCGAGAGGTACCTATTTAAAAATATATGATAACATAGTAATATAACACATAACTACGAATAGTACGAATCCACTTTATATCCATCATTTGTAAGCGCCTTATTTAAATAAGAACTAAAACAAACTAAGCCAAAATAGATATTCTCCTGGCTATATGCTTCGCTGAGCGCTGAATTACAAAGCAAAAATGTGCCGCATTTTGTTAACACAGTTATAGAATCAAAATACAAGGATTCGGATTGCAACGAAAACTACCAGGAAATACATTGGACCTCGTTTTCGTTGCAATCGGAATCCTTGTATTTTGATTCTAACTGTGTTAGACAAAATGCGGCAAATTTTTGCTTTGTAATTCAGCGCTCGGCGAGGCATATAGGCAGAATAGATGTTTTGGCTTAATTTGTTTTAGTCAATATTTAAATAAGGCGTTTAGGTACAGATGATAGATATAAAGTAGACTCGTACTATTCGTAGTTATGTACACCCCGCATCTGTCAAGTAGTAGAACTTGTTTTCTCGTTATTGTATAGTAATATAATATTATAAGTAGTAATATATAATATTTGATAAATAATATTAATACTTAATTCGCGAAAACAACTATAATTGAAAATATAATTCTCTAAACTGACGTATTCTGACGACCGTTGACGGTCGTCTTACATTGCGTTTTCCAGTCAATTTTGGTCTCCGTACCTAGGTAGGTACTTAGAAAATGTTTCACTCCGTATCATTCGCTCAAGACTTATTCTTTATATCTTAATAATTATATCTGCCATAAGTATCACACAGGAAGGTTCAAATTCTCGGAAAGAACCAAAAGAGATAGGTATACGATTATGTCAATGTTGCGGAAATGTATGATGTTCAACAATCAACAATAATTCGCCTAATTGTGTTTCTGATATTCTGAATCTTCAAAAGACACCCTAAAATTCGTATTAACAAAGTTTTTTGTAAAATCAAAGATTAAGGAGTTAGACACTAGTTTAAAATATATCTACGTGAACACCCTGAATCTATATAATTTATTATTGAAACATCTTCTACTTGCGACCATGCATCTATTGAATTTTCATTTTTCATGGCATAGGCAATATAAATTGTTTTTTTATTGCAACCACTCATACTTTTCACTTGCTGTTGCAAACCACATTTTGACAAATAAGTCTAAATTATATAAAAATGTTTAGATTTGATTTCATAACAAAACCAATATCTTATTTTATTTTTTCAGTGCTACCTCCACTGTATATTAAGCACATACAAACTGGTAAGATTTTAAAGAATTTTTTGTTGTTTTGTTTTAAAGCATTATAGCTGACAAAAATTTATTATTGTTTCAGCTAACTAAAGAAAACATGTTTGATTGGGAAAACGGTATCAAAGCGATGAATGCCAATGCTCCTCCTAGCATTTCTGAACCGGGCACTGTTAGTATAAAAAATTGTAAAGATGCTGTAAAAACACCCAGTGATAAATGTATAGCTGCTACTGAGGTTGTTAAATGCATATACAATGATAATCCCGCGGTAAGTAGGTATTTCTTCGTAGTGAAAAAAATCTACTCTTCATTTTTCACTAATCAACTAATAGTAATGAGGTACCCTAATCACAATTATTCAATTTCAGAATTATTTCCTCCCATAGAGAAGAGATAAACCGCTTCTCAACAATTAAAATATGTATAATTATTAGATTATAGGTGTACGCAGTTTAGGTACTAATTGTTAATTTTTTATGGTGTCACTTATGGTTGTGGTAAATTAAATAAATAAAACTTGTATTATGTACTTGTATCTAAAACTATGTACTTATTATACGAATACGAATAAATAACTTATATCTAAGTTCTAATAAGGTATCTCTATTGTAGATATAGATATATAAGTGCCAAATAAGCCAATGTAGGTACTTCTGAAGGGCAATTTTATAGATACCTACCCATTAATAAAGTATAGGTATAGGTAATGAAAAAAGATTAATAAAGATGTTAGTGATTGATATAATAGTTGAGGTACCTAATATAGAGGTGAAATGAGAAATACTTAAATTTATTTACAACTGTAGGTAAGTACATATGTTAATTAATAATTTTTTCGAGAGACAAGAAACAGTTCACAGTTCCTTTGTTATTAGGTCTCTGTCTACAATCTACTTTATTCCAAGCCACAAAGTCAGCCAAACCAAGGCGGCGATATTTTTAACGAAGAGCTGACCTGTCATTTCATAATAATATATCTTATATCTTATATCGCGAGCGGGCGTCTCAGGGTTTAGTGTCCCGATCGCTCAACCCAGAGGACGTGGGTTCGAATCCCCATACCACCAAACAATTTTAAATGAAATTGTTTTCTCGTAGATCAAGGCTTGTTCGCAGGGATGGGTTGGCAACCATCCTGGCGATGGCCTAGGATGGGAAGAATGTCAACTTGGTGTTAATGTGAGAGATTAAAATCAGTTGATGTTTGACTGTCCCCCTAACTAATGATGTTTTCCAGCAGGTTTCCCTCATTCCAGCACTGAATGGTGATTAGAGCCTACCAACCTAAGTCGTTCCTGAGACGCAAATGCAGCGCGCGAAATAATAATATGTCGCTCCCTCTCCTACACAAGTCTCAGACTTTCGGGTTAAACCTTGTGATAGAATGAGGAGTGAGAGATTTAATGTTCACCGTTGGTATTTCGGAAACGGTAAAAGATACAACGTGGCTCAAATTAGGAAAACGTTACCTACAATTTCATGCTAATTCAAAATATGTGAACAAGTTTAATATATTCTGGGCCGGGGAAAACACAAAATTTGCCAGTTTCTTTTATGTCAAATAACAGTGATGGGTTTTTAGCCGCTAATTATATATTTAGCCAATGCTAATTACATAATTAGCATTTAGCCGGCTAAAAATATTATAATTAGCCGTTAGCAGAATATAGTCTTTTAATTTTTCACACATTAGAATAATTTTTTCGCAATTATCAATAAAATATCTATATATTTATTCTTACCTACTAGGTAGGTAAGCATAATAGGTATTATTAGGTCATCATATTATAAGTCATCGATAAGAAGAAATTAAATCTAGAGATAGCGACTATTTTGTATTTTATTTTATAATATCGCAATCTTCATCATTTAATTAAGTGCATCAAAAATAAAAATAGTAATATCGTACAAATTAAAAAATAAAAATATAAAACAAACTAAATTAAATTAAAAAATAAATAAAAGTTCCAATATATTATTGGAACCTATGATTGTGTGACCTATGAGGCCATTTTTTCCACTGGCACTATAATATTTAGCCTGCTAATTTTGAAAGGATTTTTAGCCGACGGATAATTATCGATAATTAGCCGGCTAATTATAAATGGATAATTATCCGGCACATCACTGTCAAATAACTTCTCTTGAAATAAATGTAGACTTTTGAAATTGCGTACATTTACATAATATAGTTTGATAAGAGCTTTCGATTGCCATACTAAAACATGTTCTAGGCTAGGCTAGCTAAACGAACGCCTATAGTTGTGTGATTTAGGCATTAGGGAAGGAAATTCCTTGGAGTATTGTGTACAGATTGTAGATAATATTCTAGTCTGTGGTTAGTATTGAGGTAGAGGTAGATATGTAGTAGAGAGATTTTCTATTTATAGTAAGAAAAGAAAAGAGGTAGGTACAGGTATAGGTAGATCAGCTCATCGCAAAGTCCAATAATAAGCATGCAGCATTGATATTACATCTCTATCCACCGATTCCTTAAAAATAAAATTGAAAGTTGGAAATGGGAAGTCTGTCAGCTTCTGCGACCATGGAGATCGACGATATGTCCTAATGCGCAAATCGAACAAAGGGCATTTGGATCTGGAAGAGTCATGAGAATTGCACCACAAATTACTGGTGAATTGCACTATATCTTTTGTCCTTCAATGTTTTCGGAGAAACCGCTTATGGGCCAACATAGGGAATGGAATACGCGATCTATAGTAGTATTTTATATATGTGCTGTGACCGGAGTTAAACCGGAGTCAATCTAGGAGGTGCTGGTTTTTTCAGTAGGTAGGTACATTTTTATTGGGCAAGTCCTATTAAGTTCGGACTCCTTCTTTTTATACTTCATGGTATATATCATGAAGTCTATTTTTCATGGTTATTATAATCCGAGTTATCTATGTATTTTTTGTGTTTTTTATAAACCATGAATTCAAGGTAGAAACAATGGTGTAGAGGTAAGTCTGTTAAACAGGTTTCCCCATGGTTTGCCATTTAATTATTTGTTCCACTGATTATTAGTTCACATGTTTAGCCGTGTCTACAGTGACTGCCTAGATAAATAAAGTCACTGTAGCCGTGTCCAGAGATATAGAGGAGGAGATATCTCTTCTATATCTCTGGCCGCGTTCGTATTATAATAATATAATAATATCTCTACCCCTCATTCTAATCACAAGGATTAGCTCGGAAGTCTGAGACTTGTGTGGGAGAGGGGGCGGCATATTATTATTTCGCGTGCCTCATTTGCACCTCAGGAACGACTTACGTTGGTAGGCCCTAACCACCATTCTAGTAGCGTGGAAAGGTGAGGACGAGTAGTTGAAATATGTATACAAATGTAGTCTTCTTCTTATATTATTCTTCAAAAAACTAAATTCAATCCAGAAATAATTATAGTATTCGCTAAATGTTCAATGGACGAAGGCCAAGAAAAAAGTAAGAAGAAGAAGAAGAAGAAGATAATTATCTAGTTCATTGTGCAATCCACAGATTATAGATACTATAGATGGGCCACTCTCCCTCTCCCGCCAAAACCGTTAATAGCGCCGCTCGTGATGCGTAGTTGAACTACCGGAGCTGCGCTGGTTGCCTACCCTAGATACTTTTTAATTATTTATTCATATTTCACATTTTGAAAACAATTTAATAAAATATATTCACTATTTTACACATCAAGTTTTATTATAAAAAGATGTGTATAATAGTGAATACATTTTACCAAACTGCTTTCAAAATGTGATTAATAATATTGTGAAGGTGTTCTGACGTGAAGTAATGTATTTAAAAAAATAATTCAATGTAAAATAAAATTTATTAATAAAAAGTACATTTAAACATATGACCAAATAATTGTTAAATTATATAACATAAACTTACGAAACACATAAAATGTTTAAACAGCAATTAATAACCTGTAAGTTTGCTTTCGATAGATCTCAAATATGTTTGTCGGAGAAATTCATCGAATACAGTTGTTGGATGTTCACACACCATTTCCTACGCATCTGAAAATTAAAATATTACGTGGTAAGCAGTGTGATTACCTTAATAACAAAACCTATTAAATATAAGTTTTAATAAATGTTAAGATGACAGGTATATTTCTTGATTGATTTTATATATCTGGCTATAATTGAAGTTTTTCTTTCTTGTGAACTAATAATAGACATTGCAGTACATTTGTTACAATGCTTATATTGTTTGTTAAACCATTATTCATATAACTACATAAACAAAAAGTTTGTACTCATCAAGTGATGGTACAATCATGTACTTTAACTTGGTGCATAAAATTTTCTAAAAGATCTTCTTTTTTATAATTCAAAATGCTTTTACTAGGTATCTCAACATAAGTCTGGGAGAAATGAAGGAGAACAACCTTCAATTAATATTTCACGTTGCAATTTTTTAATTTTTTATGCATTTATCTGAGTTCAGTCAAAAGAATTAACGGTTAAAAATAAATACTTCTTGTATAAAAAAAAACTTAAGTATTCAACACGTTGGAATTGAAGTAAGAAAACTAAATCCTGTTCTTCGCTTTTCTCTAAAACGACTTGCATGCAATTTAATAAGTAGCATTAGAAAAAAGCTCGTGCTACAGATAGAAATTTATAAAGAATTGACGAACGATTAAAAAGTAAGTACATGAAACTTACCTCAAGATTTTTAAGCAATACTAACATTCACCTTGTACATTGGTACATCCAGGAACACTACAAACTTAAATCACAGTCATAGACAAAATTCACTGTTGAAATTTGGTGATCACAGTATAAGGCTTGAACTATTAACTTATTTAACAAGAACTATTAAATAAAAAATTTTTCAAAAGTACACAAAAATTATTCAATAACAGATTGGTGTTAGGTTGTGTTATTCAACAACAACGACCGACGACCATAGATAAATAGTTATCCGACGACTAAAACTAAACGAGATAACGAGAACAATCACGGAACATTAGTAGTGCAGATGCTAGCGCCGCTCGTGATGCGTAGTTGAACTAATATTGAGGTTTAACTTTTCCGTGGGAGTGCCCAGGCCCTGGTGCAATCTCAATCTAGATATTCCGTGATTCCGTGCTCAATTTTCAACTCGACATAAAATTAAAATATATTCTATTCTTTGATCAAAATCACAGAATATCTAATAAAATCAGAACGAGAATGAGAATCAAGAATCAATTATTTCAATTAATAATCAAGAGTATTCATTCAAGTTACTGAGGTGGTCTTTGTTTAGATTAACAACAAAGACATAAAAGATGAGTGACACTACTGGAAGTGAAATTTTGGATCAGTACCGAAATATCTCTAATAAACTGAAAAAGTTTCAATCTAATAAATAAATTCCCACATATATATTAAAATTCGCTTTTTAGGAGATTTTTGAGAAAGCCCAATGTAACAGATGCATGCGAGTCATTCGTTACATTAGCTAAACAGTGTGAAACTTTAGAATTGCCTGCCTATGCGGGTCTGTGTTGGATTGCTGCTGCAAGATGTGAAGGTTCTTTATCCAATAATACAGGCGAAACTTCTTGCCTAATACAATCTGGAAGACAATTTTTAAAGGCAGAGGAAAATGATTTTAATTTAGGATGTAGTGTATCTGGAGAAAACCTGCAGGTAAATTGTAGCATATACCCAAGTATGTGGTTAATATAATTAAAGTATTGAATAAATATTAGTTTTATTTGTTTTAGGCAGGTCTTAGTTGTTATACCCATGCATCAAGTAGATTTCCTGAAAATTGTTCTATTCCTATAGGTTTAAATTTGGAATTATCTGAATTTCTGAAGAAGATCGATCGAACTGAGTACGTTCAAAGTTATCTAGAAAATGCAATAGAATTATCCGAAGATAGACCAGACACAAATATATACTGTTTAGAGCTTATTACATCACATTTCATAGATACAGGTATGCTTAAAAGTAAAAATTATGTTGTTTATTTGAAGGAGATGCTAAAAACAACTACTCCACGGCAATGTGCTCCGATTGGCATTGCATTGCGTGAGAAACACACCGTAGTGCACTCTTTGGGACTTTGCTAACTATCCGTTTAACAATTTTTGTATTTATTTTTATCATATCTATTCCAATTTGTTTATTCATTTCCACATGTATTGGAACACATATACTTATATTTTTGGTTAGATAATAAATATAAATAAATACATTCATACATGAATAATAAAAATTGGCATTCTTTCCTAGTTCCTAAAATATTCCTTCTTAAAATTCTACCAAGAAATAAATTTCTCCTCACTCCTAATTTGTGTCTGTTGGTAGCAGTTCTAACTAGGTGAGAATGTCAATTTTTATTAAAACTTTCGCCATCTTACTCAATAAACATAAGTATAAAAAACCATGATCTTGGAGGCGAGTCCGTTGACTACATATTTAGCAAAATTGGAAGTTGTAGTTTTAAATTATAAAATATAATGGTAAGATATAGATAAACCACTACGAGACCTTTTACACAAATTAGCTTGAATTGCTAGAATTTCATAGTTGAGTGGAGTGGAGGATTTTCAAACCCAGGGTGGATTTGAACACCCCACGCCTCATATTTAGATTCACATTTTATGTTTTGTAATAGTTGATATTTACTTCAAAACAAACTTTTTTATTTTAGGGGACTATCTGGCTGCCCTTGAAACATATTTAGAAATATTTAAGATCTTAGAGCAATTACCAAGCAATGGATCGAGATGTGAAATCTTACTAAAGTGTGAAATTTATTGTGTCTTTTTATTGTTAATACTACGACCCAGTCCTCAGAAATTGTCTGCAAATCTCGCAAAAATATTGGAAAAATATACGTGGGGCGATAAAAATGATACAAGCCTAAAAGGTATAAAAGAATTTATTTTTACTTTACTATCCTTAATATAATTAATCACGATGATAATATAGAGATGCCAAAACTTATTCTAAAAACTAAAAACTAGAGTTGAAAGAGATATTTTCATCATATGTCAAAGCCATTCAAAAATAGTATGTAATAAAAGCTCCACTTTAAGAAGCAGCAAAATGCTTTATATCACTGTAAAATGTTACAGGTCAAAACTTTTTTTTACAAAATTTTGTTACATCATGTGGCAAAAATCTTTGTTTCATCATGAGTATAAACCTAAAATTATAAATCTGATTCAAAATTTAGAAGTTACGATCAAAAATATCATTGTTACGCAGCATATTCAATGAAAGAAGTATTAAAATAATATTTATTTTTAGCTTGTAAAATGACAGAAAAAATGTTTCTCTTACTGCAGTCATTGGTAACGATATGTCAATCGTTAGACACCAGAGGTTTAATTGACTTGGAGTCCGAATTTTGGCCATTATTGTCCAAGCAACAGAAGGAATTGCTTCGAATATTAGTTAAAAGTTATTGTTAAGTAAAGTGAATATGACAAACTTAGATTGTTAAAAATAAGCTAAAAAATTATCTGAACTTTATTTATATATATTTTTTGATTTCATAAATAGGATAAGGTATATTTTTGACTATATATTTTCAATAAAACATTCCCTGGCACTGTTTTGAAGTTGAATTGAAAGAAGTGCTTTTTATTGTCTAATACCTATTAAATTTTTATGTACTGTTTACACTAGAAATATTAGAACATACTGCCATGTCATTTAAACTCGCTTATAACTATGGTTGGCAGAAATGCACCCTGGGAAATCATAATAAGCGTAATTAGAGACGTAACATATATGTATCTGGAGTAATGACAGAAATAATAAGTAGTAATAAAAGCAATAAACTGTAAGAATCTGCCGTGGTGATTTGGGAATACCAGGACATTTGTAAAATAAGCGACGACATTTAGAAGATTTAAGAAACACTTTTTGTGCAAGATGTAAGGCATGCATTTTACATGTAATGTACCAACCTGCAACCGTGTTTTTAAAGAAAACGGCCTACCAAAAGCACATTAACACTTGTCTTGGTGACATCAAATTTTTTTAATAACGTGTCCAGCACCAATCGTGCAATTGTTTTGCCAGTACAATTTTCCCAATTTTTTTACAATAATCTCAGCATATAACTACAGCCATGTATAGTTTAATACACATTTGATCTTATTTTTTACAATGTCTTCGCATACAGTTAGTACATAATTACGTAACGTTGCATGATTTGGTGTGCGTCGTCTGGGGATTGTATTTATTCTAGAACTCACGAAATGATTGTTGATCAGTATGTGCAAGGGAACATCACAGGCAATCAGCATTTACAGTAAATCAAACATAAACTGTGTTTATTGGAAGGAGATGCCAAAAACAACTACTCCACGGTCAATATGCCCCGACTGGCATTGCATTACTCCGGAATTTCCATGGAAGTCGCCACATGCTTCATCGAGACCAACCACCACAGACACTGACCGGTTTCGCACTTGTTATACCCTTGTCGGTGTGCCATAAGTAGTGGAATCGATGAAAGATGTTGCGTCATGATTGCCTATAAGGGGCATCGTGAATGTTAGTAGTGGTGAGAGACACTGTAGTGCCTAAGAGGGCACTACGGTATGTTCCTCACCACTATTAATAAACTGTGTTGTTGAAGGCACGCAACTTTTTTTATTTTTATGTTGCACACTACTTACATGTGACGTCTACAATCACGTTTGTCCCAGCACATCAGGTCTCTCTGAACTGAAAGCAAACATAATCAGATATACAGTTTTATACAAATATATAGGTATATATAAAAAGATAAAATCCAGAAATATGTCAAAATCCTCTGACATTTCCAGGTTTTGCCGATTTTCCAGGTCACTGGATACCCAGGTTTTCTACATTGGTGTCATGCATATTTCATAGGTATTATGAATTATGCTCAGGAAGGTCCAGGGATCAGTTTATGCAACCAGTAATACTGTCCACTATTCTTTGTATCAGACCAGCATCTCTTAGATGATCTCTTATAAGGGAGTCCAATCTTAAGTAGTAGTAGTATAGTAATAAAGTGGCCGTAGATTAATAACTATTATCCACGACCACTATACACTATATTAGGAAGGTTTAATACGTCTGTTTTCCGTAGATTTAGAGGCCTTCTAATACACTAGTGGATTAAAATTCATAATACGTTTAATACGCTTCGAGGTCTTGTTGACAAATAAACAAACGCATATCGACGCATATATCTTAGAAACGAACTCCAAGACCTTTTAGTTTTCAGCTCAAAATCAATATTCTTGGTCAAAATAAATTTCTCAAATCTGACGTTTTTCAAAACCAGAATTTTTCACCTGCTATCATGACCGGTTTTGGCCGTGGTCGTGGATGAAACGTTGAATAATATTCGAAAATTAACAGCTTTTAGTCCTTTCGAAAAAATGTAACTCCCCTCGAGTGCCCATTTTTTTGCCCACAAAGGCTTGTTAATCCCCTTGCAGGGCTGTATATAAAGGGGGGTTCAATTATTTCGCACTCAGATTGGGCCCTTAAGCACAGTATAATTTCTTTAGCATTATACTGTGCCTTAAGTATGTGCGTCGCACACTGCCGCCCCAGCGTAGATACGCCTCTGTCTAAATATCCTTGGTTGTACCACAAGTATAAAGATATATCTTTATACTTGTGGTTGTACATATAATTATATTCTATATAAACAAGGGCATTATATAAGTACTTACATAGTAAGTAATCTGTGGTATTATCATAAAGAAACTAAAAAATAGTTTCTCTATGGGTATTATATCTCTACTCGTCTACTTTTAGTAGGTACTTTACTTTTCACCAATCTGAAATCTCATAGGTAATCTGAATCTGAATCTGACACAACCTTTATAATTAATAATTATGCATAAAATGTGATGACATATTTCTTTTTACGTTTAATGTTTTCGCCCTTATTCATTCTACCTATAAGACCTATTTTCGGAATTCTAAAAATAAGAAAACCTTTAAATAAATATAAATATACATATGACGTCACCACTCGCTTTATGTTTACGGTATTCGTTCCGATTCCGATTCATTCGCGTAATATTTTATGTTTCAATGAGTATTAAAGGTATTTTATACGTGTAGTATATTTTTGCCGATATTTTTATCCCACATTTCAGTGATTTTGTGAATTGTGAAAGAATTATTTAGGTACCAGTTTACCCATAGTGTTTGTTAAATTCTGACTTTGACTGTCCAGTGAGTTGAGCACCCATTTTATTAATGATTTTAGGTTAGATTAAGTTTTGTGTTCCTAATGGTTCATAAAAATGAAGTTTATGTTCAGTACATTTATAATTCGTCATCTGTAGGCGTTACGAATGATGTAAATAAACGACCAAAAATGACGGTTATTTCAGTACAAAAATAGAATAAATAGGAAAGGCGCGTCGCACGTTATTTTTACTTTTTAAACATAGGGGAGAGTTTATTCTTGTACATTGAAATAAAATCAAAGAGATTTGTATACGACCAAGTTATATGAGTAAATGTGTTTTAGTTTTGAGTTTTAATTTAATCTGGACGCAATGGAATTGAGGTCCAGTAGGTCCAGGTCTAAGACTCCACTTACCCAAATTGAAAGCTTCGATAAAGAACTTATCGAAAAAGGAAATCATGTTGAAAAAACTGTTATACGAACCACAAGAAGAACAACTACTGTTAGGTGAGTGAAGTAATAGCTTTATATGTAAGATATTTTTTATTTACTTTTAAGATCTGGCTAGGAAAATGTATTTTAGTTCATTCGTGGTTGACTGATTAAAGCGGATTCAAGTACAACATACAACAAAAAATATTTATTTCTATAAATATTAATAAAATACCTATCATCGTCTTTTGGGGTTTAATTTTTACAAAATTGAAAAATAAATTGAGATTATTTGGTATTATTATCTAAGTTTCTTTGTGGATCTATATTAATACGTACCTATATTTTGTTAATTTCACATTTGGAACAATGATAAACGGCAAGGTAGATGGCTGTCTTAGCCTAACTGTCAAAGTTTGACAAGCTATATGCCTCATAGACATTAATAAATCCACAGACCACCAGTAGTATGCCAGTTCAAAAATAGGATTCAGGGTCGGTTTTTCAATGCTTGGTTAACACAGTTTAACGGGTTAAATTTTATGCTCTATGGTGAACACCATAAATCAAAAATGGTTAATGTTACAATTCCAAGAAAACTATCAATACTGCTTGATAAATTTTTACAAAAAAAAATATTGACAAATGTAGGATAACCAATACCGAGGATAAACTAACACTTATATGGTGTATTCCTATACGGTGTGTAACTGTCTCTGAGGAAAATAAACGGATTATTATTATTATTATTATTATTATTATTATTATTATTATTATTATTATTATTATTATTATTATTATTATTATTGTTATTGTTATAGATATTCTGTGCAGCTAACTGGACTGTGAACTAACAAGGCTTGTTTTGGTTCTAACAAGAACCAGTTCTGAATCGTACTGAGGGTGTTCAGTTTGAAAAAAGCCTTCGAATTTTCAAACTGTGCATGCTCAGTACGATTCAGAACCTGTTCGGGTCAGAACCAAAACAAACCTATTATTGTAATTAGTGAGTAGATTAGATATTGTGATAAGTAAAACATAATCTTCTAGATTACAGTCTAGTTCAGTTTGAATTCTGATTTTGCCAAAATTGTGTATCTACCTAAATAAGTTTTCAATGAAAAATTCAATTATCGAAATTCAAGTGGTGCAAATTAAAAAACATGAAAAACTACAATTTGCCACACAAGTATTTAAGTAACATTTTAAATTTTTAACACCTAACACAAAGAAAATGTGATGTCTGCGAATACCACTTGTGGCATGATAATACTTACATACCTATGTTAAAAAAAATTGGGAATACTTTTTTGAAATTTATAGACCAAGTCAATATAGCAATATAGTGAATTATAGCAAAATTTGCAAACCAATTGTTGAACCACCTTATAATTATCAGGAATGTATAAAAATAATAATTGATTGCTTTATTCAACAAGCAAAAAATGGTTTAATAATTAATAAAGGGGGGGTAATAAACATAATATAGGTATTTAGCAGGGGTTCTATATTTGAAGAACTATAAAGACAACTACGAAATTACCGCTAGATACCTGCTTACGAATTGTAATTTGTTAATACCTACTAAATTGTTTTAATCATATTTTAAGACAGTTTTTTTGGTACATGGAAGTGGTCAACTTTATGATAAAGTCAAATGTATTTAAACCTAATAAACAGTTTAATTTATATTTAAATACATCAGAAACAAAAAGATATACCTCTCCCTACAGCTATTTATTCTGATTTTTATTACTGTTTATCTATAAATAAACAAACAAAAGAATTTATGGGGCTCTTTTAATTACCTACTATAATGTTAAAAATTGTAAAGCAAAGCAGTGTTATGGTAATAGTATACTGGTGTCTGTTCCATTTTGTCTAAACAATTATAACTATTTTGAAACATCCCTTCTTCGTGGCCATTAACTTACTAGTTAAATTTTCAAAGCAGATGATTTCTAATAAATATAATATTTCGAAAAATATACTTATACAGTTTCCTTGACTTTGGTAGATAAGTTTTAATTAATTGGACATCAAGCTTTAACACTACTAAAAATATAAATTAAAAATAACTAATACTATATATACTTAATTACTAAATACATAAAACAAAATATAAGTACTGAAATAAAAAATAAGAGTGTCAATTCCAAATTATTAATTTTATGTAAAATTATTAACTGAGTAATTTATTTTTATTCACAATCATTTTTTTAAGAAATCCACCAGATACCTACCTAGGTATGTAATATTTATTTTGAAATAGAAAATACTTAGAAATTAGTGAAATATTTTATTAATTTCAGAGTTCAAGGTGTTTTTTTGTTTTCCAACTAGTTTAAGGATATTTAACATTTAACAAATAGCCACTAATTACCGTAAACTGCTAGGTGTGGTTTTTCATTTCTTGGCTCATCTAATCGGTAGAAATAATTAGCTAATGAGTTTGTTTATCAATTTTTATTTTTTTATTTATTTATACTCTGATAATATTTATAAGTTTTTCCTTCTGTGTGGGTAAGAAATAATTATTCTTGATTGTAACATGTTTCCTTTTGCTATTTGCTGCCTCTCGATATCATATATATGCTATGATACTGATCTGTTATTTTAGTAGTATTCGGTATGAAATGTAAAACTCACCAGCATTATTTGGATTTATAAATAGAACAGAAATGCTAAGATCTAATTCTGGTAGGTAGGTACTTAAATGCCACTGTAAGAGAGTATTTTAAAAGGTGTTCAATGTCTAGCTTGAATGTATTTGCATACATTACTTACTCAATTTCAGTCTCAAGTCCATATCAGATTGTATGTCATGAATGGTTTTAAAAAACATTCTATATATTTATTAGACTATCGATAATTTCAAATGTGTATTAATTCTTTTGAAATATCATACCACAGTAAGTATAGAGTAACTTCAGTTTAAACTTAGTACCTCACATCCTGTTTAAAATGGTAAACACAAATGTAAATCACTTACCTACTCTTTAAATGATTACATAAAGCTGTTTGAATAGTAATAAAAAATTAAGTAATTTATAAACTGAGCTAGGATACATTCACAAAATTGCTGTCAACAGTTTACTATGAATGTAGACATTATGGTTCCCAAACTTTATATTTTAATGTTTTAGAAATATGGCAACTTTAAAGACATCAATCAACAATCAAAATAAAACTAAGGCCTTGTTTTCGGCAGACTGTATAAATAGATTTATATACTTAATTATCTCAATTTATATTTTTTGTCAAATTGATGTTTGATCAATAGTTGTACCCTTGTCTTATTTACCTGAATTTAAAAAATTATCATGAAAATTTTATCTTATCTTTTCAGAGGCAGTGATAATGCCACGAGTTCTACAGATGAATTTACATCTTATACCAAGCCAGTGAGAAGGTCGACACGTTCTGAGAGAAATGTCCGAAAATTATACAAAACATCCGACTATTCTTCAGAAGATGGAGAGAACGAGGTTAGTTCGACGAAGACTATAAGTCAGAATGAGAAAAATCAACTTATTGAGGATGCCAAGGCAGCAGCGAATGGCACTAATGAGGTGTCGGCCCTGAATTTGTATAAAAAGTCAGGAAGGTATTGGGAGTAAGTATTTTTTGTTTAATTACTTAATTGATGGATAAAGTATTTAAAATTAAAAGAATATATCAAATATGCAACAGTACTGTGCTAATCACACATAGAGACACAAAATATATAGAAAAAGAATAACGTATTTTATATTAAAATTACCAAATTCAAGAGTCTGATTAGGTTAATTATATTGTTGAAATAATAATTACCTACCATGTGTAAATTAAAAGATAAAACTTATTTATTTAGTGACATCAGATTATTTGTTATGTACTGTATTAACAAACCATTTTTGTTTATTCTTTACTATAGGGTCTAAAAAATAAACACTTGAATTTATAGAGAATGGTAAAAAATATACAGTCTGTCCATAAAGTAACCCCCCCCCCCCCTGCTAACTTTTGAACGAATATAGTTAGCAAGTTTTAACAAAATACAGGGTGAATCACGTAAAATAAAGTTGATTCTGACGATAAATTCGATTCTTCAAATTCAAAGATGGCGCCACGGGAGCTGTCAACTCAATTTTTTTAAATGGCAAAGTGTGCTGTGTCGCACCTCATTTAAAAGATAATTTAATTCTCTACTTTCTCGTTTTGGAAAAATGACAATCGAGTTAGCCGTTCTCTAGTTACAAGCGTTTCTGTTTCTAATCTGATCCATGAATAAAATGTTAATTAATATTTTAATACAACAAATTTTGAACAAATATTTATTAAAACTAAAAATAAAAGAATTAAAAAGTTGTTCAAAATCTTGTCCATTGACTTCTTGGCACATAAAAAGTCTACTTTGAAATTCTTGACTGATATTTCCTAAAATTTCTGCAGAGATATTTCTACACATATGTGTTAGACGTTGCTGTAGTTCGTCGATATTTACTGGAGGATTTCTGTAGACTTTTGACTTCAAATATCCCCATAAGAAAAAATCAAGAGGAGTTAAGTCCGGGGAACGAGCCAGCCATTCTATCGGACCCCTTCTGCTAATCCATCTGCCCGGGAAATGGTTATTTAAAAAATCGGTAACAGGTCCATAGAAATGAGGCGGGACCCCATCTTGTTGAAATACAATAGTTTGAATGTTATTGTCTGCTATTCTTTCTATCTTTGGAAAAATTTCCTCCCGCAGCATTCTTAAGTACCGCTCTCCTCTTAAATTTTCTCTTAAATCTATCAAATCGAATAACTTAAAAAATAAGAAAAAACCTGTAAATACTTTCAAACACTCTTAAATTGAAAGCTAGACTACTTTCTCGAACCTTATTGACGTTTCAGTGACAGTGGCAAGCAAGGCAAGGAGATTTGATAAAAAGCAAAATTTTTAAATATCGTTAATACAAACGCTTGTAACTAGAGAACGGATAACTCGATTATCATTTTTCAAAAACGAGAATGTAGAGAATTGAATTACCTTTTAAATGAGATGCAACACGGCACACTTTGCCATTTAAAAAATTTGAGTCGACAGCGCCCGTGGCGCCATCTTTGAATTTGAAGAATTGAGTTTATCGACAGAATCAACTTCATTTGACATGATTCACCCTATATTTTGTTAAAACTCTCTAACTCGATTCGTTCAAAAGTTAGCAGGGGGGGGGGGGTTACTTTATGGACAGACTGTATATAATCCTAGGCAGAATTCACTCTAAAATGAAAGGCAACTAGCAACTGGCTAAACGTGATAGTTTTAAAAAGTACACAATATTTGATATATCTATCCACATCAAAACGACATGACATTTTGTTTTGCACTGCAATTTTGTTAAAAATGGAAGAAAAATAAAATATAATTTTTGTGTAGAAATAATATTTTCCAAAAAAGTTAGTTGCCTCAATAATTTTTGTGTAGTTAATTTCTGATTTTGATATCCTTTTGATTTTAAGTAATCATTCATAATTTAGAGCAGTTTGTGTATTGCTTTTATTGTATAGTTCAAGAACTAAAACTAATATTAGGCAGTTTCATTATCATTATATCAGCTTATCTTGCCAAATAAACAGAGGAGGATATATAGGTTCAATATTTGTTTAGCAAAAGCTGGGATAATTGGTATCCTAACTAACAACAGATGTTATCCATTTTTTATCTTGTTAGTTTATCATTGCAACCTATATAGCCAATGTAGCCTATATTTAAAAAGAGGAATTATTATTGTAGGATGGTTTTTTATGTATGTTAACTTGAGGCCATTGATGTTATGAATAAATAGTTATTCATGCATTGTGGCAGTAAATTGTGTATTATAGTCCTGGCATGAGTATGTATGAGTATGACACTTATGTAGTGCCGCATCTAGAACCTTTGGGGCCCTAGGCCCGCTTGAAATGGGCCTTTATCGGGTCTTTACCGGGAGGGGGTGGGCCTTCAGAAATGTGTTGGTAAAGTAAAATATTTCAAATCAAAACCTAATATTATGTTTTAAAGTTTAAACCAGTGACGGCTGGTGACATTTGGATATGAGGGGGGGCGCAGATATAAAAAAATGCGCAGAGCAAAAATATTTGCTTAAAAAAAAATAACTTTCGTTAGACAAATATCCTCCTTTTTAATACGATTAACGAAAATCTCGACAAAAATTATTTAAAACAATATTTAAATAGGTAATTAATATTTAGATATCAAAAATTTACATATACCTACGTTACCTTAAGAAAGCTGTAAACTAGAATTCAGGAATCAGGAACATAACAAATAAAGCAAAATATTTAAAAGAACATAAGTATTTTAAAAAATGCAGGTAAATACAAAATAACAAAATACAGACAGAATAAATTTGCTCCTACTACTCTACATTTTGGTCTTCTCCTGGCTTTCATTTCCGCAAATTTTTCAATAGTAGAATCAAACGAGAGTGTTTATACAATTTTTGATTTAAACAAGTAAATTGAAAAAATGATAAAATAAAACAAAAAAGTACCCATATAAATGATTAATGATGCAGCGGAGCGGGCCCCCTTTTTTACGGGCCCTAGGCACGGGCCTAATGGGTGATGCGGCCCTGCACTTATGCAAGACTCAAATGCTTACAACATTTTTTGCACAACATAAATTTTATTGCAATAAAAGTTAAATGTAAATACTAATTCACTAGGTACTGTAGGAGAATGAAAAATGTTTCGATCCAGCCGGGAATCGAATCCGGGACCTTTGGCTTTCCAGGTCAATGCTCTTCTATAACTGAGCTATCGCGCTTCCAAACTTCCATTTTACTATTTAGGACACCGTTCTTAACATAATTTTCTACACTGGTAATATCTTAATGCGTTGTTTAATGCATTACACTTTTTATGTATATTTGATATATTTCTACCATTCAGTTTATGAAGTAGGTGTATTCAATTCGATTTATAAGACTGACTTTAAAGAATTTAACCCAGTTCTGAATTTTTAATCAGTCGGACTTTTGGATTAAAATTTAGTCAAATTTAGGTCGTAGACATGCCAACGAAAAAATTTTAGCGGATATTTTTTCACTTTAGACACAAAAGCAAAATTATAGTCAATATATTTTGACATCATATGTTGAATTTTATCTTGAATTTCTGAACGATTCTCTATTTTTTAAAGAAACATTGTAAATTATGATCACAATTTGAACGTGAAAACACCACAAATTTTTTTAAAGGTTAGTCCGGTATGCGTCAAACTCTCAAAAACCGATAAATAAATTATGACATTAGCCTCCTTCTTAGTGTGAGTTTCATCTTATCATGACAAAAACATAATAAGTATGACATTGAAATTATAAATAAATTTTTCCTCGATTTGAAATTTTCTTACCGAATATTCCAAGTGCACAAATTGTCGCGGTAAATTTTGCATTTGGGATATTATAAGTGAATATTTTTCACTGAAATGCACTTTGTATCTGACAATAATTAAAATAAGTTTATTATGGGTTACTATACTGTAAATTGAATAAAAAGTACAACACAATTGTTGCTCTTATGGTTATATTTATTTTTTTGTATGCAATAGAAATATAGTAGTAAATATATGTAGAGTACAAGTAGTTTTTCAAGCAAATATTTTTTTTGTACACAGATTTATAGAAAGAAATATATAATATGAATGAAGAAATAACTTTTATTTTGCCTAGTTTGAATAAAAAAAAAATAGATAAGTTTTTCTATCAAAAGTAAATTTCATTCTTTGTAGTAGCCATAAAGGTGCCTGTGTTTAGTTGTGATAAAAAGATAATTATTAATAATTCAACAATTTAATTGCGTGTACTGAAATTGTAGGTTTAACAATTTTAGCAGAGATCATTTGTTATTTAATCAATATTTGTATACCTAAAGAATGTTATATTTTCTTCGTTCCTTTGCAACAGACTATGGTTTTAAGTTTATTGTTATAGAGAAAAAATGTTATCCTTCTGATCATTATTTTAGTTATTTATGGGGAGAGTATAATATAATAGTTTATTGTAAAGAGGGATATGAAATCAAATTTTGAACATATCTTGTATAACTTAATTTTCTAATAATATTAATCACGTATTATTTTTTTGACTTTTCAGTGTGTACCCAAAAACAGACTGGACTTATTCCCAACACTCCAAGGATAGAGTGGAGTTAGCACCTGGTGTGGTTGCTATGCCTAACATGTCCCGCAAGACTATTCACTCTGTCCACGGATCCGACAGTTCTCTGTCTCAGACAGACTTCGTAAACAAGGAAACCAATACCGAGTCTTACCTAACAGAGGGATATTCAAGCTCAAAGGCACAATCAGACTACAAAAGCAAATACACTGATCTATACGGTGGCAAGCCTAGACAGTTATTCAACAACAATTACGATAGTGACTACGAAATATATGAGAGAAAGACTTATACAGTCAGTAGATGGAGGAAATTCACTGAGACAGTGGTCAGTATTTTTACATCAATCTTCATACTATTGTATGTTGTATATAGATTGCAAACGCCATGGTTCGCTAAGCTGCACAAGTTCACAAGTAGGGTTATGTTGCTCGATACTTGGCTGCTGTGGAAATCGGGGCAAGGTAATAAACCAGCAAGATTGGTGGGGCTGTGCCTGTTGCCTTTGCTACTGTTTGGAGGTAAGTTTTTTATTTTCGTTACTATCTTGTTTATTTACTAATTATAATAATTTGCTTGAAAAGGCGATGTAACATTTATTTAGAAAAAGCAGACGATCCCCTAAGTTGGACAAAGTTGATAAGATATTCAAAATTTGATTGGAACGTAGTTTTTCTTGTAATAATAACTTATCACAATGTTTCATATACATGGGTTCACCTCATATCTTTAGTTGTGTTCAAAACGTTTGTGTTTCTATTTGCGGCATTTAAAATCCACAGACATTTTAATTTTACCTTGCACAATACCGACCGTGTAAAAAATAGTATTGCTTAGAGGTACAATTTTTGGAATACCATCTCATTCTTTCCGTAATTACATATGTATGTTTATATAACTATGAATAAAGTTCATCTACATAAGATTAAGTTAAAAATAACTTATTATCTGGAGTAATAACTGGATGGTTAAATTGCTAATAAGTGTTATTTTTCTCACTTCATTCATTACCAGTTTTGATAACCTTATATTATTAACTTGTGTTAGAGCATACACTTTGGAGGCCAACCAACGGGTTCTTAACGGATATAAAAATTAAGTACATTTCATACTGTTCAGTAGATCTACTTACTCTGTACTGATTTGCAGCAGGTAAATGAAACATTACAGTACCTTGATACTGTAATGTTGTTTCCTAGCAATACTTTACCGGACTGTTATTAGGAGTTAGGTTTTTGAGTTTAAATCAATTCTGGACATTTATCCGCTTTAATTTAATTAGACTAAGTCAGGCAAATATAATTAATGCTTTTCTACCCATTTCAGTGAAGCTACAATGTCAGGGAATTTATTTAAAATTTCCTCTGAGCACTTTCCTATTATACAACCAAAGAAAATTATGATACTTCAAAAGAAGGTTTAATCTCATCTCATGTTAATATCACTTTGCATGTCAAGACTTTTAAGATAGTGATGCAATTTGAATATGTATTGTGAAATTTTATTTTAATAATTGGTTTTAATTTACAATAATTAATTTTTATTTTAAAACGAGGACAGTATGAAATAAAAAATCATATATGGTACAGCCCCATCTATTAGGTGTTTACAGTACTCGTTTACAGTTTCCAGATTCGGCTCCTAAGGTCGCCTCTTCCGTATAAAAACTCTTACTGTAATACCTCACCTACTGGAATTGTAACGTAAAATACTATTGCGACAGCTGTACATGTGAATATTTGCAGAAATTATGTTTTATTTAGGTACCTATATTAAATGTTTTTTTTTTCTGTTAAGTACTAGAATCTGAATCGGGAATTAGATAAAATTGAACTAATTGTACTGAAAAGCATACTTATTTTTAATATTTTAAGCAAAAAATAACGTGCCATTAATTTTGCGACAACTATAAATCTGAATATTAGTATAAATTGTATTTTATGTACGTTAAATATTTTTTTTCTGTTAAGTACTATTAAGAGGAATTACATAAAATTTAAATAATTATACTGAAAAGGAAGGGTAATCATATTGTCTAATAGTTGTCATATAATATATCTTCAGTTCACAGTATCACAGTTAGTATTAAAATTACAAAGTGGATCAAATGAAGTCAGATAAATCGTGGTATAGTTTAAATTATTTAATATTGTCTACCATCATTCATATGTATTTTCATCCTCTTAATGCTTCAGATATTATTAACTGTTTTGCTTAGTTTATAAATGCTTTCATACAACATTTCATAACTTTTAACTTTTAATTACATCTATTATCATTGTAATTAAAAAAACTGTGCTTTTTGTCATATTCGTAATAAATTGTGGTTAATAATTACTGTAACAATATTCTTTTGTCCTGAAAGGGGCAACTTTAAAACGCAGGGAACTGCAATATTATTCAAAATAATAATTTTAATTTTTAAACATAGCATAATTGTTTCAAGATCAAAATATTGGTATGAAGGAATCATATTTAAAAAAAGGACACAACAGTGAAAGAAAAAACAATATAATAACTAGGTAACAAGTCATATTTTTTGGAAAAATATATTTATTTCCTTCAGTTTCTCTTACCAATTGGTATTGGGTCCACTGTACTTCTTCAGTATTAACATATTGTATCTCTTTGAAATATTTTCTTGTTTTACAATCTAATAAGATAACTTGAACAGCTGAGAAATTTATTTCTAAGTAGAAGTATATCTTAGTTTGGAGATGATTCTTATTACTATTATTGAAGCTAGCTTATCCCAATTTGCAGTATATTTGTGTAAGCAAATTATTCTTAAATATTTTTATATATATGCGTGTCTTTCAGGTTTGCACGTGCTGTTGGCTAGTGGCATCTCCCTTGCCCCTTCCTGCCACCCTTATTGCGGACGTATCGTCTCCAATTACTTTAACTCTCTCATTAGTTCGGCCTACAATTATCTTAACCTCACCAAGTCATAATCGCCGTAACACAGGCTTTACCGGTTCTATATGCTGATTAATATTTGCCTCTTGTGGAGCTTAGCTCTTTTTATTGTATGGGTTGTCATTTATAGAGTATAGAGGGAAAAGTATATATTCGAAGGAAAAGCGAATTGAATGATTGAAGTGGAAAATTAATGCATTTAAATAGAAATGAAACGTAAGAATACATAAAAATAAAATACAAACGTAATGGGATAATTAAATAATTTTTTGAAGTTGATGGGCATATTAGAAATTGCAATGGGCATAAATTAAGAATTTAATAATTTAAAAACACAGTTACACAGTGTATTTATAATTCCTGCACAGGGGAAGAATAGAACAACATTTTTTGATCATGATAGTAAACAATGATATAATGCAATTTTGTAAAAAAAAACTAAATGGCTTCCAATTCTAAGTTGACAAGAAAATTGGTATTGTCTACTAAAATGTTCTCAGTGAATCAGTGGATATTTATATTTTAGCTTAAAAACATCACTAGCTCCATCTAAGAAACAATTTGAACTAAATATTATCCGATAAATATTGAATAAATATCAGTTTCCAACCTCACCACTACATATTTAATTTTTACATGTCATTCATTTTTTTTTTATTTTCTACCACATCAGTAACTAAAACCAGTAACTTATCCTATAACGTTTTCAACCATATTGTAATAATGTGTAATTAAAAAGAGGAACAATTATTAATCAGTAGCTGAAAAGTAAGTTAAAATTGAAGTTCGATAGATGGTAATGAAAATGGTATATTTATAAACGATATATTCAAAATCAAATTTATAAACGATATATTCAAAACCATTCTTTTTTTACTTAACATGGTCATTATTATTTGTGCCACGTTGTCAATGTTAGAAATATAAAATATACAGTTGATTTATAGTAACCATTTACTAATTCAAACATGGAGACTTGTGAGGGTCATTACCGACTAGTGGTTATCTCCCCCTATTATAGAACTTTAAATAAAACAGCCACAAAAGTTTCATTAGTCAAACAACATTACAACTTAAGCAAATACAAGTACAAACAAATTGTACTCTTAAATTTTTAGTCAGTTTAGATTTGATTGCTATGTGTTACCTATATTCTTTCTGTTTATAGAATTATTATGTCATTTTGTTAATTCATATAATATAAAATTGCAATATATAGGTAGTTTAATAACTCCAAAGT
The DNA here is from genome assembly GCA_963924545.1 of Pogonocherus hispidulus. Classification (NCBI taxonomy): domain Eukaryota; kingdom Metazoa; phylum Arthropoda; class Insecta; order Coleoptera; family Cerambycidae; genus Pogonocherus; species Pogonocherus hispidulus. The sequence continues at coordinate 44,750,415 of OZ004698.1, read as the reverse complement.
TGTGATCTAAAATGTTACTGAAATATCTTCAACCCTGTTTTAAAAATGATGGAAAAATTGGAACTGATTCCTAAGTTTCGGAATATTCAGCAGACCAGTAATTAAGCAATGTTTCATTAGTACAAATTAGAAGACTTTTAGATGTAATTTTAATAGTGAAACTAATATTAACATAAATAACATGAACAATAACTTCACAAATATGCTCAATTAAAGAAGTATAAAAAAAATATATACAAGATCTCAATTTTTATTACCAGGTCAATATTCCATTCTACAATTTATGTAATTACTAAAATATTAATATTTTTTACGTATTATCTAAAAATGCCCTCTATACATAGTTTTTAAATATAATTATATAATATAGTGTGATTTTAACAAATGTACTAATCTAATATATATAGATTTTTTATTTATTGCATTTATTTAATGTTTTTAATCGGTGATTGTATTTTTTGTTTATGAAATTATATTGTCAGAGAATTTAATAAATTAATAAATCATTCATATGGAGTTTTTTACTTTTTTCCCTTAACTTGATTTAACGTAAACGGCAGAAGCGGCAAGGGTTATACACTTAAAGAAGCGTTTATAAAACATCTTTACTGTCCTACTAATTTGTTGTTATTTTTGCTTTTCTTAATTAACGGAACTAATGCCTTCAATCCTTTGTTGTTTTTTTAGCAATTTGTCTTTAAGTGTATAACTTTGTAATGAATTTCAGGTTGGTGGCTTCTGTCCAGCTTTGGAAGTTTAATATATGGAACTTATTTCAACTCTACCGCTGTTAATATACCAGTTACTTCAAAAATCGAAGAAGCAGTACTAGTACCACCAGGAATACACGATTTATATCACGATGGTCAGTTCCATGTTACTCAACCAACTATCGAAGAGAAGATTATAAAAATAACTGAGAAGATTTATTTAGATCCACCAAAAGCTGACGAAATAGCAGCAGGCTTATCCTCAGAACAACTAGAAGAGATATCAAAAGCTTTAAAAAACTCAATAGATATTAGTGAACAGTTCAACACGGAGGACATTGTCCAAACAATCATACATAGTCCAAGCTTTCAAACAATTATTCATAATTACAATCGTGAGGATGCACATAAAGAAAATATAGACATTAATTTGGATCTTCTAACCAGTCAACAGGACGTTATAAATAATTTAAGAGACGAAATCAACAAGATGAAGCAGGATATGCTTGATATAGAAAAAAATCGTCATGAGGACCTGAGAAAACTTCTAACAGATTTCAAAGCAGAAAATGCTGAAAATTCTGCTCGTTTCACGCACCAGTTAAATCGGTGTTGTAGAAGGCCTATAATCAATATTGAAAGTTATGTGAATAGAATTTTAGGCAATCTCTTAAATGATGCCGAGTTCCTCAAAAATCAGAATGGTCTTAACAATTACTTGCACACTATGTTTGTTGCCAAACAAGATTTAGAATTACAGTTGGTCAATTTAACACGTAATTTGAACTCACAATTTGACGGTCTGATACAGGAGAATAGCCAGAATATTATGGATGCTATAAGTAAGAAAATAACATTGGAAATGAATGAGAATATACAGAATTTAAAATCTGACATTCATATTTCTAAACGTGATGTTTCACTGGGATCGGTTTCAGAAGAACGCATAAAAGAAATTGTAAAAGGCACTCTTGCTATATATGACGCTGATAGGACGGGACTTGTAGATTATGCGATGGAAACCATGGGTGGGCAGATTTTAACAACTAGATGCACAGAAAATTATCATTATGGTAAGGCAGTTGTATCGGTATTGGGCATTCCATTATGGTATCCTGTCAACTCTCCAAGGACAATCATAACACCCAGTATAAACCCTGGTGAATGTTGGGCGTTCCAAAACTTCCCAGGTTTTGTCGTTATTAAATTATCGAATCGTGTGAAAATCGAAGCATTTTCAATGGAGCATATAAGCAAGCTTTTAGTACCTGAAGGAAAAATCGATTCAGCGCCCAAGGACTTTGAAGTGTACGGTCTAATCAATGAAAATGATAAAGAGCCAGTGCTACTCGGTACATATGTTTATAATTATAATGGTGAACCTTTACAGTTTTTCCCAGTACAAAGCGAAGGACATGTGTTTGAGATTGTCGAAATAAGGATAATCTCTAACCATGGTAATCCTAACTATACTTGTTTTTACAGATTCAGAGTGCATGGCAAGTTAAGTCATGAGGCGACTTAAGTCTATATATCTTGGACCATAAAATTGATCTCTTTTTATTTGGTTGGGTTGTGTTTTTAACAAATTACTGTAGATTTTATAAAACTATAACTTATTATCTCGGCCTTATATTTTTGATACAAAGGAACTATATTGTTTATAATTTCAACGTAAATTTGCAACCCACTCTTTATATAGACTTTTTATTGCATCTTGGGCTTTTTTTGAGAAAATATGGCTTCTGATCACTTAAACTTTCCATTAAAATATTTACTAAATTGATATAGGAATTTGTTAAGAATACCTCTCAAGATGGTCCACTAGTTTTTTTTGCCTTTTTGTATATAGCCATCATATTCATATATATTTATTCTGTGTTCATAGTATATTAATTTATTTGTAGATTTGTATATAACCATTTTCTTGTATATCATGCAGTGTTAAATCATATCATTTGAGTGCACAGTATTAGGCTATTTATATTGAGTGTTTTACATATTTTTAAATCTTGATGTGAATTTTTTATACGAGTTTTTGATAGCAATAATACTAAAATCGTACTTAACTGATTAACATATTTTATTGAGTGACAGAAGTTGGTGCATATAACTAATTTTAATAAGAGTTTTAAATAAGAAAAAGATTTAATATTGTTAAGATACCAAATCACCTCCATAATTTAATAAGATGAAAATTAAAGAAATTTCATCATTAGTCGAGATATTTTTACATAAATTTACAACTTGACAGGATATTTTAATTCAACTATAACTTTTGTTCGATTTGAATGGTTAAAATGAATAATGTACTAACATATTTTTGAGATTAATATATTTTACGCTAACATCAAAACTTTTGATCTTTTATTATTTTGTTTTTGCACTTGCCTTTTATTCCAAAGAACTTTAATATTATTAATATAATGATTTTTATGTTAAGTGATGAGTCTCGATTAGATAATTAGTTTTGTCATGCATTATTATTTGTTTTTTTTTTAATATATTAATGAATGTAAGCCGACATTTAATGGTAGTGTTAATGTGAGTCTGTGATTTGATGTATAATAATAATAAATAATATGAGTACAAATTCACTGTAGCCTAAGAATACACTAACATGCCTTATGCACATTTTGTGGTAAAGTTTACGAAGGAAACATTATTTTTAGCTGTAATAACTATAATTTACATACACTTTATACATTTCCATGATCATTATTATTATTTTTTATTTTATTATAATTATTTCAGTTAGCAAATAAATTTACTGTTAATATCAATTTTTTGCTACATTTAAAATTCCTATAAAATCTCATTTTGTACAAGTTGTAAATATAGGAAGGAATTAATTTGCTATAGATTTAAGACATTCAAAATCCATCCATTTGCATTAGGAACATTTTAAATCTCATTCCTCTTATCATTTTTTCGGTGTACTCGAAACTTGATGGGTTACTAACTACTATCACTATTAGAATATGAACATATACACATATGAAGTAAATGAACAATAATTGGTTGATGATCATGGATAATTATTGTATTTTCAGAATAAATTTTTTTTTATCAATAAGTATGTTTTTTTTTAACCCAAATAATTTTTGTATTCAATTGTACTTATTACTATATATATGGGATTATTATATATATGGGATTTATAATCACAGATTATGGATAGTTACACACAGAGACCTGGTTACACACCTATATTCTTTGGTTACATCACAGACCACAGTAGGTATACTGGTTATGATTACACAGAACCATAATACAACTACACTGATATGCTCATAACTTGACCAAATTTCGTTTGTTCTGCGCATGACGTCATTCTTGATGCTAAAATGGCGAAAATTCAAATGCGTGACTGTCAGTGATATAATTATTTTCGTGTTTGTCAATTGTATTCCCGTATTATTATAATTGTGAGGTCCGAGGGTTATCAAGTTGTCATTTTTATATTATAGGGTGGTGTTTATTTACAGTAGTGCTTCTTATTATCTCTTCAAATTATAAAATTTAGGTTAGAATTATATTCGGTAGGTAGATCAGTACACAGAATGCGGTTTGAATTAAGATAAGAAAGATTGATATTAATCAACTATTATTTTAGTTTTCCTGTATGAATCGTGTATTATAATTCCATAATCGACGTTTATTTTATTTTGTTATCTTTGTTTAAAAGTATTTTATTTAATTTTGTATCAAAACTGACGTCACGCTCATCGATAGACCACGCCCCCATGCGCATAGGCATATCAGTGTAGTCACAGAGGAGTATACTGTGGTGTAGTTTTATCATGCACAGAACCACATCATATACCTCTATCCACTCTATCCACAGATTACTAAGTAAAGTACCTACTTCTATCTTTAGGTGCAGATAACCCAAGGATTTTTAAATCCTTGCACAGAACCAATTATTTTATTTTTATTATATACATATTTGGGATTTTGCCTTAATACAGAATATATATTATTGACAGTTTGTTTCTTTTGGGATTACACCACCTGTAAAATAACAAAAAGCAGAAAACCAGAAGTATACTTCTGGTTTTCTGCTTTTTGTTATTTTACAGGTGGTGTAATCCCAAAAGAAACAAACTATGAATCGTCAAAATACACCACAAATAAGTTACAGACATTACCATTACATATTATTGACTTTAAGAACCGCCTGACACGAGACTTGACTTAATTTACCACTGAATTCAGTACTCAAATTGCGCGCGCAGATTTAGCGGACTTGTATGCTACAAATTAGAACATGTTCTGACTTTGGACGAAATCAGCACAATATAATACATGATGCACTACTGCGCATTTATACTGTGCTGATTTCGTCTAAAAAATTAGAACATGTTCTAATTTCTAGCATCCAAGTCCGATAAATCTGCGCGCGCAATTTGAGTACTGAATTCAGTGCTAAATTAAGTCTCGTGTCAGGCGTCAGGCGGCTCTAATCAAGGAATTTATATTTTAATATCCGTGAGTTAATGTTCTGTACTGTGGTACTGTGGAAACTTTTTCTATGGTCTGTGCGGCGGAAGACTTGAAGACTTGCTGCAGTGCAGAGGGGATTTGGTTTTTTTTATAAACGTTGCTTAAAGTAAAATTTATAATGGGTGTTGAAGAAACAAATTTAAATCTGTCTTCCGGAAGTACAAATATAAAACAGAAATCTGATGCAGAACCTTTCAAGTCTTTTTCCTTAGAAAGTAAGTGCATTAATCCATTAGTGCAAAGTGTAACGTAAACATCTGTTAACTAATTTTCAGTTTTGAAGTTGATAAAAGACGCCCAACAGCAACATGGTTTAAGACATGGGGATTATCAGCGGTATAGAGGATATTGTTCAAGAAGAATTAGTCGACTAAGAAAGGTTTTGAAGGTACCCCAGGGTGATAGGAGACATTTTAAAAAACGAGATGTCACTGAAGCCCACATTGCAAATCCAAAAGCAGATGAGCGATTTCTACATATACCTTTGGTATTATCTGAAAGATGTTGGGCTTATGCTATGCAGTTACGCCAAGAAGCTAATACTGAGCCGAGAAAAAAGTTTCATATAGTTCAGAAATTGAGAAAAGCTTGCATTTATGCTATGCAACTTGATGAGTTGTGCAAGGTAATTATATATGGTGTATGAAAAAAGAAATTTTGGTAAATATTTTAATTTTAATTACAGCAAGATAGATGTGATGCACGAACTCGTCTTGAGGCTCAAGCTTATGTTGCTTGGATTCAAGGCTCTTTACAGTTTGAACTTCAGCTATGGCAACAAGCAGTTGAAAATTTAAAAAAATCCCAAGTAATTTATGAAAAACTTGCTTCTGCGTTGCCAGAAGAGGAACAGTTGCCTTATAAACAGAGAGTCGAAGAAATCGCTCCAAGTCTTAGATATTGTGCTTATAATATTGGGGATGAAAAGGCAGTTGATTTATTAGAACTACGCAGCCAGGGTGTGCTAGAGAACTTTGATGCATTGGTGTCTCAAACTAAAGAAAAAACGGCTGCAGTGTTACATGAAGTTAAATGGTTTAATATGAAGATCCCTGTAAGAATAGAAAGAGTGAGATTATTTTTGGTAAGCATAGAAGGGTTGGATGAGTCTTTGAAGCATGCAGAGGACAATCAAGCTAAAATAAAGATTTTAGAAAATTTGTTTATTGATTTGCGTGATGTCATTTCCCTGACGAGAGACAGCGCTCGTACTGAGAAACAAGATCAGTTGTTGCTCTCCTACTTACTTTCTATTCGTATAGAGCGCACTTCTCAACGTAACTTGCTCTTAATAAAGCAAACTCGTAAACCACAGGATTGTGTGCGGTTACTTGATATAAACATCCAACAGACCACTGAGCTGTCTCAGAGTGATTCAATCAAGGATAACAAGGAAGCTCAAAAGTACTATGAGCTTCAGTTACAGGCTTATAAGACTTTACGTTCATATTACTTGGCAAGAACACATGTTTTTCAGAAACGTTGGAAGGAGGCTGCTGTGTTATTTGATTCTGCAAATAAGATTGTTAAAAATATCAGCCAAGGTAAATATAGATCGGTGATAGTTTTGTCTACATAAATATATCTTACTGTGATTAGTTTTCTCACCTTCTTTAGTATCTAGAATTGCCCGCAATTTGAAATAATTGGTACTTATATCTTCGTAAACTTCACCTTACCAATAGATATAGGTATCTTTAACAAACAAAATTAAAAACTTTCCAGACTTAATTATTAGTATTTTAACAACATTTGACAGCTATCTTAATTTTTTTTATATAATGTGTATATTTTTGGTGGTTTGGATATAATAATAATTTGCACGAATATGACATTTACATTTCGGTTGTAATGGGATCTTTAAAAGAAAGAAAGATATGCCCAAAAGAGTACCATTAGTGCAATATGTTAGACAATATTCGTGGGTTCGTGAGTCTGTAGCATAACAACTAATATTGATATTCTCGTTCTAACATAGTGCTTCCATTGGGCCCAAGCAACTATTCAATAATCTAATTTAATTAATTGCTTTTAATCTATATGGCAAATCTCCATTTCCGTTACTATTGAAGAAGTTCATCAAACTAAATCACTATTCTTAATAGAATGTTCTCCAAAGCTGTGTTTGTTCTCATTTAAAAAAATATATTGACTTAATATATTTTTAAATAATTAAGTATATATATTCTTAAATATATATACTTAACTTTTATTGACTACACTGATAGGCTTGTTTTTTTTTAAATAACAATGAAAGGGGTTTTTGTGTTAGTTTTGTTCCAACCTATATATAGGCATTAATTATTAATAATTGAATATTCAACTTAAACTTGATATACAAATACTTGAAAATATCTTGAAGTGAACGTTATAAAAATGTATGTGTTTGATTGAAAATTCAAGAAATTTATTTTTATCTTCGTGGGAAATTCTAGTGCCAAGAAAAAATATAAGCTTTTTAATTTTTTTTATAGAAAAATTATTTTAAATTGAAGATGTTTTGTATATGCAGTAGAAATATTAAATTTATCATTTGTTCTTATTTATCAATGTTTAGTGTCATAATTAGTATATGTTTTGATTTTAAGGTAATTTTATTGGCGAGTTGAAAGAATTGCTTGCCAATGTAAAGGACAATGCAGAAATTGACACTGTCAATGCACAAGCTAACTTTGTACTGGATCAACAGGAAGACCAAGTCATTCCTGTTCCACAAAAAACATATAAAAGTAAAAAACCACTTATTGAAAGGTTGGATGAATTTAGAGAAGAGCCTCAATTGTTGTCCAAGAATCCTAACCTGGTTAGCTTACCACCTCCCATGGAGCCTGTACCCGCCAAGCCTTTGTTTTATGATTTGGCCCTCAATTTTGTGGAGTTTCCTGACCTAACAGATAAGCTAGAGGGCGGTCAGCCTAAACAGAAACAGGGTGCTGGTATCTCCGGATTTGTTAAAGGATTGTGGGGATGGGGAAAGAAATAAATCATTGATTAAAAAAATTCTGTTACAGAATTGTTTATAAATTTTTTTATGGTTGTGGTTGAGTCATTTAAATAAAATAAAAAAAGGTATATTTTGTTTTCAAATTTCTAGAAAAAATAAATAAATAAATACATAAATAAAAAATGGGTAGTGTAAAAATAAAACCTCATTCAGTTAGGCATTCACAAACAGATGATTTCAAACTGGCTACTATGAGGCAAAGTTAAATTTTGTGATCTTTTTGGTTTTTCTTTCTAGTAAGTAGGTACCTATAAGATATTTTAAAATATTTTTTATCTTCAAATATTAATAAAGATACTGAATCTCAATCTTTAAATCCAGAAATATTGATGGAAATCATATTTTGGATAAATATTCTCCCTGCTATAATAATAAAAAAACTATATTGATTTTCATTTTCATAAAATATTTTCATCCTAGCTGTAGTAATTTAAATTTATAATTTACAAATAAAATGAATAGCCTTATGATTCTTCATATAATATATTGAAACATGTCCATTTATCTTATGACAGCCATTTTTGATAGTTCAGTGGAATGCCTATTTAACAACGGAATAACACCCCAATTACATTTTATTGTATAAAAATTCAACACCCCAAAATCCAAATATTATCGTCATCTATTACAGCTTGCATATTAAAAAAAAAAAAAAATGCAAACACCGTCGAAAAGAGTACGAGTTGGAATCAACCCATACCATAATCAGTAGATTGTGTAATGGAGATATGATGCCACAACACAATCTAGTTCACTATGCTATCGTGTCGATTTTATATGCACTACTTTGTAACAATCTCATTATATAAAGAATTAATACAGTTACTTAATTCAATTGCATTGTTTTTGATGAATTAGGATATAGAAAATCAAATATTTTTTAATGAATAGCAATAATTTTGATCTGGTCACCTCTGAATTCCCTTATGGGAGATTTCATTACAATATAAAATTCTATTCATATTTTTATAAATTAATGTTATGTTCAAGGTCTATATTCATTTAACCCATATCATAATTATTATATTAAATTTAATATTTTATGGTTGGGTAAAATATTCAAAATATATAAAGATAAATTATGCTCAAACCAAAGGTAGACGTTGAAGGTGCCAATATGTGAATTTGTATTAAGGTAATTCCGAAATAACAGGAAGTATCTATTTAAAGGAACACACCCTGTACTATGGGCGTGTTATTGCTTTAACAGACCAAGTTTTTAAATAGTCTGCAGTTAATTTTGCAATTAATAAAATGATCACATAGATTAATTGCCAAATTCAGATAGTAATTCTCTGAAATGTAGTTGTTATTGAACATTTTATTCCGCCTAAATAGTTTTAAGCAGGTATTTAAATTGTAAAGAATTAGTGCTTTTATACCTAGCGTACATAATCAACTATTTGATGCGGTTAAAAATAACAAAGCAAGGCCATTGCCATTACTTCCTCATTTCTTTACATTAGATACAAAAAACCTAATCATTTTAATTTTAATAAACATATTTTGGGGTATGATATGGTCTTGCTGGATGAAAATCAGGAATATCTGGCTGGATATTTGTCCATGTATATGGCTAAAAGTCCTTTTTTTGTTTTTTATTGAAGAAATACCTATAAGTATACATTATATATTTTTTCTTTGGGCGGGAAGAATTTGAAGGCTTGTACTACTTACAAGCGAAAATTTAAATAGAAGCAGTACTTTAATTTCTGATAGAATGGTGGAATATATTCCACCCACTCTAATATTTCAGGATATAAATAGATCCTTTTATATTTCATACCTCCCGTCATCCTTACACCCACATATACTTATTATTCATGAAAATTTCATAGCTTTGATGAATTCCATCTACATCTAATAATTTTTCTCATGAATTATTCTATACCAGACAAGACTCTGGTTATACATGCAAAGAACATACCCACATAAATTAAAGACCAGTGTAAGAAATCTAAAGTACACCTATATACAGTACATTACATTTTTGTAACATAATAGGATTAACAAATCAACGTTGTTACAGGTACTGTATATATATTTTATCTATGAGTACTGTGGATATTGGTTAAATATTTATATAACTATCCATGCTGTGAATTAATCTAAATCAAGGTTTTATTTTAATACTAATAGTTTTTCCTCTTTCATTTTATAAAAATGACTACATCAGGAGAGGATATATATGATGGCAATATGGTATACCCGTAGTACGAGTAGTGAGTACAGTATGCCTAGATAAATAAGTCACTGTAGGCTGTAGGGTGTAGGCAGTATAGGTAGGTACGAGTAGCACCACTAGCACCACAATGTTGTTATGTTGGGGTGTTGGGTATTTGTATCACAAGTATTATAGGCCTAGCTATATCTATGTTTCCTGAATCATAATCAGCTAGATCAAGTTGCCTGCCTGATCCCTGCGCCTTACGTGATTTACCCGTTTATGCCTGAACCCTCTGTAATCTATTGTTTCCGTTTCCAGCATAGAGGAAACCAAAAAATGAGAAAACAAACTTTACTGCAAAAAATATATAATTTCCTATTTCCTTTGTTTTCATCTAATTTTACAAACGGTAAATAGAGGGAGAGGGGCCCCAACTGATTCACAGATTATGATCAATGATCACCGTGGGCTACGCGGCTACGCATAGATTTAATAGATTAATAACACGGGGACGGGGGCTATACATATGATCATGATCTGATTATCTGATTTATAAAAAATTATTATAAATTTTAAATATTTAAAGTAGGTTCCACACAAGGACAAAGGAAAAGTTGACCGATGATCGGTGGATATATGCTAGCAGCCTTAGTGCTAGTCAAAGGGGGCCATATATCTTTTATACTTGTGGTGCTAGTAACAAACAAGTCAATTTGAAATTGGATATTATATATCATAACATCTAACAATTTATATTCTCAAATTTATATTATCTATACCTAGGTCCAACTATAGCCATTGTGATACTCTACAGTATGCATCACGATGGCCATGGTCCAACATTTGAAGTGAGCTTCTTGTAGCCAATGTATTATAGTATCGAATTTGAATTTAACAAATTAATTTAGAAACGTGTGTGTATATTAATTTTGAATTCTAAAGTTACTAAAATATATAATTCTGTCGAAAATAGTATGACCTTGTTTATATATTTTACTATAATTATTTAATTAATCGCCTTCATCATCTGGACCACCTGGACATACCTATCGGGGAGGCGATTATTAATAATTAGCTAAGTAAGCAGATAAATAATCTGCTAAGTAGGTAAAAGCAATTAACGTTTTCGTGTTAGAAGATTGATAGATAAATAATAATAAACAATAAAAGAGATATTATTAGTCTATATTCTTTGATATTACGTTTCGCGAGAAATCGTCACAGATAACCACAAGAAATCGTGAGGTAGCGAATAAAGTGTGAAATTACCTTTACGTGAAATTGTTGTATGCCATGCGCATAACACTAAATAGGGGAGGGAGTTCACAGTAGGTATGGAAATTTGATGTGCGTGTTGCGTGTTGATGTGTATGGTCTGTGGTGTTGATGTCCAGGCTTTTTTGTTTGCTGTTTTTACACTTTGCTATCTTCATCTTCCTCTCTTTAGTTTAGTATATCACCAAATTTCAACAGTGAATTTTGTCTATGAGTTTAGTCTGTTTTTTAGTGCCGCTCGCTCTATATGTCACTGCTCAACTTGCCTCAATTTTGCTTGTAGTAGACACCACGTAGACACCTTCTTGTTTTATAATTCTTTGGTTTTAAATCCTGTGCCTTTATGTTGTGGTGTAGAGGTTAAGTTTTGTACCTAAATTATTTTTATTTATAATGTTATTGGTTTTATTAAAATATATTATATTTGTGTCGGCATTTGCTCGTGGAAATCAGATATTTAAAACATTTCAGGTAAATAAATTTGTACATATAACCTAGGTAGTGCGTATTTTTTGTTCTAAATTTAAATTTCTGTTTGTATACAGGAAGTTTGTGATTTTTATGCATTTGTATGTGAACAAGAAATATCACTTTCCTTCATAAAAAAAGGTTTGAAGCATAGACATAAGTATGTTACTAGATAAAACCAAACGTTATTTGTTTTATAATTTCATACCAAAATTGGGTTTACACAAGGGCATTTATTTAAATGTCCTTGGGTTTTCACAAAGTCATCTACGGGATCTCCCGGTGGTTACTTTTCTTTAGTAAATGACAGGTTTAACTTAATTAAACCCACTGAAAGAAGTAACTTCTCCCACAAGAGCTCTAACTAGCTATTAAATAAATATTTTTGTTTGTACATTATGTTTAAGGATCCTAGGACTAGATTCCTAATGAAATGAAGGATTAATGAATTTATATATCACATTGTTCACTTAAATTGACATCTCGTTATATCCCATGAACCATGTAATTGTAATACCTTGTATGGCACCACCTTAGACTAGGGTCTAAGGGCACCACATAAGTATTTAGACTTTCTTTTATGATTTGGGCACAGCATAAAAAACAATATATGCTGTGATTTGGGTTCAATCAACTCCCATTTGCGTTTTTTCCATAAGTAGCCCCCTTCTATATAGCCTTTAGATTTGGCAGTTTCTTTGGTGTTTTAATTTTAATATTAACAGGTGGTTTCTGTAATAGAAAACATCTTGGGAAGTATTAATTATTAGTAATAGATTATATATAAATGTGTATGAAAGAAAGTAGGTAGGTATGTAGTAGAAACCAAATAAGACTGCTAATTTAAAATACTGTCCCATTTTTTACTTTCGATTTTATTTCAACTTTCTAAAAGCAATAAATAAAACAGAAATAGGTAGTCAGTACAAATTAAGTTATTATCTCATTTAAAAAATCTAAAACTTATGGATTTTGTAGAAATAAATAACGTAAATAATGTGATTTTTTATTTTATTTTAATTTTAATTTTAATTAGATAGCATTGTAGCATGTTGATAAAATAATATTAATACATCCAGAAATACAATAGGTAACCATATAAAATTAGTATAACGTGAATTGTTGTATAAGAATGGATGCAAATTTATATATCTACTTAATATGTTTATTTATCCACATTTTCTCTGTAAAAATTTAATTGATTATATTGTTATAAACGCCTACCTACCTTTTTAATGTATTATTCAATTTATCAAATGTATTGCTTAATAGTGTAGCAATACAGTCAATAATATTGGCCTGATTATGATAGGAAAGTAGTAAACTAGTTCTTTCAATAAATAAATATTGTATATTTTGAAAGCACTAAACCTTTACTTAATCAGTACCTAACCTACTTTCAATGGACATGGTTTTAGTAGGTAAAGTTTAAACTGCTATTGATACATTTAATAATAATTAATAATCTATAATAATTATCTACAATATTGTCTTTAAAAGTTGATAGGTGTATATAAATATGTACAGGGTAGGTCATGAGGATAATTTATTTTAAAACTGAAAATTTTAAATTTAATTTTAATTAATTCACCAAGATGAAAAATTGTATTACAGCCTTAATATAAAATGTCAAGGGTACCTAAAATTAATGGAAACAGTTTTATAATGGTATTTCAAAAATCCAGTTGATAACTAATTTCATAAATACTTAAAAAATTTTTTAAATGACAACCTCCATCTTTTTACTTTTATTTAATTTCTCTCAAAAAAAAAAAAAAAAATAAGGTAATTGTGTTTAAAATTTGCTACACCCTTTTGAATCATTGCCGAAAAGTACTATTTTATCCTAAACTAGGTGAAATCCTATTTTCGTGAGCGTTTAGAGGTGTGAAAGTATAGGCATTTGGCATTTGCACGGGTAGCCGCGGAAAAAAAACTTTTATCATCAATTATCTGTCATCTCAGTGTCATTTAATTTCATATTATAATACCTACTTTGTGTACCTAGGCAGAAAGTGAACGTTTTCACTTTTCATGATTTATTTACAATAACACCGGAAATAACTCTGCAACGTTGCATCAAAAATCGAAAATGTACACATCGTTGAAAAGAGAATTTTCCTGTGATTTCAAAAATATTAAAACTTTTACAGCAATCCATAAAAAAAAATAACCTTGAAGGTGCTCCTCTGTAGTGAGTCACCCTGTATATTTCAAAATATCTTTAAAATGTGCTCCTTTTGCCACTGTCACTCCTATGAAACTTTTTTCAGTACTCTTATTAGGGCTGATATTGAACTTTACCGCACTCATGAGCCACTCTGTATACGAGTATAATCAAATAACGTTATAGACATATTCATCTAGTTTATAGAAGTAGGCTTATAAAGACATATAATGAACATCCAAGGTTACCAAAAGTTTGTTGTTTTTCTGTATTAATTAATTAATCCAATGGTAAATTAATTAAATTAATTGTTTTCTATTCATTTCCGCCTGTTCCCTGTTCCGCCTTCTTTTAATATTGGTAGGATTGGTATATCCCTATATACATAGATATATTTGTGTGCAATTTAATCTTTATTAATGAAAAAAAGATACCTTATGTTATCGCCATATGTCATATATTTAATATAAAACAACTTTGAGGATATAGGCATAATGATTTTTAATTAAATTAAGTCCACATCTGTCATAGAAAGAAATTCTAATAGATAAGGTATTTTTACAACTTTTTACCATAAATTACATAAACAATGCAAAACAAAAGTATTGTACTTCCTATTATACTAATCAAATAGCTGTCTTGAAAAATATTAAGTATGCCTTTCATGTGCTGCTTTGGCATTGCTTTGAGAATAATTTTACTAGAAATAGGTATCTCGAGAAATATAATTTTTGACATCCACTTATTTTCAGAGCATTTCATTATAAATGCGTACCCTCTGTTGATAGCTTGTTTTTTAAAATATTTTTATTGACAAGGGCTTGATAATTGTATATAATTTAGTTTGTTAGGTACCTAGAACTTTGCTGCTTTTTTCCAGATTTAAAAAAAAAACTTTAAATGAATTGAATAGAATCGAATTCCTTTAAAAATAAATACTTTAACAACTTTCAATACAACTCTCTTTCACAAATACAAAAATAATATTTTTGTATTATAAATGGGTATAAATATACCCATCACCACTTGTATTATAAGGGTTGATGGGTATATTTCTAGTAGAAACAATAGAACTACCAGAGTCATAGTACCTACTGTTTTTGGCAGAAATACGCTCCTATGAGGGAATCTATTGTTCCAACATAGGCCTTTGAAATGCCTTTAATATAATATTCTTATGGTACACTCTTTCTACTATATCTCCGTACTATTTAAACTAGACCTATGGTAGGTGTTTGAAATTGTTGAGTCAAGATGTTGACAGAAATTACATAAAACGAATAAAGTACGAGGGGTGTACATTATTTAATGACTTGAAATCTAACGACTAATTTCTTCCCTAAATTTTTAGCAAAATCATAAATCCCAAGATCTCTCAAATGCTGATCTTAGATATTTAGCAAAACTTTCAAACACAAAATTCACAGATGAAGTTTTGGACAACATACTCATACCTAGAGTAGTCGGTACTCCAAATCATGACAAAGTTTTCAGTTACATCAAAACTGAACTGAAAAAGCTAAACTGGAATGTTGATGTCGATGAATTTGATGAGAAGGCTCCTAAGCAGTTCGGAATACTCAGATTTAAAAATATCATCGCTACTTTACATCCCAATGCGGAGAGATATTTGGTTTTAGCCTGCCATTATGATAGCAAATACTTTAAAGATAGCGTGTTTGTCGGTAAGTCTCTAGGTATTCTCATTATTTTCAAGAAAAATATATTTTTTTTGTATTTCTATCCTCCTTTTGTTTTTTTTTAAGTTTTATATTTTTATTTGATATTGAAACTACTTTTTTATAAAAATATTTGGTTTAACATCCGAGGTGACGTTAGGCTGAATGTTTAGAAAAATTGAATATTTTAACAAAAAATTTGTTTCAACATCAAACAAAATTATAAAACTAATATCCAACCTAATTTATGTAACATATAGGAAGATGTTTCTGCGATAATACAGTTTTTACCGTCTAATATGATACCTAATATAAAGTTGTCCTTTCAGGTGCAACAGATTCAGCAGTACCGTGCGCCATGTTACTAAACCTAGCCAAAGTAATGCAAACAGCTTTAGACTCAATCAAAGATAATTGCGACGTAAGCTTGAAATTGATTTTCTTTGATGGGGAGGAAGCATTTGATACCTGGGGACCTACTGATTCGATATATGGAGCCAGACATCTGGCTAAGGTTTATCACAATAACAGACAAGTTAGTAGATCAACTGGAGAAACTGTTTCTGATTTGGAGAAGATGGATATGTTGGTGCTACTGGATCTTATCGGACATAAAAAGACTACATTTTACAGTTATTTCCAGAACACACAAGATTGGTAGGAAGTCAGACATTTTAATTTCTAAATATTGTATTAGAAAGTAAAGAATGTAAACATGTAATTTTTTAATACTCCATATAAAAATATGTTTTTTTTTTAAATATAGTGTTTTATGATTAATTGGAAATAATCGCAACAAATTCTACACTAGGTCTGACTTTTTTGTTTTTTTTTTTAGGTACTTAAGACTGGTGAATATTGAAGAAAGGCTGAATGAATTAAATCTGTTGAAAAAATCTAATAAAAACCGTAGATACTTCTTAAGGCGAGGCTATGGTGGACATATTGAGGATGATCACATTCCGTTTTTAAGGAAAAGTAAGTATTATCTAAATAACAGATGTTATGGTATGTGTTTATATATTATTATGAATTTATACTTTATTTTTAATTCTGAAAACGATTTTTCGATATGCATATTTAAAATAAAAGTTTCGTATTTCATCTCTCTGAAAGCATTTTGTCATATTTTTACTTTATATACTATACACTGACAGCTACATACAAGATACACTAGATCTAAATAGTAGTATATACTTTAGGTGAGATGTTAACGACAGCAACTGATGAATTGCCGTTGCATTTTACCAATTATATCATTTAAGTAAATACTATTTGTACAGGTAGACAATCCGAAAAATGTGCTATCCTTACACATAATAAACACATTTTTAAATAAAATAAGAACAAAAAATAAAGTTAAATTAAGTGATTTTGATTTCCAGAAAGTTTTACAAAATGGCAATTTTTCCAGTGAAGTGATTTGATTGGTGTTTTTGTTTATATCATTGTATTCTATTATATGTCTGTTATATTTTATTTGTAGATGTGCCGATTCTGCATTTGATTTCTAACCCCTTCCCTGATGAATGGCATACTCCCGCTGACAATAGGGATATTGTGGATAAAAACACGGTCGAAAATATCAACAAAATATTGAGGGCCTTCGTAGCAGAATACCTCCACCTGTTAGTAAATAATAATTGATATTTTGTAATGTAACGTCCTATTGCATAGTATTTTAGTTTGTACAGAGAGCCTATATATGAACTATTTAACAATAATTTCGAGAACTAAAAGTAACGATATTATACTGCAAAACTACAAATTTTATAACCAGTTTAAAATTTAGTATTTCAGAATTATTTGTTTATCGATAATTATATATACCGCCATATTATAAATGAATTAAGTGAAAAAAGATTATGAATGTTTAAGTTCAAATCTTAGCAATTAGTAATTACTCTGGAAACATTTTTTAGAGTTATATTAGCCAAACGAAGTACTTTATAATTTCCGTCCATTTCCCAATACCCACAATATACTTATCTCTACATTTCTATATACCTATATACAGTATATACATTACTTATCTTATACATAGTGTAAGTTTAACTGTGAGACATATTTATAGGACTAAACACTATTTTAACACTGGTGCAGTGGTTCGTTCATCTAAAATATTAGTTTGTTTCTAGTTAATTTGCAGCCAAGTGTGAATAGCCCACAGAAATTTTTATTGTTGGCGTATCTAATATATTATAGATTACTATGAAGGTATGCAAAAGACTGCTAACCAGCTTGCATGTTAAACAACCAATAAAATACTAACACCCGGATTCATGAAAAGGACGTGAGGCGTTAGTCGGACTAACCAACTTTGCACCGCTGACTACACCTTTTATTTTAACCCGCGCAACAAGGGCGCAAATTTTTCGCGTAACCTTTGCTAGTGGGACTAACGTTAGGCCTCGTTGATGAATCCGTACGTAAGAGTATATTCCCCTATCTATTCACTGTAATAAAATACTAACCATAATTAACCATATAACTATTGTTACAAAAAGTTTTAGAAAGTTATAATAACTATTATACATGACAGTGACGCATTTTTTATGTTCGTCTAAAATACTCATTACCTACTTACCATTTACTATGAAAAAAGTTTTTGTTTTTATGACAAATTGTGTTCAGTTTATGTACTTAATTTTAAATGATTTCTTGTCTAGAATATTCTTAAATCCCTTTACTTCGAAATGGTGCTTAACATTAAACAACCCAGTAATTTCATGGCAGATAATCTTATTTGGAATTCACACCATCTTTAGACTCTTATAGTGCCAGCTTCTTAACTGTATGCCTTTCAGGGGATTCAGGTCATATAAGATACTGAAGGATGGAGATACAACATAATGTAAAATCATTTAATTAAATTTTACAGACACATTCCTTTATAAAACATTCTATGTTATTAACATTTTTATCACGCAGTATTTTAAGTTACAGTGTATGGTTAAAAGAGCTTTTTTAGTGGAAATAGATAAATTAGTCTTTGAAAGAAACAAGGGCGGCATATAATCATTTGAATTTTATTATAACGAAAAGTTACTCCACAAGCTCAATCAAAGATAGATTATTTTAAACCAATTGCTTGCAATTAAATTATGTTAACTTATAAAAGGTGTTTTTAAGGATGATAGAACTTTAAACTTTAAAAAAATATTAAAGAAAATATTTTATGATTAAAAAAGTAATATTATTTAAAAAAAACAATCTATTACATTAAACATTTAAAAATTATTTGCGGCATGTGGCCACCGCGACTGCCCCCAAGATAGCGTATTCTTTTGATCCAATTTTGGGTGAGTTTTTCGAGCACTTCTGGTCGTATGTCGTGAATAACACGAACAATGTTGGTTTCTAAGGCTTCAATTGTTGCTGGTTTATCAGCATAAACTAATGACTTGACATAGCCCCACAGAATTATAATCTGCGGGTGTCATATCACAGGACCTTAGTGGATAGTTAACAGGTCCATTTCTCGAAATTAATTTGTCACCAAACCTTGTTTGCAACCACACTTGCATGTACAGCGGTAATATTCCTTTCATTACGCACATTCCTTCGACGCATTGGTGTTTTCAGAAATAATGTAGAGAGTATGTAGTACGAAATCTATCCACAGTATGATGAATAAACAGCTCAGATGGACGATCATGTGGGCCATAAAATTCACGAAGTCTTCTATGCGTTTGGCGAACCGAAGAATGATTTTCAAAGTAAATTTGAGGAATTTGGTAGCGTGGTTCAAGAGTGAATCTATTCATGATGATTTGCCAAAGTATACTGAAAATAAATTTTATAAACAGTGTCAGACTAACAGTTCCGTCTGATGGTAGTTGTCATGTGAAGTTCTATCAAACCTAAAAAAACACCCTACATATTGCAGGTTTTAAAATAGCTTTTTATATTTGGACATAACAAATATTAAATTGTATAATAAACTACAATTACATTATCATTATCCTCATAATAGTTGCTTCTTTAATTGTGACACCAACGGTTGTGCATGGTTTTTCAGATCCAAGTTTCTTTATGTTAATATTAAACTCTTTTTTAATATTACTTTATTACTATTTTGGGTACTTATTGTTTTTGTTGCATAATAACTTTATAAATAAATATATTTAAAATCGAGCAAAATATGTCTATTGCACAATAAAACACTGAAAATAACTAGTATTATAAATATGCAAAATTTTGTTGAAAATATTTTACAAAGATAAATTCCAATTAACAATATTTGTTATTATTTTTAAATAAAATATTTAGTTATTGCACTCGAACTATTGTTTTAAACATATTTGGAAATTTGACAAAGAGTCTAATTATTATGTAAAACGATTTGTGAAATTGGTTGGAAAGCTAACAAAAAAATGGATGACACAAAGTACCAGGAAAAGGGTTAATTTAGATCTATTCGTTTTTGCGTTATGGAAAATGTTATAACATTAGGTTCCGATGAACAAGGCACGACCGCTGTGGAATTAATGCTTTTAACTTGTAATGTATTACAGCTTTAAATAAATGTTTGTTATGGTGAAAATGAGCTCTTACGACTTGTGCGTAATTTTAATAAATGGGAATCTTATTCATATACGCAAATTGTAAAGAGCAACAAAAATGATATATATTGTTATTGTATACATATAAATGGTGTATATTTGTAATAATATTTAGACACTTATTCTGCACATTGTAGGCGGTTAGTCTCATGTTAAAACTTAATTTTAAACACTCGCTTAAAGTTATATTATAAACAGATAACGGTTTATATGAACTGTTAAAATCAGACTTGCAGGTAAAGAACTCTACACATT
Source organism: Pogonocherus hispidulus (assembly GCA_963924545.1). Classification (NCBI taxonomy): domain Eukaryota; kingdom Metazoa; phylum Arthropoda; class Insecta; order Coleoptera; family Cerambycidae; genus Pogonocherus; species Pogonocherus hispidulus. The sequence continues at coordinate 44,729,619 of OZ004698.1, read as the reverse complement.
TTCAGGGAAAAGAAGATGGCCACTTCGGTAACTCATATAAGTTTTGCGCTAAAATATTAATGAGTTAAGAAAGTAAGTATATCATGCTTTTGATTCAACTGGCTGGGAACTTGAAAGGGATTTTGAATTTGAAAAGCCTAGATCATTCAGTCATGATAAATAATCTGCTTATAACTTTTATGTATTCAGATCCATGAAAAGACTGCTGTATATCACTTTCAGCAACTGCTTGTTACTTTACAATTTTGTTTGAAAATAGAAAATAAAACAGAATATGCTTCATGTAGGTATTCGTAAAATTTCAATTTGGTAAGAAAAATTGAATTAGTGTTATAAATATAGTATAACACTAAAGATAAATTGAGCAATTTAACCAAGTAACCTATTTTATATATTGGTCAGACATCAGAGTAATAAATTACTCTGATGGTCAGACCAATGTCAGCGCTTTACAGCATATAATATGACATTTAAGTTGCAATTTTTCATTCTCCATAACAAAACATGGTTTCAGAACTTAAAAAAAAATTAAACCACGCGATGGATTACAGGCTTTTACACCAATTCTATTTCACAGACTAAGATGTACTTCTTGCCGCATTGGCTGACACTATTTCATTATTTTGCCTATTTTAAATCTAGATAAAATTTTAAGCTTAAGTTTGGTACGAGAAAATTGTATAGTAATAGAAATTTGATCTCTTCGGCACTGCACTAAGCAGGAAGAGTTGCCAATTTTAAAGGGATATGCATTATAGAAAGTACAGAGGTCAATTGATAAACTGAATATTTAAAGTTAGGATAATTACAATTATACTGTTTTTTCCCCGCTGTTTCAGTTATTATTTATTTATTAAGCAAAGAGCCCCATTGAGTGCATAACAAATGGCCTGAGAATGAAAAGAGGGGAAGATAATATGAATAAATACCATTTTAATATATAACAATAACTAGTGTATTTACAACAGGTTACTTAAGCTGAATATAGGTATATAAGTGCCTGGCATATTAATTAAGCTTACACATTCGGAATATTTTTACTGCAACTATATGCTAAGCTGAATTTGCTAACAAAACAAATTAGTATGTTATTGAGATTGCTGACATTTTAGTTGTCAATTTGAGTTTCTTTACATTCCTCAATAACAAATACTGTGTACTCGTTATTTTTATACCTTTAAACTAAATATATATATGTTGCTTGCCTCTACTAACAAATTAACTATTTAGTTACCTAGATACCACAGAAGAATACATTCCGGAGAAAGAATTGTGACCACTGCCACTTTCGAGTGAACCTTTTATATTAAGACTGAAATGTGAAACAGAATTTGACAACAAGAAAAAATCTGTAAACAGGGTTATATTGTAATTGAGTATTATGAAACAGGGTATTTCTTAGTTTTACTATCTATTATAAAAATAAAAGTGTTAAATATTGTAATAGCCATTTCTGCTTTCTGCTCAAGTATTATTTTTTCGACAGCTGTAAATTTTTTGTAAAATAAGTTTTATTTTATATTAAAAGTATAAATTTGACAGTAAAAATAATTAAAAATGAAAATATTGTATATACCTACTTAAGTTATTTATGCACCAAACGAGCAAAGCAAGTGTTTTAGTTCTGGCAAGAGTACGCATCCTGAGCAAAGCGAGAGAAATACTCATGCAAGGACCCAAACCTCGCTAATTCTATATAAACCAATTTTATCGATGTCAGTGACATAATAACATTTTGATGTTATATTTATATTGCTCATTGACTTCCATTTCTCCATTAATTAATATGGGAATGAGTTTCTGTTTTATTCCCTGTTGTGAGGCCTAACATATTATTTTATTTGTTTTTGTGAAATAAAAATATATACCTGCTTATGTATAAATGAGAAAATGTGACAGATGTTTAATACTCTGTAGTAATTCTATTAGGTATTTCTTTTTTCACCTTGAGTGTTTACACTTTTTGTGCCAACATGTCCCATTTGTGAGTGTAAATTATTTGTATCTACATACATATATACGTACCTACCTTGCGTTACAAATGTGCATTGAAATTGACTTTTCTTCATCAAGTGTAAACTACGTGGTACAGGTGAAAGAAAAAATACTATAAATTATTTATATCTATTAATTTACTGTTATATACAATATTGTACTTGATATGGTGATATTTTTTAAAAGTTTTATTATTTATAACTTACAACTTGTCCAAATTGTTTATTGTTTATTAAAAATACATAGTTTAAATTTACATACTTGTATTAATATTACCTTTGCAAATTCCTTGCTGTATCAATATCAACACTTAGCTTAGACCAGGCCGTCAAGGCTCCCCGAATCGGAATTAATAAAACAAAAAAAATCCGGTGATAAATTAGGTACAGAAAGAAGGGTTGTATGTAACTAGGTGAAGTCAGCGTACCCTGTGAAAATTTATCACTGGTCAAACAATATTTTGGGAAATTCTTATTTTTTTTATTTTATTATATTAATCCCTTTGCGGCGCCTCTGACGGCCTAGCGAGCAAATGACTTAGGCATGATGACTTCCTCTATTTAAAGACAACATTTGTTACTTTTGCCTGTAGACAAAGAACCCAATTTTATCAGTACTAAAAAAAAATTTTTCAGTCCTTTCTACCCACTTCAGAGGATCTGATACTAAACTCTTCAGTTAGTAAAATTCCTTTGATTTATTATTTCTAACAAGTGCAGGACAAGAAACATTGGTTTTGAACCAACTGGTTTTTAATATTACAGTGCAGATTTAGTGACCACACCATTTAGCAGATTTAGTCCTACCTAAATTTGTGGATGTGGATGACTTCCCGGTAGTTCCATTGAGGTGTGACAGCTGATAGATTAACCACTTATAAATTTGAGAGGAAGTAAGCGAGGGATATATTATTTTGCTGTTATGAAATTTTATACTTGTTATAGTTTCATATACATTTTCATACTTAGGTATACCTATATACCTAAATTATTACTATTTCTAGTAATAAATTAAACATGCTTTCAAGGGAAGATGCTGGTTATGGCACTACATAGAGTTCTAATAAAAAGTCTTGGTTACTGAGACCGGATTACTTTACCGGAACTTTAAAAAATTACATAAGAATAATAATGCTTTACGTAATCAATCAATCTACACAGAGTAAATAAAGTTGTATGAGTTTAAATAAACCTATAAAATAAAAAAAGAGCTAACAATATTGTTTCTAAACTATACATAATATTCATTGTGGACTGTTCTTTACTAGACTACTCGAAATGGTTACCTAAATCACAACCTACTCTGTAGAGTAGGTTGTGCCTAAATCAATAGTCATTGTAAGTAAAGGGCACCATACACCTGCGAGCAAACTGCGCGACAGAGGCTGTTTTGCAAACAATTGTATAGTGTATGGTGTTGTTTGACGTGCTGCGCAACTGTTGGGGCTTGAGTTAGACATTGTGCTATAACAGCAGTTTATTTTCAAATTCACGCCTATATCAAAACCTGTATGATGGCTTCATAGGTTTCAATGGCAATCTTTCCAAGTGTTTGAGCAACAATCACTGTTTCAAACTTTAAACCTTCAAAAGTAGATCCAAGGTGGTTAAAGTAATAAACAATCTTTGCTTGGGCGATATTGCCTCGCTCAATATTGTGTCTTCTTTTTGTATATCTAACTGGTGTTTTCATGGGCAATCATTCACCAACCGTAGTGGGGTACATTCAGAATAACTGTTCATATAATTAAAATCTTACTTATTCATAATGAGGGGGGACTTAACTTCTACCTTCTATCGGGTCACATCGGTCACATGTAGGGTACCTACTGTAAAACGGGATGGAATCGGAAGGTCGGACGCAATCGGAAGGAGACAAAGTCAGAGCGACAGTAAGTAACGTCATGGTCAAGCCCATATGATTCAATCTGCCAAACGATGTCTGACTGACGTTAGCTTCATTCTTAAATAAATTTAAAGATGTATTCAGTAAATTATCAGTAGACCTTTAACCCGACAAGAATAAATATTTCGGAATAATCTGGACATTTGTTATTATAAGTACCTAGTTAATATGTTCTTGGATCTTTATTATTACTGATTAATAATTTCGTATAGATGGTAAAAGCAGAAAGTAATGAAGTTATACTTGTTGGCTACAATATTCGTATTAGTTTTAAAAAGCTGTTTGTGTATGTTGTGCGATTCCAAACAATTTGTGGATCTAACGTGGAGCTTTGATAATAACACATTATACTGGCCGGGTCACCAGTCATTTAGTTACACAAAACGGGTTGAGAGCGACGAGAGAGGATACTGGTGAGTAGGTAACCAAATAATGAAAATAATTATGTAATAGAAGAGTTTACACTAAAGACAAGTAGCCAAGGTACGCCTTGCTGATGTGTTATGCATCCGATTTTTGATGCAAAAAGGAAAATCCTCACATCTGAACACCACTAGCGGAAGGGATAAAAGCTACAAATTATTTGATTTACAAATTTCGCCGCTTTGGAACTGAAAAGGATTTATTTTTCATTCCAAATGAAGGAAACAAGGTTAAGAAAACGTAGAATTAAAAACATACGATGTCCGACAAGGTAAAATAATTTCAATTTTATACCACGTCGGATATACTTAAATTTTTATATTATAATATTCGAACGAAAATTGTTCTAATACCTATCAATATCAATAAAACTACACCAATAAAGTTCAACTATTAGGTATCGATCACACTATTTCTGCTTTAGTAAATATTTCCCAAATCGTAGGTATCTGCCTTATTATTTGCTTTTTTGTTTAAGTAAATATGATATAAAAATAATAATTGCTTAACAATTAACAATCAAATTCTTCATTATTCATTATCCCTTCAACAACTTATTGTTATGAATAAAAGACTAGGATCTGGTGAAACATAAACAAGTAAGAGTTTCTTATAATTATGGTTGATTATCTCCAGTAAAAAGAGTCAAATCTGTTTATTAGAGTTTGGTGTATACCAGTTCTCATTTGAAATTTTTGGAGATTAGTAGACAATATTCTTGGTCGATAAATAGTTTTTAATAGGTATAGTATTTAGCAAACTACTATCATACACCACATTCCAAAAGTTCGTTTCTCCTGTAACTTCTTAACAGTGAAAGATTTATCTGTATAGAAAGGCAATTCGATGGAGGCATGATCGAAGTCTATTTTCGCACTGAAGTACGAGTTTGGCATTTTAGGAATAGAGCAGGCGTTTTTGTTTGGAGAATTTTTGAGAGTACTTCCCACGATTTACGGGGATTTTAAGGGAACGATTTTAAGTGCCGTTTCACATGGGACCGATGATCGGTGCTGACAATCGGTCGCAACTGATCATAAGTTCCATACAAGTGGTTTCACATGAGGTCGTATGGTCAGTCATCAATATGTATCTGGAAAGTGCTGAGCATCGCATTGTTGTCGTTTTGTGCGTAAAAAGGTTGATAGAGAGGCGGAAAAAAATCGAAATCTTTGAAGAGTTTAGATGCATCCCCTATGCCTTGAAAGGCCAATAAAAGGTGCTTTTGTCACCCTCTATTCGGATGTGCGAGAACATCCCCGCAAATTCTTTATGCATTTTCGAATGTCGATTACTTCATTCGATGAGCTACATCACAAACTGGAGGAGGACAACTTTCCCTTTGGTACATGTAATACCACCCCACCCTCAATTTTCTCGAAAATTATTGAGCGTCCCAACTTCTCCTTTGGTACACGTAATACCCATATCAAATAGTCTACTCAGTATAAAAATCACTAACTTGAAATGGGCCCCAGGGGGTGAAAAACAGATAGCACCCAAAACATGCAATCTCAATTTTCCATGCAATCTCAATTTTCTCGAAAATTATTGAGCGTCCCAACTTCTCCTTTGGTACACGTAATACCCATCTCATATAGTCTACTCAGTATAAAAATCATTAACTTGAAATGGGCCCCAGGGGGTGAAAAACAGATAGCACCCAAAACATGCAATCTCAATTTTCCATGCAATCTCAATTTTCTCGAAAATTATTGAGCGTCCCAACTTCCCAAGCTTTAAGTTTCAAATCACGATTTTTGTAATTTTCCGACGATGTATCCCAGATTTCTGGTTTTGTTCGACTACATTAGCATTTCAGTATCAAAGCGATAATTTTCCTTGCTCATGGCCATTTTATATCATTAATGTGCTTGCAAAATCGCGAATTTGACAACACAGTTATTTCAAACGTAACCGATAATCTGCCTGCATGTGAACAGCGCCCTTTGTTGAATAGCCCTGATCACAAACCGACGATCGGACAAGCCACGGGCTAACCGATGGCTCGAGCGTTTTTACTAGGTCGCCCGATGATATGCACTCATGTGATAGCTACGTTTTTGAAACAATGAACCCTTCCGATCGTCAGCATCGATCATCGGTCCCATGTGAAACGGCACTAAGGAAAAATTTGCACGTATATTTATATAAGATGAAATTATATCAAGCCCTTTTTCTGGCAGATCATCGCAGACGTCTTGACTATAGTTGTATCAATAATTTAGGCAATGCATCACGATCTGCTAAACTTTTTTTCTAGCAGAGCATTGTGCGATTTCTGGGGGTACATACATTCTCGAAATATGCTGGATAGAATTAGGATTAGGATAGGATTTTCACAACTCCTATAAATAATTTGCAGGATCTGAAAAAAGGAATTGTTGAAGACTTATGTAACCATAACACCAAAAATTCTACAAAATTATTTTGGTAGCCCGAGGATGCGAGTAAACTTGTTCATTGGAAAAAGCGGGGGACGGTTCTAACAACGACTTCATGCACAATATTGTGCATGATGTATTGTAATAATAATTATAATCTAAAATAATATTATCTAGGTATGCAAGTAACGAGTTTTGCAGCGGAGAACATGGTGGAACTCATATTGACGCTCCGTATCACTTCTATAAATATGGATGGAAAGTTGGAAATATACCAGTAGAGAGATTGATTGCAAATGGTAAAGTAATTTTTCTAAATATATGTTCTCAGTATAATATATTGTTGTATAAACGAAAATAGGTATAATATCTAATAATAATATATTGTTTAATCAGAGGGCATTTAGGTACTCACCTAAGCATCTCTAATAGGAGTACCTATGTCATATGTAAAGTTGTTTTATGTTATATTATTCTGCTAATTTTTCAAATAATGTAATGCAACTGTAAAAATGAAATGCAGATCGCAAGAAATTATTATAAGTATTGTTACAAAATAGCTGACACAGTGTACGAGTGAAGCGTTGCCAAATCTACTTTTTCCTCAGCCCAGGAAAATTGTGCACAATCTGGCAACACCGCCTCTGGGTGCCAGGAACAACCCTCCAAGAGTGAAGTCTTAATCCTCTAGGCCTTGAAATAAGGGAGTAGGCTCTTTTGTCAACATTTCCCGGACGTCACCACTGGCACTTATCGTACACCCCTCGTATAACTTGGCTGTCGGCAGGAACAGAATAAAAATAATTCTGCACTTCGATAAAAATATTATTTTTATGTAGATTTGTTTCTACAAATAATTTTTGTTTGTTTTTTTGTTATACTTATCCTCTTTGTTCAATTTTTTATTTTTAAAATGTCCTACGCATGAACAAAAAAGAAACAAAGTGCCTGGTGTTTTTCTATACTTAATATATTTATCATTATAGGTGTTCTGATCGATTTAAGAAAGGAAGCAACGAACCAGACAACGAGTGGCAATATCGACCTTGAAGTAAAACACCTGGAGAAATGGGAAAAAGAAAACGGATTATTCGAGAGAGGATCAGTGTTATTGATAAAATTCGGGCGTTCCCATCACTGGCAAAATAGAACTAAATATTTCGAAATTGATCGAGACAAAAGTTTTAATTTTCCAGGTAAAGCTACAAAATTCGATGTATCTTCCTAAGGAAAGATACATCGAATCGAAAAAAAAACGACCTCAACCTATTCTCAAAATTTAGGTATAATAATTTTTTAACAATTAATTTATAACCTGGGATATTTTTTTAACAATTTCAAGGCCATAAACCAGAATTTACAGATCGGTTAATCAATAATGTTTATAATTACTTATACTTAACTAATTGAAAATGCAATGGCCATTATAATAACAAAAATACGTTGTAGGTGTTTCGAAGGGTGCTGCTGAATGGTTGGCAAATTCTGGAAAATTCTACGGCGTGGGACTCGATACTCCCAGCGTAGACCCAGGACAAAGTACAGACTTTATGGCGCATAGAACGCTGAATGGGAAACAAATGTATATACTAGAAAACGTAAAGCTGATAGAAGAATTACCAAGTAGGTATATCTAATAATTGAAACTAATAAGATTCAAAGGAATCAAAAGGGTTTTCCGCTCAAGTAGGCACTTTAGTTACCTATATCGTGAAAACAGGTGAATAGAGGCCCTATATTTTTTTACCTCTTATATCTTCATCTAATTTTAATCGCTTCTGTGGAACAGTGAATTGCATTTAAATGTTTTATAAACGATTTTTCTGGTTTTATCAGAAGTAATCAGAGTAAGTAATGTCAAGTTTTTGAAATTAAATAGGACATCCTGTATATTTGCGTATGTATTTCAATAAAGAATTCTATCTCGAATAACGCAGTATAGATATACAATAGGTATATTTTTAACAGTATACCTAAGGAAGGTATAACTAAAATATATCGATGTATCGATGTTTTAGTAGTAAGTAGACGGTTCTATCAATATTTGTATATAAATAATGTGTCCCATACACTGAAAAAACGATTTAATTGAGATAAATAATATTTCTTATCATGGTTAAATTATTTATTTGCATTTGGCCAATTGAAGATCTAATTGGTATTAACATGGCATTTAATTCAATGGTAATATTAAATACTTACTATTATCTAATAATTGCCAAGAAGAAAATTATTTAAACAGCTGAATTAAATCTTTAAATCGCAAACGAATTTATTTGGCACACTTAATTTAGTTACTATTGAAAAGTAAACTAGTTTTCCAAAATGAGACAAGTAGGTATTTATAGTTATAACTAAGTAATAAAAAATATTGATAATAAAAACATATTTTGGAAGAAGCCAAGAGTTACGGTATAGATTTTAAAATCTGTTGTAAAAATGTTGAAAATGTAATTATATTCTGACTGAAATAAGGAACAGTTATTTTATTTTTGAGTATAAAAGATATTAGGCTATATTAAATATTATATTTTTGAAATCAGAAAAAAATAAGCTTTTGACTGATATCATAGCCAACTATGGTTGCCATTTAAAAAAATATAACTTTATTTTTTCTCAAAACTAAGATGCGTGTGAAATTTTCAATACCACCGCTGAATTACACGTAAAAAACACTGTCACACAGTATTTTTATATTATTTGTATCTTTTATAGTTTTCGAGATATTCGAGTTTAAACATTTTGGGGATTTTCAGTTTTTCAAAATATCTCGAAAAGTTGAAAATTAAAATTAAATCTAAAGGAGGCACTGATTTCCTCTTGTAATTCTGCTCCATTTTGCCAATTTAACCAATTCTTTATCTCCACTATTAACAAAGTTACCCATGTAAGGAGATATATAATGGACACCCTGTATAGAAATTTTTAAAAATAATGTTTATCTATAGTAAATATAATCTGAAAAAACAAATAATTAACAATTTCAAAAAATATGGCTACTAGCGGTTTTAAGCAAGAGTTTCCATCAGTAATATACGGCTAAAAAACTAAATACGGACCTGCATCCTGCACACATTTTTTTTTTATAATTTTTATAATATAGATACTTACTTAACATTCTTTTAAATAGTAAAACATATTACAATAACTTTAGAAGAAGTTTAATATCTATCGAGGAGGTGGCGAAAAGTTGAACGCATTTTTTGACTTTATTCATTTTTATAAGTACAAAATTCTATAATATATTAAGGGTCCATTCACTGTAGATTTGACAGACGTGAATGCGGGGTCAGATTGAGAGGATGGGTAGCCGATGGATGGAGACCATCGAGGTAATATAAAGATGGAGACTTATATATTCTCACTACCGAATTATTAAGATTTCGGAGGTGCACGTAAAACCGAAGTAAAAAGGCACATGGAAATAAAGTTAGCCATTATTGCAAGGGTACCGGATTTGTCTTATAATTGCAACCAAATTTCTTTTTAATGTTATAAATTATATATCACGGGAAAGATCAAAAGATGAACTAGATCCCTATAGTAGCAATTTTTTGTTTAATACATGTATTTTAGATAAAATAATTTTTGAAAATACGCTATTTTAGTACAAGATTGTTTGCTTGAAATTTTAAAAATAAAAAGATATACCAAAAATTACTACTATAGGGACTTAAATTAAAGTCTTATCTTTCAATACTTTTTTACTGAAAGCCGCTATCTTTTATAGTTTTTTTATATTTAGACACGAGACGAACGCCGATTTAGGGCTTATTTCGACCTAGTGAATGGACTCTTAAGTAAATATTCTTCAACTAGTTTGCAACATAATATATACTTACAAGCAAATCGTGTGCATAAATAACATATACAGTGTGAATTATTTTTAGCAAAAGGATTTAAACTACTGGTAATGCCGATGAAATTGAGAGAAGGATCTGGCGGACCTGTTCGTATCATGGCTCTTATACAGAAAAATATTGGAGACTAAATCTATACGTATTATTAATGCATTTGAAAAGAGATAATAAAATGTACATATTATTATGATGCAATTTCTTATAATGTTAATAAATATTTAGTGTTTTATAATCTGCGATGGTCTCGATGGAACAGTTGATGACCGTTATTGGACGGTAAATAAACTACTTAGAGGAATTGACAATTACGAACATATATTCTTTATATGTGTATGTAGCTGTTACATTTTGACATCAAATGTATCATTAAAGTATGTATGTTATCATGTCTGCTTCATTATCACAATTGTTTATTGTTAAATTGATCTTTCCTTGTTAGGCATTCATGCCTGTTGGGAAATAAATAAATAAATATTCAGTCGTACGGGTTTCAGTCCATTCGGGTTTTTCAACAGGGTGTTCAGCATAATGCTTATATAAAATTCTCTGACTTCTAGGTTTTCCTGGTTTTCTAGGTCGCTGATCATCCTGTTTAAATATACAGAGTGTTCTCCTATCGGACAAATTGTTCTAATCACTTCAACTATACTTTTCACTTTAATTAATAAGGTTTCTAGGTTTCCCTTATTAAATTGACAAAAATGAAATAGACAAACGAATAATGCTAATAATTTGAAGGTAAAAAGTTGTAATTTGATGTTGTGAACACTAAAAAATGACTCCTTTTTACATAAAATATCTTTACCTCAGTAAGCTTCAGTAACTTTTAGTAGTTATTTTTTCTAATTACCCAAAAAGGAGTAGTGAATAGTTAATTCTAAATAAGAAAGTGTTTCAAGAATACGATTGTATAAAATTTACTGTGAAAATTTCTTCTAATTAAAATAATTCTGTATCAACTTGACAATAGAGCTGTTGCAAAAAAAGTTAAACTTTTTATTGATTGTTTTGCTTACCAAAAGAGATAACTTTTTATTAACAATATATAACATTTTTTAAATGTTTCATATAAGCTAAATAGCTTTGACCACGAATGCTGCCCATTTGACTCTTGAATAATGTTGTTTCAATCATACATTTAATTTTTGCTATTATTTCTGGAACAGCTGGAAGTTTACAGCATATGCAAGACTTTAAAGGTTAAGGCTAGTTTACATTAGTCGAGTAAATGGTCAAGGAGAACGCCGAACGAAGAAAAGTAGGTCAACTCGACTAATGTAAACGATTGGTCGAGTAAATGGGTAAAGTAATTAGGTAAGTAACGGGCGAGTCGAGTGGTCAAGCGGCCAGCATAGTAGCTCGCCCACTCGCCTTCTCCCACCACTACTCTACTTGACTCTACGTTGAACTTGACTAATTACTCGACCTGTCTAAACAGGTACTGGTGTTAGTGTAAGATGCACTACGAAAAATTTCTTGTGAAAAATTCTCTTAGACTATCATAAATGGCATCACACACTTCTGGTATGAAGTTCGAGATAGCTGGTTTGGAAACTTTCAAAAAATGTTGCAAAGAACGATAGCTGTTTTCAGTAGCCAGAAAATTTAAGGTCACTTCTAATTTCACTTTGGGAGGTATTGAATCTCTCATTTGAGTATCTTGTTTCTGAATTTTAGGAGTAACTAAACCCAAAAGAGTTTCAAAATTTTCAGGAGACATTCGTAAACACATCTCATACTCCTTAATATCTTCATTTGCAAGTTCTTTGAGAAGAAGAGCGATGCACCCAATCTATCTCTTCTTGCTATCTACTTACGTATCCATAACCTTTTTTTCTTATTTTTTTTCCATCTCAACAACATCATTAACTTCTTCCAATAAAATATTGCAAATTCTTGGTAAACACCGTTTTTTAAATAATTTTAATTCACGCCATCGATGTATTGGGCCGGCCATTTTATGCGCAACTAAATTGACTCGCGGACTTACTGTGCCATCGAAAAAGTACGTATAAACAGTCAACAGATATATCAGGAGAGTCGAGTAACTTACCCCAGTTACTGGACCGAATTACTCGACTAATGTAAACTAGGCTTTACATATGTAAAACAAACTGTACTAAGCGTTGTCGCCGGCGCCTTCGCCAGATTTTAGAATTTTGAATTAATTATTGCTATATTAAGAGTATTAAACGCATAAATCTTATATGTATAAATAATTAAATATCTAATTATTCAATTTATTTGCCACCAAACATGCGGGGTGTGAACTTTGTGGATTTATTAATATATTGTATAATTTTTAATATAATTGAAAATATCTGTACATTTTGATAAGTTAATTTATCTTTCATCTCTCAGCTATATAGAACGTCAAAAGATGGTCTAATTCTTTATAAATCATAAAGTGTTGCCACCGCGAGACGAGAGAATATGATAACTTGTCTCGTCTCGTCTCGAATAATCTCGATAAAAGATTATCGAAATGAGCTGAAGTAGCTTCTGTCTCTTTTACAATATTTCGCGCGGCGTCTCTGGGAAGAAGACGCGTCGCACAATTTGGAAATCACTGAAACTAATAACTGAGCTACGGAGGCGGAGACCATTAAAAGTGGGACACGCTGTATATCCAGTTTCACTGAAACTCATAATAAAACGGGGAACCTAAGGAGTGTAATATCTACCGTAATTTGTTACTTTTCTTGGCAAATTGTTATATCGCGTGCTTTGGCTTAACATCTTAAAATAGTTATGGCGCTCATGCATTACCCATTTACAATAATGTAATGCAGGTATAGGTACACTCCTTAATTCCCTTTGTGTTCACTGTTCACATTCTCTACTACTGAATGGAAACATTTAGTCACCTGCCCTTTGAAACTGAGTCAACTATTTCAACAAAAGATTTAATACATGTGCATTTTTACGAGTCAGAATTTTACTTATTTATTTCTTTACACACAAGACGTGTAAGTACCTACATTAATATTAGTTTAAAATAATACTGAGTGTTTAAATTAAAATAAACAAATGCAATAATACCTAAGTTTGGTAAAGGAAAATCTGAGGTTCGTGTTGTATAAGATGGCATGTTAAAACTGTAAAATATATATTATAAAACCTAATATTTAATAATTCTTCGCTGACTGGAATCAGGTAGTTGTTACAGCAGTTAGATACGTGAGTGAAGCAATGCTAAAATATTGATAACGGCAGTGAAATAATTAGTAAGAGGTAAGAATATTATACCGGGATATCAAAAATTATCTTGATCAAGGGTGGTTGTGGAATGTAAAACGTGTGTCTTACTTTAAATTTTTGAATATGTTTTGTTGTGCCAGAATCTGTCAAGTCATTGTGCTGAAATTTTCTAATCCAGTTTTTGAATCATGCCTCTTACCACACAGCACAAAATTTTCATGGTTGAAGCCTATTTTCGAACGGGTGCGCTAGTTAATGGAAATTGGCAATACAGTCAACGTTTGTGTTTGGACAATTTTCGAGAGCACTTCCCAAACGTGGCAATATTACCGGACAATTTTTATGCGTGCCTTACAAATTGTGAAGTGTTTCGCGAAACTGGTTGTGTGACTCATAAAAAAGATGCTGGTAGACCAAGAGTTTGAACAGAAGAAAGAAGTTGTCAATGACGTTCGTCAACGTATGGAAGAGGAGCCTGCAAAACCTTTGAAACGTCTTTCTCAGGAAATTGGACTTTCTTATGGAACATGTCATAAGATTTTAAAGAAAGACTTGAACATGCATCCATATAAGAAGCAAGCACATCAAGCTCTTCTGCCCGCAGACCACCCCAGACGCCTTGCTTACTGCCATTGGTTTGTCAATAATTTAATGAATGACGATCTTCTGGACTTAACTTTTTTTTCTGACGAAGCGTGGTTCCACCTTTCGGGATACATCGATTCTCAAAATATGCGAATGTGGAGCAATGATAACCCTCATGTTTTTACTGAATCGCCACTACATGCTCAAAAAATTGGTGTTTGGATGGCAGTTTCTCGCAGAAGAATAATTGGGCCAATTTTTTTCGATTTCACCGTCAACGCAGAACGGTACAGACACAACTTTTTGGCTGAATTTGTGCAACAGTTAAGCAATGATGAACTTCGGTACGGTTATTTCTAGCATGACGGTGCAACAGCACATACTACACGAGAAAATATTGCTTTCCTCCGCGAGTTTTTTGATGACCGGCTGATAAGTTTGCATACAGAAGTTGAGTTTCCTCCGAGATCACCTTGTTTGACAATTATGGACTATTTTATATTTCTTTACTTAAAAAACAAGATTTTCGCAAGTCCGGTAAATAATTTGCAAGAACTGCAACAAAGAATTGTTCAGCAATGTGTAACCATAACGCCAGAAATGCTGCAAAACGCTTTTCACAGCATGAGGAGGCGCGTCAACTTGTGCATCGAAGAAAACGGAGGACATTTCCAACAATTACTGTAATTTAGTTTTTCTTGTTACTAAAACCGTTATTTCATAATTTGTAGTTCATTATTGTTTTACAACTGAAATAAATAGGTATGAAATTTGTAGGTTATTGATGATGTCAGTGTGACAGTGACATAATTATTTCAAATTTAAAGTAAGACACACATTTTACATTCCACAACCACCCTTGACCAAGATAATTTTTGATATCCCGGTATTATGTTAGTAGGAGTAGAAGGCGAACATTATTTGCTGAGCCCGGAAGCTTACACTGCCGAGGCGTCAGCCAAGGCTGTGAAAACTGGGTGAAACACAAAAAGAGCTTTGTTAATAGTGTTTCGAAAAGTCGTACATTTAGTAACTAATTTGAGTTAGAAAAAGTTCGATTTTTCTTAACTAGTGCGAGAAAAATTTTCCCTCAGCAAAAAATAGGTCCTAATTCTTGAACTAACTATTCAATTATTGTCAACTTAAATCATTTCTTATCATTATTATAAATTTTAACTATAACTTTTTCAAAATTAGTTATGGAAAGCCCTGCGCATGTATTTGTTGAAGTAGAGGCAGAGGTTGCATTTATATTGATTTTTCTTTGACTCAATATTTTTGAGGCTACTTCAAGTTTTGTTGAACGGAATCCTCTATCCTTCTGGCACGTTCTTTGCTTTCCATCCACCATGCCTTTTAAGAGTGGTGATGTCTGCTCCTGCATCAGCCAGTATCGTAGCAGCGAGACATTCTTCGGAAACAGCGGCCGGTGTAATTCGCAGCATTCGCCAATTCCAAAAATTATACCTACAGTTTTTTTAGTGAAACCCCTTATATCAACGCATTGTCTTGTACATTTTCCATTTCTATATTCTAGGAAGAATCTTGAATGCTCAAAGTACCTATTACTACACCCTTGAAGAAAAAAGTATTTTAGTAGACGACAAAACAAAAGTACTCTAAATTATTATAAAAGTGCTTTATTTAATATGAATGTCAATCGTACATAATAACGTGCAAATTTGTTATTTAGTCTAGAGATAAAATAGTACTGAACTACAAATTTTAAAATTAAAATGAAACCAAAACTTTATCAAAACTTTTAGTATGACTGGCGTATTATTACAAACTGTACTCAGCTTGCAATAGTACGTCAGTCATACTTAAAGTTTTGATACATAACGAAAACGGATAAGTTTTCGAAACGTACCTACCTATCATTTTTAAGTGATGCGTTTAATGTTATACGGGTTTCCCATTTCATTTGACTAATGGCAATTAACATGGGCTATTACATTTCATTGAATTTTATATTCCCAGGGCGCACTATGAGAAATATTGGTAACGGAATCGATAGTACTGACTGTCAAACACTTCTGATTACCAAAATACTAAAGCGAAATGGTTTTTTAATTAAGATATCAATAAAAATTCGTTTTAAATTAATAGATGTACTTTACATAAGCTTTTTAGAAATGTCATTATATGTCATCTGGTTGACTAGTTGGTTAAGCGGCGGGCTTTCAAACTGAACCGCAGAATTTTGCAAGTTTAAATCCCGTCAGAAACAACTTTTTTTAATTTTACTTTTTTATTAATTATAAATTATTAGTGTTTACTTATTCGAATAAATATGGTTTATTGTCAGTACCTAGTTATTATTTTTGAAAGTCACAATATTTACTTATCAAAAAAAAAAAAATAATAAAACATGTTTTAATTGGTTTGTTTCCTTTATCTTCAGGTAAAGCTACTATCTTATAAAATAAGTAATCAACAAGCAACATATTTTTTACAATAAACATACACCAACACCAACATATTTTTTAATAAATAAAAAATATGTTGCTTGTTGATTACTTATTTTATAAGATAGTAGCTTTAGCTAAAGATAAAGGAAACGAACCAATTAAAACATGTTTTATTTTTTTTTTGATAAGTAAATATTGTGACTTTCAAAAATAATAATTAGGTACTGACAATAAACCATATTTATTCAAATAAGTAAACACTAATAATTTGTAATTAATGAAAAAGTAAAATTAAAAAAAGTTGTTTCTGACGGGATTTCAACCTGCAAAATCCTGCGGTTCAGTTTGAAAACCCGCCGCTTGACCACCTAGTCCACCAGATGACATAACATGACATTGCTTAAAACGCTTATGTAAACTACATCTATTAATGTAAAACGAATTTTTATTGATATTTTAATTAAAAAATAGAATTTCGCTTTAGTAATCTGGTAATCAGAAGTGTTTGACAGTCAGTACTATCGATTCCGTTAGCAATATTTCTCATAGTGTGTCCTGGGAATATAAAATTCAATGAAATGTAATAGCCCATGTTAATTGCCATTAGTCAAATGAAATGGGAAACCCGGTATATTGTTAATCTGCTTTTTAGTGTGAGATTTCTTGATTAACCGAACATTAAAAAAAAAAAAAACAATCTTTGACTGATGAAAGTTTTTAGTTTTTTGTCAAACTAAGTAAAACCAATTTTTTGTATTCAGACTTTTGTGAAAAATTAAAATAAAATACAAAGTTGGTGCCATCAGATGGCAGAATTTTATGAAAGCGTAGAAACGACATATATTTTATAATTGCCAGCTTAAACTGTCAATTATGTATACCTAATTGTCAGTTTAAACTGGCAATTATATATAATTCACAGTTTAAGGATAGAAAGAACATATCGTGAAATAATTTTATAATTACCAGTTTAAACTGACAATTATGGCTAATTGCCAGTTTAATCTGTCAATAATATATAATTGACAGTTTAAACTGTCAATTATGTTTAATCATCAGTTTAAACTGTCAATTATGCATAATTGTCAGGTTAAACTGAAAATTATACATAATTGCCAGTTTGAACTGACAATGATACATAATTGACAGTTTAATCTGGCAATTATAAAATTATCTGACTATTATAGTCTTTTCTGCGCTTTCGTGGAATTCGCTATCTGAAGATAGATTATCTTTTTGCAGTGTACTTCGGTCTAGTTCATCTAAATACCACATACTATATTATGTGTATAACATTATTTACTTATTAGGAAAAGTGAAGTTCGTAATTACTGGAATTTCCCTTATTCTCTGGTAGAAAGTTGAAAAACTTGTAAATACGGAAAAACCTTGGATATTTCATCTACGTAAATTTTGCATAATTTTTTATCACGCGTGCAAATTTTACCGTCCTTGGCCCTGCAGACGTAAACATCTCCTCTTCATTAATTATCGGGCAAGCACCTGGAAACAGACAACCTTTATTCAGTGACTTACGCTCATTTTCATAAAAAAAATTCTGGGAAAATTTCCGTGAAAGCATGTTTTCAGCACGTTTTATACCTGCTTCACGTGATAGCTATTGTCAGGTATTTCGCGTCTATCTGTCCGCTAAATTGACGTTCGGGAGATGATGAAAACCCATTTAAGTATTTATCATCAGTTATAATTGCACAAGAGGTTTGTATTTTACCGGATAAATTTGGATTGTTTAATGAGAAACTGTTGCCTAGCAATTAGACGAGAAAAACTGTCAACTATTAAAAACGGGACACCGAAGGTGGAGCGTTTTTAGGTTGACAGTTTTTGGAGTCAAATTGCTAAAGGAAACAGTTTAGAATTTAAACAATACAAATTTATCCGGTATCAATGCAAACATCGAGTGCAATTCGGCAGGACAATTTAATGAATAAGAAATTTAGAAACATATGAATGCAAACTTTATTTATGAAACACTAAAAATAAACACATTTTTATTTGAGCATCACCGAATCGATTCATTGTTAATGTTTAATAATTGAATAACTTGTTGACAGAAATGTCAAACTATTTATTTTGGCAACGGACACCGCGATAATTGATTAAAAAATGAATATGTGAAAAAACCACTAGTGCATTTGTCACTGTAAAAGTTGCAGGTAACTTTTGTCGCTGTCAAAGTGACAATTGCACTATGGCATATGCGATTTTTTATATATAAATTAAATTGTCTATAAAATTACGAGGAAGGTTCAAATATAACCCGGAATTTTATTCTCAGAATCAAACGAATGGTCCTGGCCAAAATTCCTTCTTAACATTCCTGCAATGTGGTATCTAGAAGGCGTGCATAGTCACTTCAATTGTCTTTATTTAGTAATTGTCAAAATGACAGAGTAGGCAGTTCATGTTTCCGTTGCGCAAAGAATAATAGTTAGATTTCTTATGAATGAGGGTATTAAACCAAGCGATATTTTGCAAAGACTTCAAGCACAGTATGGCGAATCCACCTTATCTAAAACCCAGGTGTTTGAATGATATAAGAAGTTTAAGGAGGACCGTACAATGGTCGAAATTTCCCGCACGCGATATGTTCGAAAACTTCGACAACACAAACCAAAATTGACCTGATAAACGACTTTATTCTTGCCAATAGAAGAACTTCTGTCCTTGAAATATCACAAACATTACAAATTAGTGTTGGTAGTGAGAATAAATCATCCACAACTATCTGTATCACCGAAAAGTTTGCGCAACATGGGTACCCAGGTTACTGACCATGGAACCAAAACAGCGACGTATTGAAGTCTCTAGTGCGCTTCTCAGGCGATACCAAGATGAAGGTGATGCATTTTTAAATTCCTTACTCACCTGCGATGAAACCTGGGTTCACCATTTTACGCCAGAATTCAGAAGCTCAAAGTCTAGAGAATGAGTTAGTTCATTAAAAAAAATTGTAAAAAATCAGCAAACTTTCGTATTTACACTTTTCCTCTATCTTTCATAAGTTCCGAGATAAGGTGGTGGTGAATCATATTTGGGATACCCTGTAAATCTTTGTTGATTATATCTTGTGTAGTAGGGAATTAGATTGAATTAAGATTGCAATTTTTTTCTCAATTCTCAAGAGCTTTATGCGCAAAAGTTTCTTGAAATAGCAGCAACTTTCTGAATTAAACTTGTGCGTTTTTTATTAGTATTCCGTAAGTGAGTTTTGACCTTAAAAAATGATTTTTAATAAAGTTAACTAATCATGTAGGTCCCTATCGAAATGTTGAAGAGGAAGGACCGCATATTAAAGTTTTATGAAATATAACACTTGAATTGATGGACCCACACTGCGGATACTTCGAATGATTGGCAACCGGTGAAATTACTGCAGAAATGCTATGAATACAGTGAATATTACTGCAGAGATAAATTACTGCATAGTAGGTGTATCCAAAGTCACATAATCTTTGGTATATTCCATTATTGATCTCATCACTGAGTATCTAAAACCTTGGGAGTTAAGAGAGATGCGGTTTTCACGAACCTTGACTAATTTTTAGAAAGAGAAAAGATGATGCTACAGATTTTGAACATAAATCTTAGGTTTTCGAGTTATAATTAACCAATAATTGAATTTCACTTGTTTTCGGGAGGTATCCATAGCTTCTTCAAGATACGCAACTATTTCATGTTGGTCTTCTATGGATTTTTTACCATCATGAAATAAAAAACCCAGTGTTTTGGGCTGCAGCTTTTGAGTTATAAGCTAAGATGGATTTTTTAAATGGAATTCGTAGTTGGTCATGACTTATTCGTTGTTGGTCACCCCAAGCAAGCAAATAGGTATACTACCGGATTCTATACAGGGTGCTTCAAATTCGATGCAATACATAGTGATCTCGGAAACGGTAAGAGATACGAAGTCGGTTAAATAGAGGCAAAGTTGCGTATTCAGGGGGGCTACATAATGGTGAAAAGAGATCAAGGCTAACTTGATTAGTTTTCGAAATATTTTGAAAAAACCCAAAATTTCGATTTTCGTTTTTGTTTTTTTGCGGGCCTATTTGATGAGGTATTCAAATATAAATAGGACTTTTCTATAGCAACTTTTTGCCCTTTTTCGAATGGTGTTAGTGAATTTTCCGAAAAACGTTTCGTTTTCCGGAAACCAACATCAACTTAATTTTTTTAAATACGGACCTGGAATTTTTATCAATTTTTTGGAATCATTTTTGTAACTTGATAGAATGCCACTATAAAAGGAACCAGATTTAAACGTTTTGTCTAAGAAAAATCCATCATTAATAATTTCCCGTGGTCCTCTTAGATTTAGTTTTATCTAGGCAAACGTTTCTATGATAAACACATTTCAACGTTGTGTCAAGCACTATCGGTACTTAAAAATGGCTTTCAGCAATCTAGAATTTTTTAATTTCATTTAAATTTCTTCATAATTCAGGAATTGTGCGCAACTACTTAAATGAAACATTTCCAAACAGATGGCTATAGAATGGCCAGCAAGAGCTCCTGATTTATCCCCATTAGATTATTTCTTATGGGGACGAACTAAAAATGTTTTATATAAGAATCAATATAATAACATTGAGGATTTGAGAAATGCCACTATTCCTGTTCTGAATGCAATACCTGCAAGGGAAATCGAAAGATCTATTCAAAATTTAAAAAGACGAATACGCCTCTGCATGAATAATGACGGAGGATTATTTCAACATCTGCTTTAGGATTTTTATAGTTTTAACATATTTTGTTGTTTTATCCCCACTCCGCCAAACAATTTTTCATTAAAATTGTTTACTCGTAGATCAAGGCTTATTCGCAGGGATGGCTTGGCAACCATCCTGGCGATGGCCTAGGATGGGAAGAATGTCAACTTGGTCTTAATGTGAGAGATTAAAATCAGTTGATGTTTGACTTGTCCCCCTAACTAATGAGGTTTTCCAGGTTTCCCTCATTCCAGCACTGAATGGTGGTTAGGGCCTACCAACGTAAGTCGTTCCTGAGGCGCAAATGCGGCCCGCGAAATAATAATATGCCGCCCCCTCTCCCACACAAGTCTCAGACTTTCGGGCTAATCCTTGGGATTAGAATGAGGGGTAGAGATATTATTATTATTATTATTATTATTATTCATTGTTTATTCGATTACATCAAAGTTTATAGTTGTTAATTCGTTGTTTTATTATTAGCTTTTGTTTATTTATCGTAAATAAAAATGAAACCTCAAAAATATCATTCAATATCTAGAATTAACAAAAGTCGAAACAAAAATATTCATGATGAATTTTTTTTAGACAAAACGTTTAAATCTGGTTCCTTTTATAGTGGCATTCTATCAAGTTACACAAATGATTCCAAAAAATTGCAAAAAATTTCCAGGTCCGTATTTAAAAAAATTAAGTTGATGTTGGTTTCCGGGAAACGAAACGTATTGCGGAAAATCTGCTAACTCCATTCAATAAAGGGCAAGAAGTTGCTATAGAAAAGTGCTCTTTATTTTTGAATACCATTTAAATAGGCCCGCAAAAAAACAAAAACGAAAATCGAAATTTTCGGTTTTTTCAAAATATTTCGAAAACTAATCAAGCTAGCCTTGATCTGTTTTCACCATTATGTTGCCTCCCTGAATACGCAACTTTGCCTCCATTTAACCGACTTCGTATCTCTTACCGTTTCTGAGATCCCCATGTATTGCATCGAATTTGAAGCACCCTGTATGAACAATCTGTTTATATCTCTATCTTAAAGAAGTTATGGATACCTCTCGAAAACAAACAAATGAAATTTTTGGACAAACTCAACTCGCAAAATAAAAGAGGAGAAGCAAAATCTTTCTCTCTTGAAAAAGTAGCCAAGGTTGGAGAAAGCCTCATCTCCTTATCTTTAGGTTTCACAGATGCAGCGACGACATCGAAAATAGAACACACTGTACTGAGTGAGGTCAACCCCTCGTATCTCCGAAACGAAGCATTTTGTGGCCCATATTAATACTTTTCTCTGGCCCATTTTTCTCACTTTAGTAAGAGCCACATTCCTTTTTTATTTACTCTTTTTTCAACACTCTGTATATATGGATATTTTGGCCCGCATCTATTTTATGATGATGATTACAGGCTTGAGTCTCGAGAAACTTCTTCGTAGAACAAACACGCACCTTCTGCATGTCTTCCCCAAAATTATTTATGTACCTCCATCAATTTATCCACCAATAAATAATAAAATAACAACTTTTAATCCGTTCGGTCTAATAGTGGAAATTCCTACATAATCCTGATATCCACCTGGATCAAATCACCTTAACTGAATAACAAAAATCCATATTTGATATAAAATTGCGCATGCGACGTCACGTCGGTCGTGGAGGGGCGCGAAACATTCGCGATACGCCGCGCCGTCTGTCAACTTGGCCGCCTCGTCGCCGAAACCGGAAAATCCGTCAGTTACGAATCGGTTTTTAGTGGGGTAGTGCCGTTTCGGTCGCGTGTCAGCGAGTTTGTGTGGTTACAGGCAGGAATACGTCAATTTGTGTGAATAGGTGAGCGAAAATGCTTATTTGTTATGAAATGATAATTATTTGAATGAAGGTTGGAATGTCTGAGGAGTGTTTGTGCCGAGCACGTTTTTGATACCGCTTTGTTGGTTAGACCCGATTACGGAGCAATAGAAAACAAATGTGAATTCAATCACGTTAAATGCATACCGCATTATAGAGTAGTGATATCGATTAGCTCTTGTTTTTAGAAATGTGTCACAGTAAAATTGATGTCCATAAATTGTAGGGAGCCGCAATTCGAAAATTTAAAATGAAAAATATCCAGAGAAATTTGTAATACATAAAATATTAATTATGCATCATTGGCTTCTGTAGCATACTTGTGCATTACCCATCTTATTGTAACATATATTAAATAATAATAAAAACATTAATTGTGATTAACCAGTAGATAGGGTGATAAACAACATTTGAGGCAAGGTTATGGACCAACCTCTCTTCTAGGTTCTGGAATTCAACTTATGCCTATAAAACGACACAATATTCTGATGAGGTGGTTGTAATTTATTACCTAATAGATACATTGATATGTCCCAGATCTATGGTAGGTATGTACCTACTTATCTAGATATGGGTAGGCACCTATATTTAAATCATATGCAGGATGCGGCAGCATAACTTCCTTTTTTCAAAACTTAATAAAACCCATTGTATGAATCAGAACATTTTTATTTGTTTTTTTTTATAATGTAGGCGCATGCCTAAAGTTTTGTTTTACATAGTTTTGAAGATCAAATCAGATAGGTGACGTCCCCCATTCTCCATACACTGAGTAAACCGATTTCTGACGTTTGTCATGACTCTTACAGCTTCTTACAGTTTCTTGCCAGCATAGTAGGCGTTATGTTGGCAATTTCTTTCTGGATGTTGGTCTTCAAATCTTGTAGGGTCCTTGAACGGTTCACATAAACACGGGATTTCAAAAAAACCCCATAGAAAAAAATCACAAGGGGCCAAATCGGGAGAGCGGGCCGGCCACTCCAAATCGCCCCTAATTGAGATGAGGCGCTCTGGGAAGTGTTCTCTCAAAACAGCCATCGATGCTCTTGAAGTATGTGCCGTTGCACCGTCTTGTTGGAACCAAATATCCCCTAAGTCCAACTCATCTATAGCCGTGGAAAAAAAAATCCTGTAGGATCATGTTTACATACCGGTCCGAAGTCACTGTCACTGCGACTTCATTTTCCTCAAAGAACCAGGGACTGATTTTTTTCTATGGGGTTTTTTGAAATTTTATTTCAAAAAATTTGTTTTTAATTTAATTCAATATAGTGGTAGATACCTACCTATATTTTGTAGATTTCTATTTTTTAAACAAAAAAGTTCCACATAAACTCCGTTGAATGTTCTTTATCAGTTCAAATAAAACCATAAAATGCAAAAATATGCATTTTCAGTCAATATCCTGAAGTAGTACTTGGTAGTAGTTATCTTTTGATTTTCTTTTTGAAAAAATCAAACTGTTTGCCACTTGATGCTTACTCAAATGTTATTGTTGGATACGTTAGGTTAGAAAATAGTAGTTAGAAACTAAATTTGGTCTCCATCGATTTGGAAGATTATAGTTTGACGGATCATTTCTTTAACATCCTGTGCATTATCTAAAGATTTATAACAAAAAAATATTCAGGGATGATTGTAGTGAACAATCGAATTTGTAAATCATCCAATATCGTCATGTGAATCATCAAAATAATTCGAGATCAATAAATATTTTAGCAAATTCAGCTGACGAAAAATTTGCATACAAACGGCGAATTTGATTAGGTTTTTATATTGCCCATTAAAATGCCAACAAAACATTACAAACAGGTGATTGACTTTATGATTGTCTGCTGTCGCTTTTTATAAAACATTTCATTCAGTTAGATTTGTAAATTTACGGTATATACATGTAAATTTAAACGGGTCATTAAATTGGTTTTTGCTCTTTAATCTTTTCAGGGTGAATTTAATGAATTTTAATTCATATTACTTTCAATATAAAATGCAAACAATTCATATAGGTAATATAGGAGAAGTCAGGTAGATCCCATATCTATACTATTTTTATATTATGTACTCCTCACCAACAAGAGGAGTATAATAACAACAAATATACCGACAATAACAGTAACAATATGTCTAATAATAAATATGCACCGGCTGGTTTGATCAGCCTCATCACATAAAGCCTCACTTTTGCTCCTACTGTTATCATGTACTGTTTGCTAGCTATTATCATAGACTAACTGTTACTATTATTATCATGGCATAAATACAGTGTTTTTTACAGTAAAATTCATGTTTTTTCTAAGAGCAAAAACTCTGAAACACGTAAATTATTATATAGAAATTGCTACTTTCCTGCGATATTTTATACTACTACTATCTAGGTATATAATGTCTGTAATTTATTTATGGTGCGTTTTCATGATTCATGGTTTTCTTCTGGGATTTACACCACCTGTAAAATCACCTTCTTTTTCCTGTAAAATAACAAAAAGCAGGAAACCAGAAGCATAAAAATTAAATATTCAAGGTGCAGTATCAAGGCACACTCCTAAAGTTTGGCCCAAAAAATCACTGTATAATATGCAATAAAACAAATATGTGATAAATTAACTAAATTCTAATCATCAGTGGTTTTTTAGTTTTATACAAAATTCTGTAATATTACATATCATATTTTGAATTACGTCTAAATAAAATAATTATTATAATAAAATTTAAAACAAATTAAACTCTTAATTAGCTTTTCTAATAGTGATCAGTGCATCTGATGACATTTTTAATTAATCTGCCAAAAAAAAATTTATCATGCAAACCTTCTACTAACGACGAGTTGAGGATCAACTTGAAACGTTTAGGAAAAAGCTAAGTGTTTAATTTCTTTTAAATTTTATTATAATAATTATTTTATTTAGACATAATTCACAATATGATTTGTAACATTACAGAATTTTGTATAAAACTAAAAAACCAGTGATGAAATTTAGTTAATTTATCAAATATTTGTTTTATTACATATTATCCAGTGGTTTTTTGGGGCAAATTTTAGAAGTTTGCCTTGATACTGCACTTTGAATATTTAATTTGTATGCTTCTGGTTTTCTGCTTTTTGTTATTTTACAGGTGGTGTAATCCCAACAGAAAACTATGAATCATTACTATCTATTTTTTTTTGTAATGGTCGTTAAAAAATATAAAAATGTGTCTTTTATGTCCCATGGAGTCTTCTGTACTTTAAAAAACGTACATACTGTATGTATTATTCGTTTTCGTACCGTACTTACTTAAAACCTTTTTTCTTCAAAAAGAAAAAAAATAACCAAGTCAAAAAATAAACACCCCGATAAACACATAAAATTCACCAGAGTACATTAAGTACAACAGGAATCGTTTTAGTTGCAACTATTTCGTTCTTAAATTGTTTTTAAAAATGGTTGCCCGTTTAAGCAAAAAACAGACATTTAAATTTTAAATGTGATTGGATGCGGAGATAAATCTGTAATCAACAAGAGGTATGTGGCTTTTTCACCATAAGTATAAAGACCAAAGAATTAGTCGAGCCACAATAAGTATAATATCCACAAAGTTTGAAGAAACCGGAGCCTGGCCGGATAAGAGATTTACATGGCTCAGGAAGGCGAAAAACGGAAAACGAAAATGACCGTCGGAATGTGATGCTCGAAATTACTGAAAATCCTCATTCATCCATTACATCAGCTCCCAACTTCAACTTACCGAAGTCCTCAACTTACAGAACTCTAAGTCTCAAAAGTAACATCTAAAGGCCGGTTTCACAATGTGTTTTAACCATCAGGTTGCTGAGTATAAGTTTAGATTGTGAATTTCTTCAACATTTTATCTACAACTATGAACATTCTAAACATACAGTTAGTTAACTATCGGTTAAGTAACGGTAACGTTATTGTGAAACCATCCTTACAAAGTTAACGTCTTACAAGAACTATGCGGGCAGATGACACGCAGACAGAAGATTACAGTTTGCTAGGAAATTAGAAATTTATTTGACAGACAACCCAACTTGAAAAATCACACAATTTTCATTGATGAAGCAAGTTTTTTTAGGTTTAAGCAAAATAGTAAGTTTTGGAGCCCAGAAAATCCTAATTGGATGCAAGAAAAACATACCTACACAAGAGCGAGAAAAAGTGAATGTTTGGGCTGAAATAATAGGAAATCGCATACTGAGACCGTATTTCTTTGAAAGCAATTTGACAGCAGACGCGTCAAATTTGCGTTTTGAGCTGATTCCAGCCCTGTAATAAATTTTTTCTAACCCTGCGCCTCCTGGTTATGTCTGGTTCCAATAAAATGGTGCCCATCCAGATTTTCGCCTAGATATAAGAAATTACCTTAATGAAGTATTCTCGAATAGACAGAAGAGGGCCACTTTATTGGCCACTACGCTCTCCTGACTTAACTCCACTAGATTTTTTTTGTGGGGCTACCTAAAAACCAAAGTGTGTGTAAACAGATCAGACACTATCGAAGGATTAAAAGATCTATCAGAGAAGTTCGAAATATAAAATCAGATATTATTCAAAATGTAATTGACGAATTTGAACACCGAATGCATTGCATTGTGCCACTAATTTGTGGGATTTTTTGCATTGTTAATGGAGGCCACTTTGAACATTTGCTGTAATAAATAAAAAGTAGTACTGTTACAAAAACTATTGTTTTCATTTAATTCCTTACACATTTTTTAAATTTTTTTTCGGATATGACCACAAAAAGTAAAAAGTAGGTATAACCAAAGAATTAGTATATTATCTTTGGTATAACCTTATAGATACCGCTGAATTCGTCTTTAGAAACGTTATACGTGTTTACAATGAAATATACGGGAAGGACCGCGATCGATATATGGGAAACCACGTACAGGGCGATTTTGAAAGTTGGGTTATTTAAAAAGGTCAGTGGGGCCTACCTTTTCACGTTTCTGGCACTTCCGGTATAACCGGAAGTCGACACCAACTTGCTTATTTTACATGGAACACCCTGTATATTATATCATTTCTGGATTCTACGTAAGATTCTAAACACATTTCATATAGGATGTCCTATACCTATCTTCAACTGTTTTTGAAATATTGACGGGTGAATATTGACGTTTTGCAACTTTGACACCCTATAAAATCTAAACGGTTTGAGATCAAGCAAAACGGTTTGCACATTCCTATCTTAACTTTTCATAAGCTAAATTTTGACACCAATTTCAGATTTAACCAAGAGATTAAATTTAATCGAAAATTTTTAATTTCTGGCTAAATCTGAAATTAGTGCCAAACGATAGCTTATGAAAAGTTAAGATTAGGAATGTGCAAACCCTTTTGCTTGATCTTAAACCGTTTAGATTTTACAGGGTCTCAAGGTTGCAAAATGTCAATATTCACCTGTCAATATTTCAAAAACAGTTGAAGATGGGTATAGGACACCCTACATGAAGTGTGTGTAGAATCTTACGTAAAATACAGAAATGATATAATATATAGGGTGTTCTATTTAAAATAAGCAAGTTGCTGTCGACTTCCAGTTATACCGGAAGTGGCAGAAACATGAAAATATTTTAAAAAGGTAGGCCTCACTGACCTTTGTAAATAATCAAATTTTCAAAATCACCTTGTACGTATACTTTTCCATATATCGATCGCAGCCCTCCCTGGTGGGACACCCTATCGTAGAGCGCCCTATTTAAAAAAAATGTCGGTAATGCTATAGCTCCGTCAATTTAAATCTCAACTAGAAAAAAATATTAATTTCGTTCCATCATGGGACACACAGTATTATACTCGGGATCCCTAGTATAATAATAATATCCACAGTAGTTTCCTCTGTGATATATTAATGTCTCGATTTAATATGTAGGTAATCGTAATTAAAAAAGATTTACTTTTTTCAGAATATATTTCAGGTTTCATAAAAAATTTTAACACCCACCGCGAGAGTTATGAAGAGAATTATAGGATCATTAACTGCGCCACCATAATATACGGAACACCGAATATTTTTCAGATACATTAACTGATATTTAATTTTAAACAGCGGCAGATGGTTTTGTCGGCGCTGGAAAGGGGTGGTTTATAAAAAATGTTATTTTTCACACATTAAAACGGAATTAATTTTTGCACATGTAACTTTAGATATATAGGTATATCATTATATCATTATCACGAGCACGATAGTAGGTAGTCGTCGTGAAACTCGATTTTAATCACTCAAATGTGTTTCCTGCAAACCAAGTTGCAAACGAGGTAAAATTAATTAAAACTGGGTAACTATTGGATTTTGACAATACGTTGATATTCTTTATTCATCTGAAACAGTTTGTTAAATCATTCGTTTGCAAGCAATATTAGTTACTCCGATGGGTATATTATTTCATGTAGAATCTAGAATCATATATAATTCCTGCCACCTGCTTATTACATTTTATATACAGAGTGATACATCCCGGGTAGTCTCGGTTTCTGTAAAGTTTAGGTTTCTGTAGTTATTTGGTAGTCATTTTCTTTGCCAATAGTAAATTTTTTGAGACACGTTCAAGAAAAATTTCGGGTTATATGCGGATATTTTTTTATATGTTCTGGTGCTTCTATACCTATATATCTCGGTTATGGGGAAAAATATAAGAAAGGAATTGCTACAGTGGAATTTCAATGACAATTTAATTTATATATAAAAAATCGCATATGCCACAGTGTAAATGTCACTTTGACAGCGACAAAAGTTACCTGCAACTTTTACAGTGACAATAATTGCACTAGTGGTTTTTTCACTTATCCTTTTTTTAATCAATTATCGCGGTGTCCGTTGCCAAAATAAATAATTTGACATTTCTGTCAACAAGTTATTGAATTATTAAACACTAACCATGAATCGATTCGGTGATCCTCAAATAAAAAGGTGTTTATTTTTAGTGTTTCATAAATAAAGTTTGCATTCATATGTTTCTAAATTTCTTATTCATTAAATTGTCCTGCCGAATTACACTCGATGTTTGTATTGATACCGGATAAATTTGTATTGTTTAAATTCTAAACTGTTTCCTTTAGCAATTTGACTCGAAAAACTGTCAACCTAAAAACGCTCTACCTTCGGTGTCGCGTTTTTAATAGTTGACAGTTTTTCTCGTCTAATTGCTTGGCAACAGTTTCTCATTAAACAATCCAAATTTATCTGGTAAAATACAAACCTCTTGTGCAATTATAAGTGAAAAAAGATATTATTTCCAAAATTTGTATTATTTATTACTTTTTCGAAAGAGTTATAGCCATTTGCGTAGCAATGATACGGAAATACATGAAGAAATATTGTATAGCAAAGAATAATCATTCTTATATCTTATTTATATAGCTTTTTTAATTAGGACAATAATATCTACAAATATACAACTTTGGCAGCATTTCAAAACTGGAGATCATATATCTTAAGTTAGTTTTATGGTAACTACCTACCTACTTATAGTATTTATAATAAAAACAAATTCTTTATTGATGTTCAATGTTTTCAGCAAATCCCGTATTACTTCACCGCAAAAATAAGTTAACAAATTGTTCCAACGAAACTTGCAAATTTGCCTTGTATACAAATTCTCCCTTTAAATGTTTGGCGTGGAACATATTTTAAAATTACTGATATTTACATACCTATATAGTTTATACCAAAAAGATATGTTAACAAACTTATATCCTTTAAATGCGTTTGAGGTGCTTCATTTAGTATTTAAATAAAACCTTTTGTATTATTATAATGCAAATTACGTGTGATTAATTACGTGTGATGGATTTACCTTTGATGTAAGGGAGATGTGTCCAAAAACGTATATAAGAGCATCAATATGTAGGAGAAAGATTTTTTAATGTAATAGTATAGCTTTTCATTCCAATATGTTGTGCTTACGACACACAATTTTGCTTTTATCTTCTTAAGTATTAGTTTAAAATTGTATTTTATTATTTACATAATAACAATACGTCACCCTCTCTTCTACATAAGTCTCTGTCTTCCAGGCTAATCGAAGCTAATCGAGAAATATTATTACCTATTATTATAATTTAAAAATAGTTATAAAATAATGAACTTAGCAAACTATATCTAACAACCAATAAATAATAGAGTTAGTACCTATGACTTTCCGGTAAAACCGGAAGTGAAATACTTGAATTCAAGGCAGAATGTCTTAAAACTCATGTGTACAAATACAAATTTTCGCGCCGATCTTTAAACTAGTTTCCGAGATTCGACTAACTGACTGGATTGGTTATCCCTAAACACCCTGTATAATCTCGCCAATTTAAGGTGTACGTGTCAAAATTACTACATTTGCTTAAAATTATTAAAAATCAACAGGATCTTGTGGTATCATCACAGAAATAAAGTATTATCGATATTGATGAAGCTAATATGTCGGTTTTATATTTTTTAAAGAGTTCATGTAAATACAGAAGTTTAATTCACGATCCAAGATTTCATCAAACGGGGCAGTAGTAAATGTCTATTACCCCATGCCCTTCAGATACTTATTCTTATTACATTCGGCCGCTGTGTGTCTCATGGTATGTAAGAACTATTATTACGTGATCTAGATAAAGTTGCTGTCATCTTGTATAGCCAAAGAAAGAAGAGCGGTCTTGGAGAACGTCCATTCGAAAGCCATTAGTCCCGCTGCAGTTCATCACTGCACTTCATTTCCGTAGAGGTTGCGGTTTAAGTTGATAGTGCCAGCCTGCGAAGACGGATATTTTTTTTTTGCGGACCAATAGTTTAATCACGTAAATAAATAAAATGGAAGGTGGTATTAAAATCAAATGGTTTGGTTGTCCACAGCATATGTTATACCTTTTACATATTTTATATGTAGGTAATTGCATGTTGCGTTACAGTCTTCCGCAGTGGCGTACCCGGGGGGGGGGGGGGTAAGGGGCCATGGCCTCTCTAAGATCTTAAAAAACACGCTTGCAACCGCGCGCAGTTTTATTTATCTCAGAAGATTGTTTGCCAAGAATGACTTTGAAACGTCTCCAACAGTAAACGTTATATACTGATACTGAAATAATATTTAATTTAAAGTTACAATGTATGGTCTTAAAATATTCTAATCGAACACTTAAACACAGACACACATACATCATTCTTTCTCTTTCGTATATTATATAAATCTCCAATTATTTGAAGCATTGGCCCCCCCAACATTTTTTTGGGTGCGCCACTGGTGTTTCGGCCTTCAAGCGAATGTGGAACATTCTTATTCATTGCATTCGTATACTTAGGAAGAAACCTTTATATCGAAAAAACCTTTAGATGTACGAGAAAGCGGACGGCTGCAATATACAAATTGATACCACTCTATCCTTGCGCGTGATTAAGATGAAATTGTAAAAAATATAGAATCCTTTTGTGGAGATTGAAAATTGGCGGCATCCTATGGAGAATACGTAACTCTAGTAACTTTGGTTTCCTGTATAGCTAATGCTAGCCTATGTTTTAGCAATAATTGCTAAAAAATATTCCTCCTCTTCTCTAGTCTAGCCGAAGGTTATATTGATAGAATCATCCAATATAACCTTCGGCTAGACTAGAGGAATGCCACCCGGGCTCCAGGTTTGTTCACCTTTCTTTCTTTATCGTACACCATATTATTAACTGCACTTTAAATTATTTACCATCAGGAGCGGATCCAGAAAGTTTCCAAGGGGGGGGGGGTCAGTCAGGTAGGGTTGAAGTGAAATAAAAATTACAAGAAATATATTTTCATTGCATACACATATTGCTAAGTTTAAATAACAAACGCATGCTTACGTTCTAGGTGCTTATAAAAATAACAAAAAAGGAACTAAAGAAAAAAATCTCTTGTGTTTAGATATACCTATAAATACAAAAGCCTAAAAAATATTTACATAATCATTTTTAACTAAAAATTCTAGCCTACGTCTTGATGATTTTGTGAAACGATTTATAATTTTGTCTATATACTTAAGTCCATATCGAAATGGACGTAAACATCAACTCTAAAAGTCTTTCTTATTAGTAAAGGTAAAGGATTACCTGAACCTGATGTCTTTGATTGGATATTTTCTTGTTTTTCTACAAAAAGTCTAATGTTCTCTGTCTTTTCTTATAAGGCGGGCATTCTAAATAAAAAGCATTTGCGTTTGACAAACAACAAAAACAATATTAAGGTAAGGTAAAGGGTTAAGGAGGTGTTTATCTTATTTTTTGTGCATACCTCTTTTTGCTTGTTTATCCTCCCTGTATAGTTTGGTTAAGTTCATTTACGTTAAGTTTAAAGTGACGTTCTTCAGTTTTAAGTTAAGTTTATATAAATAAATAAAAACTTGACAACGCAGAGAAGAGTTGCCAAATATAAAACTCTTTGTAAGTGGCAAATGCTATGCCAATTTATTGGTAATTTGTTTATCGAATATTGAAAACAATTAATTACTGAAAATGACGTCACTTTAAACTTAACTTGAATGAAGTCTAGTAGCAAAACAAAAATTGAAATTGGTAGCTAAAGAGTTCCCAATTTTTGCAGTAACTGATTTACACAAATCTGAAAAATAGCTCAAGGGAAGGGCAATTGCCCCGATTATCTCCCTTGAATCAGCCACTGTTTGGCATACCCTTTTTATGTAATACCTAAAAATTAAAAAAGTAAGTTCTAAATATCCCTATTTCTCCCTCTTCTTTAGTAGTATATCTAGTTCTTTCAAATTATTTAATTTTCGGTAAGTTCTCACTAAACCGATACAATTTTAAGTTAGTATAAGTATACATATACATATCTACATGTGTTAAGACTTGTTAAAGTGATGTGAGAAATGTATGAGTAGTTTACTGCGCGAAAATTTTCGGGTTTTGAGTTTGACAATAAAGTACCAACCCAACCGCAGGAAACTTTTGTTAAATGCATTGCTCTGCTGTAGTGGTAGTTAATTTCGCATAAATCTGAAATGATGAAAAACCATAGATTTATAAGACAAGGGAGATGTAATTGTTTACATTTTAAAGCAATCAGAGATCCCCTTGTTTACTCTTTATCTGGTCAACTGCAAGGTCTACTTTATGATTGTACGAAAAACTGTTGCCAAACTGTCAATTGTGTAATTTATATTTTCACATTTAAATTACCATGATTATGGGTTAAGGTTAAAATATTACAAAAAAATATTTTCCCGTTTCCTAGTTAAGTAGATAAATCATATTTTGTTAAAAACGTTGCGATAAAAACTAACTTCATAACGCAAAAATGGAATGAACAGGCATCATTGCTCTCTACTCCAATCCGCATGTCCATTGATGCACGTGAATCGTAGTATTTTATAGTATTTCTTTTGTGCGGTGTTGCTGGCAGTCGGAATTTTGCTTTTGTGAATTTTTCAGTGTTTTTCGTAAGGATTTTATTACTATTCTTCAGAAAATGGTGCGTCAGTGTCAAGTGTATGGAAAAATGAATTCTTTATATTCAAAACTGTCTTTCCACAGGTAAATTTTGCCAAGTTTTGTTTGGTTATTCGGTCGCTATATTTGTCACGCCATATTTACGGATTTTCAGGGGCGTGCTGGCTGGCTTCCTTATCATTTTACGGAATATAGTATATATACTATATTATATTATGGAATTGCTTTTGTTATTTTTTAAAATATGGCTGATGTGTTAGTTTTTGGAGTTACCTACCTACACACATACTTAAATGCGATCAAAACAAGAATCCAAGCAAGAAGCTAAGGCATCATTCAGCACTTTGCTGCATAACAAATTAAAAAACCTATAATGTTTGGTAAGTGTGAAGCCAACATGCAACGTTTGCACACAAAAATTAAAATCAGTTGGGTAACCAAGGTAATTTTTAAAGGTATCCTTTATACTAATCTAAGAGAAAATCACCATTATCAGGCTTTTAAAGAGTTATTTTGAAAACAGTAAGTCAAATAACTTGAAACAAAAAGTTGAATTAAAAACTAACACCATGTACATCTTTCTTATTTTATATTATATTTCACTTTTAAATGTAATTGAACCCTGTATACAGAGTTTGGGTATCTTTGAAAAACTGAAAAATACTTTTTTACACTACTGTATATATAAGTTTTTGTAATGTAGTAGGTGTACCACCTTTACTTAATTCAGAATTTTAAGTGTTCAAGTTTCAATTCATATTCCATACATTAAAACTCCGATACTAATTTAATTTCTAATCTCACAAGCTTTTGCTGTTGCAATGTATAGTACTGATTTTCTTAAAATTCCTTTTTTGATGTTTTATTATCATACCCAACCCTTCCAAAAACAGTACGCCTTTGGCGTCGGAAGCAAGTTCTCCCAAAACTTTTGCAACGTTGCACGGAGTCGGAATTTTGCCGTTCTTTCTCTCGGTATTCTTTGTCATACACATTGCCAATGATTGATACAAAACAAAAGGTTATTTATGAATGAACCGTGAGGTCTCCTCTTATTAAGTCTATGTGAAAAACTAATGTTTTCAATTTCGTGCGTAGTGTTAGCTTGTTATTACATAGTCATTAGTGTAAGAAAGCTTATCAAAATGTTGAAGTACACGCAAAACCTTTCATGCAACAAATCAAACGCTCCTTCGAAGGGAATTCCCACAGTTTTGCACGTGTCTGTTTGTTGTAGCGGGGTGTTTTGAGGAAACATATTTTTTTATTTGTCGATGAAAACTCAGGTTAATAAACCGCACAGATTTACAATTTCGTCATATATTTTTTCAATAATCTCAACTATCCAGAAATGGGTTATCCTTGTTTAAAATAGAGCGTTGTTGTATGTAGCCTTACAGTGAGTGACGTTTATGATGTTAAACGTGTATGCTGTACAATGGTATGTAAATTGTTATTAAAAAAATTATAATCTTGTTAAGAAATTTAGGTATACCCTGCCTGGCTTCTGGTTCTTGATGATCAGTGACAAATACGTGGCAAAAAAATTCCGACCGGTTCCGACTGAAATACATTATTACCAAATTATTTTATTAAAAACTTTAATTAAAAACCATGTTTTATTACGTGAAATATATCGTGGTTCGCGATATTACGCAGAGGGGAGAAACGTGCTTTAACAACCAATGGGATTCGTGTATTGGGATTTTTGTATAAAGTTTCACCATACGATATTCGTACACCACTGATCGTTACATTTGGTGAAACCACATCCACCTATGTGGGTGGAACATCTATGCAATTTTTTTGTAGGCTTTCCCCTTTTCACCGAGTCGCCAGACTGTATGATTTTTCATTTTACATGCCGTTTTGTATCTCTATGTAATTTTCATGAAGTTATTTATACTGTAGGCTTTTCAGGGATAGCTAGATTAATCCGTTGAGTGACCAAGTCTTTGGTCACTGAACGATTAATCATACGGTAAACTTTTAGGTTACTACTATGTATATGAAACAACTAAGCACCACCAAACTCTTATAATTATAGTTACTAATCTCTTCTCTATGTGTAAATATTTCTAGACCGTTATAAGGCCATATGGGCCTGTTTGTATATAATACATGTGTTATTTCCAATAAGCATTTTATACCTACCTAGTTTTAGATGAATATAAATGTGATATTTCAATATAGCGTTAGCTGCAATGGGTAGTTCTAAAGACGTCGAACGTTTTATTTTACCTATCTTATATTTTTTGCACAGTTCCAGTGATGTAGGTATATTGAATATATTGGCCCTTTTATTGACTCGGTCGTTTTCTTGTTAGGTATAAGACACCTCTCATTTTTCTCACGTGTGTTATATGTGTTATCATAAAAAGCTACACTGTTGCTATTACATTCAGTCATAAAGTTATTCGGCCATTGTGGTCTCGCGAAATAATGGAGTATGGTGTACGTTACGATTGGAAAATTTATTTATGAGGCTTATGGGCGAATGTGTTAAAGAAATTGGTACATGGAAAAAATACGTATTAAAATTTTATATAATTTAATATTGAATACATTACTACAACTTTATGGCAATAAGATATAAGAAAAACATTTACTGACTAAAAACAAAAGCTGATTATGCTCAGCCTAAAATGTTGGACTTTTAGGCCACCCTCTGAAGGATACTGACTTGAACAGTCTTGCATTCACAAATCAGTCAAGTAAATTATATGAATTACGGGACACTTACAAGTTTCTCAGAGATATTTTGTATGTTTATAAATATTGCAAAGGCAGAACAGAACAGCCTGGTTTTTCGGGGAATTTTCCAGGTATAAGATCAGTTGTAAGGTAAGCCTTAATTCCCCCTCTTTTGGAACGAGGAAAAGAAGGGTTTAGGTCATTAGCTAATAAGCACTATTTTCATTGGACAGCTTGACAGCAATATGTCGTGGTTCGCGGTATTAGACAGAAGGGAGAAACATGATTTAACAACTAATGGGATTCGTGTATTGGAATTTTAAATCAAAGAAACTTTACTTCGAAAGTTTGTGGTAGTCATGAAACTTGTAATATTTGCTGTTTCTCTAGTGAACTATTTCTTTTATAAGTGAACTAATAGATTCACTTATAAAATAAATAATTCACTATGTGTGATTCACTGATTCACTGATTTATGCAATTAGTGTACCATTGAATATTTATTGCATTGCTACACTATTAGACATACCTAATTTTTATATTCATCGCGACCTGATTATAAGTAGGCACTGCATTAGTTGTAGCATGATATCCTCTTGAGCACAAATAGATACTTATGTATAATCTTTAAGTATGTCGCTTTATGCTATTAGGAGCATGCAAGATTTTCTCTGAGAGAAATGTGGTGTATAGTAAATTTAACATTTGTGACAGTTGTACACCATTTGCACATGCTGCAGTTAACGTAAATACCGTAACTATGTAAAATTGTTACAAAATGAAACCATTTTGTGCCAACACTATAAATATAACGTCTAACTTTCATACATTAAGATAAAATAGTCTCCAAGCGAAAACTTCTTCTGTTACATGTTTACCTACAAATATAGTTTGCAGTAGGTATTATTGTTGAAATATAACTTCAATATATAAATTAATTTATAAGACATAACATTTTAATTTATAATGAGGCTTATAGTAAAAGCATTTCCAAGTGCTAATTTTAGTTATTCTATCTAGAGAATAGTAAAATAATAAATTTGTTACAGTTGTATTAAGTTTATTAGTAAAACATTTAGGCAGGTAGATGGATATTTTTTCTTTGATTTTTTTTATGAAATAAACAGTTTTATAGATATTTCGTTTAAAATTAAAAAATGTTACTTTATAAATGTATGTCAAAGGGGTACTCCTGGGGATGTTAGAATCAATATTCTGTTTCTAACTCATTCCTAAGTTATAGTAAATCTCTCCTTTTTTGGACCTTTCTTGGAACTTACGCTCTATCTTCAAATAAAATCGACCTGTCTCTGGATTTTTCACGGAAACCAATCTCTTGACATTGAGGGGTTGATAATTGAGGATTAAATTTCAAAAGTTGCAAAATATCAATATTCACCTGTCAGTATTTCAAAAGCAGTGGATGATAGGTATAGGACATCCTACATGAAATATGTTTAGAATTTTACGTAGAATCCAGAAATGAAATAATATATAGGGTGTTCCATTTAAAATAAGCAAGTTGATGTCGACTTCCGGTATAACCGGAAGTGCCACATACTTGAAAATATTTTGCTTTTATAGAACTTTCGAGGTTATGTCCACAGCCAAAATTTCAGAAAAACGCATATATATTATATATATTCTCGAGATACGTCTAATAGGCCATCCACTTTAAGCCACCCGGTATACTTATTCATGAAATAAATTACTCCTTATTTCATGCGGACCACAATTCACAATGGTGGGAAAATCGATTTTATTGTACCAGAGGCATTTTATTTGTTTATAACACCATGTGAATTACGCTGTAAAACAGATCAAAGGATTATTTTAATTTATTGAAATTATCCATAACGAGTTCTTCTCACATGTTCTGGAATTATTATGATTTACATATATTGTAATTCCTGCGAAAACTGCAGAGCGTTCTCAGCCTACTTTGACTGTAAATTCCAGCTCGTCTTTAATTCATATTTAAAATAATTAAGCAGCGATTGCAGGACCAGGAAAATTTAGGACCCGTAAAAAATCAGGTTTTTTGTTTTGTTAGTATTTTCGTGCAATAAATTACAAATAACAAATAACAACTACGTCTCTAGCCACTATATTTAGATGGCGTCTAATCTTAAAATATGCTTAGGAGAGTAAATTTGTGTATAATTAGTGAAGGACATCATTTTAAATATAATATGTAACTTTTTTTAATGTAATTTCTAAATAATTTTTGGTTTATTGTTAGTGCAATGGTACTAATTACATCAGAGAAAGCATGTAATGGTTTTTTCAATGTTTGTTTTTGGTTTCTAATGAAAATAAATGTCACAATAAGTGCCGTTTCACAAGGGACCGATGATCGGTGCTGACAATCGGTCGCAACTGATCATCAGTTCTATACAAGTGATTTCACATGAGGTCGTATGGTCAGTCATCAACATGTATCTGGAAAGTGCAGAGCATCGCATTGTTGTCGTTTTGTGCATAAACAGATTGATAGAGAGGCGAAAAAAAATCGACATCTTGGAAGAGTTTGGATGCATCCCCTATGCCTTGAAAGGCCAATAAAAGGTGCTTTTGTCACCCTCTATTCAGATTTGCGAGAATATCCCCGCAAATTCTTTATGTATATTCGAATGTCGATTACTTCATTCGATGAGCTACATCACAAACTGGAGGAGGGCAACTTCCCCTTTGGTACATGTAATGCCACCCCACCTGGGACCCCCTTGAAATGGATCCAGGGGGTGAAAAACAGATAGCACTCAAAACATGCAATCTCAATTTTCCATGCAATCTCAATTTTCTCGAAAATTATTGAGCGTCCCAACTTCCCCTTTGGTACACGTAATACCCATCTCATACAGTTTACTCAGTATAAAAATAATTAACTTGAAATGGGTCCCAGGGGGTGAAAAACAGATAGCACCCAAAACATGCAATCTAATTTTCCATGCAATCTAAATTTTCTCGAAAATTATTGAGCGTCCCAACTTCCCCTTTGGTACACGTAATACCCATCTCATATAGACTACTCAGTATAAAAATCATTAACTTGAAATGGGTCCCAGTGGGTGAAAAACAGATAGCACCCAAAACATGCAATCTCAATTTTCCATGCAGTCTCAATTTTCTATGCAATCTCAATTTTCTCGAAAATTATTGAGCGTCCCAACTTCCCAAGCTTTAAGTTTCAAATCACGATTTTTGTAATTTTCCGACGATGTATCCCAGATTTCTGGTTTTTGGTCGACTACACTTATTAGCATTTCAGTATCAAAACGATAATTTTCCTTGCTCATTGCCATAAAAAAATTAAGAATTATTAAAGCTATTCAGGATATCGTTTTGTTTATTTCTAATAAAAGTTGTGTGAAGTCTTTTAGTATTACTCTCTTAATACAATTGATTTACAAAAATAAAAAATTAAATTCACTATTTACGAGGAGTTAGACTTTGTCAATTTTTTTTTCGAAGTTATGAATTATCCATATATTCCATACTAAATTCCATGTAAATTCATAATTGTGAACAATTCAATTGTGAGGTTAATTAATTCTGGCAAAATATTAAATAACTGTGTCCGGAGGACTGCACTGAACCTAGGGAGTTTTTAATTACCATTTAGTTATCATTACCAATCAGTGCAAGGTTAGTTGCCTATACTTGCAGTCACGTGATTTATGGACATTTATCTGTATTATGTACTAACATCGTGTGTTTTTGTTTCCAAATTGAAGATAGTTTTATTTGGGGACCTGTATAATAATTGTAAATAAAATATAATCAAAGATATGCATTACCATAAGGGTAGGTAATACATAAGTCGAGGTCCTACTACAAAGTATATTCAAATTTAATTAAAAAGGTAACACAGAAACTTAAAACATAACATTTCTTCCTACGTTCATAAATTTCTTGCCGAGGGTAAACTTCGCAATGCCAACCCTTCCCCGCTTTTTTTTTCATGGAAAGTCTGCATTACTTCCTGGTGTTATTGGAAGAGATAAAATATAAAAAGGCAATTACTAACGTATTAAGTGAGCGCGCGATTCAAAAGTACCACCCCAAAGGCGAATAATTATGATTTATTGCCGAAGCAAATTATTTTTCAGACGAGAGAGAAGCTTAAAGTTCATTTACTGTGTACGTTAATGGTTTCTATTCGTGTAGGAAAATTAATTAACATCGGATTCAATAGGGTAATTTGTCTATTCGTAAGAGGTACCTATAAACGGACTTTCATTTTTTACCTTCATTAACTTCATTTCCTACATTCATATATTTTTATAAACTTTCAGAAAAAGTGTTGCGCTGGAAAGTTATTGGAAAATAGTATATATTTTGTTGCTTATGTGACTTTTTATTGAGGGCTACTCTGGCCCAAGCTTCAACTTGGTTGGATTATGATTTATATATATGTTGCTTACTTTAAGAATTTGGTGGACTGTTTGGTATATACTGCACTTGACGCGCGTTTTGTCAGTCAAGTTGGCATCACCTGGAAATGATTAATACTTAGTTTTATACATGATCCAGTCTTAACAATTTCAAGATGATGCCAACTTGGTTGGCGAAACACGCGTCGAGTAGTGTTTTTGTGTCATGTGGAAAACTACGTTAATGTTATCTTCACACCAGAGGCTTCAACCCCTTTCATCTTTGGTAATACATATACAAGGTGTCCCAGTGTGAGCGTACAAAAATTTACCAGGGGGTAGACCAGACCAAAATAAGAATAAAACTGTTATAAAACAAATTTCTCTGATGCACGCCTAACGAGTTACAGGGTGTTATATTGGAAAAAAAACAATTTTCCCCAATAACTTAAAAACTGTTTCGTAGATTTAGGTAATTTTTGGGTGACGTGTACATCTATTAAAGGTCATTAAAACTACATGGTGTTTGTTTAACTCTGACACCTGTGGTGGCTTAAGCCTACTCTTCCTTATGATTTTGTCTTCATAGCTCTTGCATATCCTACTTTTTCGAGGATTAATTAAGTTTTCCTTAATTGGCTATCAATTCTGAACAAAAAAGGTGCTCTTGTTACACAGCTCTAAAACCAACCATTTTCGAGTAAATTGAGTAAAGTACCGACTACATTCCTTCATGCAGAAAAATACATCTAAAAAATTTTATTTGTTGTCATCTAGTAGGTACCTGTCATTATAAATAACAAAGTCGCTTACAAGAGTTATGTTTAAGAACTACGAAACGGTTTTCGAAGTTATGGCGCAAAATTGTTTTTTTTTCTTCAAAATAACACACAAAATATCACTCGTTAGGCGTGTATCGGATAAATTTTTTTTATAAGAATTTTATTCTTATTTTGGTCTGGTACCCCCTGGTAAATTTTTGTACGCTCACACTGGGACACCCTGTATAATTAATCAAATGGCTTATTCGGTTTTTCCTTACGATATTTCAACTATTTCTTTTGTACTTTTCACTCCCAAAAGGAGAAGGGACACGAAGAAAAAATCAAGAGAATAGGATAAGAGTGATTATTATTATCTTGCTTTTAGTCACAAATCGATATTATCGATGATTAGGCACAGGCACACAGGCAGGATAGCAACACTCGTTATCAGGTCTGGTTTTATGTTATATGCAGGTGGCGAGATGTTACTTCTTTCTGTTGCATCATAGAGTTGCAGAACATCATCCCATACGTCTGGGTTATAAAGTTCATTTATGAAAGGTTGCACTAGTTCTTTTCTGTACTCTGCTCCATTGGCGCACCCAGCAAAAATCTTGGGGGGGGGCAATGTTTCAGATAATTGGAGATTCATATAATAAACAGCAAATCAAATAGCGATCAGTGAACCACCCGTCCCCCGTCCTAGACAACAATCAGTGAGGAGATAGAAAATTAAATGTTTAACTCCATTAATAAATTACTCGATAAATTATTATGGTTTTATACACTTTACCATATTTTATAGTATAGGTACATGGTACGTAGATAGTACATAATTTGAAAAATCATTTTTCAAAGGAATCTTAATGAAACTTATGTGCCATTAAAATATTTTAAGACTATACATTTTAACTTTAAATTAAATATTATTTTAGTATTTCAGTACATAATGTTTATCCTTGAAGACATTTCAAAGTCTTCAAGACTTTGAAATGTCTTCATTTGTCGAAATGTCGATTGTCATATCGTTGAAGACTTTGAAATGTCTTCAACTATATGGCAATCAGTCTTTTGAGATAAATAAAACTACGCGTGGTTGCAAGTGTTTTTTAAGATCTTGCGTAGGGGACATGACCCCGTGCCCCCCTGGTCGCGCCACTGCCTTGCTGTAGTAAGTGTATAAAATATGGAGATATGATATATCTTGGTAGGTAGGTATATTTCTCTAGATCCACAGCCAGGTAAGGATATGTTTCTTATTATTAATGCTTTGATGTTCCTAACTGTTTTCACTTTTCCAAATACAAAAAATGCGTGAGGACTATTGAAAGTATTCACTTATAAGCTCGCCGATATTTTTATCAAAAAATATAGAAAAAAGTTATAATTTTAAATACACTACATTATTTTTTTAAATCGAATTCAGTTGGAATATATTTATACACTTATTTAACTACGCGAAATAAATGGGTGAGCAGTTTTGATACATTTTCTCTTCGATGGCTTTACCATTATTTTTCATTTAACTTATTGACGGTGATTATAATCCATCTTAACATTAGCATTTTGACAAAAATTCTGATATCGTGCCCTTCGCATATATCACCGCACGGTTATCTCGACAAATGACAAATCACCGTTATCGAAAATGTCCCAAAGTTTGCGAACCATGGGCTTCCCGCCTCTTATTTATAACTCCGCGTAACTCATCCGCTGACCCGAGCGCCATCTGTTCCTCGATCACAAGTCGAAGGTCTCGAACTCCACCTCGTCGCCGCTCCCCTGCCTTCACTTTAAGTGGCTATTAGTGACCTGCCGTAACCGTGGCCTGCGGATCGAGCACCAGGAGTCGATGAATCGATAAGAATGTGACAGTTAGTAGGGGCACTTTACGATGCTCGCAGCAGCGTACAGAGTGAGCCAATATAAATTGTAACGACTTTGATTTGTTCATTACTAACTGTAATGAGTAACTTTTAGTTCATAAATAAATTAGTGTATTTTCTTCCTTAGCCTTCTTCAATTCCTGCAATCATACTACTCAATTCTTGCTGATCATTTTAGGATAGCTACATTATCTAACCTGGTAGTAAATTGGTAATTTAGAGTCGATCGAGAGTCTTGGTATTCAGTTTCAGAAGTAGCGGATTCTTTGCCATTTGGACCCCATATTTTTCATTAAATTGTTGACCAGTATATA
The DNA here is from genome assembly GCA_963924545.1 of Pogonocherus hispidulus. Lineage (NCBI taxonomy): Eukaryota > Metazoa > Arthropoda > Insecta > Coleoptera > Cerambycidae > Pogonocherus > Pogonocherus hispidulus. The sequence continues at coordinate 44,684,829 of OZ004698.1, read as the reverse complement.
CTTAAAGTTTCTAAGAAAAGACGAGTTCACAACCAACTCTAGCTAGGACGGAGATAGTAGTGGTAGCTTCAAACATTTATACGCTAACACAGTCTAGCTTATCATTTCAGTTTAGAATTGACTTGAGATAAAGGAAATTAATTGGTTCGCTTTGCTTTGATGTTGCTTAAAAAAATTGTAAAAACTGTTTATACAGATCGTATAATTGATGATAAAGATGAAATTATTAATCACTTTCTTTCCATCTTAATCCATAATCAATCTTTTCATTAAGAGTTAAGTATTAGTAGTAGTAGAATACCAAGTCTTGGTGTTTTGCAAAAAAATAATAATTAAAAAAAAACAACACTACACAATCCTTGACATGGATATAGCTAGCCAAGCCAAGCATCATCAGGGCGGAAGCGAATTTAATCAATTGAAGATATTAATCTAGATTTAGATGATATCGTGTAACAGTAAGAGATTCTTTAGTCCACTGAGTATTTAAATCAACGGCGTGCTTGAAGTTGCCAGGCACGTGGTCGCATAAAACATGTTTCGAATTACCTCGGGACAGATGCATACAAGCGGCTGGTGCAGTTATTTAGGTTTCTGCATTGCCGGCATCTTCGAAGCGGTTGCCGCTAGTGGAGACAGTATCACTGCGATGATGAATAGCGGTGCATCCCATTGGGATGTGTAGATGGCCCGAACTGGCATGGTGTAGCAAAGATAAATAATTCTTCGTCCTTAAAATAATATACTTTAACTTCTAATGGAGTCCATTCTCTATCACGTCTGTTAATTTTAAGGCAAGTTTTGTAGTATTTTACGTTACTAGTTCAACAGGTGAGGTATTACAGTACGAGTTTTTTTTACGGTCGAGGTGACGTTAGGAGCCTCGTCCTGAGATGATTAAAACTGAGTTTTAATCATCTCCAGATGATGCCAACTTGGTTCGAGAAATGCGCATAGAGTGCAGTATAGTGTTTTGGTGGTATGTGGAAAACTACGTCAATGATATCTTCATACCAAAGGTTCCAACCCCCTTCAAGGTTTATATATACTGTTCTGTTCAGTTTCCTTGTGAAAAATAATCTGCGCCACAAAATTTCAGTTGGCCGAAACCAAAAAGTGTATTAAATATTAATTAATCTACATTTTTCCATTAAAGAAAGGGGTGTAGCTTTTCAGGAAAGAATTTTAGGATTCTATTATCATTTAGGATGGTACTATAAATACTTATATACTATATGCTTTTAATTTTTTACACCTATTCTGTAAAAGCTTCTAAAGGGTGTTTTTTTAAGTTTGATAGAACTTTACATAACAACTACTATCACACTGAACTATTAGTGTGACACTGTTTATAAAATTTATTTTCAGTATACTTTGGCAAATCATCATGAATAGATTCACTCTTGAACAACGCTACCAAATTCTTCAAATTTACTTTGAAAATCATTCGTCGGTTCGCCAAACGCATAGAAGACTTCGTGAATTTTATGGCCCACATGATCGTCCATCTGAACTATTTATTCGTCGTACTGTGGATAGATTTCGTACCACATACTCTCTACATGATTTTAAAACACCAATGCGTCGAAGGAATGTGTGTAATGAAAGGAATATTACCGCTGTACGTGAAAGTGTGGTTGCAAACAAGGTTTGGTGACAAATTAATTTCGAGAAATATCCACCCAGGTCCTGTGATCTGACGCCCTCAGATTATTTTCTGTGGGGCTATGTCAACAAGTCATTAGTTTATGCTGATAAACCAGCAACAATTGAAGCCTTAGAAACCAACATTGTTCGTGTTATTTACGACATACGACCAGAAGTGCTCGAAAAAGTCACCCAAAATTGGATCAAAAGAATACACTATCTTGTGGACAGCCGCGTATACACAAATAATTTTTAAATATTTAATGTAATAGATTGTTTTTTAAATAATATTACTTTTTTAATCACAAAATATTTTCTTTAATATTTTTTAAAGTTTAAAGTTTTATCATCCTTAAAAAAAACACCTTTTACATGTAATATATGTATCAGAAAATCGTCACTTGACTTTTTAATGTTTGATTTTCTCTATGCTTTCTGAATAATGATTTTTGATGCAAATTTTATTCGCGAATTTTCTGTTAGCTTCAATTTGCGTTTTTACTAGCGAACTATACTACTTGTTGCTGAATGTAAGGCACTTAAAACACTTCATTTTTAAGTTTTCTGTTCACTTATTTTACCTCCTTCAATTCACAGTAAATGAAAATGTTTGATGAAAGAAAATTAAAATAAACCACTTAATTAATGTAATTATCGTAATGCCGGTTTTCACGCTTGACAATTTAGGTAGGTATATGGCCACTTAATTTAAGTGTAAGTAGCAAAATAACTTGTTTAACAAATATCTTTTGTATAAAGTTGCTGAAAAGAGGTTTGTATCATACAACAGAAAATCTGTAAAGTACTTTTTCTCCTTTTAATGGCTTCTGGACGCTTGTACTTAGGACAATAGTAATGTATGTCAACCACAGAATAAATGAACAATCTAGTCATTTTTAGTAAGACAGCATTTCGTGACAGGATTATATCTTGTGTTTGAGGTAATCTGATCAAAGTTTACTGGCTCAGACCTGTCACCATGAAGATACATCTATATTGCATGATAGTTTCCAGAGATGGTATTAACTCATTATGTTATAAACTACTCGACGCTGTTCAGCCTTTCTCTTTGACGATAACATTATAATAGCACTTGGAATATTTGGTAATCCGTCGTTAATTGTTAGCAATCCTTATAATAATTGCAATAAGGAATTCAGCAAGTATTTAATTATAAGATTGGACGATTAAATAATTATCTAATTAACATAGTGAAGGCTTAAACTTGTTTTCTGGTAAGTGTTTATTTATTTATTTTAACTATGCCACAAATAGTGTAATTACAACTAAAAGTTATCTAATCATAGAATATATACCTTACTTCGGAGCTGTGTATATAGTTTACACGTTTCACATTTTTTGTAGAAAAATTACATAATATATTATTATAGTTTTTTACAAAAGAGTCCTTACCTGCAGGTTATCCCTTCTGAGATGGTTAGTTTAAACAAAAGTTTACAGAATATAACTATCAGTTGCTCCACTCTCCGGCGGAACTTTTATCTTTCAAGATCACAAGCGTGCCGCCACTCTCTGCGTTTGATAGCAAAACCTCCTCGTTACGAGGACCGTTACAAACGTAGGTAGTTTTATTTCGCGCTGATAATGTTTGATTACCTGGGATTTTCAAAAAGTGCAGTATTATATTATATAAATTAAAATTATTCAATGGGTAGGTAGTTGACCATGTTCAAAAAACATCATGCTAACATATTATAATGCTACTATAATGGTGATATGCGCTACTTATATTTAAATTGTACTATGTAAAATATGAAACACTTTTGTAAACTGGTATCTATACAGGGTGTGTCATTAGTGGGTAATTGTTCGATTACTCGCAAACGGTACATTACATCAAAAAACTTTTTATATGAAAGTATTTTGGCACTAAAAGTGCATATTGTAAAAATATTTTCAATTACACAGGGTGTTCCAAAAAGTCGGGACAAGGTACAAGTTGGTTATTTCAAATGCGACACCCTATATATCATTATATCTTTGAAATCTAGGGATCACTAGGAACATATTTGTATTAAGGTTCCCTATAGCTATCTCTTTTCGTTTTCGATATATTTAAGAGTTAATGGAAAAAAACCTCGAACCAGTGCATTGGAAAATAAATAAAATTTCCTCTATGACACAATGTGAAAAGGAAAAAAATGTAGTGTCAGTTAGCACAAGAGATACCTTAAATATTGCACTTGAAATAATTTGGACATTTTATACAGGGTGATTTTTATCGTGATTTATATTTCACAATGTTAAATTGCCTAAATCTCAATTTTTTTAAATGGAACACCCTGAATTTTTTTATACAGTTTAAAGTTGATCGGTTTCGAGATATTCACGATTTTTTGAAAATTTAGCTTCCATAACTGATAATTACAAATTAGTAGTCAAGTAAGTTATGAAAACAATTTATTTTGTTTTGGAAGTTATTTAACTGTCAAATAAATATTCGATTTTGTGTAATCTGCACATTTTATATGCAAGATGCACTATTTCAAAATGCTCCCAAAAGTACCACGAATTCCGTTCATAATGTTTTCTGGTGTGGTTTTTTCAGAAAAAAAATCTAATTTTATAAGGTCCGGGTACCGGGGAGACCATGAAATATGTCCACCCTTCCTATCCACCTATTACTGTAGGTACTCCCTATTTAACAATCTCCTTACTGAACCGCTGTTATGTGTAGAGCAACCGTTATGCTGCAACCGCATGCCCGCTAAAATGTTCAGAGGAATATCTTCAAGATAATTTAAAAGTTGATTTTCCAAAAAATGCAAATAAATTTCTCCATTGACAGTGGCTTCAAAAAAATATGATCCTGAATATCTACCATCCTAAATACTGTCAATGGAGACATTAATTTGCATTTTTTGGAAAATCAACTTTTAAATTATTTAAGATATTCCTCTGAACTTTTAGCAGGGATGCGGTTGCAGCATGATGCTTGCCCTACACATTACAGCGGTTCAGTAAGGAGATTGTTAAATAGGTAGTTTCTACACCAATAGGTGGATAGGAAGGGTGTACCTATCTCATGGTCTCTTCGGCATCCGGACCTTACAAAATTAGATTTTTTTATGGGGATACATAAAAGATTTAGTTTACCGCACACCATCAACCATGCGAGAAAACATGATGAACAGAATTCGTGGTGCTTTTGAGAGCATTTTGGAATAGTGTATCTTGCATATAAAATGTACAGATTACACAAAATCGAATATTTATTTGACAGTTAAATAATTTCCACAACAAAATAAATTGTTTTCATAACTTACTTGACTTTAATTTGTAATTATCAGTTATGGAAGCTAAATTTTAAAAAAATCGTGAATATCTCGAAACCGGTCAACTTTTCGTATAGGACATCCTAATACCCAATACCCCAATAAAAAATTGAGGGCGTTTCATTTAAAAAATATGAGATTTAGGCAATTTAACATTGTGAAATATAAATCACGATAAAAATCACCCTGTATAAAATGGCCAAATAATTTCAAGTGCAATATTTAAGGTATCCCTTGTGCTAACTGACACTACACTTTTTTTCTTTTCACATTGTGTCATAGAGGAAATTTTATTTATTTTCCAATGCAGTGTTACGAGGTTTTTTTCCATTAACTGTTAAATATCTCGAAAATGAAAAGAGATGATAGGGAACCTTAATACAAATATGTTCCTAGTGAACCCTAGATTTCAAAAATATATCTAATAATATATAGGGTGTCGTATTTGAAATAACCAACTTGCACTTTGTCCCGACTTTTTGGAACACCCTGTGTAATTGAAAATATTTTTACAGTATGCACTTTTAGTGCCAAAAAACTTTCATGCAAAAAGTTTTTTGATATAATGTACCGTTTGTGAGTAATCGAACAATTACCCAGTAATGACACACCCTGTATAATTCATAATTTCATATTATATAATATGAAAATAATAGAAGTAAGGTCGAGTGTCAAATTATAAGCGAAACACAATTACTACATGAGCCAGCATTACATTTTTGCGATATTTTATATATATATATATATATATATATATATATATATATATATTTTCCTCGAATTTCCTTCACGAAATACATAAAGCGTTTAACGATCGAACTTCAGCGTTCAGGAAAATCTTCGTTTAATTAGCATTAATTGATGGCGTCGCGTTTTCTTTTTGTTTGTGTGCGTTTCAAAGCTTTTCTCCCGCGGGAAATTACAAATTTGCCGCTGTATGCACTTTTTGCCGCCTCCGTTTGATTGCCAAGAAAGTTAATTCAGCATTATCTTTCACTTTATACCCGAAACAAAAAAGGTATTTCGCCGTGGAGTCAATAAAAATTCTGGAGCGAAGTTCTCTCCGTAATAAATCGTGTTGATTTAATCTTGGGTGCTTCAGTTAGTTGGTGGTTTGATTGTTTTATAACCAATTTATCGTTCTATCTCTGATAAAAATCCGCTTAATGATGTGAAGCTGATTTAAAAACCTACACTCATTTGTGTTTTGATAAAACAAAAATATCTTGAATGGAAATAGAACTTCGATAACTATGGCACTAATTCTTTTGTTGGTTAATCTTTTCTCAAACTGATCGTATTCTCTAGTTTCAAGGAGTCTTTTCGTGTGGATAAGAGAATTGCACAAGTGCTCTTTGAACTAAGGCCAGGCGCAAACATGCGGTTTTCTGTAGCACTATTGTTTAGTCGCAAAAATAAGATACAACATTATATGCAAGTACGCACACATCTGATTAAATAATCGCAGCGATTAAAAAGATGCAACCTGTTCTATTCTTTGGCGACGCGATTGTCGCGATTTAAAATGATTCACACAGACAAGCATGAGCCTGCACGCGTTTGCTACTATTGAATCGTAACTACAGTTTATTTATTGCACTTCTTGCGTGAAGAGAGTGGCTTTAACCATTTAATGTACTGATGTGTTATTTCAGGTCTTACTATTTTTAGTAGTTCATTGAAACTCTTCACGCTCATCCTGTAATATATAAAATAATTGCGATGAGTCCTTAAATCACTATTAACTTTGTAGATCTGCCCTTTTAAAATTCTTGGACTTATGCATGCAATACCTATTGCATTTTATGTTGTTTTCTTAATTTTCTAAGTGATAGAGCTCTTACTCAAGCAGTTTCTAGGAAGTCCATGATATCTTTGATTGTAGCAATGATTAAAAAGCCGCAAGTGCGGCCACCATGTACATTTTTAGCGATTAATATTGTTCTGTAGCAGCTACAGAAGCAACTGAGAAAACGCAATTGCGCACCTAGCCTTAAGTTCTGTTCCAGATTTTTTCCATTAGTTACGATACGTTGTAGATGAGCAGAAATTATGTATCCAACCCCATTCTTTTGTTTTCAGTACCTAATGTAAATATATTGGCGAAGAACTTACGAATACTTTGTCTCTAATAAATTATGTTTAACATTGTCGAAAGAACTCGTAAAACGTCTTTGTTCAATAATAGTCGTCTATTAATTTAAAACCAATTTAGATAAAAGTGCCCACTTTTCTTAAATGTCCCGGCGTGTACAGGGTCTCTGATTTAAGATAGCATAGGGTTCGTTATTTGTTCATTGGCCATAGATTTTATTTCGGTAAATTGGCGTGAATAATCAATTTTTTTATTTTATTGCGAAATTCATGTACAGGGTATTCGCGTAAATTTTGACTCCTACCTACAGGGGTTATTAATAAAGTTAGAACAAAAATTTAAATACAAAAGTTGTTTGGTTTTTCACGTTTAACTGATCTTCATATACTAACCTCTTCTGATTGTTCCTCTAAGGACACATAGAACTATTAGCGCCTATATGATATTGAATTACCATTGAATTTTAAGTGGAAAAAGTTTTTTCCATTTTGTTAAAATACCAAAACAATTTAAAATCTGAAAGAAATCGAAATTCCGAGATATTTGTCTTGTCTGCTGAAAACATTTATAAAAAAGCTCCTCGGTTTTGTTTAAATTGAACAATAACCCATATACATTGTTATTCAGAACTTATCCATAATAAAATTTGGGGATGTTCAACATACATGTAAAAATGTGGTAGTGCAAGAAAAAATTTTTTTGGCGGGTCCTGAAAACTATTTAAAAATTTTTCATTGCACGCCGCTGGATACTGGTCCACTGTAATGGAGTGACCTTGGGACTGACAATGCAAACTGGCTAGCACGAAAAAGACTTCGGGAGTTCTGAGAGTATACCGACACCCGGCGCAAAAAAAGATTTGCAGCGTTTTTACTTTAAAATAAACTTAAATATAGATAGATCTGACCAAAGTGACGTGTCTTTAAAATTAATAAAATTTTGTTACACTAATTTTGAAGAATTGCGCTACTTGATTACTAGGTATTAGAAACATGAAATTTATAAAAAATTTGCACATACCTTGTTACAAAAGCTGTTCGAAAAACGGTGTTGGAAGTGATTTCGTTGAATTGCGTGCGGATTTTCGAGTGCCCAAACGTGTGTATTGTGAATGTTCTGTATTCCATTTCGAGTAAACAAAGCTTCATCTGTAACTAGTACATCAGCAGTAAATTGGGGATTTTCAGCATTTTTGCTGCAACAACCACTCACAAAACCTAACTGTCGATGTGTCGGTGTGTCGATTGGGAAATCGTTCCGCATACAAGCGCGAAGCTGCCAATGAATTTTGTTCAACTTCGCCATAAATAAGAATCATGTCGATTAACTCAGCATTACTGTACACATGAGCCATTTTGAAAATTTTACAGTTTGACACTCCTACGATAAATAAAACACCCGCACTGCGAGAGCGACACACATAGACTGATGACTGAAGACAATAGAGATATTATCCCCACTCCAACTCGATTCGCTCGGTCTTAACCAGGGGTTCCAGGTACAAAAAACTTGTTTACTGTTTTTTACTATGGTATATCAGATGTCGTTGCCCATCTACGTAGTGCTTTATAATGGTATAACTTTAAACATTGTTTACGGGAAATCCTAAGACTTTTATTATACATTTTTTTTGGTGATATCGATTTCTTATTTAAGGATACACATATCCTCAAAGTTTTAGAGATAAGTTCTGAATAACCCTGTATACTACAATATTGACCAAAGTGATACACCGTGTCCACTAATCTGAAATTCCTGCATATACAATGAGAATCTGCTTATACCATTACCTCATTAATATTTGTCTATAGCGTTTATCGGCCAGTATATTCAAACAACATTGCCCGCGTAGCTGACAGCTCATGACTGCTCGCCACCGTAAATTTAATCCAGAACAAATTGCGTGGCGATTGCCGGAAATGGCACACTGCGCTTTTGGATAGGGTCGATGCGTTACTGTGCACCTTTATGACTCATTTAAGTCGTTATGGTGTCCGTTTCCTGCTTTACAAAATGTATGATAAGGTTCAGGTATTTGTGTAATAAGGGGGTTTGTCGGCTACGGATTTTTCCCCCAATATAAATTTATTTTCGTAGACTCTTATAGGTAGTACCTATCTACGGCACTGTCTGGTTGGATATACAGGGTTATTCAGAACTTATCTCTAAAACTTTGAGGATATGTGCATCCTTAAATAAGAAATCGATGTCACCAAAAAAATTTATAATAAAAGTCTTAGGATTTCCTGTAAATAATGTTTAAAGTTATACCATTATAAAGGACTACGTAGATGGGCAACTGTACTTCAACGACATCTGATATACCACATTCCTACAAAAAACAGTAAACAAGTTTTTGTACCTGGAACGCCTGGTTAAGACCGAGCGAATAGAGTTGGAGTGGGGATAATATCTCTATTGTCTATCAATCATCAGTCTATCTGTGTCGCTCTCAGTGCCGGTGTTTTATTTATCGTAGGAGTGTTAAACTGTAAAATTTTCAAAATGGCTCATGTGTACAGTAATGCTGAGTTAATGGACATGATTCTTATTTATGGTGAAGTAACCAGGAGGAACATTTAGTGCGGCAAAATTGGATAAGGCACCCAAAAGTGTGTAGAAGTCGAGGGACAAAATTTCGAACAGCTTTTGTAACAAGGTATGTGCAAATTTTTTATAAATTTCATGTTTCTAATACCTAGTAATCAAGTAACGCAATTCTTCAAAATTAGTGTAACAAAATTTTATTCATTTTAAAGACACGTCACTTTTGTCACGTCTATCTATCTTTAAGTTTATTTTAAAGTAAAAACGCTGCAAATCTTTTTTGCGCCGGGTGTCGGTATACTCTCAGAACTTCCGAAGTTTTTTTCGTGCTAGCCAGTTTGGATTGTCAGTCCCAAGGTCACTCCATTACAGTGGACCAGTATCCAGCGGCGTGCAATGAAAAATTTTTAAATAGTTTTCAGAAGTCGCCAAAATTTTTTTTTTTGCACTACCACATTTGTACATGTATGTTGAACATCCCCAAATTTTATTATGGATAAGTTCTGAATAACACTGTATAAAAATTATACCAGGTCTATTTATTGACACCATCTATTATTTATGAGCTGTTATTCCACTGAATTGCAGAAATTAGTGTAATTGGTGCAGGCAAGTGTAACCTGTGATATATACCAAATGATTCTAGTGTAATCAGCTGTTAAAAAATACAACCCGAAAATGATTAATCGTCCAAATTATTGGATATGAGTTCGAGGATTTTATCCTACCATTTTGTGTAGGTATTTCTAGCCTAGGACAGTTGATAATCCATTTTTAAACGTTTCTTAAATAATGTTAATGAAGATAAATTCTTACTCTTGCCTTTTACTCTCTTTCTTACTCTATTGACTTGTTAAATGTTTTTTAAACAATGTTAATAAAGATAAGCCCTTTATTTCGTATGATTCATGGTTATAGCATTTTAGTCCAAGATATGAATAAGTTTTTTGTGTATTTTTGATGGTTCTATAGTAGAATATAATAATTTTGACTTACATCTATTGGTCGCTGTGGTCAATATGCGTTTGATGTGTAGTTTGATACATAACTAAATCACTATGTAATAAAAAATCTTTTAAAAGAAGTCACATGTGACTTTAGAGAATCATAAAATTTTGCCAGAGAATCTCATCTTTATGTGATGTTGAAAAATATTTATGTATTCAAAAAAATGTAAATTTGACCCCTTTAATATAATATAATAATAATAATATAACCCTAATAATACCCCTCATTCTAATCACATGGATTAGCCCGAAAGCCTGAGACTTGTGTGGGAGAGGGGGCGGCTTATTATTATTTCGCGGGTCGCATTTGCGCCTCAGGAACGACTTACGTTGGTAGGTCCAAACCACTATTCAGTGCTAGAATGAGGGGAAGCCTGGAAAACCTCATTAGTTAGGGAGAGTCATTCACAGCAGATCTGTTAGGCCAGAATAAAAAGGCCATCAGAATAATAGTAGGTCTCCTAACAGGACACTGTAGGCTAAATAGGCACATGAATCTTATGGGACTGCCAGAAGATGCAACTTGCAGATACTGTCATGAAGAAGAGGAAACCTCAGTACACGTACTGTGCCAGTGCGAGGGCCTGACAAGATTGAGATTTCAAATACTTGGGAAAGGAAGACCAAGAGCCAATAGCTACATGGAAGAGCCTCTATCAAGGCTGTGGAGTCTAATGCAAAGGACAAAGCTGGACAGAGTGCTCTAAATAGGTTGGGAGTGCCACAATAGATCTTCTAGGTCGCGGTGGACCAGGCCAGGGGGCTGACTCCTACATAAATCTAATCTAATCTAGGGAGACAGTCAAACATCTTCCCATCCTAGGTCATCGCCAGGATGGTTGCCAACCCATCCCTGCGTACAATCCTTGATCTACGAGTAAATAATTTAATTAAAAATTGTTTGGTGGAATGTAGATTCGAACCCACGACCTCTGGGTTGAGCGATCGAGACACTAAAACCTGAGCCACCGGCTCGCGGGTAGTATAATATAATACTAATAATTGAACAATTTTTCTCGATATTGACGTTTGAGAAAATCTTTGTATGTTATTTAGCGAGGAGATTTGTCTTTATAAGATGTAGATGAAATAAGGAATGATCATAATTTCTATTAGGCAAAAGTGATCTTCTCTCACCCGTTGACATACACGCAGACTTCACTCTATTACCATAATTAGCCATTGCTACATAAGTTTTCGGATGTGTATCCAGTATAATGCCCACCAATTACCATAATTGCGTAACAGGTCACGTTGGTGTCTCAGGTGCAGGAATGCCAATATCGTAGTTATGTCATTGTGCCGACCAGGTGTCTGTTTAGTGGTAGTATAATTGAATATTATTAGCCTCCTGCCTCTGTGATATATTCTATTCAACCCAATTTAACGATATTCTATTCAGCGATATAGTTACATTTCTGAGAGATAATATTCATATAGAAACGGTTTCAGATCTGGAAAGTGCTCACAAGAAGATATTTAGTTGAATCACGCAAAATTGATTTGCTTCAAACATGTTTCAATAGGGCCAATAAATATTTATTGTCATTTTAAATTCATTTGAGCTATTCAAATATCAATTTTGTTTAAACAAATAAATATATTTTCGTATTGTTCTATCATACTGTTTAGAACAAAAATGAAAATTTAATTGATTAAGCATTTTGCATGTAAATTAAATTATTGTTTTCTATTGATATGTTTGTAGCTTATAGTCTTGTTTTAATCAAACAAGTATTTATGTCAGAGAAAAGCCAACATAATTTTTTTTGCTTTATATACTTTTTAAATTTAAATAAACATTTGTAAATAGACTAACATGGCACTAAAATATCTTCATTGCCTTATGTTTCCCCTTAATTCATTTTTGAATTGCCTGGAGTGGTAGCTAATATTTTTGTGATTTTAATCATCATCAATATTATTGAAATATATACGAAAATCATTACCTATTTCAAATAAGTACGAGTGGTTTTACCCGTGCGTGTATATCGATGGTACTTTGTGACAAGATATAAATAAAATAGGTGTATCTAAATAAACAAGTTATGTTTAATACCTAAATAATTATAGGTGCCTATGTTAACTTTTATACATAACAACTTAAAATGCCAAATATATAATTTGTTTCACGTATATAAAGATGGCATACATTATATTTTAAATTTCGTCATATTGCCCCATCTATAAGATACATATTTTCTTTATATTGTATCTTATGGGTTACACAGATATTTATACTTATTAATAGTTTATAATAGAAAACATGATGCTTTTCTGAGTTCAGAAATAGCAAAATGTAATGAAAGTAGAAATAAGGATAAAGATGTAATCTATACAACCGTCTCCTCAAGGAGGTAGTAAGTTAGTTAGAACTTTCTAGTTTTAGTTATCTTCAGAGGATGCTACTATTGTTATCGAAACGCGCTTCGAGAGAAGTATGACGTTCTGGTGTTTACTGTAAAACTTCGTCGTTTTTTTGAATTTTACAACAAAAGTTTCAACCTAATTTCTGATATGAAATATTCAATTCCGCTTGAAGAGGACACCAAGTTTTATATTGATATATAACATACGTACGTTCTCATCATCCCAAGCTGAATTTTGCTTAATTTTGAATTTGATATTGATTGATTTGATTTTTTCAACGTTTACTCGTTTACGACTTGAAGTTTAAATAGTTATATTCATGGTTCATGGTTCATTTATATAGGTTTTAAAGTTATTGGCCGTTCATTTTGGAGGCAATTACAAAAAAACTGAGCTGAGCTGAGAGGAAAATATACAGCCTTATTCAGAACTTATCTCTGAAACTTTGAGGATATGTGCATCCTTAAATAAGAAATCGATATCACCAAAAAAATTTATAATAAAAGGCTTAGGATTTCCCGTAAACAATGTTTAAAGTTATACCATTATAAAGGACTACGTAGCTGGGCAACTGTACTTCAACACATCTGATACTTTTCTACCACATTCCTAAGAATGTGATAAAAAAACTGTGTTTTTGTCTGGAACGCCTGGTTAAAACCGACCGTCAGTCTATGTGTGTCGCTCTCGCGGGTGTTTTATTTATCTTAGGAGTGTTAAACTGTAAAATTTTCAAAATGGCTCATGTGTACAGTAATGCTGAGTTAATGAACTGTTACCAGTGGATTATCAATTAAAAGTTAGGTTTTGTGAGTGGTTGTTGCAGCAAAATGCTGAAAATCCCCAATATACTTAATAATTTTCATTTACAAGATCAGCAACCAGGAGGAACATTCCCTTTAGTGCGGCAAAATTGGATAAGACGTGTCCAAAATTGTGTACAAGTCGAGGAATATTATTTCGAAAAGCTTTTGTAGCAAGGTATGTGCAAATTTTTTATAAATTTCATGTTTCTAATACCTAGTAATCAAGTAGCGCAATTCTTCAAAATTAGTGTAACAAAATTTTATTCATTTTAAAAACACGTCACTTTGGTCACATCTATCTATCTTTAAGTTTATTTTAAAGTAAAAACGCTGCAAATCTTTTTTGCGCCGGGTGTCGGTATACTCTCAGATCTTCCGAAGTTTTTTTCGTGCTAGCCATTTTGCATTGTCAGTCCCAAGGTCACTCCATTACAGTGGACCAGTATCCAGCGGCGTGCAATGAAAAATTTTTAAATAGTTTTAAGACCCCTCCAAAAAAATTTTTTTTGCACTACCACATTTGTACATGTATGTTGAACACCCCCAAATTTTATTATGGATAAGTTCTGAATAACCCTGTATATGTCATAATTTGGGCATGTTAAATGCCCAAATGTCTTGGGCATGTTAAATGTCTTGCATGAATAATAACTGTTAAAGTTATGCATTAATAGGTAGATATCTCAAAATGTTGAGTTCTGTTTTCATGAGTGTTTGAATAGAGTCGCTATTATCTTTGAAACCTATTATAGTAGCTTATATCGCTAGATTAAGTCGTAGTGGCAGAATCTTGTCAACTCTATATATAAAAAACCCATTTTAAGGTGTAAACAGAAGAAACAGAGTGTAATGTGGTAACACGATGTTATCCCATAACGCGACTTGACTATATCTACGTTCAGTAGTATGTTTCTCTCAACCCTAATGCCGCCAAAGCCTTCCATTAATGGGGGAGGATACTCTGCTAAGTTATGTAATTAGCACTAAGTGCTCAAAGACCAAAATCGAGGTGGAAAAAACCGTCTAGGGGACAGACGGTAAAAGCTCTGTATATAATCCTTTTGTCATTTACTGCAGGAATGAAAAGTGAAGGGACTATGATCTTATTGATTTGAAAATTGAGTGTTTTAGATGTATTTATATATTTATTTATTTTTACAAAAATTAAAATTTATTATCTAATTACTGTATATACGGGGGTTAAAAATAATATTACGTTATTGCCTTTCTTTGATCGTATCCTATTGTCTGGAATTTACCTTATGCATCTGATCTAAAACAAAAACCAAGGAAACAATGCATTTTATTAAGACCACAAAAGTAGCATGAAAGCAAACTTCTAAAAATTGTGACTCACCATTATTGTTATAAAAAAATAATTCGTATTAGTATTTTGAATAGTAAGTATTATATATATTATTATATATATTAAGGATATATTATACCATATATTTCTTGAAATATCTATATGAGAACTGTGTTTTCATATAGATATGAAATCTAGGTAATTATTTTTATCAATTTTTTTATAAAGTTTGAAGACATTTATTTTGACACACCTTGCGTACAGATCTTGGTTTATTGATATACCTAAGGTATTATTTATTTTTCTTTTATTATTTTAGTTCTACAGGAGTTCTACTTTAGTTTTCTGTATCACCTATATTTACGTTAGCTATATTTTCCTTATTCCCTTTGCTGTAAATGTTAGCACATTAATAATGTATTCTAATGTTTATTGATTCAGTGCTACATAGTGGCTAACTGCTTCACTTCAAATATTATAATTCCAACTGAAAAGTATATCTTAACTATATTCATAATATATAGCTAGAATAGTTAAAATCTAAAATTATTTTTTATTATGTAGTAGAAAACATTTTATTTAAAATATTTCTCAAATGAAATTATTTAGTCTTTAAAAAATGTTTTTATAATAAAATAATATCTATATATACCTATATTTCGTTCACATATATACCGGGTGATTCAAAGTATTCGACTGCCGAACTCAAAAACGTGACTCATCATTATAGCCCTACAATTATCAGCTGTTTAACATTTGTTCTAACAAAAGTCTATTTGTCCTAACTTTGTCTAAACAAAAGTTCTGTCTGCATTAAGTTTAATATTAAATGAAATATAGCAAACGCTTTTAAATTAAATATACCTACCAAACACTTCCAAACAAACACTTCTGATTACCAAAATACTGAAGCGAAATGCTTTTCCAATTAGAATATGGGTAAAAATTAATTTTTCGGGTTAACACGTACGGTTTACATACTTAACTGTCTCAGCGTCAAACAATAACGAGTGACGCGGTGGCGAAGTGGTTAAGGCGCAGGATTTCAAACATCGTAATGCTGAATTTCCCCAGTTCGAATCACGCTGGAGGCAACTTTTTTTTATTTAACTTTTTAATTCCAATTATTTAATAGTATTAGTGTTTCGTTATTCTGTTTCATTGTCCATAGTTCTTATTCTTTCTGCAGGTAAAGTTTGGAATTAATTCGTTCATTTTAGCTGTCCGTAAAATTAATCATTTCAACTTATATAAAAGTAAATATGTTCCAACAATTATGACAGCAATATATTTTTTAATAATTGATAAAATTGATTAAAATGTTTACTAAAAAAATGAATTCTACTTTCAACACTTAAAAAATTATGATGTTGTACCATCAAGAATAGAGTACCCTTACAATTCATCAAAATATTATTAAGCAAAATCGTTTAGTATAATTACATCATTCCAGATACAAAATTTCAGCTTTCTGTCTCTAAATTTATTATATCATATACAAGGGATTATCTCAAATTTCTTTTTCTTAAAAATAATATTCTTGATGCTTTTGTCAACGACCTCATTGCGCTAGAAATGGGAACGAAAATCGCGATGGTGATTTTCTCCCATTTCTAGTGCGACATTAAACCACAATTTTTAAAAATATGACACACTGTATAATAGCGTACTAACATTCATGCGGCAGATCCATTTCCAACTAATTACAGGCGAGAGATTGTGCTATACGAATTTGGAAGAAAAGCGAAATGGGAGGGAGCACGAAAATTAGATTTGGGTTCCCCACTGCTCTTTTTGAATGGAGGGGCTTATTATGACCCTTAAAGGCCTTTAGTTCTCTATCAGCCAGAACTTAAATGAATATCTGGCCAGTTCCATACGACATCAAAAGACCTCGCTCTGATTGTTCGAAAGTTAGTAATATTAAAGTTAAGAGAAATAATAATTTCGCTGTGTTTTAGGACGATATGTAGACTGCAAGTAATTAAAATTTTGGTTCTTGTTTATTTAATTGAATGTTATGATGTAATTCTGATAAAATAAATGCAGAAACATTCTTGAAAATTATTATTTTCATACTTACTAATAGACTATTAGTAAAAGATAAGTTACGTAGGTTTGTGACTATAATCACTAACTTACCTTACTCAACAATGTTTCAATATGTTTGTATTTGGCCACGATCAAAGTTTAGGTACATATTTCATAAGATATTTAGAAGAGTATGAAATTCTTTCTTTTGTGTAGGTACATACATATTTGTAACAAAGGAAAAATAATAACTACCTACATCAAATCTTTCTAAAATTACCATCAAAATGTTTAAATTAGTCTATAAAACACTTGTATTTTAGTTTGTCTTGACACTTTAAAACTTTTATTTCGAATGTTTGCTTGTATTTTTTTGTTTTTTATTATCTTAAGGTGACGTAAATATTCCCAAAGGGTACAAAAACATTTAACATCAAGTTTAATGCATATTCCATATATTCAACAACCCATTAAATATTGTTTACCTTTTTTTTAGTAAAGCATTTGACAAGGTGCCCCATAAAAGACTACCTAATTAATAAAACTTGAATGTGCTGGAATATGTGGAAAACTACTGAATTGGATTAAGGTTTTTTTCAGTAACAGATCGTTTAGAGTTCGGGCCGCAAGACGCTAATGCTCTGTCTCCTTCTAAATCTGCCACAAGTGGAGCCCCCCAAGGATCAGTGCTGGACCCTATATTATTCTTAATTTACACCAGCGATTTTCTGAAAAGTCTCCAGTGCCATGTCAGTACTTACGCAGATGATATTAAGCTGTATGAAAATCCTCTCACCCACTCTGCTTTTATATCTGGTGATCTCAGGTGATCACCAGAAAGGTGATTCTACATTCTAAAGCAAATTCTACAGAAAGTTAAACTAGACCATATAGCATAATTAATGGTGCCAAAAATGATCTAGTATTTATTTTCTTAAAGAAGACACAGGCTGTTCAATTCATTGAATTAAGATACAAAAATGTTCATATCTTCTGAATTATTCTGTATAATACTAGTAAAACCTATATTGGCGAATTTGGAAAAATGGTCTGAATTCAAATATGCAATAAAAAATGACAAAAAAGAATGTTTGATATGACCCTGGTTTATAGACCACCTATATGATTATACATATTTTTAAAATGTTCGTCTTCTTAGGCTCTATGATAGTTTGTAATATATATTTTTTTTTGTTTATTATGGCATAGGAGTGATGGGCTTTTCCACACTATTGGCCACCCTGTATATGCATGTAGACATTATGTTTTCGCTTCGGTGCTAACAGGTTCGCCTCTGTACTGAATCTGTTGTAATAATAATGATAATAATAATAATAATAATAATAATATATTCCGGTTTTAATTTCCAGTTGCTTCTACTCTACATACTTCGTTGTATACTTAACAGAAATGTATACACACATTTGGAATATTGGATACTAAAAACAAAATTTGGATACTAAATACTCGTAATTTCATGAAAACCCTACATTCGAAAAGGTTAGTTCTCGTATGTTTTAACTCAATAATTTGTATCAAGTCGGTTAGGACTTGACACCAATACGGGTCGTTGATATAAATGCAAGTTGTTGATACAAATGCAAGTTGTTGATATAAATGCAAGTTTTTGATATAAATGCAAGTTGATATAAATGGAGTGGTAAACGCAGTTTTCAAACAACATGGTCCGGCGAAAAAATTAATCCTCAAATCTGCCTCGAACTTATTTCCGAGTGCAAAGTCCTCCATTCGTCAGGATTGAAAAGTTGCGTGCACCTGGCCCTCCTGGGACACTTAGGGATAAGTCGGGAGCTAAGCTCTTAAATTATATGTCTAATCCTTCGTGTGACGGTCGTTCCGTGAGACGCCGGAACCGGAAAACTTTTCAAATTATAACCCCAAATATAAATTTTCATTATTAATGGCTAATATTTCTGCAATATTTATCTTTCATTGCCAGGTATTTATTTATGGAACGTTTTCATAAATTTCAAGGACTCTTTAGCTTTGAATATTGTAAAACGCAACGATGATGGGATTTTATAAGTAGAAAACATTTCAATAAATACACAAATACAGAGTGATTTTTCTTCCTCTATAATACCTTTCTTCTTCTTCTTCTTCTTCTTGAGACAGACAGAAAATTATTCTGTGCTGTAACTAACTTATTTTTAAATAAAGTGTCCTATTTTCCATTTTTGTATGTAATACCTTTTGGTATACCCTCCCGGTAGGCGTTAAGGATACAACTTTTTATTGGTAATGTTTTTTTTTTAATTTTTGAAAATATCTAATAATGTCAGTATATGAAAGTATAAAAAAGATAATTGGATTCTACCGTTTACTCAAAACCAGCAACAGAAATTATCAAATGCCTAATTTTTCTTCAAATTTTGCCTAGCTTATAGATTATTAACATATAATTTTTTAATGACTGGTTAATTTGACACTTTAATCATATAATGTTAGAAACATACCTTACATTAAAATAAAGCTGGAAATATATGTAGGAGTATATGTTCTTCACTTTGTGACGCTGTTTTTCCTTTCCGGGACGCCAAATTGTGGTGCTCCCTTAATTTATTTTGGGTTTTAGTACCCTTAAACGGCAGGTCGGTCTATTTTTTTATCTTGACCGCCACTCTCATTGGTTTTATATAGCGAATGGTCGTCTCTCCACGGACTCTACTCGCTGATGTGTAAAGGCTAGGTAGCTACAGAGAAGAAGGTGCAAAAGGTGCACATGCCAGGGGCCAGTTTTGCTTAACCTAAGTAATAAAAGTTAATCAATTCTTGTTACGAAAACATTTATTTACAGTTTGAAACAAACAGGTAACAATTGAGTAAAGGTAGTTAAGTAGTAGCTTTCGCCATCTTCTTCAAATAAAATTTCCTAATTTGGAATGGATTTTCCTAACGGATTTTTCGGAATCCAGCGATATAGAACTCTTTGATCTTCAATAGTTTTCGAGATAAAACAACTTCAAAACATCTTTGTAGACAATATTAATCGGCTAAACAACGATAACATTGTTTTTGAATGAGTTCGAAGTTATTTTAATAAAGGGTGCAATATTTCTATGGCAAACAATGGCAATAATAGAAAATATGCTTTACATTTTTCCTTAGTTTGCTCATTTCTTAGTTTTGTTAATTTTTAGTTTAATTTATTGTTAATATTACTTCTACCACACAACTCTCCCTCTTTTAATATCTCCCACATAAGTATTATACTTCCCGGTTAATCCTTATGATTAGAATGAGGGGAAAACACTTTTGAAAACAACTTACTCAGTCGTGACAGTAAAATTATCTTTTATTTAAACTCATCCTTTAGATAAAGCATAATGAAATATTTAATCTAAGATAAAGTCATCTTAGTAATCACTGACTGAATTGTTATCTAAATATGATGAAAGATAAATCACATTTTATGTAGGTAGGTATAATGTATAATGGTAAGTAGTGGAATCTAACACAGGGTAATTATTTTATCAAAAGCATTAAGTATTTCAAGGTATGCGAAAAGGACAATGGAAAGTTCCAGACAAATCCGGTTAAGAGGAGTATAGCACCTTCCGCCGGCGGTGAATCTCGCAACCATTTGTACATATTAAATTCCCGAGTCGTAAACCGTCTGGTAAGCTAAAATAGCGACCTCTTCAGCTCGTTTAACGCCCCGGCCGGCCACCTAGTCGAAAAGGGATGAAAGTAGAATAAATTAGAGGTTTCTAGGCGATGGAGCCCGTCTTGGAATTGCCAAACTTTGATGCCGACTAGGGGCGGATTGAGGAGCAACAGTTTTGGCCGGGGGAAGCCATGCTTTGGCTCAATAGTTGCAGGTATTTCTGATACAAACTAAATTCTTTTTAATGGTAGTATGAAAACATAAAGAACCAAGAACGTATATTTTCATAAAGGTTCTGAATATTTTAAGTCATCCATGAACCTTTTTTGATGTTCTTCATAACACTGAATTTGCGGTTTCTTTAGAATTTACTCTTGCATTTCATCAAAATACAGTGAGAGAATCTCTGTAGCAAATAGCGTGAAGGTTGGTGCAACATAAAATTAATTAATAAAGTGGATACTCGAAGCGGATGTTTTTTTATGAAACATCGTGAAAATAATTGTTTTGAAAAAAACATTGATCTCATTCAGATGTTCCAAGAAATATATAGAAAACACTCTATATATACTAGTATTTCGGCTTATTAGGCCTTAGAGAGTAAATGTCTATTACTAAACGTTTCCCAGCGCGTTTTCGTTATTTATTTGTTTACGAACACCTACCCCCGATTGATCCTACCATCTAGTAAAGCTCGAGTTTTTAGTACCTTTTCTAAGAAGGGCTAGAGTGTAAAATTTATCTGATCTTTCGTAGTACAAGGATTTATAATTAAAGATTTTTTAATTTCCAATTGCTCTAACAGATCTAAGCGCTTTCCTTTCTTTTCACGATGCAGTACCTTTACAATTTCTTGAATTACAAAAGTAATTCAATATTTAGTCCTAGAAACACAATAACTTTTCTGTATGGTTCAAAGTTGGTAGAATTTTCTCTGTGTTCTTCCAAAATTTTTCTGCTACCTGTATTTCTTTCTCTTGCCGTACCTTCTTTGGTCTTCCTTCCTTTTTTCTGACTGTCGCTTTGGCTTACATTATTACTTCAAGTACTTTTCTTACAATTCGATTGGTTTGATTGTTCATACCGTCATACCCCATTTGCGTTATCATTTCTTATTTATTTTTTTATGTCAATACTTACTTTTTG
Source organism: Pogonocherus hispidulus (assembly GCA_963924545.1). Taxonomy (NCBI): domain Eukaryota; kingdom Metazoa; phylum Arthropoda; class Insecta; order Coleoptera; family Cerambycidae; genus Pogonocherus; species Pogonocherus hispidulus. The sequence goes on along the minus strand of OZ004698.1, from coordinate 44,662,950 downwards.
TAGAGCTCCATAAGCTTATAATTTGATTTCCATTACGTAAAGGTTAACCAGACCTTCCAGAATGAATGCTACTCCATTATTTGTTAAAGGTATTCGCCATTCACTAGTTGGTGATGAATTTAAAAAAAAATATATATAATGCAAAGGGGACAGAGATTAAAAAACTGGTATCTAAATACCAGAACTTCTTGTAGTCAAATAACTAACTACTACCGACATAAAAGAATAACGTTTAACAATACTAATTATATGATATTGTTATATCATAAAATAAAATAAAATAGTATATTTTGCACAGACCATTTAATGATAAGACATGAGTATGATACTGACATAATGAATAGGAGTATCTTGTATCTTCATAGCCATTAAATGTGAGTTGCATACATTATTTTTCCTACGACCAGTCATAATTTAATAATTTTCAAAATTTATAATGAAGTATTATGTCATGTAATCGGGTCAGTGGCTCATAGTTTACTGTGATATCTCACAGTAAACTGAACATAACTAGTTAAGACAATAAACTACAATAGGTTCGAGTCCCCATCGCGCGATAATTTTTAAACTCGTGTACTAAGGCTTATTTGCAGGGATGGGTTAGCAGTCATCCTGACATGCGCAACTAATAAGGTTTTTCAGGTTTCTTTAATTCCAGCACTGAATTGTGGTTAGAATGAAGATTAGAAATACTGAATAAAGATAATAAAAGGCCGCCCCTCTCTCACACAAGTATCCAACTTCCGAACTATAATAATAATAATAATAATAATAATAATAATAATAATATCTCTACCCCTCATTCTAATCACAAAGATTAGCCCGAAAGCCTGAGACTTGTGTGGGAGAGGGGGCGGCATATTATTATTTTGCGGGCCGCTTTTGCGCCTCAGGAACGACTTACGTTGGTATATATAGGCCCTAACCACCATTCAGTGCTGGAATGAGGGAAACCTGAAAAACTTCATTAGTTAGGGGGACAGTCAAACATCAACTGATTTTAATTTCTCACATTAACACCAAGTTGACATTCATCCCATCCTAGGCCACGCCAGATTAGTTGCCAAGCCATCCCTGCGAATAAGCCTTGATCTACGAGTAAACAATTTAATTAAAAATTGTTTAGTGGAGTGGGAATTAGAACCCCCGACTTCTGGGTTGAGCGATCGAGACGCTAAGCCCTGAGCCACCGGCCCGATACTAATCCTTGTGATTAGAATAAGGGATAAAAATATGACTATAAGAATTTTTTGTCACGATATCTATTATAAAATTTGTTATAATCATATGTTACAAATAACAATAATAAGTGATACTATTATAGTATCATTTAATGTTGTTTTTTTTATATTTGTAGCTCTTATGACTTTATGATATAGCCATTTAATAAAAGCTACTAGAGATGCCGATTCTATTTTTGTGGAAAACACTATATTTTTTGCGGAACTTTCTGGATTTGCGGCCCACTGGGGCCCTATATCATCAATCCGGGTCTGTCCCTCTCCTTAGAATTGCCAAAGTTTGATGCTCACCCCTCTTTGGCGTCGAGTGAGCAATAAAATGAATATATACATACGTTACTTTTAGAGTAGCGGTGGAGCTCCTTGCGAGTTATACGTTTCCTCGAACCCCTTGGAGAGGTGCGCTGAATTCTAAGCAGCCTCGTTTGCTAAGAATGTAGATTCCAAGACGAATCAGAGCCTTTTAGTGTCGTTCGTGTGCCGAAAATAGAATTAATGTCCTCGGGCGAATAGCTGTTGGGTTTAATTCTCGATCGATGTGCGAGAGTGGAGGGTAGTAAAAATGATTACTGGAAGAAACATGTAAGCCATTATCAGAGTAAACTATCCTGTCGCCTTTGACAAATGGGCGAAACGATTCGCTTCGCTTGGTTAGACGCGGTGTTGAAATTAACTGGAGTTGATGCTAGGGTTTTGGTTATTATTTTGTAAATATATGTAAGGAGATGTATAGATGTAGTAGATGTAAATGCTAATTTTTAAAAGCTGGACACCCAGTAGTATTTGTTTTGTATTTTAGATTTTAATTTGGTGAAGTTATATTTTAGTACTTGTTTTTCCATATGGGACTTTCCTTGTGCTGTAGTTAATAATTCTTCTTTGATAGCATCTTGTCTGATAGTCCTTTTGTGTAAAAAATGGGCATGCAGTTTGTTCCAGTATTATCTGCTAGCAGTTTGAGTTATCTTGGTGTATTTTCCTTGTAGTAGTCAATTATCCTGTAAGGACTGCAACATGATACAATGTCAGACAAACGTCTCACATTTCAATGACTACAAACACATAAGGATGACAAGATCTGAAAGACCCATCAGAACGAAAAATACCTGGAATGATAATTTAATAACTAATATATGATCTATCTAATATATAAAATCTAATACCACATAACTAAATAGAATTACAAAGAAGTGATAAATAAACTAGTCCTTATAAAAATAATAACTTTACGAAATTATCAAACACTCAAATTATTATGATATTTACGAATCCAAACAGATAACACATCACACCTAATAACATATAAATTTATTTGAAGGAGATACCGAAAACAACTAGTCTACGGGCTATGTGCCACGAATGGCATTGCGTTACCCCGGCATCTCCATGGAAGTCGCCAGATCCTTCATCGAGACCGACCAGCGGACACTGACCGGTTTTACACATATTATGTGCTCATCAGAGTGCCATAGGTAGTAGAATGTTTACAATATTCACGTCTTATACTATACTTTCAAAAATAACTCCAGTTCCTTTATTAAGTTTGTACTAGAATGCAGAGATGATCAAGTCAATCCCTTACAACAATTAAAAACAAAGCTAGTGCGAAATGTTAGATTTTCAGTTGTTCGTTTGAGTTGTGTAATAATTTTTCTATATCACTTTTCCTGAACCTCTTAAATTCCCTGGTTTTTTTACATTGCTGAGTACCTCCAAGGTATATTGTCTCACATTGCTTATTTCTTTCATTATATTGAAAGTCGTAACTCACTTGTAAATGTTATGTGGTTGCATATTTTGTGGTCAATGCAGCATGAACGTATACAGTGGATTTTGCAGTTCATTAGGATTTCATTGATTTCTGTTCGAGATTTGAATGATCGTAGATGCTTTCCTTTAGCTATGCTGCCCTGAACAGGAGCAACAACTCCGAAACACAAACGCTTTAGTTCTGTGTTTCTCCAAGTTTGTATTCCCTCACAAGAACTATCTTGTTGTATCTTTTAATATCACAAAAATTCATAGATTGAAACGTACAAATTTTCATTGTTTTATAACATAAAGGAAAAATAATATAGAAGGTGTTTCTTTTGAAGGCTTTTGAAGGTTTTAATATGTTGAATATTTGATAGATGACTCAAAGAAGTTTTGTATAGGTAAGCAATTTTATGTTTTGTAATAATTTTCTTGATGAAATAATGAACAGTTTTTAATAAGTAATATTCAAAAATTAAAAGATAAGGAAATATATATATATTTTAATACATATCTTCCAAAATCCAGTATGGTGGCCACAAGAAATAAGGAAGTTGATTGAGGTGTTCATCTTGCTTGCAGAAATAGAAATTATACTTATTTTTTCCTCTGTACCTTTCCTATTGTCATACTATTTTTTCCGAAATCCATGCTATCACTCGGGACTTGAGTTACTTTTGTTGATTTTTTTCTAAATTTCTCCCTAGTGGTTTCTATTTCTTGATAGTCTGGGAATGCTATCCACATTATGGGAATGTTATCCTTCTTCAAGGGTTCCTTTCATAATTCTTTGCAGCTCTTTGGTTTTATATATCCTTTTCACCAAACAATCGTCCTTTATTGCTTGCACATAAACCATTCACCTCAATATTATTCTATGGTTGTCTCTACCAATACTATATGAATCACCTGTCTATACGTATTATTTCTTATTCATTCCTTATTGTTTTTCTCTTTATTTTTCGCAGAAACTTTATTTATATACTCTAATTTCTTTTTCTGCTTTTTTACTCATAACTTACTTCTAAGAATTAGAATTTGCTGACCAGTTTCCTCATCATTTTAGCTTTGGTGTTATATTTTTTTCTTTATAGTTTATTTATATCATTACCATTTTAAGTATAAGTGTATAAGTACCGAAGATAAAGTTAAAATTAGGTGCTATTATGATTCTAAGATTCCAACAGTGGGAATCCTTAAATTAATCATGTATTTTTTATAAATTATACTTAACATTTTTTTTTTATATATTCGTGTTTGTTTTACACGCTTGTGCAAATATTTTCTTGTTGCGTCCCAAATTAATAAGGCCGTGACAATTCCTGGTGAGTTTCCGAAACTCTCTCAAATCTCGGTCACGTCCAGTCGGCACCCTCTGCGTTGAAAGGGCTCCGAAAGCTACAAAGCTGCAGGAAGTGTTCCTGCTATAGTCAAAGCTACGAGGGTCGAACGTGCCTGTCGAGGCGATAAGAAGGAACGACCTCAGATAACAGACTGGTAAACGGGCGAGAAATCGCTTTTTGTGAGTGAATTAACTGTCTGTAGACGTTCACACTTTTGGACGATTTAATAGAATAATTTTCAAAAAATAATAGAAGCAAATTCTAATAATTTAGATCTGTCAACTGTCGATAGGTTCGGTATATTGTACAGGGTGGCCCAATGGTGTGACAAACTTTCATTTCTCCTATATCTTATTAAAAAAAAAGGAAATCAGGATCCATAGAGCCTAAGAGGAAGCAGGTTTTCAAAATACGTATATACGTTACGTATATATTTTTATTGCTCTGTTTGTTTGTTTCTCATATTCAATAATGTTTTTAAGCATTTCAGATGTTCAAAACATGTACGTTGAATATGTATATATTCAAAATTCAGTTTTGTACTCCAAATGACTAACATTGCTTGTTCTTTACTTTACCAACGTGGCCTTAAATCACATGGGAATACACGGCTGATATACTTCTACTTTTAAATCATAGAATTTCTTTTATTCCTGTTCGTGGGAAATAACTATTTATTTTTTTAGGACATATGGATTTTTATTTAATTTTTTTTATTCCGCTGAGAGGATCCATGTAAAAATATAAAATGATTTGTTACATAATAAAATAAATAATATTCTCAAATATTGTTAAGAATAAATTTGAACCCCTATATGTTAAATGCTAGATCAAGAAGCATTATTTTGTAGCCTCGATTAAGAGAAACAAAACCAAATATAATTAGTATCCTTGATTGAGTTATTAATTTCTATGCAATCAACTATTTTTGTTGATATTTTATACTACCACTAGATTTAATACCTAAGAAGTTTCATGTTTTACTCATTTTGGTTTTTCTTTTCAGTCACTCAACGTTTTACAAACTGCTAATAGTATATGTGGTAAGTTTTCTGATAGTTCTAATTTTTCCTTGATTTTAAAGGTGTATTTTTTTAATGCTTTCTCTATTCTATATTTATATTTATATTTTATTGGCTCTAATAAATTAGATTCTTCGACATTAGCTCTGGCTGAGCTCAGGATTGGGTGTAGATTCGAAGCTTTCTAATTAATATTAATTTTTATACCACCTTGTGAACGCTAGGATAATTTTGTTTTTGACTGTATCATAAATAATAGTTATAAATAATAATGCATGTTTGGCCAATTGAAACAAACGAGTAAAAACAATTCTAAATTACAATTAAAATATTTTGTGTGATATTTAAATAATAAAAAAATAAAACCAGAGAGTACAACTGATGGTTGTTACTACTCAAAATTACCTTACATATGTGTCTGCTAATAATAAAAATGATCTGTATTATAAAAATGTAATCTTCTGGCCTCGGAGAATATAATTTAACCTCTCACCCATAATAGATACCCTGCAGTAAAGATGGTCGGACTTTCGGCAACATGCAGCAGATTAAGGGACCTTCCGGAAACTGCGAATACAAATATATAACTAAATAAGATAATTACTGATTAAATCTGTATCACAAATATTAAGGCGATAATATACTAATTATTGATTGTTCAAAATGAAACTCAAAAATTAAGATAAAAAAAGCAGTACTTGTCTTTCAAGTCTCACACAGGAAAGCGTAGATTCTAACGTGTCGGTTCGATATACCGATTTTCTCCTACTCCAATGCTATAAAGGTAAAATTTTAATTTAATCAGTTACGAGGACCAGCATTACCTACATATGAATGTGTGATTTATTTTGCCTAATAGTGGCAAATGATTTAAATTAATAAAACGTTGCTTACAAGTTTGTATATACTTAACCAAATGCGAAATATAGTTCAAATTCAAAATTATATTGACTTAAATATTTTAATTAAATTTAAATATATATCCTTGATGAGTGTGTATTTCGTATAATTTAGTTATGCTAATTCCATCTCACTAGGGTGTGGTGAACGTCTCTAGTATATTAATCGAGGACTTGTTATTGGAGGAACTCCGGAATCATTGGCCTTAATTCAGCAGAATTATGTTCCAGTCAACATTAATCACCTCTGAATGTTTACTTTACGCTTCTGAGATTTAACTGGTACCAAGTTGAGTAAACGCTTCAGATATTTAGTCATTATTAATTTAGAGGTTAATATTACTTGGAAAGTTATACAGTGTATTCAATGTAAAATGAAGTATATGGGTGTATCGGAAACCAAGTCGAAAACCGTTAAAGATTCAGACTCTGTGGGGCAGGAACGATGTTGTGTAAATTTAACAAAATATACCAGGTGAAAATAAGAAATGTATAATATATTTTTTTAATATTAATGTAAATATACATATTCGCCGAATTTTGAAAAATGATTATTGATTTTGGTATTTTTATAAATCGAGATGTATTACATGGTCATAATTGTGTTATTTTTTGCTTTTTCAAATCAATTTTTTTAAATGTAATCTGATTTTCTCATCGACAGTTTAATATAGGTACATATAAAACTAATTTCAAAATACCAGTAAAGAAATGTTTATATTCAGCCAAAAAAAATATATGAAACTAAGAGAGATATACATGGTAATAAAAAATTATTTAGGGTAATTTCCAGATATAGTTTCCCACATAACACCAAAACACTATACTGCACTCGACGCGCGTTTCGCCAGCCAAGTTGGCATCATTTGGAAGTGATTAATCCCCGGTTTATCACCCCCTGGGGTGACCCGGTTTAAACCCCGGTTTAATCACCTCCAGATGATGCCAGACTTTTTTGATTCTTTAATTTTTTTTCATAAAACTAACAGTTATTCAGCAAAAAAATAAAAAAAGTGGTACCTTGATCCACACGGTTGCTGCGGAATCTGCATTATTTCATGAAATGTAAAACGCTTAGTAGGCTGTTGACAATTCAATTGAAAAAACAGGAGTGTAAACCTGCATCACGGCGGAAGAAGTTCATTTTGATCATTTTCTATGGTTTTTTGTTTAGTTTTACAAGCTACATTTAAATAAAATTGACTTTTTATCAGCCTTAAGCATTTAATCGCCCTTCTTTGGAGGCTCGTAGCACTTTGAAGAAGCATTTCCAGACATTCTCCCAAAAAAAACTTTTTTCTTATTTAAGACTTCAAATTTTATTTTGGCTATACCTCATAGTTACACCCTGTATAATAATAATTGTATAATTTCAGGTTTATAACTGAAAAAAATAGAGACAATACATTTTGAATAGATATTTATTTAATCTTTTTAATATTTTAAATTAAAATGATAATGTTAATATCAAATACCTATACATAAAAATAAATATATAGATGATTCCCCATAATAGACTAGCCATTTTAATAGCTCAATAAAATTGTTGATACTTAAAAACCAAACATTTTATTACACTTAATTACAATTTACTCTTTGGGGTTTACTGTAACATGCGACTTATCCTAACTTTTAAAAATTACGTCTTTTAGTTTAGTTTTTCAAGATTGAACAAGAAATGATTCATGACACGATGAAGCTAAACCTGATCTATTCGCCGGACTTCTTCAGCAATTCGAACTTTGAGCTCTTGGATGTTTTGTGGACGAGTTGCAAAAACCTTTGCCTTTAAATAGCCTCACAGAAAAAAGTCTGGTGCAGTTAAGTCCGGGGACCTCGCAGGCCAATTTTAATCCCCAAATCTTTAAATGAGTCGCCCATTAAACACTTCCAGTAGAACTCTCATAGAGCTTCTACCGGTATGTGGTGTTGCTCCATATTCCTGGAATAATAACGCATTATTTAGTAATCACCTTTATTCTAATTCAGGAATAAATAACGTCTCTAGCATATTTACTAATTTACTAATTCATTAGAAAAATTACGTTTTACTAAAAACAATTGTCCTAGTTTTGCAACAGCGCCTACTTGATTAATAACATGTTGATTAAAATCCCAAAGCTCATAGAAGATAACGGTATAAAGAAAAACGTACCGACTTATCTTATATAGAATTTATTTCAATATCAAAATAGGTAGTCTATTATGGGGAACCCTGTACAATACCTTGCGGTTATTTCAAGATATCCCCTTACAATTCAATAGTTTTGCTATTGTTTTTTTACTAGATATTTTTTTAAATAATAAAGTTATGTCTGTATTCCTCAGTCACAACTAACAAGGAAAATATATAGGTAAACTTCATCGGATATGTGAATATTTATAAATACGTATGTATGTACAAACAGTGAAAAAGTCAATAAATAATGGACAGAATTCTACAAAATAAATAATAGGCAGATACTTCTCTAACGAAGGGTTTGAATCAATCACCCGGTATGTATGTATAGTGTTATAAATAAGTCAATTTTCCAATATTTTTTAAAAGAAAAACTAGTAAGTGACTAAAAAGTATGTAAAATGTAAATATTATTCCAGTTATAAATATTTGATTCATGTGATGTAAATAAATTAGAAGGTGAAGAAAAATATAAAAAGGGATCTAATTAAAACAAATTGTTGGGTTAATTTTTATTAAAGTTCATAATAAAGCAGAAAAATGTAAGGTATTTATGTGTATTAAAAAAAAGTTATGAAAATACATGGCAGGGTAATTTAAAAATATGTTTTTGTGCAGTGCAATTTGTGTCGCTACCCCGAAAATTGCATGTGAAAGGTTATAAAAAATGTATATACACACGTTCATTATTTTTATGTAGCGCATTTTATGTGACACTGTTTTTTGGAATTCTGTTGACATCCACGTTGGGGAATGAAATCCCCCACGCAATATTTTAGATGAAACGTATATGGGTAGGTATAGAGATTTTAATTTTACTAAGCGATGTTAGAAATAGTTCTGCGGGAATAGTTTGAAAGGGCTAAGGTTATTCTAACCTAAAAGAATGCTTAATGTGCTTAATAATAATTGTTTATTATTCATAATTTTATTGAACTGGATAGATTTTTCTTAATAATATAATATTAATATAGCATTAAAAAATAATATATCTGTCTCTTATTTTAATCACAAGGATTATCTCGAAAATTTTAAACCTCTTATTTGGGGGAGGGGGTAGCATATTGTGCATATAAGTTTAGTTTATCCGGCTGATTCAAATTAAATCGCCATGAATGTCGTCTATTTGAGGAGGTGGATATCGTAATTAAAACCTAAAGTAGGTTTAAATTTGGCAAAATGGATTTATCACTGGTCTTCCAGGTCAACTGGATTAGTTCCTGACCGAGGTATTTGAGAGAAAACTGAAATATTAGAAATTTATTTTATTTTTTATTGTTACTTTAAGAACAAATTGTATATCGAATGACGAATAAATAAAAATAATTACATTTTTATAAAGCTAATACTAAATAAAAACTAATTTGTAAAGGGTGGTTCGGTTTGGATTAACGTATCTTGATACCAATATGAAACAAAGAAATTATTTCTATTTGTCAGTCAATATCACCCCCTGGAATGGTGATAAAATTTTTGAGACCACTCTCGTGCTATAATACATTGTTTTATTATATTAATACACGTTCGGATTTTGCTAAACACGTCTACTTTGAGTTAAAAATGTAATATCTTTTAGGAATATATAATATAAGTAATGGAAAATAATCTTATTCAGCTGTTACCTTCCCCTCTAGAATGGTGATGATACACATTTTTACCGTCGTAATACAAAAATGTTACCTATAAGTTTCTGAGATGCTATCAGAATTACGTTTTCTCCTTGTTTTTTTTAATTTCGGTTATTTAACCTCGGTCTATTTCTTCGACTAAGGCCAACCACCGACAGCAGGAGACGAGCAACGTCCAACCTAGAAATTTTGCCAACCCTTACTTTTATAGCAGAGTAAGAATATTTTACTTGCGATCTCCGGCTTTCATCCTATCTAACGGATGGTAAGTTTTCTACGTTCAGGCCACTAGAAGATGCAGGCAGGCATCACGGGTCTTCTCTACAGATCACCCATCCAAGTACTAACCGCGGACCACGTTGCTTGGCATTCCATATCAATATTTAAACCTATGATGTATCCCGTATGTTATTTTTTTACTACTAGCATGAGAAAACCTTATTATTTACCTCATTTGTGTAATGAGAAGTAGTTCATTATTGACCTAGGTAAATAATAATTCATTATTTACCTAGGTTAATAATACATTGTATTGAAACCCATCAGTTTGACATTTCACGCATCAGTTTGACATTTCACCTACTTGATATTTCGATATGTTTGAGTAATAGGGGAAATGTCTGATTTTAAAATAAACTGGAAATGGGAGAAAATCGCTGTCGCGATTTTCGTTCCCATTTCTAGCCCTACCGGGGGTCCAGGTCTGTGGCCTGGGGTCACCCTTCGGGTGACAAATGCATCTGAAATAATATTATTTTTAAGAAAATACATATTAAAGAAATTTTGTATCTGGAATGATGATGTAAAATTATACTAAACGATCTTTCTTAATATTTTGATGAATTGTAAGGGTACTCTATACTTGATGGTAAAACATCATAATTTTTAAGTACTGAAAGTAGAATTTATTTTTAAGTAAACATTATTATCAATTTTATCAATGGGACCAAAAATATTGTAGATATTTACTTTTGTAAGCTAAAATGATGAATTTTACAGACTGCCAAAATGAACGAATTAATTCCAAACTTTACGTACAGAAAGAATAAGAGCTACGGATAATGAAACAGAATAACTAATTACCAATACTAATAAATAATTGGAATTAAAAAGTAAAAAAAAAGTTTTCCTCCAGCGTGACTCGAACTCGCGAAATCAGCATTGTGAAGTTTTGAATCCCACGACTTTCCCGTTGCGCTACCACGCCTGTTGTCAAATGCTTACCTTGAGACGTTTAAGTATGTAAACTGCACGTGTCAACCCAAAAAAATTATTTTTACTGATTTTCTAATTGGAAAAGCATTTCACTTCAGTATTTTGGTTAATCAGAAGTGTTTGGCAGTGGGTACCATCGATTCCGTTAGCAATATTTCTCATGGGAAAATAACCTATCTGAAGTTTAATTAATTTGACAGTTTTCGTGGGAGGTGTTTGCCTCGTTAGTGCTGCAATCTCACATTGGTAGATAAAATGAGAAAGAAGTTGAGACGGATGCGACTCGAGATTTTCGAAGACGAAATAGACGTATAAGGAATCGACGCACGGTCTCGAAAAAAAATTCAAAGATTGGAGATTCAAAGGATTAGAGAAAGGACTGAACTTTCGCGTGAAGTCCTTCTTCTCGAAGCCGTAAAAATTAGAAAAGGGTCGAGGGGGTCCCGCGAAAAGTCGGGAATTCGGCGGGCGTTACGGGACCATTAGGCGCGAGGACAAACGCCGGTGCTAGCCGCATCTCTCTCGCCGAACGGCGATCGACGAGAATTTTGCAGAGGTTTTTTGAAAAGGCGTTTAAATTGGGAAAACGTGTAGGAAACGGGACGAAAATACCCCTGCGCATTGGAGAAAGGCCGAGGGCGACCTCCGGTCGCCCGCGGGGATAGCTACGCGACCCCCGCCGGAGGAGATAGCTTTGAAACTTTGTGGATTCGGCGACGAAATTTAGAGCGAGACAGAATCGACGCGTTTTAATATATATGGATTTAAGATCATCTGGTGTTAATTCGGCTATTAGTAGTAAAAAAATACTATATATACTTCGGTTGAGAAGGCCATTATTTACCTCGAAAATTGTATCCTTCGTTACTACACGCCTTAGGATATATAATTTCTCGGTCAATAATAGCTCACTTCTCAACCTAGGTATATAATATACCAGGGGTGGCCAAGCTCCTTAATAGTCCGAGCCATGTTTACTAATATTTATACTATGCCGAGCCATACTATGAAACAAATTTAGTTAACTTACCAAAAATTCCAGATCACAAATTATATCCGCAAAAGTGATACAAATTGTTTCCTCCAGAGTACAATGTCAACTGTCCGTTGCAATGAAAGTTTACAAATTCAAAATCGGTTTGGAGTCGGTCGATTACGGACGATTACGCCACTGTTTATGTTCATTCGCGCATGCAGTTTTCGATGAGTCATATCATTCTTAACTTGGACGGAAATGAAATTTGTTACAACGTTGCACTTAGTCTTTCATATTTGTCGTCAGTAATTTCAAAGACATTTTGAAACACATACGGAACGATAATAATTTTTTAAAATATAATAGCACAAAAATGAAAAGGGAACTCGGGTACATTTATCGAGAGGCACAAATAATCCTTCAGAGAGCCGCATGTGGCTCGCGAGCCGCGCAGGTTGGCCACCCCTGTAATATACTATTATAACAAGGGCTCTTAAGTTCATATCCAATCAGAAGCAATCATGTTTTTGAAAAATAATAACTTCTGATGACTGACTTCTGATGATGATCAAATGATACATCGTAGAGCTCGCCTCGCCTCGCTACTACGTATTTCCCTTTACTTCTCCGTTGGTTATATTGACAATTTTTAGTCTTCACAAAACTATGGCATGGTATAAACCACACCATATAAAATGATGGCGACATACATCATGTCGGTGGTATAAACTCCATCGCATGTGATTTAGAGTTTAATGAAATGCGATTTAGGGTATAATTCTAGTTATAATCCGGTATAAAAAATGTGTATTTAAAAATTATTAGGTATAGCCGGAGCATACGCTCCCTCCAAAATGGCGAAATTATTTTCAAATGCCGTCGCTTTATAGTCGGCGAGTGAGCTGGGAGCGGCATTTCCGTGGAGTTAATAAAGGAAACAGTTATCAGCGCGGGCCATATGCAACCTCTGTGGATGTTATTAAAACATTTTATAATGGATTTCTATTAGCGCGGCAAGCCGACGTTTTTCACCAAGATCGCGCTCCCGTGTGAGAAGAGATTTCAATTACTGCCTTATTTACTTTTCCAAATCATCAGTGGGGATTTTATACGTTCTCTATAAGGACTAGGAGCGTCAATATTTAAAATAATAAAGTTTTAAATAAGTTAGTTAAAAAGAGTATTGAATATTAAGGGTGCATGATAGGGATAGGGACATATTTATGTAAAGAAGATAAAAATCATTAGAAATTTTATAATACGTATGAAATCATCAAACAAGACACAATATTTCTTGTTTGCTATATTAGTACTATTTATAAAATTGGATATTTATAAATCTTTCTATACATAAAATAATGTTTTGTTTGATTTTTAGTAGTCTATATCCAATAGAGGTTTTGAATTCAGAGTATTCACAAAAGCAATAAAGACAATTATTATAAACTTTAAAATATGAAATGCTATTAGTAGTTAATCAAAACTGCCATCGCAAGAGCCATGCACTGCTGTTAGAGTACGAGATTTAGAATTAGATTTTGGCGTGTGACTTAAAAATATTCGTTTTATTGATTTATATGGATAGACTCGAGACAATTAACTATACGCTGTAGTTACAGAAAGGTAAAGTAGGTTATATTAGATTATAAAATTTATATGTGGTCATTTTAATGAATTTTGCAACAATTTTAAATAAAGTCAAGGCAAGTTAAAAGCAAAATAAAATAGGCAAAGAAACTTAAAAGGAAAGAACCAGGCTAGAACGTGTTGTGGCAGCATTCGGTCGTCTGGGTTCGATCCCCTGGTAATGTCGGTGGGTATGGGGTATTTGTTTGCGTTTTTCAATATGCAACGCCCTTCCAGACAGCCTTTGTCTGTTTTGACAGATGGGAGTTGTCTAATTTACGTGATTTTTAAAAAATAAATAAATAAATGAATACTTTGAATGAATGAATAGTATAAATGAATGAAATTATTGTCTAGTCTATTGTTTTTATTTAGTGAGGGCGTACAAATTGTAGAATAATTAAAAGAAATAGAAAAAATATTTATTAACTGCCTGATAATATTAATACAATTTAAACCGGAGCCTCCGCCAAAATATAGAATGTGAAACATGTTCCTATAGATTCCCTACTCTAAGTTCCTAAAAAATGTTCCTATACATTTTCCCAAAATCTTTTGACGATTTAGTTTTAGTAGGTAAATATAGTGTAGTTTTATACATTTATTTATGTTATACAGTGTGTTTCAAATTGTATGCAACATTGGTATTTTGGCAACCGTTAGAGATAGAAACTATAGGTTAAATTGGGGCAATGTTGCGTAATTTGGTATAAATCGTAATAATATGCCTCAATGCCAACGCCTCAATGTCTCAAATTCAAATGGCCATAAGTTTGAACATTTAATATGATGTGATGAATTATTCCTCTTTTTTTTTTTGTAAGTAAAAGTAGGTAGGTATATTTAGTTTTATTTACTAGAAAATGATAAAAATATATTACCTAACCCTTCTATAAAACTAATGAAAACTATTTGCTGGACTATAAGAGTGGCTGTTTTTCACCTAACATTTATAAAAACATGATATATTTACTTCTGTTAATATCGTTTGTTTCCATGTCCTAGCTTTTGACCTCTTCCTTTTTTCGCTCGTTCTTGCTCGTCTAGCTTTCATTAGATTGTTTCGTAATTTGTCACGAATCCCTTATAAATAAGTCAGATATTTTTGTAGTATAATCGCACATGATTCAGCTTCAATTGAATAGTCACAAATTGACTATGTTGTTACAGAGTGGTTTTTCAGAGTTGCTTATAACGCAGGGCACTTGTTGGACATTGATAAAGAAACATACGAAATATTTAATTTTATGATATTTACTGGTATTTTTCCGATCTCTGTACCCTACATGGGATAAAATAAATAAAATAAATACAATTATAACATAAAAAATGTATTTAATAATAATATCAATTTTTACACTTAAATAAAATTATAAAGTTAAAAGGGCAGTTGTTAAATTAATTTCACTTCGTCGTTTATTTGCAGGCAGTAATAATTTTGATCCGTATGTGATT
This sequence comes from Pogonocherus hispidulus, assembly GCA_963924545.1. Lineage (NCBI taxonomy): Eukaryota > Metazoa > Arthropoda > Insecta > Coleoptera > Cerambycidae > Pogonocherus > Pogonocherus hispidulus. The sequence goes on along the minus strand of OZ004698.1, from coordinate 44,647,611 downwards.
TTAGATAAAGAAGTATTCAGTTATTCAAATGTTGACATCAATAATATATTCTAAAATTAAATACAATCATACATTATTTAAATACAGTATGTACAAACATACAAAAGTTAATTGTCTTAACTTTATCAGTTAATATTTAACTGATACAGAGGACAATTAATAACAAATTTACTAAATACAACTAGGTAGATATGTTTACGTAAAATCATTTACTTTATTATTTAAATATAGTAAGTTTTAATGTTAAAATAATGCAATACAAAATTTTAAACTTATCAACAAATTATTACTGAGACCTAATATGCTGGTAGACATCCAAACATAAGAATAATTTGGCATTAATGGAAATAATTCACTCATTTATAATATACTAATATTTTTCTTGGTGTATGTATCATAATATTGAACGTAATCAAATTAATTGACAGGGGTGGCAATTGTCAGTTGATTATTCTGAATATACTTGCAGATATAATTACGTCTATATCTATCAATTTTTTAAATCCATCCAAAGACTCCATTTGTGTAGGTATCGATGGATAGATTTCGGTGTTGGAAAAACCGAGTTATTTCAATAAGTGACTAATGGGTATTCAAGTGATTTAAAAACCGGATGATCACTCGAATATCACTTAAATAATATTCATTTATGTGTATATTTATAAAGTTAACCTAGACGCATGCTTCATTAAGAAATAACAAAGTGGATTTATATAAAAAATATACTTTGAATACTGTTATCTCCCTTACTATTATAGAAACACATCAACTTATATACTGATGGATTTGCGATAGAGCGTCCTTTGTAAAATATACAGAGTGTTCCATTTCAATATAATGTGGATGATGGTACAGTTGCGTCAAAAAGATAACTTTATATGACCATGAACGTTTTTATACCGATTCCCAAATAACAATATTGTTACTCCTTCCGGGGCTCTAAAGATAAGTGATATTTTCATACAACAGTAAAAATCTTTATTCAAGGCATTGCTTCTTCGCTCTCGATCCCTGGCTGATTAAGCTGCCTTCCCTCGTCGGCATGCTGCGGCCTTTATATAGGCGAACTGGGCTTCTAGATCCTTGTAGAAATTTCCATCGAATACTCCGAATAATCCACATACCAGGGCAGTTCAATAAGTTATCGACAGCCACGTTATATGAAGGGTATTCGAAAAGTACCGGTGGTGACGTCCAGAAAATGTGGACAAAAGGGCCTTATTTGAAGTCCTAGAGGGATGAGACTTCGCCCTTGGGGGTTATCCCTGGAATTCCAGAGGTGGTATTGCCCGATTATGCAGAATTTACCTAGGACTGGGTAAAAGTAGATTTGGCAACGCCGCACGCGGGTATTGTATCGGCGATTTTGTAACAATGTATTCAACTTGGATACAAATACACCCATTTTACGTCTCTCACCAATAGATATTAGTACCTCGGCCCACCGTTCTTTTCCTCTGTTTAATACACACTTTATTTACTATCGACTCGTCCTTCTCTCCAAATTGAATATATTTTTATTTGGGAATCCGTATAATATTTAATTTGAAGAGACCGACGTAGAATTGCAAGCTTCTAAAGTGCTTATGGCACTTAACATAACTGAAGTATTTTACTTCAGCTTTCACTCCGTGTGTAGGGAAAAGTACTCTTCAAATTAAACTTGATACGCTCTTCCCCGACTGCCAGCTCCGTTTTACAAATTCTACATGACGTTTTATGGCCCATTAGCCGAACCTCGTTAATAACAATGATACCTAATTCAGTCATTACTCTCTGACAGCGGCAATTCGAAAATAACGAACGGCTTCTCCGTGGGCGCGAACTTTAGCGGTTGGCGGAATGTAGATACCGGCAGAGAGCTCTAAGTTTAGTATTATTAGTCGCTCAATTGGCTGTCGTTTGTTTGTCGGAATTATTGGAATCCTCCCGTATTTAGCCGACGATTATTGGCTTATTAATTAGAGGAGGAAATTCGTCTGCTGCCCGGGGTTTGGCGAACATCTTTTGTTTGTTATTAACAAAAGCAAACTACTACGAGTGCAGTAAGGATACCCCCATATCGTCCATCTGTATAAACACGCCTTATAAAATAAGGACTGAACCAAATTAGGCCAGGATATGGGGGTATCCTTACTACACTCGTAGTAGTTTGTTTTTGTTAATTACATTAACCATCTGTTAAGCTGTAGAACTCTTTTTCTACACCCCGTTGTTAGATCTTTTGTTTGTTCGATTGATTTCAGGGCATATTTTACTTAATAATAATAATAATAATAATATGTTTGCGTTTGGAGTGTATGGACAACAGAATGGTATTGGATGTGCCTGCAAGGTAATCAGAAGTTCGGATCCCTCGGTGGAGCAAGAGATACACTGCTTTCGGAACTGAAGATCATATCGGCATGCCGAAATTCGGCAGATCTTCTAGCCGGAAGAATGGAGAAGGCGGTCATTCTGGGTTCATTACGTCTATTCAGGGCACACGATTCCTGGACTCAGTAGGGACGTGGGGAGTAGCTACTGATAATCATCAGCGACCGACCCTGGGAATCGGAGCCTGGGAACCGGTCGACTGGATTTCAACAAAAATAATAATAATAATAATAATAATAATAATAATAATAATAATAATAATAATAATAATAATAATAATAATAAGTTTATTCGTAACAAATGTGCATACCAAATATTACAAACAAATAATAAGTACATTAAATACAATGCTTGAACATAAATAAACTAAGAAACCTACATAAGTAACTTTGTTCGTATAGGCCACTTTGGGAAATTAATTGGAAAAAATGATTTATCAATGTGAAACCGTACCTAAGTACACATTTTCTATAGATTCAAGTAGTAATACTAAGGGGGTTCTGGGCCAAAACCCCATGTAAAAGCCCATAAGCAAAAACGTGGTCAAATTTGTTCCCAGATGTGGGTATGTCCGATATATTTTGTGAGTACGCATGACATTTATCCTCGATATCCTTACACGTTATCCTTATACGTCATCCTTGTTATTCTTACACGTTATCCTCGTTATCCTTGCTCACATATATGTCATGCGTACCCACAAAATATATCGGACATACCCACATCTGTGAACAAATTTGACTACGTTTTTGGCTTATAGGCTTTTACATGGAGTTTTTGCCCAGAACCCCCCTAGTATTACTACTGATTCACAAATACGATATAGATTAATAAATAATTAATCATACCAAACAAATTCTGCCAGATTCATTGTAGTCTCATTTGGGATTACACCACCTGTAAAATAACAAAAAGCAGGTAACCAGAAAACGGAAAATTTTTCGAAACGTAAACGTTTTTAAGTGATGTGTTTAATGTTACATATTGTTTAATGTTACATATTGTTAATCTGCTTTTTAGTGTGAGATTTCTTGATTAGGCAAACATATTTTTCAAAAAATTCAACCTTTGAGTGCTACGTCGGCGCAGAGGTTGATTATTATTTATTTGTATTTTTCAGTGGTGGCATAATACCCAAATAAATAAAAGTAATTAAACAATGCCACAAATAACTACTTTTATACATTATAAATATACTCTTTAAACTGCCTTACATATCGGCGACTAAAAAAGTAAATAAGGTCGTACAGTCGCACGGTACTTACGTGACTACTTTATAAATACTTCTACATGAAACATAAGATTCATTTTTTTCTTAAAAATGAAAGTGTAGAAAAATCTTCATTCCACCTTCTTAAACGTCTTATTGAAACCCTCGGCTAACGCCAGAATTTAATACCATATATTTGACCAAACAATTAAATCATTTAAGCTATTATAGGTGAGCAAACTCGTGAGCAAAGTTTTGTCAACATCTAGTACAATACGAACAAAAAATAAGCGATGTAAAATCATTTGCGCTATTTACAGCAAAAGTAAAACACAAAATGTAATAGAAGCTTTAGACATTAACAAATAAATTAAAAATAAAACAGTACACAATAAAGTACAAATACATTTATCTTATCTCTTAACATAATTTTTACCAAAAATGTTTAAAGATGGCGGTATTGTGTTTGACCCGATCCATCTAGAAATATTTTCAAATTTGCGTACAGGATAAACAGCAATTCTAGTCCATCTTTTAAGCTGTTACTCTCTGATACGTGCCTGTATCATATGAAATAATAAACAGCTATATCCTTAAACCCGACATAGAAATTTACTAACACCCACCGCAGTTTGCACACTCGCTTCTTCCTGATAAAAAGATTTAAGAAGCGATATCTAGCGGGATCCGCGCTTCGCTTGTGATCCCGCTTCTGTTATCGTTCGAAATTCGTTCACACTTGCTTCCTTTTTCTTTTTACGTGTCATTTACCCCGTTTCGAGGCCGGAGGACAAGGACTGTATCGAAATTTATGTGACGTGGGGGAAAGGTATTGTTACAAGTAGTTATTTTAATGCCCTCGTAAAAAACATGCGCACAATAAAGACTTTCATTTCGAGCAACGTTGTTTTCTTTGTCGGATATGATTTGATACGAATTTTCCGGGATATTAGTAGGTGATATAAAGAAGATAATGGACTTGGTAGATAATTAAGTCATGCGCTTTCTCAGAATTATGGAAAAAATCGAAAATCTTTAGAAAAAAGATAGAAATTTGACTGATTGATAGTATTTTGAGATCATTCAAAATTCTGAAATATATTTATGTTCACACTGAAAACTGAATATTACAACGTGGATTTATGACTGGGGGTTCAACTGTTTCAAATTTTGTGGAAGAAACAATTTAATTCAGGCTGAAGTGTAGGATAAAGGCGATCAGATAGATGCGATCTACACAGATTTATCTAAAGCTTTCGGCCAACTCAATAACAGCCCGTTTGTCAGAAAATTAGATCTCTACGGATGCCTTTTCTATGCGGATGCGAATGTTTCGCAAGGCAGGTTCTTGGACATCTATTATTTGTTTTATTTGTTAACGATAATACTTAATATAAAGTATCTGTTATCTATAGAAGATTTTTTAAGTAGAATCTATTGATAATTATTGTTTTAAGATGCACGAGAACTTAATTGTCATTGATTTGGTGTCAGCCTTAATGTCGGTAAGTGTAAATAAAATAAATAAATAAATAACTACACTAACAATTTAATAACTTTATTCATAATGGAAAACGGTGAAAACAGATGAATTATTGAGAACACACAAATATTACAATACATATTCTACAAATTCTATACATATATCATATACTTTTAAGAATATTAGTCGATGTGTCATGCCAGAAAACTTTCTTTTAGTTGAAAATTGAACTGTTTATAAAATCATATAAAAATCGGTGTTAATCCATTATATTTTTATGGTTGTATACCTTTTGGAAGGCGTATGTGAACATAATACATGCAATGGAAACATTTCTGTCGGTCTTACGGGATATTATAAATATTAAGAGTGACATACATATTGTGACGAAAACCCTTTCGAAACCCAGAGCGAATTGCCGCGAAAAATCGGGAACGATGTCCAGCATGAACGTCGAAGATCTTCCTGGCCGCCAATCGACTTTTCTGGTGTGTTCGAGATGCAACGGTCCCTTTCTCGAACCATATAAAATACCGTATATAAATACCCACACGGGATCTTCAGTTAGTTAGTTGTAACTCCGTCTGTCGGCGAAAGTAAAATAGATACTTGTGAATATAAATACCTGTAATAAATAGGTACTTATAGTGTGACAACTGTAAATCGATTGACTCTTGTTATACTTAGTGTTTAATAAATAGTGACTGTAAAACAATTGTGACTTTATTATTTATCTACATTTAAAGAACCCGTTTTAAAACTAAGAACTTAATATGTATAGTAGAACTAAGGACAATTTGTGGATTATAAACTATTAGAACCAATCCACCCTCCTGATTTTTCTGGAAGTGTTGAAGTGTGAAGGGGATATAATATTTGAATCAGTCTTGAACTGTAAAGGTTTTGTCTCCCTCTCAATTCTGGTTTTTGATTATTCCGCTTATACACCTAGTTAAATCACCGAGAAGGTTTGAATATACTTTAAACGGTTTTTCAGGTTTATATAAGCGAGGGGGATGAATGCGACGTTTTATGTAAATTTAACGAGATAAGTTCGCCCGAAGTGATCGTAGGAAGGTTCATTAAGAAAATTTACTTAATTTATTTGAGAATAATACTATATGGGTTTTGGTTTTACGGGCCGACACTTCGGAACTCTTAAATAATTGGGGGATTAGGCCCTGGGATTAAATTTGCATAGCCCGGGGAAGCAGTTGTTGAAAATGGCGAGCTGGGATTATTCATTTATGGTAGCTTGCATAAAAAACGCTTAAACATTGTTCGTATTAATCGCTGTAAATCATTGTTCGGTTTTGTGAATAGAACATTTATGGCCACTTGCAAATTTTGGTTAAATAATTTTAACAAATAAATATAAAAGCATTGGTTTTACCATTGGTAAAATCTTAATGATGCATTATTATATAGTTATAAACTACTACTCCACGGGCAACGTGCCCCGACGGGCGTTGTATTACTCCGGCATCTTCATGGAAGTAGCCACATCCTTCATCGAGACCAACCAGCAGACATTAGACTGGTTGGTCTCGATGAAGGATGTAGTGACTCTTGTGGAGATGGCGGAGTAATGCAACACCAATCGGGGCACATTGGCCGTAGCGTAGTTGTTTCGGTATGTCCTTCAAATAAATAAGTAGAATTGTCTTCCTCAAAGACGATAGAGGTCACTGATGTAATGGCACCTGCGGAGAAGCACCAGGTTACATACAATGAAGGGGAAAATATTTAAGTAGGTACATTAGTATGTGGTCCCAACTAGCAAAATAGAACTTTAAAAGAAGCGAATTATTTTATAATTAGCGAATAGCGTTGTTTAATGAACAGTTTGATTTTATAGAGCAAATAATAGTGATAATTTTATTCCTGAAGAAATATATTGTGTAAAATAGGTTCATAATAGTCTTTACAATATGTTTTATAGAACAAATAATTTCTATCTCTTTAAAATATTTATAAAAGTATTATAATACGTTATACAGCATTTAAAAAAATTGTATGTAAGGATTATAAACATATTGTGAAAGAGTCGTATACTTGGGCAAATTACTTGTAATTACAACTTTATAAAATAGTTCTATTAACGTATTTTATTAAGGATATATAAATAAACTAATAAAATAATTTTTTAGCCTCGAAATGCGCTTAGTTATAAAATAGTTTTATAGTTGTGTTTAATGTATAAAAAGACTCCCCCTTTTATAAATATGTTATAGAACAAAATTGAGGTTTGAGAAAACAAAATCATTGCATATTCAGCGTAACAAAATTCCAAACGTAAAGTTAATTTTTGAATCCAAAATGCTAGTGCTAAGCACTAAACAGATAAACAATTATTTCTCAGTGGAAGAAATTTAAAAAGTGGACATTTCAAAAGGGCCGTCAAGAAAAAGTACTAACAAATTCTTGAAAGTAAGCCTCAATGTTTAACTGGTGTATCTAATGGTAATTGAGAACCGGACTCCACAGACATAAGGGGCAATTTCTCCCAACAGTCCCATCACCCAAGATAGTGAGCAGTACAATAATAATGGTAAGGATGCTCAAAAATTGGAATTTATGGACACTTGTTTTGATACGTTGAATGATGAATTTAACCATAGTACAGATGACGAAGAAACCGTACAATCTCTTTCTGAAACTGACAAAAAACTTGAAATTAAAAAGCAGCTTATTATTTGGGCAACATCTTTTAATATAACACATTCGGCATTAAGGGAGCTACATGGCACCAGGTTATTCCAAATTTGGATCCTAAAGATCCCAGAACACTGTTAAAAGCCCCCAAATTGATAATTTTACAAAATAAAAACCATAAACACTACTGACTGCCAAAATCTCGCGGTAAAATATTTTAGGTTACGTTTATGTTTATTCTATAACGCAGTGAATTGAAAGGTAACAGAGCAAGAAGATTGTATAGTGCAGCCAGTGCAGCCAACGCCAGCAGCATGGCATTAGCATAATCCATCCATGCCAACGATGGTCGTGTCACGGCAAGTTTTGAAAACAAGGTTGCCACATTAAACTAAAAATGCAATGTCAGAAGTGAATTTTATATTGTGATTCCAAAAACAGGTACAAGAGTTATCAAATACAAATTGTGGACTACAACTCAATACAAAATTTTTAAAATGTATAAAATTATTCGTGTATTGAAAGCACGATACTTTTAACTTATCATGTGTAAATATAGTACGTACATTAGTGTACCTTATAGGAGTAAAAGCAATTAATTCCAGGACGACAATGCAAGCCACTGAAGTCGGGGAATCTACTTTTACTACTTACAAGATTCTATATAGTATTTTTTAAATTTATAAATTCTATATGAAATTTGGCAACTTTTGACGATGTCCTGTACATCATCCTCTTGCGCATGCTTATCACAAATATTTTTATAATGCCTAAATATGCAAGACTATAATACAATTTTATCGTCTAAAGATGTAATTTACACTAAAATATTTTGTTATGCTTTTATGTAGAATAAAATTGTTGTATTATAATTCTCCATGTTTAAATAAAGATTTGTTGGATCAGGTACTGCCGCCATTATGTAAAATTTAGTAGAAAACTTTTAAATTACATCTAAAACGTGATTTTGCTATTTTTAAAAGATTATTTTTTAACAAGATCATTAAATATAATTATAAATTGATAGTATAAATTAAAAAAAGTTAAATTTAAAGAACAAAATAATTTTTTTTTATAATTTTAAAAGGAAATGTTGCTTAAACTAAAGCGCGTAATTTTTTTGTCACAAACATATATATACTTTATCAATAAAATTTGCGGCGCAATAAAATTTTCGTTGTTGAAACACTAAACCGAGATTCAAAATGTGATAATATATTGTATATCTACCATTTACACAAACGAACTGGCTCTTTACTGGCTCTCAGTTTTATATAAGTACAGATAATTATAAATCTGCGTTATATGCCAATCTTAAAATTATTTGGTTCTAATATTCTTCACTAAAAAATAAAATGTTTCTTTAAATTGCTATACTATTAGAAGGGATTATAGGGATTTTGTGTAAGACTTTTATAATGTCGATTCAAAACTGTTTTATAAATATCACAAAATACAGTACTATAAAGCATGTTTATAGTTGTTGTATAAAATTGTTTTAAAAGTGTTGTATACACTATTTATAAAGCTTTTACATTACCAAAGTGTTTTATAAAAGTGGGCCCTTTTTGATTCTATAAATATCGTATAAAAGTATTTAACCACGTTATAGGATTTTGACGCTCCTATAAAATTTATTTTATAGCAGTCCATACAACCTTTATAAAATTTATTTTGCTAGTTGGGGTGTCGGTAGATAAAAAGTTATTAGGTCAAATGCTGTTCCAAAAAACTTATTATAGTTATTTTCTTGTTTTCGGTATAAGCATTATTTGACTTTTGGTTATAACGAGTTAGGCAGAATGAAGTAAATATTTGCTATGTACTGGTATTCATTAATGGTTAAACTTTAATGAAAAACTGAAACAAAATGTTCTTAAGTTCTTAAGTAAACATGGCAATTTATTTACTGAATATCAGTCAAATGACCTCCGCCTCGCTGCTGGCACTGCTGAAGTCTAGCACAAAAATTTTGCATCACTCGCTGCAACATTTCAATTGGGACTGCGCTAATCTCAGTTCGAATATTATGCTTCAGTTGTTCCAAAGTTCGAGGTCGATTAGCGAATACTTTTGACTTTAGATAGCCCCATAAGAGAAAATCACAAGCTGACAGATCCAGTGACCGCGCAGGCCACGCGACATCCCCAAATTTTGAAATTACACGACCAGGAAACATTCTCCGCAGAATTGTCATAGGCTGCCTAGCACTGTGGGAAGTGGCTTCGTTCTGCTGAAACCATAGTCTTCGAAAGTCTACACCTTCGTTATGAAGTTGTTAAAAATTTTGCAATACAAGTTAATATCGTTGTGATGATAACGCTCCATTTTTACTATTAAACTGACGTTTCTCGCAAACAGTTTGGTAACCGTCATAAATTGCCATGTATCGGGAATACATGGCCATTTGATTTGAATTTAGATCTTTTTACATTATTGAATAAATCCAATACAAAAATGGTTACTTCATTCTATATACCTACCTGTACTTTCAAACAATATTTCAGATCCTGTACTTTTAGTATAAAAATATATAGAAAAAGCTGAATATTATTTTTCGGTTAATACAGGAACGTGTATAAATATAAAAGCTTGTCATTTTTCGTTACCAAATTACGTTTTTATGTAAAAAAATCATAATTGATGGCACGTTCCCTGAAATATGGTCCCCTTCCTTCCATGTTTTCACTTTGTCAGAAGCATCTCTTTAAAAATTCATCACCCTCATATTTTTAAAAGGGAAGTTTTATGATGTATGAGGATAGGTTAGGTGCGGTCACGGTTGAAACAAAGTTATCGCGGACGTTGAAAATTAACAGAATGACAAAGCGGTCTGTGACTAATAAAAAAGATATAAAAATGAATCAGGGCCAGCTAGAGTTAAGGGCACACACGCAGGCTAATATTTCTTTCATATATACACGTGTATAATTTTTATTTGTGTTTACTTTGTCAGCACCAAGGATGGGTGATAAAAATTATAAGATTAAAGTTGTACTTAATTAATAAATAAACAGGTCTATTAGTTCTGGCATTGTCTAGTTTAAATGTCTTAAATAACATATATTTTTTTTCTCTAAAACTACATAAATAATTAAAATTAAATAATAAGACAATCAATTCTTGGGCCAAGTTAAAAAATGACTCGAATATCTAATAATATCTCTAACTGTCATTCAAATGACAATGATTTGCTCGAAAGTCAGAGGTGTGTGGGAAAAGGGGCGGTATGTTATTATTTTGTAGGTTGCATTAGCGCCAGGAAGATTAGATTGGTAAACCCCGACCGCCATTTAGTATAGGAATGAGGGAACATCTGGAAAATTTTATTAGTCAGGGGGAAGGTCATATAAACATACCCACGTAGGTATAGGAATCGGTTGTCTACCCATCTTTCCATATACGGCTTATACGAGTCACAATTCAATTAAGATTTGTTGCATCCGCCTGGCAACAAACCTGATACCTCCCAGTCTCAAGATGCAACTATATCGGCAATATCTTAAACATTGAAAGGAATAAAATAGACAAGTGATCCTTCTCTTTATTAAGTATTTTACCACATTTCTTAAAATATAAAAATATTAGGAAATAATCCCATGAAAAAATTATTAGTTAGGGATTGGTTTTTGGAGGCCTGGTTTTTGGAATATTTTTAAACATGAAACACCACTTATTTCTTGACTTTGCGGAAACATCTCTTTTTCTGTTAAAATACAGCACGTAAACATTATTTCTATAAATTGGTTAAACGTGGGAATTAATAATTTTGGTTTGCCTACGTCCATAGAGCTTATGTCAGGAATTTTTTCCTGTATATTAATTTTCCTCTTTAATTGAAGACAGCCACCGATATAACTTTAGTAATACTCGAAAACACATTTGTCACCATTTAACAAACTTATAAACGATTCCTCCTACTTTAAATTTAACTAACTGAAAACTTTATTTTTATAGAATTAATTCATCGAGTCGATAACTCAGTGTCTGGAATCTGTCTTTAAATTGAGAAGTGCCTGATTCAGATCCACGTAGACACGACTTGTTGACTCAGAGCATCCGACCAAACCTTCTAGATTTGTTCGGAGTATTAATTGACAGTTAACTCTGTAGCTAGGGCGGCTGGTGAAGTTTCACAGATTTCCCCCATATCTGCCTAAATGGTTGAAGTTCACGAACCTATGTCGTTCCTGGGTCTATATAATAATAATATTCAGCTCACTCTCTCACATAAGTATCTGACTTTTAAAATTAATATTCGCGATTAGAATGAGCGAGAGTGTGGTTTCTTCAATTTAGATCATCAAGGTTTTCTACGATGCATATGCAGGGTGTTAGTTAAACATGCGGCAAAAATTGAAGAGGCTATTTCTTGGACTATTCTAAGAATATTTTATCCTTTGATGATTTTTGAAAAAGCGCTTTGTTGCGAAGATATAGGGCGAAAAAAATTTTCAACAAATAACAATTTATTACTAAAAATTACATGTAACATTTCTGAACCTACAAGAATTGTTCAAAATGGCTACCTCCAGCTCGGATGCAACCGACCGAACTCTTTCAAAAACACCAGGGTCGTTTCTTATCGAGTTACATCCAGCAATTATCCGATCTCTTAAATCGTCCACATCTTCCACTGGCCTAGTACAAACTAATGACTTTAGATGGCCCCATAGGAAATAATCCAGGGGGTTTAAGTCCGGGGATTGAGCAGGCCATACGTGAGGTCCACCTCGACCAATCCAGCCATCTCCGTATGTTGCTGTTAAAAACTCTCGAGCAACTACACTAAAATGAGGTGGTCCACCATCATGCATAAACCATATTGCCTGTCTTGTAGCCAATGGTACATCCTCCAAAAACTGATTTTGACTAGCGAACTAGCGTTTGTTCCAAAAAGTTGCGGTATACTTCGCCGGTAAGTCTTCCTGGTAGAAATACCGGTCCAATTAGCCAGTCACACACAATTCCAACCCAAAAGTTCAACGAGAACTGATGTTGAAACCGATCTTCACAAATCCCATGTGGATTTTCGTCAGCCCACACATGGTTATTGTAGAAATTCCTTATTGCATTTCGCGAGGAACTGGGTTCATCGGTAAAAAGAATCAGCGTAAGTAGTTGAGGGATTTCAACCAATGTGTGCAAAAGCCATTGACAAAATGCAATACGTGGAGCAAAATTCGCAGGAAGAAGTGCCTGAACGCGTTGAATGTGGTATGGGTACAACAAATTATCTCTCAGAATTTTCCAAACAGTCCTATTACTTACATTCAAAGTATTTGCAATTCTTCGCGTAGAAGTACCTAGATCTTCTTCTATCATGTCCAGCACATTCTCTTCTACGTCTACCGTTTTTACAGTCCTTGGCCTTCCTGGTCATCCACTTCGCTTCAACGTTCCCGTTTCTTGAAGACGTTGATGAATACTTTGAAAGATTTGTCTATCGGGAGCAATGTGGTTAGGAAATCGTTCAATGTACCTGCAGTCGCCTAGCTTCTAATGCATTGCTATCAGCAAGTCCATAAATAAAATGCATTGTCAGCCATCTCGGCATTCGTATAGCGAGCCATGATAGAGGACTTCACTAACAACCGTTTACACGTCAACTAGCCAAACGTCAATCAATCTTAGCAAATGCGACACATACAAACTACAAAAACATACACAATAATCACTCCGAAGTATCACGGGATGTTGGTAAGTTTTCGCCCTATATCTTCGTAACAAAGCGCTTTTTCAAAAATCATCAAAGGATAAATAAAATATCCTTAGAATAGTCCAAGGAATAACATCTTGAATTTTTGCCGCATGTTTAACTAACACCCTGTATAATGTGAGATGTGAACACAATATTAATAGAAGATATTTGCAATTATTGTTTGAATTTAACTGTTTTTGCTCAAAAATAACAAATAGCGGTAATAAATAATGCATAATTTGTTATGTTACTTTTGGAAGCAGATAAATGGAAACCTGTATTTGTGAAATAAAAAATTTTTTAAGCAAAAATATTTTGATATTCCTTCTGGGTTACAAAATACTTAAAAACCAAAAGTGCACAATGGGTACAAAGACATTCTTGGCCAGTGGCCAAATTTAGTTAAATGAACCTTTTAATTTATCCCTTGTATGCTAAGGAAATTAAACACCCCATCTCAGTAATTAAACCACATAACACGTTCGTCCTTTTCAAGTATTCTGAGAGTATTAAAATGCTAAAAAGGCTGATTAAAAATTGTTATTACTCTCCGAGGAGCTACTTTTAATGCTTGAAATACTGCTAAAGCCCTTGTCTGGCAGCCAGGCGGAACAGATCTTTTCTACAGCTGAAATTAGAAAATATGTATGTTTATTCTCGCGTCGGATTAACATTGGGTTCAGCCAGGGAGCAAGAGAGAATGGAAAATAGATGAAAATGGACACTGTATGTTTCCTAGTTTGCCAGGTGGATGTTGCGAACGGGAGTTATAAAATTAGTTGCATAACCGTGCAGGGAAAACTTCCAAATGAGTAGAGATTTAGTTTAAGATAAATTGTACGCTGAAGTGAACATTTGAATATGATATGAGAGCAAAATGGATTATTATAACTTTCCATTTGACTAGATGTTGGACATAAATTCTCTATTATAAGTAATACACTTTTTGACTGATCAAAATAAAAAACGTTGATTTAATGTATAGTATTCCCTCTCCATCGTTCGTTCTTTCGCATTTCGCTTCAGTCGAGTTTGTAAAAAATTTATTATTCTCTCTACGATGTTAATTTTTTTTTATTAATTGATTTAAAAACACATTTCTACATTCACTGAGAATATAGCATTACACACTAGTCTCGTATTTCTAGATAGATTACCTTTTAACTTATTAAAGGGATAGGTTATTATTTTGTGTTTGATTGAAGTCAGTAGATGTCCAGAGTGAAATAATACGTTACGATACCTTCTTTTATTCGTGTAGAAGAGAAATAAATTACCTTCGGATTTCAAGAAGTCAGTCATTTCCATCTGATTTTCATAAAACTGCGGCGAGGTTTCCTATAAATGGGAATTCAAACGGCGGCTTAAATCGAACGAGTTATTCTTATCATCGAATTAAAGTGAACAAATCAACAAGGTTTCTGTGGTAGCATCCGTACTTTAGCTGCCTAATAAAATATGCACAGAAAAAAAAAGGTGTAACCTCTAAAATTTGCCCGGTTTTTTATCCAGAGAAGTTCGCACGCTTATGGGGTAAAATTTACTCTATGAGAATTTGGTAAATTTTACGACATTTGTGTACATTATTTAACCAAAAATTTGGTAGAATTTCGTTGCAAGCGTGTAAATAAATTACTATATTATGGGGTATACATATTTTAAAACTATATTTCTTAATAATTGCATAGAGCATTGGCAACGTTTTCCAAAGGTTCTTTTGGGCAAGATGCTGCAGTAAAATCAGAATTCCAGGATTTTGAGAAGGGAAATTCAACTCCGACGTAAACCCATCTCTATTTATAACTGCAATGCATTATTTCAAAAGTATCATGCTTTTGTAGAGTCTTTGTTATACACCTAGTTATATACGTATAACTTGTTAAAAGAGGTACTAACTACTATGTTTTTATTATGTGTTCCTTTTAATTACGGCTGCCACACGCTCTGTATATCCTGCCAGTAAAATATATGTAATTCAAATTCCTTCCTGAAATAATTACAACAGTATTGCATCCGTTTAATTTTACTTGAATTCTGTTGGAGAACTGTGTACCTTTTGATACTGTCCAGGAGCTTGCTTTGAAACTTCAAAAGTACTTTTTTTAATCTCATTTAAAATCGCCCCTTTGAATTCCCGTTCGTGATACTACTTTAGGTATTCCTAAATGTGCCTCATAAATCTCTGAACAAACTAACTGCTCCCAGTTGAAGCTTGAAATGTCGCATTCTTTTTCCCCACGAAGTCGTTCCGTGCTCATAATTATTTTAATTGCTTAGTTTCTGACTGTGTACACAAAAGGAAAACTCTAAGTTGTGGTAGAATGAAAGGGGAGAAATTGTTATCTTGCTGAGTAAGGTATGTGTGCATAGGGTTTTATTTAAATTCTGCTGTTTTATGGGAAAAATATAAGGAGTAGTAGAAGATGCAATCAGAAAAAGGAAATATTTATTTTAGTTTCACTGTAACTCTAATTACAAATCAGTTTTTTATGACTTGATTTTAAAATTTTAAATCCACGAATTTTAAAATCAAGTTGATACATGGAACAGTATAAAATAAAATTTTACTTTTAATTGTTAAAATAAAATATTCAGATTCGTATTTAAAGAAATAAACTAGAAATGGGAGAATTTTCGTTCCCATTTCTAACCCTACCGGAGGTCCAGGTCTGCAGCCTGGGGTCACCCTTCGAGTGACAAAAGCATCTAGAATAATACTAGTTTTAAGAAAATACATAGTACCTATTAACGAAATTTTGAATTTGGAATGATGATGTAATTATACTAAACTTTTCTTAATGTTTTATGATAAAATATTGCCTATGATAAAATTATGATGGTAAAACATCATAATTTTTAAGTGCTGAAAGTAGTATTTATTTTTCAGTAAACGTTTTTATCAATTTTATCAATAGGACCAAAAATATATTGCTGTCATAATTGTTGCAGCAAATTACCTAATATTGTAGATATTTACTTTTGTAAGCTAAAATGATGAATTTTACAGGCTGCCAAAATGAACGAATTAATTCTAAACTTTACCTACAGAAAGAATAAAAACTACGGGCAATGAAAGAGAATAACTAAACACTAATACTAATACATAATTGGAATTAAATAAAAAAGTAAAAAAAAATTGCCTCCAGCGTGACTCGAACTCGCGAAATCAGCATTACGATGTGTTGAATCCTACGACCTCCCATTGCGCTACCACGCCACTTGCCAGAAGTTGACCCTAAGACATTTAAGTATGTGTCAACCTGAAAATTAATTTTTACCGATATTCTAATTGGAAAAACATTTCGCTTCAGTATTTTGGTAATAAGAAGCTCGATCAGAAGTGTTTGGCAGTCGGTACTATTGATTCCGTTAGCAATATTTCTCATAGGAAAAAATCTGAAGTTTAATTAATTTGACAGTTTTCGTTGAAGGTGCTTGTCTCGTTAGTGCAATCTCACATCGGCAGATAAAATGAGAAAGAAGTTGAGACGGATGCGACTCGAGATTTTCGAAGACGAAATAGAGGTAGAAGGACTCGACGTACGGTCTCGAAAAAATCTCAAAGGATTAGAGAAAGGACGGAACTTTCACGTGAAGCGGTTTTCGAAGCCGTAAAAATTAGGAAAAGGGTCTAGGGGGCCCCGTGAAAAGTCGGGATTTCGGCAGGCGTGACGGGACCATTAGGCGTGAGAACAAACGCCGGTGCTATCCGCATCTCTCTGCAAAATTTTGCAGAGGTTTTTTGAAAAGGCCCTTAAATTGGGAAAACGCTTAGGAAACGGGACGAAAATGCCCCTACGCATAGGAGAAAGGCTCGGGGCCCGCGGGAATCACTACGTGATCCCCGCTCGGAGGAGGTAGCTTAGAAAGTTTGTCGATTCGGCGACGAAATTTAGAACGAGACAGAATCGATGCGTTTTAATATATATGGAGTGGTGGAATATCTCAAATGTTAAAAGTTATTTTAAAAAATCTGTGATATCATTTTGTAGATAAGAAAAAATAATGTTTGTTCTCATTAAACTGTTTTCTCGCTCACGTTAATGGTTTCTGTGTTACCTTAAATAAATTGAATCTATAGAAATAAAATACTTTTATTGGTTTTTATGAAAACAATTTTTTGAATTTATTTACAAATAATTATATAAATAAAAAACTAATACGAAAGAGAAAACGACGGAAAGACATTATCTTTAAAGTACGTATATCAGGTCCCAAATATCGCCGGGCTGCTGATATTCCCAGTCCATGTTTCAAATAAGTGAAAACACTGAAAACACGGATAACAAAAGCGCGAACACGCCCGACAAAAAACCACCCTCATAATTTACAAAATTCGGCGGCGGCTGTTCGTGTCACTTCCAGATATTTGACACGCGGCTAATCCGATACGCGCGATGCGGTAATCCGCAATAACGTAAGCCCAATTAATGTGAAGCCCCCCACGTCGGAGCGGCGCATCATGGCCGGGAGGAAATTCATAGCTGGGAATTTACGGTCTTATTGGGAGGAACGTTAAATTTTAATTGGGAATCTACAAGTAACCGGATTATTCTTGGTTAGCCGGGATGTGTGCTTAAAGCCTCTGCGGTGTAGCTGAAATCCTAAATTTTATTGTCTTGTCCTGTACTTGCACGCGAATATATTATTAAATTTAATTTTGCAAGTTATTTGCAACATTTTAATAGCATTGAAACAGCCCATGTAACCGGTTCTGAAAAATACATATAGAATCAGCGATTTTGATTTCAGTTGGTTTTGCGTGAATAAAAAGTCACGGGAAAGATTGAAAAATGTGGCTGTACATTTGGATACAATTAGTTTTGAGTTATAGTTTATTTTGCAACTATTGATCTGTTCAAAATAAATAGGTACGAAACATATAAACTGAGAATTTAATAATGAAATATCCATTGTTGTCATTTTTATGTGGTACGAAAAATTGATTATCAATGACAATTTTCTCTACAATTCTTCAGCTGCTTTTGATGTGGATTTGATTTTGCGGCAGTGTCCCTTTAAGGCGTAAGTAGAGGCGGTTTTAGGCCGTGATTATAGTGAATAAGAGCGATCTTAAAACTACAGCATAATATATAGGTACATTTCAGAACATCCTGCCTAAAATCTAGCCTTTATAATATGTAAAAAAAGATAATAAGTAATCTAAATTGGAAGGCTGCTCCGTTAATGTCAAGTTTACCCCCTACGGGTACATTTTTTGTCAAACGGATAATATGATGACAAGAACGGCCAAAATCAGTTTATTTGAAGATGATTATAATAATATCTTCGAAAATGATAACAAAAAAGCTTTCAGAGGTAAACAGGCACCCCAACGAAGTTGAAGTATTGAATATTGACTCGTCCAAAATATGAGTACTATCTGTATAAATTCGGCTTAGCTGACCACGTTGAGTGCTTGTGCTTAGAAAATGATGAGTGAAAAAAATCAGATACATCTATTTTGGAAAGGGCAACTGCTGCCAGATGATCTGGATCAATTGTTACCCAAGAAGCTGGACCTGTTGGGTAAAAAATATAACTAGATGTGAACCACAATAGATCACATGATCGCAGTCTATTTACTTGTAAATCTAACCTAACTATGTAAATTTCGTTCCAAACGGCGATCAGTGACTGTCATATCATTTGCCTCGAGTGAAATTAATGCTATTGACTGCATTGATCACGTCTGTGTGAAACGTCTGTATATTTTCTGCACTGCCATGTATACTAGGACCATCATCGTTCTGCTGTACATATACCTATGAGTGCAATTGGTTCAATTGCACTGCTTTTCTTGATGCTAAAACCACTAGATAGAACAGGCCATACGTTATTCATACAAAAGCCAAAACGTTCAATGAATTTAATTGTCAATATCAAAAAAGGGTTGTTTCAAAGGGTTCTCAATATAAAAGATTTGATATTTTCATATCTGTATTTTCTATCATCTGTATCATATCAGCTGTCGACTTCGGTCCGGAAAAAACGTTTCTTGTGGTTGCAGATTTATCAAAACCATTTTATTAGATACATCAGAGATAATAATAATAATAATAATAATAATAATAATAATAATAATAATTTTATTTGTCCAACAGTGTAAACACCAATTACAGAACAAAGTATAATATAAAAGAACATGAAAAGATCAAAAGTGAAAAAAAATACGTGTATGCAAACCTACAGTGTGACTTAAACC
This sequence comes from Pogonocherus hispidulus, assembly GCA_963924545.1. Taxonomy (NCBI): domain Eukaryota; kingdom Metazoa; phylum Arthropoda; class Insecta; order Coleoptera; family Cerambycidae; genus Pogonocherus; species Pogonocherus hispidulus. The sequence continues at coordinate 44,627,981 of OZ004698.1, read as the reverse complement.
ACAACAAAAAAAAAAAACATGTATATACAAGTAAGTGCTCAAATTCGATTTAATTAAAGTATCAAAATTTAAAGTTGACTAACGCTTCTAAAAACATTATGTAAACTTTTTACATTACAGTTAAAGACATCACAGGAGTTACAAATGCCATTATAGCTACGTGTCATAACGCTAATGGGAGACTTTAATCCAAGATTAGTGTCGACAGCAGAACAATAAAATGTTAGTGGAGCACGACTGGCTGATCTAACTGCTAGAAAATTTAACTGGCTTAATATATCAGGACAGTCGATATGGTTATGCAAGAGTGCGTGTAAAAATTTCAGACTGTGGAAATATCTTCTAAATTGTAGTGAGTCAAAATTAAAACGAGTTAACAAAAGTTTATAGTCGCAGCCTCTTGCAGGATATCTTCTGTCTGAACGAAACGTGAGGAATTTTAAAAACCTTTTTTGAACCGACTCGATGAGATTGATATGAACATTATACATAGGATTCCAAACAAGTGAACAATACTCTAACTTGGAGCGGACATATGCATAAAATAACCTGAACAGTACATCATTACCGAGGAAATCACGACCTTGCCTTATCACAAAACCTAACATCCTAAGAGAAGAAGAAACTATACGTTGTATGTGCTCCGAAAATGTTAACCTATCGTCAAAGTAAACACCCAAATCCTTGATGGACTTTGCACGTATTAAGAAGTCTGAGTTAATTTCATAGTTGAAAAGTATAGGATTCAATTTACGTGTAAAAGAAATGACTTTACACTTCGACATATTTAAATGTAAGTTATTCAGATCACACCATCTCGCAACCGCATTCAAATCATTTTGAAGAAAAGCACAATCATCTATACTCGATATAGAAAAATACAGTTTTAAGTCGTCCGCATAGATTAACTGATTGCAATTGAGAAGAGTAGTAATGTCGTTAATAAAAATAGAGAATAGTAGAGGACCCAAATTAGAGCCCTGAGGTACTCCAGAAGTAATAAGGTAGTGACTGGAGTTGTATCCACTATATGTGACATAATGGAAACGACATGATAAATAAGACGAAAAGAGCTTTAGTAAGTTATCGCAAAATCCGTAATTCTTAAGTTTATGCAAAAGTATGTTATGATCAATCCTATCGAAGGCCTTCGAGAAATCGGTATACAATACATCCACCTGACCGTGATGATCAATGACATTAGAAATAAACTGGTTAAAGCAAACAAGATTTGTGTTAGTTGATCTTTTTTCCATGAAACCATGCTGTACAGGTGATATAATATTTTTAAAAAGAGGATAAATTCGACTGTATAGGGACATCTCAAAAACCTTCGCAAAATTGCACAATAAAGTGATGGGTCTATAGTTAGTTATATCAACTGGATCACCATTCTTAAGAATGGGACAGACACTTGCTACTTTCCAAACATCAGGAAAACTGCCCTGTTTAAGTAGCAGATTAAACAATGTGGCTAATGGTTGCGCTAACACGTGACAACAATCCTTAACAAAGAAACTAGGAATCAAGTCCGGACCGCAAGTTAATTTGTCCTTGAGTTTTTTTGCTGATGTTATTATTTCATCACAAGATAAATAGTTGATATTTACTGAGGGCAGGTTAACATCCATGTTTTTGCTAATATTTTCAAAATCTGTGGCACCTGATCGAATCAGAACACTCTCAAAATAATGCTTAAAGGACTCGACGATGTCAGCGGGGTTATTGAGTGAATTGTTGTCAGTGTAGTGCATTGTATCGGGAATCCTACTAGTGCCTTTTTTGTTGTTGATAAAACTCCAGAATTTTTTTGGATCTGCTTTTATATTTCCTTCTGTAGTCAGTAAATAATTTTTATAATCTATGTTGGCGAGTGTTAACCACCTCCAATATAAAGGCATGAATGCCTTTTCGGATAAAAGAGCCATACTCTGCGAGATCACAATCCAGTTGCCTTGTGTTATGCTTGGAAGGCTCAAAGTCAGTAGATAGAGTACCGCATAATTTTGAACCTACACGTTTCTAATGTTTCTTCCATTTGACGTGTGTTTATCGAATTGTATCTCATTATTCGATTTGCTGGTTGTATTTGAATATTTATTAAAGTTTCACGACAATGCCGATGTTCGCGGAAGCAACTACTTTATTGAAATTATAAGTCTTTTGTATTCAACTATATTTTAACAGTGTACAAATATTCAGCATGCGCCAAGGAATTGTAATTAAAAATTTTATATTTATGTGTCTGTGCTTTTCATTAGAGCAATCCACGGTTTTATTCCCAACTTTGGTTTGAGTAAATTAATCTCTATACAATTTATACGTCTAGACAGTTTAACATTAACTCTATAAAAGAAAGCTGAACCAAATATTAACTTGAACTCCAGCGGGAAAGTCTTTAATGTGATGGAAAATGCCTGACATAATGGAAACTCTTTCTAGGTAGATACATTGTGGCGTTAATTTTTAATGATATTACTGACGTTATTGTTTCCTTCAACTCCACATACCTACTCGGTCTCAGACAAGTAAAACTTTGACGAGAGTAATTACAGAAAATAATATTTCTTGAGATGCATCGAGATAATAAAATTTTTATGATTTTCTAATAGACGTACGAATTTTATAAGACACAAAACTGTTGGCTTTCTTCTAAAGATTCTGAAGTTGAAGTTTCTGATTTAATTTTGTGGGCATCCGATAAACACATTAAAGAAAAACCAATTTCGGAATTTCTCGCCATTGTATTACTATATTTTGTTCTGGTTGCTTATAATAAACGGAACGTTGACACAGAAATGAATAATTTATGTTTAATTTTCGAGTTTTTAATAAACTACCTCAGTATTCCATATGGTATTTATATAGAGTAAATGTGTGTTTACATTGTATAGTTACTTGAACCAGTTAATTATACAAGTAAACATCCTGCCATTCGGATATCCCAAAGCCAAGGTAAATAAGTGTGTAGAGTGTAGATATCAAATTGATTTTACTACCAGTAGCAGTGATGATGGGCTTTTCGTGTCATCATATTTAGTGTTCAAACTTGGTTCCGCCTAGAAAGCTACTTTAAATAGATATCTATTTTGGAAACTATCTACTACAAAAAGATGAGAGTTAGAAATTGCATCATTAGTTAATACACTAGAAGAGCATATGTTTGTTTCTTTTTTTAGAAAACTGAGATCCTGTGGAATGTAGATTGTCTTCTGACTTTACCTGAATAATTTGAATGTCTGTTAACTTTGGTATTATTTCTAATTCAGAAGTATGACATTCAAGAAAAGAGGTAGAAGTAGAAAAGAGTATAACGCTAGAAATAACATTACATTTTTTCGTACCGGAAATTAGCTACAGAAGTTCTTAGCGCTTTTCCGTTTTCCACATATATGTTTTGTATTTCACAACCCACGATATCCAGAGTGTGTAGCAGGAGTAAATAATTCAAATAATTGTATGATATATACAATAATTTAATGATCCATTATTTGAATCCTTTCGTAGCCGATTACAATAGTCCTTTCTATATCGGCTCATTTTCAATCATAAATTTATTACAAATTTGTTTGGGCTGACGAGAAATTGTATGGAAAGGTTAGAGGTGCGCTGAAAAATAGAGAACCAGGCGAACTCATGAATTACAGTAGTTTTATTGATTTCTTCGTTGAAAGTGAAAAATATAGCGGTGACCTGTTTGCCGTGAGGAATAAATAGGACAACAGGGGAGTATTCATTTTTACGGTTAGCGGCTTGCATACCTCATTTACAAATATAGCTTTTATTAAGGAAACTAGTTAGATATTAGCATTGAGTGAAGATTAATTCAACGATATTAGCGTAAATTAAGCAGGATATTTTTAATACATAGTAAATTCGAAACAACAAAATGTTTACAACTTAAATATAATAATTCCACTACTTATGGCACTCTGACAAGCGCATAATAAGCGGGAAACCGCTCAGTGTTTGGTGGTTGGTTTCGACGAAGTATGTGACGACTCCTAGGAGATGCCGATGTAGTGCAACGCCAGTCGGGGCATATTGTCCGTAGAGTAGTTGTTTTCAGCATCTCCTTCAGATACATTAGACGTTCGTCACTCAACGATTAGACATATATTTCCTTACCATTTTAAGGAGCCTGGCCGGGCCACATTAAACGAGCCGCCTCTTTAAATGAAGTCTTGTTTCAATTTACTATATTTATATTTTTTGAGTGGTTCAAGATTGAACAGTTTAAACAGATTTTGTCGATGTTTGCAATACAATCCATCTCCAGCTACTTACTGTTTAAGGTTCTTGTATTAAAATAATCTATAAAGGATGAGGCTAACATTTAGAGTAGGTATATGCCTGTGACTAATAGGTGTAGAATTAAAAATGTCTTTGAATTGTTTAAAACTTGTTAACAAAACGGATTATTTTGATTAAATCTTTTTTGAAATACCAATACGTAACGTTCCCTAGGAACTGTGTTGGATAACAGAACACATATTCCCACGTATTCGTATGTACTGTTATTATCTAGCAGCATTCTCTGTGTCGATTTGCGGAAAAAGTTGATGGGTAAACTTTGATAGCTCGACTCCGCATTGTGTTAATTAAGGTCTGGGATAATTAACCAGAAGTAGATGACCGGCGACAAAAAGTGTGCTGGAATCCTAGAACGGTAGAATCGATATACAGGTGTATAATTTCAAGCATATACATTGTCGTATTTATTTAGTGCTATTAAACAAAAAACTCTCTTGTTCTATCGGAATTTAGGAATGAATTTTTATTTAATTTTTCATTGACAAGACACAAAAACGATACGATACGAAACTATACTCAAACTGTCAATTAAATGTGTACCAATCAATTATATAACTTAATTTCTTTAAGTTGTTCAATTTAGTGTTGTTTATTGTTCATTTTAGTTTAAGATAAATACTTGTTTAGGTAAAAACCGAAGCGGAAACTATATGCAAGTACTAATAGTGATATTTCTCTGAAAGGTGATAAGAGAGTACGCTTAGATAAATATTACCTACGGCACGAGATAAATTATCTTGTTCCTCTTAATGTCAGTCGCGTCTGTTAGTGGATTTATTGGAGTCTACAATAGTCTACCACAGATAGAATAATCTATATCTTTTCTAGTAACACCCACAAATGAATTTGTGAGCATACATACGCATGTGAAGGTTATTCAAATTTATCTGTTTTATAGACCTATAAGCGAAGGTTTGACTCTTGATTTTTGGAACGAAGGTTTATCGGTTGTCGTTCCGTACCGATAGTTGTGAGGATTTTCTTCAGAATCGTTTGTTTACAATAGCATAGTAGTCGCATATAGGTTCAGACGCGTTTAAATGGTTTTGTTTATTTTTGAATTATAATCAAATTGGAGCAAATAATTGACCATATTGAGCGGCGATTTTTTTACTTAAAACCGATTGCCGCCGGCACTGCTAATACATGCTTCCTGTTCATAACGTAGTGATGCGACAGGGACTGAAAATTAACTGTCAGGATTACCCGTCGCGTGTGGCCAAAAACGTTTACCAAATAGACACAACGTTCCGAATCGCGGCAGTACGAACGTATGAAAAATTTGTCTCTGTGAAAAATAACAAAGTCTGTGGCCTGCTTTAAACCTCTGTATAAGCGTGTATACATTTGGCCTGAAAACAGCAGTGCGAGTTAATTAAATTGAAAATACCGAATGATTCCACACCTATGCAGCCGGTCTGGTTTTTATGAGAGGTAATTGACCACACACACATACCCTGCATCGTGTCAGCAGTCAATCAAGGATACTAATACCTAGGAGGGGCAATTTGTTTGGTATGCGTGATGGTGTATCGATAAAAAAATATTGTATTAATAATTTGTAATTTCGAAACTCAAAATAAAGTGCATCTAGTTTAATCAAAGTGATTTTATGGTTGTTCGAAGTGTTCAGTCAAGTTATACAAATATAATGACAAAAATGAAAATACAGACTCATAATTGGGACTAATAATTTGGGAATAATAATGTTTTAACAAGACTGACTATGAAGTTTACTGACTACAAGTTTAGATTGTGAATTTCTTTAACTTTTTATCTACACGACGCACATTCTAAACCTACAGTTAGGTAGCTATTGGTTAAGTAACGGTAACCAGCTATTGTGAAACTAGGCCTTACATATAATTTATTTTCTAAATAGTTATTGTTAATTATTTCATATCCCCATGATAACGGAGTAGGAAATTAATCACCATAGGGTATAAGGGCTTAAAGGGCTCCTAGAGTGTGTAATGTCCAAGATTTTAGGCATAGGGAGCATCTACCATTAGTTCTTATTTTGCCTTTCGTATTAGCTTGTGAAAAACTGTCAAAAGTAATACTTATGTTTCCATTGTCTGGGTTATTTTCGTGTTTATTTTTGTTTTATACTTATATACTTTATACTTGTTTGGACAAATTAGATTAACACTGACGTAGTTTTCCACATAACACTATAACACTGTACTGCACTCGGCGCGCGTTTAGCTAACCAAGTTGGCATAATCTGAAGACGATTAAAACTAAACCTATGCTAACACTATGTCCTATCCGTGATCTACTAACCAATAAAGCGGATTGTATGGGATTGGCGCTCCATCACTATTCATAGTATTTTTACACTTTACAATTTCCAAACTCTCAAATGCATCCAGCTGTCTGGAATTTGTTACATTCTTAATTATGTTGGGCGACACTAGACTTATATGTTCTACCATATTTGAGATAAGCCATATGTTCCTTGAATCTAGTTTGAATTGACCTTCTAGTCTGCCCAACATACTTTTGATTGCAGTCTTCACAGCTAATTTTACAACTTTCAAGACCAATTAGATTATTAATTTGATAGTCTCTTACCTATATTGTGTTAGATAATGTTTACGACCCTATCGCGTACAGAGCGTAGTACAAGTAATGCCTTCTATTAATGTATTACACACAGGATATCCCAAATATGATTCTTCACCACCCCCTTCTCTCGGAACTTATGAAAGATAGGGAAAAAGTGTAAATACGAAAGTTTACTCGTTTTCTATACATTTTTTTTAACTAATTTCATATACAGAGAATGTAGAGTTTTTCCGAAACAGATATCAGTTTTAGTTTTTCAAATTGAATGCCCTATATATTATGACATTTTTTGATTTTACATCCAAAAATGTCATAATATAAAGTGTAGGTTGGAGTCGTAAATTCCAACTACACAGCTTCGAAAGCGAAGAGTTGTGGACTGTATTTAATTTTTTGCAATTGTGTAATTGCAAAAAGTGTAATTGCAAATTCCCTTTATTGTTGGAACTGACAATAATTGGGTATAACTTATAGGTAATATTTTACAGGTGTAAAATAAACCCGCCAAATGATACTAACTGTAGTTACTGTTTACACTTCCCAACATAGGGTTCAACCAAGTAATAATTTTATATTTATTGTAGCCAAGACTTGAACATACAAGCTGGCTGTTATAACGTTCTTATGCAACTGGCCCTTTTTCCTTTCTTGCCGCGGGGCGCGGCGGGGCTCTCAAGGGTGGTCTGATCTGGACAGTGTTAAGAGTTTTACAATATACAAAGACTGCACTACATTAGACAGAACCATCTGTTAGTTATATATCATTTGGCGTTCACAAAAACTAATCTAATCTAGTGCAAATAAATAGGGTTTCTCCAACATAAAGTTTATAGTTTTCGAGATATTTCCGATTTGTTTACTTTAAAAAATTATTAAGGTTTATTATACGTAAAATCAATACTTTTTGCTAATACATCCTGTTAATGTTAATAAAAATACTATGACTGCATTGAATTTAAAGAAGTATTGCAGGCATTCCTATAGTTACTGAATATTATCCAATATTTGCGAAACTACGCTGCTTGGGATTCCCCCTTCAGATGTTTACTGCTTATCCTTTTTTACAATTCAATAATATTTCCTAACTAAACCGAATGCTAAATGGTCTGCTCTAAGTTATTTTATTAACGTCTCGCTGCAAGGAGTCTATTACCTAATTTGCAAGTACAAACTAGCCTTAGTATGCTTCCGCGCCGCAGCAAAATGTAGCCAAACAGTAGTGTTTTACTTAGTGCAATATTACATTTCTCAATATGAGATCCCCGCGGCTAACATAACCCCCGGGGAATGCAGGATATCTCAATTCCATTGAGGCGTAGGTACGTTTTGCATCGTTCTTAGATAATACAACGGTTGCTGCCGAGAAAGGCGGTCTATGCAGCAGAAGTACGGGTCATCGGGTTCATTTCCAGCGGGATGTAATTATGCGGTAATGATTATGCAGTGTTCAGATAAGAAGTAGGATAATAAAGCTCCTGATTTATTCTACTGTTCCATTTCCAATGAGGAATCCAAGAAAAAAGGCCTAGTGTGTATATCTGGAAATTCTATGGATAATCATATCAAATATTTCGGTTTTTTAAAATGACTACAAGCTGAACCTTGTCTGTGAGATGTTCGGCCTGTATACTAAAATAAAATACACTCAAAATATAGTCATTTTTGTACGGTTATATTTTTTAAACGGTTTTATCAATTTGACCATATTTCTTTTTATTTCATTAAGCCAAGGTTGGGCTGTAATGTAGAGTAGGTCAGTTGTCATATAACACGGTTATAGAATATGTACAGGATGATGTGTAGGAACATGTTTTTTACCAAAATATAAAAATTTGAGAATCCTTTCACCTAGATTGGTTTCCAAATTATAGCAATTTTTTGTAAACCATTGCATTTGTGACTGATCACAGGTGCCGATTTTTTAAAATAAAATAAGTTGGCTTTGAAATGAAAATTGATCCTGTCACTTGTCACCTAGCAATAATCTCATAATTAAAAAATCATATACAAAATTTAAGTTCTTATTAATAAAATAAAAAAAACATGAAATAGAAATGTTACAAAAAATAAAATAGGACTAATATCTGGTGGGGCCTCCACGAACTCTTATAATTTCATAACATCATCCTGACAGGGGACAGGATCGATTTTCATTTCAAAGCCAACTTGTTTTATTTTAAAAAATCGGCACCTGTGATCAGTCACAAATGCAATCAATGGTTTACAAAAACTGCTATAATTTGGAAACCAATCTAGGTAGAAAGGATTTTTAAAAAACATTTTTTTAGCACAAATAAAACTTATCGTTTGACACAATGAAAATTATTTCCCCACTTTGCGTGCATCGCAGATATGCTTACATTTTGGTAAAAAAACACGTTCCTACACATCACCCTGTAGATATTTTTTAACCGTGTTATATGACAATTGACGTACCATACATTACAGTCCAATAATGGCTTAATGAAATAAAAAAAATTTTGGTAAAATTGATAAAAGCGTTTAGAAAATATAACCATACAAAAATGATTATAGTTTTAGGTGAGTCGTTTCCAATTTCCACGAGTGTATGAAACGGATACGTAATGAAACTTAAAGCTTATATAGTTTTTGGTTAAAAATAATATATAGAGAGAATTGAAGCGAAATATGGAAAAGGTAGATCCAAGAGATCTCAGTTCCCCCAAACCCCAGCGATTATAGCAAGGCATAAGGATTAACTAAACCAAAATTGTATGCTTATAATATATAGGATCATTCACAATTAGATTTTGAATTATATTATAATTAGAATTTTGGCTAGAGGGAAACTGATCACAAATCACGCATAGTAATTGACATATGTAATAAAAATCTAAGGAAGTTGCGGATCACTTCCGGTATTAGATAGATAGATAGATAGAAACTTTATTGACATTTATATACATAAGTGGTATACATTTACAGTCATAAAATTATAAAAAATAATAAAATATCATAAAATAGCATAAAATCATAAAATAGGGTGAGTAGTGGTAATATAAGATAAACATTCATCAACAGAATAAAAACAATGAGTTACCAAAAATGCCTTAGCAAATCTTCGGAACATTTTGGAATGCATATCTTTAATCTGTTTATGTCTAACAAAATTATCAAACTTATTAAACATATTTATTGTAAGCTTGTTACGCTTTGTTAAAGTAATCCTGGAGTAAGATTCAACCAAATTTCCAGCATGTCTTGTATTATACTGATGCATATCAGAATGAGATTTCAAATTACACAGATTTGAATGAACAAGTTGGAGAGATTCAAGTAAGTAAAGACATGCCAGTGGAAGAATTTTATATTTAATAAATATTTCTTTGCAGTGAGCCAAAGTGGGAACCCCCGCAAGAAGACGAACAGCTGTTTTTTGCATTACAAATACTCTATGTGAACTACCAGAGTTACCCCATAGTGACACACAATAGCTTAACTGACTATGAACTAATGAGAAGTAAACAGTTTTCATAACACTTTTACTAACAAAAGGTCTTAACTGCCGCATAAAGAACACCTGCGTGGCAAGCTTTGAGCAGAGCCTATTTATATGAGGTTTCCAGGTTAAACCAGGATCCAGGATAGTACCTAATAAATTTACTGGATCAGACTTATTTGAGTTTTTACTAGATGTAAATGTTATAGAGTTTGTTTTAGTGAAATTTAATTTTAAGTTATTTGCTGTAAACCAGTCATTAGCAAAATTCAAACTGTCTCTGCTATCAAGATCATTGCCACGGGTTAACAAGGTTGTATCATCCGCAAAAAGAACACACGATGCCTTATTAATATTCACAGGTAAATGTGAATATTAATAATAATTAAAAAAAAATATCGGACCCAGTACAGAACCTTGAGGTACACCTGCCTTAACTGGCATTAGTGATGATTTACAGTTTTCAAGACACACACATTGTTGCCTGCCATTTAGGTATGAGTGGAATAACTTCAGCTCATTTCCGCGTATACCATAATATTCTAATTTTTGTAGGAGTATATCCAGATTTACGCAGTCAAACGCCTTGGTGAGATCACACATTATGGCATGAGTAGAATTTCCCCTATCAAGGCCCTCCACCACTTCATCCAATATAGCCAACAAGGCTTTAACAGTAGAGAAGCCCTTCCTGAATCCAAATTGGGAGGGTGATAGTATAGATTTATTTTCCACGTAAGAGAGTAATTTCTCTTTAATTAATATTTCAAATATTTTAGAGAAGACCGGAACTATGGATATCGGTCTATAATTGTCAAGCTTATCCACATCTCCCTTTTTGTGGACAGGAAGCATCATTGTTAACTTAAGGCAGTCAGGCCACACCGCCTCCTTCAGACATTTATTAAATAACGTAGTCAAAGGTCCAACAAGGGAGTCAATAGATGTTTTTACAATAGTACTACTAAGGCCATAGTAGTCCAGCGAACTGGACTTTTTTAGTTTCAAGATAGCCTGTCGGACATCCGATTCAATAATCGAAGATGCAAAAAAAGATGATGATGGTTTAGGCTGTTTGTGAAGAAACACTCTCTGGATTTAATTTATGAGGATTGCTAATTGACTTAGCAATAATATCAGAAATAGAGGCAAAGAAATTGTTAAACTCCTGAGCATTAATATCTGATATATTAGATTTCCTATTTTGAGGTCTTTCAGCATTTACAACTCTCCAAACTGCTTTATTTATATTTTCCGCGTTACAAATAGTATTACTATAACAAGTACGTTTAGCATCCTTTAAAGCTTTCCTATAAGATTTTTTAGTTTCACAATAAATTTCCCAATCGGTCTGAGATCCAGTCTCATTAAAACTATTCTTATTTAGACTGAGTGTTTTCCTCATTGCCCTAAGATCCCTATTATACCAATTTATCCGCGTAGACATACATTTGGTTCTAAAAGGAAAACATTTTACTTATTATTTTATTACTGGAAGCAGCCAGTATAAATGTTTCAAAATGATAGAACGCGTAGACTTTACCCTAACCCCAAATTTTCAGTACTTCAAATAAACCAGAACTTTCAAATTTTCTAATGGACGAGTTACGAGAACAATACTGTATATGTTTATATTCGCGACTATCAGAAATCGATTGCTTCTTTGTTTATCCAATTCTGAAAGTTTGGGTAAAATGGAACTTTTGCATTTTATAGTTGTTCAATATTCAAAAATAAACCAGATAAGTGTAGTCAAAGTATAATGAAACAGCCTGTATGGCATGGAGGTTTCTCAGTCTGACTGAAGTTTTGAAGGCCTAGCTGATAACGATTTAATGCACAGGGCCGCGCCAACCCGGGGGTGCAAAGGGTGCGTGGCACCCGGGCGCCATGTTCCAGGGAGCAGCAAAAGACACCGTTGGTTAGTAGCAGACGTTAAGTTAAGATATATCTCTTCCCCTTTTTTTTTCATTTTATTTTTGTCTGTTAGTTAGATCAGATCCTCTTAGTAAATAAGTCCTTTCTAAGATCTCAGTTGACTTGTTATAATTTACAGTTTTAGCCAAGTTAAAAAGTTTTCTCCACGGTTTATTAGTAGCCTGTCATCACATTTCTCGCGAGTAGCAACGAAACATCGTGTTTCCTGCTCGATTAAAGAGGGCGGCCCGCGTACGACTGACCGGTGAGGGGAATCACTCAGGTGCCTAGGCTGAGTAAAAAAAAATTAAAAAAACCTATATATGTCTGATTTGGTTGAGGAATATGTAAGAAGGAAGGTCCGACAAATAATTTTTTGAATAATGGAAGTAGGTATTTAAATAAAAATACTATTTAAATTCCTCTTCTTAGCTCTTTTTTATTTTTTTTAATATTGTTGGCTTTTTGTTAATTGTTGTTGTTTTCAGTATTGTTTGTTTTTTGGTAATTATTGTAGGAAAATACATTTATTTTCATTATTATTACTTGCATCGACATGTAGGTATTACTTGACTTTGACTGATTTCAAGTTAACCAACTTGAATATGAAGTCAGGCTGAATCACTCGTCAACCCAGGATCTAAATGTGTCATTTGAAGACACCGCATATGAACATCTAACAATTTAATTAATGCGTAACTTCAATTACATCGCGAATGAAAAATGATTTTTATGCAGATCGACGTATCTCACGCGCGCACCAAATGAAACACCCATTAATCAAATCTATCTTTCGTGAGTTGCAGCTATTCGTTTCGCGCGATATCTCGCAATGAAATTTACACACGATTGTAAAGCGCGCAATATTAACCGTAAATGATATCGTTATGTCTAGGCTGTCAAAGATTAAGCGGCCCCAACGAGTTTCGTGGGAACTGACGTGGATAATCAAGCGGGGCGGTTTTCAGCACGCCAAATGAGCTGATGATGCAGCGGGGGATTGCACCATTGGGAGGATAATGGTATAAGTGGGTTTTTGTTAGCATAGTGTCAAGAAGCCGTCCGATCAATTATAAACGTACTTAAATGTACGTTGCATGGTAATTTTCTTCGCAATAATTTCTGTCATTGTTAATATTAGGTGCAGTCAAAGATTACAAACATACGCCAAAAGTTCTTCAGAAAGAAGGTTCTAAAATCACAGGATCTACCTCTCTGGTTAAGGTTATAAAATCTAAACCGTCTTGTATGATTCCTCTTGTCATCTAAGAGTGTATTTAAAAAAATCGATGACATACTTGGTATAAAACATGCGGCCATAAGGATCTGAAGTTATTTTTAGGGGTGAAGGATGATTACAGTAATTTTTTTCCTTAAAAGTCAGCATAATACATCTATAAAAACAGATCTTTTCAGAATTACAAAGAGAGATAGTATTTTCTTACTAAATATATTTATATACGTATACTATCTGATGATTTAAAAGTCTTCATCGTAGGTGACTTAGATGGTGAATTAGAAACAATATTTAACTAAGGTATAGATACCTGTTTGATATTACCACACAATTAGGTACCAACTGTTTGACATTCAACTTCACCTAAATAAAAACTATGTTTGAAGCGAAAAATACTATCTCAGAAACATTACTGTTCATTTGAATCAATCAATTTAATCAATAGATTAAATACTGCAGGTAAGCACTTTAGTTTGACACTTTTATCATCAATAGATCTTTGTTGGAAAATTTTTATTCATTTTTAATAATTTTGGACCGTTATATTATTAATAATTCAATAAAATCAACTAAAATATATGTAGTATTAATAAATAAAAGCTTAATAAATCAATAATATTGACGGTATACGAAAAAACAAACAATATGAAAAAAAAAACATATATTTCTAATGGTTTATTTTACAGTAAATTTTGTTAATATTGTACGAGAAAATGATTCCTTTAGTGATTTCATGAAGAATAGGTCGTATAAAGTTATTTCGTAAGATTCTAAGATAGAGGAATTAAAGTATACATTTTTTGAAAAATATTTGGGTTAGGAAAACATTTCTTTTTTCTTTCCATCTATCAAATGGTTACTATCTTGAAATTGAGTCAGGAATTGATATATACTTGGTTGCAACACCCATCAAATTAAAAAATGTTACTTTGTATAGCATTAACTATGTGCTATGTATTTTATTCTGATTCGTTCATTCTTGTTACTTACCCTATGTATTCTGTATTTTACATTTCTCTGTTTTATGTGTTTAATTTGTGATTAGGTTTTGTATTGTACATAAATCTGCTGTTTTTTTTATAACCTTATCCTGTTACTGGATAAATGCTCGTTGGATATTGTAATAAATAAATAAGTAAATGATGAAATTATTATTATTAATATTATATTTTTTTTTTGTTACAATCCAGTCGACAGGTTTCCTGGCTCGGATTCTCAGGGTCGGGCGCTGGTGGTTACCAGTAGCTATTTCTCACGTCCATGGGATAAACAACTACTGAGTCCGAGAATCGTGTGCCCTAGTGAACCCAGAATAACCGCATTCTTCAGTCTTCCGGCTAGAAGATCTGCCGAATATCGGTATGCTGGTGTGATCCTCAGTTCCGAAAGCAGTATCTCTTGCTCTACCGAGGGCTCCCATAATCAGTATCACAAGCTTCACAGTATGTTCTGGATGGAGTCTGCGGAGTTCGAAGAGAAGGTCTCGATATTTCGTTCGTTTCTCCTCCTCTTTCAAGATATTGTTGGTCTCTGCAGGAACCGAGAACTCGATAAAAAACACTGTCTTGAGCTGGTTGTCGAGGAGGATTACATCAGGATTATTCGCTCGAATCTGCCTGAGCGTGGGAAATGAGTAATTCCAATAAATTGGGCACTTCTCATTTCCTACAACGGACTCAACGGACTAACACTCTGCAAAAAAATAAAAAATTCGGCAGAAAATTTACACCACGTGTAAACTAAATTTATTATCACTTATCTCGTGACAACAACAAAAATATATGATACTATCAATTAATGAGCTTATTACAGATAATACTCTATTATATCAGAACACCGATCACTAACAATAGTGATAATAATTCAAGATTTAAATGAAAGTAAAATTTAAGAACATGTGCTTTCAATAAGCGTAAAAATTGTCAACTTGCTCGTACTCTGTTGAAAACCAGACTCCCGAATTTTAAAAATGTCTTAATTTCCTGTCTGTTTTGCGTCCCTACCTTTTCATAAAAGTGACCAATCAGAAACACTTTAGAGGTAGACAACATATTACAATGTAGAGAGCATTTTGGGTTGCGGGTATTCAGGGAAAAACTATACGGATTTTTGATATTATTTTTAGTTGCCCGGAAATATACTGCTCGTCATATACAAAGGAACAAAATGATTAAAATTTTGTTACAATGTCTATGGATATAGGCCGAGACTGCATATGCCGGACAAGCGGAGAGCAGATGCATAATTGTCTCTTATTATTATTATTAATAATAATAATAATAATAATAATAATAATTATTATTATTATTATTATTATTATTATTATTATTATTATTATTATTATTATTATTATTATTATTATTATTATTATTATTACTTTTTGTTTGTTGGAACACAATCTACCGGTTTCCTGGCTCCGATTGCTGCTTATTATCAGTAGCTACTCCCCATGGAGTATTATTATTATTATTATTATTAGTATTATTATTAGTATTAATATTATTATTATTATTATAATTATTATTGTATTAGTTTTACATTTCCTTGTTTTGGTTTTATAAATATAGTTACTTGATGTTCTTTATTGGTGTTTTGAAATTAATTTTAGACTGTCCTTAAATAAGCAGAAGAGAACCGCAATACAAGCAGTTTGTCTGTTGTACAGTTTTATGGTATATAAACGTTATTGCTGTCTTAAGTACTAATACACTTAACATCCTTTGTCTATATATCAGAAGGAAAAATAGCTGCGGCTATATAAATCTTCATTGTATTGGTGTACAGTTGCAAGTTTCTACATAAAGCGGCTTTAAGAGTCCGTACAGAAGAACGAACAGCCTTAAAAGTTGGCCGTAAAACATTTTGAAATTTAATTTCACGTAAAGCTTATGATATTACAAGGCTATTTACTACGCTGGAAATTCCCGAGGTTTTTATTTATTTTTCTCGGTCTCTTCACAAGCACCTATATTTATAGAGACAGACAAGTGCGCCCAGGGGCGCATAAAAAAGACGTGTTTTGGACTGCAAGGATTTTCTTTCGTTTCGTTTCCAATTAACAACAAATTGAATTAGCAGTAATTGTAAATGTCAAGCTTTATTTGACCAAGTAGGTACAGGGTATTCGCGTATATTTTGACCCCTACCTACAGGGGTTATTAGGAAAGTTAGAAAAAAAGTTTAAATACAAATGTTGTTCGGTTTTTCACGTATTATCTTTTGGCTAGGTCGAAAAAAAAATTGCATGTCGTAAATTTGAGGAAACCAGTTGAACATAATATTTTTAAATGGGACACCCTGTATAATTTTAGACGCTTGGGAAAAAAGTTTTTCTCTGACTTCATAAATATATATTTTGATGACATTTGCACTGACAGTTTTCGAAATATTTAATGTTTAATGTTTCCAATAAATAATAACAAAATATTAAAAAATGAAAATATTAGAAAATGTTTAAATAACTAAGGAGGTTACATCGAAAATCGTTAAATATTTTTTATTACTGTTGCTTTCTACTGTTAAATATTTTTCGTACAGTATTTTTTGTATTTTTTTATGGTACTCGCCGTCGAATATTTCGAAAACTGTCAGAGCAAATGTCAACAAAATATATATTTTTGAAATCAGGAAAAAAATTGTAACCCCAAGCGCGTAAAATTATACAGGGTGTCCCATTTAAAAACATTATGTTCAATTGGTTTTCCCAAGTTTACGACATGCAATTTTTTTTCGACCTAGCTAAAAGATAATACGTAAAAAACCGAACAACTTTTGTTTCAAAAGTTGTTCGGTTTTTAGACCGAAAAGTTTTGATTCAATTTAAAACTAAAAGGCTCCAAGATGTAGTTCTCACTTCTAGTAAACACAAATAATTTTGTGTGCAACTGATATTTGCGAATGTTTTTCAATTACACGAGAATTAGTAGGCACATGTTTATCATGTGCAAAAATCGGGTAAAACACATTGAAATACATTTTTTGATTTACCAGATATCGAATATTCCGTGCTTGTTTCAAAGTGTATCGAAAAATAAAAGAAACAATATTGGATAAGTTTGCTTGTAATATTTGTCCCTGATTTGATTTTAATCGAATTTAGATGGTTAAATTTTGAAGTGCATAGTTAATATGAAATTTTTCAATATTTTTCGATATTCGTATGATTCGTATAACAGATTTTGTTTGTATTGGTAATCTTTAACTATAATAATAATAATAATTCCAAACGCTATATTGTATTTTTTATTTTTTAAGTAATTTGTTTGCAAAAGTATACCAAATATTTTTTTGTAAAAAGTTTATCTCATTTTGTATACATTTTATTTTATTTTTATCAGAAATCTTGTATAAGCGCATTTGTCTAATTTATCGTCATTTATTTTTTGTAATAGATGTTTAGATGTCTGGTCATAGAACGAGAAATAATAGATCTTATAGATCACACAAAATTCGCCTGAATTATAAATTTATTTTTGTATCTAAGAATATCAGTTTAGCTTACGGTACAAAAGCAATTTCTAGCCAAATATCAGTTAGAATCACTTCCTTGTGACTTGACAGTTGACAAGGTTGTGTTTCACTTGTTTTAAGTCGGATAGGTGAATCCTGTATTTTTTAAAAGTTTTAAAGGTAAGTTGTAAAGTTTTAAATTATTCACAAATAAATATAACACGTAAATACGTCGAAATGCCATGAGTGTGTACGTACAACTTTAAAAAGCAAAATAAATGATGACTTATATGTAGTAGAGGCCAGTTGCACAAAGGCAATTTAGATAGCAACCGTCCGCTTTTCATTTTGTTTTTATTAGTTTAGTTTTCCTTGCCATGTATACAGATGCTATGAATCACCCAGTACATGGCACCTGTACATAGTACACTACACCTCACGTTATTTCTTAAATACTGTGTGAGTAATGTCGACTTTGTCCGGTTCTACATGGTCTTCCATTAAATACTTATTCTGTTTCACTATTACCGCCCTATTGTAATAAAACGTTTTGACAGAAACGTTATAGGGAGTTTGTAAAGTTGCAGGACATATAACGCGTTAAAAGTACTTGAAATGAAACGTAACATGTTATTCTAATTACACAAATATCGCGTTAATGTGATGTTTTCTGAGTTTTTAGGACAAACCAAGAGTTTATACAGCCACTAATAATTGGCTACTAATATCTAAGAATTAGAAATATAAGTACATTGCTTTGCATTTCGTTTATATATACAAGAGAATCGTAACTAAGTAGAGTAAGTTATTAATTGATAATTCATTAATTCTTAGTTATTGTTGATATATAGTCAGTCAGAGGCGTTAAACATTTTCTGTAGTAGTTAACTTTATAATTCGTCGACTCAAATAGACGAGTTTTTAAACTCTCGGCTGAATCCATTGGTGAATTAGACTTGCTCCAACCATATATCTCTATCTCATCATGGTGAAGTACCACCTACCATCTCTTATTTTACCATAACTTACGGAAAAGAGAAAATAGCATTTGTGTAGTTTTTTATTTACCTCGAATGCAGTGGTGTATTTAGTTTTTTCTAAAGGGGTCTGTTTCCTATTTATAGAGTGAACTTGTGTTTATTTCAAAAACTGTATAATCGAATCATATCATCAGTTTCTTAATATAAAAAGATAGTGGTTAAAGACCAAATTAGTCCTAGTTTTATAAGGTGTTTTCGATGGTACACCGATACCACAGGTGTTCTCTCTAAAGGTGTGTTTAATAGAACACTTTACTCAACATAATAACAATATTTCTATCCCTCAGTCTTATCGTAACAATGAAATCGGGTCTTAGAGACCTGGGGAGAATCTATAGGAGAGGGAGCGGCATATTATCATTATTACACGGGTTGCGAGTTTCAGTTTTATGCGCCTTGATTTAGTAGAAGAAATTATAAGACTTATTTTTATTAAAAATTTATTTTTTGATCAGGATGCTTAGTTTTTTTTTATAACAGAACAAGTATACGAGGTAAAGAACAAAATTATTTATTACATTTCTCAGAGCAATAAATGATTTAAATTTAGATTTGAATTAGATATTAAAAACTTATTATGAGTTCCTTGTAGTTCCATTAGATTTGATGTTCCATTAAATTTCATCCTATTTCTGGCAAAATTAGTAAGGATTTCGCTCATTTTCTTCTTCCAGCACCTAGTTTTAATACATAACTCCTTTCTCCATAAAATGTGTCAAACTTTCTCTAGACATAGTTGTTATTTTTTAACGTATTGTGGGATTTATTATTGTGTATACCATTTTCAATCTGTCGAAAGCCTTTTGTTTCAAATAAATCCATATTTCTTCTGCCAAAGATGCGAACAAATACTGCAAGCTACTCAATAACATATGGACCAACTGGTTTAGCTACATATCTTGACAAGAGTGACCTATTATTGAGTTGATTTTGAACGCGTAAAACTCAGCCGCTTGCTACGATATATTTTTAAGTGTACTATTGAAATTGCAGTGAATAAAGTTTTAAGGGAATTTAAAAGTTTAATGTGGTTAATTTTTGTCGATGAGAAAACAAATTTTGATATCATCCGTCTCTAATCCCACTAAAAATGTTTCCAAACATTTATGGTTTATATTCTCTCGATTCAAGACCCGACTTGATAAACACGCGAAGATTATAACCGTCGGTTTTATCTGCAACAAATTGGTGATGGGTGTTTAACGACGACAGGGTGTTATATAAATTTCGTATAGCGAATAACGATACTGCCGGGCTCCACGTCGGTTTCGTCCTTTTAAATGAGGCCTGGTGTTGCCGACAGACAGCGCCAGGTATTGTTGGGAAATTTCCCAGGGGTGCAGTTATCATCTGGAGCGTTCGTTAGTGGCCCGCCCGTCGGCCAGACGGTTCTGGATCGCACCGAAAGTAGCAGTACATCAGCGTGACTTGTTGGCTTCATTATTTATCCTCCAGCGTCGTTTACAGCCCGTCCGGTGTAATCCTTAAAGTCGTTACAGCCCTGAGTATACGTTGTCTGAAGTGAACTCCGGATGAATAAACAAAAGGCGGGTTTTTACGTTGGCCGAGTAAGGAAATATGGTCACTAATTCATACCAACCATTATTTAGTTACCAATAAAAGAAGCATCATAAATACAACTTTACCACGACATAGTAAGATAAACTAGCGAGGGTGTGAAGTCGGCTATTGGCCTGTAGAATTGGTTTTAAACTCCCCATTCATCGACAATCTGATTGTTAATAATTGTTTTGAAAAAAACATTGATCTCATTTAGATGTTCCAAGAAATATATAGAAAACACTCTATATACTAGTATTTCGGCTTATTAGGCCTTTTTCAATATAGTAATGTCTATTATTAAACATTTCGAAGCGCGTTTTTTATTTGTTTACGAGCACCTACCCGCGATTGATTCCACCATCTGGTAAAGCCCGAGTTTTTAGTACCTTTTCTAAGAAGGGCCAAATTGTAAAATCTATCTGATGATTCGTAGTACAAGGATTTATAATTAAAGATTTTTTAATTTCTAATTGCTCTAACAGATCTAAGCGCTTTCCTTTCTTTTCACGATGCAGTACCTTTACATTTTTCTGATCTATAAAATGATTGTTTTCTATACAATGCGTCGAAAATCCTAAATTTTTTGCGTTATTTAATATGGATTTTTTATGTTCTTTTACTTTAGTTTCAATACGTCTACCGGTTTGACCCACATACACGGCATTACAATCCGCGTAGTTAATTTGATATACCCCCAATTGTTTTAATTTATTTACCCTTTCTTTGTTGTTTATCAAAATCCTCCCAATAGTACGCTTGTTGACACTAATCGTTTTACACCCGTTTCGTTCTAATCTGCGAGCTATTTTTTCACTATAACCTGGGACGTGATTAGTATAACTATAGGTGGCTTCTTTTTCCCGAATATTGTAAAACTCCCAACGAATTAATTTCTTCCTTTTGTTTTTTATCATGTTATCTATTAGTTTTTCTTTATATCCGTTGTTTCTTGCAATTTGTTTGATTGTACTTAATTCTTTTTCAAAATCTGCTTTTTCTAGCGGAAACATTAAAAGCCTATGTATTAACCTATGGAAAACCGACTTTTTTATTTGCCAGGACTGTTGCGAACTTGCTGGTATAATTGCGTCGGAAGTTGTTGGTTTTCTATAAACCAAGAATTTTAGTTTATTTTCTACCTTTCTTATTGTTATATCCAAATAGTTTAATTGATTGTTTTCCTCCTTTTCCATTGTAAACTGAATATTATCGTTAATCGAATTTAAAAAATTGAGAAAGCCGGTCAAATTTCTTTCAGTACCAGTCCAAATACAAAAAATGTCATCTACATAGGGAGCCCAAAAGTGAACATGTGATTTTAAATTATTTTCACTATTGAACAGTGTGTTTTCGAAACGATTCATAAAAATTTCCGCTAGCGAAGGAGAAATAGGACTACCCATGGGTAATCCGTTTTTTTGTTTGTAATATTTCCATTGAAATAAAAATAATTTTGTTTAATGCATACCTTTATGAAACTTATTAATTCATATTTTTCTGTGCTGTTTAATTTTGACTGATTTATTAAATTGCATAGTACTGACGTTAATTCTGCGACTGGGATTGAGGTGAATAAACTTTTAACATCGAATAAAACTAATTTAGAATTTGTGGGCAAAGATAAATTTTTCGTTAATTCTAAAAACTCAAAGGAATCTGATCTCTCTGAAATTGATTAGATTAATCTCCAAGATGTTCACTAGTTAGGCGATAAAGAAGAATAGATGATCATGACCAATTGGGTCATGATCATCTATACGTAATTGTCGCGTGACATGATGGAATATGGTTTACTGATAGTTGTAAAATTTGATCAGCATCAATGAAATGGGTTCAGTTAGTTGCTTCTTCATTGCGTTGTGCCTAGTCAATAAAGTTTTAGAGCTGAATAACTAAACTATCGATATTTTATAATTATAACTATAAATGTAGTAATGGTGAGAAACACACCGTAGTGCCATCTTAGGGTCTTTGAAAAATTTCCGCAGGCGCCATTATTGGCGATTCCAAAAATGAATGCGCCCTCTGCATGAAAATATTTGAACCTACTTAAAAGGTAATTTTTGGAGGCTTATTGCTGATATAATGATAAATAATACATATTTGGGTTTGTTTAACGTAATAATTTAGTGCTGCTTGTGATTTTTTGGTATTACAAAGACAAAAACGACGTGGTTAGTATTTATCTTTATTTTTACATTTTAAAATGGCATTCAAAAGAAATCAGCACAACACAAACTGCCGTGTTTATGGGTGGCATTCCACAAAATGTGTGTCAATAGAAGTGTTTAATATAGAAAATAGGTAGAAGTTTGGCCCTAGTATAAGAAGCTGTTTCTCACTCATTTCTCCAAAAGGCATGTAACAATTTAATAACAGGGAACACGTTTATTTACACAACATAACCACTTTGTTGCAGTTTGTCTATACTTTTCTATTATTAGTCTTATAAAAACAGAATATGTTTCAATTTAAACATTATTTAACAAAAAATAAGAACTAATATGTATCAGCATACAGTTTATCACATTTATTTTAGCCCAAAAATGTAAGCACACAAAAACTAGGGTACCTGTTTCAACCCAAAAAAATCATATAATTAGCATTGAAGCGCTTATGGGACGTATGACTGCTTTTACCAGTCTTTTTATCCTTTAGTTCACCCTAACTAGCACATGAAGTCACTATATTTATGGTAGTTGAATGCTAAATTGGATATGAAATGCAAAATGTTTACTCGTCTTCCTCCATATTTGTTTACAATTTGCAGCGCCCTCATCGGTAATCTGAATCGCTAATAGCTGCGACCTCTATTGTCTTTGAGGAAGACAATCCTACTTATTTATTTGAAGGAGATGCCGAAAAGAACTACTCCACGGGAAATGTGTCCCGACTGGCGACTTCTATGGAGATATCGGAGTAATGCAATGCCAGTAGGGGCACATTGCCGGCACCGTTGTTTTCGGCATCTCCTTCAAATATATAACTTATGAAGTTATATCGACATTTTATTGACAGACATCGAATTGTTGTCTGTTTAGACTAGTTTAGGCTAACTTTCTCAGAAGGGTTTCTGAAACCTGTGGTATGTTATAATTAGGAGTACGTTAAGAGATCGATGAAAATTCAAACATGAAAAGGAAAGAAATTACCAAATAAAATAAACGTACATCTCTACAATGTTGGACAATTTACTAACTCTGTACATATCGAATAAACTCTATATTCTGAATATCGCTGAATTCGAAAACCTGTAGGTACTTCTTGTTTCTATTTGATTTAAGTTTAAGATTGAGCGAGACCCATTATTTTGTGCTGGTATCCCCCCATTTCTCACAAATATTTAATATCCCATCGCCTACAGCAAATTCTTCTCATCACTCCATAAAAAAATATATAGCTGAATTGGAAGCTACTGCAGAAGCTATTTGTTCTCTAGTTTTTTTTAAATTCGACGGTTATTTAGACCATTCCCTAGATTTTGATTTGTCTGTCTTTCATATTATAAATCTTAATAGTTATTGGATAACACTGACGTAGTTTTACAGATAATATCAAAACACTATACTGCACTGGACACGCGCTTCGCCAACCGAGTTGGCATCACCTGGAGATGGTTCAAATTCTATCCTAGATGATTAAAACTATTTATTCGATGTTGATTAGAATATGTGTTGTATTGAATTTCTTTTTATTAAAAAAAGTAACATTAAATCAAATATAAGTTACTAAATGCAAGTTCCTACTTGTTATAAATAAATGAAAAGAAATATCCCGAGAAAGTTTCAAATCCTTTGAAGTAGGTAGTGGATTTATTTAATTCTGCTCTATCTGAAAATATAAAGCTCAACATCTGCAAGCACCTGGGCTTCAACTTTTTCTACAGTCGTTAAGCCTTACTCAAAAGATAAGGCTGTAAGTGAAAGCAGTTTATTTATGGATAGTGTAACTACTATTATTCAAATAAGGAGTAAATAAGCTTTTTTCTTCACCCAGCAATTTTATGTTTTATCTGATTTACATTAGCGCTGTAAGAATATCGTTATTAAATTACAGTACACACAGCATTTATCTTAATATTAAAAATTATCTAGGTGTATCTCGAATATATAGTTTTTACGAGTACCTACATTATTAGAAATTCGAAACTATAGTGAAATGTAGAAATGTGCCAGTCACTGAAATAGAGGCCATATTTGGAAGTCTCTAGATTGAAACCGGAATTACCACCATTTTATCTCTATATATTTGGTGAGAAATTTGAATATATGTCGCATATGATGGAAGAATGTCTATTCATTTGACAAATGAAATATAAAATACCGAAAACAGGATGATGAATGATGATGCCCACAATAGGGTGTTCTCACACATTTTTTTTAATACCAAAAAATTGAGTTTTCCGTCCGTGTTTTACATATGTCTAGTTAAAAAAAATTACAAACATTTGCATATCCGAAAAAAGTGAGTTGAAATTTAAATTCAGCATTTGGCGCGCAAACGCGTCGACTACAACAGACATATTTGTGACGTCATCAGGCATATAAACAAACAGTTTGCCAGGAAGCTATCAACATCAGTCATTATATTTCCATTATAATAAAGATCAGCGCGTATGGTAACAAGTTTTTTTAAGTTATATTATGAAGTACTAGTTATATTGTATGTTTTAAATATATGTATATAAAAAGTTCCAGTTCAAAATATGTAATAAACAAACACTAAACGGGTACCATTTATATGCTTAATGACGTCACTAGTGTTTTGGTTCCCGTTTAAAATAGATCCTTTTTTGAAATTTTCTAACTTCGATTTTATTCTGAAAAATGCAAAATTTGCATTTTTAACACATTACAACTTCTTTATGGATGTATTACTAAGTATGTATAGGTTTATAACTTGATTCGTCACATACGGAAAACACCCTATTCACACGACATGACATACTTTGCAGTATAAACTAAAGTAAAAGTTCCTAGACAGGAATGCTCGATACAACCAACATTACACATAACGTCATCGGTCGCTAATCATGACGAGCAGACATTTTTGTTCTTTTTTTTGAACAGAAATCTCTTATTGAGCAGTAGAAAAAATAAATCCATAAATCTGAATTAATGTAATCATTACAACAAATGTTGGAAAAGTTTGTACCTTGTTCCTGCAAGCATTTTTAAACTCTTTTTCTTATTTCTTCAAGAATATTTTATAAAAATTATGGTGTCTCAATATTGTTGCATCTTGCGTCCATATTTTGTGGTATCTACCAGTAAAATATTTCTTGAATCTGGTAATGACGTGACTTTTGATTACACACAGCCCGTTGAAGATACATTTTTTTATCTCTTGATATAAATATTGTCTCTTTTATAGACAGCGTACAACAGTATACGAGTAAATAGCTGCCTGCGCCTATCGAGAAGATTGTGTGCATGAATATTCAGGTGACCTCTGAGATTGGAACTGATAGATGGGATTGCCGCTACATTGTTAATGATAATAATGGCGAGAGAGTGGTTTATCGCGTGAACATCTCGTCCCACGGGAACACTTTTGCATTCGGATACAAAGAGATGCTGCGAAATGTACACCGTATAGACTGGTGGAGAGGTTTCGTATTTATTCAAGAGGAGGTCGTTAGCGCCAGACGATATGAGATTACTTCAGAACTCTTATGTAAAAAATCAAGTTATACATCGGTCTAGCACATGCAAATGGTAATGCATTGACATTTACACATTGCACTAATGCCCCAACACTAGCACTTCACTGTTATAAAAAAATACATTGTTTAATTCTAGCCCGTACATACTGTTTATCTGAAGAATATAACTTTAGCAAATGTAGTATCCCTAGAAAGACTTTTTAACATGTTATGAGATGCACTGAACCTCGGGAATTATTAGCTTCTTCCCTAAAGGTTCAGGGACATAGCTCCGGTTAGCTCTGGGCTCAAGGCGGGCAATGGATTTTACTGTTAAGCTTACTTTATAAAAATTTGGGCACCAGGCAATTTAAACGACAAAAAAATATATGAAGTTGTGAATGCGTGAATGTAAGAACAAACAAATTAAGTTAAGATAAAAGTATATATTAAAAATTGTATTTACAAACAAATTTACGTTAAATTCAAAAACTCTACTGCCTGAAGGCGTTTAACAAAATTTTACTGGGCTGGGTTCACCAGTCTTCGGCCTACTTATGGAATTATCTCACCCACTAGCCTCTCCTAGATTAATCCGGAACTCCTGTCTAAGTCCACGTCTAGCTAGACTTGCTCTGGTTGGATGGATCGATTTAATTAAATCCCACGTAGCTAGGTTTCAGGTAGTGGCTCTAAGGGCGGAAATAGGTACATGTAACAGATTGTATGATTAGCCCAGTCCCAGGGTTGTACAAAAAAATGATCCAGGAATTGGAATTTTGTAAACAATCAAACAGTAGAGTAACTATGTCTCAAGGACAGTATATAAAAATTCTAATAGAAAAAAAAACCGTGACCGTTTTGACCGTTACTATATACTACAATAAAAATTACCAAAATTGCAATAACAAAATTCGTAACTGTGCTACACAAAAAAACTAGTGAGCATAAAAGGTGAAAATTTATAATTCATACATGAGATTTTAAATGCAAAATTAACAATATCAAGTACAATGAAATAGAAACAAATGAATGTAAGACGGTCTAGAATGCCAGCAAGTAATCAAAAATAAAATTCCTGGATATAATAGATTCTGTAATTATCAGACAAAAACTATAGTATATAAAAAAAATAACTATATCGTTATACGAGTATAAACGCACGCACCAATCAACCCAGGCTCTTTAGAGAGAACCGACTTTTGCATACAGGGTACAATTTTCTGTAATCAGATTCAATTTATTAAGAAAATTAAATGTACTCACCTGTATACAAATTTCGGTTCCAACCTCGTGAATCCACCTCAAAGATGTCCTAAGACGTTTCGCATGGAATCTGATGGTTTACGAGGATAATAGAGTCCTGTGGAAGATTAAGCCAGCGTCTCAACAACTCTGCAAAAATAAAAATTCGGCAGAAAATTTACACCACGTGTAAAATAAATTTATGATCACATATCTCGTGACAACAACAAAAATATACTATAATATCGATTAATGCGATTATTACAGATAATAATCTATTATATCGGAACACCGATCACTAACAATCGTGATAATAATTAAAGATTAAGAATAGAAAATTTAAAGTTAAACATGTGCTTTCAATAAGCTTCAAAATTGTCAAACTTGCTTGTACTCTATCTGAAGACCGACTCCTCGTACTCCTCGATCCAGTTAAAAACTCTAACTTCCAGGCTGCGGCGTCCCTACCTTTTAATAAAAGTGACCAATCAAAAACACTTTAGAGGTTGACAACACATTACAAGGTGGAGCATTATGGGTTGCTGGTATTCAGGGATAAAATCTAAGGATTTTTTGATATTAATACAAAAGGGAACAAAATGATTAAAATTTTGTTACAGAGAATATGAAAAGCATACAAGGTGCGCCATGTGATTCCTCTCCCAAAATTCCATCGCCCTGCAAAACGTGAAGAGTATAGGAAGAACGCAATTGATACCTCAAAAGTATAAAATTGTAATGGCTTAATAAAAAAATTAAAAATATTGCGAAATTCATGACATTATAGTATCAAATTTAGTCCTTCTTAAGCATACATTGCTCATTATCTTGGAAATGGTTCAAGTTAACCAGGCGCCGTGCGGCTATATCTGGTTAGCGTACGTACAGAACTGTGGCTCTACTTGCTAGATCTAGGAAGTTATCCTCAATTTATAGTAAATCTATTATCCTTCCGGAGGAGAATACACACATCTCTTGAGGGCTTTTCAGATACAATCCGCTATTTACCTCTTGCTTCCCACAGGCTCCATGCATGGTGTTTAGCCCGGATAGCTTGTGGCAAAGCAACACATCGGTTAGAGGATTAGGTTCTTTTGGTGGTTCGTTACTCGGTTACTGGTACGACAACCCCTCCAAGGAGCAGTGAGACTTTGATGCAGGTGGAGGGGGGCTTAAATATCCACGATGAACGTGAGAGTATAGCCTCGGAAGTGACTCCCGGCAGGTTTAACCATGCCGCTAATGTTGAGGGCGAGTGGCGAAGACAAAGGACTGTTCAAACCCAAGGCATCTGCTCTAAAAACGTATATTCCGGCAGGAAAACCAGGGTGCCGTGGACGACGGTTTGCCAGTTGGTCCACCATTAAACCGTAATCCTGACTGCATTTCAGCGAGCTTAACTCGAAGGAGTCAGGTGCCTTTGAGATAAAGATCTGTTCATTGAAATCCTCAGACTTTACCACGACGCACACCACGCTGTTTTGAAGCACTAAGGCAACTGAATTCATTTAAAACCTACCTATTTGAAATTGAATGAAAAAATAATTCAACAATAAATAAGTAGTAATAATTATTATATTTTATTTACTTCTCATAATGGTGGTTGTAGGTATATGTGTACAGGTCATTTTCAAGTAACATATTCAAATTAATGTACGAAAATCCTTACCTGGAATTAAATTCAAGTATTTACAATAGTTTTCCCTCGAAAGTACACCGTTTGTGAGGCTCTTTATTTACCTACCCACTTACGTAATTGTTTTCCTTTAACTGATTTTGTTTTCTGTTTCAGATGGAATCGGTAGTCTACCAGTAAATACATAAAAAGTAAGTAATTAAACCATGCACATAGAAAGCCCCGAGTTTGTGCTTCTTTACGGCTTACTGTTAATCTTCCTTAAGTATTTTTATTGTCAACCGGTTTGAAACAAATTTTATTTTCTTAAGAGGATTTCCTGGAAGTTTATTTAAATTACCGTCATTTATTCCTAATGGAGACATTTTAAACTATGCTGTACTTACTTCGAGATAAATGCTAGAAGAGAGTTTTAATAAACTATAAATGTAGATAACTGTTTTTGAGAAAACACAGTTCATATTTAGATGTTTCAAGAAATATATAGAAAACACTACATATACTAGTATTTTGGCTTATCAGGCCTAAACACAACTCTTATTTAGATGTTAGTAGTGGTGAGAAACACACCATAGTGCCCTCTTTGGGTCTTTGCTACAATCTGTCTGACAATTATTGTCAAATTGACAGACAGATAACGACTTGCTTTTCCGCAGGTGCCATTATAGTAGTGACCTTTACTGTTTTTGAGGAAGACAATACTACTTATTTATTTGAAGTAGATGCCGAAAACAACTACAGGCCCGTGTGCAGTAGTTGTATGTACAATATTAATTATAATAATGAACTGATATATTACGACAGTACTAGTAAATCTCTAAACTAAAAAGAATTTTTTTTGCACTATATCATACATACTGTGACTCTTGTGAATCAAATCGTCTATTGATTAATTTGGCATGAAATAAATATTAATAGTTTAAGTATTTAAATAGACAATTAACATTATTAAGCAACAGCTTAGGCGGTTTTGAATTTGTTCGCATCTTGCAGCAAATTTACTTCAACTGCAAAAGCTTCTGACAACATTGCTTCTGCGGCAGATTCCAAGACGTGGCTTCTGCTTTGGCTATTCTTGCCTGTTCCATTGCCTTGTTAGGCTAAGGTTACAGTGCAAGCGATTTCGCGCGAATTTGATTCGCGCGAAATCGCGCGAAAATAGGATGGTTTTTTATACTATATATTTCGCTTCTACTATATATATATATATATATTCGCTTATACTATAACCACCTAGATTTGTTTGTGTAGGTTTGTTAGTTCGGGCGAATTATGGTTCGCGCGAAATCGCTTGCACTGTAACCTTAGCCTTATAGTAACACTTACTGAACCAATTAGTTATTTGTTTGTTTTTGTAAATACACAAGCAACTGTGAAAGTATTACTTTCGAAAAGTTTACGTTCTGTCGAAAGGTTTATGTATTTTAGAGTCTTAACTCATGTATCTTTTATTCTTTCAGTTTTTTATTGTTATCGTTTTCATTCTTAGTTCATTAGTGTTGGGTTTTATTACTTTTGTATGTTATTGCAGTTCTGTAAGTACTGCGTATATGATATTTTAAAGAAAACTCATCCCCACAGAAAGCCGATCATATAATTTTCATGAAAAGAACGAGACTTACAAATTACAATGTATGTAACTTATTTGTGGTGCAGCTGTACGAATATATGCAGATGATTTTGTTGAAAAAATATTTATAAAAGTTTTAAAAACTTAAAATACTAATAATCGTAAAATGAATGTGTAATATCAACCATTCCACACATTCCAGGAATGTTTGAAATATTTAAAAGCTTATTTAAATATCTAAAAGCAAGAATACTTCAAGGCCAATACTTAATACACAAAATCCAATAATAATGATCAAAATACGAAGAATTGTATTTACCAAATTTCATGTGACTGTGACAAATACTGCATTGGTGAGACAAGGTCGATAAGACTACATTAGCATAAGATAAAATTATACAAAAGGAAGAATGATCCATTAAAAGAAAATAGAATGCTTTGATTAAATTTAAAGCAGATGCTTGTATCTCATGGGAAATTGTATAAAACGTGGCCTACTCTTCCCTAGTAGAATGATACCAATGGAAAATTAATAATAAAGTAGTAAGATTTTTAATTAAATTAGGACATTAATTATTAAATCATTTTTAAATTATTCAGTAGTATTGTTCGATTATTGTTATTCAGCTAATAAGTTAGTGCGTATTCATTAGCTGTATTCTAAGGAAAAACTTTACAACTTACGTACAATATGACGTAGTAGCACGACAATGGATTTCAAGTAAGTAGGTCGTGGCGAGTTTTACAATTAGTGTATTTTATTTAGTGTATGAGTGTACTTTCTTCATGATGCATTCGGTTTACTCATAAATACTACATAACTTAAACTTCATCACATCACGATCTTTGCAATACTACATACCTAATGATAATTAAATAAACATTTATTTCAGTTGACTTCTCAGATAAAACATATTACATATTGTATTATATTATACCTGCAAGTATTAGATATTTTATGACCGGATTTAGGACCTTATTCGAAACTAAGTATAAGTGCATTTAGGTACTTTTCATTTTATTGTCCTGAAGAGTGAGTAATGAGTTTTAGAAGTATAAAAAAGCCGATCTGATAGTCTTGGAAGAGTTCTGTTTCATTAATTTTAGTCTTTCCTTAGAAATCTATCATCTTTAATTAATTGATCAGTTGCAGTAAATAATCTTAGGTAATTTATCATTAGCTTTCGAAGTATTTTGTTCTTAATTACTGATGAACATGTCTGCTACACCGAGTGTTTCAAATCTGTGGAGCTCTCTCATCATAGTAAGGGAGAGGTTGTACAAAATAAGATCTCATGAGAATACGATGTTTGGTGAACGTTTTATTATCAGTAACAAACTATAGGTATTCGTAACACATCAGTCAGGTTGTTCAATCGTTTGTGCATAGTTTAGCATCAGTTTAGTTCACATTTGAAACTATTTCTTTTCTAAAATCGTCAAACATTTTGAGAACAAATAGTTGTTGAGTTGGTGTCACATCCGTGATTCTTTATTTTGTTGCTCAATTTCGTGTTAGAAAAAATAACACGTCTATGATTGATGAGTCTATGATGTAGACTTTGAATATACTTTCCAGATGTGAGAACAACCATTTGTGTTTTAGCTTCTAAAAGCAAAAGCAAAGTTTTAGATACTGTTAGGATAATATGTTTGTGACAAAGTTGAAGATATCGCGTTACTTTTCAAAAATATCTATTTTTTCTTTATGAGACGTCGCTAAAGCTAGATACTAGATGAAGGGACAGGCTGAACTATCCACCATATTGAAACCAGTTTAGTCTTTTAATATATAGAACGGATTGATTTCAGATCTAGTGGTCAAGATAAGTTTTGGCCAATATCACTGTTGAACTTTCGATCTTTTTCTTCTTCTTCATGTGCATGGGTTTCTCTCAGCGAGTCACAAAACACTGCGGTCACAGCTAGGCCTATTGTGCATCCCACAGATTTCATCTTTAGCGAGCATCTTTGTTCTTTGCATAAAGTGCAAAAGTCTACTCGCTGAAATTTCTCATGCGTCTGAGCTTAATGTTACCCATGCCCAGCTACAATTCTTGCCTGCGAAGAACTCTAATATATAGAACGGATTGATTTCAGATCTAGTGGTCAAGATAAGTTTTGGCCAATATCACTGTTGAACTTTCGATCTTTTTCTTCTTCTTCATGTGCATGGGTTTCTCTCAGCGAGTCACAAAACACTGCGGTCACAGCTAGGCCTATTGTGCATCCCACAGATTTCATCTTTAGCGAGCATCTTTGTTCTTTGCATAAAGTGCAAAAGTCTACTCGCTGAAATTTCTCATGCGTCTGAGCTTAATGTTACCCATGCCCAGCTACAATTCTTGCCTGCGAAGACAAGAAGGACCAAACCAATAGAAGACCTTTCATCATTGCCTTCGCATGACCCTGTTCTGGTTTTATGCCTCAGTAATTCCTATGCTCTAGCTCCAACCATTTTCCCAGAGTCGTCCTGACAGCACTATAAGCGACTCCACAAACTGGTTCCGGTCCTATGGAACCAATTTCAGATCCCTTTCTAGTAAGTTCATCTGCCGGTTCATTTCCCTCAATGCCTTTATGCCCTAGCACCCAACAAAGTCTGACTGTATTGGTATTTGCCAGTTCCATTAACAATTGGAGGCAAACAAGCCATGAACTAATTTGGTTTCAGTTCAAAGCTTTTATAGCGTCTTGGCAATCGGATAATATGTAGATGAATTTACACGTGTATCCCCCTCAGATTCTCCACCAAACACATGATTGTTGTAAAAAATTCTGCTTGAAATACCGTGGGATAAATCCCTAGATTATAGCTTCTAGGCCGTCAAGGTCTCTGTCCAAATACTCCAACTCCTGTTCTACTATTTGTTTTGGAGCCATCTGTGAACCAACGAGACGCCAAGCCTCCAGAGAATTTACCTTCGCTTCCCAGTCACCAAGATTCTGCATTTGAACCTCGAATTGTCTGCGGAAGTTAAATTTTGCAATCAGTCTTTCAGATATCATCTCTAAGATAGGCTCTGATATCGATATATATCTTATCTTGACATATCTCCTTCCTTGGGAACTATCTGTCCAATCATTATTATTCCTGATTCGATACGCTATCCTTGCTTCTCATTCCAACATCACATGGAGTGGTGATAGATTTAGCAGGACTTCTAGCGCAGCTAGTGACGCCGAAGCCATGGCTCCAGTTATCTTGGTATATTGGTATGGTATCTTGTTTAGTTTTTCTTTTAACTGCTCTGAGTGACTTATGCCATCGTACCAGACCACTAGAAACTATTTTGGGTCTCATTATTGATGTGTACATCGAGTGTAATATCCTCGGTTTCAGTCCAAAATTTTCCCTATCAATCACCGACATACACAAAGTCCGTCTAGCCTTGTCAATTGTTTTTCCAGATGTCGGTTCCAAGTAAGCTTCATATCCAGTGTCACCCCCATATATTTGACTTTCCCCGAGAATTTGATAGTTTTCCCATCTAAGATGGGTTCTACATGTCCGTTCAAATTACTTCTTTTAGTGAAGGGGACCACAACTGTCTTGTCCGGATTGACAGACAATGTTTCCCTACTAGACCAATCATTTATCCGTTTCAATGCTCTTTGCATTAGCTCCAAGACCGTGTTGGTATGTTTTCCAACCACGAAGACTGCCAAGTCATCCGTGTAGCCTTGTGTATAAAACCCCGAATATTTGATCACTTTTAGATCTATTTACAACTTTTATATGTTTCTGTCATTTGATATAACAGGTCCAAAAATGAACTATTTTTTATTATTATCTTATTCGTTTTAGATAATTTTGCCTCTGAAATAACTTTCAAATGACTCCACGAGATTACCCACCTAAAATCTAATCTCACATGTCCAATCCGTCACATTTTTATTCTGACACGTTTGAATCATGCTATCCACTTAAAGCGATAGCCCAGCCTACCGAACGTGCTTTCTGCAAAAACTGCTTAATTGGGTGGGAGCACGACAAGCGTTATCAACAAGGAATAAATGATAGGTCACGTATGCGCGGCTAAACAGTATTAATCGTGTGTGTATAAAAATGAATGTGCGAGCTTCACGGCGGTGGTAAAAAATTACACTCTTATCATCGCTAAATAGCAATCATAACTATGTACCTACGTTTCAGAGAAATGTGAGGGAACGTTCATCTAAGGGAAAACAGTTCAGAGAAAAAAATCAGATGTGGGGTAAAAATAAATCTGCCCCAGTTAGGCAGATAAGATTTAAAGTAGACCTTTGCTGGCCGTTTATTTTTAGATATGCAAAGTATATCATACAGTTATGGGCATCCACATTTTTCACCCTTTTTGTACATCGAGAAATTATAGCATTTTAGTCAACAAATTGTCAACAAAAAAAAATTGGTAGTTTCTTCAATAATCAAGAGTTTCGTCATGTCTTTTTCCTTCCATAATATATTGCAAAAAATTAAAATACCACATAAATTAGACAGTAGGATAAATTAGCTGGCCGAAAGGAGGTTACATATTGAAAAAAAGCAGATATACGCCCAAATAAACTATCATTGCCATAAATAATAATAATCACTTAAAATGTCCGGATTAGTCGAAAGTGAAATAAACCTGATGTTAAAGGCTGTATGTTTCAATAATTTAAACAGAGTTCCAGAAATGGGAGAAAATCGCTATCGCGATTTTCGTTCCCATTTTTAGCCCTACCGGGGGTCCAGGCCTACGGCCTAAGGTCACCCTTCAGGTGACAACAGCATCTAGAATAATATTATTTTTTAAGAAAATACATATTAAAGAAATTTGAAATAATCTCTTGTATAGGTACATGAAATAATAAATCTCAAAGGATTAGAGAAAGGACGGAATTTTCGTAGAAAGCGGTTCTCGAAGCCGTAAAAATTCGAAAAAGGTTCAAAGGGGTACCGCGAAAAGTCGGGATTTCGGCAGGCGTGACGGGGCCATTAGGTGCGAGAACAAATGCCGGTGCTAGCCGCATCTCTCTCGCCTAACGGCGATCCACGAAAATTTTGCAGAGGTTTTTTGAAAAAGCGTTTACATTAAACAATGCGCCCAAACTTAGAAACTTTGTCGATGACAGAATCGACGCGTTTTAATATAAATGGATTATGTAATTTTTCGTAATATTGAATGTGTAGATACATTTAACATTATTATTTTATCTTCAAGCTGTTTTATATGAATATCAATCCCAAGGATATCCTTTTTTGTGCTTTTAATATAATAGCGCTTTTAATATTACTACTTACAATTTGATTATAAGGTATAAATTGCCCTTCAAAAGTTTCTTTGGCGTTTAGATATTTTATTGTTGTGGTTCAGTGATTAAAACTCAGCGATGTTATAATTATAACAGAATGAAAGGAAAGTTTGGAACAAATACCCATGTTAATAAATGTTTGGTATATGAAGTTTTCAGTAAACATCTTACACGTGTTCAAAGTATGCAAAGTAGACAGAGAATGGGTTTGGTTAACTCGACTAGGATGTTAACTTACAAAAATCCACCATGAAGTTGTTCCTTACAATTAATTACTTCAAGATAAAAATTATTTCCTATATGATTCATGGTAGTTTTTTTTTAAATTATACCACATGTAAAATAATAAAAAGCAATAAACCAGAAGTATTCAAAGTAAAGATTGTAACTAGTGTAGTGTATAAATTACTAGCATTGTTATTTTCAAAACAAAAACTAAAGAGAATATCCAGAAGGTACAGGACAAGAAAACAAAAACTACATGTAGAGTGAACGTAATAATAAACCTTATCATTATAAAGTTCACACCAACTTTTGCATGTATAGTTTTTTCCAATCTCTTACAGTACATCATTGGCTTTGGCAAAGAATATATTGGGAGTGAATATACTTTTAAAGGCGTTCCCTTAATGGAACATCCTGTATACTGTTTAAATGAAAGATTTGATTGTTTGTAATGTTTGTTGAACATTAAATCGGAATACAGCGATATTAAATTTTAACTTTGCTCATATAAGGTTCTATCACGTATATCTATTATTTTAATCCACATAAAGTGTAATTATATTGTTTACTACCTTACGCTAAAAACTGTAATTCTTGTAACATAGAGTGTCATCCTCCCCATACGTCCGGTATATGTACCTATCTACTACCGAAATACATTTCTTTACGTCGAATGTCGAATATTCTTATCTGTGGCCTATTGTCCCTTTTGAAATGGGAAATATTTGCACTTCACGTTGTGTTTGATATATTTTCCGAGGACTAAAAATCGTTATTTCTTATAATACAGTACAGTACAGTACATTGTAAATTCCTGGTACGATATTATTTTTGCACATGTATGTGGCTCTGTATTAAAAACAAGGTATGAAAGCTGTTACATAACTTTTTTTGATGTACAGGGTACATCATGTACATGTACAGGGTGGGCCGTATAAGAGTGCGTATCCCCTTATCTCAGAAACTATGTGAGATAAAAAAAAAGTTTTATATAAATGTTGTTTGCGTTAAAGTTGTCGGTATTTTTTTAATATAGTTATATTTGTAGCTCTTCAATATACAGGGTGATGAACTAAACTTATCTTTTTTTAAATGGAACACCCTGTATATTATTACATTTTTGAAAAGCTCTTCAAAAGACTTGTTCAACGATATATAATATGATGGGTCTGTAGCCCACCGTTTCGGAGCTATTGACTGTTATCTTCAGGAAAAGGTTAATACTTATAGCGAGCTAGAAAAGTTACTGATTGAGGTGATAAGCTGTAATTTGGGCCAAGAAATTCTAATTTGGTCTATTTTATGTAACTTCTGTCTAATACTAAAATAAAAAAAATTGCAACAGTGATGCCAAGTTTCCTGAAATTTAATTTTTCATGATTTTTTTAAATGGAACACCCTGTATTTTATTACATCTCCTGAAAGTCCTTGCAAAGAGGAGTTTATTGATATATAATATCAGGGGTCTACGACACACCGTTTTGGATTAATCTGCGTTTCTCTTCAGGAATTGACACATAAGTTATGCATGTTTCGGATGGTGTTATTAAAATTCTAGATATATAATTTGAAAAATGTAGATGGATTAATATCATATTACTAATATGATATTAATATATATAACTATATATAAATATAACTTATGTGTCAATTCCTGAAGAGAAGCGCAGATTAATCCAAAATGGTGTGTCGTCGACCCCTGATATTATATATCAATAAACTCGTCTTTGCAAGGACTTTCAGGAAATGTAATAAAATACAGGGTGTTCCATTTAAAAAAATTATGAAAAATTAAATTTCACGAAACTTGGCATCACTGTTGCAATTTTTTTTATTTTAGTATTAGACAGAAGTTACATAAAATAAACCAAATTAGAATTTCTTGGACCAAATTACAGCTTATCACCTCAATCAGTAACTTTTCTAGCTCGCTATAAATATTAACCTTTTCCTGAAGATAACAGTCAATAGCTCCGAAACAGTGGGCTACAGACCCATCATATTATATATTGTTGAACAAGTCTTTTGAAGAGCTTTTCAAAAATGTAATAATATACAGGGTGTTCCATTTAAAAAAAGATAAGTTTAGTTCATCACCCTGTATATTGAAGAGCTACAAATATAACTATATTAAAAAAATACCGACATCTTTAACGCAAACAACATTTAAATAAAACTTTTTTTTCTATCTCACATAGTTTCTGAGATAAGGGGATACGCAGTCTTATACGGCCCACCCTGTACATGTACATTTTCTTTCAAGTATTTCAGTTTTAATTGACTAAGGAAAGCTGATTCATTCGATAATATGAGTTTATGAAATATTTGGCCATCAAAACGAAAATCTGATAAAGCTTTTAAGACATAAATTGACATTGCTTTTCTCTTTTATATCTTGATTAATTGACATGAAGATAGGATACACGGAATATTTTATAAATAATGTCGGATTTGCGTATTCTTGCAGTTTGATCGTTGTCTTTTTTACCGTTTTTCTATGAAGTTATGGACGAAGGCAACAAGAAAATCCTTGTATTATTGCGGCGATATTGAAAACAGACGTACAAAGTCGCTACCTTAGCTAAAAAATGTGTTATAAATGTGTTTAAATGATTTTCTTGTGGTGATTTAAGTCTCAAAGATAAGCATCCGGGATCTTCTGTGAACTGACAAAACAAGCTGCTGAGAGTCAACTGTAGATAAGCACCCGTCAGTTATCGCAGGCATCGGGTTATTCTGCAGATACAATTGATCGACATCTAAAGGTATTTGAGAAAAGTTTATAAAAGCTGTCGAATTTGTCCCCAAAACAAACGTATAACCGAAGTGTACCGTTACCTGTTACATTTTCCAAAGATAACCGCTTTATCAAGAAGATCGTTGCATGAGGCAAAAAGTGAATATATTTATACAATCTTAATATGCAGACACAATTATTGAATAAGAGGAGAAATACCTCAGCCTGTTTCCGAGGGAATTCTCTCTTTCTCTTGAAGGAAAATCCATACGGAAAATTTGTATTTGAAATAAGTTTACTGTAAAGCCACTGAAGCGCTGCACAAACAAAAGCAAATTTCAAATCGCGACTCTACAAAAAAAATAATTTCCGAGTGGATTTTCTCATCCGCTTTCACTCGAGAGTATTCAGAAAACTACTAAATACTCATTAGTATCTATTGTAACACGTAGTAAGTAATGTGTTGTCAATATAATGTTATGTTGCTTTAACACAAAAATACCCGACATTGGTTAATCTGAAATGCTTGTTACTTCAATAAAACAACACCGACCACACACTGTAAAAGAATGCAATAAGATATTTCAAAAATTTATTTCATTGAAGTTCTACCGCAACCAGCGCTTAGTCTTGACATTACGGCCACTGACTATTGCTTTTTAAAATCCAGTCCCAATTCATTCATTAAAGCAAATGCAAATGTATGGTGGGAGGTCGAGTTCTTCGCATCGAAAGAACTGGTTCTTGCAAGGTTGAAAAAATTGGCCGATCGATGGTTGAAGTAACAGAAAATGGGGGATTGAACTTTGAGTGTTGGACTATTGTTATGATTTTTATTTTAGTTATTAAAAGTAGGAACCACAAATCCGTCATTGTTAAGGAACCACCCTGTGTAGATATATACAGGCTGATTCACTTAAGGAGGCTCACCATTGGGATATCAGTAATGGTAAGAGATACAGGGTGGCTCAAATTACAAAAAAGTAGCGCAATTTTATGACGAATATTTTGGTAAAAGCAAACCTGAAATATCTTTTTTAATTTCTGAAATATTCTGAAAAAACTGAAAATTTAGATTTTTTAATTTTTGCCGTAATTCATTTGTTTTTCAAGATAAGTTCATGAAATTCGGTTCCCAGGTATAAAATGCTCTATTGATTGCATTGGCGAAGTTAGATCACCTCTATCTCTTATTGTTTTTGAGAGACGATAGTCAACTTTTTTTTTTCTTATGGGCGCCATATTGAATTTTTATATTTTTAGATAGCTCTTCTCATTCTCTTTACGACGATGTATTATAGTATGGGTAAATTTAAATTATTAGGGTAATAGTCATAATTTTTTTTTTATTAGCCTGTTATGACATCGGTCTTTTGAGAAAAGACCTTTTTCGTATTTCCGATCAGTGTTCGGCATTTTCTGTTAAACTCAAAATAAAATAAATAAGTTGATGTGATTATAACTTTGTAAATGAAAAAATCTGTAGTAAAATGTTATAAAATTTATTTAGAATTGCCTTCCTTTACAGGGTTATTTAGAAAATATAATACATAATATTGTTTTTATTTAGCCGCGGCGATAGCTCATTCTGTTAGATGCTGGGTGATAGCTTGTGACTAATAGAATGGTTATACCATTCTATTATGGATGGAATATTGCTGCGCGAGTTCGAATCTCGCCAGGGGAGAAATGGGACCTCTCCCAGGGAATGGTTGTGTGTCTGTGTTTTTTTTTTATTAATTTTATTAAACCTAATAACGTTCTATGTAGTTGTTCTCTTTCGGGATACATATTTAAATACATCTGCTCAGCTGCTATAGAATTTCTTCTGCACTGAATATAAATAGAATACATATTTTTCGTCGTTTGAAAACATTTCAATGGTAACAGTAGCAATACAAATATGAACGAATTAGTGCAACGATGCTAGAATAAACACTTTTGATAATCAATGAACTGACAAGTTTTAGTTTAATTTCATAGCAGTCTAATCAAAAATATTTTTTTATGACTATTACCCTAATAATTTAAATTTACCCATACTATGATACATCGTCGTAAAGAGAATGAGAAGAGCTATCTGAAAATATAAAAATCAATATGGCGCCCATAAGAAAAAAAAAAGTTGACTATCGTCTCTCAAAAACAATAAGAGATATAGGTGATCTGACTTCGCCAATGCAATCAATAGAGCATTTTATGCCTGGGAACCGAATTTCATGAACTGATCTTTAAAAACAAATGAATTACGGCAAAAATTAAAAAATCTAAATTTTCAGTTTTTTCAGAATATTTCAGAAATTAAAAAATATATTTCAGGTTTGCTTTTACCAAAATATTCGTCATAAAATTGCGCAACTTTTTTGTAATTTGAGCCACCCTGTATCTCTTACCATTACTGATATCCCAATGGTGAGCCTCCTTAAGTGAATCAGCCTGTATGTACCTTTTATATTGACATTAGTCTAACTCAAAGTGCACCCAGGATTGCCTAAGTTTGGATCGGCATCGGTTTCTATCCGCATGTGACAGGAATATGAGTATGTTTTTGTACTCTTTCCATCCCCCCTCTATCGCCCCTTTCGATGAAAGGAAGTATTTATTTTACGTATAGCCGTAAGTGTCTTAATGCATTTGCAGGGGACTGAAAATCGTTACTCCTTCGGGACAATGCGATACAGCAGAAATTCTGGAGCTGACATGGAATTGTTTCCCGCGCCGTGTGATGTGCAATTTATCATGCGACACGGTCCGTTTGTGTCAACTTTGTTACAAATTATTTTCCACCCGCAATTCGACGACATTTGCGTCCCGGCCGGTACTGTTTTCGTTGTGCGTCCCCACGGAAATGTTAGTAACATGTTGGCGGTGAAAGGAAAGGTTCTGAAAATTTTGGCAAAGTCAACAAAAGCGTTTGAGCGGTTACATATTTGATTTTTGAATGCTTAGATTGCCTTTTGTTCCAAGGAATTGGATGTAATAGGGATTTATGCATGGTGCTGACAATAGAACAACGCTTACAGAGTACGGAAGAGAAATTTTCCGCATACAAAGGCAGCAACATTCGCTTGAAATTGAAATACAAGTCTATTCAGGCACCAGATACTAATTGTAATTGAAACCGGAATTAGCTAACCTCCAGGTTCTTATAGCCATTTTAATACCGTTAAGGTAGCTGGAATATTTGCCATTGCGTCTTATAGTATTGTACGCAAAGAGATTTAACCAATAAACTTCTATTCTATTCTAAGCTTAGGAATATGTATCTCCACCCCCTGTTTGTTAACTAACTAGAAATTGAATTGTGGCTAATTTAAAACATTTTATCCTAGATTATTCATATTTAAAATGCCTAGTTTTCTAGGGACATTCTAAGAGAAGGATATATCGGTTCTTAAATGTTTAATGAAATAGTATATTAATAGATTAGGTTTCTCAGTGGATATAGTGCAGAACCGTTATATTTGAGGTAGTGGACTTGAGTCATGTGATATGTGCTCTCTTCTATCCTATTATCCTTTTTAATGAGATTAGGGTAAAAGATTAGCCTCGTATTAAGACCAAAATATCAGCAATAAAAGTTCATGTCTGACATCCTATATTTGACATCGTATTGAAATTGAGATTGTTACGAATACCGGTATATCAGTAGGTCATTATAGTTATCAAAATAATGGATAAAGTGTCTTCTCTAAATTTATCACTTATCTACAAGCTGTCGAATTGGGGTTATAGTTTCGAGCTACTCGTACCGAGAGATACTGAGCATAGGACGTGTATCAGAGGCCGGCGGCCACAGCCAATTGTGAACTACTAGTCAATACCGGCTTGTAAATCACAGATGATGTATATTGATTTCTATAAATACCAAAATATTTTTGGTAATGTAAGTTATGTTAAGAATGGCATCCTAAATAGTGGAATCGAAGAGTGGAAGCTCAGCAGCTCAGATGGAAGAGCATTGGTCCGGAAAGCCGAAGGTCCCGGGTTCGATTCCCGTCGCGTCGAAACATTTTTCATTCTACTACAGCTTCAGAAGTTGGATATAGAATCCACCTTACAGCACGGCTTATGTTTATATCAATATGATATGTTTTAACATATCTTTCAATAAACCTTATAAATCGAAAGTTTTAAGGTATACTACTGAATCTGGTACTAAATATCGTCACATGCACATATGTTAAATTTTTTCATGAAAATAAAGTTAGAGCAAGGTTCCTAGAGCACCAATAATAACTGTTGATTGGATTAATATAAATTTCCAATTCCACCTAATTGGAATGAAAATGAATTGTTACACGTCAAAGTAGTCCATGCTGGAATGTAGGTTTGCCTGGCTATTTACAATAACTAAGCCTCATTTGTCGGCGTTAATCAGCCGGATGCAAATTACTCAGTTATATAATGGCGTCATTATACCGGGTAATAGTACACAACTTTATTAAATGGCTTTAGTTCGGGAAGGTCTGCGGTCAGGACTACGATTACTCCTCGGCGGGAGTTAGGAAATCCTTTTCAGGAGGATTTATGTCTCCTCGCCGACGCCGCGATTACCCAGGTACTTAAGATAATTGCGGGGAAGCAACTCGTCATGTGACCACTGACAAAGAGGCGGTAACAGGTCATGTCCGTCTTAACAAAGAGCCTGAACTGAAATCACTTTGTACAAAGTGTATTTCTAAGTAGGTCGACTTGATCTTAGCTCCAAGTACCGATAAGTTAAGTCCAAATGTGACTGTTGACTATTGAGGCCATCCTACCTATACAGGGTTATTCAGAACTTATCCATAATAAAATTTGGGGATGTTCAACATACATGTAGAAATGTGGTAGTGCAAAAAAAATTTTTTTGGCGGGGTCTAAAAACTATTTAAAAATTTTTCGTTGCACGCCGCTGGATACTGGTCCACTGTAATGGAGTGACCTTGGGACTGACAATGCAAACTGGCTAGCACGAAAAAAACTTCGGAAGTTCTGAGAGTATACCGACACCCGGCGCAAAAAAGATTTGCAGCGTTTTTACTTTAAAATAAACTTAAAGATAGATGTGACCAAAGTGACGTGTCTTTAAAATGAATAAAATTTTATTACACTAATTTTGAAGAATTGCGCTACTTGATCACTAGGTATTAGAAACATGAAATTTATAAAAAATTTGCACATACCTTGTTACAAAAGCTGTTCGAAATAATATTCCTTGACTTGTACAAAATTTTGGGCACGCCTTATCCAATTTTGCACTAAACCGAATGTTCCTCCTGGTTGCTGATCTTGTAAACGCAAATTATTAAGTAAATTGGGGATTTTCAGCATTTTGCTGCAACAACCACTCACAAAACCTAACTGTCGATGTGTCGATTAGGAAATCGTTCCGCATACAAGCGCGAAGCTGCCAATGAGTTTTGTTCAACTTCGCCATAAATAAGAATCATGTCCATTAACTCAGCATTACTGTACACATGAGCCATTTTAAAAATTTTACAGTTTAACACTCCTAAGGTAAATAATACACCCGTGAGAGCGACACACATAGACTGACGACTCATAGACAATAGAGATATTATCCCCACTCCAACTTTATTCATCGGTTTTAACCAGGCGTTCCAGACAAAAACGTGTTTACTTTTTTATCACATTCTTAGGAATGTGGTAGAAAAGTATCAGATGTGTTGAAGTACAGTTGCCCAGCTACGTAGTCCTTTATAATGGTATAACTTTAAACATTGTTTACGGGAAATCCTAAACCTTTTATTATACATTTTTTTGGTGATATCGATTTCCTATTTAAGGATGCACATATCCTCAA
This sequence comes from Pogonocherus hispidulus, assembly GCA_963924545.1. NCBI lineage: Eukaryota > Metazoa > Arthropoda > Insecta > Coleoptera > Cerambycidae > Pogonocherus > Pogonocherus hispidulus. The sequence continues at coordinate 44,583,284 of OZ004698.1, read as the reverse complement.
AGTTTTAGAGATAAGTTCTGAATAAGGCTGTATATAGGTTTTAGATATTTTTAGGTAGGTATTAATTATCCGAGTTTCCAGTTAACATTCACAAGTATGTGAGTGCTACGTCCTACCTGATTTAACAATTTATTATTTACTTCTGAGCGTGATGCATTGTAATCATCTCATTCTCAAGAAAAAGAGAGATGAGCGAAACTTTTATAGTCAAGAATTATTTAGAGGGTGTTCCGTCAAATGGAAAAAATTTCCAAAAGTTTAAAACCATAATAGAATATCTGTACATACAAGAATAAGTTTAAGGTTAAGTTCCAAGTCAAATATTTCGTCAAACTTTAACACCCCGTATTTTTAAGGGAGGTATAACAGTTACGGCCAATTTTTACTGACACTAAAGATTTACATACATAGTTGGAGTATCACTACCTATACGAAATATTGTTATCTGCGAATATTGATCTCGAATTTGGCAGCTGCTGAAGCTATAATCATGTTGTACATACGTGGCATAAAAGAAGATTTTGTATTATTATTATGTAGCTTCTATCGGAAAAATATTCTGTTTGTGGGGATAACTCAGAAAATTAGGATAGGTAATGTGTATACAGGGTTCCTAATATGTATATGGAATAATGTATATAACTTTTTTGAAACTATAAAAAAATGGTTCAGATAATAGTTTTTTGGTTAAGTTTTTTGCGTCTTTTGGTAACTTTGAATTTGTTTTAACATTTTTTATACTGGATGTTTTAAAAATGTTACATATATTATTCCATACGTATTGAGCACCCTGTATTGTTGGTTATTGTTCCTTTGGGGGACAATATACGATAAACGGTTCATAATTAATTATAAGTGGAAACCCGAGATCAAAGAATAGCATTTTTTCCATGGCCATAGTGAATGAAGCCACGCGAAATTTGATATTTCCTTTCTACCTCTGTAGAACCCGCGTAAAGTAACAAAACCGTCTATGCCACAGCCACTTTGATCTAAAGCAACTAAGAGCCTTTTTTTTACTCTCCAAACTCATTACCTTTTATGCCAACCAGCGCGCTAGGTTGATTAATGCTTTTTATGCAGAAAAATTCGTTAATGCCTTTAATAAATTACACTACCGTTAAGACAGGTGTATCCCAGGATTATAGCCATATGGAAAAGCATGAGACAACTAGAAAATACGTACCTACTGCATTTAATATACCGGGGTGACTAATGGTATCTTTCTATTGGCGATTCCAAAAATGAATGCGCCCTGTGCATGAAAATATTTTAACCTACTTAAAAGGTAATTTTTGGAGGCTTATTGCTGATATAATGATAAATAACACGTATTTGGGTTTGTTTACCGTAATAATTTAGTAGTGCTTGTGATTTTTTGGTATTGTAAAGTTAAAAACGACGTGGTTAGTATTTGTACACTTTTATTTTTACATTTTAAAATGGCATTCAAAAGAAATCAGCACAACACAAATTGCCGTGTTTATAGGTGTCATTCCACAAAATGTGTCAATAGAAGTGTTTAAGATTGAAGATAGGTAGAAGTTTGGCACTAGTATAAGAAACTGTTTCTCATTCATCTCTCCAAAAGGCATGTAACAATTTAATAACAGGGAAAACGTTCATTTACACAACATAACCACTACTTTGTTGCAGTTTGTCTATACTTTTCTATTATTAGTCTTATAAAAGCAGAATATATTTTAATTTAAACATTATTTAACAAAAAACAAGCACTAATATGGTATCACCATACAGTTTATCACACTTATTTTAGTCCAATATGTAAGTAAACAACTAGGGCACCTGTTTCAACCCCAAAAATTCATATAATTAGCAATGAAGCACTTATGGGACGTATGACTGCTTTTACCAGTCTTTTTATCCTTTATTTCACCCTAACTAGTACATGAAGTCCCTATATTTATGGTAGTTGAATGCTAAATTGCTAGATGATTGATCGACATTTTAGAATTGTTGTCTGTTGCTAAATTGCTAAATGATGTGATATGAAACGCAAAATTTTTACTCGTCTTCCTCCATATTTGTTTACAATTTGCAGCGCCCTCATCGGCAATTTGAATCGGCAATAACTAGCGGTATACATATCGTACACTGAGAAAAATATTTAATCGAGATTGAAATTTCTTACCAAAGATTAAATTATTTATTTGTATTTGGCGAATTAAAGATCTAATTATTGGTATTAACATGACATTTTAATTGCAGTATTAAATATTTAATATTATCTAATAAATTTAATTACCAAGGAGAAACATATTTAATCTGATGAATTAAATGTTTAGTTTTCCAAAATTAGAGTAGGTATTTAAAGTTACCAAATAATATTAAAATTTAGTTAAGTTTTGATATTGTACAGATTATTACATTAATTTATAGAAAACCAAATTTCATAGGAAATCGGAAAAAATATTTATTTAGAAATATAATAATTATTCATATGACCTGTAATAATTGTAGAATATTTGAATATTCTGTATGTGGTATCAAATGCGGCCCGCGAAATAATAATATGCCGCTCCCTCTCCCACACAAGTCTCAGACTTTCGGGCTAATCCTTGTTATTAGAATGAGGGGTAGAGATATTATTATTATAATTATACTTATTATTATTATTATTATTATTATTATTATTATTATTATTATTATTATTATTATTATACACCTACACCTAAGTAATAAAAAAATACTAATAAAAAATATGTTTTCGAAGTTAGAAAAAAATATGTTTTAAAATCTGTACCTAAAATGTTAAAATTGTAATTATATTCTAATTGAAATTACCTAATTCATTAAATTAATTCCAGCAGATGACAGGTGGGCTGAATTTTTAGAAAGGAGGTAAGTTGATTTCCCGAGTGCTTGAACTTGTTGAAGGGCCATCAGTGCCTATAATGTTACCCAAAATATTAGAGGGCACTTTCTTCTTATTTTCTTTGAAATCTTCTATACGGTTTTCTGCCACTGGGTTGGAGCGCCAACCACTATGCCTCTTAACAGTTAATAAATCGACTTCTAAATCCCCAAGTAACGATGGAGACGGTCTGCCGAAACAATGTCCAGTACATTGTCGAGGATTTAGAAGACTTAGAAACGATTCTATATTTTCGGCATTTTCCCAAAACTATTACTGCCAACTGGTTGATTAATGCATTTGTCATTTCTGTACCCCACAAAAATCGAGTATGATCTGTGTTGCTTGGTCGCATCATTATATATCTTCGAACCATTTCCACCATATTTATTCCTTCAACATTCTCGTTTATGATAAAAAACAATCTCGTATCCTTATTTTCGTGAATGGAATAATAATATGAATGCGTTGTCCTTTATTTTAACATTTTGTAGCTGCAGATTGGTCAATTCAGTATGCCTGCAGGCATCCGCAAGTTCCACTATCAATTTATCATAAAATAAGTTCTATCATCGGATTCCCGCAACAAAAAACGGATTAGGTATGTCTTCTTTTATTAGAATCTTAGATTTTTTGGCTGAAATCCTTCCGATTTTCTTTTTAAAAATGCAATTAAATGAACGTACTGTGACGGTCCCTGCTCGGGCGTCATTTGTGACGTTCCCTACTCGAGGGTGTCAATTTGTGACGCTCTTAAATCGGTTTCGGATTTTAATGGTCGGGTTTCTGCCTTCGGGCGCCACCAAACATGGGTTTCACGTGGTGAATGGTCCACGCGGACTCTACTCGCTTATGAGTAAAGGCTGGGTAACGGCAGTGAAGAAGGTGCATACCTGCACTTGCCAGAGGGTCAATGTTTCTTAACCTAAGTAATAAAAGTCACACATTTCCAACTCCTAAAATATTTATTTACTCTTTAAATTCGGTCGGTAAATAAAGCAGTTAATACCAAAATATTAATAGCAATATATGTAAATATATTTATTCATAGAAGCGGTAATAATAAACAAGTGGAAATATATTAGCAACAAATGGTAGCAAGCAGCAGTAAATAGACAAGCAATAATTATTATTCAGGTAAACCTATTCGGCAATCAATAATTAGCAACAAAACGATAGCAACCAGAAAAGCTAAGCACAATAAATTAATAATGCAACAAAATACGTTGTTCTCGGTCTATCGGTTTACTGTACCAGCCTCTGACGGTATTCTATCAATGTACCTAAACAGCAACTTTCCCCATGTCAAACGCTCATAGAGGAACCATTGCCAAGGCACATATTATGATAAAACACTGAAGACACTGAAATACGGGTACCAGGCTTTTGTGTATCCGGAATCTGGGTACGTAAAACTGATGTTCTCTAGCAAGCAACTTTCCCCATGTCAAGCGCTCATAGAGGAATCATTGCCAAGAGATACACCTAGTGAAACGCCCTCCCAAAGACAAAATACAAGCCTAATATTATTTACTATACTCGGTAACCAGTTACACTTAACTAATGCACTCTAACAGGCAACTTTCCCCATGTCAAACGCTCATAGAGGAACCATTACCAAGAGGTACACCTAGTGAAGTATATACTAGGAACAGCGTCTTCAAGCTCACACAAAGCTGCTTCGCCCATGTCAAACGCTCATAGAGCGATCGCAGCCAAGTGAACCTGAAGATAGCTTGTCGGCGGCGGTCGGACTTACTAAGGGTTACCTACTCCTGCTGGTGCTGGTGGTGGCGGAAATGATCAGAAGATCAAAAGATCGGACGGTCAAAAGGCACTTTCTAGGCAGTTACAATGCTTTAAGTAGTAAATCGGAGACACCACGTGACTGTAAATCATATGGGAGAGACATCGCGCATTGGGTGCGCAGATATTTTAACTCTTGGTTCAAATTCGGCCAACCTAATGGTACACGGTACTAATCTACTCAATATATTATTGCTAGCCTAGTCACAGCGTTAAATAATATAAACAAATTACAAAATAATATTTTGATAGATTTACGGGCTTCTACACTTATTTTAAATATCATTATCAAAAAGAACGGTTTTATAACTCCAAGAAATAACTAAATTCTTATTATAACACATCCTAAATAAGTTAAATATATTCTACAATATTAAACAATAATAAATAAATATTTCCAACTTATTTAAATCATTTCGGAAAATAGAAATTATTCTAAGCTCTGCAAAATAATGTAGAGACCTGAAATAAACTAAAATATATTTAAGTAAGGGGATATAAACTCGGCAAAATAAACAATCTTACAATATTAATAAAAATGTAATTGACGTAATACTTGTAAATGACTTTTCTACTTCATTCTCGGAATTTAATTATTTTAACAATTAACTACTATATTAGTAGAATGTTATAAGCAACGGCGGTAATACAAAAAACTTGACCCGGCCGAGGATCGAACTCGGATCTCCCGGTTGAAAAGTCGGCACGCTTTGCACAGCGCTACGGAGCTCACCTACAGTATCCTTCGGCGGAAACTAACATATATTAAATTCTATACTCCAAATAATAAATCCTAACTATAAAAAGGTAACTTCGTTACAGTACTTACTAATATCCGTATTTTTCTTCGATGATATAACTGAACGCAGCATAGAGTAATACACCCAAACCGACGAAGCCTTGCTATGTTTTTGGACGATACAGAAATAGTTTCCTTTTCATATTGTGGGTATTAAAATAAGAAATCACTTCGGCTTCGAAAAGTTAATCAATCAAATATTTTGAAGGGAAATTGTAGGTATATCAACTCCAAAAGCATAAATATTTTGCTTGCTACTTATACAGATTTAAAGGACAGATTTATAAGGGATAAAATCATTAACCAAATGTTTACTCGCAGCGGACCCGACTGGCTAATGAAGGGCTCCTCTTGACACCGTTCAGACCTTAGACCCCAGAGACCGGGATCACATAATCTGGGACGGGGTTGATTCAGATTAAATAATAATTTTGTTTGTTTATACCATTTTAATCTACCTACGGATGGACCGTTCGACCCCCGCAAAGTTTTGGGGGTGATTACAAGCCCTGTAGCGCCCTCTGCTACAAGTTTAATGTATATATTAATATTATATATTGTCTGGAAAAGCTGGGGCGTTGATTAAACTTTGCGGCTCTTTAATTACCGAAGTAGGTGTGTTGGGAACTTAATAAATCGACGAACTAAGCATTTGAAAGGGTGGAAAATGATTAATATTTAAGATATTTGATTTTATATTTAAATGCGTTTGAAACGAAATCCCTTTGAAAAATTACTTGCATGGAAAAATCTAATCCAGTAATTAGAGCAGCATGTTATTTATTTATTTATTTATTTATTTATTTATTTATTTATTTCTTACACTTTATCTAACTGAGTAATTTGCATCTTGCTAATGGGGTATTTTCCTTCAATCGAAATGAAAGTGGAAACCTGTATTTTTATAAAATATATATTTTTTTATATTTATTAGGATAAAAATTATTAAGATTGAATCAGTAGAAAATTTTTAATTCAATTTTGAAATTTTATTCTATATTCGTGACGTCAGTAAGCGAAAACTAGGGAATATGTATCTATAAAGAGGCCACACTGATAATATGTGGCTACTTTCAGTTTGTAATGACGACAAACGACAGCCGACATTTTGATAATTGACATTTGAAATTTCCTGTTTGTGTTTGGCTTGACAACTTGACGTGCTGTATTGTTGTTTTCTTGTGAAGTAAACTTTTATTAAACATGGAGCAAGGTTTTGTAGAGGTTAAGTCCGAAAATTTACCGGATATAGATCCTTTTATGATAAAGATCCTATGGATCCTTTCAGAAATAAAAGGGATGGAAAATGTAAGGTTAGTATTTAACTTAACAGTATTACTGCAAAGTCGATTAAATATATTCAAAAATTACCTTTACAAATTACGATGTTTTTCTATTACTAATAAATACACTTGTAATCAGTCACAGGCAGAGACAACAATTCACAGGTGAAAATATAAACTAAAAACAATGTCTCATGTTTACCATGATGTTTACCCTAACCAAACAATTCAAACATAAACAAAAGTAAAGTTGTCACGCAGTGACACCAACCACACAAAAGAAAATATCCTAGAAATCACTAAAAAATGGCGCAAATTTGTTATCTCTTCTTTTTCCAACTATTTTCCAATGCCGATGTAAAAAAAAAAATAGGAAAACACCCCATTAGGGCCAACAATTGAGGCTTAATTATTGAAATAGAATACAGGTGCTTCAGTTCAGCCATGTTACTAGATTCCCGGCGTAATTTTAGAAATTTTTCGGTATTAAGGACTACATGATACAGGATGAAAAACAGGAAAAACAAACTACTGTTTCTTAATTAAATCAATCTAAAATATACTTTTAATTTATGAAATGAAACAAGAAGTGTTGGTTGCAGTAATTCCTGATTAGTGAAAGTACTATAGATCATTTATTTAAAGAAAAATTCTTTAAAAATAACAAAGAAATACTACAAGAGTAGAAAACTAAACTAGATATCGCAGTGAGTGTTGGTTATAAAAAATGAATTCTTTGTTATTCCTCAATAATGGGAACCGGTTTCGTAGGAGAACCCATTGCCGTATCCAGACCCAGTTTGACCTGCCCACTTGGCGTGTCTGGCTTGCTCTTCAGCATGTGCTGCGAAATGTCTGGCTTTGGCTATTTTAACTTCAGGAGTTTCCTCTGGAACACCATCTGGTGTTATATTGGCATGGGGGTAGGATGATCCATAATAACTGTGGAGAAAGAAATTTTCTTATACACATAAGGTTTTGAGAAATTTGCAGAGGATAAGTGAGTGTTACGTTGGTATCTTTTGAAATGTTGTTATTGATTTTAATTAATTTAAAGGGAATGATGATGAAACGATGAGCAGTGAGTGAATAAAATAGCATAAACACTGTTGAAATGTCAAAAGCAAAACCATGGATTAGTGATTTATATACGCTGTATTTATATTATTACATTCTATCTAATTATTAAATTATGGAAAAATATAGGAAAATATAAGACAAGCTATCCTTGATTGCTGCAAAAAATTTGTACACCGTGAGTATACAGGGTTATTCAGAACTTATCTCTAAAACTTTGAGGATATGTGCACCCTTAAATAAGAAATCGATATCACCAAAAAAATGAATAATAAAAGTCTTAGGATTTCCCGTAAACAATGTTTAAAGTTATACCATTATAAAGGACTACGTAGATGGGCAACTGTACTTCAACGACATTTGATATACCACATTCCTAAGAATATGGTAAAAAAAGTAAACACGTTTTTGTACCTGGAACGCCTGGTTAAGACCAAGCGAATAGAGTTAGAGTGGGGATAATATCTCTGTTGTCTATTCAGTCATCGGTCTATCTCTGACTCTCTCAGTGCCGGTGTTTTATTTATCGTAGGAGTGTTAAACTGTAAATTTTCAAAATGGCTCATGTGTACAGTAATGCTGAGTTAATGGACTGTTACCAGTGGATTATCAATTACGAGTTAGGTTTTGTGAGTGGTTGTTGCAGCAGAATGCTGAAAATCCCCAATTTACTTAATAATTTGCGTTTACAAGATCAGCAACCAGGAGGAACATTCGGTTTAGTGCGGCAAAATTGGATAAGGCGTTCCCAAAAGTGTGTACAAGTTAAGGAATATTATTTCGAACAGCTTTTGTAACAAGGTATGTGCAAATTTTTTATAAATTTCATGTTTCTAATACCTAGTAATCAAGTAGCGCAATTCATCAAAATTAGTGTAACAAAATTTTATTCATTTTAAAGACACGTCACTTTGGTCACATCTATCTATCTTTTAGTTTATTTTAAAGTAAAAACGCTGCAAATCTTTTTTGCGCCGGGTGTCGGTATACTCTCAGAACTTCCGAAGTTTTTTTCGTGCTAGCCAGTTGGCATTGTCAGTCCCGAGGTCACTCCATTACAGCGGACCAGTATCCAGCGGCGTGCAATGAAAAATTTTGAAATAGTTTTCAGAACCCGCCAAAAAAAATTTTTTTGCACTACCACATTTCTACATGTATGTTGAACATCCCCAATTTTATTATGGATAAGTTCTGAATAACACTGTATAAAAAAATTTGAAAATGTCAGCATGAAGCTTTCTTTTAATTTTCTCTTAACTGATTTTCCTTCTTTTTGTAAAAACGTATCCAATCATGCCGAAAATTAAAAGAAAGTGCTCTTATTAAATTTAATGGTGATAGCTGTATCTCGTCAGAAACCATATTCTTGGGTCAAACGTGGCTTCCTCTACTCCAGAAGGATATTAGTAGTGGAAAATTAATAATAACATGGTAATCAGTTATGTGATGACATTTTGAATTAAAAATGTCAATCTGACAATTTTTTATCATATAAACTTTCTACTGACGACAAATCGAGGTCCGATTGGAACCGTTTAGAAAAAAGCTAGTCAAGTGTTTAATTTCTTTTAAATCTTATTATAGTAATTATTTTATTTAGATATAATTTAAAATATGATTTGTAATATTACAGAATTTTGTATAAAATTAAAAAACCGCTGATGAAACTTAGTTAATTGATCAAATATTTATTTTGTTACATATTATAGGTACAGTGTTTTTTTGGGGGCAAACATTAGAAGATTGTCTTGTTATTAGAATAGAATAGAGTTTTATTGACTTTTACATACATAACAGTACATTAACAGTCATACCTAAGGACAAGTAAAAGAAGAAAACTCCTTGATATTAAAAAAACAAGTCGTTAATAAAAATTTTTTTGTGAAAAAGTGGAAGGTTTTCAGAGACATCAATTTCAGTTTCTCTTGCTTAAAAAAATTAACATATGGATTATATAGATCTATTCTAAGTTTATGGTTCTTAGTAATATTTATTCGTGAAAACGGAACTATAAGATCACCACCGTGCCTAGTGTCATGATCATGAACACTCGAATGGGTTGGTAAATTAGACTTATATTCATGTACTAAGCAAAGCGACTCCAGCAAATACAGACATGGAAGGGGTAAGATCTTGTAGTTCCTGAAAATGTCTCTACTGTGAGTATAGTTTGGCACATTAGCCACTAGACGAGCGGCGGCCTTCTGTAGTATAAACGGTCTATGCGATGAACTGCTATTTCCCCACAAACCTACCCCGTACATCATGCGACTGTGGAACAACGAGAAATATATCGTTCGCATAACGTTGTTGTCTACAGAAGATCGCAGCTGTCTCATGACAAAAATCTGTATTGCAAGCTTTGAGCAGAGACAGTCAATATGCGCTGCCCAATTTAAAGAAGGATCTAATGTCATTCCCAGTAATTTTACAGGGGCAGCTTAGCGCAATTTTTATCAGATGTAAAGGTAATCTGTTGCGTTTTTGACATATTTAATTTTAGTTTATTAGCTGAAAACCATGTTGTCGCATTATTGAGACTGTCCCTGCCCACTTCACAACTCCCTGCAGTTAAAAGAGTCGTGTCGTCAGCAAAAAGAACACAGGTACTCCTTGTAATATTGACCGGTAGGTCATTAATGTAAATTAAAAAGAGCACCGGTCCCAGTACAGACCCTTGAGGAACACCTCCAGTGGTAGGAAGCAATGCCGAATTTTGACTGCCAATGCTGACATACTGTTGCCTTCTTGTTAAATATGAGCGAAACAAATTTAATTCATTATTGCGAATGCCATAATACTCTAATTTTAGAAGCAGTATATCAACATTTACACAGTCAAAAGCCTTGCTTAAATCACATAATGTGGCCTGCGTTGCAATGCCCTTGTCAAGACCTTCTACCACTTCCTCTATAACAGCTAGTAAAGTATTACACTTTGAATATTTAATATGAATACATCCGGTTTCCTGTTTTTGGTTATTTTACAGGTGGTGTCATGTGATCCCAAAAAAGACTAATATGAATCATAAAAATGCACCACAAATAAGTTACAAACATTATCTATAATAATATATCTCAACCCCTCATACTAATCACAAGGATTAGCTCAGAAGCCTGTGACTTGCATGGGAAAGGGGTTGTGTATTATTATTCAGTAGGTTTCATTTGTGCCTCAGGAATGATATTTGTGCTGCAAAGAATTAAATCTGTAAAACCTCATTAGTTAGGGGAACAGTCCGATCAACCGATGTTAATCTCTGAAATTAACACCAAGACGTTCTTTTTATTCTAGTCACATATATCAGGAAGGTTTCCAAGCCACCCCTGCGCACGGCTTTACGAGTAGACAATTTAATTAAAAATTATCCCGCGGAATGGGGACTTGAACCTACGACCTTAGAATCGACACACCAAACTCTGAGCCACCGATCCGACTTTTCAAGAATAATAAACAAAAAGGTTTTGGTGTGATAAATCAATAATAACAAATATATTTTAATTGTTTTTTTTTTTCGGGAAAAAGAAGGCACCTATAGTTATATTAATCACGTCCCAGGTTATAGCGAAAAAATAGCTCGCAGAATAGAACGAAACGGGTGTAAAACGATTAGTGTCAACAAGCGTACTATTGGGAGAATTTTGATAAACAATAAAGAAAGGGTTAATAAATTAAAACAATCGGGGGTATACCAAATTAGCTGCGCGGATTGTAATGCCGTGTATGTGGGTCAAACTGGCAGAAGTATCGAAACGAGAGTAAAAGAACATAAAAAATCCATATTAAATAACGCAAAAAATTCAGGATTAGCGACGCATTGTATCACAATGATACAATAAAACAATCATTTTATAGATCAGAAAAATGTAAAGGTACTGCATCGGGAAAAGAAAGGAAAGCGCTTAGATCTGTTAGAGCAATTAGAAATTTAAAAATCTTTAATTATAAATCCGTGTACTACCAATGATCAGATAGACTTTACACTCTCGCCCTTCTTAGAAATGGTAATAAAAACTCGGGCTTCACCAGATGGTAGAATCAATCGGAGGTAGGCTCGTAAACAAATAAATAACGAAAACGCGCTTGGAAATATTTAGTAATAGACATTTACTCTATTGAAAAAGGCCTAACAAGCCGAAATACTAGTATATAGAGTGTTTTCTATATATTTCTTGGAACATCTAAATGAGATCAATGTTTTTTTCAAAACAATTATTTTCACGATGTTTCATAAAGAACCATCCGCTTCGAGTATCCACTTTAAATATATTTTAGTTTTATACCGGTGCTGAATAATAAATATATTGAACACATTAAGATAAAATGTTCATTTGAAGTGTTTTAAGTGCTATTCATTTGTCAATCTACCTCTGTACCGATTCTGTAATAACAAAAATTAAAAATTAACAGAATTTTTCGAGAGCGGTCTAAGGTCAAACTCGTATCTAACTGAAATTAACGCAACCCTTATATGACGTCCCTCCGAGCCGAAACTAAAATTGATCATCCCTCACGGGATAAATGGTCACAAACAATTCTGTTGGTCGGAGACTGCGACAATGCCCGCGTGATTTATATCCTATGGAAATAATAATTCCTGTCTGAACCTACGCTGCCCTATCCTATATCTAACAAGTTTCGGTCTCTGGTCTGTTAATAATACCAGTCCCATATCCGAGATTTGCTGTATACATTTTATTCATGCCCCTGCCGTCCCCTCCCCTGCTGTCTGACGAGATATATGTCCCCGGTAATCAACGACATGGCCACCTTTAAAGCTACGTGACGTTTATTGTATTGGACCTCTTGATGTGAGATAATATACAACCAATATAATATACGCTGACGCTGGGTGCAATTCAGCCTAGAGATGCCACGAGAAGGGAAGAGAATTTCATTGCGTGTCGCTTCTGAAAAGCGACACGCAATGAAAAACATTTTTCAGACATTATCAACGGGGTGAAAAGGGTCTCACTAAAAATCTTTCTCTCTTGTCAGATAAGTTACAAATCGATTACGTATGCATCATATACAGTCTGTCCCTAAAGTAACTCCCCCTACCCACATTAACTTTTAAATTAGTTGAGATATCGACCTCAAACAAAATGTGGGATGAATGGTATAAAAAATACTGCATTCTACCTGTTAACGGAATTTTGACAACTGATAGATGGCGCCAGAGTCGCTGTCGGCATATTGTGTCTTCAGGAATATGTGTAGCAGGAGGTTTAACATTTAAGAATTCTTAATAATTTAAACCATAATATTTGATAATCTCATTAATAATTTATCACTTAGTTAACTTTTTAGCTTAATTAAATAAATTAATAATTAATATAAAGAAAAACATAGTTAAATAAGCCAATAAATAATATTAAAAATATACTATAAAAAAACAAACACAATATATTAGTACATGATAGCTAAATAAAGATAAATAAAAAAATAGGGAAAAAATTGTTCTAATTCATTATTTAGTGAGGGAACACCCACAAATAATACCTCTGTGGCCACACCTCTACCTTCTGTCACCCATTTCAAGTCTTCCATCAATAGATGTTTATACCTCGGCCCAACCTATGCATCGTTATTTTTCTCTGTTACACACTTACACACTTTACTTACTATCGCTCCGTCCTTGTCTCCAAATTGAACATGTCTTTATTTGGAGATCCGTACATTAATAATTTTACTAGAAATGGGAGAAAATCGCTGTCGCGCTTTTCGTTCCCATTTATAGCCCTACCGGGGGTCCAGGCCTGCGGCCTGGGGTGACAAAAGCATCTATAATAATATTATGTTTAAGAAAACACATATTAAAGAAATTTATATGTGTATATGTATTAAAGAATTTATATTAAAGAGATTTTTGTTAATATTTTGAGGAATTGTAAGGGTACTCTATTCTTGATGGTAAAACATCTTAATTTTTTAAGTGCTGAAAGTAGAATTTATTTTTCAGTAAACATGTTTACCAATTTTATCAATGGGACCAAAAATATTGTAGCTACTTACTTTTGTAAGCTAAAATGATGAATTTAACAGACTGCCAAAATGAACGAATTAATTCCAAACTTTACGTGCAGAAAGAATAAAAGCTACGGATAATGAAACAGAATAACTAAACACTAATACTAATAAATAATTGGAATTAAAAAGTTAAAAAAAAATTGCCTTCAGCGTGACTCGAACTCGCGAAATCAGCATTATCACGTTTTGAATCCTACGACTTTCTTATTGCGCTACCACGCCTGTTGTCAAAAAGTTTACCCTGACACTTTTTAAGTATGTATACTGTATCTGTCAACCTGAAAAAATAATTTTTATCGATTTTCTAATTGGAAAACCATTTCGCTTCAATATTTTGGTAATCAGAAGTGTTTGGTAGTCGGTACTATCGATTCCGTTAGAAATATTTTAACCTATTTGAAGTTTAATTAATTTGACAGTTTTCGTGGGAGGTGCTTGTCGTGTTAGTGCAATCTCACACCGGCAGATAAAATAAGAAAGAAGTTGAGACGGATGCGACTCGAGATTTTCGAAAACGAAATAGAATAGATGTAGAAGAAGTCGATGTACGGTCTCGAAAAAAAATCTCAAAGGATTAGAGAAAGGACCATTAGGCGCGAGGACAAACGCCGGTGCTAGCCGCATCTCTCTCGTCGAATGGCGATCGAGAAAAATTTTGCAGAGGTTTTTTGAAAATGCGTTTAAATTGGGAAAATGCGTAGGAAACGGTGCGAAAATACCCCTACGCATTGGAGAAAGGCCGGGGGCGACCTTCGGTGGCTTGTGGGGATCGTTCCGCGATCGCCCCTCGGAGGAGATAGCTTTGAAACTTTGTCGATTCGGCGACGGAATTTAGAGCGAGACAGAATCGACGCGTTTTAATATATATGGATTTTCATGATAAAAAACGAATCGTCTTTCTCTACGTTTGTTTCTTATGTATAGATTTTTATGGATGCTGTTACCTTCCTGAATGAATGTTGCTATACAGTCCGAGTTTAGCTTGAGAATGTGCCAAGAAGTGTTGGTGTTTGGCAAGTTGAACCTCGGGAGTCTCGACAGGATTGCCATTTTTGTCTATTTGGGGATAGTGTTGTGGTCCCGTATATGGCTGCCAACCTCCGTAATTGTGATTGACGGAGTACTGTACTTTGTTAATTTCAGGTGTTCCGTAATTGGTCCAGATACCAGGGCTGCTTGTGTAGTCTGCCGTACCTGTTCATAACAAAAACACCTGTCAGAATAAATCGTTACTAATTTTCGAATAATTATTTCTTATTATAGTTTACAATGTTATTATATCCAAAAATGTTTATACATAAAAGTATTATATTGTGTTCGCCAGAAATATGGACACATATGGGAAACTTTTTGTTGAAGGGAGTTGGAACTTTGGTGTGAAGATATCACTGACGTAGTTTTCCACATAACTCCAAAACACTATATTGCACTCGAAGCGCATTTTGCCCACCAAGTTGGCATCATCTGGAAATGATTAAAACTCAATCTCCAGGTGTTTAATCTTCTCCAGATGTGCCAACTTGGTTAGCGAGACGCGCGTCGAGTGCAGTACAGTGTTTTGGTGTTATGTGGAAAACTACGTCAGTGATATGGGAAATTTTTTTATAATCTTTTATTTTAAACTCAATAGTAATACACTTATAAATATTTAAATATCTTATTTCGTGTAAAAAGTATTCTCAAAAAGTTGATTACTCAAGAGTACAGTACTTTTATTTTCTAAAAATTCTAATTTTTCATTACTTTTTCTTCACCCATCTTCACCCATTCTTCCGCATTCCAGAAAATGAACTGTTCTAAAATTAGCTAATTACTATGGGAGTCAACAATCGTTGACATACAAACGTGTCAATCATGATTGCCCCTAAATACATCAATTTATATTAAATATAATTTACTTTTTAGTTAAGTTCCTAAGATATATTTCTAAATTACATTTAAATAGCTTCTAAGTTGTGTTGAATATGGATTTGAATGTTGTCACAATATTTTTTTGACAATCTCGATTAACCAGAGTACATTTTTATGATGTCTCATAATAAGTTAATTGAAATAGACCATTTCCTGTGATGCACAGAGAAAATGAAGGAAAGAAAATCGGTAGAAAATGTTAAATTGTAAAAAGCAAATTTCAAAAAGTATTGGGGCTTAAATAAAGTATTGAAGCTTCAGGTTTAAACCTCGTTTCAATTTTAACCAACTTCTAAAGAACATCTTTGTATATTTTGGGAAATAATGTTACTTTAGTTTTGAATCACATACATATTTTTTAATCCACACTGTATACGAACTGAGATATTTAGATTTGAAAGTGGAATCGTCGTTAGTGCATTTTGATATTGAAAGTTTTCTGGCAAAATTTCTGCCGTTACTGCATCATCAACTTACAATCAAATTTTTGACTGAAGGATTTAATTGTGGAAACGAGGTTTTTGGCATCTGAATTCTTCCTATCATTAATATCCAGATTTCCGAAACGAATTTAATATTACGTGACTACTTGAAAGTTACTTGTATGTAGGATTACAATCAACAAGATGTGTTTTTTTCTTCGAAAGGGTGGTCTATAAAAAAACTCCCGATTGCACTCAGTGGAGCGTCGTATTAAATTCCTCAGTTGACGATCAAACGGTAACGTCTGTTGCATCTGCATCGTAAATAATACATGGAATGGAATATTTTGGGTTTAGTTCAGGGTTTATAACACGTAACAAAGTTGGTTTTATCGAGTCATAACTTCTGCATCTTTTCTTCTGTTGAATACGACCTACGTTGGTAAATACGGTTATCTACCATATTTGTCCACAGTTAAAACTGTTATTCGCCTCATTGATCGTAAAATTAAACATTATTAATGCGAGATTATTTGAAATGTAGATTGTATTCTTCATTTAAGCAATTTAATATTATACAAAGTAGTATCAGTGGGAAGGAAAGTGTCATCAGAGCATATTTCATTGCTAAAATTCAATTAAAGTTAATAATTGTTTTGAAAAAAACATAGATCTCATTTAGATATTCCAAGAAATATATAGAAAACACTCTATATACTAGTATTTCGGCTTATTAGGCCTTTTTCAATAGAGTAAATGTCTATTACTAAACGTTTCCTAGCGAGTTTTCATTATTTATTTGTTTACGAGCACCTACCCCCGATTGATCCTACTACCATCTGGTAAAGCCCGAGTTTTTAGTACCTTTTCTAATAAGGGCGAGAGTGTAAAATCTATCTGATCATTCGTAGTACAAGGATTTATAATTAAAGATTTTTTAATTTCTAATTGTTCTAACAGATCTAAGCGCTTTCCTTTCTTTTCACGATACAGTACCTTTACATTTTTCTGATTTATAAAATGATTGTTTTCTATACAATACGTCGAAAATCCTGAATTTTTTGCGTTATTGAATATGGATTTTTTATGTTCTTTTACTCTAGTTTCAATACTTCTACCGGTTTGACCCACATACACGGCATTACAATTCGCGCAGTTAATTTGGAACATCTAAATGAGATCAATGTTTTTTTCAAAACAATTATTTTCACGATGTTTCATAAAGAATCATCCGCTTCGGGTATCCACTTTATCAATTAAAGTTGTTTTATCAAATATACCGACAAGGTATAAATTTCGTATTATTCAAATAGTAAGATTACTTGTAACACATTTCGTTCTAAACGTAGGTGCAGGATTTCCTTACAATTATAAACTTAAATTTGGAATTATATTTTAAACAGAAGGTGGACCCGTGCGCAATTATCCAGACGTCAGTTGCAGCTCACCGATAGCCTTGGTAATTGTTTTTATATAAGTATTATTCGATTATAACTTTGTGTAATGGCTGAGAAATAATTTAATTACTTCTTGAAGTGGACTGAAATTATTGTAATTTACGTGCCGGTAAAACAGAATCATTTTCAGCCCCAAGTTTTCTTTAATTTTTAGGATAATTTCTGTAACTAACAAAAAGACTTTATGTGGTCTATGTGGCGTTGTGGTACATTTCTATCTACGTAAATAATATAATAATTGTGAAATTTTTCACGTGACACATTATTTTTCATAAGGGTATATTTTATGACAGTGAACTCAAATGAATGTGAAAAGTAACACTATAAAATTGAATAAACAATTCAACCATCGATAAAAGCAGTGCGCGCTTTCGTCTTTGACATATGACATACCCATCTGAGTTGGGCATTGAGCAGTATGTGCCATAAATATATAATTAAGTTTATTATATGTGTGGTGCCGTATTACTCTGCGGTTAGAAAAAGAAAATTGACAGTTATATTTTCATTATTTACGGCAATACGTTTTTTCTTATCGTTGATGCACGTGATCACATTTGTTAATAAAAAAATCGAAATTTCTTATCGAAGATAACACATGGAAAGCATATCCATAAGTATTATACACACATATACGTGTAGTATATTTTGAAATAGAATTAGAAAAGCTCGATATAAGTACGTTTATACCACACCGTGCCGGTTTTTTGACCGATTTCATTAATTATAGTATCTACAGAATAGAAAGAGTTAAAAAAAGGACATTATTATGATAAATGCTGCGGAAAGTAGCTCACAGTTTGGTTTACGGTTCACCGAGGTAGCGATAACTTCACTACCTTGCAAAACTAGTCATTATAAAATATATTTTGTTCATTTTGTGAAGTTATTTAAACATAATTTCATTAAATTCCTGACATCACATAGAAGTCAAAATAACGTTCGTTACGTTAATAATTTTGTTTTTACACATTTAAACACAATTCTATACCCCTGTATGTAGACTACATATTGAAGCTAGTATGACTGCCTACTACTTAGCCTATATTTTATGTATTACATAAGATCATCAAAAAGAAGAGAAGATAGGAGAGCGCCAGAAGATTCTACCCAGCCTGCAGTGTAGAGCCAGCGCAGGAGGAGACCCCACGAATCGCCCACGCCTATCACTTTTTGTGATCGGGGTTGATAAAGGATGGGGTCCACCTCTACGAGGCAGTCCAGGCTTGCAGCGATGGGGAGGATAAAGAGCGATAAACCCGCTAGGCCCCAAACCATCTCAGGCCATGACCACGGTCAATAAATATTGGCGTTGGCGCATAAGATCATCATTAAGATATTTTATTCAACTACTTTAGCAAACCTTAACCTTAAGAGGTTAATGTAGGTTAAGAGGTGGATGTCCCACTTACTACCTTGACTCCAATCCTGATGGCTAGCCCTTGCTTGAGCATGAGCTAAAAAATGCTGAGCCTTAGCGAGCTGAACCTCCGGTGTTTCCACAGGAACTCCTTCCTTAGTTATCAGCGGTACGTGCTGGGCGTCATGGAGAAGAGGATATCCTAGGACGCCCCTTCTGTACCTGTGATGTTCACCGGTGGTTGCTCCTTGTAAAACTGTAAACACAAAATAACCAGGGTGTAACATCGGAGATTTCTATCAAATTATTTTTAAACAATAATCGATGTTATAATCTGGAAAACCCATTTTGCCCGAAATTAACTGATGACTAGTACAACAGCGATATTAATTGATTTGTAACTATTACAATGTTTACACCCAACCCTTAAAAACCCAAATGACATTCTAATACCTAATGGCTCTAAGTATGCGTAATTAATTATGTCTAAAATGCAATGCAAAGAAAAGTAAGCTAAAGTCTAAAGGAATATTTGTGAACTACAGAAACTGTTCAATTGCAATTTAGTTTCAAAATATGTTTATGAGGTCTATTGCAAGTGTTCGTCAGTTGAACATCAAGTTACATCCATTTCTTCTGATGAATATTTATGTTTAAGTTGGTAAAATTCACCAGTTCACCACGTTTACAAAATGTTTGGAAGAAATGTTTTTCTTCGTCATAAATTCGTTTTTTCTTTAGGGCGTCGGAGATTGGAAGCCCGATTCTCCATATGATTGATCTAAATTTTTAATTTTTTTTTGGTTATGCGTCGAAATTTTCATTTTGTGTAGACTTCTTCTACCCCTTTCATTAAGATCTCCCTCAGTCAGCCTTTCTTCCTTTCCTGCCCTTATATCACTATCATTACTATACTTTTTAGATCCATACTTGTTATGTATACAGGGTGGACCATTAGTGCGTATGCGGACCATACCACCTATACCGTTAAAGTTATGAGAATAATTTTTGGTACGAAGTTAGATGCCAGTGGCGTGCACATTTTAAAATTATTTTGGCACATAGAAGATGTTTAATATTAAAATGCCAAACCGAACATACATTTTTTTAAATGGAACACCCTATATATTTTTAGATTTTTGAATTAAGCATACTTTTCTGAACAATTTAATATAGCACTTAATATATCTAAATTTACACGTGGCGACGTTGTTGCAAGTTTTCTATGAAAAAGGTCTCTACTTCGCATTATTGTAGCTCTCCATTTAAATGAGATATGACGTCCATTTTCTCATAAGATACATTAAGAATATGTCGTTATTCAAGAAAATATAACGATTTAAACAAAAGTTACATTTGCTATACAGGGTGATACATTTCGCATATCGTAATTTTACTTCAAAATTTTAAATGGAATACCCTGTATATTATCATGTCGTCTTAAAGAGCTCCTTTTCAGCTTACTAACGATACCATACTTGGTGGGCTTAAATAAATTTCATTTGTTAAAAAAAAGGTTTGAAACTTGAAGAACTGTTGAAATTAAGATAAGTTGTAAAAAGATAGTTGAATAAAAAGTTTATACTGGCAGTTTATTATTAGTCTTATTGTTAATAACAAATTGTGAGTCACACTTAATAAAAAAATAATTCAAATTTTAATAAATAACGAAAATAACCATGTCTTCGTGGTTGGTTGTAAATTGTAAAGATAAATTATTATTAATAGGGATACCTACTATACTCTTATATAGGGTGCTTTGAAAACAAAATTGAAAAGTGGCTTGGCGAACTGTCACTGTCATTATTAATGTTTCTATTGTGTTGGTTTTATTGTATCAGTCAGTATTAGAGGAAATATTCAATCTACCCATATTATCGAAAATTAATTTTATTAAAGAAGAAATACTAGACATGATTTTCAAGAACCGTTGAAATTAAGATAAGTTGTATCTTAATTTCAACGGTTCTTCAAGTTTCAAACCCTTTTTTTAACAAATAAATTGTATTTAAGCCCGCCAAGTATGGTATCGTTAGAAAGCTGAAAAGGAGCTCTTCAAGACGACATGATAATATACAGGGTGTTCTATTTAAAATTTTGAAGTAAAATTACGATATGCGAAATGTATCACCCTGTATAGTAAATGTAACTTTTGTTTAAATCGTTATATTTTTTTGAATAAAGACATATTCTTAATGTATCTTATGAGAAAATGGACGTCATATCTCATTTAAATGGAGAGCTACAATAACGCGAAGTAGCGACCTCTTTCATAGAAAACTTGCAACAACGTCGCCACGTGTAAATTTAGATATGTTAAGTGCTATATTAAATTGTTAAGAAAAGTATGCTTAATTCAAAAATCTAAAAATATATAGGGTGTTCCATTTAAAAAAATGTATGTTTGGTTTGGCATTCTAATATTAAACACCTGGTGTGTGCCAAAATAATTTTAAAATATGCACGCCACTGGCATCTAACTTCGTACCAAAAATTATTATTATAATTTTAACGGTATAGGTAGTACAGTCCGCATACGCACTAATGGCCCACCCTGTATATACCACTTCAGCTTTCTCATCATCAATTCTTGTCAAGTTGTATACTGTAAAATGTATTCCGTACAGTATTGTATTTTGTTGTCCTTACAAATTCTTGAGATATTTAATTCCTATTGCGTTTATTTGTAATTCTTGGTTTTTTCAAGGATAACCATGATTCACTGACAAGTTTCTGGTTACTATCTAATTGTTTAGAAGCAAAGTTTATACAGTTAATAGTTGGCTTGTCGACTTTTCCTCTTGTACGTTTTATTAATTTGTGGATAATTATAATAAATTGTAGTGGACTTCCACTGTGGTCCTGTTTCAATCGTGGTCTTAATTACCTGGGATTCGGTGAACGGTTTCCTGAAAATGAACTGTTCTGTCCGTGTGTAATTCTGTGACTATGAAGTGTGTCGCTTTGGCCTGTTGAACCTCGGCCGCGACCGGGTCAACAGGTTCCGCCTGGTGGGCGTAAGCACCTGAGATGGATGAGTGGTTTTGCATTAAATATGCCCAACAAGGGCGCGCAAAAAGGGTGGTTTACGCTCGACGTGAGAGGATGAATTTAGTAGACTGATTAGCATGGATTAGCCGATTTTAAAGTGTTATTTGTTCCTCTACCACACCACTGGTTTGCTAACAATAACGCCAAATATTTTATTTAAAATCGCAATATACTGTGTAAATACGCGATCTGTAAATATAGTAAAAAACATGAAATCGGAAGTCTTCAAAATATAGATTCTAAGTGTAGTTAGGATCCAAGGCAAACTTTTAAACTATTCTCCGAGAAACATTTGTATAAAATTTAATTAAAGGGAAATATTCACAAAGTACATATCTAAAGTTTGTCAGTGGCTCTTAGTTTGACATAAATCAGAGTGTTTAACAGACTCTGAAATCCTGGAGAACCCTGTACCTACATGTAGACAAGAAATAGTCATATTTTTTGGAATAGCTTTGAAACTATAAAAGCATAATTGAATAACTAACGTATTGTTAAAATCCATTAATACAAAAAATAAAATGTTAAAAATTTGCAATAAATCCTAATAACCTATTGGTACAATTACAGTGCAAGACATAAAAAATAAACAAAATTCTTTAGTTGGAAACACTAAGCCAGCATAATTTTTGTGCTAAGTAGATAGAAAATAACAAAAATAATAAACAAAAACTATGAGATATAGTAAAAACAAGGAAGACTAACAAAAAAAACACAATCTGCTGTAATACATTAATAAAACTGACTATATGAATTCTGTCGTGCATTTTGGTTCATAGAAAAAATATTAGCAGATAGAGCAAATCACTGCAACTCGTTCTTTCTTGCACAAGTCGACTCAATGTTTTGTTTAACATCATCCATAATCTCAGAAATAAAGAGCTATGCGGATGTGGATAATATTAGCACAGAAACAATTACAGGGTTATGAGTGAATCCTTAAAATTAATAACAATCGAACTATTTAGAGACATTTAGCTACCAGATATAATTAATCCTTTGCACAAAAGAAGAGATCAAACTATAATCACGAATTATTGCCCAATATCTTTTTGAGAAGATCCTTAATAGAGAATACAGTATCATTTTGTAGGTAAAAGAAAGCCGAATCGAATACGATTGAAAAATACGGGGTATCACATTTAAAAAATATAAGTTTGATTTACCCCTCTGCAGTGGATCATCCTGTATGTTCCAAAATAATTTTAAAATGCCTCTGAATGGTGTACATAATGTCCTAAAAGGAAAAAAATGTATATTTTACTGCAACTGAGTAATGGACCTAGGCGTCTTAGGAGACTCACCCTGTATATATATTTATTTGGTCCTTAGCGTGTAAACCACAATTTTATTTAGGTATTATACGTTTATAATAGTATTCAAACATACCTAGGTTTAGGTTTTTCAAATTACTAAAAGATGGCACTATAATTCAATATTTCGATATTCTAGAACAGAAATTTTAACATTGATTGTCATAGATTTGACAATTATTATGGTCCATCGATTAAATAAATAATTGCTCGAGATGGCTTGAGATCTACTTGTGCTCTGTTGTAGTTAGGTATGTACAATGAACCGTTCATATGCAGCTGCATCCTGACGAGGCATTATATGCATAATTATGCAATTTACATCAATTGCAGCCTTCAGATGCAACAGGAATAATCTATCAGATTAATAGTCATTAATAGTCAAGTAAATGCTTGAGTTTTTGTTATAAACATTGCCTACAATCTTTTTATTTGTCACAAATATTATCTCAGGTTTAAAAAAATGTTGAAAATAGTTGTGTATGGTACTATGGATCTTGAATTGCACAAATGTGTTTCATGTTACGTCTAACGTTTATAACGTTCGTAAAATAAAATGAAAGGCGTCTTTGCAAACATCTGTTATACCACGCACTCTGTTCACTGACGTTTAGTGATTTACTATTCATATCCAGACTCTTAAAGGTATTTTCTTGTGTGTTTTATTTCTTTGAAATATCCTAATAATCCAATAAACCAGAATATTTGTTCACCCTTTATTAATAACATTTTTCACTCCAATAATAGAACCATTCCACTATATTTATTATCTTCCTCAGGGTTAATGACGTGCTGTGTTTATTGTCAAAAAGTTTTAAGAACATTTACCAAAATTAGATGAATCTCTAAATATCGTATTTGACTTGACAATCATCCGAAGTAGACAATCAAAAATTACAACCAAGAATACGAAACGTTTGGTAAATCCAATAATGTTTGTAACAATTTTGAAGTGGGTCGTGTGTTTGATATTAAATGAGTATTGACATTGTAAATAATAATGTTGATAAAATAATTTAATACAATAGTGCCTGAATAAATATGTAAACACTGATATTATATTTGGTTATAAAATAAGTAATCGAGTGATATGCACCCTTTAATATTCATGGTCTATTTCATAAAATCAAAACTGAAGATGATTATGAAAATATTATTTACATCTATGTTAACTATACTGACTTCTCCAAGGCCTTCGACAGTTTAGATCACAGCCTGCTGCTTTCCAAGTCAGACACATTCAGTATAAGTAACAACCTGGTAGGTCTGTTTCATTCATATCTGTGCAGTCCAGCGCAGTATATTCATTGTTTTGGATATAAATCGCTCTCCTTTATTATAAAGTCATCGGGCGTTCCACAAGGGTCAGTATTGGGGCCAATGTTTTTCATAATTTTTATCAATGATATTGCGACTGAATTTAATGTTAACTACTTACTTTAAGCAGACGATTTGAAAGTGTTCACAAAGATAGACTGTCAGAACGAGTGTCAAATTGCAGAATAACTTAAGTAACTTAAATGCTTGGTGCAAGGAAAATAGGTTGCTGTTACATCCAACTAGATGTAATGTGATGTATTGTCGTAAAGAAGACAATATATAATTCTCCGGCGTCCAGAAGAGACTTGGGCATAATTTTTGACAAAAATCTTAATTTTGTGTTTCACATTGATACAATCATTTCAAAGTCTTGGTTTCATGGTACGCAATATCAAAGAGTTGAAAAACATTGAAACATTAAAATTACCTATTATTTACCACTTTTATAAGGTCTCAGCTTAAACACCTCAAATATTGAGAGGGTACAGAGAAAATTCTTTAAATCGTCGACTTTTGTTCTTAATAATAATTACCCACAGAGAGGAACTCCCCAAGAAATTTTCTCTAACACATGTATAATGAATAGCTTAGTTTGACGTGGAGCTATGCATTCCATAGTTTTTTTGGCCACTGGCCAAATGGAAAATGCAAAATGGCCACTAATTCTTCAAATGTTGAATCTAAGTTAGATATTCTATTCACTAACATTTGTAACATCAGACGTGTTTATGATCTATGAATTTTACTGTGTGTTTGAACTCTGTGTTAGTCATGCCATTCCCACGTGTTTTTGTTTTGTTTTTGTATTGTTAGTATTCTTAATTGTATTTTGTCTTGTCACCCTATCCTGTAATTGGGTTTATAATCCGTTGGATACTGTAAACAAAATAAATAAATAAACTACTTTAAATTGTTCGACAAGAATTTTTCCTTTATGCTATTCCTCTTCACACCATACACCTTCTTAATGGTAGATATTTGGTTTAAACTCTTGATTTTGATCCGCTATATCTGATTTTTTTTTTATTTTAAAGCTTCTGTTTCTTTTTTTTGGTTTCATAAAGCCCTTATTTAACAGACCTACATGTAGTTACCGAGAATTAAGAATGCCATTAGAAAACCACTAGTCTTTTTATAATAGTAAATTTTGTCGCTGCTATACGACACCTCTTCATGTCCATCCTTGGTATAATGTATTAAATATAAGAAAAAGTTGAAATAATATGTTCAAAAGTTGAAATAATATGTTGCAGAATATTTATTTTAAATAAAAAGGCGTAACAAAACAGTTTCGAAAGTAAAACAAAGGGGAATGAATATTTCTTTAAATTAAATTAATAGTTTTCCTATTTTTGCACGTGTCAACTGGTTAAATTCAAGGGCTGACTCTTTATGTAAAACGAGTCGAAGAATGTATCTATTCAAAATAAATTTTATGTTAATGAAATGAAAATCTACCACATTCGCTCAAATTCCATACATGTTATAATTAATTTACGTTGCCGTTACAGCAACACAGCCAATAGCTAAAATCGTTGTATACACATACACAACATACGATTAGTACGCTTAATTTTCCTCTGGAAAATCTGGGAAACTGCGTGGTAATTGCGGCAAAAGTAAAGTCGGTGCTTGTAGACGTAGGAGGCTATACAGAGCCTCAAAGTAAGGCTGATGCTTCCGCCGATGCTTCGGCGTGTTTGTACTCGAAGATTAAGCTAATCCACTTACCTTCCTCTGCTCCGACATAATAAATGAAGGGGCTTGTTTACCTGAATTAGATAAATGTCCAGCAGATTGATATATGTACGAGCCTAACTCCGGAGTGTGCTGGTTCGATGGAGCGGGGTAGTAGGCCCTAGAAATGAAATAAAATTCCATGTAAAGTACCAATTAAGTATTATTTACAGCGACAAAATCATTTGAACAAAACACAATAGGGAAAATCAGCCGGTTTTAACCTTCTTATGGACGGATTAAAATCAAACTAGTAGTAATTCTTTCCAAGCACGAAAAATTTGTATGGAAACTGTTATCATTTCTGTAAATAAATAATGAATATAAAGGATATGTTAAGAAGTTAATAACTACACCGGTATCATCTGTCAGTTTGTTTAAAAAAAGAACTAATTTTTTTTCTAAAAATGTCCGTGCTTAATGTTTTTGAAATCCTTAGTCTTCGCTATAATATATAAAAAAATATTACTGCAATACTGCAAAAACTACAATGATTCCGCTAAAAATATTACCAAGTAAACCACGAATTTACATAATTGGTAAATGATATATAAAAAACACTAAAAAAAAGTTATTTGTTATTCAAAAATACTGAAAAAGTTATTCGTTATTCAAAAATACTTAAAAGAAAAATTTTTTATTTTGCTGACATTTATAATCCCACTGTGACTCGTCTGAAGGTTGCATCTATATAAAAAATGAAAATAGAAGACGACCGTTATTTCACTGTTAATAATTATATTTACGATTTTGCCAGAAACTTTTCTTGCTTTTTTACAACACTTTTAATTTTATTGCACATTGACAAGGCAACATGCAATAAATGTGAAATTTATTTTCTACATAACCCTTCGCTACTATCGATCACCGCCAACCACCATGACGTTCTAAGCTTAGAATATCTCCACCAGTATCCGCAAGTAGGGTTGCGGATGATTTTCTAGAAAACAGTGAACAGTCTATGAACTATAATTTTCTAAATGAAGATATTGTGCTATTTCGGATGGGATTTTTCTGAAAGTATTGATTCCTAAAACTTGGTTTATACATTTTCTATTTCGATAATCAACGAAAAATCTGTCATGAAGTGGTCTTCGTGTAAGTTTTTTCGTTGATTTCGACCTCTGGACGAAGGGACATGTATTTTTGACAAACGTTTACCAAATTAATTTTTTATCCAATTAGGCTTCGTCTACTTGGATGAGTTTCATGCAGCTTGCCATAAACACTTACTTTTTGTACTTATAGATACATAAATAGCTATTTCCAATTTTGCACACAGGATGTTTTTATTAACGCTGATTATTATTTTTTACTATTCTTTTAATGACAAATAAGTTTGAGCAATACCAGAAATACATATATTCAGATGTAATTATGAAACATGAATAATTTAGCAACTGCCTCGCTAAGAGGGTGAAACCAAGCAACTGAATATTGATATAATTAATACCTGCCTACTTATTCGACATAGACTCGTCATTCAATCAACTCCTTAGCTTTCCAAAAGGATTACTGCCTAGCATCAACTAATACCTTTATCGATGCCACCATATAGGCATCCTCTGGAAAAGGCGATAGTAAAATGAGAATGAGAAAGGTTTCTACAACTACAAAAAAAGGTGAAAATCACTTTGATGTGGAATTTTCGGATTTAGGATAATAAAAAATATAATTTCTTTGCCAATATCTACATGTTCATTTTTCTAAATTTTCCTCAAAATTTTCCGCAAATTTTTATAACCGCTATTAAAAGTAGAGCTTTTATTACTAATTTATATAGTAAATAATATCCGTAACTATTTACTTAAAGCGTTATCTACACTCAGAGAAAGGTTTGGTAAAGAGTTGATAATAAAATGTTATTACCAAATCTAACAAATAATGACTAGGTTATCAGGTCGGTTTTCTTAATGCAATGTTGGCATTGTACTTTGTTTTGTCAATGTTTAGAGTAACATTACGTAGTATTTGATTGATAATTACTAAATTGACATTCACGTTTATTACAAGCAAAGAAAATAATGTCTTCCAAACCACTTATTTATATCTAAATTATGTTACGTCCAGCTAAAAATCTTATAAGAATTATGGCTGCTTTATATAAAACACAGTGTGCACAACCAAATAGTTTTGATTATAATTAATAATCTTTTTCCTCAGTGTACACATTCTTCTATTTACGGTATATTAAACTTAAGTTTGGCAAAAGTGAGTTATAAACGCCAACTTCTGATTGTACTTTTGGCGCAGAGATCTATTTGTTTTAATATATTCAAGAATTCAACTAAATACACCATAAAAGAAAGAATAAATTATAGAAATGTAAATAATTATCTGTAAACTACACTTAATGTAGATCCATAACTATTACATTATCATTTTTCTCATTTTAAAATCCCACTGTAGGTAAGCACTGAACATTTATTTTAAAAAGCATTGGCTAGTATAAATTTAACAAAAGTAAAATTTGACGTTTATCCCTCTATCTGAATTTGAAAGATGTACAAACTTATTTTCAGTGTAAGTACATCAAACCAACCACAAAAACATAATTCCATTATGTCGCTGTTTGAAATGTCATATTCAATTTCTCTTCGATACCAGCAAAGTTATACCGAAAGCCACAAGAAAAAATAAAGGACTTTTAGTTAGTGGAGTTTTTTTCCATTTTTCCATCTCTAACCTATAATAAAGGAACCCTGTTGACGGGTAGAAAGGAATGAAGCTTATTCAAGCATTTTTTATGAAGAAAGTCGGAGTAATGGCATGTATACAGGCTGATTCACTTAAGGAGGCTCACCATTGGGATATCAGTAATGGTAAGAGATACAGGGTGGCTCAAATTACAAAAAAGTTGCGCAATTTTATGACGAATATTTTGGTAAAAGCAAACCTGAAATATCTTTTTTAATTTCTGAAATATTCTGAAAAAACTGAAAATTTAGATTTTTTAATTTTTGCCGTAATTCATTTATTTTTCAAGATAAGTTCATGAAATTCGGTTCCCAGGCATAAAATGCTCTGTTGATTGCATTGGCGAAGTCAGATCACCTCTATCTCTTATTGTTTTTGAGAGACGATAGTCAACTTTTTTTTTTCTTATGGGCGCCATATTGGATTTTTATATTTTCAGATAGCTCTTCTCATTCTCTTTACGACGATGTACCATAGTATGGGTAAATTTAAATTATTAGGGTAAGTCATAATTTTTTTTTTATTAGGCTGTTATGACATCGGTCTTTTGAGAAAAGGCCTTTTTCGTATTCCCGATCAGTGTTCGGCATTTTCTGTTAAACTTAAAGTAAAATAAATAAGTTGATGTGATTATAACTTTGCAAATGAAAAAATCTATAGTAAAATGTTATAAAATTTATTTAGAATTGGCTCCCTTACAAGGTTATTTAAAAAATATAATACATAATATTGTTTTTATTTAGCCGCGGCGATAGCTCATTCTGTTAGATGTTGGGTGATAGCTTGTGACTAATAGAATGGTATATTGCTGCGCGAGTTCGAATCTCGCCAGGGGAGAAATGGCACCTCTCCCAGGGAATGGTTGTGTGTCTGTGTTTTTTTTAATTAATTTTATTAAACCTAATAGCGTTCTATGTGGTTGTTCTCTTTCGGGATACATATTTAAATACATCTGCTCAGCTGCTATAGAATTTCTTCTGCACTGAATATAAATAGAATACATATCTCTGCTTTTTCGTCGTTTGAAAACATTTTAATGGTAACAGTAGCAATACAAATATGAACGAATTAGTGCAACGATGCTAGAATGAACACTTTTGGCAATCAATGAACTGACAACTAAAGCATGCAATGGTTTTAGTTTAATTTCATAGCAGTCTAATCAAAAATATTTTTTTATGACTATTACCCTAATAATTTAAATTTACCCATAATGTGATACATCGTCGTAAAGAGAATGAGAAGAGCTATCTGAAAATATAAAAATCCAATATGGCGCCCATAAGAAAAAAAAAAGTTGACTATCGTCTCTCAAAAACAATAAGAGATAGAGGTGATCTGACTTCGCCAATGCAATCAATAGAGCATTTTATGCCTGGGAACCGAATATCATGAACTTATCTTGAAAAACAAATGAATTACGGCAAAAATTAAAAAACCTAAATTTTCAGTTTTTTCAGAATATTTCAGAAATTAAAAAAGATATTTCAGGTTTGCTTTTACCAAAATATTCGTTATAAAATTGCGCAACTTTTTTGTAATTTGAGCCACCCTGTATCTCTTACCATTACTGATATCCCAATGGTGAGCCTCCTTAAGTGAATCAGCCTGTATATGCTTTATTTCTCTTTCTCGTGCCGTTCGTTTCTAGTTTTTATCTTAACATATGGATTTAATGGGGCATTAAAAAATGTTGTAACTTTATTTCGCGGGTTATGTTGGCTTGGGGCGCTTTCTCTTGACGAGGTCTATTTGGATTTCACCGAATTATAAAATTGATGGGTTTACTAAAAATGTAATTATTCCAGTCAAATGATTAATATTTTTGCTCACGCATTTGGTTCGAGATTTGTGTATATTTAGTCCTGAAATTCGGTTGACACCTTTGGTGTAAAACACTAAGTCCCATAAAATTCCCATGAAATTAGTTAGTTCTCTGCGCTCGATTCTCTTAACAAATTAGGTGCGTATGAAGACGATCAAAACTAGTATTGATAGTAGCAAAGACCCAAAGAGGGCACCACAGTGCGTCCCTCACCACTACTAACATTCACGATGCACATTAGGCAATAACGTCACAACATCTTTCATCGAGTCCACTACCTATGGCACTCTGATGAGAGTATAATAAGCGCAAAACCGGTC
Source organism: Pogonocherus hispidulus (assembly GCA_963924545.1). Lineage (NCBI taxonomy): Eukaryota > Metazoa > Arthropoda > Insecta > Coleoptera > Cerambycidae > Pogonocherus > Pogonocherus hispidulus. Next base: position 44,552,001 of record OZ004698.1, on the reverse strand, counting down.
AGTGTCTGGTGATTGGTCTCGATGAATGATGTGGCGACTCCTATAGAGATGCCGAAGTAATGCAATGCCAGTCGGGGCACATTGCCCGTGGAGTAGTTGTTTTTGGCATCTCCTTCAAATAAATAAGTAGTATTTTATATAAGTAATGAGTTTTGTGACCAAAATTTTATCTGCTATACAGGGCGCCCTATTTCTTGACCCGTTGCATGGGTAACTTTTTTATTAGTAGAGATACAAAAACGCTTAAATGAGCAAATTAGTGCAGTTTCGTATTAGTAATTCTACGGTAAGGCGAAAAATTATATACGGGGAAAAGTTGAAAAGTTATTGACAAAAAACGAAAAATCCAACTTTTCTATTATCCCTCGTAGCTCGTTCATTTGAAGAGTTAGAGAAAAATGCTTCACATGTTTTTTGCAGTATTTTTCATGTAAAATGACATGCACTTGCTACTTTTTATATATCTCTTAAAATGGTTGAGAATCACAGTAAAATATATTTTTTTTAAATGTAATGGATAGGTGGCTGTGACATTAACCGAAAGTCTCCTTTTTTCTCTTTCAGATGATATAACATAGTCCATATTTTATCCTTACAAAAGTAATAATAATCGTTGTTTTTAAAGAAAGTTTATTGTCACATCAAGAATGCTATGGAAATAAAACAAAAAATAAGATTCCTGATATTTTTAAAAACGTCTAGTTGGCATTTAATTATTGACAGATCATAAGTGACATTTTTAGTTTTTGTTAAGTAGTTTATTGTTTATTATTAATACTGCATGCAAAATAATAGTGTTGCAAATATGTACACCAACGAAGAGAAAAATGATATGCTATTTTGTTATTACAACCAAAATCGAGATGCACAAGCCGCAGCGAATCTTTATTTTGAAACTTACATGGAACGAAGACAACCCCATCATAGAATATTTAGACAGCTGGAAAATAATATACGATTATACGGTTCTTTTTCAAAGCCTAAGGATGAAAGAAACTTCAATGAAGACACTGAAAAGAATGTTTTGGCTTATGTAAATTTTAAACCTGATTCTTCAACTGCAGAAATTGCACATCACTGCAACACTTCCAAGGAAACTGTAAGAGCTATTTTAAAAGGTAACAATTTAAAGCCTTATCATTATTCCATATGCAATACTTTATATCCAGCTGATAATCAAAGAAGGATGACATTGGTACATTTCAAAATGCGAAGAGGATCTAGACTTCTGGAAAAAGATTTTATTCAGTGATGAAAGTAGATTTACCAACAATGGTATTTTTAACCGCCATAATAACATAATGTGGTGCCGAGAAAATCCACATCTTGCTTCTGAAAGAAGAAATCAACGTCAATTTGGGATAAATGTGTGGTGTGGAATTTTTTGTGGCAAAATTATTGGCCCATATTTTTACGAAGATAATTTGAATGCGAATAATTACCTTCATTTTCTAAGGAATACTCTAACAGAGGAATATTTAAATGAATTACCACTTCATATTTTTAGAAATCTTAAATACTTCCAACACGATGGAGCACCTGCGCATGTTTTAAGAAGTATCCAGAAACGTTGCTTACTATGTATCCAACAGGATGGTGGTCATTTCGAACATTTACTTCAATATAATTAATTAATTAATAATTTCTGTTCTCAAAACATTCTTTTGTTCCATAATCCATAGCATTCTTGATGTGACAATAAACTTTCTTTAAAAACAACGATTATTATTACTTTTGTAAGGATAAAATATGGACTATGTTATATCATCTGAAAGAGAAAAAAGGGGACTTTCGGTTAATGTCACAGCCACCTATCCATTACATTTAAAAAAAATATATTTTACTGTGATTCTCAACCATTTTAAGAGATATATAAAAAGTAGCAAGTGCATGTCATTTTACATGAAAAATACTGCAAAAAACATGTGAAGCATTTTTCTCTAACTCTTCAAATGAACGAGCTACGAGGGATAATAGAAAAGTTGGATTTTTCGTTTTTTGTCAATAACTTTTCAACCTTCCCCCGTATATAATTTTTCGCCTTACCGTAGAATTACTAATACGAAACTGCACTAATTTGCTCATTTAAGCGTTTTTGTATCTCTACTAATAAAAAAGTTACCCATGCAACGGGTCAAGAAATAGGGCGCCCTGTATATGAACATAGTTTAAATGACACTGAGTTTAATTTCACTTCAAATTTTGTGAAGATATATAAATCGACACACTTTCCCACAATGCATGAAAATATAGACTGTTCCATTGAAAATAAATTTTTTGTAGAGAGGTTGAAAATCTTGGAAAAAAATACATTATCTCAATATAAATATAAGCAATTTTTAGTTTGATAGATATGAAATATATTAGGCATTAGAAATACTTTTAAAAATTTAAAATTTTTACCTGTTATCTTTGTTCACATAAGTACGTCCTAAATTTGACGGGCATATCTTAAAATAAATGGTGATACAAATCTTGGTAAAAGGTATAAGTGCGACCAACATTACTGTTCTACTCGGTATAAAATATATAACCCTAGCTTTCAAATAATTTTGTGCAGTAATTTTTTGGTGAAAACTGTAAAAGTTTACATCGACACGACACTTTCTTTATTTGAAGCACATTTATTTTCTCCTCCATTTTCTATTACCTATTTTACAAAAAAATGTTTTCAGAACATATTTTTTGCCTATAACCACCTAAATGGACACTATAGTCACGTTTTTAAATTACCGTTTATGTTTTACTTACTGCTCCTGTTGATAATACCTTCCATCATCATAATGGCCACCTAGTTGCTTCTGCGCAGTTGCAGCTTTAGCTGCTTCAGCTGCAGCGGCAGCTTTGGCATACAGGGCGAAATGTTCGGCTCTGGCCTGCTGAACTTCGGGAGTATCAACAGGTACTCCGTTCTTGATCACGGGCACATGTTCACTTTTTAATTGTGGCTGGTATACCGGGCTGGTATCATGGTTTTGACCACCCTGGTAATACGTTACGTATGAACTACTCGGTGCGATTGAACTACCATGGGTTGGCACTATCGAATTGGCCTGGTAGTTAGGATTTAAATATCCTGCTTTGGCGATTGCGAAGACACAAGTGACGAGGAACTGTAGCTTCATTTTTTATTTTTTTGGTTAAGATTTCAACCTCTCAGACCGTGTGGTCTAAGACTGTTGCAACTAGAGTAATTGAAATTATTCAGGAGGGGACCTTATATACCTGCCCAATTATTACTGAATTATTAATTATTAATTACGAGTTCTTAAAGCGTGGTAAAAACGAAACGCAACAATTTTTCGCGTTGTTTACGGTTGCATCAGAAGATGATGGGTGTTGCCACATGCATATTCACATATTGTTCAAGTATGTGCATTTAATTAACAATATTTCGGTAAGGATACAACGTGATTAGTATTTTTTCATTGTACACTTATTTTAATAGGTTTATTATTTAGTTCATCCATTATACGAGGTAAAATATTTGAATTTCGTGTTTAATTTAACATCGATGTCTGTAGCTTCAATTATCTTTGATTGTTGTTACTTGAGATAAAAGTAATACTTACACTTGAAATTTGGAGAAAAAAATGAGAAGAATATTGCATGCATTTGCCGTAGAAATATGAAAATAGACTACACGAAGTTCGATAAGATATTATCCAACGTCAAACCTCTGTTTATTTTATTACTCATAAATAATATTGAACTATACACAGTGTTTTTCAAATTGGAAACATATATGGAAATAGCACATGATACTCACAAGGAAAAATGCTATCGAGTGACATAAAAATTGGGCCGTAGCAGATAAATGAGGTTGATGATGGTTCTGAAGAGATGAAACATTAGCTAAAAAAACTTTTTACGCCACTCCATAGAGTGTAAAAAGTTGTTATTATGAGAAAGTGTCCTTTCTATCTTAATAGCTTTTCAAACAAACCTGAAATTTTACAAAAACGAATTTCCAAAATTTTAATTTTTTCAAATATCTCAAAAATTAATCATGTTAGGCAATTAATCATGATTTTTTTTATGCATATTATTGGTCATCAAATTACGCAACTTTACCCCGATTTAACCTAGTCTCTATCTCTATCAGTTTTCAAGATAGGAACCAACGTTATTGCACCCAATTTGAAATGCACTGTATTATCCTTATTACTAGTAAAAAGTTATCTCTTGTGGTAAACAAAACATATACCAAAACATCTTCATATCCAGCTCTATCGTCATGTACAGAAGTATTTTAAGCAAAACAATATTTCACTGTGAATTTTGTTTAATTGTATTCTTAAAAGTTTTACGTATCTAGAGCTGACTATTAAAAATATCCTTTTCTAATTTCTAAAAATTGATAATTACTAAGGGAACGTATTTTTCAGCTGAAATAAGGACAAAAGCACTCTTTCAAGTAATAAAATAATGTTTTTGGGCATTTTCATGTTCAAAATATCTAATTTCAACTTTCTATTTTCAAATTATTAGCTTTTCTTATTCATTAATCATTACATCAATAATTTAGGATATTTGTGTACCTAAAAAGACTCCAACGATGGTTACAGAATTTACATCTTTCAATTTGACGTTTCATTTTATTATTAAATAGCAAAAATGTCGGTTTTACGATTAACAAAATACTGTTTTCTACAATCGTGGAAAAGTTACCTACTACATTTTGCACTATCCACTGTACCACAAGTTTAACTTTTTGTACTACTGCAAATAGTAACTTTTTGCACGACTGTAGAAGAAATTTTGTGTGCAACATATGCAAAAAGCATATTTCTTGAACTCAGCATGTTTGCAGCTCTCGACTTCGTCTCATGCTGCAAATTCATGCATATGCTACAAATACATATTTTTTGCACTGGTTGCACAAATAACTATTATCAGTATCTAGATAAATATCAGTAAACCTATTAAAAAGCATCATTGCATTGCATTGTTTTTGACATTTTTCAATAAACAATTATTGGTCCGCACGTATTTTAGATCGATTTTAGTACTGTATTTTTAGAAAATTATTGAGTTCGATTGCAGATCTACATTACATCCCAGATTACTTTAGCTACATTATACTGAAGGTGACCAAAATCTCTGAAACGTCCGTGACACTAGCCTTGTAGTGGTTTTTGTTTCTGAGATAAGTAACATACTCGTAAGTATATGCTGCGATGATCATAATTGTTTTACTTTCAATCTATTCTATTTTTAGTTTTACCTTTGCTTTCAAAATAATGTTTTTCCAATTCTGTTTTACTTATGCGCTTAAGGCCACTGTATAACGGCGGGTATAATATATTATTTTCTTAACACATCATTTAAGTTAAGTATTGCCCGTGCAAAACGTAATCTGATACGCGTTATAGTTACATATTACAATTGTTAAAAAGCGACTTTCTCAAGCGGAGCAAATTGTAGTAAATGAACGTTCAAGCACTATTATCGAAATTTTTATTCATGTCGAAATTATGTTAAGGTCGATAAAATATATATGAGTAAAATTTCGCGTTATCATCATCACGCCAATACAAGGACTGTGGTTTTCTTTGTTATGTACCACCTACTACTTTTGTATATATATGGATTGTTTTAGCATATGTTTGTTTTTGAATACACTCAGCTGTCAAGTTCAGAATCAAAACTTGTAGGTCGTTGTGGGTATAGCCTTCGGTCTCCCACGTTGTGAGAATAAATCTTTGCACAATGAGTTCTGGACTCATCTTCATAAAAGAGTTACTATAGTTTACCTTCACTTCTTCAGACTAAAGAATTAATATTTGTAAATAAAGCATTTCATATTGCTGATTGATCGTGACCTAAAGTACAAGAATTAATCCAAAATTAATAATAATAATTAAAATAAGTGTTAAAAATTCCAAAAAATTATTTTGGATGATATATTAAAATATTTTATTAAAGATAAATTCTAAATCATTTTTTCAGTCTGCAATAGTAGGCCAGTCATTTAAAACATCGTAGGTCGCAAAAAATTGCATAGTCCTGATTTTTTGGAATGTTGTTAGGATAGATACCAATAGTGTAAAACCAAGTTTGCAGCTTCGAAAGACCTGTGATAACTGCGTGGTGCTCGAAAAACCTTTTTTTTCGAACTTTTTTCAGTTTTTGGCTTATAACTTCTAAATGGTGTATCCTACGGAAAAAATTGCCCTGTACGATTTTAAAGTAGATAAAAATTTAGAGAAAAGACGACTCTCTCCACTCTCTGCGTTATGGGATATTTGTCCGATCTGCTGCCAACGCCAAAGTCCACCTCGCTCGTCTGCCCCCAACCGAAGAGGCTGCTGCCCAACATTCCTACAGAACCTACACTAGGTGCAGACGTGGTTGAGATTAGAGAAAGAGCCCTCCAACTGGGGGTGGACAAGAAGCCAGCAAGGATTGACACCGGTGACCTCAACCAAGGAACTAGCGCCGCTAACCCTGCTGAAATTCCTGTCCTGTAGGTGCCAGAAAGGGTGCGGAGGAGGAATCTGTTCCTGCTAGAGAGCAGGACTGAAATTCTCTGCTCTCTGCAAAATTTGTCAAGGGAAGACAAGACCTGCCTGAATACTCCTCACTTAGCCATGGCCGAGTCGGATGAAGAAGATGACGTCGACGACCCTTTACCACTAGTATATAGTAGTAGATCTAATCAGACAACAGAGGAGTCTCCGGAGCCCCAAAAAGAATCGTCTGACGAACCTGGGCCTTCTAAAGGAACACGACTGTCTCGCAAGTGCGTAAAGGTAAGCCTATATTACATATCCTTCATTGTAATTTAATATAAAATTGATTACGCAATAAATACTAATTTACACTGTGTTCTGTATTTCTGTCGCAGGAGTCAGCTGAGATCCCGCCATCACTTCACGTTCAACATTTCACGTTCAAGGTCACCCAAACTACCAAAATATTTTTTATACAATTTTGATAAATTTATACGTTATTATTAATTGAACTCAATCTAATTTTGCATGATATAAAACCAGTTTCCACTGAGTTATGTCTTTCTTATCCTTAACAAAAGTCCTGCAATTTGTCAGGCTCCATTTCTTGAAAAATCCCATTTTCCTTAATTTGTTGTTATTTCCTGATAACAAGGGAACTATTGGCCCTACAGTGTTCTGCTTATACTTAAATTAAAGCCAAATAACTGCTCTAGAACTTCATGTCCCATGACTTTCCTTGTAGGCTTAGTAATTTAGCCGATATTCGACTCGGAAGACGGCTAAAACAACAATTTCGAACTTTTTGGATAAAATGGCCAATTTTTGAAGTGCTGAATCTCGGGACTTATTAGACCTATGGAGCTGCGGTTCCACTCAAATTGTAGTAAATTTTATCTACTTTAAAATTGTACGAGTTCTAAAATAAGAGTTCTTCTGTAGGATACACCATTTAAAAGTTATAAGCCAAAAACTGAAAAAAGTCCGAAAAAAAAGTTTTTTCGAGCACCACGCAACACAGGTCTTTCGAAGCTGCAATCTTGGTTTTACACTATTGGTACTTATTTTAACAACATTCGAAAAAATTAGAACTGTGGAATTTTTTGCGACCTAACGCGATTTTTGTGTCTACGGTGACTGGCCTATAGTTTTTCTGAAATTATATTTTTTACTTTTATTATATACTAGGTAAATATAGTTTGATTATATTATATAAGTAGTTTCATGTGCATAAGTAGAAAAATGTGCAACGCTTCAGTCTGGTTTCATGGTTCCGAATAGATTTTCTCAGAGTCAAGTGTGCTGTTTTAGTCTTCGTGGTCTTTTTCGTCCTGACTCTAAATTTACAGTTGCACTTTATTGTAACCTACATTTTGATATTTGATGCCTCAACTTAAGCTCTTCCGGTACTGTGTTAATCGTGTAAGTATTTGTAATTATCGTGTCTTGTGTATATAGAAATGAACAACGAATCAAGCTACCTGATTCTTGTGTTCAAGTAGCTCAATTTATTTCAAATTACTGACAAGGAACGTGGTATCAGTTTTGAACTCTGTCTTCTCGACGAAAATACCGTACTCTGTAAAATTCAGCTACTAATTAACAATGCTGTTGCATGAATACACTATTGTTTAAAACATTCATGCGATTAATAATAGTTGTGCCATTTTAATATGTATAGCTGGGGTCCGTTAATTGGCGACGGCCAGCTTTATTTAGGCGTATAATTTTAATTAAATCGAAAACAATTAGATTGCAAATTATCGAATAAATTATATTACCTATACGTTATGGATGCATTTTATGGAGTAACGGAACACTACATTACAGCGTGTGCATACTATGTATGTAGATAGGGATCGAGGTTAAAAATTTAATGTGTACATTTAGCTGTAGGATTTCGATCTCGATCTTGCTACAATTTTAATGGTTGTAGTAAAACCTCATTCCGCGGGATCTGTTTTTCGATTTTTCGCGGTAAAACTAAATTACATGTTAAGAATTCTATACCTGATTTATACAATATAGTATTACAACTTACGCCGTATACATTAGCGTAGCTGAAGGATTGTTGATCCTTCATTTAATTGAGGTTTATATGGTTTAGGGCCGATTTCGTAATCCAATTTAGTTTTATTAAATCCAATTATTAAATCCCTTGGATACCATTGAAACAATCGTGTCCCAGGTATTAAAATTGTGTTTCGGCGAAAGATCCTTTATATTATACAGGGTGGGCGAAATTCGAGGCTCACTATTGGGGGCCGTCAAGAAATCCAGAATATCTACATTCGTTTTTGAGTTATTTAAAAAAAACAAAATTTTGAGTTTTCGTTTTTAATTTTTTTTAGCTTTATTTGAGACGATATCAAAAAACTGACACGACTTTTTCATTGCCACTTTTTATGCTCTATAACGTGGCAGTACAAAATTTCTGTTACGGCGTTTCGTCCGATCAGGACCATCTTCAACTTTTTTTTTTAAATAGGGACCCATAATGTTTCTTACAAAAAACGATGGGATTTTTTATTCTGATGCCAATGATGTATGATATTTTGTAGTTTTAATTATTCTTTTTGCTCAAATACTAGGAATAACTTTTAAGACGATCGAATCTAGTATGCTTTGGGCTGATGACATTTGTTATAAAACAATTTTAATTGTCAATACAATTTGACGTTTAAAGAGCTTCGCTTTAATGGTGGCCTGTTTGAACATACACTTTAATTTAAGAAAATTTTAATTTTAGATTCCGCTGACAAAAATATTTCTGTTATTATTATAAATTACTTTGTCATCATTATTTTAAATTTAATTATACGGTACAACTTGTGTTACCATATAAAACCAAATTTGAACATTCAATAACATGATTTGGACTATTATTTTGCATTCTCCTGTAAATACTGTTATGTTCAAAACTACCGTTTTCTGTTAATGTGGTTGTGGCCTTTCTGCGTATGTTTCACAATATGTTTGTTCAGATCTGGTTGAATTTTTGTGACATCTATAATAAATTTCAATCATATCACATTTTTCTTGATTTGTACACGGCATTATTACTTATTATTTAAAGCGAAGCTCTTTACGTCAACGTCAAATTGTATTGACAATTAAAATTGTTTTATAACAAATGTCATCAGCCCAAAGCATACTAGATTCGATCGTCTTAAAAGTTATTCCTAGTATTTGAGCAAAAAGAATAATTAAAACTATAAAGTATCATACATCATTGGAATCAGAATAAAAAATCCTATCGTTTTTCGTAAGAAACATTATGGGTCCCTATTTAAAAAAATAAAGTTGAAGATGGTCCTGATCGGACGAAATGCCGTAACGGAAATTTTGTACCGCCGCGTTATGTTATAGAGCATAAAAAGTGGCAATGAAAAAGTCTTGTCAGTTTTTTGATATGATCTCAAATAAAGCTAAAAAAATTAAAAACTGAAACTCAAAATTTTGTTTTTTGAAATAACTCAAAAAGGAATGTAGATATTCTGGATTTCTTGACGGCATATTATTGGTCACAAAATTACGCAACTTTGCCCCAATTTAATCGTTTTCTAATCCCAATAGTGAGCCTCGAATTTCGTCCACCCTGTATATTTGTATTATGTATTATGAATAGGGTTGGCTGAAATGCGCCGCGGGACATAGGCGTACGCATCATATAATAAAAGAAATATTAAGTACCTAGTAATAAAAGCAATAAACTGTAAGAATCGGCTGTGGTGGTTCGGGAATTCCAAGAAACATTTTTTCTGTGCAAGAGGTAAAGCATGCACTTTACATGTAACATGTACCAACCTACAACCGTGTTCTTGAAGAGAACGACCTACCAAACGCATTGTCGAGGCACAATCGGTCACAAACGTTAACGCTTGACTTGTTCACAGATCAACTTTTTGTAACTTCTCCAGCACCACCCGTGTAATTGTTTTGCCAGTACACTCAGTTAGTTAGTTCACATCCTCTGTCGCTGTGCCTGCCTCATGGTCAAGAGACACAAACACCTGGGCGCAGCATTTCTTCTGCCTCAGGACATTAGGGAGCTTCCCCTACAACGGGTGTTTGCCTATGCGCACAGCACGGGTCTCTTCCAATAACTCCCAACTAGCGGCAGGCACAATGGGTCGAAAGACCTGAGTGCTGCGGGTAACCGCGCCGCCTATCAACAACAATAACAACACTCAGTTAGTCTTTTTCTAGCTAGAAACAGGGAAAATGTTGGCTTAAGACGTACAGTACACGTATTATTTTTATTCTTACAGAATTACAGATAATTTTTGTCTATCGAAGGCACGCTAATTTTTATTTATATGTTGCACACTATTGTGGCCATTTTATATCCTTGCGCACATCTGACATACTTATATTAATAAGTATAAAACTGATATTAACAATAAAATACAACAAATAAAATTAACAAGAATGCAATAACATACACTACAACGGAGAGGAATTAATTAAGGCTCCATTCACTGTAGACTTGACAGACATGAATTTGGGGTCGGGTTGAGAGGTTGGGTAGCCGATGGGTGAAGACTTACATATTTCCACAACTGAATTATTTAGATTTCGGAGGTGCACGTAAAGCCGAAGTAAAAAGGCACATGGAAATAAACTTAGCCCTCATTGCAAGGGTACCGGATTTGTCTTATAATTGCAACAAAATTTCGTTTTAATGTTATAAATTATATATCACCGGAAAGATCAAAAGATAAACTAGATCCCTATAGTAGCAAATTTTTGTTTAATGCATGTATTTTAGAGAAAATAATTTTTGAAAATACGCTATTTTAGTACAAAATTGTTTGCCTGGAATTTTAAAAATAAAAAGAAATACAAAAATTACTACTATAAGGATTTAGATTAAAGTCTTCTTTCAATATTTTTTTTGCTAAAAGTCGCTATCTTTTATAGTTTTTTTATAATTAAACTCGAGACGAACGCCGATTTTGGGCTTATTTCGGACTAGTGAATGGGCCCTTAACATGCACACATCAGGACGACACGATGGACAACAAACAACGGTCTATAGACTAACATGTAAAGCAGACTAGAGGCAGCGGTTTGCGAATTTTGGTCGTTGGCTAGCCCTAAACACCTACACGCCTACACTGAACTGCGGCGCGACTGGCCAACCCCAATTATGAATCCGGCGCTTAATAATAATCTACTATTTATAAAGTAGATAGAAGCAATTAAGTAAATGGCAATATTCGAAATAGAGGTTACGCACAAACCGTTCCATTCTGCCGCAGTGCGCAGTGTTAATCAAATAATTAGTTTCGGTATATTAATCACCTTTATGACGCCAGAACGAATGGTGTTAGATCCGAGTTAGGGTAAAAACTGTGGATTTGATTAATTGTCCTTTCGGAAGGCGTTCCACTGATATCTCTAGAAATAGGGTGGAAATGGTGGGATTTACTATGTGTACAGCTTATTCTAGGGATATAAGATGATGAATATCGATACGATTTGGCAGGAGGAAAGACTAGTGCAGTGTTATTAGATTTGTTTAAGATGTCAAGAATTTCTCTGTTCGTTATTAAGAATATCTTGGTAACGGACTTTTCTTCCAAGAAGCAACTAAACACCATAATATGCTGGTTTCAAAAGGAAGTAGGAAACAGTTTGCTATTTGCTTGTTTCAGGATTATCTATTATCCATATTTTTGTGTGATTCCACTGTCAAAATTCCCTTCCGTCTTCAACTGGTGGCAACTTTCCCATCAGCTCTCTACATATTATTTCATTATATTCTATTTCAAATTATATTTCCAAAAATATATTATACATTTTTCATTATTTATTTATGTATATGTTGGCATTTTGTTTGAATTTATCCTTATATCCTAACTGTTGGTTATGATCACAATTTTCTATTTTTTAGTTTTTACTACGGTAAAAACGCGTCTGTTTGAGTTGTCAATATCTCCCTCACACTAGAGCAGTATTCATCAAACCCTATATCAATGTATTCGTGAGAGCACGTTCTATCCAAATCTGTAAAATACACAGGATGTTGCGTTTAAAAATATACTCTTTTGTAGTATATTTTTATTATTATTTATTGACTAATTTAACTGTTTATATATATATTTTTTTTATAGAAATTAAGCCAAAAAGTTAACTAAGAGATACATGATTAATGAAATTATCAAATATTATGGTTCAATAAAGTTTTTAATTATATAAAATTTAATAAAATAAAACAACACTACCTATATAAAGAAAAATGTATCAAAGGTAATAAGTTGAGGTTATATGAACATATTATGCCGTTGTAATTCAATGTTGGTGGGGGGGAGTGCATATTTCACACAAAGTAGGTGTTTTCGACATATCTTAAGAATAATAAGGTTATTCCTTTGTCTACCTAAGATTATAGGTAACGAGGAAAATTAAAAACTTTATTGAACCATAATATTTGATAATTTCATTAATAATTTATCTCTTAGTTAACTGTTTAGCTGTGGAAGTTGGAAGTTGTGATAAACCTATCTTTTTTGGGACACCCTTTATCAAAGTCAATAATATTGCCAATTTTCCTTGGCCCATTATATATTGTTCTTTAATATCATTGTGAACAAAGAGGCAAGTGATTACTTTTCCTTTTATCCCATTAAATTGTCCTTGGTTTGACAAGCGAAAGTTCATCTGGCGTAATAACATCGACCGCCGATTTCTTATCTTCGTTTTAATGAATCGTTCTCCATATGCCACCCCTAAGACGATTTCATCCACTTAAAAAGCGACGATCTTGAAAGGCGAAATGTGCGCTTGATATCTGTGATTAATTGAACCGTTCTGTTTGGCTTTTGTGGAAGAATTTAATGGGGTGTTGTTCAGTCTACTAGTTAATCACTCGGATTTATTAAACATGGCCATTACGGATTCGCTTTGGTAATGATGTGGTTATATTCTAGAGTATAGAGAGTATTCAATTCTGCTAGTCAAGATTGCTAGGATTTTGGCGCCAGAGTACCTAGTTGTTTCGATATTTCTACAAGACAATCTGTGCCTAGTTTTGTTTTAGAACCTAATCTAATAATAAGAATTTACTAATCTTCTGACCTCTCCTGTATTTTGTAATATTTGAGTGTACGCAGAACTGTTTCTTTAAAAAAATCATATAGTTGAACAACAAAGGTCGATTATTAATACGTAATACTAAAATTACTTAAACCCTATTACCCTTTGAAAAGTTGTTGCGCTTTATGTTTTTGTGATGGTGGTCGGTGAAGTCTAAAATAGAAAATCAATTGCCCACAAATAAAGCCTTTTCATAAAAACTGGGACTCCAACCAATTTACTTCTCTAAAGCGTTTCACTTGTTGGTGAAAACATTTTCAGTCGTTGCGAATTGCCTAAACATCTGCTAATGTTTTCTTTGTAGTTAAAAACTTTTATTTTAATGTTTATATTCAGAAGAAAGTTTTAATCTCCGATCAAATATGTATAGATAAGTAATTGCCTATTTGTCAGTATATAGAATGGTTGTTTCCAAGAATAACAAAAGACCTAACCTCAATTTCATGAAATTTTCTGTCATAGTGCCCAAGGGCATGGGCGGCTATGTTTTAAGGGATGAAAATAATAATTAAAAAACAAAGTACAAATTAGATTATTTTATTTTAGTAAATACAAAGTTCAAGATTTACATATTCAAGAACAACCATTTATACACATATGTGTATAATATTTATTATATTATTTATTATAATAGGTATTTAATATTTACTATTAAAAAAAATATATAAAATTATTGACTATCCCTCTCGCTATCGCCGATTCTACGCTTATGCATGGTTACTTATCTGTGTAAAGCGTGCCCATCCTTTGAATTGCCAATATTTTTCCACACTGCACAGTTTCTAACCATATTTAAAGTTATATACACGTCAAAACTATACAAAATCACTTTAAAAGTTATATTTTTACGTTGAAGATAGAAATGTAAACTAGGTTGACAATTATAGCAATGATTTCAAATTTAAACAAGTAGAGTAGGCAACCTAAAAATTGGTGACTAGTCACAAAATCCCTAACAATTTAGGCGGTAAATTAAAGTCGCATTTTTTGATTGGACCAAATGCTTGGGCACTATTGTAAACAAAAAGTTATCGTTTTAGATACTGTTGGAAACAAAACTGCGTTGCTATAATTTGTCTACATATATAATATTTGGTCGGATGTTTTAATAAACTTACGGATAATCTAAAGTTTATTATTCCAACTGTAAGAGAGACTTTCATGAATCATTACATTACAATTACTACTTGTATATAAAGCATTTTATTCATTGTAGTAGAATTAATGTTTGTAGTTAATGATAATAAAAATGTTCTTTTAAAAATTACTGCAGGACCTTTCTCAAAAGACAGTATGCTAAAACTAAAGAAATAATAAAGAAGTTAAGGTATCACATAAGTCATAGTTTGTTTCTTTTGGGATTACACCACTAGCTTTCGTCTAGACGTTTCGAGTTGATCCTCAACTCTTCTTCTGTAGACTATTTTTATGTTGAGAACTCTTTATATGAACGAGAAGTAGTTCTTGTCAGATTGGTACATAAGTGATTATACCTAATAATATTAAAATATAAAGCATTTCTATTAAAATCCACAATTATGGTTTTTATTAATCAAACTCAAAACTCTTGCATATTGTGTTCTGTGTTTCATGTAGGGTTCATCTCAAACCCTATACAGTTCAAACGATTTCACTAAACCGGTATAGCAAATAAACAATAATAGAAAATAAATTGGAAAAGGGAGAAACCATTTACACCATCAATGGCCATTGTAAATATCCTGGAGCTTTTTGATCGCCGTTACTTTTTTGCAATCCCAGTTGTATCATGTCATATTTTAAAACTGTTTTTTTTTAGCATGGTCTTATTTACGTTTGCTAAAGAAACATTTTTAATTATTTAACATGCATCTCTCATTTATATAAAAGAGGATTTATATAAAAAAGATTGAAATTATGTTCCATTACTATGTATGATTACTATGTACCATTACTAAGTCCTGTATAATGTAGGTTAGGTTACGTTCAAAAGTAAGTGGGCCGAAAACCAGACCCTCCACCGCGACCATGTGGTCTATTGTGGCTCACACCCAAGATCCCTAAACAAGTAGGTTACCTCAGTTTCGAGAAAGAATTCTATTGGTTAGTTTGAGGTTACGTCATCTGGCGTCCAGAAAGCAGCGAAATTTTGATATGATTACTGGTAAATATTGCATTTCATGATGCTTAAGAGTATAATTTTACTATAACAGTTTAAAATACATATATTGTATACATGTATACATAACGTATACATAACAAAACGTTTTACAGGTAAACATTAAACCGTAAAATCAATAAAAAATACATATCACAACTACAAACTTTTATGCAGACCTCCTAGATATGGTAGGTATATGTGTATATTAACGATGTAGATATAATATGAATGATCTATCAAATTCAGAAATCAATACTAGTAGGTATAAATTAGTTTTAAACTAGTGCAAAATACTTATATCATACAATTTCAGAACTTTAAGAAATGACATGAAAATGTGTACATAGTTATTTTGTCTTGTATGGATTTTAAATGGTTTGAAAATAATAGAAACGAAAAACTGCAATAATCTATTAAGAATAATACATTTTCTTATTCACTTTTAATTAAGTTTTAGGTATAACTGCAGATATTTTATTTTTATTATGTAACTCAAATTATATTTGATTCATTGCATTCACAACTGGATTTTTCGGAAACCTGTGATATAACACATCTTTGTTCAGAGCTTTGGTAATTTCCAGACTATTATGGCATATAGCAACAGCACATCGACACCCTGGCATCTTGCTGAAAGATCAAATTATTTTATATTTTCATCCTACATAAAACATTACAGCCTCGGTCACTTTAAATAATGAGATAGCCCAAGAATTTGGGGCGTAATACTTTTTAAGTGAAGGACAACGTAATTTGACAGAAATTATTGCTGGTTTACTTACCTAAGTGCTTATTTATTAATCTATTGTAATTCTACACTTGGTTCACAAAACAGGATCAGGATTGACAGATTATTGTCAAATTTAAACACATTAGGACATTATAAGAGAGACAATGATGTACATAAAAAGAGTGAGAGGCAAGGTCGCCAGATGACGTTGCTCATCCCGGTGTACACCGCAACACCTTCTCCTACAAATATAGAACTGAGGTAACCTACTTGTTTAGAGATCTTGGCTCACACCTACTTATATTTCATCCAACAGGTCCAGCTTCTTAATGAAGCTGATCACTTTATTGGGCGAGAACTTATTTAGATCCTTGTCCTTTGTCAAATAATGAGTATCTGATCCTTTCCCCAGCGGAACAGGTGCATAATCTGTGTTCTGCCGTTTCATCATCTTCTAAGCACAAGCGGCACTCAGCATGTTCTGCTAGGCCGAATTTGCACAAATGATATGTGACCAGTATATAGGCTAGTTAAAGTTCGTAGGTGCAACCTGCTTAACTCTAAAAGTTTTTTAGTTCTTATTTTTGAAGGGTTTATTATGACCGCCTTCGAATGAACTAATCTTGGTAGTTCTTGCCAGTACTGTAAGATTTGCCCCTCAGTCCAGGTCAAGAGCGTTGCTTTGGCAGTACTCGAGGATCTAGTCTGACAAATTCAGAAGGCTAAACCTTCCCTGGCTAGAGAGTCGGCTGCTTCATTCCCTTCATGGTCAGAATGGCCTGGGACCCAGACGAGAGTTACTCTATTTTTTCCGCTCAAATGAGCGAGTGCCTGCTGACAACTCCATACCGTTTTTGAGTTACAACTGTAGGAACCAAGATTTATATCGACCTATCGATCAAGATTTATCTGTCTGAGAACATTTTTATCAATCTGCGTCTAAGTTGCGTTTGTTCCAGCCTCTGTACACACAATTCAGTGGCACAGATTTCTGCTTGAAATATAATTGCATAACTGTCAAGAAATGAGGATATTTTTCCGTTGGGTTGCAACTACACACTCTGGCTCCAACACCCATGGGTGTTTTGGAGCCATCTGTAAACCAACACCTGTATAATAATCAGAAGTTGTCTGTTTGTCACGCTGTTTGGCAAGAAAACTTAACTTAATAGTTAAACCTGAAAGAAGAGAAAATGTATGTCGTCTATCGCTGCCGTGAGCTATCTAAAACTGTTTGTGTATTGATCACATATTTAGAGAACTATATTTCTGGAGAGAAACGTGCCACCTGATAGATTTTTAACCATTTTTAACTTTGCGTTCTACTGTCCGCCGTTAAAAAGGAGATGTATTAGCCGTCGACGTCGACATTCTATTGAAATCTACTTACAAATTGTTGATAGTCACGGAAAATTATATGCTTAGAACTTGAGAAATAAAAAATGAGTATTCGGCATAGATCTGATATGTAGAATTGGAACTAATTAAAATTAATTATTTACCTAGTTTCTTATCTATTTTTTCATGTATTTAAATTGTGTTTATGCTGATCGAGTGCATTTTCCCATAATTGAGATTTTTATTGATTTCAGAACCTGTATTTGTGGTGAAACGAAAATACACTGCATGGTGCAAAATAACTTTAAATTAAATTACCGATAGAAACCATTTGCCGCATTTGCCTCTTAGGAACAACTTACGTTGGTAAGCCTTGATCATCGTTCAGTGCTGGAATGAGGGAAAGCTGGAAAAACTCTTTAGTTAGGGGGATAGTCAAATATCAACCATTGTTAATATTTCACATTAACACAAAGCCTACTAAAAGTATAAAGACGTCTCGTCGGAATACGGTGGTTTTCGAGAAATTTATATTCATTTGAAGTATTTACGTTTTTCTGGACTTCCGGTTATACCGGAAATGACTTTCTAATTTTAAATGAAATAATTTTTTTATATTTTTCAACTCTATGCTAAAATCTACATTTTTCAATGTGGCACAACCTACCAATACGACAAATTAATAGTTTTTTAGATATTTTAATTTTTTTGAAAAAATTTGATTTGGTAGTACCTACCTTATTGAAATGCTTGTCATCGATTGACAAGTAAAGTTATAGTAATAAGTTTTGGGCTATGGCTAAGCGGGCTACTAAGCTTTCACATTATTTGATACCTCGTTTGATACTAACTTATTTTAACTGCCCAAAAGTATTTTTTTAAATGGAACACCCTGTATTTTATTGCTCTATGTGATGGAGAATAAGGTCATCTTTCCATCTGTATCAGGATTCCTTATACCTATCTGTTACCATTTTCTTGGTATCAACGTAGTTACTTTCGATAGAATGATTTTCTATTTCCTTGAATTGCTTTTGACTAGCGGGCCATGAAAATTAAACGAAAATCACATTTACGAGATTGATAAATAAGACACATTGCTTTAATTATCATGGCCCGCTAATTCACAAGCAATTCAAAGAAAAATATAAAATTATTGTATCGAAAGTAAATCGTCGATAACAAGAAAATGGTTAACAGATAGGTATAGGGACACTCAATACAGATTCAAAGATCACTTTATTCTCCATCACGTCGAGCAATAAAATACAGGGTGTTCCATTAAAAAAATGACTTTTGGGCAGTTGGAATGAGTCAGTATCAAATTATTTTTTGAGCACCCTATAATTAATAAATTACACATGAAATTACACATTATCTGAAAGTTTGATGGCCCACCTACCCATAGTCCAAAACTTGTTACTATAGCTTTCCTTGTCAGTCGATGACAAGCATTTCAATAAGGTAAATACTACCAAATCAAATGTTTTCAAAAATATTAAAATATCTAAAAAACTTAATTTCTCGTATAGGTGCTACATTAAAAAACGTAGGTTTTAGCGAAGAATTCAAAAATGTAAAAAATATAGGCTATTCCATTTAAAATAACAAAGTTGATAGCCATTTCCGGTATAGTCGGAAGTCCCAGAAAAACTAAAATACTTCAGATGAGTGCAACTTTCTCGAAAATCCCTGTATTCAAATTTTCAACAAAAAAAATCCAAATTGGCGACTTGTCTGAAAATGTGTGCTAAAATTTAACTTAAAAATTAATTATCTGATAATCAGTCCTTTCTGTGGCTATAATTAGTTTTATAAATTATTCGCGATAACATCAGCCCGTGGGGCAATAGGATTCAATATTCCCCTTCCTCCTTAGTAGAATTTATTGCCTGTGCGAAATGAGTTTTCTGCAAAGAAAAGAAGATGCCCTTACTTCTTGGTGCGTAAAAACTTTCCGACAGCGAAAGTAAATACTCCGAATTAACTGTAAAAGAAAAATGTTTTTACCGCTTATCCGGGTTATCTCAGAACCCGGAACGACGAAAGCAAAGTGTGGATTTTCTGCCTCTCTTAATAATACGATGAGGATGAATTATAATCCTTGTGGGATCCTCTTAAGCAGGTTTTGCCGAGATCATTTATTTTTTAAACAAGAAATGGATAATTACAGTAAAATATTAATTGTTGTATTATTTTCATCAGGTGTTCTATATTGCCAACAATAATCTAACCGAATAGGGATATAGGTGTAAAAGAAAAACAAGAAAACCGATGGTATTTCAAGGCAAAAGTTTGCCACAAAGTGTCAAATAAATTAACAAATTTTATCAGTGATTTCTTAATTAAGTAATAACTTTATTTAAAATATAATATAAAAAATAACTAATTTAGATTGTTCGTAAGTATTGGGTTTTTGATACGTATCAAATTTAGTGGATTTATGAGATAATTATTTTAATTACATTTTATATAATGGGTAAGTATCTGCGAAAAATTAAAAAAAATGCCTTGATACTGCATTTATGGACATTGGATACTATTTATTTTCTCTATTTATATATTTATAATATAAAATGGCTAATCCTGTTGAAAGTAAATACATTTAGGTAAAACTGACTCAAATTTATAATTTGGAATTACAATTGTATCAAGTTGTATCGTGTACCTGTGTTTTTTTAAAAAAAAAAAACACAGGTACACGACAAACTAGTTAACTATGACATTAAAAGAAGCTCGTATCTTTACTTCGACTTCAACAAGAGTACATCAACTTCAGTTTCCTCTAATACATTCATCTCTATAAGGAGGTAGACAACAATCTCGTAAATGAAAATATGCTGACCATTGTTTAAGATATTAGGAAACTATTCAGTTTTCTCTGCACCTTAATTTATTTTGACATTTGCACCCTTCCTGCCCGGTTTGTAGAGGAGAAACACAATGATTTTTTCAGAAGATATCAATAACATTTATATCTTTAAAAACCTTACCAAAACCAAGGGTGGTTTTGGTAAGGTTTTGAAAGATATAGGTATGTCAGTGGTTTATTCATTGAGAAATAAATTACAACAACTTTTAGGCAAGACAAAATAGAAACTAAGGAAAAGTCGGGGATTTACGAAATTAGCTGTAAAGACTCCAATCAAAAGTATGTTGGACAAACCAGAAGGTGAATTCAAACTAGATTCAAGGAACATAAGGCTCATCTCAAATATGGTAGAACAGACAAGTCTTATAGTGTATCCCAAAAATCGATATAAGTAAGTATCGATTTTTGGTATAAGCGGAAGTGACAGAAAATCAAAAATATTTTTAAAAAAGTCAGCACCATCTATTAGTTCCTCATGTAAATTTTCAAAATTCTACCTCTATTGGTTCTCTATATACAGATCGATTCAGCTCGTTGTGACATACCCTGTATATACATTTACAATCATATTTACGCATAATAAAGCAATGTTTACAGTAAAGTAATTTAAGCCTTGTAAATTTTTCCTTTTGCCAACGATACCTGATTTTCAAGAATTCCATATAGTAATTCTTTATGTCCGAGACTTGTAAGACTGGATTTATATAGAAAATTTCATGCCAACATATGTTAACCAATAAAATGGGAGCATTTCTTAACGTTGCCATGACAATGTATGTATTTTTACGGAAATTTTCTCCTGCTGAGTACCCTAGAAGGTATTACAGTGTTTTTTTTTTAACATAATAAAAAGTGACAGCGGGACTTTATGAAATGATAAAAATGACTAAATAAAATATAATAACTCCAAAAAAACAAGCTAATTTTTTTAAATTGTATGACTACAACTGCGGTCGCTTATATAAGTAGAACAACTAACATGTTTTTCTCGAAATTTGTCATTTAAGGTAAATCAAAGCCTTTTATATTTAACAACGTTTAACTACTACGAAGTAAAGAAGTAAACACAATAAATATTGTAAATAGCATTTCTCTATTGTAAACACATTTTGTTGTGGCCGAATTTTCTTACCGAATACCACTCGGAATCAAATGATAACTGTAAATCTTTTCTCACTCACGAATATTTTCAGAAAATTCGTGAGCTCCAGGTATAATTTGACCTCTAGTAATATTACAATAAAGTGATAATAAGTTAAACTTGATGGTCGCGCGCGTAAAACAAAAATCCATGTAACACAGCTTTACCATATTAACCTTGAAAGAGCGGCACATTTTCATCTCATATGCAGACCAAATGGTATAGATGCCAGTGAAATAAAGCCAGTACCTCAGACAGTGTCTAGCGGCTAGATGGTGTTGATGACCCACGCAGAGCCTGTTCCTACATCTAAGACATTAATTTAGAAGTTCCTTTTAACCAACAGTTCGCTACTGGCGCCTCGAGTATCTGTCGATTAACTTGAATAGTTTTCGCGACGAGGGTATATAAAAGGGAATTTTTATTTCGATAAAAAAACGACAATTTTATTTCCGATTACATTCCTTACGGCATGCCATCCGTCGAACCGTCAAATGCTGAAAAATGTTTCAAGGCTTCCCAAGGATTATAAAAGGAATTGGTTCACTAACGTGGATAATTTAGCATTCCTTGTTCCAGACATCGGATGTAATGATAAAGTAATATGTTTTTTACTGGATTGCATTTCTAGAGGATAAACATTTTTAATTTGGAAGTAGGCAGGTAAAAAAAATGTTGAGTGGATTAATTATTGAAAGACTTATTAGCTGTGACTTATTAGCTGTGGCTGTGGCTTGTGTGTGGTACGATGGCTCGTGTTATATTTTTAGGGATACCATTTTCTAGGAAGGAATTTTATCTACATTTACACCAGTGTGGAGCATGATACAGGGAGTACAGAGTGACACTAATGTCGTTTGCTGTTCTATTTTCTTTCTTTTATATTTTACAAAACATAATCTGTTCTTTTAGTTTAAAATGGTTTTTTTTCTCTTGCATTTGGTTGTAAAACTCATATTTTTATATACCTACCTAATTCTTTTGTTTCATTACTGATTCACCTGCATACAGTGTAACTGTTTCGATATGCACTGTTGAAATAAATATAAAAAATTAAAAACAAAGCAGTTGCTGCTTGTTTTGACAATTAGGACTCTATACAAATCAAAATCGCTCAAATGTGTGATCAAATCGCTCGTGCTTTTGCTTAAAATAACTAACCTAATAACAGAAAATGCCCTAATATAGTCATATGAAATCAAAATTGTAACCAATTGTACAATATAAAAAAACTGAAAAGTACCAAAAACATTTTTATATCCACTACTATACTAAGTGCCGTTTTACATGGGACCGAAGATCGGGAGGGTTCATTGTTTCAAACGTAGCTATCAGATGAATGCGTATCATTGGTCGACCGATTAAAAGCGCTCGAGCCATCGGTTAGACCGTGGCTTGTCCGATCGTCGGTTTGTGATCAGGGCTATTCACCAAAGGGAGCTGTTCACATGCAGGCAGATCATCGGTTACGTTTGAAATAACTGTGTGATATTTGTGATGTGTGAGTAACATTTTAAGTTAATGATATTTATACTGAGTAGACTATATGGGTATTACTTGTACCAAAGGAGAAGTTGGGACGCTCAATAATATTCGAGAAAATTGAGATTGCATATGGAAAATTGAGATTGCATGTTTTGGGTGTTATCTGTTTTTCACCCCCTGGGACCCATTTCAGGTTAATGATTTTTATACTGAGTAGACTCTATAAGCTGGGTATTACGTGTACCAAAGGGGAAATTGTCCTCCTCCAGTTTGTGATGTAGCTCATCAAATGAAGTAATCGACATTCGAAAATACATAAAGAATTTGCGGGAATGTTCTCGCAAATCCGAATAGATAGTAACAAAAGCACCTTTTATTGGCCTTTCAAGGCATAGGGGATGCATACAAACTCTTCCAATTTTCGATTTTTTTTTCTTTTTTCGCCTCTCTATCAACCTTTTTACGCACAAACCTACAACAATGCGATGGTTTGCACTTTCCAGATACATGTTGATGACTGACCATACGACCTCATGTGAAACCACTTGTATAGAACTGATGATCAGTTGCGACCGATTGTCAGCACCGATCATCGGTCCCATGTGAAACCGCACTGATTCAATAACGTAGAAGATAAAATATAAAATAAAAAACAAAAACTGGCTGATAGTACTTCAGGACGAACAAATAAATGTATACACAGGATCATACTCCTTAATATTTAGTTAAATTGTATTTTGGTTCATACTGTATGTGTAATTAATTTTCTGCAGTCGACATTATTCTAAATAATGGCCCAGTTACCAACCAATTCAATATTAACAGTAAAATAATTAACAGAATCACTACAAACTTCATAACGTTGCAATATAATAGAGGAAACTGAAATGTTTGCTACTGTGCAGTAGAAGTTGCATGCTGTCTAATAAACAGTCTACATAATACTGCTGTATGTGGAAATCCTAGAACTATAAATTTAATGAGTGTGTGGAAAATAATCTAGGTGGGATTCTCGGCAACCTGTAATTCTCTCTCGCTCGTGAATGTGTCGTACATTCGGATCAAACGGAAAACCAAATTTCTAAGAAAGTTATTACATTCGGTAAAATATATTGTATATGGTAATACCATAACCATTCCGCTCTCCTTATGTTCAATTAACTTTTATAGTTTTTTCAAGTACTTTTGATTGCATTTACACAGCGACTAAGGGCTATGTCACAGGGAGAAGACACATCACTGCTTGGTGTGACTCTAAACAAAAACTAAAACTGGTGCTCTCACATAGAAAAATTGCAAAAGAAATTATCACCCATTATATATCTAATGCGTAATTTAAGAAATTATGTTGACCAAAGTACATTGCAAACAGTTTACTATTCTCTATTTCACTCCCATTTGAGCTATGGTCTTTCACTGTGGGGAGGTGGCTCGAGATACGAGGACATCTTTCGATTACAAAAAAAGGTAATGAGAATTATTGCTAATACCCGGGTACCCGATAACGACTCGCTACCCGGTTCCCATTTTAGGACCCGATAACCCGTTAAAAACCCGATAATCCGGGAAATACCCGATAACCCTCTAAGCACCTGCACTCGGTAGCCCTCTATGTCACTCATATTCATATGACAACTTGTTTTTTTTTGCGGTTTTGCGTTAGCGCAGGTTTGGCGATTTAAAATATGATATGAATTGGAAAATATTTGCTATGTTGAATGCTATGGGTTGATATCGCGTAAAAGATAAATAGCGGGTAAAGGGTAAATAACGGGTAACGGGTAATTAACGGGTATACCAGGTTATTAACGGGTAGCGGGTAATTAACGGGTAGCGGGTAAATACCGGGTATTGAAAACGGGTACCCGGGTAGTAAAATTAACGGGTATCGGTATCCCTAATTGCTAACAAAGGTTATTTGGATTACTGTAAATCACTTTTTATACAATACAGAATTATAACATTACCATCTCTGTTTATGTTGTTACAACTTTGCAAGATACGTAATAATATAGAGAATTACAGAAAAAACTCAGATTTCCACAACTACGCCACAAGAGGTGCCAACCTAATAGGAACCCCTAAATATTGTCTCAGCAAGACAGCTAAAAACTCATTAAATGCATCACTATACAATGCTTTGCCATATGGTAGACAGTGTTTGGGTAAAAATAAATTTAAAGCAAGATTAAAAAACTATTTCAATTCAAGAGCATTTTATTCAGTACGGGAATGCATGGATGACCTGAACTATGAAGATCTATTTTAAATTTTAAATATTGAAACAGTCGCACTTTGCCTTTTGTTTTTTTTTAAATCTGTATGATGTATATTATGTATTTGTGTGTATATATGTATACAGGGTTATTCACGCAAAGCGGGTATTAGACGTTTTTAGGGTTCTGTTAACGATAAAAATCTGATTTTTTTATGGGGGAGGTTTTCCATTGTTTCCGATTCAATGAAAATATTTTCAGGTTTGCATCACTTCCGATTATACCGGAAGTAGATCACAACTTCGTTATTTCAAATGGAACACCCTGTATATTATTTCAATTTTGAACTCTACGTGATATTCTACACACATTTCGTGTAGGATGTCCTATACCTATCTTCAACTGTTTTTGAAATATTGACAGGTGAATATTGATATTTTGCAACTTAGACACCCCGTAAAATCTAAACGGTTAGAGATGAAGCAAAACGGTTTGCACATTGCTATCTTAACTTTTCAAAAGCTATCGTTTGATACTAATTTCAGATTTAACCAAGAGATTAAATTTAATGGAAATTTTTTTATTTTTGGATAAATCTGATATTAGTATGAAACGATAGGTTTTGAAAAGTTAAGATAGGAATATGCAAACCGTTTTGCTTGATCTCTAACCGTTTAGATTTTACAGGGTGTCAAAGTTGCAAAATGTCAATATTCACCTGTCAATATTTCAAAGACAGTTGAAGATAGGTATAGGACATCCTACATGAAATGTGTTTAGAATATCACGTAGAGTTCAAAATTGTAATAATATACAGGGTGTTCCATTTGAAATAACGAAGTTGTGGTCTACTTCCGGTATAACGGGAAGTGATGCAAACCTGAAAATATTTTCATTGAATCGGAAATAATCGAAAACCTCCCCCTTAAAAAAATCAGATTTTTATCGTTAACCGAACCCCAAGAACGTATAATACCCGCTTTGCGTGAATAACCCTGTATGTGTATATGTAAGCATACATTATGTGATCGTGTAGATGTATTTTATTGTTTTATGTTTCATGTTGTTGTATTGTGATGTATAGAATAGCGAATTTCTGTACTGAGCTTTTCTTTTTACTGTAGGACTTACCACAAATGTTTTGTTATATAATGTGGCCAATAAACACTTATTCTATTCTATTCTATGGTAGAAATATAAATTAAATCAAGTTGAGTATTATTATTTATAATTAGAAAACCTATTTTGATAAAAAATATGCATCTACACTGCGTTCCATTTAAACGATGCATCCCTTGTATTTACTAATAAATCAAGGACCCTATTAATAAGTCGACGAGGACCTCACTTTCTAATCCCTGCTAATATTGGATCGTTCTATCCGAATCTATCTAAAATTTTGGCTTTTGCCGGTGAGTTTCATCACCTAGGAATAAATTGCGACAATACATATAATTTTTTTCATATTTGTACACCTCAAACAACAGTGATTCTAATAGACAAAATTCTAATATAAAATACATTTTCTTAATATTAGCTTAGTTGTCTGCTGTATATTAGTTTGAATGATATAGGGCGACTTTATTTGCACTACAACATCAGCAAGCAGTAGCTGTCCATATCTTTTGTTTATTTATTTATTAAAACAAATTTAAGAGAATGGAACCAATTTCTTTGCAGCCTTTGTATCTTACCACAAATTTGACGATTTTGTAGTTGTTTTATGTTACCTTTACCAATCCTCTCGTTATCATGTTTGAGACTCGTGTAGTAAAAATGAGTTCTCATCCCGCAAATGTTTTTTTCTCGTCCCAAGGTAAGGAACATTGCAGGTCGTAAAGCTGCACGCCGCTAGCATTGAGCCGTCCGCCTGATAAATATCTCCTACGTTGCATGATAAATTGTCACTTAGCTCGACGTTCAGAGGGCCTTATCAACGACTTTACAGCTTCCCAGATCTACGCCAGATGTGCTACAGTCGGATACGCTGCACTCGACTTTAAGATATTTTTGTCGTACTACTTACTCAAATCGCGATGTAAAATGTTCAATAATGTATGCACTAAATCTTGTCTCTAGTCTTGTCTCTGGCTTCATGTGGTTTGAAATAAAAATTTAACGTTATTATGACAATCCTTATGTATGTAATACATTTTGAAGGAGCTGTGCAAGTTATTTTAAGGTAGCAGAGTTTCAAAGCAATTCCACGTTAACGTCACGTAATTCACGTTAAAATAAAGTTATTTTAACAAAGTAAATGTTAAAGATATTGATACTGATGCATGTTATTGTCATTTTCAGTATATGTTTTGAGAAAGGATAATGAGTGGAACCGATTATGGAAGAATATCCAGAATGCCTAGTATCATGTTACCTAGTACCATGTTTTATAGTTGTTAGTTTAACTTGTTTAAATTGTATTTTAACTTTGATGAAGTTAACGTTGTCTGGAAAATCAACTGTTAACTTTAGTATTAACTATAAACCAGTTGGTTTTTAGGTAAATATTAAAAACTATTTTTTTGTTGTTTCAGATGCCCATGTTCAGATATCTCTTTAACCATCTTCTTCGATAACTGAAGGTAAGATAATATTTACACTTACAGATAATAAATTAATAATATACAGGATCTTTCAACGAAAACTTGACCCCCTTCTATAATTATAAAACCGAAAAAAATTTAATAAGCCGAGAACCGTCGACTTCTGTTCTTTGGGGGAACATTTTTGACAGTTAAGCCAACTTGATACGTTTATCTCCCTAACACTTAGCAACCCCAACTTTAAAATTTCATAAAGTGGATACTCGAAGCGGATGGTTCTTTATGAAACATCGTGAAAATAATTGTTTTGAAAAAAACATTGATCTCATTTAGATGTTCCAAGATATATATAGAAAACACTCTATATACTAGTATTTCGGCTTGTTAGGCCTTTTTCAATAGAGTAAATGTCTATTACTAAACATTTGTTTATGTATGTATGTTGTATGTTTATTGTTTAATTTTAAGTATAAAGGAAAATTCAACGATTTTATATCAAAGAAAAAATATAATTTTAGGAACAACAATTATATGTTTCCACACCATAAGTTAAGTAATACTGAAAGGGGCCCTTCTTACGCGACCATAAGATTTTTTAACGTCTTGCCTGAGAGTATGAAAAAAATAGTTTACTTTAAAGTTTTTAAACGTGAGATTTTTAAATTGATAGTAGATATAGAACCTTATACAGTTGCCGAATTTTTAGATGCATTTTAGTATTGTCATGGTTTTATATTGTTTCGATTATTTACAACACTTACCTACTAGTTTTATGTATGATTGTATTTTATTTGAATATCTTTGATTTTATGATGTATTTGTATTTTTGGTTATACCGATTTTCCCCTGACTTTGTTTCAACCCACTTTTGTATTACACTGTGTGGCAGTTTGAAATAAATATTATTATTATTATTATTATTATTATTTGCAAGCGCGTTTTCGTTATTTATTTGTTTACAAGTTTACCTACTCCCGATTGATCCTTACCATCTGGTAAAGCCCGAGTTTTTATTACCTTTTCTAAGAAGGGCGAGAGTGTATAATCTATCTGATCATTTGTAGTACACAGATTTATAATTAAAGATTTTTTAATTTCTAATTGCTCTAACAGATCTACGCGCTTTCCTTTCTTTTCACGATGCAGTACCTGAATCGGGAGTAGGTAAACTTGTAAACAAATAAATAACGAAAACGCGCTGGGAAATGTTTAGTAATAGACATTTGCTCTATTGAAAAAGGCCTAACAAGCCGAAATACTAGTATATAGAGTGTTTTCTATATATTTCTTGGAACATCTAAATGAGATCAATGTTTTTTTCAAAACAATTATTTAAAATTTCAAATGGAACTACCCTCCTTCTAAGACATCATTTTAAAACCTTTTCCATTGCGAATACACTGGTGCATCATTTTTGGGAATCGGTTGAGATTTGATAAACGAAAAGTTGACAAACCGATATTCGCTTAGTAATTTCTACAGAAATTCCCACCAATAGGTAATAAGCTTTTTATCTACCTGTAAAGTAATCCATTACTTTTTTTGATGTGTCGATCAGTTTACAAAAAAAAAAACCGTCTCAAATTAAAAAACACGCAAAATTAAAATAAATTTTATTTAATGTAATGCTCAAAATAACCAGACTTGCAAACAATAATACAGTCTGTTTTCAAATTCTGTTCGAACATACTAAAGACCGGCTGCGTGGCGTACATTCGCGATTTCAAATGACCCCACCGGAAAAAGTCTAAAGATGATAGATCAGGTGTTCTTGGTGTCTTCTTCTACCAATCCAATGCTCTGGAAAATGGTCATCCAAAAATTGCCGCATAGTAACAGTATAGTGAGAAGGTGGAAAGTTATTCTGGAAATCGCCATCTTGGAAAGTTATTTTATTTTCTATTAAATTGTCGTCACTTTCTAAAATTTCTGTTATCATAGGGTCAATCGTGTCTTCCAATAATTGTAAATATTTGTTCCCTTCGAGATTTCCTTGAATAAAAAAAGGTGCAACAAGATGGTTGCCCAAAATTCCGGTTCAAAAGTTTAATTTTTGAGGAGTGAGTATGAAATTCCCTGATAAATGAGGATTAGTATCACTCCAATAGCGACAATTGTGTCTATTTACTTTAATATTCAATATAAATGTACATTGGTCTAAAAAACACGTATTGTAGAGAAGATTTGGGTTCAGTAGAAGTGGCTCACTAAAATATTCGCAAAATTGGACACGACGATCAAAATCACCTTCATGCAACTCTTGAACCGGCGTCATCTTAAATGGACGAAACTTTTATTTTTTCAAAATCCGATGAACACTTGAACTGAATACGCCAGAAGCTTGAGACACCGTTTTGATCGACTGATTATTGTCCATCTGCAACTGATCCAAAACTGCCACTTCAACTGCTTCATTTCGAACTGGGCGATTTACTTCGCTGCAACAAACTCATCCATCAGTTGTTTAAAGTACTGATGGCTTACATTTTTTCAGGGTGATTAGCATTAAAAATTCGTGCTATAGCTTTAGCGCGATCATGATTTCGATACCAAATTGCAACAATTTCTACTCTTTTTGTGTTAGAATAAACCATTTCGAAAACACGTTTACGCTTTCAACAGCAGCCTTGAAACTATCCATTTGGTGGTAACAAGAAAAAAACCAGCAGTGACTTTTCTGTTATTTAAGAAGAGATAAGGTTTAAATTTGTCTAAAATGTGGATGTATGCCTAGAAAATAACATAGGTACATACACAGTAAAAAAATCCGACTGATTTTAACACTGAATCCACACTCATCAGTGTGTATATAGTCCACACTCGGCAGTGTTAGACATATCGGTGTATTATTACATTACATAAAAGTAATTTAACACAGTAAATTTTACAAGGTAGTGTGTAATAGTTAATTATTCACCGTGTAATTATTCCGTATTTATGGCGGATTGATTCATTTTTAACACAAGGTTTTGTAAATTTTACTACAATTTATGAGTACTTCTACAAACTTGGCGGGTATATCGTTCGTGTAATATGAGTTCTAAAGGTTTAGTTATTATACTACCCAGTTCGTGTTAAAAATAACACTGCAGCAAATTACGATTACCATTTAGTAATTTTACCATTTGTCTTTTTTTACTGTGTAGGACAATAATTGTCTTTAGAATACCTATGCATAAAAAAGTAATGTTATGTAGTAGATAAAAAGCTTATTATTTATTGGTGGAGATTTCTGTAGAAATTAGTATGCGAATGTCGGTTTGTCAACTTTTCGTTTTTAGCCAATAACTCTGTCAAATCTCAACCGATTCTGAAAAAACCATGCACTAGTGTATTCGCAATGGAAATGGATTTGAAATGATGCGTTAAATATAGGGTAGTTCCATTTGAAATTTTAAAGTTGTAGTTGCTAGGGCTTATGAGGATGAACATATCAAGTCGGTTTGACTATAAAAAATGCCCCCCTCCCCCCCAAGAACAGAAATCGATGGGTCTCGGCGAATTGAAAATTTGTTTTCGATTTTATAATTATAGGGCGGGGTCAATTTTCGGTTGAAAGACCCTGTATTACTAAGACAAGATACGTTACAGACATCGCAATACATGGGCAATCAGTTAAATTGACATACCAATCAATAATAATATCGTTACTCCTCTTATAGGGTTCGTTTGATAAGTTAGATACATTGTTAATCGTAAAAACTTAATTTACACTCTAGCTAAAGTAACAACTGTACTAACCCGTTTCGGGTTAGTGAGCTCTTACAAAACTTGTAGATATTCTTCTTACAGTCTTTCAATATTGTCAATAAATCAGTTGGAGATAGTTGGACAGTTACAAAGATTTGACACAAAATGGTTTTCATTTAAAACTCGAGTTGTCTACCTTCTACACATTTTCAACGTCTCCAAACACTAATGCAGAAACATAAAATTCTACTGACATACTGATCCTATAAATTGACGTTTATATGAAATAAAATAATTGTGGTATTGAAATATTGAACAGTTTCCCCAGTCAATCCAGTTTAATGAAATAATAAATTAATCACTTTGTCAAAGTTTCCCAAATCTTGACAAACTACATAAAGTACTGGGATTGTTTCATTTTACATAAAACATATAAACAAATCTTCGCGCGCAAAGCATATCTTCCTTAATTTGTTTATTGTGCAAAACTAGCTACTTTAGCGTCCTTAGCTACACAGTAAAAAAAGACAAATGGTAAAATTACTAAATGGTAATCTTAATTTGCTGCAGTGTTATTTTTCACACGAACTGGGTAGTATAATAACTAAATCTTTAGAACTCATATTACACGAACGATATACACGCCAAGTTTGTAGAAGTACTCATAAGTTGTAGTAAAATTTATACAACCCTGTGTTAAAAATGAATCAATCCGCCATAAATACTGAATAATTACACGGTGAATAATTAACTATTACACATTACCTTGTAAAATCTACTGTGTTCATTTACTTTTATGTAATGTAATAATACACCGATATGTCTAACACTGCCAAGTGTGGACTATATACACACTGATGAGTGTGGATTCAGTGTTAAAATCAGTCGGATTTTTTTACTGTGTAAAGCCTTTTTTAACGTCCTAAAAATGTAATAGAAGTTTTAGAACTCCAGTTTGTATTTAAAACTATGCAACTAAAATTATGAAAACAACAATAAATAAAACATTTTCCTTTATATTTTTCTACTTTACAGTGTGGGTGGGGGATAAGTCTTAACGCTATTATTTCAAATTTCACCTTGAAGAGAATTTACCGTGCCGAAAATAAAACCACGCGTTGTGATTGCTGAACGTGGGTAGTATATTATTCAACATGAGTGTTATAACAATTATTTACCTATAAAATATATTGCTTGAATTTACAAAAGCCATTTCATTTATAATGGTGTTTATTTTTAGAGATTCATAGAAATTTACTGGATATATTTTCAGCAACAAAACGTGACTTAATTTAAAGTTTTTCTAAACATAATACTTTAAACGTGATTTTATTTTACAGTAATCTTGTTGCGATATAATCTTTTAATATTTTCTTGTGATGGCATTTTTAAATTGGCACAGGATTGTAGGATTAACTTTTGCAGTAATTTTGCAACACCATCCGGCATAATACTACATTGATAAGATCATTTCAATTAAATAAATTTATTGTTTGTCACGCCGAAAATATAATTTACCGAATTGGTATTTTAAATTGAATATGGTCATTGCTGGTTCTCAATGATAAAACAAATATTTTAAATACAGGTTTCATTTAAAATCTAAATTCGGCCTCCTGTCCTCCAAACTTTCAATGAAGGAAGTAATAACGGTGAATGTTTTTTTAGGCTAAGGTTGCATGAACCATCCTGTATCCGAAAATTTTGCATGAGTTTTGTTGCATATCAGTGAAAATTCGACAGGTCCAAAGCTTTTCCTTACTCTTCATGCCAGTATTGTTAGATAAATGATAAATACACTCAGGGAGTAATAAATAAAGACGTAATAAACGTAGGATAACATTAAAATTAACAATTCTTTAAAGTCAGTATCAGTAGTTGACTAAAACAAATTCAATTAAAATGATCAACATACAAGGAATTGTATTTATCGAATTCATTGTGAATGTGATAAATACTATATTAGTGAGACAGAATCGTTAGAAGTAAGGTGTGCCCATAAGCGATGAGCCCATAAGCGCCCATTATACAAATTCGATGAGATTAGCGCAATAAATATGAGATACAACCACAGGTTTGATGTAACACAAAAATTGTTAAAAAAAAAGAATAAAAGAAAGTCTATAACCCCGAACCAGTACTCGGGCTTCCGCGTATTTATGTAACAAGGTCTATTAAAAACTGGATCAAGAAAAGATCCGAAGAAGAATGGTCAAATGAAACTAGGCTGCGACAAGCCAGGCTCTTAATTGAATGGCTTTGGTCGAATGCAACTCGATCAATACTTGCGCTAAGTCATAACAGCATAAGGATTGTTACAGGACTGTTGACAGGTCACAGATATCTCAACAAGCACCTTAACACTATCGGCCTTAGTGACACTAAAAGATGTGCAGGTTTTGTGGGCACGATGACGAGGACTCTATTCACATCCTCTGTCGGCTGTGCCTGCTTCTTGGTTAAGAGACACAAACATCTGGGTACTGCATTTCTCCTGCCCCAGGACATTAGAGAGCTTCCACTAGAACGGGTTTCTTCCAATAGCTCTCGACTATTGGCAGGCACAATGGGTCAATAGGCCTGAGTGCTGCGGGTAACCGCGCCGCTTTCCAACAACAACAACAACCACAAGAGTCTATAACAATTTTATGGAGATGACTAGACATTGTCGGAAACAACATCGTTAGATCAAGCGTGGCTTCCTTTTCCCTAAAGAGAAGTAAACAGTGCAGAATTCAAGATAAAATGGTAGTCTGTGAATTATAAAAAATGGTATGTCAAGATCATAAAAGAATTCATTAAAGAAAAACCTTGAATCGATTTGAAATATTTAAAAAACACATTTGCATTTATGAAACAATATTTCATTTGAGCTAATCTAAAAAACACTGGTGCACTTTGTTAAATTTAATAAAAAACTGCAAGCTTTCATTACATGTCATATAATGGTATTTTGGGGAAGACTTTAACCAGCCATTCCGTACACTTTAAATACCAATTTTTTGGTGATTTAAGTTTGAGACAAGGCGGAGTAAACGTTTATAAATAATAAAGCCACACCTTTGTCCATACAGTACTATATACAGATGTTAATTCGTTCAATCGTTGATTGAAATAGTATGCATTAACGGTTCGGTTCATTAATAGATTATAATCTTCAATTTGCATTGTCCTATACGTTACATCCGTCAGCCATACTAACGCCGACCTAATTCTATTAGCCTAATTCACGAAGTCACGAGAGAATCCAATATAGAAGAATGGCATGGCTACATATTCATCGAAAATACACATTAGGTAGATATAAAATATTCATAGGCTTAGTGCATATTAAAAGAAATCCATAAATTAGTAATTTTTAATTGACATTTATTTAGACAATTTTGAAATCTAGTTTTACCTTATCTGAAATAAAATAGTGACACTGTAAAACTCAGATAAAATTTCTTAAACAGAAAACACATCATTTTCTCATTAATGTTTAGATACAAGTTCCTGAGAACATGCCTTATGTATATACTAAGTATATACAGTAGACAGAAATGTACAAACTGCACATTTCATCTTCAAGCCACAATGAATTCCCTTTACTCTGAGACCTGTACGGTACTGAGGTGATCTGATGGATGGAAACAGTTGTCTGTCGTTTGGTATTAGGACTGATTAATACTCATGTGTTGATAGTGCCTTGTTGTTGAGATGTTCGTGACCTGTCAGTAGTCCTGTGACAAGCCTCATGCTGTTACGACTTAAGCGCAAGTATTGATCGAGTTCCGTTCGACCAAGGCCCTTCAATTAAGAGCCTGGCTTGTCGCAGCCCAGTCCCGTTCGATCATTCTTCCTCTGATCTTTTCTTGATCCAGTTTCCAGTAGACCTTGTTACATAACTAGGCGGAAGCCCGAGTACTGGTTCAGGTTCTGTTACTTAGTTGTTCTGTCCCAATTGGGCCAGACTATTAATACACTCTAGAACCGCTTTGGAGGTGATCCTGTAGGAGATCAAGGCATCTAAAGCCGTCTTACTGTCGGTGCGTATCTGGATATGCTGATTGGAATATCTCCTTTTGAGATTTTCCTGAACACATGCAGATATAGCAAGCACTTCCGCCTTAAAGACCGTGGCATACTTTCCTAAGGAGAACGATAGTCTCGCCCTTGGGCGCCCGCCCCGGATTCCCGCCCCTGAGCCCTGGTCTGTCTTGGACCCATCCGTAAACCAGACGAGCCCATTCGAGACCTGAGCATCAGGATTTTCGAGCCAGGCGTCCCTGTCCGGTGTCTCTACTGTGAAAGGTTTAAGAAACACATAAGTGGGAGATATCCTGTCACTGGATGCATCCAGCAGACTGTCTCCTCCCACCAGTTCCTCAAGAATACTTGTGTGTCCACCATCGTGGCTTTTACCTAGCCACCGCCCCCACTGCTTGACCCTATAAGAGGCCCTCCTTGCCTCCCCCTCGACCGCTATATGCGGTTTAGGGAGAGGCAGGAGAACCTCCAGAACTTTTGTGTGATAGTGCCTTACATTTCTGATTGTATACTTAGTGTTTAGAAAATTGTATTTGTTCTTTTACCAAAAAGTTCCATTTCGGAATTGAAAAATTTTGGAAGATTTGCCAAATGTGATAGACATTTTTGTTTGTCTGCTTCCGTAGGTATATTAGCTCTTAGATAATTGTGCATTTACTTCCTAATTTTCTTGTTATCAATTACCTAGTTTTTTTTCTGTGAAGTGTCACGCGTGACATCTCCTACCTGTAGATATTGATATCTTGGTTCCCAACTATAGACCTTGCTTTTCTCTGTAATACACACTACACTTACTATCGACCCGTCCAAATTGAACAAATGTTTATTTGGGGCCCTGTATACAGGTTGCTATTAAAAACAATAGTCAATTGGCGAGTGCTTTTCCTGGACACCTTCTATATGTATATATAAAATAATGTTAAGTAACGCAGTTTAACAAGCCGTGTTACTTTCCTATTATAGTTTTTTTCCTATACAAATCGTTTAATGGCTATAGAAGAAATACGCGCAAATGGGATTGAAAGTACAGACTTAACCACATGTGCAAAATTGACTCAAAATGACGAAGTCGGCGGTCCCTTTAATAGTTGGGGTCTACCCTCTTTTAATGAATGAACGTGGTCACGTACTATGTACCCATTTATGGTAGCACTGTATTAATGTGAGACACTGGTAATACTCATGATTGAATGTCACTCGAACTAATGATGTGTTCTCCCACAAATCCTCCCACAAGTAATTAGAATTTATTGAAAAGTCATTAGAAGGTACTGAAAGAATTTTGCGTACAAGCTAGTAATTTCGTAACACATTCTACTTGAATGGAGAACTGGGGGGCTTGTATTAAAATAAATTATGTTTAGGCGAAATACAGGTTTTTTTATAATTGTTTTGAAAAAAACATTGATCTCATTTAGATGTTCCAAGAAATATATAGAAAACACTCTATATACTAGTATTTCGCCTTGTTAGGCCTTTTTCAATAGAGTAAATGTCTATTACTAAATATTTCCAAGTGCGTTTTCGTTATTTATTTGTTTACGAGCCTACCTCCGATTGATTCTACCATCTGGCCATCTGGTGAAGCCCGAGTTTTTAATGCCGTTTCTAAGAAGGGCGAGAGTGTAAAGTCTATCTGATCATTGGTAGTACACGGATTTATAATTAAAGATTTTTTAATTTCTAATTGCTCTAACAGATCTAAGCGCTTTCCTTTCTTTTCCCGATGCAGTACCTTTACATTTTTCTGATCTATAAACTGATTGTTTTCTATACAATGCGTCGCTAATCCTGAATTTTTTGCGTTATTTAATATGGATTTTTTATGTTCTTTTACTCTCGTTTCGATACTTCTGCCAGTTTGACCCACATACACGGCATTACAATCCGCGCAGTTAATTTGGTAAATCCCCGATTGTTTTAATTTATTAACCCTTTCTTTATTGTTTTCAAAATTCTCCCAATAGTACGCTTGTTGACACTAATCGTTTTACACCCGTTTCGTTCTATTCTGCGAGCCATTTTTTCGCTATAACCTGGGACGTGATTAATATAACTATAGGTGCCTTCTTTTTCCCGAATATTGTAAAACTCCCGACGAATTAATTTCCTCCTTTTGTTTTTTAGCATGCTATCTATTAGTTTTTCTTTATATCCGTTGTTTTTTGCAATTTGTTTGATTGTACTTAATTCTTTTTCAAAATCTGCTTTTTCCAGCGGAAACATTAAAAGCCTATGAATTAAACTATGGAAAACCGACTTTTTTATTTGCCAGGACTGCACCTTCTAATCCTACTAATAAATTTCAAAACGAGATAGTGACAACATTGAAAAGTAATAAGACTATTTTAGGTGACAATTACTGATTGAGAGTAATGAACCCGTCTCCTCCTATACTATATGGCTTGCCAAAAATTCACAAGGAAGGTAACCCGATAAGGCCAATAGTCTCCTATATAAACGCTCCCTCGTATAAATTATGTAAAGATCTAAGCCACAAACTTCCAAAATTGATCTCCTTCAACTCCAAATACTCTGTAAAAAACTCTTTCGAGTTTTTAGAATTAACAAAAAATTTATCTTTGCCCACAAATTCTAAATTAGTTTCATTTGATGTTAAAAGTTTATTTACCTCAATCCCAGTCGCAGAATTAACGTCAGTGTCAGTACTATGCAATTTAATAAATCAGTCAAAATTAAACAGCACAGAAAAATATGAATAAATAAGTGTAATAAAGGTATGCATTAAACAAAATTACTTTTATTTCAATGGAAAATATTACAAACAAAAAAAAACGGGTTACCCATGGGTAGTCCCATTTCTCCTTTGCTAGCGGAAATTTTTATGAACCATTTCGAAAACACACTGTTCAACAGTGACAATAATTTAAAATCACATGTACACTTTTGGGTTCGCTATGTAGATGACATTTTTTGTATTTGGACTGGTACTGAAAGAAATTTGAGCGGCTTTCTTAATTTTTTAAATTCGCTTAACGATAATATTCAGTTTACAATGGAAAAGGAGGAAAACAATCAATTAAACTATTTGGATATAACAATAAGAAAGGTAGAAAATAAATTAAAATTCTCGGTTTATAGAAAATCAACAACTTCCGACGCAATCATACCAGCAAGTTCGCAGCAGTCCTGGCAAATAAAAAAGTCGGTTTTCCATAGTTTAATTCATAGGCTTTTAATGTTTCCGCTGGAAAAAGTAGATTTTGAAAAAGAATTAAGTACAATCAAACAAATTACAAGAAACAACGGATATAAAGAAAAACTAATAGATAGCATGCTAAAAAACAAAAGGAGGAAATTAATTCGTCGGGAGTTTTACAATATTCGGCAAAAAGAAGGCACCTATAGTTATGTATATTAATCACGTCCCAGGTTATAGCGAAAAAATAGCTCACAGAATAGAACGAAACGGGTGTAAAACGATTAGTGTCAACAAGCGTACTATTGGGAGAATTTTGATAAACAATAAAGAAAGGGTTAATAAATTAAAACAATCAATTAAACTTAAAAAAACAATCGGGGGTATATCAAATTAACTGCGCGGATTGTAATGCCGTGTATGTGGGTCAAACTGGCAGAAGTATCGAAACGAGAGTAAAAGAACATAAAAAATCCATATTAAATAACGCAAAAAATTCAGGATTAGCGACGCATTGTATAGAAAACAATCATTTTATAGATCAGAAAAATGTAAAGGTACTGCATCGGGAAAAGAAAGGAAAGCGCTTAGATCTGTTAGAGCAATTAGAAATTAAAAAATCTTTAATTATAAATCCGTGTACTACCAATGATCAGATAGACTTTACACTCTCGCCCTTCTTAGAAACGGTATTAAAAACTCGGGCTTCACCAGATGGCCAGATGGTAGAATCAATCGGAGGTAGGCTCGTAAACAAATAAATAACGAAAACGCACTTGGAAATATTTAGTAATAGACATTTACTCTATTGAAAAAGGCCTAACAAGCCGAAATACTAGTATACAGGGTGAGTCAGTTTATACTAGCAGGACTCTGGTATTCGATAGAACACCTGATTTTAAGTTAAGTTTGTCATATAAACATATGCCGGGAATCGCTTCGTTTTTGAGATACAGGGTGTCAAAGTTTTGGTTTTTTTTTTAGTATTTTCCACACAGCTCCTATAGTTTTTAAGATAATTTATTCAAATTTTTACCATAGATTACTTATGATGGTTCACAAGTTTTGACATATGTAAACAATTTGAAAACGTACAGGGTGATATTTTTTCGGAGGTCTGGCCCCCTTTTTCCGTCCAGAACTTTTTTGTGGTACGCCACTGACTACTTATTTTCCAAAATTTGGATTCCACGTTCAATTTAGAAAAATTTTCGTGTCTTGCATTTTTATCGTAGCTGTAAGAGTTGTCGAGTAAATTGAAGAAATCTCTGAAAGAATATGTTTAAAAAAAAAATAGTTTTATAAAAATTTTCACTAAAAACAATAATTATTGTCAAACGAAAGTTCATTAATCTAAATTGTCAAAGGTTACATACTTACAGTACAGCTTTTGCCACTAATTATTGATTTTTTTGTAGCATTTCAGAGACTTAATAACTAAGTAAAATAATTAAGAACTAATAATAAACCAAGGCAAATACAAATAACTTTAGAAATAACCCGAAATAATTTTATTTTCAAAATGTGATCCATTTTTTGTTGGATACATAATCGGCATCGCGTTTCAATAGACCTTCTTGCTGAAACTAAGTGATGAACTCATATGTCTTCGCAAGCATGTCTTATACGCCCTCTAAGATCGTCAACATCTAGAACAGGAGGTGCATACACTTTTTCTTTAAGAAAGCACCACACAAAAAATCCATTGGTGTTAT
Organism: Pogonocherus hispidulus; assembly: GCA_963924545.1. NCBI lineage: Eukaryota > Metazoa > Arthropoda > Insecta > Coleoptera > Cerambycidae > Pogonocherus > Pogonocherus hispidulus. Next base: position 44,511,386 of record OZ004698.1, on the reverse strand, counting down.
ATCTGGGGAACCTGGGGGCCGTGCGATTGGACCTCCACGTTTAATCCACCTCTCTAGATAATTGTCGTATAACCAAGCTCATACATTTCTTCCAAAATGAGCTGGGCAGCAATCCAATTGGAACCAAGCTTGCTGTCTTAAATATAGAGGGACATCTTCCCACATATTAGGATGCTCGGTTTCTAGAAACTAAGAAGTTTTGCGAATTGACCCTTTCTGGCAAAAAATATGGTCCAAATAAACGATTTTCAAAAATTCCTACCCATACGTTAATGCTAAACTTATTTTGGATTTTTTTTGGCCTAATAGCACGTGGATTTTGCTCTGCCCAAATATGTTGATGTTTGAAATTTACTATCCCACGTCGGGTAAAGCAAGATTCATCAGTCCATAATACGTTGGATAAGAAAGTTCTATTATTTTCTAATGTGTTAAGGATCCAACGACAAAACTTCACTCTGCGTTGTTCGTCGCCAGGACGTAGACCTTGGTTTATTATTAATTCTTAATTATTTTACTTAGTTATTAAAAGTCTTTGAAATGCTACAAAAAAATAAATAATTAGTGGCAAAAGTTGTACTGTTATATGTAACCTTTGACAATTTAGATTAATGAACTTTCGTTTGACAATAATTGATTTTAGTGAAAATTTTGATGAAAATATATTTTTTTTAATAAAATATTCTTTCATAGACTTTTTCAAATTACTCGACAACTGTTACAGCTACGATAAAAATGCAAGAGACAAAAAAGTTTCTAAATTGAACATGGAATCCAAATTTTGGAAATTAGCAGTCAGTGGCGCACCACAAAAAAGTTCTGGACGATAAAAGGAGGCCTGACCCCCGAAAAAATATCACCCTGTACGTTTTCAAATTGTTTACATATGTTAAAATTTGTGGACCATCATAGGTAATCTACCGTAAAAATTTGAATAAATTATCTTCAAAACTATAGGAGCTATGTGGAAAATACTAAAAAAAAAACAAAACTTTGACACCCTGTATCTCAAAAACGAAGCGATTCCGGACATATGTTTATATGACAAACTTCACTTAAAATAAGGTGCTCTATCAAATGCCAGAGTCCTGCTAGTATAAACTGACTCACCCTGTATAGAGTGTTTTCTATATATTTCTTGGAACATCTAAATGACATCAACGTTTTTTTCAAAACAATTATTTTCACGATGTTTCATAAAGAACCATCCGCTTCGAGTATCCACTTTATTACAGGTTTTTTTGCAATATCACCGGAAATGGTTCTGTATACATTATTTGTTTCTTCTTATTATTATTTATTCTGTATACAATTTCAACTAGCCATAAAATATAGGAACAGAAACACGTGCACATCGTTTCATTCATTACGTCGATGAAGTCGGTGAGTAGATACCTACTCACAAAAAGCTTCATACTGTATGCATGCAGATATAACAAAATCTTTCTTAAACGAGAAATAATTTGTTGATAGACTTGGAACTAATTCGTCTACAATAAATTTAAACCAGCAAAGAATTGACAAGTGTATAAAGCGCAAAAAAACCATAATAATAGTCTGAATGATTTCTACTGATCATTTAGAAGCACTAGCGAGATGGGAGAGGGAGAGGTATGAAACAGGAATGAGGGAAACCTGGAAAAACCTTAGGTTAGTTAGGGGTGTATTCAAGTACCCCATGTTAATCTCTTACATTAACACCTGCTAGGTGTACTTTTCATCCTGGCCTATACACAAAGACGATTGCCAAACCATCTCTTTATATAAGTCTTACATAATCATACGCTTAGGCTCATATTATATAGGCTTATATATATGAGCCTACATATATACAGACTGTCCAAAATTCGTCTATAATCATGTTAATGTATAATTATTTTAGGAAATCGTTTGGTTGGTCCGTTTCTTTTCGATTACAACCTTAATGGGGAACGATATCTAAACCTATTAAGAGAAAGAATAATTCCAGCAATTAGAAGGCTTGTACCCAATGCAGCTGAATTTCAAAGATTGTAGTTTCAGAAGGATGGTTGTCCGGCACATAATACTGTAGAAGTTAGAACGTATTTAACCCATTGTTTTGGGCAAAATGTTATTGCGAACAATGGACCAGTTATGTGGCCGGCAAGATCCCCAGATATTACGCCACTCGATTTTTATTTGTGGGGACAAATTAAAAATGAAATTTACGAATTTGAACCACCCGTTAATAGAAATGAATTAGAAGCTAGAATTAGAGAAGCGTATAACTTATTAAACGGAAACACATTAGGAAGAGTTATGAGAAAGATTTTAAAGAACTGTGAAATGTGTCGTAATGCAAATGGACGTCAATTTGAGCATTTGCCTAATAATGCTTAATTATGGATGCTTCATTTTTTAGTTCTGGTTGTTTTTAATACTTACTACTATTAGACTAAAGATATTCATATCAATATCATGGTTATCTTTTTCATAGTTGTTCCTCTTATTCTCAAATGCACCATAATTCAATAAAGTAGTAATAATTCTCCTGTAATTATGTTTTGTAAGGTTGCTGCCTCTGGATACAATTCCAAATATCTAGTAGATGCAACTTTCGTAATACTGTGAGTTTGTAAATAAAGTGTAAGGCATATCAAACTTTTCTTCATTTGAGAAATTGTGAGCCCCATATTTTCATTTAACGCAATTCATAAGTCATTTTGTATGGCACTTGTGACAGAACGGAAAATATTTACATTTCATGGCATAGCCAACTTCTAAAGTAAACTTGTCAAAAAATTATTTTTTCAATATTTCACAAATTTTAAAACTTCTTTTATAGGCTTATGATAGATCGTTGGAAAGAGAATTAAAATATGATATAAAAATCCAATATGGCGACCATAAGAAATAGCAAAGTTGTGATTCATAACAGAAAAACAAAGAGTGCCTTGTAATTTTTTTTTATGCCAAAATGTTCGTCTTTAAAAAGTGTACTAATAATGTAAAATTTTTAGAAGTGTCAGATTAACCATTAGCGAGTTATTGGCCAAAAACAAATTCCTCGGTTTTTCGTTTTTTTCAAATATCTCGAAAAACAATTGACTCACGATAACTTTCAATGCAGATTTGAAAGCAGCATAAAATTCTCTAAGACTTTCCCCATTTGGGCGTTTTCCTATCTTTTATAATAACTGAGATACCTATGTAGAGACTCGAATTTTGGACAGTCTGTATAGCCTTTATATGAGCCTACGAGTCACATTTGAATTATGAATTGTTTGATCCCGCGGAAACCAACTACAGCTACCTCCGGATGAAATATGTATGTTCTTTAGCTCTGAGGCATGGACTCGTTAAATAATTTATATATAGTAGTCAAAACGAAAACCAAATGTAATTTGTATATAGTAAGTATATATTTTGTCGTGTGAAAATGAAGATTAATATAATAAATTTGCAAGTATAAATTAGAAAGAAGACGATGTTAATTAATCAACCTTAACATATAGCATTGTATAGTGTATATATGTATTAATACCAATTTATCAATGTCCGCCCCTTTTCTGTATGTAATTATAATGTTTAGATTAATTATATTATTAAAATTTCCTGAACGGAAAATGCTTTCGTGAAAATTATATTTTTTACTAATTATAATAAATAATTTATAATTGCTATTTATATTACTTGAATTTCTTTACAGTTTTTCACCTCCTACACATGAAAATGTCAGAACATATTAAAATGTTATGTATCACTTGAGGGAATCATCATTATATATGTGCAAATAAATTCTAAATTTTGCATTAACACCTCAATTAACTGCTTAAAAAAAGTTTGGTCAGCTTTCTATCTATTTGATAAAGGCAAGATAAAAACAAAAAAGTCTATAATTCCTAGGATACCTTATAAAGATGACAAGGTTTAGTTATCCATGGAATATCCAGGGTGTAGTAATTATAAATCAAAATAATAATTTATCTGAAAATGTAAACATATGTATATCTTTAACTATGGAAAATGAATTATATAGTGATAAACGAGTAAACACTTGTTTTGATATAAAACAAACAAATATAAACATAAATATATAAAAAAAGTACAAATAACGAAAATATAGAAATTGCCAACTATAACTAATTGCAAATAGACCAAATACATCTGAGCATCATGTGAGTTATATATACAGGGTTATTCAGAACTTATCTCTAAAACTTTGAGGATATGTGCATTCTTAAATAAGAAATCGATACCACCAAAAAAATTTATAATAAAAGACTTAGGATTTCCCGTAAACAATATTTAAAGTTATACCATTATAAAGAACTACGTAGATGGGCAACTGTACTTCAACGACATCTGGTATACCACATTCCTAAGAATGTGGTAAAAAAAAGTAAACAAGTTTTTGTAGGTACCTGGAACGCCTGGTTAAGACCGAGCTAATAGAGTTGGAGTGGGGATAATATCTCTATTGTCTATCAGTCATGTCATCAGTCTATCTGTGTCCTCTCTGAGTGCCGGTGTTTTATTTATCGTAGAAGTGTTAAACTTAAATTTTCAAAATGGCTCATGCGTACAGTAATGCTGAGTTAATGGACATGATTCTTATTTATGGTGAAGTTGGAATGGACGAGATGGTGGCCTGGGACGACCACAACGTATTTTAGCAGCTGAAGAACAAGTGTTGAATCTGGCCCGTGACAATACGCGAATAAGTACAAGTCAGATCGCTAGGCAGGTGCCTGGGGTATTCCAATCAACGGTGTGGCGCTTACTACACGAAGCTCAGTTTTATCCGTATCATATCCAGCTTGTTCAAGCACTGTTACCAGCGGATTATCAATTACGAGACGAGTTAGGTTTTATGAGTGGTTGTTGCAGCAAAATGCTGAAAATCCCCAATTTACTTAATAATTTGCGTTTACAAGATCAGCAACCAGGAGGAACATTCGCTTTAGTGCGGCAAAATTGGATGAGGCGTGCCCAAAAGTGTGTAGAAGTCGACGGACAAAATTTCGAACAGCTTTTGTAACAAGGTAGATATGTGCAAATTTTTTATAAATTTCATGTTTCTAATACCTAGTAATCAAGTAGCGTAATTCTTCAAAACTAGTGTAACAAAATTTTATTAATTTTAAAGACACGTCACTTTGGTCACATCTATCTATCTTTAAGTTTATTTTAAAGTAAAAACGTTGCAAATCTTTTTTGCGCCGGGTGTCGGTATACTCACAGAACTTCCGAAGTTTTTTTCGTGCTATATGTGACATCACCAGTTTGCATTGTCAGTCACAAGGTTACTCCATTACAGTGGACCAGTATCCAGCGGTGTGCAATGAAAAATTTTTAAATAGTTTTCAGAACCCGCCAAAAAAATTTTTTTTGCACTACCACGTTTGTACATGTATGTAGAACATCCCCAAATTTTATTATGGATAAGTTCTAAATAACACTGTATTATCACATCATATTTGAAAAATATGTATCAAGAAATCTCACATTAAAAAGAAGATTAACAATGTTATATACATTAAACCCATCACTTAAAAACGTTTACGTTTCGAAAACTTATCCGTTTTCGTTATCAAAACTTTTAAGTTTGATTGACGTACAGAATAGTATGACAGTTTTTAATTTATTTTGTTTATCTACTTCCGTGGGCATATTAGATTTTAGTCGATTTTCATTCTATTTGGACTTACCTCGTCTTTAAGAATTAATATTTATTTATTAATTGATAAGAATCTAAATATCCTGCTTCTTAAAACATATTAAAAGTTCCTTCATCGGTGATCTTATTTCCAGTTTTTGTGCATATTGCAGAGGGTCTGTCAAAGACAAACTGGGACAAGATCTGCGTCCTCCTATAAAAAGAAACCTATACCTATTACTTCTACTACAACTAGGGTATGGCTCCATTTATGTATAGCTTTATGGCTTGATGAGTTTCAGGTCATCATAACAATTATAATATGGTTGATGCGATGTATTTGGTGAATTTACAGAATTCATGTCATGTTTTACAACGTTTTTATTTTCCTCTTCAAAATATATTATCTGCTTTAATGTTTTCTCCACTGTGTGTATGTCTTCACCTGTATTATAGTAAACTGCATGCACTCGTGACTAATCCTGTAATATGCACTTGATGCAAATTGCCTTCTACTGATAGTATTATTACATATAATAATAACCTATTCATATGCAAAGAAACCTTTCAAGTCGCTCGGAGGACAAATCAGAGAGCAATTCACTGGGATTCACATTCAATTGTCTTTTTATTGGCGGCGAAAAAGACGGAAATATGGCCCGGATTACTTCTGTAATAAGGAAATGTTACATGAATACCGCTCGTTGAGCCCCACTAGAGATTACAATGAACTTATCTGCCACTCTCGCGTGTCCCCACGGCTGAATTGCATGGGATTGAACGCGGCGCGAGTCGGTATAATATTTAAAATTGCATATTTCGCACGTTTTACAGATTTTTAAGGAAGTTTGCAATCTTTGCCTTTTGCAAAAAGTATGAGTAATTGTCCTTAAAATAATGTTACAAACTTCTACAACAGGTGAAAATAAATGTAGGGGTATGATAAATTTAAAGAGTGTGTTACTAATAATTTATTTCTCCTAATTTAACTTTTTATCTCTATAAAATCAAGATAATAATTAGTTTTGCCGCATCTGTAGAATGAATTTTGTTTTCTGCATCTTTACAAAGTTCCGGATGTTAAAAAATTATTAGCAAAATATTTGGGATGTCTCTATTTGTCGGTCCGCTCAAAGGTGTCCGATCACAGATTTTATTTGTTTTCGAAAATGGCATTAACTTAAAAAGAAACTATTTTATTCTATATTTCGAAATTTCTTTTAAATATGGAATAATATAGCGGTTATTGCGTTCACAATTTATCTATTATGTCAGAAGGACGTATACTTCTTGTGTTGATATGTGTAAACAATATATAATACTTATTTATATCTGCTGCAAGCATAAACGCCTACGTTCTTAATCTATACTTTTTCGTTTTTCATCCGATTGACAATTGCAGGACACGGTAGATTTATTTTAAAGCTGGGCCATACATCTCAATGCGCTACACTGGAATCAAATAAAAGCGACAGATAAACAGCTCGTCTATTATTTTTACCATTTCTAGGAACAAAGTGTGTCATTTACCTTTAGTTGCTCGATCCGTTACATTTATCTCCTTTTGAATTACATTCCGTAATCCCTAAGTGATGCGAAAGGCATTTCACAAACAGATTAAATTAATTCTAGGGTATAAAATAAAAATTACTGATAATTTACAAACACAAGTTAAAATTTGTAAAACAACTGCAAATTCAATCTGTTTATTAATATATGTATCAAGTTTGTTTTTGTATTCATTTATTTCCGACCTCAACTGTATTTAGAAGTAGATAAAATGGTTTTTAATTTTTTTTTCTATAAAAAATCTCTGGCGCCATCTATGGGGTGAAAGTAAACACAGTGCCCTCTCCGAACTTACTCTATTACTTACTTATCGGAGCTACTTCGCAACCAATGTTTGTTTGGCGATAGCCAAGAGTCAAGGGAAATTGGTTATATAAAATTGACGCTCAACGTGGGGCCCGAGTCATCTTCTCAAGTGATATTTTTGGTGTGTTCGTAAATAAGATTATACATTTATTTTAAACTTTAAAACCTATTATTACCTATTAAAAAAGTATTCTCAACTGCCTCTCCAAATAAGTCATTTTTACTGCTGTGTATAAATCTCTATGGTTATACAAAACATAATACTTGCAAAATATAAACAACAGTTACTGTTAAAAGTCTAAAATTTCTAAAAATCTCGACAGGTGAATACGAACTGCATATTTCTGAATTGTAAATACTCTGTTGATATCTTTGTATCATCCCCAGTGAATAATACCATAACGCAGATGGGAATATAAACTAGCGTTATACAGTCCAGCAATGTAATGCAACAACAACAGTATACATTGTTGACACATCGACTACATTGTTTAGAGACTTATTTAAGACCATAACAGGAGGCAGTCAACTTTTGACATAAATAATCAACATGTACTACCCAATTAAGCCTATCGTCAATTCATAGTCCAAAGAGCTTTGATTTCTGGAACAATTGTAAATATTTGTTCGAAATAGTTATTCCGCTGACTAATAATGAGTTGCAAAATTTTGACCTAAAAGACATAATAGTTGTCTTATCTCTATTTATAGTTAATTAATTTTTTCTAACCATAAAACCAGTTTATTGAATATCAGATTGACAGCAACTTCAACATCTTTGAAAAATGTTTGACTTAAATAAAATGTTAGTATTATCAGCAAACGTTATTATCAGGCCATCTTGTTCCTTCAATGTGTTGTGCAGTGTTGTTGTGTCATTTGTAAATAATAGAAATAATAATAGCCCCAGGTTAGATCCTTAAGGAACTCCCATCGTAATCAATTACTCCTATGATTGAACATATGTTTTATTACTGGTGGATGTATTGTATACCGATTTCTCGAAGGCCTTCGATAGGATTGATCATAACATACTTTTGCATAAACTTAAGAATTACGGATTTTGCGATAACTTACTAAAGCTCTTTTCGTCTTATTTATCATGTCGTTTCCATTATGTCACATATAGTGGATACAACTCGAGTCACTACCTTATTACTTCTGGAGTACCTCAGGGCTCTAATTTGGGTCCTCTACTATTCTCTATTTTTATTAACGACATTACTACTCTTCTCAATTGCAATCAGTTAATCTATGCGGACGACTTAAAACTGTATTTTTCTATATCGAGTATAGATGATTGTGCTTTTCTTCAAAATGATTTGAATGCGGTTGCGAGATGGTGTGATCTGAATAACTTACATTTAAATATGTCGAAGTGTAAAGTAATTTCTTTTACACGTAAATTGAATCCTATACTTTTCAACTATGAAATTAACTCAGACTTCTTGATACGTGCAAAGTCCATCAAGGATTTGGGTGTTTACTTTGACGATAGGTTAACATTTTCGGAGCACATACAACGTATAGTTTCTTCTTCTCTTAGGATGTTAGGTTTTGTGATAAGGCAAGGTCGTGATTTCCTCGGTAATGATGTACTGTTCAGGTTATTTTATGCATATGTCCGCTCCAAGTTAGAGTATTGTTCACTTGTTTGGAATCCTATGTATAATGTTCATATCAATCTCATCGAGTCGGTTCAAAAAAGGTTTTTAAAATTCCTCACGTTTCGTTCAGACAGAAGATATCCTGCAAGAGGCTGCGACTATAAACTTTTGTTAACTCGTTTTAATTTTGACTCACTACAATTTAGAAGATACTTCCACAGTCTGAAATTTTTACACGCACTCTTGCATAACCATATCGACTGTCCTGATATATTAAGCCAGTTAAATTTTCTAGCAGTTAGATCAGCCAGTCGTGCTCCACTAACATTTTATTGTTCTGCTGTCGACACTAATCTTGGATTAAAGTCTCCCATTAGCGTTATGACACGTAGCTATAATGGCATTTGTAACTCCTGTGATGTCTTTAACTGTAATGTAAAAAGTTTACATAATGTTTTTAGAAGCGTTAGTCAACTTTAAATTTTGATACTTTAACTAAATCGAATTTGAGCACTTACTTATATATACATGTTTTTTTTTGTTGTGGTTTAAGTCACACTGTAGGTTTGCATACACGTATTTTTTTTTCACTTTTGATCTTATTATACTTTGTTCTGTAATTGGTGTTTACACTGTTGGACAAATAAAATTATTATTATTATTATTATTATTATTATTATTACAATGAGACATTCTGATATCGATGTTCAAGATATGATTGAAACTATCTATGTTACGGCACCGTTACCACGTCGTATATACCTATACAATTTCTCTAAAAAAACGAAATTATTTATACAATAGAAGAGTTACTCATATTTATGCACAACCCAGAACCTAGACATTTTTAATCTATAGAGTCCACTCCTTCATTAACAAAGTAAAAGAACAGTGCGCCTACACTTTTGTCCTTGTAGGAAACGGACTAGATTATCTGTTTCTGTCAGTTTTCTTAGAATTTGGAAAGACATAAATAACCGATTAAAAATCATTACTACTATTTATATAATAATATAACGATGCTTTTAGATTAGTTTTGTAACTCTTATAATAAGAAATATATGCATACAAACGCATATAGATTATTTATAGATAGATATATTTATTAGTTAGCATTAAAGGTTCTTTTGTTCCAAAGAAAGGAAAGAGGGCCAGGAAAATGTGAGATAGAACAATTTTTCTTCCCATTTAATGTCCGTTCGCAGTTTATACTTGAATAATTAACAAAACCCTTGATAGTATTCCTCGGTAAGCTTGTACGCTCAATAAAATTTGTAAATAACCACAAGAGGACATTACTCCACTATTGGAAAAAATAAACACTGAAGTCGGTGACACCGTTGTGGTCTGCTAATCGGAGCTTGTTAACCCCGACTACTTGACGAGTACTCCTTTTCCTTTTTTATAGCTTAAAAAGCGACATTTCTTACATTGACTGGACGAATATTTATGGTAAATTAGCACACTTTACAGTCACATGTTCGCTTATCTTCGATGTAGTCAGTTAACATATCTATTGATTAATTTAATAGTAGACAATAGTAATAGTAATAGTATTTATTTATCCTTTTAGACATTGTATAATGTATAGGACAAGTCAAAAATAGAAGTATAAACATACATTAAGACAAAACTATACAGAAGTATAAAACATACATTAAGGTAAAACTACAAGTCCATATAATATACAAATAATAAACAACGTACATGTAGGAGACATATTAAGTAAAACATTCATGTAAAATATTAGTTATATATTTAACAAAATATCCAAATAGTCAAAAACCTCTATCCTCATAATATTCGCTAAGGCAATAATAACACTTAGACAGTAATATATTTTTAAGTGTTTTTTTGAACATACCAATATTTAGCTCCCTTAAAGGCAACGGAAGATGATTAAACAATTTCAATCCTAGGTATGAAGGACAATATTCAAATTTAGAGGTTCTATGTTTATGCAATACAAATAAATTAGAATATCTTGTTTCATAATTGTGGTGTAATGAATTTACAGTTACAGTAATAAAAATGAAATACATGGAAAAGTCATAATTTTATTATCAGAAAATATAGGCCTACATGACTCCCTAGAGCTGATGTTAAATATGGTCCTTATAATTTTCTTCTGAGATATAAAGACTCTTTCACTATCGGAAGCATTACCCCAAAGTACAACATTGTATATCAACTGAGAATAGACGAGGCTGTAGTAAACATGGAGCAATGAATTTAAAGGCATTACTTGCCTTATAGCATAATAAACCTGGTTGAGTTTTTTAACTAATATATTAATATGTTCACACCACCTTAGGTTACTATCAACATACACTCCCAAAAATTTTGTGCATTTTGTAGAAGTTATATTTGTATTGTTTACAGTGAAATTTAACGAAAGATCGCGAGCTGTATTTATATTTCGAAAATAAATGCACTCAGTTTTTTCAATATTTACAATTAGGCCATTTTTCTCACACCAATCTATGAAAGACTCAACCAGCGCTTTAGTTAGCAACCGAAGCTCATCATGGGTTCTAGCTGAGACCGCTAAGGATGTGTCATCAGCAAAGAGTGTGATTACATTTGCATTATTAATATTTGCAGGTAAATCATTTATATAATAATTAGCGGTCCCAGCACAGATCCCTGAGGAACTCTGGTGTTCACTTCATGAAGACTAGAGTTGTACCCGCATACTTTAACAAACATTTTTCTATAAGAAAGATAATTAACTATCCAGTCAAGAAATATTCCACGGAATTCCAAATTAAAGAGCTCATCTTCAATAAATTTGAAGTTTAAGCAATCAAATCCAAGAGATAAGTCAAAAAAGAGGCCCGCTACCTGATTACCTTTATCTAGTTCAGTATATGTTTTCAGTCAGAGTACAAGCAGCAGATTGCGTCGATTTGTTTGCTCTAAAGCCGTGCTGTGAATCATTAAAGACACTAAATTTGGTTAAGAAATCATAAATTCTATCATATATTATTCTTTCGAATACTTTGGACAGTCCATTCAGTACAGACACAGGTCGGTAGTTTGCTATATTTTCAATGTCACCTTTTTTGTAGATAGGTATTACAGTTGCAATTTTTAAAAGCGAAGGAAATCTTGCACTAGTAACCGATAAATTAATTAAATGTGCAATGTGCTTAGCTATTACAGGATTGGCAAGTTTGAGAATTTTTGCAGAAATATTATTCACTCCACAGGAATTTATATTTTTTAATTTTTTTATAACATAATATATCTCTTCAGTAGATACTGGTCTAAAATAAAAAGTATTGCAGACCATATTGGAAGTAGTACATACAGTAGTACAAACTATTTTCAGTTATATCAGCAAAATAATTACCAAAGGTGCCAAGCGCTGGCTATCCCACAAATGATCAAAACCTGTTACAATATTGGACAATAGTTATGTATAATGCAATCATCAATTTTCTAAATTACATTCATCTTAAGAAAATCCTTTGAGTTAGTGTTCTTGAGGAATAAAAATAGGTGGTACCAATTAAATGTCTGTGATTTCTTGGATCGATATCATTCCTTCTTTTTTATGAATGCGATTACTTCAGCATATTTACTTAATATCAACTCCATTGTTCGACGTCGAAGTACTTTTAATAATTGAATAACACACTGAAAGCATTGCCGGTTGCAATACTTCTCCGGCTGCTAATTCTGCGAAATAAACAACCAGAATTGTTTCCGAGTAACTGTTCACTTTCTTTTGGTAGCAGCAATTCATGAATTTTTCATCCGTTTCCTCGTATCCTGGATCTTAACTTTTCCAGTAAAACGTTCCCGGCAGCGGCTGTCTGAATATAGTCGGGAATCCAGTTTTCATCCAGTGATTAGTTATTTCCACTGAAATTATTTTTTTTTCACAATTCTCTGATGTTATGATTTTTCAGACTATTGTTTGTTTCAATTCTATATGCCATAGCGACTATTATAACTAAATTGTCACATTAATAGCGTACCATAGAAACTTGACGGCAACTAAAACGATTAAGTTAACTTCTGTGGGAAATACGCTGTTCATTAAACGTGAGGGGGAAGCGATACCGAAACGATTCATACAGACATCGAAACTCACTTCCCTCGTTTGCACTGAGACAAAAATCTATTAGCGGTTAATAAAAATTTAATAATCGTAGCACAAAACTTCAACTTCAACTTCAGCTGAGCTCATTAGTAATCACAATTAAAGCCACTGCTAACACACTTTAATAATGGCAATAGAAATAAGTGAATATCAATGTTGTAGTAGTTATTAAAGATTTTACTTACTGTTGCTACATGTATCTAATGACCAATATTAATAAAGGCAAATAGCTACTACTAATTTATTGTTTTACAACAAGAAATTAATCTAAAAACGGTTAATAGATGAGCTAGTATTGTAGCAAGTTAATCTTTTAACTTTTAAATTGCACATTAATTATAATAATTACACTTGCGCTAGCAGTGTATACTTGTATACTAATCGTAACAGTGATTATAAACTAATCTCTTAAGAGTCCATTCACTTGTCCCATAGCGACTTTTAGTAAAAAAGTATTGAAAGATAAGACTTTAATCTAAATCCATATATTAGAAATTTTTTGTAATTCTTTTTATTTTTTAAATTCCAGGCAAACAATCTTGTACTAAAATAGCGTATTTTCAAAAATTATTTTCTCTAAAATACATGTATTAAACAAAAATGTACTACTATAGGGATCTAGTTTATCTTTTGATCTTTCCGGTGATATATAATTTATAACATTAAAAAGAAATTTGGTTGCAATTATAAGACAAATCCGGTACCCTTGCAATGAGGGCTAATTTTATTTCCATATGCCTTTTTACTTCGGCTTTACGTGCACCTCCGAAATCTAAATAATTCGGTAGTGGAAATATGTAAGTTTTCACCCATCGGCTACCCAACCTCTCAACCCGATCCCGAATTCATGTCTGTCAAGTCTACAGCGAATGGACCCTTAATTAAATTATTGAGTAGATGGTATATACAACCGTTGGCTAACCCGTATGACATAATAACTGTAACTATTATTAAAGTGTTTCTTACTCTTTATTAGAAATGTTACTACTAATTATAATGCTATGAGATTCTGTAGTAGAAAATGTATGGAATTATTTTATATTCTTTATAAGTAAAGACCATACGATATTCAAAATAGTCTAAATATATTTTTCATAAAAAAACCACTCGTTCGCTTCCTTCCAAAATAAAAAAAGTACTTATGCAGTTTGTCCATTTACTGCGTAATTCTTTTATATCTATTAGAGAAAACTATTAGAGAAACACTTAAAATACAAAAGTTGTAAGTCGCCTTGAATAAACAAGGAACAGGAGAATCAATTACATTTACAAAATATAGGGTGTATCATTCGAAAGAAGTTAATAACTTGTCCCACTTTGGTGAGACGCACTTCAGTGGCAAATATTTTTAAAAATTACGTAATTGGCTACCGTATTTAATAGCTTACCAGATATAATATAGTTACGCACTAAATGGATACACTACGTTTACAAGGAGTACACCGCACTCAGAACTATATTTAACCACCTTTCACCTTTAGAGCATTATCAGTTTTTTGGTATTCCAACAAATAATTCCTGTGCACTGTGCAACAACAGGTCCCGATCGTCAACCATGTGGCGTCTGAAACTATGAGCATAATTAGCTTCGATTTCGTGTTGCTTGTTTAACGAAATTAACCGAATACATGCCGAGCGGCGCCGATCGCATAACTATCATAAAACGAATTTTATAGCTTAAAACGTAAAATATAATCATTATGAACGAGTATAATACTGTTAGTACAGCCGTTATATATAAATCTTATCTGTTATACAAATGAAATATAATAGAATAAAACATAATATATTTAAAAGTTCTTACTTATAATCCTTATCTCACCTATGTATAATGTATATTAAGTCTATTTTAGTAAAATTGATTCAATAATGAGTATAGAATTGACTTTTCAAAAAAATAAAACTTGTATACTTACTATATAAATTTTAATATGCAATATGCATGCTAATCTAGTAAATACGCCCATTTCTTTCAGTGTACATTAATTATTGTAGTTAGATACGTAATAGTGGCAAAAAGATCATTTTAACAAATTCATTTTATGTGGATTTAGTGTTTCTAAATTGTTGTAATTATTAAAGTTTTTGCAGTAGCAGGATAATTTCTGACAACGGTTATTATTAAGATAAAAAGTATGTACGTACTTTAATAAATAGAATTTTCTCTGTGTGTGTAATCGCAGAGTACAATTAAAAATCGCGATCTTCTTGTAAACTGAAGACTAAAAAGAACTAAATCAGCCTCTCTCCTTTTCTCACCCTTATTCTCCCATATTTTGATACGTCTATGTCCTACTGTAATCGTTAAATTATTATATGTTATATGCTAATATTTCCATTTAGGTATTATATTATAATGGGGAACCTTGTTAACGCGAGAATCAGTTTTTGTTAACTTCAGGTGAAAGTGAGGATGTGCAATAACGACATCTCGAGGTATATAAATATTATTTTTAAGTATGACCTAAGTGTGAGAATAACGAATAGGTCAAATTGTACGAGTAGGAAATACGCGACATCCTTGTGTATTAATACTATTACGTAACATGCAGGCCTTAACACATGACTATTTTATTTATTTATTTTTGTTTTTAAGATTACGTTACTTTCATATTCCATTTTATTTTCAATTACTTTTATAAGCATTTGCGAATTTTTTAAAAACGTAAGTTCTTTAAGACTATTATAACGTGTAACATAACTCAAAGAAAAATATGAAGAAGTAAACAATTTATAACTATAATAAAGTGGATACTCGAAGCAGATGGTTCTTTATGAAACATCGTGAAAATAATTGTTTTGAAAAAAACATTGATCTCATTTAGATGTTCCAAGAAATATATAGAAAACACTCTATATACTAGTATTTCGGCTTGTTAGGCCTTTTTCAATAGAGTAAATGTCTATTACTAAACATTTCCAAGTGCGTTTTCGTTATTTATTTGTTTACAAGTCTACCTACCCCCGATTGACCCTACCATCTGTTAAAGCTCGAGTTTCTATTACATTTTCTAAGAAGGGCGAGGGTGTAAAATCTATCTGATCATTAGTAGTACACGGATTTATAATTAAAGATTTTTTAATTTCTAATTGTTCTAACAGATCTAAGCGCTTTCCTTTCTTTTCACGATGCAGTACCTTTACATTTTTCTGATCTATAAAATTATTGTTTTCTATGTAATGCGTGGAAAATCCTGAATTTTTTGCGTTATTTAATATGGATTTTTTATGTTCTTTTACTCTAGTTTCAATACTTCTACCGGTTTGACCCACATATACGGCATTACATAATCCGCGCAGTTAATTTGGTATACCCCCGATTGTTTTAATTCATTAACCCTTTCTTTGTTGTTTATCAAAATCCTCCCAATAGTACGCTTGTTGACACTAATCGTTTTACACTCGTTTCGTTCTATTCTGCGAGCTATTTTTTCGCTGTATCCTGGGACGTGATTAATATAACTATAGGTGCCTTCTTTTTCCCGAATATTGTAAAACTCCCGACGAATTAATTTCCTCCTTTTGTATTTTAGCATACTATCTATTAGTTTTTCTTTATATCCGTTGTTTCTTGCAATTTGTTTGATTGTACTTAATTCTTTTTTAAAATCTGCTTTTTCCAGCGGAAACATTAAAAGCCTATGTATTAAACTATGGAAAACCGACTTTTTTATTTGCCAGGACTGCTGCGAACTTGCTGGTATAATTGCGTCGGAAGTTGTTGGTTTTCTAAAAACCGAGAATTTTAATTTATTTTCTACCTTTCTTATTGTTATATCCAAATAGTTTAATTGATTATTTTCCTCCTTTTTCATTGTAAACTGAATATTATCGTTAAGCGAATTTAAAAAATTGAGAAATCCGCTCCAATTTCTTTCAGTACCAGTCCAAATACAAAAAATGTCATCTACATAGCGAGCCCAAAAGTGAACATGTGATTTTAAATTATTGTCACTATTGAACAGTGTGTTTTCGAAATGGTTCATAAAAACTTCCGCCAGCAAAGGAGAAACAGGACCACCCATGGGCAACCCGTTCCCATGACAAAAAAAAAACAAAACAAAAACAAAACAATTAATTTATAACTATTACGGAATAGGTACTAGTAGTGGTGAGAAACGCACCGTAGTGTCGTCTTTGGATCTTTGCTGTCAATTTGACAATATAATTGTCAGACAGATAATAGCAAAGACCCAAAGAGGACACTACGGTGTGTTTCTCACCACTACTAAAATTCACGATGCCCATTAGGCAATCATGTCGCAACATCGTTCATTAATTCCACTACCTATGGCACTGTGAAGAGCGTATAATAAGCGCGAAACCGGTCAGCATCTGCTGGTTGGTCTTGATGAAGGATGTGGCGACTCCCATGGATATGCTTGAGTAATATAATGACAGTCAGGACACATTGCCGCGGAGTAGTTGTTTTCGGCATCTCCTTCAAATATTATGAAATACATTTCAAAAATATGTTTTGAATTGATGAACCCTATGAAAGTAAATTCTCTTAGTTATGTCCTCGGTAATAATCACAGCAAGAGAAGATAATGACGGGACTGCTGTGGACTTTAAAGTAAGTGGTTCTGTTGTTGTTTTCTTGATATTTCGTAAATCACAGTGTCTTGAAGTAACAGATAATCTAATAAGAGCAGACGTAATAATCTTTATTTTAAATATTATCTATCACTTGTTTCCGGCACACGCGTCTATAATTCATTTTCAAAATTCTTTTGGACTTATTCAAATACTAAAACCGCAGTATTAAGGTAATTTTTAAAGTTTAAAAATTATCAGTGGTGTAGTTTTTACCGACGAAGAACCGAGTAGCAGTTAATTCTTGTTAATTTGAGTTGTTATTTTTTAAATTAAATGTAATATAAATATTTAATTAGTTTCAATCTAAAAACCATTTATAGGATATTGTTAATTTCTTTAATTGATTTTTGTTTTTTTATTTTTATTTTATAGCTATCATATTCTACCAAAATAATATTTTACATGATCCTTTCTTTTAACTAAAGAAAAGTGTACATATATCTCGTAAACTATTTTAGAAAGGTTACTTTCACAGTCAGTACCTTACACATAATTATTAGCGTATCACATTAATTAGTGTAAACCATACCATCAGCTCATTGTCACACTCGATGTGATAATTTACAGTTGTTTATATAGTTGACCGTCAGTCAACAATCTGTGACATTTTAATTGTGTTCATTAACATGATTATTATGAAGCTCTATTAACTGACATTTCCCAGATAATTGCCCCAAAGGATGGTGTAATTTGGCCTTATACACCATGTCCTACGTTATATTGTTTAGTTGCATGCACTTGAAGACCTGTAATTTTGTTAACATTTATATTTTTATTGAGAACATTAAATTAAACATTTTTTATGATTAATTAAATATTATTATACAGTTATCGATTAAATGGAAAAATCCATATAATAGTGTTTTTATTTTATTAAAATTAACAGAGAGTCTTATAATATTTATTAAAGCTGATTTAATTTATATTCTTAACTGAATACATACGTATAGGAACATTTTTAAGGAATATCAAACCTGCGTGTAAAATAATAATAAGAAAACAGAAAGTGTTATAAAGATGACGTTGTTGTATCAAGGCAAACTTCTAAACTTTACCTAAAAAAAACGCTATGAAATTGATGAATGCAATTATTCAATTAATTAACTTTATCAGTAGTGTTTTAGTTTAACACGAATAAAATATTTAAATAATAATTTTTAAAACAATTCGACTGGACCACAGATGTTTTAAATCTGTGTTTTTTACTTTGAAATATTACAGCTTAACATTTTCGTAAAATTCACTTTCCTAGAACACTATTTCATTTGAGATTTTTCACTGTTTACTTCTCTTTGAAACAGAAATATCTATGCTCTATATCTATCAGTATTGTTTCCGACGATATACAGTCATCACCTCTATCATGCGCATCGCCAAGGGGGCTAGGGAGGGGCGATTGCCCCCCCCCCCTCAGCGTTGGAGGCGAATACTATCTACAACGTTACATAATTTAAGAAATAGCCTAAATTAATATTCACAAATAAAATTTATCGTAATTTCTTCTTCATCTATATACCAAACAAAATATTGAGCCTCCTTTTCTTTTTCTTTTTTAACAAAAGTTGACCACAACCAATAAAAAACATGCCAGATCAGTTCCTTGTGGGGTTTGAATGAGACCATACTATCAATAATTGACGATTCCTTCATGCCCCTCCGGAGGGATGACCAATAATATACTTGTGTCGTATATAATATGTCGTATGTGTGTAAATATCCTACCAAATGAAAACGTTGTACATCTGTGCAATATGCCAATAGGTTTCTGGTTATGTTTTCGTTTTACTGCTATTTTATGATGCAATCGAAATGAGGTAGAAAATCAAATTATTTATTTTATTATTTTTTAAATTTTACTTCGCATCTTAAAAACAGTAAAAAAATTAGTATAATTATATAATTAAGGTGAATGTTAAAATGACAAGTTTTAATGGAATAAATAATAGTAGTAAATAGAAAAAATAAAGATGTGATAATAAAATAAGGCAATAGATCGATTTGGAAAAACCCCAAGGTGATTACAATTTTTTTTTTGATCCAAAGAAATGACTTTTATATACAGTGTACCTATATGATAAAGGAACTTACTTCGTTCAAATCTACTTCGTAAATCGCAAAAAACAATCAGTTTCCCACTCCACTACACCTAAACACTGCATTTTTCTCAACGCGCGTTTCTCTTACAATGTTAGCACCATCTCAAAATCATTAAAGCTGAGTGGAATATTTTGGTGTCCAGTGGGCGTTTTTTTTTTTATAATACAAGACTTGGTATATATTGCCACACATACTGTTTAGGAATATTTTTGCAAATTTTAATTCAGACCATATTGCCAAAAGATTCTAATATTTTTTTATTACAGGCCGATCTCAAGTCCCTTCAAATTTAGTACTAGAAGTACTCGTTTATTACATGATAAAAGGAATTCATATTTTGTTGACATCTTTGGATATTTATATTTTTTGTGTGAAACGTTCGCGTGCTGAAATATTGGTAGATACGCGAGCATCGCTAAATTAGAACAATTTGCGATAGTTATCTGTATTATGAGTTACAGAGCACCTAACTTATTTTTTGCTTTTTTCTTTTTTGTGGAAAAATAAATAAATACTACGTACATAAAAGTTTAATTATAAAATCCGCCTTATTTAACAATAGGTACCCTGGCAGCGTTCACCTGTAATGAAATTAGTTACTCTCTGTCTGATTTTATGCTTAATTATCCGCCATATCCTATTTAGTTCTTTTCTAGTCATATTTCATTTAAATTAAAATTGTTGAAAGGTGCCTTTGGATACCGGAAACGCTTTTAGCTTAAGAAATAAACAAAGCAGATCACTCTGAACTGTTTTAGTTGGAAGGTAAACAATATTTTATTAAAAGTTCCGCTGAGTTATTTATTTATTTAGACAAGCAGCGATATGAACCTTAGTATATTCTAGTTCTTGATTTTCACTGTTAAAATTGTCTAAGTTAAAAAGCATAAGCGATCACTGTTTAGCTGTTATGCCTTAACTGGAATAAATTAGAGCGTAAAATGTTTATAATATTTTATGGTTCAAATTAACAATTTATAATAATATTATGTTTCACAAATTCAAAATAAAAAATATTTTTTTAAACAAGGAAAATTACTTAAGTTAGTAATAATGCCAACAAAATATGTATATTCTTTTTAAGGTAAAATATTAAGAAGAAAAAGAAACAAACAACGTTATTTATATAATAAAACTACATTTCTCTAACCAATATGGGAATTGTTTAAACAATAAATCGTTTTTCTCTGTGTAATACTCATAATATCGCATCATATTATTATTTGCTAATTTTACATTCTTCGGTTCAAGAATGTAAAATTTTTTCATTTTTTGAAAAAATGAGAAAAAACACATGAGTCATAGAACTGCGTATTCAACTATTGTAAGTAGAACTGCGTATTCAGCGTCACTATACAAATATCAATCACCCCTAATACTAAGCGACAGAAATCTGTTTTTTCTTTTCGTCTTCCCTAAGCCTATATACATTGTCTTCTTCACTGAGAAGACCTAAAGAGAGACACTTCTGTTTATATTCGTAATATATGTACATGCAAAGGATGTCTTCGAATATTTTTGTTATTATATACCCATAACACAGCCATATATTTAATAAAAACGTAATTTCAAATTGTTTCTTTTCGATAACTACATTTACCATTCGATTTGTTAAGAAGTACCCATGATTCATTTGTGTATTTCTGAAAAAATTTTAAGTGTGTCAAAATATGGCCCTTCAGTCATAATATCATAAAGGTCAATTATGATGCATTGGTTGTATCACTTGGTTTTGGATCGGAGGTTTTGACTATTATAAATTAAATTTCTCACATTTGTTCTTCTCAAAATGAATTTATTTATTACTAAAAAAACGTACTCCGCAAATTTATAGTTTTTTTAATCAGTTTCGATCACTGCTGTCATTGCCAGTAAAATATGAGCTAAATACCTAGAGAATTGTTGCCTCTCAAAATCAAAATTATTTTGATGCTTTTAAAAACAGTTTAACAACATTTTATTTATTCTGTTTTTCTGAATTCATTCTCCTGAATTCTAAAGACAAAAAGTTCAATAGACTCAAATCAGGTAGAGAAATTGTCTGACTCGAAATCAAATATAAAATGTTAAAAAATATAGTGTTGAAAAATATACGGGGTACCTCATTTAAAAAACGCTTTAATCCTCCTTTCCTTTAATAACTTTCAAACAATAGACCGAGAAAATGTAAATATATCATGCAATTCCATATAAAAAAAATTGAATAAGGCACATTAAAATACTGGTGTTCGAGATATAAGCATCTTAAGATATACTTCAGATATATTTGAAGGACATGCCGAAAACAACTACTCCATGGACTATGTGCCCCGCCTGGCATTGCATTACTCCGGTATGTCCACGGAACCCGTCGTCGCCATCCATAGCAGGTCGCTATCTATCGGTCAATTAGACAATAATTGTCAGACCAAAAGACCAAAAGAGGTCACTACGGTGTTTCTCACCACCACTAGTATATTCAGATGATTTAGGGTGTACAACTTCCAATTCGCTGTAGAGAATGGGATAGTCGGTACGAATAAATAGTTACCTACCTATACTTACAGACAATATAAGTACCAATTTCACGAAGACATATAACCCCATTTCTGTGTTTATAAAGCCAATTTGGAATTCCGACGAGTTTACGTCCATCTTTAAGTGCCTCCGCAGTTAGAATATCACCACACATTATTTAGTACATTTTATTTTATGGCGTATAATTTCGCGCCTGTCCCTAGGCAACCGAAAGTATCTCCGCAGTTTATCATTGGCGCATGCACCATTTATTTGAATTATCGCTATACGCTACACTACAGGACTTTATTCTATTATTGTAATATTGTTCTCTCTAAAACTGCATATTAACATCGGAAATGAAAAGCTCGAAGTAAACAGTCATTAGCTAGTTCGTTTAAAAATGAGGTTTTATGATAGGTATATTAATTTTGTATAAGTTATAGAGAGAGGTTATTATTAATTTAAGAAATATGTTTAAAATATTGCTCGTTATGATAAATTACATTGAATTATATTTGGTTTATTGCCATTAGATTAGAAATTTAGAAATTATTTTTTGACACGTTTTATCCAAATATAAGTGCCAGAGTATATACAGTTTGTATTTTTAAATACTGCTTTTAATACCATAAGTTGGCCAAGTTGATCCAAGTTAAAGTGATATCTTATAGAAAATAATAATTACAATACAATCAATGAGGAGCGCGTGTGATATATTCTTTGTACCACCTATAGCAATTCCAATATTTCCATTTATTCTAAAATTCAAGAACCAATTTTAATAACCTATCGATATTACAGTTTATTTTAGATAAATTGAGCTTTATGGGGCTTATTTATTTTCCCTTTACGATAAGTATAGACCTATGTATCTACTAGACTAAAATATGTGTATTAAACATACATACACATATTACTCATATTAACTCAGTATTTTACTTTGGTTTGTTTTACATAAATATATTTGTATATAATGCAGTGGCGGCTAGTCATGATGGGCACAAGAGCACGTGCCCTATGCGTAAGCACATAAGATTTGTGAATGTTGTGATATTTTATAAACTTTTATAATTATTATAATTTGGTGGATTTTTTTATTAATTTTTCATCATGAATATTGAATCATTTGGTGCATACATATCCGTCTAGCGTCTAGACCGCTTCACGCTTCACCGTCTGTGGACTGGGCTGGGCACGGCCGCTGTGTGCCTGTTCTTTTTTCTTCTCTATTTGCATGCGCAAGAAAAGGATACACAGCTTCTATTTTTCCAGCGCGTCTTTTCTAATGCGTTCTGTTACGTCATTGAATGGGCGCTGCCCCGTCGACCAGACGGTACAGAGTACTAGAGATGGGAATACCCAATCATATTAATGAACGTACGTGAGAGATTTCAATTTACTGATATTTTAACTATAGCCAATTTGTTTGAAAAGGAGAAATTTGACAACTATAGAATAGTTTTTCCTCTGGAACATATTAAAACAGTGTGTGCCTTATTTCCAAAGATCAACATTACAAAATTAAAAAATGAGCTGTATATAATGTATTCTAGAGATGATTTCATACAACATAGTGGTGCGGTTGCTTTATTATAAATGTTAAATAAAAATAATTTACTTACGTTTTCGGAATCGGTTGAACTATTAACTATATTGTGCACAATTCCTATGAATACAGTCGAAAGTGAACGCTGCTTCTCAACACATAAGCGAATAAAGACATTTTTAAGAAACACGATGTCACAAGAAAGGTTATGTGCTCTAGCAATGCTTTCCATCGACAAAAATTTAGTAAACACTATGACTGATTTTAACGAACAAGTTATCGAACATTTTGCAAATGATAAGTCAAGAAGAATGGAGTTTCATTTTAAATGTTACTAAGTTTAGTTTTCGATGGACGAGCGGGTGGTTGCAGATTGTAAGGTAAGCACAACGATTTGTTATGGGTTTGGGTTAAGTACTTAAATGGGTTTTATTATTTATTTTTTTATCTATCTGTGTTTTTTCTGGTCTAGCAGAAAACAGAAGTTTCGCCTGCCATTTTTCTGACATGTATACTTTTTTTAAACCGATTTAAATATTATTTTAAATAATTTTTCCATATTTCTGTCAATCACATCAAAAAAGGGGATATTTGCCCAACGAAACCTATTTCTTCAAGCAAATATTTTTGCTCTTCGAATTTCCAATTTTTAATTTTAAGGTGTTTGACCTTGAAAATGCACCTTTTAAGGTGTTTGACCTTTTCGCCTGCAGCGCATTTTTTTCCCCTGTGCCTTCCATTCCCAAATTTCACCAGCCGCCACTGATATAATGGAATGTGGCAAGGATGTATCAAATAATATATACCAAACAATAACCAAATAAAAAGATTAAATGATTTGTAGTATAAAGCTTCACGATTGGATAATCAAGTATTTTAAATTAAACGTGCATAATATCTGTTACAGGTTTCAATTTACTTTGAAGTAAACTAGACACGCTAAAGATGGCGTCTGTAGAGTTTTTATATAAATACCTATCCGTGTGCATTTTATGGTAATACCTTCCGTGGTATATATTGAGACACTTGGGAACTAACCTATACCCAGAATTAGGGTGTGTTGGTTGCCCGAAATCTAATCTTGAAATATGCTTTTAAAATCTACTCATGCACAGACTGAATAATTATAATGAATATAATTAACTATAATTTACTGTGATTAATAGGTTTTTGTTCGAGTGATATTCGAATAAATCAAATTTAGCGCATAACAGATAAAACAGTAGTTCGACATCTGCCTGGAGCATTGACAAATGTGCGCGTGTCCATTAATTTGCCTTTTGAAAACTGAAACTAGCTGGAGGTGTGATAGCTAAGCTATAAAATTAATCACTTGTTATTGATATTTGCTGATATACATAATGTTTGCGCAAATATGAAAGATCAAACAAATCTTCCGTGCCTCTTCAGGGTGTGCCATATCGTCCCAAACTAAGAAGATCCAATTTATTTGGGGGAATATCCTGAAATGCTTCCTCAAGGAGCTACGAGCCTCTAAATATAACAACTTAAATGCTTAGTGGGTTAATAATAAGTACATTTTATTTAAATTTAGCTTATAAAACAAAAGGTTGTGATAGAGGCTTGAAAAGCCTGTTTTCCCAATTCAGTTGTCAGCAGTCTACTTTTACATTTAAGCGTTTCATTAAATTATACTTTATGAGATAGTGCAGATTCTTCAGTAACCCTGTGGATTATAGTAACACATTTTATCTTTTTGCAGAACAGTTGTTGGTTTTATGAAAAAAATTAAAGAGAAAAAAGTTTTTAATTGAAAGAAATTATTACAAAGTTATCAATAAAAAAAAATAGGGGTCGTTGATTTCACCACATACGTCGATTAGATATAGTTGAAAAAATATTCATTAAAATTCCATACATTGCATCGGTAGAGAATTTTATCTAAATGTATTTTCTTACCTGTCGTCGAATTTAAGAAAAAGTCTACAAATCTGATATAAGTTGACATCTTTGGAGACTCGTAGCTCCTTGAGGCAGCATTTCCGGACATTCCTTCTATTATTCTTTGTTCTTATTTTGGCTATACCTGATTGACACACCCTGTATAGTCATGTAAGATTAATTTGTTACTATAATATATGCAGTCCGTCGGCAATTTGGTCGGCAACTTTAGGAAAAAGATTGGAAACAAAGGTTTTACAGAATAATCTGAATCTTTTTAATGTACTACGAAAAATGATAGAGGGATTTTATTGTTCATAGGATGTTCTTTCATTAATAAAAGGGTAGATATGGGTTCGTCTCTAGCAGTAAAGAAAATGTACTCGAAACAACCTTCTATTAACTACAACGTTCTAATAAAACGATTTATTAGTTTAATGATTTGTACTGTATTTTTTAATTAATAAAGCAATCTGTTGTTTAAACTATTCTCATATTGGTTAGGCAAATGTAATTTTATTATATAAATAATGCTTTCACTTACTTTTTAATATTTCTTCAAACCAAGTAATTTGCCTTAAAAACAATATAAATATTTTGTTGACATTTTTACTAACTTAATTCAACTTATCCCTTTTAGTATTAAGTACTTTACCTTTTTCTCTGTGTACAAAAATGTATCACACGAAAACTTTCTTGCCTAGTCACATACCAAATATTTCTTCTTGCTCCTGTGGCACGCTCTTTAAAGTATATCGCTCTTATCATTAGAGATATAAACCTACCTATCCTTGTATTATTATCTTGGTGAGAAAAAACACTATCCACATTTTTAAATAATATACTTATATTTTAATTTAAGAAACTAACTTTAGTCCACGATTTTCGTGAATTTTGACAGTAGATAGACCATCTCCAAATAAATGTTCATTCGCGGCTTTTATTTAAATTTTTTTCTAATCACAAAAATGATATAGGTTCAATTCCATTTTCAGTTCAAATCATTAGTAACAAAAACATTTCACAAAAGTAATTTTACAGAACTGCGGTAAAATAATAAATATGTATAAAAAGCACAAAAGACCATGAGTAGGTATACACCTAAGAGCACTTATAACCAATGATATTCACTTACAATTATGATCACCCGCCTTTCAACTTTAACAAGGGGAAAAATATTTGTATATTCCATTGTAGAAAATATTTATTTGTTTGCTAAGGTATTAGCTTAGATTATAGAGCATCGATTTGTTGTTTATAGGAAGTGCCACTAAGTCTATATAAGCTGCCAGTAAATATTTTCTGTTTAAAATATGTACGCAGTGTATAATAAATCGCTTGATTTGCGCTGTTACTTCTAGACTATAGATAGCGGAATATCCTTCAAAGAGTCTAGACCTCTACTTTTATGAAGGACCAGTGGTGAAAAGCACATTTAGATATTTTTAGCCGTTTTAGAGATATCAGCGAGAATTGAATGTACCTGTCTTCTGAAAAGTGTTTGTTTTTTATACTCCCAAACTATTTCAGAATGTAAAGCTACTAACTATACTTTGTTCATAACACTCATTCATTCTTAGTTAATAACATTTGGTCGATATAACTTGAAAAATAATAATAATTACATCATAAACTGTGTTCTCCATAATGTACCTATACGTCTCAGAATTATTATTTCGAGAAAATATTCATTATATATTATGTTTGCAAGTATTTCGGGAATGAAAATAAAAAAAATAGTGCTATAGAGACATATTTCTAAGAAGACAACTGTGAATCCTTACATACTCGGCGCCCTAAAGGTAATTGGATCTATTTTTATACCCGGGTATAAATTCTTACTACAAGCCTATAGATATATTTAGTTCGATTAAAAATATCGTATTATATCATGCTGTATTTTCAGCATGACTCAGAATTACTTTATGCATCTATAGAATGCTGAAACTTAAAATTGCACACATGTAAGTGAAATAGACTGAAAACAATATTTTTGCAGAACTATAATTAACAAGAAATTTTACTATAATGTAATATATGAATAGACAATATGAAGGCTCTTTCACCACATAAGTCGTCAACATCCTAAGATCAATGACAGATAGCCTGTTTCGACCTATTAGATCTCTTCAGTGCCGTACATATATAGAATATCTATCTTTGTTCATTTGTGTTGTTGTTGTTGTTGATAGGCGGCGCGGTTACCCGCAGCACTCAGGTCTTTCGACCCAGTGTGCCTGTCGCTAGTTGGGAGCTATTGGAAAAGACCTGTGCTATGTGCATAGGCCACCACCCGTTGTAGGGGAAGCTCCCTAATGTCCTGAGGCAGGCACAGCGACAGAGGATGTGAATGGAGTCCTCGTCATCGTGCCCGCAAAACCTGCACCTTCTAGAGTCTCTAAGACCGATAGTGTTAAGGTGCTTGTTAAGATGTCCGTGACCTGTCAACAGCCCTGTGACAATCCTTATGCTGTTACGACTTAGCGCAAGTATTGATCGAGTTGCGCACGACCAAGGCCCTTCAATTAAGAGCCTGACTTGTCGCAGTTCCGTCCCGTTTGACCATTCTTCCTCTGATCTTACCTTGATCCAGTTCTCAATGGGCCTTGCTACATAACTAGGCGGAAGCCCCAGCACTGGTTCGGGCCCTGTAAACTGTATACTTGAGCCTCTCTTAGCCAGTGCATCGGCCTCCTCATTTCCTGTTATGTTGTGATGACCCGGTACCCAAGTCAATTTTACCTGATTGTTCTGTCCCAGTTGGGCCAGACCATTTATACACTCTAGGACCGCCCTGGAGGTGATCCTGTAGGAGATCAAGGCACGTAAAGCCGCCTGACTGTCGGTGCATATCTGGATATGCTGATTAGAATATCTCCTTTTGAGATTTTCCTGAACACATGCAGAGATAGCAAACACTTCCGCCTGAAAGACCGTGGCATACTTTCCCAAGGAGAAGGATCTTTCTTCATTTACCTTTGGGTACACGGGGGTACACAAGTAATGCTGGCTCTGCGTGCTAGCAGTTATGGAAGGAAACTGTAACCGCAGTTCATCCATGTAGAAATTCGCTGATCGTGTTCCCTTTCTCCATCATAGATAGCGCGTTTGATTAGAAGTAGCTAGAGTCACTATAGACAGAGTAGCGCCTCCCTTTGCGTCGGGCATTTGCCGCCGATTCGCCATAGTTTAGTATAATTTATAACACTAATCAATAAACAGATAATAAAAAATAATTTTTTAAGTTTTTCTTTTGTCTTGTACAATAAACTAATTCTAGCAATATTTGTATTTCCTTTTACCCAGAAACCTGTTGTGCAAAGGACTAAACATGGCGGCCGGAGTGCGCTACTCTGTCTATCTAGTGACTCTAGAAGTAGCCACGAATTCCAGCCAGCCAAGTAGATGACTACGAATAGAAGTAGCCACGAATTCATGATGGATGTCTCTTGTGCCATATTAGTTAGTAGTATAACCAGTAAACCAGACCTGGTTTTGTATTTTCAGTAGAATAGCTATGGGCGTACGGAGCCAAAAACGCGCGTATTTTTAAAGGGGCCTAAATTTTGCAAAAAAGTGAGTAATTTCCCCTCCACTCTCACTTCAACCCGTCGAAAACGTCAAAAACGTCACGCAGGGTCGACACTGCGACGACCCGGCGTCCACGGTGCATCGACCCTGCGTGACATTTTTGACGTTTTCGACGGGTTGAAGTGGGAGTGGAGGGGGTAAAATTAATCACTTTTTTGCAAAATTTAGGCCCCTTTAAAAATACACGCGTTTTTGGCTCCGTACGCCCATAGCTATTCTACTATTTTCCTTTTTTTATGGTTTAATGTTTATTATCGAGTCGATATCTCAGGGCTAGACTATTGAGTACTTCGTGTAAGCGGGTTCTCATGAACGCGAACTGTAATAATGTGCCACCCCCTCTTCCACACAAGTCTCAGGCTTTCATGTTAATATATACTTACTTGTGATTAAAATGAGGGCAAAAGAGTAAATACACTGCCAGTGTATTTACTTGCATTTTGTATTATTATTTTACCTAAATACCTGAAAAATTGGCGAGGATCTATTTTTATTTTTTCATAGTAGCTTGTACAAAACAAGCTGGTATTTGTTTGGTATAGCAGCTATTTTTAAATTCCGCTGAATTGATTGCAGAGCTGAATTATTTTTTATACGTTTCTTGTCGACTATCAAAGGCAAATTCGTCGCTAATAACTGAATTGATGCTTTTGGGTACAAAAGAGCCCCGTCGTGTTCTCTTTTTATTGCCATGAATAATTCATCTTAAACTTTTTCCGTCGTCTAGTGGGCTAAATAATGGTTTACACTGAAAAAACTTCAGTGGTGCAAATTAAATATATATTTTAATTAATCGAATTGGTTTATCAAAATGAACTTTAGAAATAAATTGAACCCTATGCTGGAACAAAGTTGTAACCACCAAATAATGTTTTGTTGGGAAATCGAAAAAAAACAAAAAATGATCGATTGCTTTATCAAATAAAGTGAATATATGCTCAATATGACTAACTAAAATGAACTTAGCCATATGATAGGCCCTACAGAGTTGAGCACATACAGAATTGTGATTTAAGGGCATATTTTCCTCATTTCAATCAAACAACGTTGTATATCCACGTCGGTTACAACGCTGTTTTACGGAACTAAGGCGGTTACAACTTTGTTCTGTTTCCAATTTACAAAATTCATCTTTCGTCTTTTGCCTCTATTTAGCTGTGTCATAACACAGTTTTGTCAAAGTAACATCCATTTCTGCTTGTAGCAACAAACAACGCACCGAGCACGTGTAAACGAAGTAAACTGGCGCGAAACTAGAAGGCTTAGCGGCGCATACAACGTTGTTCCACAAAAGTAACAAACTCAACTTATCGAAATGACATCAGAAAACCACCAGTAAAATTTCCTATGCCCCTACTATTACGTTGGCGGATTATTTAGGGCACGTACAACGTTGTTCCACGGAAATACCGTATTTACACATATTGGCGGTTACAACGTTGTTCCAGCATAGGGTTCATTATCCAATACGTCTATTAAATCCATTTTTATTCTGTATTCTTTTTATATAACTATTTATTGTTAATTCACATAAATTTGTAATATTTGAAACAATTATATTGAACGATTTTTCTCAGTGGTCAGTTCTGTTTTAAGAGCTGCATAATTTAATTCTATAAAATGACTTGTGACGTGGAAACCTCATGGAAAGTATATATTAAACATAATTATTTATTTAAATAATTTAGTATAAATTAGAACTAAAACTGTTAGAACTAAATCATGCTCTTGAAGTTATATTTCAATATGTTAAAACATACAATATAAAGTTATAATTAGTATTTCCTTTTGTTACAATTTAAATAGTTTCTCTAAATCAGGCCGTGTCAAAAAAATAAAATAACACTGTGTTAGATCATTGTTATAGTAATCATTAGGCAAAACCATACAAATAAACAAGTTTTCTCGGTGTAGAATTGTTCTCATTCTTCCTATGAAATTAGCAGTCGGAAAGAAAAGGACCTCTACGGCCTCGCCGTGGAAATATTTTTATAGTCACACTTTTGAAAAAGGTGCCAGGTGTAATTAACGAAAACGTCTAATCTAAGGCGTGTAGAAAATAATTAAAATTTTATGCGGGGCTACAGCTCTCCGTCCGTTTTTGTTGCCCCAGCCGGTCCGAAGTAATTAAACTGAAATTTTCAGTGCTGAATTGGACGGGATATCGTATACGGACTGAATAATGTATAATTTGTGCCGAAAGGTAGGAAGTGGAAAATAGTTTTATACTTCGTTTTGTACCTTTCACAATTATACCAGGGCTGCTATAATATTTTATATAGGGAACCCGGAAGCAAATCAGGTACCGTAAAAAATGCACAGAATTATGTATAGTAAGATGGGTTTTTAAATGCATTCGGAGGTACATCAGCAAGTATTTAGTTGTTGCAGTGCAGTTGATATCGCACGCAAAACAGAATTATTTAAAGTTAAAGACTTTTGAAATTTAGTAGTTATAGAAATACCCTGCAAAAATCGTTGCAATTACGTTTGGGAATGCTTCATAGAATAGAAAGAGTCGTGAGAGATCTTAATGAAAATCGTATGAAATATAGGGTGTTTCATTTAAAAAAATTGAGAAAACTATATTTTTTGTCCTTCAGTGTTTTCGGAGAAACCGCTTAATGGGTTCTATTAGCGATTTAAATTACCGATGAGGGCGCTGCAAATTGTAGACAAATATGGAGAGTAAAAATTTTGCATTTCATGTTACATCATCTAGCAATTTAGCATTCATCTGCCATAAATATAGTGACTTCATGTGCTAGTTAGGGTGAAATAAAGGATAAAAAGGGTGGTAAAAGCAGTCAAACGTCCCATAAGTGCTTCATTGCTAATTATATAAATTTTTTGGGTTGAAACAGGTACCCTAGTTTTTGTTTACTTACATTTTGGACTAAAATAAGTATGATAAACTGTATGGTGATACCATATTAGTGGTTTTTTTTTTTTTGTTAAATAATGTTTAAATTAAAATATATTCGGCTTTTATAAGACTAATGATAGAAAAGTATAAATAAACTGCGACAAAGTGGTTATGTTGTGTAAATAAACGTGTTCCCTGTTATTAAATTGTTACAAGCCTTTTGGAGAAATGAATGAGAAACAGTTTCTTATACTAGGGCCAAAGTTCTATCTATCTTCAATCTTAAACACTTCTATTCACACATTTTTTTATCTAACCACCTCGTTTTTAACTTTGTAATACCAAAAAATCGCAAGCACCACTAAATTATTATGTTAAACAAACCCAAATACGTATTATTTATCATTATACCAGCAATAAGCCTCCAAAAATTACCATTTAAGTAGTTTCAAATATTTTCATGCAGAGGGCGCATTCCTTTTTGGAATCGCCAATTGAAATTCTATAGAAATTAAAACTAGACTTAAAACTAGAGTTAAAAATTATCTACTATTTATTTTCTTAAAAAAGATGCAGGGTGCTCAATATCAGATAAAAATTTAAACTATAATAAGAAGATAATAATCCTCCCATTTTTCTCCATTATTTCATATTATCGAAGAGATCTCCGGAAATCAGATATTTTTGGAACGAACATACTCGTTACATGTTAAACATGACGTTTTTTACAAATGGGGCCTGTAAAATTATACCACTTAGATTCATCGGACTACTTTTTTCACACGAAAGGCCGCTGTTAACAATAATTGTTGGTTACTTTCGGCGGCTATAAATCAAAATAATGGATGGCTTCGCCTGGAGCTTAAATGCCACTCGTTCGACATGTAAAATGGGAGCAAATTTCCACTTTATATAACATCGTGGTATCGTGTAAAATTTGATATGTACAGATGTAAAAATTTGTTTAATTTGGAATTGAAGACACAAGATATTAGTATATTAGTTAAATAAAGATAAATAACATAATACTCGAAAAATAAACTCCTAATTCCTTATTTACGGAGGAACGTAATTAAGAGCCACATTTCTGTCATCCCATTGCCCCTTGCTATATCGCATCCATGTGAAGTGTCAAGTGTGACGTCTCCCACCCATATATATTGATATATCGGCTCCTACCCATGCATCGTTCTTTTTCTCTGTTTATTACATACTTTACAAAACACAAATTTTTATTGACAGCTCTGTATATATTATACATGGTGTCCCAGATTTAACATGACAGCTGATATCTCATTATCGGTGAGTTCATACGGTGAGTTTTACGACAAAATGACGAGATCTCTTTTGTTGTAAATTTATCAGTGCAGATTTTGAATATGTTTTCATTTCTACAGTTTCTACAATTTTAAATAGACCCTGTATTTTTTCATGTCATTAAAATTTGGTACACTTTTTTGGTCATATCTTCCTTATTATTAGAGATAGACCCATCAAACCTTATATCACTGTATTTGTCAGACAACGTTCTATCCAAAAATGAAATAATATATAGGGCGTTCCATGGTTACGGAGCTGACAGGACTTAATTTGACATTTAAACTAATTTCAACTTTCAATTTTTTTTTTAAGAAGTCGTTAGACAGAAATGTAATATTTATGCTGTATGATTATTGGATTTTGTGATATTTGTGCACATGCGTGTATTTGACTAAGTTCTCTGGAGTAGGATAGAGATAGTTTATCGGCGCCGTGATGTTTGCGGAATTTTTTGGCCTCTACCGCCGCATCACTTTCCTGATGAAGAACCAATATTAGCTTCGAGAACTTGAAAGAAAGGGTGCACTTTTTTCTTGCCACAAGACTTTTAGTCTTAGTTAAAACTTTTTTGTCTTAATTTAGTCAGTCAGGCTAACGAGGTAGAGGTGAAATATTTCACTTCCTGTTGCTTCCAATTATACCGGAAGTCGTTATCAACTTCCTCATTTGAAATGGAATTGTACGTTTTTTAATTTCATTTTAGAATTGCTTGATAAATAAGGGGCCTTTTATTCAAGATTCCTTATATGTAAAATGCACCGTTTTTGAGATAATCAATTTCCTTGAAAAATTTGTTCAAATGATTTTAAAAAAAATGTTTTATGATGATATAAATTTTCAAAATTAAGTTACCAACTAGGGAAAAGATGCATCATAGTCTTAAATTAAAATGTCCAGTGTACCTATACATAAAATTGATGTAAACAGGTCCATAATCTTATACAGGCTATTTAACAATCTAGTTGACAACTAATTTCACACAAACGAGATTTTTGTAAATGGCATCCCTAATTTTTTTATTACCCTACAATTCTCAAAAAAATTATGGAATTATGTGTAAACATTGCTATACCTGAAAAATGGTATATTATATATGTAGGTTGAGAAGTAAGCTATTATTTACCGAGAAATTTTATATTCTGAGGCACGTAGCGTCGAGGGATATAATTTTTTAAGTAAATAATGGCCTTCTCAACCGAAGTATATATAGTATTTTTTTTACTACTAATAGCCGAACTAACACGAGAAGATCTTATTTTTATTTTAAAATCAGCCATTTTCCCTATTACTTAAACATATCGAAATATCAAGTAGGTGAAATGTCAAACTGATGGGTTTCAATAAACGTTTATTAACCTAGGAATAATGAAATCATTATTTACCTAGGTTAATAATGAACTACTTCTCATTACACAAATGAGGTAAATAATAAGGTTTTCTCATGTTAGTAGTAAAAAAAACCTTTTTTGATTTTTGAGATAAACATTTATTTTTTTTTATACTTATATGTAAATCTGATGTTATCTAGTCACTTGTGATGACTAACAGTCATGACTAATCATGACTCGCATAATTGTATTTAGATAATATCAGAATTGCTTATATGTGTAAAATTTGCTGCAGCGAAAGTGTACTCTTTTTTTATATTTGTAAGAACTTATAGTATTACGTAGTAATATCACGGAGTTCTTAAAAGTTCTTAAAGTTTATTTTAAGAAATCCGTGAGTAATATGTATTTATAACTAACCTCTGAAGTACCGTCAAGTAATTTAATAATATTCTGTATAGGGTTCTTCACAGTTACTCTCCATGTCCTGCTGTTTGGCTTGGAACATTTTGTCACTGCCACCGCACCGATTAGTATTCAGTAGTCGTTTTTCTCTGAATCCTAGAACACGCGATGGCGATGTAGTAAATGTTCTAGAAATCCTATTAGCCCCCATAAAGTGTCCTTAACAATAAATTCCAATTTATACCCGGTTTTTGTTACAATTCAATTCCCTCGACCGATAAGGATGTAATCACCTCGAATTCTATGAAACGAGCAGTTTTATGAAGTATGAGGCCGTTCCATTTATACAAACTCTATATTTGAAGTGTGATCATTAACTAGAGATTTCTGTAAAATGTCTGACCTATTTAAAAATGTGAAAATCGTGCGCGATAAAATGTGTAAAATACACTAATAAGTATATGCGAAGAGTCATGCCATAGGTAGTGGACTCGATTACTACGTATGGTACTCTGATGAGCGCAAAATAAGCGCGAAACTGGTCATTGTCTGGTAGTTGGTCTCGATGACCGATGTGACGACTCCTATGGAGATGCTGATGTAATGCAATGCCAGTCGGGCCACATTGTCCGTGGAGTAGTTGTTTTCAGCATCTCCTTCAAATAAATAAGTAGGATTGTCTTCCTTAAAGACAATAGAGGTCACTGATGTAAGGCACCTGCGGAAAAGCAGATCGTTATCTGTCTGTCAATTTGACAATAATTGTCAGACAGGTAGTAGCAAAGACCCAAGACCCTACAGTGTGTCTCACCACTACTAACATTAAATAAGTTGTTCAAAGTGCCAACCTCTGACACCAATACAAACTTCAGATCGACACAAGATACTATTGACGACCTCTCTGGTTACTTCCAGATTGTCTTTCATTAAACTGCAGTAATTCTCTATTATTAACCTAAATTATTAACTGTGGCCACAGGAGATGAGTACACTTTTTCCTTCAAGAATCCCCATACAAAACAATCAAGAGGATTCAGGTCGGGTGCACGTAGTTTTTCAATCAGGTGGATACTTTTTTTGTGTCAACCGGTACCAGTTACAAGTGTACCAAATTTGGTTTGAATAGCTTTTTTAGTTTCAAAGATATTAAAAAATATCTTTATTTTTTTGCTAACTGTAACACCCTGTAACTTCCTTAGGTAGCTCCAAACGGATGAATTTTATAGGAGAAAGTCGCATTATTTTTCAAAGTTCTATTGGTTCCCAAAGTTGGTCAATTTAAAACTGAAATACCCTATATACACCGTAGTCTTACCATTCAGAGATCCATCTAATTATCTTGGTGTTTGGTTTGGCAGCATGTTACTTTGTACTTTACGTGTAGAACCTATAGTTGATTTGATAACCTTAATTTGATTCTTGATGCATATGATATTTTAAATTGTAAATTCAACTCCATGAATGAATCTTTCCGAAATATCAGTGATCTATGACTAAAATTATTCCTCAAAAGTTGTGAACGGGTGTGTAACTTAATATAGTCGTTTCTGTCAATTTTTACGGAAATGGCGATCTCTTAGAAATTTAGATATTAACAAACATTACTCTACCCAAGAGATGACAGGCGAACAGAGATCCATACTCGAAAAGTAAAAGGACCCCTTGGTCGTTCTCAGATAAATCACAGAAAGTAATTGCCAAAGCTAATCACAGACGTTTTTATTCACGTCACATTGCCAGATTATGGGAGGGAGCAGTAAATTTTGAAAAAGAAATAAATAGGGCATTAGTTGAATCGTTCTGGAACAATATAAGGGCTTTAGCTTTACATCTGATTTTATGGAAGGGTGGAGAAGGATTGGTCTTGTGTTCATTGAGATTTATATTGTTATTATAGTCCCTGTGTTGCCAGGATAAAATATACTACTGTTTAGCAGTTCTGGCAGCACGCCAGGGTCGGAACCAACTCAAAATTCATTATAAACAATTGTTGGGTTTAGCATTCTTGATTCTTTATTATAAAAAAATATATCTAGCAGTTATTCAGAAAAAAATTGATACAAAATGTTCTTACAGGGTGTGATAATAAAATGTGGTAGTGACCAATATATTTTCACCACTTATTGCAAGATTTCCAAGAGAAATAGACGTAGTGAAAGAACGGAGCCTAAAGTCAAAGCCAGAATTAAGCAAAGTGGAATGACCTCGTCGATCTGATAAAATGCGGTGATGCATGGGCGTGCGTATTCTGTTTTACCATTGAGCACATTTCAGTTAATATATACTCGTATACTATTCTATAGAATACTTCTAGTATATGCACTTCCACTTTTTTAACTAACATAAATAAGTATAAACACTGACACAAATATTAAATACACTGATAATTTTACCACAAATTTTTACCGTTAAGAAACGCGCGCGAAATAACCCAACATCACGCCACTGATTCCCTACTACATCAAGCGCAGTCGCTTGTTGGTTCCTGATTCGACCAATCAACGTCGTTGAAGCTCAGAGAAAAGAAAGCGTAAATGCAAGAATATGTATGTTAAATAGGGATGAACAGCTTCTCGTCAACTTTACGACTTTCGCAGTTGAAATTCGGAAATTCGTTGATATTATTAAGTAAAACACAAATTAAACATTGTGTTTGTTTTAATAAAGTACAATAGGGATAAGGGACGTTAAAGACAAGTAAAAAAATGGGTAAATAAGGTAATTAATACGTTTTTTGTTTTAAATAAGAATACTTTAGAAATAAATGTGGCAACATAGATCTACTCTTTTTCCGGTCATTGCACTTTGCTTAATTCTGGCTTTGACTTTAGTCGCTTCGTATTCATATCATAGATATGAAAGTAGAACAATATTAATCCGTTTTAGTACCTGGGTCTGATGCCCAATATGCCGCCCTCGAATAAAATCTAAAACCGGTGGGTGGTCCACTGCTACCATGATAGACAAGTAAAATATGCCTGCCCCACCAAAGGGTGATATTTCAAAAAATTTACAGTTTCAGGAACTAAACAATGTACCAAAATGTGAAATAAACGAAAAAGAAACACGCATTATGGTCTTCATCGTATAAGACCACGAAGATCTGCAACTCCTTCAACAATGCATAATGCATGTAAAAACAACCACACAACTGATCTATAAGTCCGAATCTAAATCCCTGGACTTTATTTATGGGTCACTTGAAGCAACTGATCGAAACCAATTATTACTACAAGAATTTCAGGATATCATAAACAATACGATGTATGTAAAGACAACCATATATGTCTATATTAACCGGTAAATCCGAACCTGGACTTATCCCTGGATCGAAACCAATTACTACAATGAATTCAGAATACAATAAACAATATGATTTTTTTAAAAATGTAGGCAAATCTAATTCGTCGTTGCGAATTCTGCATCCAGGTTGAAGGATTCTGAATATATATTGAATATTTATCATTTTGATATGATATAGTGGATTTATTAAGCTTTGGTTACTACAATCTCAGTATTTGAAATTTTAAAATTGCTATAACTTAGAAACAAGAGAATATCGAAATTTTGTTTATATGAAATTTAGTTTCTATGAATTATATGTACTTTCTACTTCTACTACAAGACTGAATCGCCATGTAGGCATGTGTGGTATAATATTAACATATTTCTTGCATTGGTTTTTAATTATTTATACTATCAACAAACTATACGATACAAATTTAAATCAGGCACCAACCTATACACACCATTGTGAGCGCGCTTTGTTTTCATTTTGTAATTAGAAAGTGGCTTCTCGAAACACTTTATTTTTATCGCAATCTTATTGGTTGATTTAATTTTGTAGAATTAAGGAGACCTTTGGTCGAGGCATGTAAGCCCGAGTTTTAGTACTTATATACCTAGTTCCGGTCCTGCAGTATCCCGTCCGGTTTTATATCCACTGAATTATTCAGGATGTGTCTTAGTAACGTTAGTCTAGGAAATTGAAACATTTATTTTCTATTTTTATGTATCTATCTTATCCATCTAGTATCTTTGAACAATCATAAGTTTAAAATGTGCAAAGCGTAGAAGTTTGTATCTGTTATCCTGAATATTACGGAGTGTTGAAATCGTGCAACTCCTTAAATATACATATATATCGTACTGTATTATATAATGTATTCACAGCGGCAACAAAGAACAATCGGCTGGAAGTTAAACGGCTCATACACGATGAGATCTACTTCGCCGCATGCGGCGATACAAGAGCTATACAAGGTACAAATTCTGTTTCTTAAAAGGACTTTTTCGCACATGAATTTGATACGCGAACTGCAACAAAATGAGAAAAGGGACTTCCTAAATTAGTTGCGATTGGACAAATGGTTACCTTTCCTTACAAAGGCATACCTTTGTATACTCTCACTCAATGCATTAGAAAACTAAATAAAACTAGAAGCATGGCGTTATGCGTCGATACTTATCCACTCACGATGAAACATATTGAGACCTGTGGGCAGCATATATCTTGCAACCGCTGACGTCGATTTCAATGATACCGCCTCAGCGATGCCTGATACTAGCTGATACAATACCATTCATATTGAGTATGTCTCTAAGACCTTGTATCGCCGCATACAGCGAGAGAGGTCTTATCGTGATTGGGGCGTTTAAAAAAAAGTGTGTGAGCTTTTCTTAATAGTTAATTAAATGTTTATTTCGTTTTTCAAACGACCTAACCATTGTACTTTAGGTCTAGCTACGAAATAAATAAGAGCATTCTCATCAGTAGTATTATGTAGTTTAAAAATTAAATTATAAATACTTTAGAAATGTGCAGAATCTAGAGTTTGTAATATTTGTTTTTGTGGATGACATTGTTGACGTCAAAAGAAATACTTCTGCTTTAGGCACTCTTCGTTAAAAGACAAACATTTATTGAAATAAATAATGTAACTTATTATATTTTCCAAGAAGATTGAGACATATTTTTAATTTGGCCATAAAAAATTAATTAACATACCTATTCAACATAAAAATGTCATATTTTTACGTAAGTAATCCCCGAAAAAATGCCATTAATTTTATGCATACGTTATCTGTATAATAAAATCGGCATTAACGCTGTTTGTTAAACATGCGACATAAATAACTACTGGGTTCTAGAATAAGAGGGAGGATTACCGTCAAATATTAAAGAACTATAACTTGTAGACGTTTCATGCAGGATTATTCGAGGCAAACAAATATTTTCTACAAATGTATTCATTGTTACGAAAGCGTGTGAAATAATTTTATAATTGCCCGTTTAAACTCTTAATTATAGATAATTGTCAGTTTAAACTGGCAATTATACATAATTGCCAGTTTAAACTGTCAATTATACATAATTGACAGATTAAGCTGTCAATTATACATAATTGCCAGATCAAACTGACAATTATAAACTGTCAATTATACATAATTGCCGTATCAAACTGACAATTATCTATAATTGACAGTTTAAACTGGCAATTATAAAATTATTTCACACGATGTCCTTTTATAATTGCCAGTTTAAACTGTCAATTATAGATAATTGTCACTTTGATCTGGCAATTATGTATAATTGACAGTTTAAACTGACAATAAATCTATAAAATAAATCTATATTAATAAATAAAATCTATCTATAAAATATCTATAAAATAAACTGTCAATTATACATAATTGCCAGTTTAAAGTAACAATTATCTATAATTGACAGTTTAAACTGGCAATTATAAAATTATTTCACACGTTGTCCTTTCTACGCCTTCGTACATTGTGACAAAATATTACATTAAGCAATATTATTAAAGCGCATGTACCTGTCAAAACACTCAATATTGTGAATGAATTTAAAGATATTATGAATTAAATGCATAATTAAAGGCGAAACAACAAGGTTCACGTAAAAGCGATGTATCTCAGAAAGTATCAGAGATAGAAAGTGCGAGCAAAAAATATGTTTGTTACAAAAGTGGTTTGCCTAAATGGTTTCTTCGTCATTGCACATATTACTTGCAGGAGTGGGATTAAAAACATGTGAAAAAAGTTCGTTGCGAGTTTATCCAATAATATCTATGAAATTTAGAAAAACTTATTGCTTCGAGTCTCAATTATAGAGAGTGAATTTAGTTATAAATAAAAAAGGTCGTTAAAGTTACCTGAAAAATCAAGTAGGTCACTTTTCTTAACTGAGTGTTCCAAAAAAAATACTTCTATTTCCTTTGATAAATCCTCTGTCGCTGTGCCTGCCTCATGGTC
This sequence comes from Pogonocherus hispidulus, assembly GCA_963924545.1. NCBI lineage: Eukaryota > Metazoa > Arthropoda > Insecta > Coleoptera > Cerambycidae > Pogonocherus > Pogonocherus hispidulus. The sequence goes on along the minus strand of OZ004698.1, from coordinate 44,469,747 downwards.
AAGAGACACAAAAATCTGGGTGCAGCATTTCTCCTGCCCCAGGACATTAGAGAGCTTCCCCTAGAACGGGTGTTGGCCTATAGGCAGAGCACGACTAGCCCAATAGCTCTTGACTAGCGGTAGGCACAATGGGTCGAAAGACCTGAGTGCTGCGGATAACCGCGGCACCTTCCAACAACATGCAACAACAACTTTTGATAAATTATACTCTTACAAAAAAGTTGGGATATCTCAGGTTATAAAAAAGAAAGCACAGTAGTTTCATTAAAATACATTTATTAAAACCGTAAAATTATGTTAATTTTGAAAGTTATGTATTTTAGATTAAGTTATATCTAGTTTTACTCTCGTAATTCTCTCATTGACAGTACGTACAGTACGCACTTATTATCTAGTTTGTATGGTCTTCATTTCATAAGGTCAAAATTTTGGATGAACTGTGCAGTTTTACATTTTGAATAAGCAACTTATATAAATGCTTTTATATTTAGATCCGTCCCCTGCTTTTCTGCAGTTACCTAATCCATTAGGCAATATATATACCCTGAAAAAGATACCACAGGTGAATTCTCACCACTTATATATTTGATCCCCCTTTTTCCTTCCATAACAGATGCGTGCAAACTGAGACCAATCACTAAATGTTGTGCATGTAACATTTCGTTTATTTTTCCACTCTTGCAAAGAAGCATATATCTATGTTCCAAGCAACTGTTAAATTTCAGTTTGGCGACAAAATCGCTTACCAATAAATTAGATAAGAGTAGGGTATATTTTACAATTTAATTTTTTGCATAGTAAATTATTTCATCCGTTTTTTTTTAGTGTAGCCAATGTGGCTCGTGTTCGCATATATTACAATGTAAAGTATGGTCTTCAGATGTATTATGCAAACTTTCCTTCCACCCAGAATGCTTATAAGGTAGGAAACTTTAACATCAGAAACTTTTAGTATATTTGGCAAACATGGCCTTTTTTCCATATCATCATATTCGTATGCTTTTTTGAGCGAAAAAATCGCACGGACGAACGTTATTTTCCTTATTTTTTATATTACGCATATCATCATATGATTAAAGTTAAGCTTTTGACAAATGTGAAATGTAAAAATAGAGTACAAAGTACAAGTACAAATTTTGAATATATAATGATAATAATAATATATGTTGGAGTAACTTTTTGTCTATAAACTGTTATTTTTTTAATTAAGAAAGAAAAATATTTTGACACTTGTAAAAGAAATAAAATAAAAATTATGTCACATTAAAAAGGAAGATGTAAAGTTCGCTAAGATGAATAATGAAAATGTAGATATAGTGTTGAGGAATACGGTTATAAATGTAATGATTTCTCTCGAGGATAATATTATAAACAATATATACCATACAATATATACCAACGACCATAAATAGGAATATTATACCGGGTCCCTATGTCATCTGACTAATGAGAATTAACCTGCATTGTTACATTTCATTGAATTTTGTATTCTCGATTGGCAAACACTTCTGATTACCAAAATACTGGAGCGAAATGGTTTTTGAATTAAATTATCAGTAAAAAATTCGTTTCAGGTTAATAGAGACACTTTAGATAGTTGTCTAAGAGCCGCAGCGACGCTATACAAAAGGTATGTGATTAAATATAGTTATTTTTAATGTAATTTAGATACTTGTTTAATATTTCATTATTTAAAAAATGTAAATAACACTATTAAAAAGAAAAATTTATTAAAGCCAATAAGTCGAGGTTATATGAAGATATGCCGTTGTAATTCAATGTTGGGTGGGTGCATATTGCACGCAAAGTAGTTGTTTTCGACATATCTTAAAAATAATAAGGTCATTCCTTTGCCTATCTAGGATTATTGATACGTAGGACCAGGAAAATAAAAAATTTTATTGAACCAAAATATTTGATAATTTCTTAATAATTCATCTCTTAGTTAACTTTTTGGCTTAATTTCAATATAAAAAAAGATATAAACAGTTAAATAAGCCAGTAAATAATTTTAAAAATTATACTGTAGAAAAATATGAACGAAACATTTTTTATTTAAGTAATATTTAAATGAATCGTACATGAGTTTACTTTCAGTATAATATGAAAGTGTAAAACAGTTACTTAAAAAAGACTGTTTTTCGAGTTTCTTTTGGTACTGGGTCCATCGTCCACCGTGGACACGCCGCTGTACAACTAAGCAATTTTATTTGACTGCCTGCACTTCAAATTCAATCTGCTTCTGTTATGCGTACCTACTATACTATAACAATATCTATTCAGAGTAAGTTTACACGTCAATGCTAACCCTAAGAGCGTAATTGGTTTCAATTAGATCGTGCCGATGTAAACAGATATATACCAGCACTGTATCGGGTTACCACATTTCATCATTGAAGAGAAGCAAATTGCATAAAGATGTCGAAAATCCACTGCAACAGAAATCAGGGATTTCATTTGATTTTGACCAAGCTGCGGTAAAGTTGCCAATAAATGGAAGTTCAGAGGGCGACTGAAATCGATTCGGGTGACTTATTCATATCGTTGTATTAAAAGTTAACAAATCAACAGGGTTTCGACAATAGAAGTCCTGTTACAAATGAAAAATCAAATATAAAACTTCTCTAACTTAAATAATAAAAGTCCCTAATTATTTCTATATAGACTGGTTTTTATACAATAATTGTTTTGAAAAAAACATTGATCTCATTTAAATGTTCCAAGAAATATATAGAAAATACTCTACCTATATACTAGTATTTCGGCTTATTAGGCCTTTTTCAATAGAGTAAATGTCTATTACTAAATGTTTCCAAGCGCGTTTTCGTTATTTATTTGTTTACGAGCACCTACCCCCGATTGATCCTACCATCTGGTAAAGCCCGAGTTTTTAGTACCTTTTCTAAGAAGGGCGAAAGTGTAAAATCTATCTGATCATTCGTAGTACAAGGATTTATAATTAAAGATTTTTTAATTTCTAATTGTTCTAACAGATCTAAGCGCTTTCCTTTCTTTTCACGATGCAGTACCTTTACATTTTTCTGATCTATGAAATGATTGTTTTCTATACAGTGCGTCGAAAATCCTGAATTTTTTCCGATATTTAGTATGGATTTCTTAGGTTCTTTTACTCTAGTTTCAATATTTCTACCGGTTTGACCCAGATGCACGGCATTACAATCCACGCAGTTAATTTGGTATACTGCCGATTATTTTAATTTATTAACCCTTTCTTTGTTGTTTAAAATCCACCCAATAGTACGCTTGTTGACACTAATCATTTTACATCCGTTTCGTTCTAATCTGCGAGCTATTTTTTCGCTATAACCTAGGACATGATTAATATAACTATAGGTGGCTTCTTTTTCCCGAATATTATAAAACTCCCGACGAATTAAATTCCTCCTTTTGTTTTTTATCATGTTATCTATTAGTTTTTCTTTATATCCGTTGTTTCTTGTAATTTGTTTGATTGTATTTACTTAATTCTTTTTCAAAATCTGCTTTTTCTAGCGGAAACATTAAAAGCCTATTTAAACTATGGAAAACCGACTTTTTTATTTGCCAGGACTGCTGCGAACTTGCTGGTATATTGCTGGATAATTGCGTCGGAAGTTCTTGGTTTTCTATAAACCGAGAATTTTAATTTATTTTCTACCTTTCTTATTGTTATATCCAAATAGTTTAATTGATTGTTTTCCTCCTTTTCCATTGTAAACTGAATATTATCGTTAAGCGAATTTAAAAAAATTGAGAAAGCCCCCCCAAATTTCTTTCAGTACCAGTCCAAATACAAAAAATGTCATCTACATAGCGAGCCCAAAAGTGAGCATGTGATTTTAAATTATTGTGACTGTTGAACAGTGTGTTTTCGAAATGGTTCATAAAAATTTCCGCTAGCAAAGGAGAAATAGGACTACCCATGGGTAATTCGTTTTTTTGTTTGTAATATTTTCCATTGAAATAAAAATAATTTTGTTTAATGCATACCTTTATTAAACCTACTAATTCATATTTTTCTATGCTGTTTAATTTTGACTGTTTTATTAAATTGCATAGTACTGACGTTAATTCTGCGACTGGGATTGAGGTGAATAAACTTTTAACATCGAATGAAACTAATTTAGAATTTGTGGGCAAAGATAAATTTTTCGTCAATTCTAAAAAATCAAAGGAGTTTTTTACAGTAGATGCGAGTATTTGGAGTTGAAGGAGATCAATTTTGGGAGTTTGTGGCTTAGATCTTTACATAATTTATACGGGGGAGCGTTTATATAGGAAACTATTGGCCTTATCGGGTTACCTTCCTAATGAATTTTTGACAAGCCATATAGTACAGGAGGAGACGGGTTCATTACTCTCAATCAGTAATCGTCACCTAAAATAGTCTTATTACTTTTCAGTGTTGTCACTATCTCATTTTGAAATTTATTAGTAATCTGGTTTTTCCATTATGGTAATTGTGTTACCTTTATCGGCGTTGCAAAGGATCAAATCGTTATTTTCTATTTTTGTTTTCAAATTAACTATTGTTCTAGTTTCGTTATGACCGTTTTTAGGTTTGGTTTAGGTTTGGTTTTTATACAGTGCTATTCATAGTAATTGATCTTCTGGAATACTTATGTGACAAAATAACTTACAAAAATAATCTTGCGTTGCATACACTGAGAAAATGATTTAATTGAGATAAATAAAATGTCTTACCTTTAAATTATTTGTATTTGGCGAATTAAAGATCTAATTGGTATTAATATGGCATTTATTTCAATGGCAATATTAAATATTTAATAATCTCTGATAAATTTGAGTTTCCCTCGAATCATAGGTATAAATATAGAAACACAAGGGGAAGCACGCAGACAGAATTAAAGACGCATGCGTGGTCTGAATATATTTCCCGACCGTCCCTTTTATATAAGGGATTCATGTTGCATTAGCCGAATTACCAGTTACAATATAAAACAGAACCCGTAAGGCACATTTCCAGACATTACCGTTTGTCTCCTTTAAGGCAGCAGGCTTCGGTTTATATGCCGGACAAACCGCGCCCCACGACGACAGTGATAAACAAAAGAAGAACGGATTACGACGCAGTTAACTCGGATGGCAGGATTAGAGTCATTCATTCGATTCGACTGGCAGACGGAAATACTACAGGGCGATGGGCGAAAAATGAGATCCCTCGACTTGTTATTTATGTCTTTATTTTTTTTATATTGCGGACCCACGATAAAAGCTGGTATTCTAATGATTAAGATGGTTCCTGAAATAGAGACCTTGGAAGAGAATCGGGATGACGTCACCCTACTGGTCTGTCCAAGGCTTAACTTGTACTTAAACATATTATATATCCCTGGTCCTTAACCGCAAATACAATTGCTGGATTTGAGGTTTTTGGGTTGGTCTTTCACTGGATGTATGAATCATACCACAAATATTTAACTTTATATTTAACTAAAACAAAGCTTTTCCAACCAATACTCAAAACGAACAATTTTATCTTTTTTACCGGTGTGAGATACGCGTGTAAATTGCTGTCAATTCAGACGAATGTCAGCAAGTCACGTGACAGGCGATGTTAATCCGTGAAAGGTAATAAATGACATGAGTTTCTCCTATTTTCTCATAGATTACTGTTTTATTCGTAAAATATTGAATTAAAAAATAGCTGCTGTTTACTCGGAGGGTTGTAGGCCTCAGAAGGCCAATTGATTGTAATTAAGCTAATGAACTTGAGTGGGGATCCTCTCAAGGCCGAGAAATACGACCCGGATCATTCGAAATCGATCTTTGCATTAAATACGGACCTCTTGATTGAGTGGAATATATTAAAACTGGGAAAAATATTTCCTGGTTTGTGTAGTGATATCTTCAGGAACTGGTGGAAGTATTAAAATCGAAATCAATTAAACAATATTAATTATTATTTTACTGGTCAAAAAAATATCCGATTAATTGAAAGTGCGGGTATATTATAAATAATCCCCGGATTTCATGGCCGTCAACAGGGGCGGGTTCAGGGAATATTTATTTATTTATTTTTTTATTTATTTATTTTTTTTAGTATTTGCCCAACAGATACAAAATCCAATTACAGGACAAAACTAGAAAAGAAGTAAATTATATGATTATATAACAAAATTATATCAACTAAATGGTAACAAAAAAAAACAATAGAAAGAATAAAAAGTTACGAGAAAATTACACTAAGTATTATTACAAACGTAAATAATGTATTAATGCAATAATTAGTTACATACAGTGATGTGTGGAGAAAATTTCAAATGTTAAAATAAATATAATGTTTAGCTACTGTAACTAATTCTTTTACATTCCCTTGGTTAATGTCGTAATATGGTGAAAATTTATTAAAATTATTACACTTTACAGATATCGGTGACTTTAACAAAATACTAGTTACCTCCTCTGAACACTCTCGGTTGCCAAATTGTCAACTTCATAATACGGATACCAAATAATAGATCCATATTCTAATTTAGATCGAGTATAAGAAACATAAAGCGCCTTCAAAGCGGCAATATTACGAAAATTTCTGCAGTTCCTGATAATAAATCCCAACATCTTCAACGCTGATGAAATTATTTTATTAATGTAGTCTTTAAAAGTGATTTTTTTATCAAATTGAATACCTAAGTCTTTAATGTTGTCACATCGTACTAGGGTAGTTGAGTGCAGTTTATAGTTGTATTCAATAATTTGTTTTTAGTATTGAAACTCACTACTTTACATTTGTCTATGTTCAAATTCAATTTATTTTTGGTACACCATTCCTCTAATTTTAAAAGTTGTTGCTGAACAAAGTAACAATGTTGTACGGCTTGAACAGAATAATAGATTTTGAGGTCATCAGCAAACAACAGTTTTTCACAGTCAATTACATCAGTTATCTAGCTATCGTTTATAAATAACTAGTTAGCTAGCTATCGTTTATAAATAACAAAAATACCAGAGGCCCTAAGTTTGACCCCTGTGGCACACCAGGTAGCTATAAAGTGCCTCGAATCATACCCATTGTAAGTAACATATTGGATCCGGTTTGAGAGATACGATTTAAAGAGAGAAATAAGAGAACTACTGAATCCAAAGTTATTAAGCTTATGAAGTATTAGGTCGTAGTTAATACGATCAAATGCTTTATGAATGAATGAATGAATATACAGGTTTTTATACGTATCTCTTACTGTTAGAGATAAATCCATGAAACATTATATTAGTAAATTTATTGATGAGAGATTTCTCTATATAATATTTAAAAATGTACAGGGTTTCTATACAAAAAAATGTAGTACGTATTTCTGATATATGTACTGTATACCTATGATACTTTTCAAAATTTTAAAAGACTGATTATTTGTCTTCATTCGTAAAATTCAAATATCCTTTAATATATATGATAATAACAGATAGGTACTTTATACACTCATTCGTACAATAATCAAATGCATCGCGTGTCATATATACAGACGTGCCTTCAATTCTATAAAATTGATTTATCTGGATAAATTTCGATTAAACGAAATCACGTTTTATTGGTTTTAGTAATAATAACTTTGTTTATTTGAACTTTTCCTCGGTTTATTTGAATACACCATGCTCATCCTCGACCACGTGTCGTGCTACCTATTTCGCCCTCCTCGCCCTTCTCCCACGTAAGCCACATTTACATAGTGGCTTACGCCCAACCTGTAACATGTTGTGTGGGATTGATATAGAGTGAGAAAAACCAGTGATTATTTATTAATGTTTTATTTTGGTTTAATTTTTGTAAAAATGTCTATGGTATAATGTACTGTGGATAGTTCTCCCTGGCAATATCTGTAACCGAATATATTTTAAGAAAATGTCTTTTATAACGTTTCTGTGAAATTTGTAGCAATTTTAGCAAATAGATCAATCACGTTGTGTAATGTTACATCCTATAGTAGCACAACATTGGATGGATTGGTTGTTTGTATCCTTTATAAATATCGTGGAATTTGTCGCAGTATTAGAAGATATTTTTATTAGTAAATTTTAGGAATTAGTTTGCCATAAAAACGTCGAGAAAACACTAAAAAATCATTTCATAAATATAACTTTTAATCATACATGTAAAAACTTTTCTTTAATCTATTTTATTAATTTTTATATCAGAATCAGTATTTATTTTACATTAAAATTGGTAATCAAAATACAATTGGGACATCATCAGGCAAAGTTCACACAGAACTTTCAATACCATAGCATTTGAGATTTTTGTAAATAATAGTAGGTATATATTATGAATGAATACAATTATTTGTTATTTTAGTTAAAATAGACCAAATCTTTTTGTTTTTTTTTTTGAAATATTTAAATAAATATTTTATTGCCAATTTTATTTTTGATTTACTTGTAGACCTATATAGATACCAGTTTACAAAAGTGTTTCATCTTTTACCTAGCCAAAATTCCAAAATAAATAATTAGCATGATGCATTTTTGGAACATCGTTCAACTCATTGAATAGTTTTGATCCCAGGTAATCAAATATTGTCGGCGCAAAACCAAACTACGTTTGTAACGTCCCTCGTAACGAGGAGGTTTTGCTATCGAACGGTAGATAGTGGCGGCACGCTTGTAATCTAGAAAGATCAAAGTTCCGACGGAGAGTAGAGTAATTGATATAGTTATATTCTGTAAGCTTTGAAAAAAGAGAATAATTTTATTGCAAATAATTTTTATAAGAAAAATAATTTGTAATTTGTTTCTTATCACTTTTTATATCTTTACTTTTTCCAATATATTTCCAATTTTGCTTTTGTAAATGTTTTAAATGTATGTTTCTAAAACATACATAAGTAAAAAAGCATAATTAATTTCATTTGCATGGTGCAAGGTCTGATGTGGTATGCCGGAGAGACAGAAATGCATCTGGTGTCGGCTTGCGAACGTATGTACTCTCAAAATATATCTACAGTCATGACGGAGCCCTGCAAGTGTTAAATTATCATCTTAAACACTCGTATGGGATAGACAAGGCACCAGTGCTGCCTTACGCTCAAGGGGATATTGAGTCCGTTGTGGCGAAAGAGAAGTGCCTGATTTATTGGAATTACTCGTTTCCCACTATCAGGCAAATACACGCCTATAAGCTTGAAGTAGTCCTCCTCGATTACCAGCTCAAGACAGTATTTATTATAGACTTCCCGGTAGCTGCTGAAAATAACATTGTCCTGAAGGAGCATGAAAAACGGGCGAATCATCCAGATCTGCTCTTCGAACATTACCTTAGACTTTACCTGGACCACATTGTTAAGCTAGTTGAATATTGAAGCCCTTAGTGGAGCGAATTATACAGTATTTTGTGGAATAAAAACTGTACTGGCATGCCGAAATTCGGCAGAAATCATAGCGGTTAGGATGCAGAAGGAATTCATCGTAGTTCGTTGCGTTTGCTCAGGGTATCTGTAATCTCTGCCCTTGTAATCACTATCCCTTTGGCTCAGGTATAGAGATTGATGGTATTACCAGTGCCTCTTTATATAGAATAAGGTGAATAGATTATCCTAAAAAATAAATAATAATATTGATAATAATATATTATTGTTATTTTTTATATATAATATTTATTGAAATAATAATGTAATATTGAAATCACTATTTTTAATCTAGCTGAAGGTCATATTCTTCATCTATATAGTGCAGTCATTATTTGACTACAACAAATTGGTATAAGTACCAGTTTTGAGTTTAAATAATAATTGCCCCTTTTTTTGTTTTTATAGAACACGTTATAACTCTTGAACTTGAAACAAAAACTTGGTAAATCGGTATACAGGGTGCTTCAAATTCGATGCAATACATGGGGATCTCGGAAACGGTAAGAGATACGAAGTCGGTTAAATGGAGGCAAAGTTGCGTATTCAGGGGGGCAACATAATGGTGAAAAGAGATCAAGGCTAACTTGATTAGTTTTCGAAATATTTTGAAAAAACCGAAAATTTCGATTTTCGTTTTTGTTTTTTTGCGGGCCTTTTTGATGAGGTATTCAAAAATAAAGAGCACTTTTCTATAGCAACTTTTTGCCCTTTATCGAATGGTGTTAGTGAATTTTCCGAAAAATGTTTCGTTTCCCGGAAACCAACATCAACTTAATTTTTTTAAATACGGACCTGGAATTTTTTTTCAATTTTTTGGAATCATTTTTGTAACTTGATAGAATGCCACCATAAAAGGATCCAGATTTAAACGTTTTGTTTAAGAAAAATCCATCATTAGTATTTTTGTTTCGACTTTTGTTAATTCTAGATATTGAATAACATTTTTGAGGTTTAATTTTTATTTACGATAAATAAACAAAAGCTAATAATAAAACAACCAATTAACAACTATAAACTTTGATGTAATTTAATAAACAATGATTAAAACTGCAACATATGTTAAAACTATAAAAACCCTAAAGCAGATGTTGAAATAATTCATGCAGAGGCGTATTCGTCTTTTTAAGTTTTGAATAGATCTTTCGATTTCCCTTGCAGGTATTGCATTCAGAACACGAATAGTGGCATTTCTCAAATCCTCAATGTTATTATATTGATTCTTATATAAAACATTTTTAGTTCGTCCCCATAAGAAATAATTTAATGGGGATAAATCAGGAGCTCTTGCTGACCATTCTATAGCACCATGATTTCCAATCCATCTGTTTGGAAATGTTTCATTTAAGTAGTTAGGTAAATTTCCTCACAATTCCTGAATTATGAGGAAATTTAAATAAAATTAAAAAATTCTAGATTGCTGAAAGCCATTTTTAAGTACCGATAGTGCTTGACACAACGTTGAAATGTGTTTGTCATAGAAACGTTTGCTTAGATGAAACTAAATCTAAGAGGACCACGGGCAATTATTAATGATGAATTTTATTAATGACAAAACGTTTAAATCTGGTTCCTTTTATGGTGGCATTCTATCAAGTTACAAAAATGCTCCCAAAAAATTGAAAAAAAATTCCAGGTCCGTATTTAAAAAAATTAAGTTGATGTTGGTTTCCGGGAAACGAAACATTTTTCGGAAAATTCACTAACACCATTCGATAAAGGGCAAAAAGTTGCTATAGAAAAGTGCTCTTTATTTTTGAATACCTTATCAAATAGGCCCGCAAAAAAACAAAAACGAAAATCGAAATTTTCGGTTTTTTCAAAATATTTCGGAAACTAATCAAGTTAGCCTTGATCTCTTTTCACCATTATGTTGCCCCCCTGAATACGCAACTTTGCCTTCATCCCCATGTATTGCATCGAATTTGAAGCACCCTGTATATACCAGCCGTTGTTGTATTTAATATGCAGGTATATGTTATGTAATATGCCTATTTGTGAATAATCATAATTGGTCACTAGCTTAATTTTCAATTTATTAATTAGCATAAGAAAAAATATTTATTTTTCTTAAATATTTGAATTAATTAAACAAAATCAGCACTTTTTTATGTAATAAGTGACACTAGAACACACTCATTTGCTACAATATATATTTGTTTCATGCTATCGAAATACAATATTTATTCGATATAGAGGCATTTGGCATTTTCAAATAAATATTTTTATCTGTGTAATGAAATATTTGAGATTTTGTGTATGTTTGTTGCGCAGTTTTATTTGAAACAAGTTAATGATGCATGATTATCAGCCATAATCTACACAGCTCCAATTACAGCTATATATTTGAGTGTTTCATTTTAAAAGACTAAATTGAAACACAGTTTTAATTGCACGCGTTCAGACTAGTCGTAAAAGAGTGTACACTCATTATGTCAGCACGCCAGCAGCAATTTCTGCCACACATCCTCTTTTGTAATCCCGTTGAATTTTAAATTATACAAACAAGACTGATTTGCAAGTCTAATTTGTAACATATTCACTTTTACACAACCAGAAAAAATTCTATGTGAGCTAATTAATGTTGTGCGCCTATTGAATGAGGCGGTTTCGTGACCTCTTCGAGGCAACGCAATATTTATTTGTTTGCTTTCTGAATGAAAGCGTTATACAGAAGCTCTCAGATCAACCATATTCATAGAAACTCGGCAAGAAGACAATCAGTAAAATTACAATCATATATTCCTTCTGAATCGCGGACTCCTTGTTATCCTCTGTTCCGTAGGGTTCGTAATAATACAGCAACAAACCTAAAAAGTTGTAATATAATTTCGAGAGTAATAATATTTAAAACAATAGGGGGCCATTATATAATAAAAAAGTCTCAATTCTGTTGCTTGATGATCTGTTCATAAACGTGGTTTTCTAGAGAATTGACAAGTTTTTTCAATTTGATGATAGACTTTGTTATATTTAGCCAATCAGAGCAAGTTATAAGTACCTTATTGTTGATCACGTTGATATTAGGACCAAATGAAGAAATTGGTTCCAAAAATCTGTAAAACATATTCTTTATTTAATAACTTAACATGTTATTACTTATAAAAACATAACTAAAATTTAACAAAAATAATATCTCTATTTTTTAAAAACAGAACACATGGGCTTTATTTTTAACAGGGTTTAAAATAAGGCCCAAGTGAAACCAAGGCACACATTTTGAGGCTATGATTTAAAGAAAAAAAAAACGAAGAAACAATATCAATGAAACATGCTTAACATTTAAGTAACATACTAATAATGACTCTCTATAGTTTTTATGAAAAACAAATAAATAGTTTTTACTATAAAATAGTTTACAATAAAAATTGTATTTACATTGTCAACAAGTTTTTACATCAGAACACACGTGAAAGTGAAATCTAACTGCGTTATAAAATGGTATAAACAAACCTGAAAGCTGAAAGTGCTGCTACCTCTTTAATTTAACTTCAAGCAATAGGGAGAGATGCCACATGTATCCGCAGAGATTACAGAAACCTTGTTTTTTTATTTAAGACGTGTGGACCTTATTTTCGAGCGGGCCTTATTTGGGTACCGTACCTTATATGCATTTAGCCAATTTTAGCACATTTTTAATAATATTAAAATTTGGTGTATATTCAAAAAACTTTTCCCATTATGATGTTCTTGTTGTAACAACGTACTTCTAAAAGTATCTTTTTATACATTTAATTTCTGGAAACATTTATAAATAATGATATTGATCATATTGCTTTCTTTTTTGTACAACAAAAGTATCTAGTATGATTTTTTATTCATAGAATATGTTCAAAATTTGATGTTTATCATGTATTAATTAATACATGCAAATTGTTAAGCTTCGTATGGCTAAAACATGTTGTAATTATTAGTATGTTACCTATTCAGGAGTTTGCTGACCCAGTTTGCAATCTATCAAATTCACTTTGTAGTAGTTAAATTAAATTGAATACCAAAGAGACCTTATAAATAAATATTTCACATAGAGAATATGGTAAATGTTGTTGTTCGCTTATGCTTTACAGTAATTATATTTTAAGAATTTGCACAAAGAATTTTCATTGATTTTTACATTTCTCAAAATATTTATACACTGTACCTACCTATTCACAATATCTTCCATCAACCATCTATTAGACCAAAAAGAAAAAAAGAACAATACACAGTGATTTACAATTAATAACTACAACATAGTCAGAAAGTATACCTTTGAATTCTTTTCAGGTTTATTTTTATTCTTAATTGTATTATATATTCTATTTTCACATGCCTCTCTGCCTCGAATTAATGCATATTGTCTGTCGTATTGCCTAAGTACTCGTTTGAATGGAGAAAACTGTATAGGCTGTTGCTTTACACTTTCCCTTTATTAATCTTTTATATATGGATTCTATGATGGCCGTATATTTATTTGCTTTTGTCTATGTTTACTGACTACTGTTTGCTAATATATCAAAGTGTTTATTGAAGACTAAGTCAACGACAAAATAGCTAATATCAGATATGAATAATACTGTCCTGGTGCACTAAACGGTCTACATAAACTTTGAATAAACTACGAGCTTTGTTCTCTATTATCTGTAATGTGCCAAGATTGTTAAAATTGTACTGTATGTCAAATTATTTCCGCGCTATTACAGATTTTCTTAAACTTTCAATTCGCATAGGTATCTACAATATTTTCTCTTAGTTCTGTGTATTTCCTTTTGTATATGTGCATTTTTTAGAACTGTATTCTTAATTTTTTCTGTTTACAACATTTCATAAATCGAGTTTGTTTGTGTTAATATTATATTATTGTCTGAATTGCTTACTTGTAAAGAATATAAAACGATGTCCCAAACGATTATATTGCCATTTTAATGGATTGGAGAAAACATTTAAAAAACATTTCCTTATAGCTTGACATTTAAATTATCAATTTTTTATACATTCTTTTTTGTTTGTCCTTGACACCAGGTGGATGTGCATTAATTTCACCTGATTAAAATTTTGCCCTTTTAAACTTTATTCAGTAACGAGTTAAAAGGAAGCTATTAAAATTAATTCCTAAGTGTCATTTGAATATTGTCTATTAATTATTTTTTTTTATTTTAAATTATATATTGATGTCTAAAGTCCAAGTCTACACTTCTAGATACAAAAATACATTATCCAAAGGAGGTTAGGGATCCAATTCCACCCCACAATTCCAATAGATTCACCCTACAATTTTTAATTAAATTGTCAACTCGTGTATAAAGTTTTCTCGGACAGTGGGGTTGTCAACAAACTTTGCGGGTAAGCTGTAATGGAAAAATACCTACCAGGTATTTATATGTGGGAGATTAACGTTCCCTCGTTCCTTTACTAAATGGTGGGGTTAAATAGAGTTTCGACCGAAGTGGTCCCTGGATGTTAATATGTATAGCCTAAAGAATAATAATAGTCTGCCCCTCTTCCACCCAAGCATTTGACTGTCGGACTAATCCTTGTAATTTGAATGAGAAGTGGACATATTATTATATCTAGATTGAAATGAGGATCAATTAATGAAATGGCCTTAAAAATTGAATTTTATTTTATTTAATAATTATGAAAATAACTATTAACACCATGAATCCTTTGGTGACGAAACTGCATAACGATCAGGCTACAATTAAAATGTAATGGATAAACAAAGTAAGAAGATATACCTAATACTATTATAATATTAATCATGTTCATCATAAATATATACCAAATAATGTCTGTAACTTATTTGTAATGCGTTTTCATGGTGATTCATATTTGCTTTTTGTTATTTTGCAGGTGGTGTAATCCCAAAAGAAAATATGAATCATATATTACCAAATATTTCATAAAGTGGATGTTATAAGCGGATGGTTTTTTATGAATCATCGTGAAAATAATTGTTTTGAAAAAAATACAGTTCTCATTTAGATGTTTTAATAGAAAATACTCTTTACTTCGACTTGTATTCGACAGTATTTCGGCTTGTTAGGCCTTTTCTCAATGGAGTAATTGTCTATTATTAAATATTTCCAAGGGCATTTTAGTTATTTATCTATTTACCTACCCCGATTGATCCTTCCCATCTGGTAAAGCCCGAGTGTTTAGTACCTTTTCTAAGAAGGGCGAAAGTGTAAAATCTATCTAATCATTCGTAGTACAAGGATTTCTAATTAAGATTTTTTAATTTCTAATTGCTCTAACAGATCTAAGCGCTTTCCTTTGTTTTCCCGATCCAGTACCTTTACATTTTTCAGATCTATAAAATAATTGTATTCTATACAATGCGTCGTTAATCCTGGTTTTTTACGTTATTTAGTATGGATTTGTTATGTTCTTTTACTCTAGTTTGAATACTTCTACCGGTTTGACCCACATACACGGCATTACAATCCACGCAGTTAATTTGATATACTCCCGATTCTTTCACCCGTTCTATGTTATTTATCAAATATTTCAATTATTTCATGTTGTTTATCAAATATTATCAAATATTTCCGTATAATACTGAACATTTAGATTTCGAAAAAATGCAGAAAGACGTGAATTCAAAATTAGCAGAAAGAGGACACCTACTAATGGATTGCTCTAATTTTTTAATGTAAATACTAATGAAACTGTAGTTCCTATATTTAATTACTTTGGTAATACCCCCAGTATAATACCTTATAAAATTATATTATTCGGTATCCGCACGAAATCGTAAATTATGCTAATAAACGATTAGTATCCAATAGAATTTATTAGTAATAATTGTTAGTGGTCCAATTAAAATCAATAACAATCACTGTTTTACGCTTTTAATCAGTATAATAGCCTTTAATTCATTTGTTATGATGAATAAAACTGGATTAGTGGTTATGTTATAGACGTTATTATTCTCCCAAAAGGTTTGAACTAATCATGATTAGAGACATGTATGACATTTCATCGGTACATAAGATTTTACCATTTTGTAATTAATTAATGATATAACAATAATACATTGTATATGTTGAACGTCCTATGTACAAAGTATTAAATGAAATTTTTATTCTCTGATAAATCTATACATATCCATAATATATAATCAATACTTTGACAATTATAATATAATGTTCAATATGTAATAAGTATGTCATTTTCCATACATATATACATTGAGTTTTCTAAGTTTAGGTTTCTAGGTTTCTAATGTTTTTACTATATTTATTTAAAAAATTATAGGTAATACATACGAAGTAGGTTAAATAGAGATGAATCCAGTGATGCAGTTTTTCCTGTTTAAGGAACAATCAAATTCTTTCATTTTGAAAAAGGCAAATTTTTCATATAGGGTAAAATGGGGATAGACGTCTATTGGGGATAGATGGAAATGTGCCAATAAAACAGTAATTAGGTTCAATAGTACGCATGCGCCTAAATCCGTCTATAGTCTATAGTTAACCAATCTGTGTACACAATAATTCTACATAATAATAGTTTATTTCTAAGAAATCTAAGCTTTACAAGGTAAGTAATACATTAGTATATTAGTAAGTAAGTACAAGGCTTGACTCATTAATAACTTTAATGTATGCAACCGCCCGGAGAAATAAGCGTTTTATGTGATAATGACTGTTTACACATATAAATTTGAATTTAAATTGTCAATTGAAAATGTAGGGTTATGTCAAAATCAAAAATTTCCCTCCATAATGTACTTATTTAATAAATTCGTAGGTAGGCATCTATCCCACGCATTAATTACATTAGGCATTAGGGGATAGATGCACATTTGCAAAGGAGAATAGATGTCACTTTTGTAACCAATGGGACTATAGCATAAAGTCCGGGATTTTTAAATATAGTACGAAAGTTTAAGTGATAGTACAAAAAGTTACATTTTTTTATTAAACAATATTTTTACAGGAGGCCATGAAATAGTCGTCTATCCGAAAAGTGCAAAATCTTATATTTTGTTCCAAATTCGTTTAACTATTAATTATATACGTCGTTTTTTGCAAAATTACTATAAATCAATTATTGATCGATCTATTCAGAACCAATTATTTAAAGAAATATTACAAAGCAATTTTTAAAAACAAAAAATGTTAGTATAGGCATCTATCCCCAGTTTACCCTATGTTTCAATCTGTATAGCTCCGCTATTTATAGATTTATAGAAAAAGTTAAATAAATAAGTTGTAGATAGTTATGTTTCTAATAAGACAATACAATTTAAATTAAGAATATCAATAGGCCTACTAATTTAAAAAGTACCTAAGGCAATCAATTTTAACAAGATTTATGATGCATTAATAGAAATGGTGAAGTATTTACCTACCTTTTTAAATAGTTCAGGTCTTGCATTTTCATATACTGTTGTTTTAAAAGTTTTGAGTAAAAGTATTCATTTAGAAATCCCAAAGTATTACTAAAATTATACAGGGTCATGTTTTTTCCAAAACAAATAATTTCTAAAATAGCTAATTAGCTATAATAAACATCTACTAACTAACTAACTAACTAACAACATCAAACATTGGATTTTAAAGAAAATAACTTCAAAATAACTATATTATTTGTATTATGTCTTATTCTTTCTGATTATGTCTTACTATGTATTCTTGTATCTTGAATTATGACGTAAGTTTGTATCATAACTCAAAAATTGTAGGTTATATTAAAAAAATGTGTCGTCCTGTTAATAGCATTATTATTACGTTTGTATTTACACTTTTTTGTAGCTCTATAAACAATGGAGCTATGTGATTTGAAAGAAAATTCGAAAGAATTTCAATTCGAAATACCTAGTAAGTCATTATTCTTTTCAACTGTAAATCTTTCCCCATTTAACTAACCCGATATACCTTATAGTTGCGAAATTCCTTTATTAAGCATAGGAGAAAAACTTCCTCGCTCCATAAATTTAAAATTACGAACTGCAGTTATACCGAGTTGTGACTAACACAAAACATAAGTGGTGTATAGTTTAATATCCTTGTCTTATTATTTGTACAATACCAGGCTCGTGTGCTGATTTAAAAAATTAATAATTAAGCACCTATTGATAATTATATTGTCTAAAAATACAAAACATTATGAAACGTCATGTCTCAAGTCACATTTGACATTACCGATACTATGATGCTCTTGACACATACCTACTACCTTTTCAATACAACACAGTATTTTTCGCACATAAATATTACTTAAAATGGAGTCATCCATATTGTCTAATTTTTTTATTGCAATATCTGTCCTGGGCATCAAGAAGATGTCAAGGATTCTATTGTAATAAATTGCATCACGTCTGTTATTTATACATATATTAACTCTCCACAATCTGCTTATTATATTAATTTGAATGACTGATTATACTGATGACATTTGATTTTACGTAAGGTAACTGTTAGGTAAATATTAAAATAGAAATGGTACCTAATACATAATAATAATAATAAGGCACACAAAATATGTTATAATAAGTAATTATAGCCTGCTACGTATTGTGTTTTAGTAGATGTCAGCTTTCTTTGACTTAAAATTGAGCCTAGACGTACCCTCGTACTTGCTAAACATATAAATACCAGCTTAGCATATTACTTAATGATTACCTAGCAGTCAAGGGTCATGCCACGGAATGTATTATTAAATTACCGATTTTTTAAAAAGTAGTAAAATGAAGAAAGATTATCATGTCAAGGATTACTTTTAATTGTTACCTTCACCGACCGAAGTTTTTTGTGTCAAATTTATTAGTAAAATTTTATGTGTTTAAAGAGAATGAGAATTAAATATTTCTGTATTGTGTTATGTAGATTACGTTATATTTTAAGTTATGATGCCTAATTGGATAGTCAAAGATATTACCTAATCCAGTGGAAATATTTGGCATTTTAACGTAAATATTGTGCCATCCTGGAGAATGTATTAAGCGCACGTGTGATTTAAATTAAATTAGAATAAAATTATCGTGGGAATTACGATAAAGTACAGTTTTAAACAGTTTTCTATATATTTATTTTGGACCGGTAAACACATTGAAGCAACACATCCAAGAACACTTCATATCTTAGAAATAGTATAATATTTGGTCAGGCAGAATAAAAGAAAAGCAAATATCTGTGAGCCAGTCCAATTTTCAGTATTAGACTGGCACACTGGCTACTGTTATTCAGAATAACAGTATCTGATATTCCCGGGCCCAGTACGCCCAAAAATCGAAACCTATATCTTCTAACTCTAAATTTGATAGTACCTACCTTATTGAAATGTTTGTCAAGTTTTGAAGCCATAGTCAGGCAGGCCATCAAGCTTTCAGATTATGTGTAATTTCACATATTATTATTTACAGGGTGTTCAAAAAAATAATTTGATTCTGAGTAATTTCAACTGCCCAAAAGTAATTTTTTTATGAAACACCCTGTATTTTATTGCTCGATGTGATGGAGAATAAAGTGATCTTCCAATCTGTATCGGTATCCCTATACCTATCTGTTACTATTTTCTTGGTATTTATTTTGATACAATAATTTTCCATTTCCTTGAATTGCTTGTGACTAGCGTACACGTCTTAATGAAAAACCAACTGAAATAACTCTGAATACAGTCTTTTGACTCTATTCAGAATACAAGTATGCAAGTTTTTAAATTCAGGAATGGGTTTCAGCAGATGTGTTCCATCTTTTTTGTTTCATTGTTAAGAAGAAAGAAGGAAATAGTTTTTGATGAAAGCGATGGGTCCAGCGCTGAATTTAAAAACTCGCCCGTATAATAGCTGTTATTACAAAAGCGTAGAAAGGACATCGCGTGAAATAATTTTATAATTGCCAGTTTAAACTGTCAATTATAGATAATTGTCAGTTTAATTTATTAATTATAGATACTTGTCAGTTTGATATGGCAATTATGTATAATTGACAGTTTAAACTGTCAATTATACATAATTGCCATATCAAACTGACAAGTATCTATAATTAATAAATTAAACTGACAATTATAAACTGTCTATTATACATAATTGCCAGTTAAAACTGACAATTATCTATAATTGACAGTTTAAACTGGCCATTATACATAATTGCCAGTTTAAACTGACAATTATCTATAATTGACAGTTTAAACTGGCAATTATACATAATTGCCATATCAAACTGACAAGTATCTATAATTGACAGATTAAACTGACAATTATAAACTGTCTATTACACATAATTGCCAGTTAAAACTGACAATTATCTATAATTGACAGTTAAAACTGACAATTATCTATAATTGACAGTTGAAACTGGCCATTATACATAATTGCCAGTTTAAACTGTCCATTATACGTAATTGCCATATCAAACTGACAAGTATCTATAATTGACAGATTAAATTGACAATTATAAACTGTCTATTATACATAATTGCCAGTTCAAACTGTCAATTATACATAATTGCCAGTTATAAAACTGACAATTATTTATAATTGACAGTTTACATTGACAATTATCTATAATTGACAGTTTAAAGTGGCAATTATAAGATTATTTCACACGATGTCCTTTCTACGCTTTCGTATGTTATACCCTGTAGGAGACTTTCAGCTAAATCGTTTTGTCGTTCATTTGACTACATCAGGTATAAATAGGTATCCCTAAATCGTCTTCTTACTTTCAAATGTCTCTTTATTGTTAACTTAACAGCAGAGAAAATGTGTTCATTTCTTGCGCTTTCTACATGCCGTTCTCGGAAATCGATCGACATCTCATTCTGAAAACATTGCAAAGGTCGCGGGCGCATTCCTCTCCGACGATGATGCATGCGGATCTCGAATTTTCTCTCTACGGTGTTCCGTAAGCCGGGTCGAGGGCCTAAGGTCAGAATATTAGTGTATGGAGAGTAGCACATGAAATTTACAAGAGTCGTGACAAAAGTCCTTGTTAGATGGATATATTTCTAAATATATACCTTGGATGTATATATTTTTAAAAAAAACCCTGCACTGATTTGCAGCCGGCAAATAGAACATTATAATACCTAATGCTGTAATGTTGTTACCTAGCAACACTTTACCGGATTGTTATTAACGAGTTTAAATCAATTCTTGATGTTTATCCGCTTTAATTTAGCAAACTAAAGGTGGAGTGCCAATCAGGCGGCTGCAGCGGCTAGAGCCGCGCGGCTGGAGACGCGCGGCTCTGGCGACTTTGCATCGGTCGATGGTTTACGTGTAAACAATAAATATATGAACGCTTCTGTCGTCACGCTGAAGTCGCGTAATTGACAACGCGGTCATATATTTACACGTAAACCAGTGACCGATGCAAAGTCGCCAGAGCCGCGCGTCTCCAGCCGCGCGGCTCAAGCCGCTGCAGCCGCCTGATTGGCACTCCACCTTAAGTCAGGCAAATATAAATAATGCTTTTCTACTCATTTCAGTGAAGCTATGATGTTAGGGAATTTATTTAAAATTTCCTCTGACCACTACTTTATTATACAACCAAAGAAATGATGATACTTCAAAACGAGGTTAATGTCATGTTAATATCACCTTGCATATTAAGCCTGTTGTGATAGTGATGCAATTTGAAGAGATTTTATTTTAATGATTAGTTTGAAATTTACAATTCATTATCTCGTATTCGTTTACACTTACGAATACCTACTGTAAAGACCTAATGAACGTGTAACGTATGATATTTTATTTCAAACTGTCGTCGTTTTAAAATAATAATGAATTATTGTAAATTCTCTGTGCTGTATTTTCTTTGTTACGAAAATGGAAGTATACTAATAAAGAAACAACTTTATGCAAGGTAATTAAATTAAAATTGTTTAAATATACAACATTCAAAATAATTCAAACTATCAGAATAGCATTCTAGAGTAGGAGTTACGTAATAAATGGCAGGGAATTCAAATTTAAAGTTGTAGAAGTACAAATGTTTTACGGAAAAGTATATACCTGAATTTTTATTTCTATGTTAATGAAATAATGTGCATTCCAAATTCTTTTTTCATATCTCTGTTGCAGTTGCCTTCACTATCATTTAATTCGAGACGAGATAACGTTATTTAAAAAGAAAAAATTAATAATGACCAACGACCTCAAAGAAACAATACCGTGTCCAGATTAGAAAAAGTCAAGTTGTAAGGAAGAAAGCAAGAAAATCTTCTCATTTTTTGATACGCCAAAATTAAAAACCAAATCACAAAATTGTTGCTTTAAAAAACCCACAAAAATGAAGATAATTTTGATTTATTTCCGGGATGTTACTATCCCTAAGATTACGTAATTTTACCCCAACTTTGTATCTCCAATTGTTTTCTGCTACACTGAATTGCAGTGTAGTGATTCTAATTAAAAATTATATTAAAAACTATTATTAAAAATTATATTCGACAACAATGCTGAAATTGTTTAAGCTTTGTTTATTTCTCATAGTCATAACGGGTAAAAATCACTATGTCCTGCAACGGTACATATGATTTTATTCTCAATATCTTTCGTGTAAGTCGAATCGGGAGCTAGAGGTCACGTTGCTGTATTAGTCTTTCGTTGTGAATTGGCGATATCAGGGAAAACTTATTGGAATCGTGAAGGAAATGACTCGCTGCAATCTTTGTCAGAGCATGAATCCTAATTATTTACAAAGTGGGTAATACTGACAGTGACTCCAATAAGGAACTTTCTAGAAGTATCATAAAGGTTGGGAATCACTTCGGTATGAGACGAAGCTATATTATATGATAAAACACCGCTTCTGCCATAAGTGTTAGGATGTTGGAAAGAAAACATAAATTGGTTGCTAAACTACAGGCGTTACATAGTGTTTGTCCAACACAATGCTCGTACACTCTTTCCGTTATATCTCTTTTATTATTATAGATAGACCCATCAATTCCTATATAAGTGTATTGGTGAGAGAACACCCTAACCAAACAATATAAAATATACAGGGTGTTCCACTAAAAAAGCAACTTTGTCTTTCCATGACTTTTTGACTGATACTGTATACTTCATTTTTATTTACGTAATTTTATTATAGTTCATTATAGTACGTTGTTACTATTATTATACTATATTCCAATAGATTTTACTCGTAAATATCGTAAATATTTTGTGTTTAACAGTTGTCGGAAGCTATCTTAATGTAATCATAAAGATTTCAAAGAACATCAGAAATATTGTCTGTAATCCTGTAAATACTGTTGGTATAACTTGTTCCTAAGTGAATTTTTTCAGCACATCTTATTTTAACATAATATTTTGTAATGCTGTAGTACTTTTAGGTTTGTGCAGTTTACATGTTTATTTATACATTATTTTTCAACTTTAACCTTTAGTATTAATTTAATAGTACCAATAAGTCTGTCAATAAATTATTTTTGGTTTAGGCACGATCTTGTCATATTGCATGTATGAAGTATGACTGCTTTTTGTGAGTAGATATGCACGCTTTTTTTCAAAGTTAAATTGAGTCAAGTGCTTTGTGAATATGTGCGGGGTGATAACTATCGTCTACATAATGAATGGAACGATGTACGCTTGTTCTGTTTGCATATTCTTTCAATTTCAATTACTAGCTATTAATATTTTTCTTATTTTTCCTATTTTTCTTTCTTTTCTGTTAATTAATTGTTTAGCTATGTTGTAATATATGTAATTTCCATATCAATGAGGTAAGTGGTCCTTTTTATTTTATCATGAAGTGTTATATGTGGTCTATTATTAGCTACCGTTTTATCAGTTTGTATGTTTTTATGTATTTGCTTGTATGTATGTTGTTTGTATTTTTTCTTTTCTTCTTTTTGTAGGAACTGATTATGTGGCCAGGCTGGTGAGATCTTCAAGGATTAAAACACCAGGGATTAGATTCAGGGATTGTCGCGTTGGGAACATACTGGTTAAAAAACATTGAGTTTTAATGTGAAGGGTAGTTTTAGATTCTTAACCAATATGCAAGACTGTACACTTACCAATATTTATTGGAATAAGCCAACTATCAAATCAAACGAAGATTTTCTGTGAGTGCGATTGTAGAATGGCATATTTTAAATTTGGATTAAAATATACTTTTGTATCGTCAGCTTACATCGATGTTTTACAACGTAGTAATCGAGTCCTAGAACAGATCCTTGAGGAACACCACCAAGCACAGATGGAGCAGGGGAAAAAGTCTTTATTAAGTTTTACTTTAAAAGAGTGGTTATAAAGGTATGCTTATATCCATTGCAATATATGCCCGCGAATTCCAAAATGTTCCGATTTCAATAGTAAACTATTTTGGAACTCTATCGGATGCCTTGTCAAAATCTAAATATATAACGACAGTTGACTCTTTGCTGTCCTAAGTGTTGGTCCAGTCATTCTAACATTTAAACAAATTGGTGGCAATAGACAGAAAACCATGTTGCTGATGGGATATTATAATTAGAATTAGGCAGGCAAAATTGCAACATTACATCCACTACTATCCTTTTCTTCCATAGTTTTAGGGTAATAGATGTCAAACTTATTTGGCGGTAATTTTCTGCGCATAATGTATTTCCCTTCTTGAAAACTGGAATAACAGAAGCTTCTAGTCAGACAGGAAGGAGTGTAAAAGAATTTATAGAATTATTAAATATAATATCAAGCGGCTTGTGGATTGCGTGAGCCATGGAAAGGATTTTAAAAATATCTCACTTAAATCAACAGGTTTTTTGGGAACAAAAAGACCGTCAAATTAAACTAATTCTATTTTAGCAGGTTCTTCACAATATGCCAATGAGTGTACACGCCATACCAGTCATAGCATGAACTCTATTGAGGTGGGAGAAGCTATAAAAAGAGGAGTAAAAAATTTGATGGTACTCTGGTACTCATTTGTACAAATTGCTTTTAAAGTTTATGACGAGAAACTAATCTAATGTAACGGTGTAATGTATTTTAGCAACAGGGGCGGATGGGCCGGCTTGGAGTTTGGGAAAATTCCCGAAGGGCCGGTCCGACCCACTGCGATTGGCGATTCAAATTATATTAAATGCCTTTATATTAAATTCTTATTTGTAATTTACTTTTATTCTATTTAGGTACATATTTTTGGTTATGTTTTGGATTTTGGTTAGTTTTTTAGTGAAATAGGGTGGTTTCTCTTATGTTTGTTATATTTTAATCGTGTTTTGATGTTATATTTATGAGTTTTTAGTTTTTTAAGAAGGTTTTTTTGTTGCAATATCTAGTTCATGCAATAACATATTTTTTATTTTTGAAAAAATATAATTGTGTTTTATATGTTGACTTTTTATATTTGTAACTATTTGAGGTTGTATTTTCAGTAATTTTTTTTATATTTATTAAAGTTTCAAAAAATAATTGGAAATTTATTTTCATCGGATAAAAAAATCCTCTATTAGATTCAAAGTATGTATATTGAAATAAAAAACTTTTTTGCTATTATGGCAAAACGAGGCCAAGCCGGTAGTGATTTTCCCGGGCCGGTTTACCTTACCCCTTCCGCCCTTGTTTAGCAACAATGTTATTTCTGTTGTCATTTCTAAATATGTGTCCTATTTTGTGAGGGAAATCAACAAACTATATGGCAAATGATAACGCCAACAAAGGGCCCGTTTAGCCTTTGTGATTGGATAATTCATTTATTAATAATATATGTCTTGCAAACTGAAGATATTGCAGGTCACATTCCGTGTTCTGCAGTGCCTAATGTATATGTTGTTCGTAGTGTATGTAGGTGAATATGTGTGTACAAAGCACATAAAATATCCTGGTATTTTTATGGTTAAATGAAGGCTCATATTTTTATTTAATTACATTAAACGGGAATTGGAAATTATGCAGCTATTACTTTCAAACTTTAATGTACGTTTTAGAATTATCTAACTATGTACCGAGTATACATTTTGTAACGATAAATTAACCTTGTTACCTAACTACCACCCCCGCAGAAGCATTCTTGTGTTAATTCTTAATTTAAGAGGTACCATTAAGTTGCTGCCTACCCGAAAATTTGGTTTACGGAGATTTTATGAAACCGGAGATTCTGAAACGTGGGCATAACATGTATTTGTAGGTGCGGTAGCAGCTCTTTTATATAATGTTTTTTCTTGTTTATTTTTATACAATGAACTAAATTTGTTGTAGAATGTGTAGGTAGACTGAATTTTTTTATTTGATTGCAATCAACGTATCTTCCTAAGCATATTCTTCGGTTGACAAAAACAGTGCGTGTTTTCAATCAGTATGTGCGTGCAAAAAGATATTCAAAGAGGCAAGTCAAATAAGAAATTAGAAGTCGGTTAAATAGAGGCAAAGATGGAAATGGTAAAAGCAGTTTTTATTTTATTATACGAGGAGATTATTGAAGAACATTTGTTAAACTTTAAAATTTGTATTTATTTATTGATATAAATTAAGATTAAATGATTTAATGACGAATGATTTCCATATAAAATTATACACACTCCCATATTATTTTTTATATTGCAGTCAATTAAAAAATTGTCTAAATACAATAATTTTTCACCTCGCATATTTTTAATTCATATAGCCGAAAAAATATATAGCCAGTAGTTTTTGAATTTCAGGAAATACTTTATTGTATTCTATTCATTTCAAGGGTACTATACGAAATATAGATATATCATATTAATCCTTTAGTAGTGATGAGAAACACACCATAGTGCCCTCTTTGGGTCTTTGCTACTATCTGTCTGACAATTATTGTCAGACAGATAGGGGCAAAGACCCAAAGAGGGCACTACGGTGAAATCGGAACATTTTGGCGTTCGCGGGCATATATTGCAATGGATACCTTTATAATTCTTTATAATTCCTTTAAATTCATACCTTTATAACCATATATACCATATTATATCCATATATACCATTTATAACCATATAACCATATATATATACCAGCATACCTTTATAATTCTTTTAAAGTAAAAATTAATAAAGACTTTACCCCCGCTCCACCTGTGCTTGGTGGTGTTCCTCAAGGATCTGTTCTAGGACTCGATTACTACGTTGTAACACATTAATGTAGGCTGACGATACAAAAGTACATTTTAACCCAAATTTGAAAGATGCCATTCTACAATCGCACTCACACAAAATCTTCGTTTGATTGGATAGTTGGCTTATTCCAATAAACATTGGCAAGTGTGCAGTCTTGCATATTGGTAAAGAATCTAAAACTACCCTACACATTAAAAGGCAATGTTTTTTACCAGTATGTTCTCAACGCGACAACCCCTGAATCTAATCCCTGGTGTTCTAATCCCTGAAGATCTCACCAATCTGGCCACATAATCAGTTCCTACAAAAAGAAGAAAAGAAAAAATACAAACAACATACAAACAAATACATAAAAACATACAAACTGATAAAACGGTAGCTAATAATAGGCCACATATAACACTTCATGATAAAATAAAAAGGATCACTTACCTCATTGACGTGGAAATTCCATATAATAAAACATAGCTAAACAATTACAGAAAAGAAAGAAAAATAGGAAAAATAAGAGAAATAGCAATAGCTAGTAATTATTGAAATTGAAATAATATGCTACATGCTAACATTCACGATGCCCATTAGGCAATCACGTCGCAGGATCGTTCATCGAGTCCACTACCTATGGCACTCTAATGAGCGCAAAATAAGCGCGAAACCGGTCAGTGTCTGTTAGAAGGTCTGGATGAACGATGTAGCGACTCCTATGGAGATGCCGATGTAATGCCATGCCAGTCGGGGCACATTGCCCGTAGAGTAGTTGTTTTCAGCATCTGCTTCAAATATATTAATCCTTTGTCATTCGAAATTGGTTAAATTATTTTTTAAACGACTCCATTTTGCTTATGATCAAAATTGTAAACATTGTGTCGTAGCATTTATCTTGTCGAAACAATTATTCTGACAAACTACCAGTTTGCAGTAATAAAATTCGTCATTTGTTTTACAGACATGACATATTGATCAGTTTTTGTTAACAAGGAGAAACGAATTTAAAAATTGTATGTAAACAGGAAATACAGAACAATTCTCCATTTATCACTATTATCCTATTAAAAATCGACCTGTTTACTATTCGTATTCAAACTATATCCGATTATTACTCATACCTGTGTTCAAGCTGGAAAATTGTCGATAATCTGGTTTATAAAAAGCAATTCTGCACTGCTTCGTTAATTTTTACTTACCTAATACCTATGACAATGGAATAATACTAATAATCATTCTTTTTCTTTTGGGTATTTTTAACACGTTAGTATCTATAGTGAGTTTGTTTAATCTAATACCACCATCTATGTTTACACTCATATGATCAGCGATAAAAACAGTTTAGTTAAGGTGAGTATGAAGAATTACTGTTTTGTAATAATAATAATATGGCAATCACTACTCGTTGCATTATTGATATAAATTAATTTCTTGCGATACAATAATAATGCAATTATTTCATATTCATAATTTTAGTTCATTGAGGAAATAACTACATTAATTCAATTATAATTTATT
Source organism: Pogonocherus hispidulus (assembly GCA_963924545.1). Classification (NCBI taxonomy): domain Eukaryota; kingdom Metazoa; phylum Arthropoda; class Insecta; order Coleoptera; family Cerambycidae; genus Pogonocherus; species Pogonocherus hispidulus. Next base: position 44,440,884 of record OZ004698.1, on the reverse strand, counting down.
ATTTGCATATATATTTTCATTAAGTAAAAGCAAGTTTTAAGATATGTTCAAAGAGCTTATGCAGCTTTGAGGCTTATAAAGGGTTTTTCAATAGGAACGCTCGATCTTTGTAATGTAATAAAACAAATTGTGTAAGTTGAACTGACATGTTTTTATTTTTATTTTAAAACATATGTGAGCACATTATGTTTTAAAAATTATATCAGCTAAATGTCCGCCGCGGCTTCGCCTGGTGACTCGAATCCTGGAGATCCAATTTTCGATGACGTTATCGCATAGAAGTGGCTCAATTTCACCAATGACGCGTCTGATGTTGGCCTTTAAGGTGGCAACCGTCTGTGATTTGCCGGCATAGACACGAGATTTCACAAAGCCCTAGAGAAAAAAATCCAGTGGCGTTAAATCGCATGATTATTTTTCGTCCAAAATTAGGATCAACCTCCAACTGCTCTAGCGCCCACTCAGCGAATGCAAGCGGCTGTCTATGATCGTTGGGCTTTAGTCCTTGGGTTAATTGCACTTTATAAGGGTGAAACCCTAAGTCCTTATGCAAGATTCGCCAAACTGACGTAGAAGAAAGGCCAAGTTCTTGAGCACGATGTGGAATGGATTGTTATGGACTGTGAGGCACACTTTCCCGGACTGCAGCAATATTTTCAACGGATCTTGCGCTTCGTTGACGTACAGGCGTTGTCTGATCTAACAGCGACCCGGTTGCTTCAAATTTATTTATTAGACGGCGAATTGTGGACTTTGAATGACGACCATCGAAACCATAAATTGGCTGAAGTGCACGAAACGTTTGCCGAAGTGCACGAAACGTTTTCCGAATAGAACATTGATTTTGATAATAAGTTTTAACCGTTTCGAGGCGTTGTTGAATCGTATAGCGTTCCATAATGAAATGTAAAGACTAACTGAATACGTCCGTCAAAGATACAACCTGTCTGACTACCGACTTCGTCATACGCTGTTGCCAAACATCGAGCGTTCCTATTGAAAAACCCTTTATATATCCTCACAGGGAATATTTAAGTATTACAACTACAAAGAAATGCGAAATTTATTTTTTTTCCCAATTTAATTATCTACTGTTGACATCTATATGCGCCCACTCTAAATGTACTCAGACAGTTCAAAATTCGTGTTGGAGATTCATTTTCGGTATAAGAAAGTATACCACCATATTTCGAAGAGTCTTATAAAATGTTTTATAATATTCCAGCGAGTTACAATTGTAGTAAATGTACAACTAACTGTCGGGAGGTATCTTACTGCCTTTTATAAATTTATGAAAGCTTTATCAGCAGCGACGGTGTAGTCGCAAATTGATTTATAAGAATGGTTTAGTAAGATATTTACTGGATGTGCATAAATGCAGATTATAGCACGTAGCTATATTAAGTTAATCTGGGGATGGAGAGATGGCAATAAGTAAGCTATTGGAGTGGAAGTCCATAAAGTAAATAGGTAATATTAATTATAACATTTATAATAAGGGTTATATTTCACCTCCTGCTCATCTCTTATGTTTGTTTTCATATTATTATTTTTTATTTGCCAATAAGAGATAAGTGGCAAGTAAAGCACAAATCTTGCGACCTCCCCCTTGTGGTTTTCAATGATTTTCTATTATTTTGTTTGTGTAGTACCAGTCTAGGTGACAGGTAACAAGTAAAATATAAATAAATACCCGAGGGGTAAACCGCTGAAGCAATGTGGTGTACAAGCATGAGAAAATGTAAAAGCAATGCGAGCAATACTATGTAAATTCGAGCAATGTATCGAAAATGTTAGCAATACTCAAGCAATGCAAGAAAATTGAGGAGCAATGTAAAAATAGGCATAGAAAATATGAAGCAATGCGAAATAATAAAAGGCAATAAAGCAATACCAAGAGCAATACTCATGGTCGTTATAGTCTATATAATGTCAATTGAAACTGTAAAAAAAATCCGACAAAAGAAACGCCTGCACCTCGACGGCGGCCCCTTTGTTTACGCACGTGTTAATCATTTGTCCGATTTTTTTATGCAGTTTCAATTGAGATTATAAAGGCTTATACCTGCGCACAGTGTTTATGTTAGGTGTGACAATGTCGGAAATTCTGTTCGAGATCTTAAGGCTAACCGCCAAATTATGTGTGTATCGTGATATTCCGAGTGATAATCCTAAGTTATGTTGTTTCTATTATTTTTGTTTTTAATATGTTTGGTATAAGTTGTAATATATGTTTGCTGGAAATGATGTCAAATTGTGTTTACTAAGGAGCCCTTAATTCCCTTGTCCTAAGTTAAAACAAAAAAAAATCATTAGGCCTTAATTCGGAACAGCTGTAAATGATAGTTTATTTGATGGAGATCCCGAAAACAAAAAAAAAACAATATATCTGTCAATTTGACAATAATTGTCAGACAGATAGTAGCACAGACCCAAAGAGGGCACTGCGGTGTGTTTCTCACCACTACTAACATTCATGGCCTTCAATTCTTAATAGCATGAGTTGCCTTGTATAGTCTTTATAACCTCAATTGAAACTGCAAAAAAAATTGCGACAAACGACACACGTGCGTAAACAAAGAGGCCACCGCCGAGGTGTAGGTGTTTCTTTTGTCTGAATTTTTTTTTTAGATTCAATTGACATTATATAGACTATACTTAGCCAAAATAATAAAAAATCAGGAGCCTTTAATTCCTAACAGCTTCAGTTAGGAGGCCCCGGTTCAGAGAGGCCGCCGTCGAGGTGCAGGTGTTTCTTTTGTTGGAATTTTTTTAGTTTCAATTGACATTATATAGACAATACTTAGCCAAAATAATAAAAAATCAGAAGCCCTTAATTCCTAACAGCTTCAGTTGCCTTGTACTAAGTTCAAAACAATAAAAAAATCATGAGCCCTTAATTCAGAACAACTAGAAATGATGTCAGATTGTGTTTACTAAGGAGCCCTTAATTCCTAATAGCATGAGTTGCCTTGTCCTTAGCAAAAACAATAAAAAATCATGAGCCTTTAATTCAGAACAACTGGAAATTATGTCAGATTGTGTTTATTAAGGAACCATTAATTCCTAATAGCATGAGTTGCCTTGTACTTAGCAAAAACAATAAGAAGTCATGAGCCTTTAACCCGCATCTTTAATAATTAACACCCAATTTAAGTTGCAAAGTTAATTTACTGTTATACTGTTACAAAATTACCGATAGAGTGCTCTAATGCGGCGTTGCCAAAACTACGTTTTCCCCAGCCCTAGGGAAATTATGCACAATCTGGCAACACCGCTTCTGAGGGTGCTAGGAACAACCCCCCAAGAGCGAAGTCTCAACCCTCTAGGCCTTCAAATAAGGGAGTTACGCCCTTTTGTCCACATTTCCTGGATGTCACCAGAGGTATTTATCAAATACCCCTCGTATAACTTGTCTGTCGATTATTTATTGAACTGCCCTGGTGTATGGATTATTCGTGAGTATTTGATGGAAATTTCTACGATTATATAACTCATGTTTAAATAAGCCAATAAAATCCGTAAATTCCTAGTTTACCTATACAGTGTGTCCAATAAAGATGGGATAGCATTGGGATCTTGGAAATGGTAAGAGATACAAAGTTGGTTAAATTATGAAAAAGTTGAGCAGTTTGAATACCTTTTACATGGACTTTGCAAAATAATTTATCCTTTTTTGATTTCGAAATATTTGGAAAAACATTTTTTTTGCGATATTTGTTTTTATTTATTGCTGGCGTTATTTTAACAGCTATCAAAAAATAAAAAATAATTTTCCATTGTTACTTTTTGAGCTTAACAAGATGGCAATCATCAAGTTTTTGTCCGACGTTTCGTTTCCGAGCAACCATCATCAACTTCTTTTTTTTTAAATACGGCCCTGTATTTTTAAATAGAAATTTTGATACCATTTTTTATTCTCAATTCAATGATGCATCACAAGTAATGGTTTAATTATTTGTGATGCATCAAGGTATTCAAACTGCTTAACTTTTTCATAATTTAACCAACTTTGTAGCTCTTACCGATTCCAAAATCCCAATGCTATCCCATCCCTATCTTGGACACACTGTATAAAGCCCGCGGCGTGCTGGCTAGTCAGTCGGTCTCAATAGAAGAGCGATCAAGAGAAGAAGCAATACCTCAGTGAAATAAGGGCGATTTTTCAAGTGTTTTCGGTGTGTAATTATTTAGATATTATACAAAAAGTGTTGTACTGTGTCTGAAATGTTAAATAAAGATTTGTACTGTTGTATAAGTCTCACTTATCTTTAGAACCCCGGAAGAAGTAACAATACTATACTTTAAAAGCAATGTGAGCAACTTATAAAAATACGAGCAATGCAATGCAATATAGGTACTAAGAAAATGTAGGTGTGTTTCACCAATACAGTTGTCATGCACTTTCAAAGTAATACGAAGCAACACAAAAGCAATACGAAGCAATGCAAAAATTTTATAAAAATGAGAGCAATGCTGTGCAATACTAAGAAAATATGAGCAATACATGGCACACCAGTAAAAATATGAGCAATATGTGCAAAATTCAGTGAATATTGAAGCAATGCAGTTAATTTTGCTGTAATACTGAGCAATAAAGCAATTGGTGTACAAAATTCATGTCTGCGGTTTACCCCTCGTAAATACCATTAGATCAAAATATTTTAATACTTTCATATATTTGAATTTAATATTTTGGCTAAGTACCTAAATAAATATAATAATTCATAAATATATTTATTTAATCACAAATGCAAATGCAGGGCAAGATTGACAGATGCGATTCCATATTTTCTAAACCAATTTCCTCAAATCAACCATCCACCATTTATTAGACAATAAATCCAATTCTACCACCCCACCGGTCCCGGGGTGCCGAGTTTAAATATTTGAGAAAAGTATTGAAAATTGAAATCGGTCATATCGGATCCATCCTGTCTTCTGTCGCACCCGCCGGCCCCACATTTGCGTAATATTTTATAAAACGCACACCGGCCCCTGACTGCTACAATCTATAAATTACGGACAGATGCTTTCCACGGCATCCTCGTATACGCGCGGATTATGTTGAAATTAATGTTTCGCCGACAGTTATTCGACACTCCACTAAATCACAAAATATTACGGAGTTTCGTCTATAATTCAAGGTATTAAGTGGGTTAGCTAAATTAATTGTACCGGTATAATGGCGGAATCTTCGTCTTGCATTATGCAGCGGTGGCAAATATCTGGTGAAGGACTATGCTTTGCGATATGGAAAGGCAGAGACTGAGTGAGCTACAACAAATGTTTCGTATTTTACATGTAGCGGATCTCATTTAATACCGTGTCATTTAACACCCGCATAACTTAAATTGTAAGTTATTTATAGCTCATTTTAGTTTCTTTTGGGATTATAACACCTATAAAATAATGGAAAGCTTGAAAATAAAGATTTAAACTACAGTATTAAGGGTCCATTCACTAGTCCGAAATAAGCCCAAAATCGGCGTTCGTCTCGTGTCTAATTATAAAAAAACTATAAAAGATGGCTTTCAGTAAAAAAGTATTGAAAGATAAGACTTTAATCTAAATCCCTATAGTAGTAATTTTTGGTAATTCTTTTTATTTTATTTTATTAAAATTCCGGGCAAACAATCTTGTACTTATATTTGTCCCAAAAAACCAATGCATAATATGCAGTAAAAATAAATATATGACAGATTAACTAAATTTCATCAGTGGTTTTTTAGTTTGATATAAAATTCTGTGATATTACAAATGATACATTTCTAATTATGTGTACACAAAAAAAAATATAATAAAATTTAAAATAAATTAAACATTTTGCTTTGAAATTAAACTAGCTTTGTTCTAAACTTTTCCAGTCGATCCTCGACTCGTCATTAGGAGTTTATATAATCAAAAATTGTCAGAATGACATTTTAAATTCAAAACTCATCATATACACTGATCAACCACTATGCTATTATTAATTTTCCACTGGTAACATCCTTTTGTAGAAGAGGAAGGTACAGGGTGGGCCGTATAAGAGTGCGTATCCCCTTATCTCAGAAACTATGTGAGATAGAAAAAAAAGTTTTATATAAATGTTGTTTGCGTTAAAGATGTCGGTATTTTTTTAATATAGTTATATTTGTAGCTCTTCATGGTGATGAACTAAACTTATCTTTTTTTAAATGGAACACCCTGTATATTATTACATTTTTGAAAAGCTCTTCAAAAGACTTGTTCAACGATATATAATATGATGGGTCTGTAGCCCACCGTTTCGGAGCTATTGACTGTTATCTTCAGGAAAAGGTTAATATTTATAGCGAGCTAGAAAAGTTACTGATTGAGGTGATAAGCTGTAATTTGGGCCAATAAATTCTAATTTGGTCTATTTTATGAAACTTCTGTCTAATACTAAAATAAAAAAAATTGCAACAGTGATGCCAAGTTTCGTGAAATCTAATTTTTCATGATTTTTTTAAATGGAACACCCTGTATTTTATTACATTTCCTGAAAGTCCTTGCAAAGACGAGTTTATTGATATATAATATCAGGGGTCTACCACACACCGTTTTGGATTAATCTGCGTTTCTCTTCAGGAATTGACACATAAGTTATGCATGTTTGTATGTAATGTATTCTCTGCAAGAAAAAGTAGGCTTAATAGAATGTTATATATTTACATTCTCACTCTTATACGGCCCACCCTGTACATTTGATACAAGACTATTGTTTCCGACGAGATACAGTTATCACCATTAAGTTTAATAAAAACACTTTCTATTAATTTTCTGATTTGTCTTCTTTTTGTATAATTTTATCCTGTGTCCAATCAATCTTGTGATTGTTGTCCCATACATGTTTTACAAATAATAATAATAATAATAATAATAATAATAATAATAATAATAATAATAATAATAATAATAATAATAATATCTCTACCCCTCATTCTAATCACAAGAATTAACCCGAATTTCTGAGACTTGTGTGGGAGAGGCCGTATTTGCGTCTCTGGAACGACTTACGTTGGTAGGCTCTAACCACTATTCAGTGCTGGAATGAGGGAAACCTGGAAAACCTCATTAGTTAGGGGGACAAGTCAAACATCAACTGATTTTAATCTCTCACATTAACACCAAGTTGACAGTCTTCCCATCCTAGGCCATCGCCAAGATGGTTGCCAAGCCATCCCTGCGAATAAGCCTTGATCTACGAGTAAACAATTTAATTAAAAATTGTTTGGTGGGATGGGAATTAGAACCCGCGACCTCTGGGTTGAGCGATCGAGACGCTAAGCCCTGAGCCACCGGCTCGCTATGTAGACATCAGTTTGATAATTCCTAATATAATTTTTGTGTTCACGAACTCTTATTTGTAATGACCTAGATGTATGACCAATATAATATCTACCATATTCACCAGGAATTTGATAAATACAATTATTTAAATTTGCATCATTATTAATTATCTTCTCGGTAAATTTATTCCACATACGGAGTGCATCTGATTAGTTTAGTTTCATACCATAGTACTGATGAGAGCTATTATTGTGAAAGCCATAACTCATAGACAGATGTTTAGCGGTACCAAGCGCTATATTCATTCTGCATTGGCCTCATATTAGTCTTGAGCAGCAGAGCATTAGTTTAGTTTAACGGTAGTTTAAGTCTGCCTGCAATCTCTTATCTTTCATGCCATTAAATAGATAATATCTCCAAAAACTGTCATTGCTGGCATGTATATCAATATATGTCCTCCTTATGTCCCAGTATAACTATATAAATCAGTAGGTATAGGGGTATATATAGGGTGTTTTTTTAGGTTTGATAGAACTTTACATGGCAACTACTATCAGACTGAACGGTTAGTCTGACACTGTTTATAAAATTAATTTTCAGTATACTTTGGCAAATCATCATGAATAGATTCACTCTTCAACAACGCTACCAAATTCCTCAAATTTACTCTGAAAATCATTCGTCGGTTCGCCAAACGCATAGAAGACTTTTATGGCCCACATGATCGTCCATCTGAGCTATTTATTCGTCGTACTGTGGATAGATTTCGTACCACATACTCTCTAAATTATTTGAAAACACCAATGCGTCGAAGGAATGTGCATAATGAAAAGAATATTACCGCTGTACGTGAAAGTGTGGTTGCAAACAAGGTTTGGTGACAAATTAATTTCGTGAAATGGATCTGTTAACTACCCACCCAGATCCTGCGATATGACGCCCGCAGATTATTTTCTGTGGTGCTATGTCAAGTCATTATGCTGATAAACCAGCAACAATTGAAGCCTTAGAAGTCAACATTGTTCGTGTTATTCACGACATACGACCAGAAGTGCTCGAAAAAGTCACCCAAAATTGGATCAAAAGAATACGCTCTCTTGCGGACAGCCACGGTGGCCACATGCCGCAAATAATTTTTAAATGTTTAATGTAATCGATTGTTTTTTTTAAATAATATTACTTTTTTAATCCACAATATTTTCTTTAATATTTTTTTAAAGTTTAAAGTTCTATCATCCTTAAAAAAACACCTTTTACTATAACAGACAAATTTCCGATGGCCTAGGATGGGAAGAATGTCAGCTCGGTGTTAAATGTGAGAGATTAAAATCAGTTGATGTTTGACTATCCCCCTAACTAATGAGGTTTTCCAGGATTCCCTCATAACAGCGTTGAATGGTGATGGTTAGGGCCTACCAAAGTAAGTCGTACCTAAAGCGCAAATGCGGCCCGCGAAATAGTAATATACCGCCCTCTCTCCCACAAAAGTCTCAAATTTTCGGGGTAATCCTTGTGGTTAGAATGAGGGATAGAGATAATCACCCATATTAATAATAATCACAATAACATCAAGTTTACTAATGACAACTAACCGCATTCTTAAATCAATCTAAGTAGTTCATATTAATAATTAAATATTTATAGACACATAACTAACAGCATGCTAAATATGGAGTTAATGTGACAACATCTCATTCTATACATAGAGCTAATTTCACTGCAATAAATCTAACCTGCATTTACAAACATTTACCCAAAGTGACAAGACTGACAAGTGTCTTGTGTCAAGACTGTTTTGTGTTAATAATCAATCAAGGGCGGATTTAGCTTTTCAACATGGGGGAGTATCTCAAAGAACCACATTTTTAAAAAATGTTGTGAAATTAGAAATTAATTGTGCATTTAGATAGGTACGTTTTTCTTTGCACAAACATGAAATAGCAAATAGAAGTGTTTAATAAAATATCCTTAAGTGAAGTACGTTTATATATTTTTTAACTAATTACGTTTTTGCTTTTTGCTAATATTTGAATTCATGGTAAATCCGCCCTTGATAAGCATTAGCTTTGCCTTTTATAATAGGGAGATTTTGAAAACCTTAAATTTTTACCTTATTGTTATCACAATCGTTATAATGAGCACGCGCAGTGCCAAAATTCATACCCTTTTTGGAACTGCACATGCTCAGAATAACGATAACGACGTGTTAAAATTTAAGGGGTTCAAAAACTCCCTAATGAATTCGATAAGTAACCATGCCATAATAAAATTTTATATAATTATTGAGGTTACTGACATATAAATACGGAAAATTTCGCATTAAATTATTTAATATTTCAGAAAAACGTTCTCGATCTGTTAATTGGGAGGGAAAAGAAAAACTGCTGCCATTTTTGTCAAATTTTTAGGTTAACTTTAACTTATTGTAAAACATACCCAAACTGATAACTAGTGATTTAACATCATACTAGCGTTAACATGCATTTAAATGCTATTATTAATGCAGTTTTCACTAATTACATTCTAGTCACGTCTTAGAACATTCTAAGTTTTATTATTAATAAGGCTGATTATTATTACTATTAATATTATTATTATTTATTTATTTTTTGTTGGAATCCAGTCGACTGGTTCTCTGGCTCCGATTCTCAGGGTCAGCCTGCTGGTGATTATCAGTACCTACTCCCCACGTCCTTGGAGTAAATAACTACTGAGTCCAGGATTCGTGTGTCCTGAGTAGACGTAATGAACCCAGAATGACTGCCTTCTGCATTCCTCCGGCTAGAAAATCTGCCGAATTTCGGCATGCCAGTATGATCTTCAGTTCCGAAAACAGTGTATCTCGTGGTCCACCGAGGGCTCCTATAATCAGTACCACAAGCTTCACAGTATGTTCTGGATGGTGTCTGAGGAGTCTGAGTATTATTATTATTTGTTAAAATCTGGTCGGTTCCCTGGCCCCGATCCTTAGGGTCGACGGCTGGTGGTTATCAGTATCTATTCCCCACGTCCGTGGGGTGAATAACTACTGAATCTGGAAATCGTAGCCCTGAGTAGACGTAAATAATAGGGAATAGAGAGAGAGATATAGTAATAATTATTATTATTATTATTATTGTTATTATTATATCTCTCTCTCTTTATTTCCTATTTTCACATGCTCCCCGTCCTTATCTTGAACGTAATGTATATTAAAAAAAGACTACTGCGACCTGTTAAATTTAATATTCATAACCCCTTAATGCTGTGTTACTAGCAATAGAATATTCAGTATTCCCTTCTTCGAAATGTTATCCTTGTTGGACCATAACCCTTGTCGAATAACAATGACATGTTGGAACAGTCCGGGACCGACTGGCTCTACCCTTCCCTTTGATTTATACTTAATATGACACTAGCGATACGACGGAATAATCCTGAACCTGCTAATGCCCTCTTTTATTTCAGACGAGTGGGTTACGTTATCCTACCCTTATAAATATTTTAATCAAGGGCTAATACACCTATTTGTGCTCCGATGTTTAAATTTTTGCCCATTTAGAAATTTACATATTATCTACACTTTTATATTTTCTTGTTTTTTTTTAGTTTCCGTTTGTATATTGAGCTAGTATGTTATTGTTGTTATTATGTATATTAGAAATGGTTAAAACAATTATTGTAGATTTGGTAAAATGATACTTCAAATTGTGTAAACATTTACATATTTTAGATTTTTAATCGCAAACATTTCATCAATAAAAACATTTAAAACATAAATTGAGATTACAGGCAAATTCCATACAGGGTGAGTCAACGAAAAGTTTCATCCTCAATTATCTGTCAAAGAATTCTTTGGGCTTCCATAGAAAATCCAGGGACAGTTCGATTCTTATTTGAAGGAGACACATTTTTTTAGTATTGACATCTACATAGGATGTCCCAAAAATGAAAAGTTTACTACCACTTATATTTTTTAAATAGAACAGCCTGCGTATTTTTACAAATTTGGATAGAACGTTAGCTCTCGAATACATTGATACTTTCATTGGACGTTCCTATCCAAATCTGTGATAATATACAGAGTGTTGCATTTAAAAAATAGAAGATGTAGTAAACCTTTCCTTTTTGGAACACCCTGTAAAAATATCAGTACTATAAAAATGTGTCACCCCTCAAATAAAACCTCCCTCTGGATTCTCCATGGAAGATGGACAGATAATCGAGGATGAATCTTTTCGTTAATTTACCCTATATATGAATATATTTTCATAAAAAATTTTACATATATCTTTTAAGTACACGAGATAGCCGGATATGCTTTCCACTTAGGCGGTTTCAATATTTTATTAAATATTCCATGCATAACGGATACGTTTCTTTTTTCATACGAAAGGAACGTTTATGGTTGTAAATAAGAACATCATAATTTTTTTACGATTGTTTTTGGTGGCACAACTATGCCTTTAATAAATTTTTTCGAGGCGGCCTGAATATTTGCTCCTTTCCTTTCCTTCAAAAGTGTTCCTGACAAAAAAGTTTTTCTTAGAAACTACCTGTATTAGACCAGAAAGTGTCAATTGTATTCCACTAGTTACCACCACTATTTAAAATAGTTTCTCAACTCTAGAACCTTAACAGCTACTTCAGAAAGAACATAGCAGCGTAGCGTTTGATTCTAAAGCCAAAAAAATAATTTGGACTGGTTTGTATGTTAACTGCAACTCGATGTCAGTGATACAATTAAGGAAAAATCGTTCTGTAATTAGAGAAGAAAAGTATGGCGCTGAATACTCTTATGATGTCAAATTTTCCATAAAAAATGGCTATGGTGGCCGAAAAATCGTGTCGAAAAAAAAATCATAGCAGGCCGTGGAATGATAACCTCACCATCGTTCTAGGTTGTATAATACATCTTAGGCATACCTATTCGTAAAAAAATCAGCAACCAAATCGTACTGCTCAGTAAAGCTTTCCAAGGGTGTGAAGGTGAGAAGTAAAACACTGTATATTTTATTTCATACAAAATTAATGTTTTTATTTAAGGTGATTGTAAAGTAGCGAGATATCTTGTTGGAATCAACCTTTTATACACACTCTGGTTATTTCAAAGACGAGTAAACAATGATGAACTAACTGTAATAAGATTAATGTCTGCCAACTGTTAGCAAATTTTAGAAACTTTATTTAATTTAACACCATCTAAACAGAATATGTACCCAGCTTTCTATATATCCTTCATTTGTAGGCTATTGTTGAAATGTGTTAATCCTCTCGTGATTTCTACATTTTAAATTCAAGTGTTGAATAAAGCGATTGTTAACTGATTACCTAATGGACAATAATATATAGGCAGATGAGAGAATGGCAGAGGTTACTTATTTTTATATCTTCAAATTTCCTACTTGACAAAATCTTCACTTAAACACTTTCACATCTTCTTTGCCTTGAAATTTTTAGTATACAAGGGCATTCACGTAACCCGTTCATTAGAATATATTAAGGTAACAGTTTATTTCAAATTTTGAAAACTTGAGGTCAGGGTAAAGTCCATGCGCTCTATCATTCGGAAATATTGACAACCTGTCTATTTCCTGTAATACCGGAAGTGAGCCACAACTTTCTTATTTCAAATAGAATTTAAATAGAATAGTTAAAAGTTCTTTAACTGGTCGGTAAATATGAGGGGCTGCTCTATCCTGCATAAAAATCATGTTTTCAATTCCGTCGTGCTCGTTTTGTATCTGTGGAACGGCATAATCTCGTAACATATGCAGGTATTGTTTACCAGTAACAGTTACAGATACGGCCTCTCCATTCTGTATCTTCTCAAAAAAGTATGGTCCAATGATAAAATTAGATGTGAAACTGAACCAAACGGTGACTTTCTTGTCATGAAGACCTTCCTGAACGATTTCATGAAGGTCCACCATTTAACTCCACCATTTAGAGAGAAATGGGCCTCATCTGTCCATAAAATACGGGTTAACCATTCGGGTTCAATTTCCATCTGTTGACAGATAATATTTGTAAAGAAAAATCATACCTCATAGGAAAATCTGCATCATTTAATTCAAACAGCAGTTTAAATTTATAGGGATACATTTTACGATTTTGCGTAAAGTTTTCCAAACCGTGGTGAATGGCATTTACAATCGTTTTGATATCGAATTCACACTACTGATTGCTAACGGATTAGTGTTGGCTATGTTTTGAGATTTTCCCGAAGAACTTCTGCAACTTATGGACATCACTAATCCTTGATCTTCCTGATCTCGGTAAGTCAGTTACAGACCCTGATCTTTCAAATTTGCTAATCTAATTAAGGTGCACTTTCATTTGACCGAGCCCTACTCTCAAACCCATTTTCGTACGAAATCTTCTTAATCCAGCAGTGTAATTTCTGTCGCATTGGTAATAGCATTGTACTAAACCAATTCTTGTTTGTAGATCCATGTTACTAAAGTTTAAATTATTTTAATTTACGTTTACGTGAGTTTTATTTTGAGAACAATTCTCTAAATTGCAATGATTACGTTTTACACTTGTATCAGCAGTTGACAAGGCAACTCTTTTGTTTTCCATAGATATGGTAAAATCCAATTATTGAAGCCAGTAGATTCCATTTACTTTTTGCTACTAACTTGATTTCTTAAAATTATAAAAGACTAAGGTACCTACTCCTTACTTTATGATGACCCCCTATATTTCATTTATCTTTCCACGCACGATATTGTTCTTTGAAGCTTGAAACCACTTCCAATTTGAACTTCAAATGGAGCACACCTTGTCAACATACTAACGTTAATAGTTGTTAGGAATAGCAAAAAACAAATGACTATAATAATGTGCTGTAGGGATACCAGGTTAGGATTATGAATTATTCAGAATATGCTTCATTAACACACTAATGCCGCAGTAATTTAGCCACATATCCCCCAATTTAGTTCACTTATCGTGGAAAATAAAAAAGAAAAAATATCGGACTTTGTTCCATTTCCGCGTAGCGTACAAGTTAATAAAAGTTTTAGTTCGATCTATTCAATTAGTTTTATATTTGATAGATCCAAACAGGGTAAAGTTAAATCAATTTTAAGGGAAGAAAATCTAATAAACTGCTCGAAATTGAAAAGCAATGAACAGTTCAGTATTTGATCAGCGCTTCACTTTTTAAATACCGAGCTTTTAGTTCTCAGTTTATAAGATTAATTTTCATTGTTCTGTCATCACAGATTAATAATTCAGTTAATGGACATTGAATTTCTGTATAGTTTTGGTTCTATAGTCAATCTAAAAAGTTTTGATAGTGCGTTGACCGGTAAATATCCACAAACGGCGCGCTGTATTGTAGTCACACACTTAATTGTAGTTCTCCACACTTAATTCTCAAATTTCTCCATCTAATTCGACAAATACTATAAAAATATTATTTTTATTCACGATTATGAATAAAGAACATTATAATTTCATTATATGAATCTTAGAAAGGCACACAGAAAACTTGTATACACACTTTTTACTGACTAGATTTTATATTTCCTTATTACTCGAACTGAATGACTTTTCTTAAAAAAGTTGTAACGTCACCACACATGCCAGGACTAGATAGAACGTGTCTCTGTTCAACTTATTGAAAATGCTGCCTACGTGTATCAAGGTTTTGGTACTTAGTGCGCATTTTTGATTCGTGTTTTTGTGCTTTCTACTATTTACATAGCTTCAAATAAAGTTTAGGTATTACTTTACACTTTTCCTTCAAACTCCGTAATGGAAGCAAGCCTAAATAAAATTACCTTAAGTGTTATTATCGATGGAAGTAAACTATGATTGCGTAAATTTTTTGTAATGAAAATTATTGAAATAACGAAAAACGTTTTGGGATTTGAACATCTGATTTAATTTTAAGTTAAAATGTCTATAGATCTAAATTATATATCTACAGATATAGATTTCTATCTAATTTCTATGTAAATATATTTGGAAATATATTTAGAATATATAATATATCTATGGAGAGGCCGAAGTAATGCAATGCCAGTCGGGACACACTGGCCGTGGAGTAGTTGTTTTTGGCGTCTCCTTCAAATAAATATTTGGGAAATTGTAAATTGGCCTGGTATTCATTCTCCTACGATCTAAAATATTTGAACCTCTCTGTACATGGAATTCTCAGCAGCATAATGTTGCGCCGTTCGTGCCCGTGGTTGAATTGTGAAGTGGGATTTAAATTTAAGTATCTCGTACATATTGCCGACATCATTTGCTACTCAGATCCTAATCTATTATTCAAGATTGAACCCTTAAAACCAGCGCTGAAACAACTGCGGAATTAATATCTAAGATATGTACCTATGGTAGATTTGTAGCACCCACGTATATCCATAGGTGGAATAACTATCCTAAAAAAAAATACATCTAAAAACATATTTAAAAGAAAACACTGAAGAAATTGGAAGAACCATTTTAAATGAAATATTTGTACTAAAAAATAAAACATATTTTTTTCATCTCGATTGATATCGTTTTTGAAATTCGGACTAGTTCAAATGACTTGTTTTTAAACGTGTATTTTTTAAATATATTTTTTGTCTTAAAAACATAATAGCTAGGTGACGTGCGACCGACATATATTGTGCATCACTTATACATAGTCACGTTGCTATTATACTAATTCTGAACATCCCTAGATACCAATTGTCACTTATAATTGCACAAGAGGTTTGTATTTTACCGGATAAATTTGGATTGTTTAATGAGAAACTGTTGCCAAGCAATTAGACGAGAAAAAATGTCAACTATTAAAAATCGCTACACCGAAGGTGGAGCGTTTTTAGGTTGACAGTTTTTCGAGTCAAATTGCTAAAGGAAACAGTTTAGAATTTAAACAATACAAATTTATCCGGTATCAATACAAACATCGAGTGTAATTCGGCAGGACAATTTAATGAATAAGAAATTTAGAAACATATCAATGCAAACTTTATTTATGAAACACTGAAAATAAACATATTTTTATTTGAACATCACGAATTGATTCATAATTCAACTAGAAATGGGAGAAAATCGCTCTCGCGATTTTCGTTCTCATTTCTAGCCCTACCGGGGGTCCATCTGGCATGATGATGTAATTATACTAAACGATTTTTTTAAATATTTTGATGAATTATAAGGGTACTTTATTATTGATGGTAAAACAGCATAATTTTTTAAGTACTGAAAGTAGAATTTATTTTTAAATAAACATTATTATCAATTTTATCAATGGGACCAAAAATATTGTAGATATTTACTTTTGTAAGCTAGAATGAAGAATTTAACAGACTGCCAAAATGAACGAATTAATTCCAAACTTTACGTGCAGAAAGAATAAAAGCTACGGATAATCAAACAGAATAACTAAATACTAATACTAATAAATAATTGGAATTAAAAAGTAAAAAAAAAAGTTTGCCTCCAGCGTGACTCGAACTCACGAATCAGCATTATGAAGTTTTGAATTCTACGACTTTCCCGTTGGGCTATCACGCCTGCTATCAAATGTTTACCTTGACACGTTTAAGTATGTAACCTGAAAAAATAATTTTTACCGATTTTCTAATTGGAAAAGCATTTCGTTTCAGTATTTTGGTAATCAGTGTTTGGCAGTAAGCACTATCGATTCAGTTAGCAATATTTCTCATAAAAAAATAATGAAAATAACCTATTTGAAGTTTAATTAATTTGACAGTTTTTGTGGGAGGTGCTTGTCTCGTTAGTGCGATCTCACATGGGTATATAAAATGAGATAGATGTTGAGACGGATGCGACTCGAGATTTTCGAAGACGAAATAGACGTAGAAGGAGTCGACGTACGGTCTCGAAAAAAATCTCAAAGGATTAGAGAAAGGACGGAACTTTCACGTAAAGCGATTCTCGAAGCCGTAAAAATTAGAAAACAGTCTCGGGGGTCCCGCAAAAAGTCGGTATTTCGGCGGGCGTGACGGGACCATTAGGCGTGAGGACAAACGCCGGTGCTAGCCGCATCTCTCTCGCCGAGAAGAGAAAATTTTGCAGAGGTGTTTTGAAAAGGCGTTTAAATTGGGAAAACGCGTAGGAAACGGGACGAAAATACCCCTACGCATTGGAGAAAGGCCGGGGGCGTCCTTCGGTGGTCCGCGGAGATCGTTCCGAGATTGCCCCACGCAGGAGATAGCTTTGAAACTTTGCGGATTCGGCGACGGAATTTAGAGGGAGACAAAATCGACACGTTTTAATATATATGGATAACTTGTTGACAGAAATGTCAAACTATTTATTTTGGCAGCGGACACCGCGATAATTGATTAAAAAATGAATAAGTGAAAAAACCACTAGTGTGGTTTTTTCATAAAAAAACTTTTATCGCTGTCAACGTAACAATTGCACTGTGGCATATGCGATTTTTAATTATAAATTAAATTGTCAGTGAAATCAGATCATAACAATTTTCATCAATTATCTTCTAAGATTAAGTAATTAACTATGACAAAGAATTGCACGTAACATTCTGTGATATTATTTTCCTGATTTAATTTATCTAATTACATTTTCAGCCATCTTTTCGATTCGCCTTCAGTTTACCTAAGGACATAACTTAATAGGTATATTCAGATTGTTATAAGTATTTTTATAAAATCAAAATCAGAAATTTAAAGCAACAAATTTTTTCTAAATTCAAGATTACTCATATTTACATATAATTTACCTTGAATTAAGAAATCTTATACTCGTGTTAGAAAGATTGTCTATTTTTACACAAGAATATTTATATGTTAAATAGTATTTGAAAACTTTCATAACGTGTTTTCCCCTGAAAGCATTATGACTGAATTAATGTATTTATAGGGTAAGCCTACCTACATAATACTCTTTCCTGGAACATGCTAAATAATTCCAAAAGTGTCAGATGTGGGATAAATCAAAGGGAAAGGTGGCAAGCCACCACAGCAACTTTGTTGGGAACAGTTTCAAATATGTCATTATTATTCTGTCCACTCCCAAATATTTCAAGCTGAAAATGCTATTACTATACATGAATAACATGAGTACTATTCCCAAAAATGGTCTTTTACCACATACCTACTTGGCGCTAATAAAGTAACAGTATAAAATATTAATACAATACTAAAAACATAGTTAACGTTTACTAAACGTTAGGGGTTTGAGTTAACGTTAAAGCTAACTGAAAACATAGTTAATCTTAATATTGTTACTATACTCCAAAAACGAACGTTCCGAAAATATTGTTGCAATCAGATACGTTACCCTAATACAGCATGATAATAAATGAATAACATTATAATTAATATTAAATTGAATTAACTTAATTTTGATGATAATTTCAGCCACTTATTGTTAAGCTAATGAGCTAAGTCTTGACAAACTTATATATCTTAGATGACAATACACTTACCAATACATTCAAGATGGCAGTGTTAATTTGGCGGGTGAAAATTTCCATTTATAGTCCTATTCTACTGAAAATCGGTATCCGAGGATTTGCAGGGATGTGAATTACAAATTTTTGTTAAAAAATAAGAAATTTCAAATAAATGGCGGCATAAATAATGCGCAATATATGCCGGTCGTCACTTCTATAGAACTCCACATCAAGATATTTTAGTTTTTAAAATTGAAAAGAATGAAATAAAATATATTTGAAATTCTTGAATTTATTTTAACTAATAAAAGTTTGAAGGATTTATTCAATATTTGATAATTATTAGTAAATCCACTCCTTAAGCGTTTATCAGAACCGCTCAGATAGCTGCAAAATTACTGCAATGCCCTCTTTACATTCAATGCCACTACAAACATTCACTTATGCCCCTTAGGCAATCAATGTCGCCAGATCATTCATCGATTCCGATACCTATGGCAATCTGATGAGATCATAACTAGATCGAAACCGGTCATTGTCTGGTATTTGGTCTTGATGAAGGATGTGGCGACATCCATGGAGATGTTGATGTAATGCAACGCCAGTCGGGGCATATTGCCCGTGGAGTAGTTGTTTTCAGCATCTCCTTCCAATAATCTCACAGATATTGTGATATAATATTATCGCCTGTGGCGGTATAAGCAGCATTCTAGAAGTATTTATTTCCAGGAGAAAGATGACTTGCACCACTATATATATCAAAGAGCCCAATATAAATTTCATGATTTATTTCATGTCGAGAATAATGTTTGCGGCGCATTATTTCTGACTCGGGCTCACCTTTTCAATGAATGTCGCGTCGCCCGAAGCTAATAACCAGTTTTGTCAGTAGCGTTCTTTGGCGGACCTAGAAGACGCGAAGGAAATATCTTGCTTTTGCACTGATTTAGAACATATCGATGTATCTTCAACTGTCAGTTCAATTTTTTAAATGATTTCTTTTAAGCTTAGTTTAAGATGATAGGCGTAAGACACGCGTTTTAAAATTACACGAAATTAAAATATGCTGTTCACATGGCAACGCGTGACTAGAATTTTACTTGCTCTGACGCGGCTGAACGCAAAATTTTCAAAAGCGCGCCTGGACCGGCGTTGACGCGCGTTTTTTAGATATGAGATATGTTTATTGTTTGTTCAGTTAAAGAGCGTTTTGTCTCACGTTCTGTTGAGTTTCTTTGGTGCTCTACGTGTCATTCGACAACGTAGTTTCTTAGTACAAATACCTGCTGTATATACTATGGCAGATGAAGCATTTAATACCAATTTATTTATTGTCGAGATAGAAAAAATACTTACGATTTGGGACATGAATTTAAAAGAGTACTCTTCTACGACGTCTCATTCTTTTGTACGCAATCCACAAACAAATAGCGCCTTCAACATCCAGTCTCGATGGCCACGAATTGAATACTGCCTGGCGCGCGATAGTCGGACCTATATGTACAGTTCCAAATTACAGAACGCGCGTCTAACGACTCTCATCTTCCACTAGAACGGGTGTTGGCCTATGCGCATAGCACGGGTCTCTCGAGGGGTCTCTTTCAACAGCTCTCGACTAGCGGTAGGCACAATATGATTTGAAAGGCCTGAGTGCTGCGGGTAACCCCGCCGCCTTTCAACAACAACAACGCCTCTCATCTGAATTAAGCTTAGTCTGTAGAAATCGTTATGCAACGCAGAGCTCGGACATTGAGTATAGAAACACGATAACTCCAGTTAAATCCGGAGAGGTGGCGATTCTATTTAAGTCACCCTGTATATACTATAATAATATGTACGTCCTGTAGTCACTATAGGTATTTAAATCACCCAACTATATCTCTCACGCGGGATAGGAAATTAGCATAAAGAAATCACAGGTGCAATTTTTCCAAAAGGTTCTTCTTACCGGAAGGATCAGCAACAATAGGAAATTAATGAATTACATAGAACAAAATTGGGCAATTTTGCGGTAAAATAGGTTTTGCTAGACAAACAGGCTCATTACGCCGCGCGCCGCCTTTTGCCGTTTCCTGTGTGCCAGTGTAAAATAGAGAAAGGCACTCAAGCAGTACCACGCGGCCTCAAGCAGTGGCTAATTGCGGCGACCTCTGCGAAAAAAGTTAATAGTACGAGAAAATTACCTATCTCTTAATGGCAACATACGCACACAGTTGTTTACAATACAGTCTGTCTCATCAGCTGTATGTGACCAAAAATAATTATTTTTAATGTAATTTAGATGCTTGTTTAATATTTGTTTATTTAAAAGATGTAGATAGCACTATTAAAAAGAAAAATGTATAAAAGACAATAAGTTGAGGTTATATGAATATATGCTGTTGTAATTCAATGTGATCGGTGCATAATGCACGCAAAGTAGTTGTTTACGACATATCTTAAAAATAATAAGGTTATTCCTTTACGTACCTAAGATAATAGGTAACGAGGAAATATACAATTTTATTGAACCATAATATTTGATAGTTTCATTAATAACTTATCTCTTAGTTAACGTTTTGGCTTAATTCCTATATAAAAAAAGATATACTTAATCGAGTAAGGAACTTTATTATTTTTTTCTGTACGCATTTACTGAAACATTTACATTTTACTTTTTCAGACAGCATTTGCCATTCGCTGGGAAATGACGTGATTTTCTTATTTTAAATCAAATTATATTCTCATTAGTACATTAATAGCTTTAAAATAGTCTTGAACTCGTAAAATACATTGTTTACTAATACGGGGTGTCCCATCGAAAAGTATCACATTTCGCCGCCTTATATCTCGAAAACTAAAAGAGATATCGGGACGCGGTTTGGACAGAACGACTTTAGATTTTTGTAATTTTTTTTGGCACTGTTGCCAAATCTACAAATGTATTGGCAAATTTTTTATTGAAGACGCTCCTCTTTGGAGTAAAATTACTTGCTTATATTAAGTGGAACACACTGTATATTTTGCCATAATCGGAAAGTCTAATCACTTTACTTTCACAAAAAGGTATACATAGTTTACATTATCTTGGGAATTGGCGCCACAAAATTCAGTTTAATGGGAGCACCTCTTACTTGAATAGTTTGTGAAGCTGGTCTTCGTTTTCACAGTAGCCATGAAAAACAAAAGTACAATAATAAATGTATTGTCAGTTGTGTCGAATATTTGAAGTATAGATATAATATTGTTCACATTAGAAGGATCACACACTTTTGATCATTTACTACTAAGGATGAACAAATGTATATTGAAGTAAATGGTGGGCAGTTAAAACCAATTGTTTTCTAACTTATTCAAGTAGTTTTTATTTACAGTTATTTTGATTATTTTATCTGTTATTTTCATTACTGTCATTGTGCTTTGTTGTTATTGTTAACAAAACTCGTTCCTACCGATTATTAAAGAATTATTCTTTTCTCCCTATCTTTTTTCATTTAAAAAGCAAATGCAATCAAGTTCCACATCAAGTTTGATCAGAGATTTAAAATATATAAAGTATTTTATTTAAAATAAGTGTACAAAAACTTAAAAATAACTTGACAAAGAAGAAGGTATTTTTTTCATTCGTAATAACCCAAATAAGAGTACTTATAACAAATTTAATTTTGTGGCTCCAATTCTCAAGATAATGTAAACAATACATACCTTTTTGAAAAGTAGAGTGATTAGGCTTTCTGATTATGGCAAAATACACAGGGTGTTCCATTTAATATAAGCAAGTAATTTTACTCCAAAGAGGAGCGTATTCCATAAAAGAATTACTAATATATTTGGAGATTTGGCAATAACGCCAAAAAAAAAACTTACAAAAATCCTAAGTCGTTCTGTCCAAACCGCATCCCGATATCTCTTTTAGTTTTCGAAATATAAGGCGACGAAATGTGATACTTTTCGATGGGACACCCAGTATATTCATCTAACTTTGGCAATAACAATTACATGTACTATAAACGTTATACCAATTTTATTGTATCTATCTTGCATCCATCAAAATAAGGACCACTCAAGGTGATTATCTGGACTAATGTACGAGTATTTCCCACTTGTCGACTTATAGGTATCTTCATGATAATAATCCGTTGTTTGTTTAACTACATCCGCATGTCTTTCATGTAGCGAGTCTTATCGAGCGATTAAATCTAGTGTATTTGTATAAAGTCGTGTGGATTATAAATATTTATTTTCGATAAGTCATGCGCAATATCAACCTTTAACTCTCAAAATCCAGCAATAAGATCTACTGCTAGGAAATAATCTGAAATGTTTACTATTTAAATACCTAAATAAGTTAATTTGGAAAAATAATCAATTTTTTATTTGGGTTATTTATCTTCCAAGTGACTATTGAACTTCTTGCCACTATTGAACACTTTACCATTTATCATTTATTTGACAAATTAAGTAAATGTTCATTTTTAATACTGGTATCTTATTTAATCAACAAGTTGGTAAACTAAACGTGTTTGGACGACTAGGATTATGTCGGTCAACTACAGAAAGTTATCGAAAAAAAAATGTACAATGTTCAACTGGAATAATATAAAAACTTTGAAAATAAAAATGCCCCTTTATTAAATAGTTATCTTTTAAAGTTATTTTTCATTTAGTCTTTTATCTAGAACATCCTATAGGTATACATTCTACAGTTCCGAATTCTGTGTGAAAGATATAAGAATGGAGCAAGTTAAGATAATCCCGAAACTATTGGTTTTTTTAACTAAGTTTAGATGAGTGTTTCTAGGTTATTGGTTATTATTATAGCCAAGTATTTATTCAGCTGCAGAATTTTACACAATTTTATTTACATACATTCTACAAAAGTCGATAAACGTCTACAGAGGATTGGATACACGCATTCCTGATTACTAGTATATGATAGGTAATATAAATAAATATTAGTTAATAAGTTTCTTTAAATAAATAATACATTGTGTAACACCTAGAAAGTCACAAATGCTGCAACTGGTTAGATTAGTTACTTTATACTTGTTTTGTATCGAGGTTTATTGGGTTTCGAATAACTTTTGAAGTACCAGCGGATGATACATCATTAAAAACCTGAACTCGATAAAAAACTAAAAACCTAGTTTGGCTGCTTGTTATACAAACTTAAATTTTAGTAAGGGCAATTTAAAAATTTATTCGTTCTGTACCATGAACTGAGTTTCACAAGGCAGTTGGACAGTGCAGTAGCAGTAGGTAATATAATAAAGAGCGTATTATGACAGCACTTCTCGGTCACATTGTCAGGTCAAAATTTCTAGCTGGGGGTTGATCGTCTTCTGACGTTGATTGGCCTTAATCGCATGCAGAAACAAAACCGACGTTGAATAACATAAACTGAAGGTCATTGATCACATAAAGATGATCAGCGTGTTTTTCTAACCCTTGAATTCTTATATGTGTATACTGATACTGGTTGTCTTTTTTATCGTAGCGGACCAAGTCTCTTGAGAGGAAACTGTCAAGTTAGCCGGTAAGTTGCGAAGAGAACGAGACTCAAAGGCAAACTTACAAGCAAATCCCAAGGTGAATTAACAAACCCTAGAAGGAACTCGTATAATAAAAACATCTTGCATTTTTAGCATTATAATTCTTAATAGTAACTTCAATATATTTCGTATTAAGTAAATAACATCATGTAAAGAAATGGTAGAACTGTGGCAGTGGCAGGCGTATAGTACGCATCATAATATGGGGAAACAATATTATTTTTAACATTTTAATTAATACAATTAATCTAATCACAAATGCTGCAACTAGTTAGATTAGTTACTTTATACTTGTTTTGTATCGAGGTTTATTGGGTTTCGAATAACTTTTGAAGTACCAGCGGATGATACATCATTAAAAACCTGAACTCGATAAAAAACTAAAAACCTAGTTTGGCTGCTTGTTATACAAACTTAAATTTTAGTAAGTGCAATTTAAAAATTTATTCGTTCTGTACCATAAACTGAGTTTCACAAGGCAGTTGGACAGTGAAGTAGCAGTAGGTAATATAATAAAGAGCGTATTATGACAGCACTTCTCGGTCACATTGTCTATTATGTTCTGGGTTCGATTCCCAGTGCGGCACTCGCAATGTCGGTGTGTATGAAGTATTTGTCTACGTTTTTCAATAAATAAACTCGTTCCGTACAGGTTTTGGCTTTGAATTTGAGGGTTGTCTTTTTATGCGTGTGTGGTGTTTTTAATTAAAGTTAAACCAAAACTAAACAATGACTTGAGCTGAAATGCACGTGATCAGCATAGAATTGCATTAAAAGCAATTACATGACCTTTACTGGCGAACAGCACATCTATTAATACACATCTCCTTACCCGGAAAGGTAGTCAGGCAGACTATGTGGTAGGTACTGCTAGCACCGTATAAGATAAATAAATCCATGGCAAAAGGTAATGAAGGTAAATGAGAGGTGGTAAATAGCAACTTGTGTTAAGAATGCGGTATGAAGTTATTGGCAATTAAGTACAGTTGATGTCATATATTCGGGTTTAACAGATCGACACTCACCAAAAATTTAATGAACCATGTAAAATGCAATAAGTGCGGTTCTATTTGACAACGCCTGCGTGTCAAACACACCCTGCTTGCTTGATTTTTTTATCCCAGCAGTGGTATGACAAGTGTCTTAAAGTCAGGATATAAGTTAAGCAGATTTGTTTAAGATCATTAACACTCGACTTAAACATTAGGCTTGAAAATTGCCTGTAATTTTACTATTCTCGCCTATACCTACAACTACATAATATCAAAATCTTCCAAAAACTTAAACATCCAAAATTAAATCAGAAGCGGGACGAACTTATGTCGCAAATCGTGAGTTCTAGCCGTCTAGAAAAAGTACATAATACCACTGCTGGTCTACCTTTAAAATGAATGGACACTAAGTAGCCTGTTTTCAGTTGACACATGTATCTTTGAATCAGCCACCACTCTAATGTGGACACGGCCCTCAGAGCCCTGTATATGTATCGGTTACATAGGTAGAACGGGATCAAGATTGGTATACTCTCCTGTACAAATCTTGGGGTTGTATTGTTTGTATAGAGATGTTTGCGAAATATCGTTTTAAAAGCATTTAAAAATATACTAGCGGAAACTCGTGCCTATTGATTTACGTGTTGTTTAGAAAATAGTGGCATGTTGTTTCCGGAGAATTCTTGTTCCGTGTTTATTAACATCGATTTAAAAAAATACTTATCGTGGCGCGGTGTCTTTATACTACAATCTTGAATATTTCATCCAGTATTTCCATCCAATGCAATAAAATGCTTGCTTGGGTTACAATATCGGTACTTAATTACTGAGACAGTCTGTAATACCTACGGAATTCGTATTTATAAACTTTCAACAAATTAAACACCGAATTTACAGCTACAAGATTCACATTTCTTAAATTGAGTAGGCGGGTATCCACCGAAGTCACGTTAATTTCAAACCTGTGTGAGAATTGTGAAATTTCTACATCATATTTATGTTTCTCCCGCAATTTCGCAAGCCATTTAAGCATTTTGTCGAAATAAGTTGGTTTTCCTCCAGGCGTTTTATTAATTGGCAATTTAATTGTGGTGCTTACAGTACAAATATGGAAATCAAGCTAGTGGTCCCTATAAAATAGGTACAACGTTAGTAATTGCTTTCAGAAGTTGAAATGCATCTTCCCAAGTCCCGATATTAAATTTGAAAATATCGACCAGCTTGAGAGCATGTAACTGACTGATACGAAGTCTTTTAAGAAAGAAAAAATCTGTAGAATATACCGGGATATCAAAAATTATCTTGGTCAAGGGTGGTTGTGGAATGTAAAACGTGTGTCTTACTTTAAATTTGAAATAATTATGTCACTGTCACACTGACATCATCAATAACCTACAAATTTCATACATATTTATTTCAGTTGTAAAACAATAATGAACTACAAATTATGAAATAACGGTTTTAGTAACAAGAAAAACTAAATTACAGTAATTGTTGGAAATGTCCCCCGTTTTGTTTGATGCACAAGTTGACGCGCCTCCTCATGCTGTGAAAAGCGTTTTGCAGGCTCCTCTTCCATACGTTGACGAACGTCAATGACAACTTCTTCTGTACGAACTCTTGGTCTACCAGCACCTTTTTTATGAGTCACACAACCAGTTTCGCGAAACACTTCAACACAATTTGTAAGGCACGCATAAAAATTGTCCGGTAATATTGCCACGTTTGGGAAGTGCTCTCGAAAATTGTCCAAACACAAACGTTGACTGTATTGCCAATTTCCATTAACTAGCGCACCCGTTCGAAAATAGGCCTCAATCATGAAAATTTTGTGCTGTGTGGTAAGAGGCATGATTCAAAAACTGGATTAGAAAATTTCAGCACAATCACTTGACAGATTCTGACACAACAAAACATATTCAAAAATTTAAAGTAAGACACACGTTTTACATTCCACAACCACCCTTGACCAAGATAATTTTTGATATCCCGGTACATAATGATTCAGTGGCGCACCAGGGATCTCCCTCTCCCAAAATTTCGGGCCGAAAACAAAAACTCAGATATGAGTTATATCGGAGTTGCGCCCCTTCTCAAAATTAGGATTGTTTCTCAATGGCAAGGATTCTCAATTGATTTGGCAAGGATTATTTCATTTTTACATAGTTTCCTATTAATTTCTTTACTAAAATTTGTATATAAGTATTCATATAGGGTGTTTCCTAATGACGTGGAATATCCAGGGGCGTATTCTGTGAGTAGTATGGTAATTTTGTTAAATAAACCTAATAGTAGATTCCTAAGACCGCAATTTTCGAGCTACAGGGTTTTCAAAATAAAAATCAATTTAAATTTTTTTATTTCTAAACAGCTTGAGATATTTTTAACAAATTTCGTATTTTATTTTAGTATTTTTAGTGCTTTACTAGCTGTAAAATAAAAAAACATCAACTTTCATAAATAACCAGAGGCGGAATTATGGGTACTATCATGTCTTTTTGTACAAAAATAATATATCACTTTGTATAATATTACGAATAAAATATATCTTCATATATTCTTCATAGTGTGCTATGAATAACGAGTTGATGTCAAATTTGTTAAAAATATCTCAAGCGGTTTAAAAATAAGAAAATTAAATAGATTTTTTTTTTATTCTGAAAACTCGTTAACGGCGGCCTTGGGACCTTACGTTGCGCGGTGCCAGCCCGCAACTTCTGATGGCGGGCTGTACGTCGGTGAATTCACAGAAGCTATACAAACTTAGGCGAGGTTTGCGTAGAAGACGAACCATCCCTCGGATAGGATGTAAAGCCGCAGTACCTTGTCTATGAGTTTATTACCAAGTACGAGATTCCTACCCCTCGACAAAATGGGAGTCCGGCAAAATTTCTAGCTGGGGGTTGATCATCTTCTGACGTTGATTGGTCTTAATCGCAGAAATAAACCGACGTTGAATAACATAAACTAAGATAATCAACGCATTCTTCGAACCTTTAAATTTTTATATGTGTATATTGATACTGGTTGTCTTTTTTATCGTTGCGGACCAAGTCTCTTGAGAGGAAACTGTCAAGTTAGCCGGTAAGTTGCGAAGAGAACGAGACTCAAAGGCAAACTTACAAGCAAATCCCAAGGTGAATTAACAAACCCAAGAAGGAACTCGTATAATAAAAACATCTTATAGTATTTTTAGCATTGTAATTCCTAATAATACCTGCAGTATATTTCGTATTAAGTAAATAAAATCACATAAAGAAATTGTAGAACTGTGGCACTGGCAGGCGTATAATAGTACGCATCATAATATGGGGAAACAATAATATTGTTAACATTTTAATAAATACAATGTGTCTGCTTCATTATGAACCCTAAAAAATGTAAAAATTTTGTACCTATATGCAGATATTAGGAACAATAGAAAACACAACTAAAATAAAGACGTTTGTGCAAATAAAAACTCATTTTTTAACATATCACTGACATAGTTTTCCACATAACGCCAAAACACTATACTATACTCCTCCTCCTCATTTTTTAAGTTTATTTTTGGTGTTAAATTTTACTAATTAGGTCAAAACAAATAATACTGCTGTTTCTAAGCAACATTCTTACTAACTGTTTTTTTTTTAAGAAAAATAAAAATTACAGATTTTCTTCGCATTCAAGTGCTTCATCATAAGGGATCATCAAATGTCAAGAGACTTGTAACTGGTTATAAAACAGCTACAACACCTAATTCCCAACGACGATATAATTTCATATAAAGTGAAGCATATTTAGTTTAGTGAAGCATATTTAGTTGAACTGTTGGTTGATGCTCATTATTTCTGAAATGTCTTACCAAACACTAAAAGAATTAATTAACTAATTGAAAATATATCTATATGGTGTATATATACTTGTGCTATGTATGGCACTATATAGGATGTCCCAAAATTTCCGACTAACTTTCAGAAGTGGCAGAGGATATCAAAACAATCATTCTTTGTTAAACAGACAATGTCCGCATATGAGCTATTTTAACAGAAAAAAGGGTTTGGAAGTTCTGTTTGCTTATTGATTTTAGAACAAATTTTGAATTTTTTAAATTAATTAATATTAAACAATAAAATTATGTTTATGTTTATTACGCATTTACATTAAAAATATTTATTTTATTAATACTAAATTTTAAAAAATCTTCAAAAATATATTAAAAATCAGCTATTATTCTTGTTGGATCTTGTTCGGAGCACTCAATGTTTTATATAATATCCGAATATCTTAATTAAATACTTATTTTCTTGGACATCACTATCATCTTTTATAGAACCCCTCAAGGCGATCCAACTTCTGCATTGAAGCATTTTGACCAATTTTTTTTTGAATTTTCATTTATTTATCAATGATATTTATCAAGTTGGTTGGATAATAAATTAAAACAATTTAGATATAATTACTCTAAAGTCTAAAGTCCGACAAGAACACAGAGATATTTTGTTATGTCCTTTTGAATTTTCTTGTAAATTATTCATAATTTATCAATAAAATAAACTTCTAAGAATACTCTTTTTTTTTGCGAAAACGGCAAAAATGTTTGTTACATGCACTTTGATGAAGCACATGTAACTATCATTTTAGCACTCCTACAAATTTGTCGGTGTATTTTTGGGACACCCCTTTGTATTATGATGCCCTGATCCGTTAATCTTGCAGTACTTGAAAGTACCCTTTATTTAATTATCCTGTAGTGGAGCTCATCTAGTTTTTAAAAATAATGTTACAGCAATATATATCCACAATTTTATTTCGACGAAAATTTATATTTTACGAGGACAACATTGGGGTACAAGAGCATTGTAGACTAAGAAAAATAAATATAAAGGAAATTAGCACATTTTAATATATTACTCTCATGATAATTTTTTTGAACTTTTTTTTTAATTTTTTTATCGATACGACAATTCAAACTGGTATTAGGATAACTGCTCTTTAAGATAAATTTTTATAACTTTAACAAACAGTTCCTGTAACGTAACATTCAAAATGGGCCCTCCCGTACATCACGTGCATAGAAAACTAGTCGAAGACAATGTATATATGACGAAACCTTCACTAAGTCCTTGTAAGATTTCTAATGTTCATTACAATAGACAGCGTAATGGTATTTATTTAATATTGCAACAAATAATCCCTTAGCGAAATGTCAGACTAGTTAAAACTATAAGTACACGTCTAAAATATCGTTACTTTCGGAGAGCCGTGGATCCAAACTAATAATTTTACCGTATTCCAATTTAATTTAATGCAATCTAATTAGAAATAACGTCTTATACAACGGTTAGGTTAGAAAGTGTTATATTTCGTGACTAGATAAGATTCGTTACTATTACAGTAATTATGTTTTACGTGCCGGTTTATTGTTTTTCGTCGAACGACTGAAGGAGATTGATTACATGTAAAATTGAAAGTTTTAAATAGGAATAAGTAGGTACTCTTGGGTAAACGAAAAATCGGTTTGAGCATATACTTGTCAGTCGTAAAGAAAATAGTTTCCTTAATGTATTAGTGGCTGTATTCCTCATGTGTTTCTATCAATATAAGTAGTGTTGTTTGATTGTCAATAGTCGCTAATATCTAACCAGTGGGCTGGTTAGATATTCCACAAGGATAAGTTCTGGAACCTGGAGCTTTCATGGATTTATTTCTAGATTTAAGTACCTAATAGCTATTTAGATTGGCGCGACCTGAGAATCATATACAAAGCTCTAGTATACCTAAACACAAACCGTAATTTTTTAATACCATCGGATGGAGAGGGATAAACATTACAATGCAGAAATGGATATTGAAAATCAATAATAAAGAAAATGTTAAATTTGTTAGGATAATTCTTTATTCTTTCTAAATAATCCCTCTTGATTGATTCCATCTCAATAGTTAATTGACTATAGAAATGTTTTGTTTTTAAATCTGTTTTATTTATATATTAGGGTATCAGTGCTTTAACTAATTATCTAAAATATTATTTAGATTTCTATTAGAAAGAAAATAAAGTATATAACAGATAATTGCCCAACGATCTAATGAGTATACGCGTGGACAAAATAATATCAAATTATACTGCTTACCTGTGTCCAACACAAACTCGATTCCCAATGAAAACACCTTAAGACAGACTGTCAGTTTGCTTGACTGAAATACTTCAATAAGCTATCCTAAAACTAAAATAGTAGCTTACTGAAATAAATAAAGGTAAACAGTATTCATTCAGTAGTAAACAGAAAATGAGAACGTACTACTTACCAAAATTGGGCACGTATACCTTTAATATTGATATAAACATCAGACTGCTACTTCTATCATATGGGTATCGTTTTTTACTAATATACTTGCATTTGCCACCACTCATTACTTAACTGGATGGACATCTGTTATTTATATAACTGTTACTATGTACAAAAAATTACTCCCACGAGAAGACTGTGGTTAGTAAGTTCTACTAGAGGAGTTTTTGTGATTTTCTGTAAAATTTTTGCCTTTATAAGTTTTACAACTACAATATCTAATTGTAACTATAAATATATCCTTTACAGGTGAGATCAAGAATCGTATTGATATCACATCGCATTATTTTGTTTATTTTGTTATTCTTAACAGATACACACCGATCCTGTTGTCGGTCAAAATCTAGTTTAGGAAATTTTAATATTTTTCTGTTTTTGAGGAATTATCCCTTTTTTACCAGTCATCCCTATCTGACAAATGAAGTGAGGAGCTGGGATAGTTTATTTTGTTATTCTTAACAGATCCACACCGATTTTGTAGTCGGTCAAAATCTAGTTTAGGAAATTTTTATATTTTTTTTATATTTTTCTATTTTTACGGAATCGTTCTTGACCAGTCATCCCCGTCTGACAAATGAAGTGAAGGGCTGGGATTGTTTATTTTGTTATTCTTAACAGATCCACAACGATTCTGTTGTCGGGCAAAATCTAGTTTAGGAAATTTTAATATTTTTCTATTTTTACGGAATCGTCCCTTTTTGACCAGTCATCCCCGCCTGACAAAGAAGTGACGGGCTGGGATTGTTTATTTTGTTATTCTTAACAGATCCACACCGATCCTGTTGTCAGTCAAAATCTAGTTTAGCAAATTTTAATATTTTTCTATTTTTACGGAATCATCCCTTTTTGACCAGTCATCCCCGTCTGACAAATGAAGTGAAGGGCTGGGATTGTTTATTTTGTTATTCTTAACAGATCCACACCAATTCTGTTGTCGGTCAAAATCTAGTTTAGGAAATTTTAATATTTTTCTGTTTTTGAGGAATTATCCCTTTTTTACCACTCATCCCAATCTGACAAATGAAGTGAGGGGCTGGGATTGTTTAATTTGTTATTCTTAATATATCCACAATGATTCTGCAGTCGGTCAAAATCTAGTTTAGGAAATTTTAATATTTTTCTATTTTTACGGAATCATCCCTTTTTGACTGGTCATCCCCGTCTGATAAATGAAGTGAGGAGCAGGGCTTGTTTATTTTGTTAATCTTAACAGATCCACACCGATCATCCTGTTGTCGGTCAAAATCTAGTTTAGGAAATTTTAATAATTTTCTATTTTTGCGGAATCATCCCTTTTTGACCAGACATACCCGCCTGACAAATGAAGTGAGGGGCTGGGATTGTTTAATTTGTTATTCTTAATAGATCCACACTGATTCTGCAGTCGGTCAAAATCTAGTTTAGGAAATTTTAATATTTTTCTATTTTTACGGAATTATCCCTTTTTGACCGGTCATCTCCGTCTGACAGATGAAGTGAGGGGCTGGGATTGTGTATTTCGTTATTCTTAACAGATCCACACCGATTCTGTTGTCGGGCAAAATCTAGTTTAGGAAATTTTAATATTTTTCTATTTTTACGGAATTATCCCTTTTTGACCGGTCATCTCCGTCTGACAGATGAAGTGAGGGGCTGGGATTGTGTATTTCGTTATTCTTAACAGATCCACACCGATTCTGTTGTCGGGCAAAATCTAGTTTAGGAAATTTTAATAATTTTCTATTTTTGAGGAATCATCCCTTTTTGACCAGACACACCCGCCTGACAAGGAAGTGACTGGCTGGGATTGTTTATTTTGTTATTCTTAACAGATCCACACCGATCCTGTTGTCAGTCAAAATCTAGTTTTCTAGTTTTTCTAGTTTTCTTTCATATTTCATGTTTTTTTTAATCCGCTTAAATAAAACTGTTGTCATTAAAATTGAATGTTTTATGGTGCTTGGGAAATGAGGGTCCGAGCGATAACTAAAGTTTTTCTAATGTTATACATATAAAGGATTTTTTAAGAAAGAATATTCGATATAAAAAGATATTTACGGGATCTATGACGAAACAGTTGAACACGATTCAGTAATGGCTGATATATATGTTTAATATGAGATGGTTATTAACCAATACATTTCTGAAGATAAAAGTGAAGAAATCAGTTGAATTATTGCGGTGTTTGTCGGTTAAAAAGATTCTGAACTACGGTCTTCAAAGTATAACAAACAAAGATTAATCATGCAGTTTTATGGTACTTTTAATATGTCCGTATGTAATTATAATATGTGTTTGCTATTTAACGTTCCAGGAAGTTATATTTGTTTTAAACTTTTCGAAGTCTTGTTTTGCAGATGAGGAACGTGTACCTTAAATCTGTTATATTTCTATTTTGAGAGCATCAAATTTGACCTTTATTTCTTAAATATATTAGTCTCTCTTTTATCCGTACGGTTTTAACCGTTAAAACGACCGGAAACATATATTTTGGAATTGCGTATTCATATGCAGTTACAACCTATATGAGAAACATCCATTAACGACTAAGTGCAGACCATTAGAAGGTTAAGTGCTATAGTGGAAATCCGGTTTCCCTTCAATGTAACACACTGTACATAGATCTTACTACTACAATCATTATGTTTTACGTCAGTTCACTGTTTTTTGTAGAGTCAAATATAAAAAGGAGATTGTTTTTAATCTGAGCAGCCTGAACGTTGAGAGAGAGAGCTGCTTAAGAAACGGCTTGCTTTTGAGATGGATTAGGATTATATAGCTTAATGTAGAAGACGTGGTTCATCTTTACCTTCATGGAGGAGAACATAAACAATGGACTGAGCACTCAGATACTCTTTTCTATAATCGTAGTATCTAAAATATGATTTAAAGCTTCCGTATCTTGCGTGGTAGGTGCATGATAAGGTAAATAAAAAATCACTCTGTTAATAAACATATGATTTTCTAACACTAAATGTCAGTTAATATGAAATGCGTTTAAGCGTAGAATATAAAAATGAAATGATATAAAAGGTGCCTATTTAAAATAAGCAAGTTGACATCTACTTCCGGTTTAACCCAAAATTCCACCGTCTTCAAAATATTTTAGCCGAATGACCCCCATCGACCTTTGTATGCTACGAAATTTTCATATTTGCCTTAATAATAGTTTTCTATGGAAATGGAAGTAGATCAATGGAATTTCTGATGGGACACTTCTTCTATAGCCATCCATAGAAGCACACTCATTGCTTTTACAACATGCAGGAATGTATAATACCCCGTCTCGTTTCGTCTAGTTTTTACTTTTGATATGTTGTGTGTACGAGTATGTGTTTCTATATGTATTGGTCTCTATTTTATTTATTTATTTTTTCCCTTCCATGAGTTGCTACTACAGAGAGTTCCAGAATGATTGTCCGGTACGGGAACGCAGCCTATCCTGAATATAATCAAAATTTATTTCCATCTGCTAAAATTACTTTCTTTTTAACTGTCAATTTGAGAATTTTCATATTTGATAGCATTTGACGTATGACTCAGTGGCGTTTAGCATTTTTCGTGTTTAAATTGTTTTACTGAAATATCATTTGCGTTTAAAAGAGTGTTTTTCAATACTATACAGTTTCAGAGAGTCCTAAATCAGGTTGGCAATTTTGTATTTCTTAATACTGACATTAATGTTGAAATTAATATAAGAACCATAAACTAATGTTTTTTAACGCTCCACAATTCACAGTTTGAGTAGGTTATACTCGTGATACATAAGAATAGAATAATACAAAATAATAACTATATTATTTTTAATAAATAATTTATTAAAATAAAAATAATTTAATAATAATAACAATAATGCATGTCATTAAAAATAAAATAAAGACAATTATTGTCTTTATTTTATTTTTAACATAACCTATATTTACTGATGTACCATGGCATGAAACAAATCAAATCAAACCAGTAAATTCCCTTGCCTGCGCTCATGATTCTAGTGCAGATACTAAAAATAGAAAGGCGGCACATAAAAAATCATTATGAAGCGGCACGGACATTCATTCTGGAACTCTCTGTATAATATTGTACATGTACCTATTAACGTAGTCAATAAATGAATTATTTCATTTCTTCTAGAGCAAAATTTTTGTTTTGAAGAAATTAGTATGTGTATCTTTTAAACCTTTCTAAAATAAAAACCATTCTTTCTATCCATCGTTTAAAAGTCTGTACCTCCCTTAGGAACCATTTTAGGGCATAGGTATATTTATAAGAACTTTTATTTTCATTTTTACTTGTAGTGTCACGCCTCGAAGTACGGTACACTATTTTTTACACCCTGTATATCCGCGTTTTAAATAATGAGGCTTCGCATCATAATTCTACAAATTTATATCACATTTAAATCTATCTTTTAGGTTTTATAAAAGTTCAGTGTAGGTGTATATTATTTTTAGATTTGTGCTATTCAATTGTACACCGATTAATGTACTTCCTGTTTTGCTTTGTGATATTTATATTTATATTTAAGTAAGCATTCGTACATAAAATGATACAAATGGATTTTTCTTTGAAAAGGTTTATTAAATAGAATATATAACACATACAATATATAACAAGGTACAAATGAAATCAATATATTTTACTGTTTTCTTGTAATGAGGTTTTAATGAATCAAAATAAAGGAATGATAATTTAATATAAATTACCTTAAATTAATTCCATGGCTTATCGGGATTTCATTATACGGATACTAACCTTTCCAGAGATTAATATATTTAATCTTGTGTAATCCTAATAACTAATAAGATTAGATATCAAACCGTATTATATTCTAGGCTCATCAGTCCCTTCCGTACGGATTAAGTAGGAGGCTATGCTAATTATAAATATTTAATACGGTTCCTTAAACATTCTAATTTATAATAAATTTAATATTATGTTTTCGTAACTATTTAATTTATTTAAATATAAACAAATACCGAACCCACTTTCATCAGACACGAAATTAATGATTTTATAATGAATAAACATCCAAAATTATTTTAAAAAATTATCAAGACGGGTTATTTTTTATCTTTGTGCACACACATTTTAATATCAAGCCTCATTTTGGTCATATCTATCCCCCACTTTAAATAATTTTAATGAAACACATTCCTGGCATTGCATTTCCATATCAACACAGTGATGTAGGGCAAAACTGATCACGAAATATAACACTTTCTAACCAATAATCGGGAAGGTAAACCCAAACGAACAATACAGTACCGTAAGTACCGTAGAGTATCGTAACCGTAAAAGCAATAAGTTGAAAAAATACATTTGCATTTATGACTTTGCTTTTTGTAGCAAATGTTTTATTATTAAAGATAACCTTTCTGTCTATACAGGGTGCTTCAAATTCGATGCAATACATGGGTGTCGCGTCACTAAAACTACCCGTCTTAGCGGCACGTCGTTCGATAAATAAAAAGGCCGTATTTTCTATGTACAACCTTTAATACAATATCTCACCCCTTTTACCAACGTATAAACAAGCTATCTACAACGTAATAAATGTTCGTACAACATAAAGTACAACGGAAAAGGATTACTGTTTATAAGAATCGGAATTACCGAAAAACTCCCGTGCACACCACGGAATCCGGTTCGACAATTTGCTTCCGATTCTTTCCAAATTCTTTGCAATACTAAATATCTAAAAATTCAGTTTTCTACTCTACAACTTAAAATAAAGGCACATATTTACATAACCGATACCCACTTAAAATAGTCATAAACTCATCTAAACATCGCCCAGCCCTCAGACACTTGTCTACGGCAATAAATATCAGATGGGCCCTTACGCCCAACAGCTATATCCAAAGAAACAGAAACTTTCTATTTTAAGTAGGTATGAAAAGATATGCGCCTGCTTAAACCGAAATTACTACAATACAGGGCGTTAAAAATATATAAATGTTTCCAGTTGCAACAATGGGGATCTCAGAAACGGTAAGAGATACGAAGTCGGTGAAATGGAGGCAAAATTGCGTATTCAGGAGGCAACATAATGGTGAAAAGAGATCAAGGCTAACTTGATTAGTTTTCGAAATATTTTGAAAAAACCGAAAATTTTTATTTTCGTTTTTGTTTTTTTGCGGCCCTATTTGATGAGGTATTCAAAAATAAAGAGCACTTTTCTATAGCAACTTTTTGCCCTTTATCGAATGGTGTTTGCAAATTTTCCGCAAAACCTTTCGTTTCCCGGAAACCAACATCAACTTAATTTTTTTAAATACGGACCTGGAATATTTTTTCAATTTTTTTGGAAGCATTTTTGTAACTTGATAGAATGCCACCATAAAAGGAACCAGATTTAAACGTTTTGTCTAAGAAAAATCCATGATTATTATTTTTGTTTCGACTTTTGTTAATTCTAGATATTGAATAATATTTTTGAGGTTTAATTTTTATTTACGATAAATAAACAAAAGCTAATAATAAAACAACCAATTAACAACTATAAACTTTGATGTAATTTAATAAACAATGATTAAAACAGCAAAATATGTTAAAACTATAAAAACCCTAAAGCAGATGTTGAAATAATTCATGCAGAGGCGTATTCGTCTTTTTCAGTTTTGAATAGATCTTTCGATTTCCGTTGCAGGTATTGCATTCAGAACACGAATAGTGGCATTTCTCAAATCCTCAATGTTATTATATTGATTCTTATATAAAACATTTTTAGTTCGTCCCCATAAGAAATAATCTAATGGGGATAAATCAGGAGCTCTTGCTTGCCATTCTATAGCACCATGATTTCCAATCCATCTGTTTGGAAATGTTTCATTTAAGTAGTTAGGTAAATTTCCTCACAATTCCTGAATTATGAGGAAATTTAAATAAAATTAAAAAATTCTTGATTGCTGAAAGCTATTTTTAAGTACCGATAGTGCTTGACACAACATTGAAATGTGTTTGTCATAGAAACGTTTGCCTAGATAAAACAAAATCTAAGAGGACCACGGGAAATTATTAATGATGGATTTTTCTTTAGACAAAACGTTTAAATCTGGTTCCTTTTATGGTGGAATTCTATCAAGTTACAAAAATGCTTCCAAAAAATTGAAAGAAAATTCCAGGTCCGTATTTAAAAAAATTAAGTTGATGTTGGTTTCCAGAAAACGAAACGTTTTTCGGAAAATTTGTTAACACCATTCGTAAAAGGGCAAAAAGTTGCTATAGAAAAGTGCTCTTTATTTTTGAATACCTCATCAAATAGGCCCGCAAAAAAACAAAAACGAAAATATAAATTTTCGGTTTTTTCAAAATATTTCGAAAACTAATCAAGTTAGCCTTGATCTCTTTTCACCATTATGTTTCCCCCCCCTGAATACGCAATTTTGCCTCCATTTAACCGACTTCATATCTCTTACCGTTTCTGAGATCCCCATGTATTGCATCGAATTTGAAGCACCCTGTATATTTAGTGTATTCGTGAGAGAACTCAATATCAAATTTAAATAAAGTGAATGGGCCTTTTGGTATAGACAAGGATGTCAGAGCAGAGGTTATGTTTGATATCATAATATAGCTATTCCTTTATATCAACATTGACTCGTTTGCAATTTTTTTAAAGGTAGAATAAAATATATTTCTATTTACTACCAGAGTGTATACGTAAAATGAGAACTTTGTTCTATGTTATTATTCTGTTTATCACGTCCGGCTCCAGTTTTATTTAAGCTTAGCCAAGCTACAACCAACTAGTTGTAAAGTTACTTTGTTGTTGGGTGTCAATTTTACTTTATCAGACGAAAGCCCATAAGTTCGCATTATGTAATGTTAGCGGTAATGTATAAAATAAAAAGTTTTACTCGGTGCACTAATAAAGTTACTGCATTTGGCCATTCTCTTGTGCGTTTAGTCATTTTTATTATTCATACAAATATTATAATTTTACCTTTTCAGGAAAGTCGAAATTAGGAACGAATTCTTCAGATAAAGGATAGATTTTGCATTTGACATAATCACAATACAGGAGAGGGTAGTTAAGATGTTTTGGGCACATATGGTGAACGGAAAAGGTTACTTACAGCCGATTGTACAGAGTGATTCACTTTCGAGTGTGTAACATGGGTATCTCGCTTATTATAAAAGATAGACTGTAGGTTTAAATTCGGCAAAGTTGCGGAATTTTGTGCTCAATAAGTTGGCGCAAAGAAAACCCCCATATCTGCTTTTGTTTTTGAGTAAGAGGCAAAAAACAATTTTTTCCGGTTTTCGTTTTCTGACCATAACTTCTATATTTTTGAAAATATTGGCGTATCGTTTTCACATTATTAGAACACTTTCTTGAGACAAATACGATGCCGTAAACCGTTTTTTAAAAAAATATCACTTCTATTGTAAATCATCGTCAACTTTATTTTTTCTTATGGGCGCCATATTAATTTTTCTTATATTTGAATAAACCGATTTTTTCTGAATACAACAATATAATATAATATGTTAATATTTGCCTAAAAAATAAGGGTATTATGAAGGAAAATAAGATTTTTTTTAAAATGTCTAGTTAGCCATGGCCATGACAGTCAATTCTTGACAAACCACAAATGTCACTTATAATAATTGCTATAAACTGCATCTGTGGAGTACTTTTTACATTGACTAACGATGTATTCAACCGAGAAGAAACAAGATATTATAGATATTTATTACAGATGTAACAAAAATTTAAACAGAATAGTTGAAGAATATTTAAACACATATCCTGAAAGACGACAACCATGCAAGAGATATATTATTAAACTGCACTGTAATTTAACAAATTATGGCAGTTTTTCTAAACCATGAAATAGGTATGGACGTATAAATGTTTTAAATATTCTTCAACTGTTCTCTTTAAATTTTTGTTACATCTGTAATAAATATCTATAATATCTTGTTTCTTTTCGGTTGTATACCTACATCGTTAGTCAATGTAAAAAGTACTCCACAGATGCAGTTTATAACAATTATAAGTGACATTTGTGGTTTGTCAAGAATTGACAAATTTAAAGTTAAATTTGTCAGTTAAAACGTGTCCACCCTAAATAATCCTGTACTGAAAATCAGACAGATTTTATAGGGTTAGATGAAGAATTAAGTAAATTTGTAATGAATTTCTGGATAATGGAAAGTAGTGGATTTCTTTCAGAATTTTTAGCAATCTGTTTGGCATTCCAATCAGATAATAACCACACTAAATTATTATTGTCAAAGTTGATTGTATTTCTTAGTACGTGTTCGTTTATCATTGAAATCAGAATTGTGAATGCCTACGATCAGTTTATCCCAAGATGCTACAGACCTCACCCCTGTGGGGTGTTCCAGGGAGGGTTCGCTCAAAGCAACGCTCTTGACCTGAACTACCAAGATTAGTTCATTCGAAGGCGGTCATAATAAACCCTTCGAAAACAAGAACTACAAAACGTTTATAGTTAAGCAGGTTGCACCTACGAACTTTAATTGGCCCATATACTGGTCACTGTCATTTAAAATATCATCTGTACAAATTCGGCCTTACAGAAAATGCTGAGTGTCGCTTGTGCTTAGAAGATTATGAAACGGCAGATACATATTATGCACCTGTTCCGCTGGGGAAAGGATCAGATACTCATTATTTGGCAAAGGACAACTTCTGCCAGAGGATCTGTATAAGTTCTCACCCAATAAGGTGATCAGCTTCATTAAGAGGCTGGACCTGTTGGGTGAAATATAAGTAGATGTGAGCCACAGTAGACCACATGGTCGCGTTGGAGGGTCTGGTTTTCGGCCCACTAAGTTTTGAACCTAACCTAACCTAATACGTGTTTATTTCATTCAACCTCAATACCTCTAACTTCTTCAATGGTTCATTTTTAATGCTACGATGCTCTTTTCTTAAATCATCTGCTTATAAATTGACAAATTCTCTAGGATTGCCTTAAATATTCCTTAAAAAGTCTGAAGTATCGTCGTGAATTCACATCCACAGTAAGGAATTTGTTGCCGGTTCCATTTTTTTTATATTACATAATCCTTTCACTAGTATCTTCATTCGTTTTGTTAAAATAACAGCTAAACATACGTTCTACAGGTATGAAGCAATATATTTTACAGTATCTTCCATCGTAGGGAATTTATACGAGATGATAATTATTTAAACGATCCGCGGTAATATCACACCACATTTACGATTAGCAGTAAACGTCTCAAAACTGCTGTAACTAAATTCATTTGGTGGCTTAGAGCTGGATTTAATTATTATCGCTCCCATTAAATCACGATGTGCAATGTAAACCTGGACTTATTAACTAATTACGATACAGATGGATAATATAATTCACTTGAAACTTTGATTTGAGAAACTTATGAATCGTTTCGAAGTTCATTTAGCAATTTAATAAACTGATAGTTTTAAATTGGCTTGAAATATTCTTTCTGTATCCACAATCTGTCGAATTAGGTAGTTTATTAAATACAACAAATATATATATTACATTATTAGTGCCTCTAGTGCATGTGTTCATTTGTATAATTGAGAATTTTTATGTGGTTTACTTCAGTTTATGGTATAATTTACTTCCGACAATCTAATCAAGAGATATAGTTACATATAGTAGGTCAGTTAGAATTAGATAATATTAAAGTGGCGAAAGAGTATTATACTATGTGAAATTCATTACACTTGCCATCATTTGAAATGATGGCTTAATGTACTGAAAGAAGACTACATGTAAAGTGAAAAAAAATAACTGGTGACTATTTGAAAGTGATGCCGAAAACAACTACTCCACGAGAAATGTGCCCAGACTGGCATTGCATTACATCGGCATCTCCATAGGAGTCGCCATATCGTGCATAGAGACCAAATACCAGACACTGACCAGTTTCGCGCTTATTTTGCGCTCATCAAATGTAATGTAATGCAAAGCCAGTCGGGACATATTGCCCGTGGAGTAGATGTTTTCGACATCTTCAAATAAATAAGTAGGATTGTCTTCCTTAAAGACAATAGAGGTCACTGCTGTAATGACACCTGCGGAAAAGCAGGTCGTTATCTGTCTGTCAATTTGACAATAATTGTTAGACGGATAGTATCAAAGACCCAAAAAGGGCACTACGATGTGTTTCTCACCACTACTAACAGACTAACACTAGTGACTATATATTCTTATACTAACTACATGCTATAATCGTACTATACAACACTTTTATATCGTATTTTTGTGCAACTATTTATAGACAGCGACTTTTTTATTGGCATTTAACTCAAAAGTTAGCATTATTTTAAGTACTTATGCAAACAAGTAGTAACAGGCAAAAATATAAATCGTTTTTTATTTCTTACTATTAAGTATTTACTGCAGCTATAGTCGTTTTAATTTCTTATTATAGTAAAATATTTTTTTGGGATTTTTTATTATTCCCGGAAAAAAATTCTTTGTAACTTTTAGCAGTGGAATTTGCCTAAAAATTTACAGAATACATCGGGAGCATTGCTTGCCATATTCATTTATACGAGGATACCTAAAAACTCAGATACTTATCTAGGTAAAGCACCAATTGTGTTTATAAACACAATTTTTATAATTTCAATAACCTTGTTTTGTAAAACAATACTTTTAAAGTTTAATTGAAATAAAAATTTAAAGAACGATATAAAGCTTACAAAATTATTATGAGGCATTTTTAAATTGCCAAATAAATCCAAATTGGCTTTTTCGTAAGCTTTATACGAGCAATACCGATTGAAAATATCACAAGAATACCCCGCAAAATACCTTACAAAATTTGTTTTTAACATGCTGTTTCTGCAATTCGGGGTCAACTACAAACTAACTGAGTAACTAAAATTAACGAAACTAGATAAAATGCTAGAAACTAGAAAAATAAATATATTTCTGCAAGCAAAAGTAAGACTGAACGTACTTGCGAAACGTATAAAAAATATGAATCTGAATGCTCTTATAATCCTGAAAATTTTATTTTTGTATAAAAATTGTACACGTAAAAGCTTTCGTGAAAGTACACCAACTATCCATACAATTTTTAATAAAACTTTGTTGTACAGTAATTGATGTCTACTCAATTTCATGTAATTTTTTGCGTGTATAAAAATCCAAAAGGCCCTGATTATGTCTTTTTATTTTTGGCTTCCATAAATAGATGTATTGAAAGCTCATCATACACATTTCTTATTCGCAAATCAGAAATGTGAGTACACCCTCGATGATCATCATCCTGCAGGAATGGTGTTTGGAAGTTAATGGTTAAGAATTGCGATCTATTCAGCTTCCAACGCAATTTCTTCGCGTTCCTTTCGTAATTTATTTTCCAATTTAGATACTTTTAGAAATACGAAAAGATGAAGAGGCGCGCTTTATACAGTAATAGAGATGGTACACGGCACGTAATGATATCAGGGAATTCAGTGATTTACTGTTTTCGTGGATTTTCTTTAAGCGAATTAGTATTTAGTTGTACTCGAAAGTGAATATTGTTAATAGTAGATTCCATGATACCATTTTTACTAAATAATTTAGAAAGATACTTATTGAGAGACGTACAAACTACTATAGTTTCTGGTGCACAGATAAAATACTACTTTTTTCAATAAGAACAATAATAATATATTGTATATTTTTAATATTATTTATTGGCTTATTTAACTGTTTACATCTTTCTCTATACAGAAATTAAGCCAAAAAGTTAAGAGATAAATTATCATTGATATTATCAAATATTATGGTTCAAAAAAGTTTTGTATTTCCTCATTTCCTATTATCCTAGGTTTGCAAAGGAATAATCTTATTATTTTTAATATATTATGTTCGCCAATAATATGTTGCCAATAACTAATTTCCCTACAACCAGCACCGACCAACATTGACTTACACGGCATATCTTCATATAACCTCAACTTATTGTCTCTAATACGTTTTCTTTTTATTTTTTAATTCCTACACAAAGAAAAACATAAATAGGTAATACATTGCATTGGGAAACATAATTTAAGAAAATATTGAAATTATTTACATCTTTAGAATGGAAAGTAATCGACTAAAAAGAAAACGTTTTTATAATATATGGTGCTTTTCTTGGCTGTTTTCTCTTCTTTCTTCTCGAACTTATACATATAAATAATGCTGGAAGCATATTTATATAGATAAATAATAACATTTTACATAATATACAGGTTACTTTACTTAAGGTAAACTTT
The DNA here is from genome assembly GCA_963924545.1 of Pogonocherus hispidulus. NCBI lineage: Eukaryota > Metazoa > Arthropoda > Insecta > Coleoptera > Cerambycidae > Pogonocherus > Pogonocherus hispidulus. Next base: position 44,396,152 of record OZ004698.1, on the reverse strand, counting down.
CTCTATACGTATCTGTTGTATCTCCCCTAACTGTTTTATTTTAGAAAAAATTGTTAAATATGAAACTCGTGGACATAAAATTGAAGGTTCTTATGATTGTATTAAACTGTATACAGGGTATTATGCGGCAATTCAGCGGCAAACCAAACTTAAACAAATATATCTGTTATTTCTGTAACTCATCGCTATTATAGCACATTTTTTGGATCCTTACTTTTAGAAACAGACAACGAACCCTATATTAATATATTTTTGAGACACCCACTTCTACAAAAAAAAAATAAATAACGTGGTGTTCCATTTACATAACATAAATTTGGCTTTCCGAAGTTTTTCAAAGTACTTTTGTGTTCAAAGAGTACCAGATTTCATCGATTGAGTTCTGGCAGGATTTTGTAGAAATCCTTTGGAATATAAATACTGTTATTAATGTCTATTTTTAAATCTAGGTATATAAATTACAGATACATTTGTATCTCTGAAACCAACCCAAATAATTATTTATACCTTAATAAAAATAAAGTACTGCATTTTGAAGAACCATATAACTTTCTTTATATTTCAGCTTGTTCGAATATAACAAAAGTATGCAATTTTTCTAGATAAAACAAACATATTTTAGAAATTGTTATTTATATAACTAATTGTTCTCTTTACTTTCATATCAAGTTTCTCTAATACCATTCTAGTATATTTTTCTAGAATTCCATTGTCTATTAAGGGCTATTAGTAAAATGTAAATTCAGAATGAAATCCCAACATGTAAGATTTCCCAAAGATACTGGAAAATATTTTAAATTAGCATCTAAAAATACACACAAAATTCAGGGCATAGTATTCAATTATCAACATTGGAGAGTTATTGGAAATTCCTTTAATACCGTGGCACAGATTTAATTACGATTTTATTTGAATACTGAAAATTACAGTTGTTGGAATGGACTAAAGAACGTGCCTTGTTTGACGTTATAGTTTCCTTTTAACCTAAAATTTTTCCAATCTAGCAAGTTATGAGAGAAAGAGGAAATAAAATAAAATTATTGTATTTGTATTTAAGACTACTATAATTTAGTGTAGTAAACTTTTTGTACTGACACCCAATTAAGGTCGAGTACTAACGTTATATTGGGAGGGGTGTTTATTAAGTCTAATTAATAACTCTTTGAAGTATCCGTAAAAACAACCTCATTTAGTCGACTTCCCTATTAAAAAAAATGTAAAGAAGCATAAACTAGAATTATTTGCTTCAAAACGAACACGTTTCAATGGGTGCAAAACTTTCTAAAATTAATGTTATCCATATTTCATTTCTTTTTCTACTAGTGGACTCTAAAAGTTCAGTTGTTAAAATTCTATACCCCTTCATATAAAGCATTGGCGTACCTAGACCTCAGGTCTGGGGAGAAGTCGCGGCTGGTGACAATAGCAGGCAATATACAGTGCGAACGCCGGCTGTGGAACGCTCTGAATAAAAAAATCCCTGGGGGTCTATGTCAAAAATGCTCGGACACGTCAACCTCAGTTTTTGAATGCGCATCTTCTCATGTAGTTGAAATTTGTTTTTACCCCCACCCCTTTTGTGCAATGACGTCATCGACTTTTTTTTAAATAGCAACCCCAATTTTCTTTTACGGATTCTGATTCTATTCGAAATTCTGGTACCAGCAATATTAAATTTAATGTCATATTCATCTGTTAAGTTAGGTGGTACATTATCACTTTTCATTAGAAATACAGATTTGTAACAAATTAATAAAAAACATCTCAAGAGGCCGTGGAGATTATATTTTATTGAATGACAGAAGGCAAAAAACTAAAAATATTCAAATATCAAACTAAATGTTCAAATTGAGCCCCATTTGTCGCTTGGCAAAATGCAAGTCGATGAATAAATTCCTGCCTAACATTGTGTAACATCGCTGGTGTAATTGCCCGGATTTCATGTCGAATTCTTTCTTTTAAAGTTTCGATTGAATTTGGCCTATTAAAATAGACTTTACTCTTAAGGTAGCCCCACAAAAAATAGTCCAAGGGCGTAAGATCTGGTGACCTAGCTGGCCATTCTATTGTTCCCCGTCGTCCAATCCAACGCTCAGGAAAGGTATTATTTAGATAATCTCGAACCATAACGCTATAATACGGAGGTGCTCCATCTTGCTGGAACCACAAAGCATTATCGGGAATATCAGCGTCATTGCGATTCGGATAGAGTATAGCTAGAGCTGGGACGAGATGATCTCTAAGTAGTTCCAAATATTTGTCACCCGTTAGTGTTCCCTCAGTGAAATAAGGTCCTAGAATTCTGTTACCAACAATGCCAGCCCACACATTCAACTTTTGTGGATATTGGGTACGGGCCTCCATCATCCAGTGTGGATTTTCAGCTGCCCAATAGCGACAATTTTGTCTATTAACCGTGCCGTTAAGGCAAAATGTAGCCTCATCTGAGAAAATAATTCGGTTGGCTAAATCTGCATCGGCATTGCACCTCTCCATAATGCTATCACAAAATTCAATCCTTCGGTCATAATCGTCTTCATTCAGCTCATGAACTAATGTAACTTTGTACGGATGCCACTTATGTTTTTTCAAATATTTTACAACTGATGTTTGACTGATTCCATTATTAGCAGCCAACACTCGAGTAGAACTATGCGGATTTTCTTGCAACTCCACTAGCATATTCAGTTGTATTTCTTCGGAAACGTTTTGATGGTGCCTTGAGTCGCTTCTAACATGACCTCTTTCGGAAAACTTTCTTTCAATTTTACTTACTGTGGAGCGCACTATGGGGTTATCATCGGGATATTTAATATTAAATAAAACGCAGACTTCTTCTTGTGTACGCTGGTTATCTCCACAACCTCTCATAATCAAAATTTCAATTCGTTGTTTTTCTGTTAAGTAACGAACCATTTTTCACAAACGCAAATAATAGGGGGAAGTAAATAATATAAAGTAACAATGAGTACCTACTAAAATAACAACAATTAGCTCTGCCAAATCGACTCTACAACAAACTGTCAATAAAGTATCTTAACACTTTGCTGTCAGTTTAGCTTATTTTGTTTTATTTGACATAAATTAGTAAAATTTCCACGGCCCCCTAAGATGTTTTTTCTTAGATTGTTACAAAGCTGTATTTTTTATGAAAAGTAATAATGCAGCTAACTTAACAGATGAATATGACATTAAATTTAATATTGCTGGTACCAGAATTTCGAATAGAATCAGAATCCGTAAAAGAAAATTGGGGTTGCTATTTAAAAAAAAGTCGATGACGTCATTGCACAAAAGGGGTGGGGGTAAAAACAAATTTCAACTACATGAGAAGATGCGCATTCAAAAACTGAGGTTGACGTGTCCGAGCATTTTTGACATAGACCCCCAGGGATTTTTTTATTCAGAGCGTTCCACAGCCGGCGTTCGCACTGTATAATGTTAAATAAGACAATACACCTTTCTTCACATATCTATCTATTAGCAATGCTAAATGTATACATTTCGAGTATTATGTACTCATCGTTTGTAGCTTAAATACTAACTATTAGTGTAACACCGACGATGAGTACATAATACTCGAAATGTATACATTTAGCATTACTAATAGACAGATATGTGCAGAAAGGTGTATATAACGAATTGATTGTTACAAATTTACTCAGATTAAATCATAGACTCAAATGAACTAAACCGTTTTATTCGTAACTTTTTAATCAAAATATTTGGAAAGTAAGTTAGGTCTTTGCTAATAGTTTTAAACTACTTATAAACTGTGTATTCACTGTACATATATACAAGGACTATACGTATTATGTACGGAAACATTGAGCAGCTTAGGAATGCTCAAAAGAATTTATGTCTCAACAAATAAATTCAGAGTATGATACTCTTAGTGCATTGAATTACCAATTTTATAGCATTTGATGTAATAACTGTCACGTTATGGGATGAGTTATATATTTTAGAATTACGCGCTTGCCATTTAAAGGTGTTTACATCGTCGATAGAATTGGTTCTATTTGTGACTGTAATTCTGTTCTTAAGAAGTGATTTGTCTTCCGAGTTCATGTTTTCTAATGGCACTTATACTGGGTGTGGTACTTAAGATGGATTTTTATATATGATGCTGTTAATGTATTATGTACTTAAGATATCTTTTATCAATCAGATGTCAATCAAAATAAAATATCATTTTTCATAGATAAAATGGCATAAAGTTACTGGCGTTCTTGTTTTCATTATCATTTCCGAAACGTCAATAAAAAAGTGTTATATTTTATAATATTGCTTTTATAATCTTTCAGTATATTTTTGATTATGCAAAATTATTTCTTAGAAACTAACCTGATCGATGTTTTTGGCCCAGAGGTTTATTTTCAAATATTCTTATAATTTCAGGAGTGGGCAATATGGATATGCAATTAAATGAAGAAGATTTCACAATTAAAAGAAATAAACTATAAATTGTTACATATAATAAAGCGATAAAGGTATCTGGATAATAAAGTTGGCAGTTTACGACGTAATAATCGCGAGTAACAATTTCTGACACTTGGATATAAAAGGTAAATAGTACATAGTTATAATGTACATTATCATTATTATTACTATGCGGCCACTAAAAACGTGTAATCGTGGAGAAGTACAAAATAGATCATTTTTCACCAGACTGTGATTGCAGCTTTTGACTACATCTTGTAACATCTTATTGGAAATTAAAGCGTTCTCTTTTACACTTATCAAATACACTACTATTCCTTATATGAAGCCGCGCTGTACATCTTCTTTCACCTTCATTGTTCGTTTTCTCTTAATTGATTAATTAAGTCCATTATCATAGGCATCTCCCCGGTACAACCGAATTTCAATGAAAGTTGTTTGTATACGGATGCTAGAAAGTAAACTTAGGACTCGCCGAAGCTGATGAATATTTAGATATGTCCGTTTTGCGTGAAAATAATTCCCGTTCGTGTTTAAGAAGCGATATTTTATCAGATGAGAATAAAATGAAGATATTTATAGCACCAACGGATGTAAGGATAACCCTTCTTTGCGTTTTTCCGTTATATCATCCATAACGGTTTATTATTTGGAGGTAATGTTGGAGCTCGGCATCGATCTTATTGAATTCTGGCTCTAGGCTGTGTTCTGCAACAAAGGACGTCTAGTCTCAGAAAATGGAGTAATCATGAAATGAAAATGCAATAGCATCGATATTGCACTATATACTGGGTGTACTAAAACGAATGTAGCACTGCGAAGTGGCTGAGATTTAATGTTGTTTATTTCAATTAAAAATAAATTGGGTACTTAATGTATTTTTCTCGCGATCGTTACTGATCATCAATTAACGGTCGTTTCCCGGGTTCTTCTGTTTTAACCCTTACATTGACTTTCAGTCAAACGTTTCGACGCTGATCGCTGTCGTAACTTCAGTAATGATTTCGCTGTGGCTGAGGAGTCAAAGCTTCTTATTTACAGCACCAGAATCACCCCTGAAGATGCCGATAGCAATATGCGTTGAAGCGTTTGGTAGAGAAAAATCAGACAGAATAACTTCTATTTTAACAATTTATTTGCAAGACTAAGAGAACAGTTGCAACGTACCAGGGAAAATAGAAGAATTATTTAATAAATAGCAAAGAAATACATGACTAGTAGCATATCTCTAACATCAGTTAAAGTCAGAACTTAAGTCAGGAAGCAATAAGGACAGAAAGGGATCTCTATATTTTTAGAAAAAAAATAGATAAAGGAAGAAAAATAAATAGAGGAATCGATAATAGAGAAAGAAAAAATAAATATAAAAAAACAATTTTAAAACATTTCTAAACATTTATTGGTTAGACATTGTTGAAGATAATCCATAATCAGTTAAGATCATTGTAAAATCCATATATATTAAAACGCGTCGATTCTGTCTCGCGCTAAATTTCGTCGCCGAATCCACAAAGTTTCAAAGCTATTTCCTCCGAGCGGGGGTCACGGAGCGATCCCCGCGGGCGACTGGAGGTCGCCCCCGGCCTTTCTCCAATGCGTAGGGGTATTTTCGTCTCGTTTCCTACGCGTTTTCCCAATTTAAACGCCTTTTCAAAAAACCTCTACAAAAATATTCGTCGATCGCCGTTTGGCGAGAGAGATCGGCTAGCACATGCGTTTGTCCTCGCGCCTAATGGTCCCGTCACGCCCGCCGAAATGCCCGCTTTTCGCGGGACCCCCTCGCCCCTTTTCAAATTTTTACGGCTTCGAGAAGGGCTTCACGCGAAAGTTCAGTCCTTTCTCTAATCCTTTGAGATTTTTTTAGAGACCGTACGTCCACTCCTTCCACGTCTATTTCGTCTTCAAAAATCTTCTCTTCGAGTCGCATCCGTCTCAACTTCTTTCTCATTTTATCTACCGATGTGAGATTGCACTAACGAGACAAGCACCTCCCACGAAAACTGTCAAATTAATTAAACTTCAGATAGGTTATTTTCCAACGAGAAATATTGCTAACGGAATCAATAGCACTGACTACCAAACACTTCTGATTACCAAAATACTGAAGCGAAATGCTTTTCCAATTAGAAAATCGGTAAAAATTATTTTTTCAGGTTGACACGTACAGTGTACCTACTTAAATGTCTCAAGGTAAACTTTTGACAGCAGGCGTGGTAGCGCAACGGGAAAGTCCTAGGATTCAAAATTTCAAAATGTTGATTTCGCGAGTTCGAGTTACGCTGGAGGCAGAATTTTTTTTTACTTTTTAATTCCAATTATATATTAGTATTAGTATTTAGTTATTCTGTTTCATTATCCATAGCTTTTATTCTTTCTGCACGTAAAGTTTATTTGAAAAATAAATTCTACTTTCAGCACTTAAAAAATTATGATGTTTTACCATAAAGAATAGAGTCACCCTTACAACTCATCAAAATATTAAGAAAAATCGTTTAGTATAATTACATCATCATTCCAGATACAAAATGTTTTTAATATGTGTTTTTTAAAAAATAATCTTATTCTAGATGCTTTTACCCCAGGCCGCAGGCCTGCACCCCCGGTAGGGCCCCGTAGGGCGGTTTCGGCAACGAAAATCGCGATAGCGATTTTCTCCCATTTCTAGTATATATTTAATTTGTTAATTCAAAATGTTGCATACAGGAAATCATAATAGCGCTGCTGAATTATAATCAAACAGGTACAAATTATCAGTTAATTATCCTGTATATATACAGGTATGTGTGTCCATTGAAACTTAAAGTTCAAAATATCTAATATTTATTCTACTTTTAAAATATGTAGCCTTATTTACAATAGGCGACTGCATAGAGCTAACAGAATATCTACTTGAGTTACATGATAAGAAGAACCAAGTGTTTCTATACCTACCTCTAACAATGCAATGATTAAACTGACCCCGTGAAAGTCCCTAACTTTTTATAGCGCCTTGTCAAATTCAGTTTTTAGTTAGATTAATCGTCGGGGCGCTGTTTGAAGTGTTTTACTCGTTCTCCCAAATTTGCAGTCACTGTGACCGGCCTTTAACGCTTTGAATTCGAGTCCTGGAGTGGTAAGTGTTGCGGTCTCTCGACCATTGTTCACTGCCTTTTTTGTCGTTAAAACTGGGCATTTCAGTGTATTGCAGTGACGCCATCGTACATCTACAATACATCTTAGGAAGTTCCTTTATGTTTTGGTATTTATACAATAATTGTCTCTTCAGTTGAAAATGTTTTTGTCTTCTGTTCTACGAAGAAGGACCACATCTAAGTTACTCGTCGACAAAAAGTACAAACTCCATTATTTAATTGTAGAAAAGTCTGTTTACGTCAGGTTATTTTTTCATGCCTAAAAATAAACGTATGATCAAGTAAGTCTATAAAATAAATTTTGGATTCTAAAATTAAGGCCAAAGAAATACAAGAAATGGAAAAATCGGCAAATTCCGACTTCCGAAGGAGGATAGATAGATAGATAGATTTATTCATTTCTAAAAGGTTTACACCCAATTACAAGAAATACTTAAACCATATATACATAAATTTTCATACACACACTCATAGAAAAACAAAGAAAAATAAACTAAATAGCAACAGATAATTTTGAAATTATATAATTTAAACTATCGTACCTAATTAGTATCACAGACATCAGCGACGCAGTTAAATATGCTGCACATTGAATGAACCGGAGATCTAACCAGAGTATTAGTCCTAGGATTTCCGCAGTAAAATGTAGGCTTGTTTCTAGAATTGAGTCTTGGAACCAGAAAATTTATTTTGTGTAACATAGTCTCACAATCAATATTGTTATGCAACAACTTATACAAGAAGGTAACAGATAAAATGTTCCTTCTGTCGGCTAAAGAAGTACACTGAAATCGATCCAGTAGCAAATGTTGATCAGTACCTCTATCTGGAAAAACTCCATCACTTCGAAAAGTCAAATATTTTAAAAATTTTCTTTGAACGCTTTCAAGATTGATTGTATGACTTTGGGCTAAGGGATTCCAGATTACCGCCCCGTATTCTAATTTTGATCTCACTAAAGCAAAATAAAGGATTTCAAAAACAGCTGTATTGTGAAAGTTGCTACAATTAAGTAATATAAAGCTCCACATTTTACTTGCAGATGCAATTATTTGTTGAAAATGAAGATTAAAAGACAGTTTATTGTCAAAAAGTATCCCCAAATTCCTGAATTCAGTGCATCTATTTACAGTGATGTCATTAATTTGGTATTGATAATACTTTGACGAGGCTTTCCTGTTAAAAGATAATACAACACATTTGGATATATTTAGATTTAACTTATTCCTAAGGCTCCAGTTACTAACAGAAGCCAAATCATGCTGTAACAGTAAGCAATCTTCTACTGTATTTATGGTTTGAAACAGTTTCATATCATCTGCATACACAAGTTTATGAGTTTTGACTTCATTCAATAAACTATTAATAAACAATAGGAAGAGCAAAGGACCCAAATTGGATCTCTGAGGGACACCTGATGTATGAATAAATTGTGGATACACAAAGCTTTCGTATTGAACATATTGTTTCCTTCGCAATAAATAGGAATTCATTAATTTATGTAGTTGTGGTGAAAATCCGTAGGAAATGACTCTGTTCAAATGAAGAGAGTGATCAATTTGATCAAAGGCCTTTTGAAAGTCAAGATATATAACGTCAACCTGCCTCTGATCATCCAGGCCCTCGGCAACATTTTGAGTTAAACAACTAAGAACTAAGGTTTGAGATGCACGATCTTTTCTGCATGAAACCGTGCTGGTCCGACGAAATCAGAGCTGATAGCATTGTAAACAACATCATACAAAACCATCTCAAACAATTTGGAAAAGTTACAAAGAATAGAGATGGCCCTGTAGTTTGATAATAAACTTGGATTTCCTTTTTTCAGAATTGGACATATGCGCGCTGTTTTCCACAAAGCAGGAAAAGTAGAAGTAGAAAGTAGAGGATTAAGGTAAGCGCTCACTTCGCCGAACGCAACGCGCGCACCACCCGAATTGAAACAAAATATATTTTATATGCATCTGCGCTAATTGGCTCGAGCCGCACGAAACGCACTACCGAAATTGCGGCCAATATTCTTGAGAGGGAATATTTCTGCGGAGCGTTCAGCTGATGACGACACACGCAATCCCGGCTAGTGGGCGCACTTGTATCGAGCACAATATTTAGAAGTATTTTGTGTTGTCAATTTGAAAACAATGGATGACGAGGTACTCATAACATTAGTGCAAAATTACTAAACTTCTGGTGGTTCATTCTAAAATATTGAAAGAATTTGGCTTCGTAATCAAGTAGATCATGAAATAATGCATGAAATTCCTCCAGAACGAGTCGTTTTTTACATATATTGTACACCCATATCTTTCGATTTTTCCTTACAAATTCTTTTTCTAATAGGAAGCTAATAATAATTACATCATCTTCCTATTACTCATTATACGAAAAACAGTATGCAAATTTTCAGACAGCGCTGATGGAAAAGCGAAGCATTGGGAATACAGCGAGCGCAACTCCAAAAAAAATTAAATTCGCGCGGTGCGTACGCTGCGTTCGTCGCAGATAAGTGAACGCTTACCTTAAAACATGTTTTTAATGTCTAATATTTAATTAAATAACATATTACGTATATTACATATACGTAAACAACTACTAATATGAATATGTTGATAAATAATTTTGTACGTCACTTTCACATAACACTTACATTCCACACATAATTTCCATGGATATTACAAATGATAATTATAATTACCTGTAATTTTCCATTTCCCATATCTATATTTAAAAAAATTTCCTTATCGCATTTGAGGCAGAGAATTACGCATATACAGTGTGTCCAAGATAAAGATGGGATAGCATTGGGATCTTGGAAACGGTAAGAGATACAAAGTTGGTTAAATTTTGAAAAAGTTGAGCAGTTTGAATACCATTTATATGGACTTTGCAAAAATAAGTTATCTTTTTTTGATTTCGAAATATTTGGAAAAACATTTTTTTTGCGATATTTGTTTATATTTATCTCTGGCGTTATTTTAACAGCTATCAAAAAATAAAAAATACTTTTCCATGGTCACTTTTTGATCTTAACCAGGTGGCATTCATAATGTTTTTGTCCGACATTTCGTTTCCGAGAAACCATCATCGACTTCTTTTTTTTAAATACGGCCCTGTATTTTTAAATAGAAATTTTGATACCATTTTTTATTCTCAATTCCATGATGCATCACAAGTAATGGTTTAATTACGTTTTTAGCTTGTTTTTGCCACCATTAAAAATTAACGAGGAAAAGCCTCCTGAGTTTATAACAAATAAAAAAGTAAAATAATTATTTATCTTAATTATTTATTAGCATGTTAATTACAAAAGATGTTCGAACAAAAGACCATTATTTTCTAAGCATAGGTAACATCGTTTAACTATAGCTTCCAAAACATTGGTAACATTTTTATTCATTTTTAAGCAAATTATAAAACGATATTATTTATTATTGACCGTATTGTAACTCTACCAAATTGTCAACAATGACATTTTCACGGATGTTTTCTTTTCAAAGCCTACTACTGTTGTTGTGGTAGGTGCATAGAAAAATCGTACTGTTTTTATTGTACATGTTTATTCCTGCATCTAAATTTATCTAAAAAAAGTATCTTCAAGCATTCAGAGCCGCATCCTTTAATCTTTGGGGCTACATAAAAACTATGTGTACCAACGTAATTTTCAAACAGAGGAAGAATTACGCGAATTGGTACTAGAAGCATTTCAAACTATTACGCCAGATGGACTTTAACAATTGTTTGGAAGCTGCAGTTAAACGATGTTAGAAAATAATTTTGTTCGAACATCTTTTGTAATTAATATGCTAATAAATAATTAAGATACATCAATTATTTTACTTGTTTATTTGTTATAAAACTCAGGCGGCTTTCCCTCGTTAATTTTTAATGGTGGCAAAAACAAGCTAAAAACATAATTAAACCATTACTTGTGATGCATCATTGAATTAAGAATAAAAAATGGTATCAAAATTTCTATTTCAAAATACAGGGCCGTATTTAAAAAAAAGAAGTTGATGATGGTTTTTCGGAAATGAAACGTCGGACAAAAACTTGATGAATGCCATCTTGTTAAGCTCAAAAAGTGACAATGGAAAAGTATTTTTTATTTTTTGATAGCTGTTAAAATAACGCCAGAAATAAATATAAACAAATATCGCAAAAAAAAATTTTTTCCAAATATTTCGAAATCAAAAAAAGATAACTTATTTTTGCAAAGTACATGTAAAAGGTATTCAAACTGCTCAACTTCTTCATAATTTAACCAACTTTGTATCTCTTACCGTTTCCAAGATCCCAATGTTATCCCATCTTTATCTTGGACACACTGTATATCTGTGGAAAATAAATTGTTATATAAAAATATGAATGTCTTATTTACACATACAGTTTTAAATCGCCTTTTTAATAAAACATAAACATAAAACACACTACAGAAATGGACCACCTCCCTACTGAAAGCCTAAGGCTTGTGTAGAGGGAGGGTACACATGAAAAAAACGCAGACACACAACCATTCCCTAGGAGAGGTGCCATTTCTCCCCTGGCGAGATTCGAACTCGCGCCGCAATATACCCATTCTGTTAGTCACAGGCTATCACCCAGCACCTAACAGACTGAGCTATCGCCGCGGCGATAATAAACGCATAAAATAAAACAAATAAATTGATATGTTAGTATTGGTGAGAAACACACCGTAGTGCCCTCTTTGGGTCTTTGCTACTATCTGTCTAACAATTATTGATCAATGCCAATGCACATTTTCCGTGGAGTAGTTGTTTTCGGCATCTCCTTCAAGTAAATAAATTGATAATTTTACAGTTTATATAAACTTGTACAGGACCATGCTGAATCAATTTCTTAGTGGAGCATTAGTATCTTATGTCTTCAAGTAAATGCCTTAATCCTATAATCTTACTTTAATTTTTCACCTCCGATTCAATTCCTACTCTAGCTAAGAGAATTGCGCTTCAAGAAAGAAGACAACAGAATTAAAATGCTTTCAATGTCTAACCACCAGTAATTTCTATCGATTCTTTTCTAGTTCATTAATCTCTTAAAAGAAGTGTTTCTTATGCCATTAGTATTTTCCAATTGAGGCTAAATAAAGTTGGTTCCAAACATGTGTATATACTTACTATATGTATAGAAATTATTACACTGTAATATATTTTAACTACTTTGTATTTTTTTTGATACTCCTTTGCATTAGGTAATACTTTTCTCAAATGTTTTTATCTTACCGAATGTTCCTTTTTTATATTTCAGCTTTATTAAACTACATAGAGGAATTATTACCAAATAAAGATCTGAATCAGTAGCGCTATTATTCATATACACTCGTGTCAGCATAAAAAGGAATGACCAAAATTGTTCATTTCATAAAAAATGATATGCATAGTTCAAATAGGTACCTATAAAATAAAGTGGCGAGCAACTGGATAATATCTAATTTAAAATGATTTTCAAAGATAAATTACAACAGCTTGTCGCATAAAAGTAGCAACACATAAAACAATAAATAACTACATTTGATATACCTACATTTGAATCATTAATGTCACTATCTGTTCGTGTTTATTCCACCATACATTTATTTCTTCTATAAACTATTACTTTTAAAATAGCTAAGAAAATAAATTGTATGTATCTACAGTAAAGAAATATACATTAACATAAGCATTAACATTTTAATTTTCGCTTTGAGTTGATTCTGGTCATAAAATAATTAAAGTTACTATGTAAGTGCTTAGTTTGTAAGGTGTATAGGAGATAATTATGAACATTATGATAGTGATTTAGGTATGTTATGTATATTATTACTATGTATACAGATCTATAAATAAACACCGCATTTCTAAATAATATCAGTTACTGGAGTAATTGAAATCGCTATTAAAAATCATATTGGCTTGTAAATAATTTTTGATCAGCCGCGGTTACTAAAAAATCTGTATTTTCCTTTACTAGTTAATGGTGCCATTGGAGCCTTGAGGCACCCCATGTAATGATATAGTGTACTCCTTGGGCGTCTTGGTTTTTCTAGCTCTGTGGGTACTCATTCAATTCTGAGTTAAGCTGGAAGAGGCGCTTATAATAACCCAGCTTTATCAGTTTCGGTAGCAGGATCGGATGATCCAGTCAGCTAGCGTAGCCCCAAATCCAAATAATAATAATAATAATAATAATAATAATAATAATAATAATAATAATAATAATAATAATAATAATAATAATAACTTAAATATTTCGATTAACAACTTAATTTAATACATTTTGCTTTAATGCCTGCTAGCTTATTAATTCAATATATTAATCAATATCCATAAAACTACCGTAGTAGTTGTTTTTATAAAAAATTGGTTCCAGTCAACCGTTATAATTTTATTTACATAAAATTGCACCGTCAAAAAATGAGCGTGTATTATTTTATATGAACTGTGACCTGGTGCTTTTATATGTAAATTGTGTATCGTCCGCAATGTTTACAATTTTTGTAAATTACAATGCGCTTGTAATTAAAATTGCCATTGTTCAATATTTAATGGTTATTGTGCAGGACATGGACTTGTAAATCAGTTCGAACGGTATTTTTAATTCAAATTAAAATTTTACTTTTAAATTGTCAGCGTAAAGTACATTTCTTAGCTTTCAATATAGGAGACAAATATCTTATTATTCGTATCATATTACGCAAACCTTCCAAATCACTATATTACTGCAAAAATGAATATTTTCAGTATAAACTGATCCAGTGACCTGTACCTATATACAGGCTGATTCAAATTCGGATCTATGCATGGGGATCTCGGAAATGGTAAGAGATACGAAGTCGTTTAACTGGAGGCAAAGTTGCGCAATCAGAGGGCCAACATAATGGCTGAAAAATGTCAAGGCTAACTTGATTGGTTTTTGAAATATCTGAAAAAAATTTAAATTTTGGAAATTCCTTTTTATTTTATTCCAACTTTATTTGAGTAGATATTGAAAAAAGACCAACAGTTCTTCACAGTAACTTTTTGTACTCTATCGAATGGTATAAACATTTTTCTGGGTTGAGCGATCGAGACACTAAACCCCTGAGCCACCTATGAAGCAACATCTGAAAAACTAAGTTTTTGGTCGATGCTAACACAGATAATGCTAATGGGGTGTTTTCCTATTTTTTTTGTGTTTCTGGAATTTTATTGGGTTCATTTAAGTCCATAAATTATTTTTTTATTGTGCGCGATATCTGTGTGACGTCACTAAGCGAAAATTTGCGCCATTTTTTAGTGATTTCTAGGATATTTTCATTTGTGTGGTTGGTGTCACTGCGCGACATCTTTACTTGTGTTTATGTTTGAATTGTTTGGTTAGGGTAAACATCATGGTAAACATGAGACATTGTTTTTAGTTTATATTTGTACCTGCGAATTGTTGTCTCTGCCTGTGACTGATTACAAGTGTATTTATTAGTAATAGAAAAACATCGTAATTTGTAAAGGTAATTTTTTAATATATTTAATCGACTTTGCAGTAATACTGTGAAGTTAAATACTAACCTTACATTATTCATCCCTTTTATTTCTGAAAGGATCTATAGGATCTTTACCATAAAACGATCTATAACCGGTAAATTGTCGGACATAGCCTCTACAAAACTTTGCTTCATGTTTAATAAAAGTTTACTTCACAAGAAAACAACAATACAACACGTCAAGTTGTCAAGTCAAACACAAACAGGAAATTTCAAATGTCAATTATCGAAATGTCGACTGTCGTTTGTCGTCGTTACAAACTGAATCTAGCCAAGGATTGTTAACTGTTTACAGGATTGCTCGATCGCTCAATTTTGTCATCCGCCTTTGTGACGTCAGCGAAGATATATGTAATCGAATTGTCAAAATATACCTATTTTGTGTTTATTATATTTCACATTTGCAAGAGAATTTTTGTATTTGAATGATTATTAATATTATTATTTATTAAAGTTTGTAATAACAGTATAAAGTATACCTATTTCTACAAGTTCGAGATCTTTGGATCTTTGATGACGTCACAATTATGGATTACATTGTAGTATAGGGATCGAGCAATCCTGTAAACAGTTAACAATCCTTGGAATCTAGCCACATATTATCAGTGTGGCCCCTTTATAGATACATATTCCCTAGTTCTCGCTTAGTGACGTCACGAATATGGAATAAAATTTCAAAATTGAATTAAAAATTTTCTACCGATTCAATCTTAATAATTTTTATCTTAATAAATATAAAAAAATATATATTTTATAAAAATACAGGTTTCCACTTTCATTTCGATTGAAGGAAAATACCCCATTATAACATACCTCGAAATAGCCGTAATATTTTGGTGGTGTGTGACAAACTTTAAAAGAATGTATACTTATATGAAGAGTTGGTTCTTCTTATAATATTAATGTAGAGACAAATATGAAAATAATAATTATACTTGGAGCCCAGTTTTTTAGGAACTCTACTTAGTATAAACTCTAATGATTGACCCTAATCTCGAAGAAAGGATATTCAGCTTTGGAAAAATACTCTCAAGAGCTGAAAAGGCTTTTCAGGTAGCGCTGATTCATCTACAACCAGCGCCGGCGTTCGGAACGATTATGAGTGTGTTTTCCCAGCCAAGATTTTCATCTCGCATAATAAGAAAAACAGACCGATAGAAAATCTCTTTTCAGATATTTTTAATTATATATAAAGAAAGGATGCTGGAACGCGCGTCAGCGGGATAGGAAAATTAATTTCTTTGTTAAATTTGCTTTGAAATATTTTCGGGGAAGGGGGCGGCGATGGGAAATTTTGAATGCTGGGGTTACGATAAAATATATCATCCGATCTAATTGAAAATATATTACAGAACCGCAACTTGGCTAAAAACATAAAATATTGCAAGAATAGTGACCAAAACTTTATTGCTTAGAATACCTTTGATCATTTAGTTTTTATTTAACAACATTTCATCCATCACAATAAACATATTCAAGCGGAAAATATATTACTTGGTTGGTATTTATATTTTGGATTAAAATCTATAGAAATACCTACAAATAAACCAAACATTGTTAAATCAAAACTAACATGACCCCAAAGTCTTTTATTTGGGAAGATTATACAGAGGGGTTAAAAGATTTTCGATCATAGGAGAATAAGTACCAGGCCAATTTACAATTTTCCAAATGTAAAAAGCGCCCTCGTGCTGAACAACCTGATGTTCACTTTAATTAATAAGGTTTTCCAGGTTTCCCTTATTCTCGTACTAAATTGTAGTTAAAGCTAAAACGTCGTAAGTCGTTCCTGGGCGCACTCGCGACCCGCAAAATAATAATTTGTCGCTCCCTCTCTCACACAATAATTAATTATTAATTATTAATTATTAATTATTAATTATTAATTATTAATTATTAATTATTAATTATTAATTATTAATTATTAATTATTAAGTGTTAATTGTTAATTGTTAATTGTTAATTGTTAATTGTTAATTATTAATTATTATTCATTATTATTATTATTAGGCTAAAGGAAGGCAAACAAAAGCACAAATTGCACTCTTACAAAATATTTTCCTATGGTGAAAAACCTTTTGAGCTGTGTGTATATTATTTGAAAGAACAAATTGGAAATTGCAAAAATAAACAAATTAGTAATTATATTTTTTTAAATAAATGTGAGTATGTAACTGTAAAGTATGATGTAATATTCTTTAATCAAATTTGGATATAGAATATAACCTGTTCTTTCAGTTATGATTTTTTTAAATAATTACTTATTATTGAATAGGTATATACGATAGTTAGCTACAACTAATTAAATATTTTTCAGAAGTATGCTGCGTAATTTTAATACAGGGTGTCCCATCGAAAAGTATCACATTTTGTCGCCTTATATCTCGAAAACTAAAAGAAATATCGGGATGCGGTTTGGACAGAACGATTTAGGATTTTTGTAATTTTTTTTTGGCACTGTTGCCAAATCTCCAAATATGTTAGTAAATTTTTTATGGAATACGCTCCTCTTTGGAGTAAAATTACTTGCTTAAATTAAGTGGAACACCCTGTGTATTTTGCCATAATCAGAAAGCTTAATCACTCTACTTTTCAAAAAGGTATGCATTGTTTACATTATCTTGAGAATTGGAGCCACAAATTAAATTTGTTAGAAGTACTGTTATTTGGGTTATTACGAATGAAAAAAATACCTCCTTGTTTGTAAAGTTATTTTTAAGTTTTTGTACACTTATTTTAAATAAAATACCCTATATATTTTATCATTTGAAAATCTCAGATCAAACTTGATGTGGAACTTGACTGCATTTGCTTTTTAAATGAAAAAAGATAGGGATAAAAGAATAATTCTTCAATAATCGGTAGGAACGAGTTTTGTTAACAATAACAACAAAGCACAATGACAGTAATAAAAATAACAGATAAAATAATCAAAATAACTGTATAAATAAAAACTACTTGGATAAGTTAGAAAACAATTTGTTTTAACTGCCCACTATTTACTTCAATATACATTTGTGCATCCTTAGTAGTAAATGATCAAAAGTTTGTGATCCTTCTAATGTGAACATTTTTATATCTATAATTCAAATATTTGACACAACTGATAATACAGTTTATTATTGTACTTTTGTTTTTCATGGCTATTGTGAAAACGAAGACTAGCTTCACAAACTGTATAAGTAAAAGGTGCTCCCATTAAACTGAATTTTGTGGCTCCAATTCTCAAGATAATGTAAACAATGTATACCTTTTCGAAAAGTAAAGTAATTAGGCTTTCTGATTATGGCAAAATATATAGGGTGTTCCACTCAATATAAGCAAGTAATTTTACTCTTAAGAGGAGCGTATTCAATAAAAAATTTACCAATATATTTGGAGATTTGGCAACAGTGCTCAAAAAAACTTACAAAAATCTTAAGTTGTTCTGTCCAAACCGCATCCCAATATCTCTTTTAGTTTTCGAGATATAAGGCTCGCCGCCTTATAACTCGAATGTGATACTTTTCGGTGGGACACCCCGTAGAATAATTACAAATATCTACATCTTATATCTTAAGTGGAAGACCAAGACACTCTTTATAGATAGATAATAATTATTACTTTTCATAATTAATTATCATATAGGAATAAAAACAGTCGCAAAAACGCATCACCTTTTAGCCACGGCCTTGCTTAACTGGTATTTAACTCTTCTTGTTCATGTATTGCTATTTCCATACGACTCACAGTTTCAATTAGAGGTAAATCGAAATGTTACCGCGAACGGAGAAGGTCATCGCCGGCTCTCGAAGAAATTATCGTCGTATCAACTTTTAGCTCCGCCACGGCAACCTTAAAAATGTAAAGGTGAACGTCACCGCGTCGCAGCCATTGTTAAAAGTCAAACGACAACTTCGTCGTGTGAATCTAAATCCCATACACACGGTTATCCGAGTTCAGTACAGAATAATTACGTAGTAACAATGGAGTGTTGCTGATAAAGTCTAAGAACAATTAAGTTTAGTAAATTGTTGGATTTGGCCACTACCGTAACTAGTCTCTGTGTGATATAGGAAATGCGAAACTAATAAAGGATTTTTAAACCGAGGAGGCTTCCTCAATGAGAATCCTCATTCCTGTATGGCAAATAATTAGGGGGCGCGTTTGGTAGAGCAACGTTTTGCTTAGACTTAGACAATGCCTGTTTTTGTTAAAGATTTTTGAACACCAAAATTTGTGCTAAGATCAATAACACAAAAATAAATTTTAGTACTTATATAACTTATCCGTGAAAAAACTGAAGTGATAATTTTTAATACCACATAAATTAGACAACGAAGGAGGTTACACATTGAAAAAGATCTGCCACAACAACGTCCAGCCCACTGCGCTATACTAAGGTGGTAAATTACCAAGGCTGAACTAATCAAGATATTTTGAATCCCAAAAATGTTTGTGTCAAATTTAATTTTTAAATAAAACAATATATACATTTTTTCGTATTTGTGAGGAGCACTGTCTCATGAATATAGTGATCTAGGATTTGTTAGGTTACAAAAAGCTTTCAGCATGATTCAACGAAAGCAAAGGCACTTTTGACGTTTCACCAGATCATCGAGATGATTAAACATGGAACTCATGACACTTCCACACTGCTTTACAATGCCTACATAGGTCCCATCCTCACCTAATTGCCTCCTCGTATGCCTACATACGACGCATCTCCAGTCTTTTATTCCATCCTTACAAAAACCCTTCAGGTAATCCAAAATACAAAAATCCAAAAAGTCTCCCGCCTCGCCAACGACCTACCTCTAGCCGCTCCCATCATATTCCTTCATAACATAAAGGGCACCCCTACACTCGACGAATATATCACAGACTTATCCCCAGAGTTAAAGACACGCTACAACATCACAGAAACCCCAACCTACAAGACACCCTAGTACATAAATTTGACACACGAGCCACCCTTAACTACTTTTACAATCCCAAAAAATCCAAATTTTAACCTTTATATCATCCTACCTAAGAATAAATAATCAAAAATCAGAAAAGCGACCCCTAAACAAAGTTTCAAGCACACGAACTTCCTACCAATAAACAACAAAAAATCCAAAAAACCGCCCTTAAAAACCCACTCCTAAAATCTACCGAATTCTAAATTTTTCCTCCCCAACATCTTTAACAATAAAAAATCCAAAAATCCACTACCCCCAACCATAATAAGGGGCCCTCAACCCACCCCATCCCGCATTGCTGTTAAAAATTAAAATGAGGTAGATGTTTATATTGTTCTCTCTAGTATAAACCGAGATAAGCACCTTCAAGGCACCAAAGTGATCTACAACCGGCATGCGGCTTATCTATTTTTCTGCACTTTCTCCATCATATATGGGGTAATTTCCACTGCCACTGTCGACATAATTATCAGCCTCTAATTCTCTAAATTATCAGCCTCTAATTCTCTAAATCCAGTTTGATGATCATCTGGTAAGACTTCTCATTATTTATTACTAAGGGCCGATTGTACAAACATGGTTTATCTTCAAATTGCTTCAAATCAACTGAACCGAGTTCTGATGTCTGGGAAACAATTATTGAAACAATGGTTTCTGTGACAATTAAACTCAGTTCAGTGGATTTAAAGATAAACCATGTTTGAACAACCCTTAATAATATTAATAATAATAATAATAATAATATCTCTACCCCTTATTCTAATTACAAGGATTAGCCCGAAAGTCTGAGACTTATGTGGGAGAGGGGGCGGCATATTATTATTTCGCGGGCCGCATTTGCGCCTCAGGAACAACTTACGTTGGTAGGCCCTAACCACCATTCAGTGCTGGAATGAGGGAAACCTGGAAAACCTCATTAGTTAGGAGGACAGTCAAACATCAACTGATTTTAATCTCTGACATTAACACCATGCTGACATTCTTCCCATTCTAGGCCAACGCCGGGATCGCAGGGATGTTTGCCAACCCATCCTTACGAACAAACCTTGATCTAGGAGTAAACAGTTTAATTAAAAATTGTCTGGTGGAATGGTGATTTGAACCACGACCTCTGGATTGAGTGATTGAGACACTAAACCCTGAGCCACCGGCTCGTCAAATACATATTTAGGTATTTTAAACATGTTGTATTAAATCTTAGAAATGGTGATAAAAATTATTATAAAGTTTATATATCACCTTGCATATTCCAGCAGCATTGTATGAATATTAATGGGAATGAAAATTAGGTAGATATTGTCGTACCGCATACAAAAGATGCAGTAGAATTTTTGAGACTCATCTTGTAATTTCTTCATAGCCTATTTCACGCGCAACGGCTGAAGCGGCAACGCTTACAATGCCATTACGCAGAACCGAGCACATGGCAGGATGCTTTTAACTTATTAGTAGGCATTACCTTAATCAGAGAGCGCTAATGATAACATATCTTCTTAATTACCACTGTCGGTCATGTCGCCGGCTGTACGCACACAACAATGCTACACAAATTACGACACACAATGGCACACACGCATGACACATAAATTTGTCGTCATCGATTACCGTGGTGCAATTAGCTAACGGCCATGGGAATGACTGACTTCTGAAAATTCTGGTGCTTATACCGAAAGGCGAAACAATGGTTTTCCTTGGCAGTGATGAAGGATAGATGAATTCATCTTAGCAACAGCTGATATTTAATTTATAAGTTGAATACGTAAAACATCTACATTCAGAAACTGTTATATACAGGAGTGTACTTTAGATTCCTGATCCAATTCCTCTTCTTTATTTGCTTTATTTAAGTACACCAATTCATTACAAGTTCTAATGTACCTACTGTCAGGTCAATTGACGTATTATTTCATAATTAGATAATGAGTTTATTGCATAATGTCCAAAATTCTACAAATAAAGTTTTATTTCAGTTTTATCTAAAAACGTTACATCGAGGAACATCATCCTCATTACTCTCACACTCATCTAAGTAGTACAGGGCGACACTCAACCTCAAGACCTCGGTAGCTAAGGCTATTGTAAACCAATATATATTTTGTTCAGATATCAATGCCCGTTATTTCACTGAGCTGCGCTTTGCTGAACATCATCCAGTCTTGCAGACAATCCCTAGCACTAATACTAACGTTCTTTGAATTTAGAGTCTTTATAGACCTGCTTCATTTAGACCTAAGCATTTATTGGATGGGAACAATTCTACATTATAAATTATGAAAATATGAAGTTTCAGTAACTATATTTCCACTATCTTTAAGGTTTCAAAGCCAATATGCAAATAAATGTACAAAATCACGGTAAATAATTATTTTCAATGCCCAGAGAATTAATGTTGTGTTAACCTGACCAGTCTACAGAGAAAACCATTTCTAAATCAGTAGAAGAAAAACTGAGTTTCATTTTCAGAAGAATTAATGTTGTCTTGACCTGAAAGGTCTACAGACCTTGAAGCCTTAAAAAGCATTTCTGAAATTACCAGGAGAAAGATTCTAGATTCTAGAAAGTGCTGAGGTATATAGACATTTTCTATATCAGAAAACATAGAAAATGTTATCCACAACACATTAAGCGACACACTTGTCTACTATTGAGGAGAAGAACTTCCAATTCATGTGATCTGTTGAAGATGCGACCAAACTGAATTCTTACCATTGTTAGACGAGGTATTATTATAACATTAATCATTAAATGATTAATGTTATTAGTGATTCACGCAGCGTTAAAACAGTGGCGTATATGTTGTCAATACCAATAAGTTTAAATTTTAAACTTATTGGTGTTGACAACATATACGCCACTGTTTTAACGCTGCGTGAATCACTTTTAACACGTATTTATATAACCTAGTATATTTATTTAATGTATAGCAGTGTTTAAGTGTTTTTATTAAATTTGATGAACTTCGCTCTCTCCTGTCAAATAACTTACTATTAGTAATATACATGATTCCCAAATTGGAATACCGAACCATTTTTGGATCACTATATTATGATGTATATAAATCGCTTAAGAGCAATCTGAAGCTCTAACAAAGAAGTGAAATGGGTTACTTACTGGTTTTTTCCAGGCTTCATCGATGGTACTAATAATATCTACGTAATTGTGTGGGCACAACACAATGACCTATTAATTACACATTTCTAAATATAGCTTACATAAGCCGTAGTTAATCAGTATTGTTTAAATAATTGCATGAATATAAGAATCAAATATTTAGCATATGTGGAACTTTTTAAAATCGATACTCTGGAGTTATTACGACCATCTTCTTCAACTGTATCCGGATGTGCATCAAAATCATATTTTTTATAATTAAGTTATGACTACCAAAACACTGTACCGCACTCGACGCGCGTTTCGCCAACCAAGTTGGCATCATTTGGAGATTATGAAAACAAAACCTATGCTAACATTATGTCCTATTTATACCTAAACTATTTCTACGGTTCAGTGAACCGTCGCGACCGCTCAGTCAACCATCGCGACTGATCAGTGAACCGCCGCGACGGATCAGTAAACCGTGACTACTAACCAATAAAGCGGGCTGTATGGGATTGACCCTCTGTCACCATTCATACTATTTTGACATTTAGCAATTTCCAAACTCTCAAAAGCATCCAGCTGTCTGGAATTTGTCACATTTGTAAGTAGTCTCAAATTGCTACTATCTATTTTATAGTAGTTCTCAAACGCATGTTGGGCGGCACTAGACTTATCTGTTATACCATATTTGAGATGAGCCATATGTTCTTTGAATCTAGTTTGAATTGGCTTTCTAGTTTGTCCAACATACTTTTGATTACAGTTTTTACAGCTAATTTCGTAAATCCGCGACTTTCCCTTAGTTTCTATTTTGTTTTTTGGATTGCCTAAAAGTTTTTGTAGTTTATTTCCCGATGAATACACCACTGGCATACCTATATCTTTAAAAACCTTACCAAAACCACAGGTGAAATGAGGATTGTATTGAATAGATATGAATTTTGGGTTTTCTCTTTTATTTTGAAAAGTCGAGGAATTTCGAAGTGTCTCTTTAATTTTCGTTTCCTAATTATTTTATCAATTAATGTTACAGAATATCCATTACTCGCATTCTTCTCTAAAACGTTTTGCTTATATGAAGGAATGAGAAAAACTAATTTGTTTAAATTGTTATTACTATATAATATTCGCAAACAAATTTTTGGCTGAACGTTAACAGAATAGGCTACTCCCCTGTAGGACGGAGTTCACCATTATTAGCAAATATTAGTGATACCTAAGCACAGTCTCTTTCACGTGCTGATAATAGATTTTATTTGTTTAGTTTTATTAAGATTATCTTCAATATTTTATAGAGCTCCTAAGGAATCAAAATTAAATAGACTTTAATGGGGCGTATAATTTACCGAATTATTTCCATTAAAAAACCTTGGATAATTTCCAATATTTCAGAAGGCGATAAATACTGGACTGTAAATTATTATTGGAGCTTAACAAAATATCAGCAAGATTAAAATAACAGATAATAAATAATGAATAACCTTCACCTTTAATTCTGGATTAGAAATTATTATTAGGGACTCAACAAAATATCTGCATATATAAAAACTAGGTTTTTACTAAACAGTAAGGACTAATCGTGTTATTCTTCTTAACACATTTATTTCTATTAAGTTAATAAAATGATATTTACTATACGCGATTCATTTTAAGATCGAAGCGCCAAAATGGTAGTAACCTATACTAACCTATGTTCACTGACACTGACGTTTGAAATTTTATTCATCAAAGATTTGTTGTCAAGAACTTTAAACCAGGTAAAAAGCTTGTAAAACTATTTTGAAAGGGGTAAGTAGTGATATAAAATTAAAATAGATTTCAATATTTTTCGAGCGTTCAATCTGAAACTTAGCCTCAAAATATGTCAAATTCTTTATTGGGCATACGGCATACATACCTTTATGGAAATAGTCATCCTTAGAGAAAGGTAAAGACCACACTCTCTACTCTGCGTACTTTAGCTTCTTTATCCATACTTGTCTCCTGTAACTCTGTAATGCTCAACTTATAGTTTCCGCGATAGCTCCAGATTTTCCCGCTTTTGGAAAAATATGAAATTGATCTCGGGGTTTTTCTTTGACACAATGACGCTCACAACAATAATGATTCATATCTAATCAAAGCAATTAACTAATATAACAACGGATATTTCAAAATTCACAATAGACATACATACGCAAAACTGAACCAATACCACATGCGTTAGTTGTGCGTGCCGCCAGTAGGTAGCGTATTGCTTAGCAAGAATCGCGTATAGCCTTCAATGCTTCATAGCCTTCAGATGTTGCGGGGTTTTTGCTTCTCTTTAATGCAGGATAACTGACCTGATATAAAGGACATCTGAAATCAAAACATTTGCCAGTTTCATGAACAATTCATGGGCCAATATTGAACCTCGGATGAGCAATCAATACGACGAGCTCTCATACTACACATGATGGACATTAGCATGGAATTTGTAGAGAATTAGATTGAAACAATAAAAGAATTTGTGATACGAACAAATCCTTTTATCATATCACGAACATCTCAAAGTAAACAACACGACAGTTACAAACACAAATGCTTCGGTATTTTTGCTTCCTGTTCAAATTAATGTTCTTACTTCATCGTTCATAGATAGAAATCTGCATATTATACCTACAGTATAACAGAATATTCTTAAATCATTATATTAAGTTAAGTTAAGTTGTGGTAGCACGACTGACTGGTTAAAGATAAGATCCAAAGTAAAAAATGGGGTAAAGCAGTCTTGAGGTGAAACAAACAGAATGATACAGTCTTTATTTCAGTTCAAGCTTTCCAGGCTTTATTGTGTCTTCATCAGGAAAACTACAAAACTACTTATTAAGACAAATATATGTAAATTAAGGAAAGGTACTTACGAAAGAGTGAGATTATTAGAGAATCTCTCTAAATTTGAGAAAAACATTAAACCAGCTTCACAATTACCTAATATACCTATGTCAAAACTGGTAAAATACGACATTCTATTTGACATACTAGTTGAATTTATTACACCATCAAAAAATTTACAAATACAGTAAAATTCTCCACATGGAGCACGGGTTTAAAATATCAAGGGGAAGGCAGGAAATGGGTTAAATTTTAATCTGAAAATGTAGGAAATTACTGGTTATCGTTACAGTGCTGCGATTATTATGAACTGTAAAAATACTAGGAAAACGAATTCCCTGTATTTACACAAGAAAAGATAAAACTTATAATTTGTAACTAAATTTGAATAAAAGATATTTCTTGGAAATTACTGACATTTTTAAAGAGGACAAATCGACAAATTAAAAAAAAAGTCATAGAAAGTTTCAGTATTATTTACCTACTTTTGTCTCTAACTAAGTAGTAACAATATTACCTGAATAGCAAAGTAGAACTTTGAGTCTTAGTATTTTTAATTTCATTTTGTGGTAATTTAAAAAACTTTATATCTTTTCTTACATGAAATTTTATTTCTTTTGTCCTAATATTTTTAAAATTCATAGTTGGTACTGGTAACCAGTTCCTGCATTCTCAGTCTGCCATTTTGTATTTCACCTACCTTCAAAAGACCATTTTTTAGCTTAAAGATTATGTATTCACCATATGGCGACATC
Organism: Pogonocherus hispidulus; assembly: GCA_963924545.1. Taxonomy (NCBI): domain Eukaryota; kingdom Metazoa; phylum Arthropoda; class Insecta; order Coleoptera; family Cerambycidae; genus Pogonocherus; species Pogonocherus hispidulus. Next base: position 44,369,409 of record OZ004698.1, on the reverse strand, counting down.
CATGGAGATGTTGATGTAATGCAACGCCAGTCGGAGCATATTGCCCATGGAATAGTTGTTTTCGGCATCTCCAAATAAATAAATAAGTAGGATTGTCTTCCTCAAAGACAATACATAGAGGTCGCTGTAATGGCATCTGCAGAAAAGCAGATCGTTATCTGTCTGTCAATTAGACAATAATTGTCAGACAGGTAGTAGCAAAGACCCAAAGAGGGCACTACGGTGTATTTCACTGTATCTCGTCACTACTGTACTATACGCGATTCTTGCTAAGCAATACGCTACCTACTGGCGGCACGCACAACTAACGCATGTGGTATTGGTTCAGTTTTGTGTATGTATGTCTATTGTGAATTTTGAAATATCCGTTGTTATATTAGTTAATTGCTTTGATTAGATGTGAATCATTATATTGTTGCGTCATTGTTCCTCTTGTACAAAGAAAAACCCCGAGATCAGTTTCATACTTTTCCAAAAGCGGAAAAATCTGGAGCTATCGCGGAAACTATAAGTTGAGCATTACAGAGTTACAGGAGACAAGTATGGATAAAGAAGCTAAAGAACGCAGAGTAGATAGTGTGCTCTTTACCTTTCTCTAAGGATGACTATTTCCATAAAGGTATGTATGCCGTATGCCCAATAAAGAATTTGACATATTTTGAGGTTAAGTTTCATTTTCAGATTGAACGCTCGAAAAATATTGAAATCTATTTTAATTTTATATCACTACTTACCCCTTTCAAAATAGTTTTACAAGCTTTTTACCTGGTTTAAAGTACTCGGACAACAAATCTTCGATGAATAAAATTTCAAACGTCAGTGTCAGTGAACGTAGGTTAGTATAGGCACAGCCTTCTCTAGTACTAGCCATGAACTGAGAAAATTGCAACACTGCATCCCGTCCTAATTTCAGACCGAGCGATACAGTTTTGGTAAATGGTGCGTCTGTACTTGTGATATTAAATCATCCTATATATTTGTGTTAAATAGCGTTTAATTATAAGAGATAATTATTTCAGACCGTTGTATATTAAAGTATAATCAATGTAGATAGTGCCGTGTATTACCAATTTGATATGTAATATCATTTTCCCGAGTTTTTACATGTTCTATTTATTAGTTGGAGGTGAAGTGAAATTAACCTTGAATAGTGAAAATGCCGGCACGGTGCTGTGTACCAGGGTGTAAATCTAATTACGATTCCTCTGTAAAAAGTGAAGGGGTAAAAAGTGTTTTTGGATTCCCTAAGGACGACACATTTAAACAAAAATGGCTCAGACGTATCCCTAGGAAAGAATGGTCACCTACAAAATATTCCGTTGTTTGTGAGTTACATTTTGATCCTAACGATGTCGTTAAACTTGACAGACATCTTTTACCAGACGGTACATTAACAATGATTGCTTGTAAAGCAAAATTAAAAGCGGATGCTATCCCATCTATTTTCCCAAATTTGCCTAAATATATGTCAAAGGAAAAGTCGATTGTTCGAAAAGATCCTGAATGTAGGCGCCAACAGCAAGTTCAACAACATGAAATGTTGATACAAAATTTTGAAAAGTCAGATCTTAGTGCAAATTACAATGATTTTATAAATAATTTTTCGGAATAAGTTAATCTTGGTGAAAGTTGGAATAAAAAAGACATCTAAAATATTTTTTTATACAATAAATTTCCATGGTGAAATAGTTAAAATTGAAAATCAGATATCAATAAATAACGACCTAACAGTTAAAATATTTGTAAATCGCAGTGAACTGTATTTTAATGACTTAAAGTGGATTTTAGATTTTGATATGAAAATTAAGAGATGGTCTCAACTTCAAAATTTATTAGATAGATTTAAATATACCTATTATTCAAGTAACTCAGAAACAAGCAATACTCAAAATTCATTGCAACAGGCGTTGCTGTATTTAAAACAAGCTTTAGATTTTTGCGATAACGAGACTTTTTTATATTCTAAACAATTAAACATTATCGTAGATCAAATTAACCAAATGACAAAGTTAAAAAGGAAATACTCTGCCTCCACGATAATAATGGCATTTATGATTTATATTCAGTCTCCTACTACATACAATATGTTACAGACTTTTTTTATCTTACCTTTAGACTTTTTTACTTACGACTCTTTAGAAATTGACTTCCTTAAAACTGAAAACCAAAAAGATTTGCTGCAAGTTTAACTTTAGAAAGTATAGCTTCGGATAACTTTTACTTAGACTTCTTAGACACCTGTGTCTGTGGAAATAATGTAAATTATATTTTAGGAATAATTTGTTCAATATTTGCAAACGTTCTCTTAAATAACTATGTCAAAAGTAGCTTATTACAAACAAAATTGGGAATGCACGTCAAATACGATCGGCCACAGCCTTCTCTGCTAAAGAGGCTGTGGGTCGGCAATCGGACTAGAACATCGGCGTGGAGCGGTGTTACCAATTTCATTTCATGGCTGGTACTAGAGAAGGCTGTGGTATAGGTTACTGCCATTTTGGCGCTTCGATCTTAAAATGAATCGCGTATAGTGTTCATTTAGTCCTCGTATTTAGTCCATTTCATGGACTCTATACGAGTTATTGCATTTCCGTGCAATGTGATTGGTGTATTTTAAAAATTAAGCAACGTCATGGGCTAATATCAAAACATCAAGGTCGAAAACTGGAGCATGCGCACTTACATGTCGACAATATCCCAGTTTTAGTGGAAGTGGCGTTGAAAGCGTGTTTTTTGCAAGCACCTTATGTTTGACAATTAATTGCTAGGTCAATATGAAAGTGTGAAGACCATCACACTTTCATATTTTTCAGAAGGTGTTTTCCAAAATGCGACATTTAATTTTTTCAGCTAGAACCATTCTGCAAACGCCGTTGAAAACTTATGTGTCTAAAACTGTTCCCATACAGTCTCCACTTAATTCGTTTATTGCAAAATGAGGAAAAAACTACGAAATACTCAACATTCTAAGCTAGTTGGAAGGCAAGCTTACAGCAGTAAAAGTTAAATTGTTTGAACCCAATAACAGGACCATTACTATTCATCACATTTCGTAATATATGTATTCCCTGACGACGTATTCTAAGTCTCGAAAGTGCAATGCACCCTGTCTCTCTGATTTATAGTGTGCATTATTGTTATAGTAACAAACCGGTCAAGTCGAATCCATAAAATACTGTACTGCTAAAACGTACTGACAATGAAGGTGCATTAATAAAAGCACTCGTACGATGAGAGTTGCTCGCCTCATTTATTTTACACTATCGATGTGGAAGACAGTTGTAGGTTGAAGCATTTTTCTGCTTGTCAGTAACGATATTTTACAAGCTCAAAGATCGTTATAGGAGTCATTGTACAGGAATGTCCAGAAAATGGACTGGGTATTTGCCGAATCGCTTGTTAGTCTTATCTTTAAATGTTAGTTTGGCTAAATGAAAAGGGGAGAGGTCATTGCTTTAAAATACATGGATTGTTCTCTGTTTAGGAAAACATGGGTAAAATTAACTTAAATTGCTTACAGTTTGAGAGTTTAAATAAATTAGCCATGAAGTGAGAAGATTATTCTGTTAAACTGACCCGTTTTGTTTAAGTTTAAGATATAGGAATAAGTGCGAATTATTTTTTATTGATGTACTATTTTTGAAGAAAACTTGGAAAATAGAAACATACAAATAGTTTATCAATTCACGACCACAGGTAGGTAATAAGCAAATAAGCGCTAAAGACAGAACAGTGATTTATTTATTGTTTATTATCTATATATCTAATTTATCTATCCAATAATTATTCTGGCTAACTAAATCCAAACTTCGTATTGATTGATTGATAAGAACCGAAAAAAAACTCCTTTTACAGTGTCGTATGTTACCGTTACAATAGTTACACCTAACTATTGTAACGGTTCATTCAACCGTGTGAATGCTAACACCATGTCCTGTGAAGCGCGATTTACTATCCAATAGAGCGGGCTGTATGAGATTGGCCCTCTGTCGCTATTCATACTATTTTTACACTTTGCAAGTGACAAAGTACAAGCTAAGGAAAAGTCGGGGAATTACAAAATTAGCTGTAAAGACTGCAATCAAAAGTATGTTGGACAAACTAGAAGAACAATTCAAACTAGATTCAAGGAGCATATGGCTCATTTCAAATGTGGTAGAACAGATAAGTCTAATGTCGGCCAACATGCGTTTGAGAACAACCATAAGATAGATAGAAGCAATTTAAGACTAATTAGGAATGTAACAAATTCCAGACAGCTGGAAAATTACAAAGTGAAAAAATAGTATGATTAGTGACAGAGGGCCAATGCCATACAGCTCGCTCTATTGGTTAATAAATCACGGCTCACTCCGTTGAGACGGTTCACGGAACCGTAACAACAGTTTAGGTGTAAATAGGATATAGTGTTAACATTCACACGGTTCAATGATCCATCGCGACGGTTCACTGAGCCGTGATTTACTAACCAATAGAGCGGGCTGTATGGGATTGGCCCTCTGTCATTAATTATTCATACTATTTTTACACTTTGCAAGTGACAAGGTAGAAACTAAGGAAAAGTCAGGGATTTGCGAAATTAGCTGTAAAGACTGCAATCAAAAGTATGTTGGACAAACTAGAAAATCAATTCACCGTTTAGCTGTAAATAGGACATAGTGTTAGCATAGGTTTAGTTTTAATCATCTCCAGATGATGCCAACTTGGTTTGCGAAACGCGCGTAGAGTGCAGTATAATGTTTTGGTGTTATGTTGAAAACCACTTACATGTCGACAATATCCCAGTTTTAGTGGAAGTGGCGTTGAAAGCGTGTTTTTTGCAAGCACCTTATGTTTGACAATTAATTGCTAGGTCAATATGAAAGTGTGAAGACCATCACACTTTCATATTTTTCAGAAGGTGTTTTCCAAAATGCGACATTTAATTTTTTCAGCTAGAACCATTCTGCAAACGCCGTTGAAAACTTATGTGTCTAAAACTGTTCCCATACAGTCTCCACTTAATTCGTTTATTGCAAAATGAGGAAAAAACTACGAAATACTCAACATTCTAAGCTAGTTGGAAGGCAAGCTTACAGCAGTAAAAGTTAAATTGTTTGAACCCAATAACAGGACCATTACTATTCATCACATTTCGTAATATATGTATTCCCTGACGACGTATTCTAAGTCTCGAAAGTGCAATGCACCCTGTCTCTCTGATTTATAGTGTGCATTATTGTTATAGTAACAAACCGGTCAAGTCGAATCCATAAAATACTGTACTGCTAAAACGTACTGACAATGAAGGTGCATTAATAAAAGCACTCGTACGATGAGAGTTGCTCGCCTCATTTATTTTACACTATCGATGTGGAAGACAGTTGTAGGTTGAAGCATTTTTCTGCTTGTCAGTAACGATATTTTACAAGCTCAAAGATCGTTATAGGAGTCATTGTACAGGAATGTCCAGAAAATGGACTGGGTATTTGCCGAATCGCTTGTTAGTCTTATCTTTAAATGTTAGTTTGGCTAAATGAAAAGGGGAGAGGTCATTGCTTTAAAATACATGGATTGTTCTCTGTTTAGGAAAACATGGGTAAAATTAACTTAAATTGCTTACAGTTTGAGAGTTTAAATAAATTAGCCATGAAGTGAGAAGATTATTCTGTTAAACTGACCCGTTTTGTTTAAGTTTAAGATATAGGAATAAGTGCGAATTATTTTTTATTGATGTACTATTTTTGAAGAAAACTTGGAAAATAGAAACATACAAATAGTTTATCAATTCACGACCACAGGTAGGTAATAAGCAAATAAGCGCTAAAGACAGAACAGTGATTTATTTATTGTTTATTATCTATATATCTAATTTATCTATCCAATAATTATTCTGGCTAACTAAATCCAAACTTCGTATTGATTGATTGATAAGAACCGAAAAAAAACTCCTTTTACAGTGTCGTATGTTACCGTTACAATAGTTACACCTAACTATTGTAACGGTTCATTCAACCGTGTGAATGCTAACACCATGTCCTGTGAAGCGCGATTTACTATCCAATAGAGCGGGCTGTATGAGATTGGCCCTCTGTCGCTATTCATACTATTTTTACACTTTGCAAGTGACAAAGTACAAGCTAAGGAAAAGTCGGGGAATTACAAAATTAGCTGTAAAGACTGCAATCAAAAGTATGTTGGACAAACTAGAAGAACAATTCAAACTAGATTCAAGGAGCATATGGCTCATTTCAAATGTGGTAGAACAGATAAGTCTAATGTCGGCCAACATGCGTTTGAGAACAACCATAAGATAGATAGAAGCAATTTAAGACTAATTAGGAATGTAACAAATTCCAGACAGCTGGAAAATTACAAAGTGAAAAAATAGTATGATTAGTGACAGAGGGCCAATGCCATACAGCTCGCTCTATTGGTTAATAAATCACGGCTCACTCCGTTGAGACGGTTCACGGAACCGTAACAACAGTTTAGGTGTAAATAGGATATAGTGTTAACATTCACACGGTTCAATGATCCATCGCGACGGTTCACTGAGCCGTGATTTACTAACCAATAGAGCGGGCTGTATGGGATTGGCCCTCTGTCATTAATTATTCATACTATTTTTACACTTTGCAAGTGACAAGGTAGAAACTAAGGAAAAGTCAGGGATTTACGAAATTAGCTGTAAAGACTGCAATCAAAAGTATGTTGGACAAACTAGAAAATCAATTCACCGTTTAGCTGTAAATAGGACATAGTGTTAGCATAGGTTTAGTTTTAATCATCTCCAGATGATGCCAACTTGGTTTGCGAAACGCGCGTAGAGTGCAGTATAATGTTTTGGTGTTATGTTGAAAACTAGGTTAGTGTTATCTTCACAGTCAAATATTCCAACTCCTTTCAAGATGAAGATAGTAGCACAACAAATTTTGTCCACGGCTATTAAATAATGTATCCATTCTCGTACGTGTTGTCTCGAAAATAATACTATCCATTATTAACTGCACTGAATAATGATTTCATTATTCACTGTAGTAATGGGCAAATTTCCGTAATATTTACCTATACGCGCCTAAAAACATTTTATTAGTAAGCCTTGACCTAATTTGTCAAAGCATAATTTTGTTATTGATTACAAACGTCAATATTTGTGCGTCGTGTCATATTCATAGCGTTCCAAAAAACATATTTATAGCCATGGACAAAGTATAGTATTCTACTCACATATAATGGCTATTATTCACTCGGCTGATTTGAACCATCACCCTCATGAATAATAGCTATCATTATATGTCCGTTGAATAATATATTAATGCTATCGTAATAAAAAAGGTATCAACTTTACCTTTGTGGATCACCACAAAAATTCCAGGCAGTATGTACTTGAACTAACTTCAACTTTTCGTTTATTACCCGCATTTTGGTGATTAAATAGCGTTCGGCGTTTTTATTTAATGCAATCTTATAGCTGGTTATGTTACCTTGTATGTACTGATTATGTTTACCTTATAAATGCATGACACATTTTATAAGGAACGCAAGAACGTATAGAACACATACCTAATGTGTTCCGAAACTTTGAGTAGTTACCCATTAATTAATAAATAAACTGTCCATAGAGGGTTAGAGAACCTTTGACGATCCTTTGGTGTAGTTATTTGTGTGGTTTACTTTCAGCTAAGCCGGAGATGTACACCGAGTGATTTCAATTTTGAAACCAACCCCAGTCGTACAACTAAGCTAGCAACTTATTTACTAATCTGAATAGTTTACTAAATAACCGAAATTAGTAGTTTGCTGTTGTCAAATGTTGAAGAAAAACAACCTCCAAATACATAAAACTAGAAAAATGTTTGCGGAACTGTTGAATCCTATTCACTCAATGTAACAAATATAAGTTTGAGGTATGTTGACTGTTTGTTTTTCCTCTAGTGTAAACTGTACGAAATTTATCAGGTAAATGTTCCTTAATTCTGTCTTTTCATTCTAAGCATATAATGTAAATACATGCTTTGTCTCTCCTGTTAAAATATTGCCTTTTAAATACCCTCCCCTGTCGACAGTGGTTTATATTTGTGTCAGAACTGGGATGTCACATACTTCGTTTGTAAGAAACACAGCAAAACAATTTAATAGTCCCTATTTATTACGAGATAAAATCCCAGTCTTCATCAAGTTCACTACTCATTAGAGGAACAAAGGGAATTTGAAATGTGTGAGATGTTTTTGTTATACCCTATAGCATTCTGCGTCGACTGCTATTATGAGATATAATAATCCTTTATTGTGAGAGGGATAACCACCGTCATTATAGCCGATTTTGTAAACAAAAGGACGAAATAAATCAAAACGATAACGAAACTGAACCTCTTTCCAAGTCGACTAATTTCTATGTAATATTCTGCAGTAAATTTCAGATTTATTTTCAATATAAACCCACACGAGGCAAAAATTAAAATTTGAAAAAATAGACAACCGTTTGCTCCACTGTCAAACATTTTAAGGAAAATAGTTTATTAATACAGGGTGGGCCATGAGTGCGTATGCGGACTGTACTACCTATACCGTTAAAGTTAGAATAATAATTTTTGGTACGAAGTTAGATGCCAGTGGCGTGCATATTATAAAATTATTTTGGCACATACAAGGTGTTTAATATTAAAATGCCGAACCGAACATACATTTTTTTAAATGGAACACCCTATATATTTTAAGATTTTTGAATTAAGCATACTTTTCTTAACAATTTAATATAGCACTTAATATATCTAAATTTACACGTGGCGACGTTGTTGCAAGTTTTCTATGAAAGAGGTCGCTACTTCGCGTTATTGTAGCTCTCCATTTAAATGAGATATGACGTCCATTTTCTCATAGGATACATTAAAAATATGTCTTTATACAAGACAATATAACGATTTAAACAAAAGTTACATTTACTATACAGGGTGATACATTTCGCATATCGTAATTTTACTTCAAAATTTTAAATGGAACACCCTGTATATAATCATGTCGCCTTAAAGAGCTCGTTTTCAGCTTTCTAACGATACCATTATTTGGTGGGCTTAAATAAAATTTATTTTTTAAAAAAAGGGTTTTCAACTTAAGTTGAAATTAAGATAAGTTGTAAAAAGATAATTGAATAAAAAGTTTATACTGGCAGTTTATTATTAGTCTTATTGTTGATAACAAATTGTGAGTCACACTTATTAAAAAAATAATTCAAATTTTATTAAATAACGAAAATAACCATGTCTTCGTGGTTGGTTGTAAATTGTAAAGACAAATTATTATTAATAGGGATACCTACTATACTCTTATATAGGGTGCTTTGAAAACAAAATTGAAAAGTGGCTCGGAGAACTGTCACTGTCATTATTAATGTTTCTATTATGTTGGTTTTATTGTATCAGTCAGTATTAGAGGAAATATTCAATCTACCCATATTATCGAAAATGAATTTTACTAAAGAAGAAATGCTAGACATGATATTAGTTCTCGGAGTGATACAATACTCGGAATACTGACTGATACAATAAAACCAACACAATAGAAACATTAATAGTGACAGTGACAGTTCCCCAAGCCACTTTTCGATTTTGTTTTCAAAGCACCTTATATAAGAGTATAGTAGGTATCCCTATTAATAATAATTTATCTTTACAATTTACAACCAACCACGAAAACATGGTTATTTTCGTTATTTATTAAAATGTGAATTATTTTTTTATTAAGTGCGTCTCACAATTTGTTATTAACAATAGAACTAATAATAAACTGCCAGTATAAACTTTTTGTTCAATAATTTTTTTACAACTTATCTTAATTTCAATGCTTCTGCAAGTTTCAAACCCTTTTTTAACAAATAAATTTTATTTAAGCCCACCAAGTATGGTATCGTTAGAAAGCTGAAAAGGAGCTCTTTAAGACGATATGGTAATATACAGGGTGTTCCATTTAAAATGTTATAGAAAAATTACGATATGCAAAATGTATCACCCTGTATAGCAAATGTAACTTTTGTTTAAATCGTTATATTTTCTTGAATAAAGACATATTCTTAATGTATCCTATGAGAAAATGGACGTCATATCTCATTTAAATGGAGAGCTACAATAATGCGAAGTAGCGACCTTTTTCATAGAAAACTTGCAACAACGTCGCCACGTGTAATTTAGATATATTAAGTGCTATATTAAATTGTTCAGAAAAGTACGCTTAATTAAAAAATCTAAAAATATATAGGGTGTTCCATTTAAAAAAATGTATGTTCGGTTCGGCATATTAATATTAAACACCTTGTATGTGCCAAAATAATTTTATAATATGCACGCCACTGGCATCTAACTTCGTACCAAAAATTATTATTCTAACTTTAACGGTATAGGTAGTACAGTCCCCATACGCACTAATGGCCCACCCTGTATATTCCTACTTATAGAAATTCCTGGCTACCAAATATATTAAGTTTTTTCATTCATCTGCATTTATTTTGAAAATAATAACTATAATCATATTAAACCAAAACAGTAATTAGAGCCTTTTATAATATATTTTTAATATTATTTATTGGCTTATTTAACTGTTTATATCTTTCTTTATATAGGAATTAAGCCAAAAAGTTAACTAAGAGATATATTGTTAATGAAATTATCAAATATTATGGTTCAATGAAGTTTTTAATTTTCCTTGTTACATATTACGTTAGTTACATATTGGGGGTGCATATTGCACGCAAAGTAGTGTTTTGGACATATCTTAAAAATAATAAAGATATTGCTTCGCGTACCTAGGATTATAGGTGACGAGAAAATTAAAAACTTATTTGAACCATACTATTTGATAATTTCATTAAAAATTTATCTCTTAGTTAACTTTTTGCCTCAATTCCTAAATAAAGAAAGCCTTATAGTTTAGCACAGTCGTTATTTACACGCGGCCTCTGCAGATGCAGGAACCAGAATACGCCTTATTGCTTTTAGTAGTTAATATATTAATAAATATATCATATGGCTCTGGTAGATTCCCTGAATTTCTGTTCTAGACATTAATATTTCACGGAACTATTACAAGATGGCGGAAGGTAATTAAGCATAACATATACTAAACGTATCGCTCCTACAAATTTTAGGCTAGGTGATGGGTATATTCTGCAGTGCGGTACTGATGAGATTAAACAAGATCTAAACCGGTCTATATAGTGTATATGTGTATATGTTATATTGTACATGTAAGAGGTATGTACAGCAAATTGTGGTCTATAAATAAGCACCCCTCATGGAATAAAGGCAGGAAAATAGCAGTTTTGGCTTAATTCATTTGTAGTTCTTATTTACGTTAAGCTTTTGCAGAAGCATGCACTTGACAGGAAAAAATTGAAATTTTTTGCTCCTTTCATTGTATCTTGTTTAGGTAGTAATAATAAGTCCTCCTATTTAGATTTCATAAATATTGAATTCCATCGTCTTGAACGAAAATAGGCCTTGTATCACTATGGAAGTTTTGAAATATTTTAGAAATCTAATAACACTCTTGGATATATTTAGAGACTATAGTAGAGGATGCGAAAAAAATTACTTAACAGACATATTCAACATTTTTACAAAACCTCTTTTGTTAACGTCAACGCTGAGGCAATATTTATTCAAATACTGCTCTGATTTATTGTTGTTTAGCATGCCCTGGTTTCTAGATTAATTCCGAAGAAAGCACGTTGTTGGATAGTTTGTTTTATATTAAAGAGATAATGGAACTATCAATAAGACTTTTGTTAACAAATTAGCCATCAATGGTTAGCAAAATCATTGTAGAGGTACTATAGTTAGACTAAGTTAAATTAATACAATATTTAAATTTGCTGAAACTTGATGTTGCAGAAACTTTGTCAATTTTTAAGACAAGCGGTTAGATAGGTGTTATTTTAGAAAATAATTTTACAGTGTTATAGACACACAGTCCAGTCATTGCTTAATGAATTAGACTAATTAGAATTTCGTGTGAGCCACTGCCTAGCCCATCGGTTTGGCCCAGGTTTGATCCCCTGCTGGGACAATGGCCACCTCACCTACTTTAAGATATCGTTATATTCCTGACATATAAAACTATAAATTGTTTAAAGGAGTGTATCTTTCTATAACATGAAACACAAATTTATACCTTTAAGATGAATTTTAATCTTTTCTAATTTAAATTCAACCTTGAATATATATAGTCTTTAGAGGTGCTTCCAGACAATGCTCCAATTTTGTAAGAACTACGAGTACAAGTACATATGTAATGATCGATGGTAATTTTACTGAGTGCTATATTTGGACTACCAGCCATTATTTATTAGATTTATGTATTATATACGGCTTCTATTTAGCTTTGTAATATAATATTGCCTTCCGTTCAGTAACCAGTATAATATCTTGGCTCCCGTTGCTCAATGTCAAACTGTAGTACCTTTTCCGTTGTTACTCTATAATTTATTATCATTTACTATCATATAAAATTGAAAAATGACACATTACAGTATAAAGAATTTACATCTCTTACATATAATTATATCATCACATGTAATTTTATTATTTTTTGTGAACATTCACCGTTGTACTTAATTTATTTTTCTTGTACCATTCAGATCTGTGATTACTCCCGTCAATCGAAATATCATAAACCCAATCACGTTTAAGGCACAGGCAGGCAATGTTATAATTCTGTTTAAGGATAGTCTAAGACTTGAACTTAAATCAAAATTCTAGTAGGTTCAAAACACATGTTTTCACTGTTAAAATATATTGGCGGGTACGATTTTCCTCAAATATTTCTAATTCAGTTGAAATTTTATTGGAATTTAAATCTAGATTCCAATTGCAACACTGTTAAGGTACGTGTCTATCTGAGAGCATCTAGCGCGAGTGACTCTCGATAGTTACTGTTAAGAGGGTACATTTGAGAGCAATTTGAGGAATTTTTACTGTCAGCTAGATAACGAAACACTCGCCGAGTGCTTACTCTCAGAGATATCTGTCAGGAGGATATCCATTTGAGATTTCTGTTTCATCAATTTCCTTTCTTTGTGTGTAGTGTGAAATAAAAAATTAGGGAGGTGCAATCAATCATGAATGTACAAAAACTTCGAGGAATTGTTGTTGCACATACCCTGTTAAAGAGAAAGCAACAAAGAAAGAAAAAATGTTGGATCAAGCCATGGATTCAGAGAAGGTGTGAATTTGGAGCATGTTCTGCACTAATAAGAGAACTTAAAATTGAAGATGCCCAACCATTTCGAAACTTTGTACGTATGAATGCAGTCCAAGTGCAATTTATAATAGACTTAGTTGGACTAGTAATTCTCAAAATTGATACAAAATTAAGGAGAGCAATTTCTGTTTATGAATGCGTTATGGTTACATTGCGTTTTCTGGCATCAGGTTTGTATAGAGTTATTAATGGAATGTGAAAATGGAAATATACAAATTTGCGAATAGCTGCCATTTTAAACAGGGTTCGGAGTGACCTGGAAAACCTGCAAAACCTGGAAATGTCAGGGATTTTTTTTTGTACGCAAAAAGTCATGGAAAAGTCATGGAATTTTTTAAAAGTTGTGGTTAGTCAGGGAATTCTAGTTTGCGACCTGGAAAAATGTATTTGAATTAGTGGAAATAAATCGTTTGCACGGAAAAAAATTAGGAATGCTTTTCTCAAAATATTTGTGAAATACATATTTTATTTTGAATACGGCTGTACATTCTTCAAACTTCAAATGACGTCACGCAGATGATTCTGATTGGCAAACCATAATAATAGAACACTATTGTAGAATTGTAGACAATTTTTTGCGAACCACTTAACATTACGTTGCCTATCTTTGTTTATCCTATTGGTGAAAGAGGGGGTTATGATGATTGTTATTTGCCAAAAATTGCATTATGATTATGAATCTATGTCTGTGATTGTTTTCCGTGAGCCGTGAATTGACTTGACTTGACATTTATAAATGTTTCTCTGGTTGAAAATTGCACAATGCACAGATTGTAAGGTACGACGAAAGCATATATTTTACCTAGAAATTCAGGATATTTTAAACATGTCCTTTTTTGCAGTTGTTGCCCCTAGCTTTCGCGCCTCTTATTTGAATTCAAATACACCAAAAAGTTATAGTTTTTTTTTTAAATAAAAGTTACATGTCACATTAGTTATGTTGCTTACTCTTTTTGTAAATGTGCTGAGATATCTCGCACAATTCTACATCCAAGCCCATATTTGAACAAAACGTTTGTAACAATATATTTTCATCAATGTAACTATTCTCATATACCACATGATATTTGTTTTGATGGTTTGCCTATCCAAACAAATTGTTCTTAATAAAGCAAATAATGTTTATAAAAGAACCTGGAAAAAAATCATAAAAGTCATGGAAAATCTGGAAAAGTCATGGAATTTTTGATGCCCTATAAACTCCGAACCCTGTTAAATAATTATGGCGATAATTATCACAATACAAAACGTGTTCGTATTTCAGAAGTAACTGTCCGCTAGTAAAAATCATATGTATACACTTGAGAGCAAAATGCTGCGAGTAAGCTATTTGATAGTAAAATGGATACTCTCTGATAGTTCGCTCTCGCAGAACTCTCTGATACTCGCAGACGCGTATCCACTTACGAGAACTACTCTCGAGAGGTTCTCGCGCTAGTAACACTCTCAAATGGACACGTACCTTTAGCGTCAGATATTTATTGGAGAATTATCTTATATACCTACTGCCAATTGTATTCTAATTGCAAACAGTGGGAACCTCAGTGGAATAGTATTGATATCCAAAATGTGTTTTTACTGGGGTCCAGTTCTGATGATACTGTTAAGATAACTGTAATTTTATTTTAATGTTATTTTGCCCAGCTAGAACCTACTTGCAATTCAAACTCGATTTAAACATAAGCAACTACGCTACTACGCTTAATAAAAAAATTTTATTCTATCAAACTATACATAACTCATTACAAGTAACTGGGATCGTTACCTATATATGTTTTTAATCAGCAGACAATTTTTTTAGTCATAACTCACTGCATATTAAAACATTTTATTATACAAAAACGTGCTCCTCTGCAATAAATTCCGTGCGAGGAAGGAATGCCTAAAAATTAAAGCAGAAAGTATATCCTTATCCGGCATTTCACAAGCGTCTGCTTTTATGCTTTTTATTATAATCTCCTTCCTTAAAACAGCTGCTAATAAAAATACGTTTAATGAGTGGAACGGGTTGACTGCCTCCTAACAAAGTTCTGTTATTTCCTTTAAATTTAAAACTTCCCAGGGCTTCATTCCTCCTGGGCAAAGATTAGAATTCAGATAGAATTATGCTGGAACTTTTATCATGTTTCCAGTTTAGAATATTCTCTCATATATGTATAAAGTTAAATAAATATATTCCAGCAGTTCTGCATTCAGTGTAACTCGTTATTCAACCTACGATTCCAACTTGGTGCGTTTTGTGAGGGGAATTGTTAACCATTGTCTATTGTCACGCAACAACCAGGTTACTAAGTGGTAGGATATCTTATCTTTGAATAAACCGTAACACAGCAAACGGTAGAAATTGAACTAACTATATAAAAATAACGGCATATGTAGTTGTCAAAATTTATTTTTGTATTGTATTATTTATTATAAATGTCTTATTTCTTAGTCTGCGAGGGGTAAATCACGACAATAAATATAAAAGCAAATTCCACGAAATTAAGTTTGGAAAAGTTCAAACACTAAATACGATAATGTTTGTAGTGGCGAGATACAGTGAAATACACTGCAGTGCCCTCTTTGGGTCTTTGCTACTACCTGTCTGACAATTATTGTCTAATTGACAGACAGATAACGATCTGCAGAAAAGCAGATGCCATTACAGCGACCTCTATTGTTTTTGAGGAAGACAATCCTACTTAATTATTGGAAGGAGATGCTGAAAACAACTACTCCACGGCCAATATGCCCCGACTGGCGTTGCATTACATCAACATCTCCATGGATGTCGCCCCATCCTTCATCAAGACCAAATACCAGACAATGACCGGTTTCGATCTTGTTATGATCTCATCAGATTGCCATAGGTATCGGAATCGATGAATGATCTGGCGACATTGATTGCCTAAAGGGCATATGTGAATGTTTGTAGTGGCGAGATACAGTGAAATACACTGCAGTGCCCTCTTTGGGTCTTTGCTACTACCTGTCTGACAATTATTGTCTAATTGACAGACAGATAACGATCTGCTTTCCTGCAGATGCCATTACAGCGACCTCTATTGTCTTTGAGGAAGACAATCCTACTTAATTATTGGAAGGAGATGCTGAAAACAACTACTCCACGGGCAATATGCCCGTGGAATGTAATGCAACGCCAGTCGGGGCATATTGCCCGTGGAGTAGTTGTTTTCAGAATCTCCTTCCAATAATTAAGTAGGATTGTCTTCCTCAAAGACAATAGAGGTCGCTGTAATGGCATCTGCTTTTCTGCAGATCGTTATCTGTCTGTCAATTAGACAATAATTGTCAGACAGGTAGTAGCAAAGACCCAAAGAGGGCACTGCAGTGTATTTCACTGTATCTCGCCACTACAAACATTCACATATGCCCCTTAGGCAATCAATGTCGCCAGATCATTCATCGATTCCGATACCTATGGCAATCTGATGAGATCATAACAAGATCGAAACCGGTCATTGTCTGGTATTTGGTCTTGATGAAGGATGTGGCGACATCCATGGAGATGTTGATGTAATGCAACGCCAGTCGGGGCATATTGCCCGTGGAGTAGTTGTTTTCAGCATCTCCTTTCAATAACTAAATACGATAAATCATACGTCCTAAAAGATAATAATAAATAATACTGATAATAATAATATATTTATCCCCCATTCTCAACATAATTATGAGACCGGAAGTCAGATAACTATGTGGGAGAAGCAGCGGCATATTATTATTTTGCAGGCCGCGAGTGCGTGAAGATGTTATGTATCTACTTATATCTGTGAGTGCACAATTTCTTAGTTCAAACGAATTGATCTTATAAATAAATAACTAAATAAAACAATACTTTCAGTTACTGTACTAGAGATAGTATAAAAATTCGAAATGGAGCAATAGAAAGCTGTACAAGTAAGTGTTTCTACGAACACCTAAAAAGTGTCGTACTTTAAATAAATATTTATCTCGAAAATTACACACACAGTCACAATAATAAATAATCAGTAATTTCAATATTTTTTATGTTCTTTAGATAAAGCTGGAAAAAGTATTGTTAATTTCTCGGTGGGACACTTTTTTTAATTACTGTAAATTTCTATTTTCAAGTACCTACGTATTACAACAAAAATATTAAATGAATACCCCAAACTTGTATTCGTCATATTATGAATTCTAGAATTATCTACAAGCTTGTCAATATTTGGAAAAACTAGTTTTATTTTTTAATATTAATATTAATAAATTATTAATATTTACAAAAATTAAATTTAACGCAAAATTGACACAACGTTATGTTAAAAACAGGTTTTATCTGAATTTTGTAAAAATTACACATTTTTTATAATTATATTTTATTCTTGAAGAACTTGCAAACTTACTTGAAATATTTACACAATATAGGGAGTGACATATTTAACATTGTGTAAAATACTAATATTATTTCAATAACAACAATAACACCAAATTGTACATATTTCCAAGTAATCAATTTTTAATTAAATTAAACGAAATTTTGCTTAGTATTTTGTTCATGTTTGTGTTTTCATCAAATAAACTCTAGTAAAATAAACAACAGCAAGGTATTAGAAAATATTTTGACATTCTTGTTAACCCCGTCAAAAGTATTTTCTCCCCCTCATCTTTTCTCCAGTACATGTGGGTTTTATTGGAATATTAATAAAATTTGTGTATTTTAGGTATAAATTTAGGTTTTTAAACAGGTATTTTTGTATTTTGAAAACTGTATTTCCCCAAAAAAATACTAATTCGCGAATCTCAGATCCCCAGAATTCGATTTTCAGTGGAATCAGATCATAAATAGCAAAATTAATCTACCAAATGGCAGCTGTCGTCTTTATTGTACAGCAGGGTTGTCAAACTCGCGGCCCACAACGAACATTTTTGCGGCCCGGCCAATATATCGCAACACAATAATATTTGATAAAATAACAAACCGACGCAGAATAAAAATAAGATAGGTAGAATTCGCTAAACGTTTTTTTAATTATACTCTTTTTTTGCTATTATTAAACAAAATGCGTACCCAAATTTCTCCCGAAATAGGAAAGATATAGTAGCAGAGAAGAGATGTCAAGTGTCAGGACGTAAACATTAAATTTTTCTTGTTCTTTTATACATGTTTATTTTAATGTATTATTCGAAATAAACCTACGTTTCTATGAATATCGATTTTTTTGAGGCCCACCTAAAGTTAAACCTTGTTTGTTTGGCCCAAGTTAACTTTTGAGTTTGACAATATCCTTGTTGTACAGGGTATTCCAAACAAAAGTAAGCACCCTGAATACCTTTGAAGGTAAAAATGTTTTGAACAATTGCTGAAACACGTCGACCTTGTTTACTCCACCCCTCAAAAAATTCAAAAGGTAAAGGGGTCGAGTGATACATATTTTGAAAGTTCATTGAATTCTCTACGTAACTTTATCTTTTTTTAAACATTATCTATTCGTTCCTGAGTAAACTAATTTTATTTTTGATGATTGCACACAATCGAAATCGTTTAAATGATCTAAAATACACGACTCTGGACACATAATACAGTAAATGTCTATTACTCAGAATAAATGTCAATAATAGACATTTTTGCACGATCAAGCTTTCTTTGTTCACTTACCATGTTTATTTCCACGACAGTAGGATACAAGAACCCTAAACAAAGAAGGACTGATCAATTAATTCATAAAAATTTGAAGGTCATTTTCAACAGATTTCTCGTAACACGTCAGTGGATCCTCTATTGCCAAATTGGCCTCTAATTGCAGTTTCAAAAATTTTCAGTCAAAATATCCAACCCAATATTATTTCAGAGACTGTATTAATGCAATCAAATGTGATTTTAAAGTACTTATATGTGTTTTACAATATATATCATACGATTTGAAGTGCGTTGTGCAAAAATCGTTGTCGATTTGACAACTGTGATAACTTGTGTTTTGTTAATCAGTGCACAGATTACTATGATATGATACAGAAATACTTTGATATGATGACATGACTGATGACAGTGATGACATTCCAAAGACAACCGAGACATTCTATATGACAATGTGACATATATAGGTTATGTTAAAAGGTTAAAACTGTCAAATTAAAACAAAGAGGATATTTAAATTTCAAATCTCCCTCTAAACGGAATCCACTGACGTCACATAAGTGATAAACAAATGTGATTGGCTGTTACTGATTGATCAGTCCTTTTTTGTTTAGGGTTCTTGAGTAGGATACGCTTACTGGTTGCCAAGGTAATTAACAAAACAATAAGTAATTCCCTTACCGTTCTAGAACGGTAAGTACATATTTGTCAAAATAGACATTTTTAACATCGCATTGATTTTGAATGGGTTATCTAGAATTCAGTTTAAAATTTAATTGAATTAAAAGAAAGATGTATTTTTAAATCTATTTATTGATGTTGAAACACAAATTAGAACATGTCTTTCTTAGTAAACACACTTCGATAACCTTTTCTTATCGATAACCAACATTTTTCCGTTTGAGGTAACCAATTAATGTCGAAAATTTGGCAATATCAAGAGAGTCATGTACAAAAATTGTACTTTTTAACATTGAATACTCTGCCCATAAGCTTCCTGGAGCTTTTAATTTTTCGTTCCTTTGGATAAAGTACGCCACCATAACTTTCTCGCAAATATGTTGGTTTTTTGTCTCACACCATTTCTTGAAGATCTTGTATGTATTTTCATATCGCTCCCTTGAATTCTCAGGAATTACTGTGGAACATCCAACACTCCACGCTTCTTCTAAGTCTGCATCTAAGGACGAGTCGCTCATTTTACAAACACTTTGTTCTTTTAAATTCTCGTAAATGTAACAATGCGTCGTAAAATTTGAGAACTACCAATTGCTGATAAATAAACCATAGCTACTAGTTTCAGAATTGTCAGTTTCGTCAATAAACATCAAAAACCTGCTTCGCAAATTTATTCAAAAACGCCACTTTTGACATTACATGAAAAATTAAATACTTATGTATAACTTCGTTTTAATTTATTGCGATCGTGCAAAGAATAGTATAAGCATCACGAACGTTAAGGGTTATACCGTTCTCAGACAAAATTGGAGGTTGGGCGAAGCGAAACATTGTCTTCAAACGGTAAATTACCCTTACCGTTGTGACAAAAGCACACAGGGTAAACGTCAAGTAAAGTAAATATCTTTAGAAAGTAACATCTGGCTCAAATAGATAGATTTTGTAAAACCATCTCTGGTTCTGTAGCAAAGATGTCATTTTGGGTCATAAATAGTATTGATAATTGTTCGGGCTTAACAGATTTAGTAAAGCATTTTATGGATGCCTAATTCCGTGCATCCCTGGACACGGAACAATGTTGAGGACACAAAGCGCCAATTGGGCGTAACTAATTAAAGCCAGTAAATTATAATGAATTATGGTGGTACTTGGAAGTTCTCGGAAATACGATCTTTTATATGTTCAGTTAAGTGTAAAGGCATAGGTCAACCAGGTTTTTTAGGGGAGTTTTTCCTGGAAGAGTATCAATAGAGTAAGCCGTAACTCCCTCTCACTTTGAGACGAGGATAATATCTAAGGGTTTTAGGTCACTAACTAGTAAACAATATTTTGATTGGCCACCGTGACAGAAACATGTCATGGTTCGCGGTACTAGACAGAGAGAAGAAACGTACTTTAACAACCAATGGGATTAGTGTATGTAAATTTCATAGCAAAGAAACTTTACTTGGAAAGTTTCGACTGAAGAAAAGTTAGTCTCCCGCGGTACGACTTCACCACCAGTTTGTAATTATTTGGGGCTTCTCCTCATAGTATGAGGGCACATCACCCAGGCAGGGTAAAGTACGTTTCTCGGGCTCGAAGT
Source organism: Pogonocherus hispidulus (assembly GCA_963924545.1). Classification (NCBI taxonomy): domain Eukaryota; kingdom Metazoa; phylum Arthropoda; class Insecta; order Coleoptera; family Cerambycidae; genus Pogonocherus; species Pogonocherus hispidulus. The sequence continues at coordinate 44,348,314 of OZ004698.1, read as the reverse complement.
AGACGCCGTTAGTTGTTTTATATAGAGTCATTCAGTTTAGAGTTCATTAGTATTGTATTCAGTCGTTTTCTTAGGTCAAATATTATTTCAGTATTTTGCATTTCTATTTTGTTTACGTTTCTAAATTCTATTTATTTGTTATTAAAAACCCTTGCCTAAAAGTGCTGTGTTTTCGTGCAAATCCGCCCAACTACCCTCTCAGTGTTAGCATATAAGAAGTGTCCCAGGAATACGTCCCTACATCGAGATTCAGGATAAGATAACCCACGGTAAGTCAATACTCTTTTTATACGTCAATCACAGCATATCTCGAACCCCGCGACAGATAAATCGATTCAGTAGTAAAACTTTAGACTCCCTTTCGAGATAACTGAATAATTAAGTAAGTTCCGCGAAGCCTGTAGAGTACATCGACCAGCCTGTTACTGTGCGTTTCACGAAGTTGTATCCCGGATTGGAATGTTCGGATTGTCAGGATTCGCTGGCAAATCCTGTGGGAGACTGGCACGCGCGCTTAAATCGCACCACCTCAATTTGTAGCGGTCCGTAACCGAGATGTGCCAATGCATTGAATTTAACTAATAACATGACGACGCTCCATACGTTGGAGATATATACTAACATTCTAATCCGGGATACAACTTCGTGAAACGCACAGTACACCGTTCTTAATACTTAATATACTATTACTCTATATTCAGACCTAACAAGCCGAAATACTAGTATAGAGAAACATCTAAATGGGAACTGTTTTTTTCAAAACAATTATTTTCACGATGTTTCATAAAGAATCGTCCGCTTCCAGTATCCACTTTACATAATACTGTGATATAAATAAATGCTTTCATCTGAATCCCTAGTTCCTGCGTTTGCTTTATCTTTAATTCTATTATATTCCTACTATCAAATAAACTTTATTTAGAAAATACACTTCTACAATACTTGAACTATCCTCCCTATATGCACGAAACAATTACCGGTAAATCCACAGGCAGGATTCGAAATCTTTGCATTTCGCGTACAGTTCGACGAGCATGGCAGAAACCCGCCCGTCTCCTCCCGGCTTTAATAATAAAAGCAAATGATGGCATTGCGGTGGCTGAAAATTTCCTAAATCAGAAATATGCAGCTTCCGGCGGCTTCATTATAATCGCAAAGAGTGACTGCGGACGAGTATCTGCATATGCGAGAGAAGGCAAAACACCTTCCAGCAAATTGGAGCGAAGTGGAGTAAGTGCAAGCTTAATGAAAAAGGAAAACCGAGAGGAGCACACAAACTATTGTTAGGAAATGTGCAGATGTGTGTGGAGTGTTTATTAAATAGAAATTCATTCTCTAAAAGAAACGTGAGTGCACAAAAAATGAAAAATTATCGTGAGGAATATAAATTAGAAATGACAAAAATTTCCCACGGTAGCACATTATTCTGATCTTAAATATGTAAATTAAAAAGCTTAAATGTATCGTTTTCTGAGTAATTTAAATCTAAAATGACCAATTGAACCAGAAACCAATAAAGATACATTTTTAATAAAACGTGTGGAGGCATAAACGGTCGAAACAGCTCGGCGTCCTTACCCACACCTTTGTCTATATGTTACAAGAAATATCCAATTTCAGGCTATTTCAGTTTGTGCTAGGACATACTAAAATTTCCTATCGTTGTTAGGAACTTTGCATTTTTCCTAGGACATACTAGTATTGCCTGATAGTAGGATCAGGGCTTAATATCGGATATTTCCTACCACTAATGAGTCTATTTTAGTTTGGCCTAAAAACAATCAGGCAATATTAGTATGTCCTAGGAAAAATGCAAAGTTCCTAACAACGATAGGAAATTTAAGTATGTCCTAGGACAAACTGAAATAGCCTGAAATCGGATATTTCAGCAATCTTTGCAACTCTATAGTAAGATCGCCCACTAAAAAACTCAACTGATATCACTCAGAAAATAATTTTATATATGAACAATGCTTCTTATGTAAAAAACCTATTTTAGAATAAGAGAAGTTCATGAGCTCATTAGAATATATTAATCTTGGTAGTTCTTGTCAGTACTAAAAATTTTTCCCCTCGGCTCAGATCGAAGAAGGGATTGAAACCGGAGTAAAGTCTGGATCTCTCTGCCTAGTTGCTACCCAACTGAGCGAGCGCCTCCAGGCAGCTCCATACCCTTTTTTGGTTCCTACCGAATGGTAAGAACTAAGAGCTTTAAGAGCTACTTCTTGGTTTTCTGAGAAAATATTATCGATCTGCTTTTGTTCCAGTCTCTGTATACATACAATTCGATACACGGTATCGGTCGTTTTATTATTTATTTTTTATTTATCGTTTTATTTTATTATTATTTATATATTAATTATTAACTTAGTTTAAAAAAATCTCAAAAATCAATAAATCAATTCTGTTCAAATTTCACGTGGCGTATTGGTGATAACCTGCATTATCAAATCTGAGTCCAATTCGAAATGCCATTGGCCTGTCTGATTTTCTATTTCTGGCTATTTTCAGAAAATTAATATTACACCCTGTATAACATAAACTCTTATACGGATTCTCAAATAAAAATATATTCAATTTGGAGACAAAGACGGATCGACAGTAAGTAAAGTGTGCATTAAACAGAGAAAAATAACTGAGTATGGGTGGGCCGAGGTATCAGTTTCTATCGGCGGGAGATGTGTCAGGGTGACAGAGGTCAGAGATGTGGCCACAGAGGCCACTGTGGCCACAGAGGCTGATAAAGGTGTTACTAAAATATTTGTATTGCCATACTCGCTATCTCCTAATACACTACAAGTGTCAAATTCATTACTTTGTAATCTGCCCTTGATTCGACTGCATTAACAATTGTCTGGTTACCTATGTGCTGATCCAGGCCACCGTGCAACTATGTTACTCGAAGATGTGCATAACAAATACTTTGAACATTCCAGGAGAAATAATCCCTACGGTTTCGGTACATCACTGGTTGATTCCCACCTGGTGACTGAATGCGAATTGTTTCAGGTAGTTTTATATAAGTTCACGTAATGCCGCTATTGCCTCAGTTACGCCTGTTACAATACCAAGAACAAATATAGGTTATGTTTCTGAAAGGGACAGAGCTACGAGATAACCAATAGAAAGCAAGAATAACTATATTCCGAGTATATCTGGCCGAGTTCGGAGGTATAAAATATTCCATAGTTTATTCCCAAAATAAAGTTATACGGCGATTGTAGAACACTCCTTTCAACGATATTCTAAGTATAACTTTATCCGTGGTATATACCTGCTTTGTAGAACCGGCCCTTAGGGTGTGGCTCTCAGCTGCGTTCCCCCACTAAATAATGAATTAGAAGTATTTTCTAGAATCATGTTATTTATATATGAGCTGTATTTATATATGATTTAACTATATTTAACATGTACTAATTTTTTGTGTCTTTGTATCCAAATTGAAGATATTTTTATTTGGGCACCTGTATAAACTCTATGTTCAATTTCCTACTAAAAAGTATTTTTGAAAATGTTTATATAAGCGCTTAGTTTCTAAGGAAATAGACTTTTTTGAAATCGTGTCTTTCTTTAATATTTGTAACTTATTTGTGGTGCGTTTTCATGATTCTTAGTTTGCTTTGGGATGACACCACCTGTAAAATAACAAAAAGCAGGAAACCAGATAGCATACAAATTAAATATTCAAGGCAAACTTCTAAAGTTTGCCCCAAAAAAACACTGTATAATATGTAATAAGATAATGATGGTTATTTGGAGAAAACTTTAGAAGCTTGCCTTGATACTGCACTTTGAATATTTAATTTGTATGCTTCTGGTTTCCTGCTTTTTGTTATTTTACAGCTGGTGTAATCCCAAAAGAAACTATGAATCGTGTCTTCCTTTTTTTATTCATATTCAATATTAGCTTTTTCAGAAAACACGAAATAAGAGGCACATTAGTTTCCCATTGAAAGATCTTGTCTAGGTTTATATTCGGAAGTCTGATGTGACATTTATACTTTTTCGATTTCTTGAAATATAATTGTTTAATTTTTTGGCAACAAGGCAGCGTTATGGATTATTGTGCTATACCTAGATAAAAAAACATGATTTCTAAAATATTTATTTACTCAGAGGGACCTTACATGCGTTTCAGGAGAAAGTTTATAGAAAATTTTGTTGTGTTATGGACATGTGAATAGGTTAGTATATGTACATCATAACAAATTTGAAACAATTTATAATTTGAACCACCCTGTATGTGAACAGAAGTGTCCGCATAGACGAAAAATAGCTCTTCCAACCTATTGGGTCTTCTCAGTCTTTGTATATCAAGTTTGAACTTTCCTTATTCTGTTTATCTCCTTCACTGTAACATCCATTTGTATTGCGACAAGACTGGTTTTAAGGTGCAGTCTCTGTAATGCATATCCCCGTCTTCTCACTCTTTGAGGAATCGCAAACATTAATTGCACAGATGTACTTAGATATAGCAACATCCCACGTAAAAAGAACTGTTTCGGATAAACTTCTAAAAATGTGAGAGGTTGGTTGCTTGTAAGGTGAGTTTAGAAAATTTAGTTAAATCGTTGCTTGCTATAAAATAAGTTAGCATGAAAAAATAAACTCGTCTTAGTTTTACTCTGTGGTAGAGTGAAATAAAACAACTTTTTAAACAGATGCCGCTGAATCTGTTGGTTAGAAGTTTATGCATTTAAGTTTACTGCTGAAAATGCAATTGCAGCTCTCCAGCATCGTCAAGGTAGATCTCAGAAAAATGCCCAGATGACAAGTTCTCTGTTTTTTTTTTACTCTTACATCATACATGAACTCTAAAGGTGATATAAATAGGCACCGCTTCAACCTGCTCTTTTAAAGACGGTGTTACGACAGTTACTCTTTGTTTCTTTTTATAGCTTCGATCAACTACAACTTTTTAAGAGAAACTTTATCAGTCATTATTTGTTGCAATAATAATCTTGTACTGTACCAGATATAAGGTCACTTCACAGTAATTATCGCTTATAGAAGCCAAATTGACAACCTCATGAAGTCTGTCGAATATTGGTAAAGTATATTTTATCTTTTCCAAATTGAAAAGTAATGGTAAGTGAACAATGGTTTTTCTAATCTAATTGCTAAGATTAAAATGAACTTTAGCGGCCTGACGGTAATATTACAATAATCATGCTAATTTTAAGTGGCTGCTTTTAAAATATATTCTATATTCTGTTCGTTATTAGTTTTATAGTGAAGAATATATTTATCTTTACTTTTAATGGTATGTAAGTTAGTTTCAAAATAAAAACAAGAATTAGGTACTCATGAATTTTGTTCTGTTACTATTTAGTCATTAAACTCGTCTTGGCATGTCTTCGTAAATTACTTTAAATAATAATTCTACTTTGAAGAAAATAAGAATCATTGTGATTTATATAAGTATACATTGTGATTGATTTTACATATCTAACGTATCTACGTTACGTAATATTTTGGTTATTAGAAACCATATGAAAAATGTTTAAAGGGAAGACTTCATAGCTCTTTAATATGGTGTATTAAAAAGAAAACTATTAAAATAAAGACAAAAGTGCAAGATAAACATATTTATTGTTTGAAAGGTACCATATGTTTTATTTTAGATATTCTTAAACAGGTTAAAATTATTTTGCAATGACACCAAATTAAGTGCAAGTTGTTTAAAAGGTGAAGGCACAGAAGGTTTTTGAGAATGCAACACCATAACCCTGGAAATGTAATCGTACCAGTTGAAATCGATTTTATTGTTATTATTTCATTAAGAAATGTTGTTACAGGTGTTCATTTGTTTCTCTAATGTAGCATTAGGGATCCCCTCATTAAAAATTTACCTGTCTGAGCGTTTCACGTAAATCTCTAAAATAGGGCCAAATAATTATATTTCATAAGTGATTTCCACACTGCAGATATATTTGCTATTTGCTATTTGCAATTATGCGCTTCACTTATTATTTTATATATTATAGATATGTACTTAGCTGATTTAAAAGAAATACTTTTTGTTTCAGAATGACAAGCAAATACCGAGAAGTAGGTAAGCATTTTTTTAAACACAATATCTAGAGATACTTATTTTAGAGTTTATATTTCTAGAATTTATGCATTAAATTAAATACATATACAATTTAGATTCTTACTAACAAGTATAGGTACTTATATATAGATATAGATATTCCACCAAGGGAATGCACTTCTAATAAATAAAGGGTGGGTCATCTGTTGGTTTCTTGTTAAAATTGGTACTACAACTCCAACGTTGAATATTTTTAAATTATTTATGGAAAATTATTTCGGTTAAATGGCTACCGCATTTGGCTTGGCAGTAGCCCATCCTCTTCACCCAATTTTGCAGAACATTGGTGATTGTTTGGGGCTCTATTTCACAAATAGATTGATGTATGTTTTCCTGAACTGCGTCAATTGTTTGTGGATCATTGGTGTAACAACGGTCCTTAACATTTCCCCATAAAAAATAGCCCAATGGCATCAAATTGCAGCTGCGCGTGAATGTCTTCGAAAGGGATGTTAATACGGTACCGAATTTAGGACCGCGAAAGATTGATTGTTGCACGGCTGGTGTGGCACGTTGCTCCATCCTGTTGAAACCAAAGCTCGTTCAACTCCAAATCGTCTAATCGCGGCCACAAAAAATCATTTGCCATTTCTCTGTATCGCACTCCGTTTATCGTAACGTTGTTACCATCTTAGTTTTGAAAGAAGTAGGGACTAAGATGCCACTACTCCAAAACCCACACCAAACAGATGCATTGGCTTCTCTTTACAGAACCCCAAATCTTACAGTTCTGTTTATTGACAAATCCTCAAGATGAAAATGAGCTTCGCCTGAAAAGATGATTTTGCGTCCAAAATCGACGTCATATTCCAACTCATTTAAAGCCCACAAAGAGAAGCAATAACGACTCTTATGATGGTCATTCCGCTTCAACTGAGTATGGTACCTATATATCAAATAGCTAAAATAACTCACATCTGCCTACTGTGGTAGCCTGGAACACTCTTTTTCGTTCCTTCCTAATTACACCGGCGTGTTCGTTTGATTTTGGCGGGGCTACCGTTTACTAGCCAATCAGCGCATTCCAACGCAGTATATTCAAAAATTGAGAACTCGGCAACCAAAAATTAGTTTGGATGTTTTACGGGGTACATAATAGTCAACCTCATGGAACGACTTAAAAGGTACGTTACAAACTTTTGCACAGTTTCTGCAACGCTGCATTCTTTTAAAAGTAAATTTTCAATATTTCCCAACGTTGTTCAGCGTAAAATGATTCATTTCTAACGGCGGAGGTTTGACACTACATATAAGTCAATATGTTCAATGCGTCAGTACTGCCAATGTCGAAAAAAGACACACCACAAAAAAACCAACAGTAGGCCCACCCTTATATGCCTTCAATGTACTCCATTAACTGTAATAAAATTAGGAGCTTGCCAATTCTGACTAAAGTATCTTTTTATACAACCTGTGTGTCCCTTTTGGAAATTTCATACAATCACAAGAATAAGAGGCTGTGTGGCATTATGGTTCGTCCAACAAAGTATGCTTTGATGTTTCTAACCCTCTGAAGTGGGTTAATGTATCATCTCAATTAATATCGCCTTTGTTATTTACTACACAGAATATAACTGCCGTGTGGTCACCCAAACTCTCTTTGTACTGAAAATAATTAAAAATTCACAGATCTTGCATCTTACACAAATATCGTAGGCGTATTGAAAATACCAGACACAACTATTCTTGTTACGCACTTTATATATTTCATAGTCATTATATTTATAATTTATACAGAGTGTGATACCAAAAACCCTTCATTTGATGTATCGAGAAAACTAAATCTTACAGTTTAGAGATTACTTATTTTTATTGTGCTGTCATAATAATTATCAACATTTCGTAGTTTTCATCGAGTACAAGTACAAGTGAAATATACCTTAGTGTCATTATAAAGACAATTATTAGTGAAAATGGAATGAAGCTCGAGGGCTGCACAACTATATTTTGAACGATATTTTGATCGCCGGCAGCCATCAGTAAGTACTTTCAAATAATTGTGTTCAAATTTAAGAGATTTTGGAGTGTTCAAAAAGCCGAATAGAATTAACAGTACTATTGACCAAGTATCCGAACTCAATGTTCTTGCTTGCGTACACCATAATGCTGAAATATCAACAATGCAAATTGCCCAAGAAGCTGGCACTCAGTGGCCTGCAAGGAGTCCTGATTTGACGCCACTAGATTTCTTCCTATGGGGCACTATTAAAGTCATTGTCTATAGTAACCATCAATATCAGACCATTGAAGAGATGCAAGAATGTGTGACGAATGCTTTTGCTACTCTAGATAGACGTCACATAAGGAAGCAGTTAATTCCATTCGAACCCGATTATTTTGTTCTTGAAAATAATATTTTGCGTTACTAAGACTACATCGTAGATTAAAAATATGACATGTGCTATATCAAAGTAATCAGAAAAAATCGCTATATTCAAAAATGCAAAAATCCAATATGGCTTCCATTAGAAAAAATAAAGTTGCTAGCATTTTCTCGAAAAGTATGTATCATAGCAAACTGGGATCCCTGTAAAAAACTGCCCAAAATGACCTTTGATTTTTTTCGATCCGAATGCAAACAAAAGAGTTAGAAGCAAATTTGAAAATTGTCGATTTTCACTTTTTCCTAAATAAAATCTAGACGGTGCGAAATTCAATTGTTTTCTCAGCGGATTATTGACGGGCATTAAATTCTGCACTACTTTGCCCATTTCTGTATCTCTTCTAGTTTCCGAAATCCCTGTACGTACACACAGTCAGATTTAGTTCACCCTGTATATATGTTAGTCTAAATTAATAAAATAACAAACCTGTTCATTCTATTACAACGATCAGTAAATACCAAACGTTTATTTTACATTCAACATCAGTTCATAAATCACTGTGGTCAAGGAATGATGTAATCCAAGCATAAACAATAAACATAGACTGCTGATTATGACAACACAGCTAGGCTAGGTCGTTTCCATATGAGTACGTGTCCATGTCGAGGTCGCGTGCTTTTGCATGCCGCTAAGCGTTAATATTTTAAGAGACGGCTCCCATATATACGATCACAGAAGTATTTTCAATACTAAAATTAGGAAGGAAAGTTGTTTGTAAATTTTCATGACCGTTCTCAAACAAATGATTTTATTAAAATATTGTTAATCAACCACTTTGTATGGAATTAATCTTATTATATAGAACCTTCTACCTTCTATTATAATTTCCTTTACATTTATGTTTTATAAATAAGCAAAAGGCGTATACGATAGACCTGTTCCTGCAGCCATCAGCAACTATTCAGAAGGATTATGATTGGTTGAAAACAATTTGATGACTTTTGGAATAATTTGATTGGATCTGAATAGTTTGTGATTAGTTAAATATAGGACTAGTTATAATATACATACATAGGTCTTTAAAAATTATTTGTTTTGGTCAAAAATAAATACATTTCTAGAAAACTAGTCAAAACTTAAAAATATATAGCGTGTTCTCTTCAAAGTAGACACATTTTTTCAGTACCCGGTTCTAGATTTAACCAAAAGTACCAAAAACAATCAAAATCACTAATAATACTTTTGTTTATTTATAATTTACGTAGATGAACGAAATAGTGGGTATTAATTTTAAAATAAGAACACAAATATTTAAAAAAATCTTTATAGTATACAAAGATAACGAAACAAATAGGTACTAGTATAGTCGTAGATATTTATTCACTCTCTTTCATTCGAAAAAGCAGAGAGTTCTCTCTCTCTCTGCCTGCTCTGCCTTGTCTTTATTTCCTATTGACTATTTCCAAACTCTTCTGTTCCACCAATGACAGAGGAGTAATAAGGAAAAATTTAGGGAAAACCATTTTATCCTAAAATAGTTTACTGGTATTTTGTATCAAATAGTAGGTAATAATAACATGTTTACTAATTGCCTCTTGTCTCACCATATCTTTAAAATGTTCAACAAAAATTTGTAGCACATGTCGGCATGATAACGGAACTAACAAATGGCCTATGATAATCATTTTTTTAGTCACGGCATGGTTGATAAATTACCTACGTGATGGCTTCTATTACCAAAAATTGGAATTACCATATAGGTACTATAATATTCATTAAACTTGCCTACATTTGGATCAGTAATATGTTCTTCATTAACTTATTGAATATGCAAATAAGGAACATATGATTGTTTTGAGATATAATAGAGTAGCAAATTTGAATAATCAATTCTGGAAATTATCGTTTTCCAAATAATGCAATGACGGTTATTGTTTTTCTTCCAGAACGACTCAGGTGGTGATAGATAGGAGCAAATACCGTACACATATTTGTAGAATATAATTGTTTATTTGTCTTTTATAATTTATAAAATATCCGCAGTGGTCAATTTAAATCGACTGTACTTATACTATTAACGTGTTTCTATGCAGCTGATTTTTTCCTCTATTTCTGATCGTATATGTTCAAAAAGTACCGTATGCATTAAGCGATGATTATAAAGCGAATCGCGTGTACATTGATTTTTACAATTGTTCACTCTGACCTTAATTATCTTTATACGAGACAAATTGATGTTACCAAATAAGAAGTTAAAGAATCCATTGTAACATTAAACACTGTTTTCAAGGACTACTATTTTAATTTTCGGACGATATTATAGTTTGTTTACTACTTTTATTATAATATTTACTCGTTTTCTTTTCCTCTATCCATCTCTGTCTGAGGTGGCATAAAGAAACTAAAAATAATTTTCCATTAAAATTCGTTGTTTTGGTAGATGGTATGAAACTTTATTTTTTCAAATACGAATTTAATGTAAAGGGTTTTCAATAGGGACGCTCGATCTTTGTAATGTAATAAAACAAATTGTGTAAGTTAAACTGACATGTTTTTATTTTTATTTTAAAACATATGTGAGCACATTATGTTTTAAAAATTATATCAGCTAAATGTCCGCCGCGGCTTCGCCTGGTGACTCGAATCTTGGAGATCCAATTTTCGATGACGTTATCGCATAGAAGTGACTCAATTTCACCAATGACGCGTCTGATGTTGGCCTTTAAGGCGGCAACCGTCTGTGGTTTGTCGGCATAGACACGAGATTTCACATAGCCCCAGAGAAAAAATCCAGTGGCGTTAAATCGCATGATTTCTTTTCGTCCAAATTAGGATCAACCTCCAACTGCTCTAGCGCCCACTCAGCGAATGCAAGCCGCTGTCTATGATCGTTGGGCTTTAGTTATTGGGTTAATTGCACTTTTTATAAGGGTGAAACCCTAAGTCCTTATGCAAGATTCGGCAAACTGACGTCGAAGAAAGGCCAAGTTCTTGAGCACGTCGTGGAATGGATTGTTGTGGACTCTGACTCACACTTTCCCGGACTGCAGCAATATTTTCAACGGATCTTGCGCTTCGCTGACGTACAGGCTTTGTCTGATCTAACAGTGACCCGGTTGCTTCAAATTTATTTATTAGACGGCGAATTGTGGACTCTGAAGGTCGACCATCGACACCATAAATTGGCCGAAGTGCACGAAACGTTTGCCGAATAGAACATTGATTTTGATAATAGGTTTTAACCATTTCGAGGCGTTGTTGAATCGTATAGCGTTCCATAATGAAATGTAAAGACTAACTGAATACGTCTGTCAAAGATACAACCTGTCTGACTACCGAATTCATCATACGCTGTTGCCAAACATCGAGCGTTCCTATTGAAAAACCCTTTATAATATGCTATAATATAATATGATTTTTGCTACACGTATAGTATTTTTTAGTCTTACATCCAGTTATTGCAGCGATATATAGGTACCTACCACTTGATGATTTGTTGTTGTTGTTGTTGTTGTTGTTGGAAGGCGGCGCGGTTACTCGCAGCACTCAGGTCTTTCGACCCAATGTGCTTGCCGCTAGTCGAGAGCTATTGAAAGAGACCCGTGCTATGCGCATAGGCCAACATCCGTTCCAGGGCAAGCTCTCGAATGTCCTGGGGCAGGAGAAATGCTGCACCCAGATGTTTGTGTCTCTTGACCATGAGGCAGGCACAGCGACAGAGGATGTGAATGGAGTCCTCGTCATCGTGTCCGCAAAACCTGCACCTTCTGGTGTCACTAAGGCCGGTAGTGTTAAGGTGCTTGTTGAGATGTCCGTGAACTGTCAATAGTCCGTGACAATCCTTATGCTGTTACGACTTAGCGCAAGTATTGATCCAGTTGCGTTCGACCAAGGCCCTTCAATTAAGAGCCTGGCTTATCGTAGCACAGTCTCGTTCGACCATTCTTTCTCTGATCTTCCCTTGATCCAGTTTCCAATAGACCTTGTTACATAACTAGGCGGAAGCCCTGTTCCCGGTTCGGGCCCTGTAAACTGTATACTTGAGTCTCTTTTAACTTGATGATTTATGCCTTTTTTTAATTCAAATTCAAATAAAATGTAATTTAAAATCTAACTCTTTATTATTTTCTGAGATCCCTATTGTTAGGATGATGAGGTTGACTTGGACATACAACTTTAGGTCACAACTTAAAATTTAATCAAGCAGCAAAAAAATGAGAAAGCCACTGGATTCTACTAAAAAAAAGTACCTGAATAACCTGTTTATTATTCTTTTCTATCTCTACAAACAATCGAAATATGGGCATGTATTCCAAAGTTGAAAAATCACTTTGAAATTGGACACGGAAAAGAGATCGGTAAGGAGGATTCATTTTCTTCTATCTCTTATAATAAACGAGATATATAAAACGAGCCTATAAAAACATCAAAATGTGTCCACCCTGTATACAGTTTTATATATATATATTTTAGAGTTGGTCACTTTTTCCTAGTGATTCCGTACCGGTAGCGAAACGCATCTGGAATTAATCCAAACCTCCTTACCTTGTGCAGTCGACCGATATCTGTGCTCACATCCTTCGTGTAAACTCTACCGCTATAAATACCTCAGTAATTTAAAATAAACCGAATACAACTTTTTAAGTTACCTTTGCATGCTGCTAAGGCGAGGAAATAAATAATTTAACATATTCAACTTATGTAGATCGTATTTTCTGATACTTGGAAATACGTATGCATCGACAAGACATAATTAAATATTTATAAGCTGGAAGTCGGTACCTGAGGTAGAAATAGGTGTTCACCAGTGTCGCTGCATTCAAAACTTGGACAAAATCACATATAGTTCAGTAAAATATCGATTTATATCGGACAAAATTAATGAAATTGTAAAAATTGATAGAAATGTTAAGGGTAGATAGCATAAGTAATATTAAACCGAAAAGTTCCCGTCCCTAAGTAGTGTGCTTCATCCCATAGAACGTTATTTCCACCACCATTTTTCTATATAAAATCAATCCTTATAAAATTCTCTATAAAAAATGTCTGCACTTTTTTCTTAAAATTAAAAACCTTGGAGATTAAAAATAATCTCCAAGATTATTGAGGTTATTTTATTGTTTATTATTGTTGTGTTTGTCTGATAGAAGGGAATAGGCCAGTTATATTCAAAATTTCAAGTAGCTAAAATCTAGAGAGGAAACAATTATATAACTATATAACTAAGCACATTATAACTAGGGTGTTGATATCGATATAATATATAATATACTGTAATATACTTAAACTATATGTAAGTATACTATAGTATACTATACTGAAGTATACACTATAATACTGAAGTACGAGATAGCCTTGCAATATAAGGAGTAATACTTTCTACTAGGTCATCTGCCGAATTTGTAGTTACTTAACTTAAACATTTTCATAAATTATCTATCATTGAATCGTAACGGACATTCGAGTTACTCATACGACCTGGACAAATAGAGACTCTAGGATTGACGCCCTGATTTATCGCCTCACTATTAGTTCGTCGTCGATCTCACTCGCTCATCGGACCTTATTTAAATGGTTTTTAGCTACTGGAGCTATTTTACACCCTGTACATATACTTACTATAAGCAAATTAGAGTTTAGGTTTAGAGACAGGTTTCAACTAGAGTCCCTTAAGATGTTTCAACTATTTCATTCTAAATCTCTTTTAGTTCTTGCTGTGAATGGATTTGTTATAAACATCTTGAATTAACTGATAGCTCTTTTGCTAGAGTTTTTGTTAAATTGTTGCAATAATGATAATAGGATTATGAAGCTATACAGTGTGCTTCAAATTGAATGCAATTGGTAGGTATCTTGGAAACCGTCAGCGATAGAGACTAGGTTAAATTGAGCAAAGTTGCGTAATCTGATGACCAATATATGCCTCAAAAATTCAAGGCTAACCTGATTAGTTTTCAAGATATTGGAAAAAATCGAAATTTTGGAAATTCGCTTTTATAAAATTTCAGGTTTGTTTGAGGATCTATTGAAATAAAAAGGACACTTTCCCTTAACAACTTTTTATATTCTATCGAATGGCGTAAATGATTTTGTAAGTAAAGTATCATATCTTCAGTACTACCATCAACTTCAGTTTTTCTAATACGACTCCATAAATATCGTCACTCGACAGCGTTTCTCCTTGTGAGTTCAATGATATCGTATGCTTTAGTTTGTTTATTGTTCCATTAGTTGTTTATTATTATTTATTAATTTATTGTTGTTTGATTAATGGTTCTTTATTTTTGTTAGGTAATTGTTATTTATTGTTCATGATTTGTTACTTTTTGTCATTATTTTGTTAATACATACAGACAATTGCAGATGAGTTTGATGATGGCAAAGATGATGGTTTTCCACGATCAAAACGTGATCAAACTATAAAACTATAAACTGTAATTCAGCATATGTTACATCATTGAACTCACAAGGAAAAATTCTGTCGAGTGAAAAATGAAGTTGATGGTTCTAAAGAGACGAAACATAAACTAATCCTTTGACTTTTCATTTGAAAACAAGAAATTGTTAACCCAATTATTTTTATTAATTGTTATTGTTATTTTAGAGGCCGATAGCAAACATTTTATACGTTTTTCCAAATCGCCAGTGAAAGAAAGTTATTATTATTATACCAAGGGTTTCGGAGGTTGACAAGTTTCACTTCCATCATGTTGAGGACAACATTTCGTCATATTTAACATGTTGTTATTGATAAGAAAAAGTAATATAAAGCTAAATAATTGGAAGATTTATATATAAGTTGTTTACAAAGGTCAAAAATCTATTATTAGCAACATTTTACTTGGTTCTCATCCTTGCCACAGTCATTCTTGAAGAATTTGTTTATTTTTTTTTGTCTGTGAATAATGAATAGATATAAAGGATTTTATACCAGTTGATGATATTTAAATTAACGGTATATACATAATAAATAAACTGTTAGCACATTAACATTTACATCAAGTAATATGGATATAATTTTCAAATTAATTGTAGTAGTAACCTTAAAAAGCTTTTATGTGTTTTCCAGCGTCTTCTAAGCATCTGGTTTAAACTACAAGAAGACCTTTTTGAATAATGAATAATATACTTCGAGTGTCATTGATAAAAAAAAACATTAATATTGCTTCATGAAATCCTTTATGTAAATAAGGAACAAACATTAAGTAAATTATTATAAGTAAATATTTTTATAACTTTCAACAACACAACAGATTACTCACAAGAGAAGTGGGATAAATATATCTTATAAAAATAACAGCTTTTAAATCTTATGATAATTAATAATTGTATTCTCATAGATATTAGTTTAGAAATACATCAGTTCTCATTTTTCATATCGGCCTACCGATCTATGATATTTTGATAGTTAAATTCGTTCCCATGAAAGTACACCTATAATTATTTAGATGTATTACAATTTAAACCATTTAACTGGATATAAACAAACAATTTTTTGGGTTAAACATCTCTTGAGATATGTCCGAAGTTTTCAATGGTGCTGATACTTTTCGTATATTTTTCGATAAGTTTCAAAGTAGAGTACCTATATACACTGTGTCCAGTTGAAGATGGGTTGTATGGGTATCTCGGAAACCATTAGAGATATAGAGTTGTTTAAATTGGAAAAATTTGGGCAATTTTGAGCCCAAAAACTATACAAGGTTGTATTTCCAAGAATTCCTGCCCTTACGTAGTAGATATAGGATAAATACAAAAAATGTGCATTTCATGGAAACTTCCATAGCTCCTTTATAGTAAAAGATATATTTATCAAATTTAGGTTCACTCGATTTTGCGCTAATATACTCAACTTTTCTTTTTCTTATGGGCACCATATTGGATTTTCGAAATTTTGCCTTTCAATCATGTATAATGTGCAAATTATGTTCAAAATTCAAAAAGGAATTGCACAAAACATGTTTGGAGTAATTCCAATTACTGTCTCTTTAACTGCTCGACGTAATTCCTCTGCAGTTTCATACGATCTCCCATATGCTTTGTTTTTTAAATAACACCGCACAAAAGTCCAATGGAGTGAGGTCCGATGACCCAGCAGGCCATCTTATTGGTCCTCCGTTTTGAATATATGCATACCTATTATTATACATAGTTAAAGGCTACACGGAAAAAACACTATGCTATTTTCAACCATAAACCCTTTAAGCCAATGATACACTCTATTCAGTATTCCTCGAACATAGTTGCAATTAATGTAATTGTAGACTATTTATTGGTAATTAAGATTACTATTTTATTGCATTAAATATAAACTCATTTTGAAAACCATACAAAGATTTAATGACAGGTCTCATTCGTTGCAATAAAACTCTGTTACTATTTCTAAATTAAACAACATTTTATGGTATAAGATGACTTTTTGGAAGGACAATATAATTTCTTCAACAAATAAATTATATCATGGTCCTACTATTAGTTAGGTTGCTTTGAAATATAGTTATCATTGACTTTATATAGTTTTATCGTGAGTATAATTTGATGTTCTCTTGTACCTACTTATTTTAATGATAAAGTCACATTGACTTAGAAATATATTACTATGGATTAAATTTCAAATTATATTGATAACATCATGGGCATTACATAGTTTACATTTTAATGTTATTTAAAATAATTTTAATTATTTTAATTTCCAGTGGTATCTTTGCCTTTCTTGGCCCTACTTTTTGGTGGGATTAATCGTGGTAGAAGAGATATTTGGATGGCCCTTTTGAATCTGAAAAAGCGAAACATGAGAACTATATACGTAATGTGAGAATCAATAGAGAATGATATTTGAATAATTAACGCTTATTAGAGCCAATTTATTGTAAAAATTTAAAACTCGAAGTTACCTTCGGATAAGTTTTCAGCGTTTTCTTCGAGAATAGTAAGTCCTGTAGAGTATTATTTCTAGCGTTTACTTCATTGCCTTGCTTCTTGTGCCCTAGAATTTTATGAAAAAATAAATCCCACTTGGAAAGTAACAGCAAAGTCTACATTAGAATATATGTAGACTTTGGTAACAGCAACTCTTTCCCAGGATGGAGATACTGAAAATCAGCCTCAATCTGAAAAATAAAAAAAAATCATTGAAAAAAATTAAAATTTGTAGAATATGATTTTGGTAAATATTTTAAATCTATACAATTTGTAATATACTGTTTTGGTTCTATAGGTAAAATGTTTGTTTAAATTTAACCTTTACCTAAATTCTAATAAGCACTCTTTAAAAAATAAGTAATTTTTTAAAATATAAAGTAAGGAAAATGTGCAGGTAGAGGAACACGAAAACATACCAAGCTATCAGTTCTGGGATCTCTAATCATAGGCCAGTTTTTTATAAACTCGGAAACTGTGTTAATAAATTATGATTTTTCGACTAGAGTAAAAGATATAACATAATATGGAAACCATGAATTACAATTTATTACATTTGCAAAAATAAAATAGTTACCTATCTGTATACTACATATTAGGCGGCCATCATTTTATTATGATGAACGCCTTCTGCTTTGAAAAATGTTAACGATTATAGGTAACAAATAAAACTATATTTAATTGACTAGATTTTACTTACCGACAAATACAGGGATTAAACTCCTCTAATCCCCACGATTGTAGAGATTTTCCATAGTACCTAACTGTTGTAGACACTAGCACCTACTGTGTCTACAACAGTTTCTGTGTCTTTAGCAATATACTGTGACATTAGAAAACTAGACACTATTATTATAGGCCCACCGACGTTGCAGACAAGTTTAGACACCCTACTTATAATTTTGTCCCTTTAGCGACAATACCAGTTCAAATTTGTATAATAAAAAGTAGGTTCGGATCAACGATAAGAATCATTGAAGTTATTATAGGACGTGGTTCTAATAAAGAGACCCATACTCTCAGTAATAATATCAGGAATAGCTGAGAAAACATAAAACATTGTACCCATCCTATTAAAATGTAAGTAATGGGTATATATTTTAGTTCAATGATATTATGTATTCAATTAAAAACAAACAAATACTGTTGAATCCCTATTATTTTCATTGGTCAAATATGCGAGGTTCCTCTAATAAAACACTACTTATTTTTCAAATAACTATATGCCTGTGATCGTTATTACTAGAAAATTTAACGTTTATCTAATTATATAAACTTTCTAAGCAAATTCATATACGTTTGGATTTTAATAAAAAATCTGTGGTTGGCCCAAATTTTTATATATTATTATATGGATGATTCTCATTTAGATCAATACTAATAAGGATTTATTTAAAGGAAAAATGATCAAACATAGGTCTTTCATTGAAAATACGATACCAGTTTTTTCTGTGTATGGTATATTAATAAGTTTTATAATAAGTTATAAAATAACTCAGAATCAACATTGTAACTTTTGGAACAAGCAAAATATTCAGTTTAAAAATTGTCTTTTCTAACCTTCAACGTGAATTATATGAGTTATATGAAACTATTCGTCATTGATCAACCGCTTACAGGGGGGTTTTATTCTGAGAAGGGCTTACGCGTACTGAGCAATTTCATTTATCAAATTTATAATGACCTCAGATTCACCCTTATAATGAATAGGATGATAAACAAGTATGGTGCCAAATTTAAACTACTCCCATGAATATAGAAATTAGATAAAACACATGTTGGTAAGATACCTTAGAAATATTAGAAGTTAGAAGATAATGTTCTAGAAGAGAGTAAAATTTTCTAAATTGTCTAAGAAATTTCTTTGGCCCATGGAAATAAACTAGAAAAAGTAAAAACATTATTCAAAAACACCGAGTAAACTACAGAATGAAAAAAATCTAATAAACTAATGCTTGCATAATGAAATCAGTATTTTGTTGGTATTTTTTACTACGTACTAAGGCGGTAATAATATTAAAAATAGAAATTCTGTTAGTGGGCAAAATTCGTATATTTTGTCCGTCGTTTTATAAGATCCTTCTCGAAATACACCGTCAAATTTCGCTTAATTAAACATTAAATATTTTTAATAACAAAGAAACCAGTATAACCAGAAACTACAGGATGTGCTCCTCATTACCATTACTTTCCAACACGACTGTACTTGAAGAATACGCTAATCCTTCTACATAAGACGGTACCTATATAACACAAAATACTTACTCCTATAGGTTCTTATAGACGTTCAAGGTCGCAATCGATTTATTTTATTTTAAATAAAAATTATCGCCTGGCCATCATTTATGTATTATGTAAAAAACCCACCGTATGTGGTTTATGTATTTTGTAACCATGGCCTCGAAGGCCGCGCCACTTACTAGGCACTGATGTCATCTTCACGATTGTAACGGCAGAAGATCTGCGTTGATGTTTCATTACTTGATGTGCGAGTAATTTGCAAAAAATTAGCATCTGACTCTCATCCGGCTTGCTATTGTGAGTAATGTCTTATAAAAAGGATGCCCGGATCAACTGCAAAAGCGTGTAATAATGAATTAATACAGTTTAGTAATTGTACGGTTCTTGCAATACCTATATTGTATAATTACTATGGTTGCGATAGTTTCATTACAGTATTAATTTCACTAAACATATTGCTTGTGAAACGCTTTCCAGTTATTGTAATTTAATATATAAACAGGAGAATATTTTTGCAATCTAAAAGGCGTCGATGTGTTCATAAATTGTAATTAAATAAACACCGAATGAGCACGCGAATAAAACAAGTGTTTAGCAGAAAATTATCATCATTGTTTTGACAGGTCACGGACATTTTAACAAGCACCTTAACACTATCGGCCTTAGTGACACTAGAAGGTGCAGGTTTTGCGGACACGATGATGAGGACTCCATTCACATGCTCTGTCGCTGTGCCTGCCTCATGGTCAAGAGACACAAACATCTGGGCGCAGCATTTCTCCTGCCTCAGGACATTAGGGAGCTTACCCTACAACGGGTGTTGGCCTATGCGCATAGCACGGGTCTCTTCCAATAGCTCCCAACTAGCGGCAGGCACAATGGGTCGAAAGACCTGAGTGCTGCGGGTGACCGCGCCGCCTATGAACAACAACAACAACAACATCATTGTTTTAATATCCTTAGTATATACCACTACAAAAGGATGTCTTTTGTAATGCGTAATTGTTCTGTGTTTGCTAAACTATTAACTATTTTGTTTAACTTGTCACTGAAAACATCAAAGTTTCCGTCAGTTTGGAGGCGTTCTTAAATAATTATACTGGTATAAAAAAAGCTGAAAAAAGTGATCTTATATTGAGTATAACTATAGTCATACTCAATAATCCTAACTCCTGCTTATATTTCTGAAATAATATGAACACATATTTTCACATGTTAAACATCAGATTATCAATTTCGAACATGGTTTCTATGAGGGAAAGTACTTCTATAAGTACTAATTTATTTTGTGTCCGTAACTATCTTTCTGAAGCAATTGATGAGGGTCTGCAAACCGATATCGTTTATACGGATTTTTCGAAAGCCTTCGACAGACTAGACCATAGTATTATCTTACAAACATTACGAACTTTTGGTTTTTCTAAAAACCTTTTGACATTCATCAAATCACATCTTAGTGACAGAATTTAAAATGTGGTATTTTGTTGTTCTGGTTGTGTTGATGAACTACCCACTACCTGTGTCGCTCAAGGTTCTATCTTAGGTCCCCCCGCTTTCCAACATATTTATAAACGATATTGAGGAAGACCTGACCGTCAACTGTCTTGTTTATGCTGATGATCTCCTCGAAAATTACTAATGGAGAGATTACTAAATATGGACTGTACTACTACTACTATATATAGCAAACTTACACATATATCCATTGTTTTTAAGAAGAATTGAAAGAAAATGGGTGATGCTATTTAAAGAAAGAGTTTTTGTGAAATTAGTTATCAACTGGATTTTTACAATACCCTATAGAACATTGTGAATCTGTTTTCATCAATTTTAGATACCCTTGACATTTTATATTAAGCCTCAAAAACTGTAAATATCTCAAAAACTGTAGGTACAATTTACAAAGTGCAGTTCCACTTAGTACCAAGAAAATGCTAAAGACATTTTCAGATTTCAGTCATATTAAACAAATATGACTGTATGACCGATGATTTACGTATAAAGCCTTTTTGAGTCGTAAGAGCGCACACCACTGGTGCGTTCTTGGACTTCGATGGCACGGATTGCTTTGACCGCTACACACTTCTAGAAGTCCACTCGATATTTTACAGTTCCAGTCTGTCGCTGATTGTTGTATAGTAGGTTGAGTGTTAACATATAACAGGAATATACTGGGTGCCTCGCGACCCCGAGTACAGGATGTAGCATCGTTCAGAAACAGAATTGTATGTCTGCATTTATATGCAGAAAAATATGACACATAAATAAGTGATCCAATATCAATAGATAAGATTCTAGGATAAGAAAATAGTAATTATTTAATTTAAATTTTTTTAATCTGACCAACCCGAGTTGCCTTTGTAAAATATGTCGGTAACTGCTGCAAGGCGTTAGGTGGTTTAGGTGGTTCACGATTGTCTTTACAACAGAGCAGAGCAGAACATTTACTAGGGTTGATTTTAAGCATATGTTTTGTGGAAATTGAGTAAAGATAATTTAAGTCATTATTTACTTTTATGTTAGTGTGTATCGTTTCTACAGCATCAAATGAAAAATAAAGTTGAGTGCCATATGCATAGTAATGGTAATTACAAAATTTTGAGACTTCTGGAAAATTAACTGTATAAATTATACATAATAGAGGTCCCAAAATACTTCCCTGTGGGACTTCTGCAATCATTTTCATTGAAGTAGAAATTGTATCATTGATTTTAACTCGTTGATATCTATTCGTAAGAAATGAAGTCAATAATGTACAGTACAAGCGCTGTCACTGAATCCTATAAAATACAACACGGATAAGAGTATTTTATGACTTATCATGTCAAATGCTTTTGTGTAATCTAACAGAATAAGTATGGAGGCTTTATTATTATCACTGCATCGGATGATAAAATCATCAATTATATTTGCAAGTGCTGTTGCGCAGCTGTGATTAGCTCTAAATCCAGACTGATTTATGGGTAATATATTATTATTGTCTCAATAGGTCCTCATTTGTATCTCCATTACTTTTTATAATACTTGAAGACTGACGTAGTTTTCTACATAACACCAAAACACTATACTGCATTCGACGCGCGTTTCACCAACCATCATCTGAAGGTGATTAAAATTAACCTTATGCTAACATTGTCTCCTATTTATAACTAAACTATTTTTACGGGTCAGTGAACCGTCGCGACAGCACAAGGAACCATTGCGGCTGATCAGTGAACAGTGATTTACTAACCAATAAAGTGGGCTATATGGAATTGGCCCTCTGTCACTATTCATACTATTTTTACACTTTGTAATTTCCAAACGTCAAATGCATCGAGCTGTCTGGGATTTGTTACATTCCTAATTAGTCTTAAATTACTACTGTGTATTTTATGGTTGTTTTCAAACGCATTTTGGGCGACACTAGATTTATTTGTTCTACCATATTTGAGATGAGCCATATGTTCCTTGAATCTAGTTTGAATTGACCTTCTAGATTGTCCAACATACTTTTGATTGCAGTCTTTACAGCTAATTTCATAAATCCCCTAGTGATTAAAACTATTTATTCGATGTTGATTAGAATATGTGTTGTGTTGAATTTCCTTTTATTAAAAAAGTAATATTAAATCAAATATAAATTACTAAATGCAGGTCCCTGCTTAAATAAATGAAAAGAAATATCCGAGAAAGTTTCAAATCCTTTGAAGTAAGTAGTAGATTAATTTAATTCTGCTCTATCTGAAAATGTAAAGCTCAACCTTTGGAAGCACCTGGGCTTCAACTTTTTCTACAGTCGTTAAGCTATACTAAAAGATAAAGCTGTAGCTAAGTGAAAGCGGTTTATTTATGTATAGTTTAACTACTATTATTCAAATAAGACTTTTTATTAGTTTCTATTTTGACTTTTGGATTGCTTAAAAGTTGTTGTAGTTTATTTCCCGATGAATAAACCAGACATACCTATATCTTTAAAAACCTTACCAAAACCATGGGTGAAACGAGGATCGAAAGGAATGGATATGAATTTTGGATTTTCTCTTTCATTTTGAAAAGTTGGGATATTTCGAATTGTCTCTTTAAATTTACGCTTCACAGAATGTAGAAGAAAAAAATAGAATGCGATATGATAGGATAGAAATATGGATAAGTCACTGATCAAAATCTTAATTAAAAGATCTTTTGGAATCAAACCACTGAGGTTGGGCCACATTGTAAATTTTCTAAATATCAATGACTAGGTATTAGATACCGCCTAGAGAGATTGTGAACTTTTGACAACGTATTACTATAAGGGATCAGATCCGTTACACCGGATCTGTAAACATCTCATAACCCTATTTGTTATCAAATATTATCGAAGTGGCATATGACGTTAGATTTTACAGTAGTGTGTACAAAATTTCCCCGCATTAATCGCTGAATTCGCTTCCATTTAGAAAGGATATAATCCTTCATATACATGCAATAATAAAAGCAGTAAAACACCAACTTGTTGATAATTTACTGGCAAACCTATTATTATTGTACAGCAAGGATTTTTATTAAATCATCTTCACCGTTATCAAGCTATTCAGTAGCCAGGTGTGAAGGAAAGATTCCTGTCGATTTACTGTATTTGTCATAAAAACCAGCGAACCACATGCATAGTCCACTAATTAGGTTTAATAATTTATGCCTTCGTATAATTAGTTTACGTGTCCCCATTGTTAACACTCTCCAGCAATAATGCAGGCCATCAAATATTTAGTTAATCATTTGATTAATGTCATTAATATTTATTTGTGATCAATATAGCTTGACGCATATCATAGTCGAAAGTTTCATTCATTAGATAATTAATGTTATATGAAAGCCATAGATTGTGTTTTAATCTTGACTGATTAGTTTGGTTTTTATTTAGGTATATAATGTGTTTGATGTTCCCAATTCCGAACAAATACCATGGATGTGGTATGTTGTGTGTTTCTCACGCTATTATAAATGTTTTTTTAAAATACAATTTAAACAGAACAAAGTACTGTACACATTTGCTGATGAATATTACATATTTTTGTAAAATGCTGTGATAAGTATATTTTCTGTTTTGTTATATTTTTAGTAATAATTTTTTGTACTATTTAGTTATTTATTAAAAATTCGTTTTAAGACACTATGTGATAGTATATACTGTAAAATTAGTATTTGAAAATGATAAAACGCATAGACATAGACAAGGTAATTTTTTAGGGGTGAATAGGGGATCATGGGAGATGCGTCACGGGAATTCACAAACTTCCAACAAATTTTCCCGTGCGTTGGCAGTCATCTGGAAAATCGGGGTAAATTTATATATCTCTTTAATTTTTTTTGATTTTGTAGATAAAAATATTTCACTACGGCTTTTTTTTAATATCTGTCACGGAAAAAGTTACAATCAAAAAAACGTCGTCAATTACGGGTTGAAAATTAATATTGGCCATTATATTGTCCCCTGTTGTTTTTATCGAAAATATGTTCAAATTAAATTTGTAGAGCCAAAGTTGACTATGTCTATGTTTCGTGGGAAAAATTCACGGTTTTATTATTAATTGTCGCACATTATAATACCGAAATTAAGTAACTGATAATCGAAATGACCAGTTACTGGTAGTCATTCTAGTCTACTGGTACTAAATTTGTTTCATATTTGGTAATCAAGGGAATTTCGGAACATATCCATGTCGTGTATTCCGTTCCGGTTCAGGTCAGTGGTTGTTGTTGTTGGAAGGCGGCGCGGTTACCCGCAGCACTCAGGCCCTTCGACCCATTGTGCCTGCCGCTAGTCGAGAGCTATAGGAAGAGACCCGTGCTATGCGCATAGGCCAACACCCGTTCTAGTGGAAGCTCTCTAATGTCCTAGGGCAGGAGAACTGCTGCACCCTGTTGTTTGTGTCTCTTGACCATGACCATGTGGCAGGCACAGCGACAGATGATGTGAATGGAGTCCTCGTCATCGTGTCCACAAAACCTGCACCTTCTAATGTCACTAAGGCCGATAGTGTTAAGGTGCTTGTTGAGATGTCTGTGACCTGTCAACAGTCCTGTGACAATCCTTATGCTGTTATGACTTAGCGCAAGTATTGATCGAGTTGCATTCGACCAAGGCCCTTCAATTAAGAGCCTGGCTTGTCGCAGCCCAGTCCCGTTCGACCATCAGTTAAAGGTCAGTTAAAGTTCAGTTTAATATTTCTTTTCTCCTAAGACACCCAAAAATATATCTCCCAAAACAATTTCTTCACATTCACAGACATTTTCTGAATATTTCGTTCTGAAGACAGAACGATAATGTAGCACCACTAGATTTGATATTTTTTTTAACCTTATGTGTAATATGTATGTATTATAGCAAGTCCTGTATTTTCAATACTTCAATACTAATTTCAAACATTTGATACTTTATTCGATAAACTAATTTGAAACTCTACAACTTTTGAATCTTTAATCCTGTATTAAAGCAAATTTTCTTGTCGGTTCTTAGGTAACTTGTTAAATGTTATCTAGAGAAAAAACTTTTAATTAGTTACTCTGACTTCGCTTTCGCTACTCCGCTTTTTTCCAGTATGCCCTTAATTATTTTACCAGAGTCAGGATACCAACATTTTGTGTTACATCTTCATAAGAACCAAATATTTTTTTAAGTCAAGGCAGCACTTTTTATATAAGTAAAAACATAATTTTGAAGGGTATCTATTAATAACTGTTTATTTTCAACGTTGTAATTATTATTAATGTGTGTGGATAGTAATTAGATACATTAAATCTTTACCTTGAGTTACCTACACCTACTAACTAGTCGATTGTTGGTGCATCCTATATATTATAATGTAAAAAGTTTATAACACCTGTTTTGGTATATTGTCGTTTAAACCTTATAAAGCCAGTCAAGTGACCTGGCATTTATCGATTAAAGGTTTCGAAGGTCATTCAATTGATTTAAGGCAGGAACACATTGTTCTGATGCGATACCACACCACGCTGTGCGACGCCACTTATATTAACGCAACGTCAGAAGCATCCGAAACTGTGTATTTTTGATACCTTTATGCAGTTGACATCAGGGACCTCCATACCCATGAGCCGGCTTCGATAAACGAGGGTGTTAAATACACTAATATTATTATTATTCTTAGTATTTTTCTTTAAAACCATTTGGACGTAAATAATAATTATTCCTAAAACTTATTATTCAGATAATGTATTAATCGCTACTTCGCTATCTTAGGCGATTTCTAATTATGACTATTTGAATTAAACGATGTGCGGCACGCCAATGTCGTTCGTTCAATAATTATTTTATTCATTTTCAGTTGGACTGCGAATATAACGGTTTTCTATGGAAATATTGCACAGAGACACGCACATAACATAACATTAGTGTGCTGGAACAACCCGTCGCCTAATCCTATCGCGCAGGTCAGATAACAGAATTTTTACCGGTTATTATGTTAATACTTGTGTGAAAAAAGTGAAAGGATGGGTATGCTGAACATATTCTGAGCTAGAAGAACGATTTCGGTGTATCTGTCAAACGTGACCTTGGATGGATTATCACCTACCCGCCGGCGTTCAGGATGAGCGGTGCAGACGAGGTTCGTGTTAGTCCGGGTGATCGGATTGAAGAAATTTACCGATGCTTGCAATACTTTCATTTAAAAGTCGTTTCTAATTTCGCCTTCTTGTTTCTCAGTGTGCGATAAGTTTTTCTAATAATCGATAAAGAAGTATTCCTCAATTCCCAAGAAAGGGGTCTATTCTATACTGGGTAATACATCACATTCAAGTATAATATTCACAAAGAATATATCACGACCTACTCTATAGACTTCGTTCTTGTAGGTGGATTTTGTAGATTTGGTGTCAATAAACTAAAAGAACCAACTTTGTAATTTCACGTCGTTTTGTTTATTACATAAACATCTTCAATGCCTTCTAAGTAATTGCCCAACAGCATTTGTCTAGTTCCTCTTAGGTATATAGTCAAACAAATCTATATACCTAAGTGTTAGGAAAGTACTTATATGTATATAATTTCATCATTTTTTATTTATTGTATAAACATATTCATAAAAATCTAGTTTTTCCCTGAATCTACCAATATATTGATACTTATCATAGTCATAGTCACGTACTCATATTGTGACAGTTTGTACACCCTATAGATATTGTAAAAAAGGGAACGAGTAAATACTATCCATATATCTGTCTATGTGTTTTATTTGGAAGTTGGTCCACCATGTAAATACCACTGCACATGGAAAATTATTTATTTAAGTAATCATAATCAATTTGAAGGTAACATAAAAGCAATAAAATTCTGCAGTGGCATCATTTTAAATAGGAACGCTAACGTACTTTCTCTACATTTAAATTTTAATGATAATTCGAGATGGTACACTAACCACTTCACACAGATTATGGTCGGAGTGTTTATAAATAATCAAATAGTATTGTATAATTCATAATTGTTTACTTTTTTTAGGAACCGACAATAGTTTCACCTATTTTACTTTATTTTGTTTAGTGGTCGGCATGACCAGAAGAAACAAATAGTTGTAATACCTATTTGTTCGCAAATAAAAGGCAGAAATCTGTAGTTTTCAACTTTCCTGTTGTTTATACGTTTATGAATATATTTACATAGTAGGTTTATAAATAGCCTATTTGTAAGAGGATTTGTTTCAATAAGAATTGAGGAGACAATTGCAATCTTTAGTACTTTACTTGGAATATTAATTTATCATCAATTATATAACAGAGATCAAAATGAAGTAAAGCTTTTCCAAATAGTTCCAAAATAGATAACAAGACCGAGTGTATTTGATGGTCATGGATTAAATAACAAGGTCAGAGGGGAGAATGAAATATATCATTCATAAAACAGACTATACAGAGGCTAAATATTGTATATATTAGAATAAAGTTTCTAGGATATAGTCTGGCATATTACCACCCTATTCGACCTTGTTATTTACTTCATGATACAAGTTTGCGGATTTTAGTGATAACAAAGTAAATGTATGTGCTATAAATGTGTCAACAAAATATTTACTGCATATTATAAAATCCTATTTTTTAAGAAACAATTTGGGTTCAAATCTAAACCAGTTATAATAAAATCACATTAATATAGAAATACTTTTTAGAAAGGCAGAGACACCGTTGACTAAATGATTTATAACTAGAGTAGGTAGTTTGTATTATAGTTCCATAACATAACCTTAACCCAAGTTAGTATCTTCATATATGCAACCATGGACTCTTTTGGAATATCATTTGATTTATAGATTTATTTAAGCTATTAAGTGGTTCAGGTTGATGAAATAACAGAATCTAATCTTCAGGTTATATTATTGTTATTTTTAGTGACGATAACTTTATTCTTAAATCTCATTAAATTTGTTTCTATTACCACTGTTTGAGTTTCTCTCACAGACTGCATGCAAGAAGATATTATTATGTTACATAAACTGTTGTTAAATACAACGTAAAATTAAATTGCAGCTGGTTTCTGGAAATTTTTATATTTATATATTCAGTAAGTGGTGCATTATGACTACAAGCAATAGTATATAAATTTATTGAGTAATAAAGTTATATACATCACCTAGTCAGTCGGATATTTTTAAATAAACAGAGTAAATTAAAAACTAAACAAAAGCTTACTGATATTGATTCACATATTAGCAAAGTGTCAATAGCACGGGGGTCATTCTAGGTTATAGTGATGACCATTCTTCCGTTAGGCGGATCTGCATTAGACAGTACTCAATCTAGTATCTTTTGTGAATCAATTTACTATATATACTATAACATATAAACATTTTTGTTTGAGATTCACTCTGATGAACACGTTATACGGGCCTCTGTTTTAATCAGAATATGCACAAGTTGAAATGTGCACATGTAGATACTATAGTCTATGCCAGAATTAAGCAAAGTGGAATGACCTCGCCGATCTGGTAAAATGCCGTGGCAAGTATGTATATTTACATATCAAATAGCCGAATGTCTTATTATTGCAATATCAAATTACAAATTATTATTATTATCGCATCAAATTAGTACGTATGAAAACCTAACAGTTTTTAGATAATTAATACACCAATGATAGATACTGTATATAACTATTTTGTAACAAATCTTGTAAATGACTTACTTTCCTGTAATCTTCTACAAAATTACCCAAATTTCCACCGTATTAAGTGTATGGTGAATATAAAAAAAATTAATTACCGCTACCGCTACCTGTGGCACTCTGATGAGCGCATAACAAGCGCAAAACCAGTATTCTGGAGACAGTGTCTGGTGGTTGGTCTCGATGAAAGATGTGGCGACTCCTATACAGATGCCGAAGTAATGCAATGCCAGTCGGGGCACATTGCCCGTGAAGTAGCTGTTTTCGACATCTCCTTCAGATAAATAAGTAGGATTGTCTTCCTCAAAGACAATAGAGGTCACTGTCACTACTATAATGGCGCATGCTGAAAACACAGATCGCTAGCTGTCTATCAATTTGACAATAATTGTCAGACAGATAGTAGCAAAGACCCAAAGAGGGCACTACGTTGTTTCTCACCACTACTAACTTAGTAGGTATAGTTGTTTACAACACAGTATAATAGTCAAGTGGCAACAACGATTGCTGACATTCTTTAAAAATTCTTCTAACATAATATGTGGATACATTATTGGAAGGAGATGCCGAAAACAACTACTCCACGGGCAATATGCCCCGACTGGCGTTGCATTACATCAAAATCTCCATGGATGTCGCCACATCCTTCATCAAGACCAAATACCAGACAATGACCGGTTTCGATCTTGTTATGATCTCATCAGATTGCCATAGGTATCGGAATCGATGAATGATCTGGCGACATTGATTGCCTAAGGGGCATATGTGAATGTTTGTAGTGGCGAGATACAGTGAAATACACTGCAGTGCCCTCTTTGGGTCTTTGCTACTACCTGTCTGACAATTATTGTCTAATTGACAATATTAACGTTATCTGTCTGTCAATTAGACAATAATTGTCAGACAGGTAGTAGCAAAGACCCAAAGAGGGCACTGCAGTGTATTTCACTGTATCTCGCCACTACAAACATGTGGATACATGTTTACAATATATTATTTACGAATATTTATATTTTATTGTAATTAAATTTTTGCATATTAATATGTATTGTAAATATATCAAATTATAGCAAAATTTAGCTTCATATGCCAAACTGAAAAAGCAAAAGCAAAACACGACATACATTTGTAAATTATATCTGCAAGAGATAAATTGGGACGGTTAATTCAGTTAATATATAACTCAATTTGCATTCTACTAAAATACACTCACATAGTGATGTGGTAAAAATAAATAACATACTCCATAGGTATGAATAATTATCATTACTGATTTATATCATTTAATTTTATTCCAATAGAGAATTAAATGCGAAATATACAAGGAAATCCTTTTAGTGCCTCTTCCGTAAAGTACGTCGACTGGCGCACTACCTCTTTTACAAAGAACTAATGTAATGCCAAATTTATTTTTACTTCAGAACCGTTCATTTTGGCTGATCGAGTACCTATATTTTCTAATAGTAAATCATGAAGATTTTAGAAACTAAGCATAAGTTTTAATCAGTATCCTTTATAAGTTTTAGTTAGTATATCGTATTGTCAAGTTATTCTAGGTCTCCAAAAATATTATATTTTACATGAAAGCGTGAAACAGGCTTTTGATTGCTAGAATATGATTGAAAAAAATTGGACAATTACGTCTTACCACTAGTACCACTCATCATGGAGATGATTTCAGATGTCATGCCTGCAACTACTAACCATGAACTGCCCTTTAACATTCTCTTCCCAGGAAGAGATGAATGGGATCGGAATAAAGCTGACCTATTGAGGGCAGATAGTTGTTGGTTTACAGATGGCTGCAAAACACCCATGGATGTTGGAGCCAGAGTGTATAGTTACAACCCAACGGTAAATATGTCCTCATCCCTTGGTAGTTATGCAACTATATTTTAGGTAAAAATCCATGACATCGAATTGTGTGTACAGAGTCTGGAACAAACACAACTTACACGCAAATCGATAAAAATCTTCTCAGAGAGCCAAGCAGCTCTTAAAGCTCTTGGTTCCTACCGTTGTAACTCAAAAATGGTATGGAGTTGTCAGCAGGCACTCGCTCATTTGAGTAGAAAAAATAGAGTAACTCTGGTCTGGGTCCCAGGCCATTCTGTCCGTGAAGGGAATGAAGCAGCCGACTCTTCAGCCAGGAACGATGCTGCTTCTGAATTTGTCGTACCAGAACCGGTGGTTGGCATATCCTCGAATTCAGCCAAAGCAACGCTCTTGACATGACGCTGCATGGGCTGAGGGGCAAATCCTACAGTACTGGCAAGAACTACCAAGATTAGTTCATTCGAAGGTGCTCATAATAAACCCTTCAAAAACAAGAACTAAAAAACTTTTAGAGTTAAGCAGGTTGCACCTACAAACTTTAATTGGCCTATATACTGGTTCCCGTCGTTCAAAATATCATCTGTACAAATTAGGACTAGCAGGAGATGCTGAGTGTCGCTTGTGCTTAGAAGATGATGAAACGGCAGAACACATATTATGCACCTTCCTCGCTGGGGAAAGGTGCATAATAGCAGGTTGCACCTACAAACTTTAATTGGCCTATATACTGGTTCCCGTCGTTCAAAATATCATCTGTACAAATTAGGACTAGCAGGAGATGCTGAGTGTCGCTTGTGCTTAGAAGATGATGAAACGGCAGAACACATATTATGCACCTTCCTCGCTGGGGAAAGGATCAGATACTCATTATTTGGCCACCTGACAACTTCTGCCAGAGAGGATCTGAATAAGTTCTCATTCAATAAGGTGATCAGCTTCATTAAGAAGCTGGACCTGTTGGGTGAAATATAAGTAGGTGTGAACCACAATAGACCACATGGTCCTGATGGAGGGTCTGGTTTTCGGCCTACTCACTTTTGAACCTAACCTACCACTAATAAGATTTCTTGCTACAAGGCATTAATCAAAAATTCTTAGATAAAAAAGGATTGTTCCACGTACATAGGGTTTTATTTCTTATTAAATAAATATCCTTCGTTGCAACTTAATTATAGGTACCCAACTGTTTATTTGTTTTAATTTTCATAGCTTATTTTCATCAAAATGTAGGTACATTTTGTAGGTAGGTACAAATGTATGTAGATTTATTTTTTTATATTTTATTTGAATTTTTTTTATAAAATCATACCATCAAGACCAAAATCTTAAGTTTGGAAAATAAATAGGTATGCATAATAAAGCTGGTAGTTGTATTAGTAGTAGTTTTATTTTTCATAAAATTAAGCTTTTCTCCTTAATATTCTAATCCTTAAAGCGTAGCAATTGTGTGGGAGGAGCGGCATAGTACTATTATTCGGTAGGCACTATCAACATTCAGAAGGAATTATATTATTGTTACAAGATCGCCGACACAGTGCCCGAGTGCGGCGTTGCCAAATCTACGTTTTCCTCAGCCTTAGGAAAATTGTGCACAATCTGCCAGCACCGCCTCAGGGGGTGCCAGAAACAACCCCCCCCCCAAGGGCGAAGTCTCAACCCTCTAGGCTTTCAAATAAGGGAGATAGGCCCTTTTGCCTGCATTTTCTGGATGTCACCAGCGGTACTCATGGAATATCCCTCGTATAACTTGCCTGTCGATTAGTTAGTGAATTGCCCTGGTATACAGATTATTCGTGAGTATTCGATGTAAATTTCTACGAAGATCTAGAAGCTTAGTTCACCTATATAAACCCCGCAGCGTGCTGGCGAGGAAGTCAGTCTTAATCAGACAGCGATAAAGAGAAGAAGCAATACCTAAGTGAAATAAGTGCGATTCTCGAAGTGTTTTCGGTGTGTATTTATTTAGATATTGTACAAGATGTTGTATTGTGTTTGAAGTGTTAAATAAAGATTTGTACTGATGTATAAAAGTCTCGCTTATGTTTAGAACCCCGAAAGGAGTAACATTATAATGATCAGCCCTAACAAATTCTGTACAATTATTTCCACATTGTCTCATTACCGACTATAATGTGTATGTCTTCACGATAAAAAAGTAATTCATTACCATTTTTAAGTGAATGCACTTTAGTGTTGGATTACCAATAGTTTTGATTGGCTGTATGTAAGCATATCATCTGCTCATCCATTAAAAATATAAACTTTTTATGATTTCTATGAAATTAATACCTACATACAAACGTAATTTATTACAGCCAATCCCTTCTCGTTTTCAACGTTTCTCTTCATGGGTGTTCTTTTGCTCGTCTCAATTTGTTACACGACAATTCCCAATGTCATTAATGTCAAAATATTTTAAGTAGCAGTTAATCTTTTTCTAGATAAACGTAAACCTTATAGAAGGCGTGACGTGTCTAAGAATAATTCTTTGGGCCCTAAATTGGGAACACATTGTCGATTATACTGAAGGGATATGGCGTTTCCTGTGCAGCAATCATTAATACAACACATGATGCTAATTAAGATTATACATTATGTAAATATGATATCATACGGGGCGGTCTCATTTCGGTGTTTTTGATGTTCTGACTGGATATATTTTTGTAGATAGAGATTTTCAGATTTATTCAATAAATTTGTAATTCGAAATCTTTTGTTATACAGAAGCTTGTATTCTTATTTTTAGGTTCTATATGAGACTTGTGTGGGAGAGGGTGCGGCATATTATTATTTCGCGGCTCGAATTTGCGCCTCAGGAACGACGTTGGTAGGTCCTACCCACCAGTCAGTGCTGGAATAAAGTTTCCGTCATTCCAGCACTGAAATGAGGGAATTCCTGGAAAACCTCATGGGTTAGGTGGATAGTCAAACATCGACTGATTTTAATATCTCACATTAACATAAAGCTGCCATTCTTCCCATCCTAGGTCATCGTCAGGATGGTTGCCAACTCATCCCTGCGAATAAGCCTTGATCTACGAGTATACAGTTGTAATTGTAAATGTAAATTTATCTTGATGCTACACTTGCAACCTTTATTTTGAATACTTCTGTTTTCAAACATTTTGTTAGGAAGCCTTAAATCGATTCACGAAAATAACTTAATCCAGTGTGCCAAATCCAGTGTGGCAGAGATATATAAGAACCTCTAGACATGAATAATAAATGTACTTAGTAACATACTAAGCAAGTAACAACACACCTACTAGCGCTGTGTTAAAGTGCATAATAAAAAAAGTGTTAGCATTTGTTAATTGCCACTAAATATGCGTTAAAAGGTATGGCTGAGTGTATCCTCATGTGTACCCAGCATAAATCGTTGGACGACTTCTTACTAAAGAAAATTTTCCATATGGGAAGCTAACTCAGAAAACAGTGCTTTTAATTAAAATAATGATGCGTCGGAAAAGTAATGAGGTAACCTGAATCCGCAATGAGATAAATATCACAATGAAAGTTACTGGAAAAAATTGTAGGCTAGAGAAGAAGAGAGTGTTTCTGTTGTTAAACAGAACAAAACTTATGTCCGGCAACAAATTAAAAGGAATGTATAATAAAATCATAAATAATCCTTGTGTATAAAAAGCGAAAGGACATGGGCATATTTCGGACGAAACTCAAACTTCAAAATTAATAATTTTTTCATTATTGTGTTAAAATAATTTATTTATCTTAAAATATAAATATTGACAATGATGTATTGTGAAAGGTCCTGCCATATAATAAGTTCAGGGGCCCTATTCTCGAGTCGTGCGAAAAGGTTCGTATGCGAAAAATGACGTCAATATGACGTAGTTTGACAGTTCTCTTGCTGTAAAGAACTGCTCGCCTGCGTAATTTTTACGTCATTTTTCGCATACGAACCTTTTCGCACGACTCGAGAATAGGGCTCCTGATAAGAGATAAGTTTTAATAAGAGATTTCAATTTTTTTGTTCATTATTAGTAAAGTAATCAGAAGTTATGTCATTGTGGCCTGATTATTGTTTACAAGATTTTAAAACTATTACTTTTGCTTTGGTCGACAAAAATATTATGTTAGAACTGCTATTCTTTTTCTAGTTATTTTGAAGAAAATGTAATTTTATAAGTAGTTGAAAGAGTGTTATTATAAAAAAGTGATCAATTAGGCATTAAAGCGTTTTGATTGTTGGGCCTTTTGAAATCTCCTAGGATTTAGAAATGTCTAATGTAAACCAGAGAGCAGAAGATTGTAGATGAATCTATATCAGGTTTATGTAACTTCTGGGATATTTTCAAATAATTTTAGAAAACTTTCCTCCTTTAATACAAATTCAATTTCCAAGAAGTTGTAGCAGACTGATTGCCCGAAACTGTCCTTGATTTTAAACCATTTTTAACAATAAAGAAACTGTTTATAATACATATAAGTTCTTGATTTACCATGAGATTTGATATGGGTTTAGTTTTTCCCAATATATGGTAAATGTAAAGTAACAGGAAACATTAATTTCAATAAATTTGTGGTATGGTATCAAAATTATAATTTAGATACCATAATTTTACGAAGGATGAAATTTTGCGAAATTTTGTTCTAATTTAAATTATTTATGTATCTGCCTAACGTATTATAATTATGTCTTTCATTTTGAATAATCAATACTTTTCATCTTTGCCTTTGTAATACTCATCAGCTATACCAGAGATAGTGATTTATCAAGGGTTAGATTAATGTAGGTATCTCAGAACAGTCATTTGTTCAGGCGTTTTTGACTATGGAAGGTTCTCAATTATTAAAAACCATGTTGTCCTATTTCATTTCATGGAAATTGTGTTAATATTGTATGTATTTTTTGCTTTCTCCTTTAAAACCATGTTTTTTCTTTATTCTCTGGTTCACGGGTGATAGTAATTGGTGATAACTGGTCAGAATTTAGTCTAGGTTGGTACAACAAAGGTATATTTTCGGTAGAACAGCTAGCCGTCTCGTGTGGAAGCTATGGTTGACCGTGGTCATGATCTGGGATGGTTTGGGGCTGAGCGAGACTATCGTTCTTTACCCTCTCCCATCGCTATAGGCCTTAACTGCCTCCTAGGGGTGGACTCCATCCTTCACTAACCTCGATCACAAAAGTGATAGGTGTGGGCGATTAGTGGAGTCTTTAGCCCTTGGCTGGCTCTACCCTTCAGGCTGGGTGGATCTTCTGGCGCTCTTCTGTGTTTGTCTTCTTTCTTCGCCTCTTGTCTAACCCATCGAGGGTAGTCGTTCTCGGGAGGGGCAGCAAGTGCCGCTCCCGTCCCGGGTGTTGGTTTGGGGTATGTCAGGAGTAGATGTGTAGCCCAGACGCAACAGTTCCACATAAAACATGCCTTAAGTCAACCTGGGGATCTTAGCCCAGTAACTTCAGCGAATACTCGACTCTCTCCCATTTCTCCCATTTTTTGGTGTTTTACGTTGGTAGAGTATTTGGTATAATAAAGAGGGTCTGTTCACACTCGACGAGTAATTAAAAAGGTTGATGAATTGTACACTCTACCACTAGACACACTTAGTAATTGACCGTTTACTCGCCCAACTGTCTGCACAAGTTGATCGGATACCATAATAACCAATTACAGTTTTTGATCACTTAGGTGACGTTAGTGGAGACCCTTTGACGGGGATTTAAAATATGAAAATGGAAGAATATTTTGTATTTTGACAATAATTGTAACCTTAATGAAACACTGATCCTGTCCAACACG
Source organism: Pogonocherus hispidulus (assembly GCA_963924545.1). Taxonomy (NCBI): domain Eukaryota; kingdom Metazoa; phylum Arthropoda; class Insecta; order Coleoptera; family Cerambycidae; genus Pogonocherus; species Pogonocherus hispidulus. Next base: position 44,310,997 of record OZ004698.1, on the reverse strand, counting down.
GAAAGATCTCTCGTAAAATCCGTTTCGAAAGCACATCAATAGCAGTCACCATAGTTGCCAAATCAACAAACGATGGGTGTATACTAATGTAGTGTAAAAAGACTCTTTAAAGGGCCTTGAAGTTTAAAATTTTAATTAACGATGACTGCTCGTGTTCATCAATGTAGATCTCTAACTCATCATTCACTAACCGCAAGTGTTCTGATTGGTTATTTTGAATTGGACAACCAATTAGGAGACATTTAGTTTAATAAACTCTCAGGTATGCTCTGCTATGCACTCCTTATTTTCATAGCAAAAATTAGGAGAGGAATGTTTATGGCTTACCCATTTCACCCTGTATAACTTGGACCTTGGTAAAGCGACTCGCAAAATAATCGATGAAACATTTTAATCTTCCATGAGCCGCAAATCAGCTTCGTATGAACAATGCAAGCAAATGTGAATGTCCGATTAAAAAACCATCGTCGTGGCGAATAATAATTTCGATGCTGCCACACGACCTAACCTGAGCTTCATGGTACCATCGTTCGGCACAGTTGATTCGATGCTCGCTTGTTCAATCGGCTGAATAGTATCGGCCAAGCGGCGGCAGTGTACAGTTAGGTATTTCGTCGCTGACTGGTCGTCGCATGCTTGATTCGAGTGTCGGTAGACGTTTCCCGTTCGCGGTGATTTTGTTTTAGTTCATGTGTTTTTTGTGTTGATTGTAACTCAGTTGCAAGGATTATTTACTCTATCATTTGGCTGTTCAAAGGAGATTCGTTGTTTCTTTCGTAAGTGTTGATTTCTACAGTATTTTTATTTGTTTGTTTGGCAGGAGGAACTTTGGGGGTCCAGTTGCGATACTGGTTATCTTATCTTATCATTGGTTTTTTGCTTGCATCATGTTACGGTGATATAAAATTCTTTTTATCAAGTAGGCGTGCCTTTTCGTGATTTCTTTTATGTTTTTTTTGTGGCCTTCAACAGAATTATTTTGATTAGCAATGTAGTGTGATTTGATTACAAATATTAAATTACTTAAGGAAGAACTCGATTCGGAAAAATTCCTCGATAATGCTTGTGGAGAAATTTTCATTACCAACTCAAATATTTGTAAAAAACAGGTTCTGAAGGTAGACATTTATCTGTGGTATTGTCTAAATTTAAAAGATGGGCTAGAAGATTCTGCCTGTAATTAAAGTTTTTTTGAAGTTGATTTTCGGCTACTTCATAAGATTTTGTGAACTTAAATGAACAGTAAATGTTACTACACCAGAAACTTGTATGTTTGATGATAACTTCAAAAATCAGTTAATGTAAGTCTAGTTATAAATGTATTTAGATACATTAGGATTAGGTATAAATCTATCATTTTTCATATTATCCAAACTTTGTTTCATTTAATAGAAGTTTCTCTCACTTTCTTTCTTGCATTACCAAGGGTCCGCTTCCATGATATAAGGCATAAATATTCCATAATAAATAAAAATGGCACTAGTGGAGAATATTTTTTTAATTTTGTAAAAACACATACCTAATCCTTAAATTTTTTTTATGGAACATGCTGTGTATATATTTTATATCAAATTTTATACAACGCAATTCTTAGACAAATACTGACATGACTGCGGAAGTGAAACACCCAGTATTTAAGTATTTGAAACTATTTCAGTGTATCTGTATTTAATACTTTTGACAATTTCACGAAGTTGAAATGTGTTAACTTAGGTATCTTATAAAACATCTTAACACCAAAACTCAAGACTTTTCACTTAATGTAATTCCTGCGCCCGGAACATGCGTAGATCTACACAATTCATTAATTAAATTGAACATTTGACATTGCCTTTCGGATACAAGGAATTTATGGATAAGACGAGATCACAGGACCGGCTACGCCATGCCTAGCACTAATACAATATTTTTATAAATTTTACACAACACAACACAATGATAACTGTTATGATATAATTAACACAAGCACTAAAACACCGAGGCACTTGAAGCTTCCAAATGATTCAATCAAACAGATAAAACAACAAAAACGAAATGGAAGCAACGAAATATCACGAAAGACAAATCCCTGACCTGTCAGCCACATGTGCAACAAGTGAAGATGTTCTCTCATTTTCTATTTTATTTACTTGTGTGTCACTGACAAAGATAACTAGATGTGCGATGTGACTATAATTAAACCAGTCTGAGTGCATTATTTTTCCCTCAAATTTGATGCATCTGGCGCATAGTGACAAAGATAGACATTTGGTCGACGGCATGAATTAATGTGAAATTTCTTATTAGTTTATATTCTTTGCTAACACATACCGAAAGTTGTAAACTTTTAGTTTTATAATCATATGCATATCTCACGTGCTTATACTATAATTAAATATATATTTAAAGGTATTTATGAGGGAAATGGGTGAGATTTATAAAGCTTTAAGTAATTACCTATATATACGTAGGTGTATAAATGTTACAGTAATTACTAATCGATAAACACAGTGGCGAAGTTAGAAATTTGCTACGTGCCGAGGTGTACCTCGAAATAAACCTTTCCAATATTAAATAGTACATATGTATTCAACAATTAGTGACTTTGTAACTATTTACTATTAACACAAAAATAATAGGTACAAAAATAAATAAAGCAAATAAAAATATGTTTGGGACTGATTAGCACTCGGACGCCAAATTGGAAAAGCATATAGCATTTTGGCATAAAATATAAGAAAAATATATATAAAATATAAAAAAGGTATAAAATAGCATTTTGAAAACATTAGCCCCTCGATATCCCTTTATCTACGCCACTGTTTACACATTTATGCATCCACCCAAAATGATACAAACTATTCGTAGATAAGGCAGCTCTTTATGTAGTTTACTTTTTGTTAATATTTATAGGTGATTTAGTAGTGGTGCTTGAGGATATACTATTTTTTAAATAAAAGATACAATAAACTATATATGTACAGGTTATTCGCGTATATTTTGACCCCTACCTACAGGAGTTATTAAAAAATTAGAAAAAAAGTTTAAATACAAAAGTTGTTTGGTTTTTCACGTATTATCTTTTGGCTAGGTGGAAAAAAAATTGAATATCGTAAATTTGAGAAAACCAATTGAACATAATATTTTTAAATGAAACACCCTGTATAATTTTACACGCTTGGGTAAACATTTTTTTCCTGATTTCAAAAATATCTTTTTGACATTTGCACTGACAGTTTTCGAAATCTTTAATATTTAATGTTTGCAATAAATCATAAAAAAAATATTAAAAAACGAAAATATTAGAAAATGTTTAAATAACTAAGGAGATTACATCGAAAATCATTAAATATTTTTTATTACTGTTTGTTTCTACTGATAAATATTTTTAGTTCTTTGTATTTTTTATGGTACTCGCTGTCGAATATTTCGAAAACTGTCAAATATATTAAATCAAAAATATCAATAAAGTATATATTTTTGAAACCAGGAAAAAAATGTCTACCCAAGCGTGTAGAATTATACTGGGTGTCCCATTTAAAAATATTATGTCTAATTGGTTTCCTCAAATTTACGACATGCAATTTTTTTTTCGACCTAGCTAAAAGATAATACATGAAAAACCAAACAACTTTTGTATTTAAAATTTTTTTTCTAACTTTCTTAATAACTGCTGAAGGTAGGGGTCAAAATATACGCGAATACCCTGTACATACGACTATGTACATAGCATCGAAAAAAAAAACGTTCTCCAATATTTGTTTTTCATCTACCCACATTATTCATTCCGCAGATATTTGAAAATTCTAATGGTTTAATTTATTATTTATTTAACGCCGTATATGAATTGAGGTTACGTTGATTAATTTGGTTGGTAATTGATTTAAAATGCTTAACCAGTACTTTTTATGCGGACTTTTATTTATCTAAATTTCTCTAATATTTAAATACATAGGTATGTATTAAATGAGCCAGCGCGTATATTTATTGGAATATTAAATCTGATTTTGTGTAACATAATGAATGGATAAAATGAAAATCTGTAGAAACAACATTTTCATCTACCTACAGTGTGTCTACTTTTAAGTGTATACAAATCGATAAAAAGTTTTGTGAGATATTTTCAAAAGCGTTTTTTTGTTCGAAATGTTTTCAAAAAACGCTCCTTTTGATGGTATTGCTTTTGTCAAAATACAAATCCAGGGACGGCTACGATTTCTTTTATACCCCTGATTTTCACAAAAACCATTTAGCGATGTTTTATTTAAAATCTGATACAATGGCGCTAATCAAGACCCGTAAAAACCCCCATTTACCAAATTTGAACAAAAAATATAGAGGATGTTCGGTTCTACACCGTGTTAAAGTTGAGCAAAATAAGAACTTCAAAGGCAACTGGCGAGTCAAGCGTGCCGTGGAATTATTTCAAAACAATTGAAGAATTAACAGGACCATCCAAAGTATTCTCTACAGCGTCTGAAATTTTTGACTTTTTTCGATTTTTATGATGGTCAAGTTTGCCTTGTAAAATGTAAAATAAATTTATTTTACATTTACAAACATTGTTTCAAAAATCCAAGGCAAACTTGATAAAAATCGAAAAGTCAAAAACTTCAGACGCTGTAGTGAAAAACATCCTGATATTATGTGATTGTTTAAGAATGTTGTCACTAAATAATATCAGTTTTACTTTTTAAGGGCATTTATTACGCATTTTCTTATACACATTGCATACCTTACATAATTTTTTCGCGGAAATTACAAATTGCGTATACTTTTAGTCATAGCGTTGCAAGAAATAAGTCAACGGCTATATTCAACCCTTATTTTAAATAAATGTACCTAAATAACATTTCTTTGAGTCGCAAAGTGAGAACTCTTTAAAATAATCCTTCACGTTTTAAGTAACTGCTCAAATCGATTGCCATTACTTCCAGTTTAATCTCGGCATCCTTGAACAATGGAAGTGGTACGTACAAATATTTACTGCATTCCTTGCAGTAGTGAATCCTGGCTGCTCAGGAACGTCTATTAAAGTCAGTGGCGTACGCGCTGGCACTTCTTAGAAAGTTGTAATAAAGATATACAATTAACTCGGATGAGTCCCTCGAGATAATTCGAAAGTGAGTACAGAGACATCACCTGAAATAGTAAGATATACGAAGGTGGTTAAATTGATACAAGGCTACGCATTTAGGGGAGCAATAATATTCCAGAAAAATGTCAAAAAATGTTTATACTTTTCCAAATTTTGGGGAATTAATTTTTTTCTTACTTTATTTCAGTAGCTTTATTTATTCAGTAACTTACATTCACTAACTGTTTTTGATTTTATTTTTACCCATTTTCCAACCCACATTGATGTCTGCATACGTTCCCAGTAGGTACCGATTGAATTTTAACCATCTGCTATAACAACAACTTTCGTTAATTATTATTTTTAGTTAAAGGTACAAAATATACTTACTATGGCGATGAAACTCTCTATCAGGGGTGAGCAGAGTGAATTACGGTAGGGTTATTTATTAGCTGCCAAACTTGGGCGCCATCAATTGATCTTTTTTTGATGGTACAGAGTAAAGGTATAGTTCCTATCTAAGTGAAGACAATTGCAAAAAACACTTGAGAAAAACAAAGTTAATCTTTAATATAATTCTCTCAACTATACATTTACGAACGGTACATACATAAAAGACACACCTAAATCTAAATATTAGAACATACACACTCAAAGGTACAAAAATGAGTGAAGGTTTTACAGCAATAAAGCTTGACAACAAAATGTAGTTTGTACTAAACATCTACCAAAAAATGCAGTTTTTAGATATTTACAGTCCGCGAGGTAGCAGTAAGGGTCCTTAAATTCATTTGCACACACGACCTATGCATAGAGTAAGTTAGTCTAATTAGGCACGGTATACGTAACGTGGTTTAAGATGCACTTCAAAAATAAGTAATAAAGTACTCATATAAGAACAGTTGGTTTCGGGGTTAACGTTGTTCATACGTTCTGCTGCCAATTCACAAATCAACGTACTGAAATGATTATTTTCTCGTAATCACACTAGGGAATAGTAGGATTCGGTTACTAAGATTAATTCATCTTTTATATTTGCTTTTTCCAGCTTTTTTCTTCAAACTTTGGAAGCTGCCCAATTCACTGAACCTCCTCGCCAATGCCAATTTTCGCCATCTTTTCTCTCCTCCTCCTCGTTCTCCGTCGTTGTCCATCCGCTCACGTTCGTAACACGAGATGGCGTCACTATATTGTTTCGAATTTTAGATTATGCAACCCTAGGACTATGTATTGAGATAGACCTAGCGCACAAACACATAGAGTGAAGTTGGGAATATATACACCGAATACATATATAATACTTTAAATACAGGATTGATGTTTAACAAGAAGGTAAAAACACAAAATGAGATAAGAATTATTAGTTTAAATCAACTAAGAAAACGAGACCGTTACACTGCATAAAACATAGTTCAGACCGAATATATACATTCAGTTAATAATAAAAGTAATGTTAATACCTAAATAAATTACATAAGGTGTAATTTAGCAGTAGGTAAGATTATCCGATTTAATTCATCTTTCGCTGCACTGAATTTAACTACCAGCAGTCGAAATATTTCTCTTCTCTTTATTTATATGTTCCCTCGTATATCCCTTAAAAATAAGCCTTGTATAAAATGATTGTACGTACATATAACATTTTTTTGAATTTGATTTAAAAAGACTACTTAGTTATTTTAATAAAATTTGGATGAAAAACAATATGTTAATTTATTCTTAGTAGTAGTGGTTATTATATTAAAAAAGTTTTGCAAGTTTTCTGAATAATACTTGTTTATTTTACTAAAGTACCTACTGTAGAACGGGGGTTGCTTTAGCAGATTTTGAGACATTTTTGCAAATAACTTCGAAACGATCGCGAATTCTTTGCAACTAAAATTTCTATTGTAACAAACGTCATCTAGGCTATAAGTTATCAACAATTCATAAAAAAAAACTACCGGAAGATATCAGAGAAAAAAAATTGTTTTTGGGGTGCCAAAGTAGGCAGAAAAATGGGGTTACTTTGCCAGGTGATCAATGTCACATTAAAGTAGACCACGTTTTATGCCTTCTTTGGAACCAAAAAAATAAATAAAAAAGGAGTCCAGTTTTGTTTTCACATTTTTTTCAGATTTTTTTAGCTTTCTAGGTACTATTTTTAAAGAAAAGCATATATTCCTTTTTAAACTTGTTTTTATTGGAAAATATAAAACTCAAACAGTGTACATAATAACTTACAGCTATAAACTTACAAAAACTTCATATAAAAATTTTAAAAAATCCATATAAACATAAAAAGAACTCTAAACAAACGCAACTATACCTACCTTTGTATCCTGAAAACAAACTTTTAATGACAAACATTCTAGGTTCTTTTCCTAAGGCTCAACATTTTTATCTACGATGCTGTCAAAAGCCAATTCTTGGCAGTTTGAACAGACGTAGAAAGGATCCTTGCTTTGGTCGTTACAAACCCACAAACCCAACATTTGCATTCAACGCAGTCCATTCAGGCCCTGAATCTGATTCTTTAAAATTTATTCTTAATAAGAACCGACAATAGATACACAAAAACCAAACGGACTGCCTGTATCAAATCTCATTTTCTACTAATTTTAATTAATAATCTTCAAAGTCATAAAATTTGTTCATCAGTGATTACTAATGAAATTTTATGGTTAAACCAGCTTCCTTATATGATTTACGCTTGGTCTTTATACTGACCAATTAAGAAGTTGCGTTTGATAAAATATTATGAAGGGAATGTGCCTGTTTGATGGCATTATAAAAGTTTGCATGGTAAAATTTATAGCCCATAAAGACAATGACATCATTGTCTATTTCTGAACGGTCTTAACCTCAGTCCTCGCCGTGGAAGATATCTCAATATAAAAACACGATATTTAAGGTACTTAGGACGTTCATCATTAAATGCTTTTGTGACGTTAGTTAAGTAGGGGTACAGGAAGTACCATTACCATTAGTTTTAACCTACTTATTTGTAAAGAGGATAATACAAACCGGCATTCCTAGACTTATTTACGAGGGAAAGTGTCATTAAATAAGCCTCTAGCCTCAAACGAAAATTGAACATAACTTATAATAATAATTAATGGTAGTTTATCCCTCATTTTAATCATAACGATTAGCCGGAAATCTGATGGTTGTGTGAGGGATGGGGCGCACACCAGGATGTGAATAGACAATAGACGGGTAAACAGTTTAATTAAAAGGTTCCCGCCAGAATGATGATTCGAACCCAAGACCTCTAGGTTAAGGGATCGAGACACTAAACTCGCAGCTGATCAACTAATATACATACACCGAGAGAAAAAACTGTTTAATTAACTAAAGAAACGTTATTGTACCAGTTTTCCATGGACACATAATGGCGAATGAAAGCCATAAGTTAATTTAACAATTTAATAATGTCAACTATTATCTGTTAATGTAATCTAGTATGAACTGTTGCTTCAAAAATGATTTGCTGGTTTGTTTCAAAGGTCTGGTTTCAATCTTCATAGAACACGAAATATATAGTCGATGAAAACGATTGTCGTATGAGTCAATTCATGAAATTAATTGTATTAAGAGAAATGGTTGGTTGAGATTACATCTGATTAAACTGTTATATACAGGGTGCTTCAAATTCGATGCAATACATGGGGATTTCAGAAACGGTAAGAGATACGAAGTCGGTTAAATGGAGGCAAAGTTGCGTATTCAGGGGGGCAACATAATGGTGAAAAGAGATCAAGGCTAACTTGATTAGTATTCGAAATATTTTGAAAAAACCGAAAATTTCGATTTTCGTTTTTGTTTTTTTGCGGGCCTATTTGATGAGGTATTCAAAAATAAAGAGCACTTTTCTATAGCAACTTTTTGCCCTTTTTCGAATGGGAAAAATGTGAATTTTCCGAAAAACGTTTCGTTTTCCGGAAACCAACATCAACTTAATTTTTTTAAATACGGACCTGGAATTTTTATCAATTTTTTGGAATCATTTTTGTAACTTGATAGAATGCCACCATAAAAGGAACCAGATTTAAACGTTTTGTCTAAGAAAAATCCATCATTAGTATTTTTGTTTCGACTTTTGTTAATTCTAGATATTGAATAATATTTTTGAGGTTTCATTTTTATTTACGATAAATAAACAAAAGCTAATAATAAAACAACGAATTAACAACTATAAACTTTGATGTAATTGAATAAACAATGAATAAAACAACAAAATATGTTAAAACTATAAAAACCCTAAACCAGATGTTGAAATAATCCTCCGTCATTATTCATGCAGAGGCGTATTCGTCTTTTTAAGTTTTGAATAGATCTTTCGATTTCCCTTGCAGGTATTGCATTCAGAACACGAATAGTGGCATTTCTCAAATCCTCAATGTTATTATATTGATTCTTATATAAAACATTTTTAGTTCGTCATCATAAGAAATAATCTAATGGGGATAAATCAGGAGCTCTTGCTGGCCATTCTACAGCACCATGATTTCCAATCCATCTGTTTGGAAATGTTTCATTTAAGTAGTTGCGCACAGTTCCTGAATTATGAGGAAATTTAAATAAAATTAAAAAATTCTAGATTGCTGAAAGCCATTTTTAAGTACCGATAGTGCATGACACAACATTGAAATGTGTTTGTCATAGAAACGTTTGCCTAGATAAAACTAAATCTAAGAGGACCACGGGAAATTATTAATGATGAATTTTTCTTAGACAATATGTTTAAATCTGGTTCCTTTTATGGTGGCATTCTATCAAGTAACAAAAATGCTTCCAAAAAATTGAAAAAAAATTCCAGGTCCGTATTTAAAAAAATTAAGTTAATGTTGGTTTCCGGGAAACGAAACGTTTTTCGGAAAATTCACTAACACCATTCGAAAAAAGGCAAAAAGTTGTTACAGAAAAGTGCTCTTTATTTTTTAATACCTCATCAAATAGGCCCGCAAAAAACAAAAACAAAAATCGAAATTTTCGGTTTTTTAAAAATATTTGGAAAACTAATCAAGTTAGCCTTGATCTCTTTTCACCATTATGTTGCCCCCCTGAATATGCAACTTTGCCTCCATTTAACCGACTTCGTATCTCTTACCGTTTCCGAGATCCCCATGTATTGCATCGAATTTGAAGCACCCTGTATAAATATATATGGTTGAAGGAACATTTTATATAGTTTAGATTTAATTTTACTTTAACAAATTTAAGTATTAGTACAATCATTTTTCAATTTTACCAAAAAAATAAATATGATCATACTACTTTATTACAGTTAATTCAGTATTTCATAAGGCTTCTAGAAAAAATCAAAACACTGTCAGGTATTAAAGGTAGAATGTAGAGTATTCATATAATCATAAAAACATAATGAGTAGGGCGAGAACATTGCGATCAGTTTCTAGTGATCCAATGATAGGACAAGTAGATACTTACTTTTGAAAGTTTCGATTAGGTTGGAAAACCCCCAATCTTCCAGCAAATTTATGATTTCCTGGTCTATGATAAGAAGAATAACATAAACGATCTTCATTCGCCATTGCAGTTAACACCATAAAACAGATAAAATTAAATCTGACTGCCCATTATGAAAACAACCCTCTGTAATCTGTGATGTAAAAGAGTCGATCGCGATGCTCAGAATAGGTCAAGAACTTCCTCATTAACTTGCATATCTCATTGCGGATTGTTCATTCAATCCTAATTTTTTAAACTAAAAGGCCTCGTAGTTGAATCCACATTTCGTGCGGTTAAATTCAAATAATTTAGGTTTAAACCATACTGAAAATTGGTTTAACTAATCATTTCTTGGTGTTAGAGTAACTCTACTGCAATATTGGCACAATAGGGAGATTTTGAGCCCCTTAAATTTTACCTTATCGTTATCGTAATCGCTATACTGAGCATGTGCAGTGCCAAAAATGATACTGTTTTTGACACTGCGCATGCTTAGAATAACGATAACGACGTGCTAAAATTTAAGGGCTTCAAAAGCTCCCTATTATCCATTTGTTAAAATTTGAGTTGCGGTTAGTTTTAATTTAAGAAAAAAAACCAAATATATTACAACAACAACTGTTTATTTACTTAAAAATAACATCTAGGTATATCTTATGAACATACAGAATGCGTCACCTAAGCCTGATATGTTGTCATTTTCTATCTAATGGTGATCTATGTGGTGAAATGATGGATAGTGGCCGTATTTATAGATGTTTATAGATTCCTAGCATTAGTACGAGTGAATAGCGAACAGATATCATGGTGGATAATGTGTGCTCTGACCAATGAAATTCGTGCATTTATGGAAATAACCAATCAAATTCAACGACCTTGGTAGTATAAGATTTTTCCACATGGTGTCACCACTGCGGTTGATTAACTACCGATATTTTATATAAACAAGGGTAGTGGTCTTTAAACGCAGGTTTTGATACAAGTGGAATATTTAAAATTGAATAAAGATTAATAAATTGCATTACCACTATCAACAGAAAATTTCTCAACAGTATTTTTCGACTATAGGTTTCATATTTATTTATTTGGCATTACTTTAAAGTCAACATTGCAGCCTCTCTTATAGCAGCTATATATTTTTATTAATAATACCCCTGTGGATTGCGTGGGTGTGCGCAAGCTTTCTCAACTGCGCGGTGTCATCACACTACCGAAGAAGAATCCTTTCTCGTGAAAGTTAATCCGGAGAAGTATGCAGACGCTTTAGCTACAATCCCATTTCGCATATCACCAACAACAGGTTAAAACATTTATGCGAACCCGGAAACTGGCATTTTATAACGAGGAATGAATGTTATACAGATATGAAGTTGTAGATTGTAAGCAGCATGTAATTTTATCTCTCCCATTATATGGGCCACGTTCCAGAACTAGTACATTAGCGCGCGTTCTGATAAGAGCTATGACTTTTAATGGACGGTAAATATTTAATCTATACAGAGTGTAACAGACAGATACAACTGCAGCTAACGAAGGAAGAAGGAAGTAAGTTGTGAGGACTTTGGGGGGGTCTATAATCTTGTGTAAAATTATATCATTGAGCTCTAATAATTGGTGCTGACCTCTACAATGTGATGGAATTTAAATCTAGATTCCCATTGGAACACTGTTACCGTCAGATATTTATTGGAAACCAATTATATTATATGCCTACTGCTAATTGTATTCTAATTGCAAACAGTGGGAACCCCAGTGGAATAGTATTGATATCCAAAATGTGTTTTTACTGGGGCCTAGTTCTAATGATATTGTTAAGAAAACTGTAATTTTATTTTAATGTTATTTTACCGATCACTTATTCTCCGCTGCTGTTTGTAAACATATCAATTAATTACATTTATATTTTTCAGTTATGAGTAACTCAAAATAAAGTTCTTGTTATTTCTTAGGCTGGAGATGGATATATAAAAACTAGTAATTATCTTGGCTTTTAAACTATCCCTTTTTTTTGTCAGTAAACACTATTTATATATAACATATATAACATCAGATATGTAAAGTCGTGCTCTATTGCTTGAGAACATTAGGCATTACTTGCAAATACAACTTAACCACCCAAATGAAGCACTGTTCGATTCTTTCGGCTACGGAGATTTCTGGGAAAGAATAACTTTAGCAAAGCGCGGGTCACGCGAACCACAAATTTTGTCAGCTAGAACCTCGACTAGAACGAATATAAAGATCTATGCGAGGTTACCTGTATAATAATTTTTAGTACCTATGCACCTCATTTTTCATTATTGACCCTATCATCATCTTTTTTGTTGACATCATCATCTTTTTTTACATCGTCTGTTATCGAATCGGATGTCCGACAGGCTATCTTGAAACTAAGAAAGTCCAGATCGTTGGACTACTGTGGCCGTGGTAGTACTATGGTAAAAACATCTATTGAGTTCCTTGTTGGACTTTTCACTACGTTATTTAATAAATGTCTTAAAGAGGCAGTGTGGCCTGACAGCCTTAAGTTAACAATGATCCTTCCTGTCCACAAAAAGGGAGATGTGGATAAACTTGACAATTATAGACCAATAGCCATAGTTCCGGTCTTCTCTAAAATATTTGAAATATTAACCAAGAGAAATTACTCTCTTACGTGGAAACTAAATCTATACTGTCACCCTCCCAATTTGGGTTCAGGAAGGGCTTCAGCCAACATGGCCTTAACAGTGTTGAGGCCTTGTTGGCTGTACTGGATGACGTGGTGGAGGGCCTTGATAGGGGAAATTCTACACATGCCATAATGTGTGATCTCACCAAGGCGTTTGACTACGTAAATCTGGATATACTCCTACAAAAATTAGAATATTATGGTAGGTATAGGCTGAATGATATTATGGTAATGAGCTAAGGTTATTCCACTCATACCTGAATGGCAGGCAACAATGTGTGTGTCTTGAAAACTGTAAATCAACACTAATGCCAGTTAAGGCAGGTGTACCTCAAGGTTCTGTACAGGGTCCGATATTTTTTCTTATTTATATTAATGATTTACCTGTGGATATTAATAAGGCATCGTGGTTCTTTTTGCGGATGATACAACCTTTTTAACCCGTGGCAATGATCTTGACAGCAGAGACAGTTTGAATCTTTCTAATGGCTGGTTTACAGCAAATAACTTTAAATTTCACTAAAACAAACTCTATAACATTTACTTCTAGTAAAAACTCAGATAAGTCTGAATCAGTAAATTTATTAGGTACTATCCTGAAGCCTGGTTTAACCTGGAAACCTCATATAAATAGGCTCTGCTCAAAGCTTGCCACGCAGGTGTTCTTTATGCGGCAGTTAAGACCTTTTGTTAGTAAAAGTGTTAGTAGCAAAAGTGTTACCCCATAGGGTGTGTCACTATGGGGTAACTCTGGTAGTTCACAAGGACTATTTGTAATGCAAAAATCAGCTGCATTATTATTATTATTATTATTATTATTATTATTATTATTATTATGAAGGAATTATTTTAAAGATTTTTGTAACAGTATTGAACAAACTAATAACCAAAGTTTACTAAACACCATGTAATAAATTTTGCTAATACATTGTAATATAAATAAAGACCATGTTAGTGTTCTATCACCATCACACATTATTCATATTATCTGGTTGAGCTGAATTTATAATGTTAATTTGTTATTTTAATTATGACCTTGATTAAAGTTGTCATCGGTGGTGATGTACTAATACTTATAGAATATTATTTATTTTTAAACAACTGTGTTATATAAGCATTCTTGGTTTCAAAAAGAACTTTTTTATTATCCTCATATTATGTTCAATAAACAAACTTATTTAATATAACAGCAAAGGTTCAAATGAAAGTTCTTTTTAATCGCTAACATTTGCACTCGCATTTGCATACAATTTTCATAGACTTTATTATAGAGGCAAATAGAACTCGCAGCAATAAGGAACTTGTATATTATTATATTGTTTAAATTCTATAGTAATTTTCAAATTCTTGCTTGTGCATTACGTGTATCATTATTTTATACTACGCCATTAATTTTCACACCAATAGAAGAGATGATAATTTTTATATAATTTCATTGAACTCCGCGTTTTAGGTTACATTCACACGGCCTTAGGTGTCTGTAAAAGACTATTGTTCCCACAGCCGGCTGTGCTCAAATACTGAATATTTAATATTGCACACTTGGTATTCTTAATAATCTTAATGATTGTTAGAGATGAATATAAACAATACAATAACACTTCCGCATCCGCAATACTTCCAGCTTCATTCTATACGGGGTTGATGAGAAATATCCTTATATACCGAACCATATTATCTATTTGTTAGTAATTGTTTTGCCTTTGCTCTTATTGTTATATATAGTAAAACTTTTAGTATTAAAAGAGTTTATGTAGGAATTAGTAAAATATATGGTAACCACCAGATGGAGGGGAAGAAAGAGTTGGATGGCCCTACCAGAAAAACTGAAATTTAAGGATTGTGGTTTATAATGTTGTACCCATATAGACTGAAAAGTGTGTTTTATATTTAATATACGCCATATTCTAACAATATTTTTTATTAATAGTGGTGAGAAGTACACATTAGTGCCCTCGTTGGGTCTTTGCTACTATCCGTATTGACATAAAGATAGCGACCTGCTTTTCCGCAGGTGCCATTACAGCAGTGACCTCTATTGTCTTTAAGGAAGACAATCCTGCTTTTTTATTTGAAGGATGTGCCGAAAACAACTACTCCACTGTCTAAGATTTATTGAACTGGTCTATATAGCTATCTACTGAGGCCATCCGATCATCGCACCCAACTGATAACATTGTGAAATACCTGGTGGTTCGAATTCACTAGAGGCATGGGCTATTTTGATGTACTTATTATTTTATGTATTGTATTATATTGATAATTAAGATGTATTTCATTTTTATGTATCTCATATCCTGCGATCTTTTTTTTAATTATATTTGTTCACTTAATTTGGTTTCATTCAACGATATGATCCTTATATGGGCTGTGCATGTAAGCAGTGACTTCCGTTGCTTGCACTTAGTTTGGGTACTAAATATTTATGTGGCCTTTAGTCTCCCAAGATAAGTCGTTTCCACCTCTTGTAATACAATACGAAGTTTTTGTTCTAAATTGTAATCGCTAACTGAAATTTAAAAGCTGTTAAGCCCGGTACGTACATACCGCTTTGCCTTACGTCTCGCCTGTCAGTTAAAAGGGTGCCTAAGTTTAATCGATTTGAAAACCAGCGCAAACATTAGACAGTTTAAACGTGCATTTTAAGGTCAGTTTTAATGGTCGACCATAGAGGAAGCGCTGCTTTTGTCAGTAATTTCATTCCCATCCTGTGTAGCGGGGGATGCAACCTCCGCTACACAGCCACTCCTGACGTACCCCAAACTACCACCCAGGACAAGAAAGGCACTTGCCGCTCTCGCCCGGGACAGACTACTCGGCGGGTTAGACATGCAGGCGAAGAAAGAAGACAAGACAGAAGAGCGCCAGAAGATCCTAGCCAGCCTGCAGGGTAGAACCAGCCCAGGAGGAGGCCCCACGAATCGCCCACACCTATCACTTTTGTGATCGGTGTTGGTGAAGGATGGGGTTTACCTCTAAGAGGCAGTCCAAGCCTACAGCGACGGGGAGGGTAAAGAGCGGTTATCCCGCTCGGCCCTAAACCATCCCAGGTCATGACCACGGTCAATGGATATTGGCGGTAGACGTACGGTACAACGATGCGTATGCATTGGGGTTTAGTGTTACAAAGTCCTACTCCGGACACTTGTTTAAAATTAAATGAGTATGTAATTGAGTGTTAAATATATAAATATTTCCTTTAACATTCTTTTAAAATTGCATGGGAACTTAGGGTTGAAGGTTAAATATTTCCATTACACTGGTACCTTCCGCTACCACCTGATGTGTAATTCCTGTTTCAAAGAAAATATTATGATTAATAATTATTGCCAGTGTGTCAAAGTAAATAATATATAAATATAATTTTAATAATATCAAAACAGGAAGTGGTATTATCGAATTTAATTTTGTGGGTTTATTACTGTATATATGTGTAATGTGTCATATTTTTATTATCACTGAGAGACGAGTTAAAAGATTATAGATATTATTGGAAGGAGATGCCGAAAACAACTACTCCACGGGCAATATGCCCCGACTGGCGTTGCATTACATCAACATCTCCATGGATGTCGCCACATCCTTCATCAAGACCAAATACCAGACAATGACCGGTTTCGATCTTGTTATGATCTCGTCAGACTGTCATAGGTATTGGAATCGATGAATGATCTGGCGACGTGATTGCCTAAGACAATAGAGGTCGCTGTAATGGCATCTGCTTTCTGCAGATCGTTATCTGTCTGTCAATTAGACAATAATTGTCAGACAGGTAGTAGCAAAGACCCAAAGAGGGCACTGCAGTGTATTTCACTGTATCTCGCCACTACAAACATTATAGATATTAGTTATGTATTATTATTAAACATTATTTTGTTACAAAAAGATATACTTGATACTATTTTTGGGTTTTCAGAAAGGCAGCATTATTTTCTTTTTTCTGCAGACAGCAATCAAATTACTGTAAATACTTAAATAAAAAACGAATAATTTTTATATGGTATACTTATGATTCAACAAAATTACTTTACATTTTTCCTTTGAACTTACTTCAAATTATTCTTTTTTGTACTTATAAAAAACCTGAAACTGAAATCGAGGAAAAAAAGAAAGTAATTTTGTCTAACATAAAATTCAAGCTAAACCCCTTTTTTCTGATATTTGTTTCATATTTTCAAGAATTGTCCAAACGACATGAGAAAATTGAAATTTTCTACATGATGATAAGCGACTTTACAAAATTAACTTTCTTCTAAAAACTAAACTAACCGAATGGGCCATGTACGGTACATACTTTTTAATATACAAATAACAATTATTTTATGATACCTATTTGTAAGATATTCATATGAACACAGTTCAAAGGTCTTTTTAGCGAAAATTGCTTGGCATGCGTTTTATCCCAATAAATGTATCACTATCAGAAATAAATCTTAGCTCCCTTCTCCTTTGTGGCATGCGTTTTGTCTTGAAAATTAGATACAACTTGACACATTTAAACATAAGGCCGAGACAAGTATTTGCTGAAACAAGTTTACCTCACAGTTAACATACCGAGAATATTCGTTCCTGGTAAATAAGGTGCGTAAATTTATATTGTTCTCTTCTGGGAGATGAAATAAGTGTTTCCGTAAAGGTGCAAAGGACAAAGATGCAGAAACAACTAAACATTTCTTTTGTTTTGCGGGAATGTAACAATAATAATATTTTGTTTGTATACTAATGGTTCCAATATAGAGTTAAAACCAGTATTTAGTCAACAACCGTCAACCAAATATTTTTCATTAAATGAAATGAAATTGTATGTAAAAGCCGTAAGAAAAACCCGTAAGAAAAACGGAGGTTTTACTTAAACTGAATCGAGATGGACGACCATCTAGAAAACTCAAGAGATGAGACGCGGTTTTTTCTTGGAACACAATGCCCCCCCCATGTTTTCCAAGAAAAAACCGCATCTACCGTCTTACCGTAGAAGTTGTACCATATAGACGCTCTTTCAACTTAACCAATGTCATTTAGGCAAGTCTATTTGAGGTTTGAAGTAATACGATACGAATATATCGTTTTAAACAACATGTTGAACTTACGATAATGGTCTCGTGATTTTTTTTACGAAATTTATTGAACTATATCGAAGTTATCCTTGCCTATGGCAAGTTGAATCAAAAGATTAATAAACTCTTTAATTAATTAAAGAAATAACTCTTTTCGTTCAGCTTATCGTAAAGAGTTACAGAAAGTAAGCAAATCACCACGTTATAACACAATGAAATTACTGACAAAAGCAGGGTTTCCTACATGGTCGACCATTAAAACTAACCTTAAAATGCAAGTTTGAACTGTCTGGTGTATGCAGTGGTTTTCAGATCGTTTAAACTGACCCTTTTAACCGACAAGCGAGACGCGAGACGTAAGGTAAAACGGCCATTGATTTTATTTATGCAGATTTATGTTTGCTTCCATATTATACAGGGTGGGAAAAATTTTAATGTGCAGCATTGGTATCTCGGAAACGGTAAAAGATACAACGTGGCTCAAATTAGGAAAAAGTTGCTCAATTTTATGCTGATTCAAAATATGTGAACAAGTTTAACATATTCCGGGCCGTTCGGGAGTTATGCCGGAAAAATCAAAATTTGCCAATTTCTTTTAAGTCAAATAACTTCTCTTGAAATAAATGTAGACTTTTGAAATTTGGTACGTTTACATAGTTTGATGAGAGCTTTCGATTGCCATACTAAAACATGTTCTAGGCCTACTAGTTTTTCCGCAACCATATTCAACTTTTGAATTTCTTATGGGCGCCATATTGGATTTTTACTTTATTAAATACAGAAAGAAATTACAAGCACGGTGATATATCATACTTGATACTTTCTTCAATAAATATGGATAATACACGCGAATAACGATAAATATTATTTATTTACAAATAATAAACAATCATTCATTTATAGTTAAGTGTTACAACTGTTACAAAGTGTGTTTTTAGCTTTTTAGAGGAACTAATTATTATAATAAGAAAAACAACTTATTTATACTGCTCGAATTGGCTGCCGTTACTCTGAATACAAAGTTGAGTCCTTACAGACATGTCATCCACTGCACGTCTTACTGTTCCACCATCTATTGAATTTATGTATTCATTAATTCTTTCCAACATTTCATCCTCTGACGATGGCATTGGATTATTGTAGATATAATTTTTAACAGCTCCCCAGAAATAATAATCTTAAGGGGTTTAGACACGATAATCGCGGTGGCCATAGAATGGGACCATTTGTACCCATCCACGAATTCGGAAAACGTTGATCTAGGTACTGGGTTACAATCTTAGCATTGTGTGAAGGGCATCCATTTTGTTGAAACAACTGTAAATTTTGTATATTTTGCAAAGGAAGGTCATCCAGCATTTCCTCCAAATCATTTTGTAAGAAGTGTAAATAATTTCGAGAAGTTAATTTATCAATAATACGATAAGGCCCTAATGCCTTGTTATCTAAAATTCCACACCAAATATTTACTACATCCTGGAGACAATGAGTGGAGGTTGCAATTTTGTCACTGGATGCAAAGGTTAATGAATAATGACAATTGTTTTTGTAGAAAGATATTATGGAGTGATGAGTCAACGTTTAGTAATTAATTGTGGGATATTCAATAGAAAAAATGAGCACCATTACGCACAACGAAATCCTCACCTGATTAGAGGAACGAGACCTCAAATTAGCTTTTCAGTAAATATTTGGTGTGGAATTTTAGATAACAAGGCATTAGGGCCTTATCGTATTATTGATAAATTAACTTCTCGAAATTATGTACACTTCTTACAAAATGATTTGGAGGAAATGCTGGATGACCTTCCTTTGCAAAATATACAAAATTTACAGTTGTTTCAACAAAATGGATGCCCTTCACACAATGCTAGGATTGTAACCCAGTACCTACATCAACGTTTTCCGAATTCGTGGATGGGTACAAATGGTCCCATTCTATGGCCACCGCGATCACCGTGTCTAAACCCCTTAAGATTATTATTTCTGGGGAGCTGTTAAAAATTATATCTACAATAATCCAATGCCATCGACAGAGGATGAAATGTTGGAAAGAATTAATGAATACATAAATTCAGTAGATGGTGGAACAGTAAGACGTGCAGTGGATGACATGTCTGTAAGGACTCAACTTTGTAATAGAGTAACGGCAGCCAATTCGAGCAGTATAAATAAGTTGTTTTTCTTATTATAACAATTAGTTCCTCTAAAAAGCTAAAAACACACTTTGTAACAGTTGTAACACTTAACTATAAATGAATGATTGTTTATTATTTGTAAATAAATAATATTTATCGTTATTCGCGTGTATTATCCATATTTATTGAAGAAAGTATCAAGTATGATATATCACCATGCTTGTAATTTCTTTCTGTATTTAATGAAGTAAAAATCCAATATGGCGCCCATAATAAATTCAAAAGTTGAATATGGTTGCGGAAAAACTAGTAGACCTAGAACATGTTTTAGTATGGCAATCGAAAGCTCTCATCAAACTATGTAAACGTACCAAATTTCAAAAGTCTACATTTATTTCAAGAGAAGTTATTTGACTTAAAAGAAATTGGCAAATTTTGATTTTTCCGGCATAACTCCCGAACGGCCCGGAATATGTTAAACTTGTTCACATATTTTGAATCAGCATAAAATTGAGCAACTTTTTCCTAATTTGAGCCACGTTGTATCTTTTACCGTTTCCGAGATACCAATGCTGCACATTAAAATTTTTCCCACCCTGTATTTATATCAGTATTTTTAATAATATAAATTATATAAGAAATAGTTGTGCCAATGTCTTTGAATAATGGTAGTAACTGTATTTTTGGATAAACCGTGTTATGTTAAACAACATAACATGCAAAAATAAGAAAATTATTGAACTAACAAATTGTTTTTCTCTGTATTAGATAAAGCTATAATGAACATTAGATTAAAATGCAAGAAAAGTTTCTACTGTTTTGGATGACCGAAAATCCCAAGGATTTTTACCTTAATTATTAAAATAAATTATCAATAATTGATTGAAACTAGGTGTTAAAATTAAATGTAAATGCTATTTCCATGAAACCACCTGCAATACCGATTTGCTTTGTTATATATGCGGAGAATATTTGTTCCACGCTCTCGATACTACCGTTGCGTTGATTGAAAGAGTACATAAAATGGTGCTGCTAATTGCAAGAGAAAATTGAAGATATGGAAAAGGTACTAATATGAAGTAATGAAATAGAATAAATAATGAAAATATGAAATAATCAGTAATAATTACTATCATGGTATATTTTTCTTTGAAAATTTAGGAAATCAATGAAACAGTTATTGTAAATTGTAATTTTTTATATGATTGAGATCATTCATATTATAAGACATTAAAATAAATACACGCGTTTTGTACATTATAACGATTATATTAATGTAAGGTTTAGCTTGGATTTTAGTTTTATCGCCGCTTATTTTTGTGGCTAAATCTTCATTAGTGTTTTAAGATGAGGCAATAGCGAGTTATTGGATGCCCCACAAGGTTAAGCAGTATGTAGATTTCCCTTATTTTGACCTCTAAGCAGGTTTTTAATAAGGAAACTCTTAATAAGGTTACTGATTAACCTTAATCCTCTAGGTTTTAGGCATATACGGTGTTATCTCTCCTTTATTTAATGGTTTGGGTTCAACCAACAACAATCATGAAAACGATAAGACATTTTCAATATTTCAAGTATTTCTAGGGTGATTAGGATAAAAACACAAAAGTGTTAACAATAATATATGTATATAAAAATAAAAACTAAGTACCTAGATATGTCAAAAACTCAAGCTGTTATATCATAAGTAGTCTTTAACACAAGTATTACAAACATATTTTGGTTCCTCATCTGTTCTCAATTCTAATAACTTTATTTTCATTTGGAAAAATTTTGGGTTAGAAGGAAAATGTAATATCAAAACAAGGCAGGCTGTTTAATCCATTCCTATAACTACAATTCTCTGAACAAGATAATGTGAAGCAATATTCGTTGTTACTGCGTTACAGTACTAAACAAAGCTATAACTTTAGATGCATTGTTTCTACTTATAGGAAACGAAATTTATTTTGTGTTTTGCTGGTGTGAAAGTAAGAAGAGTGACTAATTTAAAACCAAACAAGAAGTTTTATGCTAGGTTTTAGGCTTTCTAATACCAAAGATTCCTGTCAAAAAAATTCTTAAGGCACCTCATATACTTTGGATATCGTGATGAAATGATACTTTCGTGTAATGACCGATCGTATCATATAGAAGGTCCTTGATCCTTTAAGAATAATCACCGCGTATTACAAAGTACTTATTTTAATTAATACAGCTGTTTAAGTGAGTTAAGGAAAATTGATGATTGTTTAATAATTGCGTTTACAATTTCTATAGTTCAACAAATTACTACTCATTTACGTCGTTGGTGTGGCAATACAAAATATTGCAAAACCATCAATCCATTAAATAGGTACTTATTCTATTATGTGCGTGGTGTGGTGCTTCTTCCTTTTAAAAGCTATAGGTATATAGCTACTTCATTTCTTATTTTATTTGTTTAGTATTGTATAAATATGATGTAGCGTAATAAATTGAGCTGATATAGTTCTCTTCTAACTGTTGCTTTTGTTTCGAATATTAATAGTCCTTAAAATACAAAAGCAAGAAGGGTTTAATTCTATTATTGGGGGTTTTCCAAGTAAGTCGATATGTAATATACTTTAGAAACCTCTTTATTGATCTGGCAACTCTACGGAACAATAGTTATAATGCGCGTAGGTAGGCAATACATCAACAAATAACAAGAAACTAATATATGATCGGGAAGAAAGAAGTTTCGACCGTCTCTTACTAAGGGCAGGTTCTACAAAGCAGGTATATACCACGGATAAAGTTGTACTTAGAATATCGTTGAAAGGAGCATTCTACAATCGCCGTATAACTTTATTCTGGGGATAAACTATGGAATAGCTTATACCTCCGAACTCGGCCAGATATACTCAGAATATAGTTATTCTTGCTTTCTATTGGTTATCTCGTAGCTCTGTCCCTTTCAGAAACATAACCTATATTTGTTCTTGGTATTGTAACAGGCGTAACTGTGGCAATAGCGGCATTACATGAACTTATATAAAACTACCTGAAACAATTCGCATTCAGTCACCAGATGGGAATCAACCAGTGATGTACCGAAACCATAAAGATTTTTTCTCTTGGAATGTTCAAAGTATTTGTGATGCACATCTTCGAATAACATAGTTGCACGGTGGCCTGGATCAGCACCAGGCAATTTTTAATGCAGTCGAATCAAGGGCCGATTACAAAGTAATGAATTTGACACTTGTAGTGTATTAGGAGATAGCGAGTATGGCAATACAAATATTTTAGTAACACCTTTAAATCATCCAAATACACCAGCAGAAGTTATTTTCAATGAACCGCATATTCGTACAATTGTGTAGAAAGAACATATGGCGTGTGGAAACGCAAGTTTCCTATTCTCTCTTTGGGTATATGTTCATCACCAGAACATTCATCTTTTTTCTCTCCTATATTGAAACTAATTAAAGTAAAAATGTAAAAAATGCTACTGGTATGTAAGTAAATTACAACTTGTGATAGGTTATATTATATGATCGAAGTATCGAAGGTTAAAACAAACTGATTCCCGCCTTTGCATTCTCAGTTACTTTTGGACTAAAATCTGTGCGTTGGGTCTACTACCTGCTTTTTCGGCGTTTATACTCCGGATAGTTATCCCGCCGTTGTACAAGTGATGTAGAACGCCCGCATTTTTATACTCCGAATAATTCGAGGGATAAGATATACCGAGAATTACTATTCCAGACTTTATACTGGGATTGTAGAACCGGCCCTAAAACACCCACATTTAGGTACACAAATCTACATACGGGTATAAATGCCTTTCATAATTGCATGATTTATTGATTAAATGTAGACTACAAATTTGTTTTACAAGAACTACAATTAATAGAAATATGAAATAAGGAACAAAGTTGCAGTGATATGACGGCAAAAACGAAACCAAAAATAAGTTCACGCCGATAAATATTGCATTATTAATTGGGCTATCTCTATCTCTAACCTTTATTTTTCCGTTAAGTAACAAGTCCCTTTTCATATCGCATTTCCTACTTTATCTTCCCACGCCGGTTCCACCGCCTACGTAAACTTGTAACCAACATTTCTCTCTTATTGAAAAGATAACGAAATAAACTCATTATTACGATAATGGGTAATAATATATAAGCAATTATTTCGCGTTGGTGTTAAGTGGGAAGATTGCCCATTGACTTTTCTCACCTGAGTCCTGGAAGCTGGTGTTTTTTTTCTGAAGCAGGATTAATTATTATTCCTCTTAGGAACTGTATGTTTGTTCGTCGTCTCCTATAAGTAATATGATCCCAGTTCTGGTTCACACGCTGGTTCGACCCATAATTGGGTTTACTTTAATTCAAATACTTTTATTCAGTTAAGGTAAATGTTCCCAATCCAGTATTCCATACAGTCTTTCAATAAAATCACAAGAAGTTGTAGTGCAGGATATGCGAATTTTTTTTAAAGGAATTAATCAATTTCAAGTGACAGGATATTTTATATACAGAAATTATTATATAGTGTTATTCAGAACTTATCCATAATAAAATTTGGGGATGTTCAACATACATGTAGAAATGTGGTAGTGCAAAAAAAATTTTTTTGGCAATGGTTTCTGAAAACCATTTAAAAATTTTTCATTGCACGCCGCTGGATACTGGTCCACTGTAATGGAGTGACCTTAGGACTGATAATGCAAACTGGCTAGCACGAAAAAAACTTCGGAAGTTCTGAGAGTATACCGACATCCGGCGCAAAAAAGATTTGCAGCGTTTTTACTTTAAAATAAACTTAAAGATAGATAGATGTGATCAAAGTGACGTGTCTTTAAAATGAATAAAATTTTGTTACATTAATTTTGAAGAATTGCGCTACTTGATTACTAGGTATTAGAAACATGAAATTTATAAAAAATTTGCACATACCTTGCTACAAAAGCTGTTTGAAATTTTGTCCCTAAAGCTATCCAATTTTGCAGCACTAAAGCGAATGTTCCTCCTGGTTGCTGATCTTGTAAACGCAAATTATTAAGTAAATTGGGGATTTTCAGCATTTTGCTGCAACAACCACTCACAAAACCTAACTTGTAATTGATAATCCACTGGTAACAGTTCATTAACTCAGCATTACTGTACACATGAGCCATTTTGAAAATTTTACAGTTTAACACTCCTACGATGTAAATAAAACACCAGCATTGAGAGAAGACACAGATAGACTGATGACTGAATAGACAATAGAGATATTATCCCCGCTCCAGCTGTATTCGCTCGGTCGTCGTTCGAGGGGCAAAAACGTGTTTACTTTTTTTACCACATTCTTAGGAATGTGGTAGGTATATCAGCTGTTGAAGTACAGTTGCCCATCTACGTAGTCCTTTATAATGGTATAACTTTAAACATTGTTTACGGGAAATCCTAAGACTTTTATTAAAATGTTTTTGGTGATATTGATTTCTTATTTAAGGATGCACATATCCTCAAAGTTTTAGAGATAAGTTCTGAATAACCCTGTATAGTAAAGCGATGAATAAGAAGTTTTAGAGAAAATTATTACGTAACCACGTTACTAGTGACAACAGTCAGTTTTGAGGATTATAAAAATTCCAAAATCAGTGTACTAAATTAAAAAAATGTAATAATAAAATAAAATTCTCCGGTATGGCTAAAAAATCTTGGTACATTTAGCATTAATAATAGTAGTGGTGAGAAACACACAGTAGTGCCCTCTTTGGGTCATCACTACTATCCGTCGGACAATTATTGAGAAACTGACACACACATAGAATTATGAACCAGAATTATTTTTCGTAAAAATTATTGTAAAGTAATGATTCCCGAGTCTACCAATTATATCTATTTCAGTATTCTTGTGCTGGGTAACTATATTTTGATGTCCCCCGAGAACCTCCGTAATAATAGCTTCCAGCATCTTTCTGAAACTTTCAGCGAAGGATACGGTAATAGTAATTAAAGTTTCAGGGCCTTATGGATTAATCCGGAGACAGAGTAAATGTAAAAAGCTATAAAATTCACATTATAAGTCCCTGTGAGGTCAACTTTGTTTTATTATGTTTTTCCCTAGGTTTATCCAGCCTTAACGAAAGTTATAATAAAAGTGAAGACTGTCTCATTTAATATTCTATTTCTTAAGCATTATACATATTGTCATTAAAATACTGTTACAATTAGTAGATAAAACTCAAAAAGTTTCTGTAAGGATTAGCCTGAAAGTGATACTTATTTGATGTTAGATAATCTCTTCATGTACACTTCTGTATATACCGGGTTTCCTATTTCATTTGACTAATGGCAATTAACATGGGCTATTACATTTCATTGAATTTTATATTCCCAGGGCACACTATGATAAATAGTATTATTATTTCGCTTTAGTATTTTGGTAATCAGAAGTGTTTGACAGTCAGTACTATCGATTCCGTTCGCAATATTTCTCATAGTATGCCCTGGGAATATAAAATCCAATGAAATGTAATAGCCCATGTTAATTGCCATTACACAGTAAAAAAATCCGACTGATTTTAACACTGAATCCACACTCATCAGTGTGCATATAGTCCACACTTGGCAGTGTTAGACATATCGGTGTATTATTACATTACATAAAAGTAATTTAACACAGTAGATTTTACAAGGTAATGTGTAATAGTTAATTATTCACCTTCTAATTATTCCGTTTTTATGGCGGATTGATTCATTTTTAACACAGGGTTTTGTAAATTTTACTACAATTTATGAGTACTTCTACAAACTTGGCGGGTATATCGTTCGTGTAATATGAGTTCTAAAGGTTTAGTTATTATACTACCCAGTTCGTGTTAAAAATAACACTGCAGTAAATTACGATTACCATTTAGTAATTTTACCATTTGTCTTTTTTTACTGTGTAGTCAAATGAAATGGGAAACCCGGTATGAGAAATAAAGTATTCAAGTTTGCGATTAAAGGCGGATTCACATTTGCCATAAAGACAAAGACACTATAACGACACGATAACGACACGACAGCGATAAATTGTCGTTGTGATATATATTTAACGACAGTGTACGATATCGTCAGTGTAACAAATTTTGATTTGTTCGACGCAGCTTTTGACCATTTTAAAGACAAGACGTACAAGACGAGTGTGTGGAAAAGTATTTCCAATTGTAAATTGGCAATAATTCCATTGCTACCTGACGAGGAAGATGAGGTTAATTTAAGAAAATAAAAACGTCGACTGTGCGGGTGCATGATATTCTGAAACAAAGAAAAACAAAGGGAAAGTATCACTATATAAACAACTTCTGGACAACGCTCCCAGTTCTACCAGCACTTTAGAATGTCGCCATATCAATTAGAAGACACTTAAAAATACATTCACGTTATGCGATACGATGCGAACAGACAAGAACAGATACGAAAAACATTCCTCTTGACAAAGGGAATTTGGTCGTGCGTCGTTGACTTTTCGGAAAGGTTTCGGATCGTTGTCGTACAATGGGAATTAACTCATTTATAAACACAGCAATAATGATAATCGTGTCGTATTGTATTCTGTCTGTTCGGTATCGTACGGAAAATGTGAATCAACCTTAATTGATGATGTTTTATTTTTATATTTGCATTTATATTTTATTTACACATCGCTCTTTTGGCCCACTTTTTTGGGCCACATATCTCCCTTATAATTAGAGATACACCCGTAAAGCCTTATATGACCGTATTGGTAAAAAACAGTCGTTCCAAATATGTCCAAAATACAGTGTACGGTTTGTGCCCCATTCAAAATATTAAAGTTAATAAACAAATTAAATATATGTAAAATAAGGGCAAAAATAAAAGAAAATTAATGATGCCGCTATACCTACCAGAAAAGATTAAACTTCAAGTAACATCTTATACAAAATACATACAATACATCTGAAGAAATACCCATAATAATATTGAGTACCTAACTCTCAGTGAAGATAAGGTAAATTACATTTAATTTAAATTGGATTTCTATTTTATTTTAATTTAAAAAGACTAGTAGGGTCCTTTATAATTTGCTCACATTATGAAAGTAAATGATTATTTAGTTTAAGACTATAACTAATAATGTAATATTAATATACCGGGTGTCCCACGGTGACGGTCCATTAGAAGTATCTGAAGAACCAATAAAGCTATTAATTTGAAATTTAAAGTGAAGACAAAGTGGGCCATGAATTATTTGATGAAAATATTTTGCAGTTTCTACCACTTCCGGTAATACCGGAAGTCGACATTAACTTCGTTATTTAAAATGGGACACCCTATATATTATTGCATTTTTGGATTCTACGTGAAATTCTAAACATATTTCATGTAGGAAGTCCTATACCTGTCTTTAACTGTTTTTGAAATGTTGACACGTAAATATTGACATTTTTCAACATTGACACCCTGTAAAATCTAATTGGTTTGAAATCAAACAAAACTCTATCTTAACATTCCATAAGCTATCGTTTGATATTAATTTCAGATTTAACCAAGAGATTAAATTGATTCGAAAGTTTTTAATTTCTAGAAAATCTGAAATTAGTGCAGATTTTCCTTCGTTCAAGGAAACATTTTTATCTGTGGCGAGCGATTTGTATAAAAATTGGGTATTTATAAATTAACAAATTTATCCACTACTGTATGAAAACACTGATTATAAAAATAGTATAGTTTGGAGGAAAAAGATTCTTTGTTTCAAATTTTAAATTTAACTAAACTAAAGTTTTCCTCAACTTTCAAAGCGCCTTTTTGCTGTAGAGGTTTGCAGTAGTATTTTAATAACATCCTGTGAAGGAAGTTCGTATTGTTTACTGTTAGACTGGTGTACTCTATCATATTAGTTATTTTGTAAGGTAATTTACTGTATAGCTCCATTATAACTTTGTTAACGTTAGCTGTAAAGCGTGAAGAACTTTGATGTAAATTGGTTATTTTTGTTACAACCAGCCCGCTTCGACTTTGTTTGGAGATTAATAGTTGATGGTCTCATAATTAAGGTGAATTTTCCCCACACGGAAGCAGCTGGTAAATGTCACGTTCGTCGAAGTCGGGAAGAATTGTTTTTTGGTTTAAACGCAACAGGGGCCGTGTCATAATATAATTGAATACGAAAGGTAAAACATATAATCGGATATGTTTAGTGTCACTGCACACACATGTATCTAATTTTATATAATTTGTTTTCGGTCACATCGGAACATATACGTGAACAATATTAGCAGAATCAGTCCGACTACACTGAGAAAAGGATTTGATTGAGATAAATAAAATTTCTTACCACCCATTAAATTATTTATTTGTATTTGGCGAATTAAAGATCAAATTGGTATTAACATGGCATTTATTTCAATGACAATATTAAATATTTAATAGTATCTAATAAATATAATTGCCAAGGGGAAAAATATTTATTTAATCTGCTGAATTACCTAAATGTTTAGTTTTCGCAAACGAATTTATTTGGCATACTTGATTTAGATTACTATTGGAAATTAAACCGTAGTTTTCCGAAATGAGACAAGTAGATATTTATACTTACCAAATATGTAATATTGAAATAGATAAGGTTTGATATTGAACAAATTATTACATTAGTTTATAGAAAATCAAATTTTATAGAAAATGGGATAAATTGTTTACTTTTTTAAATATAATAATTACTCATATGACCTGTAATAATTGTAGAAAATGCATATAAAACTTTTCACTGCGTTTCAGGATCATTTGAATATTCTGTATATCTCTTAAGGGTCCATTCTCTGTAGATTTGACAGGCATGAATGTTGGGTCGGATTGAGAGGATGGGTGGCCGATGGGTGGAGACTTATATATTCCAACTATCGAATTATTAAGATTTCGGAGGTGCACGTAAAGCCGAAGTAAAAAGGGACATGGAAATAAAGTTAGCCCTCATTGCAAGGGTACCGGATTTGTCTTATAATTGCAACAAAATTTCTTTTTAATGTTATAAATTATATATCACCGGAAAGATCAAAAGATAAACTAGGTCCCTATAGTAGCAAATTTTTGTTTAATACATGTATTTTAGAGAAAATAATTTTTGAAAATACGCTATTTTAGTACAAGATTGTTTGCCTGGAATTTTAAAAATAAAAAGAAATACCAAAAATTACTATTATAGGGACTTAGATTAAAGTCTTATCTTTCAATACTTTTTTACTAAAAGTCGCTATCTTTTATAGTTTTTTTATAATTAGACACGAGCCGAACGCCGATTTAGGGCTTATTTCGACCTAGTGAATGGACTCTTAAATCTCGCTACACCTAATAAGTATGTTGTATACATATAAGGATACAAAAGTTAACAGTATGTATTTTAAAATCTGTAGCAAGAATGTTGAAATTGTACTCAATTATATTCTGACTGAAATAAGGAACAGTTATTTTATTTTTGAGTATGAAATATATTAGTTATAGGTACTTGTTTTTATAAATTATTTTAGTAGACAACTAGTAGAGTTAGCAAAAAAAACAACATTTGACTAGGTTAATTGACAAATTTATTAATAGATACATACTAATGTATTTTGAATTAAATAACAGTATCTGATGAAGCCACCTCCTGGCTATTGCCTATTTTAAATAATGAGGTTATTGCTTTGCGTAGAAATAAGGATATAAATAAGAAACTTTACTTTAACTTTACTTTAAACTTCATTGAATGATAATATTTGGATAATTTGATCAAAGTACATGTCTTAGTTGACTTTTCGGCTCAATACCTATAAATAAATATGTAAACGGTTCAATAAATCAATAAATAATACTTGAATTTTGGAAAAATGTTACGAATTAATATTGAACTATATTCTATCAATGGACATCGTCGATTGTAAAGCCGTGACATTTTCAATAACTTATTAAGACATGATTTGTAACCTGTTATGCCATCATTAGGGATATGCAATAATATGTATTTTATCAGATTAATTTATATTCGGACCTTGATATTTTACATATTTGCCTCGATATTTTCGTATATAGATATATTTGAGGACTAATAGTAGATTAATTTTTTAACGGATGGCTAACAGTGACTTTTTCAATTAAGGTCCCGGTAGAAATAAAAATATTGCAAATATATGCCTTAACAGCTAATGTGTGCATTGGAGTTTTAGACGATTAAGCCAGTTGGTTGCATTAAATAAAGAGTAAGACAGCTCCCGGAAATTTTAAGGGCGCCTTACCAAAATTACTTATTCTCACGAGAAGTATTAATTGAAATATGAATAATTCTATAGTTAATAAAAAACTTAACACCCGTGGTAAACACTGTATTTGTTTCGAACTGACCATTCAAGATGTCATAGATACTAGTGGATAAATATATAAAGTTAATTATCTACAGTTCATATTTTTTGGCCTCGAAAGTGTCACAAAATCTAACCTTTCTTCATAATATACAGGGTGTCCCACGGTGACGAGACATTAGACATATTTCAGAGACTACTTCGATTTTAATTTTGAAAATTTGGGCAATAGTGTTTTCGGGCATGCCCTACTCAACTAAAATAATGGCGTCCATCTAACGCTTTCGGTTATACGGGAAGTTGATGTCATCTTCGTTATTTTAAATGGAACTTCCTTAACTTTTCATAAGCTATCGTTTGACACTAATTTCAGATTTAACCAAGAGAATAAATTTAATCGAAAATTTTTTATTTCTGGATGAATCTGAAATTAGTGTAAACGATAGCTTATGAAAAATTAAGATAGGAATTTGCAAACCGTTTTGCTTGATCACAAACCGTTTAGATTTTACAGGGTGTCAAATTGCAAAATATCAATATTCACCTGTCAATATTTCAAAAACAGTTGAAGATAGGTATAGGACATCCTACATGAAATGTGTTTAGAATTTTACGTAGAATCCAGAAATGAAATAATATACAGGGTGTCACATTTAAAATAAGCAAGTTGACGGCGACTTCCCGTATAACCGGACGTGCTACGTGGGCGCCATATTTTATTTGAGAAAAACATGCCCAAAAACCCGATATCCCAAAATTTCAAAATTAAAATCGAAGTAGTCTCTGAAGTATGTCTAATGTCTCATCACCGTGGGACATCCTGTATTAAAATTACATTTTAAGGGAATGTAAATATTCGAAACATCTAACTCCAACTTTAGACTTTTGAATTATTAGTATTGTTTTTATATTAAGTCCAAAGTTTACGATATTTGTGTACGATAATCGCTCGGGCCCGTCGAATTTCTTTTATTTTTGCCCTTTTTTAAAGTCGATACTTTAATACTTTAAAACCTGGACACCTTGTATTTTTATGAAAACGGTCATATAAGATTTTATGGGTCTATCTCTAATAGTAAGTGGGATATTTCTAAAAAAGTGTGCGGTAAGAGCAATGTGCTAGAAAGAAAATATCGATTCGTTGCTAGGCACAAAGTCTTTCAACACTTTTCTGGGCACAAACTCTTTCGCTCTTATGGCCCATTTTTGTGGGAATACATATATCCCTTATTACACATAGAGATATTAGAGAAAAGCCCATAAAACCACATATGACCTTATTCGTAAAAAAAAGATTTTTCCAAATATTTTAAAAATACAGGGTGTTCCACTAAAAATATTAAAGTTTATAACGACGTCACTGAGTCACTCTGTAAAAAATTAAATATATGTGAAATAAGGCAAAATAGGAAAATATTCCGAGCGATTAAAAAAATATGGGTATTTATAAAATAACGAATTTATCGCAGGCCAAGAATTTATCTACTACTTTACGAAATAATTGTATGTAAGGTACATATTATGCACCATAGACAAGAAAGTTTAGTATAATTGCTTACCGAGCACATTTCACACAAATATATTTTGAAAGATGACTGGGAAACAAGAGGCTGTGGTGTTACTTTGCAAGACTTTCCAAGGCCTAACGAGAATCCATCTCGGGAGCGCACCTACACCTGCGTGTACCAGCTCTTAAATTTATTTCTGTCGCATTGCAACATTTCTCCGTCCACTCAAACTTTATTAATTTCACCGGGCTATTATACGTACATGCCGTAACTTTTTCACGGGCTATTAACTTTGCAGAGGCAAGGCTTTCCTTGATGGTCGTCTTAGAACGTCTGTAATGGGGGTTGAAACAAGATTTCATACGTGACAGTTCCATTTTCTAAGGTTGCCGGTTAGATGACGGTGGCACGTCCGTTCTCTTCTACTTTTCTAGCCGTCTATAAAGATTCAGCGACATTTTATCATTTAATACGACATGTTACTGTCTCTCATGTCCAACATTTCTTTGATTGTTATTACAATTGGGCCCATCCAATAAAAATCAATTTAAATTTTTGAATCAGGGATAATTAAGTACATAATCAGCGACGTCGAATAAAAGAAACTTGACATCAGCATTCCATGACAAACTTTCCCAGCAAGATAACTTGAAGATATATTTTCGTTTTATTTTAACAGTCTTAACATTAACAGTCTTGATTAATTAAGAAATCATCCTGACAATAAGTCTAAACTTAAAACTAGATACATGGGTAGGGGCGAACGGGGCACAACGGCGTATTCACCTCATCCTAAAGTGAATTTTAAATCTGGAGTCAGATAATTACGGACTAAAAACTGAGAAGAAAGAGTTGTCGAACAAACTGAGTCACTTATAAAAACTAATCCAAACAACTTTTCTTCGTTTTTTCAACAACCTAAAAACACAACTAATGTTCCAGTCCATGAATTACAACAATAGAGACTAAAATGGTTCGCAAGGCAGTTTATGCATTTTCTCATCTTTATTAATTCATCCAACTATGACTCATCTAAACCTGAGATTATGTATAATGTTTCTCAAATCACCATTCCGAGCATTACCGAAAAAGACGTTTTTACGAAAATTTTAAGAATAAACCAATAACAGATCCCAACGGAATTCCTGCTTTTTTGTTAAAATATTGCGCAACTATTTTCGCAAAAGATCAATAATCTTTAATTAATCTTTGCAAAGAACCACATTCCCTCAAATTCTGAGTATACCTAATATTTTCCCAGTTTTTAAAAAAAAATAATTGTAGACAATTAGTTTGTAGCAATTTTTTGTATCTTCAATAAGTTGTTCGAGAGTGCATATACATATATAATAGACCTATTCGCCTTTAATATAAAATCTCAAATTTTATTTGTTAAGCATGATTTTATTTCGGGTAGATTTATGACTACAAATTCGATAAATATAAGTCATTGCAAGTACTTTAGATCAAGGCAGCATATTGACGTAATTTTCACGCGTCTACAGTATTTGACAGGCTTGATCATGAAATTCTGGTACGTAAATAAAGTATACCTTTTAACCTTTTTCACACCAAATTTTTTAGAATCTTACTTTTCAAACATAGTCATAGTCGACTGAGGAACAGGAGTTCCTCGGGGATCAGTCCTTGGGCCCTTCCTGATTATCTTATTCATTAATGACGATTACAGGGATTTTTGTTTGATTGTTCTACTATATGCAGACGATTTTTGTTTGCTATTGTTGAATCGATCGAAGATATATTGTACAAGGGAATCTCACAGTAAATTTATGGTGCCAAGATAATCGACTTACATTTATTGCAATTAACCTACTTGAAGGAAACGTATCCATTCAAATTCGAATATGAGATAGATAACATTATAGATAGGTGCCTTGTGATAAGTTTTTTATACAAAACTTAATTTTATTCCTCGTATTTATTACGAAGTGTCGAGATCTTTTTAAAAAATTGAGACAAATTTAGCGTTTATTTTGAGAAACTTAAAATTTTTAAAGATTCCTTCAACCTTCACTGCCCTATTTAATGCGTTTGTCAGGCTAAAATTGGAATATGTTAGCCATTTTCGATTCCTCAGTGCAATGCTCACGTTCCCAACCTAGAAAATGTTCAGAGAAAGTACCTGTGTTTAATATTTTTGTCTTAAACTCGATGGATTGGATTCGGAGTATTCTGCAATTAGATTTATAAAATAGATTTCAGTTTAAAATATTGCTGTACGTTGGAGCCTCTGTTTCTATTTTATTTTAAATAAGCTCATAACGAGTATAATAAATTATTCAAATATTCTCAATTTAATCAACTTTAACATTCCTTCCGTTTATAGATGCTCATTTTCACTATTTTATTATTAAAGCCATTTATACTGTCGCGGCAACGTGGTTAAATGATTGTTTAACGCTTTTGCATCAAAAATGTGTTTAAATAAAGTCTCAAATAAATGAAAATCAAAAGTAAAATGTTTTCTTAGACAGGCCACTTTCCCCCGATTTCCCCTAAAATCGCTTTTTCTATTTTTGACATAAAATCGCAAAACATTTTATTCATTGTTACATCTTTCGAGGTCGGTGTAAAACTGAATTTATATTGCCTATACTCACACGTCAACTAATTTTTTTCACTTTACCTATACTTCAAGTTATGAAGTGTAAAGCAAAGTGTCTCGTCATATTTTGGTTTCGGTATAAAAAGTAATCACACCTAAATTTATGGAATATTTCATGTCCTTCAGTAAACAATTGAACAAGCTCCGATCAACAGCTACTAAATAATTCATAATTTGTCATTCGCGAAAATGAGACCTGAAATTAATAATCATTGATTTTTTCTATATAGACAAACATTTATGTTGGACGATGACCTACGCCCATTAACAATAGTTTTAATAGGACTTTGAACATACTTCTGCGAAACATACTTCCAGATTTGTTAAAAGTTTTACAAACGTTTAACCAGTTTTATTAATTTATTTTCAGCAAGAAGTAACTGCGATAACTTTTCTGACTATTCCGAACTAGTTCTCGCGAACAAGTCTGTCGTTAGATTTTATTGCATTTTACAGGTTATTTAATATGATAGGTAAAGACAAATTTTCTTATATTTCAGATATTATTAACATTTTTTTATTAGTCAACTATTAAAGAACTAAACTCATCATATTTATTAGATTTCATTAAAGTTCATATTGCCAAATATATACATATGAATATTGCACTGAACCTCGGGAATTATTAGCTTCTTCCCTAAAGGTTCAGGGACATAGCTCCGGTTAGCTCTGGGCTCAAGGCGGGGATTGGATTTTACTGTTAAGCTTACTTATAAAAAAATTGGGCACCAGGTAATTTAAATGAGAAAAAAAATATATGAAATTGTGAATGCGTGAAAGTAAGAACAAACAAATTACGTTAAGATAAAAGTATATATTACAAATTATATTTACAACTCAATTTATGTTAAATTGAAAAAAACTCTACAGCCTGAAAGCGTTTATCAAAATTTTACAAAAAAATTTTACTGGGCTGGGTTCACCAGTCTTCGGCCTAATTATGGATTGATCTCACCTACTAGCCTCTCCTAGATTAATCCGGAACTCCTGAACAGGTCCCCGTCTAGCTAGACTTGCTGGGGTTGCATGGATGGAGGTAAGTAAATCCCACGTAGCTAGGTTTCAGGTTTTAGGCTCCAAAGGTGGAAATAGGTACATGTAAAAGATTGTATGATTAGCCCAGTCCCAGAGTTGTACAAAAAATGATCCAGGAATTGGAATTTTGTAAACAATCAAACCGTAGAGTAACTATGTCTGAAGGACAGTAGATAAAAATTCTAATAGAAAAAAATAACTTATGAACGTTACTATATACTACAATAAAAATTACCAAAATTGCAGTAACAAAATTCGTAACTGTGCTACACAAAAAAACTAGTGAGCATAAAATGTGAAAATTTATAATTCATACATGAGTTTTAAATGCAAAATTAACAATATCAAGTACAATGAAATAGAATGAAATTGAAAAAAAATTAATGTGAGACGGTCTAGAATACTAGCAAGTAACCAAAACTAAAATTCCTGGATATAATAGATTCTGTAATTAGCAGACAAAAATTATAGTATATAAAAAATAACCATATGGTTATATATACGCACGCACCAATCAACCCAGGCTCTTCACAGAGAACCGACCTTTGCATACAGGGTACAATTTTCTTGAATCAGATTCAATTTATTAAGAAAATGAAATATACTCACCTGTATACAAAGTGCAGTTCCACCCTCGTGAATCCACCCCAAAGATGTCCTAAGACGTTCCACATGGAATAGGATGGTTTACGAGAATAATTGAGTCCAGAGGATTAATTGGCCAGCGTCTCAACAACTCTGCAAAAATAAAAATTCGGCAGAAAATTTACACCACGTGTAAAAATAAATTTATTATCACATATCTCGTGACAACAACAAAAATATACTATAATATCGATTAATGAGATTATTACAGATAATAATCTATTATATCGGAACACCAATCACTAA
Organism: Pogonocherus hispidulus; assembly: GCA_963924545.1. Lineage (NCBI taxonomy): Eukaryota > Metazoa > Arthropoda > Insecta > Coleoptera > Cerambycidae > Pogonocherus > Pogonocherus hispidulus. The sequence continues at coordinate 44,273,292 of OZ004698.1, read as the reverse complement.
CAATCGTGATAATAATTCAAGATTCAAATTAAATTAAAATTTAAGAACATGTGCTTTCAATAAGCGTAAAAATTGTCAACTTCCTGTCTGTTTTGCGTCCCTACCTTTTCATAAAAGTGACCAATCAGAAACACTTTAGAGGTAGACAACACATTACAATGTAGAGAGCATTTTCGGTTTCGGGTATTCAGGGAAAAACTATACGGATTTTTGATATTATTTTTAATCGTCCGGAAATATACTGCTCGTCATATACAAAGGAACAAAATGATTAAAATTTTGTTACAGTATTTAAGTTACTTGGGTTTTATGCTACAAGGTACAACCTTTCATTTTAAGTGTCACAAAATTATATGTGTGTATCTCAAGTTTAAACTTAATTTGGCCATCTGCATAAATTAACGTAAATATTATATTACATAAAACAATTAAATTTAACGTAGTAAATTTAAATATGCTCATACCAGAGCTTCATCAGAGTACACAGCGTGTATTCCAACACCCAAGAAGAGAAAATGACAAATTTATGAACAAAACCGTAAATTAAAATAAAGTATTAACGAATATCCTTATCAAGTTGCAGCGTACGAGGTGAAACGGGGCAAAACGTTTATGAATAACTGATTCGAATAGAAAAACAAGCATAAATGCGCTCGATTGCTGAACCAGTATAGCGCCGCCAATATCCATTGACCGTTCATGACCTGGGATGGTTTGGGGCCGAACGGGATTATCGCTCTTCATCCTCCTCATCGCTGTAAGCCTGGACTGCCTTATAGAGGTGGACCCCATCCTTCACCAACCCCGATCACAAAAGTGATAGGTGTGGGCGATTCGTGGGGTCTCCTCCTGTGTTGGCTCTACCCTGCAGGCTGGGTAGGATCTTCTGGCGCTCTTCTGTCTTGTCTTCTTTCTTCTCCTGCAGGGGTAGTCTGTCTTGGACGGGGGCGGCAAGTGCCGCTCTTGTCCTGGGTGGTGATTTGGGGCAGGTCAGGAATGACTGTGTAGCTGGGGATGCATCTCTAAAGGAGCCAATTGGCCCTTTAGCTTTTTGCAAGGTAAGGGAAGATGAAGTCGTTGTTCGTGAGTCCTTGCAAATTTAGTCATTGTCTGCTCTACAGTGTCCATCTGAAGATCTCGATGAAGGTCGCTGTTTCTGATGTACCAAGGCGCTTTGACGATGTTCCGCAGTACTTTGTTCTAACATCTTTGAATGATTAATATATTACTCTTACTGGCACAGCCCCAAAGCTGTATTCCATAGGCCCATACTGGCTTGAGGATTTGTTTATACAACAGTATTTTGTTGTAAGTTGATAAGCAGGAGTGTCTACCAAGTAGCCAGTACATTTTCTTATATCTGATGTTTAGCTCTTCTCTTTTCTTTTTAACATGGACTTTCCAGCGAAGTCTTGCGTCTAATGTGATGCCTAGATATTTTGCTGAGTTTGCATATGGAATCTGGGCATTGTTCATGTTAATAGGTATTTGTTGTTCTCTTTTATTTGTGAAATTAATCTGCACTGATTTGGTTTCATTCAGCTTGATACACCATCTTCTTGTTCAGTTATTGATTTGGTTAACTGATGTTTGCAGTTTGTTTGCAGCTTCTTTATAGCCCTTCCCTGTCGCAAGAATGGCAGTATCATCTGCAAACGTGGCTAATGTGTTTTGCTCTAACTGTGGCATGTCACTGGTGTAGATCAGGTATAAGATAGGGCCTAGGACACTTCCTTGTGGTACTCCTGCTCTGATTTATTTTAGTTCAGTGTATGCTTCATCTTATTTGACTCTGAAGAGTCTATCTGAGATAAAAATAATGTCGCCATAATTTGAGAGAAAAAGCGCCAATAGGCGCCAAATTCAAATTATGAGCAAAATGGGGTGTTGCAATGACTTATCTTATCACGTATTTATCATTAAAAAATTGTTGTAAGATGATGAACTGAAAATACCTACATATACCTACTACTCTGATTTTAAGTGAATTTAATAAAGAGATATTTTACTACCCATTTCAATTACATTATGTAGTAAAATATCAATAATTTTATTGCCTCAGTAACAATACCAAGAATCTAAGTGAATCACTCCTCGCGTTTATGCCTAATCACAATTTAATTAATAGTTCTTCAGAGTTGTGGGTATAATGGAGAATTAAAATTGCAACATCAGCTTCGACCCATTCTTCAAAGTTCCACACAACTTTTGAGTCTTTCAGGCTTATCGTGTCTGAACCTTGCCCCCATAACTAGAAATGTGGCACAGCACGCGAGACGCGGCCCCAACAATAAGAGCTCTGCCTTCAAAGGCACGACAACCGCTAAAACTATGTTTCGTAACAAGATCGGCATTCTTAAAGGATGGGTTGGACAGGAAAAACAAGAAATGAATTAGTATTGTTACGCTTTGATTCTTGGACTGTGAATTGATTGGGTTTTGTAAATGTCTTACATTGGCTAAGCCTCTAAATCCAGGGTCGCGCCAACCCGGGGGTGCAAGGGGTGCGTGGCACCCGAGCGCCACGTTCCAGGGGGCGGCAAAAGACACCGTTGGTTAATAGCAGACGTCAGTCAAGATATATCTCTTCCCCTTCTTTTACATTTTATTCTTGTCAGTTAGTTAGATCAGATCCTCTTAGTAGGTAAATAAGTACTTTCTAAGATCTCAGTTAACTTATTATAATTTACAGTTTTAGCCAAATTAAAAGGTTTTCTTCACGGTCTATTAGTCACCGGTCATCACATTTGTCGGGAGTAGCAACGAAACGCCGTTTTTCCCACTCGATTAAAGAGGGCGGCCCGCACGTGACTGACCAGGGCGGGGAGTCATTCAGCTTACTAGACTGAGTAAAAAAATTCAAAACCTAGATATGTCTGATTTAGTTGAGGAATTTGCAAGAAGGAAGGCCCAAAAAACTATTATTTGAATAATAACTTAAAAACCAAATATTTAAATAAAAAGACTATTTAGATTCCTGTCTCTTTTTTGTTTTTTAATATTGTTGGTTTTTTGTTAATTATTGTTGTTGTTGCTTTTAATATTGTTTGATTGTTGTTAATTGTTAAAGAAAAATACATTAATTTTAGTATTATTAATGTTTATTTATATTTCCATATTTATTTTATCGAATTATCGCTCCATTATTTGGTGATTAACCTAGAATGCTGCTAAGGCGGTGGCAAAAGTTCCGCACCCCGGCGGGAGCTACCCTTGGCGCGGCCCTGTTTAAATCTTTCATAAAAGTATATCTACACTTGAGTATACTATAAACGTCCAAATTCACAAAAAAAATGCATATTGTAATATCTGTATAATCTGTAATGGATTATCTTAGGGGAGAGAAGACTATAAACAACATTAATTCGTGATGACAATAATAAATGTATTCAAAAAATATGTGAGATGAAAATACTAAAACTAAAAATATAGTCTAAACAATCATTTCTAGGAATGTCCTTGTAAAATAAAAACAAAAAAATAATGCAACAAATGCTGTATTAAAACTGTAATAAAAATAAAATCCAACATATATACATATACATATATTCCAAATAAGAATTATAGGTACTTCAAAATTATGGTATTGATAGTGTCGTACTTGAGTCTAAATCTGTAGTGATACGAGATATTTTTGATATATCAGAATAGACAGAAGTTGTGAACGTTTCGAACTCAATGGGGCGATGCCGCCATCTATCGCGGTAAAGAGGAGTGTGCGAATTTACCGGGAGAAGGATGTGACGTCAGCATCCCTTTGGGACTTGATATAATCATAATGGCCGAACAAGCAGCCAAGTTCAGACAGACGCTTTGATCTACTCTGGTTAATTAATTCTTTTTATAGTCACTGTTATTTGTTTTTAGTATAACATATATATACTTCGAGAGTAATAGAATAAGTGTTCAGTTAGTGTTTTGAGTCAGTTCACCTGTTCACCCAAACATACAGTCCACGGTTACACAACATACATCATTTCAAACATCACAATCATCCTTTATGGGGAAGCATCTCCACAGAAATTTCTGCATGCACACATCATTTTTCTGTCAATCACATTCATAGTTATTGAATGATATATCTAATAGATATATCTTTCCCAGTTACTTAGTGAATACTTATCAGATACTTACTCTATATTTAAATTTGAAACCAAAATTTAGAGGAACTGTTAAGGAATGTCGGTAAAACAACCAAACATTTTGTTTTTATCATTTTTATTCCATGCATATGCATTAATTTATTTCATATAAAGAAAAATCGTGAATATTACAATGAATTGGCAAGTATCTAATGCAGAGCACTTATTTTAACTCCAAATTATAGATAATATTTCCGCCAAACGACAAGTCATCTGTAGCTTCTAAAGAACAATTTTGTGCTGAAATCACAAATACATGCCTGCTTGGATATACAAATAATTTACACTTATTATACTACTATTTTAATACTTATTAAATTCGCCATGTGTTGTGCCGTATTTCATATGTTGAGATACTTTATTTGTAATATTTGTATTCACATGTTTAGTCACCACAATGGCATTGACCACGAACCGAGTTCAAGGGACTTGTATTTTGGCTCTCTCTTTTCATGGGTACGTACCAATAGATCCGTACAGAATTTGTGAACTGCGACGTTTCGCATTCGTTTCGATTTACAAAAAGTGAAGTATTGATGTGTCTTTTATTATTTTACTAATATCACAAAAATTTATATTAACGACTGGATATAGAAATGGTTAAAAAATATCGACGGTCTTGGTCTTAGAAAAATAAAATTCGTTGGGAACAGAGTATTCACAGAATGTCTATTATGTACCTCGAAGTATCCTGAACAATCTGAAAATAGTTACTTCCTAAAAAATATATTTTTAATATAAGTAACTCTAGCTTTTTCGCATTAAATACTTTTTATAAATGGATTGAAAACTCCCATTAAAAGTCGGGGACTTATACAGCAGCGCCCCTACCAACTTTAGTTGCAAATCACGCATCAAAACTGTATCGTGCTGCTGTTATTTCGTTGTGCTTTAAATATCGCACTTAAATCAATAAATGATAATAGCAAAATATATAAGATGATTAGTAGATGATCTATATGTGATATTTATGGTGTATAACAATTTAAAAAATCTTAAAAAGGAAAGGATGTCATTTTTTAGATTTACAAAGAACAAACATGAAAAATGTATGGGTGCAAATGTTAAAATTATTAATATTATTATATTTATCTCAGTATATTAATATTATAAATAACATATCCTGCCATCCTATTGACATTTTTATAAAGTAATATTAGATTTAACAATAACCATTAAAAAAACACATATATTGACACGCTACAAAGATGTACTTGAAGTACTACGGCCTTCCACCACAGCTGTCAGTGGACAGAGAGGTGTTTGGCTAGCTCGAAGGAGATGGGGTGGTTCGTATTAAATGAAAGTATGCTAAAATATTGAAAAGATATTTAAGGGCGCCAGATAAGTTTTACCACCGCCAATACACCCAGTAAATTGACTAACTGATCCCCAAAACTAATCAAAGAGGGTCAGAAATAAAACACTACCGTACTACAAAAGACAATTTAATTCCAATATGTGTGTACAAGTCAAACTCAAAGGTGGTAATAAGTATTATTTATGGTAACAACTTAGGCTGCAAAAGAATGGAATATAGTAAACAATTAATAAAAAAACACTGTCACCCACTGCTGAATCCAAACAATCTACGAATGCACAATCCTATATGGCTAAAATAAGGCGCAGAAATTAAGGCGCAATACCTCATGCAAGGCGTAATAAATATATGCAAGTAAGCGATAAGCATGCAAGTGTAAGCAATGTGGCAATAAGTTAAGTATAGCGTCGCTTGAGCTCAGGCGCACCCGCTTTGGAAAGCACCTTCAATATAAGCAAAATAAGCGTGAATTAGGGAAAGACTAAGTACCTTAATTTCCAAATAGCGCAAACACACCATCAAAATGTATGAAAAATTATATACCAGTATCAGCAGGACAAGATGCTATTAAATTATAATAACAATACTTAATAATTATACAAGCTGCTACTAACTATAATAACTACGCAGATTGTGCATAAAAGAATTCGTAAGCACAATGACAAATATGGCAAGAAAACTACAGCAGGTTCAAATAAAAAATAATCTAACTAGTGTTAACAAGCTATTAACATAATCCAAATAAGATGCAGTTCCAAACAAGCAATAAGCTTCAATTAAATAATAATGATGCTAGCGCTACGTCAAATATTAACTAAATAAGCATATTAGTATTTTAGAAACAAAATATAATGAGCAAGATTAATCTAAGATTAGGATGCACGTTTTAGCAGGTAATTCATATAGCGAACAAGAAAAATATAAGCAGAATGTTTTAAAACTTGCGTGCGGACATCTACTGATGGTGCAATACAACTTCGTTGGGGTTGCTCTAAGGTGTAGCCCTGCAGCAGAGTTGTAGGATCCGGCAGCAGCTCCACCCGAATATACAGACTGGCCCGTGGCTAAACTAGACCAAAGAAGATCCAAATGAGGGCCTTGAGACTGGACTGCAATATTCGACCAATCCAGAAAACTTCTAATGTTCCAGGCAGGACCTTATTATCCCCTCCGGAAAACCCTAAATAAAAAAATAATAGCACACTAGTATATATTCTAAAAATAAAGTAATCAGTTACAGTTATTTGGCAACTAACATATTCATACTATAGTAAGAAAAAGCCATAAATGAATATAACTTGAATATTTACCCATTAAGATGAAGTTATTATTTAAGTTCATCAAAAAAATAACAGGAATTAAGTAAATAATAAATAAACCAAATCTTCATCGCCCATAAATGATCGAGAGAATTAAATCAAAATAAGGAAGGCAGTATTTACTTCAAATCGTTCAAAATCTACAGTAAAACTTGAATACTGAAATTAATATGCGTGTGCCTGTCAATACCCAAAATATTCTATTATGCACTAACCTAATTTGAATCTACAATTCAATGCTTTCAACACAAAGCAATATAGAAATATTATTAACGATATTTCCTTCCAGGACAAATCGGAAAAATATCCGATCTGGCAACATGGCAAAACCGATATATGAAATATAAATTATTAAACTCATTTAAAATCATACATGATAATAAATTAATAATAACGCACTGAATATAATAAGCTACTTACCCTATTTAAAGGGGTTCTTAGTTGACCCTTACGTCACTAGGGGTAGTCACAACTGAAGTTGCACCAGGTGTTATGATTGTAGGCGTCACGTTTCTATAGACAAGAGATAATTGTTTAGCACTTTTCCAATATGACCGACATAAATTTAGAATAAGAATAGTTTAAAATAAAAGGCACAAGACTTACCAAATATACAAGAGTAACACAACACAGGCACGGCGTGGCGTGGACACTAATCCTTATCAAAAGATGCTAATTAAGGCTTACACAACGAAAATATACTAATCAAAGCACCAATGAAGCCTCAATTATAAACTGGTTAATCGAGAAAATAATCCTCATCAAGAGATGATTATAAAAATCACAGATTTCCGATTCAACCTCCCGCACACCGTACTATCCTTACAGCACCGATCAATCCTTTTTCGACAAGCCCCGGAAATCTCGCTGTCAGAAAACAACCTCGTCGGTCATTGGTCAAAAGCTATCCAATCAGAAATAATCTACTACCCGACAATAGCTAAAATTGACGAAATAAGCTTAATGAAACCAAAAATACGTATTATAAGCTGTTCCTAATATTATTATAACTACTAAAACCTAATTTGATTAATTTACTAACTAAAACTATTAACAAAATAATGGAAACAATAAGCAACATACGCTGCACAAGCTGGCAATAGTGTACCGCGCAAACGCTGATGGCTTAATTTGAGAACCAGCTGATCCTAGCACCAGGACGAAGTTAACAGATGACAGAATCGAAATGTCGAATTCCGCGATACATAAACAAACAAATGGATAAATACATAACACCTTTACAGATCTTCACAATTCAAATGGAACAGGTAAGTTCTGAACATGTGTTAGGGGATGTGTTAGTAGTCGATATAATGCCAGAGTTCGGTACACATCGATATAACTACTTATTTACATTCGCCAGTAAAATGGTAATTTATTTATTTTCTTTTGTTTTAGGGCTAGTGAATACCAAATTTGAAGGAGTATTACCGGCATACCTCTAAGCAATCATGCCTCAGAAGTCAAGAAACCACTGTTAGAATTTCTACTATGAACACACAAAAGGTAACCAAGTAAAATAATGTGTTTGTTACTTCTTCTTAATAAAGGGGATTTGTTTTAGTACAACCTGCTCTACAGATGTTTACGAATGATCTACTGAACGGGAATAAAACGATTTACATAGCTAACAACAGCAAAATAAATCTGGAAGTGAATAGAAATATTATTATTATTTTGAATAAAGAGTGTAGTTATAGATTTTTGTGTAGTTTCATTTTGTGTATGTTCTGTAAAATGTTAAATAGTAGTTAACGATAGAATTTAACGTTACAATATTGAAATAATGATGAAGTAATAATTTTGGAGGGGGTTGGAACATTTGGTGTGAAGATGACACTGACGTAGCATTCCACATAACACCAAAACCCAATACTGCACTCGACGTGCGTTTCGCCAACCAAGTTGGCATCAACTGACTGATCAGTTTTAATCATCTCCAGATGATGCCAACTTTGTTGGCGAAACGCGCCTCGATTCTAGTATAGAGTTTTGGTGTCAAATGGAAAACTACGTCAGTGTTATAACTGTAATTGATTATTAGTGTAAAATTCTGTCTCTATATGATAAATAATAATATGTTGGTTAATGATTCCCCACACAAGTCTCTGACTTCTGGGCTCATCTTCAAGATGAGAATGAGAGGTAGAGATTGTGTATCTGAACATCAGTTTTATTCGTAGAGGAATATATAAAAGGAAAAAAGTAAAAGTACAAAGTACTTAATGGTATTTATTGTATATTAACTTTCAGTGTAAAAGTTAAACAAACTGAAAGGCTATTAAAGAACAGGGCATTGTTATCTTCCCGGCTCCTGGAGAATTATATACGTTAACCCCTTTTAATATATTTTGTTCGAGCAAAAACTTTTAAAGCACCGGAGTGAAAGATAGACATCAGACTGACGAACAAATTAATCAAAGTTCAATAATCGGGCGAATGGGAACCAGAACATGAAAGGAGGACGGGTTGATGAGCTGTCAAAAAAATTGGATTGGCCGATCAGCCAAGCCATTATTTATCTTCAGACTGAATATATACGGGACGGCCAAGTAGCACATTATATTAATAATTTTCTGTTTAATAGATGTTTCGAAAGTCGCATGTAAATAAAAAATAGAGGATATAAAACCTAGTGAACATTCTTTTGTCATTGAGTAAACTAGAATACATGCGTTATAAAATATCTTCATTTATGTAGGGGAGACCGGGGCTAGTTGGCACACATTTCAAACTTTATTTTTTATTTAGCACTACAGACAATTGAACTGAATTACAAAATATGTAGAACAGATTTGCATAATTTACCTACACTTTAGGATATTTAAAGTGTCTTTATAAAAAAAAGTTAAATAGTTACAATTTTTTAAAAACATCAGTGTAAGTGTGCCAACATACCCCAACTTGGGGGTAGGTTGGCACACTAACTGGGGTTAGTTGGCATATGTAAGTTATATAGAGAAAAGAAGTGTTTTATAGTTTTTAAAATTTATTACCTACTAAGAGAATACAAAATAAAATAGATTAGAAAAACGTCTAAAACGAAAACATAAAGTAGAATAAAGCTTACAGTTATGTAAACACCAAAAGTTAATAGTTAGTCAGAATCATCCGAGACACAATTTGAGCATATGTATCGCGGCTCTTTGTTAGTGCATGCCTCATGAGACCACATATGGCATGACACACACTGAACCCATTTTTCACCTGGTTCACTGCTGGTAAAACTGTCTATACAGACCAAGCAAAACGTTTCCTCCTCTTCATCAGAATTTGATTCATCTGCACAAACATGTTTAATGGTTCTGATTTTCTTTTTTAACTTTATTTTTATTGCCTTTTTGGTTGCAACTTCCTTTTTATTTTTAGAAGCATTCTGCTTTGCTTCCAAAGCATCTTTGATTGGGGTATCCGTAAGAATAGCTGTCGACCTTCTTTTTCGCCGCGAAGTGCCTGTTTTTCTTGGTGGCGCTTTTGAGAATGGGTGTATGTCTTCCGGTGTGAGTGGTGGTGTAGTATTTCTACCTTGAGGTAAACTGGGTTCTGAAGAAACTCTCCTCGACGACCCTGGCTGAGGTTCTAATATTTCAATAGAAGTTTGATTAGGAAGAGTTTCTGTTACATTTATACCTTTGACCACAGTATTTGGTAAAAGCTCTTCGATATTAGTATTAACTTGGATGGGTCTGCCTGTGGAATAAGATGGCATAAACTCCTCAGGGGGAAATATGTCTTTGTTTTGTTAAACTGGAATATACCACTGACTTGAAACCCAGCTTTTATGTTTGCCGGTGATGCAGCTAGGTGAATAGTTTGACTTATAATACCAGGAACGTCATGTATGGTCATAGAATGTCATCCTGTAAATGTATTTACGCAAAACAAAGTAACTTACCAATCTATGTCGGGTGTAATCAACCTTTTCCATTGGCGAATGGTTTGCTTTTTGGCAATATATGGCTAAAGTTCTAAATTCTATGTCGAAGTCTTTGGCAACACTTCGTATTGACCTGCCTTCATTCTTTACCATTTCTACAGCTCTTGCAATTACATCAGTGGGTGTAGTATCCCTTCCAGTTTTTTTTTTTGTAGGTTCTTATGTCTGTTTTTTTTATTAATTTTAATTTTGTTAAACAACACATATTTTTTCCAAAAAACAAACAACAATTTCACAACTTTGCCTAGCATAGTATATCAACTAGCCATCTAGCAACGAATTGTGGTGAAAAAATCAAGTTAATACGTTATATTAAACAAATTATCCATAAATCTATAAGGGGACAAAAATTTACTTACTGGTATTGAAAACAAACGAACACAACTAACAAGTGTTCACCACGTGACATTGCGCGCGCAACGTTTTACATGGTTGCCAAGAGTTGTCGACTTTATATTTTAATGGTATTTGCGTTTACACATCCACACCAATCGTAGATATAAGCATTGTGCCAACTTGCCCCTGTAGCCAACTAGCCCCGGTCTCCCCTATGTCATTTTGCTAGTAAATATTTATCCAATTAATATGAATTGAAAAGGGTTGGAACCTTTGGTGCGAAGATAACACTGACGTAGTTTTCCATATAACACCAAAACACTCAATTGCACTCGACACGCGTTTCGCAGATCAAGTTGGTATAATCTCCAGATGATGCTAACTTAATTGACTAAACGCGCGTCGAGTGCATTGTAGTGTTTTGGTGTTATGTGAAAAACTACGTCAGTGTTAATATGAATTGGGGCAATTTGTTAATTTTAAAATCATACTTAAATATATTATTTAAAAAATATTAATTTGATTCGATATGAATACTGACGAAAATGCGCTTTTCTTATCTGGGTTTAGGTTCATTCTACCAGAAATTCAATGGCATTAAAAACAAACTATATTAGTAGGCAAGTTTTTTATTCAACGTCAAATTCATTTACATATTTGTTTCTATTAAGAATTGCTAACAAGTAATAACAAAGAATAAATCAAAAAAATCTTAATGGATTTTCAAAGATTTCATCAGCTGGCATCAGCCCTCAACCAAGTTCATCCCTAAAATTAACAGGGCAACACTTGCGGAAACATTTATTCTTGCTTTTCTGAACAGATTTGTACGAAGGCGTAAAAATAAAAATTTTAAAACTTAAAATTCTGAGTTTTATCACAGAATTCTGACTTATCTCAGAATTCTGACTTTTATCTCAGAATTCTGACTTCTCAAGTCAGAATTGTGAGATAAAAGACCGAATTGTATATAGACGGTTGGAAAAGTGGATTTTGCTGAATTAAATTACAGAAAGTATTATTAGGAATTTTTTTAGAGAAAAACGGATGGTGGATTCTTATTTAGGATAACGTACCTGTACCGATTTTTATTGTTAGTTTTACGTAAAATTGTTAGTGCTTAATAATTTATATTTGTGTTAAAAATAATATTTTTTTTCTTGGACACTCTGTGTTTTAGAACACAGAAAATTGGTACGGGTAGGTTTTAAGTTATCCTACCTAAGATTCCGTCATCCGTTTTTCTCTAAAAAATCCCTAATAATACTTTCTAAAATTTAATTCAATAAAACTACATTTTCTTTTCTTGGACACCCTGTATCTTAGAACACTGAAAATTGGTGTACAAGTAGGTTTTAAGTTATTCTAAATAAAAATCCGTCATCAGTTTTTCAGCCCAAAAATAAAGTTACCTACTCGTTGAATGCACATTTTGAATACCAACATACCAAAAAAACAATTCAAAATCCGGCAAGAAATAGAAAAGTTACAAGGGTAGTAAGTCCTTAAGGTGAACCCACTGTACATATATTTTTTCGAGCGAGCGGTTCGGTGAAAAAAGGGACTTTAATTAAAAGAGCGAGATTTTTTTTTAGGTTGAAATAAATCAATCAATAACTCTACATTAACTTACGTTTCTACATTAACTTACCAGATTCCGAGATAAAAGTCAGAATCCTGAGTTATAAGTCAGCAGAATTCTGAGATAAAAGTCAGAATTCTGAGTTATAAGTCAGAATTCTGAGATAAAAGTCAGAATTCTGAGATAAAACTCAGAATTTTAAGTTTTAAAATTTTTATTTTTATTGTAGCCCTTCTACGCTTTCGTAGATTTGTAAGATTTGTAATTGTAAGATATAATTTGAGGGGAATTTAAATCAGATATTAGCTTGGACCATAGTAGCCTGTGGGACGATTGCGACAGATAGTCCCAGACAGCCTCACCCGGCATCCTGAAAAAAAAAACGTCACGTTATTCTAAAAAACATGACGTTTTTCAGCGAGTTTTTCAGAATAACAAGCATGACGTTTTTTTTTTCAGGATGCCGGGTGGGGCTGTCTGGGCCTGTCTATCTCAATCGTCCCACAGGTTTACTAACCGTATACCTACCACCTGACCTAAATTATCTTTTGTTTCTACCTGTACAAGAATGTGGAAATCATTTGCAAACACATCTTACCGATATATTGTTGTTCTGAATAAATATTTTCAGTGCCGCAATTGTTTTGATAAGATAACTTCAGCTAAATGTTATGTAAAGCTGCATTTATCTCAAGGCAGCAATGATATGCTATCGTTATCGTCGCCGGCGTTAGTGGCCAGCCAATCACAAATCACAAAGCAGTGTTGTTGTCATCGTTGGACACTCAACATGGTATTTTTACCATTATGTGTATGTTAAATAAATCGTGTAACCAGAAAATTAATAGTAGTAAGCACCTACATGTTTGTTTTTCTATTTATAATAGACAGTTTATAAAAATGGGTGATTGAAGGCAATGGAAATGTACTATCAAGGATCGATATCTATCATGTGCGATCATAGTTTGGAGTCGCTGATCGCTTTCGCTTAAATTCAGGTGCCTTGATATACTTTACCAATGCAGTTTTTATCCCATGTTGAATTTGATGGACGACTTATAAAAACTTTCTGTATTATTAAATTAATAATTATATTTCGTACAGTTATATCAGTCAATACGTCACGAAAATTAATTAAGGTCAGAAGGAGTTTTAAATTAAAAAAAAGTTTTGAGTTTTTCCATTATATGGATGTTTCTGAAAGGTTTCCTAAAACTTTGGACGTATTCTAAAGTCTTAAGAATGAAAAAAAATCCTTTGAACATTTATACTTTAAACTCTTCTTTACGATCATCTTTTTTTTTTGATAATTCCATAAAAGTACGGCATTCAAAATTGTTGTTTCGGTATTTTTACCACCAGTTGCAATAAATACCTGTTTCATATCTTGTTGTAATCAATTATCGTACATTATTTGCAAAGAATGATGAATGATAATAAATTTTGTAAAGGATGTTTTTCAAGATGACTTACAGAATAAAATTTAAGCGGTTTTCAGGCAGGACACAGATTTAATATCCTTCGGACAAGATGGGTAACAGCCTATTTAAAAGCATTGGAACAAAGTGGCAAAATCATGGGATAGGAATACGTGAGAATACGTAGAGAAAGTTTATGAGGGATAGAGATTCTCTTTTCAGTTTGTTTACTTACCGATGAAATGATAAACAATCCCCTGGTTTTCCTCTTTTCTTGCAAACTATACACTTGTTGGTCATTTCATTATAAACACTAAATAATAAATATCAAAAGTTTTTAGAAGGATTTTTTCAAATAATATCACTTGGAAACACCGAAACACTAGACAAAAATACGACTCACCACCAAGAAAACAACCGTAATAAAATGGAGTAAATAGTAAATATTTGCGCTGGTAGACGACGGATACGGCAATCGTAATAGTTCGGTTCTTGTCGAGAATTCGAGTGGGTGTGTCAAGTCGTTGAACGGTCGTCTCTGTTTATATTTTGTGTATCTAAAAGAGATGCATAGAGAGCTTAAAACATAAATGCATATTTTAGACATGTACTATGGAAAAACCAGCGTAAACAAAAACAAAAGAGAGACATCAAAATATTTAGAGAGAGATCTTAGATCCATTGTTGTGATTTGGTTACTCATCTTGTCCGAAGGATATTAAATCTATGGAAATGAATACAACGAGTAGATACTCGTTGGTTCTGCATTTATGCAGGAATAAAGATGTCTATTTCATCGTTACACAGGGTGCGTCAATAAAGTGTTCCTCTTCGATGACACTTAAACTATAACAGATACAAAACACAGTCAAATACCTGATTCCATAAAATCTAGCATCTGGTTTATTTGAAGAAGATGCCGAAAACAACTACTCCAGGGGCAATGTGCCCCTACTGGCATTGCAGTTGTTTTCGGTATCTTCTTCAAATCAATAAGTAGGATTGTCTTCTTCAAACTAGAGGTCACTGCTTATAATGGCGCCAGTGGAAAAGCGGGTCGTTATCTGTCTGTCAATTTGACAATAATTATCAGACAGATGGTAACAAAGACCCAAAGAGGGCACTACGGTGTGTTTCTCACCACTACTAACATTCACTAGCTTTTCACTGTTTTTTTTTTATTACAGGCAAATACAGGGTGTTCCACCGGGAACTCTATCGATCGATTATGGGAAAACTATAATTTGGAGAAAACTAAAAATTTGGCAGCATACCAATGTAGATGTGGGCCAATCGGCTAAAATCACTTCCTTAAGTTAAGTTCTTAAGTGGATGACAACTTACCTATTTTGACTAGCTATTAACTAGCTTAAAACCATGATGTATTTTACAGTAAGATAGATAAAGCGACAATACTTTTAGGAGTAGCTTCCTCTTAGCTTCCCATCGATACTTACAAGATGGTTTAATTGCATACAGGGTGGTGGAAATTTAATGACGAGATAAGTTAACGTCAAACCATCTTAAGTTGTCTTTTTCAAATGGAACACCCTGTTTGTTTTTCGATAGTCTGGTGCACAATATTTTAAGTTATCGACTCTTTTTTTGTGTAATCACCTAAAATCATTTAATTTCTTGCGAGGATGGCTGTGAAATTCTTAGCCGAACTTCAAAACAAACAACTAATCGGTAAAAAGTTATTTGTTGTCCAGTTTAACACCCATAGAGGCGGTTTTATTAAGTACCTATTGTTTATATTTAAAAAATGGAAAATCAGAGCACGTATTCAAATACTGACATTCCAAATTTATTATTTATTCTTGGCGAATATAACAAGAACAAGATAAAAAACTTGCAGAGTATTTAATGAGAGATCCCCGAGGAGATATACCCTAATTTTAAGATTATTAAGAATTTTAGTATTACCATACACCATATTTCAATATTACCATATTCAAGAAAATAAATACTTATAAGTGGAAATTGGTTGATAATCGATTTTTTAATATAATTTTCAACTCATAAAAGTTATATCCACAATTTTTATCAGATTTAAATAACAAAAAATTATAGGAATGTTATCACATACATGCTCCTTGTAATGTGCTAAGATTCTGAGTTTCAACTAATCTCAATATATTTGCATTATATTATTACCTACACAAAGCAAATACAGATTACGTAAGGAACTTCATCAATCTCTATTTTTATTAGTATTATTATCAATAAAAAAACAAGTTTCATCTATTAGCTTTGAAAGTTCGATCCGTTCGTGGCCAAAACATGAAAATATGCATATTCTCCATGACTAATCTGATTAATAGGCCAGGTCCGGTTTTAAATTGCGTTATTCATAAGCATTTATTATAATTAGACGTAGCAGCAGCGTTCGTAATGATTTCTGACCTCTCCCGGGCTCACCAAAGAATTTAAAATTATCATACTTGTCGGATCTTCGCATCGTATCGTAGGCGTCTTAAGTAAAGAAGACTGACTACGAGGTCAGTTTCATGAAACTTAATCGTTTAAATGGGAAAACATTGTCGTAATGTAGTCTACATTTTAGTAAAATTAATGGTCTTGGTAAATAATTACCGGAAGTCATGAAATTCGAGGAAATTTTATCCGCAATATTATTTACTGTTTATTTGGACGAAAAAACCAAGTAGTATTAAAAGAGGAACGTCTACACAAATATTACGAAAGAAAGATGTTAATTTGTTGAAATTTCTGACAAAAATCGCCAATAATAGTTTGATTTTTACCATATATCTGTCGTTAATATACATTTTTTGTCACAGCAGATTGCTTTAATAAACTCAAAGTAAGTGCAAATGTCTACCAACTAATTCAACGAAAACTTTACCCACAAAAAGTTTTTAGAATAAAATTTTTCAAAAAACAGTTCTGATCTCCATTTTAGGAAAAGGATACGGTCAGGTTGTCATCTGCATCTGCCGCCTATCCCCATACCTTCATACTCCACCAAAATAGTTTTAGAAGGAACACCTTGTATATTATTTAATTTTTGATAGGGCATTATCTTTATCTATACATTACTAGATTCGTTTCTAATAGTAACAGAGAGATATGGCCTAAAGAGTATATCATCAGACGTTGAGTGACGAAGATCAGATCAATAAGTTAGAGAAATGACTGGTTTCGTCGTGTGATACACATTTGTTTTGGAGAGGAGGGCACGTCATGACTGATGTTGTTATGTCCTCCTCAAAAGCAAAATTGACTTGTTCTGCCTATTTTTTCTACACTCGTTTTTTGTGAGCTTTTCTTTAAGTCAGCGGCTGTGTATATTGTGTACACATCCTGTATACACATATATTTATATTTGTTTGTAAAGTACTAGTGTTATTCATTTCTGTATAAACCATAGAGAACTGAATCCGCTAATCCTTCTAAAAGCAATATGGTATAATAATCTACTAAAACAAAATACAAATAAATATTTATTGAAATTTGATTATGAATTACTAATTAATTAAAAATGAATTATATATATATATATATATATACAGGGTGTCCACCTAGTGCGCGTAAGTCCAATATCTGGGTTAATAAAAGAGATAACTTAATTTTTTTTTCAACAGGGTTGTCTAATATCCCGAGCTGCACAAAATGAAAATATATTTACATATTCAGGGTGTTCAGTTTTTCCTGGACAGGTACCAACTTCATTTTTTTAAATGGAAACCTATATTTTTTATGGCATTATCGAATTCTACGTAAAAAATTAGTGGGACTTTGTGCATAACACTGCTATTGAAATATTGATAGTTTTCGAGATATTTGACTTTTCATTTTTTTTTCTTATGTTTCGTCACTTCTAATAGTTGACATAATTATGGTTGTATGACAGCTAGAAATTATTTTTTTTCAGAAACTGTAGAGTGAAGATGGCTCTTTCGAAAAACGTATCAAAAGTTGACCTGCGATATACAGGGGGCAACAGAAATCGTGCCAAACCTGATGGTTTAAAATTTAAAAAATCTCGACTTTTTCAAATGGAACACCCTGTGTTTTATGATTTCATTAGATGCCTTTCTGTAGACTCTACAATTTTATAATAGCTTTCCCTATACCTAAGTTGCGTAGTTTTTGCAAAAAACCCACTTTTATGAAAAATACCCGATTTGCGCACTCCTTTGACGGAAAAAATATTGTAAGGCTATTTATTTTTATAAAATGTATTAGTTTACACTTCTTAAAATAAAAATAACTGAAAAATTTAGATAATTTCAGTTTAATAAACAAGTCTTTATGGAAAGTTACCATTTATTTGTAAATAAAAGTAAAAAATCATAAAAGCTCTACATGTAATTAAGAATTAGCAAAACTGGCGTATGCTTTAAAAGAAGTTCATGGGAATTATTTGCTAGCAGCACGTATTTATAGAGATTCCCACGTGCTGACTGTTTTGAAAATGTGAAAGAAAGATTTGAAAGAACAGCAAATGGGAATTATGAGAAAACTACCAGGAGACATGGGAGTAACAACGATAATATTTAGTTTAATGTTGTGGTTTCTGCTGTTGAAAATCCAAAAATATTAGTATCAGAAAATCAGTAGAAATCTTGGAGTTTTCAAAAGCTCGACAAATAAGATATTGAAGAAGAAGTTTCATACGTATCATATTGAAAACCAAACGGTGTTACCGTAGTTAGAAAAATTATTAGTGAAATGGATGAATATAAGTACATAGAGTATTGATAAAAGAATACGCAATACTCATACAAGCAAGCTAACCTAAAGTAAATGCTCAAAATGTCCACCGTTGTTTTCAACACAAAGCATTAATCTACGACGAAAATGAATGTGAACATTTCTTAACATTTCGGGCGTTATGGTTAGAAACTCATTTTGGATCTTTTCTTTCAAGTCTTGCATATCCGTTGGTGGTACTTCGTATACTCGCTCCTTGATATAACCCCACAAGAAAACGTCCAGAATATTTAAATCAGGCGAACGTGCAGGCCAAGGAACTGGACCACCACGACCTAACCACTTATTTGGATATACGTGGTTTAGGTGTTCTCTAATCTGAAATATGAATAGATAATAGGAAAAGTACTACAACAATAAAATAATCACAGTACCGCCAAAGTGGAATGTGGAGGGGCACCATCATGCTGAAACCATTGTTGAACCAAATAATCAGCGGGCATATTCTGTAGCTGTAGAAGGGGAAGTTCGTTTTGCAAAAAATGCAAATACACATTGGCATTTAAATTGCCTTCAAAAAAGTACGGTCCAACAA
Organism: Pogonocherus hispidulus; assembly: GCA_963924545.1. Lineage (NCBI taxonomy): Eukaryota > Metazoa > Arthropoda > Insecta > Coleoptera > Cerambycidae > Pogonocherus > Pogonocherus hispidulus. The sequence continues at coordinate 44,253,965 of OZ004698.1, read as the reverse complement.
TATGTTCTCCACAAATTCCAGCCCACATGTTCACTTTGAAACGATGCTGATTATCTAGTACCCTCAATAATCTTGGATTATTGTCAGCGTAGTGATGAAAGTTGCGACGATTGGGTAAGCATGTGTTTGAAAATGTTGATTCGTCAGTAAACAAGACATTCATAAAAAAGTTTGGACTTTCCTGAATTTTATCCAAAGCCCAGTGGCAAAATTGCAGGCGGTTTAGGTGATCTTGAGGTAACAGTGCTTGATGGTTTTCAATATGATACGGATGAAAATTATTCTTCTTCAGTATCTTGTTTGTCAAGCTTTTGGAAACTCCAAGATTATTACTGATTTTCCTGACACTAATATTTGGATTTTCAACAGCAGACGCCACAACATTAAACTGAATATCGTCATTGTTACCGTCATGTCTCCTGGTAGTTTTCTCATAATTCGCATTTGCTGTTCTTTCAAATCTTTCTTTCACATTTTCAAAACAGTCAGCACGTGGAAATCTCTGTAAATCTGGATTATTTGCTTTGTAAATACGTGCTGCTAGCAAACAATTTCCATGAGCTTCTCCTATAGTTACATAAGGCATAAACCATTTTCACTAATTCTTCTTTTGAATAGTTCATTGTATGCACGCTTAGTACTTACTCTAAACTCGTACGTGAATATTCAGTAAAAGAAGAAATGACATGTAAACTGATTGTCCCAATTTTTATTGCGTGACAGACGCTCACTGCTTTTTTCCCGAGAAACGAACGTGCGCAAATCGGGTATTATTCATAAAAGTGGGTTTTTTGCAAAAACTACGCAACTTAGGTATAGGGAAAGCTATTATAAAATTGTAGAGTCTACAGAAAGGCATCTAATGAAATCATAAAACACAGGGTGTTCCATTTGAAAAAGTCGAGATTTTTTAAATTTTAAACCATCAGGTTTGGCACGATTTCTGTTGCCCCCTGTATATCGCAGGTCAACTTTTGATACGTTTTTCGAAAGAGCCATCTTCACTCTACAGTTTCTGAAAAAAAATAATTTCTAGCTGTCATACAACCATAATTATGTCAACTATTAGAAGTGACGAAACATAAGAAAAAAAAATTAAATGTCAAATATCTCGAAAACTATCAATATTTCAATAGCAGTGTTAAGCACAAAGTCCCACTAATTTTTTACGTAGAATTCGATAATGCCATAAAAAATATAGGTTTCCATTTAAAAAAATGAAGTTGGTACCTGTCCAGGAAAAACTGAACACCCTGAATATGTAAATATATTTTCATTTTGTGCAGCTCGGGATATTAGACAACCCTGTTGAAAAAAAAATTAAGTTATCTCTTTTATTAACCCAGATATTGGACTTACGCGCACTCGGTGGACACCCTGTATATATATATAAATATATGTATTCCAAATATTAATTTTGTCAGTATAAAACGCTTTAGGACAATGTTCAAACCATTATATTGTATTAATAGCTTGTTTCTTTTGAGATTACACCACCTGCAAAATAACAAAAAGGAAAAAATCAGAAGCATACAAATTAAATATTCAAAGTGTAGTAACAAAGCAAACTTCTAAAGTTTCCCCCAAAAAACACTGTATAACGTGTGATAAAATAATATTTGATATATTAACTAAATTTCATTAGTCGTTTTTTCAGTTTTATACAAAATTCTATGATATTATGTCATATTTTAAAATATGTCTAAATAAAATAGTTATAATAAAATTTAAAAAAATTAAAAACTTAACTAGCTTTCTTCTATATGTTTCGAGTAGATTCTCAACTCTTCGTCGGTAGAATGTTTTAGCGATAAGAACTCTTTGTATGAAAAGAAGTACTTTTTGTCAGATTGACATTTTTAATTTAAACTGTCATCACATGCACTGATCACTATGATATTATTAACTTTCCACTGGTAACATCCTTCTGGAGTAGAGGAAGCCATGTTTGATCTATGAACATTGATTGGACACAGGCTAAAGTTTTACAAAAAGACGAAAAATCAGTTAAAAGAAAATTAAAAGAAAGTGCTTTCATTAAACTTAATGATGATAATTGTATCTCATCAGAAACAATGTTCATAGATCAAACATGGCTTCCTCTACTCCAGAAGGATGATTATAGTGATCAGTGCATGCTATGACAATTTAAATTAAAAATGTCAATCTGACAAAAAGTACTTCTTTTCATACAAAGAGTTCTTATCGCTAAAACATTCTACCGACGAAGAGTTGAGGATCTACTCGAAACATATAGAAGAAAGCTAGTTAAATTTTTAATTTTTTTAAATTTTATTGTAATAACTATTTTAGTTAGACATATTTTTAAAATATGACATATAATACTGGGTGTCCCATCGAAAAGTATCACATTTCGTCGCCTTATATCTCGAAAACTAAAAGAGATATCGGGATGCGGTTTGGACGGAACGACTTAGGATTTTTGTAAGTTTTTTTTGGCACTGTTGCCAAATCTCCAAATATATTAGTAATTTTTTTATGGAATACGCTCCTCTTTGGAGTAAAATTACTTTCTTATATAAAATGGAACACCCTGTGTATTTTGCCATAATCAGAAAGCCTAATCACTCTACTTTTCAAAAAGGTATGCATTTTTTACATTATTTTGAGAATTGGCGCCATAAAATTAAATTTGTTATAAGTACTCTTATTTGGGTTATTACGAAAGAAAAAAATAGGTACCTTCTTCTTTGTAAAGTTATTTTTAAGTTTTTGTACACTTATTTTAAATAAAATACCCTATATACTCGTATTTTAAAATTTTAAAATCTCTGATCAAACTTGATGTGGAACTTGACTGCATTTGCTTTATAAATGAAAAAAGATAGGGAGAAAAGAATAATTGTTTAATAATCGGTAGGAACGAGTTTTGTTAACAATAACAACAAAGCACAATGACAGTAATGAAAATAACAGATAAAATAATCAAAATAACTGTAAATAAAAACTACTTGAATAAGTTAGAAAACAATTGGTTTTAACTGCCCACCATTTACTTCGATATACATTTGTGCATCCTTAGTAGTAAATGATCAAAAGTGTGTGATCCTTCTAATGTGAACATTTTTATATCTATACTTCAAGTATTTGACATAACTGACAATACAGTTTATTATTGTACTTTTCTTTTTCATGGCTACTGTGAAAACGAAGACCAGCTTCACATACTGTTCAAGTAAGAGGTGCTCCCATTAAACTGAATTTTGTGGCTCCAATTCTCAAGATAATGTAAACTATGTATACCTTTTTGAAAAGTAAAGTGATTAGGCTTTCTGATTATGGCAAAATATACAGGGTGTTCCACTTAATATAAAAGCAAGTAATTTTACTCCAAAGAGGAGCGTATTCAATAAAAAATTTGCCAATATATTTGGAGATTTGGCAACAGTGCCAAAAAAAACTTACAAAAATTTAAAGTCGTTCTGTCCAAACCGCGTCCCGATATCTCTTTTAGTTTTCGAGATATAAGGCGGCGAAATGTGATACTTTTCGATGGGACACCCCGTATTATAGAATTTTGTATAAAACTAAAAAACCACTGATGAAATTTAGTTAATATATCAAATATTATTTTATCACACATACAGTGGTTTTTTGGGGCAAACTTTATAAGTTTGCCTTGTTACTACACTTTGAATATTTAATTTGTATGCTTCTGGTTTTTCCTTTTTGTTATTTTACAGGTAGTGTAATCCCAAAAGAAACAAACTATGAACGTTGAGTGACGAAGTTTTTACTTCGTCACTCAACGCTATGAATCATGAAAATGCACCACAAATAGGTCACAGACATTATTATATTGTATGTATATGTGTTTAGATTAAGTTTATCCTCAAGTTAATAATGCTTTTCGTCGTTCAATAGAAACCTAATGTAAACAATAACTATAAATAGGGTTACATCATAAGAAGCCGTTAGAATAAATTTGAAAGTAGATCTCATATTTGCTTCTCTTCTTTTTTTATTCATAGATAAACTAACACTAAAACTGGTTCCTGGTTCTGACAATACATATCATTTGCTTAAAATTAGTGAAGAAGGTTATTAACCGAAAAGCACCAGATGCTTCCAAACTGGTTTTGTCGAAATGACCTACACCTTTGCTTAGATTTCGTTTGAAGCATCTACTGAACAGATCTACAGGGCGTTTGACGATAAAATTATATTCACCACCGTTTACGTTTTGTGTTATTATTTATTATTTTATTATTATGGTTATTTATGAAACCCTACTTTTAATTATTTCTGTATAAATACCATGTTGATGTGCCTTTTTTACTCATAAATATACTAGGTGGACAGGTAGGATAAGTTTTTTAATTTTTGATGACAGTGTTAACTAAAGTTGGTATAGAACTTTTAAAATGTACAAAAAAATAATACATAATCAGGTCGACTCTGTTTGCATCTTGCTAAGAATCTTGTTATGTAAACCATGTTGTTATAAGTTTAAGTGGTAACAAGATCTTATTCAAAATTGGTATTCCCTTTGGAGAGTTATAGTAAGTATTGTTAAAGTTTACAAAAACAACAATATTGTTATAAGTTTGTGCGTGTCGGGGTCAAATTCATTGGATATTTCTAGAAGAAGAAGACGACAGTGGGGTATAACCACAATTTTCCTATTTTGAGTTTGAAGTCTAACCGTTTCATCACGAATCACGATATATTCTTTGGATTCACGAGCGTTTCACCTTTACGTTTACGAAAGAGTTACCTATGTGATTTGTGAAGAGGAATTGGTTTATCCCATAGAGAAAACGTTTATCTTCCTCTGTGCCATTACCATGTCACGAAGCAAGAAAACAAACAAAGCTCAAATGGAACTAATTGTAAATTATCTCGAATAAGCTTGCAAAAACCTACAAAAGTAGTTTCTATGTGAATTGATAATTTTAATTAAATTATCCCTGAGTATTACCTGTAAATAAATGGTATTGTAGCTTCATTGACAAACATCTCTAGTTCCTGATTGGACTCACACATTTATTTAGGTACACATTTCTGATCGAAATACACAAATAAAAATAATTGTACTTAAATATAAGCAGGTACTTACTGATTTAGAACATTTTGACACTCTTCATGAAAATTCAGTTGAAAATGTATAAATAATGGATTTATGGCCATTTTAAACACTAAATATAATCACTAACTATATTGCAATGTTCATAGGAAGCACTAAAATGATTTTGCTAAGATTACCAGAAATAATAGAAAGATATGTTTAAAATGACAAATCATCTTGTTAAAATTTATCAAACAGAATAGGTATCTTACATATCTGGTTAAGAAATAACCATATCTTTTTAAAATAGCCAAAAACAATATTGTTATGTTCAAACAGAATCGACCTGTTAAATGTTTGTACTGTTTTGTGATAAATAATAATACTGAATGTTTTGTCATGAAACGTCATGGTATACTCTTCCACAATTAAGTAATTAATTCGACGTTTGAGAATATAATATCAACTGAAATTCAGTGTTTATAACAATTCCAACTTAAGACATCGATTTAGTTATCCAAAAGTAATAAATATTTACTGCAAATCTCGAACATGTTCTTAATTAAGAAGAAAAAAAATATGTTCAACCGGATAATAAACGTGAATTATAGACTCATAACCTGATCGGCAAGTTTTTAAACCAGCTGAATTCCCCGGTCAATACTTTTTGATTACGTTATTTCGGTGTGGTTGACAGTGAGCCGATCTCAAACAACTGGTGGAACTGGTATCTTTGCGATGATGCAATTGACCCTCGTGAAACAGTTTTTTTTTTCGTTCATGGGTGGCATACGTCCGAAAACAGTTCAGTTACAGTGAAATAATTAAATTGTATTACCTCAACCGTACAGATAGTACCATGTATTTAAATTGAATATTAGCAAGGAAAACGCATCATAAATTCATGGACACATACACAGCAGCAGCAACATAAGAAGTTTATACAGGGTGTCCCAAAAACATACTTACAAACTTTAAAGGGTGGTAGGGGACATGAAAACAAACCTTTTTTGTTTAATAAATATATGTCCGCAAATTAGACCCGTCTGGGCTGTAGAGAAATAAAATGTTTAAAATCATACCCAAATAACTAAATTATTTCTTGATTTAGTTGGACACCATTATATTTCGTTCAACATTTTAGGTTTAAACTACGCTTCTTGTTGGGAGAAAAAATTCCTTAAACACCGGCAACCCCATCGTACAGCCTTTGCTTCCATCTATCGTCGCCTAAAGGGTCCTGGTGGTGGTGGTCGTTCAAGAACAGCTCGTACAGTTGAATTGGAAGAAGTTCTATACACCATGTGAAGGAAAATCAATCAACAAGAATTCGGACAATTGCACATCAAATGAGATTCTCCAACAAGCTTTAAATCCTGAAGATTATCCACATCGATTAGCTTTTTGGCAATTGTTTTTTGGTCATAACTCAATAGAACCTCACTTCGGGAGAATAGTATTGTTTTCTGATGACGCATGTTTCACGCGTGATGGTTATTTTAATGGTATAAACCAACGGCAAAAAACACCGGCAACCCCATCATACAGCCTTTGCTTCCATCTATCGTCGCCTAAAGCGTCCTGGTGGTGGTGGTCGTTCAAGAACAGCTCGTACAGTTGAATTGGAAGAAGTTCTATACACCATGTGAAGGAAAATCAATCAACAAGAATTCGGACAATTGCACATCAAATGAGATTCTCCAACAAGCTTTAAATCCTGAAGATTATCCACATCGATTAGCTTTTTGGCAATTGTTTTTGGGTGACTCAATAGAACCTCACTTCGGGAGAATAGTATTGTTTTCTGATGACGCATGTTTCACGCGTGATGGTTATTTTAATGGTATAAACCAACAACAAATCACGCCAGCAACAATTTTCTGTAAACATGTGGGTTGGTATTGTTAGAGAGAATCTAATAGTTCACTTGCTGCCTGCTCGTTTGAACGCAGATATTTATCTCCATTTTCTGCAAAATATTTTGCCTCTATTATTATAGAAAATGTCCCTTTAGACATTAGAAATAACATGTGATTTTGACATGACGGGGCTCTTCCACATTTTGGTTTGAACGTGTTCCAGTATCTGGACCAGCAGTTTGCCCGCCGATGGATTGGAAAAGGAGTTCCAATCCCGCGCGATCTCCCGATCTCAACCCCCTGTATTTTTCTTTCGGAATCATCTGAAATCTTTAATCTACGGAACGCCTATTTAGATATTTATTTTTGTTCTCTTTATTTAGTACTTATTTTAAATGTATCGGCTTTGGTATCGGTATAAAAACGAAATGACAATAAGCATCCGTACTGCTATAGAAAAGCGATTGCAAATATTAGAGAATAAATTATTAATATAATGAGTAATCGATAATCAATAATTTATAATATTGTGCATAATGCACCGCAACTAAATAAATCATAAATCCAATTTGCAGGAGGCACGATTTTCCCGTGTTATTTAATAAATATTGACTAGGATAAATAAAATATAACGGCGGAGCTCGGCTCTCCTATTCCCAAGACATAATAGTAGCCATCTTCCCATTCCTCTCACGACGCCGTTCACCTTCACACGCGCTTCTTACATCATTTTTTTATATCCGCTACCTGCTTGTCGGATACTTATCCACAAATTAGAAATACAGACGCGCCAATAGCGGTGACTCAGTCATTTCTATCTCTTGTTTATCTTTTCCATGATTGGCAAATTTGCCGGATTAATAATTAATTAATTTTATATTCAATTTATTTGTTGATTTGTACAAGTCCAAGATGTTCCCTGTCAAGCTCACCTTAATTCTCATTCAAAGAATGTTAAAAATTATATTTTCTTCATGCAAATGTCTCGCCAATATAAAGAATATTTGAGTATAATGTAAAAAATTATTTTAAATGTGAGCATTCGTACGTGATAGACGATACCGTTGTGGGGAATGAGAAGTACCGTATTTATTGGAACTACTCATTTCCCACGCTCAGACAGATTCCAGCCAATAAGGCTGATGTCGTCCTCCTCGACCACCAGCTCAAGACACAAACATTGTCTTGAAACAGAAGGAGAAATGGACAAAATATCGAGATCTTCTCTTCGAACTCTGGAGACTCCATCCAGATAATAGGAGCCCTCGGTGGAGCAAGAGATACACTGCTTTCGGAACTGAAGATCTTACCGGCATGCCGAAATTCGGCAGATCTTTTAGCCGGAAGAAAGCAGAAATAATAATAGTCATAATAATAATTATATTACTATTATATTATTATTATTATTATTATTACTATATTTATATTATTATTACTATATTTGTATTATTATTATTATATAATTAACACTATAGAGGATGTAGATATTGACCCTTGCTTTACACCAGAGCCATGGAACAAAGGCACTGGACCGAGTCATTTAAGATTGCTAAGATTAGCCCGCTTCATAAAAAGGGAGATACTGATCAGTTAGACAATTTTCGACCAATAGCCATTGTGCCTTACGTTTCTAAAATTGTTGAAATTATTATTAAAGATCGACTTCTTGCTTATTTTTGAAAATTTTATCTGATATTTCCCTCCCAGTTTGGGTTTAGGAATAATTTTTGCTTGCAGTGGTTGAAAATGTGGTTGCTGGCTTGGATAGCGGTGTCGTTAAAACTATTATTATTATTATTCATAATATAAACTCTGGTCACACTGACTCAAGATTATCAATTTGTTTGTTTAGACCAAATTGTTATCCACTCGTATTCTGTGTGCAATTTCATCTAGCATTTTATACAGGGCCCTGCACCAGAGCTCCCTTCTTTTGTAGCTCATGAACTGGTGCCTTTATAAATTTCGTTCAAATTTGACTGCAAACTATTCGTAGAGAGGCACATTTTGAAAATATTTTCAAATATACAGGATACTCTAAAAACATGTACCATACTAAAGTTATATTTTTTTAAATGGAACACACTATATATTTTTGCATTTTTGGATTCTGCATGCAAATTTGGTGTCAGTTTGTGTTATATTCCCTATAGCAAAACTTAGCCGTTTCGAAGATATTCGACATTTTATAGAAAAAATTACAGTTGTTAGAACTATTTCAAAGTTACATATCTTATACAATTGAATAGCGTTTATTTTAATTTTTATGTGTCAGATAGTTTAGGCATTGGCCTTTCTGAAAATAGCTAACAGAAGTCTGTAATACATACAGAGTGTTTAATATTTACTGAGCAACACGTCAATTTTGAAACGTGCAAAACTATTTTTTTTCAAATGGCACACCCAGTATATTATTCTACAGTTGAAAGTACCATTCAATTCTGAATTGAATGATATAGCATTGTCCTATACCTATCTCTTAAGGTGCTCAAGATATAATCAATTTTATAATAAAGTGCTCGAAAATTTAAGTTACCCCGTTTCTAAGTGGTCTTCTAATAAAATAAAACAACTAGAAACATTTTAAATTTATTGTCAGTTGCTTTGACTATAATTATGGCTATGATTAAACACAAAATGTAAAAAATTATCAACAATCATCAAAAACATCAATATTAAATAATTATTCACAGTCTACAATCTTATAATAAATTTTCAAAAACTTTGACGGTTAAATTCTATTCGCTAAGAGACAGTTGTTTCGTTCAGACTCAAATAATATAGAAATCATGTCAGCTAGCTCTTTACTATACTTCATTATAAAAATAAATTGAAACAACTAACTAAACTAAGTACCTAACTAACTATAACAACTAAACTAACAACAAAATTATTGAAATAAGTATAAATATTTGTAATTAACTTAAATTGTCGACACCAAGTTTGACAGCAAACAAATTAGACAAGTTGTTTTGTTGTCTTTGCCAGGTGACCCGATTTCTTAACGCATAATTTGATGTACAAAATTAGACTTCTTCTTATAGGGTTACGTAACAATTAAATCTGTAAACAACTATTTAACATCGATGTAATTTTTTACATTTTGTGCTTAATCATAGCCATAATAAGACTCAAAGCAACTGACAATAAATTTGAAATGTTTCTAGTTGTTTTATTTGATTCGAAGCCACTTAGAAACGGGGTAACTTAAATTTTCGAGCACTTTATTATAAAATTGATTATATCTTGAGCACCTATAAGACAATGCCATATCATTCAATTCAGAATTTAATGGTACTTTCAACTGTAGAATAATATACTGGGTGTGCTATTTGAAAAAAATTAGATTTGCACGTTTCAAAATTGACGTGTTGCTCAGTAAATATTAAACACTCTGTATGTATTACAGACTTCTATTAGCTATTTTCAGAAAGACCAATGCCTAAACTATCTGACATATAAAAATTAAAATAAGCGCTGTTCAATTGTGTAAGATATGTAACTTTGAAATAGTTGTAACAAATGTAATTTTTTCTATAAAATGTCGAATATCTTCGAAACGGATAAGTTTTGCTATAAGGAATATAACATAAACTGACACCAAATTTGCATGCAAAATCCAAAAATGCAAAAATATATAGTGTGTTCCATTTAAAAAAAACATAACTTTAGTATGGTACATGTTTTTAGAGCACCCTGTATATTTGTAAAATATTTTCAAAATGTGCCTCTCTACGAATAGTTTGCAGTCAAATTTGAACGAAATTTATAAAGGCACCAGTTCATGAGCTACAAAAGAAGGGAGCTGTGGTGCAGGACCCTGTATACCCAAAAACATTTTTTTTTCATTGAGATTTAGAAAGAAAACATTTTTGCCACAACCAAACTAGAAGAGAAAATACTGAAAGCTTAATATAGTTCAGTATAAGATACAATGTTTATATACACTCTACTAAAAACTATTCAGTGCCCTATATTTATAAATATAGCCGCTATAAGTGGCTGATGCTCGACCCCGGCTAAACTAAGTTGTGGAGGAAGTTCAGCGTGTTCTTTGTGTTCTCACAAACTTAAATTTATTGAGGCCGGTCTGCCATGAATACAGAGAGGTCCAAGTTCTGAACCATAACCAGAATCTTACGGATCATACATATAGGTGACTATACACCCGTAATATAGATTTATGATAAGGTATTAGAACACCCTCAAGATCCTCCAATGAGTGATGACTTGTTATGTATTTAGCATGGATAAATTCCAGTTAAAAAACAAGATATTTTTCTTATACTGCACAATATTCATTTATCTTCAATTTAAACTCTTTTGGGTTTGTAAATAAAATTTTCCATATGTATTTTGCATTACATATGGAAAAACATTTGCATATAAAACATTTAAAACCTCAATTGGGAGGTTTTAAATGTTTTTATTGTGAACCCTCCATATTTGTACTAAAACATGCAAAACATTTGTGTTGAAGTACAAAAGGTATATGTCAAAAAATAAAATAATAACATACGTTAAACAAACAGAAAAACACGAAAAAAATAACAAAACGAATAATAGTAATAATAAAAATAGTAAGACAACAATGTTGAAGAGTAAGTAAGAGTGATATATCAAAGTGGAATTCAGATTGTTATACATATTTATTAGAAATATTACTGTCAGGGCATGTCAGGGTTAATATTTTTGTATTGCTTCTTGTTGTGATGTAAATAGAAGATGATGGTTTGACTTGCTCCAGCTTAACGAATATGAACAATTAATATACTTAAAATCCCAATATTGATAATGCATGGATAAATTTATATAGAATCAAACAAGTTATTCCTAAAATTTAGGAAAATCATCTCAAATATTTCCAAAAGTTAAATAACAAGAGTATTGTCATACTAAAAATATGAATGGCAATGTCAACACATAATTATTACAAGGTATTACATTTAATTTTGACCACCATTGACCACCATCTCGGAAAAGGTGAGAGATACAGAATGACTTAAATTAGACAAAATTTGCACAATGGCGGTATGTATTCTGCTATATATGTATGCACCCGTTCTGAGTTATCAGGAAAAAACTAAAACTGACAATTTACAAAATGCTAAATATCTTAAATATAAAGAAAGATAGAAACTTTGACACTTTGACACAACAAATTTGAAACTTATACATTAATGATAATGGCGAGTCCAAAAATTCAGTCAGATTTTCTCGGAGCACTCTAGATTTTGAGATACAATAATCAACTTTTTTATTTCTTTTATTTCTTATGAACGCCATATTGGATTTTTATATCATCAGATGAAGCGGTGTATTCTATTTACAAGGATGAATATATTATATGCGATATTAAAATTCTGAAAATGAGGAGAAATCAACACATAATGTATATTGCCGTGGAAACAAAATATTAGTAACAACATATCATATACAGGGTGTCCACCTAGTGCGCGTAAGTCCAATATCTGGGTTAATAAAAGAGATAACTTAATTTTTTTTTCTACAGGGTTGTCTAATATCCCGAGCTGCACAAAATGAAAATATATTTACATATTCAGGGTGTTCAGTTTTTCCTGGACAGGTACCAACTTCGTTTTTCTAAATGGAAATATATATTTTTTATTGCTTTTTCGAACTAAACCCTTGATTTTAGTAGGACTTTCATCAGCCTTCCCTATACCTAACTTAAACTGTTTTTGAAATATTGACGGGTGAATATTGACATTTTTGCAACTTTGACACCCTGTAAAATCTAAACGGTTTGAGATAAAGCAAAACGGTTTGCACATTCCTATCTTAACTTTTCATAAGCTATCGTTTGGTACTAATTTCAAATTTATACAGGAATAAAAAATTTTCAAAATTTTCAGAAAATTTTAAATTTTTGGATAATTCTGAAATTAGTACCAAACGATAGCTTATGAAAAGTTAAGATAGGAATGTGCAAACCGTTTTGCTTGATCTCAAACCGTTTAGATTTTACAGGGTGTCAAAGTTGCAAAAATGTCAATATTCACCCGTCAATATTTCAAAAACAGTTTAAGTTAGGTATAGGGAAGGCTGATGAAAGTCCTACTAAAATCAAGGGTTTAGTTCGAAAAAGCAATAAAAAATATATATTTCCATTTAGAAAAACGAAGTTGGTACCTGTCCAGGAAAAACTGAACACCCTGAATATGTAAATATATTTTCATTTTGTGCAGCTCGGGATATTAGACAACCCTGTAGAAAAAAAAATTAAGTTATCTCTTTTATTAACCCAGATATTGGACTTACGCGCACTAGGTGGACACCCTGTATAATAATAAATAATGATAAAAAAAAAATTGAAAAATAAAAAAGATAAGGGAGGAATGCGCCATCTTCCTTGCCTCACTCGGTATCACAGTATCTTTCAGTGTGTATACAACTAAAAGTGATTATTTTCTAGAACCGCCTACAGACTTTGGAGGATTAATGCCCTATCTTGAATCGAATTTTTATCGATTAGTTTTTCTCTGAATTAAAGTATATTCCTTTGAAATTTCCTCATAACTCGTCGCTGTCGCGCTAATCTAAAATTCTTTCAGGGTATATTAAATCCTTTTGCCGTCCCCCTTCCTCTTCTTTATAATTAAGAATGCTCGACTAGAGGCAAAAAACCGAGTAGCATAAAATCAGCAAGAGAGATGTTGCCCTTAAATATTAATGATCTAATTTAAACTTCGCAAAGAGCAAATATAAAAGTCGAAAGTTTTAAATTTATAAACGATTAAGGATAATTTAATTCTCCACCTTGGCGCCAGTGAAGACCTAAAAAAATAAAGATTTTCACGTGCTTCTGCTACAAACTAGGTGTATTTTCATTTACCTAAATGGATAATAACTTGGAAGTTGTTTAAAATTTAAAACTTGCTTTTAACCGCCCAACACATAAGGAAACAAAGTTCTGCTCTATTCAAACTTCCTTTAAACAGAAATTATAAATGATAAGCCGTTCCTTGCTTTTAATTAAATTTTGTTTTTTATAAGTAAACGCAATAAACGGATTCGTTTTCTTTTGCTGATATTCAAAACGTTTATCCGAAAGTATTTTTCGTAGATTACGAAATAGTTAAATTTCCTTTTTCTTTCTCCAAATCTTTTTTCATCAAATAATGTAGAGTTGATATAGCTTTTATAATAATAAGATAAACCAATTTTAATACCTCAAAATACCTCCAAAAAGCCAGAATACAGCAAATTCAGGTTATATCAATTTTCATATTATTCTTATTCAATTACGTATTTATATAAGTATTATCAATGTCAACCACTTACCAGCTGGTAAAGGTTTGCGACCATATAAATATGTCAAACAACCACAGTTTTACGAAGAGCAAATATTTTTTGATGAATGGTCATTGTCGGACCATCTAGCATCATCTCCAGATGATGCCAACTTGGTTGGCGAATCGCGCGTTGAGTGCAGTATAGTGTTTTGGTGTTATGTGGAGAACTACGTCAGTGTTACCATAAAACTGTTTTCCCATTTTTCACTAAATAATATTTTCTTACAGACCAACTTTGATTTACGTATTTCTTAATAATGTCGTTATTACATATTATATTAATAATTTATTAGAAAATAATTAAGCAATATGTTTCAAGCTATATTCATTCTGGATTTAGAGGCATACAATGCTTCTCATATTGATACCAATTTGTGTTAAAACACAAACAACAAACACCAAGACTAGGTAGCGACCTAGTATTGGTCGATCAAGAAGATCCCTGGAACAAATCAGTCTATACTCCGTATTTAATACATTGCGAATAATATAAAGTTGACTAAAAAAATAAATAAGATAGGAAAGCAGTAAAATAGCTTATAAATTTTCATTGTAAAGGTGCTGAGAATAACGATCGTCAAACTCAGACCCAATTTTAATCAGGGCGGCTATTCGCCATAAAGTCGCGCTTCTTGTATACTGTTTCAATCGACGTATGAACTGTAACTACCGGGATATCAAAAATTATCTTGGTCAAGGGTGGTTGTGGAATGTTAAAACGTGTGTCTTACTTTAAATTTGAAATAAGTATGTCACTATCACACTGACATCATCAATAACGTACAAATTTCATACCTATTTATTTCAATTGTAAAACAATAATGAACTACAAATTATGAAATAATGGTTTTAGTAACAAGAAAAACTAAATTACAGTAATTGTTGGGAATGTCCCCCGTTTTGTTCGATGCACAAGTTGACGCGCCTCCTCATGCTGTGAAAAGCGTTTTGCAGCATTTCTGGCGTTATGGTTGCACATTGCTGAACAATTCTTTGTTGCAGTTCTTGCAAATTATTTACCGGAGTTGCGAAAATCTTGTTTTTTAAGTAAGGAAATATAAAATAGTCCATTGTCAAACAAGGTGATCTCGGAGGAAACTCAACCTCTGTATGCAAACTTATCAGCCGGTCATCAAAAAACTCGTGGAGGAAAGCAATATTTTCTCGTGTAGTATGTGCTCTTGCACCGTCATGCTGGAAATAACCGTACCGAAGTTCATAATCGTTTAACTGTTGCACAAATTCAACCAAAAAGTTGTGTCGGTACCTTTCTGCGTTGACGGTGAAATCGAAAAAAATTGGCCCAATTATTCTTCTGCGAAATACTGCCATCCAAACACCAATTTTTTGAGAATGTAGTGGCGATTCAGTAAAAACATGAGGGTTATCATTGCTCCACATTCGCATATTTTGAGAATTGATGTATCCCGAAAGGTGGAACCACGCTTCGTCAGAAAAAAAAGTTAAGTCCAGAAGATCGTCATTCATTAAATTATTGACAAACCAATGGCAGTAAGCAAGGCGTCTGGGGTGGTCTGCGGGCAGAAGAGCTTGATGTACTTGCATCTTATATGGATGCATGTTCAAGTCTTTCTTTAAAATCTTATGACATGTTCCATAAGAAAGTCCAATTTCCTGAGAAAGACGTTTCAAAGGTTTTGCAGGCTCCTCTTCTATACGTTGACGAACGTCATTGACAACTTCTTCTGTACGAACTCTTGGTCTACCAGCACCTTTTTTATGAGTCACACAACCAGTTTCGCGAGACTTCAACACAATTTGTAAGGCACGCATACAAATTGTCCGGTAATATTGCCACGTTTGGGAAGTGCTCTCGAAAATTGTCCAAACACAAACGTTGACTGTATTGCCAATTTCCATTAACTAGCGCACCCGTTGGAAAATAGGCCTCAATCATGAAAATTTTGTGCTGTGTGGTAAGAGGCATGAATCAAAAACTGGATTAGAAAATTTCAGCACAATGACTTGAC
Organism: Pogonocherus hispidulus; assembly: GCA_963924545.1. Classification (NCBI taxonomy): domain Eukaryota; kingdom Metazoa; phylum Arthropoda; class Insecta; order Coleoptera; family Cerambycidae; genus Pogonocherus; species Pogonocherus hispidulus. The sequence continues at coordinate 44,237,770 of OZ004698.1, read as the reverse complement.
AGATTCTTACACAACAAAACATATTCAAAAATTTAAAGTAAGACACACGTTTACATTCCACAACCACCCTTGACCAAGATAATTTTTGATATCCCGGTATTATGTCTAGGGTGCCTTCTTAATAACAACCATAGTGTCTATTTATTTATCAGTTAATTATTTGACTAGGGAAGAATGGAGCTTTGTCGTGGTAGACTATTGTAACATAAATTAGAACTTATTCAAATGGCATTCACAGAATTAATAAAATACTTACTCCGGTGCATAGAGTGAAAGATTTAAAGTGGTAGGTCACTTGGCTCATCATTCCGTGTGAAATGTACGAAGGTGGGGGTAGTGTGTAGTAGAATAGATAAATCAGTGTACAGTGAGTTCATAAAGTACCGCATAAATTCATTATTTTGAAAATGGTAAAGTTTTTAAAAAACGCTCGGACACGCCGATTTTCTTTTATTTTCACACTGATGGTTTTACATATATTACCTAAATTCTTTACAGGGCGACTTAATAAAGCTAGGTCGATATAAACTTTAATAGTTTAAATGGAACACCCAGTACATTTTTACATATTTTACATATTTTACATATTTGGAAAGAACTCTTTTTTTACGAATACGGTCATGTAAGTAAGGTTTTATGGGTCTGTAACTAATAATAAGGGAGACATGAACAAAAAAGTGCGCCATAAGTGCGATGTGCTAGAAAAAGAATATCGAATCGTTGCTAGGCACAGTCTATCTCTAAGTGCCGTTTTACATGGGACCGATGATCGGTGCTGACAATCGGTCGCAACTGATCATCAGTACTATACAAGTGGTTTCACATGAGGTCGTATGGTCAGTCATCAACATGTATCTGGAAAGTGCAGAGCATCGCATTGTTGTCGTTTTGTGCGTAAAAAGGTTGATAGAGAGACGAAAAAAAAATCGAAATCTTGGAAGTGTTTGGATGCATCCCCTATGCCTTGAAAGGCCAATAAAAGGTGCTTTTGTCACCTCTATTCGGATGTGCGGGAACATCCCCGCAAATTCTTTATGTATTTTCGAATGTCGATTACTTCATTCGATGAGCTACATCACAAACTGGAGGAGGACAACTTCCCCTTTGGTATATGTAATACCACTACACCTGGGTAAAAAAACAGATAGCACCCAAAACATGCAATCTCAATTTTCCATGCAATTTCAATTTTCTCGAAAATTATTGAGCGTCCCAGCTTCCCCTTTGGTACACGTAATACCCATCTCATATAGTCTACTCAGTATAAAAATCATTAACTTGAAATGGGTCCCAGGGGTGAAAAACAGATAGCACCCAAAACATGCAATCTCAATTTTCCTTCAATCTCAATTTTCTCCAAAAATTATTGAGGGTCCCAAATTCCCTTTTGGTACAGGTAATACCCATCTCATATAGTCTACTCAGTATAAAAATCATTAACTTTAAATGGGTCCCAGGGGTGAAAAACAGATAGCACCCAAAACATGCAATCTCAATTTTCCATGCAATCTCAATTTTCTCGAAAATTATTGAGCGTCCCAACTTCCTAAGCTTTAAGTTTCAAATCGCGATTTTTGTAATTTTCCGACGATGTATCCCAGTTTTTATTCGACTACACTTATTAGTGTTTCAGAACATTAGAATATTGGCTGTATGTGATGGTCATACGACCCATGATCGCATACGGCTCCATAGTTTGGTGGTCCAAAGGACTACAACAAAGGACCAAACTCAAACTCTCTGGTTTACAGAGACAAGCCTGCCTGGCCATAACTGGAGCAATTAGCTCCACACCGTCAGCAGCTCTGGAAATCCTACTGGACCTACCTCCTCTTCATATATATTTGGAGAGAGAGGCCAGATGGGCAACATACAGACTAAAGCAGGCAGCTTTTAACATGCCGCAGTCTGACACCATGGAGCGCAATAGGCTGCTGGATGACATGGAAAGTCACAGTATCCTGGAGATGATTTCAGATGTCATGCCTGCAAAGACCAACCTTGAACTGCCCTTTCACATTCTCTTCCCAGGAAGAGATGAGTGGGATCGGAATAAGGCTGACCTATTAAGGGCAGATAGTTGTTGGTTTACAGACGGATCCAAAACACCCATGGGAGTTGGAGCCGGAGTATATAGTTGCAACCCAAGGTGAAAATATCTTCATCCCTTGGCAGTTATGCAACTATATTTCAGGCAGAAATTTATGCCATCGAATTGTGTGTACAGAGGCTGGAACAAAGGCAACTTACACGCAGATCGATAAAAATCTTCTCAGACAGCCAAGCAGCTCTTAAAGCTCTTGGTTCCTACCGTTGCAACTCAAAAACGGTATGGAGCTGCCAGCAGGCACTTGCTCAATTGAGCAGGAAAAATAGAGTAACTCTGGTCTGGGTCCCAGGCCATTCTGGCCATGAAGGGAATGAGGCAGCCGACTCTCTAGCTAGGGAGGGTGCTGCTTCTGAATTTGTCGGACCAGAACCGGTGCTTGGCATATCCTCAAGTACTGCCAAAGCAACGCTCCTGACCCGGGCTGAGGAGCAAATCCTCCAGTACTGGCAGGAACTACCACGATTAGTTCATTCGAAGGCGTTTATAATAAACCCTTCAAAAACAAGAACTAAAAAACTTCTAGAGTTAAGCAGGTTTCACCTACGAACTCTAATTGGCCTATATACGGGCCACTGCCGTTTAAAATATCATTGTGCAAATTCGGCCTAGCAGAAGATGCTGAGTGCCGCCTATGCTTAGAAGATGACGAAACGGCAGAACACATATTGTGCACCTGCCCCGCTGGGGAAAGGATCAGATACTCATTATTTGGCAAAGGACAACTTCTGCCAGAGGATCTGAACAAATTCTCACCCAATAAGGTGATCAGCTACATTAAGAAGCTGGACCTGTTGGGTGAAATATAAGTAGGTGTGAGCCACAATAGACCACATGGTCGCGGTGGAGGGTCTGGTTTTCGGCCCACTCACTTTTGAACCTAACCTAACCTAACCTAGTGTTTCAGAATCAAAACGATAATTTTCCTTGTTCATTGCCATTTTATATCATTAATGTGCTTGCAAAATTGCAAATTTGACAACACAGTTATTTCAAACGTAACCGATGATCTGCCTGCATGTGAACAGCTCCCTTTGTTAAATAGCCCTGATCACAAACCGACGATCGAACAAGCCACGGGCTAACCGATGGCTCGAGCGTTTTTAACCGGTAGACCGATGATACGCACTCATGTGGTAGCTACGTTTGAAACAATGAACCCTCCCGATCGTCAGCGCCGATCATCGGTCCCATGTGAAACGGCACTTTCACATCGCTCCTATCGCTACTTTTTTGTTCATATCTCCCTCACTATTAGAGATAAACCCATAAAACCTTATATGCCTGTAATTCGTAAAACAGAGTTCTTTCCAAATATATAAAACAGTACTGGGTGTTCCATTTAAAATATCAAAGTCTATATCGACGAAGCTTCATTAAGTCGCCCTATAAAAAAATTAATATATGTAAAACAAATGTAAAAATAAAATAAAATCAACGTGTCCCAGCGATTTTTTAAAAACTACCATTGTCAAAATAATGAATTTATGTCGATCTTTATGAACTCACTGTATACAGGGTGGCCCACGAATAACGAAACAAGCGAATTTTTGGATACTTACCAAATTTTTCTTGCAAATCGCTCGGACACGTCAATTAAGTTTTCGAGGGGGAAATATTTTGTGCATATTTTCAATCTCGTAGTTTTACCCCCTAAGCGAGGGTGAGGTTCACCCTTAAAATTTTAAATGGGAAATAGGGTCGAGACAAACCTCATTTTAAAGCTTGAATAAAGACCTTTACAATGCTGCATAGTTCTTTGAATTTGAGTCACTAGTTCTTGAGAAATTTAATTTTTAATTTTTAATTTTTTTGTTTTCATTTTTGCAAAATAATTGGAAATATTTCGAATTTCTTTTTCTTTAGATTGTAATATGGTTTATTAAGTATTCTCTTTTAAAAATAATAATAGTCCTGGTCAGTAAAAAAATTAATTAGTTGCAATTCTTCTACTACATAGGCCCTACGAACAACTAGAAACGAAAATTTACTTATTAATATTTTTAGTATGGGTATTAATTTAACAAATACTGAAAATGACCACCTCTTCCTTCCATAGTGATAAAGGTTTTGATCGAAGCGTTCCCGAACATTACTTAGCATTTCTGGTGTGATTTGATGTCAGGCTTTTTTGTCACTACAGACAATTGTTATTTTACGATATTAAACGGAAATTTATACATCAGATTTCTTGACGATCATGATTATTACTACATTAATGTTTAAAAAGGAACACTTATTAAACAATATTACAATCTAAAGAAAAAGACATTCGAAATGTTTCCAATTATTTTGCAAAAATGAAAAAAAAATTAAAATAAAAAATTAAATTTCTCAAGAACTAGTGACTCAAATTCAAAAAAGTATGCAGCATTGTAAAAGTCTTTTTTCAAGCTTTAAAATGAGGTTTAACTCGACCCCCCTTCCCATTTAAAGTTTTAAGGGTGAACCTCAACCTTATCGCCACCCTCGCTTAGGGGGTAAAACTACGACATTAAAAATATGCGCAAAATATTTCCCCCTCGTAAACTTAATTGACGTATCCGAGCGATTTGCAAGTAAAAGTTGGTAAATATCCGAAAATTCGCTTGTTTCGTTATTCGTGGGCCACCCTTTATAGTCATGCATCATAAAACGGTAATACCATGTTACCGGTGGTGTTTACAGTATATTTCCAACATTCCAACTCGACTACCGTTGTGTTGAATATTTACAATTGCAATTTACAATAATCCTTTGCCTTGGAGTGTCCTACTGAATAAACACTCCTGCACTTCGCAGTTGGTCCCAGCATATGCCACATATATCGCAATCTATGCTGCACACGTCCTCTTTTCCCCCGTGTAATGCGTACTGGGGCTCTCTCCCGTTCTCCCACGCGGCCATATTTCATATTCTCCAAACATAATGACGTCATTTATCACCACTGTCCATCCACTCGCCATCTTTTTTGTCCTGCAATAAATAATATTTAGAGTGGCAGTTTAACGGACCATACGGGATTGTTTAAAAAATGCATTAACTATATATGTGTCTTGTGTTATTATGTACCTAGTGCCTAAGCTGGAGCCTTAGTGTGAGATGATGAATTGCCCTTTGTGACATTGTACGCTACACTTTATAATTTTAACTTTTTACCACGTCGGTTAGGCCGCCACTTTTATGGGAAGATTTATGGGTTATTATCAGATTTTTTATTCGTGTGGATTTTCATTAAATTGTTGTTAAGTTTTTACCTCTTTATTTTTCATTATATTCTTATCCGTACATTCTTTCCCCGTTTCGCTGGAGCATTTATAATGGCTTTCGGGAGTAAATGTGAAATAATGAGACTTGAAATTTTTTGTTCAAAAAATATAGGGTTTGCAATACATCACAATCCCTAACTCGGAAAATGCTGTTGCCTGAAAAATATCCTGCTTTAACTGAAATATTTAATAAGTAACTAGGCTAATTTTTGCTATTTAAATATAGTACATCATCAACAGTGATGGCAGCCGCGAGCGGTAGTGGTATGAGTTCGCTCTGCAAACGATGCAAAGTAAAAACTACAAATCCACTTATTTGTGTAAATTGTAAATCATATTTTCATCCTAGTTGTGCTAAGCTGTTAAATGTCAAGGTTGTTAGTGAACAAAATGTAATTTGCTGCGAAGATACGAATAAGGAAGATGCTGACTTTTACGATGCTCTAAATATTCTAATAGGTGAAGAAAAAAAGATAGATATACATATCTTCCAGTATATTATAAAACAAAAGGACAGCATAATTCATGAACTAAATGACAAGATTGCTTTGTTGAATGTGCAAATTAAATTATTGAATAAAAATTGCGAGACGGCTAAACCACAAGACGATGAGCAGTCGGCAAACCAGGTAAAAAACAACGTAACGGTTGAAAAACAAACAACAAAAACGAGTGCGCTATCTTTGCCTTTAAGAGGTAACAAAAACTCTAAAATCAAAATAAACAATAGTACAGTTCAAAACCAAACAAATGCAAACATTCTCGGAAATAATATTGACAAAAGTGATTCCCTTAGAAATAATGTCATCACGGTTGAGAAAGAAAAATGGACCAGTGTTGTTAAACGAAAAAGTACTCAGAGGAAAAAGCAAGATGTTATTGTAGGAGATACTGAAAATGGTGACTTAAAAACAGTACCAAAAAAAGCTTTTATATATATTTCTCGTCTTGATCCTTCTACTACTAGTAGACAGGTGGAAGATTTTCTTCATACAAAATTCCCAGAAGTAAGGGTTGAGGATCAAAACTTCTCGAAATTTCCACAGTATTACGCATCATTTAAAGCTACAGTTGATCTCCAAAATATGGACAAGGTAATGCAACCTGAAATTTGGCCCCGCGGAACTCTAGTCTCGAGGTTTTTTCATCGGAAGAAAATAGAAACTCAACCGACGTAGGCGTGGCATCACAGAATGACTTGTTGCTGCTAAATTGTCAAAGTCTTAATATTGATAAAACTAACTTAATTGTTTCTGAGTTTTTAGATAAACAAAATTTTAAGTTTTTATGTTTTACAGAAACGTGGTCTCGATCAAAAAATGTGTTTAATTTTCCAGGTTTTGTAAATGTTGCTAGCTATTCAAGATCCGTACTAAGAGGCGGTGGGGTAGGTATATGGTGTGCTAGTCATCTGGATACCAAACCTATTGATCTGGATCAGTATTGCCGGGAGCAAGATATTGAGATTTGTGGGGTGGAATGGTGTGTTCATTCTGAAAAGAAGGTTATTGTTTTGAATTGTTATAGGTCTCCTGGGCAGTCAGGGGACTTTGAAATTTTTTATAATAGGTTGTCTGATATATTAGATGTTCTATTTAGTTCTAAAACAACAATAGTTTTGACTGGGGACTTTAATTTGGACCCAGATGACCATCCTCTTAAATATAATAGTCTGTGTAAACTCATGGAGACCTATAATATGACAAATAAAGTTAAAGAACCCACTCGGGGTGATAACAAGCTAGATTTGGTATTCTGTAACGTTGCCTCAGCGAGTGTTTTTGTATATAACACTTGCCTGTCTGATCATAGGGCGATTTTCTACACATCGGCAGCTTTTAAAAATAGTCCGGTTAACGCAGATAGTTTCGTGTATCGGAGAAATTTCTGTAATTTTAATATTCAGAAATTTAGTAATCATTTGGCTCAAATAAGATGGCCTACTTTATATACATTAAATAACATTGACGATGCTTTTGATTTGTTTTATAACTCATTTATTAATCTTTTCAATTTACATTTTCCAGTAAAAAAACAAAGAATTATGCCAGCTAAAAAATGGGTAACGCCAGAAGTAAGACAATCTAGTAACAATTTAAAAGATGCATATAGGCTAATGAAATCACATTTTATTAATGTTGAAATTTATAAACAAGCAAAAAATGAACACATCAGTTTAGTAAATAGAACAAAAAAAAGATTTTATCAAAACATAATAGAAAACTCTGACAATGTTTCGAAGGCGGTGTGGGGTGTGACGAGATCGCTCTGTGGCAACAGTGGTGGTGGCAGAGATGTCAGTATATCACTTGAACATGAGGGAACTATGGTGACGGATCCTTCAGATGTGGTTACACTTTTTTTGAGCTTTTTCGAAGAGGCTCCATTGAAGGTATTAAGTAAAATTTCGCCTTGTGATAGATATAATGACGTGCCATTTAGCCAACGTGAGAGTATGTTTCTTGCACCAGTTACTGAGGACGAGGTACGTAGTGTCATTAGGCATAATTTAAAAAACAAAAAGTCTTCAGGCCCGGATGGGATTTCTTCGAATTTCATTAAGTGTGTGGCTGAGCTGATACTCGAGCCTCTATGTTACCTTATAAATTTGTCATTTAGCACAGGCCAGTTTCCTAGAGCTCTTAAATTTAGCAATGTTGTACCAGTATATAAAAAATCTGATAAACATAATGTTGAGAATTACAGGCCCATTACTTTATCGCCTACTTTTAGTAAAATATTCGAGTACTGTTTTAGATCTCGTCTAGATAATTTTATAAAAAAATTCAGTATTTTAACCGTGTCACAACACGGATTCCAGTCCAAAAAATCTACACATAGTGCGATAAATTCTTTCTACACACAATTGATTAATCATGTCGATCGAGGTGAGTGCCCTGCTGGGATCTTTTGCGATCTCAGCAAGGCATTCGATTGTGTAAACATCAATAGACTATTGTATAAGTCCGAAAAATATGGTATAAGAGGATCTACGTTGTCATGGATCTCTAGTTTTTTAAAAGATAGACAGCAATCTGTGAGACTAACCTGTAATTATGGTCAAGAGGTTCGAGAGGTGTGTTCTCGACATGTGAACGTTACGGTTGGAGTACCTCAGGGTTCTGTTTTGGGCCCTGTGTTATTCCTTCTGTATATAAACGACCTGGAAAATTGTTTACCTGATGGCGTCTCTGCAACTCTGTATGCTGATGACACTTCTTTAATTGTATCTCGTCCAAGTAATGAAATTTTAGAAAGTGCATGTAATAGTGCTCTTCGCGACTTGGATGACTGGTTCAGCTGCAATTTTTTATATCTAAATAATACCAAAACTAGTTTGTTGAGGTTTCATACGCCTCAGAATCATAGTGACCTTAAACTGAATATAAAGGTGGGCAGTGATGTTTTGGGGGAGGATAAGAATGTCAAATTTCTGGGTCTAATGATTGATGATACTCTGACTTGGAAGAATCACTGTTCCGCACTTACGTCAAAGCTTGCTTCTGTATGCTTCCTTATGCGAAATCTGAAACAGGTCCTTACACTGAACCAGTTAATGGGTGTTTATTATGCACAGGTATTTGCGCGATTAAAGTACGGTATATGCTTTTGGGGATTATCCGCAATGACGTCTGATGTGTTTTTGTCTCAGAAACGAATTATTCGTTGCATGGTGGGGGCGACTAATCAGGCGTCATGTAGGAATATCTTTAGAAAATTAAGGATATTGACACTTACCGGAATATTTTTGTTAGAAATCTGTACATTTATCTGTGACAATTATGATACGTTTGGTAAACAGGGTGATCGCCATCAGTACTCTACTAGGAACAGAAATAATTTATATGTTCCATATAGAAGGCTAAACATAGCAAGAAGACTACCTAATGTAGTGGGTTTGCATATATACAATAGGTTGCCATTGAATATTAGACTTTGTAAAAATAGAAAGGCTTTTGTTGGGTCTTTGAGGGCATTTCTGGTCGAGGGATGTTTTTATAATATGGACGAATTTTATTCTAAATGTAATTAATTGTTTGTAAATAATTTTGTGTATGTTTGTGCTATACTGATGTTTTTCTTTTGACGTATCCTATATAGATGTAACTATTTATCCACAGGAATAAAATGCTTATCTATCTACATATGTACAGATAGTATTGCTGAAACCCGCGGAAAAAGGCAACCAAATAAATATTATTTTTTTCTTTGCAAAATTCATTCTTATAAAATATAACTTAAACATTAAGTAAATTAACAGGTACTTATTGTATTATTTTCACAATTCTTATTCATTCTTTCCTTATTCATTTTTATAAATTGATTGAATGAAGTTATTAAATCAAATAGGATAGGTGTTAAATCAATGCATTTTCTGTTTGTGCCCTAAACTACTAAACATAATGCCCAATTTGGTGTAAAGAGAGCTGTTTGAATGGCCACCACGCTCCCCTGACTTAACTCTACTAGATTTTTCTTTGTGGGGTTATCTAAAAACTAAAAGTGTATGTAAACAGACCAGACACTATCGAAGGATTGAAATATCGTATGAGAGAAGACGAAATATAACAGCAGATATAATTCACAATTTATGTTAATAAATATTATGAATGGTTAATGGGAGCGACTTTGAACATTTGCTGCAATAAAATAAAAGGTAGTACTAATACAGTGAGGATTGACCGGACTCTGAATGCACCTTATCCCAATTGCTATCAAAACTGGTTCCCGCTTGCTAAAATGACTTTCTTTCCTATTGTTAATTGATCTAACCTTATATCGCTCAATTCATCTTTATAAGAGCTACCTAATTATACTATGAAATATAGAGCATACTATTTTAAAAAAAAAATGTCAGTAATGTTATATAAACATGACTCAAAAAGATCAGTCATAGTCAAAGTCACATTAGACTTTCCAATTCTACTTTGTGTACTTAGAGTCTGGTTAACATTAATCTCTTAGTCTGTCACACATAGTTCTGAGCGCAGTATTCATTCCGTGAGTACATCGTAACGTTTATTACCCTATTTTATTGTCTGTTTTGTATTTATCATACAAGTGTCACATTTTTTGTCATAAGTGAGTGGTTTTCTCGATAAGTATAGGTAAATAAAAGACTAAAATGAATATAATAAGCAAAGGTAATTGGGTATGATTAATCGGTATATTTCGTGTCGGCAATACTTGTACGTGCGTACCACGTGACAAACACCTCTGAATAGATAGGAGCATTAATTTGACAAATTGACCAGAGATAAGGTTGCCTGTTTAAATAGAAAGGAAAACAGCGATTAATATAGGAGGGTTCGTTAAACTAGGTTCACAGACGTGGATAGATAGTTATTATACTCATTTATTCAGCTACAGTTGCCCTGGGGTTAGATCCAATTTTACCCCACTCTTAATGAGATACCTGTAAGATCGAGGAAACGAACAGTTTCCTTTATCTCATTGAACAGTGTTTTCTTTTGAAGATTACAACTGAAACTATTTCAATGTATCTCAGGAGCATTTATGCAATACGAAATAATAATAAACATGTACATTGGAACATAAATTATTAATAAAACATATTTTCTAATATTGTATTATCTATTATATTCTGATAATTTTGTTATCGTACCTATTTTGATAATCTAGATTACATTAATAACCTCAATTAGATTTTTCATGCCGGATACAGATAAAATCAGTGCTTTATATTGTTTAAATAAGTGTCATCAAGTGATCTTATATATTTTAAACATATATATTTTTCATCAACGGTATGCAAACCTTATTAAACCATATTTCTACCGAAAAAAAAAAGTTTTAAATGCTCACACTGAAAATGAAGATAAATATGTTTCCGTCATCAAAATATTAAGAAAATAAGTAAACAAACATGTAATTACAGGATGTACCCCTACGAAGATCAAAAGCTATTGATAGGAAGTATATTTCACACGTTCTTCACATCTGTGTTGTGATAAACTTTGTTTTTATTCATAATATTACACCTAATCGAGCAATCAGGCTTTGGGTAGTGTTTCTTTAAAAGAAAACAAGAATAATTATTGTATCCATTGTCTTGTAAACTTACCCAATGCTTTTTCTGATAGATTCAGAGAAAAATTTAAGTTATTTCTTTATTGATACTAACAGAGGATAAAAATTAAAAACTATGCAAGTTTAGAGTAAGTATCTTTGTTCAGCTCATTTGTATTAGATGGTTTCAGTTTAGTTTTCAGATCAGATGGCCACGGCGGTTGTTCTTTTATTTGACTTGCAAAATCTCGGCTCTCAGTGTAGATCTAAGCCAGTTTGCACTAAAAATTATTTTTATGTATTAGACCCATACAGGAAAATACAATTTATTACCCATATGAACAAGGTATATATAGTTTTGGGAAATTCATGTAATATTTCATATAAAGATAATAATATTTCATTTATAATCTAATTTGGCTTTTAAAAAGTAATCCTAAGATACACTTTTAATACTTAAAAAAAATATTACCCGTAAAAATATAATTATGTTCACACTTTTATTATGTTTATTGGTCATAAAAGTGAATTTTTAACTTTATGGTAGCTTTTGATTGGAAACTTAATTGATTTACCCATTTTATTTATTTATTATGGCTATAATAATTTTACCATGTAACAGTATGAAATCTACTTGCATCTACAGGGGTTTCACATATTTCGAACCTCATCGCTTCCGAATAAGAATACATTTTGAAGAAATTCTACGTAAAAACTATAAGTGGAAACAACAAGTAAAATAGATTTTCTTTTTAATTTTTCCTTAATACTGTAGTGTAACATACCCGGGTCCGTTCAACAAAGTTGAATGAAGTAAATTAATTATGGCCAGTAATCGAAGAATTATACCCTACGTTGTGTTTATTGTGGTGATTTAGAATAAATATTATTAACTTACCTCGGATGCACTAATTAGTCACTGAATAGGGAGACTTAAGGAAGGTGAAAATCTTAAATAATAATAATAACAACACCAATTCGTAAATACACCTACTTTATTGAATTACTGAAAACTACCAGTGCCGTACTCAGCCTTGAATTCACGGAGGGAAAGAGCACGGCAGATAAACCTCCGATCTCAATTCAAACGAATCTCTGTTATACTGTTGCAAGGTGCTAAAGGAAATAATACATACAAAACCTTATGAAATATTGAAGTACTCGAATTTACAGTATCACACATACATTCTCAATACAAAACTGAAGAGGGTAATTGTTAGTTAGCCGACAGTCGTCGGAAGGTACTGAGGTCCCATACGGGAGGCTACTCAGCTAATAGTTGAAAGTGAGCTAAAATCTCGATATTTTATCATATTTTATTCTTTGTTATACTCGGATGTTCGCTCAAGCACGGGAGAAAATATTAAAAAATTCATCAAGGCTCTTTCATATCATCTAACAGAATAGTACTGTAAATTCCAGTAATAAGTAGTAAAACCCTGTGTTTTAATAAGAAAACAATATCGATCTCAACAGTATAACTTCGATTCCAACTAAACATACAATACAAAAAATTGATTATTCAATTTAGATAATTAAATTATCTTACCTCGAATACAAGCATAGTAAATTAAATGAGTGTACAAACACATTAGGTATATTATATTATTTGAATAATACTAGAAATTATTGAGGTGAGTTCATGAAGGTGAATATAACTAATTAAGAAATTGTGTTATTTAATAATTAATAATAATAAAAAAAATGACATTAAACAAAAATTATATATCGTAAAAGCAACATAACCTAAACATCAACAAGTCCTTTACTAACCTGTAAATTAGATAATTTCTCCAAATCCAACAATACACAATTCACAAAAACTAAAGAACTAGCTCAAGACCAGAGGTAATTAATATGACTTGTTCGAGGCACTCCTAAAACCACACTCCCCTGAACCGCGTTCCCGTGTCCCTCTCATTACCGTCCTCGTCAACCTCCCCTTCTCACCCCGTACAGCAAACGCGTTGACTCTTATCAAGTGTTCTTTATTCGGGTTACAAAAACAAATAATCTTCAAGTTACCAAAACAAAATAAAATTCAAAGAGGTGGTTCCTCTCAATACTATCAAAAGATCAGTTTACAACGTATAATATACCTACTTTTACATTCTTTGCCTGACGGTATAATCGCAAATAAATAAAGTAGCTCTAGAAGTGAATAAAACTCTTCTTTCAGCTTCAATCTTCTTGCAGCTTTTGCTTCAAGAAATCCGATTATGTTTTTCACCGGTCAAATTATTACTTTGAATAGATATAACTATGATATAACCATTGGCTTTATAACCCTTGAGACTGACCGGTACATGTAATAAACATTTCCTCCAATTTGGAAACCAAGACACCACGCCATCTCGAAATAAGAAGCGTAGATATAAAAAATGTATGAAACTTTCGCTCTTCACGCGAGTTAACGTATTGCTATAAGTAGGACGTTGTAGACTTACACCTTAAAGTAATTTGGTTACTTTATGCTTACACACAGCCAATCTGCCATTAGCGGTCGAGTCTTCGAGCCCAAGAAAATCAAACAATAACTACATAATTATCACCGCCCTACTTGTATAAAGAATTGGCGAACATCTTTTTATTTGGTGATCTAGATATGAGAATGTGTAAGACATTTCAGTTTTTAAACCCTTTTAAATAGGTACTTTAGATAATATATAACTATTATATATTATCTGGCTTATCGGTTTCTTATCTGGCAGATCCACTGTAACGAATCTTGCAAGCATAACCCAAGTTGTTGCTGAATCCCTTGATTGTGGAGGACAAGTAGACGTTATATATACGGATTTTTCCAAAGCATTCGACAGTCTTGACCACAGTATCTTGCTTAATAAGTTGTGCAGTTTTGGACTCACCGATTCTTTCCTTAATTTCTTTTCATCCTACCTCTCCAATAGAAAACTCTATGTACAGTATCGTGGTTTCAAGTCTGTCGAAATAACAGCAACTTCCGGCGTGCCCCAAGGATCTGTGCTTGGGCCTTTATTGTTTGTAATGTTTATAAATGACATAAGTTGTAACCTGCATTGCTCTTCCCTACTATATGCAGATGACTGTAAGTTATTTGCAGTCATCAATAGCCTAGAGGACTGCCTAGATATTGAGAGATTAAATGGTTGGTGTGCTGCTAATCATTTATTTCTTAATGTTGACAAATGCAATTATGTATCTTTTACCAGGAAAATTAATCCTATCCACTTCAAATACAGGTTAAATGGTGTTGATCTGAAAAAACTCAATCAATTTAAAGATCTAGGGGTTATATTTGACAGCAAGTTAACCTTTGTACCACACATCAACGAAGTAGTGGCCAGTGCTTACAGGAACTTAGGTTTCATAATTAGGAATTCCAGAGAATTTGCAGATACTGCCACCTTGAAATTGCTTTTTAATAGTTTTGTTAGAGCAAAATTAGAATATGCATCTATTATTTGGAGTCCAGGTTATCAGCTACATAAATATAAATTAGAGGGAATACAAAGACGTTTTTGTAAATATCTTTGCCATAAAAATGATGGTTTTTATCCAACTAGAGGCACTCCTCAAGTCGACTTGCTGAAGAGGTTCAATATTTCTGACCTAGAATCCCGACGCAATTATTTATCAGTTGTTTTCTTGTACAAATTATTGAACAACCAAATTGATTGTCCTTTTTTGCTCAGTTACCTAAATCTGCACGCGCCATCCTTCCTTTCCCGTTCTAACACCACATTTTACTTACATACTCCACATACTAATTTATATGCTTCGTCCCCTCTACATTCAATGTGTTCAAAGTATGAATCTGTAAATGACAAATTTGATATCTTCTGCTGCAATATTGGTAAAATTAAACACGTTTTACTAAATGATAATTAATTGTTATCACTACATATTATTGATTTATTGAATTGTCAATTGTTGTGTATTATTTATTTGCATATTACTTGTAACTAGTTAAGTGATTAGATGCTTAATCTTACATTTTCTATATTATGTATCTTATTATGTTATATGTTAATAATTATATGTAATGTTCCCTACCCTATTATTGGATTATTATCTGTCTGGGTAGCTGTAAAATAAAATAAAAAAATAAATAAATAAAAATAATATTTTAGAAATATTTGCTGAAAACGAGCATAAAACGGGATTTAGACAGTCCTTACTATTAATATCTTTACTAAGTACCATAATTATTAATCGAGATTAATTACTCCATTAGACAAGATATTTGCAACGTACTTTAAGCAATATATATTGCAGTCTAGAGTCTAGACTGAAACTGAGATTATGGATCTTTTCCTTCAGCAATCACAAACCAGTCAGGAACATTCAGATAATATGAAATCTAGTCAAGCAAACTGCCTTTTTAGCTCAATTCTTCCGATTGGTGATTTGCAGTAGAAACATACCTTAATAAACAATAGGTTCAAACATAAATACCATACATTGTAACTACGGTAGTTGGAGTGACGTATAAACGTACTCACGCTGGGAAATAACT
Source organism: Pogonocherus hispidulus (assembly GCA_963924545.1). NCBI lineage: Eukaryota > Metazoa > Arthropoda > Insecta > Coleoptera > Cerambycidae > Pogonocherus > Pogonocherus hispidulus. Next base: position 44,221,887 of record OZ004698.1, on the reverse strand, counting down.
AGTCATATAAACGTATACATCTATCATGAATAGACTGTCAAACTGACAAACGTAATAAACCGTGCGTATAAAATGTTTCCAAACTAATAACAATGTTTGTTCCAGGCATGAAAATATCGAAGAGACGGCCGACAATCTGGACGAAACCATCCTACCGCGTATCGAAACAAATATCAAACAAGTAAACCATATCTCGTCACCGACCATGATCGAACACATCTAATGTTTCAACCGCTGTGATACCAAACACGTTATCTAAAGTAAGTGTTATCAAAATGTTAATCCGAAAGTCTAGATAAGGATCACGAACACGCATCGTACCCCAGTGTCGAGTATACGTGTCAATTCGTGTAGTAGTGTTAGATTTCGCGGGCAGTGCGGTCGAAAAATGGGGCTTTTGTGGCGTAAGCGGTCCCTCCTGCTGAAGCTGGTGGTCATCGTCGGCACCGCGTGGTTCACGATCGCCTTCCTGCTGTATACGGACGAGAGCAGTTCGCCGAATAGGATGGCTCTGCCGCTGGACGGAAGCGAGATGAAGGAGCAGGCAGGGAACGACCTTGGGCTAGGAAACGGCCCCCCGAGGGTGCTGCCATTCAGACAGCATTCGCCACCGCCCCCTCAGAAGAGGGAGGACTTCGGTGGAGTGCTAGTGCCCCCACAGGACATGGCGGGGGAGATGGGGAAACCCGTGGTGCTACCGTCTAATATGTCAGGTAAGGATTTTAATGTTTGTAGTGCCAATAATGGATCACAACAAAATTGGAAGTTGTGATCCACTAGTATAGTAGTTTATATTTTGTGTTTATACAGGGTGACCCATTAAGAATGGAAACACTCGCATACAAAAGTTGTTTATGGACCGATTTAAACCGGATTTTTTTTTTTAAGATAGATCTCCAAAAGCTCTATGTTGATGCAAAATTTGAAGACGAAATTTTGATTTTCACGGCCTGCTACCTACAAATTTTTTTTAATTGAAAAATCGCAAAATTTTGTTAGCGATTTTTTATAAAAAATCACTGGATTTAGGAGCCCCTCGAATATACGTGTCTTGTACCAATTTTTGAGAAAAAAAAGTTTGTTCTTTAAAAAGTTATCACAATATCGGCATCGACCAGTGTTTGCCTTTGTCGATGAACCTATTATTTTATAAAAATCGAATAGAACCCAAAGAGAAAGGAGTCTGATTCACACTTTTTGAATAGAAAATTATAATGTAGTTATTTTTTATCTAAGAAGGTAAATATTATAAGTTTTGGCATAATAACCACAAAATAATAATAATTTGACGAACTTACCTATCAATTGTTGTTTATATTAGAGTAATTGTTGGTTACTTTGTGTATACCGGTTTTTATGGTTCTTATTAATAATTACACCAGTGTCTAAGTTGTTTAATTTTGTTTCTCTTTGGGTTCTATTCGAGTTTTATAAAATAATAGGTTCACCGACAAAGGCAAACACTGGCGATGCTGATATTGTCATAACTTTTTTAGGAACAAACTTTTTTTCGGTAAAATTGGTACAAATGCATTCGAGGGGATCCTAAACCCAGTGGTGTAGACAGATTTTTTATAAAAAAATCGCTAACAAAATGTTGCTATTTTTCACTTAAAAAAAAATTCGTAGTATACCTTGAAAATCTAAATTTCGTCTTTAAATTTTGCATCAACATAGACCTTTCGGAGATCTATCTTTTGAAAAAAATCCGGTTCAAATCGGTCCATAAACAAATTTTGTAGGCGAGTGTTTCTATTCTTAATGGGTCACACTGTATATTTCTCGCATCTGCGACTTCCAGTTAAATCTAAACACATAATATCACGATGTAACTCGTATACACTCTGGCTGATTTTATCTTAGTGTGTAGCCAGAAATTCAAATTCAAACGTAAAATAGAGTCCAAAAAGTTATTTGACAGCTAAAATGTCACTTATGTTATATCCTTACATTCAGAAAATGACGTAGATTCCAAAAATATAATAATATACACGTGTTCCATATAAAAATCGAGAGTTGGTATTCCGCGATGCCAAACTTGAAAATTGTATCTTAGAAAATAATGGGGAAAAGAAGGGTGTACCATAAATGTGTATCACACTAAATAGTTATAGATATAGGCAGGTTGTTAAATTTATTTTGTCAACACAAAAGCCCGATATTCCAAACTAGGTATACCAAACTTCCATAGATACATACAATTTTTATACAGTGACATTTTTTTAACCGGCTCACTCGTCTCACTAATTGCACAACTTTTCTATTTGCTATTTTAAAAAATCAAAAACTGTTTCCAAACTGAAATTTCTCGATGATTCCAAATATGGTTTCAAAAATTTCCCCAGATGTTATTTTTAACAGATATGACGCCATCTTGGATTTTTTTAAATGGCAACGTAGGAATCTTTACCACCATTCGAAAGACCCCTTCGAGCTGACTTCAAAATATATCATGATGGACAGTTTGCACCAACGGTGCAATATAAATTATAATTATATTTATACCGGGTTTCCCATCTCATCTGACTAATGACAGTTAACATGAGCTATTAAATTTCATTGAATTTTAGATTCCCAAGACATACTATGAGAAATATTGCTAACGGAATCGATAGTACTGACTGTCAAACACTTCTGATTACCAAAATACTAAAGCGAAATACTTTTTTAATTAAAATGTCAATAAAAATTCGTTTTAAGTTAATAGATGTGGTTTACATAATTGTGTTAGCGGTCACAATTTCAAGTCGCATGGTGGAGTAACGGTATGAGCGGCAGGCTTTCAAACTGAACTAGACTTCGTAAAAGTAATACGTATTTTTATTAAGGAGATGCCGAAAACAACTACTCCACGGCCAATGTGCTCCGACTGGCATTGCATTAGTTCGGCATCTGGAGTAGTTGTTTTCGGAATTTCCTTTCAAGAAATAAGTAGCATTGTCTTCCTCAAAGACAGTAGAGGTCAGTACTATAATGGCGCCTGCGGAAAAGCAGGTCGCTATCTGTCTGTCTGAAAATGCATAATTTGTCGTAAAAACGTGTTATTTACAATTATTTTACGTTACACGCACTTAATTTCCATTTAGTTGTTAATTAATTGTCTAAACCCATATAAAATTCTAGGTTAACACTGACAACTGTCAAATATGCCTTTGTTGTAAACAGTTGTTAAGTTCATATCCAATCAGAAGCCATGTTTTTGAAAAATAATAATTTCTGATTGGCTATAAAGTTTAGCATCGATTATATTTTAACATCAAATCATACATCATAAGGCTGAATATCTGCTTAACAAACAATCAACAAGATGACCACCATGAATAGAACAATACACAACTATCAACCACCACAACTACAAAAGACAGAACAAATTGATCAGGTGACACAAAAACAGGCAATGACAGGTCGGGCCTCATCACATCACGTGATGCCATAAAGTTGTATTGCAATATTCATCACTAAAATATTGCATTGTATGCAGCGTATTGTAGAAAATTACAGAGTTTCGAAAGGTACACAAATATTATACCAAATATAATTCCACTCGTTTTAGTAAAATGAAGCAATAAGTTACTTATTTTACGGTACCAAACACTGTTTTTTACAATCCCTTTATGTTATTTATTGCTATAGTCTAATTAACAAGGGAAGGTAAAGAGCTTGTACATATTTTATAATTTACTAGTAGTGATGACAAAAATTTTACATAGGATTATCCATTTTATTAATATTGTGTTTTAATTATTAAGCAAGCTTTACTTCATTTCCATTAAATTAATGTTGCACAAACTCATAATTAAATATAATAATAAGCATAGAACGAGGCATAGAATTATTATTTATATATAACATAGAATATGAATAGTTGTACATATAGTAATAAATTTATAGTATTATTGTAATTTTATTTGTAATCGTTATTTGAACTAGGTAGTGCTTTGTTGAGTTTTAACTATATATTTATCGCGCTTTAACATTCAAATTGAATCAAATTGTGCTGTTAATCATATATTTATTTTATGCGTTTCTAATGTAATAAAGTTCATACCGCTTATTGTATAAACAGTCCAAATATAATATTATTACGACGTTTATTATTACTACTAACTCAGTATTGTTACTACAAATTCGTTAACTACATGTACAATCTACAGTTTACCTCAGGGTATAACCGTAGATATTACTTCACCTTAAGATTTTCCAAAAATAAAAGATTTTTATTTTTGATTGCACATCTTCCGCTTCATTTATCTTGACGTCAATAAAGATGGCACCCCGCTTCGATGAATTTAAAATTTATTTAGCCTATAATTTAGTACTAATTGAAGGTTAATTTGTACCCATTAAAAAAAATTTCTACCCATAACCATTTAGCCACAGTTCGCATTTGAAAAGTGGGGGTGCTGAAATTAAATCAACTTGGCCCACCCACTTGCATCTGTGGGAAAACGGATCAGCCCATAACAAAGTACTAATTAAAAGACCAATTTGTACCCATTAAAACAAATTTGTACCCATAACTATTTAGCTATAATTCCAACTTGAAAAGTGGAGAAACCGAACTCGAGGGAAAATCTAATTAGACCATAACAGTGTATTAATTAAAGACTAATTTGTACCCATTAAAGAAATTTTGTACCCGTAACCATTTAGCCACAATTCGCATTTGAAAAGTGGGGGTGCTGAAATTAAATCAATTTAGCACCCCCACATACAACTGTAGGAAAATTAATCAGCCAGTAACAAAGTATTAATGAAAGACTAATTTGTATCCGTAACCATTTAGCCACATTTTGCATTTCAAAAGTGGGGGTGCTGAAATTAAATCAACTTAGCACCCCCACTTGCATCTGTGGGAAAATGAATCAGCCCACAACAAAGTACTAATTAAACGAATAATTTGTGCCCATTAAAACAAATTTGTAACTATTTAGCTATAATTCCAACTTGAAAAGTGGAGAAACCGAAATTAAAGGGATTTTTCACCTCTTCTTGCAACTAGGGGAAATATAATTAAAACAGAATAGTGTACTAATTAAAGATTAATTTGTGCCCATTAAAAAAAAATCTTAGGTACATTAATGGGTACAAATTAGTCTTAGTACTTTGCTATAGGGTGATTAATTTTCCCACAGTTGCAAGTGGCGGTGCTAAGTTAATTTCATTTCAGCACCCCTACTTTTCAAATGCGAATTGTGGCTAAATGGTTATGGGTACAAATTTTTTTATGGGTGCAAATTGTCTTTAATTAGCACTAAATTATAGGCTAAATAGATTTTAAATTCTTCGAAGTGGGGGTGCCACCTTTATTGACGTTTTATCTTACACATACATTATCATTCTTCAGCATATAACGTCATCGATATTTTTAAAAGGTGCGTACCCTGTATATTATTACCATATTTGGACCTATCTCCTCCCCACGAGTGTGTTGATACAGTCTTTAATGAACCCGCGTTCAACAATAACGGAGATATGTTAAAACAAGTCGTCATAAGAACAATGGACTAGATTAAAACTGTAGCCTAACAACAAATAATTTCTTTTCAACACATAACTGGTGCATTATTTTTAACGAATCTTGTTGGTTTATATAGTACAATAATGTTTGCTGTACAAGTCTGTAAAATACCTGATGTTTAATTTAAATTAATAAGCTTAGTCTGGGCGCAATGCAGTTTTGATTTTTTAAATGGAACACCCTTTATTTTTTTGCATTTTGAGGAACAGAATGCAATTCTGAATTAAAAACATGTAGCATACTATACTTAAATTCGGCTGTTTCGAAGATATTTGACATTCTATAAAAAATTTGACAGTTTGAGGGGTTTGTAAGAATCTTCACAACTTTTTTCGTATAAGAGATCCTTAATTGAAAGATAAAGTGTTCCTTTTTTTCAAGTAACATTCTGGCAATTTAAAACCGCAAAAATTTTTTTAATTCAAATAGAATACCCTGTATTTTTTACACCAAGTAGTGTAAAATTAAATTATCTTTATATTAAGTACAAATTTTTGCGATATTCGCGATTTTCTCCGATTTTCAAGAATCTAGCGGGCAAGTTTATTAAAAATTGATTTCAAAATTAGGCAGAATAGCTTCAATGCTCTTCAAACAAATTTTCATACTGAAATTTACGAATTTCCAAAATTTCAAATTTTTTTTTTTTTAAATATCTCAATAACTAAATCCGTTAGCCTTGATTTTTTTGAAGCATATTAATAATGACCGAAATATGCTACTGTACCCAGAGAGTTCCAGAATGATTGTCCGTGCCGCTTCATAATGATTTTTTATGTGCCGCCTTTCTATTTTTAGTATCTGCATTAGAACTATGAGCGCAGGCAAGGGAATTTACTGGTTTGATTTGATTTATTCCATGCCATGGTACGTCAGTAACTATAGGTTATGTTTATAAAATAAAGACAATTTATTAAAAATAATAGATACAGTTATTATTTTGTACTATTCCTATGTAACCAGTATACCTTATTCAAACTGTGAATTGTGGAGCGTTAAAAACATTAATTTATGGTTCTTATATTAATTTCAACATTAATTTCAATATTAAGAAATACAAAATTACCAACCTGATTTAAGACTCTCTGAAACTGTATAATATTGAAAAATACTCTTTTAAACGCAAATGATACTTCAGTAAAACAATTTAAACACGAAAAATGTTAAACGCCACTGAGTCAAACGTCAAATCCTGTCAAATATGAAAATTCTCAAATTGGCAGTTAAAAAGAAAGTAATTTTAGGAAATGGAAATAAATTTTGATTATATTCAGGATTAATTATAATTTTACCCAGAGATTTATTCTTTTAGGTAAGTAGTATATATTGACATATATTTTAGTTAGCTAACATACATTACACCGAGCCTGTATATCACTGTTCAATAATGTATGTTGTATTTTTAACTTATCTTTTACTATTTAACATATGTACATGCTAAAAAGGTAATATCATGTTTATAGATAGGTAAGCTTACATGATAAAACATTAAAATTTATGTTTAACATTTTTACGTATATCGCATGGGGTGTGCGTAACGTTTTATCGTTAGAATTTGAAGTATTTCCGTTTCCCAAGGCGATATTTCTAAAATATCGTTGAAATATGCGACACCTGTTTGCATTTTTCGGATATCAAACATAGCGGTATAGCCCTCGGAACATTAATTTGCAGTATATAATGTGAATCGCGTCAGGAATTTCTACAATAATTTCCTTTTTTCCATTAAATTGTAGGTAATACATTTTTTCGATAGCTATGCTCCCTGGTAGAATTTCTTTAAACAATGTTATACTTTGTTTATACAGTAAGCTATGATAAGAAATAGTAAACGTAAATCACGTTGAAAATTAAGCAAAATCAAATTATTCTGAATTAAGTTAAATATTATATCAACTTAAAACTTGTTTTTATAATTTAAAAAGTCAGCATTTAAAGTCACTAATTTTATAAGTCAGCATTTAATCTTAGAAGAAATTTTGTAGAAACTAAAAAACGTGCTTTAATTTATTTCGTCTTTTAGCCCCAAAGATGTAAATTATAGTCAAATTACACATGACACAATAATTATATATTTTTAAATTTAATTGAAATATTTTCAAATAAACGTTGAAAACCAAATACTTCATGCAGAACTTTTGATCGTCACCTTGATATAGGTACAGTGAATGAAAGGGTTTATTGTGGAATAAAACTGAAATAGAAACCTAAATAAATATTGATAGTGATTATTAGCCTGCCAGTTTCGGTACCTATCGATATTATACCCATTTGATAACTGGAATTGTTTACACTATGTTTTACCTTGGGTAAACAACGCATACAGTCAAGGAAATGGATTTTTCCTGTTTTTATTTGAACTTTTTCTTGCTGTTTTCTTCAGATATATTTAAACCGAGGTTTAAAGGATAGGTACTTAGTCATTCGATGGTATTTTTTTCACAGAGCACGATTTTTTTTGCAACTGTTGTTGCCTTTGAGGATGAGGAGGTCACGTTTGATCTAACTAAGTTGTTTCAGACGAAAAGCAGTCATCATTCCGTTGAATACAGACACTATTGTATTTTCTACTATTCACTACTAAATTTTCGTTTGTTTTTACTTCCGTCTTAATAGTTGTTTTGTTACCTGTGTATAATTAAACCGGTAGACGTGAACACATACCTATTGGGCTAACGTAGCCTTAACGTGGTAATTTCTAACGTAATACTATAACGACGTAATTTCGTTTGTCCTGGACTCCTGTTTGTATGGCCTAGCAGTCTGATGGATATGAATTAACCACATAAGCAAGGATGTTGTTCGTATGTTGAACATTTTCGTGATCAGTTTCATTATGTACCTTTATCAATCAATTTACATATACAGGGTATTCCACAACGAGTGTGCGTGCGTTAGACGTAACCTAGAAACCAAAAATGCTTCAAATCTGAAATTTTGTTTCTAGGGGTTGTCAACACTGCCGAGTTCAATGAAAATATTGGCAGTGGCGTACCACTTCCGGCTATACCGGAAATGGCCTGTAACTTCGTTATTTTAAATGTAACCCACCACTGTTTATTCCTTTTTCGGATTCTACATGAAATTTTACCTAAACTTTTATAAAGATACCTTATGTCAAAAATTTATCATTCTGGAATTATATCGATTTTTTCGAAGATTTTGAACATATCTACGGTAATAAGGCAGCCAGCAGGTTTAAATTGGGTAGGAGTATTAGCTATCGTATTATATATCGTATTATTTTAAACGTTAGTTAATGGCGTAACATATATTTTTTTAGAAAAGGGGTGCCAAGAGTGCAGGTTACACGCCACTGGCTATTCCCATCGAGCTAATTTTTTTTGTGGAAGTAAAAGATTCATAGTAGCATATGCCAAATAAAATCTGAAAACAATTGGTTTACTACAGTCAGATATATAAATAAAAAAATGTTTTTTCCAACTTCAACACCCTGTATTTCGGAAACGGTACAGATTTGAAAATAAGTTTATATATCAAAGTCCCATTATCTTTACTGGTTTTACATTTTCCCGAATGTTTTCAGCATAAAACGGGGACACCCTGTATGTAGGTACATTTCGTCATGTTGTTTTTATTATTATATGTTCACATTAGTTCGATTGGAAAAGTCATTCTGTAATAAAATCAAATTTAAAAACAATATCCATCTTATTCTGTGGAAAGACTATAATATATCTTTATATCCAACCTACACAAACACTATCTTTCTCCTACATTGTATGATATATGGTGTTCGCCCATCCATACAGGATATAAGATGTTAAAACAAAAAGGCGTATATCTCATATTTAAAAGCAAAAAGTCGTAAATTTTACTTTTCCCGCGTAGCTCTCCTTCGGGTTACGTTTCGTTCCCTAGTCTCCGTCCCCACGGGACAATCACTCAAGATCTTCTCTTTCTGTACACCCAATCGGTTCCGGCTCTATCTGGCCGACTACATCGCACCACCAACTACACTGAGAGATTGCTTTATTTATTCAAACAATAATTATTTTCAAACTCGTCTGAAAATGTGTCCTATAATGTCTGATACAACTTGATACACTAAAATGTGATAAGAAAGTAAACGCATTTGCGCCCCAGTTAAGAAAATTAGTTGATGCAGACGAGACTGCGCAGTACGTTTTAAGTGAATGTGAGGGCTACACTCGTATGAGGCTAACACTTCTGGGTATATCATTAGTAAGTACGCTAAGCCGCTATCAGACCACTTGACGGGGATTTCACTCAGCAGGTGTTCATGATACTCATCCGGCGGGAAGTTGGTTATTTAGAAACAGATATGGAACAGCTGTTAAACAGAAAACAGGTATTTTCAAACAGGTATGGAACCGCTGTTAAACAGCTAACAGGTGTTTTCAAACATATATAGAACGATATACCTATACCTGTTTGAATATACCTGTTAACTATTTAACAGCTGTTCCATACCTGTTTCAAAATACGAAACCTCGCGTAGAGCAAACGGGCAAAAGCTGGCTTGATCCCGATGTTCAGTACGCATTAGGACTGCGAAAGCACGGCCTATCGATCCTTTTGACTTGAACAATTTTCAGCAGAAAGAGGTGTCAGAAAAGTTACTACAGGGATACAACGACGAGTATCACTGTTAACTTTTAAATTAAATAATAGTTCTGGCTTGCCAAAAAAATATCTGATTTAATAACGATTTATTAGTAAAACATTTTTTAAGATTTGGTATTTTTACGTTCTACTAATTTTAAATTTTTTCGACGAAAAATTTATTATACCATGCTCCCAAATAACGCGGCTACAGACATCGATGTTTTACTAATTTTGCTCCTCAAGTTTATCGTAGCTGAAAGACAGAATCAAGGATGGTATCCATCTGAAACAAAACTTATATACTAGTAGTGGTGAAAAACACTTAGTAGTGTCCTCTTTTGGTCTTTGCTACTGTCCGTCTGACAATTATTGTCAAATTGACAGATAAAAAAATAAATAATAAGTAAATTGACATTCACTACCTATGGCACTCTGATGAGCACAGAATAATTGCGAAACCGGTCAGTGTCTGTGGTTGGTCTCGATGAAGGATGTGGCGACTCTCATGGTGATTCTAGAGTAATGCAATGCCAGTCGGGGCACATTGCCCGTGGAGTAGTTGTTTTCGCCTTCTCTTTCAAAAAAAAACTTCAAATAAGTACGTTTATTCTTTTACATGTTGGACCTACAGTTTTCAATACAAGCGTTGACGGCGAAGTTTAACGAGTTTATATCTACTCTAAGCTAATTAAATGCTTGAATAGACTTTATTAAAGTAAAACTATAAAGTAAACGATAAAGATCGATCTGCTTTTCAAGTTATGAATTGTAATATTTCAGATGGTCGAGAAGGTTGTATTTATACTGCAGACGAAAGAGTAACCTTGAAGGAAAGAAGATCGCGGGTGTGTGTGGAAACGGTCGATTATTTACTACGATAGCTACCTAGCGATAAATGTTTATATAAGTCAAAAAGTCATCGAAACACACATCTGCTTTTTTTAATGCAACATATATTTGATATACGTATCGAATACATCGATATAAGAGTTGATAGTCTATCTATCAATAGTGATCTATAAAGGAGATATGGAGGGGTCATAAGCCAGATAAGACTAAAAGAGTTTGCCGTAAGCGTAGTGTGTATGATAGAGAACATAAATTGGTTGCTATGCTACAGGCGAAACAAAATCTAGATACTCAAAAATAGAACACATATTGAGTAAAAAACAGTAACCAAAATATTACCCTGTATATTATTAATATATTAACATAAAGCAGCGTTGTTTTTCTATGACTTTTTCCTTTCCCTGATCCTGTACACTTCATTTAATTAACTGTGAATGTTGTAATTGTTTTACATAATTAATTTAATTTTAATTAAACAAACTTAATTTTAGTAGATTTTAAAAAACCATTAAACTTTTCTGTTTCACATTTTGCCCTGGTTATCTTACTTTAGGAAGTAATCGACAGTTTCCATACATATCAGCGATCCTGTATATTACCTATGTGCCTTTTAGTTTTTATTTTTCATTCGGCATAATTCGAATTGATAATTTTAGTTTATGAAGTGTAAATGGATTTATTTTCAGCTAAGTAATTTATAATTTATTCTTCCCTGGTCCAAATTTGAGAACCATAAATTAACGGCATAATTTGGCATATCACCAGGTCCGCAACGTTGCATAATATTTGAATTTAAAATTCTAATTATGAAGATATAAATGCAGTTATTTTCGTTCAATTTATAATTTCATGAATCACAGTTTTGCATTTAAGGAGAGAGCCTAATTGTAATCCACTATACTTTTATATAGAATAATACTAAAAAAAAATTGAAATGCATTGTTTTATTCAAGATTGCCAAGTACCTTGGTGTCCCATAGGTTATAGAGGTCAAACTAGTTCAAAAGGTATTAAGGTACCATTGGAAGGTATAATAAGCAATCTACCCATAGGCTTATTATTTCTGTGAGAGCAGTGGCGGCTAGTCATAATGGGCACAAGGGCACGTGCCCTATGCGTAAGCACATAAGACTTGTGAATGTTGTGATATTTTATAAACTTTTATAATTATTATAATTTGGTGGATTTTTTTATTAATTTTCATGAATATTGAATCATTTGGTGCATACATATCCGTCTAGCGTCTAGGCTGCTTCACGCTTCACCGTCTGTGTAATCCGTGTGTCCACTGGGCTGGGCACGGCCGCTGTGTGCCTGTTCTTTTTTCTTTTCTATTTGCATGCGCAAGAAAAGGATACACAGCTTCTGTTTTTGCAGCGCGTCTTTTCTAATGCGTTCTGTTACGTCATTGAATGGGCGCTGCCCCGTCGACCAGACGGTACAGAGTACAGATACTTTTCAATCAGTTACAGGGGAGGCAGTTAGACTCTAACAGTATTATCTAGATGATAATACTGTTAGAAATAATTTAGACTCGTTTACAGCTGCTATACAATGTCTAACAAATAATACAGAAGAATTAATAAATAATGCTGACATTTTAACAGAACATTCCGAGGAACATTCTGTGGATAATTTAAGAAAAAAGAGAAAAGTTACTGTAGGAGACTCAAAGGTAATGCAGTGCAAAGAAATATGTGACATCATATTAATGAACGTACGTGAGAGATTTCAATTTACTGATTTTTTAACTATAGCCAATTTGTTTGAAAAGGAGAAATTTAACAACTATAGAATAGTTTTTCCTCTGGAACATATTAAAACAGTGTGTGCCTTATTTTCAAAGATCAACATTACAAAATTAAAAAATGAGCTGTATATAATGTATTCTACTAGAGATGATTTCATACAACATAGTGGTGCGGTTGCTTTATTACAAATGTTAAATAAAAATAATTTACTTACGACGTTTTCGGAATCGGTTGAACTATTAACTATATTGTGCACAATTCCTATGACTACAGTCGAAAGTGAACGTGTGAAGTGAAATATGGAAAATAATTTTTCCATATTTCTGTCAATCGCATCAAAAAAAGGAGATATTTGCCTAACAAAACCTATTTCTTCAAGCAAATATTTTTTCTCTACGAATTTCTAATTTTTAATTTTAAGGTGTTTGACCTTGAAAAATGCAAAATTTTCGCCTGCGGCGCATTTTTTCCCCCCTGTGCCCCCCATTTCCAAATTTCACCAGCCGCCACTGTGTGACAGCAACAGAACTGAAATTACAGTTGAGAGAAGCCACACTAAATTCAAAAGTAAATAGAGTCCTAAAAGTAATTAGACAGGAAATGTCAGGTACTTTATATCATTGGATTCAAAAAATTACGTAGATTCCAAAAATATAATAATATACAGGGTGTTTCGTCATGACAATGCCCTGCTAAATTTGAAAATTGTATCTAAAAAAAATAAGGAGGGAGAGAGGGCTATACCATGAATCTGTATCGCCAAATTTGGCAGTTATATAAATATTTATTTGTACAGTTATGCCGTAAGTTGCAATATTCTTTTACATGTCTTTTTTACTTTTATATTATGTAATACCGTCGCATTTCCATCATCTTAAACTCGTTTTTTTATAATTTAATCAAATCCTTTTCTGGGTGTATCTATACTTAGTTTCACCGAGGCCTTGCCTTGTCCCCTTGCGTCGCGTATCCCCTGAGTTTTGCGCAATTTTCGCAACAGCATTATCTAGGCTCTCAGATATATATGTAGGGCAACTTTGAAATAGGTTTATTGGGGTGCAAGGGCGCTGATCGAGTTAGCGCAAGGACGAGGAGTAAATAGGGGATGTGCCGCTTTTTCAGCCGGTGCGAAAGAGTAAAGCGACAATCTCTGATACATTTTATTTGACTGTTCTCGCATTCGGGGTAAGTTTATTTGTTAGGGGTAAAGGAAATTTCATTGGAAAGCATTGCCTCTTTCAGCGGAACGTCGAGTTTGCGGAAAATATAAAATACCTATTCTCAAACTTTTTTTTGAGGATACGCCCTCTGTAAATTAATGGAAAAGAAAGAAAAATATAATATAGATATTCAAAATAAAGATTACGTAATTACTTAAGTATATTTGTTTAACATTTTTATTTTTGTATCACCTTTTTTCACTTTTTTTCCTCTCACCATTTTTTTTTCTATTTCAGCGGATATCAAAAAGATGGTAGACGAAGGATGGCTGCATAATGCCTTCAATCAATACGCTAGTGATATGATAAGTGTTCATAGGAGCTTACCAGACCCCAGGGATGAATGGTAAGTCGCACGTCGCAGATATTTTTAGAGATTCTCAAAGATTTTCATAACAAGATTTAAAAATGAAATCTATTTAATTTCTCTTAATATTAATAATAGGTAGTTGCTTACACAAATCAAGTACATATAAATGGTTCTAAACATTCTGGAACACGTGACTCATCATTAAGATGAGAATGAGGGATAAAGACATTATTATTATTATTATTATTATTATTATTATTATTATTATTATTATTATTATTATTATTATTATTATTACTGAAAAGTCGTCACCATAAAGATCAAATCAAAACGGCGATCAGATTTTTGTACCATATTTTATAAATTGCCTTTATAGTTCAGGTTGGGCATTTAGTATAAAAATGAGTTTTTAACCTTTTTTCTTATTAGTTTTCGCGATAACTGTTTTCGTAAGAATGAGTGAAAAATATGCCAACAATATTTATATGAAATACAAAGTTGTGTGGTTTTTTCCGGCTTTTAAGAAGAACTTCGCAGTAATGAAGCTATATTATTCTACGTTTTGTTATAAGCAGTAGTAAGTCGTGTAATCGTGGCTATTTTTTTACATCGTCTTCAACGAAACTTCAACATGAGATCTTCTATTTAACTTGTACATTAAACCTCCCAAAAACCGGCTTCAAAAGTTTTCATAAGCCCCTATTTATACCCGGAGCGGCACATCCACTGCAAATTCACTTCTATCAAAATTCACAAACTTTTCCTCGCGCTGTTTGTGAAGATGTTTTAGCATTTATATAGAATTCGGTGGAGACGCGGAGAGAGAAGTTTTTTTCAGAGAGTTCACGTACACCACCGAATCCGTTTAAGGATAAATGGAAAACAATTAAAAACTTTCCTCCCGGCAGTAGGAAGGCTTGGCTTCCATTGAGAGTTGACAATTGAGAAATGCGATTGTTATAGGCTAGCAACTTACCAACAAACGTCGTTTATAAAAAACATATACCCAACAATTGCTTTCATTAAATACTATCTAATTTTCAATTTTAAAGTCATAGCTGAAGGACCTTTATTTTGATAAATGTAGGTTTTTCAATTTTTCTCAATTGTGCGTTAATTTCACATACTTAAAGTTAGATAAAGCGAGGTTAGAATGACCCCGTAGCTGTTAGAATTAGTAGATAGGCTGTAGGCGTACGGGGCCAAAAACACTTGTATTTTTAAAGAGGGCTAATTTTGCAAAGAATGAGTAATTTTACCCCCTCCACTTTCCCTTTTGCCCTTGACGTTATCCGTCAAGTACGTCACGCGTATCCTGAAAAACGTCATGTTATCCTGAAAAAATATCAACGCGTTCATATAATGAACGCGTATCCTGGCTTTTTCAGGATACGCGTGACGTACTTGACGGATAACGTCAAGGACAAAATGGAAAGTGGAGGGGGTAGAATGACTCATTCTTTGCAAAATTTAGCCCCCTTTAAAAATACATGCGTTATTGTCCCCGTACGTCTAGAGTCTATCTACTAGAATTCTTCTATATTTTTCTTTTTCCAATTTTAATTTCAAATCAGTATATGGAACTAAATATTGGCAACAACGACAAACAAAAGTAAGGTTTACAAAAGCATAGACAAAAACGGGAATAAATTTCCATTTCTTGCCAGAGCAATTATTAAATATAAAACGCGCTTCTGGAAACTATAGATCCAAGCCGACATTCATTTATAGTATCTAATCATTTTTTTTATTTAGTGTTCTGGAACTGTACAATTCTGTAAAACTGTATACCCATCTAATTGATTACTTATATAAATATTAATTAGTAAGCGAGTATCTATAGGGAATCCACTGTCTACTTTTTCAGCATTACTCCAGGACATAATTTGATTTGTGTGTGTAATGTTGGTTCTTTATGTAGGAATATTTGTCTGCATTTTCAGAGAATCGTTTTTATTTCATAAACTGTTGCAAAAAATCAGCTAAATTGTTCAGGGTGTACACAAAACCCGTGAAAAAGCAAAATAAACAATAAAAAGAAAAATACGAACATTTTAATACCACAAATAAGTTTTTGAAGATAATTTAAGTTTAGATTCTTTTCTTTTTTATTTATCTTGAACAAAAAAAAAAAGAAAAATATATCTAATTACAGAAATATGGTAAACTGTGTTATAAATACATTAGGTAGTTTAAATTAAGAGTCGCATAATTTTAAACGAATCTTTTAATAAAATTAAATCTGGAATATTATTGGTATTTCCTGAAATATTCCGAAAATAAACCTGAAGGTCATGTTGTCTTATCTTGCTCTCTAATTCATTTATTTACATTATATAATTTCTTGAATTTCAATTTCTTCTAATCATGTAAGGTTAATTAATATTACGGATGGATTCATATTTTCTGTAATTTTTCTTTTGTATATGATACATTTTCTAAGTGACTTTTTGGGGGGTCAGTCGCTTGCCTATTTCGTCGTTAATTTGAAATGCGAAATTGCGTCGGGCATTTGTTGCTGAACTATATCCAGGTTTTTTATTGCGCGGTGTTCTTTTATTTTGCACACGGCTGTTCGTATTGGATATTCGCTGACCGCAAATCATCCAAAAAGTTATTTATGATTTTCTCTGTGGTTTATATTGCCTGTAATAATAAGTTCATGATATTATTCCAATAGGTTCCAATAGAAATGAGCTGTATATATAAATAAGTGTGTTGAATAATAAAAAAACTTGCCAAAAACTCTTTCCTCGCTGGCGCAGAAGAAATATTATTCTACACACGTCTATGTTTCCATATGATAGTTGAACCTTCTTCAAGATAGTAATAAATTTCTTGAACCAGCGACGCAAAAAGTTCAAAAAAACGTTGAAAACTAACAATACTGACAGTGACAAAAACGAATGGATCGAATTACGTAATTCTTTTAATACTACTGAGAAAATAGTGATATACTGTGTATTTTTCTACCATGGCCTTGGACCGAGCCTTCGCTACCCTACCCTATATATATTTCAAAATCATCTGTAAGGTTTGGTGATTCATATCTTTCTTTAAGATACCTTAATTCGAGAAGGTATTCTATCTCTCACTATATGTTTCCTTATTGACGATTCCAAAAATGAATGCGCCCTTTGCATGAAAATATTTGAACCTACTTAAAAGGTAATTTTTGAAGGCTTATTGCTGATATAGTGATAAATAACACATATTTGGGTTTGTTTAACGTAATAATTTAGTGGTGCTTGTGATTTTTTGGTTTTACAAAGTTAAAAACGCCGTGGTTAGTATTTGTACATCTTTATTTTTACATTTTAAAATGGCATTCAAAAGAAATTAGCACAACACAAACTGCCGTGTTTATAGGTGTTATTCCACAAAATGTGTCAATAGAAGTGTTTAAGATTGAAGATAGGTAGAAGTTTGGCCCTAGTATAAGAAACTGTTTCTCATTCATTTCTGCAAAAGGCATGTAACAATTTAATAACAGGGAACAGGTTTATTTACACAACATAACCACTTTGTTGCAGTTTGTCTATACTTTTCTATTATTAGTCTTATAAAAACAGAATATATTTTAATTTAAACATTATTTGACAAAAACAAGCACTAATATGGTATCACCATACAGTTTATCACACTTATTTTAGTCCAAAATGTAAGTAAACAAAAAGTAGGGTACCTGTTTCAACCCAAAAAAATCATATAATTAGCAATGAAGCACTTATGGGACGTTTGACTCCTTTTACCACTCTTTTTATCCTTTATTTCACCCTAACTAGCACATGAAGTCACTATATTTATGGCAGTTGAATGCTAAATTGCTAGATGACGTGATATGAAATGCAAAATTTTTACTCGTCTTCCTCCATATTTGTTTACAATTTTCAGCGCCCTCATCGGTAATTTGAATCGCCAATAAGCATATTCTTTGGTACTTGCTCATACAGGGTGTGGCAAGTGTAAATATATAAACATTGAAGCGGATTTGATTTTGTATATACACGTTTTTTGTTTTTTCGGTAACCTTATCCTGTTACTGGATATTGTATAAACATATATATAAATAACTACTGCCAAGAAAAACATGGTACTTATCTAATATCTATCCAAAACACAAAGAAAAAGTAGCACCCTTAATGGTTAGTCATACTGAAGTCACATACCACCACCACCCCTATATACATAGTCTTATGTGAAAAAGGTGCACCGATTTTGTGTTTATTGCTAGCTCTCTAAAATTGGCGCGGTCTTAATGACCCTTAGGGATGTCTAAAATGTTTAACAATTCTGTACCCGTAAGGAGGTCATAACCATAGACATATAATACTAGGGGAGACAGAACATTCCATTAGAAAAACACCATTTGTTTACAATCATACACACTTTCACACTTGTACATAAGTTGGAAGGAGATGGGTTTATAAAATGGCAATACTGTAACCTAGGCGTCCACGTCCGATGTTATGTTTACCAGTGGTGTGCAGTTTTTTTTAGGGATCATTACAATAAGTTTTAATTTAAAAGTTTATTTATGTTAGAACTGAGATTTGTGTGGGAGCAAATAAGACATATATTACTGCTTGGACCTATATATTCTCAATACTCTACAAAATCATTAAAATCTCAGCAGAATGTTATATAAACAATTCAAAACACTTATAATGGTGTTTCATTCATTGTCCTTGGTCTTGACACAGCTGGTCCTAATATTCGGCCTTCCTGTGTTTCTATTGCACCGAAGAAAGTTTTGCCCATGCCTAAACGGATGCTACCTGTAACATTTTAAAAGACATAGGTATGAATGATTTTTGAAAAACTATTCTGCATAGTAGAGCGCTATAAACGCATTTCTCTACTGCAGGTTTTCCTTTTGTTTATTGTATGGCAGTCAAGCGCTATTCACACATTTCTCGACTGCAAACCTTATGAATGCAAATATTTCATTATCAATATAATTTATTATTTAATTTCCTTATTATTATTATTCAACAGCTTTAAATTTCCAAGCTTATAAACACTAATATTTATACACTATTGCCTCAGTCATTCCACAAAAATATAGTTGGATGTTTATACAACTATAAAAAATTATTTATTTTTGTGGCGCTATTCACGAATTCCCCCTCGTATCTATTTTTATAAACTTTTACCTAATACATATCCTTAAACATTTAAAGGAACACATCGGCATTATCCAGCTTTGAATTATTATAATAAACAATTAAATAAAATGTTTTTCTATGGCATGTCCAATTAATTGTAATAATAGCAGAAAAATTTAATAATTAATAAACGGGTAAATTTTCACATAAAATAATAGTTTCAACACTCTAGCAAATCAATCAATTCATCTGTGCTATTTAAGTCACTATCAGAACTAACGTCTAAATTATTTATCTATTTTTTTTAAACTATCTGCTGCTACTTACAACCATACACCTTTTGTAACCTTTAATACCTTTTTACGGAATAATTTCCTAACTATTATTTTCCAGTAGCTGTAGTTACCTTGTACAGCCCGCCATATTTTAATTTTCCAGTTACCTCTTTGCCGTCTGTAACAGCACTAGCTCAAAGACAAGATCACTTTTTGTAAGTAACACTTCTTTTTCTTATCAAACCTTTTCTTCATTTCTTGACTGAAAAGCTTATGAATGCAAATCATCCATTATCAATATCATCAATGATCAAGTTTTCTCTTTACTTTATCTCTCATAGCTTGAATTTCTGTATTATCTTATTGGATTTGTTTAAACATTTACATTGACAGTATTATTTATACCCCAAACTCCATCAGGAAGCTTTTCCAACCACTAAAAAATCCACATTTGTCTGCTCTCAGGATTAACAGGAAAGCTACAACAATAATATTCTGTACTAAAATATAACAAACATCTAATAGGTTTATTTTTCTGCATTTCAAATAGTTGCAACAAAATTATTTACTGTTTAAATACTGGAAATCCAGCCTGGAATTGGACAATAATTTTATCACAACGCTACTACATCATTTTTCGGTCTAAAATGCTGTAATTCCAAAAATTTGATACAAAACAGATAAATATTTTTTGCAATAATTTACTTAAAATTTAGTTGACAACACCACTGCTTACGCTAAAAAAACATAACCTTACTTACCGCCGAAATACCAGTCCGGGGTTAGAATAGTCGACTTTTTTATAAACCACGCACTGTTGAACTATTGTAGATTGATTATAAAAGACTCTAAATACCTCTACTGCCAAAAAACACTGCAAATAAATAAAAAATCCCAAAAGATCACAAACACAGCACAGCAACATTGTAACGTCATCTTTTGACATAAGAGCGTCATTTGATAGCAAAACAGCCGTACAGCATTGCCATAGTATTTCCCTAACACGATAATAATTTTATGTTATTAGAAAATTATAAATAATTTTAAAAGTATAGATTATGTATTTTAATTAAAAAACACAGATAAATATTTAGTATATTATTTTTTCTTAATTACACATAAAAAATTCAGATAAATATAATTAATATACTCTTCGTTTTCAAACACCGGCGGTAGATCTAGGGCAATCCGCATAGATTTTACATCATTGATTTTTATTGAAAACGATGTCTGATCGGCGTAAAATGTAAACAATTCTGTCTCCCCCTTCTTATGTCTATGGTCATAACAATTTTTTTAATCCAATTCCTGTGTACACTATATGACGCATTTTAATTTTTTTTGTATACCTGTGTCACCCTGTAGGTCTATCTGTTTAAATAGATAATGGCTAAATGATTCACCCGAATGCCCGTAACAGAATTAATTATTGTATAATGTATACGGAACTTTATATAGCAAGTCAAACACAAAAAAAAAGGGAAAAATTGGTCCACTGTAAACTATTGTTTTACCTAGAACTGAGCCCGAACCATGTAAATTTTATAAAAACTTTAACTTTAACTACGCAACACTGTCATCGTTCCAAATTCCGGCCTGTGTTCGATAAATTCAGGAGCCTGATGTTTTGTGTACTTTTTGCAACAGTTGAAAAATGCAATAATGCTTTACTGCCGGCTATAAAACGAATTTACTCCGGGTTAAATGACTTTTATTACCGGCTCCGCCGCCAAATTTTAGGATATTATGTCGGTGCGTACACGTGCGTACCCCAGTTACACCAGGGGAGGGAATTCGTCCTGCCTGGTAATTCTGACTTTTATGACGGTATCAATTCTGGAAGTAGAATACGCTTTTGTGGCCGTTTTGTAATCCCCGATCGTTTTAAATCGCGTATATGTATACGTTTTGGGAGAACCGTTTCTGGTCCGAAATAACTTTCATTTGAATAACTAACTTTCAGATGCATATAAATTAATAGAAGATGAAGTATTGACCAGAATGCGAAAAAAATGTAGTATAAGATGACATGAAAACAACTGGTTAAAATTTATAAAAATGGTATTAAGATTTGTAGGTGATAATAAATTATAGAAATTTCGTTGAAAATGTTTTGGTTACCTTCAATTAAATATCAAATAAGATCGTTCTGCCAGATAGTTTCTTGGCATGTAACAAGGTGTGAAAACAATAATCATAAATAAAATAATATAAAATAAAGTTTCGAGATTTTCAAGGATATTCGGCCAAAATTGATACAGGGTTATTTTTGCATGTGCCGAATTAAAAAATTATATCAGAATGCATATAGGTAGACTCTTTTGTTTTTCGTTCTGATAGTGATTTTTTTTTTCTTATGGAAGCCATATTACCCATATAAGCTTTTACAAAAATTTGAGACTATTCTACAATAGTTTCGAAAAATTATGCGGTGTTGCCAGATTTATTAAAAATATTAGAATATTGATTTTTGAGGTTGTTCTTGAAATTTTTTCTTATTTATATTATATCCTTGAAAAGCCAAAAAAATGCTCTCTTTGCTCAGCTTAAAATTTCGCAACCGAAACTTCGCAATAAAAATCTAAATATGCAGTGAAATTCCTCGAAAAAACTTGCTGTGAAGAAACGTATTCAGATTTTTAAAATTGCTCTGAATAAAATAGTTACAGACGATTTTCGAAAACGCCACACATACTTTTTTTCAAACTAACTCAAAAACCTGAAGGACTAGGACCGGTATGGTTTCTTGCAACCGAAACATTGCAATAAAATCTAAATATGCAGTGAAATTCCTCGAAAAAACTTGCTGTGAAGTGTATTCAGATTTTAAAAATTCCTCTGAATAAAATAGTTACAGACGATTTTCGAAAACGCTGCATTTACTTTTTTCACACTAACTCGAAAACCTGAAGAACTAGGACCACTCTGCAAGCGCCATTAAGTTAGTAACAGAACTGTCTAAAACTATCCCCATTTAACCGTTTTCCTATCTCTTGTAGTTTCCAAAATACCTATACAGGCATCACCAAAATGGCCCACACTGTATACGTACTGTAACAAAAATATACGAAAAACTCTCATTTAGCCAGCACGAATAAATGCGAAATTTTTAATAATGGCACCGTTGCGGAGTTTTCAATTATAATTCTGTTAAATAAAGCCAGTGCTCTAAATTTGAAACGTACCTACCTCTATTTGTGCTGCAAAATAATTGTTGAAGTTGACCAACTATTTCACTTATAGTCGTAGAATTTCATCCCTTTGTTAATTAGGAATATTTGTCATGTATACACAGAATATGCTATGAGTGTTGCGTTGCTCTGGATGTCTAACGAAGTTTAATTATTTCAGTAGGGTTATCCTTTTTATTTTATGCAATTTGTTATATTGTTCATTAGTTGCGCATTCAGTAAGTGAAGGATATATGTTTTTTCGAACGTACAAGCACGAGAGTTTTTTCATATAATAGTCTTTAGCTTTTTACGAAAAGTACATTGCTTAGCAATTTGACAAGACGTGCGTTTTTATCTATTACACAGGCATTAAATTTAAGTTATTTAATCGTTTTAATTAGTATACTGTCGAGTTTAACTTGGAGAAAAACAATCAACATTTATAAAATGAAAGTTTATTCCATCTATAAAAAAATATCTAATAAATTTAGATTTATTTTCATGCTAATTACTTAATGATATTGAATTTTTATTCATATAATATTAATTAAAAATGATGAAAAAGTTATAAATTCATTAAATATGTAGGTAATTGTTCAAAAATTCAACAGTCTTTTTCGTAAAAGAACGACGTTGTTCGTAAGCATAAGTTGTTAAATGATTCAAGGGTTATATTGAATTAAAATTGTACCATTGCCAAATAATTTTAATCAGCTGTTAATCACCTATATGCGCTTCGGTCAATTCGGAAATGTTATGTTTGATTGATTAGGAATTTTGTTATTTATGACAAGTCCAATTTTAATACCTGGTAAGTCTTTGGTAATTGAAATATAATTGTACCTACCTAGGGAACATTTTTTAATCAACCTTTCGAGTTTCCCTTTCTGCAAAATGAGTTCTGCGTTAAAAACAATCGGTTTGTCGATCATACTAATTTCATTTAATTGTTTTGCCAGTACATTTATGACAACGACGAGTCACGAACTTCTTTAAAAGGTATGGTGGTAAAAAGGTCAGAACTGATATAGAAAAATCAAATCAAAACAGAGAAATATCTGTATATTAAATAGTATTATAATATTTTTGCCGTTGAATTCTAGTTTACTTTCATTGTGTATTCCTTGTAGTCCTTCCTATCCATTTATTTTCCTTATGTTTCATGCCCTCCGGAATGGATAACAGTTCGACGATTTAATATTTTTCGTATATTTAGCACCACATTTTCTTTAATTTCTCCCATGGGAACTTATCCGAAAGATTAATTACTTAACGGTTTATAATAGCAAACGGGTTGATGAGTTGAAATGTGTTTGTATTTTTGTATCGTTAGGCAACGATCAAAGCTAGTTGTTATTTATGGGAAGACAAAGACGCTGAAAAGTGTATGCGCACCTTTTCTATTTATGTCAAGCAGACAGAAGTGTTTGCTTGATCCTTTTTAAAGAGAAGTAAATGTGTCGGTATGAAAGCTATATTATCTTTAGCAGTATGAATTAATGAATATTTTCTGCGTGATCTCAGATTAGACCAAAAACATATAATTCCTGATATTTTCCTTCCTAAAGTTATTTTTTGCAAATATAAAATGCTTAATAGGTACTTCAGGTTTCATTATATTAAGCTGAAATATAGAATCTCAAGTGTCATTAAATTCTCTACCCATGGGAACATACAAGCAATGTATCGTAAATCATTCAAATTATATCTCTTTCAGTGACACGATTATACTGTTATAACTCGGAGTAAGTTAAATTACAGTTTAGTAGCGCAAGTGGATATTAAATTATTATTTCCAGAATGTATATATGAAATCTGTAAACAATGACTGATTGATTATTTTGTCAGTTTTCACCAGGTTTAAAAAAATAACGAAAACATTCCATCATTCAAAAAACTACATTCATAAATTTGCAACTCATATCTTAAACCACTCTATTGTTTAAACAATATATCTATGGAGTATGTCTTTAAATGTAAAATTCTAGTAAAACTAAAATTTGTCAAGATTCCAAATTTGTAAACAGAGTCATCCTCCGAGTTATCGTTAAAGTTAATCTCAGCGTCTGCACTAGTAAGTTGGTGTAGTTTCAAGAATATTGCATGAAAATGAATGTAATGAAAGTAATTTGCATGTATTATCCTTGATAGAGGCAGCCTTATCTCTGTAAAATAGGTTAACAAACCAAATGCCTACTTATGCAAACTTCCATGCGTGTTTACAAAATTCTGTGTTTTACTTTAAATCGTATTAATTCCTTATCTTGTCGAGCAAACTAACTTTCATTTGCAATGTATGTATTATATATAATATATATACACAGGGTGCCCATTATCTCCTGACATGGCTAACTTTGTTAATAGTGGAGATAGAGAATTGGTTAAATTAGCAGAATTGGGCAGAATTACAAGAGGGATTCAGTGCCTCCGTTAGATTTATTTTTAATTTTCAACTTTTCGAGATATTTTGATAAAACTGTAAATCGCCAAAATTTTTAAACTCGCAAATCTCGAAAATTATAAAAGATACAAATAATATAAAAGTACTGTGTGATAGTGTTTTTTACGTGACATTAAGCGGTGATATTGAAAGATTCACTGGTATCTTAGTTTTTGAGAAAAAAAATAAAGTCATATTTTTTTAAATGGCAACCATAGTTGGCTATAGTATTAATAAAAAGTTATTTTTTCTGATTTCAAAAATTAATATTTAATAAATCGTTTTTTTCTTCTTTCTGCACATTTCACAATAACGATTTTAACATGAACGTTTAATTTTGACGTGTATAATGTGACTTTAGTGTGATCTGACATTAGTATTTTATTGTTGTTTACTGATCTACGTTTGTTTTCATAGCTTACTATGTTAATAAATTATTTGTTCATTACAGTAAACGATTGTTCAAAATATAAAAATGAAAAGAGAAAGGTGTATTAAATATTATATTTTTGAAATTAAAAAACATAACTTTATTTTTTTTTTCTCAAAAACTAGGATGCCTGTGAAATTTTCTATATCACCGCTTAATTCCACGTAAAAAACATTATCACACAGTATTTTTATATTATTTGGATCTTTTATAGTTTTGGAGATATTCGAGTTTAAAAAGTTTGGCGATTTTCAGTTTTTTCAAAATATCTCGATAAGTTGAAAATTTAAATTAAATTTGAAGAAGGCACTGAATTCCTCTTGTAATTCTGCCCAATTCTCTATCTCCACTATTAACAAAGTTAGCCATGTAAGGTAATAGGCACCCTGTATATACAGGGTGACCCATTAAGAATGGAACCACTCGCGTACAAAAGTTGTTTATGGACCGATTTAAACCGGATTTTTTTTTTTTAAATAGATCTCCAAAAGCTCTATGTTGATGCAAAATTTGAAGACGAAATTTTGATTTTCAAGACCTACTGCGAATTTTTTTTTTAAGTGAAAAAGTGAATTCTTAGCAACATTTTGTTGCTAAGCTTTTTTTATAAAAAATCTGACTACACCACTGGATTTAGGAGCCCCTCGAATACATTTGTACCAATTTTTCCGAAAAAAATTTTGTTCATAAAAAAGTTATGACAATATCAGCATCACCAGTGTTTGCCTTTGTCGGTGAACCTATTCTTTTATAAAAATCGAATAGAACCCAAAGAGAAACAAAATTAAACAGCTTAAACACTGGTGTAATTATTAATAAGAACCATAAAAACCAGTATACACAAAATAACCAACAATTACTCTAATATAAACAACAATTGATAGGTAAGTTCGTCAAATTATTATTATTTTGTGGTTATTATGCCAAAGCTTATAACATTACCTTCTTAGATAAAAAATAACTACATTATAATTTTTTATTCAAAAAGTGTGAATCAATCTCCTTTTTCATTTTTAAAAATGTAATTTTCTAATCATTACTTTTTTGTATAAATTGTTGTTTACATTAGAGTAATTGTTGGTTATTTTGTGTATACTGGTTTTTATGGTTCTTATTAATAATTACATCAGTGTTTAAGCTGTTTAATTTTGTTTCTATTTGGGTTCTATTCGATTTTTATAGAAGAATAGGTTCACCGACAAAGGCAAACACTGGTGATATTGTCATAACTTTTTAAGGAACAAATTTTTTTTCACAAAAATTGGTACAAATGTATTCGAGGGGCTCCTAAATCCAGTGGTGTAGTCAGATTTTTTATAAAAAAATCTTTAACAAAATTTTGCTATTTTTCACTTAAAAAAAAAATCGTAGTAGGTCTTGAAAATCAAAATTTCGTCTTCAAATTTTGCATCAACATAGAGCTTTTGGAGATCTATCTTTAAAAAAAAATCCGGTTTAAATCGGTCCATAAACAACGTTTGTACGCGAGTGTTTCCATTCTTAATGGGTCACCCTGTATATATATAACGTTGTTAACAAGTAGGAAAATATTTATCTATTATTATTTATTCTAAAATATGAATTAATACCTCACACAAAAATAAAAAGAAATTGTCCATGGCATGAAATAATAACGGCGACATACATAGTCCTTAAAAAATGTTCGAGACTGATGTTTCCCAATAATGTACGAGAGTGAACTATGCATGAAAAGATAATAGGAACGGGTGATAAACGACCGTATAGAAGCATACACTCGATCAGTTAGTCGATATACATATAGGCGGAAGAAGAGATGTATGGCTTAAATCTAAAAAGCTCGGCATAAAATTCAACTCCTATATCCCAAGATTAAAATATGTCACTTTACCTGAGTCGTCCCATATGGCAAAATGCTCCCTGGGGACGTTGCAGCCTTATTCAAAATTGTCGGAGTAAAAAGTTAACGGTTTCCTCATATTTCATAGAGTTTTCGGGAGGTGGGGAGGAGGTAGGAACTTGACGAAGTATACATACTTTCTCTAGGTATTTTCTTCGGCTATACCGAATTCATTGTTATTCATCTCAAGCAGCTTGTCAAAAAAAATGTTGGATGTGAATAATATTAGAACACTACGTAATAAGTATAATAACTATAACAGCCCAGAAGATGAATGTCGCAAATGAATAATTGATTATACGTTTCGGAAGTTAGGTAATAATTTATTTATCATACGTATCAGGTCACTGAAAAATATCGGGCCGGTGGCTCAGGGCTTACCGTCTCGATCGCTCAACCCAGGGGTCATGGGTTCTAATTTCCACTCCACCAAACAATTTTTCATTAAATTGTTTACTCGTAGATCAAGGCTTATTCGCAGAGATGGCTTGGCAACTATCCTGGCGGATGGCCTACGATGGGAAGAATGTCAACTTGGTGTTAATGTGAGAGATTAAAATCAGTTGATGTTTGACTGCCCCCCTAACTAATGAGGTTTTCCAGGTTTCCCTCATTCCAGCACTGAATGGTGGTTAGGGCCTACCAACGTAAGTCGTTCCTGAGGCGCAAATGCGGCCCGCGAAATAATAATATGCCACCCCCTCTCCCACACAAGTCTCAGACTTTCGGGCTAATCCTTGTGATTAGAATGAGGGGTAGATATATTACTATTATTATTATTATATTATTACTGAAAAATATATTCTGTAACAGGATTTGTGGAGAAATATATCTTTAAACGCATCGGTAGTGCAGTAAGCTAGAGTGTTATGCCGAAGTAATGCAACGCCAGTCGGGGCACATTGACCGTGGAGTAGTTGTTTTCGGCATCTCCTTAAAATAAATGTGTTAGAGCGTATTGTGCCAGCATGACTCTGTCACTGCCTATTATGGTCTGAGTTCAATCGCCAATTGCAGCACTGGCAATGTCGGTGGGTATTGGGTATTTGTCTTGGTTTTTTTTATGTGTAACACCTTCTTTCAGCAAGCTCTTGTTTTGGATTTGGTGGTTGTTTAATTTATGTGGTGTTTTTATTATTATTATTATTATTTTAATTTAATAAAATAAAATAGCCGATGAACCTGTGCTTTAGCTACCAAGGAAAAATACCTGAATCGATGATCTCAGAGTTCTTAGTCATCACTCTTATAACATAGCGAAGCTAAATGAAAATATCTAGGGTGGTATAAATATGGAACAAAACTCAATATAATGTAGGGAGTATAGTATTAAGTATTTCATTTGCATGGGACATCATAGTGGGTAATTTTTTTTTACTTATTTCCGCACACATCTCATCTTTTTCTAGCCGTATGGAAGAGAGCAGTGCGTCAGATATTCTTACATTAATTTGTTGTCAATTATTCTTTATCTTAGAATACATTATAGCATTTTATAAGATGAATTTTTCCAACGAAGGTTGGCTAACCAAAAATAAAATTGAGACAGAAAAAACAGATTATTATTAAATACAAAACATACCACTTCTCGTTTCTCGTTTTGGAAATGTCTCTATTTCAATTATCAAAATACAATAAGTAGTTGAAATTGAAATAATTTCTAATTTTTCAGTAATCAGTAATGTAACAGTAAACTTTAATACTTTCACTTTTTTATAAAACCTTGCATTTTATAAAACTACCTACTTTAATTTCCCAAAATATTTTTCCAGTTTCTCATTATACTTTTATCAGTATTAGTTTCTTCTGGACTTATAAAAAAGAGACTAGAATAAATATTGTCTAACATATTTATAGAAGCAGATAAATTGTAAATGATAATAATGTAAAGATACAAGGATACACAAAGAAAAATTATTAAATGTCTTTTCGACAAATTCGAAATAATTTTAATTTTAAGTCTAGATAAGCAAAATAGAGACAATGCAATGTCTCTACTTCCGTTATCGACACGACAACGTCAACAAAAATGTGTGGTAGAAATAATAGATTGGTTTTTTGAAAAAAGAAAGTGCGACGAATATATCAACCAATCCTTATGATCTATATCTATTGAAGTTCTAGACGTCAATTTAAACATTCCAGGGTATTTTTCTATTAATATTTGCCACAGTCACTTTAGCTAAACACTCGACGTTTTACATATATGTGAATTAACGGTAATCCTGCTAACAATTCTTGCCTATAACGTGCAACACAACAACATGAAGTGAATTTTAACCCATTAAGCTTTAAACCAACTTAATGAATAAACAGCAGAATTTCCTGCATTATACAGCAACTTCTCGGTAAGTAGCGGTAGAGCGGGACTAGTTTTTACCTAAAATTTCCTTTCACGAGTACAGGGAGCGCGGTTAAATAATGTGGGAGGAGAGGAGGGAGCGGAAACCCTTACCCCCACGTGAATATTCCCTGTTAATATTTGCGTGCGAGGCTCCGAGAAACAAAATCTATGAAACGTCTTTTACGGCATTGATTTACACGCCATACATAGTTATTTATAAAGGAATTAAGCCAAAAAGTTAACTTAGAGACAAATTATTAATAAAATTATCAAATATGGTTGAATAAAGTTTTATATTTCCTCGTTATGTCGCATATGTCAAGATATGTGCTGTAATTCCAATGTTGAGCTGTGCATACTGCACGCAAAGTAGTTGTTACTCCTTTGCTTACAGGATTAAAGGTAACGAGCGACTATAAAACATTATTGAACCATAATATTTGATAATTTCATTAATAATTTATCCCTTAGTTAACTTTTTGGCTTAATTCCTTTATAAATAAAGATATAAACAGTTAAATAAGCTAATAAATAATATTTAAAATATACTATAACAAAGTCATACAAACGTAGTTGTCGTCAAGTGATACAAACTTACACATCTTTAAGAAATTAACCATTATTCGCGTAGTTTTTTACAACTGAATCATGAATCCAAACTCTACTATCATATACAAGGATGTGGGATATTTTTGACATCTTATTATAATGGAAATTGATTTCTTAGTTGTTATTTTTCAAAATGTACATATTGGCCCTACTTGGATGATATTTCCTTTAACTATAGTTACAGTTTGGCTACTGGTTCTTGAAATAATCAGTGACAAATATGCGGCAAAAAAAATCCGACTAGGCTTCGACTGGAATACAGCATTTCCAAATGATTATTTTAAAAGTTCAGTTAAATAACATATTGGTTTTGTCACTTATAATTGCACACAATTGAGGTTTGTATTTTGCCGGATAAATTTGGATTGTTTAATGAAAAACTGTTGCCTAGGAATTAGACGAGAAAAACTGTCAACTAAGGTGGAGCGTTTTTAGGTTGACAGTTTTTCGAGTCAAATAGCTAAAGGAAACAGTTTAGAATTTAAACAATACAAATTTATCCGGTATCAATACAAACATCGAGTGTAATTCGGCAGGACAATTTAAAACGGGGTACACAGAACCAAAACTGTCGCCCACGACGGCTCCCCACCACCTTCTCTTCAAAATCATAAATTTCAAAATAGGTATAGAAGTATTCTTTTAAATTTTCATATTTCATGAGATTGACTCTTTTATGATTGACTAACATAACCCCACAAAAAATAAAGTCTGTCGCGTGTAGTTAATAAATTTGAACTTCAAGGCAACAGTAGCCAGCGACAGAAAATGGGGATGAAGAATCAGGGGAATACAACTCATGATTGGTTGGATTTACTGTCGCGAGCGATAGTCTTGGTTCTCTGTACCCGGCTTTAATGAATAAGAACTTTAGAAACATATATGAATGCAAACTTTATGAAACACTAAAAATAAACACATTTTTATTTGAGCATCACCGAATCAATTCATTGTTAGTGTTTAATAATTCAATAACTTGTTGACAGGAATGTCAAACTATTTATTTTGGCAAAGGACACCGCGATAATTTATTAAACAATGAATAAGTGAAAAAACAACTAGTGCATTTGTCACTGTAAAAGTTGCAGGTAACTTTTGTCGCTGTCAAAGTGACAATTCCACTGTGGCATATGCGATTTTTTATATATAAATTAAATTGTCAGTACAAAAGTACTGGAAAAAAAATAATTTTTATTAGAAATAATTGTTATGTATTTAATTGTTTTTTTTTTTTTTAATTAAATATGATTATTCACTGGCGACCGGTGACATATCCGCAATTCAGGCAACATGGGAATTGAAGTCATTTGTCGTGAAACAAGTGGTTAATCGAATTCTTATTGGTCCATGAAGTGTCGGAAAACTGTTTTTTTTTTCAACCCCTCAATGTTTCTTTTAACTGAAGTGTTAGGTATATTTTCTCGTACATTCAGAAATAGAGCACAATACTCAATAAAAGGACGAAAATCTAGACAAAGCTTCAAATTAATATGTATAGACGGTATGTCAAGAGACTTTATGAAAAGACTTTGCTTGACCATACCTGTCCATACCTGTCCATACCAGTGGCGGCTGGTGAAATTTGGGAATGGGGGGCACAGGGGAAAAAAATGCGAAAATTTTGCATTTTTCAAGGTCAAACACCTTAAAAATTAGAAATTCGTAGAGCAAATATATTTGCTTGAAGAAATAGGTTTCGTTAGGAAAATATCCCCTTTTTTGATGCGATTGACAGAAATATGGAAAAATTATTTAAAATAATATTTAAATCGGTTCAAAAAAAGTATACATGTCAGAAAAATGGCAGGCGACACTTCTGTTTTCTGCTAGACCAGAAAAAACACAGATAGATAAAAAAAATAAATAATAAAGTACTTAACCCAAACCCATAACAAATCCGTGTGCTTACCTTACAATCTGCAACCACCCGCTCGTCCATCGAAAACTAAACTTAGTAACTTTTAAAATGAAACTCCATTCTTCTTGACTTATCATTTGCAAAATGTTCGATAACTTGTTCGTTAAAATCAGTCATAGCGTTTACTAAATTTTTCTCAATGGAAAGCATTGCTGGAGCATATAACCTTTCTTGTGGCATCGTGTTTCTTAAAAATGTCTTTATTCGCTTAAGTGTTGAGAAGCAGCGTTCACTTTCGACTGTAGTCATAGGAATTGTGCACAATATAGTTAATAGTTCAACCGATTCCGAAAACGTCGTAAGTAAATTATTTTTATTTAACATTTGTAATAAAGCAACCGCACCACTATGTTGTATGAAATCATCTCTAGAATACATTATATACAGCTTATTTTTTAATTTTGTAATGTTGATCTTTGGAAATAAGGCACACGCTGTTTTAATATGTTCCAGTAATATGTTCCAGAGGAAAAACTATTTTATAGTTGTTAAATTTCTCCTTTTCAAACAAATTGGCTATAGTTAAAAAATCAGTAAATTGAAATCTCTCACGTACGTTCATTAATATGATGGGGTATTCCCATCTCTAGTACCCTGTACAATCTGCTCGACGGGGCAGCGCCCATTCAATGACGTAACAGAACGTATTAGAAAAGACGCGCTGGAAAAATAGAAGCTGTGTATCCTTTTCTTGCGCATGCAAATAGAAAAGAAAAAAGAACAGGCACACAGCGGCCGTGCCCAGCCCAGTCCACAGACGATGAAACGTGAAGCGATCTAGACGCTAGACGGATATGTAGGCACCAAATAATTCAATATTCATCATGAAAAATTAATAAAAAAATCCACCAAATTATAATAATTATAAAAGTTTATAAAATATCACAACATTCACAAGTCTTATGTGCTTACGCATAGGGCAGGTGCCCTTGTGCCCATTATGACTAGCCGCCACTGGTCCATACTAACAATGGTTCGATCTCGCATTTATCTCAGTGTATGAATTTAATGAATCTGGGAAAGGGGGCGTATCACCTCCACGATTGTTCAGAAAACACGCGGATGTATCGGAAGGGAGAGGAGAAGGTATTATACACGACATTCGAGAGACATCTCATGCATACGTAATGGCAACCTCAATGAGCTTTTACTTTTTTTGCTCTGCCGTTCGGCATGCAGAATGAGCTTTTTTATTCAAAGCTCTATGCATCAGAATATTTTTATTGGTTTAGGCGTCGACTCTTGCCGTTTGCCATCAACAAATTACATTCGTAAAATATTCCTTGCACAGGAATTGGTGGAACCGTTGACCTTTTGTTGGATGCGGAACACAAAAATTGGTGTAAAGTGGATATGGTGTATTTTATATTTATAAATAATAATAATAATAATATACAGGGTGGGAAAAATTTTAATGTGCAGCATTGGTATCTCGGAAACGGTAAAAGATACAACGTGGCTCAAATTAGGAAAAAGTTGCTCAATTTTATTCTGATTCAAAATATGTGAACAAGTTTAATATATTCCGGGCCGTTCGGGAGTTATGCCGCAAAAATCAAAATTTGCCAATTTCTTTTAAGTCAAATAACTTCTCTTGCAATAAATGTAGACTTTTGAAATTTGGTACGTTTACATAGTTTGATGAGAGCTTTCGATTGCCATACTAAAACATGTTCTAGGCCTACTAGTTTTTCCGCAACAATATTCAACTTTTGAATTTCTTATGGGCGCCATATTGGATTTTTACTTCACTAAATACAGAAAGAAATTACAAGCACGGTGATATATTACACTTGATACTTTCTTCAATAAATATGGATAATACACGCTAATAACGATAAATATTATTTATTTGCAAATAATAAACAATCATTAATTTATAGTTAATTGTTACAAAGTGTGCTTTTAGCTTTTTAGAGGAACTAGTTATTATAATAAGAAAAACAACTTATTTATACTGCTCGAATTGGCTGCCGTTACTCTGAATACAAAGTTGAGTCCTTATAGACATGTCATCCACTGCACGTCTTACTGTTCCACCATCTATTGAATTGTATTCATTAATTCTTTCCAACATTTCATCCTCTGTCGATGGCATTGGATTATTGTAGATATAATTTTTAACAGCTCCCCAGAAATAATAATCTAAGGGGTTTAGACACGGTGATCGCGGTGGTCATAGAATGGGACCATTTGTACCCATCCACGAATTCGGAAAACGTTGATCTAGGTACTGGGTTACAATCCTAGCATTGTTTGAAGGGCATCCATTTTGTTGAAACAACTGTAAATTTTGTATATTTTGCAAAGGAAGGTCATCCAGCATTTCCTCCAAATCATTTTGTAAGAAGTGTAAATAATTTCGAGAAGTTAATTTATCAAATGTTGGAAAGAATTAATGAATACATAAATTCGATAGATGGTGGAACAGTAAGACGTGCAGTGGATGACATGTCTGTAAGGACTCAACTTTATATTGAGAGTAACGGCAGCCAATTCGAGCAGTGTATAAATAAATTGTTTTTCTTATTATAATTAGTTCCTCTAAAAAGCTACAAACACACTTTGTAACATTTAACTATAAATTAATGATTGTTTATTATTTGTAAATAAATAATATTTATCGTTATTCGCGTGTATAATCCATATTTATTGAAGAAAGTATCAAGTGTGATATATCACCGTGCTTGTAATTTCTTTCTGTATTTAGTGAAGTAAAAATCCAATATGGCGCCCATAAGAAATTCAAAAGTTGAATATTGTTGCGGAAAAACTAGTAGGCCTAGAACATGTTTTAGTATGGCAATCGAAAGCTCTCATCAAACTATGTAAACGTACCAAATTTCAAAAGTCTACATTTATTTCAAGAGAAGTTATTTGACTTAAAAGAAATTGGCAAATTTTGATTTTTCCGGCATAACTCCCGAACGGCCCGGAATATATTAAACTTGTTCACATATTTTGAATCAGCATAAAATTGAACAACTTTTTCCTAATTTGAGCCACGTTGTATCTTTTACCGTTTCCGAGATACCAATGCTGCACATTAAAATTTTTCCCACCCTGTATGTATAATAATAATATGTTTATTCAGCAAAATAAATAACAATCACATTCACATAAACCAATGTTAACTATATGCAAATAAACAAAATACTCACTTAAGTTAAACTTGTGTGTGAGTTACAAGACAAACTAAAATATTAGATGCCTATTAAATTATAAATCATCTAAACACATTGCCATAGAAAATTAATACAGAATTGCTTCTACACAATTATACACAAATACAATAATAAATAGGTATTAATAATTACACAACATTATTATTATATGCATGGAGTTAAATGAGAGAAAAAAATGATCTAAAGATGATTTAAGTTCATAATTATCACTTATAATATCCCTAGTGCTTAAATTATTTCCAGAAATTTTTTCGAGGTCATGAATATTTTGAAAATTATCCCGAGCCGCAGGCGAGGGATAATTTTCTTAAAATATTCATGAACGAGGAAAAATTTCCGGTTTTTAATTTAAGCACGTGGGATATTCGGTAAGAAAATTTCACACCATTACTTTATAAATATTATGCCAAAACTGAACATTTTAATTACGAATGACAAACATTCATTCTTCATAGTGAGCCATGAGCAATAACAAAAATTTTGACGACTGTCAAGTACGGTACCTTGGTCAAGTTCTACCAGTTGTCATCGTGTCATTGTGTTTGTGCAATTTGCTGATTTATTAGATTGTATTTTTGAAAATGTTCCGCTTTGGAAAGAAAACATTTATTTCTGATTATTATTCTAAAGTACTTCGAGCATTGCAAATATTATGCTTAATAAAATGTGAGTTTTCTTAGTGAAATAAAATGTCATTTTCTTAGTTACATACATATTTTGCAAATAACTTAAAAACATATTATATTTTTGTTTCTTATTAACTTTGATCTACTAATATTGGTGGAACATCATTTATTTTTGATAATTATTCTGAAGTATCTACTTCAAAATTTATGTTTAATAAAATGCGAAATCTCTTAGTGAAATAACATACCATTTTCCAAGTTTAGTTACATGAACTTTTTATAAATAACTTAAAAACATTATATTTTTCTTTGATCGACTAATATTGGTGGAACATAATTTAATTTTGAGAATATTACTTAATTTCGAGCATAGGAAATGTATTGATTCAACTCCCGCGTCTTTATTTTGACATTTTAAATGACAGAAAAATTTCCACTTATTAATTTGACACAACGTTAAAAATTTCCGGAAATTTTTTGGGTTGGCATGGTAACTGAACAAAAAACAAGCCGCCGATTAGTTAAAATATGGCGGTGTGAAATTTTCACTTAAAAATCATACTTTTAAGTGGTGGAGTAGAGAAGTGGAGGGTGGAGGAGTGGAGGGGTGAAGAAGTGGAGGAGTTGTGGAGTGGAGTTAACTCATACTTTTAAGTGTAGTACCATACTTTTTTAATCACACTTTTAAAAACCGAGGAAATTTATTTTGTTTGAAAAATATAGTTAGAGCGAATCATATTTTTATATTATTCTCAAACTCGATTATTTCATGTTGCTTTAAATAAATTCTAAAATTTATCGACAGCAGCTATTCTGAGAGTTCTAATAATTTGTAGAGACGTAAGTCGTGCGAAGAAGAAACTGAAATGGAACAAGAGCTTTAGAAAATTTCCAAAAATTGTATGTATTTATTTTTTGTATATAGTCGGTTCAGTGTATTGAGAAATTATGTCACTAAAGTCTACGATAAATCATCAATAAGCTCAGAAGGTTATTTTAAATAAAAACACAACGCATCTAAAACATCTATATGTCGTCCTGCAAAGTTCATGAGAATTTTTGAGAACGGTTTCCTTCTCTAGTAAGGGAATGGATGAATATTCTTGGAGAACGTTTTTGGGTTCGTCTAACTTGGGTGTGTTTGGATATACCCCAACTAAGTTTTCCAGGTTTCCCATATTTCTGCGCTAAATATAGTGTTTGAGTGATTTTCAAGTAACCGGTGAAAGTGATTTTGTGAAATCACCGTAGATTTGACGGTGATCTGAATCACAGTGATTGACAACTTTAAAATAGATATGTTACGCGAACCGCATATCGAAGTTTTGTCATGTATAATTTCAAGGCGGTGAGTCTAGCCGTTTTTTTCTTAATGGCGATGTATGTACTCAGAAACACATGTTTTCGAATTGCGCAGATAATGCACTCTAAGGTCATTTAAAAAGAAATTCTCTACCAAAATAAAGTTGTAGATTACAACAAATATGCCCCAAAACCTGCTCTACAAGGTGGTGTAGGTTTCATCTGCTCCAATATACAGTATTTTGCGTTACTCGATCGCGACACCGCTGTCTTCTGATCTTGACCGGAAACTCCTGACTTCGTCCCCATATAGATAAACAATTCCGATGTTAAAAGTCTCTGAATTTCAGTCACTGCAGAGGTAAAGTTTGCCCAACTTCGTCAGTTGGACAAAATGTAGATCTATATTCAACTTAAAATCAAAAAAGCTTTTTCTGTTGTTTCTGTCTCTTTGCCAAGTAAAACTAATTTATCACTAATTAATAATATACGGGCACGATAATTAATGTTGGGGGTATTTTTAAAAGTCTAATTTCAACCAATACATTCATCATCTATTATTAAACCCACTGATGTAATACTGGATTATTGACCTTCATATTAAATTACCACGTGCAACCGCCCTTTGTTTCCAACGGTAACTAGCGATGAGGTTTAGTCATCTAACGTATCATTAATTAATATACAACGTATTAAGGTTAAGGATATTTTTAAAAGTCTTATTTTGGCCTTTGCATCAATTATTATTAAACCTTCTGATATAATACAGGATTATTGACCCTCAGTATAAAACTACCAGCTATATCGGTGTCTCCTTCTAACGATAACTACCTAATCACTGACATTTAGTCATCGCACGCACCGGAAGGTCATACTTCAAAAGAAAATTACTGTTTGTGTACCATTTAACCGCAACTAATTATCATTCGCCGTTCATCCTCACATCGTCCGTCATACGCGAAATGTTAATTTAATATTAACGTTTCCAGGACGATATGCGAATTAACCTAACTTAAAATTAGCCATCTCGGTCGACATACATCAGAGAACGTGAATTATGAGATTTTCTCGGTAAACATGTGAATTATGCACGCCGTAATTGCGCCACTTAAGTTTTCCTATCGTTGCTAAGCTATATAGGTTATAAAATAATATTAACGAAGATTGATGGCCGCGGGTATTAAGAGTGTTTGTTTTTGCGGCGGCACGGCGTTATTTTTAAATTTTAATGCTGTGTAAAAGCTGGTCACAGAAGCGATTAGTTCTTTGGGCTTGTTTTTAGGGCAAGTACATCATCAATAAGTTAATAGGTAACTAACTGCTGGTTTCATAGATTCTATTTATGTTTAACTGGCGCGTGGCCGCAAGTGGTTCAAATCAGTGGCGGCTCCTGTACTTATAAGTGCTGCTGATTCGTGGAAAACTTTATAAAAAACATGCTATGTAGATGACATTTTTTGTATTTGGACTAGTACCGAAAGAAATTTGAACGGCTTTCTCAATTTTTTAAATTCGCTTAACGATAATATTCAGTTTACAATGGAAAAGGAGGAAAACAATCAATTAAGCTATTTGGATATAACAATAAGAAATGTAGAAAATAAATTAAAATTTTTGGTTTATAAAAAAACCAACAACTTCCGACGCAATTATACCAGCAAGTTTTCGGCAAAAAAGTCGGTTTTCCATAGTTTAATACATAGACTTTTAATGTTTCCGCTAGAAAAAGCAGATTTTGAAAAAGAATTAAGTACAATCAAAGAAATTGCAAGAAACAACGGATATAAAGAAAAACTAATAGATAACATGATAAAAAACAAAAGGAGGAACCACCACCTATAGTGGCCACCTGTAGTTATATAAATCACATCCCAGGTTATAGTGAAAAATAGCTCGCAGATTTGAACGAAACGGGTGTAAAACGATTAGTGTCAACAAGCGTACTATTGGGAGGATTCTGATGAACAACAAAGGGTTAATACATTAAAACAATCGGGAGTATACCAAATTTACTGCGTGGATTGTAATGCCGTGTATGTAGGTCAAACCGGTAGAAGTATTGAAAGTAGAGTAAAAGAACATAAAAAATCTATAACATTTACTAAATAACGCAAAAAATTCAGGATTTTCGACTCATTGTATAGAAAACAATCATTTTATAGATCAGAAAAATATAAAGGTACTGCATCGTGAAAAGAAAGGAAAGCGCTTAGATCTGTTAGAGCAATTAGAAATTAAAAAATCTTTAAATCTTTAATTATAAATCCTTGTACTACGAACGATCAGATAGATTTTACACTTTCGCCCTTCTTAGAAAAGATACTAAAAACTCGGGCTTTACCAGATGGTAGGAGCAATCGGGGGTAGGTGCTCGTAAACAAATAAATAATGAAAACGCGCTTGGAAACATTTAGTAATAGACATTTACTCTATTGAAAAAGGCCTAATAAGCCAAAATACTAGTATATAGAGTGTTTTCTATATATTTCTTGGAACATCTAAATGAGATCAATGTTTTTGTCAAAACAATTATTATAAAAAACAATTTAAAAAAAGACATAGGTATTTAAGAAACAACTGGATTTTTGGCTGTACTGAAAAATGCTTTGTTTTAAATGAAACATTGATAATTTTTTTTGTAATTGATATCTCTGTTTCACTTACAAATGTAAAAAAAATTCGCCTATTAAAACCTACCGTGCAGCACACCCAGTAAAAATGGTCACGGGCCGCCACTGGTTCAAATTAATGTTTCGATCGCAACAGGTCATCTGCAGGTACTTCAATATTAGCAAGATATATCTCTTATACTTAAGGTAACTTGTTGCACAATGTCAGGAGTGCCAGTTTAAATAATCCGAAATTCCACCAAACTGGTACAAATTGTTATTGTGCACGAAGTTCAAGAAGTATAACCCTTAGAATTTTTTAAGTACGCATGGTACTTCAGACCAGAATATTATTATGATTTGAATGGTGATATAGAGACTGTGATTATTTTTTGAGAGGATTTTAAAAGTAGAAACAAATAAATATTTTAAACTATAACATCTCAATCCCATGTATATTGTTTCATATCCTAGGGGAGTTACTCTAGTGTAATCGATTTTGTATTATTGAAATTATACAAGCTAACTTGACAGTCTTGACTTGATGTCTTGACTAAATCAAGACATCTCAAGGTTAAGTTGATGTCGATACGAAAAATAATCAATAATATAGAGGCTGTTTGATCTCGGAAACTGTAAGAGATACGTAGAAGCTTAAATGGGGTCAAAGCTGCGTAATCAGGGGACCAGCAGATGCGTCATACAATTTCTAAATTCATTTAGATTTTTTTACAGCCTTATTTGAGCAAATACTAAAAATAAAGAACATTTCCTCAAAGAAACTTTCTGTCCTCTACTAGCCAGTATGTTTAGATTTTCAATGTGACTTTTCGTTATTCCAGAACCATCTTCAACTTAATTTTTTTAAATACGGACCTGGAGTTTTGAAACCATAATTTGCAAGT
Source organism: Pogonocherus hispidulus (assembly GCA_963924545.1). NCBI lineage: Eukaryota > Metazoa > Arthropoda > Insecta > Coleoptera > Cerambycidae > Pogonocherus > Pogonocherus hispidulus. Next base: position 44,180,843 of record OZ004698.1, on the reverse strand, counting down.
CTCCTTTACCTCTAACAAAATTCTATCCCAGAATAAATTATACTCGGACGTTTCGATAAAAAAAAATACATTTTCAATGTTTCCGTTGCGAATTGTATATTTTTTTATCTATGTACCCACTTTTTGCTCATTTATCGTGAACATAAATATGACTGGATGTCACCAAATTCAATTAGGCCTTTAAATTTTGATGCCATGCACTTTCTACATCAACGCAGTTTCCTGAAAAATGGATATGAAATGGCGGGGTAGTCGAATGGCCTGCAAAAGCACCCGATTTATATCTAAAAAATAGGGTATACAAGAACGTACCCAACAATGTAGAGGAGCTGAAGGCTAATATTCTGTAGGCCTTTAATTCCATTAGTAGAAGGGACAATCAAAGGACACTGCAGTATATTTTAAGACGAATAAATTTTTATTTGGAAACAGTTTAGAGTTTTAGAGGTTTGAATTGTGCCTTGTGGTTGTAATTTTCCTGTGGCTGCCTCTCCATCATTATACTTTCGAAAAAGCATTTTGAGAGTAATTTAGGTGACTAATTACAAGACATTTTGATAATAAACCTTGCAAATTTATCATTTTGTTTTAAATGTTTTATTATATTTTAATTATTATATTATCCAAAGTTGTTTTGTCTTCTTCCATCCTGCACATGTTTTACTTGGTAAAACACACCTTTCATTATTACATATTTGATGTTTATTTTTTCCATATTATGTTGACACTGTTACGAACGCTGAGCATGAGGTCATACTTTTCATTTTCATCACATCTTTATTTTCTCAATACCTACTATTCTGCTACAGTAAGCACTAAAAATAACCAAACCTGGAAAATACATGCTTGCGCACGTTCTTTTAGCCTAACCAAAAATATAATTCTCGCCCTGAAGAAAATGGCATCTAAAAGCATAATTTATTGTTTGACGGTTCCGGAAAAGTCTCTTAGAATCAAGGCACTGAGCCTAATAAAATTAAGTATTCCATGAACGACTTAGATTTTTAAACCTTATCCCCACTTAAGTGCAGGAATGAAGTCTGTCTGAATATTAGTCTTTCATTGCAATCAATTTACAAACTTGCAACATTATACGTATTTAGAAATTATTATCATCCTTATGAATCACCTTGTGATATTCATAGTTTTTTTAATAATGCATATTTTATAATGTTATGAATTGCAAATGCGTTTCTTACTATATAACCGAAATGATCTATCAAGTCCCAAAAGGCTGTCGCTACGGCTAAAAGCCTTTGCGGATCAGGTTTCATATAATGCTGTTTAAAAATTAATGCAAAGTATTCGCTTATTTTGTGTTCCCCGTGATGAATTGTGCGCCGCATTTACATTTTTTATTTTCTTATCCAATGAAATTATCTTTTCTGCAGATAACTGTACAATATATCATCTGAACGTTTTAAGGAAATGACGTTAATAAGTGATAATATTAAATATTGTATCATGTTATTTTAAAATATTTTACTTTTAGGTTGTGAAATACATTTAGAAAGTGCCTTTTATGTAAGAAATAGTAAATACTAGTAGAAAATAGTAAATACTGAAACTTGGTTGGTAAAATGTCATCAGAATGTTTATATTCCGAGTACGTTTATATTTACGTTATAAGTCCGGTAAATTCCTGTGAAATAATTTTATAATTACCAGCTTAAACTGTCAATTATACATAATTTCCGGTTTAAACTGTCAATTATACATAATTGCCAGATCAAACTGACAATTATCTATAATTGACAGTTTAAACTGGCAATTATAAAAGGACATCGTGTGAAATTTTATAGAACGGTAGATAATTTTCAGTTTGATCTGGCAATTATGTATAATTGACAGTTTAAATTGGCAATTATGTACAATTGACAGTAATTGTCAGTTTGATCTGGAAATTATATATAATTGACCGTTTAAACTGTGAATTATGTATAATTCACAGTTTATAATTGTCAGTTTGATCTGGCAATTATATATAATTGACCGTTTAAACTGTGAATTATGTATAATTCACAGTTTATAATTGTCAGTTTGATCTGGCAATTATATATAATTGACCGTTTAAACTGTGAATTATGTATAATTCACAGTTTATAATTGTCAGTTTGATCTGGCAATTATATATAATTGACCGTTTAAACTGGCCAGTTGAAACTGGCAATTATAAAATTATTTCACACGATGTCCTTTCTACGCTTTCGCAGTTTCCGGACGAGGCGATTAGGAGAGTCCGGACTTTCGAAACGGGTACTGAAAAAGTTTACCGCACGTATGACGTAGAACATTTTATTACATACTTTTTAAAAACCACAAGAAACGTGAGTAATTAAAGAATAATTTTATGCGCGGCGAGTGTTTTTGGAATTTGAATCGAATGCGTGCCTAGCTGTGATCGAGGCTGAGATAGTTTTCCTAGTTTCCAATTTTTCGTATTTATTATTCTGACACTAACTATCATCACGTTATTAATTGTAAAATGGATCAAGAAAAGTTATTAATTCCTGAGATTATCGTGCGGAAATCTCAAGAAGTCATGGGACTCCTGATACCCAAAAAATCGTCATTAAAAGCTTTTTTGTTAGTGGAAATCGAATAGCAATGTTAATATCGTGAATGTAGATAGTAAGCCAGAATCACGGTGGCTTACTTGTTAGATTTGGTGAGTAATTCTCTACAGTTTCTGAAAGCAATTTTAAGCAATCTCTTTGTGTAATTAATTATTTATACATTTTATTTTTCTGTCGGGTCCAGTAGAAAAATTTTACTGGACTAGGTAGTCGGGTAAACATTTTTTTACAGTCCGTTAAAATTTCATTACGGTACTCAATACCGTAAAAAAGTATTTTCTGGACTTGGGGCCGGTCTTTCCATCTTCTTATAAACATCTTTTTAAATGTATCTTCCTTGTAACTACAAAATGGATCTTTTCACTTTGTTTTAAATTAAATCCTGTCTTTAAAGTGCTCTATCTGCTCTTTAACTTATCGGTCACTTTTACTGGCCTATAAGTTGTTACAAAGAGATTTCTAACCTCAGACATTTTACAAATTTGAGTGTTAAAGGTCATTCACGTTAAGTTTAAAGTGACGTCACCTTGTCAAAAAATACGCCGTTGACAGATGTAACTTTTTTGCGGGCAGGAGTTTGAAAAATGTCACAGAATCACAACGGTTTTAGTTCTGAGAAGAACTGTTTTTAATATAAATAAAGTGAATAACTAGAAAACGTAAATAGAAAATACACGAGCAAAATTTAAGCAGAACCAAACACCAAAAAAACAGCAAACAATAGAGAGGTAATATAAATAAATAACAACTTAACAACGCAGAGAAGGGTTGCCAAATATAAAACTCTTTGTAAATGGCAAATGCTGTGCTAATTTATTGGTCTTTTGTTTATCGAATATTGACAGCAATTAATTCCTGAAAATGACGTCACTTTAAACTTAACGTGAATGACCTTTAGTAAACAATTTGTTTAATAAAATGTCAAAAAATATATTTTTATATTGGAAAACATTATTGATTTTGAAGAAGAAATATTATTAGATCATGAAATTATAAAGATGGTGAATATTGCAAATCGCGAACGAAAAATATATACTGTAAGGTCTCATATAGACAATTTAAACATCTGGGAGGATGAAGAATTTATGAGGAGATTTGGTGTATCAAATATAACGATAATAAGATAGAAAGTGCTCTAGAAAAAATCGAGCAACATTTACGGCATCACACTAACAGGTTAATAATAAAAAAGAAATGATATCTACGTATTTGTTAGATTTTATGACATGTTTTATTGAATCATATTTTGAAGTGAGGAATGAACTGCTACGATTTGTACTAGTGAGGGCCTCATATTCTTGGGCAATTTGGTTCCAATGGTTCCAAGTCTTTTTACTGTATCATCCTGGGAAGACATTTTTACACTTCTGAATATTAAATTTAAACTAGAGATCGCAGAAACAACTAGAATTTAAAAAAAGTTATACTTTTACAGCCACAGTATGTTATATTTAGCTAGGTAATGTTGGCATAATTAACATATATTGTTGATTATGATTGACGCATTTCATCTGTCTCACTTTATTATATAGACTTTCTTATTTAATCAGTATTGCCAATATCATTGAACAGTCTTTTTACAAAAGAGCAGTTAAATGGTGTTGGAAAGACGCAATTTTTTAACTGCCAGATAAATTCACTTGTTAACTTTAAGTTTCTTTTAGTTAAAAGCAACTTTATAAAGAGATGGAAAGACCGGCCCTAAAATCAAGTATATAAAAGCGTGTTTTACGATATAATATGAACTAAAATACTATTACACTTCCTCGAAAGTCCTTTCATCCGCAAACGATTCGCAAATTGGCGGCCATCAATTCAACATTACAGACATAATTAGCTTTCATTGCCGCAACTTTATGTTTCAGCCGGTGAGCGACGTTTGCGATCAACATATTTCAACGTTAATAACTCGGTTCGTCGGCGCGAAATCACTGTGCCTACCCATTACTTCCACACGCATATTTCGAATTCCGCAGAATGCCGGGAGAGCCTGAAGTGGAAGATTTTGTAGGGAGGGAGGGACGGAGAGCCCTCAAGGGGTAAGAAATGCCCCGGGTGCCTTTCATAATTCTCATTAAGCGACATGATGTTCTAACGATACTTTATTCAACTTTAAGATAGTACGAGGCTCGCCAGGCACCTTATTTTTTTATGAACGTTTTACTCGCACGGTATGCAGATATGGCAAGAATAGTATATTATGTTACTAGGAGCTAGGAGTAGAAGGCGAACATTATTTGTTGAGCCCAGAAGTTTATACAGCCGAGGCGTTAACCGAGGCTGTGTAAACTGAACGAAACACATAAAGAGCATTATACTCAATGACTGTCTATGTCACTCCAAGAGTGACATAGACTATTTTTTCTTCAAGCGTCAAAATTAAACCTGTATTCCCTCAGACATTTATGCTTATTCAAAAAGCGATCTAACGTGACGTTTAATTTCAATCTGACAGTTATGAGAAATCATGACTACATGACTCTCTTTTTTAATGCGTTGTTATCGATACACTTTTACTTTTTTCTCCAACCATCACAAAACTATGACATTTTTTGACTGTCAGCAGTCTGTAAGATTGACATTTTCCTTACTGGAAAAAAAATAATATCTTAGTAACAAAAGTAGTCACTTTTAATCCTAATATAACAATATACTATTTTCTATTGGCGATTCCAAAAATGAATGCACCCTCTGCATGAAAATATTTGAATCTACTTAAAAGGTAATTTTTGGAGGGTCCAGGGTCCAGGTTATTTTATCGAATTAAGAACTAGTAAAAATAGGGGTTTGATTTATTTGTACACTGACTGCCTACTATTTTGAGACTCGACTATAGATATTGTTGACAAAGTTTGGTAAAATTCCGATTGTCGGAACTGGAGATACATAGCGTTTTATACTAATGTTTGTAAACGGGGTAATTTTTACTTACCCTATGTTTTACAAAAACATTGATGTCAGGTTTTAATTCAGCGGTGATCGATCTGGAGTCGTGAAAACGGTGTCTCTCTTTTTCATAACCAAAAAACCGACAGAGATAGAAAACATCTACATGAATAGAGAATTTCACATTATTTTAAATCGCAAAAAGGTCGGATCATTAACACCTTCTCTTCCCGTTTTTCAAATCTTCGAACGAATGGTTCGCAGTTATAAGAGACGAGATGCAGGCGGCCCTCCTTCGGCTAATTCCCGTGTAATCATTCGGGATTGCTATCCAGGAAACGAACGATTGAGGCGGCGATGAAATAGGCAGCTCAAGGGGGTTCCTCGCTGTTCACTGTTATATTTTATACGGAGTCTGGAGTAGACCCGGCTGATTACCTACTTTCCGGGTGATCGCATGAAGGAATTATGTGGTAACTGGAGGGGAAGCGTAAGATTGGAATATGGGCGGAATTTTTTTACCTATTTTGTATGTGACATTATGTAGGCAGATTACTTTTTTTTTGGATATTTTGCCACACAAAAAGTGGTTCAAATAGATAAAATGCAATGACCTATATGACTTCAAACCTAGCTCACTAGATGATTCATTACCGTTTCGTCGATTCCCCTTTTGTCGACTGTAAGATTGGTAGATGTTAATCGCTATGCAAGATTTTTGCATCTTTCCTTCCCACTTCATACAGACTTAGAACAGTCAAAGGAAAAGATTGTTAATTTACTTAACATAACCTAGCCTAACCTAAACGAACCTAACCTGGTGCTGGCGGAACTTTAATTGGGCGACAAAAGGGGAAGGGTTAAAAGTGATTTAGGCCTCAGTCGAGGAAGGGGTATCAAAACAAGTAAGAATGTCCAGTGTATGAAACGGTCAATCGACAAAACGGGAATATAAGTACACACTAGATTGCAGAATGTAACAGATATCTCTATAAACATATAAATATGAAATTTTGAAGGATAACACAGGTAGAGACCTGGAAAACGTCATTAGTTATAGACAATCATACACATACACACATGTTAACCGCTCATATCAACTCCTGATAGCTGAAAATTGTTGGATCAGCTTGGAAACGAATGCTACCTCCGGGTGTAAATATGTATATACTATAATAGCCCTGAACTGACTCGGTAAAAGGTAGATAAATACATTTTAATTTCATATGCAAGATCAATAAAATTAAATTTTAAATAACCTGCATTCGTTCGAGTAAGTGATAAAGATATTTTATTTATTTATCTTATTTTATTTTATTTCGTACATCATCCAACAGACAAGCCAATTATAGGGTGAGGAAAAAATACAGATTAAAAATTATCAAAAAAGTATTACATAGCAACGAACAACTAAAATATAAAAAATACAAATTATAAAAATTAACTAATCTTAGTTTATATAAAGAAAAAAAGAAGAAAAAAGACCTAATTATAAGTACGGTAGAGCCCTTTGATACAACTGAGAGTGGCATTAAAAGTGTCAAGTCTATCCTGCAGGCTGTTGCATAATGAACACATTTGAAAAACTGGAGAAAATTTGAGGCTATTAGTAGTAGGTCTAGTCTAGATAAATAAAATACACAAGAATTGCTGCACAAATACACAAGTATTGCAAGAGTTGATACTGCAGGAACGTGTATCTGAATTAACGATAACAAAAAAGGACAGTCATATAAATTACAAAGAATCTTGTAAAGGAAAATTACACAGTGCATCTCTCTACGTTCCTTTAGACTTGATAGCGTGAAACGTTGCAGTAGTGTATTTTGAGGGATACCTATAGCCGGGTAAGTACCATCTACTCGAAATGACACTAGTTTTAAAAATCGTCCCTGAACATTCTCAAGATTGTCCATATAAACATTATATCCAGGATTCCATACAACACTAGCAAACTCCAGTTTCGATCTAACCAAAGCATTACAAAGTAGCATGTAAACGCCAGCATTAGAGAATCCACGTGTCATTCTAATTAAAAAACCCATGCTCTTATATGCTGCCTTATATTCTGCATATACATCGTATATACAGAAACATGACATTTTTTCTACTCCTTCCCTCTACAGACGGATGATTCGAGTTATGTGAAACGGTCCCGTGCATCTGATTTAAATTTTGGTCCCTCTGGCACACGTGCACACGCAAACCGCGAATAACTCAGCGATTAAACTCGTCTTGGTGGTTCGAGTTACTTGGGGGCGCGATTGAGCGCGAGAATCGGAACGCTTACGACAAACGGGGCGTAGCGAATTTTCCAATTTTGTTCGTCGATGTGATAAATGTGCGTGCATATCAATTAAGAGGCAATCGGAAGCAGGTGACGCCGTAGTTAATAGCTGCGAGACTAGAATAGCAACATCTTAAATGGCGGATATATAGGCGTCTCGATCGAAATTTGTTTGCCGTATCCTGCTGCAGCCAATAATGATTACAAGGCGTACAGGTTGAAGGATTAGCGCATCCTCGGGGGGTCGATTTGTTTATCAGATCCACCGGAGTAATAGCATACTAATTTCCTTTCAGAATAATACACATTTAGTGTCGATTTTGTTGTTTGGATTGATTAAATTTGACTTAAAATACATTGTTTATAAAATTGACTATATTGATGACATACACTAGAATTCTAACATGGTGATAGGTTAGGTTAGGTTCAAAAGTGAGTGGGCCGAAAACCAGACCCTCCACCGCGACCATGTCTATTGTGGCTCACACCTACTTATATTTCATCCAACAGGTCCAGCTTTTTAATGTAGCTGATTACCTTATTGGGTGAGAATTTATTCAGATCCTCTGGCAGAAGTTGTCCTTTGCCAAATAAGGAGTATCTGATCCTTTCCCCAGCAGGACAGGTGCACAATATGTGTTCTGCCGTTTCATCATCTTCTAAGCACAGGCGGCACTTAGCGTCTTCTGCTATGCCGAATTTGCACAGATGATATTTTAAACGGCAGTGACCCGTGTATAGGCCAATTAGAGTTCGTAGGTGAAACCTGCTTAACTCTAGAAGTTTTTCAGTTCTTGTTTTTGAAGGGTTTATTATAAACGCCTTCAAATGAACTAATCGTGGTAGTTCCTGCCAGTACTGGAGGATTTCCCCCTCAGCCCAGGTCAAGAGCGTTGTTTTGGCAGTACTCGAGGATATACCAAGCGCCGGTTCTGGTCCGACAAATTCAGAAGCAGCACCCTCTCTAGCTAGAGAGTCGGCTGCCTCATTCCCTTCATGGTCAGAATGGCCTGGGACCCAGACCAGAGTTACTCTATTTTTTCTGCTCAATTGAGCGAGCGCCGCCTGGCAGCTCCATACCATTTTTGAGTTACAACGGCAGGAACCAAGAGCTTTAAGAGCTGCTTGGCTGTCATAATTGAACATGGTGATAATATAGGAAATATTAATAAAATAAATACAAAAATCCTTTTGCATTCAATTATTTCATAATATAAATATAAACAAAGTTTGTTTAAACACGTTAATTAGTAATTTTTTTCTTAATTGAAGTGCAAAATTTTATTAATTTCTATAAAAGTCTGATATTCCGTGCGTAATTGAAACGATATAGTTAAAGTGATGTTTTCAACTGATCCTCAGATTTGATGCTATCAAGCAAATGCCTTACGGTTATATAAAATCATCTCTGGGGAATGAGCCAACTTTCCTCGCGAAGCGTATCATTCCTTAGATGCAAATAGTCTTCATAGCATTTGAAACGTGGCATTATAGATTGTTCGGTTATCGTGTTGGTTTTGAGACTTGAATGTTCCAATAAATTCTTAACTTATTTAGATTATTATAATTAAAACGGTTTTAGACAACTTAGATCTACACTGCGGGTCAAATTTAATTCAATTTTTTGGTTTTACATAAGATGTTTTAAACTTTATTGCATACATATTCATTCTTAGTAAGAAAATATACAGGGTGATTCAGGATAAAATAATGTTCATTCATGATATAAACTTATTTCATAAAACGCATTATTTCGGAGATAGAGGGCGTTGTAGTAGGATTTTTTCCCGCTTTTCCCTCATAACTTTTGAACCACTCATCCGATTGAAGTGAAATTCGGAAAACAAACACTCCTTATGATCTTACATAAGCTTTTTAAGTTTGAACCACCCACCCCTCTTAGAAATGTATTACGGCTTACAGATACGATAAGCCAACGGTGTTGGACATACTTATTTAGTATCACTCACTTCACTCCTTCGTAATTTAACGTATTCCACTGACTTCAATATTTCAATTGTGTTATACGTCGCTAAAAATTCCTATATTCACATTTCACAACAAAATAAGAAATATGCATAAAATAAGTACTGAAGAGAAAGGATGCCATTTAGTTTGGGTGCAGTCATCTTACGTTTATGAAAATTGATAGTTAATATCCTTGTTTAATAAACAAGATTAATATATCTGAATACCCGGCTAGTGAAAGATGGTGCGCGAAGAAATGGACAGGCTTTGAAAAGAGTGTTGAAAGACAATCCCTACCCACAAAAAATATCTTAAATAAGCAGACTCCCCACTTTACTGCTTACAAAGCTGGGGATTTATCAACAGAAAGCTATATATTTCACAGTCGCCCCCTCCCAGTAAGTCCATTAGGAAGCTATTGAGGGCAAAAGTGTTCGGAAGTTTTTGTAGCTTTTTTTCTTGGAGAATTGTATCCCGAAAGTTAGGCCAGTGTTTATTTTGTAAGTAAAACACCCAGAAACTTTGTTCTGTATATACTCTGTTAAATAGGTTCGTAAAAATTATATGTTTTAAGTTTAGTTCGGATAAATTCCGATTGAAATACCTGGGCTTACTGAGATTTGAGTACCAGTGTCGTAATAATCAGATCCTTGAACACAAGGGAATGAAGGTGTCATTAGCCATTTCTCTTAAACATTGCTATGTACATCAATATGCTGACCACACGCAGTTGCTATTTTCTTTTCCTATAACTAAATTACTAAAAGTAAATGAAGATTTTAAAATATTCTCTCCAGTTGCAAATGCTCATAGTCTAGTCCTTAATGAATCTAAAACAGAACTTCTGGTGTTTGATAAACGCAGGCAAGCAATTATAAACGATCCTAACTTTAAAATTATATTAAACAATAAAATTTTGTTATCTTTGGATAATTCTAGAGATGTGTGACTTTAAAATTCGAAACACATGTTCAACATTTTAATGAAAAAAACTTATGGGAATTTAAAATTGCTCATATGTATAAAGATGAACTTGACAAGGATGTCAAAGCGCTATTGTGTGAATATTTATCACTATCACTTTATTATTGGGTGAGTATCTCATTGATTATGCTGTGATGTTATTTATTGGCCAACTTTACTCTATACAGATAAGATGTCTCTTCAGAAAATTCAAAATTTATGCCTTAGATACATTTTTAACATTTGGAAATACGATCATATTTCGGACAAGTTTCGGGAAACTAGATGGCTGAATTTATTTGAGTTTCTAAATACCACCTGGCTCTGTTTACATGGAAGAGCATCCTAAAGCCGAACGGTGCCAACCTGAATAATACTTTGTTAACTTTGTATGGTTGAGGCAATAGAGGTAATTTATTATTATTATTATTAGCTACAGTAAAATCGTGATTCGCTCAAGTTAAAATGTGTTAAAATTAATATTTTATGTGTTCTATCTGAAAGCCGAATTCAATAAATAGTAAAATAGTAGTGAACGCAGTTGTATTTGTATTGTAATATTTCAGAAAAATCTGCTTTCCGCTAGCCGATTTTTGAAAAGTAGAGCGATTTGGCTAGCTTTCTGATGATGATAAAATAGTCAGGGTGTTCCTTCTACAATCAGTTTTATCGCATTCATTCTTCCACAAAATATTCTAGTTAATTTGTAAATTTAAAACAATCTGCTATAAAACCCAGACATTTTCTAAATCATCCCGTAGGACCACATCGCGATATTTTTTACTTTTGGAAGTGATTACGATGAAAATTCTTTGACGCAAAAAAAATCCAATTAGATTTCTCTATTTGTAATCACGTGTGCAAAACCAACCAATAATAGTCACATTACACTGATAACAGCCCATGGGTAGTTATCACTTATGTCATCGTACGTTGACAGTGAGCAAAATTTTTTTGACACTTCTATAATTGTAGTAATTTAAAATGTCTATCACTTTCGTCACGATTTGGTGAACAAATTAGTGCTTCAATCGACAAAATTATAGAAGAAAATACACCAAAACATACTGTTAACAGTAAAAAATATACTTGGAAAATATTTATGAACTTTTGCAGCACGCGGAAATATATATTAGATGGAAAACGTACAGCTGAAGGACTGGCGTTGATGCTTAAGGATTGGGTGGTTAATATGAGAAAAAGGGATGGTACCGAGTTTAAGGAGGCTACAGTTAAAACTATGTGTAATGTAACAAGTAAATTATTACAAGAATAATTATATTTTCAATAAATAATTTTGAATGACACTTTCATAAAAATTGCAAAAAATTTTCTCGCCGAATATCCCTCGAGCATTGATAAATAACTCAAAATTTTCTCACAACTTTCTCAAGCACGTTACTTTTTGATAACAGCCCTCCGCCTACGGCGTCGGGCTGTTGTCAAGTAACGTGCTTTCGAAATCTGTGATAAAATTATTTCGTAGTTATCAATGCTCTTGGGCCATTATAGGTGAAAATGTAATTTTTTGATGAGACACTCTGTATAACACCCGGCGGTCCAACCCCATTAGGATTGGGACACCGAATACAGGCGACTTGTAACCACCGTCCCACAATAAAGTGCGGATCGTCGCAGGACCTCCCTCAGCGCCAATTAGCCGCCTTCCGCAAGCCTCCCTGCGGTTATCGCAAAAAGGTTTATTGGGGTCCTCAACGTAGCACAACACACTCTGAGTAGGCTGAAATTAGGGCGCAATTGGCCATGGGCGTCCTTACAAGGAATCTCATATAAAAGGTGTTTTTTTAAGGATGATAGAACTTTAAACTTTAAAAAAATATTAAAGAAAATATTTTGTGATTAAAAAAGTAATATTATTTAAAAAAACAATCTATTACATTAACCATTTAAATATTATTTGCGGCATGTGGCCACCGCGGTTGTCCACAAGATAGCGTATTCTTTTGATCCAATTTTGGGTGACTTCTTCGAGCACTTCTGGTCGTATGTCCTGAATAACACGAACAATGTTGGCTTCTCAGGCTTCAATTGTTGCTGGTTTATCAGCATAAACTAATGACTTGACATAGCCCCACAGAAAATAATCTGCGGGCGTCATATCACAGGACCTGGGTGGATAGTTAACAGGTCCATTTCTCGAAATTAATTTGTCACCAAACCTTGTTTGCAACCACACTTTCACGTACAGCGATAATATTCCTTTCATTACTCACATTCCTTCGACGCATTGGTGTTTTAAAATCATGTAGAGAGTATGTGGTACGAAATCTATCCACAGTACGACGAATAAATAGCTCAGATGGATGATCATGTGAGCCATAAAATTCACGAAGTCCTCTATGCGTTTGGCGAACCACGTATATTTTAAAAGTAAATTTGAGGAATTTGGTAGCGTTGTTCAAGAGTGAATCTATTCATGATGATTTGCCCAAAGTATACTGAAAATACATTTTATAAACAGTGTCAGACTAACAGTTCAGTCTGATAGTAGTTGTCATGTAAAGTTCTATCAAACCTAAAAGAACACCCTTTACATGATGCTTTTTAGATTGCTTTCTGATTCCAAAATATTGTCCACCACAGTACCTTTCTTCAAGTAATTATTATTATTACCTCATCATCGTGTCACCCTGCATAGTTTATTTGATAGTCCGTAAAAATAGACGAAGGGTATTATAAAAACTTAATATATCCAGAAACCTACCCAATACATGTTCAGCTATTATAAATATTTAATTTAATATTTCTAGTTTTCTTATCGCTTTCTATTTGCACCAAATACAGTTAGTTCGTTAATATATTATATGCTGAAATGTGATTACTACTATTTCCGACCGACCGGTGGGTAGGTATAGTTTCCATTAGAGATAAATATGCAGATGATTTATTGTTAAAAAAGTTTTTATTTCCGGTATTTGCGTAAATAAGTAAGTAGGTACCTAATGGTAGGTAGTATCTGAACATAAAACAGCATTTTGTCGACAAATGGATCACAAGAATGATTTATAAGTTCACATTATATCCTGTACGTATTGAAAATACGGAATTAACAAAAAAGTTCAGTCAGCTATTTATTTAAAATTAAAATTTAAAGAGGCGTTTGTCAATATGCATTATTTTTATAATATTGACGTATCCATCTGCAAAATATTGCACCGTATTTATTTAGGTGTGTGGGAAAAACAGCCTAAAGCAATAATTAATGACAACACTAGGTATCTCAAATAAACAGTCCCTCAATTAAGAAATGTTGCTAACTAATGTGCTTTTCCATATTTATATACACAAACTTGCATCATGCCCATATTCTTTATATTCATCATATTTTAAGTTTATTTTTGTCTTATGGTTAGTGAGTACCTAACTTACTTATAAATATCCCTACTAAGGGCCGGTCTTTCCATCTCTTTATTATAAAGTTGCTTTTAACTAAAAGAAACTTAAAGTTAACAAGTGAATTTATCTGGCAGTTAAAAAATTGCGTCTTTACAACACAATTTAACTGCTCTTTCGTAAAAAGACTGTTTAATGATATTGGCAATACTGATTAAATAAGAAACTCTATATAATAAAGTGAGACAAATGAAATGCGTCAACCATAATCAACAAAATGTATTAAATTATGACAACATTACCTAGATATAACATGCAGTGGCTATAACCAACTATAACTATTTTTAAGTTCTAGTCGTTTCTGGGATCTCTAGTTTAAATTTAATATCAGAAGTGTAAAAATGTCTTCCCAAGATGATACATTAAAAAACTTGGAACCAAATTGCCCAAGAATTTGAGCCCCTTACTAGTACAAATCGTAGCAGTTCAGTCCTCAGTTTGAAATACGATTCAATAAGACATGTCATAAAATCTAACAAATACGTAGATATCATTTCTTTTTTATTATTAACCTGTTAGTGTGATGCCGTAAATGTTGCTCGATTTTTTCTAGAACATTTAACACCGTTATTTTTGATACACGAAATCTCCTCATAAATTCTTAATCATCCCAGATGTTTAAATTGTCTATATGAGGCCTTACAGTATATATTTTTCGTTCGCGATTTGCAATATTTACCATGTTTATAATTGCATGATCTAATAATATTTCTTCTTCAAAATCAATAATGTTTTCCATTATAAAAATATATTTTTTGACGTTTTATTAATCAAATTGTTTACTAACACTCAAATTGAAAAATTTTTGAGGTTAGAAATCTCTTTGTAACAACTTATAGGCAAGTAAAAGTGACCGATAAGTTAAAGAGCAGATAGAGAACTTTAAAGATAGGATTTAATTTAAAACGCAGTGAAAAGACCAGTTTTGCAGCTACAAGGAAGATAAATTTAAAATGATGTTTATAAGGAGATGGAAAGACCGGCCCTTAATGTAATAATGTATTCAAATTATGCATAATTATATAAGTTTTTCTGTAGATCTAGTATTAGATGCAAAAAATACCTATTCTGTTACCACTTTTTATCCTCTCTATGGACATACCGCCTGTTGATTTGTAATAAATAAAATCAAATAAAATAAATAAAATAAATCATATTTCATTTATATTTTTCCTTACAAGTTTTACATTTCGATAAGTGATTTCATTAAATTACCTTTGGGGTCATCGGGTGGCCTTACAGTAAAAAGCTCTCCCCAATAATTATTAGCTCCAATTAACAAAATTGGAACTAGTCCAATAATAACCGCCACATTAGCGTTATTGTTAATCAAAATATTACCCCGACGCCGACGGTCAATAATTTCATAAAGCACCTTTTCTATTATTCAATACACCCTCAGGATAGCAGGGGATCGACGTGTTTTATATTTGAACCGCCCTATTCTTTACGCGTCGTGTTTGCGTATCGGCCTGTATATATATGCATGTTGATGAATTGATACTCGATTACATACATATATACCTCAGGGCGGCACAATTAATTATGTGGATTGTTTATTTTATGCAGGTGGGTAACGTCAGGAGTCCTGTAAAGCCTGAGCCTCTACCACCTCTGCATTTGCGTTTTGGTCTTTGTCCGTCTGATAATCATTGTTAAATTGACAGAGATATAGTGACCTTGTCTTTGAAGAAGACAATCCTACTTATTTACGTATTTGAAGGAGATGCTGAAAACAACTACTCCACGTGCCGCAACTATCATTACATTACTCGGGCATCTCCATGGAAGTCACCACATCCCTAATCGGGACCAACCACCGGACACTAACTGGTCTCGTACTTATTCTATGCTCACCAGACTGTCATCACTCATCTTATTCAAATAAATAAGTAGGATTGTCTTCCTCAAAGAAAATAGAGGTCTATAATTGCACTTGTGGAAGAGGAAGCTCTGTGAATTTGACAATAAGTGTCAGACGGATAGTATCAAAGACCAAAAGAGGGCACTACTGTGTGTTTCTCACCACAACTATCATAGCAGATGCCCTTTAAGCGATCATCTCGCAACATCGTTTATCAAGTCCACTGCCTATAGCACTCTGATGAGCATAGAATAAGTGCGAAACCGGTCTGTGTCTGTGGTTCGTCTCGATAAAGGATGTGGTGACTTTCATGGAGATGCCGAAGTAATGCAATTCTAGTCGGAACACTTACCCCATGGAGTAGTAGTGTTCGACATCTCCTTCAAATATATGCGATCAATTTGCAAGTCTCAGTGTAGCTGTAAGTAGGGTTTTATTGAATTGAAGGATTTAAGTTTATTCTCTTATTAAATTATTAGTCCTGCTTCTTCGGCCATATTTCTTGACCACTGAGATAACCAGTTTTCCCAACGAGATAATTTTCTTCCAAAAGTTTTTCAGTCGATTTTTTGTCATAGGTTTTCGAGAATACTACTTTTCTGCTCAAGTATTTAGGAGCTGTGGCTTAAAAAATATATACCTATAACACATTAACCTTCTTTCTCAAATAACTAGTAAGTTTGTTGTTGACTGAAACTGACTGCCATGTAACAGCTGGTCCCAATTAATATTGTTCATTCGTAAAACTGTACCACCCATTTAAAAATAATGTCCGCTTTTTTATACCATAAATTTTCGGTCATGCTGCGCCACTGGTTTCCCGTGTGGCGTACCAGCCGAAACCGTGATTCGGCCAAATTAACATAAGCATTTGTTTAATTTCCGCCGTATACTTCGACGTTGGAACAATATGGAAAGGTTTTTTGTCCTTATTCTAGGAAACAATAAATCAGATCTGTTTTCATTAGTGTCTTTCGGAAGTAAAAGGACAAATCACAAGAAAATTTTATTAATATGAATGAGGGTATATGTATATACACTTTTTCCACGGTAAAGTGTTAGAAGTAAGGGAAATAGAAATACCATGAGTCAAGGGCGGATTTAGCTTTTCAACATGGGGGGGGTATCTCGAAAAACCACATTTTTAAAAAATGTCAAATTACCTGTCCATTTAGATACGTACGTTTTTCTGTGAACAAAACTGAAATAGCAAATAGAAGCGTTAAATAAAGCATCCTTAAGTGAAGTACGTTTATGTTTTTTTTAACTAATTACGTTTTTGCTTTTTGCTAGTATAAAATTTGAATCTATGGGGGGAGGGTAATTACGCGTAAATCTGCCCTTGCCATGAGTATAATTTTTATTTTATTTTGCTTTATTTACAAAATTAAAATTATAAATAAACCAAAATCAGGGGAACTTCGTGTAGTTTCATGACGGCCCTTGATAATGGGTTAAAATAGACCCAGTCAGATACGCCTGTGTCGTAAATATAAAAACGAGGCAAACTGTAGCCTCATCGTTTTCAAGCTATTGGGCGATTGTCACATTTTGGCAAAATACCTAAGTAATATGAATTTATTTCTTCAATAAAAAAACCAAAAGAAAATCTTTTTATTTTTATTTTATTATTGGAGGACTTTCAGCTCATTTTTTTTTTTTACATTGATACCTTCTCCGACGTTTCGTCCGAGTTTTCGGACTTCTTCATAGGTTACTTAAATACTGAAAATAATGTTTTTACATGAATAATTAAATTAGATTAGTGACAGAATATTTATCCAAAAGAGTGTTTTCTTACCTACTAGAATCTTTCTATTTTAACTACCTACTACATTATGGTTTTATTTTATTTTTATATGTACATTTGCTCCATGATTTGAGCAGTGATCTGACTGTTTTAGGTGTCGCCGTCGATGTGTTTCTTTTTGAAAGCAGGTACCTAATTAAGTCAAGTGCGTATGTTAGTGGTTCAGATAGCCTAATATTGATGGTCCGAACGACAGAGTTATTATAAACATTTTCACGACTCGAGAGTGCTATTGAGAAGAGGTTTCGCAGTTTGTTCATCTACTGGGTGTTTGAAAAGCAATTTACTATTGTATGAGATTGCGATATATGCTACTCAGATTCTCTATATCCGTTTGATAATTAACTGTCTTTTTGTTGTTTTGTATTTCTGCCATTTCCAAAAACATACGTTTTTTGGTATTTCTTTCTTTATGTAGTATAGTTGTATTCGGAAAATTAAAGTTGTGTAATTTATTTACGGCGTGTTCAGTTAATGCCGTGCTACATGAATTAGGCGTTGCTATAGAATTTCTAATTGATAACTTATGTTGATTTATACGTTTGTTTAAATACTGTTGGGTTTGTCCTATGTAGCATCTATCGCAATCTGAGCAGTCTACTTTATAAATAACATGAGTTTGATTTAATTTATCTACTGGATCTTTCAGTTTTGAATATAGTTTGTTTTTTATGCTATTGTCATTTCTGTGTGCTAATTGTATATTATATTTACCTAATTCTTTCTGAACTTTTTCTGATACTTGTGGTATATATGGGGCCGATATGTATATTTTGTCTTTATTTACTCAATACTCAATATTATACTCAATACTCAATATAGACAATATATCAATACTCAAAATTACTCAATAAAGACAAAATATACATATCGGCCCCATATATACCACAAGTATCAGAAAAAGTTCAGAAAGAATTAGGTAAATATAATATACAATTAGCACACAGAAATGACAATAGCATAAAAAACAAACTATATTCAAAACTGAAAGATCCAGTAGATAAATTAAATCAAACTCATGTTATTTATAAAGTAGACTGCTCAGATTGCGATAGATGCTACATAGGACAAACCCAACAGTATTTAAACAAACGTATAAATCAACATAAGTTATCAATTAGAAATTCTATAGCAACGCCTAATTCATGTAGCACGGCATTAACTGAACACGCCGTAAATAAATTACACAACTTTAATTTTCCGAATACAACTATACTACATAAAGAAAGAAATACCAAAAAACGTATGTTTTTGGAAATGGCAGAAATACAAAACAACAAAAAGACAGTTAATTATCAAACGGATATAGAGAATCTGAGTAGCATATATCGCAATCTCATACAATAGTAAATTGCTTTTCAAACACCCAGTAGATGAACAAACTGCGAAACCTCTTCTCAATAGCACTCTCGAGTCGTGAAAATGTTTATAATAACTCTGTCGTTCGGACCATCAATATTAGGCTATCTGAACCACTAACATACGCACTTGACTTAATTAGGTACCTGCTTTCAAAAAGAAACACATCGACGGCGACACCTAAAACAGTCAGATCACTGCTCAAATCATGGAGCAAATGTACATATAAAAATAAAATAAAACCATAATGTAGTAGGTAGTTAAAATAGAAAGATTCTAGTAGGTAAGAAAACACTCTTTTGGATAAATATTCTGTCACTAATCTAATTTAATTATTCATGTAAAAACATTATTTTCAGTATTTAAGTAACCTATGAAGAAGTCCGAAAACTCGGACGAAACGTCGGAGAAGGTATCAATGTAAAAAAAAAATGAGCTGAAAGTCCTCCAATAATAAAAAAAAAATAAAAAGATTTTCTTTTGGTTTTTTTTATTGAAGAAATAAATTCAACTATAACAGCCAACAACTTGTCTAGTATCACCTAAGTAATATGATTTCTATACTTTTTATAGTAACTATTGTACAGTTTTTTGAATATTTTACAGGCACTTTTTTAAATGCTAACTGAATACTCTGTTTTTTGTCATACGGGATACACAATATTTCCTCTCAAAGATGTGAAGGAGATTGAAAATCAAAGGAACTCTTGAGATATATTATCAGTGTCTCTGGTAACACATCGAAACCGTAAAACACGCGAATTGGAACCATTTTCTTAGATGCGACAGTATTTTTTTTTGTGCTTTTTATCGGTGTAAAAAAAAGGCCAAACACTCTCCTAACAGAGATAAAAAAAGCAATTCCGGAAAACTTCATATATAAAAACGACCCTAGGGCTATTACGAAATAAATAACTGGCTAGTTTCTCTCGTTTCCATTAACTTAAGTGAAATGGTCACTTGAAACGAGCAAATGGGTTTATTCTACCATCGTATAAAAACACATTATTAACCTGCTTACGTGTTTTGATCCGTTAAATCCCCCTGAAAATTGTTGTGGGAATTACAGTTGAATTTGTTTTTTACAAGAGATGTAGGAATAGAATATTCATTATATGTAAACGTTATGCCTCCATTATATGAAACGATTATTTCATTCAGTAATAATGTAACTGTTTATTATACAAAAAGAAAAAACAGAAGCAGAGTTTGTTAAGTGCAC
This sequence comes from Pogonocherus hispidulus, assembly GCA_963924545.1. Lineage (NCBI taxonomy): Eukaryota > Metazoa > Arthropoda > Insecta > Coleoptera > Cerambycidae > Pogonocherus > Pogonocherus hispidulus. The sequence continues at coordinate 44,160,494 of OZ004698.1, read as the reverse complement.
GCTTCTATGTAAAATTTCATCAGAAATGCTGAAACAACTTTTTCGTAGAATCTTTAGGCCCACAATTACTTACAATTTTCACGCGGTAATTTCAGTAAACATTTAAAACTAGCTTATATCTCCAAAGGGGGAAAACGAGACAACTAAAGACATGACATGTTCACGAAATTTTAAGCTTAAACTCAATTAAATGCTGAGATTGGAGTATCACAGTACCCCAATGTGCTATTTTTGCAACATTGGACCAACTTAGAGAGTCTCTGTTGAGCAGTCTAGAGTCCAGTACTATAGAAGCTCTTAAACAAAATAAGGAGTACTGCCATAGTTTCTAAGTAAAGGAAAACAACGACACAACTACAGTCAGCTATATTTCGGAATTTCTCCTAACGTCTTTTGTGGACTTTTCTATAGAAGACACCTTCTCTGGTTTGATTTTATACCGAACTCAACAGTTTACGGTTCTGTGCCTTTGATTGTTTTCAATTATATAGTACGCATACACCGAATTTTTATCTTAGCATAGTTTGGATATTGCTTCTTCTTTCAGATCCATTTAATGGATGTATCTAATAGATAAATTCATAGGCTTTACTAGCAGAGCTGGGCAAATACTCTGAAAAAAATATTTAAATATTAAATAATAAATATTTTAGAAATACTAAAAGTGTTTAAATATTAAATATTTTTAAAAAGAGAAATGTATTTAAATACTAAATACTGACATCGAGCAGTTCAATACGTCAGGTATTTAATTCTGTAAAAAATATTTAAATATTTTCTAAGTATTTAAATATTTAAAAAAGTATTTGAATACTTTCTAAGTATTTAAATATTTCCCAAATATTTAAATACAATCTAAATACTTATTTTTAAAAAGACCTCGGATATTCAATAGTTGATTAACAACACACAACACAACTAACTAAATTATACAATTTGTCAAATCAGACTATCAACTTAAGTAGGGTATCTAGTTATAAAATTTTAGTAAAGAACTGCAAGTAAATGTTCAACCTCAAAACCAGTCAGACCACCTCTAAAAACGCGTCGCGAGCGAATAATGGTGCAAAATGACGATTGTAGCAGCATTACACAACACACACCTTTGCGCTAGCTCTGTAGGCAAGCAGGTCTTGACAAGTGAACTTGTGAATTTGCATCATTCATATATTCAGAAATATTTCTCCTATTAGAAAAGTAATTTAATACTTTTCAAATCATTTAAATATTTCACTTATTTAAATAATCAAAAAGTATTTAAAAACTTAGAGTATTTAAATACTTTTTGATTATTTAAATACTCTGATAGTATTTAAATATTGCTAAAGTATTTAAATACTTTTAACGTCAGTTACTTAAATATTAAGTATAAATATTTCAAGCAAAGTATTTGTAAGCATAAACACAAATACTTGTTCTATAAATATATTTAAATACTGAATATTTAAATACTGAGGAGTATTTAAATACTTATAAGTATTTGTAAGTACAAATAGTGCCCAGCTCTGCTTACTAGATACTACTATCTATTAGGCCTAAGTGCCGATTAGAAGATCACTATTTCTGAATTTCTGATTTTATTCACATACTTTAAAAAAAAGGATGTGGCATTTTCGCCGCTTATATGATTATACATACTCATGAACAAAATGTGATTTATAAGTAGGGTTGGCCGAAATGTATTGTATTGTAGAATAAATTTGGGAATTAGCCGATAAATTTCTTCATTTACTCACCACATTGTCGTTTCTTACCCTTGCGCACGTCTGGCATACTTATCTTAATAAGTATAAAATTAATATTAGCAATAAAATACAACAAATAAAATTAATAAGAATACAACATAGATTACAACGGAGAGGATTTAATATACCTATATGCACACATCACCATGGCACGACAGCCAAGACACAACAATGGACTAACAATAATAATACTACCTACGTACCAATACAATAACATGAAAAGTAGACTAACGGCCGCGGCTCGCGTATTTCCGTGGTTGACCCACCCGAAACACCTTGCACTATTTATAAGTCTTAATAATACTTTAAAAGTACCATTGTACTAGTAAACAGAAGTACTTTTGGTTATCTACTTAATACCGAAGCAACATTGGGAAAGAACTGCTCATTTAGAGGAAGCTTCACTTTTTTTTCACTTTTTCTGTTCATATTATACAGTGAGGACATAAAGTCCGTCGCCCCCCTCTAATTTTTGAACCACTGGGTAGATTGTGATGAAATTTGGAACGATAATATATGACTAAATTCTGCATTTTTTGACACATCAATGACAGCTCTGAATGTCAAAGTGACAGCTGGGCGCGCAATAGGAACATTTTTGTAAATGGAAATGGGGGTCGAGTGGGGACTCATTTTGAAGCTATTTTTATGCTCCAAACATCCCCCAATTTTGAGAACATTTGGTTCGGTAATTTCCAAATAAAAACCAGTAATATCGATTTCTGTTATATCATTTTTTTGCATACATATTACAAATTATTGTAAATTGTTTAAAGCAGAACAAAAATTAAAAGTAAACAAATAACAATAAACCACCCCTAACCTAAAATAACCTAAATTAAAAAATTATGAAATAATTTAAATTAAACCTAAAAAAAAAAAATTTTAGAGGCAGAAACAAATTTAGAAAACACGTGTTACTTCAAAAGATGTTGAAAATGACCTCCATGAACCTCCTGAAAAATAAATGTTCCATGGGTAAGTCCTATTATAAAGATTATGTGGTAAAAAGATTATGTTATAAACTAATATTACTGGTTTTTATTTGGAAATTACTGAACCAAATGTTCTCAAATTTGGGGGATGATTTGAGCATAAAAATAGCTAGAAAATGAGTCCCCCACTCGACTCACATTTCCATTTAAAAAAATGTTCCTATTGCGCGCCCAGCTGTCACTTTGACATTCAGAGCTATCCTTGATGTGTCAAAAAATGCAGAATTTAGTCATATATTATCGTTACAAATTTCATCACAATCTACCCAGTGGTTCAAAAGTTAGAGGGGGGGGCGGACTTTATGTCCTCACTGTATGTATATGAAGATTTGTATCTACTATTTACTAAGATTGTTAAAAATTAAGTCCACGAAAAAATCCATCATTGTATTTAATAAATATTAAGTATATAAGAACCTTAAAGTATCCCTTTTGCACATTTCCAGCGGTCGCGTTCCCAAGCCGTCGACATAAGAGAGTATTTACTCCCTGAAGTTGATCCATAACAAACAAGCCGGCGCGCTGCCTCTCTACTTTACGTTTTGGCTTCGTGAGAGGGAGTTTGCCCGGTTATTTTGTGTGAATTTGCCTTCAAAAGCGACCTGACATCCTAGTGGGCCTCGCCCTGCCCCCAAAACACATAATCTCGGGGGCGCTGTGTCTTGTTTGTTGGGAATTTTCTTGTGATCACTTTGACAGGGTTCGACGCGAGTTGTACGCACGTTACGTCGTCGGCAGAAGGAGTTTAGTTTAATGTTAGACGTTACAGACGACTTGTAATCTGCAAAAGAGCTTTACTAGTTCTGTTCAAAAGGGGCACTTTGTAAACTGTGGTTGTAGTCGACCGCAAGAAGCTGCAGAATATTTTCTCGCGCTAGAAAAATTAACAGTTTGTGTAATGACCACCATACCGTTTTAGCAACATTAACTCGTTCATTTTTTAGTCGATCTTAAAGTCAATTAACAATTATTTCATCTATTAAAACGTGCCTCTTTTTATAATGTAGATATAAAAAGAAAAGAAGACGAAAAAGAAAGGAGTCTATTTTCCACAAAAATCTTTTTTATTATTGCTAACGGATTCGCGATTGACCAAATGAAATCCCTGATCGCCAGGCGATAAGAATTGAATCATATGTGATTCTCGAGATTTTTCAGATGTGAATTATTGGTTGACAAATCCTGGATATGAATTATAATTAAATCCTTTTCGCTTGATGTATAATTGGGTCAATTACGAGACCAGTAACAAATAAAAAAAATAAACCGATTGATTTTATTTTGTTAAGGGTCGATTCTCTGTAGATTTGACAGGCATGAATGTTGGGTCGAATTGAGAGGATGGGTGGCCGATGGGTGTAGACTTATATATTCCAACTATCGAATTATTAAGATTTCGGAGGTGCACGTTAAGCCGAAGTAAAAAGGCACATGGAAATAAAGTTAGCCCTCATTGCAAGGGTACCAGATTTGTCTTATAATTACAACAAAATTTCTTTTTAATGTTATAATGTATAATCACCGGAAAGATCAAAAGATAAACTAGATCCCTATAGTACCAAATTTTTGTTTAATACATGTATTTTAGAGAAAATAATTTTTGAAAGTACGCTATTTTAGTACAAGATTGTTTGCCTGGAATTTTAAAAATAAAAAGAAATACCAAAAATTACTACTATAGGGACTTAAGTCTTATCTTTCAATACTTTTTTACTAAAAGTCGCTATCTTTTATAGTTTTTTTATAATTAGACACGAGACGAACGCCGATTTAAGGCTTATTTCGACCTAGTGAATGGACTCTTAAAGATGAAGTTGCATTAAATTAATCCCTACACAACCTATAAAACATATTTTAGTTCAAAACATTCAAATATTTCTCTTTTATAGTGAATTGTGGACAGGGTTGAAAAGTTTCGTTTTTAATATTATTATCGTCATCATTTGAAATATGCGAATGTTAAATAAACATCTATTTTAAATAAACTAACTAATATGTTTAAAGAATCGCTGAACAGTTAAAGAAACTAATAAATATAATAAAAAAATGTTATGTATTATCTTTAATTCCTATATTATTTTGAAAATGCCTCAGGTCTGTATTCCTTTAAGGTATAGCCGGATCAGTCTTTAAAAATACTTGCTTTGTAATTCAGCGCTCGGCGCGGCATATAGCCAGGATAATAGCTGTTTTGGCTTGATTTGTTTTAGTCCTTATTTAAATAAGGTCTTTGCAGATGGAGGATAGTCTTAATGATCCTTAGTATTCGTAGTTATTTGCTGTATGTATTCCATCTGACAAGTAGTAGAACTAGTTTCTACAACCTATTATTGTATTGGATTTACAACCATTACGATTGGTTTGGATTGTGTTGCGAAAACTACAAAGAGGTGGCGCCAATAGGGCTTGCGTACGCAAGGCTTACCTATTGTGCCAAACACTCAGGTCTTCGCATTCGTGGGTATGCTCACTTATATTGCACTGATGAGATCATAAAAAGGTCGAAACCGGTCTGCAATTAGTAGCATCCTATGATGTGTGGTCTGAGTTCCTCGTAGTTTTCGTTGCAATCCGAACCCTTATATTTTTTATTCTAACTGTGTTTAGTCCAAAATACGGCAAATCTTGCTTTGTAATTCAGCGCTCGCCGCGGCATATAGCCAGGAGAATAGCTGTTTTGGCTTGATTTGTTTTAGTCCTTATTTAAATAAGGCGTTTGCAGATGGAGGATAGTCTTAATGATGTCCTTACTATTCGTAATTTATTTTCTATATTATCATTTATCTTTCTTTGGTTGCAGGTGCAAGGCTACAGGTCGGTATCTGGACAACTTGCCCTCGACCTCCGTCATCATCTGCTTCCACAACGAGGCGTGGTCGGTGCTGTTGAGGACGGTGCACTCGGTACTGGATCGGTCGCCGACCCACCTCATCGAGGAGGTCATCCTAGTGGACGATTTCTCAGACATGCCGCACACAAAACAGCAGTTGGAGGAATACTGGGCCAACGAACCGAAAGTGAAGATCATCAGGGCGAAAAGGAGGGAGGGGCTGATAAGGGCGAGGCTATTGGGTAAGTTGGGAATTATATTAGGATTAATTAAGTATACAGTGTTATTCAGAACTTATCCATAAAAAAATTTGGGGATGTTCAACATACATTATGTCCAAATGTGGTAGTGCAAAAAAAAATGTTTTTGGCGGGTTCTGAAAACTATTTAAAAATTTTTAATTGCACGCCGCTGTATACTGGTCCACTGTAATGGAGTGACCTTGGGACTGACAATGCAAACTGGCGATGTCACGGAAAAAACTTGGGACGTTCTGAGAGTATACCGACACCCGGCGCAAAAAGATTTGCAGCGTTTTTATTTTAAAATAAACTTAAAGATAGATAGATGTGACCAAAGTGACGTGTCTTTAAAATGAATAAAATTTTGTTACACTAATTTTGAAGAATTGCGCTACTTGATTACTAGGTATTAGAAACATGAAATTTATAAAAAATTTGCACATACCTTGTTACAAAAGCTGTTCGAAATAATATTCCTCGACTTATACACACTTTTGGGCACGCCTTATCCAATTTTGCCGCACTAAACCGAATGTTCCTCCTGGTTGCTGATCTTGTAAACGCAAATTATTAAGTAAATTGGGGATTTTCAGCATTTTGCTGCAACAACCACTCACAAAACCTAACTCGTAATTGATAATCCACTGGTAACAGTCCATTAACTCAGCATTACTGTACACATGAGCTATTTTGAAAATTTTACAGTTTAACACTCCTACGATAAATAAAACACCCGCACTGAGACAGCGACGCAGATAGATTGATGACTGCATAGACAATAGAGATATTATCCCCACTCAAACTCTATTCGCTCGGTCTGAACCAGGCGTTGCAGGTACAAAAACGTATTTACTTTTTTTTACCACATTTTTAGGAATGTGGTATATCAAATGTCGTTGAAGTACAGTTGCCCATCTACGTAGTCCTTTATAATGGTATAACTTTAAATATTGTTTACGGGAAATCCTAAGACTTTTATTATAATTTTTTTTGGTGATATCGATTTCTTATTAAGGATGCACATATCCTCAAAGTTTTAGAGATAAGTTCTGAATAACCCTGTATTGTTATTGACAATGCTATTGAACATGTGAGTAAAAAGATTGACTGATTGTCAATATGTAATATTGTAATATTGTAATATTGTAATATTGTAAAATATTTGCAAGTTTGGCAATAAAAATTGACCGTTTGAGTTGACAAACCCTTTGTTTGCTTTACAAAGAGTTGTTGAATCTAGTGGGACCAGTCGTCGTGAATGAATATTTTTAGTTAAGTCACAAATAAAAAACACATTTGTCCACGTGTACGCTAGCACAGTTCATTAGTTCATTACGAACTGAATTGAAGTAAGATTGTCAATCTCTCTCTCAAACGGTCAATTTTTATTGTCAATCTTGCAATATTTTGCAATCTTACAATATTGCCATACTACATATTGACAGCTTTCGTCATGCGAAAGTGATTTTGGAAATCTTTTGGGGTGGATACACGCACCTCATCCAACAAACTGATGTGAGAAAACGTGTCTCTCTTTAAAATTCACTCTCTAGCCCTTATTCCATTTTTCTTCCGCCGTTTTATTGATAAAGGTAAAATAATAGCTGCACAAGGTTTTTGACGGTTTGAAATCCTTGACTACTAGCGCAAAACTAAATAAGTAGATTGTCAATAAATAATTATAGTATGAGGCAATTACAGTTTATCAATATTTATTGACCATATTGACACAATTTTATTGACAACTTCTATTGATCGTGTGAAGGCCGCTTTATCCTGTTTAACATAAAAAATATTTTGACAATTAGATGCATCTTTAAAATAGAGCCCAACACCGATAAAATTTGTTTTATCTTATAATATTAATATGTGATTAATAATTTCAATTGAACATAATTAAAAAATATAAAAGTACAACTTATATAGCCAAATTGATGCCTTGTTTCTGTAATTTTAAAAGTATGTTCCTCATATTTTCGTGTCTCTCCTATAAGAATAAAAAAGAAAGTAAATATCGAGATATTTTTGCTGCGAACTATATTGTAGGTGTGATCAGAAAAAAATTCAACACTTTAAAACGATAACAGAGTTCAGATGTTCAACTAAAAGTTTAACACAGGTCTAATTCTGTGAATTTATTTTTCTTAAATAATTTAGTAGTTTGCTAAATAGCGACAGAACAAGTGACGATATTTATAGTCAAGTAGTCTAGCACATCAGGTTTTCGATTTGGGTAAATTTCTAGGTATAGCTGAATAAAAAACAAAGGATTTATTATTATTTTACAAAACAATTATTTTTCTAAATAATTACAAGAGCTTCTGACAAACAAAAGATGCCAACTGTAAAATGGATAATCCTTCAGATGACTGTGAAGTTTTATTTAAAATTATTAAGTAATTATGGAATCACTTTAAACTTAAATTTGAGGGTATTGATGGAAAAAAATATAGATTGTGGAAATATAAATAAATCCTCAAACCTGACTTAATCAAATATCAATAAGTGGTTTAGAACTGACATGTAATGAACACATATTTTGCACGGTTCTCCGCTTTGTGTATTCAGTGAAAGTTCAGTAAATTTCAATCCGATAGTAATCGAAACAATATAGAATGCCGCCGCCGCCGGCGAAAATTTTTTAATTAATTCGTCAATAATTGGTTCGCATTTCAGTACAAGCTTTCGGTATAAGCTGTAGTTTCCCATATCCCCAACACATACGAGACTTTGACTTCTATTAGTAACTAATTTTAAACATTTGCAAACCAATTTAATCGTTTAATGATTGTTGAATTGTAAAATTTGTGAAAACAGTTTTTCTTACTTCCTTATCACGTATATGTTTTAAAGACGATAGAACCATCGGACGTCTATGATCAACAGTCATTACAACAAGATATCGGTACTGAGAGATTTGACGATCGTCTCTATACATTCAACTTCCTAAACACTTTTCCCCGACCTTTTAGTAAAATCGTTGCGATTTGCGACACAAATTATAGTAAATATTATTATCGCGTCGCTGTCGCTACGTGTAAGTCTATCTATAATAGTAGTATACGACACGTTCTGTTCTCTGCGACCAGGTGCTGCGAGCGCCAAGGGCCAGGTGTTGACCTACTTGGACTCTCACTGTGAGTGCACCACCGGCTGGCTGGAGCCGCTGCTGGATCGCATCGCTCGCGATCCCACCACCGTCGTCTGTCCCGTCATCGATGTGATCGACGACACCACGCTGGAGTACCACTACCACGACAGCGGCGGGGTGAACGTGGGGGGCTTCGACTGGAACTTGCAGTTCAACTGGCACTCGGTGCCAGAGCACGAAAAGAAGCGGCACAAGAACCCAGCGGAGCCGGTATGGAGCCCCACCATGGCAGGGGGACTCTTTAGCATCGACAGGGTGAGTTTTATTTTCTGTGTACTATTTTCAGGATCATTTAACGACTAACGACGGGGCTTTCTTTTCCATAAGGTGTTCTCTTGTGGATGTGGATGTGGATGTGGAATATCTTTACTGACTCATTTTTCCACTAAAGCATATTTTCAGGAACAGAAATAGCATAAAATATAAACAAAAAAGGCTTGCTAGTCAACAAAAAGCTTCATCCTCAATTATCTATCAAAGAATTGGTTGGAAATAAGAATTGGAAAAGGATGAAACTTGTACTTGACTGTATAACATAGAGAAAATAAATGTTCTCCATGCTGTATATACAGGGTGTTAGTTAAACATACGGCAAAAATTCAAGAGATTATTCCTTGGACTATTCTAAGGATATTGTATACTTTGACGATTTTTAAAAAAGCGCTTTGTTGCGAAGATATAGGGCGAAAATAATTTTCAACAAATACAAATTTATTACTAAAAATTACATGTAACATTTCTGAACTTACAATAATTGTTCAAAATGGCTACCTTCAGCTCGGATACAACCATCCAATCTTCCCTCATAGACTCCCGAACTCTTTCAAAAACACCAGGGTCGTTTCTTATTGAGTTACACCCAGCAATTATCCGATCTCTTAAATCGTCCACATCTTCCACTGGCCTAGTATAAACTAATGACTTTAGATGGCCTCATAGGAAATAATCCAGGGGGTTTAAGTCCGGGGATCGAGCAGGCCATACGTGAGGTCCACCTCAACCAATCCAGCGATCTCCGTATGTTGCTGTTTAAAACTCTCGAGCAACTACACTAAAATGAGGTGGTGCACCATCATGCATAAATCACATGCCTGTCTTGTAGCCAATGGTACATCCTCCAAAAACTGAGGTAGCGTTTGTTCCAAAAAGTTGCGGTATACTTCGCCGGTAAGTCTTCCTGGTAGAAATACCGGTCCAATTAGCCAGTCACCCACAATTCCAACCCAAACGTTCAACGAGAACTGATGTTGAAACCGATCTTCACAAATCTCATGTGGATTTTCATCAGCCCACACATGGTTATTGTGGAAATTGCTTATTGCATTTCGCGAGAAACTGGCTTCATCGGTAAAAAGAATCAGCGTAAGTAGTTGAGGGATTTCAACCAATGTGTGCAAAAGCCATTGACAAAATGCAATACGTGGAGCAAAATCCGCAGGAAGAAGTGCCTGAACGGCGTTGGATGTGGTATGGGTACAACAAATTATCTCTCAGAATGTTCCAAACAGTCATTGAAAATACTTCATTCAAAGTATTTGCAATTCTTCGCGTAGAAGTACCTGGATCTTTTTCTATCATGTCCAGCACATTCTCTTCTACGTCTACCGTTCTTAAAGTCCTTGGCCTTCCTGGTCCTCCACTTCGCACAATCTTAACAAATGCGACACATACACACTACAAAAACACAACATACAAAAACATACAAAATAATCACTCCGAAGTATCACGGGATGTTGGTAAGAAAAAACAACTCCTTTTTCTTACATGTCTTTTACTGCATACCTCCAGTGTAGTACGCCATACTTTTATGTCACCTACATTAATAATGTGAAAAATACGAAAATTGGATTTGTTATATCCAATTGCCAGTTCCCCTATATCTTCGCAACAAAGCGCTTTTTCAAAAATCATCAAAGGATAAAATATCCTTAGAATAGTCCAAGGAATAACCTCTTGAATTTTTGCCGCATGTTTAACTAACACCCTGTATAATATTAAACAGGCAGTGCACCATATTTTTTATCGTTTATATCCAATAAAAATTCCAATTCGTAACATTTATAATGAATTTTCGAATAATTTTTGTTTTCAACAATGTTTTTCTTATTTCTTATAAAAGAGGCACTTGGATTGAAACTTCTTACGTTTCCTTTTAGTTTCATGACCCTCGATAAACATCGTCGTAAGTCCTTTTCTGTTCGAAACATTCTTTTAGTACTTGTAAACATTCAACAATTATTGTTGTTATTGCCAAAATACCTTAAAAATCGTTTGTCTTTATAAAAATATTTATGTTTCAGTTAAATGTATTATTAATGTATTCAGAAATATTGTACCTCAAATAGGTATTTTATAAACAGAGATCTATTAACGTTCCGCGAGTTGCTGGTTCTCTATAGGCCCTGTTTTTTCAGTCCTGCTCTAATTCCCTTCGTTTTCAAAGAAATAGCTCACCTTTCTGTACCCGTAGCCAACATGACATAGATACGTACTTTTATCCGCACGCGTATCCGTTTCAAAGTGGGAAAATTGAATCTAAAAAAATAATGTGTGTATTCTTTGATCGTTGTTTCATTTATCCCTGGGCATTGTGCGGTAAATTTTCCGCTATTGCATTACACAATGGAAAAATCGGGGGATGTATTCGCTTTCGCGCGGCTTCCCAATCGTAAATTCAACTTTATTGGGTATCGGGTGGCTTTCTGTTTCAGTTTTTTGTTTGTCGTGCGGCGCACAGAGATACGGTTTCCTACTGATAATTTTGTTTGCCTGATGTATTACGGACGCCGACGCGGATATCTATCCGGGTCGAGCCTGAAGGCCGGAGGAAAACGCTTTTGCGGAAAGTTTTTTCAGAGTTTATGGACGAGGAAAAATTGCGTTTTAGACAAGCACACAACCGCGCCTAGAAGGAACCGAAATCGATGTGTATATGAGAACTTATATTAAATATAGGGTTAATAAGCGTGTCAGAACTTTCAAGCCAAGATTGAGATTGCTTTAGGATGCAAATGTCAAATCTTGATAACAAATGTGTCCAGTACATCGTTTTTGACACAATTTGACAAAAAAAATGTCAGGATATACCGGTTGCATGCCACTGAACTTACCCATTAAACTAACATTTTATAATGATACTATATGGTATTTTATATGAGCATAGGAAACGTAGCAACTTATACCACTAAAATAATAATTGTGGAAGAACTTATTTGTTTTCTCTTTTTATCGCGATCAAAAGTGGGTTTATTTTTACTCCTAATTAAACGATCGACAACGCTGAACTGCCAATTAAAACACGCGAAACAAAAAGCATTCGACTGACTCATCTTTTAAGCATAAATAACAGTCACCTGTCACGAGTTATGCAACGCCCGAGTTTTATAGTTCTAATATCTGATATTACTCATTATTTCCGGTGCATATTGGCACCGACTCTGGCCATAAATCTTTCCCGGCCGATGCGAGCGACAAAATAGAACGGCTCCGAATTAAAAGTTTTGAATTTAAGTTTTGTACGCTCACGGGGGTAGCACAAGAGTAAAACCGTACAACTCAATTTATCCCGCTTCTGATATCCCGGTTCAGACTTAATTTCGGACCGAGTGTCAGTAAGACGTGTTATATTGGAAGTTATTTTCTAATCTGGCCGTCTCGCACGTATTATATTGGGAGGTAATATGCACGCGTTCGCGGAGACGTCCTTGTTATTGGACTTGGTCTTATTTATAGTTGGTAATTTTTATGTACGGCTTCTCTATCTACAAAGTAAATGTACAAGGCGTGCCACAGCAACGGATGTTTTTAAATGTTGTTCTATTTTACGGGATATCGCAAGAGACTGCTGTCACTTTTAACCTTTCAAAGGGTGTCGGCCATCTAGCCTATTCTGGCCTGGCAACTAAAAGATCTATTGCGACACTCCCAATCTAGTTAGAGCACCTTATCATGCTTTGTATGCTTTGTCCTCTGAATTAGACCCCACAGCCTCGAACGGGCCCTTCCATGCAGCTATTAGCCATGGTTTTCTTTTTCCAAGTATTTGAAATCTCATGCAGTCTCGTCAGGCCCTCACACTGACACAGCACATATATATATTGGGGTTTCCTCTCTTTCTTGACATAATCTGCATATGGCTTCTCCTTCTCATAGCTGACTCGCAGTATCCTATTAGGAGATCCACTATTATTCTAATGGTTTTTTTATTCTGTCTCAACAAATCAATCGTGAATTTCAGCGATCGTTCTTTGATGAATATCTTTGCCTTTCTCAGCCGTGACAGATTCCTCCACCATTCCCGAGATTGTTTCCAATAATAGTTCTAGTCCTATGAAGTCTTTTGATGCCCATTCTCCGACTAATGCATCTGCCTCTTCAGCACCCTTGTGTCACTCGTATTCAGGCATCCAAGATAGAGTCACTTTATTCTGATTTTCTAACTCTTTTAGGATACTCAAACAGTCCCAAACCAGTTTTGACGAGACGTACGAAGACCCTTTGCCTGCATCGCCGCTTGGCCGTTCCTCGCCTTATTGCCTCCTTGACGCAGTATTGTATTGGTGCTACTTCACCCTGAGAAACAGTTTCCCATTTGCCTAGACTTATTGGCATTTTGGTTGTTGGCCTCGTTCCATAAATCCCGGCCCCTACTTCCTGTTCTGTCTTGGAACCATCCGTATACCAGACTGTGGTGTTATTGGGGGACCACTTTTCAATTTATTGTCAAATCAATAGAATTTTGTTACAATGAAACAGTAGTAATTTTATATCTATACTCGTCGGTTAAAATAATAGGCAGTGACGTTTTACTGCGTGACGTGTTAAATTGTGGTGGGGACTGTAATTCCATAGGCGTACGCAAAAAATCATTGGAAAGGTGCTAATATGTCAAATAAATATAAAAAATATCAAAACATGAACGGTGTTATAGAAATTGTGAATTGTTTTTAAAACTCACCGTATAGATTAGTTGTACATCGGACGATATTGATGAATATTGCTACAAATATTAAAAGAACGCTCTTAAGAATTATTTGCCCTTTCTTCCATGATGTTCTCGGTAAATTCTCTGTTCGCCTGCTATGGTAAGAGGTATTATATTATGCATTACAAAAACTGCACCACGTTCCAAGTGGTGTAAAACAGATTCAAACCATTTTTGAAACACTTCGCTGTTCTTATCTTCGTGATAATCACCAGTCTTTCGCGACTCAAACATATGTAGACCATTTACCAAAAATCCCGAATCACTTCCAATATGAATTATTAGTCTTCATCCTTTTCCGGAAGGTGCTTTTAAACCTGTAGAAAATCCATCCATAAACGCTTGCCTTCTGTCCTGTACGTAGCAATCTTGCCATACTTTTATAACACAGTATAACTTTCATTTAACCATGCCTCATCTATATAATATACCTATTTTCCTATTTAAAACGCGAAATTCTCTTATCTTCTCCAAATATTTTCGTCTCCATGACACAATCTCATTTTTCTCCTCTCGCTCTTCTCTTCTCGGAACGCTCTTCCGATTGCGTTTGCAATATTTGAAATTCATTTCATAAATTGTCCTTATAAGCAATTTATACGAGAGATTGGGCAAATCGTTGTCTTCTGACAACCTGAACTTTAGTTACTGTTGGGATTTCATTTTTGAAAAAGAAACTGAATTTTTCACTGAAAAGCATATTTCACATTTTCGTTCACGGTAATTTTTTTTCTTCCCCGTGTTTCCATTTTCTTCTTCTTTGCGTCTGTGTCTCCACATTTTATTGCACGAAATACACTTCGAAAGGAAACATTTGTTAATTCACTACCGGTTCCGCCTCATCCACTACACTTAAATTTTTATCGCGCGCTTGTAATCCCTCATAGACATTTTTTATCAAACGAATTTCCTCACTTGTCAGATGAAATCGTTTACACGTTTCTAATCCACTACTGCCCGCGATCGCTTCCAGAATAAAATTCTTTTCTTCGAACACTAAATAAACTAAGTAACACTTGTCACTTCACAGTAAACATCTACAAAAATAAGTTAACCAATTAATCTATCCAGTTGAGCCACAAATTCCCGCGTACTACGCTTATGTCAGGCTGCGATGAAATACTTGGATGTATGTGAAATGCGCATGTCCGATCTTCTTGACACTCTTGACCTTTGTTGCATAGGTTGCATATCTCGCTCTTCGTTTTTTAACCCGTTAAACAAAAACGGAACTATATTCGACGTAAAGAATTGTGGTGGCAGGGAATAGAGAAGCATGGAACCACCATGGAACAGACAATTTATAGTTCTGTTCAATAGTAATGCGTAAGCGGCATCACTTTTCTATGTGCTAACGTTTGTACCGCTATGTATTAAATATTTACACTTCGTCCCTATTCTGTATCGAATTAGATCATACGTCACTGCCTATTATTTTAGCCGACGAGTGTAGTAATTTATACCGAATGCATTTATAAGCATTTATATTTTAGTATATGAGTTACGGAGAGGATGTAAATATAAACTTTTTGTTTGTTGCTGCATAGCTTGCAATTTTAGTCGGGGCAAAATAAGGAAGTAGCTAAAGCTGCCCGGCTTCATCGGCACGGTTGCCTTTCGTAGGCGAATAATAATAATTTAAAGCAGAGAAAATAGAAACACAGTATGGAAATGCTCTCATAATCGCATTAACAAATCCCCACCCGGCTGGAAATATATATTTTATGAAAGTAATGAGTGGAAACGTCGAGAGAAGTTTAAATACAATCCCGGAGTTTTAACTCCCTCCTCATCTATTTGTTTCGCATTTCAGCCGGGAAAACTTGGAAAAAAATTAGTAGGTATTATCATCAGGTGCAGTGCTATTTTATATGCACTACGAATATATGCACTTTACAGTTGAAATTAAATGCGATAGGGTTGTTATAAAATGTTGGCGTTTTACTAATAAGTTACGTGAACGACATGTTACAGTTGATACGCAGTACAAGAACACATAATGTAAAGAATAAAATTCATCCGTGATTTTTATCAAACATCCTAGGAAAGGTCAAATTCAATTTTGAAATGTGCGTATTTTGGTATTATTGGTATTTTCTGTCAAGCATTCTGGGAAAGGTCAAACTCATTTTTGAAATGTGCATATTTTGGTTATATTATTAAGTGCCAAAGCCATACTGCTTAGCGTATTATTAGCAAAAACTTATACTTTGTGAGGAACATACTTTCAAACAAAAGTGACACTAACTGAAATATATGTAAAAAAACTTACGTTGCATATGACAACTTTGAAGTGTTTTCTTTATTTACCATAAAATATTAACTTCGGTAAGTTCCCTTTGTCTGCAAATTGGGTTACCTTAGCTATTTTTGATTTTAAATGCGAGAAATTAGTTATTGAAGTACATGTTGGATTCTCATGTAAAGTTACAAATTCCATAATTCTCTTATAAACTGCGATTATTTATTTATATACAGTGTCATTCACGGTGACCGTCTGTTAGACGTATTTCCAAAACTAATAGGGATATAAATTTAAAATTTTGACATTCCATTTTAGCAGGACTATTTTTTTTTAATATTTTCTATTTATTTCTACTTCCAATTATACCCATAAGGTCAATAGTTATTCAGATCAAGTAAATTTATCAAGTAATATTGATTGTTATATTATCATCGTAGTTTTCCACTATTTTGCCGTAGTTGACAAGGTTATCAATATGCTTTATAGATGGAACACCCTCTATATTTACCTAAAACATTTAACACCTATAAGACATTATAGGTATAATGTATATAAGCACAATTGAAACCGTATAAAAACTAAAAGCCGGCAAAAACAGTCGGCATCTCTTTATTGTACATGGGCGGAGGTAGAAATGTTTGCTATTAAGAAAATGTTATAGAGATCCTATTATTTTGTGTTTATTAGTACCTATTATTTGTAGCCAATGTAGCCAATAACATATTTTATTATTGTTACGTATTATTTATGTTTATTATTGTTATTTTTATTGTTTATTTAACAAAACTAAACTACGCTTGGTAATTGGTATTTACGCGCTGCACTGGAAAACTATTGATGATATTTAAGCACTCGGCACGGGAAACAAAAAAATGATTTACATCCAGCAGACCAATCTGTTTATTCTCTTTACACCAGCGCGCAGTTGTAGATGGTTCATCGGGCTGATTAGATGTCCAGTGTAGGACTCACATGTACAGTTTTAGTTACTAATCGAATCACGATACCATTGCTAAATACATAGGATGAAATATGAAGACAAGTGCGCACGGTCCTGTGCCTTAACACTGGCCAGTTCCAATTGTCCTTATATACACTATACTACCAAAGTTTACAGAATGTTTATTCTGTAAACTTTGGTACAGAGCCAGTTTCTGGCTCATAATTATATTGTATCTACTGTGTTTTGCACGTGAAGCTATTTCAAGAAACCCCTGCCAAAATTGAACTGATCGCCGCTGATGACGTACACCCTTGTAGGGAGCAAAGACAAGGGAGTATTCCTTAACTAATAACGTAATAACTTCCCGCATTCAGGGGATATGTCACGGGAAGGCTCCAATTTGCCATTGTAAATTCAAACCTAGTCCGAGATTAGATTCACTTTGTGTCTTTATGAGAAGGCTGGAGCTACTGTAGTAGTATAATTACTTGTGTTGGTGCGGCTTCCGCTGAAAATTTAGATGGCAGCGGAAAATAAATTAAATTTGAACTTCATTACTTGGGTTTTGTAATGTCTTTTTATTTTATAATTTTTACGTTATCAGAAAGTATGTATACTGAATTACATCTAGCTAAACCCGATTATTAGAGGCTCCTATATTGAGACCTAAAATTGAGGCTGCTTTATGAGGTGCATGTCACTCAACCGCTATATATATGGTGTTTGTAAAATACTGATACAGCATTTATAATACTCATCAAGTAAGTAAAAAAGTTATTATAAACTTTTATGAAGCCTAAAACGCACCCTTTGGGAATTACAGGCCTGCTATTTATTAATGGAAACTAATTTAGAGAACTGTATGGCCCTTCTCTCACGGGTCGGCTCGACATCGGTTCGGTATGTTTTCGGTATGCAGAGCCAATGTCGCTTCCATGTATTCAAAATGCCGACCGCACACGGCGCGGTGCGGCGCGGCCTCGATTCTGTATGCTTGCGGGATACCGCGTATCGGCATATTTTCTATCGGCAAACGTCCAGTACCGCGCGGCGTGATTGACAGTGAAGTGATTGAAGTGTCCAAAATAATTATGACGACTGAACTAAATTTTGTATTGGAGGTCGAAAAGTATGAGTGCCTTTATAATTACTGCAGATAATGTAGTCTGCAGTTTATGTTTCTTTCAAGATAAGGATGAATCCAATATTTTTTCTTTCTTCGTCTTATAATTTTTAAATTGACGACATCTTTTTGGAGCCGTTGGATATCTATGATATAAATTTACAGACCCGTGTGAGAATAAATTGCGGCACAGCATCATTTCGACAATTGCCGCGCCGTTACCGTACCGATGTCACGTCGACCCGTGAGAGAGCGCGCTAAAAGAACCGAACTAGCAACCGCACCTACCATTCTGTGTTAGCTATTGGCAGTTACCAATTTTTTTCGCGTATCATGATGCTTTTCAGACATAATTTACATGAAAATGTTTGCCAATATCGATTTAAAGAAAGAAGATCAATGCTAAAAATCAAATAATGTTGAATCAAAAAAAGTTACAGGGTGAGCCACTTTGGAAAGCTCTTCTACACAAGGAAACATCCATAAAAGATAATAAAATAGATTATATATTAATAATAATAAATAAAAATGTAATAATGAAAATAGAGAATATTAAATTTAATTAACGCGCCTTATTTAGCACAAAAAGTTATGTGAATGTCTAAAATTGGGACTATTTATCTTTTACCGTTCTCTAATAACTATAAAAGCACTTTTTTATTTATTGCTATGAGTACTACATGCTGTATCATTTAAGAACAGTATTTTAGAAACACGTATGTGAAAGTATCGAAACAAGTAGGTATGTGCCAATACAGCAATATACTGTACGTTTCACGAAGTTGTATCCCGGATTGGAATGTTAGTATATATCTCCAACGTATGGTGCGTCGTCATGTTATTAGTTAAATTCAATGCATTGGCACATCTCGGTTACGGACCGCTACAAATTGAGATGGTGTGATTTAAGCGAGCGTGCCAGTCTCGCACAGGATTGTCCAGCGAATCCTGACAATCCGAACATTCCAATCCGGGATACAACTTCGTGAAACGTACAGTAGGTATCATTGGAGGTCTTTTCCTTATTATTTTAGATAGACAGACAAGATCTTAGATAGACTTAGATAGATACAACCTTATATCAATATATTCCTGAAAAAAACGTTCTGCGCAAAAATGTATTAATTTGCAGAGGTATTGTATTTGATAAAATAAAACTTACATGTCGGGCAGATTTCTTACTAAATATTAGTGATAAAACCATCATCTCCACCACATTGTCATAACTAATTGCTTAATAAATTGCCATCAAATTTGTGGAGAAAACCAAAATAGAAATTGAATTCTCTGAACTTTCTGAAAACCGGTCTACTTTTTTAGGATATTATTGGGCTCAAGATTCTGCATTTTCAATCTAATTTAATTAATACTATATTTTTATTTATATCATTTCCCATCTGTTGATTTTATAGTTTGTTAATAATTCAGTTTTAGGGAGACATTTTCAAAATGAATGAACAAAATGAAAATTACTAATTATTAAACAACATTAAATATAGAAGTTATATTATCAAAATATATCATGATAGATATAGTATAATATATAAGTAATATAAAAATGATTGAGGTTTTCCCAAGTAATTTTCAGAAAGTACTTTTGTACCCAGACTCAGTGTTATTAAACTTCCAATGATAGCTGACAAAATAAAGTTCATTTGTTCATAAATACATGACAGACCAACTCCAGAACCAACTCCAAAGAGGTGATTCTGGACTGAACTTTCTATCCAAATATGTAAAATTATAGAGGGTGTTCCATCTATAAAGCATATTGATAACCTTGTCGACTATGGCAAACATAGTGGAAAACTACGATGATTATATAACAATTAATATTGATAACCTTATCTGAATAACTATCGACCTTATGGTTATGCTAGAGAAAAGTAGTTCCTGTTCTATTTGAATATACGCTGTTGAGTGAAGGCAGTTAATAAAATATGTAAATTACTAATGAAAATCTTTAAAGTTTGTTGGAGAGCAAAGGATTAGTAACATTCCTCTTCCTATTATATTATTTATACTCCGGCTGCATATTAATGTGTTGGGGAAGTGTGAGATATGACCCGGAAGTGTCTGAAACCCTGAGGCGCTCTCAAGTAATTTTGACTGAAATAGAGAACTCTGTAATAATAAAGCTTAATACATATATTTTTTCAAAAATCTTATTATAATAATAATAACCAGAGATTAATAATAATCTCTTACCAACGAAACTGAATATTTTATGATATATTTAGCAAGATTTGTACATGGTATTCGCGTATATTTTGACCCCTACCTACAGGGGTTATTACGAAAGTTAGAAAAAAAATTTAAATGCAAAAGTTGTTTGGTTTTCACGTATTATCTTTTAGCTAGGTAAAAAAAATTGCATGTCGTAAACTTGGGAAAACCCGTTGAACATAATATTTTTAAATGGGACACCCTGTATAATTTTACACGCTTGAGGAAACATTTTTTTCCTGATTTCAAAAATAAATATTTTCTTGACATTTACACTGACAGTTTTCGAAATATTCGACAGCGAGTACCATAAAAAAATAGAAAAAATACAAAGAACTAAAAATATTTAACACTAGAAACCAACAGTAATAAAAAAATATTTAACGATTTTCGATGTAGCCTCCTTAGTTAAACATTTTCTAATATTTTCATTTTTTAATATTTTTTTTATAATTTATTGTAAACATTAAATATTAAACATTTCGAAAACTGTCAGTGCAAATTTCAACAAAATACATATTTTTCAAATCCGAGAAAAAAAATTTCCATAAGTGTCTAAAATTATAAAGGGTGTCTCATTTAAAAATATTATGTTCAATTGGTTTCCTCAAATTTACGACATGCAATTTTTTTTCGACCTAGCCAAAAGATAATACATGAAAACCAAACAACTTTTGTATTTAAAATTTTTTCTTAACTTTCTTAATAACCCCTGCAGGTAGAGGTCAAAATATACGCGAATACCCTGTACAATAATATTTACAATAAATACATATAGAAATTAAATTAATTACCAGGAATTGATGTTAAGTTTCCAAATTTTTGGGTTTTTTCAAATATTTCAAAACCTAATCGTGTTAGCCTTGATTTTTTGGGGGCATTATGTTGGTCCCCTGATTACGCAACTTTCCCCCCATTTAAGCTTCTTCATACCTCTTACAGTTCCCGTTTTCGATATCCCAATGGTGAGAAGCAAATTTGCAACAGCCTGCATATACGGGGTGTCCCATCGAAAAGTATCACATTTCGCCGCCTTATATCTCGAAAACTAAAAGAGATATCGGGACGCGGTTTGGACAGAACGACTTAAGATTTTTGTAAGTTTTTTTTGGCACTGTTGCCAAATCTCCAAATATATTGTTAAATTTTTTATTGAATACGCTCGTCTTTGGAGTAAAATTACTTGCTTATATTAACTGGAACACCCTGTATATTTTGCCATAATCAAAAAGCCTAATCACTGTACTTTTCAAAAAGGTATACATTGTTTACATTATCTTGAGAATTGGAGCCACAAAATTCAGTTTAATGGGAGCACCTCTTACTTGAACAGTTTGTGAAGCTGATCTTCGTTTTCACAGTACCCATGAAAAAGAAAAGTACAATAATAAATTGTATTGTCAGTTGTGTCAAAAATTTGAAGTGTAGATATAAAAATGTTCACATTAGAAGGATCACACATTTTTGATCATTTTACTACTAAGGATGCAAAAATGTATATTGAAGTAAATGGTGGGCAGTTAAAACAAATTGTTTTCTAACTTATTCAAGTAGTTTTTATTTATACAGTTGTTTTGATTATTTTATCTGTTATTTTTATTACTGTCTTATTATTATTACTTTTATTACTTGTTATTGTTAACAAAACTCGTTCCTACCGATTATTAAAGAATTATTTTTTCTCCCTATTTTTTTTTCCTTTAAAAAGCAAATGCAGTCAAGTTCTACATCAAGTTTGATCTGAGATTTTAAAATTTTAAAATATATAAGGTATTTTATTTAAAATAAGTGTTCAAAAACTTAAAAATAACTTTACAAAGAAGAAGGTATTTTTTTCATTCGTAATAACCCAAATAAGAGTACCTACTTCTAACAAATTTAATTTTGTGGCTCCAATTCTCAAGATAATGTAAACAATGCATACCTTTTTGAAAAGTAGAATGATTAGGCTGTCTGATTATGGCAAAATACACAGGGTGTTCCATTTAATATAAGCAAGTAATTTTACTCCAAAGAGGAGCGTATTCCATAAAAAAATTACTAATATATTTGGAGATTTGGCAACAGTGCCAAAAAAAATTACAAAAATTGTAAGTCGATCTGTCCAAACCGCATCCCGATATCTCTTTTAGTTTTCGAGATATAAGGCGACAAAATGTGATACTTTTCGATGGGACACCCAGTATTATGCAGGGTGTTCCATGTAGACCTTCCATTAGACATTTCTAAAATAATACGCCTACTGGAATTCTGAAAATTTATATACGGGTGTTTCTCACAATTTTCTATCGATTAAAAATATTGTCGGTGACGTCACACTTCCGGTTTTAATGGAAGTAAACATCAACTCGCTTATTTCAAATGGAATGTACAATTTTTTATTTCATTTTTGGATTCTGCGTCAAATTTAAAAGTCAGTTTCATAAGAATTTCCTGTCTCTAAACTCAATCGTTTCTGAGATATTTCGACTTTTTCAAAAATTTTGGAAAAAAATATACTTACGCTTAATCGGTTCTATCTCTTCTAGTTTTTAATGTAGAGGGCTAAAATTTTAGACGAAAAATACTAAAAGGTATACAAACATCTGTAGTGTTCGAAAGTTGATGCAAGTTATACAGGGCGTCAAAAAAACACCGACCAATTGTCTCAGATTCAAAGTTCAATAACTCGCTTATTTTAAATACAACACCCTATGTTTTATAATGCTAATGCATATAGCTTTTAATTCTCTTTGGATTGGTATTAACATTCTCTATACCTATACCTGTAAATTCCACCGATTTGAAGATATGGAAGAATGGAAGGTCTACGTGGAACACCCTGTATAGTGGTGGTTTTAATTGTTCTACAAGATATTAAATTACCACATAATAAAGTCTCCCTCAATCAGCTTTTCAATAAAATAACTTACACTCGGTATGGCCATTTTAAGAATATCTATCTTTTTTCTCTATAGACCATCTAATGCAATCAAATGAAATATTTATAAAATTGGTGATAGAATATAAACTTAGAAAACGTTTATATTCGTTTTTCTATTTTTTATTTTAAATAAAAAAAAATTATGTGTTCGATTTCCACGTAATGTCCCATTTTAAAATAAAATATATAATAAAATATAAAATAAAATAACTTACACTCGGTATGGCCATTTTAAGAATATCTATCTTTTTTCTCTATAGACCATCTAATGCAATCAAATGAAATATTTATAAAATTGGTGATAGAATATAAACTTAGAAAACGTTTATATTCGTTCTTCTATTTTTTATTTTAAATAAAAAAAAATTATGTGTTCGATTTCCACGTAATGTCCCATTTTAGCTATATAATTGTCACTTTTAAGCAATATAAATACTAGCAATGCCTAAGTTGAAGGTTCTCGGTTCTCCTTTTTAATGATGTGTCACTGTTAACTGTAACTTTAACAGTATTTATAATTTCTAATTTTGAAATTACGTGCGTACATCTCAACATTATACGTTTTAAATACAGCCCACTTAAGGTCACGTTATCAATTGCATGAATATGCCGATAATTTTTCTTTGTCGTAATTTGTCGAATAATATTTTCCACAAATGACGTGCTACGTCCGATTCATTCAACACGCACCACATTTTACACAATTTTAAGAAATTCAATGAAACTTTACATAAGAACTATGTCCCTTCAGAGCAAATTGTTTAAATTTATGTAATTTAAACAATTTACTCTGAAGGGAAATAGTTCTTATGTAAAGTTAGAAAAATATTGAACTTTTCCTAAACAATGCGAGAGTCAATTAACAATAAAGAAGATTTCTTGCTTTGGACATAACTAATTGCGTAATAGTTTCAGTAAGTTACTGCTAGATGACACTGCTGTCAAAAAGTAACTAAATTATTTAGGGACATTTTGTGTTTAGTGTTTACTGCAGTGGTAAGACATCGTTTAACTATTTTAAGGACAGAAAAACGCACCTATTTAAAACTGGCCTAATTGTTCTTTGACAATTATAAATTTAATATTGGGGCACATTGATTGTTTCATATAAGGCTACTAAATTTGTAACGTGCAACATAAAAATTCCTAAATTGCAGTCGACCAGTACGGTTTTTGATAAATGTGTTACAGTTTGTTTGCGATTGTATTTTCAGTGCGACTATGTTTCGCTTGTCTAAGTTCACACTGATTACGTTCAACTCATCTTTTGACTGCTTCGTCGGCAAAGCAGTGCAAACGCGGCCTTAAGATCAAATTTTCCATATAGGCGGACCGGCACCGAAAATCCAGCATATACCAAGGAATTTATATACATGGAACGATTATGAAAGCTACGCGAGTATTCCAATTTTGAATCCGCCATTTTGATGGCTGAAAATTGGTGGGAAATTTAACAGTATTAACCTAGCCTCTTCAATTAGATAGCAATAACAAATAAAAACCACAGAAAGCAGCAAGTAAAACTTTTGAATAAGAAAAATTCTAAATAGGTATAAGAAATGTTCAATATTTTATAGTTTAATTACAATTATTTGTGAAAAATAAAATATATCGTCACCAAACTTTCTTGTAAAATTGTTGAAGGTACAAACGAAATATTTTGTGTACCTACCTATGTATCTTTTGTTCACATTATGTAAAATACACCATTAGCCGTTTAGAAAAGTAAATATTTAAAATGCATTATGCATATAAAATTTAACTATCCTTTACCTTACTTTAACTATCCTGGCTTATTTTGTGTATTGTTTATGTTCGCAGTTTTCATAATTTACTATTATATTAGTTAGGAACTATGTTGCATGTCTCTTAAGACTTTCAATTCTTGTTATAACATCCGAATTTACCTGGAATAATTACGAAAGTCCAATACTAAAATATTGTCACTCAAAGTCTATAAATCAAAGGAACACAATAATAAACACACACTGAATCAAACCGAGAGAATCACAATAAAATAAACCAACAAGACGCCAAAAGCCAAAAATACAAAACAAACGCTATTTACCAAATTTACCCATACCACTGTTGCCGTGATAGGAAGATTTGAATCATTGAATTTTTAGATTAGAAAGAAAAAGACACTAGACTTCTAAGGTCTTGGTCAGATGTACCAATACAAAATGTAGAAAAGTTGGGAGCAGTGTTACATCAAAATGGTGGCTCCCATGTTTCCACACAAAATTGGATGCGCAGTCGTCTATAATCGTCCCATGTATATAAATTCCTTGGCATATACCCGCAAAATTATTAGGCATCTAAGGAATCTCCGAAGGTACACCGCTCGCCCAGGACGGGACAAAAGTAATCCGCATACAGCCTTCGGGATTGCATCCATGCGGGTTCCGCCTAATTGCCCTGATCTGCTCTCCGCGTTCGCCTGGTTGCACTCTCAAAGTCCCCGTAACGCAATCAGGATGGGTCTGGGCCGAAGTCTGAGATGAAGCCCGCTGTATTTGAATTAATACATTCTCCGATATTTCCGACCGCAGCCAGCGGTGACGCCATTTAGGATATTATCCTTATTAACGTGGAGCCCAGCCGGACCTGGATTATGTTGTTCGTTGGGGGTTTATTTGCGATATGCAGATATGAATGCAGCCTGACGTCATCTACGTTACTGCAAGTTTTAGCACCGCAGAGGCAACGTGAGATGGTTTAATTCACGTAATTTTAGAGGTACTTGTTTGTCACATCAGATACATCATGACGTAGAAATATTAAACCTATTTGTTCATATTGAAGCGATAATGACACCCAAAAAACTGATAACTCTCATGAAAATATTATTTTTTTATCACCTCCTGTTGTTTTACAAAACGCGGCATATATTTGAATTAAAAATGTAATATTAGATACACACTTGTGATCATGATCCCTTACAGTAGCATTAAAACCAAATGATTAGTAAAGTGGATACTAGAAGCGGATGGTTTTTATAAAAAATCGTGAAAATAATTGTTTTGAAAAAAACATTGATCTCATTTAGATGTTTCAAATATAACAATAAGAAAGGTAGAAAATAAATTAAAATTCTCGGTTTATAGAAAACCAACAACTTCGGACGCAATTATACCAGCAAATTCGTAGCAGCCCTGGCAAATAAAAAAGTCGGTTTTCCATAGTTTAATACATAGCCTTTTAATGTTTCCCCTAGAAAAAGCAGATTTTGAAAAAGAATTAAGTACAATCAAGCAAATTGCAAGAAACAACGGATATAAAGAAAAACTATAGATAACATGATAAAAAACAAAAGGAGGAAATTAATTCGTCGGGGGTTTATATTCGGGAAAAAGAAGCCACCTATATGTAGTTATATTAATCACGACCCAGGTTATAGCGAATAAAGAGCTCACAGATAAGAACGAAACGGGTATAAAAGGATTAGTGTCACCAAGGGCATATTATATAATATTAAGGGGATATTGGGAGGATTTTGATAAACAACAAAGAAAGGGTTAATAAATTAAAACAATCGGGAGTGTACCAAATTAACTGCGTGGATTGTAATGCCGTGTATGTGGGTCAAACCGGTAGAAGTATTGAAACTAGAGTAAAAGAACATAAAAAATCCATACTAAATAACGCAAAAAATTCAGGATTTTCGACGCGTTGTATAGAAAACAATCATTTTATAGATCTGAAAAATGTAAAGGTACTGCATCGAAAAAAGAGAGTAAAGCGCTTAGATCTGTTAGAGCAATTAAAAATTAAAATATTTTTAATTAGAAATCCTTGTACTACGAATGATCAGATAGATTTTACACTTTTGCCCTTCTTAGAAAAGGTACTAAAAACTCGGGCTTTGCCAGATGGTAGGATCAATCGGGGTAGGTACTCGTAAACAGATAAATAACTAAAACGCTCTTGGAAACATTTAGTAATAGACATTTACTCTATTGAAAAAGGCCTTATAAGCCGAAATACTAGTATATAGAGTGTTTTTTATATATTTCTTGCAACATCTAAATGAGATCCATGTTTTTTTCAAAACAATTATTATCAAATGACTAGCATCTATTGTACAATAATTGGAGCAATTTAGCAATTAAGTTATTTTCTATCTTCAAGAAGGTAATATATTTTAAATATTTATCCCTTATGAAGAAGCCACTTCACAAGATAAAGATTGGTTTGAAGTTGAACTCGTAGAAACATTGGAGGAAATATTATTGATATACTATACTTCCGAATCGTTAGAAAGAGGGCAATTAGTTGGATAAATATGAGATGCAATCCTCTGTTTGTTTTCTAAAGAACCTTTCAAGTATCCTTCTGCAACAGTCGAACTCTTATGTCGAATAGCTAACAAGCTAGCGGATATATCTGTAGGCGAAACAATGTCCGCAGTATGTTCACTATTTGGTAATTTAAATGATATGGCAATATTTGGAGACATCTTTCCAAAAATGTTTATTCCAACTGATCTGTTTGAATCGTAGATTTATTACTAGTGGATTTATAAAACGACGTTGATGGTTGACATGAACTGCACACAATTCTAAATACTTACTCTAGTCTATTAATTTGACAGATTTCTTTACGGCGACGCGGGACTGGAATACCCATACCAGCAGCTGCTTTAAACATCAAATACTCCCTCTTTTACGCTTCTTCAATAATATTTTTTATTTTTTCCTTTGATTATGTCCTCCTTTGCGTTTCAAGGATGTCATTAGTTGGTAAAACTGACATGTCTTTATTGTGCTCGGCATTTCACATCTTTTGTCATTGAAAGATGTGACCAAAGTGTCCGAGAGTTCTAAATTTATTACCAATATATCTGTATCTAGGCTATTTCAAATTGTTATTTGAATTTAATGGGCAACAAATCTAAAGTTGCCCTTCTAGCTGCTTCCGCTTCAATTTATTGAGGAATCGACTGTTTTCTTCTGAAATTAAATTAATATTGGAACTCATAATATTAGAATAGTTTTTGTACATTCAACAAGTATGTGTCAAAAAATAAGCAAAGGTGATTTATTTGTTTCATGAATTCTATAACCTACTGAAATTTCTGAGTAACCATTAAAATAATTATAAATATTTTTAAAGAAACTTTATTATGTTTTGATGGTGTTTACAGAAAAAACATTGCAAGATCCACATACTACAAGTGTTTTTATTTTGTTTGTGGAGATCCTGGCTCACTAAACTTTCTGACTCACAAAACCAAGATTTGGCCAAAAATTAAAAAATTTTCGGTTCAACTTAATCTCTTGGTTAAATCTGAAATTAGTGTCAAACGATAGTTTATGGGAAGTTAAGGCAGAAAAGTGCAAACCGTTTTGGTTGATCTCAAACCTGGTTGATCTTTAGATTTTACAGGGTGTGAAAATTGTAAAATGTCAATATTCATCTCTCAATATTTCAAAAACAATTGAAGATAGGTATAAGACATCATACATGAAATGTGTTTAGAATTTCACGTAGAATCCGGAAATTATATAATATATAGGGTGTTCCATTTAAAATAAGCAAGTTGGTGTCGACTTCCGGTTATACCGGAAATGCCAGAAACGGGAAAATATTTTAAAAAGGTAGGCCCCACTGCCCTTTGTAAATAAGCAAATTTCCAAAATCACCCTGCGTATGTACTTTTCCATATATCGATCGCGGCCCTTTCCGGTGGAACACCGTGTATATTTTTGATATACTATCTTATTTTGTCATTTATTTTTCATCAAGTTATTCACCATTGAATAGGTACTTACTTGCGATTGCGAAAAACATAATATAAAGCAGAGGTCGAATTGTTGCCATTTTTTATGGCTGGCTCTTTCTGTTTCAGGAATTTTTCGAAAAATTAGGAACCTACGATAATGGTTTCGATATATGGGGTGGCGAAAATTTGGAGCTCTCCTTCAAAACTTGGATGTGCGGCGGTACTTTGGAAATCGTTCCTTGTTCGCACGTCGGCCACATATTCAGGTAAGAAGCATTTTTTTTTTATTAATAAAGGTTCGTTTGCTTTACAGAAGTTATACATAGGTATATTAGTAGAGATTTTGGTATTAAGAACTTCATCGTTATAAGTATTTATCTACCCAATATCGATATTGAAAATTAATTTAGTTATTGTTTATTTTAATATTTGTTAGGTGGTGTTAATTCTGTTCAATTGCATATAAAAAATGGAAACATTATTTATAGTTCACGTGGCACGTTTATAAATTACAAGATCATTCGACATTACTTTTCATTTTCTGGCGAAGGCGCTGGTGTTGTATCCTTATAAATTAAAGCGGATCCTGATATGATTTCAATCAACTATATTAATTAATTATTGTTAATTTTGGCGGATGCTCCTCATTTTTAATTTAGCCTACTATTATTTTTTTTAAATCATAGGTTTGTTTCAATAAAATCAGTTTTTTTGCAAGATAATTTTGTTTGCTAAATATTTACCTGCATTGTCTTTAATATCTAATCAAACCATTTGATAAAATACAAGGATACCAGGGTGGTTCCTTACGAAGGACCTCGACAATTAAATCTATTTCCTGTTCTTCCTGTACTTCCTTCCTGTTCCGCCCTGTGAATATTTTTTAAACTTTAATTTTTAAGTAATTTAACTTATAATAGGTATCTATTAAAAAATAAATAGAATCCTTGTTGGTTTTTGATGGACATCTGTAGACTGGTATTGTCTCGTTTAATAAATTCAGGTTAAATTAGTTGGCGAGACGAGATACGAGTTTCTCTAATCTGCCGGCAACAATAGCACCAAATAGTCTTTTATTTCATATCTAATTTATAAAAGAATAGGCGTATAAGTGCGATATACAGTGAGGACATAAAGTCCGCCCCCCCCCTCTAATTTTTGAACGACTGGGTAGATTGTGATGAAATTTGGAACGATAATATATGACTAAATTCTGCATTTTTTGACACATCAATGACAGCTCTGAATGTCAACGTGACAGCTGGGCGCGCTATAGGAAAATCTTTTTAAATGGAAATGGGGGTCTAGTAATAACTCATTTTGAAGCTATTTTTCTGTTCAAAACATCCCCCAATTTTGAGAACATTTGGTTCAGTAATTTCCAAATAAAAACCAGTAATATCGATTTCTGTTATACCTATCATTTTTTTACATACATATTACAAACTATTGTAAATTATTCAAAGCAAAACAAAAATTAATATTAAACAAATAATAATAAACCATCCCTGACCTAAAATAACCTAAATTAAAAAATTATGACATAATTTAAATTAAAAGTAGAGGCAGAAACAAATTTAGAAAACACGTGTTACTTCAAAAGATGTTGAAAATGACTACCGTGATCTTCCTGATAAATAAATATTCTCTGGGTAAGTTCTATTATAAAGATTATGTGGTAAAAAGATTGTTATAAACTGATATTACTGGTGTTTATTTGGAAATTACTGAACCAAAAGTTCTCAAAATTGGGGGACGTTTTGAACATAAAAATAGCTTCAAAATGAGTTATTACTCGACCCCCATTTCCATTTAAAAAAATGTTGGTTGGTTGGTTGGTTGGTGTCACAAAATTCAGAATTTAGTAATATATTATCGTTCCAAATTTCATCACAATCTACCCAGTGGTTAAAAAGTTAGGATATCTCGGATGATGTATTTCCATTTTCGGTCAATATTATTACATTTGTCACACCCTGTGTCGCTGTTTGCGTCAGAAGTTTATTCTACAGTGCCTACTTTTTGTAACGGAAACGTTTTCCGTTTCAGGAAACGCTCGCCGTACAAGTGGCGTTCCGGCGTCAACGTCCTCCGCAGGAACTCCGTTCGCCTGGCCGAGGTGTGGCTGGACGAGTACTCCAAGTACTACTACCAGCGGATCGGCAACGAGAAGGGCGATTTCGGAGATGTCAGCACCAGGAAGGAGCTGCGGAAGAAACTTGGTTGCAAGAGCTTCAGGTGGTACCTGGACAACATCTACCCGGAACTGTTTATACCTGGAGAAGCGGTGGCTAGCGGAGAGGTGATGTTTTTTTATATATTTTTCCTTCAAAGTCTACATTGCGCAACTCACAGACTGACGTAATATGCGGCAACAGCGATATCTTTAACGTTGCAAGTGAGAACTTCGCTTTTGGTGATGTAGAAATGCGCTTCAAGAAAAAATCGTTGTTGCTACGAAGCTGTGAGACAAGCGTTAATGTGGAAAGTCGTAAAATTTTTCAATTCGTAATCTGACTTACATTCCTATACATTTTTTAAATAAATTTCCTACAAGTTTCGAATAAAAATTAGGAATAATGTAGTTTTATATTATTGTATTTTCTATTATTAAATTGTAAATTATTATTACCAATACTGATGATTACCTTCTGATAGCGAATTTTACTCGAAACTTGTTCTATGTTTTATGCGTGAAAACAAAAAAATGGAGTATTTTTTGTTTTATGTGTTTTTGTATCTTTTATAGAAAGGTTGAAAGATATTCAGATACATGTACGAACTTAAGAGTTTCTATTTCCACAAACAGGTGAAAGAGTTTGGTCACAAAATAAACCAGGTGTCGATTAAGCGTGCTTTCTTTGAAACGTCGTATCTTCTATCACGTAAAAAACCATAACGAGCAATCGAAGATTCCAAACGAGATCTCGCGACCGATGCGAGTCGCGGTACCCTATCACCGTGTATACAGGGTGTAACAAAGTAGTGTACCGGACTTTGAGAGGTCATACTACATTTAAAAATAAAAAGTTCCTAAGAACATATGCCCTAAAGTGGTTCCTAAGGGAGTTTCAGCCCTTTAAGCGGCGGAAAAGAATGGTTTTATTTATTTTTAGGATAAATCTTTTCGAAATTGTGTGTTCTGGCATAAATTGTATGCCAAAGAGAGTGGTGATAGTAAAAAGACTAGTGACAGTTCTTAAAGTGTAGTTTTCATAAGGGCAGAGGGTTGTTTAAAATTAATCAAAAAAACTGTCGTCAGGAAAGGGTTGTATTAATATATTGCAACGTTACAGTGATTTTTAAATCGTAGTTATAATTTTAAATACAGCCGCGAAAAAATATATAACTCTAGGAACTTTCCTTTAATAGTAAATTAGCTTAAAAAAAATAGCTCATCCAGAGGCCCTAAAAAAATTTAACAAACAAATTTCAAAATTACAATTAGACAGATTAAATATTAAATACGTTTATTTAACAATGAACTAGCATAGATAGTAGGAGCCATGCCAGGGTATCCAGCGACCTGGAAAACCTGGAAAAATCATGGAATTTGATTGATAAGGGAAAAGCCAAGGAATTTAGATATATTTCTGTATTTTAACTTTTTATATTTGTATTAAATCATTTTAATTTTGTAAACCTTTATTGAAGTATTACAATTTAATTTATTATTTTTTTCGATTTTTTTCACGGAACCTACCTAATGCGACCTGCTCAGTAGTTTCTTCACGTTTTGTTTGTGTCACATTGTATTTATAATTTTTATTAAATTTTGACATTACCTATTATTTTTTATTGTTATACTGAGACCATTATGAATTCACTTTTGTTATACGCGTTTGAAGTTTAAGATATTTTCAAATGAAATACAGTCTCTCCTTGCATTGCATTTGCATGTTTTTAAAATGACACAAGTTGAAGCCGATTACCCGTGGATACCAAGCAAACAAAAAATTCGGATAGTTTTGAAGATTTACTTTGAAATAAGTGCAAATAATGCTGAGTGGATGGAACAAAAATTCTATCCATCTCTGTTAACCTCCTACAAAAAGTGAATAGCAGCGAAGGTGTTTTCTACATAAAAGTATTCGTAGAATTTACATACTTTCTAACCATTGATTGTCTCACATATCCTTTGTCGAGTTTCACGTATTGTATGTTGTGGACAGCTCATACCATTTTAGTTCGTTTCGCTGTCGCGTGAAATTATCAATGCTGACGTGAAAAGAGCGGATGTAATGGAATTATGACCCTTCATGCTTTCAGCGGTTTCATAGGAGTCTTATTATCTTTACAAAGTGACAAGACACCATTAGCTTCGGTGCGGAAGCTATTGATTTTATTAACTTAATTAAGGTGGAGGTTTCTCACAGAGGCAATAGTAATTCGACAAATTGGATTGTGATTCAGGATGTACGCTTATACGTCCTTGATAAATTTATTGATGGAAAGAAAGAGGATTTTTTATCGAGGCCGTCTGATAGAGACTCCTGAAAAAAACTCGGCAGTCTCCGGAGCTCGTTGCCCTGTTCTCCCGCTTTCTTCATAACAACCGAATATGCTGAAATCTTACATTACTTTGTACAATTCCGCTACTGTCTGAATTATGTGCTGTGTGCTTATTATCTGTTTTGGATGCAATTTTGGTTAGCTGTAAAACATATATTTTGTCCAATAAAAGGGTGTAGACACTAGTTCTACTACTTGACAGATGGTATGTGTACATAGCAAATAACTACGAATAGTAAGGACATCCATTAGGTCCTCCATGTGCAAAAGCCTTATTTAAATAAGGACTGAAACCAATCAAGCTAAAACAGCTATTCTCCTGGCTATATGCCTTTTCGAGCGCTGAATTACAAAGCAAAATTTGCCGTATTTTGTCTAACACAGTTGGAATCAAGATACAAGGATTCGGATTCCAACAAAAACTACGTACTACGAGGAAATACTAAGACCACACATCATAGGATGTCACTAATTGCAGACCGGTTTAGACCTTTTTATGATCTCATCTCATCAATGCAATATAAGTAAGCATACCTGCGAATACGAAAACCTGAGTATTTAGCACAATAGGTTAGTCTTGCGTACGCAAGTCCTATTGGCGCCACCTCTTGGTAGTTCTCGCAACACATATCCAAATCAATCTGATTGATGTAGATTGTGTGTTTGAAAATGGACTAATTTGGATTGTGTTGCGAGAACTATCAAGAGGTGGCGCCAATAGGGCTTGCGTACGCAAGACTAACCTATTGTGCCAAATACTAAGTAGTTTTCGTTGGAATCCGAATCCTGTATTTTGATTCTAATTGTGTTACGGCAAATTTTGCTTTGTAATTCAGCACTCGGCGCGGCATATAGCCAGGAGGATAGCTGTCTTAGCTTATTTTGTTTTAGTCCTTATTTAAGTCCTAAGGCATTTACAGATGGAGGACCAAATGATCTCCTTTAGTGATGGGCATAATAGTTCATTTCAGAGAACTAGTTCTTGGGAACTACTTGCGCGAAGCGAACTAGTCTTTAAATCTATTTCGCGCTAACTACTTTTTAGATAGATATTCGGAAACGATCGGTTGGTCGGTAAACATCACGGTAAATATTAGTATCCATGCGATCGTTTAGCATCGGAGCATCGGCCGGCGGTCGCATGATTTCGGCCAAGTAAACATATCGCCGGTCCAGGTATTAGGTATTGCGTTGGTACCAAGCTTATCGCTGGTATCAAGAAGTAGTTCGCGCGAACTACTTTGTTTTAGATCAGCGAACTAGTTTGTTTAGTTCCCTACAAAGAATCGTTCGTCTTAACTCGTTCGTTCGCGAACTACCCATCACTAATGTCCTTACTTGGATGTTATTTGATATATTCTCTCCATAGCCTAACACTCATGCTTGTCTACACAGTTGGTCACTATTTGACACCCCTATTCCGAACAAGCATTTTTTCAGGACGCGATGACCTACTTAATAGACCAGTAATTATGTGCGACTGATCCTGCTTGGTGAGAGCAGTTTTTCAGTTATCTTTCGAGATGGTCCTTTAACGGGATTCAATCATATTAATATGTGAATGTAGCCCAGATCCTTTGAAATTATGATTATTTCTAACATGGGCTATTTAGGTGAATTAGTTTTTATTTATAAGTAGTATTTGGACATAATTAACAACTATTATCACACTGTATTGTGTCTGGCGCATTACGTAACACACACTTTGTTTGGTTGTAACTTTTTTCATTCCGTATCTGTTCCGTAAAACTGCTGTCCATGCGAGCATTATATTTTAGGCTAAACGGTGGCGTATTGGTGAGGTTTTGCATTTAAATCGCATTTTCCGATTTTATGTTTCAATTGTGCGGCAATCTAATGGCCGACCCAATGCGTCATTAGACTTATTCCGGCAAAGCTGTCACATCGGATTACACTTTCTAAAAATGTATTCGACATTCTGATACCAGCAGGGGATATATCAGGAGAGAGGGATTACGGGTTTAAAGGCTTATATAGGAATTCACCTCTCGCTTGTTTTGTGCGTTCTGTCCCTCATTTTCGAAGTATAAAAGGATTTGATTTGCGCTGTACTTTCATACGACGTAAATAGAAGTATATATTTATTTTTTTAAATAAAAATTTATGAGTTGAAAATTATATCAACTCTTTATAGAGTTGAAAATTAAGTGTTATGCTATTGCTATTTCTTTAATTATAGAAGCTACGAGTTTAATCAGAAGGGTTGTGTCATTTTCTTTGTGATGATTTAATGATAAATGCTTAATCCATATATATTAAAAAGCGTCGATTCTGTCTCGCTCTAAATTCCGTCGCTGAATCGACGAATGTTCAAAGCTATCTCCTCCGAGGGAGGATCGCGTAGCAATCCCAACGGACGACCAGAGGTCACCCCCAACCTTTCTCCTATGCGTAGGGGTATTTTCATCCCGTTTCCTACGCCTTTTCCGAATTTAAACGCCTTTTCAAAAAACCTCTGCAAAATTTTCGTCGATCACCGTTCGGCGAGAGAGATGCGGCTAGCACCGGCGTTTGTTCTCGCGCCTAATGGTCCCGTCACACCTCCCGAAATCCCGACTTATTACGGAACTCCCTAGCCCTTTCTCTAATTTTTACAGCTTCGAGAACCACTTCAGACGAAACTTCCGTCTTTTCTCTAATCCTTTCAGATTTTTTTTCGAGACCGTACGTCGAGTTCTTCTACGTCTATTTCGTCTTTGAAAATCTCGAGTCGCGTCCGTCTCAACTTCTTTCTCATTTTATCTGCCGATGTGAGATTGCACTAACGATTGCATTAATTAAACTTCAGATAGGTTATTTTCTTATGAGAAATATTGCTAACGGAATCGGTAGTACCGACTGCCTAACACTTACCAAAATACTGAAGCGAAATGCTTTTCCAATTAGAATATCGGTAAAAACTATTTTTTCAGGTTAACACGTACAGTTTACGTATTTAACTGTTTCAGGGTCAATTTATTACGGGTTGACGCGGTAGTCTAATAGTATAGTCGAAGGATTTCAAACGTGATAATGCTGATTCGCGAGTTCGAATCACGCTGGAGGAATTTTTTTTTACTTTTAAATTCCTATTATTTATTAGTATTAGTGTTTAATTATTCTGTTTCATTATCCGTAGCTTTCATTCTTTCTGCACGTAAAGTTTGAAATTAATTCGTTCATTTTGGCAGTCTGTTAAATTCATCATTTTAGCTTACAAAAGTAAATATCTACAATATTTTTGGTCTCATTGATAAAATTGATAATAATGTTTACTGAAAAATAAATTCTACTTTCAGCACTTAAAAAAATATGATGTTTTACCATCAAGTACCCTTACAATTCATCTAAATATTAAGAAAAATCGTTTAGTATAATTACATCATCATTCCAGATACAAAATTTCTTTAATATGTATTTTCTTTAAAATAATATTATTGTAGATGCTTTTGTCACCCGAAGGGTGACCCCACAGGCCGCAGGCCTGGACCCCCGGTAGGGCTAGAAATGGGATCGAAAATCGCGAGAGCGATTTTCTCCCATTTCTAGTAATAATATTAAAGCTGGAAAAAAATCGTATTTCAAAGCCCTCTATCTCCGAAACGATGCGATTTAGGAAATAAGTTTATATCATAATTGAACATTATTTTAACCTGTTCTATCGATTGGTGAAGTTATCAAGATTAAACCTGAATCACCCTGTATGCATGATAAAAGTAATAGTCATATGATGTATTATGAATACCGTAAATTTCCCAATCGCTAGCTGGAGAATATTGCATTCAAATATTCATTCTAAAGAGATCGCCGTCACAACGATAATATGTCAAATCGAATACGACGTCTCTTTCACATACTGTTTGTAAACCCCCGCCTTTGATGCGTGGTGAACTCGGAGTTCAAAGGGTAAAAGTGTCGCTTTTCATTAGGGCAGTAACTGACCTCAGAAGGAATATTTGCATCACATATCCTTAACTTATCGGGTTTTATTTGGGGGAATATGCCTTTGTGCCGTTTCCGTGCGTCCCCAGATCAAAGGCGGCCAAGATGCAGATGAAAAGGGACAAGGTATCTTGTTATGAGGATATTTGTATTTCTTGGCGGCGAGATGTAATACGTAACGGAATCCTTGACTTTGTTTGCATCAGCATATAAAGCTGGCTTTGTGGTTGTCGAGGTCAAAGTTGAGCCTCTCGGACTTTACGCCATTTTCATGTGTAGAGTTTCACAGAAAAGCAACTCATCTTTTCTACAGTAATTAATAGCGGTAAAGAAAGCCTTATTCACTCCCAAAATAGTTGTTTGCAAATGATAGTTTCTAAGCCGGAACTGTTAAATGTTTCTTGGATACCTATGAGACAGATAGAATATACAAGGTGTTGTTGGACGAGCGTTAGACCGTCGTGAAAATTTGCACACTAGGGTTTGGAGAATTTTCCATTAAATTAAACTTTGACGCACTTCTTCTTTTACCAGAAACTCGTAATAACTTCCTAATTTCAAAAAGGGATGCATATAAATATTTTTTATTCTACATTCAAATTTAGGCTCACTTATATCAAAAAGTGATCTTAAAACCATTAATAAAATCAAAATGTTCGTAGGATATATCATTAAAGTATAAAAGTGAACAGACATTTAAATTATGTATCTAACAGGTATATTTACAGGGTGTCACATTTAAACAGTGTTAAAAAATTCAAAAATTGAACAATTTGAAAAATGAAACATAGTGATGATTTACACAGTGATATAGTAGATACATTAGTGTGAATAGCCCAGAAATACTAATTAATTCTTTGTATTTTATCCAAACAATTTTAAAATTACACTAACTTCCCTAAAAAAAATTATGATTTTGTTAAAATTCATTAAGGTTAGGTATAGTACCTACTTGGTCTGTTCGAAATGGGCCTACATTTGAATGTATAGTTTGAGTCTCATACAAGTGCATCAGAATTGAAAATATCCACATTGAATTCGATTCTTTTTTTTTAATTCTTGTTTCAAATTTTCCAAGTGTTTCCAGTATTTTCCAATGGAGACGCTTCCAAAGAAAATGTCAATAAAATTATTTCTAAGCTGGATTAGTAACATACAGGGAATTAGATTTTGGAAAATATATTAACTAGTTTATTTTTCTTTTTCACATTCACTGATTTACACCACTTTGGTGGAAGGCTATTAACAATGATTTCAGTACTATCAGAATGAGTTTATTTTTTTGTTCTACCAATTCGAGTGCATTAAAAATGAATAAGGAAATTTGGAACTATAGAAAGCTTTCAAAAGTTACCTTCTAATTTGAAAACTTACTATTTACGAATTACAAACTTTGCCACCTTGTAAATCACATTCACATGAGAGCTCAGATTCTCAGACTTGCAATTTGCAATATATGAATACAAATACCAACGGTCCCCCCACTACCTAACCATGTCGGTGTGACATGCTCATCGCGTTACACTTTTTATCGAAACATACCCATATACGAGAACCTTCGCGATCCTATAAGCATTTTCAATGCTAAAATTATGTAGGTTACTGCTCTTCTGGATTTTTGATATAGGTAATATGAAATCATTTGAGGAAGTATCTCCTTCAATATTTCAGATTACTGAGAATACACCAAATCATACTGTAAACTTAATGGTTTTATATTTTAAGAGGCTCAAGGGTGTTATGGTCTAAGGGGTCGGAGGTTTTGATGATGACTTTAGTTCTTTGGGTTGTGAACTGTAAATTATTCTTCACTTCACTTTTGGATATGTCGATTTTATGAACATAGATTTAAATGTCAGCAATATTCAATTAACATTTTTCCACACTTTTCATATACAGGGTGGGCGAAATTCGAGGCTCACCATTGGGATCTCGGAAACGGTAAGAGATACGAAAACGGTTAAATTGGAGCAAAGTTGCGTAATTTTGTGACCAATAATATGCCGTCAAGAAATCCAGAATATCTACATTCGTTTTTGAGTTATTTCAAAAAAACCAAAATTTTGAGTTTTCGTTTTTAATTTTTTTTAACTTTATTTGAGACGATATCAAAAAACTGACAAGACTTTTTCATTGCCACTTTTTATGCTCTATAACGTGGCAGTACAAAATTTCCGTTACGGCGTTTCGTCCGATCAGGACCATCTTCAACTTTATTTTTTTTAAATAGGGACTCATAATGTTTCTTACGAAAAACGATAGGATTTTTTATTCTGATTCCAATGATGTATGATACTTTATAGTTTTAATTATTCTTTTTGCTCAAATACTAGGAATAACTTTTAAGACGATCGAATCTAGTATGCTTTGGGCTGATGACATTTGTTATAAAACAATTTTAATTGTCAATACAATTTGACGTTTAAAAAGTTTCTCTTTAATGGTGGCCTGTTTGAACATACACTTTAATTTAAGAAAATTTTAATTTTAGATTCCCCTGACAAAAATATTTCTGTTATTATTATAAATTACTTTGTTATCATTATTTTAAATTTAATTATACGGTACAACTTGTGTTACCATATAAAACCAAATTTAAACATTCAATAACATGATTTGGACTATTATTTTGTATTCTCCTGTAAATACTGTTATGTTCAAAACTACCGTTTTCTGTCAATAATTGTCTGTGTAGTTTCGAAAATGTCGTTCTATGTGGTTGTGGCCTTTCTGGGTATGTTTCAAAATATGTTTGTTCGGATCTGGTTGAATTTTTGTAACATTTATAATAAATTTCAATCATATCACATTTTCTTGATTTGTAAACGACATTATTATTTATTATTTCAAGCGAAGCTCTTTACGTCAACGTCAAATTGTATTGACAATTAAAATTGTTTTATAACAAATGTCATCAGCCCAAAGCATAC
The DNA here is from genome assembly GCA_963924545.1 of Pogonocherus hispidulus. Classification (NCBI taxonomy): domain Eukaryota; kingdom Metazoa; phylum Arthropoda; class Insecta; order Coleoptera; family Cerambycidae; genus Pogonocherus; species Pogonocherus hispidulus. The sequence continues at coordinate 44,119,978 of OZ004698.1, read as the reverse complement.
TAGATTCAATCGTCTTAAAAGTTATTCCTAGTATTTTAGCAAAAAGAATAATTAAAACTATACAGTATCATACATCATTGAAATCAGAATAAAAAATCCTATCGTTTTTTGTAAGAAACATTATGAGTCCCTATTTAAAAAAATAAAGTTGAAGATTGTCCTGATCGGACGAAACCCCGTAACGGAAATTTTGTACTGCCACGTTATAGAGCATAAAAAGTGGCAATGAAAAAGTCTTGTCAGTTTTTTGATATCGTCTCAAATAAAGCTAAAAATAATTAAAAACGCAAACTCAAAATTTTGGTTTTTTGAAATAACTCAAAAACGAATGTAGATATTCTGGATCTCTTGACGGCATATTATTGGTCACAAAATTACACAACTTTGCCCCAATTTAACCGTTTTCGTATCTCTTACCGTTTCCGAGATCCCAATGGTGAGCCTCGAATTTCGCCCACCCTGTATAAGAGCTTAATAAGCCTTCCATGCCTCCCACCAAGATCGTCCCGTTGGCAAACAAATGGCAACACGAGAACACGCCCGTTGGATAATTATGCGGAAGTAACATTTTCATCTCGCCAAGAGATGGTCGTTAAAATTTCACGCTACGTTGAGGATGTATTTTATTTTTTAGAGCATTATTCAACGGTGACGTTTGAGCAAATTATAATTTTGGTAAAGTAAACGTAAACTCGTGGTGGGTAAATAGCCGTCTCATTATTAAAGTATGTTCCTTTGTGAAACCCTGGCGTGTTTTTCTAAAATTTTTCTTTAATTCACCACAACCAATCGCCACAAACATTTAAAAGCTGCGTTTGACGACGACGATCTTTAACGCTAACATCTGAAACACTTTGGCCCCATTGTAAACAACATCGTACAGATCATTAAATAAAAACAGATAAAATAAGTGTCAACATTTTAACAAACATGTTTTTGTTTATATAAATAAGATTGAAAGAGTATCAGTGCCAAAAGAGTGTGCCATAAGTGTAGTGTTTTAGACAAAGACTTTGCGACTCCTGTAGCCTAACGAATGTATGTTCTCTTTCCAACATACTACGCTTATGGGCACACCCTTTGGGTCATAACTCCCTTATTATTATAGATAGACCAATCAAATCCTATTTAAAAAATAATTAAGTAACAAAAAATTAAGCGGGTGTTCTATTTAAAAAAAATAAAACTTATATATTATTGAATTATATTAAAAATTGCACCAGAAAAAAAGAAACTCGACGTGTCCGAACGATTTTTTAAAAAATATTAAATAATGTAGTTATGAACTGTGTTTCAAACTTCCCTTCCACTATGTTTTATATAATATTATTTATATATATATATATTTATATATATATATATATATATATATATATATATATATATATATATATATATATGTATATATATATATATATATATATATATATATATATATATATATATATATATATGGATTTTGGTATATAACTACCACTAATAAAAAGAAAATGATCTGTGCCTAATTATACTAATTTCCTATTTAATACTTTCGTCAAGTGGCTGAAACGATTTATATTTCTTACTTTCTTTTAATATTAAAAACGTAATGGAGCTCTTAGCAACATCATACTGAACCAAACTGAATTGCTATTCATTTATAGCTGCGATAAAATCGGTTGTAGAATCTAGAATCTAACATTAAGGCGTAAAAAATACCCCGACCGGGTATTCAGTAATTAAAAACCATAAACTCTCAAAACAAAAAGGCGTACAAACCGTGATCCTAACGTCGTCTTGTATTATTTATCTACCTCCACGGTTTTCAAAGCTGAGCTCTAATCCGTTAATTTACCGTCTCATAATAGCCCGGTTACATTATCTTTGAAAATAACTGAAATGTAAGATTATGGTATCCTAATTTTTCGAAGAATCTTGCCGACACTTTGGAAACTGGCGGTCATCATTTGCTTGATTTGGCTCCTTTGAACAAGAGGCAATTCTTGAGTACAATTATTTTTGCGGTAGAACTTTAACAGTTGATAGAACCCTTTTTTAAAAAGAAAACTTCATTAAAGAAAATCGTAAGAAAAACTCATAGAAAAGAAGGTCGTAGAAAGCTTCGTTTGGGAGATACAGGCCTTTGAATTTGAAAATTTTTTACGAATTTTTCTGAATATCTCTAAAACGTCAACAGATATTAACCTGTAATTTGGCAGGAATTAGGAGAAAAAGAAGATAAAGGTCATTCACGTTAAGTTGAAAGTGACGTCGCCTTGTCAAAAAATACACCGTTGACAGATGTAACTTTTTTCCGGGCAGGAGTTTGAAAAAGTTCACAGAATCACTACGGTTTTAGTTCTGAGAAGAATTGTTTTTAGTGTAAATAAAGTGAATAACTAGAAAACGTAAATTGAAAATACAGGAGCAAAACTTAAGTAGAACCAAACACCAAAAAACCAGCAAACAATAGATAGGCAATATAAATAAATAACAACTTGACAACGCAGAGATAAGGGTTGCCAAATATAAAACTCTTTGTAAGTGGCAAATGCCATGCTAATTTATTAGTCATTCGTTTATCGAATATTGACAACAATTAATTACTGGACGTCACCTTAAACTTAACGTGAATCACCTTTAATAGACTTTATTCACGTTAAGTTTGAAGTGACGTCATTTTCAGTAATTAATTGTTTTCAATATTCGATAAACAAATGACTAATAAATTAGCATAGCATTTGCCACTTACAAAGAGTTTTATATTTGGCAACCCTTCTCTGCGTTGTCAAGTTTTTATTTATTTATATAAACTTAACTTAAAACTTAAAAACGTCACTTTAAACTTAACGTGAATGAACTCTAGCATATACCACTTAATTTATATAAAAAGTGAAAACAATATACGATAGTGGACATTCTTAATAAAATAAAATAAATGAAACAGCGTTACAAATTTTTAATCGCGTACCTACTTACACAAGTAATTTGTAAAGAAGCTAGTAAAAACATAAAATAGATCCCCTTCTTGATATATCAGAGAGGAGATGAATATCTATAACGCATTCGTGACTGGACTACAAATCCGGCGCTAATTTACCGTCTCGTATTACCCAATTTCAGCGCGGAACTCTTTATTTAACCGACATTTTTAACGTCTAGATTTAATTGGATCTTTCCAATTAACAGATCTTGGAACCCGCGTCCTCGCTTCAGTAAAGATGCCTTCTTAAAAGGATGAGTATTAACGTGTATAAAACCCCGGAAGGTCAGGGGAAATCAGCGGTGTACCACGTCGGAAAGTTCTTAATTCCAACAGAAGTCATAAAATTCTTAATATTTGTAGCAACACCGTAGGGGATTACTCGACAAAGCGCGTTAAGAGCAAACACACCCAATGGCCGTAAAGGAGGCTCCTCAGGTGTGCAGCAGTAAAGGGTTGAAAATCGCTCTATGACCACGTTTATCCCCGGAATTTCCATCGCTTTGAATTAAGAAGGATTGACTTTAGTCAGATCGTAATTTACCTACAGATTTTGAAAGCCAAAATTTTAAATAATAATATCTCTACCCCTCATTCTCATCAGTAGGATTAGCCCGAAAGTCTGAGACTTGTGTGGGGGAGGGGCAGCATATTATTATTTCGCGAGAACGACTTACGTTGGTAAACCCTAACTAGCATTCAGTGCTGGAATGAGGAAAACCTCATTAGTAAGGTCAGTTAAACAAACGATTTTAATCTGTCACATTAACACCAAGTGTTCATTCTTCCAACCTAGGCCATCGCCGCCGTCCGAACAAGCCTTAATCTACGAGTAAACAATTTAATTGAAAATTGTCAGGTGAAATAGGAATTCGAATCCACAACGTCTGGATTGAGCGATCAAGACACTAAACCCTGAGCCACAAGCTCGCCTAAAATGCTAAAATCAGTGCTACAGTTGTGTTTTTCTATCATGTGTAAATCTTTATGTCACAATTTACACGACTAATTTACTCCTATCTGTACGTCCTTTCCACGTTCAAACGCTAGTGAGAGGGTTCTTCAATTATTTTATTAAGTCAAGGAACTATAGAAACATGTGAAAATTAAACAGCTTCATCGTTGATTAAAGAATGGGGTGTTTTCCTTTTTTTTTACATCGGCAATAGAAAGTAGTTGGAAAAAGAAGAGATACGTATTTCTGGAATTTTAATATTGGGTTCATTTAAGTCCATAAATTATTTATTTAAACATAGATTTAAATGTCAGCAATATTCAATTAACATTTTTCCACACTTTTCATATACAGGGTGGGCGAAATTCGAGGCTCACCATTGGGATCTCGGAAACGGTAAGAGATACGAAAACGGTTAAATTGGAGCAAAGTTGCGTAATTTTGTGACCAATAATATGCCGTCAAGAAATCCAGAATATCTACATTCGTTTTTGAGTTATTTCAAAAAAACCAAAATTTTGAGTTTTCGTTTTTAATTTTTTTTAATTTTATTTGAGACGATATCAAAAAACTGACAAGACTTTTTCATTGCCACTTTTTATGCTCTATAACGTGGCAGTACAAAATTTCCGTTACGGCGTTTCGTCCGATCAGGACCATCTTCAACTTTATTTTTTTTAAATAGGGACTCATAATGTTTCTTACGAAAAACGATAGGATTTTTTATTCTGATTCCAATGATGTATGATACTTTATAGTTTTAATTATTCTTTATGCTCAAATACTAGGAATAACTTTTAAGACGATCGAATCTAGTATGCTTTGGGCTGATGACATTTGTTATAAAACAATTTTAATTGTCAATACAATTTGACGTTTAAAAAGTTTCTCTTTAATGGTGGCCTGTTTGAACATACACTTTAATTTAAGAAAATTTTAATTTTAGATTCCCCTGACAAAAATATTTCTGTTATTATTATAAATTACTTTGTTATCATTATTTTAAATTTAATTATACGGTACAACTTGTGTTACCATATAAAACCAAATTTAAACATTCAATAACATGATTTGGACTATTATTTTGTATTCTCCTGTAAATACTGTTATGTTCAAAACTACCGTTTTCTGTCAATAATTGTCTGTGTAGTTTCGAAAATGTCGTTCTATGTGGTTGTGGCCTTTCTGGGTATGTTTCAAAATATGTTTGTTCGGATCTGGTTGAATTTTTGTAACATTTATAATAAATTTCAATCATATCACATTTTCTTGATTTGTAAACGACATTATTATTTATTATTTCAAGCGAAGCTCTTTACGTCAACGTCAAATTGTATTGACAATTAAAATTGTTTTATAACAAATGTCATCAGCCCAAAGCATACTAGATTCGATCGTCTTAAAAGTTATTCCTAGTATTTTAGCAAAAAGAATAATTAAAACTATACAGTATCATACATCATTGAAATCAGAATAAAAAATCCTATCGTTTTTTGTAAGAAACATTATGAGTCCCTATTTAAAAAAATAAAGTTGAAGATTGTCCTGATCGGACGAAACCCCGTAACGGAAATTTTGTACTGCCACGTTATAGAGCATAAAAAGTGGCAATGAAAAAGTCTTGTCAGTTTTTTGATATCGTCTCAAATAAAGCTAAAAATAATTAAAAACGCAAACTCAAAATTTTGGTTTTTTGAAATAACTCCAAAACGAATGTAGATATTCTGGATCTCTTGACGGCATATTATTGGTCACAAAATTACACAACTTTGCCCCAATTTAACCGTTTTCGTATCTCTTACCGTTTCCGAGATCCCAATGGTGAGCCTCGAATTTCGCCCACCCTGTATAAGAGCTTAATAAGCCTTCCATGCCTCCCACCAAGATCGTCCCGTTGGCAAACAAATGGCAACACGAGAACACGCCCGTTGGATAATTATGCGGAAGTAACATTTTCATCTCGCCAAGAGATGGTCGTTAAAATTTCACGCTACGTTGAGGATGTATTTTATTTTTTAGAGCATTATTCAACGGTGACGTTTGAGCAAATTATAATTTTGGTAAAGTAAACGTAAACTCGTGGTGGGTAAATAGCCGTCTCATTATTAAAGTATGTTCCTTTGTGAAACCCTGGCGTGTTTTTCTAAAATTTTTCTTTAATTCACCACAACCAATCGCCACAAACATTTAAAAGCTGCGTTTGACGACGACGATCTTTAACGCTAACATCTGAAACACTTTGGCCCCATTGTAAACAACATCGTACAGATCATTAAATAAAAACAGATAAAATAAGTGTCAACATTTTAACAAACATGTTTTTGTTTATATAAATAAGATTGAAAGAGTATCAGTGCCAAAAGAGTGTGCCATAAGTGTAGTGTTTTAGACAAAGACTTTGCGACTCCTGTAGCCTAACGAATGTATGTTCTCTTTCCAACATACTATGCTTATGGGCACACCCTTTGGGTCATAACTCCCTTATTATTATAGATAGACCAATCAAATCCTATTTAAAAAATAATTAAGTAACAAAAAATTAAGCGGGTGTTCTATTTAAAAAAAAATAAAACTTCAGTCTGTAACTTCTTTCGGCCACCCTATATATTATTGAATTATGTTAAAAATTGCACCAGAAAAAAAGAAACTCGACGTGTCCGAACGATTTTTTAAAAAATATTAAATAATGTAGTTATGAACTGTGTTTCAAACTTCCCTTCCACTATGTTTTATATAATATTATTTATAGTTTATATATATATATATGGATTTTGGTATATAACTACCACTAATAAAAAGAAAATGATCTGTGCCTAATTATACTAATTTCCTATTTAATACTTTCGTCAAGTGGCTGAAACGATTTATATTTCTTACTTTCTTTTAATATTAAAAACGTAATGGAGCTCTTAGCAACATCATACTGAACCAAACTGAATTGCTATTCATTTATAGCTGCGATAAAATCGGTTGTAGAATCTAGAATCTAACATTAAGGCGTAAAAAATACCCCGACCGGGTATTCAGTAATTAAAAACCATAAACTCTCAAAACAAAAAGGCGTACAAACCGTGATCCTAACGTCGTCTTGTATTATTTATCTACCTCCACGGTTTTCGAAGCTGAGCTCTAATCCGTTAATTTACCGTCTCGTAATAGCCCGGTTGCATTATCTTTGAAAATCACTGAAATCTAAGATTGTGGTCTCCTAATTTTTCAAAGAATCTTGCCGACACTTTGGAAACTGGCGGTCATCATTTGCTTGATTTGGCTCCTTTGAACAAGAGGCAATTCTTGAGTACAATTATTTTTTTGCGGTAGAACTTTAACAGTTGATAGAACCCTTTTTTAAAAAGAAAACTTCATTAAAGAAAATCGTAAGAAAAACTCATAGAAAAGAAGGCCGTAGAAAGCTTCGTTTGGGAGATACAGGCCTTTGAATTTGAAAATTTTTTACGAATTTTTCTGAATATCTCTAAAACGTCAACAGATATTAACCTGTAATTTGGCAGGAATTAGGAGAAAAAGAAGATAAAGGTCATTCACGTTAAGTTGAAAGTGACGTCGCCTTGTCAAAAAATACACCGTTGACAGATGTAACTTTTTTCCGGGCAGGAGTTTGAAAAAGTTCACAGAATCACTACGGTTTTAGTTCTGAGAAGAATTGTTTTTAGTGTAAATAAAGTGAATAACTAGAAAACGTAAATTGAAAATACAGGAGCAAAACTTAAGTAGAACCAAACACCAAAAAACCAGCAAACAATAGATAGGCAATATAAATAAATAACAACTTGACAACGCAGAGAAGGGTTGCCAAATATAAAACTCTTTGTAAGTGGCAAATGCTATGCTAATTTATTAGTCATTTGTTTATCGAATATTGACAACAATTAATTACTGAAAATGACGTCACCTTAAACTTAACGTGAATGACCTTTAATAGACTTTATTCACATTAAGTTTGAAGTGACGTCATTTTCAGTAATTAATTGTTTTCAATATTCGATAAACAAATGACTAATAAATTAGCATAGCATTTGCCACTTACAAAGAGTTTTATATTTGGCAACCCTTCTCTGCGTTGTCAAGTTTTTATTTATTTATATAAACTTAACTTAAAACTTAAAAACGTCACTTTAAACTTAACGTGAATGACCTTAATAGACTTCATTCACGGTAAGTTTGAAGTGACGTCATTTTCAGTAATTAATTGTTTTCAATATTCGATAAACGAATGACCAATAAATTAGCATAGCGTTTGCCACTTACAAAGAGTTTTATATTTGGCAACCCTTCTCTGCGTTGTCAAGTTTTTATTTATTTATATAAACTTAACTTAAAACTTAAAAACGTCACTTTAAACTTAACGTGAATGACCTTTAATAGACTTCATTCACGGTAAGTTTGAAGTGACATCATTTTCAGTAATTAATTGTTTTCAATATTCGATAAACGAATGACCAATAAATTAGCATAGCGTTTCCCACTTACAATGAGTTTTATATTTGGCAACCCTTCTCTGCGTTGTCAAGTTTTTATTTATTTATATAAACTTAACTTAAAACTTAAAAACGTCATTTTAAACTTAACGTGAATGAACTCTAGCATATACCACTTAATTTATATAAAAAGTGAAAACAATATACGATAGTGGACATTCTTAATAAAATAAAATAAATGAAACAACGTTACAAATTTTTAATCGCGTACCTACTTACACAAGTAATGTGTAAAGAAGCTAGAAAAAACATAAAATAGATCCCCTTCTTGATATATCAGAGAGGAGATGAATATCTATAACGCATTCGTGACTGGACTACAAATCCGGCGCTAATTTACCGTCTCGTATTACCCAATTTCAGCGCGGAACTCTTTACTTAACCGACATTTTTAACGTCTAGATTTAATTGGATCTTTCCAATTAACAGATCTTGGAACCCGCGCCCTCGCTTCAGTAAAGATGCCTTCTTAAAAGGATGAGTATTAACGTGTATAAAACCCCGGAAGATCAGGGGAAATCAGCGGTGTACCACGTCGGAAAGTTCTTAATTCCAACAGAAGTCGTAAAATTCTTAATATTTGTAGCAACACCGTAGGGGATTACTCGACAAAGCGCGTTAAGAGCAAACACACCCAATGGCCGTAAAGGAAGCTCCTCAGGTGTGCAGCAGTAAAGGGTTGAAAATCGCTCTATGACCACGTTTATCCCCGGAATTTCCATCGCTTTGAATTAAGAAGGATTGACTTTAGTCAGATCGTAATTTACCTACAGATTTTGAAAGCCAAAATTTGAAATAGTAATATCTCTGCCCCTCATTCTAATCAGTAGGATTAGCCCGAAAGTTTGAGACTTGTGTGGGGGAGGGGCGGCATATTAATATTTCGCGGGAACGACTTACGTTGGTAAACCCTAACTAGCATTCAGTGCTGGAATGAGGGAAACCTCATTAGTAAGGTCAGTTAAACAAACGATTTTAATCTGTCACATTAACACCAAGTTTTCACTTCCAACCTAGGCCATCGCCGCCGTCCGAACAAGCCTTAATCTACGAGTAAACAATTTAATTGAAAATTGTCAGGTGGAATAGGGATTAGAATCCACAACGTCTGGGTTGAGCGATCAAGACACTAAACCCTGAGCCACAAGCTCGCCTAAAATGCTAAAATCAGTGCTACAGTTGTGTTTTTCTATCATGTGTAAATCTTTATGACACAATTTACACGACTAATTTACTCCTATTTGTACGTCCTTTCCACGTTCAAACGCTAGTGAGAGGGTTCTTCAATTATTTTATTAAGTCAAGGAACTATAGAAACATGTGAAAATTAAACAGCTTCATCGTTGATTAAAGAATGGGGTGTTTTCCTTTTTTTTTACATCGGCAATAGAAAGTAGTTGGAAAAAGAAGAGATACGTATTTCTGGAATTTTAATATTGGGTTCATTTAAGTCCATAAATTATTTTTTTATTGTGCGCGATATCTATGTGACCTCACTAAGCGAAAATTCAAAATTTGCGCCATTTTTTAGTGATTTCTAGGATATTTTCATCTGTGTGGTTAGTGTCACTGCGTGACAACTTTACTTTTGTTTATGTGAGAATTGTTTGGTTAGGGTAAACATCATGGTAAACATGAGACATTGTTTTTAGTTTATATTTTTACCTGTGAATTGTTGTCTCTGCCTGTGACTGATTACAAGTGTATTTATTATTCGGACTTAGCCTCTACAAAACCTTGCTCCATGTTTAATAAAAATTTACTTCACAAGAAAACAACAATACAACATGTCAAGTTGTCAAGCCAAACACAAACAGGAAATTTCAAATGTCAATTGTCGAAATGACGACTGTCGTTTGTCGTCGTTACAAACTGAATCTAGCCACATATTATCAGTGTTGCCTCTTCATAGATACATATTCCCTAGTTTTCGCTTAGTGACGTCACGAATATAGAATAAAATTTCAAAATTGAATTAAAAATTTTCTACCGATTCAATCTTAATAATTTTTATCCTAATAAATATAAAAAAAAATATATATTTTATAAAAATACAGGTTTCTACTTTCATTTCGATTGAAGGAAAATACCCCATTTAATAAAAGGGCCAACTGAATGAAATGTCGGTTAGTCATCTGAATTTCTTCGGTTACGTTCTAGATTTTCGAAAATATTTTGGTTTTACGTGATCACTTCATAATCCAAATGATCACTTCTTGATCAAATTTAACAATATTCGTTTTTTCTTTAATTATATTATATTAAAGATGACAGAAGATACAGGTATTTCACGTAAGTCATTTCCATTCAATCAGTTTTGAAATGTTTTGAAAAAACGGAAAACGGGATAATCGGAATATCTATAAAATCTGCATTTGCATATACTTTCATCATAAGCTCGTCTAAGAGAATCTTTGGAATTTTAGGGTATCTACTCAACAAACACAACAATAGGTATCTGTATTTGATACCATTTTCCAATACTCAATACTTCCTATATTGACGATTGAAGTCTTAAACGTGAATTAACCTATTACATTACCTAATTTACAGCCGCATTGAATCAACCAATTGAAGCATGATAAGTGTGATGGGGCGCCCAATAAGAAATGGTTATTTCTTTGACATTATTTACTCAAACCTGACGTGACATTTATGTTGGAAATTTAAATGAAACTAATTTGACCTTTACATCCCTCAAACTCCACGCCATTCGACTCGCTTCAGTAGCTATACACACATAAATAGCTTTATTTACATTTTTATTCCGATCGGGGAAGCATCTAGACATTCGATATTCACCGCTTTATGCGACGAGGGTACGATTTTACATTATTGGCATTATGCAAAATCCTTCGTTAACGTTTATCTCCGCGATCTAACAACCCTTACGGCAAACGGGAAGCGTTTCAGGTCGGTGTTGCATCTAGTATTATTACCTAGGATAACGTAAACCTACCGTCGGATAAGAAAGGGTATATCGGTTCAGCCACTGTGCACTATACTGCATGTAAAGTATGTTTATTGAACTTCATAGAAACTGTATGCGATTGTAAATTGAGGACAATGTATACTGAAATAAATACAGGCCATATCACATGGTACCCTTTTCTTTTTCTCGTAATTTTTCACTTTGACTACTTCTGGATTTTTGCATTTTTTTTTTTTTATGTAGCGTTAGTAGAGAGTATAAGTAGTTGTTTTGTAGTGAAGAAATGTTGTGCAAATGAGTAATAATGGAACTATAAAGAGCAAGGAAAATCACTGTTGAATTATTAACAATCAAAATTTGCCCATAAAAAATCCCAAAAATTAGTATGTTTGAGTAACGTTTTTTTATAATAAACGTCACGTCACGAAAATACGTCACAAATGTAGCAAATATACTGAAAATAAATTAAACGTGGCAACGTCGGCTCATTGAGACCCGATGTTGCCACGTTTGAAATTGCCTTATAGAAGAGAAAATGGTGGAATCTAGGTAAACATTTACCAAGTTTTGAATGATTTTTTATTAACATTTTGAAGAGTTTGTGCAAGAAATATATAGTTACAAACATAATATACACGTTAGTAATTATAGTTTCCTTGTAGTCAAACTGAAAAATTACCCTTTTTCTAAATATCTTTTGTTATGTTTAATCTTTCTCTTCTAATTATATAGGCAAAAATGTGCACTTCAGTCACACAAAATTGTGTCACAAAAGTGGCAGCTCATTCCCAACCCAACAGCAGTCGCAAGACAGCTGTTTCGATCTATTAGGATTTCTAATGTAGTGAAAGCGTATCTGCAGCAGATGTCCTAAAGATTTCGATAACTTCTATCTGATTATTCTTATAGGAATTTGTGTGGGTTTTAACCGAACGTATCTGTTCTTTTAAAATCACGCCTATAAGAATTTACATCCAATTTATTCGAAAAATTAGCAACATATAGGCTATTTACTATTACAATTGCATTGTATTACTATTACTATTACAGTGAGGACATAAAGCCCCCCCCTCTAATTTTTGAACCACTGGGTAGATTGTGATGAAATTTGGAACGATAATATATGACTAAATTCTGCATTTTTTGACACATCAATGACAGCTCTATATGTCAAAGTGACAGCTAGGTGCGCAATAGGAACATTTTTTTAAATGGAAATGGGGGTCGAGTAATAACTCATTTTGAAGCTATTTTTATGCTCAAAACATCCCCCAATTTTGAGAACATTTGGTTCAGTAATTTCCAAATAAAAACCAGTAATATCAGTTTATAACACAATCTTTTTACCACATAATCTTTATAATAGAACTTACCCATGTAACATTTATTTGTCAGGAGGTTCATGGTGGTCATTTTCAACATCTTTTGAAGTAACATGTGTTTTCCAAATTTGTTTTTGCCTCTATGTTTAATTTAAATTATTTCATAATTTTTTAATTTAGGTTATTTTAGGTTAGGGGATGGTTTATTGTTATTTGTTTACTTTTAATTTTTGTTTTGCTGTGAATAATTTACAATAATTTGTAATATATATGTAAAAAAATGATATAACAGAAATCGATATTACTGTTTTTTATTTGGAAATTACTGAACCAAATGTTCTCAAAATTGGGGGATGTTTTGAGCATAAAAATAACTTCAAAATGAGTTATTACTCGACCCCCATTTCCATTTAAAAAAACGTTCCTATTGCGCGTTCAGCTGTCACTTTGACAATCAGAGCAGTCATTGATGTATCAAAAAATGCAGAATTTAGTCATATATTATCGTTTCAAATTTCATCACAATCTACCCAGTGGTTAAAAAATTAGAGGGAAATATTGCACATTGAATATGAATTTAGCGTTTGTACGTTGGTCACAGTTTCCAACGTTTACAAATTGTTCTGTCTTCTGTCACTTGTCAGTCCATTTCTTGTTTAGCGTTTGCATTTCATTTACGTTTCTATATTTGTGTTTTTGTGTATATTATTATATAAATTAAACATTATTGATGAATGACTTTTTCCGGACACTTTTCCGAATGACAAATCATATTTTTCCATATGACGCTATTTGACGTTTTGACGTCCCTCGGCTCTTGTAGAACAGCCTTTACTTATATTTTATATTTTAATGTAGAAGCTGCATAACAAATTTTAATAATAAAGTTGCATCCGCCGGTTTTTTTTTGCAATTTTTTGCAATTTTCATTAATTTTTAATGTTTCCTATTTCGAAAAGGGTTTACGGTTTAAAATTTCGACTCTTCTTGTTTTCAAAGTGTCAAGGGTAAACTAAATGTCAAATATTCTAGCACACAATATAAAACCTCTGCTTCGAAATATCGACAACATGTTGCTAAATGAAATTTGTAGCAAGTAATTATTGCATAGTGGAAATTACTACTTTTGTACCCTCTAATGGAATAATGTTGCACCGCACGCCAATTAAAAGCGATCCTTTTTAAAAGATAATAAATCACGTTTTCCTTACTCACACATTCACGTTTTGTTAACAGCGCCCTCTCGTGTGATGTATATATTTAAAATTCCGGAAAGGCCATGCCATCGCGGAAGACGGTTCCCTGAAAAATAAGAGGTGCTGAGGGCGCGATATTTCTGATAAATCTCCGGATAAGTCTGGCGTGTAGACGCGGCGCTATATATATTTTTTCCTATAAAAAATGCCCGGGTTCATTCAGATTTCGAACAAGTAGCTGCGAGATACGTTCCTGATATATAGCCCTCTATCAGGGAAATATGTGTGCGAGCTCGGCGTGCTTCTCGATTTCTGGAGAACGGCGGCGATTACATAGATGGAAAAAATGTGCGTGGTTTGTATAGGCATCCCTAATATTTCACAAATATTCCGATACTATAGGAATTTCGTAGATAAACAAATTCATTCATTGGAAGCTTGTTTGAAAAACGTTACAGAGAGATCAAGAAATTCCTTTCTATTTCTATTCTATTTTTATCACCACTATTTGCGCCATAAAATCTACTTACAGGTATTGCTGATGGCTCTTCATAGATCTGCTGTGGTTCAGAAAAATGTTTAAATAAAAAATCCACCCAAGAACCAAAATGTCAGTCAAGTTACCTCATATGATGCAAATTATTAAAATTTCCAGCATCAGTACAATTTAACCCAAAATCAGTGCAATGGTAACGCTGATTTCAGTATAAAAAATTATACCCCTGGAACAACACAGGCAATGAGTTGTCTTCGCTCTGATATCCGCATGGCACTGACGAGATCTAATAGATCGAAACGGCTCTTTGTAGCTTGGTGCTAGGAGTGACTGACACTGGCACATGTGATAATGGCGCATACACTTCTGTCTATTATGAATACAAGAATACAATAGACTGTCAAATGAACCTAACTATATTTTACATATTTATACATAATATTAAACTCTCAGTTAATAATTTAAAAAAAATTACTGTTTAAAAATTACCTTTAAATACTAATATATATGGAGAGTTCTTCATTTGTTAATATTTATTTCATCGGGACTATTATCGTGGTGGAACATCAAGATTTGTTGGTAGAAGATCCAAATTATGCCTTTTATTATTTGACCAACTTGTTCTATGATTTATATCTGACTGTACAGGTAAGTACTTTTTTAAATAAAGTCTTCTCATATACTGAACAGAGGCATTTGAAATGAACACCTGGTTTAACTCATTGATATTATGAACAAAGGTTTTCGGTTCCTCTACCCATATTATCTGGTTTAGAAGAATTAGATACTGAGACATAAATGTCAAACGAACTCGTGTCCGAACTCTGGTACTGACGATACATTTATAGAGTGCATCTCCCATAATATCTCAGTCATAAATTTATGTTAAAAAAATATTTTGATTTAGCCCTGTGATGGGACATGGTAACATAAATCTATTTTATAATTATAGCTATCATAAATTCAGTGTCAGAAACTCATATACTTTAGTGTATGATATATTCATACACTAAGATATATTCTAACATATATAACTAACATATATATTTATATATTCAGTAAACGGGTTATATGTTAAGAGTTATAATAATCAGGGATATTCAAGTATTCACTGATCAGTGATATTCAGGTATCTTACATTATTATTTACTTGGTGTATTGTTACTTTAGTGTTGGTTTCATAATAAAATTCAAATGGAATTTATCTAAAGTTGCAAAGCTATCTGGTAATTTAACATCTTGTAGAACAATGAAACACGTTTTTATGTATTCTACCACTATATTTTTTACAAAATTTGTTTGAAAACATTGTTTGTAACATTGTTTGAAAATGACTTTGTTAAGTCGAAACTGCAGTCACAAATTTGGTAAAAAATATAGTGGTAAACTACATAGAAACGTGTTTCATTGTTCTACAAAGTTTTAAACGTAAATTTAGCTAAATGTCATTTATTCTTTATGAAATTCGACCTAACTCTTTCGCTTTTCATATACCACCGTATACAGAAGCAGTAGCAGCTAATGACACTCCAGAAACAAAGATATATAAATAAATATGTCTGTATACTTACATAAATATTTGTGGAAATAGAAACTTGTAGTTATGTATGCATTTTCATCCAGTTTGTCTTTTGCATGTGAACTAATCCCATTTGCCAACAGGTCCGGAACCTCGGCCTGGGCGGCAAAACGTGCCTGGACTCGCCAGCCCGAAGGAGCGACATGCATAAGCCTGTCGGCCTCTACCCCTGCCACCGACAAGGAGGAAACCAGGTAAATACCACTTACTCGTACTTATCGTTGTTTCTCTCTTGCAGATCGCCTCGTTCGGTCGGGAATTATGCGTGGACAGTGCCTGTAAACCGGAGGATATTCACAAACCGGTGGGCGTTTGGCCCTGTCACAGACAGGGCGGTAATCAGGTAAATTCTGAGGGCCGCCGCGCCCCTATTGGTTGGTTGAGGTATGTGTGGCATGGCAGGATGGAGGGTTTTTAACATTCTTCTTCTTCCTCCTCTTAACGCTGGTCAGCCAGTTTGCCACACTGGTTTCAGTGAAGGTCTGGTTCATTAATTTTCCCGAGTTTCAAATTTCTTGAGAGCATGTTTTCTTTTGGCCGATTGCGGTCAAGTTTTGTGTTGTAATTATTTTTCTCCTGTTGTATTTATATTTTTACAATTCCTAACTCTGCAAAACTTCATGTGGTCATTAACATTGTAAATATATACATCTAACCATTAATTTTAATCATAAGAATTAATTATTAATATTCTCTTGTTTAACATATTTCCAGAATGTGCAAGAATGCTTTGGCTTTCATGTCTTCGCTGATGTATAAAAAAACTATACTGGGCTTGATTATACATCTATTTTTTGATGAATGTCTACGTGCTTCTATTATTTTTTGTTATGATATTGAAGCAGAAGTGTTTATATTAAGGATATTGCTTTCTTCTCTCCCGAAATTTAAAAATTATCTAATTTGAAACTATTATTTTCAACATCTTTGTATACGACTGGATCTTCTGACAAATAATAACTCATACTATAATAGGCTTATCTTATCTATAATCTGATATTTTGTAAATTGGCTTTTTAGCTTTGAAAGCTGAATTGATAAATCGAGCTTATACCACTGATCCGCCTAAATGTATTTAACAATTTCAGCATGTATATTATGATGTTACCAATAATGGCATAAGCATGACAATTTGTCATGGAATCAGTTGTTGGTTTTATTTGTTTACTTTCAATTTGCTGGAATCATTCCATGTAATGTGCTTGCATACGGTATAACATTATTGGATATGATCGGGCATATATTTTTATAAGTCCAAATAATATTGTCAATTCCACGATTTCAAGAGATATACAGGCTGATCATTAAACAGATTACAAGTACTTATAGGAGTATTATTCCTATTCGTGGTGATCTCTTCACCATATCAATATTTTGTTTTTGAGCAAATGCTTTCTTGCATAATAATTTTAGATAATATCTCTGGATTTACGACCTTCAGATGTCAGCAAATTATTATGCACTGAAGACGTTTGCTAAGCAAAAAAGTGACAAGACAAATCCTATATGATAATATGGGATACGTCTTGTAATTTTTTTTAAACAAGACAAACGATTACAAAAATTAATCTTTCTTTAGTCCCTGGATTTTTTCGATCTGAGGGTGATACGCGCTAATGGTTTCATTACAAAGAATACCGATTCGATTTTTTCTGGAACTCAAATTTGCACTTGTTATTTCCATTGAGAGTCATGGTATATAAGTATTTACAACACGATATTTTTTGGGTATACCGGGTGTCAACGGATCTATTAGACAAGCCATAACTTCTAGAGTATTGGATGTATCAAAATGAGATTTGGTATAGGTAAATGGTAGAGGAAGAGGAAAGTTTTTGCATATTTTTCACGTTTAGGTTACTTCCGGTTTCACCGGAAATGGCTTCAATTTTGAATTTTTAAATGGAACACCCTGTATATTTTTACATATTTGAATTTCTGAGACAATTTTGGACTAGAAAATGACAT
Source organism: Pogonocherus hispidulus (assembly GCA_963924545.1). NCBI lineage: Eukaryota > Metazoa > Arthropoda > Insecta > Coleoptera > Cerambycidae > Pogonocherus > Pogonocherus hispidulus. Next base: position 44,102,069 of record OZ004698.1, on the reverse strand, counting down.
TAAAACTTTTAAAGTATAATACTCGTATACGAATTTATTAAAAACTTCACTGAAGTAAATGTATTTTATGAGCTTATTTTTAATCCAATCACAATGAATTTAGTATCGTTGGATTCGCAAAAAAAATCCCTTTTTGAAAAGTGCTTGTCTAAAAAGTGTTGCCATTTGAAAAAAAATAGTTAGATATAAAAAAGTAATTTTGCCAACTTGTCTCATTCCTATCTATCATACTAATCACTAAAACTTTGCGATTACATTTTTCTGACATCATCTAAGGCCTTCAGATTAGTTTGCGCTCAATCATGGCCAACTAGATGCAATATTAAAAATGGCTCTAAAAAAATCAAGTAGGCGAAAAAACTTTTTAAAATGTCATTTTCTAGTCCAAAATTGTCTCAGAAATTCAAATATGTAAAAATATATAGGGTGTTCCATTTAAAAATTCAAAATTGAAGCCATTTCCGGTGAAACCGGAAGTAACCTAAACGTGAAAAATATGCAAAAACTTTCCTCTTCCTCTACCATTTACCTATACCAAATCTCATTTTGATACATCCAATACTCTAGAAGTTATGGCTTGTCTAATAGATCCATTGACACCCGGTATGGGGGTGGCTCAAACCGAAAACAGTTTATTCTTTTAAGACATACAACATGTATAAGAACCGTTATTAGGTGTAAAAATAAAAGAAAAATCATTACATATTTACGAGTTACAACAAACTTATACTCAAGACATATAAACACAACGCGACACATCATTGTACACACACACAAGCAGACCAACAATAAAAATTAAATATTATGACAATTCAGCCGTAGAAGTCAGCGGTATTGTACAGACACTTGTCAACAAGAAATATTTTATGCTTATGTTTAAAGCTTTTCTCATTGTTAATCATTTTAATATGCTCAGGGAGGTTTATTTTAGGAAGATTTTAACACCGATGCGGCTAGGTGCCTTGAAATATACGTTTGTTCTAGAGTAAAGGAGATTTGGATCCTTTTTTGCCCTAGTATTTTTATTGTGGATGTTAAAATTGGTCATAAATTGCGATTTGTTCTTGAAAACAATACACAGATCTCAAAAACGTAAAGGCTATATAAAGTGAGAATTTTTAATTTCCTGAATAAGTATATCCACACATAAATGTGTGCCCGGGACTTTAGCAATGCAACTAAGTATTGGGCAATAAAGACGTCAAGAAAAAGATCAGAATCACCCCAGAAGCCGATCTTCCAATTCAAGAACGAATCTGAAGAAACTTTCAAGTAGATATATATACAATGACGTGTCCAGGGGGGAGATATACAAGCCCTCGCTGCTGCCTATTCCTGCACCTAGCTCCCCAAACACTTCCAGAAAATTCCTCACGAGTAAATATTTCAAATTTTAACATTCACTTATTTAATGTTCTCTTACATAAAATGTGCATAAAAGAAGAGATCCTTGGTATTTATTAATAGTGTAATTTCTGATCTCTGACAAATAGCTTCTGCGCAGTCTGCACCGACCCCACTTAATAATTATTCTACTCCTAGCAATTAGTTTGTTTTTGCAAGATTTGCAGTTATTTTAGTAGGTGTATTTTAGTATTAAAAAATGTTAAATTTAAGATCATGTTGCATTTAGATAGACTTTCATTACGATTTGCGGTACTCCAGAAAGTTATGCGCCCCACCCCCTCCCCTTCCTCCTGGATACTACGGCACCATAGATAATAAAAGAAAATACGGCACACTACAGGATGATTGATTAAAATCGTTCATTAGAAGTATTGGGAGTACAATTCATAAGTTTTTTTCTGAAAATTTTAGGTAAACACACTGGGCACACATTTCATGAAAATATGTTTAAAATAGCAACACTTCCCGTAAGTAAGGGGTGTATTAAACAGAGAAAATGAAGGATTAGAGGTGCGGCCACAGAGGTACTCTGTTGGGCGTGGCTTTCAGCTGCATTCCCCCACTAAACAAGGAATTAGAAATATTTTTTCAGAATTATGTTATTTATTTTGATTTAAGTATCATGCACTATCTGGTGTCTTTGTTTCCAAATGGAAACATATATTTTTATTTGGTGACCTGTATAAAAATCTATTGCGGATGATTCAACAATAACCACAGCTAATTTCTGTATAATGTAAATATTGCGTGGACCAAAACGACTCCCATTTTGCAGAATTGCAATTTCTATACCCATTATATACGTTCCCCAATATAATTCTGATTTATATGAAAAGTCGAGCACTAAAACATGGATCTCCCCACCAGAATCTAACGGAAATTTATCGATGTGGTTATACGAACAAAAATAAATACGGGGTTGAATGGGATGGATACTGGTTTATTAATTTAAAATAATAATGGCCGAACAAGAGCGAATCGTTTGGATGACGGTCACTGGACAGTAGTGTGCCTCAGAGTGATTTCAATTTTAAATTGACTGCCATCGAGAAAAAATAAAATAATAATAATAAAATAAACGGACGATGCAGGTTTTAATTAACATTTAGTGGTAGCCTAGGTGGCGGTTGAGATATATATACCTCTGTTTACCTCTATTCACATCTTTTTTTTTTGTCTACGACCCCATATAGATACAGTGGTTTTAATTAAACGATTTTAATCTAGAAGTTCAAAATATTACTGAAAACGTGAATAGAGGAAATAAAGATACAAAAAATACATTTTAAAAATGAACAATAATAAAAAATCAAACTATAGAGATGATGGTCGTAAACAGAAAATATTTAGAAAATATTTGAAACAGAAAATAAATATATTTTCTCGTGAATTACATAACATAAACTAATAACATACAGGGTGATTCAACTAATCCGTTCATTAAAAGTTCAAGGATAGTAGCCTGTGGGGCGATTAAGACCCCCAGTCCCAGACAGCCTCACCCGGCATCCTGAAAAAACGTCACATTTTTTCAGAATAACGTCACGTTATCCTGAAAAACGTCGCGTTATCCTGAAAAACGTCGCGTTATCCTGAAAAACGTCACGTTATCCTGAAAAAACGTCACGTTATCCTGAAAAAACGTCACGTTATCCTGAAAAACAGCGCGCTATCCTTAAAAACGTGACGGTTTTTCAGAATGCCGGGTGCGGCTGTCTGGGACTGGCGGTCTCAATCGCCCCACAGGCTACTAAGGATTTCCCATAGGAGTATTTTTTTGAAAATTTGGAAACGGAAGTTTTCGAGATAGTTCTATTCATCTGAAATATTTCCGTTTTTCTGGCACTTCTGGTTATACCGGAAATCGCTATCAACTTTTTTATTTATTTCCTTTCATTTATCCATTCATTCAGTTAATATTTATTTCTCTGTATCCAAATTTTCAAAAAAAATTCCAATGGGAAGTCCTTGAACTTTTAATGAACGGATTAGCTGAATCACCCTGTATATCAATGATGGCTTAACAACCATCTGAGCTAACCATCCACTAAGGAAATTAGGGGAAGTGACCGCAATTGATGCTGTATGTTATGGTGGCAGGCTTCATTTTTCGTCTGGGACATGATATGGAAAACAGATACATAAATACAGTCTTAAAATCTGCAATAGATATTTTGAAAGACTGATAATTTAAAAATTTTCGGGACCAACCGGAAGTTTTGCCTAACACTTCCACAGAAGCTCAGTAACTGACATTTTGAACGATTCTTTGAGACAAACAAATACACAATGCTGTATGTATTCATTTTGATTCCGCTGATAAATATACCCGCACAAAACCCCATCATCGGATTAAAAAAAAACAATCTAAACTCGTCAGGCCGTATACACGACTCGATTTGAATTCAGCTTTACACACGCACGCCACGGTATAATTAGTGCCCTAGCGCATCCCGGCCATTCCGTGCGACTCCGGATAATAAATCAAATCCGCGGTGATGACTGTTGATAAATGATCGCGGTGGGCCGGGGGAAGAGAAGGACGCGTGACCCGCAGTCCGGGATTATCCCGGGAGGTATCCGCACAGACAGAGGCAGAGGTCTTGTCATGTGGTGGAAGCTGGTCGGGGTAGTTGGTCACTTTTGCTTGTGTCAAAGGGCTTCTGTGGAAGGTTTTATTAAATCCGGTAACTCTGATGAGGATGTACAGGGTAGTAATAATAAATTAAGGCCACACAAGTTGATTGTTTTCGGTCAAATTTACGTCTATGTTGTTTGGTAATGTTGTGTGTTCTGATTATACAGGGTGAGTCAGTTTTTTGTAGACAAACTTTAAGGGAAGATAGAACACATGTTTTTAAAAAGAAAAGTTCCTATAAACATATGTCCTAGAAGGCTTCGTTTCCGAGATACAGGGTGTTGAATATATATTTTTTTTCTCGAATTTTGATTATAACTTATAAACGAATGCTTAGATTTTTTTCATGTTTGGGGTAAATTGCCTATTAATTAAGGAGCATAAATCAAGCGATAAGAATGTTCAAAAACATGCACAGTGGCGGAGTAGAGGGGGGTGCTTAACCACTTTCTTAAACAGAACTTCTACGCCAATGACTATTTTTTTTTAAAAACTGTTATTTTCATTATTTGCATACAGTTTACCAAAAATAATGTCTCTTCTTCTGTTTCGAAATTCCTGTGCATTTCCGAGTTATTTTGATGTTTAATGTTTGATGTGGTTCTAAATTAAGTAATTTATTTATTATCAATTATCGGCTAAATATTTAATTCTTTCACGAAACCTACCTAAATATGGTTTGTTAAGTATTCTAAAAAGCCGAAAGATCTTATTCTTTATCTCTTTCCAATGTAGTCAAAATAAATTATTTGTTATCACAACACCCTGTTGTATATTCAACACCCTGTATCTCGGAAACGAAGCATTCTAGGACATATGTTTATAGGAACTTTTCTTTTTAAAAACATGTGTTCTATCTTCCCTTAAAGTTTGTCTACAAAAAACTGACTCACCCTGTATATTATGTGAAGAAGTTGATGTACTTTGACAACCAATTTTAATTTTAAATAGACAATCTAAATAGAAATCTAAAACATGTATCTAAGTGTATCTAATGTAGCCACCATTGTCATTGATGCTTGTTTTACTGATCTTCAGGGCCGTAGATAAACGGGGGATTTAGGGAGTTCAAACCCCCTCTACTATACTAGTGATATACTTGCTAATAAAGACAAACAACAGCAAACAAATTATGTGTTCGAAATTACGAATATCAAACAATAGCTTATGAAAAGTTAAGATAGGAATGTGCAAACCGTTTTGCTTGATCTCGAACCGTTTTGGATTTTACAGGGTGCCAAAGTTGAAAAATATCAATATTCACCTGTCAATATTTCAAAAACAGTTGAAGGTAGGTATAGGACATCCTACATAAAATGTGTTTAGAATTTCACATAGAATTCAGAAATGAAATAATAATATAGGGTGTCCCATTTAAAATAACGAAGTTATTGTCGACTTCCGGTATAACCGAAAATGGTAGAAACTGCAAAATATTTTCATCAGGTAGATCATGGCCCACTTTGACTTCACCTCAAATTTCAAATTAATAGTTTAATTGGTTCTCCAGATACTTCTAATGAACCGTCACGGTGGGACACCCTGTGTATCGATGGCAATTGTTTTCATAACCTAGTGTGTTTTACAGACAACTTATATGCTTCAACTTCAGTTTAATTAACAATATTTCAAAAGTGGTTGCTATCAAACATGTTAAATTTCGTAAAAGCTCTTTTCACTTTCTTTCTAATGGCATATAAAAAATACGATTATACCACCCTGTATATGAGACAATGTATCTCAATCGTAGCTTTACAACGTGTAGTTCTAATCCTATCTGGTGATTTTTTTTTTAATTAGGAAATACAGCTAAAAATTGGATGGGTGAAGCTTGGAGACTTGGACAAAACAAAACCGTATAGCATACATATTATTTTCATTTTATTAATATGTACCTAATACCCATTTTTACATATCAGAAAATATGAAAACATCTTACCTATTCGTATTTAATTTACTTCAGAGTCGAACAAGATTTTCATCAGTATTCAAATTTAAGCAAACTGAAATAAAAATCTTTGAGCGCAATTTTATGTGGGTGTCGGTAGATTACGTTTTCTTGTTCGAACGCATAAATGGCATTTTTAATTATCCGCTCACAAAGGAATGAAGCACTAGAAATACAAAATTAAACTTAACCTAATTTTCTTACTAAGGCTTCGAGTAATATGTAAAATGCTATCCAATTACCTTATGCAAACGACTCCTTTTTGTGAAACTTAAATAAACGTAAACGGAGATTAGATTTTGATAGCGTAAACTTACCTGTACGAAATGATTTTTATCTTAATTGCACATAGAAACAATTAATGGAGTATGGAGACAACTGAATTAGTAAGTAGGTACCTATCTAATAATAAAATGGCATGATAGATACCCCATGATAGGGTGCATTAATATCTTTTTATCTACAGGGTGTCCCAAGATAATGTGACACATTTTAATGGCTTATAACTTCAAGGCAAAGTGAGATAGCGACGAGCGGTTTTCACTGGTGCTCTTAATTCTACAAAAAGTGTTTTTTTGTCGTTGATACTAGTTTGTTTTACTTCTACAAATGCTTGAAAAAAAATTGCCACTTTTTAATTCAAAATTGTGATCATTTTTTAAATGGAACACCCTGTAGATTATATTACTATTCGATACAGACACTTTTCCTCTTTTCAAAAATATATAGTTTGATAGAGTTATACCAAAAAAGGTATTTCAATTATTTACACACCGGCCCTTTTCAATAGACCATAATTTTTTTTTTTGGAAGATCGCATTTTTTTTTACATTGTCAGTACAGAATAACGGTTTGCATCAACTAAAGCTATTATTAAAAAAAAGAACTAATTTAATACAAATTTATACAAATTACATTACAGCATAAATTACAAAGTTATTGAAACAAAAACACCAATTAAGAAGAATTCAGTATTAATATAGACACATGTATTGTATATCTTTAATGTTTGAGGTTAAATTACTGAATGTGCCCACCGTTTTTTTCACTACAGTTTTGCAATCTAAACTGCATATTGTTGAAGGCAAGTTCTAACATTTCCGGTATTATAGTCTGAAAAACATTAGTTAAGTTATGTTTTAGTTGATATTGATATTTAGACTATAACAACAACCTTTGACATAACCCCATATGAAAAAGTCAGGTACCGTTAGTTCGGGAAAATGTACAGGCCATTCTATTGGTCCGGCTCTACCTATCTATCCTTTGATGCATTCCGTTATTCTGTACTGACAATGTAAAAAAAATAAAATGCGATCTTCTAAAAAAATTATGGTCTATTGAAAAGGACTGGTGTGTAAATTGAAATAACTCCTTTATTTTTTGGTACAACTCTATCAAACTATATATTTTTGAAAGGAGAAAAAGTGTCTCTAGTGAATGGTAATATAATCTACAGGGTGATCCATTTAAAAAATAATCACAATTTTAAATTAAAAAGTGGCAATTTTTTTTCAAGCACCTGTAGAAGTAAAACAAACTAGTACCAATGACAAAAGAAAACTTTTTGTAAAATTAAAAGCACAAGTGAAAACCGCTCGTCGCTATCTCATGTTGCCTTGAAGTTATAAGGCTTTAAAATGTGTCACATTATCTTGGGACACTCTGTACTTAATTTAGAGTAAAATTAAATTTGAGTGATTTCATATTTATAACGTTCAACTGTTTTGACATAATTCCATGACACTAAACTCGTCCACTGCCTTTCAAATCCGATATTTTTCAACTTTGAGATTTTGTGGTAGAAGAAAACACCATGTATATTGTTTGTTCAAATTTCGCAAGTGGGGGATTTTAATGGGTGCTGATTAACGATATCTTGTGAAGATTTTAAAAAATCGCTAAGTCTGTAACCACATATAGCAAATTCAAATTTTCCTACACTTTTTGATGAACTTGTATACCTACATATTTGATGATAGTAACACACTGATATTTCCTATAGTAACAAAAATCGTGCAGTAGGTAATTTCTTTGCCTTTCTATCGCAACAACATAATTAATCTAGTAAAAAAGAAGTTACGTAGTGGATATAACAAAATAATCTTTCTTGAAAATGTCGTGAATAAACATCGTTAAGGGGCAGACGATGACGAGTGCTCCTTTTTGCCGGGTTAAGGCAGGCCACTACTTCATTAAGTTCTCGCAACCTCAAGACATGGGGGCCGCCTGTTTACCGAGCAAACAACGCGAAATAGCGGGCCTAGAACGATGCAGGTCGTTAGCGAGTAAAAGGAACAGAGCGTGAGGCGAATCAGCATCTTTGCGGATTTTAAAACGAAACCCAAATGGTAGTATCGTGAGTTCGAACAGTGTCGCAGATGTTGGACGGATAATTGAACTTTTTAATAATAATAATAATAATATCTCTACCCCTCATTCTAATCACAAGGATTAGCCTGAAAGTCTGAGGCTTGTGTGGGAGAGGGGGCGGCATATTTGCGCTTCAGGAACGACTTTCGTTGGTAGGCCCTAACCACCATTCAGTGCTGGAATGAGGGAAACCTGGAAAACCTCAGTAGTTAGGGGGACAGTCAAACATCAACTGATTTTAGTCTCTCACATTAACACCAAGTTGACATTCTTCCCATCCTAGGCCATCGCCAGGATAGTTGCCAAGCCATCCCTGCGAATAAGTCCTCATCTACGAGTAAACAATGTAATTAAAAATTGTTGGCGGAACGGGAATTAGAACCCACGACCTTTGGGTTGAGCGAACGAGACGCTAAGCCCTGAGCCACCGGCCTTTTCGATGTCATCACTAGGTATCTCGGAAACCATGAGAGATAGAGAGATGCAATTTTCAAGAGCTTGGCTACTCTTTCGAGAGAAAAAGAAGGTTGCCAACAAATTTAGGCTCTTGGAATCGTATCTCCAAAACTCAAAGGGATACAAATTAGAAATTTTAACAGATGCCATTTTGGCAGGCCATCTATTTTTTTAAAATATTTTCGGTTGTTTTCTACTTTCGGTTATACCGGAACTTTACATCAACTTGCTTATTTTAAATGAAACACACCCTATGTATTTTTACATTTCCGAAAATAGCATAAAATTCTTAGTTAAAAATGTGAAACATACCCTATAGCTAAACCCAGCCGTTTCGGAGTATTTAATATTTTATAAAAAATTGGACAGGTGCAAGGATTCGCGAGAATCTTGATAACTTTTCTCGTTTAGCAGCTTTCGTTTAGCTAGTTTCTTGGCAAAAGCAAATAACTTAAGTTGTGCTTTAGACGAAAGATAAATTCAATGGTGCTATACGAAATGTTCTATATCTCCTGTTACATTTTGGAAAATTAAAGTAACGAAAACTTTTTAAGGTAAATAGAACCCCCGTATTTTTTATATCATGTTATTTAAAATTAAAGCCTCCTACTTCCAGTATATACATACACCCTAGGAGTTAAAACTGCAACTTTTTGAGAATTCTCTATTTATATTTGATTTATTTATATTTATTAATTTTTTGTAAACTTGGGTCTTGATTTAAACCGACAAGATGGAACAAACGAATCATTTTATTAACATTTCTATTTTGCATAAAAATTTTGCTCAAATTTTTAACTTATTATTATTACTATTATACTGTCTTTTTTACGTTATCTTCCATATTTCCCTATGTGAAATGTGTTGCAATGGAATACTCAAATGAAGATATATTAAACTTATTTTATATTGATGAAGAATGTCAAAATATAATTAGAAGAATCTGTGGAACTTTCAATCAGCGTTTTCCTCTGGACGGAATAAAATTTAGGAGAATCGTATCCAATATTTTGAATTTTGGAAAAATAAATGCTACCAAGGAAATAATCGGTCCAGTAACTTCGGATGAAAATAACATGACTACCTGAAAAAAATTGCGACCACTGAATGATTGTTTTCTATCAACTCTTGTTCTTTGGGGCCTATTTTCATATTGTCTTTAAGATTTTTTTATTTATATCTTTCAGCCATCCTCTACCACTGATCAGGAGTATTGATCTTCCGTTCAATACTACTTTTACAATTCGCCTTGATTCTCATTAGGTTACATCGAAATCTGATAAAGAAAATCGTTGAGTAAAGTACAATGAAGTATACTCGTAATCCAATAGTCGATTTAAAAGTACAAATCTTTTAACAGAGTTTATACCGGTGGTTTTCTAACTCTTTCTTATAATATGTGTTGCCTCTCCATCTCTTTCTTATATGTGTTGCCTCTCTATCTCTTTTGTAGCTTAATTAATTATGTTTTTGTTTATGCTATTGTCCAACGGCAACCTCCTCGGCCTTCGTATGAAAGATTCCACTTTATTTTTTAATTTTTAATTACTTAAAATCGAATGTTTTCAAAGAGTACATTTGCTTGACTTAATCAATCACCTTTTTGCTTAAACATTTTTCTGTGATGAACTTCCTTCTAGTACTTTCAATCTTAGGTTAAGTTTGAGTAATTTCAGCAGTTAACCTTATAAATGGCTTATGATGTGATGATGTCCATAGATCCTTCTAAAAATTTATATATATAGTGTGTGCCAGTGAGAAGAATTCACGCAAAATATACTATTTACGTAATTTACATTTTATGAAAAATCTGCTGGAAAAAATCGATGACTAATTTAAAAGGCCTTTTTTGCAGTAGTCAAATCAACATTTGTGTGTCCCCTCCACGCCTCACCGTGATATTTTCTACTGTACTACACTATACTATACTATACCACAGCTTAAACAAGCTGTGACTATACTATACTATATACAGGGTGTTTCATAATATATGCGCAGGACTTCAGGATGTTATAGCTCGTCCAAAAATATGAAAAATAGTTTCTATTAACTTACCCTCTAAAATGCACCATTTTAGAGATACAGGGTGTTGAAATTAAAAAAAAAAATTCGTTTTTTGCGAATATCTCCGGATCCGTTCATCGTACAGAAAACAGCTTTTGTAAACATTTTCTACTCATAATAAACTATGTTTTGTGCGGAAATTTTTTTTTTTTAATGTCATAATTGGTGAAGGTTTTGAAGGGGTAGTGGGTGTTTTTCTCCCCAACTTCTACGCTACTGGAAAAAGTACGATTTTGAGACGGCCTTTTGAACCACCAATGTTTTCTACACAAAAAAGGTACAAAAAAGGTCATAAGCTCTAAAGTCGATCGTTTTCGAGAAAAATCAACTTTTATGTTGAAAAACATGGTCAATTTTTTTAAATAAAATTTTTTTCTTACTAATTAAACAAAACTTAGTTAAACGTTAGAACAATTAACGAAACCAAACGTTAACTTCATAATTGCAAAATAAAAAAAAGTGAAAAAATTATACAGAAGTTGTCTTTTCGAAATTCCCCAAACCGTAAAGGTAAAAATCTACCATGTTTTCAAAAAATTAACCATGTTTTTCAACATAAAAGTTGATTTTTCTCGAAAACGATCGACTTTAGAGCTTATGACCAAGAGTACCTTTTTTGTGTGGAAAACATTGGCGGTTCAAATGGGCGTCTCAAAATCGTACTTTTTCCAGTAGCGTAGAAGTTGGGGAGAAAAACATTCACTACCCCTTCAAAACCTTCACCAATTATGACTTAAAAAAAAAATTCCATACAAAACGTAGTTTATTATGAGTAAAAAATGCTTACAAAATCTGTTTTCTGTGCGATAAACGGTTCCGGAGATATTCGCAAAAAACTAATTTTTTTTTCAATTTCAACACCCTGTATCTCTAAAATGGTGCATTTTAGAGGGTAAGTTAATATAAACTTTTTTTCATATTTTTGGACGAACTATAACATCCTGAAGTCCTGCGCATATATTATGAAACACCCTGTATAATATCTGCTGCATGCTATCGATGTGCTATCGATCCTGTATAGTAGGGAGAATGGGGTGAAGAGGAAGCAAATAAATGTTGCTTAAATGATTGCAATTTACGTGTTTTATTTATTTATTTATTTATTTTTTGTTTGAAAATTTGAATTAAGTAAATATATGCACTTTTCATTGGGACACATTGTATACGAATTCAACTGTGCCCACTTTATACATTCATGTCGACAAAAATATTCACTCAATTCCCAGCCCTGACATGGCCAATTCCCACCGATCCCCTCTTCGTAGCTCCAAGGTGGTTGAAAAACATCAGCGAAAAGAATGAGACGTTTGGGGACGTCACGTAGGTGCTGGGATGCTCTCAGCGGCCTCTCGGTGCTATATTGAATGTCATGTCCATGATTCAAGCAATCAGACGTATAGTGCCGCGAGGCAAACTAAAACAATAACGTTCAACGGTTTTCCGCGCGCGTTTTCTTTTTGTTTCCACTACGTGAGCTCGCTAAGTCGCCTTGATGAGGGTAATATCTCCGGAATTTGACAAGCCATTAAAGGAGCCTAGGGATTTCGTCAAGCGTGTTTCTAAATAAGAAGAAACAAAGTATTAGGAACTTATACCCGATGATCACTTAAAAGAAATCCGTTGTATTAACAAGCGACTCAGTTCTAGACTGAACTGGACAACAGAAAAAAATATGCCTTTCTCATTTCAGTTAGAACGGAAATTGGAAACACTTAATATACAGGATGATATGAAACGTTCTCGCATTTTCTTATATTTTGAGGAATATATTTGTACTTGGTGGGTATTGCAATATTCTGCTACCTATACCAGCTGCTTGCCTGAAAACATTTCAGTATATTTGTAGCTATTGTTGAGGAGGTTATTTGGTGTAAGGTTTGAATAAAAAAACTTGTTGAAAAAATGTAAAATTTTTGATAGGCTGTGATAACAAGTGATGTTTGTTTTCGAAAGGAGACTCGGCGTAAAACATCCCACAACAAGTAGTGGAAGTGCATGGCGGGATATTATAAATCTTAGATCACTTACCTATCGACATACCTATCATATTAACAAGCTGCTGAACTTTTTTCCAATTTTTCTTTCTTATATACTTTTTTATTTTAGCATTATAAAGTGGTCGATATATTGAATATTTACTTGCATTCCCAAGTGCCTTGTTTTAATAAGTTTAGCAGGATAACTTCCATGCTCCTCTTAAAAACGTAAACTAAGAACTAATAAGGCGAGGTGGCGTTATTTTTTGGTTTTACAGATGGTTTGTATATTTCTCAGATATACTTGAAAATAAATTAGAATTGCACTCTGTTTCTGGTGTTAAAAACCAAGGTGTTTCGTAAATTCACGTGTCCTGGGTAATACAAAACACGCAATAAAATATATAATTTGTAAATATTGTTTCTAAAGAAGTGCCATAAACCATAGCCTAAATAAAACCCCTATATATTTTTTTAAAACTTTATTTGAGGTGGTTGATATTCAAATAAAACGTTTTATAAATCACCTTTCTGCAATATCTATCTAATTGTGTATTTTATACAAAGATTCCTCGACTGTTAGGCCACCCTCCTATATCTTTTGAAAATCAAAGAGTCGGGCAACATATTTCCTAAAACTTAAAACGAATTACTCACTAAGGCATGGCGCGTCATTATTAACCCCATAATATACGTGCTTCTCGCGAAATCTTTTGTTACCCTTAATGATAACGTCTTGTTTAAGTTGTGTAACTCTCGCTTCCTCGGGGTGTACTTCTATTCTCTTATTGTGGTCGTAAATCCTTGTAAAATCCTTGCACCTCTGGCTTCTGGCAGCGTGACGTGTAGATATTTCTCGGATACTTCGCAGTTGTTCTTTCAGGTGGTGTAAACTAGATTTTTTAATATGAAACTATGCCCATACATAAACTGATTTTTAGCTGTCCGATGAGTAAAATTATTTAATTTGTGAAGAACGCATTTATTTGGTGCCTACCTAATTATTGATAGGTTTTAATTGTAGGTTAATTACTTAATTGTAAGATCAAACAAGTTTTTGTTAAAAGAGGAAAATATCATTTATTTCTGAATGCCGGTACTTTATTTTGTATTTAGAGAGTAAATATAGAAATATCACATTTACACAGTATGTTTCAAATTGAATGCAATAACATGGATTAGCTATAGGATAAATTTTGCAAAATTGTGTAATTTGATGATCAATAATATGAAAAAAAATCAAGGCTAACATGAATAGTTTTTAGCTGAAAAAAGCAGAAATTTTGAGAAATTTGTTTTTGTAAAATTTCAAAGAGCTATAGAAATAAAATGGACACTTTCTCATAGAACAAAACACAAAAGAATAAGGAAAAAGTAACAAATCATTAATAAATGGCAATTCATCAACAACAATAAAGAACAATACTGTTAATGGAAAAATAAACAAACTATAGCATATGATACATCATTCAACTCACAAGGAAAAAGGCTGTCGAATTACGTAAAAATATGAGACCGTATTAGAAAAAATGAAGCTGATGATGTTTCTGAAGAGACAAAATGTTACTTAAAAAACTGTTTACGCCATTCGATAGAGCGTAAAAAGTTTCTTTGGGAAAGCATCTTTTTTTCAATAGATCTTCAAACAACCCTAAGTTTTTCGAAAACATCGATTAATTCCATTATGTAATTTTTTCAAATAACTCTAAACTAATCATGTTAGTCTTAATTTTTTTTAAGCATATATTGTTGGTTATAAAATCACGCAACTTTACCCCAATTTAGCCTAGTCTCTATCTATCACTGACGTAGTTTTCCACATAGCACCAAAACACTATACTGTAGTGTTTTGCACAGTATAGTGTTTTGGTGTTATGTGGAAAACTACGTCAGTGATATCTTCACGCCAAAGGTTCCAACCCCGTCAAGACTAGTCTCTATATTAAATGGTTTTCAAGATAACAATGTTCTTGCATCAAATTTGAAAGACACACTACATATAAATAAAATTATGAAATTAATTATTTAATAAAAATTAGAAATTAACTGCTTTCAATAACTCTTAGAAATTGAAAATGTCTCGGACAAATATACAGATATTTAATTTTTAATTATGTTCCATTAGGTATTGCTTTTTGCCAAAGTGCGGTAATAAAAAAATAAAATAAAGTTCAAATTCATTGATTTGTGGTTAAAACTTTGATATTTTATTTTTAATTTGAATAAACTGATTTATTTATTTAATTCACTGAATGTATGAATGTTTATGAAAATATTATTTACAGCCAGCCTATACATACAAATATGCAAAATGCAAAAGCATATTTAATTTTAATTCTTACAAATCTATTCTATATTATATTTCTGATTCACTGATTTATTAAGTAATCAAAAATAGTAGGTAGTAAATTATTTTTATTGTGAATTTATATGCAGAAATATTTAAATATGATATAGCGAATAATTTTGTAATAAATTATGTAGGTTATAGATTTTAAACGACGAAATTACAATAATTAATAATAGATCCAAAACTGTATAAAAATAGTTACTAGTAGTGATGAGAAATACACCGTAGTGCCAACCATGTGCTGAATGCACTTTTCTTCACTTTCATTTTAATATTGTAATTATCATAGACAAATAATTAAAAATATATATCAATTAATTGCAGTACCGGTGGTTTTCTGCAATTATTTCATACTGAAGGATCTCCTCTAAATATATTAATACAAAATTTTCTGTAATCACTAACTTCGGGTAAAACTTGGTACTAAAAATTTGTATTTTCCCAAATATTTGTAAGTATTAACTTGGGTTTCATGATTTCAGTTCTGGATGTACAGCAAAGGAGGCGAGATTCGTAGAGACGAAGCCTGTTTGGATTATAGCGGCCAAGAGGTGATCCTCTATCCCTGCCATGGCAGCAAAGGTAACCAATATTGGGACTACGATTCAGAGATGAAGCTCTTACGGCACGGGAGCAGTGATAAGTGCTTAGCCATAAACGACGCGAAAAACAAACTGATCATGGAACAGTGCGACAGTGAGTCTCAGAGACAACAGTGGTCGTTGGAGAACTATGATACTAGCAAACTGTGATTTTTTTAATGGTGATTCCTGTTTTAGTTAAGTGGACTTGAAGAACTTTTTTAATTTTTTCAACAGTGTACAAAATTTTGTAATAAAGTTTGTGTAAAATTGTAATTAATTGTGAAATTTTTATGAAAACTGGGTGACTTTGTCATAGGGAATAGGAATTTTACAAACCACATTAAAAATAAATTGTTTTAAAAGTGTACAGGGTATTTACACAAAAACGAAAAAGTTTTAATGCAGTCATTAACGTATTAGTCAATTATTGTTAGTATTTTGAAAATTGTATTTTATAATTGGTGGATGTTAAACACCCTGCATTTTTAGAACACTCATCAGTAATCTGTTACCAGTTATACAAAAATATTATTTTAATAATGCCACAAAAATTACTTAGATGAAGGACTATACAAGTATTTCGAACAGTAAATTAATACTTCTTTTTCTGATTTTATATATGTTACGTACTCTTATAATTTAGGTGACGTGATTTTATTATAAATTCTACACTACCATCTTCATAATACTAAATATTATTTTGACAGTGCTCAAATGAGAATTCCTGTCTTGTAACTCTTTTATTTTTCAAGAAATTTGAGTTTTTCTGAAAGCGTGTATAATTATTAACTATTGGAAAGACTGTCCAAAATATCTGATTTTGTGTTTTTTTAAAACTTATATTGCACAATGGCAGAGGTACAAGGTGTGTTAACTAACTTTTGGACACACACTGTATAGGGTGATTCACTATATTTGGACCCCCTGTTAACTTTTTTGTTTACAGGATTATAAGAAAATGTGAAATATAAAGTTGCACGATTTTTTATGAAGTTTTCGAAAATTCAAAAACAAACGAAGTCCAAACAAAATGAGCGAGGATATTAACTTTGTTAATTAAAATAGAACACCCTGTATATTTTTGTATATTTGGATAGAATGTTGTCTCACGAATACAGTAATATATATATTGGTGGGTCTAACACATTAATAATAACGGAGATATGACCAAAAAAGTGCGCCATAAGAGCAATGTGTTGGAGAAAGACTGTTCCTAACAACGAATCAATATTCTCTTTCTAGCACATCACTCTTGTGGTGCACTTTTTTGGTCATATCTCCGTTATTATTAAAAATAGACCCATCAATATCTATATTACTGTATTCGTGAGACGTTCTATCCAAATGTGCAAAAATATACAGGGTGTTCTATTTAAATTGACAAAGTTAATATTCGCGACCATTTTGTTTGGACCTCATTGGTTTCACATTTTTGTAGACCCCCCTGTAAACAAGAAAGTTAACAGGGGAGATCAAAATATAGTGGGTCACCTTGTACATGCCTACTTTATTAAAAATTCTTTAAATTTCTAAAGCATACATGCATGCATCTTTTGAATTGTAATAATATTTTATTAATACAGATCATATGACTAAATACTTCAGTTTTAGTAATACTATATACTACCTTCATCAAGATAAATTCATTTTCATATCACTATCCAAGCTCCAATTCTTTGCCGACAACTCAATTTTGAAAATGTGGTAACATAAAATGTGGTTTGATGGAATTTCATAAAATCCAATGTATATTAGTATAATATAAACTTTTTTTACTATAGTTGACAGAAAAAAGATAAATATAAACTATGGATAGTCAACTGTTATATTATTTTTTATAATCTTCTATTTTCATAAAGCATTTAACCGAAAAATTAAGCGGTAAGTTTACAAACATAATCAATCCATATTGCTAATAAGTGCAAGAATTCGAATCATAATCACGTCACACATAACTGATTTTCACCCAAATATTCTTATATTTGACCAGTTTCAAGCAGAAATCTGAAATCGTGCCTCCAAATAATAGTATTTAAGTGAAAACCTGTCACACTTTTGTTGTGGTGTAAAATTATGTTCACATCTTGTCTATTCTTCAGACACTAAGTCAATAATGCTTCCAAATATTTTCAGTTTGATCCCTTTTATCAATAATACATTTTTGTGTAACAGTTGACTATTTATGTTCCTATGTAGATTTTTGACAGTGTAACTGAAACTTCTCTATAAAAATTTTAAAATTTGAATGTGATTCTTATAGTACACCACAATTATTTGTTTCTCTAGACATTCATTATCATAAAAATTGATTTATCATCAAATCTCAAAATCCCATGTACATATCTTTAATACTCTACATATTCCAATTTACATATCTTATATTTTAGTGCTCAAATATATCACATTCCATTTTAGTAATATATATTGTACTTAACGAATAATCCTATTATTTAAGACTGTTTTCTATGTTAATGTGGTATATGAAAAATATATAATTTCCATTAATAATGGGTAAGTAATGCAAAAATTCTTGTTGTTAATTTATAGAAATGGTATACAATTAAAAACTGTCAGCTGAGATAATTAGTAATAGAGTAATTAGGTAGAATGTACAACACAATCCTTGAAGCATAGGTGGTTTAAGGTAAAATTTTCATAATTACATAATTAATCGCTCACATCACTTTATTACATAAAATAAAAAACTGGTGGTCCTTTATAATACATTTTAAACAAATAATTAAATTATACTTGATTTGAGAATTTTCATTCACATAATATACATGTGATTCAATAATATAAAAATATTTTCGAGAATTTTTGCATTTCCCGATTTTAGGTAAATAATTATTCCAATGTTTTTTAAACGAACGGTTTAGTGCGGAAAAAACCCTTTACATTTTTATATTAGGTACCGGTGATACGGTTGCATATAAAAATTGGCATATGTTTAATGGTACAGACATTTTCTATATTTTAATATGTAGGCATGATTTCATTGCCATTAAAAAAGCACCGTTTCCATGTTTGTGGTGAGGCAAATTATAAAACCATAGTCATTATTTGCCGTTTGTTAATTTTTTTGTGATACCTATACTTTTTCTTTTTTGTTAAATAGTGTTGCAATTATTATTGAAAAAAATAATATCATTTAGTGAATTTACAAAAATATCATTTATTAGGTACCATATAATAATTGTTACACATTTATATTTATGTTTTATTGTTGTAATAATTGTTACTGCTTTTTGATTGTTATAAATGGCAATACTAATTATTTCATGAAGAGAAAAGTAGACAATGTTTGGTCAATTAGAGTAAAATATTTTTTACTGCAAGTGTCGAACACTACAGAGCACATGCAATATAAATTATAAATAACATTGCTGGCCAAAAACTTGAAAAATAATTCAATATCCCAGAGACTATTTCAATAAACACAAAACTTATATGGCAATAGTATTTAGTGCAAAATATTATAGATGTTGCCCTTATTCAGAAATTGTATTGATAAGAGGAAGGGTGCTCATCTTTAGGAGAACTAAATAATAATGTATATATTGATGAAGTTCATGAATCAGTAAATAGCTATTGAGATTCAGTAGAGCAATTTTTTGATCACGGGTGTTCACGGGTGTTTAAAGGTGTTTAACAGTTAAGTTCCCTTGTCATAATGCAATCATTACACGACATAATTTTTATACATTTGCCCTGTAGTGTCTCATTCTTAATTTAAAACTTTATATTTCCTGATTTCGTGTAATTTTTATTTGCTCAAATCAAATGGTGAATTGTATGATATTCTAAATATGTATGTCACCGAAGTGACTTTATTTATAGGCCATATTTTTTATATTAATAGTTTGTAGCTCTATTTTATAGTATTTTCTGGTTAATTTAATTAGAAAGTTTAAAAAATTATTTAAATCTTTTGTATAACAATTGTACTTAATATATTAGATTTGATTGTATTCAAAATATGATAGATATTACTTAGGCCAGTGTATTGTATTTTTATAATGTGCCTTAATTTTTTCCTGTATATATATAACGTTAATAAATATTATGTTGATATAACTTTTCATTTCATTTTCCCCATTTATTGCATTTAGTGCTAATACCTACATATAAACATTTCTCCTCTACTCTTCTCCAATATTCTACAATTAACGGGAGCACATAGAGAAGAAAAGGCGTGAGATTAAATAAATTTAATTTTACACCAACATGTTGGCTATAATTTATTGATATACGGATTAGTTCAAAATGAATAAAAGAATAAATACTCTACATACTCCTTTACTATTAGGAGCTCAGAAAGGAAAAGAGGTATAGTATTAAATAAATATAATTTCACACCTGGCGTGTTCGACGCAGTTTCCTACAATTTATCCCAAGTGGTATCCCAAGAGCAGAAAGTGGAAGAGGTGTTTTGTTAATTTTAATAGATTCTACACTTCCCTATTACAGTTTTCTACAATTTACAACTTTTAGTACTAGGAGCACAGAAAGGAAAAGAGGAATTGCATTACATAAATTCCACACTTTCATATTACAGTTTTCTGCAATTTCCTACTTTTAGTATTAGGAGAACAGAAAGTGAAAGAGATTATTACACTGCCAATTATAACAGTTTTCTACAATTTCCTACTTTTAGTATTAGGAGCTCATAAAGGAAGAGGAAAATATATTACAGTATACTATACTATATAGTGTACTGTAATACTTTCGTATTACAGTTTTCTGTAATTTCCTCTTTTAGTATTAGGAGAGCAGAAGGTGAAAGAGGTTTCTTGTATATTTTAATCGATTCCACACTGCCATATTACAGGTTTCTACAATTTCCTACTTTTAGTATTAGGAGCTCATAAAGTAAAAGAGGTAGGTATGGTATTAAATAAATATAAAATTAACACAAGGAATATAATTTCACACCTGCATGTTCCAAGCAGTTTCCTACAATTTATTGCGTGGTATCAGGAGAGCAGAAGGTAGACGAGGTGTTTTGTTCATTTTAATAGATTTTACACTTTTGTTTTACAGTTTTCTGTAATTTCCTATTTTAGTATTAGGAGAGCAGAACGTGAAAGAGGTATTTTGTATATTTTAATCGATTCCACACTGCCATATTACAGTTTTCTACAATTTCTTACTTTTAGTATCAGGAGCTCATAAAGTAAAAGAGGTAGGTATGGTTTTATATAAATATAAAAATAACACAAGGAATATAATTTCACACCTGCATGTTCCAAGCAGTTTCCTACAATTTATTGCAGGTGGTATCAGGAGAGCAGAAGGTGGACGAGGTGTTTTGTTAATTTTAATAGATTTTACACTTTTGTTTTACAGTTTTCTGTAATTTCCTATTTTAGTATTAGGAGAGCAGAAGGTGAAAGAGGTATTTTGTAGAATCGATTCCACGTTGCCATATTACAGTTTTCTACAATTTCCTACTTTCGGTATCAGGAGCTCATAAAGGGAAAGAGGTAGGTATGGTATTAAATAAATATAAAAATAACACAAGGAATATAATTTCACACCTGCATGTTCCAAGCAGTTTCCTACAATATATCGCAAGTGGTATTAGGAGAGCAGAAGGTGGACGAGGTATTTTGTTAATTTTAATATATTTTACACTTTCGTATTACAGTTTTCTGTAATTTCCTATTTTAGTATTAGGAGAGCAGAAGGGGAAAGAGTTTCTTGTATATTTTAATCGATTCTACACTGCCATATTACAGTTTTCTACAATTTCCTACTTTTAGTATCAGGAGCTCATAAAGGGAAAGAGGTAGGTATGGTATTAAATAAATATAAAAATAACTCAAGGAATATAATTTCACACCTGCATGTTCCAAGCAGTTTCCTACAATATATCGCAAGTGGTATCAGAAGAGCAGAAGGTGGACGAGGTGTTTTGTTAATTTTAATAGATTTTACACTTTTGTATTGCAGTTTTCTGTAATTTCCTCTTTTAGTATTAGGAGAGCAGAAGGTGAAAGAGGTTTCTTGTATATTTTAATCGATTCCACACTGCCATATTACAGGTTTCTACAATTTCCTACTTTTAGTATTAGGAGCTCATAAAGTAAAAGAGGTAGGTATGGTATTAAATAAATATAAAATTAACACAAGGAATATAATTTCACACCTGCATGTTCCAAGCAGTTTCCTACAATTTATTGCGTGGTATCAGGAGAGCAGAAGGTAGACGAGGTGTTTTGTTCATTTTAATAGATTTTACACTTTTGTTTTACAGTTTTCTGTAATTTCCTATTTTAGTATTAGGAGAGCAGAACGTGAAAGAGGTATTTTGTATATTTTAATCGATTCCACACTGCCATATTACAGTTTTCTACAATTTCTTACTTTTAGTATCAGGAGCTCATAAAGTAAAAGAGTATGGTTTTATATAAATATAAAAATAACACAAGGAATATAATTTCACACCTGCATGTTCCAAGCAGTTTCCTACAATTTATTGCAGGTGGTATCAGGAGAGCAGACGGTGGACGAGGTGTTTTGTTAATTTTAATAGATTTTACACTTTTGTTTTACAGTTTTCTGTAATTTCCTATTTTAGTATTAGGAGAGCAGAAGGTGAAAGAGGTATTTTGTAGAATCGATTCCACGTTGCCATATTACAGTTTTCTACAATTTCCTACTTTCGGTATCAGGAGCTCATAAAGGGAAAGAGGTAGGTATGGTATTAAATAAATATAAAAATAACACAAGGAATATAATTTCACACCTGCATGTTCCAAGCAGTTTCCTACAATATATCGCAAGTGGTATCAGGAGAGCAGAAGGTGGACGAGGTATTTTGTTAATTTTAATATATTTTACACTTTCGTATTACAGTTTTCTGTAATTTCCTATTTTAGTATTAGGAGAGCAGAAGGTGAAAGAGGTTTCTTGTATATTTTAATCGATTCCACACTGCCATATTACAGTTTTCTACAATTTCCTACTTTTAGTATCAGGAGCTCATAAAGGGAAAGAGGTAGGTATGGTATTAAATAAATATAAAAATAACTCAAGGAATATAATTTCACACCTGCATGTTCCAAGCAGTTTCCTACAATATATCGCAAGTGGTATCAGGAGAGCAGAAGGTGGACGAGGTGTTTTGTTAATTTCAATAGATTTTACACTTTTGTATTGCAGTTTTCTGTAATTTCATATTTTAGTATTAGGAGAGCAGAAGGTGAAAGAGTTTCTTGTATATTTTAATCGATTCCACACTGCCATATTACAGGTTTCTACAATTTCCTACTTTTAGTATTAGGAGCTCATAAAGTAAAAGAGGTAGGTATGGTATTAAATAAATATAAAAATAACACAAGGAATATAATTTCACACCTGCATGTTCCAAGCAGTTTCCTACAATTTGTTCCAGGTGGTATCAGGAGAGCAGAAGGTAGACGAGGTGTTTTGTTAAATTTAATAGATTTTACACTTTCGTAATACAGTTTTCTGTAATTTCCTATTTTAGTATTAGGAGAGCAGAAGGTGAAAGAGGTATTTTGTATAATCGATTCCACGCTGCCATATTACAGTTTTCTACAATTTCCTATTTTTGGTATCAGGAGCTCATAAAGAGAAAGAGGTAGGTATGGTATTAAATAAATATAAAAATAACACAAGGAATATAATTTCACACCTGCATGTTCCAAGCAGTTTCCTACAATTTATTGCAAGTGGTATCAGGAGAGCAGAAGGTGTACGAGGTGTTTTGTTAGTTTTAATAGATTTTACACTTTCGTATTACAGTATTCTGTAATTTCCTAATTTAGTATTAGGAGAACAGAAGGTGAAAGAGGTATTTTGTATATTTTAATCGATTCTACACTGCCATATTACAGTTTTCTACAATTTCCTACTTTTAGTATTAGGAGCTCATAAAGTAGAAGAGGTAGGTATGGTATTAAATAAATATAAAAATAACACAAGGAATATAATTTCACACCTGCATGTTCCAAGCAATTTCCTACAATTTATCGCAGGTGGTATCAGGAGAGCAGAAGGTGGACGAGGTGTTTTGTTCATTTTAATAGATTTTACACTTTTGTATTACAGTTTTCTGTAATTTCCTATTTTAATATTAGGAGAGCAGAAGGTGAAAGAGGTTTTTTGTATATTTTAATTGATTCCACACTGACATTACAGTTTTCTGCAATTTCCTACTTTTAGTGTTAGGAGCTCATAAAGGAAACAAGGTATGGTATTAAATAAATATATTTTCACACCTGCATGTTCGACGCAGTTTCCTACAATTTATCGCAAGTGGTATCAGGAGAGCAGAAGGTGGACGAGGTGTTTTGTTAATTTCAATAGATTTTACACTTTTGTATTGCAGTTTTCTGTAATTTCATATTTTAGTATTAGGAGAGCAGAAGGTGAAAGAGTTTCTTGTATATTTTAATCGATTCCACACTGCCATATTACAGGTTTCTACAATTTCCTACTTTTAGTATTAGGAGCTCATAAAGTAAAAGAGGTAGGTATGGTATTAAATAAATATAAAAATAACACAAGGAATATAATTTCACACCTGCATGTTCCAAGCAGTTTCCTACAATTTATTGCAGGTGGTATCAGGAGAGCAGAAGGTAGACGAGGTGTTTTGTTAAATTTAATAGATTTTACACTTTCGTAATACAGTTTTCTGTAATTTCCTATTTTAGTATTAGGAGAGCAGAAGGTGAAAGAGGTATTTTGTATAATCGATTCCACGCTGCCATATTACAGTTTTCTACAATTTCCTATTTTTGGTATCAGGAGCTCATAAAGAGAAAGAGGTAGGTATGGTATTAAATAAATATAAAAATAACACAAGGAATATAATTTCACACCTGCATGTTCCAAGCAGTTTCCTACAATTTATTGCAAGTGGTATCAGGAGAGCAGAAGGTGTACGAGGTGTTTTGTTAGTTTTAATAGATTTTACACTTTCGTATTACAGTATTCTGTAATTTCCTAATTTAGTATTAGGAGAACAGAAGGTGAAAGAGGTATTTTGTATATTTTAATCGATTCTACACTGCCATATTACAGTTTTCTACAATTTCCTACTTTTAGTATTAGGAGCTCATAAAGTAGAAGAGGTAGGTATGGTATTAAATAAATATAAAAATAACACAAGGAATATAATTTCACACCTGCATGTTCCAAGCAATTTCCTACAATTTATCGCAGGTGGTATCATGAGAGCAGAAGGTGGACGAGGTGTTTTGTTCATTTTAATAGATTTTACACTTTTGTATTACAGTTTTCTGTAATTTCCTATTTTAATATTAGGAGAGCAGAAGGTGAAAGAGGTTTTTTGTATATTTTAATTGATTCCACACTGACATTACAGTTTTCTGCAATTTCCTACTTTTAGTGTTAGGAGCTCATAAAGGAAACAAGGTATGGTATTAAATAAATATATTTTCACACCTGCATGTTCGACGCAGTTTCCTACAATTTATCGCAAGTGGTATCAGGAGAGCAGAAGGTGGAAGAGGCGTTTTGTTAATTTTAATAGAGTCTACACTTTCGTATTACAGTTTTCTACAATTTACAACTTTTAGTATTAGGAGTACAGAACGGAAAAGAGGAATTGTATTAAATAAATACCACACTTTCATATTATAGTTTTCTGCTATTTCCTACTTTTAGTACGAAGAGAGCAGAAGGTGAAAGAGGTTTTTTGTATATTTTAATCAATTCCACACTGCCATATTACAGTTTTCTACAATTTCCTACTTTTAGTATTAAAAGCTCATAAAGGCAAAGAGGTATGGTATTAAATAAATATAATTTCACACCTGCATGTTCGAGGCAGTTTCCTACAATTTATCGCAAGTGGTATCAGGGGAGCAGTAGGTGGAAGAGGTGTTAATTTTAATAGATTCTACACTTTCGTATTAGTTTGCAACCATTTACTACTTTTGGTAGTAGGAGCTCAGAAGGGAAGATATAATATTAAATAAATATAATTTCTTCGTTGTAATTAGCTACAATCTATCACGAGTAGTTTTAGGAGAGAAGAAGGTGGAAGAGCTGGAGATTTTAATCGATTCTACACTTCCATTAGTTTTCTACAATTTACTACTTTTAGTATTAGGAGCACAGAAGTGAAAGAAGGTATAATATTAAACAAATATAATTTATTTGTTGCAGTTTCCTACAATTTATCACAAATAGTGTTAGGAGAGCAGAAGGTGAAATAGGTGGAGATTTTAATCGATTCCACACTTCCATATTAGTGTTCTACGATTTACTACTTTTAGTTTTAGCACAGAAACAAGATATGGTATTAAATAAATATAGTATTTCGCAGTTTCCTAGAATCCCGGTTATTATTAGGAAGAGATGGTCTGGAGATAGATTCAACACTTATTACGGTTTTTACAATTTACTACTTATAGTATCAGGAGCACAGAAAGCAAAAGAGATATGGGAATATATAAATATAATTTCGCACCTCCATGTTCGTCGCCGTTACTGATATTTTGTCACAAGTAGTATCAGGAATGCAGAAGGTGAGTGTTTTTAAATTTGAATCGATTCCACACCCATAATTTCACATTTTGTTCAGTTGTCTGTCCAGCTACAAATTAGTAACAGCTTTCTACAACTTATACCTCTGTACCGGTGGTACAGAAGTAGCAAAGATGCAACAAAATTTAATTTTACCTCCAAATCTTGCACTGTCTATGTACTCTTATTATTATTAAAAGAATAGGCAGGAGGAGCTTAACAGAAAAAATATTAATAACAAAAAATGTATATTTCTTAAAGTTATCTAACAGAATCAACTAAAAAAGTAAATGGAATCCAGAACTTGCTTAATATCGAAATTGCCTTTTTCTGGTAATCGTTGCAACACCCTATTTAATTTTTTCTTCGTCAGGTCTAGTACAGATCCATTTCGATTAAAATCACTGAAAAATACAAAAGTTAATATTTTAACATTTCATCAATATAGATGTAAAATCTTACCCTTCGCCGTAACTGAATTTTTCACACAAAAATTCTGATAGATTCTCTAAAATAGGTTCAGAGTGCAGGGCTACAAATTGTTCTCTACATATCTAAAATAATTAGAACATTATATATTTATTATATAATCATTATCTAAAAAACAGGTTAGCTAAAAATGCACCCAAACAATTAGCTATAATTATCACTAATAATCCACCGGCTAATAACGTTATTAGGAGAGCAGAAGGTGAAAGAGTTTCTTGTATATTTTAATCGATTCCACACTGCCATATTACAGGTTTCTACAATTTCCTACTTTTAGTATTAGGAGCTCATAAAGTAAAAGAGGTAGGTATGGTATTAAATAAATATAAAAATAACACAAGGAATATAATTTCACACCTGCATGTTCCAAGCAGTTTCCTACAATTTATTGCAGGTGGTATCAGGAGAGCAGAAGGTAGACGAGGTGTTTTGTTAAATTTAATAGATTTTACACTTTCGTAATACAGTTTTCTGTAATTTCCTATTTTAGTATTAGGAGAGCAGAAGGTGAAAGAGGTATTTTGTATAATCGATTCCACGCTGCCATATTACAGTTTTCTACAATTTCCTATTTTTGGTATCAGGAGCTCATAAAGAGAAAGAGGTAGGTATGGTATTAAATAAATATAAAAATAACACAAGGAATATAATTTCACACCTGCATGTTCCAAGCAGTTTCCTACAATTTATTGCAAGTGGTATCAGGAGAGCAGAAGGTGTACGAGGTGTTTTGTTAGTTTTAATAGATTTTACACTTTCGTATTACAGTATTCTGTAATTTCCTAATTTAGTATTAGGAGAACAGAAGGTGAAAGAGGTATTTTGTATATTTTAATCGATTCTACACTGCCATATTACAGTTTTCTACAATTTCCTACTTTTAGTATTAGGAGCTCATAAAGTAGAAGAGGTAGGTATGGTATTAAATAAATATAAAAATAACACAAGGAATATAATTTCACACCTGCATGTTCCAAGCAATTTCCTACAATTTATCGCAGGTGGTATCAGGAGAGCAGAAGGTGGACGAGGTGTTTTGTTCATTTTAATAGATTTTACACTTTTGTATTACAGTTTTCTGTAATTTCCTATTTTAATATTAGGAGAGCAGAAGGTGAAAGAGGTTTTTTGTATATTTTAATTGATTCCACACTGACATTACAGTTTTCTGCAATTTCCTACTTTTAGTGTTAGGAGCTCATAAAGGAAACAAGGTATGGTATTAAATAAATATATTTTCACACCTGCATGTTCGACGCAGTTTCCTACAATTTATCGCAAGTGGTATCAGGAGAGCAGAAGGTGGAAGAGGCGTTTTGTTAATTTTAATAGAGTCTACACTTTCGTATTACAGTTTTCTACAATTTACAACTTTTAGTATTAGGAGTACAGAACGGAAAAGAGGAATTGTATTAAATAAATACCACACTTTCATATTATAGTTTTCTGCTATTTCCTACTTTTAGTACGAAGAGAGCAGAAGGTGAAAGAGGTTTTTTGTATATTTTAATCAATTCCACACTGCCATATTACAGTTTTCTACAATTTCCTACTTTTAGTATTAAAAGCTCATAAAGGCAAAGAGGTATGGTATTAAATAAATATAATTTCACACCTGCATGTTCGAGGCAGTTTCCTACAATTTATCGCAAGTGGTATCAGGGGAGCAGTAGGTGGAAGAGGTGTTAATTTTAATAGATTCTACACTTTCGTATTAGTTTGCAACCATTTACTACTTTTGGTAGTAGGAGCTCAGAAGGGAAGATATAATATTAAATAAATATAATTTCTTCGTTGTAATTAGCTACAATCTATCACGAGTAGTTTTAGGAGAGAAGAAGGTGGAAGAGCTGGAGATTTTAATCGATTCTACACTTCCATTAGTTTTCTACAATTTACTACTTTTAGTATTAGGAGCACAGAAGTGAAAGAAGGTATAATATTAAACAAATATAATTTATTTGTTGCAGTTTCCTACAATTTATCACAAATAGTGTTAGGAGAGCAGAAGGTGAAATAGGTGGAGATTTTAATCGATTCCACACTTCCATATTAGTGTTCTACGATTTACTACTTTTAGTTTTAGCACAGAAACAAGATATGGTATTAAATAAATATAGTATTTCGCAGTTTCCTAGAATCCCGGTTATTATTAGGAAGAGATGGTCTGGAGATAGATTCAACACTTATTACGGTTTTTACAATTTACTACTTATAGTATCAGGAGCACAGAAAGCAAAAGAGATATGGGAATATATAAATATAATTTCGCACCTCCATGTTCGTCGCCGTTACTGATATTTTGTCACAAGTAGTATCAGGAATGCAGAAGGTGAGTGTTTTTAAATTTGAATCGATTCCACACCCATAATTTCACATTTTGTTCAGTTGTCTGTCCAGCTACAAATTAGTAACAGCTTTCTACAACTTATACCTCTGTACCGGTGGTACAGAAGTAGCAAAGATGCAACAAAATTTAATTTTACCTCCAAATCTTGCACTGTCTATGTACTCTTATTATTATTAAAAGAATAGGCAGGAGGAGCTTAACACGTTCACTGCGGTCGTTGAGGCTGTGGGTCACCCTTCAAGCTGCATGGTTATTTTCGAAAATATTGTATAATTAGATGTCAGAAATCGATTAGTGTCAATAAAAATTGTATATACAGGGTATTCCATGTTTTTTGCACTGTGACTCTCAAGAGAGTCATGCGCACCTGGCCAAGAATTTCATGTTCAGTGCTGACTGGCTCTCATAGGAGCCGCATAAAATCAATAAAATATTGTGAAAATGGGGAAAACATAAAAAGAACGCATTTGGAAAACATAAATGTATGCATTTATTTCACTGAAAAATAATAAATCAATGGTTTTTTTTTCAACAAAAATAACATTTTTCTGTATAAAAACTTAAAAGAAACAATACTTTTTCTAAAATAATTACATTATATATAGTCCACGTATATATGTATTATAAATAATATAAGCAAATTATGTACTACGCGTGGGCATTTTTGAAACAACCACCAACACAAAATCCAGGTTGTCCTGGACATGCTTCGCAGTGATATGTCGTCTGCTTTCTAATTTTTTTTTTTGAGCATTCTCCGCACCGTTTCCTTTTTACTCTTCCATCACCCCTAACTGCATCAATTTTTGTCAGCACGTGTTGCACAGGAGTATCCCTTTGCACAGGCTTCTTCATTTCCTCAATGTGGAGAAGACTGCTCAAAAGCGACATTCGAAAGTCGTATATCGACATTTTCTCCCCAGAATATTTTTTATGCAGTAAATATGCGTTCAAAAGCATGAGGTGAATAAAATGTATCCCCAATTTTTTGTACCACCTGATACATTTTCTCTCGCATGGGTAGTATGAATTGAGTTGATCTTGGCGATCCACACCACCCATATGTTTGTTATAATGAAATATTGGAACCGGTTTTTCTTTGGTGCGATTCCTCTTGTCCACATACTCAATCATATTATTTTGGTACTCATTACTTATATATAAAACGTCACGTTTATCCTTCCACTTTCCAATCATTATATTATTGGCATATCTAGCGACCGTTTCTCCTTTTTTTAATTTTTTGGCAATAATTTCTTGAGGATTATTTTTTCTTTTGTTACTCAGTGTTCCTGTGCATAATAATGTAATAATAATTAGTTTTTACCTTCGTCATCATCGTCTGTATCATCCTCGTCCGAATCCGACACTCCCTGTTCGAGGAAAGTATCGGCCTCTGTGTCACTAAAATTCCCTAACCCCCCCAAAAGATCATTATCTTCATCACTAGAATAATTCAAAGCATTGAAAAGTTCCTCTTCAGTTAATCTTTTTGGATTTTTAAAAGCTGGTCTTGGTTTTTTTGCTTTTGAGGGACCCGGCTCACCTTCCGCCATTTTACTGTCCTTATACTACAGCAAATCAAAAACGGCAAAAAAAATTCTATGTTCCGAATCCTATACGACACGCTGACACAAGCACATACACCTCCGTGCAACGCTGCTTTTAAACTGACTCACTTAATGTATCAAGTCGCCTGGCTCACATGAGAGTCGTGCGCACTGCACTAAGAGCAGGGGCGACTCTCATGAGAGTCATGCGCAGTGAATGTGTTAACAGAAAAAATATTAATAACAAAAAATGTATATTTCTTAAAGTTATCTAACAGAATCAACTAAAAAAGTAAATGGAATCCAGAACTTGCTTAATATCGAAATTGCCTTTTTCTGGTAATCGTTGCAACACCCTATTTAATTTTTTCTTCGTCAGGTCTAGTACAGATCCATTTCGATTAAAATCACTGAAAAATACAAAAGTTAATATTTTAACATTTCATCAATATAGATGTAAAATCTTACCCTTCGCCGTAACTGAATTTTTCACACAAAAATTCTGATAGATTCTCTAAAATAGGTTCAGAGTGCAGGGCTACAAATTGTTCTCTACATATCTAAAATAATTAGAACATTATATATTTATTATATAATCATTATCTAAAAAACAGGTTAGCTAAAAATGCACCCAAACAATTAGCTATAATTATCACTAATAATCCACCGGCTAATAACGTTATTAGTTAACTAATTTAATATTCAATTTTCCTGAGAAATTGGCAGGACGTTGAGCTGGAACGTACAGGCCTAAATGTAAATTAACGTCTAATTGTGGCATCTAAAATTAACTTGTGTTTTATTCTCAGTATCTCTATAAATGAAATAGCCTAAGGTGTTCCAAAAGTGATTACTAGGGATAAGCGGTGATCTTTGGAATCCGGCCTAATGAGATTGAGGCAAAAATTAGAGTACTTTAAGTAAAAAAAATACTACATAAGTGTAAATACTGTCTCAAGTGAAACCTATAACAATAATTAGTCAGACACAAATCTTAATAAAAAATCTACATTAATAAAACATTCTTAGAAAAGGTACTAAAAACTCGGGCTTGAACAGATGGGAAGGATCAATCGGGGGTAGGTAAATAGATAAACAACTAAAATGCACTTGGAAATATTTTGTAATAGACATTTACTCTATTGAGAAAGGCCTAACAAGCCGAAATACTAGTATCTAGTGTTTTCTATAATATAGAAAACACAGTTCTCATTTAGATGTTTCAAAGTTTCAAGTAATATATTATATTACTTTACTTGTCTATTTGTTAAACTATGGGGAATTTAAATCCAACTAATTAGCTCAGAACGTTATTAACTGGCAAAAAACTCGTCACTATGAAAAATCAAAATTAACCGACAAAGAGCAATTACCTTGTTCATAATATGTACAGTAGATGGATGTGTCCAGTAGCAATCATGAACAGATACAAAAGTAATACCAGCTCGTTCACAATGCAGAGATGTCAACATCATATGACTAGAATCCAAGGAGTGGACGAAGTTTGGAGGAAAAGCATTTTTCTGTTTCATCACATTTGGTTTTCTGAAAATCCACCAGATATGAAACAATATACTTACAAACACGGTGTATAATATATCAATTCAATTAATTTTGAACATTCCCTTACCCGTACTTATCTATCGCATATGAACTATACATATTCACAAAGTTCAGTTTCTTGTATTTAACATAAGGCTGTACAATTGGAAGGCCTAAAGGAGTAATCCATTCTACTTGTTGGCCACCTACTGAAGAAATCAGTCTTGCACATTCTGTAAACCAGTCTTGAATTCCCCTAGTTGAGGTGAACATTGTCCTCAAGGAGTCGAAAGTGCGACCTGCAATTACATGCCACTTTTCTGTTATTTTTTTTATCCTATACGAAGGTATTGAAAATAATTAAAAGTTATACAGTGTGTCCAGCCAAGAGCTCACACGATGCATATCTCAGAAACTACTGACACGAATTTTCAAAAATTTTGTACTTTTTGTAGTAAATACAGGGTGATCTCAGCAAGTAAAATATTTTGACAGTTATGAGACTTCGAGTTATACCGGAAGTAGATGACAACTTGCTTAATTTAAATAGAATACCGTGTATATGTCTCCATATTTGGATTCTACATTCAAGTTTAGTACCACTTTGTGTAATAAACCCTCTTTCAAACTTAAATTAAGTTTGAAAGAAACATATTTCTGACTTTGACACATATCCGGATGGAAAGTGA
Source organism: Pogonocherus hispidulus (assembly GCA_963924545.1). NCBI lineage: Eukaryota > Metazoa > Arthropoda > Insecta > Coleoptera > Cerambycidae > Pogonocherus > Pogonocherus hispidulus. The sequence continues at coordinate 44,069,126 of OZ004698.1, read as the reverse complement.
CATATAACAGGGTCGAAACGAAAGTGATTACTTTCAACCCAGACAAATGTCACTCTCAACCCAGGTAAACTTTATTCATATTAAGTATTACAAATTATTTTACTAAATTAATTGTAACATTCGATTCGTTATAAGCGGCAACAGAAATTGTTCATCTATGCTAAATATCCTGCGTAGAAATGATAACATTTTTAGTACTGGACTTTTGGCATTTCGCCACATATTTTGTATCCCTGAGAATCTGTAGACTTCTCGACGCACCCCTCCGCTATGGTGGAAGATTTCCATCCCCCTAATCTCTCCAACTGGAGAAAGAATGTCACCGCCACTATTTACCAATATTGTGGCTGCCGTTCTTCGAAAGCAGTGTCCCGTGTATGTTTTACAATACGGAAGCTTTAGAATAGGAAATTGACTTATCGAATTGTGGCCAGATGACTGGCGAGTGATTTTACCGAATCATAAGAGAAGTTTTCATTTAGAACGTCTAAACGAAAGGCAACATATTTTTTAATTAACATTACCCATTTTTCATTATTCACTATAAATACTCTTGACTGGTAGGTTTTTGATGAAGGAATTTCCATGTGAACCTTATTTTCAACGATATTAACATCAGTCAATTTCATTTTACACAATTCGTCACTTCGACATGCACCTGATACACCAATTATGAGTGCAACCTTTATAGGTAGCATATCATCAGGTGCATTCTTCAAAAACGCCGCAATGTTTTCATGGAGAAAATACTTAACTTTTTGGATATATATCCTAGATTTTGTTGTTTGAAAAAAATGTCTTTCTCGAGAAATGGTTCACCTCGGCGCTACGTGCCTCGGTAAACCATTTTCTCTCGACAAGAATGAAACACTCTCCACCTCGGTATGTAATATACTATTACTTGAATATAGACTGAGTACAGAGGCAATGGAAAAATCCAAATAAAAGAAATCAAATATCTTCTACTTTTCAAATGGAAACACCCAATTTTTTTTATTTTAGTGAATTCTAATCTCAAAAATATGGGTAGTTTGTATTCACTACCCGTTAAATTAGGTATACCTAATCATAACGGGTATTCACAGTATTCATAGAATATTCACAGATAAATGTTCTTTGCATGTCTGCATCAATGAAATTTTTGTTAAAAAAATGAATATCTCGAAAACTATAGGTGGCACATAAAGTGGCTTAAGAAATATACAGGGTGTTCCATTTAAATTATGCAAGTTTTCATTACTTCTGGTATAACCGGAAGTCACAAAATTGACAAAATATTTTACTTGCCGAGGACACCCTGTATTTACTACAAGTATAAAATTTTACAAAAATCACGTCAGTGGTTTCTGAGATATCGATTGTGTATAAGGTCCTGGCTGGACACACTGTACTTGTTTCTTTGAGCTAACATATATCACCGTCACTATAACATAAAGAATGAATTTAGATTTAAGTTAGACCCATTATAATGGGTCAAGGAGATATCAAAAAAGTTAACGTATTTTCTCTTAAAAGAAACTAAGAATAACTCATCTGTAACTTGTTATAGCTAGAGCAAAAAATGACAAGAATTTGAATCAACTCCTGGAGAATCCGGTGAAAACTAAATATATTGTTATCTATTTTTACAAATACTTTGAAAATGTTTCATATGTACTCGTTAAAAATCGTTCAACTTGGGTAAAAATCATCGGTACATGGGTATAACTAGTGTTGTAAATGAGGGAACGTTCTCGAATGTGCTTGGAGAACATTCGCGAAGCTTCAAATGAATTTGCGCGCACTTTCCCGGCCGAGCATTTTGGAGCACATATTGAGAACTTTCCCTTGAATATGCTCGAAAATTCTCGGCAAAATGTTCAATATGTGCTCCAAAATGCTCAATATGTGCTCCAAAATGCTCGGTCGGGAAAGTGCGCGCAAATTTATTTGAAACTTCGCGAATGTTCTCCAAGCACAATCGAGACACATTGTTCAAATTGCCGCTAAGAGGTAAAAGTGGCAATATTGCGACTTGCGACCTATTTCCCAAGAATCACAGGTGGCCGCCGGGCCGCCGCTGCATCATAGAATTTATCTCTTTCTGTCGTAATAATCTGAAATGTAGAGTAAACAAAGACGACGATTGCTGCTATCTTACCGTGAAGGTACTTATTTTGTTTCTACCGATTACAAATTTTTCCTCTTGTATCGAGCTATATTTGTATTTTCCTTTTTTTTTAATAAAGGTGAAAATATTGAGAAAACTGGTAATCTTCACAAGAACATTGAGAATATTGGGAATATTCTTGAGATTATTGAGAAAATTCAGAATATTTACGAGAATATTGAGAATAAAAGAGAAAAATTAGAAACATTGACAAAAAATGTTAAATAGTCTAATTCGGCTATGCTGATAATAAATTCTCGGGAATTTCTAGTTTATGCTCGTTTATGCTCGTATTTTCTCGTTTATTCTGGTTTGTGCTCAATTTGCGTTCTCCAAAAATAAATGCTCGAGCATTTTCCATCACTAGGTATAACACAGTTGAATAGTTAATGGAACATTAGCAAACACAATAACTTACAAAAATAATAATATACCTGTTAAGTAGTTAGATGCTAACCATACGGACTCTTTGGGAAACTTGTCTATATCTTTCAGTTGCTTAGCAATTTGTAAACGAGCTCCAAATTTAGTTACACCATAGACGGTCGTCATGATAGTTTGTTTGATAACTTTCCTTGTAATAAAACCGTCAAGAATTCTTGCAATCTGAAAAAAAATGTTTTTATTTATATCAAAAGCCACTGAATTCCTTAATAATTATTTATAATAATAATAATAATAATAATAATAATAATATCTCTATCCCTCATTCTCATGGAACGACTCAGCCCAGAAAAGACTTACGATGTTATAACTTTAACTACCATTTAGTACGAGAATAAGGGAAACCTGGAAAACCTTATTAATTAAAGTGTACAGTAGGTTGTTAGCCATTTATACAGTGATATTGCAGTACTAGTTGTATATTAAGAACGCTACCAGCCTTATACACACAGATTTAATATTGGATCAATTAGAAAAAGTTGACCACGGTGAAATTCGAACCGTCGTCAACCGCGGAGAACGATTAAAAACCAGACTTCTTAACCGCTAAAATTTTAATATATTCTTGAAAATGCATGAGAAATATGTCGAGAATCAAAAGTTCTATAAAAGAACATAATAAAATGAATTTTTAAAGAACATTTAAGGACCACGATTTTTACATAAATATCTTTTGCTAAAAATTCATTAGTTGATTATAAAACCAATCACGATAATTTCGATTTAAAGAAAATTATAAACATAAGTATACATACAAGGTGCCCATTATCTATCTCCTTACATGGCGAACTTTGTTGATAGTGGAGATAGAGAATTGTTTAAATTAGCAAAATTGGGCAGAATTACAAAAGAAATTCAGTGCCTCCTTCAGATTTAATTTTAATTTTCAACTTTTCGAGATATTTTGGAAAAACTGAAAATAGCCAAAATGTTTAAACTCGAATATCTCGAAAACTATAAAAGATACAAATAATATAAAAATACTGTGTGATACTGTTTTTTACGTGGAATTCAGCGGTGATATTGAAAATTTCACGGACATCTTAGTTTTTGAGAAAAAAAATAAAGTTATGTTTTTTTAAATGGCAACCACAGTAGGCTATGGTATCAATAAAAAGCTTATTTTTTTCTGATTTCAAAAATATAATATTTAATATACCTTTCTCTTTTCTTTTGTTTACTGTAATGAACAAAAATAATTTATTAACATAGTAAGCTATGAAAAACAAATGTAGATCACTAAACAACAATAAAATATAAACGTCAGATCACACTAAAGTCACATTATAAACGTCAAAATTAAACGTTCATCTTAAAATAGTTATTGTGAAATGTACACAAACGAAGAAAAATACGATATATTAAATATTATATTTTTGAAATCAGAAAAAAATAAGCTTTTTATTGATACCATAGACAACTATGGTTGCCATTTAAAAAAACATAACTTTATTTTTTTTTCTGAAGAACTAAGATACCCGTGAAATTTTCAATATCACCGCTTAATGCCACGTAAAAAACACTATCACACAGTATTTTTATTTTATTCGTATCTTTTATAGTTTTCGAGATATTCGAGTTTAAAAATTTTGGCGATTTTCAGTTTTTTCAAAATATCTTGAAAAGTTGATAATTAAAATTAAATTTGAAGGAGGCACTGAATTACGCTTGTAATTCTGCCCAATTTTGGTAATTTAACCAATTCTCTATCTCCACTATTAACAAAGTTAGCCATGTAAGGAGATAGATAATTGACACCCTGTATACAATTACTAACAAAAATGAATCCCATTCCAAGGTTTCTATCAAAAGAAACAAATAAATAAGAAAAAACATCAGATATTAAAATTATTCTGTTCTTAACAATGAATAACTTATTTTCCTTAAAAAATCGACACTAAAATAATCAAGGAGACTTACATCCACACCATCCTTGGCATCTTTTGCCCTTTGGTTTTCCACCAGAGCCACGACAGCACTATATACGTCCTGAGGCTCCTTGGATGGAGTCAAATTAACACTGTGAGCTCCTGCACTGTCTCGACCTAGGGCAGCATAGTGCTGCAGACCGTTGCAGCTGCCATCCTGGTGAACGGGAAAATGGGACATGTACTGTTCAGGATTGGGAGATTTCATGACATTTGCAATTTCCAAACAGCAAGCCAGAGTTTGCCAGGGTTCGTCAGATTCTGCCCACCACATTTTTCCTGTCAACGGTTTGTCGGCAGAGTCCAAGATTAGATCCATGTTTTCATTCGCAAATTTCAACCTAAAATATTTTCGATTTTTAGCAAATATATCCACATGAGAAGTAAAGGTAATAACAGGAAGTAGGAACATGAAAATCTTGATTTTGTTACAAATTATGTTTCAATGGCTAGTTTCAAAGCTAATCTAGTCTTATCTTCTGGACCAACTATAGAGGGTGATGCAGCTAACCCGTTCATTAAAAGTCTAAGAACTTCCTGTTGGAATATTTTTTTAAAAATTTGATATGGGCGCTTTTGGAAAAGTTCTATTCATCTAAAATATTTCCATTTATGTAGCACTTCCGGTTAACACTGGAAGGAAGGAATACATATAGGATATTCCATTTAAAATAAGAGAGTTAATAGCCCATTTATGGTATAACCGTACGTGCCAGAAAAACAGAAACACTTTGAAGAATAGAATTTTCTAGAAAACCTCGAAACCAAATTTTTTTAAAAATACTCCAATGGGAAGTTCTGAAAGTTTAAACTAATGGGTTAGCTGAATCACTCTGTAGAAATAAATCACAAAAAATGAATACACATACACGTCTGAATATATATATGAAAAATAGTATATGTAAGTATACATATACAAGTTTTTTCATGTGTTTGTATAACCTTTTTATTGTTTGTTTTCAAAATCAATGGATCAGAATTACATAGTAAATAATTGACAATATCGAAACAATGTCACAAGCGTCTCGCCCTCTATGATTGTTTAAAGCAGTGATTCCCAACGGGGGCGATAGCCCCCCCAGTGGGCGCTGGGGCCTTCCATGGGGGCAGTGGTGGATTCAGAGGCAAATGGAGGGCGTTGAGGCAGTCATGAGGGGCGGTCAAATAAATAAATAATATAAATTTTTTCTCCAACCGTCACAAAACATTCTTTTACTGTCGGGAGTCTGTAAGGCTGACATTTTCCTTACTGGAAAAAAATGATATCTTAGTAACAAAAATAGTCACTTTTAATCCTTGAAGCTAATGTTGACACTTTTAATCCTGACAACGATGAAATAATTCAATAATTTCAAAGCACAAATTAATAATTAAATGGGGGATTCCCATTGGAAAAAAATAACGTTATATTCGGATTAAAAGGGTCTTTTTTTTGTCTAGCAATTTTGCATCCGCTAGGCTACGCTACACTTCCCCTCGCAAATACAAAATTTGCTCACCAAAAAAGTGACACTTTTAATCCTAATATAACAATATACTGTATTATACTTAATATTTTTTTTATAATTATTCCTTCTAATACAGAAGGCTTCTAATCTCTATTCCATGAAAAACACATGTATTAAACCTTCCTAATATAGTGATCGTGGATAAATATATAAATTAGGTACAGATAATACGCAACAATATTTTAATATTTCATATAAAATTAACTAAGGACTAGGGGGGGGGGGCGTTGAAATTTTTGTTCTCTTCTAAAGGGGGCGATGGTCCAGAAAAGGTTGGGAATCACTGGTTTAAAGGAATGGAAGTTCCTAGTGATACTTAAAAATAAAAATAGAATTGCAAGATTCGTTTATGTGACATAGAGTATAATTTTGTTTTAGGTCACCTTTCACTGACAGGATCCCGTTTTTTCAAACCAGTCAAGTTGATAAGATGTATTTTTAACCAGTCAAAGCCATGAGGGCCCAGAGGTCTAGGTTCTGCAAAAACCAACATAGATCTCGCCATGTCTGATCCCAAATGGTTCAAGTGAGGTGGTACCGGATAAACTCTACCTCGGAAGTCCATATTGTGAGGAAGCCAGAATACATTATTTCGAAACTAAAAGGAATTCTTTAAATAATATGTTTTAATACAAACAATTTGTATTGACTCGTACAAAATGGTAAAAAAAGTAATTTTAAACCTACATGACTTGCTAGGGAGAGTTTGTATAAACAATCACACCACAGCGAATACATTTCAGCCTTTTTTCTTTTATACTGCAGCTTCTGTCTGAATAATTGGTATCTTTCTGTTTTATCCATATCAGCAGTAGGTGCCGCAGGGGGAGGAACGGAGGAAGGAGGCTCTGGAACATCTAGCTTTGCCGAGCCACCATTGTTAAAAACCTGAAAATAATAGAAGTGTAAGAATATGAATAGTATGAATATTAGATATTTGGCCAAAAACTGCCATCTCTTTTGAACTCATTTTGAGCTTTTGTTTCTATGAAATTATAAAATCAATTAGTCACTACTAGTCACACTTTTCAGCCTTTTTCTCGTCAGTTATTTTTCCATCATCTGATCTGAGATATTCATTACAACTTGCAGACAAAATTAAAGTTAAAGGTTAGGTCAAATTAGGTTCAGGTTTCTTAAATTGCAAAGATATAAACAAAGCTTCTTTTTTTTAATACAATATACTTTTGTTACAATAATGGACAGATTATCATATGAATGTAATGCAGGAGTTGATCTCCTCATTTAATAAGAAATGTATAAAGCCGCAGTAAATAAAATAAGTTTTAAAAATGTAGTTTCCTGGTACACACAATAACGAAAAATATTACAGTTTATATAAACACAAATGGCAAAATCATAGTACAGATTAACTGACTACGTTTAGACAAATCCCTTTTTAATAAAATATTAGTCTATTCCTAACCAAATACTGCACAATTTAATTTCTCAATTCATCTACTACATAAAGTGTTTCCAAACAATGTAGTTTATCAGCCACAAAGAATGTGCTAAATATTTGCTGAAAATATCAATTCTGATATCCATTGCCAAAAAGCAACAAATATAAAACAAAGGACTAATTATTATTATGGTACGGTATATACTACAGTGTAACCTCCATAATCCGGACATAGTTTAATCCGGACATAGTTTAATCCGGGCATTGAATTTCAAGTCATAATCCGGACGCATCTCTTTAATACGGACGCACAAGCTCCGACTTGCTCAAACTCGCAGGCTCTGATCGACGTTGCAGTCGATGATGCAATTTTGCCGACAGATCAGGATATTGTTACAGAAACTACAAGGGAAATAGAAGACAATGATGATTCTTCATCTAGCGACGATGATTGCGCATAAAGGTTGTGAAGTTGCGCATAAAGAAGCTATAATATCCTTTAATAACTGTATTCGATGAGTAACAGAAAATCACATCACAAATTGATGAATATAGCAATAAAAAAAGAGGCAGAATAAAAAACAGAAAAATATTACATGCTTTTTTAAGGCACAACAAACTTAGACCTTAAATGTATCTTCTTAATTTATTGGTACCATATTGTCACGTTTGCTTTACCTCCAAATAGGTTTAAACTCAAACTCTCCGGTAAAACAACAACAATCTTTATTGTCTCTAGATATAACTCACAGATATAACTGTAATCACAACTGTCAACTATATTCAATCTTTACGTTGACGTTTCAATGTATCGCGCACAAGCTTTCAGATTGAACTCTCTCCCCAGTTGAATCCGCGGGTATTTATATATTTTTTTAAGCTTCTGGAAGGTTCGAGAGTACCCTTTTCTAGTTCCGGATTACAATGAAATGATTCTATCGCTTAGACGAAAATTCGAGATGAGAAACGTCAACCCAAAGATTTTACCAATATTAAAGTACAAACAATAAGAACTAAATTAACGAAATAGATAAGCATATAAACAAGGTAGGTGAGCTTCCGTAACAATATTTATTTACATATATAGGTAATAATATGTTCATGTGTGTTCATAATAAAATATGTATACATATGTACATAGTTCATACGTACATACATATATGTACATATGTAGTTTTATGTTGACATTTTTACCAATTTTTTTATGTAGACTATAGGTATTTAGTTATAGGTAGTTCAGAGTCATGTATGTATGTGCATATAAAAACATTTTATGTACTTGTGTATGTAATTTTTATTTAAATTCGGTAATCCGCACAAATCGCTAATCAGGACAACCGCCGTGCATTTAATTGTCCGAATTAGAGAGGTTATACTGTATACTAATAATGGGAATTGTCTATATCGTATTATTTCCATATTTACCTTACCTCTAATATCACATCTAATATTCTCTGGTTAACTATCCAGGGTACTGCAGCCAACTGATTTAAGGCATCTAAACTGGGATAAAGCTGTTGAGACCCTACTTCATCCAATCTGTGCTTCTGAGAGGATGCTTGAGGTGGTAACCGGATAAAGTCACATGGTGAAATCAAATAACCTCCAACATGAGCCGAAATCCAAGGAACAGGAGGGCACAGCATTGGTATTTCGTAAGTAGGGAAATTCAACGTTTCCGGAAGAGAAGCTCTATATAGTTTTGATAAGACAGGATGCGGTTTGACCTCTTCCTTAACTATTCTACCTTGAGTTCTAAATATTGTATAAAAGGCGGGTAAATAATTTTTGTGTTCAGTATTGCTTCTCAAAGAATTAACATCAATTTGCAAATCATGCATCACGATATGATACAAAAACTTTCCAATAAATTGTAAAATAGTCGGCACCCATTCTTGATGACCCATTGATAAAGTAGGACCTTCATCGTACAAGCTGTGCTCTATCCACTGCCAATCTTGTCGAGGATTTAAATAAACTTCTTGTTTAGGTAAGTCATCTAATTTACAGTGACTCGCAGCATAGTCATGACAGTATTTACCATGTATTTTAGTGATTTTAGTTAATATATTAGTTTTCTGTTTTCTTAAAATCATATACCTTGCATACACCTTTCTGCCCATATCTCTGTAGAGCATGTTAACAGTAGGACTGTAAGTTTCAGAACCTTGTGCTAACTTTTTAGCTTCATCAATCATTATAGAAACAAAATCTTTTACGGGTATGCATCTCATATAGGGTTCCAAGTTAAGGACACTTTTTTGGGCTACTAAAGTAGCAAGGTCTCTATTAAAAGCAGCATGAGCTGCATCTTCCCACATTTTATAATGGTTATTCAAAGTATTGCGATGTCTTAAAACTTCTTCGGAAGGCTTACCTCGACACTCAATGCTCTTAATCTAAAATTTAATGCAGATTAGAAAAACTGTCTTGGGGTTTTATGTAAAAAATTATAGAAAGCATAAATAAATTGGACATTTTATACCATCCTCAATTATTCGGATGTATTATTTGACAATCTCTCAAATAATTGATTGATGACCAACATAGAAAATAATGTCAGTGTGGCAGAAAAAGTCAACTGTAGTTTTAAAAAAATGTATATTTCCGTTAAATAAAAATTGTAGCAAAAATTCTTAAAAATTCTGAATAACTTGATTAATTTAGCTATTTGACCCTGTTTCCATAAAATAATGTCTAAAAATATATCAAAAAAAATAAATATTACAAATAAAAAGATATTTTTTATTGGAAGAGACATTAATATTTGCTTAATAAGGAAGACACAAAGAGCAATTAGCTATTATTAATAGGTAAACAGAAAAACTATAAATAAGTACTAACAAGCATCAGTGGAATGATTATAAAAATTGTATACATACTGTAACATAGCCTTCCTTTTCCATAGCAACCTGTTTTTTGATAAACTTCTTCATGTCCTCAGGATTAAAAAGCCCACCCTTATTCGCATATTTTAAATCTTTAGGATCGAGTTGTGCATCACAGTTCATATTATTAAGTAAATGGTTTTTATAAAAAACATCTGGCTTCGTATATCTTGGAATATAATTTGGTTCATAACTTTTAATCGCTTGCAATACTATTTCTCTTTCATTATTCAAAAAGATTCCTTTATTCATTATTTCATCGAACGTTATTCCTTTTGTCTGAGCCCTTTTAGTAAAAATTCTTATATCTTTTAAATGATTATCCTGAATATTAATACGACCAAGACATTCAAAAATTGCAGCATAACTTTGCACATTCAATTCTACCTCATCCTCCTCCATTATTTTCAATATCTCCATAATTTTTTTAAAATCAGCTTTATTTGCAAATCCTTTTAATAAACCATTAAATATATTCATATTCTTTATAGTGGTATAGGATTGGTTATCCCTTTTCTTTACTCTGCCTCGATGAAAATTCAGAACGTTTAAACCCCTCTGGGGATTCTTCAAGTAAGAGCAAATCTCTATGTAACTGGACAGAGTTTTAGAAGAAATTTCATCCCTGTATTTTATATTTACAGGAGCTTTGGTGTCTGGGTTGGTGTCTGAGTTGGTGTCCCTTTCTATAGGTTCCTGCACTTCTTCTACTTCAGAAATGTGCTCTTCAATATCCTCTGGTTGAAATGTATTGACCACTTTTATGCTGCAAATGAAAGAAATACATAATTAGGGGACCAATAAATAGATAAGTAGATGTAAGTCATATTTCAAAGTAAAACAATCACAGAATTTCTGATCTATTTATTTATATTGTATTTTATACAACACAATCTCTAAAAAATATAATGAACTAGAATATGTAAAACTCTGAGAGAATATTTATTTTGGGCATTTCTGATATGACTTTATATTATATCATATGATGAACATATTTATTTAGACCTCCTTAATACTTCTTACACAAAAAACTAAAATAAAGCTCGTAATAAATCGTAAATGTAATATATCATACAAATATACACAAAAAGCAGAATGTCTCACGTCTCTACATCCAATCTGTTGTTACAAACAGGTAACATATTTATAGATTTTAAAGTTATCAAATAGATTTGTTAGAAATTAAGCTAACTACTCTGATCTACTAAAGTAGATCACATAGGTACCTATGCATTTTGTAATAGCTTTGTTTGCACAGTACAAGGAAAGTTTCAACACTGACTAATAATTATGAAAGCCCGGAATTTCAGACAATCATCAATCTACTTGGAATAGAAGATAACCTTTCTATGCCCACAAATTGACACATAATCTTGCAGGTCTCTCAAAAAGGTTTCATAACTTGAAGATTAAAAAGATCAGAAACTGAATGCGTCCAAATAACACAAGTATGTAACATAAATGATGATAAATACATTTTTTTGATAACCCACAGAAAACTTTAATGTGGGTTACAAAAGATCTACTGCTGTACACCTTCAACATTAAGTTTTCAGTAAACCTTTTAATAAGATTATAAATCTGAACTAATCAATTCACATGATTTTCTATTCTAGTAAAAATTATTATAAAAAAATACCTCTCCAAATCCACATCTTCCGTAGTTATGTTCATCAGATCTGGTAATACATTTGCATTCTCACTGGTCTCCAATGTACTTTGTACAAATACTCTAGAGCTAGCACCGACTGCAGGTGGAACGGTACTTGGTATGTTATACAACAAGACTTTTTCTCCTTCCTTTTCACCATTTAAAATATTGAAATCATCAACATTAGAACTAGTACTAACACTGGGAATATTTTCTATAACGTTCAAGTTATTATAGGTGTGCTCTTCTAAATATTTTGTCTTTTTCGACATTTCTTTTAACTTGTATAATTCACTTAAATTAAGATTGGTGCTTGCTAATAATTTTAAATCACTGGATGTTAGTTTTTGTACAGTCGCTTTCTGTTCTGAAGATGACTTATCCGTTACTAAAAATACACAAAAACATGTCTACAGTCTACATTTAGAAAAAATAATTAATAAAGAAATTATGTACCTAAAAGCATATCAAATATTTACAAAACACGATATTTTAAAGGCTAATCTTAAAATTCACTTTAATATTAAAAAAAAAATAAAGATTACAAATAATATAGTTAAGTTATGTGTTACGAAGATATTTTTTATACATACCTATAAGAAGCTCTACAAATTTTCTATTACACTTTCTTCGTTTTTTAAGTTTAGTACTTATATTTGGATTTGTTTTGGTCGACTGACTTCTTACATAACCTAAAAATAAAGTTAGTTTATTTTATTGATTGAAATTCCTAATTTCAAAGTTGTTGTATCCATCAAAATTAAAAATGGGCCGAGCTCAATAGTTGAGCTGAACCCTTCCAGATTTTAAAAAATTAAATAAGAGCGTAATCTACAAAATACTGAGAAAACATATAACTTCATTGAATTTTGATTGAAACTTGGGAATCAAGTATAATATTTCATTAACAAGTTCCCTTAACGATTATTTTCCTACAATTTTATCTTACATTATTTGATTAGTAATTACTGGTCTTTCTATTTCCTGACTGCTATAAATAGCAAATGTAGCAAAGGAACAAATAATTAAAATATTGCAAAACCTAAGTAATACCGTGCTTATAGCGGAAATTTATAATAGGGATACTATATATTTAATTTACAGTAAAATCTACCAGTACTTACTAGAACTAAGATTATTTAAGTGTTTACATAATAGGCACGTTTTTTCGGTAACATTTATTACGGTCATTCTACTAACATTACTGGAATAGTTGCGGAAAGAGGATTTGCTTAATTTGAGCAACCTATACATGTTTAGTTCTTCCTATTAAACCATCCATATAACAACAAACAACATTTTATATATTTTCACATTATTCTATTCACATGCCGACAAAATTACGCCATCTTACAATATTCAAATGTTTTGACTTTTGACGGTTTTGCATAGATAAAATATATATATACTGAAAGTTTTGACGTTCGAATTAGAATCGAATACTTCGAATCGACGAATCGACAGCGGACGGCATCGATACTCGATCGAAAATCTAGGCAATTTTTAGCCGTGAAACTAACTTTAAGCAATTTTTAGCTGTGTACACCCACATAAATTGAGGTAACTACCTTAACGATCAGAGTAATAAATAAAGGGGAGACGGCATTCCCTATTTCAAAGCAGTGATGTACCGGATAATTATCCATTTATAATTATCCGTCGGCTAAAAATCCTTTCAAAATTAGCAGGCTAAATATCATAGTGCCAGTGGAAGAAATGGTCTCATAGGGAGATATATTGGAAATTTAATTTAGTTTGTTTCATATTTTTAATTTGTACGATTATTTTTAATTTTGATGCACTTAATTAAATGATGAAGATTGCGGTATTATATAAAATAAAATAGAAAATTATCGCTATCTCTAGATTTAATTTCTCCTTATCGATGACTTAATATGATGACCTAATAATACCTATTATGCTTATATACCTACCTAGTAGGTAAAAATAAATATATGAATATTTTATTGGTATTTGCGAAAAAATTATTCTAATGTGTGAAAAATTCAAAGAGTGTATATTCTGCTAACGGCTAATTATAATATTTTTAGCCGGCTAAATGCTAATTATATAATTAGCATTGGCTTATTATATAATTAGCGGCTAAAAACCCATCACTGTTTCAAAGCACAATGTAAACATATAAGCTCAACCTGTTAGATGTTGATAAACAAACAATAAATAACGAACACACGATGGTCCCTGATACAGTGGCGTATCTAGCTGTATCACGGAAATGCTTAGAATATACATAATTATACTTTGATAAATTAGTGTCACATTCAGATTTTAGCCACACTGCTCTTATCTCAGGATCTTGGGGTATTCTATAAACACAAAGCTAGTACTAGTATTCAGATAAACATAACAATTTAAAAAATACGACACGTTACACCCTTGCTGTAAGAACACCCATGGAAACAATGTCAAACTTACTTGTGCAAAGAAATAGCACTTATTTGGCCCTTTTCTTGTAATTTCTGGCATATTATACGCCGCTTCGGCAATTTTATTAAAAGTTAAGTTCAAAAACACAGTTTATGAACACACAAAACACTCGGCTTGACCAATTTTGATTTCAAAATAATGGCGTCACTTGCTATATTAGGTTAATATCAGGCAATGTTGCCACTTCCGACGCTTAATATCGCTAGAAATTTCAATAATGTATTGATAGATATGCAAAGCATTTAATTATAACACAACTCACAAAAAAATAGTGTTGTAGCCTTCAAGGACGTTGCAGGGATCAGTTTGTAAATACATTTACATCAACACTTCACTTTAGAATGTAAATAACGGTCTCCCCTTTATTTATTACTCTGATCCTTAACGTGTATATTTGATATTTTTATATATTGTAGTTAATAAATTTAGCCCAACCGGTCGCGCTGTTTACTTTCTAGGGCATCTAGGGCTTAGACCATTCTTTGGCTTAGACTAGCTCTTACCTGGTCGAAGATCTAGAACTAGGGTATAAGCCATATGTATACGCCCAGTCATATTGTCACAGATTATGTTAGTGCGAATCTAGTTAATCTGTGACAATGTCACAGTCAGCGTCATCTCTCATACACATTGGCATTTAACGTAAAGTTGAGAGTTTTTGAAATAAATATAAATAATTCGTACACTATTTATTACGCTGTAATTCATTCAGGTTTTGGTGTATCTGGATATAAAAAGTTTCACATACACTTTTAACAATTTTATCACATATTCACCATACCCATAGAGTTACTATTAAATTTAATAAAAGACCCGACGTATACCTTACGGACCTGACAAGTTGATTAAACTCTATTTTTTTACCTATTAGTCATCACAAGTAACTAAACAATTTCAGATTTGCTTATAAATGCAAAAAAATCAGTGTGTCAACTTAAAACTTTACACATAAATTATATTATTTTTTTGAGATAAATTGAATGGAGTTGAGAGAGGGCGGGGTTGCCATTTAAAAGATTGAGTTTTTGAGATTTAATGAAATTAGTTGTGAACAAATTTTTTTAAGTACCCTGTATAACATTAAGAACGTGTAGGTATATGATGACATTTTATATGATAGTTCTGTGAATTCCGGTTCTAACGCGGAATTAGATAACAATTTGCTTAATTTAAATGGTACACTCTAGATATACACTGTGTCCAGTTTAAGATGAACTGTATATGGGTATCTCAGAAACCATTAGAGATACAGCGAGTTGGCTAAATTGGGGAAAAGTTGGGCAATTTTAGGCCCAAAAAGAGTCCAAGGTTATATTCCAAGAATTCTTTCCCTTAAGGTGGAAACTAAAAATGTGAATTTTCTGCAAACGTCTATAACTCGTTTATTGCTCAGTCTGTGTCACCAACACAGCTCACCCACTTTTCAATGTCTTATTTTTACTTTAGAAAAAATGAACATAAGGGTACGAAATGGTTTCTTATTGGCTAAAATTTAGACACATTAATTTATGTACAGGGTGTTCTAATTTCTGGTGCCATTAAAGTCGGAATTTTTTTTAAATGGAAATGCAGTTTTTTTTAATCATCAGAGAGGCCATGAAGAGAGCTTTCCAAAAATATAATATAGTTTGTATCTGCTTTCATCGATTTTTGAAATATCGCTACTTAAATTTTGAAAGTCTAATTCAGTCTAGTTCAGTGAAAGTTCAGTCTAGTTTTTTGACAATGGTTTACTGAAATTTGGGTACAGGAGTTAAAAATCTGTGGCCCAAAATTTTCATTTGTTATTGTTTTTTCAGCCTTTATAATTTTATAACCGTATTTGAGTAAAGAAATATGTCAACTCCTAGCTCTATATATTTTTTACAAATACCAAACACACTTCAATTTTTCAAAATAACTTTATAATTTTTTAAACGAAAAGTTTCGCGCAAAGGTCTACAGAAAGAGACATTTCATTATAGCCCTCTATCTTCATAGAATAGTGAACATAATATAAACTAAAAATTTATAGAAATCTAGTAGTGCCCCAGAATAAAACCCCAGAATGGGGTAGCGCTTACTTTATTGCCTATTTAAAATTATCATCGACCCTGCCCTGTACCTAGGTCTGCTAATGGCCAGAGACATCTCTGGCATATTGTAGAAGCTAAAGATCAAAGTTAACGACTCAGCACAGAGCGGCCTTTTGTTCCCTTTTTGAATTATTCAAAATAGATAATAATAACAGCTGGAGAACTATCAACCGTACCATCGCCATCAGTCTACTTGTACATCTCTGGGGGACAAGATGATGAACAACTAGTAGGAGTAGGTAGAAGGGAAATCTATTTAATTGTTTGACTACTCGTATATTTGGAACATAGTGTGTAGTGTATGTATTACCAATTTATAATAAAGTAAGTCCTCTTTTAATATTATTTATTATAGGTGTTATAGGTATAAAATTGAAAAAGTGATATTTTTTGTAAATTAACAATGTATAAAAATATATATAACTAAACCATATTAGCATTAACAAGTAAACAACTTAATAATTTGAATGTATCTATATACATATAACTTTCTGGGCTTATCCCAAATAAAAGTACTTTTAAAACCAAAACATTTTTGTTTAAAATAAGCATCTTTATATTATATAACCGCTCTGCCTGATTATTTATTGAAGTAGGTACCTAAATTAAATGAAAAACATAAAAATAAACTGTTTATTGTATTCTTGAATATTCTTGTTTAGCTATTAGCTATCTCCAACCTAAACATTTTGCCGAACCCCCACTTTATCTTGGGGTAGGAAACTTATTTTACTGGTCTATAATATTAATCACATAGACAACTGACCGAAAAATTCTCCAGTAAAAACGAATAAGCCAGATAATGTGCCCTATTATTGAATTGTAGTTTAATTAATATTATACCATAAGATATATATATACGCATATATAAATACATTCAGCGAATTCACGAGAAAAATAATAAATTCAATTAAAAGACGTTTAATGTTGACAAATTTGAAAGTGCAGAAGGGCAAGCATTTGCTGTCAAAACCTTAGCGGTCATCAATTTGAGATTGATTATTGCTTGCATGGCTTCCTCATAGATTTCAAAAGCAATTTACCTACCATCTATTACTCCCTTAGCAAAGAGCTTGTCGAATTTGATAACCTTATATTAGATATTATCAGAGGACGTATACATCTTATGCAGATGAGATAGAGAAACAAATAGCAGTAGAAGATAAATAGAATGGCAATAATGATGATACTTAAAACTAAAACATAATGATCCCAGAAATTACCAGAAATGTGTGGTGAAAAATATGTTTTAATAAAATTCCAATAAATATTTAATATGTAGAACTTCCTTGTGCATTCATTTTGGTCAATATACCTCAAATATCGAGGTTTAGAATGACGAAAGTAAATCACTAGTACCTACTTTATGGTCATGTAATAAATTATATTTCTAATTATTTATTTTCTAAAACTAAATTCCACTGCAAACAATTATTTCATAAAATAAAATTGGGGTAGAGAGGTTTCAAATACATTCGTAGTTCGGAGAGTTCCATTTGTCTTTTTTTACTGTAACGTTTTCATCGTTCCCTTTTATTTGTATACCATGTACCATGCAGTTTTGTTCTGGGGTCTAAACTATAACTTTACATAGAACTTTGAATTTCTTGTTTTGTTATGTTCTAGGTATTTAAAAAATTAATAATATTCAAAGTTTTCATAAGTTACTAAAATTCTATGGATTATTCGAAAATTAAATTTGAAAATTTGAAGTAGGCAGATAATTAAGGTTTACGTCCCTGAAAATTGAAACACCCGGTATTCTGGAAATAATTTAAACACATTCTTCTAGATAAAAATAAATTACTTTTATACTTACAGTTTTTTCCTAAAATTACCTAATATTTCGCCAATATACAGGGTGCTTCAAATTCGATGCAATACATGGGGATCTCGGAAACAGTAAGAGATGCAAAGTCGGTTAAATGGAGGCAAAGTTGCGTATTCGGGGGGACAACATAATGGTGAAAAGAAATCCAGGCTAACTTGATTAGTTTTCGAAATATTTTGAAGAAACCGAAAAGTTCGATTTTCGTTTTTATTTTTTTGCGGGCCTATTTGATGAGGTACCTATTCAAAAATAAAGAGCACTTTACCATCATCAACTTAATTTTTTTAAATACGGAGCTGGAATTTTTTTAAATTTTTTGGAAGCATTTTTGTAACTTGATAGAATGTCACCATAAAAGGAACCAGATTTAAACGTTTTGTCTAAGAAAAATCCATCATTTTGTGCCGACTTTTGTTAATTCTAGATATTGAATAATATTTTTGAGGTTTCATTTTTATTTACGATAAATAAACAAAAGCTAACTAAAAATTAATTAAGTTACAAAAATGCTTTCAAAAAATGGAAAAAAATTCAAGGTCCGTATTTAAAAAAATTAAGTTGATGCTGGTTTCCGGGAAACGAAACGTTTTGCGGAAAACACCATTCAATAAAGGTCAAAAAGTTGCTAAAGAAAAGTGCTCTTTATTTTTGAATACCTCATCAAATAGGCCCGCAAAAAAATAAAAACGAAAATCGAAATTTTCAGTTTTTTCAAAATATTTCGAAAACTAATCAAGATAGCCTGGATTTCTTTTCACCATTATGTTGTCCCCCCGAATACGCAACTTTGCCTCCATTTAACCGACTTCGCATCTCTTACCGTTTCCGAGATCCCCATGTATTGCATCGAATTTGAAGCACCCTGTATATCAAAACCACCGCGACTCAGATGAGTCGTTCTGTATGTATATTTTGAATTGTGTTGAAGAAATAGTAATATAATGATTTATATTTATTTACATATTACAATAATTCTAAAATTAAACATACCCTAATAATTATTTAAAAAATATATTTATCAAAGCATCATTAAAAATATACGTATTATAAATATATTTACAACGGCTTGACCATAGAAGATAATAGATAATAAATCAAATAAAAATATTTGGTTTGGTATGTCCCAATAATTTAGGACTATTCAACATTAGTCAATCAATAAATATAAAAATAAATAACACTTGTTCCCTAGGATTACGATATGGATCAAAGAGTTTATAGCAGATTAACTTCTTAAATACACCAATAAAAACCTACCTGGATGTTAAGACACATTTGCGGGCTATTATAGGTATAGATTCAAGAAATCAAGCTCAACCAGGTAGTCAGATCCCCTGAAGATGTCGCATGCTCCAGAGGCGAACCTAGTTATTGGGATGTAAAATAGAATTAATAACATCAACTTTGGTTTTTGTTAGTGTATAAGCTGATAAGACAAATAGCAAGTTTTTCAGGTAGTTTTATCTCTAATCCTTTTACATAACTTCCAGTTGCAATAAAAGAGCTGTTCTTGCTCAAAATCTCAATTTATTACACAAGTATTCCAGGTTTGAATACAAAACTTATCAACACGTTCTACTCAAATGCATCGATGTCAAATTTTGACATAGTAGCGGTTACCGAAACCTAGCTTCAACCACAAGTATAAAGATATATACTTTAAGCTTGTGCTTCAACCGAATGTTGGTAATGCCGAAATTATTGATACGTCCGATCAACAACATTTTAATTTAGGTAACATTTAACAACATTTAACTTAGTTGATCTGACTAAAGGGGAGATTTTTAATTGTTGTTAGGTCTAATGTACCTATATACTTTTCAATTGGATTTATCTCAATCTAATTTTAACTAAGTAGGTACATTTCTACTCTATTGATGTAGCCATCGGTATTAACGATAGATGCAATGTTGTGAGCGTAAAAATTGTAATAAGTAACCTTATTTTTATATTTGCCATTTACATTCCTCCCAGAATATATGTGCTACTTTGACTTAATTTTAAAGGCATTTTGATCTTTGAAAGGGATCCAATTATCGAAGATTTTAATCCGCCGGATTATGTGTTGGCAAACGCTATTATAATTCCACTCTTGCTAAAATCTGTTTTAAATTGTGAGAACTTATTCCATCTTCAGGAATATAACTCTGTGCTCTGTGTGTAACTTTAGGAATAGTTTAGGTACTCGATTATGTATTTTCTAATAAAATTTGTGCAGTTGAAAGAAATGTTGATGTTTTAATTGAGGATATTTGATGCTATCACTGACGTAGTTCTTCACATACCACCAAAACACTATTCTGCACTCGACGCGCGTTTCGTCAACCAAGTTGGCATCATCTGAAGATGATTAAAACTCAGTTTTAATCATCTCCAGATGTTGCCAATGTTGTCATTCTGTTTATGGTTAGGCTGCTGAATGGTATGAATAGTGTAATAAATATATAAATAAAATAAATAATATCTAGAAAATTGGTAATTACATTAAAAAAAATCAATAAAGAAGCACGTCAATTTTGCAGGAAACACGAGTTTTCTAAAAGACCTTGCCCGGCGCTTCTGATGTACAAAAGGTCATCGCAGATAAATTATTATTATCATTTCAATTCAATTTACTGACACTATTAGCGAAAACATAGATCGATGAATAATTTACTTATAGATTTAATGTGATGTGACTTGCAGGTACTGCAGCATGGTGACGCTCCCAGTTTTTCTTGTGTTGTTTATGGTGGCAATTTCCAACGTCCAGGCTGCTGTCACGTAAGTACATACTATACCTTCTCCAAAGTTATTTATCTACTTAAAATTTAGATTATATTCGCTACAATAAAGGCCAAAACTTTGTTTTCTACCCTACTATAGCAATAGGCAATAAGAAGTAATAATGTCGCTATGGCGCACCGCTATATCTGAATATGTTACAGGACATAGCGCCCATAAAATATTCACAAGTATTAAGCTCTGCTTGTACGATCACTGTGGTACCTACCGATTATCCTAGGCAACCAAAGCTTAAAGAAATTGTAAGATTAAGAATCAACCAACAATCTTGTTGATTGGTTTTATCTCCCTCTTTCCACTTTGTTATAAATTATTATTCAGTAACCTATTGCTAAAAGAGTAGGTATATGCATTTCTAAAGTAGTCATCGGATACTGAAAATATATATCATTTTTTAATAATCCTATATTATTCTTATTCAGTCGATATCCTATCATTATCCATACTCAATTTCTGCAGTGACATCTTTATCACGTATTTGGGTATATATGATTTGATAACCACGTTCAATCGTTTCTTGGTAATTTACATAGAAATTATGTTGTTATCTGTAATAATAACATAAATAAACATATAGTATTACAGATAGGTATTAATATTATATAGCTTTTAGTATGATTATGACAATTGAAGTGAAATAATCTTAGATATCCGTGATTTTCAGAAAAATCTATTATTTTCGAGATCAAGTTTAATTGCCATGTACTTAATTCATATATAACTTATCCTATACTACCACATACCGTGGTTGGGCATAGTTGTTACAAGTACAAATACAAATTAATATCATATAAAATTGTGGAAACCTTGGTTTATTATAGGTAGATAGGGTAGGTATGTTACTTACAATTTTGTTTCGCATAAGAAATAACTATATCGTTTTATATAGGAATGGAAGATATAATATCAGTATAGTTTTATTTTCAAAAGAATAACAAATCAATAAAAACTGATCTTATAGTCAGCTAATAAAAGTTATTTTTATATAATACGGTTCTTTGACCTAATGTTTAACTGCGCCTTTTTCGTGGACTAAAAATAAAAAATTGCCTGCTCGCTTTCCTCTTATTAAATTTCATAATCTGATTGGTGTTCTACTAATACAAATAGGTAGGTATATATTAATTCAAGTAGGTGGTAACTCATGAAATGCGTCAGAACTACAAAGGACCGACCAAACATTTTTAACAAAAACAGCAATATTTTTATATTTTCAATTTCTATAGCTAACCAATTCAAATTAGTCCCTACAACTTGGATTTGTTAGGCCAAAGAAATTTTTTCTGTAAGCAATGCACCACTTATTATACCATATATACCACTGTATTCATTCCATTAAAAAAAAATAACTTAGCAATAAACTGATATTTCTATCAAACTATTTTCTTCTAATGAAGTTAGGACTTCAAGTTCGTAAATATTTATTGTAAAAGGATCTCTAATCCAATTTTTGTGTCCATCTGGGACAGGAAAATAATCATGAAAGCTGCGTCGGATATCTTCCATATTTTGTGTGAAAATTTGTAAATTTTCATAAGACAGATTTTCCTCAGTAGTTGCAAGAAAATCTTTGAGATTTAGAAATGAATCGTAATTTTGATTTGATAAACGGTGGCTCCACAACTCTAATTTCTTTAACATAGCGTCAATTTCATCCTCGATTTGAAAAATTATTAATGAGAAAAGATATCAGACAAGCATGCTAGTTTACACAACCAGGAAAAATTATTAAGACACGTTTGCTTAATAAATGTACAGGGGGATGAGTGTTCTGTGAACCCATTTCTCAACTCAAAAAATCGAGACAAAACTGTTCCTCGAGATAACCATCTCACTTCCGTGTGCAAAAGCAATTGATGATGTTCACTGTCCATAGCCTTGGATAACTGTTCAAAAAATCTTGAATTTAATGGTCTAGCTTTAATACAATTAACAATTTTTACAGCTTCATTCAAGGTTTCTTTCAATGTATCCGGTATTTTTTTAACAACTAAGGTTTCTATGTGAATACAGCAATGATACCAAGTTACAGATGGTATATTTCGAATACGCCAAGTAAATTTTCCGGACATGGCGCGCCCTCCATCAGTACTAATTCCTACCCATTTTCCCATTTTAACCAATCATTTCCGTTAGATGTAATACATTCATTCACCTCGTTAACCACTTCTTCAGATGTAGTATGTATCAAGGAGGAAATGAATAATAATCTTCCAAAATAGCCGTTTCATGTTCGTATCTTACGTAACACAATAGATGAGAATTATTAACTCCCTGTACTTTCGTCTAGTAGCAACTTTCTCGAACTCTTTTTATTAATTATTTTTTAATATTTGCGGATATATAGTCAATTCGCTTCTTAACAGTGTCATTAGACAAGGCTATATTAATCTGAGTAGCTTAGTAGCATTTTCCCTTGTCATTATACATACCATCATTTTTGCAGCAGGTAATATCAGTTCTTCAGCAATTGTAGGGGATTTTCCTATTTTTGCTATCAACAGAGCTACTTCAAATGATGCTGTCACTGCATTTTCGTTATTGCAACCAGTTGCAGTCTTTTTTATAATTTTTTTGTGGCTCGCACTTCAAATTCTTCATTTTTAAAAAATCTATGCTTTTAGAAACATGCTCCTTATGGTTGGTCTTGTGTGGGTGGAAAATGTCTTCGTAATTTTGAGGATTTCATAGCATCATTAGACAAAACCTCATAACATAAAACGTATTGCGGCAATTGTTCATTAGCTTGATCTATACATGTGAAACCCATTAATAAGTAGTCACCACTATTATATTTGCGACATTTCTTTTTTTGTCTATCAGTTTTAGAACAAGAAGGAACTTCCTCACTATTACTATTTTGCGTTTTATATTAAGCCAACGATCTATTGTGTTTTGTGTTAGACATAAAACTCAACTAAAGACAGTATGGATGTTATCACGATATACACACTGAGGGTGTAATCTCAATTTATAATTTATATGATGCCTCCCGCCATGAGCTGGGGTCTTATGCAAGATTTCCCCTCACAAAAAAAAAGATATAAGTAGGTGTATATCTATCAAAATAAATAAAATAAAATGGGGAATGAATTTAGGTGGTGGTTTTACTGACGATTATTTATTCATTCATAAAGTTGATCGGTACTGCCATAGGGTTCCCATTTCCAAATATTTATTTTTATTTCCATTTTGTCTGTCAGCGTTTACCCATATCAATGACGGTTTAATTAGAGCGATTTACATTTAGGTGTGTATCTTTTCGCAACCGAAAACAGTAGCAAGATATAATATTTACATAAAGAAGTGCCTTATTGCCTTGTCGATCGAACACATGTTTTCTGTTTGCCCTTCACTTTCGCAACTAACAGACTAACAGTGAACAGTGAACGAACGCGTATTCTGTTTATTTTAAAGGCTTCAATGAAGACAAAGTGGCTTTTTCAAATGCCCATAAATAAACATAAGAAGTCGTTTCAATAAGCACAATCTGCGTCCGTTTTTGCCTTCATAGATGCATTTCTTGCTAGGGGGTAAACGAACTTGGGTTTATTTATAAATCTCAGTCATCTGGACCGTACTGAACCTTTTCATTACGTTTGTGTATGCAGTGTGCGGCCTACTTTGATACCTACCTACACAGATATGGTTGCATCCCATACCTAATAACTTACGACCTACATTTGTGCAAAACTTTATTCTGCAGTTAGTGCTAGGTACTTATTGAAATTTTAATATTTATCTCCTTTAAACATCAGACTACTGGCACAAGAATAAATAAATAACTAGAAATATGTCTCCCAGGCGACACTTTTGATGTGGTGACCGATGAATTCGTGACCTAGGTTCCAAAACGGAGACGTTTTATAGAATATATTTATTGCTGTTCACAGGCGTACCTAATTATTTAGTTTCAATCTACTAAACAGTTTTATTAAATAATTTTGAGGAAAATGTTTCCATGAGTATACATTTCACGTGTTTACAAATTTTTTCAAAACTTTTAGTAACCCTGTTTTGTAAGACAATACTTTTAAAGTGTAGGTTATTGAAATAAACCTTCAAACAACGATATTACAAGCTTACAAAATCATTTGTGATGCATATAATTGCCAAATAAATCCAAATTTGCATTTTCGCTACCTCTAGGTATAGTACCTACCTAGCAAAATAATGCCGATTAATCCAAATATTGGTAGACTTTAGAATATTGTTCACAAACATTTAGTGCGACATTTTTTTTTTTAATAATACAATGCAAAGTACTTTACAAAATTTGTTTCTAACATGCTGTTTCTGCAATTCAGTGTTGGTTGGTGTGTGATTGTAGTCGCAGTTTCTCGTTCGTGTAGGTTAAAAGTTATGTTATAATCTTACATTAATTAATTTGTACATAAAATAAAATAAGAAAATAGGTTTATGATGCCATTAAATGAATAGGAAACATAAATGAGGGAAACGAACATAATAAAATAATCAGCAGGCATTCACGGTCTTTAACAGATGGTTATGTTTACATGTATAAACGGGGTGGTTCGGTTTCGACACAATTCAGAAAAAATGTGCAAATTAACACGTTCCAGAGAATAATGAATAATAGGTAATTTATTATTTATTCTATTCTCTATTCCTCTATTATCTAATCGCGGTAGAGATGAAATATTAATGAATATTTAATCTAAGATAAGATGAAAGATAATTTATTGAAATGTCATCTAGATATGATAAAAGATGATCATATTTTATCTAGATTATTCATCTAGATAAAATAATCTAGATAATACACAACACTGAGAATAGACGAATATTTTTTAATCAGTAAGTATTAACTAAATAAATCAAAGACGCTTGGAAATAATTTATTACAATTATATATTTTTGAAAACATAAGAAAAATCTTTCCAGACTTATGAAAATATTCAGTACCTATGTTCTATTTAAAAAATATCAAGTTTATTACGTAATTTTGATCTCAGATATCCAATTGTTTCTGATAGCATTTTCTGAATCTTCAAAAGATACCCTAAAATCCGTATTAACAAAGTTTTTTGAGTTCAATATTTTCATAAATTTGTCGTAATCCCATATAGGATTCAAAAATAATTGCGGTTTATCACGACTTGCTATGTTTTATGTTCTTTCCTTCTTCCGGTTTCTCTGAATCCCGATGCCAGTCATATTTATTATTTATAATACATATAGGAAGGGAAGACTTTGGTATAGCCAACCCTAACTATACATCGTGTTAGTATTAAATTTCGACTAAATGGGGTTCATATTTATATTTTTAGAAATGAAGATATTAGGATTGCCATATTACAAATTGTCAATGTGGTCCGTGCGACGGACGACAAATTGGAGCGTCACGAATACAGAGAAAGGGTGCTAGGTGAGCAACTCAAGAAGGGTATGATTAACATAGACAAGAGGATTAAAATGCTAGATCCCCTCAAAGGCACCGTGAGCAGACTGGACGAAAGGTTGGCGGACGTAGAAACGCTCTTAATGCAGAAGGACGCGAGGGAGAGGATCCAGCAGCAAAAAACTTATGACGCTGTTTTGGATATACAGAAAAATTTGCCTCTGATCATGGAGCAAATTAAAAACGATATTTTAACAAAGGTAGGTACATTTAATAAGTAAATTTCTAGAATGACCTGAAATTGGAGATAAGCTCAAAATATGCTGTCGATTAAATTGTAACAAATTTGCATATTTTGAAGAACCACAGACACAATGATTCGGCCGGGAATATCCACTGACCGTGGTCATGACCTGAGATGGTTTGGGGCCGAGCGGGGGATTATCACTCTTTACCCTCCCCATCGCTATATAGACCTAGACTGCCATGCAGGTGAAGGATCCCATCCTTCACCAACCTCGATCACAAAAGTGATAGGTGTAGGTGATTCGTGGGGTTTCCTCCTGTGCTGGCTCTACCCTGCAGGCTGGCTAGGATCTTGTGGCGCTCTTCTGCCTTGTCTTCTTACTTTGCCTGCAACCTTACAATGGCGGGTTACCCAAATTAGAAAAGGGCTTTTGTTTTTCAGAACAGAATTTTGGAAAAAAACTTCGGATACGTGTCCCTGTGGTTTAAAGTACCATCCCTATAAATATGACCCAGGCTTAAAAATACACCTTCTATATACGTACATACTTATACAGTGCTTTCGAAAAGTAACGAATAAATTCATAATTTTAGAAATTGAGAAGTTTTCGAAAAAATCCCCTGGCACGTCGATTTTGTTTTTAAAAAAGGCACTTTTTGACATACGACCCATATTTGTGACGTCATCGTTGTTCGAGATATGACGTCATCGACAATTTTTTTAAATAGCAACCCCCAATTTTGACCACGCCATTTGAAAGAGCGTATCATTCTACATATAAGCATCATGAAAAATTATGGTGTTACATAACAAAAATTTTAAGAAAATAATGTTGAAAGATCTTAAAATTTAATTTTCACAATACTGACAATGATAATGATTATGTAAAAAATCGACTAAATTAAATGTTCAAATTGTGCACCGTTGGCTGCCTGACAGTAGCCAAAGACGATTAATAAATTATTTTTGGACATTATCTATAACTTCAGGAGGTATACGATGTATCCTCGTGACGAATTCTTGCTTTTAAATCTTCTAAATTAACCGGTCTAGTAACGTATACTTTGCTTTTTAAGTATCCCCAGAAGAAATAATCTAGCGGTGTCAAATCAGGCGATCTGGCTGACCACTCAATCGGCCCCCTTCTCCCTATCCAACGATTCGGGAACAGCTCATCTCAATAAACACGGACAGGTGCTGCATAATGGGGAGGTGTACCATCTTGTTGAAAGAACATGTCATTTCTTGGATCTCTTCCTATCTATTTCGTCACGAGATACATCGTATACCTCCTGAAGTTATAGATAATGTCCAAAAAGAATTTATTAATCGTCTTGGCTACTGTCAGGCAGCCAACGGTGCACAATTTGAACATTTAATTTAATCGATTTTTTCAGTATTCAGTTCGATCATCGTCAGTATTGTGAAAATTAAATTTTAAGATCTTCAAACATTATTTTCTTGAAATTTTTGTTATGTAACGCCATAATTTTTCATGATGCGTATGCAGAATGATACGCTCTTTCAAATGGCGTGGTCAAAATTGGGGGTTGATATTTAAAAAAATTGTCGATGACGTCATATCTCGAACAACGATGACGTCACAAATATGGGTCGTATGTCAAAAAGTGCCTTTTTTAAAAACAAAATCGACGTGTCAGAGGGGATTTTTTCGAAAACTTCTCAATTTCTAAAATAATGAATTTATTCGTTACTTTTCGAAAGCACTGTATATTATTTACATTAAAAAAATATAATATTGTAAAGAAATGTAACGATTTCCTTATATTTGGATAAAACAAGATAAAGCTATTAAAATCATTGTATTTCTTCACAATATAATTTTTTCCATATATCCTCTCTATTGGGGCTGATAATGCATATTAAAATAAATATTGTGACTGGCAAGGTTCCCTCCCCAAACATTTTTAATTATACAGACTATTTATAAGATGAACTAACGTTAAGATAATATTTTGACTTTAAAAATTAATTATCTATTTTCTTTTACATCCCTGAAGAATGTTATCAGTGACAGGAACAATTTTTTTTATTTTAGATATCTATTAATACACCTCCTGCCCAAATAATTGAACCTGTAATATCCAAAAAAGACTTTGAAAACCTAGAAAAGGAGGTACTCAACAAAATAGATAAGGTAACATCCACTATAAATAAGATGGAGAATGACTTGTTGGGAATTAGACATGAAAACAAGAATCTGAATGATATCAATAATAAATCTTCTGAAAATCTAGAAAAAGTTAAAAGGCAATTAGATACAAGTGAGCAGTTACTAGCAAGATATGAAAATAAACTTGCTGAATACAATAATAAGGTTCCAGAAAGTCCTGCACCCAACTTTAAGGAGAATGATGAATGGAAGGAAAACTTTTTACGAGGTACAAAATATTCAGTTAAATTTATTTCCAGGCAATAATTTCACTTACATGTTGGGGATTAGGGTTCGACACAACCACTTATTTTTTCTCTGTATCCTTATCCAGATGATGAAATAATAAGAGTCAAATTATCCTCGTTTGTCTGAAATGTTAGTAAATATTTTTCAAAATATGTATAGGGCCTTCATGTATATTTTAAACTAACCTCTAACTCCTTTGATATTTGATTTTACAAAAACACTTTGTTAATACGGATTTTTTGGTGTCTTTACAGGCTCTGAATATGCTATCAGAAACACAATTGACCATATCTGAGAACAAAACTACATGACAAACTTGATTTTTTTAAATAGAACACAGATACCTTTTTCATAATTTCATACGTTTGGAAATACCTTCTTTTTCTTGTTTTCAAAAATATATTCGATATTTAATATTAAAAAATTTTTGCGTTCTGATAGCATATATATTATTCTGAATCTTATTCTGATTTTCAAAATACAAGTTTTCTTGTAAAATGAAAAATCAAGGAGTTAGATGCTAGTTTTGAATATTCGAGAATAAGTAATTATACACATTACATGTAGATCTTATTTTTATTAAAAATGTATATTGTCCAAATACTGTTGGATTGCTCAAATTGCCCGAATAATTTATTTTTCATAGTGTAATTCCTTAAGTATTATAAATTCAGTGCCTTACATATTTCTGTCAAGTTTTCATCAAGCTGGTAAATACCCATTTTATGGTACTACGGGAAAATTGCAAATCATGGTCATTTATTTGAATGTTTCAGACAAATGTTCAGAGTAATTTTTCAAAATAAAATATCTGTAATAGATAAGAGTAATAAACAAGTTGCTTAGTTCTGTTTTTATGTTTTTTATAAGATTGAAAGGATTTCATTCTCTTAAGAAATTCGTAGCTAAATAAATACAATGAAAATTTTTAGTTCTGGAAAATCAAAAATCTCAAGTCAAAGAAATTTTATCTGACGTAAAGATTGTTAAAGACACAGTGAATGCACTGCCAAACAAATCGGATACTGAAGTTGCCCAAAATGCAACACTAGGAAAATTAGAAGAGATCAAATATGAGGCTGCACTTATTCCTGAAAAATCCGCAAACTTACTTCAAGTGCCTTTGAGGGAAATACAGGATAATTTTGATAAGAAAAGCAACGAAACATTAAACAACATAAATGAACTATTTGATGTCACAGTCAGGTTGACTGAAAGTTTTTTGGATAATTATGAAAAAATTAGGTCAGAAATACAGGCGTTAGGTAAATTGGAACAAGTAATGTTGCGAACCGCTGATGATGTTTTGGATACAAAACGTCGAGTAGAGTATGGAGTTCACCAAGTTCTAGCTGAAGTATCTAAAGAGATGAAGAAAAGTACAAAGGACATAAACCAGGGTATTAATGATAGGTAAGAGTAAGAAAATTGTGCCTTTATTTTAAGAATTGTAAACAATGGAATTAAGAAATGATCATTTACTCTCTGTCACCTGATTCTGAAATTGACTTACGATATTTTTCATGAAATTTGCAGAATTAAAATTTTCTAGGAATATAAACAGCATTTGGCTGCTTGCCAGTTTTTATAATATAAATAATTATAAAATAGACCCATTAAAAAAATAAATAAATAAATTATTATCTCTACTCTTCATTGTGATTACAAGGATTAACTCAAAAATCTGAGACTTGTATGGGAGAGGGGTGGCATATCATTATTTTACAAGCGGCATTACAAGACGCCAGATAGTTTTCCAACCCTAACTTCCATGCAGTTGGTTGCCAACCCACGCATGCGAATATTATATATGAGTCACAATTCAATTGAAAATTGGGATCTCAAGACCAATACTCAAGCCAATACTTGAGCTACAGACTCAATATTGTCTCTATATTTAGTAACTGCACAATGATATTGGAACCAAAATTAATATTTACATGTTATTGCAGATTTGATAGTTTTGAGCTATCGATTCTAGATGAAGAATCAGGTGCTTTAGCCAATTTGACATCAAAGATTGGAGAAGAAATTGATCAAGTATGGAGACAAATTGGCATAATGCACCAACAAATGAGCGCTAGTACAGATACCTTAAATAAATTGCAAAACCAAACAGATGCGTACGTCAATGGATCTATTGATGTTATGGATAGTATGAAAGGGAAGGTGAGATAAAAAATACATTCTGAAAATTTGAATAGAATGAATAGGAAAAATTACACTTAAAAATGTTTTTCATTTTAGGTTGGTCAAATTACGGGAAGAATGTCCGAGGTTGACGAAAACCTCAACTATTTATTGGGCAGACTATCGTTGGTGACACAAGAATTTAATCAAATTAAATCTGGACTGGGAAAAGCTTTAGATGAAATTAGGGACAGTTTTAATGCTGTCCAGGATAAAATAAAAGAAAACAAGGGACCAGGTCCACATAAAATATCCAGCAGCGAAGTGGTTGAACCTGCAAAATAACTATGGCCTTAATTATGTCATTTATTTGTAGTTTTAAATTAATTTTAATCTTAAAAATTTTATAAACTTAAATAGGTACCTAATTACTTATTAACCTTAAGATAGACTGGAATAACATATTTTAGAAAAATTTTGTACTTGAAACACACATTGCTAATTTAAATAAAATATAACTATCATTTTATATCAAATCTTTATGTCATCAAAACAACATTATATTAGGTTGTTGCGAGTAAACTATCGTGAAATACCAAATATTCATATTTGAACCCGATAAAAAATAATTATTCTAACACACCTTAAATGTAATAGAAAAAGTTACAGAACATATGTTTTATATTACTTATTGAACTATTTATATATTTATTTATATGTATAATTGAACGAAAAACCAAAGCTACAATTTTCCTTATTACCTATCACGTGGATAGGACGAACATCAATAAGCTCGTTATTTAAAAGAATATGTCATAAACAACTACTGTGCCTGCTATATATGCACCCCCCAACCGTATATCTTAATATAACTTCCACTTATTGTCTTTAATATATTTTCCTTTTTAACACTATTAATCTATATAATTTTAAATATGAAAATATTAAATAGGTAGGCGTCTACTTTAAATTAGAAATATTATTTATAGTTACATAGCTTTTGTGTTAATTTTTTTAGTAAAATGTAATTTTGTTTTTTCCTAAAAATTCTAAAGAAATATAAAAATGATCTATATCTATATGCAGTAATGACCAAACGTCCCCTTTCCCTACAACGTTTGAACTATCTTGAATATCATCACAGACAAAAATTTGTCTGTGATGATATAGGAACCTAAAAAAATATAAAACATTTGAAAAAGCCAATGATTAATATAAAGATATACTTATCACTAAAAAAATGTCGTGTAACTTCTGAAAATGTTGTAAATATTTTCTAGAAAAGAAAAAATAAACGTGTCCATTAAATTGTTGTATTCATGTGTTTATTTTTGCAAAGTTACAAAAAAAAATATATTGCGTTTAACCCCATTTACAAAAGTTATTGCCACTCATTAAAAAATGTTTAGGAAATATATGCAATCTACCACTTACCTATAGCATAAAAACCAGAAAACAGAAAGTATTCCCAGAATGCTTTGTTTTCTGGTTTTTATATTGTAGGTAGCATATTATTCCCAAAAAAATTTTTGGTAAATGATATAGCTGGCTACAAATAAGTTATATAGACAATATCAGTATCACTATTCCACAAACAATATATAAAAAATGGAAGTAAATAAAATCTGAAAACCTCAAAAAAATATATTGCGTTTAACCCCATTTACGCCTGGCGTGTGTAAGCACGACAGGAGCGATACGCACGGCTCCCACAGAGGCTCTGGAGGCTCTCCTGTCTCTCCCTAAACTGCATATAGTGGTTGAGGGGGAGGCAAGGAGGGCCTCTTATAGGGTCAAGCAGTGGGGGCGGTGGCTAGGTAAAAGCCACGATGGTGGACACACAAGTATTTTAGGGGAACTTGTGGGAAGAGAGTCTACTGGACGCACCCAGTGACAGAATATCTCCCACTTATGTGTTTCTCAAACCTTACATAGTAGAGATACCGGACAGGGACGCTTGGCTCGGAAATTCTGATGCTCAGGTCTCGAAAGGGCTCGTCTCGTTTACGGATGGGTCCAAGACAGACCAGGGCTCAGGGGCGGGAGTCCAGGGCGTGCGCCCGAGGGCGAGACTATCCTTCTCCTTGGGAAAGTATGCCACGGTCTTTCAGGCGGAAGTGTTTGCTATCTCTGCATGTGTTCAGGAAAATCTCAAAAGGAAATATTCTAATCAGCATATCCGGATATGCACCGACAGTCAGGCAGCTTTACGTGCCTTGATCTCCTACAGGATCACCTCCAGGGCGGTCCTAGAGTGTGTTAATGGTCGGACCCAATTGGGACTGAACAACCAGGTAAAATTGACCTGGGTACCGGGTCATCATAATATAACAGGCAATGAGGAGGCCGATGCACTGGCTAAGAGAGGCTCAAGTATACAGTTAACAGGACCCGAACCAGTGCTGGGGCTTCCGCCTAGTTATGTAGCAAGGTCCATTGGAAACTGGATCAAGGTAAGATCAAAGAAAGAATGGTCAAACGGGACTGGGCTGCGACAAGCCAGGTTCTTAATTGAAGGGCCTTGGTCGAACACAACTCGATCAATACTTGCGCTAAGTCGTAACAGCATAAGGATTGTCACAGGACTATTGACAGGTCACGGACATCTTAACAAGCACCTTAACACTATCGGTCTTAGTGACACTAGAAGGTGCAGGTTTTGCGGACACGATGACGAGGACTCCATTCACATCCTCTGTCGCTGTGTCTGCCTCATGGTCAAGAGACACAAACACCTGGGCGCAGCATTTCTTCTGCCTCAGGACATTAGGGAGCTTCCCTTACAACGGGTCGAAAGACCTGAGTGCTGCGGGTAACCGCGCCGCCTATCAACAACAACAACAACCCCATTTACAAAAGTTATTCCCTATTGCCCCTCATTAAAAAATGTTTAGGAAATATACGCAATCTACGACTTACCTAAAACCATAAAAACCAGAAAACAGAAGAATTCCCGGAATGCTTTGTTTTCTGGTTTTTATATTGTAGGTAGCATATTATTCCCAAAAGAATTTTTGATAAACAATATAGCTGGCTATAAATAAGTTATATAAACAATATCGGTATCACTATTCCACAAACAAAATATATAAAAAATGGAAGTAAATAAAACCTGAATTTCGTATTATTATTTTATTTATGCAAATTATGCGCTAGGTACAATATAGAATATGAATCGACTGCAATGCAGTCAACTCAACAGATTTAAAATCTCTCATACCCAAAATTAGTACTCAGTACGTACATGAGATCAGTTTTTTCCTGTTTACCCACAGATTTCCACAATAAACGCAAAGCACAATTAAAATAAGTTTCATTATGAAAACATATACAGTGTGTCCAAGATAAAGATGGGATAGCATTGGGATCTTGGAAACGGTAAGAGCTACAAAGTTGGTTAAATTATGAAAAAGTTGAGCAGTTTGAATACCTTTTACATGGACTTTGCAAAAATAAGTTCTGGCGTTATTTTAACAGCTATCAAAAAATAAAAAATACTTTTCCATTGTCACTTTTTGAGCTTAACAAGATGGCATTCACCAAGTTTTTGTCCAACGTTTCGTTTCCGAGAAACCATCATCAACTTCTTTTTTTTAAATACGGCCCTGTATTTTTAAATGGAAATTTTGATATCATTTTTTATTCTCAATTCAATGATGCATCACAAGTAATGGTTTAATTACGTTTTTAGCTTGTTTTTGCCACCATTAAAAATTAACGAGGAAAAGCCTCCTGAGTTTATAACAAATAAACAAGTAAAATAATTTATTTATCTTAATTATTTATTAGCATGTTAATTTCAAAAGATGTTCGAACAAAAGACCATTATTTTCTAACACCGTTTAACTGTAGCTTTCAAACAATTGTAAAGTCCATCTGGCGTAATAGTTTGAAATGCTTCTAGTACCAATTCGCGTAATTCTTCCTCTGTTTGAAAATTACGTTGGTACACATAGTTTTTTATGTAGCCCCATATTAATATTATTTTAATTGTTTATTTGTTATAAACTCAGGAGGCTTTTCCTCGTTAATTTTTAATGGTGGCAAAAACAAGCTAAAAATGTAATTAAACCATTACTTGTGATGCATCATTGAATTGAGAATAAAAAATGGTATCGAAATTTCTATTTAAAAATACAGGGCCGTATTTAAAAAAAATAAGTTGATGATTGTTTATCGGAAACGAAACGTCGGACAAAAACTTGGTGAATGCCATCTTGTTAAGCTCAAAAAGTGACAATGGAAAAGTATTTATTATTTTTTGATAGCTGTTAAAATAACGCCAGAAATAAATAAAAACAAATATCGCAAAAAAAAAATGTTTTTCCAAATATTTCGAAATCAAAAAAAGATAACTTATTTTTGCAAAGTTCATGTAAAAGGTATTCAAACTGCTCAACTTTTTCATAATTTAACCAACTTTGTATCTCTTACCGTTTCCAAGATCCCAATGCTATCCCATACTTATCTTGGACACACTGTATACCTTAAGTATATAATATATAAAATAAAATTTTTTTTATACATGTGATGTGATATGCAAGAATGTATTAGTTATAATTTACTTACTACTACTTTTATTTACAAGTCAGGAATTCAGAATATTTTGAGCAGTACAACTTTTTTATTTTCGTCATATTCATAAGTATTTGGATTTATACAATATGATTGATTGAAACTGTTCACATTAGGTGTATTGGGAGTTCCGTTCAGAATTTTCTTCTGAAAATGTTTGAAAACGCAAGACTATTTAATTAAAATATATTTCTGTTTCGGTTATACTGGAAGTCGATACTAACCTCATTATTTTAAATCAAATGATATACTTTTTATTACACATTTGAATTCTATGAATTATTTTACGGAAATTTTAATCAAGGATCCCTCTATTTAAAATCTATCTGTTTAATTATGACATTAACTATATTTGGCTATAGAGAAATCATGACCCTTTACAATTTAAATTGATTTTTGGAAAGTTTGGTCCCTTAATCCATAATGCCAACATTACCTTTTCCATTTCCAAATGACCACAGCAGATAATTTAAAGTTTCACAATGTAAGTCTGGGAAATTCATATCAACTTGAAGTGTAGCAATTTTAAAAACTGTGTTTTTACCTGCCTGTTTATCTGAAATTTTCAGAAAAAAATATGTACAGAACTTCCAATACCTACTTCTAATGAAGGGTTTTAATCACCCTATATATAACGACAATAAATAAAATTAATTCTATAAAACACAAGTTTTCTTCATCCAAATAAAGATATTGCAGATTTATTTACAGGTACTTAAATACATTTTTAAAAAATATATTCAGTACCCATTTTAAAAAGGGAGCTATAGCCTCCATGTAAACTGGTTGCTTCCAATAAATCAGTACCTGTATTAAGTTACTCAAACTGGTATCTAAGTAGCCTCAGATAATGTTCCATTGCAACCAAATATCAATTTTTGATTTTTTGTTCATTTTAGATAAATACAGGAAGTAAATACTGATTTAGTATTTATTGAAAATTAATGTGCAACTATGCAAATTTTACATAAAAAAGATTGTACTGGCAACGGAAATTATTCATATAAATAAATCTGTGAGCAAAGCAAAAAAACTAATCAAAAAAACAAATATATATATATACAATTTGCAATGTGGCAGTGTACTATTTTATATTACGATTGATCCTCAACCGACAAATATTTCATTTAGACAAAAAAGGCAAAAATACAGCTGTTACTCCATATGACACTCTATTTTGAATATAGAAACAGTTTTGTGTGTTCAAATCTATAAAATTCAGTTTCATATTTCTAATTATACTATATATATTAAACCAGACATTTTATTAAATTAAGAGTAATGTGAGTAGTAATATTTTTGGCTTTGTCAATGTTTTAAAGAAGAGGGATATTTGGAATCTTCAGAAGTTCGAAGCAGTACAAAATCATATAGAAACTTTCATATATATTGTACTTATATAAAAATAATTATATAGCATACCGAAAATATCCACAATCGGTTCTAGGAAGCCAAAATTCTTATAATTATGTCTAAATAAATTCTGGACTGTATCTTTCATTTCTCATACCTCACGCATTCAAAATATATATATTTTATTTAAATAGTTATACATAGAGGACGGATGGGTACAAATTAGTATATAATCGAAAACATTATTAAGTTTTTCCTAGGAAGCATCTCAAGTAATAATGAATTTATTGCATAAAGTGTAATTTTAAGTGTAAAGTTGTATAGAAATGCTTAAAGAAGCCGTATTTTTGCCAAAAAATATGTTTAGGTACCTTTATAACAATGGACTAAATTCACACTATAAAAATACCCATGAGTTGAACTCTAACCCAAAAATATAATACAAGATGTTTGCGTTAAAAAAACCTATGTTATATGTCAGAAAGCTTAAAAATGTAGTATATAAACATACTTAAATATATTTATTCAATTTATGGGTGTTTCTTCAGTAATTCTTACATTATGCCGAAATATTTCTATTTACAATCATTAATAACTTATGTCACTAAAAATTGAAAACAATGTAAGTATTATAAATATTTTTAACAATGTAAGTATTTGTAATCTAGCTATATTTTTCTAGTGGTGAAAATTGGCTCACTAAATGTAAGAAAAATGAAAACTATTTACAATACATTTAAAATATAAAATGCAACTAACAAAAAACAAATTTCACATTAATGTACCACACAAAAATTTTGTTAAAATCCTTAACTTTTGAACAGAGTCTCAAATTGTTACTAGATATCCGTGTTTGCAACCCTACATAAAATCTATCACACTTCAGTGTATTAATAACAAAGTGCTTACATTTAAAGTGAATTAAAATACTTTTCCACTTCATTCAAAATTATTTCAAAACCTGAAAAATAACTATTTCTGAAATAAAAATAAAACAAACTCTTTTTTATAAATAATATTTAATACAACTTATATATGTATAATAAAAACCAAAGAATAAAAAATGTTGTCTAAACTAGATCCTAATAAAAATAAAAGAAAATTCGTTTTACCTATATAAAAAAAAAATAGTGAATACCAGTTATGTATAATATAAAATCATATGATTAAAAGTAATAAAATAAAATACCAGATTCTGAGATATGGAATTAGAAATAAAAGTAGGTAATATAAAACAAATCTGATTAATTTATATCGGGAATGTTCAAGAGGCATACAAATATCATACCCTGTATGCACAAATATTTGAAAAACAATGAAAAAATAACACAATGGTCGTTGTCTTTCAATAAAAAAGGGGACAGGAGAAGGAGACTATTGGATATTGCTACAAGGATGAAGGAAGACCAGACATGTTCAGTCCATAACAACACACAATATATACAACCCGTAATGTTATTATATACACGATACAAGCAGACTGCTGAACACATTGAAACATACAAGAAACAATTATTATTGTCAGATGTCTAGGTTAAAAATTTTGGGCACAATATAAGAGCGGTATAACCTCATGTATGAGTAAGATGATTTTCACTGAAAACATGTTACATAGTATTATGTATGTATAATTTTTGTGAAATATTTTAATTTTGGCACACAATTAAACTAAAACCAGTAGGTATATAAATATGAAATCTTAATCTTTATTTTCAGGGTATTTAGTTTCAGCTCTGGCAATACTTTTTGTTTATCATGTTTTATTTATTTATACAGTACCTACATTTTAGACCAACTATTACGGTATAAACATTATTTTATTAGAAAATGTATGCAAATATATAACTTAGGTAATCTTCAATTAATATATCTACAAAGTATATTTGAATTTTTACTGAAAAAACTTTACAATTGCTCTACAAATTAAAAAACTTCCCAGATCAAAGATTAAAAGAATTAAATTTTTTCTTTAAACGCATTATTTTAATAATAACTGAATTATGTAATAAACAGGCATGCTCTTTTATTATACTTTTGCAAATAACAGCTTAAATTAGTAACACTTCTTATTTTGAACCCTTTGAATATTAAAAAAAATTAATGCAATGGCAATTAATACATAATGTTAATTTATCTAGTTTTAAAATAAAAAGCATCCCTTTGCTTTATAAACTCAACATTAGTACCTATTTTATAAATGTGCAATATGAGAACAAAGTATCTACAATCTAAGTAATAGGTATAGCTACACTTATTAAATATATTTCTGCCTTAGAATGTTCAACCATGCTATACAAGTATTATTAGATTTGTTCCAATGTATACATTGCAGTCTACTTGGCCTTTTTTAACAAATTTTTAGTTAATAAATCAAAAACAAGATTCATAAATCCCAGTTACATTCTAGAACACACTTTGGAATTGTGAATATACTTATATTATTTCTATTTCACCCACAGTACTCTGACAATCACCGCCGAATAATAAAAGTAAAATACACAGCACCTAATGTATAGAATAGTGTTTTATTTGTATATGTTCTACAACAAACTGTTTAAATCAATGGTTTAAGATATTCTCTTTTACGTATAACTAAATATCATCGATATCCCTTATACTCGGCATTGGATGGTTTTTTTAATTACGGATAAATGGATCCCATTGTGCATTAAAATAAAACACTATCTTACATTAAAACAACAAAACAAAAATAAAATCAACCCCATATAACTACAACCCAAAAAAACAAAAATCATTATCATACAATGTACAGCTATGTACATATTGTCGTAAAATTTTATTTTTTTTAGTCTGTGCCACTAACTTTGTTGTTTTTTTAATACTCGGGGCAGTCAGTGCTTAGACAGAGAGTGCCCCGAGTGTTTTCCCTAACTGCTCGTGCTGGCCATGGGGCTCACAGGAGACAGGGGAGTGCAGGTGGCGTCTCGAAGGCACCCATTCAGCGTTATGAGCAGCTTTCGAGAGCCAGCATGGTCCCGATGTTCGCAGAGCCAGACGCCCTGCCATGTGCCTAGGTTCAGTTTGCCCTCGGTTATGGGGATTGTAAGAGATGAGCCCAGAAAACAGGCTTTCACATGAGCTGGCTGTAAAAGTGGCAATATTATAAATTGTATTTATTTTTTATGGTCAACTACAACTATGCTAGGTCCTAAGATTTATTTTTTAATTAAACTCATATATAGTAAGTTCTACTTCTGTATTTTAATTAATTTAAACAATTGACGTAATACATTCCTATGTAATAATTTGTGCTTATATAAACAAATCACAATACACGTATAGATGGCACTTGCATTTATGAGAGAATTATGATATCGAGGCCAGATTTCATGATAAAAATAAAGGAGATTTAGCTAACGTTACCTTTAAATATCTTGGTTAAATATGATTATGAAACCGGTCCTTAAACACTTACGACTTGTCAATTAAGAAGAGAAGAGGACAAATTTGAAGCAATTATAGAAACATTGGAACACATACCTTCAAAAGGAATCTAATGGCACAAATTTTATTGAAATTGAAAAAGGGTTATAAATGCTCGAGGAGTTTTGGTCAATAAGTGACCTGCTCAGAATTATACCTGTTCAGTCATTTGCCATCTTCTTAACTAAGTTAAATGAAAACAATTATTTCTAATATATAAAATAATACCCAAAACTGTATTTTTGAGTTTAAGTTTATGTAGGTTCGGTTAGGTTCAAGTGAGTGGGTCGAAAACCAGACCCTACTATGCAACGATGTGGTCTAATGTGGCTCACACCTACTTATATTTCACCCAATAGGTCCAGCCTCTTAATGAAGCTGATCACTTTATTGGGTGAGAACTTATCCTCTGCAGAAGTTGTCCATTGCCAAATAATGAGTATCTGATCCTTTTCCGAGCAGGGCAGGTGCATAATATGTGTTCTGCTGTTTCTTCATAAGTTTATGTAATTTTAATACTTAAAATATATATGTATAACAGGCAAGTTTGTATTTTTCTATGTCCACAACAGTCCTGACTAACAGCACATGTTTACTGGTGATTACTGATTATATGAACTAATCAACATGGAGGAACAGGTCCTGACCATAGCATAGATTAAATATTATAAGGAACCTATACAAATGAATTGCTAATGGTCAATTTATTCTTTATCTTTACAAGCATCTACACAGCATATTCAAGAAAGGGTAAAAAATTGCAGCGAAAGTGAAACTTATGTATAATTTATGTTATCCTTATCCTGATTCGCTGAATTACATTGGCATTGATGAGAAGCCTATATTTAAAGTGTCCAGAACCTAAATTGTACTGTATGTCTCATCAAAATTTTCTGATGATACTTTACACCTACTGAACAAAAGTTTTATCAAAGGAGTTTCCAACAAATGGCTGATTCAACATAATTTATCTGTCTACTGATTAAATTAATCTAATTTAAATCAACTCTAGAAACTATTATGCTTATGCTTTCCACTTCTAAGGTTTAGGAGCGTTATAAATTAATAAACTCCCCACAGAAGAACAAATACTTTCTCTCTCTACCCTACACCCTATTACACAACTGCAACCCTAGCAGTTTAATTTGAAAATGAAGATTACTATGTTAATGGGAATATTTATTTCATACAAAATGACCTGTTGTCCAATTTTGTGACTTTGCCTGTCTACTCATCAAGCCTGGTCCATAATCTGTTGCTCAAAAGTTATTATGACTATAATCTTTATAAAAATTCATTTCATCTTTAGCTACTGTGGTTGTTCTCAGACCTTTACTGTGCATCTATTTTTTATTTTTTTTATTTTATATTTCTGGAAAGTTAATACAAGTTATTTAATTACTTATTCATTGGTGATGCTGATAACTAAATTAAATATATCCTGATACTTGCTCTTTTAAAATGGATTATATTCTCATTTATCTTATTTCATATAAGTTGAAATCTTGAAGGTATTGAATTATTGATTTATGAATGCGAGAATTTAAAATACCTTTAAGAAAAACTTTTTGTTGGGCCACCACGCGAATAAAACATTTATTAAAATCAGTGTAGTAATTACAATTGTTTTCCATTTATTAGGTAACGTTTGAAAGTGAATGGGCTGAAAACCAACCCATGTAGTCTATTAGTCCACTGATAAAAATAGTTCAACCAAGGCCTAGCCTCTTACTGAAATCAATTTAAAACTTCTTGTGTGAGAACTGGTCCAGATCTTCCGGCAGAAATTTTCATTTGGTAAATACTGAATATCCCACGATTTTCCCAGTGGGACTCTGCCATTTCATCATATTCTAAATACATGCTTCACTCGGCGCCTTTCAGTATTTTAACTATCAGTGTTCAGTATATAGGCCGATTCATTTCAATAAGTTCTTATAGAGGGTGATTCAGGTTTAAACTTCAGGAATTGATTAAAGAAAATTTTTAGTGCTACTATTTATGGAAAAAAATCAAGATTAAACCTGAATCACCCTGTATAGGCCAAGTTTAACAACTTTAAAACTTTTTTAGTTCTTGTGTGAATATTATATTTTTGTCGAGATACTCAAGTTTAAAAATTTTGGCAATTTTCAGTTTTTTCAAAATATATCGAAAAGTTGAAAATTAAAATTAAATCTGAAGGAGGCACTGAATTCCTCTTGTAATTCTGCCCAATTTTGCTAATTTAACCAATGCTCTATCTTCACTATTAACAAAGTTAGCCATGTAAGGAGATAGATGATGGGCACCCTGTATATGTATACCTATGTACATTGTATTTTTTTTTTTTTTTTTAATAAGCAGTATCCATTATTACTGTAGATAGGTGAGTTCTATTAATTTTGAATTGTTAAATCTCTATCAAGGAAATCACCGAAATATTTTTACATATTTATTTTCTTGTTTATTTTATTAGTCTGATGATTTCATTTAACATTTATTCCTTTCAATTTTTGGAAAAAAAGAGCTATAACCTACAGATTTTCATAAAAAGCAAAGCCTTTCAATTGTAGTATTTTGAAATAACCACATTCGAGTCACCTGCAGATTTTATCACGTGCAATTCCATTACAAATTATGTACTTATCAATTATTATTCAAAATTAATTATCACTTGCTTCTTACAGAAAGATCTAGTTACGTTAAGTTGCTACCGACTCCAAAAATTAAAAAACCATTGTTCTTGAACATTTTACATACCATATTGAGAAAACCGTCACCTCCAAATTCAATGATATGCAGGGTGATGCCTGACTTTTTTAAATGAAGCACCTTGTATGTTTTAACATTTTTTTGTTGGTTTGTTGCTTTTGTTGGTTGGTTAGTTGGTTTCATGAATACACTGATAAAGTAGGTGTCGTTGGGTCTATCTCTAATAGTAACGAAGATATGTGGGAATGATTCAGCATAAATTTAACCCCCTGTAATTTGGCCATTTATGGACAAAATCGAAAATTTCAAAAACTTTGTAAAATCATTCTTCCAGAAGATTTTAGATAGCGTATTGATAAAACTCTCACCTCCAAATTCAATGATATACAGTGTGATGCTTGATTTGTTTTATTGGGACACCATCTGTGAATATGACGGATATATGAAATTATATCTTGTCAAAACTTAAAAGCAAGTGAAGAATGCGATTTTCGATTCAGATACAGAGCATAATCGGCCAAATCACGTCGCCTGCTCCTATTTCTAGTCTGTTGATTCGGGCTAATTTGGGTACAGGGGTCTGCAATTCATTTGGTGGTTGTCATGAAGATTCAGTAACTAACGCCACCACGTTGTGCCGCTGAG
Organism: Pogonocherus hispidulus; assembly: GCA_963924545.1. NCBI lineage: Eukaryota > Metazoa > Arthropoda > Insecta > Coleoptera > Cerambycidae > Pogonocherus > Pogonocherus hispidulus. Next base: position 44,025,146 of record OZ004698.1, on the reverse strand, counting down.
AACTACAAAGTGTCAGTGTTGCATACTCTATCTGTCAAAAGTTGACTGTGACACTAGTGACAGCAGTTGCATTTTATGGCACTACAAAACACAAAACTCATAAAAGTAACCAAAACTTTAAAATTTATATACAGAACAACAAAATAATTAAAAATAACGAAAATAATTCGGACAGCATCAAAACACCCATGAAAACACTAGCAGATAGGTTTGACAGCTGTCAGGCTGTCACTAAACTCAAATCAACAAGAACAATTGACCACCGTAAATTTATTGTCACGTGCTGCCACTACCGGTAATTGCGGAGAAGCAAAGAAACAGAGTAGTATAAGGAGCCGGGACTAGGCGACTTGATCTAGCCGATTATGTATAGGGTATTAAATTTATAAAAATCAAACATCACCCTTTACAAGCATATCATTGGATTTGGAGATGCCAGAGGTGAATCATTAGCACATATCTCCCTTACGCCGCGGCAGACTAAGTCTGTTATGTGCTGGATGGTAGTTTTTGACTAGCAGAATGGTATATTGCGGCGTGAGTTTGAATCTCACCAGGAGAGAAATTGCGCCTCTCCTAGAGAATGGTTGTGTCGCAATGGTTTAATATGGCATCTAAAATCTTTGAAATGAGTTACATGGTTTTTAAAATTTTGGACCATAGTGACTACAGAAAAAACAGTGCCATCTATTATTTGACTGGACTTTAAACCGCGCCATTTCTTATTTGCTAGAGTTTCTTGAGTTAGTCATTTTATTAAATAGATTTCAAGTATGATTTTTAAGCAGTAAGATCATTTTGTATATTCGTTTGGATTAAATTTAGGTATTATTATTATCTACACTGATACAACTAAATACTTTCAATAAGTACAAAATAATAAAGGATCAATAATAAAATAATGTACCAAATAATTTTCTAAGTAAATATCATTTATACAAGGTGATTCCAAATAACCACTGACAGACTTCGAAGGCAGAAAGTACATAAAAAATTAAGGCAAAAAGTCCTAATAAACATGGGGTTCCAAATGCCTCCTTAACAAGATACAGAACGTTAAAGTTTCTTTAAAATTAAACATCATGTACAATAATTCCAAAACGCCTTAACTTAATTTCTACTTCAAATTTGTCACGTACAGTTAGCATCTAAACATCAATTATTTGATGTACGATCAATATTTTATGGAGAACAGTGGTCGAGACATTTCGTTGTTTCTTGTTTCGTTATTTTATTCTGACAAAATCAATTCAAATTTGAATTACTCAAAAACTGTTGGTTGTGCCTAAATTTGCCAAGAGATCAATTTGACAGATAATAGAATACTCTACACAGAAATTGTATCAATTTGTGAAAATTAGCAGCGGCGTACAAAATATTTTTAAAAAAGGGTCACGTTGCTCCACTCTATGCCACTGTTGCCCGTAAAATATTGAGTACTACATCAAATAATTATTCTGTAGGTGCTAACTGCATGTCAAATTTGAAATATAAATGTTAGGGTATTTTGGAATTATCAAACATAATGTTTGATTTTAAAGAAATTTTAACGCCGTGTATCTCGTTAAGGAGGCATCTGCGACCCCATGTTTACTAGGACTTTTTGCCTTAATTTTGTATGTACTTTCTGCCCCAGAAGTCTGTCAGCGGTTTTTTGAATCACCCTGTACAAACATATAAATAATTTGATAAAAACCAGGGCATACTTATAAGAAAAGTGAATATAGTGGAGTGAAGCAGGTATATTCAAGTACTATGAATAGGTATGTTATACAATTTGATCAAGTACAAATTACAATACCATAGCACTGAAAAAACTTATTATGAGTGATTAATATAACACAATTAAGTATGTTATTCTAGCCTTATCCCCGAGTTACTTCCACTTAGTATAGTTATCACAATGTAGATTGGAGGTCAACATAATTATGACCATTTTCATATAAGAAAAATTTTTATGTAATGTGAATTTGCCAAGGATATCAATCTCTTAATTTTGTACTTCGAATATGAAAAAGAGGAAAATATATTTACCATATCATCGGGCCCCTCACACGAATGCCTGTAAGGCATTCCTTCAGGGACAATCTTATTTAACATCATCTCCATATCATCTCGCACATCCGGATCCCAACTTTCATTTAAAGCCAAACTGGCACTAGTGTGAAGAACTAAAAAAATCAAAACAAACCACATTGAATCAATTGACAAACACAACAATAATGATTTTCAAACAAATGACAGCAAGATCAAGGAGTGACTTACTTTGGACATGACATAATCCCATGGCGAATTGGGATAATTCCGGTATCTGCCTGAGAATCTCTTCAGTGACTAAATGGACACCCCGATGCTGCGGCCTCAGATTAATTTTTTTCTGAAACCATGCGGAATTAGTTTGAATAATTCTCGCTGAAGAAGCCATGTTTGACTTGCTATCACTGTCGGTCGCCAGTTTGAACGTTTATTTATAACTCACAAACAATCAGAACAATGGAACACCACAAAAACACTTTCAGATATCGGAAAAATCATAACTATCATGAGCAAATCATTGGGAATTTTATTTAAAACAGTTCAAGAGAAAATAAAAGGTTACAACTCTTGCCGCAGTATCAGCAGTTCGTTTCTGACAACTCGGTCACCACCGGATATCTCCGATCGGGCGCGACCCTACCGCGCGCTGCTTAAATTCTATACAGGGTGGAAAGATTTATGGGTTAATTTAATTGGAGGCAGGCCAGGCAGACGCTTTTACCTAGCAACTCTAATAAACAGCTCTACAAAAATATTATCTATCAGTATTTAATTACCTTAAAACTGCTTATTGATTCGTTCATCCCGCTAATTAATTAATATACTTGCCCACTAAACGTATTATTTAATCATCATTAAGTTTAGATCTCGCCAAAAAGACAAAACATAATAACCCCTTCTGACTACCTACCATGTAACAAGTCCACAAGAGAAAATTGATAATGATTATTTTATTAGATCGCATGTGAAAATGAATTAAATGACCAAGGGTGTGTATAGCAAATGGGACAGGGAGTGGCTAATAAGTATAATACGTACCTACCATATCTTCTTACATCCCTTAATAATTCTTGGATATTAGTACCTATACCTACGCAGGTATTTTTTCTAGTAGAAATTTCGACTTAAATGAAAGAAAAAAGTTACAGTTAAAATTTTGTACAATATGGTTACTTTTTACGCAAATCCAGACGAAAAAAATGAACCGTGGATAGAAACAGCTGGTATTGAAGGGTATGGCTTTCGAGTTTGGCACTACATATTTTTTTGCTTTTGTGCATTCACGATTTTAGGTAAGTATAAGTAAGTCGAATTTTTCTTTATTTATTATTATTTTATAACCGCATGACTATTTTATATAGTATCCCGCTAATAGAGAACTTATACTTTTACAGTTATCTTAATATGTTGCTGTATTAAAATTAGAATACCGAGAACAAAACAAGAAATTGAGGCTGATTATAGGAGAAAGAAATTAGCAGAAAAGTTTCGCCAACGACTAAAGTTGATACAAAATCAAGAAATGGATGCCCTTGATTTACACACAGGTATTTTAGTGTACCTATATTATTTGTTTTCTGAAATTCTGAAGGAAAATACCAACCTATATGAATAACCTTTTTAGCGCTGGAAATTATTCAAGAAGATTATAGGAAGGAGCAAGAAACTGTAAATTGTCAGTATGACATATCTCCTGGAAATTTTATCAGTACTGGAGATCGCACAGAATTACAACAGCCATTTGGGAAAAAAATATCAAATTTACTGAAGTTTACAAAATTCTCTTCAAATAAATAGATAAATAATAAACGGTAGTATTAGTAGTTCTTGTATACCTAGCATATGCTTATTCTGGAATAAAATTTAAATTGACCGCTTTTTCATATACCTACCTACTTATTTCAATTTTCCTGCACTTAATCAGATTAGCAGCGGCAGGCATAATCCCAAATGTTTATGGTTCTTGCATAGACTTAGTAAAGGTTCTTGCCAAAGCATTAAATGCTTTGTACCCTAGAGCCAAAGTGTATTAAGTCCATTTTTCCAAAAATCGTATTTTTCGTATTTCCCGCCTAAAATTTGATATTCTTTGTTATTGGGCGCATTCAGGGAAACATAGCACTCCAGCGCTTTACCGCTTCACGTTCGCTGAATCGACATTTTAAACGCAAGCTTAAAGTGACATAATTTTCAGTAATTCATATTTTGTAATTAATAATAATAATTAATATTATCCATAGATATTTTGTGCGTAAACCCATAGACGTAAACCTAAACTATATTAATTTTATCGCTTGATGAAACTATTCAGCGATCCAGCGGAAAAAATATATGCTGTACCGCTTTAATAAAGCGCTGCAGCTATTTGAATAAAGCGCTGAAGCGCTGCGTTCCCTGAATGCGCCCATTGTAAAGTATGATATTCTTTGTTAATAGAGAGTTTTTGAACCCCTTAAAATTTACGTTATCGTTATGGTTATGGTTATTCTGAGCATGCGCAGTGCCGAAAATGATACTATTCTTGGCACTGCGCATGCGCAGAATAACGATAACGATAACGACGTGCTGAAATTTAAGGGGTTCAAAAACTCTCTATTGTAAAGTATATTATGTCCTAAACAGTTAAGTTAGGACATAACATATTTTACAATAACAAAGAATATCAAATTTTAGGTGGGAAATACTCTTCGTATTTCCGAATCGAAATACGATTTATAGAAAAATGGACTTAATATACTTTGGGTCTAGGGTTCAAATAAGCTAGCACTCATATATATAATACTTATATATATGCTGCTAGCACTACCAAAGCAAGGCACCAGGCACTAACTGGCGAGAACTTTTTCATTTAATTTTAGTGATATGGTTCATATCGTTCAGCACCGTGATCCAGATCATCTGAACGAGTCGTTCAGCTCCGACCTGTTACGACACGATCAAGATCCTTATAGTTAAGGGATCTTGGTCCACGATCGCGATAAGATAAACACTCCTTTATCCCACAAAACAGAAAAAGCTTTATCCTTTACTTGTGATAAACACAGAATACACAATAATGAATACCATAGACTTTGGATATTGGATGAATAGACACTTCCTTTTTCTATAAAGTTCGTTTTGTTCGTAGAAAAAATTGATCGTTGAGGTCAGTGTTGCCAACCGTACGATAATTATCGTACCGGTACGATAATTTTACCCTGGGTACGATGTACGATACTAAACCGAGTATCGTACGCAAAAATACGATAATTTTGTCTGCCGATAATCATTCAATAATAAATAGTGATAGTCAACGATATTTCATTTTAGAAAAGTACATAGAATGAAAGCATGTTCATTCCCAAGCCCTAAAAGTCACGTATTCATGTACTGCATTTATATATATACATTACATAATCCATATTCTGTAATTCCATGTAGGTCTGTGAGCACTGAGCATAAGTAAAGTGTAAAGTAATGGTCTTTTGAGTTCTATGGTTCAATGGTGCTCGATTTGTGATTCTATTTTGTGCACAATCCATCCACATACAATAATTAAATTATAATAAAAAACGAAGGAAGGCGAGGAATCTTCAGTTCCGCTGTGGGACTGAAGATTGTTAATACGCTCATAATTAAGCGTATTAACAATTATAAATATTATAATCAAATTATAAATTAAAATATATAAATAATAAAATGGATGTGATACCTAATAGATTTTAATAAAAAATATTTAATTAATATTCTCTGGTTTTTAAATGTCTTGTAAATTTAATGAAAAATGATATATTTTGCAATACTTTAATGAGATTGATCAGTAGTAGTAGTAGCTGCTGATATAACAAAAGTTTAAATTCGATCTACGTTCTTCAAATTTTCTCAAGGATTATTAACTGCATAGATAAATCCTATTTATCTATTCTGTCTATTCTGTGATTAACTGTTTACAGGATTGCTCGATCCCAATACTACAATGTAATCCATAATTGTGACGTCATCAAAGATCCAAAGATCTCGAACTTGTAGAAATAGGTACACTTTATACTCTTATTACAAACTTTAATAAATAATAATATTAATAATCATTCAAATACGAAAATTCTCTTGCAAATGTGAAATATAACAAACACAAAATAGGTATATTTTGACAATTCGATTACATATATCTTCCATGACGTCACAAAGGCGGATGACAAAATTGAGCGATCGAGCAATCCTGTAAACAGTTAACAATCCTTGAAATTTTCTAACCTAAACTAACCTAAAAATTGTCAAATTACTCAAATTTAGTTTAAAAATGTAAAACACTAAATGTACGATAATTTTACCCCCACTGGTACATTTTTGACGCGCGAGGTTGGCAACACTGGTTGAGGTTGTCAATCTTCTGTCGTAAATAATTATTTGTTTTGTGTTTTGTGTATTGTATTATTGTGATATTTATTGTTGTAAACATAGAAGACTTGTTTATTAGTCATAGATTGATTAATTATTGAGACAAGAGTTAGTAACCCATTGTAAATCATAATATATATTTTGATTTTGTGGTAGTAAACAAAAAAATAACGAAGATCAGGCTTTTATATTTCTCTATGAGCTCACATATCACATATTTTTGAGGAGTTTATACATTTGATCAAAGGTTTTACCAAAGAATTATTCTTTGGTCTTATACTGTTTGCCCGCCAAATATTATTCGAGCATCTGAAACAAGTAGGTACCTAACACAACATTTGAATGAAATTACCGATAAGTACCAGCACAAGATTTCGTTTATTTCAGATTTTCTTGAAAAATACTATACTACATAAGCTGACGTTTTATTTAATTGAGAAATGTCTGGAATTGCAGCGGCTCGATTGGCAGAAGAAAGAAAAGCTTGGAGGAAAGAACACCCATTTGTAGGTATATTTTATTTTTTTTGTTCTCTTAATTAATGTATTTGTTCTACTATCTGCAGGGTTTTGTAGCAAGACCTTCAAAAAATCCAGATGGATCTCTCAATTTAATGAACTGGGAATGCAGCATACCTGGTAAAAAAGGGGTGAGAATGCATTATGGTTATAGTTATAGTGATTAATAGTACTAAAATTTAATTAGTACGTTTGATTCATGTAATGCAGTGATATCAAAATCTCCCTAATGACAGTTGTTGACATATTTTTGAGTTGTCAAACACTAAACAGAAATTCAGATTTTAAGCCCCTAAACCCGTAATCGATCTGAGATGTTTTAGAGCAATTTTTTTAATATAAAGTTGAAAAACCAGAGTTTGACACTCTGAAAATACCTGTCATCATGTGTAAATTTTAAAAAATATATATTAGTAAATTCCAAGGATTGTTAACTGTTTACAGGATTGCTCGATCCCTATACTACAATGTAATCTATAATTGTGACGTCATCAAAGATCCAAAGATCTCGAAACTTGTAGAAATAGGTACACTTTATACTGTTATTACAAACTTTAATAAATAATAATATTAATAATCATTCAAATACGAAAATTCTCTTGCAAATGTGAAATTTAACAAACATAAAATAGGTATATTTTGACAATTCGATTACATATATCTTTGATGACGTCACAAAGGCGGATGACAAAATTGTGCGATCGAGCAATCCTGTAAACAGTTAACAATCCTTGAGTAAATTCAGGATGGTATGAGATCGTGTGGGAGGGGGGGGCAAGATTTTCTGGCCCTGAAATGGCATATGATTTAAAACTGAAGCCTCTTTAGCCAAATTTACAAGTTAGAAATTGCTTGTCTCGATGTGGGTATACGTGATTGACCTTAACTACGGAAATATTTCTGCTTTAAATAAACAAATTAAATACAGGAAGAAGAAAATCAGTAGAAAAACAACAGATGAACAATAGGTGGTAATATATGTATGTATGTAATATCATGATTTGGTAGAATTGTGTACATAAAAAAGAACACAAAATAGTGATTTGTTTAACTAGTACAAAAAATACACTTTTCGGGACGAGGGAAAGGGTTGCCGAATAAAGCACTTTGTTTAACATTGAAATTTAAGCTGCAGTGGGTTACACGGTCATTGTATAAATTATTTTAACAATAATTTTTTATTAATTTTGATTTTCTTTAGACTCCGTGGGAATGTGGACATTACAAACTAAGAATGATCTTCAAAGAAGATTACCCTAGTAGTCCTCCAAAATGTAAATTTGAACCTCCCCTCTTTCACCCAAATGTATACCCCTCTGGTACGGTGTGTCTGTCATTACTGGATGAAGAAAAAGACTGGAGACCCGCAATAACAATAAAACAGATTCTTCTGGGAATACAAGATTTACTTAACGAACCAAATGTGAAAGACCCAGCACAAGCCGAAGCATATACTATATATTGGTATGTGTAGTATAAGTTCTTATTTGACTCGCATATACCCAAAAAAATATGTATTTTTTAAATGTTTAATATGGCAACTGTATTACGTTCTTAAAACTCAAATAATTGCAACTTAGTAGAAGAAATAGCTGTTTTAATATTGGAAATGTTTATGTTTGTATATGGGGTCCAAGTTACGAGTTTTCGTTCAAGATGAAAAGACAGCGACGTTGCGGTCGAGTGACGCAATGCATATAGTGGAGCAGAGAAACCTATACAATCTTGTAGAGCATGTTTTGGGGCATATGTGATGCGATCTAAAACTTTTTTTAGTAATAGTGTGTTATCTGCACAATTCGAAAACATGTGTTTGTGGTAGTACACCTATAATTTATTCCCAAAAAAAAATACATAAAGTTAAAAACTCCTAAAATTATTGATGACAAAAGTCGATATGCGAAATATTAAAAATTTGTATATATGTATATATGCAGCCAATGAAATGTAGCCTACATATTGAAAAAGTTTTTAAAAAAACTTTGGGTTAATATTTGTATAACTGAACCGGAGTGTTCAGTTATAATACCATACTCACTTAACGGAGTAGTGTCTCATTTCATAGAAAGATCGGTAAGCTTATAATTATGCTTCATATATGGCGTTATCATTTCCAATATCTCCGATGATTGCGAAATCTGTGAATTTTTGTCTGAAATTCACTTGATATGTCACAATTAACCAAATATCTTGTTTTTCAGCCAAAATCGTTTGGAATATGAAAAGCGAGTCAGAGCTCAAGCCAGGGCTATGAGTCATCAAGAACTATAGTATCATTAACATAAATGTTTTGTAATTTTTTTTATGTGTATATAAACCATTTACCTAAAAATGTGTAACCGTTAGGTAATAGCAGCAGGATGCTGAACTTTTTGAAAAATGACTAAAAGTTTAAACTATGTAACAATACAATTATTGTAGTTAGTTAAATGAATTATTTAATATTTTAATTTTAATTTAAAATTATGTATTTTTATATTGTCTATTTTTTCTTTTTAATTAAACCTATTCGTATAAAGTAAAGTTGTTTTTTAGGGTGTACTATATTATCCTAGAGAATTTCCCAAAATTTAATGTATCTTAAACTACTAGTCTGATGACTTTTTACGTTGTAAAATGTTAATTTACTAACCATTGTTATTCAAAATCCAGTTTTACTTAATACCTTTGCATTACTGGATCTTGCTATGTGACAATTATTACATTTCTGTATATAAACATTCAAACTCAAAATATGATATTTATAGACAAATGTATATATTTATTGGAGATCACTACTAGCAAAGTTTACAGAATTAAATTCTGTAAACTTTGCTACTAGAGAAAGCACCTTAATGATGGAATCACAGGTTCGAATATCACCGTGGTCAACTTTTTCTAAGTGCTCCAATATCAAATCTGTGTGCATACAGCTGGTAGCGTTCTCAATATGCAACTATTACTGCAATGTCACTGTAAATAGCTAACGACCTACTACACACTTTTAATAAGGTTTCCTTATTCTCTTACTAAACGGTAGTTAAGTTATAATTTCGTGTCGTTTCTGGGCGCACTCGCGGCCCGCAAAATAATAACATGCTGCTCCCTCTCCCATACAAGTCTGACTTTTGGGCTCATCATTAAGATGAAAATGAGGGATAGAGATATTATTATTATTATAACATCAATATGCGTTGCCACTTAAAATTCACCCTGTATTTTGTCCGTCTCAGACCATAGTTCAATGGTTAGCAATCGGGGAGATGTTAAATATGAACTATACCAGTCGGCTAAAATAATAGGCAGTGACTCATGGTCTAATTCGATACAGAATAGGGACGAAGTGTAAATACTTAATACATAGCTCTATGTGCAACGTTTGCACATAGAAAAGTGATGCCGCTTACGCATTACTATTGAACATAACTATAAATTGTCTGTTCCATGGTGGTTCCATGCTTCTCTATTCGATGCCACCACAATTCTTTACGTCGGATATAGTTCCGTCTTTGTTTAATGGGTTAAAAAACGAAGAGCGAGATATACAACCTATGCAACAAAAGTCAAGAGTGTCTAGAAGATCGGACATGCGCATTTCACACACATCCAAGTAGTTCATCACAGCCTGACATAAGCGTAGTACGCGGGAAATGCTGTAATTTGTGTCTGGACTGCATATATTAATTGGTGAACTTGGTGATGTGTTATTTAGTTTATTTAGTATTCGAAGAAAAGGATTTTATTATGGAAGCGATCGCGGGGAGCAGTGGATTAGAAACACGTAAACGATCTCATCTGACAAGCGAGGAAATTCGTATGATAAAAAATTTCTATGAGCGATTAAAAGCGCGTGATAAAAATTTAAGTGTAGTGGATGCGGCGGAACTGTGTAGTGAATTAACAAAAGTCTCCGTTCGTAGTGTATTTCGTGCAATGATATAAAATATGGAGACACAGACTCCATTGCTCTGGCAGAAGACAGCGATTTGCCCAAACTCTCGTATAAATTGCTTATAAGGACAATGCATGAAATGAATTTCAAATATTGCAAACGGAATCGGAAGAGTATGTATGCTTATAGAGAAAAATGAGATTGTGACATGGAGACGAGAATATTTGGAGAAAATAAGAGAATTTCGCGCTTTAAATAGAAAAATATATTATATGGATGAGACATATGGTTAAATGAAGGATGTGTAGACATGTGTTGTGTTGTGTAGTGTAGTGTAGTGAAATGAAGTGAAGCGAAGTGAAGTGTTTAATAGTAAATTTGCTCCGGAATGTGATTTATCGCGTTTTCGGTGGCGGCTGTGGGTTGGTGGTGGGCCATCAACACTTAAAAGCGTTCTTTTAATATCTGTGGCAATATTCATCAATTTCGTTCGATGTACTGTGGGTGAATCTGTAAGGTGAATTTGAAAAACAATTCACAATTTCTATAACACCGTTCATGTTCTGATATTTTTTATATTTATTTGACATTATTAGCACCTTTCCAACAATTTTTGCGTACGCCTATGGAATTACAGTCCCCACCACAATTTATTACGTCACGCGGTAATACGTCACTGCCTATTATTTTATCCTACGGGTATATATATATATATATATATATATATATATATATATATATAACCCCCTCCAAAAACCCCCTTAATTTCTTTACAAACATATCCATTCAATATTGATAGATAAATACCACTTGAAGGCATATGAATTACAGTGAAGTCCATCAACAATAGCAATTAACTGTTATCTAATGTATCTAAAATTTTCAAGTGTTAATAATATTAATAATATACATCTTATGGAACAGTTTATATTAACATTGTAAACATGTTTTACATGACAAGCTATATACAAGGTTAATACAAAAATGAGTAAAGCAAACATAAATATAAATAAGTATACTTACACTTATTCCTGAAAGCCCGAGTTTTCCAATATTTACAAAACGTTTTAGATTTTTTTATTCAATCTATAGAGTGGGCAACTTGATTCTATTTAATTGACAGTGTTAACCTTACAGGGCTTTCATTCTCGTGTACTCTAATCGAGTACTGAAGGTCTATTCAGTAGCCTGTTCAAGAATCGAGAAAAATATAATCCCATTGCAAGTGTTTAATTTAGCCTAAGGTGGTTTATGTAAAATAAAAATCCTTTTAGAGAAAAAAGTTTAATTGCTAGATCTATTTACAATGTACAACAATTATGAACTTAAAAGTCAGCTTCTATTAAAATCATCCCTTCAGGGGAGATTTCCAAAAAAATTCCAGTACCTACATATTAAGCAGTAGTTTTGCTGTTTCTTGAAATAAAATATTATAAAATGAAACATTTTACACCAAAATACTGTAGATATATACAGGGTTTGTAAGTATTTATAAACTTTTGTTCAATGCAAAATTTTATTTTTTCATATTTTTTAATGTTAAAGAATGACACTAACCTTAAAACTACTGTTGTAAATAAGGTAAAACAGGTCTTGTATGCAGTGTCTCACTTTTAAAAAATAAAATTAGTTTTATATAAAAGCAATAATTGAATCAATTACATATACATAATAAGCTAGAAATACCTTTAAGGCTTTTAAAATTAAATACAAGGTGTTCACTGTGCATCATTAGAAACCTTATTATTGCGAAAATTAATAAAAATTTTATTTAAGCGATGTGGAATATAAAATTGATTATCTTTAAATTTCAAGAATTTAATCATTATCGACAATTTTTCAAGTTTACGTAAAATATAAATGTGGAAAAATTAAGCCAATAAAACGGCTCCTAAAAACGAAACTATTTAAGGATGTATCAGTCTTACTGAAATACTTAATTCTAATAATATTGAATGATGAAGACTATATTTACACACAATAAGAAAATTTTAATCAATTCAAAAGATTAATTAAGGTTTTTTGCTTAAGGTACTGAATAAATTAACACCCTGTATTGTACCACTTCTATGACACAATATGTTTGGTTCTTATATAAAACTATTTTCTTTAAAGAATAGATGTCGCTTACTGTATAGTGTATGTAATGCCATATTACATATTATAATACATACATATAATACATACATACATAATGCAAATCAATTGTATGGGTATTATAATCAAGATTACACCACTGTAAATTTTGTTATTGACTGAAACTTTGAATAGAAAAACAATTTTTAAAAGTAAAATTTCTTAAAATGGAAGAGAAATGTTTCCATATTTGAACAGAATGTGGTCACAAGTACCTACTGTCTAGCCAAGAAAGAAGGACCATGGGTACGAAAAGGTACAATCACCCGCTTACTTGGAAATAAAAAAATAAGTATAATACCTCCTCCAATGATTATGTATCAATGTAAATGATAACCAAAATTTGTCTTGCACTAATTTCAATTCATTTATAGTTAAATACGAATGAAATGCTGAAAGCGCATTATATCAAAAGGTCCTCTTTCTCCGACTAGATTGTAAATATGTACTCGCCATCTCTACAATAAAGCTCCATTAATATTATTTGGCATTGAATGTCTTGTCCATGCAACCTTTCAGCTCATGAAACAATTTTGTGCATTAATATTGAAATGGTAAGGATCATACCTTGATTTTACTCTTTTCAAGTTTTGTGTTTGTGGCAAGCACACAATCGTATCTAAACTTCTCAAATAACATAACACTTCATTCTCTAGGGTAGGTGGAATTCGAGTTATGTGACAATGACTATTTTATTAATAAACTCTCTATGTAATTGCCACATTCAATAGAGAACCCAGAATATATCAGTATCATAGATGTATCTAATATTGAAATAGTCTAAATAGTCTGTTGGTCATTTTATTTAAATAATTCTTTTTACTGAAATAAAAACATATTTTTGTGCACAAAAATATAATGTGTTGTGTGGCTTCATTATTTGACAATGCTAACATTAAAACAAATTTTTAACCTTATTTCTTACAACTCTTTAGACCTAATGGCTTTCTATTGGAAAATATCCCAAATATTAAAATTATCACAATGATTTCTACATTCTCCGGAATCCCTAGCATTCTAGGCTAAAAAGACTCCTAGCAAACAAATGACTTAGATCAACAATTATCCTGCATCACCCCAGACTTACTGCTCTTCCTTTGCATAAAACTCAGTGTTAAATCTTGTGGTCAAAATATAAACGACTGCCTCATATGTCGACATCATAATGGCTGTGTTGGGTATCTGCCTCACTAATTGAGTGGATAGCCCTCTATAAATACCCCTTAAACCCTCTTCTTTGTAAACGAGTCCTAGGGTTTGCCAGAAGGCGGTGTATTTCGAACCTTCTTCTCGCAGTCGTGTTCTGGCAACCTCGTGAGGATAAGCTATACATGAAGCTATTGTTTTGGAACAAGCTCCGGCCATCATAAATTCGAGGAAGTCTTTAGAACTCTTTTCATCAGAAACTTGTGACCTGTGTGCCATCAATTTGGCTTTGATGGCTTCGTAAATGACAAAATGTACAATTGTTTCTGAAATACCCATATAAGAAGCTGTTATGCCTTTATAAAAACCTAAGATGCCCTGAAATTGAAAGTTTGATATCAAATTAATTAAAACAACGTGATTAAACTTACTGCATATAGTTTTATAAATCTGCATTAGCAACTATGTTTATAGGTACCTATTCACTAATTCCTAGTTCATATCAGCATCGTGTCCATTCATACAGATAGATATCCAATTCATTAGATATAAATTTTATTGTACAAAGTTATCATAAAGTAAGGGATTATTCTTCAGCTTATTATGTATTTTTATAAATTTTAACAAATTAAGTTAACAGGATGTGAAAGAAATTCGATTGCTTAAACAATGGGATTTCTTATGTCCAACAGTGGTTAACGCAAATGTTCGGAAATTTTGCTGCTGTACAATCACCAACCGTTCTTCCAAATTGCACACAGCATTATTCAGTATTTCCGGTTGAATTGCAGCCTCAATTGCAGCAAGTTGCTCCCTAATAGTCTTTTAATTCCTCCAGCGCTGTTGGTTGTGTTCCAAACACCAATTTTTTTAAATAACCCAACAGCCAATAATCTGGTGGGTTAAGATCAGTCAATCTTGGAGGCCATGAATTTACAAAATGTGAACAATTCTCTAAATTGCAATGATTACATTTGACACTTGTATCAGCAGTTGACACTACAACTCTTTTGTTTTCCATATAGATACGATAAAATCCAATTATTGAAGCAACTAAATTCCATTTACTTTTTGGCACTAGCTTGATTTCTTAAAATTATATAATACTTTCAAGTATACCCCTTACTTTATAATGACCCCATGCTGTAAATTTCTATTCAGTATGTGGTATTATATTCAGTTTATTTATAAACTGAAGAAAGGAGAAAACAAAGAAAAACATCATATCTTTCTGTAGCAGAACACATTTTATATTTAGTTCCACCGTGACATTAGACCACTACATAGTTTATATGGCATTTATTTGGCTTGTTTGTTGTTTAAATTGCGTCCAGACATGCAACAACGTATCACCAAAACATCGCAACACCACCCTGGTCTATCAGATCTCACGTTTTACATATATGTTGTAACAAATATTGTGCTCTTATGTCAAAAAATGTAAAACACCCACAATATTACAATAAAATAAAAAATAAATCTTGGGACGAAATGATGACTGAAATGCAGGTTTCAGCAGATGAATTAGTAATTCGGATTTAACTACAAAAGTGGATCAGCGGCGTGTTCATGGTAATGATACGAGTTAATGTTGTGTATCAATGTACATCGTCCCGTAACAGGAAATTGTTACGCTATGAAGTTGCTGCGATGTGCTGTGAGTACGATGTTCTGCTGCATATCTGGACGTACTTTAAGAACTTGTATCTAGTGACATTCGAATGTTTTTTTTATTGGAGTATTGTTTTTATATTACTTACTGACCTTTTTAACTGTTTACGTATTTATTTAGAACCACAAAAAATTAAACTAAGATATATTAGTGGTAGTGAGGAACACCGTAGTGCCCTCTTTTGATCTTTACTACTATTCGTCTGACAATTATTCATATAATAAATAGCAAAGAAGCACTTATGAGACCTATGACTGCTTTGGTACTCTTTTTATTGTTAATTTTACCCTAACTAGTATATAACATAACTAAGTATATTTATGCCAGTTGAATGTTAATTGGTAAATGATGTGATATGAAATGCAAAATTTTTACTCGCCTTCCTCCATTTGTTTAGGACTTTGTGTGCCCTCATCGACAATTTGAATCACCAATAACCTTTCATTACAATAAATACAAGTTCACAAAACTTTTGGTTTATTAGATTTTGGATAAAAATATAAATTATTGGTAAATTAATGTTAAAAATCCATACCATTACTATTACCTGTTACATAGTAGATATATCCTTAATAAACATATCTACCTTATTCAATAATTTATCTATTGTGATACTCTGTTATATATGCATCAATAGTATTGACTCCACTCGAATCCAAAGATTGCAAGATGTTTGTGGTTGTTATAATGTATAAAAAAAATTGGACACATTTCTAGGTCTTTAAAAATTTTGTCAAAAAACTTGGCAAAAAGTTTCACAGACCCTGTTTTTATGACAAATTCATTTCAGGTCAAATGTTCATACAAGCAATAATTTGTTATTATCTATCACTGTACACATAATTCATTATTTGAAGAACCGTTCTTCACCATACCTACGTAATAATAGGAGCTAGATAACTTAAGGTTCATGCCGCTTTATAGATTTACGATGTCTTTAAATCTCAGTTTTTAAACACTTAAAAGTGCGATTCAGAATTAAGCAAAGTGGAATGACCTCGCCGATCTGGTAAAATGCGGTGAAGCATGGGCGTGCGTATTCTGTTTTACCATTGGCCACATTTCAGTTAATATAATACTCGTATACTATTCTATAGAATACTTCTAGTATATGCATTTCCACTTTTTTAACTATTACAAATAAGTATAAACACTGACACAAAGAATAAATACACTGATAATTTTACCACAAATTTTTACCGTTAAGAAACGCGCGCGAAATAACCCAATATCACGCCACTGCTTCCCCAGAACTCGAGCGCAGTCGCTTGTTGGTTCCCATTGGTTCCTGATTCGACCAATCAACGTCGTTGAAGCTCAGACAAAAAGAAAGCGAAAATGCAAGAATATGTATGTTAAATAAGGATGAACAGCTTGTCATCAACTTTACAGCGTTCGCAGTTGCCAAATACTCGGAAATTCCTTGATATTATCAACCAACATAAACAAAGTCTTTGTTTATGTTCGGTGATATTATTAAGTAAAAGACAAATTAAACATTGTGTTTGCTCTAATAAAGTACAATAGGGATAAGGAACGTTAAAGACAAGTAAAAAAATTGGTAAATAAGGCCATTAATACGTTTCCTGTTTTAAATAAGAATACTTTAGAAATAAATGTGACAACACAGATCTACTCTTTTTCTGGTCATTGCACTTTGCTTAATTCTCAATCGCAGATTATATAGAATTATAGAATACATAATATTTGTTTCAATAATATCTTTCATTTTTTCTCATACTACTGCACTATACCATAGTATGAGAACAAAATACAGATATATACGTAGTTATTTTGCACATTACTATATGAATCTACTTACTGTTGTATACAGTAAATTACCTACAGTAAAATAAACACTTATTCTGAAAAGAAAAAATTATTTGTTTATATGATAAAATCAAAACAAAGACATACTTAGACAATATGTCACTACTCTCCATATCAAAATTAAATTTAATTACAACTTTTCCAAAAGTTTTAAACAATAATTTGCTCTTTCCTGAGTAATATAAAACAAAACAAGAAATGTGATTGAGATGATGGAACATTTACGCTTGATTCCCAAATGAACGTTGTGACCTTGAAACGAAATCGCCCCTGTTGATTGGTTGGGAACATTTGTCCATGTCTACCACTAAGCTAAAATGCACATTTGGGGATCAAGCGTTAATGTAAATATGTATGGGATTGTCAAACCAAAATTGTGACATCTAGCAAAGCTAGACAGCACTTTAGTTTGTCAGTGATGTCAGACATAACCTCAATTTTAGCACAATAATTCAATAATTAATAACAATTTTTAATAGTAGTGTGCTAAACTGCAATTTTTTTGGAGCAGCGTTTTGTGCTACTGCTCCGGTAAGATCGCAGTGACAAATAGCAGTGTCAAAATAGCTGCAATACATAATGTCATATCGACAGCCTACTGGTGGTGGGAGTATAGCCCTACCGCCCACGACCTAATGCTCACGGTTCCTAGATTTTGTCTATGCGAGTAGAACTAGCAGCACATAGCCAGCAGTGCAAGTGCTACTGCTACTAAAAGTACCGCGACGTCCGACGTGTCAACTGGCTACTGCTGCTCCGAGTCGACACTGATACTTTTACTATCTCGGAGCAGTTTGCTACTGTGACAATAATGTCGCAGTGTCAAAATTGCTGACAGTGACATCGCAACATATCTCTAATTTTCAACACACAAATTTTTTCTGATCCATCATTAACTTCTTCTGAAAACCCTGTTCACCCATTTTTAGGGAACTGATATCTTAGCTACAATATTGACTTATGGCAGAATTTAAATTTTTAACTCTGCCGGAAATACTAATCTACTTCAAGGATTTAAAACAAGTGCATACAATTGCTCAATTCTTTGTATCATCTTAATTGTGGCGTCACTAACGGCCTTTAGTCCATTAGTTGCAGATGTGCTATACAAGGAAATTTATTTGATTGTCTAACACATTTGAGTAATATCCATGAATAGTGTAGAGATCAAATAATAATCCTCTACAAATAAAAAAAATTGCTAGTTATTTAAAATATGCATGGATACTTCTCTCTACTATTCATGGATACTATCCATGGGATACTATTTCATTTTGGTTATATATAAGGAACTCACCGATTTGGTATATATCCTTCGAACGACTTGCATAGCAGTCACATTACTATTCCTAGTTAAATCTAACTGAAGACGAGTCTTTACAAACCATATGGGGTTAGTCAGAGTGCTAGCCATGAAACCTGCGCAAGACGCAGAACATACATGAACTATCGGGGAGTCTGGAGGGAGGAAACTATTCCAAAACACCTTAGCTTGGGAGTAGGTACAAAAGTATACAGCTCTTGAGGGGGCCACTCCTATCAAGTTGGGTCCAAGACCTTTGGAAAACATTAAATAATTATTACTATTATTAGATTACCTTTTGTACCAGTTATATAATAAGCTCAAAAAGGAGTATTCATCATACTTGGCATAATAAAAAAATCAAGGCATATGATGCCAAGATGCACAATATGCTATTTGCATCTTTGCATTACATGCTTTGTTCAACAAAATGGAAAAATTGTTCAAATTATTTGTATCTAAGACGTATCGATGTTACTATACAATTACATGGATCAATAGTAATGTTTGATCCATTAATTTTTCATTTCAACCTAACCTACGGAGGGTGCTGGAAAGCTTATAAGATAAACATGTGAAAATAGGTACTATTATGTTTAATTCTCAAAAAGATAGTATTATGTAGTATATGTACAGTATATTATCAGTATTATATAGTATTGTCTAATCGCCATTCAAAGCTATGAATTAGCAAATTTTTTTTAAATAGCATAGTAGACCATGTCGCTCATCGTTTAAAAGGTATTTCAATTCTCTTCACACCATTCATTCGGCGAATGAAAAGACCATCATTCAATCTAAATATTGAAATGTTTTAACCGAAGAATGTTAATGTAGTAATCTAAGAGGTTTGAATTCTCAAAAAAAATGCATCTACGGGTGTTGAATCGGACTTTCAATTAATTTCTAACAGCAAAAACACATTCTTCAATAGTACGCATAGTAAATAGAAAACCACAAAAAATAAATAAACAAAGAAATACAATAGTCAATAAATTGTAACAAATAAACGATAAGAACGATAACTAAGCAAACAATAATAAACAATAAACAACTATTAAATAAAGGATTAATATACTCAAAAACTGTAGCATGCAAAATAACTTAAATGTCAAATAAAACAATCAATTATTGTACTTTTATTGATGTATATTTACCGAATGCGACTACGTAGACAATAATTAATAATTGATACACCTACCTTTTAAATATTAAAATGATTGAAAGCCAATACATTCCCCCTATTTAACCCTTACCCAGATACATTTTTTTTTTGAGAATGCAAACCTAGATTACGTTACATTAACATTCTTAACACGGTCAACATTCTAAACGGTTAAAACATTTAAATATTTAGTGTAGAATTCAGTCTTTTCACTCACCGAATGAGACACGGAAACGCTTGTAACTCAAAAATGGATGACTCGAATTTAATTTTTCAACAACTGGTGTGAAGCGAATTGAAATACCTTTCAAACGATCAGCACGGCCTACTATATTTATAAAAAAAAATGTAGGCGACTGTGCAAAATTCCGTTACTTTAGGGACGGATTGTACAACAGACAATTGCCTACTGCAACATAGTTACACTCAAAACTTGATAACAAGGCACTTGGATTATGCACATAACACCTACAATATAAGGGAAACTCTTATGAAGGGGTTTGTAGTCATCTTTTGTTATGCAACCAAATCTACAGAAATAATTAGTTCTGTACACAGTTCTAAGATGTTGCAACTATCGATAGTCTCGCCGTGGATCATTGGCTCACAAAATTCATTATGGGTGCGTTGTTGTTGTTGCTCTGTGATGAGTGCGACTGGCAAACTTTTGAACGGGCTTCATTCGTGTTATGGATATATTTTAGTCTTTGAGTTTTGCTATTTAGATTTTTGATTTTTATAAACAGTGCAGAACAGTGTGAATTTGACTTTTTTTATCACTGCATAGACATTGAAGTAGTTTTAGATATTTAGTTTTAATTCTTGTTTTAGTTAGTTCGTGGTTGTCTATCCGAGGACACCAAGTTAGCTGCACTTTATAATAACTAGAATCCTATAGATTTAATAATTTGGGTATTCTGCCACTGATACTGGAAAATAAATAAGAAATTAATAGATAAACCCCTGCATCGAAAGGATCAGAGGTTTATCTATTAATTTTTTATTTATTTTCCAGTATCAGTGGCAGAATACCCAAATAATTAAATCTATAAATCAATGCCACAAATAAATAAGTTTAGACAACTAGAATCCTGTTAAAAATATCATCGCCACCTCGATTATCAATAGGCGTTAAAATGGAGTCAATCTAGGCGGCGGTGAAAAATTTATAAGGTTGAATATACCTCCGTTAGATGGCGTCGAAAGATTGGTTAACAATGAGCGATACTAGAGCCATCTTAGAACTGTGTACCCAACTCATTTTTTCTCTGTGTCCGGTTGTATAACAAAAGATGGTTTCCAAATCCTCCATGAGAGTTTCCCTTATATTGTAGGTGTTATGTGGGTTTATGCTCCAGTTATTGACGACATAATCGTTCGTCTATAATGACACTAAAATCTTAAATTAATATATTTATTATTACCTTTGAAAAGAGCCATGGGTCCCTCATGCTGTATGATATGCCTGAGACACTGGATGATGCTAAGCGTTTGGATCTGGGGCGGCGGTGAGGTGTAACCTGAAAGAGCCACAACTTGAGGCCGGCTGTACCGAGAAGAGGTCCACAACCTACGCCTCTGATCGGGAACAGTGCGGCACGTAGTTTTGGGCAGGGGGCTCTCTCCTGGCACGTTGGAGAGGTCTCGCACGATGACGAAGCTGTTCCTGGATGACTGCTGCCTGGTCTTCACCACCTCCAAAGGGCAGGTAACTATGGCACCAGTCGTTCCAGCAACTCTAAAAGCGAATGTATTAAATATATCCACATAGTACACAGAACAATATAGGGAGGGGGCAGATTTTTAATAAAATATATAGGTATGTATATTGCATATTTTCCCTATGCAATATTTAAAAATACGAAATTCAAAGAATGGACCTAACTTGAAAAGTATACATCTCAAATAGGTATTACATCAAACATTAAATCAATGCAATAAGTTTTAAATGGGTAACCGAAAGAACACCGAGATAGGCGGATACGCATTATTTATTGTTTTGGTAGAAATATTTTATTTAAAATCTCTAAATATTATTCTCTAAATTATTATTACTATTATTAGTAATTTTAGAACATATTATGTAGACTTTGGCAATGAAGACATAAAGACAATGAAGTCTTTAGTGCGACGTTCCTTCCAATTAATTCACAAAACCAAATAACTCACAAATAACTAATAATTTTTTTTTACCAAAAATTCTTAATTTGTCATAGCGATAGCTTTTTGGACAACCAAATACCTAAAGCGGCATACACACGTACAGTTTAACACGCGTGCTTACCTGAACGCTCCCAGGCTCGCGTGCAAGTGCGAAGAGCGAATTTGGATACACATGCTCACACTTACATCCGAGTTTGCACGCAGACCAAACTGAGAGGTGACGGCAATAATTTATTTGCAAAATGTCTTTGTCTGGCGAAGACCTTAATTTGATAGCAATAGCCATTGCGTGTATAATTAAATTAGTTTTGCCTATATAATTCAATAAATTCGGTCGTTTCCATTTCAATTTTACTGTTTTTCTTTGGCTTCGCCATTTTATTAACAAACGAACACAATATAATTACAAGCACAGTCGACTTGGCGCGTGGTGCGGCGTGCCGTTGCATACACACGGCAGCTGGAGTTAACACTAGTCTTAAGACTACACGAAAAATCAAGCTGTACTTGATTTCTGTCGATCCGTGCCTTGGACTGAATCTGCCTTCAGTTTTAGCATGCACACGTCGCACTTGCACGCGAGCCTGGGAGCGTTCAGGTAAGCACGCGTGCTAAACTGTACGTGTGTATGCCGCTTAAGAACGGATCTTGTGGATGTTCAATAAAATGCATGCGTCGCGTCGCGTCGTGTGCTCGGCACTGCTCGGTCACGTGTTTACTTTGCAAGAACACAGCACAACAATAATTATTATCAATTTACATATATAACCCAATTAGTTAAATCTACCTACTTAATCATAGTTCTGTTAGGTCAAATGATAATTTTTTATCTAGCTACGCTGAATGTTCTATACCCTTGTTTATATAAAAACAAGGCCTATACCTCAGAGGAATTATTCCTCTGAGGCCTATACCTATATCATATATAAAACGGCCTATTCACGATGAAATTTACCGACCTACCTCACCGCATGCGGAGATACAAGAGCTGTACAAGGTACAAATTCTGTCTTTTAGTATTTATATTTTATAGCAATTTAATCATCCACATGGTTTTATTTAATTGTGTATATTGCTTTTAATATTTGTCTATTTGATGTAGTACTTATGCTGTACCTTTTCAGTAAAATATTAAACGCACAATTCATGATAGGAGTTACCTCGCTGTATGCGGCGATACAAGGTCTTAGAGACACATCTCAATGTGAATGGTGTTGTATCAGCTAGTATCATGCTTCGCTGAGACGGTAGCACGGTCACGGTCTCACTGAGACCGCCTTCGGCGGTTGCAAGATGTGTGTATATCCTGGTTGCAAGACGCATGAGGCGCGACAGGTCTCAGCATGTTTTTCATTGTGAGTTGACAGGTATCGCCGCTTACAGTGCAAGCGATTTCGCGCTAATCATAATTCGCGCGAACTAACAAAGCTACACAAACAAATGTAGGTGGTTATAGTATAAGCGAATATATATATATATAGTAGAAACAAAATATATAGTATAAGGCTAAGGTTACAGTGCAAGCAATTTCGCGCGAATTATGATTCGCGCGAAATCGCGCGAAAATAGGATGGTTTCTTATACTATATATTTCGCTTCTACTATATTCGCTTATACTATAACCACCTACATTTGTTTGTATAGGTTTGTTAGTTCGCGTGAATTATGATTCGCGCGAAATCGCTTGCACTGTAACCTTAGCCTAACGCGTTTTGTTTAATTTTCTAATGCATTGAGCGATTTAGAGTAAAAGACAAAGGTAAGCCCTTGTAACAATTTGTCCATTCGGCAAGTTCCTTTCTCATTTTGTTGCAGTTCGCGTATCAAATTCATGTGCAAAGTCCTTTTAAAAAAACAGAATTTGTACCTTGCACACTTGCACAGCCCTTGTATTACCGCATGCGGCGAGATAGATCTCATCGTGTATGGGGCGTTTTAAAAGTCAAGATAAAACTAAACCGAAGGTGTGTTTTTATTTATTTACACGAAACTTTGCCTTTATGTCTTGAAAGGGGTTGTGGAACCGTTGGCGTGAAGATAACACTGACGTAGTTTTCCACATAACACCAAACCATTATACCGAGTGCGGTATAGTGTTTTGGTGTTATGTAGTTTTAATCATCTCCAGATATGTGGAAAACGACGTCAGTATTTGCCTTTAAGGCCGATTCCCACATAGCAGCGCCGCAGCAACGCGGCGCGACGCTGCTATGTGGGAATCGGCCTTAAAGGCAAATACTGACGTCGTTTTCCACATATCTGGAGATGATTAAAACTACATAACGTACGTAATGAATATATACGTGCTAGCGTGCTAAATGCAAATAGGTATGAAGCTGCCATGATGCGTGCAATTTCGAAGTATATTTAACATATTTAATTTACATGTTGGCATGCACACGATACCATATAGGTACCATGACTAGTGATTAATTATTATATTATCCAGTTTTCTAGAATCAAATATCCTACAGGTATGCGATTTTATCCCGGTTTTTTTTTATTTGAAGTAAAAAAAAAACACAAACATAACCTCCCCATTTTTCTTAATAAATACTTATTCGTAATAACCATCATGATCAAGGCTTTATTAAGTACCTACTAAAACAGGATAATTTATATATTGCATTTGGTTATGAAATGTATTCGATTATGAAAATAATACAAATTATCTACTAAACCTATAGATGTGTATAATAAGTGGAAAGGGTTTGAAAATTTAATTTTCTTGCTGCTTTTTTTCAGGTAATGTTTTTCTGTATGCAGGTACTGGTGCATGGTGCATGGTATAATATTCAATTCCCATAAAAGAAATATGAAATTATTATTCAAACATATTTCTGCACTAAGTAGGTATGCTACCTACCTCAATACCTTCACCTACAACTCCCCAATATAGTTCGTGTTGACTATAAAATACTAAAATCTATTATTGGCTAAATCGCGACACCCTCAAATAACCAATATGTGATTGAACTAAAATCAAATAAAAAAAAAGATCACAGTTCGTTAACTGTAATTTTCAGATGGTGTGATTTGATTAGGCGAAAATAAACTTTTCATAATTTGTTTGATCAGTCCAGTTGACTGTAATTTTCACGGGTAATTTAACCAGTATTGGCCTTTATATAGGTTAGATACCTAGGTATACTACTAATTTCTAAAATATTTGGTAGGACTTTTGAAAATAATAAAAGCTAGGAAAATCCTGTATCATATCATATAATAATTATGAGTGACATACCTAGTTTCTTATTAGAAATGTATTATTAGCGTGCTGTATTATGCATCCACTGCAAATGTTTTGAAACATGTAAACAACTTTAATTTTACGCATTATCTATCATACAATTACCAAACAAATGATTTATATATATGTTATAAATAAACGTAATTCTTAAATGGAACTTATATTTTGAAAATAGTTATAAGTAGGTACTTACAGTAATATTATGCAATATTTACAAATTCGACAATATGGAAAATACCGAGGAAAACAAGTTCCTACCTATCTCCTTAATCCTTTTCGGAGTTGGGTAAAAAGATGTAAACAAAGAGACAAATCTAATCATAATCAAGAAATCAAAGTAATTAAAAAGCTGTTTTTAGAATATCAAATAAAACCTCTCATGCCAAAAAAAATTACGGAAAAAACTGCGTTGCAAGTTATTTATAGAGTAAAAATTAACTGATAGATTTAATTATGAGGCGCCAAGTACGTGTTTATGTACCTATATACCGGAAGGATGCTGGCAGTGTACGGTACAATAATTATTACATAAGTAATTGCAAATTAAAGGTTAAAGGCGAACTTAATACGTAAAGAAAAATTACATACCCCCCAGCAACCAGATGGATAACAGTATCCCGCTGACTTTGACTCATATCATCTAATTTCACAGAAATTTTATAAAAAATCAGTCTCAACTGTGTTCTTGACACTGGTTTGCACTACACTTGATCCACAAATTAATTTCTAATGTCAATGGAATTAAATAACACGCATTTTCGGTGGGTATACAACTTCCACCGCAAAAGGGGTTAGAATTTGTTCATTTTAGGGTAGTTTACACTTATTTTACTTTAAATTTAAAAGTCTACGTGACCAAATTCTCGTATCTCACTAAACTAAAACTACTGGACATTATTTCTTGAATATTTTGACAATAAAGGTGAATTTAGCTTGATACAGTTTCCCCCCTCAAACTGATACCATGCTTCGATCACGTGGTGTTGTTTACCCGGTGTATGTGCCCTAATTTCGAAATTTTTGCACTTCAATTACAGTAATTGCAGCAAATATTGCACTTAAATACCTAGCAGGATTCACTGACACTGAATTCACAGGAATCACACATCTTGAAGTCTTGACGGATAAATGACCACATTTTACACGTTTTAATTATCTTACCTGGGCATGGGATTGATTTATTTAATACGCACTTTTAAATTTTCACGTTCCTCCAACCAGACTTTTCATTTCAAAGGGTTCCATAAGGCTTTATTAGTATATTACATTTTGCTATTATTATTATGTAGTTTGAAGTTGAAAGTATGCGACACAGAACATGATGTCATGATCGATGTAGAATTTTCTATGATACACAATGTAAAAAAATATTTAAATTTACCAGAACAAAACACGTAGAAAAAATTCGTAGGCTCTTTGAAGTTACTTTTAAGGGTTTGAAGCACAGTATTCACAGAATAGGTCCGTTCAATTGCTCAGAAAGTGTAGCACTGAACTACACTACACTAATTTCAAAATTCCATTCGTTTATCACTAGGGCAGGTTGCACTTTACTTAACCAGTCTGTGGAGATAACGAACGAGATAACTATGGTTATCTATGGTTGTTGTCACAAACACAAAACACTCAAAACAGAAAAAGTTGTTGTCATCACAGATTATAGATACTATAGATGGGCCACTCTCCCTCTCCCGCCAAAACCGTTAATAGCGCCGCTCGTGATGCGTAGTTGAACTACCGGAGCTGCGCTGGTTGCCTACCCTAGATACTTTTTAATTATTTAATCAAATTTCACATTTTGAAAACAATTTAATAATATATATTCACTATTTTACACATCAAGTTTTATTATAAAAAGATGTGTATAATAGTGAATACATTTTACCAAACTGTTTTCAAAATGTGATTAATAATATTGTGAAGGTGTTCTGACGTGAAGTAATGTATTTAAAAAAATAATTCAATGTAAAATAAAATTTATTAATAAAAAGAACATTTAAACATATGACCAAATAATTGTTAAATTATATAACACAAACTTACGAGACACATAAAATGTTTAAACAGCAATTAATAACCTGTAAGTTTGCTTTCGATAGATCTCAAATATGTTTGTCGGAGAAATTCATCGAATACAGTTGTTGGATGTTCACACACCATTTCCTACGCATCTGAAAATTAAAATATTACGTGGTAAGCAGTGTGATTACCTTGATAACAAAACCTATTAAATATAAGTTTTAATAAATGTTAGGATGACAGGTATATTTCTTGATTGATTTTATATATCTGACTATAATTGAAGTTTCTCTTTCTTGTGAACTAATAATAGACACTGCAGTACATTTGTTACAATGCTTATATTGTTTGTTAAACATTATTCATATAACTACATAAACAAAAAGTTTGTACTCATCAAGTGATGGTACAATCATGTACTTTAACTTTGGTGCATAAAATTTTCTAAAAGATCTTTTTTATAATTCAAAATGCTTTTACTAGTATCTCAACATAAGTCTGGGAGAAATGAAGGAGAACAACCTTCAATTAATATTTCACATTGCAATTTTTTAATTGTTTATGCATTTATCTGAGTTCAGTCAAAAGAATTAACGGTTAAAAATAAATACTTCTTGTATAATAAAAAACTTAAGTATTCAACACGTTGGAATTGAAGTAAGAAAACTAAATACTGTTTTTCGCTTTTCTTTAAAACGACTTGCATGCAATTTAATAAGTAGCATTAGAAAAAAGCTCGTGCTACAGATAGAAATTTATAAAGAATTGACGAACAATTAAAAAGTAGATGAAACTTACCTTAAGATTTTTAAGCAAAACTAACATTCACCTTGTACATTGGTACATCCAGGAACACTGCAAACTTAAATCACAGTATAAGGCTTGAACTATTAACTTATTTAACAAGAACTATTAAATAAAAAATCTTTCAAAAGGACACAAAAATTATTCAAGAACAGATTGGTGTGAGGTTGTGTTATTCAACAACAAACGACCAACGACTAAACGAGATAACGAGAACAATCACGGAACATTAGTAAGTGCAGAAGCTAGCGCCGCTCGTGATGCGTAGTTGAACTAATATTGAAGTTTGACTTTTCCGTGGGAGTGCCCAGGCCCTGGTTGTCATAAAATATGTTGTGGTTACCAAATCCAAATATTGTATTATCGTCAAGTATTTAGCTTTTTCTGAGTTTTTTCGATATGTAAACAAGTAAATTTCTATTTATTCTGATTGTTTATCAGAACTTTCACTTTAGAGAAGTTGTTTGATTAGATTCATTAGATTGTAGCAAATTACGTAGATAACCGACTTGCTCGTTTATTAAATCCATGCTTATATAAAATACTCTTATCTTCTAATGTTACCTTATAATTATAATAATGAAATCAAAAAACATATTACATTTACCAATATAAAAAAGTGTGTTGTAAATATTATTAAAACCAACCACCAAAATTGATAAACTAATGATTTTTAATTTGCTACGAATGCCTCAAAATAAGGCTATTCATTGTTATCTGCTGATGAGTGTATGGATTTTGTTGTTGATAGTTGGGATTTATAAGTTTTTGGAACCTAAGCAGAAATTACTTGAAACTCCCACAATCTCCACTGAATTATACACCAGCTTAGCGGTGGATGTTAAAACCAAGAGAATTTTTAAAATATGTAATTTTCCGGATGAAATTAAAACAGGGGAAGAAGGTATACCTATGCTTACTAAGTAGTGTAGCAACAGTTCAGTATTCAGTACCTAGCTAAACATTTTTTACATGCGTAGGTACTTAACTTTATCTACTTTATTTTAGGTATTTGTATTTACTTTATATCCATTACTGAAATGTAGTCCTTTTGCATCAATTATAAATTACAAATGGTCCTTTATGATACTTAGTAAGTACCTATGTATCAAGCAAAAAAGCTTAGGTAGGTACCTATTATTATGCTATGCCATAATATGTTTGTATTCTGTTGTTAAAATTAATCAAGTGCATTTGCAAAATTTTTTTTACTTTTAATATAATGAGAAGTGACAATGACTTCATGAACCAGATATAATATATCTGACTTTCGGGTCTCTTTTAGGATATATTATATCCTAAAAGTAGCATATTAATTAAGTAAACAAATACTATTAATAAATGAAACACCCTGGATATTTTTATAGATTTGAAGAGAGTATTCTTTGAGCAGGTAGTATGTTGAAGATCACTAGGAAATTGTATTTCAAAAAGAATAATTTATCATTGGTATTTAAAAATTAAAGGCAAGAAGATTGTACAGACAACACACGAAAAAAGTTGTCACGCCTTCCCAAAGATGTTTGTAGTAAATTAATGAAATAGACTACATCTTCTTGATATGACAATATAGTACTATTAAAGTCTGCCCTGTCTAGTGAAAATAGTTTGACCTGCAACTAATCTGCGAACTAAGAAATAATGTGTTGTACATTAAAAATCTTTTAGTTTATTGAGACCACTGTATATAACAATTTTTTAGTACTCTATTCTTTATTTACTAGTCATTATATGTACGCTTATTTAAGGTTATTCAAAATTACAATTTCTGATTTTTAACTGAAATCTTCCTTTTTTAGCAATTTTTTTATTTTTGAGCACATTAATAATATTTTTTTTATATATTTTACCTGTGATTGTATGCATTTTATATATCTTTTTAAAATCTTTTTTAATCAACTATAATTATTTACAACTATTTAAATTCAATATTTTGACTTGGAACCACTCACCTCAAAATTGTATATATACAGTGTGCCCCGTTTCGACAGACCCCTCCTGTAACATATGTAATATAATAAATGTTTTCAAACTTAATATATGATGTAATAAATGTAATATAATAAATGTATAGAAATTTCAAACTTAAATGAAATTGTGGTAGGTACTTGAAGTATTTTTTACAGTGTCTAGTCTAGTTTACATTTAAAATAAAAATCTTAAATATCAAAAACTGAACACTGGACAATATTATTGCATTAATATATCATAATATAGTATTGTCATACATGACAAAAGTGATTTTTTCCATCATAAATATATCATACATTTAATATTGCCACTATACCTGAATAGATACAACAATAAGTTGATTGACAATTTTCTTATCTATTTGGTATGTTTTAATTAATTTGATGTTTACAGCCTACATCATTTCGATTTTCCTAATTTCACAACTTGCTGTTTATATTGTTTTTATCTACTTCTATTTTTAACAGTAAAACACATTTAGTTCTTGCATTGAATGAGGAATATTTTAAGTAATGATTTTATAGGTTTACTTGAAACTAACAAATGGGTAATGAGTGGATTGTTGATACTAATTAGACATGGAGATAGAGGACCACTACAACATGTAAAAAAAATATCTTCCATAAACTGTGGAGTCGATAACACAGAATTATTGACCTCATACAAGGTATTTTTTGTTAGTTATTCCACCATATATAGTAGTAATAGTAGCAAATAATTATTCCACCTTGGTATTAAATATGTATACCAGTCTATATTTAATAGATAAAAGTTATTTTTAGATTATGATTGTACCCTGTGAACATAAAAATCTTTATTTAACTATATGATGTGTGTACACCTAACTAAATGTATTTAAGTTTTTAGCAAGCTTATCTAAATTATTTCTGTACAGAGTACATGTTTGTATATGCCACTCAGAGTATAAAAAATATTGATGTACCGACTTTCCCAGAATCATATTTATAATGAATATAATTTTTCAATATGCTCTTAGTTTCTTGTATTTGAATGACCTGGGGACAATGAAAAACTGATGTACTACTACTGCTAGAAATTCTGAGTTAGAGTAATAAACAAATTGTATAAAAATTTGCTACGGAGGATATATCTACCTAATTTTAGGAAATCACTGTACAGTTTTGTAAGAAACAATTCTTCATTAGGCTTCAAGCTTTCACTGAATTATTTAATAAGGAAGCCAGTTGAATGGTTGAGTCATGTGAATTTCTCAAACAATTCTCTAAATTTATGATATTTCTGGACTACTTGATAAGACAAGAATTGACAAGATTCCTCTTCTCTTCAAACAAAAACACAGTACAAGACAGCTCATTTCCACTCCGTTCCTGGTCTTATTAAATCATTTAGTCAAAGCTTTAAGAATGTTTTTCTATATGAGTTATTATACAGCTCATATTAAAATAGATGATTTATTTTTTTGTCATATTACATATGCATGGACTAGAAATAGTGCATTGCAATATAAAATAGTGGACATTTTACTATTTCTGTTTCTAACAGAAGTAGATATGAATTTTATTACTTTAAATGAAACATTCTGTATATTTTGACAGTTTTAGATAGAGCATTCTCTCGTGAATATACTGGATATCAGGTGTTGTGTGTCTATCTTTAAGAGTATAGTTAGGGACATATAGCCAAAAGTATCTTCCATATGCAGAATGTATTAGAAGAGATCCATTCATTGCTACTCTATGGAGACAATGAGCTCATTGTCCAACAATTAATGATATAGCACATTCTTTTGGACCTAACCGTATTATTAGATATATCATTTTCTGCTTCCCTCAGAAACGGAAATATTAAAATAAGGCCATTAATTTCAATTGATAGAACGTGACGTTATGTAAAAAAATTATAATTAACTTTTGATGTTCTTTAACTGACTTCAGAGGACCAAGTATTTCCAAAGTCTGCATATATTAGAATATATGTAGACTTTGGTATTTCTAATCAGAATACATACAACTTCAAATGTTTCTTACTTCATGACTTATAACTAGCCCCTTTTTTTTAAAGGACTATTTATACAATCAGACATTATCTGGTAAAGTCTCATGGGTAGGTCCTGGCCCATTTCATGGATTTCCATTCCTACCAAATCATTTGAGGCAATGTCAGTTGGGTCAACTCACCATGCAAGGTACGAAATTCTGTAACCAGTAAAGTTGAATCTTGCATAAATGGACAAAATCCAATCCATTTGACTGTGGTGAGCTTCATTTATAAAGCAGTGGTTCAATCTCTAAACAATACTATTGTTTATAAGATGAAACTAGCATGCTCTATTCCTACTTTTTATTTTTTATGTGAAGTTTTGTGTACAACATGTAAATTAGTTTTAAAGTAAAATGATTAGTATGCTGTTTTATTTTAGGCATAAGCCAACTGCTCAAACTAGGTCATTTACTCAGCAAGTGTTACCATAAAATATGGCCCAAATTGAGAGTTTTAAGTTCAAATGAACTTGTTGTTTATAGTACGAGATACAGACGAACATTCCAGTCAGCTCTGGCGTTTTTGTTTGGATTGATCCCTCGTGACACATTAGCAAGAATTAACATTTATGAAAGTCAGAGTATGAGTTTTTGCTTCAAGGATTGTGGTTGCCCTGTTACAGAAAAATTATCGAAGTAAGTAGCGGAATATTACTAGAAAAATGTATCTGATTGAAGTAAACTATTCGTACGACATGTTGGAAATGGATTGTGTTTAAAATTATTAGGTATATCAAAATGTTACTCATAAAATTTTACCCAACTTACTGCTTATAAAATATTCTCTTTATTTCCAAACAATTTAAGTCCATATTTTTATATGGATACATATAATGTTCACATAAAAGTATACCGTGTACGTATAAATCCACATTTGTATATGGATCTAAAATGGTTTATACTTTTATTTGAATTATATTAAATGTCAAGTATATCCCTTTTTTCTTCATTTGAAAATGGCATTTGCTTTTATGGAATGGAATTTAGCGTATGTTTATGTTAACGAACAAACTAATGCAACTGTTAAAATTGGGTTTAAAATAATAGTTGATGCCTTTTGTTTCTAAAGCCTACTTTTAAAAAAAGGGATTACTTGGTATTTCCAAGGAAAAAACTAAACCTTCATGTTTGTTTTTAAATATCACAAAAAATCTCTTTAAAAATGAAAACCAAATTGGCTACTATGAAAGAAATTGGATGTTGTTTCTCCATAATATTTAAGAAACCATAAAAAGTACCAATGTGCTTTAATAATGTTCAAGTTCATAAGATATAGCATCTATGGTTGTGATAAACCAAAAAAATAACAAAAATCACAATTTTCAGTTTTTCTCTGATATTTCCAAAACTAAGAGTCAGAATATCTGTTTATCATATTAAATTCTATAGTTGTGCCCTAATTTAACAGGCCTCATTATTAAGATAACCAAGATACCCATGGTGAGGCTTGAAAAAAAATGCAACATGTATAATAATGGGCGCATTCAGGGAAACATAGCACTCCAGCGCTTTACCGCTTCACGTTCGCTGAATCGACATTTTAAACGCAAGCTTAAAGTGACATAATTTTCAGTAATTCATATTTTGTAATTAATATTAATAATAATTAATATTATCCATAGATATTGTGTGCGTAAACCCATAGACGTAAACCTAAACTATATTAATTTTATCGCTTGATGGAACTATTCAGCGATCCAGCGGGAAAAATATATGCTTTACCGCTTTAATAATATTTTAATAAAGCGCTGAAGCGCTGCGGTTCCCTCAATGCGGCCATTGATTATGCTCTCGACAATAGTATAGTATCAAATTAGTATTGTCTTTATATAGTCAATATTTGTCTTTCATTTCAAAAACAATACTTTCTTTATGTTTTTTAAGTCTTTCTTTCTTGTTCTTTAAGTAAGCCGAAAGAGTCTTTTTTAGACATTACTCATAAATAAAAGCTAAGCTTTAATTAGTAATTGCTTTTAGATATGTAAGAAAAAATATATCGCATCAACTTAGATCACATCCAGCTGTAGCCAACCTTGCTGATACAACTGGAAGATCCTTATTCTCAACTAATGCAGAACAGGGACCTCTAGGAAGTGACCCACATGCTGTTAGGGATGCACTTTTGAGTTTTGTTTGTCATAAAAGTGGCTTGCCATGTGAATCTCCTTTAAATTGTATAAAGTAAGTTTTCCTTATGTTTTATTGCTAGGAACACCTAAAAGTATATTATCTCGAGCGTATTTAATTTAATAACTAAACTACTATCAACTGCAGGAGACAAAATGTGGTTGGTATTTTTGCCTACACAGATTGGGTAAATTATCAAAAATGGAGGAATATCTATTGGAGAAGATATTGCTTGTTAAAATCATATGGACTAATTAGGCATATAGTTCAACAAATGCTACATATGGTAAGTGTCCTAAATATTTATTAAAATATGGTAAAATGTATTTAAAACAATATATATTATCCACTAAAAATTACAAATTAAAATTACAGTTAATTAGAACAAATTTTAATTACATATTTTAATACACTTAACTTCTATACAGGGTGATTCAGCTAACTCGTTCATTAAAAGTTTAAGGACTTCTCATTGAAAATATTTTTTTGAAAATTTGAATAGGGGGGTTTTCAAGTAAGTTCTATTCATCTGAAATATTTCTGATTTTCTTGCACTTCTTGTTATACTGGAAATGACCATCAACTTTCTTAATTTAAGTGCAATACCGATATTTTTTTACATTTTTGATTTCTATTCTAAAATATACGTTTTTTAGTGTGGCACAACAAGAGAAATAAATAGTTTTTTAGATATTTTAGATAAAAGTAATTTTTTTTAAATGGAACACCCTGTATTTTACTACGCTATACATACAATCTATAAAAAATAGTCTATTAAATGGAACACCCTGTATTTTACTAGGCTATACATAAAATCTATAAAAAATAGTCTGTAAAATGAATGAAATGTAACTTTAGTGTGTTAGTTAGTTCTCTAAACTGGACGTAAACTTTTTAGGTATCAAATAATGGTCCTTATCTAGTTCTGTATTCGGGACATGACCACACCCTTGAACAACTTGCAACAGCACTGGGTCTACAGAATGACCCTTTTCTCTTGAGATATGCAGCTCGAATTATATTTGAAGTATATCAGGATAATCGGGAGTCCAACAATGCCAAAGGAATTTATTTTAGACTGCTTTCCAATGGGAAGGATGTTACCAAACAGATAAGTTTTTGTAAAAACTTGATTAGTGTGGACGCCAAAGTCAATCTATGCAAAATCGAAGATATTGTAAGGTTCTTGCATGATGATTATTTTAGTTCATTGAATGTTTCAAATTTTAAAGATGCTTGTCTTTACAAAAATGACTAATGTTCTTGGTGGAAGTTTCAAGGAATCAGAAAGATTTTATGAGAATCATTTAACGTGAAAAAATCTGTAAATATTAGAGAGGGTTGTTTACGTATTGAAAAATTACAACAGTTACGAAATAGTTATTTGTATAAGTGAGAGAAATATCTGATATTATTTCTTGCATGAAAATAAAAGTGACGTGTCTGCTATAATGAATGCTAGACAATGAAACTCAATTATAGCGAGATTCGCGGGTGCGTAAAATTTTGTTCATTATATCCATTATACGTGCAGTCGTGAAATTGAAATTTTTATTTTCACACTTTTATTATATATGTACATATTGCATACCAACTTCAAATTTTTACACATAATACAACTTATTCAACTATCAAATGGATGTAAAGTGGATTAGTTATTTAGCAATTAAAGAAAAAAGATAATGTAAATTATTAGTAGAGTCTGGTGTTTCCATTGCGCTAGCAGTGACGAATTAGGTACATCATCGTACAGTTACTGTAAGTATTGTCTGCATACAGGCAAATTAGAATTTCAAGTCGAGTAAAAATCAGAATTTATAGTACCTACTATAATATAGCGTTTTGTACTCCTATTCCAAAATTATAGAGAGTGACTCATGAATAGTATCATAGCACTTTTTTGTATATCTGTGTACATGTACGTTATTTTTGTATAAGTGTTGGACTTTCTAGTACAGGGTTAGACAGAATGACGTATCCATTTTTGAACTGGATTTATTCAATAGTGTAAAAAGATCTAAATTCAAATCAAATCGCCATGTGTTACTGATACATGGCAATTTATGACACTTCCAAACTGTTTGCGAGAAACGTCAGTTTAATAGTAAAAATGGATCGTTATCATCGTAACGATATCAACTTGTATTGCAAAATTTTGAACAACAACTTCATAACGAAGGTGTAGACTTCCGAAGACTATGGTTTCAGTAGGAGGGGGCCACTTCCCACACTGCTAGGCAGCCTATGGCAATTCTGCGAAGAATGTTTCCTGGTCGTGTCATTTCAAAATTTGGGGATGTCGCGTGGCCTGCACGGTCACCGGATCTGTCAAAGCTTGTAACTTTTTCCTATGGGGCTATCTAAAGTCAAAAGTATTCGCTAATCGACCTCGAACTTTGCAATGAGTGATGCAAAATTTTTGTGCTAGACTTCAGGAGTGCCAGCAATGAGGCGGAGGTCATTTGACTGATGTGATATTCAGAAAATAAATTCCCATGTTTACTTAAGAACATTTTGTTTCAGTTTTTTATTAAAGTTTAACCATTAATGAATGAATACCAACACATAGAAAATAGATACTTCATTCTGCCTAACCCGTTATATGTAATAGATCTAATTTAATCTATTTAAAGAAAAGTTTTATTAATTTTTTTATATTTTTTAAAGTCTGGCCCTATCCTACAAGATAGAATTGCGATCCCTTGTTCCTTTACCTGTGGAACAGCTTCATATTCTGTCAATGAGTCACTCTATAATTTTGGCTACAGAGTATAGTATATTTATTCACGTAACTATAATATATATGATAATAACCTTAATGAAACATTATGCTTTTTCAATACATTATTAATTATTATAATTTATTTTAAATTATTATTTATTACTATCATAATATTAATTAAAACATAAATTTTCTTACACTATTAAAATTACTTCAAAATATTTTAAATGAAAGAAGACGAAATTTTAAAAATTAGGAAAATATGTATAGTGTTATTAATCTTAAACATAAAACATCCATCCAGTACATGTGAAATTTAATATAAATTTAAATATTGATTATTATTTATAATAATACCGAGGATAAATAATACTTATGTTTTATTTATGTGAATATAATCAATATATGGAATATTCTAAACCTAAAGGGTTATGGAGGGTATGTACATTTCTATGTTAATACATTTTCAGCACAATATTATGTACTTAACTTTTATTGCCATTACATTTTGATCTGAAATTCACTTGTCTGCAGAGCTGGGCACTATTTGTACTTACAAATACTTATAAGTATTTAAATATATTTATAGAACAAGTATTTGTATTTATACTTACAAATACTTTGCTTGAAATATTTATACTTAATATTTAAGTAACTGACATTAAAAGTATTTAAATACTTTAGCAATATTTAAATACTATCAAAGTATTTAAATACTCTAAGTTTTTAAATACTTTTTGATTATTTAAATAAGTGAAATATTTAAATGATTCGAAAAGTATTAAATTACTTTTCTAATAGGAGAAATATTTCCGAATATATGAATGATGCAGATTCACAAGTTCACTTGTCAAGACCTGCTTGCCTACAGAGCTAGCGCAAAGGTGTTTGTTGTGTAATGCTGCTACAATCGTCATTTTGCACCATTATTCGCTCACGACGCGTTTTTAGAGGTGGTGTTAGAGATATTTAAATATTTGGGAAATATTTAAATACTTAGAAAGTATTCAAATACTTTTTTAAATATTTAAATACTTAGAAAATATTTAAATATTTTTTTTCAGAATTAAATACCTGACGTATTGAACTGCTCGATGTCAGTATTTAGTATTTAAATACATTTCCCTTTTTAAAAATATTTAATATTTAAATACTTTTAGTATTTCTAAAGTATTTATTATTTAATATTTAAATTCTTTTAGTATTTCTAAAGTATTTATTATTTAATATTTAAATATTTTTTTCAGAGTATTTGCCCAGCTCTGCTTGTCTGTTTAAACTCTGGTCTGTTAGTTACACTAGATTCTATAAAATGTTATGATATGCTTCCTTTTCCTAAAAAAGTCCTATGTAATGGCCGTTATTCCCTGAACTCATTTAACAAATTTATTTGCTCTCATTAATGAATATGTCAATTTCTAATTATTGCATTAATGTATTAAATATTTTAAACCTTGTTAACCTGAAATATATTGTTCTTAAGCGTGAACAATTTACAGTTATGTAACATGTATTCAGTTGTGTTTCGATGTTTTCACTAAAAATGTTCGTTAAACCTGCATCTCACATTATCTCTGCTTGTCCTCGCTATAGTGAATTTCACTGTATTACTTTTTTAAATTCGAGAGCCACTTTATTATTTACGGACATTCAAATATATAAAAAAGTATTTAAAAACTATGAGTTTGTAAGATGTAAGTTAAGTGTATTTTAGGAGAGAAGTTTTCAACTGTTGTGAAATATTATTAGGATATCTTATATTAGCTACTTACTGTGATCAATCATGTGTTATGTATAATTTATTTTGAATGAGAATATATTGCAATATGACTGAATTTAGTCCTTTATACCTATCGATAAATCAACATCTCATTTTCAGAGATGCGGTAATGAGAATGATTGAACACATCCTACATTACATGTCTGAACTTCTAATTGGGTTTAGTAAGAATCACAATTTCATATTTTTCACAAAAAAGATCTCTAATTAGATAAGAATTTTACCATAATCTTAAAAAATAAACCACATTCTACATAATACATCCGAATGTTAACTTATTATGTGACATGTCCTCAAAATGTAGTAAATAGAATAAAACCTTACTTTACTTTTATTTGTATTACCTACTATAATTAAACCTAAAAATAAATAGAGTTGTTACCTTAGAATTGTATTTTTATAACAGTACTCAAATTTAATTGGAACTAAAAATATTAAAAATTGATTATTGGGTATAGAATACAATGCATGTGATGGAAAGAAGTCTGTTTATTTTTAACGAGTTATGAATATTAGCTCTTTTACTGTGATCAATAATACTTTTTGTATAGTAGTTTACTTAACTTAAATTTAAATGAAAACAGTAAAAATGCATTGAAATACAGTTTTCTATTTTGTTCCTGATCCTCAGCATAATCTAAGGCACATATATATACGTTATGGCCATTGAAAACACAAAACATTTTAAGAAAGTGTATATTTACATCCAAAAATACATGAAATATGGATAAAAACATAACAAAAGTATGATTCATTGTAACTAAAGGTATATGTTTCTTTAATATATGACTAAAGGATAATTATTCTATGACATTGGACAGACAATTGTCATTATCGAAACATCTTACACCTTTAAATAAAATAATATTAGTATTTTATAATCTAATAAATAAAAACCAGCATACCATTACTCTTTGGTGTGAAATATGCCAAAACATGGGTAGGGCACAAGCCAGTGTTGCATTCTTTACACCAATACCGGCTTACGTTCTGGATTTTTTTTTTTTTTCACGACATACCTGACACCTGAAATCAATATATTTTAATATATCATCAGTAAAAAAATTATATTTTATCTTTTTGTCGGTTTTTGTTTTGTTGTAGGTGGAATTATTGAAGGGAAGTGATGTTCACTCTATTTGGTCGGCATTGGAGATCTTACCTTTTGTCTTGGATTTAGTTGACTATATTTTTCTACGAGTTTTCTCCAAGTTATATCAGGAAATTTAGCCTTTTAGCTTTCCTCCAGATTTTTTATAAATGTGGTATAAATTCAAAGTCATTACACTCAAAA
Source organism: Pogonocherus hispidulus (assembly GCA_963924545.1). Lineage (NCBI taxonomy): Eukaryota > Metazoa > Arthropoda > Insecta > Coleoptera > Cerambycidae > Pogonocherus > Pogonocherus hispidulus. The sequence continues at coordinate 43,984,940 of OZ004698.1, read as the reverse complement.
AAAATGCCAAAACAAAAATTCATATAGAATTTTTTTACTCTGCTTCTGGTAGTTCCATAGAAATACAAGTAATTATCAGTTAGGTCTACCCCACCCATCTTACTATTGTATTCCAAAATATATAGGGGTTTTTCAACATCTCCGGTCTTTTTTTTAATTGTTCTCATGCTCTCGTCATGTATAGTGCTTAACATTAGAACATCTTTCGTATCTCGCCATTTTTGAACCATATATAACGAGCAACAGTCTCTCACTCTGAAAGTTTGTTTTTTATGTCAGTGATCACACCATTTCTATTTTAATCTCATTGTTGCTATACAAACCGTTTTGTTTTTTACTAATTCTTCAGACAGCCATTTTCGGTCTACGGCATATTAAAATTGATTCCCTCTTTATTTTCAACATCAATCTCTTCATCTTCAATCATCGATCTTGTCGTCCTCGTTCTCAACACTATCTTCATTCTATTCTGAATTGCTTTCCGATTGATCACAACTCATAAAATCACATTCATCAATATCCGTAATATTATCATTGTCCATTTCATAACATGACGCCGACGTATTTATTATTTTCTGAAATGCAATAAACTAAACCAATAAAACAGAGAAATTTATAATAGTTCACATTCTATAAACTACTACAGCACGTGCCATGGGGGTCCTAGTACGAATTGTTTTGACCGGTATAAATAAAAATTTGTGGCTATAATCAGCTTAGTCATTAAAGGCCCCAAGAAAAATCTGGTCACGATTATATCCTTCGCATAGGCACTGTGATTAGAATTTTAAAATCCGGATCTGGATACATCATAGCCACTTGAGAGGCTAAACATGAATAGCCTATATATTTTTATATATTTGAATAAAACTCAATGAATACATTGATATGAGGGTCAGTGGATATATATCTTCAAAAGAGAGATATGTGCAAAAGAGTGACATCATTGTGGTCACTCTTATGGTTGTAAGCGTTATATTAGAGAAAGATACAATAGCCTTGGTACTTACTATGGTATATACTATACACGCTGATGCAAACTAGAATCTTACCATTGGTAAGCTGGTAGCTGCTTGATAACTATAAGAGATAGAGTTGAGTTGGATGAAGTTAAAATTAAGTCCATATTTAAAGTTTTGAAGTTGATGATAGTCCTGAGGTACCGAAATGTTGCAATGAAAATCTGATGCTATATATAGGCGTGTAAAGAAGAAAAAACTGCGAAGAAAGTATTATCGATTTTTTAATAATTTTAGAAATCGATAGAAGAGAAAAAAATAGAAAATGTAAAAGTTTTTATTTTTCAGATATAACAAAAACCACGATGAATCTTTCGGATTTTATTACTTTATGTTTGTTGATATTATAGAGAACTATAATGTGACCCTTTGCCCCAATTTAATGGCCTCTATATCTCTAATCTTTTTTGAAATTCCAATAGTGAGCATTCAATTTGAATCAGCTTGAATAGGCAAAGCTAAACCCTAATAACTTATAGCTTTTTCTAATATTGTTATTGCGGTTCACACTTTGACATATTTTCTGTACTACTTTTATAGATAGACTCATCGACACATATATCAATGTACGAGTATTCATAAGACAATGCTTAATTCAAAAATATAAAAGCATACGCCCAATCATCATCATACCAAGTTCACAAATTGACCTACTTTTTTGACATGGAATTGCGTTGTCTCAAAATAAAAATTAACAAAGATGTACTAGGAAAAAATGAAATAACATAATTCCAACATTTTTCATTTCATATGGTTTATATTTTCTTTATACTTTATACCAGACTAATACAAATTTGTACACTATTAATTTAACGCGGTTGACATTTTTTTTTTTGCTAGGTATGATATTTGTAATACATGCGATTAAGTTGCTCTAAGAAGACAAAGGTTAAAACTGTATGTGGTCCTATACGGAAGTAGTATGGTACCAGTCCTTTATATACTGCAAAGGGTCCTTCACTCTTAATCATTCTTGCTAAAACGTCTACAGGTCCACTGTATTCAGGTTTTCCATCTATAGTTTTCATGTTCTGTAACCTATTGTAAAATAAAGTAACAAAATTATTATGAATGGTAGCAAAAGATATGTTAACAATCCACCCTGAAAATTACTCATAATTGGGACTAATAATACAGGGTGTTTCATGGTGACGAGACATTAGACATATTTTAGAGACTACTTCGATTTTAATTTTGAAAATTTGGGCAATAGTGTTTTCGGGCATACCCTTCTCAACTAAAATAATGGCATCCACCTAATGCTTCAGGTTATACCGGAAGTTGATGTCATCTTTGTTATTTTAAATGGAACCCCCTGTATATTATTGCAATTTTGAACTCTAACGTGATATTCTAAACACATTTCATGTAGGATGTTCTATACCTATCTTCAACTGTTTTTGAAATATTGAGAGGTGGATATTGACATTTTTCAACTTTGACACCCTGTAAAATCTAAACGGTTCAAGATCAAGCAAAATGGTTTGCACGTTCCTATCTTAACTTTTCTGGATAAATATATTAGTATCAAACGATAGCGTATGAAAAGTTAAGATAGGTATGTGCAAACCGTTTTACTTGATCTCCAACCGTTTAGATTTTACAGGGTGTCAAAATTGAAAAATGTCAATATTCACCTCTCAATATTTCAAAAACAGTTGAAGATAGGTATAGGACATCCTACATGAAATGCGTTTAAAATTTCATGTAGAGTTCAAAATTGCGATAATATACAGGGTGTTCCATTTAAAATAACGAAGATGAGATCAACTTCCGGTATAACTGGAAGCGTTAGGTGGACGCCATTATTTTAGGTAGAAGGGCATGCCCGAAAACAGTATTGCCCAAATTTTCAAAATCAAAATCGAAGTAGTCTCTGAAATATGTCTAATGTCTTGTCACCATGGGACACCTTGTGTAGGTACCAGTTATTAGCTGGCTAATATACGGATCTCAAAATTGACTGACATTGTACTTAACTTAACCTTTAATTATGCTTCCTAAAATCAACTTGTTTTATGCTCCAGTTTATTTGCAGATAAAAACTTATCATTGATTAATAGAAATAATAGGTTATGAAATTATATTACGTCAAATACATATTGTAGATGTATATGTCGCCGATTATGCTGAACTTTACTGCAAACACAAACTGTTTTCTTTCAGAAATTGGATATTCTATAGTGCAGTAAACTTTTTGAAAAAATTGCTTTGAATGAGCTGCAACCCAGACATTCTTTATTTTTGTAGGATAGTTTAACAGTTGGAACACACTTATGGACTTGCAGCTGTCTGCATATCGTTATAGATATAGAACCAAGTAGATTTGCTTTATTGAATGATTTTGCCCACACTTTGAAAAAACAATTAATTAAACCCTAAAAATAGAAATAAAAAGAAAGATATTGGTTCAAGGGTTTTCAATAATACATTTCATAATCACACAATTGTATTTTCACCGTTTTATCTAATTCTTCATTTACTTTAAAATTTATTAAATTGTTCCTTAGTTCCTGTTTCGAAACTAACTGATGGACTGCTGCTGAATTAATTGCGTCTCGTGAACTGGACCATGTATGTCAACACCGGCAACCAACCACTTTACTAGATAGTTTTATCCATCCTTTGAAATCAGATCATTTAAAGTGGACACCTAACCAATTAAATAAAACTATCCCTAACGCTGACTAGATATGTCAGATTTGGTTCAGGAATTTGCAAGAAGGAAGGTCCGAAAAATTATTTTTTGAATAATGACTGAAGAAACGAAGTATTTAAATAAAAAGACTATTTACGTTCCTGTTCTTCGCTCTTTTTTGTTTTTTAACATTGTTGGTTTTTTATTATTCATTATTTTTAATATTGTTTGTTTTTTGTTAATTGTTGAAGAAAAATACATTTATTTTTATTAATGTTTATTTATATATTTCCATATTTATTTTATCGAATTATCACTCCATTATTTGGTGATTAACCTGGAATGCTGCTAGGGCGGCGGCAAAAGTTCCGCACCCCGGCGGCAGCTACCCTTAGCGCGGCCCTGTTGAGCATTTTATCATAATGATGAGGTCAAATTTGGTCTAACTTGAAAGAAAGAAAAAAATAGGGAAAAAAAACACAAAAAATCTTTATTACTTTTTAATGCAGGAATTGTCTCTTGTTCAGAATTAATTTTCAAACTGAATCCTGATAATATTTTTCAAACTCTTCACATTACATTCTAATACAATGCACATTGTTCTTTTAAACAAATAATATCCATACTATAGTAATAATACCACTCACATCTTCCTACATCATCAATTTACATGTTGTAAATATATTGTTTTTATCACAGCATATTATATGATGTATCATGATAATATTTCATTTTCTGTTAATATACATGTAAAGTTTAAATTAAATATGAACATAAAAAGAGCAAAAATAACATTGATTAAATATAAAAATATAAGTATGTACAATTATGCAAAATTTTGTAATAAAAACTATATCGTAAAACTATCAGCAATTTTTAAATATACAACAATAATTATAAAATTTTAATAAAAACATTTCAAATCTTTTAGTGAGTGACTCAATTAATGATATATAGGGAGTTCATCATTTTTTGTCTAGATTAGATCAACTTTAAGTTGACATTTAATCTTAAATTTAAGTTAACAAATACAAGATATGTGATAATAGAGAAAAATAACGAATTATTGGTATACAAATGTTGAAGGGTAAATTATTTCGTGAGTAACTTGATGCCAAAAGCAGCAATAAAAAATATCTAGTAGTAAGTACATGTTCTTTACACTATTTCTTTTATGACAGTAATTAACAAATAATAGGTATATTGAAACAAACAATTTTCATTTAGTTCTTATATTTATTTTGCATTGAAATCACTGACTGTGTATAAAAAACTGTAAATACACCGATGTATATTGCTAAAAGAGACCAATGTCTCGAAACTTTCAACACACTTATGTAAAGTTTGATAACCTAATATAAGTATATAAAAATACAGTATGTACAGTATATAAACTAGATTTATTTGACTTTAATCAGTGTAAATCTCATTTCCATCACGCAATTATTGATCTAGATTCTTTTACTAATGACTAAAGAGCATATTGTATATACTGTGACTATGCATACTGTACTATAAAGGATTTCCAAGAAAAAAATACTTTGTTATTTTACTTGTAAAAAATAAAAATAGTGTAAATAATATACTTAATTAAAATGAATAAAATCCATAAAGTGAGAAATTAGAAGTTATAAGTTCTGAAAATGATGAAAGCCCTCAGTAACTATAAGTTACCGAACTTAGCTAAAAACACATGATCTTAATTTGAAATGTGTCAAAGAATTATGCTAAACACAAAATGGCTAACTATTTGGCATTATTTAAGGCTGCATCACACCGTTAAACATTTGTTTATCCACGTATCAATTTAAAGTCCGCCCTGCCTCCCTTTTTCACCAAGGACGAATTCAAAATAAGCTGAATTCATTTGTTCTAAGAAAATAAAGGTGAGAACTGTGTGCGGTCCTAGACGGAAGTAATATGGAGCGAATCCTTTCCATAAAGCAAAGAGTCCCTCATTTCTGATAACCGATGCTATTACGTTGATTGGTCCGGTGTATTCGGGCTTTCCATTTATTGTTTTCATGTTTTGTATCCTAGAAAGTCAATACACGTAGAGTCAAGTAGAGTTGCTGAAATGGGTGCAGTGAATAATAAAAAAATAACACAGGAGTCTGGATCAAATGGAAAGGGAATTTAATAAGGATCTTGATAACAAATTGCAATTAGCAAATAGCCGCAAGGGAAATAAATAATCACTAGATTATGTCTTGTATGTTGACACATGTCAGTGCTTTAAGAATATTTGAAATTGTAAAATTCACACTTTCTTAATGCAATCAAGTGTTATAATCCTTGTTGCAAAACGTGTACATGTCCTTGGAATATAAACGCAAATATTATTTTAATGTATTAATTTTCATTCTAGTCACGTCATTGTAAAAATGCTCTTTTTATTTTAGTTTCATTGTCCTATATAGTATTTTTTTTACATCTGAACCACATACTTTTTAAAGGCCAAATGAACTAATTCTGATCCTTCTATGTAGTGGACCCTGGATGGTTGGTGGGCGATAGTAGCGGAGAATAAAAACTATTTGCTAAAAACCTAGCTTGTTACCACTTTGATTTTTTTGGTATCTTTTTGGTCATTTTATGCGGAATCACTACACTTCAATTGACTATCAAATTGTAAAAAAAATAATAAGTAAATAAAATTACTCTAAAACATTGGTTTATTTCTGTTCATGCAAAAAAAAAATAATTTTTTGTTTACAGATATTTTCCAGATGAATAATTTTTTAATCTTGTTGTGTATTTACAAAACTAAAATCCATTCAAAATCCACTAAGAGCTTATCTTGGGAGCAAATTCAAGCATTTTGAATCATCTATGCCAATATACCCTTGTTTTTAAGACCGAAAAGTGAAATAATTTGTATGGCACTAACCTATATGTATAGTGATTCACCCCAAAAAATTATTACTTTAGTCCTTTATGGGTTTATAAAAAGTAAGATTTTATAGATTTCCTTTAAAAAAAAATTACGAATTTGATTGATATTTTGATAAATAAGATCCAAGGTAATATTTTTGCAAAAATACATGTATTTTTAAATAATCTTTTTAGTAAATAAATAAAAACTCAGTTTATTGTTATATACAAGCCATACAAACATAAATTAGGGCGTAAAATTCGCCCAATGTGGGTCAGCATGGCGTTGACTACTTCAGAAAAGTTATTTTAAACATTTTTAAGATAAGCATTTTAATTAAAAATGGTATTTCACATAAGTTATTTTTATTAACCAACAAAGGAAACTATTACGATAATAACACAATAAACAATTGTTTCAACATTACTTAAATTTATGTTGTTTTATTACATTACATTATTAGCTAGTTCAATATATTAGCAAATAATTTTCTAATCTAAGACAATAAACCGTAATGTACATTAAAATTACCGAGACAAATACTCTGGCACTTCTGAAGTCTTTTTAGGTGAGTTTTAACAACTAAATTTCACTCGACTGATTATTTCATTAAAATAACTTATCCAAGCATTGCAAAGCCAGTGTTTGCTTATATTTTTTCTTATCTGTTTTATTTTAGAAAAAAACGTATAGAGTAATATTTTGAAATATTATATACTTAAAACAGTTGTTTCAACATCATAAAAATAATGAAAGTCATATAAGACATGAAGTAAATAATTAAGTACATTATTAATTAATAATGTAATAATGTTAGAATCTTAATTTGTGGTATAGAAGAATCGGATCTCTAACCAAATGGGCTTATACTTTAAGGGAAAACTCATAGGAAAACTAAGATGATTTGATTACTGAACAGCAGTAGATTTCCAACAACTGAGGCCATAATCTTGAATTGAGGGAAACACTTTCTTTGAGAAAGTGACTTAATTTTATGATTGATGTGATCACAGAATAATCTGTATGGAAAAACTGTCAAACTATGTTATTTTTATGTCACAACGACATTTATTCCCATGAGTCAGATTTGGATTGCTGGTGGGAGTCCTATCTGAGGATGAAGAAACATAATTTCATGATGTCTTTAATAATAAAGATCTGAAGGTAGAGAAAGTGTAATCTCTCGCATGAACGGATATTTTTGTGGGTTCAAGGTCCAAAGAATGAGTAGTTGGTAGGAACAGGCAAAAAGTAGACTGGCAAATAGAGCATTGGTGGTCTATTTGCCAAGCTTGGGCTGCCCCCAAGTACTACTACTGCTACTCGCTGGCATACCAAGTCCATTTTTTGAGATCAAATTCCAATGCTGATCACTTTATTCCTTCAATAACTTGAATAGGGAATAAAAGAAGGACCTTCAAACTATTTAAAAAAAATTTAAAGTTTAACATTACTAAAACTTTTAATTTTGAATGTGATTTTTTTAGGAATAAGGTATTTCAGGAAGAAGGTTTAGAACTGTATGCATCCGTTTTGTAGCAGGCATCAACTTCCCATTATTTTCCATTGATACAAGGAAAAAACTATTGGATGGTTTTGGGACTGTTTTGTGCACTCATTACCATTTTATAACCTTACTTTAATATATTTTACTGCATCTATATAAAAATGTTTTCCAAAATAACACATTTGTTTACCAGAAATTTACTTATTTACAGACTAACAAGTGCCTAACCTAATAAATTATCAATTCATATCCTTAACACTTTTAGTGTGTAGGTATACCTAGGTATCTGATAAAATGTCTGAATTCTCTATCTTCATCAATAATATTTAGATTTCAAATATTTAAGAAAATATGACTAGAAATAAATGCATAAATCAGTTATTACTTTACACTCCTTACTGAAATTACTGCCCAGAAATAAAAAATTTGGTTGAAACACCAAAAAGATCGTCGAATAAACTGACAGGCATGGTTGAAATGCATTTTATTTATTGCACATGAGTGTTACTGTGCAATAAACAATTTTTTGAGGTGTTAGAACAAACCTGTAGCAAACTTTAATAATTATATTACATTTCTGAATCATCATCAGAAGCAGTGGCGGCTTCATATAACGAGCAAAGAATCAACTGCAAGTGAGAGTAAAAGAAATTGTTAGGAAATTTGGCATTTACACAAAAAATTACAGGATTTTTGAATTTACTTTTAAACATTTTAATAAGTGTTATATTTAAAAGTGTTAGATTAGGTGCACCACTCAAACTCGCCACTGACCAGAAGTTTTAGTTAGGAATTTATTACAACTTACCTAGTTTTGACAATATCGACAGGCATAGACGCAGCAGTGGTAATAAGACCAGATATCATGGATGAAACGAAATGAAGGAATATTCCTTCGCTAAGACTTGCATATTCCACTAAAAGTTGCTTTGCTTGCGAGTAACTGGCTAACTGAGCCGCGTTGACAACCATAGCCCTACCCATTGTGGGTATGGCGCCTCTCCAAAGAGTAAGGATACCTTCCTCTCTGTAAATCCTGAACAAGGCTTCAAAGACATTCTTGTAGTTTCTTTGTTCATTGGGTGGTAAACGACCATCTGCGGTCATTCTAATCAACGCTACTTCGGCAGGAGTGCCTTCAGAAAAAAAGATATATAAGATGTGCCTTTGATAATTTAAATGAAAAATAGGATATGATCTATTTCAATGTAAGTAATAATCTTGCCTGCGGACATTAACAATTCATTTTGTTCTATTTATGCAAAAATAAATTTAAAAGAAAATTCTATTCTCCAAGAAACTACTTCCAGCCTAAAATTTTCATCCGAAAAAATGTGATAGGTAGAATGATGGTATTTTTTGATTATGTGCATGCATATGCATTTTCTTTTAAATTAAAATGTAGCACTACAAGAGCTGCTAAGTAAAAATTAAATGACAAATGACAGTTAATCCTCTAATGGCCATTTCCACCGGATTGTCTGTTAAGTGTAGTTAACTAAGGGCGTTTAAAATTTTAAGCCTCGTTTAAAATAGTACTGTTTTCACCGCTCAATTATTAAGTTTCCTTTGTAAAGTCTACCTAAAAAGCCAATATTCATAATTTTTCGGGTTTTTGCACTTGTCGTTAGCTTCATGCTTATTTCTTAACCTTAAAAGTGTGGCGACTGACGACATTTCTATTCTAAGTCTGCTGCATAGTTAATAAAATACTGAAAAAAATCTATTGGTTCTGTACTGTATCTGTGTTCGAGTTGATAGGAGATAGCATTGTGTCAACACCACCTATAGAAGGTGGTGTTGATTGTGTCCGGATTAAAGAATGGAAATAATTCCTAAAAAAAAAACTCGATCGGCAAATTTTAGCAATGAAGAGAAAGTATTACTAGTCAACATAATAGCAAATTATAAAAGTACAGTGGAGAATAAAAAAACCAATTCAGTTCAGTTGGCATTTTAATAAAATTATTGTGCAGTCTTGCAATAGCTTCCGATACCCTCTTTATTATTCTTTAAGCTGAGAATATTGTTACTCCAGCATTATCAACAATAGCACTGAGGTGACCGGCACTAGAGTAAAATCTTAAGCAACCCAATAATTAATTTATTGGCGATACAGAATTATTACTAAAAATTAGAACAACTTTGTTTTTTTTTTTGTAATTTATCAATGATGCTTTTTATAAGAACTTACAGATCACTTGGAAATTCAAGATCTTCTTCGATTTAGGTCAAAAGGTACAATACCGCTTCTTTTATAGAGCCGGTATCTTATAAAAAAAGTTAAATTGTCCATTGTATGGAAGTGATCACTTCTCTCGTATATTTTTCGAGGAAACCCATACTCTATTATTTCCAGTATATCTAAATCATCATTAAATAAATCATTTTCATCATATTCATAATAGCTCATCTTTTTGTTTATTTTTCCAAGTTTCCAGTGGAGATAAAAGCAAATTACTGAATTAGGTTAGATACGACGTAACCATAAAGTCCCCTTAATAGAGATAAGCCTAGAATTTCGAGGGCTTATATTTATGAAGCCTTAAGACATTTTAAGTCGGGTTTAGCAAACGGTGGAAGCCAAATTGTATTTTTAAGGTTCCTTAACACGTAAGCGTAGCTTAAAACAAACGGTGGAAATGGCCATAGATAAAGTATTTGTATTAGGTACTAAACTAACAAATGAAATAAAATGCAGTTGAATCAAACAAATTAATGAAATAAAAAAAATTATAGAAATCATAAAAAATTTGAAAAGGTCCACTTCCTAGCTTAGGTTAGGTTTATAAAGAATGGGCAAAAGCCTGACTTTCCTAGTATAATGTTTCCTAAGGTTGAAATAATTAATTGCATTGCTACTTATGCATCCAGAAGTCACATTCTAATTATTACGATGAATTTGTATAACTGTACGGAACTGTAGTCTGCACTACAGTCATCTTATTTTACTTTTAGTAAAATTTATCATTATTCAACAAATGGCACTCAAAATATTATAATAGCCAATAATGATTATGAAAAAATATCATCTTATTTATTTTTTTCTTAATATTTCAGCAAGATTTTATAATCTTCAACAATTGACAATAAATCTGTTGTCAATTAATAGTAAGCGTTTATTGAAAAAAAAATTATTGGAATGATAATAATGAACAATGAAAATATTATATCACAAATTACTGCCAAGTATGCCAGATAAGATAAATTTGGCCAAATTTATATGTAACTAAAACGTTTAATAATAATTAGCTACTTCAGTATCCCAGTGTGAAAAATTCCTTATCTACATATGTATGTTTAGTATCTGATGTTTTATTATATAACATGTTTACAACCAAAGCCGACAACACTGTTGTATTTTTGATTTACAACCAATAAGATATTTTTTGTTTTAATAGGTAGCAACCATTTAAAGATATCCTTTAGTAATCTGTTCTTAAAATAAATACTTATTTACTTTAGGTATTGAAGCATTCAATGGACAAGACAGATACCTAGTTAGGTAGTTACATATATAATAGTCATCAAAAAATGTCACAGAAAAACAAATTCTTTAAAAATTGGATCATTGCCTAGAATTATTATCTAACTGGAGTCAACATATTTTTGAATGAAAGTTTGAACTATTTTAAATTTCATCAATTTAAATTTAGAATGTCATGAAGTTAATATTAATTCTTGTTTTACATAAAATTAAAGAACGTAATAGGGCCGGTTTCACAATTAATAAAAGTACCTTTAGAAGTTACTTTTAAATACCTTGGATACTATTATTGAGAAGCTATAGTTCATTTAGATTTGATTATGAAAGCCCTTAAGCATTAGTCATAGAAACAAAATAGTTTTCAAAAATCTTCAAAATAGTTTTTCAATTATGAATATGTCACAATTTATGACATAAAGAAGATTTACTGGTAGGTGTAAGTACAACCAATAATAGCATTTTAATTAGCAGTAAAAGGCAATTAAGTGTAAATACATTTTATATATTATTTATATATAAGGTACCCTACTTACTTATATTATAGAACAAATGTTTTAGACTAGGTACCTATGTTGACATAAATAATTTATAAAATACATTACTAATTGTCTTCACTGCCAATAAAAACACTATTATTGGTCATTTGTAAGAAATAAAATTTGTATGTTACAAGTAGAGCTTCTTATTGTAACTATTTTTCATAAACATTTATGAAAAAAGTAAAAATTAACTATTATTCATAGATGAAACACGATGATAACAACATGCTAAAATTTAAGGGGTTCAAAATATCCCTACTGACAGCACACAATGATTATGATTATGAACCAATACTATAATTTATTTTACATAAAAAATACTGTAGGTATTTAATACATTTAAAATATAAACTTACCAACAAAAGCCCCGCAAACACCAGAGGCCATACCAATTACAGCTTTTGTAGCAAAGCCAGGTGGTGTACCATCAGGTGACTTTAGCTGTTCGAAAAGCCAGGTGTATATACCCAATCGAGTAGTTGTGTAAGTAGCTTGCCTAAGAAGACCTGCAGATATTCCATTGTACAAGGCAAAAAATCCTTCATTAGCAACAATGGCTCGAAAAGCATGGAGAGACGTTTTATACTCCTTTGTTTTACTCAATTGCATTCTATTTTTTAATAAATCTAAGGGCTGTACAAACACCGTCGCTAGCATCCTAAAAAAGTTATTCACTTAAGTTTCAATTTGCCGCCAAGAGGAACATCAAAACATGAAAATACTCCTAAAACGTTTAAAAAATATATAAGTACGAGGATAAAATTTACCCGGCTCCACCGCCAAAAGCAAATTTAAGGCCATTTGGAATAGTTTTCACTTCCTTATGGGCCATAATTTCCGAACTACAACAAATTTCCAAACAACAAATTTTCAAACAACAAATTTCCAAACTACAACAAATTTCCAAACTACAACAAATTTTCACTGTCACACTAAAATTCTGAAGTCAACTAATCTGTCAGAGATAACAATCAGTAAATATGTCTCTTTTCTTGACAAGTTTAGCTAGTGTTAGCACTGTTAGCTAGTAAAGGTGAGAAAGGTCATCGTGTAAAATATTAGTGAAACAAAAGTTATGAATAGTACAAAATGCGATTGACGCGAATTGACGATAGATATCACAGAATAGATATAATAAAAAAAAAAACTAATTCCCTTTAAAATAACTAGGCAATTGGTAATGCAGATTTGCTATGCGGGTTGCCGAAAATTAGGTCAGCGGAACTGTCAAATAGTAGTGAAAATAAATGTATTTAAAAGTTCAGAATTTTTAAATCCCCAGAAATACTAAATAAGTAAGTTTGTCAATAATTCATTCCATTATTTAAATCGAACCCTGTTCTATTTCAATTGTACCATAAAACATATTTTAATAATTTTTCTTTGTTCTAACCTAAAACGATTTTAGGATATGGCTAGTAATGTACCAGAATTTAGTTATTGCTGTGAAATTTGTGGCCTGGAAGGACTTAGTGAAGATGAATTTAGAATTCATACTCATACAGCCCATGTGGATGGCAATGCGGTGTGCCCTTTTTGTGAATTATCTGCTGTGTCACCAGCCGAACTTATTTTACATGTAAATCAGGCCCATTTAGACTTTTTAACACCAGAATCTGAACAGAATATAAGTTTCATAGATGATCCCAGTCCAGGGTAAGATAATTAATTTATTTTTCAAATGGTATTTAATACTGATTTTTTCAATATTGATTTTTTGTATGTATGTTCCACTGTACCTAATGTCGGTACCATTATTTTATGCAATACATTTCTGTTGCAGTGAATGTAATGGACTAAATGGTGAAAATAATTGGAATTTTCCGTCTTACTCTAGTAATAATCAAAATAATTTTAGGGAAGTTAAAAGTAATATAAATAACATAAACTTAAATCCAAAGGTAAATGCATGAGCAAAGATCTATTTGCGTTATCACAGTGTTTTTCATTGTATTTGTTATTTATGTCAGGTAGATAACACCCTATATAAGAAACCATTTCAGGTAAATGGGGGTGGAGAAGCAAGTCCAAAAAATTCCAGCCACGGCCAGGGATCACCCCTGCGTTCTAATTTAGATTTGAAATTAAAAAGATCTGCCCCTAAACTTCAATGCCCTATGTGCAACTACACTAGTTTAAGTCCTAATGAATTAGAAGAACATGTAAACAGGTATAACTTCAGTCATTTTACATCACATAATCATTCTTAGATTTTTTATACTTCTTAGTTTCATAGATAGGTATAAAATTGATCCATATGATGCTATTTTAGTAGACAATTTTGATACAACTAGCATTTTTATTTTTTAAGTTGCTGACTTAGTTGTTAGATTTGCTGATAATGGCTAAATGTAGAAAAAAGCATGAGCACAGGATTATATTATTATATTTATTTTCAAGTCTGTAAATTCACGCCCTTTTGAATTACCAGTATTTTACAAAAATAATTGTTGAAAAAACGAACGTTGTGCAATAAATTAAAAAAGTTCAAGAGATTTTATGATTGTTTCTTATAAAATATCGCAACGTATCAATTATTATCAGATAAATAGGTACATGCCATCTTGTAATGTTGCAAGTTTTTCTACCATATTTATTTATAGAACTTTGACATCATAGACATTTTTTTAAAATAAACGGTCTATAATACTAAGGGGATATGCCCAGAACAGTGAACTCTCAAAACATAATAAATCTGTGAACTCTAAGTTGACATATATACTAGATCCTGCCTTTTAAAATGGCATTTGCACTAACTTAGGCCTAGTGGAAGAGACTTAGTATCGCTTGTGCTTAGAGGTTGATGTAATGACACATTTTACGTACCTGTTAAGCTATGACACTGTAACTAATCTGTTAGTTGAAGACAATTAAACCCAGCAACAAATTGATAATATGTGCATTACTCCTAACACTGTTTTACACATATATCTTAATCCACTGTTATACCCATACATTGATATAACATCAATGGACTCATGTGAGAGGACTTTGTGAAAAACATATTGGGTGTTCTATTTAAACAAATATCTTTGATCTCAGTTCTGTCAAATGTGGTGGAACAAGTTGGAAATATTACAAGAAAAGTATACATGTATGTGCACACTATGTGAAACAAAAGTACAGTATGTGAAAACTACAATGTTTTAATATGGATTTACTGGTTTTAGTACTTTGTTGTTTATTTTTATAATAAAATCTTGCAGATTTTACAATAGTCCGGGCGTATTTTTGTTGAAAATAATAATAAAATAATAGAGTTCTCTCTTTGAGATTAATTTAGAACTCATTTGTGACAGTTATCAGTATTAACTATAATGTCTAAATCAGAGTTAATGAAATCAGCCGTAGTCCAACAACATACTCATCTTAATTAAAAAAGAAAAAGTACAGCTGTGTAAGTGTATTGTCTGCATATTGGTCTCTGATATTGGTGAATATAGTACAATAATTTAAATAGGCATGATCTAAAGTATGAAATACCTTACTAAATTATTACTAGGACCCTACTAAAATTAAGAAGTATAAATGAAGTATATAAGTTTATAACTATAAATGTGATAATCACAAAATATGTCATCTCTAATCTGAAGCAAGGCTATAGTAGAACTGAACATTTCTCTAAATCCAGATTTAACTGATGGAATTATTTGATTTTCAGTTTGATGATCATTTGTGCAATTGCTTCCTATATCTTACACTTTGTTGGCAGAATACTAATTGATCGATAATCAGAAAAGTTGTAGGGTTTCTCTTCTTTGGAACAACATTAGAATATTTCCAAACCGCAGGAAAAATCCTGATTTTCTCAGGCAGATAGTGGCTGAAAGTTACTAGTGATAAAAAGATAGATAGCTGGAAAGATAGTGATAGAAAGTTAAAGTAAAATGTTTAATAAGACAAATAAGCATATGTTCACTTCTTTTTATTAATTCCATGTTCGAGACCCTTTCCTAGAAATATTATTAGAACATGTTAGAATAACATTTTATTGTTTTCTTTATAAAAAGGCAAAACTTAATTTAAATGGAAGTACCTTATAATAAACGAATAATAAAATAGAGAATATTTTATGGATATGTAGGTATAAAATAAGTGAATTTTTTTTGAAAAAGTTTCTTAGGCTTTCTTGAGAAAAATCTTGGTAGAAAGCAGTTATACCTGAGCTACATACAAACTGTTCACATAGAATCAAAAGATGAGTAGGCATTTAAAAACATTTTCGAAGTAACTTTATTACTATATATTTAGTACATTTTTTGTTCTCTTATCTGTTATAAGCCTTCTTGATCATTTGATTTTAGGAGTCATTTTGACCTGACATCACCTTCACTTGGAGGAAGTACAGAAGAGATATTCTCGTGTCCATTGTGTGTTAAAACATTTGGTTCTGCGCCAGATCTAGAACTTCATGTTAATATTGAACATCGTGACATTCTCTCTCCCGCTAGCCCTCCAACCCATTCATGTCCCGTTTGTGGCATCACAATCGATAGTGACAGTAATGTAAGCGCTTTTTATTATTTCAGTGTTTATTTCTAGATACAATATTGATAATAATAATAATAATAATAATAATAATATCTCTATCCCTCATTCTCATCTTAGTGATGAGCCCGGAAGTCAAAGACTTGTGTGGGAGAGGGAGCGGCATATTATTATTTTGCGGGCCGCGAGTGCGCCCAGGAACGACTTACGATGTTATAACTTTAATTACCATTTAGTACGAGAATAAGGGAAACCTGGAAAACCTTATTAATTAAAGTGTACAGTAGGTTGTTAGCCATTTATACAGTGATATTGTAGTACTAGTTGCATATTAAGAACGCTATATACCAGCCTTACACACACAGATTTAATATTGGAGCAATTAGAAAAAGTTGACCACGGTGAGTATCGAACCGTCGTCAACCGCGAGAGAACGATTGAAAACCAGACGTCTTAACCGCTTGGACACCGAGCTCCATTATACTTTACTTTTGTGTTTTTCTATACCCCAAGTTTTAACTGTTTTAACTGTGAAGTTATTGATAATACCATACTTCTGTTTGGTTTTACACCTCAAGTTCTACAAATAAATAAAAATCATATGTATCACTAACATTTGACAAATAGAGATCCAATGTATGTACAACATATATTTATAAAAAAATTTTTGTTGATTTTTTAAAAGAAAACTTGAAGGGAAAAAATGATTGAAGACAAACAATTCATGTATCTTTGTCCTCTGCATAAATTGTTGCACGTTCACCTATGATACTATTAATTTAAATAATTTTAGAGAAACAGCAGGTGTATATTGTAGTACTCCGTAATTATGCATTATTCAGATGTTATGGGAGTCATTGTACTATCTGCATTTTGACATAGGGTCCTTTGTAGCTAATACGGGGTGTCCCATCAAAAAGTATCACATTTCGTCGCCTTATATCTCGAAAACTAAAAGAGATATCGGGATGCGGTTCGGACAGAAAAACTTAAGATTTTTGTAAGTTTTTTTTAGCACTGTTGCTAAATCTCCAAATATATTGGTAAATTTTTTATTGAATACGCTCCTCTTTGGAGTAAAATTACTTGCTTATATTAAGTGGAACACCCTGTATATTTTGCCATAATCAGAAAGCCTAATCACTTTACTTTTCAAAAAGGTATACATTGTTTACTTGTCCCCTTGTACCTTGAGAATTGGAGCCACAAAATTCAGTTTAATGGGAGCACCTCTTACTTGAACAGTTTGTGAAGCTGGGGCCCTATTCTCGAGTCGTGCGAAAAGGTTCGTATGCGAAAAATGACGTCAATGTGACGTAGTTTGACAGTTCTCTTGCTGTAAAGAACTGCTCGCCTGCGTAATTTTTACGTCATTTTTCGCATACGAACCGTTTCGCACGACTCGAGAATAGGGCTCCTGGTCTTCGTTTTCACAATACCCATGAAAAACAAAAGTACAATAATAAACTGTATTATCAGTTGTGTCAAATATTTGAAGTATAGATATAAAAATGTTCACATTAGAAGGATCACACCCTTTTGATCATTTACTACTAAGGATGCACAAATGTATATTGAAGTAAATGGTGGGCGGTTAAAACAAATTGTTGTCTAACTTATTCAAGTAGTTTTTATTTATACAGTTATTTTGGTTATCTTTTCTGTTATTTTTATTACTGTCATTGTGCTTTGTTGTTATTGTTAACAAAACTCGTTCCTACCGATTATTAAAGAATTATTCTTTTCTCCCTATCTTTTTTCATTTAAAAGGCAAATGCAGTCAAGTTCCACATCAAGTTTGATCAGAAATTTTAAAATGATAAAATATATAGGGTATTTTATTTAAAATAAGTGTTCAAAAACTTAAAAATAACTTTACAAAGAGGTATTTTTTTCATTCGTAATAACCCAAATAAAAGTACTTCTAACAAATTTAATTTTGTGGCTCCAATTCTCAATATAATATAAACAATGCATACCTTTTTGAAAAGTAGAGTGATTAGGCTTTCTGATTATGGCAAAAAACACAGGGTGTTCCATTTAATATAAGTAAGTAATTTTACTCCAAAGAGGAGCGTATTTCATAAAAAATTTACTAATATATTTGAAGATTTGGCAACAGTGCTAAAAAAACTTACAAAATCCAAAGTCGTTCTGTCTAAACCGCATCCCGATATCTCTTTTAGTTTTCGAGATATAAGGCGACGAAATGTGATACTTTTCGATGGGACACCCTGTATTTTCCACACAACCAAATATGATGTGAGCCTTCCTCCTGTTTTCTATATTTAAAATAAAATGGTCACTTATGAAATTGTATTAGAAAAACAATTTGTTTTGTGTACAACCACTTGTTACTAAACATGTCAGAAACAGGTAGTTTGTAATATTTCTTTCTATATATTTTTAGAGCGAAGCAGCCATTCGACATGTAGAATCTCACTTTCCTGCTGGTTCGCCTCAACCAGCAGAAAAAGCAGCTTTGCGTGAACGTGAACAAAGAGAATTTGAGTTATTGCGTGCCCAGTATGGCATGGACAATCAGGGTAACTTCAGAGAACAGTCTGTGACGAACATGCAACGTGCCGTTTA
This sequence comes from Pogonocherus hispidulus, assembly GCA_963924545.1. Lineage (NCBI taxonomy): Eukaryota > Metazoa > Arthropoda > Insecta > Coleoptera > Cerambycidae > Pogonocherus > Pogonocherus hispidulus. Next base: position 43,965,795 of record OZ004698.1, on the reverse strand, counting down.
TGCTGGAGAAATGAGTGTTGCAGATTATTATGAGAGGACTTTGGACCTGAGGGCTGCCGAGAGCTGTGGTATTGATGACGGAAGTTCAGTCACCAGAAGTATCGTAAGTATTTACACAACATACAATTTACAAATCCTTAATTAAATACAATCATTTGTTAAGAAAATATAATAGAAGATTAATATGCCTGTGAATAGAGCATACATATTAGTCTCCTACAGTAATATTTTTATCAAAGTTCTTATGAAGTTTCAAATTTAGAATACACCGGCGTTGAATTTGAAAATACATGTAACAACAAATATACAACAATGAAATACAAACCTTTATTTTTATTAAGATTTCCTGTATATAGAAAGGTATTATTTCAGGTGCCTCGAGTTAGGGCAATGAGTAATAATGCTACCAACGTTGTACGAACATTGCTTTGCACGTGTGTCGATCACTACGCATCTTCTTATGGAGACAGGGGATGGGGATGTGGTTACAGAAACACGCAAATGCTCTTTTCTAGTCTTTTAACGCATACTGGCTATAACGAAAGACTTTATAAGTTGTGGCAGGGTCAAAAACCACCTAGAAGTTCAGTACCGAGCATATCTAGAATTCAGGGACTCATCGAACAGGCCTGGGCTCAGGGATTTGATATTCAGGTAAATAAAATTAATAAAATACAGAGTAGAGATATTAAAATGTTAAAAGTAAGCTAGAATGTCAACCGAAATTAATATATAAATATAATAATATATTAGTAACACTCTAAATTACTTTTTTATTTTATGTATGTTGTAAAAATGTTATAATAATAATAATATTTTATTTATCCCTTTAGATCTTACAGCAAAGATATAGGACAAGTCACTATACAGAAATCCAATGAGTATTACACAAAATAACACACAATAGTATTCAAACTAAAATATAACATAGTTTGCACATACATACACCTCAATAACATAAACAATTCTTTAAAAACATAGAATTTAAAATTTTAAAATGATTCATCCAAAAATTCTGCAATGTTATAGAAACATTTATCAGATAAAAAGTGTCTAAGCTTACGTTTAAAAACATTTGGATTACTCTCCAATCTTATACGCTCTGGCAGATGATTTAAGAGTTGAATTCCCATATAGACTGGGCTTCTTTCAAAACGACTAGTTGCATGCTTAGGTAGATGCATGCATCCACCTAAGCATGCAAAATACTAGTCGTATTTTAGGAGGATTTTATTATCATAAATAATCTTTCAAAAAACTAAGTAATAACTAATAAATTAAATTAATACTATAGTACGTGCAATACAATATGTAATAAGTTAAAAAACAAAATTGATGGTGGTCTGCACCTGTCTAAAGTCTTCCCTCCTAATAATTTTGTAATAAATCTGATAACAAAGGTGGCGTCAAGTCAACTCTTCTTTTTTTATTATTGTTTTTTTACCATTATTTTATGAAAATTTTAATGAAAAATGATATAACATGTAATGGGCTATATGTATTTACTTCTGTGACAGTTGACTAAGGGCCGGTTTTCATTGCTCGGTTAACACGGTTTAACTAGTAGTTAAGCCAGCTATAAGCTTAGATGTGATTTACCTCGAACCTTTTATGAATTCACATTCTAAACTTGTAGTTAGTTAACTTTAGGTTAAATTACGTTAACCGAGCCTTGAAAAACCGGTCCTGAATGTGCTAAACTGACAGCTTTAATAAAGTCCCTGCCATGAGAAAAGACGTACCTGATGTGACCCGCTTCGAGTTAATATGGGCGAGTCACTGAAGGTCGGACGCCTGTGTAGAACTTACAGAAGTGATTATTCGTAGTCATAATTTAAGGGTACGGATACAGTTATAAATTATATAGAAAACAATTTTTTTTTTTTATTGAAGTTAAACACCATATATACAGTTTTAATCACATTTTTGGTCCACAAAGATGATAGTATTTGCAGATATTTCATAGCAGGTAAAATCATTTTGCAGGGATCTGAACAGCTAGGATGTAGACTTGTAAATACAAGAAAATGGATAGGAGCAACAGAAGTTGTAACCTTACTGTCATTCCTACGAATAAAATGTCAGTTGGTGGATTTTCATCGCCCAACTGGACCTGGTGGAACCCACCCGGAGTTATTTAACTGGGTTCTGAAATATTTTGAAAGCTCAGTTGGTGGCGAATTCACAGCACCGCTGTATCTGCAGCATCAAGGTAAGGTCTTCATCAAATTATTATGTGATATTTTGTATATGATGTTAGGTGATTTCCAGGGTGCAGGGCAATTTTTTAATATTAGGGATATAGGCAGTGGGTCCATACCAAACCCATAAGCCACAGTTTGATGTAATTTATAGGATCTACCAACATTGTGTGCACTAATCTGGGAAATAACTTGTTTATTTGTCTAAGATGTAATCCTATACTCATGTGGCTATACTCAAATTCAGAATTAAGCAAAGTGGAATGACCTCGCCGATCTGGTAAAATGCAGTGAAGCATGGGCGTGCGTATTCTGTTTTACCATTGGGCACATTTCAGTTAATATATACTCATATACTATTCTATAGAATACTTCTAGTATATGCATTTCCACTTGTTTAACTAACACAAATAAGTATAAACACTGACACAAAGAATAAATACACTGATAATTTTACCACAAATTTTTACCGTTAAGAAACGCGCGCGAAATAACCCAATATCACGCCACTGCTTCCCAGAACTCGAGCGCAGTCGCTTATTGATTCCCATTGGTTCCTCATTCGACCAATCAACGTCGTTGAAGCTCAGAAAAAAAGAAAGCGAAAATGCAAGAATATGTATGTTAAATAAGGATGAACAGCTTGTCGTCAACTTTACGGCGTTCGCAGTTGCCAAATACTGGGAAATTCCCCGATAGTATCAACGAACATAAACAAAGTCTTTGTTTATGTTCGGTGATATTATTAAGTAAAAGACAAATTAAACAATGTGTTTGCTCTAATAAAGTACAATAGGGATAAGGGACGTTAAAGACAAGTAAAAAAATGGGTAAATACCTAAGGTTATTAATACGTTTCCTGTTTTAAATAAGAATACTTTAGAAATAAATGTGACAACACAGATCTACTCTTTTTCCAGTCATTGCACTTTGCTTAATTCTCAATCGCAGTATAGTGGTAGTACTGGTAATACTTTTGAATATCATTTTCCAAAAAAAAAAAAAAAAAATGTATAAAATTTGTTTCTACATATAAAATAAAAGTTTTACAGCCCTATTAAAAATTACTAAGTGGCTGACATGATGCTGAAACAATTTTTTTTTAACTTTTTCGTGTCTGATCGTAGAAGCTTGACCTTTTTCATTTGGTAGAGACCAACCAATTGGAGCTGAAGGGTGTGGTGGTATTTTTTTGATATCTTGCCAATTGGGAATTATATAGACTTTTAAGGTATAGACCGTCCTACTGTATATTTGCCCATTGATACCAATTGATACCCTGATGATGGCTTCATGCAAAGGGTGCACACCAGGCGATGCTGCCCAATAAACTGTATACCTGCACAAGAAGTCTTAGTGGCGTCTCTTATTTCTAAAGCTTTAGTGGTCCTTGTTGACATCTTTTTACAGAAGGATATTTAGACATGCCCAAATATTGGCGATTCTAAAAATGAATGCGCCCTCTGCATGAAAATATTTGAACGTACTTAAAAGGTAATTTTTGGATGATTATTGCTGATATAATGATGATAAATAACACGTATTTGGGTTTGTTTAACTTAATAATTTAGTGGTGCTTGTGATTTTTTGGTATGACAAAGTTAAAAACGACGTGGTTAGTATTTGTACATCTTTATTTTTACATTTTAAAATGGCATTCAAAAGCAATCAGCACAACACCAACTGCCGTGTTTATGGGTGTCATTCCACAAAATGTGTCAATAGAAGTGTTTAAGATAGGAGATAGGTAGAAGTTTGGTCCTAATATAAGAAACTGTTTCTCATCCATTTCTCCAAAAAACATGTAACAATTTAATAACAAGGAACACGTTTATTTACAGAATATATTTTAATTTAAACATTATTTAACAAAAAACAAGCACTAATATGATATCACCATACAGTTTATCACACTTATTTTAGTCCAAATTGTAAGTAAACAAAAACTAGGGTACATTTTTCAACCCAAAAAAATTCATATAATTAGCAATGAAGCACTTATGAGACGTGACTGCTTTCACCCTAACTACACATGAAGTCACTATTGTATGGCAGTTGTTGAATGCTAAATTGCTAGATAATGTGATGAAATGCAAAATTTTTACTCGTCTTCCTCCATATTTGTTTACAATTTGCAGCGCCCTCATCGGTAATTTGAATCGTCAATAAGCAAGGGACATATATTGTTTTGCGCCTCCTGCAATTCACTTTATTATACACTGTGTAAGTTACATTTTGTGAATTCCCAGCCATTGTTGACATTATTTGATTTTCACGCCGTTTCTTAATCAATCGAAAGTTGATTTTTGAAATCTCAGTTTCCTGGAATTTTTTGATAGATGTTATATTTGGATTTCATAACTGATATTTCATATGTTACTCTCTGATTCGTTGCGGGCCTAGGTATAGGAGGTAGGAATGGCTGAAGTGTTTGTATACCTCTTCAATATTATAGATCATCCTACTAAAAATGTTATTATATTCTTCATCTCAGGTCACAGTCGGACAATAATGGGTATAGAAGTTCACAGAGATGGTAGTTTAGTTCTATTAGTCCTAGATCCAAGTCATTCCCCTCAACAGATGGCGCAGTTTGGCGACACGAATAGCGTCACCGCAGCACTTAGGCTGTTACGGAAAAGTGAGGCAGCCATGAAAGCACGTCAGTATCAAATTGTAGCAGTAGTCGGTATGATTGACAGTGAACAACAGTATCAGGTAAGAAAATCCAGACCGTATGGTTATAAACGATCTATAGACGGAGAGAGGATAAAAATGTAACTTATTTAAGAAAATGTATTCTTCTTTAACGTTCTACCAATAAACTAAGAAAAAAACATTTTTCTAATTAATTTAAAACTTCATCCTATACATCTAAGCTGTAAAAATATGCTATAATCTGATTTATTTTTCAGCAAAGTAAAATACTGCGAGGACTGCGGATTCCGCAAGAACGGTGAGAGTGACACTTTCAAAGTTTTAGGAAAATAAAGTCGGCTTTATGAAATTTTTAAAAGATTCTCTCCACATATTTCACCACCTTTGCTGTTCATATGTCTTAAAAGTTTACATCCGATCGAGGTCACGATTGCCTTCCATTTTTTTATTTATGTGAAGGTGTTCTTAAATTTTAGTTTTATTTTTCTTATTTAACGACTGGTGGCCTCATGTGTGAATTTTTAAGATTTCGTGTGAAATTTTACCACACTTTAGCCTTCATTTTTCTTTTGAATCATGGCCTGGAAATGTCAATAAGTAGTTGGTAAGACAAAAGCTTAACTATATATATATTTAAAAAAAAACAAATATATATTATATATACTTGTATTTTACATATTTTTTAAAATATCAACTCTATTAATTTTTTTGTAATAATTTTTATGAGTTACCGAACATAACTAATAGAGGGTTGTTGTTTTTTTTATAAGATTAATTCTTTGTTTGTACTCTTGACCTCAATCAACTACATATGGAAATATAATTCAGTGACAGTTCAAATATTTTGAACATTAATCAAAATACAGGGTATATGCCAAAAGTATAAAGTATTTATTGTAAAAGTTGAAAGAAATAAGTGATATCTTGAAAATTAAAGTATTCGATATTAATTTCATTTAACTTTTAAGGAGGGTCATCAAGATCTCCAGTTTGCAAAGTATAATGTACTTTTCATAAGATTCTAAATAATGTGTAACTGGATCCATGTAAAATTATTTAGTTAGGATATAATCCCTGGCCATAATCGGCTACATCAAGTCGCCTGGTCGCTGCTCCTTATACTGGCCTGCCCCATTGCCCTGTTTCACTGCTTTTTCGCAATTACTGACAATAGCAGCACGTAGGGTTAATTTACGTGAGTCAATTGTTTGTTTTGAAATGAGATTTGTGACAGCCTGACATCTGTCAAACCTCTTTGCTAGTTTTTATGTTAGTTTGGATCCTATCTGAATTATTTTCGTTATTTTTAATTAATTTGTCGTTATATATATGTTTTAAAGTTTTGGTTAGTTCTATGGGTTTTGTAGTGGCGTACAGTGCAACAGTTGTCACCGGTGTCACCGTCAACTTTTGATATATAGACTATGCCATATTGACACTTTGTAGTTCTCAGCGGCACAATGTGGTGGCAACAGTTAGCAATCTCCACGGCAACCACGAAATGAATTGCAAACTCCTGTACCCAAATTTGGCCAAATCGGCAGAGTAGAAATAGGAGTAGGCGACGTGATCTGCCGATTATGCCCTGGCTAAAAATGTCAAAAATAAATTTCAATTGTTTGTCTCCACCCATCAAAAAGTTACAAGGCCATCTAGAACATTTACGACATTACATACATACTTTTCATTTGGGTAGTATTTTTTCATGTTCAGAAAATAATACCTCATCTGTACCTTGTATGTAGATATGAAATGGATTAATTCTTAAATATGTTTTACTGTAATAAAAAAAAAATTATTTGAAAGCTACAAACGTAAACCATGGTATAATGAGAGGAACACAATGAATATTCTGCAGATTACAATAAAACCTGAAGGTAGAGATGAAGTGTTGATGCCTATATATGTAAAGTTACCGGAAATTACACTACAGATTTGGAAAGCAAAAAATTTCCCTTGTATGTCAGTTTTTTTATTTTTTCCGTATGAAAAAAAAAAAAAAGAAAAAGTTACCGGTGGTGCTAGTTTATACGAAGTCACCCGGTAGATGAGTAATCTCATAGTGGAGCAATATAGTTATTAGTTCTTAATATCCAACGATTAAATTTAATAATCAGTTGTTATGGGAGAACTCCAGATATAATACATAAAATCTGATAGATAACCTAAAAAATTCAGGATGAGAAAGTATTGAAATGTAAGTATACAAGGATTCACTTTTACTCTTACCAATTCAATAATAAAAAGGGCACGTGTGACACATATTGACCATGCGATGTGTACTGAGTGTTTTATGTATTAGATACATACAGCACATACTACTTAGGAAACATCACTTTTAATTCTTTTCTATCTTAAAATTTTACTACTACTTTTATGAGCGTTCAGACCCATACGAAATTTTCCAGTTCAGATTTTGCACCAATCTGTGTTAACGTGATAATTTGTTACTTTCTGCAGCAACTAGTTTAATTTGTTTTTAAATATACAGGGTGATCCAGCTTTAATCTTGATACTAATCTTCAGGAATCAATAGAACATTTTAAAATAATGTTCATTCATGTTCGTTTTGGAGATAGAGGGCATTGAAGTATGAACTTTTAGTAGTACTTTATTGGATGGAAAAAAGTGCATAGAGAAGAATAATAAATTCCACCTAGTTTGACATATTTTGTATACATATGAGTCCTTTAGTATAAATGGGCCTTTTGTATTTTATAAATGTATTATGCTATGGTTCACATACAACTTTGGTGAAAGTAAAACCAACTATATCATTTTTTTTTTTAATCCTTCCAAGGCAGTCTTTGTCTGAGGCAAATAGTTTTATGAACTACTAATAGGTTGAATTTGCAGATGCAAGCATTATATATTATACCAAATAAAGTATCAGTAATGTAATGTAATGTCACAAAAATATAATTTGAAAGATTACAATTACGGATTTTGTATTAATATTATCAAAACTACGATCAAAACTATTTTAAGATCAAAACTGCGTCAGAATATTTTAGAATAACTTTTAATATTAAAATATATTACCCAAAAGTTTTTTGTTAGAATTATGGAGTATCACATATGAAACAGAAATTAGTTTGGTACATACAAATATTAATCAATGAAACTTCTTCCATTGGAACATTTTATTATCAAAAAAACTATATGTATACATAGTCCCTGTGATATCAATTCTATAATCTACCTAAAGCTTGAGGAATCAATATATTTCTGGCGCAAAAATTGTTAGTGTATCTGTAAAACTCAAATGATGTGCCGCAATTTTATGACTATGAATTATAGGAATTTTATTCTATTTCGCTCAGAAACTTACTGATGTAAAATTTAGAATTATCATCAGTGCAATTATTGTAATTTATCTTCCACAGAAACAGAATAGCCACTATCATGCATATAAAAAAAACAAAAAACATCTAATTTTAGAAAAACATTAAAATTGAAGTTAATCAGTCAAAAATAGTTTGTTGGTCTCCCAAGTTTTTGTAGTCTATCAAAGGTGGAGGAACTCTATAAATTATGCTCATATATCTACACAAAGCAATAAAATAAGTACAAATATGTTTCCCTTAAATATATTTCTAGATTTAGAAGAATTTATTTGCATGTAAAGGTAGATTGTGTGATAATTTTAACGCTTTCAAATTTCCTTTAAAAATAGTTTTTTAGATTTAAATTAGTTTAGAAATATCAACAATATTCCAAGGATTTGAAGAAACATGCTTTTATAAAAACGACATTGTGAATCTTTTTAAAAATTATTGTTTTATTCAAATAAGGTGTTGAAATAAAATCAGCAAAGCGAGTAACAAGAAATTATACAGGGTTTCAAATAATTACTTTTATTACTGCTCGCTTTTAAAATGTCAGTGTTAATTTATAGTGGAATGAACCATCTTAACGCTAAACGCGTTCTAGGTAATTCCCCGAGTAGATAATTTTTTAATTGCTAAACATAAATAGAAATCTATATCAAATTCATAAAGGCATTAGATTAGTAATTAGAATTAGTATCAATTAGTAGAATTAGAAGTAATCTTGTGTTGCAAAATTATTACATAATTTGCTTCTTGCGCAGAACAATTGCCAAATAAAATACCCTTTATATATTTTTTTAAAATGTTCAGCAAATTAAGGCGGAGTTGACAAACAATCAGATAATGCAGATAACTGAAGCACAAAAATAGGTAATTATATATTATATTCAGGGTTGTTCCCAAATGAAGTGCTTTGCCAGCGGCTATAAGTAAAAAAAAAAATAAAATAGGGTCATCACTATTTAATTTATTAACACATTAAAAACCTTGGTGTACGGTGAATTAAACTGTTGAGCATTTTAAAGCAAGTTCAAAGTAACAAGCCAAAACTTGTTATATTTACCTTTCTGGTCAAAAAAGTAACAATTGCCCTGTGAAATAATGTACAAATTCTTCGGGTGATAATTTATCTTATAAAATAAAGATTTTTTTATATTCATAAAAGGTGTTCGTTACTATTTTTGATTTGATATTATATGTCCTTGTTATTTTTTATTTAAATGTTCTTTTTCGTTTGTTATATGTAACTTTCTTTTAAAGACTGCGTTATCAGTCATATGATGTACTTAATGTATTGTTATACCTAATTCAAGAATTATAATTACATTTAATATAAGTTGTTTTTTACTATTAATTGAGATATTCCATCTGTTTACCAGTTAATTAGATTATAGTTTTATTTATTTGTTTTTATTTTTGAAAAGTTGTGCGATATGTCGTAGTGTAGCAAATCTTATTATTGTAGCATATAAGCGATTCATTGGGGCGTCCGACAATTTGCATGTTGGCAACCAAGGAAAGGCCCTGCAAATACAAATATTTAGCTAACAGAAAGCTTTTATTTGAACCAAAGCGTTAACCTCCATTCATTTTCCGATACAACACCCTCTATATCTTATGTTTCTCTTGTAAGATACAAAAACACTTTTAATATGTTAAGTTAAGTGTGATTTTATCTTTGCCATGTTCTTTTCGAGTCAAATAAGTAGAAGTTTTAGTTTTTATAATGTATATTTATTTATTTTATTTGATATTTGATCAAAATTATTTGTTTTTTATTGTATAAAATTTTGCAAGTTGTTACCTATTAATGTATTTTAATAAATATTGTTAGAATTAATTTAAACTTTTTATTTACATGAAACATATTCTTACGTTCAATAAATGGTGAAAAAATTAAGAGAAAACACTGAGAAACTAACCAAAATAGGGAGTACGGTATATCAAAAACTGTGAGGGTCCTATACTCAATATCTCAGCAATTAAAATTATACAAATTGTATGTTAAAATAAAGCTTGTGCCAAAAAAATATATTTATATTTCATACTGGAATCATGGCTAACCATCAAGGAATTTTTCAAATTTTAAAGATAAAGCACAGAAAAAGAATGTTTATTAATAAAGGAAATAAGAACGTTTATAAATAAAAGCACAACTATCTAGGCACAAAAATGGCTGTTTATTTTGCATATTCTTAGTGTTGCAAATGGTGGTAACATCGCTCACTACCAGCAAGGTATTATTCAATATTTCCGGTAAATTCCGCAATTTGAGTTTCCCATCTATTTTTAATTTTCAAACAGCATTGATTTCATGCATAACCTTACAAATTGTTCTTCATTATATCACAAACATTAGCAGTCAGAATTTTTGAACTTTAAGCTTTCCTCCAACCCGGAGCGGCGAACTATTATAGTTCAAGTATTGTCCAGTATATACCCAAAACGAATTTAGAACGTTAAATTTGTTCTGCGCATGTACTGGACTGTGTATAAACAAAGCTATAGAATCCTTATTTATTGATAGATGTAGTAGTGTTTATTATTTACTAATATGCTGTGAAGTTAGATTGAGCAAATATTACAAAGGGTTTAATGTAAGTGGAAAGAGAAAATTTGTTGTAATTATTTAATCACAATTAATGATCTCACCTATATGCTTAGTCATACCTTGAAATTCTCAAGTATTCCTTCAAGAAACATATCCAGTGTCATTGCTTTCCATTCTTCTAATAATTTGATCTTCCATATTACTCCAAACTTTATTTTCAAGCAGAAGACCCAAACCATTGCCATTTTATTGTGCTCGAACTGTCATTTCAACGTCCCTGCTTTTTCATCTTACTTCATTATTCATAATTATGTCTGATTCAAATCTTTCTCTCTTTTAGTTATTTGTCCATCAACTATTTCAACTATAAAAACTTATTTTCCTTCTTTAATCTGTAAATTGTTTCAACCTTTCGAATTGCAGTTTGAAATTTTTCAGAAAAATAAAGAAAAATTTGTGTATTATTTACAATTTATTATTACTATAGCTCAAATATTGAACACTTCATGTTTTAAATTAAAATCTTAGTTTAGTACACTATAAAAAACTTATAAATAAAGAGTAATAAATATACAAAAAATTTACAGTCGTATCACATCACAGTGAACATTATTATTAGTTTTATCACATGTCAAACAGCAATTTCAGGTCCTGCAATGTTAATTTACTGTTAATGACTTGCTTCGTTCCCGTTAACATTGAATTAGCTATATCCAGTTTCTTCTCTTGCAAGTCTAATATTCTCTTCTCAATCGTGTCTGTAGCCATAAATCTGGAAAACAATTACCGCATTTCTGGGATAAAAATAATAATGATTTTAAAAATTATTTATCCATTCACTATCCTTCACAAATCAATTGCTTAATAATTATGTTATTTAATTTAATATTAATTAGAGATGTGCCGCGGACATGTCAGCTGGACATGTCCATCGGACATGTCGTGAAAAGTGGACATGTCCTGAGCTCCTGAGGACACTTTTCAAGACTGAAAAGTTGTATGCGCATGCGCGGATTATTTGTTACATTCATAATTCCCGCAAAAATATTCTGTGTTAATTTGTAAGGTTGGTACATGTAAAAACACTAAAAACAAAGGTATTTTAGTGATTTTCTTGTGATTTTGTTGGCGACTGTTTAACAGAAACTGACATATTTTAAATAAATATATAACCTCTTTTGTGTTTCTACACTTTTGGCAAAGTTCATCAAATAATCAGTTAATTTAACAGATAAATATTTTATAAATCCACAACCATGACGCCAAAATCAAAAGTTTGGCTATATTTTTCTGCCTTGGGCAAAAATCAGTATAAATGTAACTTTTGCTCAAAAACAATGTTTAAGAATTCCAGTAGGATGGAGAGACATTTAAATAATTGTATTAGTTGTCCGGGGAATATTAGAAAACAGTTTATAATGTTAAAGTCTAAAGTGAATAAGGAAAATGAAAATATATCGAGTAAGTTATTAAAACATTTGACTTGTGAAGAATTAATTTTCACTTTCCATACCTATATGTATTTTATTCTTTGTTTTTGATGTTCTACTTTTTCTTATTTACAGTAAGTTCTGAAATAATTGATTTCAATGAAAATAACATAAATCTTGGTAAGGCACCCACTTCCTCATCTAATTTATCTGCAAGTTCGGTAGCTACCAATATTGCTAGTATTTCTCAAACTACATCCGTGTCCGTTCACTCCCAATCAAGAATATCAAGACAAACTATCACACCATTTTTTGATAATATAACACCAGAAGAACAAACTGCACTACAGATTTTATTTGCCAGAGCAACATATACAAGTCAAATACCATTTGCAGCATTAACAGAAAATATTTATTGGAATCGGTTTTTTTATAAGCTTCGGCCCAGTTTCAAAATTCCGTCTCGAAAACTACTTAGCACAAGTCTATTGAGTAACGAATATCAAAGAGTAGAAATTGAAGTAGAAAACTGTATCTCTCATGCAAATCACTTAAGCATACAATGTGATGGATGGTCGAATATAAGAAACGAGTCTATTGTTAACATTGTCGTAACGACACCCATCCCATTCGTGGTTCAGTCAATTGCTATGGGGAAAAACAGGCATACTAGTGAATATATGGCAGAATTATTAGGCAACGTTTTGGAAAAATATGGACCATCAAAGTTTTTGGTTATGATAACTGATAATGCTCCTAATATGTTAAAATGTTTGTCAATACTAAAACAAAAATATAATCATTTATATGGATATGGCTGCTTAGCGCATACTATACATTTAATAATAGGTGACATAATGGGTACTAAAACAGGCAGCAGGTTGATGGCAAATGCTAAAATATGCATTAGATGTATTAACAATACACATGTTTTAAATAGTCTATTTAAAGAAATTTGCAAACAAAAAGATATTAATATTAGTTTGAAAATGCCTGTGGTTACTCGATGGGGCTCCACAAAAGAATGTCTTCAGAGTTTATTAGACTGCAAACCAGCTTTAAGAACTTTAGCTGTAAGCGAGGAGGCAGAAGATTTAATTCAAACTGCGCATACTTTAAGAAAAAATTTATTTAAAAAGTTCAGTAAGCTTGTGTTAAACGAGGAATTTTGGACAAAGACGAGTGCATTTCTATCTATCATTGAACCTCTCACAAGTTGGATTTTAAAGCTGGAAAGTAATAAACCAACAATACATTTGGTATGCCAAGCATTTATTCAAATTGAAACCATTTTTCAAGATTTTTTAAATAACGCAAAGCTGAGTGAGGCAGAGCGAACTACAGTTTCAAAAAAATTTGAAGAAAGGAGGCAATCCAGCTTAAATGAATTACATTTTGCAGCTGATCTGCTTAACCCCTCTTCTGAAGGATCAAATTTAACTAATGAGGCCAGAATTTCGGCAATGAAATGTATATCAAAAGTAGGACAAGATATGGGACTTAATGTTGATAAAATCAAAATGGAATTGTTCAACTATATAGCTCGTGAGAATATATGGGCAGAAACATATATGTGGGAAAATGTTACTTTAAATAGTCCGTTATCTTGGTGGAAAATATTTTGTGCAGATTCTTTTCTAAGAGAAGTAGCAGAGAAAATTTTATCAATGCCATCGACCTCTGCTGCTACTGAAAGGTCTTTCAAAAGCTTTAGTTTAGTTCACACAAAAAAAAGAAATAGGTTGCTAAATGAAACTGTTTCTAAGTTAGCGTATATAAAACACAATTTAAATTTATTAAATATATCATCCAAGACTAGCACGAAGGATCTGAACAAAGATCAACAAATATATATGGATCTAGTAAATGAAACACAGGCCAATTCTCATGAAATGATTACTGAAGACATAGCTGGAGTTGACATAAGATACGAAGATATATTAGGTACGAATGCAGAGATGGATGAAGTAGATATCGATGAAGAAGAAGTTTCGAGTGATTCAGAAATGATGGCTGATAATGAAATTTTAGATAGTGAAACAGATGCTGAAGAGTATGATATCAAAGATTTGATAGAAGAATCAGACAATGACGGTGACAGTGAGTTAGACAATCAAGACCAAGAAGCAGCAGAACATGGAAATGAAGGACAACAAATGGTGACAGAAGAAACAGCATCTAGCTCATATCCTCGAGAATATTTATCAGTATCAAATTTAACCGAAGGTCACGAAAAAAAAATATTAATATTAAATAAAGACTTTACAATTATTTCAAATTCACTAAATTCAAACATATCACAAACTTATCAAAAATAAATTCAAGGTATATTTTTAATCTTTTATAAGTATTTACTTTTTATATTAACACTGATCTCAGCTTGTCAACATATTGTACAATATTTAATATTTCAAAGACAAATAAAAAAATATTAGAAGTAAAGAGCACATTTTTTTATAAATTTAAAATTAAATAAGTTACAAAAACAAATCAAGCATGTAACATCGAACACGTTCATTTCACATGATTTTATGTTTTATATCAAACAAAAATGAGACATTTTAATGAAAAATTAATCAAAAATAAAAAGTAACATTATTTAATAAAACACATGTTAATTAGAATAAAAGTAATATTTTGTTTTGTCTGCCTCCAAGCAGCGACATTTTTCAAAACATGATATCACGCATAGGTGCCTTATTAGGTTCAAGGTCAAAAGTACTTTTCCAGACATGTCCGGACATTTCACCGACATGTCCAACGGACATGTCCGTAACACACTTTTCCGAAAAGTGCCCATCTCTAATATTAATATTAATTAATACTGATGTTAGTTGATGGTTATAGCCAAAATGTTGTATGAATAGAAATTGATCAAGTCTTTTTAAGTACAGACAAAAAATTCTTACTTGTACACAAACACTGGTTTCAGCTGCCCCACCCTATATATACGGTCTTGTGCTTGATTCTCTAGCTGAGGATTCCAATGTAAATCAAGCAAAAACAAATGATTAGCTCCAACTAAATTCAAACCAACTCCTCCTGCAGTAAGCGATAGCAGCAATATCTAAAAGAAATAAACCAAGAACCAGGTAACAAATGCTTGAGACTATTTTCCAGCGTTATGAATATGTTAAAGTTTGCTCCTGAAGATCTTTAATTTTTTGTAATTCAAGAAATCTTTGTCTGTAAAATAACTTAACTTAATTGTGGCTTAATTAGTTTAACTGAACCTGACATCATGCTTCTTTGATATCTACATAATAACTTTCAATTTAATTAAATTTCACAATGTATTTTGAGTCATTCAAAAGTGTCTCCGCACTAGATTGAAGTGGCTTGAGTGTATGCCAAGTTATTTCAATAACCAAAAATAAAAAATTGCAGAAAATATTTTACATTTATGACCTTTGACAGATTTTGATATGAAAATGTCAAATTCAATGCCTCATTCAACTTTGTGTACTCAATATATGCAAATGACTATCAACCATAGTTTATATTTTGAAGAGGCCTTTTGCCTCTAGATTTTTCTAGATGGAGAAATATTTTGTATATACATACCTTCATTTTGTCATTGGCATCGTTGAATTTATCGACCATGACCATTCGTTTATTCACAGGAATTGATCCGTCAAGTTGATCGAAGGGAATACGTTCCCTGTCTAAATGGTACGCTATTAGTCTTAAGAATGATGGCCACTGAGAGACAATAATGGCTTTATCACTAGTTCCAACCACTTTCTCTCTAAGAACTTTTAAAGCAGTCTTTATCTAAAATATACATAAATTAAAGTAATTTTTCTAGTATTGTTAACTTTCTGAAAATTTTCCGATAAATTATGGTACATCTCCCCGATCCTGTTTCTAGACTGCTTTTCTTTTCGTTAATGAATGTAAGATATGGTCAGCATATTTACCCTTCTTAAATTTTTTCTCAGCTTTTTGCCTTGTTTTCGCGGATCATTTAACCCAATTTAATGTGTCACCATGGGGAGGTGATATTATTCTCATATAATTTTGCACAATAAATGCACGCACCTATTTTCATCTTCTTAAAATTTAAAATTTTTCACGTTTCATAATGAGACCACAAAAATGTATTTTTTTAAAGATTTACATAAACAAATTTTTATTTTTGCTTACCATAAATTAGATTTTGTATTTAAGCTTACGTTAGTTACGTCAGATATAAAACTATAGTTAAACGGTGGAAATTGCATAAAAGGGTCCTAAATTTTCTTACTTACCTACTTTTGACTAACCACTAGATTTTTTACGGCATGTTAACTGTTTAATCAAAATACAAAAGCCGAAGCTTATTTTAAGATTACTTACCTTGCTGCTTACTCGTTCCTTTGAAAAGACGGGATTTGAAGGGTTTAATAAGCTCTTGGCAGCTTCTTTTAAACCAGGGGCATCTTCTTGGCTAGCTAAACCCTCTGCTGGATTAAACGAGTTTTGATCATATTTGTCATCATCAAGACCTAATTTATTTAACTGATCGAGGAAATTAAATTCTTCTGGATTTCCGTCTTCGTCTAGGTCCTCCATATCTTCGTGCAACATCTAGAAATTGATATGTGATAAACTTCACAGTCCAACAAGTGTATTGCTCTACACTCCACATAGATTCATCCAAGTTCACATAATTAGAATGTGAATAAACATTAAATTTATATCATTTGCTTTACTATAATAATAATATACACGGTTATTCAGAACATATCTCTAAAACTTTGAGGATATGTGCATCCTTAAATAAGAAATCGATATCACCAAAAAAATTTATAATAAAAGTCTTAGGATTTCCCGTAAACAATGTTTAAAGTTATACCATTATAAAGGGCTACGTAGATGGGCAACTGTACTTCAACGACATCTGATATACCACATTCCTAAGAATGTGGTAAAAAAAAGTAAACACGTTTTTGTACCTGGAACGCCTGGTTAAGACCGAGCGAATAGAGTGGGAGTGGGGACAATATCTCTATTGTCTATTCAGTCATCAGTCTATCTGTGTCCTCTCTCAGTGCCGGTGTTTTATTTATCGTAGGAGTGTTAAACTGTAAAATTTTCAAAATGGCTCATATGTACAGTAATGGGCTGTGCTGAGTTAATGGACTGGTTACCAGTGGATTATCAATTACGAGTTAGGTTTTGTGAGTGATTGTTGCAGCAAAATGCTGAAAATCCCCAATTTACTTAATAATTTGCGTTTACAAGATCAGCAACCAGGAGGAACATTCGGTTTAGTGCCCAAAAGTGTGTACAAGTCGAGGAATATTATTTCGAACAGCTTTTGTAACAAGGTATGTGCAAATTTTTTATAAATTTCATGTTTCAAATTCCTAGTAATCAAGTAGCGCAATTATTCAAAATTAGTGTAACAAAATTTTATTCATTTTAAAGACACGTCACTTTGGTTACATTTATCTATCTTTAAGTTTATTTTAAAGTAAAAACGCTGCAAATCTTTTTTGCGCCGGGTGTCGGTATACTCTCAGAACTTCCGAAGTTTTTTCGTGCTAGCCAGTTTGCATTGTCAGTCCCAAGGTCACTCCATTACAGTGGACCAGTATCCAGCGGTGTGCAATGAAAAATTTTTAAATAGTTTTCAGAACCCACCAAAAAATTTTTTTTTGCACTACCACATTTGTACATGTATGTTGCACATCCCCAAATTTTATTATGGATAAATTCTGAATAACCCTGTATAATTTTGTAATACTTACACTTGTTATTAAAGAAGGGTGACAACATATTTGCCTTAACCTCAACAGAAGAACCAAAATTTCATGTTGCTTGATATCACGAACCTTGTGAAAACGCAGCAACTGCTCTCGCATCTTAAAATACTCCTTGTTCGGACCATTTGGTTCTAAAAAATTGATAATATTTAATAAATTAAAAGGTACAGGAATCGATTTTACTGCTTATAATCATAACTTACGATTGGCAAAATTAGTGTACTGCAAATCAAGTGCATCCTGATTTTTCTCGGCTCTCTGATGAAGAAACTGCGCAAACAGGGTTCTAGAAAACAGTAGAATTTTCTGATAGACCTCCATTTCGTTCTTACTCAATTCTACGGAAATTAATTCCCACTTTCTTTCTGGCATGCACTGCAGAGCACCCTTCTCCATTAATTCTACTTTTGTTCTCCGCAGCATGAGTGATGAAATAACTGTATGAAGCCGTTCTTGGCCACCAGTGCTTTTATCGCCGACCCATCTTTTCCACACCTAATAACATGCTCTAGTTGAAAGATAATTTTAAATTTGCTAGACATAATAAAAACACTTAATTTTTGGTTATTGGCGAGTTGAATGCGAACATGGCATTTTTTTGTTTCTTTACATGACAAGCAGAAATCAAATGAGATATCGGGGTACCCTTTGAGAATTATTTGAAGCATTTTTGGCAGCATTGACAAATATTTGCGGAGGTGTCAAGCTCTGGAGCTCAATACTCTCATTTTGCTCAGAAATCTTACGTACTGCAATTTGATGCACTCATTCTACTCAGAAATGTTATGCACTGCAACGCAATTGCTGGTTCAGTAAAAACAGCACATCATTTTAATAAATTCCTAAATGCTTGAAAATCGCTGTGCAGAAATGAAAAGAATAATTATTATTTCTAGTTTCAATTTTTTTATTTTGATATTCTCCTAACCTTTCCACCTTTTTGATACCATGTGACCTGACTCCAGGTCTGATTGCTCATTTCGAATTTGGAAATGTTAAAATTGATAACACGTTCAGCCAATCAATCAAATTAGTAAAAGTACTTACACGAAGACATTTTTTGAATTTCCTTCAGAAACTTGAAATTTAGATATTGAGATCAGACTACTCATATATAATACGCCCAATATTTGAATATTTCCGAAAATTTACAGAATTTCCAAGTGAAATTTACTTGTATACAGGGTTATTCAGAACTTATCTCTAAAACTTTGAGGATATGTGCATCCTTAAATAAGAAATCGATATCACCAAAAAAATTTATAATAAGTCTTTGGATTTCCCGTAAACAATGTTAAAAGTTATACCATTATAAAGGACTACGTAGATGGGCAACTGGTACTTCAACGACATCTGATATACCACATTCCTGCAAAAAAAGAGTAAACAAGTTTTTGTACATGGAACGTCTGGTCAACACCGAGCGAATAGAGTTGGAGTGGGGATAATATCTCTATTGTCTATCTGTGTCGCTCTCTCAGTGCCGGTGTTTTATTTATCATAGGAGTGTTAAAACTTTAAAATTTTCAAAATGGCTCAAGTGTACAGTAATGCTGAGTTAATGGACATGATTCTTATTTATGGCGAAGTTGGACTTTTACGGCAGTGGTACAATGTGGCCGTGATACTGGCAATTTATGTCCAAATCACGGACGAGATGGTGGCCCGGGACGACCACAATGTATTTTAGCAGATCAACGGTGTGGCACTTACTACACGAAGCTCAGTTTTATCCGTATCATATCCAGCGTGTTCAAGCACTATAAGCACTGGAGTTAGGTTTTTGTGAGATGTACCGTACCAAAGTGGAAACAGTCGAGCAATTTGTGTTTACAAGATCAGCAACCAGGAGAAACATTCGCTTTAGTGCGGCAAAATGGGATAAGGCGTGCCTAAAAGTGTGTACAAGTCGAGGGACAAAATTTCGAACAGCTTTTGTAACAAGGTATGTGCAAATTTTTTATAAATTTCATGTTTCTAATACCTAGTAATCAAGCAGCGCAATTCTTCAAAATTAGTGTAACAAATTTTATTCATTTTAAAGACACGTCACTTTGGTCACATCTATCTATCTTTCAGTTTATTTTAAAGTAAAAACGCTGCAAATCTTTTTTCCGCCGGGTGTCGGTATACTCTCAGAACTTGCGAAGTTTTTTTTCGTGCTATATGTGACATCGCCAGTTTGCATTGTCAGTCCCAAGGTAACTCCATTACAGTGGACCAGTATCCAGCGGCGTGCAATTAAAAATTTTTAAATAGTTTTCAGAACGCGCCAAAAAATTTTTTTTTTGCACTACTACATTTGTACATGTATGTTGAACATCCCCAAATTTTATTATGGATAAGTTCTGAATAACGCTATATAATTTTTTTTTTTAGTTTTCAAGTTATCAAGTGACGAAATGTAATGTCTGTATATAACCCACTCTGTATATCTGAATTGTTGTTGTTGCTTTTACATGCAATTTTTATAATAAAAATTACCTGTATATCGTCAAATGGTGTGCACCTTATGAACTTCAGCAGAGCGTACATATCCAGTTCCTTATTGTGTACGGGAGTACCTGTCAATGCCCATCTCGATTTAGCAGCCAACCTACAAACAGCCTCGGATGTTTGTGATTTATGATTTCTGATTTGATGTGCCTCATCAACAATAATTCTCCTCCATTTAACTCGAAACACAGCACCATTTTTTTCACATTCATTCATTACAATTGCGTAAGTCGTAATAACCATATCGTGCTCTGCTAATCTAAAATTATAAAAAATGATCTGCTTGTGGCAAAACCGGAAATGATTCCTTACTTCTTTGGTTTCGTTTCTCTTTTTGGTCCATGATACAATTCACAAGATGCAAGGCCCCTCTTTGTTCTTCTTTCCAACTCTCCAGACCACTGATTTAACAAACTAGCAGGGCAAACCACTAGTGTACCACCTTTAAACTTATGTGAAGATGCATTCGGCTGATTTTCACTGTCTGACTGATCGTTTTGGCTATCCTCAATCTCCCTCATTTTTAACATTAAAGATATCATTGTCAGGGTCTTCCCCAAACCCATATCATCAGCTGAAAATAGTTTTTTTTATCAAATTCGTGATTTTTCACGTGAATATGCGTGATTTTTCAACACTGATTGGTCATCGTGATAACCGTTCGCGATAAAAGTTTTCGCACTTGATGAACTTACACAACATTTAACAATGGTCGCGGTAATTGTGGTTTATAGTAAAAATATACATAAAAAAAAGGTGTTTAGTTTGTTAGAAGTAAATCCCCGCACACCTTGGTTTTGGCATGATGCATCATGACTGTTTTCGACACTGGTCATGATGACCAATTACAAACGATTAAATATGAAATAACTGGAAGGCTAAAAAAAATAAATTTACCCAGAATACCACCAGAGGGTTTCTGCTTCTCCCTCCATATAAGCCACGCTAAAGCGCTTCTCTGATGAGGCATCAATTCAACTTTTAAACCATTTGGGTCCTTCTCTAGTGTAGTCTCTTTAGGGCAACTTTCTAACGATCCATGCAGCTGCTGCAATCTATCCATAGTCAGTGCCTTTTGGGCATTATAAGTGGACATGGCTTGTTTTCCAAAGGTTTTTGGCATCACGGCACTAGCTTTGGCTTCGATTTCCTCCCAAGATGCTTGTACTTTCTTCAAGGCTTGGCCATTTAGTATTTCAGGAGGATCTTCTAAAAATTGCAATATTTGCATAAATAATTTAACAAAGACCAATAATAAATAAAAATAGTTGAAAAAGATATAAATAATAAATGATTAGTTTACCCTTTGACACCACCATCCTTGACATTTTTTCCACTTCTTGTATTAACATTCTCTCTATTGCTGCATGTCTGTCCTTTATCAATTTCCCTTTATCGGGAAGACCTGCCATATTTACAGTTCTTAATAAATTATCAGCTTTTTGTAAATCTAGTTCTATCTTTCTGATTTTTTCTTTGTGATTTGCCATTTCTGTCGGAGAAACCTACAAAAAGATACTCTACTGAAACATATTGAATTGATATAACTTCTTTTATATTCATTCATTTTTATTTTTCATTTTTCAGTATCTATCTTTCATTTTCTTTTGTATAAAAAAAGAGGGTTTGGGAAAATAATAATCAAAAAAGTAAACATAATATAAACGATATTCATTACTTCAGGAAGAAATGATTAAATTAATTGTTATTGCAGATTGAAACATTCCAATACAACCAAAATAAAATTCGGACAAAAGCGGTGTGAAAACTGTAACCAGGATACCGATTCTCGAATGATGCGAACAAATTTGAAATTTTTATGTAAAAACGATGTACAAGGTGGCCCGTTTAATATGGGCCTATACCTTATCTCAGAAACTACAAGTCCCATGGAAAAAAAAATTAAATGAAATTATTTTTTTCAAAGTTATCTTCAATTTTTTAATATTTTCAAATTTATAACCTGTTTATATACAGGGCGATGAACTAAAGTTCCTTTTTTTTTAAATAGCACACCCTATATATTATTACATTTTCAGAAAGCCCTTCTAAAGACAAGTTCAATGATATATGACATGATGGGTCTGACGCTCACCGTTTCGGAGTTATTGACAATTATCTTCAGGAAATAGCCCATATTAAAATCGCGCTAGAAAAGTTAATAATTAAGTTTTTGAGCATTAACTTGCGCCAAGAGATTTCTAATTTTATTGACTTTATTATATAATTACTAAATATTCAGTTTATAAAAAAAAATCACCGTGTTGCCACATTTCGAAAAGCATAAATTCTCACGATTTTTTCAAATGGAACACCCTGTATATTGTTACATTTCTAGAAAGCCCTTCTATCGACAAATTCAAAGATATATGATATGATGGGTTAGTATCCCATCGTTTGTGAATGATTATTCTCAGAATATGGGATTTTAATATTGGCCATTTCCCGAAGATAATACTCAATAACTCCTAAACGGTGAGCATCAGACCTATCCTATTATATATCATTGAACTTGTCTTTAGAAGGGCTTTCTGAAAATATAATAATATATAGGGTGTGCTATTTAAAAAAAGTGTTATTATTAATATTAAAAAAATTAAAGATAACTTTGAAAAAAACAATTTCGTATAATTTTTTTTCGATGGGACTTGTAGTTTCTGAGTTAAGGTATAGGCCCATATTAAACGGGCCACCTTGTACATTGACACTGTGTGGGTGAAATGAGAACTAATAATCGCAGCATCTGTATTACTCATATAAATTAACTTACAAAAAAAAAACTTTCAGACTTACATCTATAACATTAAGAGGCTTCTCCTTTTCTGTAACTACTTTTGGGGTACCTATTTTTTGCTTAACCACCATCGAGTCCAAAGTTGTCTGTTTAGTGACTTTTTTCACTCGTGGGAAAGTTGCAGGAAAAGGAGGAGGACTTACTTCCCCACTACTAACATCAATAATCTCGTCGTCATCATCAGTCAATACTTCTATACTACTGGAAGAACTAGGAGATGGAGAAGGTATAATTGGTTTAACGTTTCTAGGTGTCAGCATAGAGTCATTGTCTTGTTTCTGTATAGTTTTTGTTGGAGTGCTAGTTTGAGGAGTTGTGGACTCTTTCAAATGCTTCAAAATCCTCGGAGTGTCAACAGACTTATTGAACAATCTTTTGGATCCTGCCTTGGGAGTGTTTTGATTTTCTAGAAATATGAAACAATAGCATTTGTTAACATAATATGCTCTAAATGAGGTTCTAACTTGCAATGATACATCGGGAAAATTGAACTTAACAACATAACTTCAGGACATCTATGTAAATGGTAATACACTTTCGGGTTTTAATCAATCTTGCATTGACTATAACTTAAATATGCTGTTAATCAATAACGTAGAGGCAGAAGAGGTGCAGGAAGCAATTAAATCCCTGAAACCCAGAGCGTCAACAGGAGAAGATGGAATTCCTCCTTATTTCTTTAAAGCATTTTGTGATATATTAGTAAATCCTATTACAATTTTAATAAACAAATCGCCAAGAGAGAATTGTTTCCCTGATGATTTAAAAATACGTCGCGTTTCACCCATTCATAAGAGTGGTAATACGAGGCTTATTGAGAATTACAGACCGGTGACAATTTTACCTGCACTTTCTAAAATATTTGAGAGGGTATTACATACAAAGATAAATCAACATGTAAAGTCAGTGATAATACCTAATCAACATGGATTTTTAGGGAAAAAATCCACAGTTACCAATCTTACGGTTTTTACTGAGTTTGTTGCCTATCATCTTGGCTCTGGTTGTCAGGTAGATGCCATTTACACTGACTTGGCAAAAGTATTTGATAGGGTCAACCATTCAGTTTTGATAAAAAAGCTGGAATATTTTTCTTTCCACCCTAATCTAATACAATATTTAAAATCGTACTTATCAAATAGAATTCAATATGTTAAATTCAATCACAGCGTTTCAAATCAGTTCATTGCTACATCGGCGGTGCCTCAAGGTTCCATCCTTGGACCACTCCTCTTTGTGATGTTTGTTAATGATATTTCTGGATATATTAAAAACTCTGAATTCCTATTGTATGTAGATGACCTAAAAATTTATAGAGTTATCCAGGGTGAAGCGGACTGCAAAAAACTCCAGATGGATATTGGCGCGTTGATAACTTTCTGTAATGACAATTACTTAAAGCTTAATATTGTCAAATGCAAGAGCTTGACATTTAACCGATCTAGGTCATCAGTCGTGTACGGTTATAAAATTGACAGTGTTGAGCTTACTAGAGTTAATGAGATGGTGGACCTGGGTGTGCTATTTACTGAAAACCTTATGTTCACTGACCACGTTAGGGGGCTTTGTAATCAAGGTATGAGAAGACTAGGATTTGTGCTTAGGTGTTGTAAAGATTTTGGTAACTTAAATACTCATGTTTTATTATTCAATACGTTTATTAGATCCAAGTTAGAGTATGCTTTTGTGGTTTGGAATACTAAAACCCTATCCCACTCTGAAATGATTGAACGAATACAAAAAAAATTTTTAAGATCTGTCTATTATAAACGCTATGGGGTTTATCCTCTTTTTCCAAACCATGTATCATACAATGATCAACTTAGTGAGTTTAGTGTTGTTAGATTAGATAAGCGCATTCTGGATATAATTCTGTGATATAATTTTTGTTGTTAATAATATCAATAATAATTTAGTGGTCGGAGATTTATTACAATATTGTTACGGAAGCTCACCTACCTTGCTAGTGAATCTGCCTGTTTTGTTAATTCATTTCTTATTGTTTATAAATTAATATTTGTAAAATCTTTAGGTTGACGTTTCTAATCTAGAATTTTCATTTAAGTCATAGAATCGTTCCATTAGGTTCCGGAATCCAAAAGGAAGCTCCTGAATATTCCAGAAGTTTGAAAAATATATAAATACTCGTGATTTCAAGAGGACGGGGTTTTTTTAATCGAAAGCGTGAGCGCGTTCAACCGAAACGTCAAACTAAGGAATTTGTGTTGACAGTTGTGAAAAAGAGTTGAAGTTTGTATCTAGTGACAATAAAGATTTGTGTTGTTTTGTCGAACAAGCTGGTTTAATCCGTTTGGAGGTTAGACAAACGTTACATTTGGTGTCAGAAGTGCGACGTTCCACGACGTGAAACGTTCGAGGATTAAAAAAAAAAAAAAAAAAAGATCAAATAGTAAGTGTATGCCAGTTACCAGATCGAAATCGATAAAAATGGAAGAGACCTTGACACAATTAATGGAAATGATGAAGGAGATAAAAAACGAAATGAAGAATAACCAAGAAGAACTGAAGAACAGTCAAGAAGAACTAAAGAACAGTCAAGATGAATTAAAAAACGAAATGAAGAATAACCAAGAAGAACTGAAGAACAGTCAAGAAGAACTGAAGAACAGCCAAGAAGAACTAAAGAACAGTTTAGAAGAAAGCAATAAAAAGTTAGAAGAGCTAATGAAAGAAAAATTCAAAGATTTTGAAGAAACTGTAGAGGAAGAAATAAATCAATTGAGGAATAGTATGCAAGACGAAGTCCAAATTGTAAAAGAAAGTGTGAGTACGCTGAGGTGTGAAGTCGAAGAGAGAGTCAACGAAATGCAGAAAGTCAACAGTACGTTGAAGTGTGAAGTCGAAGAGATGCAGAAAGAAGTCATCCGAAAATTCACACAGCTGTCCACGACAGGAGTTATTAAAGTTGAAAGTAATCCTGCATCTTCGAGGGTCAAGCCACCAACATTTGATGGAAAGGTACCATGGAGCACATACTTAAAGCAATTTGAGGCGGCTGCCATGGCAAATAACTGGTCCGAAGGTGAAAAGGCGATATCGTTAACTGTAGCTCTAAGAGGTGAGGCTATGGAAATCTTAAGAACGATGCCTGAGCAGAACAAAACCGATTATGAAATGCTGAAAAGTGCTCTCGAAATGAGGTATGGTGAAGCCCACATGCAACATGTTTACCAGGCTCAATTAAAGGGTAGAAGACAACGATTCGAAGAAAATATTCAGCAATATGAGGCCGACATAGCCCGGATGGTGAAGCTAGCTTACCCCACTGCCCCTGTAGAGTTCCAAGAGCAATTAGCTGTAAGTAGCTTCATAGATGGACTGCGAGACCCTGAAATCAGTCAGGCGTTGAGGTTAGCCAGAAACAAAACCATTTCCGAAGCTTTGGCGCAGGCGTTAGAAATTGAAGCTGCTCAACAAGCATCCAGACGGGGTCAAGGCAGAGCAAGGCTAATTAAATATCAGCCAGCCGACTATCGAAGTAATGACAAAAATGTGGAGGTATTGCTGAAAAATTTTCAAGATTTATTGAACAATTTCCAAACCGAACGGAATCATACCGACTCTGCTACATTTAGCAGACGTAGATCCATACGATGCTGGAATTGCGGGGACGAAGGGCATCTCAGGAATCGATGCCCTAAAAACACATCAGAACAGGACCAGGGAAACGCCAATTAGCCAGCTTTGAGGGGCGAAAGCTGGTGAGGTGCTACCAAGCCCCACCAACCATGAAGATCAAGGTTACCCGGCTGCACAACAACAGCAACAGCTTGGTAGTACCAGGGCGAATATGCGGCCGGGAATGCGAAATGGTCCTTGATACTGGCTCAAGTCACACCATAGTAAGGCCAGACATCGTAGCCCATTGTAGAATTCAGAAGCCAGACAGAAACTTCATTTTGGAAACAGCAAACGGGGAAGTCATACCAGTAAAAGGCCTCCATGTGGCAAACATCTGTTTAGGAACAAATACATTCCAACAAGACATCCTTGTAGCCGACATCACCGATGACGTCATTCTTGGTCTGAATATCATGACTGAGCATAATTTTATCCTGGATCTTCCTCAGAGACTACTAAAGACCAAAGGTGAAGAAATTTTAATGCATTATCCTGAAGTGAGAAATCTACCGATTAAAACCGTTAAAGCATTAGAAGACATTATTCTACCGGCGGCATCAGAAGTAACTATTGAGGCAATTTGTAACAGTTCGGCGGCTTTTGAAGAAACAGTAATTGTGGAACCAGAACCGGAGAGCAATCTTTTCAAAAGAGGAATTTTAATAGGAAAGACTCTAACACAAAAGAAGAACGACTCAGTGTTGGTGAGAATGTTAAATCTGAAAGACTACCCACAGGAAGTGAAGAAAGGAGAATCCTTGGGAGTTTGTCAGATAGTCGATGTGGTTTTCAAGAATGTAGAATCATCAACAGCACGCGGTGACTCTCGAATACTGCCGGAAATTCTGCAAAACCTTGTTAACCGATCCACGTTATCATTGCCATCGGAGGACGTTCATAAAGTAGAAGAATTATTAAGACAATACCAAGATGTATTCTCACTAACTGAGAACGATGTAGGAAGAACTGACCTAGTTCAACACCGCATAAATACCAGCGGCACCGCTCCAATTAAGCAAGCCCCACGAAGAATTCCATTGGCCAAACAAGAAGAAGTATCGAAATTGTTGAGCGAGATGCAACAACAGGGAGTCATTGAACCATCGCAAAGTCCATGGACCTCTCCAGTAGTTTTGGTGAGGAAGAAAGACGGTTCTACTAGATTTTGTGTTGACTACCGAAGATTAAATGATGTCACCAAGAAGGACAGTTATCCGTTGCCAAGAATAGACGACACTCTGGACACATTATCTGGATCTCAATGGTTTTCTACTTTAGACCTGAAAAGTGGCTACTGGCAAGTCCAACTTCATGCGGACGACAAAGAAAAGACAGCTTTTTCCATTGGGACAGGTTTGTGGCAATTCAACGTTATGCCGTTTGGGCTTTGTAACGCGCCAGCCACGTTTGAAAGACTGATGGAAACAATTCTCCGTGGAATGACGTGGAAAACCTGTCTAGTCTATCTTGACGATGTGATAATACTTGGCAAAAACTTTGAAGATCATTTAAAGAATGTACAGGAAGTCTTGCAAAAGTTAAGAGAAGCCCAACTGAAGCTAAGTCCCAAGAAATGCATGCTCTTCCAAAAAGAAGTCAGGTATTTAGGACACATTATTTCTGCAGATGGAGTCAAGACTGATCCGGAGAAAACTGAAACCATTTGGAAATGGCCAGTGCCGAGAGACAAACATGAGTTAAGGAGTTTTCTGGGACTTTGCACATACTATCGGAAGTTTGTGAAAAATTTTGCCGATATCGCCAAACCTCTGCATCGACTTACCGAAAATAGCCAACCATTTATGTGGACGCAACAGTGTCAGGAAGCTTTTCAGAAGCTTAAAGGCGCCCTGTGTTCTCCCCCGATCCTGTCATATCCAATTCCTGGAAAGAAGTTCATCGTAGACACTGACGCCAGCAATACTGGAATTGGAGGGGTACTATCGCAAGTAGAGGAAGGACAAGAGAAAGTGATTGCCTACTTTAGTAAAGTTCTTTCCAAGCAAGAGATGAACTACTGTGTGACTAGGAGAGAGTTACTTGCCATTGTCAAAACAGTGGAGCATTTTCACAAGTATCTCTATGGTCAGCCGTTCATTTTGAGAACCGACCATGCTTCATTGAAGTGGCTCCTGCAATTCAAGAACCCGGAAGGCCAAGTGGCAAGATGGCTTCAACGTTTGCAAGAGTACGACTTCAAAATTGAACACCGAAGAGGACAGAGCCATCGCAACGCTGACGCTTTATCCAGAAGGCCATGCCTTCCTGATTGTAGATATTGCTTGCGACAGGAAGCAAGGGAACAGGACGATTTTCATTGCCGAAGAATTAGCATCCAAGGCCCAGAACATTGGGATAGTAGAAGCCTTGCTAAAGAACAGAGTGAAGATCCAGAGTTTGGCTCAATTTTCCAATGGAAAATAAATAAAATGGATAGACCTGATTGGCAGGATATTTCCAATAAATCTCCATCTCTGAAAAGTTACTGGGCATTATGGGACTCCCTAGTTGTAGAAAATGGCCTACTAAAAAGAGTATGGGAGAGTCCGGACGGCAAAGAAAGGAACTACCAGACTGTATTACCTAGGACAAGAGTTCCAGAAGTTCTCCAAGCGGTTCATAGTGGCGTTGGTGGTGGACATTTTGGAATCAATAAGACTTTGAACAAGGTCAGAGAGCGATTCTACTGGCTTGGGAGTCGTTCCGATGTGGAAGAATGGTGCCGGCGTTGTGAAACCTGCGCCTCTAGTAAGGGACCAATGACTCGAAGTCGCGGCCAGATGAAGCAGTATAATGTCGGTGCTCCATTTGAAAGAATAGCTATTGACATAGCTGGCCCATTTCCTCGAAGTGACTCTGGCAATCGTTATATCTTGGTAGCTATGGACTACTTCAGCAAGTGGCCAGAAATATATCCTATACCTAATCAGGAAGCAGTCACCGTAGCAGAGGTCCTATTTGAAAACTGGATATGCCGTTATGGAGTTCCGAGGGAAATCCATTCTGACCAAGGACGGAACTTCGAATCTGAGGTATTTCAGAATGTTTGTCAACTACTAGGTATCTCGAAAACTAGAACAACACCTCTTCATCCACAATCAGATGGAATTGTCGAGAGATTCAATCGAACCATTGAAAATTTCCTGAAAACTGCCGTGAATGAAAAGCAGACCAACTGGGACACCTGCCTTCCTCCATTTCTCTTAGCCTATAGAGCGGCAGTTCACGAAACCACTGGTAAAACACCAGCCAGTGTGATTTTTGGCAACGAATTACGTCTACCGATAGACCTCATTGCAAATAGACCAGAACATCAGGAAAATATCAGTGACTATCTCCGCCACCTGAAAGATCGAATAAAGTTGGTACATGAGGAGGTACGAGAAAAGCTGAGAATAGAAAGTGACAGAATGAAGACCCGTTACGACTTACGTGCCAACAGTAGTGGGTTTCATGAAAATGATAAAGTTTGGCTGTACAACCAAAAGAGGACTAAGGGCAAATCACCTAAATTACAGAGATCTTGGGAAGGCCCTTATTCGATTGTGACCAGGTTAAACGATGTCGTGTATAGGATCCAAAGAAATCCTCAATCTAAAATGAAGATTGTTCACATAGATCGACTGACGCCTTATCAAGAACACCATGCGGACAATGGAGTAACCTGATCGAGACGATCAGTTCTGAGAGGGGAGCAGTGTTACGGAAGCTCACCTACCTTGCTAGTGAATCTGCCTGTTTTGTTAATTCATTTCTTATTGTTTATAAATTAATATTTGTAAAATCTTTAGGTTGACGTTTCTAATCTAGAATTTTCATTTAAGTCATAGAATCGTTCCATTAGGTTCCGGAATCCAAAAGGAAGCTCCTGAATATTCCAGAAGTTTGAAAAATATATAAATACTCGTGATTTCAAGAGGACGGGGTTTTTTTTAATCGAAAGCGTGAGCGCGTTCAACCGAAACGTCAAACTAAGGAATTTGTGTTGACAGTTGTGAAAAAGAGTTGAAGTTTGTATCTAGTGACAATAAAGATTTGTGTTGTTTTGTCGAACAAGCTGGTTTAATCCGTTTGGAGGTTAGACAAACGTTACAATATATATTCTACAATGTACCTGATCCTAGGCTAAGAAGAAGATATAGTGTTTTTAAGGTATCACGCTATCCTTCTCCTCTTAATAGGTGTTTGGAACTATACCAGTCGGCTAAAATAATAGGCAGTGACTCATGATCTAATTCGATACAGAATAGGGACGAAGTGTAAATACTTAATACATAGCGGCACAAACGTTTGCACATAGAAAAGTGATGCCGCTTACGCATTACTATTGAACAGAACTATAAATTGTCTGTTCCATGGTGGTTCCAGTTTCTCTATTCGATGCCCCCACAATTCTTTACGTCGGATGGAGTTCCGTCTTTGTTTAACGGGTTAAAAAACGAAGAGCGAGATATGCAACCTTTGCAACAAAAGTCAAGAGTGTCTAGAAGATCGGACATGCGCATTTCACACACATCCAAGTAGTTCATCGCAGCCTGACATAAGCGTAGTACGCGGGAAATGCTGTAATTTGTGTCTGAACTGCATACATTAATTGGTGAACTTGGTGATGTGTTACTTAGTTTATTTAGTGTTCGAAGAAAAGGATTTTATTATGGAAGCGATCGCGGGGAGTAGTGGATTAGAAACGCGTAAACGATCTCATCTGACAAGCGAGGAAATTCGTCATTATTAGCACCTTTCCAATGATTTTTGCGTACGCCTGTGGAATTACAGTCCCCACCACAATTTATTACGTCACGCAGTAATACGTCACTGCCTATTATTTTATCCGATGACTGTAGTCAATAGATTTGTAAAAGATAATCCTAGCTTTGATGTTTTCAATTATAATAGAAACCAGTTTTTAAAAATGTTTTATTGTTGTTGATAATATGTGCACATTGTAATACTGTATCTATCGATTTATGTATGTTTCTTTTTTGTGTTTTCTTTAACTGATTATAGTATGTTTATATATATTTGCTGCTACCTACTAGTCTGGTTTAGGTTTAAGTTTTTCTGCACTGTGTGTTAAATTTGGATGTACTTCTGTATAACTTGCAGTATAAATAAAGTTCAATTTATTATTATTTATTATTATTATTATTAATTACTTGCCTATCTCAAGCAGGGTGCTATTTATAATATTTCCTTTTGTTCCAAAGTTAAACTCACTCGAAATCCTGGAGTTACTCAAAACATTTGTGATTTTCTCAACTTCTGCATCAGATTCTAAAGCTTCTATGGAGCATGACTCATGATGTGCTTTACTCGATTCATTTAAAATATCTAAGTTTTCAAGTTCAGATTCAGAGTCAGAGTCAGAAAGTATAATATTCCTTTTCGGTTTCAATGTCACTCCTATATTATCATCACTATCTGAACTTATTTCTGGAGATCTACTATTTGTAAAACTTGTTTTGTGATGGTTACTTAGAACACTTGGTGTATTATTGTTCTGACGACTATATTTACGAGTGCTTTTTGTACTTTTTGAACATGTTAATGCATTGGTTGATTTATTCCTTAATGATTGTATTCTGTGCTTTGGAGTTCTGTCTTCGTTCAAAGGGGTATGCATATTAAATTCTGTAGAGGAATCGCTATCAGATACTATAAAATCTTTTTCTTGGTTACTAGAACAACTGTTTCTAACATTTCGTCTGATAGCTCCTGTTAAATATATCATTTCAGGATCAACCTTAATAGGGGCATATTCTTCTGAATCAGCACATACTGAAAATTTAGGAAACATAATTAAATTTCAGATACGATGAGGTTATTTCATCATACTACAAGTAGTCACATATTTTGCATCTGATACTTATTAGCTTTGCTGAATGTCAACTAATATTTAGACAACTAATACTTAGATGGCGGCAGAGTCGCTGTCGGCATATTTTTTTTAAATGGCATAGTAGGCTGAATGGCACATCGCTTGAAAGGTATTTAATTCTCTTCACAGCAGTTGTTAGCTAGTTTTTGAGTTTATTTAAGTATCATCTATAACCATTTGCTTAGTTATCGTTTTATCGTTTACTTGTTATTGTTTATTTCTTACCATTTATTGATTATTGTATTTATTTGTTTATTTACTTTTCATGGTTTTCGATTTAAAATGTTTACTACTGAAGAATGTGTCTTTGCTGTTAGAAATTAATTGAAAGCCAACACATTACTCCGATTTAATACCTATAGATACATTTTTTTGAAAACACAAATCTCTTAGATTTCTACATTAACATTCTTCAGTTAAAACATTTAAATATTTAGAGAGAATGATGGTATTTTTAATCGCCGAATGAGACATAGAAACACTTGTAACTCGAAAATGGATGACCCGATTTTAATTTTATAACTGATGCGAAGAGAATTGAAATATCTTTCAAATGATGTACAACACGGTATACTATGGTATTTGAAAAAAAAATTTGCCGACAGCGACTTTAGCGCCATCTATATCAGTTGTCAAAATTCCTACATTTTAGACCTATTCAAGCGGTCCAAAAGTATTTACCAAAACAGAATGGTAATTACCAAACTCGTTCAAGCGCTGTGGTTACACAGAAGTTACAAGAGAGTGACGTCATCAAGAAGGGCAACTACGTCATCATATATGACATTTGTAATATTTGTATAACCCGAGTAATAACCTGGGTGAAGGAGGTAGTTATACGGCGGTTATCCCCTCTCTTTTCACATACATAACCATACTTCTTCTGACTTCTTCGCATAGATAAGAAACTCTATAACGCAACCCCAACGTCAAAAGTGAGGTTACGGTTATGAAGTAATTACCGACATCTGTCAAAAGGGACAAAAGGGTATAACTTTTCTATAACCTAAGGGATAACTGTGGTAAATACTTTTGGACCGCTTGAATAGGTCTTAAGTATGAAGTCAAAAGACCTATTCAAGCAGTCCAAAAGTATTTACCACAGTTATCCCTTAGGTTATAGAAAAGTTATACCCTTTTGTCCCTTTTGACAGATGTCGGTAATTACTTCATAACCGTAACCTCACTTTTGACGTTGGGGTTGCGTTATAGAGTTTCTTATCTATGCGAAGAAGTCAGAAGAAGTATGGTTATGTATGTGAAAAGAGAGGGGATAACAGCCGTATAACTACCTCCTTCACCCAGGTTATTACTCGTGTTATACAAATATTACAAATGTCATATATGATGACGTAGTTGCCCTTCTTGATGACGTCACTCTCTTGTAACTTCTGTGTAACCACAGCGCTTGAACGAGTTTGGTAATTACCATTCTGCTTTGGTAAATACTTTTGGACCGCTTGAATAGGTCTAAAGTCTCTATTTGTTCAAAAGATAAGGTGGGATAGGTTAAGGGGTTAAAGATGGGATTACTTTAGGGACGGACTGTATAACTGTATAGCTGACATCCGAAGAGGTGTAAATAAAATTTGCAAATCATACCTATTTCATTTAAGAAGATGCTATACCCAGAATTTAATCATCATAACAGTGTTAACAATCTAAATCTCTCCATTGTCCATTGTTTCTGAATAGAATCGATAGTAAGTATGCCATGTTTAAAATTTTAAATGGTAATTTGACTGTATTGAACTACTTGAACAAGTAATATTAAATATCAGTAACTATAATACCAGAAATGCTGTACAAATTATGGTTACAATAACCTGATATCTTGTATGTTGCGAAATTTGGATATGTATATTGATGTTTTGTCTAAATCTTTTACTGTATTTAGGTAATTTATTAACAGTATTATATTATAAGTTTTAATGCTATTAGATACACTATGCACACTTAGTTTACATTTATATTTTTTTCTGAAAAGCAGTCTAGAATGAGTTGTTGAATTTAATACATGGCGCTGCGAAGCAAAACTATTAAATTACTAAGTTTGAACTGTTATTAATTAAACATTAAAAGTCAATGTTATCTCATAAAACGGTAGATTACTGTGGTATTGCACCACTGGATATCATGGGAAAACAGAGTGAGATGGGTGACTTGGAAGAGTTTAATATGTTCTATTTTAATTATTTCCTTAGTTTTTGTGGAGTTGAAGCAGACTATTGAAAGATGATAAAATAGATATATTTGGATAAAGCTGTATGGATATCAGTCTGTTGAAGGGTCAAGAGCAAGAAAAAGAAATGTCTGAAGGAGTGGAGGTGAACACTATACAATCAGCATTGTTTTTAAATGTACCGGGTGCAAGTAGAAAAAATGTTCAATTCAGTAAAAATTCACAAAGATCTCGCATGAATGGAGAACCAGTAGCAAGTACATCAAAATCAGAGTTTCCAGTTTCATCGACCAGTGTAACAATTTGGAAAATCTCGATTCAGATGCTGTTACCAACATGTGATAGGAAAATGTCCGGCCTTTGGTGAACAGTGTGGTGGGTGTGGTAGATATTTTTATTGGGATGGTTAAATCTAATTATATTGTAAACAAGGGACAAGGGAATGTAGAAATGTTATAAATAATCGAAAACTTTAAATCTAATACTGTTTTCGGTTTATTGCTCTTTGTTGATCTAAGAGCTGTCTGAGAGTAACTCTGACATCTTTTACTATATAATATTAGCAAAGGAAAATAATACTCTGGCAGCATCAGAGAGCAGGTGATCGAAAACGGTAATAAATTGGATACGGGAGCAATGACAAATGTTATTAGTTATAAACATGTTTTAAGAAATATAATATCGGGTTAACTAACTATTTGAATGAAACAATACCTGTTTTTGGTGAATGTCAACTAACTTGTAATTATAAAGATAATGATCGTTTATTAAATTTTGTTGTAGTAAATATATAATCGCCTGAAATTTTGGGGTTAGATACTTGTAATGAATTAAGTATGATACAGAAAATTGATTATATTAAAGACAATTACAACTTGTAGTAAGTATAACAAACTATTTAAAGGAGTTGGCTGTCTTGAAAAACCCTTTCACATTAAATTAAATAATAATGCTACACCAGTAGTTCATGCAACCACAGAAAAATACTTTTTCCATTCTTCCATTCATGGATAATCTTAGAGCATGTTTAGCTAACATGGAAAGAGAACAAACTATTAGTAAAATCGAGAGTAAACTTGATTATCTTATTGAATGGGTAAATTCTCTAAAGTGTTGGTTAAAAACATTATGGATCAGTAAGAATTTGCCTTAATCCTCATGATTTAAATTTAAATATATGCACAGAACATTACCCTTTACCTACTTTTGACAAAATTACCTCAAAATTAGTTAATGCAAAATATTTTAGTACTTTGGACTCGACTCGTTTTGGCATGTCACTTTAGGTAAGGAAAGTTCTGACCTATTAAAGAAATATTTAACATAGATGGAGTTGAAATTTATATTGATGATATATGTTAATATGTGGTAGAGACAAAAAACAACATGCTGAAATAATAGAATAGGTATTACAGATTGCAGAGACAATATAAAATTTAATAAAACCAAATGTGAAATGGCTTTGTACAAAATTGTGTATATATGGGGCATAAAATATCACAAACTGGTTATAGTCCATGATTCTAAAATTAAAGCTATTGCTCAAACCAAAAAATAAAAAAGAATTATTACAGCCATTTTTTGGGGCTAATAACATATGTAAGAAAATTAATTATTGAATATTCCAGCACCCGCTAAGGCAACTAGGTAGGTACTTTTATAGATAACACGGGAAAAAACATGCACATTTCACATAATATGTTAGATATTTGAAGGAGATGCCGAAAACAACTACTCCACAGGCAATATGCCCCGACTGGCATTGCACTAAATAAATTAAATCATTCCTTAACGACAATAGAGGTCATTGCTGTAATGGCACCTGCGGAAAAGCAGGTCGTTATCTGTCTGTCAATTGGGCAATAATTGTCAGACAGATAGTAGCACAGACCCAAAGGGGGCACTACGGTGTGTTTCTCACCACTACTAACAATGTTAGATATTTCTTTAATCATTCATGACAATGGTAATACCATATATAAATAAATAAATTCTAGTTTTACATTAGGTAAACTAGGTGCACCTCCAAGATATAACCTATTCTCGGATATAACTGCCATCCTCTCACTTGTTTTTAATATATTTAATGTTGATGTTCATGTCATATTTTTTCAATAGTATTTTATACCATATTCTCCTAATCTTTCCTAAATATTTTAGGGAAAAATATTGCTTTATTAATGACATCGTTAAACCATTTACATAAGGTTAAACTGCATAAATCATACCAAGTAGCCTATGGTTACATTTACCGTAAAACTACTAAAGAAATACTGGTACTCTGGTACAAAAACAGAAAAACGATTATTCAAGAAACCAACAAAAATTGTTTGTTTGGTTTAATACCTATTATATGCTTTAAGTAAAATCTTATTAAGTAAAGATATTTTTAAGTAAAATAATCTTGCAATTTGTTGATATTTAAGAGATACAACTACGAGCAATAATATTAAAATAAACTAGAAGAGTATATAAAATTTAATTACTATAAAATGGTTCCTTACAACTTTCCTCAATACTTTCATCAACTATTCCTGATGATCCTTCTTTATGAGAATCTTCATCATCTACAAAAAAAAAAACCAAATCAAAATTCGATTATTTACCCAAAATAATATCGACATAAATTACCTGTATAACTTGCAGTTATTAAACTTGACATAATAGCAAAGTTTTTTGTATAATTTATTAAAAATCAAAACATGGATCAAATAACGGTCAGATAATTTTTAAATCTTGGAACGTCAACCACAGACCACAGAACAACAAAAGACGTTAACCAAGAGCACAGAATAGATCATGACAAGAGGTCACAAAACAGAAAAAGTAAGCGGTCTTTTTCTCATTTTCTGTTTTGTTACAAGCGGGAAGTGTCGCCAACCATAGATAAAATACTGAAAAAATCGTCGTCAAGTTACAGCTCAAAACAATGATCTCGTCCTCGTCAAAGACAACATAGTAATCAGGGTTGTGCAAGTGTAATAGGTGCTTTAGCAGCATGGATCTTTTGCCCCTGCAACCGAAGTATGAGGTAAGGGGAAGGAAAATTTCTAGTTCTTTTTCATCTTAAAAGTTGGTTTAAATTTTTACACTAAGCCTTCCGGTCTACCCCCACCCTGGATTTTGTGTTTATCTAAATAAAATGGAGGATATTATTATAAATAAAATTAAATTAAAATAAAACATTCTTATTACAATGTAAGTAAAGAAGCTTATGATTCAATTTGTAGATTTTCAATATCTTAGAACCTGTCTAAAATTATTCTAAATGCTTCCGCTGGATTTATGCAGCTTTCCATAAGAATAACTGAGTAAAATTAAGAAAATTAAAATTAGTACCTAGGCTTCTCCTCTCCATTCTTGTTACTTTTATTCCATTGATAAAATTAGGCACATCAAAATGTTTTGGTATTGATTTTTTTGCTATTTCTATTATTCTTATAGCAAGTTTCACGATCCAATCTAATGTATATTTAATTTCAATTCAATAAATAACTGAAAATATAATTGCATCATTTTGTTTTAACATTTTTTAATGTAATTATAGGTAAATCAAAGGATTGCTAGCTGTTTGAGGGACTCATATAATACGAAAGGAATAGTATAGTTCCAGTAATAATTTACAATTATGAGTTGATGCAACATATCGAACAAAATGTTGGAAAAGTAAAAAGAAGTCTTTATGAATATCATTGCATCAGTGTAACAGTAGCAAAAATGTATTCTTGAATGATGTTGAAAACTGTACTAACCTATCGAAGTAAGATATGATTTGATGTGATTTATTTTAATCTACACTGCAATTTACACCTGAAAGAGTGTAACTAATCTTAAGCCGCAAGGACAAAATAAACTATTTTCAGTGTATTGTGTAAAAAGTGTTTCGTTTACTTTCATTGTTTGGAGTTTGTTAGTAGTGTCGTTATTCATTACATATTGGTTAGTGGTAATGACAAAGTGAAATTAGTGGCGTGAAAGTAACAATACTTAAAACGTGCCTTTATTGCACACACACGTATAAGAAAATATAGACACGTAAGTTCTTATCACTGTTAATAAGTAGGAACCTTATTTTTAACAGGTTAATATGTGTTGTGTATGTTACATATTGCATAGTAACATAAGGCAAACCGTAAACACACACATTAGTACATTTTTCTAGTCTAAATAATTCTACAATGTCTTTATTATTTGATTGAGAAATCACTACTTAACTATCTAAATCTGTTAGTAGAGAGTTATCGAGCAACGAAAACAATGTAATGTTGAAGAAATACAGTAATATTAGTTCTATACTATGCAAGCAGATAATGTATTTTCATTGAAAATCCATATCCATAAATGTCTGTTTAAGACTAACTGGATGTTGAGAGCAGCGAAGTTTCAAAACTTGCTATTAATGTAATACTGGTAGTTAAAGCAAAAGATGTAAAACATAATATGTTTATACTATTTCAGATAGCTTTTAAATTTTTGTGACCCATCATAATCGCCTATATTTTTCACTAGTTTCTCCGTTATAAAATATCACGTACCTACTTGGCAGATTGCAAAAGATTCCAAGCTATATATGTTTGAGTCTAATCTGCCAAATAGTAACTAGACACTAAATACTTAATGGTAGATGAAAGAAATAGAGGCAGAGTTAGAAAAATAAAAACTTGTCGATGTACTTTTTATAATTAAATAAAAAATTTAAATACGTTTGTGATTTTTTTTACTTTTACGTTGATTTACATTGATATTTAAAAGAACAGACACGGTTTTACTTATTAGTAAATTTGTGTTTGTAATTTTAAATATTTTTGTAAATAAATGTAAATACAAGTATTATAAACAATTTTAAGGTCAATTAAGGTCACCTTTAAATTAACTCACTGTATTATCTACCGAGTTAGACACCATGGAACAAAATATTAATTTTAGTTCCAATTCTTCCATGGCCCCTGCAACTAGATGGCGCTTTTTAAAAGTCATTGCTGTTTCGATGTTGGTACCAGTGTTGCCAACCGTACGATAATTATCGTACCGGTACGATAATTTTACCATGGGTACGATGTACGATACGAAACCGAGTATCGTACGCAAAAATACGATAATTTTGTCTGCTCATAATCATTCAATAATAAATAGTGATAGTCAACGATATTTCATTTTAGAAAAGTACATAGCATGAAAGCATGTTCATTCCCAGGCCCTAAAAGTCACGTATTCATGTACTGCATCTATATATACATTACATAATCCATATTCTGTAATTCCATGTAGGTCTGTGAGCACTGACCATAAGTAAAGTGTAAAGTAATGATCTAATGAGTTCTATGGTTCAATGGTGCTCGATGTGTGGTTCTATTTTGTGTGCACAATTCATCCACATTATTCCACATACAATAATTATAATAAAAAACGAAGGAAGGCGAGGAATCTTCAGTTCCGCTGTGGGACTGAAGATTGAATACGCTCATAATTAAGCGTATTAACAATTATAAATATTATAATCAAATTATAAATTAAAATATAGAAATTTTTATTTCTAGAATAAAATGGATGTGATACCTAATAGATTTTAATAAAAAATATTTAATATTCTCTGGTTTTTAAATGTCTGGTAAATTTAATGAAAAATGATATATTTTGCAATACTTTAACGAGATTGATCAGTAGTAGTAGCTGCTGAGTTAACAAAAGTTTAAATTCGATGTACGTTCTTCAAATTTTCTAACCTAAAAATTGTCAAATTACTCAAATTTAGTTTAAAAACGTAAAACACTAAATGTACGATAATGTACGATAATTTTACCCCCACTGGTACGATATTTTTAACGCGCGAGGTTGGCAACACTGGTTGGTACAAGGAGAATGACCTTCTTCTTATAGATATTCTGTGATAGTAATAAGACTTTTCACTTTAATAACATTTATCTATGTTAATAACTTTGTTCAAGCAGCATCAGTCAAAAATAGTCCCAGATTGTAGACGCAC
This sequence comes from Pogonocherus hispidulus, assembly GCA_963924545.1. Lineage (NCBI taxonomy): Eukaryota > Metazoa > Arthropoda > Insecta > Coleoptera > Cerambycidae > Pogonocherus > Pogonocherus hispidulus. Next base: position 43,924,898 of record OZ004698.1, on the reverse strand, counting down.
GCGAAGTTGCGTTTTAACTCCATTAAAAAGTAGACTGTAGACTGTAGACCATAAAACAGAAAAAGACTGTAGACTGTAGACTGAAACCTACGGCCTGATACCCAAAACGGGAATAGGGTGCTGCGCACCCTATATGCTCTAATTTTACATGTACAATTTATTACCCGAAAGATGTAAGTACCCTCAAGAAATTTGGTTTTTGGTCAGAATATGACACTAATTATAAAAATGTTGGCTGGTCCTCGATAGTCGATTCTAATATTTTACGTAGGTACCTATAACTGAGGCACACACTGCAAAATGTTTCTATAATAAATTATAAATTGTCATATTATATTGGTTGTAACTCAGTTTAAGGTACCGCATTCCACATACCTACTTCCCAAGTTTCCTGCAATAGGTATCTGCTAGAATATTTTACAGAATTCCCCATAAAAAAACCTAAACTGAAAGTAGGAAAGGCTGCTGTATGACGATTATAGCTTACTTACATTATTTGTTTAACTAATAAAATAAGAAAATATATTTACATCTTTCTTTATATAGGAATTAAGCCAAAAAGTTAACTAAGAGATAAATTATTAATGAAATTATCAAATATTATTGTTTAATAAAGTTTTATATTTCCTCACTACCTATTATCTTAGGTATGCAAAGGAATAACCCTATTATATTTAAGATATGTCACAAACCACTACTTTGCGTGCAACATGCACCGACCAACATTGAATTACCGCATTTCTTCATATGAAGATATGCCGAATAAGGTTATTCCTTTGCATATCTAGGATAATAGGTAACGAGGAAATAATGTTTATTGAACATTATATGAAATTATATTTGATAATTTCATTAATAATTTATTTCTTAGTTAACTTTTTGGCTTATTTCCTATATAAAGAAAGATGTAAACAGTTAAATAAGCCAATAAATATTAAAAATATACTGTAAAGAAAATATATTTTCGTTGAACCCAATTTTGACAAAATTTGGAAAGTATAAATAGCCCAAGCCTATTTGCGTCCTGTGCAGACCAGGCCATAGCCGACGCTGCTATGCTGTTCAAGCTAAGACATACGTTTTCCCCAAGCCGAAATGTGTAGATATCTTCACACAAATGATTAATTATAAACAATAATTATTTAACTAGTACAAAAAGTACACATTTTCGGGATGAGAGAAAGGGTTGCTGGACGATGCATAGCAGAGTCCGGCAATTCCACGAGTTTCGAAAACGTATTTTTTGTACGAGTTTAACATAATATTTTTTTTCCAACCGCTTCTAATTAGCACCTCCGGTTTAATCATGGTTTAATCATCGGAGTCACTATCTGTTAAACTTCAATATATTATGTGACATGCAATGTCAATGTCAAATTACTTTTCGGTACTGTAAAACTGTACAATAATCTCTTTTTTGTACAGTTGCTATGGCGATCTCAAACAGTCCCGAAATGTACTTTTTATACAAAATAATTTAATGTTATAGTGTCTTATTCGTATGGTTGGGGGAAAAAAATACATTTTATCTTGAATATACACTTTTATTAGCTAGTTTAATTAGTAATAAAATAAGAATTACATTTTCTAACAGATTAAGAATAAATAACTTATAATTATGATATAGTAAACAAATATACTATGAACTTTATAATCTAATTTTTTGTCAATAATTATCCAGAACAGCCTCTACATCCACAATGTACGCATTCGACAATACGACCCTGCAACAAAAATGTATTATAAGTAAATATGTTTGAAACTCTAAATAAAACATTATATAGAAATACAAGAACAGAGACTATTTTAGACTTCATTCACGGTAAGTTTAAAGTGACGTCTTTTTCAGTAATTAATTGTTTTCAATATTCGATAAACAAATAACCAAAAAATTAGCATAGCATTTGCCACTAAGTTTTATATTTGGTAACCCTTCTCTGCGTTGTATAGTTTTATTTATTTATATAAACTTAACTTAAAACTTAAAAACGTGACTTTAAACTTAACGTGAATGAACTCATGATTGGCGTAGACATTTTAAACAACAAATCTTTTAACACTCTCGATACATCTTTTCTATTTTAATGGTTTAGAACAATACTTACTTCTTCTAGTTTTGCCTTTGGTACACGACAAATACAATTAGTTCCAAAATTAGTATCTCTTGTTTGTATGCAACGTAAGCAGCATAAACTTTCATAACCTTGTTTCTTCCATTTTGCTATCAAATTTTTATCAGCTATATTTTCCATTAAGCAATAATCATACAACTCTCTACTTATAGCTTTTCTTCTATAGAATAAATCAAAAATATATCTTGATTTTTGATGATGAATCTTGAAGATTGGCCACAAAGATTCATTTTTCCTCTTGCCTTCATGAGATTCAGTTTCAGCTACAAATTTAAAAATTAGATATCTTTATAAATAAAATTATATGCAGGATCCTTACCTTCTCTCATTTTTTGCTCCAGTTCATCCAGAGTTGGTTCAATAAGTTCCCATCCTTCTGGGGGAGACTTTTTACTTCTGCGAACTTTTGGCATGTTTTATGGATTTCAACTGAAAGTTTCAGAATGTTTTTTATTTATGACACAAAATGTTATGAAGTTTAATATTTTTAGGCACAGTATATTTTATCTATGGGCACAGCCTTTAAGGTTACGTTAGAGAATTCACAGATTAATAACACCAACACCTCACCTCATCGACAGCATAGAAAATTTAATATTAACACTATATTTTCTATGATCGACAGCCAACACCAAAATGCCACAGAATACAGAAATAGAAATGAAATAGTCACAAAATATTAAGTACCCGCCCACAAAATGAATGCGCCCTCTGCATGAATATATTTTAACTAGCGCTTAGTGCGACTGCTCCGGTAAGATCGCAGTGCCAAAATAGCTGCGACTACGTCATAACAACGTCACATCGGCCGCCTACCCATGGTGGGTAGGATATACGGATATACGTTAAAAATCCTTGGGGATAGGCGGCCCTCCCAAACCACGACCTAATGCTGATGTCGTCTATGCGAAGTGTGAAGTCGAATTAGCAGTGCCAGCAGCATCAGCATATAGCCAGCAGTGCAAGTGCTACTGCTAAATAAACTATATGTACTTTGTAAACGCGCTGAAAGTACCACGATTTTGCCTGCTAATTTTGAAAGGATTTTTAGCCGACGGATAATTATCGATAATTAGCCGGTTAATTATAAATGGCTAATTATCCGGCACATCACTAACAATTTAGTGGTGCTTGTGATTTTTTGGTATTACAAAGTTAAAAACGACGTGGTTAGTATTTGTACATCATTAATAGGGAAATTTGTTATTTCTTTGTCTATCGATAGGGAAAGCTTAGAACATTAAAGGGCCTTAGAACATGTTCACCACCACAAAAAAAATACATATAAATATTATGAGATGAGGTTACCTCAGAGATATGGTTAGGTTACCCAAGGTTTTTTAAGTTAAAAATTTTAACTTATAAATCCTTGATGGTTACCTATCAACGTTATCAAGGAATTTATAATACATAAAATATACAATTCAAAGAAAATATGACACAATTTATATAAGTTCAGTTATACCGTATTAATGCCCGTTTGCATCACCTCTCCTAAAGCTTGGCTTAATTTAAGTGTCGATTAGACTGTGAGGTCTTCGGTCTTATATCCTATAGTATAATCACAGTCTAATCTGTCATTTAAATTAAGCTATACTTAAACTCGCTAAGCAGAGGTGGTGCAAATGGATGTAATACTAATATTTTGTCACTCAATGAACCTGGATAAAGGCCAATAAATTCCGAAAACACCACTACGCCCAACGATTATATAATAGTTGGGTTTTTTCACGTCACAGGTCACAGGTAACAGACACTATGTTTTGTACTCTGACTCTGTGGTTTTCGTCTATGGTCGTTGTTGTTGTCGTGGGTCGTGGGTCCTCTTCATCATCAATGGTCAATTTCTTGGATTTTTGTGATTTTGTGGATTTTAACAAATTTTCTATTTTTGTCTGTTTTGACATTCTTATTTGGGCACTTAAACTTATTTTAAGAAGAGGTAATTAATTTCCAGCCAATTCAAAAAATGCTCGGTCACAATCATAACAGGTGCTCACCAATATATTGGAAAAATACATAAATTAATATAAATTCTAAACACCCACCCAAGTTTTTACAGTAATATTTTTTATTACAATTATTTTCGAAGGTAAAATTTAATTATCATGTTTTAGGTTTGGTGGGTTTCGACTACCACAAAGAGTTGAAATGGATGCCCCCAAGACATCCGATGTTGTATTAATTTCTGGAAATTCTCATCCTGAGCTTTCTAATTTGATCCATAAACGACTTGGTGTTAAGTCAAGTGGATGTGCTGTCTATCATAAGTCAAATCGTGAATCAATGGTACAAATCGGTGATTCTATTAGAGGCAAGGATGTTTATATCATACAAACAGGAGCAAAGTACGTGTTTTTTCTTATTTTCATTAATTTCTGTATTATCAAGGTAGTTATATGAACCTACATGCCTATTTTCTTTTTTGTATTTTCAAGGGATGTGAATAATAACATCATGGAACTGTTGATAATGGCATATGCTTGCAAAACTTCTTCAGCAAAGTCTATTGTTGGAGTGATTCCCTATTTACCATACAGTAAACAGTGTAAAATGAGAAAAAGGGGAAGTATAGTTACCAAATTGCTGGCGCAAATGATGGTTAAATCTGGACTGACACACATTATAACTATGGATTTACATCAAAAAGAAATACAAGGATTTTTTGACTGCCCTGTTGATAATTTGCGAGCCAGCCCTTTTCTTCTTCAGTATATACAGGAGAGTGTAAGTATAAAGTTGTAATATAAGTTGCTTCTCATCTGATGTCCTAAATATATTTTATTTATTTGGAATATTCTGTCATCGGCAGTCTAATAAACTCGAATATAAACTAACTTAATACAGATTGTTTTTCTTGGGTATATCGGTCGCTTAATTACATATAAAAAAGGTTACATTTTTTTATACATATATATATTTCTGACGTTTCGGCTTTATTAGGCCATCTTCAGAGATTATTTATAGGATGTTTCACTAACTAAACTAACTAAATTATAATAATTTTAAATTGTTTGAAACGATTATTGCGTTATTTTGCTGCATACATGTTGTTTGAGGGCTTTGACGCGACTCAAGCCGCGTCAAAGCCCTCAAACAACATGTATGCAGCAAAATAACGCAATAATCGTTTCAAACAATTTAAAATTATTATAATTTAGTTAGTTTAGTTAGTGAAACATCCTATAAATAATCTCTGAAGATGGCCTAATAAAGCCGAAACGTCAGAAATATATATATGTATAAAAAAATGTAACCTTTTTTATATGTAATTAAGCGACCGATATACCCAAGAAAAACAATCTGTGTTAAATCTCTAACGGTCAAGAAAAGAACAGTTAAACTAACTTAATCATTTTGAAACTACCTTAATATTTTTTTACTAAAAATGATAGGATCATTGTTCATAACATTCATAATGAAATTGTTTGAAATTTGTTAAAAAAAATTACAAATTTGCATAATAAATAAATTAACTATGTATAATAAAAATACAGAGTGGGAGCTAGATGTAAATAATGAACTATTGCTATTGCTTCTATAAGCACAAGCCAAATGCAAACACCCATCATGACAATATAAAATTAAATTAACAAGTAGAATACATTAGATTGTTTAAAAAGATTGATAAATAAAAAAATGGAGCAGAATCTAATACTTGAAAGCTGTAAGTTATTATACTCACACATTTGGATTGTCTTCATGACATAGGTACCTATACAGATAGGGTAGGGTGACTTGAAGAATAGTAAAATTCACTTAGGCTTTGTATGCCTTAACTTTCTATTACTTTAGGCAATTTTATAAAATAATATTGATTGTTTAAAATATGTTGTTTTTTTACGTGGTATCACACTTCTGATGCTTCTGTTTCTGACTTGTCGAAATATTTGAAAAGTATATTTAATATGACATTTTTATCAAACCAAAGTTCATTTTCATAATTGTTTCTATTTGATGTTTGGTGACTGGTAAATGGATTAATTTTAATTCGGAATTTTACTGGACCATCATAAACTGATTAGACCTGAGCTAAATTTTCTCTTCTATCTATATGAACAAACTTTTATCTATCTACATCTGGCATATTATTTCAAATATTTTAGTTCATCATATAAATTTAGTGTCTTTTTCGGCAACTATTTTCTTATAAATTTTGCGATTATTTTAAGGCAAAAGTTGTGGGTGATAAGCTGTAGAGATTATTCTGACTAATATGTGGATCTATTTTCAGTCAAATTAATGATACACTTCTCAAAAATAGAAGCTTCTTTCACTTTTTGCGGTTTTTATTATTTTTATTTTTGTATTAAAAGACTCGAATGAGGAACCAAAAGGGTTATTCGTCAAGCATGTATTAAGGGTTCGGAACAGGTACAGATGTAGAAGTTTTCCTGGAGGCATATGCACGTCACAGGTTATTCATCATGTTATCAAAAGTTCAGGTTGTTATCAGGTGTTCAGGTTCAGGTGTTATCAGGTTATCAAAAGGTTCGGACAGGTATAGCATGTAGAAGTCTTCCTGAAGGCATATGCACGTCACTGGTTATTTATGAAGTGTCTACCAAAAGATTTGAATACCTAGGTATAGCTGGTAGAAGTCTTCCTGGAGGTATACGCATGTCACAGGTTATTCATCAAGACTGTACCAAACGGTTAGGGAAGGAACCCTACCCATTGAAATTTACTCTAGCTGCTGCTTCGAAGATCGGTGAATTTTAGATCTTTAATTTATAACAAGATAACATTTAAATATTTTTCTTTAACAAAACTATATTCAGGGCATAACGGAAATAATATATTTAATAATTAAACAATCTTATATTAAACATATCTTTATTTAATTGAAGCTAATTTGCTAAAAATTGGCAAATACGGTTTATTAATAAATCAAAAACATCCCAGATATATTCCCCTTAATAATTTAAACAAGTTCGGTAAACATTTATTTATGAAAAGTGCATTAAACATTAGTAAACACATTAATTATCATAACATGGTTGTACGAAGAGCTCGTTATTCCAAACTGTCAAACTAACAAATTCCAAGGGGCAGTTGCATGAGTATTTTTAAATAGCAAATAAATGAAATATTATCCAGTTCTTATACATTAAATTAATATTTTAGGGTACCTACAACTCGTCAATATTCATGTATTTCGTTAAGAACAAAAACGCGGAGCAGCGTAAAAACAGTGTTTGGAATTTCTCGGAAATCGGCCGGTTTTAACAAAATAAATGTATATTATTTATGGTTTTATTTATTAACAAATATACTATAACAGTAAAACTATACGGGAAACAACAAAGTAATACTTGGATATGAATTGTTCATAATAGTTATTTATGTATTAAGGACAATAAGGTTTTTATGGTCCGAGGTTTTATTATTATTTTTAAAAGAAATACATTTCTAATTTATGATGAGTAGGTATTGCTGAGTTACCATGAAAATGTGTACTATACCAAGCATGACATATTGATAATTCATTTGACGTTTTAGTAGTCAGAATTGCGCCTGCTGCGGGAAAAATCAAAAGCTTTATATGGGAACACTTACTCTGAATATATTTAATGGTGTAACATAAGGAAGAATATGATCGAAAATTATCATTCCGAAATTGCTCTTACTTTTTGACGTTTTATTATCGCCTGCTGGGTCATAATAACGCTCGTGGGCTATAAAAAGATATTTACGTCAAGGAAATTTGGTTATAATAATTGTCATATTATAATGTTATCATGCATAATAGTACATTATGTTACTAGGTGTAGAAGGCGAACATTATTTGTTAAGCCCAGAAATTTACACACCCAAGGCCGTGTGAACTGAACAAAACATTAGCTTTATACTCCGAGTTTATAGTTCAAATCTTGTATAAATTCTTGCATAAATTTTCTAACATTTGAAGAAAAACAGCATACTTTATTTAGAGGAAAAGTTACTTTTCATGACTTGCTCATGCCGAACTACTAGTTCGGCTGCTAAACTCGAACGTGCCATGAAAGGTATCATTTTTCTTCCGTATAATAATACTTACATATATTACGTAAGACGTACTATAGAAAAGGCATATTATTTAACTAGTAAAGAAATATTCACATTTTTGTACTAAAGTAAAATTGTAACCATAACAATGGACTAAAAGAGAGTCATGTAGCCATGATTTCTTAGAACTGTCAGTTTGAAATTTGACGTTGCGTGAGCTGGCTTTTTATACAAGCATAAATATCTGAAGAAATATAGTTTTAATGTTGCCGCTTGAAGAAAAAATAATATATGTCGCTCGGAGTATAAAGTTTTTTATGTGTTTCGCCCAGTTCACACAGGCTTGGCTAATGCCTCGGCTGTGTAAGTTTCTGGGCCCAACAAATAATGTTCGCCTTCTACTCCTGGTAACATAATAATCAAAATATGCTATTACTATTAAATACGATTGGTTAATTTGGATATTTTTTCCTTGTAGATACCTGACTATCGTAATTCAGTCATAGTGGCTCGCAATCCAGCAGCTACAGCTAAAGCAACTTCTTATGCAGAACGTCTACGTCTTGGTATTGCCGTTATACATGGTGAACAGAAAGAAGCTGAGTCTGATGAAGTAGATGGTCGGTATTCACCACCGACCATCCCGAGATCACGTACCATGGATGCTGGTGTAGGAGTGCCAGTACACATTGCTAAGGAGAAGCCGCCGATAAATGTAGTAGGGGATGTTGGAGGACATATTGCTATTATGGTGGTATGTAAGAAATTAAAAATATATTCCTTAATTTTGGGATTATATCACCTGAAACCTGTAAAACAGGAAACTAAAAGTATTCAAAGTAATCATTCCAATCAAATAAAACTTTAAATATTTGCATCAAAAAACCACTGCATAATCGATAAACTAAACTTCATCAGTGTTTTTTTAATTTTGACAAATTATGTAATATGATTTTATTCAGAATTATTCTTAAATAAAAAACATTGCTAATATGTAACAATATTCATTTTTCCATCTTCTGAGCCACGACAAGTTACACATTATTTGTTGATTTTATTTTTCCTTATAATTTAAAAGTTTATTTCAAGAAGAAAGTGGGGTCTTCTGTTTAATTACTGTACCTTATGCAAATTTATATACCTACCTACCAATCATTGAAACTTATTATATTTCCAATGTAGCAAATACTTACTGCAGAATATTTATGAGAATTTTATTATTAGAAAAACAGTTTCATTTTAATAGTTGTAGACAGTGCTCGAAATGGGCTTAATTACGAACTTGTCACAATTGCTAGCATGTTACTTTGAGTGTGGTTAGGAAATTATTAAAAAAAAGAAAACTAAAAAAATATAATATAGTGTTATTCAGAACTTAGCCATAATAAAATTTGGGGATGTTCAACAGACATGTAGAAATGTAGTAGTGCAAAAAAAAATTTTTTTTGGCGTCTTCTGAAAACTATTTAAAAATTTTTCATTGCACGCCGCTGGGTACTGGTCCATTGTAATGGAGTGACCTTGAGACTGACAATGCAAACTGGCTAGCACGAAAAAAACTTCGGAAGTTCTGAGAGTATACCGACACCCGGCGCAAAAAAGATTTGCAGCGTTTTTACTTTAAAATAAACCTAAAGATAGATAGATGTGACCAAAGTGACGTGTCTTTAAAATGAATAAAATTTTGTTACACTAATTTTGAAGAATTGCGCTACTTGATTACTAGGCATTAGAAACATGAAATTTATAAAAAATTTGCACATACCTTGTTACAAAAGCTCTTCGAAATAATATTCCTCGACTTGTACACAATTTTGGGCACGCCTTATCCAATTTTGCCGCACTAAAGCGAATGTTCCTCCTGGTTGCTGATCTTGTAAACACAAATTATTAAGTAAATTGGGGATTTTCAGCATTTTGCTGCAACAACCACTCACAAAACCTAACTCGTAATTAATAATCCACTGGTAACAGTCCATTAACTCAGCATTACTGTACACATGGGCCATTTTGAAAATTTTACAGTTTAACACTCCTGCGATAAATAAAACACCGGCACACAGAGAGTACACACATAGACTGATGACTGAATAGACAATAGAGATATTATCCCCGCTCCAGTTCTATTCGCTCGGTCGTCGTTCGAGGTACAAAAACGTGTTTACTTTTTTATATAACCGAAACATATAAAATACATATTTTACGAACAGGAACAGTGCAGTGCGTTCTGGTCCATTTCAAGGCCTGATTGTAGGTCCAATTTATTACTTTTCAGCAAAGTATACTCATCACCTCATTTTGTTAATTTTGAATATATATTTAAATTTTAAATGACTATTTTTCACAATTTTTTCTGTAAACTTCAATAATGTCCAGAACCCAAGTGGGCACTTTCTTATCATTAATATATTAAATAATTATGATTGTTGTAACTGTGTAATCCCTGTTAAAATACAGAAATTGAAATAATATTTATGATTGTGGGTTGGCAACAACCCGCAGACATATACACAACATTTAGTTATATACAATATGTTCATCATTTCATATTTTGTCATTGCTTAAATTATTGCTTCCAGTAATTATTTTAAAATTGTTAATGGTTGAGTTTTATTTCATTTTGCCTAATGATAATAGTTGAAAAACAAAGGGTAGTGAAATTTTTCTAATATCGTGCAGTATAATGTTTTTATTCATAGGATGATCTGATTGATGATGTTCAGTCATTCGTGGCAGCTGCAGAAGTTTTAAAAGAACGTGGCGCCTACAAAATATATGTTCTTGCCACACATGGTCTTCTTTCCTCTGATGCTCCCAGGCTTATTGAAGATTCTCCCATCGATGAGGTAAGATATGTAATTTTAAAATAAAATATTTTTAAAATATATTTTTACGTGCAGGTTGTGGTCACAAATACAATTCCCCATGAACTACAGAAAATGCAGTGTCACAAGATCAAAACCGTTGATATTTCAATATTGTTGTCAGAAGCTATTAGGAGAATCCACAATAAAGAATCTATGTCATATCTTTTCAAAAATGTCACCCTAGAGGATTAAGTATACTACGTTATATAGAAATATGTAAGAGGGTGTCTCCTATAAAATTATACCTTTTCTTACCTATCTATTCCTAAATCTTCTGTATAAAAAAATTGTTTTTAAAATAATGTAATGTAAAAAAAATACTGGGAAAGGGTTTCTTGGTTATTTGTTTTACATGTTAAAAATAAACTGTTTTGTACATAGAGTTAGGAACTGGAGATTAACGAGGACTTTCTATCAGTCTCTGCATGTATATGAATTTTTTCTTTCAGTTCCTAGGGCAACACAATCTGCCCTTGACAGATTTCAATCTCTTCGATGAAGGATGTCATAGAGAGACAAAAGTCTGTCTAGTTCTAGTTCCTCTTTCTATTTCAGACAATTGCTCTATTATACTAGTGCCAAACTACATCTAATTTAGAATTTTATGTAGCTTTTAAAGCTGCCTGCTTTTCCATAATGTAGTGTATTTTACTTCACCCTTGTTTTTCTATATTTCATGCAAGCAAGATGTGTTTAAAAGATACACGATGCAAGTAATCTGTTAGGCTATTGTCCTTCAGTCGTGCACTGCATTTACCGGCAGTATTAAAAAATTATTTAGTTATTTATTTTGTTTTTATAAACACGTTGTTTTTGAAAATGGCGAAATTTCAGACTGGAATCTGTAAATTCGACTTCTGTAACAAAGAAAACCATGCAAAGGGCGTTTATTCCAAAAAAGTTTGCCAATTTTTGGAAATACAAAGGTAATAATGTACTTTTTGGTACTAAAAAATACATCTACACTATTAAATTGTGAGACCAATTAAAAAAAACTAAATGTTAAAAATTGACTAGGATATAATGAGAGGATATAATTTTATAGGAAACACCTGATATAACGTTAGATATTTCATATAAACGATATAGGATTTTTCGTTATTTTTAAACCAAGTATTTTATTAGTATTTCAGTTTTTGTGTATCAATTTAGTATTTTTTTTTATTATGTTGTGTTTATGCATTTTATACTATTTCTCAAAAATGTGCTTGTTATGACTATTATATAATCAATAAATAATGTATTAGTTTATTTCTGTACAATTTTGTTCATATTTATGGCAAAATATGTTTGAAATATGTATATTTGCCACTGCTCATGCTCAGAATAACGAGAACGACGTGCTAAAATTTAAGGGGTTCAAAAATTCCCTAATATATGAAATAATATCCATGCATATATGCATATATATATATATGAAATGAGTACTCGTTCACCTCCACATAGTAAATGGTTTTACTATGTGGAGGTGGTTTTACAGTTTTTGGTTGTTGTTGTTTTTACTAGTTTGCCTCCGATTTTTGAGGCAAATAGGTTTTTTTCATCTCTAAAGTGTAATCTGTAATGTGTTCCTTTGAGGGTTTTTAATCGAAAGTGAAAACACATATTTCTGCATACATACTGTAGTAACTTCGCAGCACATGGTGCTGTAAGGCTGTGGTATGTGTTTAATATATACAGATAATGACTGCCTCCTCACATTCGAAGTGCAAATGCGCGTTATCTTATTAGCAAGTGTTGTAGGCCAAAACAATACGAGAGCAGAAGAATTACTACAAAAGGTAAATTAGAATATTGAAAAACTCTAAAAAACCACTGTATGAAAGTAGTATATACTGAATGTATTGTTACTCCAACGCACAATGTAAATTCTAGCGCACGCAAATACTTCAAGTACGGCCACACCACCTTCTCCACTGTCTGTCTCTTTTTATGAAATGTCACTATTTTTGTTTAATTGGCAGCTCTTTATTTAGATGTGTGACTACTATCAAAAGAGTTAACTAGAATAGCCAAAGCTCCTAGTGGTAGGTATCGGTTGGAAATGTTAAAAAATTTAACATACGGATTCATTGAGGCCTAACGTTAGTCCGACTAGCGAAGGTTATGCGAAAAATTTACTCCTCTGTTGCGTGAGTTTAAATAAAAGGTGTAGTCAGGCACAAAGTTGGTTAGTCCGACCAACGCCTTACGTCTCTTTCATGCATCTGGGTATAAAGTTTTTTAAATGTTATAATTTTTGAAAATATATTTTATATAGATTATATTATATTAATTATATTTTTACAAATTATTTTAAGTATTGAACTTAAAAACTAGTGAAGGATTTTAAGTTATTGTTTAAGTACTTAATTAAAAACTTTTGTTGCAATTATAAATAATTTTTTTAGAGAAAATCTATTTGAGCGTTTTAATTGATCTGGTCTTTTGAATACGATTGCGTCAACATGAACGAGAAAATTCACTTGGAAATTAATTTATTTAATAAAGTCACGATTTGCAATTTGCCTTGCAATTGTTTTGTGTTGCAAATTCAAGGATATATACCGTCCGAATAGTAAGATTATCCCCTTCAATTTGCTCAGATTTAAAAGATAATTGTAGTGGCGATATTTTGGTGGGTCTTTCGCCCAGATCGGACAATTGTCAATATTCTTATGAATATATTTAGATTTTTTTATGAAATTAGCCAAAAGTAAAGATAAAAAAATCTGTTTTCAGTAATTTCCCAGTTATTCTCAAGTTTGATGGGTTATTTTAATGCAGAAATCAATAGCTGCACCAGTTTCTTTAATTATCATATAAATTTTAGCATTATACTGCAAACTTTCTAGCTGGCACTCAAGATTAAAAAAAAAAAAAATGACTAATGGATATAAAATATATTTTAACATACTTTTTATGTTACACAAACTATCAAAATGTGTGTGCTAAAAGATTGAAATATATTATACAGATCCACTTACATCATTTGTGAATAAGTTATAAGTAATTTAAAAATTGAAAAATAATAAATATTTTACATTTCATTTCAGATTGTATGTACATTTATTAACAAAATCTGTTGATAGTGAATCACAGTTTTTACAAAAAAAAAATTATCAATTAATTAATAAAAATTATCAATGAATTATAAAGTATATACATTTTGGAGACATTTATGATGAAACAAATAATCCATTTTTAGTGCGCCCTTCCTATAGACAGATTAAAATTAAAAACACCATTTTCTTTTCAAACAATCAACAATGCCTAAACTTACTTAAAAACAAATCTACATAAACTCCATAAAAGAACACTTTTTGATGAAAACTTAGAACAGTTACTTCTAAATTGCAGTAAAAAATTATATTAAAAAAAAATTAAAACGTACACGTGATAACTGGCTTGAGGATGACTATGTTTCATCCACTGTCACTGACATTAAATGTGTCATGGCATGCTTAACCAGGATTTGCTCGTCTTCAATTATAATGACATATTTTCCTGATGGTATAATTTCAGATTCTATGTTAGTTTCCTCGACTGGTTCACCGGTCTCCGCTTTCCAGCAAAGTATGCCTTGGTCGTAAAAAGACAACAGCAAGCCATTTTCTAAACATACCCCTCTCAGCCTATAAAAATAAGAAACTTTCAGAATATAGATAAATAATTAAGTAAATCTAAATCTGTAGATGTACATATTCGTTAAAATGTTAAAACAAATCTGCATACAATGTAGAGTAGTATATACTATGAGCTGCATAAAGATTGATCCTATAAATATTTCTGATATATCGCTATTATAATACTAGTGAAATACCTGTCAAATCCTTCTGGTGGAATATAACTTGCTAATTTCTTCCATGAATGATTTATACCATTTATGGCAATCAGTCGAAGTTCTCTATCCACGCATTGTTGCAGGGCAAATAAAAATCCCTAAAAATGAAAACTGTTAGCCATATCCATTTACCTAATAATTTCATTGAGAAAGGTGAAGTTGCTGTCTATTGTAATTTTTTATTAATTTCGAACCCTTTGAATCACAGGTCATTTCCTCCCTTACCATTAAAAAGCAGACAATGCACATTAAAAACACTTCAAATTATGACTGGAATAACTAAAAAATTTTAGGTTTTATGAGTGACGAAATTAAAGCTAAATATTTACATAACCTGTTGCTAAATATTCACAATTGTATTATGCATAAAATTACTTATTCTCAATGTAGATTCGTGTTCCATTGCCTTGTTTCACTGCTTCTCCCCAATTGGCAGCACGTAACGATAAGTTTACGGTAGTCAATAGTTTGTTTTGATTTGAGATTAGTGACAGCCTGACAGCTGTCAAACCTATCTGCTAGTGTTTTCATGATTGTTTTGATGCTATCCGAATTATCTTAGTTATTTTTAATATTATTTTGTCGTTGTATATATAAATTTTATGGTTTTGGTTACTTTATGAGTTTTGTGTTCTGTAGTGCAGTAAAATGTAACTGCTGTCACTAGTGTTACTGTCAACTTTTGACAGATAGAGTATATTCCACACTGACATTTTGTAGTTCCCAGCGGCAGAATGTGGTGGCGACAGCTACCGAATCTCCATGGCAACCACGAAATGAATTGCAGACCCCTGTACCCAAATTAGGCTGAATCGACAGACTAGAATAGGAGTAGGTCATGTGATTTAGCCAATTATGGACTGGGGCGCTACACTGTCAGGAATTTCATCGTATATCTCAGAATCAAGGCCAAATGTCGAAAAAAAAAACAAGAGACGAAAA
The DNA here is from genome assembly GCA_963924545.1 of Pogonocherus hispidulus. Taxonomy (NCBI): domain Eukaryota; kingdom Metazoa; phylum Arthropoda; class Insecta; order Coleoptera; family Cerambycidae; genus Pogonocherus; species Pogonocherus hispidulus. The sequence continues at coordinate 43,909,146 of OZ004698.1, read as the reverse complement.
AGTTTCAAAATCAATCAGGCAAAAATGGCATGCACCTGTTTTATTGAAATAAATTTTTTTGTTGAAGTTTTGAAATAAAGTAATTAAGAGGGGAGTAGCACACAAAACATACTTCTAAGAGGGGTGGGTGGTTTCAAAACTTAAGAAACTTATGTAAGATCATAAGGAGTGTTTGTGTTCTGAATTACAGTTCAATCGGATGAGTGGTTAAAAAGTTATGAGGGAAAAGCGGTGAAAAAGATTCCTACTTCAACGCCCTCTATATATAAATACATTTTCTTACCCGATCACATTTCACCCATAATGTTGATAAGGGAGATTTAATTTCCGATAATCCTATTGTGGCAACAATATACCCATAATCCACGTTCCACAATGTTATCTTATTCTCACCACATCCCATTATCAAGTTATCACACTCTGAAATTAAAGACAATTAAATTATTCACATCTTTCTCTATATAGAAATTAAGCCAAAAGTCAACTAAGAGATAAATTATTAATGAAATTATTAAATTTTATGGTTCTACGTACCTACAAAAAGGAATAACATTATTTTTAAGATATGTCGAAAACTACTTTGCGTGCTATATGAACCCCTCCCAACATTGAATCACAAAAGCATATCTTGACATAACCTCAACTTATCTTTAATACATCTTTTAAATAATGAAATATTAAACAAGCATCTACATTACATTAAAAATAATTATTTGTATTGAATTTTTTACTAATAAAACTGAAATTGTAGTAATCCTACTTAGACTAATGTACGATACGTATTTCTGCACATAGCACGCAAAGTAGTTGTTTTCAACATATCTTAAAAATAATAAGGTTATTATTTTGCGTAGCTAGGTTATATGTAACGAGGAAAATAAAAACTTTATTGAACCATAATATTTGATAATTTTATTAATAATTTATCCCTTAGTTAACTTTTTGGCTAAATTCCTATATAAACAGTTAAATAAGCCAATAAATAATATTAAAAATATATTATAAAAAAAAACAATTAAATCATGTTAAATTTCCGTACAAAATAGAAACTTACCTTCAATATTATGTAGTGATGAGACGTAGTGATCTACAGGTTCTATATTGTATATGACACCTACTGTTTGAAAATCTGGAGCCAGCTGATAAGCATGTATAAAAGTCCTTTTTTCCATGCTGTCTTCATGCGCAGAATGCCAACTAACTATTATTTTTGGAACACTTTTCATTACTGAATACTGAACATCGTCAGCAAATCTACAACAATGTTCGATAAATGAGTTCATTAAAAACAAAGAAACTACTACATATTATCCACATACTGTTATCGTTGTTGTATTGTTATTGAATCGCTGTTATTGATAAGTCCTTTTTTTTATTCCTATTATTTTTCATAATACATGTCAGAGTTTGTTCCTAAATATTTCAATACTTGCAATAGGGTGGTCCGAGACCAAGATGGTCACTCTTTTAAAAATATAAAGGAAAATTAATTTTGACTGCTAAAATACTCAATGCACCACAATATGGGATCTTAAATTCTTTATAGGTATCAATAATGAATATGAAATTTACTGTAACACAGGCAATGGTTACATAACAGCAATATTAAATAATTGAAAGTGACAATGTTTTAGACCAGTCTATTGGATATCATTTTCTATAGTTACCCCTTGATATTTTCCAACTGCAATACTTTCTTATCCAGTCCATTTTGCCTTTGCTTCCAAAAGTAAATGGTTGCAAAGACATCAGCTACAGGACCTTCTCTTATGTCAGATTTATGTTCTTTTGTCCATAGTTCGACATAAGCCACATGTGTCTCCATCGCTATGACCATTTCCATCGATTCTTTTTGCATGCACTTGCCATTTAAAACAAGTCTTTGACTCTGCCCTCGAGGAATCCACATGTTTTGAGACCCAAGGACATTACCTATGGAAAATATTGCTGATCTTTACAGTCTCGTAAGAAAATATTCCAACATCACGTTCGATTATTCAACAATAATGTGAATAAATATTATTAAAGTTAAGAAGCAATGAGAGTTAAAAAAGAATAAAAAATATGCTTTCAATGAAATGTTTCACAAAAATGACCTGTTGGTTATTTAATTAGAACTTAGAACACAGCATATTTTTCTAGAACATTGCCTAACGAATACACTCATGTAGGGTTCAATGACGTCATATTTTTTTGAGGACATATCACTTCCCATCAATCATTATATGTGTATTCATGACAGAACAGTCTATTCAAATATGCAGAAATATACAGCATGCTTCATTTAAAAAAACTGGAGTTTGAATTGATATCAAAATTATACAATGTTGTCTTGTGTATTTTAATGAGATCAGACGATGTTAGATATGGAAAAAACTACTGTGCAAGAAATGCATTAATGTGTGTTAATTTCTGTGTATTCAACAGTTTGGTAATTAATAGGGGATATTTTTTCCCATTGAAGTTCATTAAATGGGGGCATTATTCACATAAAAGGATAATTTACACAAACATCAAAACAATTACCTAATGGAGTCTGCATCCAAAATGAGACAATTTTTTCCTGACACACAATCAGATTAAAGTCAATGTAAAAAGCCTTCAAGACAGCTCCGTTTTGTTTATTTATAGAAATATAATGAGACTGCTTCTTAGACTTCTGCTTAGATAGGTTATCAGAATCCCATTCTCGATTAAATGAATGATCTGCCAAGGTATTATTATTTTTTCTTTTTACATATTGCAGGCTTCTATGCAACGACTTCATTTCTATGGATTTGTTGTACGGCAGTAACTCAAATTCTTTTTTTTCTATGATACGGGGATTAATCTCAATACAATTTCTGACAACCAAGCTTTTATTTGGAGCTATTCCTACATCGACCTCAACATTGACTTCATTTTCTTCTTCTTCATCATCATCGCTAGGTAGACCAGCATAATTGTGTTCCTGTAGATTAATACCATTAGTTAATCTTGGTTTACTACTGGTAGAGCTACCATCTTGGTCAACATCATTATTTACATCTAATGCATTATCACTAACATCTACAAATTCAGGTTCAAAGTTATTGTCCTCTAATGGAGATACTAATTTTTCTATAGCACTTTTTGTTTCAGTCTTATATTCTGTCTTATCCACTACTTCATTTTCTTCTATTTTTATATCATCTGTACCAAATAAGAATTCTTCCATTATTTCACCTTTGGCACTATTTAACACAGAGTTTTTATATACTTCACATATCTTCTTCACTTTATTTACATCCGATTTATTAAATCCGTATAATGGGGACATAGACATTGTTTGTATTCTGAATGATTGAGATGGCTCTCCTTCTTCAGTTATAGTTGTAGTTGGTAGTTGTGGTGTTGGCTTTGTAGATAGAATCCTATTTTCAATCAAACACTTTTTGTGCTCATCGCTGAGATTATCAAAATCTATCATATCATCCATAAGATTTTTTATATCAATATGGTGATCCTCACTGGTTTTTGGTACTGTAACAATCTCGCATTGAGGACTATTAGACTTTTTCTTGGTGTCCACCTCAACATTTGCAACCAAAGGCTTTGTTCTAGGTTCATGTGCTACCTTTTCAGCGCCTCCTTGTTCCCGTACTGCTTTTTTTCTTATATTTTGTAAGCCAAGAAGTTCTTTCTCTTTCCTACCTATTAATTTTTTAAGTGAAACGTTTTTTAGTTTTCCGGTGCTTCGAAGTGATTTAATTCTAGGCGACATTGGTTTTTTATACCTTTTCTTTAATAAGTTCTTTAATTTATGTTCTTTCCTGTTCTTCCCACTATTTTCCAATTTATTACTATTCAAAGCATTTCCTTTCATATGAATATTTCCTTTATTTCTAATTTTATGCTTAAGTTTAAGCATATTTTTGACATCGTTCTCTTTCGATTCTAAAATACTTTTTCCTAAACCTATTTTACAATTTAACTTAAGGTTTTTCATTCTACATATTCTCTTATACCTTGACACCAATTTTGACATAGTGCTATCAAAATCTTGTACATTTTCAATTAGTTCTTTTGATGGAAATGGAAAGCAAAATATATCTTTCTCAACTTCCGATTCACTTATTTTGTCTTCAAGATTAAACTTAGCCTTTTCAACTCTGATATTAAGCTCCTTAAAAGATTTTAATGTCAGACACTTTTCTGTATCTTTTATTTGTTCACTGTCCACATTATCGTTTTTATCATCCCTCTTTCTTTTCTCCTGCATTGCGGTTAAGTTTCTAACTCTCGTTGAACGCCTGTTTTGCAATATAAATATTTCTTTTTTATCAGCAGGATTCATTAACTGTAAATAACTACACAGTTCTTTTTTTCGACTTTCAGGGCTAAGTGGTACTTCATAAATGTCAGAGCTTCCATCTGATTTTCCATCATTCATTTTTGTACTTCCTTGTTCTGAAATTATGTTATTATATTGACTGCAATAACCAATATCTTTTCCAGATTCCGAACGCTTTAGTAGTAAATGTTTGTGTGGAATCCTTTTATTATTATTATTATTACTAGAACTGCAATTTTTGTCTGCGGGATCTGAATGGCTTGAAATAATAGGGCTCACATTATTCACTCTTTCCTTGTGTTGGCTTTTTAAATAGTTTATTAAGGAGCACGATTGACTAAATGAGTCTAAAGGTGGATGGTAAGTTTTTACAGAAACAGATTTGTTGAAATCACAACGAAACTGAATTACACTTTTTGAATCTGTCTCAAATTCTTTCTTTACATTAGCATTTTCTTTTAAACTGCTATTCTTCATATCATCATTCAAATCTACTACATCAGTATCTTCCCTAGGTTCTTCAATACTCTTAATCCAGTTACTAACTTTCTGAATATTCGTAAGGGTTGTGTTTGAATCGGTACGGTCAAAAGCATTGTTTCTCGACTTCCAGCTTACTGGTACTCGTTCAAAACTGGTCGAACCTAAACTTATAACAGACTCTTCATTATTTCCTGGACTGTAGTTCAACTGCAAGAAATCCGATTTGTTTGGTATGGTACTTGTACTTGAAACAGTTATCGGAGTATCCATTTCAGGTGAAATTTATCAGTAACATTTCTAGCAACATTGTTAGCATGTATTTGTGTAACCAGATGTATGGCTACTGAAAATAATGTTATTTTTTAAAAATTTTGTTGGTACCTAGTCTACAGAAGATTAAGAATTGGCTTAAAAGTGTTCACCATAAATTTTTAAAAGCTTTCTGCTAAGTTCTAGTTTCCACATCAGATGCCACATTATCAAAAAAAAAAACAACACTCCGAACTCGGACTTAATTTACAATTTTTTTTATGAATATTGGCTTCTTTCAGTTCTTCCACCACTTTACTTTTAGGTTTGTGTTGACTCTTGATAAACTGAAATATTCGTCCCCTAGATGGAGCAGTCGTATAGCATGTATGCAGCGTTCTCTACTTTGTAAAATTTGAAACAAGAAGAAAATAGAAAATTAAAATGGCGTCAGGTACTGACGACTGACGTTCATTTAGAAGATTGAAATTTCAATTTGAATCCGTGTGATTTCGAGTGATATTTGTGCGAATTTTACAATTACAAGACTTTTAACGGATAGGTGAGTGTTTTTTACATGTACTCTTATGTAGAATTTGCACTTTATTGAAAAAATTGCCCCAATTTAAATGGCGTCTTAAATTACAAACTGCCTACGCATTTGGATAAACTTATATTATTATTATTATTCTCAACCATTTCATTCAATCTACTATTTTTTAAACACGCATTTAAAGTAAGTAAGCAACTAATACACTGTACAATTTGTAGCCCGACGTATATTTCGTCGAAATCGTATTGGCGACATATTTTTCTTTTCGTTAGGTACTACCGACTACCTAATTCGCTCCTTCGCTCGTAGATATCATAATCAAGCTTACGTTTGATGCTGTAAGTGAAAAAATGGTGTACCTGTTGAATTATGTAGGCATAAATTGTATTGTTCCTATCCTAAATTTATCTTATTTAATCACGTTTTTATTTAGGGTAGGTACCTACATACCTACCATTGTCTTAATTTGTTTAATTTTTTTATTTTAATAGGTAGTTCATTAATGAAAATATAGTTTCACTTAGTTATAATGAGTTGTGAGGTAGTGTTTACAAAACTAAGTAGGTACCTTTCTACAATCTTTCTGATACTTACATCAGCAACAATGGTAGGTACTTACCTATATATAATTCCTACCTCAAATAGGTATATAAGTAAATTACCTAGGTAGGTATTTTCGAAAAAAAAAAACCGAATTTATAAGTAGGGAATCTAGGTACTTAGGTATCTATATGTCTAACATAAAGTTGTATACGAGATATAAATAACATTTAACTCATAGGTAATTGATTATAAATATTTGACATCTACGTTGATTTTTTATTCAATATCCTACTTAGTTATATTCTGAGATTTTCCCGCAGTTTATATACTTATCCAACAGAAGTTCAATATTTTTAAGTATTGTAGGTACCTACCCTCGATTCTAGGTATCTTAAGCCAGGTATAATAGCCGTTTTCTATTGCCCCTGGTTTCGGGAACACGATTACAAAATCTGCAATGTTATTCGTGCATTTAAAAAATGTGATTGGCTCATGCTCATATCAAATCATGATCCCGAAATCACAGGTAAAAGAAAACTGGCTAAGGCAATGAGACCTTTTTTACATAATAATACACCGAAATTTTCCATTGTAAATAAAAAATACTTCCACCTGCTATTTAGGAGAAACGAACTTGTGTCAAAAATACCTAAATAAAATATAATTTTATAATGTATTTCCTTTCCCTTGAATGAATCAATATTATAAACTAAAATTAATACATATTAATTGATTGAAAACATTGAAAAAAACAAACATGAAAGTAAACTATAGAATGTACGTGTTTTTTATTGTTTAAGGTTCGATTATCATAACAATAACAACCAATAATTATATAACCTCAAAATCATTTTGAGGTTATATCTGAAACACCTTTCGAGGTGTTTGAGATATATTTCTTCTTCTTCTTCAAAAAAACTGCTTTTTAAATTTGAAATCCATACCTTGACACAGTGCATACCTATCTGTTCTGTGGGTAGTTTATTTTTATTTCTTTATTTGGTGACTAACCTTACTGGCAGTCAATAAAACACTGAAGAGCTGGTCTCTGGTTTGGTGTCTGGTCATCTTTTATCTTACAACTTGATAGATGAGGTTCACCTTCACAGATGCCTATACAGGGTGTTTCTGGACGACCGTCAGTTAGTCGAATCTCGGGAACTGTTTGAACGTCATTAGCGAAAATTTGCACACTTGACTTTTAAGAGATTCCGAATTCAATTAAACTATTTTTAGCTGTGACATACTTCCGGTTCTACTGGAAATTCATACTAACTTCGTTATTTCAAATGCAACACCCTGTATATTTTTACATTTTTGAAACGACCATATAATTTGAAGTTGAAAATGTCGAAGTTTCCATAGATCTCGAATCGGATTTAACATGGTAAACTGTAGCTGGATAAGTGTGGAGAACTTAACAGCCACACCAATAAATTTAATTGGTGGAACTTGTCCACACTTTTCACCAACAAATTAAAATAATTGCAATCTCGTGCAGAGTTCAAATTTATACGGTTTATTGCAACTTGCAACGCAATGCTGCAGGTGTCTACTCCTCGCTTCACACTCGTATAATCCCGATACGCTAGATACACTATTAATATGCTAAAAAAAATAGTTTTATTCAATTTAATTTAAACCTACAGTGTATAAACGGTGTCTGGGGCTTGCGGCATTGTAGACGGTAGATTGTATACGTTGACTGTTCTACATATTGTATTGGTATTTAGTCTTCGTCTTCGCAATTCATGTTAATCATTTGCCGCAGAGGTAAACTTTACATGGCGAGTGTACTAGAACCAGAACCTGCTGTTCCTTTCAGTCTAGCAACAAACTGTGCCCCACGGGCGTAAAATACAGGGGCGTTTGGTATAATTGATGAAGTCTTTCAATTTAAATTTTGGTTAATCTTAAAATATCCATAATGATAGTAATACGCCAGCGTATCCCGATACGCTGGATACACTATTAATATGCTAAAAAAAATAGTTTTATTCAATTTAATTTAAACCTACAGTGTATAAACGGTGTCTGGGGCTTGCGGCATTGTAGACGGTAGATTGTATACGTTGACTGTTCTACATATTGTATTGGTATTTAGTCTTCGTCTTCGCAATTCATGTTAATCATTTGCCGCAGAGGTAAACTTTACATGGCGAGTGTACTAGAACCAGAACCTGCTGTTCCTTTCAGTCTAGCAACAAACTGTGCCCCACGGGCGTAAAATACAGGGGCGTTTGGTATAATTGATGAAGTCTTTCAATTTAAATTTTGGTTAATCTTAAAATATCCATAATGATAGTAATACGCCTGCTCATAACGATTACGATGATGATAAGGTAAAAGTTAAATGGTTCAAAATCTCCCTAATCGCAAAACACTGCATCAGTATAGTACTCTTTTCGTGGACGAAAACGCATACATAAAAGAGTACTAATGTATAGGAATAGGAACGGTATAGGATTAGTACATATGTAGACTTTGGTATAGGTTTGTGTATTGAAGTGGTAAGTTTTATATTCGGAAAAATGTCTAAACCTATTAACATTTCAGGTGGTCCAATTTTTTGTGGGTAGTGTAATTTTGTACTACCTAATGTTCATATAAGATAATTGAGTAGGTATCAAGGTATATTTAATTTCAACTTCAACTATAATTATAATTTTGTGTTTTGAAAAAAATATTTTTATAATATAGAATAATTTGATTAGGTCTCTTTCATAAGAAGAACGTGTATGATGATAACGATAAGTTTTACAAAAATATCTATGTCTTCTAATTACCTATTTGATATTACGAAATAAAAATAATTGTTGTTTCAGTGATTTGTATTTCTTTTATCAAGAGTATTTAAAGATATAAACATATATAAATATTATTATATGTAATAAAATAAATTAAACTTCAGGTTGTAATTAACATCGTGATCGATTGCCTGTTGGTTTTGTGTGTTTCATTATCAGTATTACTTATCTATCTACTGTGGATAAGTTTAGAATTATCTAATATGACGTAATGTATGTAGTGTCTTTGTAAGGCTTATTTTTTTGAGTTCTTTGGCTACGGTTATTTGTAACAAAGGGCATGCATACATCAAACATGATTCTTTCATAGTATTCGGTTGCAAAATTTAAGTAAGTTGAGGATAACATGCATTTAGCATCTACGTGTGCAAATTATTTCGCTTAAACACATTTAAACTGTCATGTTAGCGATGTATACATACATATACCTACTTTCAATAATTTCAAAAGTTGTTATGATGGAATATGTACACGTTATTATCGCTAGGCACCAGCCAAAGTACTTTCGCCTAGAAAATATTTTCGGTAACTGAATGCCATCACTGATTGGCATGGCCATAGCCAAATTTTCAGCCTAAATAGTTTTCGAGATCCTACTCCAATGGACTACCAAAAAAATCACCCTGTTTACATGGACCGTAGAATTTGCTAATTTATTTTGATTACCTTTGTTTACGTCCTTCGTTTTTGTATTTGTGAAGAGAAAGACGAATGTCTTTTCATAATAATTTTATTTACGATGTGTGTCACCTACTTCACTTCTATTGCTATAAATGTTGGTGTCACCTAGGAATTTTTTGGGTTGAGCTTTGTATACTATGGTATATGGTATGGTATGGTATGGTATGGTATGGTGTGGTATATGGGCTCTAAGGTGTTTCTTAGGAATGTTACTACATTTTGTGAACCCGAGGCAGTATTGAAATAAATACGTCGTTATCGTTCATAATGTGTGTCAGTATTAAAAGGGATTTCCCATAACTCTATTCCTGTATAGCTATCTATATAGATGATAAAAAGTAGAAACATTGTAGAACAATTAGAATACATATAATTAGAAAACCTAGAAACCTTATTTAATTTTTCTACATTTATTTAAAACTACTGAAATTATAGAAAACATGCTAATGAATTATTTACGGTTCAATTAAAAAAATAACAGGGTGAAATAAAACACCTAATATTAATAAAACTGCTTTTACTATTACTTGTCTATGGTATTCTCCAATGACACGCAAAAGCGAAATTTAAAACATAAAACGTAATTAAATAAACGGAGTGAAATTGCTGTGCAATTAAAGGAAAGATTATAATCTATTTATACATAATTAAACCACCAATTTCATCTTGCTTGCTTAATAAATGCATAGGGTGTTTCAGTTCGGGAGAAATAAGTTGATATTTGAATAATTAGGATTTACCTATAAGTTTCTCCGTTTTTTCTCTTCACAGGGTTTCTTTCTGCATTGGTTCCTTTTTGAAATCTTATTATTTACTATGTGGTAGTTTGGGATAATTTCGTTTAAAATTGGCTTACTTATATATACTTTTTCATAGTATTTATGAATACCGAATTCTTCCTGATATAAGTGATGTACATGTTTGTATATTATTTAATGGCTTCTTTAACCCTACCTATTTATTTATAGGTAGGTATTCTTATAAAAAAAATAACTGATGTATTAGGTAATCAAATTATCCAATTATGACAAAATATAAATAAGCTGTTATTAATTAAGCTGTCCTTATTAATTATTATAACGTAAGAATGCAAAGGAATAAATTTATTTAAAAGAATATGTTGTAAACCAGGTATGTCCAACTTCAAGTGGCCCAAGGGCCGCCATAAATAAAATTGCAGTTGCGATGGCCGCGCCCGTATCATACAATACTTCGTATGCACCTTTATCAGTGATTACATACAGTGATCGGTAGAAAAAAACGTTTGTTTGTATAATTATTTATTCAAAAAAATAACAAATATCCAAAAAAAGATAGTGGGAAGTTTGGGAATGTTGGTTTTCACTAACCAGTGTATCAATATTAACATTAATATTTGTTGTTGACAAACGAAGCAACTGAGTAAGTGACTTATCAGACAGGGAACACCTATATTTTGACATGTTGGAAAAGCTGATTTCGCAAACGTGCTTCCCAGTATTGAGCCCATTATAAGACCTGAGGCATGTTGGGGTAACGTTCTCCTGGGGTAACTTAAAAAGTCCAATCCTATTTAGGTTCTTACCTGGTAAAAATGATCTGACTGCAAATACATACAATTCCAGTTGAAGATCTGCTCTAGTTACGTTCTCAACAGAAATAGTAAGTGGCTGAGTAAAAACTGAAATTTCTCCTTCGATTTTCTGAAGTCGCTAAATCCATTTTCAGTTTCTTCTGCAATTGTGTCAATGCATTTTATATGAGTTAAATATGAAACTTTCTCAAAATACTTCATTTCTTCAAAGTGCTCTTTACAGCTTGGAAAAAATGAAAAATCATATTTTTCTAGTGAAGACTTGAAAAGCTTAATTTTATTTTTAAATTTTCTTATGTGACCATATAAATTGGCAATATTCTGTTGCTTTCCTTGTAGCTTCAAATTTAATTCATTAAGGTGAGATGTCAGGTGTGTTAAAAATGCAAGGTCTGATGGAAATTTTGCATCTACAATTTGATTTTACAGTTCCGTAATGTCGGACTTCACTTCATTTTTTAAGGAAAATGGGAATCTCATTGCGTAGGAGCGAAGAAACTTTGCAAACAGGTTCCGGGTATAGGTGTGAGTGAAGTAACATGTCCCCATAATATGTAGCATCTACTTCGGCCGAAAAATCGTTAAACTTTCTGTGAGTCAAAACTGACGATTGCCCTCTCTTATAATATTAATTATTTTAACAACCACTTTCATAACATTCATTTGACATAAGGACTTTCCACATAGGGCCTCTTGGTGAACAGTGCAGTGTATCACAGGGCAGTTGATATTGTTTTGTTTTAAGAGCCTTGCAAATCCAATTTCAGTTCCTGCCATAGCTCTGGATCCATCAGTGGCAATACAGGAACATTAAACGAATCCCACATACCACCTTATTTACAGCTTCAAAAATATTCGTACCCTTGGTTGTGTTGTACCATGGAGAGGAATAAGATCAAGCATTTCCTCATTTCCTCTGCTACACTGAAGTCCTCTTGAATAGTTCGAACATAAATTACAAGTTGGCTGATGTTGGATAGGTCAGTGCTTTTTTAAAATATAAATATGTATAAAAATAATTACATTTTTCAATTGTGTCGGCAATTTTTTGAATACGTAGTCTAGATGCCTCGCAATTGTTTGGTGCGACACTGAGACTGTTATTTTATTGAATTGTTTTGCCATTTTGAGTGCACAATTCTTAACACTCCATCGCTAAAAGGTTTTTTCGCTTTGATAATTTCTAGCTCTACTTCGTAAGAAGCGGCAAAAAATGTGTTTGTTGTTTTAGGTTTTATAATCCGTAATGATAGCATATCTAGACTCCCCTGTATACTGCTGAAACTTTTTCTCGTGTAACGTAGTGTAATGCCGTTTCACATTATATTCTTTAGGAACTGATTTATACTTGTATACAAATAATGCACTGAAGTTTATTATTGTTGTTTGTGATTAAATAGTCTGATTCCCAACGGTCATTAGTCAGTAAACTCATAGTATTACACGATTACACAATGTACAGGATTGCTTTTTTGGAAATACGAGTATACGTATCTTTTCTATTCTCTATTTAAAAACGGTTTTTTAATTTAATTTACTAGTTTTAGAAATTTCCGTGTTGTTTCAATGTTACAATTTTTGTCTATTATTGTTCTTAATTTTGTTGTGGTTAGGTGCTGTCTACTTTATTTATATTATCACAATTCTTTTAAAAATTAAGTTCTAACATATTTTATTGACAAGTGTCTTCACATGTCAGTGCCCCATATAAAGCGAGTCGAGTTGGCCCTTTAAATTTCAAATAGACATTTGAAATTGCTTTTTTTCAACGTGAAATTGAATAGTCAATCAACTACTAACTATCCCCATATTTAAATTAAAAAGTGTGAAGTCTATTTTTTTTATTAAGCCGTTAATGAAATCAACTAATTTTATTATGTGTTTTCAAGTCGGTTATCATTAATATACATATGTTTACAAATTTCATTGGGGTACCTATAAAATTCTGTTTGTATGGTGAAGACAATATTGGTTTTGTATTAAGTACATATTATATGTATACCTACTTCATAAATATTTATCTTGCAAATGAGAAGGGCAATTATTTCTTATAAAATAATAACATTAACATTAACATTAAAAAAAATTTAATACAAAATAAATAACGTTTTGTTTTTATTTTATGTTTTTTGTTTAATCTTGGTTATTTGGTAGCGTGTTGTGTGAAACTGCTATAGTTTTCATTAAAATAACCTGAAAAATAAAATCTGAGTGAGTAAACCATTTATGAAGTAAATTTATAATATAATAAACAATTTAACTGTTTAATTAAAATCTGTTTTAGTTTATTTTCAGTGGAGTACTTATTCGTGAATTAAACTGAATTCCCCTCGGAATGACCGTACCTACTAGCGTTGATTGAGGAGAAAAATCGGTCAAGTCAATGTTATTAGATACAAATAAAAAATTACAATTCCTAATACTACCACATGCTAGTGATGAGAACTGACGTGTAGGGTTGCCTAGATACAGTTATTGTTAATGGTATACTATACGGGTGCATTCTTTTTTGTATTTATAAAATTTCCTTGTGTTCTAGTCATTTACTTATTTATAATTCATTCATATTAGTGTAAATAAGTAGGACTGTTCCAATCGCATCCCCAATTAATTTAAAGTTATTTACCTATGTAATGGAGTAATGGTACCTAGGTATGGTAGTGCCAGTACTGTATTAGTCTGTTAGTAAATTGAATCGTACACCGTGTTCCACATAAAACGACCCACTATACTATCTGGAAACCTATAAAAGATGTGAAAAAAAGTTAAATGCAAAAGTTTTTCAGATTTTCGAGTTCTTTTAAAATATAATATTTCCATGTATACAGGGTGTCTCAATTTTGCTGGGACGCTATCAACTCTAAAAATTTAAATGGGACACCCTGTATTTTTGTCGATTTTTGGATTCTTTGTCAAAAATAAACTTGACTTATCTATTTAAACTATAGTCGAATTTTGCGTAGTTTTCGAGATATTTGAGGTCATGTGTGCGTTTTTGAAAAATCTAGGTATTTTTGAACACAATATAAAAAAATTATCAAAAACTAGAATTAAGCGTTTGGGTGGTCATTTCCACTTACAAAGCGTCAATGCAGATACAGAATACAAAATTTTTGTTAACACTTATACAGGGTGGACATACTACGAAATCAATCTTGCAACTTTATAATTTGAAAAAGGTCGATTTTTTTAAATGAAACACCCATTATATATTGGAAGGAGATGCCGAAAACAACTACTCCACGGGCAATATGCCCCGACTGGCGTTGCATTACATCAACATCTCCATGGATGTCGCCACATCCTTCATCAAGACCAAATACCAGACAATGACCGGTTTCGATCTTGTAATTAATTAATTAATTGTAATCAATAATTAAGTAGGATTGTCTTCCTCAAAGACAATAGAGGTCGCTGTAATGGCATCTGCTTTCTGCAGATCGTTATCTGTCTGTCAATTAGACAATAATTGTCAGACAGGTAGTAGCAAAGACCCAAAGGGGGCACTGCAGTGTATTTCACTGTATCTCGCCACTACAAACATTCACTATGCCCCTTAGGCAATCACGTCGCCAGATCATTCATCGATTCCAATACCTATGGCAGTCTGACGAGATCATAACAAGATCGAAACCGGTCATTGTCTGGTATTTGGTCTTGATGAAGGATGTGGCGACATCCATGGAGATGTTGATGTAATGCAACGCCAGTCGGGGCATATTGCCCGTGGAGTAGTTGTTTTCGGCATCTCCTTCCAATAATTAAGTAGGATTGTCTTCCTCAAAGACAATAGAGGTCGCTGTAATGGCATCTGCTTTCTGCAGATCGTTATCTGTCTGTCAATTAGACAATAATTGTCAGACAGGTAGTAGCAAAGACCCAAAGGGGGCACTGCAGTGTATTTCACTGTATCTCGCCACTACAAACATTCACTATGCCCCTTAGGCAATCACGTCGCCAGATCATTCATCGATTCCAATACCTATGGCAGTCTGACGAGATCATAACAAGATCGAAACCGGTCATTGTCTGGTATTTGGTCTTGATGAAGGATGTGGCGACATCCATGGAGATGTTGATGTAATGCAACGCCAGTCGGGGCATATTGCCCGTGGAGTAGTTGTTTTCGGCATCTCCTTCCAATAATTAAGTAGGATTGTCTTCCTCAAAGACAATAGAGGTCGCTGTAATGGCATCTGCTTTCTGCAGATCGTTATCTGTCTGTCAATTAGACAATAATTGTCAGACAGGTAGTAGCAAAGACCCAAAGGGGGCACTGCAGTGTATTTCACTGTATCTCGCCACTACAAACACCCATTATATATGTCCTATACATAAATTCAATGGTTACAGAGAAAATCGCAATTTTATAGAAATTTACAATGATTTCTAGTAGGTATAATGATAATGTAATGCTGGATGCTCTCAAAAAACTAGGAGGCTATGGAATGAATACTCGTAATATTGAAATTTGTTATAATTTGACAGTTCTGCAATTTATTTGTATTTATACGGTGAGGACATAAAGTCCGTCCCCCTCTCTCTAATTTTTGTACCGCTGGGTGTATTGTGATGAAATTTGGAACGATAATATATGACTAAATTCTGCATTTTTTGACACATCAATGACAGCTCTGAATGTCAGCTAGGCGTGCAATAGGAATATTTTTTTATGTGGAAATGGGGATCGAGTAATAACTCGGTAATAGTAATATCAGTTTGTAACATAATCTTGCTACCTATTAGGTGTCATTATTGATTGTTGCTGTCAGTTTGACAGTAAATTTTTGCTCGAAATTGTCTAGAATGTCTCGTTCCTTACAAGATAAATTTGAAGCGGTTATTATTTTTGGCGAAGCTAACCGAAATTACCATGCTGCTGTTCGTATGTTTAATGAACGCTATCCGGAACGTCAAATATGCAGAAAATATTTACGAAAGTTAATTTCAAAATTTAAAAATGATATAACGTGGAAATCGATATTACTAGTTTTTATTTGGAAATTACTGAGGCAAATGTTCTCAAAATTGGAGAATGTTTTGAGCATAAAATTAGCTTCAAAATGAGTTATTACTCGACCCCCATTTCCATTTAAAAAAATATTCCTATTGCGCGCCCAGCTGTCAGTTTGACATTTAGAGCTGTCATTGATGTGTCAAAAAACGCAGAATTCAGTCATATATTATCGTTCCAAATTTCATCACAATATACCCAGCGGTTCAAAAATTAGAGAGAGGGGGACGGACTTTCTGTTCTCACCGTATAAATACAAATAAATTGCAGAACTGTCAAATTAAAACAAATTTCAATATTATTCATTCCATAGCCTCCTAGTTTTTTTGAGAGCATGCAGCATTAAAATATCATTATACTAGAAATCATTGTAAATTTCTATAAAATTGCGATTTTCTCTGTAACCATTGAATTTATGTATAGGACATATATACATGGAATGATAGGTATTTTCATTGTCTTTAACATAGAGTAATTATTTAATGGGTGTTTCATTTAAAAAAATCGACCTTTTTCAGATTATAAAGTTGCAAGATTGATTTCGTAGTATGTCCACCCTGTATAAGTGTTAACAAAAATTTTGTATTCTGTATCTGCATTGACGCTTTGTAAGTGGAAATTACCACCCAAACGCTTAATTTTAGTTTTTGATAATTTATTTATATCGTGTTGAAAAATACCTTGATTTTTCAAAAACGCACACATGACCTCAAATATCTCGAAAACTACGCAAAATTCGACTATAGTTTAAATAGGCAAGTCGAGTTTATTTTTGACAAAGAATCCAAAAATCGACAAAAATACAGGGTGTCCCATTTAAATTTTTAGAGTTGATGTCGTCCTAACAAAATTGGGACACCCTGTATACATGGATGTATTATATTTTAAAAGAACTCGAAAATCTGAAATACTTTTGTATTTAACTTTTTTTCACATCTTTTATAGATTTCCAGATAGTATAGTGGGTCGTTTTATGTGGAACACGGTGTACATAATGTCTCGAACTCGATCGTGATATCATTTTCAAAAAAAAATTCTGCGATTAATAATCGGCACGCCCTCGTATGTGTAAGGTGTGCTTGATCGATCACTTCGGTGTCCCGACGCCAGAAACGAACGTATTGCCGCGCAATGCCTTTAGAGAAATATGCACCAAGCGACCTTCACTTCACTGTACAGTCCGAACTTGGCTGAGTATGTACTGTTGCCAGGCTCCGCGGAAGATAGTTTTGATATCGTAATGTGCTAGCGGGGATTTTGGCGTTTTATTATTGTGCGTACAGGGTGGAAGTAAGAATACTTTTTCAAAAATAAATACGTACAAGTGATTGTCACTGTTTTTCTGCGAAATTTTCAGATCAGTGAAAGGTTATGTCAAAAATTATGGGTTAAAGTAAAAAATCATGATTCAGGTTTTGCCACAGAAATTGTCAATCTAACACTAAAACGCGCTTAACTTCAATACTCATATTTTCAAGACAGGAACAACTAGGTATCACATCTTAACTTCACCCAACCTTTGGCAGATGACAGGAATTAACGAAAACATGTGACGGATTCTTATACTTCCAGAATTTAATATATTATATAATCCGTGAAGTATGAGCCATCAGTATTGGCGATTCCAAAAATGAATGCGCCCTCTGCATGAAACATTTGAACCTACTTAAAAGTTGATTTTTGAAGGCTTATTGCTGATATAATGAATAATAACACGTATTTGGGTTTGTTTAACGTAATAATTTAGTGGTGCTTGTGATTTTTTGGTATTACAAAGTTAAAAACGACGTGGTTAGTATTTGTACATCTTTATTTTTACATTTTAAAATGGCATTCAAAAAAAATCAGCACAACGCAAACTGCCGTGTTTATATGTGGGTGTTATTCCACAAAATGTATCAATAGAAGTGTTTAAGATTGAAGATAGGTAGAAGTTTAGCCCTAGTATAAGAAACTGTTCTCATTCATTTCTGCAAAAGGCATGTAACAATTTAATAACAGGGAACACGTTTATTTACACAACATAACCACTTTGTTGCAGTTTGTCTATACTTTTCTATTATTAGTCTTATAAAAGCAGAATATATTTTCATTTAAACATTTAACAAAAAACAAGCTCTAATATGGTATCACCATACAGTTTATCACACTTATTTTAGTCCAAAATGCAAGTAAACAAAAACTAGGGTACCTGTTTCAACCCAAAAAATTCATATAATTAGCAATGACAATGAAGCTCATGAGACGTTTGACTGCTTTTACCACTCTTTTTATCCTTTATTTCACCCTAACACCCTAACTAGCACATGAAGTTACTATATTTATGGCAGTTGAATGCTAAACTGCTAGATGATGTGATATGATGTAAAATTTTTACTCGTCTTCCTCCATATTTGTTTACAATTTGCAGCGCCCTCATCGGTAATTTGAATCGCCAATATGTATGAGATGAGCATCTAAATCCGTGAAGTATATTACCAATCGGATTATGTTTCCAAACAGTTTTACCTAAGTTTACAGAATTTATTCTGTAAACTTTGGTTTTACTTTTTTAAAGACAAGCATGCGAATGAAGTTACTAAAAATGGGTTTCCTTATGTTCTGGTGACTATTCTAACCAATTTTATCATTATGCTCAACAGATAATGATCATATTAATGTACAGTTACTTGGAATTTAGATTAGATTAACACAATTCCGTTTTAAAATTACCTGATATGTTGATTTCGTTATCCTGTGTATAATATAAATAGAAATATTCTGTAATATACAATATTTCGATCTATTTAACACATTAACCTTAGCATCAACATGCATTTGGCGAAATATAATTGTGGTGGTGTGGTGTAGTATTATTATTTATAATAATAATTTACTGTTTTAACGATTATGTTGATTAATAATTTTACACAGAAATTAAATAAATAAATAAGAATTGAAAGTAAACGATTTGAGTTGAATAAGTATAAGTTTAATACCTCTATCAAAGATGGAACATTTTTTCCCTTATAGACGTGGTAGAAAAGAAGAGAAAATAGAATAGTAGGTACACTATATCTACCCTCTTCTATTACTTGGACTGTTGGCTTTGGAAAATGCTTTATTAGAAAACAGAAATTAAATAATAGACTTCTTATTAATTTAGAAATAATGTCTCCTAATTATTTATGCATAACTCATTGATTTATAATCATTTACAATACGATTAGTATCTTATGTAGATATTGTTGTTGTTCATAAGAGTCTATTCACTAGGTCGAAATAAGCCCTAAATCGGCGTTCGTCTCGTGTCTAATTATAAAAAAACTATAAAAGATAGCGACTTTTAGTAAAAAAGTATTGAAAGATAAGACTTTAATCTAAGTCCCTATAGTAGTAATTTTTGGTATTTCTTTTTATTTTTAAAATTCCAAGCAAAGAATCTTGTACTAAAATAGCGTATTTTCAAAAATTATTTTCTCTAAAATACATGTATTAAACAAAAATTTGCTACTATAGGGATCTAGTTTACCTTTTGATCTTTCCGGTGATATATAATTTATAACACTAAAAAGAAATTTTGTTGCAATTATAAGACAAATCCGGTACCCTAGCAATGAGGGCTAACTTTATTTCCATGTGCCTTTTTACTTCGGCTTTACGTGCACTCTGAAATCTTAATAATTCGATAGTTGGAATATAGGTATAAGTCTTCACCCATCGGCCACCCATCCTCTCAATCCGACCCAACATTCATGCCTGTCAAATCTAGAGAATGGACCCATAAGAGAAAGATAAAAGGAGGGAAAGATTTTCTCAAGTTCTAATTCCAACATTCGTACAAACATTATAGCAAAATATTATCCCATTTCCTTTTCACTGGTTAAGTGAAGATAGATTTCTTGATCTTAAGGCGAGTTTACATTGGTATAGTTACTAAGCCCAGCTACTTGTACTTGTAGCTAGCCTACTGTCACATGAGGGACAGTGGGTATTTACACTTGAAAGCATATTTTATGCGCACTAGCACCAGTAGTGCGGTCACATCGCCAGATCCAGGATGAATCCTTTTCGTTGTCCTGTTTCTCGTCATTCTAGAATGTTGTGCAAGGCAAAGTTAGAAAAATATTTGTGAGAATTAAGCAAATTGTTATTGCAGAACTTTAGGGAGATTGAAAAGGAAAATTGTCCAAAGAGAAGATCTTGCCTGCCTTGCTAGTTACTAGTACAAGTAACTAACCCATTTACTATACCAATGTAAACCCACCTTAAGTACTGCGGAAGTGGCTTTCGCGACAGGCGTGGAGTAAAATTTTGAGGCCCTTAACATGAGACATTAGGTGAGGCATATTCGCCTAATTTTTGTTGGGGGTTATAAGGGAACATACTCGTGGTAATTCGAATTCGTCATATATATAATACTACTATATTGAGCTATTCGAGCTTTTCTTGAAGCCGGTTTATGAGATGGAGTTATATATTTCGTTCTCTTTCACGGACAAATGTTCCTGTGCACATGCCCAAGTGTTGTCCAATCCAATCCAAGAATTTCAATGTGGCGCGAAAGTAAAGAAAGACCGGGCTTTGTTTTGTCATATACAGGGTGTCCCAGTATGAGCGTACAAAAATTTACCAATGGGTAGGCCAGACCAAAATAAGATTAAAATTCTTATAAAAAATTTCTCTGATGCTCGCCTAACGAGTTACAGGGTGTTATTTTGTAAAAAAACAACAATTTTCCGTAATAACTTAACTTTAACAACTTAAAAACCGTTTCGTAGATTTAGGTAATTTTTGGGTAACGTGTACATCTATTAAATAAGGTCATTATAACTATATGGTGTTTGTTTAACTTTGACACTTGTGGTGGCCTAGGTCTACTCTTCCTTATGGTTTTGTCTTCATAACTCTTGTATATCCTACTTTTTTGTGAATTAACTAAGTTTTCCTTAATCGGCTATCAATTCTGAACAAAAAAGGTGCTCTTGTTACACAGCTCTTAAATCAACCATTTTCGAGTAAATTGAGTGTAAAGTACCGACTGTATTCCTTTATGCAGAAAAATATATGCAATGATTTTAAAGTTTAGAGTTAAACAAACACCATATAGTTTTAATGACCTTTAATAGATGTACACGTCATCCAAATATCACCTAAATCTACGAAACGAGTTTTTAAGTTATCTCGGAAAATTGTTTTTTTTTTACAAAATAACACCCTGGAACTCGTTAGGCGTGCAGCGAAGAATTTTTTTTTATAAGAATTTTATTCTTATTTTGGTCTGGCCTACACACTGGTAAATTTTTGTTCGCTCACACTGGGACACCCTGTATGTGTTTTGTCATATATGCGTTTTGTGGTGTGGTTATGTCACAGTTTATCTTTTGTATCTCAGGTATGTTTGTGTTTCACAGAAAATAAATTTGTGTTTTTCGTAGAGCCGGCAGTTTTAGAAGTGTTTTATTTATGTGTAACTTGTAATTTTAGTTTTGTTCATATTCCTATTAGACTTATTAGTGATTAGAGACATTTGCTCATCAAATTATTTCGACGGTATTTTTACAGTCGCAACTGCAAGTTTAGGTATATAAGAACATTTTGTAAATTTAAATATGTAGTGAATTAGGTATATGAATTATACTGTACCTCATTTTCATTAATTTCATTCCACAGATATCGCAAAATGCCGAAACGAAAAACTCAGTCGAGGTTTTGTCTTTTGTGCGAAGGAAATATTCCATATGAAGTCGCATAGGTACCTGAAGTATGTATTTTTAAAATTTTCTTTTCAAATACAAACTGCATCCACTCTTTTGCTAAACTTGATAAATACGGGAACATCCCAATAACAAGATTGAAAAACCGTTATATGTAGATAAAATACAATATAAAATAAAGTTAATTTATTGTATTCTACAGTACCTATGGAGCAAAATTCCCGCGGTTTGCTGCGCATGAGTATTTGGTATTTTCTCCGTGAAAGAGACAATAGATATGATTCTGGACTACTCTAATTTGGCTTCACTTGAGAAACATGGTAAAGATTACATAGGCTCCATATAGTAGTATTATATATATGGAATTCGTTAAGAACATGTACGGTATCACTAGGCACCAGCCAATAGGAATCCATTTACCTTAGCAATAACAGAAACATGTTATTTTCTCTCATATTCCCCATTGCCACGTTCATTATGATGTTTTGTGAACTTTCATGTTATGAGAATCCTGTCAAACGCATTTCTAAATTTAGGTAGCTCGCTCTATATCGATCAGTTTCTCCGGTTTTGCTAGCGACAAGATCTACAACTAAAACGTGAAAATACGGAAAGATCTTTGATGGAGTTCTACTGATATTATTGAAGCCGATTTACAATTTGAGTATCATCAAAAGTTAGTTTATTCTTATTTTTGTTGCGTGGTGGAAGCCCACTGTTTATATTTATAAGAAAAATAGCCGGTACGAAATCCGGCTATTTATACAATTTAGAATCTATTTTTTTTACATTATTTGTCATAATTATGATTAATTTGTTTTATTTTTCTGATTACTTTAATATAGTGATGGGTTTTTAGCCGCTAATTATATATTTAGCCAATGCTAATTATATAATTAGCATTTGGCCGGCTAAAAATATTATAATTAGCCGTTAGCAGAATATACAGTTTTTTTAATTTTTCACACATCAGAATAACTTTTTCGCAATTACCAATAAAATATCTATTTATTCTTACCTACTAGGTAGGTAAGCATAATAGGTATTATTAGGTCATCATATTATAAGTCATAGATAAGGAGAAATTAAATCTAGAGTACATCAAAAATAAAAATAATCGTACAAATTAAAAAATAAAAAAATAAAACAAAGTAAATTAAATTAAAAAATAAATCAAAGTTCCAATATACCTCCCTATGAGGCCATTTTTACCACTGGCACTATAATAATTAGCCTGCTAATTTTGAAAGGATTTTTAGCCGACGGATAATTATCGATAATTATCAGGCTAATTATAAATGGATAATTATCCGGCACATCACTGCTTTAATACCAAATAGTCTGTCTAAATAGCCAAAGCAAATCATATACGGGATGTTCCCAAAATGCGAATGGGCCAATCAATTTAAATGAAATTTGGTTTGTTTTAGTCTATGGTTATACAGAAGTATAGAACATTTTTTCAGCGGAATTAATTTCAACTATTGGCTTCTAAAAGTTGCCTAAACTGGGTACCTAGATACTTCACGTTTTTTTGTTCATTATCAGATGATTGTCATTTTTTCCCTGTAAAAGAGATAATAATTTTATTTAAAGAAAATCTAAAAATTTCATTGCAGTTTCCCCGAAAAATAATAATAAAATATATATATCATGACTGCTGCTGCTGCTTCATAAATATTACATACAAGACAATCGACATAATATTTTAAAAAAATAAACAGAATTTTCTTAGAACAGTGAAGACTTTTTTAAATCTGAAAGTGCCAATATACCTATCAAAAATTTTGAAATATAACTTACTTTCTTGTCTGTGATATAATGTTGATTAAATTATCATTGATGATCGATCTACGAGCAGACACAGAAACAATAGACAGACATGTTGTTCGCCTTTCTTCTTCGAGTTTGAAAGATTTTAATATATTCATATTCGCGAAGGTTGTTTTAGTGTAGGTATTTAGTGAAACTAATGAAGTCGACTTTTTTTCAGTTACAAATAAAACACATGTTAATTTATGTAATAAAACATAAAGGTCAACTATTGAATAATGGGAAATATGTATTCAGATTGTTTATATCAGTGCGTTTTACAAATTATGAATAAATAGTTCATGCAATGTTTTCGCATTTTTTTCTGAAAAATTAATAGTGTTTTTATATTTTACTTACACATAATTTTTGTCTGTCGGACAATGATTTAAGGGGCTATATCCGAGGTTAAAGCTATTTCGCTTATTTTATTACTCATAAAATAAACACAGTGTGTTTATTTTACTTGTCACCTTCACATCACTGTAAAATTTTACCGAGCAGCAGGATTTGGATGCTGATTTTTTATGAGTAGGTATGGCTAAGATGTACTTTACAACCTAGTACGACGGCGACAACGTTACCATTCCACGGCCTGGTATTATTTTTTTTTTGTATCCGCACAAGGGGAAGGGGTGTTATTCTGTGTCTCCGTACTTCGTATCCCCGTACCAGCGGTTACCGGACTTCCGACTTGCACGAGAAGCATTTGCAGGAATTCCAACAGTGCTGGTAGGGAGCACAGTATATACTCATACTGTGGTACAGAGAGTGGAACTGAGAATTAAACATTCTTGTAAATCCATGATATTGAATTGCACTTGCGTAATAAACCAGTGCTGCAAACTATCAAACTGTTGTGTAGGAACAAACCTTCAATAAGGCCTTATTTGTCTAATATTCCTAATCTTTCACATTGTTTTTATTTTAGGCTGTGGTTATAGCGCAAGCGTATTCGCTGGAAGTGTGCTTTACTTGTATAATGTTAATATTTAGGCGATTAGGTATGTGGTGTTTGGCACTGGCAATATTTGCGCTATTTTCTAGGGAAGTTAATACTAAAATGTGGTGCAGAGGTTTACAATTTTCGCGCGATTAATTCGCTTCTCTGGGTCCTTGCAATAATTGCGATGCAATTTCAGTTTGTCCCTTTTTGCTTTTGAACACCCACTCCCTAGAATATGACTTATGAGTACCTTTGAGATTGAGCAAGACCATTGAATCATTTGATAACTTAATCAATGGGAACACGGTGTACGGCCACGTGGTACTAAATCGCTTAACACGAGTACCGATTTTGAACGATTAAGAATCATAGTCGTAAACGGGCATCCTGGGCTTGACTGTTGAATTGATTAGGTTTACCACGTTAATGGTAAGTTCCTTAACCCAAGTTCACAGATGCTTGACGAGAACCTTAAGGCGAATTTACACGTGTAAAGTAGCTAAAGCATGTTGCTAAATCAAGTAGATTAAAAAGTTGTTCTTTTTGTGGAGTGTGCAGTATTTTCGTTTAGTACGTTAATTTACACATGGATGTATGTGGTGAATTATCAGATAATTTGAAGAATGTGTGCCAAAACTAAATATTTCCAGAGCTAGGAAAACTAAATATCCTTCTTATTTCACACATGAGATAAGGAAGCAAATTGAAATTAAAAACAAATTAAGAAAATTAAAAGTTCTCTCTGAAGAGTACAAAAAGCAATATGTAAATGTAAGAAAAAATTTAAAAACAGATATTCGTAAAGCCCACCAATTATATCTACAAGAGGTAGAAAATAGTATATCTTGCGATATAAATTATTTTTATAACTATATAAAAAGTAAGAAATCGTCATGTTCAAATTCTGTGCCATTCTATGATAAAAATAATGTAATACCAATTGATAATGTGCCTGAATCCTTTGCAAAATATTTTTCTTCTGTATATGCGAAATCTCCTGCACAATATAATTTAAATGTCTCGAATGATTTTAACAACATTCAATCTCTAAGTGTTAATTGTATAACTGAAAATGACTACCATATGGCTGTAAAAAAACTTAAACCAAAGCGTTCTGCAGGAAGTGATGGAATACCACCTTATGTCGTGAAGGCATGCGCTGAGTTTCTTAGAGCACCTCTTATATATATATACAACCTTTCTTTAAAAACTAGTATATTTCCTGATTTATGGAAATTGTCTGTGATTACTCCGATTTTTAAATCTGGAAGTAAAGTACATATTGAAAATTATCGACCTATAGCGGTATTACCGGCATTTGGTAAATTGTTCGAACAAATTCTTTATTCTTTTGCATGGTCTAACTTCAGTACCTTAATTAGTGAGAGTCAACATGGTTTCGTGTCAAAAAAGTCCATGACAACTAATTTATTTGTATACTCTAACTATATATTAAACTCTTTCGAAGATGGGCTGCAAGTTGATACAGTGTATACCGACTTTCAAAAGGCTTTTGACAAGGTTGACCATGTTGTACTTATTAAGAAATTAAATTACTATGGTTTGTCTGGAAAACTCTTTAATTTATTAGTTTCATATTTAAAAAATCGCTCTTTCTTTGTCAAGTATAATGGATTTGAATCTAATGAATATAAAGCTTACTCAGGTGTCCCTCAGGGTTCCAATTTAGGAACTCTATTATTTCTTTATTTTATAAATGATCTTTCACTTAGCCTGGCACATTCACGTAGTCTGTTGTTTGCGGACGATTTAAAAATATTTAGGACCATCAAGAATTCAAATGACTGCTCATTATTGCAAAGTGACATTAATCGTATATATGCTTGGAGTAAAGTGAACAAATTGAGTTTTAATATAAAAAAATGTTTTGTTATGAGCCTTACCAGAAATACGAATGTTTTAAATTTTGCATATCAAATGAATAACGAACAGCTGTCAAGAATCACAGAAGTTAAAGACTTAGGTATAACTTATAACAGTAAACTATCTATGGTCTATGTTATGGTCAGCATATCGATAATTTGGTAAAGTCTTCATACAAAAGTTTAGGATTTATAATTCGGCAATCAAAAAATTTTAAAAATCGTAATACACTTATAAAACTTTATAATACTCTCGTTAGACCAAAACTCGAGTATGGGTCTGTGTTATGGCACTCACAACCCTATAGGCATATTGAAAAAATAGAAAAAGTACAGAAAAAATTTTTAAGATTTTTATATTTCAAAAAATATAGTAGACCTCCGAACTACAATGTCACTAGAAGTGAAGACCTATGCGCGGAATTTAAGGTAGACACTTTGGAGAGTCGTAGAAAAGTAGCTTTAGTAATGTTTTTTTATAAAATAGTTAATAACATGATTAATGAACCTATTATTTTGTCCTTGTTTTCATTTAGAGTTCCAAGTAGAGGAACTAGAGTCCATGAATGTTTATTTCTACCTACTGTTAGAACTACTACCCACTCACCTCTCTATGTTATATCCCGTTTAATTAACCAGGTTTCGGCCGATCACAATATTGATTTTTCTTGGAGGTTTAATCAATTTCGCAAGTTTGTAAAAAATATATTTTTTTCCCGTTGAGAACAAAAATTATATGTACTTATTGGCTATTGTGCTCCCTTTGTATTCTTTATATGTGTATGTACCTGTGTACATTTGTGTATGTAGCATTTTTATATCAAATGTATCTTTAAAGTATGTATGTTATCATGTCTGCTTCATTATCATAATTATTTATTGTTATTGATCTTTCCTTGTAATTAGGCATTTATGCCTGTTGGGGAATAAATAAATAAATAAATAAATAAATAATTCAAAAACGTTGTTGGATACAAAACTGGTTAAACGGAAGAGAAACTTATGGCGCTTCTTCTACGTTGCTCAGAGAACTTATAAATGGAGATTCTTTAGAATATAGAAATTGTATGCTGATGTCCAAAGAATAGTTTCATACTCTGCTAGATCAAATTTTCTGCTTCTATCTCAAGGCCTGCAATTTCCAAATTTTCAATTCCACGTGTCACCGTATCTGCACAAGTATACTCATACACTTTGACTTTACTAAACTGGCCTGTCTAGACTTGTTTATTTGGCGTTTATTTGCTGCGAAACGGAGGTGAGGAGACTACTTACTGAAGTACTTAAATAGAAGTTGATTCTATTCACTTGACTAAACAGTTTACTGAATGCAGTACTTGTGCATGTGCTAAAGTTGTTTACACGATGCAAGTAACTAAATTTAGCTTCTTAATTTAGTAACTTTCTTTAGCTACTTTACACGTGTAAATTCGCCTTTACTTTGCCCACTGTTTTATACCTTTTCAACAACATTGTCAGATCCGTGTTTTAAAAGATGATGAAGTCCAAAAAAAAACTTATACCTACGTTGAATCGAAATTTTATTATATCAGGGAGGCAGGGAGTGAAAGTGTAATAATTTTTATTAGTTTTTTTTAGGATCTTCGAAATTAAAGTCTAAATTAAAACTTTCCAAAATTTCAATTTCTTTCAAACATTTCAAATTAAGTTATGCATTTTAATGCCCCAATGTGGTATTTGGCCTCCGATACGGAACATTACCAAAAATTGCAACCTACCTTCGGTTGGAACTTCTATCTCTTACGAAACCTAAAGCGACTCCTTCACGTGCATATCAGACCGGTCTCATTCCTGGAGTTTGCTCCACATTCACTCTCGGCGTTACACTCTTGGAGGGAACAGGTCAAACTGCACGTTCACTTCGTTTGTGGTTAGTGTCATTTCTTCCTGACAATTCTAAATTCTAGATTGCGTTTAAATTTTTAAGTGAAGTATAAACGATGTCAAGCTTGAATTCGACTCAAAGAAAACTTGCAGCGTTTATTTTATTCCATGAAATAGAAGAAGAGGAAAATAAAAGATAGAGAAAGAGGTACTGGGCCAAAAAATGGTAATTAAATCGAAATGAATCTAGCTATATTCATCTATTGGCATAAATCAATGATAGTTATCCGGAAGATTATTAAGAATTATTTTAGAATGGATAGTGACACGTTTGCTCGCTTATTAATTTTAATAAAATATCATATATACAAAAGGAGAATACGGTAATGGGCTATTGTATATCACCGGAGGCAAGAGTAGCTGCAACTTTGAGGTACTTAGCCATTGGAGGTTCTTTTGAAGATTTAAAGTTTCACAACATGTATATCTCCAAAAACACGAGTTCTGATACCAGAATAAGCACTGTCTCTGTTCTACTAACTAAATTTATGTTCTACTATCTCTCTCTCGAACTAAATTGAAAACCCGAATCGACCCTTCACGTTCACTTCTTGTTAACTCATGTGGTGACTTCGCGCCAGAAATTTAGGCAGGTTGGAATGTTTGACTCCGCGCCCGACGCGAAGCGTTCCAGGCGTTTTTCAACCCTACATGTTCAATTTTGGCGCGGAGCGATGGAGTGTCACTTCAAAAGCGACGAAAAACGTCGCTAGTGAAGGGGCCGCTTAAGGCAAGATTCCAGGCGAGAGAGGTGTCCAAGGTGTCCGTAAAGTTAGAAAAACGCAAAACTGTTCGTGAATGACATGGCGCTGTAACGGATATTTTACTATTTTACGGTTTTTTTTTAATTTTTTGACACAAAAACGATTGATACGCGCGACCATCCAAGAATTCGTCAATTCCATTCACAAAAGCAGCGCTCGCGCCGACTTCACGGCACTTCACGGATATCGAAATACTAAACTAACGGATACCTACGTGTTAATTGTTACGAGAAGTTTTGTTGTTATTTAGCCGCTTAGACACGCTCGCGCGAGGTTAACAAACCGAATAGAATAGGCGGTCGGGGCTGCCGATCGAAACCAACCATAGTTTCGCAGTTTGTGGTGCAAAACAATTGCTGCGTTTGACGTAAGGTAATCAATTTCGTTTATTTACTACTTCAGTATTCGTCCCTACACTACTATAGCTTGTACAGCATGGGAAAATCAGCCCTTACTTTACTTCCGGTTTGCACTTGGAGATATCGTCTTGAGCCCCATGAACACTTCGAATGTACCCGCGACGATCTTTCCAATCATGCCCTTGTTCTTTCATTATATAATATGGTTTGCACTTTAATAGGGTGGTACTACCAGAGACAAACCATTTACTTTTTGGTTACTACTCAAAGATTTTACACAAGTAAAATTCTTGGCTACTACCTACAGTACAAGGATTTTACATAATAAAATCCTTGCCTACAGTACAGGATACCAAATAAAACGAGGCGGTCCTACTGACAGTCCTATCTTTATCTCGCACACACAAGACACCATGTTTTAGCGCGACTGTGGCTTAAGCGGAGTCCACACTATGTAACAAAACATGTTTTATAACAAAGTTATACAACTTGTTAAAGAAATGAGAGGAAAAATATTATATATCACAGTGTTGCACAACATTTTTCTTGTTATATAGCAAGTTTTATGTTATCCATCAGATGTCGATCAGGATCAAAGGAAGTTATAAAACTTTGTTGTTTAAACACGCCCTGACTTGTCTACACTTAAAAAATGTTATTGAAACAACACCGCGCTTGGCGTAGTATTGGTAGGAATCTCCAGTTGCTAAGAATCTCAGCGTAACTGCTAATCTTTCTCTTACTTGAATTGCATCTCGAAATTATTCCCGATTCATTAATCATCCCGATTTCATTTATAAGGTATTCAAAATCAGAACTTCTCATTCTTAAGAAGTTTTTAAAACTACCATCACATTTAATGTCTCCTGTCGATGAGTCTATGTCATCTATTTGAAGATCAGTTAAAAGAGCTGTACCACTATATTTATCTCGAGCTTTTAAGGATGGCCGCACCCAAAATCTTCGTTTAAACAGCCGTCGCTTACACAAAATTACACAAGCTGCTGGTGCCATGATTACATCCTCTACGTTTGACGCCATTTCACATACTACCTAGCTACAGCTACAAAAATTATGCACACCATTTTGTTTGGTTGTTATTTAACTTTTGTTATATAATCATTAATATGGATGCTTCCGTTATATTATAACAAGTTACACAACAAAGTTGTAAAACAAATTTGTTATACAACTTAGTTATTAACATGTTTTGTTACATAGTGTGGACTCCGCTTTAATCTCAGCCCCGGTTTCACGTCCCGTATTGTAATAGTTGTCTGTTGTCTGTGTTGTAACGTAAAACAAGTCCATAGCAGATACGTTCATATTATGAGAACCTTTCTTTTAAATAATGAGACTTATTTTTATATTCTTAAAATATCGCCAATATCTCCCGTGTCGTACCAAGTCGTATCCGTTTTTCGCCGGTAAAATTTGGTCAAGCATTTGCCCATTTTTGGGCTTTGCTCATATACTCGCATTTCCTAATTTAACAACCACCTATACATCGTACACTACCTATCTAGTAGAGAACACAATAAAAGTTCCACAATCCAGTTGATATCTCCTATTATTAATAAAACCAAACCAAAATCTTTTATTTTTTTTTTACAAGTAGAGAGTGAGCATTTTACGTACATTTTTAATACATTTTCTAGCACTTATGCAAACTTGTAATTTTATAGACTGTATATATACGTAGCGATAGCGTTTAAATCTTCAAATAAAAAGAGATACTATACTCCGTATCTCGCACAGGATAAAGGAAGTGACTTGCGGAATACGGATGTGGTGATTTGACTTAATTTATTGGGGCACCTACCACATCAGTGCCCTCATTATTAAACTTTTTTATTATTCATTTCATTAATACATTTATTAATAATTAATAATAATGAATGCAATATTAATATGTGTGTAGGTTTTTTAATATAATTTTCTTGAACGTTTCTGTATATAATTTTACTTGGCTGTTCTTGGTTCTTAGGGTCTTTAAAAACACTATTGATTTTACATCTTTTATTATGAGGTCGTTTGTATTATGTTTATTATGTATTATCATATATTATATTATATTATATTTATTATTATACCTATTATTACACCGCCATGTAGCATATCGTAACTTATATACTCGTATTAATTTAAATTATACAACAGTGTTTTTTAAAGAACCTATAATCTCAAGAACAGCCAAGTAAAATTATATACAGCAAAGTTCAAGAAAATTATATTAAAAAATCTACACACATATTCTGTGTCTGATTGATTGTTTGGATAGCTAAACTTTATAAAAGGATTACAAAATACGCTAGTTTCAAAAAATACAAAATTCAAAATATGCCTAGTTTTTTGTTCCGACTGCTGGCTGCCCTCTAGTCTAAGACGATATTTTCCCGTATTCATGTTTTTAGAAATGTCTAATGAGCACCCCGTTTACAGTTCATTATTAATTGAAGATGGTGAATGGTGATGCCAGTAGGAGATTACATTTAAATATCTTACCTAAATCCATTTTGTTAGTACCCATAAGGTTTGTTATTAAATTTATTTAAAATGGCCCTAACCTACCGCCAAAGGTGATGACAGTTTTATAAATGGGTAATAAAAACTTTACAATAAAATCAAAAATTATATCAAAAGTATATTTTCAAGTCTTTGTCCACGCAAATTTGTCAATAACTTCAGTAAAATCGACTTGCTTAGCTAAATTTTGTAATCTTGTTTGTTGTTAAATACATTCTATTCTATTCTATTCTATTCTAAATAATTTTTCATGCACAAAATTGCTGGATAATTAAATCGCTTTTTACTTTTGCTGTTCTCAATTAATTTGCCAGTCTGCTGAACGACCATTCACATCGTTGCGTCCCTGACAGAGTGATAATAATTATTGATAATAATAGATAGATAACTGTTTCATCGTCTGGTGCCAGATTAGGAAGCCAACACGCCATGTTTTTCAATTATTTTAAACTTTGTCAAATACTAGTTGTTAGGGACGGTCGTACCATAATCTGCTAGTCCAGTAGTTGGTAGTTTAATAAATACGAGTATTTATAATCCCCGTAAATACTAGTCTGTCGAATTTTCTTGGGGGCATTGTTTACCATAAATTTTCTTAACAACTAGGTACTGAAGTAGCGCCTACTTGTTTTGACATTGGAAACTACAAATATCAATATTTTTATATGGGTCAATTTACCTTAAAAACAAACAATTTAGTGGTATTTGCTGCCGATGCCGGTAATTGCGGTGTAGTAACGAACTAGAGTAACGGAACAGACAAGAATTTCCGCGGTTATATCCGTATCAACCCCCGGAATTGGCCAATTGACATTGTACAACCACAACCAGCCAAAAGAAAACAGTAGGATAATTTGTACTTGGGATGTATATCATGTATATGTTGTAATCATGATCATGACCCATAGGTTAGTTTAGCTGTCACCACCTCAGCGCTGCTATTTTAATCTACCCTTTCTTGTAATCGTGATTACCCCATAAGAATATTGAATACATCTGTATAGTCAAAACTCCCCCACACATTTCTGATTTCCTGTGTATGTAGAATACTCGTATGTATATTTACTACGACTTGTAATCAATAATCATGTTCGCGTGCAAATGGAACGTAAAGTGTGAATGAGCCGCGTAATACAATCTCCACTTGATTTAACAACTATACATTTAAACTATTACGTATGCCACCTTATTAATATATCATACCTATGTATCAATCGCCTTCGTAAATGTCATATTTACCAAACTCCCGCAATTAATGAAAAGGCCCTAGTTATAACAATAGTTTAAAACACATATACAGGGTGTCCACCTAGTGCGCGTAAGTCCAATATCTGGGTTAATAAAAGAGATAACTTAATTTTTTTTTCTACAGGGTTGTCTAATATCCCGAGCTGCACAAAATGAAAATATATTTACATATTCAGGGTGTTCAGTTTTTCCTGGACAGGTACCAACTTCGTTTTTCTAAATGGAAATATATATTTTTTATTGCTTTTTCGAACTAAACCCTTGATTTTAGTAGGACTTTCATCAGCCTTCCCTATACCTAACTTAAACTGTTTTTGAAATATTGACGGGTGAATATTGACATTTTTTCAACTTTGACACCCTATAAAATCTAAACGGTTTGCACATTCCTATCTTAACTTTTTATAAGCTATCGTTTGATACTAATTTCAAATGTATCCAGGAATTAAAAATTTTCCGAAAATTTTGAAAATTTTTAATTCTTGGATAAATTTGAAATTAGTATCAAACGATAGCTTATAAAAAGTTAAGATAGGAATGTGCAAACCGTTTTGCTTGATCTCAAACCGTTTAGATTTTACAGGGTGTCAAAGTTGCAAAAATGTCAATATTCACCAGTCAATATTTCAAAAACAGTTTAAGTTAGGTATAGGGAAGGCTGATGAAAGTCCTACTAAAATCAAGGGTTTAGTTCGAAAAAGCAATAAAAAATATATATTTCCATTTAGAAAAACGAAGTTGGTACCTGTCCAGGAAAAACTGAACACACTGAATATGTAAATATATTTTCATTTTGTGCAGCTCGGGATATTAGACAACCCTGTAGAAAAAAAAATTAAGTTATCTCTTTTATTAACCCAGATATTGGACTTACGCGCACTAGGTGGACACCCTGTATGTATCCTAGTCCTATTTGGTCCTTCTATGTCATTATTTGTGCTGAAATTAAGTGCCCTTCAAAAGGTAAACAAAAGAGCCACGTTTCGATGTCGAGAATTTGTTTGTACCGCCGTCTCTGACCCAGTTTGGCTATGCTGCCAGGCTAAGGTCGCCGGTTTTCCCCAAAGAGAGACCACCACTGCGCTGCGTGTCCTAATAGGGCCTCGACCTGACCTTAGCCCTTTCCCTGTTCTGGCCTCGTATCTGGTCTGGATGGAAGCGGCGGCGGTGTTGACTGTCGACGTCGACTTAGTTTTTCCGGCGTAATTAGGACGACCTGTCGGCGGCGCACCCGACGCCGATTTTATAAGTTCCCGTTGCACTGAATGTCATGTGCCATGGGTGTTTGGTAATCTAGATGGTTTGCCAAGGGCACTATTTATATTTCGGCAAACAGTGACGCGAAGTTGCACTGGATGAGTGTTAAAAATATTAAGATTCTTCAAAAAAAATTGTCCTGGAGTCTGCGAGATAAAGTGAACTTTCAACTACAAAATTCCACAAAGTCTAATGTTTAACGACTAATAGGTGTAATATTTACCTTCACATCTTATTTTATTCAAATAAGAATACATTTAAAGCTCAGTGCAATGAGTGAGCCCTAGCTAAACCAAATATTATATCGAAGGATCTGATCTCATCCAATAAAGCAATGGATTAAATGTCAACTTGTCAACAGTATATGGTGAGACGACGCAATTTGGCGAAGGGATTATGGTGATTAAGGAATACAGATATTAGTTTGGTTACCAGTGACAAAAATAATTAGAGTTGTCGCTCTTTTTAAAGAAAAACATGATACGCCACTGCCTAAAATAAGAATAATACTTGCAAAACAGGTGAATATTGAATAAAGTTAAAACTGTGAACCTTATAGGTATACCTACTTATACCTAGCACAGATTAAATCTTATATTTGAAACACCCTATGTATTATTTTGTATCTATTATGAAGGTATTTAATTTAGGTATACATTACTGTGATATAATTACGTTATTAATGTAATAATTATATACCTAGGTAGGTATATAACTACTTGCATTCCACATGAAATAAAAAAAGGGGCCCCAATGTTCTAGAACCCGTCCCCCCGGAGAACAAGAACACAATCAAAACTACTTTCCTGTTCGCACGCTTTCCAATGCCGAGGCAAATCGAACATCGCCGATTGGCTAGTCGGTTTTTAGCAAGGCAGCGCTGCCACGTACTGATGGATCAATAAACAAATCTGTGGTGCCCGCAAAATACAAGTATTTAACGCCAAATTGTTGAAAAAAATTGTGATATTTAGTATTCTCATTTGTTTTGTGTGATAAAAAACAGTAACATTTTACCTGTGAACACAAATAGTGTGCATTGGATAATGACTTGGGTGTTTCTGAAGCGTTCTGATGCCCCCCTCTCGTAGCAAAAGTTTCGCTGGTTGTTCTTCTGGCGTCCATATTTGTGTGTAAGTTAGATTAGATTTATTTTTTATTGATATTGGCTTTAGCGTAGTTGTTTTAAGACTAGTTTTATGTTTCACAATGTTCACACTAATTTGGTGTACTGCTAGATGACAAGTATACAAATGCTATTGCTTCGTATTTGTTTAGTAACACAAATTTGATTATCGTGATTCCACCTCGTTTCGAAATCGGCATTGAAGTCAGTAGAGGTATAAATTTCTTTATAGTAAAGGTATAATAATAAATAAATTATTTTTCATTTTTGTCAATGACTCGTACATACTTATTTTAAGAGTTTTTGTGGTCTTTATCACGATTTTTATTAGTGACGCCTACATAGAATTCATGCACAATCGTTTAAAATAGTTGTTTTCGTATCCAATTCTATTAATACACTGTCTTCTGCTTGTTGTGTAGGTGGTTGAGGTTGAGTACATGTTGAGGAGCCAGTTCTTATTGTTCATTTAGTATTGTATCTTATTGGACTCATCAATTTGCTATAGTAGAATTTCTAATTGTAACAAAAATGTCAGATTGTCCTTGTGATATACTTATTCAACCAACATTGTATATAAACGCTACCGTTATCTCTAGCGAAATTATCAAATTGTTACGAAGTGGCGACACATTTTACTACATTGATACAAAAACCTGTAGGTAGGTAGGTAGCTATTTCATAATTTGTTTCAACTAAACTGAAGCTAGGTGCCGATTTTGTGAATATTTTGAATGTACCTATACTTAATGTATATTTTATGAATCTCTATATCCAAGAATGTTTACATAATTAACAAAATCAAAATTTCATGAATAAAATTTACAATTAGTTGCAAGATACAAATATACGTAATACGTATTCCCCCCCCCCCGAATTTTTCTAATCTAATTGCTTCCTTATATTGAAACAAAAAAGACGTAGGTACTTGATAAGACTACATAAATATTATCAATAGTCCTAGGAAAATATGATGTTTCAACTTTTATTCTTATAGAGAAATTGCTTACTTATAGAAAAAAAGAAAAAAAAAACATTTATCCAGCTCTACAGTGAGTCTATAAACTCCCGCATAAATTCATTATTTTGAAAATTGTAAAGCTTTTGAAAAATCGCTCAGACCCGTCGATTTTCTTTTCTCTTTATACTTGTTTTACATAATATTAAATTTTTTTACAGGGTGACTCAATGAATCTACGTCGATATGAACTTTAATATTTTAAATGGAACACTCAGTACTGTTTTACATATTTGGAAAGAACTCTTTTACGAATACAGTCGTATAAGGTTTTATGGGTCTATCTCTAATAATAAAGGAGATATGCCCAAAAAAGTGTGTCATAAGAGCAATGTGCTAGAAAGAGAATATCGATCATTGCACAGTCTCCTCCAACACATCACTTTTATGCAACTTTTTTGTAGATCTCCCTTATTATTAGAGAAAAACCCATAAAACCTTATATGACTGTATTCGTAAAAAAGAGTTACCTATTTACAAATATGTAAAACAGATCTGGGTGTTCCATTTAAAATATTAAAGTTTATGTCGACCTAGCTTCATTAAGTCGCCTAAAAAAAATAACATTACTTATAAAGAAATGTACTTAGGTATATAAAATTAGATGAATTGAATTATAAACAACAACTGCAGATCTTCAAGTAGGTACACTAAAAAATCTTGGAAGACTATGATTTCTGACATTTTCTTTTAAGTAATAATATTGTTTATTAAGAGGATACAATAGGTCAGTGGTATCTGCGAAGCAGATCATTATCTGTTCACAGACGCTATTGTCGGACAAATGGTAGTACAGATGAATAGCGGGCACTAATGTGCCTCTTATCACTTGGAATACAACCTAAACCTGGTTGGGATATCATGATTGTCCACATCATTTGTGGGTCTGGCTTGTGAAGGCACTGGTGAACGATCTAGCTATCTTTGAATTTGTCAGTGTAATTGCACTGACCAGGGTGTTTCTTTGCCCATAGAAACACCCTTCATAGAAGTTCCATAGGCATAAATAAATGGCGCTCTTAGATAGTTATATGGTAGTTGATGCCTTCTTCACAATTTTTTAATTTTTTTATATCTGGTGTATTTAGAACATATTTATATTTTTGTTACAGATCTCTGGCTGGCCAGACTGATATGGAGCACTAGTGACGATGCGCGCCCCTACCCCCTCCGAGCCGAAGTCTACATTTCCTACCTACCAAGTGCCTCAAGAGTCAGCCATGAGGGGCAGCGCACCCCCAGTACAAGTCGCATGGGCAGCTTGGGGGGGTCGAGCCGACCCCCCAAGTTCTCCCCACTGCGCCCCTAGTGGCGCTTCATCTGTGATATCCGGCTCAAGTTGCTGTTCACTTGGCAACTCTAATATTAGAATGCAATCTGTGACCGAAAATTGTCTTCTGAACTCTGTTACCGTACCAAAAATACAACGTATTGACCATGGCATGGTCACCCACAATAATAGCTCTAAGTTAGATAGTAAGTTTGGTGCTTTACCCCCTGGACGAGACATTCCCAACCAAAAGTCTGATGACCTCGAACTGCTCCAAGACCTGAATGCACTGAAAATTCTTAAATGCGATACTATTAACTGTTATAACAACGACAACAACAACCACGATGATATGTGCCACCTTAATAGGCTTAAACTTAAATTGCGCACGAATGATGACAAAACCGCAGCTCAGGATATTTGCCTGGCCATACCCCTCAGGCTCAGGGGTGGTGGCGAGAGCTCCCTCAGTACCGGCACCTCAGGCTGGGGCACCCCACCTTCTCAACAGGCCAGTAACAACAATGGTAAGTATTGTGTTTATTGCAGTAAAGTAATATTTTAGAGGAATCATCAGTCATCAGGCAATCAGATTAATTGAATGACAACAATATCTTTTTGTTACTAGGTATGAATACCCTTATCTTGAAACAAAAGAAGATAAATAACTAATAAGTAACTCTTTTTATTATAACTTAAAATTTCATATATCAAATTAAAGCACCAGGGGCCTGTTAGTGTAAAAAATATTGTTACCTTGTTTTAACATATGTATTCAGGATTGCCTACTCTATTCACATCTTTTTTTTTTTATTGTGATAGCAATATGGTTGTGTAACAATAATCGTAATGGTTATACTGAGCAGACGTAATACCAAAAAGAATAGTCTGTTTGGCACTGTGCATGCTCTGTTTAACGATTACGATAACTATAGGCTAAAAATTAAGGAGTTCAAAATCTCCCTAATGTGTAAAGTGTAAAAAATACCAAAATACCTAAAAATTAAATATATACTTAAATATGTAAGTCATTAAGAATTTTTATAAAAATAGTTTCTGAGATGACAAACGGTTAGTATATTGGTACGCTTATTTCTCAAGTGATTTTTTTGTGTCAAGTTAAATCTTTGTTCGAAATAAATATCTGCTAACGGATGTAAATGTTATAGCGAAAAAAACATGAGTGTTCTTCATGCGCTCGGTAATTTTGTATTTTGCCATGAACAAGTCGCAGTTTTCTGGCAACAGTGTACACTTAGGTAGAGGTGGGTGGTACATTAGCATAAAAGAAATCTGTTTCATGTAGCCACTAGCTCGAGCGGTTGGGGCGCTGCTAACCCAGTCAATCAGACCACCAGCGGTACTCAACAGTGGAATAACAATGCTAATCGACCACCGACGTCAAACCAAGGCCAAACACAAAACGGTAATTGGAAGACACTCCTATGGAAGTAATTTCTTAATGGTTCTCCCTTACAGGAAACAAATCCAATACTAATGGCCAACAGCCTCCTACCTCTCAGTCCAATACTACCGGTTGGGGTCAACCTGGAACTAAACCGGCGGCTAACAACTCATTAACGCCTACCAGCCAACCCGCTACCTCCTCTTCCAACACTCCGAATAACAATGCCCCAAGCAGCAACACGAAACAACAGCTGGAACAATTAAACAGCATGAGAGAGGCCATTTTCAGCCAAGATGGATGGGGTGGTGTAAGTATTGGAGTTGTACAGGGTGTTTGCTAAGTATAATAAATTTGGAAAGCAATTTCTAGTGTCAATAGGTCTATTCCAGCAGCAATCACCAACTAGCTGGAAGGATTGTGATTGGTTGAAAACAATTTGCTGACTGATTTGGAATGATTTGATTGGATCTGACTAGTTTGTGATTCTTGCTGGAACAAAGCTAAAATTTAAGAAGAAACACTTGGTCTCGGTTTGTTTAGAAGATAACAGGGCTAGTAGTAATATTTTTTTTTTTAGTTTTATGTCTGTATGCTTAGAAATAAATAAGGCGTATTTTCCTCCACCATTGAATCTTATTTGTTTTGTTTTAACCTGCTGCTTATTTTTAATAAGATCGTTTTAAAGAGGAATCAAAACATTTTGTCTCATGAAATCATGACAATGGTATGACAAAATATACAGGAATATAAAGAAATAGTAAAACTAACACCCTGTATCTTTTAAGGGAAACAAGATATGGCTTATATATATGATTTTTTTTCTAAGATGCCCCAAGGATGTTGTACTTAGGAAACAACTTTTTTATATTATTTTTTTATTTATGGAGTATGCAATTTTTTCTACAGCAACACGTAAATCAAGATACGAACTGGGACATTCCTAGTAGCCCGGAACCACCCATGAAGATGGATGGATCTGGTGGTCCTCCACCATGGAAACCGGCTGTCAACAATGGAACAGAATTGTGGGAAGCCAATTTAAGAAATGGAGGACAACCGCCACCACAACCTCAGCAAAAGACTCCTTGGGGACATACTCCATCGACAAATATTGGGGGCACATGGGGAGAAGACGATGATACTGACAGCTCCAATGTTTGGACTGGCGTTCCTTCAAATCAGCAACAATGGGGCGCTGGTGGAAATACGAACAACGGTGCTATGTGGGGAGGTAAGTTGATTATTTTCGTGTTGTGTTTTAAGCTATGTAATACAAATCATTGGGTTTGCTTGAGAAAATTATTGTACTCTTCTAAGCATAGTAATACACTAATTTTTGTGTTACTTCAGAAAATTAAATATTAAAATTAATTTCGACTTTTATAGTTAAGTTGTGAGAAAATATTATTTTCGATAAATGTTTACATGTTTTCTAATTGAAAATGCATTTTGGGATGTCCCTGATTTTGGGATATAAGAGTCTTTGGAGTTATATTTTTTAAATATTTTATATTCAGACGGGAATATTTTGTTTTAAATTTAAAATTTTTGGTAATTTCGAAAAAACTTCCAGAATTAATTTAACTAATGTTGGTATTGAACACCTTTTATTCATTTAGTGTACCCATATCGCTTTAACACATTTCATTGAGTTTTCAATAACATATTAACCACTAACTGCACATAATCTTTAATGAATGCAAATCGCATATTATCACGATGTTAAATGTTTTCTTGATTATAAATAAATAGATAATTCTATAAATTGTTACTGTTTGTCCCTGTGGTGGAATTTTTTTTTAAATTATAGGTGAGAAGTAATTTACAAGTAGTTTACTTTTATATTCTGTAAAGTTCAAAACTTGTCATTTATAGTGTACAAGAAATAGTATACAGTATACATATAGTGTATACTTATATATTTACAATTACTGATGGTGTATACTTATGCACTGATATTTTGTGGTGGTGTGTGTTTCGTGTAGGATATTACAAAAATCTCTTAAACTAGGTGTAAATGTATATTATGTAATTATATATTCCATAATCTAAACATGCACAACTTCCCCTCGACACATTGCTGTGTTTTAACTGTCATCTGCACCATAAGAAATGATAATAAGAAATCTGTTTCCACGGTTTTATAAGTATAATTTTGATACTCGCAAGAAATTAATAATCTCAGTGTTTGGCCAAAATTGTAGAATGACTCATTCACAGCAGATTGAGCTGTTCGATGGTGTGGAAGTGGCAAGGGATCGCAATTCCATAAGTTATGTCTTAAGATAAGAGCCGAATTTTAAAAAATATAAAAAAAATTACTAAAATTACTTGATGTTTCGATATCCAATGACGTTGCTTATTTTTAAAATACACCAATCACATCGCACCTCATATAGAATTGATCAAATTATAGTCAAGATCACTGCCCTTAGGGAACAGCACATTAAACTTCTATACACGATCATTTTATCTGTTAAAGATTATTTTATGTGGTGAATAGTAAGAGCGCTCTGATACTACTTATGAATCACTATAATTTTGGCCAAACGCCAAAGATGAAAATGGTGTGTGAAGATGAGACCAATGAGATTTTGTGCTGTATTGCTATATCATTTATGTTTAATCAAAGATAACCAGATATTTATGCT
Organism: Pogonocherus hispidulus; assembly: GCA_963924545.1. Classification (NCBI taxonomy): domain Eukaryota; kingdom Metazoa; phylum Arthropoda; class Insecta; order Coleoptera; family Cerambycidae; genus Pogonocherus; species Pogonocherus hispidulus. The sequence goes on along the minus strand of OZ004698.1, from coordinate 43,867,062 downwards.
ATCTATTTTTTATTTTATTACACAGATCATGAAGAGGAGTTTTAACTTAATAGGGTTTATCTGATAAAAAATATGCTGAAAAAAATGCCAATAGTATTCAAGACTATTTTCCATATACAGATTTTGAACACCTTTTTACACTTCACGACACAGATACACATAGTTGTCTTAATTTTCTGACTACTTTGATACTAGGTAGTTTCTGTATTCGGTCAGTCAATTTTTTTATTTTTAGGTAAACTGTAAACCATTGATAGAACTATTTAAAATATTTAACACGAAATATTATATTTTATGTTGTTGCCTTCATGCACTGGTTATTATTCAATATACAATAATTACTGTAGAATTAAAAATTTTACAATAGTCCAGATAATAAGGTATAATATGGAATATAGGTAAGTTAATAGGTATGTACCTACTTGTAATTCTGTGGGAGAAAAAAACAAAAATTATAAAAAAAAATAGGTGAATTTATATAACCTCAATTAATAAAAAAATAGAAATTACACAATGTGGAAAATGAGCCAGGTGAGTTGCAAATCAGCATGCAAGTCACAAATTGTTTATATTGTCTAGGTTATGTTTTGGTTAATATTTATAGCTAGTTGTAAATTAATAAATATTGCATACTTTATCATAATTAAATCTGAAAGTGGAACTTATTTGTTATTCACTAAATATTAATTTAAAAAACATTAGTTTACAGTGCTGAGCATTCGCATTCCAGTTTGCAATAATAGGTAATTAATATCACCAATATTGTGGACAATTAAAGTAAAGATTCACAAAGTTGCAGCAGTACAATAAAATGTAATCAAGAGAAACATTGAAGTGGTAATATGTGAATCTTTTTTTTTCTTTTGTGATTTTTGTCAGTGAAAGTGGTTTGAAGTAGTGTGTAATGGTGAAATTTCTCTGAAATGTGCTTTTGCAGAAATCAAGGGTTTTACTTTTATAAAATACAACTCCGAGCAAATTTCCATGCCCATTATTTATGTTTGAAATTAGAATCATCACAAGACAAGTTCATTTAGTCCATGGTTGGTTAAAACCCTTGATTTTTTTGACTACATTTTACTCTCAGGCCCTAAGAAAGACAACGACTGGGGTACAGGTGCAGGTAATACGGGCTGGGGAGGAGACCCGCGATCTGCTGACCCACGTCAGGCCGGCATCGACCCCAGAGAGATCCGTCCCGAATTGAGGGACATCCGTGCTGGAAGTACTGATCCTATGCGTCTGCTGGACCCACGTGAACAAATGAGGCAAATGGCTGGCAGCGATATGAGAGGAGATCCGAGAGGTATAACAGTTGTCTTATTATTCACTATGAGGTGTTGATATATTATTCTTGTACGTTTGAAGTGATTCATCCAATGTTCTTAGCATTTCGTTGATATTTCAGCGATAAAATGAGGTAAAGATTGACTTTTGACAGTCTTTGTAAACTCAATTGTTCATCACCTTATAAGTTTCCGAAAATCCTAATTGTATGTTAAGGATACAAATTCATAATGGATTTTTATTTAAAATAGGTTTCCTATTTTAACAGGGCTGATGATTTTTTTAATATAATTTAAAAATAATGTGAATATGTTATAATATATGAATAATAATAATAGCTTATATTTTATAGTAATGAAATATTAAAAATTAAAATAAAGGTACACTTAAATTTTCACTATATTATGATATTTGTCTTTTTCTCTCTAGGCAAAAAAAATTAAAAAGTAATATATATTCACACTTTAAAATTCATTTAGTTGAAAATAATTTGAAATAATAATGTTTATGGCTAAATATTTTATTTTTGTTTATGTATTTTGTTGTGATAATGTTGGGTGCAAATATGATGACCTTAAGAAATATTTTTATTATGTACTTAAAATGTATCGAAAGAGTTTTAACACCTAAAGAATCATTTCAAATGTTTTAAAAATCCGAAGGTAATGTAAGGTTTGCTCGAATTAAATAATTTGCAATTAAAAATGTATACGTCCATAATCCAACCGGTTCAATTCCAAAAAATATACACAACGTAGGTGCATCATTTGATATTGCTAATTTAAATGTCAGCAGATCGCTGGTACTAAATGTTTGGTGACTATTAAGAAAAATGTAAGTAGATGATGTGGATTTTGTTTTATATTTTTGTGTTTGCTCATTATCATCCCATCATTAAGTCTACAGCTTGCCTTAATTAATTTATGTATTTGTCTATTTACACACATATAAAGTCAAATATGTGTTCAGGTTTTCGTTATTTTTTAAAAAGACAATTTTTTTTAATTTGCCAATTTTAGTACGATCTTATAACCACTAGTGTCTATATAGAAAACATTTTATAGAACCATATAGGTATAATTTATTACGTGTGGATTTCATGTTTTTTTTTTTGTTGTTGCAATCGGTTTCCTGACTTCTGTAATTTTTTTGCTGTAAAATGTTGTAAACAAGGCTGGAAAGTTTATGTTGCAATGGTGTAATATACAATTACACAATTTAAAATAAACACATTAATTTTATTGATTTTTATGTACAAAGTGGGTGGTGTGAAAGTTCAAATTGGCAGGTTTTAAAAATTAATTTTATATACCAATTCTCGTGATCAAAAAGATCAATTAACCATTGATAGCTGAAAGGTAAATATATGCAACCTTCAACTTGACAGTGGCTTCCTTTTTTTATAAAGGATATTCACCTGATGCACTCTTATCAGAATTAAATTGGAAAGAAATAACCATTTTCATTAAACTGATAATATATTAAATATTAAATTATCGGGATGTTCCATAATGGAGAGAAATAATTTTATATTACCTTGTCTATGAGCTTGGGGGTTTTGTTAAGTTTTAAACTTGCAATTTTTGGAATAGGAATCACTGGCAGATTAAACGGAGCTGGTGCAGAAGCCTTTTGGGGCCAAAACGCCCCTCACACTGGTGCTCAACAGATGCACCATCACAACAAGATACCTGTTGGCCCAGGAACCAGTGCCGGGTGGGAAGAACCTTCTCCACCATCTCAGAGACGTAACATGCCCAACTATGATGATGGCACTTCTCTATGGGGCAACCCTCAACAAGGTATGGATTTTTCATGTGATTTCAGTTCAAATTTACCTAACTTTGTAATCGTTAACAGGAATAATGGCCAGAGAATTACTCAATTCCTACTAGACAATGAACTTTAATTTTTTTATACAGTTTGTATAATGCTCTGAAGTCAAAATATTTTAGTGATAGTCAGCAAATAATCCACAGGCTAATAATCTTTTAGGTGGCTAATATTGGGGTGTCTAAATTTAGTGGAAATTTCATGAAAATTTGCACAAAAACTTGTATGTGTGCTCTTCAACTCCTTGACTAGTGTTTATTCTAACAAAATGCCTACGTATTTGTTATGTTTGTAGGTTAATAAACTCGAGCTATTATATGTACACTCAAAATAATATGTATCAATATTTAAGAGTTGTGTTTTTGTTTTAAATTTTGTTTTAGTTACATTTATGTCTTTTTTTTCTAAAGAATTAATAAAAACAGAAATATGCATATGTATTACGAAGAAAGCATATTAATTAAAATTTTTTTACAAACTTTTGATACGTGAGATTTTCAAGTTCCTCTCTGGTGCACAATAAAGCTTTACTGTATTGCAAAAATTTTATTTAGTGTGAATATTACAATATCTTTTCCATACTATCAATATGTTATATAAGACGTGTTCCTTTCACACCCATGAGCTGCCATTAGTTGCTATTAGCTGCCATTAGTTGCTATTAGCTGCTAATAGCAGCTCATATGTGCGTAAAGAATGCGTGCATAAAGAATGGTCAAGGTATGTTAGGCAGATATTATGTGAATTTTTTCCAAATGTGTGAAGTGTAGAGATTGCAGATTTTATTTTATGAAATTATATTCTGAAAATATAATAGTTTGCTGTAAAGCTAAATCTGTTTGAAGCAATTTTCACAAAGCTTTATATACATTTGGCATAAATTTATTATAATATCCTGCATTAGGCTCTCACTGGAAAGATCTACCCACAGGGGCAAGTATGGGCCGTGGCAATGCTGCAGGGCCCCCTGGAATGGCTCAAGCTCGCATGAAACCTGACGGGTCGGTTTGGAATCACGGGCGTAACGGCTCTTGGGATGAAGTAGGACCCGGTACTACCTGGGAAGAGACTGGACCCTGGCCCAAACAGAAGATGCCAGGACCACTGTGGGACAGTGACCTCGACTGGGGCCACAAACAGCCGAACAAGCCGCAGTTGACTAAGGAGATTGTCTGGAATTCTAAACAATTTAGAATGCTTGTCGATATGGGATATAAGGTAGGTGGTCACAAGTTGCTTTTGCCATAATCCTATTCTTCCATATTCTTCGTAAAATGTACAAACAAAATGCTTTGAATTAGAATAAATATAATTTGTTTGCAAACGTTAACTGTCTGACATTCAAATTTACCTTTGAGACAATAAACTATTAAATTACATATTGAAACAACACTTTTATGACAAATGTTGAAAATAGCAGTAGGTCATTCTTTGAAGGTGTAAATAATTCAAAGCCGCACATCGAAACAAGACAGATTATTCATTAAAGTAAAAACCAGAATTAAGCAAAGTGGAATGACCTCGCCGATCTGGTAAAATGCGGTGATGCATGGGTGGGCGTATTCTGTTTTACCATTGGGCACATTTCAGTTAATATATAGTCGTATACTATTCAATAGAATACTTCTAGTATATATTAACTGAAATATGCCCAGTGGTAAAAAAATACAAATCTAAAAATGTCTAGTTAATATAGACATTTTTAAATTTGTCATTAGGTGAAACGTTAAGAAACGCGCGCGAAATAACCCAACGTCACGCCACTGTTTCCCTACTACCTCGAGCGCAGTCGCTTGTTGGTTCTTGATTCGACCAATCAACGTCGTTGAAGCTCAGAGAAGAGAAAACGTAAATGCAAGAATATGTATGTTAAATAAGGATGAACAGCTTGTCATCAACTTTAAGACTTTCGCAGTTGCCACATATTTGGAAATTCGTTGATATTATTAAGTAAAACACAAATTAAACATTGTGTTTGCTTTAATAAAGTACAATAGGGATAAGGGACGTTAAAGACAAGTAAAAAATGGGTAAATAAGGTAATTAATACGTTTCCTGTTTTAAATAAGAATACTTTAGAAATAAAAGTGACAACACAGATCTACTCTTTTTCCAGTCATTGCACTTTGCTTAATTCTGGTCTGGACTTTACTTACAATAACAAATACACAAATTTTCATTTCTCGTCAAAGTATATAATAAAAAATATAGAATGAAGCAAAGAATTTCTATTTTAATGGTGCTGATAATACAATTAAACATTTTAGAAAGAGGATGTGGAAAATGCACTACGCATGCGTGAAATGAATATGGAAGAGGCCCTAGACATCCTCAGTCCCATGAGAAACAATCGTGATGGGTGGGCTAGTCGCCATGATGATCATTATGATCATCCGCCTTTCCCTGGACAGAGGTTCCCACCAGGTCCTGCAACACAGCTTCCAGGATTCCCACCGGGTGGAAGTGCTCCGAATCTCCTCGGGAACATGGGCAATGCAGGAAATAATTCTCTGATTAACAATATTTCTCCCAACGTCGTACAGAAGATGCTTACACAAACGGGGGGATCGCAGGGTTTTGGTGGTTCTTCTGCTTCTAGTAGTAGGAGCCTTCAGCCTCAATCGCAGCCTTCCACGCAGCAACTTAGGATGTTGGTACAACAAATCCAAATGGCTGTGCAGGCTGGATATCTCAATCACCAGGTTAATAAAAATATTCAACTTAATACATGTAGAGAAAAAAAACAGTAGTAAATTTTCATGGATTTTACAAATTTAATTTGTATTTTAGTATATTTATTTCTGTAAATGAAATTTCTTCTGATGATTTTGATTTTGTTTTTAGATTCTTAATCAACCACTGGCACCACAAACTCTAGTTCTCTTGAATCAACTCCTCCAGCAGATTAAAACCCTGCAGCAGCTAATCAATCAGCAGACTATTGCTTCTGCCCATGCTATAAATGGCAAACCTAATAACGCTTTCATGCAGTGTTCCGTGCTCATCACGAAAACTAAGCAGCAAATACAAAATTTACAGGTATTATATTGGATTTAATAAGTTTCATCTGCCTTTACGAATTCTTCCTTTTCTTTTTCCAGAATCAAATTGCTGCTCAACAAGCAGTATATGTAAAACAGCAGCACCAAAGCAATATGGGTGGCGCCTACGATACGTTCAAATCGAATGCGATGCACGACTCGATTAATGCATTGCAAACTAATTTTGCCGATCTCGGTATCAATAAAGATCCACAAGTGGTGAGTTCATGTGATACACATTCGGCACCCACAGTGATTATCTTATTTTTTTTAGAATCAGCAACAATCAAGACTTAACCAATGGATAAACAAAGACAAAGAAGAAGGGGGTGAATTTAGCAGAGCTCCCGGATCTTCATCCAAACCCATGGCTACTTCTCCAAATATGAATCCTCTTGGTCTTAATCCGACAGATGGGTAAGTGTATTGACAGATAAAATCATACGATTAGAATTAGCTAAAATGTATCTAAAAAGTTTTTTCTATAGCTTTTGAAAATTTTTGATACCTACTTGAAATACCAAAAAAATTTTAGTTGTGAAAATGTGTCTTGGAGATGACTTGATTATAAATTAGGTTCAATTTTGTAAAAATAATATTTAATTTTCTAAAAAGAAACTTCTAAAATATTTCTGTTTTGAGTTTTTCTTTATAATACATATAGATTTTTTTGGGAAATGTTTTATATTTAAAACCTTATAATCTATGATTATTCTAATGGATCCAATTTATGAGATGACCTGATTATCATTTTTTGATAGTGGGAATGAGAGTTTAAAAAAAAAATTATAAACGAAATTTGTCGTTGACGTACTGCTTGTTTCATATAGTTTGTTGATACTGTTTCAGACCATGGTCTAGCAGAAGGACCGGAGACAATGGCTGGCCGGATTCTGGTGGAGGCGACACCTCTAATGATGTGAAAGACGCACAGTGGTCGACCACCGCTCAACCATCCTTGACTGATCTCGTACCTGAATTTGAACCTGGAAAACCCTGGAAGGTAAGACTTAACAATAGTTAGTGTCCACAATAGAAATTTTTTGCCTGGAAAGGTCAGTTCAGTATCATTCCAGTTCAACTCTTAAAACACTGGAAATTTTCGTTTGTTTTTCAGGGTAATCAGATAAAATCGATTGAAGATGACCCCAGTATTACACCCGGTTCGGTGGTGCGTTCACCTCTGTCCATCGCCACAATTAAAGATAATGAACTGTTTAGCATGAATCCCAGTAAGAGCCCCCCAGTGACCGACGGTATTCAATCTTTGAGCCTCAGCTCATCAACTTGGAGCTTTAATCCACCTTCCTCTACAACATCAAGCACTTTCACAAGGTAAGTGGATTACTCGCTATTTTCACATAATACTATAATACTACTGATTTTTATGTCCATTACTTTACATTTTGGTTGATTTAGCTTTACATGTTATAAATTTTGAAAGTGATGGGGTCAACTGATTGAATTTCTTTAGTGTTGTAGATTAGCATTGGGGAAATGAAAACTCTGTGATTATAAAAATGGATCCAATTTATGAGAAATCCTGATTATCACTGATAGTGAGAATGAGAGTTTTCTTAAAAAAATTTGTTAATTTTGGGTAGCTGGTACTTTTTTACGAAAAACACGATAGAAAAACTTTAGAATTTTAAATTATTATGGATTAAATTATTATTATTATTATTGATATATCTGTTGAAAAAACCTAAATAATTTATTTCGATTGGCCTAGATATTTTTTAGCTACTGTGGTATTTTGTCATTTGAAAATGTTATTAAATAAATCCTTGCACCAAAAATAACGGTCAGATAATTCTTATTAAACAATTCATATTACTTTTCTCCACATCCCCCACCACTAAATCTTTGCTGATTATAATATATTTATATTAGGTTAGTTCTAACAAGAATCCCAAATCGTCGGTGACTGTCGGGAGCATGCGCATTGCAATTTTTCCGTTTTATCAAAGCCAAACCGAAATCGGTGATTGGTTCCTGATTGACAGTACACTGTTCTATCATGGCTTATGATTGGTTTGTGGACAATCAGAAAAGTTTGCGGATTTTTTAGGAACTCTGAATCAGAATCATGTGCAGTAAATTAAATGAAATGACATTCATCTCTACTAGTAAAGTCTTACTTGCATTATTATTATTTATGCTGATTGTGATTAGGTGCTGAAGTATTTTTATGTTAGAAGCCTATCTCTCAGGACTGTAACAAAAATGTAACCAAAAATTTTATATGAATAGCTCAAAAATGATTAGCTTCCGATATACAATGTTAAATTATTTCCAATTCAATGTTTTGGAGCTAGCAGTTTTCAACAATTATTGTGTGCGTTTTTAGTTTTTTGTTTATTTTATTATTTTTTTTTTTTACACTTCATAGGCGTAGATAAAGCGGGGGACTGTTAATTACTCGTTCATCAAAAAAGTTACATAAAACGTTATTTTATTTATGGGGAGGGAGGGCATAAATAGTGCTAAATTTAAAAAGGACCATTCTGCAATATTGGATTTTTTTCTAGTCCTCCTGGAAAATTACCTGCCGCTAAGGGTGGCCTGGTGGACTTAAATCCTACAACTGCTGTTACGTCTGAACTGTGGGGTGCTCCAAAATCATCTCGCGGCCCACCGCCAGGTCTTTCTGCCAAGGGAGGGTCCCTTGTCAATGGATGGACTGGAAATTTGGGTAACACCGTTCCATGGGGTGGCAGTCAAAGAAGCTCAGGCAGCTGGGGTGGATCCTCTCCTTGGTTATTGCTGAGGAATTTGACAGCTCAGGTAAGTTTTGCAGATACTATGTGATAAAATAGGTGGACAAGTGGACAATAATTTGAGATCAGTTAGTAAATAGTTTCAGCTACATAACATTTCATGTTGATTTCTGATTTATGTAAAAACTGGAGATATTTTTGATGAAAGGTAAACTAGGGTATTTGAGATTTTCTGCCACTTCAACCTTGAAGTACTAACAGCAGTTTGATCTGTTGCATTCAAAAGTGATAATGGGTATGTTTAAGGGTACCAACCTGCTGCTAGTGTTCCCAAATGGGTTGCTTTAAGTTCGTTAATATTATTCATGCACTTGATATAATTGTATTGTCATTTTCCCAAAACAAAAATAGTAACAAATCTGTGCTTTGCGAACTTATAAGTTATGTTTATTTATTTCCCATTCCCCTAGATCAGGTATGGGCAACCTTTGCTTAGCTGAGGGCGTAATTTCGGGACTTAATCAGGTCGCGGGCCGTAGGCAAGAAATAAGTAGGTAGTAGTGAATAAAAAAGCCACAAAAATGCACACATTTTTTTATTTATTAATTATAATAGCATAATCAACCATATAAAAAGAAAATCAATAAAAAAAGATAGAAAAATCAAATGAAAATTAATCAGATACTTGAGTTTGAAGCTGAGAAACAAGATGATCAATATTGGGGTCAATATCAGTAGTATATAGGCGCGAAGTGTTTTCTAAATTAACATCTGTAAGCCGAGTACGATGCTTATTTTTATTAATTTTCATGATTGAAAAAAGCTGCTCACATTTATACGTGCTTCCGAATGTGCAAATTATTTTTCGTGCGAAAACTCTCAGCTGTGGATACCTTTCTTCGGAAAGATATGTTCTGTAAAATTCGCTTAGTTCCACATCATCACATTTAGACTTCAAATATGAGTCTTCTTGAAGCTCGATCAACTCCATTTGTAGGTGAAGCGGACCATCTTCCACATTACACTTACAAGGATTTGCAAAAATATTAAAAGTGCTATCCATATTCTTAAAATCGGAAAATCGATCAGTGAATTGCTCTGACAATAGTTCCAGTTCTTCAGCATAGCGACCGTATTCAATGTTTTCATGACTGGATAATGTTAAAAATGTTAATGTTAAAAACATTCCCGAATGTTTATTGTTTGTCTCTTTCTAACGACTATTTCTGACTCGATCTGTGGCATTCTACTACTCACTACTGCGTACGCTTAATAATATTATTTATCGATTTGAATTGATATCGTTATTTGAATTTTCTGAATCTCTCGCGGGCCGGATTGAAGCTGGTGGAGGGCCGGGGTTTGCCCATATATGCCCTAGATCATAATTTGTTAGACCACACTCCAGTTGGTTCGATGGAACTAAATATAAATACAATACAAATACTAGTAATATTCAATGACTTCAAATAATAAACAAACAAAGGGATTTAAATTGGTGAATGTAAACTACTAAATTGAAAATTTGATTGAAACTATAAAGATTATAAAAGTAATATTAATTTCCTACCTTGTGTTACTAGATGTCACACACTAAACTCAAACTGTCCAGGCCCTTATCGCTCACTGACTCTTACTTTATCGCGAGATCGTGCTCTCAAATTAAACAGGGTGGTTTGCTATTTAATCGTACTAAAATTTGTACAGGGTGGTTCCCTTCAATACAGAGAAAACTATAAACGCCTCACAGTCATCGTATTGAATCGGAATTAGTGTTGATACAACAATTTTTGAGCGTGAACGCATTCACCAGCCGCATGTATTAAAAAAAAATTTTACCGGTCGTCGCACTCGCCCGAGACATGAATCATGCGCCATATGTGACATTGCAGAGCAAGGGAGATACAAAAAATGAGTAAAGTAGTAGGGGGTTCTCTTACGCAAACCAACCTAAAGTGGATTTCGTGGCGCATAGATGGCGACCACTATTTATGCCATAAAATAAATTTATAGATTTTCAATTTTAGAGTTTAATTTGAGGAATCTATTTTTTTGTCCACTTGTCACAAGTTTATTCGTTTGTTATGTTTCTGAATTGCCCTTATAATTAATAGAATGGCCTTTTGCAGATTGATGGGTCTACTTTACGCACATTGTGCATGCAACATGGTCCATTACAAAGTTTCCATCTCTATCTTCATCAGGGTTTCGCGCTTGCCAAATACTCATCCCTCGAGGAAGCTACCAAAGTGAGTATATAAATTATTTTATATTTTTAATTTTAATACTTTAATATGTAATAATTTACATGGTTCTAAAACTAATTGGCAATAAGCTGGACTTAGTTTGCTCGTAAATACCTTTGTAAAAGATTCACACCCATATTAATAATAATCACAATAACATGAAGTTAACTAATGACAACTAACCGCATTCTTAAATCAATCTAAGTAGTTCATATTAATAATTAAATATTTATAAACAAATAACTAACACCATGCTAAATAAGAAGTTAATGTGACAACATCTCATTCTATACATAGAGCTAATTTCACTGCAATAAATCTAACCTCCATTTACAAATATTTACGCAAAGTGACAAGACTGACAAGTGTCTTGTCTCAAGACTGTTTTGTGTTAATAAGCAATCAAGGGCGGATTTAGCTTTTCTACATGGGGGAGTATCTCAAAAAACCACATTTTTAAAAAATGTTGTGAAATTAGAAGTTATCTGTGCATTTAGATAGGTACGTTTTTCTTTGGACAAACATGAAATAGCAAATAGAAGTGTTTAATAAAATATCCTTAAGTGAAGTACGTTTATATTTTTTTTAACTAATTAAGTTTTTGCTTTTTGCTAATGTAAAATTTGAATTCATGGTAAATCCGCCCTTGATAAGAACTTTGCGTTTTATAATAGGGATATTTTGAACACCTTAAATTTTTACCTTATCGTTATCGCAATCGTTATACTACGCACGCGCAGTTCCAAAAATGATACTCTTTGGAACTGCACATGCTCAGAATGACGATAACGACGTGCTAAAATTTAAGGGGTTCAAAATCTCCCTAATGAATTTGATAAGTAACCATGCCATAATAAAATTTTATATAATTATTGAGGTTACTGACATATAAATATGAAAAATTTCGCATTAAATTATTTAATATTTCAGAAAAACGTTCTCGATCTGTTAATTGGGAGGGAAAAAAACTGCTGTCATTTTTGTCAAACTTTTAGGTTAACTTTAACTTATTGTAAAACATACCCAAACTGATAACTAGTGATTTAGCATCATTCTAGCGTTAACATGCATTTAAATGGTATTATTAATACAGTTTTCACTAATTACATTCTAGTCACGTCTTAGAACATTCTAAGTTTTATTATTAATAAGGCTGTCACTTATTACCCAATTTCAATTTAAGTTTTATTTCAATATTATATTGCCAGACATACAGGGTTATTCACGCAAAATGGGTATTGGACGTTTTTAGTGTTTGTTAACGATAAAAATCTGATTTTTTTATGGGGGAGGTTTTCCATTATTTCCGATTCAATGAAAATATTTTCAGCTTTGCATCACTTCCGGTTATACCGGAAGTAGACCACAACTTCGTTATTTCAAATGGAACACCCTGTATATTATTGCAATTTTGAACTCTACGTGATATTCTAAACACATTTCATGTAGGATGTTCTATACCTATCTTCAACTGTTTTTGATATATTGACAGGTGAATATTGACATTTTTCAATTTTGACACCCTCTAAAATCTAAACGGTTAGAGATCAAGCAAAACGGTTTGCACATTCCTATCTTAACTTTTCAAAAGCTATCGTTTGATACTAATTTCAGATTTTCTAGAAAAAAAAAATTTTCGATTAAATTTAATCTGAAATTAGTTATCAAACTATAGCTTTTGAAAAGTTAAGATAGGAATATGCAAACCGTTTTGCTTGATCTCTAACCGTTTAGATTTTACAGGGTGTCAAAATTGAAAAATGTCAATATTTCAAAAACAGTTGAAGATAGGTACAGGACATCCTACATGAAATGTGTTTAGAATATCACGTACAATTCAAAATTGCAATAATATACAGGGTGTTCCATTTGAAATAACGAAGTTGTGGTCTACTTCCGGTATAACCGGAAGTGATGCAAACCTGAAAATATTTTCATTGAATCGGAAATAATTGAAAACCTCCCCCATAAAAAAATCAGATTTTTATCGTTAACTGAACCCCAAGAACGTCTAATACCCGCTTTGCGTGAATAACCCTGTATATTTAACCACATGAAAAACTTCTCAACTTCTTTTCAGTTCTCGCTGTATTGAAATTTTAGTGCAGAATTTAAGTGGTTTTATATTGGATGAAATGTGATAAGACTCCTTTAATTTCAGGCTCAAACTGCCTTAAATAACTGTGTTTTGGGTAACACTACTATCTTAGCTGAGAACCCTACAGACTGGGATGCTAGCACCCTTTTGCAGCAAGTTGCTAGTCAGCAAAGTGGTTCGTCTGGAGCATGGAGGGGCTCCAGCAAACAGCCCGCTGGGGCTGATACTTGGAGCACGGGTTGGCCTAATAACGCATCGACAGCTAGTTTATGGGCCACACCCACGCTAGATACTGCTGATCCAGCCAGAGGAACTCCATCTAGCCTAAATTCCTTTCTTCCCAACGACTTACTAGGTGGTGAGTCTATGTAAATTGCTAAACCAAAACTTTAATTTCAAGTGTTGATAACTTTACAATCTGATCAAAAGTTTTTATTATTATACGTTTTTAATGTTTTTATTATGCATATTATTAAGCAAGTAAGGATAATTGTCTAAAAATTGATAGATTGATGATATTTATTGTATTATTTAACTTTTTTATTGTTACATATTTGTAAATGTATTTCTATTTTTAATTTTTATGGTGATTTAATAGTTGTTGTTTTTAGAGTATGTTTTGTTTATTTTTAGTTATTACTTAAATAAAAAAGGATTTCAACAAATGTACACAATTATAGTAGTTTAAAATTTTTGAAATTAGTAATCTTTTTTTAATTTATTGATTGAAGTTGCCATTTAATTTATGTGTATATTTGTGAGTCCATCTTCTAAAACTAAATAAAAAAAACATATTATAGTATTAACGGTAAAACTTAATCAGAAATTGTTGTATCAACACTAATTCCGATTCAATACGATGACTGTGAGGCGTTTATAGTTTTCCATTGGTACCACGCTCAAGTTATTAACGCACTTAATGTGACATCTAAAACGTAACCCAACTAGTCCCTATCAGCAAGATTTAAAATATATAATATAAATAAATTATATATATACATATATATATGCGACCGACCAAACTCATTATTAGTTCGCGTATTTAATTTAAGCATGTATAAATTCGTTCTCATTAGATATTTTCTATATTAACAATAACTATATTAATGTTTTAATGATTTAACGTACCTAAGTTTGTATGTTTGTTTCCCAGTGTGGTATATCCGTTCATTGCACATATCCAAGCCAAGTGTTCAAATCTACTCTGTTTATAATTCAATTGTTTGCGAGGAAAATGTTTTTCTTATGGATATGTGTTGTGAAGGCGGAAATTGTTTTTTAACCCCACATAACCTGTGATCTCTGATTCCTTATATCATATAAAATTACACATACAAAAATTAATCGTTTATGTAATGTTGTTATAAATAAAAAGCGGTTCCGAAAAATAACTGGAAGTCCGCTGGAATAACACCACACAATCAGTTTTAGACTGCACGCTGTATGAGTATTTCTTAAATAAATTTAGTAATAACCACAATATAATAATAGCGGATAATATATATCGTTCTAATTATTAAAGTTTATCATATACCTATAATATTACTGTTTTCTGTGTACTGTATGTTAGCCATAGAATTTTTTGGATATGTTATTATTAGTCCATAAACTGTGATTACTGTTCTAACGGGTGTACAGTTAAAAATGGAACCCGGCCAGAACTTACAATCACGTTGTGTTATCGTGGTGTTCACAAGATATCGATTCTTCTATAGCTAACAGTGTTTGAGTGAGAAAACGGATGAGTTTCAAATAATAGGCTTCTTTTTTTAATGTGTCAACGGGCATCGCAATACACGAGCAAATGGAGATATCTAGATTAAGTTTTAATGTTACTACTTATATCGAGACATTAGCTTTACAGAATCAGTGATTGGTTCTTAACACACACAGGGTGAGCAAAAAACTGATTTATTTCAAACTAAACTGATAGGCTAAACTGATAGGCAGGCACTTGTGATTCACTAAAAATGATATCCAATTTTTAATTTTTCGCAATATTTTCCCATATTTTCTGATTTATTTGAAGAAAACCCTCAAGGCATATTTTCTACAATTATTACCATCAAAATTATTTTTCAGTCGGTGCTTTTCGTCAAAGTATTTTTCTAGTCGTTTTTTTAATTAATGTATTCATACTATTTCCATTTGTGGCTTTTTATTTTTAACATAACTAGTTAAAAAAGAAGACTGAAAAAATAGAGATCTTACAATTTAATTATTAATGACAATGCATTTATATTTTTTAAAATTAAAAAATTGATGCCTGTTCATATTAAATTAGAAACGCCTCTCTCTAAGGTGCCAAATTTCATAATTGAAATATACATGAAATTGTAATTTTTTGTTTTTTCTTTACAAGTTATTGTTTACTGATTATAAAATATAAATACATCCTAAATACTTTTATTGAATTTAACCGGATATTTAAAAAATCTTTCGAGTTCTTTTTATTCAATGTTTTAGTTAGAAATTTGGTAACTTCTGGGATATTTTGCGGGTTTGACGTATTGATTAACAGTTTTTAAGTACACAACTGTGCTGTGACTCTTAAGTGGCTTTTTAATTTTTAAAAATAAAATTAAAAAAAAAAACAAAAAAACTGTTTTGTTCGAAGAAGTTCTTGTTCAAAAGCTTATAGCTTTTAAAGTGGTCGTGGTATATCAAGTTATACTTGTACTTCCGTTTTAACAACGGAGCCCTTTACTTTAACTAAGTCATATCGTATAAAAAATGGAACAATAAGAAAAATGACAAATATCAAATAACTAAAGTGTACTATATTCTTATGGAATAGTTAGTTGGTTTCGAATTATTATTTGCAATCGAAGTATAACTTGATATATTTTCGAAAACGTAATAAATGGTGCAAAATAATGGGCTACTTTGGGAGGTACGGTCACTGCTTTAATTTAAAAAAAAAGACGCTTTATTTTGGACCTCTCGAACAGCCTACATGTTGTAAGTTCCAATAGAATTTCTAAATCTAGTATCTTATTGCCAATTTAAATTTAGTATAGTATATGTATAGTCTTTAGGTATTGATATTAAATTAGTATTTAAGAGTTTGGTAATAGGGGTATATTGTTTCATGTTGTGTGTTCTTATATTATCGACAACCACTCTGAATGTAAAAACGCCAATAAGACATGCGCAGCGTTTCGGTGCATTGAGTAAATAAGTGCAGCGTTTACTTTCCGATTTTTCCCTAGGTGTGTATCGCAAATATTGATATTAAAAAAAAGAAGTTGCTAATATTTTTAATAGAGGACCTGTATTTTCTGCCATACTAGACAAAGGCAATGATCGTGGTACAAGTCACCTAACAATTAGACTAAATACTTATAGTATAACAAGTACCAAAAGTTATAGAGAATTATTGTTTATTTAATGGAATTATTATAGGGTATTTTTGAATAAGGTGAATAATAGCTGTAAGTTTTAAAGAAAAATTAAAAAAAACGCAAAATATTTAATTGCTGGGCAGTTGTAAGTGTAATTTCAAATTCTTAGAACCGGTTCATTCCGTACCACACAATAGACTTAAAAAATCAGTTGGTGGAAAAATTTACCCTCAAATTGATTATGACTTATAGTACTGCAACTGCCAAAAGTGGTATTGTGATTTACTTACTAATTTTAGCTATAATATGAATATTATAAAAATGGAGTGTGCATTAAAGGTCGAACATTAAATGTTTAACATCGCTCAGTCAGAAACGGAGATATTAAACGTTTACAGTTCAAAAAAATATATTCTGTGTCTGATATTGTGTACCTTCAGAAAATTAGTCTTAGAGTTGTTTATTTAATGAAAAAAAATAAAAAAAAAAAACAAAAAAATATAATTTATTAGTTTAAGATGCTCAGCTTGTGAGGACATTTAAAGTAAAAATAGCACTAGTTTCTGCACAATAACTATTACCTGTGGCCAGAATCAGGCTTACGCAACATATATTGTCTGTACATAAAATTATTTTGCTGAACTGAGAGACAGCGCCAATTGGAAAAGAGCTTTTTAAACAAAAACCGATGTGGTAGTTACCAGGTTTTAACTGAATGTTTTTGCATTTGAAATATATTGTTTTCTAACATCGTATAAAATATTATTGAGTTTTATATATTTTGCCCTACAACCTACAACTGATATTTGTGCAATATTTGGGTTTTTATGTTTAAACAGCTCACATGTAATTTCTTCAAGTCAGATATAAAACAAGTAATTCCTTGCAGCAACGAAAAATGTAAATTGATTTTTTGTACAAGCAATATTAGGTTTTTCTTTGTTAATGAATATCTACTTTGTCTTATATGCATAATGAATTCATTTGAACGCTTATAATAAATTGGTTAGCTTGTATATAAATTTTTGCTGTACATAATACAAAGTAAATGTTTATAAACGGGAATGAGTCTTTACAATGGATAAATACGTAATAAAACCCAACTAAATTTGATACCCAAAACCCAATATTACAAACTTGGATAAAAAAGGACGAGATGTAGAAAAGAGATTAGTATTTGATTTAGGTTTACAGTATTTGTGATCTAAGTGCCACTTGTGTTTTCAAGTATATTTAATCATTCGCCACTGAACTATATATAAATATATATCTTATATATTAATTAAATATATTATATGAACATTATATATGGTAAATAGATGGCATATCTGCCTTAGTATAGGGTAATTTTTGGTGTTCGGTAGGTGTAAGATCGTTTATTGAGCTTAAATCCTGAATTTAAGTAACTCGTGCAGAAGATCACAAGACTAACTCAACACCTTTCCCTTCTGTCATAGTCGCTTAAATTCTACAAATTAATGCGTTGGCAATATATAGAACACTTATGCAGATGACTGGCTGTTTGTTGTAACATTAATTTAAGACTTTTAAAATGCCAAAGTTTGACTATATGTTATTAAAAAAAACAAAAAAGAATATTTTGTGTTTTTTAAACCATATCAGTAATATTAATGCCAACATGATCACGATAATGAGGTTAGGACTATCAGTTATATTCAAAATTCTTCATTCTAGTTCACATTCCTAAAAGTATAGAAACATTCACAAGGTCACTTTAAAGTCTGCCAAAAAATATTATAACTTGACTATATTTAAATTTAAATGTAATGTAGATATGTAAAAATTATTTTTATGAATCGGCAATAAAATACCCATTTATATTTAAAAGTAATATCCTTCCCTAAAGTCGATAAATTTGAATAATATTAATACATGTATATCGTTCAGAATTTCACATGACTGCATTATATATAATATGAAATACCTAGTAGAATTTCGTTTAAATTTACAATCAAATGTTACTAACATACCCATACCAACTTATGAAAATCAAATTATCTATAAAAATGGTCCTGTTGATGTAGTTTTTGTGTTTCTGAACATTACATATTCTGAACAGCAAATATCTAATAATTATCAAATCACACAACACGCTTGCTGCTTTTTAGGGTAAAAGTAGATGCAATGTTCACCGTAATATTTGATAATACCAAATGATGTGCCTCTTGACTAATTGTTATATAACAATGATAAAAACTTAAACACGTGACCTGCTTGGTCTCATATTCCCATATAAATGTCTTACAGACCTAAGCTTTAACATATAATGTTGTGAGGTATTAAAGTAGTTCAAATATTTTTGTTTCAGTTTGATTTATTCAGTTTAAATTTACGTCAAGATGCCTTAGGAAACTCAATAAATTCTTAATCCCATAGTTTTTTACGTATTTTTATAGAAGAATTGGTATCTACTCTTAAAAGTATAATGTGAATTTTGCTTGGAAAAAAAAAATAAATAAATGTCTGATCTAAGTCGTATTGGTTGGTGGGTATAGGTTAAGATAATTTACTTAAAATATGTTACTTAAAATAGTGGCAGCATTTAGTCAATAATTAGTATTACAGAAAGTTGTGTTATGCAACGTGCAATACTTTTCCTTTTTGTTTTCAAGTATTATACCATACGCTTTTGTTTTTTAGTGGATATTTATCGTAAGTGCAGTTTAAATATTAATTTTACTGAATACTTGTAATATTTCTACTTATCTCCAATTTGACAATTCGCAGCATGTTTCATACCAATCAGTGACGATTACATTGATATTGGATGCAATCTAAATATAAAAATATGAAATAAATTGTTATGCTGCAAATTTGTCTAAACTGCACATTATTTTCTTGCCATTCTCTAACACTTGTCACTGAATACCAAAGACGTAAAGTGTCATAATTGTTTTTTAAATTTAAATCTTAATTCTATCACTTATAATTTTCCGCCAAAATCTTCCAACAGAGGTTGTGATAGTCTTGTAGTGTTTTTAGTGCTTTTTTATTCCAGTGTGCTGAGTTAATTTATAATTATTTTATTAAGATTCTCTGTAACAAGACAGCCCATATTTACCTATCAACCTAAATATTGTAACTTAGGTAGGGTTATAAAATTTTAAATTTTATAAGGCCACCAGGTTAGAACTATTTTGGTTGAGAAACAGGGTTAATTAACACCCTCGGAACACCATTAGAATGTTAAATGTTTTCTATGATTTAACATTTCCGATTGGTTAACCAAACTTGGCGTGTTACAGCACAAACTTAAGTGCCTATATATGTGCAATTCATAAAAATTAGGGCCTGACTCTTAGACAGGGTTTTAACATTTTAGGCGACTTGAATGTATATTACAAAAAAAAAAAAAACTAAGGTCTAGCCCCACCATGTATAAAATCACCGATTAGAAATATAGTCCTACAATAATGAGGTGAAGTGTGTTTTGTTTGCAACTATTCGATATCATTACATTATACGTTTACATACAACATAAGCAAGTGTTCATTTTTTTTCTAAGTAGAAAACATATTCGAGGTGGATATTTTTATAATGGTTAAAGTTTAGTTAATATTACTTGCTTATGTAATGTGGGGTGATGTTCTGTTGAACTAGGATTAATGTAGAGGTATCGACTTTTTTGATCTCGAGATATGAGATTCAAGCTAGCTGGGAACTGCCAATTGTAAAAAGATTACTGAACTTATGTATGTCCTATATAATCAAAGAGTTTTAATGTAGGTTAATGTACCATAATGCTGTGTTTGAGCTAACTAATCAGCGGAGCTCTCGAAGCCTAGCGTGCATAGCATAAGGTAGTCGTGGGGTAGTAAATGATGTTAGGCCCTCTTTCTCAGGTTTAGGATTATCACTGTTAGATATAAGTCTTAAGCTAAGCAGAATCAACTGAATTTTTCATACATTCCTTTAAATAAGCGTTATTTATTTATTTATTTATAATTTATAAATTGCTAATGTTGCATATCAGTTCTTTTTCAAAAATGATTTAACAGTATGTAGTTGTCAAAATTTTATTTTATGGATATACTCCATATATTTTTGGACATTTCAGATAACTAACATTTTCTTAATTTAAAAGAAACAGAAACCTCTGGTGGTACGTAACTGTTGTGAATATCTTTCAAATTTCTGTAAACCATTTAGTTTTTATTACATCGAACTTGATCCAAGTTAATTTTAATATATCTTTTTGTGATTTATGACTTTGCACAGTTATTACCGCATTTTTATTTCCAAATTGTCTCATTGAAAATAAATAGGAAATGCGAAGAAAGGTAATTCACTATAATTTTTGTTATTGTATTGACATTACCTTGCAAAATTTTCTTCAAATTAAAATTACTTTAGAAACAATTGCCTTAAAATGACAAAAAGTGTGCTCTCTGTCTAGTGTATATTTAAGATATTAATAAGTCTAGGATATTGGGTTAGCCATGAAATGGCAAGAAAGACTGTAGGGCTACCAGGTGATTAAAATAAAGTCTCGGTTAAACCTTGCACTGTTGTGACGTTAAACGAACGGTGCTGTTTAGTCCGAGGTTATTTTAACGTATTGAAATTATGTAATATAAGACTTATGCACAGGTTAAGTAATATTAAAAGAGAACACACATGGTCCATATGAGAAGGTGCTCCAATAGTATGCGCTTTTATTTTTTCTGTGCATCGACTTCAAGAATCTCCAATTTCAATAGCCAATTTGTCACTTAATACGATAAAAAATTTAAAGTCGTCCAACTTTATCAAAATTTTTTCTTTGGAACATACTGAAAAGACGGAATCAAGTTTTAAGATTTAATACGTGCCAAAATTTTTGCTTAAAAAACTTTTTGCTCACAACGATTTATGATTAAAAAATCGTAGATCGTATACGCTTACCTGCTGTGTATATTAACTTATAATGCAATATATATATAATATATATATTATATATGTGTATATATTGGCTGAATTTGTACAATTGTTATAATTTCATAGTATATATACGTGTAAATTACTTAATATAGGCTAGGAAATGTGTTATTATATATCTAAGATAAAACATAGTATTAAAAATATACAAAAAAAGGCGGCTGATTCACATTATACCATTAAGAGTAGATGTTTTCCTTCAGTGACTACGATTTTTACTAACCTCTGGCTTAACAATTTTTGGTATTGCATGCTTTGGTTGGGTAGGTTTTGGGTTTTAATTATTTTAAAGCTATTTTTAAGAATGTATATAGATATTTATAAATTTTTTGCTTGTGTTACTGCTTCCAATTATATTGAATATTAAGTTTACAGTTTTGGACTTTAAAAGTTTTTTTATGTATTCTGAAATATTTGGTATTAATTTGCTAGTACTACTTTGTTTACATTTTACTATAACGTAGGTTCTTTGTTATTTTGCAACATTGTGTGATTCCTCATATATTTTTTTTGTGATATATACAATTTTTGTGATATGTGGATAATTATATTAGAAAATTCAAAATACCTTATTGTTTTAAATATATTTACAAAACATACTACAGTAATGTAAAAAATTCCAATCTTTTGAATTTATTGCCAAAAACTATTTTTAGAATACACAGTTTAAATATATACTTGGATGAGATGAGGTCTGAAAAATCGTTAACACAAAAGCAAAAAATGAAATCTATGAAATACTAGACTTAATCGACTAAGATTGGAAACATATTTACAATTTTTAGGAAAATCTGTTTTAGAGAAAACTTCAACAGGGCATTAATACTAATCAATCAGTAATTCATATAGGTATAACATGAATGCAATATTTAAATTATAATTCATATCAGTAGGTGTACTACAGAATATCAATCTTAAAGGATTTTTCGTTGTAACAATTACAACTTCATGTAAAATGTAAACAGAGATTATTGTTTTGTTGTTACCAAGTAGCATCACATGACCTTTTCTTAAATATATCCAGTGCTTGGTTGTTTACAATGATTTTTGTAACAAATGGCCTAAACAAGTTCCCTCCTGTAACTTCTAGTCCAACATTGCCTGATAACCATTATTCCATTCTATAGCATTTTAATTTATTGTACCTATATGTTGATTTTATTGTTAAAACTAGTTAATCGAGGTGTAATCAACTATTTTGTCAATCAATTATTGTTAACTTTAAAATCCTCAAAAAAAAAAAAAACAAAATCCAAAGTTCCTTTATTATTTCCACAAAAGTAAAATTTTGATATAATAGCTGCACTTGATTATGGTTGTGTTTTAATTTCAGTGATTATTTTAAATTAGTACTAAATTCTAGTTGGTTTTTTTTTCGAATAAGGCAATATTTATTTTTTACGTTGTCAACATGCGATTGTTATAAGGGTTAGTTAAATGGAAATTGATATAATTTAGGTCTTTGGGTAGTTCACCCTTTCCATTTTAGTTGACAACGTGATTCCTATTAATTCAGATTCAAATATGTGATAACACTTGACAATTTTAAAATAAAAAATTATCGCATCTGTTCTACCTTAATAAACATCACTATCATATTTAGAGTGAAAAGGTGACAATGTATATCGTTTTATGCAATTAAATTAATACAGACCTTAATAAAATAAGTACGATGTACGTTATCATTTAAAACCTAGGCTTATAGTGTCTTTGACATTTATACCAGTTAAAAGAGTGGTTAAACAGATGTCAGCTGGGTCTGATCTGAATTTATACGTGTGAATCTCTAAAAAGTCGATTGGTTAGATCGATTTTGGGAGGGTTAACTCAGGGACCAGGCCGCGATGTCACGGTGATATCAAACTTAGACAAAAAAATTAAGTAAATCAAATCTGATGTGTACTACACCCCTCAAATAACGTATAATAAAGATACATTTCAATAATATTTATAATTAATAAGATTTCAATTGTATGTTGTAGAAAAGATATTAAAAAAAGTGTATAAACTGAAATAAAAAAATTATTACCCGACTGCACTGTTGTATGATCTATTATTCTAAATTTTAATAATGAATGGTCATTTTCATGCCTATAGTCCAATCGTGTCTACCAGTATATACGCGGACAGTGCAGATGGGCACCTAGGATAAGTTAGGTTATGTAAGTGCTTTTAAACAACAATATGTTGTTACGCTCTGTACTTGTAACCAAAATGACCAGTATGCATTCAGTAATAAAGGTTGTCTTAAATGTCTTGTCGGTACTTCTAAGCATCTTGCTTCGTTAAACTGTTACGTGTCAAGATGTATGGAGGTAATGTTTTATTTGTGTTTACCTTCTTTGATTCCTCAGCTCCTTGCATCCAAACCAAACAGCACTATAATGAGTACGATATGAAATTGCTTCGTGAAGTTCCCAATAATCAGTCAAAAAAAAATTTGCCACGAAAAATTTTTATAGACAAAAGCAAGTCTATCGTAAATTTATTATCATTAGCAAATACTAGTAGCAGTACTCTTTCTGTAGTGTATAACTTGTGTGCTCATTTGAAAAAATTTCAGTAAATCATTGATAGATAACAGGTAAGTATGTTTCAATTTAGCAACAGCATTTTTACTGAATCTATACATGGCTGTTCAAGTTGCGATTTGGTACTACCTAGTAATGTGCTTTCAATTATGTAGTATAAGAAGTAACTATTGTGTATATAAATACACTCGCTGACTTACTAGCTTTGTTAGGTATGAATCAATTTAATAATGTTCCGAATACGTACGGCGGATTGTTAGATTTAGTAATAAATATTCATTGCACTGTCACTCGTGACTATGTGTCGTTAGTAAATGAGGATGTATACCATCCATCTATATCTATTGTACTCAAGGGTCTATTGAAGAAGGATAATTTCGGAGAAAACAATACCTCTAAAATGTAAAATTTTAAAAAAGCAGATTTTCATAGTTTTTATTATGACATCTTAAATACGAATTGGGACTATCTTGTAAGATTAACAGAAGTTAATATTGCCATGGAGAGATTATATGATGAATTGTACACGATTTTGAATGCCCTTGTTCCGGTTTATCGAAATTTTAAGCAAATATCCTGCCTGGTATACCAGTAACATTTTAAAAATCATTAAACAAAAAGCTAAACTGCATAAGAAGTGGAAGTCTAGGGGCAATATTGCTTGCTGCCAGGAATTTAACCGGCTAGAGTCCAAGTTAAGGAGGAAATTAAGCAAGCATATTCAATATATTTGCAATAGGTTCAATCTCAACTAAAGAATGACCTGAAATATTTTTGGGCATTTGTAATAACAAAAACACAACAATGACTTATGGAGAAAGAACTCTTACTATTAATTCGATGGTGGATGCATGTAGTGACTACTTTGAGAGTGTTTATTCTGGGCTGGAGTTGAAAGAACAACAATTAAACGTTGAATTTGACCCAAATGTCTTTCTTGACATTAGCACTGAACCTATAACTGTGGAAGAGATTTTAGCTGTGGGAAAAAAACTGAAAAATAAATTCACCTCTGGCCCAGATAAAATCACTTCATTTATCATGAAAGATTGTCTAATAGTGTTAGTTTCGCCATTCCAAACTATTTTCAATTTGATTCTAAAGGCATCTGTTCTTCCCGAGGTCTGAAAGGTTGCTAAAGTCTGCCCAGTACATAAGTCTCAAGATTTTAAACAAACAACTTTGCAGAGTTATTGGAGACTCCAATAACTTTGCAAAGTTATTGGATGTAACCGCATCTATGCGCCCTTGAATAATTTTATTTCTACCGAGCAATATGGTTTCGTGAATTCTCCTTGTTCAACTGTAAGTATTTAGTCAGTATATATGTGAGAATCTAGATAACCATGTTGTCTAAAGTTGATGTAGTCTAAACTGACTTTTCTAAGGCCATCGATAAAATCAGCCATAAAATATTTTTCGAGAAGCTTTCGCATTTAAACGTTACTAAGGTGTGTTTGGCGCTAATTGATTCTTATCTGTGTCAAAGGAAACAGTATGTGTATATAATGGATTTTTTTCAAAGACATTTCAACCAGTGGAGTCCATCAAGAGTCAAATTTTGGTCCATTATTGTTCTTAATATATATTAATGATTTATGTGTTTCCCTAAGTGGTAACAGACTAATGTTTGCAGACACCTAAAACTGTACACCTCAGTTGGGATGACTGCTTGAGACTGCAGAATCAAATTATCGCCTTGGAAAAGTGGTGTGTAGAAAATCACCATCTAAATATTTCTAAATGTAAAGTTGTGACGTTTACTCTTAAGTTAAATACATTAAAATATCACATTACACCAGTGGTTTCCAACCTTTTTGTACCTGCGCCCCCTTTAAAAAAAAAAAAATTGTTGCGCCCCCTTAATTTTTCTAACAATCTAATTTCATAAATACTCAACTGATATTATAATTTATTTAATGGGCTACAAAATAATATACAATATTATGTAAAATATGTATACATAAAAAAATAATTATTTATTATAAGAAATAATAATTTTAAATGTAATAAAAACAAATCTTCAGACTTTTTTGGTTTGTATTCGAAAATGATATTTTGGAAACAGCTGCATGCCCCCCTAGGGGGGCGCGCCCCACAGGTTGGAAACCACTGCATTACACTATCAGCAATGTTACTTTGGAGCGAATTGATACTTTTTGGGATTTAGGAGTTCATTTTGATAACCAACTTACATTTAATTTTCATATTCATAACTTGATTCAGTCTGCTTACAATACTCAGAGATTCATTATTTGCAACTGCAAGAATTTCAGTGACGCTTCATCAATCAAATTACTTTATTATAGTTTGGTTAGGATGAAACTTGACTATGCTTCCTTAATTTGGAGCCCTATATACGCCGAGTATTCATCTGCTATAGAAAGAAAAGGTGCAGAAAAACTAGACTACAATATAAATAAACATGAATAAAAAACAATTGAAAATAGAACTCTACTACCAAAAATACAAAACTAACAAACACTATAGCTTTTATGCGACCCCATAAATAAAATTAAGCGATTTTAAAGTCCATTGATCATGGTAGCCACAGCTATGGTCCAGCCATGATCGAATCCATCGATCTTCGATTTAATATACATGGTGTCAATTTGAAAACTTCCCACCCTAAATAACTATTGGATGACAGATTTTTTCGAAAAACACCGAGACAGGTCAATTTCGGTTCTCGGGGGGGATACCTTTTAAGAAGATTAGAATATACACAGGGTGGACCAGAAATGCGGGACAAGGAAAATATTTTTTTCTTATGGAACCCTCTATATTTTTTTATATTCGAATAAAGCCTTCTCTTACGAATACAGTGATAAGAGGATTTGAGGGGAGTTTCTCAAATAACAAGCGAGATATTGCCAAAAAAGTGCGTCATAAGAGCAATGTGCGAGAAAGAGAATATTGATTCGTTGCATAGTCGTACAGTCTTTCTCCAACACATTGCTCTTATGACACACTTTTTTGGTAATATCTCGCTTGTTATTTGAGATAAACCCAGCAAACCCTACATCACTGTATTCTTAAGAGAAAGCTGTATCTGAATATGAAAAAATATACAGGGTGTTCCATAAGAAAAAAAAAAACAAAATTTCTTGTCCCGCATTTCTGGACCACCCTATCTATATTCAAATCTTCTTAAAAGGTGTCCCTCCGAGAACCGAAATCGACCCGTCTCGGCATTTTTCGAAAAAATCTGTCATCTAAGAGTTATTTAGGGTGGGAAGTTTTCAAATTGACACCCTGTATATTTTTTAGGTAGTTATATTATTTTCATCCGAAGTTACTGGACTAATTATTTCCTTGGCACAATTTATTTTTCCAAAATTTAAAAAATTTGAATTCAGCTCTCTTTAAAAGTTTTTTCCGTCATGGGTACAGCATCAGAGAAAAACGGAGGATGAAAGTTCTACAAATTATTTTTTGACATTCTCCATCAATATAACAAGTTTAATGTCTTTATTGGAGTATTCCATTGCAACACACTTCACAAGAGAAATATGGAAGATAATGTTAAAGAATGCGAGAAAATTTTTTATACAAAATAGAAATGTTAGGGTTAAATATGATTATATATTATATATAAAATGATTAGTTTGTTCCAACCTTTCAGTTTAAATTCAATTCCATTTAGAATTCAAGACCCTCTTCAAAAAATTAATAAATATAAATAAATGAAATATAAATAAATATATCTTAAAAAGATGTAGTTTTAACCCCTAGACTGATACTGGAAGAGAGAGAATTAATTCTAAATAACATGATATAAAAAAATACAGGGTGTTCCATTTCACTTTCAAAAGTTTTGCTTTTTGTACTTCCCAAAAAGTAACGGGAGATATAGAATAATTGGTAACACAACTTAGACTCTTTCCTTTTGCCAAGAATCAAATAAACCAATGTTAATCGAAAAAATTATAATGGTTCTCGCGACCCCTTTCACCTGTTAATTTTTTTAGAAACTATCAAATATCTCCAAAATGGTTGGGTTTAGCTATAGGGTATGTTACATATTTTTGACTCAAGAATTTTATGCTATTTTCGGAAATGCAAAAATATCTACCACTTTACGAGTACAATTAATAGAATAGAAGAGAAATATTCACATTTCGAAGCAGTAGATATTCGAACACCTTATGCTCTTCCGAGCAAACTTGTTTAAATACCTTCTTACTTTCTTGCACTCCTAATAGAAAATATAACATCTTTTCTGCTTTCCTGATACAAGATTATTTTGAAGAATTATAACGAGTGCTATGCTAGGAGTAAAATTCTCAAATGCCTCCTTGTTTTTCTGCAGTCCTGATGATAAAATTGTTTTATATTTCTATAGAAGCTGGAATTCAATTTTTGCAAAGAAATTGACAAGTGACATGATATACAATTCTGATTTAAAATGTGATCAAGGATTTCCTTTCTGTGCTCCTAATATTTTAGCAATTGTCAAGAGTAAGATTATTTCACTCTAAATACGAAATTTTCTTATAAGAGCGATGAAGTGGTGGAAAGTGGAGAGAAAAAAACAAATTTAGTCATCTATAATTTATTTATCTACTTAAAATATAATATCTTATTTCAAAAGTTTAACTAAACATTGTTTAAAATAAAATGTAAAAATATAATATAAGTTATAAATATCTATAAAAAAAGTTTAATAAGAAAATTTTGATAATAAATGAAAAATTGTAGTAATTATTATAAAGTAGCATTTGATCTGTCATTTATCTTGCATAAATTGGTTAAGTCTTCTGAATGTAACCAATCTTCTGGTGAATAGAGACGTCTAGAACCTTTACAGGCAACAGCTAGAATCATTACAAAACAATTTTATGCATTAATAGGTAGGTTGCAGTGGTTCTAAAATTAATATGATTATTCAAATATCGGAAGATTTACTACAACAAAAAAAATTGGTTCCAAACTTTTGAGTATATTTTATTCATCCAAAAAATGTTTATACGCTTTTAGTACCTAGGTATGATTCAGTACTCAACTTGAAAAATTTTATGGCTCCGTCTTTTCACCAATTCTTTCAGCTGAATATAGTATTATATATAATATACTGAATATACTATTTCTAGTTATGAGTCGACAGCGCTTTTCGAGAGGCTCATGTCATTATGACTTCTACAGTGTCAAATGATAGCTTAGGAAAAGTTATTATAGGAATGTGTAAACTGTTTTGCTTGATCTGAAACTGTTTAGATTTTACAGGGTGTCGAAAGTTGCAAAATGTCAATATTTACCTTTCGATATTTCAAAAACATTTGAAAATAGGTATATGAAATCCTACATGAAATGTGTTTAGAATTTTACGTAGAATCCAGAAAAGATATAATATATAGGGTGTTCTATTTAAAATAAGCAAGATAGTGAAACCAGAAACGTGAAAATATTTTAAAAAGGTAGGCCTCACCATCACATTGAATACCACCAATCATTTATCAGACTTAGTATCTTTAAAACTTATTGCAGATTCTTCATCGGCATTGACAATTATTAATACGCTCCATTAGTGATGCCGTAGCGCCAGCCATTTTGTTCTGGTAGGTCGCGGGTCGCGGTTCACTATCCAAACAAAGCCCGATTAACAAGGCAAATTTACAGAAAAGTGCTATTTTGACGTTATTTGAAGATTTTAAGGGGAAAAAACATCGATAACGGTAAGAGTGCAGTAAATGTACCCTATAAACGCATTCATGCAATGCGTTTATAGGGTACATTTACTACAGTTTTACCGTTTTCGATGTTTTTTCCCCTTAAAATCTTCAAATAACGTCAAAATAGCACTTTTCTGTAAATTTGCCTTGTTAATCGGGCTTTGTTTGGATAGTGAACCGCGACCTACCAGAACAAAATGGCTGAAGCTACGTCACACTAATGGAGCGTATTGTTTTCCTTTGATGAATCATTTTCAAATACCAGCTGAGTAAATCGGCATAATTTATATAATTGCGCATATACTCGTATAATAGATATTCAAGAGAAAGCTCATCTGCACCTATTTAATGTGAACATGTGGCATTTGCCATCTTTTCAAATCTCGTCACATTTTCAAAGCAGCGAGCTCATTAAAATCGTATATCTGGACGAACTGCCTTGCAACTTGCAAATGTAAGAAACTGATAAATAGACATTGCGAAAGTGAGGATCATGACAGAGTCACACTTAGCGAACTTGAAAAGATTAGCTGAGATGGGGTGATGTCATGAAACTTGATTGGCATCACGCTTTAATACACGTCATGCAGAAGCATTTGGCCCTGTCCACCATGTATAAACATGGAGTGGGGTGATCGGTGACCCTCAGAACAATTATAGATTTCAGTTTAACTTACATATTCGTGCTGACATCAATTCATAATTCGGTCGATAGTATTTTGGAAATACTTCGTGCAAATACTCGGCCAAGAATATTCGTAAGTGGGGCCTACTAGTTACCGTTACCTAGCAGGTGGGCGACCGACTCGAAAGTCAGAACACCTCAGGATCAGCCTAATCTAATGACTAACTATGAATCCGCGTTTGTTAATTTATTTGGTAGATTTGGGCTCCGAGGTAAAGCGTTTTTCGCAGAGTTGTAGGTCTCCCCGGCTCTAATGAACTTTCCGTTGAACCGGTGACATGCAGGAATCTTTAGACAGGCTCACAATCAGCTCTGCTGTTTTTTTAGTCACTTTTTAAATTTTACTTCACTTCTGAATCCGAGGGCCAAATTTAGTTAGAAGCAAAATCTAACTAAGACTGGCCGACGTCCCGATACCCTGTTGTCCTCGAACTCGGTGGAACTTGAGAAGATTAGAAAAATTATTTTACTCTCTCTAGATAGATTTTACTCTCTTCTTCTCGTACCGGTTCTAGGCGGCTGGATCTGCTAACAAGCCAGTAACTGTCTCGTTATCGGCTTGTTAGCAGATCCAGCCGTCCCTTATGAATGAAGAACTTAACTTTATTTTGACAATAAACCAAGACCCTACTGCACTGTTCATACGTTATTACCACCATATTCTCGGTGGTTGCCAATGATGTAATGAGAAGATTCCCTATTGCCGATTTATTATTGAGCTCCGCATGCAGTGGCTAATTTTAGCCACTGAAGCCATTTAGTGGCTGATTATTATTGATTTTTGAGCATTTCTATGATTTTATCTATGGGAAAATCACAGTGTCTCAACAAAATCGGATTTGTTGCTGGACAGAAATAGATCGGTGATGTCTTAATATCCTCTGTTTTCATTCAGCAGGGCATGCAGTAACATGTTTTGAATGATAATTTTGTTAAAATACTCTACCTGATGCATTTTTTAGAACACTATTGTTAGGCTTCATCCAATTCCTGGCCAGAGACTTTACTTGTTTATTAGATAATTCCACACGCCTCGAAGTGTCTTCTGTATTCACTAGGTACAAGATAATAATAATTAATAATCTTATAAATAATCAATATAAAGACTGCACACTTTAAATGGGTTTCTGGTGCACAAGTCATTTTGATAAAACTGGTATAACGATCCGGGCATTTTCCCGATCAAAAGTCTCACTAAGACTAAATTAATCCTATGACCAGCTTTTTAGATACAGGGGATTTTCAGAAGTATTCCAGATACGAGAAGTACAAAATCAAATTAAAACTTCTATAAGAACGTTGGCTGAAGGAATAAGAGATTCAACTGAATGAAATTGACATTTTTGTATACACTGTCATAAGAAATATTTATGTCAGTCAATCAATCAATGAATATCATCAATGCCAATCAATATCATCAAAATAGTCATCAGTATTTGATGTATATATAAGTGTGACAAAAGTATTCAATAAATGTTAGTTTCGTAGTAGTGTGTTATAAATCGTTCAATATACTACCAACAGAAACGTGTCGGTATTATTCATTGATGACAGCATTGGTATGTGCAGCTAATTTATTTTGTGGTTATGGCATACCATTATCAGTAATAGTTTTGATTTTTGAGAAGTGATTAATGAAGAACATACTTCCTCTTAGTCTTTATTATTCAATGGTATTATATATTTAAGAAATAGATAGCTAAATACTTTTTTCTGGTTCTTAATTTTTACTAATCAATTTAAATTTGTTTTACACACTTTTGTCATTTTAATACTATTTTGTCATTATTTGACTTCATTTTTTAACAGTATTTTCGTTTATTATAGTCTTGGTTATTTCCAATACTCTCTGTAAACGTACTCTGTACCTTAATAACTAGAGATAGAATTGAGGTCGTTGCATAGAGACTTGATCAGGAAAGTGAGATTACTATGCCAAAGTTTTATTAAAATTGGACTTGCAGCAGAATCTTATATAAAGGGGAGTCCATTGATTACTTTTAGGGTTCACAAATTTACCACAAATACTTTTAGGGTTAAATTTTTTATTGCATAATTTGTTGATTTAGTTCTAAGACTTATCTTAAGTAACATTGTCTATAACTATTACAATTTACGTTTGGCTTATTATGCTGAAATGATATGTAGCAATGTATCGAAAATCAGTTAAATTTAGGAAATTGATTATATATTTTCTGCTAAGCAAAATGGTGGATTGATATAAGGTTTAATAAGTCAAAAAGACATGCACACATCACACTGTCATTCTAGTTAGTGTAAAAAAAATCATTAATCTAAAAATTTTATTTAAATGGAATATACAATACCTGTTTTATTTGACATGCTGATGCTGCTTATTGGATGATGATTAAAATGATTTTTATCTCTATCTATCTGAATATTATCAGTGGCTTTAACTTTTGTTTTCCTTTTTGTACCTACATCACCATCTTTTTTCATAGTTGCTTTTGCAGAACTTTTATTCTTAACCTGAACATAATTTTTTGTTTTCGTTCGTGCCCTCTTTTTGTTTAAGGCTGTGTACCTTTTTTTACCAATGATGAGTAATCCCACTAGAAAAGTAACATTTATTTTCTGAACATAAGTATGCTTTAAAGGCAAATGACATACAGTTATTTGGATTGACAAGTTTTCGAATTCTAGAAGATCTCCTTAATATTTTATTTTCCTTTTCCTTTTTTTTAGCATCGCCACCACCACTATCAATTGACTCGATAAGAGAGCTAATATTTAAAAAGCTATTGTCAAAACTTACTGTCTCAAATGAATAATTATTACTACTATCACCATTCCTGAAAAATTTTGCCGATTAATAATAAGTAGGTACTTGGTAGTAGGTCTTTGGTACGAAAAACTGACCGTTTTTCAGTATATACGAAAACATTGCTCTGTAATCATTGTATCATTTGCAGTTGTAATATGATGTATAATAATTATAATATATAAATAATCTTGAGATTAACGAGAGCTAAGAGGAGTTGTGAGGAGAGGAGGACATTTGTTGTGGAGTTATCTTTGGGAAACTTTAAAACCACCATTGCTAAATTCAAATAATATAGGTACAGTATGGGTATAACAAAAGTTGGAACTTTTGTGCTAATTCCAATGGCATTACCATGGTGATATTAAATAAATAACAGGGTTGGATATGAATTCGTTGGTTGGATGTAATCTTCTTGCATAGAGTGGGTCCGAAAAGCTATATGTCTAGGCCAGTCAATGGGATATTACCTCGATACTTTGTAAAAACTCCTCCAATATCTCTTTTGTATATCTATACTCGAGAACTACAGCAAGTTAGTAAATGCTTTTGACAGTCTCAAGATATTTCAACATCCTTGGCCAATTATTCGGAATAGTTGATAATGTAAATAAATATGGTACTCCAAATTTAATCAATACCTCTGGTATTCAAGTTGCAAAGAAATATACGAGTTACTAAATAAAAATTTGAATTATGCGTATCTGTACCATATCTCCAGCAGTACTTTGCATATGTGAACATTACAATCATGGAAATTACAAAATTTATTCTCAAAATACAGATTCAGTAATATTCATTAGACAAGTGTACATGTTTAAAGAAGATCAACATAAAGAGGGGATCTTATTGATGCAGATGTATACATAGAATCAATTTTCATTACTGACTGGGGAATCGAGATATTTACATCGAGTGGAATAGAAATTATTCATTCTTGGAGAAAAAAATAACCCCATATGGAAGTGGCTGTTAAGTGGACACATAATACCAAATTTTGTTCGGATATCTGTGGAAAATTTACATTTTACTTTGCTGTTCTTTCCTTCTGTAACAAAAGGCACTGATAAGTTTATCCGATACATATTATAGAAAAGAAACTCATCTGCTGAATGTCCATTAAAAGAATATCATTGCCAAAACCACTTGTTGTGCATTAGAAAGAAAGCATCTTGTTGACAGTCAGGAGCAGTTATGACTTCTCCGAAAATCAGATATAGCCGACAACTTATGCGACAGTGGGCGCCTTCAACGAAGCGACTGGAATAAGGAAGCAATAAACCCTAATTATCCGTACCTAACTTGACTTAACTTCTATGTATGCCTCAGGGGTACTTGAAGTGTCTATGCAATGCACCGTCGCCGGTGATACCCCTTCAGTTGATAACAATCTGACACTGGTTTTACACGTTAAGAATATTCAAGCCGGTAGATTATATTAATACACTTAGTGACTTCTAAAATGTGACTGCATAAATGCTTCCGACTCTTTCATACTTGTCTGTATTTGTTGCAGATCTTATATAATACTAACCTCGATGGTAGCAACTTTTCTTGGCAAAACGGGTCTTGAAAACACATGTACGTATTTGGTAATTCTTTCGTTACTGTATTTCTATTGCAAAAAATTTCTTTTTCAATTGATTCATTAATTTCCATCCTATTGTCAGAGGTCTGTTTTTGGGGTGTTGCTAGTGTAATATATCTGTACTTATATTGCAAAAGCTTACATAAATCTATAATTTGTTTAAAGTCTTCATTAACATCCCCTGTAATAATGAAAAACATTTAAAATACATGTAGTATATGTTTTGGAAAACTGACATATGTATGTGAAAAAAAGTGACTTACGAATTTTAAGCACGTTTAATTGACAATATTCGCTTTTCTCGTTTACCTTTCAAAATACATCAAAATGGTTTGAACATTTCGTAGGTACTTTTTAGACAAACATTCGATGGCATAAAAATAAATTTGATTAATTTTTCGTTTTGACCACAACTTGTGTTTTTTTTTAATAGAACATTCTGTACCTATTTTGCATTCCAAATATATATATCGATTTAAAAATCAAGTTGGCATGTGACTAACTAGAAACAGTTTTCATTTTGGAATAACAAATCTATGAATAACACTATATTCAACCACCACCCCTATATAAAAAAATCTATGCTGACATTAGTACCTACGTACATATATTTCTCTTTCTGTTACGATTTGTGCTAGCTTTCTCTACTTGAATATTAATTCAACATTGCAAGTTGGAAGTTAATTTGTGTTTATTTTTGGAAACATTTCATGCCATAGCAATGAAATGGCTATTGAAATGGTACCTATACGGAGCGATAAAAAAAGTCCACTCAAACTTTGTTATATGAATAGGAATTGTATGTCTCTACAATATTTTCATTTTGGGATAGGGTGTTTAGCGTTTAATACGAAGCAACTATCACATGAACATTTTTGTGCTAAACTACAAAACAGTACCTTCTTATTGACTCATTACTCGTATGATACACTCTGTTCAACATATCCCTCTTATTGCTACAGATAAATTTATGAAATCATATACAAATGTGAGGGAATACCCCATATTGAATTTACTGAATACAGTAGCCACAATAATAAACACATGGTCATCGGAAGGGTCTAATTTTTGGCTCGCTCACTTTTGAACCTACTGTATAGAGAACACACTAACCTAAAGTTTGAGTTTCATATGTTTCTAATAAAAACATATGTAATTAAGCTGTTTGCTCATTTAAAAAATGCTTACACAAAATATGTTGCCAGACTTAAATTTCAAACAGCTGTAAATAAACAAGATACCTAAAAAGATAGTTCATTTTAGTTGTGTTAGTCTACGTATATTTCAAAATGCACACAATCTAAAATAAACATATTATTTTTATTATTAGGTAGATTTAAAAAACAAACTTACCAATATCAATACTTGCACATTTTTTGATAACATCCAATATTTTTAATTCATTAGACGTTAAGTTACATTGAATTTCCAAAACATGATCGCTAGGCCTTTCATGTGTTTCTTTTGCACAACTGAACCAATTTTGAGTTTCTAAAACCTGCTTTGAATACTCTTCCTCTTCGTCGGAATCCGAAAATACCGGCTCTTCATCAAAAATATAGGTACTAACAGTTCGCCTATGTTTTATTACATTATTTACTTCTTGATCACTTTTGATTTCAGAACTATGCTGACAGATTAAATTATTTTTGAAATTTGCTTTATGTAAAACAGGAGATAAAGAATTTCTTGATTTTATAGTGATATCCTGCAGCACTAGAACTGGTTTTTTTAAAAGCACTTTATTGCTGCTATCAGCCGTGTTAGTGATATTATGTAGTACTATACTTGGATTTTTTATAAGCCCTTTACTGTCTCTATCAGTCATGTTAAATAAAAGATTTTCAGAGAAACATAATATATCATACAGGATATAGGTGTAGGTATCTGGACCTTCACTGATAAAAATTACACCAAATTAATCACAGACAGTAAACCATACTAAATTACCTACTACCTCAATTCGGAAAACTTATCAATATCACTT
The DNA here is from genome assembly GCA_963924545.1 of Pogonocherus hispidulus. Classification (NCBI taxonomy): domain Eukaryota; kingdom Metazoa; phylum Arthropoda; class Insecta; order Coleoptera; family Cerambycidae; genus Pogonocherus; species Pogonocherus hispidulus. The sequence continues at coordinate 43,830,310 of OZ004698.1, read as the reverse complement.
TTAAAACAGAATTTAAGTTTCAAAAAACCTTGTAAATCAAATGAAATATACAATTTTAAATATTTAACTGACAGACATTAGCTCTGACAGTTGACAGTCATAGACATAGAAAATATAGAGTACTATATTTTCTATGGTCATAGATTACATCTGGATCTGACAGTTCAGTCATGGCAAAAATTATATATTTATAGGGGTTTAGAAATCTACTATACCAGTCGGCTAAAATAATAGGCAGTGACTCATGATCTAATTCGATACAGAATAGGGACGAAGTGTAAATACTTAATACATAGCGGCTCAAACGTTTGCACATAGAAAAGTGATGCCGCTTACGCATTACTATTGAACAGAACTATAAATTGTCTGTTCCATGGTGGTTCCATGCTTCTCTATTCGATGCCACCACACTTTTTTACGTCGGATATAGTTCCGTCTTTGTTTAACGGGTTAAAAAACGAAGAGCGAGATATGCAACCTTTGCAACAAAAGTCAAGAGTGTCTAGAAGATCGGACATGCGCATTTCACACACATCCAAGTAGTTCATCGCAGCCTGACATAAGCGTAGTACGCGGGAAATGCTGTAATTTGTGTCTGGACTGCATATATTAATTGGTGAACTTGGTGATGTGTTACTTAGTTTATTTAGTGTTCGAAGAAAAGGATTTTATTATGGAAGCGATCGCGGGGAGTAGTGGATTAGAAACGCGTAAACGATCTCATCTGACAAGCGAGGAAATTCGTCATTATTAGCACCTTTCCAATGATTTTTGCGTACGCCTATGGAATTACAGTCCCCACCACAATTTATTACGTCACGCGGTAATACGTCACTGCCTATTATTTTATCCGACGGGTTTAAAAAAAGCACAGAATAAGAAAAAAGAGACATGAGCACAGACCCAAATACAAGTCTATTCTTTGACTGAACCACATGCATCACGAATGTGGTGGAGTATATAAACAAAGACAATAAACATAAACTCGACATACATAAAATATTTAAGAGAGGTAGAGTGGGTGCAAGGATTTTATAAATATACTTGAGTGGAGTTCTGTAGTGCCTCCGATCAAATATGTTTAGTACAATACATATTACATATTACTAATATTATTATCATTATTATCTTATATATGTAACCATTTTCTGTATAAGGTGTTTCTTTCATAAATAAATTATTTAAGAAAACAAAAAAATTTTTTGTTTGTTTCACTTTAAGTACTAAAGAGACAGTGCTAAAGATAAAAAGCTAAGAATGTCTTGTAGAGCAAGAAAAATTTATAATGTAAATTAATAAAATGTTTAGAACATATTAGCTTCTCTGCTCATATATTCATATGTATACAAGTGTTTACAGTTAACTTCTCTAGAGACTACCAGGAGCAGAATATAAATATACCTCCTTCGACCTTCTGCACTCCTAATACCAAATGCCGATTTTACAGATTTATTTTCTACAATTACTATTTATAACTGTTTACAGTTTGCTTTCCTCGAGACTATAAGGAGCAAAATATAAACATACCTCCTCCACGTCCTGTGGTCCTGATACATATTAGATATTTTAGGGATACCTTTTTAAACAATTAACAGGAAAATATTGTGATCAAAGATCTAGATCTAGATCTGGAGCATAATATACATATACCTTTTTTACGTTCTGCTCTCCTGATAGAATATACCAAATATTACATTGTTTACAGATGACTTTTTTATCAATTAACAGGAATAATATTGCCATCAAAGATCTTCTCTCCTGTTGAGTAGGAATCTACAAAATCGGCATTTTGTATTAGGAGCGCAGAATCTTCATAGAAAATGACGATTTTGTAGATTCCTACTCAACAATTAACCTCCTTCACATTCTGCTCTCCTGGTAGAATATTCAGGTTATTAGATATTTACAGATACCTTTTCAACAATAAACAGGAAAAATATTTCGATCAAAGACCTCCTCGACGTTCTGTACTCCTAAGGGAAAATGCCGAATTTACAGATTTATTTAAAATTACTAGTATATAAGAGCAAAATATAAATAAACTTCCTTCACGTCCTGCTCTCCTCATAGAAAGTAGAAGTTATTAGATATTTCCAGATTCCCTTTTAAACAATTAACAGGAAAAAATTTAGAAAGATCTCCTCGACGTTCTGCGCTCCTAATATAAAATGCGAAATTTGCAGATTTATACTCTACAATTACTATTTTTAACTGTTTACGGTTAGCGTAGAGACTACCAGGAGCAAAATATAAATATACCTCCTCCACGTCCTGCGATCCTGATATAGCATACAGATTATTAGATATTTGAGAGATACCTTTAACAATTAACAGGAAAGATATTGTGATCAAAGATCTCCTCGACGTTCTGCGCTCCTAATAAAAAATGCCGAATTTACAGATTTCTTCACTACAGTTACTAGTTTTAACAGCTACCAAGAGCAAAATATAAATAAACCTCCTTCACGTTCTGCTCTCCTCATAGAATGTAGAGGTTATTAGATATTTACAGATTCCATTTAAACAATTACCCTTCTTGACATTCTGCGTCCCTAATAGAAAATGCTTATTTTGCAGATTTCTTCTTTTTATTTGTAACTGTTTACGGTTTGCCTCTCCGAAGACTATTTAATTTACCTCCTCGGCTATCTGCACTCCTAATACCAAATGCCGATTTTGCAGATTTAATTTCTACAATTAATATATAAAACTGTTTACAGTTTGCTTTCCCAGAGACTATAAGAAGCAAAATATAAATATACCTCCTCCACGTCTTGCGATCCTGATATAACATACAGATTATTAGATATTTTAGAGATACCTTTTAAATAATTAACAGGAAAGATATTGTGATCAAAGATCTCCTCGACGTTCTGGGCTCCTAATAGAAAATGCGGAATTTGCAGATTTCTTCTCTTCAATTACTATTTGTAAATTTCTACGGTTCGCTTCTGCGGAGACTACCAGGAGCAGAATATAAATATACCTCCTTCGACATTCTGCACTCCTAATACCAAATACCGATTTTGCAGATTTATTTTCTACAATTACTATTTAACACTGTTTACAGTTTGCTTTCCAAGAGACTATAAGGAGCAAAATATAAATATATCTCCTCCACGTCCTGCGATCCTGATAATACAGATTATTAGATACTTTAGAGATACCTTTTTAAACCATTAGCAGGAAAGGTGTTGTGACCAAAGATCTCCTCGACGCTCTGCGCTCCTAATAGAAAATGCGGAATTTGCAGATTTCTTCTCTACGATTACTATTTTTTACTGTTTACGTATACTCTTTTCTATAACTTCTCTGGAAACTACCAGGAGCAGAATATAAATATACCTCCTTCGACCTTCTGCACTCCTAATACCAAATGCCGATTTTGCAGATTTATTTTCTACAATTACTATTTAACACTGTTTCCAGTTTGCTTTCCCAGATACTAGAAGGAGCAAAATATAAATATACCTCCTCCACGTCCTACGATCCTGATAATACAGATTATTTAGATACTTTCGAGATACCTTTTTAAATCATTAGCAGGAAAGGTGTTGTGACCAAAGATCTCCTCGACGCTATGCGCTCCTAATAGAAAATGCGGAATTTGCAGATTTCTTCTCTACGATTACTATTTTTTACTGTTTACGTATACTCTTTTCTATAACTTCTCTGGAAACTACCAGGAGCAGAATATAAATATACCTCCTTCGACCTTCTGCACTCCTAGTACCAAATGCCGATTTTGCAGATTTATTTTCTACAATTACTATTTAACACTGTTTACAGTTTGCTTTCCCAGAGACTAGAAGGAGCAAAATATAAATATACCTCCACGGCCTGCGATCCTGATATAATATACAGATTATTAGATACTTTAGAGATACCTTTTTAAACTATTAGCAGGAAAGATGTTGTGACCAAAGATCTCCTCGAGGTACTGCGCTTCTAATAGAAAATGCCTAATTTACAGATTTCTTTTCTACAATTACTATTTTTAACTGTTTACAGATAACTTCTCTAGAGACTACCAGGAGCAAAATATAAATATACCTCCTTCGACCTTCTGCACTCCTAATACCAAATTCCGATTTTAAAGTTTTATTTTCTACAATTACTATTTAAAACTATTTACAGTTTGCTTTCCTGGAGACTATAAGGAGCAAAATATGAATATACCTCCACGTCTCGTGATCCTGATCTAAAATACATATCAGATATTGTGGAGATACTTATTTAAACAATTAACAGGAAAATATTGTGATCAAAGATATCGTCAACGTTCTGCCCTCCTAATAGAAAATGCCGAATTTACAGATTTCTTCTCTAGAATTACTATTTTTAACTGTTTACAGATAACTTCTCTAGAGACTACCAGGAGCAGAATATAAGTATACCTCCTTCGACATTCTGGACTCCTAATACCAAATACCGATTTTGCAGATTTCTTCTCTTTAATTACTATTTTTAACTGTTTACGGTTCGCTTCTCCGGAGATCACCAGGAGCAGAATTTAAATATACCTCCTTCGACATTCTGCACTCCTAATAACACATGGAGATTTTGCAAATTTCTAAAATAACTATTTATAATTGTTTACAGTTTGCTTTGCCGGAGATTAAGGAGCAAAGTATAAATATACCTCCTCCACGTCCTGCGATCCTGATATAACACACATATATAAGATATTTTAGAGATACCTTTATAAACAATTAACAGGAAAATATTATGATCACAGATCTCCTCGACGTTCTGCACTCCTAATAGAAAATGCCGAATTTACAGATTTCTTCTCTACAATTACTATTTTTAATTGTTTACAGTTAACTTTTCTGGAGAGTACCAGGAGCAGAATATAAATATACCTCCTTCGACATTCTGCACTCCTAATACCAAATGCCGATTTTGCAGATTTATTTTCTACAATTACTATTTAAAACTGTTTACAGTTTGCTTTCCCAGAGACTATAAGGAGGAAAATAAGTATATACCTCCTCCACGTCCTGCGATCCTGATATAAAATACATATTATCAGATATTTTAGAGATACCTTTTTTAAACAAGTAACAGGAAAGTATTGTGATCAAAGATTTCCTCGACGTTCTGCGCTCCTGGTAGAAAATGCCGAATTTACAGATTTCTTCTCCACAATTACTATTTTTAACTGTTTACAGATAACTTCTCTAGAGACTACCAGGAGCAGAATATAAATATATCTCCTTCGACCTTCTGCACTCCTAATACCAAATTCCGATTTTACAGTTTTATTTTCTACAATTACTCTTTAAAACTGTTTACAGTTTGCTTTTCCCAGAGACTATAAGCAGCAAAATATAAATATACCTCCTCCACGTCCTGCGATCCTGATATAAATAAAATATATATTATCAGATATTTTAGAGAAACCTTTTTAAACAATTAAATGGAAAATATTCTGATCAAAGATCTCCTCGACGTTCTGCGCTCCTAATAGAAAATGCGGAATTTACAGATTTCTTCTCTTCACTTACTATTTATAACTGTTTACGGTTCGCTTCTGCGGAGACTACCGGGAGCTGAATATAAATATACCTCGTCGACATTCTGCACTCCTAATAGCAAATGAGGATTTTGCAGATTTCTTTTCTCCAATTACTATTTATAACTGTTTACAGTTTGCTTTCCGGGATACTATAAGGAGCAAAATATGAACATACCTCCTCCACGCCCTGCGGTCCTGATACATATCAGATATTTTAGGGATACCTTTTTAAACAATTAACAGGAAAATATTGTGATAAAAGATCTCCTCGACGTTCTACGCTCCTAATAGAAAATACCGAATTTACAGATTTCTTCTCTACAATTACTATTTTTAACTGTTGACAGTTAACTTCTCTCGAGACTACCAGGAACTGAATATAAATATACCTTCTCGACATTCTGCGCTCCTAATAGAAAATGCCTATGTTGCAGATTTCTTCTTTTCAATTACTATTTGTAACTGTTTCTGGTTCGCTTCTCCGAAAACTACCAGGTGCAAAATATAAATATACCTACCTACTCAACCTTCTGCACTCCTAATAGCAAATACCAATTTTTGCAAATTTCTTATCTACAATTACTATTTATAACTGTTTACAGTTTGCTTTCCCGGAGACTATAAGGAGCAAAATATAAATATACCTCCTCCACGTCCTGCAATCCTGATATAATATATATATTGTCAGATATTTTAGAGATACCTTTTTAAAAAATTAACAGGAATATATTGTGATCAAAGATCTCCTCGACGTTCTGCGCTCCTAATAGAAAATACCCAATTTATAGATTTCTTCTATACAATTACTATTATTAACCGTTTACAGTTAACTTCTCTGGAGACTATCAGGAGTAGAATATAAATATACCTTCTCGACATTCTGCGCTCCTAATAGAAAATGTCTATTTTGCAGATTTCTTCTTTTCAATTACTATTTGTAACTGTTTACGGTTCGCTTCTCCGCAGACTATCAGGAGCAAAATATAAGTATACCTACTCAACCTTCTGCACTCCTAATACCAAATATTGATTTTGCAAATTTCTTTTCTACAATTACTATTTATAACTGTTTACAGTTTGCTTTCCTCGAGACTAAATAATAAGCAAAATATAAATATACCTCCTCCACGTCCTGCGATCCTGATATAATATACATATTGTCAGATATTTTAGAGATACCTTTTTAAAAAATTAACAGGAATATATTGTGCTCAAAGATCTCCTCGACGTTCTGCGCTCCTAATAGAAAATACCCAATTATAGATTTCTTCCATACAATTACTATTTTTAACTGTTTACAGTTAACTTCTCTGGAGACTATCAGGAGCAGAATATAAATGTACCTTCTCGACATTCTGCGCTCCTAATAGAAAATGCCTATTTTGCAGGTTTCTTCTTTTCAATTACTATTTGTAACTGTTTACGGTTCGCTTCTCCGCAGACTACCAGGAGCAAAATATAAGTATACCTACTCAACCTTCTGCACTCCTAATACCAAATACTGATTTTGCAAATTTCTTTTCTACAATTACTATTTATAACTGTTTACAGTTTGCTTTCCTCGAGACTATAAGGAGCAAAATATAAATATACCTCCTCCACGTCCTGCGGTCCTAATATAATATACATATCAGATATTTTAGAGATATCTTTTTAAACAATTAACAGGAAGATATTATGATCAAAGATCTCCTCGACGTTCTGCGCTCCTAATAGAAAATGCCTATTTTGCAGATTTCTTCTCTTCAATTACTATTTGTAATTATTTATGGTTCGCTTCTTTGGAGACTACCAGGAGCAAAATATAATTATACCTCCTCGACCTTCTGCACTCCTAATAGCAAATACCGATTTTGCAGATTTATTCTCAACAATTTATATTTTTAACAGTTTAAGGTTAACTTATCTGGAAACTGTTAGTAGCAGCATATTAATAAATAAACCTCAACGTTCTGCTGTGCTAATAGAATTTGTAGTTTATCAGATATTTTACTGATTTCTTATTAAAGAATAACCAAGAAATATATTGCGATCGAAGATCTCCTGGACATGTGCTCCTCTCCCGATATGAAATAATGATGTAGATTTCTTCTCTGCAATTATAATTTTCAACAGTTTGTGATTAACTTATTCTATCGAGACTAAGAAGAGCAGAATATATATACCTCCTTAACATTCTGCTCTCCTGATAGAATATACGCAGATTATCAGATATTTTACCGATTCCTTCTTAAATAATAAATATATTTTAAAGTTTCTGCACTCTTAATAGCGATGCCAATTTTACATTTAAGTTTTAAACTTTACAATTAACTGCTCAGTAAACTACCACGGACCAAATTTCTGTTAAATACTTCCCTGAGCTTTCTGCTATCCTAATAGTCATTTTTGAGAACTTAAGTTTTTAAAAAAATCTATATTTAAGAAAATACCCAAGGATACATGGCAAGCATATGCTATTATATCTTTTTACATTTATTTCATTTTAAGAAATAAGATGCAACAGTTTCTTTTTACAAAGGAAAATTTCCTTTGAGATACTTTCTCCATTTTTAATGTACTAGTAATATGTACGAAATTTTATAGATTTTTTATTATAAACGTTTTCAATATCACACATCACACACATCCAGTAGTATCAGCTCACAGATCATTTGTTGACCAGATAAAGGTCTGAAAAAGTTTTAAAACTTTAAAGTGACCTCATTTTCAGTAATTAATTGTCAATATTTGATAAACAAATGACCAATAAATTAGCATAGCATTTGCCATTTACAAAGTTTTATATTTGGCAACCCTTCTCTGTTGGATGGCTAATGCCAAGGATTGTTAACTTTTTACAGGATTGCTCGATCGCTCAATTTTGTCATCCGCCTTTGTGACGTCATCGAAGATATATGTAATCGAATTGTCAAAAATACCTATTTTGTGTTTGTTATATTTCACATTTGCAAGAGAATTTTCGTATTTGAATGATTATTAATATTATTATTTATTAAAGTTTGTAATAACAGTATAAAGTGTACCTATTTCTACAAGTTCGAGATCTTTGGATCTTTGATGACGTCACAATTATGGATTACATTGTAGTATAGGGATCGAGCAATCCTGTAAACAGTTAACAATCCTTGGGCTAATGCCACATAATGGCATTAGCCAGGAGAATAGCTGTTTTGGCCTAATTTGGTTCAGTCCTTATTTTATAAGGCGTGTTTACAGATGGAGGATATGGGGGTATCCTTACTACACTCGTAGTAGTTTGTTTTTGTTAATCATTAGTCAGTTAGTTGCTTGCTCCAATTTTGTATTTTCCCAGGATCAAGTTCCTATATATTCAGAGTTGGAATGGAACTTGGTCCGTTCACAGCACGATGGTGAGTAATAGTACTTATCATTGCTTTATCAGCCACTGTGCCATTCGTTCTTTTGTAACGCGTTAGTGCTGGAAAGAGTACCATTTGAAACCGTTCCAAAATAACGATTCCAGAAGGAATGACACATCACTAGGAGTCCATAGATTATATAGATTTTCAATACAGTAACCCACAATCCCAAAAAAATAGATAAAGAAGAGTAAACATAGATAAAATATAGTATACACAAATTGATTCCCATTATTTGCTATTATGTGAAACAGGATATCCACAGTTTTATTCATCTAGTAATCATATTATGGGCCACTGCTTCACTTCTAAGATTATGTCCGCTGTGTGCTTACTAGTGGTTTGTAATTTTGTGTACGACTAAAAATTTTAAACGGTAGCGACTAGTATGTTGCATAAATAAATAACAACAATATGGACAAATACAGTATATTTTACCAACACAAAAGACTTACAATATAAAAAGAAAGAAAAACAAAAACATACATTGTAAACTTATTAACAATAAAAAACATTTAGTTATACTAACTTTTTTTTGTTCTCTTTCGGCTGAAATATAATTCGATGCACCCTCTTGACTAAAACACTACCTGAAAATTGGTCATTTTCCAAAAACAAATCAAAAAAAAGGATATTGCACTGAAACATGACCAAACTCCCAGTTTTAAATATATCTATATAATATAAACACTAACTAAAAACCGTAAATATATTTCAGCCAAAACAAACCTTAAATTACTCTTACTATCTAACCTAATCTACTTAGTTTTTAACTTAAATCTACCTAAGCTATCCCTAGAACTAGATTCTATCCTACCAGCTAAAAGCTATCCTTAACTAAATGCTTTTTTGCATACTTTTTACAAATTGGAAACATTTCCAATTGTGACTTATTAATAGGTAGTCGCTGATCGAATCTTCGATAATTTACGGTCTAAAAATAGTTTCATACCATTAAATATGCTGTGGTATAAGAAAATAAAACTGATACTATCAGTTAACTGTATAAAAACTTCACAAAGTAATGTTGTCAATATAATATTTGGTTTCAGCTATACATCATGATTTTGTTTTATATAAACACCTAACATATTTTATTCAAGGTGCCTAAAAATATAGTACAATCAAAGATTCACGGTTTTTCGTTTAAACCAGATTCCACCATAATATATTTATTGAAAAATCTATCAAATTAAACTCGGCAACAAATTTTCCATGTCTTCTTCAAAAATCGAAAAAAACGTAAGACATAGTTTCCTTTTCCAGTATGATTCATAAAATAAAATTTTATTGTCTGTTTTTTTTTTTAATTTCTGTTATATAAAGTTGTTTATATAAAACAAAAGGATTCTATAGTTTTTGTTTCCCTTGAACCCCTCGATAGGGGGACAAACTGGGAGAAATTTACCAAGAAGTTGTTAGCTATGTAGGTAACACACAAAATAATTTTTGGATGGAGGGTTAAAGACACTCTGCAATAGCAGTAGTTATATTGTGCCTTTTGGAATCTACCCTGGCCTCCACAATTCTAAAAGTAAAGTAAAAAATCCTTATAAACTGTCTACAACACAGAAACAACTATAAGTTAAAAATTTGGTTATCGGGTTTTTTTTAAGAATACACCGAGTTAAAAAAATATATTAAAATATTTTCAGTATATCCCTGTGGACAATCTGAAAAGGCACGATTTCTTAACGTGAAGTTCCATGCAAATTTACCTGACGCAAATAGCCACTTATCATTCAAAATCTTTTACAACAATAAACCTCTCAAACAATGTAACAATTTCTAAAATTATAACAAACTCGGTCGCATGAAAAGTATTTCTCATAGACCTAAATAAATATTTTGCCAAATAAAGTAAAATAATTTATTACAGTGAAACATGTGAATAATTTCCTCTGACTTTGGATCAGAAGAGAAAAAACATCTTGATAATGCCACGAATTTAATCTTTGCCTTCAAATTATTTCCGTAATTTTTGAATAAACACAGAGCATTAATTTTTTACACTATTACTCAAACAGAAAGTGAAAAATAAAAAAAATTCTTTACCATAATATAAAAGTACACTCATCCATTCTACAATGGTCTTCCCTATGTGTGGCTATCTAATATTTTCGATACTACATACACTCAATAAATTAATATTGATAGACTTCATATCATTCATGTTATGTCCATGATTTTCAGATTTTGTAATCTGTTATCTTTGTTAATGAATTATCTAGGTATATCCTTTATTGTTAAGTTTCATTTTATTACGCCGATGGGTTTTGCTGTAAAAAATGTCACATAAAGACATTTCACAATTTCCTTTATCCACCCACCTTATAGTTTTGACTTGTCAAGAATTTTGAGTTACTACCACATGAATTATCTGCTCTAATTAAAGGAGTTTAGCCATTCTTGTTGAAAACAATACACTACTTTCCTTTGTCATCATAATTGGGTATGAGATGTAAGTGACGAATCTACTTTGGCACTAATGATACTGAAGGTAGTGCCGCAATTAAAACAGATACAGAAAAGTCACAGAGAAAAATTTACTGTATAAATCGCGGTTCTCTAATAAATTATTTATACTTTCAATAAATCTGGCAACAAATTCTTCTACATTAAACGTGCAAAAAACTGCAAATGACAAGTGTCAGCCAAGTACCGAATAATTTTTCAAAGGCTATGTCTCATCAAGTAATAAAATGTACGTTTGCAGTAAATAAACTAAGAAAAAACATCAAAGTTCTCACACTTATATAAGACTATACATAAATGACTGAAAAATACAGAATCACAGCTTCATTTAACTTAGTTTATCTACCGATATTTTTAAATAAATAATAATGTCAGTCCATTTTAAAAGAATCCCAATCATAATATATTTTTACCTTTAATTATAAATAAATCTAAAAAATAAAACAAATTGCACTATATATATATATAACTGTACAAAAATAGGGAAACTTTTTAAAACGAAAAATCCTTTTAAATAAATTAGAAAAAATTAATAATTACATATATATTTAAGACATTGGAATGTCATTACAAGGTGAACTGAAAATGTTGAAATTAATAAAGAATATAATACAGTTGTGTTTCATCTCAAACCTATAAATGTCGCTAAAGAAATATTGTAACTTTAAATATAAAGGTTTTACGTCACAATTTTAAACCACCACAAAATACCAGAAATTGTGGGATTTCTCAAATCTTCAATCTTTCGTGCTAACTTTCTTTCAAATTAAATTTTGTTGGAAAAAGTCTCACACAAGCTGTTCAGGTATGAGAAGTGAAACACTTAGAATAAATAAATTATGTAAAATGTGTACAAAAAAAAAAAAAAAATAAATAAATAATATCTGTAAAGACATTTTTCATAGTGGAAGTTAAAGTTCAAAGATGTTCATTAGGAAGAATTTATTTGATTTATAGTGAGCAGTTTTTATCGCAAATCTTGCGTAGCGTTTTAAACAACTACCTATATTCCTATGTAGATCTTCATCAAAAAATAAAATACTAATTTACCTATTCTATGCCGTTATGGCTTGGGAAGATCAATACACCATTTTACTGCTGTACGTAGAAAAGTCGTTTTGCATCAACGTTACTTTTTACACTTTGTAAATCTACAGTTCCTAATCTATTTTTTTCATTAATGTGTTGGTAAATTTATCTATGTAAGAAAGTGCATTCTCTCAAATGTATGTACAATACAAGGTGGAAAAAATGAAACATTCTTTGTCCACCCCGACCTCTTGGCAGAAACATTTAAAAATAAGAATCATTTGTTTCTTACACAGATACAAAGTTATTCCAGAAGACATATTTTCAATACAATTTAGTTTTCAAACTAGGAACATACTGTATCAAAAATATCTACTTTACACATAGTTTCAGTCCTTTTTTAAATCTTGTAACAATAAGTTATGACAAAATAAAAAACAAACAACTCAAAAAATAATCAGCAGCAAAATATACAACTTAGTTACTTTATTTTGTAACTAAACCATGTCTAATCTACCCAATTTAAAAATTGCCAAAAAGTCCTAACTTCATAAATAGCTATAATCTACAAAACTAAAGCATGTGCAATGCTCTTTACTCTAAAAAATTTAATTAAATCTCGCGGCAACTTTCAAATGGGATGACCATTTTGCAGATATTCCAAGTATGTTCAACAATCATTTCCTTAGTATGTTTATTTTGGAGGCGCCTGATAGTTGTATGGGTCCTCGGGGCTTGCCGCATTGGAGGTATGCTCCGAATCAACGGGAACAGCATGGATTAATTGGTGGTTGTAGTACGGGTACCCAGGTGAAATGTATGACCCTGTACTTATTTGCATTGCCCCCATTTGCGTTGTGATCTATAATAAAGTTACAAATTATACATGCTGCTTATGGAAGCTTTAAAAATTATATAATACAAAATTTAATCGAAAACCGTCACACGAAAAAAAAGATCAAAAACATGAGTGGCAAGATATTCATTACTTTATTTCAATTTAAATTAAATCTAACCTAATCTGATCACCCTCTTGAGTGAGCCCTTTCACTGGGTGGAAAGCCAGACTACTAATTATATTTCACCCAACACATCCACCCTCTGTATATGAAATATTAGGGGAAAATTTATATCCACCAGACTATTTGATAGTTGACCTTTGCCGAATATTGAATATGTTCATACATTAAATGTGTTCTGTCATCTCATTAACCTATAGATCGAGATTATCCAGTGTTTTAATCAACAATGCTCACTCGAAGTTTTAATCAACAATGCTCAGTAGAAGTATGTCACTGAGTGTTGTTGCTTTTGACAATATTGTAATAAAGCTGGAGTATATGAGGAGTACAGCAAGTAAAATACATGAGCAGTACATGATACACCAAGTGCTGGTTTTGGTTTGATGGATTTTAAAAGCAGTGCCATATTTGGTAAGAGAGTGGGCTGGACAATTTGTACTAGTTTTCCTCACTTGTACTATGACACTGGTGAGAATGGCTTTTTTCATCTTGTGCTATTCCGAGTTTAGATAGGTTAGCAGCTGGTCTTAGATTCAATACTGCTAGATACACTATACAGCTTTATTCAGAACTTATCTCTAAAACTTTGAGGATATGTGCATCCTTAAATAAGAAATCGATATCAGCAAAAAAATGTATAATAAAAGGCTTAGGATTTCCCGTAAACAATGTTTAAAGTTATACCATTATAAAGGACTACGTAGCTGGGCAACTGTACATCAACACATCTGATACTTTTCTATCACATTCCTAAGAATGTGATAAATGTGCAAATTGAATATTTCTTCGAGCTCAAGCGACAAAGCGAATTACTTTTACGCTCGCTGCTCGAAAAAGCTGCTTTATTTGAGCGAAACCGTCTAATGTTCCTGAGCAGCAAAGCCGTGCATGCGCTCGCGGTAGCTTGGTAACCTTAGACGTACCCATTTGTACATGTATGTTCAACATCCCCAAATTTTATTATGGATAAGTTCTGAATAACCCTGTATATCTATCTGAAATATTTCTGTCAGAAAGAGTATGTACAAATACACTTTAGGAATAATCAATGAACGAATATTTGTAGTATTTTAATTAATTCTTCCTACATTATAAATTATGGTAAAAAGAGTCTATTCACAATGCGATTTTCACTATTACGAGTATTATTATGGTTTAATTTTTCTCCATTTCCTTGAGCATCTTTCTTATACTTTTTTTTATCCACCAATTTTTTTTTTGATTACCAATAACTAGGTAATGGTTGAAAGAACTTGTATATAGTAGAATTTAGAGACCATTCTATAATTATTTTATACAAATAAAATACATATAAAACTTATCCAATATTAATAATTGCAAAGAATTTAGTGCTATGTTCTCTCTAAGCCATTATGCGCTGCATTATGTTTCCAAAGTTGTCTACTCTGAGACCTGTGCGGCACTGAGAACTGCTAAGAAGTCGAAAGAGCTATCTATGTCTGGCATTAAGGTACAGATTGACACTCATGTGGTAATAGTGGACGCACAATGTGTAATATATTCCTATGGTGTTTATATATATATAAAGTATAAAAGAATAATTATTATTTTCATCAAAGAAATGACAAATTTAAAAATGTGCTGTAGCAGTGATGACATAACATAACAGATATCTCTCTAAAAGGTTTCAAGACAACTTACTTACCTTTTGAAACTTACAATTCAGACAGTCTCAATTAATATTAGAATAAAATATTTCGAAAAGGCTTTACCTGAGGTAACATGTTTGTGTACTGAACCGTAGCCTCCGTTGAAGGCAATATAACGGGAATACCCCTAGGACCTTGGCCGTCACTCTTATACTGAGCAGCCATGTGTCCAGGCATTGAGTAGCTGTCATCCACAGGTTGAATAGGTTGTGCCATTACGTACTGTGGGTACCACTGCGTGCCAGGATATTGAGAAAACTGCAATAAATAAATTTTAATTATATATAATACAATTTAATTAAATAATAAGTATACCTAATATAATTATATCCATATTATTATATCTATATTATATAAAATAGATGTAAATATGTATGTAATACCCACCATCTCATACAAGAGATCGGTGTATTTATGATTTTTTTCTTTTCTTTATGTGTAAGTATAAATAATGGCTAGCCAGAGCCATGATTACCGTATATCCTGAATTATCCTATGATAGGATGCAAGAGAGATGTAACAAGTCTAACGTGACATTGTACGTACAAAAATATATCATAATGAAGCATGTTTCCTCCAAGAAACACCAAGCGGTGTATAAGGACCAAGCAGCTAAAATTATTGTTCCAGTATTTACACTTAACTTAAGGACAAATAATTTTAGCTCTTTGTAGATGAATGGAGTTAACCAGCCAGTAGTATAAAATTTTGGAATGTGTTGGAATGTGTTGACCAAGGAACTTTATATATTTCTTTATTTACTTATATAAGTACCTAATCTACAAAAATATTTACAATTTAATTTTAAAGTAAACGAATGTGTAGTGTCTGTATGGACAAATGGCGCCTTTCAGAACACATTGTATTCATATATTCTACATTACTTAAGTTCCACTACAGTTTTCAAGGCCCCTCCCTATGTATCTTATCAGTTGATCATTTTAATAAATAGTTAACTGCACACGTCTTACTGAAACTATTACTACAGAAGTATTTCTATATACCTGGTGGTTTGTGTAATGCCTGTAATTTGACAGTGCAGCAGGCATCATGGGCTGTCCAGCTACACCGTTTGCTGCAAGTGATGCTGGGTCATAAGCGACTGCAGCAATACCTTCAGCGCTGTCCCTCCATATTTTGGCGTTGTCGTTATTCTTATACATGTTTTTCTTCTTATTACCCCCGTCGGCAAACTTAACCAGAAGAGAGTCCTTACAACCTGGCAGAGCATTGCCGTTGAATACCGAAATGATGTGCTCGCACTTCTCTTTGCTTTCCATTCTGGCAAAGCCAACTCCTTTTGAAATTCCAGATGAGTCTCGGAGTATACGAGTTGATATCACCTTGAACACAAATTCATCTTTTCTTTTTTTGTGAACTATTTATTTGGCCTAATATTAATTTGTTACGAAGTGGTAAGAAAAAAAATTACAAAAAATGTGAAAGTATAATTTACCTGACCGTATTTCGACAACATGCTGTCTAGGTCTGACTCCTTGAAGTTCGGTGGCAAATTGGCTAAATACAAATTTGTCGGATCCTGTTCTTGTTGCTGTTGACAAATAACTCCTTAAATATATTGCATAGAACAATAAATAATGAAATAAAATTTATGTATGTACAAAATTTTTCCCAAAAATAAAATGTATTATCTTCCACATATTTATTGCATATATACACATATCTATCTAATAAGAGACAAATAGACTGTGTCCAAGTGACAAAGGAATATTTTTCATTTTAAAATAAAGTTATGAAGGTGGCTAGTATATGACCCACTTTTATATTTCTATACAAGCACAGTTTCTAATGATGTTTATTAAATTTTTATGTGTATATGTGCAATGAAAGGCAAACATCAAGTCCCTCTTAACATTATATGCAATTTTCATAATTTTTAGAAACAACATTATTTTATTTGTGGTTTGATATTTTGAAGAGCACAAAAAAGGGTGTCTATACAAACAGAATTTCTAAATTCTAACTTTTCTAAGTGGATTTTCAATAGAATTCAAGAAAATAAGATACATATTATGTGTACAAATGTTTTTATAAACGTGTACTGTACAGAGTACCATTATTATACGGGAACTACTTGATAACTTGTAACTATAAGATATATGAAATAATTGTTGCTATATTCTGTACATCTATTTTTGAGACAAAATCATTTGTTTTTTTTTGACAAAACTTTGATTTTTCAACTTTTCGGTATATGTTGGTTGTTTCTGAAATTAGAAAAAACAATAATTTATAGGTACATGCCCTTTTTTTAGTAGAATGCAGTGACGGAGACATTTTTAACAAGTAGACATCATTTAGATGCCTGATAGTTTTTTTTTTTAAAATGAAATACCCTGTGTATTTTCACATTTCCAAAGTTTGCAAACAATTTGTGTTTTAATGATATATCACACTCTATACCCTATTTCAGAATAGTTGGCTCGGTTAGTTATCCATTGATGAAACTGTCATCTCTCAAGATCAAAACTGTTGAGATTCTTTAAGTAGTTTGATGGTCTTCAACCGCGGGAAAGTGCATGCGGTCTCATAAATGAACTTATCGCAAATAGAATCTGACATATATCTTTCCCACATTCTGTACCTTCCTGACTCTAAAGTGTTCTGATGATAAAGGAAGCAAGTGTTTCGGTCTCTTGGACGAGCGCATCTTTCTGTGTATAGCTTTGTACAGATCAGCTTTATGTTAAAGAAGCATATAACGTAATTCTCAAAAGCTAAGCTAATTTATTTAATATCACTATAACAAAGCAGAAAGCATCTGATGAAAGAAGTTCTTACAGATGAAGAGCGAGTAGAGAAGTATGATGATTCGTCTGCAAGCGTAGTGGAAGATGTAGTAACGTAATGAAAGAAAGACAAGAAAACAGTGAAAAGAGGGAGAGATATCGGATTTTGAACACAGTGAAATACTATAGGACGGTCCTTATTTCTTTGGTAAAGACAATTCTACAAAAAGAAAAATCCTTGCAAAAAGAAAGTTCGCACCAGAAATACTTTGGTTACCCATATACCTGCGTCAAAATTAGCAATACCCTCTCTCAAAACACCTTTGGATACTTTCAAATATTTTATGAATGATAATTTGGTAGATATAATAGAAAATATCAACTTATACATCAATGATATATCCAGTAACTTCGAAAGAAGTAGAGATGCAAGGCCAATAAACAAAAATGAAATATACGCCTTTCTAGGCCTACTTATATTCACTGGAGTTTTGAAATAAAATAAGCTGAATGTAACAGATTTATCGAAATCAGATAATTTATTACTGTGTAGAAGGTTTGATAATAAAGAGACACACACAATGTGAGAAGAGTTAAAGATATTGTGAGATATTCTCTTGAAGCCGAATAGGTAGGTACAGCATAAAGATTTTTGTAATTTGTGATGCAAAAATGTATTATATGAGCAATTTACAAGTTTACAATTTACATACAACAGCCAGAGGGGCCTTATAGTCAGTAATAGCCCTAGTTACGTTGTTAAAGTATAGTATACTTATGTTAAAAATGTTCTGGCAGAAACGTTTCATAAGACAACTGGTTTACAAAAAAGTGTTATTTCTTTCGTCCTTACATCAGCAACATTGATATAAATTCATGAAAGTCAGAAATCATCATGAATAATAATGACATCAAAGGCGGAGTCAATGTAATGGATGATGATAACATTTTGTTATTTTGAATGTAGCTGGTAGAAACTCATTCTCATTAGTTTATGGTGACGACAGTTCTTGCAAACATTATTACAGCAGCATATCCGTTTATATATGTAAGAATATGTAAAGATACAAGGACATTTAAATAAAATGTCCTTGTAAAGATACAACTGCCAAAATTGTTGAGAAACAGTTATATTTGTAGTAGTTCCAGGTACACCAAGACAAAATAATAATAAAGCAGCAAAAAGAGAAAAGCAAACTGGTAGGTGTGTTATTTGCAGTTCAAAAAGCCGAAAAAACCAGATTTTATTTTTGGAAAGGCACGAAGAGTTTATGTACCTTCAACACTTTGTTGTCCTTGTGTGAACACTGCTGTGGAAATCAATGTCAGGATACCGAAAATACCAGTGAAGATCAGTAATCCGTTAGTGATGAGAAAGTTATATTACTTACTTAGTATTTTTTATGAGGTATATAGTTGTTTTGTTAATTATTTCCACGTTTTGCTGAGTTATAATATAATCTCGTATAATTGCAGTTTTAAGTAATACATTTTTGTTTGCAGTTTTTAAGAGTTATTTTACCTACATACAGTTATTTCTTTTAACATCTGCCTGAAAGGTTTAAAAATATACACACCCTCTCAACAATAATAATAGTCGATCACAAACGGATGTGCCTAATATTTGTAAAGTAATATAGGTAGGTGCCTTCCTACGGGTTACTCCATTCTATTCAAATTGAGAGACTAAAATGAGGTTAGGTAATGAGGCCCTGAAATAAAGTATAGTGTGTTCTATTATAATGTAGGTTTGTACAGTCCTGAGAAATAAAAGTATATGTATTATGTAATGTAAATCCATTTTTAATTTTATATTTTTATTTAATTATATTTAATTTATAGCAAAATTTCAGGATTTTTCAATATATCTTTTAAATTCCAGTTTTTCAGTCTGTTAGACACCCTGACAATTGGTATTTGCTTATACAAGGTGTCCACCTAGTGCGCGTAAGTCCAATATCTGGGTTAATAAAAGAGATAACTTAATTTTTTTTTCTACAGGGTTGTCTAATATCCCGAGCTGCACAAAATGAAAATATATTTACATATTCAGGGTGTTCAGTTTTTCCTGGACAGGTACCAACTTCGTTTTTCTAAATGGAAATATATATTTTTTATTGCTTTTTCGAACTAAACCCTTGATTTTAGTAGGACTTTCATCAGCCTTCCCTATACCTAACTTAAACTGTTTTTGAAATATTGACGGGTGAATATTGACATTTTTGCAACTTTGACACCCTGTAAAATCTAAACGGTTTGAGATCAAGCAAAACAGTTTGCACATTCCTATCTTAACTTTTTATAAGCTATCGTTTGATACTAATTTCAAATGTATCCAGGAATTAAAAATTTTCCGAAAATTTTGAAAATTTTTAATTCTTGGATAAATTTGAAATTAGTATCAAACGATAGCTTATAAAAAGTTAAGATAGGAATGTGCAAACCGTTTTGCTTGATCTCAAACCGTTTAGATTTTACAGGGTGTCAAAGTTGCAAAAATGTCAATATTCACCAGTCAATATTTCAAAAACAGTTTAAGTTAGGTATAGGGAAGGCTGATGAAAGTCCTACTAAAATCAAGGGTTTAGTTCGAAAAAGCAATAAAAAATATATATTTCCATTTAGAAAAACGAAGTTGGTACCTGTCCAGGATAAACTGAACACCCTGAATATGTAAATATATTTTCATTTTGTGCAGCTCGGGATATTAGACAACCCTGTAGAAAAAAAAAATTAAGTTATCTCTTTTATTAACCCAGATATTGGACTTACGCGCACTAGGTGGACACCCTGTATAGGCACCATAAAATGCCTCATATCTCAACATCAAAAAACCTTTTCTATCATAATCTCATTTCTAGAAAGTAAAAATTGCATATACAATTTTCCCATTATAGTGTTCCCAAAAAAATAAATCTTCAAAAAAAAAAAACCAAAAAACAAGCAGATATAAATTTACTCGCTGAATAAGAGAACAATTTTAAGCTCAATAAAGTTAATGAAAAACTTGCCATTTTCAAATAAAATTTCAGCAACATAATTTTAATTTTGGGGATATATATATCCCCAAAATTTGGCAAAAGAGACACGGTTATGTTGCACCATTTATTTGAAAACTCAGATAGGAATTTTAGATCAAATGATTTTGAAGGCAGCAAATTAAAGAATTATTAAAATTAGGGAATAAGTAATGGAAAAAAGAAGAAAAAATTGAAAAGAATAAAAAAAACATCTTCAATTTGCTACAACTGAGGTAATATGATGATTGACTGTTATACATAAATAACATTTTATTAAATACTATTAAATAATGTTAGTTGGGATAGTGCCACAATCCGATTAAATCAACTGTACAAAATAATGCAATTTTTAAAAGTTACTTATCCTCTGTACAACATGCACAATGCCTTTATTTTAATAATGTACAGCCATATAAATTTCTCTTATGTGTTTAATTTTATTTAATAGAATAATTAATTATTCCTTGAACATTCCTCAATTCCATGCCAATGTTTGAAGTTGTGATTCCCGAATTCGTTTATAATGACAAACCTAACACTGCATTTTACTTTTGCTTTTATTCATTTGTTAAAAGAATTGCTGCACTTAAAAGGCCAATAATAGTGTACTCAATGGATAACCAGTATAGCACAGTGACCGTTGAATGTAGCAGCACATGAAATGTCGGGATCTGATACTTTTTTTGTTTTCAAAAAGTAACCATACTTGATAGATGTGTGTGGTATATAAGAGAACATACGCAAGTCATTATCAAAGAAACAAACAGATGTAGAGCTTTATGTAAGTTGAGTACATTATCACTAGGTAGACATAGGAATTTTGGAGGATATGCCAGACTTATTTGAAACTTCCTACTATAATCCAAAAAACACACGACATAATAGAATAAATTGCAAAAGTATACTTATGTATTAATAATTTTATGTGTAAAATCGCCTCGGACAGGGGTTGTAGACTAGATAATTAAGTGTAGTGATGCAGTGAAAGAAAGTCAAATAACCTTTGCGTAATAAGCAAAGCAGAGCATTTAAGCGTCTACCATAGCTACCTGCCATATTGACCCTGTATTATATTGTAAGAGATTATTTTGTTTACATCCTTTTTACATATATATGACAAGTTAATTCAGTTTTAGAACAATTTAAGAACTTTTAAGCTAGAACTAGATATTTTTTAAATGCAGAGCAAGTATAAAAATCTTATTTTATCAAATATTTCTTGTTTGGTAAAGTGCATCAATAGACTATACAAAATAGTGAGGCTAACCGCGGCAAGAGAAGAAAATAAAATTATTGACTAACGATTATAGTGAATCGTGTTTAGATGGTGAGAAACAGTGTTGATCTCATGTAAACGTGCGGTATTATATTGTTGTTAATCAGTCAATGATGATGAATTTTTTGCTTTCCTGCAATGCTTTTGTGTAGAAATTAAGTAGATTCGGATAATTCTAGAATACACAAATCAACTCTTAAAGTGGCAAAGTAATATTTTATGTCTAAACTTTTTGTAGCTTCTAACCTCTTCAAATAAAGCACAAAAATTTTCAAGATAGTTACTGTAAAATAAAAAACATATTTATTTATCCTTAGTTCGCCCCTGTTAACTACGTCATGCCTCCCAAAATTCCTAATTACCACATAAAAAAAAATTATACCACTTTATATTGGAAAAATTCACACAGCAAAA
The DNA here is from genome assembly GCA_963924545.1 of Pogonocherus hispidulus. NCBI lineage: Eukaryota > Metazoa > Arthropoda > Insecta > Coleoptera > Cerambycidae > Pogonocherus > Pogonocherus hispidulus. Next base: position 43,807,750 of record OZ004698.1, on the reverse strand, counting down.
AATATTGGCATGCAATCAAGGAACACCCTATATATATTACTTATACTATTTTAAAGTTTTTTCTCTTTAACTAACTTATCTGCAACAGTATACTCCTTGCAAAATTTAAAAGATAACATCCTCATATTTGATAATAACTATTATCATCAGTTTCAATTATATATTTTAGGGCTAAAATGAAAGTTAAGATAATTCTGTTAAAACTAATTAAACATTTGTGAGTACATATGAATAAACAAGTGTATGTAATATTGAATGTGAATGTTAAACATTATTACATTATTATTATTAATAAACATAAAAGAAATTTATTACTATTAGATATCTATGATATACAGTGCCCATTTTGCAAATCTAATTAATAGGAAACTTCCTATATTAGCAGGCATTAACTGTGTTTCGACTGTTCTCAAAAAATTTTACGATAATTATTATTTTGGGTAATACCATAAGAATCTAAAAAATCATGCATCTATGCATAGCACGTCACAAGATCTAGACTACTAGTAAATAATAAATAAAAACTAAAATCAAATCTAGTGTGTGCCCTTTAATAAAATTAAAATGCGGGGATTCTAGTATAAAAATTAGCTTTACCACTAGAGTTGAATTTTGTTATTAATCAGAACTCTATCACAGATCTTCATTGTTTTTCAAGCAGACTGAAGAAATAAATCTGTGGCAAAAACAAAAAAAGATATGGAATGAGAAAATGTTAACAGAAAATTGAAGTTATCACAATGGAAGTTCAATTTTCAGTCCCAAAGTATTTCAAGTTGTATCTTTTTAAAATTTTACATATTTAAGAACAGGAGTTTAAACTCAAACAATAAAACTGTGATTAAAAGTGTAAAAGAATGGCAAACCAAATCAAAGTAACATTCCAGAGCTACATTTTCAAAAACTACCAGAATGTTTCATAAATGCCCTGTGAGGGCATATGGAATTTCCATCCCTGAAGACTTTCCAGAGACCAAAAGAAACTTTCCTTAACGATGTGTTCAGGACTTTTTCCGGAAAGTTTTGGGGAACATTAAAAATTAAAAAATGCTCAGTAGAATATACAAAAAAAAAAAAAGAAAAAATTGGAGAAGTAATTCCATTTTTTATTGATTATGACATAAAAAATAAACAGATTTTACATACTTACAAATTCATGACAATATATTCCTTTATTACATTTTTAACTATGTAACCAGTAATAAAAGTAGATATTTTCTCATGTATTTCCTTGATGCATTGATGATCTGTTGTTTGATTTATGATTTGGCTAGAAATTGTAGTTTCTATGTTGGTATTATGTTCTTTATTTTATATCATCTGCCATTCAACTTTGGAAATTTTTTGCTAAAATTTTCAAGTTCAATTTGCCACAACTGAAACATGCAAAGATATTCCTTAAAGAATAATTGTCTAAATTCACGATTGATCTGCTATGCCAGAATAAAAAGGCTATTAGAATAATGGTAGGCCTCCTAACAGGACACTGTAGGCTTAATAGACAAGAGTTTAATGGGACTGGCAGAAGAAGCAATATGCAGATTCTGTGAAGAGGACGAGGAAACCTCAGTACATGTGCTGTGCCAGTGTGAGCCTCAGGGAGGTGATATTTCAATTCCTTGGGGAAGAAAAACCAAGGACTAATCATCATGGAGGGACCCTTAACGAGGCTGTGGAGTGTAATTCAAAGGACAAAGCTAGATAGAGTGCTCTAAATAGGTTGGGAGTGCCACAATAGATCTTTTAGGTCCGGGTGTAAGCCAGCTGGCCGGCTCCATTTGAAATACAATCTAATCTAATCAATAAGATAAGTCCACATGTACACATTCAAAAAAGTAATACACTATGGTATTAAGTTCAACTATATCATCCTCCATAAATCATGCTATAAATAGTGAGAAAAGAAGTTAGGAATACCATTTGTAAGAGTGTATTTGTATCGTCCATCTTTAAGTTTAGTTAGTTCAACTTTTTTTAAATTTTATATTCATAGCTAATATAAAGTATACCTACTACTAGAGATGTGAGCCGCAAAGAATGCAGATTTGATTAAAATTCCTGTTGTTAGCATCATATGATTAAGATAGACAGTATTACTGTATGACAGCTGCGACAAAACCATAACATATTTTTAATACTATTTTTTATTTAGTTTATTATCAGCAGCATATACTCGTATGAATGTATTTCTAAGAAATAAAATATTTATAAACATTAATCTACACTTTTTTTAATACACAAAATGTGTACTCAGAAATTATTGTGAAATTCTTACAAATAAACATTTTAAAAAATAAACCGAATACTCACAATTTTTTGACAAATATTCACCTGCAATTTAAAATTCTCGAGAATTTAGCATCTCTACCTACTACTACTACATATTAGCAGAAAACAGACTATCTAAACTCAAAAATACACATCTTTTATTATGGTATAACCGTGTTAAACTCAACAACAAATACATTTTTCTATCACTTCTAAAGACAGAAATAGTGACTTTCATTGCATGTAACGATCTATATCACCATGGAGAATTTTCACTTTTCCATTCAGACACAGATGATACAGATTTGAGAGAAACAGACAGTCCGGGTAATTATAAATATTTATTTCATTAGTTACTGAAAAACATAATGGATTAATTGTTCTGTAAAAGTACTAAATATAATTGTTTATTTATTTTTTCCATTTATGTAACTATGATATAATAGTGCTAGATCGCCACTGGATTAAAATATAGAATTATAAATTCAAATATCGAATTTTTCAGTAATGAAGTATCACTCCAAAGTGAAAAACTTTTGGCGGGTTAGGAAGACGAGGACCTACAGTTCAAACTAAAACCTGAATTAATTTAGATGATTTAACTAAAAATTATTTTGTGGTACATCAGTACACTAAATCACTAACCTGTCCCCCTTAAGGGAATATGCCCACAGGTTTTAAAACCTTTAATATTAATACCTAAGTATGTATTGTTATCTGACCTTTAAGGTTTGAATGAATAGAAATAGTGTGGGTATTTTTCATGAAGGTATGCCAAATTTATTAATATGTACCACAGTTCCTGTGAAATTTCTTATTGGAATCTAAAATAATTTGATTTGAAACTACTCAAATTTAAACATTTGTTATATTTTTGTTATATCAAATACAATCAGGTCTTGCCTTTTTTTTAATAATAATTATAAATAACTATCAATATACGTGTGAGATACAAAGTATGAGTATTTAAAGTGGTACCTACTTATCCTTCAAGTAACTTAGTCATTCATAGGAAGGGCTGCTAATTTCAAAGCTATGAAGTTTGAATAAAATCTTCACTATAACATTGTAATAGAATTTACTGTATTCTCAATACTTTATCTTGTTGACTGATAGAATAACAATAGTTAAAATGCGCCAATTTCATATTAAACTGAAAATTATTCTTACATTATGAATGTCTGATGAAAATTGATCAAAATAAATACACATACAAAAGTGCACATATAAGAGCGTATTCATTAAGAGAATCATTTAAGGCTGTGACAGAGTTCGTAGGTAAAGCTAGGTATTACTTGCATGCAAACGTACAGTGGCTTGTCTACGTTGGTGATACCAAATACCCACTTTCGCCATTTGTGCCTGAATGTTTTTCGCAGTTAGAGCCTTGACTGCGCCTTCGGCCGCTGCCGGACTTTCAAAATCTACAAATCCATACCCTGAAAAAGAAGAACCACGTTAATATTTTATTTTACATTCTACATTCTAGCATAACAGTCTGTTATTAAAACTCTATTTGTCCATATTAAATAATTTGTAAAATCTACATACAATCTTTTATTACACCGCGGGATGCCTGCCGCGACTGATACGAGACACTCGTCACTTGTATTTATGATTGCATGTAGCATTTTTCTTTTAATATATTTTCATCTTTATATTAATTTTTAATTTAGTAAAAAAAAAATAAATATAATTATTTATTTGTCGTTGTTAGTTAAAGAGTAAGAATATTTTTATTTATATATTTCCCAAATTATAAAAACTAAAAAAAATATTTCAAGTAAGTATAGTTTTAGATTCCATAATTATATGAATTTGGTCTTACCTTTACACTTGTTAGTATTTTTATCTAAAATGGCTTTGGTGGAGATGATGGTACCAAATCTGAAAAAGAAAAATTGTGATATAACTAATAATTACTATTCATTAATAAAAATTTATAAGGTGTATTTAATCGTCCTACTTTTGTATTAAAGATTTTAGCCGGTTTAACCTGAAACAGCAACTTTTACAGTTTAAAACCCAAGTTTCAATGCATACATATAAAATTTACAGTTCAATGTGTATAAACAAACCTTACTTTCCTATTTCAATGTAAATATGATTGATAATATATGATATATATTGTTATAAAATTATTCCCCACTTTGTAATTGAATATTTTTATTCCAAACCAGTTGTAATATTAAACTAGTGTTAATAGCAGATTCTTAAATATATCAAATATGAAAAAGTCAGTTAGTTCAGTTATCAACCACTTTGAAGCTTTTACTTCAATAATTTGTAAAATCTAAATTAGAATAAATATTTAATTATATGGAGCCTTAACTACAATATTTATATTGAGTGCTTAAAAAGGGTGCAAAGAAGTTCCTATTCTACAAAGAAGACGATATATACCCTGAATATTGGATATCGGTGCCCCCAACCATATCTTAACTGACTCTTGGAAACTCAACTGACATTTTTACTGATTACACCACTATATTGGATATCCTTAATTTTTATACACCTATGTTTCCGTCTAGACAGATGGAATTGTGTTTACATTACTGTCATTACATGGGTATCGTGTATATTTTGTTATAAGCAAACATTTGTAAAGCAATAAGTACATATTTATAAGCTAAAGTTAATAGTCAAGACATTTTATAATCTATTTACTAGCCTACTTGAATTGAAACCGATAGTATTCTGAAGAGTAGCATATTATATCATACACAGTGGGAGTAATATATAGTTAATTTAAGTTAATCCTACTCTAGACCATACACGACCATGTCATATGTCTACTTTGACTATGGCATATTAAACTGGCATATTTAAAGTCCACAAAATGTGAGATATAAAAAATAGATGTAGCTTACATGCACAACTAATATATCCTTTAGGAATTGATGAAAATCTTCTCAAGAGTAAGGAAATATAAACGACAAAAATACTGTTGGCGTCGGTTAAACATTTTTAGTGAATAACTGTACCTACCATATGATTACACTTAAAAGAATAATAAAAAAGGAAAAATATATATCACGGAATTCTTTTGGAAATATAACACTCGTATAATAATAAAAAACAGGAAAGTTGTTATGCAGTATCAAGGCAAACTTTCAAAGATTGCCCCAAAAAAACTGCTCTACAACATGTAACATGAAAGTATTGTTAAAACCACTAGGTAAGTCGTAAGTAGGTATTCAAAAATCAAAGGAAATCATCTTGATTTTCACAAAAGTTCCCTTGGATGAATAAATATATAGACAGAATGTATTTATTTGTCCCTCTTGTTACATTTTGTAGATTATGTCACAGTATAGGTAGGTGACTTTGAAAAGTACCTTATATATATGGTGTAACAATCTAAAATAAATGTAGTTAGGTACCAGTCTTAATATGGATTGAAACAGATAAATAAAATAAATTAAGGATACCACAAAACATGAAACACTACGAAACTACACATGAAACTATAAAACACAAAATGCTTCGGTATAATTGATTTTTCTCATACATTTTGGCAGTGATATTTAGTTATAATAGCTAATTAGCTGCAATAGAAAATTCAGCTGTTATTTTATTTCTTTTTGGTTTTTTATGGACAGAAGTAACTTTCTTATTAAGTATTTTATTTTTTCGTTTCCATCCACCTTTACCATATAGAGATAACATTAATAAATACAAAATGGTACACATATCAACTCTTACTTGTATTTAAGAACTAAGATGTCCTGTAAGAAATACTGAATGTTATATATGCTCCATTAATAAGGTTCTTTTTTAAAACCTCCATAATTTTTTTGACAAGAAACTTACAATAATAGCCTGGTACTTTATTCCAAACTTTTAAATATAACTCCATTGAGAATTACGGGAAAAAATCAAAAAAGCACTTACTGTTGGCACATATTAACTAAATCCTTGTCAGTGGTTCCAGGATTAAGTCCTCTAATGTACAGGTTAGTTTTCGAGAGCTGCTCTGATCCTGATGAGGAGTTGTTAGAGGAGGAGTTCGTATTGTTAGGCATGTTGTTGCTAAGGGATGTCGATACGTTGCCGCTTTGGCTACCTGTGTGACTGCTAGAGCTGCTAGCATTAGACGGGGAAGTGGCTGTTGGCACTCTTTGATTACCGTACTGCAACAATATAAACATTTAAACATTTATTTAATCTGATGGTTTTACGTATAACTCTATGTTATATGAATAATAATTGATGTTTATGGGAAAAATACACAAATTAGTTTATATTTATCAAGATGCGATAGATTCTAGTTGAAATAATAAAAATTATTTAAGCATATTAAGTATCATCGGCTCATCATAGTCTTTTACCTATGTGTCTGTGCAGTGCATTTGGCTCCATTTTTATAACATACTTTATCAAAGCAAAGATTTTTAAGGTACACATAACATTATAGAGAAATTGTTTTGATAAATTTTGTTTACATGAGGGATAATAAAGATTATGTTAGGTTTCTATGTTTAATACCACTGGTATTAAACATATAATACAGAAACTGAAAAATGATGCAGGTAATTATAAACACTATTATGTTTGAAAAAGTCTATTTGTAGTTTATATTGTATTGGAAAAACTAGTCCAATGATTTAATGAGAAATTAAACTAAAAACGAGTAATAATTATTACTGAAAACCAGATCAACTGTATTTTCTATAAGCATTACAACAATGCATTATATACAGTTTAACATAAATATACTATTTATTGGTTAAACATGTAGTGTTGAAGAAAATTATTATTTACGAAATTGGAAATATAAGTTAGTAATAATTAATAGATCTGAACATACCATGAAAAACGAAATTTGCGACTTTGACCTTCACTGCTGATAAAATATTACCTACTGATTATTTTAATTATATATTTATATAAAGGTAAACTAGTACGGTGTTCTATTAATGATAAGATAATGGATTTTATTATATGAAATAATGCAATATGATCACCTATAAGTATAAACTATACTGATAATCAGTATATTCTAGGAAATGTCTTCAGAGAATTAATAGGTACTCTAAAATAATTGTCGATAAATAGTACAGTTTGCCTCAAATAGTTCAAACAAAGTTGGGACCATGTTCTACAAAATATCTACATTTTAAAAATATCTATCTGAAGATAGCAATAATGAACAGTTTAAGGACTCAAGATTAACCATTCGAAATAAATTTTTTAACTAGGTCCTTACCGTAGATACCCTATTTTTAAAAATTGTTGAATCAGATAACATACAAGTCAAGATAAGAATAGTACTATTAACAGTTATAATCTCCTAAGATATGTCACAATTAATCAACATCCTTTCTGTTTTATAGTACGTATACTGGACAAAAATAACAGTGCTATTGTTAAAAAGTTTGTTTTCTTGTAAAAAAATACAAGAACAAATTTCAGGTCAAAATGTAAGCAACAATCAATTACTTGAAATAGATTTTCCGATAACTTTTAGTGACCTACACATGTTTACATGCATGCCTCAATATTATCTTATTCTGTAAATAAATGAAATAAATTTGATTAAAGGGATAGTTCAGTATATTTTTTGGATACGGGGATCCCCGTTCATGTACGGGGAACCCATGTTATTGCAACCTAAAATGTTGGGTTAATCTACGGCGATGGGTTTTAAGAAAAAACGCGAATAATAGACACATTTTATTTCCTGATACATTTATAATAAAACAAATCTCTTGTAACCATTTTCGAGTTATTTCATTAAGGAAATGTTTTACGAGAAAGTTATTTAAAGTAATAATTATAGTTGAAATTTATGTTGAAGATTAAGTTTAGAAGTTGTTATCAGGTAATCACCACATCTAACACCAGTAAAAAACTGAGTATAATTAAAAATGATACGTTACGTGTAGTTTAGTAGTAGTAGTGTGTGGTTTACTGATAAGTAACTAGTAGGTATTTATCACAGTTAAATGAATTACATATCAGTTGCCGCAGTGGCTGTCGGGCCTTTGACATTTCCAGATCAAAAGCGTGCCGCGGCACCTGCGCTCTCAACGACACAGGCAACGTAACTATTCAGCCGGTGGCGGATTGCTAACTGCTACCCTACCAGTCCGCCTGGGTCGACGGGGCAAGCAGGGGCATGATGTTTTGAACTTTTAATCCACTGCGGCATCTGATATGTAATTCATTTAACTGTGGTATTTATAGAGATATACCCCTATTTAAAAAAGGTCTGCTATGAAGCCGATGATTCTTAATTCTGGCGACAACTTTTATCATTGTCTGCCCCACATACATTCCATAAATCATATATTATTTCACTTACCGAATTAGAATTATTGTAGTTAGTGTTGCTAGAGGTACTACTGGGTGTGTAGGAGTTCTGCGCCGGTGAAGAGGCGGCGGCCGCCGCTGCCGCCGAGGCCTGTGCCTGTGCCGTGTTGACCTGGCTTGGCTGCTGCGCCTGGGGAGTGTACCTTTGGTAGTAAGTAGTGCCTGCGGCCGGGTGCTGGTGCTGATGACCGGCCCCCACGTTGCCCCACTGGCCGCGGTAGCCCCCCGGAGTCTGGTGCTGGGTGGCCATGGGCCCACCGCCACACCCCTTCACTCCGCCCCCGCCGAACGACGCTGCTGCCGGGCGATTTCCAGATCCGCCTCCGTTGCTAGTCTGAAAAAAGAAAGTGGCATTTATTACATATATCCATTATTTAATAATTTCAAGATGTTCAGACAATTAAGAACACAATAATGAGTTTTACCAGATATTTAGAAGATCAGCAATCACAGTAGATCATGTAATATGTATAGGTATTCATTCTTCCGTTCACAAATATGAAGAACGAATAAAACTTTAAAAGCGCCCTCGTTTTTTATTGAAATATTGCTACATTTAGCAAAGTCCCAGAATATTTCAGTGAAAAACGGTGATGCTTTCGGTATATTATTGCACGTCTTGGTCATTCTTTCTTTGCCCCCTTCTTGTATTCCATGAAATCATCATTTTTTTCAGGTCAAGAACTACATAATACTAAAGTCTACATTCTAATATATGTAGACGTTGATGATACTAAAAAATGGCTAATTTCACAGAAATCGTTTTTCGATAAGGTTCGTGCGCGGTCCTTTATGAAAATTCCCCTTATCCATTCATGATTTCACACCTCATTGATTAGTGGAATACGTATATTTACAGGTAGGTGGCGATATATTAAAGTGCATTAAGCTGTTATCAGGAATGATATCACTTTTATTTTTATACTCTCCTACTTTCAGTAATTCCCCTGCTTAGCAAACAAGATAAATAAGTTTTTCACCGAACAAGGACATAAATCATGTATGAACATGTACAAAATGGGACAAATATTCTTTCTTTCCACGGATATAAATATGTTATAGCTATTTTTATAAACCTTAACGTGCAAATCGTTTAACGTGTTAATAAAGTATGTTTTTAAAATTTAGTGGTATATTTTTGTATGTATATTATTTATTGGTAAGACTGACGTAGATTTCCACATAACACTAAAACACTATACTGCACTCGACGCGCGTATAGTGTTTTGGTGTTAATACACCAAAGTTTCCTACCCCCTTCAAGATTATTTATTGGATTCTTCACCTGTTTACATCTTTATAGGAACTTAAATAAACAAAATATTTAACTAAGGGGCACAATAAATTAAATCATCCAAATATCATGAAGTTTTTATTTTCATTATTATGCAAAGGAACACTTCATTATTTAAAATAATATGTAAATGTAGCAGTGGCGTGCATTTGTATGCCCCACTACTGATTTATAATGATCTTAAAATAACATCAATCAATTGTATGCTCAATCAATAGCATCAATATTGTGACGAGATTTGCTGTTAGCCGCCCGCGCTAATGCGTGACCAAATTTAATATAAGCGACCGTACTAAGGGACAAAGACAAATCGATTTGGAGAACCGCCGCGAGTATTCTAGAAGCTGCTTCCACAGTTCTTAGAAACTCTTCTACAAACCTTTATATAGGTAGGTATAAACAGCCAGCTGTAGAAGTGTAGACTAGATGGTAGTAAAAACGTATAAGGTTCCGAAGATATATTTCACGTATATACTAGGTGTATCAGAAGTGTATGCGCTGCCAGCCAGCACATGAGTGCATGTCAATCAGCCCCAACACCACGCGACAGATAGCTGTTTCGATCTAATAGGTCTTCTCAGTTATATTATTATTATTATTATTATTATTATTATATTAAGGATTTTCCGTTCTAAATTTCATCAGTTACATGCTATATTCAGTTAGTCATGAATGCATTATCAAATACTCGTTATTGATGTGTGTTGAGGGCAGTTTGAAAGCTTATGTCAAAATATACATACTAATAAATATAACCATTCGGTTCATCTCTTAACTGAACTCGGTCTTAATTGAAAATTAAAGACTTAATTTTCAATATCCAAACTTGTGCACGTTTTTTAAATTAACACTACAGCAAACTATAGCAATATTTTTTTTTTGTGACGCGATAACTAGACATCGTGACCATGACCGTGCAATGATGAATTGATAACCGGTACATAACTACCAAATATGGAACTGAAATGTGAACATGGGATTTACAATAGTTTACGAACCGTGGATTTACAGAGCAGTTCTCTCAAGTACTGGGCGAGTCAGAAGTTCATAAGTGTGCTGATAAGCGGAGATAATACGATTACGATTATTGGAAAATAAGATTGTTGATAAAATTGTTTTCATTTCAAGTAATGCTACTAGGAAAAAAGCGTGACTGAACCCTAATATTGAAATCAGCTTTGATAAAGTATAATATACTTTATCAAAACTGATTTCAATATTAGGGTTTAGTCGCACTTTTGTCCATGCTGCTCCATGTCCATGTTTCAGTCCATGCTGCTGATTCAGCAACCAGCAACCCGTCTTGCATATCCATGGTCGGTACCGTTTAACTGTAACAATCAAAACCGTCGATTGAAAGAACAGAAGTTCATTGAAAGAGAACATATGTTGAAAGAACATATTGAAAGAACATAGGTTCTTTCAATCGACGGTTTTGATTGTTACAGTTAAACGGTACCGACCATGGATATGCAAGACGGGTTGCGGAATCAGCAGCATGAGTTTGACACAGGTGAGGAAGAATGAGGGGAATTCAATAGTTCTTTTTTAGGTTTCATGTTTTCCATTATGTTTCCACGAAATTTTTATTTCTATCTTCTGTTCCTGTCTAACCAACAAATTTATTTGTTTAGCTATGTTCGACAATTCTTTTAGGTTTGGTGGTTTGGCGCTTTTTGAGAAAAATGTCACGTAAAGAAATTGATAAATTTACCGTAAAATATTAGTAAAAATTGAAAATATCATCATCATCAGATTCATCAAAGAAGTAGAAGTAGATTTCTGAACAAGGTCTTACCATTTTTGGACGTTCTGGTTGAAAGGAAGAGTTTTCTTGGGTACAGACAAAAGACACATACAAACCTTATGGGAAGTTCAACCACCAACCGGCACCCAGCGAGACCCAAAGATGAAACTTCCACGGCCTACCCTCACACCAACAACTGCACAGTTCTAAAGATCAGCTGAGTCCACCGCAATTTTTGGGAGTGTATTTGGTGCCAATCAACTATAGTGGCAAGGTTGTGGGGATGACAAAACGAACAGTGGCTCTATTTTGTCAAATATGATTTTTCAGTGTGGGGTAATACCGTTTCAGATATTTCAAAATTCAAGCAGAAAAAACGAACGACTTTCATCGGTATTATTCCCTGGGATTCAATGAAATAACTCTAAGTAAGGGCTTTTATTATAAAAGCATCTAACAAAAGATCACTAGATTTGAAGACTTGGGACACAATGGATCTGAGAAAGCTGCAAATTAAATCATACTCTAGTGTTTATGATAAGAGGTGTTCGTAAAAGTTATAAACAAGTAGTACCATATTTTTCACCAATAGACACTATTGCAACGATAGATCTGAATTAGATCATAGTGAAAGTTACAAAGAAAGTTACGAGGGTAGGACTAAAGGTGGTTGGCACTGTTTGTGACTTGTTCCGTAGAAGCCCTTTGTGTGGAAAATATGTTTTTCTTTAAACTAACAGCCTATGTCTCCTTAGAGAAGCATTTTAGGGGGAAAATTATAGAAAGAAAAGCCATTGTTTTAGTGTGTTTTGTATGCTACTGAATTTTGTACATTATTTCTTTTTGATTTTTAAACTAACTATGGATGTGAAATATAAACCCGTTCATGTTTGTATATATTAAAGTACAGTTAATAAAACTTAATTTTTAACGTTTTCTTTTTAATCCGAAAGTTAAACTAATATTTATATAAATACAACACAACTTTACTTTAATAAAAATGAAAGTGTATTCTTTTAAATATTAGAAATTGCAATATTTTTCAAAAGCAAGGGTATTCGAGAAGTCATATCCAAAATTAATGGTACCTGTTTACCTACGGACAAGACCGTAATTATTGTTGTTCGAGTTTGCACTCTGTATTATCGACTAATCACTTTCACTTTTTAGTTCACTTTTTCTGCAGGCATTCGAGTTGCGGTGTCGGTACCATTAGAAAGACCTCCTTGTATATATTTTGTAATTGTCTTTGGTAAAACCGACTGTATTCAGTGACCAAAACTATAGAGTTTTGGTCACTCCACATGCCTGCAACTCATTGCAGGCATGTGAAACCGTTCGACTGGTGAAGTGTGCAGTGGTCGCAATTCCATAGGAGCGCCTGGTAAGAAAGAGCCGAATTTAAAAAATAAAAATAGATAAAATGTAGTTAAATTCGGTCTTTTATGAATATTTGAAAGTCTAGTAGTCCCTGCGCTTGTAAAAACAATGTAACTGACATGCGGAAAAGCAGGTCGTTAGGTATCTGTCTTGTCAATTTGACAATAATTGTCAGAGAGATAGTAGCAAAGACCCAAAGAGGGCACTACGGCGTGTTTCTCACCACTACTAATGTAACTGAGACCTCAATTAACCTTCAAACAAAATGGCCTACAAATAAACATGCGTTAACATGTTTAGATATTAGCCAATCACGTTACTGATTTGATAAAATACACCAATCACATTGCACTTAATGAGACCCACAAAATTAGTCTAGATCACTATGCCTAGCGAGTGGCAATTAAATTTCTATACAAAATCATTGTATCGATTAAATTATTTTTTATACGGTTAATAGTAAAAGTGCTCTGATACTCTTCATGAGTCACTCTATAATTTTGGCATAGGAGTATAAATAAATAGCTAGAAGTTTAGATTGGGAAATCATTTCTCAATTTGAGTGTTATTTCTAGAAACCTTTTTTAACAATTAATTTAGTATAAAATGTGATTAGTTAATTCTGAATAAACGAGTAGACATATTTATAATTCTCATGTAGGTACCGTATTTTTAAGAAAGGTCAGTGCATTTCTTAAGCTATAATTATCTAAGTTTGGTCGCAGCTTTCCTGACTTCTCCAAACTAACCTCGAAACTCACTAAATATCAACAGATTAGCTTAATGCTCACATTATTAATGGTATTTCAAGATAATAATGATACACCAGTGTAATATTTACAGCAACTTGCCAAATGACCTTTAACCTCGACATTAAAATACAACAAAATCTGGTAGGTATGCTGATAAAATGACAACACTATTCGTATTTCGAATGTTTGAATATAAATATTGTTTCGAGTACTTATTTTAAAATACAGAGTATCCTCAATTTTCTAATTTACACTCTAGGTGGCTGTAGAATTTTCAGAGTCAAATGTTTGACAGTTCTTTATTAGGGAGATTTTGAACCCCTTAAATTTTAGCTTAACGCTTATAGTTACCGTAATCTTTACACTGAGCATGCGCAGTGCCAAAAAGAGTGTGCATTTTGGCACAATGCCAGCTCAGTATAACGGTTACGACAACGATAAGCTAAAAATTAAGGGGTTCAAAATGGCCCTTTTACTTCCGATTTATAACAGTTTGATTTCGGATACACGTAGTTGTTGAAGAGAACAAATCGCGGAACAAATATTTATAAGATGTTTATAATACCTATACTGAAGCTACTAGGTAAGACAGGTGGAATGATCCCTCATGTAAAAGGCAAAACTTTCAATTGCCTCGCTTGTCAATTCCAAATACCTACATACTACTATTATATGACAAGTAAAATAACACTATACTAATGTTTGTAGTGGCGAGATACAGTGAAATACACTGCAGTGCCCTCTTTGGGTCTTTGCTACTACCTGTCTGACAATTATTGTCTAATTGACAGACAGATAACGATCTGCAGAAAAGCAGATGCCATTACAGCGACCTCTATTGTCTTTGAGGAAGACAATCCTACTTAATTATTGGAAGGAGATGCTGAAAACAACTACTCCACGGGCAATATGCCCCGACTGGCGTTGCATTACATCAACTAATTACATCAACGTTGATGTAATGCAACGCCAGTCGGGGCATATTGGCCGTGGAGTAGTTGTTTTCAGCATTGTCTTCCTCAAAGACAATAGAGGTCGCTGTAATGGCATCTGATTTTCTGCAGATCGTTATCTGTCTGTCAATTAGACAATAATTGTCAGACAGGTAGTAGCAAAGACCCAAAGAGGGCACTGCAGTGTATTTCACTGTATCTCGCCACTACAAACATTCACATATGCCCCTTAGGCAATCAATGTCGCCAGATCATTCATCGATTCCGATACCTATGGCAATCTGATGAGATCATAACAAGATCGAAACCGGTCATTGTCTGGTATTTGGTCTTGATGAAGGATGTGACGACATCCATGGAGATGTTGATGTAATGCAACGCCAGTCGGGGCATATTGCCCGTGGAGTAGTTGTTTTCAGCATCTCCTTCCAATAATTAAGTAGGATTGTCTTCCTCAAAGACAATAGAGGTCGCTGTAATGGCATCTGCTTTTCTGCAGATCGTTATCTGTCTGTCAATTAGACAATAATTGTCAGACAGGTAGTAGCATAGTCCCAAAGAGGGCACTGCAGTGTATTTCACTGTATCTCGCCACTACAAACATTCACATATGCCCCTTAGGCAATCAATGTCGCCAGATCATTCATCGATTCCGATACCTATGGCAATCTGATGAGATCATAACAAGATCGAAACCGGTCATTGTCTGGTATTTGGTCTTGATGAAGGATGTGGCGACATCCATGGAGATGTTGATGTAATGCAACGCCAGTCGGGGCATATTGGCCGTGGAGTAGTTGTTTTCAGCATCTCCTTCCAATAACACTATACTAGTTTTGCCCCCACTTCTGGACCCACTGCTTATCATATTTCTTCTTTCACTCAGCCGCCTGTCTATATTCTTCCTCTAATGGCCTAGGAGTTTATTTTAAATAGGGTATATGACCAAACGTTGCGTATGGTTCAAAAGCTCAAAACCAAGGAAAAAACTAATAAACATTCTAAAAGTCTGCTTTTAATCGGTATATTCCTGCAGCAATGTTAATGCTTCCAACCCACATTAAAGCTATTAGATAATAGAGGGTGATCCACGCAACGAATTAAAAGTTAAATTTGATTGGCAAAGTTTTATACTCCATTTTCTGAAGTGGGACATTGCCGTCATGACATCGAGTTTGAATTAAACTTCGAATTTAAAACAAGTAGTTCTTTAGGTACACCTATTAATAATTAAGTATCTAATCCAAACTCTGCCAAACAGTTAATTTAAAGGTACCTGAATAAATAACTCCTCATAACTAATTATTATTAAAACTGTATCCAGGTATAGGTATTTACGATTTGGTAGACAATTAAAATTGTAATTCCTAGTTTTACCTACAAAATGTATATTTGGCAACGCCGCGTTACCGTTATGACGTCATGATATTGGTAGTGTGGAAACCACAAAACAGAGTGGAAACCCTAGACAGCCGTCCGCTTCTCGCGTTTTGGCCTGTATATGTGGTTAAAGGCTAATTAATGCTCTTGACGTCAAGAAACGTGGAGTATGTGAATGAAATGCGTATTCTCTTTTCTTAACCCCTTAAAATAATTAGTATTTCAGCGCATGGGCGGTTCTAGGTGGAGGCTTGGGGGGCTAAGCTCCCCCAAATCTTGAATTAGCCCCCCAAATTTACCCAGTCCGTCCCTGAATAAAAAAATTCTAACTACATAATTTCAGTAATTTCACTAATTTATTAGTTTTATTTAGTATTATTTCGTAAAAAGCTTTCTTTTCTTCACTACCAAACCGCTACACAACTAAGAACGATTATTATTTTTAATTTAGCACCCAATGAGATTTACGCATAATTTGCAATTTTGCAAGTTGTATGTAGTTGTACCAGCGCAGCGCGGCGTCCCGGCGACTGGCAAGACTGACTGATTTTCAACTGTTTAATCACAAACTCATTAATATTCACTTAAGTACACTGTACATAGGGGGGAGCATCTGCTATATGAGTCTATATGCTATATCTGGCAAGGGCTTAAGCCCTTCAAAACAGGTCTAGAACCGCCCATGTTTAAGCGCATTACAAACAATTGCCGCAATCTGTAATTCTTAGTACCTACAGGTAATACCGTATAACAAAAGTGATTACCTCGACCTCGAAATGCAGCATGACCATTACTGCTAAACAGCACACTTAACCCAACACTGAATCACTGAAACAAAACAAAAACACACTGCTGGTATAAGTCAAATTGCATCAGGTGTCCCGTGCATTAACTGAGACCGACTACTACTGCACCGCACCACACAAAGAAATACCTATTTTCTAAACTATCTACGACACAATGAAGAATCATAAACAAAAGACTACGAAAATGGTAAAGCCAGATAAGATTGCTAATGTTGCTGATAACTAGGGAGAGGTGGGGGTAGACTGTTTGTGAGTGACTCATTTAGCCGATAATGATTATTGCATTTACTGGGAATTCAGATGATAAAATTAATTTTTAAATAACACTATTATTAAATTGTTTTTAAATATACTGGTACAAGTATCACGACAAATTGTGTATCTGAATTACAATAATAAAGCAATCTTTAAAGACATATTAGTAGTAGTAGTAGTAACAATTTCCTGAAATATTTACTTAGCAAGTAGGCGTGGTAGGTATTTAATTTAATAATTTAATATAATTAATTATTAGTGTTGGGAAATTCAGTGATTTTCAAGTAACCGCTAAAGGAAAAGTGTCAATTAGGCGACTGCAGCAGACGCGCAACTCTGGCGACTTTCCATCGTTCACTGGTTTTCGTTAAAATATATGAACGCGTTGTCAATTACGCGACGCGACTTCAGCGTGACGACAGAAGCGTCTGAACGACTCTGGCGACGCGTCTGCCAAAATAACAGTCTAGCCGCTACAGTCGCCGTGACAGGTTATAATAAATTTAGTAATAACCACGTGTTTTGGTAAAATTTTTTAAGAGAAATGGATGGTTCCTTATTAAGTGAACTTGTAGGGCAACATCCCAGTTTATATGACCCAAAGAACAAACATTATAAAAATCAAAATATAGAAGACAACGTGTGGAAGAAAATTGCAGACATTTTAAAGCAATCAGGTAAGCAATCGGTTTGATTAACTCTATTTTCTTGCCACGAAAGTGAACCTTCTTGACTGTTGAACGAGTAAATGCCTCTCTGACGTCGAACCCTTCAGCATTGGCAAAACCACCAGTTGCACGTGTAGGTATCATATTTTTGGTTGGTACATCAATCAGATTTGCGTCTCTAGGAAGACATCTGTTGTCTTCAAGGAAAGAATCTCGAAGCATGTTATGAATACAACAGGCTGTCATAATGAAATCATCTGTCACTTCAAAGCCACTGCTTTCTGCATGATAGTATATTGCAAACTGAAACTTTATAAAGCGAAAGCGACCGAAATCGCGCAATTGACACTCGTATCAGCCGCTGCAGTCGTACTGCAAAAGTCGCGCGTCTCCAGCAGCGCGGCTGTAGCCGCTGCAGTCGCCTCATTGACACTCCACCTTCAGATGGTAGAAGTTATTTAGAAATCAACATGAATTTTGACAGCGATTTGAATTACAATAATTGTATACAGCTGCATTACGCTGTAGATCACTTATGTTCAAGTTATTATTAACTTTTTAGTATTGGCTTATGAAGTGCAACGGAAAAATTGCTGACCATTAAATAATAACGCGCTTTCGTAAATTCAACATTAAGATGTGATGGATCCTTAGGACCAATCTCTGTAGGACCAATCAAAAAACAGAATTTTTCAAATCAACTAATCAGAACTCGTTTTTTGGATCCATCACATCTTAATGTTGAATTTACGAAAGCGCGTATAAATAATCTAGGAGTTCACATGATTCCTTTCATTGGATGGGTGACAGGTCAGGCATCACTCCAGGGGGCTTATTCTCATCCGGGGAGTAAAGTTGGGAGAGGTGAGCATTCTCCCGCACGAGGGGGAACGCTCCCTGTTCTCATGATATTTTAAACCGTATTCTTAACTAGGAGAAAATCACAACATCGTTGCCACTTATTCTTTCCATGGAATAACAGAATAAATATTTTTTTTAATGATTATCAGTGGTCATGGAACAGAAATTTTAACATTGATGTTTCTTTGTTTTGTTATATATTTACTTAGTTTCGAAAAGGAAGATTATTTTATTCCCACAAGATTAGGTATATTTCTATTACAAAAAGAAAAATGGAGCGAAAAAATGTCTCAATTAATGCCGCGCAGAAAGTAAATATAATAAATATTATTTATTATATTGTTTTTGAGGAAAACGAATCCACTCATCAATTATATTCTGATTATTTAAAACTGCAGTTACTTCATTGATGCAGCGACTCACGCTTGCTTGGCTTATACCACAAAATATATTCTTCCCAGTAATTTTTTGATAGCTACCGTGAGCATAAAATAATAGTGCCACAAGAACCTAAAACCAAATACCACATTGATATAACTATAGTGTATTGAAAACTTCCAATGTATAGCGTTTATATTAAGTCATAAAACTTGCAGAATAGATTTATTGAAAATGTTTTCCATTATTTACTTAAAGGTGTGATAACCATAAATTTCTTCCTATTTAAAAACCCTTTAAACAATCAATAGATGAATTCATGTGACATAAATTATTAGTACTACTCTACTAATGCACAGAACATTTAGGTACTACTAGTATAATAAGTAGTAATTAATAGGTAACAAGTAATTTTGAAAAGTAACAACCTTTGTCTTAATTTCCAAACTTGCATAATTTTGTCCCTGACGCATATATTATGGTGTTACCAGATCAATAATTTCTCGACCAAGAATTTTGGGTACTCGAAATAGACCTACAAACTTCGTCATTCAGAGTAACAAAAGGATCTATTTCATTATGAAGCAGCCTATCTGGAACATTTGCATGTTCTTCAGCCTCTATTAAATTATTAAACATTTCAAATATCACTAAGACCTCCTCTTCATCCATTTCTTTAAGGTATAAGATCATAAAATTTAAAGATTTTATTCAAATCATAGGGAAATAGATTTATTTAAAACCAATTAAAATACTTACCTTACTAAAATACGTTCCTCTCTCCCTAATCAATTCCTAATGTATAATCTTTAATTTAATTTTGCTTTGAATAATTTAAATTATTAAAATTATTAAATTATTAAATTAAAAAATAATTTCAACCAGGAAATTATTTTCTTTTTTGAGGTTAGATTAGAAATTTGAATTTTACTTATGAATGACAGCAGATCTTATGTTCCGTGCATAGGTTTCTCTTAAAAACAGGCAATTCTCTCGGTCCGTTGTAGGAGAATAAAAACCCTCCCATTCTATTGAAATCTTGTAGGAATAAAACGGTTGAGAATGCAGCTTAAACAAAATCAGTAGAAATGTAGAAATATTGCGTCTTTTTCTCATAGGAATACTCATATTCCCTGGATGAGAATAAGCACCCAGATCAATCTAGGAATCACCTCATTCGACTTAATGTGGAAGAAAATGTACCTCACTTACACAAAACTTGATACATACTCGTAATATAAATATAAGATAGTTTCTAAACCAAAAATAATTAATAATAATGGTAGTAATATTTATTTACTTACAAATTCTCAGATATGTACAAAGAGTAGGTACTTAAATCAACACATTTCATATTAGAAAAATGTTATATAAGCATGTAAACGTAAAGGGATGCCTTTCTCCATGTACTTTTATAATTTATGGGTACATTATATTTCTAACTTTTTTATACAGGGTGTCCACCTAGTGCGCGTAAGTCCAATATCTGGGTTAATAAAAGATATAACTTAATTTTTTTTTCTACAGGGTTGTCTAATATCCCGAGCTGCACAAAATGAAAATATATTTACATATTCAGGGTGTTCAGTTTTTCCTGGACAGGTACCAACTTCGTTTTTTTAAATGGAAATATATATTTTTTATTGCTTTTTCGAACTAAACCCTTGATTTTAGTAGGACTTTCATCAGCCTTCCCTATACCTAACTTAAACTGTTTTTGAAATATTGACGGGTGAATATTGACATTTTTGCAACTTTGACACCCTGTAAAATCTAAACGGTTTGAGATCAAGCAAAACGGTTTGCACATTCCTATCTTAACTTTTTATAAGCTATCGTTTGATACTAATTTCAAATTTATCCAAGAATTAAAAATTTTCAAAATTTTCGGAAAATTTTTAATTCCTGGATACATTTGAAATTAGTATCAAACGATAGCTTATAAAAAGTTAAGATAGGAATGTGCAAACCGTTTTGCTTGATCTCAAACCGTTTAGATTTTACAGGGTGTCAAAGTTGCAAAAATGTCAATATTCACCCGTCAATATTTCAAAAACAGTTTAAGTTAGGTATAGGGAAGGCTGATGAAAGTCCTACTAAAATCAAGGGTTTAGTTCGAAAAAGCAATAAAAAATATATATTTCCATTTAGAAAAACGAAGTTGGTACCTGTCCAGGAAAAACTGAACACCCTGAATATGTAAATATATTTTCATTTTGTGCAGCTCGGGATATTAGACAACCCTGTAGAAAAAAAAATTAAGTTATCTCTTTTATTAACCCAGATATTGGACTTACGCGCACTAGGTGGACACCCTGTATATCACATATTACAAGGACATGGATATATGTTACGGAATATGTATATAAATGTAATTTATGTCTCCAATGATGTTTACCATTTATTTTTTTTTTTTTGATAATGAAAGAATTAAAAACATTAATAATAAATAAAACTGGCTCACGACTTAAATGTTCTAAAGATTGGTTGTTGAAAACAAAAGATTCTTCCCACACCAACATTACTAGTAGAGCGTTTAATTTATATACTACATATTATGAACGAAGAATATGTTTCAGTTGACAACACATTTAATCCATATATTATCACGAGCGACATACAATCGAAAATTTCGGGCATAATATGGGGTCTTTATTTCACTTTGCTCCATCTCGCGCTAAAACTTACAACTAAAAAAAATATGAACAAAAACTGAGCGTTTATATAAATCTAAAACTAAGTAATGTCATGTCATTGTTATGACACTCTATTGGATAGAAATATTAAACAATCATAACCGCAGACAAAAAAGACAATTTATTTACGTATTCAGATTCAGATGAATAGTTAATTGTTTGTGGTTGTTTGTTGACTGTTGATGTTTATATACATCGACCCAAGTCGTCCTGCCTCAACCTTTTGCCATATTCCACAATACCTACCTTATATCATTATAAAGTAAATTATTACTAATTTACAAATTTATTTAGTAGTACCCAACACAACAACCAACTGCAGGATAGAGAAATATAACTAAAATCTTTTGTTGAAAAAAGCATAATAAAAGGACTACTTTAACCACAGTATAAATATATATATCCTAAAATTTGTACTGTGTATTTATACTGTGGTGGAACGTTGTAATAAAAAGGAAATATGTCCAAGGAAAATCCGACTTCAATGTCAATCTTATAATAGAATGTATTGCAGTTATAGTTGAGAGATATATAAAGTTTTTTTCTGATGAAAATGTACAGGCAATGATTTTAATTCTTTTATATAACGATTTTGCATTTTTTTTTTTGTAAAAAAAACGAAGATAAATATGATGGGAAAAGACACTCAAGTAGAAAAACGTAATGTTTCTCACCACAAACGCCTTTAGAAACTATGAATGACTGTTTACATAATTGTTATGATTATTAAAAATCCTTGTTAGGAGAGAAGTTGATCTACTAAAATACCTATATAAAAATGAGCCGTGGTCAACTTTTTTTAATTGCTCCAATATTAAATCTGTGTGCATAAGGCTGGTAGCATTCTTAATATGCAACTAGTATTGCAATATCACTGTGTAAATGGCTAACAATTCACTTTAATTAATAAGGTTTTCCAGGTTTCCCTTATTCTCGTACTAAATGGTAGTTAAAGTTATAACATCGTAAGTCGTTCCTGGGCGCACTCGCGGCGGCAAAATAATAATATGCCGCTCCCTCTCACACACAAGTCTCTGACTTTCGGGCTCTCATCATTAAGATGAGAATGATGAATAGAGATATTATTATTATTATATTAAACTCAGAACTAAAAACTTTATCCAGTTCTCTGCAAGGTTACAAAACGACAATAGAAACATTTATTTAAAAACATAGCAAACAAATATTCAACCTGATTTTCTTGAATTCATAATGTATAAAATGTATTATTATTTACTAGTATTTTAAATGCATCTTTTGTTTTCTCGGAGGAGGGGACGTTATTTATTATATTATATAATAATTACATCTTTGGGAATTTCAATAACTGATTGGAATTATACTATTACGAGGAAAATAATTATTATAATCTGTCAAAGCCAAATACGTTGTGCTGACGTTTGTTACTTCTTGGAATCTAAAATACTACCTCAATGATTCTGAAACATATTTTAATTTTTTGGGAATCTTGGGTGACCTTTGGGTTAGACTTAAGTCTGCTACATACACATATATGCAAGTCGGCCGACTTGGCTTGTGCAAGCCAAGTCGAAAATAAAATCTGCCGGTCTGAGGAGCATCTACATAGGCCAATCGTTTAGATTTAAAAGTTTTAAAACATGGCGTCCGATCGGATCTTAGTAGCTGCTGCAGTTAAACTATGTGTTTATTTGGGGGTTGTCTAATTTATTTCATGTTTTAAGGTTCTTTGATGTTTAACGTATCCGCCATTGGTTAAAACACCATCCAAAATATTGGATCTTGCGGCCAAGAAGCATTCAGATAATTACTATTACCCTGCCAGTAACGACCAAGGATTGTTAACTGTTTACAGGATTGCTCGATCGCTCAATTTTGTCATCCGCCTTTGTGACGTCATCGAAGATCCATGTAATCGAATGGTCAAAATATACCTATTTTGTGTTTGTTATATTTCACATTTGCAAGAGAATTTTCGTATTTGAATGATTATTAATATTATTATTTATTAAAGTTTGTAATAACAGTATAAAGTGTACCTATTTCTACAAGTTCGACATCTTTGGATCTTTGATGACGTCACAATTATGGATTACATTGTAGTATAGGAATCGAGTAATCCTGTAAACAGTTAACAATCCTTGAGTAACGACAACGTCGAGATTGACATCCAGAGGGAGTTGTAATCGTCTTGAAAGGAAGTACTGATACAACATGAGAATATGTAATCAGCACATCTCCGGACTATGTAGTGAGGAGGAAGAATTAGCTTTTTGTATCTTCGCGAGTGCTCATCGGAGCAAAACAAACTCCCCTGGAGACTTTCGCCTTAAAACTTCATCATCGACGGTAGAGGCTGATTAACAAAATTGTTTATTTATATATACTCAGCTGGCAATAGAATACGAAGCTTTGCTCGTTGTATACTATCTAATTTATTATATCTTAAGGTCAAAGTTCGTAAGATCAAATTAAAGTAAAATCCCAATGTTTGAATAACTTTTAAAATGTTAATCACTTAAGAGTCCATTCACTAGGTCGAAATAAGCCCAAAATCGGCGTTCGTCTCTTGTCTAATTATAAAAAAACTATAAAAGATAGCGACTTTTAGTAAAAAAGTATTGAAAGATAAGACTTTAATTTAAGTCCCTATAGTAGTAATTTTTGGTAATTCTTTTTATTTTTAAAATTCCAGGCAAACAATCTTGTACTAAAATAGCGTAGTTTCAAAAATTATTTTCTCTAAAATACATGTATTAAACAAAAATTTGCTACTATAGGGATCTAGTTTATCTTTTGATCTTTCCGGTGATATATAATTTATAACAATAAAAAGAAATTTTGTTGCAATAATAAGACAAATCCGGTACCTCTGCAATGAGGGCTAACTTTATTTCCATGTGCCTTTTTACTTCGGCTTTACGTGCACCTCCGAAATCTAAATAATTCGGTAGTGGAAATATGTAAGTCTTCACCCATCGGCTACCGAACCTCTCAACCCGACCCAGAATTCATGTCTGTCAAATCTACAGAGAATGGACCCTTAACAGAATTATCAATTAGGTATATAAAAAATACGTGTAATAAGTATCTATTGCTTTGAGTATAAAATGTGATCTAAACAATTACTACTTGATATAAATAAACTAACACATTCAAAAGACGTCACAACAGTAATCTTATAACTAAACTTTTATCTTATCTTTTTCATATTGGACGCAATTTAAATAAAAATAGAAAATATCTATAACACGCTAAGGTTCTCAGTTCCTCTAGAATAGTAAAATTTCAAATAGCACTAGCAAAGTATTTCAGTACACTGATAAAGATTATGTTATATACATAATCCAAATAAGTCACATTTTTTTCAATAATTACTTAAATATGTAGGTACCTACCTACATATTTAATCATTGTGCAAGTAATTTGTGAACTTATGAAAAATCGACAACTTTGTTTTTAATAAGACATTTTTAATTTTGCAATCTGTTGCAGTGACACATGTTAATATGTAGATATCAACTGTTTGCGAGAGGTAGTATAAGTAGAAAGGTTTGAAGTGCGATAGTATGTTGACAGAACACTCCACAATAAATGCTTTTAAGATAGATTGGGACAAAAAGGTATAGACATAACCGGTTTGGAAGAAAAATGTTTGTTGACTAACCATTAACTACAATCCTTAAAACATTAAAACTCTTGGGAGGAAAAGAGCTAGGTAAAACCATGGTAGCGACTTAGCGCGTTTATAAGTATAAATAATACGAAAGCTAATGCTTATTTGCACCGTCTTTACTTAGCGAGTTTAAGTATAGCTTAATTTAAGCGACAGATCAGACTGATTATATTTAGGACATAACGCCAAAGATATCAGGTGATCCTGCAAGGAAGACCGGGGATACCTGGCCGCGCTTATTAGTAGCCTGTGCGTCGGTCAATCATAGAAGCTATACAAATTTAGGCGAGGTTTACGAAGAAGACGTTATCTCGCATACGATGTTAAAGCCGGAGTTCCTGATCTATGCGATGATAGGCAAAAATACTACCTCACGACAAAGTGGGGGTCCGGCAAAATCCAGGTCGGTGATTAGCCATGGTTGAGAAAACATACGGGTGGGAACAGTTTTGCGAATAATAATTAAGAACCAACATAAACAGAGTTTGTATTTACTAAAAACCTTTATGATTATAATATCAAAGTGATATTATAGTGACAAGGGACAATTATAATAAACTAGAAAGTAAAAATAGAAGAAATAGTTTTACTCCACATACAGTCAGATCGAGAATGATTGAACGGATTCTGAACCCACCTTGTCCCAATTGCTACAAAAACTGGTTTTCGTTTGCTAAAATTACTTTCTTTGCTATTGTCAATTGTTCGATTTCGAAAATCGATCAGTTGATAATCGAAAATAAAGTAATATTAACAAACGACAACCAGTTTTGATAGCAATCGGGACAAGGTGCGTTCACAATCCGGTTAATCATCCTGGATCACACCGTATACAGGGTGTCCACCTAGTACGCGTAAGTCCAATATCTGGGTTAATAAAAGAGATAACTTAATTTTTTTTCTACAGGGTTGTCTAATATCCCGAGCTGCACAAAATGAAAATATATTTACATATTCAGGGTGTTCAGTTTTTCCTGGACAGGTACCAACTTCGTTTTTCTAAATGGAAATATATATTTTTTATTGCTTTTTCGAACTAAACCCTTGATTTTAGTAGGACTTTCATCAGCCTTCCCTATACCTAACTTAAACTGTTTTTGAAATATTGACGGGAGAATATTGACATTTTTGCAACTTTGACACCCTGTAAAATCTAAACGGTTTGAGATCAAGCAAAACGGTTTGCACATTCCTATCTTAACTTTTCATAAGCTATCGTTTGGTACTAATTTCAGAATTATCCAAAAATTTAAAATTTTCGGAAAATTTTGAAAATTTTTAATTCCTGGATAAATTTGAAATTAGTACCAAACGATAGCTTATGAAAAGTTAAGATAGGAATGTGCAAACCGTTTTGCTTGATCTCAAACCGTTTAGATTTTACAGGGTGTCAAAGTTGCAAAAATGTCAATATTCACCCGTCAATATTTCAAAAACAGTTTAAGTTAGGTATAGGGAAGGCTGATGAAAGTCCTACTAAAATCAAGGGTTTAGTTCGAAAAAGCAATAAAAAATATATATTTCCATTTAGAAAAACGAAGTTGGTACCTGTCCAGGAAAAACTGAACACCCTGAATATGTAAATATATTTTCATTTTGTGCAGCTCGGGATATTAGACAACCCTGTAGAAAAAAAAATTAAGTTATCTCTTTTATTAACCCAGATATTGGACTTACGCGCACTAGGTGGACACCCTGTATACAATTTCAATCAAGAATATGTAAAATCTTAAATGATTATCTTGAATGTTCATGTGTTATAGTTGATTTTTCTTAAAACTTGTTCACAATACGGCGTATCTATACGGACGGACATTACGCCTTCTAAATATGTAGTTAAATAATTGATGCAGCCTTGAACCAAGTAATGGCATTTCTAGGACACGCTAATATCTGTTAACGTGAACAGTTAGGCCATTTATCTCGGTCAGCCTCTGCACTCCAAATAACTTCAACGGCCTTGGAATAGCAGTGCTCAAAACAAAAGACTATGGCACTTAGGTAAATATAAATGTGTCGGGTACTTTTATTTTTTAACTGTATACGAGTACTGAGCAAGCAATTTCTTTTATAACTAAGAATATGACAACTATGAAGAGGGAGAGATGGAATACAATGATGTGTAGGACATATTTGCTTAGGATATCTCATGTTATTAACCCTTATACCATATCTACATTTTATTACCTTAAAAACACCTTATTTTATTAGTTAAAAATTAAATAATCCAATTTGGCATCTTTCAGGCCAACACATGCTCATCCATCCTACCACACCAGTAGAGTTGGTTGCCTATTCCCTTTGTACGGGCATAAATGTTCTGCGTCATTTTATTGAAAAATTACTTTTATTGAAACTAAATGTTCAAGTGAGGAGCCTCCTTAAGAATACTATGGAAGATCTTTTATGTTCATAAAAGAATATCTTTAATTTTGCTTCTTGAAAAAAAAAAAAAATGATAAACACAATGGGGGAAATGATGTTTTTACACAATTGATTGAATTATAAACAATTAAAGAAGGACTTGTTTGATCTAAGGCCTACGAGGCTTTAAACAAATTTTATACACGGTTTTTTTAATTTATAAACTATTAGGTACTACGATTAAAAAAATTATATGCAGTACGCATAAAAATTTGGCACAAAATGAGAACAGATATAGCAATGAGTGGGTTGCCATGTGTTTGTTGTGCAAAATAAATCACTTAAATAACAATATGTGTATATGCAAATTAGTAGAAAAATACAAAATAAAAGGATTTTTAATAAAATACATAAAGAGTTAACTGCCATAATGAGTTGAGTGTTTTTCTGACTAAACAATACAAAAAGCGAAACATACTTAGCGTTCGCTGTAATATACATGAATGAATGGATTATTCGATTATTAATCGATTATCCCAATAAAAATATTTTTGTACACATAAACTACAAGCAGTGCTGGAAGAAATTAATGCTTCGACAGACATTAAATCTGTTGCCTAAAATATCAGCAATATTCAATATTTTAGATTTAAATTTAAGTGTTGTTTTTCAATAGACTTATTGCCATAAAATCACGAACGGAAGGGAAGTGATTCTGGGTTCGTCTGATGAATAATTTTGTTTCTACACCTCAATAATCGTTCTCCGCGGTTGACGACGGTTCGAATCTCAACGTGGTTAACTTTTTCTAATTGCTCCAATATTAAATCTGTGTGTATAAGGCTGGTAGCGTTCTTAATATGCAACTAGTACTGCAATATCACTGTATAAATGGCTAACAACCTACTGTACACTTTAATTAATAAGGTTTTCCAGGTTTCCCTTATTCTCGTACTAAATGGTAGTTAAAGTTATAACATCGTAAGTCGTTCCTGGGCGCACTCGCGGCCCGCAAAATAATAATATGCCGCTCCCTCTCCCACACAAGTCTCTGACTTCCGGGCTCATCACTAAGATGAGAATGAGGGATAGAGATATTATTATTAATAATGCCTGCGAGCATATGTACGAGTTAACTTTGGACATTCTGTATATAAATCTTTTGTCAATAATTTCCCTGTAGTATTATTGTGGATAAAATCCTCCGTACAGTATTTCCGGCACTGGGTCGCGCTTTAGAGAAGAAGACAGAAAAGGAAATCCTATTTTGTCGGGCCATTTACTTCATCAAATCAGCATTATCTGGAGGCTGAGAGAACTGAAGTTTGGAAACATTACCGAAATAGTATATCCCTGTCGACGCGTGTTCTGCTAACAAAGTTAGTACGATTTGGAGGTGCTTAGAACTGACGTCCCATTATTATCTTCACAGAAAAATATTTATATTTTTGTTACATAATATACAGTCTTTCAAATTTTAGCCGTATATCTTCAGGCGTCAAGACAGGGAGCACAATGAAAAAATAATTAAAGTTTGATATGAAAAAAGTATGAAAAGTATTAGATTTAAGTATTAAAGGTGTTATTAAAAGTATTATTGTTATCTATAACCTATAGGTACGCAATGCAGTAACCTTATTATTTTAACGCAAAGTAGTTTTTCTCGAAATATCTTCGAAAAAATAATAAGGTTATTTCTTTGCGTACCTAGGTTGTAGGTGACAAGAAAAATTAAAACTTTATTGAACCATAATATTTGATCATTCCATTAATAATTTATATCTTAGTTAACTAGTAGTTTGGCTTAATTCCTGTACAAAGAAAGATGTAAACAGTTAAATAGTCAATAAATTATTTTAAAAATATACTATGAAAAAATAGTGTTTGGTTGGATACAAACTGAAACAAATGAAGTAGGTAATTGTTTTTAAATTTGTTACCACGTAGATACACATAAGAACAAGAACCTACACTGCTAAGTAAAATTTAGGGTCTCACTGATAGAGAACTATTATCGCTAGAAAGTGTTTTCAATAAATTAATGTTACGTTCCTGTCTAAAATAAAATTAGAAATACAATACTTTCTATACACTCGAAGGGAAATTTTTTACAAAAAAGTACACATTTAGGAGATATTAATGTTTTTACAAATAATGTGTAATTTATGCCATACTGAAAACTGAAAATTGCTACACTGAAAAAGATGCGTTTTACAAAAAATCGTCTAATATGTAACACATATGTATATTCTTAGTGAAAAAACATTGACTCGGGTTGGTTCATGATTTTTAGAAAAACAAAAATTTTCTAATAACAATGTTATGGATGAAAAAGGAGTATTTTTTTCAATACATTAATTGACCCTCGAACTATACGAGTAGTACCTATTTTACTTTAAATAGTAGTGTATAATACGTAAATGTTTCGAAAATATTGTCTGATAATAATGGTTGTACGTCACTGGCATTTCGTATTCAACATAAACTTTATGTGGTAATAGTCCTTATCATCAGTATACGTCATATAAGTTCGAAAACAATAATTGTTATAGGTATTAGTTTCTCATATATCGTCAAAATTTATTAATTTGAAGTCTGTTGTATATCTTGGAAATGGTTGAGATTTCAAAATAAGTTTATATACAGTATGTATCGTGCGCGTGCTGCATTTGGGAACTTGTAAATCGGCCTGATATTCGTTCTCTTCTGATCAAAAACCTTTTAAACTTTCTGTATAGAGTTTATATTAAATTATTATAATTGTTCTATTGGCGATTCAAATTACCGATGAGGGCGCTGCAAATTGTAAACAAATATGGAGGCAGACGAGTAAAAATTTTGCATTTCATATCACATCATCTAGCAATTTAGCTTAAACTAGTACAAATATAGTGACTTCATGTGCTAGTTAGGGTGAAATAAAGGATAAAAAGAGTGGTAAAAGCAGTCATACGTACCATACGTGCTTCATTGCTAATTATATGATTTTTTTGGGTTAAAACAGGTACCCTAGTTTTTGTTTACTTACATTTTGGGCTAAAATAAGTGTGATAAACTGTATGGTGATACCATATATTAGTGCTTGTTGTTTGTTAAATAATGTTTAAATTAAAATATATTCTGTTTTTATAAGACTAATAATAGAAAAGTATAGACAAACTACAACAAAGTGGTTATGTTGTGAAATAAACGTGTTCCCTGTTATTAAATTGTTACATGCCTTTTGGACAAATGAATGAGAAATAGTTTCTTATACTAGGACCAAACTTCTACCTATCTTCTATCTTAATCACTTCTATTGACACATTTTGTGGAATGACACCCATAAACACGGCAGTTTGTGTTGTGCTGATTTCTTTTGAATGCCATTTTAAAATGTAAAAATAAAGATGTACAAATACTAACCACGTCGTTTTTAACTTTGTAATACCAAAAAATCACAAGCACCATTAAATTATTACGTTAAACAAACCCAAATACATGTTATTTATCATTATATCAGCAATATCCCTCGAAAAATTACCTTTTAAGTAGGTTGAAATATTTTCATGCGGAGGGCGCATTCATTTTTGGAATCGCCAATACAGAACCCTGTAGACTGTACAAATAATTAACGACGTTACATCATTTGACATTCCTGTCACAAACAGAAACAGTATATCCACTTCGAACGGAACTATACGAGGGGGCCCACCGTAGGAATGTATTCTTCCGTCGGCGAGGCCGCCTTTTACGGTGTCCGAGAGTTCCTCGCACCCGGATGCTTGCGGAGAAGGTAAAATGGAGGGCCGCGGCCTGCGAAGAACAGTGTCACGTCTTCTTCGCCTCCTCGGAGAGAGCCTTTCTAGCGGCCGGCGGTCACGTGACACATTGACATGGTGCACTTCACCTTGCCCGCAGATAATTGACGAAGATAATGGTGGTGGTGGTGGTTCTTCTTACAATGCCGTCGGCTTGGTAGGGTGCATGGAGCGAAGGATTTCGCATTCTCGACGAGGCCAGGGACGGCTCAGAGATCTACGTATTGTTAATAACAGTGTGTGAATATGGACATGAATTTTGTAGAACATGCAAATTATATAAATAGCCCTATTTTCTTTTACTTATTTCAACCATTAACACGAGTAATGAAGGAATAGTTACGGGAGTTTTATCAAGAACTAATCAAAGCTATATTAAAAATTGAGAATCATTTAGATATTAAAGATTAAGGAGTAAGGATTAAGAACCGGCAAGAAAAAGTTTTCTATTTAGATACAGGAAATATATATTCACGGAGTTAAGGAATGGAAGATGAGTCACAAAATCGTCCAACAATTTCCGTGTATCAATAAAAAAACGCTGCAAAGTTGACGTCTGTCTACAAAACCGATGCATACAGTTTTCGGAGTCATTTAAATAATTTAATGTTGGAAAAATCTCTTGTCAGATTGACTGATAACGATAACTAGAAAAGTATATCTAGAGGTATAAATATATAATGTTTATAACTCAATTACTGCTGGCGATCTGCATTTTTATATTTATTTATTTCCTATGATGGATTATGTGAATATATCGCTCAACCTAGAGGTCGTGGGTTCTAATCCCCATTCCACCAACAATTTTTCATTAAATTGTTTACTCGTAGATCAAGGCTTATTCGCAGCGATGGCTTGGCAACCATCCTGGCGATGGCCTAGGATGGGAAGAATGTCAACTTGGTGTTAATGTGAGAGATTAAAATCAGTTGATGTTTGACTTGTCCCCCTAACTAATGAGGTTTTCCAGGTTTCCCTCATTTCAGCACTGAATGGTGGTTAGGGCCTACCAACGTAAGTCGTCCTGAGGCGCAAATGCGGCCTGCGAAATAATAATATGCCGCCCCATCTCCCACACAAGTCTCAGACTTTCGGGCTAATCCTTGTGATTAGAATGAGGGGTAGAGATATTATTATTATTATTATTATTATTATTATTATTATTATATATCCATGTGATTCAACAAATTTGTTTCTTGTAGATGAAAACGAGTACTTTTGCAAATTTAATCAGTGGAATATTCTCTACGTTACTACTGATATGCGTACACAATGATTTAAATACGAACAGAAACTACAAATAAATAGTAGCAGCTAAAAATGTATTTTTCCATATCATTAAATTGGCAATGGCCCACTGCTTAACAAGGCACCATAATTTTTTGTTGGTTTTATTCCAATAAAACCAATAAATAGATCCAATATTATTAGAAATGTAAAAGCTGGCCTCACGAATTTTTTCTCAAGAGTTGCATAAAATGGAATATTTGTTAATAATTACTAACCAACAGTAAGATGCCGTCTATCTCACACGATGTAGCCAATGTAAAAAAACGGAGCCTGCTGAGTTATTTTTCCCATTAATAATTGTACCATAGATTACATTGTGCATAGATTGTAACCATAGATTATTTTGATGAGTATATATATGCAAGGAAATCGACTTCAATTTGCCCCGTTCATCTACTATTGAAAATCTAGACTCTGAAGAATATCCAGCAAGCAATATCCAGCGACATAACAGTCATTGCCAAAGGTAATATTTTGGAAACAGGTACTGTGATATCGTATATCATGATTATGTGATAAACTTATTTATTATGAGATTCACTAACAAAGTTTTTGGTACTTATACAGTACGAAGTACGATAGCAAACATAAACACAGTAATATCCAAGACATGAGTTTTGCCACAACTGAACTCACGCAAAGATGATAAGAAATAATTAAATCGACTCGCCTACATGTAAAGGGTCTAACATTGGAAGACAAAAATTGGCATACACAGAATGTGCCGGGCTTAAGTGGCCCTTAAACTCATTTCAGATTTATATGGGTCGGATAATATATGAGTTTTTACTCCGAATTGTTTTATATTTTTAGTTTTAATCGGTACCCTGTATGTCAGAACACATTTTACTTGTTATTAAACACGGAGTTAACGGTCTAAGCGCATGCATCCGTAATTTAATATTACATTCAATTCAGCTGTTTATATCTTATAGCATATGTAACCCCGTTCCCAATTATCAATTATTTACGATTGATTGAGCGCAATCGCTTATTGTCGCTCCGGCTTACCCTGTTCAAGATTTTGTTTCCCCCGCCTCCGACACACATAGAATGTTACGGAGAATTACCAGCCTTACGTATCAGTGAATATTGGTCATGTTACAAAACCCCAGTACACTTTGCGTGTATATAAAGAGGATTATACGTCTTTACGGTAGTTCCTTGAAATCAATAAACAATGAAATAATACAAGTGCTCAGTAAACATGTTACAATAGCTAAGCCAGTTACTTATCGTATTATCACATTTAGAGAAATAGAACAATGAACTGAAGTTTGAGGTTTAGTACTGAAGTTCAGTACCTACTGAACAATGTTTATTAAAATATTTCTAATATTTTTTACGACTTATTATACTTAATGTTTATGCATCCTGGAAATGACCTTTTATCGTTTTACTACATATTGGAGACCCAGCCAAGGCTCCGTTTTATGACAAATTGTTTTATCGTATGACTAATTGGCTAATTGGAATTATCATATTATTACACTATCATCATTAATACAACAGCAAGAAGAGTGTCATTTCAATTAGATTCTAAAAATGCTCTTAAATCAATCAGTGATACAGTAGAATAATTACATTAGTGCCAATAGAAATTAACGAAAATAAATTGGTCGACATGTTCATAGTTTCTTAACTGATCTATAAAGTCCGTATACTACAACGTTATTCTTTACTACTGTTATTGCTATTGTCCGAAGAAACATTGCGATGTATAAATATCACAAAAATATATATAAAATACATATACTACCTTACAATATTACAGGGTAACAGGGTACAGGGTAGGTAACAGGATCTGCTTTCTGGATGGCTTACCTGTAACAAGAAATATTATTAATTTATTTGTCGTACCCTAATGCCATATGTTATAAAAGTTTATCATAAATTAAGGGATATATTTCAGCTTTTTACGTATTTATTTTTAACATATTAATTTAATAACAGGATGTGAAAGAAATTCGATTGCTTAAACAGTGGGATTGCTTATGTCCAACAGTGGTTAACGCAAATGTTCTATATATCGTCTATTTTGTTGGTGTACAATCACCAACCGTTCTTGCTGTACAATCATAGCATTATTCAGCATTTCTGGTTGAAATGCAGCAATTAATAGAGTCTTTTAATTCTTCCAGCGTTGCTGATCGTGTTCTAAACACAAAATTTTTTAAATAACCCCACAGCCAGTAATCCGCTGGGTTAAGATCAGGTTACAGACTGATCGTAATCCGCTGGGTTAAGATCAGGTTACAGACTGATCTCACAAATTTGCTAATCAAATTACGGTACGCTTTCATTTGACAGAGCCCTGGCTCTCAAATCCATTTTCGTACCAAATCTCGTGAAGTTAATTCTCACCCTCAGACCCTTTTGCCATTCCCTAATAACATATTTGTGTTCAAAGGAGTTTACCATAGAAAATAGTAATATATGAGAGTATGAGACAGAGATTATCGCTTTATATGGTTACACTACAATATCTCCATTGAACACGTGACTCGTAAGGTACATTCTTTCCAACATATGAATGTACTCGTAATACATCATCATTTCTACAACTGTTAAAATATATAGGATGCTATATTTTACATTTATAAATATAGAAATATATAAAAAAAAATATACAATACATACTGAAGAATTCCAGAATTGATTTTGAACAATTAAGAATAAGAAAAATACAGGTGGCGTATCGCCAAATTGCATTTTGTACCACATCAAACTGACCCTTTTATTTAAGACCGATACAACAATGCCTGAATCATCTCTTACTAGATATATATCTACTCCACAAGACTATAAACCTCCCCTAATAACAAAAACCATTAACTAAAACCCCTTGTAAGACTAACATTATTTAAATTCATTCACAAAATAAATTTACGGCGGTTCCTCTGAACACAATGGTTACATCTCAATCAAAAAGGTATTAACTTGTCTCCAGACACTCGTAAATGACTACTACCAAAGTAAAAATGAGCAGGGGCGTAACGAAAATTTTTACTTCATTATAATAAGGTCAGTGACTGATTCACTCCTATAGAGTTTTATATAGCCTGACGTACTTTAATGCAACTCACCTAAAAGTTTTTTCGGAACCCCTGTTTTAGTTTTGCCACCCTACAATTTAAATCGATAAACTAAATCAATCCAAAAACATATTTTCAAACACATTTCTTTGTAAACGTTATAAACATATTTTAGAATTCATAAAGTGTTTGTACAGGAGATTTTTCTATAATATTAGATTGGTAGATATTCGTAATAATATTTTGGATACTCGAGTTGCGCGTTAAACAGAGCGTTCAAAATCACATCAAATGGGGTGTTTTCCTATTTTTTTTACATCGGCAATGGAAAGCAGTTGGAAAAAGAAGAGATACGTATTGCTGGAATTTTAATATTGGGTTCATTTAAGGCCATAAACTATTTTTTTATTGTGCGCGATATCTATGTGACGTCACTAAGCAAAAATTCAAAATTTGCGCCATTTTTTAGTGATTTCTAGGATATTTTCATTTGTGTGGTTGGTGTCACTGCGTGACAACTTTACTTTTGTTTATGTTTGAATTGTTTGGTTAGGGTAAACATCATGGTAAATATGAGACATTGTTTTTAGTTTAGTTTGAATATATTTAATCGACTTTGCAGTAATACTGTTAAGTTAAGTACTAACCTTATATTTTTCATCCCTTTTATTTCTGAAAGGATCTATAGGATCTTTATCATAAAAGGATCTATAACCGGTAAATTGTCTGACTTAGCCTCTACAAAACCTTGCTCCATGTTTAATAAAAGTTTACTTCACAACAAAACAACAATACAACACGTCAAGTTGTCAAGCCAAACACAAACAGGAAATTTCAAATGTCAATTATCGAAATGTCGACTGTCGTTTGTCATCGTTACAAACTGAATCTAGCCACATATTATCAGTGTGGCCTCTTTATAGATACATATTCCCTAGTTTTCGCTTAGTGACGTCACGAATATACAATAAAATTTCGAAATTGAATTAAAAATTGTCTACCGATTCAATCTTAATAATTTTTATCCTAATAAATATAAAAAAAATATATTTTATAAAAATACAGGTTTCCACTTTCATTTCGATTGAAGGAAAATACATTTTGAATCCTCTCAAAACATATTCGAGGACGCCACTGAGAATGAGGATACAGAATGGACGATTACAGTCCCTCGCTGTATCCGAGAGTAAGTGACCTCCACTAACCTAGATAGAAGCACGCTTTGCGAATCTGCGGACAAGACCGCGGCATTGAAGAAATTCCTTCACGGTTACGTTGCAACCGCTGCCGTCGCCGGAATGCGATGCTCTCCATCGTGCATGGGAGCAGCGGACACACAACTCGGAATTGTTGTCCTGGCAGCCTTAGGTCGATCGGTGTATGGAATGTTTAATCAACGGATTCGCTATATTTTATTACATTCAAGACAATCTCGCTGAGTAACTTTCAAATTTATTCCTGCTATAAGTTAGGCAACGCCTCCATAGATTTGCCACAATTCTTTCAAACGGTTACAATATTTTCTGTAAAAATGGCAATGGATGAATTTCAAATTTCATGAAGCGGATGTTGGAAAAGATTTTTTGAACCAACCACCTGATGTGCAATGATTTGAAGAAGAGTCCGCGGAAAGTGTACCTTAAAAATAAGATCAGAAATATTGAATTGCTAAGAATAATCTAAGTAGCTCTTACTCTGTTATGGAGTATTTTTTATCAAAACAGTGTTTCCCAAATATATATATTTTTTTATTTCTAGACAGTTTACAGATATAAATTTTAAATTAATATTTCTACTCAGTATCCATTTTCGCAAATTTATCTTGATAGATAGATCCTCGAAGGAAAAATAATCCTTTATATCTTTTTTCCTATTTCTGCAAAATCATTTTAACGAAAAGATTCAAAATGTTGTAATATTTTGATTTATTTCACGGTTCAGGTAGAAATAAATAAGTATAAAAATAATTCAATGAAAGGTTAACATTAGATCATTTACTTCAATAAAGGAAAATAATTGGTGGTAGAATTAAAAAGTCAATTGTTTAGTAAAGAATTATAATTTTTCCTTTTTTTTGGTTTTTGTATATTTATTATTTTTTAAAGGGTATAAATATTTGAGTATGGGATAGTAAATTAGAATTAGAATAAATTAAAATTAGAATTTACAGTCCATCCAATACATCAATATTAGTAGAGGTAAATGTAAACTACTGTTGTATGTTAGAGATAACTGGTGTTTGAAATAAGCAATGTTGAATAGATAATATTTCAAAAAATGTTTCACATTTCATAAGTAGATCTCAGGGTCAATATATATTATGTAACTTTCACAGAATATTAATTATATGCATTATTGATGATGATAATTTATACACACTGGATAATGCTCTAATTTAATAACATATCATTTTAACTTCTCGTTATAATATTAACTCGAGGATTATTGAACTGAATAAACGGAAAAAGTACCATTTTCCATTTTTAAAGAAAATGAAAATTACTCAAAGGAGTCATTTTTATTCGCATTGGACTTAAGAAAATTAGGATTACATAGAAATGCATGTTGTAAACATAGAATTTTCAAAATAACTTTGATGCTTTGAAAGGTGACAAAATGTGTAACAAAAATAATAAGACAAAATATTGGTACCAATACAGGACTTCATCGAATAAGGTGCATTGCATTTCTCTGAATAACAAACAAATTGTTAAAAAGTGTAGAATTTTAAAATTATACAACCTTGAATGACGACAAACATGATGCAACATGAGAAGACGTGATATAATTCTGACAAAAATTAACTTTGGGGGACTGTTAATTGAAATTTGTTTTTTAGTTATTATTAATAACAGGAAATTGTCAAGGAATTGGTTCTAGATTGTTAACAAACAAATTCCACTTGCATATTGGAATGACGCAACTTGATACAGATTTTGTCGCTTCAACTAACTCTTAAATAATTTACAAATTCCATTTGTGTCTGCAAATATAACAACAACATTAGGCAGAATACAATGTTATAGGAGTACAATAGTTGACAAAACGTAGTAAAAACTGGTAGGTTAGTAAATAAGAAGATAACCTTGTATTTTCATACAGTTAACCTCGTAGTTTATTTAAGATAATGTTTACCTTTATTATTACGTTCTTCAATATTTAAGAGTAGGTACTGTTTTATTTGCATTCTGGTTTGGTTTATTTGGTCATTTGCATCACATCTAAACTTGAATAATTTGAGAAAGCTGGCTGTAAATTTACTTTACTACTATCTTCATGGGACAGCAAAAAATACATTTTATTAGAGGTTAGAATACACTGAAGAAATTACAGGGTTAATTGTTTTCTTTATATTGAATTGAATTTATAACAGAAAATGTATTTAAGTGAATATTGAGAATATCATGGAAGACATTATCGTAGAAACTTAAGATTTTCAATATTTTTTAATAGAGCCTAACCATGCGTCTCGATAAGTCTCCTATATTTTTAGAAAAACCATCATCGGGATTAATTCCGAAAAAGTCGACATCTACTGCCATATAAGAGTACTATGAAAAAATTATTAGATGCGATACTCAAAGACCTGTTCGGTCAGGTCTTCTGTGACTTTATAGTTAGTAGAAGAAAATATTCTTATTTGAAATAATATTCTTGTTTCATGGTTTGGAATTTGACGAATGAATGAACTCAAATGAGAAAAAATAATTAAGTATTCTTTAAATAGGCTATATTTATTTCCTAGATTTTGAGTTTAACTCTGGTTTGTTAATTTTTTAGAGATACAAGAGAGGTACTATTGTATCTCTCAAAATCAAGAAAAGAAACTTATATTTTTGATAGTGAAAGGCTGGAACAAGCCAACTGGTGATACCCTTTATCTGTAACTACTTCTTTCTCTTGCCCTTTTAATGTCTGATCCTTTCGGCAAGGATCTATTCCCTAAATTTCAATTCCTTGACTTTATATAAATACTAGCCGCTAAATAAATATTAATTCTCTATTCGTTAGTTCATAAAATATTGTTTTACTCAATAGATGAAAAACATGTTTTAAAGACTTTCTTTTTAACTATAATTAAATTCACTGGCATTTTCAAGACGACACTTAAACCAGTAACATTTCAATCTCCTGCAAACAACTTTCTAACTGTACTTTACTGCAGCTTCAATGTAATCGAACACTTATAACCATACACAGACATAACAACTAACAAGACAAATTGTTATGTTTTACAAAAGAATTATTTTGTTTGGGTAATAACGAGATGACCTATTATAGGCAATGAATGAAGTAGTTGGTGGTATTTGTTGACAGATATTCACTATCAGTGACGTGTATAATGGAACGGTTTAAAACTCAAAATTAACAAAAATTAAATCATGGTACTCATTTTGCTACATGGTACATGGTAAATCATTTATTATTTTTTGCAACATATTTGTGTGTACACTTACTTGTTTACATTAAAAAAATTGTTTTATTTGAAAATCGTGACGATACATAACGTAAAAATTGAAAACGTAATAACAAATAAAATTATATAGATAACGCCTAAATTATTAGAACTATGTCATACCTTAAAGTTATACAATACCGCAGACAAATTACTTATTTGTCTGTGACAATACTTATGCAATTTATAATATGATAAATTTGATGAAAAGGTCTATCTAGACCTAGATCATCGACTAAGAAATACAAGTTTGTGACCCAAGAAATGCTATAAGCAAAAAAGAACCGTTCAAAGATGGCGCTGCAATAATTGACATTTTTCATAAGAGTACCTGTTCAATATATTTAGAAGTATTTAGTGTTCAGATCGAATTAATGGACATTTTCACATTATGTCGGTGTTAGATAAAGGCCAATTAAAGAAATCATTATTCACTATACCTTGGTAAAATCATTATCAACAAAACGTCAGTAAATTCTTAACATACATTAGTAAAATCATTATCCACAATGTGTTGACTACAGACTAACGTACAGGGAGTAATGTTTTTTAGTCTTCTTCCAATTTTTAAACCAATTTTCCACTTCAAACAGTTTATTATCCATAGGAAATAAGTGAAGGGAAATACTTTCTGAAGCGTAATTATAACACTGAGGCACTGAGCAATTTAGACAATCTGATATTATAATTAAGTTATCAAGGTATATATTTTTGATTGATAATGGTTAATTTGTTTGTGAAAAAGTAGGCGAAACTATTAGTCATCTAAGATTTGAATTTCATGCTGGCTATTTAAACTTCAAAATTGTAATGCCGTGTCTGTGGGTCAAACCGGTAGAAGTATTGAAACTAGAGTAAAAGAACATAAAAAATCCATATTAAATAACGCAAAAAATTCAGGATTTTCGACGCATTGTATAGAAAACAATCATTTTATAGATCAGAAAAATGTAAAGGTACTGCATCGTGAAGAGAAAGGAAAGCGTTTAGATCTGTTAGAGCAATTGGAAATTAAAAAATCTTTAATTATAAATCCTTGTACTACGAATGATCAAATAAATTTTACAATCTCGCCCTTCTTAGAAAAGGTACTAAAAACTCGGGCTTTACCAGATGGTGGGATCAATCGGGGGTAGGTGCTTGTAAACAAATAAATAACGAAAACGCGCTTGGAAACATTTAGTAATAGACATTACTCTATTGAAAAAGGCCTAATAAGCCGAAATACTAGTATATAGAATGTTTTTTATATATTTCTTGGAACATATAAATGAGATCAATGTTTTTTTCAAAACAATTATTTTTACGATGTTTCATAAAGAACCATCCGCTTCAAGTATCCACTTTATCAAAATTATGCTCATATGTAGATAGAACAACCCTTAGTAAATAGCTTTACACAAGATCTTGTACAATATATTTTTTTTTTTTCGTTTATTTAACGTCCGCGACTAAGGCCAATCACCGACGCCAGGAGGCAAGCAACCCCCAACCTGGAAATTTTGCCGAACCCCCACTTTTTATAGCAGGGTAGGG
Source organism: Pogonocherus hispidulus (assembly GCA_963924545.1). Taxonomy (NCBI): domain Eukaryota; kingdom Metazoa; phylum Arthropoda; class Insecta; order Coleoptera; family Cerambycidae; genus Pogonocherus; species Pogonocherus hispidulus. Next base: position 43,765,861 of record OZ004698.1, on the reverse strand, counting down.
ATCTTTTACTTGCCTATAATTTCATAGACAAGGGATCTCCGGCTTTACATCCTATCCAAGGGATGGTACGTCTTCTACGCAAATCTCGTCTAAATTTGCATGGCTTCTGTGAATTCACCGACGTACAGGCCACTAGAAGATGCGGGCAAGCGCCGACGGTCTTCCCTGCATGGTCACCCATCCAAGTACTAACCGCGACCTACCTTGCTTGCCGCTCATATCGTTAATATGAACGCCAAATTGCTACCACGGCTTGCCCACATCTTGTACAATATAACAGTAATGAAGTTGAGATTAGATATATATATTTATATATTCATTATAACATGGATTAATTGTAAAAAGTTTTAATAGCATTTTATGTATTTTAATGTTTTACTATAAAACATGTGTAAAACAATTGTTTTGCTGTTTGCGTAAAACTCACAAACTTTTGATTTTCAAGTCTGTGGTTTAGATATATCTACCTTTTCGCTGAATTTGTCATATTATGTTTGTCTATATAATACTTATATTGACAAAGATATTATATATAACTTGATAAGTCTTATGACACGTCACTGGTAGTGAGTACCTGTAAACAAACACCACCAGCTTCATCATTGTCTAATAACAGATCGCTTCGTCATTTATTACTCAAATTAAACTAATTTTTTAATAAAACATAAGCCATTACTTGCTTAGTTAATTTTTATGTTTGTGTTCATTGTCAATACAAATGAAAAATTTTATTAAAATAGTTCATTGGCTCTAGATTTTAATCTAAATACTTTAACCTTGGGGAGCTTAAGATAAGTAATCCTTTTGATAAAAATCATACTAGGATAAAAGTTCTCATTTTAATCTATTTGTAATAATATATATATATATATATATATATATACAGGGTCCTGCACCAGAGCTCCCTTCTTTTGTAGCTCATGAACTGGTGCCATTTTAAATTTCGTTCAAATTTGACTGCAAACTATTCGTAGAGAGGCACATTTTGAAAATATTTTCAAATATACAGGATGCTCTAAAAACATGTACCATACTAAAGTTATATTTTTTTAAATGGAACACACTATATATTTTTGCATTTTTGGATTGTGCATGCAAATTTGGTGTCAGTTTGTGTTATATTCCCTATAGCAAAAGTTAGCTGTTTCGAAGATATTCGACATTTTATAGAAAAAATTACAGTTGTTAGAACTATTTCAAAGTTACATATCTTATACAATTGAACAGCGTTTATTTTAATTTTTATGTGTCAGATAGTTTAGGCATTGGCCTTTCTGAAAATAGCTCACAGAAGTCTGTAATACATACAGAGTGTTTAATATTTACTGAGCAACACGTCAATTTTGAAACGTGCAAAACTATTTTTTTTCAAATGGCACAACCAGTATATTATTCTACAGTTGAAAGTACCATTCAATTCTGAATTGAATGATATAGCATTGTCCTATACCTATCTCTTAAGGTGCTCAAGATATAATCAATTTTATAATAAAGTGCTCGAAAATTTAAGTTACCCCGTTTCTAAGTGGTCTTTGAATAAAATAAAACAACTAGAAACATTTTAAATTTATTGTCAGTTGCCTTGACTATAATTATGGCTATGATTAAACACAAAATGTAAAAAATTATCAACAATCATCAAAAACATCAATATTAAATAATTATTCAGTCTACAATCTTATAATAAATTTTCAAAAACTTTGACGGTTAAATTCTATTCGCTAAGAGACAGTTGTTTCGTTCAGACTCAAATAATATAGAAATCATGTCAGCTAGCTCTTTACTATACTTCATTATAAAAATAAATTGAAACAACTAACTAAACTAAGTACTTAACTAACTATAACAACTAAACTAACAACAAAATTATTGAAATAAGTATAAATATTTGTAATTAACTTAAATTGTCGACACCAAGTTTGACAGCAAACAAATTAGATAAGTAGTTTTGTTGTCTTTACCAGGTGACCCGATTTCTTAAAGCATAATTTGATGTAAAAATTAGACTTCTTATAGGGTTACGTAACAATTAAATCTGTAAACAATTATTTAACATCGATGTAATTTTTTACATTTTGTGCTTAATCATAGCCATAATAAGACTCAAAGCAACTGACAATAAATTTGAAATGTTTCTAGTTGTTTTATTTGATTCGAAGCCACTTAGAAACGGGGTAACTTAAATTTTCGAGCACTTTATTATAAAATAGATTATATCTTGAGCACCTTAAGAGATAGGTATAAGACAATGCCATATCATTCAATTCAGAACTGAATGGTACTTTCAACTGTACAATAATATACTGGGTGTGCTATTTGAAAAAAATTAGTTTTGCACGTTTCAAAATTGACGTGTTGCTCAGTAAATATTAAACACTCTGTATGTATTACAGACTTCTATTAGCTATTTTCAGAAAGACCAATGCCTAAAATATCTGACATACAAAAATTATAGTAAACGCTGTTCAATTGTGTAAGATATGTAACTTTGAAATAGTTGTAATAAATGTAATTTTTTCTATAAAATGTCGAATAGCTTCGAAACGGCTAAGTTTTGCTATAGGGAATATAACACAAACTGACACCAAATTTGCATGCAGAATCCAAAAATGCAAAAATATATAGTGTGTTCCATTTAAAACTTTAGTATGGTACATGTTTTTAGAGCACCCTGTATATTTGAAAATATTTTCAAAATGTGTCTCTCTGCGAATAGTTTGCAGTCAAATTTGAACGAAATTTATAAAGGCACCAGTTCATGAGCTACAAAAGAAGGGAGCTGTGGTGCAGGACCCTGTATATGTACCTATTTCATCTTGTATTTAATGTTTCTCACATAATAAACAGCATAATTAATGAATTACCTATCATTTCCGTATATATACACATATTGAGTATTTTTCCCATCTATACTTTCCAAGACCACTGCCATTCAATTGAACATGATCGAATTTTCTTAGGAATTTAGATAAACTATATTTAGTGGGCCGGTATGTTTCATTTATGAAGATTTCAAACTAATCCAATATTTTAGCAAAGATATAGAAGTGTCTATGTCTTTGCTTAAAATGAGACACACTGTATACTAAGTTGAACTATTGTTCGATTGTTTGAAGCTACAAAATAAAAAAAAAATCAATTTAGCTAAATTAGTTTCAACCCTTGTATTTATAGTCAATCAATCATCAGTTTAATGTTCTTTTTGCCATTTTTTTCTATTGTTTTAGTGCACATAGTAGTGCATACACTACTTCTATTTTATGTTGCTATTATTATTATTATAATAATAGCAACAATAATGATATTATTCTGAGAAATTTGGTAGATGGAGAATATCTTAAAACATCCTAGCTTTACTCCAACGTTTGAAGCAATTTCACGGTATTTCAGTATTTTTTAGTCGCCAAGAATTATGATAAAGGGAGATCGACACACCACAACGAGAAACAAATTCTCGTTGTCTTGGATATCACGAGGCAGATGATTATATAGCTTGAGCGACATCATTGCAGACTATTTGGAGACCTTAGTTCTACAGTATGGGGTGTGTAAGTAGCTCACCCTAGTTCCTAAACACGTAGGGATTCAGATCACCTCTCTTGGGAATTTCTCTAAATTTGATTTTATGTTATGTTTGTTTCTTATGTTTTGATTTTATGTTTGAATTAAATGTTTTATATTACTTCCAGGAGTTAGAAACTTCCAGCTTTGGTGAATTTCCATGTTATTTTCTTGCAAACAAAATAATTAAAATATCCGTTGTAGGAAAACGGTTCTATAATTTCGTTTGGAATATCAGCGTAGGATTCGAGTTCAAAACTGTTAATCAAGTAAAAAACTAATTAATTAGTTGGCATACCTTTTTGCCGCATAAATGGAATTTTTCGGCTTGGCTTTTAGCAGTCGTTAACACCGATCATTTAAACGTCTCGTCTGTCGGAGCAAAGTTTTATGCATGAACGGTAAATTAAACATTTTATACATTTTCATGGTTCGTTTATGTAAATTCGACGTAGCTAACACGATAAAATATTTTACGTAGTTTTGGAATTAAAACGTTGGACAGTTAGGTCAAGCCTGTCGCCAGCAAAACAAGACCACCAGCATAATTCGTAGATAAATATTTATTATTTGTACAACTTTACTACAACAATATTAAATAAATAACAAACGTATGTAGTAGTAGTTGTAGTTGTAGCTACTACAAAATAAAGATGATGACACAGAATTTTTACACAAACTTCATTTTCCGACTGTTGGCATATTTTATCTCTTGAAAGTAGCAGGTTGCTAAATATCAAATGTTTATAAAAGAATTTAACAAAGTAATCTACATAATCCAAAAGTTAATATGAGAAAAATGGCAACTCTTGTAAATTATTTCGATTTAAACGTTTTCTTCTATCAGAGTGTCTGATAAAATAAATAATTATATTTATATCTGGTCCACCTCTCTGGAAATCTGCCGAAATAAGGGCAGGTTATGATACAAAATAATATTTTCGTCAGAAAATAAGAAACCACATTTGATTTAAATACAGGGTGTGTCATTAGTGGGTAATTGTTCGATTACTCGCAAACGGTACATTATATCAAAAAACTTTTTATATAAAAGTTTTTCGACACTAAAAGTGCATATTGTAAAAATATTTTCAATTACACAGGGTGTTCCAAAAAGTCGGGACAAGGTGCAAGTTGGTTATTTCAAATACGATATATATTATTATATTTTTGAAATCTAGGGATCACTAGGATCAGTTATGGAAGCTAAATTTTCGAAAAATCGTGAATATCTCGAAACCGGTCAATTTTTCGTATAGGACATCCTAATACCATTTGAAAGATAATTAAATTCTACATCTAATGTCATACAGAAATTTAGAGTGTTCCATTTAAAAAAAATGAGATTTGAGCAATTTAACATTGAGAAATATAAATCAAGATAAAAATCACCCTGTATAAAATGGCCAAATAATTTCAAGTGCAATATTTAAGGTATGTATCCCTTGTGCTAACTGACACTACATTTTTCCTTTCCACATTGTGTCATAGAGGAAATTTTATTTATTTTCCAATGCAGTGTTACGAGGTTTTTTTCCGTTATGTGTTAAATATCTCGAAAACGAAAAGAGATATCTATAGGAAAACTTAATACAAATGTGTTCCTAGTGATCCCTAGATTTCAAAAATATAATAATATATAGGGTGTCGCATTTGAAATAACCAACTTGCACCTTGTCCCGACTTTTTGGAATACCCTGTGTAATTGAAAATATTTTTACAATATGCACTTTTAGTGCCAAAAAACTTTCATATAAAAAGTTTTTTGATATAATGTACCGTTTCTGAGTAATCGAACAATTACCCACTAATGACACACCCTGTATATCTATTTAGTTTGCAAGACGAAAAATTTTTGAGCCTTGTTTGGAAGAATCTGAAAAACGAAGGCTTCGGACCTATGTTTAATTATATCTTATTGTTATTTTTCCACCGTATTATAGGTAGTTACACAATACAGTTGCATTTCTTATTTATGATATTCTACAACCTATTAAGGAAAGAGTTTCACTGTTTTTCTAACAGGGCACAAAAATAATTTGTTGTGATAACTTCCATAGAAATATCTAATTCAAAAGAAAAGTAAAACGTGAAACACTGAATATACATTTGAAGGAGATATACATATTTCCTTCAAATAAATAAGTAGGATGGATTGTCTTCCTTAATGACAATAGAGGTGACTGCTGTAATGACACCTGCGGAAAAGCAGGTCGTTATCTTCCTGTCAATTTGACAATAATTGTCAGACAGATAGTAGCAAAGACCCAAAGAGGGCACTACGGTGTGTTTCTCACCGCTACTAACACTGAATATAGATATTTTGAATCAATTCAACTCCGATCTTTTCAATTTTAATTTTTTTTTATGGCGACATTTCAATGTATTTATGTCGAACCATATAAGACATAAAATAACACAAATTTTTCAAATTTCAGTCCACGTCGTAATCAAGACTCAACGTAGGTAATTATTAATTCAAGAAACTGCAGAACAAACTGGGTGACTACCAATCTAGAGACGGCACACAAAGACGAGTTTATTTTTAAACCTATATCCATTCCATAAACACCATTAAAATTTCCACCGAAGATGGCCACCGGTGCCTGTCGTAAAAGCTGCAATTTTCTAAGTAGGCGGAGGCGGGGCGCAGCGCCAATGGCGTATCTAGAAACGTTACAAGGGGGCAAGATTTCGATATTAAAAGAAAGTAAGTAATACCAACTCTCGATTTTTATATCGCACACCCTGTATATTATTATATTTTTGGAATATACCAACGTCATTTTTTGATTCTAACCATATAAGATAAGTTACATTTCAGCTGTCAAATTACTTTTTGGATACTATTTTACTTTTGAATCTAGAGTACCTTGATCATCCCCGATTAATTCTAATGGACCATAGTAACCACAAAAAATAGAGTTGGGGTTAAAAACGTTCAATTTCTCTATTTACAGGGTGTTAAAATTCTTCAAAGTGGATATAGAGCTGAAACTATTTTTTTTAAATACTACCCTAATGGTACTAAGGTACCATTAGAAAGTACAATTAATAAACAATCTATCCATAAGCTTATTTTATCTGTGAGGCCAACAGAACGAAATTACAGTTGAGAGAAGGCACTCAAAATTGAAAGGTAAAATAGAGGCCAAAAAGAAATTTGACAGGTGAAATGTTACTTCGTTGGATATTGTGACTATTGGACTATGTTACTTCGATGGATTCAGAAAATGATGTAGATTAAAAAATATAATAATATACAGGGTATTCCATATAAAAATCTAGACACACGTACAAGGCGTTGAATATTTATCTCTTTCTATATATATATATATATATATATATATATATATATATATATATATATATATATATATATATATATATATATATTTAATTTGGTTTTCAGATACGATAAACATTTGGGTAGGTACCTAAAATATAAATTAGAATACAAAATTACAAATTTCATTACTCGTTTCGATCACATTCAGATTTCACACAATCCCGTTTTAAATTTGCAAGAAACTAGATATCCCCTTGCTTTTTCTTCGGATCCGCCAATGGACAGCGCCTACTTCGAGGCCGCCGAACTCTCAAGGTCACTGCTCGTCTGCTGCCTGGCGATAGCAGGCAGGCATTAAAATTAGCGACAGTTCAGTTCCTCCTCTGCTACAACTGATCCGGTCTTGATCTACTTTTGCGTGCTTCTATTATAAAAAAAAGAAACAGCCCACGGCATGTGTTCTGTTACACTTTTATGAATGGGATTGTTGCCGCTAGGAGGCTCCCACCATTCAAAATGGAAAATCATTCCGTGTTTTGATCACTATCATCATATGAACGAAATAGACTTTCACATGCTTTTTCCTACATATAATTGGAAACGAAGTAACAAAATGGCCCGAGAATGAATCTAGTTGATCAACATGAACGTTTTTTAATCGTTCATTATTTTATTGGATGTTAATTTGAAATTGGCAATAATTCTATTTTAATAATAAGTATAGGAATATCGCGACTCAAATTACCGATGAGGGCGCTGCAAATTGTAAACAAATATGGCGGAAGACGAGTAAACATTTTGCATTTCATATCACATCATCTAGCAATTTAGCATTCAGCTGCCATAAATATAGTAACTTCATGTGCTAGTTAGGGCGAAATAAAGGATAAAAAGGGTGGTAAAAGTAGTCAAACATCCCATAAGTGCTTCATTGCTAATTATATGAACTTTTTGGGTTGAAACAGGTACCCTAGTTTTTGTTTACTTACATTTTGGACTAAAATAACTGTGATAAACTGTATGGTGATACCATATTAGTGCTTGTTTTTGTTAAATAATGTTTAAATTAAAATAATATATTCTGCTTTTATAAGACTAATAATAGAAAAGTATAGACAAATTGCAACAAAGTGATTATGTTGTGTAAATAAACCTGTTCTCTGTTATTAAATTGTTACATGCCTTTTGGAGAAATGAATGAGAAACAGTTTCTTATACTAGGGCCAAACTTCCACGTATCTTCAATCTTACATACTTCACACATCTATTGACAGATTTTGTGGCATGACACCTATAAACACGACAGTTTGTGTTGTGCTGATTTCTTTTGAATCCTTTAATACCTTTTAAGTAGGTTCAAATATTTTCATCCAGAGGGCACATTCATTTTTGGAATCGCCAATAGGTATAGGAATCCCGCAAGCAGTGCCGCACCCAGGGGGGGAGCCAAGAGGCCATGGCCCCCTCAAAGATCTTTAAAAAACACTGATCTAACTGATTGCCAAGAACGACTTTGAAATGTCTCTAAAAATAACCATTATATACTGATACTGAAATAATATTTTACGTTAAAAGTTAAATTTAAAGTTAAAATGTATAGACTTAAAATATTATAATTGAACATATCAGTAAGTCTCCTTTGAAAAATGTTTTTTATATTTTAAGAATTATGTAAATTGTATGTAGGTACCTATACTCCTTATACAATATCGTAGAGTGTACGAAACCATAATAATTTATCGAGTGGTAATTTATTAATCAAGTTAAACAATTAATTTTCCGCTCCGAGGCAGCACTCTTATAATACAGGCACAGGCAAAGGCAAAAAATACTAGGGGCGATGCATTTTCTATCTCCTCACCCATTGTTGTCCCGGTCGGGGGACGGATGATTCACTGCTCGCTGTCTGATTTGGTGTTTATTATATCAATCCCCAATTATTTGAAGCATTGGCCCCTCCCAAGATTTTTTCTAGATACGCCACTGCCCAAAAGAATTTAATTAGTTTAAAATTCAACGCATGTTTATTTCCGTCCTAATTAAAATTACTTTATATACATATAAAAAAAAAACATCTATAGTATTCTTACACTTCCCAAATTATGCGTGATACGATGGATCATTATCTACCGATATCAGTAATTTTTAAATTTTCCATGGCATAACCGTAATAAATAACTTGAAAACCTACTGATTAATTTCCTTTCACTTTTATCAGTCACCCTGTAGAGGAGAGGTACTCGATTATGTAAACTCTACATATAATTGGTTTACGTGACCAACCTCAGGTAGCATAACTACGAGTTTTCCAAGGAAACAAACCAAATTTATGAACGCATTCGTATTGTTATAATATATATAAGGTTTTGAGGATAACAGACAAAATATTACATATTTTTTCCGCTATTAGTATTCGGAACGAAAACAAGTGGATTGTGCTTTATCAAGCCGATAAATTAAGATAATATGTAGACTCTGATGGGAGTCATCGACCATATAAATCCATCTAATTTGTTCAATATGTTCAGGTGGATCGAAAAGTCAGGTTTCTGAGAAGAAATAGATAAGGATAAGTGCGATGATAAAAGGCTATTTACTACTAAAGGCAGGAAAAGTGTTTACGCATTAAGTAGAAACTAATAATCGAAGATGGAGGTTTAGGTTTAATTTAGACAGGCGCTACTGAGAAGGTACGGAATAATTATAAGAGAAAATTAATGTATAGAATAACTCCAATCATTATCGAGATTGTGGGTTCGAATCCCATTCCACCATGCAGAGAATTTTTAATTACATTGCCTACTCGTATATTAAGGATGGGAAGAATGCCACCTTGGTGTTAATGTGAGAGATTAATATTGGTTGATGTTTGACTGTCCCCCTAAATAATGGGGTTTCCAGGTTTCCCTCATTCCAGCACTGAATGGTGGTTAAGACTGACCAATGTAAGTCGTTCCTGAGGAACAAATGCGACCTACTAAATAATAATAATATGCCGCCCCTCTCACACACAAATTTCAGACCGCCGAGCTAATGCTTGTGATTAAAATGAGGGGTAGAGATATTATTATTATTTAACAGTTTGCCTTGATGATAATTGGATAATACACTTAAAATTTTTATTACGAATATCATTATAATTTTTTTGATGAATATGGCTTACTTAATATTATTCTCCATTCTTTTTTTTTAGTTTCTATTAATTTTACTTTCCAGTAAAATAGGAACTCGAACTTCAATAAAATAATTTTGCAAATATTTTTTATATATAAAAAAGAAAAACAAGATTTAATCTTAACATTATTGAAAAACTAATTAACGGAGATTTCCGCCATATACATTAAAGAATCCAACGGTTAAAAAACACACTTTAAATGTGCAAAGTGCCCCCAAAAGGAAAGAAACCAAGCTGAAAAGTATTGGATAAGAGTAAACATATTATTGAGTATATTGACTGGAAATTCAAAACATCATTCAAACATCCATCCTAATAAGCCAGAACTACTGGTATTCAGTGGAACCAGAAGATTAATTAATGTATTTTTTAAATTTTACTCATTTTAGGGAGGCATACTTGCAAAACTTTCCTATAGAAACAATTTCCCACGACACACAACAGCGACACAAGTCGTTCCACGGCTTGTTGGTATATCAGAGAGATAGACCAAAGTTATACGTATATTGTTATACGTTCGACGTAGAGACTCTTAACAACGCATCAACGGAATTCTTTCGCAACTGTGTTGCAGACTTAAGATATTATAGTCGTAACTTCTACCCATTCAATCTGATAAACTGTAAATGACATATTTACTAATCTATATGCATCTATTACTTAGTTTAGTGGTTCCACTTCAGTTCAGTAATGAATGACACTGCCATAAATTACTATATTTGTGTACACAGGATGTTTACATAAACTAAAATTATCTTATAATAATTAAACATAAATTACTAAAATTATAAATTGGAAATTCGCAGAGCAAAAATATTTGCTTAAAGAAATAGGTTTGGTTAGACAAATATCCCCTTTTTTTATGCGATTGACAGAAATCTAGACAAAAATTATAAGTACACGCTCTCAGATCTTCAACTTCTAAGATAAAAAGTAAACTTACCCTAGAATCTCTAGATATATCCAAGCTTGAGGTTATTTGTATAGAAAATCTATTCGTCTATTTTTGGAATATGCAAAAACGTCAATTACACGATTACTAAAATCTGGAATTCGTGAATTTGGACCATCCTGCGCCATTGTATTTCTCAAAAAGGTTATAATTCTTTAAAGTGTTGAAAAACACTTTCAACACTTGTCATCGGTGCGGTAAAAATTAATTTTAATAATAAAACAGTTTCACTAGAATAGTCCGTGCGGTTTCGATCTATAAATAATTCCAAAATTGCTAAGCACAACAATCCAACCCTCGAATCGACTACAAGCTACTGGACCACTGTTGAGTGCTATTCGAAAATTGAACTCGCTATGTATTTTGGGTTGCAGATTCAATACCAACAATTTAATATATAAGTTTTAACATATTAAATTAAGTATTTATATTAGTTTCGATTATTAGATTATTATTGATATAGTTTTTTAAGTTTTATAGTTTAATTTTTAAGGGAGTGAACTGCACAAATGCACCTACAGTAATAGTAATCACTATATGATTAATATTATTATATATTCTGTCCTTACATATCCTTGACTCTTACGTGGCTTGCATAGTGCTTATATTATCTTCTGTATTACCCGAAAGTAAAGCTAACGAACTCGGGGGATCATAAAATACATTTAGGAAAACATAATTATGTCTAGGAATTTCTTAGGTGACCTAGATATTATGTCGCATATGTTTGTTTCCACATATTTTAAGGAAAAATGTATTGGAAGGTTTAGTAGAATTGTATAAACGTAAATCGACATTATCTTCATAGAAAGCATGAAAATCATTCAGACTAAAAGTTATCAAATGTAAAGATAAGTTTACAACCTGGCAGATATGAGTAATAATTTTAATAGGTAGAGAATGCAGATAGATATACAGGATTTTAGAGAAAGATGTTAATAAATTGTAAGTGCAAATTTAATACATTTAAAATAATGAAAATAAGTTTATTGCATCTTGAAACGTTTCGTTTTTGATATGGACATTGTTTAATATTTTCCTTTTTAAATAGGTTCTCATTTCTCGAAAACCTGTAAAGATATTGACATAAATTTTGGTACGCGCCAGAATGTCATCAAAGCAAGTTATATTTTTAGAAGAAATGGTTCGCTACTGACGTTTTGCAAAATTAATAGTTTTCTTAAAGTCCAATTAATTCTGCGCGAAAATTGACTTGGACTTCTTTGCTCTGATGCGTCGTTTTCGAGATAAAAAAATTTATCTATTAATCTTTACAATAAAGAGTCCATAAAATACAAAATTGAATAAAAATTTAGTTGGTATTTATCATTGTTCATTGACAGTGTCAAAGTGTCAAATGATTTGTTTTTGAAGTGTTAAAAAAGAAAATATAAAAAAAATCTATCTCGGAAGCAAACAGTGCAGCGCCCACGTTTTTCCATATTTTATATATTAGATAAATTAAAGAAATAAATAATGATAAAATAAATTTTTAGTGAGTTCCATTTAATCAACGAAGATTTAAAGGCTGACTTTGAGGGAAAATCTATGTTTTTACTGATCCTTCTAGCTTTATTTGAATCGATAATAATTGCGTGATCACAACAAGGACATTCACATGTAAATAAATATTTTAATATAAGCAAAAGCTAAATTAATAAACAGTCTGGCAGTCGGTAAACTCGTCGCACGCCGAATAATTATCCCTGAATGCAAATTATAAACATTGGCGGCGGAGCCGGTGACATCAGCAGGATAAACTGTCAAAGCAACAACGACGACGTACAACGAACTTTTCGCGCACCGATTTGCAATGTCCATATCCATTTTTGATAAGTTTATTGACTGCGAATGCATAAAGAATACTTATAAGCTATTTTTATCGTCTTAATGAAACGACAAGTTCAACCCAGACTTCTACATCGGTCAGAGAGGTTCGTCATTAGGAGGATTATTTGGTAAGGCTTGAAACGAATTCGGAACTAATTCATGATAGGTGAATCTTAACAGTGGTATGGCTTACGTACCACATACCACACGTAAAATCCACATAAAATCTTATGTAACGTGGCAAAAAGATTTTTTATGTGAACAGAAAAATAACTGGGTAAAAAGGAAATTTAGATGACAGTATAGGACTAAAGATTACAGGAAAGGCTGCATTAACATATATTCAAATATAAAATAAAAAACACTAAACTCAACTCCTTCAAAGAATCCGTATATTATACAGGGTGAATCTTTGATTTATAGGTATATATATTTTAGTTAGGGGTATATGTCGACATATTCACAGCAGATCTGTTAGGCCAGAATAAAAAGGCCATCAGAATAATAGTAGGTCTCCTAACAGGACACTGTAGGCTAAATAGGCACATGAATCTTATGGGACTGTCAGAAGATGCAACTTGCAGATTCTGTCAAGAAGAAGAGGAAACCTCAGTACACGTACTGTGCCAGTGCGAGGGCCTGACAAGACTGAGATTTCAAATACTTGGGGAAGGAAGACCAAGAGCCAATAGCTACATGGAAGAGCCTCTATCAAGGCTGTGGAGTCTAATGCAAAGGACAAAGCTGGACAGAGTGCTCTAAATAGGTTGGGAGTGCCACAATAGATCTTCTAGGTCGCGGTGGGCCAGGCCAGGGGGCCGACTCCTACATAAATCTAATCTAATCTAATATGTCGACATAAATAACACTGATATAGCAATATTTAAAAAAAAATGTATATTTGACAACAAATAACCACTAATAACAAATTGGTCCACATTTTGACTGCCGCTGATCGAACAGGAATTTTATATTAGCTGACCGGCTTTGCCAAATAGATCAAAGGTTCTCAAAGGTTCGTTGTCAAAGGTTCTCAAACTTTGGGATTAAAATTCCAAATTTTTTAAAAATTAATTACTCGCTTAATATTCCTAATTCCGAAAAATGACTTTTATTGTATTTATTTATTAGGCAAAATTTATCACCTCAAAATATAGGCACAAGTCAAAGATTCATCCTGTATACATATATGTTTCTTATGTCTTTCAATAATAATAATTAATAATTTAGTTCGGAGAATTGATTGATCATTGAAGTATACAGGGTGTCCAGTTAGTGTTCCCTCGGAAGATTGTACAAAAACGGCTAACTTTATAAAAAAACTTTCTTAACAAAACTTTTAATATTTCATCTTTACTACAACGTAAAATTATTTAGAATTATACAAGGTGTCACAAAAACGAGTTACACAAGAAAGTATAATTTTTTTTAATGGAACACCCTGTATTTTCTTCATTTTTGGATTCTACAGAAAATTCTAAACACATTTCATGTAGGATGTCCTATACCTATCTTCAACTGTTTTTGAAATATTGACAGGTGAATATTGACATTTTGCAACTTTGACACCCTGTAAAATCTAAGCGGTTTGAGATCAAGCAAAACGGTTTGCACATTCCTATCTTAACTTTTCATAAGCTATCGTTTGGTACTAATTTCAGAATTATCCAAAAATTTAAAATTTTCTGAAAATTTTAAAAATTTTTGATTCCTGTATAAATTTGAAATTAGTACCAAACGATAACTTATGAAAAGTTAAGATAGGAATGTGCAAACCGTTTTGCTTGATCTCAAACCGCTTAGATTTTTACAGGGTGTCAAAGTTGCAAAATGTCAATATTCACCTGTCAATATTTCAAAAACAGTTGAAGATAGGTATAGGACATCCTACATGAAATGTGTTTAGAATTTTCTGTAGAATACAAAAATGAAAAAATATACAGGGTGTTCCATTAAAAAAAATTATACTTTCTTGTGTAACTCGTTTTTGTGACACCTTGTATAATTCTAAATAATTTTACGTTGTAGTAAAGATGAAATATTAAAAGTTTTGTTAAGAAAGTTTTTTTATAAAGTTAGCCATTTTTGTACAATCTTCCGAGGGAACACTAACTGGACACCCTGTATATACTTGATATTTCATTTACTACATAGTAAGTATATATTATTCATCCAATGAGTCATACAAATTAGACAATTAAAATTATTTCGAAATTATTTATAAAGCTTTCACTTGAAGTTAATTATTGAAAATGAACAGATTATCCTAGTGATTTGCTGTATAAAGAAGCTCGACTGTTGGACATAAGGCAGCTATACTGTTATAATATATGCACGAAATTCCATCTTGCTAGATATAGCTTAAATTTGCCAGACCATCCTTATAGTACTAGACAAAAACATCATTATGTCACACCGTTAATGACAAAATCGATTGGTCAGAGATCAATCGAATATCTAGGACCTAAAATTTACAACTCCATTCCTATAGAAATAAAAAAGATTCATAATGCGAATCTTTTTAAAAAGAAAGTCAAATTTTTCATATTGGAGAGTAGACGAAACTTGTACTCGCACTTATTTAAAAAAAAAAAGAAAAAAATAAAAAAAAAATAACTCAATTGCAATTCTCTGTTTAATAGACAATATACAGTTCTACACACTGATTACTAAAAGGCTTCTGTAGATTTTACTGATCTTGTTGAATAATCTATCTATTCTGTTTTGTAGATTTTTATTAGTTTTAATTTTGTCATTATTATTATGTTCGTCTCTGTAATTACCTGTTTTCTCGAAACAAGTGCATTTAGCACTTATTGAGTACATTTATTTATAAGTTAAAAGCTGTATCTTTTGTGTTGAATTTTAGAAATTTATAAATAAATATTATTATTATTATTATTATTATTATTATTATTATTATTATCATATACTTAGGTCTGTATTTATAGTCGGTTCGATCAAACTCATACTTGAGCAATGCTCCGTCATAAGAAATTGTATTGTAAGTCTTGCTTAAGTTTGAGTTTCATCGAAGCACGGACTATAGGTCATTGGTTCATGTCTGGCTTCATGCGTTGAGTGAGAAATATATCTTAACGTAGTTGTCCTTACCCAGGATTGCCTGCATATCCTCCTTGAGGTAAAGAAGAAGAACAGGTTGATCGTAACCTGGATACTCGAACATCAAAAGAATGAAGTTGATGAACTTGAATGTAAGGATTTAGTAAGAAGTAAAAGGCTCTAATAGACGTGGAGTACCCCTGTCATACTTTAAAACATAAATAGGACTGTTCTGCATACATGGAAACGCAAAGTAAGTTACTGGCAGGAAAACATACTTGCAGGATATCATGGCAGGGCAGTGTAGACGAAATAAAAACGTTTTTCCACGGTCGGGAGTAGAAATCAGTTTCTATGACATCAAAATTGAAACAGAAGTAGTCGATTATTCCCAAGGGAGTATAATGCTCCCAAGGGAGTTTACATTATGGAGAACGTTTTTCATGCAAAAAAAGAGGTAACATTGAAATTATTTATTGACATTTCAATTAAATGTAACATTTGTACAATTTTCAAAATTAATATTAGAAGGAATATTACTTTCGCTTACATTTAAAGTTTTTGTGATTGCGCTAGTGGTGGTACCTACTAAAACGTGATTAGCAATTTTGGTCTTATTTTCAATGGAGTTCTCGACATAACCCTCAGCGACTGTCGTTGATTTCCAACCAGCATGACGCTTTATTGTCGTGATATCCACACCAGCATCTGCCAGTAATGTCGCTGAAGATCTTCGTAAGCAGTGACCAGTATAACATGCAGCATCAGGTAATTTTAAATACGAAGCTACTACACTAGGAATTTTTCCGATGGTATTCTTGCCAACTGGCTGCGAACTACATTTTCCTGCTTTGTAGTAAAAAAAAAGGCGCTTATGCTTGACGTGGGGAGAACGAAGGGACAGGTATTTTCGATACAATTCAAGCATATTTCCCACATCGGTAACCACAAAGGTTCGTGGAATCTTTGTCTTAGTGTTTGGAATTTTTACAATCAAGGATGAGCCTACATCCTCAATATCATCTACAGTTAAATTGACTAGTTCATCAGTTCGACAAGCTCCGGCAATCCCCAGAATTAATACAACCTATAAAAAATCAAAATACTAAATAATTGAAATACCTAACAACAAAAGTAATCTTACCTTAATCATTAAGAATTCTTTGTCATCTGCAGTTGATAGAAAACGGTCGATTTCACCCTTTGTCAATATTTTCGATTTTTTCGCTTGATATCCGTCACCGGTTCTTTTCAAAAATGCGATCAGTTTGGGGAATTTGCTTATATCTATGTTGTTGTAAATTATCAAGCATGACTTAAGCATAGAATATTGCGCCCATAATGTGGAAGACTTGTAATTCTTTGCATTTTCACTGAAGTATGCCAACAAAACATTCTCGCTGTATACTTGAATATTTTTCTCGGCGCACCACGTTTTGAACCGATTGTAAGCTATATCGTATAAACATCTTGACTTCGTAGGTAACAAATTGCTTATTGCAATATTTGCAGCCTCCACAATCTCTTCCGAGTCACTATTATTCATTGTGCACTAAACAAACTGTAAACTAAACCAAACTAACATCTTAATTTGACAATTCTTTTTGTTTGTTTATTTTGTAGTTATGACAATAACTCAACGACTACTAAATAAATGCTCAAATCCGAATACAATAATTCTGGTGCTAGTTACTTCATAATAACAAAATATGTGTTTTTAAGTTAATGAGACCGTGGAAAAAATAGTATATACCATTCGGGAGAAATGCTATTTTGTCGTCGGTGCATTGTAGCCCTCTGGCTTCAAATTGCACCTCTGCCAAAATAACGCATTTCTGTCCCTTATAGTATAATATACTATTACAACACAATTAGATTTGACCAGCAGGTATGACCTTGAAGTTGTTGTTGGAAGGCAGCGCGGTTACCCGCAGCACTCAGGCCTTTCGACCCATTGTGCCTGCCGCTAGTCGAGAGCTATAGGAAGAGACCCGTGCTATGCGCATAGCCCAACACCCGTTCTAGTGGAAGCTCTCTAATGTTCTGTGCAGGAGAAATGCTGCACCCAGATGTTTGTGTCTCTTGATCATGAGGCAGGCACAGCGACAGAGGATGTGAATGAAGTCCTCATCATCGTGTCCGTACAACCTGTAGCTTCTAGTATCACTAAGGCCGATAGTGTTAAGGTGCTTGTTGAGATGTCCATGACATGTCAACAGTCCTGACAATCCTTATGCTGTTACGACTTAGCGCAATTATTGATCGAGTTACGTTCGACCAAAGCCCTTCAATTAAGATCCTGGCTTGTCGCAGCCCATTCCCGTTCGACCATTCTTCCTCTGATCTTTTCTTGATCCAGTTTTCAATAGACCTTATTACATAACTAGGCGGAAGTCCAAATACTATTTCGGTCCCTGTAAACTGTATACTTGAGCCTCTTTTAGTCATTGCATCGGCCTCCTCATTTCCTGTTATGTTGTGATGACCCAGGTCAATTTTACTTGGTTGTTCTGTCCCAATTGGGCCAGACCATTAATACACTCTAGGAACCGCCCTGAAGGTGATGCTGTAGAAGATCAAGCCATGTAAAGCCGCCTGACTGTCGGTGCATATCTGGGTATGCTCATTAGAATATCTTCTTTTGAGATTTTCCTGAACACATGCAGAGATAGCAAACACTTCCGCCTGAAAGACCGTGGGCATACTTTCCCAAGGAGAAGGATAGTCTCGCCCTTGGGCTCACGCCTCGGACTCCCGCCCCTGAGCTCTGGTCTGTCTTGGGCCCATCCGTAAACCAGACGAGCCCATGAAGTTAAAGTTAAGGAAAAACATATTGTCTGTGTTGTTTTAAGGTTTTCCTTAATTGGTACGAAAGCAATAAAGGCGGTTTAAGCCTATTAAAGAGACGAATATGAGAGGGATATCTAAAATAAAAGCGCAAAACAAGAATTACAATAGTTATGTTTTGTTACAATATTCGCTTATGTTTTGATTTTATGATGGATGTTTTTTTTTTGGTGAGCCAAATGCAGAATTACGATTGACGCAAAAAAGTTACCCAGCATTTACTTTTCTGATTAAAAGTGAAGGTGTACGGTCTACATCAACTTAAAACAATGTATAGATGATAGAACAGATACAAAATGATGTGCAAAAAGCACACATATTACACCCTTTTGGCGTTACTTTAAAAGCAACGGCGTTACTTCAAAAGGAATACTAAGAAATATAAATCTTACTGTATATAGACACTATTCTTGAAAGGAGTTGGAGTGTGAAGATAACACTGACGTAATTTTCCACATAACACCAAAACACTATACTGCACTCGAGGCGCATTTCCGGAACCAAGTTGGCATCATCCGGAGGTTAATATCTTTAAATTCTTAATAACCTTTTAATCATCTGAAGATGATTAAAACTGAACAGTTTAAAACAGAACAGTTTTAATCATCTCCACATAATACCAACTTGGTTGGCGAAACGGGCGTCAAGAGCAGTATAGTGTTTGGTGGATAACTACGTTCGTTTTATATAGACACTACGTGAATCTCATCTCATTATGTATATTAGTGATGTGCAGTTCATGACCGAATAGTTCGCATGAACTATTCACTTGAGGTGAACTGAACGAACTGTTTCATATAGTTGCCACTGAATAGTTCATTTTGAACTGTGTGTGAAATTGTACCATTCATTCACGTTTTCGTTCCCTCGTTCGAGTCAGTTTAGTTCTTTAGTACTTCATGATTCAACATGTCGGACATGAAACATGAAACTTAAAACCGAAAAAGAAAACTTTTCAATTTAGTAATTTAAATGAATTATTGCTCTGAATCGATAAATTTAGCGTTTTTGTTATCTGAAATTCTGAACCATTTATGTATATTTTATGAACTAATAAAATAATTTACTTCAAAAGTTGATAATAAACGTAAAATATATTTCTATGTAAAAAAATAATACGAACAAAAAAAAGAAAGTTCAACATAGTAAAATTATAGTAGGTACTGTACTACTGTACATACTTTTATATAGATACAAAATTTATAGATTATAGTTTAAAAGTATTACTTGTGACAATTTCTAATGTTTTATATACCATTATTTGGTTGTCATTTGTCATGAAGAGTATGGGTACCTACTACCTACTACTGCAAATATATTCGGTCCGCAAGGAAATCAAATACGAGACGAACTGTAGTTCGTTTTAAACTGTAAAAAAGAACTATTCACTTAGGTGAACTGTTTCGGTCCGAACTATTCACCAAAGTGAACTGGAATGCCCATCACTAATGTATATCATAAATAATTATTAATAGTAATAAAATTAAAATACAAACATTAATGGCTTTTCAGGGCATTTTAACATTGAAAATGCTTATGGGATCGCGAAATGTTTCGATGAAAAGTGTAACGCGATGAGCATGTCACACCGACATGGTTAGGTAGTGGGGGACCGAGTAGAGCGGGCGGCGTGGGCGCATAGTTTGGTATTCGCATTCGTATATTGCAAATTGCAAGTCTGAGAATCTGAGCTCTCATGTGAATGTGATATACAAGGTAGCAAAGCTGTAAGTCGCAAATGGTAAGTTCTCAAATTAGAAGGTAACTTTGCAAGCTTTGAAATGTATGCGCAAAACAATGTATGACAATTTTAAAAAGCAATGGCACTAATATCTAGTGTTGTTACAAGTCATAAAAATATCAGTAATAAGTACTCGTAGCCTCAGTAACAGGATACTTAATACTTGATATGTGCTGATAGCAATAATTAGATAAATAAAAATTAAACAGTCTTGATAAACAATGCAATGTGTACTCAGCGGGGTGTAGCATGATATTATTAAAAAGATTTCAACTTCACTAAATGAATCGAAAAATAAATTGCAACACCAGAACGATCTTATCGAACAACGCAAACGACGCACACGTTGGGTAAGGTCAGGTTATCTTATATTTATCTGAAATTTAGCAGAGTAAACATTATTTGGTCTTTGTGAATATCGTGTTTGTGTTAGAAAATGCAAAATATATTTTCCCCGCCGTTATAGAAGATAGGTGAGAGATAAGTGACTAACTTGTTTTTTAACTTTGAGAGTATATATAATTTTAGCGATACGTACAGGAAATTACGTGATGATATGTTTTCAAGAGGTGAATAGTATCGCTTTAAGCGAAAACAGTTTGGACGTCACAACACAAAACGTGGTAAAATTTATACGATTGTCAAAACGTCAATGAAAATTTGAGTAACTTAATACCGTAACGGCGAGTTCTAAGTATCGAAATATGTAGCGAAATTGAGTTTGGGAATTGATACCGTCTTCAAAACTGTCTGATATCATTATTTTCAACATCATTTTAAGATGTTTGGAAATGGTTAACATTCATTTTCATGTTTAAAATATCAATTAGGTTATTTTACAATATCAGAATATAAACAACTGAACATAAATTAGATAACATACAATTGAAAAACAATCCATGTGGCAAGGGCAGCGCCGGGGGTGGAAATCGAACGCAGTAAATAGGGGACGTCAATAATATTGTGACAGTAATTTAAACTTTAAAAAATTTCCTAGTATTACCAGAGCTTGTTAAAAATAGATATTTTGCACTGACTGAAACACTTCCTTTATCAAGTAGGTAAATTAAATTATAGTGTGAAAACTTCAGCAGTTCATGTTATACTGCAGTTAAGAAAAGCCGTACCCAAGTTCACTTTCTAATAGCAATTACCGCCCTATTTCTATTTAGAACTAGAATTTTTGCACACCACGTTATGGCGCAGAACTTTTGAGTTAGTACTATTTTTTTAGAGCAAAAGTGCTTCATCTTGCCTACAAGAATTGGGCTTTTTTCAGTGGTATGTTATTTATTACATTAATATAATAACAATAACCCACGAAGATATGAGCGTACAAAACAGATTTTTTTGGGCCACTGTGTAATACTTCCAACACATTTATAAAAATTTGTAATTTAACAAATCAAACAAATCAAAGTACATGATGTTTACCTATACTTATGTTATAATTGATGTTATATTGATATATTGGTGATATATTGTTATGTTGATATTATATAGTTCATATGTAAATGATGTTACTTTGAGAATAACTTAAGGACACCTCTAAGTACTACAAACAAACGGTGTAGCGCTGGAATGTCGGTGACGTCAACAACAGTCGATCGTCGACCATAATCATAATTCAACTTCATGTCGACTGCGAGTTTCCACGGTGAATCACCAGCTCACAGGTGTGGACAATTTCAAAATGGGTTTATTGTGCCGTCCCTAGCTGGTACTAAATTTTCCAACTGGTGTCTGATATCCATAATTACTATCATTATTATTAATGGTATACTCATTAAAGCAAATTCATTCTGTGAACATACCTGATAAGAATCAAAATGTTAACAAGTTTTATAAATTCTTATAGAATAATACTTGAAATAATAAGTTTATCTCTGTAATAAATGTATTTCTAGTATATTTTTTAAATTTTATTCTGCACGTATAGGAAGGCACAATTAATAGGTAAGTCGTTGCCTCGATAAATTCCGAAACATCGAGATTTGATTTTTATTTTATTTTGAAACTGTTCAACAGGCAAAGGCCAACTACAGAATGCAGGAGGCTACGTATAAAATACATAATAACAATATAACATATAATGAAAACAATATGAATAAAGTACAACCAAAGAATACAAAACAATTATTTTATATAAACAGATTTAAGGGCATTGCATTGCAGGTCAGGCTGCAAGAAAAAATTAACATTCGTACGAAGAGTTTTTAAGTAAAACGTGTTATACTCTCGGGAAGAAGTTCTAGGACAATGCAAACATAATTTCTCAAGTATTTATACATTGTCTACTTTATTATGCAAAAGATTAAACAGAAATCGTACAGATTGATAAGTGCGTCTGGCCAAAAGTGTTACCTTAGTCCAAAGACTAGTTACAGAATGTCCCTTAAGAATTCCCAGTGTCCCACTTTGCGATATCCTATTGGAGGATAAACTCCATCCGATTTAAAGCTCAGTAATTTCAGAAACTTGCGCTGCACAGATTCGATGTTGCCAATATATATATTGTAATAAGGATACCAGACAATGGAAGCATATTCCAATTTAGATCTTACAAGACTATTAAAGAGCAATTCGATGGTTTTGGTATCTGTAAAATCTTGACTGCTGCAAACAATAAATCCTTATGTTTTAAAGGCAGCTGATACCATAAACTCAATATGACTGGTAAATGAGAGCTTTTATCGAGAGCTTGCTCCAAGGTTAGGAAAAATTTCAGGCCAGAATTCCATCAATGTTATGTTATTCTAGACGTCGTCAGCGTAAAAGACATGACATGACTATCAAGGGCTCACTCACAATCACTAGTAGGTACTTCCTGCAGTAAACAACTTGAGATGATCCGCACGTAAAAGGTAGTTGACATCGAGATCATGACCAATGTCGTTTACACATATGTTAAATAATAGAGGGCCGAGAATAGAGCCCTGAGGAACACCTGAGGTAGCAAGATATTCGACAAACCTGAAACGTTGTAAACGACATATTGTTTTCTGTATCGGAGATATGAATTAAAAACGTTTAAAAATGGTTCTGACAAACCAAATCCTTTAGAAGAATGTAATGATCAAGTCTGTGGCACGTCTTCGAAATATCTGTCATCTGCCGAATACAATCATCTATGGATTGCGTTATGAATTGTATTATATAAACTAGATTCGATACAGTAGACCTACCTGTCATAAATTCGTGTTGGAACGATGAAATTCTGTTACCAATGCTTTGGTATAAGATTTTGCGAAGCAAAAATCCAAATACTTTGCAAAAGTTGCATATACGAGGTACACGACGGAAATTTTCAATATTCAATTTATCACGTTTCTTATAAATGAGCCATACTTTCGACAGCTTCCAGATGTTTGAAAAACTTGAAGCTCTAAGGTACAAATTGAATAAAATGGTGGAGACGCGAGCACCCAGGGGTAGTCCTTGAGAAGGAAAGAAGGCACTGAATCAGGTCCAGACGTTATTTTAGATTTTGCATTCTTTAAAGCTTCTAGGACTTCCTTTTCCTCAAACTTATTCATATGTACTACATACCTACTGACCATAAAACGCATCAACATAGTCTACCTCAGAGTGAGAGGAAGAAGTATTAAAATATTCTGCATATTAGTTTAAGATATCAGAAGGATTATCTAAGGTTCTACCATTAAAATGCATGTGATTTGAGACACTAGTTGAACCAGTCTTGCTTTTTATGAATGCCCAGAATTTATTGGGATCGTTATTGGCGATTCCTAAAATTAATGCGCCCTCTGCATGAAAATATTTGAACCTACTTAAAAGGTAATTTTTGGAGGCTTATTGCTGATATAATGATAAATAACACGTATTTGGGTTTGTTTAACGTAATAATTTAGTGGTGCTTGTGATTTTTTGGTATTACAAAGTCAAAAACGACGTGGTTAGTATTTGTACATCTTTATTTTTACATTTTAAAATAGCATTCAAAAGAAATCAGCACAACACAAACTGCCGTGTTTATAGGTGTCATTCCACAAAATGTGTCAATAGAAGTGTTTAAGATTGAAGTAGAAGTTTGGCCCTAGTATAAGAAACTGTTTCTTATTAATTTCTCCAAAAGGCATGTAACAATTTAAAACAGGGAACACGTTTATTTACACAACATAACCACTTTGTTGCAGTTTGTCTATACTTTTCTATTATTAGTCTTATATAAAAGTAAAATATATTTTAATTTAAAATTCATATAATTAGCAATGAAGCACTTATGAGACGTTCGGCTGCTTTTACCACTTTTTTTAACCTTTATTTGGCCCTAACTAGCACATGAAGTCACTATTTATGGCAGTTGAATGCTAAATTGCTAGATGATGTGATATGAAATGCAAAATTTTTACTCGGCTTCCTCCATATTTGTTTACCATTTGCAGCGCCCTCATCGGTCATTTGAATCGCCAATAGGAATGTTATTTTCAGCAGACTACATATAATTCTTGTAAGCAACGTCCAATATCCAACTTAACTTTAGCCCTTAACCTACGGAATTTATTATATATGGTTAATATCAGCACTATTTCTATATTTATGTAACATTCTAGATTTCAGTTTAATGTCCCTATAATGTGAGGGTTGAATAATGGAGTATAAAAGTATAAAACAAACACAATGCTACCTCCTGTAATACAATTTGAAAAAGTTAACCTCAGTCCGAAACAACGCAAATGCTGCATGAAAGGACAATATATTTTGGAAACAAAAAAACATGTAGAGAGCGCCACTATTTTAGTAATTTATTAATGTCCATACACTCCCTGGCGCATTCGCCATTTCCACTAGTCCATCAATATTTACAAAAATCGTGCTGGAAGAACATGCAATATGCGTAATACTTTTTATCGTCAGGTTCTCACAGCATCAGGTTATATTATTTATTCCATCTCAGCATTATAAATTCACTGAGAAAGCCTATAAATAGGTATTATCGTAACTTGTTTTGTAGCTGGAATAATGAGAAAGCGGTATCTTAACCACGTTATTTCATTTAACCTTCAAAATAAATATCTACTCCTATAGGTACATCTATGAGTTGTTCTTACAGAATATACGTGACATTGGTGGTCAGCCACATCATGTTAAAGCTTCGAATAAATGGGTATAAAAATTTGTAAGTAAATTGAAGACTAGCAAATATGTTATATTGCTGTTCTTTCCGTAATCACTTATGGGCCTTACGGTGTAGAATAAATATATTTTTATAGACTTTACGAGGAAAACCTTACTTACTGGAGTAAGTAAGGATGGACAAGATAGGCAACGTTCTGTACAAAAAGCATCATCGATTTGCACTTAACACTTAAATAAGGTAATAAGTCAAGCATCAGAACATTTTAGTAAAAACCAATGACAGTTCAGATTATTCAGTCCACACGTGATAAGAAGGCAACATGAGAGTTCTTTCTTATATACGTAGTACTAATACCTACACCATTTTCTTTTTTCTTACTCGTAACTCATTTAGTTGCTTGCGGTATGTCGAAAATACTGATTCCGTTATCAATACCAAAATGATACTCGACCACATCGAGTTCCCTAACCCCCCAGTGATAACCTTTGCCCCCTACCCTAAAACGGCGACCTCACCTAAACCGATTGGACTCACCTAAGACGACTTTCTAGCAGATAATCCCCAAAAATATCCGAAAAGAAGGCACTGCACATATCACAGATAACAAAAAATTATCACCCCGACGACGATCTCGATTTCGCTGCAATCGTGGCGGCTACGAAGGCGACAAAACAAAACAGTATCTGGCACATAAACATATGAGTGTGACACACATGCATGGATCACATGATTTGCTTTGAAGGTTGTGGAGAGTCGACTGTCGCGCGATGGTGAACGCCGCGTATTGCAACTACGGATCGGAGTGTGCTCTCTGCGTCTTCTGCGTTCTGGGCTCGGCGTACGCCGCTCGATAACGAGACGGGCGACGTTGCCAAGTTAAGCCACGAAAAAACGGTACTCAATCGGCGATTTCAATTATCGATTAGGGCGCCTGTCCAAACATGGAAGAAAACTGTAACATAATGGAATAAAGATTCGGTGAATGAAGAAAACGCACGTGGGCAACGTCTAGTTTTAGTTATCCTAGTAAATATAAATTGTATTAGTGAAACGATGCGGTACAGAATTGTTCTTTGAAAGGATGCGTAAATTATTTATGGAGTAATTGAAAACCAATGCGTATTTGCTTTTAAGGTTGTTTGAAGGAGAAGCCGAAAACAACTACTCCACAGGCAATGTGCCCCGACTGGCATTGCATTACTCCGGCATCTCCATAAGAGTCGCGACATCTTTCATCGAGATCAACTAGCAGACACTGACCGGTTCCGCGCTTTTTATGCGCTCATCAGAGTATCAGAGTATCATGGTAATAGTGAGAAACACACAGTAGTGCCCTCTTTGGGTCTTTGCACTCTTTGCTACTATTTGTCTGACAATTATTGTTAAATCAGGTGTTAATCAGGACCTTCAAAATCCCCATATAGGTATGCGAAATGTGAACAAAAAATATACAGGGCGTTTCTTTCTACACGATATCAAAGTTAAGCAAAATATCGAATTTCAAAAGCACTAGACGAGTCAAGTGTGCCAAGGAATTATGTCAAAACAGTTGAATGTTATATGGAATCACTTAAATTTAACTTTTTGCCCAATATTTTTGTTATAATTTTTATTCTTATGTTGATGCCTTATGTATCTGATTGACATTCATGATTTTCTATCTATAATTCTATTAAATGTAGGGTAAAATTAAATTTAAGTGATTCCATATAACATTCAACTGTTTTGACATAATTCCGTGGCACTCTTGACTCATCTAGTGCTTTTCAAATTCGATATTTTGCCTAACTTTAATATCGTGTAGAACGAAACGCCCTGTATATTTTTTGTTCAAATTTCTCATATGGGGGTTTTGAGGGGTCCTGATTAAAGCTATCATGCCAGATTTGAAATAAAAAAAAACGGTTATATTGAATTACAGTGGTATAAAAAAATCGTAGCAGGGCCTGCATGTTCGTATTAAAAGAGTTTTTAATACCCTTTGAAACAAAAACAGTTCAGTTGATTATCTTGAAAAATAAAGGTTTTATGGATTTGTACATGAATAAAAAAAACAGTAGATATACTAGTCATTATATGGTTAGCAAAAGTTTTAAATATTTATCATTTGTAAACTTGTTTGACCCATAGACTTTCTATAATAATATTTACATTTGATATCTATATACCCATATAAAAAAAAAAAAATAGAAAATAAGTCCTATTTACTGTGGTCGCTCAATGTAGAACAGTGAGTTATGCGTATAAATTTTTATTAGAATGTACAGTTTACAAACAGTAATGCTCGTTCATCATTTGCATTGAAATCATTTTCTCACGGAAAATACCATACCTATAAATTCACCGCACTTAAAAATCATATAAATATATAGGATTTTTCATTAAAAAAAAGGAATATACCTAGTAACTTTTTCGCAACTTAATATCGAGGATTTCCTGAATTTTAAGTTGGATCGGCAACACCGTAAGAGAAATTATCTAAACACATCGTCAGGCCGGGTCGACCGCAATCCACCAGGCACCGAGTACAGGTTCAACGTCGGTCAGGTGGACGGGGCGATTTTTACATTTTGTCAAACAAAGAGCTTAGAGAGAAGAAGTATGCAAAAATGCGGACGAGGTCGGCGGAGATAGTTGTCTGGCCTGCGAACGACCGTTTTCGTTTCGCGGCGAGGTATCTTACCGATTTGCTCTCTTTCCCACATACCTACCGTACAGTAAATACGACGGGAATGTAGACACTCGTCGAAACGTCATATGGCCGCGGCGCGTGACGGCGCGTGACGGCGCGGAAATGCTGTCAAAAGGTTTCTTTTCGTATTTCCCAAAGTAATGATACTAAAGGTAAAAAAAACTTAGCGAGACGACTTAGTTGAAAAACTTTAGTTAGTAAAGTTACCTTAGAAAAACCTTAGTTAAAAAACATAGTTGACAGGGTTGGTTGTTGTTCACTACAAAAAAAAAAAAATATATACTAGACAAAAATATGTAGATCTAACCGGTTTAAACTGGACAGGTCAAAATCAAAATTAATGGTTTTTGTCTCGTCCACTTCAAACAATTTTCAGTTCTCAGCGATTTCTCAAAATAAAATCCTCTGACATGCGTGTGTACTTTAATTCAACATTTTGGTGTAGTGGATCTATATATATACTTAGGACCAATCAGAATGCAGATTTTTTCAATCCAATCAATCAGAACATGTTGCTTGGATTTACCACATCTCACTGTTAAATTAACGAACACGCTGCAGTTCTCGCTGACTTGTATTTCCTGTTAAGAGGGTTAGTTGAGCTCTCACAACCGTGAATCTGCCATCTTAATTTGAATTGCATATAGCGAGCAAGCATAAAACAGCATCTATAAACGCGCCAGAGGTGCAAGAGCCGCTCGCAAGCCGGGCATGAGTCGAGCCGCGAGCCTGCGTTTAGACAAACAATCCTGCTGCGAGCCTTCTGCGGACCTTGATCTTGACAAAATGAGCGTGTCACGAATTTTCAACGAACTTTTTAGTTAGGTCTTCTACATGGTGAGCAATGATATCAAATCACTATATTTAACTAAAGTTTACAGAACTGTGTCTGACGATGAACAAGCGTTGGTTTTCTGTTCTTGCTGACTTGTATTTCCTGTTAAGCGGGTTAGTTGAGCTGCCACCACCGTGAATCTGCCATCTTAATTTGAATTGCATATAGCGAGCAAGCATAAAGGAGCATCTATAAAGTCGCGTATAAACATTGCGAGACGTGCAAGAGCCGCTCGCGAACCCCGCATGAGGCGAGCCTCGAGCGTGCTTTTTGACAAACAATCCTGCTGCGAGCCTTATGCGAACCTTGATCTTGACAAAATGAGCGTGTCACGAATTTCCAACGAACTTTTTAGTTAGATCTTATACATGGTGAGCAAAGATACAAATAACTATTTTTAACAAAAGTTTATAGAACCGTGTCTGACGATGAACAAGCGTTGGTTTTCTGTTCTTGCTGACTTGTATTTCTTGTTAAGCGCGTTAGTTAGCTGTGACCACCGTGAATCTGCCATCTTAATTTGAATTGCATATAGCGAGCAAGCATAAAAGAGCATCTATAAAGTCGCGTATAAATAATGCGAGACGTGCAAGAGCCGCTCGCAAGCCGCGCATGAGTCGAGCCTCGAGCCTGCGTTTTGACAAACAATCCGGCTGCGAGCCTCCTGCGAACCTTGATCGTGACAAGATCGTGCCAGGAATTTCCTACGAACTTTTTAGTTAGGTCTTGTACATGGTGAGCAAAGATATAAAATAACTATTTTTAACTAAAGTTAAAAACCAGGACTTGGTTTTATGGAAACGAAATCTCATAGGAAATGAGATCTAAACAAAACTGAATAAATATTTCGTTATCTAATTGACTAACCTCTATGAACAGAACACACAACAAACAACACATACATGCTATTTTTCAGGATCATTCTGAACAGTTTATGTAAGAAAACATTTAAAATAAAGAAGACAGATACTCTCGAAATCCTTGGAATGGAAGTCGATAGAAAACGAAGTATTTCAAAAATGAAATTATACTTTTTTTCAAATAAATAAGAAATTCATAAACTTTACAGCATCAGGGACGAAAAATTCCGAAAAACCAGCGACGTCTCATGAAAGATCCGAAAAAAGAATCAATTAAATTAAAATAATTGAAGAAAGGATTTCAAAATTTAAACTCATATGAACTGAAAACAAATATCATCACAGTATAAAGTTTTATTCAAGTGTGTATATACATATACGAGTATAAAGATATAAAATCCAGAAATATGTCAAAATTCCCTGATATTTCCCTGACTTTTCCCTGATCAGTCAAATTCCCTGATATTTCCAGGTTTCCCCAGTTTTCTGGGACTGTTTCCTCAGTTTTCTAAAACTGAGAAAATATTGCAGGGCTAACAATTTTCTAATTGAAATTCCTTGAAATTTAAGAACTGGTATATTTATTTTTCGCAGTGTTCTTCCAGTCCATTTTGTTTGTTGCATGATTTGCAGCATATAACAATTTTGTCAGAATGATGTTGGGTTGGGTATAATAATAACAGTGACTTTCATATTTCTTCCCAAATATACATAAGCAAAAAATATTCGATCACTATCAATCATTACAATATTTACATTATAATATGCCATGCAAGTCAACAGCATTTTCATTTCAAATTTATGCAGTCTTAGCTGTTAAGATTTTATTATTGTATGAAGTCTTCATCATATGGCATATATTTTAAAACGTTTCTTAAAACTTCACAACTTGCAACGCTTTTAACTATAAACATTACGTTTACATCTTGGCAACGTCGCAGCATTTAAGTGGCTCATAAAGACACTGGCAGCGAAGTATTAAAATGTCAAGATTACAACTGTTAACATAATAAATATGTACTGATAAAGAATAAGTAGGTACGGCTTTGTTTCTGACACACTTGCAATATATGACCACCATATATATCTCTTACTGCTAAATTTCCATGACCTTTTGAAAGACTAATTAGTGAGATCACTGTACAAAAATCTGTAAAACGTAAACGACTACCAAAAAAGTAATTTTTTATTAGATAGTGGCATTAACCTACCAGTTATGAGTGAATCTATAAATCTCAATTTTTTAAAATTCTAATAAAAAAAATTTATTCTCACCAATTTCATTTTCCCCATATTTAAGTTTTATTGTATACTAAGGAGGATATAATCTATATATTAAAACGCGTCGACTCTGATTAGGTCTAAATTCCGTCGCCGAATCGACAAAGTTTCTAAGCTATCCCCTCCGGGCGGAGATCGCGAAGTGATTCCCGCGGGCGACCGGAGGTCGGCCCGAGCCTTTCTCCCATGCGTAGGGGCCTTTTCGTCCCGTTTCTTACGCGTTTTCCCAATTTAAACGCCTTTTCAAAAAACCTCTGCAAAATTTTCGTCGATCGCCGTTCGACGAGAGAGATGCGGCTAGCACAGGCGTTTGTTCTCGCGCCTAATGGTTCCATCACGCCTGCTGAAATTCCGCGGGAACCCCTCGACTTTTTTTCTATTTTTTACGGTTTCGAGAACCGCTTTACTGGAAACTTCCGTCCTTTCTCTAATCCTTTGAGATTTTTTTTTTCGAGACCGTACGTCGAGTCCTTCTACGTCTATTTCGTCTTTGAAAAATCGCGTCCGTCTCAACTTCTTTCTCATGTTATCTGCCGATGTGAGATTGAACTAACAACAAGTCCCTCCTACGAAAACTGTCAAATTAATTAAAATTCAGATAGGTTATTTTCCTATGAGAAATATTGCTAATGGAATCAATAGTACCGACTGCCAAACACTTCTGATTACCAAAATACTGAAGCGAAACGTTTTTCCAATTAGAATATCGGTAAAAATTAATTTTTCAGGTTGACACGTACAGTTTACATACTTAAATGTCTTAGGGTCAACTTCTGGCAAGTGGCGTGATAGTGCAATGGGAGCAGGTCGTAGGATTCAAAACATGGTAATGCTGATTTCACGAGTTCGAGTCACGCTGGAGGCAATTTTTTTTTTACATTTTAATTCCAATTATTTATTAGTATTAGTGTCTTTAGTCCCTTTCATTATCCGTAGTTTTCATTCTTTCTGCAGATAAAGTTTGGAATTAATTCGTTCATTTTGGAAATCTGTAAAATTCATCATTTTAGCTTACAAAAGTAAATATCTACAATATTAATTTACTGCAACAATTATGACAGCAATATATTTTTTGTCCCATTGATAAAATTGATAAAAATGTTTACTGAAAAATAAATTCTACTTTCAGCACTTAAAAAATTATGATTTGTTGTTTGATGATTATGAATGATGTTTTGCCATCAAGAATATAGGGTACTCTTACAATTCATCAAAATATTAAGAAAAATCGTTTAGTATAATTTCATCAACATTCCAGATTCAAAATTTTGAACATAATTTTTTTTATCAATTCGGCATGTTTATGTCATACATATTTTTAATATTATTAAAAACACACGCTCACAAGAAAAGTTCATTGTCCTGCAGACTGAAGCGTCTAGGAATCAAAATTGTTAAAAAACACATGAAAAGACTACATAAAGGACTGTTTTCAATACATTTACATTGGCATTTACCAAAACAAACGTATGTCAAAAAAATATTTCACTAAACGTTATTAATATTAGAATGACTTCTGTGCATGGTCAATTTATAGAATAATAAAACGGTAAATCCACCATGACTACTGTGAATAAATAGAATAATACAATAACTGAAATAACAACCATGGAACTAAGTACCTACTGTTACTATCTAATATATTTTTTTTCATGCATACGAGATAAGCGCAAAATACACAAAATTAAAATTAAATTGTTATCATTTTGACCTCTACGCACCGATACCCACTATAGGGAGTTCAAGAGAAAACAAGAAAAATACAATTCTGAACCATAAAAACGATAGTAGCCTACAAATATAAAGAACAATAATAAAGGCCTCTAAATAAACATGGACAGATAACATAAATTAAACGAAACTGATAACGGCGATTTGCCTATCCACAAAACAAATAGAACGAATATCTTATTAATATTTAAATAACTTATTCCAATAGGTAATTTACTATGGAAAAATGGAACTTTTTAAAACATATTATGACCTGGGTTACTATTTTCATTAGTAAGTGCTAAAGTGCCTGTAAATGTTGCTTTGTCTGGAATTATTTCGATATCTCGGTCATGAAAAATATCTCTTATCTGCAACGTCATTATTTGATACAATCAGCGGCGTACGAACTGATTGACATGCATAAGGATTAGGTTCAATAATAATTATTATTTCTTGAACTCCACTTTATACTTTTCGATATAATTTGTCCATGTTTGTGCTTGTCTAAAATTATTTTCAAACCGATAAGGCGATTTTGTATGTAGTAGGTGGCTATTAATTAATGTAGTAGTGGTTTTTATTAATGCAACAGCCTGTCTATTTATATCTTTCTTTATATAGGAATTAAGCCAAAAGGTTAACTAAGAGATAAATTATTAAATATTATGGTTCAATAAAGTTTTTAATTTTCCTGGATACCTACAAGCATAGACATAATCCTATAACCTAGGTACGCAAAGGAATAACCATTATTTTTAATATATGTCGAAAACACCTACTTTGCATGCAATATGCACCCCTCAACATTAAACTACAACGGTATATCTTCATATAACCTCAACTTATTGTCTTTAATACATTTTTCTTTTTAATAGTGTTTTATCTACATTTTTTAAATAATGAAATGTTAAACAAGCATCTACATTACAATAACTATTTTAGGTTACGTACTTTTTGTATTGAATTTTAATGATTTTATTTTTATTTTTTACTGACAAAACTAAAATTGTAGTAATTCTCCTTAGCCTGATGTACGATACGTATTTTTGCTTCAGGCACATGTGTGGCAGGAGGTTTAACATCTAAAACTATTAAACACTATTAAAAAGAAAAATGTACTAAAGACAAAAGTTGAGGTCATATGAAGATATACCAGTGTAATTCAATGTTGGGGGGTGCATATTTCACGCAAAATAGTTGTTTTCGACATATCTTAAAAATATAGTCATTCCTTTGCGTACCTAGGTTATAGGTAATGAGTAAAATTTAAAACTTTATATTATTGAACCATAATATTTGATAATTCATTAATAAATTATATAAAGAAAGATATAAACAGTTAAATAAGTCAATAAATAATATTAAAAATATACTATAAAAAAAGCCTATAATATATTATTACATTTTATTTTTCTAAATTTAATTTTGATTCCAAATATATAGGTTGTTATATACCTATGTCTAAAATAATAGAACTTGAGTTAGTCGCCGTTGCAGACCTACCTTAAAAAATTGATGTCTTCTATCGTATCGAACCTTCACATTACATACAGGTAACTGACAGATGACTAAGGGCCGATTGTGCAAACGTTCAAATCAACTGAACTGAGTTCTGATGTCGAGGAAACAATGATTTGAAGATGAATCATGTTTGAACAATCGGCCCTTAGTTGACTAAGCACTTTACACAGGGCGTTATTTAAAGCACTACTAGTTACCAAAACTTTAAATACCAAATTAACTAAATGTATCTACAATACACTTCCACAGTAAATACAGGGTGTCCATTTATAAACTGACACATTTTAACTGCTTATAAGTCGAGAACGATAAATGATATCGATGTGCGGTTTTCACAGAACTTCATCAATTTTTTTAAAGTTTTTTTTGACAGTGTTGCCAAGTTTCAAAATTTACCTGAAATAGGAGGAAAAAAATGTATTACTTTCAAAGGCCGATTTGATAAAGAAATGTAATGGGACACCCTGTACTTTTTAATTTTACATGAAAGCCTGTTAACTTTCCTTTCCGAAAATGTATAAATTGTTTTTCATTGCAATCATTTCTTTGTCCAGAACCAATTTTGGTAGATGACTCCTTTTTGAAAAGGTCCCTGCTCTAATTGATGAAAATTTTATGGTAATTACCTATGTATCGCTTTATCATGATTAAATGATTTGCGCTATTGCCATGTCTATAAAAAGTATTTATTCTATTAAATAACATTCTCGGTATCAACTAACAACAATAACAACCTCTAACTTTGGCTTGTCAAGGAGGCTATGAATCGCATGATTTGTTTTGTATCCCTTAACTACTGTCAAATCTTGTTAACGTCGTTCGTTGGGCAGTCTCAATAATTAGTTCTCTATACTTTTGCAATTTGTTAAAGTTTTAAAATTGGTTTAAATATGTTTACCACCCAGGAAAAAGCACGTTGCGTGTTACTATTTAGTGAATGCAAATCAGTTACGGAGACGAGAAGAAGATTTAGGCTGATTTGTGGAAAAACTCCACCTTCACGCAATTCTATACTTCATTGGGTACACCAATTTTCTCAGGAGGGAACAGTTAAAAGGAAAGTTCGAACAGTCCTAAATGCACAAGGTAATCTGTTGGATGATATTTTGCGGGTGAGAGAAGTGTTGTCCGTGAACAATAACCAAATATCTATTAGAAAAATAGCCCAAACGATAAATATGTCAAAAAGTAAAGTACATAAAATTTTAAAAATAATTAAGTTTAAAGCCTACAAAATTCAAACTTTCCAAAAAATTGAAAATCACGCCCTTGAAAAAAGATATTTTATGTGCGAAACATTACTAGATCTTTTTAGAAATGAGCCGGATACCAACTTAATAATGTCAGACGAGGCAGCATTTCACCTTAGTGGGCGGGTAAATAAGCATAACTGCCGAATTTGGGGGGATGAAAATCCTCGAACTTATAACGAATTTGAAAGGGATTCTCCTAAGCTGAACGTTTGGTGTGCAGTATCGAAGTCTAAAATTTATGGGCCATTTTTTTTTCAAGAAGCAACAGTGAATGGAAACAATTACACCGATATGTTGGAAACATTTTTTTATCCACAACTTCAGCAGGAAGGGAATTTAAACACGGTCTATTTTCAGCAAGACGGTGCACCACCACACTTCTCCAGAGTCGCAAGGCATTCCTTAGATACTACTTTTGGAAATAGATGGCTTGGGCGAGCAGGTCCAATCGAGTGGGCACCCTATTCTCCCGATCTAACCATTCCAGATTTTTTTATATGGGGATATATAAAGGAACGTTGCTACAGTCCAACCCCAAGAAATCTGGATGAACTGCGCAACAACATAGTAAACGTTTTCAACCAAATTACACCGGAAATGCTACAAAACGCCTTCAGCAACTTATTTGTGCGTCTGCATATGTGTTCCGAGCAAAATGGGGGTCATATACAGCAGCTAATTTATTAGTTACGTATAAATTAAAATTAAATTGTTCAGTTGTTAAAATTGTTATAAGTATTGTTACCGAGGTTATTGTTACTGTTAGTTCTTATTTAACAGTATTGTTAAATATTATTGTCTGTTATTTAATAGAATAAATACTTTTTATAGACATGGCAATAGCGCAAATCATTTAATCATGATAAAGCGATACATAGGTAATTACCATAAAATTTTCATCAATTAGAGCAGGGACCTTTTCAAAAAGGAGTCATCTACCAAAATTGGCTCTGGACAAAGAAATGATTGCAATGAAAAACAATTTATACATTTTCGGAAAGGAAAGTTAACAGGCTTTCATGTAAAATTAAAAAGTACAGGGTGTCCCATTACATTTCTTTGTCAAATCGGCCTTTGAAAGTAATAAATTTTTTTCCTCCTATTTCAGGTAAATTTTGAAACTTGGCAACACTGTCAAAAAAAACTTTAAAAAAATTGATGAAGTTCTGTGAAAACCGCACATCGATATCATTTATCGTTCTCGACTTATAAGCAGTTAAAATGTGTCAGTTTATAAATGGACACCCTGTATAATAATTGTGAAACAGGTTAGATATTTCTATGGTTACCCATAGAAGTCCGGATTCTAGGAGGTTTATTCACAAAATGATAAAATTTTATTTGGATACTAGGTGGATAAACGTGTAAACCCTACCTCGAGTGTTAGTGAATTTATTTGTAAATAATTATAGTGACTTTATGCGCAAGTTACGAAGAAATAAACAATAAACAGTGCTAAAAGCTTCTCATAAGTGCTTCTTGGCTATTTTATCATACGTATCTAATTTTTTAGATTGAAGCATTTGGCAGTTTTTTACTTTTACATTTTGGACTAAAATAAATGTGACGGATGACAGAAAAGTGTAGGTACTGTTTTTGTTGTTTGTTAACGAATTGTTATTTTAGGTTGTTGCTTATTCGGTTAAAATATATTTTTATTATATTATAATTGAGATTTATAAGACTAATACTAATAATAGAGCAGTATAGATTTATTGCAACAAACTGGTAAAATCGTAAATACACACAAAAAGCACCAGTAAATAAATTATTACGTTAAACAAACCAAAATGCCTGTTTTTTACCAGCAATGCCAATAAGCGTCCAAAAATAATGTTTTTAACAGGTTCAAATGTTTTATGCTTTATCTAATTGTTTTTAATTTATTTATTCAATTAAAATATCCAACGAACAAAAAAAACTCAATTACATAATACATTTTATTCTTTTTTTTTTTAAGCATTTTATTCCTGTGGATAAATATTTACATCTATATAGGATACGTCAAAAGAAAAATATCAGTATAGCACAAACATACACAAAATTATTTACAAACAATTAATTACATTTAGAATAAAATTCGTCCATATTATAAAAACATCCCTCGACCAGAAATGCCCTCAAAGACCCAATAAAAGCCTTTCTATTTTTACAAAGTCTAATATTCAATGGCAACCTATTGTATATATGCAAACCAACTACATTAGGTAGTCTTCTTGCTATGTTTAGCCTTCTATATGGAACATATAAATTATTTCTGTTCCTAGTAGAGTACTGATGGCGATCACCCTGTTTACCAAACGTATCATAATTGTCACAGATAAATGTATAAATTTCTAACAAAAATATTCCAGTAAGTGTCAATATCCTTAATTTTCGAAAGATATTCCTACATGACGTCTGATTAGTCGCACCCACCATGCAACGAATAATTCGTTTCTGAGACAAAAACACATCAGACGTCATTGCGGATAATCCCCAAAAGCATATACCGTACTTTAATCGAGCAAATACCTGTGCATAATAAACACCCATTAACTGGTTCAGTGTAAGGACCTGTTTCAGATTTCGCATAAGGAAGCATACAGAAGCAAGCTTTGACGTAAGTGCGGAACAGTGATTCTTCCAAGTCAGAGTATCATCAATTATTAGACCCAGAAATTTGACATTCTTATCCTCCCCAAAAACATCACTGCCCACCTTAATATTCAGTTTAAGGTCACTATGATTCTGAGGTGTATGAAACCTCAACAAACTAGTTTTGGTATTATTTAGATATAAAAAATTGCAGCTGAACCAGTCATCCAAGTCGCGAAGAGCACTATTACATGCACTTTCTAAAATTTCATTACTTGGACGAGATACAATTAAAGAAGTGTCATCAGCATACAGAGTTGCAGAGACGCCATCAGGTAAACAATCTTCCAGGTCGTTTATATACAGAAGGAATAACACAGGGCCCAAAACAGAACCCTGAGGTACTCCAACCGTAACGTTCACATGTCGAGAACACATCTCTCGAACCTCTTGACCATAATTACAGGTTATTCTCAGATTGCTGATCGGAAAAAAAAAAAAAAAAATCGTTGTGATGCTAATAATAATACTTTCAATTATATTAAAATACATTACATAAAAACAATATAGAACAAATATTAAGCATAAAACCACATTAAAAATACAAACACTACTAAAATTTAAAAATTACCATAAGAAAACTTTTTTATATCATATATATTAACAAAACAAGATATCACCTTTTAAATTCCTTTGGCTCATCTTTATGGAATAGAAATCATTACGTAATATATTGTGGTGAAGTTAAAGTTGCCTTTTGGCGAACTTGGCGGTATCACAAGGATCTAATTTGGCTTCCCTGTTATATTCAGCTGTGACGGTAACTTCAATATATTGTACAAACGCCAATTTCTGGTCAAACGTGACACCCAAGTCTCTTCTTATAATGTCCGGTCGAATTAACATACATCCGTCAAGCATATAATCATGAATTAATAAATCAGTTCTACGTGGGTACATTATACCTATACATATTGTATATACTGACAGTTAATGGCAGCCTATATTTTTATCACAACATAATTAAATTAATAATGAACAGAATACAGTTGAAGGAAGATATATTCTCACAGAATAGTTTGAGATCATCCGCATAAATAAGAACGTGTAGGTACATCCAAAGCACTAATAAAATCATTAATGAAAGTACTAAACATTAAAGGCCCAAGCGAGGATCCCTGCGGGACACCTGATGTTTGTGAGTATTTTGCAGGCTGCCCACCAGAGTTTTAAATATATCGAATACGTGGATGCTTAGTACCTGACAATAATGTTCTTTGTTTTAAAATAAAAACACCTTAGTTCGTAATCACTCTTTACTGTAGAACACTAAAATAACAATGAAATAATTTTTAGGTGAGTACCTATTGTGTACTTGTTATACATTTAATTTTGACGAAATGTTACGTATGTGCACACTAGTCTTTTTAGGCCAAGGGCTAGATTTGTCTGTCCCTCCACTTCTTGATCTCCTTCCAGTGCCGTCATTGTTTAGTAAATAACCATCAGGGTAGCCGTCGGCGTTTTTTGCTTTATCGGGGCGGCTATTTTCCACAATATCTACCTAAAGTGCGCGAAATGAAAGAAAATCTCTCAGCTCGTCCTCTCTATCCGCACACATACAAATGCATGTTTTACCGATGCTGGAAGGTGTCCCTTAGAATCTGCCCAGTTTTTTTCGCGCACTGTATACGTATTTGTGTAATTAATTAATGAAAAAATCATTGTGTTTATTTCAGCAAAATTATTTTGAGATGCTTCGTTCAAAAATTAAAGATACATTTTGATTAAAAAATTATATTTTCTATAATGATATATAATTTTATTTGCCAACAACGTATGTTATAAGAAATGGATCACATATTCTTCTAAATGAACGATCTTATAAGCAATAATTAATTATTAATAGATATTATTTTTAATTATCTCTATACGTTTGCTATATTTATGTTTTACAGTTCCAGTGTACAAACATATATTTATATATTTATACATTACCTTACAATTTTCATCGATTATTTAGTATGGTTATCTTCTGATAATAACGGTTCTTACCTGTAACAAAAAAGGTAATTAGTATATCGTTTTTATTTATTGAAGTATTAATAATAAATAATGATATATTTGTTTATCATTTACAATTATTAACAATCGTACGCAACCATTCATTTAAGCAATAGGTCGGTTCCCCTCTTTTTTAGTATACTAAAAATGAGGTTCTTCAACTTATCATAGTTGAAAAATAATAATTTTTAGAGAATTTTATGATATTATTGCAATAAACTAGTTGAAATATTTCAACAGTAATGTATTACAGATTGAACGTATAGTATAGCTTAGTAGAATCACTGGTACAATAAAGCATAAGTTCTCAAATATGTTGACCATATTCCAATTTACCATATCCTATTCATATCAGAACAAGGTTTAAAGGTCTAAATGTCTCAATCTGTAGTATTGGCCTGCCAATGGATAAGCTATTGCACAATAAAGGTATTATTATTATTATTACACAGATTGGGATCGTTCAGACGACGGTATCATCAAAAGTAGGTAGTTAACTGCATGTGACACTTTAAGTGTTTTTTATAACAAATTAAAATACAGTAGGTATAGGTAAATAGTGTTAAGGTATATAGCCAAACTAAAAATAATTTATATAATTCCTTTAGTGCAGGCGGTGAAAGATCAGGGACTGTAACTGACCTACCGAGACCAGGAAGACCAAGGATTAGTGATGCCCAAGTTGCAGAAGTTCTTCGCGAAAATCAAAATATAGCCAACACTAATCCGTTAGCAATCAGCAGTGTGAATTCGATATCAAAACGATTGCAAATGCCATACACCACGGTTTGGAAAATCCTAAAAATGTATCTCTATTAAACTGCCGTTTGAATTAAATGATGCAGATTTTCCTATCAGGTATGATTTTTCTTTACAAATATTAGTTCACATGGAAATTGAACCCGAATGGTTATCCCGTATTTTATGAACAGATGAGGCCCATTTCTCTCTAAATGGTGGAGTTAATACTCAAAACTGTCGAATATGGTGGTCAACAGAGAATCCACATGAAATCATTCAGGAAGGACTTCATGACCAAAAAGTTACCGTTTGGTGCGGTTTCACATCTATATTTTATCATTGGACCATAATTTTTTAAGGAGATACAGAATGGAGAGGCTGTATCTGTAACTGTTGCTGGTGAACTATACTTGCATATGTTACGAGATTATGCCATTCCACGGATACAAAACGAGCACGAAGGAATTGAAAACATGATTTTTATGCAGGATGGAGCACTTCCGCATAATTTATAGTTTCTTTTGGGATTACACCACCTGTAAAATAACAAAAAGTAAAAAACCAGAAGCATGCAAATTGCAAAACACCAGAAGTATACAAATTAAAAGTTTTGCATACAAATTGCAAAACACCAGAAGCATACAAATTAAAATTTGTATTTGTATACAAATTAAAATTTGTATGCTTCTGGTTTTTTGCTTTTTGTTATTTTACAGGTGGTGTAATCCCAAAAGAAACTATGAATCATGAATACCCACCGCAAATAAGTTACAGACACTACCCCCGTATATTTACCGACCAGTTAAAGAATTTTTAACTGATGTTTTTCAAAATTGGGTTATAAGCAGATATTTTGTAAATTCATGGCCTCTAAGATCGCCTGGTCTTAACCCAGCAGATTACTGGTTGTGAGGTTATTTAAAAAATTTGGTGTTTAGAACGCCACCAACAACGCTGGAAGAATTAAAAGACTATTAGGAAGCAAATTGCTGCAATTCAACCAGAATTGCTGAATAATGGTGTGTAAAATTTGGAGGAACGGTTGGTGATTGTACAGCAGCAAAATGGACATTATCGAACATTTGCGTTAACCTGTTGGACATAAGAAATCCCATTGTTTAAGCAATCGAATTTCTTTCACATCCTGTTATTAACTTAATTTGTTAAAAATACATAATAAGCTGAAATATATTCCTTACTTTATGATAACCTTGTATATGTTATATGTAACTTTCATCATGGCCTACTGAAACAATATCTACTAATACCGAGCAATATTAGATATATTTTGAATTTACATAGTTTTTTTTTACTTATTATTACATTAAAACAAAAATTACTGCAATTATAAACCCTACCTCCTGTAATTATAAACTTAATTTATAAACCTATAAATCTATCAAATTATTAAATTTCAAGTTATTATACAGAGCAACGAAATTATGTATTAGCACAAGTAAAGCGCGAGACTTCAAGTTGCCGAGATCGTGACAAAAAGAACCCATCAGTTGGTCCGCCGGTTCCTCCATTCAAAAGTAACAAAGAGCGGCAATTTTTACGGTTCATTTTAATATCAAATATATGAAAATTGAGCCGCCCGGTGGCCTTTTCGTTGGCACGAAACAAGAAATGGAATGCGAGAAATGTTAAATTACAGTAAGCGACATAGATGTTGGAAAGGTTAGTACCTATCTTTTCCATCTCGGTTGGAATAGAAGAGTTCGAGCCACGGGCGTAGTAGATAGAAAGGATTTTGTAAAAGAGGAGATTCATTCAGTAGTACCAGTGATGTAAAATGCAAATCGTATTCTAGAGATGGGTACGTTTTGGTTATCTCGGCGTTGGTGTTTAAGTGAAGACTATGGAGTACTGTTATTGGAATT
Organism: Pogonocherus hispidulus; assembly: GCA_963924545.1. NCBI lineage: Eukaryota > Metazoa > Arthropoda > Insecta > Coleoptera > Cerambycidae > Pogonocherus > Pogonocherus hispidulus. Next base: position 43,722,882 of record OZ004698.1, on the reverse strand, counting down.
GCAGTGTTCCTGCCACCTTTAGGTGAAAAATGATCGTACGCTCGTTTGTAAATCTTGAGATGAAAGACAAATCGAGAATTCAAAACAGATGTACGATAGTTAGCTTCGATTTAGCTTCAAATTAGAAGCTGACATACATTTTTTCGAATATTTTCGAAGCGTAAAAAAATTTAAAGTTACTAAAAAGTAAAATACCATTTGAATGATGGTCATTAAATGATGAAGATGAAAGCTATTGATCAAGCATAAAGACCTTAAAAATAGATAAGCACATTTCAATAATATAAAAGCTAACATGTCTATATTTTAATTTTTTATCAAAGGAGTTTTAATCTGGTACCCAGATTGACAAGATACAGAAGTGTACATTTTCTCCTAAATTTTAAATGAACAGAGGTATCTTGTAATTCTAACAAAAGTTACTCTCTCTATACTTAAATGTTTTCAGTTACAACTTGAATATATTTGAGTATACTTGTATATTTTTTTTCAAAGCGTTAATTAATAAAAGCTTAGAATAATTAGCAGATACCATTATATTTGACCTCTATCGTCTTAAGGAAGACGATTCTATTTATTTATTTGATGGAGATCCCGAAAACAACTACTCCACGGACTATGTGCCCCGACTGGCGTTGTATCACGGCATCTCCATGAAAGTCCCCACATATTTCATCGAGACCAACCACAGACACTGACCGGTCTCGCACTCTCGGCACTTGTACTCATCAGAGTGCCATAAGTAGTGCACTCGATGAGCGATGTTGCGACATGATTATACACAGTAGCCTAAAGCCTAAAGCTTAAAGCGGAAGAGGGCAATACTGTGCTTCTCACCACTACTAACATGGCAGATGCCGTTTAGCCAATCATGTCATCGTTCATCAAGTCCACTACCTATGGCGCTTTGATGAGTACATAGAATAAGTGCGAATCCGGCCAGTGTCTGTGGTTGGTCTTGATGAAACATGTGGCGACTTTCATATTTTGATTATTATATTTTTAATTTATGTTCAACCAAATAGTTACTTCTAACTAGAAACTAGAAACCATCTAAGATGTACCAACTTTTAATGGTTAAAAGCAAAATTGAACTTGAAGAAAACATTTTAATTACCTACTTCTCACTTAAATTTAACCTACACTCTGATGCTACTCATCCTGAATACAGTATTAAAGTAAAAGTGTAATTTCTATGTAACTTAGACCGAAATAAAACTTAAATACAAAATTAGAGTGTATAGCAAGCGAGTCTCATAAAAATATACAATGGATTTCAATTAATCAATCATTGGAAATCAATAAAACTAGTAAATTGCAGGATGTTAAAAACTCTAAATAAAATTAAATTTACCTAAACAAATTAAAAAACCAATCAAATGTTAATTTTACTTGAAAAATTGATTTTTACGTCATAAAAAATAGATATAAACGCAGTGTGTATAGAAGTGAGAAATTAAGATGTACAATAAATACTGTATTATTAACAGATGCTTATCAAGATTTACTTTACTTGGAATAAGCTTTGTAAACAGGCGATAAGATTAGATAGTGCATGGGAATGTATACTGCCTTGCATATTTTTAAAAATAATTCCAGGACAATAAAAATTATATAAGTACTCGTTATTATATAATACCTATAAAATTTCATATTATTACGATTGTATAATTTAGGTACACCCATAAGTTGTTGTAATTCAGATTCTAAAAGAGTTTTCATCTTTCAGAATAACAAATACTACAGATACAATCTGATAGGTATTGATTAATAAACATTATGGAGATACTTCTTTGTGTATTTTTTCAATAAGATTAATTTCACATCGGTAAAACATCCATTGATTATTCTTCCTTATCTCTTATCTTACTTTACAAGAAATATTATGGGTAAAATAAAATTTGTAAACAGATAGGTAGTTGTTTGTTTTTTTTTGTCACCATACCATGAGGAGTTACAAAATTATGATCCTATTAAAACATTATCTGTATGTCGAGGTGGTGGTTCAGAGTTGAGTGTATCGAGTGTAGTTCGAATCCTCATTTCGTAGTACAATTTTAAATTAAATTGTCTACTCATATATTAAGGCCTGTACGCAAGGATGTGGCAACCATCCTGGCTTGTATGCCTAGGAAGAGAATGTCAGCTTGGTGTTAATGAGGTTGATGTTTGATTATCGCCATGACTAATGAGTTTTCTCCAGGTTTCTCCCCTTCCAGTATTGAATGGTGGTTAGGGCTTACCAACGTATGTCGTTAATGAATAATAATATGCTGCACCTTCCCGGACAAGTCTGCCACTTTCGGGCTAATTCTCGTGATTAGAACAGGCATGGTGATATTATTATTATTATTATTATACTCATTTGATTATATTTAAAGGGAGGTTTGATATTTTGAGTTTGGCAACAACGGCATATTAATCTTAAATTATTTCACTACTAACTAATAAAATAAGATACATTGTTTGTACAAAGGCATTTGTAACTAAACTGAACACTCTTTGCAGACACGTTATGTATTCGGCAAAATATACGGGGTGGAATGAAGGTGCAGGAAAATAGATTAATTATGTTTTTTGTTTTCAAAGATATCATAAACAAATTTGAAAATTAAACAATGTGAAGTATCTCAGTGCTAGAAGATAATATTAAAAAAAATCATAATAATTGTTTGAAAAACGCAGGACTCTTTATTACTGTACTATCTCCTTTAGTTAGAAACTGCAAAAATCACTTGTATAAAATAATAATAGTCTAGAAATATTTAAATACTAGTATAGTACCTAGTCGTATGGTGCTATATTTAATATATTACTTAATGACATACAGGATGGCGCAGATGGATTGGGTGGTTTTAAAATACTTGTCAAACTGTCAATTTTAAAGGTATTGGATTGAAATAAAGTGCAAAACGTGTAGTTACAACGTGTAGAAGTCACATACCGTGAGGTCCGGTGAGCGAGGGGGCCAATGGAGATCTCCATTACGGGAAATCAAACGGCCAGGGAACAGAGCGCGTACAGCTTGCATTGATATCCTAGCGACCTCACGGTATGTGACTTCTTCTTATGGGGCTTTTTAAAAGCAAGGGTGTACATGAACAATCCACGGACCATTCAGGAGTTGAAGGCAGCAATTCACAACGAAATCACATTAATTCCTGGTGATGTGCTTGAGCGGGCAATGCGGAACGTTAAGGACCGACTCCAAGAATGCGTCGCTCGAGAAGGAGGGCATTTGATGGATGTAATTTTTAAAAACTAACTTTACTAATTTTTTGTTAATAAACTTCCATTGTAACTACACGTTTTGCACTTTATTTCAATCCAATACCTTTAAAATTGACAGTTTGACAAGTATTTTAAAACCACCCGATCCATCTGCGCCACCCGTTATTTAAGTGCATATAGATTTATTTATAGGTATTTAAAAATATATATATATTGTGCCCCATACATAATTATTATATGCATGAAGACGACTAAAGCAAAAATACGTGGTAAATGTTAAGGGGAATTTACATGCATCAAATAGCTGAAGCAAGTTATTAAACAAGTAGTTAAAATTTAGTTAGTAAGTATTTGGTGAGCGCCTACACACATTTTAGTATTCCTATTTTTTAGTTAGGTAATTTAAAACATGGCTACAAGCTGCAAGTACAGTTATTCATGCATCAATAGAGAAGAACATGTGCTGAATTGTCAGAAATAATTTCAGATGAAGTTCAGTTTACTAAATGTAATAGTTACTCAAGTATTAAATCTAATTATTTACACGATACAAGTAGCTAAATTTAGTTACTTACTTGATTTAGTAACTTGCTCTAGCTACTTGACACGTGTAAATTCGCCTTTAGGCTAAACATAGTTGGTACAATTTCAGATTTGTCAGTATAGAACAATTATAGAGATTAGAAAACTCTATACTATAAACACTTATTTCATATTGATAAGAGAATATGAGAATATTATAAAGAGAAACAATAAGTTGAGGTTATCTCTAGATATGCCGTTGTAATTTAATAATGGGGGGAGGGGTGATAAAAGCACACACAGTAGTTGTTTACGATATATTCTTTTAAATAATTTCTTTGTACTTACATCTAGGTTACAGGTAATAATGAATATGATTAGAATTATTGATCAAGTACAGATTCAATGAATTAAAATTGAATTGAATTATATTTTGATTATTTCATTAGTATTATAACTCTCAGGTTATTTTTTGCGGTTGAAATAAATATGTACCTAAATACTAATGTAATTATTAGTGTTTAGTTCCCCCACTAGGTTTAAAATAAGTATAAAAATAAATATAAGTAGGTATGTGCATAATATAGATGAACAGAACAGAGAAAGTATACTTTTTCTCCGCATTGCCTTGATTATTTCTCATCTTTTCTTAGTATTTCAATGACGAACAAATAATGTAAGAAGGCGATAATTCATGATTAGTTTGGTTTGGAAATGTATAATTCCAAGAGTAGAATTTACGTCATCTCTCCCGTGGTTTTTTATGATTAGTAAATTATTATGACTGCGATATTCCTCCTTCCTGATATCGATTTGAAAATATGTGTTAAGTTAATTGAAGAGAAATAAGAAATAAATTTAGCTCAATGTTAATCAATAGTGGTGTCGCCAACTTAGTAAAGTACATGAAAAGTCGAAAAAGAAAAACAAACATAAACAACAAAAACCGATTCACTAAATGGGAACTGAAAGTTACTATAATTATATCACACATTTTTCGTCTATTTTATAATATTTTTGGGTGCCCGTTCATTGGTAGATACCTCAGAAATGGGGCGAGATACAAAAAAAGTACATTTGCCGAGTCATAATATATAAGGAATTTTATACAGAGTGTTCCTTAATGTCAAGTCCATACTGTAGGAGTTAATTCCTTGTCCAATGTTATGACTAAGAGTCCAAATAAACATGTGGACTCTTGTCTGGTTTGTGGTTGTGTTTTTTTTTTATTAATATCTTGAAAACTCTTTCGCCGATTTGGATGAAACTTGGTATACCTACTGGTTTGAAGTACCATATAAGGGGCTTATTTTAACGCGAAAAGATTAAAATTGTTGGCTCCAATGGCGTCCAGGAGAGTAACCTATTTGAAATTTATGGGAAAAAACGTTGGACGCCACTTGCTTGGTAAAGTTTTGGATATTTTTTAACTAAAACAACTTTAAATACAACTTTTTGGTTTCTTGCATTTTTTCGTACCTTGCCCCGTTTTCGAGAAAAAAAAAACTGGAATTAGAAAAACACTAGAAAAAATGCAAGATACAAACCTAAATAATTACAAATGACTACAAACTTTGATACCCTGTATATCTCGAAAAGGAAGCAATATAGGACACACGATTATTTAGACTCTTAGTCCAAAGAATATTAGAATTAGACATATCAATATACAGGGTGGGCCATTAGTGCGTATGAGGACCACACCACCTATACCGTTACAGTTAGAAAAATAAATTTTGTTTAAGCCCACCAAGTATGGTATCATTAGAAAGCTGACAAGGAGCTCTTTAAGGCGACATAATATGCAGGGTGTTCCATTTAAAATTTTGAAGTAAAATTACGATATGCGAAATATATCACCCTGTATAGCAAATGTAACTTTTTGTTAAATCGTTATATTTTCTTGAATAAAGACATATCCTTAATTTATCTTATGAGAAAATGGAAGTTATATCTCATTTAAATGGAGAGCTACAATAACGCGAAGTAACGACCTTCTTCATAGAAAACTTGCAACAACGTCGCCATGTGTAAATTTAGATATATTAAGTGCTATATTAAATTGTTCAGAAAAGTACGCTTAATTAAAAAATCTAAAAATATAGGGTGTTCCATTTAAAAAAATGTATGTTCGGTTTGGCGTTTTAATATTAAACACCTTGTATGTGCCAAAATAATTTTAAAATATGCACGAAACTGGCATCTAACTTCGTACCAAAAATCATTATTATAACTTTAACGGTATAGGTGGGATGGTCCGCATACACACTAGTGGCCCACCCTGTATAGACATAAACGAGTTCAATTGTAGTTATTCATTTATGGATAACTAAAAATATTAATATAAATCAGTTTTATAATCGTTAATAATCGGTAGTAAATCGACAAATTTAACAATATATCATTTTTCCTCCGTATAGTTCTATCCAACTGTCCTACTTCATATATTATCGCTTCCGATATTTCGCAATGGCGAAAAAGGCACGATGATGAGAACGGCGTTCGCGAAACTAGCGAAACAATCGATCTCGACACGTCACTCATCATTAAATTGCAAATGGCCCACGGCGTAGTTTCTACTACATAGGTATGTATCCATCGCCGCTCCGTATCCGGGTCAGCCGCCGCTAGGTTCCGTTTCTTAGAGCGCGATGATGGACATGGTCGTCGAGAGGTCTTGGAAGGCCAGCTTGGTCTTCCGTAAAATGGTAGGTGCCGAAAAAGAAATTATCCAAAAAATTATACCTACCATTTATTATTCATAGGATAGTTATATCTATTACGGCCACCTTTACCCTGGATTTATAAACTCGTCTTTCGCGCTGGCGTTGGCGTTCGCAGAGCGACCTTGGCGTTGTCGTCGTAGCAAACCAAACAGGCGATTTATAAACTGACGGTGGCGTCGGCGTTGGCGCTAGATGTTGTTGAAATAGCTTAAAATATAAGTGTCTAGTTACGCCACTGTGAGCACCATGCTTTTAGTCTTAAGTGTTTCACATCTGGCTTATTGTATATTCCTTCTTTATGGCAAGCCCTTTCTTTAGAGAATAAAGTCAGTCTATGTTTAGAATCCAACAAGAACGTTTTATTTCAATAGGTTATGTGCCCAGTCTCGCAAAAATCTAAATAAAACAGTTTGTGCTTGTTAGTAGTATTCGAGTAAAACATAAGAATGGCTGCAAATTACCTAGTAAATATTCCTAAGTTAAAGGGACGTGAAAACTACGGTGATTGGGCGTTTGCTGTGGAAAATGTTCTGATTTTGGAAGGATTATCCAAATGTATATCAGAAATTGTGGAAGCAGACGACAAGAAAGCAAAAGCGAAACTAATTTTAACAGTCGACCCATCTCTATACGTTCACATTAAGAGTGCGGAAACAACAGTTCAAGTGTGGACAAAGTTAAAGTCACTTTTTGATGATAACGGTTTCACCAGAAAAATCGGTTTGTTGCGAAGTTTAATTTCGACGCGTTTAGACAATTGCGATTCGATGACTAATTATGTGAATCAAATTGTGGAAATTAGTCAAAAGTTACACGGTACTGGTTTTAAAATCGACGACGAGTGGATCGGTTCGTTGTTGTTAGCGGGATTGCCAGAGAAATATTGGCCTATGATTATGGCAATTGAACACCCCGGTATAGCTATCACGACAGACTCTATTAAAACTAAACTGTTGGATATGCAAATCGAGCCTAGCAGTAATGGCAGTGCATTTGCTGGTAAGTCAAACTTTAGTTCGCAAAAGAAAAAGTCTGACAAAAAGGAACTCCGATGTTTTAAGTGCAAGCAACTAGGACATTTTCAAAATAAGTGTACATACGTAAAAAATCATGCAAAAACGTCGAACGCGTTTAGTGCATTATTTTTAAGTACTACATTTAATAAATCAGACTGGTACGTAGACTCAGGTGCAAGTTCTCATTTGACCGCTCAGCAGGAATGGCTTGAAAACATTAATAGCCAAGTTAGTGTGCAGGAAATTATGGTTGCCGACCAAACGAAGCTTCCCGTTAAATGTTCTGGTAATGTAAATATAACTACAGTTGTTGGTCACATACATTTTGATATTGAAGTTAAAGATGTTTTGTGTGTTCCTGAATTAACAACAAATTTATTATCAGTTAGCCAATTGATAAAAAATGGTAATGTTGTTAAGTTCGAAGCCGATTGTTGCAAGATTTACAATAATACAGGCGTTTTGGTTGCAACAGCTGACTTAATGGGAGGTGTGTACAAATTAAACATTTTACAACCAGAAAAATGTTATATTGCATCAACGGAAGTCACTGGTGAAGTTTGGCATCGAAGATTTGGACACATTAACAGCGATTACCTGAACAAAATGAAAAATGGGTTGGTCAATGGGCTTACGTATCCAGGGGCGGTACATATAAGTCAGTCAAACTGCGAAGTTTGCTGTGAAGGTAAGCAACAGAGATTACCGTTTAAACATAAAGGTACGAATGCTAAAGGATTGTTAGAAATAATACATACCGACGTGTGTGGTCCCATGGAAAACAAATCTTTGGGAGGTGCGAAATATTTTGTCACTTTTGAAGACGGCTTTAGCAAGATGGCATTTGTATACTTTATTAAGTCAAAAGATGAAGTGTTTAATTGTTTTAAACAATTCAAGATCATGGCCGAAAATAAGACAAACCAGAAAATAAAGGTGCTTAGATCGGATAATGGTGGTGAATTTGGTTCTAAGGAATTTAAAAACTTTTTAGAACGAAATGGAATCATTCACCAGAAAAGTAATCCATATACACCGGAGCAGAATGGAATGTCGGAAAGGTTGAATCGGACCATTGTAGAAAAAGCAAAGTGCCTGTTGTTTGACGCTGATTTAAAGAAGTCCTTTTGGGCGGAGGCGGTTAACACAGCTGTGTACCTACGCAATAGGTCATTGGCTGCTGGTTTACAGAAAACTCCATACGAAGCTTGGACCGGTAATACACCTGATGTAAGCCACCTCAGAATTTTTGGAAGTCCTGTCATGGTTCATGTTCCAAAAGAGAAGCGGCTTAAATGGGACAAAAAGGCTGTAAAATGTGTTTTGGTGGGTTATGGTGACACTGTAAAAGGCTACAGGGTGATTTATAAACTCGTCGTTCGCGCTGGCGTTGGCGTTCGCAGAGCGACCTTGGCGTTGTCGTCGTAGCAAACCAAACAGGCGATTTATAAACTGTCGGTGGCGTCGGCGTTGGCGCTAGATGTTTCATTTTATTTCATGAAATAAGGTTAGGGTTCTCAACAATCGATAATTACACATATTACGAGTTGTAATATGTGTAATTATGTAAGTAGTATTTTAAGAATTATTTTCCTGTATAAATTAGTTCGATTAGTTGTATAATCGTGTATTATTTAAAATAAAAGTCAAAAAGTTTACATCACTATTTATTTTGAAGATTGTTTTTACTTTTTTTATCAATCAATAATTAAGGTGGATTTATAAACTTGACATTGGATTTGGCTTTGGTGCTGGCGCCGAACGTCGGCGCTGATCTTCGTAGCAAGTTTCACACCCAATTTATATTCTTGAAGTTGGCGTTCGGCGTTGTACATTTCTGTTTGTTTACATTTGAGTTTGTGGGGTTATTTCGCTTTTTAAAAAATTTAAAATAGATAAACCAGCTGTTATTACTTACGGAATCTTAGGTATATTAGGGTTAACTTTGTGCAGTTATGCAATTAGTTTGCAAAAACGAAAAAGAAGAAATAGGCGGTTTAAAGTGAGGCCTATTAACAGGGCTCGCAAACAGTCTGGTGGGTTCCAATACTACAAAAAAACCAGTACTTGGGATGAAGAGCAATTCTTTAAATTCACGATGTACGTACGTACGTACACTAAATAGAAGTAGACTTGCAAATCGAAGAGTTTGTTTATAAATTCACCTTAAAAACGCAACTAAAGCATATAGTAGATATAATCTGTGACTAAAAATATCAATTTGACATTTCTTTCCAACGCGTTTGATCACGTGCTGTCAGCGATGGATTTCTATTGGACGACGACGCGATGCTACGGATTTGCTACGAACGCCAACGGCAAAAAGATAAAATTGATTCATGTTCGACGGCAAGCGGCCATCGGCCAGCGTCAAATTTTCTCCCGACGGCGAATATAAATACATCAATGTAACTGGGTGTATTTATGTTTCAGCGCCAAATCCAACTCCGAATCCAAATCCAGTTGCAAGTTTATAAATCCCGCTTTAAACTTACATTGGCTATCCATGTTTATTTCGCAAGGAGAATACACAGAATGGGGATTTATCTATGGGAGAATATAAAATTATCCAGCAAACAACTAAACTAACCAAATGTCAAAGTCAAAATCAAAATGGTCTGTCCTGTCACTTTCTTGTTTCCTTTTCTCCCAAGGGTTCCGAGCATGTGATCCTCAATATGCAATTATATTGGTTGCAACGTCACTGCTACGGATTTGCTACGAACGCTGGGCGAACGATCGCCGGTGAACGCCAACCCCAACGACAACTCCGTTTATAAACGTCCATATATTTAAACACTGTTTTAACTTTGGACGCGAACGCCGGCGCCAGCGCCAGCGCCAACGACAAGTTTATAAATCCAGGGTAAGTTTCGAGGTGGCCTTAAGGGTGCCGTACCAAAATAAAGCCAAACTGCTTCTTCTTTGCGAAAAGTAACTGAAATATGAATGAATTATCCTATTGGCGATTCAAATTACCGATGAGGGCGCTGCAAATTGTAAACAAATATGGAGGAAGACGAGTAAAAATTTTGCATTTCATATCACATCATCTAGCAATTTAGCATTCAACTGCCATAAATATCGTGACTTCATGTGCTAGTTAGGGTGAAATAAAGGATAAAAAGAGTGGTAAAAGCAGTAATATGTCCCATAAGTGATTCATTGCTAATTATATGATTTTTTTTGGGTTGAAATAGGTACCCTAGTTTATGTTTGCTTACATTTTGGGCTAATATAAATGTGATAAACTGTATAGTGATACTATATTAGTCCTTAGTCCTGTTTTTTGTTAAATAATGTTTAAATTAAGATATATTCTGTTTTTATAAGACTAATAATAGAAAAGTATAGACAGACTGCAATAATGTGGTTATGTTGTGTAAATAAACGTGTTCCCTGTTACATGCCTTTTGGAGAATTAAGTGAGATACAGGTTCTTATATTAGGGCCAATCTTTTACCTATCTTCTATCTTAAACACTTCTACTGACACATTTTGTGGAATGACACCCATAAACACGGCAGTCTGAGTTGTGCTGATTTCTTTTGAATGCCATTTTAAAATGTAAAAAGAAAGATCTACAAATACTAACCACGTCATTTTTAACTTTGTAATACCAAAAAATCACAAGCACCAATAAATTATTACGTTAAACAAAGCCAAATACATGTTAGTATCATTACATCAACACGAAGCTTCTAAAAATTACCTTTTAAGTAGGTTCAAATATTTTCATGCAGAGGGCGCATCCATTTTTGGAATCGCCAATTCCTAGTAAAAAGTTGACACATGCAGCAAATATACTTTCTCCAAGAAAAAACTTGGAGAGTCTCAGAAAATCGATAAAGACAAAATAATATTTATCATAACTAATTTCCTATATTATTTGTTCTGTCGATAGATCTATTTGTTTCAAAGTAAAATTTTTACCTAAAGTCGATATTGTATCATCTAAAATCTCTCAAAATCTCACCCATGTTTATATATTAGTTATATTTTAGAGGATTTAAACATTTAAAACATATAACTCCAACTTTAGAATTTTGAATTATTAGTATTGGTTTTATATTAAATAAAAAATGTATGATGTTTGTCACAAAAAAAAAACCGGTCTGAAATGGGAACTTTTAGGCGCCTTGTCAAGTTATTTGTAAATCCTAATAAAACGTAATAAAATTTGCTAATAGCCCTTATCTGGATAGGTTTTTATGTTTACCTATTAAATTGTTATGAGTTGTTGTTGGAAGGCGGCGCGGTTACCCGTAGTACTCAGACCTTTCGACCCATTGTGCCTGTCGCTAGTCGAGAGCTATTGGAAGGGACCCGTAAAGAGACACAAACATCTGGGTGCAGCGAATAGGTTAATAATAATATTTTAACAAGCCCCCTCTTACAGGATTTCTTTAGAGCTTACGCAGTATACAAATTCATATACAATCTCATAGAAACAGTTAAAAAATTAACACACTTTCATTTCCTTGCGGACGGCACTGCAAGGCAAGATGCCATCACTGCAATTTCACAGTCGTACGCGTTCACTCTATAGGTGCATATTAATTGTACAAAAATCGAGACCAAGCAAAACTAGCGGAGCAAAAAGCGCAATAAATTATTAGTAATTATATAGATTTTTTATAATACGTTGAACTACAGATTCAATACCTGCTTCCTCCAACAGAATTCACGGTTGATTGACACAATTTCCACCAATGCATGTATAAAAAGAGAAATGCTAAACGCTAACAGAATGGCTACGTGAATTTCATGGACTTACCATAATTTTACTTTAGATAATAATATCTTATACCATTCATTCTGTTTCGAGGATTGGCATGAAAGTCAGCTTTGCGTGTGGGAAAGGGGACGATATATTACTATTCTGTAGGCCGCATTAGTGCTTAGAAGCGACTTAAGTTGGCAGGGATCCTTATTCCTAACCTGGATTTCCAAAAAAATTTGAGAACAGTCAAATAAGCATGTATGTTAAAATCTCATACAAACATTCGTTGGGTATTGCCTGTATTGAGTTTCAATTATTGGATTTCCATGTAACCAATAATAAAATATTTTATAATTGCGGATATGTAACCAAAAATAAATATTTCTGATGACGGTATATCAAGATATACCGTCCGCAAAATAGTTGCTCTCGACATATCTTTAAAATAATAAGGTTATTCCTTTGTGTACCTAAATTATAGGTAACAAGGAAAATTAAAACTTTTTTAAACCACAATATATGATAATTTAATTATTAATTTAACTCTTAGTTAACTTTTTGGCATAATTCCTATATAAAGAAAAATATTTGAAGCAAGTTTAGATTTGAAGATTATTTTGTAGCGCGCGCATTGGCGCATTCGCCAAAATATAGAAAAATTTAATGTAGCGTTATTATCAACAATATTTGCCCTGCTATTTATTTCAAGTCATAGGATGAATTATTCTTATTCTTTGGAATAGTTACGTCCTATATCTATTAATAATACGACTACTAATATACAGAGAATTAGATTTTGATCGCTTGTCCTTCTTCCTTAGTGTTAGAGCTTATTAGATGTAGTAATTCAAGGAAAATTAATTACGGTTTTCATATTTTGGCAGTGTCTAAACCTTACCTCAGTTAGTAACACCATTGATACGTTTGTAGTGGCGAGATACAGTGAAATACACCGTAGTGCCCTCTTTGGGTCTTTGTTACTACCTGTCTGACAATTATTATCTAATTGACAGACAGATAAAAGAAACACTACAAACATTCACATATGCCCCTTAGGCAATCATGTCGCTAGATCATTCATCGATTCCGATACCTATGGCAATCTGATGAGATCATAACAAGATCGAAACAGGTCATTGTCTGGTATTTGGTCTTGATGAAGGATGTGGCGACACCCATGGAGATGTTGATGTAATGCAACGCCAGTCGAGGCATATTGTCCGTGGAGTAGTTGTTTTCGGCATCTCCTACCAACCATTGATACGAATTATGCGGATAATACGTATCAATGGTTGGTAGGTTTCAATTAATAATAATTTACCTAACCTAAAATTTAAATTGATGTAAGTAAGATGCGTTGGGCATGGTGTAAAGAGGGAATGGTTAAACATATAAAATATAACAACCATTAATTTGTGATTTGGTCCTAGAAAATACATAACAAAGTAATATAATTACAGTAAGAATACAAATGCATGAAATATCACAAATAACTAGATAACTAACACTTTTGTAACTTTTATTTATAATTAGTCAGTAAGGAAACAATATCTTTTTTAAATAATTTTTGTTGTAATTATTTTAAGTTAACACATTATGTAATATAGTAAACTTATGGAAATTACGGCTTTCTAAAACGCCAAAACACATCATGTAATGGTGACAGTAATTGCTGTAATTCATGTTTTTACCACGTACAGGGTTATTCAGAACTTATCTCTAAAACTTTGAGGATATGTGCATCCTTAAATAAGAAATCGATATCACCAAAAAAATTTATAATAAAAGTCTTAGGATTTCCCGTAAACAATGTTTAAAGTTATACCATTATAAAGGACTACGTAGATGGGCAACTGTACTTCAACGACAATCTGATATACCACATTCCTAAGAATGTGGTAAAAAAAAGTAAACACGTTTTTTGTACCTAGAACGCCCGGGCGAGTAGATTTGGAGTAGTGATAATATGAAATTGTCTATTCAGTCATCAGTCTATGTGTGTACTCTCTGTGTGCCGGTGTTTTATTTATCGTAGGAGTGTTAAACTGTAAAATTTTCAAAATGGCTCATGTGTACAGTAATGCTGAGTTAATGGACTGTTACCAGTGGATTATCAACTACGAGTTAGGTTTTGTGAGTGGTTGTTGCAGCAAAATGCTGAAAATCCCCAATTTACTTAATAATTTGCATTTACAAAATCAGCAACCAGGAGGAACATTCGGTTTAGTGCGGCAAAATCGGATAAGGCGTGCCTAAAATGTGTACAAGTCGAGGAATATTATTTCGAACAGCTTTTGTAACAAGGTATGGGCAAATTGTTTATATAAATTTCATGTTTCTAATACCTAGTAATCAAGTAGCGCAATTCTTCAAAATTAGTGTAACAAAATTTTATTCATTTTAAAGGCACCTCACTTTGGTCACATCTATCTATCTTTAAGTTTATTTTAAAGTAAAAACGCTGCAAATCTTTTTTGCGCCGGGTGTCGGTATACTCTCAGAACTTCCGAAGTTTTTTTCGTGCTAGCCAGTTTGCATTGTCAGTCCCAAGGTCACTCCATTACAGTGGACCAGTATCCAGCGGCGTGCAATGAAAAATTTTTAAATAGTTTTCAGAAGCCGCCAAAAAATTTTTTTTTGCACTGCCACATTTCTACATGTATGTTGAACATCCCCAAATTTTATTATGGATAAGTTCTGAATAACACTGTATTGCAAACATTTGTATTACGATATATACATATTAAAGTATGCCTAACTACTGTGCGTTTCACGAAGCTGTATCCCGGATTGGAATGTTCGGATTGTCATGATTCGCTGGCAAATCCTGTGCGAGACTAGCACGCGCGCTTAAATCACACCACCTCAATTTGTAGCGGTCCGTAACCGAGATGTGCCAATGCATTGAATTTAACTAATAACATGACGACGCTCCATACGTTGGAATATATACTAACATTCCAATCCGGGATACAACTTACCATTATGCCTTCATATGTTCCTGGATCATGAGTTACAATAAAATATTGTTTGATCTCTCTGGTCTTTTTGTAGAACTTTCCACGTACTAATTTAGAAAAATAATGGCTTTTATGAAAATAACCGATACAAATAGTGTTTGGCCAAAATTATAGAGTGCCTCATAACATAAGTATATAGTAGCAGAGTGCTATTTCTATTTACCGCGTAAAATAATCATTACCCGATATATCTTGACTATAATTTCATGGAGATTATATGAGGTGCAATGCAATTGGTGTAGTTTACAAAATAAGCAACGTGATTGGCTAATATCGAAACATCAAGGAACACCTCAGTTACGAAGAAGTAGCGTGAAAAGCGTGTTTTTTGTCAGCAACTTGTGTTTGACGATTAATTACGAAATCATTTATTATATTGTATTTACGGTTATTTTTGCAAGTGCGGGAACTATTGGACTTTCTAGTATTCGTAGTTATATTTTTTTAAAATTCGGCTCTATCTTGTCAGGCGCGCCCATGAAATTGTGATCCCTTACCACTTCATCCGTCGAATAGCTCCGTGTGATGTGAGTGAGTCACTCTCTAGGTATATTTTTGGACGAACACTATAGTTATTTCATTAAGGTTCACAGCCAAGAACTATTTGGCAGATTAGAGTGCAGAGATATAAAGGCTCACTTCGAGTACCCTTTCCTTACCTTGCAAAAGCTACTGGGCCACTTGGCTCCTTTTAGAGGTGCATTCCCGGCAATATAGCCACTCCTGATATACCCCAAATTACCAACCAGGACGAGAGCGGCACTTGCCGCCCCCGCTCGAGACAAACTACCCCCGGCGAGTTAGACATGCAGGCGAAAAAAGAAGACAAGACAGAAGAGCGCCAGAAGATCCTAGCCAGCCTGCAGGGTAGAGCCAGGTCAGGAGGAGACCATGCACGAATCGCCCACATCTATCACTTTTGTGATCGGGGTTGGTGAAGGATGGGGTCCACACGAGGCAGTCCAGCGATGGGGGAGGGGGGGGGGGTAAAGAGCGATAATCCCAGGTCATGACCACGCTCAAAGGATATTGGCTGGGTATTGGGGAGTGTGAAATTTCAAGTAAAATAAGTTTCAAAGCATAAGAGGTGTAAGAAAGACCTAATCGATTTGATATAACCAATATGCATATCAATAAAAAATGATTATCAGATATCACCGTTGTGTTATTTCTATAAATGGAAATGATTTGTGTAGGTACTTAATATATTTAAGACCAAAATAAAGATATATTGAAGTTAGTTAAAAAAACGTATCTAACTATAAGTTATCTTTAATTTTATATAACTTTAAACAAATTTTCAGGGTTAGATTTAATCTTACATCTTAATAATTTTTTAAAGTCGACACGCTAAAGATCGCACAAAAACGTTCAGTATTTTGATTCCAAACACTTTATCCATTCAATCAACAACTGAAACCAGTTAAGTATATTTACATTATTAAAAACAATGACAGCAAAAACAATCTTTAACCATCGGCCAATTGGTAAAACTAGGGAAAAAACTTATAGCACTAATGAAGCCCGTAGGTAATTTTCGTGAATGATTTGCCAATTCAAAGTATGGTGTACGCTTGAGCGAGTCTAAAGGAGCACATTCACTAGCAGATAAACACTATGGACAGCGCGCAACAATGCGGATAAGGCAAATTTCGATTCCTATGGCAAACAGAATGCCTCCATGATGGGCAAATATACGAATCACTAACAACATGATAATCATAATAATTGCCCTTTATTTATGTAAGCCCTTTCAAAGGATATAAAACGTCAAATAAAAAAATACATGTTACAAAACGCCAATACAACAAGCATACAATACGCATAACAATAATAAACAGTCGTGAAATAGGATTTCACTTAAAAGTACTCTTAAAAGTGCACCTAAAAGTGCAATTCTTGCAATGAGTAAAATCATTTCTCGCAAAGGAACACCCATCCGAAGCTCTTTTCAAAACTTATAAATTTTCATGGGATTTAACAAAAAGAACAGCTTCGAATATCAGCAAATTCGGAAGTGAAAAAAATTTATTTTTATTAAGATTGGCCGATAAGACTCCAAGCAGAGATTTAATGAAAACATTGGGCTTCTTATTTTTTCTGGAACCCAAACACCCGCTGAAATCCAGTACTTATGTGCCTACTTGTCGGAGGTACATCGATAAGGCGTATTAGATTTGTTCTCACAGCAGTCGCAAACAGTCGCCAGCATTATTGAGCCTTCCAACCTGACAGAAATAAAAAATGCTGATGTTTCCCGCTATGGTGTCGAAACAGCTAATGCGATTTTCTTAGTTCTTAAGAGTCTATTCACTGTAGATTTGACAGGCATGAATACGGGGTCGCGTTGAGAGGTTGGGTAGCCGAAGGGCGGAGACTTACATATTTCCACTACCGAATTATTAAGAGTCTATTCACTAGGTCGAAATAAGCCCTAAATCGGCGTTCGTCTCGTGTCTAATTATAAAAAAACTATAAAAGATCGCGACTTTTAGTAAAAAAGTATTGAAAGATAAGACTTTAATCTAAGTCCCTATAGTAGTAATTTTTGGTATTTCTTTTTATTTTTAAAATTCCAGGCAAACAATCATGTACTAAAATAGCGTATTTTCAAAAATTATTTTCTCTAAAATACATGTATTAAACAAAAATTTGCTACTATAGGGATCTAGTTTATCTTTTGATCTTTCCGGTGATATATAATTTATAACACTAAAAAGAAATTTTGTTGCAATTATAAGACAAATCCGGTACCCTTGCAATGAGGGCTAACTTTATTTCCATGTGCCTTTTTACTTCGGCTTTACGTGCACCTCCGAAATCTTAATAATTCGATAGTTGGAATATATAAGTCTCCACCCATCGGCCACCCATCCTCTCAATCCGACCCAACATTCATGCCTGTCAAATCTACAGAGAATGGACCCTTAAGATTTCGGAGGTGCACGTAAAGCCGAAGCAAAAAGGCACGTGGACATAAAGTTAGCCCTTATTGCAACGGTACCGGATTTGTCTTATAATTGCAACAAAATTTCTAATTCAATTCAAAATAAAAATAATTACCAAAAATTACTACTATATAGGGATTTAGATTAAAGTCTTATATTTCAATACTTTTTTACTGAAAGTCGCTATCTTTTATAGTTTTTTTATAATTAGACACGAGACGAACGTCGATTTTGGGCTTATTTCGGACTAGTGAATGGACCCTTAATAATAGATACTAATATTTACTTTTCTAAATTTGGATAAACGTCTCATACAATGAATTAAATAATATCTAAAATCTACAAGATTAAAAATTATTAAAACATATATCCATTTTTCATCACTTAAAACTAGTAATAATTTCATATTTCATTTTAATTATACTCTGGTCGAAAACCAAGTACGAAACGTACGTTTTGATTTCGTACGGAGTACGAAATCAAAACAGAGGTAAAATAAAATACGCAACATACCTACATAAATAAAACAAGTTATGGAATCAAATGTGAGTTTATTTATCATAAGAGAAATGTGGAGCTAAATACCGCACAACAGATACATTATGCAATCAGCTACATCCTTGGTTAGCAACTTCAACAAAAATTTCAATCAGTCAAGGACAAGTTAGGAGCTGATAATATAGTTGTATGTAATGATAATGTAGTTTGAAAACTGTCGGAAACTGTTGATTACTACATGTGTATATAATTCAAAGAATTTAATTTATGTTTTATTATCTGTATGTATATTCGTTCTGGTACACTTTTCCACATAGTTTGTACATAAAAATTCAACAAATATTAAGCAAATATATAGTTTTTTGAATGCAGTATACAATACTATAGATGCATCATGGCTTTATAGTGGATGGAAGCCTTAAGATTGGATAGGAACGAGACTAGGAAATAGTTCGATGATTTATAAATAATTTGATGCGTGGATTTATTTAGTCAATTACTAACGCATCATTTATAGCTGAATGGCTATTAAGTTTTTATACACAACCGTTAAAATTGGAGAAGTTAAGAACGAGGTTGTGCTAGGCACATGCCGTATCGAACAAATTGGAAAAATAGTTTATTACTTGGATTATTAGTTATTTTGCAGGTGTCCTAAAAATATACAAACAATTATTAGAGGACACCAAAACAAATCGGCTGCTTATACCGTTACCGTTATACATAACTCTATAAACCAAATTCCTAAATTAAAATAGAATGTTGAATTTTGCAGAATATGTTACGTATTAAAATTATAGTAAATAATATGATATGAAACGGAAACACCACGATGTGAAATTACTGAATTTACCTAATCATAAACATTCTCTTTTTACGAAAATTTCTACGAGATACGAGACATAACCTCGTTAGGCATTTTGTGCAACTAAATTTATTCACAGGATACCGATCAAATTATTAACTGATTATAATGATGTTAATCGCCTAAAATTCCAAAAACGATTTCGAATAGCTTACTATCCAGGAAGTGGATGGACATTTTCATAAAGGAAGTACACGTCCTCTATACTGTACCGTTATAGCAGATAAATTAAAAGGCCATCATATGAATTAGAGATTCCTTTAAAATACATCGCCGGAAGTTAAAATCAAGGGCGTGTGTGCATAAAACGATAAAACTACCCTTCTAACGCAATGGAAGAACACATAATTTCAAAAATATTTGAGTACAGTCAGCAATAGATATCTCCATGTAGATTTTATTTAATATCATGACGTGATATTATGGTAATGTTTATCCGGTCCTAAACATTTTATATTAAATTTGCAGGAAATTGTTCTATCAGCGCTCTTGTACCGTAACATCTAAAGATATTTGGTTCTGACTAGCTATAATAATAGTATATACAGGGTGTTATTTAAACATGCGGCAAAAATTCAAGAGGTTATTCCTTGGACTATTCTAAGTGTATTTTATCCTTTGATGATTTTTGAAAAAGCGCTTTGTTGCGAAGATATAGGGCGAAAAAAATTGTCAATGGCATTTGCACACATTGGTTGAAATCCCTCAACTACTTACGTTGATTCTTTTTATCGATGAAGCCAGTTTCTCGCGAAATGCAATAAAGAATTTCCACAATAACCTTGTGTGGGCTGACGAAAATCCACATGAGATTTGTGAAGATCGGTTTCAACATCAGTTCTCGTTGAACGTTTGGGTTGGAATTGTGGGTGACTGGCTAATTGGACCGGTATTTCTACCAGGAAGTCTTACCGGCGAAGTATACCGCAACTTTTTGGAACAAACGCTACCTCAGTTTTTGGAGGATGTACCATTGGTTACAAGACAGGCAATGTGGTTTGTGCACCACCTCATTTTAGTGTAGTTGCTCAAGAGTTTTTAACAGCAACATACGGAGATCGCTGGATTGGTCGAGGTGGACCTCACGTATGGCCTGCTCGATCCCCGGACTTAATCCCCCTGGATTATTTCCTATGAGGCCATCTAAAGTCATTAGTTTATACTAGGCCTGTGGAAGATGTGGACGATTTAAGAGATCGGATAATTGCTGGGTGTAACTCAATAAGAAACGACCCTGGTGTTTTTGAAAGAGTTCGGAAGTCTATGAGGAGAAGATTGGATGGTTGCATCCGAGCTGGAGGTAGCCATTTTGAACAATTCTTGTAGGTTCAGAAATGTTACATATAATTTTTAGTAATAAATTGTTATTTGCTGAAAATTTTTTCGCCCTATATCTTCGCAACAAAGCGCTTTTTCAAAAATCATCAAAGGATAAAATATCCTTAGAATAGTCCAAGGAATAACCTCTTGAATTTTTGCCGCATGTTTAACTAACACCCTGTATATCTCTACTCCTCATTCTAATGACAAGGATTAGCTCGAAAGTCTGAGACTTGTGTGGGGGAGGGAGCGGCATATTTGGCGGACCGCATTTGCGCTTCAGGAAGGACTTACCTACGTTGGTAGGTCCTAACCACCATTCAGTGCTGGAATGAGGGAAACCTGGAAAACCTCATTAGTTAGGGGGGCAGTCAAAAACATCAACAGATTTTAATCTCTCACATTAAGCTGATTTTCTTCCCATACTAGGCCATCGCCAGAATGGTTGCCAATTCATCCCTGCCAACAAGCCTTCATCAACAGGTAGACAATTTAATTAAAAATTGTCTGATGGAAAGGGGATTTGAATCCACGACCTCTAGATTGAGCGGTCGAGACTAAACCCTGAGCCACCGGCTCGCCCTATAAATCAAGTTATTTATGGCGGTATTGTAAAAATGCCGAAGCTGTAATAGTCCGCACTATATAGAAATGAGTACTATCTATTAGAAAAACTATATTACACATTCTTTCTAATTGAAATCACAAGCTTTTAACATTATCGTTTTTATTGAAACATCTATATACTTATGTGTGTTAACGTCACACTTCTAATCTGATAGTGGTTGTTTATTAGTAGAATTTTTCTTTGAGTAAAAAATGTTATGTAATTAAATAAGTTATTTTTCATAGAAATAACGTAATTGTCCATTACATATCCTGGCTTTAATCAAAATTTTCATAATAGGTATAAAATTTCTGCCATCATGAATTTTATTTAGGCTACTGTTTATTTATAATATATGGTATATACGCAATTATTTATTTAAAAATCAGATTGGTCCCAACATAGTAACTTCACTTTTGACTGGGTAGCGTGACAATCTTTATGAAGCCCCGAAATAACCCACTATTTCTTTAAAGTCATGCTATCACTACTAATGCCCCATTCAATTTTTTCACTTAAAAGTATTGTTCTTAAAAAATCATTCAGGTATGTATTTCTTGAAATACGTACCTGAATAAGCAGTTAATTTTTCTTTATCGTAAGTTGTTGCATAACATATTCCAAAAATCACGTGCTACGACTGGTTCATTTTACACGCACCACATTTTACTTTAAGAAATCCAATGAAAATTTACATGAGAACTATATGTCCCTCCAAGGCAAATTGTTTAAATTACGTAAAGTAAGAAAAAAAAAATTGAGCTTCATGAGAATTTTTCCTAAATAATGCGAACCCGTCAATTAACAACAGAGAAGATTTCTTGCTTTGGACATAATTTGGCGTAATAGTTTCAGTAAGTTACCGCTAGATGACACTGCTGTCAAAAAGTAACTAAATTATTCAGTAATATCACAAGTATAAAGATATATATACAGTAGTTTCACTCTTTAAATTTTTTGTACAAAAGTTTTTAATGCACATGTCTGCTCTTGGGTAGTATGCGCGTTGGTAGAGATGTAGAAGGGGAGGAATGGGCCGGCGTATGCTATTTTATGGGCGCACATTTGCTTTTTGCTTTACAGGTAATCAGCATTAGTGATGGGTAGTTCGCGAACGAACGAGTTAAGACGAACTATTCTTTGTAGGGAACTAAACGAACTAGTTCGCTGATCTTAAACAAAGTAGTTCGCGCGAACTACTTCTTGATACCAGCCAGCGATATACTCGACACCGAAATAGTTCGCGACTACTTCTTGATACCAGCCAGCGATATACTCGACACCGAAATAGTTCGCGAATTATGTTCGTTCGGGTTCGTCGTAAGGTGTACGGAGTACGGAGATAATTAGAAAATGCTGATGTATACACACTCGCTCTCGAGTATACACTCTTATAAGCATAAGCAACAACTTCAATAGCAGGAGCTTATCAATAAATAAAGTATAAAAGGAATATTTAAAAAATTATGTTTTATTAATTAACAAAAGTAGTACCTATATAAATAAAATGAATGGAATATACATATTTGCAAACTTAAATAGTAATTTTTAGTGGATGTATCACAAGATATTCTATTCTCCAAAAGTCGATACATATAACAAAAATAAATTATATTCTTGGGTAGAGCTATTATAGCACATTTACAAAATAATATTTGAAAACATAAAACCTAAAAAATATTTAATTGGCATTCTTGTATCCGTTTAAGATAAATAGGTAACACGGGTTAAACAAATAAACATAGTAAACAAGGGTTTTTTTTTGCTTTGCAAAGTGTTGGCATGTTTCAGTACTCTCAACCTCAACCAATGGATATGTTTACTTAGCCGAAATCTTGCGACCGCCGGCCGTCCGTGATGTTTACCGACCGACCGATCGTTTCGAAATATCTATCTAAAACTAAAAAGTAGTTCGCGCGAACTAGATTTGAAGACTAGTTCGCTTCGCGCAAGTAGTTCCCAAGAACTAGTTCTCTGAAATGAACTATTATGCCCATCACTAATCAGCATACGTTTGTGTGTCTAGGCGTTTGTGTGATTTTGATAAGTGTTTTGTATTGTGTGTAACATGGCTACAAAATTATTGTTTCATTTGTAAACGAAATTCTGATAGGCCACCTTTTTTACTCCAAAAAGTAATAGTCCGGGCCTGTACGTAGCTGCAAAAAACGGTCATTAATGCGCATGATTGTGCGTGGGTAGTATGCGCAGTGGTCTTTTTGGGGGGTTAAAAAAACAAAACTTAAGGACACCAACATCAAAGAGATTTTGCCGAGTGAAATTACTGTATATATCTATACTTGTGGTAATATTTTGACTTTAGCGCGTCAAGGACAGTCAAAACGTATTGGAAACTGGCCTAAGTATTCTTTAGCAATCATAAATTTACCTAATAATGGGACACTCTTGACACTTTCATATAAAGCTACTAAATTTGTGACGTGCAACATAAAAATCCCTAAATTGCAATCGGCGACTACGGTTTTTTTATTAAAATGTTACAATTTGTTTGGCCGATTGTATTTTCTGCTGCGACATCTATGATTCGGTGGCCTAAATTCAGGATTGCACCTTAAACGGTTTAGGCGCCCTTAAATAGCGAAAATGTATGTGTAAATGGTTGAATAAAAAAAGGAAATCTTGAGTAATTTTATCTCATTATCCAGTAAAATGGAATTGGAACCAAATATCTAATAGACGCTGATACATGTAGCTTTCAGACAAAACAGGTTCGTGCAATAGTATTAAATATTTATGGTGTATTTCTAATGTAACAAAACACGGTGGTATGTGAATTATTTATTATTCATATGCAGATTAACGCACGTTCCCACAAGGATAATATGTCGTGTATGTGATCAGATCATGCATGGTATATACACCTAATAAAATCGATGGTTTCGTCAAGTGCCTACTTTTGTCTTGTGGACAATCACTTGTACGTTTTATTAAATTATATTAATCATGATTGTTAAGTATTCGCCAGTTGACGAGACCTTTGTAAAATTTGGCATGGGACTTATAGAATCCTGAATTTTTTTAAAAATTTTGACACTTGCAAGGGTTAACGATATACAGGGTGTCCACCTAGTGCGCGTAAGTCCAATATCTGGGTTAATAAAAGAGATAACTTAATTTTTTTTTCTACAGGTTTGTCTAATATCCCGAGCTGCACAAAATGAAAATATATTTACATATTCAGGGTGTTCAGTTTTTCCTGGACAGGTACCAACTTCATTTTTTTAAATGGAAACCTATATTTTTATGGCATTATCGAATTCTACGTAAAAAATTAGTGGGACTTTGTGCATAACACTGCTATTGAAATATTGATAGTTTTCGAGATATTTGACTTTTAATTTTTTTTTCTTATGTTTCGTCACTTCTAATAGTTGACATAATTATGGTTGTATGACAGCTAGAAATTATTTTTTTTCAGAAACTGTAGAGTGAAGATGGCTCTTACGAAAAACGTATCAAAAGTTGACCTGCGATATACAGGGGGCAACAGAAATCGTGCCAAACCTGATGGTTTAAAATTTAAAAAATCTCGACTTTTTCAAATGGAACACCCTGTGTTTTATGATTTCATTAGATGCCTTTCTGTAGACTCTACAATTTTATAATAGCTTTCCCTATACCTAAGTTGCGTAGTTTTTGCAAAAAACCCACTTTTATGAAAAATACCCGATTTGCGCACGTTCCTTTCTCGGGAAAAACGCAGTGAGCGTCTGTCACGCAATAAAATTTATGAAAATGAAAATGAAAACTATGAATATTTCAATAGCAGTGTTATGCACAAAGTCCCACTAATTTTTTACGTAGAATTCGATAATGCCATAAAAAATATAGGTTTCCATTTAAACAAATGAAGTTGGTACCTGTCCAGGAAAAACTGAACACCCTGAATATGTAAATATATTTTCATTTTGTGCAGCTCGGGATATTAGACAACCCTGTAGAAAAAAAAATTATGTTATCTCTTTTATTAACCCAGATATTGGACTTACGCGCACTAGGTGGACACCCTGTATTTAAAATTTTCAAAATTAAGTCATCAGGACAACAATTGAATCACAACCTGACTATAGAATGTCAAAGGTACCTAAAATGGTTGAGAACAGATTCATAATGTTATACAGGGTATTTAAAAAATTAAGTACTTCCATTCAATTTCGGTCAAAAAAAATTAAATAAAGGGAAATGGAATAAATAAAAATAAATAACTCAAAAAGGGTTTACTTTATGGGTTTTACTTTTAGTTTACTTTAGCTTTAATGGGGTTCCCATAAAAAATTGAGTTTTTGTTTAATAAGTTTGCAACCGAATTTTTTAAGTACACTGTATAACATTATGAATCTGTTTTCATCAATTTGAGGTGCCCTTGACATTCAATATTCAGGTTATGACTTAATTGTTTTTCCTGATGACTTGATTTTGGAAATATTAAATATATCGTAAAACCCGAAGTAAAACCTCACATTCTCTCAACATTTTTCAAAAAAACTAAATATCTCCAAAACCGTACATTTTAGGTATAGAGAATCTTGAACAATATGTTCTTTAAATTTGTCAAGGGGTTAAAAAATGCAAAAGAAAATCCTCATTTAAAATAAGAAAGCAGATATCGGATTTCCGGTATAACCGAAAGTGACACGAAGCCAAAATAAAATCCAGCGCCATCTATTAGCCCCCCATGCAAATTTTCAAATTCGTACCTCTATTGGTTCTCCATATACAGATCGTTCAGCTCGTCGTGATATACCCTGTATACTAGCTAGAATCTATATAATTGATCGATATCGATAGTGATGTGATAACCTTTTACCAAATACCTATATGTTGAACCTTTGCGTTCTACTTTCAGGCCTGACCTTTGCACTACGCCATGTTAAGCAGCTAAGGAATTTCTCTAAATGGGCTAGGCACCTGTTATCTCTCTGTTACTGGTTAGTCAGGATTATGTCGTATTACATAAATTCACACAGACAATGTACTCGTACCTTGTATATGTAATTTGTCAACGGTTTGACCTCACAAATCAAATGAAATATTATGGTTTTACGGTTTAATGTTTTTAATGTAACTTCATTGAACATATTTTAAACAAAGTAAAAGTAAAGACAGTATATGAAAATCTAAGGGGTCAAAAATCTTTAATATTTAAAATAATACTGTTCTTTTACAGTTTCAAATTAACTTAAAACAAACTATGTATACAGATTCACCATGATTCACAAACTGCAATGAAAACATATCAACAATAATTTTCCTATGCCTTTCTTTTTGCCACCTTTGACAGATATATGATTTTGACAATAGTGACATTTGACTATTTAATTTTTAGTTTGTCATTTCAATTCATAATAGCTACCTACTTACCGAGCCTTCCAAGAAGACGAGGTAAACTCTAGTGACGTTCGGCAGATAAATCGAAGATAAACCGATTGGAATATATAATCTCATCTTTTCTGAATACACCTAACCAACCTAACATCCCCAATCCCTTGTCTATGATCTTTTCTGCTGTGACTTTTTTAAAATGACAGTTTATTCTCTTTATACTTCATGGTTTATATTCTATTTTGAATCATTATTAAAAATTAATATTGTCAAATCAACCATTTTATATAGTCCAAGGATATCAAATCATTTTTGAAGATGAAGATGACGAGTGTACGACTTGTTTGGAAAAAAATGAAAAGTTCGCTGAAGAAACAGTGCCAAATTTTTCTGCCAGGCAGTTTAAAGAACATTTTAGAATGTCTCTGGAAACATTCGAGGATTTTTTAGGAAAATTACCCGCAGTCATAAATAATAATGTAACTACTGGTCATCCTGAAATACATCATCGATAGAAAATGATAACTATGAAAATCACAAACTCAGATACATTTTTCTCTTGAGCTAATATGTTTCGAGCAAACAGATTTTGCTCGGACCGATCCGATTTTAATTTCCGAATGATCAAGATTTACCTCCCCCTACCTCCAATGTAATTAATGAACGATACGAACTAAAAAGAGCAATCTGAGGTAATTACCCAACGCAACTAATAACAGAAGATTCGACAGACAAGTATAGCCAACTGGACTGTGGTATATTGCCCATGATTCACATTATGGGCAAACAAAAAAAGGATAAAAAGATGCTCAGTTGGTTTAGACCCCTCTATTATGTCTATGGTTTAGGCTGAAAGGTCACGTCTTTATTAGATTCAGGTAATATTTATGTCAGATAATCAGTTGTCATTTTATTTTTTACCTGTATCAAATACATTTCAAATATCACCTTTTTAAATATATTATTGAATCTTACATTTGGAACAGTTTTCATGTTGACGGAGAATGGGTATATTCCATTCCTTCTTATTTTATGTAATTCTGGTATTCAAATGGAAATATTGTTGATCCGAGCAATACTCCAAGATGTGTGTAAGAACATTGCTAGTGATAAGTTTTCTTTCTTGTTATTGTAGTTCAGTGTTCAGTGGTCACAAGATGTATTCTTAGTTCTGTATTCTATGTAGTATGTATTTTGGTAACTTGTACTCACGTCCACGTTTTTTAGTGTATATCCTCCTGTTATGTTTTAATTAAATAAATTACTTTTTGAATCTGTACTAGTGCTGTGATTACTTGTATCTAAAGACAACAACCCATTGCAGCTCTGAAAAATATCCATCAAATATTAGGTACCTATCGATCGGAAATTTCATTGGAGATGCTGGTGAAGAATCTGACCATCATTTTTTCGAGAAGTTTGGTAAGCCAAAATACGACCTGCTTTAGACAGAATTACCGAGGCTTCAAAAACAGACAATCGACATTGAAGCACAATTCATGTGGTCAGAAACAGAATTATCCAAAACGAGTTGTTTTCTAATTCTTTCTTCGATAATCTGAATGATGACCAGTTAAACTTATCCCAGAAAACTTAAAATGGATCTGCTCTTCATCTTCAGAAAATAGAAGTCTGGTAAGAGTCTTTCTCTAGACTAGAGAAAATTAGTAGTCACAATGGGTCAATATTCCTCGAATGTATGCTAACCGTAGGTGGTACAAAATCCAATTACAGCAACCTGTATCAAATAAACTTAAGGTGATGAGCTACGAGGTAGTTTTTTGCGACAGGATGACGTGAATAATTTGAAGTCATAGAATTATCATTATTCATAAGACTGCAACACTCTGGAACTATACTTGGTATTATACCAAACACCACCTTAAGACTCTATCAATGACTAAAACGAACTGAAACTTATAATTGATGATATATGTCAAGAAATTCAACCAACAACTCACATACCTAAATAATCACAAAACTAATTTGAAGAGACGAAAAGAATTAAAAAATGTTTGGAACAACTAGTCAGATACTTTCATAACATTTGTTATGATTGTTTTAATTTATGTTCAATAATTTTGCTGCTACTCATGAAATGTTTCCTTTTCTATCACATCTCGTTATTATTTCATTCCAAAAGGTACCACATAACACATATACAACATAACCTGAAATTGACATAAATATGTCATTAATCTAGTAATGATGCGTCCTTTCATTCCACAGACAGCTGAGGATCAATCTGTAATTTGTGGATATCAAGTAGACCTTCCCAAACAACAAATCAGTTAAAACATGCAAGACGTTTGACGGAGTGACTTTCACATTTACAATGTATGTAGGAAAACTATGACACTCTCTTCAATAAATCTTGTTTGAACTGAGTAATATTTCCAAGACAATCCAATCGAAGCAATATTTCAATTATCCAATCACCTACACTCACCTTGCTCGACAACTCATCTGGCGCAATGACGGGGGCGAAAGGGTATATATCCGCTGATATTGGTGACGAAAACCATTGAAGAATATTGCATACGCTTGTTAATAATATGGGCAGGGTGTTCACGCATATTTTGAATCACTGTTACCTCCGTTACTTCTTTATTTTTAGTTTTTAAAAAAATAATTGTACCTACAAGTTTAACTTTTACATTTTAACTATATAGGTAGAAACATGGACGAAGTTTTTCGACTTCATTGTACTAAAAAGATCTCGTGAAATCTCGTGAACAATATCTCGTGAAATACTCGCTGACAATCGACAATGGTCTATTTTTAATATCAGCAATCTGATCCAGATTCAAAAAACATTAGGTACAGGATACCGTATTTAAAAAACCATAAGTTTGTATCGTGCATTTTCGTTGAGATGTTTAATTGTTTTTCTGTTTAAGTACGGTAACATTTAACGCATATAGAAAAAAAACTCATACCGTTCAAGGTTTTTTTCTCTAACAAATAACACCAAAAAGGTTAAGGACCATACCAAATATCCTTGCAAACCAATAACTTCAACTTTGACAAGATTTAAGCACTTTTTATTAATTATTTTTTTCATCAATTGCGTAGAGTGGCCAAGTCACTCAACTGTCACTATGTGGTCACTCAACTCATCTTTTTTTTATTCGCTTATTATAAAATATATACTTAGTTAAGCCTAAAAAGTATTTTTTTAAATTTTTTCTTCGCCAGATATATTTTAAAAAAATTGTTAAAATTACCATATATTTCAAATAACGCGCCATTGACGTCATACTCCAGTTCGTTGTTGTCTGTTGGCTGACCTGCATTTGGTGTTCTGTCAAGTGAAGTGTGCTTCACCTAACTTTCGTTTTGTGTTTTGATTAATTTGATTTAAAATGAATAAAATTGAAGAGGGATATCTTTAGGCTGATTCAGACAAACTTCCAAGAGTTGACAGTGAAATGGTTAACGATTTCTACGTCACAAATATGAACTTTCTTAAGTGCTGAAGTGCGCAATGTTATAACAAGAAGGTTAGGTTTTATAACCTACATAAGTCATTAAATTATCATTTAGTTAATTCTTGCATAAATTGTGCAGTGTTGTCACCTTTAGCGAAAAAATAGGTACCTACAAATTATTTTGATCAAGGGATAAATTGTAAAATAACCATGTTGATTTGCTTTAGTAACAATTTATGGAGAATATTTCATCTAAAAATACATATTTTAATTTCAAAATTACCAGAATGTAAATTTAATCGTTGCCAAGAACAAAGTAAAATTACATGTGGCAACGTGGAGTTGTTCTTTAACTTGTCTACATTTTATTGGCTACTGGAGTGTGATGTCAGCGAACCGCGCAGTTTGAAATGATTCATGAAGACCGGTCACTTTGTACTTCTTTTAATTACAATTCTTTAATAAATTGGGTTGATTCTACCTTTACTTATATACCAGTATAACGTTTGATATTAATAAAATAGTAAAATTCAATTTAGTGGAAAAGGCCCATTTGGCGAACACGATAAAATAAAATAAGTGAATATTTGCCGTGAACTTTCGCCCGCCCTGAGCGCGTTGTAAGCACGCACGAAAAACATCTGATTGTTTTTGGATCCCGATAACTGTCGTATCGTGTTCGTGCTGGTAACAAGTCTCCGCGTACACACTTGTGGCCATTCAATCCGTTTTCACGCGTGTCAGTAAAATTGCACAAGTAATAACCGCTTTTAGTTTCTTTCATGTATGATCGCCTTCTATTACGCTCAGATTTGGGTACGCCACTGGGCTTGCATGCATTCCATTCTGATGCAGAAAGTTGCCTACGTGATGAAGACGAGCGAGATCATTCATATTCTGAATGACGAACAGCAGGAGTGATTCCACTTTAAAGAGGCATCCATTTCATTAAATTGGTCACCATTAGAAACTATCGTTGTTTTAACTACCTACACAGTTTAACGGTGTAAAAAGTTAGATGTGTTAATTGCTTTAAGTATTTCGTACCTTCTTGATTTTCCACTACCAGTAACTTAAAAAAGAGTAGGTATATAATGTCTGTAACTTATTTGTGGTGCGTTTTCATGATTCATAGTTTCTTTTGGGATTACACCACCTGAAAAATAACAAAAAGCAAAAAACCAGAAGCATACAAATCAAATATTCAAAGTACAGCATCAAAGCAAACTTCTAAAGTTTGCCCCAAAAAACCACTGTACCTATAATGTGTATAAAATAATATTTGATATATTAATTAAATTTCATTTACCAGATTCCTTGTGAATGTGGTAAATATTATATTGATGAAACATTTAGACCATTACAAATAAGGATCCGCGAACATAAAAATTATGTTAAGGATTACCAAGTTGATACAGGCTAAAGTTTTACAAGAAGAAAATAATAAGTTTTACTGAGAAAATCAGTTAAAAGAAACTTAAAAGAAAGTGCTTTCATTAAACTTAATGGTGATAATTGTATCTCATCAGAAACAATGTTCATAGATCAAACATGGCTTCCTCTACTCCAGAAGGATGATTATAGTGATCAGTGCATGCTATGACAATTTAAATTAAAAATGTCAATCTGACAAAAAGTACTTCTTTTCATAAGAGTTCTTATCGTACAAACATTACACCGACGAAGAGTTGAGGATCAACTCGTATAATTTGTATTTATGGATTCATCAACAAAACTTACCTAATTATGTTTATAAAAATACTGTAAGTAGGAATTCATACAGTAGGTATAGAACACCGACGTAGTTCTCCACATACCACCAAAACACTATACTACACTCGACGCGCGTTTCGCCGACCAAGTTGGTATCCTCTGGAAATG
Source organism: Pogonocherus hispidulus (assembly GCA_963924545.1). Taxonomy (NCBI): domain Eukaryota; kingdom Metazoa; phylum Arthropoda; class Insecta; order Coleoptera; family Cerambycidae; genus Pogonocherus; species Pogonocherus hispidulus. The sequence goes on along the minus strand of OZ004698.1, from coordinate 43,690,751 downwards.
ATTAAAACTGGCGTTAGGTGTGCATCTAAAAATAACACGGCAATACCCGAAGCAGTCCCGACTTGAAAGTGTTTCGGAATATTCTTGCGATGTGGACTTGACAAGCCGTGTCCCTTTATATTGGAGTTAACATCGATCTCTATCTAATTTTATTCGTTCTCTCCAACCGTCTCTTATTATCTCTACTCTTTGGTTGTACTAAATAATACGAGTACATAATTAACCTGATCATCTGTTATTATATTATAATTATGGCCTAATTTTTATATTCAGTGAGTAATATTCTATATTTTCTGTATTTCTCGTTACACAATTGCATTGCCCATTATGGCCTGGGTTCGATCCCCAGCTCCGGTTCTGGCAATGTTTGTGAGGTGAGGTGTGCGAGGTGATGGTAACCACCTTAAGGAGTTCATAAGCGCAAATGAATACTTGATGCCGTTAAATAACAGGCGCCAAACCAGAAATGTAATCATGTTTTATTATTATTAGGTATTAATATTATTTTTGGGCAACAAATCCACTATTTTTTAATATTGCGATAGGAATTTCGTAAGAAAATATACATAATCACATTAAATAACATAATGTAGGTATGATTTCGATTTTAAAATTGGATACAGCGACCTCTAGTTGACAAAAATTTTTTTCTAGGCGTCTAAAATAAACAGTAACGAAAATAAAAATCTTGGCTGATTTTATACAGACACTGTGTTTTACAGATACAGAAATAACTTGCGTAACATTGGTGAGACTTCTAGAGTTACTTTTATGTATTCCCTTTAATACAGGAAAACTTTTTTCGCCGACTGATACTGTCAGGTCTAATAAAACCACGTTATTTAGAGCTCGACTATTTTGACATTTTTACGGCATTTTATATCTAGATAATTTCGCAATATCAAGTCGTGGAATGTCGATGAAATACGAGATCTGGCTTTGTGTGTTCTTATCAAGTTATTCTGCCTTATATAAGTTTCCAAGAGACAGAAGAGCCACATTTTCTTTACGAGAAAACGCGAGTAAAATTTAAGTACATGAACGTATTTATGGGGGAGGGTCAAATAAAAAATAAAAGCAGTTTATACTCGTGAGTACTACCCTACCTGTTTAATATAAAAAGTCAGCGCTCCAATTTATATAAACGTTCAATTATATATACTTACTTTATATATAATATTATAAATTATTATTGTATTATATTATATAATAATATTATATATAAGTTTATTATATAAACTTTATCAAATTATTGTTAGTTTAGAGGAAATTGAATCACGTATTGATATCTTTTTTACTAGAGTGGATGAGATAAGAAAATGTTTGAATGTATAAGGTCATATGTATGTATTTTTTGTTTCGTATATGTCGAATTTTCCTTATGTCTTTTACTTTTAAAATTCTATATGTTAAATCTCGTCCTTTACTCTGTTTTGTATGTGTTGAGTTGAAGTTCTCAATTTGTTTTTATCTTACTTTTGTTTAATTCATTTTATTTTAGTACCTACTAACCATATCCTGTAATTGGGGTTTGGCCAATTGGATATTGTAATTAATTAAATAAATAAACACTTTTTCCTGAAGCATTTTAATACCTTTCAGCTTTTCATGAAATGACGGATGTCAGCATATGACTAATGCTTACATACCTGCTTACCTAATTCTAAAAAATACAAGTATTCAATTTGCTACAGATTTGAATACAGTTTTTACGTTAGAATTGCCCTGAAATGGATAACTATTTGGACAAAAGAAGCCATTTCACATACACAAAAAAAAAAACAATCGATACTCTATGTGAATACAGTAATGGCCGTAATTAAAGTAGCCTTGAGGGAAATCATATTATTGCCAGTCAATTCGCCACGAGGGCAAAATAATAATAATAATCCCGTGAACGACGAAATAGAATTCATTTAGGATTTAAAATGGCCTCACCTACACCTAAATACACGTTTTTTAAAGAGGCGCCGTGTATGCCAATCAACATAACAATACCAATCTAGTTATATGCATTTCTTCATCTCAATTACTTATTTTTGTACGTGGTAAATTGTTAAAATAATTACTTATGCATTAGATGTACTTAAATTTTTTTTTTTACATTATTTTGTAGTAAAAAAGTTCAATTAACCCAAAGTCACTCACCAGAGTCAGTCGATTTCAAAATGTCTGCCTAAAGGCGGGTTCTCACGATCCGATTAACTACAACTAAACTACTCCGAACTAAAATCGGTAAAATTTTTGGTTTACACGATTCAAGCGTAAATTTTAATCAATAATTTTCATTCGATTTCAGTTGATTCACGAAAGTGCATCAACTAAAATGGAATCGTGAGGATGTGCCTTAAGTTACAACTTTAATGGCCGTTTGTACGCCCTTGTCGACAAAGCAATAATAAATATGAACTAAAAATATTCAGACTTAGGAAGTGACAAATTAGAACGCAGCAACGTCAGCGATAACGCCGTCTTAAACAAAATAGGTATTTCAGTAGATAAAACTGCCGGATGTTTGTTATAAGGCCTAAAGTACGAATTGAAAACATTCCTCATTCAAACCATGCAAATAACGGGCAGGAAAAATGATTAAAAACAATTACAGAACCTGTTGAATTATAATAGATTGCAATTAATTATGAATTTTAATCCAAAATTGATTAATTGCGTAATTGTATTGTAGGATTAAATTTATTATACCTATTCTGATACTCATTGTTTATAATTGGCAACCCATAACAATATTTCTTTATGATAATAATTTTTTTTAATACATATATAATAATAATAATAATATTGTTTATTAATCATAATTTCAAAATAATAATGTACAATAAATAACAATAATTGAGAAAACCTGCAAAAGGATGCAGTAGGACCCTTCAGCGCTATATGACAAAAGTTTCTGATGACTCTAAACTAATAAATACATTGGAAGGTGGTAAGTTTTCTCAATGAAAGTGTTCGCATTTTTAGGAGGTATTCAGTAACTATGTATCATAGAAATTATAAAAAATATAGAATGCTTTTATGGCGACTGAAAATGGCCATCCTATGGAGAAAACCTAACTCTACCAATTTTAGTTTTCTGTATAGGTAGCTCTGGTCACCTAGCATCTAGCTTCGCATTAGCCCATAGCCGCCGGGTGGGAAATTAAAAAATTATGTACTTTACATGGGACCTAGATTATTTGCAACCACTTGGAATTTTTGTCTTAATATTCACCCATTCGCAATTTTTAGCTAGTAACATGCTAAACAAATACTAAATGGCCGGTTACATTAGATTATTATTAATAATAGTAGAATAATCCTTACCAAAATTTTGGACAGATTGCACTCTTCAAGCCGAAATTTGCACAAAAACGTTTTATTACCTAAAGGCCATTTATCTCACTATAAACTAAAACAAAACAGTTGAAAATTATTAAGATTGAATCGGTAGAAAATTTTTAATTCAATTCTGAAATTTTATTCTATATTCGTGACGTCACTAAGCGGAAACTAGGGAATATGGATCTATAAAGAGGCCACCACACTGATAATATGTGGCTAGATTCAGTGTGTAACGACAATCGACATTTCGACTATTGACATTTGAAATTTCCTGTTTGTGTTTGGCTTGTCAACTTGATGTGTTGTATTGTTGTTTTCTTGTGAAGCAAACTTTTATTAAACATGGAGCAAGGTTTTGTAGAGACTAAGTCCGACAATTTACCGGTTATAGATCCTTTTATGATAAAGATCCTATAGATCCTTTCAGAAATAAAAGGGATGAAAAATGTAAGGTTAGTATTTAACTTAACAGTATTACTGCAAGGTCGATTAAATATATTCAAAAATTACTTTACAAATTACGATGTTTCAATTAACAGAACTTCTATTACTAATAAATACACTTGTAATCAGCCACATGCAGAGACAACAATTCACACGTAAAAATATAAACTAAAAACAATGTCTCATGTTTACCCTAACCAAACGATTCAAACATAAACAAAAGTAAAGTTGTCACGCAGTGACACCAACCACACAAATTTCGCTTAGTGACGTCACATAAATATCGCGCACAATATTGAACCCAATATTAAAATTCCAGAAATACGTATCTCTTCTTTTTCCAACTACTTTCCATTGCCGATGTAAAAAAAAATAGGAAAACACCCCATTGGGATTAAGCACTACCAATATTTACAGGGTTGTATCCCATGGCGTGGTGTAAAAATTCCCAGAAAATTCCCTAAAGTTACGTTTTCTCGTGTTCTGCATAGAGTGCGGCTATTTTTGGATGTGCCATATAATGGATATTGACATTGACATTCTATATTTTTTATAACTTCTATGGTCACTATACGCGATTCATTTTAAGATCGTAGCGCCAAAATGGCAGAAATCTATACTAACCTTTGGCTACTGACACTGACGTTTGAAATTGTATTCATCAAATATTTGTTGTCGACAACTTTAAACCAGGTAAAAAGCTTGTAAAACTATTTTGAAAGGGGTAAGTAGTGATATAAAATTAAAATAGATTTCAATATTTTTCGAGCGTTCAAATCTGAAAATGAAACTTAACCTCAAAATATGTCAAATTCTTTATTGGACATACGGCATAAATACCTTTATGAAACTAGTCATCCTTAGAGAAAGGTAAAGAGCACACTCTCTACTCTGCGTTCTTTAGCTTCTTTATCCATACTTATCTCCTGTAACTCTGTAATGCTCAACTTATAGTTTCCGCGATAGCTCCAGATTTTCCCGCTTTTGGAAAAGTATGAAACTGATCTCGGGGTTTTTCTTTGTACAAGAGAAACAATGACGCTCACAACAATAATTATTCATATCTAATCAAAGCAATTAACTAATATAACAACGGATATTTCAAAATTCACAATAGACATACATATGCAAAACTGAACCAATAACCCAAACGTTAGTTGTGCGTGCCGCCAGTAGGTAGCGTATTGCTTAGCAAGAATCGCGTATACAAAATGGACTTTTAACTATTAACCAACATTTTGAGAATTTTTTTAACAAAATATCAAAATTAATAAAAAACTTAAAAATATTAAGAAATACCAATACCATGAAGAATAGGAATGTGTTCCATTAAGAACGTCGAGACTGATAACAATTTCGTTTCGTTTTTAATGCTTTAAGTGACAAAATAGAAGACGGCATTGGCTATAACGTGACCTTAAGAGTCCATTCTCTGTAGATTTGACAGGCATGAATGTTGGGTCGGATTGAGAGGATGGGTGGCCGATGGGTGGAGACTTATATATTCCAACTATCGAATTATTAAGATTTCGGAGGTGCACGTAAAGCCGATGTAAAAAGGCACATGGAAATAAAGTTAGCCCTCATTGCAAGGGTACCGGATTTGTCTTATAATTGCAACAAAATTTCTTTTTAGTGTTATAAATTATATATCACCGGAAAGATCAAAAGATAAACTAGATCCCTATAGTAGCAAATTTTTGTTTAATACATGTATTTTAGAGAAAATAATTTTTGAAAATACGCTATTTTAGTACAAGATTGTTTGCCTGGAATTTTAAAAATAAAAAGAAATACCAAAAATTACTACTATAGGGACTTAGATTAAAGTCTTATCTTTCAATACTTTTTTACTAAAAGTCGCTATCTTTTATAGTTTTTTTATAATTAGACACGAGACGAACGCCGAGTGCGTGGAACAATGAAGAGTTCCTAGAGAGAATTTCCTAGTCTCGTTCCTATCCAATCTTAAGGCTTCCATCCACTATAAAGCCATGATGCATCTATAGTATTGTATACTGCATTCAAAAAACTATATATTTGCTTAATATTTGTTGAATTTTTATGTACAAACTATGTGGAAAAGTGTACCAGAACGAATATACATACAGATAATAAAACATAAATTAAATTCTTTGAATTAGATACACATGCAGTAATCAACAGTTTCCCGACAGTTTTCAAACTACATTATCATTACATACAACTATATTATCAGCTCCTAACTTGTCCTTGACTGATTGAAATTTTTGTTGAAGTTGCTAACCAAGGATGTAGCTAATTGCATAATGTATCTGTTGTGCGGTATTTAGCTCCACATTTCTCTTATGATAAATAAACTCACATTTGATTCCATAACTTGTTTTATTTACGTAGGTATGTTGCGTATTTTATTTTACCTCTGTTTTGATTTCGTACTCCGTACGAAATCAAAACGTTTCGTACTTGGTTTTCGACCAGAGTATAATTAAAATGAAATATGAAATTATTACTAGTTTTAAGTGATGAAAAATGGATATATGTTTTAATAATTTTTAATCTTGTAGATTTTAGATATTATTTAATTCATTGTATGAGACGTTTATCCAAATTTAGAAAAGTAAATATTAGTATCTATTATTAAGGGTCCATTCACTAGTCCGAAATAAGCCCAAAATCGGCGTTCGTCTCGTGTCTAATTATAAAAAAACTATAAAAGATAGCGACTTTCAGTAAAAAAGTATTGAAATATAAGACTTTAATCTAAATCCCTATATTGTAGTAATTTTTGGTAATTATTTTTATTTTGAATTGAATTAGAAATTTTGTTGCAATTATAAGACAAATCCGGTACCGTTGCAATAAGGGCTAACTTTATGTCCACGTGCCTTTTTGCTTCGGCTTTACGTGCACCTCCGAAATCTTAAGGGTCCATTCTCTGTAGATTTGACAGGCATGAATGTTGGGTCGGATTGAGAGGATGGGTGGCCGATGGGTGGAGACTTATATATTCCAACTATCGAATTATTAAGATTTCGGAGGTGCACGTAAAGCCGATGTAAAAAGGCACATGGAAATAAAGTTAGCCCTCATTGCAAGGGTACCGGATTTGTCTTATAATTGCAACAAAATTTCTTTTTAGTGTTATAAATTATATATCACCGGAAAGATCAAAATCTATAAACTAGATCCCTATAGTAGTAAATTTTTGTTTAATACATGTATTTTAGAGAAAATAATTTTTGAAAATACGCTATTTTAGTACAAGATTGTTTGCCTGGAATTTTAAAAATAAAAAGAAATACCAAAAATTACTACTATAGGGACTTAGATTAAAGTCTTATCTTTCAATACTTTTTTACTAAAAGTCGCTATCTTTTATAGTTTTTTTATAATTAGACACGAGACGAACGCCGAGTGCGTGGAACAATGAAGAAACTTATCTACTTTCGAAGTTAACGAAAAATATATAAGTCCTGATGTGAAACAATACCTCTGCAGCTATACACTTAATTTCAGATCAGATCAGATTTTTTATACACATTATATTAATTAGGATTTATTAACCGCTATAAATTACAGCCTTCGTTACGAATAACAACTACCACTACATCCTCGACTTCTAGGTACATGCACACAGAGTGATCTAATTAGAGGCACATATATGCGCTTCCTAAGGAAATGCATCTAATAAGAAACGTAGGAAATAGTAAAAATAAACTCTATAACCTTGGGACAGGTTGATTATTAGATAATTTCCGGCTTAGGAAGTCGGCAAAACGTACGATTCCTCAATGTGGGGAGGTTAGTGAACCCAAAATCACTCAAAATCTCGTGGCTATGTGGCAGGGGTCAGAATTATATTTTCAGGCGAGATCTCACAAGACAACAATTAGTCAAGTTGCATAGAATATTTCTGCACAAGTCCCCCCCCCCTCTCGAACGAATTGAATAAATAAAAAAAAAAAAAGGAAATACAGCAGATTTAGAATATTTACAAATAACACCTTACTTCTTTACACTTCCTTAAGAAAACCCTCGATGGCTTCTTAGGAATATAATAATTAGGGATGCCGACGGGTACCCGGTAGGTACCCGATAACCCGTTAACCCTCTAAGCACCTGCACTCAATCGGCCTCTGTGTGACTCATATGGCAACTTGTTTTTTTGTGGTTTTGCGTTAACCGCGTTGTTAACAGGTTTGGCGATATAAAATATGGTCTGAATGAGGGAGAAAGCAGAGAACATGACAACTATTCAACTAATCTATTACTCGTACCGTACCTATATACAATTACCGCGAGAAGCCAAACTTCATATTAATCCGATTCAGCCATTGTTATTAATATTGGTTAATACTGATTATTACCCTAAAATAATGTTGTTGTTGTTGGAAGGCGGCGCGGTTACCCGCAGCACTCAGGCCTTTCGACCTATGGTGCCTGCCGCTAGTCGAGAGCTATTTGAAGAGACCCGTGGTATGCGCATAGGGCAACACCCGTTCCAGGGGAAGCTCTGTAATGTCCTCGGGCAGGAGAAATGCTGCACCCAGATGATTGTGTCTCTTAACCATGAGGCAGGTACGAGAGAGGATGTGTATGGAGTCCTCGTCATCGTGTCCGCAAAACCTGCACTTTCTAGAGTCACTAAAACCGATAGTGTTAAGGTGTTTGTTGAGATGTCCATGACCTGTCAGCAGTCCTGTGACAATCCTTATGCTGTTACGGCTTAGCGCAAGTATTGATCGAGTTGTGTTCGACCAAGGCCCTTCAATTAAGAGCCTGGCTTGTCGCAGCCCAGTCTCGTTTGGCCATTCTTCCTCTGATCTTTCTTTGATCCAGTTTCTAATATACCTTGTTACATAACTAGGCGGAAGCCCGAGTACTGGTTCGGGCCCTGTAAACTGTATACTTGAGACTCTTTTAACCAGTACATCGGCCTCCTCATTTCCTGTTATGTTGTGATGACCCGCTCCCAGGTCACCCTCAAATAATACTATTTGCTATGTTGAAAGCCATGGGTTGATATCGCGTACCTAATAAGTAAATAACGGGTAACGGGTAATTACCGGGTATTGAAAACGGGTACCCGGGTAGTAAGATTAACGGGTACCGGTATCCCTAATGGGGATTGATTAATATATCTCTAATAATACGGAGATAGACTTATAAAACAAAAAACTGGAAAGTAAATACCAACTTCGTTACTTCAAGAAGAAGTTACATTCTATTTCGAATACTTTGATGCAAGGTACGGTGGGTCTATCTCTAAACAACAACAGCATTTATTATTAGGTTAAAGCGAGCTCCAAAATCTTACCCCAATAGGGTGAATTCGAACATTCAGCGATGAAGCTATCTGATATTATCAAGGTTTTCCCTGTCTTCTCTCCAATGAAAAAGAAAAATGATAGAAATTTGAGCATATCTCACTTATTATTAAATATATAACGCCATATACGAAATATTCCTTTAATTCCTTCCAAATTCCATTGCAACTCCTCACAAAATCTTTCAATTTCTCCTATATTCTTTCAATTCATCGAAAATTTACTTAGTTTCTATTAAATTCCTACCCAATTCCTATAAATAATTCTTGAAAATTACGTATGAAATGTACAAATGTTTATGTAAATTCTTGGTATTTTCCAAGATACAGTATTTTCAGTTCTTTGTAATTCCTTGTAAATATTTTCATATTTTCTAATTCTTCACCAATACATGTCAATTCTTCTTATCTCTTTTTGGTCATTTTTTTTTTCGTTTCTGTGCATGTCCCATATGTACACAAACTCGTTAAATTCTTCCTGAAGTTCTCTTAAATTGTTGGAAGTTTCGATAAAAACACGAAATTTTCATTTACATTTTCTAAATTATCCCACTCCTTAATTTTTCTCAGTTTCTTGATAATTCTCCTTTTTTGTAATCCTTCTCACTGTCTCAACAGTTTATTAACTTTTTTTTATATTAAATCGTTAACGATATTGTTTGTACTATTGTTACCTAAAGAATGTAATCCTGCAGAACTAATGAATGTACAGAGTTTTATACATTAAAATTGCTCTGCGGTTTATCCCTCCGACAAAAATATATGAAATTAAAACTTTATAATATTGGGTAAAAACCCCAAATTCATAAACCTAAGGGAAAATTGAAAATATATCGTCATAACGACCTTTCTACTTTTATCCAATTATGTTAAACCGCAGTTTAACGTATGCTAATTTCCTACTTAGACCACATTGACACATACATACAACCATAAAAGAGGCACTTGTAAACAGAACGACAATATGTAAAATTTGACAAAAGTCAATTTTAAGTACAGAAATGCAGTACTTGAGAAATGCAGAAGTGAGAGAAGTATTGATGCTTTGCTGGGCGTTCTGCCAATTTAATTAAAAAGTTCCCTGATGATGGCGAAGTGCTGAAATATAAGTAGAAAATTCATTGAATTTGAATGCAATTACAAAAAAATCACTTTCAAACGAAAATACTGTTATATGTACTGAACAATTCCACTAGAAGAACCAACAATTCAACTTGTACGCACGTCAATCGATGCTAAATTTATATTTGCATCAAAGCAATAACATCGACTGCCACTATGCTACAATAGATTTAGAATGTTTCCCATCAACTTTGAACTAGGTGTATCATTATATTTACAAACTGGCCCCCTTGTGGTCTTCAATGCGAATTCTTAACTGCAAAAAATTTAATACCGGAATCTCAAAGGTCGTTCACAAATAAATTACCTAAAGAATTAATCTATGCTAGCGCGACCGTAACCTCAATTATTTTGCTTACGTATTTGCTTCTGGAAGAATGACGATGAAAAATAGTAGGTACTGTTTACTTCATATTTAATTTGTTTTTAAGATTCCAAGTAAAACGACTTGCCCATTTATATTCTTATGCTCCTAGGTTATGGTTAACTTTATTGATACATGTATTGAACATGGTACCAGGTACCCACATTAAGCGCCACAGCATTTTCAAAATTTAACTCTATATAGCCCTATTTAACTCTATTTAACTCTAACTCTATTTAACCCTAACTCTATTTAACTTTAACTCTCTATAGTTCCAAGCTATAAAAGAACAGTTCCAGATGTTGGGTTTTATACAAACTGTGGTTTAAACGCCATAAACTTATTTTATTTGAAAGTAATTCTTGAGCACGTGTAGGAATTTATAATAGTTAACTAGTTGATAAACAGTTGAAATACGTACGGATAGCGTATAAAGATTACGCCCTCTATGAGATGTTTCTAGATCCATGAACGGTTGGCTACCTCAGTACATACCTATACATATCTTTATAAGCTACTTAGGTAGCCAGCTACCCACGGGTATTTTGGGGTTATCAGAAACTTTGATAAAACACGAAATCCGTTGGATAATTTCGTTTTACATACAATTCGTCGGAAAATACTTCAGACAGAGGCACATTTTTTAGTTTTTAGGTTGCACAGAATGGCCGCACTTATAGTAAAGTAAAGGTAGGTAGCAGAAGAAATAAATTACCTATATACCTACGTGACATTTTTCAAACGTATTAAGTATAACATTTTTAACCATAGAATTCAATTTGTATTTTTCCGTTGTGTCGTCTTAAACACTTGCCTTTTTAGAAATTTCATTTTTAATTTTAGAAAAACTGAACTCCCTTACAATGAAAATTGGGGAGAATCGAAATTAAACTTAGGACGTAAATGTGGAAAACTAATCAAAACTTAAACAGACATTACCATTAGGTACCAACCATTGATTCAATTTATCTAAAAATCTATTTGATTCACGGAACAATACGAGTGGAAGAGCAAGGTGAAATCTTCTTCTTCCTCTTCTCCTTCCAATCTTTTTGCTACAAAATTTTTGGTTTTCCTACATTTCCTCATTTCTACAGCGTCTCCATTAAATAAGGTATTATATACCTAAGTAAAGATACCTACATCTCAATTCGTAGAACATTTCTCAATTCGTTTGGTGCATAGGCATAAAAACTAATTTTCCATATACCTACTTACCCTTCGGAAAAATATGTTCATAGTACCTATCACTAATTATACCATTATTACTTACTATTATTATTATACTTCATAAAATTGTAGGTATAAAATACCCATCAAATTATGAATTGAATTTTATACTAAAACTCCTAGGAATATTTTAAAAAGACATGCCTACCTACCTATATTTATTTATGAGTAACATGCATACGAATCATATGTTTCATATTACATTAGCTAATATATTATTTAAAAAATAACTATGTTGCTCTATCCATAAGTACGCACTAAATTTCACTGGAGTCTACCTATGGCGTTGCAGACACAATTTCAAATTTAAATTTTCCATGCAATACCTTTTCAACTTGACAGCTAAAGGCCATTAAACGAAGCTTTTTGCCTCGAACGTGATATCAATTACAAAGTTAATTTCTAATAGGAGGCTTTGACGGCGGCGGCAGTGCGACGTACCGGTTTTGTTTTACTCGCGAGTGCTCCGAGACAGATGAATAGCGACTAGCTTTACAACTACGTCACAACTTCCGGCTTCACGAGGGCGGTTTTAGAGTCTGTCCTCTTCGATTTCCGATACGAGACACCCACATACATAAACATATGGCTTATCAAGGCGGCTTGGATTTCATGCTCAGCGACGTTTATTAAAATCACAGCTTACTACTCACCACAGTTATTATTCTGTATCGAGTCACGCAAGCGAAATAATATAAACAAAACTAAGGAAGCCGGCAATGTCGATTGCCGCGGCATGATTTTGTTATTAGACGCGGTGTTTTATGCTCGGCAAAAACCGTCGGCTTCAAGAATTAATCGCATCTTATAAAACGAGGTCGGTGTCTCCTCTTTGCTTGCGGAATGCGTTAAATAAATAAGTAAATTGGTTCCCTAATTGAGCGTGAACAGGTGGAGTCTGCGGTCGAATTACGCCTGCAAAAAGCATTTAATTTTTAAAGGGCTCGAGAGCTATGCCCTGTCATTACGCAATCATATGTTTTGGATTGGACCGCACTCTGTTTTCGGGTGAGAAAATGGGCGGGGTTGAAGTGCTAAGGCAAAAACTAGGTGAAACAACCCTGAAAAGTGTTAATTTCTACCTACCGTGACTTTATTGTAGTTAATTTTTCTATTCGGTGTCGAGTTATCCATTCGCACGGCCATAATTAATATTATCACAGATGAGTTAAAATACCTAGGGGTGTGTCTATAGTTTATGTTTCAAATGTCATGGCACACTAGGATGAGGGCATTTCACGGCACTTGTTTGTGATTCTTAGGGCCGAGGAAACGAACAGAGCCCCGCAGACCGGACTACCGGCACTTGATTCAACGGCAAATAAAGATTTCATTCGCCACTCCCCTCACTAGCCGGACACCATCTTGGTTATCTACTGTCAGTCGTTCACCGATACGCCACTAGAGCTCCGGGTTCCGCGCACGCTCCGATATCGCAATATACGCTATTGTCGCCTCTAATCAAGCGATCCCGTAGGCGTAATAACAATCATTAGGTCAAAGAATTTATAGGTTTTTTTAATTAAAAAAAAAATGTATTTGTCGCAGTTGGCAAGTGAAAATAAAGTCCGCAACGTGATACGAGCACATGAAATGCTAGCATTTCCCTAGCACTTCTTTTAATTTCTAGCAAATTTCACTTTTAAACGCAGGTACCTTTAATATATGTGGAAAATATCAAATAAAACAAAAATTATTTTCAAACGTGCAAATTGTTAAATATGAAACCAACACTGCATTATCTTGGCACTCATGATTACTGTGTTGAATAACAGAACGTATCAATGCATATGCGTAACCATGTTTTAAAGATAAACAAAATGCAATTTTGCCAGGTTTATCAATACTTTTTAGTACTTCACATTTTTAATATCTTTATCTGTATATCTAAACATAATGGAACGTGGCAAAATGTTGTTCAATATAGATAACTTGGACTTCTGGTCAACTGCCGTTCATTGCAAGTCAGTGGCCCATCTGCGGCTTGCGGCTTGGTAAAGTGTCAACTTCATAAAAACAACATGATTATTGGTACCTCACTAAAATGCTGTGCTGAAATTTTTACATCCACTTATTCTATGAGAAATAAATATACAGTTTAATTAGTGTTTTTTCTTCATTCGGGTCTCAACAAGTGTTACTTGTTGTGTAAGAAAACAATTGATGACTTCACTAAAACTTGATCATCTTCTCATTTTACTAAGGCAGAAGAAACAATTTTAGTTTCTTCAAACAAGACGTAGGTATAAAAATGTGCTGGAGGATACAATTTTTCTTTGGCAAGCGTTCGACACTATGGTTGTATAACTTGCTTGTATGTATGGTTGTATAAATGCTTAAATACATGGCTGTTTGCTTTTACTTTACCTATCAACCCTTGAAGCAACGCAATTTTTTACAATTTACGTATATCTTTCAATAAATTCGGATTAATACTTGATACAACAATGTTCTCTGTCTCTATATCTCCAAATCATCCAATATTCATGAGTTTCATTACAATCACCACCTCGCATTCCGTAATTTCCAATCAGTACTATCAGTAGCGTCAGCATTGTTCCGAAATTACGGTTCAGTACCTACTTAAACATACCTACTGCTGTAATGGAGGACCCTGTTTTAAGGCTAAAAATTTGCTGACCACTATAGGCCAAAAAAGGTCATGCAGCATCAGTAAAAGTAAACACAACCAAACTTTTGACTGATTTGCTGATTTCAATGTTCAGTGTTGTTGATCTTGATCATCTTAGAAAACATTTTTTGTTAAGTTATCTATTATTAATATTTTCTAAAATAAATTCCATACATTAAAAATGAGTGACAAGTGGTTGTGAAATTGCCAGTTACTCTTGACAACCCTACTGGTCTATTGCTGGTGACGCCGTTCCATAACTGACCCACTGGTAACCAGTACTGTTGGGAGTTTTGGAACTAGAGGTCAGTCTTCCCATTCAGCATTTTGCAAAAGATTGCTCTATTGACTCGCGATTAGCGTTGTTAGCTTTATTAAAGCTGCTTTAGAGTAAGGTTTTTCTATTTAGCTACATTTGCACAACCATAACATGCTGTATTACACCCCAGTGGGATTATACTTGTAGGTATCTCCAATCGAGCGAATTTGCCTACAGGGTTATGTTGGTGATTCTTATCTCTTGTTGCCTTGGAAAGTTCGGTAAGTGGTGCCACCATGGACATTGGGAACTACAAATTCCCACTTGAATGTCACTATCCACATAAAAATAAATTTACCTAAAAAAAAAAAAAAACAGTTGACTAATCGGCCCATTAAGCGCTGGCAATGCCGGTAATTGTGATGAAGCACTGAAAAAAAAAAAACAATGGGGTAGACAAGAATGTTTGCAAGAATCTTGATTTAGCTGTCAAAGCTGGATTCTCTATCATTCATGTCGTATACTTACTCAAATGTTTATACCGTTCGTTTATGATTTATTGCCATTTATTATTAAATATATATTTTTTATAAAGTCCTTATTTATTTATTTATATATTTATTTAGAATACACCACCTGACAGCAATCCCGTGGGAGTACCATAAAAATTACAGAAAGATTGAATAAAAACACAACATTCACAAAAAATATGTTGTACAGATACATAAAGAACAAATAAAATGAACATATAAATAGTGGATACAGTAAACAATAAAACAGAGTACCTACAACATTTAACAATAAAATTCTAAAATTGTACAATCAGGTACCTGATTGTACAATTGAATTAGGAGAAATGATCTTCTTAATAGATGAAATATAATCATGGAAAATATCCATCAAATTATTCATCTTGCAATGATTAATAATCCATTCTGTACACCTGAGAAAACTTTAATAGGTTGGTCTTGTGTGTCGGAAAATAAAACAATGATACAGACCCAGTGGTGGCAAGGTGGGGAACTGGGCATCATGAAGATGAAGTCAACGTTATTATTTATAATCTTGTGGAGAGTGGCCAACTACATATACGGCGAGTGGCCAAATCATGGAGTTGAAATCGTTGGAGCAAATTTTCTTGAGGAATTCCTCGGAGCGAATAAATATCATCAGATGTGAAGCATAAGTATTTAACATTTTCCCATGTATATTCCTTTGATAACCTGGGTCTCATAAAAGAGAGGCATTCTTATTTTGAGAGGACCAAAGGACAAAAAAGTAAGGATACAGTTTTAATTTCTGTAAATTGTCTCGAGTTCCTCAAGACAAAACCAAGATTTCTAAAAATTCTGAGCTTCCCGTTGGATCCAGCTTCCCGCTGGATGTTATTGATGTGATCCAAAAAACAACTTACTATTAACTGTTATTCCAACATATTTAAAGCTGGTGCATTTATTTCTTAATCATGTTAACTTCAATACTATAATTAAAATCAAGAGGACTATTTCTTCTAGTAAATGACATGGGTTACACTTCGAAAAGTTAAGGGGATACGAATTTATTGTACACCAGTTTTGAACAATAAGGCAATCAACAATGCTGAAGACTGAGAGATGCAGCTTAATGTCATTAGCATAGAGAAGAGACCTGAAATTCAACGACAAGATGATGTAATTTATTTAAAGATTAAAAAATAATAACGGTCCAAGTACCGAGCCTTGGGATACTCCAGAGATCGCCTTTAATATCAATCGAGTGGACATTACGATATTACACGTAAGTTTTACTTTGAGAGAGGTAACAAGTGAAAAGTAGATCTAAAGCTTAGATCATCGATAATGTTATTAATTCTGTAATAAGTTAGTCAATGCTTAGACTTATCCAGTAGATGGCAATGGAGCCAAATTAACAATGTCCCCGAAAAGGGAAAAACCTGGGTGTAGTGATTGGCAGCAAATTAAAGTTCTCTCATCACGTGTCATTTATTTTGCAGAAATCCTTTTTAAAACTATAAACATACCAGTGTAGACATTTACTTGAAACAAAATTAAAGATGTTAGTAGTGGTGAGAAACAGACTGTAGTGCCCTCTTTGGGTCTTTGCTACTATCTGTCTGACAATTATTGTCAAATACAGACAGATAACGATCTGTTTTCCGCAGGCGCCATTATAGCAGTGACCTCTATTGTCTTTGAGAAAGACAATCCTATTTATTTATTTGAAGGAGATGGCGAAAACAACTAAATCGCAGAAAGCTACACGCGTTAACACTATTTCTTAAAATAATGAAAAAGATAACATTCCCTCGTACATTTGGAAGAAAATTATATACCATATAAATATTTAATCACTCGCAAAAAATTTTTATTAATATTTGGAAACAAACTATTTCATATCAGATATCAAAGAAATAATAATAGTATTCCTAAAGCGTGTTTCCCTGGTTTTATTTAAAAAAAAGCTATTTAAAATTATTTTTGATAATTAGTGCACAAAGTTAAGTTCCCATGTACCAATTTAATTTTAAAACCGAAAATTATATTTTCTTTTAGACTTTATGTAGTTTATGTTTCTACTATTTGAATTTCTATGTTAATAATATAGAAAAAAATATATTCTGTTCCTCGGGCTTTTGAGGACGAACAGCTCAAGCTGATCGAAGGACATTTTGAACATATTTATTTATATTTATATATATTTTGAATATTTTAGGGCATACGAATACTCTGTAAATGGTCAATAAATCTGATTATTATTATTGTTATTATTATAATTCATTCAAACTTATGCACCTATTCATATCGAATATGGCATCTCCTGGAGAATTACCAAACGAATAGAAGGTTCCAAAAACATCAAAGTTATGAGATCAATATAGACTAATAAATCTTTCTAAATAAATCTTTTAATAAACTGCTAGCCAATTTCACATAATTATAGATTAATCTATCAGTTCATTTATTTTTGTAAAATCTATACAAAAAACATTAAGTAGCGTTTCTATCGGCGTCTCCTTGAAATTACTAAATATATCTCTCTTTTGTATGTTGGACACAAACGAAACTTGTTTAGTAGTAATTTCTATCAATGTAATATTCTCGTTGACATGCGAATTGGGACACCCTATTTTCCATGACATAGGGCGGGAGAAGAAAAAATCAGGAAATTATATTTTTTAAACAACCTCCGACGCCTCCTTTCTAATCCAAACAAGTTTTCCAAATAACATTTTCATAACGACAAATACACAAGACACTTTTGTGTCACGATAAAGCTTTTACGTAACTTTTAATTTATACTGTACGATTTCCTAATCAGCATTTATACTGTAATTTGTTGGAAGAGAAAAAAATTGCAAAACTTGTTTGCAAATGTTTATGCAATTTGTTATTTATTAATTATTGGCGAATATACAGAGGGATCGGCTTTTACTTCGTCGCAATTTACTTTGTTATTTTTCTGCTGTATCTTTAATATCGCCCAGATAATTCAGAATAAAAATTATAGTGATTTTCAGTTTTTTCAAAATATTTCAGTTTCAGTTGAAGACCACTAATAAATTAGAATGCGGCATCTAGTTCCCCCATTAATTATAATAATTAAGCTACCCCTCAACACATATACAGTGCCAACGTTTAGAATGAAAACCGTAAATGAAATGCGCCCTGTAGATTTTTCGCAAAAACGCTCGGACACGTCAATTCTTAAATTCAATTGCGCTTCTTTTAATACTATTTTTTTGGATATGACGTCATTAGGTAATCCCTGTGACGTCATCATGATATTTTTTTTAATGGGAGTGTCCAGTTCTTCCATTAAATTTAAATAGAGAAAATATTCCTGAAAATGGCAATATACGATACTATGGCTTTAAAGTGGATAGTTTTTGAGATAATGGGCTTTGAAGTTTGAAGAAAGAAAAAGTAGGGTAGTCAAAAAAAAATTTCAATTATTTGATCCTGATAGTGACAGTTCCGCAAATTATTTAAAATTCACGAGGATTACAGTTCGAGCCCCTTATTTAACTAGTTTTCATTGCGTTTATTATCCATTTGTTAGTTATGTTGTGATAAACAGTTTTTTTTTTGACTAGCCTACTTTTTCTTTTTTCAAACTTCAAAGCCCTTTATCTCAAAAACTATCCACTTTAAGGCCATAGTGTCGTATATTGCCATTTTCAGGAATATTTTCTCTATTTAAATTTAATGAAAGAACTGGATATTCCCATTTGAAAAAATACCATGATGACGTCATAGGGTTTACCTAATGATGTCATATCCAAAACAATGGTATCAAAAGAAGCGCAATTGAATTTAAGAATTGACGTGTCCGAGCGTTTTTGCGAAAAATCTACAGGGCGCATTTCATTTACGGTTTCCATTCTAAACGTTCGCACTGTATATTATTGTCACCCTGTTTTTAAAAATTACAAAAAAGCCTACTTATGTAAGCAAAAAATGAACTGAAAAAATACTCGTTAGTTATGTTATAACTTTCAACGTATCAACTTAACATGAAAAACTACCTTCGTATACCAAAACATTTATCAAGATATGTATTTACGGTAGGTAAAGGATATTAACCCCCGGAGAGGATAACCCTTAATTACATAGGCATAAAAGACTCTAAAGAGGGTTCCTAGTTAAGCGGCTGTCTGCATGTTAAAACGTCTTGATTAGGGTTAGACATTTATTTAAAAGAGACCTGTGTAAGTTTCCGTATTTCAAAAAGATATGGCTATAGATTAAATACATAATTTTACAGACAAGATAGCAGACTAGTTTAAGAAGGTAAATGATGTATTAATTTTAATAAGGATTATATTTTTCCAAAACAACTGTCACGTACAGATGGTATCATTTATGGAAGGAATAACTAAAATTATTGAAAGTGACATTATATCCTATAGTTTATAGACATATTATACAGGGTGTATTTTTTAAAGGTAAACACCCCTGTATCTTCGTTATTAAGAGATTTACACTATATGTTCTTTGGAACTTTTTTTATCATTTTTATGAACTATTTAGGTTGTGTTCCGATATTATCCGCGACCAACCAGGATTTCGGTTAACCGAAATATTGGTAAACCTGAAAAATGTGTAATTAAGGAACTGGCTGGTTAATCAACATGGATGATGAATTGTTTTTATTGGGATTCATTCAACCTTAAATACCTTCATATTCCGTGCTTAACTATTACTCTAGTCTTCAGTCAAAAAATAAATGAAACAGCAGATAATTTGGTATATTATAGTAAGATATAAATAGTTTATAAGTAGATATAAGTGTAGCTTTCAGTCGACTTGGTCAAGTGGACTACAGAATACAATACAGAAAACTAGAATTTATAAATATTTATTATAACTCTTAACGCAAGAACACCACCCCATCTGCCTTCACCATCTAAACAAAATATAATTAAAATCGTTGAGAGAATTGATTTTTCTTCTCTCAACGCTAAAACCTAACCTGCTAACTCTTCGGTTGACCAATGCACCGCTCCCAGAGCACGGTCAATATTTTGACGTTTGGTTAACCTTTTTCAGGTGACCACAGTTCCAAAATTAAACAATTTTCAGGAATTTTTATTTAATGGAACACTTAACCGGGATTTTGGTTAACCAAGTTTAATATCGGAACACAACCTTAATAATGTATCGACTTACGTTTCATCACTTCCGGTTTCACCGGAAGTAACCGCAACTTTGAAAATTTAAATGGAACACCCTGTATACCTTCATCCAGTATTGTTTATCATTCAATTTCAAATAAATTTGCAAATGGAACTACATTTCTAAAATCAAAAAGAACGTTGCTATTTAAAAAAAAATTATTATAACTAATGTACTGCGTCACTTAAATTAAGTAAAAGCTAATGAACAATAAGTAACAAACTTATATCTTTACTAAATTGTAATCGTTATAAATTATTTTCACAAATACCACCGCCATGATTAAGACAAGCTTCTCCCCTCTGGAAAATTTGTTGAGTCGCCCTAAATATCATTTCTTGCGGTATAGTTTGTAACAATTGCTTCCTTATTATGCCATTCGTTTTTATAAATTTGATTTTTAATGTAGCCCCATAAAAAACCGTCTAGGGGGTTTAAGTCTGGCGGGCGTGCTGGCCATTTAAATGGACCATCATTTGCAATATCCATTTGTCGTCATATGTGTTTGTTAAATAGATGTTGACTGAAGCTGTTTCTTATTTGGGTATCTGAGGTTAAACTGCCTAACTACTTGTTTCTCTGTAACGCTTGTTACACATACCAGAAAGAACAATTATTTCAAACATATCTTCGTTACTATAATTTTCTTCAATTTCTTCCATTATTATTTTTAACTTTTTACACAATACACGACTTTATTACAAAGTGACAGCAGTTATAGGACTAATAAAACTATTATTGACAACCAAACAACCTACCCTTCATTTATTTTACGCCTACTATGTACTTCAAATTTGTTACTGCAATTAAATAGAAATTAGTCATTTTTTTAAAAAAGCACCGTTGTTTTTGATTTTAGAAATGTAGTTCTATTTGCAATTTTATTTGAAATTGAATGATAAACAATACTGGATGAAGATATACAGGGTGTCCAATTTAAATTTTGAAAGTTGGGGTTACTTCCGGTGAAACCGGAAGTGATGAAACGTATGTCGACACATTATCAAATAGTTTATAAAAAATGATGAAAAAATTTCCGAAGAACATATACTGTAATTCTTTTAATAACGGAGATACAGGGGTGTTTACCTTTAAAAAATACACCCTGTATAGGTATTCAATCGCATTAGTACGAGTGGATGGCGGACAGATGTCATATGTCAATAATGTGTGCTCTGACCATTAAAATTCGTGCAATTATAGAAATAACCAATATATATGTCAAATTCGATGAGCTTGGTAGTATTAGATTTATCCACGTGGTGTCACCGCTGCGGTTAATTAAATATATTTTACATAAACTATACGCGATTCATTGTAAAATCGTAGCGCCAAAGCAGTGCTAGTAACTCTACGGATTTTGTATATTTTTTCGGATTTTCCGATAAACGTTGATTTTCTACGGAATTCAGCCAACTTCAGAAATGAACAATAATTGTACCTCGATTGTGAATTGTGAGTCCATCCTAAGCTAGTTGATAGCATGAAATATGAAGTAGAAACAAGATTCTGTATGACCATAAAAAATAAAACTTTTTTATTCTGATGAAAACTGAGATTTTAATTAAAATATTTACAGTGCAGTAAAAAAGCAGTGGTCACTTCTAAGTATTTAAGGCGTTTAGTATATATACCTATCTAGATACCTCTAAGACTCACTTCAGACAGAATCAGTGATAATTTCTTTAGGTTACGTTCAATGTTTTCAAAATTAAATTGAAGTTCACCTATTGAAGATTTAAACAATAATTTTTTTGTGTAAAGTATTTTGTACCTATATGCTTGTTTTTTCTTTTTTGAAAATAATATTAATGAATTTATACAAGAAGTACGTATTTATAAATACCATTTAAATTATTTGCTAAATTTAAATGAGACCAATTAATATTCCTTTTAACGCTTCCTCTATATTTTTATTTTTCTGATATTTTTATATTATATTTAAAAGAATGTTACTTTTTTAATGGTTTCTATTTTATTTTTTTATATGTAAGTATATAGGTAATATAAAAATTTTATAAAATAATTATTTATTTGCTTTTAAATTTCCCTCCATATAATTGTTCTGTTCGCTAATAGCATGGCTAATATAGGTGCTACGGATTTCTACGGATTTTTTGGTGCATATCTACAGATAACCTAGAACAAAAAGTTACGAACACTGCGCCAAAGCGGCAGCAACCTATAGCTACTAACCTATGGGCGTCTGACATTTGAAATTGTATTCATTAGTGAAGTTAAAACAGGTAAAAAGCTTGTAAAACAATTTTTAAAAGGGTAAGTAAATGTATAAAGTTAAAATTCATTGCAAAATAGATTTTCTTAAGCTCTTTTTTACTTACTACACCTTGGAAAATTCGTATATTTTAGGTTAAATAAGTGTCAAGCTAAAGTTACTAAAACAACGTATTTATTTTTCTTTTAGTAACTAATCTTAATACTCAAACATGAGATTAAGCATTTTAGAGGTAGCTTTTTTGTAGGGATAGCAATAGATTTCAATATTTTTCGAGCGTTCTATCTGACAAATTAAACTTAACCTCAAAATATGTCAAATTCTTTATTAGGCATTACGGCATACATACTTTTATGGAAATAGGCGTTCTCAGAGGAAGGTAAAGAGCACACTCTCTCCTCTGCGTTCTTTAGCTTCTTTATCCATTCTTATCTCCTGTAACTCTTTAATGCCCAACTTATAATTTCCACGATAGCTCCAGATTTTTCCGCTTTTGGAAAAGTATGAAGCTGATCTCGGGGTTTTTCTTTGTCCAAGAGGAACAATGACGCTCACAACAATAATGATTCATATCTAATCAATGAAATTAACTGATATAACAACGGATATTTCAAAATTCACAATAGACATATGCAAATCTGAACCAAAGGCCCATGCGTTAGTTGTGCGTGCCGCCAATAGGTGGCGTATTCCTGCAAGAATCGCCTATAGGGTGATACTAATTTTTCTGTAGAAATCCAAATGCGCACTTATTTATTGTTATTGAAAAAGTTTGACGACTAATGGGGCAAGGATGTTTTTTTATAAGCACTTTATTGCATGTCTCTGGGACAACATATTGAAAAATTAAAACTCCCAACTATCAAAAACGAGTTATATTTTATATAACTGTTATACTGTTATACTATACCTGTTATTTTTTTTCCAATAGTCTATTCTAGTCTTGAAAATGGTTATATAAATTGTTTTGCGTCTTTTTGTTAAAAAACCAAAGCCTTTTAAAACCTATGTTGTTTGACACCCAGTATCTTGAAAATGAAGCATTATCGGACCTACAGTCCATCTAAAATGTATATGAAGTTCACTGACCGGCAAAACGGCGAAGATCAGCGCTAGTCATGGGCGTAGGCATTTTTTTATTTTTAGGGGGTTGAAAATAGGTTTTTATATGCATATTTTAAACACCACAGATGATATTGAATGCAAATTTTCACACCACTCATGAAGTATTGCTTTCGGTGGGTTACCATTTTTTAGTGGGTGGTTCGCCAGTAGCCATATTTCCTATAAGAAACAATTTTCCGCCTTTCGTTTCGAAGCATTTTTATTTTTCGAAGATAATCCATCCGCCAAGCAACTATTTCATATCTTTCTATGAGAATACTCTTTCTGTCTACTTTTCCATACGTAAAATTCATGTCTTTCAAAATTTTTGCCAGACTAACCTTGCACATTTTAGGTATATCATTTTCTCTTATACTTTGCAGCACCTTATCTAAAGTTGGCAATTCGTTCTTTGTAAAGAAACCGTGGACCGTTCTACGTACCGCAATTTTTGCATCTTCTTCCACTACAATCTTATTTCGACCGCTTTTTGGTTTCGGTGGCTGTACACTTCCATGTATCTTTTCTTCTCTTAAAAGTGTGTATATGCTTGTCTTTGACTCTTCTGTATAATCCGAACACATATCCACTAATTCATCCTTGTTGCGATGAGGATGATCTCTCTGTATGCAGTAAAATACTCGTAAAATAATTTGCTTCTCGGCTACCGTTCGATAGAGCCTACGTTTTGCATCGGCGGCAGATGACGGCCCTGAAATTCTTTCCATCGTTCACTGATATTATATTGTATCACAATAACAGTAAAACAGCACTACACAATCGAGAATACCTACACACGTCTTATGGAAATTGAAATTACTGAGAAATTCAACTCTTTAAAATTAACCTCAAACGATTTTCCTATTATAGTAAAAAGTAGATACTTACATGTTCCTTATATGGGTTACACTATTAAATCACTTACACTTATTAAATCACTTCTTATTAAATCACTTCCTATTAAATCACTTACACTTATCTACAGTTGCACTGCACCAATGTCGAATAATTTATATAAATTCCTTATGTAAATAACCGAACGACAATAATTGCAATAAAACACGCGCGAAACATATTTCCAACCCGCCACTGCCAGGCCAGAGCATTTATGTATTCTGCCGAATGAAAAAAGATAGCACGTCTTTCCAATAAGTTAAAAAGAGATATATGCAACGAGCTGAGCGACGTTGTCGCTTTTAACTATTAAGATAGACGTTTACGGAATTGTCATAGTAAAGTAGACGAAAATATTTTCAGTGTAAATGTAAAAATGGCTAATATCTTGGCGTATACTAAATTATTGTATTTCTTTTATGACATTCATAAATAATATATACAACTATTATATATTGTTTTGTGAAATTTGATATTTTAATTGAATATTGAGAAATTTGAAAATTACATGTGACAATAGCGATTGTTCCTTTAGGCGGTCAGTGAACTTCATATACATTTTAGACGGACTTTATGTTTATGTTTATATAAACTTTTCGTCTTAGAATCACCCAAAGAATTACCCCTTGAAGCTTCGCCACGTACTTAAATAATACCATGTATAGTTTCACTGTAGCAAAGTTTTATTAAATAATTTTGAGGAAAATTTTTGCATAGGAGTCCTAATTTAACGTGTTTACAAATGCTACAAAATATAAACCTTACAAAATCATTGTGAGGTATATTTAAATTGCCAAATCAAACCAAATTGACATTTTTGGAAGCGTTATAAAAGCAAAATAAAGCCGATTTATCCGAATTTTGGTGGGCTTTATAGAATAGTGTTCACTAACATCGCAATATGTTTAGCGATACATTTTTTGATTAAATAATCTGTCCTGGTATTTGTTAAATACCCTAAATAAATAGAGAGATGGTTATCTCCCTATTATATGCTTCTGGTTTCCTTTCTTCATGATTTCAATTTAATTTTTAAAGATGTAATATTTATCTAATGATCTGAATTATCTGAGGAGGGTTTAATATAATAATAAACCGAAACGTCATAATACAGTACAGTGTTTATTTTATTTGATAACCGATACCCAAGTAAACAAACCACTAATTGTGTTTACAGACGGTCAAGTAGGAAACTTATTCATAGATATTCCAAGCCAGATATTCTCGGTTTTCACTATTGCTGCTATTTATTCATATAAATGTGTGCTCGCTATCGCGCTGGTATTCGCTAATGGCTTGTTTTATGTTCAAGATAAGTTAGAAATACTTTTCAAACATTTCATCTGTTTGGCTAAAAACAAAAACGAGAGTATATGCATACGTGACATTTTTATGTCAAGAGCAAAACGATTATTCAGCTCAAAAGCTCACGCATTGCTACATTTCAATGTATTTAATTTAATAAAACATGATATTGTTATAGTTTTGGTTTATTTTGTCGAATGGGATTATTGTTAAAGCGTGGGAAAGTCTCGCTGTGACAGGGGACTGCCAAAGCAATTTATTATCGTCTAAAGGTACCCACACACACACAGCACACTTCGGGCACGATTTTGCACGTGTAGTTTATTAGATTAATCATGATATATTCACTAGTACAATAAAAATAGTAATGTTTATTTACTGTAATGCAACAAAATATAATATCTACTCATACATAATAAAGTACTATATACAACGTAGGTATATATGCAAATAAACTTCCAGCTCCAACTGCTAACCATCAGCTGAAACAGTCTTATTCAAGAGCCTGCCTCTAAGCGAATCAACAAAAACGGTATGGAGTTATCGCTCATTTGAGCAGGAAAAATAGAGTAATTATGGTCTGGGTTCCAGGTCATTCTGGCCATGAAGGGAGTGAAGCAGCCGACTCTCTAGCCAGGGAGGGTGCTGCTTCTGAATTTGTCGGACCAGAAGCAGTGCTTGGCATACCCTCGAGTAGGTACTGCCAAAGCAAGGCTCTTGACCTGGGCTGAGGGGCAAATCCTCCAGTACTGGCAAGAATTACTAAGATTAGTTCATTCCAAGGCGTTTATAATAAACCCTTCAAAAACAAGAACTAAAAAACTTTTAGAGTTAAGCAGATTGCACCTACAAACTTTAATTGGCCTATATACTGGTCACTGCCGTTTAGAATATCATCTGTACAAATTCGGCCAGCAGAAGATGCTGAGTGCCGCCTGTGCTTAGAAGATGATGAAACGGCAGAACACATATTATGCACCTGGCCCGCTGGAGAAAGGATCAAATCAGATACGCATTATTTGGCAAAGGATAACTTCTGCCAGAGGATCTGAATAAGTTGGGTGAAATATAAGTAGGTGTGACCCAAGGATTTTTAACTTATACAGGATTGCTCGATCCTTATTCCACAATGTTGTCCGATTTGGTGACGTCACTGCGAGACCCGATACTCTTTCTCTCTCTGTATTGTGCGATTCCTTATCTATGACGCGTTAACAAGTTACTGTCCCTATCTAATGTAAAGTAAGTTTTAAATATTGAATCATTTAAAAACGTATACCATAGAAGTTAAGATATAATGCCTGAATAGTTTACTTTATGCGTCGCCCGAGCGCTGGCTTAGATAAGCAGCCCCTTTGTTGGGACTTAATAAAATAAACAAAACCCTAGCACATACTGAAATTTAAGAATCAATGGTATTTCGTAGTTAATATAGTAACAGTGCAGACGTGTGGTTTGTTATGTGTTGTGTTTTAATTGCTGTTTTATACAGGTGAGTCCTTCTCACTAAGTGTCTGGTAGCTTAAGGTATTAGTTTTCAGTAGATTAAGAAATTGGGGTTAATTAGTTGTAGATAGACTGAAAACAAAGAAAGACGTATACAGGGTGAGCCTCAGGGCGGGTGGTTACTAGAGTGATTGTCTCATGTAGTATTTTGGGCTGCTTTGTCTGGTCGACATGGAGGTTGGGAATGGCCTCGGGTCGTGTGCAGAAATGTAGGGTGAGGAGCACCTGAAGGCATGATTATTACCCCTGGGGTACAGTTGCGGGGATACAAGTGGGTATCGCTCGGACTGCTGTATTCTGGGCCGTGCTACCGGGATGGTGAGCGGGCGGAGGCAATGCAGACCCTGTAGTGATGATATTTTGTATTGGCATAAGAGTACAAGTAATTGAGAGGTAATATCATCATGAGACATTCCCAAGTGAAATAGAGTTGCTATGTTAAGTGGGAGACAATAGCTTTGGTACCAGGGGTTGTTATGATTATTGTTTCAGTAGTAGATAGATGATTAAATAATAGACTTAATGGATGATTTACATAAGAGACTTATCATGACTAAATGACAGACTAGAAAGTGTAATGCTAGGCGAACTAGACACTTACAGTGTTTATCTTTTATTCAGGTCAAGTGGTCACTGCGCAGTCTGCATTGTTATGAGCTAAATAAAGGGTGAGTGATGTTATAGTATAAGTATATGCGTATATATAGTTTCAAAAATAAACTCGGTCCTGACTATCTTCGATCTGTACCTTACAGATTTTTCAGAAGTGGGATATACCAGTACAAGTTACCGATAGAAATATAAGTGTTTAGATAGTTTTGGCAAGTTATACTATTAAGGGATATCCTAATATGTATCCAAGTAAGTCGGATAACGTTTCGTGCAAGGGATGGGAATTATCTGTGCCCAATGACGATAGTCTTGATATTAATGTAGACGCCCCTGCGCCTCAAAATATCCTGTCACCAGAGGGCTCTTCAAGGTCGACAAATAGTAACGATGACGTTGTTAACCGTTTAGCAGAGGTAATGGCCAACGCGTTGCGTACTATAACACCAGTGGTGCCAGGTCCGTCTCGAATGGTAAGAGGAGATATTCTCTCCACCTTCAACCCAGAAGATTCGAATCAAAACATTGAAGATTGGTGCCGAAAAGTAGATGAGGTACGGAATATGTTTGGTTGGTCAGAGGATGTGACTATTTTCAATGCTTTATCCAAATTGGGAGGATTGGCATCGGTTTGGTATAAGGGTTTGCCAACAGTAAATCATACCTGGGAGGAATGGAAGCAGAAGCTTCAGCGTGCTTTCCCAGCACAGCGTTATTATTGCGACATGTTGGAAGAGATGATGAGACGGAAAAAGATGCCCGATGAATCATTTGCACAATACTTCTACGAGAAGCAAGCATTGCTGAATGGTTGCAAAATTCAGGGAAAAGAAGCTGTGTCATGTATTATTGGAGGAATCAGCGATAACCATATTCGTGTCAGTGCAAAGGCTGCAAATTGTCAGGATCCAGAAGCACTTTTTGACTATTTGCGTTGCTTGAATGATGAAGGCAAACAAAACCTAGGCAGGCAACCTCCTTTATTCACGCGGAAACGAAAGTTGGAAAGGAGAAGAGACCCTATCATGTGTTTTGGGTGCAATAAACCAGGACACTTAAAGAAAGATTGCCGATCAAAGAGGAACGTCGGGGTTGAAAAGAAATGTTTCATCTGTCAAGAGGTTGGACATTTTGCATCCGTTTGTCCAAAACGACGAAGGTCATTTGAAACTAAATGACTAGAAGCTGACGATCAAACAAAAACAAACAATAGCCATAAGTACTACAAAAATGTATTAGTCAATGGCAAACCATCATACGCTTTTCTTGATCTAGGCAGTACATGCAATATAATCAGAGAAGGTGAGCTTAAAAAGCTTTCCTTGACTTGTGATAGGTCCAAAGCTAGTATTATTCGCGGATATGGGGGCGGAACTGTTACATCTGACGGAACAGTTAATTTTGATTTGAAAATTGATGGAGTAACCATCCCCACCACTGCGGTGGTAGTACCCAACCATGTACAATCCATACCATTATTACTTGGTCACCCTATCTCAGAAAATCCAGAAGTGGCAGTTTACAAAGACACTTCCACTCTACAGCTTTTTAAAAAAATTACCTAATATTGATACCGCATGTGAGCAAACAAAGAAAATTGTGTTATGGCCAAAGCAATCAACAATTATTCCTCCTGGTTTTGGGGCAAACATCCCAATAGAGGTAAAAGGTGGATTTCAAGGAGATCTCTATGTGGAGGCAAGCATTCGTTCTGCGGCAGGACAAGAGTATTGTATACCTCATACCGTTTTGCGAATAACTCCTCAGCATAACGCAGTAGTACCAATAATCAACCTATCAGATTCTGATGTACAGCTAAACTGTAAAAATCCAGTCGCTCGAGGGTGGCTTTGTGAGGAGGAGGAAGCCAGAAATCTTGAACATGTGTTGTTCACAGAGTTATCAGAATCGTCCTTACTAACTCGGGATGAAGTTGCTATAGGACCCATAGAGGACGAACAAAAATTAACGTTACTAGGATTATTAAATAAATACAGATGTTGCTTTGCAAGGAACATGGATGAATTAGGATGTGCCAAGTCGACTGAAATTAAAATACAGTTGGAACATGACATTCCGTTTTCCTATCGACCATACCATATGTCGCAGGGTGAAAAGGACTCTGTTAGAGAAATAATAGATGACTTATTGAGGAACGATATCATCAGAGATTCAAGTTCACCATACTCATCACCAATATTGCTTGTGAAAAAGAAAAACGGAGAGCAAAGGATGTGTATAGACTATCGGAAATTAAACCAAAATACGGTAAAGGATCGATATCCACTTCCTCGTGTCGATGATCAAATTGACAAGCTACAAGGTAGTGTATACTATACGAGTCTTGATTTAAAATCAGGATATCATCAGATACCTATTGCAGAGGAGTCGAAGAAGTACACGGCTTTTGTCACTCCAGACTCGCAGTACGAGTTCAACCGGTTACCTTTTGGATTAACTGGTTATTTTCGACACTTTGTCCAAAATTATGCCCTTATAGCAAAACCTTTAACAAATTTAACAAGAAAAAATATACAGTGGAATTGGACGGAGATAGAACAACGAAGTTTTGATAGGTTAAAAGAGGCACTAGTTAAGCGACCGCTACTAGCATTGTATAATCCTAATGCTCATACGGAGGTGCATACTGATGCAAGTAGTAAGGGACTTGCTGGAATACTTCTGCAGAAACAATCTGACGATAGACTACATCCCGTTGCGTACTTTAGTAGAAAAACTACACCTGCAGAAGAAAAATACCACTCGTATGAATTGGAGACTCTTGCAGTGGTCGACAGTTTGAAAAAGTTCAGAGCATATTTGCTAGGCATTGGATTCATTGTAATCACGGACTGCAATGCATTGAAAGCAACCAGCAACAAGAAACAGCTTTTACCAAGAATAGCCCGCTGGTGGTTACAGTTGCAGGAGTATACATTTGAAGTACATTACAGACCGGGGAATCGTATGAAGCATGTTGATGCACTAAGCAGGAACCCAATAACTTCGGCAGAATGTGCAGAAGAAACGGTCCTACGCATCGAACAAGCAGATTGGGTGTTATCTGCACAATTAACAGATGAAAAGATAAAATCTATTCATGAAACGTTGAGTAAACCTCCCGAGACTGAAGAAGATCGGAACATTTATAAAAATTATGCTTTACGGGATGGTAGAGTGTATCGTATTACAGTGAAAGGCATTCAGTGGGTTGTGCCTAAGGGAATGCGACAACAAGTCGTGCGTGCATCGCATGATGACTTAGGACATTTTGCTGTAGAGAAAACGTTGCAAAGGTTAAGTCAACATTATTGGTTTCCTCGAATGCGGCAGTATGTGGAAAAATATATTGCCTGTTGTATCCCTTGCTTGTATGGTAAAAAGCCAGCAGGGAAAAAGGAGGGGTTTTTACACCCCATTCCCAAAAAACCCGAACCATTTGATATGCTGCATATTGATCACTATGGACCCTTGCCTAAAAGTTCTAAGGGAAATGTACATATTATAGTCGTAGTAGATGCCTTTACCAAGTTCACATTTCTCAAAGCCGTAAAGTCAACAAATACAAAGTACGCCATACAATTCTTGGAAGAAATATTTGCCCTGTACGGTAAATCACGGATTCTCATTTCGGACCAAGGAAGTGCGTTTACCTCCCGAAAATTTCAACAGTTTATAAAGAATGCACAAA
Organism: Pogonocherus hispidulus; assembly: GCA_963924545.1. Lineage (NCBI taxonomy): Eukaryota > Metazoa > Arthropoda > Insecta > Coleoptera > Cerambycidae > Pogonocherus > Pogonocherus hispidulus. The sequence goes on along the minus strand of OZ004698.1, from coordinate 43,659,036 downwards.
TCAAACATGTTTTAAATGCTGTTGCGACACCAAGAGCTAATGGACAAGTAGAACGCTTTAACAGAACTCTTAAAACGGCATTGTTGACGGCATGCCCTGAAGAAGAAAACTGGGATAAATGCATAGGCTCCATCCAGTTTGCAATAAATAATGTTACAAGCAAATCTACTGGGCTTACAGCGAGTGAGTTGTTACATGGATTTCGACCAAGGAGTGGTCAAGATTCAGAATTGCTCGAAGAAGTAAGTCAAATGCCAAAAATGATCGATGATATTATTAAAATACGAACAGAAGTAGGTGACAAACTTGAAAGCGAAGCAACTAAACAACAGAACTATTTTAACAGAAGACGTAAAAATCCACGCAAGTACCAAGAAGGTGACTTGGTCGTGATTTTAAAGCAAGAAATTGGTATAGGTTCCAGAAAACTGATAGAACCTTATAGTGGGCCAATGATAGTGAAAAAAGTGTTACCCAATGATCGGTATATAGTGTGTGACATGCCGGGTTCCATGCGAACGAGGAAAAAGAGTGTATATGAAAACATTGTAGCGGTGGACAGAATGAAGCCCTGGCGTATTCCAGGTGGTGTGTCAGACGATACAGATGAGATGAGTGGGTCTGATGGCGTTGAGCTATCAGAGGATGATGAAGGTGATTCCAGTAACTAAAGACAGATGAGTGGAGCCTCGGGACGAGTCTCATGCAGGATGGCCGAATGTAAAGTAAGTTTTAAATATTGAATCATTTAAAAACGTATACCATAGAAGTTAAGATATAATGCCTGAATAGTTTACTTTATGCGTCGCCCGAGCGCTGGCTTAGATAAGCAGCCCCTTTGTTGGGACTTAATAAAATAAACAAAACCCTAGCACATACTGAAATTTAAGAATCAATGGTATTTCGTAGTTAATATAGTAACAGTGCAGACGTGTGGTTTGTTATGTGTTGTGTTTTAATTGCTGTTTTATACAGGTGAGTCCTTCTCACTAAGTGTCTGGTAGCTTAAGGTATTAGTTTTCAGTAGATTAAGAAATTGGGGTTAATTAGTTGTAGATAGACTGAAAACAAAGAAAGACGTATACAGGGTGAGCCTCAGGGCGGGTGGTTACTAGAGTGATTGTCTCATGTAGTATTTTGGGCTGCTTTGTCTGGTCGACATGGAGGTTGGGAATGGCCTCGGGTCGTGTGCAGAAATGTAGGGTGAGGAGCACCTGAAGGCATGATTATTACCCCTGGGGTACAGTTGCGGGGATACAAGTGGGTATCGCTCGGACTGCTGTATTCTGGGCCGTGCTACCGGGATGGTGAGCGGGCGGAGGCAATGCAGACCCTGTAGTGATGATATTTTGTATTGGCATAAGAGTACAAGTAATTGAGAGGTAATATCATCATGAGACATTCCCAAGTGAAATAGAGTTGCTATGTTAAGTGGGAGACAATAGCTTTGGTACCAGGGGTTGTTATGATTATTGTTTCAGTAGTAGATAGATGATTAAATAATAGACTTAATGGATGATTTACATAAGAGACTTATCATGACTAAATGACAGACTAGAAAGTGTAATGCTAGGCGAACTAGACACTTACAGTGTTTATCTTTTATTCAGGTCAAGTGGTCACTGCGCAGTCTGCATTGTTATGAGCTAAATAAAGGGTGAGTGATGTTATAGTATAAGTATATGCGTATATATAGTTTCAAAAATAAACTCGGTCCTGACTATCTTCGATCTGTACCTTACACTAACTCATTTATTTTTCCAATGACGTAGCCGCAAGACCCAATCACGTGATACGGCACACAATCGAGCAATCCTATATAAGTTAAAAATCCTTGGGTGTGACCCACAATAGACCACATGGTCGCCGTAGAGGGTCTGATTTTTGGCCCACTCACTTTTGAACCTAACCTAACCTAACCTAACCTAACCTAACCTAACCTAACCTAACCTGACCTAACATAACCTAACCTAACTAACCTAAGTGAATCATTATCGTATTGATATAATCCATTCAATTAATTATTAATCCCTGAAATACTTATGGGTAAGTAAAAACCAAAAGTACAAACATACGTAAATATCGAAAAATTAAAAAACAAAAAAGTTACAAATATGCATGTCAGGTAACCAAATACATACTAACAGATTGAATGATAATAAAATATATTAATAATTATAATAAATGATCTGATCTATTAAAGACTGTATGATATTCTTTGTTTTAGGAGTAAATATTCAGAAAAGTGGGGGGACAAGGACCCAACTTTTTGACCCTGTTCTACTACACTGTATCACTGTGTAGTAGATACCGTGTAGTAGAACACGGCCAGTAAACGAACGAACAGTAAATTCCGTCGCCAAATCGACAAGGTTTCTAAGCTATCTCCTCCGAGCGGCGATCGCGAAGCGATCTCCGCGGGCGACAGAAGGTCGCTCCAAGCCTTTCTCCTATGTTTAGGCGCATTTTCGTCCCGTTTTCTACGCGTTTTCCCAATTTAAACCTTTTTAAAAAACCTCTGCAAAATTTTCGGCGAGAGATGCGGTTAGCACCGACGTTTGTCCTTACGCCTAATGGTCCCGTCACACCTGCCGAAATCCCGACTTTTCGCGGGACCCCCTCGATCCTTTCTCTAATTTTAACGGCTTCAAGAACCGCTTCATACGAAAGTTTCGTCCTTTCTCTAATCCTTAGAGATTTTTTCAAGACCATTACAACCACTCGTTCTACGTCTATTTCGTCTTCGAAAATCTCGAGTCGCGTCCGTCTCAACTTCTGTCTCATTTTTTATCGCCGATGTGAGAATGCACTAACGACAAGCACCTCCTACGAAAACTGTCAAATGAATTAAACTTCAGAGAGGTTATTTTCCTATGAGAAAGATTGCTAACGGAATCAATAGAACTGACTGTCAAATACTTCTGATTTTCAAAATACTGAAGCGAAATGCTTTTCCAATTAGAATATCAGTAAAATTTTATTGCAGGTTAACACGTAACAGTTTAATAATCGTCTCAGCGTCAAACAATAACGAGTGACGCGGTGGCGTAATTGTATAAGGCGCAGGATTTCCAACGTCGAAATGCAGGATTTCGCAAGTTCGAATCCCGCTTGATGCAACTTTTTTTTATTTAACCTTTTAATTCCAATCATTTATTGGTATTAGTGTTTAGATATTCTGTTTCATAGTTCGTAGTTTTTATTCTTTCTGTAGGTAAAGTTTCGAATTAATTCGTTCATTTCTGCAGTCTGTAAAATTCATCATTTTAGTTTACAAAAGTACATACCTTCTACAATATTAATTTGTTGCAACGATTATGACAGCAATATATTTTTTAACGCCGCCGTTACACTTGTAATTGTAATTTAACTTGTAGGTATAAATTCTGGTTAAAAATCGACTTAAAAACTAACTAAAATAAAATATCCATTCGATACTATTGACCAATCTATGACGAATAATAAACAATACATACTCACCAGTAAAATATGAGGAGTCCAACACCCGTTGTATGGACAACTGAAAATAAAAAAAAAAAAATAAGGTTAAGTCAAAGAGAAGCATTTGTTTTAGATAATTAATTCTATTACACCTGGTTGGTTACACTTTTCTTAAGCAAAGCACAAATTAGAAGGAATAAGGTTATTACGAAGAAATAAAATGTCAGATTTCTACAACGCGAACACAAAACACTAACCAAATGAGTAATCGATGCCCTTTTTACTGAAAAAAGGTTAAGTACCTCATGAAAACAACTCTAGAACATCAGCTATTGAGATGTAAAATCTACCAAACCATTAGCGATAAATCAAAAGCGATAGCAGCGGGGAATTGGCCGTATCGATGAACTCCGATCACTTACAAGGTCACATTTACATCCGCCCGAAGGGTTTATGTTATTACCCTCTATCGTTAATGCTACCTTTCCCTTCTACTACTATTTTCGGTGGAAAGAATTAGATGAACCCCGGTTTCTGGCAGTTGCAGACAGATAGATGGTCCTTCCGTAGCATGCGCCACTTTATTTCGGGGTACTGAAGTACAGGCCGGAGTGAAGGGCGGTTTATTTATCGGTATACCTACATACAGGGTGTTAAGTACATGTACTAAGTTCAGGAAGTGATTTCTTACATTATTCTAATGAAAAAAGACCTATAAACACACTCTTAGATATGCAGGACTTTTTAAATTATTTCTCTGCCTTTTTTTTAATAAACCAGAAATCAATTTCAACTTATATGCCTTCTAAATACGCAGCATAGTGAATTTGTGATCTGTACCATGTCCAGTGCAAATTATCTCTGAAATATATTAAAATGATAACGTAGACTTTAAAAGTTTCCTAAGAAACCGAAGTTAAACAATAAATGTCACAGTTTGTATTTTTATTTGCTTCCACAGTGGATATAAATTTTTTTATTAATCTACAAATTAACAAGCAAATATTTTGCTTAAAACCAAAAACAAGTCATAAGTTACATTATTATGAGACGTATTGCATGATATCATCTCCAAAGTGAAATTTTTATATAAAACTAATAAATTAGATCGACCAGGAAATGATGCAAAGATTTCTCTATTTTCTGTCTAGATGGAGACCTCTTGAAAATTTTTATTGGTTATAAATAAAATGACGAACTCTGACCTAAGCTGAATTCGCAGCTGCTATTTACAGTCAGATCATATTTTGACAGCCAAACATAAATAAAAAGCCGATGTGGCAAATGCACCCATAATAATATAATATAGTATTATTCCGTTACTATTATGGGTATTTATTCCCCCTTTATTCTGAAAAGTTTGATTCTACTTGCTTTACAAGTAGTAGTAGAGAACATTTTGTGAATAAATCTATGACAGTCTACGTTTTTTCCGCAATAGTTTCGATTTAAATTCCGATGAAATGAGCGAGAATTTCTTTCATATGAAGAAAAGTAGAACAAAACTGATAGTTTGGAAGAATTTTGTGAAATATGTAGCATATGGTACACCTATTTTTTTTTCGGAAATATTAAATCATAATTTTTTCCCCAATGTTAACAGACATTTTCTAAAAGTGATCATATGTTAAACCGAACATTTTATCTTTTTCTCTGGAAATTCTTTAGATAAGCTAGGACATATGTTGGGTTGACCCAGGGTAAACAGATAGAGCATGCCGAGACAACGGATCAGTGATAGCTTGATACTTGTACGGAATTGATCACCTGTCTCCGAGTTTCTTATCGGGTGACTTCGTATAAACTGGCAACCCTCCCCGTAACTTTTTAATTTTTTATCGTACGGGAAAAGTAAAAAACTGACATATAGGGGAAATTTTTTCCTCTTCAAATCTGCAGTGGAATTTGCGGGGGGGGGGGCGACAAAAAGTATATAGTTTTTTATAGAATGCCCAGATTTGGAAAGGAAAAAATTTCCCCTATTCATAAGATAAAAAATTAAAAAGTTACGGGGGGTGCTAGTTTATACCAAGTCACCCGGTACGTATCTACCACATATACCATAGAAAAATAGGTGAACTTAAATGCATTTGTTTACACACACTGTCTTGAAAATTCATATACAATAGTTCTATGGGTCTCGGTATTCTGTGTCGTTCATTCATTCACTTTCGTATAAATTATCAACAATCTAACCACTGCTATTACCCTTATTACTCATTGTAAATACCGCTGTCATTTGACCTATGCAATCATTCAAATTCCGTCTCATAACATTACGAAATAACTTGAGTAACTATGAATTAATTTATAAGTATCTGGAATTTAAACGAATTTGAAATATCTATGATATATGATGAATATGATTTACAAGAAATATCTCTTTAAATTTAAATAGCCAGGAACGGATTGCATACAATAAAGCTTCCAAAATCATAAATTGAATAAGATTTTTTACTAGAGGGTTGTATAATTCATTGGAGATAATATTACTGAATAAAAGCAATAGCCTCGTGGTAACTTTTTTTTTTAGTAATGTCTACTAAGTATGCCAGGGATCGGGAAAATAATCTATGTGATCATCAAATAATCACGTGATAGAGTGAGAAGTAGTGCATCTAGACTTGTCTTTTTATTAGACATTATTTTATTAGACAAAAAATCTGTAAAAGAAATCTTTATTATCCCTCCGCGTGTATCTATAGGATATTTCATACACATTTATACCTTTTATCACTTGCAAATATTTTGACGATAAGTGTATCGAGATAAAAAGATGATTATAATCAGCATCTACGTTCCATTCCTGAATCATCTGAACTTCAATAATTGTAATATTTCAATTGCCTGTGTCTACATTTTTAGTGGCAGAAGTTTGTAGTAACACTTTTCCTTAAACCGGCAAGATAACTTCGGAGCAGCATGTTTTAAATACAACTAAAATGTCCTCGAATAGTAATTAAAACAAATCCCAAGTTTTCCGCACTCTTATGCTCCAGCCTGGTAAGGAGACAGGCGGCCAAGGGTGAGTGCCCTTCGAGTCTAGACACGAAAAGACGGTGGTGAGCACGAGAGCTACCCCCAGCTGGAAGCTGTGTTCGTACCACGTGTCGGTGTCAACCCCTAACGGAGATCGCACACGGGGGTCCAGCGCGAACACGACTTTGCTTACCTAGCACCATGTGTGACTTATCCGTCAACGCAGAAGGCGTTGGATATGGGACGGGGGTCGATAAAAGGGGCAAAAGTTTTAGTTTTTGCGCGATATTTTAAGAAGAGCAGAAAGAGAAAATCACATCACAGTCCTCCTCACACATCCACAACACATGGCTGTAATTTCTTTGATTATGAATTTAATTATACAGTGAGGATATAAAGTCCGTCCCCCCCCCCTCTAATTTTTGAACCACTGGGTAGATTGTGATGAAATTTGGAACGATAATACATGACTAAATTCTGCATTTTTTGACACATCAATGACAGCTCTGAATGTCAACGTGACAGCTGGGCGCGTAATAGGAACATTTTTTTAAATGGAAATAGGGGTCGAGTAATAACTCATTTTGAAGCTATTTTTATACTCAAAACATCCCCCAATTTTGAGAATATTAGGTTAGGTAATTTCCAAATTAACACGAGTAATATCAGTTTATAACATAATCTTTTTACCACATAATCTTTATAATAGAACTTACCCATGGAACATTTATTTGTCAGGAGGTGGTAATTTTCAACATCTTTTGAAGTAACACGTATTTTCTAAATTTGTTTCTGCTTCTAAGTTTAATTTAAATTATGTGATAATTTTTTAATTTAGGTTATTTTAGGTTAGGGATGGTTTATTGTTATTTGTTTATTTTTAATTTTTGTTTTGTTTTGAATAATTTGGAATAATTTGTAATATGTATGTAAAAAAATGATATAACAATAATCGATATTACTGGTTTTTATTTGGAAATTACTGAACCAAATGTTCTCAAAATTGGGGGATGTTTTGAACATAAAAATAGCTTCAAAATGAGTTATTACTCGACCCCTATTTCCATTTAAAAAAAAGTTCCTATTGCGCGCCCAGCTGTCACTTTGACATTCAGAGCTGTCATTGATGTGTCAAAAAATGCAGAATCTAGTCATATATTATCGTTCCAAATTTCATAACAATCCACCCAGTGGTTCAAAAATTAGAGGGGTGGGGGCGGACTTTTTGTCCTCACTGTATACAGGGTGTCCCATTTTTAAGCTGAAAAAATTCGGGAACATGTAGAGCCAGTAAAAATAATGGAACTTTGCTATATAAACTTATTTCCAAATCCGTACCGTTTCTGAGATACAGGGTGTTGAAGTTGAAAAAAAAATCTTTTTTTAATTATATCTTTTATCGTAACAAACCAATTGTTTTCAAATTTTATTTGGTAAATGCTACTATTAATCTTTACTTCCATAAACAGTTTCAGCTCAATGGGAATAGCCAGTGGCGTGCAACCTGCACTCTTGGGACACCTTTTCTAAAAAATAAATGTTACGCCACTGACTAACGTTTAAAATAATAGGATATTTCGATGTCCCACCAATTTCTCTACAAAAATGTATTCTTTAAAAAATGTAAGGTGAAGAATAATGTTGACATCAGCAACTATTCAAGATTATTAGCATTTTTGAAAAGACAAAATGTTGGATACCAGCCAAAAAAATCAAAAATTCAAATAGACAGCAAATTGATCAATTTCTAAAAGAAGCTCTAGATAAAAAGTTCTTAATGGCAAAGAACTTGAGAGAAAATTTACACTTCAAAGAAGAAGTGTAAATTTAAAAAAAAAATTGATTTCAATCTAAAAATACATTTCTAGTCTTTCAGGTAGCACTGATTATGCGCATTGCTGGGGCATTGAGATCGGATGAACTGGTAAAATTGACTATACTCGATGTTCAGGACTTGGATCAACCATTTTGGTATCTGAAAATAATACCAAAAATCATGTAAATACAGCGTTTACGATAGTTTCCAAAGAAAAGTGTTCGACCGATTTCGTTGCCATTTGTAAAAAATATATGGAAAAGAGAAAACAGAACATTTACGTTTTTAATTTGCAACGTTTTTAATTTGCTGCTTTTCGTTCCAAAGTTAGGAGAAGTCAACTGCAGAAACGGTTGCTTATCTAATGAAGTGTTTTTCTTTGCTTTGCCAACTTTCTGCTACACACGTGTAAGGACCTAATAAATCCACTGAATAATAAAACTACTGTCGTTTTAAAGAAATTTTCACTTTAAAACTACAGTAGTTTTATTATTCAGTGGATTATGAATTTTCATCAAGTAAAAGCCCAATCAGTAAAAGACCTAATAAATAGAATTTTTGTGACTTTTTTCCTAAATTCAACTTTTTAGGAAAACACTAAATTAATCTAAATAAGTTTTAATTATCGAATGAGTTTCAAGTTTGAAGACTGCCAATAGCGAAAATACAATTGCCTCCCAGATAATAGAAACAATACTGTTTGCATGTTAAGTTCTGATACATAGCAGACATGACTGATTATAGTGAAGTTTTATCTTGTCGGTGATGGCTCCAGCCTCATTCATATCGATCCAGACATTTGTATGCGTAGAATCAAGAATGAACTTCAATTGTAATATTTCAATTGTCTGTGTCTACATTTTTAGTGGCACCAATTTGTAGTAACAGTATACATTTAACAACTTGGACGTATCGAGCGCAACAAATTATTTTCAGGTATTTTATAGAGAATATATTGAATTATATCATTATACCCGACGTTGTGAACGTTATATTGATTCCAAATGATCATCGTGCATATTATATCCTAGCCATCGTCGTGAATCTTCAGCTTGTTTTAAATTTAATCGTGACATTTTTCAGAATATTAAAAAAAACCCTTCCTTCACTCATATTGACTACGCCTATGTTTACCAATATGGCGAAGTTGTAAAATTAATGCGCTTGAAAGGCTGACAAATAATTTTATAAATGTTTGCTCTAAATGCTTGCATTGCTCATCTTTGCTCTAAATGAATCAGCTTGGCTATAGAAAAACAAGAGGCAAAACTGGTAGATATCGACCTAGGTGTCACATTTTATTAGGTAACTAATTACAAATGAACACAAATCTGATCCAACTTTTGAACACGACCCTATTAATTAATCCGAGAGTTGATGAGGAGAACCAAATTTATTTTTACAAGATCTCTTACTTTCAACCTCCGCATTTCAATTTTGGTTTAGGGAGACGCTCTATAAATATTTACGACCTTTGCAGACAAATTATCGTCAAAGAAAAGAGGCAGCTGCTGATTCTCCCTGATCATTTTATTTTCGGAGGATAAAATTCACACCGCAGTAACATTTATGACGACTGATGTATACAATAATTTATTTAAATTGCATTATATGGTTCATTATTTTTATTAATGTGTTATATTTATACATATCATTTGTTTAATTAATATCTTTGTATATGTATTTCTTTTTAATTTATTCCAAGTCTTGTAAACTTGGGGGCCGAATTTACCAACAAAACAAACAATTTACTTCACAGTATACAATTAATAATTATTTGTAGTTACTTGTACATATTACTACTTTTATATTAATTTTCTTATGTATTTGAAAATATTCTCATTACTTAAAAAATGTAGGTTTAAAAAAACATATTAGGTACTTACTTAATAAAAATATATTAGATCCAAATTTAATATATACTTTATTGGTATTTTTATATTGATGTATTTAACACAAAGTTTACGAATAATGAACAGGAAATGTTTCTAATTAATTGAATACATTATTTAAAACAGAGGAAAAAGGTTGTTAATTTAGTAAAGTAGCATTATAAACAAAACCCGAATAAAAAAAATCCGAAAAAACATTTTTCCCAGTTCATGTTACCTACGTCTTCATTTATTCCATTTGTGTATACGGATCTCCAAATAAAAATATTTTCAATGTGGAGACAAGGATGGATCGACAGTAAGTAAAGTGTGTATTAAACAGAGAAAACGAACGGTGTAAGACGTATTCTTCCATTATTATCTTATTTATCTTTATTTAACTAATATCAACAATCAAAATGATTTCATATATCAATTGAAAGGTTTAGTAGTTGTACTATTATTTTGATTAATTTATTTGTTTTAATAATTTAAATAATGTCATGTGTAAATACTTTGATTCATCGAGTATTTTTTTAATATTATTATGATCAATTTAAAAGATTATATCACGTTTCTCGAATGTTCTAGATTACATCTCACCGACACAAGACGACCGAGAGTGTATAAATAGTGCTAAACTTCCAAAAGTGCGACGTCATGGCAGATATTCTAAAATATTTGTGTTAAACTACATCAAGTATACTTAACATCTTGTCTACATCAGATAATGAAGAAACTGCTGGTACGTCATATAAAATCAAAAGTTTTCGCTCTCAAATTAAATATGTGCAATCACTGGGTTCTGGAGCAACATGAACAACACGAAAGGAAACAGCAAAGCATCGTGTTCATTGGAACGATTCAGATAACGCATTCGATGGCCGAATTCGTATCGGTGTTGTTACCAATTTAAAGCATAATGGTTCCAACATGTTGCAGCACCAATCTACCACAGCTGGAAGAGTTCCAAGAAAGATACTCTGGCAGGACCAATAAATAACAATACGAAAGGAAACAGCAAAGCATCGTGTTCATTGGAATGATTCAGATAACGCATTCGATGGCCGAATTCGCACCGGTGTTGTTACCAATTTAAAGCATAACGGTTCCAACATGTTGCAGCACCAATCTACCACACTGGAAGACTTCCAAGAAAGAGACTCTGGCTGGACCTTGAAAGCAATAACCAATTTAGGAGTTAATATTATTGTTTTGTTTTATTTATCACTGTACTAATATCTTGTGTCTTTGTTACCAACGTGAATATATTTTTATTTGGGAACCTGTATACGCTCTGACTAGCTTCCTGGTCCGATATTTATATCGAAACATACCGAAATATTTGTGCCATATCTCTAAAGGGGAACAACAATGCAAGTTGGGATATTCAGAGATGCATGTAGATTAGCTGTATGCTACTCAAGAAGAGCATGAACTACAACTGGACACTACGCAGCTGCTGCGTTGTGTCCATTTGGGGAAAATGACATTAATCCTTTGGTTGTTCCAGTAGACTGGTCATTAATTTTTTTATTTATTTAAAAAGTATGGTTGACCTAAAACGCTAAATTTTAATTCCATAAGTTAGGTATTTAAAAATTTACTACTACTTCGTAATTAAGTGTCTACTTATCATAAAACATATTTTTACTGGATTTTAGCATTTACCAACAAATTGCAAAACACAATATGTATATTAAATAAAATATGCGCATATTGACTGCATTACATCTAAATATTTCGCAACTATAACAAATTTTCAGAATTCTTAGTTTTAACATACCGGGATATCAAAAATTATCTTGGTCAAGGGTGGTTGTGGAATGTAAAACGTGTGTCTTACTTTAAATTTTTGAATATGTTTTGTTGTGTCAGAATCTCTCAAGTCATTGTGCTGAAATTTTCTAATCCAGTTTTTGAATCATGCCTCTTACCACACAGCACAAAATTTTCATGATTGAAGCCAATTTTCGAACGGGTGCGCTAGTTAATGGAAATTTCATTATTGTTTTACAACTGAAATAAATAGGTATGGAATTTGTAGGTTATTCATGATGTCAGTGTGACAGTGACATAATTATTTCAAATTTAAAGTAAGACACACGTTTTACATTCCACAACCACCCTTGACCAAGATAATTTTTGATATCCCGGTATTAATGTAATTCGGTATTATACATGAATACTATGTGTTTATACTTTTGGTCGTTGCCTGGTCTAAAAAAGAAAAATTATTTATTAAAAAGACTAGGCCCCTCAATCACAAAATTATCAAGTGCAGATAGATAGGAAAAGCCTTAATAGCACTCTTATGTATTCAATATACAGGGTGAGTCAAAGAAAGGTGGATATTTTGAAGGATATATTTTTGTATTATTGACATTTAACCGGGTGCCCCAAAAAAGAGAGGTTTACCACAACTTGTAATTTTTAAATGGAACGCCTTGTGTATTTTTACAGATTTGGATAGAACGTCGTCTCACGAATCCATTGATATAGGGTTTGATGGATATAGATCCAGTAGTTCAGATCATGTAGACACGATCATAGTAGTCTAGATCGGGTTCATCGAGTTTTGAAAAAATACCAGTTTCATCCATTTAAGATGATACTGGTTCAAGAGTTACATGAAGATGATTTTGATCGTTGTACCCAATTTTGCTAATATTTTAGTAAGCGACTTTTACTGAACCCAAATCTTCTCTACAATACGTGTTTTTCAGACGAATATACATTTATGTTGAATGGCGAAGTGAATAGACACAATTGTCGCTATTGGAGTGATACTAATCCTCATTTAACCAGGGAATTTGATATTCAGACTCCTCAAAAATTGAATGTTTGGGCCGGAATTTTGGGCAGCCATCTTGTTGGACCGTTTTTATTCAAGGAAATCTCGATGGAAACACCTATTTACAATTATGGGACGACACGATTGACCCTATGATAACAGAAATTTTAGAGTGACGACAATTTAATAGAAAATGAAAAACTTGTCAACAAGATGGCGCCCCATGGCCCTCACCATGCTGTTGCTGTGCGACAATTTTTGGATGACCATTTCCCAGTGAATTGGATTGGTAGACGAGGTTCCGTCGCATGGTCACCAAGATCACCTGATCTATCCCCTTTAGACTTTTTCCTGTGGGACCATTTGAAATCGCGAGTATAAGCGAAATCGCCAGTCGCCACGCAGCCTGAAACACTAGAGGTGTTGCGTCGGAGAATTGTGGAAGAATGCCGATTAATAACACCGGATGTCTTTAGTAATGTTCGAACAGAATTTTAAAACAGACTGTATTATTGTTTGAAGTTAACGAGGGTCATTTTGATTTTGATTCAGCTTTTTTAATTTGAGACAGATTTTTTTTGTAAATTGATCGACACATCAAAACCAATAATATGGTTTTGTAATAAATAAAAAGCTTATTATTGGTGGGCATTTCTGTAGCAATTAGTACGTAAATGTTGGAACTTTTCATTTTTAGCCAATAACTCTGTCAAATCTCAACCGATTCCCAAAAAACGATGCACCAGTGTATTCGCATGGAAAGGGCTTTAAAATGATGTATGATGTTTTAGAAGTAGGGTAGTTTCATTTGAAATTTTAAAGTTGGGGTTGTTCGGAGGATGAACATATCAAGTTGGCTTAATTGTCAAAAATGCTTGCCCAAGTATAGAAATCGGGTCCTGGCGAGTTTTCGTTAAAAGACCCTATATAATGCATAGCAGGAGAAATGGTCTTATAGTAATATATATTGAATTGATAGTACCTACTGTCAGTTCATCATAATCAGTACGGATACTTTTTCCAACACGGTTGAAATTATATTCAAACGCACCACCGTTTGAGAATTGACTAGAGTTGTCTCCTACTATCTAGTTCGTTCGTTGCATCACTACAACCTAAACCATTTTTCCTGCAAATATTTGTTCAGAGTTAGTAGGAATAGGAATCACGATTCCAGATTATCTTATCCATGACCACTGATCCTATATATTACAGAGGAGTTTCTAGTAGCTCAAAAATAAGATCTAAGAGCACAAAGTGGGATGCGAAAGTCCTAAATATTGCATCAATGGCTCGTATCTCACAACCCTGGACATGGTTAATGGAAGTCCCTTTGATGTGGGAAGTCGCTCTTCACAAATACAAAGAAGCATATTGATATTGATTGATTGATTGATTGAATATTGATTAAATACCTTCAATCTAAATCAACAAACAACCTACTGTGCCAACGTCCTAGGCCATTAGCATAATGCATCTTATAACCAGACGTTGCAGGAGTTTAACCGGCCTGAACCTAAGTTTAATGAGTCTAGTGCTTGGTATTGGAAACAAAATGCAGGTTCTGCTAAGAAGCAGAGGAAAGATCAGTCCATGGAATATGTCATTGTCAAAGTCTGATGTTACTGAAATTTCCAACATTCGGAGAATAAAAACCACTTCCTGGTAGCCAGCAACCTCTATCGAATAAATAGACTTTATTCCACTACAACAGACAAAACTTGCTCTAAATATTGGAGCGCAACTACATTATGAAAATTGCTACAACTTTATAAGTTCAATTGTAATAATTGCAGCCTTTTCAAGTAATCTCGCCTAAGCACATTGACGCACTTGCACATTGAATTCACCTACCAATATTTTAGCTACCACATACCATACCAATAATCGTGAACCAAGACAACACAAACTGTGTGTTACGCATCACGTGTGCTACAGCAAACACAGTATATTATGTAAATAGAACCGCCTCAGGTCAATTGTAGTATTGTAGTAGACTTACCGGGTATCTGTAATGGTAACTTACAATGTCACGGACTGTGTAACTGTTATTATAGTGTATTGTTGACTCATAGATATTGTTAACATCTTCCTTCCACGAACCAATCCAACTACCTGCATTATGTGACAAGGGACATTCTAAATGTCATTAAATAGTACATAATACGACCTAGCTAGCATATTTCATTAAGACTTTCTCCCAATGACACGATCAGGGTACCGCTAGGTCGACGACCTGACTAATATTCTAGCGGCCCATGAATACCAGACGTGGAGGAAGGCGGTATTGCCAGGTCTAAATAAAAATGGCAGTTTTGCCGGAATATATTTTTTGCGCAATAACATAACTTTTAATAAAGGCACCTTATAGAGGGAGGAAATTTTGAAACTCATCGATGCATCAACAACAAACAAACAAACAAACAACAACATTATTTCCCAATAACTACTTTCTAAAAAAAAAAAACGCATTTAATGGAAGTTAAGACAGATGGATGATATTAGAGGTACTTTAAAATTTAAATAAAATCGTTTATTACCGTTTCTAGGAGAATAGCTTATATCAAGAGCAAAAATGTATTGCACAAATGCTTTATAACACTATATTTTTTAATGAAAAAAGGTATAAAACTAACTATAACATTTATAGTGGAAAGAAACACACCGTAATGCCTCTTTGGGTCTTTGCTACTATCCGTCTGACAATTATACGCGATTCATTTTAAGATCGTAGCGCCAAAATGGCAGAAATCTATACTAACCTATGCTCACTGACACTGACGTTTGAAATTTTATTCATCAAATATTTGTTGTCGAGTACTTTAAACCAGGTAAAAAGCTTGTAAAACTATTTTGAAAGAGGTAAGTAGTGATATAAACTTTATTTTTCGAGCGTTCAAATCTGAAAATGAAACTTAACCTCAAAATATGTCAAATTCTTTATTGGGCATACGGCATACATACCTTTATGGAACTAGTCATCCTTAGAGAAAGGTAAAGAGCACACTCTACTCTGCGTTCTTTAGTTTCTTTATCCATACTTGTCTCCTGTAACTCTGTAATGCTCAACTTATAGTTTCCGCGATAGCTCCAGATTTTCCCGCTTTTGGAAAAGTATGAAACTGTTTTCGGGGTTTTTCTTTGTACAAGAGGAACAATGACGCTCACAACAATAATGATTCATATCTAATCAAAGCAATTAAATAATATAACAACGGATATTTCAAAATTCACAATAGACATACATATGCAAAACTGAACCAATAACCCAAGCGTTAGTTGTGCGTGCCGCCAGTAGGTAGCGTATTGCTTAGCAAGAATCGCGTATTGTCAAATTGACAGACAGATAGCGCCCTGCTTTTCCGTAGGTGCCATTACAGCAGTGACCTCTATTCTCTTTGAGGAAGACAATCCTACAGAAATACAGAAAATAAGTTCATTCAGGATAAGCTGGCGTAATTCAATATACATAGATATGTTCGGGGCTGTTGCCCGCAGAATACCTGTTTCCGATATTTTCACTTAAGTAATGAGGTTATTTCCTTTTCATAATCAGGGTCTAGGTAATAAGGTAAACATACATTGCATTTGCTCATATTTAAAGCATTTCAGTAATAACATATTTTTAACATGCAGGATACCCACACGTTGGCAACGTTGTAATCTGGCTCCCCAGACAATATACGTTAGATTTCTTTCTATGAGTGGAAAAAAAGCCAAATTTGAACCTTATCACAGATTCGAATCGCCCATCTCTCCCCCTCCCGGCAGCATTCTGCACCGGAAATGATTAAAATTAGACTTCCTCACTTGCACATGCATCTTTTTAATTTTTATATATCTAGTGTTCACTTTATACAAGTTTACATCAGTTCAATACGACGAGTTTACTGGTAAATTAAAATGGTAGAGGAAATTGGGGACAAAAGTAACATATTTAAGATTGTGCTTAATTGTTAATCCCTTAATTGAGATAGGCCAAGAAGAATAGTAATATACAGGGTGTCCACCTAGTGCGCGTAAGTCCAATATCTGGGTTAATAAAAGAGATAACTTAATTTTTTTTTCTACAGGGTTGTCTAATATCCCGAGCTGCACAAAATGAAAATATATTTACATATTCAGGGTGTTCAGTTTTTCAGTTTTTTTAAGTTCAGAAACTTATATTTTTTATGGCATTATCGAATTCTACGTAAAAAATTAGTGGGACTTTGTGCATAACACTGCTATTGAAATATTGATAGTTTTCGAGATATTTGACTTTTAATTTTTTTTTTTTATGGTTCGTCACTTCTAATAGTTGACATAATTATGGTTGTATGACAGCTAGAAATTATTTTTTTCAGAAACTGTAGAGTGAAGATGGCTCTTTCGAAAAACGTATCAAAAGTTGACCTGCGATATACAGGGGGCAACAGAAATCGTGCCAAACCTGATGGTTTAAAATTTAAAAAATCTCGACTTTTTTAAATGGAACACCCTGTGTTTTATGATTTCATTAGATGCCTTTCTGTAGACTCTACAATTTTATAATAGCTTTCCCTATACCTAAGTTGCGTAGTTTTTGCAAAAAACCCACTTTTATGAAAAATACCCGATTTGCGCACTCCTTTGACGGAAAAAATATTGTAAGGCTATTTATTTTTATAAAATGTATTAGTTTACACTTCTTAAAATAAAAATAACTGAAAAATTTAGATAATTTCAGTTTAATAAACAAGTCTTTATGGAAAGTTACCATTTATTTGTAAATAAAAGTAAAAAATCATAAAAGCTCTACATGTAATTAAGAATTAGCAAAACTGGCGTATGCTTTAGAAGAAGTTCATGGGAATTATCAACAGCAGAAACCACAACATTAAACTAAATATTATCGTTGTTACTCCCATGTCTCCTGGTAGTTTTCTCATAATTCCCATTTGCTGTTCTTTCAAATCTTTCTTTCACATTTTCAAAACAGTCAGCACGTGGGAATCTCTATAAATACGTGCTGCTAGCAAATAATTCCCATGAACTTCTTCTAAAGCATACGCCAGTTTTGCTAATTCTTAATTACATGTAGAGCTTTTATGATTTTTTACTTTTATTTACAAATAAATGGTAACTTTCCATAAAGACTTGTTTATTAAACTGAAATTATCTAAATTTTTCAGTTATTTTTATTTTAAGAAGTGTAAACTAATACATTTTATAAAAATAAATAGCCTTACAATATTTTTTCCGTCAAAGGAGTGCGCAAATCGGGTATTTTTCATAAAAGTGGGTTTTTTGCAAAAACTACGCAACTTAGGTATAGGGAAAGCTATTATAAAATTGTAGAGTCTACAGAAAGGCATCTAATGAAATCATAAAACACAGGGTGTTCCATTTGAAAAAGTCGAGATTTTTTAAATTTTAAACCATCAGGTTTGGCACGATTTCTGTTGCCCCCTGTATATCGCAGGTCAACTTTTGATACGTTTTTCGAAAGAGCCATCTTCACTCTACAGTTTCAGAAAAAAAATAATTTCTAGCTGTCATACAACCATAATTATGTCAACTATTAGAAGTGACGAACCATAAGAAAAAAAAATTAAAAGTCAAATATCTCGAAAACTATCAATATTTCAATAGCAGTGTTATGCACAAAGTCCCACTAATTTTTTACGTACAATTCGATAATGCCATAAAAAATATAGGTTTCCATTTAAAAAAATGAAGTTGGTACCTGTCCAGGAAAAACTGAACACCCTGAATATGTAAATATATTTTCATTTTGTGCAGCTCGGGATATTAGACAACCCTGTAGAAAAAAAAATTAAGTTATCTCTTTTATTAACCCAGATATTGGACTTACGCGCACTAGGTGGACACCCTGTATGATATTGGAAAAGTTGTTGGCTGTTAATAGAATTTATTTCTTCCATAAAAAATAAAAAAAAGGGCTTTCAGCCAGATTCACCTGACTGAACGCCCTCTTTTTTGTTTTTTATTGAAGAAAGAAGAATAATAATTTTAGAAACTGATTAATCCTCTACTTCTACTTCAATGGTACTTGTCTCAAAGTTGCGGAACGAAAGCAACATATTGAGATCAAAAGTAACATCCTTTACCATCAGAAATTTAAAGGCAAGAAATATAAATTAAAGAAAATAATTTTTATTATAAAACACGAATCAATAAATTATTATGTACTTATAAAAACAAAACTAAAACTTCTTAAACTGTTATTGAAGTACGAAATATTTTATTCACATAAAATGGCACATTTAAAAGTCGATAATAAAGTTAAATTAATTATAATAATCGGTCTTTCATTGAGATCAAACGTTTGATCTACTCAAAAATGAAATTATGAAATACCTACATAACTTACATCACTGTTTGTGCATTCTTCGTCAGTCAAACCTTTACAAGAATTTTTATCAATCAAGCAGAAACAGTTATCTTCTTCAGATCGTGAAGAATGATGTCTTGGTTACTTTGCGACTGCTGTAATTTCTTGACTGTTTCTTTTTATCTATACATTTTCTTTTAGAAATATGTCCTCTTCTTCTTTCTATTTTCGTATTCCGATTCGAATTTTCTATACAAAATACTGACCAAGAGGTAGAACATTTTTCAAGGTCTTGGAAACGACCTGTTACTTTTATGACTGTGTTACTGTTATGACCTGTTACTTTTGTATCAGGTCTCCCTTGATTTTATATACTGGGTGATAAATAATATAAATAAATGGAGGATAAATTATATACCTGTTGAACAGGTATGTTTTGTATGATATAATCCCATTTTCATAGGAATTCAATATTCAAAAAAAATATATTTTGCAGCCTATTTCGCACTTTTGAAATTTAGCATATGATACATCAAATTAATCAGAAAAATTCGCGAGTTCGAAAAACTACGCCACTGTAAAGTTTTTTAAAAACCAAACAAAACCGTTTAAGAGTTTTTCCGATCGGATCACAAATAAAAAAGTTACAGCAATTTTTAAAAAATGGCGATATTCACTTTTTTCTAAATAAAATCGAAACGAAACAAAGTTCAATTGTTTTCTCAGCGGAATGTTGATCCAGATTAAATTTTGCACTACTTTCCCCATTTAATTCTTCTTAAAGCTATAATAGTTTCCGAGATCTCTATAGTGGTAATCAAATTTTTTTCCGATTTCCCTCGATAAAATTCTACCAAAACAATTTTAAATCATATGAATATTTTAGAACATTCAACAAGACACTTTCTTGAAATTCATGCGATAATAAAACCAAGTTTGAATTAATTTTTCGTTTTCTGAGATATTATCACAACTTGTTATTTATACGGAATTCTTTTTTCAAAAATTAAGAGCGCAGAATTACCTTCCTTGTAGTCGTTGCTAGGAATGAAGCATCAGATTTCTAAAGGCGATAGAACACCAATGTAATAATATCACGGCAGACACAGTCAGCCACAGTTTGTGGGAATGAGTTGGAATAATTGCCAGACATAAATAGCACCATTTAAAACAAATGAGTCACCTATTTGACGGGAAGTACTATATAAACAACTAGACGATGAACTCGAACTTAAAAGTTAAACGCCTGATAAAAATACTCGCTTTGCTAATATAACTTCTTAATGATTTCCCAGCTAACTATAATCTCAAACAGTAGTAGCCCTACTTATCGGGTTTCCCATCATGCTCTTGAACTAAATTCAAGAAACTAGAACAAAATTAATTTCTGAGTCAAAAATGTGAAGATTCTTTTTTTTATTAGGCAAGTTCCATTTTTCCAGAGTGTGGCAGGATAGAATACCTAATGAAGGAAGAATTTGTATACAATACATTGACATACTTGACCCGGACAATCTTGCTGAACACATAGTATTTTGTAAAATAATAAAATAAGTAAATAATTATAAATAAATTTCAAGCAGTCGTCGCAGAAGCTGTGGCAAAATTTTTCCAACCACATAATACTATCGAAACATGTTACAAATACCTATATTATAGTGTACACCGTGTTCCACATAAAACGACCCACTATACTATCTGGAAATCTATAAAAGATGTGAAAAAAAGTTAAATACAAAAGTTTTTCAGATTTTCGAGTTCTTTTAAAATATAATTTTAATTTTCGTCCCAATTTTGCTGGGACGATATCAACTCTAAAAATTTAAATGGGGCACCCTGTATTTTTGTCGATTTTTCGATTCTTGGTCAAAAATAAACTTGACTTACCTATTTAAACTGTAGTCGAATTTTGCGTAGTTTTCGAGATATTTGAGGTCATGTGTGCGTTTTTGAAAAATCAAGGTATTTTTCAACACGATATAAAAAAATTATCAAAAACTAAAATTAAGCGTTTGGGTGGTAATTTCCACTTACAAAGCGTCAATGCATATACAGAATACAAAATTTTTGTTAACACTTATACAGGGTGAACATTCTACGAAATCAATCTGGCAACTTTATAATCTGAAAAAGGTCGACTTCTTTAAATGAAACACCCATTATATAATTACTCTATGTTAAAGACAATGAAAATACCTATCATTTCATATATATATGTCCTATACATAAATTCAATGGTTACAGAGAAAATCGCAATTTTATAGAAATTTACAATGATTTCTAGTATAATGATATTGTAATGTTGCATGCTCTCAAAAAACTAGGAGGCTATGGAATGAATAATATTGAAATTTGTTTTAATTTGACAGTTCTGCAATTTATTTGTGTTTATACGGATTAACATAAAGTCCGTCCCCCTCTCTCCAATTTTTGAACCGCTGGGTATATTGTAATGAAGTTTGGAACGATAATATATGACTACTCAATTCTGCATTTTTTGACACACCAATGATGAATTATCGTTCCAAATTTCATCACAATATACTCAGCGGTTCAAAAATTGGAGAGAGGGAGACGGACTTTATGTTAATCCGTATAAACACAAATAAATTGCAGAACTGTCAAATTAAAACAAATTTCAATATTATTCATTCCATAGCCTCCTAGTTTTTTGAGAGCATGCAGCATTACAATATCATTATACTAGAAATCATTGTAAATTTCTATAAAATTGCGATTTTCTCTGTAACCATTGAATTTATGTATAGGACATATATATATATATGAAATGATAGGTATTTTCATTGTCTTTAACATAGAGTAATTATATAATGGGTGTTTTATTTAAAAAAATCGACTTTTTTCAGATTATAAAGTTGCCAGATAGATTTCGTAGTATCTCCACCCTGTATAAGTGTTAACAAAAATTTTGTATTCTGTATCTGCATTGACGCTTTGTAAGTGGAAATTACCACCCAAACCTTGAAGAATACCTTGATTTTTCAAAAACGCACACATGAGCTCAAATATCTGGAAAACTACGCAAAATTCGACTATAGTTTAAATAGGTAAGTCGAGTTTATTTTTGACAAAGAAACGAAAAATCGACAAAAATACAGGGTGTTCCATTTAAATTTTTAGAGTTGATGTCGTCCCAGCAAAATTGGGACACCCTGTATGCATGGAAGTATTATATTTTAAAAGAACTCGAAAATCTAAAAAACTTTTGTATTTAACTTTTTTTCACATCTTTTATAGATTTCCAGATAGTATAGTGGGTCGTTTTATATGGAACACGGTGTACCTAGTGCTAAACAATTTCTCAATTGAATAAAATCATAATTTATAATAATTGCATTATAACGTAAATGAAATTGTTGATCAATTATAATAAGCATTATTAAAGGTGTCATTAATTTTCAAACATCTTAGAAATCACCAATTCGAGATAAATAATGCAATGCAAGTGCGTAATATATCTGAAAATAGAATTTTAAGTTTTACCAAACAAGAAAACAGAAAAAATCGAATTTTCGCACAAATAAAAGCGGCAACAAATAATTATTGTAATCCTACAATCATCGATAAAGTTATTGTAAATAATTTAGCCAATGCTACAATTCAAAAAATAAAAACAATAATACCTTAGGATTAGGATGTAGAAATCGTGGGCATCATTTGTTGCTATCCTATTTGTCCTATTTGCCTATTTTAACTTTTTTTTTGCAAAATTTTTTTTGTAAAATATTTGCTAATTAAGTTAAAGGTTCCAAATATACAAAAAAGGTACTTACGTCGATTTACAAAAAAAGATATAACATTTGAAACGAGTAAGTCCTAAATGGTATAATAAGCACCTTGCCCACCGTACTATATTGACTAATGATGTTAAGGTTCAAAAAACTCTACAATGACTGTGACATTTTAAGACAAACCCGCAAGAATTCGTAGGAATTTGGAACCACTGATGCGCGGCATTATTAGTTACGGCAATTTACATTTCTTAATTATCTCAATAAGTGCCTAATAAACGTGGAAGGAAATGTACCTGTGACCTACTCTGGGAAGTGTACAAAAACACCATTATATCAAAATTTAAATTGCTAAATACGTGGAAATATTTACTTGTATATTGATGTACAAAAACAACGCACAGTTGAACTAAGTTTTGTCAATTTTTTTCTATTTATATGGGCAATTAACCCATTTTTTATAAAAGGTTTTCGGAACATTGATCCCTATTATAAAAATAGTCCCTGGTTTAGAATGGTACGCTTGAACAAGCAGTAATTTTTTTAAACTTCACTATATTCTAAGCAAGAGCAGCACTTAGCTCTTAGCACTATCATAGGTATTCACCTATCATATCATAACAGTAACCCACTGATTACTACCAACCAATATTAAAAGATACAACGGTTAAACCATTAAGAATAAATTAATAATTTTTATTAAAATTATTAAGAAATAAAAAAAAAAACGGTGGTTGAAAGCACGTTATCACTAGATTAATAAAAATAAAGTCACATCAAACTTACGATGTAAGCAGGACCAGAGCTAGTAGATATAGAGAGTACCGCATAGTAGCAGAGAAAATCGTCATTTTTTCTCCATAGCTGGAGCGCCGTAAAAATGTTTAATATTCTATGAAAATCGCTTTATAAGGAAATTTTTCATTAAAAATCCTCTCAGTTTAATATAAATTACGTCAAGTTGCAGCATAAATAAGCATAGCTTCAGCTATTTTTCCAATAAGCGGATGCGAATCATTATTTTATTATAAACTGTAAGACAGATAACGAGAAATTAATAATATTGCGATAGTTATCAGTGACATATGAAATAAAATACAATTGTGACTACAAAACCATTTGTCGAAACTTAAAAATGAAACCATCGTTGGATAGACAACTCACAGACCTCACAAATGAGACACCGATAAGTTCATTTTAATATATTTAACACCAATTTACGCATTACAGGATTACTAATACACTACTTTACGTGCTATAGTAAACTCACGGAGAAAAACGTAGCTATAGAATACGATATAGAATAACTATATAGGTTGTTTCTAAATACAACACAACTCACTCACAGACCGCACAAATGAGACACTGATAAGTTCATTTTAATATATTTAACACCAATTTACGCATTACAGAGTTACTAATATACTACTTTACGTGCTATCGTAATCCATGAACAAAAACGTAGCTATAGAATACGATATAGAATAACTATATAGGTTCTTTCTAAATACAACACAACTCACTCACAGACCGCACAAATGAGACACTGATAAGTTCATTTTAATATATTTAACACCAATTTACGCATTACAGAGTTACTAATATACTACTTTACGTGCTATCGTAATCCATGAACAAAAACGTAGCTATAGAATACGATATAGAATAACTATATAGGTTCTTTCTAAATACAACACAACTCACTCACAGACCGCACAAATGAGACACTGATAAGTTCATTTTAATATATTTAACACCAATTTACGCATTACAGAGTTACTAATATACTACTTTACGTGCTATCGTAATCCATGAACAAAAACGTAGCTATAGAATACGATATAGAATAACTATATAGGTTCTTTCTAAATACAACACAACTCACTCACAGACCGCACAAATGAGACACTGATAAGTTCATTTTAATATATGTAACACCAAGTTACGCATTACGGAGTTACTAATATACTACTTTACGTGCTATCGTAATCCATGAACAAAAACGTAGCTATAGAATACGATATAGAATAACTATATAGGTTCTTTCTAAATACAACACAACTCACTCACAGACCGCACAAATGAGACACTGATAAGTTCATTTTAATATATTTAACACCAATTTACGCATTACAGAGTTACTAATATACTACTTTACGTGCTATCGTAATCCATGAACAAAAACGTAGCTATAGAATACGATATAGAATAACTATATAGGTTCTTTCTAAATACAACACAACTCACTCATAGACCTCACAATTGAAACACTGATAAGTTCATTTTAATATATTTAACACCAATTTACGCATTATAGAGTTATTGTACTAATATACTACTTTACATGCTATGGAGAAAAACGCATATATATATATATATAGCATATATATGCTATATATGCCCATGGAGAAAAACGTAGCTATATAATACGATATAGAATAACTATATAGGTTGTTTCTAAATAGAGGTCAAAATTCTAAAGGCGTATTCTGTGGCCAAAAATTAGGTTTTTTTGTTATATAAACCTGGGGGTCTTACGGCAGGCGTTGTCGAGCTTAGGATGTCAAAAAAAAATCAGTTTTCAATTTTTAATTACTTTGGTTAAATTACTCCCAACGGTTTACCTTTTGAAGCCGTGCAAGGTAAAGTAATAAGAAGCCGTTATCTTATTTAATTGCTTATCTTATATTATGTATTACCTCAAATGGTTTAGAAATTAAACACCCTGTGTAACATTTTATTAGTTTGATAAGCTACACTTTATGGTCCATAAAAATGTAGGGAAATAACGTATGAGTCTTTGACAAATTTTAACGAACAATACGGGATCACGATAGGTGGGGCATACAAACTATCGACGTGGACATGAAGAGGCCCCCATCTCGAGGGCACACTTCTGTCAAGGGTTTGCGCATAACAATGCTCCACTATGAATAGGTAAATAGGGGTCTGTTGAACCGAAGCCACTAATTTCCGAGTAATTAAATTGGTTTTGGGTGTGTGATGACTTTTTACGCCAACTGCATAGGGTAAAACGTTAACGTGATATACAGGGGTACATAATTTAAACTCAAATTAAAGGACACGAACTTTTTCTGAATTGTACATTTACATTTGGAAGTTAGTGCATAATTAACTATTTTTTTTTTTAGTAGTTATATGCGACAATATAGATTTATAGCAATATAATACGCCATAAGTAGGTACATTTGGAAAAAGCTTGATAGAATTTAAAAAAATTCACAGATCTTGCATCTTACGCAAATATCGTAGGCGTATTGAACATACCAGACACAACTATTTTTTTTGTTACGCACTTTATACATTTCATAGTCAATTATATTTATAATTTATACAGAGTGTGATACCAAAACCTTTCATTTGACGTATCTAGAAAACTAAATCTTCCAGTTTAGAGATTACTTATTCTTAATGAATCACCCTGTATATACCTCTTAGTTCACCCTGTATATATGTTAGTCTAAAACCTGTTCATCCTACTACATCGATCAGTATATACCAAACATTTATTTTACATTCAACATTAGTTCATAAATCACTGTAACATGTACTGGGAAGTTTTTTATTCAACGTGCTCGAATTATAAGGGCCCACTACCGTGATACAACCAAGCAATCTCTGTAAGTCAAGGAACCATGTAACCCAAACATAAACATAGACTGCTTATTATAACAACACAGCTAGGTCGTCTCCATGAGCACGTCACCATGTCGAGGTCGCTCGCATTTGCATATCGCATATACACACGCCCAGAAGTATTTTCAATACTAAAATAATCTTCATTCACATCAACCGAGGAAAGATTCCAAAAGATAATAATTATATAGAACTCAAGTTGTAGAGAATAAAACCTTTACAAAAAATCTTTCAACCATTCTGGATTCTTTATCGAATTTCTTCATATTCTTGAGCTTACGTTGAGGGCCTATGGTTCAGTTTGGAAAAGTATCGAACTGCGGTCACTCTAAGCCCCTCTGGCCTCCAACGGCATTCTTGGACCAAGTGCACCTTTTTCCATTTCTACGTTGTTACATCGCCAAAGTTTGTGGTTAACCATAACTAATTTAAATTGTAGCGGGACACCTAGGATCATGAAAATTTGCAGAAAAGCAGCACAATAAACATAGGCAGATTTCCTGTTCGCATTTGGTTGGACTAGTCAGAAGCAAATAGTACAGAATCGCGACCTGCAATCTCATCGAATGCCTTCCACCTTCCACATAGGTACCTTTAGATATTTCCATCCATTATGAAATTCCGGTGAAGTTTTCACCTTACCTCTCTCGGACTATTGACCGCGCATTGTTTTGGAACGGATTTTCACGAGGGCGGCTAGACTGCACTCGGAATTATCTTATTGCCTTATTGCAGTTCCCATATCGATTTTCGCACAAAGTCTGCGCCGCATGCGTTCGGCCACCAGACGTCGACGAATCGCCCCGTCTTGGAAAAACAATTTTCCCATTTTCTATTTACATTTTAATATGTTCTAATGTCACCCGTTTGACAAAAAGAAGGCAATTATAAGTACGGCTTGTTCAGAGACCTGAATAGCGTTGATGCGAAATGAATTTGCTCTGAAGAATCCTTTATACCTTCTTTCACGGTCCAAGTTTAATTGGAATAGAGGAAGGCCCTCTGATAATAATTTTAAATATAAAAGGGAAATAGTTTCATAATTTGTATTTCCAATGGTTGTTATTAAAAATGCAAATAATGTTAGAAATACATAAGTAGTAGAATAGAGTTTGACTTTCTGTACATAGTAAAGTAGTATTTGTACATACTATACCAATAGCCAATTTTTTGAGGTTGGATAGGAGTTCATAGGGTGCCTGAATTCACAAAGTTCCAACGAAATTTTCCTATGCGTCGGAGGTTATCTTGAAAATAGGGCTAAGTTTTTTAATATCCCAAGGAAAAAAGTTAAAACCAAAAAAGTGTCGACAATTAGAGGTTGTTATTGACCAATATATTGTCCCCTGTGGATTTTATCGAAAAAATTCAATGAAAACGTCTAGAGAACGTAATTGTCTATAATTCTGGAATACAGGTACTTTTGCGGCGACTTCAAAAATACCGGAGATATATGGCGCCAAAATCGAAGAAGGGAGTCGAGATAAGAAAATTGCATACATTATCACAATCTCTTAGAACCAAAGGCATTTTCTCGGACCCGTGGACTATACCTGCTGGATGCGTCACGTAAAAAAATGCACCTGCAACTCTAACTCAGTGGTGGTGTGGAGATATCTATTTATGCAATAAGTTAGGAAAAATTACTTTTTTCCGCATCAGATGTTTAAATTGTTTCTTATTTTATATAGTGTTGATTGTTGGTATCAGTGGAGCATGCCGTCAAGAAGAACCAACATTTCTGCAGCTTGAATATACAGTCTGTCCATAAAGTAACACCCCCCCCCCCCTTCTAACTTTTGAACGAATCGAGTTAGAGAGTTTTAACAAAATATAGGGTGAATCACGTAAAATGAAGTTGATTTTGACGATAAATTCAATTCTTCAAATTCAAAGATGGTGCCACGGGCGCTGTCAACTCAATTTTTTTAAATGGCAAAGTGTGCCGTGTTGCACCTAATTTAAAAGGTAATTTAATTCTCTACATCCTCGTTTTTGAAAAATGCCAATCGAGTTATCCGTTCTCTAGTTACAAGCGTTCGTATTAACGATATTTAAAAATTTTGCTTGTATCAAGTCTCCTTGCCTTGCTTGCCACTGTCACTGAAACGTCAATAAGGTTCGAGAAAGTAGTTTAGCATTTAATTTAAGAGTGTTTGAAAGTGTCTACAGGTTTTTTTCTTAATTTTTTAAGTTATTCGATTTGATAGATTTAAGAGAAAATTTAAGAGGAGAGCGGTACTTAAGAATCATGCGGGTGGCAATTTTTCCAAAGATAGAAAGAATACCAGACAATAACATTCAAAGTATTGTATTTCAACAAGATGGGGGGTGGGGGGGGGCACCTCATTTCTATGGACCTGTTACCGATTTTTTACATAACCATTTCCCAGGCAGATGGATTAGCAGAAGGGGCCCGATAGAATGGTCGGCTCGTTCCCCGAACTTAACTCCCCTTGATTTTTTCTTATGGGGATATTTGAAGTCAAAAGTCTACAGAACTTCTCCAGTAAATATCGACGAACTACAGAAACGTCTAACACATATGTGTAGAAATATCCCTGCAGAAATTTTAGGAAATATCAGGCCAGAATTTCAAAGTAGACTTTTTATGTGCCAAGAAGTCAATGGCCAACATTTTGAATAACTTATTTAATTCTTTTAGGTATTTTTTGTTTTAATAAATATTTGTTCAAAATTTGTTGTATTGAAATATTAATTAACATTTTATTCATGGATCAGATTAGAAACAGAAACGCTTGTAACTAGAGAATTGGGTTATCTTTTAAATGAAGTGCAACATGGCACACTTTGCCATTTAAAAAAATTGAGTTGACAGCGCCCGTGGCGCCATCCTTGAATTTGAAGAATCAAGTTTATCGTCAGAATCAACTTCATTTTACGTGATTCATCCTGTATTTTGTTAGAACTCTCTAACTCGATTCGTTCAAAAGTTAGTAGGGGGGGGGGGTTACTTTATAGACAGACTGTATAAAAGACATGAGAGAATATATACCGATAGAGATTCCCAACACAAAGACGAACGTGAGAAGATAATTTACTATTTCTAGCGGGAACATCGAAGCGAGGAGTCAATCTTGTCGAAATGCTTCGAAAGTATTCCTCTCTTCGCCCGTCACCAATTGACCATTCAAGATTCTTCCTATAGAATATAGAAATAGAAAATATACAAGACAATGCGTTGGTATAAATTCTGTAGGGGGTTTCCCTAAAAAATTGCAGTATTTTTGGAATTGCCGAATGCTCGGAATTACACCACCACTCTTAAAAGGCATGGTGGATGGAAAGCAACGAACGTGGCAAAAGGATAATATAGAGGATTCCGTTCAACAAAAACTTGAAGTAGACTCGAAAATATTGGGTCAAAGAGAGATAAATATAAATACAAATTCGGCCTATCTTCCATCAAAACATACGCAGGACTTTTCATAACCAATTGTAAAAAAGTTATAGTTAAAATTTATAACAATGATAAGAAATTATTTAAGTCGACAATAAATGACTAGTTAGTGCAAGAATTTGGATGTATTTGTGCGAGAAAATTTTCCCCGCACTAGTTAGGAAAAATCGAACTTTTCCTAACTCAAATTAGTTACCAAATGTAGAACTTTTCAAAACACTACTAAAAATTAGTATATTCTTCAACAAGAGATGAAAATACAGTTTTTTTCGTGAGATGAGAAGTTGCCCACGAGCGAAGCGAGTGGGGCAATCTCATCGAACGAAAAAAACTGTATTTCATCTCGAGTTTGAAACGTAATTTTTTCTACTGACAACTTTCTGAGTCCATAATAATATGCAATAAAATTATACCAATTATTGAATTATGTCAATAGAAAAAATACTTGTTTCTACTGACATATATGAAAACTGCACTTTTTCCACAGTCTACGTGAAAGTTTCTATGTTTCTACAGTTTCTATGTGAAAATGCCACTTTTGCTCTCTAGAGATGAAAATATTTTCGTCTGCATTCATGTTGCCAGTACCATAGTAACGACTACACAAACAAATAAAACTTAAATTGTAACAATTCGTTTATAATTTTATTGCATATTATTATGGACTCAGAAAGTTGTCAGTAGAAAAAATTACGTTTCAAACTCGAGATGAAATACAGTTTTTTTCGTTCGATGAGACTCGCTTCGCTCGTGGGCAACTTCTCATCGCACGAAAAAAACTGTCTCTTGTTGAAAAATATACTATTTCCGTTATTTTTTGGGTCACCGCAAAAAAGGACATACGTACAACAAGAATTGTAGAGCACTCAGTTCTCTACAATTCCAAGTTTCGATAAAATCAACAGGGGGCAATACAATGGTCAATAATAATTTCTAACACCAAATTGACAACACTTTATTAATCGCAACTTTTTTCGCTTGGCAGCTATTACAATTTTTTTCAAACAAAAGATGTAGGTAACAAATATTTTTCCCTACAAAACTAAGCTTTAGATATTCAAAATTACCCTAATTTCAAGATGACAGTCAACATTCCCAGAAAGCGAGTACCTATGTTCTTTATTACAGTTTATAATATAATAATCCTGAAAATAATAATATCTTGGTCAATAATTATGAAAATTGAATTTAGACCAATAGATATTAACAAGTTTTCAGTTGTTTTCAATAGGACTGTTAGATAGTTGATTATTTCTAACCTAAATGTAATCTATTCAGATGTGCAGCTGAGAAACATTAATACAATGTCGTAATTTCGATTTAGACAACACGATGGAAGCCATTATTGCAGCTGTAAAGCCAAGCGGCGCTAAATCAGAAATTTCTGAGCTTGATTGCGGTACGCTTGGCCTGCATTGCGTGACCAATGTTTGACTTTAATTAATCTCGGGCGTCGATAATTATACCAAAGCGCAGATAAAACTTTTTAATTTCAGCGAGTTACATTTGCAAATGTATAAATCATTCAGTCGGATGTAGAATTTGTTCTTAGATAAACATTCAGTAGGTAGTTATTGGAAGGAGATGCCGAAAACAACTACTCCACGAGCAATATGCCCCGAGTAGTTGTTTTCGGCATCTCCTTCCAATAATTAAGTAGGATTGTCTTCCTCAAAGACAATAGAGGTCGCTGTAATGGCATCTGCTTTCTGCAGATCGTTATCTGTCTGTCAATTAGACAATAATTGTCAGACAGGTAGTAGCAAAGACCCAAAGAGGACACTGCAGTGTATTTCACTGTATCTCGCCACTACAAACATTCAGTAGGTAGTTTGAGTGGTTTTATTATCGACAATACTGAAACATTATCCAGAGTGGTGGGCTTTCTACAGTTTGAACACATCGATACATACTCACTGTACCGCAAAGGATGTGATGTTCAGTAAGCTAATGTCACCAATCGATACATTTAAATACTGAATTACCAGCGCCTAGGCTCCTGTATTAAATTTTCTAGATGAAGATCAGAGTAATAATTATTACTCTGATAGATGAAGTGTCTGTGGTCTGTGACTCCACTCCTCTATCTATAAGCGAAAAAAATCGTTCATAGATGGCGTTACGATAATCCACATGTTTTGGTGGAAATCAGTTAGCCGTGCATTTTCAAGAAGAGTAAGAGTACGTATTGAATATATTTACAATTAGCAAATAACTACAAATAGTAAGGACATCATTATTAGATCCTCCATCTGCAAACGCTTTATTTAAATAAGGACTAAAACAAATCAAGTTAAAGAATTGCCGTATTTTGGTCTAAACACAGTTAGAATAAAAAATACTAGGATTCGGATTGCAACGAAAACTACGAGGAAATACTCAGACCACACATCGTAGGATGCCATTAATTGCAGACCGGTTTCGACATTTTTATGATCTCATCAGTGCAATATAAGTGAGCATATTTACAATGATTTAAAATTGTCAATTTCCTTTAAAATTCCGCGTGTTCAGATCGAATTCATGAACATTTTCACATATCACGATGTTAGACTAAGGCCAATTAAAGAAATCATTATCCACAAAACACAAAATGTTGACTGCAGACTAACATACAGGGAGTAATGTTCTTTAGTCTTTTTCCAATTTTTAAATTATTTTTCCACTTCAGGCACAGTTTCTTATCCTTAGGAAACAAGTGAAGGGAATTTTTTTCTGAAGCATGTTATTACACTGAGGCACTGAGCAATACGTTTAACAGTTAGTCTATGCTTCTACTGTTAGATTGTAATTTAGACAATTTGATATTACAATTAACTCACGTATAGATTTTTCATTTATTTTTGGGTAATTTGTTTACTTTCTTGTGAAATAGCCCAAAATATTAATTAGATATCATCTAAGATTCATTATGAATTCATGCTCACTATTTAAACCTCCCAATTAAGTTTATAGATGGAACACCCTTGGAATATTTTCGCGAATACAAAAAAAGGTTTCATTCAGAGCAGGCACCGCCGCCTGGATGGATACTCGGACCATCTAGGTGGCGACGGGCGGCGGGCGGCGGCGATGGCATGGCAAGACACAAGGCATTGAGCGGGTACGTACAGTGAGCTAGACGAATATTATGCACGTACAGCAGTGCAGAAACAACAGAGGGCGTTCATTATTGGCGATTCCAAAAATGAATGCGCCCTCTGCATAAAAATATTTGAACCTACTTAAAAGGTAATTTTTGGAGGCTTAATATTGCTGATATAATGATAAATAACACGTATTTGGGTTTGTTTAACGTAATAATTTAGTGGTGCTTTTTGGTATTACAAAGTTAAAAACGACGTAGTTAATGTTTGTACATCTTTATTTTTACATTTTAAAATGGCATTCAAAAGAAATCAGAACAACACAAACTGGCGTGTTTATGGGTGTCATTCCACAAAATATAGCAATACAAGAAGTGTTAAAGATAGAAGATAGGTAGAAGTTTGGCCCTAATATAAGAAACTATTTCTTACTCTTTTTCCAAAAGGCATGTAACAATTTAATAACAGGAAACACGTTTATTTACACAACATAACCACTTTGTTGCAGTTTGTCTATACTTTTCTATTATTAGTCTTATAAAAACAGAATATATTTTAATTTAAACATTATTTAACAAAAAACAAGCGCTAATATGGTATCACCATACGGTTTATCACACTTATTTTAGCCCAAAATGTAAGTAAACCAAAACTAGAGTACATGTTTCAACCCAAAAATTCATATAATTGGCAATGAAGCACTTATGGGGCGTATGACTGCTTTTACCACTCTTTTTATCCTTTATTTCACCCTAACTAGCACATGAAGTCACTATATTTATGGTAGTTGAATGCTAAATTGCTAGATGATGTGATATGAAAACAAAATGCAAAATTTTTACTCGTCTTCCTCCATATTTGTTTACAATTTGCAGCGTCTTCATCAGTAATCTGAATCGCCAATTGTAAATACATGGATGAAAGTAGTAACTAAATATTCCACAGTGATGACCATGGCGATGACAACAGATCGCCATTAACAGGCAAAAAATTTAAGCGGGAAATTTAAAAACTAATATATTTAAGAATTTAAAGATACGTAGGTATAGAGCAAATTCTTTATAAATGAGGGCAAGTTAATTTGAAAAGCAATTTATTGATTTGATAACATAATATGTTTGATGAACAGTATTAAGATTTCGTGTAAAAAAAACACCTGAAATTCAAATAAGTTACTTGTAATGCTACCGCCATAGTAACGCAATGGGCTAGACTCTAGACCATTGCGCTATACTATGGAATATATATAGAACACGGCAGCATTTCTCGGTCACACAGTCTATTATGGTCTGGGTTCGATCCTCGGTTCCGACAATGGCAATTTCGGTGGATGGTCGGGGTGTTTGTCTGCGTTATTTCAATGGCTAACCTCCTTCAGTTCAGCCTTTGGCTTCGGATCAGGGGGTGATTTAATTTGTGGTGTTTTACTGTTTTTTTAATAAAGTATAAATGTTTAATACTTAACAGACCTACTGCATCTATTTACTTGACAACTTATTTTTATTTCCAGCTAAAGGAAATAAAGTTTTATCGTTGAGTGAGGTGTGCATGAATCTTAGGAGAACTCTATGAATATAAACAATATTATAAGGAAGAGGATAACAATTTCGAAAAAAGGAATAAAATAAACTTTTATCTAAGACTATCATCGCCAATACAACTTTTATAGATTTTTTTTTAGAAAAATAAATTATCTTGTATAATGAAAATCTTTATGCACAAACTATAGGTAATTGAAAGGATAAACAAACACAAAAGAGGCAT
Source organism: Pogonocherus hispidulus (assembly GCA_963924545.1). NCBI lineage: Eukaryota > Metazoa > Arthropoda > Insecta > Coleoptera > Cerambycidae > Pogonocherus > Pogonocherus hispidulus. The sequence goes on along the minus strand of OZ004698.1, from coordinate 43,624,139 downwards.
TGTGAAATTTTCTCGTTAACGCTAATGAATTATGAATTTATTACATTTAATCTCATACCCCGAAGCAGGTTCTATCATTAATGGACTGTAATTAAATGAAAATTTCTATACGATAATTGCAGTATCTACGAATATAAAAAATTCGCATCGTGGATGTGGTCAATTTAATAATCATTTCTTTATTAGAATACAAAAATGCTTGACGTTCTATGTAAGTAGTAACAATGTGTATTCGATTTTTAAGAATGTTTCAGATTTTGAATACAAGAAACGTTCGGACCTCCGGCCATGTATTATATAGAAAAATTATAGCAATAAATTTTCTTCTCCACATTATTTAGAACAATAGCTTTTTGTTCACATTGGTGCCCAAGCATTTGATCCAATCAAAAATATCTATTTTAATCTATCGCCTAAATTGTTAAGGGGAATCAATGACTGTCATCAGGTGTGTACAAGCACAACCTACTCTACAGAGTAGGTTGTGGTACAAGTAAACATAGGCGTAGAATCGAGGTTTAGGTAAAGGATGAGTGAGCTATAATTTTTTGATACTTTCTAACTTTGTCTTTATTTTTAGAGAAATAGGCGACTAAATTATTTAGTCCACTATATTGATTAAAATTTTCTCTTTTCGAAGAAAAATTACGACTATTAAATAGGTTTCTAAATATCATTTGAGTATTTTAACACCTAATGAAATCAGTAATCCTTAAACTTGAGGCCAACACGTTTAAAATCATGTGTTATATTTCCTGTGATTATATCTGGTTTCAAAATCACTTAGTCACAAAATTAAAGTTTTAAATTATAATTAAAGTTTTTATGGCTTCTTCTTTAGGTTATCCCAAAATAAGATTAAAAAATTAATCGTTTTTATCACCCGGTTACTTCCCCTAACTTACCTACAAGTAAACTTGATGTTGGTACAACTGATATAGTACAGATATTTACTCTAATATAATTCTGTATTTAAATACAGAGTGTAACAAAAATAAAGCGAAACGCTTTGGGTGTTTTCACGTATATTTTTACTCCATATTAAATATGATATTTAATATCATATTTAATATCATATCCCTCTAAAATGCTGTCATAAAAAGATTGATGGTAAAGGTTTTAAAAACAATCATTTTTTCTAAAATATTTTTCAAACGACGAAATAATAACTTGGTAAATTTGGTACATAGGTTATGTTTAAACTAAAATATCCTTCATAATCAAAAGTTCATGTTAATAAAGTAAATTATAAAATCCAGTGACGGAGCGGTTTTCTGGAGCAAACTTTAGAAGTTTGTCTTTCAAAGATGGAAAATGTAGTATCAGTATCCGTGTCCAGTAGTACATTGAAAGTGTAGTAAATTTTGAATACCTCTGGTTTCCTATTTCTATTATTTTCACGTTTCCTATTTACTCTCGGATTGCTTTGCCCTTATTTTTCTTACCTCCTGTATACTTATTATGCTATTGAACATTAAACGTCAGTAAAGGAAGCAATAAAAAATAAGGTCGCCAATACCCAATTGAACATTTCAGCCTCATTGAAAAAAATCTTGTACGTACATTTTGTATTTAAAGTTTCTTTTAACGACATAAATATTAATGTTATGTGTTAATGTGCTTACTTTCTTTATCATGTAGAAAATACATGTAATAATAGTTTTACATTTACAATACTCAATCACGAAACGATGACGCAGTTACTGATACAGGAAAGCATCTACATTTTCTATAATTCTTATTCCAAGTTTATAAATTTATAACAAATTTAAGTCTTTGTTACTGTAACCTGGTTTTCAAGTTTGGAATACAATCTTTAAGTTATTTCCGGTATCACAAAAAATTTAAAGTGTCCATACTATTTGGATTCAAAATCAGTCACAAAATTAAAAATTTTCAATTGAAATTAAAATATTTGTAATTTCAGATTATCCCAAAATAAGTGTTAAAAATGAATTGTCTATAATACCACAGAGGCAATAAATGATAATACCCTTCAAAGATCAAAAAGGTTTCAATAAATATAAGCAAAGAATGTTTCTTTTCCAAGATAAATATGTTGTGTTCGTAAAAATTAAATACCTATTTCTTGAATTCTCAGTGTTCAATCCAGAGTATTTTCTCAAATAATTGTTAACATTTTATTAGATACTGCAAAATGCCTATTTTTTTAATACTACAACAATAAAATATTCTGTGTATTTTAAGTTTTCTTAATTACTATCCATACCCACCCTTGTTATTTATATGTGGACAAATATTTGATCGGACGAGGGCACTATATATATCTAGGTAAAAAAACTTAAGAGACAATCACACGGCTGCATATTTTCGCTCCGCGCAGTAATTTTCCATTTTCAGAAAACAACACAATGAAATAAATTTTAAATCAGTAGATAAAGGTATTCTAATAATAAACTATTCTTTGTCATTATCAAGGGTACAACTCGAACACAGAATGTGATCTAAATATTTCTGATAACGACTTCCGATTCGCTGACGTAGGTCTGTCCAGTTACCTTAATAGTGATAATTTTTTAGACAATTTACGTACGATGTACAGAAACAAATCTCGCATTGGAAAAAACAATAAAGATATATTATGATAGATATAGTAAATCATACAAGAACCACTACCAGAGAAACACCGCACCAACGTGTTCTCTGCCACTACCACTGGAGATTAGCTGCTGTCGCACTGCGGTTAGCGCGACCAAAAGCCCTAGGTTGACCATTTGGTGGAATACCCACATACCCACGTGGGAATACCCAAAAAATAACACAATAATTAAAAAGATTAGAAAAGGAGATAATAACCAAAAATACTCCTACTGGGTGTCAACCCGATAAGTTAGAGACAAGCGAGAAGGCATATTAATTAACCATTCCTAAAAGTACTTCTCGAACTCAGCAAATCGGAACTAAAGCTAACAAACTTTTAACTGAGATATTATCCAATAGAGGGGTAGAACTGAGGACGACCCACGTCGATTTTGTAAGGAGATAACATGTACAGCTGGTCATATATCAACACCTTCGTGTACCGAACGTGTTGGACATATACTAAGTTATTTAGTACAGAAATTTTAACTTCTGTTGAAATAAATAAATATCCCCAAGGAAAGCCGTTTTAAATCAAACATTGCATAGATTTACGGGTACTCACAAGACTTGAAAAAATATATGTTATAAGACGATATGAAGAAAAGTATCAATACGAATATAATCTGTAATCCTCACTACTACCAAAGTTTATGTGGTATAGACTTTGCTACTACTACTAAATGTTGTTACTATACAGGGTATGAAACTACGAGTTAACAGTGGACGTAAGTCTGAAAATAATTCAAACACGTAACTGGAATTTTGATTTCGGTCATATGACGTCACGTTCTAAATTTTATGATTAAAAAATAACGGCAATATTTTGTTACATACATACGTATATATCTATCAGAAGTAGACATCAACTTTTTCCTTTTAATTGGATGATCTTGTATGAATGAAATGTTATTTTTTGCTAATGTTCCATCAACCCGTGATTATTATTGCATATATAGACTTATGGATCTGATAACTTATCTTATAATATAATATTTGTGATCGTTCACTCTTATTTCTAATGGTCTAGATGTCTGACCAACATTAATTAGTGTTCTTGCGGTCTATTTCGTTGTTTGCTCAGTTTAACCATTGACTGACAAAATTTAACACAATAAAATATCTTAAAAGAAGAAGGATAGAAAAGAGCTTATATTTGTTTGTAATCCTTGTATTTTTACACATATTCCATAAACTATAAAACTCCTGCATTTTTCGTGAAATTGCATGCATCAAGTTTACTTCAGTTATTTAACGAAATACTGATGTAAGTACAAATTTCTTTAAAATATTCTGTTCATAGATATAATAACATATTTTATTTAAAATTTTACAGACACAGATAAGCTTTTATAATATTTAGTAATAATAGACCATTGCATCATCGCTTTATTATAATCTATAAGGATAGGAGTATTTCCGTGGCGCTGCATTTTTTATTGCAGCTAAAAATACACAGTAACGTTCCCATTATTACTTAACGAAAGTCGACTAACCACAAGTGCCAAAAACAGTTCACGTCGGCATAAAAACAGTAAATAGAAACAGAAAAATTGTAAACACTGAAATTAATTACGTAAGAAGACTATTTATTATTTAGAACCCAAATATAGGTAAGGAATCGTGAAAAATATTTGGAATTTTGAAGACTAGAGTCGAACTGTGCAATATATTTTTCTTAAATAAAGTTTTATCTCCTACATGACTCTTACATAAAGGTTTATTTCTTCCAAAGTAATCATAGGTCATAAAAAATAATACCTATATATATATATACGAGACTTTACATACTAGGTATATATTTTGCGCCTCTCTCCCTATATTGCTTTTATTTTTGGGAATACAAAAACTTCAGATACAATAATAGAGGTATAAGATTTTTCATCATATAAAACAAATAATAATCGCAAAGTTGACACAACCACTTTTTTTAAACAAATCACCCTGTATATTTTTACAGATTTGCGTAAAATGAAGGTCATGGTCTGTCTCAAATAGTGAAGGAAATATGACTAAAAGTATGTTATGTGTGGTCTTAGTAGAGGGGAGAAACACACCGTAGTGCCTTCTTTAGTTAGATTAGATTTAGATAGGAGTCACCCCCCTGGCCTAATCCACCGCGACCTAGAAGATCTATTGTGGCACTCCTAACCTATTTATAGCACTCTGCCCAGCTTTGTCTCTGCATTAGACTCCACAGCCTTGATAGAGGCTCTTCCATGTAGCTGTTGGCTCTTGGTCTTCCTTTCCCAAGTATTTGAAACTCAGTCTTGTCAGGCACTCGCACTGGCACAGTAGGTACGTGTACTGAGGTTTTCTCTTCTTATTAACATAATCTGCAAATTACTTCTTATAACCGTCCCATAAGATTCATGTGCCTATTTAGCTTACAGTGTTCTGTTAGGAGAGCCACTATTATTCTGATGCCCTTTTTATTTTGGCTTAACAGATGTGCTGTGAATTTAGGCGTCCGTTCTTTAATGAATAGCTTTTCCTGTCTCAGTTGTGGCAGATTCCTTCACCATTCCAGAGATTTGTTTCTCAACCATTCCTCCATGGATATTTTAATGCATGGCTTCGCTATATCGCAGAAGGGTTCTGGTCCTATGAGGTCTTTTGATGCGCCTTCTCGGGCTAGTGCCTCCTCATTACCCTTGTGCCCAGGTACCCAAGCTAGTATTCTCACTCCCCAGCTCTTTCAGAGTATTCAGACAGTCCCACGCGAGTTTTGAGGTAATTCGTGAGGACCCTATTGCCTGTATCGCCGCTTGACTATCGGAAAAACCGCACTCTTTAGTTTATCTACGGTGTTTTTCACCTCTACTAACATTCACGATGCCCATTAGGCAATCACGTCGCAACATCGTTCATGAAGTCCATCAGGAATCGGTACTCTAACGTTAGTATAGTGTTACTTAGGGTCCCCACAGGTTTCGTCAAAACTCGTGTGGGACTGTCTGAATACCCTGAAAGAGCTAGGGAGCGAGAATAGAGTGACCCTAGCTTGGGTACCTGGGCACGAGGGGCACAAAGGTAATGAGGAGGCAGACGCACTAGCCCGAGAAGTCGCATCAAAAGACCTCATAGGACCGGAACCCTTCTGCGGCATAGCGAAGCCATGCATTAAAACATCCATGGATGAGAAACAAATCTCTAGAATGGTGGAGGAATCTGCCACAACTGAGACAGGCAAAGTTATTCATTAAAGAATGGACGTCTAAATTCACAGCAGATATTCTGTTAGGCCAGAATAAAAAGGCCATCAGAATAATAGTGGACCTCCTAACAGGACACTGTAGGCTAAATAGGCACATGAATCTTATGGGACTGTCACAAGATGCAACTTGCAGATTCTGTCAAGAAGAAGAGGAAACCTCAGTACACGTAATGTACCAGTGCGAGGGCCTGACAAGACTGAGATTTCAAATACTTGGGGAAGGAAGACCAAGAGTCAATAGCTACATGGAAGAGCCTCTATCAAGGCTGTGGAGTCTAATGCAAAGGACAAAGCTGGACAGAGTGCTCTAAATAGGTTGGGAGTGCCACAATAGATCTTCTAGGTCGCGGTGGACCAGGCCAGGGGGGGGCGACTCCTATATAAATCTAATCTAATAGTGTTATTTAAACTTAAATATTACTGAATAATAAGCAATTTATTACTTTGGATTTATTCTTATACATATATATTTAATAGGTTACAAATGTTTAAATAAAGTAATGTTTTGAATTATTGACCTGCGCACTGAGCACTTTTTCCGTTAATTATTGAATTATGCATTTATTTCTAGCCCTATTTTCTTAGATATTTAAAATCTAAATATTAGCGATGAAGATCAGGTAAGGTATGTTATGTATGATTAGAGACTGCGGTTAGTATTAACATAAGTAAATCTAGAAAATAAATGTGCTATTGAAACAACTTTTCTATTTACATACAGCCAAGTATATTAAATTATAAACGTTATGAAATGGATGTTCAGTGTACAAAACAATCTACAAATGAGTTCCAACGATTGGATTTCCTTGTATCAATAGAAAACGCTGAGAAGTTGACGTCAGCGTCCAAAACCGATGCACACAATTCTTGGAATCGTTTCTATTAAGCAATACAATAAATCCATACCCCATACCTTATAGTTCCTGTTAGCCATTGATATCTTAATTTATTCTGAACAATACTGAACCCTTGCCGCTAACTCCGCTGAATTTACCACATATATTCCAACATCTTTGACGATTCGTAAAATTCCCCTGAAAATATGAGGTAAGTGCTAAACCATCCTAGCACAGTCACCTTACTGTCATTACAGAAAATCCCGTAAACCCATATGTGACGTGGAACGTTACGGGATGATGAAGCAAAACTCTAAACCCAGCAGTAAAGAATACAGTCAACACCTTTTACGAGAGGAGACGTTAATAAGACTTCGTTGAAAATATGATCACTGAAACGAAAGCTTTTATAGACATACAGTGCGGAGAGAATAAAAAAACGCTCAATAGCTCAATAAATACGAGTGGTATATGTATATTATATTTCTTTTGCAAAATAATAATAATATTAATAATACTGATTCGCAACCCACCTCACTCAACTTAATCTTGAATAAGGCATACATACCCAATCATAAAAAGCAGTTATATACTTCATAAATGCAATATATTGTAACGTTTGTCTAACCTCCAAACTGATTAAACCAGCTTGTTCGACAAAACAACGCAAATCTTTATTGTCACTAGATACAAACTTCAACTCTTTTTCACAACTGTCAACACAAATTCCTTAGTTTGACGTTTCGACTTAACGCGCTCACGCTTTCGACTAAAAAAACCCCGTCCTCTTGAAATCGCGAGTATTTATATATTTTTCAAGCTTCTGGAATATTCGGGAGCTTCTTTTTGGATTCCGGAACATAATGGAACGATTCTATGACTTAAATGAAAATTCTAGATTAGAAACGTCAACCTAAAGATTTTACAAATATTAATTTATAAACAATAAGAAATGAATTAACAAAACAGACATTCACTAGCAAGGTAGGTGAGCTTCCGTAACACTGCTCCCCTCTCAGAACTGATCGTCTCGATCAGGTTACTCCATTGTCCGCATGGTGTTCTTGATAAGGCCTCAGTCGATCTATGTGAACAATCTTCATTTTGGATTGAGGATTTCTTTGGATCCTATACACGACATCGTTTAACCTGGTCACAATCGAATAAGGGCCTTCCCAAGATCTCTGTAATTTAGGTGATTTGCCCTTAGTCCTCTTTGGGTTGTACAGCCAAACTTTATCATTTTCATGAAACCCACTACTGTTGGCACGTAAGTCGTAACGGGTCTTCATTCTGTCACTTTCTATTCTCAGCTTTTCTCGTACCTCCTCATGTACCAACTTTATTCGATCTTTCAGGTGGCGGAGATAGTCACTGATATTTTCCTGATGTTCTGGTCTATTTGCAATGAGGTCTATTGGTAGACGTAATTCGTTGCCAAAAATCACACTGGCTGGTGTTTTACCAGTGGTTTCGTGAACTGCCGCTCTATATGCTAAGAGAAATGGAGGAAGGCAGGTGTCCCAGTTGGTCTGCTTTTCATTCACGGCAGTTTTCAGGAAATTTTCAATGGTTCGATTGAATCTCTCGACCATTCCATCTGATTGTGGATGAAGAGGTGTTGTTCTAGTTTTCGAGATACCTAGTAGTTGGCAAACATTCTGAAATACCTCAGATTCGAAGTTCCGTCCTTGGTCAGAATGGATTTCCCTCGGAACTCCATAACGGCATATCCAGTTTTCAAATAGGACCTCTGCTACAGTGACTGCTTCCTGATTAGGTATAGGATATATTTCTGGCCACTTGCTAAAGTAGTCCATAGCTACCAAGATATAACGATTGCCAGAGTCACTTCGAGGAAATGGGCCAGCTATGTCAATAGCTATTCTTTCAAATGGAGCACCGACATTGTACTGCTTCATCTGTCCGCGACTTCGAGTCATTGGTCCCTTACTAGAGGCGCAGGTTTCACAACGCCGGCACCATTCTTCCACATCGGAACGACTCCCAAGCCAGTAGAATCGCTCTCTGACTTTGTTCAAAGTCTTATTGATTCCAAAATGTCCACCACCAACGCCACTATGAACCGCTTGGAGAACTTCTGGAACTCTAGTCCTGGGTAATACAGTCTGGTAGTTCCTTTCTTTGCCGTCCGGACTCTCCCATACTCTTTTTAGTAGGCCATTTTCTACAACTAGGGAGTCCCATAATGCCCAGTAACTTTTCAGAGATAGAGATTTATTGGAAATATCCTGCCAATCAGGTCTATCCATTTTATTTATTTTCCAATGGAAAATTGGGCCAAACTCTGGATCTTCACTCTGTTCTTTAGCAAGGCTTCCACTATCCCAATGTTCTGGGCCTTGGATGCTAATTCTTCGGAAATGAAAATCGTCCTGTTCCCTTGCTTCCTGTCGCAAGCAATATCTACAATCAGGAAGGCATGGCCTTCTGGATAAAGCGTCAGCATTGCGATGGCTCTGTCCTCTTCGGTGTTCAATTTTGAAGTCGTCCTCTTGCAAACGTTGAAACCCCCTTGCCACTTGGCCTTCAGGGTTCTGATCATATGTGTTATTAGGGCATCGATTCCTGAGATGCCCTTCGCCACCGCAATTCCAGCATCGGATGGGTCTACGCCTGCTAAATGTAGCAGAGTCGGTATGATTCCGTTCGGTTTGGAAATTGTTCAATAAATCTTGAAAATTTTTCAGCAATACCTCCACATTTTTGTCATTACTTTGATAGTCGGCTGGCTGATATTTAATTAGCCTTGCTCTGCCTTGACCCCGTCTGGATGCTTGTTGAGCAGCTTCAATTTCTAACGCCTGCGCCAAAGCTTCGGAAATGGTTTTGTTTCTGGCTAACCTCAACGCCTGACTGATTTCAGGGTCTCGCAGTCCATCTATGAAGCTACTTACAGCTAATTGCTCTTGGAACTCTACAGGGGCAGTGGGGTAAGCTAGCTTCACCATCCGGGCTATATCGGCCTCATATTGCTGAATATTTTCTTCGAATCGTTGTCTTCTACCCTTTAATTGAGCCTGGTAAACATGTTGCATGTGGGCTTCACCATACCTCATTTCGAGAGCACTTTTCAGCATTTCATAATCGGTTTTGTTCTGCTCAGGCATCGTTCTTAAGATTTCCATAGCCTCACCTCTTAGAGCTACAGTTAACGATATCGCCTTTTCACCTTCGGACCAGTTATTTGCCATGGCAGCCGCCTCAAATTGCTTTAAGTATGTGCTCCATGGTACCTTTCCATCAAATGTTGGTGGCTTGACCCTCGAAGATGCAGAATTACCTTCAACTTTAATAACTCCTGTCGTGGACAGCTGTGTGAATTTTCGGTTGACTTCTTTCTGCATTTCGTTGACTCTCTCTTCGACTTCACACCTCAGCGTACTCACACTTTCTTTTACAATTTGGACTTCGTCTTGCATACTATTTCTCAATTGATTTATTTCTTCTTCTACAGTTTCTTCAAAATCTTTGAATCTTTCTTTCATGAGCTCTTCTAACTTTTTATTACTTTCTTCTAAACTGTTCTTTAGTTCTTCTTGGCTGTTCTTCAGTTCTTCTTGGTTATTCTTCATTTCGTTTTTTAATTCATCTTGACTGTTCTTCACTTCAACTTTTAATTCTTCTTGGTTATTCTTGATTTCCTTCATCATTTCCATTAATTGTGTCAAGGTCTCATCCATTTTTATCGATTTCGATCTGGTAACTGGCATACACTTACTATTTGATCCCTTTTTTTTTTTTTTTAATCTTCGAACGTTTCACGTCGTGGAACGTCGCACTTCTGACACCAAATGTAACGTTTGTCTAACCTCCAAACTGATTAAACCAGCTTGTTCGACAAAACAACGCAAATCTTTATTGTCACTAGATACAAACTTCAACTCTTTTTCACAACTGTCAACACAAATTCCTTAGTTTGACGTTTCGACTTAACGCGCTCACGCTTTCGACTAAAAAAAACCCCGTCCTCTTGAAATCGCGAGTATTTATATATTTTTCAAGCTTCTGGAATATTCGGGAGCTTCTTTTTGGATTCCGGAACATAATGGAACGATTCTATGACTTAAATGAAAATTCTAGATTAGAAACGTCAACCTAAAGATTTTACAAATATTAATTTATAAACAATAAGAAATGAATTAACAAAACAGACATTCACTAGCAAGGTAGGTGAGCTTCCGTAACAATATGTAATAATATCCTTCATATATCTTTCGTGGTAGACCGGTGATAGAATAAATGGTGGCCATTTTTAACATTTGTTGTAATAATATAAAAAGTAATACCAAGACTATTGTTTTCATTTCATTCCTACACAATTTTTTAATTTACGAGCACCGAGACGAGCACACTCAACGGTATAACCTTATATCGCTGAATTTGTCTTTAGAAGAGCTATCTAAAGCTCTTCAGCGTTTTTTTCAATTTCAACTAGAAAAAAATATGAATTTTAGAAGTTTTGGGACACAATGTGTAGGTATACTTATAGTTGGCGTTCCATTGAAGTAACGACCCAAGGATTGTTAACTGTTTACAGGATTGCTCGATCCCTATTATACTACAATGTAATCCATAATTGTGACGTCATCAAAGATCCAAAGATCTCAAACTTGTAGAAATAGGTACACTTTATACTGTTATTACAAACTTTAATAAATAATAATATTAATAATCATTCAAATACGAAAATTCTCTTGCAAATGTGAAATATAACAAACACAAAATAGGTATATTTTGACAATTCGATTACATATATCTTCGATGACGTCAGAAAGGTGGATGACAAAATTGAGCGATCGAGCAATCCTGTGAACAGTTAACAATCCTTGGTAACGACCCACATATTTTGCGCATCATGCATACTGCCATCTTGATTTGTAATTTTTTAGCAAAAATTCGTAATTCGCGACCCTGAAAACATTGATTTTGAGTGAAATCGGACCATAAACGGCCAATCTCATCGCCATCTTGAAGCCGCCGACTTGAATTTTTATTACCTACATATAAAATCATTAAATGGTATGGTCATGGAAGATTTGAGCTGAGCAGCTCAACTGGAAATTGCAATTAATTACCGTTATCAATTTTGAACCATCTCACATTATCTATGTCTAGATATCCTATCCTCATAACTCGTTTTTTTCTTGGTATAACCCCCTTCCGGACAAACCTTTATCTTAGAATCTGGTGGTTGTTCAACATACCTATGTGTTTTAATTTTTCAAGTGTGTACCAGTATATAAAAAGATTAGTAAAAGTACTTAGGTAACTAAGTAATTATTTTATTATTTTTTTAAGTAGGTATGAAACTACATACCTATATAGGTTGTTCCGAGGGGTGTTCTAAATAGGCAAACGCTATTTAGGACGCCCTGTATATAGGGAAGTTTAATTGTAGGTATGTAGTGAACTGATGAGTTTAGATTGCAATTAATGATATAAATATAAATCAATTTTTATATTGAGAAGAAAAAATGATAATGGTAGTTATTTTTAAACACAATAAAATTATCATTAAATACCTAATTTTCTGTTTATCTACCCACCTACCAGTAATTTACACTATTTTTGCTAAGAATGTTTGCACATTTGTTAACCTACACCTCATAAAACATTAAATCTAAATTAAAATGCGTTTAAAATTTGATACATCTTGATGAATGAGAGCCAGCCAAATGGGATAATTGATAACTAAATCTGTCTCTTTTAAGTATTCAATACCCAGTATTGTCAAATAAAATTTTGGGACAGAAAGTAGGTAGGGTATATTATTTACTACCCCAAGCTACCTCAAAAAAATCAGAAAAATTATTTAAAAGACAGGATTCCTCTATTACTGGCGATGTACTGCCTGATTGACCAATTTCCACTATGATGTAAATTGCAGTATTAAGTACTACATTGCACAGCAAAATTTTTATTTTATTATCAGTCTGGTAATTAATCTACCTCATTATGATGTAAACTTACATACCTAGATACGTATTTAAAGTTTACGGCATGTCCGAAATAATCTAGTTTGACAGCCGTTCTACCATTATAAGGGAAACAACTCTATACTTATTGCTTGTAAATCAATATTAGGAAGTGCCAATGACAGAAATATTATGAAGCTGTCCGATTCACATTCAAATTAAGTAGGTATCCAACACCTCTATCTAGGTACTAGGTTTACTGTCTTGATCAATATAAATATATCAATTGCTTGTCAAAAGGCATATAAAAATCTATAAATATCGAGGAATCACATTAACACATTATCAGTGTCAAACTGATATTTAGATTAAGTTATGAATATACAACCAGGTCATTCTGTTCATAATCGGTATTTAAGTCAAAGTAGTTGTACCTAGTTACAAATTCTTAAAATACCTTTCCATGTTCTACATTTTAAGAATAGGTACCTATATGGTGGAAAATGACGTTTCTTATACATACCTCAAAAAAACTGGTTGGGTAATTTTGCAAACTGTGTTAAACTATGCTCGCTAGTACTTGAGAAAGGCACTTTTTAAATAATCAATTCTATCGGTGGTTGCGGTTGTAAATGTTCAATAAATAAACGAAATTCCTTGGCAATGAATACGCCCTCCTCGATTTGACAGATGTCAAAACGCCCGAAAACAAGTGAATTTCGCGCAAAACTAGACACGTCAGTCTTTATTTTTGATTTGTACTGTTTTTTGACTATGTATATTGATATAAAAACAATAAATTTATGAAAATATTAAAACACCTAAACTTCTTACACAGAATTGAGTACCACATACGACACAAATTTATGAATGATAAATCAGAAAATACCCCTAGTATCAACTCCAATGACGTCACCACACACAATATATATCTCGATCATGTCGACCAAAAAGTTGTTAAAAATTAAAAAATATTTATTTGGCAGTGCTGCCTTGAAATTTAACTTTAAACTGAACATAAACTAAAACTTAATGTACCGAGAGTCTCTAAAGCCTAAAACAACAATTAATATGCAAAATAAACTTAATTTTTTTATTACGAAACCACCACTTTATCGAAATGATACACAATGCAGAATGTTAAATTTGAACAGTGCCATCTATACACAGAAATAGTAACAAAAATTAGAAGGCACAGTGTGGCAAACCTTAGGATAAACAAATTTCTTTTTGGCTTAAAAAATAAAAAACCAGAACAAATATTTTCAACCTAACCTCAAATTTCAAACACGAAAAATATGAACTTCAAATGTATGCATGTGCTATGTAAAAGGTCTCAAACTAAAAAATGTGTGAATCTGACTACGATAAAAGAGCTCAGTTTGGAAACCGATTTTTAACTGAACAAGATAATGTTTTTGAACACAATGCATGGTATGAGAAAACAAATAATTTTGGCTTTGTCTAAATATTACTCTTTAAATTATCGGTGTTGTCATACTATATATAGAAAGAAACCTAAATATGGGTCTCGTTATTTGGTCGACAAATCCAAAGTATATAGTTTCAACGCTTGGTATGTTTCTATTATTTAGTTATACTATCTGCCTACTTCATTGCGACCTAATCTACTCATAAATCGATCTCCACCAAGAATTCTGCCATTCTGCCGAATGAATATTTAACACGAATAACAAAATCTTAATGCATTATTTTGTATTACAGGGATGATGTGGAATGGGATGAAAGTCAAGAAAAAGAGGCCCAAAATAAAGTACAAGCAAACAGCCAGATTAAATTTGGTTCAGAAGATATAGAAAAATATGAAAGGGAGGCCGATAAATTTTGGGATGCATTTTACGATATTCATACTAACAGATTCTTTAAAGATCGACACTGGTTATTTACAGAATTCCCAGAATTGGCAGGGGATAAAGAAAAACCGCAAATAATTTTTGAGATCGGATGTGGAGTAGGCAACACTATTTTTCCTATTTTACAGTATTCAACTAACAAAAATTTGTTTATTTATGGATCAGATTTTTCATCAAGAGCTATAGATATATTGAAGAGTTCAGAAGAATATAATAACGAGAGATGTAAAGCTTTTGTTTTTGATGCCACACAAGAAAAATGGGAGGTTCCATTTGAACAGAATAGCATAGACATAGTTGTATTGATTTTTGTTTTATCATCAATTAACCCAGACAAGTAAGTTATTAACAGTTTCAAATGTACTTATTTTGGAAAATTATTATTCTTGTTTCTAGATTTGGTAGTATCGTTTCTCAGATCTATCAATATTTAAAACCTGGAGGTTTGGTCTTGTTTAGGGATTATGGTCGATATGACCTTGCTCAATTAAGGTTTAAACCTGGTAGGTGTTTGGCAGAAAATTTTTACGTAAGAGGAGATGGAACAAGAGTTTATTTTTTTACACAAGGTAAGCTTACCTCATTTTTATAAACTTCATTTTTAAAGGATCGTAAATATATATTATTTGTACACCTTTTACATTTTTATTCAAAAGTAATGCATTATTTTTAATAAACGGGGAAAGGTAATTGGGAAGCCATTAGGCTTACCACCTCTAAAAGAATATTAACCCAGCATCGAAAGTGAGAATGGGCAGGTAGAATTAAGCTGAGGTCTGATTTCTGTTTATAATTAGATTATGTTCACAAATTCATAACTAAACTTCTTCCAAAGCGCCAGAAACCCTATTTTAATGGAAAGTAGACACTACCTAAACATAGAGTTTTGCTCCAATTAAAAAAAATCTTATTGGACCAGTTCCTTCTTCAGCTAGTTTTACACAAAAAATAAAAAGGTTCATATTATTCACATACATCCTAGCAATCTCCTGTGCTGTGCTAATAATCAGTATGAATGATGTCATGATCATGAATGATTGTCTAAAATCGTTTATTCTTAAACATATTCATTTTTCTTTATTTTTAAATACATATGCAAAACACTTTATTATTTATTATTGTATATTTTAGACGTGACACAGAGATTATATTGCTTTAACTCGAAATCAGTTTAATTTGCTTCATATATTAACTTCTAAAGTCTAGGACAATAAATATGTGCAAAAATAATGTCTGAGGATTACCATCTCAAATGGATTCCGGTTCCAATACTGTGAGGTAGCAAGCCTAGTTCATATTTACCAAACTCATTACTTGAGATGTGGGTGTATCTTTTCTTTTAGTAATGCAGTGTTTGCAATATTGTGGAATCAAAGCCACAAGCAGTTCACATAAGAATGACCACTGGTGTAAACTAAACAGATTATTTAACCGAAATAGCTGAACATTCAAAGACATTAGTGATGTCAAATATAGGTACATTTGAGTATTTAGGGTACCCGGTACTTTTGCAACCAGTATCCGTTACTTTGTACCCGGTACTAGGTATTGGTATAATTATCTCGTACTCAACAGCATTTCTCTGTCACACTGCTTATTATGGTCTGGATTCAGTCACCAGCTCCGGCACTGGCAATGTCTGTGGGTATGAGCTGTCTGCCTTTTTTAAATGTTTAAATGTGTAATCTCCGTCCGGACAGCCTTTGGCTTCAGATTTGGGGCTTGACTAATCTATGTGGTGTTTAAATTGTTAAAAATATAATTAAAAAGGTTATGCAGGGTTACTCGCCGCAAATGTATACATACTCGATTACAAATATGAAAATGTACAAATTTCACCAAGTAGTGCAAAATTATTTTTCAACTGTTTGCCTTTTATTTCAAGTTTTTATCGTTTTTTCAGTATCAGTATTCAGTACGGTTCTATTTATACAAATGCTATGAATCAGCGGATATATAAATATAACCTCATTGCACTTTTTTGTTTTTAGATGAGGTGAGATCTTTATTTAAGGATGTTGGTTTTGAAGAAGTGGAAAACCATGCTGACAGACGTTTACAAGTTAATAGAGGAAGGTTGTTGAAAATGTATCGTGTGTGGATACAAGGAAAATATAGAAAACCTTCATAAATAATAAAGTTATTTCCATATATATTACTTTTTTATTAACTTTCATTACATAATTTAATTATGTTACTTTTAAAAAATACATTTACAAAATCAAAATTTAAAAAATAAAACCTCGGAGGTACAATCTAGCAATTAATATGAAGTAAGCAATACACATTTTTTGTACTTTATACAAAGTAAATAATAACTAATTACAAGTTAGTTCACTAAAAAAAATAAAATAAAGAATTATACAATGGTAAAAAGTTAGACACAAACATAGATTTTACATGCATTTCTCTAAAATATTTAAAATATTCTGTATATAACAGGGGCAGTCAAAAATATGTTTCAAGGTGACTAAAAAATCAGCCTTTACATTACCTTAAACATTAAACTGGATCAAATGACTTGTAGGACCAAAGTGACAATGGACGAAATCTACTTAAAACTTCTCAACACTCCACGATATAAATTTACATGTTTACATTTACACAAAAAAATTCGTACAACCTCAAACTTATCTTGTTAGTGGAGATGTTTTGTCTTAAAGTTTATACTTATCCAAAACATCAAATACATTTTTCAATCCTATTCAAAATTATTTGTATTACATTATGATTATTTTTTAAAAATATTTCTCACTCACAGCTAATCTTTTTGTGTAAATGGACTCAAATACCCAATAATGTTTTCCTATTCTTATTTTTATTAGAAACTTATTGCACAATTTTAAAAATTACGTTTGTCACGTCACGATAAAAGGGAAATATTATTTAGACAAATAAATTACTGAAAAATGAGTATTTACAAATTGAATACTTAATTCCAAAACATTTATTAAAATTGTTTTACATGATGAAAACATTTTTTCCATATACCCAGTAGCAACAAAATTAATGCACCCAAATTTTTTCTGATAAAGAGTAGGGTTTTGAAATTTATACCTAATAATCAGCATATAGTGTAGTGACTGTTACTAGATGTGTTAAATTCTGGTATAACCAGATGTGACACCCAATATGTACTAATATTTAAATGGTCATCTAGGAATATACATATACAGGGTGGCAAATATAATCATTAAAATGAAAACACATAGGTCAAACATAATTTACAATAAAAACTCGCACTCTACCGACCATTTTTTTTCAAAAACTAAGCATGGCCTTACAAATGGTCAATATTATTTATTAGTGTATACTAAATTCTAACTCTAAATGTCACTTAGGGCCCAATTTGATCTCTAAACATATTCTCGTTTTAATAATGCAATTTAAAACACAAATATAAGACTTAAGTATTAGTATTTTATTTATCAGGAGTGGCAATGATTGGCAGGTTTATTGGACGTTATTATAGTATTATGATTTTTTAGTCTTTTTTTTTTTTTGCAAAACTTCAAATTATCTTACAGTAATATAATACCTACTTATTTATGCATGATGCATGTAAACAAGTTGTTTTTGGCATGCAGTGTACATTAAAACTCAAGGCCTGAAGTCCTGAGGTATCAGAAGGCCAAAAATGCCAGTTTATGCAAGAGATGTTAATGCAAGGCAGAAAATGTATATACATATCACATTTAAAAACAAACTCAAAATACCTCAGCTGATATTGCATTATCAGGAGAGGTACATTGAATTAGGGTAAGTAGCTACAGTGAATAATAAACAAAAGTTTTTTGTAATAGACCAAATTTGATTTTGATGTGCGATCCTGCTAATCAATTTTTACAAATTGATGAAAAGTGGATGAGGATATCAAGGATTTTCAGCATATTTCGTCGAATATGGACAAACAATAAATAATGAATGAATAAAATGATGCTTTAATAAACACCATTTTGCATAGGATCATAAAGTTTTATCGAGCTTGGGTAAATATTTAGGATTGTAAATGAGAAGTCAAACTATTGACATATAAGCTGGTTTTTAAATTATGTGATTTTGTACTTAGTATTCTACTCGAAAGCCGTGGCGGCACTGTCTTATTTATTACTCATCCCCCAAACTCCTTCACTCATTTTTTATAATCCGTTATTTACCGGGTGTGTTTTTTAGATTGTTTCTATTATTATGAAACATCTGTTTTCCGTTTTGTTGGGCAAAAGAAAGAATTAAAGAAGTTAAAACGAAATTCTGTTCTTTAACACACAGTTTAGTGCCGCAGAATCTAAACAAAAAAATCCTACTCTTTAACAGAAGTGCCATTGTGACTAGTTTCGTTATCACCTGGTATATTTGACAATAAAAAACATATAAGAGTTTTTCGAGGAGCCCAAATATACATATGTTTTTATTTAAATAAAATCAGTTTGAAATATGTTTTTTACGATACATTAAATGTTTTGGGTTGAAATAAGGCTACCTTGGTGTAATCATACATTGGTAAGGCTTAAAAAATCACATTTCAATGATTCTAGTTATATCGACGGATGCAACTTTTCCCAAAACCCTGACAATCCTAATTAAATTATTCTCGAAAATGCTTAAAAATAATGAAAAATAAAATTCTAGATATACGTAAACAAAAAGCCTTAAGCATTTTCAAGAATATTTCAACATTATTAGTTTCATTTAGTAATCACTTTCAAGTTGTCTGATGACTGGGGATTTTTTCGCTGTACGCAGCGTGGACGCTTTCACAGACAAAGCGGTACTGACTCTGCAAGAGAAAAATACATATACATACAGAAAACAACTCGATCAAATCAAAAAATTCAAAATCCAGAACATATTACGTAAAATGACAACTAAGATTTTAAAAAGGACAAAATTACTATTTATCTATTAAAAAAAAGGAATAAAATTAAAAAGGATAAAATTACTATTATTATCTATTAAACTTAGTTTTTGATATTTTGATTAATCTTTCGTATTTTTTTAAGTGGTAAAACCACATGGAATCACCCATTAAATTGTATTTTGCATCGAAAGCAGCAGTTACTTACAGCATTCTGTATCATCATAGCACGTTGTTCCCTCATAGTTTTTACTATCTCTAGTGGATAAACAGGTTCCTCAGCCTCTATCAGACAGAGAGCCGTTTCCATGAGTACCAAGACACCCGTCCTTCCGATGCCTGCACTACAATGTACTACAACTGACGTGTCTCCCTTCCTTGCGTTACGCACTTTCTCGGTGAAACTAAGAAACTGCTGCGGAGACTCGGGCACTCCGTGGTCCGGCCACGCTATGTACTGCATATGTTTGATTTCCCGTGACTCATCGTTCTAAAAGAAAATTTCAAGTTCATTTATTCTGATGGCTGATCGGTTTGCGGATAAGATTAATTTTTTTATAATATAAGATAATAATATCTCTTGATTGACCAAACTAGCAAAAGGCCATCGACTGAGGTTCTACAGCCAACTATTTACAATAAATATAAATAGTGAATCACAATTGTACATAAATCACATATATTAATGTAATTTATGCATACCAACACTGTTGCTGAAAGAGATCAACAATTTGAGGGCATCAGCAGAAACAATTTTCATCAATGAAAGAAAAATTTCTACGGTAAGTAATTTTGTTTTTAACACTGTCCAGACCCGGGTCAAAGGCTCACCCGAGAAGTGTGACTGTGTTACAATGATTTTGATACCATGCAAAATGACAAAAAACAGAAAATACTTGAAAATGAATGAAAAATAAAACAAAAAACCTAAAAAAATTACCGTAATCTACCTGAAATTGCCCCCAATCATAATTTTCCGGTAAATTAATAACACTTACTTACTTAATAACACTTATAAAGAAAACTTACCTTAACATCGACGAGAACAAAGTCTCTAAAAACAAAACTCTCCGACGGATCCGTCTCTTCACTAACACACTTGATAATAGCGTTTTGCATGGTTAATACTTCGCCGACGCCTGGCCAGTATTTATGGCACTTTGCCCTGCCCCTCTCAACGAGTGTTGTAAGCATCACAATTAAGTTGCAGTCTTCTTCCAAAATCATCTGCCAAAAGTCCTCCGTGGTGGATGGCAAGGGACCCTGGGTGGCGATGTACCGATTTTCTATGTCTGTGTTGGGAATGGCCATGTTTACGTAGTTGGCATTGATATAGTCACCGTTTGGAGCATTTTTCAAGATCACTCTCGTTGTGTCGTCTAATGTAAAATTAGAGAAAAAACAAAAATCAATTTTTTTTATTTTACAATAAAACAGATAAGGCTTGTTACATTTTTTGTTTGTTATATGAAATTGAAATATTTACTTTATCCTAAGACACTTAAATGGATACTGTCTTTATCAAAATATAGAAACTTAGAATCGATTAAGATGTAACAAAAAATGTGAAATCGAGTGTAGAGCTGTAGTTATTACAGGTGAACAAACAAGAGTGTTGCGTTGCAAATACTTTGAAAATTATACCAGGAAATTAAAGAAATATTGTATAATATACAGGGTGTCCCATCGAAAAGTATCACATTTCGTCGCCTTATATTTCGAAAACTAAAAGAGATATCGGGATGCGGTTTGGATAGAATGACTTAGGATTTTTGTAAGTTTTTTTAGCACAGTTGCCAAATCTCCAAATATATTGGTAAATTTTTTGGCAACAGTGCCAAAAAACACGAAAATCTTAAGTCGTTCTGTCCAAACCGCATCCCGATATCTCTTTTAGTTTTCGAGATATAAGGCGGCGAAATGTGATACTTTTCGATGGGACACCCCGTATTATTAGTCATATTTATTTGGTTATTATGACACCACAAAAAAAACAAAAAATTAATAATTAACCTCTGCGCCGACGGATCGACGGATACTACTATATATCTCTACCCCTCATTCTCATCTTGATGATGAGCCCAGAAGTCAGATACTTGTGTGGGAGAGGGAGCGGCATATTATTATTTTCCGGGCTGCGAGTGTGCCCAAGAATGACTTACGATGTTATAACTTTAACTACCATTTACTGCGAGAATTAGGGAAACCTAGAAAACCCTATTAATTAAAGTGTACAGTCGTTAGCCATTTATACGGCGATTTTGCAGTACTAGTTGCATATTAAGAACGCTAACAGTTTTATGCACACAGATTTAATATAGGAGCAATTAGAATGAGTTGACGGCGGTGAGAATCGAAACGCCGTCATTCGCGGAGAATGAATAAAAACTTGACGTCTTTGACCGCTTAGATATGGAACTCTTTACTGTTTCTATTCGATGACTGTCAATATTCGCATACTGAAATTAGCAAAACAAAACATATACTCCTGTCCGAGACATGAAATCCTTTGGCCTATAGTAAAATCTGGGAAGATGTTTCACTATGCACAATAAAAATCAGGAAAAATACTTACAAGGCGATATGTCCCTATATCTATTCTTATTAATATTCTGGGGTTTGGCAGCTTCATCACAGGTCAGATCCGGATGTTTTCTGTACAACATTTCATATCTGGCCACTAAAGCGCCGCTGGCCAAACCGTCCGCGAGTAACAGCATACTCTGTTGTAAGGCATTGCCGGGGGAAGGCGGTCCCAGTTCTCCCACGGGAACGTACTGATATGGGGGTTCTTCAAATTCTTCTAGGCCGTGGTAGTGGCCATCGGGCTTTACAGTTAGAACAAGCTTCCCTGAATAAAATAAATAAATAAAAATAGATGTAGTTTTAAGGAAAGAGCAGCTACGTAACAATAATCTATAGAACAAGGATACTATTTACACTTAATTCAAACAGGAAAGGATTAGTTTGACAGCAGAATGATTGACAGAACAATGATAGAATTTCGTTAAGATTTATTAAGTATTTACCTTAAAAAGTGCATTGATTAAATTAAATAAATTTATTTTGTTTTTCCACAATTATCAAATGTAAATTTTTGAATATGTACAGGTGTAAAAATGTCTTAATATTAAATAAACTGTGAATCTAGAACAAATAATGTATGTAAATATGTGTAAAAGGTACTAGCATTTATGTACTACTTGGCTCAGTCATAATCAGCTAAATCACGTCATCTGTTCCTATTTCTAGTCTGTCGATTTGGCCCAATTTGGGTATAGGGGTCTGCAATTCATTTCGTGGATGTCATGGAGATTCGTTAACTGGCGCCACCTCATGATGCCACTGAGAACTACAAAGTGTCTATATGGCATATTTTACTGTCAAAACAGTTGACAGTGACACTAGTGACAGCAGTATACAGAGTTATTCAGAACTCATCTCTAAAACTTTGAAGATATGTGCATCCTTAAATAAGAAATCGATATCACCAAAAAAATTTTAACATTAGTATTAGGATTTCCCGTAAACAATGTTTAAAGTTATACTGTACTTCAACACATCTGATACTTTTCTACCACATTCCTAAGAATGTGATAAAAAAGTAAACACGTTTTTGTCTGGAACACCTAGTTAAAACCGACCGAATAATGTTGAAGTGGGGATAACATCTGTATTGTCTATGATGAGTGGTCAGTCTGTGTTTCGCTCTCGCGTGTGTTTTATTTATCTTAGAAGTGTTAAACTGTAAAATTTTCAAAATGGCTCATGTGTACAGTAATGCTGAGTTAATGGACTGTTACCAGTGGATTATCACTTAAAAGTTAGGTTTTGTGAGTGGTTGTTGCAGCAAAATGCTGAAAATCCCCAATTTACTTAATAATTTGCGTTTACAAGATCAGCAACCAGGAGGAACATTCGGCTTAGTGCGGCAAAATTGGATAAGGCGTGCCCAAAATTGTGTACAAGTCCAGGAATATTATTTCGAAGAGCTTTTGTAACAAGGTATGTGCAAATTTTTTATAAATTTCATGTTTCTAATACTTAGTAATCAAGTAGCGCAATTCTTCAAAATTAGTGTAACAAAATTTTATTCATTTTAAAGACACGTCACTTTGGTCAGATCTATCTATCTTTAATATTATTTTAAAGTAAAAACGCTGCAAATCTTTTTTGCGCCGGGTGTCGGTATACTCTCAGATCTTCCGAAGTTTTTTTTGTGCTAGCAAGTTTGCATTGTCAGTCCCAAGGTCAGTCCATTAACATGGACCAGTACCCAGCGGCGTGCAATGAAAAATTTTTAAATAGTTTTAAGACCCCGCCAAAAAATTTTTTTTTTGCACTACTACATTTGAACATGTATGTTGAACATCCCCAAATTTTATTATGGATAGCTTCTGAATAACCCTGTATACACAACGACCAAATAATTAAAATAACAAAGATAATCTGGATAGTATCAAAACAATCATGAAAAGACTAGCAGATATGTTTGACAGCTGACAGCTGGCACAAACCTCAAATGGAAACAAACAATTGACTACCGTAAACTTATCGTTACATGCTGCCAATGCCGGTAACTGCGGAGAAACAGTGAAACGGGGCAATGGAACAGACTAGTATAAGGAACAAGGACCACTTGATCTAGCTGATTATGGCTCAGTCGGCCACATGCTCAAAATACCATGTTTTTTGCACTTGATACATAAAAAACTATTTGAGATTTGGAATGCATAATTTTGTACCATTAGCATGGAACATTCTATTTCTAAAACAAATACAAATTTAATTTTACTTACTAGCTTTAAACTGTTTCATTATTAAAATAATTAACCATTCTTCAAAAACAAAAACAAAAACAAAACAAAAAATCAGACTCCAGATTATATAGTTTTATTTCACAATAAAACTTAAATATTTAAATAACCCACTAACTTACTTTTGTTTAAATATAGTACCCTCTATCTATTTATTTAAATATACCAATTGTATTAATCAAATTATCAATAAGTTGAACAATGTCGCATGACCACAAAAATATACATAGTCGTGTTATATTTGGATTGTTAATTTCTATACATTTGCCATTTTAATAATTTTCAGTTTTTATGAAACACATTTTTTGTGCTTTTCCATATGCCATTCTTAAGCCTAAACTAACCTGAGTCGGTTGACCTAGCGTCTTGAATAAGCTTAACAACGTCTTGGTGCAGTGCATGAGAAACATCGTGACCGTTGATCTGGATCAGCTGATCGCCTTCGGAAAGCCTCGGCGTTCCCTTATCTGCCGGGGTATTCGGGGCTACTCGAGACACCAGAATTGGCACAGAAGGATCACTTCCACCTAGAAAAGGTTACAAGATATTAAAATATGATTAAAAACACATGAAACATCAAACTTAGGTGATAATCCAAAGACAAAATCGTAGATATGTACTATTATAAAAAAAATAGTGATGTAAAAATGACAAAAAAAATGTTTCTGTCATTTTTGTCTGATTTTTTTCCGGACAAAAATTGGACCAAAATCGGACAAAAAAAAAATCATTTTTGAGGTAAAAATTGAATTAGACGTAATTTTCTGGTCAATTTAATACCAAATACGTGTATGTTATAATCAAATATTGGAAATTTTCTAATGCATTCCTTAAAGTTTAGTTTTGATCGCCGTTTAACTAACATTTTCAACGTATTAGCCCATATTAATTGAGTTATTAAAGATAGAAAATAGAAAATGATGAAAATGAAATAGTTATCTATATTTTTGTTTTTTTTTTTTGAAAAATGTAAAAAATAAACTGAATATTTTTAATACGAATCAATAGTTTGTCAATAGCCAATTAAGAAATACAATGTAGTAAAAAACTTTCGACCATATTTTGATCATGATACGAACAATAAAGTATGTCATTTAGGCAAACCGTTAATAAAAATAAAATAATTAAAATTAAAAAGATTGAAAATAAATATTTATTTCCGTTTAAAGTTTAAAGCACAGTATTCGGTTAAGTACCTACCTATTATTCATATTATTTTAACAGCCAACAAAACAATCACTTATCCACCCAAGTCCTAAGTATTTATTTACCTTTCAGTAAATTTCTGGTCACCAAAATAAATTTTTAATATAAAATGTTGTAATTACTATTTATACATAATGAAAGCAAAGCAGAAAGGCCAAATACAAGTTTTATAGGTTATTAATAGATGAAGCGTTAGGCTAATTTGTGAATAGATGACAGTAAAAAAGACGGGTAATCCGATTTTTGTCAGAATTTTGTCCAATTATTGTCCTAAAATTTTCGGATTTTTGTCCAATATCTGTTTTTGTCTGGATTTTTTAATTTTTTTTCCAATGGACGAAAAGGTAAATTTTGCTGGACAAAAAACCATATTTTTCTTTACCTGATTTTTTTCAAAAATGTCAAATTTGTCTGTGGAAAGAAATCCGTTTTACATCACTATAAAAAAATAATTAATAAAACTTAAGTAAGCCCTAAACCATAGACTTAATAAGAGGAGACCTCACGGTTCATTCATAAATAACCTTTTGTTTTGTATCAATCATTGGCAATGTGTATGACAAAGAATACCGAGAGAAAGAACGGCAAAATTCCGACTCCGTGCAACGTTGCAAAAGTTTTGGGAGAACTTGCTTCTGACGCCAAAGGCGTACTGTTTTTGGAAGGGTTGGGTATGATAATAAAACATCAAAAAAGGAATTTTAAGAAAATCAGTACTATACATTGCAACAGCAAAAGCTTGTGAGATTAGAAATTAAATTTTTATCGGAGTTTTAATGTAGGGAATATGAATTGAAACTTGACCACTTAAAATTCTGAATTAAGTAAAGGTGGTACACCTACTACATTACAAAAACTTATATATACAATAGTGTAAAAAAGTATTTTTCAGTTTTTCAAAGATGCCCAAACTCTGTATACAGGGTTCAATTACATTTAAAAGTGAAATATAATTTAAAATAAGAAAGATGTACATGGTGTTAGTTTTTAATTCAACTTTTTGTTTCAAGTTATTTGACTTACTGTTTTCAAAATAACTCTTTAAAAGCCTGATAATGGTGATTTTCTCTTAGATTAGTATAAAGGATACCTTTAAAAATTACCTTGGTTACGCAACTGATTTTAATTTTTGTGTGCAAACGTTGCATGTTGGCTTCACTTACCAAACATTATAGGTTTTTTAATTTGTTATGCAGCAAAGTGCTGAATGATGCCTTAGCTTCTTGCTTGGATTCTTGTTTTGATCGTATTTAAGTATGTGTGTAGGTAACTCCAAAAACTAACACATCAGCCATATTTTAAAAAATAACAAAAGCAATTCCATAATATAATATAGTATATATATACTATATTCCGTAAAATGATAAGGAAACCAGCCAGCACGCCCCTGAAAATCCGTAAATATGGCGTGACAAATATAGCGACCGAATAACCAAACAAAACTTGGCAAAATTTACCTGTGGAACCATTGGCACCATTTTCTGAAGAATAGTAATAAAATCCTTACGAAAAACACTGAAAAATTCACAAAAGCGAAATTCCGACTGCCAGCAACACCGCACAAAAGAAATACTATAAAATACTACGATTCACGTGCATCAATGGACATGCGGATTGGAGTAGGGAGCAATGATGCCTGTTCATTCCATTTTTGCGTTATGAAGTTAGTTTTTATCGCAACGTTTTTAACAAAATATGATTTATCTACTTAACTAGGAAACGGGAAAATATTTTTATGTAATATTTTAACCTTAACCCATAATCATGGTAGTTTAAATGTGAAAATATAAATTACACAATTGACAGTTTGGCAACAGTTTTTCGTACAATCATAAAGTAGACCTTGCAGTTGACCAGATAAAGAGTAATCAAGGGGATCTCTGATTGCTTTAAAATGTAAACAATTACATCTCCCTTGTATTATAAATCTATGCCCTAAACTATTTTCGATTTACTTCAGTATTCTGAGCATTTTTTAATTATATTAGTAAATGTAGTTAAAATCCAACTTCTACCACTACCTTTGACGTTAAAACCGTATTTTTCATCTTCGTCCGGATAGAGCACAATCGTCACAAGGCCATCTTCAATTATCTGCGAGGTGGGTGAATGGCTGATGCTGTAAGGCGGAGTATCGTACAGTCCATTCGAAGTGGGAGAGGGAGGCTCCTCATCGGCGTAACTCATAACCCTGCCTGCGATACCAGGTGAAAAAGGGCCTTCTAGTGTCTTTTCTAGAAAACCTCCATCACTGAAAAAATAATGTAAATACTCATAACCTAACAAAAATTTAAAAGAGGCAGATAAATTAAAAAATACAACAAATTTTATTAAAAATCCAATTAAAAGTACGTTTTACATCAATTTTTTGCTATTGCATCTATAATTAATTGTTCCAATAACTTGTATATTAAAAGCAAAAAAAAAAAGTTTAATATACTTTCTATTCTACACTTTGAACTCAAGAGAATCTGAACATTGAACAACCATAAATATGAACACTAAAGTATCTTCTATCTGAAGACTGTCAAAACAATATTTATTTAACTTACTCATCTGATATTCTCGAGTCCTCAGTCCAGGCTTTTTTGGGTTCCTTAGTGCCTAACGAAGTGACCTTATGGGCGTATGGTCCAGGAGGTCTGGCGGGTGCTGTCAAGACTTTTCCCTTATCCTCTAATGCAGGAGGAGGAACTGACTGTCGAATCTACAATCAAAGCTGAAGTTAGTAATTTAAAATGATTTCGAGTCATTAGTGAACAGAACAAAACTATTGTAAAGGTTCAATAAAATAAATTATACAATACACGATTAGCTATTCCTAATACGTAAACGTTCTCTGCTGTAAAACGAAGAATTATAAAATAGTTGTGATAACTCTTAAATTATGTAAATTTGATAGGCTTCACATATATTTATAGTTATTATTCCACAACTTTTGCAACAATTGCACCAAGGCAGAAAGCAGAGAAATTATTTAAGAAGAGTGGATAATGATGACAACGCATTACATTCATTAACGTAAGTAAACAAACGCGGCCTTGAAACAAAGTTGGGAAAATTTTCCATAATTTAACGGAAAATTTTCCCAATAATTATATTTTTCCCGAAAATTAACAACACTAAATATAAATAATAAATATCAGTGCACAAGAGATTCAAAGTTAATAAAACAAAATATTCGTAAAAAATTCAGAATAAAGGAAAACAGAAAACCAAATTCCCAACAGCTTATACAATACTTCTTCCTATGATTTTGAAAATCAAACAGATTGAAGAAATTGCTATGAAGTGTTTTCTAAACAGTATCTAGGTTTATGTACACATTTTTACTTTGGCAAGAAATAATTTTATGGGAGAGAGATAGTGAGAGAGAGAGAGAGAGAGAGAGAGTACTATGCAATGCATCTATTTAAAAACGTTAAGTACTTAGGTATATTCATAGCAATTTCTTTATATTCACTGTATTAACCTTAAAAAATTAAAGACTGAAACAGCATGCATTGTATAGAGAACGTGAGGTACACAAATTAGGACTTACCAAGTGCTTACTAGGAGACCTAACAAATTTTCTCTCTAATATCCCTCTTTGTCTAACCTCAGATACTGTTTGGAACTCAGTGCGGCCGGAATATGTGAACTTAGAACCTAATGATAGTGGGAATTTTCTTCTTACCCTTGGCGAGTGTAACCTAAAGAATGTGTGGTGTTCGACGCAAGCTTTCCATAATGTCTTGCAAGATCTATAGGTCTCCATGTTGAAGCCCAACAAAGTGTCGTAAGATTCAGACTGAAAGAATAAGGCATAACTTTACTTGCTAAATCAGGTAATTGCATAATCTTGTTTTTTTACACATAAACTATACTTGTCGGCTAAAATAATAGGCAGTGACTCATGATCTAATTCGATACAGAATAGGGACGAAGTGTAAATACTTAATACATAGCGGCACAAACGTTTGCACATAGAAAAGTGATGCCGCTTACGCATTATTTTGAGCAGAACTATAAATTGTCTCTTCCATGGTGGTTCCATGCTTCTCTATTCCATCCCACCACAATTCTTTACGTAGGATATAGTTCCGTCTTTGTTTAACGGGTTAAAAAACGAAGAGCGAGATATGCAACCTATGCAACAAAAGTCAAGAGTGTCTAGAAGATCGGACATGCGCATTTCACACACATCCAAGTAGTTCATCGCAGCCTGACATAAGCGTAGTACGTGGGAAATGCTGTAATTTGTGTCTGGACTGCATAAATTAATTGGTGAACTTGGTGATGTGTCACTTAGTTTATTTAGTGTTCGAAGAAAAGGATTTTATTATGGAAGCAATCGCGGGGAGTAGTGGATTAAAAACGCGTAAACGATCCCATCTGACAAGCGAGGAAATTCGTATGATAAAAAATTTCTATGAGGGATTAAAAGAGCGTGATAAAAATTTAAGTGTGGTGAATGCGACGGAAGTGTGTAGTGAATTAACAAAAGTCTCCATTCGTAGTGTATTTCGTGCAATAAAATATGGAGACACAGACGCAAAGAAGAAGAAAATGGAAACACGGGAAAGAAAAAAAATTACTGTGAATGAAAATGTGAAATATGTTATTCGGCGAAAAATTCATGGTTTCTTTTTCAAAAATGAAATCCCAACAGTAAGTAAAGTTCAGGCTGCCCTAGCAGAAGACAGCGATTTGCCCAAACTGTCGTATAAATTGCTTATAAGGACAATGCATGAAGTGAATTTCAAATATTGCAAACGGAATCGGAAGAGTATGCTTATAGAGAAAAATGAGATTGTGACATGGAGACAAGAATATTTGGAGAAAATAAGAGAATTTCGCGCTTTAAATAGAAAAATATATTATATGGATGAGACATGGTAAAATGAAGTGAAGTGAAGTGTTAAATAGTAAACTTGCTCCGGAATGTGATTAATCGCGTTTTCGGTGGCGGCTGTGGGTTGGTGGTGGGCCATCCACACTTAAAAGCGTGCTTTTAATATCTGTGGCAATATTCATCAATTTTGTTCGATGTACAACTAATCTGTAAGGTGAGTTTAAAAAACAATTCACAATTTCTATAGCACCGTTCATGTTCTGATATTTTTTATATTTATTTGACATTATTGGCACCTTTCCAATGATTTTTGCGTACGCCTATGGAATTACAGTCCCCACCACAATTTATTACGTCACGCGGTAATACGTCACTGCCTATTATTTTATCCGACAAGTGTAATTTTGTTTGTTGATGATATTAAAAATATCAAAAAGATGTTTGCAATATAAATATAACTTCCTATAAATTTCGTTTCACATAAAACTGACATAAATTTATTACTTACCAGTTCTCTTCTAAGTTGTATGAAAAACTGTTTCCTTTTAAATGATATCTTCATGATCTTGGACCAAGAAAACACATTTATCCTTATGTGGTTCTGGAACACCACCAAGCCAATATGTGTAACGCCTAATTCTAATTCTTTGTTTGCATTGTCTTTCGCTTTGTGCAGTTCCACCCCGTACATTTCAATCTTCTTGGCATGATCCAAGAAATTGAATTCTGCATCGGCGGGTAATTGACCTCTACAAATGAAGAATCATGACTTATAAGAATATGTGCTTTTACTACGGATATAATCAGTTAATGAATATTAGCTAGATCTTACTAGACATGGCTTTTTTACACGAAAAATTTTGAATAAAAAATAGTTAATGCAACATACAAGATACATCTAGTACTTGAGAGGCGACAAGTGTTTATTAGTCTATAAACAAATGATTATGCAACCAGGACCATATTATTGAAAAAAAGCTCTCTAACAATCAATACAACTATTCTCATTACAAAAAATTGAATAGTATCTGTGCGGACTTGTAAAAACCAGATAGCTGTATAAATTACACCAAATTAAAAAGACCAGCACAAGCTATCAGCAAGAAAACAATTTTCATTTTGTATTTTATAAAATATTCAATCATACATAATGAGATGAGATAAAATTATCTTTGAAAGCAGGGTATTAAGAAATGCGCAGTACCTTTGTGATTGATGGACTAAACAGAATTGTAATTAGTACTTATCTACAAGTAGGTACTTCTAGTTCTCTTTAAGACTTTATTTACAACTGGTTAATCATGATTTACTTTTAGATTAATTGAACTTAAGGTGAGATAATATACCGTACATATTCAAGCATGAAACTTATCCATATACAAGGGATTTATACACCTGCAGCTGACTTTGATTATAATATAATGGCAGAGTGAAATTCACTATCTTATAATAAGATAAGGAGTTATGTATTTCGTAAGCTCTTACTTGTGTAATTTATGGAGCTCTGATATCTTTTTCTCCATGTCCTCGGTTTGGCCAGGAACCAGTTGCAAGTTTGATAAATAATTTGGTCCATGTTCCTCTGGCTGAT
Organism: Pogonocherus hispidulus; assembly: GCA_963924545.1. Taxonomy (NCBI): domain Eukaryota; kingdom Metazoa; phylum Arthropoda; class Insecta; order Coleoptera; family Cerambycidae; genus Pogonocherus; species Pogonocherus hispidulus. The sequence continues at coordinate 43,592,369 of OZ004698.1, read as the reverse complement.
AGTCTCCTAATTCGGCTGAAAAATGTAATGATATTAACTGATAGTTCTGACTAAACTAATTGATGAAAAATTACAATTTTTGCATAGCCCGAATTGCATACCAATTTAGCTCGAAATAGCCTACAATCCCTTTAATACACACTATGTGTATCTCTTACTGTGTACTACATAAGAACAGTAGTCGTATTATTACAAAAAAAAACTTACACTGTACAGTATAACTAGCTAAAAGGATGGCAGTACTGGGAGGTAAATGAAGTCGTCCTTCTAAAATGTCCCTTCTTAGTTGCAAGTAGAACTGATATCTGGTGTATTCTTCTTGAAGTTTACTTGGATCGGATACATAAAACTTAACCCTAAAATATAGAGGATATTGGCAGTTTCCTAGCTGCTTCTTGATAGATTTGGACGGATCTAACCAACGCTGAAATATGAAGAAACTCTATATTGTTTATAAATTATGATTCAATTAACAATAGCCAAAAAATGTATTATATAAAACAATGCCAGTGATACTATAATAGAAAAGCGGCATCAATGTCAAAGACCTTTGGATTCATAGTTAATATTCATAAATTATATAAGTACCTAAAATCTCAAATTTAATTTTATTACATAATACTCGTTAATTCTAGTGTGTATCATCATTTGTGATGATCCCAGATATAAGCAAAACTTTTCATAGGGGCAGCTTGTAGGCAGATAGACGGACTATTTAGCAGATTTGTGCTTCATTTGCTAGTTACAATCTAAAATTTTATCTATAAAAACAGTGACTATCCATAAAATCAGTGACTTTTGAAGTATCTCAGATTTTCACACATCAAAACATGTTCTCAATAATCAAAATCCCATAAAACTTATAATTTTCTCCATTTTTAACACTTTCCAAAAACAGCAAGATCATTTAAAAACAGATTTATTTATGTACCTAGATACTGTAGATAGGAACCTATTATATTTATATTATTTAAAGATAGGTACATTCTGAAGACAAGTCTTTATTTTTGCAATAATTACATACCCATTATTTACATACTCAATATAATCATGTCACAATTATGTTGATTTTACATTTTTTCTTAGAAATTGATGCCTTCTTATCAGTTATTTGAAGCTAAATACATTCCAAGATAAGGCTTTACTTATTCTCAAAAGGAAATTTGCTTACAACAGCAATATCTTATATCTATATTGTAAAATATACACTGCACATTATATGTCTATGCACTGTACATCTAAGAAAATTATGTTTATAGATATTTGTTTACCTCTATGAGCACCTTACTGTTATTGTTGGCATATAAGAGACATGTATATTGTATAAACATTGGCAATGAAATAAAATCACAAGCAGTATTTTGTATTTACTTCTTGATTAAAATTTTGAAAAAAAAAACTGTTTACTAACCTATATAATTTCTAGAACAAATTTAAAATATTAACAATTTTTGTTTTTAACTCTTATTTATATTTCACTCTCTTGTTTGAAAACAGCTTTCGTTACACCAGGTTACACACTAGTTGTACAAATTACTATTAAAGCAAATTTATGTAAGGAAGAACACAACATACTGCCCGATAAGTTCACCGGTCAAAATTCCGGTTACGTATGGTCATTTTTAGATTAAGATTAAAATAATACTATATGAATCGTCACATCAAGAGCTCTACAATGGCACTAAATACATTTATAAAAAAGCTTTGTAACTTTTAAATTTATTAAATAAACAAAAACTTGTGAACTATTATATCTTGGAACACTGGGGGCTTCATATAAGGAGCAAAAGAGTAGGTGCACCCCCTAGAATTTTCAGAAATAACACTACAGGATAACACTAATAACAGTAAGAAATATTATATTTCAATTTACTCATATCTCGACATCCAAAATAATTTAAATTTTTGTAATACCTATTTATGTGACTTGTCAACTCCAAATCAAGAATTCATTGGTTTTTATTGGTACTAATACACCTAGGCGTTGGATAATTGGAATAAAAGTTAACGCTGTTAAATATTTGCTAAAAAATTGATATCTGCGAATGTATGATGATAAATTAAGAGTTAGAAAATTTAAAAAGACTCGCCTAATTTACGTGAGAGTTTGCGAGTTAAATTAAATGATATATACATGATATATTCAATATGTATAACTTAATAAAAAAGAAATATTCACACATCCTTTAGATTATTACTTTTAATCGACAATACAACCTTGGAACGTTTACTTCTAAACGTTTTGCCAATTCTGCCAATACTGCTATGATATAATAGGTAAACAAATAGGTAGATATGTTATCCATTTGGAAAAAAGAAAAATGAAAAACTTAATATTTTTAAATACCAAATATTTTGAAGCAATACCTAAACCTACAGAATATATAATCATATGTCTATGCACATGGTAGGTGTGTAGGTACTATTTGTAGTAACTTAAATAGATATCAAGTAAATCATTGATAAAAATAATCTAATAATCTATCACAAATAGCCTTGGATATAGGTATTCTGTCTTAACTTAAAGAATATACTTTTAAATCCAGAATAACTTTATCAATTTTGAGAGAAATGTTTTATATATCAAAGTATCTGCTCCATAAAAAAATGTTGATAGCATTCAATAGATTCTTCACTTACCATCCACTCTGAACTCCAATTACTAGGTGAACACCCATCTTCAGAATATTGCAAACCAAAATAATCCTTCTCCACTAATTCTAAATGTTGATAAACTTGTTCTAAAAGGACAGCACCCTTGGCACGTTTCTCAACATGAAAAACGTGCTCAGTGTCGTCCAAGAATCTCACTGTCACATTGAGACCTTTTAATTTACGTTCTCTTGCCGCAGCCAGTTCTAAAGCATGAACATTATAAGTGCCACTGGAACCACTAAAAGCCCTTTTTGATACACTTTCGATCATTCTCACCATAGGAACCACATAGCACTGTCGACATGCTAGAAATAATGATTATGATTAATCAATGGGTTTTTCATTGACCCTGTAGTTTATGATAGGTGGATTCACCTGACTGATTAAAAGGATATTATTTTTTTTATCTGCAATGTACACAAGTAGCTAAATTTAATGCAGTTCCGTTGATAAAGGCACTTAACTATCAATAACCTCTTATTACAGGGATACGATTGAATCAGTTGAATTATTGTAATTACACTAGGTTTATTATTCAAGGATCAATGGTGAAGATAAGAAACTTATAATTTACCTATAAATAAAATAAAAACGGGATTTTTAATTTTTATAACGCTGTCACATCATGGTTTTGTAGGCTGTGGTTTGATTTCGTGAGTCACTCGCTTCCGCTACTGCACCGTGAAAAACCAATTTTATTCATTTCACTAGGATGATGTTAAAACAGCTTTATCACAAACCTTTTTATCACATTTAAATAAGATCGTTTAACATTATCGCAAATGATACGCAAACGTCAGTATCAGAAATTTTGGCGTTATCACAAAATCGCTCTCCGGGTTACGTGCTGCCATCTAATGGATAAGGACAATAGTGTATTGTGAAGAGGGAAACTTTAAATTTAAATTTATTTTACCCTTGTTTACACTGGTCATCCAGAATATTTAATCACTGTAAAATAACATCGATAAAAATATTAATTCTAATATTTCTAATTAGTCAATATCTGTAGTTCATATATGTACTTCTACAGTCATCCACGACTACATTTAGAAGTAAATAGCGACGAAGGAGTTTTTTCTAAATATGTAAAAATGTACAGGGTGTTCCATTTAAAAAAAAATAAATTAGAATTTTCTGGAAAAAACCGGTAAACTTGGGAACATTGCCAATACCCTTGTTTTATTTTATATAAACAAGGCCAATACTTTTATTGAATCGGGCGTTATTTGTAAACTACGTATATAAGTACTAAATTCTGTTTCCGCGTCTCTGTTTCCGAGTTATATTTGACCCGTGCCTTTGACTATAGGTTTATAAACTCAATGCCCGTGCGCTACTATTTCTGAAACCCTGTATAATAGTATTGCATATATTGTATAAAACTGTTATTCCATTTTATAGCCTAATTTCGTTTTGTCTACATTCGAGATAAACACAGCACAGCCTACAGCCTATATTATAATTGACAATTAATCAACAATAGATACCATAGACGATATAATAGACCATAAGACGTAAAACAAATAATGTTTTACTTTTTAACTTTCGATTTTTCGTGCACTATAGTTTAGTTAGGGAATGCCCCCGCATGTCCGTTTAGCGCTTTCGTGATAATACCACGTTTAATCACGATCGAGATTCTTTGTTCATACTTGTAATTCTGAGATTAAAGTCAGAATTCTGAGATTAAAGTCAGAATTCTTAGATTAAAGTCAGAATTATGAGATTAAAGTCAGAAATCTGAAATTAAAGTCAGAATTCTAAGATTAAAGTCAGAATTCTGTGATTAAAGTCACAATTCAGAACTTAAAGTGCGAATGTTGAGATTAAAGTCAGAATTCTGAGATTGAAGTCAGAATTCTGTGATTATTAAAGTCAGAATTCTGAGATTAAATTCTGAATTTTGAGATTAAAGTTAGAATTCTGAGATTAAAGTCAGAATTAGAAAAAAAAAAATATATTTTGCCCCTCCTACGCCTTCGTAGAATCTCAGTATAAGCTGTATTCTTAAGTTCCGTTTCCTTTAATCTGTGCAGGTCTGTAATACGTCTGGAAGTTAGATCTACCTATATATTTTTTTGAAGGCGATAATCAATTATAAACAAATATAACTTATTATAAGTAGTAAAGTTATTATTTGTCGTGACGTGGTCATATATTCACGTGGACCAAAGTCCCAATAATTTATCATATGTAAGGCTTATATAAAGAGAAGGGCTTGCCAACCGACTCTACATACTGATATTAGCCAGGTTGGGAAGTATACCTACCAGGCGTTACTGTGAGAGGTTAATGTAAGTTTAAGTTCCCCTAACTAATGAAGTTTTCCAGATTTCCAGGGGTTCCTCAATCGTCTGCTAAATGATGGTTAGGATTTACCAACCTCGGTCGTCCCGGGCAAGGAATTTATATTATAAATTTCTTGCTTCGGGGGCGCTAATGCGGCCGACAAAATAATTAGGTGCCATCCCTCTCCCACACAAACCACTGACTTTTGGATTAATTAATCATTTCGATTAGAATAAGGAATAACTATATAATTATTATTATATAAAAAACTATAGACCAATCCCAAGAACTATAAACCAAATGGTTCTTGGACCAATCCGCCAATAATTAATATACTCCTAATATACAGGCTGTTCTACAAGCTCTATGACAAACTTTGACAGAAGATAGCTTGGTTAATTCTAAACATTTTTTATTAATGTTATAAGCATTTAAAGAATCATATTTTCATACTTCAATCAAACGTAGGCTAATAAATAAAAATGTCGGTTGATATGACAATAATTATTGTTTCTGTCATTATAATTATTTATTTAACACTTCGTGTAAAAGTTATAAAGTAAAAATGCATTTATTCACAACTGAGGAATATGCAGATATTATGTTTGTATATGGGTATTCCAATGGGAACGCCAGACAAGCAGCTCGAAAATATCGACGCAGGTATCCAAATAGACACCTAAATACCACACGTTTAGTCCATCATTTCGTAGACTTCGAGAAGCAAGTAACTCCGCTCCAAAAAAAGGCCATTCGTCCTATTGAAGTAAATGTACAAGATGAAGAAAATGTAATAGATGCCGTCCTTAATAACCCTTCAAACAGTGTTTTTTTTTCAATTTTTATTTATGGGGACACATGAAGCAGATGGTCTACCATGTTGTAATCAATACCTATCAGTAGTTACCTGAAAGAATTCAAGATGCAGCTAACCAAATAAGAAATGATCCAAATCTCATCGGTCGAGTGACCGAATTTTTAGTTCGTCGAAGTGAGGCTTGCATTCAAGCCGAGGGTGGACATTTCCAACAATTTTTATAGTCTTAAGTTTTGCTATTTTTATTTACTTTAATGTTTATTGGTAATTGATGGTTTTAGTTATAGGGGTAAGCAACATTTGAGAATCACCCGGTATGCTTGTAACTTCTAAACAAAAAAGAATCGGACTAATAAAAAATGTTTAGAATTAACCAAGCTATCGTCTGTCAAAGTTTGTCATAGAGCTTGTAGAACACCCTGTATAATGTGCAGAGTGTATACCCTGCGTTCATAGTATACGGGGTGTTTCATTTAAAATAACAAACATTGACAACTGTCAATGTGGCAATCAGTATTATTTCAACAAATAGAACAATTCGACATAGCCTTGTTGTCACTATTTTTAGATTTCACTTTTGGATTATTGGATTACTTCATTGGCTATAACGGCCCATCGTGACGATCTGTTACTATATCACCTAGTGAAATAATTACTCAGGAATCAATGAGATATAAAGCGTCTAAACATCTTGAAATAAATAGAGCAGAGGAGCGAGCGTGCGATAAGTTAATCATTCATTGTAGGTAAAGGTAGCTCATCAACCAATATATTAAATAAGATCGTTAATCTTGCGCGTGCGTCCCTCTGACAGATTTCCCTTGCTTTTCCTATTTTCTTGCATTCCAGAACGCGTAACGGACCGGGAGACATTGCAAAATGTTTCAAATAATTAACAAAAATGTTTGCCGCGTTATCTAAATCGCAGAGCTTTATTAAGCAGCTGTAGTACAGTCGAGTTTAGAGGCGGTGATCGAATTTTGTGTTGTTTTCTTTTTTCTGGAGACTGTTGAGGAATCTAATCAACAGGTAAAATATTGATTTTGTTGGTATAGATGTAGGTACTCCTAAAATAATTCTGCGGGATCTTTACTTGTTGCTTGATATTATAGCACACACATATTCAACCAGAAATGTGTTATTTACGCTTTTAGGTTGCTACCTATATGTGTTTGCACGTCAAATTTTCTCAAATAATCAGTTTCGCATCTGATGTACATTTTTTTTGACAGTTCTGTATGCACTTTTTATATTTCACAAAGGTAATCCATCCGTATGTTGAGACATACCTAATAGATACCTTATATCTAGGTGAGTTCAGCTTGATGTTATTTATCTGTCTAAAAATGAATGTTGAAAGATTAATCCAATATACAGGGTGTTTCATGGTGACCACCCATTAGAATATGTCAAAAACTACTTAGATTTAAATAGTGAAAATTTGGACACTGGGGTTTTTGAGTATGCTTTCCTCACTTCCGGTTATACAGGAAGTTACCAGTGTCCAAATTTTCACTCTTTAAATCTAAGTAGTCTCCGACATATTCTAATGGGTGGTCACTGTGAAACAGCCTGTATATCGATATACATCGATAGAAACAATGATTTCTGTGAATTTATGGTTTACAAAAATATGTTTTTGCCTTAATATCAAGGAAGTTTAAAAAATTTGCCAAAGTATATTTTTTCAAATAGTAACCTTGATTTATAATTCTTGATCCATCACCAAAAATTAAATTGCAGTTTAAAATATCGATTCTATTGCATGTTTAAAATATTTATACTTATAGCTTATATACATATGTTTCTATTTTTGAGTAACTAGATTATTAACAGAAAATTAAACTTGATGAATATATATTATATTGTATTTCCCTCCCTACTTGTTAAATACAGATCCATCTAACTTTATATTACGTAGTAATGGTAATAAATATGGTTTATCCAATTCTGCAAAACTAGAGCTTTCAGTGATCTCTCTTTTTTGGGACACCCTATATGTGATTATTATTAAAATGAATCTTCCTCATTTCTCCGAAAATTCAAAGGGACGTTTTTAGGTCCAACTTTTCATCCTTATGGGCTTTAATTAATTTTGTCAGGAACGTACGGACTATAGAGAGATACTACCAATTTAACCCTATATTTCCTTACCACCATAATATAACTCTACTGTTTTTAGATATTAAATCAAAAGGATTAGTGATAATTTGATGCTAATAATGTCTTATAAACTTCACTAACTTTGCTTAACTTATTTATACTACTACTACCTACCTGTGTTACCTATTACTTTTGTCATTTAGGAGGTGGTAATTCTTTATAAAATTTTGTTTAAGTTATCGACCTACTCAGTTGTGGGTATTACCACAGTATATTTCTTTAGCATTATACCGTGGTATTACCCATATTACTCAAGACATCCAATATAGATACATTCTAGAGAGACATGTTTTGATAGAACTAACTAAACTAGTTGAATGAAATAAATAATCTTTAGGTTTTTATTTTGGAGAGGGTGTGCGCGTTACACAGTCTTTGAAATTCTTCCAAATTGACCCAATGGCAGTTTAAAAAGATCATTTCATCAGCTTTATCAGTTTTATTCGTTACACGCACCCAAGAAACGTGATTTCTGACTATTATACTTTAAGCACGTATCGGGACATATTGTTTATATCAATGGCTCACAGTTTACACCAAGGTATGTTGTCATTTCCTTGCAGAAAGGATGTGGTTTGCCGCTAACACCAGCCTCTATAAATTACATATGACGATAAATGAATCAGTCTAAAAATACGCCGTTGGCGCTAGGTTTGTATTTTATCAGATGCTCCCGACAAGTTTTAAGTTAGGTAGTGAAAGAAAAACAAATATCTAATAGGTATTTATAGCTCCTTTAATCCTCATTTATAAATTATAATTAATAACGCTGGCACGAAAAGAAGGACACGCTCTGAGTGTGGGGGTGGGCTTCGATGCAGGTAAATTTAAAAGTGAGTTGAGCATTAGACATAAGAAGATCCATTTTTTCTACATTTCATTACATTTACGTTTATAATGCAAATAGAATTGATGTGAAAATGTTGTTAAAATTGTCAGATTTTATGAAAATATATAATTTTTTCAGATTTAATAATTCAATTTCACTTTTTAAACTAATCGATGTTAATAATAAACTGTAGTATCTAATTATTATAATCATGATTCTATGAAGTGTTAATCAACATGGTAATGGCTTCAGTTTCTTCTGACAAAGGTGCTTCAGTGACAGAAACGAGAAAATCTGTGCCAGTCACAGAATCCATGAACGGTAAACAATGGGCAGAGTTAAAGGAGTACATTTGGAATAAATTATTGGGATTTAAGAACCAAGCCACTATTGTTTTAACAAATATGGACGACATTTCTAAAGATGTGTCATACAGCTCACCTTTTCATTTAAAATTTCAAAATTGATGAGTCCGTAACGCCATCTTTGCAGACTCAGATTGCAGAATTAACTTCGAAAAAATAAATTCGATGCCACTTAATCCAGTTTCTGTTTGTGCCTATTGAATATTTAAAATTCCCATACTCATATTAGGTACCATCTATATATTACATAAAAGAGTTATACTTTTGTGTTTATTCCAACTGATAGTAAATACCTTTTATAATGAGTTTACTAATTACGAAGAAAGGTGTTTTTATTAGTCAGCTTTAGATAGAATTTTTTATTACTTCTCTCTGAAAATATACGTTTTTGTAGGTATATGTATGTTTTGTTCACCACAAGAGATAACTTTCTACTACCTTGATATGATTATATGTATTTGCCTTAAAGATCAAATTCCATCAATGTTAAAGTCCACCACGCATATTCCATATTCAAATATGGTGGTTGTATTGACCGTCATATTGTATTGACGGTTTGTCATTACATGTCCATGATGGACAAGATCCAGACAGCTCTTGGGTGTATTTCAAATTTATAAAAAAAAGGGGAATGTCCTGTCAGATTTTATTTGACATCGTGTGTGTGTTTTCAATTAGATTCTTCTTCTTCATGTGGGTGGATTTGGGCTTCCCTCTGACTTTATATTCAGCGAACATCTTTGTTCTTTGAATAAAGTCCAAAAGTCTACTCGCTGAGCTTTTCTGTGAAGGACCTTCCATTAGAGTGCCTTCGCATGACTCTGTCCTGGTTTTAAGACCTAGTAATTCCTATATTCTAGTTCCACCCATTTTACCAGAGCCGTTTTAGCAGCGGTATAAGCGACTCCGCAAGCTTGATCCAGTCCCATGAAAGCCATTTCAGATCCCTTTCTAGCAAATTCATCTGCATGTTCATTTCCTTCAATACTTTTATGACACCTAACACAGTCTTACTGTATTGGTATTTACCAGTTTCAATAGCAACTGGAGGCAATCCCAAACATTATTAGCTTTGTTCAAGCTGCAGTCAGGAATACTCGCAGTACCTACGACTCAAGCGCAGGTTTTTAAAGGCCTTAAAACACAAATATTACGCATGCGTTGTGCAATCTCTGACCAGGTTGACCAATGCTTGAACAAATTCATTATTGTTATAGGCCTGTTCCTGCAGCAATCAGCAACTAGTCAGATGGATCGTGATTAATTGAATGTAGGTAATTTGCTGACTGGTTCGGAATTATTTGATTGAATCGGGCTAGTTTGTGTTTCCTGAAGGAACAAGGCTTAGATTAATTACACTATATGACAATTTTCTTCGGTAGATGCCGGACAGCCTGATTCTTCCCGCGAGCTACATCGTGATGGCAGAGGCCGAGCCCGACCTCAGCACCTTCGAGAACAAGTCCGGCCTGGCGGAAGACATGAAGTTTCTGGCGTCCATGCCGGAGCTTTGTGACGTCACTTTCCTTGTCGGCGACACGCGAGAGCCCGTGTGCGCTGTTAAGGCAGTGTTGGCCGCCAGGTCCAGGGTGTTCCACAAGATGCTGTACCAAGTAAGTTGGCGTCTCATTGAAGCTGTTTATTTATTAATTTACTTATTTATTTATTTATTTATTTATTTATTTATTTATTTATTTAATTATTTATTTATTTATTTATTTATTTATTTATTTATTTATTTGTACTCTACTCTACAGGTCAAACCCATTTACAGAGTAGGTAGAAACAGTATGTACACTGAAAAAACAATAAAAGATGTACAGAATAAAGAAAAACATAAAATTACATGAGATATTACAATATAAAAATTAGATTAATTAACAAATTAGATATAAAGTAAGAACACAGGAGGAGAACAATAATAAAAAGCAAAAAAATAACAAAAAACAAAATAAGAAAAAACAAAGATAGGTAAATTATGCATAACATTTCTTGAAAGTATTCTCATCGCAACTGAATATATCATATTTATGATAATTTATGTTGTAATTATTACACATTGAGAAGACAGGCGAGAACTTGAGAATATTAGTATGCGGCACAGGAAGGTAGAAAGTTTGAAATATTCGCGAATTTAGACTTGGCACACGAAAATTCAAATTACTTAATAGGTATTCACAGTCAATCATGCCATGCAGAAGTTTATGTAAAATTACATGAGAATGACACTCACGCCTCACTCTAAGTGCATTAAAAGAGAATCTTGCAAGCAATTCCTCTTGTGGAAAATCTACCACAGGATATACAGAGTCTAACTTGTAGGACAGCAGTTTTAAAAATGTTCTCTGTACTTTTTCCAAACATTCAATATGGAGATTGTTTGAGTTTCATTGAATGTGTACTAACAAGCACAGGATAAAGACGATAATCTTTACTGTTCTCAGGCCCCAAGTCCCCAACGTAAAAAGGAACCTCCTCCGCGTGAAAACAAGCTTCGCCTCTTCCTGAAAAGGTCCTCAGAGCCCCTACTGAATTTGCAGAATGCTTCTCAGCAGGTATGTTCTATTATACCAGTAATATTTTATTATGATACGATTATAGGACTAGCTCCCTTTGAATCAATAGTTTCATGTAACCAGAAATACAATGTTTGATAGTTCCAGTGTATACATAAATCTTTATAAAAGCGAAACTCATTTATTTTTATACGCGACAAGTGTTAACTACCTTTCTTATCTTCAGGATACAAATTTCATAGTCTAGAGGCTTATACCTACATTTTCATATCACCAGGGGAACTAGATTATGAAGTGGTATTAAGAATACATTCGCTGTTAGTAATTTCATAAATTCTCACTTTCTTGTAAACTTCTTAGTTCTGCCAAACTTATATATACAGGGTGCCCATTATCTATCTCCTTACATGGCTAACTTTGTTAATAGTGGAGATAGAGAATTGGTTAAATTAGCAAAATTGGGCAGAATTAGCAAAATTGGGAAGAGGAATTCAGTACCTCCTTCAAATTTAATTTTAATTTTTAACTTTTCGAGATATTTTGAAAAAACTGAAAATCGCAAAAATTTTTAAACTCGAATATCTCGAAAACTATAAAAGATACAAATAAAATAAAAATACTGTGTGATAGATAGTGTTTTTTACGTGGCATTAAGCGGTGATTTTGAAAATTTCACGGGCATCTTAGTTTTTCTGAAAAAAAATAAAGTTATGTTTTTTTAAATGGCAACCATAATTGTCTATGGTATCAATAAAAAGCTTATTTTTTTCTGATTTCAAAAATATAATATTTAATAAAAGACAATGTTTATTATCTTTTTCAAGGCTACAAGGAAAATACCATTTGCAATCAGACATATATAACTAACCAGACTAAACCAGACTAACTAAAAATAAAACCCAGGGTAGTCACGACCGACTATAGTTAAAAAACAATAATTTGAAATTATATAATATATGCAAGTCTAGTAATCGTTTGGTTGCTCCAGTTCTTTTTCCTTCTTTTATTTATTTGGTTTGAAATTTGAAGCCGAAATAGGTATTTTTTATCATTTTTTGCAGAATTGAAGTAGTTGCCAAATAAAAAATAATGGTAAAAGGCATTTAAATCAACTTGGCTTTTCAAAGGAATATCTTCTATAGGTAAAGTGGTACACAATTTTATGGTGTACCGCTCTTTCTTTCATAAATATCTTCAAAGTGATTATAGAGCTGAAACTAGTTTTTTAAATAGTACCATAATGGTATTGAAGTACCATTAGAAAATATAACTAATAAGCAATCTACCCATAGGTATGGTTATTTTATCTGTAGGACCAAAAGAACTAAAATTACAGTTGAGGGAAAGCACTTCAGCTGAAATGTCACTTCTGTTATATCGTTAGATTCAGAAAATGACGTAAATTGCAAAAATATGATAATATACAGGATGTTCCATATAAAAATCGAGAGTTGATATTACTTCCGGTAAAACCAAATGTGACAAAAAGGTAATTTTTATTTCAAAAAGTGACCTTTGAAGTACTGTGTTAGATTGGGTAACTGTATATTCTCTACAGTTACCCAGGGTACCTCAAATGATAATACATAATATGAAATTTATTTTACAAATAATGAGGGTAATAAAATAAATTTGATTCCTTAAGAGATACACCTAATAACATTCGTGTTACTGGTTACATGAAATTTGTGAAAATATTAAATAAATTATATGACATTAGATAAAATACCTAGACCGATTTTGTTTATCTGGTATGTTATACATAGAGAGGCTTCACCCAGCAGCTGGCACCTATCCAAGAGGTAATCCAAAAAGTTTCCTCCTCCAAAATTTGCCCGTCTTACTGCCTGTCTTTCTTTATAGATACCAAGTTCACTGATAATATTTTATTATTTGGTTACAACAAAAATAGTGCGTTTCTTATTAATGTAATTGATAAAATGAATATACGAGAATAGGGTCTCTGCTGCTTCCTGTAACTGTTACAAAAAAAATTCCATAGGTCATACTTCGGGTTAAACATAGCTGTTGCTTAAAGAAAAGTGAATTGCGGGTCGGGTAAGTAACCAAATATGTTAAAAAAAGCCCAATGAAACCTTGCGTAAATAGACAACAACTAGGAGTGAATAAGGCATACTTATTGCGCTGCCACTAGCGTCTTTTCAGGCTCGCTCCTTGGCTCCTTGTTTAAATTTGTTAATTCAATTTTGTCTATATATTGTCTGCAATTGTTTATTTGTGGTAATATCTCGATATTCTTGATTTAATTAAAATTAACTAACGCTACATTATGTTCGCAACGATAATTTAATTTATTATCAGCTAAATCATCCATTTAATACTAAGTCAAAAGCAAGTAGAAGCAAAGCTATATAAAACACTTTAAAATACTTGAAATTTATATTGTTACTGTAGTAATGTACTTCTATGACTGCAGTCAGTGCCTATATTATTTAATGTTTAAAAAATTACCCGTTAATACCAACAAAAAACTTTCTAAGGTGAATTACAAATTCAAACTTAGTGTTAGGTAATAGCAAAGGTACCAATACAGGGTGAGTCACCTAAGACGCCTCGGTCCATTACTAAGTTGCTAAAGAATATAAATTTTTTTCCTTTTCGGGCATAAGGTACACCACTTGGCGCCATCTTTTAAAATTATTTTGGAACATACAGACCCAATGCAGAGGGGTGAACCAAACTTATATTTTTTTAAATGGAACACTCTGTATTTTCATCGAATTCGATTCGCCTTTCTTTTATCTGCAAAATGATATTTTATTTTTGAAATTTGGATGCGGCGTTGCCAAGTTATCTTCAAAAAACGCATTTTGCAGAGACGCCCTAAAAATCAACTAAATGGTATCTTCAGTAATTGAGAAATTATATTTCGCAGGCACATAGTAGGTACTATCTTCGTTCTTCATCGCTACGGTTCTGAAATACGCATTTTTTGTATACAGTGTTTTTCACAGGTGTAGTAATTTATCGATTTGCATAACAGCTGAAACTCAATTTTTTAAGTGGAACGCCTGTCTCCATTGAAAAGGACAGATAAATATCTTCAACTTATTTACTTTGCATGACATGTTTAAACTTAACAGCTTTTCAGAAAATCGAGGGAATTTCAGCTGTTCGAAAATTGATAAATTCCTACTCCTGTGAAAACACTGCAAAAAATGCAATCACACTGTACAAAAAATACAGATTTCAGAACCATAGCGATGAAGAACGAAGATAGTACTATGTGTCTGCAAAATACCTTCTCTTATACATTGAAGATACCTTCTCGTCGAAAAATACAGGGTGTTCTATTAAAAAAAAATAAAATTGGTTCACCCTGTGTCACCTCCAAAATAGTATTTTGTTGCTTGAAGGCAAATTCTAACAAACCATTATTTCGCCCCTTATCCCCCTAGCGATTTTGGAGGCGACGCCCATGTGTGTGAAGACCCTATTTTTGTAGTAAATACCTATTATAAAATACATTTTTGTTGCAGCCAAATGTTGTAGTTAGTTTTTTAAGCACCAAACTGCAAAACATTGCTAACCACCCTAACGTAGGTTGACATCCCTAAAATACGGAGAAAAACCTGTATATATTTTCGGTACTGTGGCATGGTGCACAAATAATTACTTAATATCTCCAGATAATAACATGCTTTTGTATCCACATGTGACGTCTTCGACATATAGGTAGTATGTAGTTTGTACATTTTATGTATGATTCACACATTCGTTTGTGCATGGTTTTTGATCAACTTATATAAATTTTTAATCATTACTTTACTGTCTTCTGTAACATGCAGATTTTAACATGATTATTTTTACTTCAGAAGCAACAATCAGTGACAACAGAAGTACGATTATATTATTTCCAAGTTTCAATAAACACTGTTATTTATTTTTTCACCTCGATCAGCACAATCGATGATGACATCCGAAGATTGTCCACGATCGAAAATTCTAATTCAGTGTGTCCCAAATTATAGAACAAAATTAACATTTTTTTTAGTTGAGATTAAAAAAACACGCCGAGACCGGTCAATTAATTCCCACTTTTATGCAATATTTCCTGTTTTTTGAGCCATGTTTTTTATTTCTCTCCATTTATACCAATGTAAAAAATTGAGTAAGAAGGAATTAAATGAAAACAATTTTTTGTACAAATTTTTGTACTAACTCAACAACTCAACAATATTTCAAAAACAGTTGATGATAGGAATAGGGCAATAAAAAAAAATTAAGTTATCTCTTTTATTAACCCAGATATTGGACTTACGCGCACTAGGTGGACACCCTGTATATAAAAAGATTCAGTTCAAAATATGTAATAAACAAACACTAAACGGCGGCCATTTACATGCTTAATGATGTCACTTGTGTTTTGGTTCCCGTTTAAAATAGATCCTTTTTTTAAATTTTCTAACTTCGATTCTATTCTGAAAAATGCAAAATTTACATTTTTAACACGCATTACAACTTTTTTGTGGATGTATTACTAAGTATCTGTAGGTTTATAAGTTGATTCGTCTGATACCTACGGAAAACACCCTATTAAGATAATACAATCGTGCATATGATGACCTATTTTATTTGTAATATTGTACAGGGTGATATATGTTTTATTTGATAAATAATGATCGTTGATACACCCCCGCACCTCCGCCTCCGGCAAATTTCTAAAGTAATTAATAATTTTGTAATTTTTTGATTTATATGCGCTGACATACTAAATATGTAGGTACACCGTATTTGGTTAAACAAAAAAACCTTATTTTTGACCACACTGTTAATACAGTGTTAAGTGGTGTTGTTTTTAGAGTTTAATAATTCTTTTCGTGTAATACAAATACACAGTTTAGAAGAAAGCGGCTTGGACACTAAAGTGGTCTTTGAAATACTATTATTATAATTTCTTGTAAATGGTTTTTAGAGGCTTCTGTCGTCGAGTGAAATATTAGCTTCTGTATATTGCACCAGGCGGTTGTTCTCATATCATCAATATTTTACTTACTTATAGTCTCGTCCACTTCCCTGTTCTGGCCCACAATTCAAGTTAACTGCATGTTTCAAGTTATTTGATAAGTACTTATATTATGTACTGTCCGACTTCATACATTTCCAATTTATATACAGCCCACTTCCCAACAGCATCAGACACTCATCATTGAAGAATTCGAACCCGATGTTTTCCGCCAGTTGATAGAGTACATCCATACAGGTTGTGTCACTTTGCAGCCCAGGACACTTTTAGGTGAGACTAAGCATTTGCTAAAAGCTCTTGAGCAAGAAAATTAGTGTATATAACGTGCTTCCTATTTTATGCATTTCCCGAATATAACACTTGTGGAAATATATTAAGTTTATTTATTTTAGTAGCATATTTTTTATAGACATATATAATTTATTATTTTTCTTAACTGTATACTCAAACTTCAAACAGCTTTTATAACACCAAACAATAGTAGTTAGATATCAATAATAATAATATTTATTATTAACAACAGATATGTTTTAATTAGTATACTACTTGAAATTTTAATAGTGGTAAAAAAATAGCTATTTTGTGTAACATACACTATTATAAACTATAGAATTTTAAATAGAAGCCATTGTACGGTAAATGAAAATATCAAAGTGCTTACAAAATTTATTTTTTACGTGTTTGTAAGTAGACTAAGATAATGAAGTGCTGAAGCAGTGAAATCGTATTACTTTTTTTTAGAGCAGCCTCGTTAGACTTTTATTTTAAATAAAATTAACGCTATATTTGAACACCAAAATGATAATATTAATAAGTTTATAATTTTAACTTGTATATATAAGGTGAATGGGAACGCCTTAATTTCCAGAATTTACTACAACCTTAGCATATTCTAATTATAATAAAATTAATATAATTAAACTTATTATAAACGTGCACACAATTTTAATGTAAACTTATAAACATTCCTGTAAAATCAGACATTAGACGTACGTAGGTATAGATATTATTCATCCCTTGAACTGAATATTCAAATAATAACTGGCGCATTCGCCGTAATATCGAAAACATAATGTAATGATTATTAGTCATCTATTTAGGTATATATTCCATAGATAATATACCTAAACTAATTTTCTCGATGATATGAAGTTGATAAGTTTGCATTACCAGAATATATAAGAACCACTACTGGGTTAATTAGGTACAAGGAAAAATTATACAATTAAGAAGAAATATCGAATATTTGAAAATTAAAATATTTAAAAAAAATTTTTCTGTTAAAATTGAATTTATTGCTTCAATAAAAAACAAAAAATCTCTGATTCCCTGCTTAACTTTTCAAACTACTCGTACATTGCATTCTTAAACAATAAAAAAGATGAAAAACAAAATAAAACCAACCCATAAAATAAAATTAAAATAGGAAATCGACATTTTCTTTTAGGTAACCTTGAAAAAGTCCGAATACTCGGACGAAACTTAGGACATTTGTCCATGTATCTGGCTGAAAGTCTTCTCTTTTTGTTTAATATTGAATAATTAAAGAACAGCATTCAACGTGATTATTGTATCTCGCAGGAAACTGAAAATTTTTTATTAAACCCAACTCTTACGGCTTCCTCTTTCCAAAAGAATGTTTAAAATAATTTTCGCTGTTATGCAATGGTCATATACAAGGTGCTGAAGTAAACTTATATTTTTTTAAATGGAACAACCCAATTTTCTTTTCATATTTTGCTAGCCCTGACGAAATACATTAAAATGATATAGTATTTGTGGGGGTTTTAATTACTAATGCTACCTCAAACACCCACAATTAATTAATTACTAATACTAATTAAAACCCCCGCAAATCTATATCATATTTTACTGTACTTCGGCAGGACTATCCAAATATGAAAAGGAAATTGGGGTGTTTTATTTAAAAAAAAATTAAACTTACTTCAGCTTTGTGTATACCCTGATGATCTCATGACAGCGAAAATAATTCTAAAATATGCCCCCTTTTGGTATACGCCACTGATCCGAATTTAATTTTTACATCTTACATATTGTTGGAACTATGCTCTGTCCACGCACTAATGGCGGACCCTGTATACAGTGTGACATAGATTAAGGGGGGCTCTTTTCCCTCTTATTTTTTTAGATACAATTTCCAAATTTGGCATAGTGGAAGTAGGAAGGCAATTTTTTGACATAAAAAGTACCTATTTGCCACTTCCGGTTTTACCAGAAGTATCTAATACCAACTCTCAATTTTTATATGGTAACATATGGTATATTTTTGAAACCTACGTCATGTTTTGAATCAACGATATAACATAAGTGGCTTGTCAGCTGTCAAATTAATTTTTGAACTCTATTTTACATTTAAATTTAGAGTGCCTTGACCATCCCCGATTAATTCTAATAAAACATAGCAACTATAAAGAAATAGAGTTGGCGTCAAAAACATTAAATTTCTCTATCCATAGGGCGTTAAAATTCTTCAAAATGGTTATAGAGCTCTTTATAGAGAGGTTATAGAGCTGTAGAGTTTTTTAAATAAAGAACCATAATGGTACGAAGGCATCATTAGAAAGTACAATTAATAAGCAATCTACGCATACGCTTATTTTATCTGTGGGACCAACAGAACTAAAATTACAGTTGAGAGAAGGCACTATAAATTCAAAAGTAAAATAGAGTCCAGAAACTAATTTGTAGCTGAAATGTCACTTATGTTATATAGGCATTCAAAAAATTACATGGGTTCCAAAAGTATAATAATACATAGGGTGTTCCTACGAAAGCGTAGAAAGAACATCGTGTGAAATAATTTTATAATTGCCAGTTTAAACTGTCAATTATACATAATTGCCAGAGCAAACTGACCATTATCTATAATTGACAGTTTAAACTGCCAATTATACATAATTATAATTATACATAATTGCCAGCTTAAATTGACTATTATAAACTGGCAATTATACATAATTGCCAGTTTAAACTGACAATTATAAACTGTCAATTATACATAATTGCCAGATCAAACTGACCATTATCTATAATTGACAGTTTAAACTGGCAATTATAAAATTATTTCACACGATGTTCTTTTATAATTGCCAGTTTAAAATGTCAAATATATATAATTGTCAGTTTAAACTGTCAATTCCAGATTGCCAGATCAAACTGACAATTATCTGTAATTGACAGTTTAAACTGGCACTTATAAAAGGACATCGTGTGAAATAATTTTATAATTGCCAGTTTAAACTGTCAATTATACATAATTGCCAGAGCAAACTGACCATTATCTATAATTGACAGTTTAAACTGCCAATTATACATAATTATAATTATACATAATTGCCAGCTTAAATTGACTATTATAAACTGGCAATTATACATAATTGCCAGTTTAAACTGACAATTATAAACTGTCAATTATACATAATTGCCAGATCAAACTGACCATTATCTATAATTGACAGTTTAAACTGGCAATTATAAAATTATTTCACACGATGTTCTTTTATAATTGCCAGTTTAAAATGTCAAATATATATAATTGTCAGTTTAAACTGTCAATTCCAGATTGCCAGATCAAACTGACAATTATCTGTAATTGACAGTTTAAACTGGCACTTATAAAAGGACATCGTGTGAAATAATTTTATAATTGCCAGTTTAAACTGTCAATTATACATAATTGCCAGAGCAAACTGACCATTATCTATAATTGACAGTTTAAACTGCCAATTATACATAATTATAATTATACATAATTGCCAGCTTAAATTGACTATTATAAACTGGCAATTATACATAATTGCCAGTTTAAACTAACAATTATAAACTGTCAATTATACATAATTGCCAAATCAAACTGACCATTATCTATAATTGACAGTTTAAACTGGCAATTATAAAATTATTTCACACGATGTCCTTTTATAATTGCCAGTTTAAAATGTCAAATATATATAATTGTCAGTTTGATCTGTCAATTATACATAAATGCCAGTTTAAACTGACAATTATCTATAAGTGACAGTTTAAACTGGCAATTATAAAATTATTTCACACGATGTCCTTTCTACGCTTATGTATGTTCCACATAAAAATCGAGAGTTTGTATTACTTCTGGTAAAACCGAAAGCGGAAGAAAGGTAATTTTTATGTCAAAAAGTGACCTTCAATGAGTACTTCTGCCATACCAAATTTGAAAATTGATCTAAAAAAATAAGAGGAGGAAGAGGGATGTAGGTACCTACCATGAATCTGTGGCACACTGTAGGTTATTTTTAACATTCTTAGGGCCGGCCTTTCCACCTCCCATTAAGTTCCTGATAAGTATTTGGAAGATTAGAATGTGACATTTCAGTATTTCAGTTTTCACAGTCTAATCTGCCAAATAGTTATCAGGAACTTAATGGGAGGTGGAAACACTGGCCCTTAGCCTAATAATTCTGTTTGTAGGTGTTATGAATGCAGCGGATTATTACGGTCTCGATGAACTTCGCAGGGCGTGTGCTGGCTTTGTGCAGTGTTGCATTAACGTTGACACGGTTTGCGCCCTTTTGGCCTCCGCGGAACGCTATATCCAGTACAAATGCACAAAGTCCTTGGTTCAAAAGGTAAGGCGTATAAAAATAATAAAAGAAAAATACCTCATGACATGGCTGTCCAAAATACTCTCAAAAAATATTTCAAATACTTAACCAATAATTCCGAAGAGTAACTGAGAGTTTTTAAATTCAAATAAATAACTTTGTTTTAATTAGTTTCTGGTACTTTCATAAGTGAATTTTAGAATATATTAAGAGTTTTTTGTACTTCAAATAATACAATTACATGAGTTTCTATCAACTTAGAGGAACACTCTGATCTTACGGAGAGTGGCCATTAAAAGTGACACACGCTGCGAACATATATCTATATAAACAAATATATTTTATGATTGCATTAAGCCTAAGAGGAGGCACCGAAAAGCGCTCATAGGACCACACACTTCTTTTAAAAATTCTCAGCTATTTTTTGTCAGATCTCGGCTTTAAAAATGAAACCGGACGCCCTGTATGTTTGTATATTTTTGGATAAAGCGTTTTCTCACGAATCAACTGATATAAGGTGAATAGCTGTATCTTCAATAGTAAGCTAGATATGTTCACAAGAATGTAAAATAAGGGTAAAAGAGAGAGATCAATAATTTGTGAAGACATCACTATTGTGGTACATTCTTTTGGTTATATCTTCCTTACTATTAGAGATAGGTTCATCCATATAGGGTAGACGCGAGTACTCATTCACTCTAGTACTCAAGAGTGCGCGTAACTAAGGAATTAATAAGAGGACCACTTTTAGTACCAATTGACAACTATAGCCAAAGATGAATTTCGTGAACGTGAACATCCTATCATCATGACGAAGGCACGTCACCGATGCCAGGGTGCGAGCAACTTGGCCAGGGTGCCTCTTGAAAATTTTGCTGATCCCCCACTTTTGTAGTAGGATGTAGTGGGGTTCTCTTACTTGCCTATCCATACACAAGGGACCTCCAGCTTTGCACGCTATCCGAGGGATCTTCTACACAAACCTTACCTAAGTTTCCATACATCCTACGAATTCACTGAGAAATAACCACACTAGAAGGTGGGCAGGCATCGCAGGTTTTTCCTGCTTGGTCATCCATCCAAATACTTTTTTTTTCTCTAACGCTCCGGGTAGTGTCGGACTCCTACCGGCTAAACCCCTCTCTTTTCCATTTTAACACCTCGGCACGTCAAAAGACTGACCTAGAAATGTAAGTTCCAAGCTTCTTTCCAAGCCGTCTCCCTTGTTTTCTTCCTACTTGTCACCTCAGGTCAAATTCCTTTTCCTCCATCGCATTCGTTACAAACCCCATTATCCTCTTCCAGTTCTCCGCCTTCTGTAGCGCTACCTCCATGAAATTGTCCTCCTTTTTTCCTCCTCCCGCCTCATACACCTAAAAATTATGTGTGAGGGGGTGTCTTATTCTTGGCAGTATATACACCTATCGTCATCACTCTTTTTAATTCTCTCCAGAAAAGTACCAAAGTTTCCGTGTCCCGTTAGAAACTGCGTCACATGAAAAATTACCTCTCCATGCTTGCGGGTTACCCACTTCGAGATATCCTGTATTAGGCTCCTCGTCCATCTGCCCTTTTCGCCCGTGTTCCATTCAGCTTGTCAGTTCCCCAGTGTGCTAGACCTTTATCTTTTTTTTTTTTCAGGAACAGGGCTATGTTTCTGTGCCTTTGGATGTTTATCTCTTCAACCCATATCGGCGCTCCATATAGCATGATGGAATTTATTACCTCATGCCCCCCATGTTTGGCATGATCCTTCTGAGGTCCCCTATAGAGTTCTTTCCGCCTTTCCGCAGGCCTTCTCTATATGAGGTCTATGAGATCCATCCGTTAGAGATTTATCTAATATAATACCTAGGTATTTGACCTGTTTTTGGGGTCTTATCTCCATATCTTCAATCTCAAAGCTAACGTTCTTCCATCCAAATACTAACCGCGATAAATGTTGCTTAGCTTTTCTATAGATCGATCTAATTTATCAACTACCACCTCTCGCCCTGTGTGATGATAAGTGTTTGTCAGGTTAAAACGACAATATAAATTTGTTTCTGGTTTTAGAAGGGACATTTTATAAGGTAGGTACATTATTAATAATTATGGTAACGTTTCAACACTATTGTATAGGGGATTTTTATCACTGTTTTCTGTCTCTAGTGTTACCAGATAGTAAGGTACGCAAGGATATAATAAAAATGTGTAGTAAAATTACATTAAAATAAATCATTTGAACCAATTAACCAAATTTATCGCATCAGTCAGAGAACTTACACAAAAAAATACACAGGTACGTTCTTACCCTTGATATTTATCAGTCTATCAAAAATGCTGTAACTCTATCTAAAATAAAGCATGTCGATGTTGAAAGGATTCAAAGTAAACATTCAAAGATGATTTCTAGAACATGGTTGATGGTAAAGAACAAGGTAGAGGTGGAAAGGTAAGGATGGTAAAGAAAAAGGGATGGTAAAAACAAATTGTCGAAAAAAAAAACAAATGATGTGGTTTCTAAAGCATAGGTACATTGTTGGGAACATTAACAGTTTGAGAAAATCTTTTTTTATATGCAGAAATATATTCTTAGATGAATGGGATCTCAAGAATACACACTTCTATTTTTTACTTGCTTGATGGTTTATATTTGGGATTATATATTATAAATAAAAACGTTTTTTATTTATTAGTGTATTGGTGAGAGAACGCTTTATCTCTATTGTCTGCTTTATCTCTGTTTACATACAAGGGTTGTAATTAATTTCCAAATGAGGAATGTTTTGTTTCAGAAGCATCTTCCAAATTTAGTTGACATATATTTTGAAAAATAAGACGATAATAATTTCCTGGTACATTGGGTGTTATACCAACCATGCTCTTACCACAGATAAACAACTAAAGTTAAAGGATTTGGCCCACTGCCTCCTTAAGTACCTAGTAAAGTGTTTCCCATTTTTATTTTCTTTATTATAGGTTTTGGAATTTGTTGATGAACATGGTAATGAAGTCCTGAACCTTGGCTCTTTTACACTGCTACCTCAACACGTTGTAAGGTTAATTTTGGCCAGAGATGAATTACAAGCCGACGAATTTACCAAATTTCAGGCTGCTTTAATGTGGGGTAAGAGAAAACACTCACACGATGACAAACTCTTTCCTCCCCTTCATTCACTGACGGAATATAATCAGGAAAACACGGTCTTGGCGAACCCTCGGCTGTCTAAGCTTCTGAGCTCAACAAATAATGTTCGCCTTCTACCCCTAGTAACATAATATACTATTTTAAACGCCCCCTCAGCAACACTCCCTTCGCCCCGTTTTTTAATTACTATAAAGGCATTGAAGTACGCGAGCATCCTTCTTAAGCAGTTCGCATGATACTGCAAAATCATCTTCAGTCAGCGATCTGTCTATATTCTTGCTGAAAACATTTATTTCAAGTTTTAATTCAATATTTATAAATCAAATGCTTCGTAATTATTTCACTAAAAGAATCAATAATGTCAACATTGCATTAAGACAACTGAACTGATCCACGTAACCTAGTCATTATTTGTATAAACATTTTATTTGGTAATAACAACTACTAACGTTTTATTATAATAAACTTCGTCTTATGTGATACAAGTTCATGAAGTTGTTCGTACAGCAAAACTTTCAGTTAGGTGAAGATGTTTTAACCAATCAGAATCCATAATCAACACGCGTGACATCATGAAAAGCCATGATCATTGAAGTCTAGAATTGTTGGTGTTGGCCGTAGGTATAATATCTTTCGGACAAGATGAGTAACCAAATCACAAATATGGATCAAAGATCTCTCTCTAAATATTTTGATATCTCTCTTTTGTTTTTGTTTACGCTGGTTTTTCCATAGCACATGCCTAAAATATGCATTTATGTTTTAAGCTCTCTATCTATCTCTTTTAGATACACAAAATGTAAACAGAGACAACCGTTCAACGACTTGATACACCCACTCGAATTCTCGACAAGAACCGAACTATTACAATTGCTGTATCCGTCGTTTACCAGCGCAAATATTTACTATTTACTCCATTTTATTACGGTTGTTTTCTTGGTGGTGGTACAATTTTTCGTTTTCTGTCATATTCAACTATTATCCGATAATACAATTTTGATTATTAATTACATATACTTAATATGAGTGCTTGTTTGTATTTATATGAATTTTTAAGTAAGTAAATAAGAAGCAGCATTTAATGTAACATAACATTAACATACCAATAGTTGACAGTTCATTTAATTTAATTTTACTCTAAAATTGTGCTTGGTTTATATGAATAGCAGATTTGGTGAGTTATATCAAATATCAAGTTAAACTAATTTCAATTCTGCTCTTAATAAAAGTTTGATTATAATTACAAAATAAAATATTTAAGCAAATAACGATTATGTCATAGTTACCAAATGAAAAAAATTTAAATATTATGATGATTATGAACTTATTTATTTAAACTATAAATTTATTTCCCCATATTCAAATTTACCATTTAGTAAACTTAACTAAATACTAGATATAATTAGCAATCCTTTCTCTGAGTGTAGCAACGTTAGAAAAACGTCGAAAGTAAATCGCTGTGTATTTCCAATTTTAGGTAAGAAGTTCTGCGATAACAACCCGAGTACCAGCATAAAGGATGTGATAGGTAACTTCCTCGAGTACATCCAGTTCCACAAAATCCCCGCCAATGTCCTCATGAGAGAGATCCACCCGCTAGGACTGGTACCCTACAGTATCATTATGAATGCTTTAGCATACCAGGTGCAGTAGTTAATGCTTTTTTTCTAAATTCAGATTTTATACGCTATGCCGTTCTATGCATTGCGTATATTTATTGCTTGGCTTTGGTGCAAAATAGAAACCTATACATAGAATAGAATAGAATGTTTGATAGAAAAAATGCCTGGAGGTTGTGAACTTCCTGTTCTGCAAGGCACGTTTTTGTTCAGTTTTAGTAGTAGTACTCACATTTGAACTAGTCTAGAAGAGGAATATGGATATGTAGTTTCCTTTTTAAATGCTGGACAAATAAAAAAAATTGAGAAAGTATTTCTAACGATTCCTACAACTTTTATAATTTGTAATATGTTATTATATGTACAGCGTGAGTCAAGGATAAGTTTCATCCTCGGTTATCTGTCAAAGGATTGATTTTCATGGAAAATCCAAAGACGGGTCGATTTTTATTTGAAAGTAACATATTTCTATATTATTGACATTTATACAGAGTGTCTCAAAAAGGAGATGTTTACTACAATCTATATTTTTTAATAAGTGTCCTCTCACAAATACATTGATATAAAGTATAATGGATATAGCTCTAATAGTAAGGTTGTTATGTCCATAAATGGTTACCATATGAGTAATATGTTGGATAAAGTCTTTGTATAGCAACTAATCACTTTTTTATGGCACTTTTATAGGAACACTCTTTTATGGCATATCTCCCTCACTATTAGAGTTATATATCAAACCCTAAATCAATGTATACTCTTGGGAGGACGTTCTATGCATATCGAAAATACACAAATACACAGGGTATTCCATTTAAAAAATACAAGTCTGGTAAACCTCTCCTTCTTGAGATACCTTGTATAATGTCAATACTATAAAAATGTGTCAACCTTCAAATAAAAATCGACCTTTCTCTGGATTTTCCATGGAAACCATTCCTTTTAACAGATAATCGAGGACTCACCCTATATACACAGTGTGTACTATTTTGGTGATGCATGTATTGGTATCTTGGAAACTATAAGAGATGGGAAAATGGTTAAATGGGGAAAGTTTCAGACAGTCATGTTACTAATTTAATGGCGCTTGTAGACCGGTCCTAGCTCTTCAGGTTTTTGAGTTAGTTTGAAAAAAAGTAAATATGGCGATTTCGAAAATTGTCTCTTTTCTGTAATTCATTTAAGAAAGTTGATTATGGTTTCTCGCAATCGAAACGTCGCGATGAAAATCTAAATATGGAGTGAAATCCCTCTAAAAAACTTGTTGGGAAAAAGTGTGTTCAGATTTTAAAAATTCCTCTAAATAAAAAAGTTAGACGATTATCAAAAACCCCACATATACTTTTTTTCAAACTAATTTAAAAACCTGAAGAGCTAGGACCGGTCTGCAAGCGCCATTGAGTTACCAACAGGACTGTCTAAAACTTTCCCCATTTAACCATTTTTCCATCTCTTATAGTTTCCAAGATACCAAT
This sequence comes from Pogonocherus hispidulus, assembly GCA_963924545.1. Classification (NCBI taxonomy): domain Eukaryota; kingdom Metazoa; phylum Arthropoda; class Insecta; order Coleoptera; family Cerambycidae; genus Pogonocherus; species Pogonocherus hispidulus. The sequence goes on along the minus strand of OZ004698.1, from coordinate 43,564,923 downwards.
GCATGCATCACCTAAATGGTCCACACTGTAATTTGACAACTGTAGGAACCGTCAACATATTTTCTTGACATCTTCATCGTGTGAACATTTTTTTGCATGCGGCGAATGATATATTGAAGTACAAAATAAGGTAAAATCGTCAATTGTTAGATAGGTAATTATCACAAAAGCATGCAAACTTCGTACTTCTTTCTGAAAATACCCGCCTTAGTCAAAAGGCGGTTTTCACGCGAAATATCTTCTATCAAATAATAACCATATAATATAGTATCTCTCTCTACCCACATTCAAAACGCAAGGGTTAGCCCATGTAAACAAATCTTAAAGTTAACCTTAAACCTTAAAGTTTTCGGTTGCATATGAAAACTATGCAAACTAAGATGTGCATGATTGATTTGTTCAGATAATGTATATTTTATAAGTGTGGAGTTGTTTTCAGTTTGTCAATGTGGAAATTTAAAATAAACAGCTAAAGATGAAAACTATATCCATTAGCTTGGATTGGAGTTAAATAAAAAATATCTAACCATGTGATGACAATAATAATTTGAAACGTTTCATAATTGAACCTTTAACACTTTGAGGCCCGGTTTTTCCAATAAGGAGTTAACTCACAAGTTGCGGTTAACTCTGAATTATCTGAATACTGCAGATGAAGGTAGAGTTAATTAGAAATGTCACAGTATAATATAATCAAACAGGTCTTGGATTTTATGTTCAGTAAGTCTGTGCATTTTCTATTTAAAATTGTTATAATAGATGACGAAATAAATTCATAGAGTAATTATGAGAATCCTTGAAGACTGGAAATGTACGCTCTTATACTGTTGAAAATTTTATAGAAAAGATACAATATATTATATATTTATTTGTGATTAAAACTGGCTTCTTTTTGTTTCCAGCATACCATTCCACATTTTGAGTTCTATAGTTTTCTTTTCAGCTAAGGGCCTAGTTTATTAATTGATAGTCATGAAACAGAAAATGTTTAAATATCAAAAATAAATGTTTAAACGTTTAATGTTTATTAAAATGTTATCTATTAATACTTACTAGCACTAAGAAAATATTGAAGCTTATTCAAATAGAACTCATAGTGCTTTTAATTTAATACTTTTCTGCGAATGACAGAACGACAAACATAAAAATCAGAAGAGAATCTCGAAAGTATTACAAAATCACGAAAAACTCATGCCAACTTAATATTTTGTTTCGTAAACTTGAAGTTTATTAACTCAAGCAGATATTATTATTGGAAAACACTTTCAAATGTACCTTAGAGTTAACTCAGTTAACACATAGTTATAAGTTACTAGGCTCGTGTAACTTCCAATTGAAAAACCGGGCCTTAGATATAAGATATATTGGTTTTATGTTGTCAACTAGTCTATTTCACAGGGTGTTTCTTAAATACGGTAGTAAATCCTTGAGTCATTTTTAGTAAAAAATTTCCTATAAATTTAAATATATAGGTACCTACATATATGTAATTAATGTTCATTTATGCTATAATTAAGAAATGCAAATCTTAGAGGGGGAAAACTAGACACAATTAACTGAAGTAGTATACCTAATACTACTATAATTACGACAGACTAGTTTGTGTGTCACTTTTTGTAACACACAAACTGAGGAGTGGAACGCTTCCTCACTCAACACTAGTAAAAACAGTAATACAGTATATAAAAATAATGTAGGGCGATTACAGTACTATTAGTCGAGAAACAATAGTAGTTAAATATGTTTAGGGAAACGCTTGATACAGATATAGATAACTAATACAACACATGTTATTAAAACCCTCCAGTCATATTAAGTAGTAATTGCATATTTTATGCTCCTTTTAACTAGGCTCTGCAGACTACAGAATAATAATATGCTTCCCCTCATCAACACAAGTCTGAGATGTTCAGGCTAATTCTTTTGATTGGAATGAAGGGTATATATAAATTATTATGTCTTATAAGATTTGTTTCAACACCGGTGAGTATGTCCCAGTCAAAACCAATAAACACTTTCAATGTCATGTTTTTGGACGAAATTTATTAGCTTAGGACTTTTATAAACCTGTACATTTAACTTAGCTAGATTTAAACTTTGGCCAAATTATATGGAGTTAAAGAGAACGTTTTTTTTTATAAACTCAGTTGAAATACATTGTACAAATATAAGGTTAAGGCCATAGTGCTTCACAATTGCACCAACAAACTTAACGCTTCTGCAACTCTTCTATTTAACTCTCACTAGCTGCATGGTTATTTTTCTGTGGCTTCCATAGCTGTCAATGTCATCGGCTAGATGGTCAAGCACTCCATGTTGCAGGCAGACCCGGCAAGTATCGACCCCGGAAAACTGTCACCAAATCGGGTAAGGCGGCAGGCCCAGGGTCGCTCCATGTCGGTCCAGAGCTCCCTGGACCCCTACGGCTCGAACACGACCCTGAGCAGCAGCGCCTCCAGCGAGCTGGCCTCCTCGGACGGCAAGCATTCCTCCAACCCCTCCAACTAACATAAGGCCACTGCTGCGCCTCAACAGCCCCCTCCCGTGTCCATTTCCCCCTCCCCCAAGCACTACCCCAAACATCCCCCCGCTGTGACCGTTTCTTCCTCCTCCCCTTCCTCCACACCGCACTCCTCTCCAGCGCACTCCTTCACATTCACTATAGTGTTGAAGAAGGTTACGCCCAAAGAGTAATGCGGGTATGGCTTGTTTGAGGAAAGAATACGTGATTTCTGTGTTACCACGAATGTAGTTTTACTGTTAACTAAAAGTCCAAATATGTTTTCAATAAATGTAAATATTTTATTAAATAAATAAGCATATCTGGAAGAATGGCGCTAAGCTGCTCCGACTTTGATAACATTTGGTCTGCATTTCCAATAGGGAGAACTCGTTTCGTTCCGTCTTTTACTCTTATCATGCAGATCCTGCCTTTGCCATTCTTAAAATTTGTATTAGAACTAAGGGTTTTCTCCTCCTAAATACGTATTCATGAATTAACAAACTTGTTTTATTTTATATAAAAATAAACATCTTTTATCAGTCGGTTTGTCACTAACATTCATATTTTTACAGTTTATATAAGTATCCTCCATCTCAAACGCTTTTGCCGAGTAAGTAGGTATTCTTTCAGTAAATTTTTTTGTTTTCGCCAAATTTGCAGAAGATTTTAATAATTTCTTTTCATCAACTAAAGAATTTAGAGGTTTTTATTCTATTTTATTTTCGGATTGGTTTCTAATGGCTTCAAGATTTTGAAACCATTCTCTTTTTTACGTTGAAGATGTGAACAACTTTAGTAATAGGAAACGTAACAGGAACTTCATTTGAACACTCAGCACTCTGTTTCTTGTTTTGAAAGATAACACCAATTATTTTATTGTTTATTAGGTAACAGACCAAATTTTATGAAATAACGGGCGGTTTAAGCTTAATGCTCACTTGAATGTCATCGTCTTTGAACGATGGTTCTCGTCAGAATACGATCACTATATAATAGAGTTGCCGGTGACGGAAACTGCACAGACATTTATATGTCTATGGAAAATTGAGCGTTAAGCTTTGTTGCCAACATCAGTTCGAATTACTTAATTCTTTAATAAAATAAAAGAATAAGGTCAATCATTGGTAATATTTGCAATAATAATTCATATTCACTACGTGCTTTTATAAATGAAAATTTATATAGTAGCTTACAAAAAAGTAATCAGCTTTGATATGGTGTCTTAAAAATATGTATTTTTCTTATTTGAAAGATACATATTAAAAAGAAGTGCAGGGTATCTCTAATTTTAACTTCTTCTATTTTCATATTTTTTAAGATATTTAAAAAATTCAAAGTACCTCCATATACAGCCTTTTCTGATTTTTAAAAATCTAGTGAAAAGTTTTCTAGTTCTAACGCATACAGATGGTGAAAAAATATTTTAGTGGAATACCATTTTTACTGATTTGCAGTACCTACCCTTAAAAAATATATACCTAACCCGTATCTATACCCGTAATAACCCGGGTCGGTTAATAGACATGAGTAAGAATAGATAAAGGTGCTTACATTTTACATTGTTTCACTATTGTCTTGAGGAAGGTAATGCTACTTTTTTATTTGAAGGAGATGCCGAAAACAACTACTCCACGAGCAATGGAGTGGTTGTTTTATATAGTTCCATGGATATGCCGGAATAATGCATCGCCAGTCGTGACACATTGCCCGTGGAGTAGATGTTTACGCATCTCCTTGAAATAATTAAGATGTAAAGTGTGTCATCTATAAATATGTTATATCTCTGTCTAACTGCCTTATGCAAGGGTGTATCCCTTTCTTTTTTATTGTACCAGACCACCAGACTCCTGTACTTTCGTACCGTGTATGACCCTTGGTACTAAATACAAAATATTCGATGTTATCTCCAAAAGCAACCATTTTATTAAATTTAACAATTTAACAAAATATATATTAATTATTCATAGTTTGCTTCTTTTGGGATTACACCACTTGTAAAAACAAAAAGCAGAAAACCAGAAGTATACAAATTAAATATTCAAAGTGTAGTAACAAGGCAAACTTCTAAAGTTTGACCCAAAAAACCACTGTATAACGTGTGATAAAATAATATTTGATATATTGACTAAATTTTATCAGTGGTTTTTTAGTTTTATACAAAATTCTATAATATTACATGTCATATTTTAAAAATATGTCTAAATAAAATAGTTATTATAATAAAATTTAAAAGAAATTAAACACTTAACTAGCTTTCTTCTAGACGTTTCGAGTTGATCCTCAACTCTTCTTCTGTAGACTATTTGTATAAGAACTCTTTATATGAAAAGAGAAGTAGTTTTTGTCAGATTGACATTTCTAATTCAAATTGTCATCACATGCGCCTGATCACTATGATATTATTAATTTTCCATTGGTAACATCTTTTTGGAGTAGAGGTAGCCATGTTTGATCTATGAATATTGTTTCTGATGAGATACAATTATCACCATTAAGTTTAATGAAAGCACTTTCTTTTAATTTTTTTTTTAACCGATTTTTCTTCCTTTTGTAAAACTTTAGCCTTTGTCCAATCAACTCGGTGACCGTTATCCCATACATGTTTTACTAATGTAGACCCATCAACTTGGTAATCCCTAACATAATTTTTATGTTCGCGGATCCTTATTTGTAATTCATTTTTTTTTGTGTAATCCCAAAAGAAGCAAACTATGAATCGTCAAAATACACCACAAATAAGTTACAGACATTATATATTAATTATATTAGGCCAGAAAACAAACCCATTATTTTGATCAATATGACATCTACTATAATTTAGTAGGTGTTGTTTTGATAAAACAGTAAACAATGAAGTTTAAAACAAAGCTATCTTAGGAGAGTTGAACCAAATAATTATTATTTTTATCCTTGATTATCTTGGCAGTTTTTTCGTAAACCCATAAGAGCTATACTTACATTCTCTAAATGTCACTGTCACATCTGTAGTACTGTGTTCTCACACAGTACTACAGATCACTAAAAATATATACTGGGTTTCATTAAAAACAATATGTCACCCTATATGTATTGGAACTAGATAATTTTGAATGCGATTAAAAAAATATTATATGGGGTCAAATTAGAGTTGATAGTCTGTATGACTGTCTATTCTCGGTTCATTTTGATATAGGCTATTATATATTTTTCAACATTATGTCGTAAAAATCAATACAATATTCGTATGTGGGCAAAAAAGATGGCAATTTCATTGATTCCATCCAGTACTAATAAAAATACTTCTAACAACGACTTTAAAAAGAAGACATTGATTTAGTAAAAGTATACTTTTTAAGAAGTAATAGGAACAGTAAACCCTATTATATTGTTTTTGGAATAATAATTATTAACAAGACCTCGCTTTTAATGTAAATATTATTTTTTGGAACTCGCATTGTTGACTTATCCAGGAAAATCCCTCTAAATTGAAATTGGATTAACAATATTTTTTGCTGGGTGTATCACTTCCACTTGTAGATAAGACTCTGAGGGCGATGTGGCAGCTGGTCCATGGGGGGTTATCTTCCCACCAAGTCCAACATCCAAAATCATGTCTTCTGTTTTTACCTGTGATATTTTAGCTATCTGCTTTTCCAGGTTGACATCTTTGATTAGTAAAAACAACTTTTGGAACCATCTTTTGGTATATAGTTTTTAATGTTAAATCTTTTGCCTCTGGTTTTACAGTAGATAGGACCAAGAAGCTTGGTCTTGTTAATAAAAACTTTCCACCATTTCTCTGACTATAAAGTCATGAAGTTAAAAACAAATATTTTCTCTATCAAAGGTTGTACTGGTAATTGTGATTTAGACAATTTTATGATAACGTATTCGTTCCTTAAGTGAGCTTTCCAATTTTACAAATCATTCCATACGGGTAAAATATACGTGGTTATAGTTTTCCCATAAGTATTTCAATATGTAGACAATCTTTTTTAAACATTTTATGATATCCACGAATATCACATTGTCACAATATTGTCGTTCCAAATCAATGTGTATTTAGCAATATTTTCATGCAGTCATACTGAGAAGTGACTGGTGACTGTTGGAGTTCAGATTATGAATATATAATCAGTATTATAATTATTTTTGGTAAACATATATCATGCAGATATATTTATTGTTGTTGCAAAAACAAGGTATGTAAAAAATTCTGTTGATACGATATAAACAAGCATTTCTTAGTAAAATGTCTGATTTGAGACCAAATACTCATGCCTCTAGAAAAATGAGTCATTACAAAGTTTTTACAATGGACTTGTGGTGACTTACGTAATAATTTAGTATTAGTTTATATGTTATTGGTTATAAAGAGGATTTTTTTACATTCACCTGTTATTGCCAATCAGATTTGTTTCTATTAAGAGTTACTTAATTACAATACAAATGACAATCTGTTGGTATTATTTTATATAATGTTCTGTCTTGCACCCATTGTAGGACAACTGCATGATGATATTATTATTATCTATCCATATCATTAATATAGGGTGTTTCTAATTTTTATACTGAGAAAGTATTGCGAGTCGTGCAGACTAGTGTGACGATATTACAGTATTGATATTAAGGGATATTTTCAATTTAAAAACACCCTGTGTTCATTTGATTGTTGTAACGTCTTATCCTCATACCTCATGGTCAAAGAAAATACCCACAATTATCCAAAAATGTTTCCTGGTACCAAAATTACCTACCCTGTTCGAGGCGCAGTGGTGATTTTTACTAATAAGTAGATTTTATGTACCTATAATCGGAAATGAACCAAAAAACAGCTGTAGAATAATAGACATCCCCATCTGTAATACTGTCCTCTAAAGTCTGACTTTTCTTCTAACCAGTTGAGGTCAAGACTTGTACACGTGTAAACACAGATATAAGAAACTATTTTGTTAGTCTTTTTTAAGACATTAATGGACCTAATATCAATACAGATAAGAGCACTGATCCTGATGATGAAGTTTTTTGGTCCATTTTCCTCGGTTACTTGCTGTGTTGATTGTTCTTGCGTAACAGCTTAAGATAAACTAGGTAGCTGCATCAATTAATTTAGTTTTGATAAAGTTTAAAATGTTAGAATTATGAGTCTAAATTTACCAACCATTCTTGAAATATTTCGATTAGAAATTAACGAGAACGTTTATTGCCGATTCTAATTATTTCTTTCTAAATATAATCTAATAAGAAATAATATTAAAGTTTGAAATAACTGATTACGTTAATGACATTTTAAACTTTATAATTGAAATATAATTTTAAAATTATGAATGTTGAATCTGATGTAAATTTCTGTTAAAAAGTAGTAGGTAATAAATAATATTTCTATTAAGTATTTGTACCAAAGTACAGAATTTTATTCTGCTAGATGTAGTAGGTCTGCTTCTTAATATCTATTGTGTATCTGTATACGGGTGTTCTACGAAAACTTGACAGCCTTGTATCTTTTAAAGTACGAGTTGAATCAGCAAAATATGTCGATTTTATTTGAAAGAGGATACAAATTAAAATTATTGGTACTTAGACAGTGTGCTCCAATAAAAAGGTGACCGACATTGCATTTTTAAAATGGAAAACCTTATAAGTATATTTTTACGTATTTGGATAGAACTTTTCCTCACAAATGTTTAAGGTTATTATAATATATAGCGCAGTATATAGGGTTTGATGTATCTAGCACTAATAAGAAAACAGATATATCAAAAAAAGTGTATCATAAGAGCAATAAGTATGATGGAAAAAAATTGTCTTTCTAACACTGTCATATTCTCTATCATCTTTATCTTTCTGGGACATCTTAAATAAATGTTAATAATCCGAAAACATGTTCTGCTTCAAATAAAAATCGACCTGTTTTTGGAATTTTTTTAAAACCCATTCGTTTTTAAATTACCGGGTGGTCAAATTTTCATTGAAACACCGTGTTATATCACATTTTCAATAGCTCTCACTATTTGGATAAACAATAAAATGACTTAATTTATTTCGATTTTTAAATATTTTTTGTTGTTTTTTTTTGTAAATTTATTTAGAAAATAAATATATTAATTTTTTAGTACTTTTAGCAAAATCTTCACTAAAATATAATGTGTTCAACCACTATATTCAATAACATGAATTTTGATTATGAATTACGGATTTTTATCCGTAACACATTCCGTTTTTGGTTTGCAATTGTTTCGTATTTTGGTACAAAATTTTTAAAGAGGTAAATTGTAGATTTTTGTTGACGGAATTATTTGTGTGTCAAAGTTAACAATTGGGAAACCGAATAAGACTGGGACTGTAGTCTTTAACTGATGGGCTAATTTTGTATTTAAAAATGAGTAGGTACTTGTTACATTGTACCCCAAATATGTCATTTACTAATCTCGGTAGTTGCAAAGCAAGATGGTCATTACGGATGGTACTCAGAATGGTTTAGACCGTGCAAACTACCCTAGTTAGTAATTGTACTCTATGATTAAACCCCTGTTTTATCGGTGGTCCAATATGTTTGATTAAATGTTAGCTTATAATATGTTGTGTGTTAAGAATTCAGCTATATAGAATATTAACATGAACAATTTTCTGTCTGTTTTGTAACTCAAATCAAATAAGAAATAGGCGTAACCCTTTTTTCAGTTCAAATAATGATTTAGAGCCAGTTTTGGGTTAACTAATCGGACGATATGATTGTGCGTTTATGTGTTATTCAGTCACATTCATGTCGCCTTGTCAGTTTTTTCAAAACGTAATTCTGCTAAAGGCCTTTGATGTAGGTATTACAAATATTATATGGTTGAAATGATGTAATAGAAAGTTTTCTCAAATATAAAATTAAGTGCAGTTTACATTACGTCATTTCTCATATTATGACTTTGGTAAAAATTTGTATTAAGTGTCACTTGTAATGTTCACTTGTCTTGCAAAACTACACATAGGATGAGAACAAACTATAATTTTTCACATGTATATGGAAAAGTTATGACAAATCATATAATGCGAATTACTTCCTTTATTCCCTTTATTCACACCAAAGAAAATGAGCAAAATCTAACTTAAATTATAGAAATACTATGTGCCAACTTTTGAGCCGGTACAGGGTGAAGCTGTAGAAAATTTATATAATAGTAGCTAAGTGAGACTGTAAACGTCCTTCAACCTTAAAATTATCCTTCCATTAGAGAAAAACAAAAGAAAATAGTACTGGACGCTAGGTGGTGCTTGACTACATAATTTTAACTATATGTAATTGTCCTAATGAATGTGTAGTACTCATAATATACCTATAGCTCACACTATGGTATACTGTCAATGTGTGCATTCAGCAGATGAAGAAGTTATCGCTATAATTGGTATTTTGGTACTTTAAAATAAAAAATAAAACAGTAATCACTTCAGATATGTTGGAGTGAAATCTATCGTTTATATTCACTGGCATTTTACTCAAATTTCGTTTTTATATCTTGACAATGAATTGACCAATATAGTAATGTATTTCTGAACGATCTTAAATACATACCTACATAAGAACTGTAATAAAAATATAAGTAAACTCTGTTCTTAAGCATTTTCAGCTGATCAAACACAACCAAACTGAGAAATGCCATAAAATATTCAACAGTTATTCAATATAGCTGTTTGGTAGCAATTAACAGAATTTCACTCAACTGTTCAGTCTGCTGAATGCTCCCAATTAAATATAACAGTCAGAACTGTCAATAATACATAATTGACACTTATATTGTCCAGTATATAATTGACAGTGTTAAGTCTCAATTATTATGTTACGGGGTAACAACAGATATAATACAAAAAATTAGACAAAGTACAGAATAAGGTATAACCAAAATAGGAAAGAAATTTATTTGAGGAAATGTCGGGAAATGCTTTTTCAAAGAGCTATGAGTTTCCAAAGATGGCGATTTAATCAAGGTCTAGGCCTTTTCTTAAATTTGATGGTAAAAAAATAAATTTTCCCAGATTTTCTCTACCAATGTCTCCGAATTTTTTACCAATAATTATTGTACTGAATATTTTTTCGATTATTTCTAATCAGCAACTTATATTTCCTTTTTTTGTCAATAACTCTATAACAGTTGAGAAATTTATCATTTCAAAGTATGCTTTAGATAGCATGTTTTAATTAGAAACAAGTTTATTTCTTTATTACACACGGTTACTGCAAAATATGCATTATCTGCATTATTTTTATTTACAAAGACTTGAATTGTTGGAAGCATTATCGGACAATAACCCCCAAATATTTATTTCTTATTTTATGAAGTTCAAATTTTTTTTTGTCATACCTCATAGATTCACCCTGTATATAAATGCCGATAATTTTAAGCGGCAGTTATAAAATTATTTCATGATAATTTCTTTCGCAGGCTGTTACCATAAATAACTTGTTAATATCTCAAACTTTTCTTGATTCTCATACCTAATCAATCAGTGACAACAGAGAGAGTCAAGCACACCTTTTAAATTTCTGAAAAACCAATTCACCCTTATTATTTATAACTACAATGTATGACACTTAACTCTTGATCTACTGATGATGAACTGAGATGATATTGATCTTGTCAATTTCATGTAGGTACTTTGTAATGAATAAACTGTTATTTCCATTTTTCAGATTTACGTCACAGGGAATAAAAATTTAACTTTTGAGGAGTTATTTAAATAGAATTTCATTCATTAATGATTTTTTATTGTACACAATTAAATAACAATACTTTTCTATTTATGTTAACTAAAATACTTATTTTAGAGATTACAAATTAATGAAATGGTTCAATTCAATCAGTATAAGTAATATATTAGGATTGTTTTGGTTCTCACATGAAGCTGTTCTGAATCGTACTGAGCACGCGCAGTTTAAAAATTCCAAGGCTTTATTCAAACTGCGCACGCTCAGTACAGTTCCAACTAGTTCTTGTTAGAACCAAAATAAGCTTATTGAAACACTACGACACAACTAGACAACAAAGTATATTAAAATAAAATTTATGTGATAAAATATCGAATAAAGTGCTAAAATATTTTGAAATAGCCAGTTTATAGTAGGTAAAATGTTGAATGACAGAATAAAATATGTCAACGGTAAAAACTAAAATCCTCGTAAAATGTATGCAAGTAAAAACCTTTATTTTTGTTAACTGTGGCGTAATTTTGAGCTTATATAACTAAACATTTTTCTTTGGTGCAATAAAAACTAGTTTTTTGCCATTTGCTGTTGCTTCTGTTAAAATAAATGTTAATGTTAAGTGAGTAAACACAAGAAATATTTTTGGCCAGTTATCAACATGGAAAATATATTATTGACCAAATATTTAGATATGTGTGGGCTAAGATGTTATAAAATATATTTATTTACGTACGAGTTGTGTTTTATTTATTTGTTTGTATTTAGTTTTAAAATTATTTATAAAAATGTTTCCTCTGTCATGTTAATAGAAAGTAATTTATTCTTACGAATAAAAACTTTAATATTGGACAATAGCTGTAGGTACTATTATTATTATAAAGTGCCCTTAAAGGTAATTAAGATACTCTTGATAAAATCTTCCAAAATCTCATGTGCTACCATTTCCTTAAACTATATATTTTTATACAATAAAATCTTGTAAAATAGTTTATTACTTAAAGATACTTGTGGACTACAAAGTATAGACGTTGGGTAACGACTAGTTGACAGTAGACAACTCTGAAATTAGTTTAGATACGTAGGTACAATTAAAATTTTGTTATATAACTAACACGTTCCATCGATCGATTGAATGTAACGGCCATATTGTATTAGCTACTTCCCTTTTTACCGGAAGTAGACATTGACTTTCTTATTTTAAATGGAACACCCTATACATTTTTGGATATTTGATGCTCTGTTCTCTCACGAATACAATAATATAGATAAGTAGGCGTTGATGGTCCTATCGCCAAGAATAAGGAACATATGTCCAAAAAAAATATCGCATGAACTCATAACATTCATAGCTTAACAACGAATGCATATTCTATTTCTAATATATCATATTCATTTGGCTCTATCTCCCTTACTATTAGAGACATATCTATCACACCATGAATGTATTTGTCAGTCAGACAACACTATATCTAAATCTATAAAAATATATCGGATAACACTTAAAATAAAATAGCGGATATCTCCTTCTAGTAGAAAGAGAGATAATACAGTATGGGCTATATTTTCAATTGATACGTATGCTATACCTACACGTGACGTGATAGTGATATAGCAGAAACCAAAATTTTAAATAGTTATCTAAATTAGTTTCCGAGGTACGTCTAGTGTCAATTCGAAGTTCTATACCCTGTTTACTCTTTTAACGTTATGAAGAGTTGGGCGCAGGAGTATTCTTCAACATCCTCGAAAACATACTCGATGTATCTTCTAATAGAACAACAGGATCGTCAAATTCTTTGATCTCTCCTTTCTCCATCACCATAACCTTATTGCAGTTCAGAATAGAGTTTAGTCTGTGCGCTATGATGAAAACGGTACAACCTGAAAAATTATCAGCGATAGCTTTTTGAATTAAAAACTCCGTTTCTGGGTCCATGTTGGCCGTGGCTTCGTCCAAGACAACGATCTTGTTTTTCCTTATTATCGCCCTGGCCAAACAAATCAGCTGCCTCTGTCCAGTACTGAAATTGGAATTGTTATCGGTTATTATGAAGTCCAAACTGGGAATTATGCTCTCCAGTTGTATCTTATGGATTGTTGTCCAGATTTCTTCATCAGAATAGTGCTGCAATGGATCTATGTTGCTTCGTACTGTTCCAGCAAACATTATAGGATCCTGCGGGATTATAGAAATGTGTTGTCTGAGGAAATTCAAAGAAAGGGTTTTTATTTCTACCCCGTCTATGGTTATCTGGCCTTCATACTGATAAAGCCTGAATAAGGTGGATATTATGGAAGACTTTCCTGCACCGGTCCTGCCCACTATTCCTATCTTCTGCTTAGATTTTACATGGAAATTTATATTATTCAAAACCTTTTCGTTGGTATTCACGTATGTAAGTGATACGTTAACGTAACTTATTTCGCCTTTACTGGGCCAATTTTGTATTTCAAGCCCTGTGGAGTTCTCCTTTTCTAACTGGGTATATTCTAGAACCCTTTCCACTGATATCATGACAGTTTCCAATTCAGACCACTGCAATAGACCTCTTTGGATTATCATGGACAATCCTGCGCCCTGTGTAATCGCCAGCCCAACATCTCCAGCAGCAATACCTTGAATAGTTGAGCAATAATAAATAATTCTGTTGTAAAAAATAATTCTGTTGCTAGTAAAATTCAAATTTGTTACATACCTATTAAATACAAGAACATTTTTTTTATTTAAACCAATCTCTAAGTGTTTAATTTACCCCAGTGATTCAAATTTGGGTCTATGGGCCAAACTTCCAGGACCATAAGACGGCCCTGGAAAGACAACAAATTTTATGAAAAATATAATTATGCCACTCGATAGAGCACAAAAAGTTGCTGTAAAGTGTTGTTGTTTTTTAATATCTACTCAAATAAAGTTGGAATAAAATAAAAGCCAATTTCCAAAATTCCAATCTTTTTTCAAATATTTCAAAAATTAATCAAGTCAGCCTTGATACTTTTCAGCCATTAGGTTGGTCCCCTGATCACGCATTTAACCTACATCGTATCTCTGACCATTTCCGAGATCCCCATGCATAGACCCGAATTTGAATCAGCCTGTATACTTTCAAAAGCATTTATAACTGAGTTGTATATAACGAAACTGAAACAAATGAGCAATCATTATCATAAGACAGATACCATTATATAAGGCTCTATTAAGTTTTAATTTGGTTTTCTGATTTTGTTTAGTAATTTTTCTATATATTTATGTAAGTGTGCATGCAGGATTGTGTTGTTAGTTTCTAAAAAGTCGTGTTTTTATACAGGGTTATTCAGAACTTATCTCTAAAACTTTGAGGATATGTGCATCCTTAAATAAGAAATCGATATCACCAACAAAATTTATAATAACATTTCCCGTAAGGATTTCCCGTAAACAATGTTTAAAGTTATACCATTATAAAGGACTACGTAGATGGGCAACTGTACTTCAACGACAATCTGATATACCACATTCCTAAGAATGTGGTAAAAAAAAAGTAAACACGTTTTTGTACCTAGAACGCCTGGGCGAATAGAGTTGGAGTGGGGATAATATCTCTATTGTCTATTCAGTCATCAGTCTATGTGTGTACTCTCTGTGTGCCGGTGTTTTATTTATCGTAGGAGTGTTAAACTGTAAAATTTTCAAAATGGCTCATGTGTACAGTAATGCTGAGTTAATGGACTGTTACCAGTGGATTATCAATTACGAGTTAGATTTTGTGAGTGGTTGTTGCAGCAAAATGCTGAAAATCCCCAATTTACTTAATAACTTGCGTTTACAAGATCAGCAACCAGGAGGAACATTCGGTTTAGTGCGGCAAAATTGGATAAGGCGTGCCCAGTACAAGTCGAGGAATATTATTTCGAACAGCTTTTGTAACAAGGTATGTGCAAATTTTTTATAAATTTCATGTTTCTAATACCTAGTAATCAAGTAGCGCAATTCTTCAAAATTAGTGTAACAAAATTTTATTCATTTTAAAGACACGTCACTTTGGTCATATCTATCTATCTTTAAGTTTATTTTAAAGTAAAAACGCTGCAAATCTTTTTTGCGACGGGTGTCGGTATACTCTCAGAACTTCCGAAGTTTTTTTTGTGCTAGCCAGTTTGCATTGCCAATCCCAAGGTCACTCCATTACAGTGGACCAGTATCCAGGGGCGTGCAATGAAACATTTTTAAATAGTTTTCAGAAGCCGCCGAAAAATTTTTTTTTTGCACTACCACATTTCTACATGTATGTTGAACATCCCCAAATTTTATTATGGATAAGTTCTGAATAACACTGTATTCTTGTGTTTCAGTTTTATCATCTTGATATAGATGGAATGGAACGTCAAAACTATATAAATTCAAATATTAATTTATAATATTAATTCCTACATTTTTATTTACAACTTACCTCCTAGATCAAAAAACAAAAACCGTCCGATAATAGTACATAGAAATACTATAGAGGATATGTCCATATAAAATGAAAGCGCTCTCCTAAGGACAAATGACGTAAAATGGGCAGATACATAAATGTCCAGGTGTCTATCGAATTCTTTAGACAAAATGTTCTGAGCTCTGCTGGCCCTTATTGTAGTTAGACCATCTACTGATGCATTGAGATGACCTACTATAGGACTTCTTGCTAAAAGATAATGGATTATTTGTAATAGATTCACTCTCTCCTTTTTTAATAATGTAACAAAATATACAAACTAGTTTTTCAGTTTATTTATCGTTAATTTAGTAGATGTTTAACGTTTATTATAGTTTTCTTAGTTATCGTTCTAACGTTTATTTTTTATTTCGTTTATTTAACGTCGGCCTATTTCCGCGAATAAGGCCAATCACCGACGCCAAGGAAACGAGCAACCCCCAACCTGGAAATTTTGCCGAACCCCCTATTTGTGTAGCAGGGTAGATATCTTTTACTTGCCTATCATTTCATAGACAAGGTATCTCCGGCTTTACATCTTATTCAAGGGATGAAAGTCTTCTACGCAAACCTCGCCTAAGTTTGCATAGCTTCTGTGAATTCACCAACGTACAGGCCGCTAGAAGATGAGGGGACATGCATCGGTGGTCTTCTAAGCATGGTCACCCATCCAAATACTAACCGCGGCCGACCTTGCTTGGCGTTCATATCGATAATATATTTGTTATCGTTTATTTGTTACCATTTATTGATTATTGTATTTATTTGTTTATTTATTTTTCGTGGTTTTCGGTTTGAAGGACGTGTTTTTGCTGTTAGAAATTAATTGAAAGTCAACAACATTCCCCCAATTTAACATATATAAATACATTTTTTTTCATCCAACTCATCCAAAAGTTAACGTGGTGGGGGGGGGTTCTTTAGGCACCTACTGTATAGTCATCCTAGTAAATGTAAAAATAGTAGAGCAATTGATTATTAGGTGAATTTAATATTATTATAAAAAATAATATACCTCTGTACCTATGTTACCGTAGTCGGACTACGGTAAAAACGTTATTATAGGTCGTCTGTAATATTTATTAGAAAAATTGAGGCAGGTAAAGTCAAGGTACTTACAGGCAGACTCAAGTCTTCTCAAACTTCTGGCAGCTGGCATATAGAGTGTACGCATTATCATCATAATAATGATGAAAACTAAGGAAGGTATGAAAAATTTCCAGTTTACGACAGCTATTAAAATTATTATGCCACCAACGGAAAATATTATCTGAAAAATATTACAACAGATCAGAAAGTAAATATAGCATAACGATACAAGTTGTTCGTAGACATTAAGGCAGATACACACTTACCCGACGCAACGCGATGCTTCGTAACGGCACGCTACCCGATGAGAATCTGGCACCTCCATTTCCCATAAGAATGCATTAGCTAGGAACACATCTAAACGTACGCGACGTGACGCTACGTAGCCCGACTTAAATGTGTTCCTAGCTAATGCATTCTTATGGGAAATGGATGTGCCAGATTCTCATCGGGTAGATTACGTTGCGAAGCGTCGCGTTGGGTCGTATAAGTATGTTTCTGCCATTAACTGCTAGTATTCGAGTAATGTAGATGGCGTAGGCTGTTTTGCCGTAGAACTAAAACACGGGCGTTTCGTTAGTTTTAATACTTCAGTGGTTCTTGTTTCATGATCATTAGCCTCCGATCGCTAATCAAGAAGCACTGAAGATACCAATGCGAGATTTTAGTTAAACACTATCACATCGAAATGACATATGCTCGTTTTAACTGGCAAGAGTATTATCATACAATCCCCCCAATTGTTACTTACTTCGACAAGATGATGTAGGATATGGGGTAATCGTTCATCCGCAAGATTCAAGTCTTGGGAAAATCTGTTCAAAATATTACCGATGAAGTAGCTATCAAAGAACGACATAACTGAAAATAAAATACTATCTATCATACTCCTATGAAGTTTAATCGAGGCATTTCTGGAAAATCTCAGGAGCAGGTAGTGCTTTATCAGTTCCAAAACTACAAAGGAGACAATCATTAACGAATAGATGTTTAACGTCTTGTCGGAGTTTTCCGTAAGTCTTTCTATATTAACATTATCGTTAATTGTAAGAGTCCTGATTGTTGCATTTAATGGCAGTTCAGTAACATTCACTGGATTATAAGTGTAGTTTTTCCATGGCAGTTCAGTGGTGTAGGCTGTAGTTTTATTCAAATAACTTACATTATTGGTTTCTCTATAAGTCGTAATATTTTGTTGTATGTTAACCCTAGAACAATCAGAGAAGTAATTTTATTACTCAGGAGACATAATAGAAGAGACGAATAATATCAAGAACTTAATGTGCCCTCTACCACACTTCTTAACCACTCACTTCTACCTCCGTTAATATTGGAGACACAAATCAGAGGAAAAATAAGAGTAATGTATTATTTGTAAGTGTTTAATATTTTTTTTTTAATTAGCATGATAAATTTTGGTAAAAATTCCTTATCCATTGTTGATCAGTCACCTTATATATCTATTAAAAATTGATGATAACAAATGTGGTGCACAAATATGATGCATCTTATGATTTGTCTTACTCTTTCATGGTTTTATAGCAAATTATTATATATACAGGGTGCACCATTTAAGTTGGCAAACTTGAATATCTTGAAAATGAGACATTTGAGAGAAAAATGTTTCAGATAAAAGTATCATCGTTTTACAAGCGGGATTTAATGGTTATATGTTAGGTTTGTTTGGTTTAGTGTTTCAAGGTTATTTGAAGGGTAACTTTGATTTTTTAAATAGGAAGCCCTATTTTTTTAATGATTCGTATTCTTCGTAAAAAACCTAACAACTTTTGTTCTGTGGCATTCCGTGTTTAACGTCAGCGTTTACGAGTAATTACGCATTTAATGTAGAAGTACAGAACACTTCTGAAAAATGGAGAAATATTTGCCTGGATACTAAAGGTAAGTTGAACCCCCCCGGAAAACCCCTGGAAAACTAATGTTATTTATGAGAGTAACAGAATTTTTATTGCGTACCTACTAAGTTATTGCAAAAAGGAAGTATCATTTATTTGCGAGTTATTCCATCCGGAAATTAAAAGTTAATCAATTTAACAGATGTTTAGAGTGATGGCCTGCAATACATCGTTCAATGCGTACTGCAAAATTGTACACCGTCCTTACTAACATGCCTCTGCCAATGTCGCGGCAAGCATTTCTAATGCGTTCTTGCATATTTTCCGGTGTGACTGATACATCTTGGTAAACTTGTTGTTTAAGATATCCCCACAAAAAAAACTCTAGGGAAGTCAAATCAGGGGATCGGGCGGGCCAATGTACTGGACCACCTCGTCCAATCCATCGCCCAGGATAATCCCGGTCCAATATTGCACGTGACGTCCGTGCATAATGTGGTGGACAACCATCGTGCTGGTACCACATGTTCCTCCTGAGTTGTAGTGGTATGTCTTCAAGAAGCTGTGGTAATTGATGGTCCAAAAACTCAGTGTACATTGCCCCCGTCAAAACACCATCAATAAAGACAGGCCCTAATTATTTATCGCCAACTATGCCACACCAAACATTTACCGTCCATCGTCTCTGCATTTGTACTTCACGCAACTATCTTGGATTTTCTGAAGACCAATAATGCATGTTGTGCCTGTTCACTTCTCCATAACTCGTAAAATTTGACTTATCAGAAAATAGTACTGTGTGAAAAAAGTTTCCATCAGCTTGTAATTGCGCATGTGCCCATTGACAAAATGTGACTCGATTGTGAAAGTCATCGCCATGAAGTTCCTGATGGAGAGATACGTGGTAGGGATGAAATTTATGACGTTTCAGTATTCTAAGAATGCTTGTTTGTGAGATGCCAAGATCATGAGAAATTGCACGAGAACTTGTGTGTGGAGTCATATTGACCGTAGCTAATACTGCAATTTCATTTTATTCTCCAGTTACTGTTCGTCGACGTTGTCTTTTCTTTGGTTGAATACTGCCATCTTCAGAAAAATAATAACTTCGTGAAATTTGAATTGATGCGATCTCACGTGTAGCTGGGACTCAACTTAACTCTTTAAGTCTTCAAATTACAAATTTGCTTTATATTGAGTCTAGATCAGCAACAAACATACGGCAAAAAATTCGCTCGTGGCCAACATACTTCTTTTTGGTCTAATAAAAACTTACAAGTTTGTAGTGATAGTAAATTTTTTGTAGCCTCTTCCCATTTTTTATAATATCTGATGAATCAGTAGCCAAACTAATAGCCAACGGTAGTGTTCAATGCAGGGGTAACGGCTACTTTTACATTTTATTGTTACTGCTACGTTCAATGCTTAATTACTCGTAAACATTGAAAGTAAACTCGAAAAGTGAAAAAATAAAAGTTAAGTTTTCTACGAAGAATACGAATCATTAAAAAAAATAGGGGTTCCTATTTAAAAAATCAAAGTTACCCTTCAAATAACCTTGAAACTCTAAACTAAACGAACCAAATATATAACCATTAAACCCCGCTTGTAAAATGATGATACTTTTGTCTGAAACATTTTTCTCTCAAATGTTTCATTTTCAAGATATTCAAGTTTGCCAACTTAAATGGTGCACCCTGTATATCATTCTCCTGAAATATCAAAGCATTTTCTAAGGAAAGTAAAATTATTGATTGCTTAATGCTACTCCAAAATAAAAAACTATCTTGAATTGTAACTTCGGACTAAAATAATAATGAGCTTAATTATCATTAAGCTCATTATTATTTTAAACGAAGATTACTCTAGTTAGTCTCAATTTTTTCTAAAAAATAATTATACCTACCAATGTGACAACAATTTCGACGTATAGCTTTCTGTAAACTGAGAAGCTACATATGATAGGATAATCAATCCAAAAAAGAAAATACCACCACCAAATTTATAATACTGAGAATAAACGTCGCCGCTAACGCTGCCCTCCTTTTTCACCTCACGATATACGGCTTTTCTTTTAACATTATCATCGCTTGTCAATAATTTCGCCTTTTCGTCTTCTACTAGTTCGCTCTCTATATCGTTATCATTATTATTACTTTCGTTATTGTCATGGTCTATCGCAGACACAATGGTATTTTTTACACTTTCTTCATTTCCTTGAAATTTGATCGTTGCGTTTTCTAATATTACAACCTTCTCTGCACTACTGATATGTTTTGCATTGTGGGTCACCAGAACACGGAGTTTATCCTTCAAAAAGCCGTTTATGCACTCAGAAAAAATAAAATGTTGCACCTGAGAATCGAGAGCTGTTAAGGAATCATCGATAAAGTACATGTCACTGTCTTTGTACACAGCCCTAGCCAGGTTTATGCGTGCTTGCTGACCTTTGCTTAAGTTTAGCCCATTGTCTGCCACTATGGTTTCATCGCCATTTTGTAGCAAGTTGAGGTCATACTCTAGTGCACATACTCTAACAACCTAAATACATGCAAAAAGAAAAATAATTAATAAATCATTACAACATTATGAAACAAAACTGTATGCAGTTTAAGATGAACTATGTGGACATATAAATTTAAATTACACCTGTGTTACTCATGGTTTCTACTGACAAATTGTGCAATATCACTCACTTCTTGGTATCTTTTCTCATTATACGTTTCCCCAAACAATATATTCTGCCTAATAGAAGATGGGAAAAGCCATGGATCTTGCGAAGCATAGCTTTTTGTGCCATTAGTTTCAACGATACCCTCACTCAAAGGATAATCTTGCAAAATTGCTTTTATTAGTGAACTTTTACCACATCCCAATGGGCCTGTAACTACTGTAAGCCCCTTATGAAGACTCAGTGTAATATTCTCAAGGATGGTTTTCCCTTTAATACAAACTTTTGCGTTTTTCATGAACACTGTGGAATTACCATCTTGTCTCTCTGTAGTTTCCTGCAACTCTTCAGCACGTAGTATAATGTTGATTCTATTTAAAGAGGCTGAAAGTTCAGCCATTCTTGACATGCCTACTGAGATCGAGTGGCCGATTACGTGTTTCAGGGAGTCGAAGCACTTCATTATGTAAAAGATAACTTCGGCACTAGCACTGTTATTAAACCAAATGTAGGTCATAACCAGAGAATAGAAACCAATTTTTGAGGACAGCATTGTAATCAGGATCATCACTATTTTTAAATATACTGCTCTCACCAGCTGCTTCATTTCTTTTCTAAAACATGATTAGTTTTTGTACTAAACTAATTATTATTACCAATTATAGATCACCGATTTTTTCGAAGACTTTACCTCCAAAAAAATCGTCTCTTAGATTGAAACAAAATGCTCTTACTTTCTGGCTTCATCAATTTTTTTCCCAAAAAACCTCTCCCAAGTATACATTTTAATTATTTTAATTGCAGACAAACTTTCCTGGGTGATCTGTAAACGTTCATCAGTTTTTTTATTGATTTTTAGTCTCATTTGTTTTAAAACTTTTCCGAGGTACACTGAAAAGAAAATATTTTGTATTAATTCATTATAACATTTGAATAATTAATTGGTGGTGGATTTTCTATGGAAACGACTTGTGATTTTGATAATATTTAGGTAACTTTGAAAGGGGTTGGAACCTTTGGTGTAAAGATATTATTGATGTAGTTTTCCACATGTATACGTCAGTGACGTATACTGTTTTGATGTGTACAACATCAAAACACTATATTTCACTGACGCGCGTTTCGCCAACCAAGTTAGCATCATCTGGAAATCATTAAAACTAAACCTATGCTAAAATAGCCGAGTTTTTAAAATGACCAAATCTTAAAGCAAGTACTGGGCATTGTTAACTTCAACAATTTTATTTGTCGAGTCTGGTGGTCTTACCAACCTTAAGAGACACAGCGGCTCCACGAGTGTTGCAGATGAGTCAGTATCTCGAAAACTCTCTGAACAATTAAAAAATATTCTCTTATACAATTCAAAATATGATGCTTAGGACCAGTATGCAAGAACTGCGAGGCTCAAATATTATGTCGACTGCCACTACTGACACTGTAGTAAAAATTACAATCACTGCAATCACTGACATTAGAATAATTATTCCAAGTGTGTCACATAAAGTATTTCCAATTGCAGTAATTGTGAGATTAATATCAATATTAATATATCAGTGTTGTAAGCAAAACTATTATGGATTTTTTTTAGAATTATTACAGTTGTAAGAACAGAAGAAGAAAAAATAGTGTACGTAACCAGTTCGGAAAGTGTTTTCACTGGACTAGCAGGGTTACAGGATTCGCCTAATATAACGGCTGGGGATCCTGATCCTGGAAGTTCTCCACTCGTCCAGTAAAACGCTACTTTCCCGACTAGTTACGTAAAGAACTATTACTTACATTGTAGCGGTATAGAAAGCATTAAAAGTGCGATGCCAACTGTAGATGCTACACCTATTTTAGTATAAAGTAAGTAGCAAATGACAAACGTCTGAATTAGGGAAATCCATAGATCATTAAACAGCCAAATTGATGTTTCAAATTGCTGAACGTCTTTGGTTATTACAGTTATGATGTTCCCTAAAAAAATACATATGTTATTCACGCTGTTTAGGTATACTATTTTCTATAATATTTTCGGCGTTTGGATGGTTTTCATTAATATTTTAAATTTAGATTCAATAAAACATATTGAGCCAATCATTATTTAAAAAAATAATATAAACGTACAACATTTACAGTTACTTGATTGTTATAGTAGCGGCATTACCCGCAGTACAGAATGTTCAATTTTCAATATTTTTTCTGTAGTATTTCTATTATTACTAGATACAAAAACAAAGTTTTCATGAACCTTGATTATTTTTTCATTTCATTTCAATTTAACTAAATTATTGATAAGATTGCTTTTGGAGTTATATTCAAAATAATACGGAACAATTGCTATTTAAAAAATAACTAACTAAGAGACCTTAAAAAATGACTACTCATATGTCAGTACATACTCAAAAATACTCGAACTGATCATTGTTATGAATATTAAAGTATATCATATGAAGAAGGATCATCTAAATATGCTTCCAAACTGCAACCATGTGACCAGAATGAAGCAAAGTGTTTTACAGTGGACTTTTACTTACCTAAACTTACGTCTACTAATGCCGACGGTGTTAATTTCAAAGCTTTTCTGTATACCAAAGAACAGAATGCTGTCTGTATTTGAAGGGCCAGCTGTTTGAGGTAAATCATATAGTTCTGAAAATAGAAGCAGTGCAAAAGTTTAAGTCCAATAATGACCCCAGTGTAATACATGGCGTCGTATATAGTTAGACTTGTCTGGTTGGGCTTGAAGAATGAAACTAGTTTTCCTATGGCTTCTGGTTCCATGACACTATAGAAAGACACAAAAGATTACACTCATTACACTACCATATCTCAAAGTAAAGTGTAAAAATTGCAAAATGTTGTATGTGTTTGAAGAGGTTTTTTCTCATGAATTTTGGAGAGGGACAAATTCATGTTCTGTAATCCTATATTGCTGCTGTTGGCATATACGTAAACAATGGTATACGCCAGCAAAATTAATTTTTGCAGTATAATAATTTCAGCTAGAGCAATCTATAGGCGCGATCTCCAAACTATTCTGATCGCGTACCCTTAAGACGAAAATAATTATTAGTTGCAGCCTCTATTGCCCTACCAACCACTTGCACAATGGCGCACTGAGCGGTCGGGATGCAATGCCGATCTGATAAATCTGATATTTATAACGAGAAATTGGAATAAATAATTATACAATTTATTTTGTGTATTTCTCAAAAATTAAACTATTAAGAAGTATTTTGTGTAGTAGTTAAATCACAATTTCCAAGAGCTTTTCAATGAGGTATCACAAAGGGGGTGTTGCCATTTAAGAAAATTGAGTTAGGATGGTCACAGCCCCAGGGCTTGCTTAGTGAAGGTCATTTTTGTGGTCATACTGATTCCCCCCACATTCCCTAGAAACGATTTTGAAATTTTTTTTATCTTTTTTAGGTCCATACTTACAGAGCATTGCTCGTTTTTAAATAGACACCCTGTATGTTATTTGCATTTTTATACGAGTACCTACATAAAATAAGTATTTGCAAAGTACGGCAAATAGAATTAGCTAAGGACTATACTAAAAAGTTGAGCTGAATTGATTGAAACCCAAGAACTAATCTAAAAGTTTAAGATTTACGAAGAAAAGAGGCGGTATATTATTACATATACTGTTGATATGTTTTCCATATAATGTTGCGCATATAAGTAATGACAAAACAATTACGAAACAATACGAAAAAAATACAAATTAGAAGTAACTTGAAACTTCTGTGGGTAGGTACAGGGTATTCGCGTATATTTTGACCCCTACCTACAGGGGTTATTAAGAAAGTTAGAAAAAAAGTTTAAATACAAAAGTTGTTTGGTTTTCACGTATTATCTTTTGGCTAGGTCGAAAAAAAATTGCATGTCGTAAATTTGAGAAAACCAATTGAACATAATATTTTTAAATGTTTTGTTGACATTTGCACTGACAGTTTTCGAAATATTTAATATTTAATGTTTACAATAGATCATAAAAAAAATATTAAAATATGAAAATATTGGAAAATGTTTAAATAACTAAGGAGGTTACATCTAAAATCGTTAAATATTTTTTATTACTGTTGGTTTCTATTGTTAAATATTTTTAATTCTTTGTATTTTTTGTATTTTTTTATGGTACTCGCTGTCGAATATTTCGAAAACTGTCAGTGCAAATGTTAACAAAATATATATTTTTGAAATCAGGAAAAGAATGTTTACCCAAGCGTTTAAAATTATACAGGGCGTCCCATTTAAAAATATGTTCAATTGGTTTTCCTAAGTTTACGACATGCAATTTTTTTTTCGACCTAGCTAAAAGATAATAAATGAAAAACCAAACAACTTTTGTATTTAAATATTCTTTCTAACTTTCTTAATAACCTCTGTAGGTAGGTGACTACTGATCATTTATTTTCCCCACTAACTGAAAATATTTATATCATATTTAAATTAATGCATTAACTTGCACAACGTGTTGAAAAATTTTTCGGCATAGATTTACTCTGTTAATCTGTCACTGAATTTCCTATTTCCTAATCTAGTGACTAATATGTCGCCTAATTCTAATTTATAAAAGAATCAGTCTGCAAGAATGTTTTGTTTGGTATTAAATTTGCCCGCTTAACATCTCAAAATATTTACCTACCTGTTAATGAGTTTGTAGCACAGGTGTATCATGCCTAAACCAATATATCTGAGTCCGTAACACTTCCATAATAACCTTGTTGTAGACGGACTTTTCCGTTTCTTCTCTAGGTTGAAATGTTTCTCGAGTCTGTCACCGCATTTTTCAGAGCGGAGACTTTTTAGTACATCGTATATATCGTCGTCTTCGAGGCCCTTTTTATAAGCCTTTGCAAGTATCTTACGGGTATACCTAAAATAATTGAAGTGTTTATTTGGTGACTTTAGTAGTAGGTACCTATGTGTGCTTCAGTTTGAATTCGGTGTATATAACAATCAATAATAAAATAATTATTCACTCTTACTAATGTAATAATAATTTTTTACTCATATACGAGACAATCTACATGAAAAACAGTAGCGCATGATGACAGGTGATTAATATTTTAAGAAAAATGCCTGATCAACATGGGCCGGATCCCTTTTGGTTAAGAATGTTACCACGCTTTAAAAATTACATGTCTACTCTGAATGGTTTTTCGTTTCTGTGTCCAACAGTTGCTTTACTGTTAAGGGCTATTTTCAATGAGCAAGGGTTTAAATAGGTTATCAACGGAAAGGATTCGTTTCAAATTTGAATCAACGAAAACTACTAATTTTAAATATCTACTCCTTTGAAACAGTAGTCCAAGAAAAAATGCATTACATTCTCTAAGTTCATTCCAGAGTTACCATCGATTGAATGTGGTTTCATAGGCATATTGAATAAATGGTAGTAGATACACTAGGGGGGTTCTGGCTCAAAAACTCCATGTAAAAGCCCATAAGCCAAAAACGTGGTCAAAATTTGTTCCCAGATGGATGCGGAGACGCTTTGAGGTGGATCAAAGTCACCCAGGACCGCTCAAGGTGGATCAAAGTCACCCAGGACCGCTCAAGGTGGATCAAGGTCACCCAGGACCGCTCAAGGTAGATCAAAGTCACCCAGGACTGCTCAAGATGGATCAAGGTCACCCAGAACTGCCCAAGGTGGACCAAAGTCACCCAGGACCGCTCAAGGTGGATCAAGGTCACCCAGGACCACCTTGAGCGGGCCTGGGTGACTTTGATCCACCTCAAAGCGTCTGCGCCTCCATCTGGGAACAAATTTTGACCACGTTTTTGGCTTATGGGCTTTTACATGGAGTTTTTGAGCCAGAACCCCCCTAGTATATCTACTAATGGTATCTTCATCTTTAATTTCACTTAAAAGAAAAATTATAAATTGCAGATTCTTCAGTGGAGGGAATACAAATTCCAGGGAAAAATAGGCTCGTTGATTTTGATATTTCTTTCTTGTTCGTACCTACTATTACTCATTCATTCGATTGCTTCACGTAAAGTGAAAATATTAATCCTGACTTCACCAAAATCAGCAGTTTTTATTTTTCTCTTTGTTGGATGGATACAAATCTTTTTTTCAAAACATAAAATGAAATTCAACCGACGACCGCAGAAAGCCATGAGTATGTTCAGCAGTGCTTTACAGTTGAAAGTGATTCAATAATAACGATATCTCTACTCCTCAAAGGACATATGTACTGTCCACAATTGGCCGGGAACTGGACCGCTCGAAGGAATTGGATATATATACATTTATGTGCCAGTTTACAGCCAATGAAATCACTTGGACTGTGCCCTTTTAGATAGTCTAATCACAATGATTAGGACGGCATATTTAGATTCTGTAAGTTATTCTAACCATCATGGAACACTGGAAACATAGAAACCATGGAAAACCATCTGGAAATCTCATTAGTTAAGGGAACAGCAAAACATCCATCTATGTTAATCTCTCACTTTAACATCTGGTAGGTATTCTTTGACTCCTAATAGCATGGCTAACTATCAGTCCAATCCAGATGATTGTTCTCTATTCTGATAAACAACCAGTTCGTTGATTGTTTATTTCAACTGCTGAAATAACTGAATCTAATCAATTACTTTATATGTTCATTTAAGTTCCAACAAAAATTTCGATGGAACTATATTCAAATGATGGTATCTTTGGGGTATCTATGAAATAAAGATTCCTAAAAAATGGTGATATTAAACTTAGAACTAGTTATTTTTTTTCAGTTAAAAATATTACGTACGTCAAATTTGAAATATTTCATCTTTATGTCAAAATCAATCAGAATCCGATTTTTGGTTTTAGTCAATTATTAAATTATATTACATTTTTTTAATATTTACTTGACTGTATCCAAGGAATACCCGTTCGTAGAACAATATTAGGAAGTAGGCATACTTACGCAAAAGACAGTAAGGAAAATATATTTGCTTTCTCCCTAGGGTTAGTTTTCCTTTTAACTCTCTCACAGTGATCCATTCTCGTTAGGAGTACTTTGAAGAATAATAATATATTTTTAAAATTTTTAGGAAGCTTGGTTAATCATTACATTTCTTTGTTAATGAATTAATGTGTATTTTGCTATAAAAATTTTGACAAGACAATGGATGAAGGTAGATTAAAGACAGTTTAAATATAATTCTAAGTTAAATATGTACGAGTATATCCTTCTACATACAATTACGTTTGTATGTAGATATACAAGTACCTACCTGTTACAAAACTTTACACAAATAATGTACCAAAAGTAATGCGTCTGGTGACAAAATAGTAAGGTAAGTAGAAATTCAAAATAACACAATTTAGAAGCTATTCATAATGTTCAAAATATCTCATAAGTCTGTCCGTTTGCAAGCTATAGAAATAATAATAATAGGTAGATAGATATAATAATAAATTATGAAATTATTCCAGGTATGTTTTAGGAAAATAAATTAGAAGATAAGGTTGTCAAGCGGTTGTTGCACCGAAAACGATTAAACTCAATGTATGATTATTGTATTTGCTGGGATCAAATAATATTGAATTCGACCACTTAAAGAAAGAAACAGCTACTTGTAAGAGGTAGTAGGTAGAAAACGTACATATCACCCCGCCCAAGTTTTCGTGTTTAAATATTAAACATTAGATATAATTAGACCGGGAATTAGTGACAGATTTTTGGTTGTGATTTTAGTCAGTATGCCTTTCAGAAGGTATTATACTGCATATATTCTCATGACGGAAATGAACTATTCAAAGAGTCATCCTGGATTCTTCATGAAAAGGAGTTTTCATTTGTGCGTATACCCTTGGGCATACACAAACACCTTTTTGTTCTTCAGCAGTTTTATAACAAAAAGTTGTATACTTATCATTGCCAGCTTGTTCGCAAAAGTGGAAATATTCTTTGTTCAAATACTTAAGAATTCAGGTGACCATAACAGCCCTTTGAACCCACGCTAACGCTATGCCGGTGGTTTTCCGAGGAATTTTTTGTGCTGAACTTAACTTTAAAATACCTAACCTACATGGCAGCTTGACTAAAATAAACCACATCCTGGGTTGACAAACAGTCAACCCAGGATGACTGTTTGATTCATTCATTTTCGTCATGAGAATGTACGGAATATAACACCCTCTGAAGGCATACTGACTAAAATCACAACCAAAAATATGTCACTAACTGCCGGTCTAAAATACCAAATACACTAGATGTATTTGGTAGTACCAAAGGCCATTAGATAGCAAGAACCATAATAAAAAATCAAGTGCATTAAAATAGCTTCTATATTTGTTTTTTTATTTACTTACATATTTGTAAGTTGCTTCTACAGGGTCCTGCACCACAGCTCCCTTCTTTTGTAGCTCATGAACCGGTGCCTTTATAAATTTCGTTCAAATTTGACTGCAAACTATTCGTAGAGAGGCACATTTTGAAAATATTTTCAAATATACAGGGTGCTCTAAAAACATGTACCATACTAAAGTTATGTTTTTTTTAATGGAACACCCTGTATATTTTTTCATTTTTGGATTCTACAGAAAATTCTAAACACATTTCATGTAGGATGTCCTATACCTATCTTCAACATTTTTTTGAAATATTGACAGGTGAATATTGACATTTTTGCAACTTTGACACCCTGTAAAATCTAAGCGGTTTGAGATCAAGCAAAACGGTTTCCACATTCCTATCTTAACTTTTCATAAGCTATCGTTTGGTACTAATTTCAAATTTATACAGGAATAAAAAATTTTAAAAATTTTCAGAAAATTTAAAATTTTTGGATAATTCTGAAATTAGTACCAAACGATAGCTTATGAAAAGTTAAGATAGGAATGTGCAAACCGTTTTGCTTGATCTCAAACCGCTTAGATTTTACAGGATGTCAAAGTTGCAAAAATGTCAATATTCACCTGTCAATATTTCAAAAACAGTTGAAGATAGGTATAGGACATCCTAAATGAAATGTGTTTAGAATTTCAGGTAGAATCCAAAAATGCAAAAATATATAGTGTGTTCCATTTAAAAAAACATAACTTTAGTATGGTACATGTTTTTAGAGCACCCTGTATATTTGAAAATATTTTCAAAATGTGCCTCTCTACGAATAGTTTGCAGTCAAATTTGAACGAAATTTATAAAGGCACCGGTTCATGAGCTACAAAAGAAGGGAGCTGTGGTGCAGGACCCTGTATATTTGTTTTTTATTTACAGATACCTACTGTTATGAATTCAAGTGTATTATACACAAATCGTTTATTGATTTGTCAACTATTGTGACTACTACTACTATTGATGCGCTTATGACAGATTATTTCTTGTTTACATTAATTTATAATAATTATTATTTTATTGATTTGTTGGTTCAAGTATATAGTCTACTTCTTATTTGTATTTTAGTTATATACTAAAAGAGATAGATTAAATTAAGTAAATTATAGATATACCTATTATCAGGTGGAGACCCGGTGGTTCAGGGTTGAGTGTCTCGGTCGCTCAACCCAGAGGTCGTGGGTTCGAATCCCCAGACAAGTTTTCCTGACTCCCCATTCTATCTGACCAGTAGACAATTAAATTGTCTACTGTACGCAGGGATGGATTGGCAACCATCCTGGCGATGGCGTAGGCTGGGAAGAATGTCAGCTTGGTCGTAATGTGAGAGATTAAAATCAGTTAATGTTTGACTGTCCCCCTAACTAATGAGATTTTCCAGGTTTCCCTCATTCC
Organism: Pogonocherus hispidulus; assembly: GCA_963924545.1. NCBI lineage: Eukaryota > Metazoa > Arthropoda > Insecta > Coleoptera > Cerambycidae > Pogonocherus > Pogonocherus hispidulus. The sequence continues at coordinate 43,533,969 of OZ004698.1, read as the reverse complement.
AGCATTGAATGGTGGTGGTTAGAGCCTTCCTACGTAAGTCGTTCCTGAGGCGCAAATGCGGAATATAATATGCCGCCCTCTCTCCCATAAAAGTCTCAGACTTTCGAGCTAATCCTTGTGATTAGAAAGAGGGGATATAATAATATCTCTATTATTATTATTATTATTATTATTATTATTAGCAGTTCAGGCAAATCATATTTCTTGACTTTTTTCAAACTTGATAGTTGGTTATATTTTTATTTCTAATAGATGTTATCACGATTCATAGTACTCTCTATTATATAATAATATATATTATGCTAATATTATGCCCCCCCTCTATAATTTCTGAACCGCTGATTTCATCACAATATCGTGATGAAATTTGGAACGATAATATATGACTAAATTCTGCATTTTTTGACACATCAATGACAGCTCTGCATGTCAAAGTGACAGCTGGGCACACAATAGAAATATTTTTTTAAATAGAAATGGGGGTCGGGTAATAACTCATTTTGAAGCTATTTTTATGCTCAAAACATTTTCCAATTTTGAGAACATATGATTCAGTAATTTCCAAATAAAAACCAGTTATATCGATTTTTATGTGATCATTTTTAAATTTTGAAATTAACTTTCGTAAATATTTTCTGCGTATTTGGCGTTCCGGATAGCGTTCATTGAACATACAAACAGCGGCATGGTAATTTCGGTTAGCTTCGCCAAAAATAATAACCGCTTCAAATTTATCTTGTAAGGAGCGAGCCATTCTAGACAATTTTGAGCAAAAATTTACTGTCAAACATGACAGCAATCATCAACAATGATACCTAATAGGTAACAAGATTATGTTACAAACTGATATTACTGGTTTTTATTTGGAAATTACTGAACCAAATTTTCTCAAAATTCAGGAATGTTTTGAGCATAAAAATAGCTTCAAAATGAGTTATTACTCGACCCCCATTTCCATTTAAAATATATTCGTATTGCACGCCCAGCTGTCACTTTGACATTCAGAGCTGTCATTAAAAAATGCAGAATTTGGTCATATATTATCGTTCCAAATTTCACCACAATATACCCAGCGGTTCAAAAATTAGAGAGGGGGGGGGCGTACTTTATGTCCTCAGTGTATGGTATATTATGTTACTAAGAGTAGAAGACGAATAATATTTGTTGAGCCCAGAAGCCTACACAGCCGAGGCGTTAGCCAAGGCTGTGTAAACTGGGCAAAACACATAAAGAGCTTTATACTCCGAGTGACATTCTATTTTTTCTTCAAGCGTCAAAATTAAAACTGCATTTCTTCAGACATGTATACTTGTATAAAAAGCAATCTGACGTGACGTTTAATTCCAAACTGACAGTTCTGAGAAATCATAGCTACTTGACTCTCTTTTATAATCTATTGTTATGGTTACACGTTTACTTTTTTGTACTAGTAAAAAAATGAGTTTATTTAGTAAAACAATAGGCTTTTTCTAGAGTACGTCATTATACATAATATAATGTATAAGTATTATTATACGCTTGAAGAAAAACAAATGTTTCCATTTTAATAATGCCGGGATTCAGGTCGTGATGTTGAAAGCTTACAACTGTCAAATTAAAACAAAAATACTTTTTCATTTCAATATTTTCAGTCTTCTGCTAAAGGGCATCCATCCATTGATGTCTCAAACGGGTCATGTATAACATACAAAACGAAGTTTTAATTTTGACGCTTCAAGAAAAAATAGTATGTCACTCGGTGTATAAAGCTCTTTATGTGTTTCGCCCAGTTTACACAACCTTGGCTGACGCCTCGGCTGTGTAAAATATTCGTCTTCTACTCCTGGTAACATGGTAACATAATATACTATTGTCCTGCCTCGTTGCAGGATCAGATTAATTATTATTTTTCTGACATGAAAATTGTGAACAGTGAGAGGAGGGAAATTTTCGTGACTTTTACTGAAAAAGTAAAATTCTAGAGGCGTATACTGTGTCTAATTAGAGTAATAATAGAGAGTTATTGGAAATTCCTTTAATAGTGCCGCGCATTATTAACGACGACTTTATTTTAATACTGCTTGACTCTACTCTTTAAATATTAAATAATTTTCACGATTGTTGTTGGTTACATCCAAAACATCAAATAAGGGACACCTTACACCGTATCGTAAACCTGCAGAATTTAGGTCAAACACTAAGCTTGTTACGAGTTCCCTTAGTAAAAAGATTCCTTTATCCCCTTATTATTATAGATGTCACGATAAGGGAAACCTTTAAACATTGCTTAACTTTAAGGGGCATTCAATAACTCTTTAATATTATCTTCAAACACTTTATCTGAGTATAATTTGATAGACTTTTCTAAAAGAAAAATAGGAAATATTCTAATATTTTGCATATCTTGTAAACTTCTTATTTTGCAAAGAGGAATATGTGAGTATTCGATTTTACGATTAAAAAAAAACAATACATTTTCCAATTTTTTATATTCCATTATTAGGTAACATGTTTTAGTAAGTATATCATTGGTATACCACACAAATATTTTCTGACGTTTAATTTCATTGAAATCGTTTTTGTTTGTATCAAATCCATCTTAATGCAGCTCTGTGTGTTTTATTCATTTCATTGATGAAGAAAATAATTTTTTTCAGTCTTCCCCATCACTGAATGTCTTTAGAAGTTTGCCTTGATCTTTATTTTGAATACTTATCCTTCTGGTTTCCTGTTTTTAATTATTTTACATGTAGTGTAATCCCAAAGGAAGCTAATGAATTCTAAAATATAGGTAGAATTGAATTATAGAAAAGATAAACCAAACAATAAAAGCCAAGGAATAAAAAAAACGAAAAGAATTTTTAAAATGCTTTATTGTAATCTAAACATTAGATTATATTCATCTCTCTTTGGTGTTGATTGTAATAATCATTTTTACATCATCATTTGTTTGGTTAAGGAAATAGAACTATTTACAGAGTGTACATGGTAAGTCCCCTTTCCCTGTTAATTTGGTACATAAGTCGGGAAATATATAGAGTGAGTCATGAAAAAGTATGCACCTTGTACTTTGTCCGAACTATATTAAAAAGTTATCGGATGGGGACTGACTTTAGAACCGCAGTGTATACTTATAGAAGTAGGTGTGACTAACCTCACCAGAAATTCCCAGTAAAAATATTATCGTTTCAAAAAATTATAGTAGGTACATAAACGAAATAGAATGAAACATAAATAAGTAGATACTATATACATAAAAAAATTATATACACAAATCAAATATTGATGTTCACTGATTCTGATTTAGACCAGCATTCTTCAGCATATTGAAAAACATACTGCTACTGTCTTCCATCAAAACAAGTGGGTCCTCGTACTCTACAATTTCTCCCCTTTCCATAACTATAACCTTGTGACAGTCTAAAATAGACTGCAATCTGTGAGCTATTATGAAAACGGTACATTGCGAGAAATTGTCCACTATGGCCTTCTGAATTAAAAACTCCGTCTCAGGATCCATGTTGGCTGTGGCTTCATCTAAAACGACGATTTTATTTTTCCTGACTATCGCCCTTGCCAAACAAATCAGCTGTCTTTGCCCAGTGCTGAAGTTGGAATGGTTATCGGTTATCATGAAATCCAAGCTCGGTATTACGTGTTCTAATTGAACTTTATGAACTGCTGTCCAAATCTCCTCATCGGTGTAGTGCTTTAAAGGATCTATGTTGCTCCGTATTGATCCTTGGAACATTATAGGATCCTGCGGAATGATAGAAAGGTGTTGCCTGAGGAACTCTAGGGATACAGTCTTTATCTCAACGTCATCGATAAAAATTTGCCCTTCATAATTGTACAGACGGAAGAGGGTTGATATTATCGAGGATTTTCCAGCGCCAGTCCTCCCAACGATGCCAATTTTTTGTTTGGATTTTACCGAAAAACTAATATTCTTTAGCACTTTTTCATTCGTGCTTCTGTATGTTAAAGATACGTTCACGTAATTTATTTCACCTTTAGTGGGCCAATCTTGAATTTTGACGCCAGAGGTTGTTTCTTGCCTGAGATTGGTGAATTCTAGTACTCTTTCTACTGAGGTCATATAGCTTTCCGTTTCGGACCATTGAAGAAGTCCCCACTGAACGACCATGGCTAAACCGGCAGCTTGGGTTATAGCTAAGCCAACGTCACCAGCTGCTGTATCTGAAATGATAATTTGTACAAAATGAGTCAGTAAGCCTTGTTAAATCAACTTCTTCTACATACCATGTGTCCCAAATTCGATCCTCATTGGGATCTGGAAAACTATAACAGATAGAAAGTCGATTAACTGGGGTATGTTTTAGACATTTTTATGCTGATCCTGAATCCGTTTCGAAATCATGGCTAACTGCGCCCATTTTTGAGATATTTCAAAAAAGAGCAGTAATTAATCTGACAAGTTCTAGGTTTGTACATTATTATGACACGATTTAGAAAGGAATATTTTGCCGAATAATCGATTATGCTATGTTGAGTTAATTTCAAGATACTCTTATCAACCTTTGTTTTTTGAAAGGTTTTCATAAATTACCGCCTTAAAATAATTTTTAGCATAATGCTAGTTTTTAACGTAAAATAATGATACAGAGACCTCTTTTTTAGCTAAATTAGACAAACTAAAAATTCAACATGGCTGCCATAAGCAAAACAGATCAGCAGGAGGAAAATATTCCTTTCTGAATCGTGCCTTAATAATGTACAGGGTGATTCACTTTCGAGTGTGTAACATGGGTATCTCGCTTATTATAAAAGATAGACTGTAGGTTTAAATTCGGCAAAGTTGCGGAATTTTATGCTCAATAAGTTGACGCAAAGAAAACCCCCATATCTGCTTTTGTTTTTGAGTAGGAGGCAAAAACAATGTTTTTCCGGTTTTCGTTTTCTGGCCATAACCTCTATATTTTTGAAAATATTGTCTTATCGTTTTCACATTATTAGGACACTTTCTTGAGACAAATACGATGCCGTAAACCGTTTTTTAAAAAAATGTCACTTCTATTGTAAATCATCGTCAACTTTATTTTTTCTTATGGGCGCCATATTAATTTTTCTCATATTTGAATAAACCGATTTTTTTTGAATATAACAATATAATATATGTTACTATTTGCCTAAAAAATAAGGACATTATGAAGGAAAATAAGTATTTTTTTGAAAATGTCTAGTTCGCCATGGCCATGACAGTCAATTCTTGACAAACCACAAAAATGGCACTTATAATTTTTATAAATTGCATCTGTGGAGTACTTTTTACATTGACTAACGATGTATTCAACCGTTGAGTGGATTCAACCGAAGAGAAACAAGATATTATAGATATTTATTACAGATGTAACAAAAATTTAAACAGAACAGATGAAGAATATTTAAACACATATCCTGAAAGATGACAACCAAGCAAGACATATATTACTAAACTGTACTCTAATTTAAGAAATTATGGCAGTTTTCTTATTTTTTATTATTTTATTTTATTATTTAAATTATTTTAAAATAATTTCTTAAATTACAGTGCAGTTTGGTAATATCTGTCTTGCACTGTTGTCGTCTTTCAAGATATGTGTTTAAATATTCTTCAACTGTTCTGTTTAAATTTTTGTTGCATCTTAAATAAATATCTATAATATCTTGTTTCTCTTCGGTTGAATACATCGTTAATCAATGTAAAAAGTACTCCACAGATACAATTTATAAAAATTATAAGTGCCATTTGTGGTTTGTCAAGAATTGACTGTCATGGCCAAGGCTAACTAGACATTTTCAAAAAAATACTTATTTTCCTTCATAATGCCCTTATTTTTTAGGCAAATATTAACATATATTATATTGTTGTATTCAGAAAAAAGCGGTTTATTCAAATATGAGAAAAATTAATATAGCGCCCATAAGAAAAAATAAAGTTGAAGATGATTTACGATAGAAGTGACATTTTTTTAAAAAACGGTTTACGACATCGTATTTGTCTCAAGAAAGTGTCCTAATAATGTGAAAACGATACGCCAATATTTTCAAAAGTATAGAAGTTATGGCCAGAAAACGAAAACCGGAAAAAATGTTTTTTTGCCTCTTACTCAAAAACGAAAGCGGATAAGGGGGTTTTCTTTGCGCCAACTTATTGAGCACAAAATTCCGCAACTTTGCCGAATTTAAACCTACAGTCTATCTTTTATAATAAGCGAGATACCCATGTTACACACTCGAAAGTGAATCACCCTGTACACACATAGAACCTGACATATCATTATTTCTCCGGTACAGACGCAAAAAAAAAACCAAATTTTCATTTTTTTTGAAATATCTCAAAAACGGGCGCAGTTTTCGAGCAGATTCAACATCAGTATAAAAATGTCTAAAACACTTCCCATATAACCGACTTTCTGTCTCTTATAGTTTCTGAGATCACAATGGTGAACATCAAATTTGGGACACATGATATGTTTAAGCTTTTATCCAAGATCCCTAATTAGGGATCTTGGCTTTTATCAACCTCAAATCTGAAAGCTCAACTGAGTTATTTGAAAAAAAATATAGGGTATGGCAGATATAATATGATACGTTCATAAAATACATTCAAATACGATTTGTTTGCAAAATCTTATAGTTTACAGGCAGATATTTTCATATAACAGATATCTTGTACACGACTTCACAAATTTCAATAAAAGATTCGTATCTCCATAAAGAACGACGTTAAGCAATAACTGGCAAATACGTGTGGTGGTATGAACCTAAGGATAAAATGTAAGTAATAAAAGAAAATTCCCAATAGCTGTGAAGGAATTGGTAGCTTGTCAAATTTTTGTAGAAATGTAAGGGTGTTGAAGAACGCCCTGTACATCATAACATTTACACTACGCCGTAACTAATGATGTTCAGAAATTAATTTTAAAAATATTCTAACATATTATTAAATATGTGTAAGTCATCGCCAAATCGTTCGTCAGGCTCGTACAAATTGAACTTCGTTCAATTTGTACGAGCCTGACGATTATTATTTGAAAAATCAGAAAATATGCTGATGTACAAAAACAATGGAACTTATTGCCAAATTAATTCTGGACGCATTTCTCATTATTCCTTTTAAGGAACGATTCTAATCCTCATTGCTGCTGATATGCCATATTAATAAATGGCTGCTATTGCAACGAGCGACTTTTGTAGTGGTAATCAGCGAATATTGAAGCGTGCCCTTTTATAAAAATTGACCCATTTGTCGGCAAAATATACAAGTTAACAACTCAATTCACTTACATATCACTAAGAAATGTCTTCATCTTATCGTACCTATAGGTATATTTATTTTTTAAGTCAAATCTGGAACCCTGTTTTAAATTGTAATGGGTGTAGACATCTCAAATATACAGGGTGTCCCAAAATAATGAAATTTTTCTAGTTGAGATTGAGAAATAAAAACGCTGACATAAGTCAATTAGTATACAGGGTCTATCAACGAAAACTTGACCTCCCCCCTCCCCCGTAATTATAAAACCGAAAAAAATTGAAATTCGACGAGACCCGTCGATGTCTCTTCTTGGGGGAACATTTTTGACAGTCAAGTCAACTTGACATGTTCATCCTCCTAACCCCTAGCAACCTCAAAAAATTGTGTAAGAAGGCAAATTTTGTGTAAGAAAGGAATGAAATGAAAACAATGGCTTTTGTACTAGTACTAATTTTTACTTTATTACAGCAAATGTCCAACCAATGATGGTTCAACGGTTTTTTTAATCTCAACTACAAAAAAATAATATGAATTTTGTTTCATTATTTTGGGATACACTGTATATCAAGCTTTTTGTGATTAAAGAATATAAGACTTCCAATGACTGTGTCGTAATAATGTCGAACAATAATATGTTTCCATCCTGTATATTATATATGTAAAGGTGGTATTATGTTAAGAAGTCTCTCTTAATATGGAAAGGCCGCATCTTGTTGATAGTGAGCTATCCTTAAAGGTGCCTTATACTCAAATGTCAACCCTTGGAAGTGAACAAGGTAGTCATGAGTAAAATTACATTTTATTATTGTCCACATAATAACCGCTAAATTTTAAGCTCTAGACAGTGATTCCCAACCTTTTCTGGACCATCGCCCCCTTTAGAAGAGAACAAAAATTTCAACGAATTATTTCATCGTTGTCAGGATTAAAAGTGTCAACTTTAGCTCCTAGGATTAAAAGTGACTACTTTTGTTACTAAGATATCATTTTTTTTCCAGTAAAGAAAATGTTAACCTTACAGACTCCTGACAGTAAAAAAATGTCATAGTTTTGTGACGGTTGGAGAAAAAATTTATATTATTCATTTATTTATTTATTTAACCGACCCTCATGACTGCCACAACGCCCCCCACTTGCCTCTGGATACGCCACCGCCCCCATGGAAGGCTCCAGCGCTCAATGGGGGGCGTTATCGCCCCCGTTGGGAAGCACTGCTCTAGAGGCACTCATAGCCGTTGAAATATTAAGCGCGGTGGGCTAGTCCTTCCCTGGGCCAGGCACATCTCCGCTTTTTTCAAATTTTCACGGGCATTTCAGTCGTATTAAAAAAGGTCACGTTTTCACACGTTGTTATTAATTTTATATTGTTCGTCAATATATCTGCATATTTTTTGTAATAACACCTGCAACACCCTGTATACTAATATATTAACGATATCTAGCTGAATTATTGTCTGTTAATTCAAGAAACTTACCTATTTCGAAGAACAGGAATCGAACTATAATGATAGTCAAAAATATTACCGAAGACAGATCCATATAGAAAGCAAATGCCCTTTTGGCGCAGAAAGAAATATAGTATGTTGACGTGTACAGATCCTGGTGCCTGTCAAACTCATCGTTCAATATACTTTGGGCTTTGTAAGCTCTGATAGTGGTTAATCCTTCCATCGAAGAATTTAAGTGTCCTACTATAGGACTTCTTGCTAAAAACACAGCAGAAATATATTTTGGATGGTAGTTACTAGATTGTAAGGAATTTATAACAAAGGAAGAGTGAAAATTCTTTACCAACATTTTCTTTAATGTTAATTGTGGAAAAGCTATGAATGAAAGTTTAATTACTCTAACTTATTGTAATTAATTGTAACTGTTATGAATATATTCTAATCATGACATGATATACTTTTATTTTACTTGACATTTAGTTAGATTAATCCTAGCGATTATCGGCAAGCTATCCGCGAAAATTCTCGTGTGTTCAGCACTTATCATTTAGCCAGCTAGTCAATTGTTTGTTTTTGGTAGAGATTAAGCGCCCGTACTAAGAGAAATGAAATTAAATCGAATATTGTACGAAGTTTGGAGAAACGCCGCGACTATTCTAGAAGCTGCTTTCAGATGTTGTTAAACTTTGTAGGCCTATGAAACTATAAACAGCCAACTGCAGACCAGGCAGCAGTATACCTAATGAAGACCGTGGAAGTATCAACAAACCGATCAACTAAGAAGTAAGGTGATAATGGAGTGGTAGCGATAGTTAATTACGTGTGATAATAGGTAATTAGTAATTAGTTTGAAGATATTTGTCTGATGTAAAAGTAATGTTTTTAAAAATAAGTAAAGTGTTACACTATCAACTTATTTTTTTTTTGTGTACATTGACAGACGCTTTGATGTAGCAGATTATCCTCGCGTTCCATAATTCCCAATCAGTACTACCAGTGGCATCAGCATTGTTCCGAAATTACTGTTCAGTGGTAAAATATACTGGTATAATTTTCGCGCCATTTACATGGAGGACTCTCCTTTGAGGCTAAAAAGTACTGACACTACTGGGCCAAAAATGGTCATGCAGCATCAGTAAAAGTAAACACAACCAAATTTTTGAGTGATTTGCTGGTTTCAATGTTCAGTGTTGTTGATCTTGATCATCATCACAGAGTCTACCATCAATATTTTCTAAAATAAATTCCATACATTAAATGATGAGTCACTGGTTGAACAGTTGTTCCGAAATTGCCAGTTATTGTTGGTAACCCTACTGGTCTATTGCTGCTGACGCCGTTCAAAAATTGACATACTAGCAATCAGTACTGTTGGGAATTTTGGAACTAGAGGAAAGTCCTAACTCAAGTATTTATTCTAGAAATAAGTAAGAAGTGTAACTCTAATGTAAAATAGCGTATACGGTATGTATATCTATTTAGGTGACATTGGCATTATTTAGGCATACTTCATTTTTCAACTTACTGGGCTAACCTCTAAAATAGTTCTATTGGTAAGTGCAGAAAAATAATTACGTGATTTTTTCACTATTAATTGGCCAAACAAGTATGTTAAGACGTCCATGATTTTTTTTTAATATAATTTCTGGCCTAACAATTTATGAATTTGTCGATGTAGTTATTTGTTAGCTACAAATTAAACCGTTTTAAGTGTAATTTCTTATTCTATTCTCTTTTCACTTCTATCATACTCGAGTTCTAGCCACTGAATAAAACGTAAAGGCACTTACTTGCAGATTCAAGTCGTTTCAGACTTCTCGCTGTCGGTATATAAAACATCCTCAGTAAAACCAAATATATGAGAAAGATCATTGAAGGAATAAAGAATCTCCAATTCACTACGGCTATCAAAACTATAATCCCACCAATTGAAAAGCATGTCTAAAATATTGTGAGGTAAGTAAATGTTAAGAAGTGAGCTAGAAATAACTATTCCACAGAAAATTCAAATATTAAAGATTATATAACACTGTAATTTGTGTTAATATAACTCTGCTTTAAAGTTTTTTCTGCAGCAATCTTTAAATTCATTGCACTCTGTGCTACACTTGACAATGAAGGCGAAAATCTTTCAGATGAACATCAAAAGTCCACGGGTTTTAACTTGTGAAATATCTTAACACAATTTTGAGGTTGTATATACAAAAATTAAAATCACGTCTGGATACCATTTGGAATAGTTTTCTTATTCACTTTTCATAGTACAAATAATTTTATAGTTCAAAATATTCAAATTCTAATTACTCATAAAAATTAGTTTCTGCAGTAGCTTGAAAATTATGGCTTGTTGCGTCATTAAAGTATTTAGTAATATTTATGTACCTATACTATCTGAAAAAGAGAAAATCCACTTGAAAATGGAATAAAACCTTTAAAGGCATTTAAAGTGCAGGCTGGTCAATTTGAACCTTCCATTTCAACTTAAAATTGGTATTTTACTCCTTATAACCTGTCAACTGTGATACAACAGTGAGATTTTGAAACCCTTAAATCTTAGCATGTCGTTATCGTAATCGTTATTCGTTTTGGCGCTGCGCATGCTCAAAACAACGATTACGATAACGACGTGCTAAAATACTGGTTATGCTAAAATTAGCACGTTGTTGTCATAAACGTTATTGTGAGCATGCGGAGTGTCAAAAAGAATATATGTTTTGGCGCTGCGCATGCTCAGAATAACGATAACGATAACGACGTGCTAAAATTTAAGGGGTTCAAAATCTCCCTAATATTTCAAATATTTTTGAAGTTAAAGTGTGACTGACTTTTGAACCTCGCATGTACAAATGCTGCAACTATAGTTACTGGACGCGGACGTAAAGCGCAGCATGTCCAGTATTTTCGCACGTCGTTATCGTAATCGTTATTCTGAGCATGCGCAAGGCCAAAAAGAATATCTGTTTTGGCGCTGCGCATGCTTAGAATAACGATTACGATAACGAAGTGCTAAAATACAGGTCGTGCTAACATTAGCACGTCGTTATCGTAAACGTTATTCTGAACATGTGCACTGCCAAAAAAGATATTCTTTTTGGCTCTGCTCATGATCAGAATAACGATTACGCTAACGACGTGCTAAAATTTAAGGGGTTCAAAATCTCCCTAATATTTCAAATATTTTTGATGTTAAAGTGGGACTGACTTTTGAACCTCGCATGTACAAATACTGCAACTATAGTTACTGGACGCGGACGCAGAGCGTAGTCGAATAGATACTATCTACTTACCCACATCAGAGTGCTTAGAACAAAAGGTAACTGTTCATCAATGACGTTTAAATCCTGAATAAATCTGTTCAAAATATTTCCGATAAAGTAATTGTCGAAGAAGGACATCACTGAATGTAAAATACTATTAATCATACTTCTGTGTAGATTAATAGAAGCGTTTTTGGCGAACAAAAATACAAAATAGTATTTGATTAATTCAAGTACAGTAGATGAAACAATCATCAGCGTATACAAGTTGATAGTTTTGTGAGACTGAACCTCCAGCTTGGCAATACTGATAATCGTTTTGTTTATATCGCCAATGGTAAGTGATTGATTGGTCTTTTCATTAAAGTACGTCGTGTTAAAATTGTGCTCAGAATCATTGGCAAAGTGTTCAATATCTTGCGTGAAATCTACTTCCTTGAAGTTTGTGATATTCTGCTGTAGATCTACCCTAAAAAATATTGTGCATTAGTCTACATTATTTTACTGCAACATGTTTGGAAACTAAAATAAATAGATAGAATAAAGATTAGTGATAAAAAAATATATTTGATAACCATATTATCTTTGTTTGCTGATTAATTCAATTCTATTATTGTACAATGTACATGTAGGTAAATTTTCAGTATGAGTCTCTGGATTAATAAATAAAGGCACTATAATAAATTTGTAGTTTATATAATACCTTCCCTAACTTTAAGACTTTATAAAAAGACATTATAAATAAACAATATTACTTACCAATTAGTCAATAATTTAGACGAATAACTCTCTGTGAATTGCGATGCAAGATACAGACACATGATCATTATTAACATGATTAAACCTCCACCAAATCTAAAGTACTTCATATAAACACTGAAATTAACACCTCCAGTTTTTTTTTCTTCATGGTAAATACCTCGCCTCTTAGTCTGACTTTCGCTCTTCAGCAATTTGCTCTTTTCGTCAACACTTGCATCTTCTGTTTCTACTTCATCCACATCCTTTTCGTTCAAAGGCTCTTCCTCGATGGCTGCCAGCAGATCCAAGCTGATGTCCTTGTCTTTGCCTTGGAATTTTAAACTGCCGTTCTCCATAATTATGACCTGATCGGCGCTCCTTATATGTTTAGTGTTATGTGTAATGAGAACGACTAATCTGTCTTTAAGAAACCCTTTTATGCACTCATTGAATATATGCTCCTGAACCCGGGAGTCCAGTGCTGTTAAGGCATCGTCTATAAGATAAATCTCGCTGTCTTTGTACACTGCCCTTGCAAGATTTACGCGAGCTTGTTGACCTCTGCTCAAATTTTGACCTCTGTCGGTCAGGACGGTTTCATCGCCTTTCTCCAGGAGGCTGAAATCATATTCTAAAGCACATACCCTTATAACCTGAAAATAAATATTGATCACTTCTACAGTCGTACGGGCTCTAATGTATTTTCGAGTGTAAAAATAGTTTATACAAAATTTTATTTTATATGTTGAAAACATATAAAATTAAATTTTGTAAAAAGATTGTAAAAATAAAAAGCGGGACTGTTGGGACTGGATAAATTAGTTCAGATATTGATATATCCGTTCACATTATAATAATCAATTATTTGTCAAGGTGTCGCTATATTAAGTGATCCAAAAAGGAACGGATCCTCAATGGACTATGGAATAAAACGCTACGTCTCTACGAGATTTAGAAAATACTTAATTAAATATATAAGATAATAATTAGTTTTCATTTCATACAAATCTGGCGTATTATGAAAAAGATTCAAGAAAAGAAAGTGATAAATCCTCCAGCTTATCAGACGATTGATACGTCTAGACGCGCCCTGTGGTGAACCTAACTGCCATCTACGAGAGCACTGTAGTTTGAAATTTTACCACTGGACAGCTGCCTCTGGTGGTCATGACGCTATTCGCACCCTACAGCTTCTGGCTGGTTTGCCGTTGTTTGCGAAATAAGCAAAATGACACCACAAGCAGCGAAGACTCTTCGCAATTTCAACCAATAACTTGCAGACGAGAGTGTCTCCATCTAGTGGCAGAATCGCAAACTTTAGACAAGACAAGTAGGTTTGTGGAGGCAAAATAAACCTATCCGATCTTTGTTTTATGGAAGTCCGAAAGAGGTATTCCATTGTAAATATTAACTAGCAAAAATTTTATAAATTGCTGAATAATTTGGTCAGGAATTTTTGAGAATCTTGAATTGTCGGAGGGAAACAAAGTTCTTGGGAGCCAAAGAAGAGAGTTTTAATTGAAATTGTTATCAACGGACTTATATTGTTCCAAATACATCATGATTTGACAAGATTTGAATCTTCATTCCTATAGATTTATTTCTGTTCAGGAACTTTTAGAACAGAATTATCTAAGAAACCATTCTGTTTTATAGTTAGCTATGGTATAGTTTCAATGATAAATAGTTAAATTTATTTTCGTTGCGGGTGAAGCCTAGTATAACTTAAAATTGATATTGTAAATATTTCCTGAATCTAGTGAATTGGTGAGATATTGCTTTTCATTAAATAGCCCACCGAGGACCTGTTTTCTTTTGAACCGACTTGATACCTACGCCAGTATGAAATCGCTTTCAGCGAAATGTATGTAACAGCACAAATTTTATTGGTAAATGTTTCAAATAATTTCTATATTTCTGTTAAATAAAATCGTGGAACAAATAACTAATATCTATAATGTAACATGTGCAAAAAGTATTCTTATGATACTCGACATATTAGATACTTCAACTTAATGGATTCGTATTAATGGACTTTTCCACGTCGCATATCGTAAAATGAGGAAAAAAATATTATAAAGAAAATAAATAAAACTGGTCGGGTGTAATTAATATTTACAAATCACGCCAATTACCAACTTTAATTTAGAAGAAGCAGTGTTTACTCACCGTTTCATATCTTTCTTTGTCAAATGCCTCTCCAAACAAAATATTCTGTTTTATAGAGGAAGGAAATAGCCAAGGGTCTTGTGAAGCGTAACTTTTCCTACCAGTAGTTGACAAAGATCCCTCGTCGATGACATAGTCTCTCAGAATTACCTTAATCAGAGAACTTTTACCACTACCCAATTGCCCAGTTACAACGACAAGCCCGGCTTCCATATTCAATGAAATATTTCGCAAAACAGGTTTATTTCCAATTGTTACTGAAACTTCCTTCATATCTATCCTGGGGAAGTCTGTGGGTTTCTCGATAGTATCTGTTAGTTCTTCAGCAATCAAAACAGTGTTAATTCTACTTAGTGAGGCAGTTAGTTCAGCTATACGTGCCATGCCCATAGATATGGAGAATGAAATGGTATGCCTAAGGATTCCAAAACATTTTATTAGATAAAATATAACTTCAGCGCTGACGTCGTTGTTTAGCCATATATAGGTCATTATGAGCGCATAAAATCCTAATTTTGAGCATAGCATGCTGGTTATTATCAATACAAACTTTAAGTAGAAGGTTTTCATCATCGTCTTCATTTCGCTCCTGGAATGAATGAATAGGTACATAAAAGGCACTTATTGAATAATGTTACGTTTATTTGTACGGATATTACTTACTTTCTTGTCTCGTCTATCTTTTCTCCAAAAAATTGTTCCCAAGTATACATCTTTATTATCCTAATAGCAGATATAGTCTCTTGGGTTACTTGTAGGCGCTGGTCGGTTTTTTTGTTTATACTCAATCTCAAGGATTTTACTATTTTGCCAACATAAACTGAAATAACATTATTTTCATAATTAGATACACATAGTTTATGGTAAACTGTTTAAGTGGATGTCTTAGTACTTAGTAATGAATGGATGTCTTACCTTGGAGAGGAACTAGTGCCAGAGTCAGTCCTACACCAACTGTGGACGCTATACCGATTTTGGCATAAATGAGGTAACAAACGACAACAGTTTCGACAACAGCAATCCATAAATCATTAAAAAGCCATATAGAGTGTTCAAATTGGAGGACATCTTTGGTCACGATTGTAATAATATTACCTGAAAGAAAATTCATGGAATATCTAAGCATTTTTCCTCTTTTTGAGAAACCAGTCGACAGATAAACGTTCTCCTTCAGTTACCTACCCAAACTTATCTTCGATACTGCCGCTGGTGTTAGTTTCAACGACTTCCTGTAGATTAAAGAGCAAAAAGCTGTTCTTATCTGGACGGCCAGTTGCTGTAGATAGATTATGTAGTTTTGAAAATAAAAGCAGTGGGCTAACTTCAATCCAATCAAAATCCCCGCGTAATATATGGCATCGTTAAGAGTCAAAACAGACTGCCTAGGCCTGAAATAGGCCACTAACTTTCCAATAGCTTCAGGTTCCAAAACACTAGAAACAATCGACGGTAATTGTCAATGAATTTGCATTTGGGTGTTAAACCACCTTCCATCAATTGTGATTCAATCAGTCAGTTTATAAAAAGATACAAGGATAATCTTATATCGACTTTCTATATAGGTTCTTAGTCTAGAGTTATGACTAAGTTATGATAAATAAAAAATTTACAGTTCGGCATAATGGAAATGTGTTCGGAACGTTCTATACAAATCTGGGAGTCCCGCATGGATCGAATTTAGGACCTCTCTTATTTGTTATATTCATAAAACGATCTTCCTTCCGTCCCTTATCTCTAGTGTATTATTTGCAGACATTTAAGCGAAAAATGATCTAGAGACGTTTTAACATATGTCGAATATGATGACCTTACTGGCAACACTTAACAACTTCCTGTTTAACAGGAAATGAAGACAAAATTTTTTCTAAACGTGATACCAGTATAATTTATTAGATTTAGATACATCTAGTAGCCTTAAACACAAAGAAGGAAACATCAGAGAATTGCCTGTTCAACAAATTGATCTTGGTTAATTCCCAAAATTGCAATTCCAAAATCATTTTCCAATGTTTTCCAGGCTACTAGATGTAAATTGTGAATAAACGCTTTGAAGAATATTAACAAATATCCTATGAAAGTAAGGAACCAAATCATATATCAGTAAAGAGCTAACGACGAGCTCTACTTAAATTTTGAAAAATATACAGGGTATCTCATTTACAAGTTGCCTCCATTTCCTGTTAAAAATTAAATTAGCCAGTGTTATCAATAGGCTAGTCATATTCGTCATATGCGAAAACATCCCTATACAAATTTTCCCTTTAATGACATCATCAATTTTCTTTATACAAAACATGGTTGATGTTTTACCCATCTTTATATATGATTTGAACTCTTTTGTATCTGGATATCCGGTATAGTTTTAAATAGGTTACCTGGACCCAAAACTTAAATAAGTTTTAGCAGTAGGTATGTCCATTTGTGACCGAAAAAGCTTTTCATTCTTATTAAAACTGAATTGATTTTAAACCACATGGTACTTTAAATATTAAAATCAGTCGCATTTTAATCAAGGCTTCGTACTTTCAACAAGAATATATGCAAAACAATTACGGGATGCTAAACCTCTCAAAATATTTAGTTATCAAACAACACCAACAGAACATGTGCTTATCAGTAGGGTATTTCAACTGAAATACGTTTTCTATTTACACTTGTTCCTTACATCATTAATTGATATATTTTTTGCCTACTTTTTAGAGTTTATATTATTATTAACTTATTTTTATCTAAATCCTTGTATGTACATATTATACATTATCAGCATGAGTAAGGTTTTGTATATCTATAACGTACTATTACGTACTATATTTCCATATCATTATAAGACTAATTTAGTAGAAAACGGTTTTATTGAGATATTTAAATCATTAAATTACTTGATACTGGAAATGCCATTTACTTTTTTCTTGCGTCACTTGTGCAAAAATATCGAAAAACTAATTAAACTTTCTCGTTGCAACCTTTACTTCCCTACCATTAGGTATTTTCAAAATTTAAATCGTTTCATCTGTGCAGAGAATCGAAACAGAATCACTGAACCGTATTTTTTATTTTGTATAGCAGTAAAAACTTTACATACCTGTTAACTAACTTCCAGCTTAAATGAATAAACCCCAGCAGAATATATTTGATGCCATAGCAGTTCCATAACAATCTAAATAAGGATGGAGTCTTTGTCTGCTTTATTTTTTTGTACTCATGTTCTAGTTTGTCCCCGCACTTCTTAGATCGACAGGATTTTATCACCTCGTAAACGTCATCCTCTTCTAAATCTTTCTTAAAAGCCTTGGTGAATAACTTACTTGTATATCTAAAATAAATTTCAAGTATTTCATTGTAGGGATTAATACTTTTGTAATTATGTTAAAAAATATGTATGTATCCATTATACAGGGTGTGTAACGACGAGTTGACAGTAGACGTTATTTACGACAGTAGAAACTTTGGTTCAGGCCATATGACGTCAAGATTGAAAATAACGGCCATATCATATTACTTCCTCTTTTACCGGAACTAGACATAAACTTCCTTATTTTAAAATAAAACAGCACACCTATGTGTGCCTATGTATGTGTGTGAACCGTTAATCAAAATATGGAGGCTGTTGTGGAACAGTTTTTCCTATGGTGTCAAATAAATAACTTAATTGTTAACCAGGCGAAGACAAAGTTTATGAAATTCACTGGGAGGTACAAGTCACCTATGGTGGACAACATAACTATAAATAACGTAAAAAATATTCAACATGATAATAATATGTACCTTTTGGGAACGTCATTGGACTCCAAATTAACATGGGATCAAATAGTATGTGTATGTGGTATGCTTAAAGGTCCATTCACTGTAGACTTGACAGAGATGAATTCGGGGTCGGGTTGAGAGGTTGGGTAGCCGATGGGTGAAGACTTACATATTCTGCCCCCCCTTAACAAGAAAGTCGGAAGTGCAATTTTTGGCAAAATGAGGTTTTTTGGTTTTTTAATAACCCTGGGGAGTCTAATATCGAATAAAATAGGAATTTTATCGAAATTCGTATTTTAAATATAAAAAAAGTCGTATTTGTACATTCTAAGAGTAATTATGCATAATACATAACAGAAACAACGCATGTGCACTGTTTTAGCGTATGTACAACATTTTGATATAAATAACATAATATAAACAACGTAAGTATGCACTTGCGTTGTTCTTGTCTAGCAATTTGGCATTATTTATCTCGACGAGACGAGAACACCCCGTAACTATAAAATACGCTTATAATACTTAAAAGCGATTAAAAACATGTTTCTTTAAGAATGATTTTATTTCCGGTATTCTAGTTTTATTTTGAATACAGTGTGTTCAGGTGGAAACTAGTAATGTATAAAAAATAAGGTATTTAGTTTAAAAATACAAAATTTTATAGCCACTTACGTTTTTTATTCCTAGTATAATACAAGAATTACTTAATCAAAATAACGTCAGTGCACCTGTTTTATTAGAAAACGATTTTATTTACAAAGTAAACTACGTTTAACCTACGGTATAATATCGCAGTTAAAGTTCTAGAAAAATATTATCCCGTTTTGTGTAAAAGAAAAAATGTTATTGTAATTCTTTTATGTCCAGTTCTTTAAACGCCATTTTCTCATAACTAAGCTAAATGCACTTACGACTTTCTTGTTAAGGAAGGCAGTATTTCCACTACCGAATTATTTAGATTTCGTTGGTGCACGTAAAGTCGAAGTAAAAAGGCACATGGAAACAAAGTTAGCCCTCATTGCAAGGGTACCAGATTTGTCTTATAATTGAAACAAAATTTCTTTTTAATGTTATAAATTATATATTACCGAAAAGATCAAAAGATAACCTAGATCCCTATAGTAGCAAATTTTTGTTTAATACTAGCATTTTAAAGAAAATTATTTTTGAAAATACGCTATTTTAGTACAAGATTGTTTGCCTGGAATTTTAAAAATAAAAAGAATTACAAAAAATTACTACTATAGGGATTTAGATTAAAGTCTTATCTTTTAATACTTTTTTACTAAAAGTCGCTATCTTTTATAGTTTTTTTATAATTAGACACGAGACGAACGCCGATTTTGGGCTTATTTCGGACCAGTGAACGGACTCTTAATAAAGCCTACATATACTATGCAACTTATTCGCTAAAAAGATATCTCAATCAGCACGCATTATTAAATATCTACCTGGCCATGCCATTAGGCGATGGCATACTCTGCCATCAGTTATAACATAATTTTTTGAGGGCAGGCAACAGAATTGATTGAGTGTTTATACTCCAAAAGAGAAATATTACATTTTTTTTTAGAACCATAGGAATCATGTAGAGGGGCTTTTAAAGATAACTAAATTTTGATAGTGACGGAAAATAAATGTAAAATAATTTCTGAAACACATATGTTTCAGCATATGTTTTATAAGAAGTCGCCAATTTATGTCGTAAGTTGCTCTCTACTTTTGGTAGAAGCAATAAAATTTTGCCGTTATTTTCGAACGATAGAAACTGATGTCATATGGCTGGAACCAAAATTTCAATTTTGAATCTCGATTACTTTCAGAAGAGATATGTAGGTTTACTGTTAACTCGTCGTTACACACCTTGTATATTTATTGTAAACCACTTAATAAAATTATATTACCTACTCCATGGCAAAATGTTTTGAAAATATGTTAAATTATATTTAGGTAGGTACTCCTACTTTTCAATGAGATTTTAACCGTACCAGATATTACTCGGATCGTTATACTTTTATACACCTACCTGTCGTTCTTATTTTTTAATGAAAAATTATGTATGTATGTATATGTATATGTATACAGGGTGTCCATCTAGTGCGCGTAAGTCCAATATCTGGGTTAATAAAAGAGATAACTTAATTTTTTTTTCTACAGGGTTGTCTAATATCCCGAGCTGCACAAAATGAAAATATATTTACATATTCAGGGTGTTCAGTTTTTCCTGGACAGGTACCAACTTCATTTTTTTAAATGGAAACCTATATTTTTTATGGCATTATCGAATTCTACGTAAAAAATTAGTGGGACTTTGTGCTTAACACTGCTATTGAAATATTGATAGTTTTCGAGATATTTGACTTTTAATTTTTTTTTCTTATGTTTCGTCACTTGTAATAGTTGACATAATTATGGTTGTATGACAGCTAGAAATTATTTTTTTTTCAGAAACTGTAGAGTGAAGATGGCTCTTTCGAAAAACGTATCAAAAGTTGACCTGCGATATACAGGGGGCAACAGAAATCGTGCCAAACCTGATGGTTTAAAATTTAAAAAATCTCGACTTTTTCAAATGGAACACCCTGTGTTTTATAATTTCATTAGATGCCTTTCTGTAGACTCTACAATTTTATAATAGCTTTCCCTATACCTAAGTTGCGTAGTTTTTGCAAAAAACCCACTTTTATGAGAAATACCCGATTTGCGCACTCCTTTGACGGAAAAAATATTGTAAGGCTATTTATTTTTATAAAATGTATTAGTTTACACTTCTTAAAATAAAAATAACTGAAAAATTTAGATAATTTCAGTTTAATAAACAAGTCTTTATGGAAAGTTACCATTTATTTGTAAATAAAAGTAAAAAATCATAAAAGCTCTACATGTAATTAAGAATTAGCAAAACTGGCGTATGCTTTAGAAGAAGTTCATGGGAATTATTTGCTAGCAGCACGTATTTATAGAGATTCCCACGTGCTGACTGTTTTGAAAATGTGAAAGAAAGATTTGAAAGAACAGCAAATGGGAATTATGAGAAAACTACCAGCAGACATGGGAGTAACAACGATAATATTTAGTTTAATGTTGTGGTTTCTGCTGTTGAAAATTCAAAAATATTAGTATCAGAAAATCAGTAGAAATCTTGGAGTTTTCAAAAGCTCGACAAATAAGATATTGAAGAAGAAGTTTCATACGTATCATATTGAAAACCAAACGGTGTTACCGTAGTTAGAAAAATTATTAGTGAAATGAATGAATATACATAGAGTATTGAAAAAAGAATACGCAATACTCATACAAGCAAGCTAACCTAAAGTAAATGCTCAAAATGTCCACCGTTGTTTTCAACACAAAGCATTAATCTACGACGAAAATGAATGTGAACATTTCTTAACATTTCGGGCGTTATGGTTAGAAACTCATTTTGGATCTTTTCTTTCAAGTCTTGCATATCCGTTGGTGGTACTTCGTATACTCGCTCCTTGATATAACCCCACAAGAAAACGTCCAGAATATTTAAATCAGGCGAACGTGCAGGCCAAGGAACTGGACCACCACGACCTAACCACTTATTTGGATATACGTGGTTTAGGTGTTCTCTAATCTGAAATATGAATAGATAATAGGAAAAGTACTACAACAATAAAATAATCACAGTACCGCCAAAGTGGAATGTGGAGGGGCACCATCATGCTGAAACCATTGTTGAACAAAATAATCAGCGGGCATATTCTGTAGCTGTAGAAGGGGAAGTTCGATTTGCAAAAAATGCAAATACACATTGGCATTTAAATTGCCTTCAAAAAAGTACGGTCCAACAATATGTTCTCCACAAATTCCAGCCCACACGTTCACTTTGAAACGATGCTGATTATCTAGTACCCTCAATAATCTTGGATTATTGTCAGCGTATGTGATGAAAGTTGCGACGATTGGGTAAGCATGTGTTTGAAAATGTTGATTCGTCAGTAAACAAGACATTCATAAAAAAGTTTGGACTTTCCTGAATTTTATCCAATGCCCAGTGGCAAAATTGCAGGCGGTTTAGGTGATCTTGAGGTAACAGTGCTTGATGGTTTTCAATATGATACGGATGAAAATTATTCTTCTTCAGTATCTTGTTTGTCAAGCTTTTGGAAACTCCAAGATTATTACTGATTTTCCTGACACTAATATTTGGATTTTTAACAGCAGACGCCACAACATTAAACTGAATATGTCATTGTTACCGTCATGTCTCCTGGTAGTTTTCTCATAATTCGCATTTGCTGTTCTTTCAAATCTTTCTTTCACATTTTCAAAACAGTCAGCACGTGGAAATCTCTGTAAATCTGGATTATTTGCTTTGTAAATACGTGCTGCTAGCAAACAATTTCCATGAGCTTCTCCTAAGGCATAAACCATTTTCACTAATTCTTCTTTTGAATAGTTTATTGTATGCACGCTTAGTACTTACTCTAAACTCGTACGTGAATATTCAGTAAAAGAAGAAATGACATGTAAACTGATTGTCACAAATTTTATTGCGTGACAGACGCTCACTGCGTTTTTCCCGAGAAAGGAACGTGCGCAAATCGGGTATTTTTCATAAAAGTGGGTTTTTTGCAAAAACTACGCAACTTAGGTATAGGGAAAGCTATTATAAAATTGTAGAGTCTACAGAAAGGCATCTAATGAAATCATAAAACACAGGGTGTTCCATTTGAAAAAGTCGAGATTTTTTAAATTTTAAACCATCAGGTTTGGCACGATTTCTGTTGCCCCCTGTATATCGCAGGTCAACTTTTGATACGTTTTTCGAAAGAGCCATCTTCACTCTACAGTTTCTGAAAAAAAAATAATTTCTAGCTGTCATACAACCATAATTATGTCAACTATTAGAAGTGACGAAACATAAGAAAAAAAAATTAAAAGTCAAATATCTCGAAAACTATCAATATTTCAATAGCAGTGTTAAGCACAAAGTCCCACTAATTTTTTACGTAGAATTCGATAATGCCATAAAAAATATAGGTTTCCATTTAAAAAAATGAAGTTGGTGCCTGTCCAGGAAAAACTGAACACCCTGAATATGTAAATATATTTTCATTTTGTGCAGCTCGGGATATTAGACAACCCTGTAGAAAAAAAAATTAAGTTATCTCTTTTATTAACCCAGATATTGGACTTACGCGCACTAGGTGGACACCCTGTATGTATATGTATATGTATATGTATATGTATATGTATATGTATATGTATATGTATATGTATATAGTATCAAACAATCAACAAATTATATTTTTTTGCAATATTTCCGTAAAAAGGAGCCACAAAAATATATTTTACAGTAAAATACTGATTATCAGAACTATTATAAGGACGAGTTAAATCAGGTTGTCGAAAACTCGAATTCGAATTTGGTAAAAATTTCACTATACATAAAAGTAATAATTTCAGTCAGATAAAAAGAACTTTCTCCAAAAATGAAAAATCCAAAATAGTACCAATAATTCATAAGGAAGAAAAAATGTAGTTAGGAATTTATCCACTAAAACTCATAAATGCTACGATGGATTGGACGGCATATTTTTAAAATCCTCATAAACAATATCCCAACTTAGTTTGGGTTAAATACGTCTAGCTTCTGTGGTTTTGATATAAATAAAAACAATATTTGTTTTAACTCAACTAATAAAACTTAATATCAAAAAATTGTATTAAATTTATAGTACATAGAGCAGTAAAATAAAGCAGTAAAAGTATAAAACAAGTAACACTGGAGTTTGTATTATTTGTAAAATGTAATTGTTTCCCAAATGTTTATAGATACAATACTTCATTTGAAATAAAATGTTATATAATAAGTATATGAATTATACTTAATATACACTTAACGTCCGTTGAAAATATATCAGAGAACTGTAAAATATATATTATCAATTTCTCATGGAATATAATGATTCAAAGCGCACTACCACAACAAAAATAAACAGAAAGATGTACATTAAGTACACAAACTATAATTGGAATATCTGATCATATTTATCGTATATATACCTGTGTCAGATAACCATTGCAATGCCTTTACTATTTACTATAGATGATAATTATTGATAACCTACTATACTTACTTTATGGGAACTCATTTCTTAAATCGGTAGGTAAGGTAATTGATTTTAATATTGAAGTAATTTTTTGGGGATGTAAATTTAAGAAATCATAAATAAAAAAAGAAAAAAAGCACATAAAACAAAATGTATCAGTGGGTTAATTGTCTTATAAATCTATGGTTAAAGCAGTAGTCCTGTCAGATTATAACTCGTTACCTACACTCTAAAATAATTAAAGGATGTGCATATATTACCTCAGAACTACTCATAAAAAATAATCATGAGGATACGGAAAACCTGTCATCAGTTCATTGAAATAAATGGGTGATTGGTGGAAGAAAAATTGGAACCAGTATGTAAATATTTATCTCAATATTTACTTTTATTGAATTTTGTTACCAATAAAAGTAGCTGATATCAGTCGCCATATTTTACTCCATGGATTATTTGTCCAGAAGAAGTAAAGGCATACATAAAGTCCTTTATGAGGCATATAACATTGTGACTTTTTAATGTGACCACAGAATTATTAATATGCAATATATTTTTTAAAAATTCGGTACAAGTCCGTTATAGGAGGTCTCAATCCAGAAAGAGGTGTATTCAAATTTTTGGTAAAAAACACTACGATTTCTAAATTTACACACTGTATTTATTAAATAAGTATTTATATGTATGTATACGTATATGTATACATATATGTATATGTAAGTATTTGTATATGTATAAGTATGTGTGATGATAAAGTAACGCACAAAATTCATAACTTTTATAAAGAGTGATTTTTCAAAAAATGTTGTGACACGTCGATTTTGTTTTTTGAAAAGATACGTGCTGACATGAAAAAAATTGTTTTATCTGCTTTTGTTTTAAAGTTGTGACGTCATCATACATTTTTTAAATTGTAACGACCTGTATTAGAAACAGAAATGGAATCCCCACTTTTTTACCAGTACAATCGTACTCCATATTAGGGGTTTGCTACTTACCGTTTACAAGATACAGGGTATTTTTGAGAAGAATACACGTTAAGCATTACACATTTTGTTTTTATTTAAAATAACTTCAAAATTAAAAAAATTAAATAAATTCGAATATTGGAATTTACGCGCCATTTCTTATTAAACAAATTAGTTCTGTAATGTTATAGTCTAGACACTTCTACATACACATTATCTTGTAAACGGTAAGTAGCAAACCCCTAATATGAGGTATCATTGTAGGTATTGGGAAAAAAGTGGGGATTCCATTTTTGTTTAAAATACAGGGCGTTGCAATTTAACAAAATGTATGGTGATGAAATCGACGTTTTTTATAAGATCACTCTGTATATAAATTATGAATTTTGTTCGTTACTTTATCACCACACTGTATATTATACATACATATATATATATATATATATACTAAGGAAGCTTACTAAAAGTAGATTTAGGTACTTACAAGAACGTTAACAGTGAAAATAGATTTGCCTTTTCCCTAGGATTTGTTTTCCGTTTAATTTTTTCAGATTGATCCATTTCAGCAGTAACAGGAAAAACTCAATTTACTGGATGAAGTACCTATATCTGTGTTTGAAGTCGTCATAAACTAATAGTAAAAATATTCAACTACTTGCACTTACAATTAATTGTGATATGAGCATGAGTAGCAGAAGAAAATAGATAAAAACGTATTAGTATATAAATATTTAGTTAATATCTTAAATTAATCAAACAATAGTTATTATCTACGCTGAAAGCTCAAGGTGAAAAATCCTATATTTCTTTTGCAAATAACATACTTTTACCGAATTGACTTTTAACTTATTTCCAAATTCATACAAACGGAAAAGAATGCAAATACAGATATTTATAGACCATGACTGAATAAAAAATAAGACAGATAGGATATACAAGAGTTATGAAAACAAAATCATAAGAAAGAGGAGACCTAGGCCACCACAGGTGTCCAAGCACCTGTGGCACAAAACACAAAGCACAAAACAAACACCATGTAGTTTTAATGATCTTTAATAGATGTAGGGGAACATGGGCTACAGTGAGTCACTTTTTTTCTTCATGGTGTAGCTCCAAAAATTTTTGTTAGAAGAAAATTATTAAAATTAGTTTCATTGATACGTTCCTTAACTACAAAAATGTGTCACGATTATGATGATTTAGCAGCATAGTTTACCATTTTTTAACAATTTTTTAAAAAGTGGGGAATGATTCAGTGTACCCCATGCATGGGGTACACTGAATTACTACTTGGGTCACTATGAATTCGTATGGGGTATAATGAATAACTGTAATTAAAAGGCAATAAAACACAATTTATACTTATTTCAACTTTTATTAGGAGATTGAACCTTAACATCAGCCTCTTGAGTTTACAAAATCATATTTTGAACACTACACATAAACAACAAAATAACTAACGGAAACTAAAACTATTTAACGGAGATCAATATTCGAAAAGTTAACACCAAATGACTGTAGTTTTCCACCAAACACTATACTGCACTCGATGCGCGTTTCGCCAATCAAGTTGGCGGCGAAACGCGCGTCGAGTACAGTATAGTGTTTTGGTGTTATGTGGAAAACTACATCAGCGATATGTTCACACCAAAGGTTCCAACCTCCTTCAAGAACACCAAATGAATAAAGCCCTTGTCTTTTGTTTGTCGTTCAATTTTTGGGGCACCTTAATGTTATTCAATTTTGCCATTTTGAATGCAATGTTGGCGCACTTGCACTGCCTTAATTTTCTGCCCTTCCTGTACATATGGACGTTTCTTATTGCTTCTTCTGTTTGTAATCCATAGATGGTGCAACCCTATGGTTGTCTTTTCTGACTCGATTACGCGGCATTTTATATATGTAAGAAAAAATACAAAATACTCCGCCTGGGTCACTCTGAGTCATGATTCACTGTTCCCCAAAAACATATTACAAATAATATTTTTTTCTGTAAAATGTAAATTACATCAGAACAAAAACTTGCTGTTGAAGCAAAGCTTAAGAGATGCTTATTTAATTAAAATATTAATACAATGAAAATAATTTAATATAACAGAGAGAAGCACTTCACAAAATTAGCGAAAAAAAATAAATGAATTTATGTTTTACCCGGTTGACAGCAGCGTCACCTTCGCCATGGATCTCTGGATCGCCACTAGCAGGGGAAACGACTTCGGTAGAGAGGCTCGTGATGAGCCACTGCGCGTGCATTTGCAACTAATACTTTACTATATATTTTTACTATATATTCACTGTGTAACATGATTCACTGTTACCCATGTTCCCCTACACGTAACCCAAAAATTACCTAAATCTATGAAACGATTTTTAAGTTATTGCGGAAAATTGTTGGTTTTTTTTCCAAAATAACACCCTGTAACTCGTTAACTCGATTGCAATTTTATTCTTATTTTGGTCTGGTCCACCCCCTGGTAAATTTTTGTACGCTCACACTGGGACACCCTGTATATCAGCGTTTTTATTCATGACGCTGTTTGTCGCTAGTCCAGAGGCTCGAAAATGGATAGTATAGTAGAAGGTTTGCAATGGAGGCAATTGATGTTGAGCTATTTATCGATACTATCAGAGAGAAATCTGTTACATGGATTCTTCATCGGAATTTTATAAAAATAGACAGTTGAAAAGGGATAAATGGAAAGATGTTTGTGAAATTATGTGCTCTGATTTTACCCATAAAAGTGAGGCTGAGCGTTATTGCTAACATTTCTTCAGGAGAAAATGCTAGACCCTGTGAAAGCTCCACTTTCTTCAATAAAGTATCTTTCAATTTGCTACTTAATTCATCAACAGATGATTGTGACATTCGAAAATAATTAAAGAACTTGTCACCATCTTTTGTAAATCTCCATATAAAACGTAAAATAGACTTTATTGGATTCTATTCCTATTAATTGGATGTACTGTACACATATACACTACACACGGATCCATTTTTATAACACGATAATACGTAGGTACTTCACTATCGTGTGGCATGAAACTGGCGATGCGTGGTAAAACACGCGTGCATAAAATACAATTTTTGTACTCTTTTATGCATGCGTTTTAGTCCACGAAACGCCAATTTCATGCCACACGATAGTCAGTGAAGTACGTATTATTGTGTTATAGTGACAAGTTCTTTAATTACTTTCGTAGGTCACAATCATCTTTTGATGAATTAAGTGGCAAATTGAAAGATACTTTATTGAAGAAAGTGGAGCTTTCACAGGGTTTAGCATTTTCTCCTGAAGAAATGTTAGCAATAACGCTCAGTCTCACTTTTATGGGTAAAATCAGGGCACAAATTTCACAAACTTCTTTCCATTTGTCCCTTTTCAATTGTCTATTTTTATAAAATTCCGATGAAGAATCCTATATAACACAATTTTCTCTAATAGTATCGATGAATAGCTCAACATCAATTGCCTCCATTGCAAATGTATTGGTTGGTCACGTTGCACTCGTACGTGCACCGATTCAAAATTGAGTTTTCGGCATCGCCAAAGAACGTGCAAGGCTCCTTGCGAAAGAAAGCTCGAGGAAAAAGAAGCGAGTATAGTACTACTATACCTACTACTTACACTACACATAGTTTTCACGATCAGTTTCCTTTCCTGCGGTACACTGTAGAACGTCTGCTTTGTAATGAACAATAGAGAAGAATCTTGTCACTCATTAGTAATACGCAGTGAGACAAATCGTTGACATTTGCTACGCAGGAATGAAGAAAATCTATGCAAGATTTATGGTAATCAGCAGAAGTTGTAAATCAAAGGCGAACTGTCGTCTATATAAAAAAAAATATACTGCGCGTCTTTTATATAGGTACATACAATTCTACTACCTACGTCGTGATATAATTGCAATGCTTTTCTTATTCCCATATTTAATTGATAAATTTTGAGCTGGTTAATATAGGCTTACACGTTTTTATCTATACTTAACATTTATTTAGCAGTATAACGTGAATCCCGGTAGATGAGCAAGTCGTCTGAGTAGTATTCAATGTTGGATTCAGAAAAGTTAAAGCTACAGTTAGCACGATTAGCTAAATCGATTACTTTCCTGTAGGTGTAGGTAAGTACCTACATGCATGGCCTATGTTCAAAACCACACTTCTCTTTTCGACGACGACATTTCCAGATTGACTTACGATTGAGCATTATTTATGGTACGCCTTTTTAAGAGGTTTCAAATGTAAGTCGATTTAGATTGACGACTTCTCTTCACTTACCTGTTTACTTTAGTATATTTCAGGTGTCAGAAATGGAATTAAAACTTTCTATTTTGCAGTAGTTAAGCTGAAAATTCAATAGAAAAAGTGTAGAAAAAATAACTTTTTTTGTTCCATATGTAAAATATGCTTTTTAGTTACTTTCCAAATAATTTCTAAATCGGAAAAATAGAATTTTTTTAAAACATTTTTTGTAGTTTTTGGTATATGATAGTTATTTTCCTAACAAGTGTGGAAGGTGATACTTTTCCGCACGCGACTGCAGTTGTCCGAACGACGCGAAGCGGAGTTCGGACAAGCAGTGAGTGCGGAAAAGACACCTTCCACATGTGTTAGGAACAACGTTTTTTCTACGGGCGTGAAGAAAATTGACATAAGAAAAATAAATATTTGCACACAATGCTGTCTAATAATTAGAAGTGTCAAGCATTCCTTTTTCTTTATGTCAAAATCTGAACAGTGACAACATGATTTTTTGGAATTAAGATAATATTATGATCACATTGCAAGTAATACATAGGTATTTATTTTCCGCACTAGTGCGGAAAAGTGCAATTTTCTACACTCAAATGCGTGCAGAAAATTGTAACTTTCCACACGCCCGTAGAAAAAAATTTTTTCCGTCTCATGGCTTATCAGTACGTTTTAGATACATTATGTTTAAGAGAAATTGACACCCAAGCTTACTAATACGGCCAATTTGTGTATTATTTATTAAAATTTTGTATTTTAACATCAATTTGAAGATTATAAAAATAGCTTACTGAAAATCAATTATTTCATTAATTTTGTTAAAAATAAAAAATCATCATTGATAAGGTGTTTGATTTCATTAATTGCATCATTTTTAAGAGAAGCTTATTATTTTCGATGATATAGGTATATTTTCATATTTATGGTCTCTCCTGACCTAACTATAACCAAACGGTTTTATTTAAAAATCTAATATCAAAAGAGGATTCTACGTCCTTAAGTTCCCTTGTTCTTTCAACCTTCACACCCTGAGAATGGCAATTAGTAATGTTTTATGATGAATAGATTTCTGAGGGCAGGTAACCTGAGGAAAAGTATTAGCAATATAACATTCTTGTTGATCAAATGGGTAATAACAGGTGAAAACACAGGAAGGAAAATGTCATACAATAAGTATACTTAATATATTTATTAAATAGTATGTATAATGGACAATTTCATAAAACTTATATATAACACTAAAATAGCTATAAAAATATTACATTATTTAACTATTTGACTAGCAGAAGTAACTTTGGAAGTACAATATTTGTCACCTATTCTGTAATAAATAATATAAACTATATCAAAATATAAATACTAAAAAAATGAAAAACAGTTCAAATCACTAGTAAAAGGATATATTAACTAATAATAGGTAAAGTTTTAATATTTTGTTTTACATATCTACACTAATACATAAAACGAGAAAAAGAGAAAGGACGTATTTTCTGATATTACTCGTAATTATTTTTATAAAATTTAGTAGCTAGTAAATTCATTATAGGTAATTATAATTAATATCATCAAATCAATTAATACCAACTGCCAAATTTTATAGACGCTACTGTAAAAAACAACACCCAAAAATACTGTTCTACAAAAGCAAATATGAAAAACATAGGTAGATACTACATATTATTTAGCGACGGATTCTGAGAATTGAAGAGAAGCTGAACAGATAAGCGGATAAGTTTTAGTTTCGTAGTTAAATTAATAGATTATGTAACTTTGACAAATGATTGTATATGAATGTAAATTATTCATCACAGCTTATATTTACTTTGACACTTTTATTATCCGCTACCCTCTTCAATACAATTCTTAACAGTTATTTATGAAATATATTCAGGGTGTATAACGACGAATTGACAGTAGATGTAACTCTAAAATTAATTAATATAAGTACTTAATTGAAATCCTGGTTTGTAATATCATTGTATCGGTCCAATTATATCGAAAGTATAAGAGTAGTGTATCCTGTTTATTTTTCCATATTTCAATATATGCCGAATGCAGTAATATACATAAATCTATCTCTTATAATAAGGGAGTTACGTCCAAAAGGATGTGCCTTATAATAGAAATGTGTCGGACAAAGAGCTCGTAGCTCCTACAGTGGATATTCCCATTTTAAGAGATTAATATTAAAGATATACCCATTAAATCATATATTGTAAACATAATATACAGAGTGTTCCGCTTAAAATAAGAATGTTGACGTTTACTTCCGATATAAACGGAAGTAATAAAAGCTCACTATTATCTTCAATCGATAGAACTTGATGTCATATGTCCAGCATAAAAATGTTAATTAGTTATCAAAGTTAGTTCGTCTACTGTCAATTCGTCGTTCCACATATGCATATGATACTCTTCAATAGTGGACTTGTCAAAATATTGTTAACTTAAGACTATATTCTGAATTCAGTTACCGAAAGAATATTTTTCTTTTAACCGAAATCCCACAATGTTGTCGAAAAAATTTAATAAGTAGGTATATGGCATGAATCAAAAAGGTTTCATTACGTTCAAAAATTCTTAAGGAAGGAACACACTGACGCGAATAGTTCGCTCGACGACACCGAAAGTGCCGGGAATATTTTACATTTCGCGACGTAAGAATTAGTAAAGAAAGTTTATTAGTAAAGGTATTCTATATTTTTTGAGACAAAACAAACCTCTATTTTACATATTTTTAGTTTCTGCTACTTAATTACATGTCTATTTTTTTATAAAACCATGAGTTATTACGACATTTGATTCCTCTCCTCTTCTAAGGCAGTCAATGAAAGTGCCTCTTCTTCAGAATCCGATGAATCCATTTTATTTTACAAAATACACTTTACCACACCTTGTCATTATGTACGTTCGCGGCGAAAATTCATTTTTAAATGTGTGGAGTACGATGAATTTTATTGTCGCATTGCGAATTATTAGTTTCGTTTTCGCGGCGAATAATTCGCGTCAGTGTGTTCATTCCTTTATATGTTGAATAGTTGTTTTTTAATGCTGAAACTTTATGTGAATTACTACTGTAAGGCTCTAACCGTTGCGAGCAGTTGGTCCAACTCCACTTTATAGGCTATCAACTGTTGTTGTCTTTCTGCACACTGCTCGCAACTTCTGTTGGTTACATTCTTTTGCGCTAAGCTGTGAACGATAGCTCTCAATCGATATTCTCGCTCCTCATACCTCTTCTCTAAAAATGTGATCTGTAGTTAAAACCAGTAGGTAATTAGTATTTTTACAATTGATAAAATTACCATAATAACTAGAAATAGTTGATAGGCTACGGTTAGTCAATATGTGTTTGATCATAGAGAAATATATTATTTTTATATTTCTCTATGTGTTTGGAAACTATCGGTTTAGAACTTCTCAAAGTACTGCGAACTGAACGGCCAGTCAAAGTGCCTGTCAATTAAATTTTGTTGTGTATGATCTTAAAAGATAATATTCAATTTGAAAATGGAGGTTTTAATCTTTTGGGAGATAAGGATGAATTTATGGTGAAGTTCTTAAATCACGAAAGAAGACACTACACAGTTATGGAAAGAAGGAATCTTTTTGAAGAATATGATGACTTGGATTTATTTATTAGATTTCGCTTGAAAAAGAAGTTCTCCGAATTTTGGAACAAAATGCTGGCAATACCAAAACAAGCATTAAAATTTAATCAGCGTACATACCTACATAAGATGCTAAGCTAAGTTTCAAATTGTTGACAATTAATGACAATTGAATAATTTTTGTATAGAGGCTAAAAGTCAGAAGAAAATTAGCCAATAAGAGCAAAGTATTTAAATGTCACTCTTACCCTCTTACCAACCCTACACAATATTTTGCTAACAGACAGCTATTATACCAGATACATTTGGATTGGAAAACGCTTCTAGAATTAACAGGCAGGTTAGAATTCCTAAAGGGATTCCTCCTCTAACAGGGAGGAGGAATGTATCCTTACATTCATAACATGATTGAATTACTGAATTACACCTACATTCTACATAACAAAAAATGACTGTCAACCATATCAAATTGACGTGGCCGAGTTATTATATCTAATCGGCGAGTTCTCTACCGACAGCCTAAAAGACAAATGGTTTACTGTTGCTGGGGCTACCCCACTAGTGTATGGAAGCATATAAGTTGTGTAGATGTAAACAGCAAGCATTATTGCACAATTATTACAAATCTGTAAGATTATAATAAATGTAGAAAGAAAATATTAATCACATAAGTCGGTTTCCTGTAAAGGGTTTAAATCAAAGAAACATCTAAAATAAATTTTTATATATATTTTTTCCTAACCGGAGGGAGTTGATTATTGAGCTCTCGATAATAAAGCTTTACTATTTTAACAAATGAATTCGCATGTTTCGGCCAAAACACTAAAACACAGATACGGTCTCTCAGTTAGTCTGTCGGCTAGATATTTTTTCTATTAATTACACAGGAGTTTAAAAATATTTTATTAGAAGTTAGTCGAATTAATAAAAAAATTGAGAACAAATAGACCTTATTATAGTGACAAAATTGTAAATAACAGGTTTTCGCAAATACGTGGTTAAAAAGACACAAATTTGGCGGAAAAATTAGTTAATTTTTAGATAAAAGGATACTTTTTAGAAAATATTGATATATCTTAATGGGCTTTTCTGACTCATACTTTCAATTATCTGTTAGAAAATAATCCGTGTATATATTAAATCTTTAAAAACAGATATTCTGCATTAAGTAATTTGTTCACTTTTTCTTAAGACCTGACCCGGAGCTATAAACACAAATCAGCCGTTTTTGTCCAAAAATAATTGGAAAACAATTTTTTTCTTCAGAAGTGCCAAACTAGTTGACCGTTATTTCCAAAAAAGTAGCAATCACCCTTCACACCTGATTTATTAAATTTGGTAAATCTTTTAAGGTTACAAATATCAGAAAGTATGTAACAGATCAAGAAAAACTGTCTATCAATATCACAATGTGATATTGCTTACTGCCTTTTGCCAATTTTGTCACCTTGCATCTCAGTAATGAATCATTATGTCACGGATTTATGTTCATAAGAACATGTTTTTTCTACTATTAGAGGCAAATCCGCCAAACCTATTCGTGAGAAAACGCTCTATTCGAATATGTAAAAAAATTGTTAGTTTTGACTTATTTGTTAACACCCCGCATATTCAAGAACGTACCTTCTTCAAAAGAGCCTCCACCTCCACCTCGTTATTAGCCCCCTGCTGGCTTGAGCAGGAAATAACGCCGAAGGGTAAGTTCAGTAGTCTATTGTTCAAGTGGTCCCGCTCTACGGTTACGACGGCCAGCTCCTCTTTGGCGGCGTTCAGCTGGGATTGCAGCGTCGTGATGCTCACCTGCTGTAACTCTAACTGCTCCCTGAGAGGAGTCACGCTGGCCACGTAGTTAGCCACCTCGCGCTCGTGGGCCTCTTGGAGGGCGGTTAGCTGAAAATTATATGGATAAAGGCAACAAAAACAGACAATAAAATTAACAAAACGTTGCTCGACACATTGTTCTACATTATATTGTGGACTTATGACTGAAATATATTGATGTCTGAGAGTGGGGGGGGGGTAATGATTAAGTCCTTTGCCTATTATAAGCATGTGCTGAGCACTGTACTATCCAACGATATTTTCATGAAGTTTGAGCAACACCATGATTGAAACTACAGGCTTCTTTTGGTTCCCACAGGAACCGCTGAATTGTACTGAGCACGCGTAGTTTAAAAATTAGCGAAGACTTTTTAAACTACGAGTATGAATGTTCAGTACAATTCATAATTGGTTCTTGTTAGAACCAAAACAAACCTTACCACTCTTTTTCCCCTGTCTATCCCTAGGGATGACTGATCTGTATATATTTATGGATCTGTTCGGACTAAATCAAGACCACACAAGAACCTAGTCCTAAGATCAATTTTAGTTTCCAGTCCGTGCTCGCGCATTCGCGTGGTGAACGACTGAGCGAACTGGAAGACAAACTGCATTGACTGAACTTGTTTTCAGAAGTGTAAAGGTTCGATCTGTGCGACCAGTCCATTTGGTCCATAAAGTGGGCATCATACCAACCTGTAACAGTAGCGTATCAGTTTCAGTTTTGGATAGCCAACCTTATCCACTATACTGCGACGACCTCCTTGCTAATCTGGCCGTGTCTATTAATGCAATAACATCCTCCACGACATTGAAGTTGCGATATTGGGAACACCAGTTTACTTCCGGGCTTTCTTATAGTCCTACCAAGCTGGCGAACTATTTATTTTTAGCAAAAAATCATTGACCACAATAGGTTTTGTTCACACAAGGAATCAAACATGTTACAAACTACCACTACTCCGCATAGCATTAAATGTTAACCTTTTTCTCGGAGCGCTGCGGACTAGTTCGGGATTAGTAAGTAGCAGTTGCTCAATTACTTCTTACTCTGTACTCATTGAGCGAGAACAGGGTAATAAGAAGTAACTAGGCAACTGCCGAACTAGTTCGCAGCGCTCCGCGAAAAAGGTTATTGGCCCAATTGGTCCATAACTTGTTACCTATAATTTTTGACAGAACAGCAAACCAAGTATGTAGCTGATTGTATAGTGTATTGTATTAGCACAACATATTATATGCTGTGGTATTAGTTTTGATTGTTATTGAATTAATTCTGTGTTACTTTTATACTCACGCAGACTAGGCAATAATTAGAGTCAAATATGAAATTTAATATTGCTAGTTTTTAGAGTAAATTGTTTTGACAGTCATTAAACTACTCAGATTACTTCTAGCTACTAAACTGTCAGGAAACTTGATTAGAATGCTTAATAAATAAAGTTCTGCGGCAGTCACAAAAAGTAGAAGTCTATTTCTGACCGCCGTATTCATCTAACGTTAAGCGATTTAGCAATTTAATTTTAATTTAAATGCCTCTGTTCGATGTGCTTACTTTAAACCTCAAATATCACATCTTCAAACACACCAATGTTGGAGGGGCAGCGATAATCAACTGTCAAGAGTCAAAGAGTTAACTGTCAAAGCCAAATCAGTTATTTGGTTTTTGAGGCCTACCACTTCAAATGATAAACCTATCTATCGATTTATTCGATTCAGTTGTTTGATTGACAGGAGCAAATAGAGAGTTTTTGAACCCCTTAAAAGAGAGTTTTTGAACCCCTTAAATTCTAGCACGTCGTTATCGTTATCGTTATTCTGCACATGCGCAGTGCCAAAAATAGTATCATTTTCGGCACTGCGCATGCTCAGAATAACCATAACCATAACGATAACGTAAATTTTAAGGGGTTCAAAAACTCTCTAATTTCTAGCACGTCGTTATCGTTATTTTGCGCATGCGCAGTGCCAAAAATAGTATCATTTTCGGCACTGCGTATGCTCAGAATAACCATAACCATAACGATAACGTAAATTTTAAGGGGTTCAAAAACTCCCTAATGTATTAGAAAGATTTACTACAAAATACGAGGGACGATTTGACGACTGACCCCCTTATGTGTAGGTTGATTTATACGTATATTAGCAAAAAGCTCAACAGTGTCACGTTATCATTTCCATGTGTGTCAATAAGAGATCCAAACGCTTATCTGTTATCGTCGAACAGTTTCCTAAGTGCTCATACACAGGACATAATACTTCCGAGGCCGAGGTAGCCTCTGAAGTAATATTTGGAGGCGAGTAATGACGAGAAAATGTTTTTGTGAAATAAAA
Organism: Pogonocherus hispidulus; assembly: GCA_963924545.1. Classification (NCBI taxonomy): domain Eukaryota; kingdom Metazoa; phylum Arthropoda; class Insecta; order Coleoptera; family Cerambycidae; genus Pogonocherus; species Pogonocherus hispidulus. The sequence continues at coordinate 43,496,301 of OZ004698.1, read as the reverse complement.
TAATCTTTTTACAACATCAAGCAAACAGAAAATATACCTATCTATAGAATGACGTTAATACACGAAAGATTAGTGGTGTGGTGACACTACGTCATATTTTTACAGCTGTAGGGGATTATTACTTTAAACAAAAGCTTTTTTCACTCTTCTTCTCTTTCTTTCTTTCTCTTTTTTAGGCTCTTACAAATAAAATAAAAAATTACTAATATCACATGTTAATTAATATAAGTACGCGAGATCGTACTTAGGTCAACATCGCTGACTTAATAATTTAATAAAGCAACTTAGTGAATCAAGATTTTACGCATTTTAGGCTTATTAAATATTAAATTTAATTTAATTCTTTTTATTTCATAACTATATTATTTATTCAAAAAACACGGAAACCAACTGTTACTCACGTCTTGTATTCGTTTAGTCTTTAGAGCTTGATAGTCCTGCTCTAGCCTGCTCAGCTGCTGCTTCAGTTTGTCTCTCTCCCCTTTCACCTGCTGCAGCTCCTCATCTTTCCGAAAATCCTTCTCGGAAGTGATACTATTGGACCTGCTTTGGAGTGCTAACTTTTCCGGATAACTTCGAAACTCCCTTTTGTCGCTGAGATTTCTCAAACTACCTTCTCTTTCCTTCTGCAGTCTTCGGTTTGTCTTCCGTAGATCCTCGATTTCCTTTTGAAGTCTAGATACCACTTTCTCTTTATTAGCCAAATCTGTTTGAAGGCCCCTAATTGTTGCTAGAAGGTGCGCGTCTTCTTTTATGCTTTCGGTGATCCTGTGAGGTTTATTCACAGATACTATCTTTGGGGGTTTAGTGGGTATAGCATCCGTTTGGGTGAACACAGTGAAGGTTTCCTTTTGGGGTATTTTCTCTTCGAGAATCGTTTGTGTGTAAACGTCATAGGTATCGACCTTTCGTTTCAACTGAGCCTTTAAATCACTAACGTGCAGTTCTAAATCTTCTATGTGATTTTCGTATTTGGCCTTCATTTGATTGAATTTCTCTTGTATCTCTAGAAATACTTTAGCCGACTGGCTCTCTCTATTCAGCTGTTCTTGTTCCAGGGCTTTAATTCTATCCTCCAGGATCTTCCTGGCTGTCAAATTTGAATCGGTAGCATTCTCTTTTGCGGCTACGATTAAGGCCGAAACTGAATCTGGATGTTTCCTGGCTATGATCCGTTCCATTTCTTTGATTTGCCTGTTTAGGTCTTGAATACATTTCGCGTCTTTTTCGTTTTGCAATTTTAAACTCTTACTTTGTAGCTTCTCAATTTCTAATAGTTTATTTAAATTTACTTCGTTTTCGAGAAGTTTGTCTTTGGTTTTCTGAAGATTTAATAATTCCTGTTTATATTTATCTAAAGTAGAATCAAGTTCTAACACGCGTCGTTCTAAGTTTTTATTAGAGTTAACCAATTCGTCATAGGAACCTTTCAAGAACTGATGGGTTTTATTGACTGTGTCCAGCTGTAGTTGTAATGCTGTATTTATCTCTTTGGAATCCTTTAAGTCTTCCAACACTTTTTCTAGTTCTAAATTTATTTCTGGGGAAGATATGGACTTAGTACTTAAAGCGACTTTAGTGTTCTCCAGCAGTTGGTTGGTTTTTTGAAGTTCCAACTGTAACAAGATAAAATTATAAAACTAACGGACTATATTATTTAACGCAAAAATGACTATGCCCTATTAATATTATATAAGAAAGTGCAAACCTTGTTTGTCGCCATCTTTACTTTAATTTTTGTAATTAGGCAAGATTTAAAAAATGGTTAAGATCGAAAGAGGTTCTCAAAGAGGAAAAATGTCGACTTTGAAAATTGTTCTATCCAATAGAACATTGTGAGTGGCACTCGTCTCAATGTCATCTCATATATCAAACTGTTTGTTTTTATTTGTATTATACAGTATAAGAAAAACAGTTGATTATTCTGTAAAACAATTATCTGTTGAGCAAAAATATAGCTCGGTATACTGACGGCTTCAAAACTGACACCTACGTCTAGGAGCTGGACTATTTTCATAGGAGAAATTCATGCTTGGAATAGGTTTACGAAAAACTATTTCAACAGGATACACAGGCAAAACAATCACAACAAACACTGATGTTTTGTAATTAAGCAGTAATTGGATTAGTTAGTTATTGTGGCTAATAACTGGACACTGTACTTTGAGAACACATCTATACAATATGTGCGTATACAATGAGAAGATAGAATAACTGTATATACCGGGTGTCTCACGGTGACGGTCCATTAGAAGTATCTGGAGAACCAATGAAGCTATTAATTTGAAATTTGGGGTGAAGTCAAGGGGGCCATGATCTACTTGATGAAAACATTTTGCAGTTTCTACCACTTCCGGTTATACCGGAAGTCGACATTAACTTCGTTATTTTAAATTGGACATATTATTGCATTTATCGTTTGACACTTACAAAAGTATCAAACGATAGCTTTTGAAAAGTAAAGCTAGGAATGTGCAAACCGTTTTGCTTGATTTCAAACCGTTTCGATTTTACAGTGTCAAAATTGAAAAATGTCAATATTCACCTGCCAATATTTCAAAAACAGTTGAAGATAGGTATAGGACATTCTACATGAAATGTGTTTGGAATTTCACATATAACCAAAAAATGCAATAATATACAGGGTGTTAGTTAAACATACGCCAAAAATTCAAAAGGTTATTCCTTGGACTATTCTAAGGATATTTTATCCTTTGATGTTTTTTGAAAAAGCGCCTTGTTGCCAAGATATAGGACGAAACAAATTTTCAACCAATAACAATTTATTACTAAAAATTACATGTAACATTTCTGAACCTATACAACAATAATTGTTCAAAATGGCTACCTCCAGCTCGGATGCAACCATCCAATCTTCTCCTCATAGACTCCCGAACTCTTTCAAAAACACCAGGGTCGCTTCTTATTGAGTTATACCCAGTAATTATCCGATCTCTTAAATCGTCCACATCTTTCACTGGTCTAGTATAAACTAATGACTTCAGATGGCCCCATAGGAAATAATCCAGGGGGTCTAAGTGCGGGGATCGAGCAGGCCATACGTGAGGTCCACCTCGATCTCCGTATGTTGCTGCTAAAAACACTCGAGCAACTACACTAAAATGAGGTGGTGCACCATCATGCATAAACCACATTGCCTGTCTTGTAGCCAATGGTACATCCTTCAAAAACTGAGGTAGCGTTTGTTCCAAAAAGTTGCGGTATACTTCGCCGGTAAGTCTTCCTGATAGAAATACCGGTCCAATTAGCCAGTCACACACAATTCCAACCCAAACGATCAAACTGATGTTGAAACCGATCTTCACAAATCTCATGTGGATTTTCGTCAGCCCACACATGGTTATTGTGGAAATTCCTTATTGCATTTCGCGAGAAACAGTGGAAACTGTCAAAAAAAACTGTGAAATCTGTGAACTGCGAAAACTGTGAAAAATACCAAAATTGGATTTGTTGAAAATTTTTTCGCCCTATATCTTCGCAACAAAGCGCTTTTTCAAAAATCATCAAAGGATAAAATATCCTTAGAATAGTCCAACCTCTTGAATTTTTGCCGCATGTTTAACTAACACCCTGTATAGGGTGTCCTATTTAAAATAACGAAGTTAATGTCGACTTCCGGTATAACCGGAAGTGGTAGAAACTACAAAATATTTTCATCAAGTAGATCATGGCCCACTTTGACTTCACCTCAAATTACAAATTAATAGTTTAATTGGTTCTCCAGGTACTTCTAATGGACCGTCACCGTGGGACACCCGGTATAAGTAACAGTTAATGAGGCAATTCACAGTAATTTCAACCTATTGTTTAAGAACAAAATTTCTGCTGATAGGGAATTAAGAAAAACGCCGGGTGAATTTTAATCACTTGGAAAGAGTTCACTTACTATTATTATTGTGAAGACAATGTTTCTATTGTTTGTATATACCTACTAATGCAGCCACTTTCTTCTTCCAGACTACTCATTGCAAGCAAGTTTTATAGTTAGGTAAAATGGTGACAAATATTTCACTGATGATTTCACGTCCCAGTGAGGTGAACGAAAAAAATAATAATAATCGAAATAGCAATAGCATTAATTATTAATTACAGAAAAAAATAATAATAAAAATCACATAAATATACAAACTTTTGAGAAACTGTTAAAAAGTGTTAACTATACGGGATGTCCCATATAAAACGAAACACCCTAAGTATTTCGTGAACAAAACGTGATATAAAAATTTGCCGAAACAGGTCAATCTTTGATTAGGGTTGACAACTTTTGGAGCGTAAGTGAAGGTTGACCCCTTCTCCCCTCTAACCCCGCCCCTACCCCGCCCCTAAGACGTACAAAATTTCAAATGGAAATAGGGATCGAGTTGCACATTTGAAAGGCGTTATTATTCTCTATTCAACGACGTGCTTAGTTTTGAAATCGGTCGATTCATTATCGACTAATTGACATTTGAAGTTTGAAGTTGAGTAAAGAGAAGAATAAGAAAACGAAATTTTATTTAGTACTCAAAATTAACCATGTAAAAACTAAATGAAATGCTCAAAGTGTTAACCATCAACTTCCATATAGTAATACAAGCGTTGCTGGAAGTTATTCTCGGTCTTAGATTAAGCTATCTAATGATTATACTCCTCAATATATCATCATATCGAAAAACCTTCAACCTTCAACCTTCAACCGTCAACCTTTGCTTATGCTCCAAAATTTGTCTCTCCCAAATCAAAGGTTGAACTATCGCAATTTTTTTTATATCTCGTTTTGTTCTCGGGATATTAAGGGTGTTTCGTTTTAAACTGGACACCCTGTATGTATTGGCAGTGCGTTGTACTGTCCAGTGTCCATTTATCAATGTTATCCGTTAACTGGTGCTCTTCGCCGAGCTGAAACACCTACGCTCACTTACCTGATACAGTATAATAAATTAAAGTTAACCGCTTTAAGATGGCACAAAATCATTAAAATATTTTACTTTGGCAAGCCAGAGAGTTCAAAACAATAAAAACAAACAGAGGCGGGTATGCATAGGTATATTGTTAATGATATATTAACTTCGATATATATTGTAATCATACGAATCGACTTTCCTCTATAACTAAATGAGAGCAGTAAACTTTGGAGAAAGTACGCGAAATTTAAAAAAGTTGTATCCAATACATAGTGAGAAAATTAAGTTTACAGCTCTACGAAGTAGCGGGAAATAGTAGTCTAATACAAAGATAGACCTCATGAAAACATTTAAATAAATGTCACATTAAGTGTTACCGATATTTTAAAGAGTTAACATAAGTTATTTTGATGGAACATATTTTAAGCATAAAAAACATCCTCTTGCACAAGACTGGATTGTTTGCTTTTGAGATGTAGATATGACAAAATATTCCATTTATATGCAACTTAATTTCTTATTAACAAAAATATAATTTTCCAGATTACCAACATGATAATTTCACATGCAAATAATGACGTCAATTAAACTGTGTGTGGTTTTATAAAATTTCTTAAAATATAGGTATTTAGTTGTATAAAAATTGTAGATTTCTTCAATAGGAAACTCCTACTGGTATATACAACATACTCCATGGTGGCAGTACCTACAAACTTCTAGATTTTACACCAAAAAACTAAATTTTGTACGTGGATTTTTAGTTAACACAAATGAAATATTTTAAACTAAGATTAAACAAAAAATTTAATGTCTTCTAAAGACATTCTGTTTTTCATTTTATTTTCAGATGGCAATTTCCCAGAAGAATATTTTATGAGTCAAAGTGGTGCTGTAAACAAGTTCCTGATAATACTGGGGATATTGAGGACTTAGTAGCTACTATATCTTATAACAATAAGAGAGTATCCAGCTGTTTGTAAACCAATAATACGAATTCGATGTTTTTTTTTCGAATGTTGTACTGGTTAGGGGAAAACCTACCACTGATTGAATTTCTGACCTCAACAATGAGGCGCTTCAATAGTTCTAGGAAAAATATAAATATAAAGAATATGTAAATATGTATTGTACAATCAATCAAGCGTAATGTCTTATCCACATAAAGTATACAAGAGAGAAACAAATAATATAACAATATCTCGACCAAACTGCAACATAATGAAAGTAACACAAACAAATATACCGAAAAGAATGAAATAAACTGCGACAAAACGAGCAAAGCCAAAATGTCCGTGGAATATTTAAAATACTCGTCAATTTACCTAGAGATACAGATAAATTATTAATATAATAAACATTATAACTAATATTTTTAAGTCCGCATGACGAGGAAATATTATATTTTAGAAAATAGCGAGGCAAATAAAATATTCCACAAAATTGAAATAAAATTAACAACATTTGATTATATTATACGATGAAAGTTCAGATGTTTTGCATTTACCAGTAGACCGACATTTTAATATAAAATAGTTTTACGAAAATTAAGTGTATGTGGTATGTGTATCATAAAATAATTCACGTTTTAAGAAACTACAACCTGCCTGTTATTTAAATTGCTGTTAGTCCTGATCCATGATTTTACCAGATTTTTTTTTGACCAGAGAAGTCATGATTTTTAATGTCTTTCAACTATGAAGCATTTCAGATAATCTACGCAAACTCGATTTTAATGGTAGGTATTAATCATTGTCTTTATTATATTTACCATTAGTAGTCTAGTTTAATGGTTATTTAATTTACAAACAACTATGTAATTTCTCAGAAAATTAATATATTATTGAAATATAATAGAAATGAAATATTCTAAAATATTATTAAGTTTTACCAAATGTAGAACATTGTTTATATTATCGGTATTAATAAAACAGATCCAGCGTATCCATCCAGTACCCAAATGTCTAATATTTTATGTATGTATAATATTACATATTATATCTACATAAATAAAAATTAAATGCTCTTCGTTGGTAAGCGCATCACTTGAGAACGGCTCAACCGATTCGGATAATTTTTTTTAAATGTTTGTAATAGTCCGAGTAATGTTTCTATAGTGAAAGAAAAATTGGAAAAATTGACCAGAAAATTGGAAAAATCGGGAAAACCATGATCACTCAGAAATACGGGTTTTCATCATTTTTACTTTGTTTACAGATTTCCAATAGCTTTTCACAAATTCACTAAACGATCACAATCAAATTTATTAAAACTTGGATAGGACGACGTCTGTCGGATCACCTAGTTATCGTTTTTCACTGTACTACTTAACTTTTAAACTTGAAAGGGGTTGGAACCTTTGGGGTGAACATATCATTGACGTAGTTTTCCACATGACATCAAAACACTATACTGCACTCGAGGCGCATTTCCGGAACCAAGTTGGCATCATCTGGAGATGATTAAAACTGTTTTAATTATCTCAACTGTAAAAGTTTTAATCATTTCCATTTCACCTCCTGCGAGAGATCTCAACGGGACGTAGGACAAAGAACCTCAAATGTAGGACGGTTGGCAATCCTAGTTGGTATATCATATTTAAGGCAGAAGCAGAAACATACTCACCCGACGCAACGCAACGCTTCCCAACGTCACGCTACGACCCGGTTCCCGATGAGAATCTGGCACATTTATTTCCCATAAGTAGTATAGTAACACATCTAATGCTTCGGTTTCCTATGGAGCGGTGTCGTCTTTTAACGGCCGTCAAAATACGGTGGGTGACGTCACAAGAAACGGTGTCGTGTATAATAAGGGAAGTGTTGTCCAAGAGAGCGGTAGTGTGTATGGTAACGTAACAGAGCGGTGCCGCCGTCTCATTTGAAACGGTGGGCCATACGGTACGAATCAGTTCATCACAGTTTTTTCGGTGTCTTGTATGTAAGTATGTTTCTGCCTTTACGGCAGAAATATACTTACCCGATGCAATTATTAATGTATGGCTAACCGAATTACATATTCAGATCCAGTGTTCTGTCAACGTTACCTGATAACGTTCGTCCTTTCCAACTGTAGATGGCGCACAAAAGATTACAAGATCACAAGATCACATACAAAAAATGTGGAACTTCATTAATTTAATCATCTGTAATTACGTGTTTGAAAAAAAGCACAAAATGTTATTTAATACCTACAGAATATGATAGTCGGTTATAAATATCAACAAATGAACTGTAAAATCAAATTCAGCCATCGACTTTCTTCGGTTCATTGAAAAATCTGTGATCTGTGCAGTAATTCAATGATATAATATACGAATCAAACATTTTTTCTAGCTGACCCATAGCCGACAATGGGTTAGAACTTATTAAAAATGTATCTACGCCACTGGATACTACTTCAGAAAGTGCCTACATATACATTATTATCTGTCACTATCCAAATAAACAAGACATGCACATGAAGAATAGATGAAAAATCGAATTTTTCGAAAGACCATAGCAAATTTTGGTTTTGACCAATGAATTTGTCTCGAAAAAAGACATCGAATACGACAAGAACGCATCATCAATTTTTTATACCTCTCATAGTCATCAATTACTCTATAAAAACATGCAAACTTGCCCTCCAAGCGTCTGGTACAAATATACTTATAGGATAGGGGGATATATTATCTCTGAATATATCAGCTTTGTTCCGAAAGTTCAGAACTGGTTCTCAACTGTCAACTAGAACCAGCCTGTTAACTACTGAGGTATTTGTATGCTAAAAGTGTATCGGAAATTAGTTGTGTGACTATTATTTATAATTCGGAATCAGTCACTATTATTAGAACAGAGCTATTGTTACTCCAAAGAATATTTTATACTTTTCAGACCAGATAATAAATTATACAACTCATTTGTAGGTTGTAGGAAAATGTTTAACATGAACTTTTGGCTAAAAGCCCATCTAATTTAGAAAATTCTTTATGATTCAGATGTGTTGATGGATGATGGGTTATTCCGATGCACGAAACACCCGAAGTTATTTTGTTAGGGACCTCATAAAATACAAGTATCGATAGAAGTTCTCGAGTTCCACAAAGGGACTCATTTGGCTAGTAAATATCGTTTCTGCAGTGAACGTCCTTCACTATGAGCAAAACAAAGCACCGGCGGAGATTTTTTAGGCAGCGCTTATGGCCCCAGAAGAACTTGACCGATACCGTTCCAGCGATCCGGGTCAGGTCAACCGCCATATAAAACAGAGGTCGGGCGACCGCCTTCGCGTAAACGAAATGAGGCGTTCGGTGTCGTTTGTGCTGTGCCTCTTCTTCCTCGCAGAACGGGTGGCGGGCAGAGCTCCCGGACCCGTACAGGGTAAGTAAGAAAGATAAAATTACTTTAATGGAAGAAAAAATTGAAACATCAATTCATATACAGGGTGCCCTCTATAACTTGTGTACTGGATTTCCTAGTTTTATTTGTGAGGATAATTCTTTTTATATTTGCAAAGAAAAAACAACTGACTGTCACAACAGAAAGTTTGAAAATAGTTAAAGAAAATAACACTGAGTATATTAATACGAATATCGTTAAAAGATATAACACTGATCACTGCTAAGTTAGCTGTCCGTCACTTCTAATTTTACCAGAAATGGCAACGGTCTTGTTGTAAATTTTCTTCTGAATTTAGTGATATATGTTTACTTTGTGCTTACTTTTAACAGTTAGATATTTTGATGAATAATCATAAGAATCTGATTATTTTAAGCTGCCATTTGGAGAAATTGAAGTAGGCTCGTGAAAACGGTTAATACTTGAAATAGGAATAATTCAATATTTTCTTTGTGGATTTGAATACATTGAAATGGCAAGAAATCCCTTGCACGAGCTATGGTGGACACCCTGTACATTCTCACTCACCAGTTCTTCTCACAGACATTTTTTCTTGATACTTTTCATCATATCATGAATCATTGCATTGATACAATGAATTGTGTCTGAATAAATAAAATAATTAATATCTATTATTCTATTATACATGTGTATCAGAAATTTATCTGAAGCAAAAATATAATATAGTAGAGTAATATCGGGAAAAAGAAAGATTTTTTTCATAAAATTAAGATTTTGAGTTTGTTATATTGACAAATAATTTTAAATTACCAAAGCACAAATATATTATCTATGTGTCACTGGCATTATTGATAAAAATCATTACTCTTCATAGATGGTCATTATTTTCATCACATACTATAATATTTTTATAGAATTAATATTTTTCAGCATCTCGTCATCCCAATTCCATTAGTTATTTTAATGCGGTTGGGTTGTCAACAAATATTAAGTTATATACAGATCCCAAAACAAAGATTTGTTCAATTTGGTGACAAGGGTGGGTCGTTAGTAAGTAAAGTGTATATTAAACAGAGAAAAAGAACAATGCATGGGTGGAAGCTGAGATATCAATCATATTACTGTCTGAATACGATATGATATAGCCTGCGGCGGTGGGGTATCAAAGACGTAGTATATTATATTCATCTTTATTTAACTACCATATCATGTATTAATATCTTGACTTAATTTCCAAATTGAACACATTTCTATACACAGGTTAAAAGGTTTCGATCATAGGCAAATATTTTTGAAGAGCGCAATTTACGCTTTTGCGTTCTTCTATTTTTTCATAAAACACAATAAAAGTTAAAGAATTGGCACATTTTCTTCAAATAACGCCATAGTGCGAGCATTTCTAAATAAAATTACTATAGTTGTTATTATTAACAGAAGTAGACTATCATTATTTGTCAACGAAACTACACAAATTTAACATTTATTAATGAAAATTGAAAACGTTACGAATGTTTTGAGTTTTGACACATCTGATTTGATTTTAAAATTAAATTTCTATGGCACGAGGGCGCGTGTTGCATTAGGCAAATTGTAAATTGGCCTGGTATTCATTTTCCTATATGATCAGAGACCTTTTAACCTCTCTGTATACAGATCAAGATCGAACAGACCGACACTGCGATGGCGGCCTCTAGTAAGATTGGTGTTATACATACACATACCACCCTAAAATAATACTGGAACTGGGAAATGACCTTAAACTCATATCCTTCTACAGACATTTCGCAAATTAGTCCTTCATGTGATGAAAATTAGATCGGGTTTTACGCCTAAATTTTCAAGTTAAATTAGTTACGGTTAACGATCTGAAGATTATACAAAAAAATCACGTCGATAGGATATAATGACCAAAAAAATACTAGAAGTATTTTTTAACTAGGGTAGCTAATGTAGGGTAACCTTTAGATGCCGATAATTGTAATTAACTTCACGAACGAATGCCACTTACTAATTAATCTGTGTGCACCAATCAAATGTCATATAATTAAAATCGATTAAGGCATTCATGTTTTATAGAATATTAACATTTTTTCAGATTTTTTAAATTTTTGTCACTGTCTTTTTGTATATGGGTCATACCGCTTCTTTGTTGTATATTCTATAATATATTATTATATATATTTATAATTAGAGGAACACGTGGTTACTCCCTGATATACACATTTCAGGGACAACGGATGAAGACATCAGTTCTATAGGTCAGTTTGTCAAAATAAGGGTAAGCGCGAAAAAAGATAAAGACTTCTTAGGCGGCGTAAAAGATACCCTTCCCAATTGCTCCCATTCGGTTTAGTACGGTGTATTCAAAGAAAATGGCGTAGTCCAGAATCATATCTATTGTCTCTTTCACGGAGAAAATACCAAATACTCATGCGCAGCAAACCGCGGGAATTTTGCTCCATATACTGTAGAATACAATAAATTAACTTTATTTTATATTGTATTTTATCTACATATAACGGTTTTTCAATCTTGTTATTGGGATGTTCCCGTATTTATCAAGTTTACCAAAAGAGTGGATGCAGTTTGTATTTGAAAAGAAAATTTTAAAAATACATACTTCAGGTAGGTACCTATGCGACTTCATATGGAATATTTCCTTCGCACAAAAGACAAAACCTCGACTGAGTTTTTCGTTTCGGCATTTTACGATATCCGTACAATCGGTACAGTATAATTCCTATACCTAATTCACTACATATTTAAATTTACAAAATGTTCTTATATACCTAAACTTGCAGTTGCGACTGTAAAAATACCGTCGAAATAATTTGATGAGCAAATGTCTCTAATCACTAATAAGGTATATGAACAAAACTAAAACTACAAGTTACACATAAATAAAACACTTCTAAAACTGCCGGCTCTACGAAAAACACAAATTTATTTTCTGTGAAACACAAACATACCTGAAATACAAAAGATAAACTGTGACATAACCACACCACAAAACACATATATGACAAAACACATACAGGGTGTCCCAGTGTGAGCGAACAAAAATTTACCAGTGTGTAGACCAGACCAAAATAAGAATAAAATTCTTATAAAAAAAATTCTTCGCTGCACGCCTAACGAGTTCCAGGGTGTTATTTTGTAAAAAAAAAAACAATTTTTCGAGATAACTTAAAAACTCGTTTCGTAGATTTAGGTAATATTTGGATGACGTGTACATCTATTAAAGGTCATTAAAACTATATGGTGTTTGTTTAACTCTAAACTTTAAAATCATTGCATACATTTTTCTGCATAAAGGAATACAGTCGGTACTTTACACTCAATTTACTCGAAAATGGTTGATTTTAGAGCTGTGTAACAAGAGCACCTTTTTTGTTCAGAATTGATAGCCGATTAAGGAAAACTTAGTTAATTCACGAAAAAGTAGGATATACAAGAGTTATGAAGACAAAACCATAAGGAAGAGTAGACCTAGGCCACCACAAGTGTCAAAGTTAAACAAACACCATATAGTTTTAATGGCCTTTAATAGATTTACACGTTACCCAAAAATTACCTAAATCTACGAAACGGTTTTTAAGTTGTTAAAGTTATTTAAGTTAAGTTATTACGGAAAATTGTTGTTTTTTTTACAAAATAACACCCTGTAACTCGTTAGGCGTGCATCAGAGAAATTTTTTTATAAGAATTTTATTCTTATTTTGGTCTGGCCTACCCACTGGTAAATTTTTGTACGCTCATACTGGGACACCCTGTATATGACAAAACAAAAGCCCGGTCTTTCTTTACTTTCGCGGCACATTGAAATTCTTGGATTGGATTGGACAACACTTGGGCATGTGCACAGGAACATTTGTCCGTGAAAGAGAACGAAATATATAACTCCATCTCATAAACCGGCTTCAAGAAAACCTCGAATAGCTCAATATAGTAGTATTATATATATGCTGATAACAATCTCTATAATATATACCATTCTTCTACCATGCAGCTATACATCTATAATTTTCCTTGCGAAATATATATGCTTATTTTCAAATTATTTACATCATTGCAAACCTAATTTTTAGAGATCAATGTAATTGAGCAAAATGAGTCTCCTTACACCATTGAAGAAATCATTGTGGAAGAACCAGCTCCAATAGTAAAATCAACGGAAATCCAAGGAGAATTCGACGGCAATGAAACCGATGAAGCTGTGCCGCAGACGAGGGTTCTGTACAACGGAAGCCAGTTGTGGAAGGCATATATCAATACACTTGAGAAGATAACAGTTCTCGCCAAATTGAGGGATCAGAATGGTAAATGATTTTGACTCGGGTTATAATATAGTTGTAAAAATTTGATAGAATTAATTCCTGTAAAGAACTTATATAATAGATAAATATCGACATAAACATTTAGTACTTAATTCTAAACAATAAAAAATACCTTAGACCGAGCCACAGGCATTAACGAGTTATAAAATCCAAGGTACATATTTTTATTCTTCAAAATTTTACAAAAATTCAAATAGGTAGGTAACTACCTATGTGGCCTTAACTAATACTATCTTTCAGTTTTTCCGTCATATCCAGTATAATATTAAATTCTTTATATACTCAGAAATAAGTTGGCAACATTTTCCTAATTTAATTTTGCTTGAATCTTTTGCTATTTCCGATCGATGAAGATTCCGATGGAGAGTAAGCATTTAAATACACTCATGGAAATTGGAAACGACTCACCTAAAACTATAGTAATTTTTGTACGGTTATATTTTCTAAACGGGTTTATCAATTTGACCAATTTTTTTTATTTCATTAAGCCAAGCTTGGCTGTAATGTAGGGTAGGTCAGTTGTCGATGTGTTACAGGACGATGTGCCGATTTTTAAAATAAAATAAGTTGGTTTTGAAATGAAAATTGATCCTGTCACTTGTCACCTAGCAATAATCTGATTATAATTAAAAAATCATATACAAAATTTAAGTTCTTATTTATTAATAAAATAAAAAAACATGAAATAGAAATGTTACAAAAAAAAATTAGACTAATATCTGGTGGGGCCTCCACGAACTCTTATAATTTCATAACATCATCCTGACAGATGACAGGATCGATTTTCATTTCAAAACCAACTTATTATATTTTAAAAAATCGGCACCTGTGATCAGTCACAGATGCAATGGTTTACAAAAATTGCTATAATTTGGAAACCAATCTAGGTAGAAAGGATTTTCAAAAAACTTTGTTTTTAGCACAAATAAAACTATCTTTTGACTCAATAAAATTTATTTCCCCACTTTGCGTGCATCCCAGATACTTGCTTATATTTTGGAAAAAAAACACGTTCCTACACATCATCCTGTAAATATTCTAAAACCGTTTTATATGACCACTGACCTACCCTACATTACAGCCCAAGCTTGACTTAATGAAATAAAAAAAAAATGGTCAAATTGATAAAAGCGTTTAGAAAATATAACCATACAAAAATTACTATAGTTTTAGGTGAGTCGTTTCCAATTTCCACGAGTGTAGTTATTTCTACTTATGTATAAAAAAACAAAAGAGCAAGACCATGTTCTGCCCATATGGGCATATAATATTCCAGAAAAATATACGAGCATATTCTAGTATTTATGCAGAGATCAATAAATCAAATTCTTAGAAATTCGAGACAATCCGAAAAAACAAAAATAGTTTTCGTGTGAGGCAAGGAATAAGGGAATAGTCAGACAAGCGCTGTAAGTGCTATTAAATATTCAAACTAAACATACCCACTAATAAGTACATCCACAGCAATAAATATATAAAAAATATTATTAGTTAAAAAATTGAACGTTTAGGTAGTAGCTAAGGTTTAGGTAGGGATTTTTGGATGAAAAACTATTTTAAATATGACGAAAAAGTTAATCAAAATACTTTAATTTGGACTGTGGTACAATACCCTGTGTAAGCTACGAAAAAAGTTTGTACTACACAGGACTACTAGTTAATTTATGCTTAATTTCAAGGAATGTGCCCTGTCTATGTGTAACATGTTTTAGATATATCAATGTGGGGTGGCAACACCACTTCGATCGATATTCTAGTGAAACCTGGTTCTCTGGAAAAAGTCAGAACCACGTTAAAACAAGCAAATGTCAAATATGAAGTTCTGATAGAAGATTTGCAGAAGGCTATAGACGAAGAAAATCCTCCAGAAGAACAAGAACACGACGATCGCAAAGGTAAAAATATGTCGTTAAATTTAGAAAACCGAATAAAAATTCATTATACAGGGTGTCCACCTAGTTCGCGCAACCTAGTCCTGCACGGCGGAAGTCCAATATTTGAGTAGATAAGAGAGTTACAATAATTCGTTTTTGCGATTTTTCCCGACCTATACAAATTAAAAATAATTTTACTTGCTCTTGTACTTGTAAATTGTTCCTTATTCCCCGGATAAATATTAACTTCGTTGTCTAAATGTATACAGACACCCTGTATACATGTTACTATTTTCGCCAGACAGCCACTATGTGCCGTTCACTAACTCGAACCAAAAGATTTATGTTAAATGTAACATTTTTACAACTCCGAGATTAAAATTTTCAATATTTCAGTGCGAAAATTGCCATTAAATTATTTAATGGCGCGACGAGGTTTAACTTCGTTAGACAACAGGCTAAACCCGTGGCCTACATCAAATAGGGGTCGGTAATGCTATGAAAAAAGCTAAGTAAATATGTAAGACGCATGGCATGTTGAATATTATTCATTTATTTTGTGACTGGAACGTTATTAGTTTCACACACTGTATATAGTTTAAGCACTTCAGGTGTAGGTACACCTGGCCCCGGTCTAGCCAAAAAATGTTTGTAAACCAGTTGCTTCAAACATGTTTATTATCTATTCTTTTCGTCAGCTACAAAGCACATTGAAAATTTATTTTACTTAACTACATTCTTTTTAATTTTATCTAAACTGAATTTTAATTACAATAATATATTACTCAGTCCTTGTATCTTCTGTCGGTTTTATACAATGTGGATGTAAATAATCCCTCACATAGACAAATAAAAACTGGAGTGGGTGGCAGCCGAGTTCACTACTTTCTGACGTAAAAACGAAGTTTGCCCTCGTACTTCCGAGACCTTTAAAACTGACATTCGTCACAAATGCTCGAATTGAATACTCTCATAATAAACTAATAAGAATAATTGTTTTGATGTCTTTTATCCTGAGTTTATAAGTTGGACAGAATATTTACTTCCACATTGTATTTGTTTTCCGTAAACCAATTTAATAGGTATTATTTTTAAAAGTAAACCGAATGACATCAAATTAAGCATAATTAGTCATTCGAAACATATGTAGGAGTCTTCGATTCTTTCTTTGTAATTCGGCAAACTTATTCAAATTACAAAGAAATAAATTTTATACAATAATTTTAAAAAATATGTCTGAATGTATCGTCAAAAGAACAAAAATCTAGCTAAATTGGAAAAGAAAATAGTAATAGCTTCTATATTGATTGCTCATATCACAATTCATATTTTAGTTCATTTCCTATAAAAAATATTGTGGCGAGCCAGTCTTAAAATATCCCAAAATTGCTAAAAGTGGAGTTTTTATAACCTGATTTGCATGTTTATATATTCTGTGTATTGTAAAAAAAACTTACTTTGCCTGATGTAGGGCGGAATATTCTACTACATAACTCTTAATTATTCATTGTTTAATATAGGTCATCGACTCACATGGCAATCTTACCATAGGCTTGAAGATATTAACGGATACTTGGATTATTTAGCGCAAGCATATCCTGACCTGTGTTCAGTGAAGACTATAGGAAACTCTGTCCAAGGAAGACCAATAAAGGTACCTATCTAAGAATTAGATCAACCACATTAAAAAAAAATATACTTAATAGTTCGAATACCTACCTATTTTATCAGTACTTTCCTATATGTTTGTATTGTTCTGGTAACTATTTAATATAAATACATAATTATATTAAACAAAACAAATAATTACTGATTCGTAGTTTCTTTTGGGATTACACCACCTGTAAAATAACAAAAAGCAAAAAACCAGAAGCATACAAATTAATTATTCAAAGTTTAATATCAAGGCAAACTTTTAAAGTTTGTCCCAAAAAACCACTGTATGATAAATGTGTGATAAAATGTGTGATAAAATAATATTTGATAGATTAACTAAATTTCATCAGTGGTTTTTCAGTTTTATACAAAATTCTATAATATTATATGTCATATTTTAAAATATATCTCAATAAAATAAAATTTAAAAGTATTAAACACGCTTTCATCTAAACGTTTCGAGTTGATCCTCAACTCTTCGTCGGTAGAATGTTTGTACGATAAGAACTCTTTGTATGAAAAGAAGTACTTTTTGTTACATTGACATTTTTAAGTTTACCTTGATACTACACTTTGAATATTTAATTTGTATGCTTCTGGTTTTTGCTTTTTGTTATTTTACAGGTGGTGTAATTCCAAAAGAAACTATGAATCATGAAAACGTACCACAAATAAGTTATGGACATTAACTACAAATAATTACTGTTGACATATCATTTTCAAGCAAGTTTTAAATTAATGTAAACAATTCCAAATTAATGCCAAAAATTTTGAACAAAGAATTATTTGTACTAGGTTTATTTTTAAAATACATATTACTCTATACAGGGTATCAGTTTTTGAGTCCCCATGGGTGTCTCGTTTACTTTAAGAGATACGAAGACGGTGAACATATCAATAAGCTGAAAAGAAATTAGACCTACGTTTAATAGTTTTGGAGATATAGAGATTTCCGTTTATAAAAATGGAATTTTTTTATTTTTAAGGGTACGGTCTAAAATCAGACACCCTTTATAGGATATTGTGAATGGAAGACTGAGAAATTTTGAAATTCCTAGAACTTTATTCTTGGCATTTTGAATGTTCCCACATATAATTCTTTTGCATTTATTCTGGGTAACTTTACTTTAAAAAACAAAGCTTGGTTAAAATAGTGGCAAAAAGTACAATATATTGAAGGTTTTAGTCATACCTTACAAAAATAATATATATATAAGTACATGTTGACAGAAACAAACTGCTGTAGATAATGTAAAATTTTATGGATGGAATTTTGAAAAATTCACTGGCTTCGTTTAAAATCCCCCATTTTCCAGCTTCAGAGGATGAAGGAAATCCAAAAACACTCTACTTTTTAATAATAATTGTATAATTTTTTGTGCGCATAGCTACTTCTGACAGGATTTTCTGTTTTTGAGTTTTGACTAATGAAGCAAACTCAAAAATCGATAGAATGCCAGTCTGTCAACCACAAACAACTCCATTAGTTGGTTACCATTTTTTGATTTTATGCAGAACGATGTTGGAGTTTGACTTTACCTGCAGAAGCTCTAATATCGCTAATTTTTATGGGATTTTTATGGGATATGCAAAATAGATGGATATTGCAACTTCTGGTTTTCTGGAGGGTTTTCTACACCTGCCAAAACGCGAAAATCCGTGAGTTGGAACGAACTCGGTGGATCTATCAAAATTCCGTACCTTTTATTATTATTTTTTATTTCGATGGTGATATAATGTTTAAAATATGAATTCATGATCTACAGGATCATGGTTCCTACGTCATGGTTCTTTTAATTTCTTGACTTCGCCAATAGGTCGAAAAACCTGTTATATCATAATCTACCAATTTTAATTAAATGCAACAACTGATGATTTTCTAGCTCATAAAAATTTCAAATGGGAATCCCGGTAACAAGGCCATTTGGATAGACGGTGGAATCCACGCTAGGGAATGGATAAGTCCAGCAACTGTTACTTACATTATTAACCATATAGTATTGAATTACGAATCAGAACCAAAATATATACAAAACATCGACTGGTACATAGCTCCAGTGCTGAACCCTGATGGCTACGAATACAGTCATACCACTGACCGATTGTGGAGGAAAAATAGAGGCAGGTCAGGTGTGTGTGCGGGAACAGATCTTAACAGGAATTTCGGGTAAGGAAATGATTATTTTCAGTGGGAACGGGAATAAATTCTCCGATAAAATGTCCGTAATCTCACATTAGCGGGAATCAAAAAACTTCCGAAACACACGGAATAGAGTGACTTACATGACTTAGGTATGCAGCGATGTAATCGACATCTTTCTGTAAATGGAACACGTTGCGTATTATTTGATGTTGCATATTACTATATTGTCTGTAATTAATTATTCCTTTTATTGGATATTTTGCCACATTTGTGAAAATATAACAAATATTAGAAAATAGACTTCTTCGCCAAAACGAAAAATCAACGTTTTTTTAAACCCAGTTTTGACTAACGAAAAATAAGATTCTCAGATTAAAAAGATACCTTGATACCTACCCATAATTCAACACACCAGCATATATACAGGGTGTGTCATTAGTGGGTAATTGTTCGATTACTCACAAACGGTACATTATATCAAAAAACTTTTTATATGAAAGTTTTTTGGCACTAAAAGTACATATTGTAAAAATATTTTCAATTGCACAGGGTGTTCCAAAATGTCGGGACAAGGTGCAAGTTGGTTATTTCAAATGCGACACCCTATATATTATTATATTTTTGAAATCTAGGGATCACTATGAATATATTTGTATTTAGGTTCCCTATAGCTATCTCTTTTCGTTTTCGAGATATTTAACAGTTAATGGAAAAAACCTCGTACCACTGCATTGGAAAATAAATAAAATTTCCTCTATGACGCAATGTGAAAAGGAAAAAAATGTAGTGTCAGTTAGCACAAGGGATACTTAAATATTGCCACTTTAAATTATTTGGCCATTTTATACAGGGTGATTTTTATCGTGATTTATATTTCACAATGTTAAATTGCCAAAATCTCATTTGTTTTAAATGGAACATCCTGAATTTTTTAATGGCATTAGATGTAGAATTTAATTACCTTTCAAATGGTATTAGGATGTCCTATACGAAAAGTTGACCGGTTTCGAGATATTCACGATTTTTTGAAAATTTAGCTTCCATAACTGATAACTACAAATTATAGTCACGTAAGTTATGAAAACAATTCATTTTGTTGTGGAAATTATTTAACTGTAAAATAAATATTCGATTTTGTGTAATCTGTACATTTTATATGCAAGATGCACCATTCCAAAATGCCCTCAAAAGCACCACGAATTCTATTCATCATGTTTTCTCGTATGGTTGATGGTGTGCGGTAAACTAAATCTTTTGTGTATCCCCATAAAAGAAATCTAATTTTGTAAGATCCGGGTACCGAGGAGACCATGAGATAGGTCCACCCTTCCTATCCACCTATTAATGTAGGTACTCCCTATTTAAAAATCTTCTTACTGAACCTCCGTAATGTGCAGGGCAACCGTCATGCTGCAACAGCATCCCTGCTAAAATGTTCAGAGGAATATCTTCAAGATAATTTAAAAGTTGATTTTCCAAAAAAATACAAATAAATTTCTCCATTGACAGTATCTAGGACGGTAGGCAGGCAGCATAGGTGGACATTAAATGTATGGGGGATTCTGGGCAACAAGGTGATTGGATCATATTTTTTTGAAGCGACTGTCAATGGAGAAATTTATTTGCATTTTTTGGAAAATCAACTTTTAAATTATCTTGAAGATATTCTTCTGAACATTTTATCAGGGCTGCGGTTGCAGCATGACGGTTACCTTACACATTACAGCGGTTCAGTAAGGAGATTTTTAAATAGGGAGTAAGTACCTACACTAATAGGTGGATAGGAAGGATGGACCTATCTCATGGTCTCCTCGGTACCCAGACCTTACAAAATTAATTTTTTTTAATGGGGATACACAAAGATTTAGTTTACCGCACACCACCAACCACAAGAGAAAACATGATGAACTGAATTCGTGGTGCTTTTGAGAGCATTTTGGAATAATTCATTTTGCATATAAAATGTACAGATTACACAAAATCGAATATTTATTTGACAGTGAAATAGTTTCCATAACAAAATAAATTGTTTTCATAATTTACTTGTCTATAATTTGTAATTATCAGTTTTGGAAGCTAAATTTTAAAAAAATCGTCAATATCTCGAAACCGGTCAACTTTTCGTATAGGACACCCTAATACCATTTGAAAGGTAATTAAATTCTACATCTAATGCCATAAAAAAATTCAGGGTGTTCCATTTAAAAAAAATGAGATTTTGGCAATTTAACATTGTGAAATATAAATCACGATAAAAATCACCCTGTATAAAATGGCCAAATAATTTCATGTGCAATATTTAAGGCATCTCTTGTGCTAACTGACACTACATTTTTTTCCTTTTCACATTGTGTCATAGAGGGAATTTTATTTATTTTCCAATGCAGTGTTACGAGGTTTTTTCCATTAACTGTTAAATATCTTGAAAACGAAAAGAGATAGCTATAGGGAACCTTAATACAAATATGTTCTTAGTGATCCCTAGATTTAAAAAATATAATAATATATAGGTTGAAATAACCAACTTGCACCTTGTCCCGACTTTAGTGCTAAAAAAACTTTTATATAAAAAGTTTTTTGATATAATGTACCGTTTGTGAGTAATCGAATAATTACCCACTAATGACACACCCTGTATTTTATTGTATTTTGTATTTTTTATTGTATTGTATTTTAATGTCGGAAATATTTTCATTTCTGAAAAATGTCTCATTACAACACATTTCGGAATAATTCCAATATCGAGTGCAGTTTTTTGGTACATAATGGACATAAAGACATTTATATATTTATATATATTTTATTTATTTTATTTTTATTTTATTTATATTTTTCATATATTTTTGACATAACGTCAAAAAATAATGTGTTTTTAAAATTATATACTTTTTTCAGTATGTGAATTTTATTTTTGATTAGGCAAAATTATCGGATCTATTTTCTAATATGTTTTATAGTTTTAAAAGTCTAATTTTTTTCAATCGCTGCCCTTATGAATTCTTTTGAGCATATCCCTTTTACTTTGGAGACAATCCTATCTCTAACTCAATATCACTGTATTTGAGGGGAAATGTTCAGTTCTATTCTATCTATGAAAATGAAATGCAGTGTGTTCCAGGTAAAGAAATGTCGATGGCATTGTTGCTTTTGAAGTCGCGTGACTTTTCAAATAACTGAAGTGGATGCGTGTTACGGAAATGTTTTAACAGCCATGAAAATACGCGCTTAAACACTTGTCACAGGATTTATTCTAGTTTGGTGGATCACAATGTATAATAGTTGGCATAATTAAGAACCTTTTGGAAAACACAAAACTCAATTATCAATTTATTGTAATTCTACAGATACCGATGGGGAGGTCAAGGTGCTTCTAGAAATCCCTGTGCTGAAACCTATGGAGGGTCGAGAGCTTTTTCAGAGCCAGAAACTGCGGCAATTCAAAGATTCATTACAGGTAGGAACACTGTGAATTATAAAGTAGAGAATTAAATATTTCCATTTTTACGTGAACGAATAACATTTTTTATTATAAATCATTGGAAGCTCATATAAATCTTTATGAAGCATTTTTAAAACAGTAGTGATATTTAAACATTTAAAATTTCATCTCTATATAATCGAAGCATTGCTCCTAGTATAATAATCATAACCATGTTCTGCCTACAATATGAATCTGCCTATATAATTTGCAGCGTAATCTGAGATAAGATATTATTGGGATTTAATTTATTTAATTAAGCAATGAAATCTTAATTAATTTTCATTTTATATCTAAGGATCTCCCGCAAAATGGAGAGCTTACATCTCCTTCCACTCTTACGGGCAGTACATTTTATACCCCTGGGGTTATAACAGGGTAGTTCCCCCAGATCACAAGGACCTAGAGATTGTAGGCAGACAGGCAGCAGCTGCCATCAGATCTGCAAGTGGATCATCGTACAGGGTTGGTCCAGCTGCAAATACTTTATACCCAGCAGCAGGTGGATCCGATGACTGGGCGAAGGGTTCCGCTGGTATCAAGTATGCTTACACGATCGAATTAAGAGATAATGGAAGGTAAGGAGACATCTTTATAGTTGATTGTCAAGAAAAATTACCATTATGTTTTATTTTTATTTTTTCACTGAGACTGGATTCGATCTATCCAAATTTAATGTACTTACTAGGCATAATGGAAGAATTCATATCTAAATAAAATGTTACACATGCAAAAGTAAGCACTATTAAATAAAAAATAAAAATAAATAAATAAGCAGTAATGGCTGCAGAAAGTTTTAACACTTCTAACAAATTGAATCTCAAATTTTTCAATGAACACTGATCAGTGATCAGTATATACAGATTATAGTAGTTCTTAGTTCTTCTTCTTCAAGAACAAGATCCTACACCTTGTCTCTTGTAAAAAATTACCAAGCAACATTATTGCCCAGCTAGTAAAGCTTTCAATTCTGATACCTTTAGGTACCTAAATCCTCATACTTATTTTAAACTTGTAACTATAAAGATCATATTAGATTGTGTACTTTCTGCGTTCATTCATAATTATATCTTATTTGTAAAAATTTTTAGGTATGGCTTTGTGCTTCCTGCAAGTTATATCGATCCATCAGCTAAGGATGGTCTAGCAGCAGTTCGTGTGATTGCCCAGGCTGCAGGACAAATTTAAATGTCTCTGTAAAAGTACCGAAGTACATTTATTTATTCATTACCAAACTCAATACCTATCTAAAATTTGTACTTATTTATACAAATTGTTTTTAATAATAAATATTTATTTTGTTTTATATAATATCCTTATTTCTTAAGGGCGTTTGCACTCCCTTGTCGATGAAGCAGTCAAAGGATGAATTAAACGTATTCACTGTGAACCGAAATGTGAACTTAAGCAATCGAAACATAGATGTCGCACTGAAAAACCGTACTGGTCAACTGCAATTTAGTGATTTTAGTAGAATGTGTCCCGTTATTAAATTTCTAATTGTCAAAGAATAATTAGGCCAGCTTTCAAAATCTTGAAAGGGGTTGGAACCATTGGTGTGAAGATAATACCGATGTAGTTTTCTACAGTACCTACTAGGTTTTGGTGTTATGTGGAAAACTACGTCATTATTTTAAGTATTGTCCTCTAGACACAAAATATGTACTAAACACATTAAACAAAAAATATCCCTAAATAATTTAGTTACTTTTGATAGCAGTGTCATCTAGCACTAACTTACTGAAACTGTTGTTAGGTAATTGACTTTTTCACATTGTTTAGGAAAAATTCATATAAAACTCAATTTTTTTTAGTTTATGTAGATAATATAAACAATTTGCTTTGACGGGGTATAGGACATTTCATTAAATTTCGTAAAATTGTATTAAATGTGGTGAGTGTTGAATGAAACTGGTCATAGCACGTCATTTCTGAAAAACATTATTCAAAAACTTACTACATAGAAAAATTATCGGCATATAGGTATGTATTTCATTAAGAATGCCTAGATTAATAACAATTCCACCATTTTATTTTTAACAAGAATGCTTCTTTTAAGTGACAAAATGGAATGCGATATTGGCGGTGATAACTAGAAAACCTAAGGAAAATATATCTAAGTATCCAGTATTACTGCATACAACACAATACAAATTTAACTTGCCATTTTTGCAAATAATCTTGGATTCTGGAAAAAATCACTAACTCTTGTTGCGGATTTTGGGTGCAGGCACATTTTACTTTAAAGGGCTAGATAAATATATAATGAATGAATATGAATGTAAGTATATATAATACTTGTCAGCTATAACTGATATAGATATAAAAATAGTATTTACTAACCTTAATGTCTTGAATATCAATTTTTAAAGATTTATTGTCATCTTCCAAAGTTCTTATTAATTCATTTTTTAAATCTATTACTTCGTTGAGTCTATGCAGTTTGTCACTATTTATATCACTAACAACGGTTTCCTTTGATTTTGCTGTACTTGCTGCATCTACAAACTTTTCACTTTCAACAAATTTATTATCTACACTCTCCTGGTGAGAAACTGAAATATCCTCTATTGAAATGTTTGATTTGGATTTTGAAACACTTAAAGATTTTTCAGGGTCAACTACCTCTATAGTACTTTTAACTTGTTCATCTTCAGACATTATTTCCGTTTGTTTAATATCTGAAATTATACTTTTATTTATGTGCCCAAAATCAGAAAATTTCATATTGTTTTTTTCTGTAGGGGACGGATTGGATTCAACCTTACTTTCCTCTGAAAAATCTGTAGTGTAATCATCATCCCCACTCTCACTATTATACTCAGGATCAGGGTCTATAGGCAGAGGACTTACACTTTTTGGAGTTGGTGTAGAATTTTTAGATATATTAGAAAGTAAATCGCTTATATTTTGAGAAGTCTTACTTCTCTGACTAAGTTGTTCAAAGCTCTTTGAGCTCTCCATGTAAATTCTTTCAGCCTCTTTCATAATATCATCAATACTTCGTTCCCCTAGACTTTTTTCAAAAGGACCTAAGGGGCTGAGTGCAGCAACTCTATTAATTTCTTCTATTATACTCCCTACATCTACTTCAGAATCATAGTTGCTATTCTTGTCTTTATCTAATAAATTACTGACTGAATTCGATGAATGCAAGTCTAACTTGGGCACTAAAAGGTTGCTTTCATTGTCTTGAATTTCTGTAGTAGAAGGAGCAGATTTCAACC
Organism: Pogonocherus hispidulus; assembly: GCA_963924545.1. Taxonomy (NCBI): domain Eukaryota; kingdom Metazoa; phylum Arthropoda; class Insecta; order Coleoptera; family Cerambycidae; genus Pogonocherus; species Pogonocherus hispidulus. Next base: position 43,470,345 of record OZ004698.1, on the reverse strand, counting down.
ACCAAAAACTTGATGATGTGTTAGTTTCCATGATAGTATTGATTATTCACACGTTAGGTGTTGAAAAACACAAGTTAACACTTCGTAAATACAATTTATTGAATTAACATCTCACCTCACTCCTCCCTACACACCCCTTTTTTCTATTTTTAAAGAGCAAGCAAAGACGGCAACTTACATTTCGATTTGTTTATAATTTTGTTTACAATTTTGACATTTGTTGGCTGCTTGATATCATAGACCAAAATAAGAGAGTAGGGCTAGACCAAGGATTGTTAACTGTTTACAGGATTGCTCGATCCCTATACTACAATGTAATCCATAATTGTGATGTCATCAAAGATCCAAAGATCTCGAACTTGTAGAAATAGGTACACTTTATACTATTATTACAAACTTTAATAAACAATAATATTAATAATCATTCAAATACGAAAATTCTTTTGCAAATGTGAAATATAACAAACACAAAATAGGCATATTTCGACAATTCGATTACATAGATCTTCGATGACGTCAGAAAGGCGGATGACAAAATTGAGCGATCGAGCAATCCTGTAAACAGTTAACAATCCTTGGGGCTAGACATCAGAGTAATAAATAAAGGGGAGACCGCATTCTCTATTTCAAAGCATAATGTAAACATGTAACCTCAACCTACTGGATGTTGATAAACAAACAATACATAATGAACACACGATGGTCCCTGATCGTATCAGCGTAGTGGCGTATCAAGCTATATCACGGAAATGCTTACAATATACATAATTATATATAAAAGTTAAGTTCAAAAACACAGTTTAAGAACACATGAAACACTCGGCTTCACCAATTTTTGATTTCAAAATAATGGCGTTACTTGCTATATTAGGTTAATACCAGGCAATGTTGCCACTTCCGGCGCTTAATATCGCTAGAAATTTCAATAATGTATTGATGGATATGGAGAGCCTATAATTATAACACAAGTCACAAAAAAATAGTGGATAGCCTTAAACATATTACAATGTAACTAATTTGTAAATTGATTGAGGTCAAGAATGTGGTAGATCTTTACATGTTAATCAATGAAAATGATGCCGGCTGTACCTAGCTATAAAAATAAAAAAGTAACTTCGGCATCAATGTCAAGGACGTTGCAGGGACCGATGTTTGTAAATACATTTACCTCAAGGCTTCACTTTAGAATGTAAATAACGGTCTCCCCTTTATTTATTACTCTGATGGCTAGACTAGAAATATCCCATGACCATAGATAAAGTACCGAGAAACCCATGACACTTAACAAACTAACGGACAATATTTTATTTGAAGTTTGCAGCCTAAATGAGTTCCCTAATGTTTACTAGATAGATCACATGAGAATGAGAAGTGATGAACATAGAAGACAGAAGTAATCACCATATTTTCTAAATTCTATGCTTGGTTTATACTGTTCCTTTCACCAACAGTTCTCGTGACGCCTTATGCATTGAGCCCAAGCGCAAGGAGCACATGAAAGGAACACGGAACACGCTAAATATGTGAATAAATGGTTGTCAGTTGTCACCCGTACTTAAACTATGGTTGTCAGTCTTGTCACCTAATTCTGTGGTTGTCACGTCTCTGAACCAAACATAACCTGAAATACTGACAAATTTTGTAAACATAATTTTGATATAACATTTACTGTTACATGTATTTGTACAAACTATAGATATAATATCCATTTCATAGAAAATTGTTTGATTTTAATAAAAAAAAAGGATAAAATGGACTGGAATTTTGAAACTCTTCGTATTGAGTACCAGGTAAGATTTTCTTCAATTTGAAGCTGTTTGGATTTAGTGAATGTGGAATAATTTTGAATTTCAGGATGTTTTACAAAAATCATTCAAGGCCAAGAACATAGATTTACTAGAACAAAAAGTAAAATCACTGAATAAGTCTGACATTGATCTTAAATCTCCTTTAGATCAGACTTTTAGAGACATCTTATTGAAACTACTTGAAGAACAAATAGATGTTGAAGATCTGAAACAATTTGTTGAATTCTCTATATTATCTTGTCGTAAAAGTCTGTGTAGTTCTACAATGCCAGTTATTTTACTTGGTGATATTTTTGAAACCCTAACTTTAGATGCATGTGAAGATATGTTTAACTTTGTAGAACAAAATGTACATGTATGGAAGGAAGACTTATTTTTCACAGCTTGCAAAAATAATTTGTTAAGACTTTGTAATGATTTATTGAGGAGGTTGTCACGCACAACTGCAACAGTTTTTTGCGGAAAAATACTTTTATTCTTAGCCAAGTTTTTCCCATTTTCTGAAAGATCTGGTCTAAATATTGTGAGCGAATTTAATTTAGAAAATGTAACAGAATATGGAACTGATCCATCTGAAGATGCAATTACAGAGATACAGTCTGGAAATGAAAAACACATAATTGATTTCACATTTTATTGCAAATTTTGGCAGTTACAAGATTTCTTTAGAAATCCAAACCAGTGTTATACAAAAGTGCAATGGAAATTATTTTGTTCTGTAAGTTTTAAATCTAAATGATATTAATAAAAATAGTAATACTAATATATTTTCTATTAAGGGTACTATAGTCATAAGTTTTCACAACCAGTGTCAGATGAAAGCAAATCTGGGCACTCTTCTGCCAGGATTAATGCTTAATTGCAGTCATTTTATCATTCATGGCAGATCACATTTTCAGCATTCTCATATTACAGAAGGACTGAAGATGTAATCCGTAAGAATGACAAAATTCTGCATTTAAGCACCAACTTCGGCAAAATATAATAGACTACCTTGAGATATAATTTATTCTTTTAGCACTCTACAACTATACTAAATACATTTCATGGAATAAAACTTGACTATGTTACTTCAGAAAATAACACAAATGTAGGATACTTTGCTAAATATTTGACGAGTCAGAAATTATTAGATTTACAACTTCATGATGTTAGCTTCCGAAGATCGGTCTTACTCCAATTTTTGATGGTATTCCAATACTTAACATCTACAGTTAAATTTAAGTCGTAAGTATTACTCAATAAATAATAGATTACAATTTTTACTACGAGTTTAGAGTAAGTACCATTTTAGTTTAGAAAAATACACTTAGTGCGGAAAAGAATTGCACATTTAATATAAACATTGTTAACAATAAGAAATATGTTATTTGATGTATTATTTATATTCATTAGAATAAATGTTCGTATTATTTATTTCTTATTTTTCTCAAGCTCGTAGAAAAAATATTGTTCCTAACATATGCAGAAAGTGTCTTTACCGCACTTAACTGCTTGATCGAACTTCGTGTCATTCGGTCAATGGCAATCGCGTGCGGCAAAGTACACCATTTTTCCCACTTGTTAGGAAAACTACTATATTATGTTTTTTTTTAACAGGTACTTAGGACCGGTGTGAACTTAGCAACGTTGCTAGAAACGTTTCTGAGACTCGAACTGCTACGCCCTAATTTCCACCAGTGGTCATTAGAATTAAACTTTTACATGAAAATTACTTTACAAATACATCACATAAAATAAAAATTACTGCACATGCTTACATAACTGTTAATTTTCCTTACAGTTGAAGATGTTACCTTATAAGGGGGTGGGGTATCTAGCACACTTCACTTTTATAAAATGTCAATCATTTTCAAGCTGTTGTCTCGAAAACGAAGAATTGTGTCACCTCAAATTTTTGATATGTTGTGCATGATACCATCCTCTTTGAGGTATTTAACCGAGAAATTACAGCAGTGCCGTAGGGGGCGGGGTATTTTAGCAAATATACCACTTTTCCAAATTTCTTTGTCATTTTCACGGTATTACTCGAAAACGAAGAATTGTGTCACCTCAAATTTTTGATATGTTATGCATGACACCTTCCTTTTTGACGTACTGACCCCAGAAATTACGACAGTGCCGTAGAGGGCGGGGTGTTTTGGCAAATATTCCTCTTTTTCAAATATTTATGTCATTTTCATGGTATTACTCGAAAACGAAGAACTGTGTCACCTCAAATTTTTTATGTGTTATGCACGATACCATCCTCTTTGATGTACTGACCCCAGAATTTACAGCAGTGCCGTAGGGGGCAGGGTAGTTTAGCAAATATTCCAATTTTCCAAATTTCTTTGTCATTTTCATGGTATTACTCGAAAACGAAGAATTGTGTCACCTCAAATTTTTGATATGTTATGCATGACACCTTCCTTTTTGACGTACTGGCCCCAGAAATTACGACAGTGCCGTAGAGGGCGGGGTGTTTTGGCAAATATTTCTCTTTTTCAAATATTTATGTCATTTTCATGGTATTACTCGAAAACGAAGAACTGTGTCACCTCAAATTTTTTATGTGTTATGCACGATACCATCCTCTTTGATGTACTGACCCCAGAATTTACAGCAGTGCCGTAGGGGGCAGGGTAGTTTAGCAAATATCACAGTTTTCCAAATTTCTTTGTCATTTTCATGGTATTACTCGAAAACGAAGAACTGTGTCACCTCAAATTTTTTATGTGTTATGCACGATACCATCCTCTTTGATGTACTGACCCCAGAATTTACAGCAGTGCCGTAGGGGGCAGGGTAGTTTAGCAAATATCACAGTTTTCCAAATTTCTTTGTCATTTTCATGGTATTACTCGAAAACGAAGAATTGTGTCACCTCAAATTTTTAATATGTTATGCAGCATACCTTCCTTTTTCACGTGTCGACCGCGAAAGTCTCGACAGTGCCGTAGGGGACGGGGTAAATAGCAAAAACTCCTATTTTCCAAGAATTCTATAACTAATCTGGGTACCATTCGAAAACTAAGAGATGTGTCACCTCAAATTTTTGATATGTTATGCAGGATACCTTCTTTTTACACGTGTCGACCGCGAAAATCTCGACAGTGCCGTAGGGGATGGGGTAAATAACAAAAACTCCTATTTTCCAAGAATTCTACAACTTATCTGGGTGCCATTTGAAAACGAAGATATGTGTCACCTCAAATTTTTGATATGTTATGCAGGATATCTTCCTTTTTAACGTGTCTACCGCGAAAGTCTCGACAGTGCCGTAGGGGAAGGTATAAATAGCAAAAACTCCTATTTTCCAAGAATTCTATAACTCATCTGGGTACCACTCGAAAACGAAGAGATGTGTCACCTCCAATTTTTGATATGTTATGCAGGATACCTTCCTTTTTCACGTGTCCACCGCGAAAATCTCGACAGTGCCGTAGGGGACGGGGTAAATAACAAAAACTCCTATTTTCCAAGAATTCTACAACTTATCTGGGTGCCATTCAAAAACAAAGAGATGTGTCACCTCAAATTTTTGATATGTTATGCAGGATACCTTCCTTTTTAACGTGTCGACCGCGAAAATGTCGACAGTGCCGTAGGGGACAGGGTAAATAGCAAAAACTCCTATTTTCCAAGAATTCTATAACTAATCTGGGTACCATTCGAATACTAAGAGATGTGTCACCTCAAATTTTTGATATGTTATGAAGGATACCTTCCGTTTTCACGTGTCTACCGCGAAAATCTCGACAGTGCCGTAGGGGACGGGGTAAATAACAAAAACTCCTATTTTCCTAGAATTCTGTAACTTATCTGGGTGCCATTCAAAAACGAAGAGATGTGTCACCTCAAATTTTTGATATGTTATGCAGGATACCTTCCTTTTTCACGTGTCGACCGCGAAAGTCTCGACAGTGCCGTAGGGGACAGGGTAAATAGCAAAAACTCCTATTTTCCAAGAATTCTATAACTTATTTGGGTACCATTCAAAAACGAAGAGATGTGTCACCTCAAATTTTTGATATGTTATGCAGGATATCTTTCTTTTTCATATGTCTACCGCGAAAGTCTCGACAGTGCCGTAGGGGTCGGGGTAAATAGCAAAAACACCTATCTACCAAGAATTCTATAACTTATCTGGGTACCATTCGTAAAGGAAGAGATGTGTCACCTCAAATTTTTCATATGTTATGCAGGATACCTTCCTTTTTCACGTGTCGACCGCGAAAGTCTCGACAGTGCCGTAGGGAACGGGGTAAATAGCAAAAACTCCTATTTTCCAAGAATTCTATAACTTATTTGGGTACCATTCAAAAACGAAGAGATGTGTCACCTCAAATTTTTGATATGTTATGCAGGATATCTTTCTTTTTCATATGTCTACCGCGAAAATCTCGACAGTGCCGTAGGGAACGGGGTAAATAGCAAAAACTCCTATTTTCCAAGAATTCTATAACTTATTTGGGTACCATTCAAAAACGAAGAGATGTGTCACCTCAAATTTTTGATATGTTATGCAGGATATCTTTCTTTTTCATATGTCGACCGCGAAAGTCTCGACAGTGCCGTAGGGGTCGGGGTAAATAGCAAAAACTCCTATTTTCCAAGAATTCTATAACTCATCTGGGTACCACTCGAAAACGAAGAGATGTGTCACCTCAAATTTTTGATATGTTATGCAGGATACCTTCCTTTTTAACGTGTCGACCGCGAAAATGTCGACAGTGCCGTACGGGACAGGGTAAATAGCAAAAACTCCTATTTTCCATGAATTCTATAACTTATCTGGGTACCATTCGAAAACTATGACATGTGTCACCTCAAATTTTTGATATGTTATGCAGGATACCTTCCTTTTTAACGTGTCTACCGCGAAAGTCTCGGCAGTGCCGTAGGGGACGGGGTAAATAGCAAAAACTCCTATTTTCCAAGAATTCTATAACTTATCTGGGTACCATTCGAAAACGAAGAGATGTGTCACCTCAAATTTTTGATATTTTATGGAAGGATACCTTCCTTTTTCACGTATCGACCACGAAAATTTGGATAGTGCCGTAGGTGGCGGAGTAAATAGCAACAACTCAATTTTTTTGGTTTTTGGTCACCATCAAAAACGAGGATGCATCACCTCAAAATTTTGACTTGTTTTATGTGAATATCGAAGCATAGTCAGTGATTTACTGAATGTTTTCCAATCGCAGTAACAATCAAAATTTGGTTTTTCAAAAAATCATCCTAAACAAAAATTATAGTGTTTCTTAATAGAAAGCGAAAGGCGCAAACCGCACTTGGATAGCTCTTATCGTTTTCGAGTAATCCACGTTTCAATATTGCGAAAAGATTAACATTCATATACCAACCTCGATTTATCAGTTTCAACCATAAACTTCAGCTTAGAAATATTTTTTCTATAGTTTTATCTTGTGTTGTGTGCTTACATATACTTGCGATTTTGTGTCTTTCTTTGTGTTTTGTCTCCTTCTTTGTGTGAATTTCGATTTTAGATGCTGATTTACTGAATATTTTCTAAGTCCATACGTGAGCAAAATCAAAATTTCGTTTTTCGAAAAATCATCCTAAACAAAAATTATAGTGTTTCTTAATAGAAAGCGAAAGGCGCAAACCGCACTTAGATAGCTCTTATCGTTTTCGAGTAATCCACGTTTCAATATTGCGAAAAGATTAACATTCATATACCAACCTCGATTTATCAGTTTCAACCATAAACTTCAGCTTAGAAATATTTTTTCTATAGTTTTATCTTGTGTTGTGTGCTTACATATACTTGCGATTTTGTGTCTTTCTTTGTGTTTTGTCTCCTTCTTTGTGTGAATTTCGATTTTAGATGCTGATTTACTGAATATTTTCTAAGTCCATACGTGAGCAAAATCAAAATTTCGTTTTTCGAAAAATCATCCTAAACAAAAATTATAGTGTTTCTTAATAGAAAGCGAAAGGCGCAAACCGCACTTGGATAGCTCTTATCGTTTTAGAGTAATCCACGTTTCAATATTGCGAAAAGATTAACATTCATATACCAACCTCGATTTATCAGTTTCAACCATAAACTTCAGCTTAGAAATATTTTTTCTATAGTTTTATCTTGTGTTGTGTGCTTACATATACTTGCGATTTTGTGTCTTTCTTTGTGTTTTGTCTCCTTCTTTGTGTATTCAAAATAGATTCAAAGTTTCAACCATTAACTTCAGTCTAGAAATATTTTTTCTTTAGTTTTAACTTGAGTTGTGTGCTTACATATAATTGCGATTTTGTGTCTTTCTTTGTGTTTTGTCTCTTTTCTTGCGTGAATTTGCATCTTGTGTGTTTTTTTTTTTAAGTGAAACAGAATTTATAGTTTAAACTTTTACATATATGCCCTTACTGCATGTACATATGTATGTGTGCAAGTACATAGCTAATTAATAGTTATTATTAATTTGTATACGTAGTTGATTTATATCGACAGTTTATATTCTTTTATGTGTATCCTTGAGACACTTAACAGAGATTTGCGATTTTAAGTTACTTGTATTTACACGTATGTATGTACTCTTCGTACCTGTTTTACGAATTCGGTAGTTTTTTTGAGTAGTTTATTGAGATACATCTTAAGAGCGATTTTAAAGCTTGGGTGTATATCCTGTACATATCTTTAAGTGAAAACATTTTGCTTCTTTTATAATTTAGTTCATTGTTGGTTTTACCCGATTTCTTAAACACCTACAGTGAGAAACGCATTTGTTTCAATCGTAGGTGCTCCGTTTAGATAGGTGTGGTTAGAGTAAAATTCTTTTTTGTAGATACCTAGTTGATAATATTACAAAATGTCTGAACCGGACTTCAGAAAACTATCCTCAACAGATAAAATAGACAAAATTAAAAGTTTTTTTTTAGAAAAGTGTTATAACATTAAAACAATTTTGGTGTCTGACAGACTAGCGAATTCGGTGATTAGTGAATTATGTGCTTTTTTGGGCATGAAAAATTTAAGAAAGAATCGCCTTTTATTAAAAACTTTTATTAAAAGGAATACGCAGAAATTAAGTAGATTTTCCACTTCCACGCCTGTTGGATCCCATCAATGTAATAGTTTTGATCTCGGTTTTGATTTATCTCCACTTACAGATAAAGAAGCTGTTAATAGCAACAACTCTAATAACATTCCCGCAGGGAACTATTCTAATTCGAAGTATTTAGATTCCAACAATGATCGGTTTGACTTAGAGAGATGTGATGAGCCAATTAGTCAAGACAATGGTTTGTTTGACCTAGAGAGCGGTGATGGTAGTGTTGAAGGTAGCACTCCAAAGGTATCGCCTGCTGAATCTGTTACATTACCAAATTTCGTAAGTAGCTTAGCAGACACACCACAAATAAAATCTGTTTTACCTTTGAAAACTAAGAATTTATTAGAAGACAGTATATGCCATCGAAAAACATATTCCGCGTGTCATATACGTGAGGGGAAATTTTATTTAAATGACCACGAACAACGTGAGTGCGAAAATCCATTAATGTTCAATTTCATTTTAAAACAAAAAATTAAGTTACTCATTAATAATACGTGTAACTTAATACTAAAAGGCAAACGGATAAATGCAAATGGGAATGTAATATACGCAAGATGTATTCATCCAAAATGCAAACTGTTTAAGATATTCGCCTCAAAAAATGGAGTTATAACTGTATTCAGTTCCAATAAGAATTATAACCATCTAGAAAAGATTACTTCACCAGTAAGAGGTATAAAACGCAAAATATTTGGTAACAGATTGCATACTGAGAAAACTTTAAATTTTAAACTAAAATCGATCCGAAATGCAAGCCGAAGGCTAATAGACTGCGGAAATTTACAAGAAGTGAAATCGGATTCTGTGTTACGAAAAATTAAGTCACAGAATTCGTCTTCACTTGACAGACATAGAGATGACATTATTGACATTATGCTTATGAAAAGAGACAATCCGGAATACATCCAGTTTGTCTCTGATCCATTTCAAGTTCATCTATACAGCATAGATCAATTGAAATTAATTGGAAAGTTTACTACTGGAGTACTTTATTTAGATGCTACTGGTTCCATTGTAAGACCACCTAGGCATCTCACGGGATCTTGTTTATATTATTCGGGTGTAGTGACCACTGTAAACGAAAGAATATGCCCGATGTTTGAATTTATATCCATCAAACAAGATACTGCTAGCATTGGAATATTTTTGACATCCTTCAAGGCCTTTGTTTTAAAGAATAATCTTCAATGGCCTATATTTACTAGAGTCGTGGTAGATTTCAGCTTTGCGTTGCTAAATGCCGTATCGCTGTATTGGAATCAAGAGAGCCTCCTTGATTACATCAACAGAATATATGCTCATGTAGTCGATACTAAGCCCCTACAGAGGTGTACGATTAAGATTACAATTTGCTGGTCTCACTTTATGAGAATAATTTCTAATGACGTAAATAAATATGCAAGTCATTCAAGGAACTACCTGAAAGAAATTCTGGCTGCACCTGTGAATATCACCAGTTATCGAGTGCTTCGCACTTGGTTTACATTGTTATGTAAAGTGCTGTTAACGAAGTGCAACTCGAAAGACTTGCAACGTTGCTATGAAAACCTTGCAAATATTTGCGTTAACAGCGATCCTAAATACGCTACTGATATTATAGATGAAATAGATTATCACGAGTTCAAAGACGAAAAACCCAAATACCAGAACAGCATGTTTTACAAGGATTTTGTCAAGATTTACGAGGAAGTGAAACACGATTTATTAATAGATGATGAAAACTTTCAAATAGACAATAAATTTTACTCCGAAGAGTTGATGGTTATCATTTTAAAAAAATACGTACCCTACCTCCCTTTGTGGAGTGGTTTACTAAATGAAGGGCAGCGGTATAGTAATGCTCCGGTAGAGAACTGGAATAGCATATTAAAAAATACTATACTGGATAAAAAAAAATATATAAAGACAAGTAGGGTAGTTCGTGCTAGTAGACAACACATCTTAAGCCTTATAAAAGAATTAAAATGTGGTATACCAAAAAATAACTTGACTAATAAAAAAGTTACTCAGAATAGAAAAGTCCAACCCGTTGATGCGTTATTACATGAGGAAAAATGGGGAAAGAAAACATATGCAAAGAAAAAATTTGCATATCATAAAATGACAAACTTAAGTAAAATGATTGTTGAAGCCGATGACGCTGTTGTTATTAGTGACGATGACGACAAATTATATCCAGATGGATCGTTATGGACTACTATTATAGACGTGGTAAATGCAGATACAAACCAAAGGCATAATGCAGAAAAGCGCTTCCCGAATGGTTTGATTAAAAATCCTGACTATTATATAGATATAGGCTGTAACTATCCTGTATGTTTTTCAAGTACGAAAATTTTGTACCTTACTGACTTTCGTTCTATCGCCGCCGATTCCACAGCTATTGTGACTTCTAGAGCATTACAATATACCCTAGAAACAATTTACAATAAATTTAATACCGGAAATTCTGTACTGTTAAAGTTACAAGGCGCTGGTTCGTTAACAGACGGAACACAATTTAATAAAAAGATGATAAATTATAAGCCATATTATGCATTAAAAAATTATAAATTATTAGTTATAAATTTTTCTAAATTTAGCGCAACCTTTTACAACACTTCCAAAAAACAGGCTGAATATGTTTTAAAAAATATTACAGGAATCAATGGTGATAAATTTTCTATCAAAGTCATTTCTTGCCCAGACGACATGAACAGCGGACTATTCATTATTACGTCCTTTTATAAGGCCTTTACAGATTTTCAACAATCAAATTATATTCACGAAATTCAGTCACTACTATTAAGTGAATCGCTGGATGTAAAGAAAGCATGTATATATTGTGGATTCGTAGAACAAATTCTACCGGAAGTGTCGTGGGTTCAATGTGAAAATTGTTTGAGGTGGATTCATATTGAGTGCCTACCAGACAAATTAAGTTCGGCAGAATTTGAACGTTCCGATGTACATTTTCAATGCGAATTATGCCTAATATACACTGCTGCCAAAACATCTGTTGTTCCAACAACCAACCATTGCAGTATTGCTCCCAATTACAAAATCTGTGACTTTGACAAAACCATTGACGGGCACTGTCAAATAAAAGTTTTATACTGGGAGGATTACAGTACCCTCAATGGAGTAACATGGTTAAATAATTTTGTAATTGATTTCTGTCTAGGCTGCTTAGCCAGTAGTTCTAAAAGAAAAATCACCCTTGTAAATTGCAACATTTCTGGTGTAATATTACGCACTTTATGTCAATCTTTAGAGGAAGCAGAATGTCTTACTCCAGAGGAGTTAGATATAATTCCTCAATTAACAGGTTTGGTTATTATGCCAGTGAACATTCACAACAATCACTGGTGCTTAGCTGTAGCAGACGTAACCGAAAAACTGTTCTATTTTCTAGATCCCGCGTGTAAAGAAGAAGAGAAAATAGAACAGTATAAGTCGTATTTCTTAACGTCGTATTACAAAACCCTACTTCATAAAGGTCTAGGGAAACATGTAAACCTATCTGGATGGCAGTCTACGATATTAAAACATCCGAAACAACAGGATGCTTACAACTGCGGTGCATTCGTATTATATTTTGCCGACAAAGTGATAAACAATAAAACACTAGATTCTGAAATAGATATAACACAATACAGATTACATCTGAAAAAATTATTATTAGATAATGCAAAAACAGTCTATAATTATCCACCATTACAATAATGAACATATCTCACTATTTTATTTCCATCAATATCAGAATTAGGGGACAATTTTGTGACTTAAAACGTTAAATTTAATACGGTTAGGCATTAATTTTAACATTGGAAATGTTTATGCTTTCGGATATTGGGCAAAGTTTACGTGAATTTTAGCAGATTTCCCTACACGAAAATGTCGCGATGACTTATAATCATAATACAACTAGTATGTAGGTAAGTAAGTAAATGAGTGATTAAGTGAGTAAGTGAATAAGTGAGTGGGTAAGTAAGTGAGTGAGTGAGTGAGTAAGTGAATGAGTGAGTAACTGAGTGAGTAAGTGAGTGAATAAGTGAGTGAGTAAGTGAGCGAGTAAGTGAGTAGGTTAGGTTAGATTCAAAAGTGAGTGGGCCGAAAACCAGTCCCTCCACTGCGACCATGTGGTCTATTGTGGCTTACACCTTATTATTTCACCCAACAGGTCCAACCTCTTAACGAGGCTGATTACCTTATTGGGTGAGAGCTCGTTCAGATCCTCTGGCAGAAGTTGTCCTTTGCCAAATAATGAGTATCTGATCCTTTCCCCTGCGGGGCAGGTACATAATATGTGTTCTGCCGTTTCGTCATCTTCTAAGCACAAGCGGCACTCAGCATCTTCTGCTAGGCCGAATTTGTGCAGATGATATTTTAAACGGCAGCGCCCAGTATATAGGCCGATTAAAGTTCGTAGATGCAACCTGCTTAATTCTAAAAGTTGTTTAGTTCTTGTTTTTGAAGGGTTAATTATGAACCGCTTCGAATGAACTAATCTTGGTAGTTCTTGCCAGTACTGGAGGATTTGCTCCTCAGCCCAGGTCAAGAGAGTTGCTTTGGCAGTACTCGAGGATATGCCAAGCACCGGTTCTGGTCCGACGAATTTAGAAGCAGCACCCTCCCTGGCTAGAGAGTCGGCTGCTTCATTCCCTTCATGGGGAGTAAGTGAGTAAGTAAGTTAGTAAGTAAGCGAGTAAGTGAGTAGATAAGTAACTAAGTAAGTAACCGAGAATGTAAGTAAATGAGTTAGTAAGTAAGAGAGTGAGTAAGTAAGAGAGTGAGTAAGTAAGTGAGTAAGTAATTGGGTAATTTGAGGTGACACATCTCTTCGTTTTCAAATGGCACCCAGATAAGCTGTAAAATTCTTGGAAAAGAGGAGTTTTTGCTATTTACCCTGTCCCCTACGGCACTGTTGAGACTTTCGCGATAGACAGGTTAAAAAGGATGATATCCTGCATAACATATCAAAAATTTGAGGTGACACATCTCTTCGTTGTCGAATGGTACCCAGATAAGTTATAGAATTCTTGGAAAATAGGAGTTTTTGCTATTTACCCCGACCCCTACGGCACTGTCGAGACTTTCGCGGTCGACATATGAAAAAGAAAGATATCCTGCATAACATATCAAAAATTTGAGGTGACACATCTCTTCGTTTTTGAATGGTACCCAAATAAGTTATAGAATTCTTGGAAAATAGGAGTTTTTGCTATTTACCCCGTTCCCTACGGCACTGTCGAGATTTTCGCGGTAGACATATGAAAAAGAAAGATATCCTGCATAACATATCAAAAATTTGAGGTGACACATCTCTTCGTTTTTGAATGGTACCCAAATAAGTTATAGAATTCTTGGAAAATAGGAGTTTTTGCTATTTACCCCGTTCCCTACGGCACTGTCGAGACTTTCGCGGTCGACACGTGAAAAAGGAAGGTATCCTGCATAACATATCAAAAATTTGAGGTGACACATCTCTTAGTTTTCGAATGGTACCCAGATTAGTTATGGAATTCTTGGAAAATAGGAGTTTTTGCTATTTACCCTGTCCCCTACGGCACTGTCGAGACTTTCGCGGTCGACACGTGAAAAAGGAAGGTATCCTGCATAACATATCAAAAATTTGAGGTGACACATCTCTTCGTTTTTGAATGGCACCCAGATAAGTTACAGAATTCTAGGAAAATAGGAGTTTTTGTTATTTACCCCGTCCCCTACGGCACTGTCGAGATTTTCGCGGTAGACACGTGAAAACGGAAGGTATCCTTCATAACATATCAAAAATTTGAGGTGACACATCTCTTAGTATTCGAATGGTACCCAGATTAGTTATAGAATTCTTGGAAAATAGGAGTTTTTGCTATTTACCCTGTCCCCTACGGCACTGTCGACATTTTCGCGGTCGACACGTTAAAAAGGAAGGTATCCTGCATAACATATCAAAAATTTGAGGTGACACATCTCTTTGTTTTTGAATGGCACCCAGATAAGTTGTAGAATTCTTGGAAAATAGGAGTTTTTGTTATTTACCCCGTCCCCTACGGCACTGTCGAGATTTTCGCGGTGGACACGTGAAAAAGGAAGGTATCCTGCATAACATATCAAAAATTTGAGGTGACACATCTCTTCGTTTTCGAGTGGTACCCAGATGAGTTATAGAATTCTTGGAAAATAGGAGTTTTTGCTATTTACCCCGACCCCTACGGCACTGTCGAGACTTTCGCGGTCGACATATGAAAAAGAAAGATATCCTGCATAACATATCAAAAATTTGAGGTGACACATCTCTTCGTTTTTGAATGGTACCCAAATAAGTTATAGAATTCTTGGAAAATAGGAGTTTTTGCTATTTACCCCGTTCCCTACGGCACTGTCGAGATTTTCGCGGTAGACATATGAAAAAGAAAGATATCCTGCATAACATATCAAAAATTTGAGGTGACACATCTCTTCGTTTTTGAATGGTACCCAAATAAGTTATAGAATTCTTGGAAAATAGGAGTTTTTGCTATTTACCCCGTTCCCTACGGCACTGTCGAGACTTTCGCGGTCGACACGTGAAAAAGGAAGGTATCCTGCATAACATATGAAAAATTTGAGGTGACACATCTCTTCCTTTACGAATGGTACCCAGATAAGTTATAGAATTCTTGGTAGATAGGTGTTTTTGCTATTTACCCCGACCCCTACGGCACTGTCGAGACTTTCGCGGTAGACATATGAAAAAGAAAGATATCCTGCATAACATATCAAAAATTTGAGGTGACACATCTCTTCGTTTTTGAATGGTACCCAAATAAGTTATAGAATTCTTGGAAAATAGGAGTTTTTGCTATTTACCCTGTCCCCTACGGCACTGTCGAGACTTTCGCGGTCGACACGTGAAAAAGGAAGGTATCCTGCATAACATATCAAAAATTTGAGGTGACACATCTCTTCGTTTTTGAATGGCACCCAGATAAGTTACAGAATTCTAGGAAAATAGGAGTTTTTGTTATTTACCCCGTCCCCTACGGCACTGTCGAGATTTTCGCGGTAGACACGTGAAAACGGAAGGTATCCTTCATAACATATCAAAAATTTGAGGTGACACATCTCTTAGTATTCGAATGGTACCCAGATTAGTTATAGAATTCTTGGAAAATAGGAGTTTTTGCTATTTACCCTGTCCCCTACGGCACTGTCGACATTTTCGCGGTCGACACGTTAAAAAGGAAGGTATCCTGCATAACATATCAAAAATTTGAGGTGACACATCTCTTTGTTTTTGAATGGCACCCAGATAAGTTGTAGAATTCTTGGAAAATAGGAGTTTTTGTTATTTACCCCGTCCCCTACGGCACTGTCGAGATTTTCGCGGTGGACACGTGAAAAAGGAAGGTATCCTGCATAACATATCAAAAATTTGAGGTGACACATCTCTTCGTTTTCGAGTGGTACCCAGATGAGTTATAGAATTCTTGGAAAATAGGAGTTTTTGCTATTTATACCTTCCCCTACGGCACTGTCGAGACTTTCGCGGTAGACACGTTAAAAAGGAAGATATCCTGCATAACATATCAAAAATTTGAGGTGACACATATCTTCGTTTTCAAATGGCACCCAGATAAGTTGTAGAATTCTTGGAAAATAGGAGTTTTTGTTATTTACCCCATCCCCTACGGCACTGTCGAGATTTTCGCGGTCGACACGTGTAAAAAGAAGGTATCCTGCATAACATATCAAAAATTTGAGGTGACACATCTCTTAGTTTTCGAATGGTACCCAGATTAGTTATAGAATTCTTGGAAAATAGGAGTTTTTGCTATTTACCCCGTCCCCTACGGCACTGTCGAGACTTTCGCGGTCGACACGTGAAAAAGGAAGGTATGCTGCATAACATATTAAAAATTTGAGGTGACACAATTCTTCGTTTTCGAGTAATACCATGAAAATGACAAAGAAATTTGGAAAACTGTGATATTTGCTAAACTACCCTGCCCCCTACGGCACTGCTGTAAATTCTGGGGTCAGTACATCAAAGAGGATGGTATCGTGCATAACACATAAAAAATTTGAGGTGACACAGTTCTTCGTTTTCGAGTAATACCATGAAAATGACAAAGAAATTTGGAAAACTGTGATATTTGCTAAACTACCCTGCCCCCTACGGCACTGCTGTAAATTCTGGGGTCAGTACATCAAAGAGGATGGTATCGTGCATAACACATAAAAAATTTGAGGTGACACAGTTCTTCGTTTTCGAGTAATACCATGAAAATGACATAAATATTTGAAAAAGAGAAATATTTGCCAAAACACCCCGCCCTCTACGGCACTGTCGTAATTTCTGGGGCCAGTACGTCAAAAAGGAAGGTGTCATGCATAACATATCAAAAATTTGAGGTGACACAATTCTTCGTTTTCGAGTAATACCATGAAAATGACAAAGAAATTTGGAAAATTGGAATATTTGCTAAACTACCCTGCCCCCTACGGCACTGCTGTAAATTCTGGGGTCAGTACATCAAAGAGGATGGTATCGTGCATAACACATAAAAAATTTGAGGTGACACAGTTCTTCGTTTTCGAGTAATACCATGAAAATGACATAAATATTTGAAAAAGAGGAATATTTGCCAAAACACCCCGCCCTCTACGGCACTGTCGTAATTTCTGGGGTCAGTACGTCAAAAAGGAAGGTGTCATGCATAACATATCAAAAATTTGAGGTGACACAATTCTTCGTTTTCGAGTAATACCGTGAAAATGACAAAGAAATTTGGAAAAGTGGTATATTTGCTAAAATACCCCGCCCCCTACGGCACTGCTGTAATTTCTCGGTTAAATACCTCAAAGAGGATGGTATCATGCACAACATATCAAAAATTTGAGGTGACACAATTCTTCGTTTTCGAGACAACAGCTTGAAAATGATTGACATTTTATAAAAGTGAAGTGTGCTAGATACCCCACCCCCTTATAAGGTAACATCTTCAACTGTAAGGAAAATTAACAGTTATGTAAGCATGTGCAGTAATTTTTATTTTATGTGATGTATTTGTAAAGTAATTTTCATGTAAAAGTTTAATTCTAATGACCACTGGTGGAAATTAGGGCGTAGCAGTTCGAGTCTCAGAAACGTTTCTAGCAACGTTGCTAAGTTCACACCGGTGTACTTAGGGCCTTACATATGTAAAGAAAAAAGTTAAAGATATATATTTACAGTATATTTACATATATGTTTTAGGGAAAGTTATGAACTGAAATTAGATCAGAAGGAATGGATACAAAGTCATACGGAAAAAGTTTACAGTTTATTAAAAGAAACGCCACCAGATGGTGAAACATTTTCAAAAATAGTGAAAAATGTTTTGAGCAGAGAAGAACTGTGGAATTCATGGAAAAACGATGGATGTCCAGGTAACTCAAACACCCAATTATTGTATATTAAGCCTATATTGTAAATGTACATTGTAAATGTACATTTTGAATATTATTTTATTTTTATGTTCACTAGAAATAAAGAAGACACAGTCCATGTCAGTAGATTCATCAGAAAAGAAATCAAGTGAGATGAAGAAGCCATTACTAGGAGACATTATAAAAGAAGCAAATAGCCAAGGAAGATATTA
The DNA here is from genome assembly GCA_963924545.1 of Pogonocherus hispidulus. Lineage (NCBI taxonomy): Eukaryota > Metazoa > Arthropoda > Insecta > Coleoptera > Cerambycidae > Pogonocherus > Pogonocherus hispidulus. The sequence continues at coordinate 43,451,871 of OZ004698.1, read as the reverse complement.
TATGGGCAGGTAATGATTTCTTGAACAAAAAAATTGAATTAACGATAATATATTGATCACAGGGTTCTGTGAGTAGTAAGTTACCTTAATGACATACCAATGTTTTAAGATTTAACTTCTTCACCGGTGTAAGTCAAATTAAATGTATTTAAGTTTTTACTGCCTTGTTAACTTTTTGTTTTACTTTTTCAAGTGGCGAATTAACCAAATTATGGAATCTCTGTCCTAATAACTTAGAAGCTTGTAAAGGGAAAGAAAGGGATTTCTTACCATCTCTTGATGAATATTTTGCTGATGCAATAGAACAATTGGAAAATCCCACCAAAGAAGAAGAAAACCTTTTGAAGGACGGAAATTTTGGTTGGAGAGCTTTGAGATTGCTTGCAAGACGCAGCCCCCACTTCTTCACCTACAGCACTACAATTATGAACCCCTTGTCTTCATATTTGGAGATGATGGTACGAAAAATAGCTCATGAAAGGCCAGGCAAAAATCAAGAGAACAGCCAGGAGAGTCAGCATGATACAGAAATTGATAATTTTCTTACAGAAGAAGAACAGGGAACCGAAGATCTTAAACAAAATGATCAAGAAGACTTTGTTGATGATAATAATCCTAGGCAAGATCATAAAAATATTACGGTACAGCAGCTGCTCTATTTTAGTGAAAAAATAGCTCCAGATTGGGAAAAGTTAGCAGTGAAACTTGGTAAGGACAAAAAACTAATAGGTGCTTAGTTATGTAAATCTTGATCACTGATGACCAAAATCTGTTATTGAACCAGAATGATTTATATCCAGTATAAGCTGTTGGTCTTTGACTGCATAAAAAATGCATAATGTATATAATAATATTATAGTAAATAATTTCTCTACGCTTCATTCTAATCACAAGAATTCGCACAAAAGTCTAAGAATTGTGTGCGAGGGGGAGTGGCATATTATTCTGTAGATATGATTATATTCTACTAATATGAATAATTCTTTTAGGATACAAACCAGATGAAATTGATTTTTTCAAAAATGCTAATCCTACCGAATTTGAACAAGCTAGAAACTTACTGCATATATGGTTTGAGGATGATGAAGATGCCACTTTAGATAACCTTTTATATATTTTAGAAGGATTGGAAATGAATGAAGCTGCTGATGCAGTCAGATGCGAACTAAATAATAGTATGGAAACTTAGATATTTATTTTTAAATAGTACTTCAAAACCCTAATAATAAAATAATATTGTTTTTTGTATTCAATTTTATTTACTTATATTCTATACCTCTTTTATATTAAAAGAATCATAAAAAAAATAATTATGACAATGCTTTGCTGTGCTATGCTTTATTCACATAAAGTTAACAAAAGTGAAAATAATAATTTGTGGGTATATAAAAAGCAGACATTTGTGCTTGTACTGGAGCGTCTTTTAAAACAAGAAATAATGACGTCAACCCACTTTGCGTTTGGTTTCCTAAAAATGAGCGACATCTGGGGTAAGTAGTGTTATAACCTCAGTTTAGATTTAGAAATTTTATTTTGAGTTGGGTTTGATTTACTTGGAATGTTTTGGATTTGGATGTTCAAAACAATCTCTCGTTGACTTGACTTACTGTTATTTTTTATTTTCAATAAAGTAGGTACATATTTTAAAATTACTTACTATTAAAATTTCAATGATTGACTACAGATACTAGAAAACTAATAATTATATAGGTGGGCAATAAGAGCTGGTTGCCAATTTCGCAGGGATACCGGTGCATCCAAGAGTCCTTTACAATGATGGTAATGTTACCTTAGTGCTCGAAGGACTCATCAGAGCTGTACTACTGAAAAAGCACCTAAAGCTGTATGTTACATTAGAAGGGTTCATAAAAAAAATATATTAAATACTTTACTCTGTACAAACAAAATTTTAATGTGGATATACTTATGTCCACTCCATATGATATAAATCTTGAAATTTTATTTATAGCAGCAGACTCAGCATATCAGACTTAGGCAGGATACCAAATTTGATAAATTTATCTGAACTGATTTCTGAGTTACTTAGAAAAAATTGGCACTAGAATGCCAACTTTAAGGAGGTCGTAGCCCCCTTCGGAAAGAATTTGTCGATCCCTGTTTATATGAAGAAAAAGTCCCCTTTTTAACCATGAACACACGGGTAAAATATTGCACACTAATTTCGGGACATCCTGTACATTCAGTTTACAGCTCTAGTTATTGATAAAATAAAAAAAAATTCAGTGGATAAAAAAATATATTCGCTGTTAAACAATTATTTTATCAATTACACATTATCTTATAATCTCATACATATTGACTTTCATCGTAGGAGGTCGATTTTGTTTATCTCTCGACACTTCTTGTTATTTGTGTTTCAGGCACCAACATATTTGAAAATGGTGATCTTCGTTACTATGTGCATCCGGTCTCTGCACATACTAATTAGGTACTCTTTGTTGATAAACTCTTGAGAAATATTATTAGAATAATATTGCCCCACTTATTCGCAAACTAGGCATCTTTTCTTCATCACATTTCCATTGCAGCATTTGTCATAGATGTGCAGATGTCCCTACAGACACCAAAGTTTCTCTATTGTACAAGAAGACCTGGCACAATTTGGACCTTTATCAGTAGGAAGACCTAACTCTTTGGCAATCTGAATTTGTACATATTCCGCGTCCTACATCTGCTACACAATACAGGAACTAGTAATACAATTAAATTCATTGGAATACCATGCCATCCATCAATTGTCGCAGATTATTGCATCATCTCTTTTAAATGGGAAAGCTGCAACTTTGACTATATTATTCCAAGCTTTTGGGAAAGGCATCATTAATTCTTTACTGAAGGGTACCTACAACCAACAATCTAGCAAATATCTTAGGCCAGAGACAACTGCTTAGGCCTTATTTCTTTCTTATAGTTTATAGTAGGTATGTTGAACATACCAACAAAGACGTGGGAAGTGGAATGATTGTATTGTAATAAAAAAACTTATCGTTGTCACCATCACTGTTGTCCAGAAATTAAGTGATCCAAACATGTTAGACAGCTTTCTTCTAAATTATTGTATTACACCGCATTCGGGATAAACATTTTAAGCTCCAAAAATTTGTTGACATCACATGTAAATATCAGACACCATAGAAAATATATCAACATAATGTAGTTTATCTGATTGCTCTCGTTGTAATTTACGATAATCGAACAGTTTTAAATTTGACATTTCTTGCTTTTCATCTGTACGCCTGTTGCTGTAAGCTAACTTAACTTTTTGGTTTGGTTTTTCAATGACTTGAATTTTTCTCTGAAACAGTGAAATAAAAAGAAAAAGGATAAAGAAAGTTATTATTAAGCATTTAATATTGGACAACCATCAGCATTTGCTGATGGTTGTAGGTAATAAAGTAGGTAATAATATAATTTTTCAACATAATATTTTACTTTGTGTTTTGTCTCCTTGCAATAATAATTATTTTAACTGTAGGCACAAACATATCAAATGAAGATAACTACTACCTTTTCTAATCCATGAATATAACACTTCCAAAGATTGTACAATTTTCTGGTTCGGTTAAAAAATTATTTATTATTTATGGGCACCGCACAAAACAATTCTGAAATTTGAGGTTATCTGTTTCAAAATGCTCTCAACCACAGAACAGAATACTCTGACCATAGATAAAATACTGAAAAAATCTCTGAGCTCAATTGCTCTGCCATGGGCGCATTCAGGGAAACATAGCGCTTTAGCGCTTTACTGCTTCACGTTCGCTGAATCGACATTTTAAAGGCAAGCTTAAAGTAAAGTGACATAATTTTCAGTAATTTATTTTTTGTAATTAATATTAATAATAATTAATATTATCCATAGATATTTTGTGCGTAAACCCATAGACGTAAACCTAAACTATTTTAATTTTATCGCTTGATGGAACTATTGAGCGATCCAGCGGGAAAAATATATGCTTTACCGCTTTAATAAAGCGCTGCAGCGCTTTAATACAGCGCTGCAACTATTTGAATAAAGCGCTGAAGCGCTGCGGTTCCCTGAATGCGGCCATTGGTACGTTCATGTCTCACATAATAAACAAACCAAATTTCCAAAAGGTAAAATAGAATGTTAAATCTTTTACCGGAGCTCAAAACGAAAATCTTCGAATATCGCTATAGAAATAGAAATGTTCAAGTCGACCGATTAAATTATATATTCTCTGATCAACAGTGTCCACGCCACAGAATGAGTATTATAGATATTCTGTGATGGGTATACGCGATTCATTTTAAGATCGAAGCGCCAAAATGGCAGTAATCTATACTAACTAACCTACGTTCACTGACACTGACGTTTGAAATTTTATTCATCAAAGATTTGTTGTCGAGAACTTTAAACCAGGTAAAAAGCTTGTAAAACTATTTTGAAAGGGGTAAGTAGTGATATAAAATTAAAATAGGTTTCAATATTTTTCGAGCGTTCAATCTGAAAATAAAACTTAACCTCAAAATATGTCAAATTCTTTATTGGGCATACGGTATACATACCTTTATGGAACTAGTCATCCTTAGAGAAAGGTAAAGAGCACACTCTCTACTCTGCGTTCTTTAGCTTCTTTATCCATACTTGTCTCCTGTAACTCTGTAATGCTCAACTTATAGTTTCCGCGATAGCTCCAGATTTTCCCGCTTTTGGAAAAGTATGAAACTGATCTCGGGGTTTTTCTTTGTACAAGAGGAACAATGACGCTCACAACAATAATGATTCATATCTAATCAAAGCAATTAACTAATACAACAACGGATATTTCAAAATTCACAATAGACATACATACGCAAAACTGAACCAATAACCCAAGCGTTAGTTGTGCGTGCCGCCCACAAAACAGCGTATTGCTTAGCAAGAATCTCGCGTATATTCCTATGATATTCCCGATATTCCTGTAGTCACAACACTTTTTATCAGTGAACTCTATTTGTATAGAGTTCATCGCTTTTTCCCCTCTATATCTCTGCAGTGTTGCGAGCACTATTACTTTTGTAATAGATCTATTACCATTTAAAGCCCCCTATTACGCTATTACGCCGCAACGAACATCTATTACTTTTTTCGATATGACGTTATTCATACCGATGAATGCTACCAACACAATCCGTTCCAAAAATGAAACGATATTGCTTGACCATTTGCAAGAAATCTCACTCATTTGTAAAATACCCTGTGACATATGGTACGAACATAAATTAATAGTTAACAATATTCTATAAAGCATCCCGTCTAGATTTGTCAAACGGTCGTGACCATTGACTTTAAAACGATGTCATGACGGTCACCAATATATCCTTTTTGTAAGAATTTTTTCCATTCAAAGACAGATGGAGCCACCAAAGCAGATTAAAATAATGCCAAGTGCCTAGGTACTGTAATTATAGTAATTAAAATATATTCAATTTTCACTGCTTTGACAGTTTGCTAGAGAGTAGACAATGTTTTTATTCTTGATTATATAAATTGCAAAAATTTAACCTATTACGAAAAGTTGAAATCTATTACTAATTTACAACATCTAGTACGAAAAAAAGGTACCTGCTCGCAACACTGTGGGTGCATTCCAAATCGTACATCAAACGCATCTGCTGCAGTGACACCACAGTATAATGCTTCTTTAGCATTATACTGTGGTGACACATAAAAGCGTTCCGTTTAGCAAATGCGTGTGATGCGCTCATGCATTTCGGAACGGCTTTTGACACATTGACAGTTACTTTTGTGAACAATTTATAATTTATTTAAATTCGTGATGGAGAAACCAGCAAAATTTCGGGCATTCTTGTTCTTGCAAACGAATTGATTGAAACTAGCAACACCACACCACAGAATCAGTTCCCTTCCCTTCGAAAGTTGAAAAAATGAGGTTAAGTTGCACGCAATGCATAAACGCATCACCTCGTACAAGATGCAGCTCCTGCGTGCTACGAAGCGAAAAGTAGGAGGAGCTATGGATGCTACGACGTGCAGAATGCGTGAATTGGAACGAACGTAGGAAGCAAAATGTGCATAATGCGCGATTCGAAACGCACCCTGTATCTCTGCCTTTTATAGATCCTATATTATATTCTTTGTTGTTGTGTTCTTTGTTGTGTTAGAGATTTTGTGCTGTCAAGTAAATAAGGTTCAGTTTTTGTAAAATGTCACATAAATAAAAATAATAATTATTGTTTGAAATGAGGTTTGAAATAGTTGGTAGCATTTAATATAAGAAACAGAATGAATTCTGCTTTAAAAAATATGAGTGTAGCTTATTGGTACCCAGATACCGAGAAACATAGATGTGGATACTGCAAAAATGAATATGGTAGCATTTCAAGTGGTGAGGAAAATAGCTATACAAAATTATAACATTATAAGTAATCAAAGAGTGAGAATACCTATCTAACCAATATTTTTAGGAATGTGGACTGAAACCCTAACAGTTGAGGATTACCAGAATTTGATCGACAGAGGGTGGCGTAGATCTGGAAAGTATTGCTACAAACCAATTATGCATGAAACCTGCTGCCCTCAGTATACAATCAAGTAGGTTTATTGTTAACTGTTTATAGTTAAGTAAATAGTTATATTTTGTATTTTAGATGTGATACTTTGAACTTTTCAATGAGTAAATCTCAAAAGAAGGTAATTAAAAAGTTTAATAAATTCCTTGAGGATGGTATTTTAATTAGGCATGAGGATCCATCAGAAGCTCAATGTGTTGATGGACATGGCAATTCTGGGTTATTTATTAAAGATAAACCTAATGTTAATTTTAGTAAAATCGATAATAATTCTGATCGAGTGGAGACAAACGATTTTGAAGTTGACTGTAATTTGGCTACGGGCGAGCCACATTATGATAAGCCTAATAGCATAATTGAAAACACAACATGTGGTAAGGTACTATTTGGATACATTTTTAGTTGATTACAAAAATGATTTTTAAAAGTGCGATGGTTATGCATGAAACTATTTCTCATTGTAGATTCATCACAGAGTAAATCAGCTTCACAAAGAAAATTAGATTTAAGAAATACATTAAAAGAAGGAATTGGTGCAGATTCGAGCAAACCGCCTTGTAAAAAAGCTAAGTTGTTAAGATTCGAGAGAAAAAAAGAAAAACTTTTGAAAAACGGATTGAGTTTAGAGAAAAATGAACCTATACAAGTGCATAAATCTATTGGACAATTTTTGGAAGAAATTTCGGATAATTCTAGACATAAACTAAGGGTATGTTTTATTTAGAAATTGTGATATGCGGACAAAGCATTGCTATTGGAGTTACAAAATTGACAGCAGCTGTTTTTTCTTGGCAAATATTGGTGTAGCGTATTTTGTTTACTTTAAATGATTTGTTTTGTTCAGAGTTTTAGCTATGAATGAATAATGATGTTCTCATTTAATACTGCCATGTAAATGCTAACTGATATGAAATGAAGCTTATGAAATTTGATGTAAACAGTTGTTGATTATACAGGTAAACAAACAAGTGAGGAGTGTTATCTTCTTCGCACGATGCAAATATATAGCCGCAGCAGTTAAGTGAATCTACCTTCACATCTCAAATAAAAAAATTATGCATATGTGCCATTCGCTGCGAAAGTGTTAAACATAATTATTGTTTTACTTTTACACACTATCTAGTATCTAAAGACATTCACTAGTATTAAAGACATTCATGTACTGCTGTTACATACGATATATTTCTGTAATTAAGAAGTTTTATAGTCACATTTATAGTAATCGTAGCAAATTCATTAAATATACATATTTAGGTTAAGTGGCTCAGACATTGAATAAAACAAATATATTGGGGTTTACCGTACATAAAATATGGCAAGAAAATCATCAAATAGTTAAAAGCAGACTAACATTAATTTAGAGATAGTGATATTTATGTATCAATTATGTCTAAAGAGACAATCAAATACTATTTTGAAATCATTCTTGTCAACAATATTAGCAATGCTTTTATGTTGCATGATTAAATTGGTAATTTTGTTGATATGAACAATGTTTCCAAGTTGTTTTTCATAAAAAAAAATATTTGTCATACATATACTGATATAGTTATTCTTTTCTCAGCTAGAATTGGTCCCTACTAGCGAACCTGGTATTAAATGGGATCAAGCGAAGCAAGTTGAATTTGAATTATATAAAAAATACCAGATGATTGTACATAATGACCCCCCATCAAAGTTATCGATGAAAAGCTTTCATAGATTTTTGGTTAATTCCCCTTTAAAGGTATTAGGAATATTATATACTTTTTCTATCTGTTAAGAACAAATCTAACAAAAGCAGAGTAAAAGAATAACTATCTGACATATCATATCATATAAGGTGTTTTCATTTATATAATTAAATACATATTACACATTATGAAAATTAAATGTAGTTTTAAAAAAAATTAACAATATTTCTTTAGATTAGATAGACATTCATTTCTAACAATTGGTAAAATAATTATTTTTAAAAATAAACTTACCTACTATCACTCATGTTCCCTTGTGAACTCAGCTTATTGCATAATAGTTGTATATAATTATAGATCACTCTAGGGAGGATGTCACGCAACCATGAATTTTTTGCTATGAGCGCAAAACTTTTTGAAAAATATCAAATGATCGTTCACAATGAGACTGCAGAAGACAGCGATCCAGATCAGTTTTATTCTTTTCTCGTCGAAACACCATTAGAGGTATATTTTACTCTGCTTTAAAGATTTAATCAATTATAAATAATCACAAGGAATTTTAAGACTGAGTACTACAATAATAATGATTATGTTTTATTGGATTTTAAACATTTTGTGTAATTTTATAATTCATTTAGTTTCCATGTACATTCATGTAATTGCAGTAGTTTTTCTCTACTCAAAAGTGAAAGAGAGCAATATAATAAGTTTTAAATTATATATTTGATATTGAAATTCTGTTTTATGTTCATAAGACAATTCCTTTGGAAATACGCTATCTGTAAAATAAAATAATAAAAAGGAACTTGTCCAGCATGAGTCTTTATTTTGCATATTTCCTTCAGTATTTTTTTACAAGGGGCACATTTCCCTAAGAATTTTCTTACGAATCTAAGGATTGTGCCATAGATAGGTACCTAACAAACAATATTTCTGCTTTAAATATCCGTTCTGTAATTCACTACCAATACTAATAGATTGAATGTGGGAAACGCTGTACCATTTGATTGTCTTATGTGTTATTAACTCTTATAAAGTTTAATTTTAGCCAGTCAAATTTCCCAATGGTGTCGATGGACCAGGTTTTGGTTCCTTTCACCAACAGTATTGGATAGACGACAAGCTTGTAGCAGTGGGCGTCATAGATATTTTACCAAGATGTGTCACTTCTGTATATTTCTTTTATGATCCTGATTATAGGAACCTTACTTTAGGAACCTATGGATCTTTAAGGTTAGTGTAGCTGTTTTTTTGTTATGAGATTCCTTGAATATTAGACATATTCTAGTATTATAATGTATTTATCCGTGGTTTTAAATTTTTCCATAAAAGATGTTACAAATGATGGTTATATTCAAAACTAGTAGAAGTATAATGTAGTTAACAGCAGTTTGTTACTTTCTCTTAATTTCAGATAAATGCTAGTAAAAGCCGAATCTAAAATAACAATAACATAATAATTTTGCAACATATCATTTAGGCGACAACAAATTGATTGTAAAATATAAGATTTTTAAAACCAACCAATTTATTGTGCAAGAACAAGGATTACCAAAAAATCCCATTATTAGTAAATTAGCTGGTCATTGGTCATATGCTTTCATAAAATCTTGGTATTATTCTGCACATACTTATGGGGTCAAATAATATTTATTGTTGAAAACATGTATTTTATATTAGTACTGGTGAGAAACAGTAGCGCCCTCTCTTGGTCGTCACTACTATCCATCTTACAATTATTGTCTATTTGACAGACAGATAGCGACCTGCTCTTCCACAAGTGCCATTATAGCAGTGACCTCTATTGTCTTTGAGAAGACAATAAAAACAAACAATTTTCAGTATCTCTTCGGTAAATAAATAAGTAGAATTGTTTTCCTCAAAGACAATAAAGGTCACTATGGTCACTGCTATAACGGCACTTGAGGAAAAGCAGGTTGCAATCTGTCTGTATCAATTAGACAATAATTGTCAGACGGATAGTAACAAAGACCAAAAGAGAGCACTACCGTGTATTTCTTGCCACTACTAACATAACAGATGCCCTTTAGGCAATCATTTCGCAGCATCATTCATCGAGTCCACTACCTATGGGTCTCTGATGAGCACAGAATCAGTCCGAAACCGGTCAGTGTCTGGTGGTTGGTCTCGATGAAAGATGTGATTTCCACGAAGATACTGGTGTAATGCGATGCTAGTCGGGGCACATAGCCCATGGAGTAGTTGTTTTCGACACTTCCTTCAAATAAATTTATTTTATATTTTATATTAGTTTTTTAAATTCATAGGGAAGTACACTTTACGAGATCTCTCCATGAAAAAATTCCCGCATTACGTAACTACTACATGGGATTTTATATCCATTCTTGTCAGAAAATGAGGTACAAAGGAAAGCTGGTACCATCATTTTTGCTCTGTCCTGAAACCTATCATTGGGTACCTATCGAGAAATGTTTAGCAAAATTAGATGTCAGTAAGTATTCAAGATTGGAAGAAGATATTGACGTAGTTGATGAAAATTTTCCAATGCCGAAAGATATTGATGAAATGAGAATTATATACAGTTATCAAATGATGTATTTTAAGCAGTATAAGCGGCAGCACAGTGAAGAACAGAACTTATTTAGTGAAATAGGTATGCTGATCGGTAAAGAATGTACAAAAAGTATAATATTTTGCGTAAACTAAAACGAAACCTCTTTCGCCCAAATTATAATAATGCAGCTCTTGCAGTCTTCAAACTAATTATTATTTTTTGTAATTTTGAACCAGAAACTACAATTATCTTGACTATTGCGATTGTTATATTTTAGAGAATTCACTAACTGATTTTATTATTTGTAATTGTAAATAACAGAAACTGTTCATTGTATTTATTTATTTGAGCGTATTATTTGTATGAATTACTTGTGTTGAGGTGTGGTAAAAACTTTATTGTTAAATGCAATGTTTAAGTGCACTTTAGAAGTGGATCCAGTGGATTTTATCTAATCAGCTTATCAAATAATAAGAGAAAGAAACCGATAATGTGGTAGATCAATAAATACGATGAATATGTGAGAAATATTATGGCACATGTGTCGTCAGTTAAGCTGAATGTCGAGTAAAAACAAATTTCTTGAAGAATGCGTATTAAGTATCATTCACGTAGGATTACTGCAGAAGCGCCCTCTCTTATGGGCGCGTTCACATACACTTAACGGCAGTGTAGAATGGTAGATTGGAACCAATAATAATTCGCTGTTTGCTCATGCGCTATGAGCCTGTTTTCTTGTCATAACCAGTTGTAATTTGTGTTTTATTTTAACCTCCTTTGTTTAACTTGTTTACTTTTAACTTGTTTTCTGTGTGAAAATATGGAGGAAAGTTTAATGTTGTGTGAGAAAATGTAAATCACTAACTATACATCGATTGCGCATGCATTAGTTTACATTTATTAATTCTATGTGAGCGCCTTTCATTGCCACTACACTGCAACTGCACACTACCACACTAAGTCTATGTGAATGAGGCTTTACAGTTGTTTATTTGAACATGCCATTTTATTCTCGAAAATCTTATACATTTTTTGGTTGGCCACAGAAAATTTCATCATCATTGATTTGGTTTATCTTTTGTTATGAGGATAACTATTTTGAAACTATTATTTGAGAAAAATATTTTTTATAATTATCCCAAGATATTCCCTGTAACTTTATTTGTAGCATTATCTATATATTTTTCCTTTTGGGTATTTTCTCATACATCTAAAACTCCTACCCCAGAAGAGACACTCCTGCCGAATAGTCAAGAAACATGTGTTTTTTGTTTGTTGTGTTGTTTCTACTTAAAGTGCTAGAGTCCATCTCTATTTTTATCACATTTACAAACAAGGAAATTTTATATTTTATCAGAGACATATAGAATGTAGATGTATAAGTCTCTGATTTTATTCAAAATAATCTGTGCTGCAGATCGTCATCATTTAGCATAAGTAGCACTAGTAGGTAGAGAGACCGAAGAAGTATACAAAATTTTCAGATCTAAAATACATTTTGACTTACTTATCTATTTGATTCTGAACTTTGTATCTGCTTTGATTAGAGTGCACCCAGACATGGTCGTTATAAACTTTGCTGCAAATAATATGTACAGACCAGCCTTTGAGTGGTATATTTTTTATATTACTAATTCAATTATTTAACATTTACATACTTATTTATTTCATCAAATGGTATTCAGCCAAAAGTATAAACTAAGAAATATATTATTAATGAAATTATCCAAATATTACAGTTCAATAAAGTTTTAACTGGTAATTGTGTTTGAAGATGCCAGAACCAGAAACCTGTATTTGAGAGTAAAAATAGAGAATATAAATCTCAAACAAATGATATATTCAGAAATTTGTTTCTAAAGGTACATAACTGTGAATAATATTTTTTAATTTAAAGTAGATACCTACTTATCTAAAAAACAATAAGTTGAGGTTATAATAAGAGTTAATTCAAAAGTGGGGGGGGGGGGGTTTACAAGATATTCTTTTAAATGATGAAATTATTCCTTTAGATAGGTACCTAAGTTTCAGATAGCTAATCTAGAAATCTAAAATAAATCTATAGATGTAAGGAATATTAAAACTTCATTGGGTCATATTTGGATAGACATGTCTTGGTTAATATTTTTGATAAATACCTAAATAAGTATGTAAATAATATGGAGCAAGCTTAAAAATCACTGCTTCTATAATGTATTGGCTAATTTAATAATATTTAATTTTAATTTTCACTTTCTGTATATTTTGAATGTACGCAGTGACCCATCTTCATTATCAACTTTTAGGTAACTTTATCTGTAACTTGGAAATCGTAGGTGCTATTAACAAAACTGAGTATGGCACTGAATTCTACGCCAAACAATCTTTAGAGTATGGTTTTAAAAAGTTGAATTATTTACTGCACCATCTTATTTTCTCAAAAAATTAACAAAGGTTTGCGAAAACGAGAAACTCAAAACACCATCAGGAATTTAGTAAAAGCCTTAGTTAATTTTTTTCTGAACCATTGGTCCATTTTGAATAATTTTTGTTTTGAATGTTGTTTATAATATATACATAGTGTAAAAGCAATGCCAGATGTTGTACCATAAATTTTGAACACCCTGTAGTGTGTGCGAACAAATCTCGATCAAAATCAAACGGTACTCTAATATTTTCTTGGTATTCTCACTTTATTCACACTTTATTCTCACTTTATTCAAGAAAAATACAGCTTTGTAGAATAATTTGCACTGTTAGAGGATAAATAATTTGTAAATCTCTTGATTTTGACAAATTTTTGTTTAAAATGGTACCTATACCTTCCTAGAAATTGGAATTGTGACGAGTTACATTAGCAAAGAAGGATGGAGCTATTACATCAAATGAACAGGGTGAGTATTGTTTATACAACAATAACTTGCTATCTTGGTTTGCCTGATGTTTATGTAATGGCATTGTTTAAATACATTATATTCATTTGCCCACATTTGTTTGGAGCCATCAGGCTTCAATTATAATGAATAAACCTAGAGCGAAGAAAGTATTTTACCAAATATGAGTATATATTTGGGCAAATATATTCAGGTGTCAAAGGAAAGCATTTTGTTTTCGTAATATGTAATTTAAAATATAATTACCAGCATATTGATTGGATTTTACTATTTTTTTCCCTTAATGAACTGTTATTATTAATACTGTAGAACGAATATATTTAAACAATGATAATGGGCATGGGTTACTTACGAATTGTTCATATATCGAACGACTTTATTATTAAAGCTGATTCATCGGAATGCATGTTTTACAAAACTGTATATCTCATATATGTTTAATTTTGTATATCTCTTAAGTGCACGAAAAAATTACTCAAGTTAATCAAGAAAAAACAGACTGCTTCTATTTTAATTTGTTATCTTTGCTGGCATACCATCGGGTGTTGCAAGTTTATGGTACAAAATCAAACAACACTTTTATACCTCATTATATAAGCAAAATTGATGCCCGAGAAACCATGATCATATCTGAAACATTTCTTACAAATCAACTAAAAAAAAAAAAAAAGAATCTGACTAGAGGTTCCAAATTAAATGAATATTAAATCTTTGATAATATTTTATTAGCATATATGTTTAATTTTGTATATCTAAGATAAAGCATTATGTGGCATCACCGTATACTGCCACTGAGCTGTTAAGTACTGGACCATTGCCAGCTTTAACAGGGTGAACAAATGACCAGTGAGTATGAATCAGAGAGCTGATTCTGAATTTGAACGAAATTGAACACGGTATATACTTTTCTCTCTAAATTGGGTGCGTCTGAGTTCCTGTATGTCTCTTATACCATGCAGTTAACATCGTATCTTGTCAGAATTAAAGTATTAGAGGAATCGTTTCTGAATAGGAAATAAAAAATTTTAAATAAGTTCGTTGCTTATATATTATGTACATGCAATTTTTGAAATTTTATGTCCTGTTGGTCTTGTTTTATTTAGTGTGTAGTTTTATTTATATATCAAATTGTAATTGTAAATTCAATATGTCATAATAAAATAAATAATATAAAGTTATGTTTTATTATATCAGTGAACAAGGACAATTAAATAGTGTATACTGATGTCATTCCAGATATAACATAATTATATGTATATACCTGTCATAATGATTTTGCAGAATGCAAAGCAGGTATTCTGATACACATTTTTATTTTGGAGCCGCTTGAGATCACTTATACTTTTACTGATATTTAATTTAAAACTTGTTGCCACTTCCGCTGCTGCTCAAGTTGCTTGCTGAATAACCGACGATTGTGTGTTTGTCATTTGACATCAACATCGGTGTTTTTCTCCACTCCAAATGTTTGTGTTTTATTCTGTAATGATTAGGATGTTAGTTCACGAGTAAGGAGAGAAGTAAGTAGGTACCCTATTAGTAACCATCATTTTGTGAAATTATCTTTCAACTGATTTAGGTTTAACATTTGATAGGTACATCGTATCATTAAGTTTTTAATTAGTTTGCATTTACTTATTCACTGATGCAGTGCCAAAATTCAATTCTAACAATCAGAAAAATGTAGAGTCAAACTTTGGCTCTTGAAAAATTTTTTATAAATTTTTTTCAACTTTAAATTTTAATAGATATATTTCAGTTTGATATTTAACGCAACAGTTATATTTTAAGGCACTGGTAATGTAGCAAACAAATATTCAAAAGGATGTAGAACAGACGGGCAATACAGTCATGGTTCAAAAGGGCTGCAAAAACGAGTAGGTACATGCAAGCCTTAAAAGTTTTAACATGGATTCTTGAAATTAAATATTAAAATATTAGTTTGGAGGTTACAGGTTGAGTTTTTTCCTTACATCACGTTTATACAGGGTGTTTCACGTAGATCTTCCATTAGACGTTTCTAGAGTACTACATGCACTGGAATTCTGAAAATTTATATACGGGGATTTCTCACAATTTTCTATTGATTAAAAATATTGCCGATGACAGCACACTTCCGGTTCTAATGGAAGTAGACATCAACTTGCTTATTTTAAATGTAACACCCTATATATTATATTATTTCTGGATTCTACGTAAAATTCTAAACACATTTCATGTAGGATGTCCTATACCTATCTTCAACTGTTTTTGAAATATTGACAGGTGAATATTGACATTTTGCAACTTTAACACCCTGTAAAATCTAAACGGTTTGAGATCAAGCAAAATGGTTTGCGTATTCCTATGTTAATTTTTCATAAGCTATCGTTTGGTACTAATTTCAGATTTATCCAAACATTTCAAATTTTCCGAAAATTTTGAAAAATTTTAATTCCTGGATAAATCTGAATTTAGTACTAAACGATAGCTTATCAAAAATTAAGATAGGAATGTGCAAACCATTTTGCTTGATCTCAAACCGTTTAGATTTTACAGGGTGTTAAAGTTGCAAAATGTCAATATTCACCTGTCGATATTTCAAAAACAGTTGAAGATAGGTATAGGACATCCTACATGAAATGTGTTTAGAATTTTACGTAGAATCCAGAAATTGAATAATATATAGGGTGTTACATCTAAAATAAGCAAGTTGATGTCTACTTCCGTTAGAACCGGAAGTGTGCTGTCATTGGCAATATTTTTAATCAATAGGAAATTGTGAGAAACCCCCGTATATAAATTTTCAAAGTTCCAATGCTTGTAGTATTCTAGAAACGTCTAATGGAAGGTCTACGTGGAACACCCTGTATATAAGATAGACAATGATCAATATAGTAGATTGATAGAACTTGTAATTTTCTTCATTTTTAATTCTACGATTCACTGATTAAAAAGAAGGCTTCATTGTACTATAAAAAAGGGAAAAATACATGTGTGTTTGCAGTCCATAAAAGAAAATGAGTAGATTAGTAGGTACCTAATAGTTATAGGTAACATAGGTGTAAGTATTACATAATTTAATAAAAATATTTTTTTCCAAACTCTAGTGAACTTTAACTTCTCTACTGTTTAAAGGTGCTATTTTCAGTGGCTAAGAAATAAAAGAATTAAAACAACCTTTGTAGTGAATAAACATATATGTTTATTTTAATCTATAACAGGTAAGTCAGAAATTCCAAGCATTTTGTTAAGTATCGTACATAAATAGATACCTACGTAGCATTGTTACCAATATTCTCTATTTCAGCTTCTCACATTATTCTTGTATGAAATTAATACAAGAAAAAATATGGTGTGGGCTAAACTAAAAGTAAAAACATTAGTAACTACATACAAGGAATACCAACGAATAGGGAACCACTTTGAATAATTTGGTAGGTACCTACCTATACAATTATTTTTTGAAATTCTCGAGACTTTTCGATTTTTATTTGAAGAAGAACACATATTTTAAAACTACTAATATTTATATAGTGTCTTGGGACATAAAATGGATAATGTCGACGTAAAACGGATGTTTTAGGGACAAACTTTTTTTGGAATCTTGTACGTCCCTAGCACATCCATCGCACGTCTTGTGGACTGAATCTGGATGTCGCCGGAATATCTTCAATGTTTGAACATGATGTTTTAAAAACGTCCATAGGATGTACTTATGCTATTTGGGACATTGAAGGTATACACCATTGGGGTATCGTAGAGATAAAGGGTTGCATAAATTACAAAAAAGTTGCCCATTTTCATGCCATTTAAAAATATGCAAACTGCATTGGAGGTACATCACATCGATTGTGAAATATCCTGAAAAAAAACTGTAAACTTGGGTTTTCTTATTTCTTCCATATCTTTTATAGTACTGAAACAAATAATGCAGTGAAATTTGATATCATTGTATCAATTTATGTAAATTGATACAATGATTCTATTGGAAGTTTAATAAATTTCCTATTAAGTCTCTATGTTGTAAAGAGAATAGGATCGAAGTGTTTTCCTCCATGTTTTCATAGGACCCCCCATGTTTTCATACGCAACTTTCGGTCTTCTTATAGACACCATATTAAATTGTTGCACACTGGATAGAGAATAAAATTACGAGTTCAACGATGTATCACGCTTGGGTCATATCCGACAGTGAAAATCATATGGTATAAAAATGCACAACTTTTTTGTAATTTAAGCAGCCCTGTATCTATTCTGGTTTACGATATCTCAATGGTATACACCTTGACAGTGACCACCCTGTATATAGTATGATATTGTAAATATATAATTTTTGTAGTTATGATATAATATACGTTAATGCGGGGCTAATAAATGACTAGAAAATAAGTACCTTGCACCTATTTTCATGTCAGAATCTGGTCCAGTCGATTAAAGAAAATCTATCAGACCTATTACAACAAAATAATAAATTACATAGGCTCACAACTACATTATGTGGCTCTGTATAATAATAATAGAAATTAGAAATTATGCAAGAAAAGATTTTCAGTTTACATCTACCTAAATGTCAATAAAATTCAAAAATGGTTAATTGCTCAATTTTATTAGTTATCTTATCAAAATTACTACGTTTGGTATAAAGTAACTCCTTCAGGCTTTGTCTGCAACCAGAAGATTTTTTCCTGTTCTAGTAGGTACATTAAAAATTCGGATAAGTCTTCATTTTCAGGCATATTGACACTGGATATTCAAATTTTTTTTATCCTTTTTATCATTTCTATTTCTGTTAAAAAATTGGCTAGGTGCCTTTCTATCTTTGAATAGGTTAAAATAATGGATAGATACGGATTATTGTTTCACATAAAATATAAACGTTTCTTGGTTTACCGTACTATTATGGAAAAGATTTTGCTAATCTTGTCAACGTGAAAATTGTTCTAAATTACCTATAATTGACATAATCACGTCGTTTAGTGGTAAATCATATTTGATAATTCCCCCATAAACTGTGTATATAAGTGCTAATTTATAATTTATTCTTGTGTGTTATTACTTGAATACAATATAGTGTCCTGATTTTAGAGAAGGAACTAAAACTGTTCTATCTATATTTTACAGAAATGTATAAAATCGAACGTGGGAAACCCTTTTATTATTCTTTGATTTTTCTTGTGATTTCTGGGCAAATTCCTAAGGAGTTTAAAAAATCGACAGTGAAGTTGTTTATTGGGCAAAATTCTTTAATCAAGGTTTTGTTTATAATTTGCAACTTTATAGCTCCATTTTTGCATTTAGTTATGTCTTCTATGGGTAAGTGGTATCTAACTGATCTCTACTGCAACAAGTCAAATATGTTAGGTATTACATTTTATTGTTTTGATAGGTATTGATACGTGCAAATGTTGTTGTCATTTTCAGTAAATGTGCTAATAAAATAGGTGTACTAATAAAATATTAAATACTAAAAGCAAATACCGACACTGAAAGAATAGGTTTCTCTCGGTTGGCTCAGAGTTTAGATAGCTTTAGAGTGAGTGTCGATAGCTTAACCCAGTGGTCGTAAGTTCGAATCCCTATTCTGCAGGGGATTTTTAAATTACATTGTCTACTAGTATATGAAGACCTGGCCGTGCAGGAATCGGTTAGCAACCAACCTCATGACGTGCATTTTTAAGATGGGAAGACTGTCATCAGCTTAATGTTTAAATGTGAGAAATTATGAACAATAGTTGATATTTGACTGCCCCCCCCCCCCTTAACCAGAGATTATAAATACTCTATAATCTCTGCCCTATCTAATGAGGTTCTTTAGCTTTCCCTCATTCCAGCACTGAATGGTGGCTACAGGGCTTCCTCCGGAATCCACCCTCTCCCACACAAGTCTCAAAGTGGCCCTTCCTCTTCACACAATGGGGGGGGATAGAGATATTATATTAGTTTAAAAAAAAAAAGAGACAGTATTTAGTGTGAGAATTACTTGTCTCGAAATTTACATCTCGATATAAAATAAAATGTTAACTTATTTTTATTGGCAAGTACTTTATATTTTTGGATAATATCAAATCTCAATTTTTTTAAATCTATTTTGATTTTTTGAGTGTTTTACAAGTAGAGAATCCTTTAAAAAGATTTTATTATAAAAGAAAACCCCATGTGGTTACAACTTTATGAGAAGCACCATATAATATGTCATGAAAAAGTGTTTTGGTACTGAATTAGTAAACATATTTTGTTTCTAACGGCACAAATGATCTGTTCGACATTCCACTTTCCGCTTAATCTAAATTGTAGCGTCTGTATTTATATTTTTTTGACTTCATACGTGAATAGAAGATAGTTATAGTTAAACTTCAAATAAATTAATAATAAAAAAAAAATAAAAGACACACCCAGGAAAACACCCACACAGTTGCATGAGGATTGCAGTTTGTAAAAGTGTTTTTACTTGTAAAAGGTAACTGAACGGGGATAATATCAAAATAAAACATCTTACATATTGTCTCAAAATTATATTATTTTGTATATTAGGTATTAGCTTATCTGGAGACATTTCTGACTAAATGATGAATCTAAACACCTCACTGATAATATGTTTTTTCTTTAAGTGTACATTAATTCTTACATTATATTATGTATAGGACGTATTATAGAAAAAGCCTATCATTTTACTAGTACAAAAAAGTAAACGGGTAACCATAACAAAGGATTAAAAAAAGAGTCATGTAGCCATGATTTCTCAGAACTCTCAGTTTGAAATTAAACTTCGCGTCAGTTCGCTTTTTATACAAGCATAAAAGTCTGAAGAAATACAGATTTAATTTTGATGTTTGAAGAAAAAATACTATATGTCACTCGAAGTATAATGCTCTTATCGTGTTTCGCCCAGTTTACACAGCCTCGGTTGTGTAAGTTTCTGTTCTCAATAAATAATGTTCATCTTCTACTCCTAGTACCTTTTCTTTTAAATAAAATCAATGAACTATATATGAATGTACAAAATCCGTTTCACAATTTTGAAAATAAAGTTTATATTTTGCATTTTGTCTGTAATATGATTGATCTGTATTTGTGTGGTAGGTTAGTGCTAAACTTTCTTTATCGTATTATGCTATAATAGATGTGGTGGTTTCTAGGTACCGATGATGTGGACATCAGCGAAGATATTGCTTTCTCGTATGGTGGTTTCAGCGCGCTAGTGGTGGACTTCCTTTTTACTGCAAAATGGAAGCAATGGTCAGCACTGTTATATGACATAAATAAAAACAGGGAATTTGGGAAAGGAAAGGACTATGATAAACTCGTAGAACGCTTAAATCTCATTTCTGCGTCTTACACCTTGTACTGCACTGGCGTGGTGATGGTTTACGGTTTAAATACATTTATTATGACTGCACAATGTAAACAGAGGAATGAAGAAAAAAATCTGCATGAGATATGCGGTACATTTATCTCAATATGGTTACCATTTGAACACGTCAATGCGACTGTCACTTCGGCAATATTCATTCTTCAATTGCTTCTATTTTATTTCACTGCAGCTCCAAGCGCTGTCATGTGTGTCTTATTATGGGAGGCGGTGGAAATATTAATATCTCACACCAACAACTTGAAGAAACATTTCGTGGAAGTCTTTGATGTACCTGCTAGCTCAGAAGAGAGGAGAGCCAGGCTTCGGTTCTGTGTGAGATACCACGATCACATACTAGAGTATTTGTTTTATTTGTATAGATAACAGATTAGAGATTGATTTTTTATTTTTAGATTAGGAAGTCGTCTTAGCAATGTTAATAAATACTCATCTGGTGTGGTTTCTATATTGGCTGTTCTTGCACTTAGCTGCATAGGAAATCAAGTATTTAATGTAAGTTTCTGATTCATGTGGTTATTAGAAATAATAAGAAGTAGGTCACAAGTTGTCATTAAGAATGGCAATGCCTAGCTAAGAGCAATTTAAATATTATAATATGTATTGACATAAAAAGGAAATCAGTTTGATATCATTTTTAGTAGTAGTCGCTATTCAAGGAAAATGTACAGTGAGATTCAGAATAATGACCCGATTCTCAATGCACTTTGTCCCAATTGCTATCAAAATTGGTTTCATGCAGTTTGCTAAAATTACTTTCTTTCCTATTGTTAATTATTCAATTTGGAAAATCGATTAGTTGACAATAGAAAATAATAAAGTAATATTAACAAACATAAACCAGTTTTGATAGCAATTGGGACAAGGTGTGTTCAAAATGTGGTCAATCATTCTGGATCTCTCTGCACATTTCACGACTTAAGACATAGTCTTTTTTCAAGAACTATTTCAGTCATCAATTTCGTTATGTTTCTTGAATCATTGAACTACAAAGTTAAAAAATCGACTTTTAAAGAGGATACTGGCGACGGGGCAGATCAGTCTTTCATTTTTTCTATTCAGCAAAGGCAACATTATTAGGTAGGTTACAAAAGTTTAGAGACGCTTGCTGAGAAGTCAGCACGTTTTGGTAATTATGAAATATATAAATTAATATGGGTGCATTTTTTGATAAAATTGCATAAAACGAATAGGTATAAAATGACACTGCCATTTTATTAAAATTTTTAATCTTCAATTTTTTATTACAAAAGAAAATTGAAAAAGTTGGAATAGGCAGAATAGTAAGACAAATATTGAAAGCTCAATCAAGACCATATTGTCAGTTTGAAGATATGAATCTCCCATAGAAAATGGGCATTTATTAACAGTTAAGGATAAAGATGAAGGGAGTTATCACTCACTACTGAATAAACTGTTTCGGATGCTTATATAAGATAAGAATTTATTTATATTCTGCTAAGTACGGAGATCTTCTCGGTACTTGTTACAGGAAATTATATACTGATATTAGCTGTATGGAAAAGTTTATTCGTTCAATTCAGTTTCACGATCACTCTCATCACCTATGTATCAAAATGATTGTGAGTGATGACTATCAAGTCACTTTTTTGCCGATTTTTAAAATTTTTTACATTTATACTACGAATAAGACATGAATCCATCATACGAGCTAGAAACAAAATTTGTATTCAACAATCAAAAGAAAGAAAACATGCTGGTTCCTCTAGCCCTAGCCCAAAGAAATTTTGTATCCAAAAATCGGGACAACTATCAATAACTTGTGACAAAGGCAGAAGACTATCGCTGAGAAACACTTTGAAAAAATAAAGATGAGCATTCCTATAGGCGAGTGTTTCTTGCAGGGCAGGGCATGCAATATCCCCTGTCACAAACAATTCATTGCTTGGTAACTACTATATCTATCTCCATAATACTACAAACATCTTTGAAAGGGAAAGAAACTTGAAAGCTGAAATGTGACGCTGAAAAAATAAATATTAATTTTAAAATACGGAAATGTTTTCTTAAAGTTAAGAACTATCATAATAACCTCCTCATGACGTACCCAAGTTTTGAGAATAAGAAACATATTTTACAAAGACGATTTTAAGAAAAAAACGCGTATAATTTCATTTGGTCTACAATGTAACTAATAATGATAAATAATGATAGCGAAACTGGTAATTTTAATTTTATTTTTAATTACAAATAAATATCTACTGCTTTAGGCCAAACCTTTTGGGGCAATCATGTATTTGATAGCTTACATGGCAGCACTATTTTGGGTCTGTTATGCTGGACAAAGGATTAAGGATGAGGTAACTATCTAACCACATATATATTTGTAAAACATTCTCCTCACAGCTGTTACATCACACAATGGAAATTATAAATCACTTTATGCTCGTTTTGCAACTGCTGCATCAGATAAAAATATAGATTTTGTATACAGAGTTGGTGGATCAATAAAGAAATAAAATTTGGAAATAAAAGATATAAGTATGCAATCTTTAAGAAATACATAAAAAAATTTGAAGAGTTCTTAATTTTTATATGATTAACACTTAATTAAGTATAATTTTTAAGTTTCTCGTCTTCTGTAATTCGGAAAGGTTGATAATTACCCTTTTCACTGAATTAAATTTTGAATTTAAAGGAAACGTTTTAATAAAGCTAAACAGCTTGATTAACATGAACAATTATATAGATATTTCTGGACAAGTGTGTATCTATTTTTGTATGCGATTCTGAAATGATCCATCTTTCATATTTATTCAATTCCATAACAATCAATATTTTTGTCTTAAAAATTATATTGTAACGAACCAACCACTTTATTTCTATCTTTTATCGTTTTTCAACTAGTTTTTAAATATTTTTTCTAGCAGTTAGTATATAAAGTATTAATAGTTTTCAATTATAATTTTCATTTCAGACGTTGTCAGTAAAGGACGCAGTATACGAATCAAAATGGTACACAGCAGATCCTAAAACTATGAATGATGTGAAATTTATAATAGCTAGATGTCAAATGCCTATGTGCCTGGAAACCTTTCCATTTGGAATTCTGGATTTTCCATTATATTTGTTGGTAAACACTGCATGATGCGAGAAAAAATGTTTTTTATTAGTGCTAATTAACGCATATATTTGTTTTCAGATAATTAAAACGTCTTACTCATATTTAACACTTTTCAGTCAAATGACATAAGGATTAGAAAGAATACTATTTCGACAAAGGCTAAAAATTGAATATTGGAACTGAATCATGCACTAACTACATTACCTATATGTTGTATTACCACTGCTTTTAAATTTTTTAAAGTAATATTTATTGCTCTATTAATATTATTAATATTAATAATAAATCTAAATTAAAACACCTGTTAAAACACCATTTTAACATTTACATATTTATTTATTTCATCAAATGGTATTCAGCAAAAATATAAACTAAGAAATATATTATTAATGAAATTATCCAAATATTACAGTTTAATAAAGTTTTAACTGGTAATACTAAGACTTCCTTATTTTGAGACGCATGTGTTTGAAGATGCCAGAACCAGAAACCTGACTGTGATCATACTATGTACATGGCTAAGGAGAACTGGTCTGGTACAATTTCAGAGTTGAGAGTAAAAATATAGAATATAAATCTCAAACAAATGATATATTAAAAAAATTGTTTTTAAAGGTACGTAACTGTGAATAATATTTTTTAATTTAAAGTAGATACCTATCTAAAAACAATAAGTTGAGGTTATAGGTAATAAGAGTTAATTCAAAAGTAGGGGGTTTTTACAAGGTATTCTTTTAAATGATGAAATTATTCCTTTACATAGGTACCTAAGTTCCAGATAGCTAATCTAGAAATCTAAGAAATAAATCTATAGATGTAAGGAACATTAAAACTTTATTGGGTTATATTTGGATAGACATGTCTTGGTTAATATTTTTGATAAATACCTAAATAAGTATGTAAATAATACGGAGCAAGCTTAGAAATCACTGCTTGGATAATGTATTGGCTCATTTAATAATATTTAATTTTAATTTTCACTTTTTCTGTATATTTTGAATGTAAGCAGTGACCCATCTTCATTATCAACTTTTACGTAACTTTATCTGTAACTCGGAAATCGTAGGTGCTATTAACAAAACTGAGTATGGCACTGAATTCTACGCCAAACAATCTATAGAGTATGGTTTTAAAAAGTTGAATTATTTACTGCACCTTATTTTCTCAAAAAATCAACAAAGGTTTGCGAAAACGAGTAACTCAAAACACCATCAGGAATTTAGTAAAAGCCTTAGTTAATTTATTTCTGAACCATTGGTCCATTTTAAATAATTTTTGTTTTGAATTTTGTTTATAATATATACACATTGCATAAAAGCAATGCCAGATGTTGTACCATAAATTTTCAACACCCTGTAGTTTGTGCGAACAAATCTCGATCAAAATGAAACGGTACTCTAATATTTTCTTGGTATTCTCACTTTATTCACTTAAATATCAATGTTACTAAAATAAATATACAGCTTTGTAGAATAATTTGCACTGTTAGAGGATAAATCATTTGTAAATATCTTGCTTTTGACCAATTTTTGTTTAAAATGGTACCTATACCTTCCTAGAAATTGGAATTGTGACGAGTTACATTAGCAGAGAAGGATGGAGCTATTACATCAAATTAACAGGGTGAGTATTGTTTATACAACAATAACTTGCTATCTTGGTTTGCCTGATGTTTATGTAATGGGATTGTTTAAATACATTATATTCATTTGCCCACATTTGTTTGGAGCCATCGTTGCCATCTGGCTTTGATTATAATGAATAAGCCTAGAGTGAAGAAAGTAATTTACCAAATATGGGTATATATTTGGGCAAATATATATAAGTGTCAAAGGAAAGCATTTTTTTTTCGTAATATGTAATAGAAAATATAATTACAAGCATAGTCATTGGATTTTACTATTTTTTTCCCTTAATGAACTGTTATTATTAATACTGTAGAACGAATATATTTAAACAATGATAATGGGCATGGGTTACTTACGAATTGTTCATATATCAAACGACTTTATTATTAAAGCTGATTCTTCAGAATGCATGTTTTACAAAACTGTATATCTCTCATAGATATTTAAATTTAAGTGCACGAAAAAATTACTCAAGTTAATCAAGAAAAAACAGACTGCTTCTATTTTAATTTGTTATCTTTGCTGGCATACCATCGGATGTTGCAAGTTTATGGTACAAAATCAAACAATACTTTTATACCTCATTATATAAGCAAAATTGATGCCCGAGAAACCATGATCACATCTGAAACATTTCTTACAAATCAACTAAAAAAAAAAGAATCTGACTAGAGGTTCCAAATTAAATGAATATTAAATCTTTGGTAATATTTTATTGGCATGTTTAATTTTGTATATCTAAGATAAAACATTGTGGCATCACCGTATGCTGCCACTGAGCTGTTAAGTACTGGACCATTGCCAGCTTTAACAGGGTGAACAAATGACCAGTGAGTATGAATCAGAGAGCTGATTCTGAATTTGAAACGAAATTGAACACGGCACTTATTTGCTGTATGTCTCTTATACCATGTAATTGATATCGTATCGTGTCAGAATTAAAGTTTAGAGGGGTCCTTTCTGAATAGGAAACAAAAGAATTTTAAATAAGTCTGTTGCTTATGAGGTAGTATGTGCCTACATACAATTTTTGAAATTTTATGTCCTGTTGCTCCTGTTTTATTTAGTGTGTAGTTTTATTTATATATCAAATTGCAATTGTAAATTAAATATGTCATAATAAAATAAATAATATAAAGTTGTGTTTTATTATGTCAGTGAACAAGGACAATTAAATAGTGTATACTGATGTAACTGAAGTTTGTGTTTACTTATTCGCTGATGCGTGCCCAAATTGAATTCTAACAATCAGAAAAATTTAGGTTCAAAGTTTGCTCTTGGGAAATTTTTTATAAATTTTTTTCAACTTTAAATTTTAATATATGCCATTATCTCTACTTTTGTACACAGATATTTCAATATAATTCTATATTAGTAGATATATTTTAGTATGATACTTAACACATCAGTTATGTTTTAAGGTATTGGTAATAAAGCAAGAGTACCTACCTAACAAACATTCAAAAGGATATAGAACAGGCGGGCAATATAGAGTCATGGTTCAAAAGGGCTGCAGGAACGAGTACATGCAAGACTTAAAACTTTTAACATATATTCTGAAATGAAATATTAAAATATCAGTTTGGAGTTTACAGCTTGAGTTTTTCCCTTACGTCACGCTTATATATAAGATAGACAATGATAAATATAGTAGATTGACAGAACTTGTAATTTTCTTCATTTTTAATTCTACGATTCACTGATTAAAAAGAAGGCTTCATTGTATTATAAAAAAGGGAAAAATACATGTGTGTTTGCAGTCCATAAAAGAAAATGAGTTAGATTAGTAGGTACCTAATAGTTATAGGTACCATAGGTGTAAGTATTACATAATTTAATAAAAATATTTTTTTCCAAACTCTAGTGAACTTTAACTTCCCTACTGTTTAAAGGTGCTATTTTCAGTGGCTAAGAAACAAAA
Source organism: Pogonocherus hispidulus (assembly GCA_963924545.1). Classification (NCBI taxonomy): domain Eukaryota; kingdom Metazoa; phylum Arthropoda; class Insecta; order Coleoptera; family Cerambycidae; genus Pogonocherus; species Pogonocherus hispidulus. The sequence goes on along the minus strand of OZ004698.1, from coordinate 43,424,243 downwards.
GAATTAAAACAACCTTTGTAGTGAATAAACATATATGTTTATTTTAATCTGTAACAGGTAAGTCAGAAATTCCAAGCATTTTGTTAAGTATGATACATAAATAGATACCTACGTAGCATTGTTATAAATATTCTTTATTTCAGCTTCTCACATTATTCTTGTATGAAATTAATACAAGAAAAAATATGGTGTGTGCTAAACTAAAAGTAAAAATTTAGTAACTACATAATATGAGGAATCCCAATGAATAGGGAACCACTTTGAATAACTTGGTAGGTACCTACCTATACAATTTTTTTTTTCAAATTCCCGAGGAAATATCGATTTTTATTTGAAGGACACATATTTTAAAACTACTAAAATTTATATAGGGTGTCTCGGGACGTAAAACGGATAATGTCGATGTAAAACGGATGTTTTAGGGACAAACTATTTTTGGAACATTGTACGTCCCTAGCACATCCATCGCATGTCTTGTGGACTGAATCTGGACGTCTCCGGGACATCTTCAATGTTTGAAACGATCATAGGATGTATTTGTGCTATTTGGGACATTCAAGATATACACCATTGGGGTATCGTACAGATACAGAGTTGCATAAATTACAAAAAAGTTGCGCATTTTCATGCCATTTAAAAATATGAAAACTGCATTGGAGGTACATCGCATCGATTGTGAAATATCCTGAAAAAAAAAACTGAAAACTTGGGTTTTCTTATTTCTTCCATATTTTTTATAGTACTGAAACAAATAGTGCAGTGAAATTTGATATGTTTACATAAATTGATACACTGAATCTATTGGAGTTTAAAAAAATTTCCTGCTAGGTCTCTATGTTGTAAAGAGAATACGATCGAAGTGTTTTCCTCCATGTTTTCGTAGGACCCCATGTTTTTCGGTCTTCTTATAGACACCATATCATTGGATAGAGAATAAAATTACAAGTTCAACGATCTATCACACTTGGGCCATATCAGACTTAGTGAAAATCATATGGTATAAAAATGCAGAATTTTTTATGTAATTTAAGCAGCCCTGAATCTATTCTCGTTTACGATATCTCAATGGTGTACACCTTGACAGTGAGCACCCTGTATATAGTATGATATTGTAAATATATAATTTTTATAGTTATGATATAATATACATTAATGGGGCTAATAAATGACTGGAAAATAAGTAATATTTTCATGTCAGAAGTCAGAATCTGGTCCAGTCTATTAAAGAAAATCTGTCAGACCTATTACAACAATAATAAATTACATAGGCTCCCAACTAAATTATGTGGCTCTGTATAATAATAGAAATTATATAAGAAAAGATTTTCAGTTTATAAAATTATTGTCAAAAAAGGAATTAGGTATTTTACCTTTACATCTACCTAAATGTCAATAAAATTCAAAAATGGTTAATTGCTCAATTTTATTAGTTATCTTATCAAAATTACTACATTTGCCATAAAGTAACTCCTTCAGGCTTTGTCTGGCTTTAGAAGATTTTTTCCTGTTCTAGTAGTTACATTAAAAATTCGGATAAGTCTTCATTTTTAGGGATATTGATACTTGGATATTAAATTTTTTTTTATCCTTTTTATCATTTTTATTTCTGTTAAAAAATTGGCTAGATGCCTTTCTATATTTGAATAGGTTAAAATAATGGATAGATACGGATTATTGTTTCACATAAAATATAAACGTTTCTTGATTTACCGTACTATTATGGAAAAGATTTTACTAAGATTGTCAACGTGAAAATTGTTTCTAAATTACCTATAATTGACATAATCACCTCGTTCAGTGGTAAAACATATTTGATAATTCCCTCATAAACTGTGTATATAAGTGCTAATTTATAATTTATTCTTGTGTTATTATTTGAATACAACATAGTGTCCTGATTTTAAAGAAGGAACTAAAACTCTTTTCTATATTTTACAGAAATGTATAAAATCGAACGTGGGAAACCCTTTTATTATTCTTTGATTTTTCTTGTGATTTCTGGGCAAATTCCTAAGGAGTTCAAAAAATCGACAGTGATGTTGTTTATTGGGCAAAATTCTTTAATCAAGTTTTTGTTTATAATTTGCAACTTTATAGCTCCATTTTTGCACTTAGTTATGTCTTCTATGGGTAAGTGGTATCTAACTGATCTCTAGAGCAATAAGTCAAATATTATTTTAGGTATTACATTTTACTGTTTTTATAATATGAAATCTGTAATATAGAGAGAGATCATAAAACATACTGAGGCGATGCAGTATATGTAAGTGACTGAAATATGAGTTTTCCTACAGTGTTTTTATTTACTCTGCTTAAAACGAAGCGATATATGTAGAATGTATCTTTTTGTATAAATAGACGAAATGTAATGTACATACGTGCAAAAGTTGTGTCATTTTCAGTAAATATATTAAAAAAATATACTAATAAAATAAAATAAGTAGGTTTTTTACACAAATATGCAGATACCAACACTGGAATAATAGGTTTCTGTCGGTTGGCTCAGAGTTTAGATAGCTTTAGAGTGTCAATAGCTTAATCCATAGGTCGTAAGCTCCAAACCCCATTCCGCTGGATATTTTCTAATTCAATTGTCTACCAGTATATGAAGGTCTGGCCACGCAGGGATCAGTTAGCAACCAACCTCATGACGTGCATTCTTAAGATGGGAAGACTGTCATCAGCTTAATGTTTAAATGTGAGAAATTATAAACAACGGTTGATATTTGACTGTTCCCCAAACAGAGATTATAAATAGTCTATAATCTCTGCCCTATCTAATGAGGTTCTTCAGGTTTCCTTCATTCCAGCACTGAATTCTGGTTACATGGCTTATCAACGGAAGTCGTTCCTGAGGCTCAATTGCGGCCTAATACTGGATAATAATAATCCGCCCTTTCTCCCACACAAGTCTCAAAGTCGCCCTTCCTCCTTATACAATGAGGGGTAGAGATATATTATATTAGATTTAAAAAAAGAGAAAGTATTTAGTGTGAGAAAGACTTTTCTCGAAATTTACATCTCGATATAAAATAAAATGTTAACTTATTTTTATTGGCAAGTACTTTATATTTTTGGATAAAATCAAATCTCAATTTTTTAAAGTATATTTTCATTTTTTCCGTAAGAAATGTGGCACTTTTGAGGTGAGTCTTTTACATATAGAGAATCCTTTAAAAAGATTTTATTATAAAAGAAAACCCCATCTGGTTGCAACTTTATGAGAAGCACCATATAATATGTCATGAAAAAGTCTTTTGGTACTGAATTAGTAAACATATTTTGTTTCTAACGGCACAATGATCTGTTCGACGTTCCACTTAATCTAAATTGTAGCGTCTGTATTTATATCTTTGACTTTATACGTGAATAGGAGATAGTTATAGTTAAACCTCAAATAAATGAATAATAAAAATAAATAAAAGAAACTTACCCAAGAAAACACCCAATTAGTTGCATGAGGATTGCAGTTTGTAAAAGTGTTTTTACTTGTAAATGCCAACTAAACGGGGATAATATCAAAATAAAATATTCTTATTTTTTACTAGTACAAAAAGTAAAAGTGTAACCATAACAACGAATTAAAAAAAGAGAGTTATGTAGCCATGATTTCTCAGAACTCTCAGTTTAAAATTAAACTTCGCTTCAGATCGCTTTTTATACAAGCATAAATGTCTGAAGAAATACAGGTTTAATCTTGACGCTCGAAGAAAAAATAAAATAAGTATATGTCATTCGAAGTATAATGTGTTTGCCCAGTTTACACAGCCTCGGTTGTGTATAACACAACCTAGGCTTATTATGCTATAACAAGATGCTATATGCTATATATATTAAATGTGGTGGTTTCTAGGTACCGATGATGTGGACATCAGTGAAGATATTGCTTTCTCGTATGGTGGTTTCAGTGCCCTAATGCTGGACTTCCTTTTTACTGCAAAATGGAAGCAATGGTCAGCACTGTTATATGACATAAATAAAAATACAGAATTTGGGAAAGGAAAGGACTATGATAAACTTATAGAACGCCTAAATCTCATTTCTGCGTCTTACACCTTGTACTGCACTGGCGTGGTGATGATTTACGGTTTAAATGCATTTATTATGACTGCACAATGCAAACTGAGGAATGAAGAAGAAAATCTGCATGAGATATGCGGTACATTTATCTCAATCTGGTTACCATTTGAACACGTCAATGCGGCTGTCACTTCGGCAATCTTCATTCTTCAATTGCTACTATTTTATTTCACTGCGGTTCCAAGCGCTGTCATATGTGTCTTATTATGGGAAGCTGTGGAAATATTAATATCTCACACCAACAACTTGAAGAGACATTTCGTGGAAGTCTTTGATGTACCTGCTAGCTCAGAAGAGAGGAGCGCCAGGCTTCGGTTCTGTGTGAGATACCACGTACACATACTAGAGTATTTGTCTTATGTGTATAGATAATAGATTACACATTGATTTTTTATTTTTAGATTAGGAAGTCGTCTTAGCAGTGTTAATAAGTACTCATCTGGTGTCATTTCTATATTGGCTGTTCTTGCACTTAGCTGCATAGGAAATCAAGTATTTAATGTAAGTTTCTGATCGATGTGGTTATTAGAAATAATAACAAATAGGTCACAAGTTGTCATTAAGAATGACAATAGCTAGCTAAGATCAATTTAAATATTATAATATGTATTGACATAAAAAGGAAATCAGTTTTATATCATTTTTAGTAGTAGTCGCTACTCAAGGAAAATTTACAGTGAGATTCAGAATGACCCGATTCTCAATGCACTTTGTCCCAATTGCTATCAAAACCTGTTTCATGCAGTTTGCTAAAATTACTTTTTTTCCTATTGTTAATTATTCAATTTGGAAAATCAATTAGTTGACAATAGAAAATAAAGCAATATTAACAAACGTAAACCAGTTTTGATAGCAATTGGGACAAGGTGTGTTCAAAATCTGGTCTATCATTCTGGATTTCTCTGCATATTTTATGACTTCAGTTTCTGCATCAGTTTCATTATGTTTCTTGAATCATTGAACTCATTGAATCATTGAATCGGCTTTCAAAGAAAATACCGCCAACGGGGCAGATCAGTCTTTCATTTTTTCTATTCAGCGAAGGCAACATTATTAGGTAGGTTACAAAAGTTTAGAGACACTTGCTGAGAAGTCAATACGTTTTGGTAATTCTGAAATATAGAAAAATATTGAGGTGCATTTTTTGATAAAATTGCATAAGACGAATAGGTATAAAATGACACTGTGCCACTTTATTAAAATTTTTAATCTTCAATTTTTTATTACAAAAGAAAATTGAAAAAGTTGGAATAGGCAGAATAGTTAGGCAGATATGGAAAGCTCAATCAAGACCATATTGTCAGTTTGAAGATATGAATCTCACATAGAAAATGGGCATTTATTAACAGTTAAGGATAAAGGCGAAGGCAGTTATCACTATACTGAATAAACTTTTTCAGATACTTATATAAGATAAGAATTTATTTATATTCTGGTAAGTACCGAGATCCTCTCGGTACTTGTGACAGGAAATTATATACTGATTTTAGCTGTATGGTAAAAGTTTATTCGTTCAATTCAGTTTCACTATCACTCTCATCACCTATGTATCAAAATGATTTTGAGTGGCGACTATCAAGTCACTTTTTTGCCGATTTGAAGAGGATTTTTAGACGTTTTTACATTACATTACCTATACTACGAACAAGACATGGATCCATCATATGAGCCAGAAACAAAATATTCAACAATCAAAAGAAAAAACCATGCTGTTTCCTCCAGCCCAAAGAAATTTTGTATACAAAAATCGGGACAACTATCAATAACTTGGGACAAAGGCAGAAAACTATCGCTGAGAAACACTTTGAAAAAATAAAGATGAGCATTCCTATAGGCGAATGCTGTCACAAATAATCCATTGCTTGGTAACTACTGTGCGTTTCACGAAGTTGTATCCCGGATTGGAATGTTCGGATTGTCAGGATTCGCTGGCAAATCCTGTGTGAGACTGGCACGCGCGCTTAAATCACACCACCTCAATTTGTAGCGGTCCGTAACCGAGATGTGCCAATGCATTGAATTTAACTAATAACATGACGACGGTCCATACGTTGGAGATATATAGTAACATTCCAATCCGGGATACAACTTCGTGAAACGCACAGTACTATATCTATTTCCATAATACTACAAAATTTCTTCTTTGAAAGGGAAACAGACTTGAAGCTGAAGCTGTGTAAATAAAAATTAATTTTAAAATATGGAAATGTTTTCTTAAAGTTAATAACTATCATAACCTCCTCATAACGTACCTAAGTTTTGTGAATAAGAAACATATTTTACAAAGACCATTTTAAGAAAAAAACGCGTATAATTTCATTTGGTCTACAATGTAACTAATAATGATAAATAATGATAGCGAAACTGGTAATTTTAATTTTATTTTTAATTACAAATAAATATCTACTGCTTTAGGCCAAACCTGTTGGGGCAATAATGTATTTGATAGCTTACATGGCAGCACTATTTTGGGTCTGTTATGCTGGACAAAGGATTAAGGATGAGGTAACTATCTAACCACATATATATTTCTAAAACATTGTCCTCACAGCTGTTACATCACAGAATGTACATTTTAAATCACTTTATGCTCCTGCTACAACAAAAAAAATCTAGATTTCGTATACAAAGTTGGTGAATCAATAAAAAAATAAAATTTGGAAATAAAAGATATAAGTACCTATGTAATTTTTATGAAATACATAAAAAAATTTTGGAGTGTTGTTAATTTTTATATGATTAACACTTAATTAAGTATAATTTTTAAGTTTCTTGTCTTCTGTAATTCGGAAAGATACCCTTTTCACTGAATTACATTTTGAGTTTAAAGAAAACGGTTTTAATAAAGTTAAACAGCTTGAGTAACATGAACAATTATATAATATTTCTGGACAAGTGTGATGCGATTCTGAAATGATCCATCTTTCATATTTATTCAATTCAATAACAATCAATATTTTTGTCTTAAAAATTAGATTGGAGTGAAATAACAACTTTTTTTCTATCTTTTATCGTTTTCAATAGTTTTTAAATATTTTTTCTAGCAGTCAGTATATAAAGTATTAATAGTTTTCAATTATAATTTTCATTTCAGACGTTGTCAGTAAAGGACACAGTATACGAATCAAAATGGTACACAGCAGATCCTAAAACTATGAATGATGTGAAATTTATAATAGCTAGATGTCAAATGCCTATGTGCCTGAAAACCCTTCCATTTGGAATTCTGGATTTTTCATTATATTTGTTGGTAAATACTGCATGATGCGAGAAAAAATGGTTTTTATTAGTGTTAATTAACACATATATGTTTTCAGATAATTAAAACGTCTTACTCATATTTAACGCTTTTCAGTCAAATGACATAAGGATTAGAAAGAATACTATTTCGACAAAGGTTAAAAATAGAATATTGGAACTGAAACATGCACTAACTACATTATATGTATGTGTATGTACCACTGCTTTTTTAAAGTTTTTTTTTAAGTAATATTATCTATTGCTCTGATCACAATAATATATTAATAATAAATCTGCGTTAAAACATTCTGTTTAAATGGTTTATTTTTTCCCTCTTTCTAAAAGTAATCTCTCTAAACTTAATATAATACTTTTTTTGAAAAACAGTGACCTGAGAGACCGAAGATAATTTCTTGTGGATTGTAGATTTGCACAATGGATGTTGTTTTCTTGGTCTATTTCCAAAAGATCTTTTGTGAATAGGCAATCTGTAATGCATACCTATATGCTATGTTTGCTTTACAGTTGCCCATTTTTCTTGCACGCAATATAATAAATAGTTGCAATCTCCATTACTTGCCTACGCAAGTGTAATGACTCGTTCAACAAATTGGTGCCATTTTGTCAAATTTTCATGTTTCCCCCAAAATTAGTTTTGCCTTAACTTACGCGACATATTATGTACATATTGCGATTCTCTTGGCTATTGGTGTGGGTATAGATATGATCAAATAAGGTATACCTACAAAGATGTCGAACACGAGAAGCACATTTTAATTTTAAACAAAAAAAAAAAAAAAAAAATAGGCACCTATCGGTACCTATCGGTATCGGAATTTATTCACCTAAAAGTAAAGCGAATCGCAGAATATGCTGGAATAAGTTTGTCCTGGCATACGAGAATATTTCACTCCCCTAACCTGCCTGAAGTCTAGTTATATATTTTTTCCCTGATGCACGTTTTACTCCCGTGGTGCACAGAAGGTTTTCTACATAAACAAATGCCTAACACAATACACTCACTTCGTCTTCATAAACCCTGTGGTGGTAAGTAAAAGCAGGGCAGTATGGGAGAGGGCAGCCATAGACAAGGGATTATGGTGATGTTAGGTAGGGCAGCCATAGGCAAGGGATTATGGTGATGTTAGGTTTATTAGGTATATAGGGATAGGGCAGCATGTAAACACGTAAACACTTGCTAGCGCTGCCACTATTTTGATTTCCGCATAAAATACCGCTACCGAAGGGTGTACAGGGTAATGGCATTGACAGGAGCAGTATCACCGAGTGGCATGTACCTATACATATTCCCGTTCCTGACTTTCTCTACCCACTTTGCTGTTGCTTGCCATTTGCCATGGAAGTGAGCTGAATGCTGAATGCAAAACCCGGGGAAAAGTATATCTTATACTGTGCTTGGTGTTAGAAGTGAAGATAGGGCAAATGATTGAGACAATATAGATTGAGAAATGAGAATATATACATGTATATATTCTAATAGGTGAAGTCCAATCGCACACTACTGTCAGTTATGATGTATGTAAAGATACAATTTACAGCTTTGAGACAATGATCAGTTTTATAGTCATCAAGGCTACAGTTTTCAGTCATGAAGGCTACTGTTGTACATATTTTTGCCAAAATAATCAAAATTGTTCTTTATCAACCACACGAATCAGAGGCACATTACACACCGAATATAAAAATATCCCGCTGTAACCATTGATTTCTTTTATGCATTCGACATTCAATATCTTTTACAGCGAGATGAATCCCAGCCCAACAAAGTTGTTTCACAAACATAACATTTTAATTATTGTTCCATCAGAGGATAAATCACAAATAATAAATTAATATTGTTTAATAAATTTATTTATTTGAAAGGCCGCATAATTCGGACATCCATGTTTAAGTGTAGCACCCCATTTATGACATGTAATCATGTTCTGGTTCAACTTTACACCCTACTTCAGTTCTGGTAGGTTACATATGTCTATGTCAATTAAACTAAGGCAGTTATTAGGGCTCGGATATTGATGACTGTACTTACAGCGATTTTTTCATATCTCAGGTGTGAAATAAATGCCAAATGATAATAGTTGTTTTTTTATTAATTACAGTAACAATAATATAAATTTAATATTTCAATATACATATCACATCATATTTATAATAAACATTTTAGGATAAGGCACAGTGGTAACAAAAACCTAACACCAATGTGATATGAGTAAGTAGCAGAATGTAAAAATATAAATATAGAATATACAATATCAATAAAAAGGAATGTAACAGTATAATAATTAATTTTTTGACAAACCTCCATTATTTATAACAAATTTAACTTATATACTAACATATACATATAAAATCCATTGAGTATTTTGCTCCATTTTTTTTTTAATTGTAATTCTGTCCAACAACATATAGGACATTAAGAGGTTTAAACTTAACAATTGACAATTAAAAATGATCATAAAAAGTTGCAGACCTATTTCTATTCAACACAAAGAAAGAAATAAAACGTGTGAGTTTACAGGTGTGATGCTTACCATTATGAAATTGGGTCATAGAGTGGGAAGGTGTACAGCATCATGACTTTTTTGTTCCCTTAGCTCCAACTAAGTGACAACTGTAAATTCCCAGTTACCAACTATCAATTTATATACAGAACTTATTTAATTGGGAATTGGATCAACTATTCCAACTCAACATTTACAATTGTAACTGCTAAAAATGATGATTTACATGAATCATAAACAAGAAAATAGATCCCGCATAATCTTAGTTAAACTAGCGTACAAAAATACACATGGACGTAAATAAACCTGGTTGCATTTTTATGTGGAAAATCTACCATGAATGTCCTATAATCAGATAAATCTCTTTCTTAAATGAAACTGGAATTGGCAATTGAAGAGAGAAAACAGTTTAAGGCAATCAAAATTGTACACAGTAGATCTTACTAGAAATACCCACTTCTGAGACAGCTTTAGTAAATCGAAGTATTAATATTTTCTTGCTTGTGTTATCTGATAATATCAATAAAATACAAATACTTACTTGGCATTGTATGAAATATATTTTCTTGTTTATGGTTCATCTGGAGAGTAACTGACAGATGCCATTGTAAATTTACAGTAAGACCTGTATATAAACTGTTTGATAACTACTGCACATTTATTTGTCGAATTGGGAATTTAATATTGCCACTGTAAATAAGCAATAAAAATGAGGTGACCACTCCACACCTGCATTTATTAGTAACTAATTAAATTTAAAAAATGAGCCCCTATTTTGCAACCAACTAATACAAAATATGAGGTACATAAAAATGCATCAATGTATCAAATTTTTACATGATCAATGCAATTTTCTAAATGATAAAAATATTGTTCCCCTAGGTTCTCCTATTCCCTGCACCATTAAAAACATCATCTAGAGAGGACTGTTGAGCGACAGGCTGAACATGTTTCCAAATTTCGTGGAGCTAGAAACACAAACAGTCTCATTCAGTTAATTTGTTAATTGTTGATACTAAATTAACTTTATTAATTTAACAAAAGGTATCACTGATGAAACAAATAAGAATATAAATACCTAAATATAACATGTATAGTGTCCGATTACATGGAGTGATAGCTTTAAGTAGTCGACTATTTTTAAAAGTTTGTAATTATTTTTAACTAACAATCATGTTTAATCATAATCAATCATAATCTGGTAATTCTTACCTCAGAATGTGATTTTATTTTGAGAGCCACTAAACTATTTAAAATTGAGCTCAATGTTCCTAAATATGCATATACTAATAGTGTCTCAACATGCAAACAGTACAAACTGAAATCCGATCTTAATTCCATATTGGTTATCACACTTTCCTGTGTCAACATTTTCGATTCCAATTTTTCAACACTTTCCGCCTAAAACAGAAAAATAGCCATTCGGTTGGTTGGAAAATTGCTTTTTTATTTTTATTCCTTTCTACTTACATCTGAACCCCTAATTACACCTTGTATCTTCCGTTTTTTCAGAGAGAGCAATTTTGAGAGAGCTACGGCATGGTCGTGGTGAAGGCCTTTCTCTAGCCTCTCGCAGAGTTCTTTATGAGCTATTAAAATATCAAGGAGAAGTCCTAGTCTTTCACAGACTGACAGTTGCTCTGCATTAGCATGTTGAGAAGATTTTATAGACAAAGATTGCATTTCTCTACAAATAAAAGATAGTTTAATTAATTTCAGTTAGGATTTTTCGAGTCAGAAAGTATACAAATTCAATGCTTAATATTTATATTAAGCATACAGTGTAAACACAAACAAGTGTAAAAAAATGGTGGTTTCTTCTTTCACAAGAAAGATCATATACATATATACGTGTTATAAATAAATACAAGATCATCACTTCCTTCTTTTTGTTTATGCAAAATTAGGTTTAAAAAACATTTTACTGTTCCTTTGGTGCAGTGTTTTATTTTCAGTGTTTCAGATATTTTTAATATCTTCAGAAGTGTGCCAAAATAGATGGGTATAGGAGAAACAGATCCATGCCAGATGAATTATATAGAACATCAGAATACTTACATAATTCATCAAGTATTATAAATGTATTGAATAAACTTATTAATTTAACTGAATAAGTATATAAAATTAATAGTGAATTACCTAGAGATTGAACTGAAGCCTCTTTGCATATCTCTCCAATTTTCAATAAAATGTTCACCCTGTGTTATGCTTAGTGTACTTAGCGATTTTAACTGTAAAGCAAAATCTTCCAAATCTCTTCCAGAGGCATTTTGTTGATCGATACTAGATTCACATAAATGCTTTAATTTACCAATGATATTAACAAGAGTACGGATATTCTGTGAACTAGCAGCTATTTGGGCATGATCTGATGGCAGTAAATCCTAAAAGACAAAAATTGTACATGGTATATTACGCATGTATATTACAATAAAAATTGTTATAACAATCAATTTTAATATGTGAAATAATATTATTAACACTTATATTAACGCATGACGTTACTTATTTTCTCTTTTTATATAGATATTTCTAGTCATTGTGGAAGTGAGGATCATTATGGGGTCATAGTAGCCCATACAATAACATTTCTTACCTTATAAATGATTGTTTACAAAATTCAATGGTGAAGAGAGGTAAAATAATAATAATAGGTAATAATAAAGATTAATAGGTAATAGGTAAAAAATAAATACAAATACTGTAAATTGTTTCTCACTAATACTAGATGTTCATTGTCAAAACTTTTGAAAGACTGTGCATGTAGGTATATTTTCACCCTATACCTTCTGTGGATGGTGCTGAGGTATAATACCAATATATCAGTAACATGTGTTCCATATGAGCCAGAGTTAAACAACATCTTTTCTCGGTGAATATCCATTTGTACAGAAAAAATGAAGTTTCTGTGTCTACAAAAGTAATGGGAGCATAGCGAAATAAAGGATATTTATATAGAGACTCTTGGCAAAGTCCGGGCACAGCAAAATCGACTTCCCGTTTCCGTAAAAGTAGCTCGATGCAGGAAAAGTTCTAAATCCTGGACTGGTCTAGAATACACCAACGCGTGGCCAATTTTCTATCCTGCTGCATTCGTTGTCTCATCCACACTTAGCGAGATACATTTCCCCTCAAGTTCGGAGCCAATACTTGAAACTATACTGTCAGCTATCTGGGGCAAATAGTCTAGACGCAACGTGGTGGAATCAGTTACTTGCACTTCCCCATACTGTCCACCTGTACAGTTTTCAATAAACTCCCTGAACATAGGGTTGTCTAATTACTTTCAGGGAATATTACATCCCACCATAAATTTTAACACGTCGATGTTGAATTGGCGTCATTTATCACTGTGTAATGTCCTGTGGGTCTTTGACTCAACATGCCGTCTTATATGGCTTTTCAGTTTACATGACAGATTAATATTACACACTTTGCAGGAAAGGTTTATACCACACCCCCAAACAACAAGTCTGGAAACTCCTCAGTCCACTGCCGTACTGTTGCAGACATCGCAGGCTGTTTCTCCATTTTGTATCTATCGATAATAATCTATAAAAATCTATTCACTGCAGAGAAAATCTCGTCTCTACGAAAGTATATTAAATTACCTGCTACATACAACCACACAAACGGTACAGGCCTTGTTTATATGGATATAATAAGATATATTCTCTTTCCGGCAATAATTCAACACATGGAACAGAGAATATCGACTGTTTAATTTGGAGAACATGCACACCACAGAAACATAAACTAGTCTATAATTGTTCCGAGGGTCAATCACCGATCATCCCATCCCATGATTATACAAAAAAAATAAGATATGATCACATGACCACATGGTGAGCGGGGCCAACTGCCTGTGCATGTGTACTAAAGCGTAATGCCAATCGCGTTTTATGACACCGCCTTACCTCAGCTAATCTTTTCCAGTTCCGTAAGTTCGACCCTGTAATGATCCTCAGTTCTGCGATGTCTAGATTTCATACCGAAGACTTAAATTTCAATTTCAAAACTACAACTTCAGTTCGTTACTTATTAAACTCACAAAAGAAAGTAAATAATATAATATCATAGATATTTTCCTGTTACAAGATCAAAGAATTATGAAAAAATTATATGATGTAAACATTGAAGTCGAAATTATCTGCAACTGTAAACACAGCCACTAGGCCTAACAATATAAAAAATATGATTAGCTGCACAATCTCATTTCAGACCTTGGCAATAGCAGCAATATCTGATGTCATAAATTCATCTGGGACCCTGCGAAAAATTTCTCTGATGCGATGTTGAAATTCCGATCCCTGATCAGTAAGAAAACACTGAACCAATGAATCCTGACAGATTACTGGGTGTCTACATACTAAAGTTAACCATCTATGTAGACCTCTTCTTCTAGATTCCAAAAAATGAGCATCAGATACAATTTTTTTGGGTGGCAGAGATGGAACTAACCTAGAACATAAAGTGACTATCAAATAAAGATAAGATAAAGTTGTAAGTATGTACATATGATTATTGAGTAATATTAAATATCTACATAATCTTAAAGTATTATTCTTTTTGAATAATATTTTAAAATTACTTAGTTTGGTCACCTTTCAATAAAACAAAGTATAAAAATGTGTACATACCTATAAGGAAATCTATTAAGTAACAATTCATGTAAGGCCACAAAGTCATTATATCTTCTGGTAACTTTACTGTTAAATCTCTTTGAGGTAACAATATACTCGGAGTGTTTCAAAAACAGTCCCTTCTTTTCAGGTACAAGGTGAATATTTATGATATCTGTTTGCACAATAGTGGCATAGTTAAATCCTACTCTATCTCTTTGTTTCATGTTAAGTTGCATTTTGAGATTCCTTACAGGAGTTAAGTCGCTGATTTCTGGTGATGGGTATTCTAAAAATTAAGTTTCTGTTAGCACATTCTTTTTTATCCACATCTAGCTTAATAAACAAAATACTAATACAGTTCTATAGTATTACCTCTTTCTACACAGTTATCAAATAATTTATCAGACAATAGTTTGCCCTGTTGGGCATATGCTACCAGTACGAGAGTTTTATACAGATTTGTTCTACTGACATATCCTTGGCAAGTTCCTACTAGGTCCCAAATTGTTTTAAGCTGTTCCTTTGATAGTCTACATTGTGAAAGTAAACACTGATATACCTCTTTATGAATAAGGTCTCCATCATTCGAACAAATATCAAAAATCTCTCTATATAATGGAGGAATAGCCGCTATAATTAACAAAACATTTTTTATTACTTTTATTTGCTATTCATTATGTATTTACCTGAGCTCAAATCTGTAGTCATTTTTGCTATAATCTCCACAACATATTCGCAACATCCAAATCCAAATAAGTATCTATTTCCATGTCATCATACTGTGGGATTTCAACAAATTTGCAACTAAAAATATTATTTTATCGTTCATTAGTCATATATGACGAACTATTGTGGGTGGTAGATAAAAACCGGATATTCTAATTACTGTCAAGGGAGAGATCATTTAATCGGTGTTATTTATAAATTAAAAATAGTATGTATAACCTCACTATGCTCGTTTGTAAACATTTGGTGCTTTGTTGGCAAATAGAAATAAGTTGAGTTGACAGTTAAGTGGAGTGGGGTCAACGTTTATAAAAGTTATAAACGTTGGAGTGGGGTGGGGAGTGAATGTTGGGTCACGTCAGTGTTGCAAGACTGGAAAGTTTGAAATCCGTATCTAAACAAAAAATATCCATAGAAAAAGAGAAAATCCCTAGATTCGTTTTATTTTAGATTTAAATCATATATAGGGTGTCCCAGTTTTATGTTAAAAAAAATCGGGAACATGTAAGAACCAGTACTTATTGTTTTACAAATCATATCGTTTCAGAGTACTTAAATCGATATTTTTTATAACCATTATGTCATGTCCTTTCCTAACAAAATAATGCCTTAGGAGTAAAGTAAAATTATGGGTATAATTTTTATTATTTTGTTAGGAAAGGACATGACATAAGTATATGGTTTCATTAAATATCGCGATTTACTCCATAACTATGTGTTTTGTAAAAAAATGTATTAGCGAATTCGACTGACTTACATTTTGCATTTAGTGCGAAGGAACTAAGAATAGCTCCATCCTTTGTTGTTGAAGTCGATAATAAAGGATGGAGATATTCCCAGTGCGCACTAGGGCGATCAGTCGAATTCGCGCTGTAAGTCCCACTTTTTTGTAGAGAATATGACATTTAACTGGGACATCGTAATATCGTACTATTTTAAACGTTAGTCAGTGGCTTAACGTATATTTTTTAGAAAAGGGTCCCAAGGGCGCAGGTGGCACGCTAATGGTTATTCCCATTGAACTGAATTTTTTTATGAAAGTAAAGATTCATAGTATCATCTACCAAATAAAATTTACCCTGTATCTCAGAAACGGTAGATATTTGGAAATAAATAAGAAAACGAACGAATGAACGAAGTAACAAAATAAAAACATGTGGGTATCTGATATAGATATACCTATAATAGTACCTATTATACTACATAAAGTAACTGAATATTAACTCTATGTATTAAATCACATTTACTCGATATATACGTTATATATATATATATATATATATATATATATATATATATATATATATATATATATACGTTATATATATATATATATATATATATATATATATATATATATATATGTTTTTATTAATTTTTTATTCCATAATCAATCATAATTTTTAAATTTATAATCAACAATAATTTCTCACGCCTAGGTATACTGCGAAATGAAAATTCGAAATTGTTGTAAGTTGTAGAGCAGGCCAGTATAGCTTAACTTTATTATATTTTTAATAAGTACAAGAGTGTCTACAAGCTCGCTTTGGGTTTGAACCTCACCCCCCGCATAGTTCAAGCACAGTTGGACAGTTATTAATGGGAAGTCAAAAAATCTATAACTAGTGAGAATAAGTTGTATCTTTAATTTTCCTTACTGTAAAATTCGTTACCTCTTTAAGTGGGGAATAGGGAAATTACATTTATCACCTTCAAAAACAGGCGATACCTAGGTATATAAGATACCTGTACTATATACACCACCAACTTGGCCTAAATAACTCTTGCAGCTGTTTCTATTTAATAAAAAATGGATCTGTAAAACATAAGAGCTGCTTTTATTCGACATTGTGTTAAGATTCTCTTTAAATAATTACCTACTTGATATTTGCCACACCCTGTAGAGTACCTACCTACCACACTTTTAACACCTGGACCAACAAATAGTGAACAAATTATTTTTGTAAATATTTTGCAGTAGCAAAAGTCTTATTTAAAAGGAGTTATTTAAATAAACCCTTTGTCAGCTTTTAAATAATTTGACTCTTATTAAAGATTAATAAAATCTTAATTATTATAACAAGTTATATAACTTATAAGTATATAAGTTAAAAGTAAATCCATATATAGGCACATTTTGTTATTGATTCTGATAAGTTAGGGGTAGGGTAAATGTTTGATTTCAACTTACAAACAGTGGCGTAACTAGAATTTAGGGCCCTTGTGCAGACATCTTCTCGGGCCCCCTCGCCACATCCGACCGAGTTGCAATAGTTAACTTCTTTATTTCACACTCGGACTGGGCCCCTCCGGAGCCCCTCAAGCTTTTGGGCCCTTGTGCGTCGCACACTGCCGCCCCAGCGTAGTTACGCCACTGCTTACAAATTATAAATCTTGTGTATAGGTATATATAATTTGTCAATGAATACCTATATATTTAATCTTTGGTTTAACTTAGTATTATTGCATAATAAAATTGTTAACGATTGGTAGTGTACGTGAATTAAAAAATAATCGTTTACGATAAGATAATGTAGTTGTGCCGGCCCATGTAGAGTCATCTACAGCATCTACAGCGACTTTGAACGAACCAAATCCAAATACACACTTACCTATCTCGTAGTAACGATAATGAATAATAACAACATACGGTTATTTCTCGCGAAAGTAAACGGGAAAATATCAAGGTTAACTGAGTTAAGGCGTTCTGTTTCCGCTAAAGCCTTTATTTTTGATAAACAGTTTGATGGATTCCCAAAAGAAACTGATTTGAAACTCGTGGAGCAGCAACTGTCCCCGTTAAAAGATGGAGGTTAGTTATATGATAATGTATATGTCTCTGATGATAGCTAGAACTAGGTACACTTCTTTATCTTTATATGAATAGTATGATTGAGACCCCCCGTCAAAGTTCAGTATATCATTCATGTTTACTTTGATCAAAAATATTTTATAAGAGTATATTTGTGGAGATAAAATATATTTTAAAATTGTCTTGCTATCTACAAGTCTACTATAACTAAATCCAACGAGAGAATGGACTTGCTTTGCGCATTGGCGATTAGTGTGGGAGGAGTGACTACACAGGACCGTTATACATAAAATTTAGCGCTTACTCAAGAATAGGCGCTTCTTCAGTATAGTAGGTTGATTAGGTGAAATAAATTTTATCAGCGCCATGTAATATGAAATCTCAATATTGGTAAAAATAAGACATTTATTATTTAAAAGATAAGAACAATAAAAAAGGTTGGTATCGGGTCAAGGCAAGGCGTCGGCCCTGGTTACCTGCTGAGCCAATTACGACGAGGCAGGGGTGGAATAGGCTCAGATCTGACCGAAACAGACGAATTTTCGCCCGAGCCCAAGTCCATTCTGTCGTTGGATTTATATAGTTATAAATATATTTTGACAAAACTTAACATTCTTTTTAATACGACGCCCTGTATATTATAACATTTTTGAATTCTTCATTAAATTCTGAATATAAATATATAGGATAGTACCTATGTGAGTGTAAAATTATTTTAAAAAATTTTGATATTCAAAAAATATATATCGCCTGGACTGGGCATTGTTCACGTATTATAGTTCGTGAATATTATCGAACTACTTTAAAATCTTATACGGGGTGATAGCCACAGGGCTATCAATTTTAAAAACTTTGAGCCGAAATAGGTCATTTTTTTTAAATGGAATTTACCCAATTTTATTATCATCAGACAAGAAATTTAATTGTCTTCTAAATAGATATAAGAACTGATACTTTCTGAGTTATTTGACATTTAATGCATCCGAGTCTTATTAGCAAACTGAAAGTTGTACATCACATGTCGACATCGACTTTTGAAAAAATTTTGATGGGCAAAATATCTGAGCTATCGAAGACATTGTCATATAGGGTGTTTTTTATATTTTGTTTATATCTTAGTTTTATATTTTGAGCGTTTGTCAATCAGTAGGTATGGTAGGTATGTCTAAATGTCTTTTAACAAAAAAATATAGGTACACCTATTTACATTTCTTACGAAGAATTAAAATTAAGTAAATATGGGTAGGTACCTATTTAAATTTATCTGCGTTCAATCGGTTACGAGCTACAATGTAAACTGAATTTTACGCAAATGAAACGCCATAAGTACAGGGTTTGCACGTATAAAGGGTGGAGCGCTACATACGCCTCGGTCTATACAGGGTTATTCAGAACTTATCCATAATTAAATTTGGGGATGTTCAACATACATGTAGAAATGTGGTAGTGCAAAAAAAAATTGTTTGGCGGGGTCTGAAAACTATTTAAAAATTTTTCATTGCACGCTGCTGAATACTGGTCCACTGTAATGTAGTAACCTTGGGACTGACAATGCAAACTGGCTAGAACGAAAAAAACCGGCGCACCCGGCGCAAAAAAGATTTGCAGCGTTTTTATTTTACAGGGTGTCAAAGTTGCAAAATGTCAATATTCACCTGTCAATATTTCAAAAACAGTTGTAGGTAGTTGTAGGAAGATAGGTATAGGACATCCTACATGAAATGTGTTTAGAAATTTTACGTAGAATCCAGAAATGATACAGTATATAAGATATTCCATTTAAAATAACGAAGTTAAGGTCAACTTCTGGTATTTCTGGAAGTACTTTCACCTGGAAAATATTTTCCATCTTATCGCAGAATGCACGTTGCCAAATTTTCAGATCAAAGTAATTTTCCGTTCTCGAGATACTTTTAACAGACGACCAAAAAAAATTACCCTGTATATTGTATCGCACGGCATGTGATGTGATGTCAACTTTCTAAAGTAGTTACCATCGAGATATGACTCACTTTCTATACGATCCTCGAAACTTAAACACTTTCTCCACAAGAATAAATTTATTTATTATTGCGTCTTATAAATTCATCCCTCATCTTGCTCTCTCAAACGTACCGTATCTCATTCATATATACGGTAGGTATAACAGGCAATAAAAAAATATTTTAGGATCATAAACCATAAATCAGAGGAAAATTAGTTTATTAAGTATTCAATTACGAACCGACATGAATTTTAAAGAACTGGCTGCCATATATGCCTAATATTGCAATAATCGCGAAACATGATAATTTTTTTTTCAGAATTTCTATCGGAGGCTCTATTTTTGAGTGTTGATCCTTATATGAGAGCCTACGCACCAACGATCAAAACTGGAAATACATTTTTGGGTTCACAAGTTGCCAAGTAAGTTGTTATAAACGATTCCATATTTTTTAGGTAGGTATTAAAAAATTCATTCGATTTACCAAAATATATAAAATTTCTTGATGCTGATACATTAGAATAACATGCAAATTTTTCTCAAGTAAGTCAAGTTACTATAAGCCTTGACTGAATATTACAGAAATTGCACGTTTATGGATGGTTATAGTTTTGTCTATACAGGGTGAGTCAGTTTATACTAGCAGGACTCTGGCATTCGATAGAACACCTGATTTTAAGTTAAGTTTGTCATATAAACATATGTCGGGAATCGCTTCGTTTTTGAGATACAGGGTGTCAAAGTTTTGTTTTTTTTTTGTGTTTTCCACACAGCTCCTATAGTTTTTAAGATAATTTATTCAAATTTTTACGGTAGATTACCTATGATGGTCCACAAATTTTGACATATGTTAACGATTTGAAAACGTACCGGGTGATATTTTTTCGGGGATCAGACCCCTTTTTATCGTTCAGAACTTTTTTGTGGTGCACCACTGGTTGCTGATTTGCCAAAATTTGGATTCCATGTTCAATTTAGAAACTTTTTTGTCTCTTGCATTCTTATCGTAGCTGTAACAGTTGTTGAGTAATTTGAAGAAATCTCTGAAAGAATATGTTATTAAAAAAAATATTTTTATGAAAATTTTCACTAAAAACAATAATTATTGTCAAACGAAAGTTCATTAATCTAAATTATTAAAGATTACATACTTACAGTATAACTTTTGCCACTAATTATTTATTTTTTGTAGCATTTCAGAGACTTAATAACTAAGTAAAATAATTAAGAACTAATAATAAACCAAGGCAAATACAAATAACTTTACAAATAACCCGAAATAATTTTATTTTCAAATTAAAATTTTCAAAATGTGATCCATTTTGTTGGATACATAATCGGCATCGCGTTTCAATAGACCTTCTTGCTGAAACTAAGTGATGAACTCTTATGTCTTCGCAAGCATGCCTTATACGCTCTCTAAGATCGTCAACATCTTGAACAGGAGTGGCATACACTTTTTCTTTAAAAAAGCCCCACACAAAAAAATCCATTGGTGTTATATCTGGGGAACCTGAGGGCCGTGCGATTGGACCTCCACGTCCAATCCACCTCTCTGGATAATTGTCGTCTAACCAAGCTCTTACATTTTTTTCAAAATGAGCTGGGCAGCAATCCAACAGGAACCAAGCTTGCTGTCTTAAATTTAGAGGGACATCTTCCCACATATTAGGATGCTCGGTTTCTAGAAACTGTAAGAAGTTTTGCGAACTGACCCTTTCTGGCAAAAAATATGGTTCAAATAAACGATTTTCAAATTTTCAGTTTTAACGTATGGGTAGACGGTAAATCTAAACTCATTTTGGAATTTTCTTGGCCTAATAGCACGTGGATTTTGCTCTACCCAAATATGTTGACTTTTGAAATTTACTATTTCATGTCGGGTGAAGCAAAAGATTCATCAATCCATAATACGTTGGATAAGAAAGTTCTATTATTTTCTAATGTGTTAAGGATCCAACGACAAAAATTCATTCTGCGTTGTTCGTCGCCAGGATGTAGACCTTGGTTTATTATTAATTCTTAATTATTTTACTTAGTTATTAAAGGTCTTTGAAATGCTATAAAAAAATTAATAATTAGTGGCAACAGCTGTACTGTATGTAACCTTTGACAATTTAGATTAATGAACTTTCGCTTGGCAATAATTTTTAGTGAAAGTTTTGATGAAAATATTTTTTTTTTAATAAAATATATTTCATAGACTTTTTCAAATTACTCGATAACTGTTTCAGCTACGATAAAAATGCAAGGGATGAAAAAGTTTCTAAATTGAACATGGAATCCAAATTTTGACAAATCAGCAGTCAGTGGCGCACCACAAAAAAGTTCTGAACGATAAAAGTGGGCCTGACCCCCGAAAAAATATCACCCTGTACGTTTTCAAATCGATTCTATATGTCAAAATTTGTGGACCATCATAGGTAATCTACCGTAAAAATTTTAATAAATTATCTTAAAAACTATGGGAGCTGTGAGGAAAACACTAAAAAAAAAACCAAAACTTTAACACTCTGTATCTCAAAAACGAAGCGATTCCCGACATATGTTTATATGACAAACTTCACTTAAAATAAGGTGCTCTATCAAATGCCAGAGTCCTGCTAGTATAAACTGACTCATCCTGTATATCTCTATTTAAATATACGAAGGTAGTAGGTATAATTAGAAAAGTGTACTTACCAACAAAAAGTGTAACAAAGTTATTCTAAAATGCAAAATAATCTAGGTAGATATACTCGTACAATTCTGTTCTGATAAGCCAATTAATTAGAAATGATGTACAATACTGATGGACTTTCTTTGTACAATATATTGTAACTATTGTAACATAATTTTATCATAATATGATAAAATTACATATACCTATGGGTAATTCACCGATTGATGGATATATTATATCGATCAATCGGTGAATTACCCATCTATGTATGTTATTTGGATCGGTAAAATGTCAAAACAAAATGAGAGTATTGATTTAAATATAGATATTACAAAATATGTATAATGTACCTAAAAGAATTGTATTTCTGTCAAGTCAGAATGTCAGTATTTTTGCCGTGTCCAATATGTCCAATACATACGCATACGGGAAATTATTAGTGATATGCCTAAGACAAACTCATGGTTACACATTCACTTTAGAAAGTTTTTCTGTATTTTTAATAATGTATTTCGGTTTAAGACTGAAAAACGATATAATATTTTAGAGTAATTGAGAGTAAAAATTCTAAATTCCCCGAAGGCAAATATGTGGTCGGTGAATTTGGATGGAGAACTCATACCATTTCTACAGGAAAAAGGTTGCCCAATGGCTTCCCAGGAGCTTGGTTAATCCCAGATTTTGGTGACCTTCCTTTGTCCTTAGCTTTGGGAGTATTGGGAATGCCAGGGTAAGTATAAAACTCTCTATCTCTAACGAATATAATCACGCAAAAAATACCTTAAAAATAAACACAAACCCTACATTTGGCAACAAATTAATGTTCAATTTGCATTTGATAGGTGTATTTTAAAAATGCAAACTCAAGGTAAAAATATTTATACTTTTGCCTGAATTTTGGAAAAGATCGTGGCTATTTTAGAAAGGTGGAATAATAAATAAAAAATGAAAAGATGAAAAATTGGTTAAACAAATATATCATAGATTTTTCAGCATATAAGAACATGAGCAACCTAGAAAAAAACGAAATAGGTATACAAGTAAGTAGAAGAATATGTGAGATTAGTTGCGGAAAGAAGGAGGCCTAAATAGGAAAAAATGTTGAGGATAATAGCAAATATTGATTCACAGATCAAGTTTATAAGTAATCAGTTTTCTGAGAGGCCGAAGTTTTAGGTTCTAATTATCTAATGCCATTTGTGTATAAGTAACAGAAATATTTTTTCATCTGTGTTTTCCCTTTTCTTATTAATATAAAAATTATAGCAATTTAAACTAGTTAAAACTAGTTAAAATCTGAATTAATTGTAAATATCAATATACTTATATCAGAAGTATATAAAAACGAAAAGCAAAAAAATCAATATTTTGCTATGCAAATGAGAAGTAACACCTGCTATAACATACGTTACTGTTCAGCAGTTTCTAAGCCTTTTCTCTACTCCTATATATTTTAATTTTGTTCCTGAGCCTGACACTGTTATAATGCAGAATATGTAGACTGAACTAATAAAAATGTATTACCCTTGTTTGGTCGCAAACACAGCACAAAGTCACTAACCATTTGTTCACCAGTGTAAGGTAGTGTAAATTTTGTAGACTTTTGTTTCATGCTCATTGTATGTAACAATAATGGAGATAGTAACCATACCACCTCACTCACTTCAGTGTATGTAACCAACCTGTATTGTTTCAGAAACACGGCCTATTTTGGCCTACTTGAATTGTGCCAACCCAAACCGGGCGAAACCGTCATCGTGACCGGGGCTGCAGGAGCTGTGGGCAGCGTTGTGGGACAAATCGCGAAAATTAAGGGATGCAATGTGATCGGCGTGGCGGGATCGGACGAAAAGGGAAAATGGCTGGTGGAGGACTTGGGATTCGACCATTTCATTAATTACAAAACGGATAATGTGCGCCAGAAGATCAAGGAATACGCGCCTAAAGGAATTGATTGCTATTTTGATAACGTAAGTACCCACAAATTAAAGACGTTAGTAGATATACTAGGGGGGTTCTGGCTCAAAAACTCCATGTAAAAGGCAACAAGCCAAAAACGTGGTCAAAATTTGTTCCCAGATGTGGATATATCCGATATATTTTGTGGGTACGCATGACATATATATGAGCAAGGATAACGAGGACAACGTGTAAGGATAACGAGGATAACGTGTAAGGATAACGAGGATAAATGTCATGCGTACCCACAAAATATATCGGACATACCCACATCTGGGAACAAATTTTGACCACGTTTTTGGCTTATGGGCTTTTACATGGAGTTTTTCAGCCAGAACCCCCCCTAGTATATCTACTGACGTTTAATGTTAATCTTCTTAGAAACTAATGTTTTAAGCGTTTTCAGTATATGTCTCCTACTATTATACACACATGTACCTACCTATTTAAGATGAATTTATAGAGTAATAAATAAAGCATAAAAATAAATCAAGTAGGTAAATAATACATTTGAGCACAGTTTTACACTAATACAGTAGCTAAAGCAAGTTGCTGAATCAATGAATCATGCAACATAATTTAATTGGTTGTAGGTATTATATAAATAATCCATTGATGATTTGTTCCCCCTCCACCTATCTGTTTCCACGGATAATTTAACAATTCAGTATTTGATATTATTTGATTCGTTGTTGTATTACTTTATTAAAAATTCATTGTCTTTATATTTATAAATACTTTACCGGAAAGTCGATGTATATGTTAATGCTATGCAAATAATTAGATTATTATTTTTGTATTTAGTTACTTGTTTCAGTAATTAAATAATTCAGATTTTCTTGTAAATACTGCTAGGTTAGTGTTATACCTAGTGCATACTACAATGGCTATTTACTAAATACAGTGGCAACAATAGGCCAAAGCTCTGCCCACTCGGCATGACTCGTCGATTGTGCGGTTGGTTGAAAGTTAGCCATATTAAATATGACTGACTTCTAAACCAATTGAGATACTTTAATTAGTCCCGCCGCCATTAGTGGTCGAATTAGCCGACCAATCAAAAAGTGGTAGGTAGTAATGTTTAGTACAGATATATGCCCACTGTAGTGCATACATTTGTGAATGAATTTACAAATTGTCTGTTGTAGTTTAATTACCTGTGTAATATATTATGTGTTAAATTACGATATTCCAAAACGCAATGTACCTATTTTATTTATTTATTCAAACATTTTATAGGTTGGAGGAGAGATCAGTTCTACCATCTTGCTTTATATGAATCTTTTTGGAAGAATTTCTGTATGTGGCGCAATTTCTGCATATAATGAAAAAACTCCACTCAAAGGTAAGTCTTCAGAGGGTAAATGTGGTTACTAAAATGTGGCTTTTATTGGTTGACCACAATTATTTAAAAAAAAACTGTTGGTAATGTTATTTCTTATCGACCAAAATTATTGAAACGGAACATATTAATAAAGAATAAACGCTAAAATAAAAATAAAAAACTTAAAATAAAAAACGAAAAAACCATTGATAGAGCGTGACTTATTTTTATATAATCAAAGGATATGCAGTAAAATTTGAAAAAATACTAATATAGATCCATATAATTCCGATGTTACTTCAGTATATTTGGTTCTAAATATAACCGTTTTACATTAACTTTCATTATATTTTTTAGCCACCATAGTTCAGTATCCAGTTACATTCAGTCAGTTAAGAATGGAGGGTTTCATTGTCCATAGATGGATAGATCGGTGGTTCGAAGGTATAGAGCAAAATAAAAAATGGATACAAGAAGGAAAGATGAAATACCGCGAGACTGTTACAGATGGTTTTGAAAATATGTTTAAGGCGTTTACCGATATGTTGTCAGGTGGAAATACTGGAAAAGCTATTGTCAAAGTTTGATAATTTAATTTTTTTTTTAATACATTTTTATACTTGTTCAGTAAAATTTAAAATAAAATATACTACTTAGATATAAACATAAAAAAATAAAATTGTTTAGAACTGTATTCGTCTTTTATTGTTTTAAACATTCTCGATTCTTAGATTAAACATGTGTTTATTTTGAGGTTTGTCAGGTAAGATTGCAAAACACCTTAAAACTTTCATGTAACATTTATAGAATTTCTTAAATCTTACTGATAGTACGAGGTTAGTGATTGCTGATTCAATTAAAAATCATACTAAATAAAAATGTTTTCAAATCAATAAACCAGAAACAACAAACTTCATAATAAAGAATGGAAGAAAAACTAAAACCACAAAGATAAAATTACCGATGTAAAATTAAAATAAACAAAAATTATCGTGCTACCAGCTATAGATACCAGCTATAAATATGGGTATTTCTAAATTATTGGTTCTTTTATGTCGATTTGCCGCCATGACCAATATTGGCTTTTATTGAAAACCCAGAAATGTTGATATCCACCCTTGACCTATAAGGATCAGCTTTATATCTTATACTGACAGTGCATCTTTTTGCATCTTTTCCGACGTCTCAACAATTGAGGACTAGTACCTATTTGCAACTAGCGTAGCAAGATAATGCAGATGAAATATCCACTCTAATATTGTAGGTACTTTCCATATCCCATGAATTAAGTTTTGGTTCAGACGCTTACTATCGTAGATTCTTTCATTGAGATACGCTACACTTGATCAGTACCAAGCTCCGATCAAAATTTGATCTGTGGTGCCAACTATTTCTGTGAAGTACGTAAATTTGAGCTTTGATATGAAGTCAGAGTTATGGTAAAATGTAAAAAAAGACTTGTGATTGTGAGGCACTAAATAATTTTTTAGTGCTTTACATTTAAAAAATATACAGGGCGCCCTATTTCTTGACCCGTTGCATGGGTAACTTTTTTATTAGTAGAGATACAAAAACGCTTAAATGAGCAAATTAGTGCAGTTTCGTATTAGTAATTCTACGGTAAGGCGAAAAATTATATACGGGGGAAGGTTGAAAAGTTATTGACAAAAAAAGAAAAATCCAACTTTTCTATTATTCCTCGTAGCTCGTTCATTTGAAGAGTTAGAGAAAAATGCTTCACATGTTTTTTGCAGTATTTTTCATTTAAAATGACATGCACTTGCTACTTTTTATATATCTCTTAAAATGGTTGAGAATCACAGTAAAATATATTTTTTTTAAATGTAATGGATAGGTGGCTGTGACATTAACCGAAAGTCCCCTTTTTTCTCTTTCAGATGATATAACATAGTCCATATTTTATCCTTACAAAAGTAATAATAATCGTTGTTTTTAAAGAAAGTTTATTGTCACATCAAGAATGCTATGGAAATAAAACAAAAAATAAGTTTCCTGATATTTTTAAAAACGTCTAGTTGGCATTTAATTATTGACAGATCATAAGTGACATTTTTAGTTTTTGTTAAGTAGTTTATTGTTTATTATTAATACTGCATACAAAATAATAGTGTTGCAAATATGTACACCAACGAAGAGAAAAATGATATGCTATTTTGTTATTATAACCAAAATCGAGATGCACAAGCTGCAGCGAATCTTTATTTGGAAACTTACATGGAACGAAGACAACCCCATCATAGAATATTTAGACAGCTGGAAAATAATATACGATTATACGGTTCTTTTTCAAAGCCTAAGGATGAAAGAAACTTCAATGAAGACACTGAAATAAATGTTTTGGCTTATGTAAATTTTAAACCTGATTCTTCAACTGCAGAAATTGCACATCACTGCAACACTTCCAAGGAAACTGTAAGAGCTATTTTAAAAGGTAACAATTTAAAGCCTTATCATTATTCCATATGCAATACTTTATATCCAGCTGATAATCAAAGAAGGATGACATTTTGTCGATGGTACATTTCAAAATGCGAAGAGGATCTAGACTTCTGGAAAAAGATTTTATTCAGTGATGAAAGTAGATTTACCAACAATGGTATTTTTAACCGCCATAATAACATAATGTGGTGCCGAGAAAATCCACATCTTTTTTCTGAAAGAAGAAATCAACGTCAATTTGGGATAAATGTGTGGTGTGGAATTTTTTGTGGCAAAATTATTGGCCCATATTTTTACGAAGATAATTTGAATGCGAATAATTACCTTCATTTTCTAAGGAATACTCTAACAGAGGAATATTTAAATGAATTACCACTTCATATTTTTAGAAATCTTAAATACTTCCAACACGATGGAGCACCTGCGCATAATTCCCGCGAGGTAAAACAATATTTACATGAACAGTTTGATAATGTTATAGGAAATAGAATGGATATCGACTGGCCAGCGCGAACACCTGATTTGACCCCTTAGATTTCTTTCTTTGGGGGTTATTGAAAGATAAAGTTTATGTGACAGCTCCTCTAGATATAGAGGATCTAAAAGTCAGGATTCAAGATGCAATTAGAAGCATACATGGACATACAATAAATAATGTTTTAAGAAGTATCCAGAAACGTTGCTTACTATGTATCCAACAGGATGGTGGTCATTTCGAACATTTACTTTAATATAATTAATTAATTAATAATTTCTGTTCTCAAAACATTCTTTTGTTCCATAATCCATAGCATTCTTGATGTGACAATAAACTTTCTTTAAAAACAACGATTATTATTACTTTTGTAAGGATAAAATATGGACTATGTTATATCATCTGAAAGAGAAAAAAGGAGACTTTCGGTTAATGTCACAGCCACCTATCCATTACATTTAAAAAAATATATATTTTACTGTGATTCTCAACCATTTTAAGAGATATATAAAAAGTAGTAAGTGCATGTCATTTTACATGAAAAATACTGCAAAAAACATGTGAAGCATTTTTCTCTAACTCTTCAAATGAACGAGCTACGAGGGATAATAGAAAAGTTGGATTTTTCGTTTTTTGTCAATAACTTTTCAACCTTCCCCCGTATATAATTTTTCGCCTTACCGTAGAATTACTAATACGAAACTGCACTAATTTGCTCATTTAAGCGTTTTTGTATCTCTACTAATAAAAAAGTTACCCATGCAACGGGTCAAGAAATAAGGCGCCCTGTATAGGTACAGAAATAATAAATAGAGTTTTAAACCAGCTTACAACTTATTATCTAAAATGAGAAAATAATACAAAAACATGTAGGTATTTTAAATTAGTGTAAAGCGGCGGATATTCCTTCTAAAACAAATCCAAAAATATAAAATTTATTAATCAATAAAAAAAACTTACGCATCGATTATCTTCTCGGTATATCTTCTCTATAAATCATCTAATGTAATATTTGGCTAATAACTTGGTTAAAATTTATAATCCTTTATCTTATTTTTGGTTTTAAATGGGAGAAATTACCTAATTTTTGAGATTCATGCTGGATTCCCATACAAAGACCCATTTGAAATAATTGTTTTAACTACCTACATAATTAATACTTTTGGCAATATAAATACTAGCAATAGCTAAGTCACTTTCTTACTTCCCTATGATGTGTTATATTTGCTGTAACTTTAACATTGTTAAAAATTTCTAATTTTGAAATTTCTACATCCCAACATTGTAGATTATGAATACGACTAATTTATTAGGTACTATTTTGTTGGAAGGTGTATTTATTTCCGGAATAATTTAAAAAACATATTTTCTTATCCAAGACTGCTTTCATTTACTGCCTCTACAATTTCGCTTAGAACGAGCCAGTCATGTCTACAGGAAAATATAAATTTTAACTGTTAAAGCACCCCTTTATGTTTTAGAGCATCTTATTTGACTATCTGATCATTTTGCCATGCAACTTTCCGGTTTATTAGGGACATGCATCATACATAAAGTACCTTTTAGACTGAAACGTTCCCTTTTGTATTAGTCGTCTAGAGGAAATGTAGAACATTCCATTTTCAATTAACTCGCCTCGAAATTGCTGCCTTCTTGGTCTCTCATTTGGATCGAAATTTAAAGGTACTAATAACTCATTGCTTATTTCTTGCCATCTGAATTTAAAAGACCTGAAAATGCCAAATGCATCTAGAATAATATTATTTTTAAGAAAATACATATTAAAGAAATTTTGTATCTGGAATGATGATGTAATTATACTAAACGATTTTTCTTAATATTTTGATGAATTGGAAGGGACTGTACTCTTGATGGAAAAAGATCATAATTTTTTAAGTGCTGAAAGTAGAATTTATGTTTCAGTAAACATTATTATCAATTTTATCAATCAAAAATATTGTAGATATTTAGTTTTATAAGCTAAAGTGATGAATTTAACAGACTGCCAAAATGAACGAATTAATTCCAAACTTTACGTGCAGAAAGAAGAAAAGCTACGGATAATGAAACAAAATAACTAAACACTAATACTCATAAATAATTGGAATTAAAAAGTAAAAAAAATGCCTCCAGCGTGCTCGAACTCCCGAAATCAGCATTATCAAGTTTTGAATTCTACGACTTTCCCATTGCGCTACCGCGCCTGTTGTCAAAAATTTACCCTAAGACGTTTAAGTACATGTCAACCTGAAAAAATAATTTTTACCGATTTTCTAATTGGAAAAGCGTTTCGCTTCAGTATTTTGGCAAT
The DNA here is from genome assembly GCA_963924545.1 of Pogonocherus hispidulus. NCBI lineage: Eukaryota > Metazoa > Arthropoda > Insecta > Coleoptera > Cerambycidae > Pogonocherus > Pogonocherus hispidulus. Next base: position 43,393,063 of record OZ004698.1, on the reverse strand, counting down.
CAAAAGTGTTTGGCAGTCAGTACTATTGATTCCGTTAACAATATTTCTCGTAGAAAAATAACCTACCTGACGTTTAATTAATTTGACAGATTTCGTGGAAGGTGCTTGTCTCGTTAGTGCAATCTCACATCGGCAGATAAAATGAGAAAGAAGTTGAGACGGACGCGACTCGAGATTTTCGAAGACGAAATAGACGTAGAAGGACTGGACGTACGGTCTCAAAGAAAAATCTCAAAGGATTAGAGAAAGGACGAAACTTTCGCGTGAAACGGTTCTCGAAGCCGTAAAATTTGAAAAAGGGTCTAGGGAGTCCCGCGAAAAGTCGGGATTTCGGCGGACGTGACGGGGCCATTAGGCGCGAGGACAAACGCCGGTGCTAGCCGTATCTCTCTCGCCGAACGGCGATCGACGGCTCGCCCGCGGGGATCGCTCCGCGATGCCCCCTCGGAGGAGATAGCTTTGAAACTTTCTGGATTCGGCGACGGAATTTAGAGCGTGAAAGAATCGACGCGTTTTAATATATATAGATTAAGTTGTTACTGTCTTGTTCAATATAACTAATCAGATTTTATAAACTATAAAATCTGAGCTAATAGACTGCTATCTTATATTTTAGTAGCTGGTGATTGTAATAATAACTGTTTTTTCATTTTCAGTAACTTTATTTCCGCGGATTAGAGTAAATAAGTTTTATAAACTCACCTGGAGACGGAAAATACACAGTCTTTATTTTTCATCAAGTCGAGACCTTTTTGAATAAAACTTGGTTTTATAAAAGGTGATGTGCACTGAACGAGACAAACGATGTCAATATATTGATGGTCCCTTAAAAACTCTTGGACTGCAAATATAGACGTGGCAGTGTCGGTGGCTGATTCTGGTGTTCTCCAGTGAATATTAACATTACCTAAAATGTATTAATAAGGATGGCATTTATGAGATTTTATATCCCATGCCACATGAATGTGAAACACCACACAAATGAGATTTTTATAATATTGGTATTGGGTATGTGACTTTTCGTAGCTGCATGTATAGTGTGTCTTCGTTCTAAATTACCTGCATAACTACTAATATACCAAAATAGTTTTCATTTATTTGGTCATCGTTTTAGGATACTTCCTTGTTCTAGGGATGTTTGACATTCTTATGGTGTGAGTTAAATTTTAACAGAAAGGAGCTACATCCCACTGGGAACACTTTTATTTAATTACTGTTTCTTCAACGTTGTAATGCTTGCTTAAACATTTTGCATTGACATTTGTAACGTTTATTTTAGTATTATAATTTAAACGTATAAAAATAACTTTGCGCCCTTCCTTCCTACGTCCTTCTATTCAAAGGTAAAATTGAACATTGAGCAATCCAAACCACGTGTCCAAATCAATATGGCGTGGAGGGCAAACATTCATTTGACGTTTGAGTCATAGACAAGTCTATGGTTTGACTTATATAACTTTGTGGGTACTTGGTTAAAAGTTTGTTTTTAACTAATATTAATAAATAAAATAGTAATAAACTAATAATATATATTTAATAGTAATGAAATGCCTACTGCAAACCCTCTGGTTTCTTAATATCGAAGGTGTTAGGTCATTCTTTTTAATTGCAGCTAAGTATCCATGTTTGCCGCCGTTTTCTCGATAAATTATTTAAAATCGGAAAATAGTTAGATCTCACTACGTCGGGTATACAACAAAACTTAACTTGGTCTCGATTTTTACGACATCCACAAACCACAACAACTATGCACGTTACCGGCATTAATAAAAAATATTATCGTCGCGACACAATTCTAATAAAAGACGAGTTAACACTGTTCAACACTTCCTTACATAAAATACATGAAAAATTCCTTACAAAAAACTCGGATTAAACACTTTTAACTGAAAGCTGCTGGGCTGATTTCAATGCATTCTCAATGTAAACATAACTTGTTTGCCCTCAGCGCCATATAACTTAAAAATTTGACAGGTCCTTGGATTGCCTAATTGGACAACAAACGTGTTTCTAATAATGTTTATTCCACTCCACAGGTAGATATTATCGATAATTATGTTTATACAGGATGAGTGAAGGATAAGTTTCATCCTCGATTATCTGTCAAAGGATATTATCATTTTTATATTATTAACATTTATACAGAGTGTCGCAAAAAGGAGAGGTTTACCACATCTTATATTTTTTAAACAGTTTACATGGTTTGCCATGTGTATTTTTACAGATTTGGATAGAACGTTATGTCACGAATACATTGATATAAAGTTTGATGGCATATAGCTGTAATAGTAAGGTAAACATAACCATAAATTGTTACTATAAAAGCAATGTGTTGGAGAACGACTTTGTAGTGTTTGTAACCTAGCAACGAATCGATATTCTCTTTCTAACGCATTATGCTTATGGAATACTCTTTTATGTATATCTCCCTCACTATTAGGTAGAGCCTCAAACCCTATATCAATGTATTCGTGAGAGTACGTTCTATCCAAATCTGTAAATATACAGGGGATGTTCTATTTCAAAAATACAAGTTCTGGTAAAACTTCTCTTTTTTGGGGCACCCTGTATAAACGTCAAAAATATAAAAATGTGTCCCTTTTCAAATAAAAATCAACCAGTCCGGGCATTTTCTATAGAAACTAATCCTTTGACAAGATAAACCGAGAATAAAACTGTTTATTGACTCATTCTGTATTATAGTAGAAATGCTGCTTCTCGTTGAATATAACGTTTATAAAACGTGACTGGGAATGTAAAAATAAATATAAATGTTAGTTTTACGTTGCAAATGTGATTGTTTAATAAACGTTTTACCACAGAGACTAATGGTATTACTTTTTAATGACAAATCTTTTATCGTACGATATATTTTCGTTGTATCAGTGTATGGTTTACAACCTTTTTCTAAGTATGTGTGTGTGTGTGCGCCCGTTGGTGTAAATCTACTTATACTATTATTATTTTTTTCAAATAAGTAACTGATGCTAAATAAAAAAGCAAGTACATAGCTACCTTTATTTGCTTCTTTGGCTATTAGGTTATTATCAGTTGATACCCATATCGATGACAGTCCTTCAACTTGTCTTAATGCATTGATAGATAGGGATAGAAGTGTGTGATGACCTACTTCGGCAATATTTTTTAATTTAACACCTTTGGATCCTCCTCGGGCCAAAATTAAGGCTGCTATGTGCTTTTTACTGCTTATTAAAGGATTCCTAAACGTAAAAAATAAGATATCCTAAATATACAAAGTGCTACCAATAAGGTAAAACATTTAAATGACATAAGGTTGTGGCGCGAAGACCTTTCGTTAGACGTATCTGGGAAACTAAATATATCTGAATTCTGAAAATTTGTATACGGGGGTTAGTCGACATTTGCAGTTTAATGAAAATATTGACATCGATGTAGTACTTCCGGTTATACATTTTTGGATTCTACGTAATATTCTAAACACATTTATTTCATGTAGGATGTCCTATACCTATCTTCAACTGTTTTTGAAATATTGACAGGTGAATATTGACATTTTGCAAATTTGACACCTTGTAAAATCTAAACGGTTTAAGGTCAAGAAAAACGGTTTCCACATTCCTATCTTAACTTTTCATAAGCTATCGTTTGACACTAATTTCAGATTTGGCCAAGAGACTAAATTTAATCGTAAATTTGTAATTTCTGGCCAAATCTAAAATTAGTGTCAAACGATAGCTTTATGAAAAGTTAAGATAAGAATGTGCAAACCTTTTGGCTTGATCTGAAACCGTCTAGATTTTACAGGGTGTCAAAGTTGAGAAGTGTCAATATTCACTTCAGATATTTCAGAAACAGTTGAAGATAGGTGTAGGACATCCTATATGAAATATGTTTAGAATTTCACGAAGAATCCAAACATTCAATACTATATAGGATGTCCCATTTAAAATTACGAAGTTAATGTCAACTTCCGGTATAACCGGAAGCGGTAGAAACTGCAAAATATTTTCATCAAGTAGATCATGGCCCACTTTAACTTCACCTCAAATTTCAAATTAATAGCTTAATTGGTTCTCCAGATACTTCTAATGGACCGTCACCGTGGGACACCCGATATATAGGGTCTCTCATTTGAAATAAAAGAGTCCCCCCCCCATGTGCCGCCACTGAGTAAGATATGTAAGTGTACTTTACGTGAAAAGATGACATATTCAAAAACAAACAAAATCGATCTGCCCCTACGTTCTTTTTTTTAACATTTTATCATAACTCTGTATATTTTAATCATTATATAAATGAGTAATTATTATACGGATAAATTAACTCCTATATAAAATAGTCTATTTGGCAGTGACATTTTTGTCACTTTGACAGCGATAAAAAAGGTGCATCGTTTTTTATCACCGATAAAAATGCCTGTTCCTCAAAAGCAGAGTACATCTAGTAGTTATTGTTGTTCTTTGTTTACATATTTTGTCGTTAATTTATCTTGCCAAAAAACACTCGAGCTTTATTTTTATGGATAAATTTCTTTTTAACTCAAAATTTTTCCATTCAGTAATATTGCTCGAAAAACTGACATTTGACAAAATCGCTCGACCTCCGGTCTCGCGATTTTTTCATGTCAGTTTTTCTCATAAAATAACTGATTGGCAAAATTATTTCGTTACAAAGAGAAATTTATCCGATAAAAAAAAAGCTCTTGTGGTTTTACTGTTGATAAATTAACTCCTATATAAAATAGTCTATTTGGCAGTGACATTTTTGTCACTTTGACAGCGATAAAAAAGGTGCATCGTTTTTTATCACCGATAAAAATGCATGTTCCTCAAAAGCAGAGTACATCTAGTAGTCGCACGTCACTTTAAAATCTGTCCTGTCAGCTATAATTTTTAAGTATTGTGGAAAGTGGAAACTATACTGTACAATATGAGTCGTTTTGGGAAAATTTCGACTAAACAAATTACAGAAAACATAGAAACATGTTCTTTGTTTACATATTTTGTCGTTAATTTATCTTGCCAAAAAACACTCGAGCTTTATTTTTATGGATAAATTTCTTTTTAACTCAAAATTTTTCCATTCAGTAATTTTGCTCGAAAAACTGACATTTGACAAAATCGCTCGACCTCCGGTCTCGCGATTTTTTCATGTCAGTTTTTCTCATAAAATAACTGATTGGCAAAATTATTTCGTTACAAAGAGAAATTTATCCGATAAAAAAAAAGCTCTTGTGGTTTTACTGTTGATAAATTAACTCCTATATAAAATAGTCTATTTGGCAGTGACATTTTTGTCACTTTGACAGCGATAAAAAAGGTGCATCGTTTTTTATCACCGATAAAAATGCCTGTTCCTCAAAAGCAGAGTACATCTAGTAGTCGCACGTCACTTTAAAATCTGTCCTGTCAGCTATAATTTTTAAATATTGTGGAAAGTGGAAACTATACTGTACACTATGAGTCGTTTTGGGAAAATTTCGACTAAACAAATTACAGAAAACATAGAAAAATCAATTCCGCAATCCACAAAAAACACGAAATCGTCAATATGGAGACAATTTATGGAGTTTTGTCAAATCCGAAATTACGAACTGTCAGAAATAACTCCACTACAATGTATAGCCGATATGTTAAAGGATTGGGCATATAATATGAAAAAGAAAACCGGTGAAGATTACAAGGAATATGCAGTTAAAACAATCTGGAATTCAACTGCGAAGATGATTCAAGAAAAATATTTCAGTGAGTACAATATTAAATTTGATCCGTTTACCGACATAACTTTTAAAGAAGCACGTGATGCAAGAAATAGTAAACGGAAAGAATTACAAGCTGTTCCAGAGAAAAGAAAGGTATGTTCTGTAGCAATAGACAAGAAAGATATACTTAACATAACAAAATTGTGGAATATAGACGAACCAGAGGGATTACAAAAAAGATTCTTTCATATAGCTTCATATGAATTAGCTTGGAGAGGAGGAGAAGCAGTAAACTGTAAAATTTACTATTTTAATGAAGAAAAAAATCAAGATGGAACTCCAACAGGGAGAATTGAATATAATTCAATTTTTTCGAAGACGGCACAAGGTGGGTCTAAAAAATTAGCAGACAGCAAATGGATGACAAAAAATGACACGGATAAAAACATTTGTCCCGTTACATTGTTAAAATTACTCTTAGAAAAAAGAAACAAAAATATAACATCGGAACGACTTTTTTTAACTCCAAATCCCTTTTGGAAAAACACAGATTCTAAAGGTTGGTATAAAAATGTTCCAGTGGGAATTAATACGATATCTACTTGGACTAAAAATTCTGCAGCTAAAATTGGACTGGACATCACAAATAATAAAATTACCAATCATTCAAACCGTGCCAGTACAGTTTCCCATTTAGCTAAAGCAGGGGTAAGTGACCAACAACTTATAAAGATAACCGGGCACTCATCATCATCATCAATTAAACCCTACCTCCAAATTGACCCTGAACATCACGAAAATCTTGTTAGTAACTTACGGACCTCGAATGAAATAAGTCAAAATGAATATTCAGCATGTGTGGAAACTAGAGAAGAAAATATTGAAATTAGTACACCCAATCAAACAATTTATAACAACTGTATTTTTAATAACTGTTGCTTCAAATAATTGTACAAATGAAGATAAATATTATTGTTGTTCTTTGTTTACATATTTTGTCGTTAATTTATCTTGCCAAAAAACACTCGAGCTTTATTTTTATGGATAAATTTCTTTTTAACTCAAAATTTTTCCATTCAGTAATTTTGCTCGAAAAACTGACATTTGACAAAATCGCTCGACCTCCGGTCTCGCGATTTTTTCATGTCAGTTTTTCTCATAAAATAACTGATTGGCAAAATTATTTCGTTACAAAGAGAAATTTATCCGATAAAAAAAAAGCTCTTGTGGTTTTACTGTTGACTAAAATCTTGCGGAATTATTCTTAGCTGCCATTTTAGGAAAAGTGACTTGCTAGACGCTAATGAGATATTTCTTATATATATGTAAATTTTTGAATTTACTTAATACGTACCATTTAGTAGATCGTTCACACGACAAGACTAAAACAAAATGTACACATAGACCAACAAATCCACATTTCCAACTCATACCGGAACTGAACTATGGGATTGTTTACTATGAATAGAATGTACGATGTACCAACACATACTTGGTACATGAGAGTAAATTTATTAAATGATAATACAAAGAGGGTTATGATTAAATTAAATGAAGCCTTATTGTTTGATTATTAGTGCCAACGGAACGTTATGTGCTGGAAAAACAATTTTATGAGATTTTCCATTAAAAGTAAACTAGCGGTTGTTTTGTTAGAAACTTGAAATAAGAATCAACTTGTCAACTTGTTTCCTCATGAAAGGGAGTAATGTTATGTGAATAATTGTATAAGAAATGAATTGTTTTTTCGCGCTATATCGTCATATTTGGGCTTGCGGGGAAATGTGCCAACATACAGTTAGTTGTAGTAATTATGATGATAATAATTATGATTATCGAAATATTAAAAAAATATATTGGTGTCTAATAGAAATATAGCAAAGTTGTGACAGCAAGATCTTTCTAGAAATCCAAATACAAGGTATATTTTATTACAACTGTTATTCATATTACCAAAAAGTCATATTTTTCAAATATGACATTAGTAATGATTTTTAGCTACACTAACTTTTACCTTGTTCATGTTTTTACTTTATTTCTGTCTTTTACACTTTCTTAAATTATTATTATTATATATCAATATACTGTATTAATATATGTATTGATACATAATAATAATAATAATAATAATAATAATAAGCTAAACAAGGAGCAGAACAGAGGTAAATAAGCAGAATAAGGTAAATTTTGAGGTTAAAAACCTTAGAAAACTGGCGGCAAATTCACATCCATTAGGAATTTTTCGCAACATTCCCCCGCAAATAACGGAAATATTCCCGGAACGTTTGCAGGAAAGTTTCCATTGTAATGTTCATTTCTTACCGAAATATTCCCATTTTGAAAATTTTTCTAATTGGAAAATTTCCAAGTACGCATCCTTACATTATATTGATATACTTTCAGGTTTTAGGTTTTAATTCGATTTTCTTTCAATTCTGCTATTTTTTAAATTTTTCATTGGTCGAGAAAAACCTTTTTTCAATTTTTCCCGCTTTTTTCTGAACCATTAAATTTCTAGGTAGGTTTGCTACAAATTTACTGTTCTTAAACAAAACAAATGTAACAAAATCAAGTCAGGATTTAATGTTTTATTAATCCTAATGTATTATTGGCACAAGTATCTACATCTTCGTTACTTTGAAGAAGACTACTATTTTCCTAAATCGCAGACAAATTCTGGAAACCAACGAAAATTATTTCTTATCGTATAAATTATCGATTTAGGGCCGGTTCTACAAAGCAGGTATATACCACGGATAAAGTTATACTTAGAATATCGTTGCAAGGAGCGTTCTACAATCGCCGTATAACTTTATTCTGGGGATAAACTATGGAATAGCTTATACCTCCGAACTCGGCCAGATATACTCGGAATATAGTTATTCTTGCTTTCTATTGGTTATCTCGTAGCTCTGTCCCTTTCAGAAACATAACCTATATATAATGTAGTAGGTAGTTAAAATAGAAAGATTCTAGTAGGTAAGAAAACACTCTTTTGGATAAATATTCTGTCAGTAATCTAATTTAATTATTCATGTAAAAACATTATTTTCAGTATTTAAGTAACCTATGAAGAAGTCCGAAAACTCGGACGAAACGTCGGAGAAGGTATCAATGTAAAAAAATAAAAAAAAAAAAATGAGCTGAAAGTCCTCCAATAATAAAAAAAAATAAAAAGATTTTCTTTTGGTTTTTTTATTGAAGAAATAAATAACCTATATTTGTTCTTGGTATTTAACAGGCGTAACTGAGGCAATAGCGGCATTACGGGAACTTAAACTAAAACTACCTGAAATAATTCGCATTCAGTCTTCAGTCACCAGGTGGGAATCAACCAGTGATGTACCGAAACCGTAAAGATTATTTCTCCTGGAATGTACAAAGTATTTGTGATGCACATCTTCGAATAACATAGTTGCACGGTGGCCTGGATCAGCACATAGGTAACCAGACAATTTTTAATGCAGTCGAATCAAGGGCAGATTACAAAGTAATGAATTTGACACTTGTATAGTGTATTAGGAGATAGCGAGTATGGCAATACAAATATTTTGGAGGAGAAAGAACATATGGCGTGTGGAAACGCAAGTTTCTATTCTCTCTTTGGGTATACGTTCATCACCAGAACATTCATCTTTTTTCTCTCCTATTTTGAAACTAACTAAAGTAAAAATGCAAAAAATGCTACTAGTATGTAAGTAAATTACAACTTGTGATAGATTATATTATATTATGATCGAAGGTTAAAACAGACTGATTCCCGCCTTTGCATTCTCAGTTACTTTTGGACTAAATCTGTGCGTTGGGTCTACTACCTGCTTTTTCGGCGTTTATACTCCGTATAGTTATCCCTCCATTGTACAAGTGATGTAGAACGCCCGCATTTTTATACTCCGAATAATTCGAGGGATAAGATATACCGAGAATTACTATTCCACACTTTATACCGGGATTGTAGAACCGGCCCTTAATGTCAGTTTTATATTCGGATAATGAAACACCCTAATTGTTCCCCATTATTTGTGTTGCCATGGTACGGACCCGACAAATAATTCATTTCGGGTTCTGTTAGGACGAGGTTGACGGTTTTTCACAGCGAGTATTAATAATAAATTGAAGATGGAGTGGCCCAGCCGCAATGTGGCCCACGGGGGGATTCTGCATGCCGCCAAGGCCACTTACAGTCCAGAGACACATTCATTTTTAAAATGTAAGTACCTACCTAGCTACATTTTTTAATTATTTTTTGTCTGCGCAACAGTGTATGTTATTGTTGCATAAGTTACTGCCTTAACAGTTTTTAAACTAGAAGAATTTACAACAAATTTGGTAAACGATTCTTTAATAGTTGCCAGTATCTCGATCTATAAAAAATTTCACAATTCTTTTTACCCTTTACCTCATTCAAAACTGATCTATATGCTTGATCTCCAATTTATCCATTTTTGAAGAGATTACCATTCAAACTTTGACCATGTTAGCCGTTAATACCTAGGTACTTACTTAAAATATTCACTTTGTGACGTTAATCACTGTCATTGAGACAGAAGTGCTATCTATTAAAGTCACTTATGTTCATCTCACTGATCGTGCAATTTCTCAGTGATTTGATTAGATAAAATTGAAAAATACAGTCGTGGAAATTAGAAACGACTCACCTAAAACTATAGTCATTTTTGTATGGTTATATTTTCTAAACGCTTTTATCAATTTGACCAATTTTTTTTTTATTTCATTAAGCCATTCTTCAAATATAATGTAGAGCAGGTCAATTGTCATATAAGACGGTTAAAGAATATGTACAGGGTGATGTGTAGGAACGTGTTTTTTTACCAAAAGGTAAGCAAACATCTGGGATGTACGCAAATTGGGGAAATAATTTTTATTGTGTCAAAAGATAGTTTTATTTGCGCTAAAAAAAATATTTTTTTGAAAATCCTTTCAACCTAGATTGGTTTCCTAGCGGTTTTTGTAAACCATTGCATTTGTGACTGATCACAGGTTAAGATAAAACAAGTTGGCTTTGAAATATGGGGCGGAATAGGTATAGGCGGTCGTACAGAATTAACACTTTTCAATAACCGTTCTGTAAACGTTCGGTATATGTTGAGGTTTTGGAAAATAACATAGTACAAATTACACACAGAATTGGTAACGATTTTATTTATGTGGACGACAACGCAAAACCTCATAGGGCTGCAATAGTTAACCGGTTTTTTGAAAACAATTGGCTTGACAGAATGTTGTGGCCCTCCCGCTCCCCAGATTGTAATCCGATCGAACATATATGGGATGCATTAAAACGGCGCTTACATACGCGGGCAATTCCTCCTAGAAATATTGAGGAATTGGTTGTTGCCGTTCATGAGGAATAGCGCTTGATTCCTCAAGAACAAATTGACAATATGATATTATGTATGCCTAGGCGATGTCAGGAAATTGTAAGAGTTCGTGGAGGCCCCACCCTATTTTTTTTGTAACATTTCTACTTCATGTTTTTTGAGTTTATTAATAAATAGGAACTTAAATTTGGTATATGATTTTTAATTATAATCAGATTATTGCTAGGTGACAGGTGACAGGATCGATTTTCATTTCAAAAACAACTTGTATTTTAAAAAATCGGCACCTGTGATCAGTAACAAATGTAATGGTTTACAAAAACCGATATAATTTGAAAACCGAACTAGGTAGAAAGGATTTTCAAAAAACATTTTTTTTAGGACAAATAAAACTATCTTTTGACACAATAAAAATTATTTCCCCAATTTCCGTGCATCCCAGATATCTGCTTACATTTTGGTAAATAAACACGCTCCTACACATCACCCTGTACATATTATTTAACCGTGTTATATGACAATTGACATACTCTACATTGTAGTCGAAGAATGGCTTAATGAAAAAAAAAAAAAAAAAATTGGTCAAATTGATAAAAGCGTTTAGAAAATATAACCATACAAAAATGACTATAGTTTTAGGTGAGTCGTTTCCAATTTCCACGAGTGTAGTAGGTATTCAGTCTAGTTGATCCGCTTGTGATATTTAACGTTTAAATTTAACACTTGATCCCCAAATGAGCGTTTTAGCGGGCTGGCAGACGCAGAAAAATGTTCCCAACCATTCAATAGGGTGCGATTTCGTTTCAAGGTCAATATGTTACCTTGAAACGAAATCGCTTCCTGTTGATTGGTTGGGAACATTTGTCCGCGTCTGCCAGTCCGCTAAAACGCTAATTTGTCTCATCCAATTATTAAAATCAGTGGCGGCTCGTGAATTTTTCTTTAGGAGAGGCATAGATAAATCAGTGGTGGCTGGTGAGATTTGGGTGGGTACGAGGGGCGCATGAAAAAAAAAATTTTCATTTTTCAAGGACAAACGCCCTAAAATTAGAAATTAGAAATTTCCAGAGGAAAAATATTTGTTTAAAGAAATAGGTTTCGTTAGACAAATATCCCTTTTTTGATGCGATTGGCAGAAATCTCGACAAAAATTATTTAAAACCTATTTGATTATCAAAAAATTATACATAGTATGCAAACGTCTTCAATTTTTATCCGTACATGTTTATTTTCCCGCAAATTTCTAAGAGGGAAAGGATGGGAGTAGTGGGCGGTCTTGCCTCCACTTGCCTCTAGCTTTATTCAAAAAGCACGTGTTTAGATCTCGCACGCATGCGCAAATAATTAATTTATCCGAAAACATCGGTTCAAAGGAGGCATCTCATACTTATGCCTCCGGTCGGCCACACTCGGCCGCAGCCGTCTTAAAGACGAAAGACTGCCATTAAGTGACTCGTCGGCTTACCAGCGCCACCCGCGCTACAAACCAAATAGTTAGCAGACCGGGTAATTTTTACTGAGGCGCCCAAGAATGACCATAGATGGCGTTGGATCGTTTGTGATTGGAAATAATTTCAAATAATAGTACGTGAACACATGCATTTACATTTTACATTATTATTTATTATATTAGTCGATATTATTAATATATTTATTAGTTGTTAATAAATATTATGTATTTTAAAATTGGAATTCTTTGTAATTTTTACAGTGGAGGCACTGCCTCCCCTGCCTCCCCTGACTAGCCGGGACTGATTAAAATGTTTCATATTTTCTCATTTCATTTGTTCAACTAGTCGTATTTTTCAGTACTAATGGATGAAAGCAAAATGACCACAATGCAAAGGAATAAATTAAATTACTATCTACGAAATGGCGAGCCTCTTCCTCCCGTCAGAAACATGTCATCTAGATCTAAATCCAACTTACCGCCGGTTACCATAAGACCTGGTTCTTCAAAACGAAGATCGCGAGAGACAATAGTGAATTCTGGCGTTTACGAGAGAGAAAAATACTATCCCATGCATCCTAAGGTCGACAGGGAAAAAGAGAAGGAAAAGTTGCAAGAAAAGATGGCTTACAATAAAGAAATTAAAGTTTCGAAGGTCAAAGTTTTGAAGGGAAAAGATAAGAATACGGATGATGATAAAGATATGAATAGATTTGATCAGCGTAAGTAGTCCAAAATGTAGTTCAAATAATTTTTGTTAATTAACAACTTGCAAAGTATAAAGGGTGTGGAAGGGAAATATAACACTATGCCTCGGAAAAAATGCCACTGAAAATCTGGCGCAAAACTGGACTTGTGATCTTGTGGCATGTTAAGTTATGGTCTTCTGCGTCAACTCACAAATCTAGTTACTTATTGTCCTATTATATTGCCATTATTTTTCACAGGCTGTGACTTACCCTTTTTGTCTCAAAATCTGATTTATCTAATAACATTTTTATTGTGAATTGAACTTACATATTTGTTTGTGTTTTTTCAGTTATTCAAGAAATAAAAGAAAGAGAAGAATGGTTAAAGGAAATGGAGGACTTAGGGTTAGGAGACAAATACAGATTGATAATTACGCAACAAATTCAGGCCAAAGTTCGAGAAATGGAGAACTTAAAATTGCCTTCTAAGAAATAAAATTAAACTTCTACACATATGTATAATATATTTTATTTTTTGTTATACACATTTTTATTTAATACATGCTATATTTTTAATTAACTTGTCACTATCATTACATTAGTGAATAACCGTATTTTTGTTCGTTGACTTCTATTCTTGATTCCGTTTCCATTTAGAGATGATTAAAACTGGATTCAGTTTTAACCATCTCCAGATGATGCCTAACTTGGTTGGCGAAACGTGCGTCGCGTGCAGTATAGTGTTTTGGTGTTGTGTGGAAAACTACGTCAGTGATATCTTCCCGCCAAAGTTCCAACCCCCTTCAAAATTCTAAATTAAGTTCACTATTTCACTTATCCCATCCAAATTCATTCAAGTTTTCAATGATATTTTCAACATGTTTCTATGAGGACACCAATAACTTGGCTATATATCTTAGATTATTTTATATGAACATTAATAAAACCAAATAATTTATAACTATAGTAACATATTCCTATAGTATTCATTGTACATAAGTTTCTCAAATAAAGAAATCAATTACTCCCATACGAGGAATCGTTACGTATAATTTCGGGATCAATATGAAAGAAATATTAAATTCCACCGACAATTTTTGACAACATTCGTACATATACCTCCATCTGTTAAATCACATTCCAACTGTTGAACACACATTGATATATTTAAACACTGGTGCATAAACACCAACCGATTAGTGTAAATAGGCCAAGAACCACACTATCAAAAAGACATTTCCTCTTGATAACCCGAAATACATATCTACCTACTTAATCATATGCAAAATTATCAATTATCCTTTATTGCGAGCATTCAAACATACCTCGTCGGAGGCGGTTGAAGTTCGATCAATAAAGTTAGTAGGCCATGGGGGCGGTAAAATCGTTGAGGAAATATTTGGCATGCGGTTGACGAACAGTATGGCATCCCTCGCAGTCGGAAACGGAACTGGTAACCGATAATAGCATGCTTATACTTTGTAAATTTGTAAATAAATTAATGAGTGTTGTGTGGTAACGTGATTTTTGGGGTTTATGGCACTCTCATATAGATAGGTAAGTGAAGAATATATCTCATATAGATAGGTAAGGTCATTTTAGAAGTCATTCAAGGCAAGAGTTATTTGCTGAAGTTGAAGTTATTTGCTAAGGTCACTAAGGTTATTTATAATTACCAAGTGATGCATAAATAGGAATGATATTTTTAGAAAATAACGTAAGTTCTTGAATAAGAAATTTACTATTTTACTTCCGATAATACTATTTTATTGACGAAAAATATATTATGACCAATGATCAAATGTTATAATTCAGTCTATATTCGTTTCCTATAATTTAAGTACCTACTTAACTGTAATAGATATTACTAATAACCCTTTCTCTTTCTTCAAAATAAAACAGTTACATTGATTACTGTTAATAATGCCCAAACTAATATTATTCAACGTTTCTAGTTCATTATTTTTATAGAAACATATGCTGTTGCGGCGAAAGGTGAATAGTGGCTCTATAAAAATTAAACTGGACCAAATTTTAATTTAATAAAATATGAAAACCTGCTATGAGGACTACAAAACTACACATTGATTTGCTATACATTAGATAGTCTAAATATGTGTCTGTAGGTTTGATACATTTTGTTATATCAATTGTATTATTATATACTTAAGAAAAAGAGATAAATAAGAAAAAATAATCAAAATATATTTTTCCAAACTGGAATACAAGGAACGCATTAACTAAATACTCGGTATAGTGGCAATTTAAATCTGTATGCTCACTGAATGATCTGATCTTAAAAAATTACCTAGTTTTAACGAAATAAATTTTACTGTAAACTTATTTAGTTCTGGAAATAAAATGAAATTCAGTTTTCTGATTATACAAGGACAAGGTATTGAATAATTAAGTACATATTTGTTTGTATCTCGAAATTTTAAGTAAATATATTTGTACGGTGACATTTGATAAGGACTCATCCTCTTTCAAATTTTAATTTACATACAAAATTTCCCCTCCCAAAAAAGAGGGAGCAAACAAATCGAGCAAGACTTCTTGTTCATAAAATGATCTTCTGACGAGTCTTCTGAGAATATGTCAACCATAAAATAAAACCAAAAAATTTGTAAATATTCGATCACAAGTGCAGTTAATATCGTAGGCAAACGACTAAAATTTATCTCAAAAAATTTATAAAATGTAATTAATACAATTTTCTTATCAATTAACTAAATTTTATCTGTAGTTTTTTAGTTTAAGGCAAAGGAAATTTGCAAATGAATAATATAAAAAAAAATTAAAAATTCTCTTGTTGCTTCTCTCAACAATTAATTATAGAAAAATAGTTAGTTTCGTTACCCTGTTTCTTTTAACAGATATATTAGTCGAAATATGACGTCTGATGAAATACAGTCATCAGTGTCATCACTAATAATATCTGTTAAATCTAACGTAGATTCATCTTCTTAAAAGAAAAGTAAATAGTGAATAGTTGAAATCAAAATAGTGCTCCGCAAACTATGAATTTTGAAAAAAAAAATATCAAAGTGAAATTTCAAAGTCAATAAATAATTCACCGACTAAAAACCTAACAAAAAAACAAGAAAGTAACAAGAAAAACTAATTAAATTCAATAATAATTACTTGAATTATGACTTAAATCTGTAAATTATGTGCTTCATTTGTGTTAAATACAAAATCAATGATAAGATTTCGATAATTCAAAGAATAAAAGAATCATTCTTTTATTCTTAATATCTTATATCAAAATTGATAAACTTTTTTCTTTATATAGGAATTACGCCAAGAATTTTCGGCATCTCCTTCAAAAAAATTCATACGTATATCATTCATTACTTTTATTACTATTACTAAGTACCTACTATTGAATTACAATTTTGTAACATTTTTTTGTAACATAGGTTATTATTATTCTTACAAAAGTATTTTTCTTAATATGAATTTAGAATTGATAGGTATATACTTAACCATTAACATTTTTTCTTTTTAAATGGCCTTAAAAATGCTACTTATTAATGGTAAATGAAATATCAATCAGATTTGTAATTTCTGCTAATGATAAGGAACATATTTCTGTGTTATTTCCGAAGTTAGAATTTTCGAGTTTCTTTGTCAATCAAGTGCCTTGCGTGACATTTTGAATAAACAATGTAAACCGACAATCTGATAGCGATATTCTTATCAATAAATATAATCAATACTTAAATGATACACAATTAACCTACCAATTCATAATAAAATCTTTGTCATAACGTATTTTGCGATATGGTATCCTGTGATGAAAATTCTTAAACTCTTGTGCTCACGCTGATAGAAAAAGAGCCTAACATGACTAATTTTAAGGATATCTTTCTTCTATTGAGATATAAACCATCTTAAGCAATATTTCATTGCAATTAAATATCAGTAAAAGATGAACTTGGGCAAGCTTATATTACGAGGAGATTATCTTTTTATTTTATTACGAGAAATTAATGTTTAAAATTCATGATGGTTTTTCATATGAAGACCAATTTTGGATCCGTAACTACATAATTATAACTTTTTTGCAATATAAATACTATAATACCAAACCTGAAAGTTGTCAAATGTTGAGTTATTGTTTGTTATAATAACTTTAAAACTGTTCAACATTTCTAACTTTGAAATTGCCTACAAATTTTAAGTTATAATTATGGTTCTTTTAAAGCAATTACTAAACGTAATTATTGTGGTAATTGCATAAGTATACAAATAATTTTACCTTATTTAGCAAATTTAAGTAATCTGATAATTTGAAAATTACCTAAATCAAATTACGGTAATAACTTCTCGAGAGGCACATTGGATTACAGAAAATTGCTTCTAAAATTGCATATTATTAAGTGTAGCTTCTCCTAGTTTTTCTGGTAAAAAATAAATATATTTTTATATTAACTCGTTTAGACGTTTATTACTTTATTGTATACTATTGTATCTATCAATTATTTATAGTCAAAACAAGAATCCACGTGATGCATGTCATCAGTTATAAAATTATGAACATGACGTTACAGGCCCAAAAACATTTATTTCCTTGTCATTATGTAATTACAGTAAATTACATTACCATAAGCTATCCTAAAGTATATGAAAATTAAACATAACCTTTAGATAAATATCGAAGATAAAACGAGTAGCCATGAAATGACACAAAAGTGTTAGTTTATACTTATTTATAATTATCTCCTGTATGCAATTATAGCAGAATCTATATATACCATGTTATATTCCCTTTACAAATTTAAAAAACTGATTATGTGGCACAATAATTCCATATTATTTATTAAGAAATTTTAATTCAATTTATCGCGGCGCATTCGCCATATTTTCGAAAATACATGAACACAAATATTTCAGTTGCAACTAACTGTGCCTTACTTTTTTATGAGTTCCCAGTGAGTTCCCAATCTAGTGAGTTCCCAAAAATTCATTTTTCTATTACTGATAATGTCAGAGATATTTATTTAGTAGTGATATTTCGCACATGCCGATTATATAAAAATCTAGTTTAAATTTTAAGTATAGGCTATGGAGGTGTCATTTTGACTCAACATTGGAACTGGGGAATCCAACAATGTAAGAATATACAGGGTGTTCGATTTAAAATAATTTACAGTTGATATAGACAGATACAGATACAGATGTTGATACAGATAATAATAGATAGTTGAGAGGGTTGAGTGGGTTGAGTTGAGTTGATAGATAGTTGTGATCTACTTCTGGTAGAACCAAAAGTAATCCGTTGGTTTCAATCGATAGAACCTGACGCCATACGGCCGGAACCAAAATTTCAATTTCGTAAGTATCTCAATTAGTTTCAGAGATACGTCTACTGTCAACTCGTCGTTACATATCCTTTATATAATTGAAATATTTACAAAATATGCACAAGACGTAAAAATTACCTACAACTCAATATGCATAAAGAAAACTTATATCAATCTGTTTAGAGATATAAAAACCATTATATCTCTAAAAACATCGGAGTTATAGAAGGAAAATGTGTTAAAAAACACATAGTATATGCTTATTTCCCTATACAAAATCTTGTATCTTGTACTCTACATATGTACTGTTATTATTTATCGCTTTAATAGTACGATTACTGTTTCGATTGTTTCAGTAGGATCATGCCCCTGACCGATATAATCCGTCGGGCTTCTACTTACATCTTGGGCCCAGAAATGGAAACACAGAAGAGCGCCCGCTACGAGGAAAACGAGATCCTCTTCTGCAAAAACAACGTCTGTGTTCACCCTCCCGCTATGGTCAGACAGGACACGGATATACTCCACCATCCAGGCTATCTGACAATCACTACCAAGGTAAGTCGAATATGTACTGGATTTTTGAACAAAGATCCGTCTCTGAACTGTTACACCTCGTATCAGTTATTTAGTATATAGTTTCAGTTACTTCCAAGAACCGAAGGAAGAGTAGGTTCTCATATACCACGAGTTAAACTATATAAATTTTGGAAATAAAGAAGAAATCCATTTGTAAAAACCAACTCACTCTAACTGGCTAAGAGAGCTAGCTTATTAGTTCTTCCTACTCACAGATGGTGATAGAGAATGATTCCTTTTTTTCATTACAATCTACAGATGAGTTATCCATTGCGAGTTATCCAGACAATGCGAGTCAACGAAGAGATCCTCCTTTTATAGATCCTCTTTTTATCCTCATTACCTGTTAAAGGATTGGTTTCCATGAAAAATACTTCGACAGGTGATTTTTATTTGATTGGGGGCACATTTTTATAGTATTTACATTACTACCAAGGTATTTCCATTACTACTATAGTATTTATCACTACCCAGGTAATTCAAATATGTACTGGATTTTTTAACAAAGATCCGTCTCTGAACTGTTACACCTCGTATCAGTTATTTAGTATATAGTTACAGTTACTTTCAAGAACCGAAGGAAGAGTAGGTTCCCATATACCATGAGTTAAACTATATAAATTTTGGAAATAAAGAAGATCTCTATTTGTAAAAACCCACTCACTCTAACTGGCTAAGAGAGCTAGCTTATTAGTTCTTCCTACTCATAGATGGTGGTAGAGAATGATTCCTTTTTTTCATTACAATCTGCAGATGAGTTATCCATTGCGAGTTATCCAGGCAATGCGAGTCAACGAAGAGATCCTCCTTTTATAGATTCTTCTTTTATCCTCAATTACCTGTTAAAGGATTGATTTCCATGGAAAATACTTGAACAGGTCGATTTTTATTTGATTGGGGACAGATTTTTATAGTATTTACATTTATGAAGGATATCCAAAAAACGAGAGGTTTACCACGACTTATATATTTTAATGAAACATCCTGTATATTTCTACACATATGAATAGAACGTCCTCTCATGAATACATTGATATAGGGTTTGATGGATCTCTAATAGCAAGGGAGATATAACCATAAATGTTTACCATGTGTTGGAGAAAGACTTTGTAGTGTTTGTAACCTTATACTTCAATCCACATTACGAATCCATTCATTACGCTTATAGAACACTCTTTTCTGTATATCTCCTTCATTATTAGAGCTATATATATCGAATCTTAAATCAATGTACTCTTGAGAGGCCGTTCTATCCAAATATGTAAAAATACATAAAGCGTTCATTTAAAAAATACAAGTTATGGTAAACCTCTCTTTTATACACCCTGTATAAATGTCAATAATATAAAAATGTTCTCCCTTCAAATAAAAATCGACCTGTCCGAGGATTTTTTATGGAAACCAACCCTTTGACAGATAATCCAGGATGAAACATTTCGTTGACACACCTTGTATAAGCCCATATTGTGTAGACGTTTACTCAAGGTTAATAGGGGCCAGTTTCACTATCTGTCTTATCTGATTCTGGCTTAATTGGAAGACATCAGTGGTCGGTGTTCTTGATGGATTTGAACGCACTGAGGTTTTTCATATCCTGGACACATATTCTGGGCCTTTAAGATATTGTCTGCAGATCCTTTTCTAACTAAAGAGTCTGCCTCTTCATTGCTTAATATCTGTACCTTAGTTACCACAAAAAGGTTCTCTCAGTGTTTTCAGTAGCAGAAAGCATTCATTCAATTACATACAAACCTTTTTTTAATTTATATGCTAAAACATATGGAACATAACTTTTAATCTCTGGTAAAACTTAAAGACTTCTCCCCATTTGTAAAAATGATCCTAGCCAATCTGAACCTCGTCTTGTTTGGTTTTTATAAAATATTATCCCATTACCATGTGCATAATAAAGACCTTTATTATTATTATATAGCCAACTAGGATAACACTTAAAAAAAATTATAAGATATGTTATATAGTCGGATAACCACCTCTACGAGTGTGTACATTATTAGTGTGAATGTGAAAATAAAAAATGTCTGATTGGTTACTTTTTGGTAAAGTTTTATCTCTCGTTTGTACTTTCCGTGGTATCCTAGATTCCTGTCGAAAATAGAAGAGTCTGAATAATGAATACCTTATGGTTCCCTTATGGAATTATCGCTTCTAAATCCCTCTTTGACATTTATGTTCACTCAAAAGGCTATATTTGTTTTCTTGTTATTCGTCATCACAGAACAATAACATTACAGTGAGCGTCTAATAGAGACCGAAGATTTAATAATGACTGCTTTAATATCTAATTACGATATTTCATTATTGTTATTATGACCAGGTCTTCGTCGACCAGTACAATGATACTAAGAGGCCCACTCTATTTCTCACCTGGATCCCCAACGTGGCCCTGACAAAGAATTCCAGTCCCTTGCAGAATGGGACTCCGCTGAAAAAGTGCAGGGATCGCTCTAGCTTGGAGAGCCTCACCTCGAACGATTCCAACGAGTTTATCGAACGGCCAGTGACTATCGAGCTGAAGAACACGAATCCCTTTTTAAATAACGACTACAAGGATAGGTTGGACACCTCGGAGTCCTCGGGATCCGAGGATAGCGATAAGCAGGGCATCAGTATCAACGTGGATATATCCAATCCAGAAATAGAGATCATTCAGACGCCCGATAGTGTCAAGGACCCCAGAGAGCATTTTGAGTTTTCGAGGTTAGTGTGTAGGAGCGATATGTTGGAAGATTAATTGTGCGGCATGTTTATGATGGCTTGGAAAATGAAGTTGTTATTTCCTTGACCTAACTGCAACTGTGCCAGATTTTCAATCAAATTCAAATGCTTGTATAACAATGACTTATTTGCATGACGTGTTGTATGTTATTTGAAATATATTTTAATTCTCTATATAGTCCTTTTTAGACAATAAATATCCAGTTATTCGTTATTGAGTTGTAACAGTTTCTTGAGTAAATTCACAAATGAATATAAAGAGCATGAACATTGAACAATTCAGTGAATTCGAATCCTTTATTGATATAGAAACTTATTTTGCAATTAATCAACAAGTATTTTGTTAAAAAAGGACCATTTTGTACCTAACGTGTTGAGTCTGCTCACTTACAGGATATCAGGCATTCGGCCTTTTTTGAGTAATTTAAAATATATAAGAATTTAGCATTTTAGGCCGGGAATGAAATTGATTAAAATCGTCTAAAATACGTTGGAAACGTATTATGTAATTTTCGGCTTTTTGAAGGGGAATTTGAACGTTAAGTGATGATCAGATCATCATCACTTACATCAGATACATGTTGAAACGATTTTTAGAAGTAAAAGTGCCAATTTTCAAAAAAACAAAATTATACATGAAAGTTGCCTAAAATATACACATATTTAGGTTAAGTTAGTTAAGAAAAGAAACACTTTTGAGAAGAAGATTTTGTATTACAATGATCGTTATTGAATAGTACTCGATATAATGGAGAATATTAAGTTGACATGTTACAAGCGTAACATTGTTAAAAAATTCAGGACGATATTTGAATAAATTATCTACCTCACGTTGTTTTTAATTTATATATGTATCAAGCAGTTCTTGATACATACATATTAGATTAAAAGCAACGTTCCTATCATACCATTATGACTTATGTAAATTTTTCATGTAGTTTTATTCCATTCTTAGATAAAAGGTTAGGGTTAAAGAATATTTTTCCCGCAATGGTTTTACAATATGAGTTTATTACTTTTCTTTTTTATTCTTTTTTAGGTCAGAGTCCATGACTTCAACAGACAGTCAGATGAACAACTGGATAACAACCCCAGAATTTTTGATGCAGAAGCATAATCTTACCTTCCCTGAAAGTGCCACTAGTTCGCCTATCTTACCCACCAAGTACTCTCATAAGTGTAGAAGATTTAGCGTAGATTTGAGTCAGATGAGGTAAACATTAAATTAACCTAACTTCAACCAGTCTTTATCAGTGTAAAGCTATCAACCACAAGCAATAGGGTGTTCTCACATATTTTTTTTAATACCAAAAAATTAAGTTTTTCTTCCCTATTATACATATATCTAGTTAAAAAAAAAAAAAATACAAACACTTGCATATCCGAAAAAAAGTGAGTTGAAATTTAAATTCGGCATTTGACGCGCAAAAGCGTCTACTACGGCAGACATATTTGTGACGTCATCAGGCATATAAACAAACAGTTTGACAGGAAGTTATCAACATCAGTCATTATATTTCCATTATAATAAAGATCAGCGTGCATGGTAACAAGTTTTTTTAAGTTATTTTATGAAGTACTACTTATACCAATTGTATGTTTTAAATATATATAAAAAGTTCCAGTTCAAAATATGTAATAAACAAGCACTAAACGGCGGTCATTTATATGCTTAATGACGTCACTTGTGTTTTGGTTCCTGTTTAAAATAGATCCTTTTTTAAATTTTCTAACTTCGATTTTATTCTGAAAAATGAAAAATTTGCATTTTTAACACATTACAACGTCTTTGTGGATGTATTACTAAGTATGTACAGGTTTATAACTTGATTCGTCACACCCTATTCTGGACACCTCTTTTAGAAGTATAGGGCATAATTTGTACAAATTCAAAGTGTCTCAACTATTCATTATATAATTAATTATCCTATTACTATTTGAAATGGTATGTGTATACAAAAAACAAAACATTTACACAAATAGTCGCTGTCCTTCTAGTATAGGTGTCGAGAATAATGATGGCTGAGACGTTAAGTTCGCTTTCCAATTAGTCAAAAATTTTTATTACTTGAAGATATACAGTGAACCTTTTTAAATCTAAAGTGTTATACTGTCATTTATGTTTTATTTACATTTTGTTCGTATTCTTTTTTAAAGACGAAGTTCATTTTCATATTAAAAATTAAATTTCTCGAAAACGGCGATTGAGAGAGGTATTAAATATTTATTATAAGTTCTATAACAAAAAAATTATACAAGGTGTCCACCTAGTGCGCGTAAGTCCAATATCTGGGTTAATAAAAGAGATAACTTAATTTTTTTTTCTACAGGGTTGTCTAATATCCCGAGCTGCACAAAATGAAAATATATTAACATATTCAGGGTGTTCAGTTTTTCCTGGACAGGTACCAACTTCGTTTTTCTAAATGGAAATATATATTTTTTATTGCTTTTTCGAACTAAACCCTTGATTTTAGTAGGACTTTCATCAGCCTTCCCTATACCTAACTTAAACTGTTTTTGAAATATTGACGGGTGAATATTGACATTTTTGCAACTTTGACACCCTATAAAATCTAAACGGTTTGCACATTCCTATCTTAACTTTTTATAAGCTATCGTTTGATACTAATTTCAAATGTATCCAGGAATTAAAAATTTTCCGAAAATTTTGAAAATTTTTAAATCTTGGATAAATTTGAAATTAGTATCAAACGATAGCTTATAAAAAGTTAAGATAGGAATGTGCAAACCGTTTTGCTTGATCTCAAACCGTTTAGATTTTACAGGGTGTCAAAGTTGCAAAAATGTCAATATTCACCAGTCAATATTTCAAAAACAGTTTAAGTTAGGTATAGGGAAGGCTGATGAAAGTCCTACTAAAATCAAGGGTTTAGTTCGAAAAAGCAATAAAAAATATATATTTCCATTTAGAAAAACGAAGTTGGTACCTGTCCAGGAAAAACTGAACACCCTGAATATGTAAATATATTTTCATTTTGTGCAGCTCGGGATATTAGATAACCCTGTAGAAAAAAAAATTAAGTTATCTCTTTTATTAACCCAGATATTGGACTTACGCGCACTACGTGGACACCCTGTATAGAAAAAACCCTACAAAAAAATAATAAATAAGAAAACAATAGTTATTCGTATTGTGACTACTCTATATGGCAATTTAATGTGGTTATGCTATTGAACTGAAAACATTGTAAACAAAATTTTACTAAGTGTTATGGATGGTATATGTGTTGAGATGGCCTTTAATAATACGCAACACTCTATTTGAAATACTTTATTTTACACTAATTTTGTTAATATCTTTCGTTTTCTTAGATATATCACACAATAACGCATATGTCTACTGTCAAAAACTATGATCCATCACCATAGATAAAAGATAAAATATAATAGAACCATTGTCATTGTTGCCAACAGAAAAAGAATATTTCCATTCCTAACATATAGTTAATAATTTTTTAATGGTGTAATTGTCATTCATTTATTTTCGGGCTTTCCAGAAAACGTGTTAAATGTAGCTATATTTTTTCAAAAATTATTTAGTGCTTAACATTACAAAAGTTAGCCCGGCGCAAACAAGGTGATTAATCTTTTAAAAGCAAAATAAATATTCCATTCTATTTTAAAAAATATATGTTTGATTAGTAACCCTGTATAATCCAAAACAATTTAAAAATATGCCCAACATTGACCATTATCACAACTGATTAAAATTTATAACCATATTTGGGTGAATTTTGCCCACACGGCCATTTCGTTTGACCACCTTGTACCTAGATTATGAATATCTGGCTTTGAAGCATAATCGAATATTTTCGTAATACATCTGATGTGTAAACAATAAATTTCATACAGTTATGCCTCTATACTACTGAATATTAAATTTTAGGTCTCTGAGATTATTTTTTAATGATAATAGTTGCACTTGTGGGCAACTGGTTGTCGCTTCAAGAGAGTCGCAGTACAAAATTTTACATTTCCATCACGGAGGTCTAGATCACTTAGCTCAAGTTTTGCACCAGTGGCATTCCTTACTTCATAGTATTAAATTTGCGAAAGGTAGGTGTATAGTTTTACATACCGGTAGATAAGGATTATCATTTAGGGCAAATCATTATCATGCATACTCTATTACTATTACATTCACCCTATTTTACAAAGATATCACTATTTATCCAATGACACCAATTGATAAACATGCAACAAGTTTTTATCGTGTAAGTTTTAATAGCTTTATCGTGTAAGGTCCTTGCAAATAGTACAGACTCGCAAGACTCCTTACTTCTTGTATCCCCGTCTGTTAAGAAACATTTTAGTCACTCTGGAATACATACTTGAAATATTCGTCTGAGACTTTTGCCTTTCTAAAGAATCTATGCCATGGGGTATATAATTTATAGGTAATCTTTCTATGATCTTAATAAGTAAATTGGTTTTATTACATACATTTTTATACCGAAAGAAATATTTATAAGGACAAATTGAAAATCTTTTCGCTATGTACATGGTTTTTAATTATAAGAGGAAATTAAAAAATTGTCTCGTGAAAACTTCTGAATTTAAGCTTATGTGTGACCTGCAATTAACCATAACATTATACAGGGTGCTTCAAATTCGATGCAATACATGGGGATCTCAGAAACGGTAAGAGATACGAAGTCGGTTAAATGCAGGTAAAGTTGCGTATTCAGGGGGGCAACATAATGGTGAAAAGAGATCAAGGCTAGCTTGATTAGTTTTCGAAATATTTTGAAAAAACCGAAAATTTCGATTTTTGTTTTTGTTTTTTTGCGGGCCTATTTGATGAGGTATTCAAAAATAAAGAGCACTTTTCTATAGCAACTTTTTACCCTTTTTCGAATGGCGTTAGTGAATTTTCCGAAAAACGTTTCGTTTCCCGGAAACCAACATCAACTTAATTTTTTTAAATACGCACCTGGAATTTTTTTTCAATTTTTTGGAAGCATTTTTGTAACTTGATAGAATGCCACCATAAAAGGAACCAGATTTAAACGTTTTGTCTAAGAAAAATCCATCATTAGTATTTTTGTTTCGACTTTTGTTAATTCTAGATATTGAATAATATTTTTGAGGTTTCATTCTTATTTACGATAAATAAACAAAAGCTAATAATAAAACAACGAATTAACAACTATAAGCTTTGATGTAATTGAAGAAACAATGAATAAAACAACAAAATATGTTAAAACTATAAAAACCCTAAAGCAGATGTTGAAATAATCCTCCGTCATTATTTATGCAGAGGCGTATTCGTCTTTTTAAGTTTTTAATAGATCTTTCGATGTCCCTTGCAGGTATTACATTCAGAACACGAATAGTGACATTTCTCAAATCCTCAATGTTATTATATTGATTTTTATATAAAACATTTTTAGTTCGTCCTCATAAGAAATAATCTAATGGGGATAAATCAGGCGCTCTTGCTGGCCATTCTATAGCACCATGATTTCCAATCCATTTGTTTGGAAATGTTTCATTTAAGTAGTTACGCACAAATTCCTGAATTATGAGGAAATTTAAATAAAATTAAAAAATTCTAGATTGCTGAAAGCCATTTTTAAGTACCGATAGTGCTTGACACAACATTGAAATGTGTTTGTCATAGAAACGTTGGCCTAGATAAAACTAAATCTAAGAGGACCCCGGGAAATTATTAATGATGGATTTTTCTTTAGACAAAACGTTTAAATCTGGTTCCTTTTATGGTGGCATTCTATCAAGTTACAAAAATGCTTCCAAAAAATTGAAAAAAATTCCAGGTGCGTATTTAAAAAAATTAAGTTGATGTTGGTTTCCGGGAAACGAAACGTTTTTCGGAAAATTCACTAACGCCATTCGAAAAAGGGCAAAAAGTTGCTATAGAAAAGGGCTCTTTATTTTTTAATACCTCATCAAATAGGCCCGCAAAAAAACAAAAACGAAAATCGAAATTTTCGGTTTTTTCAAAATATTTCGAAAACTAATCAAGGTAGCCTTGATCTCTTTTCACCATTATGTTGCCCCCCTGAATACGCAACTTTGTCTCTGTTTAACCGACTTCGTATCTCTTACCGTTTCCGAGATCCCCATGTATTGCATCGAATTTGAAGCACCCTGTATAAAAGTTGTAATTGGTTTTATTGTAATTTTCCTACGCGCCATTTTTTAATCACTGAACATTCTCGATGGGATTGAGAATATTTCTGTTTCTATCAGCCTTAACAGAAAACTGATCTTGTATGTTCCAACCATGTTTAGCAAAACAAAATTCTTAGTAGTTTGAGTAAAAGTAACTCCTTCTGCTAAAGGTAAGATAAACGTAAATTTTCTATAATCCCAAAGAGAATGTTCTACTGTATCCTATAGATATCTATTAAATTATTTCCTCACATTACCGATCTCTTGATTTTCTCAGGGTGTGAGGAAAATCTCCCATACAGACACTTCATGGTATGCAGACCCGAAGTTTCTGTACTGGAGCTGCACCCAGAAGAGGGGCAAGTACCTAAGTTGACGGAACAGATCTTCCGGACTCTGTTCAACGAGCTTGGACAGTTAGAGGATGATCTGACTCTCAGAAAGTACCTATTCTTTTCCGGCATGGACAGGAATATTAGAAAGGAAGTGTGGCCTTTTTTGCTCCACGTGTATCCCTATCAGAGCACATTCGAAGAAAGAGTTCAAATTGCTGAAATCCGGAGACAGGTAATTCTCAATATTCAGGTATTCTCAAAATTATTCTCAATATTTTATGGTAATATTTTTGAATATTTTGAATGGCTTGAGTCTTATACACATTTAAATATGTTTGTAGGAGTACGAAGAGATTAGTAGGAGGAGGTTAGATTTAACTGGAAACCAAATGAATCAATTTAGAAGAAAAATTCAAAGTGTCGTAGAAAAGGATGTAATTCGTACTGACCGAGGTAATCCATTTTTCGCTGGCGACAACAATGCCAATATAGGACTAATGAAGAATATTTTGCTGAATTATGCAATTTATAATCCGGGATTGGGGTAAGAATACACATACCTAATTGTTGAATTCTGAAATTCAGGGTCGCAAGTTGAATTGACGGCTTGTTTCAAATAGTTAAAGTCAAGACCAGAATTAAGCAAAGTGGAATGACTGGAAAAAGAGTAGATCTGTGTTGTCACATTTATTTCTAAAGTATTCTTATTTAAAACAGAAAACGTATTAATTACCTTATTTACCCATTTTTTTACTTGTTTTTAACGTCCCTTATGCCTATTGTACTTTCTTAAAGCAAACACAATGTTTAATTTGTCTTTTACTTAATAATATCACAAGTATAAAAATATAATATATCTTTATACTTGTGATAATATCAAGGAATTTCCGAATATGTGGCAACTGCGAAAGTCGTAAAGTTGACGATAAGCTGTCCATCCTTATTTAACATACATATTCTTGCATTTATGCTTTCTTTTCTATGAGCTTCAACGACGTTGATTGGTCGAATCAGGAACCAACAAGCAACTGCGCTCGAGGTAGTAGAGACACAGTGGCGTGATTTCGCGCGCGTTTCTTAACGATAAAAATTGTATGTAAATTGATAATAGGTATCTATATTACATTTTTACATGTATACATTAGTTTTTTACAGTTTCCCACTGAAATTTTTCGGTAATTATTTACTTTAGCGTAAAACTATCAAAATTTTCTGAAATTTTGTCCACCACAATTTTCGTAAATGCTGCTATTTTTCCTCAAAAACTACATTCGTCCACAAAAAATAACTTTAGATTTGTATTCAGCATACCCGAAAATAGGGGGATAGGCAAAATTTCTGGACAATTTGAGACATTTTTGATTTGTATTTTTTACCACTGGGCATATTTCAGTTAATATATATATTAGATGTATTCTATAGAATAGTATACGAGTATATATTAACTGAAATGTGCCCAATGGTAAAACAGAATACGCACGCCCATGCATCACCGCATTTTACCAGATCGGCGAGGTCATTCCACTTTGCTTAATTCTGGTCTTGACTTCAAATGATGATCTTTAGAATGGCCAAGCATGAAGCAATTATATATATCTTGATGATACAGGAAATGGTTCTTCGTTATTCATGGGTATATAACTGGTTCATGCTATGTTGTAAGAAACCTTGGAATATTAAGAAATATCGAGAATAATAAGTCATTTTCCAAACTAATTGTTTTTTAAGCTACTGGAGTCCCGGGTAATTTCTTTCAGCAGTTTCGATATTTATGCAGCTGGTTTTTGTCTTTTTTAGCTATACTCAAGGGATGAGTGACCTACTAGCCCCAGTACTATGCGAACTAAAGGACGAAGTAGCTACTTTCTGGTGCTTCGTAGGTTTAATGCAAAGAGCAGTATTTGTGGCAACACCAACGGACAGGGATATGGATAGGTCCCTGAGGTATTTAAGGGAACTAATAAAAACAATGGTACCTAAATTCTACGAGCACCTAGAAAAACATAAGGATGCCATGGAGCTACTTTTTTGTCACAGATGGATATTACTGTAAGTGTTTTTCGAGCGATTTGCAGTGATATTTTTATATTGACAAGTTTTGTTTCCAGGTGCTTCAAAAGGGAATTCACTGAAGGCGTGGCTCTGAGGATGTGGGAAGCTTGTTGGGCTAATTACTTGACAGATTACTTTCATTTGTTTCTCTGTTTGGCTATAATATCCGTATATGCTGATGACGTCATTGCTCAAAACTTAAGGTCCGATGAAATGCTGTTGCACTTCAGTTCACTTGGTAGGTGGTCGATACAAGATATGATTTATCAGCGACAAATGGATCTATTTTTAAGATTCAGGAGATATTTCTTGCATCTGCGAGATCTTTATATACAGGGTGTTTGTGAAATATATGTAGTGGTGAGTAACCGTGTGTTCCTCACGTTAAAATATAACGACTGAATTCATCACTCACCGTTAAGGCATTAGAAGGTATTAAAGTTTCTGAAAAAAGTGTCTATCTTCAATCAAGTTGTACGTATTTGACAAAAACTATACATTCAGCCCAACCGCGTATCATATTCAATACATTTAACGTACGCCTGTTATGTTATGATAACATATGAATATAACATGTTTCATAACGTGGCAGTGCAAAAGTCGTACCGGATATCTCCGAATAACGTGGGCCGTTATCCTGCATGTTATGACTTTTTCATAACAGGCACAAAGTCGTGTATGTTCGTGTAAAGTGAAATAGCTTAATATGTGCTTCTTGTGCAAGACAAGGATAATCCGCCGTTATGTTACGGAACCATAACAGACTAGAGTTTAGAGTTAGAGTGACATATTTGTATTTGACGTTTAATCAGGTTAAGGCCTAATTTGTGTGAATAGTTCAAATTATGGAAGGAAAAAGGCAAAAGAAAACAACAACGGCCCAATATGAACAACTACTACAATTTATTCAAGAAAATAAGTTACTGATCACCGGTAAAACAAACTCGTCTGAGAGGGGGACTATAAAAGTTCTATGGAAGAAATTCTTTAGACAATCGAAATAACTTCTCGTTATAATACGACGAAATAAAAAATACGTCTCTGTACTTTTTGATTGTACCTTAAATAAACATAACTTCCATTAAAAAATACGAAAGGTGTTGTATATTGCAATACCTTTGTTACCACGCATCTATTTCTTGCATTAAAACTAAATTTAATATCCCATCACCGAGCAGGTGGCTCAGAGCTTAGCCTCTCGATCGCTCAACCCAGAGGTCGTGGGTTCTAATCCCCATTCCGCCAAACAATTTTTCATTAAATTGTTTGCTCGTAGATCAAGGCTTATTCGCAGGGATGGCTTGGCAACCATCCTGGCGATGGCCTAGGATGGGAAGAATATCAACTTGGTGTTAATGTGAGAGATTAAAATCAGTTGATGTTTGACTTGTCCCCCTAACTAATGAGGTTTTCCAGGTTTCCCTCATTCCAGCACTGAATGGTGGTTAGGGCCTACCAACGTAAGTCGTTCCTGAGGCGCAAATGCGGCCCGCGAAATAATGATATGCCGCCCCCTCTCCCACACAAGTCTCAGACTTTCGGGCTAATCCTTGTGATTAGAATGAGGGGTAGAGATATTATTATTATTATTATTATTATTATTATTATCAAAAGCCATTTGTCAGATCACACACGTTATGCATTTAGCCACACCTTACAAGCAATTGAAATTTGTCACTGTTATCATAACATAACGTATAGATCATAACATGTATGTTAAACAAATGTCTGTTTTTCTGACGTTACGTAGTATGAAATTTGAATATAACAAAACAGATTCTCCCAGACGAACTTTAACATGCACGTTACGGTAACATAAGTGATACGCGGTTGGGCTGATTGTCTTGATGTTGCAGCCAACATGCTCTCCCATATAATATAATATAGGGCCCCATTTTCTACACTTTTTTTCTAATCATTGTGATTAGAATGAGGTGTAATGACATTATAATGAAAAAAACAAAAATAATAAGAGTGAATTTTAGAGATTAGAAAATTAATAAAACTTTGTCAGACACTTTAAAGAACTGTTAAGGCTTCCCCAAACAGGTACGATATAGAACGCTAGGCATTGCGATATATTATCGGGCGATAAATCATTTCCTGTATTTTAAATACAAATGCGTGTACTCTAATCAAACTCTTTAGTTGATTTTCGTAACTTGCGTTATTATTGCGATCAATATATCGCGACGATACTGGGTATCAGTATCGTAGCGATCTGGATATCTCTATCTTGAGTTTTATACTCAAGATAGAGATAACGTGGTTGATCACGGGTTTTCTTACATTTACCACACCTGTCTCAAAAAAATTAGGTATGGATTCATCTTCAGATGATGAGGATCTTCTGCTTCTGGTTGCAGTTGATGATGATGATGCCAACTTGGTTGGCGAAATGCGCGTCGAGTGCAGTGTAGTGTTTTGGTGTTATGTGGAAAACTACGTCAGTATTAAAAAAATCATAGTTTGGACATACACCCCGCTCTTCGATCAAGTTTTTTTCGTATTTAGCAAAATTACTACATACAAGTTTTTACTATTCTCATTACGTTTATCTCACATATATCTGATTAAAATTGTTTACATCCTATCTTGTCACACCCTGTATAATATAAGTTGTCTATGATAAGAATGAAAAACATACCAAACCAGTTTTTATCACCTAACACAATTTTCAGCCATGTATATGGATGGTCAGTTGATAGCACGAAAAGCAAGAGGGCTGCTACATCAATTCAGGCAGATGAGGGAAATCCCGTGCACTCTGTCGGGATTATGTACAAGATGCGGCCCAGGAATTTGGGACAGTTCACACAGTCCTCGCATTTACTGCGTTGGACATGAGCAGCAAGGGTTTTGTAACAATTGTATAAACTAAAACGTAGGTTGAGTTGAATGATATCATATGGTGCACGTGCATTGAAGCGGTAAAATCTACAAACAACGTGAGGTTCTTCTATCCTAGGAAATGCTTCGGAGGCCCCGGTAGACCAGATTTTAAAGAAATATACGTTAAGTGTGAAGTTTTTGCGGACTTTTTTTTGTGTTGAAAACGATAGCTCTCTTATCATAGAATGTAAATCTAAAAATCCCAAAAAATCGGAAGTGAGCTAAAGTCGGAATCGGAAGCTAAAAAACATGGGCGCTCGCGTATTTTTAAGGTGTTTAAGAAGCATATATTCATGTCTGACAAATTGTTAGTCTTCAGTGATAAGAATGCGGATCTAGATGAATTACTAAACGTTGGTTATAAATTTGTCTCCTTTATGTACGGATTAGACGGATCCCGAGACATTATAGCTAAGCGGACGTTCGAAAAATATTTTGATTTGGACGTTCTTCCCCCAACGAAAGTTGCACTAAAGCAACATATTTTAAGGTAGTTTTATATAAGTTTTTTATATTTTCAGGACCTATCTTCAAATACAGCAATGGATAGGAAATTTCCTAGCCCCGGATAAAGGTATTATAGGCACAAAAATAAATACAACACAAGGGTTAAAAATGTAGGGTTTTATTAATGCCGTCAAAATTCTATTCTTTTTTTTTATCTTAACCAGTTTAGTTTATTTACTTTTTATATATCAATACCTAATTCTTCAAGTAAAAAAGTAAAAAAAAAGTAAAAGTAAAAAGTATCCTTATCTAACCAAAACCTTAAGTTTAAAGAATTGGAATTGGATCATCATACTTTCGATCATCGAATTACATATGTGTTGTATTTTTATGTATATTGTAGGTATACCTTAAATTGCTTGTTTTGTAAATACCGTCAAGAACGGTGTAACAATCCAGGAAAATATTAATAAATAAATAATTTGGTGAAGTTGTCTAATTTAAATTATTTAAAATTAAATATTGGTAAATTTAAGATTATGGGGTAATTTAAATATAAAAGTCCGAATGCTATGGACAATAATAAGCTAGAATATTTTTTAAAATTTGGGTAAGCCATCATTTTGGCATATTTGATATATATGGTCCTTACTTTCCAATCCTTGAAACGTAAGGTTTTGGTTAGATAAGGATAGTTTTTACTTGGAGATTGTTTGATTTTATGCAAGCATTAGGTATTGATATATAAAAAGTAAATAAATTAAACTGGTTAAGAAAAAAGAATAATAAAATTTTGACTGTATTAATAAAACCCCACATTTTTAAAACTTGTGTTGTGTTTATATTTGTGCATATAATATCCTCCCATAGTCTTTCTTGTAGTAAATTTTGTGCTCTACAAAATAGTGTATGTACAATTTTACTCTATATTGTACAGTTCTCCCGAAATTCGTGGCGAAAACCTTAGAGGAACAAATTTTACAGTAAGAATAATGTGTTTAACAGCTCAGCTTCGCGAAATTGAGACATTTTATATTTTTAAG
Organism: Pogonocherus hispidulus; assembly: GCA_963924545.1. NCBI lineage: Eukaryota > Metazoa > Arthropoda > Insecta > Coleoptera > Cerambycidae > Pogonocherus > Pogonocherus hispidulus. The sequence goes on along the minus strand of OZ004698.1, from coordinate 43,358,347 downwards.
TTATAAAACGAACCATAACAAACATCTTTTGCGAAAAACGCACAAAATGTGTATCCCCGTAACGAAAAGCACTCTCTGAGTGACGTAACGTGTCATGTTAAGGATCGCCCACTTCGCACAACATCCTATCTTCTGTGTGTAGAAATGGTTGCCAAAAAAAATATATATGTACAAGGATCTTTTAAATGGCTGATTTTTGTAGTTAACTAGATTGTAAAGTTAGTTAGTGATATTAAAAAGTTAAATGTAGGAAGTCAAAAAAATCGTTTTCTTTTTCGTTTTTTTGTTAGGAAATTTATATTCTTAGTTATATCTAAATTAAAATATCATTTTTTTTCTAATTTTTAAGTTTAAAATTTTGTAAAAATAAAAAAAAATGTTAAAATTGCTCCAAGGGAAAGAAGATATTTCATTTTCAAAAATTTGAAGGGGCGGCCATGTTTTTTCAAAATTACGTTTTTAGCTCACAACGGATTTTTTGAGATTTTTATATATTTGTTCCTGAACATAAAACCTATCGATTCTCATTGGAAAATAAATGTCCCCTTAAACTTCATTGAAAAAATAAGATTTGCCTGGTCTACGGAAGTGTGCAACAAAAAATAAATGGAAATTTACACTGCTGGGGTTTATGAACGGCCGGTGAATTGTAACGTCCGTCTGGTAAATCTTGTGATCGCAGGACTTCTGGTTGTCTGTATAATAAAATGTCCTAATACAAATACGTTACCTGTAGAATAATTAATTACTTTAATATAAGTGATATGTGACTAGAGAAAAGATAAAGATTGACTTTCAAATTGTTTACGGTTAGCAGTTCTGTAAAGTATTTTAAGAGATAAGAAATTATTTTTGCATTTAATGTTTGCGTTTAAGATGATAATTTTATATACCTACCTAATAATAAAGTGAATGGTCGTCTCGATATAAAATAGTAATAAATGGTTTCAAAGCTTGGATATTTAATAATTTATATAGTTAGGTAATTATCCTCCATAATAATATTAAGTTTTTAGATGGCGTAATATGAAATTTTCCCTCTAAGTATCTCTGTAACTACTTACCTAATTTGTGGCTTATTGCGACCTTCTTTCTTCTCTGGGTATTCTGCTACAATACTAATACAATTTATTAATAAGAAACTAAACCATTACCTATGTTAAAAGGATCAGCCTGTAGTATTTTTTTGGAAACTTAAATGGAAGTGAAAACTGTTATACAGGGTGTAAAAAAATAATGTATTAGACTTCGAAGGGTGATACCTACTATAGATACATATAAAAATAAAAATAAAAGTTCTTATGGCTATATGCCCTAAAATGGTTCCTAAGGGAGTTACAGCCCTTTAAACGGTGGTTAACTTTACATTGCAACTAGCATTGCAAACTTTAAACAAATATCTCGAAAACCGTTCACTGTAGCGAGTACGAAGAGCACCTTTTTTTCACATCTAATGTTAAAATTATTGTATTCACTTAAATAAAAAACTTTTGTGGAAAACTATACCCTTATGAAAACTACCCTTTAAGAACTGTCACGGCTCTTTTATCACCATTCACTTTAGCATAAAAAATGTATGGCAGAACACCAAGCTTAAAAAAATTGGACTGCACTGTATCTAAAAATCACCATTTAAAGGGTTATAACTCCATTAGGAACCACTTTAGGGCATATGTTCATAGGAACTATCATCACCCCTCCAAGTCTGGTACACTATTTTTTTTTTCATCCTGTATATGTATTGTTATTGTTAAATATTTACAGAGTTCATTTTCATCCGTAAAAATTGTTTTACATTTGTAAGTATAATGACCAATTTTTTTGGTTACTAACAAATGGAGTTACTAACAAATAATAAATGGTTAATATTAAGCCTTCGCCGGAAAGGTATTATGAAGTTTGAAAAATCGCTAGTATGATTTTTTCAAAAAATTATAGTAGGCCTCGGACTTGTAAACTGGTTATCGTATAGGTTCTCTAAGTACCTTATCAAGGAAGGTCCTTTCACAAAGAAATTGTCACTGAAATCACCTAACAATAATAATAATAACAACAGTAATAATTAGCATCCAGAAACCCACTCAAATCAAAATACCCACTAAAAGGAAAAATTGCAAATAAATAGTTAGGGATGGTAATTGGTAGCTTTGTGGTTTTTGTTTTTAATTATGTAAAACTAATCTTAAAAAATCAACCCCTGGCCACTTTTTACACCACAAGGGTTTATTATCTTAAGGAAACCCATCACCTTTTTGGTATTTAACAAGGTTATTTTTAATAAATTGGTTACATTGTAATCCAAATACGATTACTATCAGTGGTAATGGCGGTTCATATCTAATTAATCGTAAGTCGTTGGTTAAAATCATTTCATAAAGTGTATAAAAAACCATATAATATATAATTTATATAGATGATAAAAACAGTGATACCTGTAACTATGTTGATGTTTGACAAATGACTAATTTCCTTGTTAAAAAAAAACTTGGTTATTTATTTCATAGACAAATGTGCTTCAACCATGCTTCAACCTTGATTGGACAATGACAAATATTTGTGACATATCATGAGAATGAACGTGAAATTACTCATTTGTCTCGTGGTTAATTGATTCGCTTCCAGTATACCTATGGTTATAGATAGTTAAAGACGAAAAAAGATTTTATATACCCAAATAGAGTAGGTACGTTATTTTTTCTAATAATTATCAATTGTTTTATGAACAATGCACTTAAGACTTATAAGAGATAAATACTTTAATGGTGTTCATTCCTCCTGGTTTCTGAAAATAAAAATCTACCACAGAATTTGTATTACTTTTATTTCAATGTTTTGTGAACACATTTTTATTTAGCAATGTCGCTATACCAGAAGTTGCTGCTGAAGTCTGCTTAATTGGTATATCGTAAAAATTAGAAATGGTAGGAAAGAAAAGCTTTTTGGTTTTACCAGAAACGATCTGTTTCTAATAGAAGAAACATTCATGTTTATAAGGGAAAATCGTCTTGTTATAAAAGTAGGTATAAAATAGGCCTGTTCCTGCAAATTCAGCAATTAGTCAGAAAGATTGGGATTGGTTGAAAACAATTTGTTAACTGGTTTGTAATGATTTGATTGGATCTAATTTGTGATTCCTTTAGGAACAGGGCTAATATTTTCTTTCAAACAAATTTTTAAAAATACAGAAGTTCATGATTTGTTTATACTTAAACTTATTGATGTACACCGTGTTCCACATAAAACGACCCACTATACTATCTGGAAATCTATAAAAGATGTGGAAAAAAGTTAAATACAAAAGTTTTTTAGATTTTCGAGTTCTTTTAGAATATAATACTTCCATGTATAAAGAGTGTCCCAATTTTGCTGGGACGACATCAACTTTAAAAATTTAAATGGGACACCCTATATTTTTGTCGATTTTTGGATTCTTTCTCAAAAATAAACCCGACTTGCCTATTTAAACTATAGTCGAATTTTGCGTAGTTTTCAAGATATTTGAGGTTATGTGTGCGTTTTTGAAAAATCAAGGTATTTTTCAACACGATATAAAAAAATTATCAAAAATTAAAATTAGTCGTTTGGGTGGTCATTTCCACTTACAAAGCATCAATGCATATACAGAATACAAAATTTTTGTTAACACTTATACAGGGTGGACATACAACCAAATCAATCTTGCACCTTTATAATCTGAAAAAAGTCGATTTTCTTAAATGAAACGCCCATTATATAATTACTCTATGTTAAAGACAATGAAAATACCTATCATTCCAAATACATATGTCCTATACATAAATTCAATGGTTACAGAGAAAATCGCAATTTTATAGAAAATCACAATGATTTCTGGTATAATGATATTCTAACGCTGCATGCTCTCAAAAAAACTAGGAGTCAATGGAATGAGTAATATTGAAATTTGTTTTAATTTGACGGATCTGCAATTAATTTGTGTTTATATAGTGGTAGTTGCATTCCTAAATGATTTTAAATTCAAAATACCTAACTAGGTAGGTATCTATTGTAATTTACCAGCAGAAACCAACAGAATCAAACAAATATTTTAAGTAACAACTCCTACATAATTAATCACAGATTATGGGAAGTTTAAAAAAACAAAAAACCATGAACAACAGATAATTTTATAATACATTATAATTTATTTTCGGCATATTGTCCGTTTTCTGCTATACAGAGTGTATATCGCACTTGAATGTTTGCAACAGCATTTCGCACGGCTTGTTCATTGAACATTGATCGGGTTGTTCAGGGTTTTGTTTTTTTAAACTTCCTTGTAATATGTGATTAATTATTATTATATAGTTGTTTCTTAAAATATTTGTTTGTTTCTGTTGATTTCTGCTGGTAATACTTAACAATAGTTAGGTATTTTGAATTTAAAATTATTTAAGAATGCAACTACCACTATATAAACACAAATAAATTGCAGAACTATCAAATTAAAACAAATTTCAATATTACTCATTCTATAGCCTCCTAGTTTTTTTGAGAGCATGCAGCATTACAATACCATTATACCAGAAATCATTGTGATTTTCTATAAAATTGCGATTTTCTCTGTAACCATTGAATTTATGTATAGGACATATGTATATGGAATGATAGGTATTTTCATTGTCTTTAACATAGAGTAATTATATAATGGGCGTTTCATTTAAAAAAATCGACTTTTTTCAGATTATAAAGTTGCAAAATTGATTTCGTAGTGTGTCCACCCTGTATAAGTGTTAACAAAAATTTTGTATTCTGTATATGCATTGACGCTTTGTAAGTGGAAATGACTACCCAAACGACTAATTTTAGTTTTTGATAATTTTTTTATATCGTGTTGAAAAGTACCTAGATTTTTCAAAAACGCACACATAATCTCAAATATCTCGAAAACTACGCAAAATTCGACTATAGTTTAAATAGGTAAGTCCGGTTTATTTTTGACAAAGAATTCAAAAATCGACAAAAATACAGGGTGTCCCATTTAAATTTTTAGAGTTGATGTCGTCCCAGCAAAATTGGGACACCCCGTATACATGGAAGTATTATATTTTAAAAGAACTCGAAAATCTAAAAAACTTTTGTATTTAACTTTTTTTCATATCTTTTATAGATTTCCAGATAGTATAGTGGGTCGTTTTATGTGGAACACGGTGTACATGTTTGCATGTTTAAACAAAATATATGCATTTGTTCAGTCATCTATTATATTTTGATAAAGGAATTGTTCTATTATTTGGGAACAAAGTGACAAATACAGAAGTTGAAGATAGTCTTTTAAGCTTTTCTATGATTTGAAACTAAGTCAAAGAATTCTTCAAATGCGTTCCTTTTATTATACATTGTTTTTATTGAATATCTCTTGCCATTAGAGATATTTCTATTAACTCATATCAAAGTACTTATGGAAGAACGTTTTATCCAGTTCTGTAGAAATATACTGGGCAATTAACAGAAAACACAAACACAAGTTTGGATTATATCTTGTTCAAGTGATGTTAGTAGTGGTGAGAAACGCACATCATAGGCTCACTTTAGTAATTCAATGCCAGTAGGGGTACATTTCCCGTGAAGTAGTTGTTTTTGGCATCTCCTTCAAATAAATAAGTAGGACTGTCTTCCTCTAAGATACATCTAAGATAATAGAGGCCACTGCTATAATGGCGCCTGCATAAAAGCAGGCCGTTATCTGTCTGTCAATTTGACAATAATTGTGGGACAGAAAGTAGCAAAGACTCAAAGAGAGCACTACGGTGTGTTTCTTACATTACTAACATTCACGATGCCCCTTCTGGAGATGATGATGAAAACTCATTAGTTTGAATCATCTCTAAATGATGCCAATTTGGTTGGCGAACGCGCGTCGAGTCCAGTATAGTGTTTGGGTGTTATGTGGAAAACTACGTCAGTGTTATCTTCACAACAAATGTTCCAACCCCCTTCAAAAAATGAGTTACATGATTAGATTTAAATTTCATATTATATAAGGATTTAAGAATAAAGGCGGGTTTACATTGGTATAGCTACTAAGCCTAGTTACTTGTCCTTGTAGCTAGCCTGGCTACCCTACTGTCACATATGAAGACAGTGGTGTTTACACTTGAAAGCATATTTTATGCGTACTAGTGCCAGTAGTGCGGTGACATCGTCAGAACCAGGATGAATCCTTTTCGTTGTCATGTTTCTCGTCATTCTAGAATGTTGCGCAAGGAAAAGTTAAGAAAAATATTTGTGACAGTTAAGCAAATTGTTACTGGAGAACTTATTAGAGAGATTGAAAAGGAAAATTGTCGTCCAAAGAGAAGATGGGCCAGAGATTGGATCAGTAGAAGGGATTCAAAAGGAGCATCAGTACTTCTTCTTAACGCACTGTTTATTGTCAATCGACACACAAACACCTGTGCTTATAGGTACTAGCAAGGGGGGAAGTGTTTACATTGGTGTAGTGGACACGACAGCCGGTAAACTGGTGCCTGGTACGGTGGTGGGGAAAGGACAGTGGGTTCGCAAGTGGTAAGTAAATAGCCTGGGCGGCTGTTCACTTTCCTGTCTTGATTCCTTGTACCAGTACTAGTACAAGTACTTTCCTATGTGGTTTACGCTAGGTTAGTAGCTGTCTTGCTAGTTACTAGTACAAGTAACTAACCCATTTACTATACCAATGTAAACCCGCCTTTACTATAGTTTCATGTTGTCTGTTAATATAAGAAGTATAAATATAACGAAAGTCCTTTGATTAAAACTGAATAATAGACGCAAAATTACCAAAAAAATTGCTCATTCGTAAGCAGTAAATGATTGACTGTATCAGTATCAGTACACATGTTAGAGAGACTGCTGCGCTAAATAACATAAATCTGGTTTACCACACACCTGATAAAAAGTACCCGGGCTTCAGCGGAAACATTTATCAGTATCCACCATGCACATCAAGCCATTCGGACTTTATTATATATAGTATTATAAGTTCGTTGTTATATCTAGACATACAGACAACTTGTTGCTTGATTTCACTGGGCTTTATTGATTTTCCCGACGGAGAAAATGCGCATTCTACTAAAACGTCAGTCTACAGGCTGTAGGTTGAAAGTGATGTATGTTCAGTGAAAATGGAGGATCTCCTATTAAATATTGTTAAAGACGCTACGGGTTCCAAACTGAACAATCTGAAACAAAGAGCACAGGAAGCACACGGTAAGGAATTATTATTATTATTGCCTAACATTGCGGAAAAATTGCACCGGCATGTTTGCAGATCTGCTGTCGGCACAACAGAATTTGTTGAGGAGTCCTTCTCATGAGCTTAGATCGGTGTGTTTCTTGCCACTGAAGTTGGCTCTGGAGACCAAGAGAAGTAAGCTAGTATCGTTGGCTCTGACAGGATTAAACGTAAGTTTTGAGTTATTTTAGAGAAGGTACAAACAAAGAAGGTATAATACGCCGGGTTACAAACTTAGCCAGACGAGAAGGCGTGGAATCAGGAATTATATTTTCTACTAAAATAATTATTTGTCATACTTTTATGGAAACATCTGTCATCTCATGAAAAGCATGGGCATATTATTAAATGCTGGTAGTAACTACAAAATCTATTTTTTGTTGCAAATATTATTTTTTGTCAATATATTTTCAAATATCTTTTCTTAATTAATATATAAGAATCTGGGAAGGATTGATATTCTTTGATACAATAACATCATGGGCCACGTTCAATTAAATATAATTTGAATGTATCTGTCACAATTTTCAATCAATCTTTATATTTTAAAATAAAAATAACAATATTCTCTACATATAAATTTAATTTTTGAAAGCTTTGACACCTGGCATTAGGATGCATAGTACAATGGAAAAAAAATAATTCGTAATACTTTATATACATATGTCACAAAAGAACATTTAATTTCTCTGGTTACATCATCACAATGTGTGGGATGCTGTGAAGTTTTGAACGTGAATATAATGAATTCCATTGTCTATATCTTATATTTTATTTCATCATATATTCAATAGAATTCATCATTTCTAATAAATATATCTGCTGCATCTTTATCTTCTTTTCTATTTTTACTTCAATATTGTTGTCATTGCGAATATCTTCGTTGATATATTTTCGCTAGTTTTGCTCTTATTTCTGGAAGCTTATACATATTATATTTATTACAATAATTGTCTGTCTGAAAATTTGAAACTTCCTTAAATGCGAAATTTCGAAACAGCCAATACCTACCTAATAAAAAATTTAAAACTATATGAATCTTGGACCGTTATGTATTTGGAAAGGTTCTTTTAATAGAAATATGCACTTTTTAAATCCTAAATTCTATAGGCAAATACTTACATTCTGTACTTTAAAAACACACTTCCATCAATAAAGCGAACAGAAATCAGTAATTATTTTTACCGTGTGTTGATATCTGTTGAACCAGCAGGTAATGGACTGTCCAACTGGTTGATGTATGTTGAACAAAAAATAGGAAACTGTATCATACCTCGCTGAGCATCTATCCTCATCAGTCTTTTATAAATATTTTAAGGAATACGACCCTAATTGGACTTAATCATATTTAACTTTTAACATAGAAAATTAAATAACTGTAGGTGAGGTAGAGTAAGAAACGAGTGACCAAAGGAAGGACTAAAATAATTAGGGCTTTTATGTACGGGAATCGATTCTGAAATGCTCTAGGGCCGTTTCACTGAGTGCCTGGGAATGCACATTAAATTTCTAGTTTTAACCTGTCTCATCAATAAACAGTAACCTTAAAAATGTGTAAGGATTCCAACATTTTTTGCATCTACATTTTGTTTCATTGGCCTGCATATCTTCGTAGAGTACTTAAAATGTTTTTCCATTTTTAACAATCAACAAACATTGCAAAATATCTGTTTATTAAAATAAAATATACTTACAGCTGTCCTTTTGCGCGGGTACTATCAACAGAAAAAAGTATTTGTTCAGTAGTTTTCAAGTGAAAACACCGACAAAGCAAGAGACATCAATGTTTCGGAGTTTCTGCTCCTCTTCAATACAGCGTAGCTAAAGGAGGGGATCTAGGATGGTATAGATTTGCAAAAAACTTAATGAAACTGTGAGAAGCACTGTATTAGGTCAAATATAGGGTCTTTAATGAGTCATCAACAAAAACAGAGGAACAAAAAAGAATATTTAGCTACGTTGTTGTTTCCATTGTGACTAACATCAATCCCTTTATTTGTTCCATCTATTCTTCCTCAAATCCCATCTATCCTCCCTCAAATCCCATTCTGCTATTGGCTAATACTTGGCACGTAAAGAAGAGTAATACACGAGTTCTTATGCTGCGCTACTTTAGCTGCCCTACACTGAAAAAAAGCAAAAACTCCCAAACATCGATGTTCATGGGTGCGTCGTTGTTTCCATTTTGATTATGACACCAATATTTTTTCTGTTTTAATCTTTCCTTTACTAATCTCAGATGAGACGTTAACCAGACGGTTAACTTCCTTCTGATCTGTTATCAGTTGAATAGTTCCACAACGGTTCGGAAAGATAAATTCTCAGTGATTGAATATGGGATATAATTAATCGTTGGAAACTACCTATATCTAAACCGGTGGTAGATATTTGTAAATTAAGCATAATACATGCTCTATTAAGTTTTGAATCGGTCACGCAACAAACGTACTGCCTGTTTTAGATGAAATTCTTAGTATATATGAAAGCTTATAAAATATAAGGCAGGCTAATGAAACTGGGCAATGAATAATCGCGTTTTTTAAAATTCCTTTTAAAAAATTACATTCGTAGTTTAATTCCATTATTCATTCTGGTAGTACCAAGCATATTGAAGTATCAATAAAATAAGCAATTCTATACACTCTAAGATAAGGTACTTTAGAAAATGAAATAGTATATGGGTATTTAGGTATTGGCTATTCTCTCAAGTTTGTCATTTTTGAGATTTTTCAAATAAACATGAATAATCAGATATTTTCCACCTTCTCAAACGAAATATAAGACTTTCATTTTAATAAAATTATGATTATGCAGAATGGAAAATTGAATTCTATCTACTCTTTATCTTATTTCAAATGTATGGTATTGTTTAATGGGTTTACTGTTAGTTTTTAGATTTTTCTTTAAAATAAATTATTTTCTTCTAAAAATTATCAGATATATCCCTTTACAACATACTCTAAAATTAAAAGTAAAGTACCTTCGCGCTTCAAAATCGTTTACTTTACTTAATAGGTAATTTTTAATCTAAGAACTATGAACCTTCTACTGCGGATGAACCTGAACTGTGAATTATTCTCTGTATTTAATCAGATTTAGGGAGGAAAATTTTCACTCCAATAATTACAATTTCAATAATCTTTCGTAAAGTGCTGACAAATTTCCAAACCATCTAGTTTAAAAATAAAATAATAAGAACTAATTTTTCATTAATAACGACTACATTACAACTTCTTCCTTAAAAGAGTGAATTACAGAAATATTGTATAATGTTAATGGTTAATTACTTAATTAATACTTGCACAGAACTATGTTAAAATTTGGAAATAAACTTAATTTAAGTTCTTGGGGTAAATGATAGTACAATTCTTCTACAATCTACTATGTATAGAAACGACTTCATCGGCATCACGGGAAATGATGAACCTTAATTAGTTAGATAATAGATTGCTCATCACAATAAGAAATTAATTACCGCCACACCGACTCAGTGATTACACAGCGCGCAAACAATAGGTAGCTGATGTTAACCATCTTATGGTAAGAAAGCACTGTTAAACAAACAAAGCTGTGACCTCCATAATTAGTTTGTCTACATTCACATCAATATTTGAGAGAGGCATACAGTAGAGTCTGCCTCTATCTACCAAGATTTGTCTATCAAGAAATTATTTCTTATTGTATTAATTGGTATAATATGTAATAGCAAGAATCAAAAATTTCTCTAGGTTCCAAGTAAGTTATTTTGGCATGACTGGTGTGATATTAAAAAAAAAATAGTGCCCATAAAGTATAGTTTAATAGAGAAACAATTTTTGGCATACTTCACCTACAAATTAGGTAAAACAACCTCCTACTGGTCTAACGAACGGTTTAAATCAATCATCCTGTATAGTCCTATTCTAAGCGTAACATCCTGGCAAAAGAGCAGTAATTATGGTTGATCAGTTTTTGATAAATGTTTTCCCGTGGTTATTCAATTGCAATACTATATGTGTTGATTTTTTATTACATACTTTATTATTTAGTTCCGGACTATAGTTTAGACAATCGCAAGGTATATTCTGGGTGAATATATGGAGATACTGATTTTTTTTTCATTACCTTCGACTCCTGAGTGTCCTTAAGTTATATTCAGAACTATGAGTGCGTCATTTCACTGAATATACCTGCTTTAATAGTTTGTTCGGTCATTGATCCGTCAGAGTATAAGTAAATTGCCCAGTACCAAGAATTTTAGTCAATATTTATCTTTCCACTCTCTTCACCTCCCGAATATTCACCACGAAGTTTCTATTAAATATGTATGTGACCCGAGGTCATATAGTTAGTCTGTTCCCATATCTGATGATCATAACCTGCACATGATTTTAAACACTTCCAGTGACCGACTGTTTTCTTAAGTTCGTCCTGTTAGCTGTTTATATTATTCAATATCTATTTGAAATAAATTATTAATAAAAAATAAACCTCTTATTAAATGTATCCAATTTTATTTAGAACTAAATCTATTAAGGAATTATTCAATCTATTATTGAATTACAAAAAGATTCTCTCAAAGACTCCAACAGTATTATCAACAAGATGGGCAAGATTTTTATATGTGAGAGCTGAAGCCAAGTTTAGATAAAGTTGACAATAAACAGTATTTTGAGATCGAATAAAACTGACACTAATTACTTGTTTATATTTTTCTAGAAAATAGTTAGAGATGAAAGATTCCAATCAGGGACGGAGCCAGAAGACGATTCTCTCTGGCTACCGGCGCAATTGCTCTTGGCTACCTCGTCCATGCTGTCCCAATGTGAAGATACACAAGTTCACATATTGCGAGTGGTTTTAAACCTGGCGTGTTCGGCTAGTTGGGCCTTGAACGGAAGGCTAGTGATGCTCTTGCTGAGCAGATGTGGAGAAGCCTATGAAACTGGGACGCAACCCGTTAGAGCAGCTGCTCAGGCCGCAGCTTCGCAGACCTTGACAGCTTTCTGCACGTTTTTAGGTAAAAAATCAAGACATTGATTCATGTTGCATCATTCATCAGTTACATTGATATCTAGAAATCTAGACAATGTGTTTAATTGACAATGAGCAACAGATCAAGAAAAGATTCAAAAGAAAAAAGTGTTATGCCATAAACTGCTCTGAAACCGTATAAAATAAATAATAGCAATTATTTGTATCATCCGTTGCTCATTTCAAGTATTAAAATAGAATCTTTCTCAAAGCTAATTTTTTCAGATGAGGAATGTCAGGAAATTTTACAGCAGCAACAGAAGCACAAAAATTCAGGAAGCAGCGCGGAAATGGTTTACACAAAAACTTCCGCAGTAGCATGCTTTAATGAAGCCATTCCCGTAATGCAGTACATTTGCAGCAAATTAGAGGAAACCAAATCGTGCGTATTTGATTAACCTAGTAATTACGTAACTAGTGCGAAAAACAGGCAATTTGCCACGAGTTATGAAAATTGCGGCACGAGACGAAGTCAAGTGCTACAATCACACGCTAGGCTTTCGTCATCAAACCGTATTGTCAAATTTCATCACTACATAGCATACCTGTAAATTTTTTGTTGTCTTAATACTTCACAGTAATACTCGTCAAAGTAAAGTCAAACTTATCACTGGAAGACTTAATAAGTATCTCTGAACGGAATCGAGGTTTTTAATGCCCGAAAGATTCAACAAGAATTCGTTTTGAAAGAATTCGAAAGAAGATTCGTTTTTTTTCCTTAAAAAATAGTCTTTCAGAAAATATCAATTGCACTTAGTTGCGTGACTTATTAAATCTGTCAGTCAATGCAACGGTCATGCTTTAGTCGCATGTGCATGCAGTGTTGAAGTAATTTACTACCTTTATTTATGGGTTTGAATTACTCTTTGCATAGTAGATTCTTTCTACAATGTAACTTACTATACTGACGTACTGTTTTAGCTTACCAAAGTCAAACGACATTGTAGTCTTCCTATTGGAATGCCTACTGACTCTGGTAAATACTTTGCCGCATACCGTTCATTCTAATATACATTTTACGACGTTTCTTTGGCAACGTTTCTGCCCAGCTCTCCTCTCCCTCCTCGGTGCACCAGGAGACACTGCTGGTCAGGCCTTATCAACAAGTCAAACGAAAATTGTATATAGGTAGGTAAACATATTTCTGTACAATTATAAATAAGTTGTTAGGTGTTGTCCCATTCACCTAGAGATGTATCTTGTCATATAGGTTGGGTACTATAGGTTTTTTATTTATTTTTCTTCTTATAAGAATTCTTATAAGAATTCTGTAAATTATAACTTATTATCTATTTCTGGTTTAGTCTAATCAAATCATCAACGAATGTTAACTCATCACATTCTTGTTAATAGCATCGGCATCCAAGTGGTGAGACTAGTTGGAAGAGAAAGAGCTTTAAGGCCAGTGTTAGAAGCTCTATTTCATAGGATGTTACTGTTACCAAGCCCACCAAAAAGATTAGAACCCTTAAGAGCTGCTAGGGAACTTCTGAGGTCACCGGGAAGGCTTGCCGATTTACTTCTGTTGAGTGGACCAATTCACAGACATGCTGGCGATGACATGGCAATAATAAGACTGTAAGCTGACCTCTTTATTTTAATTCTTTAAAGGAAACTGACAATTTGTTAAAGGATAATGGACTCGATTGAAGAATCATCTCAGTGCGCCGATTCCAGTGTACTACTGGCTAGTGTGGAATGTGTAGGAGCACTTCTGGGGTCGTTGGAAGCTCTATGTAGAGGAGAAGGGTTGAATCAGGAAGCCGCTGATATAACTAATACTAGATACTTGACTCTGGAGCAAGCTGATTATACCGGACCTCTTACTTATCAGTCAATGGCGAGGTTGCCAAAGCCATATAGGTAGTAGTACTGTCATATTCATTTATAAGCTATAGTTGTATCATCTTTAATTTTTTAGAGATGTGGTTGCAAATTTAAAATACCAAAGTGACTCGGACAGTAGCGGGATTGAAGGAAATATTCCTGACGTCGAAGGAGGGTCTGAAACAGATTGTTCCGGAGCTACCGAAGGGCCAGAAGAAGACGGTAATTTATCCGATGACAGTATAATGGATGACGATAGTTTTCTGACAAATCAGCAGCTGCAGAAGTTGTATAAATTGCCAAAATCGCTCAACTTGGTAAAATATTGTTTATATAATTGCAATAAATAAAATTACGTACATTTTCATTTCTTTTAGGGTAGAACAGGGGTGGAAGAATGTAATACTGATGTAGAAAGACATAACGCCAGACATTTTGTGAAGACTCTGCAACATATATTATTGCCGAATTTAATATCGTTAAGGTCTTCCATACAGGTAATAATAATGCATTTCATAACCAAATATTGTCAGTTATTCTGTTTTTAAATATGTTAGTTTGACGATATACAATATTAAAATTAACTAACAAATGATCGATGATCGACCTTAACGTTCACGATTCACTTTCATTGTATTTTAAAATATAGATTTAATTAGACAATGAAGAAAATATTGTATGAATTTTATAGGTTGATGAAGTACTCCAAGAATTTGCCTCGAAATGCTGTCAACACAACTCTGCACAAACTTATGAAATAGCAACAATCATGAACGCCGATGGAGTATATCTGGCAACCTATTCAGCACTGTTACTAGATTTAAAACTGGTACAAGCTGGGCATTACGAAGAACATAATAAGGAAGTAAATATGCATGAGAAAGGTTATTAAACATGCATTTTAAACGTGTATAAAAAATTTCAGGTGTCTGTGCCGATAACCGAGGCCCAATTTGTCGAGGAAATCCACGGGAGTGGCGTTCTAGTCTATGTTTCTGCTACGTGGCTCTGTGAATTATACCAGAACGTTTTGGCCAAGTCGTTGTTGCTTTCATGCGGATACGAACCCAAAAACTCGCACCAGCCTGCTTTGATCAACTTATTAATAGGTAAATTAACGGAACTACGTGTTTCTTTCATGTGCTCCTTGCGCTTGGGCTCAATGCTCAAGCTGTTTGTGAAAGGAACAGTTATAAGCACATCCTATGCAAGTGCAAGAAGCCCAATGAAAGTAACAGTCGCCGAGCTGCCACGAGCTGTCAATAGCAGCTCATCTGTGTGAAAGGAACACAGTATTACTGTCTATGTAAATATTCGTGACTATGTAAAGTGATTAAAATATTACAACTATGTTCTAAAACATGGGTTTTGAACTGCCAGGAATTGCTTACTTATATGTATAACTTGAATTTATGAAACCGTTTGCGAAAGGACATATCATGAAATATGATTATAATAATAATTGTTACTTAAAGCTGTCAATTAAATATATATAATTGCTTGGCAATTACTGTGCGTTTCACGAAGTTGTATCCCGGATTGGAATGTTAGTATATATCTCCAACGTATGGGGCGTCGTCATGTTATTAGTTAAATTCAATGCATTGGCACATCTCGGTTACGGACCGCTACAAATTGAGGTGGTGTGATTTAAGCGCGCGTGCCAGTCTCGCACAGGATTTGCCAGCGAATCCTGACAATCCGAACATTCCAATCCGGGATACAACTTCGTGAAACGCACAGTATGTAGCTAGTTGCCAGAATAAAGTGGCAATTATCTATAATTGCCAGTTTAAAATACTGCATAACGCATCCTTGCAACATTAGCAGGTCATTTTCTTGAATTCTTCGAAAGCATGTGACCACTTACTATTAAAATTGAATACAATTTTTCCCTGAAAACTCTTTTCTCAAAAATATACGATTCCCGATAAGAATTTTTCGTTTACGTGGTCTCTCTAAGTGCAGAGATTTTGATAAACTAAGTTATTCCTTTAAAAAGCCAAAATGGGAATTGAATCAGCTACCGATCCAGCTTCGATGAAATTATTCCATCACCTATTTGTTTCTTTCTCAGCTTGTCGATAAAGGTTGTTCAGAATCTACTTTATCTAGTTCTGAATTAGCTTCCTCTTGTGCTTCAAACCATATTTTGATACAATAACAGGTTGTAGAAACTAGTTCTACTACTTGTCAGATGGCATGCATATAGCAAATAACTACGAATAGTATGGACGTCATTAAGATTCCTATCTTGTATTGGATTATATGTGAACATTGTACTTTTGATTCTAACTGTGTTTAGACCAAAATACGGCAAATCTTGCTTTGTAATTCAGCGCTCGGCGCGGCATATAGCCAGGAGAATAGCTGTTTTGGCTTGATTTGTTTTAGTCCTTATTTAATATAAGGCGTTTGCAGCTGGAGGATGATCTTAATGACGTCCATACTATTCGTAGTTATTTGCTACATATTTTGAGTGTATTCTTAAGCACAGTTTCATGCTTCAGGTTTTGTTTAATTTTTTGTGATATTATATGATTGTAATGATGTGACAGTAATTAGTATTACTGAAAACTAACGATGCTTCATGAATATGTAATGGCTTGGTCTGAAGTTTCTAACATTTTCTACAGTTTTCTAAATCTCTCCTTTTGAAACTATCTATCTGCATTCATTCACATAATATTCAGATTCCTATTCCTCTTGGTCTCATTCTAAAATGATGTTGATTGTTCTCCAGTATGAAATATTTTCCAATCATCATGTAAATGCGGGTAACCACTTATTATTTGATGGTAATATTAGTAGCCTTTAATATTGTAAACGTGAAGTAAAAGTCTTCAATATAATATTCATATTTGTCAACATCATTGTCCGAATATTATTAGTCTTCTTAATTTGCTGTAAAATTTCATTTGTTTCATTTTTTGAGCATACTTGCTGGTTTTCACAGTTGGCATAATATATATAATGACAATTCAACATTTTTCTTTAATTTATATATTTAATCGAGATATTTCTTTTTTTTCTTAGATCATGTACATACGATGTATCTATATTATTTATATTTTGTACATTTTTAACTTTCAGTGGCGTATACATTTTTGTAGTTTCATATTATGTAATTGGATGTTTGATCTATTAGAACAGTTAAAGAATAACACTAACTGATAATAAAAACAATGAATTTTAATAGATACGTAGGTACGGAATAGAAAATGTAAATTCTATTTCGTACTCAACTCTTCTATCTATTTTAACAATTTTTCATACTATTTGTATTATATCGTAAATTGTTACCAATATTTTAAGATGTTGGCGGTCTAAGTCCATCTCAGCTCCTATCCGACTGGCAGAAGCTTCAGAAAGTCCATGGTACCCCAGAAAGTAGCGCCGAGGCAGACGCAGGCATAAAGTTATCCAGAAGGGTCCTAACTTGCTGTTGGGACTCTGTGGTATCAGTTTTGGGAGCTCCTTTGGGGGAAAAACCGCACCTGGGAGGTACATCCGCCTTGAGCAGGCTGGTAGCTAGGAGAGCCAGGCAGAGATACAAACAAAAAATACGTGATGACATCATCACGGCTAGTTTGGAAGGATTACATAAGGTAAGTTAGAGTAGGATAAAACTACAGAATACGGACACAAACCTTTCTGGTCTTTGTCTTTCAACCAGTCAAAGTATAAACATTAAACTAAAACTGGATTAAGTGGCATCGAGTTTCTTACTACGTATTCAAGCGTTAGCCTAAAAAATTATACTGGAGGGGTGCCCTCAAGTATGAAATTGAAAACTGGACACTTCGGATAACATCTTTCTTTGTTTCAGGCTGCTAGTTTAAGCAATACTTTAAAGCTCCAAGCGAGAAGTAGCAGCATTTTAGCGTTGTTGTCTACTTCATCCTGCAAAAACCAAGGAGCGAAACTGCAGGCGTCTCACGCCCTGTCCCTAGATGTTTTACTTTCAAAAGGTATTAAATTCTCGGTAAAACATTCTCTGCATTACATTTTGAATTATTAAGTATTTGAACATGCTGCAAGAGTTTCAGTTTGAATTTATTTAATTGAAACAATTCTCAACTAAAAATGTAACGAAAAAGAATATGAATTACATATAAATGGTAGAAGAAATAATATTAGATGTGGGTGTTTCTTTTTGCAGGTTTGGAGCTCGGCTGTCACAGTTCGGCATGTTGGCCACACGTTTTTAGTGCATGTGTCGCCGTGGCAAGTCTAGAACACTCACTGTTTAGCAAAACTGGGTCTACCCAGTTGCTGATGGTGGCCCAGAATACGCAAAATAACATAGTAACCTCAACCACCTATTCAGATCCACAGGAAAAGCTACATATGAGCTTCAACATAACAAATAATGACGAGGAAACTTGGTACTTATAATAATATTTCTACTTGTATTATGTAGAGAATATTTGATTATAAATAATGAAAATACATAATGACTCCTAATAGTAATCGCAAAAATCTTACATATAAGTTGTAGTTTGTAGGACGATAATGATTGTTGTAGACAAATCAGATGTGCCTTCACGTTTCAGTAGCAGTGGGGATGCAAGTTCAGTTCTGCAGTCTATAAAAATCTGTCAAAGTTTCAGGCAATATTTTTTTATGATTCTGATATTACCGCGTTTTCCTTTCACTGTTGTCAATGTAACTGAGCTGTTTTCATAAATTAGTGGCCGAATTAAATCCACAATGAGTTGTCTCCACTCTGAGACCTATACAGCACCCAGGAGACAATAGGTCGAAACAGCTGTTTGAAATTTGGCGTGAGGAGTGATTAAAACTCATGTGGTGGCAGTACTTACACTTCTATCTAAGTATACAGGGTTATTCACGCAGAGCGGGTATTAGATGTTTTTAGGGTTCTGTTAACGATAAAAATCTGATCTTTTTATGGGGGAGGTTTTCGATTATTTCCGATTCAATGAAAATATTTTCAGGTTTGCATCACTTCCGGTTATACCGGAAGTAGACCACAACTTCGTTATTTCAAATGAAACACCCTGTATATTATTGAAATTTTGAACTTGACATGTATTCTAAACACATTTCATGTAGGATGTCCTATACCTAGCTTCAACTGTTTTTGAAATATTGACAGGTGAATATTGACATTTTGCAACTTTGACGCCCTTTAAAATCTAAACGGTTAGAATCAAGCAAACCGGTTGGCACATTCCTATCTTAACTTTTCAAAAGTTTCAAAAGTATCAAACTTTTCAATCGTTTGATACTAATTTCAGATTTAACCAAGATATTAAATTTAATCGAAATTTTTTTATTTCTGGATAAATCTGATATTAGTATCAAACGTTATACAACAACCATCTTCGCTTAGACTACCGCTTGGACAACTCATACTCATAGATCAAACCTAAGGACTCTTTCACACTACGATTCCGGAATCGCAATCCAGATTGCGATTCAAGAATTTGAAAAGAATTATTTTCAAATTCTATGAGATTTTCAAATCGGTAGTCAGTTCATGCATATGCGTGTTCTAATGTGCAGTGTAGAAGACGAGTTGCTAATGTACTAAATTTGGCACAAAGTAAGAAATCACTAACTCATAGACATTCTTTTTGACAATTTTATTGGTGTAGTCTTCACATTGATCATTCCATAACGCTGGATACATTTCAGTTATGAGATCTTCGGTGTTGATTCCATCAACTATTTGTTTAGCATTCATTTTGTCTAATCGCCTTAAACCTATTCGCACGAACGTCACAGACAACTGAATACCTGAATCGCAATGTGAACGCTTCCATTTGAACCAATGCCTTTCAGTGAAAATCATGACGATCCACCGGAATCTGCCGAAGATTCTCCTACACATTCAAGAAGCTTGCGGTAGTACAGCAAAATTCTTTAGAATCGCAGTGCGAAAAGGTTCCATTTAAATGTATACATTGAAGTACTGCGCTTCTAAAATCGGATTCTGGAATGCGATTCCGGAATCGTAGTGTGAAAGAGCCCTAACCATTTATAAAAATCGCGTTTGCTGAAATTTAGCATACTTAATTACAGGATTTTTTAGACTGATACTTATAATACCAAAATTATTATTATTTTGGTGCAAAACAAGTTGATAATCAACAGCTTGGTTTTAGAAAACTCTATTGCCAAATTAAATGAGCAAAGAGATATCTTCTTCCAATGCAATATTTTAAAACTTGTAATGACTGTCTATAACGAAAATGACTGTACAAATGTGGTATTCTCCTAATGGATTTATCCCTGTGATTTACTTTTTATAGTGTGGATGTCTACAGTTTTCTCCATAATGCTTCCTACTATTCCGATCAATCTTCCTCTACCGACGCCAGTGTAGCAGAAATTGTGGAGAAGAGTGGAGCTAATAACGCTCAAGGTCAAGGATTATTAAGGGGAGTTCACGCGGCTAAAGTATGCTGTGTGTTGTCGCAGAAGGCCGACGAACTGTTCCACTCAGCAGCGTTGCGTCTTTCTTTGCCAGGCTTGTGTAGTTTTCTCATTGAGCTTTGTAAAGCGTCACACACTCAGGTAAATGATCTTTTTTTTCTGTGGGGTACTGAAAGAGGTAACTTTTCTTCATTTTTTACTATTTGTTTAGGTATTTAGTTGGAATATTTTGTGTCAAACACAACAACTTGACTGACGCTTGTTTCGCATGTCAAGTTGACACTACAGAACAGCTGAATGAGTTTCAGCACAAATAAGTGTTAAGCTTTATATCTAAAATATTGTTTTCTACAACCGAGCGCAAAGTACAAATTTGAGCTTCCAAAAAAAAAGCACAAAGTAGCACTTTTAGAGCAGCGAGCGTTTTGTTTACTTTGCCGCTCGCCAAGCGACAAAGTTAAAACTTGTGTCTTCTCTATGTGTCTTATCATTTCATATGGTTCTTGAGTTTATTTTAAAGTTTTGCTAAAATTATTCAATTACTTTAATATTTCTTTAAGAAATTATATCAAATTTTAGCTGTTTACAAGATATGAGGAGTCGCCCAGGCAGCAGAAGAAGTGGTGGAAGAAAGAGATGGAGATCCAACAGAAACCACCTGCAACTTTACTTTTACACAGAATAGGCGAGGTGACGCTGAAATGCATTAAATCTGGAAGACCTTTAATCCACATCATGAAAGTTTGGTCCATTGTTGGCCCTCATTTCATGCAAGCTGCTTGTCACAAAGACAGAACCATTTCCAAAAAGGCAGTTACTGGTATCCATGACGCTGTTACTGCTTTACTGAACGAACAAGCAGAACTACCACACTTCCACTTTAATGAAGCTCTGATTAAACCATTTGAAAATCTGCTATGCCTAGAACTTTGCGATATGGATGTTCAGGTATATGTACACCTTAATTACCGAATCAATATTCTGATTTGTGTGCCGTTTATTATTTTCAGGATCAGATAGTCGCCTGTTTGTGCGAATTCGTGGAAGCCAACCGGACGGAAATCTGCTCGGGCTGGCGGCCACTGTTTGGAACATTGCGAGTAGCAAACGCAAAGAACAATGCTGCCGCTATTTTGGACGTATTTAGAATCTTTCTATCAACAGATAATACTCTGGTGTTCGCAAATGCAGCCCTGGATTATATATTGTGTCTTCTTTCGCACATAAAAAACTCAAATTTCGAAGAAAACCAAACTGAGTATGTAACACAAAACTTAAATCAGCCAAATGATAAAAAGTCGTTATCATTTTTGGACAAGGAAACGGAATTTCCGTCTAAAATGTTGCTTGTTCCCGTAGATCTATGTATAGAATCCTTGAAGTTACTTCAAAACTGCGCAGCTATTTTATCTATGATATATAATATGCCTAAAAGTCCTAACTTTAACTTAACGCACAGGATAAACATTGATACAAATCCTGAACTTGTCGATTCCGTCATACAAAATGTTGAAATTGTCAATTTCAACCAGTCCACTTTTGATAAAATAAGTTACGAAATATTATCCATCCAGAATGACTTTGATAATTGTGAATCAGAAAAAATCACTTTAGCCCATATGGACAAGCAAAGTGGGGTGTTAAAGATATATTACATCCTACTCGAAGGCTTGTCATCAGCTTCTATACTTTCAGCTCCAAAAAATCAGCCCTTTGTCGTGGAAACATTATTTAAATTAATAAGAGACCTGATAGCGAACCCAGGCATTAACTTTGGATTTTACTGTATAAACCACATTCTTCTGCCAATGGTACAAAACTGGCTGAGGCAGAACGTTAAGGTACAAAAACCAGGAGAGTTCTGGCAAAACTTTAAACATTGTTGTGGCTTAGCTAGTGAGCTTGTCGTAGATTACTTGTTCCATTTATACGAAAACCAACCAAACGAAGAAAATGAAAACCCAGCAGCTACTCTAGCCCTGAAACAGCTTTTATTGATTCTAATAGAATGCATAGCGCAGCCATCTGAAAACATCGCCAGGCTGGGCACTTCCTGCATACGGCATATCATTCTAAGCGCAGGGAAAGTGTTGACCGTCCACCAATGGGAAATATTAGCAGTAACTTTGCATCGAGCTTGTACTATAAGCTTACATCCATTACAACAACTTACCCTAGCCTTTAAAGAAAACTCAGACAGCTTCTATGGAGACTTGGCTACGGTTAAAGTAGCAGCGAGGAAAGACAGCTCAGTCTCTGAAAACGAGAGACTGTACGAATTGGCGCAGCAGGTGTTCTTAATGCAGTCGCAGAGGAATTGCAACAAGTGCCAAGGCAAAACTTGCGAATGCGAAGTTACTAAAGGGGTTGTGATAGATGACAGAAGTTATGTGTTCTTGCTATATCCTTTCGATACCAACTCCATGCTAAATCCAGACTTGTATACCATTAGAGTTCCATTCCGAAATCTTGTGGTGGGTATCCTAGCCCACCAGATGTTAGTCCAAACTATTTCAAGTGCGTTATTGCAGAACTTGAACCACATTACCCCAATTTTAAATATTTTACAAATAAATTCTTGCAGTTTGAGGGGTATCCTAACAAAAGTTAATGCAAAACACGTTAACATCCTACTAAAGTGTCTCGAAATATCCAACGTACGAGCCAGAGAATTCGATGTTAGACCAGGTCTGAAATTCCTGACCCAAAAGGTTGGAAATTTAAGTAAAGCAGCCAACTTGTATACTCAGGCTAATACATCTGAAGTTGTGGAAATAATAGTGTTGATAGAATTGTGCTTAGACGGCATAGAGAAATATTCAATAGATCCGAAAAACCTTAAAGATGTACTATCTCGTGAAGAAAAAAGTAAATGCTTAACGGATCTGGATTACATTGAGGACTTCTTAAAGAAATTACAAGTTAAGTGGGACAGGCTTTGCGAATCATACGTAAATTTAACCTTAGTTATTCCCGATGCTTCAGATGAAAGTGACGATGAGGCTGCGCCGTCATCAGAAACGTATCCTAAACCGTTTAAGCTGCATGATTTCAAAGGGGATGAAGATAACGATAATTTAAGCGTGAGTACGGATTCGGAAAGTTATCTTGAGCGGGATATTTTGCCTAACTTAAAAAACGATGAGAAATTGGTGCAGACGACAGAAATAAATAAATCTAAACTCCAACTAAAGAGTTGTAGTTTGGATGAAAGTATGTTGCAGAAAAAAGAAAAAAACGAGAATAGTTCCACAGACGATGAAACCAACGAATTGGCTGGAAAATACAATAATAAGGTTATATATGAAAAATATAAAATTGAATTAAATGCTATTAAGTACGACAGAAACACATTGCTGCAAATGAGGAAGTCCACAATTTCAAGTGACAACATAACAATGTCTTGCGAAAATGGAACTGAATTAGCCAAGTCAAAGAGTTGCCATCTTTGGATAAAAGAAGATATAAATTACGATAACAAATTCAAAAAGTTATCTCCCGCTCATAACGGTTCAAAACTAAATCCATTTACTAACAGCATACCACCTGCACAACCTGTGCCAACAGAAATTCAGCAACAAAGAGCCATGAGTATTTTTAAGGTGAGTTGGAGCATCCGACAATAATATGTCTTAGTTAAATAAGTAATGGTAATATTTTAGGATTCGGAAGCTTACAAAACCACCAGAATAGAAACAATGGAGGCCTGCCTTGAACTTCTCAGTAGTTTACCCTCCGAGAAATTGTCTCCTTTGGCAACTATATTAAAATCTGGAGCAGTTCTACTGATTGGAGCACCTGACGAGAAAATTAAAAAGGCAGCGGAAGTTCTACTGCAGAGGATGAATATTTCTTATATAGATCATGACAATTATTAAAATTATTATTACTTGTATAGTAACAATATACATATAACTAGATATAACATAAATAATCTAAAGAATATTCGGAAAAGTAAAATTTCATTTTCTTATAAGAACGATTGTAGCTTTATCATTTATCTTCACTAAGGTATTATGTAAGTGTAAGTAAAACTTAATTTTAGTATTTTGAAATACTGACATTTTGAAATTACTATTGAGGTATTGCGCCAAATATTTTGTAGATATATAGGTACTTTTTATATTTTTATCTGTAATTTTTCCAAATATACCTTCTTCTAGTGGATTTTAGTTAGTACCTGTATTTTTTTTAGTAAATTTTGTATATTTTCATTAATTACGCCTCAGCAGTTACTATAGTATTTTTAATTAGGTATCTAGCGCATTTAGTAATCCATAATTGCCATAATATAATAAACTATTTCCTTTTCAAGAGAGCACAAAGTATTTCTTTAGATTTTTTGGATACAAACTCCATCCTATTATTTTCTTAAAATATAAAGTAATATAGAGCTTATTAGAGAAATATTTAGAGTAAGTGCCTTAAATGTTTTCTTGTATGTATAGTTTTTACCGGCTTGTAATCTAGAAATCCACCTGAAGAATATCCTTCCGATTGAGTGCAGCCCTATATAATCTTTCTCATTGTAAATGATGTAACTATCCAAATGGAACTATGAAAAAAAATGTATTTATGTAAAAATAAAAGGTTACTAAAACAGGCTTTGATATACTTATCCATTGTTTCCCTATATTTTTCCTAATTATTTTATGTTTTATTAAAATCAATAAATGAACCTCTAAAAATGTCCCTGTTCTAAAATATATACAAATGACCCTTATTACAGCCTTAGTTTTTATGCAAATGAAAATTTCCTTATTTGTTTTATACTGGGAAATAGGCATTTATTATAACGTAACGTATAGTATTTATAATACATCTTCAATTGAAAAAGTGCGTGCACATTTTTTCAGAAAAGATTATTTTCTTTAAACTAAAGCATTCAAGCAGATATCTATAAGGCAAAAGAATAATAAAGTAGTAAATTAGTACCTAATAAAAAAATTCCTTAAATATTCGATTTTAAAATAGCTTTCTTATGATTTTCGACATAGATTTTCAATTACATTGTAGATTTGCGAAAACGACGAAGGATGTGGCATCTACTCGTAATATGAGTAATTACAGTTACATTCATAGGGAACAGGAAATATAAATATATACCTACCTAAATATTTATGATTTTTAACGGACCATTGGTATAAATACTTACTATTAGTAACAATTAAGAAATAAGCAAAAGCAAATCTTGCCGCTTAACCTTATGCTATACATATAGGTAATACTTACAGAAGTCAGATTGGCTTATTTACTTTACCACTAACGAACACAAAACCACTTCTGGGGATACTTCTAACTTTCCCAAATGTAATTTCACCTTGTGAGGTAGAGACTAATGTAATGAAGAAGTTTTTAATAGATAGTGCAAATATATCATATATCTCGTGTATAAGATTTTTTAACGATTATTTTTTAACTACGTAACCTGTTAGTAATAAAAATTATGACCTCCACAATAAAAAATTACCTACGCAAATCATCAGCAACTGTTTCCTCTAAGAATCTATACCTTAAACCTTACAACATTCGTTTCTAACATGCTGTTTCAGCAATTCGGTTTTATAACGCATCGATTCTGTCTCCCTCTAAATTCCGTCGCCGAATCGACAAAGTTTCTAAGCTATCTCCTCCGAGCTAGGATCGCGAAGCGATCTCCGCGGACGACCAGAGGTCGCCTCCGGCCTTTC
Organism: Pogonocherus hispidulus; assembly: GCA_963924545.1. Taxonomy (NCBI): domain Eukaryota; kingdom Metazoa; phylum Arthropoda; class Insecta; order Coleoptera; family Cerambycidae; genus Pogonocherus; species Pogonocherus hispidulus. Next base: position 43,332,178 of record OZ004698.1, on the reverse strand, counting down.
TCCAATGCCTAGGCGTATTTTCGTCCCGTTTCCTATGCGTTTTCGCAATTTGAACGCCTTTTTAAAAAACATCTGCAAAATTTTTGTCGAGTCGATCACGATGTTTCATAAAGAACCATTCGCTTCCAGTACCCACTTTATTATTATTGATACGGTCGAAAAGTCGAAACCAGAACTCTTATTTGTAGCAAACAAATAGCAGAGTGAAGAGTGTAGAGTTAGTTTCAATATCTACTCTTGTATACCAACATAAATACAAGGGTATATAAATTATTTTATTTGCTTGTAATAAAATGACCGCATATTAACTTACCTATATATTTACAGACAAAATATATCAGAAAAATGTAGAAAACGTTAAAAAATATGTACCTACTTACAAATTTTGTTGAGTGACCAATGGCCAATGGTCATATATGGTCATAATGGTCAACGCATATCTATAGATGATTCATTATTAGATATCTATTCATTATTCCGTATGTATCTTGGAGTGTTTAGCACATAGGCCGTTCTAGGTGGGGGGTTGCCGTTCTAAATCTTGAATTAGCCCCCCAAATTTACGCAGTCCGTCCCTGAATAAAAAATTCTAACTACATAATTTCAGTAATTTCACTAATTTATTAGTTTTATTTAACTATTTCATAAAAAGCTTTCTTTTCTTCGCTACCAAACCGCTACTAACACAATGCTACAATGTTGAACGATTATTATTTTTAATTTAGCACCCAATGTGATTTACGCATAATTTACAATTTTGCAAGCTAGGTAAGTATAGGTATATGTAGTTGTACTAGCACAGCGTCCAGCGCGGCGGCTGGCGAGACTGAATGATTTCCAACTGTTTAATCATTCAAATTCATTAATATTCACTAATCATTATATACACTGTATATAGGGGGGGAAGCATCTGCTATATGAGTCTATACTCTATAAATATGCTATATCTACCAAGGGCTGAAGGCCCCCAAAACAAAAGATCTAGAACCGCCTATGGTTTAGCACTGCTTAAGAACCATGGTTAAATTTTTGTGTAATCTTGGTTGCCTGCAGCAAAGGTAAATTTATGTTTCTACATTTCGAGTACTGCATGTAGATGACGTCTGCTCTGCGACTTGCCGACTTTCACGTGACGTTTCTGTGTTCTATTTATGTTCCTAATCTCAGTTTTCCATAACATACGATATAAAAGGTTGCCATGTAAATTTAAAAAAAATATTGTCCTTTATTGTTTATAAAATACATTATTACAAAGCGTTTTGTTACTAGTTAAGTGTAATTATAAAAGTCGTGATCAGTGTCGTTGTGTTTGTTTATTGGATACATGCAACAAAAACAATTTTGTTATGTGAATTTGGTACGTTTTTGTATTTTTATCGAGTTTGATCCAAACCTGCCTTTGTGTGTTGTGTTGTGCTTTTATAATGGTTAGTATTTTTATTGGTTCATTTAATTAACAAATATTGAAACAAATATAAATCTTACTTTACACCTGAATATCGCCCACCGTGGATTTGTGGTATGCCAAACGTCAAGTGTGACGTCAAATTTGACGCCCCCGCGTAAAACTTGAAAAAATAAAAGCAAAATTTTTGGTGTGGTAATAGGTTGCAGGAGAAATTGACATTTTATTTTTATGTCATTTTCTTTGATATCTACATTTTATTATTTGGTTATTTTATGATTTTATTTACTTATGATTATTTTGAGATTGTACACAGAAATTCGTTTTATTATTGTTCATCTGTACCGAGATCTGTACATATATTATGTTGTCTTATTTTTTTAAACTGTGAGGTCTTTATGAAAAATTGGTTAGTTCAAACAAAAGTATGTATTTAATCTACTGCTTTTTCCTTTTAAACTGAAATTACTCTTGTATGAAATTATTTACCTAGATAAAATGTCCAGGTTATCATTAAACATGAAAACTTAAATATTATCTTCTGGAATAAGTTTTATTCTCGGTTTTATTACTCTACTTAATTGGTAGTATTAACTATAAATACAAGTTTAATTATAAATTGCCCAATTTATCTACCCTCCTACCAATTTACTCCTAAACTGTTTTTTAATATTTGAACTAGGTATCTTATTTTGCACTCTTCCCAATTTTCTAAAAAATATTGATACTTAGCCTAAGATCTGGTCAAGATATATCAATAATTTATTGCCCATACGAGTCTTAGTATAAATATACCCTTAAATATTTAAAAATACACTGAACATTTAAAAAATATATTATTGAACTGTCGAAGATCTTTCTACGAAAATTATTTGTGTGCCTACTGCCTACCTACTGAGCTACCAACCTACCTACCAATTTTTTATTTTTTTTTTTGTATTCGTGGTCGTATTGCAAATATAAACCAACTACCTAACTTTTTATTTATCCATTACTTTTCATGATATTGTTGCTTGAGCGCTTGCATGAACGGATTCATGTGACGCATAATAAGTATTTCATAGTATCGCCACATATTATCAATATGTGGTATCGCTTAGTTTTTTATTAAATTGCAAATTTGTTTTACGTTATGTTCGTTGCGGTTTGTGGGTAAATGCATTTTTAAGTATCTTCCAAGAAACAACTTTGAACTACCTATTGTGAAAGAACAGCTATTTGTTTACAGGCAGATCAATTAACAATTGACGTAGTTGTGATATAATATCTACTTCCCCGGCCATGGTCCACTAACAGGTTTTTTAATTATATTTGCAGAATAATAATAAGTATATGAGTAGGTATACTGGGTGGGCCAACGAAAAGTTTCCACCTTGAATAATTTGGTATGAAAGGTTTTTTAAACAAATAAAAAAAAGGAAATTTACCACAACTTATATTTTTTAAATGGAACACCCTATGTTGGTACTAGTAGAGAAATAGATAGAACGTCTTCTCACTAATACATTGATATCGGGTTTGATGAATCTAGCTCTAATAGTGAGGGAGATATACCTGAAAGAGTGTTCCACAAGAGCAATGTGTTGGAGAAAGACTATGTAGCGTTTGCAGCCTAGTACGGGTTCTCTTTCTAACGCATTGTGATTATTGGACACTTTTTAATGTATATCTCCCTCACTATTAGAGCTAGTATAGTATATTACACATGTAGGTATTCATTGTGTTTGTTACAAGGTGTAAGTATTGTAATTTTTTGCGCCATTTATAATGTTACCTAATTATAATAATTATTCATAGTGTTATTTGGGGTATTGTCAAAAAATAATACATTTTACATCATTCTCCCTGTATTTTGTCCAGAGTCCCCAGTAACCTAATTTAAACAAAAGTTAGTCTCTAGACGCGCACTGTCCATAAAAAATGACTGTACTATAGCTATAGGTTTCTAAATGAAAAACCGAAGAGGTACCTATTCCATTTTAAAAAGTGTGATTTTGATTAAATTTATGCAAATAGTAAGTACAAGACTCATTTTAATTTATCACTTATGCGTCATGATTATTATGATATTATATGTAGGTATATGCCGGACCAGCTAGTAGCTTGGCTAGTAGTAGGTGTACGCCACTTCCTAATGTAAATGACCCGTTGAGGTTAATATGCTGATTCATCCAAGGGCAAAGATACGCAGTGCTTTTATCTATCATCGTAAAAGTAGTTGAATATCTTAAATGTGCTCGAAAATGTACCTTTGCCCAAAGAAAAACAAAATTAGAGGTAAAATTTGAAATTGAATACAGTCTCTCTATATCAATATTTGAGAGACGTTTTATGGAATTACCTATAGCTTTGTGCAAGCATCAACTAGAAATAGTCCCAGCTTATACGACTCACGGGCAATTGTACAGGGTGTCCAAAATAAAATCCTCTATCCCCTTATCTCAGAAAGTATAGAAGATAGAGAAAAATATTAAGTACGAAAGTTTTTTGTTTTTACCTAAATTTTTCATTTTTATAACTTTCTTGAATACAGGTTGTTCAGTTTTTCTGATCTAGGCATCAACTTTCTTTTTTTAAATGGGACACGCTATATTCAATTACGTTTTTGAACTCTCCTTAAAATTCTAGGTCGACATTGTTAAGAGTACCCTATACCTATCATTTACCGTTGCGAAGATATAAGCATTTAAAGAAAAAAATCTGTGAAAAACACCTGCTCAAAGAATCTCGGCAAAACAAATAAGACATCCAAAAAAAAGCTAAATAGGGTTTATTTCGTAGACAATTAGACTCAGAAATTATTTCTATGGATCAATATTACCTGATTAATATACAGGGTGTTTTTGATAGATGGCTCAAACATGTATATGTTAAAACTCCAGAAAATCGAAAATCTCTTATGGAACACCCTGTGTATTATTATATTTTTGGATTCTCTATTAAATTTTAACCTTACTCTATATAACATTCCCTATTCTTATTTTGCTTAATTTTCAAGATATTGACGAAAATGTGGAAAAAATGTTCATTATCGACTATTATTAAAAATATATCTACTATTATTTGGTATATTATAGTAAGTGTCCCTTAATACTGATTAAGAATATATTATTTTATTAAATCTAATATTTTTTTAAATCATTTCATTAATTAACTAATATAAACAAATCTATGTTTATAACTTGAACCACAAATAACTAACAATAATCAACAAATAACAATAAAAATAAAAAATTAAATCAAGTGTCCTATATGTTCTCAATTTTCAGCTATGCATGTTGTATATATAACTGCTACTTTTCTTACAGCGCAATCACTTTGATTGAGCGCTTCAATTTCCATCCTGATTTTAATCTTTAAATCATCAACATTATTACTCTGAATTTGACAAACTCAGGTTTTCAATGTACCCCATAAAAAGTTATCAAGTGGAGTTAAATCTGGGATCCTCGGCGGCCATGGGATACTCCCGTTTGGCCCTATCCATTCCACAAAATAGTTCTTAGTAAAAATTTTTACAACTGCAGTATTATGGCATGGAACTCCATCCATCTGATAGACGATCTGATTGGCATCTTCTTCGGCATCCAATAAAGGTAAAATGCAAGTTTGTAATGAATGCCATTTCCTGATATTTTACCTAAGGTACCTGGGACCATTTAAATATTGGCCAAGAAAGACAGGGCCTAAAATGTGTCTCTTATAAATAGCGCACCAAACATTTTCGTCAATATCTTGAAAACTAAGCAAAATAAGAATAGGGAACGTTATATAGAGTAAGGTTAAAATTTAATAGAGAATCCAAAAATATAATAATACACAGGGTGTTCCATAAGATATTTTCGATTTTCTGGAATTTTAACATAGGTATACATGTTTGAGCCATCTGTCAAAAACACCCTGTATATTAATCAGGTAATATTGATCCATAGAAGTAATTTCTGAGTCTAATTGTCTACGAAATAAACCCTATTTACCTTTTTTTTGGATGTCTTATTAGTTCTGCCGAGATTTTTTGAACAGGTGTTTTTTAAAGATTTTTTTCTTTAAATGCTAATATCTTCGTAACGGTAAATGATAGGTATAGGGTTCTCTTAACAATGTCGACCTAGAATTTTAAGGAGAGTTCAAAAACGTAATTGAATATAGGGTGTCCCGTTTAAAAAAAAAAAAAGTTGATGCCTGGATCAGAAAAACTAAACAACCTGTATGCAAGAAAGTTATAAAAATGAAAAATTCAGGTAAAAACAAAAAACTTTCGTATTTAACTTTTTTCTCTACCTTTTATACTTTCTGAGATAAGGGGATAGAGGATCTTATTTTGGACACCCTGTACAATCTGCTACTATTTCTGACTGATGCTTGAACAAAGCTTATGAAAAATTGTATTATGCATCCATGGAAATACTTTATAAACAGACTCATCATACCCTTGATCAATCCTATAGATATCAATTTATTGGTCAGAGAATTATCTACCCAAATACCTACAAACATATTAAACAATTAAACATATGGGGTGTAAAGAATCTCCCAACAATCTATGGCACATCTTTTTTGAAACACCCTGTATAAATAAAATCGTACTTTCAATTTGCTGACTCTTGTAGATTTGTGATACTTACTCCATTATTATAAAAAGTAGCAGTCATTTTATGAGGCAATTTATATTAGAAAATACTTTGAATTAAAATTACCTCATTATTATATTATTAAAATTTATATTATATATTTATTACACATAATTTAAAAATGTAATATATGGGGTCATCATAAAGGAAGGGGTATACTTTAAAGTCTTATATAATTTTAAGAAATTAAGCTAGTAGCAAAAAGTAAATGGAATCTAGTTGCTTCAATAATTTGATTTGACTGTTTCTATGGAAAACAAAAGAGTTGTCGTGTCATACAAGTGTCAAACTTAATCATTGCGATTTAGAGAATTGTTCTCAAAATAAACTGTCGAATATGGTCAACAGATAATCCACATGAAATCATTCAGGAAGGTCCTCATGACAAGAAAGTCATCGTTTGGTACGGTTTCACATCTAATTTTATCATTGGTCCATACTTTTTTGAGGAGATACAGAATGAATAGGCCGTATCTGTAACTGTTACTGGTGAACGATACCTGCATATGTTACGAGATTATGCCATTCCAAGGATACAAAACGAGCACGAAGGAATTGAAAACGTGATTTCTATGCAGGATTGAGCAGCCCCGTATATTTACCGACCAATTAAAGAATTTTTAACTTATGTTTTTCAAAATCGTGTTATAAGCAGACATTTTGTAAATTCATGGCCTCCAAGATTGCCTGATCTTAACCCAGCGGATTACTGGCTTTGGTGTTTAGAACATGACCAACAACGCTGGAGGAAGAATTAAAAGACTGTTAGGGAGCGAATTGCTGCAATTCAACCAGAAAGGCTGAATAATGCTGTGTAAAATTTGGAGGAACGGTTGGTGATTACAGCAGCGATACAGAACGATACAGCAGCAAAATGGGCATATCGAACATTTGCGTTAACCACTTTTGGACATAAGAAATCCCATTGTTTAAGCAATCGAATTTCTTTCACATTCTGTATTAACTTAAGGGTCCATTCTCTGTAGATTTGACAGGCATGAATGTTGGGTCCGATTGAGAGGATGGGTGGCCCATGGGTGGAGACATATATTCCGACTATCGAATTATTAAGATTTCGGAGGTGCACGTAAAGCCGAAGTAAAAAGGCACATGGAAATAAAGTTAGCCCTCATTGCAAGGGTACCGGATTTGTCTTATAATTGCAACAAAATTTCTTTTTAGTGTTATAAATTATATATCACCGGAAAGATCAAAAGATAAATATAGATTCCTATAGTAGCAAATTTTTGTTTAATACATGTATTTTAGAGAAAATAATATTTGAAAATACGCTATTTTAGTACAAGATTGTTTGCCTGGAATTTTAAAAATAAAAAGAAATATCAAAAATTACTACTATAGGGACTTAGATTAAAGTCTTATCTTTCAATACTTTTTTACTAAAAGTAGCTATCTTTTATAGTTTTTTTATAATTAGACACGAGATGAACGTCGATTTAGGGCTTATTTCGACCTAGTGAATGGACTCTTTAATTTGTTAAAAATACATAATAAGCTGAAATATATCCCTTACTTTATGATAACCTTGAACCACCTGTTCTTGAACATGGCATGAAATAAAATTATATCTTAATGTATGTAAAGTATCTTAACGAGGGCTCTTAACAGGTACCTACTGTGCTATTAAAATTTCTATTTGCATGCAGAAAGTCGTAAATAATCTCACCCATAATTAGGTAAGTAGGTATGCCAGATATTCCACGAAGGACGCCTGTTGTAAATACAGGAAGTAATTTACCCAGTGATTTATAAAGAAATTTACAGTGACAGAGAAAATATTTGTTGTTAATAGCAAATGCATGAAGGCAATTAAAATTTGTGTGATGTTTTTTTTATAATTAGATCAAGCTTATAAAAAAATCGATCTTGGCATGATTTGTATTCATTTTAGTGCTTTTGAAATATGAGGTGTTTTTAATACGTACAGAAATACACTATATCTGTTTTGAACATTCCAAATATGCTTCTCAATATACAGGGTGTATTTTAAGCCCATGTCGTACATTAACGTGGTGATTCCTTGGGGCATTTAAAAAAAAAAGCCTTACGAAACCAAAGGTCTGAGGTTACTTTTAGTAAGTAACCTCAGGCCTGATAGGTTTCTATGATATTAAGACTTTAAGTTTTTGAAAAATACATCTTTTCAATTATCTCAACTGTCAACCAGTGGTGAACATACGGAAGAGCCTTGTCAACGCAAAGCTTGAATAATTTACGCCAGTGGAATTTTAGAAAAAATTAATAAAATTTTTATAATTTTAATAAAATTAAAATAATAAAATTTTTCTGTCATGCAGTGTGACACAGATCCATGGTATATTCCTCTTTCCCACCTTATTTTTTCAGATACAATATTCAAATTTGGCATGGTAGAAGTACTTATTATAGGCCATTTTTCCAAATAAAAATTACCTTTTTCCCACTTCCGGTTTTACCGGAAGTAATACCAACTTCTGATTTTTATATGAAACACCCTGTATATTATTGTATTTTTGGAATCTACATCATTTTCTGAATTCAACGATATAACATAAGTGACATTTCGGCTTTTGAGACTCTATTTTACTTTTGAATTTAGAGTGCCTTCTTCCAACTGTCATATCAGTTCTGTTGGTCCCACAGATAAAATAAGGGTATGTGTAGATTGCTTAACTACTATTTAAACTACTATTTAAAAAACTAGTTACAGCTCTATAGCCACTTTGAAAAATTTTAAAGCTCTTTAAGTAGAGGAATTGAATGTTTTTGATGCCAACTCTATTCTTTTATGGTTGCCATGGTCCATTAGAAGTAATAGGGGATGGTCAAGGCACTCTAAACTCAAAAGTAAAATGGCATCCAAAAAGTAATTTGGCAGTTGAAATGTCACTTATGTTATATTGCTGGGTTCAGAAAATGACGTAGATTCCAAAAATATAATAATATACGGGGTATTACAAATCGAGAGTTGGTATTACTTCCGGCAAAACCGGAAGTAGCAAAAGTTAATGTTTTATGTCAAAAAGTGACCTTTAATAAGTAGGTACTTCCGCATGCCAAATTTGAAAATTGAATCTAAATATTAAGGGAGGAAAGAGGGGTAAAGTTCATTCACGTTAAGTTTAAAGTAACGTCATTTTCAGTAATTAATTGTTTTCAATATTCGATAAACAAATGACCAATAAATTAGCATAGCATTTGCCACTTACAAAGAGTTTTATATTTGTCAACCCTTCTCTGCGTTGTCAAGGTTTTATTTATTTATATAAATTTAATTTAAAACTTAAAACTTAAAACTTAAAACCGTCACTTTAAACTTAACGTGAATGAACTCTATACCCTGAATATGTCTCACACTGTATTTCTAATAAAAAAAGTCCCTTGGATTTTTTTTCCAAAATACATTTGTCTGAATTATGGTTTATTACAAATATTTACCAGTCATTTTATATTACAAATTTATTTTAAAATTAACTTACAATGACAAGGTCCCCCCATATCTTCACCACTGGTTTACACATTTATATGAAAATATACCGAACTATTCTCCTTATATCAGTTATATTATTTCTCTCTATGAAGTTTCGTCAATCTATGTCATACAACTTCAGAGAAAACTGAAAAAATGTGGTATTTTTCAAAAACATTAACTCCTTCAATCGTGGAGACCTAGTAAGTAGTAGAGTTAAAGCCCGGGTGGAAACCAGTAACCCCAGGCTCTTGGGTTCTTAAGGTTTTTGGGCCTATAATGACCGAAGGAATCATTTCCTTAATTTGTGATATGGACATAAAATCGAGCATAAAATACACCTCGTATATTGTTCAAAAAAATGCAGTTCATGTCTTTTTTAGGATAGTTTCTGAGAATTTATATAAGTAACGTTAATTTCTATGAATATAATATATAACCAATTAACAGGATTATTTATATTTACCAGTTTTTTTGCCAAACCGAATTAATTGTTGTCCCTAGACAATTCTCACAGCCAAATTGGTATTTGGACCCACCGTTTGGAATATTTACATTTTTTGGCTGGTTTGAGGTCGTCAATCAACGGTTGTCAGTTCTAAAGTGGGTTCCAAAGGTTTCAGACTACACATTCACCTGTAGATAATTAACATACGCCTCATGTAACATTTTTTTAGTTAGCAAAGGTTATCAAAGGGTAATTGGGCTTGAGATAAATAACACAAATTTTCATTTCACAATATTTTGGTTAATTTAAAAACTGAATTAAAATGTCTTATGTTTATTGTTGCATCGACTCATGCCATTAGCAAATCAGATCAGGTTTTCAGATTATGATCCTCGAGGATAACGTTATTGTTTGAAATGAAAGTGCAAAATATCTTCAGAATATCTTCCATTTACTACAGTAAAAACCAGAATTGAGCAAAGTGGAATGACCTCGCCGATCTGGTCAAATGCGGTGATGCGTGGGCGTGCGTATTCTGTTTTACCATGGGGCACATTTCAGTTAATATATACACTCGTATACTATTCTATAGAATACTTCTAGTATGTGCACTTCCACTTTTTTAACTTACACAAATAAGTATAAACACTGACACAAAGTATAAATGCACTGATAATTAAATAAACGCGCGCGAAATAACTCAACATCACGCCACTATTTCCCAACGTCGTTGAAGCTCAGAGGAACGAAAGCGTAAATGCAAGAATATGTATGTTAAATAAGGATGAACAGCTTGTTGTCAACTTTACGACTTTCGCAGTTGCCAGATATTCGGAAATTCGTTGATATTATTAAGTAAAACACAAATTAAACATTGTGTTTGCTTTAATAAAGTACAATAGGGATAAGGGACGTTAAAGACAAGTAAAAAAAATGGGTAAATAAGGTAATTAATACGTTTCCAGTTTTAAATAAGAATACTTTAGAAATAAATGTGACAACATAGATCTACTCTTTTTCCGGTCATTGCACTTTGCTTAATTATGGCTTTGACTTTAGTATTTTAAAGTTTTTTAAGTTAATACTCGTAGTGGTTATCTCAAGAAATAAACGATTTCATTTTTCCCCCTACGCTGCGTGGATCGCAGGAATGCGATCATCTTCAGTCCGTTTTCAATAATGATTAGATTTTTCGTATTGTTCAATGTGTTCTATTTGAATCTTCGTGATCTTTTGAATACATTCTAGTCAAGACGAATGGGAAAATTCTCTCGGAAATTAAATTTTTTTTTATAGTCGTGATTTACAATTTGAAATTATTTTATTATTTCTTTATTGTCTTTGAAATTATTTCATCCTCGAAATTCGAGTATATATAGCGTCCGAACTATGGTTGGTCTTTCGTCCAGATCCGATGATAGTCGTTTATTTTATTTTTTTTTCTACACGGTGCGTGGATTAAAAAAATGTGAAATGTTTCAATCTGTTTTCAGTCATCTTTAAATTTTTCCGAAAAAATTGTCTCAGCATCAGGTGCCCTATTTTTATTTTCGTGGTCTTTTCAATTCATTCGAGACAAAGCGAAAAAATAAAATATTTATCTCAATTTTACCTATAGTTTAAATATATGTTTCTTGATGTTTTTCTCCTTCAAACGGTTCAAACCGATACTTAGTTCTCTATCTTTGAGCTTGTCTTTTGAATTTGCAATTTTATTATTTGTATTTTACAAGAGCATATTAATCACTTTATACAGTGCGGTCGTAAATAGTCCCCCCCCCAGCTAAGTTTCGAACCAGATTAAATAGAGACACCGGACTAAAACTGAATTAAATGGCATGAAGTATACTACTTCTTAGTTCAAAATTAAAACTGGAATTTTCAAAGATGGCGCTAGCGGCGCCATCAACTTTAAAACTTTAAATAGCAAGGGTGGTCATGTGATGCCTCATTCGAAAAGTTTTTTAATTCTCTATAAAACGGTTGCTTGATTTTTAAATTTCATTGACTATTTCCGGAGTTATTAGCGTTTGAAGGTTATTTGATAAATATGGCGAATAAATGATTTTATCTCATTTTCATTTAATTTTCGCACAAGAATGTCATTAGTAAAGATTTTTAAATGGATAAATATTTTATTGCTAAGCCAACCACAAATAATACGTGAAAAAATAGAAGAAATAATCAAAGAAGGAAATAAATAAATAAAAGTAATAACAAAGAAATTGGTATAACTCTGATCACGTTAATAAATGTTCAAATTGTTCTCCCAGCACTTCTTTGCAATAAAATAGTCTATTCCCAAATTCCCTACGTACATTCCCAAATGTTTCTGGAGAAATGACCGCACACACCTGTATAATTCTATTCCTCAAATCCTCTAGTGAATCAGGTTGGGTAATGTAAACCTGCGACTTCAAGTATCCCCATAAAAAAATCCAGAGGATTAAGGTCTGGTGAACGAGCCGGCCATTCGATAGTTCCCCGTCTTCCTATCCACCTACTTGAATAGCAATGCTCCTAGATTTTTATATCATAATTCGCCATATTTATCAAATAACTTTCAAACGCTAATAACTCCATCATAAAAATCAAGCCACCGTTTTATAGAGAATTAAAAAACCTTTCAAATGAGGTATCACATGACCACGCTTGCTATTTAAAGTTTTAAAGTTGATGGCGCCAGTAGCGCCATCTTTGAAAACTGCAGTTTTAATTTTGAACTAAAAAGTAGTATACTTCATGCCATTTAATTCAGTTTTAGTCCGGTGTCTCTATCTTATCTGGTTCGAAACTTAGCTGGGGGGGGGGGGACTATTTACGACCGCACTGTATAAATTTTTTATTGCCATTGAACAATCATCGTGGCGACAAAAGTGATTTATAATTCTCACAGATCCTCTGATATCGGTGTATATCAATCTTTGCCATTTTCTCCTATTGGAATAGAAACCGATTAACACGTTTCTTCTATTATTTTTAATTTTTGTGTTTTTGCCAAATATACACCCAACATACGTATTGGGAACGTACGTATTACGTATGAATATAAATCCTCCTGACATACTCGCTTATAGAGTATATTAAGACACAAAGCTTCAATCAGTTGGGGTATTATGAGTTCTATTTCCGTCCTCGTAAATATAGAAAAATGTTAAACATTTTAAAACAAAGCACACTGTAACATTAGGGAATTGGAAATTTTGTAAAAATATTATATATAGCCCCCTCAATAATAATTTAAAAGTCATTCATCACCAGTTATTATTACTATGCCACTTCTTAAAAATAACACTCCCATCTAATGCAAAAAATAGCAATGAGAATCCATCCCAGAAATCAGAAATCGTGTGAAACCAGGGTAGATATTTATAAGCATATAAAATCTGTGGCAAACAATGACGACAATGTTTTTTACTGACCGGTTTTGATACTTCTGTAATACTTCGCTAAAACGCATTAACAAATTACTTTAACATTGTTTCACATATCAGTTTGGACATAAAAGGTAAAAAGTACAGTTTTCCCATTTTCCCCTAAATATAACAGATATACATTAAATAATTAGTTTTCTTAAGTTTGAAATAAGAGTTCAAAAGTTTTTACTAAAGTTATCTGTCAATTTGCAGCTGATATATTGATATTACCTTATTGGTAAGATGATCATAGGTAACCAATAAACCTGCTGCGTCTGATTTACCAGATTTATGCATCTTTTATCAACCAACCACCATCTCACAGGCATCATTAAACACATAGAAATTTAATGTGCTAGCATAGACTAACTGTTGGTGCTAGGTTGCGGTCATAAACTAAAATTTGTATTGGAGTGTTTAAAGCCAGAGTGATGTGAGGAGTGTTTTGGGTTTATGAACGGTTGTAATCTGATAGTGATTTGTTGTGTCAAACTTCATTTGAATTTGAAACATATTTCAAATTGGAAGAAACATGAAAGTGATAAACTTTCTGGATATTATAGAACAAATCAAGGGGATAAAGCTAATAAACTGGAACATACGGGTTTAACGACCGATTTCACAATGTATTTTAACTATCAGTTTACTGACTAGAAGTTTAGATTTAACATTTTATCTACAACTATGCACATTCTATCTAAACTTATAGTTGTTGTTGGAAGACGGCGCGGTTACCCGCAGCACTCAGGTCTTTCGATCCATTGCCCCTGCCGCAATTCGAGAGCTATTGGAAGAGACCCGTGCTATGCGCATAGGCCAACACCCGTTCTAGGGAAAGCTCTCTAATATCCTGGGGCAGGAGAAATGCTGCACCCAGATGTGTGTGTCTCTTGACCATGAGGCAGGCACAGCGGCAGAGGATGTGAATGGAGTCCTCGTCATCGTGTCCGCAAAACCTGCACCTTCTAGTGTCACTAAGGCCGATAGTGTTAAAGTGGTTGTTGAGATGTCCGTGACTTGTCAGCAGACCTGTGACAATCCTTATGCTGTTACGCAAGTATTGATCGAGTTGCGTTCGATCAAGGTCCTTCAATTAAGAGCCTGGCTTGTCGCAGCCCTTTCCCGTTCGACCATTCTTCCTCTGATCGTTCTTTGATCCAGTTTCCAATAGACCTTGTTACATAACTAGGCGGAAGCCCGTCTACTAGTTCAAACTTATAGTTAGTTAACTATCGGTTAATATGTTAATAACGGTAAACAGCTAAGTGAACTTCCAGGATCGAGTAAGATCCTTATAGGTCTAGATGTCTACACAGGATCTAAATATTCGGGGCCTCAGAAACAGATACAAAGGTAAAAAAGTCTAAAAAGATTGAAGTGGAAAATAGTGGACTAGAATATAAGAGTCTCCTATTTACGTTATTCGCGAAAAAAGCGAAGGGTGTTCCACCTATGAGTATAATTGTGAAGTTTAAGTAGCGAGCATAAAATTCAAATCTTAGTTGACGTCTAGAATAGTTTCGCCTACTGTTTCACAAATAAAGTAACCATTATCAGTGAAAAATATGTACGCAACTTAATTATAATACAATGGATATACCGTTGGATTGTAAGATACCAGAGTAAACATTACGTTTCAGAAAGTATTTCCCTTATTTCCTGGATAAGGATAAGGATAAGAAACTGTGTTTGAAGTGGAAAAATGTTTACTCCTTAAAACATTACTCCCTGTATTTTAGTAGTGGTGAGAAACATACCGTCTCTGCCACTATCTGTCCGACAATTATTATCAAATTGATATTGTTAGACGAAACCGGTCAGTGTCTGGTAGAAGGTCGATGAACGATATGGTGACTCCTATGGAGATGCCGATGTAATGCAATGTCAGTCGAGGCAAATTTCCCGTGGAGTAGTTTGTTTGACATCTCCTTCAAATAAATTACTCCCTGTATGTTAGTCTGCAGTCAACATTTTGTGGATAATATTTTACTAATGTATGTTAAGAATTTGTTCTAATGTTTTGTGGATAATGATTTCTTTAATTGGCCTTTGTCTAACCGACGTATGTGAAAATGTCCATTAATTCGATCTAAACTCGTGGAGTTTTAAAGGACATTTGACAATTTTAAATAATGCTAAGTATATTCAACAAGTACTCTTATGGGAAAGGGCACGGCTAGCACCGCTAACTGGCTCCCGCCAAAATATGTGAATTATCGGAGCGCCATCTATAACGGGTTTTTTGCGTATAGAAAAGTACTTCGATAAAAATTTCACAGTGAAAGAGGGGGAGTTACAAAAGATCTGTAAAAATCACAATGGACAAGGCCCCATATATAAATCTGATCTATTTCACTGTTTTCTCGAAATTAGATTAGAATATATATTTTTTCGAACCTTTGAAATTTACGTAGTTTTAAATTCACACCTCTATCCAACACCTGTTTACAGGCATGGCTGCCAAGATTACTTTTTAGCGTATTTACAAGAAAGCTACCAATATTTTATAGACGAATATAAAATTGGCCGTAACACCTCCCATCAATTTTATTTCGAATGGCGAGATATTATTTATAAAAGTAACCGGGCTATTTCTCACCGGCCTTCGGGGCACATTTATTTTTTTGAAGGTCAACAAATAAGTAACAATGGCTATTTTTGCCGGCAAGTTTTTTTTTATAGGCAAACACTAGAAAACAGAAACAACTTGCGATTCGAATCGAACCGCGTCGTGACGTGCATGCGTCGTCACGTCGAACGCGTTATTTTTTATTTTCTGAAATCTCGGCATCGACGGATAGAATGAAAATTATCGCGTTCGGATCGGCTGCCGTAAATTTGTCCGGATAGACGTGGTATTGACATTGATGCAAATAAAATAAACATTTTTGTAGTTTGTGTAAGCGTATAGTGACCTCTTTTTGTGGCATATAGGATAGCATGACAGGTAAAGTGACGTTTTAATTTACCTGAAGAAAATTAGATACTATTTACTATTATCAAAAATTGCCATAGTAAAATGTATGGGTGAGAAACCCCAGAATGCTAACAACTGGTTACCGAAATAGTATTAAAAAATTCACTATCAACAGGAACGATACAATAAAAAAAACATCCTTATTATATTTTACTAGAGTAAAACCATGTGCATTTCCGGTAATAGATACTTACTATTAGTTCTACAAAAACCAACTTTTCTTTTAGTTATTTTAGTAGTGTTTTTCAACTTCAAATGACTTTAATTTTTCGGAAAAATTAATTGGGAAACTAATTCCGGTATATTATGGATAATTTTCTAGAAAATTTTGCCGACTCTGTTTCAAGGCTATGCATGTTTTCGTTAATGAAATAAATGTAAAGTGTTCTCAACATGTTTACCATTCGTAAATAATTTTTCAGCTATGGTAACTTTTTTACTATATAGTGTGCTTGTTTGTGCCCTTGTACTTGTTGTATAGTGTGTACTTTACAAATGTGGTGGTTTTTAATGTGTCTAACCATCCTGGTGCAGGTTATGTCAAATACAAAAATAACTTGTAAAATGGCGAAAATTGCATAAAAGAAATCACGGAAAACTTTCTTTGGAATAATATCATACGGAAAATTTTCCAACTAACATTTCTAACTTCAAACTTTCTCAGTTTCGAAAATGAGACCGTATTTTTGAACAACTGTTTTTGGTTGACAATATTGACTTAATAAAAACAGTTAGTTACCATCGTATCGTATCTGGGGATATCGTACATTGTTTTAAAACCCACCAAGTGCGCGCGTGTGCTATACTTTCTTTGAGCTAAATTGATACTTCAATTTAAGCGTAAGGGTCCATTCACTGTAGACTTGACAGACATGAATTCGGGGTTGGATTGAGAGGTTGGGTAGCCGATGGGTGAAGACTTACATATTTCCACTACCGAATTATTTAGATTTCGGAGGTGCACGTAAAGCCGAAGTAAAAAGGCACATGGAAATAAAGTTAGCCCTCATTGCAAGGGTACCGGATTTGTCTTATAATTGCAACACAATTTCTTTTTAATGTTATAAATTATATATCACCGGAAAGATCAAAAGAAACTAGATCGCTATAGTAGTAAATTTTTGTTTAATACATGTATTTTAGAGAAAATAATTTTTGAAAATACGCTATTTTAGTACAAGATTGTTTGCCTGGAATTTTAAAAATAAAAAGAATTAAAAAAAATTACTACTATAGGGATTTAGATTAAAGTCTTATCTTTCAATACTTTTTTACTAAAAGTCGCTATCTTTTATAGTTTTTTTATAATTAGACACGAGACGAACGCCGATTTTGGGCTTATTTCGGACCAGTGAATGGACTCTTAATGGTTTAGGACAAGAAAGCACCGAAAGGTTCAAACGACCACTATGCTAATAAGTTTCTATTGTTGATTTGTAACATGCACTACTAGTGAGATGCATACAGATGGTAGAACCTGATATTTTCTTGTTTTTTTAAATTTTTATTGCAAATCCAACGAAAGAAAATTTAATTGAACATCCCAAATGATTTTAAAGTTGGTATTATTAATATTATTTACCTAAAAATTCAAAATTTATTTACCAAATTGCGTGTAATATAACCAACATATAATATCTAATAAGTAAAAAAAATAACTACCTATAAGTCTGCCAGGTATTGATACTGCAGCTGTCAGAAAGTCAGTGGCCATCAATTTAAGTTTTTAATTTATTATCTCAATTTTTACAATTCAAAATTCTCGTGTTTTCTGTTTATAGAGATTTTGAAACATTTTGTTATGTATGCAATCATTTGGAGCATGCAAATGATTGCAGTTCAAATTCCGATGTTAAAAATAAGAGGTTGCTATTTAAAACAAATTTGATTTTTTTTAGCCGGGATGTATGTCTGTGAGAAATGTATCATAATTCGAAAAAAATGTGGGAAAAGGACTAAAATGACACGTCCCAGTGATGTTGCGGAAAATAGCAATAAGAGTTTATTTTTTTCATATTAGATTATAAATAAAGTACTCTGTTTATTTCTATAATTTATTATAATAAATAATAGTTGTTACGGGAATGTGAAATTATATTTTACATATAGTGCTGTTAGCAGTTTATAGGTTTAACAAGGTTCAAAGTTCAAAAAATAGATAATAAACAAGAGAACTTGTACAAACATGTTTAATAGTGACACTGGAATGCTGATAAGAACATATTGCAATTTTGTTGAAATTCTTTGCTAGTAATTAAATAATAGATTAGAATAATTTAGAGTAAAAAAGAAACATAGTATTCTTTACGTAGGTAGCCTGTTAACATTTAACTAATGATTCCTTTTTGAAACAACCAGAAAAAATACACCATCGAGAGTATTAAGGGTCCCCCAAACCAACGCGGATAATCGCAGCACCTGCGGAAGTTCGCACCGCTTGCGATTCGCATCATTTTGTTTCCATTGCGTTAAATATGTACGTTCACACCAACACGATTTTTTTCGTTTAGACTGCGAATTGTCTGCGTTTATTACGTACGGAGTTTTTGTTCGCAATTTGCTGCGTTTTTTCTCGGATCCGTAGCAGTTTCGCAGTCTCTTAACTAAGAAAGTAATTAATAAAATGGAAAAAATCATTGAATTAGTGCGAAAGTATCCTATATTAGACGACCTTTCTCATGACGATTACAAAAATATTCGAAAAAAGTAACAAAAATATAACATAGATTCTCGTCTTTTCGTAATTGCGGCATTAATGTATGAAATTCCCTATATTGTCGTCTTTTTTTATTAATATCGTGAACCCATTTTCTTTTCTTCTTAAAGTTAGATACATAATATGATCAACACATTTATTTTTAAAGAATAATAATAATTTTACCTTAAATTGTCTTCTTCCAATGCAAGCAACACAAATGCTTCTTCTTCATCCGATGATGTATACATATTTTTGTATGATAAGTAAGTATGTAAGTACAAGTACAAATTGTTTATTTTTCATTTTCAGCAATAGCAATCAACCTTTTCGATACTGAAAATATGACGCATATGATGCGATTATATTCGCTTTGGTGTGGGGTTCTCTGCGGAGTCCACCACGAATTTCGCTCCGAACTTTCCGTCACGAATCCGTTGCGAATAATTCGCGTTGGTTTGGGCGAGCCTTTAATGATATCCGTAACCGTTTTTATAAGTTGGCACTGATTTACATTCCATCCTGAAACATGAAGGTTTTTAATGCATAATAATTACGCGTTGTTGATTAATACACTTTATTTCGTCCATTCTCAAAGATTAAAATACATGTTTTGTAAACTAAATTCACATTTAGTACTGCATCGACTAATGTTTCTCGGGATTTTAGGGGGTCAAAAACAGAGCGACCTAAAACATGCAATCTCAATTTTCCATGCAATCTCAATTTTCTCGAAAATTATTGAGCGTCCCAACTTTCCCTTTGGTACA
Organism: Pogonocherus hispidulus; assembly: GCA_963924545.1. Taxonomy (NCBI): domain Eukaryota; kingdom Metazoa; phylum Arthropoda; class Insecta; order Coleoptera; family Cerambycidae; genus Pogonocherus; species Pogonocherus hispidulus. The sequence continues at coordinate 43,312,367 of OZ004698.1, read as the reverse complement.
CGTAATACCCATCTCGTATAGACTACTCAGTATAAAAATCATCAACTTGAAATGGGTCCCAGGGGGTGAAAAACAGATAGCACCCAAAACATGCAATCTCAATTTTCCATGCAATCTCAATTTTCTCGAAAATTATTGAGCGTCCCAACTTCCATATTTTAAACACTGAATTAAGACTGGAACTCCGTTGCGGCTTTGATTCAGTGTTTTCTCTCGACCCATCGTCAGTATCCTATTTTCTAATTTATAAAATATTTGTTTCTAACCTCCATTGTCTCATGTATCCAAGAGAACAAATACCTTAAAATTTAAAATCTAGAATTAATAATTTTTTTTAGATGAAACGTCTGAATGTAGTTCAGGGGGGAGCTATAGTATTAGAGAGTCATGGATTCTTAAAAAAAATGGAACAATAAACCACATGACAGTATAAGAAAAATTGGATGATTGGTTAAATACGAAACATTTTTCCTTGAAAATATGTTATTCTGAGTTTAAAGTCTAAATTCGCAGATTCAAGTCTAAATTCAGAGTTTAAAGTGTGAATTCAGAGTTTAAAGTCTGAATGTAAATTCGTAATTCGAATAATTTCGTACAAACTTAACGTTACTTAGATGGCGTGTGATTTATAGAGACTCATGCTACAATGGTAAATAAAGGTGGATGCTAGAATGGAAATAAAGATGCTAGGCGGAACGCCATCACCTTACTAATTAATTATTACCATTACTAATTACCTACTAATTACAACTATGGTTAATTTCCATTGAAGTCTCCATTTTAATTAATAACGAAGTAATCTTCTGTTTCTTGGGTAGTTAAATGTAGACTCCGCGTGGGATGAATATGATGCCACAAATTTGAATGTTCCAAAATTCAAACTCGAATAATGACAAAAAAGTGGCTGGCTGATTGCCGTTTTTTCACAGATGTCCTCAATGTAACTCGTATAACTGTTTTAACTGTAAAGTTTTCAGCTAAACATCCGGTAAGTGTGTGCAATTGATATGTATTTTGTTAGCCACCTACGTGTTGACATGGTAACTTATTACTGGAGTTGAGATTTAGAATAATGCCTTTGCTTGTTATTTTACCTTAGACTGAACGCAGGAGGCGGACTCCAATTTTCTGACTCTTGTAAACTTTTTGTCATTATCACAAACTGTGTTTTCATGTTGCAGCTGAAGGTGTGAGTCCAAAAAATAAGATCTGATAAGATTATATGTGATTTATAGTGATCAAACATTAAGTGATAAATTAATCACATTAACAACAAGCTGACATTCTTCCCACCCTAGGCCATCGCCAGGAACTGTTTTTTCAAAAAACAAACCCCTAAATTTTAAATGACTTGGTTCCAACTCACGCGTCCTCACTGTATATGCAAACAAACATATCGTAGGTGTTAGAAAGCGTTGAAGTTTCTCAAAAATAAAAAATGAAGTCTAAAAATTTTTTTGATCATTCAAAATTTTATAATAAAAAATAATCCATTCAAAATAAACAAGGAAGCTATAAATTGCAAAATTCAACTCATCAAAATTTTATTTTAACTGTAAACCTCGCTGTAAACAGAATACTGTTTAATTAAAAAAAAAACAAACATTATTATGGCGAGAAGAAACTATTCCCATCATGGTTTGCAAAGACCATTTGATTATTCTGAATAGAAACTTGATTAAATGACCCTCATTCCTACGAAGGCGTAGAAGGGCCACACTATTAAATTTTTTCAAATTCCGACTTTAAAGTCGGAATTCTGACTTTAAACTCGGAATTCCGACTTTAAAGTCGGAATTCTGACTTTAAAGTCGGAATTCTGACTTTAAAGTCGGAATTCCGAGTTTAAAGTCAGAATTCCGACTTTAAAGTCGGAATCCAATTTATTGCACAGGATGTGACTTTTTTAAAGGGCATAGGGTCATATTTGTATAATAACAAATAACCTAGTTCATAGAGATATGAAATCACAAGTAACCAACACCCCTTACCCTCTAGATATCTAGAACTATGGTCATTCGCTCTTCATAACCATTCGGAACCAATCATATTTATTGTTATTATAATTTATAACATTTCTTATTTTAATGATGAATTAGTCTACTGTTTAGGCAGACGCATTTCGAAAAATAGATTAAATAACATAATCCATAAAAACTGGACAGAGATTACAATTTTTGTAGTCTTTGCAAAATATCTCGCTTACTATTAAAGATACACGGACGCTGTTTTCATAATATTGTGCTACTTTTTTGAGGAATGTGTTTTTCCAGGTCCCTCACTACAGAAACAGTTCGAAAGTCCTATAGAAATTTTATGCAATTTGATAGATGTGGTGATAAGATTTAACTCGAAGAACTGCATTGTATACAGCCTGTCCCGTTTTCGTTGTCTTTGGAGAATATCTTGCTTACACACTCTGTTATTTTCTTGAGAAACAAAAGCTGTTACAAAGAGAACTTATACCGTAACAAAGTGTAAATTTCATTTTTACAGATTCAAAGGATTGTATGAGCCTTTATGCATAAAAAATATTATTTTTTTATTGTGGCACAGAAAAAGAACATAAGGTGTGCTTTCTTTCAAAATTAATCAGAACGGTGTTTCTCACCACCACTAACATACCATGCAGATTCCCTTTAGATCATCATGTCGCAACATATGGTTCATCGAGTACACTTGGTATATATTTTCGAATTTCTGATTAATTTTGAAAGAAAGCACTTCTTTCAAAATTAATCAGATATTCGAAAATATATACCAAGTGTACTCGATGAACCATGTTGCGACATGATGATCTAAATCTGCATGGTATATTAGTGGTGGTGAGAAACACCGTAGTGCCATCTTCTGATCTGTTCTAGTACATCATCATTACTACCACTACGACATCGTTCACCGAGTCCACTATCTATGGCAATTTGATGAGCACAGAATAAATGCAAAACCGGTCAGTGTCTGGTGGTATTCGGCATCTCCTTCAAATAAATAAATAGGATCGTCTTTCTTAAAAACGATAGAGGTCAAAGTTATAATGATACCTGCAGAGAAATAGGTCGCTATCTGTTTGTCAATTAGACAATAATTGTTAGACGGATAGAAGCGAAGACCAGAAGAGGGCACTACTGTGCGTTTCACGAAGTTGTATCCCGGATTGGAATGTTCTGATTGTCAGGATTCGCTGGCAAATCCTGTGCGAGACTGGCACGTGCGCTTAAATCACACCACCTCAATTTGTAGCGGTCCGTAACCGAGATGTGCCAATGCATTGAATTTAACTAATAACATGACGACGCTCCATACGTTGGAATGTATACTAACATTCCAATCCGGGATACAACTTCGTGAAACGCACAGTACAGTGTTTCGCACCACTACTAACATACCAGATGCCCTTTGGACAATCATGTTGCAACATTGTTCATTGAGTCCACTACCTATGGCACTTTGATAAGCACGGAATAAATGCGAAACCTATCAGTGTCTGGTAGATGGTTTTCTACTACTACTAATTTCTTTACAATTTTTTATAATTCTGAATCATTTCTTATGCATAAAAATTTATAAAGGCGCGCAATCTCTTGTAGGTATGCGTCAAGTTTTTTTTAGAAAATGCCAAACATCTCCGAAGCGGCTAGGTTTAGGTTCATGGTATGCTCTAGCGTTTGAATTTTTAGTTTTACGCTATTTAATAAAATATAAAAATTTACAGCACGTTCCATTAAAAAAAATATATTTGCCACTATTAAAGAAACACCCTGTGCATCCCAAACTAATTTTAGAATGATGTGCAGTTAGTTTCATATAATACCTGTTTTTAATTTTTTTTGTATTTTTAATAAAAGATTTCTCGAACATTTTCGCACTATTAGCAGCCTACCCTATATAATAGAAATAGGGTTCGATCCCAGTTTCCGGAACTCGCAAAAACTGCGTTCGTGTATCTTTAATAGTAAGCGAGATATTTTGCAAACACAACCAAAATTGTAATCTCTGTAGGTACAGTTTTTATATATTATGTTATTTAATATGTTATCCGAAATGCGTCTGCCTAAACGGTAGACTAATGCATCATTAAAATAAGAAATGTTATAATTTTAAATACAATAAATATGATTGGCTCCGACTCGTTATGAAGAGCGAATGAACATAGTTCTAGACATCTCGAGCGTGTTGGTACATCGAAACGATTTAATATCTATGAACTGGGTTATTTGTTTTACAAATATCATCCCTATGCCCTTTAAAACAGTCACATCCTGTACAATAAAGTGTATTCCGACTTTAAAGTCGGAATTCTGACTTTAAAGTCGGAATTCCGAGATTAAAGTAGGAATTCCGATATTAAAGTCAGAATTCCGACTTTAAAGTCAGAATTCCGACTTTAAAGTCAGAATTCCGACTTTAAAGTCGGAATTCCGAGTTTAAAGTCAGAATTCCGACTTTAAAGTCGGAATTTGAAAAAATTTAATAGTGTGGCCCTTCTACGCCTTCGTACATTCCCGGTCGCATCCTCATCAATTTTTTTTTTTAGAGAAGGGGTGATTAAGAAAACTTGTATTTTTTACCGGAAAATCACGAAAATGGAATAATTAATCTAAATTTGTTAATTATCAAAAACAAAGGAGGAAAATAGGGGTATACAATGAATCTGTGTCACACCTTATAGCACGTAATATTACTTTAATTCTAAAAAGCACATCACTAAAATAATAGGTAATAAACTAAGTAGGAAGTATTAATTTTATGAATTACAAAACCTTTAGATATCTATAAAAAATATACAGTAGGTAAGTACCGGGATATCAAAAATTATCTTGGTCAAGGGTGGTTGTGGAATGTAAAACGTGTGTCTTACTTTAAATTTGAAATAATTATGTCACTGTCACACTGACATCATCAATAACCTACAAATTTCATACCTATTTATTTCAGTTGTAAAACAATAATGAACTACAAATTATGAAATAACGGTTTTAGTAAGAAGAAAAACTAAATTACAGTAATTGTTGGAAATGTCCCCCGTTTTGTTCGATGCACAAGTTGACGCGCCTCCTCATTCTGTGAAAAGCGTTTTGCAGCATTTCTGGCGTTATGGTTGCACATTGCTGAACAATTCTTTGTTGCAGTTCTTGCAAATTATTTACCGGAGTTGCGAAAATCTTGTTTTTTAAGTAAGGAAATATAAAATAGTCCATAATTGTCAAACAAGGTGATCTCGGAGGAAACTCAACTTCTGTATGCAAACTTATCAGCCGTTCATCAAAAAACTCGCGGAGGAAAGCAATATTTTCCCGTGTAGTATGTGCTGTTGCACCGTCATGCTGGAAATAACCGTACCGAAGTTCATCATCGTTTAACTGTTGCACAAATTCAGCCAAAAAGTTGTGTCTGTACCTTTCTGCGTTGACGGTGAAATCGAAAAAATTGGCCCAATTACTCTTCTGCGAGAAACTGCCATCCAAACACCAATTTTTTGAGCATGTACTGGCGATTCAGTAAAAACATGAGGGTTATCATTGCTCCACATTCGCATATTTTGAGAATTGATGTATCCCGAAAGGTGGAACCACGCTTCGTCAGAAAAAAAAGTTAAGTCCAGAAGATCGTCATTCATTAAATTATTGACAAACCAATGGCAGTAAGCAAGGCGTCTGGGGTGGTCTGCGGGCAGAAGAGCTTGATGTGCTTGCATCTTATATGGATGCATGTTCAAGTCTTTCTTTAAAATCTTATGACATGTTCCATAAGAAAGTCCAATTTCCTGAGAAAGACGTTTCAAAGGTTTTGCAGGCTCCTCTTCTATTCGTTGACGAACGTCATTGATAACTTCTTCTGTACGAACTCTTGGTCTACCAGCACCTTTTTTATGAGTCACACAACCAGTTTCGCGAAACACTTCAACACAATTTGTAAGGCACGCATAAAAATTGTCCGGTAATATTGCCACGTTTGGGAAGTGCTCTCGAAAATTGTCCAAACACAAACGTTGACTGTATTGCCCATTTCCATTAACTAGCGCACCCGTTCGAAAATAGGCTTCAATCATGAAAATTTTGTGCTGTGTGGTAAGAGGCATGATTCAAAAACTGGATTAGAAAATTTCAGCACAATGACTTGACAGATTCTGACACAAGAAAACATATTCAAAAATTTAAAGTAAGACACACGTTTTACATTCCACAACCACCCTTGACCAAGATAATTTTTGATATCCCGGTATATAACAAATATTGTAGAAAATCGTTTTAATTTTCTATACTTGTACGATGTTATCATTAATATAAGATGAGTATTCTGATAAATAAATTAATTAATAAAATGTATTTTCAAAATTCTAGAGATAGTTATATAAAAAGTCTCAAGTACTGGCAGAGCAGATATGAGAATTTATTATATTTAAATTGTTTAAAACAATTTTGTCACCGTTTGATAAAATGTTGGAATCAATGAACATAGCTGCAATTTCAACGTGCCAAGTTTTGTGAGATAATTTCTTTAAACAGAGATCTTAGAAAATATTTAAATATATAATAGTTAATATACTGGTCATAATATTTTCCAGTCCTGCTGTGCATTAATTTTGGCGTTGTCAAGCGTCACTTAAATGTAACAGTTTTCACATGTTTTCTAAATGTTTTCTTAGTCAGTTTTATTTTTAATGGAACAAACGAATTTTATTACCTACATTATTTCAGATATATGCTTTATGACGGGAGTGTTTTTTAAAACCGTGGCTTGTCTTATTACATTAAGGAATGGGTCACTACTAGATTCAATTACCAAAATTGGCTCAAATTTGAATTTCTTAATTTCTGAAATATACAGCGAATATTGAAGTTGATAAAAATAAAATTAGTTTTATCTAAAAACCATTTAAGCAATTATTTTCAAATTTGACATGTACATTTACAACATAGCTTCATTAAGCAACACTACTAGTACAAAAACAAATCTCACGAAACTTTAAGTCACCTTGGTATTTTTTGAAACAAGTCCTACACATTTTATTAAATAAATAACAATTATACCAATATATGAACCGTCTTCTATAAAATAGGTACTGATTTATGTCTCTTTATAAAATTTAACGTGTCGTTGTGGAGAAAAATATATTTTAATTAAATCAGTACTGCTCAATATGTACTTGTAACATCAACTAAATTAAATGGAGAAGAATAATTGTAATTAATATTAGGAATGTTTTAAAATTTCGCTGACATATTAAGAGAAATTCTATCCATTAGCTTGTTTTATACACGACGGAGACCTACTCAGGATCGGTTAATCAGTGCCTGGCTTAACGTAAATTAACCCCGTAAATTCACTGCGCCAATAAATTTGAGGAACACTAAGAAAAATAGTTGTAATATTCTTTATATAGTTTTATTAAAGCAGTGAAATATGGTAGACTGGTTATTTTAATCTATATTTATCGAAGATTAATGAAATTTGAGCAAATCAATCTTATGATTCCAAAAAAGACGTAACTAACAATTAATATTTCATAACTAATTTTATATTATTGTACTATCAGTAGTACTTGTCGTTGCATAGCTGTTACTTCGCAACATAGCACTTCGCTTAAGGGTCCGTTCACTGTAGACTTGACAGACATGAATTCGGGGTCGGGTTGAGAGGTTGGGTAGCCGATGGGTGAAGACTTACATATTTCCACTACCAAATTATTTAGATTTCGGAGGTGCTGCACGTAAAGCCGACGTAAAAAGGCACATGGAAATAAAGTTAGCCCTTATTGCAAGGGTACCGGATTTGTCTTATAATTGCAACAAAATTTCTTTTTAATGTTATAAATTATGTATCGCCGAAAAGATCAAAAGATAAACTAGATCCCTCTGGTAGCAAATTTTTGTTTAATACTTGTATTTTAGAGAAAATAATTTTTGAAAATACGCTATTTTAGTACAAGATTGCCTGGAATTTTAAAAATAAAAAGAATTACAAAAAATTACTACTATAGGGATTAGATTAAAGTCTTCTATTTCAATACTTTTTTACTAAAAGTCGCTATCTTTTATAGTTTTTTTATAATTACATACGAGATGAACGCCGATTTTGGGCTTATTTCGAAGTAGTGAATGGACTCCCTAACAGCTGGTGGATTCATAAATTAAATTAATAATGCGACTGGGGACAATATAATCAGTTTTATTTAGAACATACATAAAACCACAGAGACTAAAAACATAGACAATAATAAATACGCTTACTATCCTATTCCATCCTTCGAGGAGAGGTGGTTGTTACTGCAGATCCAACTTACTCTATCTTCCAACATCCCCAACTGTTTTTTTTTGCTTATTTGTTCTAACATTCTTTGCTTATATTTTAGAAATCATATTGGAAGTGGTAGATGTTCATTGCAACTTGATTAATACTTTGAATCATTGAATCACGTGCCATTCATTGAATGCCATTGCCAATCACATGCCATTCATTGAATCACATGCATTTGTAATTTGATCTAATCAATTACTCAACAGAAATATGTTTACCTAATTATTTTACTATTGGAATGAGCAATAAATGATACATTATAATTTTAGACTGAATATTTAATACTTTTAATACAAGGTGTAATTAATTTGCATTGTATGATTAGTATTTTTTATTTCAATCTTGATTTTTTAAATTCGGATAACACCGAGGATAATCCTGCTACCTCATATTGTTGACAGTGTACTTACATTTAGTTTATTTTCTTATTATTTTGGTATTATCGCAAACAGGAAACCATGTCTTAATGGATAAGTGACTTCATGTGCTAATTGTCTTGTCAATATTTATACACAAGTCTAAAGGAAATAGGTAATTATTTTTTAATAAAATGTACATACATTATAATGTATTATAAATTATTGAGTCATGTAATTCATTTGTAGGAGTAACTAAAGATGTACCTCTTTCAAGTTTAGTGTCATTGCCATTTAAGAATTACAGAAAAAATGAAAACAAAAATCAAAATAAATAACAAATAATCGAATCGCAATAACAAAAATCGCATAATCAAATTTATATGTGGTAAATAGTCTATAATTTGTAAAATATTATTTTAAGACCGGATCTAATTCCGTGAAATGAGAAACTGCCAAATTTTGTCTAGTTCCATGCCAGTGGTTTGTGGGATGGAACATTATGTAGGCATTACTTCGAATTTCAAAAGGATTAATAATCTAAATTTGAACCGTAAAACCGATAAATTACAATTTTATTAATTGCTGTATCAAGTAAGATGTAAAACAATACCTACAATGATTTATATTTCTTCAGATAAGTCTTATATATAATCTGTACAATTACCACAATAATTTATTACGCATTTGATTTTGGATTTGCGCGTGTTGAACCACTTGAGATTCTCATTGACGTTATCTTTTTATTTTGTCATTTTGTATCTTTTATCGAGTCTGTGGCTTAGGGTTTACAGCACTGGTCTTTGAATTCGTAGAAAGCTGGTTCTTTCCACGCGTAAGGTATATAACAATTTTTAATTAATCTGTAATTCAGATTAATTAAAAGACTCAGATCCGTATATAAGGTTTACATGGAAAGGCGGCCTGACAACTAACTTTTCATATAAGACAGGATGGAAACTGTTAATGTAAGAATCATTACATTAACATGGCATGGATGCTTGTTTGACTGTTTCCATAATTAACGAGATTTTCTAGGATTCCACCATTTCTGCGCTGAATGGTGGTTGGTGTTTAGCAACCTAAGTTTTTCCGGGGTGCTAATGAGATCTTCAGAATAATAATATACCGCCCCCTCTCACTCAAATATCGTACTTAATTTATGACAACAGATATAAATTCTGTTATTTTTCCTGTCTTTAGCAATGTTTTTATACCTTCTTTTAAATACCTACACTACTATTATATAAGGCGGAATATTTTTAATAATAATGAGTTGGCGTTCCATCATTAGAGATACACTCATACATTTGTGAGGCATGTGTGAGGCAAAATATATCCACAGTTATACGAGCGGTGGCTCAGGGTTTAGTGTCTCAATCGCTCAACTCAGAGGTCGTGAGTTCGAATTCCCATTCCACTAAACAATTTTTAATTAAATTGTTTACTCGTAGATCACGGCTTGTTCGCAGGGATGGGTTGGCAACCATCCTGGCGATGGCCTAGGATGGGAAGAATGTCACCTTGGTGTTAATGTGAGAGATTAAAATCAGTTGATGTTTGACTGTCCCCTAACTAATGAGGTTTTCCAGGTTTCCCTCATTCTAGCATTGAATGGTGGTTAGGGCCTACCAACGTAAGTCGTTCCTGAGGCGCAAATGCGGCCCGCGAAATAATAATATGCCGCCCCTCTCGCACACAAGTCTCAGACTTTCGGGCTAATCCTTGTGATTAGAATGAGGGGTAGAGATATTATTGTTAGGTATTATTATTATTATTGTTATTATACCAATCTCTACATTGCGTAACATTCAATTATTGTAAAAGATAAGGTAATCTCAAGTAACTTAATCTGTATCATCTTTCAATTACTAATTATCTTTTGTTTTTCAGGTAATCATAATGGCCGGCCATGTTCGCCGGGAGAGGACGGAGGTCGTCGTCTGTGAAGGTCATGCAGCTCTTCCATGAACTGAAACAACAATTCCCAACCATTCCCGATCATATAGTGACTTCCTGCATCACCTCCTATATCCAGTCTAACGCCCAAGGCAAAACATCCAACATCGTCGACCTCCTAGACGCCGCTTTAGCTGAAAATAATCAAGAGCAGATGGGACGACCTCAACCACCCCTGAAACCACCCTCCCTAACCCAAAATCTAGCACCAAAAGATATCCCAATCGAAGAAGACGCCCACCCACACCCCCAAATCTCGTTCGGCAAAGTTTCGGAAAAGGCAAACCTCGATCAACCACCTATCGAACGACACCGATTCGAAATGAACGAGAGTGTAAGTGATTTAAACCAAAATATTGTAAAACCCAGTGCGTCGAGTTGCAACGAAACAGTTAGTGCGCCAGCGCCCAAGGGCGGTCAGATAAAAAGACCCAACCATCTCGACATCAGATCGGAAACGTACAACAACTTCGAGAACGCCAATGATGAAAAAAGGAAATTCAACATACGACTTTCCGAAAAGTGCAAGGACGTCCACAAGTTGCTTAATTCTGTGATAAGGGATAAACCCCCGCGGTCGCCTCTAAGTGCCAAGCGTCTTTCAGCGAAGAATTCTCCAACTAAGCTAGAACGGTCTACCCTTGTTTCTCCTGATACCCAGAAACGGTTACAGGAAGACATTAAATCTCCGGATGCTCAAAGACAGTTAAGCCAGGAGGACCAATCCAAAAAAGAGACTTCTCCAGCGAGTGTAGTGAAGAAAGAATTGTGCTCCACACCGAGCCAAACGACTGACACCTTACTGGGCAGTCCAACGCCCAACGTAAATCTTTCTCTGAATGTAAACTGTTCTGTGGGCCTTGTTCAGAGTCCTCCTCAGCCCAAACGCACTTCAGTTGTGCAACTGACACCCACGCAACCTTGGCTGCAGACGCCAACGTCACCAAGGAGTTACACAAGTGTCAATCTGACACTGAGGCCTCCTGCCTCTGCCCCGCAGGATCCCATCGACATCACGTCGCAAAATTCGAGTCTCACGTACTCGACGAGTAGTTTTGATTCGCAAAAGGGACTTCAGAGCCGGTTGCAGATCACAGTGGGGCCTGGTGGGGGTAGCGTCTCGTCCGTTAGGGCCAGGCCGAGGAGTTACTTAGACTCGCCCCTTGAACCTCTGCAAGAAGTGCCCACGAGAGCTGGATCTTTGAATGATTTGGCGGCAACCTCAGAACGTAAGTTTGTAATTTTGAAAATTTTACTTTAATTAGTAGTAACCTCAAGAGTACACTGAGAAAAGGATTTAATTGAGATAAATGAAATTTCTTACCAACAATTAAATTATTTATTTGTATTTGGCGAAGTAAATATCTAATTGGTATTAACCCTTGTTAAAACCAATTAGATATTTAATACGTTTAATTAGTTACAATAATATTAAATATTTAATGGTGCCATTGAAATAAATATCATCATTTATTTCAATGAAAACATTAAATATTTAATATTATTTAACTAATAAATTTAATTGCAAGAGGAGAAAAATATTTAGAGATGGGCAAATGGTAAAATACCAGTTGGTTAAAATACGGAATTTTGAAATTTACTGTAAGTAAATAAATGAGAGATTTGAATATTTCCCGAGTAATTTTAAAATAATTTACTTTGTAAAATACCGACATAATTCAAATTTCCCGCCGATTAACCTTCAAACTTCAACATATTTTAATATTTTAATAATTTAATATTTTAACTTGTAAATCCTTGAAACTTATATAATAGCGGCATCTCAAAATTTTTCCTAAGTGGAAAGAGAACTTATATTAGAATCCTTTCAGAGTAGAAAAGACTTTTTAATCCATGAATCCCAACTAGCTGCTAGTTTTTTTAGATCCCAAACAACATTATCAAAATCTTACTAATGAAAAATTAAATCTTGCCATGAATTTTATCATTAGGTGAGGTACAAAACTCGGTTTAGATGACAGAAAAATCCTTGCAGAAATAGAATATCGAGCAAATCGAGCAAAGTTAGGAGATTTTTCAAATATATCATTTTGGAATGTAGGTATCTAAAAATGTCTTTAGATACATTCCAAAATAATATATTTGTTTTTGATTGATTGATTATGTGCTATGACATGGTGGAAAGGTTTTTCCCGCAAAAATTATTGAAGGAAATTGCAGTGCCTCTTCTTAAGTTGTGCGTTCAGCTACAACTGCCAGCTGCGAAAGAAATGTTAAAGATCATCCAAATATCAAAACGAAAAAACCGTAATAGACTAATGGTATGCAGAACTGAAAAATTAGTATTCGTATTAGTAGTTAGTTTTGTCGTCGCTTTGCAATATCTATGTCAGTAATAGAAGTGTCTTTAAAACTATTTTAAGTTCACAAAATTAAGTTTTTATTGTTTATCTGAATTTATAAAAAGTTTTATAGGAATTAAGAAGCCTTAACCTAATGTCATAGCTATTTATTTAAAATATATTCTGAGCCAAACAATTTCTTGGAACCTGTAGCTGTACAAACCATCTGGTGATACCAAAGTCACACTTTGGATAAAAAAATGTACTAAAATATCAAAGACCTATAATCCTGAACTACATAAAAGCTCGGATGTGTAAAAAATGAAGTTGGCGTCGCATTTTTCAAACACATTTTCATTGCCAGATCTATTTCTGAAAACTCTCAGAAAAACTTCGGGCTCATTGTTTCCTGCTTTTGGAACTATTTTACACTTTGCCTGCTTCAATCATTATACTGTGAAGTAATTTAATGAAGGATGTATATTATTAACTAATAGTAATAAAAGAAAAAAACTTTATATGTCATCCTTTTAGTTTTAATAGTTTTACTTAACATTGAGGTAGTTTTCCACAAAACACTGAAACGCACTCGACGCGCGTTTCGCGCATCTTCACACCAAAGGTTCCAACCTCCTTCGAGATTAATTTTACTTAATCAATATAATTTTAATGAAGACAACTGGATCTTTTATTGGATTTATGAAACATCTTCCGAGATATATTTATAAGATAGTCAAAAGGAGTTTATCATTCATGTCTGGAGGGATGAAAAAGAGCGAAGGCGTAAACAAGAGGAAATTATAGTGTACTTGAAAAGGAAATATGCGTGAAGCAGTGAAACCTCTCTGGTATGGGCGGCCCGCTATAAAAATTTAGATTGATGCTGACAGAAATATATATACAATAATGGGTAAAAAACAAGCGTAAGTTTCCTCGTAATTTGTATTAAAATTCGGTATTCAGTTGCGGCAGTGAAATTACTTTACCGTCGCATTCAACCACTCCGAGAATTCTTGGCATGCTTTCAATATTTTTAGAGTCGAATGGAACATATGTTGCAGATTTTTAATGTGAAGTATTTAAGTGAAAAAATCAATCTCTACGGTAACTGGGATAAATCCAAGATTTTTTCATTGAATTATTTGCGGTCGCAGATAAATTTGAAGCAATTAATCAATCGTTAAGTTGCGTTAGTTGCGTAAGTTAAGTTGCGTTTTCTACAAGTGTTTCTATATCACACAAGTTTGTTTATACCACTGAAATGTTTGGCCACTAAGAATATTAGAACAGCCTATACCTAATTTATTTCTTCAATAGTACGTTATTTTATTTAGCTAAAAAAATGAAATAGATATTCCAAAAGTTATTTCCGAGGTTATTTCTTTTTGCTCTGTATTTTATTTTACAAGTTTATCCGTATTTTCTGCGAATGGATTGTGAGATTTTTTAACAATGGATAGTAGGAGAGAACTGTTTGAGTGCATTTTAGGAAACAAGAAAAACGAGAGGAAAATTATATTTATTCTTGCGAGTTTTTATATTTTTCTAAGTAGAAAATAAATAAGCTAGTAAGTACATGAAGTGAAATAATCAAATTTCCTCTATAGGCAGATTGAAATCTGCTAACTTTTCTGCTTAATCTGAAACTTTTTTTATAAATATAAAAACTTATTAATATTACTTCCCATTGTGGAGTTTAGTGAAAAATATTAAACTAAGTGATATATTCCCTATTATTTAAATATTACTTATAAACTTACAATATAATAACGAATTTTCGAACATGTCAAGCTACTATAAATTCAAAGGAAATAATGAACTATAATTCACGTCAAAATTATATTTCATGTGGAATCCCGTATTACTTATTTCATCAACTATTATAACAGCAATAATAGCGATATTATTTTTTGTTGAGCTGTGACAGCTGGATGAGACAGCTATAACAACCAACACACATGAAATATCAGTTTATTTTATCCTTGAAAATCAGTCTAATTTACCCTATACCTACCCTAATTGAAGGATATACAGATCCACAAATAAAAATGTGTCCAATTTGAAAACAAAGAGATAAGATATTAGTACGTGACAGTTAAATAAAGATAAATACAACATACCACACTTCTGTCACCCCACCGCCGCTGGCTATATCGTATCGTATTCAGACAGTGGATGATATGATTGATATCTCAACTCCCACCCATGCACCGTTACCGTTCTTTCGCTAAGTTCAAAGCACATTTTACTTACCACCCACCCGTCCTTGTCTCAAAATTGTACATATTTTTATCTGGGGATCTGTATATTATTTTACGGTACGGAAAGTTTTTCTGGGATCAATATGATCTTGTGAAAAGAAAAAGTTATTTGGGTAGTCTAATTTTTCATCCACAATGGGTTCAAATACTGTTTACAAAAGTATTATACTTTTTTGTAAATGATGTTGATAGTTTACTGGCTGTAGGTAATAATTATAGTTTGCTATTAATAAGTAAAAAGATATATTCTCCTGGTATTCGTATTTACTTAAATTTATACTTTTGGACTGTTAGAACCAGGTGGAACAGTTTCAAAAGCCAATAAGTAACAAACAAATTATTACACTTATTTCTATTTGTTTTGCGGTATGCCGTCATCTGTGGTGTGTACTTTTTATTACACAATAAATACTACTACTACTACTACTAGCTAGTTTGCTACATGGGTATTCATTTTGTCAAAAATAGGCTACAGGAAGAAAGCTCATGATAGCATAAACAATTTTTGCATTTTTATATTAAATGCGGAATCATTCTATGTATTACTCTGGATACATTGTATTTCTATTATCTACGGAACGTAGACTATTGTATACCGAGTTGGCATGCTTTATTAATTTGTACTCTACTCTAAAATGTCTTATAACCAAAACCTATACCATACTATAATTAATAATAATATAGGAAAATATATTTGCTTTTGAGATGTTATAGGTAATTTGTAAAAGTAATGTAATTAATGTGATATATACGGAACTTTAAATGCTGGATTAATAACAATAACTATTTTTTTATATTAGGTATATATTAGGCAATATATTATATTAGGTATATTGAAAATTAACAAATGTGGTATGCATATACAGTTAGGTACATACCTACGTTTTGCATGCATGAGTCAGTGTGAGTGTTTGTTACACATTGCAAATTTAAGACTTCGTTTGATAGAGGAAATGTTATGTTTCAAGTTCGCACTCGAATTATTAAGGAAAACCATGTGTATACCTACATTTTTAGACAAATCATCAAAAAGTCCGCATAAACATTTATAGAGGTTCGATCTTTGAATTTGTTAAATTCATTTACCTTTTCCAATTTAATCATCCATGGGTCATATTATCATCGACAAATCAAGAGCTGAAAGTACTGTATAATTTGTCTTCACTATACCTAGGTATTGTTTGATTATTTCGAAGATAAACTTATTTTGTGTGTCTCTGATTATGAAATGGATTTGAGAGACGTTACTTGTATGAATACTTTAATTACTAGTTAGTACCATCCCAAGACTTTGAATGCAACGTGAATGCTTTCCACTTCAGTGTCAACGTTAATTGTTTAGCATTATACAGCGCCTTTCAACGAAAACTTGAATCCCCTATAATTGCAAAACCGAAAAAAAACTTCAATTCACCAAGACCCGTCAATTGCTGTTTTTGGGGGGAGCATTTTTGACAGTCAAGGTAACTTGAGAAGTTCACTTCAACTCCTAGCACCCCAACTTTAAAATTTCAAATGGAACTACACCCTATTCTAACACATCATTTTAAAGCCCTTTTCATTGCTAATACACTGCTGCATCGTTTTTGGGAATCGGTTGAGATTTGACAGAGTTATTGGCTAAAAACGTAAAGTCCCACCAATAATACGGATCGGAGCTTTTTATCTACTACACAACTACATTACTTTTTTTGATGCGTTTTCTAAAGACTATTGTCGTATGTATGCTATTTTCCAGACTTACATCCATTTTTTAGACAAATTCAAACCTTATCTCTTTTTAAATAACAAAAAAGTCACTGCTGTTTTTTGCTTGTGACCACCAAATCATTAGTTTCAGTCTGTTGTTGAAAGTGTAAAAGTGTTTTTGAAACGGTTTATTCTATCGCAGAAAGAGTAGAAATTGTTGACACGTATTGTAGAGAAGATTTTAGGTTCAGTAGAAGTTACTCACTAAAATATTCGCAAAATTGGGTACGACAACCAAAAAATCATCTTCATGTAACTCTTGAACCATTTTAAATGCTTGTATTTTTTCAAAATTCGATGAACACTTGAACTGGATACGCCAGAAGCTTGAGACACCGCTTTGATCGACTGATTATTGTTGATCTGTAAGTGACCTAAAACTGCCACTTCAACTGCTTCATTTCGAACTGGGCGATTAACTTCACATTTCTTGTTTAGAAGCGAACCCGTTGCAACAAACTTATACATCAGTTGTTTAATACTGATGACTTACATTTTTTTCTGGATGATTAGCATTGAAAATTCGTGCTGCAGCTTTAGCGCAATCGTGATTTTGATACCAAATTGCAACAATTTCTACTCTTTCTGCGATAGAATAAACCATTTCGAAAACACGTTTACACTTTCAACAACAGACTGAAACTAATGATTTGGTGGTCACAAGCAAAACAGCAGTGAGTTTTTTGTTAAGACTTAAGAAAAGATAAGGTTTGAATTTGTCTAAAAAATGAATGTATGGTTGGAAAATACCATACATAGGACATTAGTCTTTAGAATACGCATCAAAAAAAGTAATGTAGTTGTGTAATAGAATAGATAAAAAGCTTATTATTGGTAGGCATTTCTGTAGAAATTAGTATGCGAATGTTGGTTTGTCAATTTTTCGTTTTTAGAGAATAACTCTGTCAAATCTCAATCGATTCCCAAAAACGATGCACCAGTGTATTCGCAATGGAAAGGGCTTTAAAATGATGTGTTAGAAATAGGGTAGTTCCATTTGAAATTTTAAAGTTGGAGTGGCTTTTGACGGTCGGAATTGAGTTGACGGATGTTTTTTCGGTTTTACAATTATAGGGGGTCAAGTTTTCGTTGAAAGACCCTGTATACAATGTAAGTACAACGCTACCTGTTTTATTTATACTTGATGATAGTTCTTACAGCAAACAATACGCATATATGGACCGAGTATCCAAAGACGATGTAAATGTACAATGACTGGATGTAATAAATACAATTACCTACATTTTACAACAAAACTGAATAATGTGACAGCTCCATTATCCTATTCGGGGGCGTAAGTAGTGTGGCGTAAATGTCGCCGCTTGGCCAATAAAATTCTGCGAAAGATGCTTTAAACGTCGGATGTCTCGTTCCGCATAATCTGATGTGACGTTTTAAACATTTCAGCACGGTTCCTCGAGGTACATATCCATGTACATTGTTTCAGATGTGCAGCTACTGCGGCCTTGTCGAATCGAAAATAACGGTTCGCCAATGCGTGGGCCGGTGTTGGATATTTTTAGAAACCGGTGGGATCGAAAACACCTGATCCGCTAGCGCTCGGCTATCCAGCTTAGATACCTGTGGACTTGGGATTTGGACCAGTGGCAGGGGCGTGGTCCATTCCAGGATTCGGGGCTGCACAACTGTTATTTTCCCAGGTTGTTTCTTTTAAATTGTTTTTCCCTTACTTCGTGATGCCCGAATGTTACCAATAGAAATTTAGTGTATTACTTGGGGATTTATTAATTTTCTTTCGGCATTTCAGGCCGTTTAAATTATTAACTGGGGTCTTAAAAAAATCTTGTCTCAAATAGCACTGTAGATATACAAGGTGCCCATTATCTATCTCCTTACATGGCTAACTTTGTTGATAGTGGAGATAGAGAATTGTTTAAATTAGCAAAATTGGGCAGAATTATACAAAAGAGGAATTCAGTGCCTCCATCAGATTTAATTTTAATTTTCAAATATTCGAGATATTTTGGGAAAACTGAAAATCGCCAAAATTTTTAAACTCGAATATCTCGAAAACTATAAAAGACACAAATAAAATAAAAATACTGTGTGATAGTGTTTTTTACGTGAAATTCAGCGGTGATATTGAAAATTTCACGGTCATCTTAGTTTTTCAGAAAAAAAATAAAGTTATGTTTTTTTAAATGGCAACCATAGTTGGTTATGGTATCAATAAAAAGCTTATTTTTTCTGATTTCAAAAATATAATATTTAATGTACCTTTCTCTTTTCTTTTGTTTACTGTAATGAACAAATAATTTATTAACATAGTAAGCTATGAAAAACAAACGTAGGTCAACAAACAACAATAAAATATAAATGTCAGGTCACACTAAAGTCACATTATAAACGTCAAAATTAAACGTTCATCTTATAATAGTTATTGTGAAATGTACACAAACGAAGAAAAATACGATTTATTAAATATTATATTTTTGAAATCAGAAAAAAATAAGTTTTTTATTGATATCATAGCCAACTATGGTTGCGATTTAAAAAAACATAACTTTATTTTTTTTCTGAAGAACTAAGATGCCCGTGAAATTTTCAATATTACCGCTTAATGCCACGTCAAAAACACTATCACACAGTATTTTTATTTTATTTGTATCTTTTATAGTTTTCGAGATATTCGAGTTCAAAAATTTTGGCGATTTTCAGTTTTTTCAAAATATCTCGAAAAGTTGAAAATTAAAATTAAATTTGAAGGAGGCACTGAATTCCTCCCAATTCTGCCCAATTTTGCTAATTTAACCAATTCTCTATTTCCACTATTAACAAAGTTAGCCATGTAAGGAGATAGATAATGGGCACCCTGTATACAGGGTATCTATTTAACAACGAGCAATGCTCTATAAGTATGGACCTAAAAATGATATAAAAAATGTCTCAAAACCGTTCCTAGGGTATGTGGGGGAATCAGTATGATCACAAAAATAACCTTCAGTAAGCAACCCCTATGGGGCTGTAGCCACCCAAACTAATTTTTTTTAAATGGCTACACCCACTTTGTGATACCTCATTTGAAAGCTCTTGGAAATTGCTATTTAACAGTACTAAATAAAATACTTCTTAATAGTTTAATTTTTGAGAAATATCCAAAATAAATTTTATAATTATTTATTCCAATTTCTCGTTATAAATATCAAATTAAACCATTTTGATGCAAATGAAAAAACATTCGTAAAAAAACTGGAGAACACAAAATAATTCTAACAAAAGTATAATAAACAAAACAAGCATAAAATAAACAAATTGTTCAACAATAATCACAACACTTTAATTTATAGCTCTTTAAAGTAAATGCTCAAAATGACTCCCATTATTACTCCCTAAAAATTAAAGTGTTACACCCCTTCATACCCTAGAAATGGTTTTGAGAAAATTTTTATATCTTTTTTAGGTCCATACTTACAGAAAATTGCTCGTTTTTAAATGTATACCCTGTATACACCCTGTATACCTATTCCCATTCAGGGCAGTATTCCTATACTAATAATGCTGATGTTATCAAGATCCGTGTGTACAAAATTAACTGCATCTGCAGCTGCATGAGCTGTTATTCCTGTTGCAGAAACCCATTCAGTTTCTCATCGCCGTTGTCGCTTTTCGTTCGGTATTCATTGTAAAAGTTTATTGAAGAAAGGTTGCAATAAAACGTTTCCCTACCTGGCTGCAGTTAGCGTGCCTTTGAAAAATATTAGTCAAGAACCGGTACGACGATATTTAACCCAGACTTAGACCCAGCATTTTGACAGATTTGTAAATTGTTCAGAGCATTTCCATAAGAAACTGCCATGTACTCGACAATATAGTAATGTTATATACGCGATATTATTAATTAACTCAACAAGGGAATGATATATATTTTTTTCAAATAATAGAATAAGTAAAACATTCAATATATGGCGGATACGTTAGGATATATCGGCAGTATTTTCAAATGCAGGACTTGGGAAAAGGGAATGATATATATTTTTTTCAAATAATAGAATAAGTAAAACATTTGATATATGGCGGATACTTTAGGATATATCGGCAGTATTTTCAAATGCAGGACTTGGGAAAAGGGAATGATATATATATTTTTTTCAAATAATAGAATAAGTAAAACATTTGATATATGGCGGATGCGCTAGGATATGTGGGCAGTATTTTCAAATGCAGGAATACTTTATTTTTTATTAACACTATTAGGTTTACGCTTTTTTTTACTCGGGTCAGGTTCTATTTCAGGTTTTTACATATTAGGAAATCATAAAAGCGAGAGTAGTGTGAATTTAAATAGTTTCTTCTAGTTTTGGAGTTAGTTGAGGATCGGCAATTTAAATCTTAATCATCCGGTGATATTTATACATAGTGAGTCCATAAAGTCCCGCATAAATTCATTATTTTGAAAATGGAAAGTTTTCCGGACCCGTCGATTTTCTTTTCTTTTTATACTTAGGTATATATTAAATTTTTTACAGGGCGACTCAATGAAGCTATAGGTACTTACGTCGATATAAACTTTAATATTTTAAATGGAACACCCAGGAAAAACTTTTTTACGAATACGGCCATATAAAGTTTTATGGGTCTATCTCTAATAATAAGGGAGATATGCCCAAAAAAGTGTATCATAAAAGCGATGTGGAAAGTTGCACTTCGAGGAAGTGCTCTTAATATTTCAATATCTGCTCAAATAAGGCTACAAAAAATAAAAACGAATTTCCAAAATTTCGTTTTTTTTTTTAATATTTTAAAACGTACTCAATGTTAAGCCTTATGATTTTTTTGGGGCATTATGTCGCTCCCTGTAATCAGGGGACGCAGGGTGCCTTTGGAAGCAAAGTTGCGTAATTTACCTCCATTTAATCTTCTTCGGATCTCTTACAGTTTTCGAGATCCCAATGGTAAAAAGCGAATTTGTAATAGCCTGTATGTAGTAGTAGTACCTACCTAACCTATTACCTATTTGGACTTCTAAATGTCAAATGGTTAAGTATTAAAATGGCAACTTTAATTGTCACATAGTCCATTCCCCGAAACGGATATCGCATACCTCGTACCAGGGATACCTTGACGGATACGGAATGAGATATTAAATTGTTTGTAAATCATTTAGGTATTTATAGAATAAGAGTAAGTTTAATAGATGTGCATCGTTAAATAATAATACATATATAATTATTTATCACATAACACACTAAACATCGACATGGTCAATAGAGTATACAATGTGAGTTTATTACGTTTTGTTAATTATCATAATTTCAAGGAAAGCATAAAATTGGAAGGAAAATCCGGATTGCTGCGGTTACTTTAATTTACTGTTATATTGCATAATGGTAATGATAGCTATTAAAATATCGGTGTCACCGAAAACAGTGTCACATTACTGCTTTAATTTTAAACCTATTAAACATTTCTGTAATGTAGGTATACCTACTCGTTTACTATTTTATAGTGTGGTTAGTAAACTACTACAGTACGTCCCTAAATTAACCCCTCCCCCAGCCTAACTTTTGAACGAGTTCGACCGAGGTCGAGAGATATCAACCTTAAACAAA
The DNA here is from genome assembly GCA_963924545.1 of Pogonocherus hispidulus. Lineage (NCBI taxonomy): Eukaryota > Metazoa > Arthropoda > Insecta > Coleoptera > Cerambycidae > Pogonocherus > Pogonocherus hispidulus. Next base: position 43,289,871 of record OZ004698.1, on the reverse strand, counting down.
TCGTACGATAATAGTATAAAAAATACTACTTTTTGCCCGCGAATGGAATTTTGACCACTGATAGATGGCGCCAGAGTCGCTGTCGGCACATTTTTAAAATAGCATAGTAGGCCGTGTCCCACATCGTTTGAAAGGTATTTCAATTCGCTTCACACCAGTTGTTGAAAAATTAAAATCGAGTCATCCGTTTTCGAGTAACAAGCGTTTCCGTGTCTCATTCGGCGAGTGAAAAGACTATCGTACACTCTAAATATTTAAATGTTTTAACCGAAGAATATTAATGTGTAATCTAAGAGATTTCCATTCTCAAAAAAAAAAAAAAGATATATATATCTAAAGGTGTTAAATCGGGGGAATGTGTTGGCTTTCAATTAATTTCTAATAGCAAAAACACGTTCTTCAATAGTCCGCATTTTAAATCCGAAACCAAGAAAAATACATAAACAAATAAATACAATAATCAATAAATGGTAACAAACGATAACAAAAAAACGAAGGATAACTAAGCAAACGATAATAAATGATAAACCACTACTAAATAAATGATAAATAAACTCAAAAACTGTAGCATGACAGTTTGTAAATAAAACAATCAATCGTTCTTATGTTTAGAATAGGAGCACCTTAATTTTTAGTACGTTGGTAACGGATGATATACTCTAAACTTTAGTTGTAATACTCACATTTGAAGAAGCCTCTGCGTGTGGCGAAACAATAGGCCTTTTCCACATATTTTTTTTAATTTGCTTATTATAAAATATATACTTAGTTATGCCTTAAAAGTATTTTTTTAAATTTTTTTCCTCGCCAGAAATATTTTGAAAAAATTGTTAAAATTACCATATATTTCAAATAACGCGGCATTGACGCCATACTCCAGTTCGTTGTTGTCTGTTGGCTGCCCTGCATTTTGTGTTCTGTCAAGAGAAGTGGCTTAACCTAACTTTCGTTTTGTGTATTGATTAATTTGATTTAAAATGAATAAAATTGAAGAGGGATATCTTAAGGGCTGATTCAGGCAACCTTCCAAGAGTTGACAGTGAAATCACAGAGGACACAGACCAGAGGCGAAGGCTAGTGATGTTTAATGGCTCATTTTCTGTACTAGTTACGTCTACACTAAGATAAATAATTGCTTAATTCTAACAATATTACCTTACTATACTCTGAAAAAAGTGTTTAATGATTATATTTAAGGGCTATTGTAAATTAAGTATATCAATACAATAATTCACCTTATGTAATGTAACTAAGCTACATTACCAATATTTGTGTTTCCTTTAAGTCTGCTGTTTAGACTGTACTAATACATAAGTATATTAGTAGCAAATTATTGTAGTTGCAAGTGCAAAAAATTTGCAGTGCACACCAACAAAATTCAGAATAAGAATAAATGAATTCAATATTAAATTATTTAATATAGATGGACATAAATAAATAGTCCATGTGCTTTATCATCGAGATGTACCTCTAAATTATTCTAATACAGGAAATAATCTTACGAAGCTTGGAGGTATCTTGGTCTACATGTAAAGTTTGCGCTGTGTTCAAATTTATGGCTTTTTTTTGTTAGAACTTGCTTAAAAATATGTTGTATACTGGTGATTGTTATTAAAAATGCATCTGATTTTACAAAACCAGTGTAAAAAATATCAGTCGGAAAATAATAATTATTGTATTACTACTTCAGTTATGAATAAAAGCATAGGTACATTTATAAGCAAAATTTTGATAATTTTCCTAATTCTAATAATGATCTGCAACTTATTCGGATTATTTTCTGGGAATAATAAAAAATACAAGATCACATATGGATAATAATAAATCTTTTATTTGCAATAAATGACATGAAACATTTATTAAAAATACATAAAACAAAAAACTGAATGACATTAGTAATATAAGTAATATAACATATCAGTCACAACCACAAGTATCATTAAACACTTCTTTCAGAGTATAGTAAGGTAGTATTGTTAGAATTAAGCAATTATTTCTCTTAGTGTAGATGTAACTGGTACAGAAAATGGGCCATTAAACATCAAAGACGCCGCCACTAGCCTTCGTCTCTGTTCTAGGTCCTCTGTGGTTTAGTTACATTACATAAGGTGAATTATTGTATTGATATACTTAATCTACAAAAGCCGTTAACGATAATCATTAAACACTTCTTTCAGAGTACCTATAGTAAGGTGGTATTGTTAGAATTAAGCAATTATTTCTCTCAGTGTAGACGTAACTGGTATCGAAAATGGGCCATTAAACATCAAAGACACCGCCGCAAGCTTTCGCCTCTGGTCTGTGTCCTCTGTGGTGAAATGGTTAACGATTTCTACGTCACAAATATGAACTTTCTAAGTGCTGAAGTGCGCAATGTTAAGACAAGAAGGTTAGTTTTTATACATCATTTAGTTGATTCTAGCATAGATTGTGCAGTGTTGTCACCTTTAGCGAAAAATACCTAAAAATTAATTTGGTCAAATGATAATTTTTAAGATAATCATGTGGATTTGTTTTAGTAATAATTTATGGAGAATATTTCACCTAAAAATATTCAAAATTACCATTTCACCTAAAAATAGATAATATTTTCATTTTAAAATTACCAGAATGTAAATGTAATCGAAGCCAAGAAAAAAGCAAAATTATATGTGGCAACGTGGAGCCGTTCTTTAACTTGTCTACATTTTATTGGCTACTGGAGTGTGATGTCAGCGAACCGCGCAGTTTAAAATGATTCATGAAAACCGGTCACTTTGTACTTAGATAATTTCGCTTAATTACAATTCTTTAATAAATTGGGTTGATTCTACCTTTACTTATGTACCAGTATAACGTTTGATATTAATAAAATAGTAAAATTCAATTTAGTGGAAAAGGCCCATTGTCATGTTAACAAATTAAAGTGAAAAATTTATAAAAACAACTACTGTTTTAATGCGATAATGAAATTTCATCAAGTAACGGCCCAATCAGTACAATATTAACAAGAAATAATTGTTTATCTTATTTTGTTTGTTCACTATTATTTCTACGCTTTTGTATACATAGCGTATCCAAGGAATATTATAGTGATTTTGTTGTATATATTTATGCATACTCGTACTAAATTGGGTACTAAATAGTATAAATGTAAAAGTGAGCGATTCATTTTTATAATTCGTCGGTACTCAAATATACCAAATCAGAATGTAACTAAAGTGCTAATTTCAGTGTCTTACCCAGAGATATATTTTTAGATCTACTATATCACTTGCAACATATGGCGCAATCCAGATTTAATTTATTATTATCTATTCGACAAATACAAGACATAAGAATAACTCAAGATTTTTTTAATAATCGTTTTGAAAACAATAACACAAACCCTAAATCTTGTACTTACAATAAGAAGAGTATGGAACCGAGTCTTCCTCTTTTTCCTTCGAATTGTAGGAATAAAAAAATTAAGAAAATTTAATAATTACTTGACATTTTATGTCACTCAGGTTAAAAATATAATACAATGGAGACAACAAATTTCTACTTAAAGATTGGTGTGTAATTTTTCTTAAAATTCAAAGGAACTCTTATAATTTCCTATGATTACAATTTATAAAAAAATATTTAAAGAAAGTGTCTATAATGTGTCTATTGCGCAATCGATTTAATGATGCCAGATGGTTTTAAATCATTTGTAAAATTACTAGAATGCTTTACTTCACTATTTTTTTTTTACAAACGAAGCACATGAGGTTTTAATGACCTCATGAATGACCTCTAAGCATTCATCTGGGCCAACAAATCGGAGAAAAAATGAAAACTTACAATTAACACTGAAAATTTTGGTTCCTCCGTGTCTAGTAGGTATGACTTAATAAACGAAAAACTCGTGATTTGGGTTACATTAACATTTTGTTAAAAAAAACCCAAGACATTTTGTAAAGTTGAAGTTAGATGTTTGTAGATATTTTTAAGTAATCTGACCTATAGAATCTTCAATTTTACCATCATATGGGACAATGGAGCTATTTTTCTAAACAGCGGATATTTATTGTTTAATCAATTTGCGTTCTGAGTCAAGTTCTACTACTACACACATTCAAGAGACCATCGAAATTGGCCGTTTCATTTAAAATTTGGTACATGAGTATAATTTGCTGTGACGTATACTTCGGCTTGCAGATATGAAGTGTCACTTTGACGCCTGAGGATCGGTTTCTCTTTTGATTTGCCTCGGGCGCTAGTTCCTGTGAAAATGCAGAAACACCACTAATCAGATAGCTACGGTGAAGATACGGTACGCAAGCCGGTCGTTAGGGAAAATTAGACTACACAGTTAGTTGATCATCAACCATCTCCAGATGATCAGTTTTAATCATCTCCTGATGATTCCACCCTGGTTGGCTTAACGTTCGCCGAGTGCAGTATAGTGTTTTGGTGTTATGTGGTAAACTACGTCAGTGTTAAGGTTTATGATGTCAGATGATATTTAGTTGTCATTTACTTACAAATATTGGAGATCGTGCAAAAAATTTTAAAGAGCATTCATTATTATTATTTGATCTGCGGAATGGAATGGGGGCAATTGGATAGTGTAGTGTAGCTCATGCAGCTGCAGTTACAATGACACTTTTATCCTCGAATATTTTGATGAGAGTAAAGTTAATACTGCCATTTCATAGCTCCCTCTTTATTCATTTTTTCTTCATAGTAGTATGTCTTGATGTTACTGTCACAGGGTAATAAGCTACTATATCATTATAATTAAATTTAAGCGATAAAACCATGACGTGACGCCACTGTTTGGCGCGATGTGGCGAATTTGACCGACCACAAGTCTACCTTCACCCGCGGCTGCTCAGGTGATGCGAGGTGAATTTTTAATTATGAAAATGGGTGGTGGAAGTGGGGAAGCCGATCATGACTCACAGTTTGTTTATTATGCTCATCCGAGTATAACATAACGGGGCAAATGGCACTGCAAGTAAATGTTTATTTTTATATATAAGCTTGTTTTTATCGTGTCCGATTCGGATTCATCTACCGGATTAGAAAAAATGCTAATTTTTAGAATGCATGCCAAAAATGTACTTTGGAAAATGATTTTTAGATGGCAGTTACATTATCCAAATAATGTATATTCATATTTTGTGTGAATTTGGGTGTTTTAACTCCGTATTTCGATAACTAGAGTAGATAACTAAGATAGATCTTGGTCCTGGAATGGTCCTGGAATGGTCTGGGTCCCAGGCCATTCTGGCCATGAGGGGAATGAGGCAGCCGACTCTCTAGCTAGGGAGGGTGCTGCTTCTGAATTTGTCGGACCAGAACCGGTGCTTGGCATATCCTCGAGTACTGCCAAAGCAACGCTCTTGACCCGGGCTGAGGAGCAAATCCTCCAGTACTGGCAGGAACTACCACGATTAGTTCATTCGAAGGCGTTTATAATAAACCCTTCAAAAACAAGAACTAAAAAATTTCTAGAGTTAAGCAGGTTTCACCTACGAACTCTAATTGGCCTATATACGGGCCACTGCCGTTTAAAATATCATCTGTGCAAATTCGGCCTAGCAGAAGATGCTGAGTGCCGCCTATGCTTAGAAGATGATGAAACGGCAGAACACATATTGTGCACCTGCCCTGCTGGGGAAAGGATCAGATATTCATTATTTGGCAAAGGACAACTTCTGCCAGAGGATCTGAACAAACTCTCACCCAATAAGGTGATCAGCTACATTAAGAAGCTGGACCTGTTGGGTGAAATATAAGTAGGTGTGAGCCACAATAGACCACATGGTCGCGGTGGAGGGTCTGGTTTTCGGCCCACTCACTTTTGAACCTAACCTAACCTAAGATAGATCTTTAACACTCTGGAGTATTTTGAAACGATAAAGATGGATCTCAAATTGATTTTAATTCTAAACCGTCCATTTAAAATTCTCGAAAATAAACGCCTACGTAATAATTTTATTATTAATTGAGCACCAAGTGGGTGTGCTTCATTTATAAAGGTGTCAATCTAATTTCTTTTGACAGATGAATGCAGGTGTTTTGATAGAGATGTAAATAAAGTGCTGACACATTGGCCGTTTTCAGTCGTGTCCAACTGTTGGAAGCAATCATTCAGCAAACTATTCCTATTCGGTATTTTGAATCTGGCAAACAATTGAAACTGTTGCTGACTGATAACTTCCAACTGTTCAGCACGCCTGAACACTACCATTATAAAAATACAACAATACGAATATGACAGACATAAATAAATGCAATTGACTCTCGTCTTTTCTCCCAGTGCCAGTAGCCCGGCGATAGTCAGTACAATAGTATATTAAGCAACAAGTATCATAAGGGACACTTTTATCGCGCGCGTCCAAGTTTACAAAACAAGCCGCAAAGTGGCGAGTTTTCTAAAGGACAAGTGCGATAAACGTCTTATGAAACGCGTTGTTTATACTATTTTTTCTATTTTGCACATTTTACACCTACGAAAGCAAAGAAAACTCAGCAAAAAATTGAGTTCCCGTATAGGGATTTTTATACATATTCTGGGACAGTTGGTGTTATTGACGTTTATCAACTTTTCTTTGCTTGAAAATTTAGTTAGGTTATGATTTATATACCATTGGTATACCATTACCATAGCAACTAGGTATATGTTTTTCGTATCAGTCCTCGAGGATGATTGTATCATATATATAATACTACTATATCGCGGGTAGAGGCCCAAAAATTCCGAAAACAACACGGCGCCGACATACAATCTCTATCCTTATCGAGAGTACCTTAGTCAAATATGCGCATGCGCACGAATTTCGCGACATCCAATAAGCATGCAGCATAAATACTGCATCTCTGTCTACCGACTTCTTTTAAAAAAAGTTGAAAGTTGGGAAGTCTGTCAGCCTATAAACAGTGTGTCAGCTTCCGTAACCATGGAGATTGCGCATGCGCAAATCGAACAAAGGGTCTCTGGAACAGTATAGCACTATATCTTTTGTCCTTTAATGTTTTCGGAGAAACCGCTTATGGGCTAACATAGGAAACACGCGATATAGTAGTATTATATATATGGATTGTATATACTGATTAGAATTCGTTTTTCCCTTGTCCCTCGAACACGACCTGTTTTGATCAGTTGATTCAGATAACATTAAAAATTGTGATGGAACATTTTTTTGGCAGACTGACATGCCTTTGAGGCTCCAAATCCTTCATCCGTTATATTTCTATAAAGTTCTTTCTTAATCGTTTAAAGAATAAAAACAAGGTAATCATAGCATTATAGCATTCACGAGCATCTTAGTAGATACGTACTGAAGCTTTCAACTTATATTGACTAATGAGGAAAACTTTCTCTTCTAAATGAGATACTCTATATATTTTGTTATATTTAAATTATTCTCATCGTTCTAGCTGTTCAATGATAGGTATAGGGTGTTGTACCATTACTTTCAGTATTTAACTATGGATAAACTTGTTCATTTATAAAAAAATATCTCCATTTCCGGCTTAAACAGGAAAAGGGTCAGTATTGTCAGTGGATTCATTATATTCATTATATACTGAAATATTCCTAAAAGTGACATCATCAGTTCTCAATACTACATAAAACACGATCCCGTATTTTTGTCAATCCCTGTATACAAGTACCATTAACAGATAATTTCTAACTGATTCTACACTCATTAGTGACAGATAATTTCTAATAACAAGATAATAATTATTAAAATGATTAAGATTTAATTAGATTTTAACTATACCTATTTTATTTTGTATTATTTTGGTTACATAATTTATTATGTAATAGAGTATAAAAAATTTGTAATATAAAATGTCTTTAACGTTGCAAAATGTATATGAAAGATGCACAGTTACAGTCATTGTGCACAGTTTCTTTTTAAAGACATGTCAAAACATTCATGTTCATGTTCAAGACATTGTTCATTCAACCAAAGTTTACAGAATAATATTTATTCTGTAAACTTTGATTCAACGTATCCTAGTTCTTATATGTCTAGTTAAAATAGCGAGATAAATATTTCATTGTGAAAGTGATGCCGATGATTCAGCGGGCATGTATGCATTTGTTTGTTTTAAAACAAATATGTACCTCTCACCTCTCTCGAAATGGGATACTTGAAGTATCTGTGGATACTGTATTAGCACTTAAAAAAGCGGAAATTTACATCTTTTAAACCAAAAGCAGCAGACTGGTCATGTGTAATTACTTGGTTATAACCGTTTCGGAAGCATCAAAATAAAGCAGTTCCATGTTTCTTAGTAAAGTCAGTTCTGATTAACAATAATGCTGTTATTGTACTCCGTCTGCATTCCTGTTTCTTAGACTTATATAAGATTTTCATGTGTAGTGCTAAAGGAAAAATATGTAATACCTATAATATAACATTGATTTTATAGCTATGCCCGAAATTATACCACCCCTGTCGTCCCTACCTAGCTTCATCACCTCTTCCCTCATCGAACCTACCCGACCTTCTAATGTAGGTCAGAATGTCGGTCTATTCAAGGGAATTAACCTCTTCCCCTTCCAACTCCCCGGCCCCCCCAGACGTCGTGTCTCAGTCTGCCAATTTGACCTCTTTTCCTCTGGCCAGCTCCTCCAGGGTATCTCCGCACTCTTGGACAAGGGCGGATCTTGTCCTTGGAGATGCTAAAACCTTTAAGGCTGCCTGACTGTCGGAACAGAAGTAAATATTTTGCTCCGGACAGTTCCTTACTTCCTCCTTGTTTGCTGCCATTAGGATAGCAAAGACTTCAGCCTGGAAGACTGTGGCATACGAACCCAGTGCAAAGCTTTGCTGCACGCCCCTGTCCTCCACATAAATTCCTGCCCCCGAGAACCTGTCCGCCACACGAGAAACATCTGTGTAGCAGACCAGAGAATCAGGGGGGAATTTAAACTGATCCTGCTTCCATTCCTCCCTCTCTGGAAATATGACGGCATATTTCCTCTTTAATCTGAGACGGTCTTTTGCTTCAGTTACTCTGATGGCAGATATGGGTATTTCCCTCTCCGCCATCTGTGCGACTGCCGCGTGACCGGTATTTCTTCCTCCCGCCTGCCAGCTTTCAGAGTCCCGCATTCTTAAGTAGCCCGCCATTGCCTCCCTCATTATCCCTGTGGATAGGCTTGGCAGCCCTAGCAGGACTTCCAGGGCAGCTGTAGGTGTCGTCCTCATTGCACCTGTAATTCCAATGCAGGCAAGTCTTTGGACCTTGTCAGTTTCTTGGACACCGTTACCCGGCCGACGCTTGGCCACCAGACCAGGGCAGCGTATTGGATCCTCGGTCTAATTACCGTAGCGTATAGCCAGTACAGCATCCTAGAACTGAGACCCCAATTCCTGCCTACTGTTCGTCTTAGTTGCCAGAAGGTGGCCGTTGACTTTTGAATAACCTTATCGCCGGTCTAACTCGCTTGTTTCTAGGAGTAAGTGACCCTTGTCGTTAGGGATTCACGGCTTGACTTGACATTCAAACTAAGTACTTGACTTGCAGTCAGGAAACAAAGACAAGATACATTATGGTTAAATAAAAATAAGTAACATGATACTGGAAAAATACTTCTAATTCGTTATTTAGTGGAAAAACGCAACTGGGAGCCACATCCACAGACTGGCTCTTTGGCCACCCTCTGACCTCTGTCACCCGGGTCACGTCTCCCACCCATGGACATTGATACCTCGGCTGTTGATTACAATATGTCACTCAACGCGTCGGCTCACCCATGCGTCGTTCTTTTTCTTTGTTTTATACAACTTTACTTACTATCGACCCGTCCTTGTCTCTAAATTCAATATATTTTTATTTGGGGATCCGTATATACTTACTAAGTTCCCGTGCACTTTCATGTTCATCCTACTCGACAAAATCGGGTCCGTTTCATTACTTTGTTTTGATGTATGTATGTACGCACTCACCTGATATAAAAGTTATTTAATTTTCTTATTGCAAGCACGTAATAAGTAAATATAGCAGACGACAATAATAAAAGTTTATTTTTGTAACTGAGTGACTGATAAACATTATCAGATAAGGCACAACTGTCACAAAATTGCTTTTGTTAATAGTGTGCAAAAATACTTCTTTGAATTATTAAAAACTGGGTTATCTTAAACAAATACATTAATTGAGTTGTTGGTTAATAGCTCATACACAATTTGAATTATTTCAAATAACGGGTGTACCAGTGTGAGCGTACAAAAATTTACCAGGGGTGAATCAGACCAAAATAAGAATGAAACTCTTATAAAATATTCTCTGATGCACGCCTTACGAGTTACAGGGTGTTATTTTGAAAAAAAAAAAACAATTTTCCGCAATAATTTAAAAATCGTTAGGTAATTTTTGGGTGACGTGTACATCTATTAAAGGTCATTAAAACTACATGGTGTTTGTTTAACTCTGACACCTGTGGTGGCCTAGCCCTACTCTTCCTTATGACTTCCTTTGCATGTATTTTTCTGCATAAAGGAATGTAGTCGGCACTTTACACTCAATTTACTCGAAAATGGTTGATTGTAGAGCTGTGTAACAAAAGACCTTTTTTGTTCAGCATTGGTAACCGATTAAGGAAAACTTAGTTAATCAACGAAAAAGTAGGATATGCAAGAGTTATGAAGACAAAATCATAAGAAAGAGTAGGCCTAGGCCACCACAGGTGCCAGAGTTAAACAAACACCATGTAGTTTTAATAACCTTTAATAGATGTACATGTCGCCCAAAAATTACCTAAATCTACGAAACGGTTTTTAAGTTATTGCGGAAAATTTTTTTTTTTCCTCCAAAATAACACCCTGTAACTCGTTAGGCGTGCATCAGAGAATTTTTTTTATAAGAGTTTTATTGTTATTTTGGTCTAGTCCATCCCATGGTAAATTTTTGTACACTCACACTGGGACACCCTGTATTATGTGCAACTGCACAAATAGTACCTCGTATAGGTTAAATTTTACTTCACTCAAAGTAACTACTTTGAGTGAAGTAAAATTTATTATTTCTAGTTTAATTCCATGGGTATGGGCTATAACTTATTCTGAGGGTATAGTTCTAATTATAGACCAAGAGTTCACACTCTCGATGTTTCATTTTATTTTCAAAGCTGCTGCTTCATCATCATCAGTACCATATTGACATACATGTCACATTATAATATGATATAGTGTGCAAAGAAATCAAAATGTGGACATTGTATAAATTTCCATCTTGAATTAATTATGTCGTATACCGACATGACATGAGTACATGAGTACATGAGTTTGGTCGATTCTGTTATGAGAGAAAGAATAAGTTAATAAACATGAGTAAGAACGTGGTAAAAACAGACAAAGATGGTTACATTTTACATCGTTTCACTAAAGTAACATCAAGCAAACATTATTTCTGCATTAAACTCATAAAATAAGATGTCAAGTGTGGCATCCATGGATATATTATATCTCTGTCTAACTGCCTTTACACAATAGTGTATCCTCTTCTTTCTTATTGTACCAGGCCACCGTGTATATCGTGAGACCACCGAACTTATGTACTTTATATATACAGGGCCCGGCAACAGGATTGAACTATTTTAAAAAGCTTGTGAGAAAATAAATGTAGTGATTTAAACCACCGGTACTGAACACACATGCTCATTGACACACATTTGCAGTCTCTTCCTAAAATTTTGCAACACGTTCTGAAGCAAATCTTGATCAATTCCATTTACCTCTTCCCCAATTCGATCTTTTAAGTCTTGTATTGTCTGAGGACGAGTAGTATACATTTTTGCCTTTAAGTAACGCCAAAGAAAATAATCTGGTACTGTCAGAACCGGAGATCGTGGAGGCCATGGAATGTCACCAAAACGTGAAATCAGGCGACCTGGGAACATTTACCGTAAAATAGTTGCCTACTGGTATGAGCGGTGGCACCATCTTGTTGGAACCATACAATATTTTGCACCCTTCTTTGAAGTTCTAAATTCACATATATCTCCAACATCGTAACGGTCATAATGGTCATAACATAACATCATATCGGTCAGAATTGACGGAAACGGTGTGGCTGTTTTCCTTGACCTTAAAAAAGTATGGTCCGATTATGCTAAAAGCGGATACTCTACACCATGCTGTCACTTTTTGGTAGTGAAGAGGTCGTTCATGCAACTCCCTTGGATTGTTATGTGCCCAATAACGAAAATTCTGTTTGTTAACCTATCCAGTTAGATGACAATGAGCTTCGTCCGACATGATAAGTATTGAGAACATTTGCATCGTTATTAACATTTCTAACATTTGTCTGCAGAAACGTAAACGGTCTTCTTTATCAACGTCATTCAGCTTATGAACAATCTGTATTTTAAATGGGTGATAGTGTAGGTATGTCTTCATGCAAAATGCGTCTTGAGCTTCGATCCGAAATATTCAGAGCAATCGCGTGCCTGACAGCAGAACGCAATGAAATTCGCTGAACTGATTGCCTGGTCCTTTCAATATTTTCTGGATTATGAATTCTACGAGTATCACCAACAAATTTTGATACAACGCTGCCTGTTTCTTCAAAACATCTTACTCATCTTAAAATCGTGTAGTACAGATTGCGTAGTAATAAAACACTACCGTAAAAACGCGTTGGTTTATTTCCCAATTAGCCATAATGCCAAATTGACAGAACCAGGAAATCGCACTTTGACAAACATGCCTTCATTTGTTTTTCCATGACGAGCCTTCCAAAACCGTTCAATCCAGAGCCGCTTTCCAGATCTGCTCCTATGGGTGTTTGGAGCTTTATGTGTTTCAAACACCGACAGTACTGAGAAGGAACGGTTCAAAACTGAAATGACTTTTTTAATTTTGAGGTTATGTATTGATTGAGTATCTTGTCACTCAAATTTCAAATTCGTTTATTTGACCACAAATTACTGTGAAATTTTGACCTGTCGAAGTTTACAAATTTTGCTTATCAATCAAATTAAACTTTGTGACGTGACCATAGCTTTGTTTAAAACCAAGGCATTAGTCGAAGCCACAACCAAATAGGGACCAAATGAACAGAATTATAAATAAAGAACTAATGGCAAGTACTGTTTTAATACTAGAGATTTTTTGAAGCCCTTAAATTTTAGCACGTCGTTATCGTTATCGTTATTCTGCGCATTAAGCTGGACCTGTTGGGTGAAATATAAGTAGGTGTAGAAATATAAGTAGCCACAATAGACCACATGGTCGCGGTGGAGGGTCTGGTTTTCGGCCCACTCACTTTTGAACCTAACCTAACCTAACCTACTAACTAACTATTTAATAACAAAAAAATACCTTCATGTGCTCGAACATAATCCGCTTCAGACACCGCAAAATCATATGTAATATTTGTTTCTGAATCCACTATGATCAATATTTTATTATCCATAATAAAGGTACCTAATGAAAAATATGGTGCCTAATACAATAAATACAATAATTATTAAGTTTAATTAAATCTTCAAACTTGACAACTCAACTGACAATTTTCATACATATAACCTTACAATATTTGAAAAGAGTTTGAAACACCGAAAAATTTGTTAGTGCTTGAGGGGGCAGGGGAATGAAAAATTGGTACTGTTCAGGTACATCAAACTTTTGAACGTGGAACGGTGAAGTACACTTCAGGAGCTCTGCAGAGCGCTCCTGGAGCGCTCCAGGAGCAGAGCTGGAAATCGGCTCTGTTGTAGGACTCAGTATATCAGAAGTTACTCGCGAATGACATTGACGGTTGCTGACACGACCTGGAAAAACCAGAATGCTTTCAGATAAACCACCAGTGTCTCCAATCATATTTTATGTATAATTTATGAGGAAATATATTACGTATGTTTACATTGAAAAACAATTATTATTTTGAGCTTATCACTATATCACTATCAGTCACAACCTTGAAATAATCTACTTGCTGAATATTTTGCTATAAAGACAGTGCAAATAACTATGTACTGCCATGTTTATGAATTTGTACTTCACATGGATGTTTAACATCACAAGTAAACAACCTAATAAACTATTAGGATAGCGCTTGGCTCTAAGTTTTGTGAAATAGTTTTAACTACATGTATTTCCTAAATGTAAGACCCTGTACCCTTCAATAACAGTGGCGTAGTATCAGCCTAAACCTAAACGAATAAAAATAAATGTCTCTCTATTTAAAAACAATATTCGTATTCCAAGGTGGTGCGGAGGAGTCCCTCTATGTTATGTCGAATAAATTTTTTGATAGGGACTATGATATCTGGTTATTATTCTTTATATCTGGCACGTAATGGTATTTTTTTATTTTGTCAATTATATTCGATAGAGGTTATCAATTTTTCGTCTTAAATAACTCAAGGATTATCAATATTCGGAGGTGCTTTATAATCCAGACTAAACAACTGAAATTGGTTGAATTTATTTTTGCAACATTGCCCAAATAGTTGTAATAAATCTAAATTTTGTCGGAAATTGTGGAAACATTTCGAAACTTTTGGAAAGTAAGGACATTTTGTGTGTGAAACTTTTCTTCTTAATATTTTGATTCTGTAATTCTTAAGATTACCACAATTTTCCTGTTGCCAATTTCCTGAAAACTAGTTACAAATAGTTCTTAATGCAAACGATCTCATAATCTATAATACTTGGTACGTTATAAGTAGGTTATAATGAATATTGAACTACTTAATTAAAGAAAAAAACAAAAGGAAGAAATTTTTTAATTCAGTATACCCAACTCGAAAATGGTTGGTTATTTGTAACCTATGTAAATTCATAGGTGTTCATTATACCACCGACCAAAATTTGGAGGTTATGTGATCTTCTGTCCCCTTGTAGATGAGGCACTTCTATAACTACTTCAGTGTATCTATTATTTGATTGCTATTAAATATGTATTATAAAGGACAGACAAGGAGCATCAACTGAAAAAAATAATTATCAAACCAGTTGTTTTTTAATTTATTGCGTGGTCATTATCATTGGTGTTATCTTTGGAATTTCCAAGCCAAAGCTGGGTTATCAAGTAACACAGTTATATTTATTAAAGTAAAATAATATTGCCAGTTTTTTTATTACCAAATTTAAAAAACACGTTTAAAAAAGTTTGAAAATTGTAAGATGCCCTATTAATTTATAAAATAATATTATTATATTATCCTCGTTTCCAATAAGAGAAAAAAGGTTTTATTTTATAACTTTTTAATGAATAAAGATTTCGGTGTAAAATTTGAGCTACTGTATGACTAAGAATACATTTATTACTGAAATATGGCAATTCAACTATAATCAGTGGCGTAGGTGCAAAGTACACCTTCGATCTTTAACAAAAAATATGTGACGCCACAATTAAACGTTTATTTCTCTTAGTTTAGGCAAAAATTGGATATTCATATTAAGTTTCTGCGTACATTGTACACGGATAAACATTTTGCCAATCAGCGGATTCTGCTCGCCCACACGACAATGAATCGGTGAGGCCATGAAAACAAAATAAATAATTCATAATTAAAAAAGTTATAAAAATAAAAACTTTTTTCTTGTTTTTGTTACTAAAACTCGCCCACATGTTTGTGAGAAATTATGGTGTAACCCCCTGTATAATATATAATAATACTATTGGCGATTCAAATTACCGATGAGGGCGCTGCAAATTGCAAACAAATATGGACGAAGACGAGTAAAAATTTTGCATTTCATATCACAATCACATCATCTACAAATTTAGCATTCAACTGCCATAAATATAGTGACTTCATGTACTAGTTAGGGTGAAATAAAGGATAAAAAGAGTGGTAAAAGCAGTCAACGTTTCATAAGTGGTTCATTGCTAATTATATGAATTTTTTGGGTGGAACAGGTACCCTAGTTTTTGTTTACTTACATTTTGGGCTAAAATAACTGATAAACTGTATGGTGATACCATATTAGTGCTTGTTTTTTGTTAAATAATGTTTAAATTAAAATATATTCTGTTTTTATAAGACTAATAATAGAAAAGTATAGAGAAACTGCAACAAAATGGTTATGTTGTGTAAATAAACGTGTTCCCTGTTAATAAATTGTTACATGCCTTTTGGAGAAATGGGTGAGCAGTTTCTTATACTAGGGCCAAACTTCTACCTATCTTCTATCTTAAACACTTCTATTGACACGTTTTGTGGAATGACACCCATAAACACGGCAGTTGGTGTTGTGCTGATTTCTTTTGAATGCCATTTTAAAATGTAAACATAAAGATATACAAATACTAATCACGTCGTTTTTAACTTTGTAATACCAAAAAATCACAAGCACCACTAAATGATTACGTTAAACAAATGCAAATAGGTACGCGTTATTTATCATTATATTAACAATAAGAATAAGCTTCAAAAAAATACCTTTTTAAGTAGGTTCAAATATTTTTAAGCAGAGGGCGCATTCATTTTTGGAATCGCCAATATCGGGCAAATAAATAAAATGTACCTATTCACCAAAACGTGGATATTTTCAGTGACTCCGAGAAGTGTCTCCAAATATTTTAAGTAGAATTTAAAAAAATGGAGCATATATATATTAGAAAATAAAAATTTGGCACATCTAGTTTACACCTGGACTAAATTGGCACAATGAGAAACTAAACGCATTTACTTCTCTACACCTGTGTTGAGTGTGTTGAGAAAGTTTGTATGTAGTTCAAATAGCAATATTTATTCAATCAGCAATGAATAGTTTACTTGTTGAAAATAATTTTCGTATGTATATTATGCGATGTGTCAATGAAATTTCCGAAAGTTAAAATTGTAAGAACCACATAGGTAATAGGGATAGATCGAGGAAGATTGATAAATTAATGAAGCTTCAAAATTCCTATATTGAACCTCAGGACTTTGAATTCAAATGTCATCCAAGAACAAACAGCATTATTGAGGTTTATTAATTAAAAAAAGGTCACGAGGGGATGATTGCAAATTTTAATTGACAGTTTCAACACCAGGGATGAGCCTTTTGTTTTCAATTTTATATCTTTCCATCTTGGCCGCTCTCTCTCTCTCTCTCTCTCTCTCTCTCTCTCACTATCCTGAAAATTGAAAATAGAAATGGTGTTGGCACATATTAAGAGTCTCTATTATACAGGGTGTCCCTAAATTAAGAGATTGTGTGTTTGATGGTTAAAAAGTAAACTTTCTTCAAATTTCAAAATCGATTTTATATCAAAATAGTGCATTTTATCGATGTTCAACAAGAGTACCTACTTTTTTTTAACTTTTTTTAACGTAGAAAACTCTAAAATTTCATATTTTAATGACAAAACCAGGGAAAGTTACATAGGTACATCTCGTGTTATCGTATGTAAATATTTAAAGCGATTTTGCTCGAAACTGCTGCGTCCTATCGATACGGATTAAGTGTACCTTTTTTCAGTAAAAAATATTGAAATTTCATATGTCCTAATCAAAAGTTGAAAAAAAACAAAGTACAAAAATCTCAACCTAATATCCTACCCCGTATCGTTCCGTTCTCATAATAAGCAAGTGATGCAGATCGCTATCAGGAGTATTTCCGCCCCTGATCGCCCTGTGGGCGATTGAGTGTCGCGGATTTCCATAGCCGCATCACATCGCTTCTAACGTCCTGCCAGTTTTGCCTCTATACGCCGCGCCGGTTAAAAAACAATTATTCATAACAATAAATAATCATTGTTTTCTATCAATCGTGGAAATGTTTCCTTTGCATGATCTAGTTGGTGTTTTATTAGAAACATCATTTTCTAGAAGGAAAAATGAGGACAAAAAAGATTTTTTAAATTGCGAGAGACCTGCTGTTCTTCTCTCGATGTCGAAAAAAAGGGACAGTCAAAAGACAAAGTGTTTGTTTGGAAGTTTCGGAATGAATGGTATTAGGAGTATAAGAGGTTGTGTGGAAGCGTTTATTTAAAAAAAAATTTTTGTATGGCGTGTTTAATTGTGGATGTAAAAAAATTAGGTGTGTGGAATAAGGAGGATTTAACAATTTTGGGCATGTTAAACGAGGCTGTCGTAAGGACGATGCTTCTTTAGAACATATCATACAGTCTGCAGTCCGCGTCACCTATTTACTGACCCACGAACCGCCACTGGTTTATATGAAGCAAACAGTTCCCTTCTTAACCATGGAAAACACTGGTAAAATATTGTTCGGCACATCCTGTATAATCCCTGTTGTCACAAAAACAAATTTCAATATATCCAGTTTGTTGTGTAGTCCATAATTCATCATCAGGTGATCAGATACAACATGATTTCACATTTATTCTGGAGCCGGTTCTGATCGATCTTATTTGTATATAGAAATATTTAATGTTTATTTACATTTAATATCCAGCCGGCAGTAGGAAAATAACCTTCGCCTTCACACAATCTGCTTAGTAGATATGTCTGTTTGTGATGTGGTGTGATTATTAACGTTGCGCAATATTTAGACGGATATTTTTCACGAACGAATTATTGTATATTGTTGTTTTAAGTATGTGCATGTCTCTATATGATGTTTGGAACTTAGATAAAGGTAAATAAGCATAGTAAAGTAAGACACACGTCTCAAGTGTCGGGGCGGAAGGCCAACTTCGTAATAACATGAAATTCGTAAGTAGTTCTGTTGTTGAAATATGAAAACCATAAACTTTAAACCCAAAATTATAAATAGTACAAAACCATTAAAAATATACTAATTTATTGGAGAATAAGCCTTTGTTCCTTTAAATATATTTAAAATATTGGCGTGAAATGTAATTGCTTAGGTTATTAATCAGTTTTGGACGTTGATAGACAGTTTTGCCCAATCAAAATTCGCGGACGATTTTTGTTTTACTTAATTATTTTGCCTGATAAATAACTTCCATCAGACAGACACTAGCTGCCTACCAGCCTCCAGCTGTGGTAGGTTCAAGGTGAAAGCCATCCACCCACCGTATTAGCAAAGTCTACATTTACATTATTTATATATGTAGACTTTGGTATTAGCACAAGTATAAAGATCTCTATACTTGTGCTATTAGGCACCTAATGAAAAAGGAAAGATAGATTGTATTAATTTGCCCATATTTGAAGTTTTGTAATTTCGCTTACAAGTTTTGCTTTAAAGTAGAGACGGGTTTACTCCCGGAGTTGCCAGTTTGCTGGAATCTTCCCTTTTGAAAATTCCCGGAGTTTTACTTTTACTGCAGAATCGTGCCCAAAGCAACAGGTCTACATTGAGAAAATGCAATTTTTTAGACACTGTCGACTTCCGATACTGGCGTATTGAGAAAACCACCCCAAACCATCACCAGCAGTTAAATTGGATTAATCTGGCTTGTACCGAAGTGAAATCCATTGCTTATAAGAAAAATTTGACTTTTTCCTCGATCTTATCGACTATAAATATAAATTGTTAACTATCTATGCATGTGCATAAAGTTCCTTTATGGCATGTTATTAAATTACCGTTACCTAATAAAAAATAAGACAACTCATCAATTCGACTTTTTAGTTAAATAGGATTTGATGTATATAAATGTTTAGGTACCATCTCGGAAACGGTGAGATATAATATTGTACATGATTGTACCTACATGTGCATTGTACAGATATACAATGTACAAAAAGGGTGAGATTAGGAAAAAGTTGGGGAAAGTTATTTTAATAAAAATTATTTTATTTTGTGTAATAGAATGTATATATTCGCCATCAAGAAAACAATGATTGAACTTCTAATTGATAAAACAAAGTATTATAAAGATAATAATAATAATAGTAATATTATTAGACATGAAATGGTAAATGTTTTCCAGTGCAACATGAATTGAACATTTCTTTGTCGCTGTATGTCGTCCACGCGTATTTAAAAAAGTATTAACTATCTATCACATATCGGGCTCGTGTTTTTTCTGTATTTACGTATTTACATGATTTTAATCAGCAATAAATTGCACAACTTATTTCTTATTTAGGTAACCTTTTTTGTATTTCTCAGCGTTTCCTAGATACGTATGGAGACCATCTAAATATTTACCATCCTGTGTAGTATAGTAACACTAGGATTGCCTTTATGAATAGAAAAACTTATAATTTATAATAATCCAGTTAAATAACTTTAGCTTTTAGTTATCTAAACTAGGTGTTGTGATTTAAGTGCACGAAAAATTCTTGTTATCGATAAGATGCGTGGTTATCAGTTTATCTGTTTTATCATTGGTTTCCAACAATTTACGACCTATCATTAAATTTAAGTTTTTAAATGTGTTAATAGGTACATACTTATAGAATAGAACGCCCGAGTTGCTTAGTTTAATATACATGCCCTTACCGTTTTAGTGAAATAAAACCCTGATGGTGTCTTAAGTGTAGTTTGAAACGAGATAGAATGCGATCTCAAAATTGTAATAAAGGTATTGCCGATATTAATATTAGGTAGTATTAATATATTATGATGTTTTAATGTTCTGGGATCACGGTCAAGGGTTTATAAATAAACACGCGTTTCATGTTTGGTTTCCATCAAACTTTTTATCCAACTCGAATTTTATTGTTGTTTATGGGTTTTGGCATGCTCTCTAAATGCATCCGTATTGTTTAACTTCTTTATCTTAGTTAGTTTATATGTTTCACATGTTACGTAATTCAGCATTTAAAATAATTATAGGCAGCAGAATAGGTAGGTACCTATATCTGAAATGAAATTGTACGTTGGTACACGCTCTAAAACAGTTTTATGTCTTAATTGTGACGACTTATTTGAACATTTTATATGATGTTTATTTTTATAACGATAATTAAACTTTTATTCATTTAATACACTTGTGTACAAGTAACTTTAAAATATGCGTTCAAATGGTATTATATTGTTTAAATATCTTCATAGATTTATACATCTGCATTATTTTCACAATTTTTTTTTAAGTGGATAACAAATCTGTAGTCCATGTATAGGACATTTTTGTGTGTACGACTTATTTTGTTGCAAATAAATTTATTGTAAAGATATTCAGTCTCGGAAAAATCTAATACATGAAGCTTGAGGTGCATATATACTCGTATAGTGGAGAGCACAAACCAGAATGCAAAGTAAAGACATAACGTTAGATATAGACGCGTGATTTAGAAATTAAAAATATATGTACAAATAACAATTAGTACAAGTACCTACAATTTTATATCAGGATATGCTAACTAAAAATCTTTAATTTTGTTTTCAGCGCCTGTGATAATAAAACAACAAGCTCGTATAGAGAGGTTGAGGATAGAACTGAAAACTGAGAAAGCCAAACTAGTGATTATGAAGCAAGAAATTGCTGAGTTAGAGAAAAATAGACTAATAAGGGAGCGCACGATAGACGCCGAAGTGGAGAAGCAACTTTTGATGGAAATTAAACACCTAAGATGTCAGTGTGAACAATTAGCTCTAGCAGATAAAGGTGGTAAGTTTAATTTATTTTTACATATGCAGATAATTTAAAACTTTAACTGCATTTGATTATAAAACATTTTTGCGTATTTTTGTGAGGAGTATATGTAATGAAAAATAATTTGTATTTTTGTGATATTTTTAAGAAATTTTCTGTAGAAGCATACACTGTATTTCTACGAAATTTATTTATAGTAGCCACAATAATAATGGAAAATCATCAAATCAGATAACAAACCAAACAATTATAAAAAATACAAATTCCATTCAAAATAAAAACAGTTTAGATATATGGATCCAAAAATCTCTTCCAAAAGATTATCTTCTAAGGTTTTAGGATCTTTTCACTGCACTGTAGATATTAGAAAGTAACAATGGAGATCAAAGAATTAAGCTTGAAATGAAAATAAATATGAAGAAAAATAGGCTAGAAAAATAAGAGAGAAATGGCTTATTTAAAGAACCAATCTTTTTAATGACTATCAGAAAAAGTTAAAGACATGGTACAAAAAATTTAGTAGCCACCCCGTGGCCTTGTATATAAAGTATTCCATGCACAGGGTATTACATGGAACGATGATGGAACACATTCATATTGACATCTTTGCTCATAACAAAATACATACAAGGAACTCTAACCTGCTTGGGAAAAAAGAGCATTTTAGACTACATGTTTATTGTACTTGAACTTTTATCATATTTTTCTATATTTAGTCCCTAGAAGTCTGTCAACAGTTTTTTTAAATGCCCTGGTATATAGTAAGTTTATATACCTATTAGTATATTATGCAATAAGAAAATGAGCCAAAATAATTCTTGCTTGAGAAGTCGTCAAAATACCTCACCAATATTGAATATGCAGAGGCGCTATTGGCCAGAACTGGTAACTTCCAGACTAGTAGCTAGAGCATCCAACATAACTCAGTAGTGTGACTATATTGATATCTATATAGCAACAATAATATCATAGAAGTTTTTTCTATGTGAAACTTGGTGCATATTCATGAAATGGGTCTACGTACATGGCTTCATATATGTGGCTTTATATGAAATAAGTATTGATGGATACTGGAATGGAATCTGGTCTTCTGTAGTCAAAAGTAAACATAATACATAAATACAATACTTACCGACTTTGTCAATGTGTTTAACCGTAATTGACATAAATATCAAATATATAATAAAATAAATTTCACTCCAATATCTCTAAGTATTGCCACTGTCATTTGACCAACTTTGATTTTTTGCATGACGAATAAATATACCTTTCGTTAACCCTACCTTTGTTTCTAGAGGAAGAATTTTACCACAACATATACACAGGACCGCAAGGACCTTTGACTACAGACGTGCCAATAACCCGAATACGGCAACCCAACAGAAGAAGACTGTACTACCAGGGGCCTACGTCACTTCCCCATCCGGAAATCGAGGGCCCCAAGTGGAATTGTGGTGTATGTACATTCCTGAACCATCCAGATTTGGATAAATGTGAGCAGTGCGAAATGCCACGAATAGTACACGGTACGAAACACGAGGCTGTAAACCATAACCTCAACTTTGACACCATCCGAATGCTTAACAGTAACAATTTCGATTTTAATCAAGCAGCTAGATCCCTGAGCTTGTATAGTGTTCCTAATAACGCAAATAATAACAATAATGCTTTGCCTATAAGCAGGCCGCTAGGATTTGTGTTGGGTAATTCCAGGCAGCCTCTAAGTTTGCCTGGGCACGTAGTTTCTAGTCATTCAGCCCCAAACAGGTTAAATGAGTACCTAGGAAACTCTAATCAAAATTTAGTAAGTGGTAAAGTGTCTAATAGTCAAACACAACGATGAGCTGTGCTAGTAACAGTTACTTTTTTAAGAAGGCTGTAAAGTTTTTGTCTCGATCTCTATCTTGTAGAGATTAAGTTGACAAGATTAATTTGTAAATTCCAATGGTTACATTTAGTGATTCAGAGATGTAATGTGTGTGAACAATAATTGAATTAAATGTTAAATATAAACATTAACAGATTTTTGATTGCTCAAGAATGAAAATTATATAGATATTATATAGGTACATGTACTAAGGGTCAGCGATAGAGTTGGAAGAACTATCTATTATCAATAATCAAAATTTATTGATATATCCACATAGCGATTATTTTTCTCTCTCGATGTTATCAATATGTTGATAAATTATCCCAGTGCTACACAGATAGGACAAAAATACAGTCGGCAGAGAGACAGCGTCCAGGCCATTCCATTACTTGTCTGTTCCTCACCAGCCACACAAGAATGATTGAAAATTGTTCGTTATAGTAAATTATAACTTAATGACGCGAAATTCTTGAAAGTTGCTACATTGCATCAATTGAGAAGGGCGATTATTTTTTATTTATTTGTGATTTTAGTAAGAATAAACCACAAAAAATATATCAATATACACTAAAGACAATTATCGATATATTGATAAATTGTCCCAGCTCTAACATGTACCATTATATTGAGTAATGAATGCAAATTATAAATTATATTCATATGACATGGAAAGCATGTGAATTAAATGTAATAGTGTCATTAAAGTAAAGAAAACTAAAAAAGGATTTACTCAAATTTAGACACATTCCATTGTGATAAGGTAGTACCTAGGAAGAAAAGCGACATGTTTTAGCTGGTTGAACTATTTTTACCAGTATTTGAATCATGTTAACATATTCAACTTAATGTCAATTGAAAAAAAAAAAATAAATAAATTCTAAAGAATAATTGTCAAGAGTGCACTGCATTTGTATGCTCTTCCATATTATATCGCTTAAACATAAATGCAATATTTGAGGTCAACATTGTCGAAATATTTGTCTTGTGTACTTGTAATTCTTTTCGGTGGTATTTATTTTTAAGGTTGTGGTACTTGATTCAGGACATATTTTTTATCCTTCTTTTAAATTCCATGTTAAATTTTGTACATATCTTTTAATTTTTTTGTCCATATATTCAAGTAAAATTGAAAGATTACTATTTTAATCAAATAATCCTCATGGCAATAATACCTCAAGGCAATAATGTACTTGTACTTCGTCATCATGTAATTTAAATAAACATATTTTGAAAAATATTTTTGCACGGTTAAAATATTTATAAATCGTTGAAAATTTTCTCGAGAAAATATCTGTGATAAGGGTCTTGAAAGAAACATCTTTAATATTTGTTACTATTTAGATTAATAATTAATTCAACTTTTCTTATAATTTGCCTTTGACTGTAGATTTGTACTTATATTTTACTACCAATATTGTTATTTGTGTGAATTTTATAATCTGAATATTTCATATGAAAATGTAAAGGATAAAAAGTTCCTTGAATATGGAAAACAAATTAGATAATATTATTTTTAAGCAACTTACACTTGACCTTAATAAATAATGTTTCAACATATTTAGTTTTAAATTAGTGGAATAGTACAGTTTCAAACTCATTATCAAGCGTAAATGTGTAGATATGATAATGTAATATTAAAACAATTATTCTTAATAAACATTAAAAAATTAATGACATATTTTTTATTTTTCTAGTTTCTGCATCTCCAGGAGATAATATTCACATTCACGTTACACCGAGATTATCTAGACGTAAGATATCGTTTGCTAAGTGTTGTGGTTTTGTTTGTTCTCTTTTACTAACAATCAAACATCAAGTATATTTTTTTACTACTTGTAACTAGTTTTACAAATAATTGTCTTTTTTTGCCATCGTACATGAATATGAATTTTTAAAATACATTTCTTTTGTATCTTATTAAGCCCACTTAACACAACAGGTAAAATTTGAAAAACTGTTTTTTCTTATATCCTAGCATCTTTATTTTTGATATTTTTATCATTGGTTTTATCTAAACCTGAAAATAAGATATTATCTTTCCTATTGATCTGCTTCCAATTACTTTTACTTTAATTCACCAGTTTTCACGAAAAAAATTATACACACAGCTCGATGTGTCTTATTTCTATTGACTGAACTTAGTCAGAAAATGTTGTGTAGTACTTCTAAAAATGTTTGTGTAATTAAATTTCACTTGTTTTTGTTAGTAAATGTAGATACCTTGCACACCATTTGAATTAAAATTGGCAATAGCTTGATTCTATTTGAATTATTATTCCAATAAAAAAGTAATGGTAATATCAGGAAACCAACTATCGGATTACAATCAACTGCACACTACTTGATTTATTCATGACATTCAAATCTAATCTAACAAAATTGATCCTGGCTATATATACTTAATCTCAAAATTATCGAATAGTAGGCAGTTAATGAATATCGTACATTTTATTAAGTACCCCAATCACAGTTTTATCCCATGCCGTGATATATTTGTTTCTTAGATTTTGAAGTCCTATTTAAGAGGAAGAAAACTTTATGTAGTCACTGACTATTCTGTGTTAAATGCACATACATGTTTTGAAACAGATCTTGTTAGGTCTTAGACTCATGAGAACTTGGTTTATTATAACAATTTTAGCAGTATACCAACATAATTGATTTGATGTTAACTTTTAACTTTTGAAGATGATTTCGTGACAACTGTGTTTAATAAGAACTATAGAAAATAATTTCCCAGGTATTATCTTTCATCAACTGAGCATATTAAAGAAATAGAATATCTTGAGTAAACTACCGAATTCACTAATCACTAATATATATGTTTTTTAACTATGATTTTTATAAATGCATTCAATATCTGAGAAGATAACGAACATTTGGTATTTGGTTTTTTAAAGAAAATACTGTTTTCTGAATAAGGATCAGTCGGTATTTTTAAGTTTATCAATATTTCGAAAAATACTAACAGTTTGCATGCAGTGAGAAATGCTAATGTAGGAGGTAGGTATTTGTACTTTTTGCTTTAATTATTTGATTGTACAGGGTGAGTCAATATTCACTTCCTAGCACTCTGATATGAATTCTACAATTAAAATAAGACAAACAAATAATAGCATTTCCCAGAAGGAAAACAATGTTCAATTAAATTAATCAATTTAGGATATATAGTATATTTTTCTAATCCGGCTACGAAAGCAAAAACCATCAGTTGCATGTAGTCTCTTATTATTACTAATATATGTACGTCTTGTGGATTCACTATTTTAAAATCTTATATTGCCTTATCTTAAATTTTACTATATTTTTTTTTTCAGGAATAACACACTCTTGGGTATTATAAGAAGGAATACCACCTAATAGAAAATTCTTGAACTGCTGTATTTTATATCTTATTTATAAATTTGTTAAATTATTAAACCTAATTGCTCACATTAATGTGTATCGGCCATCACTTAATCTTAAGAAATTGATTGTAAATATGTTTTCTTTAATTTATAATAAAAAGAGGAAAGTGCTTATTTTGATAGAAAAATTAGTATTTTATACATATGTTGAAAACCCGCAACTTATAGATAGGTCATTATTTTTTTAATTAGGTTGTCAGTTCACTAAATAAATATAATATTAAAACAAATACATATTCCAACTGACTGGTGAAAACATTGCATTAATTGTTTTAAAATCTATTTTTTAAATAAAAATTAAAGTGTTCATGCTTAAGGTTTATTATATATCCCTTACGCATTAATCAAGAAAATGTACACAAATAAACATTGAGTGCTTCTTAGACTCTAGTTGCTTTATTTTTATATCATTTCCTTATTGCAGTATCCAAATCCAATAGGAAATCCATTCAAACTTCTGAAAGCAATTTGGACCATATATATCGCCAAAATAAACTTGAACAAACCAAAAACATTTTTATTAATACTGGATAAAGGTAGGTAGCTCTTTCTACCTAACAACTAATTGAAAAAAATTATTTACCCACTTCAAATTGAAATAGCATTTTGTAAATATTATTTCTGTCCATAAAAAAAATTCTTAAATCAGGGCATATCTATATAACCACACAGTTCTGTAGATAAATTGTAAATCTGACTGATTTTCCCAATATCCCCACCTTTATTTTCAAATTTCAAAGTTGTAAAATGGCTGTAGAATATATCGTAATTACATGTTTTAGAGTTAGTCAAAACAAACTGAGGTAACAATATTTGAGGTATGTGGCATAGAAGATAAAAAAGTTCTATGTATGCATCCAGTTACGTTGTCACCACTTTTTGTCCAAAATAACTACCCAATTGCCTTTTTGTATGTAACCTTTTTTTTACCCGTTCCGAATAATTTTCGGATAGTGATATAATAGAAAAAAATGCTCTGAATGTATGAAGTGCAATTTAGCACCTGCGGCTCATATTTGGTCTATTATTATGGCGGTTAACATGTTAATCAAACAATTAGAGAACCTTCTACACCAAAATAGTTATTTATTATATATACACAGGTATTCAAATACTATATATTATATAAATAGGTATTACAAATATTTACATTGATACAAATTCAATAATAATTCTAAAAAATACAAGTAATAATCCTACCAAGATTATTATACTGCTGTTCCTCTCTCCAGATTTTGTTTAATCTCCGCAGTATGTTCACCATAAAACCTATCCATCTTCTTATTAAATTTAGCATTCCTTTCATTGATGTAATCAATATCGGCATCATCGTTATGTATACGTCTTCTGGAATATTTACTTCGTTTTGCAATCTGTTCTTCTACACTTTTCACAAGACTATCTACAGCTTCGGGTCTGTCTTTGTGAAGACCGTGGACTATTGTATTTGGACCAGCATAAAATGCATCTCCATACTTGGCTCTTTGTTCCTCGTAGACCTCCATGTCTTTGGGAGCTAATCCCTTAATCAATCTAAAAATATATTTGTACGTTAGGTTAGGTACTTGATATACCAATACAAGTTAATTAAATTCAGTGCAAAATAATCCGCACATTATGTAAATCATATTATATTTATGCAGAACGGAATGCACAAATAGAAAGCACATTATGGCAATTATTTTGTGACTTCCGAAATTGTCCAGATTTTCGAGCATACATTATTTTTTAGCAAACCAATTTGCTTAAGAAACCAAGGCCAAGAGCCTTATATATTATGATTTTCCTCAAAAATGACTGATGCAAGAGGATCAAATACAAATCTGACCTGTATTACAACCTGTCAACGTGTAAAAGATTTTTATTTTTCATGGAGAAAGGAGTTAACGAAAAGAAAATTTACATGGAACAGTCAAATAGAAATCATAATTTGTTGATATTTAGTAACTTTTCTCGGTAATGTGTCTAACAAATAATACCTATGAAGTACAAGAAATTTAAAATCAAATACATTTTTCCCATTAATTCTACTTATATGTGATCAAATAGCTTAAATTATTACCTGTTATATTGACGAACAGCAGCAGCTTCATAGTCAGAGAATCCTTGATCAGGATTTTTCTTTTTTTTCTGCTTTTCCAACCTCTCCGCTTCAACAGCTGAAATATTTAATAGTTTTACTCTGTTATAATCTTCACCTCTTTTGGTAGCTTCTTCCCTTTCCTTTTGATCATTTAATATCCACTCTGCTTTACGCTTACGGTTCTCATAATTTGGTGGTAGTTTTTTTCTTGCATCTTCTGCTATTACTTCTTGATGGTTATGGCTACGTGCCTCATTTCTTAACCTGTGAAGTTCCCTTAATTTTTTCATACGGTCTGCCTGTTTTTGCACAAAAGTTCTATCCTCGCTCTCATTAGTGCTTCCTTCCGTTTTCGTATTTGCATCCATTTTAATAATAGTATAGTAGAGAGTTGAGTTATTTTTATATTTATTGTATTATTTCTAATTCGTTATTAACTTAAGAAAAAAACACTGCTACAAATACAAGCAAAAAGTTCACAAATTTAAGATATTTTGTGCAAATTTATCATGTCGTAGAAATAACACAAAACACAAAACACACCACAGAATATTAATCACAAATCACAAAACCGCGGATGAAGGAATGAGACTATGTTATCTGTAACCTGTGGGGAAGAAATTCTTATAGATATTCTGTGGAAGAAATTATGGGTACTTTGTTGCCAAAATTATTAATTTTATTTGAAAATTATGATACAAATAGGTATTTCTTTAAAATAAAAAAATGAAAATATAATTTGTTTATTCTCGTGAAAAATGAACATTTTATAAAAATCAAGGAAACCCTCGCGAAAACTAAAGAATATAACTAAAAAATATAAAAAAAAATATTCCATTTCAAAATGAATATCAACACTTTCATCTTTGACATAGCATTTTTTGCGCCAGTATTTATCAATTGATGTTTCATTCTTTATTTCTTCAGTATTATTTAATTCTGACTCTGACTAGCAATACTTTTGAATAAGTTCAATATTTTGTTGATCTACAATTCTAGGCAGTAACTTACTGATTAATGAAAACCCATCCTTCACCAACCCCGATCACAAAAAATGATACGTGTGGGCGATTCGTGGGGTCTTCTCCTGTCCTTGTTCTACCCTGCAGGCTGGGTAGTAGAACCTTCTGGCGCTCTTCTGTCTTGTCTTCTTTCTTCGCCTGCTAACCCACCGGGGGTAGTCTGTCTCGGGAGGGGGCGGCAAGTGCCGCTCTCGTCCTGGGTGGTGGTTTGGGATGGTTAGCAGTTGCTGTGTAGCCGGGGATGCACCTCTAAAGGTGTCAACTGGCCCTTTAGCTTTATGTAAGATACTGCGCAGTTCACGTTTGATCATGGAAGTCGACCTTTTTCTTGGAACTTCGGACGACACACCATGAAGTGACACGATATTTATGAGAGCTCAATACCTAGATAAAATACTGGTTTTTATCTAGGGCTCAATAGATCTAATCTATTCGCTCAATAGTAGGTATATACCGAGTTTCTTCACACACTCTTTAACTTTTACATCAAGAAAAGAAAAACAGACATTGCAGTTTATATATGTAACTTGCTTCCAGTGATGTGCCGGATAATTATCCATTTATAATTAGCCAGATAATTATCGATAATTATCCGTCGGCTAAAAATCCTTTCAAAATTAGCAGGGTAATGATTATAGTGCCAGTAGTAAAAATTGCCTCATAGGGAGGTATATTGGAACTTTTATTTATTTTTTAATTTAATTTAGTTAATGATGAGGATTGCGGTATTATAAAATAAAATACAAAATAATCCCTGCTATCTCTAGATTTAATTTCTCCTTATCTATGACTTATAATATGATGACCTAATAATACCTATTATGCTTACCTACCTAGTAGGTAAAAATAAATAGATATTTTATTGGTAATTGCGAAAAAGTTATTCTGATGTGTGAAAAATTAAAAAACTGTATATTCTGCTAACGGCTAATTATAATATTTTTAGCCGGCTAAATGCTAATTATATAATTAGCATTGGCTAAATATATAATTAGCGGCTAAAAACCCATCACTGCTTGCTTCCAGTTTATATGTAAGTTGTTTGCAATTTATAAGTAAGTAGATGACTTTATATATAACTTGCTTATTTTATATGCAACTTATATTGTTGAATGCGCAAACTCCTCTCCGAACCAAGAAATCATGTTGTAGTCACAGAAACCGATGAAACGTAATATACTTTTTCCATTCTATAATCTTTATTTCTGTGCTCTGCGCGGTTTGTGTTTGTGGCATAGAAACTTAAAATTTTCTATGGTACTATGTTTTGTGGTTATGTTAATGTATTTTTTGGTTATGTATTTCTGATGGTTTTGTAGTATCTAATACTATTTAATTTAAATAAAACATGTCTAAAGGGGGCATAGATGTTATAGTTGACAGTTTGAAACAGCACCCTCATTGTCCACATGGACCTACATTACTATTTTCTAGAGAAGTAAAAGGCGTGAGGAAAAAGTTCTTTGCATGTTCTACATGTAGAGACCGAAAACATTGTAATTTCTTTCTGTGGGAAAACGAAAGAAATAAACTAACTTCGTCAAAAATAAATATGTGGGAGCAAGAAAAACAGAAATACTTAAGACACATTAATCACAGAAAAATGTTTCTTACTTTAAATAAAGTCCTTAGTTTACCTCCTGCAAAACGGACATATTGCCAACAATGTTCAGAATTTGTTTTAAAAATTAATACAATGAAACACAAAGATCACCATTTATTGAAAGGATTGACAGATTATCAGTTAAATCATCCATCGGAAACTTTATTACCAGCAGATGATGCCAAGAAAGAAGCTCAGTTTTTATTTTCAAAATGTTCGGTAGAAGCTGTTGCAAATATTTTTACAAATCTAGGATATAAGTAAGTACAGATAATATTTTTTACTATGTAGTATTAATGCAATTTATTTGTAGAAACGTAATTTGTATAGGAACACCAAGAATTCATGAATATATACGAAATAACTGTGAAACTATGAACAGCATTTTATTAGATATTGACAGTAGATTCCATAATTTTTTTGGACCTTTGGAATACATTTGGTATAATTCATTTAATCACTATTTTTTCTTTAACGAGGCAAGAACCGTTTTTAATGATTTTTTGAAATCCACCAAGTGCGTCTTTACTCCATTAATTTATCGGTAATTTATGATTTTAAAACTATCCTGATTGTAGAGGAAGAAATACAGTCCTTATTACCGATCCACCTTTTGGTGGTAGAGTGGAACCATTGGCGTTTACTTTAACTACAATAAATAATGAATACAAGAGTTTTAATGCAATAGAAAATGATCTTCCAATGTTTTGGGTGTTTCCATATTTTATGGAACCACAAATTTTAAATAACTTACCAAATTTTAAAATGTTAGATTATAAAGTACTTTATGACAATCATTTATTATTTCAAAATGGCCCAAAAGGAAGAAAGCAGGGGTCACCTGTAAGAATTTTTACTAATGTTGATCCAAGGTTAGTATGTATTACATTGTAAATTTAAAATAACAATTCTTTATGTTTGAATAATGAAGATGAATTCTATGTGCATTGTTTTTATCAAACTAGACTTCTGATTATTACAGATTGATCGAATTACCAGATGGGTATAAATTTTGTGTAGTTTGTAAAAGGTGGGTTTCTGAGGAAAATAGACATTGTGATTTGTGCAATAGTTGTACTTCAAAAGATGGACGGACTTATGTACACTGCAAAATTTGCAAAAGGTGTGTTAAACCTACTTGGAAACATTGTATAACATGTGAAAGATGCACACAAGTTGATCATAAGTGCATTGTTTTAAAATTTTGCAAGGTAAACTCTAGCTATAGTTGGAAACCGAATTGAAGTTACGCACATCTTTGGTTAAACTGGTGTAAACATTTATAAAACCGAAATGTCAATATAATTAAATTGACAAAATCAAAATATAGATCTAGTTGATTTAATTAATTTTTAGTGTTTTCTTGTAAATAACATTACTATCTTAAAATCTGATGGATCGATGACTTGCATGACTTAAATTCGAGCTTCGACTTTATTACATCCTAGTTTTATTAATAAGTTAAATTTATGATTGTTGAAGTAAGAAAATGTTCCTCAAAAATTTATGTCCTTAAATTCTTCATTTCAGAAATGTTTTCACTGCAATGAACAGGGTCATAAAAAGAATGATTGTCCACAAATAAATTCTAAAGCAATCACAAAACGAAAAAAGGATAGGAAAACACCAAGGAAAAAAATGAAAATCGTTTAAGTAAATGTAAAAATTACAAATTATGTATTCTATGTAAATATAACTATTTGTTGTTTGTTATTCTCGTTGTACAAATAAATATAGGTATCACATACTTATAAGTACTTAAACTAGTATTTTTTAACTTACTTGCAGTAGTAGGTAACAAATATAATAGGTAAAATAAGTACAATATGATTATTTAAAATTCTATGTACCTAAGTATTTTTATGTTTTATTACATATTATGTTATTACTTATTTGTATCTATAGGTACATATACAGGGTGGCCCAATAGTGTGACAAAGTCCCATAGCTGCTTTATGGTTGCAGATACAATTACAATTTTTTGGGCCATCGTAAACCTCCTTGAGGCGCACATTTTAAAAATATTTTAACATGTACAGATTGTTCAGATTTTCCGGGCCATATCAAACTTATGTTTTTTTAAATGAAAAGTACTATTTTTTATTACATATTTGGATTCCGCTTGTCATTCTGATTCTAGCAATATATGGTTTTAAGGGTTTATACAGGGCCGTTCAGAAGATATGAGCATTTCTGTGTCGAAATCGCAATGACTCGGACGCCCTGTATATTGTGTAGGGAAGTAACTAGAGACCATTTCATGCTACCATAAACCAATTTATATGGTCTACTGTTATTCCCTTCACAGATATCTTCACAATGTAATTGTTTGTATACGGGGCATTGAGGAACGCGGAACCATCATTTTCTCAATTTTTTTAAATG
Organism: Pogonocherus hispidulus; assembly: GCA_963924545.1. Taxonomy (NCBI): domain Eukaryota; kingdom Metazoa; phylum Arthropoda; class Insecta; order Coleoptera; family Cerambycidae; genus Pogonocherus; species Pogonocherus hispidulus. Next base: position 43,256,111 of record OZ004698.1, on the reverse strand, counting down.
GAACACCCTATATTTTATATCGTTTTCATAAAGCTGTTTCAAAGACCTTTCATGTACGTTATTTCCTTGAAAAATAGACACTATACACAATTACATATTAAAAACAGTCAACTCTTTATAAAACGGAATCATAAGTATCTGAAGTTAAAGTGCCGCATGTTCCGCCTTTTGCATTGCATTCTTATTGAACGTTACATTTAATACATAATAGGCAGTTTTCCAAGTCGTCATTAAATTTTATTTCAAAATGACCACTAAAACTACGTACACATGTTAAAAATTATATTTTGAATCCTACAAAATATTATTGTTACTTTGAAAGTATGAAACAAATCTAATTTACTATGGCTATATTGATATTTTCCTGTATAAACTCAATTTCCAATGTAATTCCAATATAAAACCTCGTATAACTCAGAAATTTGAAGGTTTAGGTATATGAATTGTTTAATATAAGTGAAAGGTCTTTGATACAGCTTTATGAAAACGATATAAAATATAGGGTGTTCCATTTAAAAAAATTGAGAAAATGATGGTTCCGCGTTCCTCAATGCCCCGTATACAAACAATAACATTGTGAAGATATCTGTAAAGGGAATAACAGTAGACCATATAAATTGGTTTATGGTAGCATGAAATGGTCTCTAGTTACTTCCCTACACAATATACAGGGCGTCCGAGTCATTGCGATTTCGACACAGAAATGCTCATATCTTCTGAACGGCCCTGTATAAACCCTTAAAACCATATATTGCTAGAATCAGAATGACAAGCGGAATCCAAATATGTAATAAAAAATAGTACTTTCTATTTAAAAAAACATAAGTTTGATATGGCCCGGAAAATCTGAACATTCTGTACATGTTAAAATATTTTTAAAATGTGCGCCTCAAGGAAGTTTACGATGGCCCAAAAAATTGTAATTGTATCTGCAACCATAAAGCAGCCATGGGACTTTGTCACACTATTGGGCCACCCTGTATATCTACTTATAGCTTACATACCTAAGTACTAAGAGCTTAACTTACCTATAGAAGTATGTATAGATTATAGAAATACCCCTACCTGTACCCTATAATGATGAGAGATAGATACTGGGGTAGTTATACTTCATTTCTATTTTTTATTATGAATATTGAATAATTCAGTGGTGGCATAATACCCAAATAAATAAGAGTAATTAAACAATGCCACAAATAAATACTTTCATACATTATAATAATTGAATACTTATACCATTTCAAGAATATGAATGAAGTGCGCGAGATATATAGAGCAAAAGTTAAGTATAGGTTGGTAGTTGGGAAAAGAAAAAATCGCCAAGAACATACATTTCAACACATCCTATTTTCTACCTAATTAACTTACCTGAAGTGAGAGAAGACACAAATGAAAGATATTTGTAGATAAATCCATAAGCGAACCACTCATACTGATTAAGTACGAATAACCATATATGTTTGGTATAAATATACCTAGGTAGGTACGGGGTGAGATTAGTAGGTATACCTTCAGGTAGGATTTTTTATACTTTTATAAATATGGTAGCACATAACATAAAAACAATAAGAAAGGGAAGTTTGTTTCTAGTACAAATGTTTCAAGTTCCAGTAAAATTGCACGATATATTATAAGTAGGTACCTGCTTGTTTTAATAAATTTTTATGTTTTCCTGAACTCGGCCAGGATACTCGCGAACTGTCAACTGGTTTAGGTACCTATAATCTAGCAAACTATGTTTGATTTGAACCCTTCCTTCATCAAGTAGCATAATAATTATTGTTGGATCTAAAACAGAAGACGCGCGCGGCAGTGAAAATTTTAAGCTGTGATCATGAACTAACCTAACTCCTAACTCTCAAGTACCTAGGTGCATTGTATACATTTGTAATCTTCATGATGAAGTGTTGTGAAAACTTAGGAGTTGATAATTATTTGAAAGATCAGTGTAGTGCGTTTTAGAGATTTTGAACTTTGCGGGCTTCAAGTATTGGCAATTGTTGCAATACCTACTTACAAAATATAATGTTGAAACAAGTAACTTTCAAACCACCATAATCCCTTGAAATCAGGACAAAAAATGTTTGCTTCATGTTCAAGAATTTACAATTTATCGAGGGTAAGTACAAGATTCAAAATGAGTTTTCTTTTGCTTTTAATTATAGGCAGGCACAGTGTAATGCTAAAGAAAGCATTATACCACAGATCATTGCATTATAATGCGGTATAGGTATCTACTAGATATCACAAAATATCTCTAGATATCTACTAGATAGTTACTAACTTTGTATGTACCTACATATGAGTAACTAAATAAATTTAGTTAGTCATATGTGTACCTATATGTACTAACTCTACTAGAATAGGTATCGTATTTTTTATGTACTAACATGTAGGTATCTCCTAGTTAGTACATATAGCATTAAGATAGGACTCTAGCATTAAGTATCTACTACTATCAGAATGAATAGATTACAGACAGTGACTATTTCTTTCTATAGTCACTGTTACAGATAGGTATCTATATTATTTTTCATTCTCCCCCCTACGAAACTATAATTTTCTATTTTAAAGAGGCGAGCGAAAGCGAAAGTAAAACATGCTAGGTCGGTTGCTAGGCATGAACAACTTTCGCGCCCTGGACGACGAAAAAATAAAACGTCAAATTATTAAGTAATTCAAATTTTTATTTAGAATGGAAATTTTATGGCAATACACCGCCTATTTTATATAAAATCGAGGGGAGAATGAAAAGTTTAATACATTACACGCTGCAAAAGCCCTTTCAGGTGCTCGGAGATATTCAAATAGCCTCGGCTTCGCTTCGCTTCGCCTCGGCCATTTAAATACACCTCGCACCTAAAAGTAGCTTTCGCAGCTTTTAATGTAAATAACTATATAATACCTGTATGTTTAAGACAATAACAGGGACAACGTATTAAGAATGTAGAACGCTAGAATACGTAGAATTTGTTCTTGAGACAAAATTTTTCGTAACAGATGTCGCTGCAGAAAGGTAGGTAACCACTTTTATTCACAACCATATATATAATAAGGTTATTACCGACTTTTTAGAAGTTTGAAAATTAGTCATTACTAACTGTTGCTACTGTCCAGGTCGGGAAGTGATCACTTTCCACCCAAGGGTGGAAAGTAAAACATCTGAAAGATACGTGATGTTTGTATTTTGAGCGACGTTAATTTTGACAAGGCATGAGTCATCAGAAAAACCCTTATATTTTATATTTATTTATACAGAATCAGTTTACAATAACAATAATTTTGGATTTTAGTTTTTTAGCAAATACTAAAAAAATAATCAACTGCTGTCAGTGTGACAGTCAACAATTTATGCCCCCTTTATTAAATAATAATGTCAGCGTCATAGAAACGGATTTTCACTGTCTTCTAAATTGAAAAGTAGTATGAAAAAATATGAAAGAATAAATGGAGATATTCCCGTCTTCTCGTTTTTTTAGAGATGGTTGTGAATAAAATCGTATACATACCTCGGCGGAAGGTTTCATTCCTGTCTCGCGCTATAGCTTACCTCGGTGCTACGCACCTCGGTTATCTAAACAGCGCTCGACAGTAATGAAATGAAACATTTTCCGCCTCAGTATGTAATATACTATTCTACCAAAAAGTACCTAACACTTACTTTTTGAATTATGTAATGCGAACTTGCTCTTAGTATAGACGTTTATTTTCATATTGTTTAGAGGAAAATATTACTTTCTTTCAAAATACAAATAAAATGAAACGAAAAGGAAAACTGGTGCGATTAAAATATGCTGAAAATCACACCTACGACTCTATCTACTCCTATCATCATCTACAGAGCACCTGTACGTACCCAACTCCTAACTTCAATCAATCATTTTCTATTTTGAGTTCACAACCATTTGCCTTTATTATGCTACATATAGATTTAGAATTAAAACAGTAAGAATTGAAACATCTTATTTTTTAATTTGAACAAATTCTACAAGCTGAAACATAAGTTTCATTTACTTATGTTGTACTTCATAACACTAAGTTTGACTTGTAGGAAGGAACAGACTCGTTCTGTAACTGGCCCTCTGATTATAATTATCCGAGAATGATGTTTTCAAATCGCCTGGTTGGGCTAATAATATTTATATAAATTTAGAAACCTGAAATACGAGGGTGTATCAAATTTAAACGGGATTCGTTTTGTAAAAATTTTTAACTTTATTTAATTAAGCTTATAAACATATATTATTTTTCTACATAGTCTCCCACCCTAGAAATACATTTTTCCCATCGGATTGGGAGTTTTTTTATTCCATCATCGTAGAAACTCTTGGGACGGTTTTGTAACCATTAGAGCACAAATGCTTGAACCGCATCGTTGTCGTCGAAACGTTGGCCTCCAAGCGCTTCTTTGAGGGGTCCAAAAAGATGGAAGTCACAAGGGGACAAGTCGGGACTATATGGCGGATGTTCCAGCGTTTCCCAGCCTAATGCATCCAGTTTTTGCCTTGTGGCATTGGCCACATGAGGTCTGGCGTTGTCATGCAACAGAATGACACTTCTTACCGATTGCTTCTTCCTTTTCCTTCGAAATGACAATTTAGCCGCATCCAGTAATTCACAATAGTATTGCGCATTAATCGTGCGTCGGTCGTGTAGAAAGTCAACGTGAAAAGCACCTTGTCGATCAAAAAACACTGTTGCCATCACCTTTCCTGCCGACAAGCGCGTCTTTGCCTTCACCGGTCCCCTCTCGCCGCTTTTCCTCCACTCCATACTCGCCTGTTTTGACTCGGGCGTGTAATGGTGCACCCAAATTTCATCACAGGTGATGATGCGATTCAAAAAGGCTTCACCCTCTTGCTGGAATTGATTGAAGTGACGCTGTGAAATCTCCAATCGATGTTGCTTGTGATCCTCCGATAACAGGCGGGGAACCCATCTAGCGGATACTTTGCGCATTTGCAAGTCATCTGTCACGATCCGATGGACACTCCCATAACTGATGTTCAGTTCCTCAATGATTTTCCAGAGAGTTATGCGCCGATTTACCTCCATGAGATTTCGGACCGCCTCAATGTTGACTTCGGCCACACTTGTCCTTGGGGAGCGAGCGTGGCTCTCGTTCTCGACCTTTTCACGCCCTCCAGAAAATTCTTTGTGCCATGCAAACACACGGGTTCTTGACAGAGTATTGTCCCCGAACTGTGCCCGTAATCGCCGCAAAATTTCTGTTGGATTCACCCCCTCTTTGGCCAAAAACTTGATTATGATCCGTTGCTCCACTAAGACATGCACTTCTGTCTCGCTCATTGTTTCTTTTCATACTAAAGGGACTCGAGCGAATTGCGGTTGGTTCTCCCCTCTCCCTAATGGTACGGGCCATCTGCGCATCAACTCCTTTAAGGTCACGGACCCCTCCGTAATTTAAAAAAAAATCAGTCCCGTTTATATTTGATATACCCTCGTAGTAGGTAGGTACCTCATTTATAGGTAAATATACCAATGCAATGTACCATCTTTCTTACAACAGTACGACAAGTGGTACGAAAGTACCGCCAAGAACAACGCTGACAATCTTGTTAATAAAATTTTGTGGAACCATTGTTGACTAAATCAAGCAAAGCAACTCGCAACTCGCGTTTATTCAGATAAATTGGCCATGGCCACAGTTGGGGCGCGCTCAACGCCAAATATTGCCAGCGCTCTTGAGTACAGCAACCAAAGACGTTGAACGTACACCTTTTCACCCTGGTTGATACTTCGACAAAAATAATAATAAATAAAATATAATTTAAAGTAGGTAAATAAAAAATGTAATGTTTTGTTTCAACTTTTTCAGCCTCAAAATAAAGCACGTGCTAGTGAACCTGTCGTACTGTGAATTTGCCTGTGGCGTCATTTTCTGTGGTCTCAGTTTCCTAATAATAACTTTTACATTTTAAATAAATCATTAAGTAGGTAGGTTCTTCACTTGAAATCGAAATTGTCATGGGATTATTTATAAAATAAAGGCCATATTGCGTCTTCCGCCAATATCACTGTAGGCCTGGACTGCCTCGTAGAAGTCAACCCCATCCGTCACCAACCCCGGTCACAAAAAGTGATAGCAGGCGTGGCCGATTCGTGGGGTCTTCTTCTGTCCTGGCTCTACCCGAGTTGCCCTTGAAGAATGATTTTGCCATTGCCCTTTAAACGACGACACGACAAACGATAAGTACAGGCTGATTCACTTTCGAGTGTGTAACATGGGTATCTAGCTTATTACAAAAGATAGACTGTAGGTTTAAATTCGGCAAAGTTGCGGAATTTTGTGCTCAATAAGTTGGCGCAAAGAAAACCCGCATATCTGCTTTTGTTTTTGAGTAAGGGGCAAAAACAAATGTTTTCCTGTTTTCGTTTTCTGGCCATAACTTCTATATTTTTGAAAATATTGGCTTATCGTTTTCACATTATTAGGACACTTTCTTGAGACAAATACGATGCCGTAAACCGTTTTTTAAAAAAATGTCACTTCTATTGTAAATCATCGTCAACTTTATTTTTTCTTATGGGCGCCATATTAATTTTTCTCATATTTGAATAAACCGATTTTTTCTGAATACAACAATATAATATATGTTAATATTTGCCTAAAAAATAAGGGCATTATGAAGGAAAATAGGTATTTTTTTGAAAATGTCTTAGTTAGCCATGGCCAATACAGTCAATTCTTGACAAACCACAAATGCCACTTATAATTTTTATAAACTGCATCTGTGGAGTACTTTTTACATTGACTAACGATGTATTCAACCGAAGAGAAACAAGATATAGATATTTATTACAGATGTAACAAAAATTTAAACAGAACAGTTGAAGAATATTTAAACACATATCCTGAAGGACGACAACCATGCAAGACATATTAACTGCCATAATTTCTTAAATTACAGTGCAGTTTAGTAATATAGTATAGTAGAGTAGTGGTAGCTTTGAGTTAGTAGTATAGTCAAAGGTAGTAGTATAGTATAGTAGTAGCACAGAGCTAGGTCCTCTGTGGTAGTAGTCTTGCATGGTTGTCGTCTTTCAGGATATGTGTTTAAATATTCTTCAACTGTTCTGTTTAAATTTTTGTTACATCTGTAATAAATATCTATAATATTTTGTTTCTCTTCGGTTGAATACATCGTTAGTCAATGTAAAAAGTACTCCACAGATGCAGTTTATAAAAATTATAAATGGCATTTGTGGTTTGTCAATTGACTGTCATGGCCATGGCTAACTAGACATTTTCAAAAAAATACCTATTTTCCTTCATAATGCCCTTATTTTTTAGGCAAATATTAACATATATTATATTGTTATATTCAGAAAAAATCGGTTTATTCAAATATGAGAAAAATTAATATGGTGCCCATAAGAAAAAATAAAGTTGACGATGATTTACAATAGAAGTGACATTTTTTTAAAAAACAGTTTACGGCATCGTATTTGTCTCAAGAAAGTGTCCTAATAATGTGAAAACGATAAGCCAATATTTTCAAAAATATAAAAGTTATGGCCAGAAAACGAAAACAGGAAAACATTTGTTTTTGCCCCTTACTCAAAAACCAAAGCAGATATGCGGGTTTTCTTTGCGCCAACTTATTGAGCACAAAATTCCGCAACTTTGTCGAATTTAAACCTACAGTCTATCTTTTGTAATAAGCGAGTTACCCATGTTACACACTCGAAAGTGAATCACCTTGTACATAGTACCTACTTGAGTACTTTGGGACCCAAAACAGATTACCGGTGGTTCCGGTTCAAGTATTCTCGGTTCTGTTTAATGTTGTTGTTGTTGTTGTTGTTGTTGTTGTTGTTGTTGTTGTGTTTTTAATGTTGTTATTAATGTAGTAGGTACCTACCTCAGTAATTTTGCGAATAGTGAATCGGAATCCTCCTCCATCTTCATGTATACCTCGTCCTATTTTAACAAAAAGACTTCTTTTTGAAAATTCACTTTTATTTTTTAGTATTCATACAATCTAGTAAGTAACTAGTGGAGGAATTGCGTACCTGTCTATAACAGCTTTCAGTTTTTGATATTGTCTCGGATCAGTTCTTATTTCTATTGTTCTATTAATGTTTAAATAAGTTATGTTTGTTGGAGTTACTTTTGGCCAAATGACATTTCCAAGCGTACCATTGTTTTCTGGTGTGGGATTCCTGAAACAGACATTAGGTAATTATTATAATCATAGACTATGTGAGTAAAAGGTATGGAACTAATTCGATAAAAAAATCCTAGGACACATTATCAACTTTTGTTTTTGAAAGTGTATCTTTTTTGATAATTGCCGTTTGCTTGGTTTTTTTTTCATCCTGTGACGTCATAATCGATTTTATTAAGTGATAACCCATATTTTTGACATTGTAGTTATATATCCGCTGAAATTTTGATTCCAATGATATGCCATACTATTATATTGACGATATTTTACTTCCACATTTTTTATTCAGCCTATAGGTACATTATATACCTAATATGATTGTTAAAGTCATGGTAACATTTTTTCCGTCTCTTACTGGTTCAGTTTATATAATGCAATTTTGATACATATTAAAATAAAGCGTAGCTTAAAGCGTTGATGGATTTTGTCACTCAACGCTTGAAGTGAGTTACTTTAAAATACTTACAAATATTTTACAAAATTTGTCCATAACTTTAGAATTCGACGATGCGTGACTCGATCAGAAACAGGTAGAGGTCCATCCAGAGTTTTGCGATTACTCCAAAGATAGTTCAAGTCTTCTCCATGTCCGACTGTATCCGTGTCTAAAAGTACTCGTAACAATATAACATATACCTATACAGAATATTTTGAGTAACTGAATTTTATGAGCTAAGACTCATGGCTGGCTGTAAAGATGGCATCCGAAAATTATCTGACTATGTAAAATACCCTAAATAGGTATTTTAGTCAACGAAAAGATTCATCCTCAATTATCTCTCAAAGCATTGGTTGCCAAGGAAAATGCTTGGAGAGGTAGATTTTTATTTGAATAGAGACATATTTTTATATTTACATCTTTCTTTACATAGGAATTAAGCGAAAAAATTATCTACGACATAAATAATTAATGAAATTATCAAATATTATGGTGGTTTCCCTTATTGTTACCTATAACCTAGGTACGCAGAGGAATAACCTCATTATTTTCAACATATGTCGAAAACAACTACTTAGCGTGCTATATGCAAAATATTGAATTACAACAGCATATCTTGATATAACCTCAACTGATTATCTTGGACAGTAACGTATGGTCTCATATCAATTTTTTAAATCAAAATATTTCAACTTACTTTAGTACAACTCCTAAGTATTTGAATTGCCTTACATTTTCAGTTTTGTACCAAATGTTATAAATTGTGAATTGAACAGAGTTTTGGTTTATTAGCACATCAATTGTACAACAGTTTAATCTGAGTGTGAATTCGAATGGTGTATTATGGGTGGGTCATCACGCATCATTACTCTATTACTTTTACTATATGTATTATACATAACTTATTAAACTTATACAGGGCGCCCTATTTCTTGACCCGTTGCATGGGTAACTTTTTTATTAGTAGAGATACAAAAAAGCTTAAATGAGAAAATTAGTGCAGTTTCGTATTAGTAATTCTACGGTAAGGCGAAAAATTATATACGGGGGAAGGTTGAAAAGTTATTGACAAAAAACGAAAAATCCAACTTTTCTATTATCCCTCGTAGCTCGTTCATTTGAAGAGTTAGAGAAAAATGCTTCACATGTTTTTTGCAGTATTTTTCATTTAAAATGACATGCACTTGCTACTTTTTATATATCTCTTAAAATGGTTGAGAATCACAGTAAAATATATTTTTTTTAAATGTAATGGATAGGTGGCTGTGACATTAACCGAAAGTCCCCTTTTTTCTCTTTCAGATGATATAACATAGTCCATATTTTATCCTTACAAAAGTAATAATAATCATTGTTTTTAAAGAAAGTTTATTGTCACATCAAGAATGCTATGGAAATAAAACAAAAAATAAGATTCCTGATATTTTTAAAAACGTCTAGTTGGCATTTAATTATTGACAGATCATAAGTGACATTTTTAGTTTTTGTTAAGTAGTTTATTGTTTATTATTAATACTGCATACAAAATAATAGTGTTGCAAATATGTACACCAACGAAGAGAAAAATGATATGCTATTTTGTTATTATAACCAAAATCGAGATGCACAAGCTGCAGCGAATCTTTATTTTGAAACTTACATGGAACGAAGACAACCCCATCATAGAATATTTAGACAGCTGGAAAATAATATACGATTATACGGTTCTTTTTCAAAGCCTAAGGATGAAAGAAACTTCAATGAAGACACTGAAATAAATGTTTTGGCTTATGTAAATTTTAAACCTGATTCTTCAACTGCAGAAATTGCACATCACTGCAACACTTCCAAGGAAACTGTAAGAGCTATTTTAAAAGGTAACAATTTAAAGCCTTATCATTATTCCATATGCAATACTTTATATCCAGCTGATAATCAAAGAAGGATGACATTTTGTCGATGGTACATTTCAAAATGCGAAGAGGATCTAGACTTCTGGAAAAAGATTTTATTCAGTGATGAAAGTAGATTTACCAACAATGGTATTTTTAACCGCCATAATAACATAATGTGGTGCCGAGAAAATCCACATCTTGTTTCTGAAAGAAGAAATCAACGTCAATTTGGGATAAATGTGTGGTGTGGAATTTTTTGTGGCAAAATTATTGGCCCATATTTTTACGAAGATAATTTGAATGCGAATAATTACCTTCATTTTCTAAGGAATACTCTAACAAAGGAATATTTAAATGAATTACCACTTCATATTTTTAGAAATCTTAAATACTTCCAACACGATGGAGCACCTGCGCATAATTCCCGCGAGGTAAAACAATATTTACATGAACAGTTTGATAATGTTATAGGAAATAGAATGGATATCGACTGGCCAGCGCGAACACCTGATTTGACCCCCTTAGATTTCTTTCTTTGGGGGTTATTGAAAGATAAAGTTTATGTGACAGCTCCTCTAGATATAGAGGATCTAAAAGTCAGGATTCAAGATGCAATTAGAAGCATACATGGACATACAATAAATAATGTTTTAAGAAGTATCCAGAAACGTTGCTTACTATGTATCCAACAGGATGGTGGTCATTTCGAACATTTACTTCAATATAATTAATTAATTAATAATTTCTGTTCTCAAAACATTCTTTTGTTCCATAATCCATAGCATTCTTGATGTGACAATAAACTTTCTTTAAAAACAACGATTATTATTACTTTTGTAAGGATAAAATATGGACTATGTTATATCATCTGAAAGAGAAAAAAGGCGACTTTCGGTTAATGTCACAGCCACCTATCAATTACATTTAAAAAAAATATATTTTACTGTGATTCTCAACCATTTTAAGAGATATATAAAAAGTAGCAAGTGCATGTCATTTTACATGAAAAATACTGCAAAAAACATGTGAAGCATTTTTCTCTAACTCTTCAAATGAACGAGCTACGAGGGATAATAGAGAAGTTGGATTTTTCGTTTTTTGTCAATAACTTTTCAACCTTCCCCCGTATATAATTTTTCGCCTTACCGTAGAATTACTAATACGAAACTGCACTAATTTGCTCATTTAAGCGTTTTTGTATCTCTACTAATAAAAAAGTTACCCATGCAACGGGTCAAGAAATAGGGCGCCCTGTATAGGTTTATTTGGTCATATAAGCGATATAATCGTATCATTGGCAAATCGACTTACAAACAAATTGCTACCTTATTAACATCATCTATATACATTTCAAATAATGAGGGGCCCAATACACTTCCCTGTGGAACATTTGTTGTATAGGTACTAATATCAACTGTATTCTATAGCTTATTGTTCTCTGAAATAAATAAGTATATCCTAGTTCTTTAGAATATGTAACGAACAATTGTTGATTTTATACAGGCACCATCTGCACAAATCGCAATCTGTCTATTGTTTTAGGATCACGCTGAATCTCAATAAAAACATTTTATCACTACATCGCTGATAGATGATCTCCATTTTGTACTACCAAAAATGTAGAGAAAGAATCAATCAAAGCACCACTTGACTTCAATCAGACAGAGTACAGAATCTGCTTTAAAGTTAATATTTGGTTTTAGTCCATCTTTTAGTTGTATTAAGTATTAAATAATATAGTTAAATAATAATATATACCTGCTAATGTTATATTTAAGTCTCCTAGCATTCCTTTGTGCGAAAACTGATATAGATAAACGTCTGTATACCTTGATTGAAGTTCAGCATGACGTAATATTGGAGTAGTAAATCCTTCGTCGCTCATGAACTATATAACAAGTAAATTTTTATTTATTATAGAGAATGTGTAGAGAGTATATAAATCGTGTAATAAACATTATGCTATCTATTTTTCTTTAGTAGAAACAGAAATGAGCAGTCTATTAAATGGTTATTCACAACATATTGCTCCAAAATACGATTTTGATAAATTCTAGTTGAATTCTTACCCTCACTAGTGCTCCGAGGTTATTCTGGAATAGATCAGTTGTATATATTTGCCTTATACTTCGTCCAGCAATATATTTGTTTCCTTCCGTCATGTCAAATTTGTAATTAATAATGCGTGAAAAGTTCCTGTCCATTACTTTGCCAAGATTTGTAAGACTTTCACCTAGAATTTTTTTTTGTATAAATCAATTAATATAATAATAGTTATAATAGTACCGGGATATCAAAAATTATCTTGGTCAAGGGTGGTTGTGGAATGTAAAACGTGTGTGTTACTTTAAATTTGAAATAATTATGTCACTGTCACACTGACATCATCAATAACCTACAAATTTCATACCTATTTATTTCAGTTGTAAAACAATAATGAACTACAAATTATGAAATAACGGTTTTAGTAACAAGAAAAACTAAATTACAGTAATTGTTGGAAATGTCCCCCGTTTTGTTCGATGCACAAGTTGACGCGCCTCCTCATGCTGTGAAAAGCGTTTTGCAGCATTTCTGGCGTTATGGTTGCACATTGCTGAACAATTCTTTGTTGCAGTTCTTGCAAATTATTTACCGGAGTTGCGAAAATCTTGTTTTTTAAGTAAGGAAATATAAAATAGTCCATAATTGTCAAACAAGGTGATCTCGGAGGAAACGCAACTTCTGTATGCAAACTTATCAGCCGGTCATCAAAAAACTAGCGGAGGAAAGCAATATTTTCTCGTGTAGTATGTGCTGTTGCACCGTCATGCTGGAAATAACCGTACCGAAGTTCATCATCGTTTAACTGTTGCACAAATTCAGCCAAAAAGTTGTGTCTGTACCTTTCTGCGTTGACGGTGAAATCGAAAAAAATTGGCCCAATTATTCTTCTGCGAGAAACTGCCATCCAAACACCAATTTTTTGAGCATGTAGTGGCGATTCAGTAAAAACATGAGGGTTATCATTGCTCCACATTCGCATATTTTGAGAATTGATGTATCCCGAAAGGTGGAACCACGCTTCGTCAGAAAAAAAAGTTAAGTCCAGAAGATCATCATTCATTAAATTATTAACAAACCAATGGCAGTAAGCAAGGCGTCTGGGGTGGTCTGCGGGCAGAAGAGCTTGATGTGCTTGCATCTTATATGGATGCATGTTCAAGTCTTTCTTTAAAATCTTATGACATGTTTAATAAAAAAGTCCAATTTCCTGAGAAAGACGTTTCAAAGGTTTTGCAGGCTCCTCTTCCATACGTTGACGAACGTCATTGACAACTTCTTCTGTACGAACTCTTGGTCTACCAGCACCTTTTTTATGAGTCACACAACCAGTTTCGCGAAACACTTGAACACAATTTGTAAGGCACGCATAAAAATTGTCCGGTAATATTGCCACGTTTGGGAAGTGCTCTCGAAAATTGTCCAAACACAAACGTTGACTGTATTGCCAATTTCCATTAACTAGCGCACCCGTTCGAAAATAGGCTTCAATCATGATTATTTTGTGCTGTGTGGTAAGAGGCATGATTCAAAAACTGGATTAGAAAATTTCAGCACAATGACTTGACAGATTCTGACACAACAAAACAGATTAAAAAATTTAAAGTAGACACACGTTTTACATTCCACAACCACCCTTGACCAAGATAATTTTTGATATCCCGGTAATTATATAACAAAGATTTATATCAAAAAAGTCTATACATTCAGTCGTTTCATAATTTCAACTCTTTGTTAACTTATTTGACTTCGAAAAATTGGGAAAATTTGATTTCGAGTTATGTGTTTCGTACCATCTCCCACGAATGTGATTTCTTCTTCAGACGTGAATCCAAGGATGATGGGAACTTGAGACATGTTTCCGGATTGTATACTGTCGTGCATTGGGTTGGTAATGAATGCTCCTGTAAAGTTCTCATTCTCAATTACAGGCAGCCAGATTAGTTCTTTGTCGCCTAGTCCAACTTCCATGTCTGAAGGGATCTACAACCATACATTATTTTTTGGTATATGTACAAGGTGGCCCGTTTAATATGGGCCTATACCTTATCTCAGAAACTATAAGTCCCATGAAAAAAAAATATATGAAATTGTTTTTTTCAAAGTTATCTTCATTTTTTTAATATTTTCAAATTTATAACCTGTTTATATACAGGGCGATGAAAAAAAATCCTTCCTTCCAAAGTTCCTTTTTTCTAAATAGCACACCCTTATTATTACATTTTCAGAAAGCCCTTCTAAAGACAAGTTCAATGATATATGACATGATGGGTTTGACGCCCACCGTTTCGGAGTTATTGAGAATTATCTTCAGGAAATAGCCCATATTAAAATCGTGCTAGAAAAGTTAATAATTAAGTTTTTGAGCATTAACTTGCGCCAAAAGATTTCTAATTTTATTGACTTTATTATGTATACTGGCTATTTCCCGAAGATAATACTTTTTTTAAGTAGCGCACCCTATATGTTATTATATTTTCAGAAAGCCCTTCTAAAGACAAATTCAATGATATATAATATGATAGATCTGATGCTCACCGTTTCGGAGTTATTGAGTATTATCTTCGGGAAATAGCCAATATTAAAATCCCATATTCTGAGGATAATCATTCAGAAACGATGGGATACAAACCCATCATATCATATATCTCTGAATTTGTCGATAGAAGGGCTTTCTAGAAATGTAACAATATACAGGGTGTTCCATTTGAAAAAATCGTGAGAATTTATGGTTTTCGAAATGTGGCAAAAAGGTAATATTTTTTTATAAACTGAATATTGAGTAATTACATAATAAAGTCAATAAAATTAGATATCTTTTGGCGCAAGTTAATGCTCAAAAACTTAATTATTAACTTTTCTAGCACGATTCTCAATAACTCCGAAACGGTGGGCGTCAGACCCATCATGTCATATACCATTGAACTTGTCTTTAGAAGGGCTTTCTGAAAATGTATGTATGTGTTCATCGCCCTGTATATAAACAGGTTATAAATTTGAAAATATTAAAAAATTGAAGATAACTTTGAAAAAACAATTTCATATAATTTTTTTTTCGATGGGACTTGTAGTTTCTGAGATAAGGTATAGGCCCATGTTAAACGGGCCACCTTGTACATAGAAATGTTCATGACATAAAATTTGTAATTCGCGACCCTGAAAACCTAGAAATACCGATTTTCAGGTGAATGGGATCACACATAATAACAAAATTCGTCCGCTATATTAATACCACTATCTCGAACTTTTAATTTTTTATCGATAATTTTTATCGATGGTGGAATCTCCTGAATACTGATTATCACTGAAATCGGAGAGTATATTACAAAATTCGTTGATCGTATTACCGCCGATATTTTGAATTTCTAATTTTTGACAAAAAATTACAGATTGTTGCCACTAGAGAATTTTATCATCTAGGTATTTAGTGGTAGAAAGTTATAAAATCTGCTACAACAGTTCTCGTGGAATTAGATATAAAAAAATTATATTACTAAGCATACCTATATATCACATAAAAAGTATTGATATTTTATATTTTTTACTGGATGAACCTCTATTTATCTTATACTCCTAAGACGTAGAAATTTTCTACATTTGGAAGCAAAACTTGTCAACAAATTAATTTATGCAAAACTTTTTTAACTTACACCAATACTGGCGCTATTGATGTCTCTTGCAGATGCATTTTGCAGTAATTGTAACAGTTCACCCGAATTCTCAGAAGAAAAATTGGGGTCCAGGCGAAGCCGACCGGTAGATCTAGCCTGGACACTGATGTAGTGACGTCACGAGAGAAGCCGGAATACAGCGCGTTTTCAACGTGCATTTATATGGGAAATATGTAATAATTCTACTTCTCGCGTTGGATTTACCTCCTACATTACAACTTTGTTTAGAATTTAGGCTTAAAAGAAGACGGCAGATGATCGGTGGAACAGATATTTCCCTTATATTCACTTTATTCATTTTATTTTTATAAGTTTTAAGAAATATTGGCGCTATATATTATTTTATATACTTTAAGTGTTATGAACGTATAGGTATTTAATATTATATTTATTATTAAAGTAAAAAAGAAGGGAGTTTATTAATAAATTTTACAATTTCCCAATAGTTTATTAACATAACATAAATAAGTACCTATTCTAGTATATTCTAATAACAAATAATAAAATAACATATATAATTAACTGTAACGTATAAAAAACAAAACATTAATAAAAAAATATCAGACTTTTGAAAGTAACATATCTATGTATAAATACATCATTTCTTTGTAAATAAAATAAGGAACTATTGACTCTTGAGTTTCTTTACAGCTCTTTGGTTTTTATTAGATACACGATTAGATGCTAAAATGGAATTCTTACTTTTACAATAATTATTTAAAAGAATGTTTGTCATGTGGGATATACATTGTTTAAATATTTTATTTCTATCAGCACCACATGAAGAACAGTAACCTGAATAAATGTTTTTATAGTTTAACATTTCCATAGATAAACTGTGTATAATACCTCTTTGTGATTTAAAACTTAAAAATATAGACTCAAATCTCTTTTTCTACTCAAATCTACTTTTATTTTCTTACCTGACACAAAGTTCCAATCCTATTTTAACCTTTTAAATAAAAAAAGCGCAAATATTTTTACTTTTAATTATTACCTACACGATTTAATAAATATAAACATTTGGACATTCCCCTAATTGCACGACTTGGTAAAATGTAAAATATGTATGTTGTATGTTTACTCCCAGCGGGCGGACCGGCTTCTGTTGTGACGTCGCCGAGTAAGTGTGGATGAGTGTCCTGGCTAGATCTACCGGTCGGCTTCGGTCCAGGGCACGTCCCATTTCGTAGGCAAAATATATTGCATTTGCGTGATAGCCAAACGAACACAGAGCAGTTCCACTTTGCATTATAGCTCCTCTGAATAGTCCTGTAAAGGCTCATAATTATTTGATTTCACTATCTACACATCTTTCCTACCTTTCGATTTTTCACTGAGGAGATGGTAACCTACCGCTACTCCTCCAGCATTTTCTCCAGCAATAGTCACTTTGGACGGATCACCGCCGAATAGTTTGATATTTTTGATTACCCATTGTAATGCGAAGTTCTGATCTTTTAAACCAAGATTTCCAGGTATAACACCATCTGTGGTCGTCAGGAATCCTAGAAACATTACATTATTAGTTTTAAAATGGCACAAAACTTACACTGATTTTAAAGAAATAGTAAAGTGTTTCAAAAGTTAGTCGTTTGCATCAGCATCAGCCATTGTTTGTGTCTGAGGTAGTGACTCAAAAGGTGTTTCAGATAAATATAAAAATAATTCAAAACATCTGGAAACGTCTCACAATTTTACTAGGACTGTAGTCTGTAGTGGCCTCGAGGGTCTAGCGAGAACGAATATTTTCCATACTTACAGTTACTTAATCTAAGATGTATTATGTAATGTATATGAGTTAACAGTAATGATTTATTACTCTTAACTTACCGAAAGGACCTAGTCGATAATTAAAACTGACAACAACAATGTCATAGTCAATGAGAAACTGTGGTCCATAAGTTTGGAAAGTACCATCTCCAGAATAAAAGTAACCTCCATGTATCCAAACTATAACTGGCAGGGTAGTCGAGTTACTTCCTGGTTCCTGATAGTGATATGAAAAAGTTCCAAGAGATTAAAATAATATTGGAGTATAATGGATAGTCTATCAAATTTTTAACCAATTTATATTGAAACAGTTTAACAATACATTATAGTTCAACATAAGATTACATGATGGAGGATGATCTTAATGACGTCCTTACTATTCGTAGTTATTTGCTATAAGATTACATATACAGAGTGAGTTTTATGTATGGAACGCCTCAATTATCTCGGAAACGGCTTGCCCGATTTTTATGAATTTTGGTTTATAAGGGTTTTGTAATATGGCCGATATTATTGTGGCATTTACATTGTTGTCAGATCTTTTGTTTTTCCGGAAATATACTGAAATTTGTTATTTCAAATGGATCACCCTATATATTTTTTTGTTTTTGAAATCTCTAAGAAATTTAGAATATTTTTCATGTAATGTTCCCTATACCTAATTGCCATAATTTCGGAGTTACAGCTACATTTGCAATATCTCCGCCGAAGTTAAAATATTACATCAGGGCGGCTATGTCTGCGACAAAAACAATTTTGACGTTTTAATAAACTATTATTGTTGGTGTTTATTGAAAGTTACAATGGACCGTTTATCTGAGAAAACACGAATTGAGATTTTAATGATATTAGGATATGGTGATGTGCGTAGAAGTCAACAGGAAACGTGTAATATCTTTAATAATTTATATCCTAATAGAAATCCCATAGGATCTTTTGAAAACATAAAGTAAAGGCGGTTACAGCTGATGCTCAAAATGTTGTCCGTTTACTTCCATACAAGAAGCCATGCGATGTTTAAAACTTTGCAGTACATTTTGTAACATTCCTGACTGCTCAATTCTTCTTATCTCTGTGGTAATCCTATCTTTTAATTCCTGAATATTGGCAGGTTTGGTTTTATAAACAATATTTTTTAAGTGACCCCACAGGAAATAGTCTAAAGGATTCATGTCGGGTGATCGCGGGGGCCATTCGATAAAACCACGCCTTCCAATCCATCTTCTGGGAAACACATCGTTTAGGTATTGCCTCACGTCACGCGCATAGTGAGGTGTAGCTCCATCTTGTTGCACCCAAATATTGTTAATTGGGACATTGTTATTGTCTGAAAGTTTCAAATAATAAAATTTCTAAATTAACAGGCAATTGAGAATACTTACTTAGATTTGGAAATAACCGAGCCAACTCAGGTATAATATTATTCTGTAATAAATTTAAATACGCCGGACCATTTAAGTTTCCTTCAATGAAAAAAGGACCAATTATTTTGTCGCCTATTATTCCAGCTCATACATTAATCTTTTGTGGAAATTGGGTGTGGGATTCTCTCATCCAACGAGGATTGTTACGTGACCAGTATCTGCAATTATGCCGATTTACGTTTCCATCAATACAAAAAGTGGCCTCATCGGAAAACATAACATTATTTAAAAAATTTGAATTATTTTGATCGTGACATTTTTCTATCATTGTGTCGGCAAACTCTTCACGTCTATCGAAATCATCATCTGACAACTCTTGAACCAATCTTACTTTGTAAGGATGGAATTTATTGGCATGTAAAATTTTCATTATGGATGTTTGAGAAATATCAACTTCCCTGGATATTTGTCTAGTACTCAAGTGTGGATCTTCTTCTAACATAACACAAACATCTAAAGATTTGTCTTCAGTTGTTGCAGTTTTTATACGCCCTGATTTCGGTAAATCTTTTATGGCTCCAGTTTGGTTAAACTTTTTTAACAACTTACTCACAGTAGATCTTGTTATGGGATTTCTATTAGGATATAAATTATTAAAGATATTACACGTTTCCTGTTGACTTCTACGCACATCACCATATCCTAATATCATTAAAATCTCAATTCGTTCTTTCTCAGATAAACGGTCCATTGTAACTTTCAATAAACACCAACAATAATAGTTTATTAAAACGTCAAAATTGTTTTTGTCGCAGACATAGCCGCCCTGATGTAATATTTTAACTTCGGCGGAGATATTGCAAATGTAGCTGTAACTCCGAAATTATGGCAATTAGGTATAGGGAACATTACATGAAAAATATTCTAAATTTCTTAGAGATTTCAAAAACAAAAAAATATATAGGGTGATCCATTTGAAATAACAAATTTCAGTATATTTCCGGAAAAACGAAAGATCTGACAACAATGTAAATGCCACAATAATATCGGCCATATTACAAAACCCTTATAAACCAAAATTCATAAAAATCGGGCAAGCCGTTTCCGAGATAATTGAGGCGTTCCATACATAAAACTCACTCTGTATAAGGGCGATGTATGATGAGATGACTCTTAAACTCTGATGGAGGTAACATTACTTTTGCTAAACTCACTAGAGGCGTATAGACATTTATGTGTAAACAGTCCTCACTTTCTTCTACATCTTCTGGAATTGCTTCAACTCTTCCACCTTGAAAGCAAATCACAGTGTTGCTGGTACCATTCAAAATTCCATCCCAACTTGTTGGTGCTTTTGGTTCCTAAAATGGTTTACTTAGCATGTGTTTGTAATTCTTTCGTAATTCGTCAAATTACCTGAAATCTGAGACTCCCCGTGGGTGGGGAGGCATACGGTATTTGTTGGAAAGCATAATAAGGCTTGTTCTGTGAAGATATTAATACGCGGCCTTGAATTTTTCCTTCTGGCAATGCGACGACAGGAGCATCTGATTCCTATAAAATCGGAAAGGTAATAGTTTAGTTCGAAATGCCTTCTAAATGTAGTTATTGCTTTCAAAACACTCCAAAGAACGGAATAATATATATTTTTATTTTGTACTATGACAATTGTTTCACTCTAATATAAGAAATTAAAGAAATAGTTAATAGTCAGTCAAATGACCCTTCATCTTGTTCATGTTTACATGGATAAAACCATTTTAGCTACTATAAGAACTTGTTTTGCCTTTACTATTAACTTTTTTTAATTAAATATCCCATGTTCCACAGAAAGAGACTGTCAGTTTCATAAGATAAGCCAAAGCATTTTTATTTGGTATTGATTCATCATCATCATCATCATCATTATCATCCCTACCTTAACAATTGATTGATAACTAAAATAACTATAGAGAGTATTTGAATTACAATTTCGTATGACGACCATAGAATGATCCGGAACTAAATCTAGTAATTTTAACTGTGGGTTAAATATCTTTTTCTTTGTTTTCTGAACAATCCTATAAATATTAACTTTTGCCTGGTCTTTTCAACTATTTTAATATAACCACCACTATTTTCGTGTAATTGAGGAAGTAAATATACCTCTCTCACCCATAAAAAGTTTTAAAATTGCCTACGTGCTTTTACAAAGTTATCAAGGAAATCCAGATGATTCATACATATCTCTTGTTCCGTTAATATTCCAAAAATGGCAGTAAATATTCCCGCGAATTATATATCTACAATTGGATAAATATTTTACATACGTACTTTTGAAGTTATACTTACATCTGCAACAGAAACATTTGTGCTTATAAAAAATAAAACACAGACATAAATTATAATTTTCGGTACCATTTTTAAACCGTCAACTATCAAACTAACAAAGAATTAGATGAAATAATACTGATTAAGATTGATTTAATTTCATTTAAGAATTCTACATCTCTTAGATATAGGATAAAAATGGGATTATCAAAATAGATTGATGATAAGCCTTAAGTTTCGCTACCTCCATGTTGTGATTGATTAAATGAGTATTTGCTTATTTAGGTAAGTAAGTACCTAATTGTTGGATTTATTTTAGAAGTTACATCTGTCTGATTAAAAATAACAGATTATTTTTAATAATAATTTAATTTCTTATTGGTAATCTCGTTCGGAGTGTTGAAACGGTTTACCTTATGTATTTAGTACAGGGTGATTGATTAAGGCCGGCCACCGGCTGAATAAGGAAAACTATTGGTCCTACAGGTTCGGGAAAAAATTCTTATAATAAAAGTGGCCATGAAAATTTCATTAAAAATATTTTTATCTTCCGTAAATCTCCGCAAGAAGGCGCAACTGACCATGTAATTTTTAAAATTGACTTTAACTAAAAAAATGCCTTGTTAGCCTGGATATATTTTTTATCAGTTTTACCGGTTTTGACCAGTGTTATTTTAACTAAATGTTGGTTATAATGACGTGGAAAAAAGTATATCGTTCCATTTAAAATTTCCAAGAAAAATTAATACCTTAGGTTTCAACATATCGCCATTTTGTATCTTTATTAACCAAATTTTTGCAATCATTAAAACATTTATTAAATCTGTAAGGTATTCTCTTTTAAACAAACCCAATTGCAAGAAAATCCGTTAAAGCAATCCGAAAATACTGCATTTTTTCAAATGAATAACAAAAACTTCTCCCACCTCTTCATTTATCGAGGAAATAAAAAATATCACTGAAAAAGTTTTAGGAAATGGACTAACGATTAAAACCGATAAGAGGTTAATAAGGCATTTTTTCATTTAAAGTCAATTTTAAAAATTACATGATCAGATGCGCCCTCTTGCGGAGATTTAAGGTGGATAAAAATATTTTTAGTGAAATTTTCGTGGCCACTTTTATTATAAGAATTTTTTTCCCGAACCTGTAGGACCAATAGTTTCCCATATACAACCGGTGGCCGGCCTTAATCAATCACCCTGTATAATAGTCGTCAGTTTGAACATTTTATTTTTAATTATTATTATAATTAGGTATTGCATATTTGTCCATTAATGAGATTTTCTTTCAATCTCTTAAATATATATTTACTGGGTTGTCTTTTTTCTGAGATAGCGATATATCTGGAATGCAACATCAGGCATTTTAACATTTCATACTTTTTACCTTTCAGATTAATGATAAACATACGGATATGAAAACTAAAACGCGATATTTTGATGACAGGTACTTAAACACAATGACAAATACCTCGCGCCAATATTCTTGGCTGTGAACGTGACCTTGTATGATCCGGGGTCGAGTGGGACTATCACTCTTTGCCCTCCTCATCTCTGTAGGCCTGGACGGCCTCGTAGAGGTGGACCCCATCCCTCACCAACCCCGATCACAAGAGTGATAGGTGTGGGCGATTTGTGGGATCTCCTCCTGTCCTGGCTTTACCCTGCCGGCCGGGTAGGATCTTCTGGCGCTCTTCTGTCTTGATGTTCTTTCTTCGCCGGCATGTTAACCCCCGGGGGTGGTCTGTCATGGGCGGTGGCGCCAATTGCCGCTCCCACCCTGGGATTGTGGTTAGGTGGGGTCAGGATTGGTATTGTAGCCTAAGGATGCACCTCTAAGGGACCAAATGGTAGGTGACCAAATACCTACGTTAGGCATAGGAAGAAATATGCAAAAACTAGCAGGTGTATACATATTACAAGCTTGTTTTCTTCATAAAAGGTTGAAAACAAGTTGTTACTAAGTACATGTTATTCATAAGAAGTATAGGATTGGAAAAAGAAAACATACTATTTTTAACTAAATTGACTCCTACTTAATAAATACAACTTTATTATCTCGGAAGTAAAAATTTTTTCAACCTATTGGCGATTCCAAAAATGAATGCACATGAATGCATGAAAATATTTGAACCAACTTAAAAGCTAATTTTTTTTGAAGGCTTATTTGCTGATATAATGATAAATAACACATATGTGGGTTTGTTTAACGTAATAATTTAGTGGTGCTTGTGATTTTTTTTGTATTACAAAGTTAAAAACGGCATGGTTAGTATTTGTACATCTTTATTTTTACATTTTAAAATGAAAATGGCATTCAAAAGAAATCAGCACAACACAAATTGCCATGTTTATAGGTGTCATTCCACAAAATGTGCTAATAGAAGTGTTTAAGATTGAAGATAGGTAGAAATTTATCCCTAGTATAACTATCTGTTTCTCATTCATTTCTCCAAAAGGCATGTAACAATTTAATAACAGGGAAAATTTCCATTTACACAACATAACCTCTTTGTTGCACTTTGTCTATACTTTTCTATTATTAGTCTTATAAAAGCAGAATATATTTTAATTTAAACATTATTTAACAAAAAACAAGTACCTACTAATATGGTATCACCATACAGTTTATCATACTTACTTATTTAGTCCAAAATGTAAGTAAACAAAAACTAGGGCACCAGTTTCAATCCAAAAAATTCATATACCTAATTAGCAATTAAGCACTCTTTTCATCCTTTATTTCACCCTAACTAGCACATGAAGTCACTATATTTATGGCAGATGAATGCTAAATTGCTATATGAAGTGATATGAAATACAAAATTTTTACTCGTCTTCCTCCATATTTGTTTATACAATTTGCAGTGCCCTCATCGGTAATTTGAATCGCCAATTAAAAATTGGTCTACGCCACTGGACTATCCGAAATAAATACAGGCATTCGTATATGAGTGATTTATGTAAAGTGAATAAAGTGTTGTGTGCATTTGTTGATGATTTTTGATACTAAATATTTTCAATTGTTTTATGCCTAATAATTTGCAATTTTAATATACTTAGTATTTCCGTGTTTTGGAATTTCTGTTTACGAATAAAGGGTTTCAGTAGAAATGTTTGTTCTCTTGAATCAATATTTATTTTACATAATATATATTTAGTGTAATAATTAATAAGTAATTAGAGGAGGGTTGGCGTATCTATCCACAATTGCTTCGAACTGCTTGAAATGCTTAGGATCCGTCTTCACCTCAAGAGTTCTATTAATGTTCAAGTAGGTGATGTTATCTGGAGCTACTTTTGGCCACAAGACATTATTAAACAGGGGGTCAGTCTCGGGAGTGGGATTTCTGAAAGAATAAATAATAGTATTTTTATTCCATGAAAAATTCTAACCAAGCTGACAAACATTCTCTAAAGTATTTCATTGCATGTCGTGAAAATTTTATAAATATCTAGAAATTAATAACACTAATAATTTTAAAATATATCGGTGTTCTTTTCAAAGTTACGTCAACATTGAATGTTGCTAGAGTGGACAATTGGACACTATACTAAGTATGGTTACTTACAAATACTTGACGAAATTCGACCACAACTTCAGTAGACGTCGCCGAGTCAATTGGTCAGCAACAGGGAATATGCTTCCATCGTCTAATCGGTCAATGTGCCACAGATATTTTAAATCTTCGGCATGTCCAACTGAATCAGTCCCTGTGTAATAATATATAGTCAAATATAAATTACATATGAAATACATATAAAACATTATAAATTAAGTCATCCTGACTCAAATATACAGATAACACTTGCATAGCAAGTGTATATCATTTTCTTATTTAGAACGCATTGAAAAGTTAATTTATTTTACAAAATTGATCTGGGAAAAATATTTCCGTCTACCATATTCAGTGTAATTTATTTGTGGTTCAGTTCTATAAATAAACCATTCCTTTGATAATATGCCACCTGTAATAAGTATAATGAAAAATAGACTATTAAAAATAAATATTGCAAGTGTAATAATTAATTATTACATTTTGTACATTTGTTTTGTTTTTTTCCTGAGAAAATTCATTTTATTAGATTGCTAAATACGTCTCTATTGCAGGATGGACAATAATCGCAATTATTTTTTAAATTCGCCAAAAAATCTGACTTTGTTGATGTTATATTACATGATTGGCTAAAACTAGATTAAATCAAAAATTTATAATATTATTATGAATTATGATAGAATTTATTACAGGTATTAGTAAAAGTTTATTCAGCTTATATCCAAAGTAGATGTTGCGGCACTTGAGCGTGGGCATTTTTTGATGACCGTGGGAACCGTCACCTGTTTTATGGTCACCCGTCACATGTTTTATGGTCACGTGTCACGTGTTTATGGTCACGGGTCACGTTTTTATGATCACGCGTCACGTGTTTATGGTCACGCGTGACTGTTCACACGGTCAACAAAAAGTTCCCACGCTCAAGTGCCGCAATACCTACTATCCAATACTCAACCAATACGAATTAATTTGATATTAATTATAATTACAAGACGGCATATAGTTACTAATGTCGAAATTTTCACCCACTATATACCGATCACTACTCGGGTTCCTTTCAGTTACCTATTCGCTGCTAATAGCATAGTAGAAGTTTGAAAATATTCGTATTGAATCTCAGTCGGAGAATTTCTCTATGATCTCAGTCATACTTGAAGTCCGACGAGCGATGGATGGTGATAATTGTATAAGTAACTTTTTAATTTAAACTTAATTTGACTAAGCTAAGTAACTAAGTATTTTAACTACTCCCTTAGTTGTATTAATAATGCATGCAACTGGTAATATGGGAAATCAGTTTAGGTTAGGTATCAATTAGGTATCTAGAACTGAGCACATTCTAGAATGTGCTCAGTTCTAGAATTTTATATTTGTTATTAGGTAAGTATTTACGAGTATGTTGACTATTTTATTGGAATGGCATACTTTAATCAACTAAGTTTTATGACGGTTTGGTACTGTGGGTTATCTGTCTCACCATCCCATTTATTGCGCGAGATCAGGTGAGCAAGAATAGCGACTCAGTCATCTTCTTCTTTTTCTTTCGGTGCCATTTCAGGTCCCCCTAACGTTGGCAATTACATTGGCGAGTTGTTCGCGGTTTTCGGCTAATCTGAATAGTTGTTCGGCACTGCGTATTCCAGTCCAATCGCGAATGTTCTTTAGCCATGACATCTGCTTCCGTCTAATTCCTCGGCTGCCTTCGATTTTACCCTTCATTATAAGCTGGAGCACCTTGTATCGGTCTCCTCTAAGAACATGTCCAAGGTATGATATCTTTCGCACCTTAATAGTGTCAAACAATTCACGGACGGCATTTGCTCTATTTAATATTGCTTCGTTGGTCTGCATAGCTCCAGGGTATTCGAAGCATTTTTCTGTGCAACCACATTTCAAACGCTTCCAGGCGATTGATCGTAGCAGCCTTTAGAGTCCAGGTCTCAGCTCCATACAACAACACGGACCAAATATAACATTTGATCATTCTTTGACGTAATTTTAAGTTTAAGTTGTCGTTAGAGAAAAATTATTTCATTCTCAGAAAAGTTGTGCGAGCTGTTTCAATTCTGCACTTTATCTCTTTATCAGGGTCTAGATGTTCTGTGATATAACAACCAAGGTATTTGAATTTGATAACTCTTTCAATATTTTGTTGGTCTATCTGTATGGAAGCATCGGCGAGCGGTTGGCGACTGAATATCATAAATTTTGTCTTATTGACATTCATTTTCAAACGCATTTCCCTTCCTGTCGTGTTTACACTATTCAACAACTCTTGAAGGCCCTGGATACTATCGCACAAGATGACCGTAGCGTCGGCATATCTAATGTTATTAATCAGTTCGGCGTTTATCTTCACTCCAAGGTCTTTATCTTGCAAAGCCCGACTCAGTCATCATTAGTCAGAAACAATTTTTCGAGTTTTTTCTGCATACTTACACAGGTATAATTTATGAAATATTGGCAGTTTACTTCTGCGAATTGCTCTATCTATTCTGAATTAATTAGAATTTATAATATCCTGCATACTAAACCTTACTGTAGTATTTTATTGCGTTTATATATTCAATAACATGTAATAGTAAGCAAAGAGTTGTGTTGTAGTTGGAACAAACCCAGTATTACAACTCCAATAAAAGGTCTTACTCTCCCTCATAATATTATTGAAGCTCTGAAAAACAATAATTGTAATACCCTTTTTTCTCTAGTAGGCCAGACTTTATAGGCTTTCCTTGATATTATACTTTAAATATATATTTTTAACACTTGGGTCATCTTTTTTTTTACTATAAATAAATAAATTTTTTATTGATTACCTTCTACTGTGATATTTGTACATCCCATCAAGCCCTTGTAAGAGAATTGGTACAAATAAACATCTGTGTAGTTGGACTGAAGTTTGGCGTGTCGTATTATAGGTGTAGTAAATCTTCCGTCAGTTAGGTACTGCAATATAAACATTTTGTAAATTGAATAATAAGTACGTAGTAATTGAGGTTGCCACCATTAAATATAAATTTGTAGGGACAAATTTTTGGAGAAAGCAGTATTTTATAAAAAAGCAAGATGCCATAAAGGACTAGAATACACTGAATGTCTACATTTCTTTTGTAAAACTTTTGTAATGAAATCAAGTTAACATTACAAATAAACATAAATCTCTTACAAAAAAAAAATACAAAAGAAAAATATTTATATATTATTTAACGCAAACACTAACACATTCATGATTCATGATACACTACGCGATTCCCCCATTACTTTTTTTAGATAAATTTCTCGAATTAGGCTTAGCGGAAATACTTATACTTAATAAATTCACTTTTGTTGACACAAAAATATTTTTTCCGCTTCCGTTCGCACCGGAATTAGTCAACAATCGATTTTCAAATGGAACACCCTATTTATGTTATTATATTTTATTCTAAATCATTTTCCGAATCCAAGTACGATTACCAAAATGTAAAAATATTTCTGAAGTATATTTATATTTTTGAATTTAGAGTAGTTTCACCCTTACCTATTACCTAATTATAATAGTTCATAGAAACCCTAAAAAATTGAGTCGGTGCCAATATTCAAAAGTGATGGAAGGGCTACAACTACAGGTCTTCAAATGGTACCAGAACGGTACTAAGGTATCATTTGAAAGTACAATTTATACGGAATTTACCCCTACATGTTCATATTATCTATGGAAACAATGTAATAAAGATGGTCAAGGTACCTATACTAAATATTTTGACAGTGTAAATGTCACTTATGTTATATTGTTCTATTCAGAAATAGATATAGATGCCAAAAATAATATTTAATACACCGGGTTTAAAAAAATTATGTCAAAATGAGCAGGTACCACCGTTATGCCAAATATGAAAAATATATATCTAAAAAAATAATTGGGGGAAGAGGTTCACCATGAATCTGTCACACTGTATAAACTGATTGCATTAGGAAATGGTATAATCAAATCTTCACTATTCGACGATTCGAAAAACCAGACAATTACTACGTTTCGCTCGTAGTAGCAGCGGGACAGTTGGCAACTAGAACTAATACATACATACCTTCACTATGGCACTAAAATGTTGTTGGAAGGTCTCGTTTGTATATAGTTCTTTTATAATACGTCCAGCGACCACCTTATTTTCAACAGTAATGTTGTAATTGTTATTTATGACTTTTGCTGGGTCTTTATCCATTGACAAGCCCAGTTCCTTGACATGATCATCTATAATAAATAAATATATTTTATAATGCATTCAGATGTACACCCTCATGAATTGTATCAGACCGCTTTTATTGTTGTAAATAATTATGTATGGAAATTCAATGTGCCTTTTGCTACGCAAAGTGATCGAGACTATAATTTAACCGACATATAGTCTTCGCACAAATAATTTTTGTTAAATATCCTACCATCTGCGCTTAATTGTTGATAATTGCTGTATAATATGAAAAAATGAAGCATGCGTAATTACATGTTGACACTATGCCAGTTTACCAAGTAGGCAACTTCTGTTTGACTGGTTAATTACGAGTTATTACATTGTTTTTATAGTCGTTTTTACAACTACCGGACATTCTAGTATTTGTCCTAATTCAACTACCTACATTTTAGTTATATTTCGCGATCGCGATCCCCGCACACTTTATTCCTCGAACTGCTTCATATGCTGGCAATGAGTCACTCTCTACAGTTTTGGTCACATACTAAAGCTGTGCGATTTATGTCACGCCAACGCTAAAGCCAAGTAGAAATAAAAATAATTTTTTATTTCTACTAAGTACCTAAGTAGATAAGCTATAGGCGTACGGAGCCAAAAACGCGTGTATTTTTAAAGTGGCCTAAATTTTGCAAAAAATGACCATTTTTACCCTCTTCACGTAACGTTACGTATCTTGGTGGGGAACGTCACGTTTTAGATCACGCGTATCCTGAAGAACGTCACGTGTATCCTTATATCCTATCAGGATACGCGTGATGTTTTTCAGGAAACGACGTCGCGCGTATCCTTATATCCTATCAGGATACCCCTGACGTAAAACGTGACATTCTCCACCAAGGTACGTGACGTTTACGTGACGTGGAGGGGGTAAAAATGGTCATTTTTTGCAAAATTTCGGCCCCTTTAAAAATACACGCGTTTTTGGCTCCGTGCGCCTACAGCTTATCTACTGATGAATTTTATTCCAAACTATAGGGACATACTGTATATAAATGATACTATTTTCAAACTAAGGACAACGGTATTATTTTCAAGTTTATACCTGATCCGGACTATAAAAGGATTCAATTCCATTCAGACGGATTATTAAATTTGTTTTACTCCAAATATTTTTAACATATTTACTTATAATATATATACAAATGTTGGTCTTTACCATCTCCTATGAACACAAGTTCTTCCTCAGAGTTATAACCAATCATTATGGGAACCCTGTTTATGTTTCCTGTTCTAACATCCTCGTGCATTGGACTAGTAATAAAGACTCCATCATTTTCTACATTTTCGATTACAGGCATCCAAACCAAACTATCATCTACCCCTATTGTCTTATTTTCGGGAATCTGTAAACATAATTAAGACAGATATAAAACCTGAAAAAGCATTCCTAGAGGACCAAGAAGATAATACAAGGTCGATCAAAATCAATGGAATTTTGCATTTTTCTAAAACTAAGGGAGAGACATTTTTGTCAAATTTTGACTTTTTCGATTGAGAGATACATTTTTTTAAAATATGTCTTAGTACTTAGAAGACATTCCACAGTTTCTTTTAATGGAAGATTGAAGAATCATAGCCATTGTAAAAGATTAGGTATATGTAAAAGTTTTGAATTCACTTTAAATCGAATGCGAATTTTTTCAGTAAGATGAGATTAAAATTAAAATTTAAAGCACAATATTGATGGCTAATGATATTGATGGATATAGATGGCTGACAATGCAAATTGATGGCCAAATACATGATACCTGGAAGCAAGTTAGATAGGCTTTTGAAGGCACATTGAAAACATTTTGAAAATCCAGAAACTTCATTATATTTATGATGAATTTTCTCCTATAGTGTATAATTATTTTGTATGTTAATATCTAGCGATCCTCATTTATCTTTTAGAAAAGTATCCGGGGAAACATGTTTTTTATCCAAGTAAAATTCTAAAATGTATTGTATGATCTAATTTTCGTTATTTTTTATGCAAATGATTGCATGTATTCGCTACTTATAGTTCTTCTAAAATACTGAGAGTGAAATATTGAAAGTCTTTACTTAGTTATACAGGTGGAAGTGAACTGTAATCGACGATAGTTTCCCATCAGTTATTATCGTTTGTCGCGAATGCAAATTCATAGATATCAGTGCGTTAATGGTTAACTACGAACCAGGTACGGTGCGATTACTGTGCGAATTTCGTGCAGACTAATTTTGCACATTTTGACTTGCCGTCAAAATCACGTCGTTAATGGGTACGCGCGAATAATAATGTACATAGAAGTCATAATTGCTTATGGACAATAAAGGCAAAAGACCAACACAAATTTGATACCATGGTAAACCATTTGGATCATTTGACATATGACTAAAATCGTTTCGTCGCGATACCCAATTTTGACCCACTTTCTCCTCACTCTTCTTTTGTGTAAACGTTCTGAAACTACTATGAGGCCAGCGCAAGCAATAGCCTTCCGTTTGTTGCTTTAAGAAAACATTTTAAAACACTGAATTCTGCCAGCCAGCAGTTAGATCTTTTAGCTCACCTAAAACACCACGCGTCAGATCAAATTTGACTGAAATGTAGGATTTTACTCCACTAATGAACGGATTTGATACCATAAATCATGAATGAAGATCTGACCCGCGTGCCCGATATTTTAGTTAATGAACAACGAAAGATTTAGTTCGTTCGATCCGAATCTCTCGAATCAAATCTCTACGTATCTGATCTGTATGGATAATCCGCTCGTGTATGGGGCGCTATTATCTAAAATACTTTCAAAGATAATCATCTGGTCCCCCAGAGTGGTATGGTAAATATACATCAATCATGCAAGGAAGTTCTTGAGGAAGAAACAATAAACTGTATCTCTGTTGTCTAATTTAAAGTTACGAGATAATCTGCGTTTTGTTTCTATAAGACTATTATTTTATTTTCGAGAAAGTTTTATTCTTCAATTTTATCCTGTTTAAATTTGTATTAATGAGATCGGTTCAAATGTTAATAGATTAAATAACATTTTAAGTATTAAGTATATAGGGAACCCTAATACCAATAATACAATTGTAAATGTAACGTAAAAATATCCAGGGGGCATTGTTTGATTAAAACGACCTTGAAATTAGTTTAGTTCAAAAGTGACAAGTTGCATAAAAAGCCCTGTATATTTCTTACATTTCGTCACTAACTGCTACGTAAAGAATGTTCATATACTTACGTCAATTGTGACATTATTAATAGCGTCAGCAGAGGCATTTTGTAGCAATTCCAAAAGAGTAGTTGAGTTGTCGGAGGTGAAATTGGGATCTAGGATACTACCCATTTTGAAAGCATAATATCTGGCATATCCTTGTATGGCAAATGAGCAAATAGCAGTTCCACTTTGAAGTATGGCGCCTCTAAATAATCCTAAAAGATGCATATACATTCATTTATTGGTATTATTAATAATAATGGAGTATAGAGAAATCAATTATGGACACTTGTCTACTTTGATGAATCTACCTTAGTAGGCGGATATGTTTGAGATTGGTGTTACTTCCATAAACATTGGTATGATGCAAAAGTCTGATTGGCTTTGAATTCTGACAACCGATTTTCATTTAGAACGGTATCTATCGAACATAAATAAAAGGTGGTGCCTGCCATTGATTCGTACTTGAATTCCTAGTGTTAGTGTAACGAATATACCTATCTCACACAAGTAACCTCACCAATCCCTTGTCTATCAATATGAAGTAGTTGGCCGAAATTTTAAATAAAGGTATATTTTCCTTACGGATAAAATACACTGTATTATTTGCACGTATTAACTGCATGACTACATGTCTTAATTTTTACAGCATCATAAATGTTGTTTATAATTTTCATTCAACAGTTCAACTTATTTCCGGATCCTGTCATTCAGTTATAATTATGTCATAAGATTGCCGTTGAATAAAAGTAATATTTTCGTACTTTTTAATTTTTCCTGCCATTGTGCCTGCCGCTAGTCGAGAGCTATTGAAAGAGACTCGTGCTATGCATATAGGCCAACACCAGTTCTAATGGAAGCTCTCTAATGTCCTGGGGCAGGAGAAATGCTGCACAGATGTTTGTGTCTCTTGACCACGAGGCAGGCATAGCGACAGAGGATGTGAATGGAGTCCTCGTCATCATGTCCGCAAAACCTGCACCTTCTAGTGTCACTAAGGCCAATAGTATTACTGGATAATAGTGGTTTTCATAATAAGGGTGAAACCTTAGTGTCTAGTGGTTGGTCTCGATGAAAGATGTATCCACTTCCTTGGCGATGGCAATGCAATGGGAGTATTACTCGTACAACCCCATTAGGGGAACATAATCTGTGTTTTCAGAGTCTCCTTCAAATAAATTAACGAGAGGATTTGTTATGACGTGATATTATTATTCTTTGTCAAATGATATAATAACATTTTACCACTCATTTTGGTTTTTAATTCTGGTTTTGTTTGTTTTTAATTTATTTGAGTTCTCTAAGTAGCACATTTTATTAAAATTGAATAGTTATAGTTGACTAATGTTTTGTTCATTTTATTGCACCTGGATCTTTATAAATTTGTTATTTAATACAACATATTAAATAAAAAATGTTTAATTATTTTTGCCTAACGATATTTGAGATACATCAGAACAATAAATTTTCATAGTTCTATATTTTTCAGTCCACAGATAGAATCGTAAGTATTTGATTCTTTCTTTCAGTTCAGAGTTTGTCTTGTTTCCATTATATTCTTGTGAAGGTGGTGAATAGTTGTGGTCGTTACTACTTTGATCTATATTTATTTTTGCTCACCTTCTGATTTTTTACTGATCACGTGGTGACCTACAGAGGCACCTCCAGCACTTTCCCCAACGATGGTTACCATCGATGGATCTCCGCCGAACAATTTGATGTTAGTTTGAACCCACTGCAAGGCAAAATTCTGATCTTTTAGACCGAGATTTCCGGGAATGACTCCATCTTCTGTTGATAGAAAACCTGAAAATAATTAAATACTTATTACGTTAAATAAAGTAATGGTGATCTCTTATGATGTTTATGAAACCTTATTATTTATTCTGGATTGATTTTTATTATCTTAATCTTGATCTTTCTTTTATATTTATTATGCATATTTTTTGAGTATTTGGAAATTATAAAAATTTGGCATGTTTTGACTTACCGAAAGCTCCTAGGCGATAATTGAATGTAACGATGACAATACCATAATCTATAAGAAACTGTGGTCCATATACTTGAAATGTCCCATCTCCAAAATAAAATCCACCCCCATGAATCCAAAACAGAACTGGTATAGGGGTTGAATTGGTTCCTGGTTCCTAAACAGAGAGATTTTGAGTCAAGACAGTTTTTCAGACGATTCATACTAACCATATTTCTTTAGAAAATTGTTCTTGTGTAGGTAGCTAGATAATTGTTTTGAAAAAAACATTGATCTCATTTTTAGATGTTCCAAGAAATATATAGAAAACACTGTATATACTAGTGTTTCGACTTATTAGGCCTTTTTCAATAGAGTAAATGTCTATTACTAAACATTTCCAAGCGTGTTTTCGTTATTTATTTGTTTACGAGCACCTACCCCCGATTGATCCTACCATCTGGTAAAGCCCGAGTTTTTATTGCCTTTTCTAAGAAGGGCGAGAGTGTAAAATCTATCTGATCATTCGTAGTACAAGGATTTATAATTAAATATTTTTTAATTTCTAATTGCTCTAACAGATCTAAGGGCTTTCCTTTTTTTTCACGATGCAGTACCTTTACATTTTTCTGATCTATAAAATGATGGTTTTCTATACAATGCGTCGAAAATCCTACATTTTTTGCGTTATTTAATATGGATGTTTTATGTTTATTTACTCTACTCAATACTTCTACCGGTTTGACCCACATACACGGCATTACAATCCGCGCAGTTAATTTGGTATACCCCCGATTGTTTTAATTTATTAACCCTTTCGTTGTTGTTTATAAAAATCCTCCCAATAGTACGCTTGTTGATAAACAACAAAGAAAGGGTTAATAAATTAAAACAATCGGGGGTATACTAAATTAACTGCGCGGATTACAATCCCGTGTATGTGGGTCAAACCGGTAAAAGTATTGAGCAGAGTAAATGAACATAAAAAATCCATGGTTAAATAACGCAAAAAATTCATGATTTTCGACGCATTGTATAGAAAACAATCATTTTATAGATCAGAAAAATGTAAAGGTACTGCATCGTGAAAAGAAAGGAAAGCCCTTAGATCTGTTAGAGCAATTAGAAATTAAAAAATCTTTAATTATAAATCCTTGTACTACGAATGATCAGATAGATTTTACACTCTCGCCCTTCTTAGAAAAGGCAATAAAAACTCGGGCTTTACCAGATGGTAGGATCAATCGGGGGTAGGTGCTCGTAAACAAATAAATAACGAAGACGCGCTTGGAAGTGTTTAGTAATAGACATTTACTCTATTGAAAAAGGCCTAATAAGCCGAAATACTAGTATATACAGTGTTTTCTATATATTTCTTGGAACATCTAAATGAGATCAATGTTTTTTTCAAAACAATTATATTCAGGATGTTTCAAAAAGAACCATCCGCTTCGAGTATCCACTTTATTATTAGGTAGCTAGATATTGAAGGATAAAATTAAAACATGAAATTACTTCCCTTTAACTCTGCATTGACTTCACTTATTCCATTCCAACAAAACGTACATACTAACAAAGAGATTCTGGTTGATGCTAACTATATATCTCTAGTAACAGTATAGAAACATATCATACAATAAAAATGATACGAATCTCGCCTCGCATATACGGCGAGTCAAATCGGCGAGTGTTATATAGCTCGATTTCTCCTCTGTATTTCAGTTAGAAAAAAAAATTGATGCGGATATAAGTAGAAGGGCAAGAAATATACAATTTAAAAATAATTTTGCCTGTATAGGGTGATTCATCCATGAAGTCGCAGACCAAAGTTTAATTGTTTCAAATGGAACACCCTAATTTCATAGCATATTTGGATTCTACATATCTCTTTCCGAGATAATCACCATTTTCTGTAGAAAATGACATTTTAAGCGGTGCACTTGATCATTGCTGGTGACTTAGTTTTTTTCTTTTGGAGATAAGATCCAACTGGGTGGCACACTTAATGCAGTAGGCCCACCGTAAATTCCAGCTTGGTCCCTGTTTTCAAATTTTAGACAGGGTGTACATGAAACTCTGTCAAAGTTTGATCTTTCAAATATAAAAATCTTGCTTTTTTCAAATGGAACACCCTGTATTTTTTAACGGGATGTTAAACGTCCACTCAAAATCTACAACTTTTGTAATGCATGTTCTATACTAGTTCCTAATATTTTAAGTGATTACAAGCAATTTTGTGTATGTTTTATTTAATGTTAACATTTATCCTCTTTAAAACAAAAAATAGTAATCACTACTGTTAATAGCATAATCGGCTAAATGACGTCCTCTGCTCCTGAGCAGGGATCAGTCGACTTGATAGCCGATAGTTATAGTTTTCTTGTCAGTTAACTTTGGTTTAGCAAGTGTTTTATTAGTTTTTTGTGTATAGTTTTAGTTGGCAATGAATTTTTCAAAACAAGAGCACATAAATATGATGTGGGTGTCCCGAATACTGACAACTTTCCGAAAGAGCTTTCAGAACTTTAATGGAAACTTTTGCCTCCACTGGAAACGTAAGCTGTTTTAAACATTAAAATTAATGAAGAGAATTGAGGATCCACATGTCAGTAGTAGGCTGTAGCCATCACTGAACTTCCCCAATCAACCGTCAATAGAATTACCAGGAAATCAAAGTATCTTTTCTACCAGATAGAGCTTCATCAGGATTACAAGATAACTATTTACCAGTTAGGGTAGCTTTTTACAATGATGGACTACAAAGAACAGGAGGTGATCCACACATTTTATCCACACAATTTAAGATTTTGTTCTACACTTTTAAAAGTTCTGGTGTTGTAAACAGGTATAACATGCATTACTATGCCATAGAAAACCCTCAATGGATAAAATACAGGAATTTTCAAAAAACAATTGGTGTTTAAATGTGTAATGGGAAATACTAAATGATTGTATTATTGGTCCTCATTTCTTTGAGTAGCGTCTGACAGATGGCAATTATTTATCATTCTTACAAGAAGGATTGCCACAACTACTAGAGAATGTAAATATACAAACCAGACAAGTGATGTGGTACCAACAAGATCGTGCCCCAGCGCATTTTCACTGTGGTGTCCGTGAATATCTTAATGGAGTTTATTTCAACGGATGGATTGGTCGAGGTGGTTAAAAAACGTGGCCTTCAAGATAATGTGACCTTAGATTCCTTGACTTCTTTTTGTGGGGCTCTCTAAAAGACAGGATATATGTAAAACCACCGACTACTCGCGAAAATATGAAAAATGGAATCAGACAAGCTGGCCTAGATATTACATTACAAATGCTTTATAATGTTAAAAATGGTATAGTTCACCGCATAAATTTGTGTATTCAAGACGTTGAACATCCCGTTAAAAAATATCTTCCATTTGAAACAAATAAGATATTTGTATTTGAAAAAGTTAAATGTTGACGGGTTTTGCATTTAGATGAGTAATAAACATTTGAAGTTTGATAAAGAAGTTACTTTCTGTCTTCTAGTTTCTATTTTATAAATGTCACATTTTCGAATTAATTCCTGATGAATATTTAAATATATTAAATACAATTTGATGTGGAACAAATTACTGAGTATAATTGGATAGATGTTACAATCTTTAGGCGAAATTCGATAAATATACGATTCATTATTTTCTATATACTATGTATTAATAAATTTGCTTCGATTGTTGTTTGAATACAACTAATAAATTCGAGCATTCTTTGAGACAAATTAAATATTTGTAGGTTTAAGAATATCTTACCAACGGGGTATATACATTCAGGTACAAGCAATCTTCACCCTCGGTTACGTCTGGTGCCAATTCAGCCGTATTTCCATTTAAATAGCAGGAATGCGAATTGTGCGTGGTATTCAAAACCCCTTTCCAGTTTTCTGGTGCTTGTGGTTCCTAAACAAATCTGTATTAAATTTTCGAATAGCCAAAAAAGATTGAGTTGTCGTAGAACAGGATTTTGCATGATTGTAGGGGCAGTTGATAACGTTGTTAACGTTGACAGATGTTACCAGTTTGTGTACTGGTCAAGAACATTTCAGTTAGCACGTGAATTGCATGCATATGGTGGTAACACGTTTAAAGTTTTCACTTTGAATAACTTGGCACACATTTTCATATTATTATCGTCCAAAAAAAGGTTCACCACAACTTATATTTGTTAAATGGAACGTCATTTGTATTTTTACAGATTTGGATAGAACGTTCTTTCAGGAATAAATTCTTCCACATAATGCAGAATCTACTTATCACTTTGGCTACAAATTTTTGTAAAATGTAGGTATTACTAATAGCTGCATCTTTACTTATACGAATGAATCTCAGTCGTGACCATTTTCGCGATGTAAATAAATCACTTACCTTCAACAAATGAATCACATACCCTAAAACGAAGCTGTCCTACAGGGGGAGCCGCGTATGGAATGTCTTGATATGCGTAGTACGTCTGACCTCCTTGTGGTGATTGTAAAACATGACCCTGAATTTGGCCTTGTGGTAACGATACAACTGGAGCCTCCGTTTCCTGCAAATAGAAATAAGGATTGCAATGACATGTTTTATATTACAAAGATGAAATTAAAAAAAAATCAGTTGAACTTCAAAAACTGTACGCAAAGTATTAATAGGCGGGGTTGGGTGTACTTAAGCATGATATAATGACAAAACTCGTAACAAGATCACCATAATCTCATTCATAACAAATATTATACAT
This sequence comes from Pogonocherus hispidulus, assembly GCA_963924545.1. Classification (NCBI taxonomy): domain Eukaryota; kingdom Metazoa; phylum Arthropoda; class Insecta; order Coleoptera; family Cerambycidae; genus Pogonocherus; species Pogonocherus hispidulus. The sequence goes on along the minus strand of OZ004698.1, from coordinate 43,216,757 downwards.
CTTGCAATGTTCAATTGCTAAGTTTAAAAGGAGCCAAGTTGCATTTTTATTGAGTTCGTAACATGGTTCGTAACTGGTTTGAGTCATAGTTTAGAGGTAGAACGCAGTCCACTAAATATAGACCAGAAAATAGTGTTCTACTATCTGATCCCGGGTAACCAATTAATGAGTGACACAAGGCTCTGTCCTGGAGCCTTAACTTTTTATTGTGGGAATAGTAGATTTTTGGTCATCGGTAGCTGATTGTACAATGCCATATATGATGATGATTTGCAAATATCTTATGTATTTAAAAATGAAGATAAACAGGAAGCCATTGAGCTCATTAATAATTGTGATGTGATAATAAAAAAATGCTCTTATCGTCTGCTCGCACTTATCAGAGAAATGACTACTAGATAACTTTTATGTTATAAATAATGAACCTATGGAGAACTGTTCCTCGGTAAAAGAACTGGGGGTATCATTTGATAGCGAACTAACATCTCAACATATTAGTGATCTATCTAAAAGAGCATTTATATCATTTAAATAAATAGTTCCTTTGAAAAATTATTTGAGTTCTGATGTAACACTGATATTAGTTGAATCTTTAGTGTTGCCTCACTTTAGTTACTGTGATTACGTGTACGCTCCTTTAATTTTGAATGCGAATAAGTATAAATTACAAAGAATTTCAGATCTGGTGCATAAAATTTGTTACATACCACCTTTTAATCATATTACTCCTTACATTAGACAGTCTGGTAAATTAAACTTATACCAAAGACGTCGTTACTCTCATTATTGCATTGTATTTGAGAAACGTTTTGCGTGATACAACTTCCGAATACCTTTATGAAAAGCTCGCATAGCATAATGAAATATATGATCGTCGATTGCGCAATTTAAACAATCTGCGCATATGGAATATTTTATATGTACTTTGCAGATGTACTTTTACTTATTTGGCAGCAACTGTTAGAACTGTTAACAACTAAAAGCCGCATTAGGGAAATAATTCTAACAGTCTATAGTCTAACGAACATGCATTAAATGTCGATTTATTATAATTTATATATTTTTTATGTTCTATAAATTTCATTAGTACTTTATATTTTTACTGTTTGTTATGTGCATATTTTATATATAATTAAATATACTTTGTATACGGTATAGATTTAAATATCATTTATTTGTGTCTAGTCCTTTTGTGTATAACCAACAATTTTAAGTACCTATCTATTCAAAACGAAAATTACTATTCAGAGTTACATACTCTTTGTATTGAAATTTTTAATGAAAAATCAAAAGTTTTCCAAATTTTTATTCTTTGTTGGAATCTATATTTATTTACTAGACGCCTATTGAAAATGCTCTATACAACTGTAAGAAGTGACTTAGTGTGATGTATTTTCATAACTAAACTATCCTGTTTACAAGAAAATGGCCTGCCTTATCTGATTAAAAAGATGTTTTAAGTATTGTCTCCAAACGTAACCTGAATTTATATTCCGCTTTAAAGTATTTTTTTAGATTTGGTAATGTTTATAATATTCGTGTGTTTTCATTTAGAGAGCCTCTTAACCCACCTGTTATCTACAATCTACATCAAAAGCAGCCGACACAATTAATAGACACATCAGGTAAATATAGTATTCATTGGACATATAAAATAACTTTAAGGCTTGAAACTTGAGAAGGTTTTAGAGAAATAAACTTTTTATAAAAGTAAATAATACGACGAATTATAATGGGTGTCTAAATTGTACCTTACGATTTAATTTAATAAGTACAAATGTTCCGGTTAGTAATGAAAAATGTTATCCAGCAAGTGCCCCTCTCTGCTTCTTTGGCATGCTTTGGGATGCAACATTCCTTTTTCAAAATTTTCGATAACATTTCTCAGACATTCAATCCAATTTCTCCAATTGCTTGAGTAGTGTTAACTCGAGTGTTTAGTTAAATGTTAAATTGTTTAGGATTGTTAGTGTAAATACTTTCTTTCAAAAAGCCCCACAGGAAATAATCCAGTGGCCTTAGGTCGTACGACCTAGGTGGCCTATTAACATTAGTTCTTCGATAAATTATTCTATAGCCAAATCTCTCCTCTTAGTGTTTTATCCGCTGTTTGGTAAGTGGCTCCACCCGGTTGAAACCGTATATTCTGAACATCTGTACCTTCCCATTCTTTCCACAAATAATTTGTTGTCATTGTCTTGCATCCAGCTTCATTCACAGTAACCGCATCACTAGCTTTATTCTGGAAGAAATAAGGACAAATCCCGCTCAAAAACTACAACATAGTCACTTTTTCTGGATTGTCGTCGTAGTATTTCTCTTTGATTTTCCTCACCCCATATTCTGTAATTCTGCTTGTTTACGTATCCACTAATTTCGAAATAAGCTTCTTCGCTAAATATTTCGTTATTTTTTTGAAAAAAATCGTTATGGTTTTGCCATTTTTAAAAGGCTCAATTAACAAACGTACGACGTAACATGTGATCGCTTGGTTTTAATTCTTGAGTCAACTGTCTCTTTCAAGTTTTTAAATGCACATCTTTCATTAAAATGATGTGCAGACTGGATCTTTTAACATTGAGTTGCTGTGAACGATTACGAACTGACATTTGGTTCTGATCAACCCTAGCCATGGCCGCATAAATTTTTGCTTCTAACACGTTTGCAAAGTTATTGAGAATTTTATGAAGAAATTTGACCAGTCTGGGTCAGTAAAATTCTCAATTACTTTAACAGATGGTGCCAAATTTTTCTGAAATGCGTGCAGCATCTTGTTGCAGTTTTTTTCAAAACATATCCCATTTTGGTAATGAGTATTCACAATAAATATGCGTTCTTCGATGGGCAATCACTCCATGATAATAATAATAATAATAATAATAATAATAATTTTATTTGTCCAACAGTGTAAACACCAATTACAGAACAAAGTATAATATAAAAGAACATGAAAAGATCAAAAGTGAAAAAAAAAATACGTGTATGCAAACCTACAGTGTGACTTAAACCACAACAAAAAAAAAACATGTATATATAAGTAAGTGCTCAAATTCGATTTAATTAAAGTATCAAAATTTAAAGTTGACTAACGCTTCTAAAAACATTATGTAAACTTTTTACATTACAGTTAAAGACATCACAGGAGTTACAAATGCCATTATAGCTACGTGTCATAACGCTAATGGGAGACTTTAATCCAAGATTAGTGTCGACAGCAGAACAATAAAATGTTAGTGGAGCACGACTGGCTGATCTAACTGCTAGAAAATTTAACTGGCTTAATATATCAAGACAGTCGATATGGTTATGCAAGAGTGCGTGTAAAAATTTCAGACTGTGGAAGTATCTTCTAAATTGTAGTTAGTCAAAATTAAAACGAGTTAACAAAAGTTTATAGTCGCAGCCTCTTGCAGGATATCTTCTGTCTGAACGAAACGTGAGGAATTTTAAAAACCTTTTTTGAACCGACTCGATGAGATTGATATGAACATTATACATAGGATTCCAAACAAGTGAACAATACTCTAACTTGGAGCGGACATATGCATAAAATAACCTGAACAGTACATCATTACCGAGGAAATCACGACCTTGCCTTATCACAAAACCTAACATCCTAAGAGAAGAAGAAACTATACGTTGTATGTGCTCCGAAAATGTTAACCTATCGTCAAAGTAAACACCCAAATCCTTGATGGACTTTGCACGTATCAAGAAGTCTGAGTTAATTTCATAGTTGAAAAGTATAGGATTCAATTTACGTGTAAAAGAAATTACTTTACACTTCGACATATTTAAATGTAAGTTATTCAGATCACACCATCTCGCAACCGCATTCAAATCATTTTGAAGAAAAGCACAATCATCTATACTCGATATAGAAAAATACAGTTTTAAGTCGTCCGCATAGATTAACTGATTGCAATTGAGAAGAGTAGTAATGTCGTTAATAAAAATAGTTGTATCCACTATATGTGACATAATGGAAACGACATGATAAATAAGACGAAAAGAGCTTTAGTAAGTTATCGCAAAATCCGTAATTCTTAAGTTTATGCAAAAGTATGTTATGATCAATCCTATCGAAGGCCTTCGAGAAATCGGTATACAATACATCCACCTGACCGTGATGATCAATGACATTAGAAATAAACTGGTTAAAGCAAACAAGATTTGTGTTAGTTGATCTTTTTTCCATGAAACCATGCTGTACAGGTGATATAATATTTTTAAAAAGAGGATAAATTCTACTGTATAGGGACATCTAAAAAACCTTCGCAAAATTGCACAATAAAGTGATGGGTCTATAGTTAGTTATATCAACTGGATCACCATTCTTAAGAATGGGACAGACACTTGCTACTTTCCAAACATCAGGAAAACTGCCCTGTTTAAGTAGCAGATTAAACAATGTGGCTAATGGTTGCGCTAACACGTGACAACAATCCTTAACAAAGAAACTAGGAATCAAGTCCGGACCGCAAGTTAATTTGTCCTTGAGTTTTTTTGCTGATGTTATTATTTCATCACAAGATAAATAGTTGATATTTACTGAGGGCAGGTTAACATCCATGTTTTTGCTAATATTTTCAAAATCTGTGGCACCTGATCGAATCAGAACACTCTCAAAATAATGCTTAAAGGACTCGACGATGTCAGCGGGGTTATTGAGTGAATTGTTGTCAGTGTAGTGCATTGTATCGGGAATCCTACTAGTGCCTTTTTTGTTGTTGATAAAACTCCAGAATTTTTTTGGATCTGCTTTTATATTACCTTCTGTAGTCAGTAAATAATTTTTATAATCTATGTTGGCGAGTGTTTTTGCTCTGGCTCTTAACTTCTTGAAATTATTAAAATAAAACGAGTTTTTATGTTTTTTATGCTGTCTGAAGAAATGTTCTTTTTGCCGAATTGTTTGTTTAAGTTCATAGCTGTACCAAATCGGATATTTATGCGTCTTTGTAGCATATTTATGACCAAGGCACTAGTTTTTACCCGATATCTGTCACTATAGACACAAATCGTGGTCAATTTAATCGGAAGGTCAAATTTGGACACCCTTTATATAAATTGACACTGGGTAATAATAGGTATATATTAATTTTCAAATGCTGTTTTTTTTTATAACTAACATTGAATATTTTTAAAGTAAGTTAAAAAATATCAATAATTTAACTAAGTAGTTTATTCCAAAGTGGATGTCCAAGGAGGTAAACTAGAAAGGTCCACTTGAAACCATATTAGTATAAATAAATTTAAAGTAATATTATCATAAATAATAAGCGTTAGTACTTACATCTGAAAAAGAAGTATTTATATAAGTAACAAACCATAAGGCAACACATATTTTAAATTTAAAAAACATATTTAGAGAATAAGTTATATTCAGCTAAGATGATTTAAGACTGACTTGAAATAATTTACTAGTACTTATTATCTGTTAGATCTTAAGATAATTAAAAATCAATTTCAATTCTACTACTATCTAGTCGGTATCAGAAGTGTGTTATGTGTGTTAAAAACACTTATTTTAAACTACTACTATTCTCACGTACAAGTATTTTATAAGCGTTAATTAAGAAGGTCCCAAATTATAAAGGACGTTTCACTGTAATTGTTGGCACTATTTGGAGAATTATAAGTCGTAAATTTGACTCGACTTACACAAAATATTGTCTGTAGTTGTATTTAAAAGGTACCAAGGATAATATTCAGGTGACAATTCTGGAATAGAGTTTATTAGACTAAAGCACAATGATGCCATCGGTATTTTCGATGATGTGCTAAGCAAAATTGATGGCTTTTAGTGTATAGAAACAATATACTTGAATAAATTTTCTTTTTGGTTTCCATGGGGTTATCATAAAGTAAGGGGTATACAAAAGTCTTAAAATATAATTTTAAGGAATCAAACTAGTATCAAAATGTAAATGGCATTTAGTTGCTTCAATAATTGGATTTTATTGTATCTATGGAAAATAAAAGAGTTCAACTGCTGATACAAGTGTCAAACGTAATCATTGTGATTTAGACAATTTCTGAAATAAAACTCAGGTAAACGTAAATTGAAACGACTTAAATGTCGACTATGGTCAACAGATAATTTACATGAAATCGTTCAGGAAGGTCTTCATGACAAGAAAGTCACCGTTTGGTGTTGTTTCACATCTAATTTTATCATTGAACCATACTTTTTTGGGGAGATACAGAATGGAGAGGCCGTATCTGTAACTGTTACTGGTGAACAATACCTGCAAATGTTACAAGATTATGCCATTCCACGGATACAAAACGAGCACGAAGGAATTGAAAATATGATTTTTATGAGGATGGAGCACCCCCGCATATTTACTGACCAGTTAAACCATCAAGTGTGATAAATTGATATAATTTGTAATGAAGAAAAAATACGTCATCGAAAAATCATGGCCGTATTTAAAAAAAAAAAAATAAATTGATGATATAGCGAGAAGAAGCGTCGGTTGGATAAATTGGATATGCCATGTTAAAGTTTGGTAAAAGTTGTGATGCACAAGTGCTTTTTTTGCGCTAGTATCGATAATAACGCCAGAAAAAAATTATTCGAAAATCCAAAAATTTTATTTTTTTAAAAATTAAAAATCCAAAAATCATATCGAACACTTTCAAGTACCATATTATTGACTTTCTATTTATGAAACTTAATGGAATTTCTATTTGTTACCATTTCTGAGATACCCATAGTGGCGCTCTTTATCTTGGACACAATGTATATCAAATAAAGAAAAAACATTGTAAATATACCTATAATTTATTATCCTCAAAACCACAATATTAGTAATTAATTAATGGCGGTATAGCATACTCGTCTATAATTTCTTCCCATGTAAGGTACTCTCTTGGATTTATCTGCATCTCAAGAGTATTATTGATATTCAAATATACCAGATTGTTTGGAGTTAGTTTTTCCCACGTAACGTTATCAAGAAGGCTATCCTCTTCTGGAGTGGGATTTCTGAAACAGGCGAGTTAATTAATTATTAATTAAAGTCCGGTTTTAGATACCTACAAATATTTAACAAAATTCGTCCACAACGTTAACAATCGTTGACGTGTTGCTAAGTCTTCTGGATCTGGATTGTCAGGAGGTTCGACACCAGTATAGTGAGCATCCCACAAATACGCTAATTCTTCAGTATGGCCAACACCTCGTACGCCTAGAGGAGTATTAAAACAAAATATTTTTTCGTTATAAATGAATATACAGGGTGGTCCAACTTATAATAGCAGGACTTCATCAGATGATAGATAACGTTAAAATAATAGCTTATATACAGCTTGAGAAACTAATAATAGTTTCCCAATACACTTATATCCGGGAAAGCTTCCTTTTCTAGATACAGGGTGTTGAAATTTTGGAAAAAAGTATATTATTTTAAATAATGCCAAAACGGCTGGTTAGAAAAATTGGAAATTTTGCACGCAGTATGAGCTAAGGATCCTTCACGATTTAAGGCTTATGGTGATAAATTATGAAAACCAGCGGCGAAGTTATGGGTATGCCATCATCCCTTTTCGAAAAAATCTTTTACGCGACTGACTTTATTGCAAATACAATAACGTAATTCAATGTCCCATGCTTTTTAGAACAAAAAAGTATTCTTTCATTTTTTTCATACGGCGCACCGTTTTCGAGATATTTGAGGTTTTATCAGGTGATATTGGGCCATTTACATTTAGAATTTAATTTAAATTTTATGAAGTAGACTGTGACAAGTTTGACCAATTTAATACTTCCTTATAAGTGTCACTAATCTACTACTTAGTGACATGTGTCTGTCATTTTGAAACATTAAAATGCCTTTCCAATTTTCTAATCAAGAATATGCTGACATATACTTTATTTATAATGTTTTTTCAAATTGTCACAATCAGTTCGTTAATCAAGGATTAATACCCATACCTAGGAATCCTAACCGTCATAATACTAACACCGTAAGAAGAAATAATCGTATACTGCGTGAATTTAACAGAGAACCGAGAACAAGTCAAAGAAGAGTGAGTCGAACCACTGGAACTCCTAAAAGCACTATTTTAAGAGTGTTAAAACTGGATCATCGACATCCTTTTCATCTCCAACCTGTCCATGGTTTACATCCAGGAGACGAAGAATACAGGATGGTATTTTGTAGGTGGCTTCTGGACAACAATGAGGATTTCTTAAGAAATATTCTATGGACCGATGAGTCATGTTTTACTCGACGAGGTATTGTAAATTTTCACAATCAACATCTATGGGCACATGAAAATTCACATGAAATCAAACCACGAAAGTTTCAACAAGAATTTAGTATTAACATTTGGATAGGGATCTACAATGGAAATCTCTTTGGCCCTTATGTACTTACACAGCGACTAAATTCTGAAAACTTTCTGGAATTTTTGGAGACTATCAATCCGAATATGTGGGATGACATTCCACTCCATTTGCGAAGGCAAGCCTGGTTCAAACTCGATGGGTGTCCGCCGCATTCTAAATTCTAAATGTAAATGGCCCAACATTACCTGATAAAACCTCAAATATCTCGAAAAGGGTGTGCCGTATGAAAAAAATGAAAGAATACTTTTTTGTTCTAAAAAGCATGGGGCATTGAATTACGTATTGTATTTGCAATAAAGTCAGTGGTGTAAAAGATTTTTTCGACCCATAACTCCGACGCTGGTTTTCGTAATTTATCACAATAAGCCTTAAATCGTGAAGGATCCTTAGCTGATACGGTATGTCAAATTTCCAATTTTTCTAACTAGCCGTTTTGGCAATATTTAAAATAATATACTTATTTTACAAAATTTTAACACCCTGTATCTAGAAAAGGAAGCTTTCCCGGATATAAGTGTACTGAGAAACTATTATATTAACGTTATCTATCATTTGATGAAGTCCTGCTATTATAAGTTGGACCACCCTGTATATGAATGAATGAAAATAGATCTACAGAGCCTGTCACCACAGATTTCTTATTTTGAAAACTTTATACTATTGTTTTCAAAGATTTCGTTTTAACACTGTTATATATCAGTAACAGAATACTCATCTCGTTTTCAAGTGAATAATTTATATGATACCACACGTGTATTTTTTTATATGCAACATCCTTGACTACTTAAATCAACCTCATTTAGCTGATTCCGGAAGTGTATATATGTTGGTTTATATACCTGGTGTTGAAAATAGGTTATTTGTGGGTTAGGTTATTATTATCCACTTACTGTAGAGAGACACGAAGTACATTTGTTAACAGAAATAGTCACTTAATGATCATATTATTATAGGTTAGTGAGTTGCACCCATATCTTTTTCTTGCACAATCAAAACCAAGTTTAGCATAAAACTATGCTCACTGAACATTACCAAGAAGTTAATTCTAAGATTAACGTGCGTTAGATATAAGTTTGATATAAGTGCGTTAGAAAAGTAACGGATACATTCAATATTTCTTAAGACGACGTTTCTGTTCTAAAATCCTCAGATACGTCATATTTTGAATATGACGTCATCGATAATTTTTTAAATAGCAACAATATATTTTTCTAGTAGATTCTTGTAGATGAGCTCTTTGTAAGTTCGGCAATATAGTACACTTTATATTTATTTTGAGAAACATGTTTAAATGAATTAACAAAAATTTAATGATGACATCTCTACGGATACACAAAAATACCATACTGCTGCATTAAAAATAACAATTGGAAGAAGTGTGCTACGACTCGATTGAAACAAACACTAAGATGACAGTAAACAATGTTGTCGCTGTCAAAAGCGTTGTTAATCATTAGAAGCAAAGATGTTATCCGAAAAAAAGAAAATAATTGAAATATTAACGGCTATAGTGATTTAACCCGAACACACACAGAAAAAAGTTTGTGATAATTTGAAATATTCGGGTAACAACGTAAGTCACTCAACAGTAAGCAGGATTGAAAAGAAATTTAGGGAGCATGGCACTGTTAGAGATCTTCCGAGAAGTGGACCTACCAGAGTTGTTAATGATGAAAATAGTTTAAAAGTTTTTTGTCCGTTTATAAAAATCAGCATTTGACAACGTCGGTCTTAAGATGTAGGTACTGAATTTATTCGTTATTTTTCTAACGCACTATATGTATGAAATTTACAAAATTTTATTAAAAGCCTCACGTTACGTGAATCTCTACAAAAGTCGGAAACACTTTTCCTCAAATTTTAGAATTTACTGTCAAATTGCCTACTGATTGGTGACTGAAAACACTGATTGAATTTGATATTGGAAAACATTGTTTGCAATTACCTGCAACTTCTACGTCATTAAGGCCTCCCAGTTCACCTTTGTATGAAAACTTGTACAGATAAACATCAGTATAGTTAGATTGTAACTCTGCGTGCCTAGTAATGGGCGTTGTATACATATCGTCTGTAAAAAACTAAAAAAAATGCCACTTTTAGTTACCAAATTGTGTTGTTGATATTGCAGGTTTTATAATACATATTAAAAGGCTAGAAATACTTATATCAAGTTAAACTTAAGCACATTTAGTAGTATGTAAATAAGTTTTGATATAATTTATTTGTGATTTATCTACATTATTGCGTTAGTGGAATTAGGTTAGTAGCTTGATTACATTTGCAATTAGATAGATTCAGATATGGGATGCGGCAAAATATGCCCAGCTACGAAATATTTTTATAATTTTGTTATTTCCTCGACAACTGTCAAAAGTAAAGTTTGTATCAAAGTAGAAAAATACAGAATTTTGTTCGAATGAATTGGAGCATTATGGGCCTCAAGAACACGTAGAAATTGTTAAACTAATCTAAAACTTTTCTTCGATAATTTCAACTCGACGCGCTTTTAGGAGATCCGATCCTATTCCGATCGAAGAACTCCACACGGAGGAACGATTAGATATTTAGAGAACGCATTTTTACAAAATGGCACAGTAAGTGATAGCATACTTCGTTCTGGTCGTTCAAACGAAAATATTGAGTTTGTTCGGGCTGATGTTCAGGCAGAATCAAAAACTTCTACAAAAAGATGTGTGCGTGATAAATAGGATTGTCTGAGCGGACTTTAAGAAGAATTTTGCACTTTTGCAAAATTTGGCAATAAGTGACGAAGCTAATTTTTGCATTTCTGGTCCTATTAAAAAGCAAAATGATTGTTTTTCGGGAACCGGAAACTCTCGTCTTCTTCAACAGAAAGTACAGTTTGATAAAAACAAATCGTTGTTTGATGCGCAATATAGTCCGAACGAATCATTGGACCCTACTTTTTTGAAGATGCCAGGAGCAATGCAGTTACTGTTAATGGAGAACGGCATCGAACAATGATACGTGAATTTCTACGACCACAGTTGGAAGAATTTGATATAGAAGACCTCTGGTTCCAGTATGATGGCGCTACTACATACCACACACCGCGTGAAACGGTCGCTCTTCTCGAGACATATTTTGCCGCACTTGTTATAAGTAATGAATACGTTCGTATATTACTTTGATACGCGACATTTTTTTAAGTCTCTCACCATTTACAACAACGATATATGTTTTATTGTTATAACAAGCAAGATCTTTTTTATAAATACATTTTTTTAAAGTAAGGCGTTGAATAACTATTAGATTCTTTATAACCAGTAACAAAATGAAAGAGTAATTAACCTGCGAGGAAACAATTTTTTCTAGAAGTTACGTTCAAAGTTAGTTTCTTTGCTCGCGAACCAATTTCTGGTAATGCAATTTGAAGTGATTAAGATTTAATTCAGTATATTAATTCATCAAATTAGTTTATGAAATTCTATCTTACCTTCACTACATTTCCAATGTCTGACGTGAATAATCCATCAGTGTAAATTTGTCTGAGTCTACGACCAGCAGCTACTTTGTCTTCTTGAGTCATATTGAATTTACTTTTAATAAGGTACGACAAATCACTGTCGAAATACATTGCCATTGCCGTAGGAAATGAAGCATCTGTAAATATTTATAATAAAAAGATACAAGACAGATATAGCGATATATCTGTTTGGGCCTATCAAGTCAATCCAGCGCCGTACATATCTCAAACTGAATGCAACTCATTCTGGGTTTTAGAAAGTTCGTATACTGTTTCACTAGTATAAGTGAGGCTAGGATTGCTCTTCTCCATTCTGGAATAATCTATGTTCCACGTTTAAAATACACAAAATTTCAGTATAATTTCTCTAAAAATATGCGTGAGTTGTTTTCAATCTGAGATATTACGGCGCTGAGGAGATCTAATATGTCGATACATATGTTGTTCTATTTTAGGAGTGATGGGCAATCAGGTGGTGAGGGTGCTATACACTTCTGTTTAATGCGTATAATTTAAAAATAATAGTAGAATCCTTGCCCTCATTTTAATCACAAGGATTAGTCTGCAAGCCTGACACTTGTGTGGGAGAGGGGGCAGCATAATATTCTGTAAGCTGTACCTATTAGCGCCCACTATTTTATTTCAGGAACGAGGGAAACTCTTATTAGACAGGTGAACACACATGTCAATCTTTCATATTAGCATCTGTTCTTACATCATAGCTTTACGGCATAGTTAGTTGGATAGAATAGAAGTAGGTACAGAAGTATTGCAGATGTTATATCTTTCTTGTTCTTATATGTATATGTATATGTTATGTTTTCTAGGTTATTTACCTCTCATAAAGTATAATGCTTCCTCAGAATTGTAGCCAATTATTATGGGGACTTGATTTATATTTCCAGTTCTAATGTTTTCATGAAACAGGCCTGTAAGGAAGGCGTCTTCTAGATTTTCATCTTCTATCACAGGCCCCCAGATTAAACCACCACCTACGATCAAGGAATTTTCTTTTCCAATGTCGACCTGTACAAATTATTGGCTTTGAATTATAATAAAATATGCAGTAAATATAAAATCAACAGAACAAAAATATATTAAAAAGCGTTATAACTTACAGGAACTGTGTTACTATTTATAACAGTAGCTGGAACATTTCTTAAAAGAGTCAACAATTCTTCTGAATCATCTGAGACGAAATTTGGGTTCAAATTTCGTCCCAACTCAAAAGCGTAAAATCGAGCGTAATCTTGACGGGACCACTGACAAGTTGCAGTGCCACTTTGCAATATGGCGCCTCTAAATAGTCCTTGAAAGAGTTAATATTTGCAATGTAATTAACTTGCAATGTATATAAAACATAGCATTACCTGCACTTCTTTGGCTGAGTATTTGCAATCCCACAGATGCTCCTCCAGCACTCTCGCCCGTAATTGTTACTTTTGCAGGGTCGCCACCAAATAAGTTAATATTTTTTTGGATCCATTGAAGGGCAAAATGTTGATCTCTTAATCCTATATTTCCAGGGATGACTCCGTCTTCAGTCGTAAGAAACCCTAAAAATATGGTTGATATGTGTATGAAATCAGAAAAATGTTTGATGCAAAATTTAGACGCATTTGGGAAATTTTTTTATAATAAATTTCTAAAAAAAATTGTTTTCGATAAAAAACTGAAAAATTAAATATCTCCTTCAAGGGTGCATTTTAAAAATGTGTCACATGTAAAATATACAGAAATGGTAATTGATATATGGTTTTGAATTGAAAAGGGGTCATTGTAGTTTATTTTGCGATTACTATTATTATTATTATTATTATCATTATTATTATTATTATTATTATTATTATTATTATTAGTTATTAATATATTATTTCTTTTTATTTATTTGTTTTTTATTTTTGAAAAGAGGGGTTAAATACGAAGCCGTGGCATTCATTTCAGAAATATTTGTTCAATGACATTTCTTATTTTTTATTTATTACGGAAATTGGGATATTTCGAAATTAACTTGCTGCGAGATATAGTAAGAATATACTCTAGTTCTTAACTTTCGCTTATACGTCAATGCATATACTTCCTTTCATATTTAGGTTTAACAAATCCTTGTGAAACTCAAAACAACTAGTAGAATAATACGAGAATGTAGATTAAAGTAATTTTCGCGTAATGGAAGTCTCATAGCATACTCTAAACTATCCAGTAACAAATTAATCTCCAAATATTTCCTCATTTACCGTTACTCACCGGGTAATGAAGAAAAAATTTGACAAAACAGTGAAAATTGTTCGTTAAATAAATTGATGTGGCTCATATCTTACATCTCCGTCCAATTCTAAAAAAATTAGGGTACTTTCGTGTTGTCATATAAATTTTTTTTAGTCCACCCTGTACACGAAAGAAAATACTTAAATTTTGCAAGCACGGTCTCAGTTTGCACATACGCGAAAATGTTTATCGCCAAGTAAATATTTTAAGAAAATATTAATGAGTGACCAAATGTTTACCACAGCAGGTTACAGTACAGGTCTGAAGGTAAATGAATTTGAAAAGTCATGAAAGAAAACATGTTCTGAATAGTAATATTACCTAGAGCCCCCAATCGGTAATTTAATGTGACCACAATAACATTATGATCAATAAAATATTCAGGTTTGTATATTTGAACGATTCCAGCTCCACTTTCAAAGGACCCTCCATATATCCATACTAATACGGATAAAGGGGTTTCTGAAGCATCCCCAGGTTGCTAAAACAGAATAGGATGGAAAAAGCATCAATAAAATTCACGATAATGCTCTGTTAAATGATACTCAACTGTTAGTGAATTGAATAAAAATCTAAAAATGAAGTAGATAATTTATAGCAAGCACGTGAATTGTTTCCTATATGTAATAAATGCAGATTATTTAACCTTACCAGGGGGGTATAAACGTTTAAGTACAGACAGTCTTCCGTTTGTGTAACCTCGGGAACAAATAAATAACTTCCACTTTGGTAACACATTTTTGTATTCTTTGTGGTGTTTAATACTCCATCCCATCTTTCAGGCGCTACAGGTGGCTATAAAAGGAAAGTGTAAAATAAAACATATGTATATCATCAGGAAAATACATAGACCACCACCTTCTAGATGGATTTTTTACGGACTCACCTGAAATCTTAATTCGCCTATAGGTGGCGCCGCAAATGGTATTTCTTGAAATGCATAATAAATATTGCCATTTGGGGAACTTAAGGCTTGGCCTCTTATTTGACCCTCTGGTAAAGTAACAATGGTCGGATCGTCCGCCTGCGTATAAGAAATATACAATATGAGGACTAACTGGTAACAAAAAAATCGAGAGCAAGTAAATATTGGGGCTGCACTAATAAAGGACTCGTATCTTATTATTTGTGAGTCCCTAGAAAATAATATAATAAATGGAATACAAATCGCACAGTGGATTCTGTTCGCATTTTCTATTGACATCAATGTTGTTATATCATATATAACATTAAATTCGTTCTATTTTTTAAAGCTGGTATATACTTTCCAGAATAAATAACTTTTTATAAAAATATATGACTGTAAATTTTACGAAAAGCTGTAGAAAATAGAATAGTTTGAATAAAAAACTAAAGTTTGAATTTTAATATTATTTTGTTTTTATGAAATAAGTAAAATATTATCTAATTTTCCAGGGAAATTTTGTATGTATTTTTCAAGCACATATATATCACTAACTGGCACAATTTTCCTTCCTAGTAAATAGAGGATATTTAGCAATATACTGACAACCAACTCATTATATATTATAGATGATACTAGACAAGTTGTTGGCTGTTATAGTTGAATTTATTTCTTCAATAAAAAAAACCAAAAGAAAATCTTTTTCTTTTGGTTTGGAAAAACCAAAAATAAAAAAAATAAAAAGATTTTCTTTTGGTTTTTTTTATTGAAGAAATAAATTCAATTATATATTATTGTTCATTTTTAGCAAACGGTGCCTTGAAAAATAGTCACACATTTTTCTCATTATTATCCTTGTCTTGTCCTGCCATTTTTAAAATGTGCAGGACCTCGAAGATGACGCTGAAAAAATAAGTGGTACAGAAATTAGTTTTTTTGTCAACGTCCGGCTTTAAACGGATTTAATTGTTAGCAATTATTAATTAAAAGGCAAATATAATTTCTATTGAAATTTCTTCAGAATAAATATAGAAATATTCTGGTGGTATCTACTGATCTTAGCACACCACTCTTTTCTTTATACAGGGTGCGGCAGCATAACATCCTTTTTTTAAATGCACTCCATTCAGTCGGTTGATGTCGTAGCGGAGCGCTGTGGTCTCGTTCGAGAGGCGGGACTATAAAGTTTTGTTCCGACACAGTTCAGTAGCCATCAGTCGTTCCTGAGAACGCTATTGTTTTTTTTAGTGATGAAGTCCATTTTCATTTGTGTGGATCCGTCAACAAACAAAACATGCGCTACTGGGCTGACACCAATCCTCGAGAATTGCATCAAAGGCCTTTGCATTCACCTAAAGTCACAGTGTGTTGTGGAATTTCCTCAGCTGGAATTATGGTCCCTGATTCTTTCAGGAAAATGAAGTCGCAGTGACAGTGAATTCGGACCGGTATGTAAACATGATACAGGATTTTTTTTTCCCACAGCTAGATGAGTTGGACTTAGGGGACATTTGATTCCAACAAGACGGTGCAACGGCACACACTTCAAGAGCATCGATGGCTGTTTTGAGGGAACACTTCCCAGACCGCCTCATCTCAATTAGGGGCCATTTGGAGTGGCTGGCCCGCTCTCCCGATTTGGCCCCTTGCGATTTTTTTCTATGGGGTTTTTTGAAATCTCGTGTTTATGTGAACCGTCCAAGGTCCCTACAAGATTTGAAGACCAACATCCAGGAAGAAATTGTCAACATAACGCCTGCTATGCTGGCAAGAGTTATGACAAACGCCCCACAAATCGGTTTACTCAGTGTATGGAGAATGGGGGACGTCACCTATCTGATTTGATTTTCAAAACTATGGAAAACAAAACTTTAGGCATGCGCCTACATTATAAAAAAACAAATAAAAATGTTTTGATTCATACAATGGGTTTTATTAAGTTTTGAAAAAAGGAAGTTATACTGCCGCACCCTGTACTATTCCATATGATATGACCACACCCATTTCCTGTTAATTGAAAGTAGTGTTGACGTAATATCTATATTAAAAAGTATTCAATCCGTATTAAGGAAATATTCATACTATTATTACCATTTATATGGATCATATATATCAAAAATTCATTCCTAATATTAATAAAAAAACTATTCCGTCTAAAGTAATAAGCAACAATCTCTGTTTAAGCTTTGTAATATTATTATTCTTGATATAATTTTTTTAGCATAAATACTGACTATAACCTAAAATATTTTTGTTAACTACGAGCTATTTTCGTTACATTATTTCAAGACTTGATATTTATTAATAAGAAATATTCTTATTTCTCTAAAACGCGATTGGTCCAATATCACATAATATCTGTTCAGTATTTTCAAAGTTATAAAAGCTAGGGATACTGAACATTGTGTCATTTAACTCTAAGATTCGATTTAATATTTAATTTAATCCTTTCTAACTATTAGGAGTTGATTATCCGCCTACCAACATTATTAAAGTAATTTTTAGTTAGTTAAAAAGTTAGTTAATTTAGTTAGTAAAGTAGTGAAGAAGTAACTTTTATTAAATGGTATAAGTGTTTTTTTTAAATATACCTATGTACCTATCTCAAAGTATCATGAGATAACATGCACTTATTACGTACGTTTAGCAAAATATAAATCTTGAAGGTACTATTTTTTAAAAGGTATATTAATAAACATGATTATATAAATATAATTAGATACTTACCTGTGCTATAGATAGAATTACACTTAAAATCGACAAAATCCACCAGTACTTCATCATTTTTAACTGACAACTAAGCGCCGTACGCACTCTAATTTATATAAATTTGGCTGTAGAAATATACAGGGTGTGCCACCGGGAACCCTATCGATCGATTATGGAAAAAATATAATTAGGAACTATCTGAAAATTTGGCAGCACACCAACGTCGATGAAGGTTAATCGGCTAAAATATTTTCAAGATGGTCGCACTTCCGGTTATACCGGAAGTAGATGTCAAGTTGCTTATTTTAAATAGGAAGCCTCATATATTATTTGAGTTTTAGATATAACGCAAAATTCTAAAGACATTTCATGTAGTCCTCCTCGACCACCAGCTCAAGACAATGTTCGTCGCCAAGTTTTCGGCTGGTGCCGAGGCCAACATTGTCTTGAAAGAGGAGGAAAACGGATGAAATATAGAGACGTTATCTTCGAACTTCGCAGACTCCATCCAGAACGTACTGTGAAGCTTGTGGTACTGATTATAGGTTTACTCGGAGGAGCAAGAAATACATTGCTTTCAGAACTGAAAATCATACCGGCATGCCGAAACTCGGCGGATATTCTAGCCGGAAGAATGCAGAAAGCGGTTATTCTGGGTTCACTACGGTTACTCAGGGCACACGATTCCCGGACTCAGTTAGGAACATTCACCCCACAGACGTGGGGAATAGCTACCGATAACGACCAGCGCCCGGCCCTGAGCATCGGAGCCAGGAAACCGATCGACTCGATTAAAAAAATGTTATAATAGTAATAATAATAATAATAATAATAAAATACAAAACTAATACATACAATAAACCATCTAATGTACAGGGTGTCCAAAATAAGATCCTCTATCCCCTTATCTCAGAAAGTATAAATGGTTGAGAAAAAAGTTAAATACGAAAGTTTTTTGATTTTATCTGAATTTTTCATTTTTATAACTTCCTTGAATACAGGTTGTTGAGTTTCTCTGATCCAGGCATCGACTTTCTTTTTTTAAATGGGACACCCTATATTCAATTACGTTTTTGAACTCTCCTTAAAATTCTAGGTCGACATTGTTAAGAGTACCCTATACCTATCATTTACCGTTACGAAGATATTAGCGTTTAAAGAAAAAAAATTTTAAAAAACACCTGCTCAAAAAATCTCGGCAAAACAAATAAGACATCCAAAAAAAAGGTAAATAAGATTTATTTCGTAGACAATTAGACTCAGAAATTACTTCTATGAATCGATATTACCTGATTAATATACAGGGTGTTTTTGACAGATGGCTCAAACATGTATATGTTAAAACTCCAGAAAATCGAAAATCTCTTATGGAACACCCTGTGTATTATTATATTTTTGGATTCTCTATTAAATTTTAACCTTACTCTATATAACGTTGTCTATTGTTATTTTGCTTAGTTTTCAAATATTGACGAAAATGTTTGGGGCGCTATTTATAAGAGACACATTTTCGGCCCTGTCTTTCTTGGCCAATATTTAAATGGTCCCAGGTACCTTAGGTAAAATATCAGGAAATGGCATTCATTACAAATTTGCATTTTACCTTTATTGGATGCCGAAGAAGATGCCAATCAGATCATCTATCAGATGGATGGAGTTCCATGCCACAATACTGCAGTTGTAAAGAGTTTTATTAAGAACTATTTCGTGGAATTGATAGGGCCAAACGGGAATATCCCATGGCCGCCGAGGATCCCAGATTTAACTCCACTTGATAACTTTATATGGGGTACATTGAAAGCCTGAGTTTATCAAATTCAGAGTAATAATATTGATGATTTAAGGATTAAAATCAGGATGGAAATTGAAGCGCTCAATCAAAGTGATTGCGTTGTAAGAAAACTAGCAGTTATATATACAACATGCATAGCTGAAAATTGAGGACATATAGGACACTTGATTTAATTTATTATTTTTATTGTTATTTGTTGATTATTGTTAGTTATTTGTTGTTCATGTTACAAACAGATTTGTTTATATTAGTTAATTAATGAAATAATTTTAAAAAAATATTAGTTTTTAATAGAATAATATATTCTTAATCAGTATTAAGGCACACTTACTACAATATACCAAATAATAGTAGTTATATTTTTAATAATAGCCGATAATCATTAATAGCTGACATTTTTTCCACATTTTGGTCAATATCTTGAAAACTAAGCACAATAAGAATAGGGAAAGTTATATGGAGTATGGTTAAAATTTAATAGAGAATCCAAAAATATAATAATACACAGGGTGTTCCATAAGGGATTTTCGATTTTCTGAAGTTTTAACATATACATGTTTGAGCCATCTGTCAAAAACACCCTGTATATTAATCAGGTAATATCGATCCATAAAAGTAATTTATTAGTCTAATTGTCTACGAAATAAACCCTATTTAGCTTTTTTTTGGATGTCTTATTTGTTTTGCCGAGATTTTTTGAGCAGGCGTTTTTTACAGATTTTTTTCTTTAAATGCTAATATCTTCATAACGGTAAATGATAGGTATAGGGTACTCTTAACAATGTCGACCTAGAATTTTAAGGAGAGTTCAAAAACGTAATGGAATATAGGGTATCCCATTTAAAAAAAGAAAGTTGATGCCTGGATCAGAGAAACTGAACAACCTGTATTCAAGAAAGTTATAAAAATGAAAAATTCAGGTAAAAACAAAAAACTTTCATATTTAACATTTTTCTCTACCTTTTATACTTTCTGAGATAAGGGGATAGAGGATCTTATTTTGGACACCCTGTACATAGACGATAATAAAATGTATACGTCCACATCGACTCAAATGCAACGATAACTTAAATTAAAACGATTCTACGAAATAACTGAAATAGTATCCAGAGATATAAATATAGAGATTGGTGATAAATATAAAATATTACATATAGAACCTGGAAGTAAAGAACTATCAGATAATACTCTGAATAATTAATAACTACTACAACAAATGGAAAAACATGTAGAATATAAATACTTAGGATTTTATAAAATCAAAGAATAAACCATTCAAAAATTAAAAAAGACCTAGAGGAACCATTCAAGGAGGGACTTAGCCTAATACTTAAATCAAAGGTTCACCCCATAGAAACCTCTTAAAAACCATTAATACATTTGCAGTTCCCGTACTAACATATTCATTATGTGTGATAAAATTGTCAGCAACGGAGATTGAAATCATAAATATACTAACAAGAACACAATTAACACATAATAGAATGCTGCACCCAAATTCATGTAAGGAGACAATAAATAAAAGTAGAAAAGATGGGGGAAGGGGAATGATAGACATACAAACATACAACATAGACAGCATAAACAGTTGCACTCGTAAACAGAAAAATTCATTAAAAACGTACTTCCAAAACAAAGACCATCCATTACATAGGGCAATAGTACAAATTGATAACGATTTCACACTCTTAATCCCATCAATGCAAGAATTATATATTATATAGAATACTTATAAAATAATGTCCTTGTACAAAAACCAAATGTATGTTCATCTAAAGCATTATACGAAGGATATTATAATAGTGTTAACCATGAACATATAAAAAAGGAGATAGAAGAACATTTATATAAGTCCTTACAAACAGACCAATTATACCCAGAAATAGAGGGATTTATAAGTACCTACTTGCAATACAACACCAAATTATTGTGACTAATAACTATAAAGAAATGTTTTAAAGGATATTTTAATTAAGAGCGCTAGATTAGATTAGATTTATGTAGGAGTAGGCCTGGTCCACCGCGACTCAGAAGATCTATTGTGGCACTCCCAACCTATTGAGAGCACTCTGTCCAGCTTTGTCCTTTGCATTAGACTCCACAGCCTTGATAGAGGCTCTTCCATGTAGCTATTAGCCCTTGGTCTTCCTTCCCCAAGTATTTGAAATCTCAGTCTTGTCAGGCCCTCGCACTGGCACAGTACGTGTACTGAGGTTTCCTCTTCTTCTTGACAGAATCTGCAAGTTGCATCTTCTGACAGTCCCATAAGATTCATGTGCCTATTTAGCCTACAGTGTCCTGTTAGGAGATGCTAGGATAAGAGCGCTAGGTGCACAAAATGCCACACATTTCCTGAAACAATAGAACATATAACATCTCGATGTAAACTGCTAGCAGACGTGCAATATACTGATAAATATAATGCAGTGGCAAAAATTATTCACCAGGCAATAGCTTCTGCAATCGGAGCCTCAGAATATGGAAACAGAAACAAGTTCATATCGTTCCATTCATTGTATCGGTGACGAGAGCATACTCCATACTCGACGATTGCGTACTCCTTCATACATCACCTCACTCAGCTTAGCTTGGAAGAAACGTTTATACCCAGTCACAAAATGCAGTCATACTTAAAATAAAGCAGCCCAGAACTGAGAAGTGCACGATGCGCAAAAACTCGAACAATAATAATTCTAAACCAGATAAATAATTCTAAAACTTTAGCTAAAGTTCCTTTTTAATAATTTGGGGCATACTATTATCTCAATAATAGTATTCAATGTATTTAAAGGGAACTTTAGCTAAATCTCCTTTATTTTGTATTATAAAATTTAGCCTAAAATGTTGCGAGATATAAATCAGGTAATATTCTGATAAATCAGATAATATTTATGCTGAATCAGGCTGCTTCAATTTTGTTCGCCACGAAGTGGCAGTAAATTTCCATCGATAAACTGTATTATCTTGAATTAAGCCACTGAACTGTTGCATTGTAAAATTCTGATGGTTATCAATAAGTTTTGGTTTCAACGATTTTAGAGATAAAGTGAAGACTTTTACGAGTCTTAATATTCGTAACAGTACCTAATTACAATATACCAACATATGAAAGTACGAAATGCGAGTAGGTATATTATATTTGTAGTATGTTGTATGTACGTTGTGTATGCACTTGTAATAGGCTACCCGTTGTATTATACGGGATTCACGAAATTTACGTATTTATTCAATTCCCTCGAAAGGGAGTATAATTTTAATAGGTACATTAATTTCTCTGTCATTCGGTGTGAAATATGCTTTGATTTACGTACAAAAAAATGTTTCTTACTCACTGTGGGTTATATTATCCTGGGCCTCTATGTGTGGATACTCCTTATATTCTAGCAGTGAGAGGAGGTTAGGAGAATTTGGATGAAAACACTTCACTTTTAGGCAAGGGTTAATAACAAAAATAGAGTTTAAAAACGTAAGGAAAGGAAGAATACAAATCATTGAATTCATTGAGACTGAATAATGTAACTCGTTTTAATGATGAAGCTTAGGAAAACGATGTGGTTTAAAATTGACATTATAATATAGAAATTTGTCACCAGAGTCATGTGTTGAATTTTATCTCGAATTTCTAAAGGATTCTCCATTCATAATTTAAACGTGAAGAAACTACCAGTTTTTTTGAAGGTTAGACCTGTTGTATACGTCAAACTCTCAAAATTCGATACATAAATTATAATATTAGCCTCCTTCGTAGTGTTAGTTTCATATTTTCATGACAAAAGATAATATGACATTGAAATTAATGAATTAATTTTTCCTCGGTGTGAAATTTCTTTCCGAATATCCCAAGTGCACCAGGAAATTTTTTCAGGGTGGCGAACATTTTGAAAATTATCCCGATTCGATGACGAGGGATATATTATAAGTGAACATTTTTAAGTACCATATTATTGATAACTTATTACAATGACAACTTACTTGCATATTATTTATGCAACTTTTCCATTTTGAATTTGTGTATCTCACCATGTCCGAGATACCCATAGTGGCGCTCCTTATCTTGGACACAATGTATATGAAATAAATAAAAAACATTGTAAATATACCTATAATTTATTATTCTCAAAACCACAATATTAGTAATTAATTAATGGCGGTATAGCATACTCGTCTATAATTTCTTCCCATGTGAGGTACTCTCTTGGATTTGTCTGCATCTCAAGAGTATTATTGATATTCAAATATACCAAATTGTTTGGAGTTAGTTTTTCCCACGTAACGTTACCAAGAAGGCTATCCTCTTCTGGAGTGGGATTTCTGAAACAGGCGAGTGTGATTAATTATTAATTACATTCCGGTTTTAGATACCTACAAATATTTAACAAAATTCGTCCACAACGTTAACAATCGTTGACGTGTTGCTAAGTCTTCTGGATCTGGATTTTCAGGATCTTCGTCATCAGTAACGCGAGCATCCCACAAATATCTTAACTCTTCAGTATGGCCAACACCTCGTACGCCTAGAAGAGTATTAAAACAACATATTTTTTCATTACAAATGTCTTTATGTTAATAATAGCACAAGTAATAGATAATTTGTTAAAGATATTTGAAAAGGGTATTTATAGGGTCCAGCACCATAGTTTTTCCATTCTATAGCCTTAATACTATTATTTTTAAAGATTTCGTTTTAACACTGTTATACACCCTTCATCATCAGGGAACATATTTTAAAAATATTTTCAAGTGAACAATTTATAATTGTTTTGAAAAAACACTCTATACACTAACTAGTATTTCTTGAAACATATAAATGAGAACTGTGTTTTTTTCAAATCAATTATTTTCACGATGTTTCATAAAGAACCAATTATATCATTCCACATATCATCAACACATTATCCACACAACATCCTTAGCTATTTAAATTAACCTCTTATAGCTATTACCAGATGTGTAGGTATGTGGGTTTATACCGGTTAGCCAATAGTCTTTGTGGGCTATATTATTATTACCCACTTATTCTAGAGGGAGACATAATAAATTCGTTAACAGGAATAGTCACTTAATGGTCACTACTTAACTGGTTGGTCATTATTATAGGTTACAAGTTGGACTCGTTTCATTTTCTTGCAAAATGCCAACCAAGCTTAGCTCAAAACGATGTTCACTGATACACATTACCAAGCAGTTCTTATATATAAGTACTTTAATAGTCTATAAAAGTATTTATATTAAGTTAGACTTAAGAACAAATTAATGCAGCGTTGTTATACGTATGAAATTTGCAAAATCTTATTAAAATCCTCACATTACGCGAATCCTTACAAACATCGGTAACTCTATTCCTCAAATTTTGGAATTTACTCTCAAATTGTCAGCATTGATTTTAATTAGGATAGAATTTGCTATTGGAAAATTAAGTTACCTGAAACTTCTACGTCATTAAGGCCTCCCATTTCACCTTTGTATGAAAACTGGTAGAGATAAACATCAGTATAGTTAGACTGTAACTTTGCGTGCCTAGTAATGGGCGTTGTATATGATTCATCTGTAAAAAACTGAAAAAATGAAAATTTAGTTACCAAAATGGTGTTGATATTGCAAACATAATAATAAATAGTTTATAAAAGTACTTATTTATTAAGTTAGACTTAAGCACTTTATTTATTTAATATTATTATTATTTAATAGTAAAAAAATAAGTTTTGCTAATTAGGATAGTAGTTTATTATACAGTCAGGACATAACGTCCGTCCCCCCCCTCTAATTTATGAACCACTGGGTAGATTGTGATCAAATTTGGAACGATAATATATAACTAAATTTTGCATTTTTTGACACATCAATGACAGCTCTGAATGTCAAAGTGACAGCTGGGCGCGCAATAGGAAATTTTTTTTTTTAAATGGAAATGGGGGTCGAGTGGGGACTCATTTTGAAGCTATTTTTATGTTCAAAACATCCCCCAATTTTGAGAACATTTGGTTCGGTAATTTCCAAATAAAAACCAGTAATATCGATTTCTGTTATATCATTTTTTGCATACATATTACATATTATTGTAAATTATTCAAAGCTGAACAAAAATTAAAAGTAAACAAATAACAATAAACCATCCCTAACTTAAAATAACCTAAATTAAAAAATTAGGAAATAATTTAAATTCAACCTAAAAAAAAAAAAAAAATTTTAGAGGCAGAAACAAATTTAGAAAACACGTGTTACTTCAAAAGATGTTGAAAATGACCTCCATGAACCTCCTGGCAAATAAATGTTCCATGGATAAGTTCTATTATAAAGATTATGTGGTAAAAAGATTATGTTATAAACTGATATTACTGGTTTTTATTTGGAAATTATTGAACCAAATGTTCTCAAATTTGGGGGATGTTTTGAGCTTAAAAATAGCTTCAAAATGAGTCCCCACTCGACCCCCATTTCCATTTAAAAAAATGTTCCTATTGCGCGCCCAGCTGTCACTTTGACATTCAGAGCTGTCATTGATGTGTCAAAAAATGCAGAATTTAGTCATATATTATCGTTCCAAATTTCATCACAATCTACCCAGTGGTTCAAAAGTTAGAGGGGGGGGACGGACTTTATGTCCTCACTGTATACAGGGTGTCCACCTAGTGCGCGTAAGTCCAATATCTGGGTTAATAAAAGAGATAACTTAATTTTTTTTTCTTCAGGGTTGTCTAATATCCCGAGCTGCACAAAATGAAAATATATTTACATATTCAGGGTGTTCAGTTTTTCCTGGACAGGTACCAACTTCGTTTTTCTAAATGGAAATATATATTTTTTATTGCTTTTTCGAACTAAACCCTTGATTTTAGTAGGACTTTCATCAGCCTTCCCTATACCTAACTTAAACTGTTTTTGAAATATTGACGGGTGAATATTGACATTTTTGCAACTTTGACACCCTGTAAAATCTAAACGGTTTGAGATCAAGCAAAACGGTTTGCACATTCCTATCTTAACTTTTCATAAGCTATCGTTTGGTATTAATTTCAGAATTATCCAAAAATTTAAAATTTTCTGAAAATTTTGAAAATTTTTTATTCCTATATAAATTTGAAATTAGTACCAAACGATAGCTTATAAAAAGTTAAGATAGGAATGTGCAAACCGTTTTGCTTAATCTCAAACCGTTTAGATTTTACAGGGTGTCAAAGTTGCAAAAATGTCAATATTCACCCGTCAATATTTCAAAAACAGTTTAAGTTAGGTATAGGGAAGGCTGATGAAAGTCCTACTAAAATCAAGGGTTTAGTTCGAAAAAGCAATAAAAAATATATATTTCCATTTAGAAAAACGAAGTTGGTACCTGTCCAGGAAAAACTGAACACCCTGAATATGTAAATATATTTTCATTTTGTGCAGCTCGGGATATTAGACAACCCTGTAGAAAAAAAATTAAGTTATCTCTTTTATTAACCCAGATATTGGACTTACGCGCACTAGGTGGACACCCTGTATATCTGGATATAGGTAATAAATATGTTCGTATGCTATCTTGATCCTCGACATTTTTTTTAAGTCTCTCACCATGTCACCGCGTCTGTTCAACAACGCTTTATGTTTTATTGTTATAGTAAGCATGATTTATTTTATAAATAACTTTTTTAATGTAAAGCGTTGAATAACTTTTAGGTTCTTTATAACTAGCAACAAAATGGAAGAGTAATTAATCTGTGAAGAGCAATCTTTTATAAGAGTTATATGTTTAAAGTTTGTTTCTATGGTCGCGAACCACATTTAATTGTGTTTTCTGGTAATGCAATTTGAATTGATTAAGATTCAAATAATTTGATTAATTTATGAAATCGTATCTTACCTTCACTACATTTCCAACGTCTAAGGTGAATAGTCCATCAGTGTAAATTTGCCTGAGTCTACCACCAGCAGCTACTTTGTCTTCTTGAGTCATATTGAATTTATTTTTAATAAGGTTAGACAAATCACTGTCTAAATGAATTGCAAGTACCGTAGGAATTAAAGCATCTGTAAAAATTTATAATAAAAAGATACAGCGATATATCTGTTTCAACCTATTAAGTCTATCCAGTGCAAATGAGTTGTTTTCAGTCTGAGATATTTACGACGCTGAGGAGACTTAATAGGTCGAAATAGATGTTGTTCGGTTTTATGAGTGACTGACATTCGCGCGGTGAGAGTGTAAATATACACTTCCGTTTAATACGTATAATTTAAAAATAATAGTAGGATCTATACTCCTCTTTTCAATCATAAGGATTAACTCATAATATAATTTCAGACTTTTGGGGTGCCTATTCTTGAGATACCCTGTATATATTTTGGATTCCCCTCCTAATTTTATGTCAGAATGACCCCACATACCCCACACTTAAAAGTTATATTTTCAGAGATATTTTGATTTTTTTTTTTAAATAATTGACAGATACAGGACGTCACTAATAAAGATGTCCGATCAGTAAAGGAAAAATTAATTAGAAGGATATAACATATAATAAACTATTTATGGATTTTAGATATACGGTTACCCTATATCCAATTAAAGCATTTTTAAATACAAATTAATTGACCTAAAAAAAAAATCATAGTGGTTTCATTTGAAAAAATCATTACAGATGTTTAAACGTTTCCATATTGTCTATGTAATAACAGATATCCTGTATACGTTTTGGAACTAAAATATCTACCAGAAAGTAGATCAGGGGTTACTGAATGAGTTCTTAAAAATACATTTTTCTATTATTGATAACGTGAAAGATATTTATTTAGTAGTAAACACCCTGCATCTGTCAATTATTTAAAAAAAATTAAAACATCTATCAAAGTATAACTTTTAAGTATGTTGTATGGGGACATTTTGACTCAATATTAGAAGGGGAATCCAACAATGCAAAAATATACTGGATGTTCTATTTAAAATAAGGAAGTCGGTGTTGATTTCAATTGATAGAATTTGATGTCTCATTTCATTTTAGAGATTCGCCCATTGTCAACATGTCGTCACACACCCTGTATAGGTTGATTAAAAAATACTCAAAAAAATGGAGGGTCCTGTATCTCATAGAAAATGTGGGTGGGTATTTCAATTTTTTAACTGAACCAAAAGTGTAAAGATGGAGTATAAATTATAACATAACATTGTCCAATTTAAATAAAACGTGGACATTTAAATTATCAAATATATTATATGTTTCTTATATATATATATATATGTTATGTTTTATATGTTATTTACCTCTCATAAAGTATAATGCTTCCTCAGAATTGTAGCCAATTATTATAGGGACTTGATTTATATTGCCAGTTCTAATGTCTTCATGAAAGAGGCCTGTAAGGAAGGTGTCTTCTAGATTTTCATCTTCTATCACAGGCAGCCATATCAAACCACCCCCTTCGAACAAGGAACTTTCTTTTCCAATGTCGACCTGTATAAATTATTGGCTTTGAATTATTAATTCAATTGAATTTATTAATAAAATATAAAGTCAACAGGACAAGAACTATGCTGAAATGTAACAATTCTTATAACTTACAGTAACTGTGTTATTGTTTATATCAGCAGCCGAAATATTTTTTAAAAAAGTCAACAGTTCTTCTGAATCATCTGAGGCGAAATTTGGGTTCAAATTTCGTCCCAACTCAAAAGCGTAAAATCGAGCGTAATTTTGACGGGACCACTGGCAAATTGCAGTGCCACTTTCCAATATGGCGCCTCTAAATAGTCCTTGAAAGAATTAATATTTGCAATGTTATTAACTTGTATATAAAACATTGCATTACCTGCACTTCTTTGGCTGAGTATATGCAATCCCACAGATGCTCCTCCAGCACTCTCGCCCGAAATTGTTACTTTGGCAGGGTCGCCACCAAATAAGTTAATATTTTTTTGGACCCATTGAAGGGCAAAATGTTGATCTCTTAATCCTATATTTCCAGGGATGACGCCATCTTCGGTCGTAAGAAACCCTAAAAGTATGTGTTTATGACAAATGTTTTATGCATAATTTAGGCGCATTTGATAAATTCTTTATAATAAATTTCTCAAAAAATTTGTTTCGGATAAAAATTGCGAAAAATTAAATATCTCCTCCAAGCATTTGAAGTGTACGACACTTATGTAAAATATACAAAAATGTTTATAAAATATACAAAATTGGAATATAGTTTTCAATTGAAAAGAGGTCATTGTAGTTTATTTTGGGATACTACTCGTATTATTATTATTATTATTATTATTATATTATTTATTTAATTTTTATTTTATTTTTGAAAATATTAAATACGAAGCCGTGGCAATTTATTTCAGAAATATTTTTCAATGACTTTTCTTATTTTTTCTTTGCCAGGGAAATTGAGATACTTCGAAATTAACTTATCGCGGGATAGTAAGAAATCTCTGGTACTTAAGTTTCACTTATGCGATAATGTATACAGGGTGTCCACCTAGTGCGCGTAAGTCCAATATCTGGGTTAATAAAAGAGATAACTTAATTTTTTTTTCTACAGGGTTGTCTAATATCCCGAGCTGCACAAAATGAAAATATATTTACATATTCAGGGTGTTCAGTTTTTCCTGGACAGGTACCAACTTCGTTTTTCTAAATGGAAATATATATTTTTTATTGCTTTTTCGAACTAAACCCTTGATTTTAGTAGGACTTTCATCAGCCTTCCCTATACCTAACTTAAACTGTTTTTGAAATATTGACGGGTGAATATTGACATTTTTGCAACTTTGACACCCTGTAAAATCTAAACGGTTTGAGATCAAGCAAAACGGTTTGCACATTCCTATCTTAACTTTTCATAAGCTATCGTTTGATACTAATTTCAAATTTATACAGGAATAAAAATTTTTCAAAATTTTCAGAAAATTTTAAATTTTTGGATAATTCTGAAATTAGTACCAAACGATAGCTTATGAAAAGTTAAGATAGGAATGTGCAAACCGTTTTGCTTGATCTCAAACCGTTTAGATTTTACAGGGTGTCAAAGTTGCAAAAATGTCAATATTCACCCGTCAATATTTCAAAAACAGTTTAAGTTAGGTATAGGGAAGGCTGATGAAAGTCCTACTAAAATCAAGGGTTTAGTTCGAAAAAGCAATAAAAAATATATATTTCCATTTAGAAAAACGAAGTTGGTACCTGTCCAGGAAAAACTGAACACCCTGAATATGTAAATATATTTTCATTTTGTGCAGCTCGGGATATTAGACAACCCTGTAGAAAAAAAAATTAAGTTATATCTTTTATTAACCCAGATATTGGACTTACGCGCACTAGGTGGACACCCTGATTTCTTTTTATATTTATATATAAGAAATTCTTGTGAAACTCCTATTAAATCAACTAGTAGCATGCAAAAATGTAGATTAATTAATATAATTTTCGCTTAACTTAAATCTCAGAGCATATTCTAAACATATCTACACCCGTGGGTTAAAATAATAGGCAGTGACGTATTACCGCGTGACGTAATAATTTGGGGTGGGGACTGTAATTCCATAGGCGTACGCAAAAATCGTTGGAAAGGTACTAATAATATCAAATAAATATAAAAAATATCAACATGAACGGTGTTATAGAAATGGTGAATTGTTTTTCAAACTCACCTGACAGATTAGTTGTACATCGAACGAAATTGATGAATATTGCCACAGATATTAAAAGAACGCTTTTAAGTGTTGATGGCCCACCACCAACCCACAGCCGCCACCGAAAACGCGATTAATCACATTCCGGAGCAAGTTTACTATTTAACACTTCACTTCACTTCATTTCACTACACTACACTACACATGTCTACACATCCTTCATTTAACCATGTCTCATCCATATAATATATTTTTCTATTTAAAGCACGAAATTCTCTTATTTTCTCCAAATATTCTCGTCTCCATGTCACAATCTCATTTATCTCTATAAGCATACCTACTCTTCCGATTTCGTTTGCAATATTTGAAATTCATTTCATGCATTGTCCTTATAAGCAATTTATACGAGAGTTTGGGCAAATCGCTGTCTTCTGCCAGAACAATGGAGTCTGTGTCTCCATATTTTATTGCACGAAATACACTACGAACGGAGACTTTTGTTAATTCACTACACAGTTCCGCCGCATCCACTACACTTAAATTTTTATCACGCGCTTTTAATCGCTCATAGAAATTTTTTATCATACGAATTTCCTCGCTTGTCAGATAAGATCGTTTACACGTTTCTAATCCACTGCTCCCCGCGATCGCTTTCATAATAAAATCCTTTTCTTCGAACACTAAATAAACTAAGGAACACATCACCAAGTTCACACAAATTACAGCATTTCCCGCGTACTACGCTTATGTCAGGCTGCGATGAATTACTTGGATGTGTGTGAAATGCGCATGTCCCATCTTCTACACACTCTTGACTTTTGTTGCATAGGTTGCATATCTCGCTCTTCATTTTTTAATCCGTTAAACAAAGACGGAACTATATCCGACGTAAAGAATTGTGGTAGCATCGAATAGAGAAGCATGGAACCACCATGGAACAGACAATTTATAGTTCTGTTCAATAGTAATGCGTAAGCGGCATCACTTTTCTATGTGCAAACGTTTGTGCCGCTATGTATTAAGTATTTACACTTCGTCCCTATTCTGTATCGAATTAGACCATGAGTCACTGCCTATTATTTTAGCCGACTGGTATAGTAACAATTAAATTTCCAAGTATCTCTTGATTTAGCGTTATTCACAGTGTGATGGAGAAAATATTAGACAAGCCAGTGAAAATTGTGTATGAAATAAATTGATGTGTACATCTCCGTCCAATTCTAAAGAACTTTTGCAAATAATAAAATGATTGTCTATTTCATTGTCGATTTTCCTGTACAGGGTCCACCCTGTACAGGGAAGGAGATATTTAAATTATTTTGCAAGAACCTGAGTTAAGAAAGTGTTAATATGAGTGACCAACTGTCTGCCACAGGTCATAGCACAGGTCTGAAGGTAAATGAATACGAAAAGTCATAAAAGAAAACATGTACTGAATATAATATTACCTAAAGGACCTAATCGGTAATTTAATGTGACGACAGTAACATTATGATCCATAAAATATTCAGGTTTGTATATTTGCACAATCCCTGCTCCGCTTTCAAACCCACCTCCATATATCCATACTAATACGGGTAAAGGGGTTTCTGAAGCATTTCCAGGTTGCTAAAACAGAATAACATGGAAAAAGGCATCAATTAAGATTCAGGTTAATGTTCTGCAAATGATAATGAACTTAATAAAAATCTAGAAATGAAAAAGATAATTTATGACACGCTGGTGAAATGTTTCCTATGTGTAATAAATGGAGATTAGTTGATCTTACCAAGGGGGTATAAACGTTTAAGTACAGACAGTCTTCCGTTTGTGTAACCTCGGGAATAACTAAATAAGTTCCACTTTGGTAACAAATTTTTGTGTTGCTTGTCGTATTTAATACTCCATCCCATCCTTCAAGCGCTACAGGAGGCTATAAAAATAAATTGGAACATAGGTATATCATTAGGAAAACATACGGACCACCATCTTCTAGATGGATTTTTTTACGGACTTACCTGAAATCTTAATTCGCCGACAGGTGGCGCCGCATATGGTATTTCTTGAAATGCATAATAAATATTGCCGTTTGGGGAACTTAAGGCTTGGCCTCTTATTTGACCCTCTGGTAAAGTGACAATGGTTGGATCGTCTGCCTGTGCACAAGAAATATACAATGTGAGAACTAAGTGGTAACGGAAAAATCGAGAGCAAGTAAATATTGTGGTTACACCAATAAAGGACTCGTATCTTAAGATTCACGAGTCCCCAAAAGGGACTAAGATTACTAAAAATGAATAAAAATCGCACAGTCGATCCTGTTCGCATTTTCTATTTACATCAATGTTGTTATAGCATATATAACATTAAATTTGTTATATTTTTTAACTCAGGTATATTTCCAGAACAAATAAGCTTATATACAGGTATATATTACAATATATTACTGTAAATTTAACGAAACTCTGTACATATGGAATAGTAGACTAAATTTTGAATTTTCAGATTACCTACTGCTATATAAAACGAGATAAAAACGTAACTTCGATTGATGTTTCACACAATGAAGATTTACGCATATAATGGTGGGCTTTGACAGCGTATTTTTATATGAATTTACGTTCAAATTTGGGAAGCACCGTTAAAAAAAAATACGCGCGTAGTAGAAACAAAACACCTGTCATTCGATTAATAAAGGATTGGGTACAGTCTTGGGACAATTTTGAAGTCTACATAACTATATTGAAATAAGCAAAATATTATCTAATTTTCCAGGCAAATTTTCTATCTAATTTTTCAAGCACATATATATATATATATATATATATATATATATATATATATATATATATATATATATATATATATCACTAACTGGCACAATTTTCCTTCGTAGTCAACAAAGTTTAATTATAGCAATCTACTGACAACCAATGCACTATGCAATGCAGAGCGAGTTTTTAGTGCGTATTTTTTCTATAACTCTGTTGTTATTAGAGATAGAACCAAAATTTCTTCACGGGAGCTGTTTGTGTCTTTTTTGCATTTTTCGAAAATATTGACAAGTATACAGGGTGCTCAGTTAAATTCTGTATCGCAATTAACTTTTTCATGTTAAATGTAACACCCTATATATTTATGCATTTTTGGAAAGATCTCAACATTTTAAGTCGAAAACATATAGCATAGACCCTATACCCAAACCTAGCGGTTTCCAAAATTTTTGACGTTTTATAAAAATATTGACAAATGCAAGGGTTTGTAAAAACGTTTTTAGCTTTTTTCATAGATGGGATCTTCATTTGTTCTTCGGCATGTCGAAAGAGCATAAGATATGCTACGTTCTGCAGTTATAAATAATTTCGAGAATAATTTCCAAAGTTTTTAATTACTCACGCTACACTTTGGCAATTTGGGTAGAAACAGTAACGTTAAAGATTTTTATTTAATAACTACTAAGGGCAAATGCACTGCACTAGAGCACCGAATTTACCGCTAAACTAAAGTATCTACTTTTAAGATGTGACTTTATTGGTTACATTACTTCAAAAAAACTTACAATTTGAACAACATTAAATTTTTGGTGCATTCAGTACTATTATTATCATTTATATGGACCATGTATAATGTATCAAAAAATTCATTCCTATTATAAAAAAAATATTCCGTCTAGAATCCTACGCAACAATCTCTGTTTAAGTTTTGTAATATTATTATTCCTGAATTTTTTTTAGTATAAATTTGTGCTTAGAATAAACTAAAATTTTTATAATAACTATGAGCAATTTTTGATACATTATTTCGAAACTTAGGTAATATTTTTTATTTAAATGAGAAATAAGGTAATGTTTTAAAAACGCGATGGGTCCAATATTACATAACATCTATTCAGCATATTCAAAGTTATAAAAGCCAGAGATGCTGAACATTGTGCCATTCAACTTTAAGATTGGATTTAATATTTAATTTAATCCATTCTAAATTTTAGCAGTCTACTATTCGCCTACCAACAATAGGTATAAAGATGTCACTTTTTATGTATTAAGTGCTTTTGTTTACGTATTATCTCAAAACATCTGAGATAACATGCATTTGTTATGTACGTTTAGCAAAATATAAATCTTGAAAGTGCTGTTGTTTAAAAGGTACGATAATGATAATTCTTGTTAATAAACAAGATTGTAAAGATATAATTAGATACTTACCAGTACTAAAGATAAACAACTTATACTTAAAATCGACAAAAGCCACCTGTACTTCATCATTATTAACTGACTATTAAGCACCGTACACGCTGTAATTTATATAAATTTCACTGTAGAAATACATATACACGATGTCCCACCGGGAACTTCATCGTGTGATTATGGAAAAAATATAATTAGGATCTATCTGAAAATTTGGTAGCACACCAACGTCGATGGGGACCAATCGCCTAAAATGCTTGAAGATGGCGGTACTTCCGGTATACCGGAAGTAGATGTCCACTTGGTTATTTTAAATAGGACGCCCTATATATTATTTCATTTTTAGTTCTACGCAAAATTGATGGCGTTAAAAAACAATCAGGTGCTAAATAAATGTTATTGATCTTACTTGTTAAAAAATATGAACAATCATGCCGGGACCCTTAAATTATACAAAAAAAATATATTTAGATTTGTTTATTTATGGAGAATGTGATAAAGTAATATTAAGAACTTGTGATAGATACATTTGCTATTCGATACATGTCAAAAACAGTCAAGCTAAAGTATAGAAAATTATACAAGAAGCATGTATAGAATTTTGCATAGAATCTAAAAAGGGAATAATATTATAACATTATTTAACTATTAAGTGTAATACATTGTTGTATTTCTAAAAATGAAAAAGGCTTTAAACATACGTGTAAAAAAACGGCCATATTAAAAAAAAAATAAATAAAATTGATGATTTAGCGAGGAGAAGAAATGTCGGGTAGAAAGAAATGTTGATATGTTATTGGATGTAAGTTTATTAAAACTTGTGATGAAGAAGTGTTTTCTTTTGGGCTTTTAATCTATATTTGAAAATCCAAATTTTTTTTTCAATTATTAAAAATTCAAAGATTATACTTAAATTTTCTCACCTTCACTTTTTAGCTAATCAGTTGAATCAGAATTAAGTCGTTGCCATGCCAATGAAAAAATTTTAGAGGATATTCTTTCACTTTAATATAGAAACTTACCACCAGAATCATGTGTTGAATTTTATCTCGAATTTCTGAAGGATTCTCTATTCCGTAAGGAACATTGTAAATTATTATAATAACAATTTCGTCAGTTTCTTTGAAAGTTAGACCTGTATGTGTCACTCTCAAAATCCGATAAATAAATTATGATATTAGCCTCCTTCGTAGTGTTAGTTTCATCACAAAAAAATAATGACATTGAAATTAGGAATTCATTCTTCTTCCTCGGTGTGAAATTTTCTTACCGGATATCCCAAGTGCACAAATTAATTAACGGAAATTTTTTCGGGGTGGCGAATATGTTGAAAATAATCCCTATTCAAAGACGAGGGATATTATAAGTGAACATCATTTTTAAGTACCATATTATTGACAACTTATTACAATGACAATTTAGTTGGATATTATTTATGCAATTTTTCCATTTTGAATTTTTATATCTCATCATGTTCGAGATACCCATAGTGGCGCTCCTTATCTTGGACACAATGTATATCAAATAAAGAAAAAACATTGTAGATATACCTATAATTTATTATCCTCAAGAGCACAATATTAGTAATTAATTAATGGCGGTATAGCATACTCGTCTATAATTTCTTCCCATGTGAGGTACTCTCTTGGATTTGTCTGCATCTCAAGAGTATTATTGATATTCAAATATACCAAATTGTTTGGAGTTAGTTTTTCCCACGTAACGTTACCAAGAAGGCTATCCTCTTCTGGAGTGGGATTTCTGAAACAGGCGAGTTAATTAATTATTAATTACATTCCGGTTTTAGATATCTACAAATATTTAACAAAATTCGTCCACAACGTTAACAATCGTTGACGTGTTGCTAAGTCTTCTGGATCTGGATTTTCAGGATCTTCTTCATCAGTAACGCGAGCATCCCACAAATATCTTAACTCTTCAGTATGGCCAACACCTCGTACGCCTAGAAGAGTATTAAAACAACATATTTTTTCTTTACAAAGTGTTAATAATGGCATAAGTAATAGACAATGTGTTAAAGATATTTGAAAATATATACATTGTCCAACACCACAGTTTTTCTATTCCGTAGCTTTAATATAATTA
Organism: Pogonocherus hispidulus; assembly: GCA_963924545.1. Classification (NCBI taxonomy): domain Eukaryota; kingdom Metazoa; phylum Arthropoda; class Insecta; order Coleoptera; family Cerambycidae; genus Pogonocherus; species Pogonocherus hispidulus. The sequence goes on along the minus strand of OZ004698.1, from coordinate 43,179,370 downwards.
TTTTTAAAGATTTCGTTTTTAACATTGTTATACACCCTTCATCATGGAACATATTTTAAAAATATGTTCTAGTGAACAATTTATAATTGTTTTGAAAAAAACAAGTATACACTATACACTACTAGTTATACACTAACTAGTATTTCTTGAAACATATAAATGAGAACTGTGTTTTTTTCAAATCAGTTATTTTCACGATGTTTCATAAAGAACCAATTATATCATTCCACACATCATCAACACATTATCCACACAACATCCTTAACTATTTAAATCAACCTCATAGCTGTTACCAGATGTGTAGGTATGTAGGTTTATACCGGTTGTTGCAAATAGTTTTTGTGGGCTACATTATTATTATATTATTATTACCCACTTACTCTAGAGGTAGACATAATAAATTCGTTAACAGGAATAGTCACTTAATGGTCACCACTTAACTGGTTGGTCATTATTACAGGTTAGTGAGTAGGACTCGTTTCATTTTCTTGCAAAATCCCAACCAAGTTTAGCTCAAAACGTGCTCACTAGTACACATTACCAAGAAGTTCTTATATATAGGTACTTTAATAGTCTATAAAAGTATTTATATTAAGTTAGACTTAAGAACAAATTAATCTAGCGTTATACGTATGAAATTTACAAAATCTTATTAAAATCCTCACAGTACGCGAATCCTTACAAAAATCGGTAACACTATTCCTCAAATTTTGGAATTTACTCTCAAATTGTCAGCACTGATTTCAATTAGGATATAATTTCAATTTGAAACTGGAAAATTTAGTTACCTGAAACTTCTATGTCATTAAGGCCTCCCATTTCACCTTTGTATGAAAACTGGTAGAGATAAACATCAGTATAGTTAGACTGTAACTTTGCGTGCCTAGTAATGGGTGTTGTATATGAGTCATCTGTAAAAAACTGAAAAAATGAAAATTTAGTTACCAAAATAACTTAACATGATAATAATAATAATAAACATAATAATAAATATTAATAGTCTATAGTAGTACTTATATTAAGTTAGACTTAAGCACTTAGCATATTAATAGTATAAAAATAACTTTTGCTAATTAGGAAAGCAGTTTATTAGATATATCCGGATATAATAAATATGTTCGTAAGCTACTTTGATACTTAACATCTTCTTCAAGTCTCTCATCATGTGAGAGACCGCGTCTTTACAACAACGCTATATGTGTTATTGTTATAGTAAGCAAGATTTATTTTATAAACAAATTTTTTACTATAAGACGTTGAATAACTTTTAGGTTCTTCATAACTAGTAACAAAATGGAGTAATTAATCTGTGAAGAGCAATCTTTTATTGGAGTTATATGTAAAAAGTTGGTTTCTATGGTACCGAACCAGATTTAATGGTATTTTCTGGTAATACAATTTGAATTGATCGAGATTCAGTTCAGTATATTAATTCGTCAAATTAATTTATGAAATTCTATCTTACCTTCACTACATTTCCAATGTCTGACGTGAATAGTCGATCAGTGTAAATTCGCCAGAGTCTACCACCAGCAGCTACTTTGTCTTCTTGAGTCATATTGAATTTATTTTTAATAAGGTTAGACAAATCCATGTCGAAATATATTGCCAGTGCCGTAGGAATTGAATCATCTGTAAATATTTATTATAATAAAAAGATACAGTGATATACTTGTTTCAACCTATTAAGTTTATCCAGTGCGTATGAGTTGTTTTCAGTCTGAGTCAGATATTTACGGCGCTGAGGAGACATAATAGGTCGAAACAGATGTTGTTCGGTTTTAGAATAGATTGACATTACTGCGGTGAAAGTGTATACACTTCTGTCTAATACGTATATAATTTAAAAATAATAGTAGGATCTCTACCCCTCATTTCAATCAAAAGGATTAATGGATAAATTTGATACTTGTGTGGGAGAGGGGGCGGCATATTATTTTGTATGTTAGTAGTGGTGAGAAACACATCGTAGTGCCCTCTATGGGTCTTTGCTACTATCTGTCTGACAATTATTGTCAAATTGGCAGACAGATAGAGACCTGCTTTTTCGCAGGTGCCATTACAGCATTGACCACTATTGTCTTTGAGATAGACAATCCTACTTATTTATTTGAAGGAGATGCCGAAAACAACTACTCCACGGCCAATATGCGCCCACTGGCATTGTATTACATCGGCATCTCCCTAGGAGTCGTTCATCGAGGCCTTCTATCGGACACTGGCCGGTTTCGCGCTTATATTGCGCTCATCAGAGTGCCATAAGTAGTGGACTCGATGAATGAGTTGTGATGTGATTGCCTAATGGGCATCGTGAATGTTAGTAGTGGTGAGAAAAATACCGTAGTGCCCTCTTTGGGTACAGTTTGGTCAGTAGTAGCGCACTGGTCAAATAACTCGGTAACTGCTAGAGATAGGGAAACAGAATTTGATGTACATAGTGTATAAATAACCCCAGATCCAATAAAAGTATTGGCAATGTTGCCAAGTTTACCGCTTTTTTTCCAAAAAATTCCAGTTTATTTTTTTAAATGGAACACCCCGTATATTTTTCATAATTGGATAGGGCATTCTTTTAAGAACACATTGGTGTAGAGTTTGCAAATAATTTTTTTTTAAATGCTGCAAATAATTTGTTAAATTTGAAAAGAATCTCTATTTAAATAATAAATACAATATCGATAACTCCATAGCCAACCATCATCAATATTTAAATTTTTTTCGGTTTCATTTAATTATGCCATTTTTGAAATAACACTTAATAACTCAAACTCAAATTGTCAGTATTGATAAACAAACGTATATGATAAAAATCGGATAACAACATAATATAAAAAACAAGAAACAACATAAAAATTGGACATAACAACGTGGAGATTAAAATTGACAAATGTATATCTTTCTCGTTTAAATATTTATGTATTATTTTTTTGTATGTTATTTACCTCTCATAAAGTATAATGCCTCTTCAGAATTGAAGCCAATCATTATGGGGACTTGATTTATATTGCCAGTTCTAATGTCTTCATGAAAGAGGCCTGTAAGGAAGGCGTCTTCTAAATTTTCATCTTCTATTACAGGCAGCCAGATTAAACCACCAGCTGGGATCAACGAATTTTCTTTTCCAATGTCGACCTGGATAAATGATTAGCTTTATTATTAATTTATTTGAATTTATTAACAAAATATAAAGTCAACAGTGCAAGAAATGTAACAATTCTTATAACTTACAGCAACTGTGTTATTGTTTATATCAGCAGCCGAAACATTTCTTAAAAAAGTCAACAGTTCTTCTGAATCATCTGAGGCGAAATTTGGGTTCAAATTTCTTCCCAACTCAAAAGCGTAAAATCGAGCGTAATCTTGACGGGACCACTGACAAATTGCAGTGCCACTTTCCAATATGGCGCCTCTAAATAGTCCTTGAAAGAATTATTATTTGCAACTATATTAACTTTGATAAGAAACCATTGCATTACCTGCATTTCTTTGACTGATTATATGCAATCCTACAGATGCTCCTCCAGCACTTTCACCCGAAATTGTTACTTTTGCAGGGTCGCCACCAAATAAGTTAATATTTTTTTGGACCCATTGAAAAGCAAAATGTTGATCTCTTAATCCTATATTTCCAGGGATGACTCCATCTTCGGTCGTAAGAAACCCTAAAAATATTGTTTATATGTGTTTATGAAATCAGAAAAATGTTTTTGGATCATAATAGTATCACAAAACAAACTATAACGACCTCTTTTCAGTTGAAAATTATATTCCAATTAACATGTTTGTATATTTTACATAACTGTCATATTTTTCAAATGCACCCTTGAAGTAGAAATTTATCCCAGTTTTTTAATCGAAAATAAAACTCGAGAAATTTACTGCAAAAAATTTCTCGAATTTTATTTTCTATAAAAAAACTGGGATAAATATCTACTTCAAGGGTGCATTTGAAAAATATGACAGTTATGTAAAATATACAAACATGTTAATTGGAATACAATTTTCAACTGGAAAGAGGTCGTTATAGTTTGTTTTGGGATACTATTACTATTGTTAATTCTTAATATATTATTTATTTATCTTTTAATTTATTTTTGAAAAGATGTGTTAAATGCGAAGCCGTGGAAACTTATTTCTGAAATATTTTTTCGATGACATTTCTTATTTTTTCTTTATTAAGGAAATTTGGATATTTGGAAATTAACTTGTTGCGGGATATACTAAAAATATACACTTTTACTTCCAACGCATAACGTCAATGCATATATATTCCCTTTTATATTTAGGTTTAACAAATCGTTGTGAAACTCCCAAATATATCAACTAGTATAATACGAAAATGTAGATAAACTAATATGTTTCGCTTAACTTAAGAGTCCATTCACTAGTCCGAAGTAAGCCAAAAATGGGCGTTCGTCTTGTGTCTAATTATAAAAAAACTATAAAAGATAGCAACTTTTAGTAAAAAAGTATTGAAAGATAAGACTTTAATCTAAATCCCTATAGTAGTAATTTTTTGTAATTCTTTTTATTTTTAATATTCCGGGCAAACAATCTTGTACTAAAATAGCGTATTTTCAAAAATTATTTTCTGTAAAATACATATATTAAACAAAAATTTCCTACTATAGGGATCTAGTTTATTTTTTGATCTTTCCAGTGATATATAATTTATAACATTAAAAAGAAATTTTGTTGCAATTATAAGACAAATCCGGTACCGTTGCAATAAGGGCAAACTTTATTTCCATGTGCCTTTTTACTTCGGGTTTACGTGCACCTCCGAAATCTAAATAATTCAGTAGTGAGAATATGTAAGTCTTCGCCCATCGGTTACCCAACCTCTCAATCCTACCCCACATTCATGCTTGTCAAATCTACAGTGAATGGACTCTTAAGCTAATGTTGAAAGGAAGAAATGCAAGAAACATGGTAAGCATTGGCGCATTCGCCATTTTATTGAAAATAAATGTAACTATAATTAAGTATATCTTTTATGCCATCCATCATTTGCATACGTTCGCTCGAGACTAGAATATGCAGTTTTGATCTGGTATCCTTATTATGAGAGTCAAAAATTGCTGATTGAACGGGTTCAAAGGAAATTCTTAAAATATTTGGTATTTAAAGAGGATGGTCGTTATCCTGAACGAGGAATAAGTTATAATCTCTTAACTGGTCGGCACGAAATTATTAGCTTAGAAATTAGGAGAATTGGTATATCACTGACATTTTTGTATAAGTTATTACATAATTCAATTGACTGTGCAGATTTGTTGTCATCTATTAACTTTTATGTACCTAGGGTACCTATGTACCTGAAGGTGAAGGTGGAGGTCTGAAGGTGAAGGAGAATTCTAAAAGTCATAAAAGAAAACATGTACTGAATAATAATATTACCTAGAGCCCCTAGTCGGTAATTTAATGTGACCACAATAACATTATGATCAATAAAATATTCAGGTTTGTATATTTGAACGATTCCAGCTCCGCTTACAAAGGAGCCTCCATATATCCATATTAATACGGATAAAGGGCTTTCTGAAGCATTCCCAGGTTGCTAAAACAGAATAGCATGGAAAATGCATAAATAAAATTCAGGTTAATGCTCTGTTAATGATAATGAACTATTAATCAATTGAATAAAAATGTAGAAATGAAGTAGATAATTTATAACACGCACGTGAATTGTTTCCTATATTATGTAATAAATCGAGATTATTTAACCTTACCAGGGGGGTATAAACGTTTAAGTACAGACAGTCTTCCGTTTGTGTAACCTCGGGAATAACTAAATAACTTCCACTTTGGTAACACATTTTTGTGTTCTCTGTTGTGTTTAATACTCCATCCCATCTTTCAGGCGCTACAGGTGGCTATAAAAGGAAATTGTAACATATGTAGTATCATCAGGAAAACACATAGACCACCACCTACTGGATGGATTTTTTACAGACTTACCTGAAATCTTAATTCACCTACAGGTGGCGCCGCATATGGTATTTCTTGAAATGCATAATAAATATTTCCATTTGGGGAACTTAAGGCTTGGCCTCTTATTTGACCCTCTGGTAAAGTGACAATGGTCGGATCGTCCGCCTGCGCACAAGAAATATATAATATGAGGACTAACTGGTAACAGAAAAATAGAGGGCAGGTAAAGATTGGGGCCCCGCCAATAAATAATAATAATAATAATAATAATAATAATAATAATAATAATAATAATAATAATAATAATAATAATAATAATAATAATAATAATAATAATAATAATAATAATAATAATAATAATAATAAAGATAATGGTAATAATAATAAGTTTACTGAAATCCAAGACCCGTATCTTAACATTCACGAGGCCCCAGAAGGGACTAAAATTACTAAAAATGAAAAAAAATCGCAGTCGATTCTGTTCGCATTTTCTATTGACATAATGTTGTTATAGCATATTAGATAACATTAAATTCGTTCTATTTTTTAACTCAGGTATATTTCCCAGAATAAATAAGCTTATATAAAAATATATGACTGTAAATTTAACGAAACTCTGGACAAAATGGAATAGTAGGCTAAATTTTGAATTTTCACATTATTGAAGTATAAAACGGGGTAAAAACGTAACTTCGATAAAATGTTGTGATTTAAGGTTGGGATTTGACACCGTATTTTGATATGGATTTACGTCCAAATTTTGGAAGCACCGTTAAAAAAAATAACGCGCGTAACAGAAACAAAACACCTATTATTCGATTAATAAAGGACTGAGTACAGGCTGTAAACAATTTTGAGGTCTAACCATATTGAAATAAGGAAAATATTGTATTTCTATCTAATTTTTCAGGCGCATATATCTCACTAACCGGCACAGTTTTCCTTCGCAGTCAATAAAGGATATTTAGCAATCTGGTAACCAATGCACTATATATGTTCCTTTTTAGCAAACGGTGCCTTGAAAAATAGTCATACATTTTTCTTATTATTCGCCTTGTTTTGTTCCGTTACTTTAAAAATTCCAGTAATTATCAGAAATCGGTTTTAGAAGAAACGTGACTTACTATCTCGAAGATCACGCTGTAAAAACAAGTGGTAGATAAATTAGATTTTTTTGTTGATGTCCGGCTGTAAGCGGACTTGTTTATTGCCAATTAATTAAATGGCAAATGTATTTTCTATTGAATTTTCCTCGGGAGAAATATGGAAACATTCTGATTTTATCAACCGATCTTTGCATTCCATTCTTTTCTTCATATTATTTCATGTGACCACATCAACTTCATGTTAATCGAAAGTAGTTTTGACAAAAATATTCACGTGTGTTAAGGAAACATGCATACTATTATTACCATTTATATTGATCATGCATGCACAATCCACATTAATTTCTATTATAAGTAACTATTCCGACTAAAGTAATAAGCAACAATCTTTATTTTTTTTAGTATAAATATGTACTTAGTATAAACTAAAATATTTATATTAACTATGACTTATTTTTGATAGATTATTTCGAGACTTGATATTTTTTATACAGGGTGACTTAAAGATATGGAAACGATGGATTATTTCCTAAAGTAAGATAGCTACAGAATTATGTTAAACACAAAAGTTTTAATGTTTTTTAAAATCTATTATAATAAAGGAAAATTAAGTATACAGGATCAGTCAAAAAGTCATGGAAAAACTAAGTTGCCCTTTTTTTAATGGAACACCCTGTATATTTCTTCTATTTTAATTAGGACGTTTTAAGAATACACTGATATAGGAGATTGAAAGGTATACCTATAATAATAAGAGACAAATGGTTAAAAGAGTGGGCCATAAGAATGTGTTGGAAAAAGGCCCATAGCGCGTTTAGCCCAGCAACCAATTTCTGTTCTCTTTCCAACACTTGTGTGTGCGAAAATCAGCATCAGCAAAACTAAGACATCATTCACCCTTACGGCTTGTTATCTACCTATAGGTCTATAAAAGTACAAAGGCACGGCTTAGTTTCACTCAATGCATTATTAATTTTAGAAATTAGAGCCAATATTGCATCTTCTGTAGATTTTTTCGCGGAAACCAAATTGTTGCTCCGAAATTAACTTGTATTTGTCCAAGTATATAATTAGGCGGTGCTCAAGGGCCTTTTCAAATACCTTAGAAATGTGGGTAAGCAATGAAATTGGACATTAGTTCGTAATTAAAGTTTTATCACCTTTTTTATGCAAAGGGAATTACAATTGATTCTTTAAGAGCTGATAAAGCTGATTAAGTAACTGATAAGATCATCTTCCCGAATGAAAACAGTTATTCATTATAGATTTTAAAGATTCAAGGATATAATTTGTCATTGATTTAATAGTCTCTGTCCTAATATTGTCTGCACCAATTGTGGAATGAACAGGTGAAATAAAAAATGAGTTACAATTATTTTGTTGAGGTGGCTAATAGTTGGTAGGCTTTCTTATATTATTTGCTAAAGTTTCCCCAGTAGAAATAAATACTCTGTTGAATTCATTAGTTATTGCACACTTTTTTGGTCATATCTTCCTTATTATTATAGATAGACCCATTATCTTCTATATCAGTGTTTTCCTAAAGGAACGTCTTAACCAAAAGTGAAAAAATATAGTGTTCCATTAAAAAAGGCCAACTTTATTGTTCCTTCAATTTTTGACTGATCCTCTGTACATAATTTTTTTTATTATAATGTATTTTAAATAACCGTAAGAATTTTGTGTTTAACATTCTTTCCTAGATATTTTACTTTAGGAAATAATCGACCGTTTCCATACCTATCAGCGATCCCGTATAAATAAGAAATATTCTAATTTTTCTAAAACGCGAATGGTCCAATACTACATACCTAACATTGATTCACCATTCAACAAGTTATAAAAGCCAATGATACTGGAAATTGTGTCATTCAACTTTAAGATTCGAATTAATATTTAATTTAATCCTTTTCATTTGCTGATGGCTATCTACCTACTAACATTGTATAAAGAATCAAGTATAAAGAACTAACTTTTATTAAATGGTAAATAGGTATTAAATGCTTTTTTTAAGCATACCTATATTAAAATATCAGAGATAACATGCGTTTATTATGTACGTTTAGCAAAATATAAATCTTGAAAGTGGCTGTTGTTTAAAAGGTATGATAATTCTTATGTTAATAAACAAGATTGTAAAGATATAATTAGATACTTACCTGAACTAGAGATACACTTATACTTAAAATCGACAAAAGCCACCTGTACTTCATCATTATTAACTGACTACTAAGCACCGTACACGCTCTAATTTATATAAATTTAGCTGTAGAAATATACAGTGTGTCCCAGCAGGAATTATGGAAAAACTATAATTATGGACAATCTGAAAATTTGTTAGCGTACCAATGTCGACGGGGGCCAATCGACTAAAAAGTTGATAAACCGACATTCGCGTACTAATTTCTACAGAAATGCCCACCAATAATATTTATAATAACAAGACGAAACAGCGAATTTTTACATTGCTTTACTACGGTGAAAAAATAGAACAATGGACTCAGTTGCTTGATAAATAAGCATTTTGTTTCGAAATATCCTCGAAAACACACCATGTTGCTAATAACAGGTAAATTACTAAACCTAAGTATTAGTTATTATTATCTATTACACAACCACATTATTTATTGATGCGTATTCTAAAGACCATTGTCCTATGTATGCTATTTTCCATGCATACATCCATTTTTTAGACAAATTCAAAACTTATCTCTTCTTAAATAACAAAAAAGTCACTGGTCACAGTGGTCACAAGCACTGCTGATTTTTGCTTGTGACCACTAAATCGTTAGTTTCAGTATGTTGTTAAAAGTGCAAACGTGTTTCCGAAATTGTTTATTCTATCGCAGAAAGAGTAGAAATTGTTGCAGTTTGGTATCGAAATCACGATTGCTCTAAAGCTACAGTACGATATTTTAATGACAATCATCCAGATAAAAATATACAGGGTGTCCCCGTTTTTTTGTTCATAACTTTGGCAAAGGATAGAGCATGCAAAAATAATAGGGTTTTTCCTATAACATTTTTTTCTAAGACGCCTCGTTCTCGTTATACGGGCGTTCAATTTTTAAAAACAAATTTTATTTTCTTTAATATTTACTAAACCTATAAATATTTTTTGTTGAAACTTGGCACACACTAATCGTGATAAAAATCTAATATTTTGACGTAAAAAATACTTTTCGACTAAAGACAGTGCCGTAGTTATGGGGTTTTGTTAGCATTTAAACCTCCTACACTTCTACGCCAATGACGAAAAATGATTTTTCGATACAGAAGTTACTATTTTGATCCTTTGTCTAAAAAAAGTACTCTTGACAAAAATCGCTAGGAAGTCTTCTTTTTGAGATATTTGGATCATTTAACAATGGTTAGTTTATGAAATTATTTAAATCTTGGCTAAAAATTAGTGTAAAATTAAGTAGGCATTGCAAGTTTTAATTTTTAACAATAGTATTGACATATGTCATGTTTAATCAGTTTGTTTAAATTAGTGTTGGATGTACCTAGTTTGAGTAATTGGTTGAAATTAGTTACAGTTATAGTTTAAATAAGTTAATAATGCCGTTTAGATTTACTAATCAAGAATACACAAATATACATTTTGTTTATGGGTTTTGTAACAGAAATTCCGTAGCTGCTGCAGCTGAATACCAAAGACGGTTTCCAAATACAAGACATCCATCCCCAGCAGTATTCAGAAGAGTTCATCAGCATCTTTCAGAAAATGATCCTGCACGTAGGTGAGAACAAAATAGAAATAATAATGTTTTAGTTAGAGGTAGAACTAGACGTGTTCTTCGGTTATTTGAAGAAACAAGATCTATGAGTGTTCGAAGAGCTACTCGCATTCTTAATATACCTCGTGTTACAATTTGGAAAACTTTGCACAAAGATCGTCAAAGAGCTTTTCATCTACATCCCGTACAAGCTTTACATCCAGGAGATAACGAAAGGCGTTTAGATTTTTCCAATTTTATTATTAATTCCCTGAATAACAACGAACACTTTCTCCGGCAAATACTGTGGACAGACGAGTCCCATTTTACTCGACGGGGAGTTATAAACTTTCATAACTTACATTTATGGGCCCATGAAAACCCGCATGGTATAAGACCGAGAAGTTTCCAAGAAGAATTCAGTGTCAATGTGTGGGTTGGAATTTTCAACAACAATATTTTTGGACCATACATTTACCGGATAGACTTAATGCCGCTACATTTCTTCAATTTTTGGAAACAAATCATTTTAATATGTGGGAGGAAATACCACTCCACGAGAGAAGAAATGCTTGGATGCAATTAGACGGTTGTCCTGCACATTATGGACGGCAAGTTCGGGAGTGGCTAAATACTGTCTACGGGGAAAGGTGGATTGGTCGAGGCGGTCCAGTTGCTTGGCCTGCTCGATCACCTGATCTCAATCCCCTAGATTTTTTTGTTTGGGGTTTCTTAAAAAAAAAGTATATGCGACCCCAGTTAACAATAGAGAAGATTTAATAAATCGTATTCGAATGGCTTCTAATGAAATAAATAATGGCATGCTAATTCGTACAAGACGTTTATTAAGAAATCGATGTCATCTTTGCATTCAAGAAGAAGGATATCATTTTGAGCATTTATTAAATTAAATCATTTGTAAATTATTATTGTTTTTGCCGTTTGTAGTAAATATTATAATATTGTATTTGTAATATTATTTTTTCACATTTGGGTATACGCTGCGGGGGGAGGGGGTTGAAATGAGAATTTATTTCAACAAATTATACAAACTACAAGCAAACAAACTGATTAAACATGACATATGTCAATACTGTTATACTGTTGTTAAAAATTTAAACTTGCAGTGCCTGCATAATTCTACAATAATAATTTTTAGCCAAGATTTAAATAATTTCATAAGATAACCGTTATTAAATGTTCCAAATATCTCAAAAAGGGAGCTTCCTAGCGAATTTTGTCAAGGGTACTTTTTTTTAGGCAAAGCATCAAAATACTAATTTCTGAATCGAAAATCATTTTTCGCCATTGGCGTAGAAGTTTAGGGGGTTTAAATGCCAACAAAACCCCATAACTACGGCACTGTCTTTAGTCGAAAAGTATTTTTTACGTCAAAATATTAGCTTTTTACTACGATTAGTGTATGCCAAGTTTCAACAAAAAATATTTATAGATTTAGTAAATATTTAAGAAAATAAAATTCGTTTTTAAAAATTGAACGCCCCTTATAACAAGAACGAAGCGTCTTAGAAAAAAATGTTATAGGAAAGACCTTATTATTTTTACATGCTCTATCCTTTGCCAAATTTATGAACGAAAAAACGGGGACACCCTGTATGCTATCACTGCGTTAAACAACTAAAGGATAAGTTCGTTGCAACGGGTTCGCTTCTAAACAAGAAACACGAAGTAAATTGCTCAGTTCTATATGAAGCAGTGAAGGATATCTCTTGCAGAAGGACAAATCAGTCGATCAAAGCGATGTCTCAAGCTTCTGGCGTATCCAGTTGAAGCGTTCATAGAATTTTCAAAAAATACAAGTTTCATTCAGTTAACATGATGCTGGTTCAAGAGTTACATGAAGATAATTTTAATCGTAGTACCCAATTTTGCTAATATTTTAGTAAGCGACGTCTACTGAACCCAAATCTTCTCCACAATATATATATTCCAGGCGAATGTACATTTATGTTGAATGGCGAAGTGAATAGACACAATTATCGCTATTGGAGTGATACTGCTCCTAATTTAATCAGGGAATTTCATACTCAGACTTCTCAAAAATTGAATGTTTGAGGAGGAATTTTGGTCAACCATCTTGCTGGACCGTTTTTTATTCAAGGAAGTCTCGATGAAAACACCATTGGAAGGCACGATTGACCCTATGACAACAGCAATTTTAGAGAGTGACGACAATTTAATAGAAAATAAAATAACTTTCCAACAAGATGGAGTACCCCCTCACGATGCTGTTGCTGTACAGCAATTTTTAGATGACCATTTCCCAAGGCATTGGGTTAGTGGAAGAGGTCCCATCTCATAACCACCAAGATCACTTGATCTATAATGGGACAAATAGGACTGGTCTAATAGGTCTGTTAAATATTATTTAGCCTCATCGTCATCATCATCGTTATCATCGTCATTACTATCATCATCATCATCTTTGGACTTTCTCCTGTGGGGCCATTTGAAATCGCGAGTGTACGCCACACAGTCTCAAACACAAGAGGTGTTGGGTCAGAGAATTGTGGAAGAATGCGGATTAATAACACCGGATGTCTTAAGTAATGTTCGAACAGAAATTGAAAACCGACTGCATTATTGTTTGCAAGTTGACGGGGTCATTATGAGCAACACATTAAATAAAACTTGTTTTTTTGTAAACTGATCGACATTAAAAAAAAAGAATGTGGTTGTGTAATAAACAACAAGCTTATTATTGTTGGGCATTTCTGTAGAAATTAGTATGCGAATGTCGGTTTATCAACTTTTCGCTTTTAGCCAATAACCACAGCTTAATAAACAAAAACTCTGTCAAACCTCAACCGATTTCCAAAAACGATGCACCAGTGTACTCGCAATGGACATACCTTTAAAATGATGTGTTAGAAGTGGGGTAGTTCCATTGGATATTTTAAAGTTGTGGTTGCTAGTGGTTAGGGAGATGAAATATCAAGTTGGCTTGACTGTAAAAAATGCTCGCAAGAACGGAAATCGACTGGTCTCGGCGAATTATAATTTTTTTTTTGGTTTCACAATTATAGGGGGGTAAAATTTTCGTTGAAAGACCCTGTATATTATTTCATTTTTAAATTCTACGCAGAATTCTAAACACATTTCATGTATTATGTGCTACACTTAAGTCTAACTGTTTTTGACATATTTAAAATTTTATGTAGAAAATGGCGTTTGCAGACCAATTTTGACTATACCAAAGTCTTTATTATTTCATTTAGGTTGGTTTCTATGTATAAAAGGACCTACGTTAGCAGACATTGTATAATATTTTGAAAAATAAAGTGAAAGAACTGTTAAAGTTAATTTTTTTTTAAATAGAAACTCCCTGTTTTTATAATTAATTATTCAGCATTAAAAATAAGGGCAGTTTTGTATAAGGTTTGTATATTCCGCAGATTAGTACTTGCCTAAATATTGGCAATTTAACATTTTTCTATTGCAAAAATGCTCTAAATGTTCTAAGTTCAGTTACTCTTAGTTGACCATGACGGCGTTAGAAAACAATCAAGTGCTAAATAAATGTTACTGAACCTACTTGTTCATAATTATGAACATACCGGGACGCATAAATTATACCAACACAAATTATCTAAATTCGTGTATTTATGGAGAATGTGATAAAGTAATATCAAGAACGTGTGATACGATGTTAAAAACACTTAGACTTAGGTATAGCACATTATACAAGAAATATGTTCTATAGAATCTAAAAATGGAATTATATAAGGCGCACTATTGAAAATAAGCAAGTTGACATCTACTTCCCTTCGATGTTCGTATGCTACTAAGTTTTCCATAATTGATCGATGTAACTTTCTCATTTATTATCAAACTTTTTGACGTTGGGAACAAATAAAATGGACTTTTTGAACTCAAATCCCTTTGTTGCCTGAATCACTAATTAAAATTAACTCGATATTCAGTAGTATTTGGGAAATAAAAAAATTGCTACCTAGTTATTGGAAGTGTGAAATAATTTGAAGTGTTTGAAACCGTCTTCCATTTTGGTTTAACTATAAATTGTATGCTTAATATAATCGGTGTAATCTCAAGTTTTATTTCAGTCTAACATTATCATACTCAGTTTTTTTTTTAATAATTGTCTGATTAGTTATTATTGTTTAGTTGTACCAATACTAGACAATTCTGCCAATACGTAAGTAGTTATCAACTGAATACCGGCCGTCTTAAGATCTGCTCTGTTACCAAGTAAAAACTATTTCAGCTTTATTTATTTCAATTTATTCTAAAAATTACAGTATTAGTAATTAATTAATGGTGGTATAGCATATACGTCTATAATCCTTTCCCATTTTAGATATTCCTTTGGATTCGTATGCATCTCAAGGGTGTCGTTGATATTCAAATAGACTAAATTGTTTGGACTTACTGTTTCCCAAGTAACGTTATTCAGAAAGCTATCTGGTTCTGGAGTCGGATTCCTGAAACAAATTATTTGCAAAAATAGTTTTTATTTCATACTATCATTGTCGTAATGAAGACTCACAAATATTTAACAAAGTTTGACCACAAGGTTAATAAACGGTGCCGTGTTACTAAATCTTCCGGTTCATCAGGGTCGGTGTTATTGGACAGAAAGCGTGATTCCCACATGTACATTAACTCTTCTCCATGACCAACGCCTTGCACACCTAAAACATTAATAATTGTAGCGGTTTGTTTTTAAACAAGAATCTGTTTCACCCCTAGTCGCTAATATTATAATATTTGCTAAAACATTTGGATGACCCCCTCGACTGAAAGCTGTAGTATTGGAATAGGATAATATTTGTAATAGCGTATGTATAACTGGAGTTTCACCACCGTTCTGTTTTTCTGTTTCATGTAATAATAATAATATAGTAATAATAATAATAATAATAATAATAATAATAATAATAATAATAATAAAATAATAATAATAATGAGCAATTATTGCACGGTGTCTTTTACAAGAGCCTTGAAAACCATGACTTAACCCAAAAGGCTGACCTTTGCTTTTTTAATGTCAGCCGGGCTTAAGTCGGAGACAAAGGGATTCATAATGGCTCGTCAGGATGGTGTATTTAACAGCCTCGTCATTGGTATGGATGTCCCTGTCAACCCCTGTCAACTTCACGACCTGGCATAGGGCACCGGAGACAATTATGCCTCTGCTTTCCGCTTGTCCCGCATATACAGTCTGGACCTATATTCATATCATATACATACAGGGTGTCCACCTAGTGCGCGTAAGTCCAATATCTGGGTTAATAAAAGAGATAACTTAATTTTTTTTTCTACAGGGTTGTCTAATATCCCGAGCTGCACAAAATGAAAATATATTTACATATTCAGGGTGTTCAGATTTTCCTGGACAGGTACCAACTTCATTTTTTTAAATGGAAACCTATATTTTTTATGGCATTATCGAATTCTACGTAAAAAAAAAGTGGGACTTTGTGCTAACACTGCTATTGAAATATTGATAGTTTTCGAGATATTTGACTTTTAATTTTTTTTTCTTATGTTTCGTCACTTCTAATAGTTGACATAATTATGGTTGTATGACAGCTAGAAATTATTTTTTTTTCAGAAACTGTAGAGTGAAGATGGCTCTTTCGAAAAACGTATCAAAAGTTGACCTGCGATATACAGGGGGCAACAGAAATCGTGCCAAACCTGATGGTTTAAAATTTAAAAAATCTCGACTTTTTCAAATGGAACACCCTGTGTTTTATGATTTCATTAGATGCCTTTCTGTAGACTCTACAATTTTATAATAGCTTTCCCTATACCTAAGTTGCGTAGTTTTTGCAAAAAACCAACTTTTATGAAAAATACCCGATTTGCGCACGTTCCTTTCTCGGGAAAAACGCAGTGAGCGTCTGTCACGCAATAAAATTTGTGACAATCAGTTTACATGTCATTTCTTCTTTTACTGAATATTCACGTACGAGTTTAGAGTAAGTACTAAGCGTGCATACAATGAACTATTCAAAAGAAGAATTAGTGAAAATGGTTTATGCCTTAGGAGAAGCTCATGGAAATTGTTTGCTAGCAGCACGTATTTACAAAGCAAATAATCCAGATTTACAGAGATTTCCACGTGCTGACTGTTTTGAAAATGTGAAATAAAGATTTGAAAGAACAGCAAATGCGAATTATGAGAAAACTACCAGGAGACATGACGGTAACAATGACGATATTCAGTTTAATGTTGTGGCGTCTGCTGTTGAAAATCCAAATATTAGTGTCAGGAAAATCAGTAATAATCTTGGAGTTTCCAAAAGCTTGACAAACAAGATACTGAAGAAGAATAATTTTCATCCGTATCATATTAAAAACCATCAAGCACTGTTACCTCAAGATCACCTAAACCGCCTGCAATTTTGCCACTGGGCATTGGATAAAATTCAGGAAAGTCCAAACTTTTTTATGAATGTCTTGTTTACTGACGAATCAACATTTTCAAACACATGCTTACCCAATCGTCGCAACTTTCATCACTACGCTGACAATAATCCAAGATTATTGAGGGTACTATAATCAGCATCGTTTCAAAGTGAACGTGTGGGCTGGAATTTGTGGAGAACATATTGTTGGACCGTACTTTTTTGAAGGCAATTTAAATGCCAATGTGTATTTGCATTTTTTGCAAAACGAACTTCCCCTTCTACAGCTACAGAATATGCCCGCTGATTATTTGGTTCAACAATGGTTTCAGCATGATGGTGCCCCTCCACATTCCACTTTGGCGGTACTGTGATTATTTTATTGTTGTAGTACTTTTCCTATTATCTATTCATATTTCAGATTAGAGAACACCTAAACCACGTATATCCAAATAAGTGGTTAGGTCGTGGTGGTCCAGTTCCTTGGCCTGCACGTTCGCCTGATTTAAATATTCTGGACGTTTTCTTGTGGGGTTATATCAAGGAGCGAGTATACGAAGTACCATCAACAGATATGCAAGACTTGAAAGAAAAGATAAAAAATGAGTTTCTAACCATAACGCCCGAAATGTTAAGAAATTTTCACATTCATTTTCGTCGTAGATTAATGCTTTGTGTTGAAAACAACGGTGGACATTTTGAGCATTTACTTTAGGTTAGCTTGCTTGTATGAGTATTGCGTATTCTTTTTTCAATACTCTATGTATATTCATCCATTTCACTAATAATTTTTCTAACTACGGTAACACCGTTTGGTTTTCAATATGATACGTATGAAACTTCTTCTTCAATATCTTATTTGTCGAGCTTTTGAAAACTCCAAGATTTCTACTGATTTTCTGATACTAATATTTTTGGATTTTCAACAGCAGAAACCACAACATTAAACTAAATATTATCGTTGTTACTCCCATGTCTCCTGGTAGTTTTCTCATAATTCCCATTTGCTGTTCTTTCAAATCTTTCTTTCACATTTTCAAAACAGTCAGCACGTGGGAATCTCTATAAATACGTGCTGCTAGCAAATAATTCCCATGAACTTCTTCTAAAACATACGCCAGTTTTGCTAATTCTTAATTACATGTAGAGCTTTTATGATTTTTTACTTTTATTTACAAATAATTGGTAACTTTCCATAAAGACTTGTTTATTAAACTGAAATTATCTAAATTTTTCAGTTATTTTTATTTTAAGAAGTGTAAACTAATACATTTTATAAAAATAAATAGCCTTACAATATTTTTTCCGTCAAAGGAGTGCGCAAATCGGGTATTTTTCATAAAAGTGGGTTTTTTGCAAAAACTACGCAACTTAGGTATAGGAGAAGCTATTATAAAATTGTAGAGTCTACAGAAAGGCATCTAATGAAATCATAAAACACAGGGTGTTCCATTTGAAAAAGTCGAGATTTTTTAAATTTTAAACCATCAGGTTTGGCACGATTTCTGTTGCCCCCTGTATATCGCAGGTCAACTTTTGATACGTTTTACGAAAGAGCCATCTTCACTCTACAGTTTCTGAAAAAAAAATAATTTCTAGCTGTCATACAACCATAATTATGTCAACTAGTAGAAGTGATGAAACATAAGAAAAAAAAAATTAAAAGTCAAATATCTCGAAAACTATCAATATTTCAATAGCAGTGTTAAGCACAAAGTCCCACTAATTTTTTACGTAGAATTCGATAATGCCATAAAAAATATAGGTTTCCATTTAAAAAAATGAAGTTGGTACCTGTCCAGGAAAAACTGAACACCCTGAATATGTAAATATATTTTCATTTTGTGCAGCTCGGGATATTAGACAACCCTGTAGAAAAAAAATTAAGTTTTCTCTTTTATTAACCCAGATATTGGACTTACGCGCACTAGGTGGACACCCTGTATAACGCGGAATTCCAACTTATTGGAACTACTCATTTCCCACGCTCAGGCAGATTCGAGCCAATAAGCCTGATGTAGTCCTCCTCGACCACCAGCTCAAGACAATGTTTGTCATCGACTTCTCGGCTGCTGCCGAAACCAACATTGTCTTAAAAGAGGAGGAGAAACGGACGATATATCGAGACCTTCTCTTCGAACTCCGCAGACTCCATTCAGAACATACTGTGAAGCTTGTGGTACTGATAATAGGAGCCTTCAGTGGAGCAAGGGATACACTGCTTTCGGAACTGAAGATCATACCGCCATGCCGAAATTCGGGAGATTTTCTAGCCGGAAGAATGTAGAAGGCGGTCATTCTGAGTTCATTACGTCTACTCAGAACACACGATTCCCGGATCCAGTAGTTATTCACCCCACGGATGTAAGAAATAGCTACTGGTAACCACCAGTTCCAGACTGAGAACTGGAGCCAGAGAACTGGTCGATTGGATTAAAATCTATATAAGTATATAATAGTAATAATAATAATAATAAAAAAAAATAATAAAATACA
Organism: Pogonocherus hispidulus; assembly: GCA_963924545.1. Taxonomy (NCBI): domain Eukaryota; kingdom Metazoa; phylum Arthropoda; class Insecta; order Coleoptera; family Cerambycidae; genus Pogonocherus; species Pogonocherus hispidulus. The sequence goes on along the minus strand of OZ004698.1, from coordinate 43,159,720 downwards.
AAATTAATACATACAGTAAACTATCAATTGCAATGTACTGTTACAAAATTACCGACACAGAGCGCGGCAATTCCGCACTCGGGCACTGTGTCGGTGATTTTGTAACAGCACATCAGATACACTTGGTATTAACCCATCTAAAAGAAAAATAAATCAGCGAAGATATTAGAAGCGTGTGATGCCAAGAAACACGAATAATAATAATTCTAAACCAGCTTCATAATTCTAAAACTTTTGCTAAAGTTGCTTTTTAATAACTACAATTATTTCAATAATAGTACCTATACAGGGTGTCCACCTAGTGCGCGTAAGTCCAATATCTGGGTTAATAAAAGAGATAACTTAATTTTTTTTTCTACAGGGTTGTCTAATATCCCGAGCTGCACAAAATGAAAATATATTTACATATTCAGGGTGTTCAGTTTTTCCTGGACAGGTACCAACTTCGTTTTTCTAAATGGAAATATATATTTTTTATTGCTTTTTCGAACTAAACCCTTGATTTTAGTAGGACTTTCATCAGCCTTCCCTATACCTAACTTAAACTGTTTTTGAAATATTGACGGGTGAATATTGACATTTTTGCAACTTTGACACCCTGTAAAATCTAAACGGTTTGAGATCAAGCAAAACGGTTTGCACATTCCTATCTTAACTTTTCATAAGCTATCGTTTGGTACTAATTTCAGAATTATCCAAAAATTTAAAATTTTCTGAAAATTTTGAAAATTTTTAATTCCTGGATAAATTTGAAATTGGTACCAAACGATAGCTTATGAAAAATTAAGATAGGAATGTGCAAACCGTTTTGCCTGATCTCAAACCGTTTAGATTTTACAGGGTGTCAAAGTTGCAAAAATGTCAATATTCACCCGTCAATATTTCAAAAACAGTTTAAGTTAGGTATAGGGAAGGCTGATGAAAGTCCTACTAAAATCAAGGGTTTAGTTCGAAAAAGCAATAAAAAATATATATTTCCATTTAGAAAAACGAAGTTGGTACCTGTCCAGGAAAAACTGAACACCCTGAATATGTAAATATATTTTCATTTTGTGCAGCTCGGGATATTAGACAACCCTGTAGAAAAAAAAATTAAGTTATCTCTTTTATTAACCCAGATATTGGACTTACGCGCACTAGGTGGACACCCTGTATATTTAAATGGAACTTTAGCTAAATCTCCTTTATTTTGTATCATAAAATTCAGCCTAAAATGTTGCATGATATAAATCAGGTAATATTCTGATAAATCAGATATTTTGAATAGAGCTTCTTCAATTTTGTTCGCGATGCATACAAGTGGCGGAAAGTTTCCATTGATAAACTGCATTATCTTGAATTGAGTCACTCAACTATTGCACTGTAAAATTCTGAAGGTTATCAATAACCATTTTAGAGATAAAGAGGAGGCTTTTAAATTTTTTATATAGACATCTAGGTTGTTAGTAGAAAATTTAGTTGATCATACCTGCAATTTCTACGTCCTTCGAACCTCCCATTGCTCCTTTGTAGGAAAACTGGTATAGATAAACATTGGTATAGTTTGACTGTAATTTCGCATGTCTAATTGTTGGTGTCGTAATTATTTCATCACTGGAAAACTGAAAATATCACCAGATTTGTCACCAAACTAAATATTTTATTCTTGTTTTATAGTAATAATATATTACGCTGATTTATATTTTAACCTGCTCAAGAAGGATACTAATATTACTGACCGTTTCAACATTGGCTATGGCTGAATGTAAGGATTCTACAGATCATTTTTCCCCAGTTACTTGCTGTAGTAGTTAAATTGCAGGTAGTTTAATTGCATTAAAAAATATTAACATACAATTAATCGTTACTTTAATTACCTTCACGGCGGCTCCAGGGTCATCTTCGAATGATCCGTCTGTGTAAATTTGTCTTAGCTTATTTCCAGCCGTCAATTTATTTTCTTTCGTCATATTGAATTTGTTTCTAATAAGATTGGACAAATCATTATCATAATATTTTGCATAAACCTCAGCAATTGAAGGATCTGAAATGACAAATATTAATTTGGTTAAAATAAGTTGTGATATGGGTAAATAATAGATTCTTTATGTCTTATTCAAATACTACTATAGGCAACAATGAACTGTTAACGAAACTGTTTCATAATAGAAATGTTCTGTATTAAATATGTAGTAGAGTAACAGGTATTACAATTTTTTAATACTCAGGTATTAAAATTTTCATCAGATTATGGATAATTATGTAGATCTGCAGAACAATTGAGTACTTATTTAGTTCAGGCAGATTAAACATTAAATTCTTACCATCTTTCATGAGAAATATTTCTTCTTCTGAATTGAAGCCAATAATAATAGGAACTTGATTTATGTTTCCTGTTCTAATGTCTTCATGAAAAGGGCCTGTGACGAATGCTTCTTCTAGACTTTCGTCTTCAACAACTGGCAACCATATAAAACCTGCGCCTTCGATCAATCCAGTTTCCTTTCCAACGGCAGCCTGTGGAATTTGTTGAGTTCATATTATGAAATGAAATAGAGTTCTTCATTTATCAAAATAAGAAACTATTCTAAAATGTTACTCGTTACTTACAGAGACTGTATTATGGCTGATATCGGAAGGAGAAATGCTTCGTAACAGTTTAAGTAGTTCCTCTGAATCGTCAGAGGTGAAATTTACGTTCAAACTTTGTCCCAATTTAAAAGCGTAATATCGAGCGTAGTCTTGATGTGACCATTGACATAAACCAGTACCACTCTGTAGTATAGCGCCTCTAAATAATCCTGGAAAGTAATATTATTTGTATACATATTAATTGGTACCTCAAATTTCATTTACCTTCATTTTTTTTGTTGAGTAATTGCAAACCAACAGATGCTGCCCCAGCACTCTCACCAGAAATAGTTATTTTTCCTGGGTCTCCACCAAACAATTTAATATTTTTATGGACCCATTGCAGAGCAAACTGTTGATCTTTTAACCCAATATTCCCAGGTATTACTCCGTCCTCGGTGGTAAGAAATCCTTAAATGTAAATCGGTTTTCATGAAACCAGAATGTACAAACTCGTATATACTGAGCATTTATTATCACTATTCGACTGTTCACAATATATCCTCATTCGTTTATTGGTTATTAACAGAGTGGTGATGAAATACAAATTTAAGATGTTGATGTTAAGAACAAAGCAAGGTAAAGTTACCTGACTTTACAGTATGGTCATTGGATATGCTGATTACAGCACAAATTCGCAAATAATCTATCTCGAAATCATCCAAGTACGAACCAAAATACTTTTATAAAAATTAGGGAGCTCACCTCACGTAAATAGGCAGGTTAGCATATCAAATAACGCATCATTATCTACAAGCCTCCCCATTAAACAACCGTGGATTAGAATACATGTAGACTTTACTGTTAGTATTCAAAAGAATTGATTACTAGTTTTTTTTATACTTAAATTATATCACCCTGATTCTTAACTAAAATTACCTAGAGGGCCAAGACGGTAGTTTATTGTGACCACAGCAATATTGTGGTCAATAAAAAGCTTAGGATTATATAGGTCAAAAATACCAGCTCCGCCTTCATATCCCCCTCCATGTATAAACACCAAAACCGATACTGGGGCTTCTGAAGAATTTCCAGGTTTCTGAAATAATCAAAAAATGAACGTAAGCGTAGCACTTGTTTTCTTAGTCAAGCTGCGATTAATATTATTGACATCAAAATTACTTTATAAAATAATTAGTTGATCTTACCAGAGGGGTATAAACGTTTAGGTACAAACAGTCTTCCGTTTCTGTTACCCCGGGGAACAGTACTTCCTCATTTTGGTAACATATTTTTGAACTGTTCGTGGTGTTTAGTATTCCATCCCATTTTTCAGCTGCTACAGGTGCCTAAAAATGTACTTATTAAAGATTATTTAATACAAGATAATCTTACCAGACATACCGTAAATCTCAGATTGCCTACAGGTGGAGCTGCGTATGGTACTTCTTGGAATGCATAGTAAATATTGTCATTTGGCGAACGTAACTCCTGGCCTCTTATCTGACCTTCTGGTAAAATCACAAGTGTGGGATCATCTATCTGTACAAAAAACAAGAATATATCATACCAGGGCATCAATAGATGGAAATTTTGATCGATTCAATGAGAATTCTAGACTATACTATAAGGTCATATTATTTTTTCTTGATTTTTGTACACATTGATAATGAAAACTGATTCCAGTGTTTCAAACAATAGAAAAGTAAATTCTAGCGCAGTCACATCCTATTTAAACAGTAGATTTCAAATAAAGTATTGGTACAACTCCTACAATGGTAGTATTATATTATATGGCATGTTCTCAGAGCAATGCTCTTCGATCCATCGTATACGTTAGAAGTAATAACATATTATTCCATTCCGTATATTCAGAGCGTAACCATATGATTTATTAAGTAGTTTTAGAGACCTTGAAGAAGTGTGAACATAATTGGAAAACTACAATTAAAAAAAATTAATAGTTTACTTTATTTTTCAACGATAATGTATGAGCATAGTTAATCTTAATGTAAAAACTATCAATATTATATTTTTATATAACATTCCATATCAGCAAAATATCACATAGGTGGATACTTGAAAATTAATAGCTATTGAAAATATGATACATGTAAATATGTTCAGGGAGGTGCATTTTCGATGGGATTTGTGGGTATCTCGGTTGCTATGAGCGACAGAAAAAAATGGACAGCACGAACGTTGGCTAATTTTTTGAGACAAATTCAACTGTCAAAACAGAAATCCGGTAAGTCGATTTGTTTTCGAGTTATAAGCCGTTTGTCACTTTTTTGTAACTTTGAGTGGACTCTATATCTCGCTTATTTGAAGAGATAAAGAAAAAATGTAAAGGCATTTTTTGTCGACGTTTTATAGCATAATTCAACGGTGATATTATTTTTTTTATATACCGAGTGATTACTGATTTACGAACCAAACTTATGATTTTTTAAATGGAAATAGTTGGCTTGGGTCGCGATGCAAAGCTTATTTTGTCAGCTTTTCAAAAATATATAGTTTAATATGGTTATTTTTAAATTTAATCATTTACGGCATTTTTTGTAGAAGAATGGTAACAAAATTTTATTTACAATACGGGCAAGTAAATTATAATAGCATCTATCTATCTACGATAGCATAACATCTATCATTAAGGCAACCCACAAAATTACACAATAAGTAACAACAATGAAACTAACAAATTTACAAATATTACAAAATTTATATAATATAACAGTAATAATATAATTTAATATAATTTTAGTAAGTTTAGTATAATTTTTTTGTAATATAATTTACATAAGAGAACAGTTTGAACATTGAAGTTCACACAGAGTCTACATCTTTTTTTTACACTATCTATACTTCTTAAAATATACAGGGGCTTTTGATTTAATCTCTGAAATGCGACTTCTATACTGTTTCTTAATTCCTCCACAGAGTTACGCGGCATGTGATATATTATATTTTTTATAAAGCCCCAAAGAAAAAACTCGGCAGGAGACAGATCCGGCGAGCGTGCTGGCCACAATATAGGATCATGAGTTCCTATCCACTTGTTTGGAAAAGTTTCGTTTAGATTATTATAAGCAACTCGAGCATTATGTGACGGCGCACCGTCTTGTTGGAACCATATGTTTCTCAAATCTGCAAGTGGTAGATTATTTATGAATTCTGTATATTGCTGGTGTAAAATGTGCACATAGATTTCCGCATTTAATGTTTCCTGATAAATATGGGGTCCAATTAATCCGCCCCTAATCGCATGGCGATTTTCGTCTGCCCACATATGGCTATTGTGTCGATTGAATATAGCGTCACTGGTGATTCTGGCCTCATCCGTCCAAATAATATTACGCCGAAAATTCTTATCCTCTTCACATTTGCCTAGGTACCATCTATAGAAGTTAAGGCGTCTCTGACTGTCATCTGGATGGATATGATGAATTTTTCGGAATTTAAAATTATAATTACATTACATTTACATTTAAAATTATTTTCTTTTAAAATTTTTAGGAAACTCCCACTGATTCTACAATAGAATTTGTAGATATTTCTGGATTCACTGTTACTACTCCTAACACATTTATTGTATAATTTTCAGCGTTTGCCTTATGATATCTTTTTGGTCTAGGTTTTTTAAAGGAACCGTAATGTTTGAGATTATATTCGAGCCTGCTGAACATCTTAACATTTGGTTGTCTCCTTTCTGGATATCGCTGTAAATATAACTCAGCAGCTATTCTTGAATTTTTATGCGCTTCACCAAATACAATAATCATATCAAATTTTTCACTATTATTGTAGTTTTCCATAATCTTGACTGATTTGATATTAATTAGATAATAATTTAACACAAAATAAACAAATCTTGTAAGGATACTGACTAGTTAGACTAATTTACATAGGGAATAGCTGCAATTTTTGTTTTATTACAGCCTACTAGGATTAAAAACAGTCGTTGATAAGGCTCTCCTATATATATTATTGGGTTATAACTCAGCCATTTTTAAAAATAACCATATGAAACTATATATTTTTGAAAAGCTGACAAAATAAGCTTTCCATCGCGACCCAAGCTAACTATGGTTTCCATTTAAAAAATCATAAGTTTGATTCGTAAATCAGTAATCACTCGGTATATAAAAAAAGTAATATCACCGTTGATTTATGCTATCAAACGTTGACAAAAGTTGTATTTGCATTTTTTCTGTATCTCTTCAAATAAGCGAGATATAGAGTCCACCCAGTCACAAAAAAGTGACAAACGGCTTATAACTTGAAAACAAATCGACTTACCGGATTTCTGTTTTGACAGTTGAATTTGTCTCAAAAAATTAGCCAACGTTCGTGCTGTCCATTTTTTTCTGTCGCTCATAGCAACCGAGATACCCACAAATCCCATCGAAAATGCACCTCTCTGTACATACATTAAAATAATGTATCCAACTAAAAACCGCTGATACCTTGACGTTTATTCAAGGTATGGTACGACTTACTCTATGCTACGGTTACTCGCTGAATGTAGATTATGACAATTAGATGACAACTCATTTAAAATCATTTCTGATTCTGTGTGATTGTGCAATATTCTGATGATGAGACATATTATGTTTATGATGGAAATAATGAATAATAATTTGAAAAAAATATTCCTTATTTGATATCCTATATTAAGTGTCTTTTAGATGTTTTGGGGATAAATATTTGATCGATGCACGACGGACAGTATTTGTAAAACTTTAGGTTTTTGTACCAAGGATGATGATGTTGATGGAATTCTCTGAGACACAGACAGATTCCTCCTCAGATACCTTGTATACTGCTGTATTTTCCCATCCTTTGATAGGTTTTGGTACTGTTGGATGGTGTATAAATAAATAAAAGAATCTCAAACCCATATTGAACTCTAAACTACGAATGGAAAAAAGTAATTACTTACATCTGATTGATATAGATAAACTTATTGCACCTGAAATCAATAACACTATTAAGATTAACAATATTTTATAAACCATCATTGTAGACTAATATATAAACCCCAAATACCATGGCAGCGATTGTCTGAGTGTTTATATCGTGGATATGTAGGCAACGTTCTCGCGATTAGGTCTTGGATAGGTGACTGAGCAGGGAACTAACCTTTCTAGTATACCCCGTATATTGTGAATTCACAGAAACTATACAAACTAAAGCAAGTTTTTTATAGATGACGTACCACCCTCGTGATGTGACAATAGAATTAATCTGATACCAGTCATAGCACCAACAACCTGGCCTTAAAAAAGTAGATCGAGACTGTAAAATTAATTTATCAGTAACTTTTTGAGTTACCTTGGATTCCTATCAAAAATGGTCTACTCTGTACCCATGGGAACTTCCATTACTGCCCCATCACGTGAATTCTTTAATGCTGGCTGGCTGGAGCCATCTTTGTAGGAAATTAATAGTTATCAAAAATATGATACATACATTAAATAGCTTAAACAATTAAAAATCTTTTGTACTTGAAGTATATTACGGTATGGTACTGGTGACGAAATAAGTGTAAATTACGAAGCTTATTTGAAATAATTTCAAGTCTGTATTGTTTAAAAATAGTTTTCTTACACCTCCAGAACTTTTTTTATGACAGGAATAATCTTAATGTTCTAAGACCACTGCGGTGTTTCTCTGCTACCTATATATAATTTAAATATTGTGTGGTGTAAAATAATTGAGAAGAACTCATGGAACTCATACTGAAATCTAAACTGTGATTAGTAAGAAGTAGTTACTTACATCTGCTATAGATAAATTTATTGCACATGAAATCAGTAACACTATTAACAGCACTTTGTAGTTCATCATTGTAAACTGATACGACGGTAAATAGCATATTTTCCTCAATTTATATAAATTTGAAACAGATAACTTATTTTTCTGTAAAAGTATAGATAATAATATTTCCTACTTGTAGATTAAGGCACGTTCGGATGTATAGGTTGGCAACCATTCTGGCGATGGCCTATTTTGAAAAGAATGTTAACTTGGTGTTAATGTGAGAGATTAAAATCAGTTGATATTGGACTGTCCCCCTAGCGAATGAGGACGTCAAGATTTCCCTCATTCCAGCACTGAATGGTGGTTACGGCAACTTATGCCTGCCCTCTCCTAACAAGTATCAGACTTTAGGGCTAATCCTTGTGATTAGAATGAGGGAATATTATCTATGACCTATATATCATTTGAACTCAAACGTCTTTGTTGTCCGAATCACTAATTAAAATTAACTCGAGATCCAACAGTATATGTGAAATAAAAAAAATAGCTACCTACTTATTGGAAGTGTGAAATAATTTGAACTATATTTGAAACCTTCTATTTTGGTTTAACTATTGTTTTATAAATTGTATGTTTACTATAATCGGTGTAATATCAAGTCTGGTTTGAGTCTAACATTATCATACTCAGTTCTTTTATAATTATCTCAGAGGGTTATTATTTAGAAGTTGTACCAACACTAGGAAATTCTGCCAATACGCACTTATCAACTAAATACCAGCCGTCTCAAAATCTGCTCTGCTACTAAGTAAAATAAAAACGATTTCAGCTATATTTATTTAAATTTATTCTTAAAATTACAATATTAGTAATTAATTAATGGTGGTATAGCGTATACGTCTATAATCCTTTCCCATTTTAGATAATCCTTTGGATTCGTCTGCATCTCAAGGGTGTCATTGATATTCAAATAGACCAAATTGTTTGGACTTACTGTTTCCCAAGTAACGTTATTTAGAAAGCTATCAGGTTCTGGAGTCGGATTCCTGAAACAGATTATTTGCAAAAATAGTTTTTATTTCATACTATCATTGTTGTAATGAACACTCACAAATATTTAACAAAGTTTGACCACAAGGTTACTAAACGTTGCTGTGTTACTAAATCTTCTGGTTCAGGAGGGTAGGTGTGATTGGACAGAAAGCGTGATTCCCACATGTACATTAACTCTTCTCCATGACCAACGCCTTGCACACCTAAAACATTAACAGTACATAGTCACTATAGGGTATTTATAGAGTCCCTCGACTGAAAGCTGTAGTATTGGAATAGGATAATATTTGTAATAGCGTATGTATAACTGAGATTTCATCAGTTTCCGTTCTGTTTTTGTGTTTCATGTCTCATTACCCCTCTCCCACACAAGTCTCAGACTTTCGAACTAATCATCCTTGCGATTAGAATAAGAGGTAGAGTAAGGGGATATATTATTATTATTATGTAATAGTAATAGTAATAATAATAATAATAATAATAATAATAATAATAATAATAATAATAATAATAATAATAATAATAATAATAATAAAAATAATAATAATAATTATTATTATTATTAATAATAATAAAGAGCAATTGCACGGTGTCTTTTATAATAAGAACCTTGAAGACCATGGCTTATCCAAAAGGCTGACCTTTGCTTTTTTAAGGTCAGGCGGGCTTAAGTCAGAGACCGAAAGATTCATAATGGCTTGTCAGGATGGTGTGATTAACAGCCTCGTCTGTCAAAGCCGTGTCATTGGTATTGAGGTCCCTGATGTCAACTTCAGGGCCTGCCATAGGGCGCCGGAGACAATTATGCATTTGCTCTTCGCTTGTCCCGCATATGCCGTCTGGGTCTATATCTATAACATATACGAGTACATATAACGCGGCTTTACGAGTGGTTTACTACTTTTCACGGCATTCGTACGAGATAGACGAAACATCAGTGCTGCCATACGCTCCAGGAGATATTGAGTCCGTTGTGGGGAATGTGAAGTGCTGAATCTATTGGAACTACTCATTTCCCATTCTCAGGCAGATTCGAGCCAATAACCCTGATATAGTTCTCCTCGTCCACTATCTCAAGATAATGTTTGTCATCAAGTCTTCGGCTCCTGACGAGCCCAACATTGTTTTGAAAGAGGAGGAGAAACGGACGATATATTGAGACCTTCTCTTCGAACTCCACAGACTCCATCCAGAACATACTGTGAGTCATGTGGTACTGATTATAGGAGCCTTCGGTAGAGGAAGAGATACATTGCGTCCGGAATTAAGGATCTTACCGGCTTGCCGAAATTTGGCGGATCTTCCAGCTGGAAAAATGCAGAAGGCAGTCATTCTGGGTTCATTACGTCTACTAAGAGCACATGATTCCCGGACTCAATAGTTATTCACCCCACGGACGTGGGGAATAGCTACTGATAACCACCAGCGCCTGACCCAGAGAATTGGAGTCAGACAACCGGTTGACTGGATTTTAACAAAAAAAGTAATCATAATAATAATAATTATATAAAATTTCATTCAGACTCAATCCAGAACATACTGTGAAGCTCATAGTACTGATTATAGGAGCCCTCGGCGGAGCAAGAGATACACTGGTTTCAGAACTGAAGATCATACCGCAATATCAAAATTCGACAAATCTTCTAGCCGGAAGAATATAGAAGGCGGTCATTGTGAGTTCATTACGTCTACTCAGGGCACACGATTCCCGGATCCAGTAATTATTCACCCCACGTACGGAGGGAGTAGCTACTGGTAACCATCAGCGCCAGAGAACAGGTCGATTGGATTAAAAAATATTGGATTTAATAATAATAATAGTAAAAATAAAAATAATAAAATACAAAACTAATACATCCAGTGAACCATCTAATGTACTGTTACAAAATTACCGACACAGTGCTCGGCAACACAGCATTCGGGCACTGTGTTGGTGATTTTGTAACAGGAGATTGACAATAATAAAATGTGTACGTCCATATCGGCTGAATTGCGAAAATTACTAGAATTATAACGATAATACGAAATAACTGAAATAGTATCCAAAGATATAAATATAGAGTTTGGCAATAAAGGTAAAATATTACATATTATGAAATAACTGAAATATTGTCCAATGATATAAATATAGAGTTTGGCAATAAATGTAAAAATTACATATAGAACGTGGAAAGTGAAGTAAAGAACTATCAGATAATACTCTGAATAACGAATAACTACCACAAAGGAAAAAACATGTACAATATAAATACTTAGGATTTTATAAAATCAAAGAATAAACCATTAAAAAATTAAAAGAGACCTACAGGATTCATACAAGGAGGGACTTCGTCTACTACTTAAGTCAAAACTTCACCCTAGATACCTCTTTAGAGTCATTAATATATTCGCGGTTCTTGTCCTAACATATTAATTGATTGTAGTAATATGGTCAGCAACGGATATAGAAAACATAAATCTACTGACAAGAACACAATTAACACGGAATAGAATGCTGAATCCAAATTCGTGTAAGGAGACAAATATAAATAGAAATGACTGAGGAAAGTGAATTTTAGACATATAGGTCATTCACGTCAAGTTAAAAAGTGACGTCATTTTCAGTAATTAATTGTCAATATTCGATAAACAAATGACCAATAAATTAGCATAGCATTTGGCATTTACAAAGAGTTTTATACGTGGCAACCTTTCTCTGCTTTGTCAAGTTGTTATTTATTTATATTGACTATCTATTGTTTGCTGGCTTTTTGGTGTTTGGTTCTGCTTAAATTTTGCTCGTGTATTTTAAATTTACGTTCTCTAGTTATTCACTTTATTTGCACTAAAAACAGTTCTTCTCAGAACTAAAACCGTAGTGATTCTCTGAACTTTTTCAAACTCCTGCCCGGAAAAAAGTTACATCTGTCAACGGTGTATTTTTTGACAAGGCGACGTCACTTTAAAGTTAACGTGAATGACCTTTACAATAGTTACACTCTAAACAGATAATTTCATTAAAAGCATAATGGATGGCTCCAAAGGCTATCCATTACATAGGCCAATAGTATAAATTGATAACGGTTTCAAACCCTTAACCTACCAATGCAATAAGCAGAATGATATATAAGAAGATCATATAAATAAAAAAATAACATAGAAGAACATTTAGATAAGTTCTTACAAACAAGCCAATTATACCCAGAAGTAGACGGATTTATACTTACAATACAACACTAATTTACAGCGACAAATAACTATGAAAAATGTTTTAAAGGATATTTCAATTAAGAGCGATAGGTGCAGAAAATGCAACCAATTTCCTGAAACAATAGAACATATAACATCGGGATGTAAACTACTAGCAGGTGTGCAATGTACTAATAAACATAATGCAGTGGCAAAAATTACGAGGGCTGAAAACCATAGGATTCCAAGCGACATTTTGCACAAAATTTGTTTTTTTACAGAAACCTGCTCTATTAAATATTCTGCATCTTTTGGTCCAAAAATTTCTTTAATATGTGCATAAATGGCGCCAAAATCAACAGGGAAATATAGTTTCAACTATGACGGTTTAATGTTTGAATGGGGTATTTTCCTTCAATCGAAATGAAAGTGGAAACCTGTATTTTTATAAAATATATTTTTTTTTTATATTTATTAGGACAAAAATTATTAAGATTGAATCGGTAGAAAATTTTTAATTCAATTTTGAAATTTCATTCTACAGTGTGGCCCATTAAGAACCAGGACACCCTTCTAAAAAATTTTTGGTACGTGCTATTCCAATGAATTTTTTTATGTATATATTAGCCTCCTAGATGAACCTATTACGATGGTCCAGCTGCTAATCCTCAGCCTACTACGATTTTTTTTTCAATCATTTTTTTCGAAAATTACTTTAGGGATTTTTTTATTAAAAAATTTAAATCGTAGTATTCTTCAGTATCACTTAAACCCCCTGTGGCCCAAATTTCATTAATTTGTATCGAAGAATAATTTTTTTATAGAGCCTTAAATGTTTCAAGTTTATTGAATTTGTGTTTCGTTTAAAGATATAGCAGGCATTGGAAACTCTAATAATTAGTGTTAATCTAGAATATTGTTCCTTTACTTACCTCTCAAATTAATAATAACGTTAAAACAACACTTTGCAGTAGTCCCCTATATCCCTAAATGCCTAGAGTAATTAAAAAAAAAAATGATTGAAAAAAAATCGTAGTGGGCTGAGGATTAGCAGTTGGATCATCGTAATAGGTTCAATAAGTACATCTAGGATGCTAATAATACAAAGAAAAATCATTGGAATCGTGCTTACCAACAATTTTTTAGAAGGGTGTCCTGGTTCTTAATGGGCCACAAAACATTGTTGCTAAGCGCGATTCCAATGATTTTTTTTTGTATATAGCATCCTAGATGTATCTGTTGAACCTATTACGATGATCCAACTGATAATGCCCAGCCTAGTACGATTTTTTTTCCATCAATTTTTTTTAAATTACTTTAGGCATTTAGGGATATAGGGGACTACTGAAAAGTGTTGTTTTAACGTTATTATTAATTTGTGAGGTAAGTAAAGGAACAATATTCTAGATTAATACTAATTATTAGAGTTTCCAATGCCTACTATATCTTTAAACGAAACACAAATTCAATAAACTTGAAACATTTAAGGCTCTATAAAAAAATTATTCTTCGATACAAATTGAAGAAATTTGGGCCACAGGGGTTTTAAGTGATGCTGAAGAATGCCACAATGTCAATTGTTTAATAAAAAAATTCCTAAAGTAATTTTCGAAAAAATTGATTGAAAAAAAATCGTAGTAGGCTGAGGATTAGCAGCTGGACCATTGTAATAGGTTCAACAAGTACATGTAGGAGGCTAATATATATATAAAAAAATTCATTGGAATTGCACTTACCAAAAATTTTTTAGAAGGGTGTCCTGGTTCTTAATGGGCCACACTGTATATTCGTGACGTCACTATGGGAAAACTAGGGAATATGTATTTATAAAGAGGCCACACTGATAATATGTCAATAGTTTCAATTTGTAACGACGAAAAACGACAGTCGACATTTCGATAATTGACATTTGAAATTTCCTATTAGTGTTTGGCTTGATAACTTGACGTGTTGTATTGTTGTTTTCTTGTGAAGTAAACTTTTATTAAATATGGAGCAAGGTTTTGTAGAGGCTAAGTGCGACAATTTACCGGTTATAGATCCTATGATAAAGATCCTATAGATCCTTTCAGAAATAAAAGGGATGAAAAATGTAAGGTTAGTATTTAACTTAACAATATGTTAATAACAACAATAATACGATGTTTTTCTATTACTAATAAATACACTTGTAATCAGTCACAGGCAGAGACAACAATTCACAGGTAAAAATATAAACTAAAAACAATGTCTCATGTTTACCATGACGTTTACCCTAACCAAACAATTCAAACATAAACAAAAGTAAAGTTGTCACGCAGTGACACCAACCACACAAATAAAAATATCCTAGAAATCACTAAAAAATGGCGCAAATTTTGAATTTTCGCTTAATGACGTCACATATCGACAATATCGCGCACAATAAAAAAATAATTTATGGACTTAAATGAACCCAATATTAAAATTCCAGAAATACGTATCTCTTCTTTTTCCAACTACTTTCCATTGCCGATGAAAAAAAAAAAAAAAATAGGAAAACACCCCATTATAGGGCTCCAAGTGCAGTGTGTGATAATTTTTATATTTTATTTGCGATGTCATCTGCTTCTGAAAGCGAATCTTGGGAAGATTTTTGCAGCTTCAGCTCAGAAAGCTTTGTTAGTTTTAAATCGGCTTATTTTTAAAATAACAGTTTGAGTTCCAAATTTAAAACATGAACTGTAAATGTTTCTTCGTAATTAGAGTTCTTTTTAAAGTTAGTTAAATGAAAGTTCTCTAGAAAAAAATACTGTTTCATTTCCACCAAATATAGCTAAAATAAATTTAAAAACATATTTTTTTCTTCTTTACATTGTTAAAGTGCCATATGGTTCCAAGTACAACTGCAATGTTATAAAAGGTAAAAAAATAGCATTTGTAGTTTAATTATAGCATATTTTTTTGATGATTTTTTATTATAGATCCTTAGGCTAAAACATACACCATATTTCTGAGTCCCTTTTAGACTTGATTATTGTGTCTGACGATTCTATTATCTTAAATTGTGGAAATAGGGAAATACGTATGTTGCAGACCATGAATTAGTATTTTGTGATCTTAATATTTGTAATAAATTTGTCCCGCATTATGTTACTTATCGTGATTTTCGTAATTTTAACCAAGATCAATTTACTAGGGACTTAGTTAATATTCCTTTGCAATGGATCTATAGCTTTGATCATGTGGAACAAAAAATAGATTATTTTAATAACTGTATAACAGAATTATTTAATATGCATGCGCCATTCAAAACAGTTAAAATATCTAAACCACGGAAACCTTGGGTAACAGATAACATAAAATTTCTCATTTCTCTTCGAAACAAAGCTAAAGCAAAGTATACTAGAACAAAGCAACGTACTCATTGGGACTATTATAAACAAATCAGAAATTATACTGAAGTGGCGATAAGAAATGAGAAAAGGGCATACTTTAATGCAAAATTTGCAGCAAATAATTCAACAGTCGTTTGGAAAGAACTCAAGTCTTTGAATTTTAGTAAACAAAAGAAAGCTGATTTGCCAGCTGGGCTAAAGGATCCAAATAAGATTAACGATCACTTTATAAATAATATCCCAAAATCGGATTACAATAACGACTATCTAATAAATTATTATTCATCGAGTACCTTTAAAAACATACCATCAAATTTTGATTTCACGTTAGCAACGGAAAAAACTATTTATGAAATTATGCATCGAATTAAGACGCACGCTATTGGTTCTGATGGTATAGGTTTGGTAATGCTGAAGTATTGTGGTGTTCATATAATACCATACATTACCCACATTGTAAATAGCTGTATTTTGTCTAATATTTTTCCCTCTCAATGGAAAACAGCGCATGTCATTCCAGTTCCAAAAACATCGAACCCTTTGACTTTTTCAGATTTACGTCCAATAAGCATATTACCAACGTTGTCAAAAATCATAGAAAGAGTAATATATTTGCAGTTAAAGGAACACTTAAGTAAACATGAAATTATTCCACTGCATCAGTCTGGTTTTCGACAAAACCATAGTTGTACCACAGCGTTGTTAAAGGTGTCAGATGATATTATAAAAGCTACAGATGAGAATAAAATAAGTGCTTTGATTTTGCTCGACTATTCTAAAGCATTTGATACCTTACAACATAGTGTTCCTATTAGTATATTGCATTACATTGGCTTAAGTAAAGGTTCTATTGAACTACTAACTAATTATCTAGGAAATCGTACTCAAGCAGTTAAGTTAGATGATAAACTCTCTGAAAAAATATATAGTTAATGTGGGCGTACCGCAGGGTTCTATTCTGGGACCTCTGCTATTTTGTATCTATACATTAAATTTGTGCAGTAAGTTAAAACATTGTACGTCACACATAGTTGTCTATAGTTGTATTGTCGTCTATAGTTGCAGACGACACGCAACTATATATGTCTTTCAATAAAGATAATGTAGGTGATGCTATAAATAAAATAAGCTCTGATCTCAAAACCACTGAGAAGGTCTCGCAAGAACACAGTTTGTTTTTGAATCCAAACAAAACAAAATTAATCTTATTTGGTATCAATAAATTTATTTCAGATATATCTAATAATATTAAGTTAGAAATAAATGGGACTCGGATTCCGATTGTTCAGAGTTCTTCTAATTTGGGGTTATACTTTGATAACACCTTTAGATTTACGGTACAGATTAGTAATTATGTGCAGAGGGCCTACTCTGCATTGAAATTACTTTATCCACATAGGAATTATTTGTCCGTAACTGTAAAGAAATTATTGTGCGAATCTCTTGTTTTGTCCAACTTTTTATTCTGTGCTCCCGTTTATTATCCCTGTTTGGATGTTCTGTCAAAAAATAGAATACAAAGGACGCAGAATTCTTGTATTAGATATATTTTTGGAATACGGCGAAGAGAACATGTTAGTTATAAGTTAAAGGATTTAAAATGGTTAAATATGGACAATCGCCTAAAATTGCAAACATTAACTCTTTATCATCGGATTATTACGATGAAAACACCAAGCTACTTGTATACAAAAATTTTTTATCATTCAAATGTACATAATATTAAAACTAGAAATAGAAACTGTTTAATACCACCGTCCCATAAAAGCAGCCTCTACAAAAGATCCTTTTCTTACAGTGTTGTGAAGCTATATAATGCAATTCCAGAAAGCTACAAGTCAATGCCCATTGGCCGGTTTAAGAAATGTGTGTCAAATTTGTTGCTCAATAATCAACATTAATGATATAAACATATTAGTGTGATTATTATTATATTGCGTCTCTCATATATTTGTAAATGTGTATCTAGATTTGTTTATCAAATGTCTCTAAGTTTAAGTTTAGATTATTAGGCATTATAAATTTGTGGAATTTAAGTTTCTTATTAGTCTGGGTTTGTGTATTAGTCCGGGGGGCAGTGCCTACTGGTAGTGCTTGCTTGAACACCGCCCAGTGATTTTCCATTACTGTTTGTTTTTTTTTTGTAAAGTGTATATACTGTACTAGATTACTTATTTATGGAAAATAAATGTATTATTATTATTATTATTATTATTATTATTATTTAGTGATTAATAAGTTTTAACGAATCGTTTTATTTAAAACATCTAACTTTAAAATTCATCTTCTGAATATTTTTATAAATGTCGCTTGAAATCCTATGGTTTTCAGTCCTGGGTTATTCACTAGGCAATAGCTCTCCGATATAATCTGCAATCGGAGCCTGAGAATATGGAAAGAGAAACAAGTTCTTATCAGACAATTCATTATATCGATGACGGGTATCATTCCATACTCATTCATGAATCACCTCACTCAACTTAGCCTGGAAGAAGGTGTAAGTACCCAGTCACAAAAAGCAGCCATACTTCATACATTCGACATAGTAAGATCGTTTCTAAACCAAAAATAATTTCTTATTAGACTCCCGATTAACCCATGTAGAAGAAAAATAAACCAGCAAAGAACTGAGTTGCCCAAAAATATGAATAATATTAACAATTCTAAACCAGCTACATAATTCTAGAACCTTAGCTAAAGTGGAGGCTTTTACGGGTCTTAACATTCGTAATACTATTTACAATATACCAACACGGAAGTACGAAATGCGAGTATATTATATTTGTAGTATGTTGTTAAAGTATGCACATATTTGACTGAAATTTAAATGGATGAAGAAGAGTGAGAAATAATGTAATTTTTTTTATGTAGACATCTAGGTAGTTAGTAGAAAATTTAGTTGATCATACCTGCAATTTCTATGTCCATGTAACCTCCCATTGCTCCTTTGTAGGAAAACTGGTATAGATAAACATTGGTATAGTTTGACTGTAATTTCGCATGCCTAATTATTGGTGTCGTAAACATTGAATCACTGGAAAACTGAAAATATCACCAGATTTGTCACCAAATTATATATATTTTATTCTTTTTTTATGGCAGTAATATATTACGGTGATTTATATTTTAACCGGTTCAAGAAAGATATTAATATTACGGACCATTTCAACATTGGTTATGACTGAATGTAATAATTCTACAGAATCATTTTTGCCCAGGTACTTGCAAGTAGTTTAATTGCATTAAAAATATTGACATACAATTAATCGTTATTTTAGTTACCTTTACGGCGGCTCCAGGGTCATCCTCGAATAACCCGTCTGTGTAAATTTGTCTTAGCTTATTTCCAGCCGTCAATTTGTTTTCTCTCGTCATATTGAATTTATTTCTAATAAGATTGGACAAATCGTTGTCAAAATATTTTGCATAAACCTCAGCAATTGAGGGATCTGAAATGACAAATATTAATTTGGTTAATATAAGTTGTAATATGAGTAAATAATAGTTTATTTATGTCTTATTCAACTACTACTATAGGCAACACTGAACTAATAACGAAACTGTTTCATAATAGAAATGTTCTCTATTAAATATGTAGTAGAGTAACAGGTATTACAATTTTTTAATACTCTGGTTTTAAAATTTTCATCAGATTATGGATTAATATGTAGGTCTGCAGAACAATTGAGTACTTATTTAGTTCAGGCAGATTAAACATTACATATATTTCTTACCATTTTTCATGAGAGATATTTCTTCTTCTGAATTAAAGCCAATAATAACAGGAACTTGATTTATGTTCCCTGTTCTAATGTCTTCATGGAAAGGGCCTGTGAGGAATGCTCCTTCTAAACTTTCGTCTTCAATAACTGGCAACCATATATAACCTTCACCTTCGATCAATCCATTTTCCTTTCCAACGGCAGTCTGTGAAATTTGTTGAGTTCATATTTTGAAATGAAATAGAGTTCTTTATTTATCAAAACAAGAAACAATTCTAAAATGTTACTCGTTACTTACAGAGACTGTATTATGGCTGATATCGGAAGCAGAAACGCTTCGTAACAGTTTCAGTAGTTCCTCTGAATCGTCAGAAGTGAAATTTATGTTCAAACTTTGTCCCAATTTAAAAGCGTAATATCGAGCATAGTCTTGATGTGACCATTGACATAAACCAGTACCACTCTGTAATATAGCGCCTCTAAATAATCCTTGAAAGTAAGATTATTTAAATTCATGTTAACTGGTACCTCAAATTTCATTTACCTTCATTTTTTTTGTTGAGTAATTGTAAACCTACAGATGATGCCCCAGCACTCTCCCCAGAAATAGTTATTTTTCCTGGGTCTCCACCAAATAAGTTAATATTTTTCTGGACCCATTGCACGGCAAATTGTTGATCTTTTAATCCAATATTTCCAGGTATTACCCCGTCCTCGGTGGTAAGAAATCCTGAAATGTAAATCGGTTTTCATAAAACCAGAATCTACAGACTCGTACATACTGAGCATTTATTGTCACTATTCGACTGTTCACAAATATATTCTAATTCGTGTATTGATTATTAACAAACCGAATGGTGATAAAATACAAATTTAAGATGTTGATGTCAAGAACAATGCAAGGTAAAGTTACCGGACTTTACAATATGGTCATTGGATATGCTGATTACAGCAGAAATTCGCAGACAATCTATCTCAAAATCATCCGAGTACAAACCAAAATACTTTTATAAAAATTAGGGAGCTCACCTCACGTAAATAGGCAGGTTAGCATATCAAATGACGCATCATTATCTACAAGCCACCCCATTAAACAACCGTGGATTAGAATACATGTAGACTTTGCTGTTAGCATTATAAATAATAGATTACTAGTTCTTTTTATACTTAAATTTTATAACCCTGATTCCTAACTAACATTACCTAGAGGCCCAACACGATAGTTTATTGTAACCACAGCAATATTGTGGTCAATAAAAAGCTTAGGATTATATAGGTCAATAATACCAGCTCCGGCTTCATATGCCCCTCCATGTATAAACACCAAAACCGGCACTGGGGTTTCTGAAGAATTTCCAGGTTTCTGAAATAATCAAAAAATGAAAGTAAGCGTAGCACTTGCTTTCTTGGTCAAGCATCGATTAATATTATTGACATTAAAATTACTTTACAAAATAATTAGCTGATCTTACCAGAGGGGTATAAACGTTCAGGTACAAACAGTCTTCTGTTTCTATTGCATCTGGGAACCGCACTTCCTCATTTTGGTAACATATTTTTACATTTTTCGTGGTGTTTAGTATTCCATCCCATTTTTCAGCTGATACAGGTGGCTAAAAATGTACTTAAAGGTTATTTATTACAAAATAATCTTACCAGACATACATTAAATCTCAGATTGCCTACAGGTGGAGCTGCATATGGTACTTCTTGGAATGCATAGTAAATATTGTCATTAGGCGAACGTAACTCCTGGCCTCTTATCTGACCTTCTGGTAAAATCACAAGTGTGGGATCATCTATCTGTACGAAAAACAAGAATATACTAAACAATGGCATCAGTAGACGGAAATTTTGATAGATTCAATGAGAATCCTAGACTAGAGAGACTAGACATGAGATAAAGTCTCATATTATTTTTTCTTGATTTTTGGAGACGTTGATAATGAAAAACTAATTACAATGTTTCAAACATTAGAAAAGTAGATTCTAGCACAATCACATCCTATTTAAACAGTAGATTTCAAATAAGGCATTGGTATAATAACTCCTACAATGGTATTATTATATTATATGGCATATCACAGAGAAGTAATAACAGGTAACACCATTCCGTATATTCAGAGCGTAACTAAATGATTCATTAAGTAGTTTTAGAGACCTTGGAAAAGTGTGAAAATAATTTAAAAACTGCAATTAAGAAAAATTAATAGTTACTTTATTTTTATTTATTTTAATATCAGGTAGGTGGGTACTTAAAAATTGATAGTTATTGAAAGTATGATACATGCAACATGTAAAGATGTTAAAATAATGTATCCAATTAAAAACCACTGATACCTTAACGTTTATTAATTCCTTACTCGTAATTAGTTTATCATCCACTTGTTGTGTCATTCCAATATGTAAGTAGCACTATGGTACTCACTGAATGTAGATTATGACTATTAGAACTCATATAAAATAATTTGTGATACGTTGTGTGATATTCTGTTGATGAGACATATTATGTTTATCAAGGAAATAATTAATAATAATTAAAAAAATATTGTCAATTTGAAAGCGGTGACAACCTCAACGCTTTGATAAAATTGAACCCAAAATTTATTAAAGGTCCATATGATTTTCGTGTATTTTTAATAAGTGATTCAGCCTCTACTGAACCTCTTAATGTATTATTACTCCGAACATGTTTGGTGCTTAATATTCGGAAAGAAATCACGGATTTCACTTGTATTAAAGAAGAAATATAAAAATAATATCGAAAGCTACAGTTTTATAGGTACTACAGGAAAATGTAACTTTGCTAATTTTTTTGAGATTGCTTTGCACCATGCATTGTACAACGACTTGGCCAACGTTGCGTTAGCATGTGGAAGTTTATTACCAATCATGTTGATACAAGCATCCAAACTGATGTTCCGTACACTGACATTACTAAAGCTTTCGATATATTTGGCTACGTATTCTACTTTTTCAATAACTTGAAACAACGTGCTGAATAAATGTTACTGTCACCTGTTTGCTAATAATTATCATTATTATGAACAATCATGCTGGGAATTATTAACGTTTTACAAAGTCAGCCTTATTTTTAATGCTGAATAAGATAAAATTATAACACAGGATGTTTCCGAAAAATCCTTCCTTCCTTCTGTTAATAATTATCTCAAAATATCATACGAAGTCTGTTAAAGAAGGTCCCTTTCTACATAGAAACCAACCAAAATTAAATAATAAAGGACCTCGTACAGCCAAAATTAGTAATTATTTTCGATCTGTTTAAAAAATGGTTAGATGTAGGTAACTATAGTACCCGGTTTTCCAACGAAATGACTCACCCCCTATATATCTTTTTTATTTTTGGTGCTAAGAAAAAAGTTTTATACAAAAGTTTTATAATTTTTTACAAGCTTTCCAAAAATGTAGTTGAACAGCCAAAATGAGTGCAGCTTAAAGAAATATGAGCCTAGGTTCAATTTTTTTAAATGAAATACCCTGTATATTTTTTGATTATTGCATTCTACGGGTTTTTCTAATTTCAAAAATATATATATGTGCCATAATCGCTGCAACGGTTGTCATTTTATAGAGCTGTTTTTATAACACAAAAGCTGCAGCTGCCTTAGACATTGTTCATTTATCAGATTTGCCTTGGCTCGAAATAACACTTCAATTAGGTGTAATAGCTTGCAAAACATGTTATAAAAAACTTCCATAAAATGACAACGTTGCAGCGATTATAGCATACATATATATATATATTTTTGAAATCAGAAAAACCCGTAGAATGCAATAATCAAAAAATATACAGGGTATTCCGTTTAAAAAAATTGAACCTAGGTTCATATTTCTTTAAGCTGCACTCATTTTGGCTGTTCAACTACAGATCTGGAAAGCTCTTAAAGAATTATAAAACTTTTGTATAAAACTTTTTTTTTAGTTCCAAAAATAAAAAAGATATAGGGAGTGAGTCATTTTGTTGGAAAACCCGGTACACTATACATGAAATGTGTTTATAATTTGGCGTATAATCTAAAAATAAAGTAATATAGAGTATATTATTTGAAATAAGCAAGTTGACGCATACTTCCGGTATAACCGGACGTGCCACCACCTTGAAAATATTTTAGCTGAAAAGCCTCCATCAGGACATTGGTATTTGGTATTGGTATTGGTATGGACAGGATTTTATCAGATTTCTCTTAATTATATTTTCCCATACTCGATCGATGGAATTCCCTGTGAGACACCTTGTATACTTCTGTATTTTCCTATCCTTTGATTGATTTTGGTACTGTTCGATGGTGCATAAATAAATAAATAAAAGAAACTCAAACTCGTATTGAACTCTAAACTACGAATGGAAAAAAGTAATTACTTACATCTGATATAGGTAAACTTATTACACTTGAAATCAATAATACTATTAAGATTAACAATATTTTATAAGCCATCATTGTAAACTAACATATAAACCGTAAATACGGTGGCAGCGATTGTCTCAGTATTTATATCATCGATATGAAGGCAACGTTCTCGCGATAAGATCTTGGATAGGTGACGGAGCAGGGAACTAACCTTTCTAGTAGCCTGTACTTTGTGAATTCACAAAAACTATGCAAACTTAGGCGAGGTTTTTACAGATGACGTACCACCCTCGAGATGTGACAATAAAATTGATCTGATCAACCATCAACCATCATCAACCAGGTCTTAAAAAGTAGATCGAGACTGTAAAATTAATTTGTCTGTAACTTTTTGAGTTACTTTGGATTCCTATAAACATTGGACCCTCTGGACCCATGAGAACTCTCCATTACTTCCCCATCACGTGTATTCATTAATGCTGGCTGGAGCCATCTTTGTAGGAAATTAATAGTCATCAAAAATATGATACATACAATAAATAGTTTAAACAATTAAAAATCTTGTGTACTTGAAGTATATTACGGTATGGTACTGGTGACGAAATAAGTGTAAATTATGAAGCTTATTTGAAATAATTTGAAGTCTGTATTGTTTAAAGATAGTTTTGTTACATCTGCAGAATTTTTTTTATGACGGGAATATTCTTAAGGTATCTATTCACGTTCAGTCGGCCGGCCGATATTTGCCGGAAAGGCCATGGCCGGCCGGCCGCTTTTCGCCACACACACAACGTTAAACGACAGGTCGCTGCCTGCCGGCGGCCTGTTGGTTGTTAAAACTTAACGTGTGTAGTGGTTCGTCGGCCGGCATTGGACTGCAGGCCTAATTTTACGCCAGACTAAAATTTTATCAGTTTGATTCGACGAACGGCGAAGAAAATGACAATCAAGCCTAGTTTTATAAAAGATTTCCTTGCTTTGTACCGTAAACATAAATGTTTGTAGAAAATAAAAGACGCCACTTATGCCAACAGAGCGGCTTTATTAAATTTAGTAAATACTCAAAACAATTATCATCCATCCTCAGAAATTTTTTTAAATCATTGCACTCAATTGTCGGAGTTCTCGTATAAACTTCATGTGAGATAAAATGCCACGTCTTTTTAACCACTCCTTCATTCCAATTGCTTTCCTTTTTCTTTTTCTCTGGTGGTGTCGTGATATAATAACAATTGCTGCTGCGCACTTTTCTTGTGACATGCGATGTAGAACTGTGTGTGTATAGTAAAATACTTAAAAATGTGAGGCCATTATCGAAACCGGCAGAGAACTGTCGTCCGAAATCGGTGAACAAAACTGCAGGTGTAGTTTGAGTATCGATAACGGCCGGCCGGCCGGACGGACAGTCCACGGCCTGCCGGCCGACTGAACGTGAATAGGTACCTTTAATGTTCCACGGCTGTATTTGCAGTAGCCTTACTTCATTATTTTCTCTGCTACCTATATATAATTTAAATAGTGTGGTGGAAAAGAATTGAGAAGAACTTATGGAACTCATGCTGAAATCTAAACTGTGATTATTAAGAAGTAGTTACTTACATCTGCTTTAGATAAATTTACTGCACATGAAATCAGTAACACTATTAACAGCATTTTGTAGTTCATCATTGTAAACTGATACGACGGCAAATAGCATATTTTCCTCAATTTATATAAATTTGAAACAGATAACTTATTTTTCTGTAAAAGTATAGATAATAATATTTCCTACTCGTAGATTAAGGCACGTTCGGATGAATGGGTTGGCAACCATTCTGGCGATGGCCTATTATGGAAAGAATGTTAAATTGGTGTTAATGTGAGAGATTAAAATCAGCATCATCATCCCCCTAGCGAATGAGGACGTCTAGATTTCCCTCATTCCAGCACTGAATGGTGGTTACGGCAACTTATGCCTGCCCTCTCCTAACAAGTATCAGTCTTTAGGGCTAATCCTTGTGATTAGAATGAGGGAATATTATCTATGACCCATGTATCTTTTGAACTCAAACCTCTTTGTTGTCTGAATCACTAATTAAAATTAACTCGAGATCCAACAGTATCTGTGAAATAAAAAAAATAGCTACCTATTTATTGGAAGTGTGAAATAATTTGAACTATGTTTGAAACCGTCTTCCATTTTGGTTTAACTGTTGTTTTATAAATTGTATGTTTACTATAATCGGTGTAATATCAAGTTTGGTTTGAGTCTAACATTATCATACTCAGTTCTTTTATAATTATCTCAGAGGGTTATTATTTAGAAGTTGTACCAGCACTAGGCAATTCTGCCAATACGTACTTATCAACTAAATACCAGCCGCCTCAAAATCTGCTCTGCTACTAAGTAAAATAAAAACGATTTCAGCTATATTTATTTAAATTTATTCTTAAAATTACAATATTAGTAATTAATTAATGGTGGTATAGCATGTACGTCTATAATCCTTTCCCATTTTAGATAATCCTTTGGATTCGTCTGCATCTCAAGGGTGTCGTTGATATTCAAATAGACCAACTTGTTTGGACTTACTGTTTCCCAAGTAACGTTATTCAGACAGCTATCTGGTTCTGGCGTCGGATTTCTGAAATCGGTTATTTGCAAGAATAGTTTTATTTCATACTATCATTGTCGCAATGAATACTCACAAATATTTAACAAAGTTTGACCACAAGGTTAATAAACGGTGCCGTGTTACTAAATCTTCCGGTTCATCAGGGTCGGTGCTATTCGACAGAAAGCGTGAGTCCCACAAGTAAATTAATTCTTCGGCATGAGCAACACCCTTCACACCTAAAACATTAACAATAACGAGAGACTATTGGTTTGTTTTTAAGCAAGAACGTGTTTCATTCCTAGACGCTATTACTATGGTATTTGCTAAAACATTTGAACGCTAGCCGCTCGACTGAAAGCTATACTATTGTAAATAGTACGTAGTAGTAGGATCTCGGAAATAGTAAGAGGTACGAAGTCAAGGGAACAACATATGGGCTGAAAAATATCCAGGCTAACTTGATTGGTTTTTAAGATATTTGAAAAAAATAGTAATTTTAGTTTTTATTTAGTCCAACCTTACTTGAGTAGGTGTTGAAACAAAACACTTCTTGACAAAAACTTTTTGTGCTCTATCGAATGGCATAATTATATTGTTCATAAAAACCTTTTGCCTTTCCAGGACCATTATCAATTAAATAATTTTAAATACGGCCCTGGAAGTTTTATTAAATTTCTTCAAATCTCTCTATCCCCCGACACTATGCTGCCATTTAGACGTTTTTTCCAAAAAAATCCGCCTTCAATATTTCCAATATTCATTTTTTTAATCAGTCTCTCATTATTTGGGGTTTTCTTTCGTTCAATGGGTCTTATTGCCCAAAAAAGTCTAATTTTCGGGCTACATTTTTATAGTCAATTAAAAATTTAATTGAAGTAAATAATAATAAAAGCAACAAAAAAAATATAGAAATAATAGATGTTCAAATTGGTGCCCCTCATGTTCGATACATTTGTGTTATTAATATTATTAATAGATCGCTCAAGATTCCTTTGCTTAACCGAAGCTAAAGCATTGCCTAGGTTTTTAAGAAATTCTCTGGAAGAATACTTGGCCGATGTATCCTTAGCAGATCGTATTAGAACATCTCCTCATAATTCAAGGAAGGTATGTGATTACTTAAATGCGGAATTTCCCAGGCGATGGATGGGAAATTTCATATTACCCAAGCTTTTCTATCTATAATTTTTTATGACACCCCATAACAAATAATCTCATACTGGCCACCTACTTACTAGAGTTGCGATTTTTTAAAAAAATTCAGGTCAGGCCAGGCCCGGCACAATAAAGTATAGGCCAGGCCAGGCCAGGCCAGATAAACTCACTGAACGTTTGGCACAATTAAAGCCAGACCTCTTGGCGGTAATGGCTCGGCCAGGCCAGGACCGGCCAGAGCAGGCCAGGCCAGGCCCGGCCAGAATAGGCCAGGCCAGACTAGGCCAGACCCGACCAAACCAGATTGAAGTCGGGAACAACAACGGGAAAATTACAAAAACATTTTATTAGATCACAGATCACTTTCCATTAGAGATGGGATTTGAGTAGTAGATGACAAAATAAGGAAGGCGGGTCCGGGATAACGCACGGAAATGAAAAATAATGTCATATTATTGCCACTAGTGACTTTTATAATATTCATAATAAAATATTTCCTAAGGCGATACTGCACTTTTGTTAACATTACCAATATTCATTTTTAGTACTAAAATTAAAATAAATGAATTATATTGATTGTATGAAAAATGTTGCTGCTTAATTTTTCAACAATAAATATTTATGCTTATTTTGGAAAAGGTATACATATCTAATGGTCTATCCCACCTACATTAATAAAAATTTTAGATGTGCTTAAATAGCAGAGTAATACTTATAATAGTTATTGTTTAGTATAATTTTTCCATTTAAGGGCACCTTAAATTTTAAGTAGTATCAGTGAGATTGGCTGTAAGTGGTCAGATAAATGAGTGAAATGTTATTATGAATTCAAATTTCTCATACGAAGAACAAGATATAGTATTTTGAATTTGTTAAGTTATATGGCAAACCAGTTAGCTCAGATGAGGTCTAAACCGGTCCAAAGCCGTCCGAACCAGCCAGGCCCAAATCGGCTAAGTGAGGCCCGAAGGTCCGACTCGGCCGGTCGGGCCTGGCCAATTCAATTGCAGCCCGGCCCGGCCAGGTAGGACAAAGCATCCGGTCAGGTCCAGCCCGGCCAGTAAAATTTGCACATTTTCCTGGCCGATTTCGGGCCGGACCTGGCCTGGCCGGGCTTTTGGCCTCAAATCCCAACTCTACTACTTACGGGACCTTTATTTTCGACCCATCGCATCGGGAATACCACGTTTAAAAATTTAGATACCTCCCTTGAGTTATGGGGGCGTGCCCCATCATGTTGGAGCCGCATTCTATCTATTCCGCTCCGCTAAGGGTATATCGTACCAGTATGTCTCAAAAACTTACGCAATGCTTATTTTCAATACCTTAACTTCTGTTAGGCAGAGAAACCTTGAGCGCTGTATCAACAATATGAATAAAGTAATTACCAGATGTATTAAATATGGGGCCACCAATTCGTACATCTATTATAAGTTATGCATTATATACTAAGTCTACTATAGTCTACGTCTACATTATATACTATATACTATAAGTTATGCATTATATTACTATATAAATGCATTTTTAATTCACAATAAAAATGTAGCATGAACACGATTATTTTCTAATAATCTTTGGACAATATGACGCACTGAACGAAAGGAAACCCCGAAAAATGAGAAAATCATTAAAAAAAATTCGAAATGGAAATAACTGAAGGTGGATTTCAAAAATGTAATAAAACTTCCAGGGTCGTATTTAAAAAATTTGAATTTATTGTGCCCATGAAAAGACAAAACGTTTTCAGAAAAATATGATTAAATCATTTGATAGAGTACAAAAAGTTGCTGTGAAAAAGTTTCAATATCTACTCAAATAAAGTTGGAATAAAATAGAAACAAATTTCCAAAATTGCAATTCAAATAAAATATTTCAAAAACCAATATCTACACATCCAGACTTAGTTGCAAAAACATCAAATAACTCGAAAACGGTATCATCTACCTTATCGATGTAGTGATGCCATCTGATCAATACATAGCTAAAAAATATACAAAAAACAAAGAAATGTATCAATAACTAGCAATTGAAGTTGAAAGAATATGGAAGCAGAAACAAGTTCATATCAATTTATTAACAATTATATCGGTGACGGATGTCACTTCATACTTATTCATGAATCACCTAACTCAACTTATCCAGAAAAAAAGTGTATATACCGTCAAAAAAAGCAGCATACATACCATACTTCATACATTCAATACAGGAAAATCGTCTAAACCAAAAATAATTTCTTATTAGATTTCGGAGTAACCCATCTAGAAGAAAAATAAACAGCGAAGAACTGAGAAGTGTATGATGCTCAAAAATATGAATAATATTAATAATTCTAAACCAGGTACATTACTCTAAAACTTTAGGTAAAGTTACTCTTTAATAACTACAATAATTGTCTCAATAATAGTATATATTTAAAGGAACCATTAGCTAAATGTTCTTTATTTTGTATTATAAATTTCAGCCTAAAAGATTGCATAGATAGATCAGATAATATTCTGAATCATGCTCCTTCAATTTTGTTCGCGACGCATATAAGTGGTGGAAAGTTTCCATTGATGTATTATCTTGGATTGAATCACTGAACACCTGTTGCATTATAAAATTCTGATAGTTATCGATAAGTTTTGGTTTCAATGGTTTTAGAGATAAAGTGGAGACTTTTGCGGGCCTTAACATTCGTAATACTAATTACAATATACCAACACGGAAGTACGAAATGCGAGTATATTATGTTTCTACTATGTCTTATGTACGTATTACACTCAAATTTAAATGGATGGAAAATGAGAACTTATTCAACTTTTTTTATGTAGACATCAAGTAGATGGTAGGAAATTTAGCTGGTCATACCTGCAATTTCTACGTCCTTCAAACCTCCCATTGCTCCTTTGTATGAAAACTGGTATAGATAAACATCGGTATAGTTTGACTGTAATTTCGCATGCCTAATTGTGGGTGTCGTAAATAAATCATCACTGGTAAACTGAAAATATCACCTATTTTTAATTTTTTATTTACAAAATATTTTTAATTCATATTTTTTGGTAACAATATGTTTATTTATCACATGGTATGTTTAGTATAATATCGAAAATACCTCTCAAAATCAGATATTCAGTGTTCAGGAACAGTTATGTAATATTTTTGCCTAATATTGATATTAGGAATATCGGATATATATTTGATTTTATTTGTTAAAAGCGAAAGACAGAGTGTAACGTTTTTTATTAACCATAAATAATCAGTGAGTGCAATATATAATATGACTGACTCTAACGTATTTTTTATCCCGAAAATGAAATTTAAGCACGATTTTTATTTAGCAAATTACGTTTTTAATTAACATTTTTTGGTAATAATAATAATATATGTTGGTTTATATTTTAACCTGCTCAAGGAGGATACCAATATTATCGGCTGTTTCAGCATTGACTGTGACTGGCTATAAGTATTCTAGGGAATCCTTTTTCCACAGGTGTTTACAAGTAGTTATTAACTGTATTACCAAATATTAATATACAATTAATCGTTATTTTAATTACCTTTATAGCGGCTCCAGGGTTATCTACGAATAATCCGTCCGTGTAAATTTGTCTTAGTTTATTTCCAGCCGTCAATTTGTTTTCTTTGGTCATATTGAATTTGTTTCTAATAAGATTGGACACATCTTTGTCATAATATTTTGCATAATCCTCAACAGTAGAAGGATCTAAAATGACAATTATTATAAGTACAGTTTGCAACTGGTATAATTAGGAGGCTAATATACAGTCTGTTCATAAAGTAACCCCCCTGCTAACTTTTGAATGAATCGAGTTAGAGAGTTTTAACAAAATACAGGGTGAATCACGTAAAATGAAGTTGATTCAGACGATAAATTCGATTCTTCAAATTCAAAGATGGTGCCACGGGCGCTGTCAACTCAATTTTTTTTAATGGCAAAGTGTATTGATTTAAAAGATAATTCAATTCTCTACTTTCTCGTTTTTGAAAAATGACAATCGGATTAGCCGTTCTCTAGTTACAAGCGTTTCTGTTTCTAATCTGATCCATGAATAAAATGTTAATTAATATTTTAATACAACAAATTTTGGACAAAAATTTATTAAAACAAAAAATAAAGGAATTGAATAAGTTGTTCAAAATGTTGTCCATTGACTTCTTGGCACATAAAAAGTCTACTTTGAAATTCTTGCCTGATATTTCCTAAAATTTCTGCAGGGATATTTCAACACATATGTG
The DNA here is from genome assembly GCA_963924545.1 of Pogonocherus hispidulus. Lineage (NCBI taxonomy): Eukaryota > Metazoa > Arthropoda > Insecta > Coleoptera > Cerambycidae > Pogonocherus > Pogonocherus hispidulus. The sequence goes on along the minus strand of OZ004698.1, from coordinate 43,127,741 downwards.
TTAGACGTTGCTCTAGTTCGTCGATATTTACTGGAGGAGTTCTGTAGACTTTTGACTTCAAATATCCCCATAAGAAAAAATCAAAAGGAGTTAAGTCCGGGGGACGAGCTGGCCATTCTATCGGGCCCCTTCTGCTAATCCATCTGCCCGGGAAATGGTTATTTAAAAAATCGGTAACAGGTCCATAGAAATGAGACGGGGCCCCCATCTTGTTGAAATACAATACTTTGAATGTTATTGCCTGCTACTCTTTCTATCTTTGGAAACATTTCCTCTCGCAGCATTCTTAAGTACCGCTCTCCTCTTAAATTTTCTCTTAAATCTATCAAATCGAATAACTTAGTAGAAACGCTTGTAACTAGAGAACGGATAACTCGATTGTCATTTTTCAAAAATAGAACGTAAAGAATTGAATTACCATTTAAATGAGGTGCAACACGGCACTCTTTGCCATATAAAAAAATTGAATTGTCAGCGCCCATGGCGCCATCTTTGAATTTGAAGAATCGTCAGAATCAACTTTATTTTACGTGATTCACCCTGTATTTTGTTAAAACTCTCTAACTCGATTAGTTCAAAAGTTAGCAGGGGGGCTTACTTTATAGACAGACTGTATATAGTGATATGGGTAAATAATAATTAGATGCCTTATTCAAATACTATGGGCGACACTGAAGTAGTAACTAAACATAGAAATGTTCTGTATTAGTATATTGTACTACTGTATTTTGTAGTGGAGTAACATTTATTACAATTTTTTAGTACTTGAATTTTTCATCAGATCATGGATAATTATGTAGATCTACATGAGTACTTATTTAGTTCAGTCAGATTAAACATTGAATATATTTCTTACCATCTTTCATGATAAATATTGCTTCTTCTGAATTGAAACCAATAATGACAGGGACTTGATTCATGTTTCCTGTTCTAATGTCTTCGTGGAAAGGGCCTGTGAGGAACGCTCCTTCTAGACTTTCGTCTTCAATAACTGGCAACCATATATAACCTACGCCTTCGATCAGTCCAGTTTCCTTTCCAATGGCAGTCTGTGAAATTTGTTAATTAGTTTATATTTTAAAAACGAACTGGAGTTCTTCATTTATTAAAAGAAGAAATTATTGTAATATTTTACTCGATTCACTTACAGTCACTGTATTACGGCTGATATCGAAAGCGGAAACTCTTTGTAACAGTTTCAGTAGTTCCTCTGAATCGTCAGAAGTAAAATTTACGTCCAAACTTTGTCCCAATTTAAAAGCGTAATATCGAGCGTAGTCTTGATGTGACCATTGACATAATCCAGTACCACTCTGTAGTATAGCGCCTCTAAATAATCCTGGAAAGTAATATTATTTGTATACATGTTAACTGGTACTACCTCAAATTTCATTTACCTTCATTTTTTTTGTTGAGTAGTTGTAAACCTACAGATGATGCCCCAGCACTCTCACCAGAAATAGTTACTTTTCCTGGGTCTCCACCGAACAAGTTGATATTTTTCTGGATCCATTGCAGGGCAAATTGTTGATCTTTTAATCCAATATTTCCAGGTATTACCCGGTCCTCGGTGGTAAGAAATCCTGAAATGTAAATCGATTTTCATGAAACCAGAATGTATGACATGTAATGTACACCCTGAGCATTTATGTCAAATTATTACTAGGCGATCGCATGATACAACTACACAGATATGCTCATAACTTTCGTTTGTTCTGAGCATGACGTCATTCGTGAGGGAAAAATGGTAATGCGATACGAAAATTCTTAAGGGCAGTGATATAATTATTATTTTCGTGTTTATCATTGTTTTTTCCTCGTAACTGACGTCACGATGCGCATTGGCATATCTGTGTAGTTGTATCATGGGGGATCGTTTACTTATCCTCATTCATAATTGTATATTAACAACTAACGAACTAGTGATAAATGCAAATCTAATATGATGATGTCAAGGAGAATGGAGCGTAAGTTTATTTGACTTTACAATATAGTCATTGGGCATGTTGATTAGAGCGCAAATTGATAGATAATCTGATATATCTCAAAAGTATCCAAGTAACATCAGTACTAGCCAAAACACTTTCGTGAAAATTACGGTACACTAGTAAATCGCCAGATTAGCACATCAAATAACCCATCATTCTTTACAAAACTTCCATTAAACAACCCCTGATACTCTTAGCATTCGCAATAATAGCTAACTGGTTCTTTTCATTCATAAAATTACCTAAAGGACCAAGTCGGTAGTTTATTGTCACCACAGTAATGCTATAATCAATAAAAAGTTTAGGGTTATATAGGTCAATAATACCAGCTGCAAGGTCATATCCCCCTCCATGTATAAACACCAAAACCGGTAATGGGGTTTCTGAAGGATTTCCAGGTTTCTGAAATAAACAATGAATGAAAGTAACACCAATTTTTTTAGTCAAACAGCGACTAATATTAATGAATTTATAAGATAATTAGCTGATTTTACCACAGGGGTATAAACGTTCAGGTATAAACAGTCTTCTGATTCTATTACGGGGAGCCGCAGTTCTGCACTTTGGTAACATATTTTTGTATTTTTCGTGGTGTTAAGTATTCCTTTCCACTTTTCATGTGCTACAGGTGGCTAAAAAATAACTTTAAGATTATTTATTTCAAAATAATCTTACTAGACATACCTTAAATCTCAGATTGCCTACAGGGGGAGCTGCATATGGTACTTCTTGGAATGTATAGTAAATATTGTTATTTGGCGAACGTAACTCCTGGCCTCTTATCTGACCTTCTGGTAGAATCACAAGTGTGGGATCATCTATCTGTACGAACAACAAGAATTTACTAGGAGATACTATCAAAGTCTACATATATTCTAATAGACTTTGACACTATGCGTGGGCATCCACATGGAAAAATGCGGGTTTAATCAATTATTGTCTTCCAGTGTTAATGACGAGGTTGCGGGGAATCTAAATAGAATATTCAATATTTTGATAAAAATTTTGTGGTGTGGTTGCGCTTGTCTTCGATGTTGAAACGACTGCAATTGTAGTTAGTCAATTAAATTTTCACTTTATTTATGTTAAATGTTGTATTAGGATTGTTATAATATTTATAGGGTGGTCACTTTTAAGGTGTATATCATTGGCATCTTGGAAAGGGTAAAATATACAGAGTGGTTCAAATTAGCAAAAAGTTGTGTATTTTCAGTTAGTTGAAAAGAAATTTGGAAGATTTTGCGTAGTTCTTCAATTAATTATCGCTGTAAATTCCGCGATAAATTAAATAAAATGAAAAATCCTTGAAGAAATTATCAATATTCTATTAGAAATGTTACATCCTGTTCAAAATTTCATTGATCGAAGATCGAATTCAAGAATGCCTACAGAGAACAGGAGGTCATTTACCAGGCATTATTTAAAAAACTAAAAATAGCGCCATATTGTTAATTGTTTGTTACATAAAATAATTATAATTACTTTCTGAATTATGACGTTTTCAAAATTTCCCGTTCCCGGGAGCTCCTCGTATTTATTTATGTGTCGTAATGTAGGTATACCTATATACTGCTGTATTTTCCCATCCTCTGATTGATTTTGGTACATTATATATTGGTGTATAAATAACTCAAAGTCATATTGAATGACTCAAAGTCATATTGAACTAGGAATGGAAAAAGTGTACTTACATCTGCTGTAGATAAACTTATTGCACTTGAAATCAATAACACTATTAACATAAACAATATTTTATAAGCCATCATGGTAAATTAACATATAAACCGCAAATACCGTGGCAGCGACTGTTTGAGTGTGTTTATATCATCGATATGAAGGCAACGTTCTCGCTGTTGGTACATAACTTGCCTAGGTGACCCATCAGGAAAGACCCGCGATTGCTGCCCGTATTTTTCTAGTAGCCTGTACGTCTGTGAATTCACAGAAGCTATGCAAATTGAGGTGAGCTTTTTTTAGATGACGTACCATCCTCGCATAGGATGTAAACTCGGAGATCTCTTGTCTATGAAATGATAAGTAAATAAAAGATCCCTACCCTAGTCTGCAAAATTTCCATTTTGGAAGTTAGAAATTTAAAAAAATCAGTAAAAAAATTGAATTTGTGAAAATGATATATGATTTATTTGAACTGTCTTCTTATGTAGTTCGATTGGTAGTTGCATTAGATAGTTATGTTCATCCCCTACTTCTAAACAAAATGAGAATTTAGAGTATAAAACCTCAAATATCTCAAAAACCGTTGCCATGGGGTATAGGGAATACTTCATAGAAGAGAGAGAGTCGTGAAAGACCTTAATGAAAATAAAATAAAATATGGCGTCTTTCATTTATAAAATTGATAAAACTGTGGTTGGAGCCAAAAATTATCTAGTATTTATTTTCTTAAAAAAGATAGAGGGTGTTCAATTCTTTGAGATTAATGTACAAAAATATTTATAAGTATCTTCTGAACTACTCCTGAATAATACTAGTGAACCCTATATTGGTGAATTCGGAAAAATTAACCGAATTCAAATATGACTGTGAATAAAATATATGACTATACATATTTTTAAAATGTGGCATCGTCTTAAGCTCTATGAGAGTCTGAAATATATATTTTTTTGTTTATTACGGCATAAGAGTTATGGAACTTTGTTACACTATTGGGCAACCCTGTATATATAATATATATAATAAATACAAGGTCTTATGCTTTGGATTTGGACGTGTCCAATTTATAAGGTGTTTTAATTTAATGTTTACAATTACTTGGGAAATACCGGCATGTAGATATGACGACTTCGGAAAAACAAGTTATTTGTGATTGTGCAACTCTATGAATATGATGTCTGTTGAAATACACACACAGACATGTTATTCGTCAATTAAAGAGATTTATAAGCATTGTAATAATATGCTATTATTTGTTAGGGGTATAGATAAATGAATTTGTAGATAATGGGTGTCGGTAGCATTCGACGTGCTAATGGTTGGTGGAGTAGGCAAGGTTGTAAGCAAAGGCGTTGACTGATAAATAGTATTATCACTTAGCGTCAGAGGGCAATACCTCGCATCTAAATAAAACTACTACACTCTGAATCTTTATTTTGAATACTTCTGGTTCCTTGTTTTTTTTTATTATTTTACAGGTGGTGTAATCCCAAAAGAAACTACAATGGATCTAGGTGCTTTGGCAACTTGGTTTTTATTTAGTTTAACATAGTACATCGGTTATTTAAAAAAAAATAAAATAACTTAGTGGTTTCTGAAGAGTTCAAACAGCTAGCTTTGTAGTTGCCCCTTCGTGTATATTTTTTGACCATGTGAAATAAAAAAAATTGCTATCGAAATAAATATGGGGGCAGTTTTGAATCCTATTAGATACTGTGGTATCAGTCTTGACCTTGTTCAATAATCATAATTCTGTTGTTTATCATAAAAAATAAACACCCAGATAGGAAAATATCACTAACAAGAAAACATTTTAGATTGTTTGAAAAGTGTTAACTCATCTCTATTATTTCCTAACGGCATAAATTAACAAACAGCACTAAAAGTACCCTTTGATTTACTGCATGCGACTGAGTTATTTGAGCGAGCACATTTACAGCAGAGATCTGGTGATTGTGATCTGCTTAAGGGTTCATTCACTGTAGACTTGACAGACATGAATTCGGGGTCGGGTTGAGAGGTTGGGTAGCCGATGGGTAAAGACTTACATATTCCCATTACCGAATTATTTATATTTCGGAGGTGCACGCAAAGCCGAAGTAAAAAGGCACATGGAAATAAAGTTAACCCTCATTGCAAGGGTACCGGATTTGTCTTATAATTGCAACAAAATTTCTTTTTAATGATATAAATTATATATCACCTGAAAGATCAAAAGATAAACTAGATCCCTATAGTAACAAATTTTTGTTTAATACATGTATTTTATAGAAAATAATTTTTGAAAATACGCTATTTTAGTACAAGATTGTTTGCCTGGAATTTAAAAAATTACCAAAAGAAACTAAAGAAAAGAATTACCAAAAATTACTACTATAGGGATTTAGATTAAAGTCTTATCTTTCAGTACTTTTTTTACTGAAAGTCGCTATCTTTTATAGTTTCTTTTCTCGCGTTTCACGAGACGAACGCCGATTTTGGGCTTATTTCGGACTAGTGAATGGACCCTTAATAATATACAGAGCAGTCCATTTTTTAAGGGAACCCAGGGCAACTCAAGAAGTGTAACAGTTAATTGCATAGTCTCGGTTTACTTTTTCAAGACCAGGTTGATGATGCTGTGCTATTAGATCAATATTCTATTATTAGAATAATGCACATGTTTTCGAATTACAGGGTGATTTTGAAATTTTACTTATTTGGGAGATGTAGAAAAAGTGTAAATGACAAATTTGTAAAAGTCCTTAAGTGGAATGCAGTGGAGTAGTCAATTTTTTTATCTACTTTTGGGCTATACGGAATAAAGTTATGTTTTTTAAAGGAACACCCTGTATATCCTTCCTTATTTAAAAGTAGATTTCCTTCCTGATTATATATAATAATATGGGTCTATTTAAATAGTTACGGCTTTAATCTAATATTTTACATTTTGGATTAACAATATAAAAATTTTTGTTCGTTTATTATTTTTAAATATATTTTTTTAATGTTGAGAATAATAAGAGGCAATTTGAACATTTATTGTAGTTTTATAATTATTTTATGTACTACTATTAATTTTTTTCTGCATTAATCTGGTTTTGCAGGAACTGTTAAAGTAGCTTAAACACTAACACTAAAATCTAGAGTGCTTAGAGAAAATGTAACTGTAAACTGTAACTGTAAATTTCAAATTTGACGTTTCTGTTTATAGTGGAGATATTTAGAATTGTGTAAATCGTCAGTTTTCAATTTTTTCACAGATAACTCACGAACGGGTGCATATATGGCAGACAACGTACCGGCATTTCTTTTAGCATAAAATTGTGCAATTTTTTTTTCTAATTTAAGTCACACTGTATTTCTTACCGTTTCTGGGATCCTAATTGTGGCCAAAATTGCATGTAACACCGTGTAGAGGATCTGACTTGCACTTATGGCTCCTTAAGGTAGCTTTTGTTGATAGTGAATTATGTATAAGCAAGTAGTACGTTGATAGTGAGTTATACCGTTGAGTGACGAAGTTTTTTCAACAGTTATACATATTTAAATGTAAATTATTTTAAGATTGTTACGCTTCAGATTTTACGGTTGTTAAGTTATTATCAGTTTTGTTATTTTAAATAGAAGTGTTTACTTTAATCAGACTTTTATATTGTTTCCCTATTCTGCATAATTTAAACTTAAACATTTCTATATTGAGTTGTGTTTTAAGTGACGGAGGTAGCTTAGTTGAACTTTTTTGCGTATATTTCTACTTATAAAGTTACACAGTTGCATACAGGGCGTTCAGAATTTAATATTAACTCTGGTCAATTTCCAATACTCAATAGAATACCCTATATTTTTTACACTCCCTCATACAGAACTTTATTTTTTATTGATTGGTATTGAGTTTCTCTATAGTATACTTATCCATCCATCGATCCATATTAATCATTTTGCTGAACTTGCATTTTTTAATGGTGTACGTCTTAATTTTCCTCTACTTTTCAGCAGTTGATGTCTACTTGTTTTGATATTCCAGATTGGATATTATTTTGATTTATTTTTTCAAAACTTATTCCTTATCAAAAAAATTTCCTTAATTAGCAATATTATATATAAAAGTAGTTTTCAAAACAATCATTTCAAATTATTGATAAGCATATACTCAAAAGGATATTTTACGTATCCCTGAACTACATTCTGTTGATAATATCACTTTAGTACATTTGTATAAAACTGAATAAAATAAAATCATTGCATAAATTATAATTTTTAGCAGCGTGTCCATATATTTGTTTAATAATCTGATGTTAGCAGATTCCATGTAACTCTACATATATTTACAATACTTACAACCATTAAAATAGGTGACGCTGAGGTAAATATAGCAGTTACCTTTCTTACTTACGACTCTGGTCTGCTCTATATAAGGTAAAACCATTTAAGTTGCAAGAGAATCAGGTATATGAGGCTTTGGCTTTAAAATCGTTTCACAAAGTAACAGGTTGAATTTGAACAGGTTCATCTAATTTGCTGCATATTTGACTTGTCATGTCGAATGCCTTACCGCCCATTGTTTTCTTAATCATTGTTTATCATAATAATACGCAGAATGTGCCAGGAGAAGAAATTTTAGGGGCACAGAGAATATTAGTCACTTTACATTATAAGTATAGTTCTGTATTTAGCGGTATAACATGCCGCTTTTAAAATTTTTTACCGATTAGATTTAATTTTATTTGGTAAATATAAAAGAGATGAGAAGTATTTTGAAAAGAGTACTGATAGAATTACAGAAGATGGGGACTCAATATCGTATTTTTCGCCAAAGAGAAGATATTATAATCTTACTCGATTTTAACCTCTTGACTCGAGGTGCATGTAACACTACGTGTACTTACAGAGGAATTTGGTCTACAATTTTTTTTAGCCAAATTCCCTAAACACGATTTTTATCTGAAGGGCGACACGTTTCAAAATTACTAAAATTTATATAGTAGAGTGTCCCAAAATAAAAATATTTTTTTTTATCGGAGCACCCTATATATTTTTACATATTTGGGGAGATAACGTTAAGGGAACGAATTAAATCAATCACCCGTGTATAACCGTTAGTAAATTAAAAAAATGTCAGTTACATTTCAGTTTATTGATTTTCAAAATTACAATATTAGTAATTAATTAATGGTGGTATAGCATATGCGTCTATAATCCTTTCCCATTTCAGATATTCCTTTGGATTCTTCTGCATCTCAAGGGTGTCGTTGATATTCAAATAGACCAAATTGTTTGGACTTACTGTTTCCCAAGTAACGTTATTCAGACAGCTATCAGGTTCTGGCGTCGGATTTCTGAAATCGGTTATTTGCAAGAATAGTTTTATTTCATACTATCATTGTCGCAATGAATACTCACAAATATTTAACAAAGTTTGACCACAAGGTTAATAAACGGTGCCGTGTTACTAAATCTTCCGGTTCATCAGGGTCGGTGCTATTCGACAGAAAGCGTGAGTCCCACAAGTAAATTAATTCTTCGGCATGAGCAACACCCTTCACACCTAAAACATTAACAATAACGAGAGACTATTGGTTTGTTTTTAAGCAAGAACATGTTTCATTCCTAGGCGCTATTATTATGGTATTTGCTAAAACATTTGAACGCTAGCCGCTCGACTGAAAGCTATACTATTGTAAATAGTACGTAGTAGTAGGATCTCGGAAATAGTAAGAGGTACGAAGTCAAGGGAACAACATATGGGCTGAAAAATATCCAGGCTAACTTGATTGGTTTTTAAGATATTTGAAAAAAATAGTAATTTTAGTTTTTATTTAGTCCAACCTTACTTGAGTAGGTGTTGAAACAAAACACTTCTTGACAAAAACTTTTTGTGCTCTATCGAATGGCATAATTATATTGTTCATAAAAACTTTTTGCCTTTCCAGGACCATTATCAATTAAATAATTTTAAATACGGCCCTGGAAGTTTTATTAAATTTCTTCAAATCTCTATATCCCCCGACACTATGCTGCCATTTAGACGTTTTTTCCAAAAAAATCCGCCTTCAATATTTCCAATATTCATTTTTTTAATCAGTCTCTCATTATTTGGGGTTTTCTTTCGTTCAATGGGTCTTATTGCCCAAAAAAGTCTAATTTTCGGGCTACATTTTTATAGTCAATTAAAAATTTAATTGAAGTAAATAATAATAAAAGTAACAAAAAAAAAAAATATAGAAATAATAGATGTTCAAATTGGTGCCCCTCATGTTCGATACATTTGTGTTATTAATATTATTAATAGATCGCTGAAAATTCCTTTGCTTAACCGAAGCTAAAGCATTGCTTAGGTATTTAAGAAATTCTCTGGAAGAATACTTGGCCGATGTATCCTTAGCAGATCGTATTAGAACATCTCCTCATAATTCAAGGAAGGTATGTGATTACTTAAATGCGGAATTTCCCAGGCGATGGATGGGAAATTCCATATTACCCAAGCTTTTCTATCTATAATTTTTTATGACACCCCATAAGAAATAATCTCATACTGGCCACCTACTTACTAGAGTTGCGACTTTTTAAAAAATTCGGGTCAGGCCAGGCCCGGCCCAATAAAGTATAGGCCAGGCTAGGCCAGGCCAGATAAACTCACTGAACGTTTGGCACAATTAAAGCCAGACCTCTTGGCGGTCCCGGCCAGGCCAGGACTGCCAAGTTGTGCCAAGGACCGGCCAGAGCAGGCCAGACCCGACCAAACCAGATTGAAGTCGGAAACAACAACGGGAAAATTACAAAAACATTTTATTAGATCACAGATCACTTTCCATTAGAGATGGGATTTGAGTAGTAGATGACAAAATAAGGAAGGCGGGTCCTGGATAACGCACGGAAATGAAAAATAATGTCATATTATTGCCACTAGTGACTTTTGTAATATTCATAATAAAATATCTCATAAGGCGATACTGCACTTTTTGTTAACAATACCAATAATCATTTTTGGTACTAAAATTAAAATAAATGAATTATGTTGATTGTATGAAAAATTTTGCGGCTTAATTTTTCAACAATAAATATTTATGCTTATTTTGGAAAAGGTATACATATCTAATGGTCTATCCCACCTACATTAATAAAAATTTTAGATGTGCTTAAATAGCAGAGTAATACTTATAATAGTTATTGTTTAGTATAATTTTTCCATTTAAGGGCACCTTAAATTTTAAGTAGTATCAGTGAGATTGGCTGTAAGTGATGAGATAAATGAGTGAAACACCTCATGTTATTAGGAAATCAAATTCCTCATACAAAGAACAAGATATAGTATTTTGAATTTGTTAAGTTATATGGCAAACAAGTTAGCCCAGGTCAGGTCTAAACCGGTCCGAAACGGCCCGAACCAGCCAGGCCCGAATCGGCTAAGTGAGGCCCGAAGGTCCGACTCGGCCGGTCGGGCCTGGCCAATTCAATTGCAGCCCGGCCCGGCCAGGTAGGACAAAGCATCCGGTCAGGTCCAGCCCGGCCAGTAAAATTTGCATATTTTCCTGGCCGATTTCGGGCCGGACCTGGCCTGGCCGGGCTTTTGGCCTCAAATCCCAACTCTACTACTTACGGGACCTTTATTTTCGACCCATCGCATCGGGAATACCACGTTTAAAAATTTAGATACCTCCCTTGAGTTATGGGAGTGCCCCATCATGTTGGAGCCGTATTCTATCTATTCCGCTCCGCTAAGGGTATATCGTACCAGTATGTCTCAAAAACTTACGCAATGCTTACAGATGATACTAGACAAGTTGTTGGCTGTTATAGTTGAATTTATTTCTTCAATAAAAAAACCAAAAGAAAATCTTTTTATTTTTTTTTTATTATTGGAGGACTTTCAGCTCATTTTTTTTTTTTACATTGATACCTTCTCCGACGTTTCGTCCGAGTTTTAATTATTCATGTAAAAACATTATTTTCAGTATTTAAGTAACCTATGAAGAAGTCCGAAAACTCGGACGAAACGTCGGAGAAGGTATCAATGTAAAAAAAAAAAAATGAGCTGAAAGTCCTCCAATAATAAAAAAAAAATAAAAAGATTTTCTTTTGGTTTTTTTATTGAAGAAATAAATTACGCAATGCTTATTTTCAATACCTTAACTTCTGTTAGGCAGAGAAACCTTGAGCGCTGTATCAACAATATGAATAAAGTAATTACCAGATGTATTAAATATGGGGCCACCAATTCGTACATCTATTATAAGTTATGCATTATATACTAAGTCTACTATAGTCTACGTCTACATTATATACTATATACTATAAGTTATGCATTATATTACTATATAAATGCATTTTTAATTGACAATAAAAATGTAGCATGAACACGATCATTTTCTAATAATCTTTGGACAATATGACGCACTGAACGAAAGGAAACCCCGAAAAATGAGAAAATCATTAAAAAAAATTCGAAATGGAAATAACTGAAGGTGGATTTCAAAAATGTAATAAAACTTCCAGGGTCGTATTTAAAAAATTTGAATTTATTGTGCCCATGAAAAGACAAAACGTTTTCAGAAAAATATGATTAAATCATTTGATAGAGTACAAAAAGTTGCTGTGAAAAAGTTTTTTTCAATATCTACTCAAATAAAGTTGGAATAAAATAGAAACAAATTTCCAAAATTGCAATTCAAATCAAATATTTCAAAAACCAATATCTACACATCGAGACTGAGTTGCAAAAACATCAAAAAACTCGAAAACGGTATCATCTACCTCATCGATGTAGTGATGCCATCTGATCAATACATAGCTAACAAATATACAAAAAACAAAGAAATATATCAATAACTAGCAATTGAAGTTGAAAGAATATGGAAGCAGAAACAAGTTCATATCATTTTATTAACAATTATATCGGTGACGGATATCACTTCATACTCATTCATGAATCACCTAACTTATCCAAGAAAAAAGTGTATGTACCGTCACAAAAAGCAGCTATACTTCATACATTCAATACAGGTAGATCGTCTAAACCAAAAATAATTTCTTATTAGACTTCGGAGTAACCCATCTAGAAGAAAAATAAACAGCGAAGAACTGAGAAGTGTATGATGCTCAAAAATACGATTAATATTAATAATTCTAAACCAAGTACATTACTCTAAAACTTTAGGTAAAGTTACTTTTTAATAACTACAATAATTGTCTCAATAATAGTATATATTTAAAGGAACCATTAGCTAAATGTTCTTTATTTTGTATTATAAAATTCAGCCTAAAAGATTGCATGATTTAGATCAGATAATATTCTGAATCATGCTCCTTTAATTTTGTTCGCGACGGATATAAGTGGTGGAAAATTTCCATGGATGTATTATTTTGGATTGAATCACTGAACAACTGTTGCATTGTAAAATTCTGATAGTTATCGATAAGTTTTGGTTTCAATGGTTTTAGAGGTAAACTGGAGACTTTTACGGGCGGCCTTAACATTCGTAATACTAATTACAATATACCAACACGGAAGTATGAAATGCGAGTATATTATGTTTGTAGTATGTCGTTGTACGTATTACACTCAAACTTAAATGGATGGAAAATGAGAACTTATTCAACTTTTTTTATGTAGACATCTAAGTAGTTGGTAGGAAATTTAGCTGGTCATACCTGCAATTTCTACATCCTTCAAACCTCCCATTGCTCCTTTGTATGAAAACTGGTATAGATAAACATCAGTATAGTTTGACTGTAATTTCGCATGCCTAATTGCGGGTGTCGTAAATAGATCATCACTAGTAAACTGAAAATATCAACAATTTTTAATTTTTTATTTACTAAATATTTTTAATTAATATTTTTTGGTAACAATAAGTTTATTTATCACATGATATGTTTAGTGTAATATCGAAAATATCTCTCAAAATTAGATATTCAGTGTTGAGGAACAGTTATGTAATATTTTTGCCTTATATTGATATTAGGAATATCGGATATACAGGGTGTTTCATAATATATGCGCAGGACTTCAGGATGTTATAGCTCGTCCAAAAATATGAAAAAAAGTTTCTATTAACTTACCCTCTAAAATGCACCATTTTAGAGATACAGGGTGTTGAAATTGAAAAAAAAAATTCGTTTTTTGCGAATATCTACGGAACCGTTTATCGCACAGAAAACAGATTTTGTAAGCATTTTCTACTCATAATAAACTATGTTTTGTGCGGAACTTTTTTTTTGAAGTTATAATTGGTGAAGGTTTTGAAGGGGTAGTGGGTGTTTTTCTCCCCAACTTCTACGCTACTGAAAAAAGTACGATTTTGAGACTCCCATTTGAACAGCCAATGTTTTCTACATAAAAAAGGTACTTGGTCATAAGCTCTAAAGTCGATCGTTTTCGAGAAAAATCAACTTTTATGTTGAAAAACATGGTCAATTTTTTGAAAACATCGTCAATTTTACCTTTACCGTTTGAGGAATTTTGAAAAGACAACTTTTGTATCATTTTTAATTTTTTTTTTTAATTTTGCAATATGAAGTTAACGTTTGGATTCGTTACTTGTTCTAACATTTAAATAAATTTTGTTTAATTAGTAAGAAAAAAATTTTATTTAAAAAAATTGACCATGTTTTTCAACATAAAAGTTGATTTTTCTCGAAAACGATCGATTTTAGAGCTTATGACCAAGAGTACCTTTTTTGTGTAGAAAACATTGGCGGTTCAAATGGGCGTCTCAAAATCGTATTTTTTCCGGTAGCGTAGAAGTTGGGGAGAAAAACACCCACCACCCCTTCAAAACCTTCACCAATTGACTTAAAAAAAATTTTCCGCACAAAACATAGTTTATTATGAGTAGAAAATGCTTATAAAAGCTGTTTTCTGTACGATAAACGGTTTCGGAGATATTCGCAAAAAACGAAATTTTTTTTTCAATTTCAACACCCTGTATCTCTAAAATGGTGCATTTGAGAGGGTAAGTTAATAGAAACTTTTTTTCATATTTTTGGATGAGCTATAACATCCTGAAGTCTGCGCATATATTATGAAACACCCTGTATATCTGATTTTATTTGTTAAGTGCGGAAGAGAGACTAATGTTTTTTTATTAGCGATAAATAATCAGTGAGTGCGATGTATACTATAACTGATTCTATCGTATTTTTTATCTCGAAAATGAAATTTAAGCACGATTTTCTATTTAGCTAATTACGTTTTTAATTAACATTTTTTGGTAATAATAATATATGCTGGTTTATATTTTAACCTGCTCAAGGAGGATACCAATATTATCGGCTGTTTCAGCATTGACTGTGACTGGCTATAAGTATTCTACGGAATCCTTTTTCCACATGTGTTTACAAGTAGTTATTAACTGTATTACTAAATATTAATATACAATTAATCGTTATCTTAATTACCTTTATAGCGGCTCCAGGGTTATCTACGAATAATCCGTCCGTGTAAATTTGTCTTAGTTTATTTCCAGCCGTCAATTTGTTTTCTTTGGTCATATTGAATTTGTTTCTAATAAGATGGGACACATCTTTGTCATAATATTTTGCATAAAACTCAACAGTAGAAGGATCTAAAATGACAATTATAAGTAGGTACAGTTTGCAACTGGTATAATTAGGAGGCTAAAATACACTCTGTCCATAAAGTAACCCTGCTAACTTTTGAATGAATTGAGTTAGAGAGTTTTAACAAAATACAGGGTGAATCACGTAAAATGAAGTTGATTCAGACTATAAATTCGACTCTTCAAATTTAAAGATGGCGCCACGGGCGCTGCCAATTCAATTTTTTTTAATGGTAAAGCGCACCATGTTGCACCTCATTTAAAAGATAATTCAATGTTCTACTTTCTCGTTTTTTTTGAAAAAAATGACAATCGAGTTAGCCGTTCTCTAGTTACAAGCGTTTCTATTTCTAATTTGATCCATTAATAAAATGTTAATTAATATTTTAATACAACAAATTTTGAACAAATATTTATTAAAACAAAAAATAAAAGAATTAAATAAGTTGTTCAAAATGTTGTCCATTGACTTCTTGGCACATAAAAAGTCTACTATGAAGTTCTTGCCTGATATTTCCTAAAATTTCTGCAGGGATATTTCAACACATATGTGTTAGACGTTGCTGTAGGTCGTCGATATTTACTGGAAGGGTTCTGTAGACTTTTGACTTCAAACATCCCCATAAGAACAAATCAAGAGGAGTTAAGTCCGGGGGACGAGCTGGCCATTCTATCGGGCTCCTTCTGCTAATCCATCTGCCCGGGAAATGGTTATTTAAAAAATCGGTAACAGGTCCATAGAAATGAGGTGCCCCCCCCCATCTTGTTGAAATACAATACTTTGAATGTTATTGCCTGCTACTCTTTCTATCTTTGGAAAAATTTCCTCTGGCAACATTCTTAAGTACCGCTCTCCTCTTAATTTTTCTCTTAAATCTATCAAATCTATCAAATCGAATAAGTTAAAAAAGTAAGAACAATACCTGTAGAAACTTTAAAATACTCTTAAATTGAACGCTAAACTACTTTCTCGAACCTCAGTGACAGTAGCAAGCAAAGGTAAGGAGGCTTGATAAAAGCAAAATTTTTTAAATATCGTTACTAGAAACGCTTGTAACTAGAGAACGGATAACTCGATTGTCATTTTTCAAAAACGAGAATGTAGAGAATTGAATTACCTTTGAAATAAGGTGCAACACGGCACACTTTGCTATTTAAAAAAATTGAATTGACAGCGCCCGTGGCGCCATCTTTGAATTTGAAGAATCGAATTTATCGTTAGAATCAACTTCATTTTACGTGATTCGCCCGGTATTTTGTTAAAACTCTCTAACTCGATTGGTTCAAAAGTTAGCAGGGCGGCTTACTTTATGGATAGACTGTATATATTGATATGGGTAAATAATAATTAGATGCCTTATTCAAATACTATGGGCGACACTGAACTAATAACTAAACTGTTTCATAATAGAAATATTCTGTATTAATTATGTAGGTAGTGGAGTAACAGGTATTACAATTTTTTAATACTTAAATTTTTCATCAGATCATGGTTAATTATATAGATCTGTAGAACAATTGAGTACTTATTTACTTCAATCAGATTAAACATTGAATATACTATTTCTTACCATCTTTCATGATGAATATTGCTTCTTCTGAATTGAAACCAATAATGACAGGGACTTGATTTATGTTTCCTGTTCTAATGTCTTCATGGAAAGGGCCTGTGAGGAAGGCTCCTTCTAGACTTTCGTCTTCAATGACTGGTAACCATATATAACCTTCACCTTCGATCAATCCAGTTTCCTTTCCAACGGCAGCCTGTGAAATTTGTTAAGTTCATATTTTGAAATGAAATAGAGTTCTTCATTTATCAAAAGAAGAAATTATTGTAATATTTTACTCGTTTCACTTACAGTTACTGTATTACGGCTGATATCGAAAGCGGAAACACTTCGTAACAGTTTCAGTAGTTCTTCTGAATCGTCAGAGGTGAAATTTACATCCAAACTTTGTCCCAATTTAAAAGCGTAATATCGAGCATAGTCTTGATGTGACCATTGACATAAACCAGTACCACTCTGTAATATAGCGCCTCTAAATAATCCTTGAAAGTAATGTTATTTGGATACATGTTAACTGGTACTTCAAATTTCATTTACCTTCATTTTTTTTGTTGAGTAATTGTAAACCTACAGATGATGCCCCAGAACTCTCCCCAGAAATAGTTATTTTTCCTGGGTCTCCACCGAACAAGTTAATATTTTTCTGGACCCATTGTAGGGCAAATTGTTGATCTTTTAATCCAATATTCGCAGGTATTACTCCGTCCTCGGTGGTAAGAAATCCTGAAATGTAAATGGTCCTCATGAAACCAGAATGAACATGTACATACTCAGTATTTATGTCAAATTATTACTAAGCGATCGTGTACTTAACCTCATTCATATTGTGTATTAACAACTAACGAACTAGTGATAAATGCAAATTTAATATGTTGATGTCAAGGACAATGGAGCGTAAAGTTATTTGACTTTACAATATAGTCATTGGGCATGTTGATTACAGCGCAAATTGATAGATAATCTGATATATCTCGAAAGTAACCAAGTAACATTAGTACTAGCCAAAACACTTTCGTAAAAATTACGGTACACATGTAAATTGCCAGATTATCACATCAAATAACCGAATCATTCTTTACAAAACTCCCATTAAACAATCCCTGATACTCTTAGCATTCACAATAATAGCTAACTGGTTCTCTTCATTCATAAAATTACCTAAAGGACCAAGTCGGTAGTTTATTGTAACCACAGTAATGTTATAATCAATAAAAAGTTTAGGGTTATATAGGTCAATAATACCAGTTCCGTCATATCCCCCTCCATGTATAAACACCAAAACCGGTAATGGGTGTTTTCCAGAATTCCCAGGTTTCTGAAATAAAAAATGAATGAAAGTAACTCCAATTTTTTTTAGTCAAACAGCAACTAATATTAATGACTTTATAAAATAATTAGCTGATTTTACCACAGGGGTATAAACGTTCAGGTACAAACAGTCTTCTGATTCTATTACGGGGAGCCGCAGTTTTGCACTTTGGTAACATATTTTTGTAGTTTTCGTGGTGTTAAGTATTCCTTTCCACTTTTCATGTGCTACAGGTGGCTAAAAATTTACTTTGAGGTTATTTATTTCAAAATATCTTACCAGACATACCTTAAATCTCAGATTGCCTACAGGTGGAGCTGCATATGGTACTTCTTGGAATGCATAGTAAATATTGTCATTTGGCGAACGCAACTCCTGGCCTCTTATCTGACCTTCTGGTAAAATCACAAGTGTAGGATCATCTATCTGTACGAACATCAAGAATTTACTAGGAGATACTGTACGTGGACATCAATATGGAAAAATGCGGGTTTTATCAACTATTGTCTTCCAGCGTTAATGAAGAGGTTGCGGGGAATCTAAATAGAATATTTAATATTTTGATAAAAATTTTGTGGTGTGGTTGCGCTTTTCTTCGATGTCAAAACGACTGCCATTGTAGCTAGTTTCTTGTCAATTAAATTCTGACTTTATTTGCTAAATGTTGTTTTTGGATAGTTATATAGGGTGGTCACTTTCAAGGTGTACATCATTGGCACTTTGGAAAGGGTAATGTTACAGAGTGGTTCAAATTAGCAAAAGGTTGTGTATTTTTATGCTTTTCAATTCTCTGAAAAGAAATTAAGGATGTTTTGCGTAGTTCCCGAATTAATTATCGCTGTAAATTCCGCGATAAATTAAATAAAATAAAAAATCCGTGAAAAGAAATTATCAATATTCTATTAGAAATGTGTTCAAAATTTCATTGATCGACTTGAAGAATGCCCACAGAGAACAGAAGGTCATTTACCAGGTATTATTTAAAAAAATAAAAATAACACCATATTGTTAATTTTATGTTACATAAAATAATTATAATTACTTTCTGAAGTCTGACGTTTTCAAAATTTCCCGTGCCCAGGACCTCCTCGTATTTATTTATGTGTTGTAATAATGCAGGTATATATACTGCTGTATTTTCCCATGCTTTGATTGATTTTGGTACTGTATATATTGTGTATAAATAAATAAATAAAAGAAACTCAAAGTCATATTTAACTAGGAATGGAATAAGTATACTTACATCTGCTGTAGATAAAGTTACTGCGCTTGAAATCAATAACACTATTAACATAAACAATATTTTATAAGCCATCATTGTAAACTAACATATAAACCGCAAATACCGTGGTAGCGACTGTGTGAGTGTGTTTATATCATCGATATGAAGGCAACGTTCTCGCGGTTAGTACATACTTGGCTAGGTGACCCATTAGGAAAGACCCGCGATTGCTGCCCGTATTTTTCTAGTAGCCTGTACGTCTGTGAATTCACAGAAGCTATGCAAATTGAGGTGAGCTTTTTTTAGATGACGTACCATCCTCAGATAGGATGTAAAGTCGGAGATATTTTGTCTATCAATTGATAAGTAAATACAATATCCTTACGCTACTCTGCAAAATTTCCATTTTGGAGGTTAAAAATTAAAAAAACAAATTGAATTTGTGAAAATGATATATGATTTGTTTGAACTGTTTTCTTATATAGTTCAATTGGTACTTGCATTAGATACTTATACTCACTAAAAAGTAAGTTAGTCCATCCCCTACTTCTAAAGAAAATGATAATTTGGAGTATAAAACCTCAAATATCTCAAGAATCGTTGCAATTAGGTATAGGGAATGCTTCAGAGAATAGAAAGAGTAGTGAGATACCTTAATGAAATAAAATATGGGGTGCTTCCTTTATTGATGAAAAATTTATGAAACTGTGATTGCGAGTTTTCGTTCGTCCTGTATACAAGTAAAGCTATTCTGAAGGAAATTCTATAGAAAGTAAGACTAGACCATATAGCATAATTAATGGAGCCAAAAATTATCTAGTATTTAGTTTCTTAAAAAAGATAGAAGGTATTCAATTCTTTGCGATTAAGGTACAAAAATACCCATACGTATCTTCTGAACTAAGTACTCTGTATAATACTAGTGAATCCTATATTGGCGAATTCGGAAAAATTATCCGAATTCCAATATGACTATGAATAAAAAATGTCATTCCCTTTAAAAAACATTTGCCCCGATTTATAGAGCATCCTATATGACTATACAAATTTTTAAAATGTGCATCGTCTTAAGCTCTATGAGATCCTAAAATATATATTTTTTTGTTTATTACGGCATAAGAGTTATTGAACTTTGTCACACTATTGGCCAACCTTGTAGGTAGGTATATATAATAAATATATATTATGCAGTTTTATGCTTTGGATTTGGGGGTGTCCAATTTATGTGGTGTTTTAATTTAATGTTTACATTTGCTTGGGAAATACCGGCATTGTATATGACGGCTTCGGAAAAACAAGTTATTTGTGATTGTGCAACTCTTTATGTGATGTCTGTTGAAATACACACACATACTTGTTATTCGTTAATTAAACATATTTATAAGCATTGTAATATGCTATTATTTGTTAGGCGTATAGATAAATTAATTTGTAGATAATGGATGTCGGTAGCATTCGACGTGCTAATGGTTGGTGGAGTAGGCAAGGTCGTAGCCCACGTTAACTAGAGGCCTATACTAAGGAATCGTGACGTCACGCGTGCCGGCCTCCCGATAAAACAGTATATATGGACACTTTCATATCTGTACGAGTAAAACTTAATATAACAGAGTATTTTTCAATAGAACCACTTACTTCCCATAACCTAAATGGGAAGAGGTTTCCACACCACCCATGGAAGTACTCTAATCGATGCGTTAGCTCTTATAGGAGGCCTCGCCAGTAGCCCTATCTCCATTAAAATAGATGTGAATTGATTAAAATTTGACTAGGAATGAAATTTCATTAATTTTCTATTTGATTTAGCTTTATTCTGAGTATCAATTTCATTGTTCATTAATTTTGAGTGGTTATTAAGAAATATATTGGAAAGAATATGACTGGTTTTAAATAATATTAATTTTAATGATTTATTACATGTAATACATGTTTTATTAAAGGAATTGTTAATATTTTTGAATTTCTTAAAGCATTGTATCCACCAGGAAATTGAAAATAAAGGGATGACGCCCACAAAAACATTTCCGTTGAATATTGAGGACGACGTGTAAATACTAAATTTAACTGATCTTTAATAAAATATAATTTTTTTAAGGGAATGGTTTCATCATTCACATCACTATCCAAAATACTTTTAATTGATTTTTCTAATGCTTTGCAAGCTAATTTTACATCCTCAATTTTGTCAAAAACTTTACTTATGTCATTTTAATTTATATGACTTAATAAACAATCGAACTGCGACCATTTTGAACAAATTGAATCATTTTCTAATATCCATGAAAATTTTGTCGAAGGAATAATTTTATTTTTACAAAAGAATACAACTTTTAAGTCCCTAAATATTTTTAAACCAAGCACAATTGTAGGACATTCATTTGAATCGCAATCGACTTTAAAAAAACTAATAAAATTCTCAGATATTTTAAAAAGGAAATCGAATAAATTTTTTTCTTTAAATTTAAGTAAAAAATTGTCGAAATTTAAAATGTCATCCTCACGGACCCATTCCTCAAAAATAGCATCATCCCCCCGCTTTTCTAATTCGCGTCGCCTTTCATCTGGATGTTTACGTTTAATAGGTGACTTTTTCGTCATATAAGACGGTTGATTTGGAAATATTGTAGGTACTGCGTTTTTGGTAAGTTTTGGTCTTTTTCTAGGTAGCTCTAAAATAGACCCATCATCCCTTGTCATTCTATCAACTTTTACAACGCATGACTCCGAAAAATGATTTATACATACAACCGAATGTTTTGAAGGGTTATATGACTTCCTATGAATAGCTTTAATCCACTTTTGTATATTTTCCTCATCTTTAGGAAAAGAAAACACAGACACGTAACAATTATTATTGCCGTAATTGTTTGAACAATGTGGAACACAATATTTATCAGGCATAATGTAATATAAAGTTAAACAATTCACGACAAATTTACCTATTCTGTTTTCACTAAATGTTCATAAATAAATTAAGCACTTTTCTGAAAATATTTGATAAATACACGTACAAACAAATACACGCATAGGAAGCTACGCGGCTGTCAGCCATGTTAGTTAGGCGCGGTCACTTTGCAAGCCTACTTTTATGACGTCACGTCACGTGACAAATGTGATCTTCTGGGCCTCTATTAACGTTGGCTACGGCAAAGTTGTAAGCAAAGGCGTTGACTGATAAATAGTATTATCACTCAACGTCAGAGGGCAATACCTCGCATCTAAATAAAACTACTACACTCTGAATCTTTATTTTGAATACTTTTGGTTCCCTGTTTTTTTAAATTATTTTACAGGTGGCGTCATCCCAAAAGAAACTACAATGGATCTAAATAAAAGTTTTTACAAGTTTCCATTTTTCATAATATGTGCTTTGGCAACTTCTATTCTATTCTTCTATTTAGTTTAAGATAGTATATCGGTTATTTCGAAAAAACAAAATAACTTAGTAGTTCCTGAAGTGTTCAATCAGCTAGCTTTGTCGTTGCCCCTTCGTGTCTATTTTTTGACCATGTGAAATAAAAAAAATTGCTATCGAAATAAATGTGGGGGCAGTTTTGAATCCTATTAGATACTGTGTATCAGTCTTGACCTTGTTTAATAATCATAATTCTGTTGTTTATCATAAAAAATAAAAACCCAGATAGGAAAATATCACTAACAAGAAAACATTTTAGATTGTTTGAAAAGTGTAAACTCATCTTTATTATTTTCTAACGGCATAAATTAACAAACAGCACTAAAAGTACCCTTTGATTTACTGCATGCGACTGAGTTATTTGAGCGAGCACATTTACAGCAGAGTTCTGGTGATTGTGATCTGCTTAAGGGTTCATTCACTGTAGACTTGACAGACATGAATTCGTGGTCGGGTTGAGAGGTTGGGTAGCCGATGGGTAAAGACTTACATATTCCCACTACCGAATTATTTATATTTCGGAGGTGCACGCAAAGCCGAAGTAAAAAGGCACATGGAAATAAAGTTAGCCCTCATTGC
Source organism: Pogonocherus hispidulus (assembly GCA_963924545.1). Lineage (NCBI taxonomy): Eukaryota > Metazoa > Arthropoda > Insecta > Coleoptera > Cerambycidae > Pogonocherus > Pogonocherus hispidulus. The sequence continues at coordinate 43,104,446 of OZ004698.1, read as the reverse complement.
AAGGGTACCGGATTTGTCTTATAATTGCAACAAAATTTCTTTTTAATGTTATAAATTATATATCACCTGAAAGATCAAAAGATAAACTAGATCCCTATAGTGGCAAATTTTTGTTTAATAGATGTATTTTATAGAAAATAATTTTTGAAAATACGCTATTTTAGTACAAGATTGTTTGCCTGGAATTTTAAAAATAAAAAGAATTACCAAAAATTACTACTATAGGGATTTAGATTAAAGTCTTATCTTTCAATACTTTTTTACTAAAAGTCGCTATCTTTTATAGTTTTTTTATAATTAGACACGAGACGAACGCCGATTTTGGACTTATTTTGGACTAGTGAATGGACCCTTAATAATATACAGAGCAGTCCATTTTTTAAGGGAACCCAGGGTAACTCAAAAAGTGTAATAGTTAATTGCACAGTCTCGATCTACTTTTTCAAAGGCCAGGTTGATGGTGCTGTGCTATCAGATCAATTGTATTGTCACATGTTTTAAAATTACAGGATGATTTTTGAAATTTTACTTATTTGAGAGATATAGGAAAAGTGTAAATGACAAATTTGTAAAAGTCCTTAAGTGGAATGCAGTGGAGGAGTCAATTTTTTTTATCTACTTTTGGGCTATACGGAATAAAGTTATGTTTTTTAAAGGAACACCCTGTATATCCTTCCTTATTTAAAAGTAGCTTTCCTTCCTGATTATATATAATAATATGGGTCTATTTAAATTGTTACGGCTTTAATCTAATATTTTACATTTTGAATTAACAATATAAACATTTTTGTTCGTTTATTATTTTTGCCGGTCTTTCCACCTCCTTTTAAGTTCCTGATAACTATTTGGTAGATTAGAATGTGACATTTCAGTATTTCAGTTTTCACAGTCTAATCTGCCAAATAGTTATAAGGAACTTAAAAGGAGGTGGAAAGACCGGCCCTAAAAATAATAAACGAACAAAAATGTTTATATTGTTAATTCAAAATGTAAAATATTTGGCAGATTAGAATGTGACATTTCAGTATTTCAGTTTTCACAGTCTAATCTGCCAAATAGTTATAAGGAACTTAAAAGGAGGTGGAAAGACCGGCCCTAAAAATAATAAACGAACAAAAATGTTTATATTGTTAATTCAAAATGTAAAATATTTGGCAGATTAGAATGTGACATTTCAGTATTTCAGTTTTCACAGTCTAATCTGCCAAATAGTTATAAGGAACTTAAAACGAGGTGGAAAGACCGGCCCTAAAATATATTTTTTTAATGTTGAGAATATTAGGAGGCATTTTGAACATTTATTGTAGTTTTGTAAATATTTCATGTATTATTATTAATTTTTTTCTGTATCTAATCTGGTTTTGCAGGAACTGTTAAAGTAGCTTAAACACTAACATTAAAATCTCGAGTGCTTAGAGAAAATGTAACTGAATATTTAGACTCGCCATTTTCAATAATGTATAAGTTTCAAATTTGGAGATATTTAGCATTTTGTAAATCGTCAGTTTTCGATTTTTTCACAGATAACTCACGAATGGGTGCATATATGGCAGACAACGTACCGGCATTTGATTCAGCATAAAATTATACAACTTTTTTCTAATTTAAGTCACACTTGTACCGTTTCCGAGATCCCAATGGTGGCCAAAATTGCATTAACACCGTGTGGAAGATCTGACTTGCACTTGGCTCCTAAGAAGGTAGTTTTTGTTGATAGTGAATTAAAAGCAAGTCTGTTGATAGTGAGTTATACATATTTAAATATAAATAATTTTAAGATTGTTACGCTTCAGATTTTACGCTTGTTAAGTTGTTATCAGCTTTGTTATTTTAAATGGAAGTGTTTACTTTAATCAGACTTTTATATTGTTTCCCTATTTTGCACAATTTAAACTTAAAAATTTCTATATTGAGTTGTGTTTTAAGTGAGGGAGGTAGCTTAGTTGAACTTTTTTGCGTATATTTCTACTTATAAAGTTACACATTTGCATACAGGGCGTTCAGAATTTAATATTAACTCTGGTCAATTTCCAATACTCGATAGAATACCCTATATTTTTTACACTACCTCATACAGAACTTTATTTTTTATTGATTGGTATTGAGTTTCTCTATAGTATACTTATCCATCCATCGATCCATATTAATCATTTTGCTGAACTTGCATTTTTTAATGGTGTACGTCTTAATTTTCCTCTACTTTTCAGCAGTTGATGTTTACTTGTTTTGATATTCCAGATTGGATATTATTTTGATTTATTTTTTCAAAACAATTTCCTTAATTAGCAATATTATATATAAAAGTAGTTTTCAAAACAATCATTTCAAATTATTGATAAGCATATACTCAAAAGGATATTTTACGTATCCCTGAAAACTACATTCTGTTGATAATATCACTTTAGTGCATTTGTATAAAACTGAATAAAATAAAATCATTGTATAAATTATAATTTTTAGCAGCGTGTCCATATATTTGTTTAATAATCTGCTGTTAGCAGATTCCATGTAACTCTACATATATTTACAATACTTACAACCATTAAAATAGGTGACGTTGAGGTAAATACAGCAGTCTCCTTTTTTACCTACGACTCTGTCTGCTCTGTATAAGGTAAAACCATTTAAGTTACAAGAGAATCAGGTATATGAGGCTTTAAAAACGTTTCACAAACCAATGGGATGAACTTGAACAGGTTCATCTAATTTGCTGCATATTTGACTTGTCATGTCGAGTGCCTTATCGCACATTGTTTTCTTAATCATTATTTATCATTATAATACGCAGAATGTGTCAGGTGCAGAAATTTTAAGGACACAAGAGTATATTAGTCACTTTACATTATAAGTATAGTTCTGTATATTTAGCAGTGTAACATGCCCCTTTTAAAATTTTTTACCAATTCGATTTAATTTTATTTGGTAAATCTAGAAGAGATGAGAAGTATTTTGAAAAGAGTACTGATAGAATTACAGAAGATGGGGACTCAGTATCGTATTCTTCGCCAAAGAGAAGATATTATAATCTTAATCGATTTTAACCCCTTGACTCGAGGTGCATGTAACACTACGTGTACTTACAGAGGAATTTGGTCTACAATTTTTTTTTAGCCAAATTCCCGAAACACGATTTTTATCTGAGCACCCTATATATTTTTACATATTTGGGGAGATAAAGTTAAGGGAACGAATTAAATCAATCACCCGTGTATAACCGTTAATAAATTAAAAATTGTCAGTTAAATTTCAGTTTATTGATTTTTAAAATTACAATATCAGTAATTAACTAATGGCGGTATAGCATATACGTCTATAATCCTTTCCCATTTTAGATACTCCTTTGGATTCTTCTGCATCTCAAGGGTATCGTTGATATTCAAATAGACCAAATTGTTTGGACTTACTTTTTCCCAAGTAACGTTATTCAGAAGGCTGTCTGGTTCTGGAGTGGGATTTCTGAAACGGGTTTTTTATAAAAATAATTATTATTTCGTATTATGTATGTTGTAATAAATACTTACAAATATTTAACAAAGTTCGACCACAATGTTAATAAACGATGACGCGTCATTTCATCTTCCGGATCGTCAGGTTCATCAGAAGAAGACAAGCGGGCATCCCATAAATAAGCTAAATCTTCAGTATGGGCAACTCCTCTTACTCCTGTAACAGAAGTTGTAACTACATATCCTACATTGCTTGTAGATCAAAATGTTGATCTCGATGGCATGAAGCTTTTAATGCATCTTTCAATGCACTCTTTAATTATATTTTATGGGCAAATGGTAAAATAGCAGTTGCTTAAACTACGGAATTTTGAAATTTACTGTAAGTAATAAATAAGAGATTTGAATATTTCCCGAGTAAATTTCAAAGTAATTCACTTTGCAAAATACCCACATAATTCAAATTTCCCGCCGATTTTAACCTTCAAATTTTAATATTTTAACTTGTAAATTCTTGAAACTCATATAATAGCAACATCTCAAAATTTTTCTTTAGTGGAAAGAGAACGTATATTAGAATCCTTTCAGAATAGAAAAGACTTTTTATTCCATGAATCCCAACTAGCTGTTAGTTTTTTAGATCCCAGACAACATGATAAATATCTTACTAATGAAAAAGCAAATCTTACCATGAATTTTTTCATTAGGTGAGGTACAAAACTCGGTTTAGATGACAGAAAAATCCTTGCAGAAACAGAATATCGAGCAAAATTAGGGGATTTTTCAAATATATCATTTTGGATGTTCTAAATATATATGTGGTATGACATGGTGGAAAGGTTTTTCCCGTAAAAATTATTGGTACTAACGGTATGTAGAACTAAAAAATTAGTATTCGTATTAGTAATCGTCGTTCAGAGGGTAGATTTCTATATTTGTTTGTACAGTGAAGTTTTTTTTATATTTTTCAATAAAATGTTAAAATCTTTTGTTTTGCCTCAGTTTTAATCTTTTATATTATAGTACAGTATTATTGAGTACTGACTGAGTTTTTAGCCCAAGGATGACTTGCACGGTGCATCATAACTCGACCTATTATACTTAAGCTTAATAAATATTTTGCTATTATTTAGTAAAAACTTATGTATTTGGTATTTTTTGAAAGCTCTTGCCATAATAAAGCCAGTTAAAGTAAAAAAAATTTTTGTAATATTCGGAAAATTGCAGGAACTTTCGAAGGTAAATTACTGCTAATTTTGAATTTTCCGGAATTTACCCATCTCTATATTTTACAGAATTTTACATAAGCACTCTGTCTATTTCCTTAGATTCCAGAATATTTTTTTACTTCTCGTTTTTTCCTGTTTCGAGGCTTGATAGTTATGTTTAATCTATCATTGTTTTATGCTTGTAGCTTCTTATATGACATACTGGAATTAATTTTAATTTAGAGAAATTCAAGCAAGATACATACACATAGTATGTACAATACAAGATCTAATTCACCATACCTCCAACCTCTACATCCATCTGGCCTCCCATTTTTCCTTTATATGAAAACTGGTAGAGGTAAACATCAGTGAAGTTCGACTGTAACTTCGCATGCCTTATAATGGGTGTTGTAAATGTTTCATCACTGGAAAACTAAAATCGCAATGAATTTTTAGTTACCACAGAGTAATTTAATGTGACTAGTGACAATAAATAATATTGTTCTGTTTTTTCGAAACACTATGCATTGTATATCAACATAATATACGATATTCTTTAAAGTCAATGCATTCCATGGATAATAGTTTAATATTGTCGAATTAGTGCATTCTGATACCGACTTTTTTCATAACAATTTTTATGTGTTCGTTTTTAAATAATTTGTAGGAAATCAAATGAAGAATGTTTCGTTTTATTATAATATCTACCAATCTTACATTTTATTTTTTCAATAATGATTTCAATAATTATGTTATTTGATTTACAAAATTCTCATCTTGAAGGGGGTTGGAACCTTTGGTGTGAATATATCACTGACGCAGTTTTCCCAGTTTTAATCATCTCCAGATGATGCCAACTTGGTTGGCGAAACGCGCGTCGAGTACAGTATAGTGTTTTGGTGTTGTGTGGAAAACAACGTCAGTAATAAATTCTCATCTAATGCATCGCCTTAGAAGTATATAGAGTACAGTAGAGAAGTTTGCAATTATGTAAGCTGCGAATATCACTTTTTTTTTGCGAAAAAAATTTCATATAGGGATTCTTTACAAAACGACATTAATCAGGAAAATGTATGGACTGCCCTATAATTTAATCATTTTAATAGAAGCACGAATAATTATTAAACTCTATAGTTAGTAGTCTTAGTATGTACCCTATTTTTTGGAAGATACTTAATCACTGGAAAGTTAAATCTATGATTTACTCTCATCCCCATAATTCAACAGTCTAAACAGCACATGCGTGATGTTTATTGTGGTTACTAAAACCCTTTTTCTCCAAGTAGTAGATGAATGCTGTAAGATTATTCTTTCAGCATTCGTCTACTACTATAGAACCTTCTCAGCTATTTATAGAACCCAATTTATCTTACTATCATTGGAGAGGAGCAAGAAGATAAGCTTGTAATAATTTCTGCACACAACTGCAATCTCTCAAAAGATAGAGTTCAGTTGGTTTTAATTGGTAATTTATATAAATAAAAGAGGTTTCACCTTCACCACTGCTCCTTGGTCATCGCTGAATGTTCCTTCAGTGTAAATTTGTCTCAATCTACTGCCAGCGGTTAATTTGTTTTCACTAGTCATATTGAATTTATATTTGATAAGATTCGACAAATCGCTGTCGAAGTATTCAGCATATGCCGCAGGCATCGAAGGATCTAAAATAAAATTCACACACATTATATATGTATATGTATGGTAATCATGTTTTTATACCGATTTTCACGAGTAAGGATTGCTCTTCGGAATTAAAGCCAATTAGTATGGGGACTTGATTTATATTTCCAGTTCTAATGTTTTCATGGAAAAGTCCTGTGATGAGCGCATCTTCTAGATTTTCATCTTCAATTACAGGCAGCCATATTAAACCGTCTTTTTCATACAATGCCGTATCCTTTCCTTTGTCAGGCTGTGTAAATTACTTTCTTTAGCTTATTGAGACATTCACATTAATTATTCTACTTACACTGACATTATTATTGCTTATATCAGAAGCTGGAATGCTCTGCAATAATTTCAGTAGTTCTTTCGAATCATTTGTGGTGAAATTTGAGTCAAAACTACGGCCTAGTTCAAATGCGTAGAATCGAGCATAATTCTGATGTGTTGCCTGCATTAACGCACTCCCACTTTGTAAGATGGCGGCTCTAAATAAACCTTGAAAATAAAATTACTTGTGCAGGCGCTTACTACGGCCAAAATCTTATTCTACCTTTATCTCTTTGGCTAATTAATTGCATCGCCACAGATGCTCCTCCAGCACTCTCTCCTGAAATTGTTATTTTTTCTGGGTCTCCACCAAATAAATGAATATTATCTTTGACCCACTGTAGAGCTAAATGTTGATCCTTTAATCCTATATTTCCAGGTATGACTCCATCTTCGGTAGTAAGGAATCCTAAAGACAAATATATGTAAACATTCTTGAAAGTTCCTATATGGATAAGTCGAAAGGCGCATAATATCAAAGATGTAGGGTGTTTTTGTTTCATAAATAAAATCAGAGTTTACTTATATCTCAAAAATCATTTGATATACCTGTATACTTTGTTGATGAGCCTGTATAGGTCTGAAACAGTTGCTTATTTATTGTTTGATATTAGAAATGAATGCTACTCATGTGGTGACAGTGCATTCAGTTCTGTATATACAGGGAGATTCACGGTGGATGGAGTTTTAGAAGTAGGTATATGAAAAACTGGTCAACCAATCGTTTTGAAAATTTGGTGAGCAAGGTAACCAGTCATGAATATATGAATAACAGATGGTTAACACAATACTGGAACTGGAACAGAATACAGAAAAAGTTTAATTTAGAAAGAAGGTGAACTCTGGAAAATCTGAAAATTTTAATTTATAAATTTTAGGATATTTTAGGAATCTCGTAAAACAACTTAATTCTGAAGAGTGCTTTACAGATAGCGCATACAAGTGGAAGTTTTTCCTAGTTTCACGTCTTTTTATTCCTTTTACTTTCTCAGATTCTCTAGTTTTTAAAAATCTCAATAATGATGGAATTTAAATGAGGCTCTCTGTATACTCATCAATGTTTTTTATGAGGAACATATATGATTTTTATATAATTGTGATTAATGGTGAATGTTTTTTTTCAATTTCAATAAATAAATATACATACTCGTTTCTTTAAAATTTCTGTGAATGGTCTTCAGGTCTAAGTAGCCGCTAAATATTTTTTATACTGGGGTAACTGCTTTTCATTATTTAGTTTTCAGATAACAACATGTATTAAATATTCACACCGGTCTGGTTCGATATTACAACAGAGAAAATGTGTATAAAATATGAATATGGCATATTATATTAATCTTTCAATATTAGATATGTTTTATAAAATTACCTAGTGGTCCCAAACGATAATTTATTGTGACGATAATTAAATTGTGATCAATATAGTATTGAGGATGATATTCCTGAAAAATGCCTGATCCAGTTCTAAATGCACCTCCGTGTATCCACACTAAGACAGGTAAAGGTATTTCTGAAGAATTTCCAGGTTTCTGAAACAGAATTTATCTAAATATAAGCCCGTGAAACTAAAAGGTTACCTGTATAAACTTGGAATTCTGGGTTGGATAAATTAAGAAAACTATTAACAAATCATACCAGCGGTGTATAAACATTTAGATACAAACAATCTTCCGTTTGTGTGACGTCTGAGATACCATTGTCCGGACCTTCACCAGTCTGATAACAAATTTTTGTGTTTTGGGTAGTGTTTAATACTCCATCCCATTTTTTAGGAGCAATTGGCGACTAAAAATTAACTTATTATATGTACATATGATTAAAGAAATACCTTTTGCTTTCTTACCTGAAATCTTAATTCGTCTACAGGTGGCGCTGCATATGGAATTTCTTGGAATGCATAATAAATATTGTCATTTGGGGAAGTTAAGGCGTGACCTCTTATTTGACCCTCTGGAAGAGTAACAAGTGTTGGATCATCCACCTGTGTATAAAAAATTGATCTGCTTGTAAATCCTAATTCGAAATGTAAGAACTATAAGCCCGATTCGCTATTTTCTTACTATACAAGAAATACTATATTTTTTTTAAAGAAAAATAGCTATTCTTAGTATAATTAATATTTTCAAATATGTTAGATATTGTTCAGTAACTTCCATTTATCGCCATTTTAATATACAGGGATCCCAATGAAAATGAGGCACCGCTATATAAGATATATGTCGTTTATATCACTATTTGTACTTTTAACTGTCTCGCTCTCGTCTGTTTTTTATTTGAAGAGACTGATTTAATTTGCCGCATATTTGACTTATCATGTCGTCGAGTGCCTTATCGTCCGTTGTTTTCTTAATCATTGTTTATCATTATAGGCAGAATGTGTAAAGTGAAGAAATTCTAGGGGCACAGAGTATATTAAGTAGTCACTCTACATTATAAGTAGTTCTGAATGTACTGTCGTACACGTAACTTTTTTAACGTCGGTGATAATTTTCTATCACTTAGATGTATTTTTATTTGCAAAATATAAAAGAGATGTGTATTATTTTGAAAGAGTACCGATAGAATTATAGAAGATGAGGACGCAATATCGCATTCTTCGTCAAATAGAAGAGATTATAATCCTATTCGATTTTAACCCCTTAATTCCAGTAATATTTCAAAATTACTAAAATTTATATTGGGTGTCCCAAAATAACCATTTTGTTTAAATGTAGCACCCTATATATTTTTACATATTTGGGAAGATAACATTAAGTAAGCTTTATCCAAAAAGAGCAAGGTTTATTTTCAGCAATTCGGGAAAAAATTTAACATACAACCTAGACCTTAGAGTGTGTAGAGAAGAATCGAAATGTTTTCTCTTTTTATAAACAACAATAATAATTGTGCAAGAGCAGGAGCTCGTTTGTTTTATGAAATATTGTAGTAATGTCGGTTTTTTCTGATACTTAAAGGTATTTTCTTAGGAAATCTTCTGGTTTATTTATTTGATTGGCAAATTTACTCCCAACTTCCTTTAATATTGATTGAATTTTTCAGCAAAACTTTTATTATTTGTAAGAATTCCATTGGTTTTATATTAATTAAATATTTTGTGTTACCTTTTTGTTGTACACCTGTGAAATAAATACCTTCGGGGTTTTTTTTTTGTGGGTTACAGAAATTTTTCGTTTACTATAATACAAAGTGCAGTGGTTTTTAAACATTTTGTAATATTTTATATTTTAGAGTCAAAAAGGTTTCTGTTGCATCATTAACATGTACCGGGTTTTCCAACGAAATGACTCACCCTCTATATCTTTTTTATTTGTGGTGCTAATAAAAAAAGTGTTATGCAAAAGTTTTATCATTTTTTACGAGCTTTCCAGATATGTAGTTGAACAGCGAAAATAAGTGCAGCTTAAAGAAATATGAGCCTAGGTTCAATTTTTTTAAATGGAATACCCTGTATATTTTTTGATTATTGCATTCTACGGGTTTTTCTGATTTCAAAAATATATATATATGTGCTATAATCGATGCAACAGTTGTCATTTTATGGAGCTTTTTTTATAACATAGAAGCTGCAGCTACCTTAGACTTTGTTCATTTATCAAATTGGCCTTGAATAGAAACAAGGCCTCAAATAGGAGTAATTGCTTCCAAAACGTGTTATAAAAAAGCTCCATAAAACGACAACTGTTGCAGCGATTATAGCATATGTATATATATGTGAAATCAGAAAAAATCAGTAGAATGCAGTAATCAAAAAATATACAGGGTGTTTCATTTAAAGAAATTGGACCTAGGTTCATATTTCTTTAAGCTGCACTCATTTTGGTTATTCAACTACATATCTGGAAAGTTTGTAAAAAATTATAAAACTTTTGTATAAAACTTTTTTTATTAGCACCACAAATAAAAAAGATATAGGGGGTGAGTCATTTCGTTGGAAAACCCTGTACATAACTAATATAAAATGTTTTACACACATATTTGATAATTTTAATATGAATTTTAATTTTGACAGACTTGAGGGAGAAGCTTTAGTTACATTGCCCCCAGGAATCCTACTGTCAGAAACATAAAACTCAAAAATAAAAATATGATTCGATGTATAAACAAATCTGACATTGTTTTCTTCACGCAAAGTATTATACCTAACTTAATAGATGTGTATCAGTATTCTAATAGTATATTCTAAAAGCCTTTCAAAATGACCCTTTTGCTGAAAACGTTTCAGCATATAAAAGAAAAAAGCCTTTTCATCTTATACATATACTTATGTAATATTCTATTATTAGGTACAATTATAAGGTACAATGTTCTAAAAGAAAAATCGGATTTCGAAAATATTTCCTTAACCTCTTAGTAAAATTAAGCAGCATGGAGCATGTAAATGTAACCTGTCTAGCATGTTGAAGTTTTCTAACGTGACAACTATAAAAATACAAGTCATTTTAAATGTTGTTTATCATTTTCAGTTGTTCATTCTCTAAAATTTTGTAGCTTAAACTTAGAAGGTATGGATGGACTCACTCCTCGATCTGATTTGATTTCATTAAGGTATGTTATCAAAGATTTAGGTACATGATACTAAACAGTTACTAAAAAGTAAGTAGATGCTTACATCTGCTAAAGATAAACTAATTACACTGGAAACCAGTAACAGCAACCTTCCACAGTTCATTTTTTTTACAACTGATTGAAAATTGGATTTACTTCACTTATATAAAGGTACTTATACCCAGAGTCCAAATGATAATTTATGTATATTGAGAGTATTCCACAACTATTTCTTAAATTAACTATTATCGATGTGCACGTTTTGTGATAATATAAATATTTGACTTAAGAGCTTTCAAAATATTATACATATTTTACAGATAGGCGATTGATAAGGTTTATAAAAATTGTTTAGATACACAAATATTCTGTTCTTAAAAGAGGTTGGAACCTTTGGTGTGAAGCTAACACTGAGGTAGTTTTTCAGATAACATCAAAACTCTATACTGCACTCGACGCGCGTTTCACCAACCAAGTTGGCATCATCTCCGGATGATGACGTTTCACCCGTGATTTTGGTAAAGTTTTTTAAGATATAGGTATGTCAGTGGTTTATTCATCGGGAAATAAACTACAACAACTTTTAAGCAATTCAAAAGACATAATAGAAACTAAGGAAAAGTCGGAGATTTACGAAATTAGTTGTAAAGATTGTAATCAAAAGTATGTTGGACAAATTAGAAGGTTGATTCAAACTAGATTCAAGAAACATATGGCCCATCTCAAATATGGTTAGAACAGATAAGTCTAGCGCCGCTCAACGTGCGTTTGAGAACAACCATAAAATGGACAGTAGCAGTTTAGGACTAATTAGGAATGTAACAAATTCTAGACAGCTGGATGCTTTTGAGAGTTTGGAAATTGATAAATGTAAAAACAGATAAATGGTGACAGAGAGCCAATCCCATATAGCCCGCTTGACTGGTTAGTAAAGTCACGGTTCACTGATCCGTCGCGGCGGTTCACTGATCAATCGTGATGGTTCACTGAGCAGTCGCGACAGTTCACTGAACCGTAGAAATAGTTTAGGTATAAATAGGACACAATGTTAGCATAGGTTTAGTTTTTATCAATTATTCCAGATGATGAAAACTTGGTTGATGAAACGCGCGTCGAGTGCAGTATAGTATTTTGATGTTATGTGGACACTTTGGGTCAGTGTTAAATATTGCGTTAAAGCTCTCTCATGTTAAAACCCAGAATATGTAAGGTTAGATCGGGATTGTCCCATTGGATTCGGAATCTACAGAAACAAATGCAGGGTGATCCGTAACCTATACGCATATACTTGGAAAATTATAACCGGACACAAATAATCAAAAAATAATGTAGTAAAACATTGCTAGTTTCGAAAATAATTTGAAACAAAACTAAGAAAACTTACAACGAAAAAGAACTTAGTTTATAAAAACTAAGAAGTTAGCAAGTCAGGACGATATGTTTGGTATTTCTAGCAGTTTTTTGTAATGAGTTGTGGCCGTATTCGAGTTTATTTTCACGTGATTAGAAAAAAATATAGCGCATAATTTCTCAAACGAAGAACTTATGGACATGATACTGGCATACGGGGCATTTTATGAAGTTCACGATCTTTTATTTTTATTTGAACTAAAATCCGAAACTAAAAATGATTTCCTACAATTGTTTTTCTTTATTCAGCCATAATTTTCCAAGTTTATGTGTATAGGCCTAGAATCACTCTGTATATACTAAAAATTTTAAACTACTGCTGATTTATAGCAGTATTATCCAGAAATTGCCTTGGTTCATACTACTTTTATATGGGTCATTTGCAGTGGACTAAAAATGTAACTAGTGTAAAAATTCATGGACATGGCAACATGGCAACATGGCATGGATATATATTAATAATGACATTAACATAGCATTACCTATGCCTATCTTCAACAATTTTTTTAAAGGTTTTTGCTGTAAGTTACCAAAAATTAAATATTGTTATTCCTTCCAGGGTTCTAACGATAAATGAGACTTATAACAACAGTAAAAATCTTTATTCAACACTTATGTTTTTTTGTACAACTGTACAATATCTAAATTATTAATACACACCGAAAACACTTCGAAAATCGCAGTTATTTCACTTAAGTAATGCTATTTCTTCTTGCTCGCACCCTGATTAAAACTGATTTTTTCGCGTTTGTGTGAAGTTATCCACACAATTCCAGCCACACATGCTGACGTAGGGTAAGTTTAATTCGAGACAGATAGTTCAAACCACAATTATAAGAACCTTTTTCATCCACAGTTTTCACGCATGTAAGCCACGATCACAGTGCACGGGCATCCACAAATATAATTACTTAGATTTACTGATGTAATGCAAAATGCAAACGCAATTTTTTTTTATTTTTCTATTTTTGCTATTTTTGAAAACTTCTTCGTTAAAATCGCCTCATATACGTGTTAGCCTCAAATCATATTAATTAATTTTTCCGTAAAAGGTTGATATGTTTGTGATAAAAAGTTATTAAAAATACATTTATTAACTGAAAAATGGCCTTTCTTATCTGTATGCTGGTGTCGTTCTACATATGAAGTACATCCAAAAATTATAGATATCTCGTAAAGGGTTTGATGTGCGTTTATAAAATATGAGCTGACGAACAGTCCCTTATAAGGGAAATAATCGGTAGTAAATAGTTTTTCTTGTCTGCCCGTCGAAGGGGATGAAAAATAATAAAATATGTCTATCCACAAGTGTCATACATATAAATAATAATCAATATCTCGAAAAGAGCTCGATGTGCGTTTATAAAATATGGGGGGTTGAAGCGACCCTTTGAAGTGAAGTAATCGGTAGTAAATAGTTTTTCTTGTCTGCCCGTCGAAGGGGATGAAAAATAATAAAATATGCCTATCCACAGGACTAATACATATAAATAATAATCAATATCTCGAAAAGGGCTCGATGTGCGTTTATAAAATATGAAGGGTTGAAGAGTCCCTTTGAAGTGAAGTAATCGGTAGTAAATAGTTTTTCTTGTCTGCCCGTCGAAGGGGATGAAAAATAATAAAATATGTCTAGCCACAGGTGTAATACACATAAATAATAACCAATATCTCGAAAAGGGCTCGATGTGCGTTTATAAAATATGGGGGGCTCAAGAGTCCCTTTGAAGGGAAGTAATCAGTAGTAAATAGTTTTTCTTGTCTGCCCGTCGAAGGGGATGAAAAATAATAAAATAAGCCTATCCACAGGTGTAATACATATAAATAATAATCAATATCTCGAAAATGACTCGATGTGCGTTTATAAAATATGAAGGGTTGAAGAGTCCCTTTGAAGTGAAGTAATCGGTAGTAAATAGTTTTTCTTGTCTGCCCGTCGAAGAGGATGAAAAATAATAAAATAAGCCTATCCACAGGTGTAATACATATAAATAATAATCAATATCTCGAAAATGACTCGATGTGCGTTTATAAAATATGAAGGGTTGAAGAGTCCCTTTGAAGTGAAGTAATCGGTAGTAAATAGTTTTTCTTGTCTGCCCGTCGAAGGGGATGAAAAATAATAAAATATGCCTATCCACAGGACTAATACATATAAATAATAATCAATATCTCGAAAAGGGCTCGATGTGCGTTTATAAAATATGAAGGGTTGAAGAGTCCCTTTGAAGTGAAGTAATCGGTAGTAAATAGTTTTTCTTGTCTGCCCGTCGAAGGGGATGAAAAATAATAAAATATGTCTAGCCACAGGTGTAATACACATAAATAATAACCAATATCTCGAAAAGGGCTCGATGTGCGTTTATAAAATATGGGGGGCTCAAGAGTCCCTTTGAAGGGAAGTAATCAGTAGTAAATAGTTTTTCTTGTCTGCCCGTCGAAGGGGATGAAAAATAATAAAATAAGCCTATCCACAGGTGTAATACATATAAATAATAATCAATATCTCGAAAATGACTCGATGTGCGTTTATAAAATATGAAGGGTTGAAGAGTCCCTTTGAAGTGAAGTAATCGGTAGTAAATAGTTTTTCTTGTCTGCCCGTCGAAGAGGATGAAAAATAATAAAATATGTCTATCCACAGGTGTAATACACATAAATAATAACCAATATCTCGAAAAGGGCACGATGTGCGTTTATAAAATATGGGGGGCTCAAGAGTCCCTTTGAAGGGAAGTAATCGGTAGTAAATAGTTTTTCTTGTCTGCCCGTCGAAGGGGATGAAAAATAATAAAATAAGCCTATCCACAGGTGTAATACATATAAATAATAATCAATATCTCGAAAATGACTCGATGTGCGTTTATAAAATATGAAGGGTTGAAGAGTCCCTTTGAAGTGAAGTAATCGGTAGTAAATAGTTTTTCTTGTCTGCCCGTCGAAGAGGATGAAAAATAATAAAATAAGCCTATCCACAGGTGTAATACATATAAATAATAATCAATATCTCGAAAATGGCTCGATGTGCGTTTATAAAATATGAAGGGTTGAAAAGTCCCTTTGAAGTGAAGTAATCTGTAGTAAATAGTTTTTCTTGTCTGCCCGTCGAAGGGGATGAAAATTAATAAAATATGCCTATCCACAGGTGTAATACATATAAACAATAATCAATATCTCGAAAAGGGCTCGATGTGCGTTTATAAAATATGGGGGGTTGAAGAGTCTCTTTGAAGTGAAGTAATCGCTAGCAAATAGTTTTTCTTGTCTGCCCGTTGAAGGGGATGAAAACTAATAAAATATGTCTATCCACAGGTGTAATACATATAAATAATAATCAATATCTCGAAAAGGGCTCGATGTGCGTTTATAAAATATGGGGGGTTGAAGAGTCTCTTTGAAGTGAAGTAATCGGTAGTAAATAGTTTTTCTTGTCTGCCCGTCGAAGGGGATGAAAAATAATAAAATCGATTACTTCCGATACAGATTACTTCCCTTCAAAGGGACTCTTCAAAACCCCATATTTTATAAACGCACATCGAACCCTTTCCGAGATATTGATTATTATTTATATGTATTACACCTGTGGATGGACATATTTTATTATTTTTCATCCCCTTCGACGGGCAGACAAGAAAAACTATTTACTACCGATTATTTCCCTTATAAGGGACTGTTCGTCAGCTCATATTTTATAAACGCACATCAAACCCTTTACGAGATATCTATAATTTTTGGATGTACTTCATATGTAGAACGACACCAGCATACAGATAAGAAAGGCCATTTTTCAGTTAATAAATGTATTTTTAATAACTTTTTATCACAAACATATCAACCTTTTACGGAAAAATTAATTAATATGATTTGAGGCTAACACGTATATGAGGCGATTTTAACGAAGAAGTTTTCAAAAATAGCAAAAATAGAAAAATAAAAAAAAATTGCGTTTGCATTTTGCATTACATCAGTAAATCTAAGTAATTATATTTGTGGATGCCCGTGCACTGTGATCGTGGCTTACATGCGTGAAAACTGTGGATGAAAAAGGTTCTTATAATTGTGGTTTGAACTATCTGTCTCGAATTAAACTTACCCTACGTCAGCATGTGTGGCTGGAATTGTGTGGATAACTTCACACAAACTTTTTTCGCCGGCACCAGGGCAGTTTAATAAATAATCGACAGCCAAACTATATGAGGGGTGTTCGATAAGTATCGCTGGTGACATCCTGGAAATGTGAGCCAAAGGGCCTATCCCCCATATTTGAAGGCCTAGAGAGTTGAGACTTCGCCCATGGAGGGTTGTCCCAGACATCCCAGGGGCGATGTTGGTAGATTGTACACAATTTCCCTAAGGCTGGGGAAAAAGTAGATTTGGCAACGCCACACTCGGGCACTGTGTCGGTTATTTTGTAACAAAATAAGTTGTCATTATTTCGCTACGGCCAGGATGTCATAAGTGAACAGTTAAACAGTACAGTTGAAGATAGGCATAGAGAATGCTATTAAAGGTAAATGCAGAATTGAATTCTGTATCACTGTACAAAAGGAAATACGAGGCAGTCCCCCAAAAATAATTTGTAAAATTCAAATAAGCAATAAAAAGTACACCATTTTATTTAAAATGGCGAAGTTAATATCGACCACCGGTATAACCCGAAGTGTAACAATTTTAATAATATTTTCAATAAATAGGGCCCGACTGTGTTGGGCCCTATTTGAATATCTGTTGATATTCAGATATTTTTAGAAATAAATTATGAGTGGGTTTCCTATACTTCTAATGAACGAATTCAATCAATCATCCGGGTATAACCGTCAGTAAATTAAAGAATATCAGTTACATTTCAGTTTATTGGTTTTTAAAATTACAATATCAGTAATTAACTAATGGCGGTATAGCATATACGTCTATAATCCTTTCCCATTTCAGATATTCCTTTGGATTCTTCTGCATCTCAAGGGTGTGGTTGATGTTCAAATAGACCAAATTGTTTGGACTTACTTTTTCCCAAGTAACGTTATTCAGAAGGCTGTCTGGTTCTGGAGTGGGATTTCTGAAACGGGTTATCTATAAAAATAGTTATTATTTCGTATTGTGTATGTTGTAATAAAAACTTACAAATATTTAACAAAGTTCGACCATAATGTTAATAAACGATGACGCGTCGTTTCATCTTCCGGATCGTCAGGTTCATCGGAAGGCGTGCGAGCGTCCCATAAATAAGCTAATTCTTCAGTATGGCCAACTCCGCTCACTCCTGTAACAGAAGAGTTGTAACTACATGTCCTACGTTGCTTGGTATGAAAAGCATAACGCAAAATGTTGACCACGATCGCACGAAATTAGTAATGCATCTTTCAATGGCCTCTTTATTTATATTTAACAGAATTTTACATAAGCACTCTGTCTACTTTCTTCGATTAATTTATGTTTATATACAGTGTGTTCCAGTGAAAACTTTTGTCCGGCATAATTTTTAAAGTTAAAAAAGTTTCCGCGTCTGGTTCCTAAACAGAAAACCCCATTTCGGTATATGATCAAAATACAATACTAGTGCAAACGACAAAAAAACAATAAAGAAATATTTTGGGCAAAATTTTACAAATGAGGTCTTTTTTATATTTCTTCCCATAAGTCGGTGAAAAATAAATATATTTAAAATAGTTTTCACTCTTGTATTCTAAATAAAATTATCTTTTATTCGAGGTTAGTAAAGGTATAGTGCCATTTAAGTTTTAGCCGGACCGGGGTTAGTGCTAAAAGTTGAGAGCTACGTGCTGTCAATTTAGGTCCGCTGTTAACGAGTTTTCCGAATTTTCATATCTTTTTTACTTTAAAAAAATAATCCCACATAAACACCCACTCTTTATATATGTACTTTTTTATATAAGTAATACGCACATAACCATCAACTGATGAACTTTGGAACTTTATCATATATTACAAAAATATCACTGTCAAGGACTGTGGAAAGATAAGCTCGTAGTAAATGTAGTAGAAATGCTGAATAATATTCCTTATCGTTTAAATTAATATCATTGGTGCTACCCCACGGACGATCTGAAATTGTTCGGTTGAATCTGTTCTTATTTCGATGAGAATATTTCGAGCACAATTTCAGGAAGCCATTTGCATGTACGAAAATTATATAGAAAGTTTTGCAGAAAATGGTAAAACAAAATTTAAAATAGAAGTAATGATCTACATCCTTAACATTAACGACACTAATATAGTTTCTCCATGCAAATAGATGATGGTAGCCTATAAATAAGTAGCCGTCAGTCAAAAGACAGTCAATAATTACAGTTCACATTATAAGATTACTAATTACAGTCACGACTAAATAATGAGACTTCAATTTTTAATTAAGTATATCTTCGACAATCAAACAGAATGTATGTAAAAGTTGCACCCCTATCCCTCACCATGTATATCATCGAGAAAGGAAAATTAGAGTAACAAAATACAGTGCGCTACATTTGAAAAAGATTTCCTTGCTTGAAGTGGTCAAAATATGAAATGAAAAATGAAATACTTGTTATACTATTGAATTCTTCGTAACATTCTTTGTGCTCTTTTCGTGACATTTTGATAATCTACAACAAAAAGTAATAAGCAATTTTACACCTGTTAAAATTTACATAAAAACTAATAATACTTCCGAAGTAACTTCCAAGTTAATGACGAGTGGCTAAAATGTTTTCTCGTGGGAAGGATATCTTTGTTGAAAGCTTAGAAATGTTTTCTATAGTTAGGCCTTTGGATCTTTTCACACACTGGATCATCCATATTTGTATAACTTAATATTAAAAATCAAATGTCACTAATGTCAGTGCACAACTTATGAGCCGAATTATCTATTCTTTTCTAACAGCGGATGTTATTTACAGTCAATCATGTGCTTTGTCCTTGATGATGTTACACATTAGTCTGTGAACAGATCCAGCGGCCCAACTATAATTGAAAGCAGCCCGCTTTGTACAAAATGCATACCTGTATTGAAATGTGTTCAATTTATAACGTGAAGATTAACTGAAAATCTATTCTTATATGGCATACTGGCATTAACTTTAATTTAGAGAAATTCAAGCAAGATACACATATGGGTGTCCAAAATAAGGTCCTCTATCTCCTTATCTCAGAAAGTATAAAAGGTAGAGAAAAAAGTTAAATACGAGTGTTTAACAAAAGTTAAAAGTGTTTTGTTTTTACCTGAATTTTTCATTTTTATAACTTTCTTGAATACAGGTTGTTCAGTTTCTCTGATCTAGGCATCAACTTTCTTTTTTTAAAATGGACACCCTATATTCAATTACGTTTTTGAACTCCCAATAAAATTCTAGGTCGACATTGTTAAGAGTACCCTATACCTATCACTTACCGTTACGAAGATTTTAGCATTTAAAGAAAAAAATCTTTAAAAAACACCTGCTCAAAAAATCCCGGCAAAACAAATAAGACATCCAAAAAAAAGGTAAATAGGGTTTATTTCGTAGACAATTAAACTCAGAAATTACTTCAGTGAATCGAATTCCTGATTAATATACAGGGTGTTTTTGACAGATGGCTCAAACATGTATACTTATGTTAAAACTCCAGAAAATCGAAAATCCCTTATGGAACACCCTGTGTATTATTATATTTTTGGATTCTCTATTAAATTTTAACCTTACTCTATATAACGTTGTCTATTGTTATTTTGCTTAGTTTTCAAGATATTGACGAAAATGTGGAAAAAATGTCTGCTATTAATCATAATCGGCTATTATTAAAAATATCTCTACTATTATTTGGTATATTATAGTAAGTGTGCTTACTACTGATTAAGAATATATTATTTTATTAAAAACTAATATTTTTTAAATTGTTTCATTAATTAATTAATATAAACAAATCTATGTTTGTAACATGAACCACAAATAACTAACAATAATCATAACAAATAACAATAAAAATAATAAATTAAATCAAGTGTCCTATATGTCCTCAATTTTCAGCTATACATGTTGTGTGTACATATAACTGCTAGTTTTCTTACAGCGCAATCACTTTGATTGAGCGCTTCAATTTTCATCGTGATTTTAATCTTTAAATCATCAACATTATTACTCTGAGTTTGATAAACTCAGGCTTTCAATGTACCCCATAAAAAGTTATCAAGTGGAGTTAAATCTGGGATTCTCGGCAGCCATGGGATATTCCCGTTTGGCCCTATCCATTCCACAAAATAGTTGTTAATAAAATTCCTTACAATTGCAGTATTGTGGCATGGAACTCCATCCATCTGATAGATGATCTGATTGGCATCTTCTTCGGCATCCAATAAAGGTAAAATGCAGGTTTGTAATAAATGCCATTTCCTGGTATTTTACCTAAGGTATCTGGGACCATTTAAATATTGGCCAAGAAAGACAGGGCCTAAAATGTGTCTCTTATAAATAGCGCACCAAACATTTTCGTCAATATCTTGAAAACTAAGCAAAATAAGAATAGGGAACGTTATATAGCGTAAGGTTAAAATTTAATAGAGAATCCAAAAATATAATAATACACAGGGTGTTCCATAAGAGATTTTCTATTTTCTGGAGTTTTAACATATACATGTTTGAGCCATCTGTCAAAAACACCCTGTATATTAATCAGGTAATATCGATGCATTGAAGTAATTTCTGAGTCTAATTGTCTACGAAATAAACCTTATTTACCTTTTTTTTGGATGTCTTATTTGTTTTGCAGAGATTTTTTGAGCAGGTGTTTTTTAAAGATTTTTTTCTTTAAATGATAATATCTTCGTATCGGTAAGTGATAGGTATAGGGTACTCTTAACAATGTCGAGCTATAATTTTAAGGAGAGTTCAAAAACTTAATTGAATATAGGGTGTCCCATTTAAAAAAAGAAAGTTGATGCCTGGATCAGAGAAACTGAACAACTGTATTCAAGAAAGTTATAAAAATGAGAAATTCAGGTAAAAACCAAAAACTTTCGTATTTAACTTTTTTCTCTACCTTTTATACTTTTTGAGATAAGGGGATAGAGGATCTTATTTTGGACATCCTGTACAATATCTAATTCTCCATACCTCCAATCTCTATACCCATCTGGTCTCCCATTTTTCCTTTATATGAAAACTGGTAGAGGTAAACGTCAGTGAAGTTCGACTGTAACTTCGCATGCCTTATAAGGGGTGTTGTAACTGTTTCATCACTGGTAAACTGAAATCGCAATCAATTTTTAGTAACCAAAGAGTAATATAATGTGACTATATTATATATCTATATTATATTTTTTCTAAAATATCTTGTGAATTATTATTATGTATGGTATATTAACATAATATACAAATTCTTTAAGGTCAATGCATAGACGATAGTTTAATGTTGTCAAATTAGTGCATTCCGATGCTGATTTTTTTCGTAACAATTTTTATGTGTTTATATGTTATGTGTGTGTAATATTTCTATCTATTATAATATCTATCGGTCTTACATTTTATTTTTTTCAATAATGATTTCAATAATTATGTTATTTGATTTACGAAATTGCCCTAATGCATCGACTTAGAAGTATATAGAGTATAGTAGAGAAGTTTGAGCAATTATGTAAGCTGCGAATATCACATTTTTTTGCGAAAAAAACTTCAAATAAGTAATGAGAAAAATAAATGAACTTCACTATAATTTAAACGTTTTAATATAAGCACGAATAATAATTATAGAGCTGTATAGTAGAGTCGTAGTATGTACCCTATTTTTTTGCAAGAGCAGCTAAAGACTTAATTTTTGGAAAGTTAAATCTATTTTTACTCTCATCCTCAGAATTCAACAATTTAAATATCAAACGTGTGACGTTTATTGTTGTTACTGAAACACTTTTCTCCAGGTAGTAGATGATTGCTGTAAGATTATTCTTTCAGCATTCGTCCACTACTATAGAACCTTCGCAGCTATTATAGAACCCAGTTTATCTTTCTATCATTGGTAGAGGAGCAAGAAGATAAGCTTGTAATAATTTCTGAACACAACTGCAATCTCTCAAAAGATAGAGTTCAGTTGGTTTTAATTGATAATTTATATAAATAAATGAGGTTTCACCTTCACCACTGCTCCTTGGTCATCGCTGAATGTTCCTTCAGTGTAAATTCGTCTCAATCTACTTCCAGCGGTTAATTTGTTTTCGTTAGTCATATTAAATTTATTTTTGATAAGATTCGACAAATCGCTGTCGAAGTATTCAGCATATGCCGCAGGTATCGAAGGATCTAAAATAAAATTCACAATTATCAGCTTTACAATTATGGTTATCAGCTTTATGGTAATCATATTTTCATACTGTTTTTCACGAGATAGATTTGCTCTTCGGAATTAAAGCCAATAAGTATGGGGACTTGATTTATATTTCCGGTTCTAATGTTTTCATGGAAAAGTCCTGTGACGAATGCATCTTCTAGATTTTCATTTTCAATTACAGGCAGCCATATTAAACTGTCTTTTTCATACAATCCCGTTTCCTTTCCTTTGTCAGGCTGTGTAAATTACTTTCTTTAGCTTATTGAGACATTCATATTAATTATTTTACTTACACTGACATTATTATTGCATATATCTGAAGCTGGAATGCTCTGCAATAATTTCAGTAGTTCTTTCGAATCATTTGTGGTGAAATTTGAGTCTAAACTACGTCCTAGTTCAAATGCGTAGAATCGAGCATACTCCTGATGTGTCCCCTGCATTAATGCACTCCCACTTTGTAAGATGGCGGCTCTAAATAAACCTTGAAAATAAAATTACTTGCAGGCGCTTATTACGGCCAAAATCTTATTCTACCTTTATTTCTTTGGCTAATTAAATGCATCGCCACAGATGCTCCTCCAGCACTCTGTCCTGAAATTGTTATTTTTTGTGGGTCTCCACCAAATAAATGAATATTATCGTGGACCCACTGTAGCGCTAAATGTTGATCCTTTAATCCTATATTTCCAGGTATGACTCCATCTTCGGTAGTAAGGAATCCTAAAGATAAAAATATTTAAACATTCTTGAAAGTTCCTGTATAAGTCGAAAGACGCAAAATGTCAAAGATATGGGGTGCTTTTGTTTCATAAATAAAATCACAGTTTACTTATATCTCAAAAATCATTTGAGGTACCTGTATACTTCGTTGATGAGACTGAATAAGTCTGAAACAGTTGTTGATTGTTTGATATTATAAATAAATGCTACTCATGTGGTTACAGTGCATTCAGTTCTGTATATACAGGGTGATTCTCGGTGGATGGAGTTTTAGAAGTATATGAAGAACGGGTAAATCAGTAATCAGTCTTTTTGAAAATTTGGTTACCAATTCAACCAGGCATGAATATATGAATAACAGATGGTTGACAGAATGCTGGAACTGGAATAGAATACAGAAAAAGTTTAATTTAGAAAGAAGGTGGACTTGCATGCGCCCTTGATTTTAACTTGTTTTACGTGGCTTCTGAAATATCCCGAAAAATCTGAAAATTTTAATTTCTAAATTTCAGGATCTTTTAGGAAACTCTTAAAACAACTTAATTCTGAATAGTGCTCTACAGAGGGCACAAGTTTTTCCTAGTCTCACGTCTTTTTATTCCTTTTACTTTCTCAGATTCTCTAGTTTTTAAAAATCTCAACAGTGATCGAACTTAAATAAGGCATCCTGTATACTCATCAATGCTTTTTATGAGGAACATATATGATTCTTATATAATTGTGATTGATGGTGAATGTTTTTTTTTCAATTTCAATAAATAAATATAGATATTTTTTATACTGGGGTAACTGATTTTCATTATTTAGTTTTCAGATAAAAACATGCATTAAATATTCACACCCGTCTAGCTCGATATTACAACAGAGAAAATGTGTATAAAATATGAATATGGCATATTATATTAACCTTTCAATATTAGATATGTTTTATAAAATTACCTAGTGGTCCCACACGATAACTTATTGTGACGATAATTAAATTGTGATCAATATAGTATTGAGGATGATATTGCTGAAAAATAGCTGTTCCAACTCTAAATGCACCTCCGTATATCCACACTAAGACAGGTAAAGGTATTTCCGAAAAATTTCCAGGTTTCTGAAACAGAATTTACCTAAATCTAAGCCCGTGAAACTAAAACGTTACCTGTATAAACTTGGAATTCTGTGTTAGAAGTTTTATTTTAAGATTAACTTAAATTTAGCGTTTATAATAATGAAAAGACATTGATAAGGAAAGAAAATTATTAGCAAATCATACCAGCGGTGTATAAACATTTAGATACAAACAATCTTCCGTTTGTGTGACGTCTGGGATGTCATTCTCCGGACCTTCACCACTCTGATAACAAATTTTTGTGTTTTGGGTAGTGTTTAATACTCCATCCCATTTGTTAGGAGTAACTGGCGGCTAAAAATTAACTTATTATATGTATGTATGATTAAAGAAATGCCTTTTGCTTTCTTACCTGAAATCTTAATTCGTCTACGGGTGGCGCTGCATATGGTATTTCTTGGAATGCATAATAAATATTTTCATTTGGGGAACTTAAGACGTGACCTCTTATTTGACCCTCCGGTAGAGTAACAAGTGTTGGATCATCCACCTGTGTATAAAAAAATTGATCTGCTTGAAAATACTAATGCGAAATGTAAGAAGTATAAGCCCGATTTGCTATTTTTTCACTATACAAGAAATACTATAGTTTTTTAACGATAAATAGGTACCATTCTTAGTATAATTAATATTTTCAAATATGTTAGATATTGTTCAGTAACTCCCATTTATCGCCATTTTAATATACAGGGATCCCAATGAAAATGAGGCACCGCTGTATAAGATATAATAATATGTCGTTCATATAACTACTCATATGACTTAATTATTGTCGCGCTCTCGTCTGTTTTTTTTATTTGAAGAGACTGATTTAATTTGCCGCATATTTGACTTATTATGTCGAGTGCCTTATCGCCCGTTGTTTTCTTAATCATTGTTTAGCATTATACGCAGAATGTGTAAGGTGAAGAAATTGTATTTACTATCGTACACATAACTTTTTTAACGTCTTGTAATGGTCTCGTTTTTAGTAACTAATAAAATACCTTTCTTAGTTGATTTAAACTAATAATTCTTATCTCATTCTGTGTTTTTACCTTCTTGTTAAACACGAATCCTGTACTTAAAGTATTATATGTATTCGGTATATTAAGTGATTATAATCCCAACTTCACTCTCTGTGTTTGTGCGTTAGGTCTATCTTCATACATAGTCCTAGATTTGCATAATATAAAGTTCAGAACAATATAGTGACGCCATCTCGTGTTAAGAACGGAGTGGATGGACAACGTAAGAGAACGGGAAGGGGGAGCGAAAAGATGGCGAGGAGACGCATTACCGAGCAGTTGGTGCAGAAGTGAGTCTGAATTTTTGATATAGAAAAAAGGTGATGCAACCAAAAATATTACGAGTGTAATACAGCAGCAACCCTGAATTTGATTTTCTATAGTAATTAGGAGAAAAAACGATCGTTTATTATGATTTCGTTGTGCTTGGACAGCAACGTATGAAAAACGTTAAGTTCTGCAACCCCTGTAGTTGATGTGAATACCTTATTATCTATCTATTTTGGAAGTGCTTCTTGAACTCCTTGCGTATACCGTGCCTTATTCTACTAACTTACCTATGCATAGGCCGTGTGTGCGAAAGAATTTAAGGGCCCTTACCATTACCTCGCGGACTGAAAATATCTAAAACTTACCTTTTTTATGTCGAGTTTAGTATATCCGAATTCTCTCTCCTGTATCTCTCTTGAGAGTACTTGTTAAAATATGTAACTTTATATGTTTCTATATGTGTTTAATATTCGTAAATGTATAGTTGAATATCATTACATTAAAACTAACTTTGTTCTTGTCAACTGTTTTTTTTTGCAATTGTCTTCACTTAGATAAGAACTATACCTTTACTCAATACCATCAAAAAAGATCAATTGATAGCGCCCAAGTTTGGCAGATAATAAATAACCCTGCAGTACTTCACTCTGCTCACCCCTGATAGAGAGTTTCAACACAGTAGTATTTTTTTAGTTAATAAAATAATTGAAGAGAAGTATCGTTATACTATTGGCGACCAACGTGCCGTTAATTCTTAGTATATTTTTGTACCTTTACCTAAAAATCTTAAATAACGAAAGTTGTCGTTATAGCCTGTGATAATTGTTTATCACTTATATTTATTTTTAGTTGGAAAATATAGAAAAGATGAGAAGTATATTGAAAGGGTACTGATAGAATTATAGAAGATGAGGACGCAATATCGCATTCTTCGTCAAATAGAAGAGATTATAATCCTGTTCGATTTTAACCCCTTGAGTCCAGGTGCGTGTAATACGCGCACAGAGTAACATTTCAAAATTACTAAAATTTATATTGGTTGTCCCAAAAGAAACATTTTTTTTTAAATGGAGCACCGTATATATCTATACATATTTGGGGAGATATACTCAAAAAGAGCAAGGTTTATTTTCAGCAATTCGGGAAAAAATGTCTTAAGAAGAATCGAAGTATTGTCTCTTTTTATAAACAACAATAATAATTGTGCAAGAGCAGGAGCTCCTTTGTTTTATGAAATGTTGTAGAAATATCGATTTTTTTCTGTTGCTTAACGGTATTTTCTTAGGAAACCTTCTGCTTTATTTATTTGACTGGCAAAGTTACTCCCAACTTCCTTTAATATTGATTGAATTCTCCAGCAAAACTTTTATTATTTGTAAGAATTCCATTGGTTTTATATTAATTAAATATTTTGTGTTACCTTTTTGTTGTAGACCATTTATTACCTGTGAGACACCTTCGGGGTTTTTGTTTTTTTTTTGTGGGTTACAGAAACTTTTCGTTTACTTTAATACAAAGTTTTTACTCAGGATTTTTAAACTTTTTGTAATATTTTATATTTTAGAGTCAAAAAGGTTTCTGTTGCATTATTAACATATACATAACTAATATAAAACGTTTTATATTCGTATTTGATAATTTTAATATGAATTTTAATTTTGACAGACTTGAGAGGCTTTAGTTGTATTGCCTCTGGAAATCCTACTGTCAGAAACTTGACTCAAAAAGAAAATATGTTTCGATGTATAAACAAATCTGAGATTGTTTTCTTCAAATATTATACCTACCTTGTTAGATGTGTACCAGTATTCTAATAGTATATTCTAAAAGCCTTTCAAAATGACCCTTTTGCTGAAAACGTTTCAGCATATAGAAGAAAAAAGCCTTTTCATCTTATACATATTCTTATGTAATATTCTATTATTAGGTACAATTATAAGGTACAATGTTCTAAAAGAAAAATCGGATTTCGAAAATATTTCCTTAACCTCTTAGTAAAATTAAGCAGCATGGAGCATGTAAATGTAACCTGTCTAGCATGTTGAAGTTTTCTAACGTAACAACTATAAAAATACAAGTCATTTTAAATGTTGTTTATCATTTTCAGTTGTTCATTCACTAAAATTTTGTAGCTTAAACTTAAAAGGTTCAATCACAATCACTCCTCGATCTGATTTGATTTCATTATAGTATGTTATCAAAGGTTTAGGTACATGATCATAAACAGTTACTAAAAAGTAAGTAGGTACTTACATCTGCTAAAGATAAACTAATTACACTGGAAACCAGCAACCACAACCTTCCACAGTTCATTTTTTTCAAACTGATTGAAAATTGGATGTACTTCACTTATATAAAGGTACTTATACCCAGGGTCCAAATGGTAATTTATGTATATTGAGAATATTCCACAACTATTTCCTAAATTAACTATTATCGATGTGCACGTTTTGTGATAACATAAATATTTTACTTAAGAGCTTTCAAAATATACATATTTTACATATATGCGATTGATAAGGTTTATAAAAATTGTTTAGATAAACAAATAGGTATTGTGTTCTTGAAAAGGGTTGTACCCTTTGGTGTGAATATAACACTGACGTAGTTTTCCACATAACACCAAAACTCTATACTGCACTCGACGCGCGTTTCGCCAACCAAGTTGGCATCATCTCGAGATGATGACGTTTCACCCGTGATTTTGGTAAGGTTTTTAGAGATATAGGTATGTTAGTGGTTTATTCATCGGGAAATAAACTACAACAACTTTTAAGCAATCCAAAAGACAAAACTAACGAAAAGTCGGGGATTTACGAAATTAGATGTAAAGACTGTAATCAAAAGTATGTTGGACAAAGTAGAAGGTCGATTCAAACTAGATTCAAGGAACGTATGGCTCATCTTAAATATGGTAGAACAGATAAGTCTAGCGCCACTAAACATGCGTTTGAGAACAACCATAAAATAGAGAGTAGCAATTTAAGAGTAATTAGGAATGTAACAAATTCTAGACTGCTGGACGTTTTTGAGAGTTTGGAAATTGCTAAACGTAAAAATAGTATGAATGATGACAGAGGGCCAATTTCATAAAGCCCACTTTACTGGTTAGTAAGTCACGGTTCACTGTTTTCATGTAGCCAAAAGGACCTATCTTCCTTATTTGAAGGCCTAGATGGTTGAGACTTCGCCCTTGGGGGCTTGTTCTGGCACCTCCAGAGGCAGTGTTGTCAGATTGTGCATAATTTCTCTAAAGCTGGGGAAAAAAGTAGATTTGGTAACGTCACACTCAGGCACCGTGTCGGTGATTTTGTAAAAATATAAATTGTCATTATTTCGCTATGGCCAGAATGTCATAAGTGAAAAGTTAAGCAGTACAGTGAAGTATCAGTTGAAGATTGGCATACAGAATGCTATTAAAAGTCAGTGCTACAGTACAGTGCTACAGAATTGAATTATGTAGCACTGTACAAACGCAGCATTGTATTTAAAAAAAAGTTTTGACAGTGTTAATTATCTCTAAAACAAAATTATATTTTGGACATCCTATGCCCAAATTAGAAATATTGAAAGTTTCAGTGCAAAGCTTAATGTCCCTGTATTCATAATGTAATTATTTTGAAAATGATTAAATTTAAGTATAGAGAAAGGGATAGTTGATTAAGGTCCCCCAAAAATAATTTGTAGAATCCAAATATGCAATAAAAAGTACACCATTTTAATTAAAATGGCGAAGTTAGTATCGACCTCCGGTATAACCCGAAGTGTAGCAGTTTTAAAAATATTTTCAATAAATAGAGCCCACTGTGTTTATTCTGATATTTACAGAAAGAAGTTATGAGCGGGTTTCCTATACTTCTAATGAACGAATTCAATCAATCATCCGGGTACCTATAACCGTCAGTAAATTAAAGAATGTCAGTTACATTTCAGTTTATTGGTTTTTAAAATTACAATATCAGTAATTAACTAATGGCGGTATAGCATATACGTCTATAATCCTTTCCCATTTTAGATACTCCTTCGGATTCTTCTGCATATCAAGAGTGTCGTTGATATTCAAATAGACCAAATTGTTTGGACTTACTTTTTCCCAAGTAACGTTATTCAGAAGGCTGTCTGGTTCTGGAGTGGGATTTCTGAAACAGGTTATTTATAAAAATTATTATTATTTCGTATTACCTATGTTGTAATAAATACTTACAAATATTTAACAAAATTGGACCACAATGTTAATAAACGATGACGCGTCATTTCATCTTCCGGATCGTCAGGTTCATCGGAGGGCGAGCGTGCATCCCATAAATAAGCTAAATCTTCAGCATGGCCAACACCTCTTACTCCTGTAACAGAAGCTGTTACTACATAATATCCTACATTGCTTGGCATGTAAAGCAAAACGCAAAATGTTGACCACGATCGTATGAAGTTTTTTAATGCATGTTTCAATGGACTTTTTTGATATTTTATAGAATTTCCTATAAGTACTCTGTCTATTTCCTTAGATTAATTTATGTTTATTTAAAGTGTGTTCCAGTGAAAATTTTTATACAGGGTAATTTTTAAAGTAAAAAAAGTTATGAAAATTTGGAAAAAACTCTTTTGGTACATGATAAAAATACAGCACAAGTTCAAACAACAGAAAAGCATGAAAGAAACATTTTGAGCCAAATTCTACAAAAAATTACTTTTGCATTTTTCTTCCTGTAAGTTGGTGAA
Organism: Pogonocherus hispidulus; assembly: GCA_963924545.1. NCBI lineage: Eukaryota > Metazoa > Arthropoda > Insecta > Coleoptera > Cerambycidae > Pogonocherus > Pogonocherus hispidulus. Next base: position 43,073,716 of record OZ004698.1, on the reverse strand, counting down.
AAATAAAGATATTGAAAAACCGTTTTGGCTGTTATTTTCTAAATAAAATTACCTATAGTTTGAGGCGCTGCATATAGTGCCAGTTAAGATTTTAGAGGTACAGTTGTTAGTGCTGAAAGGGTGATAGTTAGATGCTGACTAGAATAATTGTCAATATACGTCCCTCATTAATCTACCAAAACGGGTTTTTCCGAATTTTCTTATCTCTTTAACTTAAAAAATAATCCCGGATAAAAGTTCCAGTGGGACACCTTGTATGTGTATTTTATTAATTAAGTGCAAGCAGTGGGGTTATGTTGAAGGGCAGTATGTTTAAATATGGCAGATAACCATCAATTGTTGAATTTTGCAACATCATCGTATATTAGAAAAATGTCACTGTCATGGAGTGTGGAAAGATAAGCTCGTAGTAAAAATCCGCTATAAAAAGATAAGTGGATTTTTAGTCATTTATTTATTTTATCTTGAAAATGCGAATTCATCTTCGATAGTATTTCTTATTTATGTTCATTTTGGATAGTTTTTAAGTATATGTTTGAAAGTCAAACAGAATGTATCAAAAAGTTGCACCCCTATCTCTCACAATGTGTATAATCGAGACAGGAAAATTAGACTAACAAAATGCAGTGCGTTACATTTAAACTCACAAAGATTCCCTCGCTTAAAGTGGTCAACATCTGAAATGAAAAATGAAGTACTTGGTATATTATTGAATTTATTTTAATGTAAAGACTCTCGTGCTCTTTTTAGAACATTTTGAAAACCTTCATAAAAAAAGTAATAAGCAATTTTACACCTGTTAAAATTTACATAAAATACTAATAATACTATCGAAATAACTTCCGAGTTTATGACGGACTAGTGGCCAAAAATCTTTCTCGTCGCAAGCATATCTTTGTTGAAAGTGCTTAGAAATGTTTTCTATAATTAATATTAAAAATCTAATGTCACTAATGTCACTGCACAAGTCATGAACCGTCACGACCTATCATCTGTTCGTTTCTAACAGCGGATGTTACAGTTAATTATGTACTTTGTCCTTGATGATGTTAGGTACACATTAGTCTGCGTGTGAACAGATTCAGCATCCCAACTATAATTCAAAGCAGCCCGCTTTTTACAAAATGCATACCTGTATTAAAATGTGTTCAATTTATAACGTGAAGATTAATATCGGTGTGAAGTTAGCAACGGTTTTTCCAGCAACGGTTTTTCTCAGCAACGGTTTTTGCCGGCAACAGTTTGGGAATCTACCACGTCGATAAAGGCGTATGCAATAAAAAATGCAGCGGGCGATATAATAAAACGTCCAGCAAAAAATAGTTTACGTTGTCGAGTGACTATTTAGCCAGGGAACTGTCACACGAGATGTGTTTAAGCCGTCCCACACAGTCAAATCATTTGTACGCCCGTACCAGTGGCGTAGTAACTGAATAATGAAAAAATAATGAAAAGCCCAGGAAAAATACAGTTTACGTTGTCGATTGTCTATTTACCTAAGGAACTGTCAGCTGAGATGTGCTTAAGCTGTCTCACACGGTCAAATCCTTTGTACGCCCGTACCAGTGGCGTAGTGACTGAATAATAAAAAAATAATGAAAAGCCCAGGAAAAATACAGTTTATGTTGTCGAGTGACTATTTAGCCAGGGGATTGTCAATTGAGACGTGCTTAAGCCGTCCCACACGGTCAAATCATTTGTACGTCCGTACCAGTGGCGTGGTAACTAAATTATGAAAAAATAATGAAAAGCCCAGGAAAAATACAGTTTACCGTGACCGTGTGACCGTAACCGTGTGAGACCGTGTGAGACAGCTTAAGCGTGTCTCAGCTGACAGTTCCCTGGCTAAATAGTCACTCGACAACGTAAACTATGTTTTTGCTGGACGTTTTATTATATCTCTCGCCGCATACGCCTTTATCGACGTGGTAGATTCCCAAACCGTTGCCGGCGAAAACCGCTGCTGAGAAAAACCGTTGCTGGAAAAACCGTTGCTAACTTCACACCGGTAAGTTATACAATTATACCTAAAGATATATTGTGGTTTATATAACCTTCTCAAAATTTTGAAGCCAACTAAATTCATTTATCAAAACTGGTTTACTTAGTTCATAAAATCTTCACGTGCTATTTTTATATCTTCTAAAGCTTTTCCCCTCTTTTAGGGTTTTTAATTATCTGGGGATTCGCTTGCCAATCCAATCAAAAGGCTGATATTTTATTCCGTTCCGTAAAAAAATTAAATCCGCAGCAACAAGAAGCATAGTGTTGAATATGTTCAACATTAATTCTACTGCCAAAGGAATAGCTTGATGGCAGGTTATATTAGTATTTATCAGGGTTAGAGATTGAATTATCAGTTAACATAACTTGACATGCACTGAATGGCTAGTCCGGTGCTTTCACTCAAAATTGTTTCTAAACTCTCTTATCTTCGTTATTTTGCTTTCTAGTAGATATATTTAATTTTTTTACTTCTCGTAACTTTATTGTTTCGAGGATTGATACATATGTTTAATCAATCATTCTTTTCTGCTTGTAGCTTCTTATATGGCAATCCGGAATTAATTTTAATTTAGAGTAATTCAAGCAAGATACATATACAAAGAATATACAAGATTTAATTCACCATACCTGCACACTCTACATCCATCTGGCCTCCCATTTTTCCTTTATATGAAAACTGGTAGAGGTAAACATCAGTGTAGTTCGACTGCAACTTCGCATGCCTTATAATGGGTGTTGTAAATGTTTGATCACTGGAAAACTGAAATCGCAATCAATTTTTAGTAACCGAAGAGTAATTTAATGTGACTAGTGACAATAAATAAAATTGTCATATGTCATATTCCGTTTTTCTAAAATTTCTTGTGAATTATTACGATGCGTAATATTTTAATATATTATACGGTCACACAAATTAGTTCATTCTGCTGCTGACTATTTTAACAATTTTTATGTATTCCTCGTTGAAATAATTTGTAGCAAATCATAAAAAAATATTGTTTATTATAATATCTATCGATCTTACATTTAATTTTTTTTTAATAATTATTTAAATTATTATGTTATTTGATTTAAGAAATTTTCTTTTATTGTATCGACTTTGAAGTATATAGAGCATATAGATTATGCATTCTTTTAACAAGTTTGAGCAATTTCGTAAGCTAGCGAATATCACTTATACAAAACGACATTATTCCGGAAAACAAACGGACTGCAGTATAATTTAAACATTTTAATAGAAACACGAATAATTATGAAGCTCTATAGTATTATCTCTATAGTAAAGGTCTTAGTATATACCCTATTTTTTTTACAAGGGCTAAAGACTTAATTTTTGGAAAGTTAACTCTATTTTTTGTTCTCATCCTCACAATTCAACTATATAAACAGTAAATGCGTGACATTTATTGTTGATTATTGTTATTGAAACACTTTTTTCCAGGTAGTAGATGAATGCTGTAAGATTATTCTTTCAGTATTCATATACTACTATAGAATTTTCGCTTTCATCATTCTATAACCCAATTTATCTTTCTTTCATAGGTAGAGAAGCCAGGAGATAGGTTTGCACACAACTACAATCTCTCAAGAGATAGAGTTTCGTTTAATTTAATATACATAAATAAAAAAGATTTTACCTTCACTACTGCTCCTTGATCATCGTCGAAAGATCCCTCAGTGTAAATTTGTCTCAATCTACTACCAGCGGTTAATTTGTTTGCTTCAGTCATATTGAATTTATTTCTGATAAGATTCGACAAATCGCTGTCGAAGTATTCAGCATATGCCGCAGGCATCGAAGGATCTAAAAGAAAATTCTCATACACACAGATATATAGATACCTGTAATAGCTGTTTAGCTATGATGTTTTAAGAAGAGGGTATAATAATTACAAGTTATAAAGTAAATAAATAGGATAAACAAAAACAGTTTCACTGCAATGTTTAAGTGCAGCCTTATGGTAATCATGTTTTCGTACCGTCTTTCATGAAAAAGGTTTCCTCTTCGGAATTGAAGCCAATAAGTATGGGGACTTGATTTATATTCCCAGTTCTAATGTCCTGATGGAAAGGTCCTGTGAGGAACGCATCTTCTAGATTTTCATCTTCAATTACAGGCAGCCATATTAAACCGTTTCCTTCAATCAATCCAGTTTCCTTTCCATTGTCAGGCTGTGTAAATTATTTTCTTCAACTTACTGAGACATTCATATTAATTATTTTACTTACAGTGATATTATTATTGTTTATATCAGTAGCTGGAATGCTCCGCAATAATTTCAGTAGTTCGTCGGAATCGTTTGAGGTGAAATTTGAGTCTAAACTACGTCCTAGTTCATATGCGTAGAATCGAGCATACTCCTGATGTGACCACTGGCATAAGGCACTCCCACTTTGTAAGATGGCGGCTCTAAATAAACCTTGAAAATAAAATAATTTGTATGTGTTGATTAGTGCTTATGTCATGGTTTTACCTTTATTTCTTTGACTGATTAATTGTAATCCCACAGATCCTGCTCCAGCACTTTCGCCTGAAATCGTAATTTTTTCAGTATCTCCCCCAAACAAATTAATATTCTTCTTGATCCACTTTATGGCAAAATGTTGGTCTTGCAACCCAAGATTTCCAGGGATAACTCCATCTTCAGTAGTAAGAAATCCTGAAAAATGTGCAAGTAACTAAATTGTCTAAAAATTGCGCTTATATAAAAAAAAAAAAATGTTGAACATATTAAATTGTAGCAAATAACTACAAATAGTAAGGACATCAGTAAGACTATTCTCCATCTGCAAACACCTTATTTAAATAAGGACTAAAACAAATCAAGCCAAAACAACTATTCTCCTGGCTATATGCCGCGCCGAGCGCTGAATTACAAAGCAAGATTTGCCGTATTTTGGTCTAAACACAGTTAGAATCAAAAATACAAGGATTCGGATTCAACAACTACGAGGAAATACTCAGACCACACATCGTAGGACGCCACTAATTGCAGACCGGTTTCGACCTTTTTATGATCTCATCAGTGCAATATAAGTGAGCATACCTACGAATGCGAAGACCTGAGTATTTGGCACAATAAGTATGCCTTGCGTACGCAAGCCCTATTGGCGCCACCTCTGGATAGTTTTCGCATCACAATCCAAACCAATCGTAATGGGGTAAATCCAATACAATAACAGGTTGTAGAAACTAGTCCTAGTACTTGTCAGATGGCATGATCACTTCTATTGCACTGATGAGATCATAAAAAAGTCGAAACCGGTCTGCAATTAGTGGCATCCTACGATGTGTGGTCTGAGTATTTCCTCGTAGTTTTCGTTGCAATCCGAATCCTTGTATTTTTGATTCTAACTGTGTTTAGACCAAAATATGGCAAATCTTGCTTTGTAATTCAGCGCTCGGCGCAGCATATAGCCAGGAGAATAGCTGTTTTGGCTTTATTTGTTTTAGTCTTTATTTAAATAAGGCGTTTGCAGATGGAGGATAGTCTTAATGATATCCTTACTATTCGTAGTTATTTGCTATATGCATGCCATCTGACAAGTAGTAGAACTAGTTTCTACAACCTGTTTTTGTTTTGTTGCATGTAACAATTATTGGTTGCTTCACTAATATATTCGATGTATTTCTAAAACTATTACTGAATTCGTAACATTTATCAAAAATACCTAGGGTTCCAAGTCGATAATTTATTGTGGCAACAATAACATTGTGATCAATAAAATATCCAGGTTGATGTATCTGAATAATGCCTGATCCACTTTGATATGCACCTCCGTGTATAAATACTATAACAGGCAATGGGGTTTCAGAAGAATCTCCAGGTTTCTAAAACAAAATACAAATGCTCCTAAATCTAGATTCCGTCACGGAATTACCACTTCAAGAGTTTTCACAAAACTTAGCTAACATTAAAAGCTTCCATATGGATTAACAATTACAAGGGTATTTTTTACATCACCGTCTTGAAGAACACTGTTTTAGTAATCAAGTGAAATTTCAGTTAGCTGGAAAGGTATAATAACGAGTTGAAAAAAGGAAATCTTACCAGGGGTGTGTAAACGTTTAGGTACAAACAGTCTTCAGTTTGTGTTGTGTCAGGAATATCTGTGTAATCTCCACTCTGATAACAAATTTTAGTATTTTTCGTGGTGTTTAATATTCCGTCCCATTTTTCAGTTGCCGCAGGTAGCTAAAAGTTAACTTATACAATTGAGAAAACATATTTTGTTGTCTTACCTGAAATCTTAATTCTCCTATAGGTGGCGCTGCATAAGGTATCTCTTGAAATGCGTAATAGGTATTGTTGTTTGGCGAGCTTAAAACTTGACCTCTTATTTGACCTTCTGGTAAGGTGACTAGTATCGAATCGTCTCCCTGTATATGAGAAACTACTGTATGACAATTGCAACTTATTATATTTATTACATATACATTATATTTATAATATAACTTATTATATTACACCTCTTAAAGATAGTGTGTAGGTCTGATAACATAAAATATATGTATAAATAAAAAAATCGTCTTGACCTAAAATCCAGCTTCTTCTGTACTACTTTTTACCGAAATTGTTCAAATTGAATCATAACTAAAATATTAACAAGTGAGTTCTGGTTATTATTGGACTACACTGTATACGAGATGTTGATGTGGCTTAACATCTTTGACAGGTGTTATTAATATTTATATTTATTTATTTTTACTCGATATTCTGCGACGCTGTGAAAAAGATAATGCTAAATACACTGTAGTTTTTAGGTTATAGTGTTGACTGTAGGAATTAATAAGACGCGCAAGTCTACACTTATAGTTTGACATTCTTGTGGATAGTACCTATAGTAGATTTTAAAATGCTGGCTCTAAAGAATATCAGCAGAATTCAGATCAGATCCACAGAGATAAAGTTTGTGAAGTGGATTTGATTTATTCCGATTTTCCGATTTTTAAATGTGATCCGCGCATGACATAATACTAAACATCTGACCACTTACTACTACTAGTAAAAAGAAATTGAATAGCTACTTACATGTACTATGCATAAGATTACACTTGAAGTAAGTAAATACAACCTTATAAGTTTCATCATTTTTGTATCTGATAATCTACAATTGGATGAATTTTATTTATGCAGCTACATCCAGGCTGCAAATGATAACTAATGATATTTTTTATCGAGTAAATTCTATGATTACAATCGTCTCAATTCATAAATATTATCGATATTTGTTATTTAAGTGTTCCACTTGTACGACCGTCGATTGAATGATTTTATAATTTTATAATTTATTTGACAGTATTCCATATTTCCGAACAAATGTGGTATAGCAATCACTTGATAGCTTGACATATCTATGAAATAACATTAAAAAATAAAAACTATTTCTCACGGGCGGCGCCTCCAAAATCTCTATACGGCGAAATAATTTTTTGTTAGAATTTTTGCCTTCAAATCACAAAATACAATGAATTTCTATTCACTTCGCAGTGAATAGTAAAAAGTATCTTTAGTTTCGTTGAAAAGGCAAAAATTATTTGAAAACATTCAAAATTTAAGAAAATATAGGTCTAAATGTGGCCAAAAAAATAAATGTCCAGTAAAGTAAAAAATACCACCTCACAAATAGATTTTACTTCTTCAAAAATATCTAAATGATCAAAATACATAAAAAATATTTTCAACCCAAAGGCGTTTTCTTAAAATGGAATAACAGAATAACGGTGACATAAATTATATTAAATAAATATATTATAACAGCTATACTACGTTTTAAGGGTGACGTTAAATTGCGCACTAAAAGATAGCTCTTTGATTGGCTGAGATCAAATCGTTTGCACACAGGCCAATTTCAACTTTCCACAATAAGACATATGACATTTGTTATTAATGAAAGTTGTTATCTGTGTTCTGTATGATAATCCATTTCGTTTTGTGTTTTTTCCCTATGTATTTCTTTGTTGCTGAGTATTTATTATAAACAGTTCTTTTCAGAACTAATTGTCTTCATTTTTTAAGAATTGCGATTTATGGATGCTGTAGCATGTACGAGTGCCGGTATATATATATAGTAGGCGGAATGTCTTCACCGAAGAAACGCCAACGAAAATTAGGACATATTCAAGTTAATAATTAGATAATATGGAGATTTACTTGTAGATTAGGAAGTATTTCTATAGAGTTCAGTAACTGAAATAATAAATAGCAACGTCACTAACTAAAGTTTAGTATTTTATAATTTGATTCGAAATCGATATTTAAAGAAATCTTAACCTTAACCGAGACCTTAACCCTACTTTTTAAAACTATGAGCATTTAGGTTGTGTTCCGATATTATCCGCGACCAACCAGGATTTCGGTTAACCGAAATATTGGTAAACCTGAAAATTTTGTAATTAAGGAACTGGCTGGTTAATCAACATGGATGATGAATTGTTTTTATTGGGATTCATTCAACCTTAAATACCTTCATATTCCGTGCTTAACTATTACTCTAGTCTTCAGTCAAAAAATAAATGAAACAGCAGATAATTTGGTAAATTATAGTAAGATATAAGTAGTTTATAAGTAGATATAAGTGTAGCTTTCAGTCGACTTGGTCAAGTGGACTACAGAATACAATACAGAAAAGTAGAATTTATAAATATTTATTATAACTCTTAACGCAGAACACCACCCCATCTGCCTTCACCATATAGGTAAACAAAATATAATTAAAATCGTTGAGAGAATTGATTTTTCTTCTCTCAACGCTAAAACCTAACCTGCTAACTCTTCGGTTGACCAATGTACCGCTCCCAGAGCACGGTCAATATTTTGACGTTTGGTTAACCATTTTCAGGTGACCACAGTTCCAAAATTAAACAATTTTCAGGAATTTTTATTTAATGGAACGCTTAACCGGGATTTTGGTTAACCAAGTTTAATATCGGAACACAACCTAAATTAGGTACCAACCTTGAAAGTGTTCCCCTTTGTAAATTTGACTTATGATTTCACTGTTCCTAATTAAAAAATGAAGTTATAATATGTATAAGTATATAATAAGTTATAATAAGTATATAATTTGTAAACTTTTATCTGTGAATATTAATTTAGACTATTTTTAAATTATGTGACGTTGTGCTTAGTATTCGACTCGAAAGCCAGGAGGAGCAGTCGCCCCCTCTACCCTCCTTTGGCAGTGCTGCCCATGGACACAGAAGTAAAAAAACTTTTAACACATATATTATATTACAGACCTTAGGCACTTTATAATGGAGCTTACCCCAGTTTACCCTATAGCGTCCATTTTGAAACCACTTTGGTTTCATATACTTATCTTAACCGATTTAAATGATAACGGGGTGGGGCGGGGCCATATTATGTGATGCGTCATATACCTATAAGTTACAGAGACAATCTACTTAACTTTGTTTGTGATATTGTAGAATTTATTGTTAGATAATTTTAATAATTTTTCTCATTCACACGTTCTTATGTTCTTTTCAGATTTCAGGAAAATATAGGTTATCTGATATCCTAGCGCCTTCGCCATATATTCAAATGTTTTACACTTTGTGTTGTGTGTATACAGTGAGGACATAAAGTCCGCCCCCCCCCCTCCCTCTAATTTTTCAATCACTGGGTAGATTGTGATGAAATTTGGAACATTTTTTTAAATGGAAATGGGGGTCGAGTAATACCTCATTTTGAAGCTATTTTTATACTCAAAACATCCCCCAATTTTGAGAACATTTGGTTCAGTAATTTCCAAATGAAAACCAGTAATATCAGTTTATAACCTAATCTTTTTACCTCGTAATCTTTATAATAAAAAAAACACACCACAGAAATGGAAAACCTCCCTTCTGAAAGCCTCAGGCTTGTGTAGAGGGAGGGTACACATGAAAAAAACGCAGACACACAACCATTCCCTGGGAGAGGTGCCATTTCTCCCCTAGCGAGATTCGAACTCGAGCCGCGATACACCCATTCTGTTAGTCACAAGCTACCACCCAACACCTAACAGACTGAGCTATCGTCGCGGCAACAATAGAACTTACCCATGGAACATTTATTTGTCAGGGGGTTCATGGTGGTCATTTTCAACATCTTTTGAAAATCTTACGTGTTTTCTAAATTTGTTTCTGCCTCTACGTTTAATTTAAATTATTTCATAATTTTTTAATTTAGGTTATTTTAGGTTAGGGACGGTTTATTGTTATTTGTTTACTTTTAATTTTTGTTTTGCTTTGAATAATTTACAATAATTTGTAAATATGTATGTAAAAAAATTATATAACAGAAATCGATATACTGGTTTTTATTTGGAAATTACTGAACCAAATGTTCTCAAAATTGGGGGATGTTTTGAGCATAAAAATAGCTTCAAAATGAGTTATTACTCGAACCCCATTTTCATTTAAAAAAATTTTCCTATTGCGCGTCCAGCTGTCACTTTGACATTCAGAGCTGTCATTGATGTGTCGAAAAATGCAGAATTTAGTCATATATTATCGTTCCAAATTTCATCACAATCTACCCAATGGTTCAAGAATTAGAAGGGGGTATTTAGTATTAGTATTTAGTATTTTGGTAATCAGAAGTGTTTGACAGTCAGTACTATCGATTCCGTTAGCAATATTTCTCATAGTGTGCCCTGGGAATATAAAATTCAATGAAATGTAATAGCCCATGTTAATTGCCATTAGTCAAATGAAATGGGAAACCCGGTATGTAAATACTTACATAATCCAATTTTTGTTTCTGTTATTTAAAGTCGGCCTATTTCTATGACTAAGGACAATCATCCATTGGCTATTATTATATAGACTAGAGACGTTCGGATATACATCCTATTCGGGAGATAGAGATGGTCTGAAATTATTTATATAAACCTCACTTATATTTGTAAAGCTTCTGTGAATTCACCGACGTACACTAGAACGCTATCATAGCTTACCCTTATTATCCAGTAGATATTAATTATTTCCAAGGAAAAGGATCATTTTACCCTTTTTGAAATGAAATAAAGAAGTATAAACACACCAAAAATATTGTTGTTGATATAATTATTTATTATTTTTCATCATTATATCATTATTAATTAATAACATTATTTTATTGTTGTTATTATATTATTATTACTTATATATAAACACATTAGACCTATTAAAAGAAGGATGGGTTTTATAAGTATATTTATTTGCATTTGAGTGGTTATAAGTATTAAAGAATTTACAATCTATTTATATACAAAACATAATTATATTATTTGTAAATGTCTCGATATATATTTCATACTTATTCGTATAATGTTTTAGTGTACTTATTTTACTTTATTATTATTATATTATAATTATATAATCACAATATCTATAAATAATGAATTCATAATCCTGTCAATAGCCTAGAGTTTAAACTCTTGGTCTTTATAGATAGCTAGTTGCTCAGGAGGACCCGGGAGTTTTTAATAAAATTTTTACTCGTATATAAAGTTTGCTCTGAAAGATAGGTTGGCAAGCAACTATGCAGGCAAGCTAGGATAGAAGAAATATCTACCATGTGTTATTCTGAGGAAATTAACATATAGTTGTGAGCCTCCTTAACTAATGAGGGTTTCCAGGTTTCCCTCAATCATCTTATGTAAGACAATATTTGAGATTACTAAAATATATAATGGATTGAATTTGTAAGACAAGATCGTACAAAGTTTAGAAAATCAACATATTCCAAGCCTATGACAGAAAGTGCACTGCTAAAATGTGTGAACAGGAAACAAAAAATTTTTTGTTATAATAATTTTTAATTTTAAAGATTACAGAATGTACAATTTTAATAAAATAAGACATATATAGTTAAATAATTTATAATTCGTAGATTTAACAACGTAAAATCTGTTTTTCATTAAAAAAAATTCTCCCAACTTGACTTTCAACATTTGAGTATGCGTACAGCAGAAATTGTGCTTCAATTTATTGACTAAGGTATATTAAATTATAGAATTAGAATTTGTTTTAATTTCTTGGCCAATTTTATGGATATGTAATAATAATAATTTGCATTTATATTTACAAATTAACAATATAACTGTTTGATAGTGTTCAGCTGATTCTACAATTTCTGCCGAGGAATATTGTTACATGTAAAACTTTACGCCGTTATTATTTACCATTGTAGTTAATGAGTTTAGATAAACACATGGTTTGCATGTATTCGTTATTAGTGACATGACGAAAATAATAATTTAGCCATGTACATAGTTCTCACTGTTGACAAGTTTTTTAGAACCTGACCAATAATGTCTCCCATGTCTCTTTACATTACATATCAACCTTAAAGACAAAAAGTAAACTATTTCCACTATGGATAAGAACGAGAATCCGGTGAATAAACCGAGAATGCCACCGCAGTTGGCTAAGAAATCCGTCAGGCCATACAGTTCGTTTCTTTCGGAAGTTATGAACTGTTGCTCCTTGAAGAACACCGTTAGCCTTGACAGTTGAATCCTGAAATGAATAATAGTTTTGTAAGTAAATTTGACTTGATATTTATAACTTTGAAAGAATTTAAATGCAAATACAGAGCGTATTTATCTAGTGCTACATTCTTGCGATATTAATAAAAACAAGGATAATATCTCTATCCCTCATTCTCATAGTAATGATGAGTATCAGAGTCACCGGCTTGTGTGGAAGAGGCAGCGGAATATTATATTGCGCAGGCCGCAAATGCGCAGTCGAACGACGTGCAATCATTTTGTAATTCTAACTACCATTTACTACGAGAATAAGGGAAACCTAGAAAATATTAATAATTAAAGCAAACAGTAGATTGTCTGCCATTTATACAGCGTGGTTGTGGTACTGGTTGCATATTAGAACCAGTAACAATTATATATACACTGAATTAATATAATATGTGGGAGTAATATACCCTTTTAGTGGCGACGCCAATACGTCTAACTTATAGACAACCCTACATCAGATATTATCATAACATAATTTTTCCTTGAATTCCTAGGTCGATATTGCACCTTATGTACTCAAAATTATAATATATATTTAAAAGAAATTAAACACTTAAATAGTTATGTTAGTAGTGGTGAGAAAAACACGGTAGTGCCCTCTTTGCTACTATCTGTCTGACAATTATAATTATATTATTATGTATGTCAAATTGACAGACAGATAACGACCAGCTTTTTCGCAGGTGCCATTACAGCAGTGACCTCTACTGTCTTTAAGGAAGACAATCCTACTTATTTATTTGAAGGAGATGCCGAAAACAACTACTCCACGGAAAATATGCCCCGACTGGTATTGCATTAAATCGGCATCTCTATAGTCCATCATCATCGAGTCCACTACCTATGGCGCTCTGATGAGCGCAAAATAAGCCCGAAACAGGTCAGTGTCTGGTAGTTGGTCTCGATGAACGATGTGGCGATTCCTATGGAGATGCCGATGTAATGCAATGCCAGTCGGGGCCCATTGACCGTGGAGTAGTTGTTTTCGGCATCTCTTTCAAATAAATTAATTAGTTGTTAAAAAAGTGTTTAATTAATTTAATTTTTTTTTATAATATTTTTGTTTAGACAAAATCGAAATATCATTTGTATTATTACTTAATTTTATATCAAACTAAAAACCACTGGTGAAACTTAGTTAATTTGTCATATATTTATTCTTGTTGCATCTTGAAAGGGGTTGGAACCTTTGGTGTGAAGAAACACTGACGTAGTTTTCCACATAACACCAAAACACTATACTGCAGTCGACGCGTGTTTCGCCAACCAAGTTGGGATTATCTGGAGATGATTAAAACTAAAGTTATGCTAAGATTGTGCCCTACGATCCTTATGATCTATATATGTATATCTACACTATTTCACTGAACCGTAGAAATAGTTTAGGTATAAATAGGACATATATTAGTATAGGTTTAGTTTTTATCATCTCCAGATGATGCCAACTTGGTTGGCGAAACGCACGTCGAGTGCAGTGTATTGTTTTGGTGTTATGTGGGAAACTACGTCAGTGTTTTCTTATTGTATTTTATACAGTGGTTTTTTGCAAACTTTTGGAAGTTTACTTTGGTACTATATTTTCAATCTTTAATTTGAATACTTTAGATTTCCTATATTTTATTATTTTACAGGTGGTGTAATCCCAAAATAAACTACAATGAATCATACAGCTGCACCACAAATGTTTTATTGTACAGAAGGATGTTTTTGAAAAATTAAATATTTTGAAAAATGGCAGAGCTATGCCAAAATTATTTGAACACCTTGTTCAACAGAGAGATGAATATTAATGGTGAGTAAACTATGATGAATTACGAAGAACTATTATTATTTTTATGTCTCTACGGATGTACTTTTCTGTTTAGTCAAATTTTCTAAAAAATTGTCAATGTTAACATGATTAAGTATCTAATAATTGGAGTTATTACCCAGGAAATTCATTTATATCTGATCTGAATCCTTCAAATATCTTCTCCCACTTGTACGGAACTTGAGTAGCCTCGGCGTCATAACTCAGGGAAGTACAAGCAGGTAGGCAGTTACAGTTTGTGGAATCTTCAGTTTTCATATCTTCAGTATCATAAGTCGATATCTCAGCTTCCACTTCTCTTTCAAGCAATTCATCTGAAAATCGTATCAATAGAGCCTTTGGCTAAATCAAGAGAGGGTGTAACTTTCGGGTGTAATGAAAATAAAGTCACCAAGTTTTAATGAACAAGCTTGGCTAATATGGCTTGCTTTTAAAATCTGAAATAATATAGTAGTGAAAATAGTGAAAACTGAAATATAAAAAAAGTTCATGTGAAAATTCAGGTCCGTTTCTTTGTAAAAAAAAACAAAACAAGTCAAATAAATATTATACTTAGGGGTTACACCTTTTGATAAATAAACTGTCAAAAATAATTAAAGAAGACACGACAGGAGAAAATCATGCATTAAAAAGATTTTATAATTCCTTTCGAATAAAACAATGACAATATTTTGACAATAGTCTATATAAATCATCTAACGTAGTATTTGCTTGCAATGAAATACTGGTATAAGATGAAAGGCCGCATTTGCGTTTACATAAAGTAACTTTTTCATTAATTTTTTTAACTACAAGATTATATGTTTCTTACTTGATTTGAAATTATTTAATTTAAAATTAACACTGTTTGAAATTTGGAACTTTGAAATTACGTCTTCATCTAAACTTTCCAGGATATGAATATGATCACTTATATATATTTTTTAATTTTTCAAAATATAAATGTAACCAAATGGGAAATACCGAACTGTATGATTTGGGATAAACAAACATATCGAACTCTGTTGAAAAATTTAGCTAACTACCAGAGATTTTTTTCTGCTGTTGCAATTTCCAAAAAATACTTAAATTTCCATCCAGATTTAAGCTTTTTATGTAACTTCGTACCTAAATATCTCTAATCTTTTAGAATAATCCTGTCTGTGCTTAAAATAAACATTGTAGAACACAGTCTACAACAACGCAACAACTATTAGGCATCAATCTCTCTGAATTTTTGATAGGGTACAAATTGTTTTGAATTTTATATATTTCTAACTATAATTATTGCATCCTTTTCTATTCTGTTATTTCATAACTTAATATAACCTAAGCTATACTATAAAATGGCTATTTGTATTGACTGTTCAATGAAAACCCAACCTGTTAACCCAAAATGTAAATTAACTACACTGAAGAGGAGCGAATACTTCGAAATATTGATATAAGTTACGGCCTCATTATTGCCCTGTAGGGACCGATACAAATTACTTTCTCCACTATTATTATTATTTCTACAGTGGTTACTTACTTTGGGCTTCGAATATACATTTCAAGCTTCCTGCGCCACATATTGGAGTAGAATTTTCTCCTGAAACATGAAATCATATATTTAAAGTGTTTTAAGTAGGTCTACATCAATTAATCTGGTCTCTTTTAAAAATTATACGTAAATAGTAATATATAACTTTCGATTTGACAATGGTATTATCAATGACAATATTATCTTTTTATTGGATGTTCCAGTTTACAGACGTGTCTACTGGACACTGTCAACAATAGTTACAGACTGTAACTACTTTAAGTAACTGTAACTGCCCACATAATCATCTGCATTAATGTGATTAAATAAAGTTCAACATTTTTGCTTAATTCAGTCCTATAGTTGATTATGAGAAGATCAATAACTTACCATATACAGGGTTCGTCAGTGAAGTGGAAAAATTTAACGTTTGTGTGAGGGCGCTGAAGTTAATGATAAATTGTCAGTCATTTAACGCCGTTGAGTAAACATGGAACAAGGGCTCATCGTCCTTATCGTTTTATAAAAATGTTGACTCAGCGACAACTGTGAGAAGGTTATTTTGGAATCAGTTCAATATTCCGGGTCATGGGCGAGTACCGTCTATTCACGCAATTAATTGCTGGGTACAAAAGTTTGAAGAAACTAGATCTACTTTAAATTTAAAACATAAAGGAGCAGCAAGAAGTGTTAGAACGACAGAAAACATTGATAGAGTTCGATCTGTCATAACACGTAGTCCAAAATGTTCTGCGATTAAACATGCATTGGCATTGAATATCAGTGAACCATCGGTACGTCGATTCTTACAACGTCAAATCTTACGTAAGGACTTAAGTTTTCACCCCTATAAAATTCAAATTGTCCAAGAATTAAAAGAAGCTGATTTGGTTACTAGTATGAATTTTTGTCTAGAAATGTTGCAGTGTTTAGATAGTGAAGAAAACTTAATTCACCATATGTTTATGTCAGATGAAGCCCATTTTCATCTTAACGGCTATGTAAACAAACAAAATAGTCGATATGGGAGCGCTGAAAACCCACTTCAGTTACATGAGCGACCCTTGCATAGTCCTAAGGTGACAGTATGATGTGATCTTGGCATCATCTGGCATTATTGGGTCATATTTTTTTTGAAGACGATCGAGGAAATGCTACAACCGTTACTGCAGCTCGTTACACCAATTTGGTCACAACATTTTTGAGGCACGAACTGGTTCGATTTCCATATATTACGTGGTTCCAGCAAGACGGTGCTACCAGTCATACTTCACATATGTCTATTGCTGCTTTAAGGCAACTCTTTCCGAACGATGCCATATCCAAATTGGAGGCATTGTTTGGCAGGCTAGATCGCCCGATTTGTCCGCATGCGTATTTTTTCTTTGGAGTTGGCTTAAGAACAAGGTGTACGTTGAGCGACCGCAAACGTTAGGGGAACTACACCAGAAATGTTACGGAGAGTATTGGAAAATTTTTGGATAAGACTACAAGAATGCGTGGTTCGTAATGGTGACAACCTATCAAGTATTGTATTTAAATATAAAGTGGCAAGTCTAACTTAACAGACAACTCTAAAAACATTAATGTTAAAATAAAAACTTATTTAGATACAGTAGTTTCAAATTTTCCCACTGACGAACCCTGAATATTACTATACAATCACAGATTTCGTCATCATCTTCTATAGAATTTTAATGGTTTCATGCACAGTTACCAGGTCCTTACTCGGCATGTAATAAGCGACGCATCCACATTTTGCGAGAGTATAGTTAGCCAAACATTCCACTTCGCAGTTTGGCTGTGTATAAAATTGAAAAAATGCCAGATGTTTCTCCGTAGGGAAGTAACATTGTCTCCTGTGGGGTTCATATTCTACCAGAGCCGGGGAAGTCGTCATCATATCTGGCGCAATCGAAACCACTACTTCCTGATTTAGGGGCACCCGAAAGTACTGTCGGCTTACTCTAGGTATCTCTGAAGGATGATGTAGAAGTATCTAGGAAAGTTTATTATTTACAGACAAGAACATTAAAATTGACGTTGGTAATAAAAGAGTATAACAAATTTTAATCTCTAAACAAGTGGATTTAAAAGTGGATGCGTTTCATTGGTTTGCTGAAATTGAAAATATACATATATTTGGATAGTATTGTGAAATGTATTACCTTAAACCCTTGAACAGGTCCTCTACAAATATAATCTAAATCCTGTTTGTAGGCTGTTATTACCAAATACAGACCTGCTGCAGACCCTGCCGACATGGCTCTCCTAGGAAATGTGTCTCTTGGTGTATTTGGCGGATAACCGTTTTCTAGCGTCCAACCTTCAGCATTTCTGTCATGCTTCATGTAGTCCTTGTATTGCATCCTGGAAATTGTTTGGTTAGCGTATGTAATATGAGAAATATTATCGTTGAACCATGTCAAGCAATGAATTCATAAAGTATCTACATGGCGTTGCAGTTCCTAAAACTATTATTAAATATTAATAATAATAATAATAATATCGCTACCCCTTATTCTAATCGCAAGGATCAGCCAGGAAGTTTGAGACTTGTGTGGGAGAGGGGTTGGCACATTATTATTCAGTAGGCCGCAATTTCGTCTAAGGAACGACTTAAGTTGGTAAACCCTAATTACCATTCAGTGTTGGAATGAGGGAATCCTGGAAATCCTCATTAAGTGTTCTCAAACATCAACTGATATTAATCTTGTACATTAACACTAAGCTTGCGTTCTTCCCATCCTAAGCGCGCACCCCCAACCCATCCCTGCGTACAGGCCTTAATATCCGAATGGATAATTCAATTAAAGATTGTCCGGCGGAATGGGGATTCGAACTCACGACCGCTGGAATAAGCAATCAACACACTAAACTCTGAGTCACCGATAGGTATATATAAGTAGTTCCGCCGTACAATTCTACTGATTGGAAATAATCCGCATTTATTGATTGACACCAACTAAAATTTTCAAAATTGTACTTACACCTTTTCTCTAAATATTTCGCTTCGATCGAGCATGTTAAATGTAAAACACAGTCCGTCTTCTGTCATGGTTGGCGTGAAGAGGTTGTAACAACTTTCATTTAATAAAGTCCATTTGCAAGAGAAGAACACATCGTTAAATTGTGGAGCAATCTAAAAAATATTTCATTATGTTTGTTTTATAGTAGTCGAGATATAATTATGTAAGGGTGGGCAAAATTAGATGTTTGTATAAAGAAAAACTCGGTACCTAACTATAAGAGGTACAAAAAATGAAAGACGCATATTTGATGTCTTTCTGAGTCATTTGCTTTGGTAAAAACTAAAATTTACTTTGGTTTTTGATTTTAGAGTATGAATAAAAGTTCGATTTTTTAGCTTTTCGTTACATGTCTAGATTGAAAATAATAAAAAATAAAAATAATTCATGAGTTTATAAAATTTTAAGTTTACAACATAAAGCTACTATTTTTTTTTAATTTGTGAAAATTGCACAAAATTTGCATCAAACTGTATATTACACTCTATTCTTTATTTCAGGACAGTCAGTACAGCTACCTGATTTGGGTCCATTAGTAAAATTGTCACATAACTAAACCGTCTTGAACAGTTATGCTATTTATATTATTCTATTATATTTACTCTCAATACAAGAACAGAAAAGTTCAAGGAAATATATTCATATTTAGTGTGATATATCGATAGAACTCTAGTCTTGTGTTTTGTTAATAAGTTTAAAAATGCAAAAGGGATTTCATTTGAGTAAACACAGCTTTATGTTATGAAATTTCTTGAATAAAGAAAATATTTTTCAAGGCCACTGTATTTTCGAGAAGCCGACATGCATGGAAAAGTTGAAAATTAAAATCTTGTTCGTAATAAAACACGATAGAAAATTTTGAATTTCACCAATGAATTTGTCTCAACAATTTAATTTTCTTCTAAATCGATATAGTTATCGAGTTTCCCTACAGAAATCCAAATTATTATTATTATCTTTGTTGCTATCCAAACTTGCCCACCCTGTACATAGTTTTATTCATTGTTATTTAAGGTGTAATTATAACGACACAATTTTACTATTATTTACATAACAAAGCTTCATCAATGTTCATTCACCTTGTATTTATTTTTTTATGTGATAATAAACACATACCTACTAAGTAGTTAGGTACTTACATTTGTAATATTATCAGGGGTAATATTTCATACAAATTCACGCAATTAATTTGAGAAATGGCAAATGTGTCATCAAATAGAAATTTGTGTTGCATTCGTAATTAACAATGCCATAACTCACTAATGTTTTAAAATAAGTGACAATAATAAATGAAACAATGTTCTGTTATAAAAGCATATCACTTGCCTTCATTAAATAATCTATGGTATCCAATTTAGTAGTTGTGCTTCCATCGTTGTAAACATGATTGTTACATATTAATGAGCTGTCAGAGAGGTGTTTCATTCTGAAAATAAGAAAAATTCTGAAAGTTCCAAATTAGAAGTCTTAAAAATTCATGGTGTTTGGATATAGTTCTACTTTGAGAATGGTCTCTAATTCCTGAGGGCGAACGACTCACACTATTCAATTTCTATACAGGGTGATTTATTAAAATCCTTTATTAGAAGTATTGGGACTTCCGAATATTTCAGGATATAAATATAAAATATTTTTAAAATTGCTACACTTCGGTTATACCGGAAGTCTTACGGGAAAGTACTACTTTTATTGCCCAGAAGGAGTGAAGATTATTTTAAAAAATCGTAAAAATTTCAAATTGCCTTATCGAATATTAAAATGCACATGAATAGATAGAGAATGAAAAGGCGCATTAGAAAATAACATTATCTTTATTTGTTAGCCCGTCTCAGGGGATGAAAAGGGGCTAATATTATTTTAAAAAATCGTAACAATTTCTAATTGCATTGTTGAAACTGAAAATGCATGTGGCTGGATAGAGAATTAGAATGAACTTGACTGAGTAGAGGTATTGACCTCTAAACGATCCAAGCTCAATATGTAGAGCCTTCAATTGCCCTACATTAAGATTCCAACTAGAAATTGAAATGGATTCTAGTAAAGGAAATAGTTGGTGTTCAAATGGATTCAAATTGCATTGTCAAGTTTTAAAATGCATGTGGTTGCATAGAGAAGAAAAAAATACGCAAGAAGATAGTATTATTGTTATTTGCCAGCCCGTCCAAAGAAAAACTCGTAATAATTTCAGATTGCGTTGTGGAGTATTAAAATGCACCTTGATGGATAGAGAACGAAACGAGAGGGACGCGGAGAAAGGCTAAAAGACCTTTGAACATGAATGGTGAATTTTGGATAGTACCCAGTGAATAATAAAGTAAGGAGTAATATAATAATTTGGCATATGATATTGCATTATTAAAGATAACTGAAATCAGTGGTGGCACTTATTTTTATAAACTCAATAAAATTAAACAGAAAAGACATATTTCTAGGCATCTTTCATACAAAACAACTTCAAGGCCTTAATTTGGATAGAAAATTATTTATGAAAAATATTAAAGTCATAATCCATAAAGACATAAGGACATAATCTCAGATTATGATATTTATAATAATTATGGTGCGAATGCAAATTCCTTTTACGTAATACACATAAATAATGGAAAATAAACTATGGTTGAAGTACCGATTAGGATTTCCAGACACATACCAAAGAAGAAAAATTGAGGGATCTACTTAAATATTGGGTATAATGTTTGTAGACAGAACTGACATTTCTGTGTGTGTTCATCTGTGTTTCATAATCACAACACAGAAAAAAGCAAACTCATAACGGTGATGCAAATTATCACAAAAAAGATCCATAGAAAGAATTTTAGAACCTATTTTATAAAACAAAGCGTTATCAATTACCCAAGAAAATACCCAAGAAATACTCAAGAAAAGATACGACTATCATGCCATTATAGCCATTATATAGGGATGCTGTAAAGTTCAGTTGATAACTTTTGTGGACATAATACCGCCTATAACGTAAATGTTGTTGGTGGAAAGCTTTTCTACATTCTACATTTCTGCTTTTCTACATTTTCTACATATTAAGGGTTTGACAAAAATTACTAATTGCATTTAAAGACAATTGGAAAAGTTGTAGATCTTATGAATAGTAAAATAGCGTTATTGCTATGTACTTTAAGAGTATTGAAACTAACAATATTACTAGTGATAAAATAACTAGTCTTTGGAAAGGCGATGATAATTGACCTTTTAATAGCAATTTATACCATATTATTTTGTTTCTTTGTCAGTCTTTTCTGAAGTAATATTCCTTTTATACATCTTCCATTTGTCGATCCTATTGATCTACTGTACCGATAGGCTCATTGAATCATTGAACAATGTTCACATAACTTAAATTGAACATTTAAGTAATAATATAAAAGGATGATACTTACTCTTCCTCAGTTAAATTACCATCGAAATTATATCTGTCATAGGCATCTGTGAAGTTAAACACCGCTTGTCTTGTTTTTGTTTCTGGGCAGATGGTTACTGCGGGAAAAGGAATTTCCCACACGGGTGTGGGGCTCTTGGCAAAACTCACCAACACCGGAGACGTCTCCCATTTTCTCCAGGTGTCGATGGTGAGGCTTATGCATATCCAAAGCGATATGCAGAACAAAACCGACCACGTCAATCTGAAAACGTCTCACACATAATACAAGACAGACATTTTGAGACTAAAATCTTAATAAAAAGTTGCTTCCCTTCTCAGTTAAGGTTTCAAAATTAAGATAATAAAGAAATTTTTTCGGTTCCTGAAAACAATGAATATATTTCTTGAAATTTGGCAGGAAATTTGGTAATATGTAGTTCCAGTGGTGTGCAACTAATATTATGTGACCTCTTTTCGAAATAAAAAATGTCACGTCACTGTCTAAATTGCAAAACGAATCTCGCAACCAATTTACTAGAAAATATTCTTAACTTTTCTCGAAAATGCAGTTTTCTTTTAAATCGATGTTTCTAAAATCATGCCCCACTAGATTGTCAAATATAGGCTCCAAATGGGCTAAGAGTACTTTGCAAAAACTGATATGGAAAACTATGCACCCGACTATACATTCAAAATATGCTTGCTATCAGAAACACAATTGGGCATCTGGGATTTGGCCTGCTATTGCGTTTATTAGTGAACTGAGGGAGAATATATGAATATTTTTTAATATTAAATATCTCTAAAGCATTTACAGGTAATTAATTAAAATTATATATTTTTGAAAACAGGAGAAAAATGTCTGCAGATTTATGAAAATATGCAGTATGTTCTATATAAAACAACACAAGTTTGTCATTCTCAATTGCCCAATTGTGTTTCTGATAGCATATTCTAAATTTTCAAGAGACACCCGAAAAATTCTTGATACAATTTTTTTTTAGTCAAATCAAAGATCAAAGAGTTAGAGTTTAGTTCAGTATACAGGCTGATTCAAACTCGGGTCTATGCATGAGAATCTCGGAAATGCTAAGAGATACCACGCCTGTTAAATGGAGGCAAAGTTGCGCAATCAGAGGACTAACATAATGGTGAAAAATGTCAAGGCTAACTTGATTGGTTTGTGAAATATTTGAAAAAAATTGAAATTTTGAAATTTGTTATTATTTTATTCCAACTTTATTTGAGTAGATATTGAAAAAAGAACAAAACTTCTTCACAGCAACTTTTTGTGCTCTATCGAATGGCATGATCATATTTTTCATAAAACTTTTTGTCTTTCCAGGGTCATCATCAATACATTTTTTTAAATACGGCATTGGACGTTTTATTGCATTTTTTGAAACATTTGTGTCTTGTGACACTATACTGCCATCGCCCGAAGTAAATTCAGACGTTTTTGTCCCGAAAAATTCACCTTCAATACTTCTATTTCGAAACATCAATATTTTTTATTCACACTCTCGTATTTCGGGTTTTCTTTCATTCAATGTGACGTATTGCCCAAAATAGATTATTAAGAACACAAGGAACTCAAAAACAATTTTAGTAAATAACAATAAAAACAACAAGACTAATAATAGATCTTCAAAGTGCTGCCTCCCTTGTTTGATATATTTGTTAATTATTTTGTTAATATTATTAATAGAGCGCATAAGATCCCTCTGCCTAACCGGAACTACAATTAGCGTAGCGTAATAGCGATACCAAGAATGGCAGTATCATCTGCAAACGTGGCGTTTATGTTTTGCTCTAGCTGTGGTATGTCACTGGTGTATATCAGGTATAAGATAGGGCCTAGGACGCTTCCTTGTGGTACTCCTGCTCTGATTTCTTTTAGATCAGTATATGTTTCATCTTGTTTATGATGAAGTAATATGGTATGATGGAGCATCCCTTCATAAATCAAGGGAGGTATCCTGAATACTTAAATGCGGAATTTCCGAGGCCTTGGATCGGAAATAATGGTCTTGTAAGGTGACCACCAAGGTCTCCTGATCTTACAGTATGAGATTATTTCTTATGAGGTGTCATACAAAATTATAGAGAAGCCTTGGAAATGCGGAATTTCCGATACATCGCCTCAGAAATTTCGCATTTAAAGATTCAGATTCCTCCCTAGAATTATGAGGGTGTGCTCTGTCATGTCGAAACCATATTCTATTATGCTGCGCTAAGGGTATATCGTCCAAGTATTCTTCCAGAGTATTTCTCAAAAACTTAAGCAATGCTTTTTACAATACTTTAGTTCAGGTTAGATAGAAAGACCGGTCTATTAATATTAATAAAATAATTAATAAATGTTCGAACAAATTAAGGGGCATTTATTATAAATGTTTTTGTTATTACATTTTATTGTTATTTACTTAAATTAAATTTTGTTTACTTTAAAATGCAATTTTAATTTATTATAAAAATGTAGCATGAAAATAAGTCTTTTCGATAATCTTTTGGACTCTTTCGGGCAATACGACACATTGATCAAAAGAATATTCCGAGAAACGAGTCTGAATAAAAAAAAATTATGTATCGAAATGGAAATATTGAAGGTGGATATTTTCGGGACAAAACGTCTGGATTTGCTTTGGGCGATGGTAGGCATAGTGCGAGGAGACAGAGCAATGTAATAAAGCTTACAGGGCCGTATTTAATAAATTTGGTAAAATTCGATAGAGCATAAAAAGTTGCTGTGAAGAAATGTTGTTCTTTTTTCAATATCTACTCAAATAAAGTTGGAATAAAATAAAAATGAATTTCCAAAATTTCAATTTTTTTCAAATATTTCAAAAATCAATCAAGTTAGATTTGAGATTTTTCAGCCATTATGTTGGTCTTCTAATTGCGCAACTTTTCCCCATTCAACCGACTTCGTATCTCTTACTAGTTCCGAGATCCCCATGTATAGATTCGAATTTGAATTAGCCTGTATACATGAACACAATAGATACACCTACAACAAATATGAAAATATGAAAACGTATGGAAAAATAACACTAAAAATCGCAGGTATAAAACTACTCAGTTACTTACTTTTCGAAGATGGATCTATTCTGCTCGCCCATATATTTGAATCCATGAATGCCTGTATAATCAGTAAATTCTTGTATGTAATCATACAAATTTTTGCGAAATCCTGGATATTTTCTCTTCGACTTATTCTTTACCTTTGTCGACTTAAATGGATTTTTGGCCATTTCCAATTCGTCAGTAACAGCCTGGTTCATTTTTTACTTAAATCAACAACAAAACAATAGAAATGGTTTTACTTAGTTTATATTAAGTCCATTATAAAAATTAATCTTAAAAATTAAGTATTGCCGATCTTTGGTTTGCTTATTGTTTTTGTATAAATATGTCCATGCTTAGTTAAGGTAATAAAAGGTGAAAGTTAAAAATCACTCTTATTTATTGTCATATTATAGTTATATGTTATCAAGATTAATAGTACCTATAATTTCTTAAAATAATAATTTTGTATATTTTTTAAATTCTTAATGTCAAAAGAATTACATATGGATAAGAATTGATTTTACCTTTTGTTATCAGTTTAAGACTTAAAGATTTGAATTAATTGATTTGAATTTGTCATGAAAATTATGTTGTTTTGATACAGCAGGCTCTCTAAAAATTTGATAGTTAATATACTCTTTTATAATAAAATTTGATACCTAGTGAATGGTTTTCAAGATATTAGTGTTTCCTTGAGCTTTTATATTTTTTATTAGATAAACTTTCAGAGTATACCTGCTCATTATTCACTGATAGTGTTTTAATAAAAACGCTAATAAACGCGAAAATCGTTAACTTTTAGTGTAACACATGTCACTTGAAATTTGTATAGAATTAATCGTAGGAACCGAATATCGAACAGTATACAGGGTGTTCCATTTAAAAAACATAAGTTTGGTGCTTCTTGATTTTTGTATCACCCTGAAGAAAATATAGCATGTTTAGATAATACATTTTAAATATCTGATCAACTTTTTTTGCAAGTTCTAGTAACGGATATATTTGCTGTAACATTGAATGTGGTACACCCTGTATATTGGTTATAGAGACCCTATATAACGTTATTAAATAATCAAGTGTCATACATTGTTACTTGTAATGAAAAAATCTTTAAAAATCTGTTGTCGAAAAAATCAGGGCCGTATTTAAAAAATTAAGTGGACGATGGTCGCAAGGAAACAAAACGTTCGATAGAAAAACTGGTTTGTCATATTAAGGCTTATTAAAAGTTGAGCACTACTGTTGCAATGAACTAGTGTTATAGTAAAAAAAATAAATAAATTGGAAAATTCAAATATTTAATTTTTCGAGAAATAGTTTAATATTGGAAAAATAATGATAAATATTTTTAAATACCGTCTTATTGGCCCTCGGTTTCTTGTCTTGGACACGGTGTATATTTTCAATTATATCATTGAATGGGTATATAAATATTAAAAAGTGATACTTACATTTCTTGGGGCACTAATATTTTGTATTCGTCGACTACTTCCAGCTAAAAGTTTGATGGATGCACAGAATTAAATTTGCTAGTATGAGGTAACTTTTGATTATTGATATGCCCCACCAGTTAAGCCGATCCAAACATGCAGGCTTGTTTTATGGATTACAGACATTAATAAGCAGCAACGATGACACAAAAACCCACCCTGCCGCAGGGGAGTTCAGTTTGCACCGCTAATACATTTTTAACGAAAAAAATAATTAATCCCACGCAAACTTGTATACACATCACTGACGCTGTTCTTAGTAACCCTAAAGTTTGAACACGATACATAAAAAATATTTTGCTTATACTGTGTGTAAATT
The DNA here is from genome assembly GCA_963924545.1 of Pogonocherus hispidulus. Classification (NCBI taxonomy): domain Eukaryota; kingdom Metazoa; phylum Arthropoda; class Insecta; order Coleoptera; family Cerambycidae; genus Pogonocherus; species Pogonocherus hispidulus. The sequence goes on along the minus strand of OZ004698.1, from coordinate 43,046,603 downwards.
TCATCCGATATTAGTGCATATAATGTCTGTAATCATCGTCATTACCTCCAGTAATGAGCAATTATGGAATATCTTGAAAAAACTTATGTAAAAATTATGTTAATAGACCAAAAATATGGTGGAGATATGTAGATGACATATTTTCAATAAGGCCCCATAGCTATGATAATTTAAATGATTTTCTAAATTTTACTAACAGCAAAGAAACTATAAATTTTTACAGTAGAAATTGAATAACAAATTACCATTTTTAGATGTGTTAATAATTAAATCTCAATCAAATTTTGAAATTAATTTGTATAGAGAAAAGACCTACACAAATAGATATCTAAATTTTAATTCTAATCATCAGATAACTATCAAAACATGTATATTAAATGTTTATACGACAGAGCAAAATTAATATCTATCATCAACATCAGACGCTTTTAATAAAGAAAAAGACGTTACTAAAAATATCTAGGTGGTGGTGGTGGAAAACAATTTCATACAAATTGAAAATGGGCAAAATAACAATATTCCCAGAATAAATAGGGAAAATCCAATCCATTTACGATTCCTTATATTGCAGAAATATCGGAGAGACTTAAAAGGCTTGGTAATGATTTTAACATAACAACGACATTTACAACGAAAAAAAAAGACTTTAAGATCAATACTTAAACAAACAAAACCAATTAATAATGATCAAAATTCAAAAAAATGTATTTACCAAATTCCTTGTGAATGTGGTAAATATTATATCTATTGGTGACACATCTAGACAGTTACAAATAAGGGTCCGCGAACATAAAAATTATGTTAAGGATTACCAAGTTGAGAGGTCTACATTAAAACATGTATGGGATAACGGTCACCGGGTTGATTGGATACAGGCTAAAGTTCTACAGAAAGAGGAAAAATCAGTTAAAAGAAAATTAAAAGAAAGAACTTAATGGTGATAATTGTATATCCTCAGAAACATGAAACATTTAGGAAAATCTAGTTAAGTGTTTAATTTCTTTTAAATTTTATTATAATTATTTTATTTAGACATATTTTAAAATATGACTTGTAATATTACAGAATTTTGTATAAAACTAAAAAATTACTGATGAGTGGTTTTAGTTAGTTTATCAAATATTTATTTTATTGCATATTATACAGTGCTTTTTGGGGGCAAACTTTAGAAGTTTGCCGCCTTGATACTGCATTTTGAATATTTCATTTGTATGCTTCTGGTTTCCTGCTTTTGTTATTTTACAGGTGGTGTAATCCCAAAAGAAACTATGAATTAGTGCATACCTTTGCAATCTTTTCATTTAGAGAAATTTCAGTTGGGCATCAAACATCAATTTTTTTATATATCAAATAAGCTACATAAGTAGTACTTTCGTAGTATTTGAAATACTCTATTAACATTGGAAAAAAATTATCATTAAATATAGTTTTCAATTAAACAGAAACGGCTACTATAGACCTGTTTCCGAAAAAGTTGACTAGATTATACAATAATAGATACATATATATCAATTCTTAGCTTACAAGTTCAGCTAATAAAATTATTATTGTAGCAAATAATAATTTTACCGGCTCGGATATCAGATATAATATGAGGTCAAATAGGGACAGCAATAAGGCAATGAGGGCAAATAAAACCAATACGTACACTTTTCCCAATTTATTATTAATATTATTATTATAAATAATTTTTATTTTGGTATATATGATACTGTTACATATAAGAATAGCACAAAACTTAAAATTATTGTAAATTGTTGCTTGACATCTAACGACATTTACAAATTATTTGTTAACAATTGTTGTTAAAATTTCTTAAAAAATAGTTACTTTACATTGAAAGCGAAGACCACATATAAGAAAATAAATTTTCACAATATTAAGCATTATTACTCACATACTTAGAAGATCCAGACCAGTAATATCGGCCGTACATCTTCAAGTTACACATTAATCTTAAAGACAAGAAATAAATAATCTCTACTAAAGATAGAAATGAAAAGCCTGTGAATAAACCAAGGATACCTCCACAGTTGGCTAGAAAGTCAGTTAAGCCGAACAGTTCATTTCTTTCCGCTGGTATGAACTGGGACTCCTTGAAGAACATGGTTAAGCGAGTAAAATGGACTCTGAAATTAGAAACAATTATTTAAATACATAAAAACATATTTTTATTATACAAGGAAAACAAGTAGGTACATAAGGATAAAATATTCTATGTTGTAGATATGAACAACTAAGTCGAAATTTCTTAGAATGTTACAATACAATACCTTCAAAGAAACGCGAGTGTGCAATGTTGCCAAATTTGTTCCCCAACTCCGAGGAAATGTTGAACAACATTGCAAAATCGTTAGTGATACCTGATATATACATACAAAACTGAAAGAAGATCATATCAATTCTTTAGGGTTTTAAGTAATAGATATTCACTCCATTTAACGTTATCACCCAGGCTACAATAGCAATACTTACTTATCCTGCCATGTATGACTGGGCTACTTACTTATCTATTTAGTCTAGTAACTATAGATTACTGATCTATGATGATTTAGGCAACCGATAAAGCTAAAGCTTAGTTAACTAAATGTTAACTAAAACGATAACTTTAATGCCAGATTTGGGTATCAAAACCAGTGTCTTTTAAGATAGTTGAAGAAAAAGGAACTTATTGGAAAACTATTTATTTGATAGAATATAGCTGTTCGATTAGTTCTTGATATTCTCGTAGACCGAATTGAAATAGTACCTATACATGAGTTATAGTTACTTATTTTCAACCAATATCAACAACATTTTAATAGATATATTGACATACCCAGGCAGTTCACTCATATTTTCTCTGTATCCTTCAAACACTTTCTGCCAATTGAACTGCGACTGGCTAAACTCAGCATTGTATGTCAGGGAGCTACAAGCGGGGAGGCAGTCACAGGCAAAACCATTCGTATCTAAGTTTCTTTCTTCTGAATCTCTTCCTGATATACCATAGTTAACAGTTTGTCCCGTTAATTCAGCTGAAACATTAAGGCCCTTTTATCCCTGAAATACATATCCACTTACGTTCATAAATGCTACCAAGCTCCCTTCTTGGCAGTTTCAATATGCTTTTACTTCTTATTTGCTATATTGTTAGTTAAGTATTTAAATTAACGTCAGTAGAGTAGTAATACCGATTGAGCGCCCCTCCGGAGGGAGGGTGACCTTGAGACGCGGGGTGGGGGGCGTGGCCTTGGGACGCGGGGTGGGGATGACCTTGAATGACCTTGACACTTGGGTGGGGATGACCTTGAATGACCTTGACACTTGGGTGGTCTGACCTTCAAACGCGGGGTGGGGGGTGACATTGAATGACCTTGACACGTGGGTGGTCTGACCTTGAGACGCGGGGTGGGGATGACCTTGAATGTCCTTGACACGTGGGTGGTCTGACCTTGAGACGCGGGGTGGGGGTGACATTGAATGACCTTGACACGTGGGTGGTCTGACCTTGAGACGCGGGGTGGGGATGACCTTGAATGTCCTTGACACGTGGGTGGTCTGACCTTGAGACGCGGGGTGGGGTGGCCTTGACATTGGGGTGTCCTTGGCATTGGAATGCCCTTGACATTGAGATGACCTCGTCACCTTGAACGTCTTGGGTGGCCCAAGGTGACCTTGGGTCACCTTGGGCCACCTGGCCGCGAAGCAGATTGATCTTGAGACGCGGGGTGGGGGGTGACATAGCGGTATGACCTTGAGCGATAGATTTTGTGTGTACTCGATACATGAGCAATTAAAACGACATGTCGTCATTTATTTCTTGACATTGAGATGCCCTTGACATTGGGACGACTTTGTCGCCTTGGGTGGCCCAAGGTGACCTTGGGTCGTCTTGGGTGGCCCAAGGTGACCTTGGGTCACTTTGTGTCACCCGTGTCTTAAGATATTTTGACATTGGGATGCTCTTGACATTGGGACGACTTTATCGCCTTGGGTGGTCCAAGGTGACCCTGTGTCACCTTGGTCCATCTATCAATGATTACGGCATACCTGAGTCACCTTGGGCCGCTTGAGTGTCCTTGGGTGGCCCCGGGTGACCTTTAGTCACCTTGGGCCACTCGGGTGGTCCTGAGTGATGAATAAATGAAAGATGCTCAGTTAAGATTGCATAATATACTTTATTAGAAATCTGGTTACATTTGAAGCAAGTTTACATTTTACAATAATCCAAATAATATAGGTACATACTATAACACCGATGTTGGATATAATACAACCAAAGTAATTACTCTAAGTCTAAAAAAAGTATATATTAAACTATATCATTTTTATTAATCCAAGAATTGTGATCCTTCGAAAAACCCAGCCATTTGACAAATACTTTGTTGCCTCTTTTTCTTAGAATCCTCTCCACTAGATATACATCAGAGTGTTTGGTTTTTAATAGTTCCATTTCATAAAAGCAACCCTTAATTGGGCGAGCAGACATATCTTCAAGCTCATAAGTTGTGGGATTTGTTATGTTAATTTTCACTACTTTAAAAAGCTCCGTTGAAAAGTTGGGTGTAAATCCTTTGTCAAATACGCCCTTATATTTACTTATTCGAACTATGTCTCCAACTCGAAATTTGGGTTTTAATGCAATTTTAATGTGATTATACATATTTAAACGCGATGCGGGTGTGACATCGATGGGCCTCATACCAGTTGTACGATGCACCCTACTATTGTAAACTTTTGTAATGGTAGGCAGAATATCCAACCATTTGTATTTACCTCTAGCCGAAAATTCTTTATATAAAAAACTTTTTAAAGTACGTATTACTCGTTCCACGATTGCTGCCTTCTTTGTACTGTATGTAGAATAATGATTGATGTCGTGTTGTCTAACTAATGCGGAAAAGCTTCGGTTGTAGAACTCCGTACCATTGTCACTTTGTAAATTAACCGGAAAGTAGTTAGCTTCCTCAAAAATGCTCTTCATGGCTTGCATAACTTCGTTGCCTGTTTTATTTTTTACAGGTCTTGTCCACACAAACTTGGAGTAACAGTCAATCGCCACGAGAATATAACGATGTCCTCTATTATCACCAGCATAGGGCTGCATTTCGGCCAAATCAATCTGCCATAAATCTCCATAGCCTTTGATCACTGTTCTTCTCCTACGGAAATTTCTACGTGCCGATCGGTGTAACTCATTAACAACCTGTAATTTCACATTACTAGCCATCATATCTTTACTTATTTTGAAATTTATCTATCGCTAGCGTTTAAAAAATATTACATGCATGCTCCATGTATGCGCTTCTACATTAGTGTGGTTCACTTTACTAATGTTGTAACATTTAAAGCATTATAATTATGTTTTACTCGTGGCTGATAAACATTTTTCATCAACATAATCTTTCAGCTCAGTAAGGGATTCTCTAATATCTTTTATAGCCTTACTAAGTTTAATCAATTCATTCGTTTTCTGATAAAAAATTCCATTAACGCCATCATTATATTTTTTTATATAATTATAGAGGAAATCACGAGATACGGCATCTGCACCACCTGCAGGATCTGCAATATTCTTTAAACGTTTCTTCTGAATATCGATGTCACCACCATTGGTACGTTTGAAGCCTAGAGATGAAAGTTTTTTATCGGTATATTCCTTCAATTCGGCAATCCCAATCATGTTATCTTTCATATTTGCATTAAGTTTACTCATTTCCTCCAGTAAAATATTATTGGAAATAGCGCTAGATTTCTTCACATAATTGTATAAGAAATCACCCGATACAGCATCTCCACCATCTACAGGATTTGCAATATTCTTTAAGCGCCTATTCTCGATATCAAAATGTCCGCCGTCAGTAAGCTTAAAGCCAACACCCGGCGGCCCACGTAGAATTATCGACTTGTTCGCATCATGTCTTCTACGCCCGAACTTGTCAATAACGCCCTTCACCTTAACCATCTCTGATCACATATGATGCAATTTAGGTGCGTCAGAGTATATTATAGTTAGGGGCGCTTTAATGAATGTAGAATTAGTGACATATCTTATTTTCTAGTACACTATTTTTTCTTCCCTCAGTTCTTGAATCAAGCTCATAATCTCGTTATCGACATTATTATTCCCCGCCATTTTTGAACTCCATAAAAGACGTAGGCGGGCCACCAATTCCTGGGGCTTATTCCAGTAGACATAATCCACAGGCCTATCATTGTATAATTTCTGGGTGGGTATATTTGTTCCCCCTAAGCCCTTTTTGGCGGACCTAGTTAGTATTGTTGAAGATACTAGTGGTTTTATAATAAGACGAAATTTTTTTCCTTTGCTAGTGTTCAGACCATTCCTCACGTCGTAATTTAAATAGGGCGCCTTTGTCTTCTTTAGTATATCGCCATATATTTGACCTTCAGCATCTGTGGTATTAACTTCACCACTACCCAGAATCGCAGGATGTTTCAGAAATATTCTATCATACAGCTCGGAACTACCGGGATACTCTCCAACTTTCTTTTTACCCTGCCACAATGTTATATCTCCATTATCTGTAAAGCGTATTTCCGCATCACCAATTCGTAGTTTACCTGTAACAGCATCTATGCGCACGCCATACATTGTATCATATTTAGAATCTCCAGACTTTAGATTTTCTATATGTGTTTTAGCAATATCGCGGATTTCTTTCACACTGTCGGCAAAAGAAATTTCAGAACTTGGCGTGGTAAATATCGACGAATGGGGCGGTGTTTCCATGAAAGATAGGGAAGGCGGTCTATCAGGCACATTCATGAGAGCATCGTCGCCACTATCTTCTTCTGTATATGTCTCCTGGGTAGACATCCTCTTCTGTGCTGGTTGGATGTGTGGCTTTATTTCTACTGCCGAAGATATTGCTTTTAATGGTTTAGTTATTGGCTCATATATCTTCTCGAGTGCGAGCTGATTTTCAACATTCGCATTTTTAATAGAGTTGAATTTCTTACGTACGGCATCGGTTGCGAGAACCAATCGACGTTTTAAATTTATGCTGCTGGTAATCTCCTCAACATCACTGTCATTTTTCATCATTGTCGGCAATATAGCATATGAACGACGATATAAACTCTACGGTGTCTAAAGGACGATTGAAATATTGTTTTAAATATATCATGGATATATGAAACTGTCAAAACCTTTTCGATATCGCCCCTCGTTTACTTCTCTATCTTTGTCAATGACTAAAAATCCATATTTATCTGTCCAGCACTCTGCACACATTTCTTGAAATTGTTTAAATGTTATGTCCGGCGACACATGGTCGGAAAATATGTGGTGTAGATTCATGTCGTCCTGCTTAAACAAAACTATAAAATTGCTATTGTCCCGAATAAGCTGCTTCGGCACGCGGGAGTATGTCTGTGCCAGGTAGAAACAATCCACATTTCGATGACGGCCCATACTAAAATATGATCTTATAACATCCTGCTTTTCACATATTACATCGTCAAATATAAAGATGGAGTTCGGTTTTGCCTCGGAGGGCTCCACTATTTGAGCATTATTGCTAAATGTGTAAAATCCCAATCCTTTAATCGGCGCTAAAACATTATGCAAATACTCATACTTTGGCTGGTTTAGCGACTTTGAATATAGGTATACATTGGCAAAGCGTATTCCAAGCGGATGGGTAAGTAGAGATAGCATTACATTCGTCTTTCCGCAGTTTGAAGGGCCGATTATAATGCCGCGAACGGTTGAGGGCAATAGCGGGCCATGGCGTTTGCTAGCGCCGTCCAGTCCACATCCCACCTTTTCATCTAAATTTTCCACCAGGAAATTTTGTTTCTGCTTTACAATGCGCATCGTACCACGGCTGAGATCTTTATAAGCTAATGCATGTTATATCATCGCTATTTAAATGTCACCCACCATGCGATACACATGTAAAAAACGCGAACGATTAGTAAAGATCGGCGGAGCTGGAATAGTTAATTCTCTTATAAATAAGATCCCATTTGAATTACATCTGCCCGGAGGTTACCAGTATTGTGGGCCGGGAACCAAACTACATAAAAGATTAGCACGGGGTGATCCAGGTATAAACAAACTAGATCTTGCATGCAAGCAGCACGACATTGCCTACGATCAAAACAGAGACGATCTGGCAGCTCGACACAAGGCGGATTATAAGCTTGAACAAGCTGCTTGGGAGAGAGTTAAATCTAAAGACTCGAGCATTGGAGAAAAGGCCGCCGCTTGGCTAGTCACAACAATAATGAAGGGAAAGCAACATCTTGGCATGGGCTGTACGTCTAAAAAATCCGACAGCACTCAAAAGAGAAAGAATATCATTAAAAAAATAGCTTTCGGCTCCGGAATAGTTCACAAGGTGCGTGATACACTGCGGAAGGCTGGCGGTAAGAAAAGCGCTGTAAAAGACACAAAGAAGGTGGCTAAAATTGCACTGCAGGCAGCTCGACGGCATTTAAAGATGGCTGGAAGGAAGCGCAATATTCGCATGCCTCGTGTAATACCCATCCCCAAAGTTGGTGGAATTCTGCCTTTAATACCTATTTTTGCGGGATTGTCAGCGTTGGGCAGCATAGTTGGATCTGCTGCAGGTATAGCCAAAGCTATAGATAGTGCAAAGGTGAGCAGAGACGAATTAGCGGAGGCAAATCGTCATAATAGAAAAATGGAGGCAATTGCTGTGGGGAAGAGTGGTAAAGGACTATATTTGAAATCATATCGCAATGGATTGGGACTTTATCTGAAGCCACAGAATTCAAAAAACTACTAGACGCCCTACCTCAAAGAGCTCTTACCGACGTCGATCTTACGCATTATGCCAAGAAGATGGCGATACCATATTTTCGAGGCGTTTATATGCGCGATAGTCTGCCTAGCTCCGGACCGCGCTACAACGAATCCTCCATTATAAATTTGGACGGTATAGATGGTCCCGGTACCCACTGGGTGGCATATAAGAAGCGTGGGGCGTTAGTTACTTATTTTGATAGTTTTGGAGATTTGCCGCCACCTATAGAATTAATTGTATACATGCGCAAGAGTTTAAAACCCCCTAATAAGATTTATTATAATTATAACAGACAGCAGAATTTCAATACAGTGTGGTGTGGTCACTTGTGCTTAAAGTATCTAAATTCCCAAAAACCAAATAAACTCAGTAGTGACGACCGCAATGGATCGAGACAGTATTAAGCGAATGGGACACTCACTAATTGCATTCTCTAGAGTGCGTAGTTTGCTCAAGATGACTAAGCAGCAATTATCAGATATGCCTAAGGAGGTGATGATTGGCTGTGCCGCACATGAAATTGCATTAGTGTGGGATAAGTTACCGGAGCATCTCCAGAATGATATTGATATATTGAAATATCAGTACTGTCAAGAACATTACTCCATTTCAAATGATGGCGATGGTAGCAGCAGCAATATTGATGTCAACGATGGCCCCCCACCACGAAAAATATTTTGCTGCTTCTGTAAGATGCGCGACATAAGTGTAGCATCAAATAATAGTGATGCCCCACCTCCACGGAAGAGAAAATTACATCATATTTGTTCTACACAATAAAGTAATACAGCACATACCAAGCACATTAGTTATGTCGCTCACTTTCACCCTATCAGGTCGCTCAAGCGTGCTTAGCGCAGAGTTTTATCCGGCCATCCAATTGGATGCAAATAGCCGCTATGGGCTAGGATTAACTGGATTCTACTCCTATAACTCGATATTCAATGTGGATGAGAGAAATAATGGTTTCCGATATAAAATTGATCCTAAGGGCGGATTCTACAAGGTTCGCATACCTGTGGGCGCCTATGAAATAGATGAAATCTATCTTGCACTGCTAAACATTATGCATATTGATGAAAAAGACGCAGCAAAAGTATTCTCTTTAAAGGCAAACAACAATACGTTAAAATGTGAGATTTGGTCAAAGTATGAAATAGATTTTTCACAGGGAGATTCAATAGGTAGTCTATTGGGGTTTGAAGCGATACATTTACGGCCAAATGCAACTCATAAATCCACCCTTCCCGTTGATATTATGAAAGTACGGATGATACGCATAGATTGCAACATTATTAGTGGGGCTTATCTGAACGCCGAAGAATCACATACCATCTTCGAGTTTGATGTAGATGTTGAACCAGGATATAAGCTTTCCAGGGAGCCTGCTAATATAATATATTTACCTGTTGGACCGGAAAAACGGCAGTTTATCGACAGCATCGCTCTGCAGATATTGGACGACAGCGGTGACTTAATCAACTTTCGCGGTGAAAAAATCATTGTTAAGCTAGAATTAAAGAAATTATCATAATACTGATGTTAAACTAAAATGGGTTTCTGCTATAATCGTCATAAGTTATCCCCACTGAACATTAGTAGTAATAAAAACAGAGACCATTGTGGGAATAAATTCATTCGACGTAAGTGTGTTAAACAGTTAAGACATAGACTGTCAGATAAGGACCGAGTCTTTCTCCGATCTATAGGATTAAAGCTACGAAATTAATATTATTAATATGGCAGCCATAGCAACTAGTGAAAAGCTTGAAATTTTTGACGAACCTCTGCTTGATAATTCTCTGATTAGTCTACATGAGCACACATACAAACCGTATGGATCTCCAAATTTCAAAAATTCAGATGAAATTCGTATTAGTATAAATTTTCAAGACCTCATTCTCGACATTGCAGACAGTTATATATTCATAGAGGGAAAATTTACGCCTAATGAGGCTGGCAAACAATGCTACTTATCCAATAATGCACTCGCATTTTTATTCGATGAAATACGTCTAGAAATGGGTGGTGAAAAGGTGGCTGAAGTACGTAAGCCTGGCATTACTACTACCATGAAGACGAGGGTCTCATTTGGTCAAACACAGGCACGAGCCCTACTAACAACTGGTTGGGGTCTCACCCAGAACAAGCAGGATATTTTTGACGCTGATAGCCACATATTCAGTGGTAAGCTGCCCCTGAAGTACCTAATGGGCTTTGCGGAAGATTATGCCAGAGGTGTAATGAACGCCAAGTTGGATCTAATTCTAATAATATCCCGCTCATTTAAAGACTCATACATCGGAGAGGTTGATGCAACATTGAAAATAAACAAAATCGAATGGAAGATAAGACATATTGTGCCCGAGGATCGGCAAAAGGTTAAGCTTTTCGATAGAATTAAAAAAAGTCGTAATAATGGTAAAGTTGGGATAGCATACCGTATGTGGGATCTATATGAATTACCTAGTCTACGTAATACATCTTCTGACATATGGGCCATTAAAACAACTACCAGCCTGGAGAGACCTCGATATATCATTATTGGATTCCAAAACGACAGCTACTCCAACAATAGATCAGAGGATGTTACGAAATTTACACATGCAGATATTAATAATATTCGGCTATTTCTAAATTCTGAAGTATATCCATATGAGCGTTGGAATCTAGATTTTAGCAAAAAGTTAGACTCGGCAGCCTATTATGCCTACGAGAACTTCCAGCGTGGCTACTATGACAGAGATATGGGCGAGCCAATGATGGACCTAGGCGAATTTAGAGAAAATCCTTTGTTTGTCCTTGACTGTTCTCGCCAAGCAGACGCATTGAAATCATCTACTGTGGACATCAAAATTGAGTTTGAAACACGAAAGTCAAAATTTCCCGAACAAACTCGAGTTTATGCGCTCATACTACATGATGCATATTTAACCTATGATGTGTTAGGAGGATCTGTTCAAACTGGTGTCATCAGCTCCAAATAAAAACATATTGTATCTCAATAAATTAGTTTTGTATAACTAGATACATATTATATTAATATACCATGTCGGTTTCCGACAGATATTAGAGTTGTAATCAAATAGGTAATAAATAATATGCTATTTCTAATATGAATATTTATTTACATTTTTTTCTTTTTTTACATACACAAATAATTTACAATAACTTAACATGATCTATTTGCTTGAGGACCCAACCTAAATCTATTATGAATAAAACATTTGGGTTGGTTTACATCTGTGCCAATATAGGATTTTTACTGTTGCTTACATAAAAAAAAAAAAAATCTAATTTGAGTTAATAAGATGTACAAACATGAATTTTCCAGAACTATAAGCTCTACCAATGAAAAAGGTTGTGACCTTTGGATTATAATTATTCATGGAGCATTTTCTGACTCGTGCTCAGAAAATGCTAAAAGTAGTGCTTCTAAATTCTCATTTCTTTCTACAACGTCATCCCCAACACTGTCTATGGCCGACATTAACCATCGTAAATTTTGTTCGGGCTCGGTTTGGTAAAATGTTATATCCGAATGACCCCAAGGTAAAGTTTTTGTTGTATTAGGAATGACGAAACGCTTATCATCATAGCACGATAATGCCACCTTATTTTTCATTTCTGTATATATATCATGTAGGTAGCTTCGGAATGTATTCATCTTTCTAAATATTAGACCTCCTTCCTCCACGATCTTCCTATAGTCATCTATGGATAGTTCCTTTCTAATTACAGATTTTTTCACGCCTTTTGCCTTTTTAAGCTCATTAGCTACAGATTGGACATAGTAGGCCTTTGCGCCTGTGCCGTAGAAACTAACTATCGGATCGGCAGGAAACTCGTCTTTCATGTTACCCAGAATTGATGGACCCTTAGGAATGTTGAAAATATTTCCCTCTTTATAATTTGATGTATCGAATTTTTCTGGATTTTCAATTATAAAGTCATAAAAATTGTCCGTAAAAACTTTTATGATTAGGGAATCCGTGTCAGTGTACAGTAGAGAGGCATTCTCGCCATATTTACGCTTAATAACATCATAGAAAAAGCCATATAGTACTGTCTTGGATAATTCCAAAACAGAAAACCCGACATAAATGGGCTTATTATAAACAGCCCTTAGCCTTCCCATCTGAATCGCAACAAAATCTTCGGAGAAAATCGTACATTTCTTAAAATTCGGCCGAGATATTAGTGCATTCGCACCCATAGATCTTCTAATACTCTCCCAATGAGTTACTAACTTTATATCTTTTCTGTTATCCACATTTTCCATAGTCTTTCCGAAAATAGCATTGTTCATAAGTTTAAATAGATCCTTTTCAAATTTACTTGCTGTATTATTTCTCATCTTGGTATTCAGATCTATATATATTTTTAACCACGACGACTGATTAAATTTGAGGGCTCTGTGTATTTTTGTTACTATTAGACCATTCTCTATAGCTTGTTTTAGGTTTCTATAATGAACAATATATCGTTTTTTGTCATTTAAATTCGGTATCAATTTTGGTAATTTCGTTTTTGCGCCCGGTGGAACAACGCTTTCTACTAAGAAGGGAAGATCCGAATGCAAGTCGTGCAATTCTTGGGGGTAGTGCACATCTACTTCCAGCACCAGCCCCTGGGGGCTTTCGTTTGAAATATTCATAATATCTAGATCTATTATTTCTCTATCAGACAACCACTCAAATCCACCTGTTGGCAATGGTTGAGACATACTATGTCCATATAGGTTTGTAGCATCAAGGTATGCGATAAATGATGATGCCTCATTGGGATCATAGTTCGGCAGAAATTTATTATTGGCGACATGCTTCCTTTCTGAACACTGACTGATTCCACCTCTTATTCCCTTCTTGAAAAAGTGGATCATGTCTATGTCCGTCAGCAGTTCTAATTTAACCTCCGTTAATTTTAGCATCGCATCCCAGGATAATCCGGGAGCCGTATAATATTGGGCGGGGTCCAGTCCATATTTATCTAGGCCAAATTTGCGGAAATTTTCAAATACATCACATAAAAGAAGCACATCTGACTTTAAATAAAGGTCTGAATATTCGCCCAAACTTTGGCAGCCAAACAGGTTCCACACTTTTTTAGCTCTATCATAGTCCTCTTCTGATAGATGCTCATCATTAAGGTTATCATAAAATTGTTCTTTGGAGGGGAGATTTTTGGTATTCAACTTTTCTAAACTGTCCACGAAACTATATGGAAAAACACCCTTCCGTCTCATCAAACTGAATTTCTCATTTTCGGGAAAAAACTTTCTCATTGTAACCATTTGATCATCCGCTAAGTCCTCGCCTAAATTTTGCAATGACGCTGCCATAAATTTAAAACTATCTATAAATCTTAACTTTATGAATCTTCTTTTTAATTCCCCCTTATTATTAGCATAATCGTGCATATATAAATGTTTTGTGAAGGATATATACTTTTCACTGTTTTGCGGTATTACATCAATCCTATCTTTATGGCGGCATAACTCTTTTAGAAAAAGATGGCTGTCGTAGCCCGACATGTTGTGTAGTATAATGGGAATAAAACTCGGTACTTTGTAATTTAAATTACATATAGAATGTGCAGCACCGAATCTTATTTTTCCGGTTAAGTGGCAATGATCTTTCACTTTGATATCACTCTCTGTGAATGGCTTTTTACATATGCCGCAGGTCGTCGCATTTTGAAAGTCTTTCCTTTCTTGTTCAGTAAGTTTCACCATTGGGACTATGTTTTTCATATGTTTATTATAGATTTCCCTTAAATCTGCCTCTATACGTGAAACAAAAACTTTAGCTGCATCTGGCCCTTGGTACATCTCAAATTTGGAAATTGAATCATCAAACGAGCATTTTATAAAATATGCGAAAGAGTAGGGTACATGACTAAACGTTTTATTTGTAAAAGAACGATGAGAGCTTGGTTCGCATGTATCTATTGGTTTCAAAATGGACTCAAAATCGGCATACACCACGAATGGTACCTGCATTTGTTTCTCAAAGCTTTCAAATTTTAATATATTTTCGGGCACCTCTTTCCCATATTTATCAATCCTAAATTGTTTTGAGGGTGTTGTTGTACAAACGTGATTACAATCATTTCTCTGGTGCTCCGCAAGCCGGCATTCATTTGGAAAATATAGCAAACAGCCATCACAAAAGTAATTTTTATGCCCATAAGCCGATATTTGGGATGAGACCAGCCTGGACAAATCTTTTATCCAGCAATAATGTGTATTGGCGCAGTCTATATTGCAATGATGATCCATATCACATTCATGGGAAATTAGGAGCAAATTTATATGTACACGCAGCTTTTTTCCAGAATAACGCAGAGGTCCTACAACTTCATATGTTACCCTATTTTTTTCAAATTTCTTTTCTAGGCCATACACATTAATTGAAATATTGTTCATTTCTTCAAATTTTGAAATATCCTGCAATTTTACTGGGAAATTCATCCCTGTCAAATTTAAAACTCTAGAATAATGCGGGTATGATGACACTCGATATGGATGGCCATTGATTGCAGGAAACAGGGCCGAAGTAACGGCCCATGCAAAACAGCGATCATCGTGATTTTCCACATTTACTACTGCCTTCTTATTTGATATGAACTTGGGCAATTTGATATATGATGAGCCGCGTAGAGGACTGTACTTGTTGATATTAACCTCCACGAAATCTATATGTTCGAGGGCCCATCCTATAAAGAAAGAATTTAATAATAAACTATCATAATGATCTATCATAATAAATTTTACAGACCTGAATTGCGCTCTTGAAACTCTGTAGTTTGTGAAATCATCATATCTACAAACGTATCAAAGGCATCGCTCAAATTAGTCCCCTGGTCCAGTATTTGGTTGGAAGTATTGAACGATTTTATATCTGACACTTCTTTTGTTTGCAATATGTACTTGGCAAACGTCTCCATATTTACCTTCACTGCACTATGAGCTCGCAGTGCTTGTTCCAGTATGTGCAAAATTTCATCCTTAATTTCATTAAAAAAACTAATATAATCTAGGTGATTAGTTCCACTATGAACTCGGTAGCTAGCAATCTTATATTTGAAGGCACTCTGAATAATTTCAACGCCATCTCTTAAAGTAATACATGAATTTGTTCTATGCTGCAGTGTTCTTCTGTGATTTTTCATTTCAGTTGTTGTTAGGGTCACATTGCAGCAATCACAAGTTTGGAGATTCGTTGATGTTGAAGGAGCATTATGGCGGTTGCAAATTGGCACATTTGCAGACGTTGATGGCGCATTTTGACAGTTACACGTTTGATCATTTGTGGACGACGATGAGGGATTTGAATCCAATTTGGACCGCTTTGTTGGAGGTTCCTCTTGCTTTAAGTTCCTGCATGATTGCCTCTGGTGGCGACGCAAATTATCACTACGAGTAAAACTCACACCGCAAGCACTGCACTTGTACATATCTTACGCTTTACTGTAGTATCAGGCCTAACTAGCAATGATTGTGTGTTGCCCTCTAGTCTCTTTTATAAATAGGGGATCGCTATGCTCACCCCCACCCTGCATCCAACCAAGGTCATTCCAATGTCAAGGTCATCCCAATGTCAAGTTCGTTCAAAGTCAAGGGCATCTCAAAGTCAAAGCCACCCAATGTCACCCCCCACCCCGCTTCTCCAGATCGCCCCCACCCCGCGTCTCAAGATCAATCTGCTTCGCGGCCAGGTGGCCCAAGGTGACCCAAGGTCACCTTGGGCCACCCAAGACGTTCAAGGTGACGAGGTCATCTCAATGTCAAGGTGACGAGGTCATCTCAATGTCAAGGGCATTCCAATGCCAAGGACACCCCAATGTCAAGGCCACCCCACCCCGCGTCTCAAGGTCAGACCACCCACGTGTCAAGGACATTCAAGGTCATCCCCACCCCGCGTCTCAAGGTCAGACCACCCACGTGTCAAGGTCATTCAATGTCACCCCCACCCCGCGTCTCAAGGTCAGACCACCCACGTGTCAAGGACATTCAAGGTCATCCCCACCCCGCGTCTCAAGGTCAGACCACCCACGTGTCAAGGTCATTCAATGTCACCCCCACCCCGCGTTTCAAGGTCAGACCACCCACGTGCCAAGGTCATTCAAGGTCATCCCCACCCCGCGTCTCAAGGTCAGACCACCCACGTGTCAAGGACATTCAAGGTCATCTCAATGTCAAGGGCATTCCAATGCCAAGGACACCCCAATGTCAAGGCCACCCCACCCCGCGTCTCAAGGTCAGACCACCCACGTGTCAAGGACATTCAAGGTCATCCCCACCCCGCGTCTCAAGGTCAGACCACCCACGTGTCAAGGACATTCAAGGTCATCCCCACCCCGCGTCTCAAGGTCAGACCACCCACGTGTCAAGGTCATTCAATGTCACCCCCCACCCCGCGTTTCAAGGTCAGACCACCCAAGTGTCAAGGTCATTCAAGGTCATCCCCACCCAAGTGTCAAGGTCATTCAAGGTCATCCCCACCCCGCGTCCCAAGGCCACGCCCCCCACCCCGCGTCTCAAGGTCACCCTCCCTCCGGAGGGGCGCTCAATCGGTATTACTACTCTACTAACGTCAGTAGCCACATTAAAAAGGTTTTGTCATAAATAATTATTAAGATATTTTCGTTTTAGGAAAGTTTTGCAAAGTAACCAAAGCTTTAGGAGCATAGTCGTCAGATTATAAAAATATTAGATTATATTATATTAGTTAATTTTTTTGTCTATTAATATTCTTATGCTTTTGGAACTGTAGCAAAATACCCAGTAAGTGCAAGAATATCTATATAATGACACAAATTAATAGTTACACACAACATAATTATTATTATAATGTCAACGTTTCAACCCACTTGGTCAATTTGGTTATGTGTTTTGTGTACTTATGATTCTTATAATGAGTAATAGATGCAGTAATAGTATCTACCTTAAATAAAAAATTGGTTTTCATATTTATAGTTTTAATAGAAACTTACTTTGTGCCTCAAGCATGCATTCTAAATTTCCAGGGCCACAAATGGGTGTTGACTTTTCATCTGGAACAAATCGTTTAAATTAAAATATTACCGTAAATTAATATTGATTCGTAAGGTAATCAAGATATATGAAAAGAATGTCATATACAGTGAGATTGTAAAGTCCCGCATAAATTCAATAAAATGTAAAATAGCCACTTTTGAAAAAAATCTTGAAACACCTCAATTTTTATATTTAAAATGCAGTTTTTTTATGTAAATATCTTACCCCTTTTAACCCTCTCCCTCTCATCATTAGTTTGCGAGACAATAAACATTTAATGAAAACACCATTTTTTCATATAAAAGTTAAACATACAAATTTCTTCAATTAAATAATTATTATGAAACAAACACTTAAAAGATAAAATTACAACAACAATAAGAAGTATATATCTCCAGAAGTTGTTTACAGCGCAATTCAGGAATTTAAAAGTAGACTAGAACGTTGTCAAGAAGTTGGAGGAGAGCACTTCGAACACCTACTGAAATAGTGATTTTTGTTTCTACAAGTTATTTCGGTTCATTTTACAGTTGTTTAATAATAATTTTTTAATTAAAGAAATTATTTTCAGAAATTTTATTTAAAAGTGGCCAGAAGTGGTCCATTTCTTCTGTCAGCGCGGATAACGTTTACTGGCCTAGATAGACAATGGTACTTTTCGTCAACAGTTGTGGATTGACACTAAATTCACTATTGTCAATTAAATCAATGTAATCCATGGATTTAATTGACCATTCATCTATAATGAATAATCTATAATATCCACTCACATGGCATGTAATAGGCAACACATCCACATTTTGATAAAGTATAGTTCGTCAGGCACTCGAATTCACAGTTCTGTTGTGTATATGTCCGGAAAAAAGAGAGATATTTTTCATTCGGAAAGAAACATTGTCTCTTATGGGGATCGTAACCTTGTATGCCTCTTGAAGTCGTCATCATGTCCGGTGTTATGAGAATAAGTAATTCTTCGTTCAGAGATGCTTGTAAGTAGTTCATGCTAACTCTGGGCATCTCTGCTGGGTGATGTAGGATAATCTAAAACATCAGACGTTTTACTATATATCGCAGAAATGAGGGGTTTTGGTGATTACTACACTGCTAATATTAACGTGACATGAACTCCAGGCAGTGTTGATGGTGGGCCATAGTTGCTAGATGAAAATGTATACATTTTTCATTGTATTCTTTTTTGGGATTATACCACCTGTAAAATAATAAAAAAACAGGAAACCAGAAGTATTCCAATTAAATATTCAAAATGTAGTATGTAGCAAACTTTAGAAGCGTGACTTGATACTACACTTTGAATATTTTTAGTCCCAAAGACTACAATGAATCATGAAAATGCACCACAAATAAGTTACAGACATTATGTGTACATTATCTTTCAAATGGTCACTGCAACTATATGTTAAACATGACGTACTCCTACTGAAGACTAAATTATCTCGCAAGTCGTATTTTATAATCTTAATTTCTTATGTCGATGTTCAGTCAATATTAAACTATTTTTAAAGCTGTATTTATGAACAGAAACCTGTGGAGCATTAATAGTATGATTTAAGGAAAAGTAACATTCAATTCAAATATCATTCAAATAACTTGAAATCTTGATCTTGGGCATTGTAAAAAACTGCTATTCAAAAAGATGAAATTAAAGAGTAATTTTTTAAGGAAATAAGTGCACATAACTTTTGAATGAGTTGATATCGGTTTCTACGTTCAGTTTACCTTAAAACCCTGAACGGGTCCTTTACAGGAATAATCCAAGTCTTGCAAGTAATCCGTCAAAACTAGTACTTGTGATCCAGTGAAGCCAGAAAATTTAGCTCTTCTTGGAAAACTGTCTTTTTTTGCAGTCTCGGGGTATCCATTGTCGAGTGACCAGCCGTCACTACTTTTACCTTGTCCCATATCATAATGTAAATACCTACAAAAATTTTCTTAAGTTCTCTTGAAAGTACAGTAACCCCCTCCATATTTACTTTTGAACGAGTTTAGATTTCTACCTTAAATAAAATGCAGGATGAATGGTATAAAAAACTTTGGGAACTGATAGATGGCGCGAGAGTCGCTATCGGTACTCTTTTTTAAATAGCATAGTAGTTCTTCACATTTCCTCTATTTAACACCTATAGATACTTTCTTTTTTATAATTTATTATTAACTTCTTCTGTTAAAACATTTAAATATTTAGATGGAACGATGGAGAGTCACCGAATGAGACATATAAACGTTTGTAACTCGAAAACGGATGGCTATATTTTAATTTTTCAACAACTGGTGTGAAAATAATTAAAATAGCCTTCAAACGACATGCGACACGGCCTACTATGCTATCTGTTAGTTCTCAAAGTTCCGTTTGCGGGTGGAAAGTAGTATTTTTATACCATTAATTCTACTCGTACATCTTGTTTGAGGTTGATATCTCAACTCGTTCAAAAGTTAGGGAAGGGGGTTACCTTATGGACGGACTGTATGTAAAATACATACAATTAATATTATTTATTAACAAATCTTGAGAAACTGCAGCCAAATTAAATTTTTGCTTATAATAATAATATCACCATTTGATTTCTATATGAAAATTGATTTTTTCATAACTTATGCATTTCCCGCTGACTAATCTCTTGTTTCTTTGGAATAAGAAATACAGAAGTCAACTGCTTTAGTAGCTGACTTCTGATTGATTTAAATTTGTGAGATGACTTACACATTATCCTTAAAGAGTTCGTCTCTTCCCAACATGTTGGACGTATAACACAATCCATCTTCCGTAAGGACTTTGCTGAAGGATTCGCTACAGTTGTCTAAATGCAAATCCCATCTGCATTGAAAAAATACATTTTTTAACCGCGGAGCAATCTAGAAATGAGAGTTCCTGAAATTAGCGGATATCGAAATGTATGTAATTGATATTGGAAGTATATATTTTATGGGAGCAGATATCTCGTAGTAAAAAATCAAGATCCCTAAACAAGTAGGTTACCTCAGTTTCGAGAAAAAATTCTATTGGTTAATTTGAGGTTACGTCATCTGGCGTCCAGAAAGCAGCGAAATTTTGATATGATTACTGGTAAATATTGCATTTCATGATGCTTAAGAGTATAATTTTACTATAACAGTTTAAAATACATGTATTGTATACATGTATACATAACAAAACGTTTTACAGGTAAACATTAAACCGTAAAATCAATAAAAAAATACATAACACAACTACAAATTTTTATGCGGACCTCCTAGATATGGTCGGTATATGTGTATGTTAACGATGTAGATATGATATGAATGATCTATCAAATTCAGAAATCAATACTATTAAGTATAAATTAGTTACTAGTACAAAATACTTATATCATACAATTTCAGAACTTTATGAAATGACATGAAAATGTATATATAGTTATTTTGTCTTATACGGATTCTAAATGGTTTGAAAATAATAGAAACGAAAAACTGCAATAATCTATTAAGAATAATACATTTTCTTATTCACTTTTAATTAAGTTTTAGGTATAATTGCAGATATTTTATTTATTATGTAACTCAAATTATATTTGATTCATTGCATTCACAACTGGATTTTTCGGAAACCTGTGATATAACACATCTTTGTTCAGAGCTTTGGTAATTTCCAGACTATTATGGCATGTAGCAACAGCACATCGGCACCCTGACATCTTGCTGAAAGATAAAATTATTTTATATTTTCATCCTACATAAAACCATAGATTAGGTTGCATAAAACAATACAGCCTCGGTCACTTTAAATAATGAGATAGCCCAAGCATTTGGGGCGGAATACTTTTTAAGTGAAGTACAACGTAATTTGACAGAAATTATTGCTGGTTTACTTACATAAGTGCTTATTTATTAATCTATTGTAATTCTACACTTGGTTCACAAAACAGGATCAGGATTGACAGATTATTCAGTTCTTGTCAAATTTAAACACATTAGAACATTATGAGAGAGACAATGATGTACATAAAAAGAGTGAGAGGCAAGGTCGCCAGATGACGTCGCTCATCCCGGTGTACACCGCAACACCCTCTCCTACAAACATAGAACTGAGGTAACCTACTTGTTTAGGGATCTTGGTAAAAAATAGCATCGGTACCGCCACATTGATGCGACACTTTTGTCAAAACTGACAAGTGGATGTGGCGCATACGCCAATTCAGTTAAGTGAGTTTTTTAGTAAATTTGTATGTATTGGAGATTTATATACCTACAACATTAAAAGGTAATGGTTTCGTGTGCTCATAGTAGCTGTAATAGCAAAGGTTATTGATAAAAAGAAATTATGCAGAATAGTGTTTCACAGGTTTGCATTACAAATTAGTAAACAATATGCAGAGCAGTATTGATTGATTGCTTAAATAGTATCTAATAGTACAATTCGTTCGACATAAAAACATCTCCAGGTGGATAGACTAGATACATGCTCAGGGAAAGATTAATACGATCCATACTGGAGGAAACAGCGGTTTCGGTAAAACGAGGGTATCAGCAGCAAAGCGTTATTCTGTTTCTACCGCAGTAATGACATCATCCACCAGCCTTGTGGTGGATAATGTTACTTTTGCTGACGTCGAAGTTTACTGGATTTTAACGGATATCAATTATCAAGCCCATATAATTTTCAATCAATTATCAAGATAACTTGGTACTTGGTCATACGACTAGCTTATGGTAAATTAAACAGTACGATAGAGCATATGCACATCCTGGGCCCTGAATATGTAAGGTGGGTAAATAAGAAGGGGGAGCGCGAGTAAAGTTATCGGGGGGGAGGGTAATGTAGACACTGAAGAATTATCTGGAACCCAGGAGCTAGGAATATCAGATCCTTAATTAAAATTTTCTAAATATATCGTGGCATATATTACCGGATACATTGTTCAATTTTTAAAGCTAATTTACTAAAAATGTACTACTTTAGTTAAAAAAAAATATAAATCTGAAAGCATTAGGCATTACAGCAATAAAATTGTATTATTTAAAGAACAATCAACATTTTTTTTGCATCTGTATGACCATTTTATTTCAAACTGTGTTTTATTTTCTTGCGTTATTTATTGGTTCCCCATTTCATATTCTTCCGACTTAGCCACGCCCAGTAAACCTGTTTTTTTTTTGTATGCGGAATGGATGCTTGCAGCTTCTCCCTACCATACTACATCAATTATTTTTCAAAGTATTAAAAAGTATTACTATATTGTTAACTTTTAACAATATAGTAATACTACAAGCTACTACTTTTAATATTCACGATTACAGATAATATTCAAAATATTTCAGTTGACAAAAGCTTGTATTTCCTTCCTTAATATAAAAATATATTTGAAAAGGACCTACATTTGTTATATGTTCTATTGCCTCGAATCCTATGGTTCTCCTACCCTCAGAGTAAATATAGTTGTCGCAGACTAGGGAACTTGCAGAAAAGTTTTTCATTCTAAAAATAAACAATTGTGTACATACATTTCAAGTATAGAATAGATTCTTACTTTTACCAGTACAACTACAAATATAAATAATTGAATAAAAGATTAATAACTTTCTGTAGGTAATTGTTAGGGCATCCATACGTACTCAATCTCTGTGAAGTTGTCATTTTCCATCAGTCTATTAAGAGATTCGGTATAGTTGTACATCCCATATTTGGCCTTAGTGTGTGGACAAATTGTCACTGCAGGGAAAGGCACTTTCCAAATGGAAGTTGGCGACTTGGAAAAACTCACCAGAACAGGAGTGACGTCCCATTTCTTCCAAGTTTCCATTATTAGTATGGTGCATAGGAAGAGACAGACTCCAAACGATATTGTCCAAGATATTCTAAAAATATATTAAATTAAATCTTCACTGCAAATATTTATCACAGGTAAACGGCACAGCAATTACTTATCGTCATGTTATCAATTGACAAAAATTATAAAATTCGCTTGATTACTTCTACTGGATACAAAATGATTTTTGTAGATTTTTGAGATGATGTTTCGTTTTCATCATCATCATTTTTTTATTTAAATACATACTTGATACTTCTATACCATTTGTCTAAATAAAGTGACGCCTAAAATACAAGGTTTCCCGACATTTCTAATGTCTAGGTACAATGTATCTTCAAATAAAAAACAAAATCCAATTTAAGACAGTGGTGGGGTACGTTTTTAAGAAATGGGTCAAATTTTGTTCATATTTTTTGATAGGTGTCACTTGGAATGGGGGGAGCGTAGGGTAAAAAGAGTTCCAATAATCTGGAAACACGGTATATTTGTTAACAGAAAATCTTGTCAGCTGACCCTTTTTTGGTTCTGACTTTTAAAATCCTCTAAAAATGTTTATGTTTCCGTTTGGTTTTATAACTTTTACTTTTGCAAGTAAAGAATAAAAAATAAACATCCACGTCAAAAATTTATATCAATGGGGTGATACCATGCACTACCGTACATTAAATATTACTTTAATTACGATAATTTGACATTAGATATTTATACCTTATTTTTTTATTATTTTCGATTGTCTGTTCTCTTTTTTATGATATCAGTTTATAAAAATCACCGCGTGGGTCATGTAAAAAGCCTTCGTGGGTCTGACCCGCGGGTCGTAGGTTTACCACCACTGGTTTAAAATATAACATTTTTGGTATGACACTGTAAAAAGAGCCATACATGACTACTATTAATATTTTTGTTGGAGAAACCCTATTCATTTGTACTAGATTAGATTAGTTTTTGTGAACGCCAAATGATTGATAACTTACAGATGGTTCTGTCTAATTTAGTGCAGTCTTTGTATACTTTAAAATTCTCAACACTGCCCAGATCAGACCACCCTTGAGAGCCCTTCAGTGCCCCGCGGCAAGAAAGGAAAAAGGGCCAGCTGCATAAGAGCGTTATAGCAGCCAGCTTGTATGTTCAAGTATTCGCTGCAATATAAATATAATTATTACTTGGTTGAACCCTATGTTGGGAAGTGGTAATTAGAAGGACTTCTGTAGTAACTACCTACAGTTCGTATCATTTGGCGGGTTTATTTTACACCTGTAAAATATTACCTATAAGTTAAAGTGAAATACTCAATTATTTTCATTTGCAACAATAAAGGGAATTTGCAATTAAACGGACAGTTTTTCACCTACTCAACAATCAAAAAATTAAATACAGTCCACAACTCTTTGCTTTCGAAGCTGTGTAGTTGGAATTTACGACTCCAACCTACAATTTTTTTATTTCAGAAAAAAATAAACTCAACATGTTGTAATGGTATTATTTTCTGTAATAATTTCTCTTTTTTTTAGTTTTCGGTATCAACTAAAAATATTTCTTCCTCCAAGGTATATTTTTATCTCTTATTGTTTCTTGAAACGGCACTATACAGATAACAGCTCATAAAATATGAGGCCCTACATTATTATTTAAAGACACTACTGCAGAAAATCCAAAAGATTTCGATGAATCATCATGATCTGTATCAGGAATACATGGTTCGACGACTAACTTTCTCCTATTTTAGAAAAGCTTTAGGTTGAGTATGAGTTAAGTACTTAAAGAATTTATAGAGGTAACAGAAAAGAAAACACCTGAACTAAATGATTTGTGAACAACACTTATATACGTGAAAAATATGTAAATTTACCTTTCAATAATAGTTCTTCCTCGTTCTCCCATATAACGAAGTCCATGTATTCCAGTATTGTCGGAATACTGTTGAATGTATTTAATCAAATTTCTTCTAAATCCAGGCTTAATATAAGTTTTGTCCTTTTGCTTGGGACGAAAATCGCTAATATCAGGCAGTTGTTTTGTATCTGATTTCCTTTCCATTTTCTTGCTTCGAAATAGCCACAGAAAACTTGATCGTTTGGAGGTTTAACCAGTACTTGGTGTTTCGCAGTACGCTGTTTGTTGAAACTTTTTAAACATTTACTAGAATTAGTTAAAAAGCAGGGTGGGGTACAAAGTAGTAATTCGACTAATCTGACCCTTGCTAATTATTTCCAAAATTGTGTGCCAATTAAACACGACCATTAAATTCAATGTCAATGTTTGACATGCTAACCCATTTAAGCGAATACATCCAGGCAACAAATACGTCGTATTTGTGAAAATGCAAATTTAAATGAGAGGTGTTTTTATTAATTTGCTACCCATTCCCCTTCCCAGGGAATTCTTGTTTACATTTCATTAATTACTCGCTGCAAGTGTCACCAACGGATCGGGTATTTAGGCGCCCATTTGACGAATTAACTGCAAAATGTAGTTTGTATAAAGTATTTAGTATACAGTAGAGTAACTGATTGCCTATAATGAAACACATGTAAGGTATTGCCTCTATAAAGTATGGAGAACAGAAAGGCTACCTACAAATTATAGACCAAGATGGAAGTTCTTCAAATGGTTTTGTCGTGTCGTCGTCCCGATAACTGACACGGTGCTGGTTTTTCTTCTCTGTCCTAAGATCTCCTTGTACCCTTATGTAAAGGTGTATTCCCGACTGACTTATTTGAACATTGCGTATACTTTTTCTGAATAACTTCGGACCACTCTGTATATGTTATATAAAAGTTAAACAAAGTTACACATTTAAAAAATATACAGCTTTGTCAAAAATGGCAAATAGTACTAGTTCAAGGAAATACAGTAATTGGTACAAAGATCCCTTGTACTATATTTTAAATAATTTTAGTAAATTGTATGTTACCACATTCCTTTGACTCAAAAGACCGCCGGTCACTTTTTGATAAAAACTAAGTTAACTTTGTGTTTCTTCAGAACTTTCTGTAGTCATTCTGTAAACTTGAAACCATATTCAATAATTCTCAAAAGGTGTCTCACCTTTAGATTGTTGAATAGGTAATTCTAAACTCATTCAAGAGTTAGTTAGAGAAATGTCGCTCATTTCCCTGTGTCATCTTACAAAAAAGAAACTAAGTAACATAGAATCTTTGTCAGTAAAATACATATTCTATGTTTTGGACTTTGGAAAGATCTAGACAAAATTAAAGAAATTTAAATGCCAGTGTTTGTTAGTCAATACTTGATATATCTGAGCCCAGCCTCATTGTGTTGATACTAATCACTATTAATATTTTAATATCGAAGAAGGTCTCCTGTTTATAAAAAAACTCACATTATTCTTTATATCATGTATTAAATGCCTCATAATATTACATTTTTAAAGTTATACAATATTGTGCAATATGGTTTTTAATTCTTACATTATGTATAAGTAGGTATTTCTAATAAAAGTGAATTTATTTTATAAGTACTATTTCTAAATTAAGTTATAAAATATATTATCTAATTTATACCTAGGTATGTAAATATTATGAAAAAAGTTTTATATTAAAAACAGTTGCTATGTACGGATTAGAAGGACGAAATTTTAATAGCGAACAGAGAACAGAGAACAGAATATTTATTTAAAATTATGCATCCTATATTAATTAGTTAAAAAGATATTAAATTCCTGGAAATGATAATAATTCTGACCTGAACTAATTAGTATTAAAACTGCCTGTGCAACCTATTTATAAATTTTATTTATATGCAATGTAAACTGCATTAATTGTGATGCAAAATTTATTTCAGATATGGATAAGAAACACACATATTGAGTAGTATGAATAAAAACGAAGTACCTGCTACTACTACAAATATTACTATATACTCCACGTAGTATTTACTTCACAACGAAGGATTTGCTAATTTCCGGTAGTATCTACTTTACTTGACATAGAACATGCTTCACCACAAAGTATAATATACTCTATATTATGAAGTATCTACTTAACAAGTGTAGTACATTCTTTGAAATGTGTAGTACCTACTTACTTCCGTCACACATACGCCGCACGCCGGGCCCTGGCTAACGAGATAAGATATGTTTAAAAGTTTTTGGGAAACGGTTTCAGTTTTGTATGTATATATTACATCAACACTCCTTTAAGATGTCTTTAGATGAAGGAAGTGTGCTAGAAGAGTAACGAGTAACGAGAAAGTAACTTTTCCCTGCTAAACCTAGGTGAAAAATATAAAATATAAATGTAAAACATTCTAAATTGATGGTACTTAATCGTTTACCCAAATATTTGACAGTATAGGGTATCATTGTCGTTGTGTCTTCATGCAATATAAATTTTATTTCTACGTATTTGAGCCATTTTTAAAAGAATCACTTTGTAGCATGCACGGTGAAGCTGCTATGATATCAACTTCGTTAATGACGGAGCAAATACTGTTAGTGTTAGTTGTTGTTAAAATCGAAGTATCTACCAGTAAAAAGTAGATACTTTAAGTAGTAGTACGTGCTACTATAATGTTTAGGAGAATGCTGTTTATTTTTAACATTTCCCGAAAAATAGAAGGAAGTACTTCGAAATGTAGTATCTAATTCAATTTGAAGTAAATACTAGGTAGAATATACTAATACTTATAGTAGTAGCAAGTAGTTCGTTTTTATTCATACCACCCATTAGATCTGTAGGTATATCAAATGTTTTGGTAGTAAAAGAAAAAAGAATAAATTCGATTTTGCTGAACAACATCTAAAATGCAGATTATTTCTAGGCAAAAAGTTTTTCACAAATTTTCTAGACACGTATCGAGAAAGACATTATAAATAAATATACATACAATAATCTTATATATTATTTAGGTATGATTACAAATCCATCTCATTTCATTATTTTAATCATGAACATAAGCGTCGCTGTTGATCAGTTTCGATGATCCTGACCAATAATGTCTGCCGTACATCTTCACGTTACACATTAACCTTAACGATAGGAAATAAACGATTTCCACGATGGAGAGGAAGGAAAATCCCGTGAATAGCCCGAGGATACCTCCACAGTTGGCCAGAAAATCTGTCTGGCCGAATAGTTCGTTCCTCTCTGAATTTATGAACTGCTGCTGCTTGAAGAAGAGGTTCAATCTTGTGAACTGCATCCTAGAATAAAGTAAAAAATAGCTTGAATCATGCTAGGGAGGTAAACCAACAATATTGTTGCGCAAAGGTATATCACGTTTCTATTTATTTGTTGGTAATTCTCTATGTTTGCCCCTTTTTTAATTACATCCAATTGGATTATTTGCAAACAGGAGGTTAGGTTTGCTCCCGGTTAAGTTATCTCTTTTAAAAATCATGTAATATTTACAGTAGATATACTAGGGAAGTTCTGGCTCAGAAACTCCATGTAAAAGCCTACAAGTCAAAAACGTGGTCAAAATTTGTTCCCAGATGTGGATATGTCCGATATATTTTGTGGGTACGCATGACTTATATGTGAACAAGGATAACGAGGATAACGTGTAAGGATAACAAGGATAACGTGTAAGGATAACAAGGATAACGTGTAAGGATAACGAGGATAACGTGTAAGGATAACGAGGATAAATGTCATGCGTACCCACAAAATATATCGGACATACCCACATCTGGGAACAAATTTTGACCACGTTTTGGGGGGGTTCTATACTAGGGGGGTTCTGAGCCAGAACCCCCCCTAGTATATCTACTATTTACTTACTTCAAAACTCAACGATACGAATGCGTATCTGACGTTAATATCATTTGCATTTCGTACTAAAAAGGGATAAATTTGAATACTGCAACCGGGATATAGAAAACATTACTGTGGCTAACGAGGTACAGTAATTCTAATCGCGTTTATATATGAAGATATATCTTATTAATATATTAATAAACATGCCGAAGAACACGAGTAACTTTCTAAATAAAGATTTTAGTGGGCATCGAAAAATTGCTGTTTTAAGTTTCAGTTAGGATAAATACCGTACAAATTCATAAATGTTGTTAGAAAAAAGATATTTCTGCAATCAGAATTTGTGGTATTATCTAGATATTCTCCCTTTTACTGTGCCACAATTCTGCACATATAAGAAATATTAAAAAATGAATCTCTGAGCCATGAAGAACAGTTAATGGTGGATTTTTAAAACCTAATTTTGCTTGACTAAAATAAAATTTTCCCACAAAAAAGCAAATAATTATCGTTAAACATAATATCTTTCACATAGACATTTCGTTTTCGAAAATACTTTATTTTCATTATCAAAACACAACTCTCGAAATTAAAATGAATTCTAGTTTTTCTAATTTGACAGTTACAATTTTGGTTAGATAATATTTGTTCTATGATTACTTACGTTCTTTCTAAACGAAACATCCTGCAGCAAAATCGAAGTTTATTGAAAAAGGAAACACTTATTTTCATTTAACAAAACTAAAGTTAACACCGCTTTGGGAACATAAAACATAATGTTGTGGAAAGGAAGGAAGGAAGGGAGACTTCAACTATTTTCAATTCTTCATTAAATTTCGTTGTTTCAATTTAAAGAGGTAAGTAATATTTCAGTGATATATATTTTTTATATTATTTAATGGCTTTTCTTATTTGTTTACATATTTATTTAGAGATAAAGGATTAATTATTAAGTTATTGAAATTTTCGGTTGAAATTTCCTGTAGGAGGCTGTGCCTTTTCCTATGGGGCGGTGATTGCAGGTATAACCATAAAAGTGCACTGTTAAGAATGTTCATAGATTATTTAAGTTTATGAACTTGACAGGCGAGGAAAGTAAACATAACAAAATACCAAGAAGGTTCTCTTGTATGTGAAATTAACTATATGTATTTCCTATCCCTGTTGTATATTTAATTTTTTTCATCAGACAGCGTAAATTGCTGGAATCACCAACAAGTGCCAAATAGTCAGCTGTAATGTATTTACTAAAGGAGATTGGTTCATATTCCTGCGTAGGTCTCTGTCATTTCCGCTTTACTTGCAAAATTGAAACAGCCAAACATTTTCGTTGTGTAAAATATTACCCTAATCTTCGTAAACAAATTATGCCATAGAGAATCATCACCAGTTCCAACTCACCCTGGATATTCACTAACGTTCTTTCTAGTAGACTCGAACATTTTTTTCCAGTTGTATTCGGCCTGGGTAGACTCTGCGTTGTAGGTCAGAGAGGTGCAAGCAGGCAAGCAGTCGCACCCAGCGTCACTGGCGTCACCAGACTTGGCACTTGATATTCCCGATTCCACCTCTTTCTCTAATAGCTTTGCTAGAAGAAATTCAGAAGTAGTTCAGAGTTGCTAACTTGTGAATTATATTGGCTATCTGGTCACAGAGTGAAGCTCCTAGATAATATACTACTACTACTACTAGGTACTTATATGTACATTCTTTCATTTCGGCACATTTAACCATATAATGAAACTAGTGATACTTACTTTGTGCATTGAACATGCACACCAAACTCCCTGAACCACATATAGGCGTAGATTCCTCATCTGAAACGATTAAAATGATTATATGGTTCTCCAAACAAGCGACAGTGTCGTGATAATGACAAAGAAACAAGGTAATTAGTTTGGATTTTCCCCATCACATTCATTTATGATCAGAGCATTATCTTCGACTCTGGTTTAAGGTACCACATAATATTTAAAATATATTGAATTGAGTCTATCGAAAACAACTGATCAATAATGAATGTTTAAAAGTTCTGGATATAAAGTCTCTCGAAGAGAAGATTCCAAATGGTTCATCAATTTGGATTCAATATTATGAATAATAAAGTTGACTATTGAGGTCTTAAAAGTATTTAATATAAGAACCAGTTTTCAATATATATGAAATACAACTTGGTTGTATAGAAATGACACACTTGTTTTAAATAATTTTCCTCCTGCTATAAATATCCACTGCACTGTTCATATTCTAGGGTTTCGCATTAATGGTATAGTATAAGACTTCGTAGTTCTAATAAAATAATAATAAATAATTTTCAAACTGTTGAGATAGTTACAGAAGAACTATCTGTTGAGATAGTTATAGAGAACTTACATTTCTACACTGGGTGTCATTTTAGAGTATACTATTGTACAAAGTTATCATAAAGTAAGGGATATTTTTCAGCTTATTATGCATTTTTAATAAATTAAGTTAATAACAGTATGTGAAAGAAATTCAATTGCTTAAACAATGGGATCTCTTATGTCCAACAGTGGTTAACGCAAATGTTCGATATGTCGTCCATTTTGCTGCTGTACAATCACCAACTGTTCCTCCAAATTATACACAGCATTTCTGGTTGAATTGCAACAATCTGTTTCTTAATAGAGCCTTTTAATTCTTTCAGTGTTGTTGGTCGTGGTCTAAACACCAAATTTTTTACTGAACCAATTCTTGTTTACGTTAGTTTTATTTTGAGAACAATTCTCTAAATCGCAGTGATTACGTTTGACACTTGTATCAGTAGTTGACACGACAACACATTTGTTTTCCATAGATACAGTAAAATGCAATTATTTAAGCAACTAGATTCCATTTACTTTTTGCTATTAGTTTGATTTCTTAAAATTATATAAGACTTTAAAGTATACCCCTTAACTTATGATCACCCCATATATAAGAACTTACGAGGCATGTGGTAGGCCACACAGTTACACATCTTCAGTGTGTAATTCGTTAAACATTCAACCTGACAATTCTGTTGTGTGTAACTCTGGAAAAATGATAAGTATCTCTCGTCAGGAAAGAAACACTGCCTTCTGTGGGGATTGTAGTCTTTAAGACCTGAGGACGTAGTCATCATGTCTGGTTTTATGGAAACAACCACTTCTTGGTTTAGAGGAGCTCGAAAGTATTGCCTACTAACTCTAGGTACCTCTGCGGGATGATGCAAGAGAATCTGAAAAGAGAAACTGTGGTGTGTAAGATGAGTTGGCAATAGAAGTAACTTGAGGGGTTTAATTTAAAACTGGAAGGTTGGTGTCTTCTTCCGGTACAGACGGTTGTAATAAAATACGACCAATATTTATCGGTCGGCAGAATATGACATTAAAATGACAGAAACCATGCAAAATTTCAGTTATATATTTAAATTACTTCCAAAATTACATCTACCGTCAACTAGTCGTTACACATCCTATATGAGTACTCTAGTTAATTTTAAGTAGAACATGTTTTGGCATGATCACTAAAGTGGTGTGTTTTATATATTAAGTCATTGAAGGAGTGAAGTATAATTACACTGCTCTCATTTCTGGTTGGGTCGGAAATTAGAACGAATTTTGGATTTTGACATACCTATAATAATCCTGTATATTTTTCATGTTAGATTAGCAAACGTGTATGCATGTCAAATATCTGTTTTGTTTCCTCAGTTAATTTAATTTATTGGTTTTTGGTCAATTAAATCTCTTTCTCTTTATCTTAAAGTCATAAGTTTTATTTTAGAGTTATGTATTTGGAAGAACAATACAATAATATATATTCTGGCAGAAATGATGGCAAATTCAACTATGGTTTCTGTATTATTATATAATTTTGTCCATAGATACTTTCTTTGACAATTATATTACTAATATATCATATAGTTGTATTTTTCTACATAATTAATCTAGTACCTAGAATAAATTTTTGCTGACCTTGTAACCTTGAACTGGACCCTTACAAATGTAGTCCAAGTCTGGGCCGTAAGCTTTTAGCTCTAAAAATAGACCTGCTGACGATCCCGCAGACATTGCCCTTCTAGGAAATGTGTCCTTTTTAGAGTTCCTTTGGTAGCCTTGTTCTAATGTCCAGTCGTTTGTGCGTTCTTCATGTGACATATATTCTTGAGGTAAATAGCTGCAAATAATAATTTATTTGGAACGTTTTTGAACTTTGTTTTACTATCGATAAAGATAAACCGTCAAACGCCAAAGTATGAAAGTGGAAAAACTGTAACCGAATATCCAATATAGTACAGTATTATACTATATTGGATATTCGAGTTACACTAATAAAAATTTTAAAAATAAACATCTCTTTTTACTATTTTTTTAGTATATGATTTTATTTACAGCACTTTTTTCAATTTTAGGTTAGGTTAAGTTCAAAAGTGAGTGGTCCGAAAACCACACCCTCCACCGGGACCATGTGGCCTATTGTGGCTCACACCCACTTATATTTCACCTAACAGGTCCAGCCCCTTAATGAAGCTGATCACTTTATTGGGTGAGGACTTATTCAGATCCTCTGGTAGAAGTTGTCATTTGCCAAATAATGAGAATCTGATCCTTTCCCCAGCGGAGCAGGTGCATAATATGTGTTCTGCCGATTCATCATCTTCTAAGCACAAGCGGTACTCAGCATCTTCTGCTAGGCTGAATTTGTACAGATGGCAGGGGCCAGTATGTAGGCCAATTAAACTTCGTAGGTGCAACCTGCTTAACTCTAAAAGTTTGTCAGTTCTTACTTTTGAAGGGTTTATTATAAACGCCTTCGAATGAACTAATCTTGGTAGTTCTTGCCAGTACTGGAGGATTTGCCCCTCAGCCCAGGTCAAGAGAGTTGATTTGGCAGTCCTCGAGGATATGCCAAGCACCGGTTCTGGTCTTTTTCAATGTTAAGTTAGAATATTGGCAGATCCACATTCACATACACTGTGAATAGAATTATATACTATGTAAATGGTAAAAAGAGATATGTTTATTTGATTTTTATTGTTTTTATTAGTGTAACTTAATATCAAATGTAGTATTGTATAATACTATTACTATAATGTGGTTACTTCGTAGTACTTTACCTCGTCTTTCGTGTACAAGAGTTATTAAGGGGGTAATCGGAAATATACATTGAAAATAGAATGTAAAATTCCCAGTGCACCCCTAATTATACCCTGTACGACATTTATGGTAATTCATACGTGCAGCAGCTTTTTTCACTGCTGATTCATTTGAGAGTTCATGCATATAACATAATTAAATAAATGAGATCAAGGTTACATAAGCTGTTAAGGGATGTTGATTCATTTGTTATGCAAATAATACAAACTTTTTTAAATTATCCTTGTAATTTAATTTAATGAACTATTTAATTTATTTTTCTGAATATTTAGGCAAACACAAAACAATGATACCTTTGTGTTTTAAATGACTAGAAAAAAAATTATTAAAAAAATTTATTAATTAATATTTCATTTTATCAGAATAATTTTTAGAACGACATATCGAATGGTGCGAAATAGGTATATCGTTTCTTTTTAATAAACGTACTATATGTTCTACTATCTCCTAACAAATTGAGTAGCATTCTTTATATTATTTAAAATTTATACTTATAGAGAGACTTATTTCGTGGTTTTAATACAAGTTAAACAGTGTACTTTAAAAACGAAAAGGATTTCATTCATTAAATTTAATAAAATTACTTACACTTTATTTCTAAGTAGCTGACTCCTGTCCAACATATTAAAAGTAAAACATAATCCCTCCTCTGTGAGGATTGGAAAGAAAAGACTTTTACAGGATTTATTCTGCATGGTCCATCGGCAAGAATGGAATACGTCATCGAATTGTGGAGCTACCTAAAAACATTTGAAGTACTGTATAGAGCCAAACTATTACTACTGCCTCTCAAGTATGTAAAGTATGCTCCTCAGTTCCTCAACTCAAGGCAATTGATAAGTTGGGGAAATAAGACCGAATGAAATATTAAGTATTTATAAAGAAAAAGTGTTATGTGAGTGGCTGTGTTATTATTACTATATCCTAACAAAAATGTAATCAGACTAGGTTTTCCTTTAAATGTTTTATTGACGATATTAAAATATTTTCCAAAAGTCTACTGAATAGGGTGTTCTCACATATTTTTTTTAATACCAAAAAATTAAGTTTTCCTTCCCTTTTATACATATGTCTAGATAAGAAAAAAATTACAAACACTTGCATAGCCGAAAAAAGTGAGTTGAAGTTAAAATTCGGCATTTGGCGCGCAAACGCGTCTACTACGCCAGACATATTTGTGACGTCATCAGGCATATAAACAAACAGTTTAACAGGAAGCTATCAACATCAGTCTTTATATTTTCATTATAATAAAGATCAGCGTGTATGGTAACAAGTTTTCTTAAGTTATTATATGAAGTACTAGTTATATTGTATGTTTTAAATATATATAAAAAGTTCCAGTTCAAAATATGTAATAAACAAACACTAAACGGCGGCCATTTATATGCTTAATGACGTCACTTGTGTTTTGGTTCCCGTTTAAAATTGATCCTTTTTTTAAATTTTCTAACTTCGATTTTATTCTGAAAAATGCAAAATTTACATTTTTAACACATTACAACTTCTTTTTAGATTTATTACTAAGCATCTATAGGTTTATAACTTGATTCTTGACATACTTGTTAAAACTTACGCTCATTAAGTAGTCAATCGTATCAAGGCCAGTAGTTTTATTACCGTCATTATACAGATGATTGTCACAAATTAATGCACTATCAGATAAATGCTTCATTCTGAAAACGAGATAATTATATTTTATGCAATTATTCATTTTTACCACATGATTATAAATAGTATTGTTTTACCGGTAACTGATAGGTATATTCATCAAAATATCGTTTGAAAATACGCCACTTGTAAAACAATAAAAAAGTAGAAAATCGAAATATTCAGAATAAAGTTTATGTCTAATATGGAGACAGACTTTTAAAATTTGTCTCAAAAAATAATTATTCAATATATTAATTAAAATGTGTCAGTGGTGTTTTATTTTTTTAGTTTGTCAAACGAAATATTTTAGTATAAATTATATTTAGAAATTTCATAAAATTAATAAATCAGTTTTCATCTTATTTCTTAAATTATAACTAGGCAATGCTCAATATCAGTAAATGGGTAGATCCATGTTACATACATATATTACATATTTTAAGAACTATCTTTGAATACCCCAAATGGCAATAAATATAAAACGTGGTCCCGAGAAGACTCGGCACCACGTGCATCGTGAATTTAAAATTAGATGACACGATGACGAATATCAGAATAAGACAATATAATTTATACATTTATAAATGAAAGTGTATTTTCAAAAATAACGTCAAAGATTTCTATCTCAAATGAAATTAGTTAAAGTAGCGCTGCTTCATCTATAATGGAATTTGTTGTTTCGCAATGACTAATTACAAAAAATTACATTTTAAAAAAATTAGAAAGATTTTGTTTTACAAACATTGTATTTATTTGTAAATATATTGTAATCTGATACAGAGTTAAAATATAATAAATGTAGAAAATAAAATAAAACTACTTACTCTATCTCCGACAGATTACTGAACATCCTGTATCTGTCGAAAGCATCGGTAAAATTGTATTTCGTTTGTCTGGTTTTAGTTTCGGAACATATGGTAACTGCTGGAAAGGGTATTTGCCAAACTGGAGTTGGGCTCCTCGCAAAACTTACTAGGACCGGAGACGTGTCCCACTTTTCCCATGTTTTTATGATCAAGTCAATACATACGTAAAGTGATATACAGAACAGTATCAGCCACCATAACCTAAAAGTGTCATTTAGTAAAACTTGTAGGTGACAATTCATCCAATTTTCCATTTCACTTATTTGCCTGTCACTGACAAAGATAACTAGATGCACGATATGATGATGACTGAACCAGTTTCATAAATTTACTATAAATGACGATAACCTGCGTCGAGGGCATTATTTTTCACTCAAGTACGTGCCTGGCGCATAGATAGAAATTTGAATGTGTCTATTTGAATGAATGTGAAACTCTTATTAGTTAATTTTCTATGTCTGAACTGAGTTGCTAAACCATCATATCTTGGCATATTGGATGTTACTTAACAATAACAGTACTGACCCTACTTAAGTGCGTATGCATCTCTGCTAATCCACAAATTCGCGTATTATATTCAAAGCTAGGAATGCGTTTCTGCAACACAGCGTCTATTCTCTGTGTTTGTAAAGTCTCTTAGCACTGATTGATAAGTAAGCTTGAGATTACCGTCTACTTACTTTTCGAAAATGGACCTATCTTGTTCGCCCATGTACTTGAACCCATGGATGCCAGTGTAATCTGTGTATTCCTGGATATAGTCAAGCATATTTTTTCTAAAACCAGGATATTTTCTCTTCGATTTAACAACACCATTTTCGACTTCCTTTGCTTTGGCGAGTTCCACGTCCGTTAATTTGTCTTCTTTACTTATTGCACGTTTCATCTTAACTGCAGGAATTTTTATATAAGATTTTTTACTTTAGATTATGTATTAGTAATGCATCGAATGAAGAAAGGGTTGTTTTAGAAAAATGAACTTGCAAATATGTTTAGAACTTGTGAACTCGCAGGGAGTCAAAATTTTCGTCTGAGAGTAACAGACGACAGAATTTTGACAACTGAAATTTTTCTAGAAAATTTTAACTGCACACAATTAAAAATTTATTTTTATAAATATTTTGTGTGAATTTTGCATCTAAAGTGTATCTACGTTGATTATAATTTTGTTAAATATGAAATAAAATGAAAATCAAGTACCATTTTGTGAAAAATATACTAGAAAGTGCCGTTTTAGGTAGCGTTTTATTGGCGGTAGTGAATTTAGTTACAATCTTAAGCATTATCAAAGGGTGGTACGGCCATTTTGATTACTTTAACATGATTAATGTCAACATTTTACACAGTTTTGTCATAACATAATTATATACATTTTAAAATAGATCCCTCTCCGTAGTATTTACCTACTTGGAATGATATTTACCTACTTGCCAGGGGGCTTATCCAGGGAAACCTAGACACCCTAAAAAAGAAACTATTCAGCATACCATACTATCTTATGGCAGTGTATGTGGATATAACGACGAAATACACACAGTTAATAAAAAGATGTGTGTACCCTCAAAGACATGCATGCATGCATCTATGTAGTACCTTTCTGAGCATAAATAATATTTTATATTAATTTAATCTTGTATTAAACAAACTAAACAATAAATGTTCACCATTAAGTGGAAACTTAACATCAAACAGTTAGTTAAAAAACATGATTTAATGTAAGTGCTAACAATGAACGAAAAACAACAAATATAACTTTATGAAATACGATGTTACTAGAGAGACTTGTAAATAAACTGTCAAATATTTAAATAATGTACAGGACGTATCATAACTTTTTTTTTGAGAAAAATGATATTTCAAAAAATACTATCGCCTTTTGCAGCATGATTACGATAAAAAATGTACCCTTAGTATTTCTATATATAACAAATAACCGAGTTATGTCGACTTACCCTGTATATAGAAAGCATAAATATATATTTTGGTACTTACAGTAAAGTGTCCTCTAGTCTATCTTTCCAATGAATGTGCAGTAAAAAGGCAACAAAGAGTTTATCTCGTTTCGAGTTATTCAGTCGCATAGAATCAACCGATTCCAAATGAGTTACACGCATGTATAAATGCGGGCGTTTCATAAATTCACACCCTCTATCAGGGGAATAAAATTTGTTAACACTAATTTTCATGCCAGGGAAAAAATAATTAGGACTAAAATTGTCTATCTATAAAGTGTGACGAATGATGGGCTGGGCGTAATATATCCATTAAAACCATAAACACACAATAATGATTATATTTGTGAAAAACAAACATCAGTCCAATATAACGGGTGGTCCGGTTAAAACTTGTTCGTAGTTCTTGGATTTTCCTCGCTGCTTTTGAGCTGTAAACGTTGTAAAATTGGTCGTGAACCTAAAGTTATTTTCTACCATCACTTAATAGGCCAAATGTAGGTATAGTTTCAAAGTTCAGATATACAGGGTGTGTCAAAAATAAGACCTATTGTTATATAATTTGGATTCGTATGCCATAGTCTTCCAGGCAGAAGTCTTCGCTATCCTATGGCAGAAAACAAGGAAGAAGTAAGGAACTGTACGGAGCAAAATATTTATTTCTGCTCCGACAGTCAGGCGGTCTTAAAAGATTTAGCATCTCCAAGGACAAGATTCGCTCTTGTCCAAGAGTGCGGAGATACCCTGGAGGAGCTGGCTAGAGGAAAAGAGGTTAAATTGGTATGGGTATCAGGGCATAGTGGAATCGCAGGGAACGAAAGAGTCGATGAGCCGGCTCTACTCGGATCTCAGGGACCCAGCCAAGGACCAGAACCGATTTTAGGCATTACACGGAGGCAGGTCAACATGGCTCTTAATGATTGGGCTCATGAAACACTAAGTAAAAACTGGAGAAGGAGTGGAAGTTGTAGACAAGCTCGCAACTTTATATTGGAGCCAAGCAAGACCAAGACGGCCTGGCTGTTAAGTCGTAGCCGGAAGGCTCTAAACCAGTTGGTGGGAGTTTTAACGGATCACTGCAGGCTTAGAAGACATCTATCATTGATGGGTGTTGAGGGAGACCCTATAACGCCTTCCCACTTCTTGGCAGAATGTGTGGCTTTCGGCAGGCTAAGACACGACGTCTGGGAGGCCGGGGAGCTGCAAGGGGAAGAGGTCAGTTCTCTTGAATAGACCGATATTCTGATCTACATTAGAAGGTCGGGAAGGTTCGACGAGGGAAAAGATGACGGAGTTAGGTAAGGGACGACAGGTGCAGGCAAAAATAAGCCCGCTTGTGGCCTACTTGCCAGGTCTTGGCCGCTTCATACTACTACTACCTACTACTACTATATAATTCTGGGGTATTATGGCAGCCGATGTTGAGCTACAGGGTTTTAAAAAATAAAAGATATCAATTTTTAATTTCTAAACCGTTTGAGGTAATGAGATGGCGGCTTCTTATTATTTTTGTTCTGCATAGTCTCCCTAAGATACTTTTTAAGTATCGTAAAAATTCACTTGGTCAAATAAATAAATTTTGTCACTTATCGGTTTGGAATACAAAAAAATTTAAAAGGACAAAAAATTAAGATAACGCAATACGAGAACCTATTTTAATTGTAGAGGTAATATGATGTGTAATATTGTAGAGGGTGATATATTTATTTTGATAATTGATAACCGGCGATACCCACTCCTCCGCCACCGGTAAGGTTCGAAAGATGGTAATTTTTTTTTCATACCCGCTGACAAAAATTAAAAACTGATTTTTTTTATCTTTGACACCCGCCGCTATCGAACTACAGTTCGATAGCGGCTGCCGTAAGACCCCAAGTTTATATAACAAAAAAACCTTATTTTTGGTCACAGAATACGCCCCTGGATTTTTGACCTTTATTTAGGAAACAGCCTGTATATTAGCAAAAATATTGCAAATAACTAATAAAATATTTTTATTGACGCAGGGATTTAATATTTTTTCCAGAAAAGGAGCAGAAGATCTAAAAATGCTGGGGTTTGAATAATATAAAAAATATATTAGGTATTAGTATAATTTAGTTCTTACTCCTAAAGGTCCCATTCAATCAGCACTTCCAGACCAGTTGCTCCTTCCAAATAATTTAATATTACAAATTATTCTAAGTGAACAGTAATATATTAACTCGATTAATGATAACAACGAAAACCCAATAAAAAGTCCTAGTAAACCTCCAAAATTTGCTAGAAAGTCAGTAGCTCCGAATAGTTCGTTTCTCTCCATCGTGATAAACTGGTTTCCCTTGAAAAATATTTGGAAGTATGACATGTGTTTCCTGAAATTATAAAAAAATGGTATTCTGTGAAATTATAACCGAGTTTCAACTGTTTGAATATTTCAATATTTACTAAAAGAATGTACAATCATTAAATTATCATAGGACTGAAATTGTGTACTTTAAATAGAACACCCTGTATATTTTGCATATTTGGATAGAAAGTTCATTAGAGAATATATTTATTTTAGATAATGGCCCTTTCTACAAAATATTGCTATTCTCGGAGATAGAGGGTTTAAGTAGAATAAAAATGTAAAAATGTAAAAATGTAAATGTAAATGTAAATGTAAATGTAAATGTAAAAGTAAATGTAAAAGTAAAAATGTATTAATATATATTTTGAATTCTGAATTCTATATGATGCATAATTTTAAGGATTCCTGTCACCATATAAAATTTTAACTCATTATGAAAAAACAGTGACATGTATATTTTAAAATCAGATATTATTTTCACAAAACTAATGTTAGGCTACTGTATTTTTAAAATAAATTTAATTATAGTACATTTCTTAAATTCTAAAAAAATAATAATAATAAAAGTGTGATAAGTATATCATCTTTCCCTTAAAATTAGAACCACTATTTGTTATAAAGAATGAATAACATAACATATATTAGGATGATTACGATGATTCGATGATTCGTTCATGTGTATACTCGATGAACAGTATTCGTCTGACACATGTATTTTTTATAGTACCTACACTCCTTTGGATATGTATCACATTTAGGGGTTGCTAATAGAGACTCATGCAATAACCAACCGTACAATTAATATCCAGAATTTGAATTTTTGGTAACCCAAGGGAAGTACACACTGTGTGTTACTCTATCTTCAAATGTGACCAGATAATTCTAATATAGAATAACCAGAATTATGTCAACATCTATGTAAAACGTCTGGCACCGTCTGGATATCTTTCAGATATCTATAGAAAGTTTAGAATCAAATAAGAATCTTGGTGTCACCATCTAATTTTGTCAACTGTAAGGCAATATAAAATAGCAGTTCTTATTATTTAAAAAAATGAACTTTATTGAATAGTATTGAATAGAGTTCAATTCAGTTTTA
This sequence comes from Pogonocherus hispidulus, assembly GCA_963924545.1. Lineage (NCBI taxonomy): Eukaryota > Metazoa > Arthropoda > Insecta > Coleoptera > Cerambycidae > Pogonocherus > Pogonocherus hispidulus. Next base: position 43,004,216 of record OZ004698.1, on the reverse strand, counting down.
AATAAAGAATGGAGCCTTTGTAAATATCAGAATTTTTGAAAAAGTGAATATCTGATAAAAACTACCGATATATCAAAAATTTTCTTGGTCAAAGTAGGTTATGGATTTTAATGATTATTTGCGAAGATACAGTAACCTATCAGAGCATTTGTCTATAATAGTTTGATTGTTGAAATTTGTCATGGAGTTATCTTTAAATTGCTTTTTTGTTAATAAAAGCGTTATTAGTCTTTAATTTTAATTTTGTAACATGTAGTTCATTACTATTTTATCTTTAAAATGAGTAACTCATTCATGATGTCCATCTTGTAAAAATATCTGACCGTATTCCAATTTATGACCACCCTTGGCCAAGATAATTTCTGTATTTAGTTGATATTTACAAGTAAAGACGCTGTATTTTATTGCTTTTAGTTATTGGCCTTACGTGTCATCATTGGACTGATATTGACTTTTCCAGTCCCAGTTTGCTTCTGAATTTTCTACAGTATAGTACATAGAAGTACATATGGGCAAACAGTCACATTTATCAATGTTATTGGCTTTTGATCCTTGACGCATCATTTCCAGTTTTTTGTTGATTCCAGAAAATAGCAGGTCCTCTAAAATATATACATAATGAAAACGATCAAAGGTGTATCCAAGAGCTTATTTAAAAAATCTTACGTTCACTTTGATAAATGCAGTTTAGCTTTCCACCAGTACAAATTTTGGTTGCATTATCTCCTAAAAGAAATTGATATATTATAACACAAATAAATATAATAAATACATAGTAGAGAAAATAAAGAGATTAATTAGTATTTTAATGTTAGTTTTCCTGATAAGGTCAAAGCCTAGCGCATGATGTAAGTTCATCAGGATATAATTTAGACAAAACAGTTAAAAACTAGACTTTTTGATCAATTTAAACACATTTTAATGTTGATCATTTCTATATTTTTGGACTACCATTTCAAAATTTTTCGAATTGCTCGAGTTTTTCAACTTTTAGCTTCAGCATTTTTCAAGTTTTTGACGGATTTCTCATTTTAAAGCAATTTCAACATTTATTGACATTGATATTTCGACATTTCCACATTTTCGACGCATTTCTATATTTTTCGATTTTCGACGTCTTGACCTATTTTGATACTTTTCCCGACTCATTTTAGCATTATTCAAGTTTTTTTATTAAGTTTTTGATACATATATTTTTTAAATTTTCGGTCATATCCATCTTTTTTAACCTTCTTCCACATTTTAACGTATTTCAGTTTCCAGTTTTTTACTTATTTAAGTCTTTTCTATATTAAAACACCTTCAGCTCATTTTTTAAATTTTGAATTAAGGAAGACCTAAATAAAAAAAATAAATAAAAAATCAAGTTGCTGACCCATCTTTGGAAATGATTTGCAGATTAACCAAAATAGCGTTACTCCTTATAAATGTGAGAAATATAATCAGTATATAACTTTAAGGAAAATAATAAGTTGTTTCAATATCAGGGACAAAAAACAAAAAGTCTATTTCGAATTTTTATATACAGTTATTATACATTAACTTACATTACATTATGTAGCTATACGAGGTAAACCTACATTAAATTTTTGTACAGTTTTGACTCTATTAAAGGACATATCTACTTACTGTCTTGTTGTTGACGATAACTCATTGGTGAGTAGTATATATCAGGGGTGGCCAAGCTCCTTGATAGTCCGAGCCATTTTTACTAATATTTATGCTATTTCGAGCCATACTATGAAACAAATTTAGTTAACTTACCAAAAATTCATGATTACAAATTATATCCGTAGCAAAAATGATACAAATTATTTCCTCCAGAGTACAATGTCAACTGTCTGTTGCAATGAAAGTTTACAAATTTAAAATCGGTTTGGATTCGGTCAATTACGGACGATTACGCCACTGTTTATGTTCGTTCGCGCAGTTTTCGATGAGTCATATCATTCTTAACTTGGACGGAAATGAAATTTGTTACAACGTTGCACTTAGTCTTTCATATTTGTCGTCAGTAATTTCAAAGACATTTTGAAACACATACGGAACGATAATAATTTTTTAAATATAATAGCACAAAAATGAAAAGGGAACTCGGGTACATTTATCGAGAGCCCCAAATAATTCTTCAAAAGCCGCATGTGGCTCGCAAGCCGCAGGTTGGCCATCCCTGGTATATGATGCATTATTAAGGTCAGAAATGGGTATTTAAGGAAATTCATTTGTGGTTTACTTACTGTTTAAAACCAAGCAAACACCCAAAAAAGCTTTATCAAAAAGTTATCCTTACGGAAAATGTGTCAGTAAAATTATCTTTCCATTAAGACTAGCATAAGATTTGCGTAGAACAAATTTTTAGATAGGTACAACAAAAAATAAGGTTTCGCTTACTAGGCATGTAAAAATTCGTGCATCCGCATTTCTCAATCGTATAGTTGGTTTTACATTCGATCTGACAGTTTTGCTGTGAGTAAATTTTGTAGTAATGCAAAGGCCTTTCACTAGGGAAATAGCAATTCCTGTTCCTCGGATTATATTTTTTTACGGCTTCGGAAGTTACGGTCATGTCTGGAGCTATAGCTGCCACAATGGCCGTATCCAGCGGAATTCTGAAGTGCTGCTGTCTTACTCGTGGAATTCTGGATGGATGAGATATATTCGTATCTAAAAATTTGAATTATGGAAGTTACGACAACTGTAAAAATTTTTATTTCAGGAAAAATAATATATTTTAGTCGAGGATTATCAAAAATAACGAAATCGACAACATGTGGTTTATAGTGGGTATCTTGTATAAAGAGTAAAAGGGAAATGGAGATGCAGATGCATTCGACAGAGAAGATACGTTAAAAGTTCTAATAAAATGCGAATTCATTTTGCAACGTAGAGACGCCAATCTACTTATCTATACAAGAACATATCTAATTCTGAATGTATATAACCTAGGTCATAAATTACAAGTAGAATCTCAGAACAGAAGTTACAAATCTTAATTCTATAGATCTTGTAGATTCTGAGATTTGTAGAGTACAGTCTCTGGAATCGTGGAGAAATTTTAATAATAATAATAATAATACTAATAATAATAATATTTATTATTTCAACAGGAATAAGAATATGCTAATATAATGTGTAATATAATATATGTGCTAATATATAGGTATATAAAACAAAATTAACGAGATAAAACAAACAAAAAGTAATTAACAACTACAGTCAATAGGGGTAACTTTGTCCATTGGGGTATCATTAGCCCAAACGCTAGAAATCTATTTTTGAGACTTCTAATAATTTATATTTAGATAGGGATCTTTATTTATAACTTTATATCATATTTTAATATATATGGTGCCATCTAGTTTAGGTTAGATAAAGTTACCTTCGCCATGTTTTATCATTTACGTCAAAATCTCAGCGGCTATGGTCATGCGTCACGGAACCTCTATATTCAATTTCTCACGGAACCTCTAAATTCACCGGAAGGCCAATTATATGTTAAATATTTAGATTCTCAAGACAAAAATATATTTTTTAATTTAATATTTTTATTTCTACATTGTGGAGTGGTCTAAAGTTATCCTGACTGCTAAATCCTTTAAAATACACGATTTTCACTTGATTTCTGAGATGTGGGCCAATGTTATCGGAGTTGGGGGGGTAACTTTGGTCCACTTTTATATTTTTAAAAATAAATACTTAAGAGATTAACAGTATAATTTCTGTTTAAAAAATACATGCCTGTCATTCTCCTTCACCTCCTTGAACCATAAAATTAATACTGTTAACTTAAATTTAAGATATATTTTGAACAAAGCAGTTATAGTGGTCCAAAGTTACCCCGATAGACTGTACTACAAACTACAACTACAAACAATGCAACCAATAATACTTAAGTTAAACGACTAACCCAGTTACATACACTTCTTAAATTATCAAAATGAATATCGCAGTTAGAAGCGATTTTATTGTAAAGTTCACACATCAAACATATTGGAGACTTTATTAAAATATTCGTTCGAGGAGCAACACAATAAAATAAAAATTGCTGTCTAGTATTTTCGCGAGGTATCAAAAAATTTATTGTACCCAAAAGATCGGGGCAATCAACTTTGTCATTCAAGATGTTATACAGAAATCGAACCAACATTATATTACGTCTGGTTTCTAAAGCAACAAAGTTAAATCTATTAAGTACTCGTAGATTATCATGATCCAAACCTCTAGGCGGATAATATCTATCTTGCAAAAAAGACAAAAATTTTAGAAATTTTCTTTGGACCGATTCTAAATGTCGGCAATGAACATCATAAATTGGATACCATATAATCGACCCGTATTCCAATTTAGACCTCACCAGAGCACAAAAGAGGGTTTTGAAAGTGCTTGCATTGGAAAAGTCCCGACAGTTGCGATAAATGAAGCCATACGATTTAAAGGTACTGTATGTAACTATACTGTATGGTACTGTAAGGTAACAATATGATTTAGATGATTAATAAAAGTGAGCTTACTATCAAAATAAACACCTAAATCTTTGAATACATCAACTCTGCTAATGAGATTATTACCAATGGAGTAATTGTAGATGGGAAAGCTGGTCTCACGCGTATAAGTCATTACGTTATATTTAGATATATTGAGTTTCAGCCGATTTAGTTCACACCATGAAGACATTCGATTCATGCATTCTTGAAGATGCATTGAATCGATAGAAGAACTGATTTTAGAGTAAAGTTTGAAATCATCAGCAAATAACAATTGCTCACTAGTAATGACTTCAGGAAGGTCATTAATAAAAAATAAATATAATATGGGACCCAAATTGGAACCTTGTGGAACTCCCGATGTTACAGAAAACGATTTTGAGGTAAAATTTTGGTATCTTACCATGAATTGTCTATCGCTTAAGTAAGAAGTGAACAACCTAATCAAAGCCTCTGAAAATCCAAAACTTTCTAATTTCAAAAGGAGTATGTGGTCAATCTGATCAAATGCTTTTTGGAAGTCCGTATAGACATCAACCTGCCCTCTATTATCCAACACCTCAGAAACGTACTGAGTAAAAACCGCCAAATTAGATATTGTCGACTTCTTCCGCATGAAACAGTGTTGTCGTGACGATATAAGCTGTCTGGTAGAACAATAAAGCTTACTATACAGTGCGGTTTCAAAGATTTTAGAGAAATTACAGAGCAAAGAAATACCTCTATAATTTAAAACGTCATTCTGATTTCCCTTTTTCGGTATAGGGCAGATGAATGTTTTTTTCCAAGAAGATGGGAAGGTAGAATTACGTAGGATGCAATTGAATAAAATATGCAATGGCTCGGCAAAAGCCTACGCACAGTCTCTAAGAACAAAACTGGGAGTACCACCTACGCCCATTGTAAATGCATCCTTGGATTCTTTAAGATTTTGTAAAACATCTTCATATGAAATATCCTGTAAATCAAAATGTGGTCCTAGATTGTTATGCGATGAAAACTCGAGTGAAAACTGGTAAATTTTCTACAATAGACATGCACAATTGTTCATTGAACTATTGCCTAAGTATTTGCTATACCAGACTGGAAAGAGCATTAGGATATGAGGAAAATGGGTAGAAGAAACAACGCATTGAATCTGCCAAGAAGAATGAGAAATTTCAGTTATGCTGTATCATTGTAAAGGCCCCACGAAGCTTTGATTTCTAACACTGGTTAAGAAGTCGGAGCATCTATAGTTATACCTACTAAGAAACCTAAACGGAGGCTGGGAAATCTGATACAAAAGACAAACTCTACTTTGTGATTTGAATTTGAAGCTAGAATCTACCTTTGTGGAGATTGGGTCGTTATAAAAAATTACCAAGAAGGATTTAGTCTACCAAACTTTGAAGCATTGGTGAAGTGAGTTTATTATTCAACTAAAATCAATAAAATTAAATTATATAATAAACAGCTAAAATATGAATTAAAAATATTTACTTACTTTGAATCCCTGTATCGATGATCCACATGAATAATCAAGTTCTTCATCGTAAATGGTAAGTTTTGCTTCAAGAGCAAAAATGGCACCAGCGAATAACGCTCTTCTGGGATAAGTAATTGCTCCGTCTGATAGAGGGTAGCCATATTCTAAACTCCAGTTTGATAGAGCAGGTGCCTTGTGGTAGTTCTTGAACTGGACTCTAAATTATAATGGTTATTGAGTTTGAAAAAATCGTGTAGCAAAATTAAATGAACTTTTGGACTGAAGAATCAGATAAGGGCTGATTTTTAAAAAGCTTAAAGCTGCAATACTCAATACATATTGTATATATTGTTTGGTCACCCAAAATTGGCAGATTCATAGCATATGGAGCTGTTCGATGGATGAAGTGGTAAGGGACCGCAATTCCATAGGCGCGTCTGGTAAGATTTTAAAAAAAATATAAAAAAATAACTAAAACACTTTAAATAGGTTAAAATTAGGTCTTTTACAAATACTAGAAAGTTCAGTAGTTCTCGCACTCCCGCACTTGCAAAAGCAGCCATAAAACCAATGTAATAAATAACCTCGCAATTAATCGTCAAACATAAGTTGGTTAAGTTTCGGTTTCCTGGGAACCGATGCCGTCTTTTAACAGCCGTCAAAATACGGTGGGTGACGTCACAAAAAAACGTTGTCGGGTATAATAAGCGAAGTGTTTTCCAAGAGAGCCGTACGGTACGGTACGAAACAGTTCATCAACGTTTTTTTTGCGGTGTCTTGTGTACAGCGATGAAGTAGTTTTGAAATTTTAAAACTATTTTCATTATCCAGCAAGTCCAGTGCCACCAACAGATGATCAGTACACTTTTACTAAATTTTAATAATCATCATTTATATTCACAAGTCTCGTTACATATATAACATTAAAAACGTGTGTCTACGATCTGGTATTTTATTCTATATTGGTGTAGGTATACCTATAACCTATATAATCATTTCCGTGAAATATGGACTTACATTAAAAACACACATAATTTTTGCTATGGTGATAATAGATTTGGGATTCGATTTGTCGACCTTAATGTAGGTATCTAATAACTTTGATGTAATTTAGAACATAAATCGGTGTAAAGAGAAAATACTCTCTCTAAACTTGTTTTCATTATTAAAGAGATGACACCACACTAGAATCTCATATGCACCTTATTCTCTACTTGTTTTGAATAATTCAGATTCAGGTTCTCTTTGAGTCTGTTCTCCTGACGACTCTTCGTCCTTTAAAATAATTACCACTGCGACTTCAAAATCATTCCAAGGCGACAATTCGTTTTCAGACTTTACACTAGTCACTGCCGCTACCATGGCTGTACTTTTGTTACCGTTTTGGCGACGTCACCCACCGTATTTTGACGGCCGTATAAACACGGTACCGCTTCCTAGGAACAAAAAAACACCGCTTTACAAAAAGCACGCTTTCGGATGTTTTCGACAATAATGTTTTGATATTAGCCAATCACGTTGTTTATTTTTTAAAATACACCAATCACAAAGACAATAGGACAAAACACAGGACAAAATTTCAAATGTTACTTACACGTTATCTCTAAATAATTGACTTCTATCCAGTAAATTAAAACTGTAACATATTCCTTCATCTGTTATCACAGGAATGAATAGGTCGGAACAATTTTCTGAAACACCCATATATTTACACTCCGATATCATTTTATAAAAATCTGGTTGAACCTAAAATAAAATTGTAAGTTCTACTGTTACTATAAAACGAGCAGGGAACAATCAGTCGAGGGAGGACTATTTTTTGATTAGTTGTTTTTTATTTACAGGCGTCATGAGCTAAAAAATTAAATGCAAAGTGGTCATAGTTCAATCTATATTTGAATTATCTAAATACTCGCTTTTGAAAATTGAGTAGCTACTCGAATTGCAATCAAATCGAACATTTTAATGAACCAATTAATATTTTGAAAGAATGTTCGAAAACATTATTATACAAGGTGTCCACCTAGTGCGCGTAAGTCCAATATCTGGGTTAATAAAAGAGATAACTTAATTTTTTTTTCTACAGGGTTGTCTAATATCCCGAGCTGCACAAAATGAAAATATATTTACATATTCAGGGTGTTCAGTTTTTCCTGGACAGGTCCTTGATTTTAGTAAGACTTTCATCAGCCTTCCCTATACCTAACTTAAACTGTTTTTGAAATATTGACGGGTGAATATTGACATTTTTGCAACTTTGACACCCTATAAAATCTAAACGGTTTGAAATCAAGCAAAACGGTTTGCACATTCCTATCTTAACTTTTTATAAGCTATCGTTTGATACTAATTTCAAATGTATCCAGGAATTAAAAATTTTCCGAAAATTTAGAAAATTTTTAATTCTTGGATAAATTTGAAATTAGTATCAAACGATAGCTTATAAAAAGTTAAGATAGGAATGTGCAAACCGTTTTGCTTGATCTCAAACCGTTTAGATTTTACAGGGTGTCAAAGTTGCAAAAATGTCAATATTCACCAGTCAATATTTCAAAAACAGTTTAAGTTAGGTATAGCGAAGGCTGATGAAAGTCCTACTAAAATCAAGGGTTTAGTTCGAAAAAGCAATAAAAAATATATATTTCCATTTAGAAAAACGAAGTTGGTACCTGTCCAGGAAAAACTGAACACCCTGAATATGTAAATATATTTTCATTTTGTGCAGCTCGGGATATTAGACAACCCTGTAGAAAAAAAAATTAAGTTATCTCTTTTATTAACCCAGATATTGGACTTACGCGCACTAGGTGGACACCCTGTATATTACAACGTTTATAGCTATTGACAGTAGAACGATCCAACGGCAATCTCATGGTGTATATCGTGGAAGATTTGGAAGAACTGATTTATGCATATCGATAGTACAATAGTTTAAATTTCAGCAAAAAGCGGTTGACAACATTTTATTTTCATAATGACAGAAATGCTTATAACTATAGTAAGTAAGTAATTTATTTAAATAGGAAATACCTAATCTATATACAAAGTACACACTACATATACACCTGTCGCAGCAGTATTTAATAACTAAAGATAACCAACTAAAGATAAGATTTTGCAACAAGAAACTAATAGCTACATTACACAATTAATAAAAATTTCCAAAATAAGAAAAACAAATTATTTGAGAAAATTACAAAGTTTATGTTTAAAGACGTTTATAGATACACAGTTTTTTATATCTCGTGGGAGAGAATTATATTCCTTAAATCCTTTATAGAACAACGTTTTCTGTGCTTTTGAACTATTAGTTCTGGCTACATATAAACAATTCGCGTTTCTAGTATTGTGATCATGAATTTCATTATTATACGTTACAAATGGTTCAAAATATGATGGCAACTGCTTATTAATAATTTTGTGTATAATTAATGCAAAATATTTTAGTCTAGATTCGACTGACATCCATTGTAACGCAGCAACCATCAAATAACTATGTGTATATCTGTTACACCGTAAAATAATCCTCATCCCTCGGTTTTGTAAAACCTGTAGCTGTCTTTTCCTATTATTGTCAAATAAGTACAAAATACTTGAGCCTCGACTTGAGCAGTATTCAAAATGCGGTTGAACAATTGACCTGTACACAGTAATATTCGTCATGATAGACAGATTCTTAGATATTCTTGAAAAAAGTAAACTTTTTTAATATCTTATTTTTATGTATGGGAAGTGTTCTTAAATTATTATCTAAGTGAAAACAAACCTAAGTATTTTATTTTATTTACAAACTCTATATCTGTATTAGCAAAAGTAATTTTAAAATTGTTTAAATTAATTTTAGAATATTGGAAGGAGATGTCGAAAACAACTACTCCACGGGCAATATGCCCCGACTGGCGTTGCATTACATCAACATCTCCATGGATGTCGCCACATCCTTCATCAAGACCAAATACCAGACAATGACCGGTTTCGATCTTGTTATGATCTCATCAGATTGCCATAGGTATCGGAATCGATGAATGATCTGGCGACATTGATTGCCTAAGGGGCATATGTGAATGTTTGTAGTGGCGAGATACAGTGAAATACACTGCAGTGCCCTCTTTGGGTCTTTGCTACTACCTGTCTGACAATTATTGTCTAATTGACAGACAGATAACGATCTGCAGAAAGCAGATGCCATTACAGCGACCTCTATTGTCTTTGAGGAAGACAATCCTACTTAATTATTGGAAGGAGATGCCGAAAACAACTACTCCACGGGCAATATGCCCCGACTGGCGTTGCATTACATCAACATCTCCATGGATGTCGCCACATCCTTCATCAAGACCAAATACCAGACAATGACCGGTTTCGATCTTGTTATGATCTCATCAGATTGCCATAGGTATCGGAATCGATGAATGATCTGGCGACATTGATTGCCTAAGGGGCATATGTGAATGTTTGTAGTGGCGAGATACAGTGAAATACACTGCAGTACCCTCTTTGGGTCTTTGCTACTACCTGTCTGACAATTATTGTCTAATTGACAATAATTGTCAGACAGGTAGTAGCAAAGACCCAAAGAGGGCACTGCAGTGTATTTCACTGTATCTCGCCACTACAAACATTCACATAATTTTAGAATATTTATATTTAGTTGTAAGAATCATTACTTTAGTTTTTTGAATATTTAATTTTAATTTATTATTACTTAAGTATATTTCAACATTTGCTTTCAATATATACTATAGAATGGAGTACTAGATTCTCATTTTTCGGGAGCAAGTTTGTAGAGATGCTAAAATGTATTTCATATGATCGGCGAAAACTATGATCTCTATTGTTTTATACAAAATAGTTCATAATATTCTTGATGCCCCTAATATCTTGAAAACGTAATCTTAATACGTTTTATCTTCCAACTCCACGGACCATTGTTCTGAAGTTTTCGCCTTTATATTTAATGTGTGAAACATATCTGTCTGTGCAGAACCAGCTTGATATATTTCATTGCTCTGTTGCAAATGTTACACATCTTTTTTGTACTAATTAAGATTATCATTTTTTTGCTGATAAGACTATTATCTATTTGTTATTTGTGTACAACTTGTCTTATTGTAATTGTATCAAATTCTGTGTAATTTTATTTCTCACCCCGTAATTGGTATTGTACTGGAGAGTGAAGTATCTAATAAATAAATAAATAAATATGGTGAATTAACGTTATCATAAATGAAAGTTATTTCAACACGATTTATCTGTGTGAATTGATTAACACAATTAATCAAAACTTAACAGTAGTTGGGAAAGACATTTGATATACTGTATATTTACTCATAATATAAGTATGATTATATATGGTACAATGATACACACCTCATCATAAAACTCGAATAGTTCTTTCTCATCAGCAAATTTGTCTTCTATCGATGTGTAGTTTACATCATGGTCATAATTACAAATTAGGGACATATATCCGAATTTCTTGTCTCTGGAAAAATATATTTAATGCCTTTTAATTTATACCTAGTTGGTAAAATATAGCCAGGCTTGGCGGGTAATAGTGATAATGCATTTGGATTGGAATAAAGTATCTTCGAAGAAAACTGTATACTCACTCATCTTTATTTAATGGTTTTCCGGTCTTTTTCAACTGGAGATAATGCGAAAAATTATATCTTTTCGGAATGGCCTTCGTTTCAGGACAGATCGTTACTGCTGGAAATGGAATTTGCCAGTTTGGAGTTTCTTTTGTGGCAAAACTGACAATTACTGGAGAGTTTTCCCATTTCGCATATGCGTTAAGAACTAAAGTAATACACAGATATAGAGAAACTACCATGCTAACCGCCCACCATAACCTAAAACAAGAAAAAGTCCTACATATGGATGGATTACTATACAGGGTGTTCTTAAATGTCATGTCCATTTTGTAGGAGCTAATTCCTTGTACAATTTTATGACTAAGAGTTCAAATAAACATGTGTCCTAAGTTACCTCTTTTTCGAGATACAGGGCACTAACAAATAATATAGCAAGAGCATAAATAATATCAAAAGGTACCAACAAATGAAACTAAGAATATCTAAAAAAAGCGTCAGATAAGAAGGTTTTAGAAGGAAAATAAAGCATTAGGCACCAGAATTATTGGTTCTAGCCTTTGAAATGTTACCGTAGCTTTTTAATTACATTATCTGCAAATTAGAAATTATTGCTTTGATCTACCTTTATATCATATAGTGTGGAAGATTTAATTAGAAAGGAAAATAAAGCATATTTTAAAGTTAAATATAACGTGATGTAAATGTGACAGTGATAATGTACCCTATTCACTATCGTTTTCCGATTTATCTGTCACCTTTTAATTACATTTCATAAAATATGAACTACTTATTACTTACTTTTCAATGAAAGTCCTATTTTGTCCCAAATACTTAACACCATGTAAGGATCCTTCTCTACAGAATTCCAATACGTATTTTTTTAAATTGCTTCCAAATGAATTATTCGTTTGGTATGTTTCGTTTCTGGTGTTTGTTGACTTTGCCTGATTAAGTTCTAATTCACCAGATTCAGCTCCACACTTGCAAATACTGTTTAAAAAAAGGGCGACAAGGCAAAAATTAAAATTACTGAACTGTACAACTGAAAATTACTAACCTCAACTTTGTCATGTTTATATTTTGAAAGTACCTCAATTACTATCAACAACTATATAATTCAAAAACCGTGATTTTGTAACATAGTTTACCTACTACTGGTTTAAATCTTGCTGTTTGAAAATGGTTAGAAATGAAGTTAACCTTGGCATTAAAGAATTTTTAACAATATTTTAATCTTACCAATACAAAAATAAATTATACATCATCCTGACTTTTTTTGGGAGAATCCTTTTGCCAGAGGGCGAATGAGTATTATAATTAGAAATATATTACACTGCACTAACTAATATGTATTTATGAATATGTAAACACACAAGTTATTATATTATATAATTTGTAAACAAATTAGGAAACCTCAAAATTATAACAGTGAAGAAAAAATTAGATCGTATTAATTTTTCTTCACAGAAATTAACACGAAATCCTCTGATATATAAATCTTTTGATGTAGATTCGATAAATGTAATAATATATCGGAGAAAACATGGTTAAATTGATTAAATTTAAACGATTCTACATTTAAAAATAACACAATAGAAAATCTTTCACTTGTAAATCTTGATGAAATAAAAAAAATGTCTTGGAAATAAAAACTAAAACATGTGCCGGATTAGATAATATAAAGACGGAACTTATGAAAGAAACTATTGGCGGTTCAGATTATCGATGAGGGCGCTGCAAATTGTAAACAAATATGGAGGAAGACGAGTAAAAATCGACTGCCATAAATATTGTGATTTTATGTGCTAGTTAGGGTGAAATAGATGATAAAGAGAGCGGTAAAAGCAGTCATATATGCCTTAGGTTCTTATTTGTTAATTAGCATATTAATTATTTGTGTTGTAACCCTACCCTAGGTACCGTAGGTAGTAGGAAAACTAGGTAGCCTAGTTTTTGTTTTCTCACATATTGGGCTAAAATAAGTAGAAAAGTAGGTAGAAAATGTGAATGATGATACCATATTAGAGCTTGGGCTTGTTTGTTAAATAATTGTTATGTTTAAATTAAAATATATTCTGATTTTATAAGACTTATAATAAAATAGTATGTGGTTATGTTATATAAATAAAAGTGTTCTCTGTTATTAAATTGTTAATGCCTTGTGGAGAAGGAATTGTTTCTTATATTAGACCCAAACTTCTATCTTAAACACTTCTATTAACACATTTTGTGGAATGACACCCATAAACATTGCAGTTTGCGTTGTGATGGTTTGTTTTGAATACTAGTTAAAATGTAAAAATAAAGATGTACAAATACTTCCCACGTCATTTTTATCTTTGCAATAGCAAAAAGTTACAAGCACCAATAATTTATTACATTGAACAAACCCAAATACATGTTATTTTCACTATATTAGCAATAAGCCTCCAAGAATTATCTTTTAAATAGGTTCAAATATTTTCAAGCAGAGGGCGCATTCATTTTTGGAATCGCCCATAGAACACCTTAATCCACTACTAGTTCATTTAATAAATAAAATATTGGCAACGCGACTTGCCCGAGACATTGTAAAATTGTAGTAATAAAACCGAATTTCAAACAAGGCAACAAATCTAAATTAAATAACAACAGACCCATTTCAATACTATCTAATAATTAAAAAAAGAATAGTAAATTTTTTTACAAACTTTAATCCAGTGTCAAAGAAACAATACGAGATTAGAAAACAACTTCAACATAGGATGCGATAAAATGCGATAGGATCTTATAAAACAGAAGATATATACTGTGCAATGGATATTTGACGACCTTGCTGACCTGGCAATTATTGGCCTGCACAAGGCGTTCGATACTATTAGCCACGAAAATTTATTAAAATTGAAATTTAGTAAAATTTTAAGAAAAAAGAGACGTTAAGTAATTTTTAGGTGCATTAGGTAACCTACAGGAAAATAATACACTAAATAATATAAGTGATTTTATTTTATTCATAGACATGAATTTTATATTCATAAAGATTTGATTTGAGAAGTATTTCTTAGAAATTATCTGAAGTATTCCTAGTGGTACTAATTAAGTGAAGTAAAGTAATAAGTATTTACAGATGGATTATGTGTTAATCAACTAATTCTGTGTCTTAATCAGATAACATGTGCCTTACTAGTGAAAAATCAGGTAATGCAATAAACTTATTTGAACGTCCTCTTCAAAATTAATATCCATTTTAAGTTAGTGGTAACTATTCGGTAGTTCCAGTCCATACTTTGTATTGCCTAATATTGCAACATAATCTTATAGTAAGGAAGTAGATGATTTCCATGAGGGATAACACCGAAAATCCGGTGAATAATCCGAGTAAACCACCAAAATTTGCTAGAAAGTCCGTGGGCCCATACAGTTCATTTCTTTGTGAAGTCAAAAATTGTTCCAGCTTGAAGAACACAGACAGTTTTGCGATTTGCATGCTGAAAAATTAATGAATAAATTTAAAGTTCATTTGGTGTTAGATGAGAGTGGCAATAAACAAAGAGTATTATCAAGGCGTTAATAGACCATACGCGTATTGCTATTGGCTCTTTTCAATTATGAACTACGCCTCTACAGGCGACCAATCAATGTAATCGGTTTCTAATCGACAACTAGGAGCTTATCAATTATACGGTTTTTTCTGAACTGTAA
Source organism: Pogonocherus hispidulus (assembly GCA_963924545.1). Classification (NCBI taxonomy): domain Eukaryota; kingdom Metazoa; phylum Arthropoda; class Insecta; order Coleoptera; family Cerambycidae; genus Pogonocherus; species Pogonocherus hispidulus. Next base: position 42,988,986 of record OZ004698.1, on the reverse strand, counting down.
TTGTTTCTTATTCTATAGAAATATTTTGTATTTTCAGTTTTATTTCTTTCAATCTTTTTCTTTTAGCACAACTAAAAATTGTTTTTTTAATCCACTCTTTTGAGATATTTTTTAAAAAAATTGTACAAGACAAACATTTTTGAAACACGAAATGAATTCAAAAGATTTTAAATTTTATTGACAAGGAATGTGTGAATAATAATTGATTCGTAAATTATCACTTCATAATGGTTCTGTCACAGTGTTTACGAAATTAGTTAAGAAACAGTGAAATAATATGTATATCTGTAAAATATGGCAAGACCTTTTTAAATATCTAATTCATTTTGTATAATCATGCATAATTATTTATACGCTGGTACTAAAATAAATCCTAAATGTATAACGAAACTTTAACATGCAGTAGGCTCTGATTAGAAGGAAACCAAATTAAATATTATTTCACTATTCCTTAAAAAGAGGTATTAAATTGACTTGGATAATTAGTGTTTCATTGTATAAGGTAATAATTTGAAACTATAAAATACGCTTGAGTTTGAGCCTCACCAAATGAAGAGCCCGATATCTCTGAAACTATTAAGTTTTTGAAAAATAGTCCTTTGACAAACATTGTTTAGAACTGAACAAAGTATCGGATAAACCTTGTTACAAAGCTCCTGCCAACGAAAAGTTTGTTTCGACTTACTTCAACGCCATCTCCAATTTCCACTGAAAAAAAATCAAGTTAAACTCCATGACGAAGCCATAGATGAGTTTTTTTTCTAAATCAAAATTAATCTTTCCGTTGCTGAGATACGAGGTTGAGGACTTTTATGTGGAACACCCTGTATATAAAAAATGTGTGCCATCAACAAATATTTTCTAGGCAGAAATACCGTGTTATGTCTTATTTATTTGGTTTATTTATTTATTATTCTTAAACAACTCAAATAGCAGAGTACATAAGGTTAAAAATAGAGAAAAATATCGAGTGTTTATTCATATATGTCACTGCACGGTGTTGCCATATCTTATTTGTGAGGTCACCATTAAAAGAGTCTATTTTACACAAATTGTAAATTATGTACTGAATTACTTACTATTTCTCTCTTTCCTCATCTCCCGGTACTCTATTAGCTCGAAATTGTTTGTTCCACTCCCATTGAGTCTGGGACTGTTCCATGTCATAAGATAGCTCTGTACAGAGGGGCATGCAGTCACAATATACGTCACTGTCTTCGCTCTCTTCCGTATTTATGAGATTGTGTAATTCAATTTCCTTTAATTTTTCTAAAAACAAAAATTACGATTTGACGTTAAACTCCAACCAATGACATATTGGAAAAGATATTTAGTGAAATTTGAAGCAGAAATGATTCACATGAAATTAGTCCACAGTCCAATAATTAAGAAAATACATCTTAATGTAATAAGCTGGTAACATAATGCTGCTATCGTTGGCACAGTAACCAGAAACATCCTCGGAAGTTAAATATTTTGCAGGAAAAGCTAGTAGAAGGCTGATTCAGTTCAGTTGAATTAGTTAGTTCGTAAAAAAGCTCATTGGAGAAAATTGACCATTATAAGCGTCAAAAATGCCCCAAAATATGCTTTACTAGATGGTATCGGTTTCATCTCTCCACTATATGTATTACGTTACTCGATCGCGACACCGCTGTCTTTTGTCCTTGACCGGAAACTCCTAACTTGATCTCCATATACGAAAATAAACATTGCCAATGTTAAAAAAATTGAAAAACTAATATGTCACAAAGTAAATTCACCTCCAGTCATTATGAAATTAACTAGAATTTATCTAAACTATCTTCAAATTAAATAAGCAAAATAAATGCTATTATTAAAATATTATTAGTTAAACTCAACAAAATAAGTTAAGTACTAGCTTTCTCTTGTTCTTCCTTGAATAAATGAAATCTTTATTTAGAATATTTGACATATTGATGTGTACATTATAAATATAAGCTAGTAGGTATCATCTTTCAGTATTTTCAAATACTTCAAAGAATCTACCTAATTATTTTTCAAAATAATCTGCATTCATTTTCATAATTTCATTTTAACGCGTCATTTTCTTTACCTCATGAATAGTTTTGGTGTGATATATAGAAAACAACTGTTCGTTCAGATACAAGTCAATGTTTGGCAACTTGCCTGACTGTTTTATTAATGTATAATTATTTAATATTATTATTATTAGCTAACTGAATTTATTATTAGTAGATAAGTATATATTGATTGACTTACTCTCAGCATCCTTCATGCAATTAAAATTCCCATTACCACAAATTGGAGTTGTATTTTCCCCTAAAAATAACAAAGTTATCTACATTATTATCGTACATTATAAAAATAGTCTTAAAAGTAATATTTTTTCAGGAAAAAAGTTATGGTGATTAAATTATGTAGTAACATTGCATCTAGTGATTTATTAATAGGAAAATAATATTTTGTATATACTGGGTGTTCCACATAAAAGTCCTCGGCCTCGTATCTCGACAAGGGAGCAAAGATATACTTTGATTTTTAACAGATGATAGAGCTCATCTATGGCTTCGTCACGGAGTTCAACTTGATTTTTTTCAGAGCAAATTGGAGATGACGCTGAAGTCGAAAGGAATTTTTCGATGGCAGGAACTTTGTAACAAGGTTTATCCGATACTTTGTTCAATTCGAAACAATTTTTGTCAAATGACTATTTTGCAAAAACTTAATAGTTTCAGAGATATCGGGCTCTTCATTTGGTCAGGCCCAAACTCAAGCGATTTTAGAGTTTCGAATTATTACCTTATACAATGAAACAATAATTATCCAAGTCAATTTAATAGCTCTTTTTAAGGAATAGTGAAATAATATGTATTTTGTAAAATATGGCAAGAGTTTTTTAAATACCTAACTCATTTTGTATATACATACATACATTCAGGATTTATTTTAGGACAAGCGTACAAATAATTATGAATTATTATACAAAATGAATTAGATATTTAACAAGGTCTTGCCATATTTTACAGAAATACATATTATTTCACTATTCCTTAAAAAGAGTTATTAAATTGACTTGGATAATTATTGTTTCATTGTATAAGGTAATAATTTGAGACTCTAAAATACGCTTGAGTTTGTGCCTCACCAAATGCCCGATATGTCTGAAACTATTAAGTTTTTGAAAAATAGTCATTTAACAAAAATTGTTCAAAATTGAACAAACTATCGGACAAACCTTATTACAAAGTTCCTGTCAACGAAAAATTTCTTACGACTTCAGCGCCATCTCCAATTTGCTCTAAGAAAAATCAAGTTGAACTGCGTGACGAAGTCATAGATGAGCTCTATCATCTGTTTTTTCAAAAAAAAATATGTTTTTCCGTCGCCGAGATACGAGGCTGAGGACTTTTATGTGGAATACCCGGTATATAATTGATATATAAATAAAGGTTAAAGTAAATATTAAATAAGGTCAGCAACTGCAATCGATAACGCTTGTAATCGATAGATAATTGCGAGCAACCTCCGTATTAAAATTTTCAGAATTTCAGTACGCAATAGTATTCCAGAAACGGCTAATTGAAGGTCTACGTGGTACACTCTGTATGTTGGTAAAATAAAGTGGTTGCTAGGCTACACTCCTGCTAGGCTTTATTCCAAGAACCCTAAACAAAGAAGGACTGATCAATTCATTCATAAAAATTTGAAGGTCATTTTCAACAGATTTCTCGTAACACGTCACTGGATCCCCTATTGCCAAATTTTGACTCTAATATGCAATTTCAAAAATTTTCAGTCAAAATATCCAACCCAATATTATTTCAGAGACTGTATTAATGCAATCAAATGTGATTTTAAAGTACTTATATGTGTTACGATATATATCTTACGATTTGAAGTGCGTTGTGCAAAAATCGTTTGTCGATTTGACAACTGTGATAACTTGTGTTTTGTTAATCAGTGCACAGATTATTATGATATGATACAGAAATACTTTGATATGATGATATGACTGATGACAGTGATGACATTTCAAAGATGACCGAGACATTCTACATGACAATGTGACATATATAGGTTATGTTAAAAGGTTAAAGCTGTCAAATTAAAACAAAGAGGATATTTAAATTTCAAATCTCCCGCTAAAGGGAATCCACTGACGTCACATAAGTGATAAACAAATGTGATTGGCTGTTACTGATTGATCAGTCCTTCTTTCTTTAGGGTTCTTGGCTTTATCCAACACATTATTCGTATGGTATACTCTTTTGATCATATCCCTCTTATTATTATAGATATAACCATCAAATTATATATGAGTGTATTCCTAAAGCAATGTCCTAAGTAAAAATGAACAAATATATATGGTGTTCGTATAAAAAAAGAGCACCTTCAAAAAGAACAACAATCAGAAATTAAATTAAGAACAATTTTAGATATACCACTTCCACCTGACAGATCCACCGATGAAAAAAGGACTCAGGCACTGACTTACTTGGCATATAAAAATTTACACAGCCACAGTGTTCCAGGGTATAGTTTGTTTGGCACTCCAGTCTGCAATTTTCCGGAGTGTAAATTTTAAAAAACTTCAGAGGCCTCTCATTGGTAAAATAGCATTCTCTGTCAATCGGATCGTATTTTTTTACATCTTTTGATGTCGTCATCATTTTCGGTTGGATAACAGCCAAGACGGAAGTATGTAAGGGTACTTGAAAGTATTGTTTCTTCAAACGAGGTATACTGTGTGGTGTATGCAACATTACCTACAATAATTTATTTATTCATTTATTTATTTATTTATTTATTTATTTATTACTATAAAATATCCAATGGAACAGGCCCAGTATTAGGATAAGTAAGACACATATACATAAAACCAGATAATAAAATGGTAATAACATATGTATAAAACTGCAAAAACATATACTATAAAATAAGATATAATCAAGTTGCACCGAGTTTACGACTATCTGACAGGGAGGACTATCAAATGATTTTAAAAATTTAATTATAAAATTTAATAGTTAACCCAGCGCTAACTTTGTCAATCTGTAATTATTAAATTTTACATCACAGGGTAATGAACTCGGGCAATTAATAAACCCTTTATTTGGAGTCCTTAAATTCTATAGGTATGTCTTTTAAAGAAAACAGAGATTGCATTGGTTCTGTTTCCAGTTTTGGGATTATATTACACAAGTACATATACAAAAAAGTGTATTACACGGTTTTCGATTTCGAAAGATATTATAATGGCGGCCTTACACTGTATCCTTGAACATCCTCTACACACATGTAATCATTATTATGTGTATAATGAAGAAATGTGACCTCAAGGGCATTGTCGGCTCCTGAAAGTAGGGCTCTTCTTGGAAAGGTCTCAACTTTACTATCTGAATATCCGTCATCGATGTTCCATTTGCTAGAGTGGTCATTTTTATGATAGTCTGAATAATGGACCCTACAAGAGATACGGACATCAGTTTGATATTTAATTTAAATTAGTTTGTACAGTATTAAGTTGTTAAACTGTAAAAAGCAATTGTGTGCCAATAATAGAGTATGGCAGTGGCATGGAGAAATATGGTCAGTGAAATTCAGATGACCAAAATTTCGCTCCATTCAGTTGCGCTTCAAATCATTCAGTCGACGGTCTAACTTCTCCATATAAAATATTATATTATTTTAGAGCTACATTTAGGAGCTACACTCTTCACAAATTTTGGTTACCAGTTTTTCCACTACTCTTAGGCTCAATGTATCAATACCTAGTTGTCCAACTAGTACCTATATTGTTTAGGTCAAAATATATTCGTCTATTTGGCTGTGACCTAGGTATTTCTTAACTAGGCAATGATAAATTGCACAGGTTACTATTCCTTAGTATTCACTTACGGCAATATAAAATAGACGGATATTATACAGTGTTATTCAGAACTTATCCATAATAAAATTTGGGGATGTTCAACATACATGTAGAAATGTGGTAGTCAAAAAAAAAATTTTTTTGGCGGCTTCTAAAAACTATTTAAAAATTTTTCATTGCACGTCGCTGGATACTGGTCCACTGTAATGGAGTGACCTTGGGACTGACAATGCAAACTGGCTAGCACGAAAAAACTTCGGAAGTTCTGAGAGTATACCGACACCCGGCGCAAAACAGATTTGCAGCATTTTTACTTTAAAATAAACTTAAAGGTAGATAGATGTGACCAAAGTGACGTGTCTTTAAAAAGAATAAAATTTTGTTACACGTAAATTCATTTTGAAGAATTGCGCTACTTGATTACTAGGTATTAGAAAAATGAAATTTATAAAAAATTTGCACATACCTTGTTACAAAAGCTGTTGGAAATAATATTCCTCGACTTGTACACACTTTTGGGCACGCCTTAACCAATTTTGCCGCACTAAACCGAATGTTCCTCCTGGTTGCTGATCTTGTAAACGCAAATTATTAAGTAAATTGGGTATTTTCAGCATATAACTTTAAACATTGTTTACGGGAAATCCTAAGACTTTTATTATAAATTTTTTTGGTGATATCGATTTCTTATTTAAGGATGCACATATCCTCAAAGTTTTAGAGATAAGTTCTGAATAACCCTGTATTTGACTGTTAACGCTTAACAGCAGTTAATTTATTCAATTGCTCAATTTATTTGGAAGGTAATTAAGTAATTAATAAGTTCTTACACAATATCCCTAAATATTTCTTCTCTGTCCAGTATGTTAAAAGTGTAACAGATTCCCTGGTCCAGTATAATGCGCTTAAATAAGTCGTTACAAAAGACTTCTTGCCCCATGAAGTTGTACAGGTAAAGATTGGTATGCATTGGTATTTGTAACTAAAAATACTTTCAGTTGTATGGTTAACATAAATATGAATTAATACAGTACCTCATCAAGTTTATCAAAAAAGTCATTTGTAAATGTTTTGTTTTCTGGAAAAACCTCTCTCTGCACTTCACAAATTATCGACAAATATTGACCATTAATTTCCCTGAAAATGAATTATTATTAACTGCATTTGCGCATTATGTAGTAACTATAGGTAAAACTGTACTTATAGTGTACTGTACGGTCTGGTTTTCGGCCCACTCGCTTTGGAACCTAACCTAACCTAACCTATAGTAGTTTGAATCAAATTAATTTGGTTTACCGAATTTGATCATAAAGAGGTCAGATAATTCTATACCACTACTGGTTATACAAGGTTATCATAAAGTAAGGGATATATTTCAGCTTATTATGTATTTTTAACAAATTAAGTTAATAACAGGATGTGAGAGAAATTCGATTGCTTAAACAATGGGATTTCTTATGTCCAACAGTGGTTCAGGCAAATGTTCGATATCACCAACTATTCCTCCAAATTGTACGCAGCATTATTCAACATTTCGGGTAGAATTACATCAATTTGCTTCCTAATAGAGTCTTTTAATTCTTCCAGCGTTGTTGGTCGTGTTCTAAACACCAAATTTTTTGAATAACCCCACAGCCAGTAATGCGCTGGGTTAAGATCAGGCGATATCAAAACCATTGACAAATAATTGAGCATGAATCTATTTGTTGACTCACTCTGTATAATAAAAAATAAATTATGCGTTTTTAACTTGTTACTTGCGTGCTTTAATTTCATATTAGACTCGTAAATTGACCATTAAATCTTTCGTAGATTTGAAAAATATGTTGATATGGAATGATTTATATTAAAATAACCTAGTTTTTTCCGCAATTGAAAATTGACATCTTAATTTTCAACACTATGAATAATACTTACATTCAATAGATTAAAATAGACTCTAAAAACCTATGGCAACTCTAGATTTATTTTTGAAAAACCGAATATCTGGAAAACTATTCATTTTAATTAATACAAAGTTCACCTGAAACTTAATTGTAATTAAACAAAAGGTGTTTTAATTAAAATAAGCATTTCGAAAGGGGTTGGAACCTTTGGTGTGAAGATAACACTGACGTAGTTTTCCACATAACACCAAAACCCTATACTGCACTTGACGCGCGTTTCGCCAGCCAAGTTGGCAAATCTGAAGATGATTAAAACTGATATAAACGCTGATAAAGACAGATTTAATCACCTCCAGATGATGCCAACTTGGTTGGCGAAACGCGCGTCGAGTGCAGTATAGTGCTTTAAAAACTACGTCAGTGTTAAAATAAGCATAATAAGACTGCTACGATTCCTGGTTGCAGTTGTAGAAGGTTACTAATACTTTACTTAATAGCCCCATAACCAAAATCCTATAAACAACCATTTTCAGAGCCTCTGGTTCCTATATACTACTTCTATATGATTACAATATGAATGAATACATACTCTTCAGGAGTCAGGCTCTCATTGTCCTGTTTTTTATGAACAACTTTTGTATAATTTAGTATCATCCTGTCTGATTTAGACACTGGGCAAATGGTGACTGCTGGGAATGGTATGGTGAAAATCGGCGATTCTTTTGTGGCGAAACTAACAATTACGGGACTCTGATCATATTTTTTGTAGATGCGGCTTATCAGATAGCCACAAACTGTGATGGAGGTTATTATTAATAGTGCCCATAACAACCTGCAACACAAAAAAAAAATGCAATTTTCAAATTTTTTAAAAAATTTACTTACATATTTTTAATGAATAGATCTAATGGTCAAGAGTACCAGTAATGGTCAAGAGAAACAAAAAGTCGGAAAGTTATATAAAATGTTGTAACTTGGGTAACACACCTTTTGGGGTCTGAGTGGTGTCACTGTGAATCAGCTGTTGCAAATCTGTGGTCATCCAACATGGTGGAATAAACTTTCTTAGGATTGATATCAAGAAAACAAGTAAGAAAGATATAATCTATAGTGGCAGTATTGTTGATGCTTCCTGTTTATTACCTTGATTTCATATTTGCGATTCATGAAATTTTATTTTTATAATTTATAATATTCTGAGTTAACAACGTCTGTCGTAAAACTGCCACTTACTATTGGGAGGTTACTTCGTTTTATAACTTTTGAAAGCTTTGACAGCAGCGACGGTGAAGTCGCATTTTGGTTTCTAAGAATGGTTAAGTAAAATAACTACCGGACGTGCATGAATACAATTTATAGCACGTAGCTATATTAAGTTACATTGTGAATCATACGTAAGCTATTTGATTTCATTTGAATAATAATAATTAGGTAAGAACTTTAGTTGCTTAATATAATCTAAGTCTATAATCTCATCAAGTAAATAGGTAATATTTTATATAACATACATGTATAATAAGAGTTGGTGTGGATATATCTAGTAAAAACGTTATGTAAAAAGCTACTGCGGAATAGAGAAACCAAAAATTGATATTTACAAATGTATTAATAAAATATATTATGCAGGACAATGAAACACGTTTCTATGTATTTTAACACTATATTTTACAAAATTTGTGGCTGCAGTAATTTGTAAAATATAGTGGTAAAATAACCAAAAGATGTTAAATTACCACGTAGTAACGGCGTTCTCAATCAACTTTTTAAAATATTACATAACATATTATGTTACATATTTGTAGTGCTTATAGAAATATTATTCTATTTCTGTAATATGGGTTAATCAAGGCCAACTCAATCAATTGCACTCCTTTGATCCTTCAGCATGTCGGATATATCAAATTGGTTTCTATTTAAAACTTTTGACGGAACTTTTTGAATTGAACATGTAGTAGCAAATAAAGAAGCTTATAGCTTGTTTATAATTAATTAAAAACCTTTTTTGACATTCTTTTAAGCAGACATAGATACCTGTTTGATTAGCTTTATATACAGGATGAACTACATAATCGAATAGATATTTTCTAAAGTAATGAAAATTATAGAAGACAGATTGCGATTTTCGAGAATCAACAAATAGCTGTCATAAAAGAGATAAATATTGGCAATTATATAATACCCTTCTGTAAAGGGTGTACACAGGTTGACTTATTATTGTTGTTGTTTTTTTTTATAAAAAACGTTATCTTCTTTATATTTTTACTTATACATACATAGTTACATATTTTATTGCGATTTAAATTTTTTTAAATATTCCTATACTTAGGGAACTTTATGAAGTTTTGTGCACATGTTTCTTACCTCTCGCATATGGACCTTTTCTCTGCTAAATATCTCAGCCCATGGAGACTTCCGGCCTCGCAATATTCCCTAAAATATTTTCTTAGTCTTCTCCCTCTATGTCTCTCAAAAATATTTGATTTTGGTCTGGAAATTACTGATATAGTACATTGAGAACTTTCACTATTTGGCTTCATATTTAAACTTCGACTAATGTAGAAAACATAATTTAAAATTTAATTAATTAACTCTACTAGCACGTGGAAATAAACGATCCCAAGAGATAGTTGAGTTATAGTTCTTGGCATGGCTCCAACATTCTGCCCACAAATGTATTATTCATTTTCATTAAATTAATAGCGGAAGAGCGGGTTTTTTATTTGTTCCGGTATGAAATAATTGTACTCTTAATTTTGTCAACACCAATGAGTATGTCAGATTAGTCAGATCCTTCTGTTAAGAAAGAATATTTTCTGGTTCCAATACAGGTAGTAAGAAGAGTGTTGACAACAACACAACTCAATGCAAGATACATTAAATTTACATGACTCGTGACAGTAAATAATTTCAACGATTTTTATTGTACTATTGGAAACTGTGATCAGATCCCGTCATGTGGTAAATTTGCTATCTCCTAATCTCCCTTTTACTTTTAAAACGATCTGATATGTATTCCAACGTAGGAAAGATCATCTAGTCCTTCATCATCATTTAGTCCTTTACTAGGTCTATGGTCTTCAGATACATCTACTATCAATGGAAATTACCTGATCATTCTTCTATATTTATCAACATCGACATGTTCTAGTTATTTGCGTCAATAAAGCACGCTTGGTTTAGGAAGAATATATATCTACTTTGCTATTTCAAGTATCATATCAAGAATATATTTTTGTATTGCAGTTTCCAAAAATATGCAAAAAGTATGCTTTAGAAGTAGCAGTGGACTCACTCAATATACCTAGTGACATCAGACAAAATTCAATTATCAATGTAAAAACAAGTACAAACAGCGGTATTATTTATTAATATTAATATTTATATCTATCTTAAATTCATTATTAGCTCAATTATAAATTATATGGATCCATATTTAGATCCTTGATAAATAACTGACTTTAGGGTATACTCGCTATACCTAGACGTAGAGGTAAGAGCATAATGAAAGATGGTATATGATGAATATATGATTTTATTTAAGTTACATATAATTACTAGACATTTTAAAGATTGATATGTACAGATATATAGGAAATTTGTAGTACGAGTACTAAATTAGAAAATAATAATAATAATAATAATAAGGATAAATAATGCATATATATAGACGAATAGATATGTATATTCTTTCATGTATATTATACATATAATAGATGTTAACTATGATATCAATAAAATAACTTAATATTCCCATTACAATTCATCAATTTTTGTTTGATTTTTTAACTAGTCGATATTGTTTAACCACACTTATTGTTGTTTATTTATATTACAAAATATTCGTATCGTGAGAAAATAAATTATTTCCATGAGAGATAATAATGAAAATCCAGTGAACAAGCCCAGTAGACCACCAAAATTTGCTAGAAAGTCCGTGGGTCCATACAGTTCATTTCTTTCAGACGTCAAAAATTGTTCCAACTTGAAGAACACGCGAAGTTTTGCAAGTTTCATACTTAAAATAAATGAGTATATATAGAGCATGAACCAAAAAAATTTTTTGGTTCTGACTCAATGATATACAAGGTGTCCCACGGTGATGAGACATTAGACATATTTCAGAGACTACTTCGATTTTAATTTTGACAATTTGGGCAATAGTGTTTTCGGGCATGCCTTTCTCAACTGCCCTTCTTAACAGTGGACGCCATTATTTTAGCTGAGAACGGCATGCCCGAAAACACTATTGCCCAAATTTTCAAAATCAAAATTGAAGTAGTCTTTGAAATATATGTCTAATGTCATATGGTTGATGGTTGCTTCGTTCTCATGTCATAATGATCAATAATACCTTATATTATTTTTTATATTTTATTATTTCTTAATTGTATTTTTAATCTACTTACATCTTTGGTCGCATCTCGTCTTTTACTGTCACACGACGAACATGAAATTTTTCATTCCAGTTCCACTCAGTCTGCGACTGTTCCATGTCATAAGATAACTCAGTGCACAGTGGCATACAGTCACAGTTTATTTCAGTCTCTTCCATACTTATGAGATTGTTTAATTCGATAACCTTTAACTGCTCTGAAATTATTTGTATTTGTTTATAGGTACTATTTTATATATTATATCTATATCTATACAGGGCGTCCCAAGATAATGTGACACATTTTAAAGGCTTGTAACTTCAAGGCAAAATGAGATAGCGACGAGCGGTTTTCACTGGTGCTCTTAATTTTACAAACAGTTTTCTTTTGTCATTAGTACTAGTTTGTTTTGCTTCTACAGGTGCTTGAAAAAAAATTGCCACTTTTTAATTCAAAATTGTGATAATTTTTTAAATGGCACACCCTGTAGATTATGTTACCATTCGATAGAGACACTTCTCCTCTTTTCAAAAATGTATAGTTTGATAGAGTTGTACCAAAAAATAAAGGAGTTATTTCAATTTACACACCAGCCCTTTTCAATAGACCATAATTTTTTTGGAAGATCACATTTTATTTTTTTTTTACATTGTCAGTACAAGATAACAGAATGCATCAAAGGATAGATAGGCGGAACTGGACCAATAGAATAGTTGCACATTTTCCCGAACTAACATATGGGGTTACGTCAAAGGTCGTTGTTATAGTCCTGTTGTACAAAATATAAAACAACTAAAACATAACTAATGTTTTTCAGACCATAACACCGGAAATGTTAGAATTTTCCTTCAACAATATGCAGTTTAGATTGCAAAAGTGTACCTACACACAGTTGTTTTATATTTTGTACAACAGGACTATAACAACGACCTTTGACGTAACCCCATATGTTAGTTCGGGAAAATGTGCAACCATTCTATTGGTCCGGTTCTGCCTATCTATCCTTTGATGCATTCTATTATTCTGTACTGACGATGTAAAAAAAATAAAATGTGATTTTCCAAAAAAATTATGGTCTATTGAAAAGGGCTGGTGTGTAAATTGAAATAACTCTAAATAAATAATATTAATATAATAAATAACTTTAAATATTATAGAGAGGGAATATTCAAATACTATAAATAGTATTACCTATATGGTCAAAACAAGTATCCAAGCTGTGTAGTGTGTATATCATCAGGTATAAAATGCTATATAAATAGCATATATCCATAGTCATATAATAGCATATAATAAATAGTCAGTTATATGGCGTTAAAAGGCCAAAAACATCTAGTTTCTTGTACCTACTATTATGTAGTATCCATATGTGGTAGTATTTACTATGTACCTAATCATAGTTACTCTTGGAATAACATTGTGGATCGTTTATGACGTGCACCGCTTAGGTTCTTGTTTCGAGTTTAGTATATTAACAGAATATCAAAACTTTTATGCAAATCACTGTATTTTTTCAAGATATTTATTTCCCTAAAAATAATTTTACAGCGATACACGATAATATTAGATAATCTCCATAATATTTTTATTTTCTAGATTTATTCATAACTTAACAATTAATATTATCTGACTTACTTTCTGCATCCTTCATGCAATCAAAATTTCCGTTACCACAAATGGATGTCCTATTGTCTCCTGAAAACATAAAAAGATAATATAATATTGATCAAATAGTTTAAAAAACTATTAAACATTGTCGGGCTACAATAATCCTTGGTTGATTTCCTGTGCTCCTCTGTCTCTGAAAGATGGTTGTCACGAACCAACCGCGTTTAAAACATATTTTTTGTTAACTGGAATGTGCACAAAAAGAATACCTAGGTATTGAATAATAGAAGCAACGATAGTGCGGAGTAGTGAATAAACAGACATCTACTAGTCTCAGTGTCCAAATTTCTCTAAAGTAGATAATAGTGCAGTTACACATATAATATATATTTACATATGAATTTTTAGTGAATTTTTAACACAAGTGTGTCTTGTTACTTTGGTAAGCTTATTAATCACTTTTAATGTTCGTTATTATATTCTCCATTCTCCAATAGGTAGAGCAAAATGAAAAAAAATATATTAGTGAACCTATTGAGTTAAATAAATTAACCTATTGAGCATACATTTTTTATAATGTATGCAATAAAAGACCCTAAAAGGTATATTAATCCATTTAATTTGTACAATTTTTGGTAGTAAGTACCGTTAACTGACTTATACCTGACTTATTATAACTGACGAATACCTTTATTGATAAATACGAAAACCACAGGAATAGTTCTCGAATATTTTTTTTCTCTGGACATTTAGAAAAATACCAAGTTAAATATAAAATAAAGCATAGCTGGTGTCATTATTTTTGATTACTCTGTGAACAATATCCGATATTATCTATGTAAGTAAGTTCATTAGTATATTATATGTTTCAAAAATATATAAAATAAAAATGTATGTAATATGATAACATTAATACTCACTGGGCATGAAAAAATTAACACAACCACATTGTTTCAAAGTATAGTTAGTTAAGCACTCCATCCTGCAATTATCGGGAGTGTAAATTTTAAAAAAAGCCAACGGCCTCTCGTTGGTAAAATAGCATTCTCTATCAGTAGGATCGTACTTTTTTACGTTTTGTGATGTCGTCATCATCTTTGGCTGGATCACAGCTATAACTGAAGTATCGAAAGGTACTTGAAAGTATTGTTTCTTCAAACGAGGTATAGTATCTGGCGTATGCAGCACAACCTAAAAGACAGACATAGTTTCGTGAATCAACCTACATATTTTTGTTCTATATAAGCTCTGTTCCTGCAAGAATCACAAACTTATCAGATCCATTCAAATCATTCCGAACTGTCAGAAGTTTGGAATAGAAACTCCATCAATCAGAAAATTGTTTTAAACCAATCACAATCCTCCTGACTAGTTGCTGATGGCTGCAGGAATAGGCCTATAGTACACTTGTACGTAAGTTTGTTTACATTTAAATAATAAAAAATAGAGTAATATATGCAGTTGCACCTATCGGCGTTTCTGAGTTTTTGCTCTTCCTCAGTGTAGCGTATGTAAATAAAAGAATAATGTATCAAAGGATTTATTTGTGGCATTGTTTAATTACTCTTATTTATTTGGGTATTATGCCACCACTGAAAAATACAAAAAATTAATAATCAACCACTACGCCGACGGATCAGTAAAAAGTTTGTCTATTAGGCAAACATATTTTTCAAAAAACCAACCTTTGACTGATCCGTCGGCGCAGAGGTTGATTATAATTTTTTTGTATTTTTCAGTGGTGGCATAATACCCAAATAAATAAGAGTAAATAAAATAATCTTGCATGGTATAGATCTGAAACTAGATTCAATGAATATACAGGCTGAACCAAATTTCATTACGACTACAGATATGTCGGAAACTATTAGAGCTACAAGAACACTTAATGGGGAAAGTAGTGCACCATATAATGTGGATCAATATTCCGCTGAGACAACGATTGAACTTTGTCTCGCTTCGATTTTATTTAGAGAAAAATGAAAATAGTCAATTTTGAAAGGCAGCTGTAACATTTTCGTTTATATTCCGATCGAAAACAAATCTTGAACGGTTTTGTTTGGTTTTTTAAGGGCTTTACAGTGACATAGTTATTTCTTTTTGTTGATGGTTTCCGAAAAAATAACAGTAACTTTATTTTTCCTATATATTCGCGCCATATTCGATTTTATCATATTCGAACTCAGTGAGTTTTTCTGATTAATTTGATGTATATGCTGCCCTTGAGGCCTGCATATTTTAAATTCCTTGCAAAGATGACTATAAAATTGAAATCAGAACATTATATTAAAATAAACTACTTATCTGTTATTAGTTAATTGTTTGTTGTTACTGAATACTGCTGTCACTTTATTTATAACCATTTTTGCGAGAAATTTAAAAAATTTTGTTATTGTAAGAGCGTTAACAACATAAAAACAAAAAGAGATAAGTATGAAGTGTAATATAGATTGGCAGTGAATAAAATTTTACATCATAATACGTTATAATATACAGGGTGCTATATTTAAAAAAATCAATTTCTCTTGACTTGAAGTTAATGAAATACGATACTAAATGTTTAGCACCCTGTATACAGTTATACGGCTATTAAGGTACAGCTAGAAAGTTTAGACATTCAACAACTTCGCATATGAATATATTTGTTAAATATTACTTTTTTAGAGAAATACTAAATTTTAAGTTAGGTAGGGAATTTTATAAATATTTTTTAAAAACTTGATTTTTTCAAAAACGGCTAAGAATTCGTATAGAGAAGTTTTACGAAAGTCCTCCTAAAATAACGCGTAGAATCCAAAAATGGAATAATATATGGGGTATTCCATTTAATATAAGAAAGTTTACTGCAACTTCCGGTATAACCGGAAGTGTCACGAGGATACCATTATTTTATTTATGGCGAGCATACTCAAAACCCCCAAGGTCCAAATTGTATCTCGTTAAATCTAAAGCTAAATACAAACCAGACAACAAAATGTTGCCAACTGTTGGCAACATGTTGACCGATGTTGGCAACATATTTATTGGACTCAACAACTTGTATCCGGATACATGAGGTCAACAGTGTTGCTCGTCCAAACCAAAACCAGTTGCGCGTCCAAATTAAACACAGTGTTTACAGTTGACATTTAAAAATGGACCTGTCCACTGTTGCTTGTGTTAGTGCTGCTTTCATCGTAATAGCTTCCCATGCCCAGGAACGAAAAAGAAACTTATTAAAAAAAATATATTGAAGTTCACCAAGTGGCCCATGAAAAAAATAAGCCCATATAATTATATGAAGTTAATATTATTTAACGTCCCTACTAACTATAGAAAATAAAATAAAGCAGCGAAAGGAAATCTCACTTTTAAGTACTGTTTCGACGTTCCTTGTTGACAACACCGTCCAGACAGCGATTTTTTCCATTTCAAATTGAAAACACGGATACATACAACACGCAACAAAATTCTTTGATGTCTTGCCGCCCAACATCGGCACTATATTGACGAGTATCTATCAACTTGTTGCGAGTTGATGGGATACATGTTGGCAACAGTGTTGACAACATGTATCCGGGCGATTGTTGTACTTAGCTTTAGTAGTCTCTGACATATTCTAATTGGTGGTCATCGTGAAACAGTTTCGATCCTTAGTGATCCTATCATATCCTTACACTATATCCTTGGACATCGTCGACGCACAGATAGTCACTGTTGCGTGTCCAATGGAAAAATAAAATTTCAAGGGCATTGTCAGCTCCTGCAAGCAGGGCCCTTCTTGGAAACGTCTCAACTTTACTATCTGTATATCCGTCATCGATGTTCCATTTGCTAGAATTGTCGTTTTTGTGGAAATTTGAATAGTGGACCCTACAAAACATAATTATAGATTTGTGTGTTTGTATTTTACTTGTGATTTTATTTTGCTGTTGTCGAAATGTACAGGAATAATATTTTGTGTAAATCTAAAATAAAATAAATACGTTGCGCCAATAAATTAGAGGAACACTAAGAAAAATAGATGTAATTTTCTTTAAAGTTTTATAAAAGCAGTAAAATATACTAGGCTCGTTATTTTATCATCGTTTATTTATCGCAAGATTAATGAAATTTGACCAAATTAAAGGCTCCCGCAAATCAACGCGAATTATTCGCAACGGATTCGTTACGGAAAGTTCACAGCGAAATCGTGGCGGAATCCGTAGAGAACCTCACACCAAAGCGAATGTAATCGCATCATATGCGTCATATTTTCAATATCGAAAAGGTTGATTACTATTGCTGAAAATTAAAAATAAATAATTTGCACTTGCACTTACATACTTACCTATCATACAAA
The DNA here is from genome assembly GCA_963924545.1 of Pogonocherus hispidulus. Lineage (NCBI taxonomy): Eukaryota > Metazoa > Arthropoda > Insecta > Coleoptera > Cerambycidae > Pogonocherus > Pogonocherus hispidulus. The sequence continues at coordinate 42,970,944 of OZ004698.1, read as the reverse complement.
AATATGTATACATTATCGGACGAAGAAGAAGCATTTGTGTTGCTTGCATTGGAAGAAGACAATTTAAGGTAAAATTATTATTATTTAAAAATAAATGTGTTGATCATATTATGCATCTAACCTTAGGAAGAAAAGAAAATGGGTTCACGATATTAATAAAAAAAGACGACAATATAGGGAATTTCATACATTAATGCCGCAATTACGAAAAGACGAGACTCTCTGTTATATTTTTTTTTACTTTTTTCGAATATTTTTGTAATCGTCATGAGAAAGGTCGTGTAATATAGGATACTTTCGCACTAATTTAATGATTTTTTCCATTTTATTAATTACTTTCTTAATTAAGACACTGCGAAACTACTACGGATCCGAGAAAAAACGCAGCAAATTGCGAACAAAAACTCCGTACGAAATAAACGCAGACAATTCGCAGTCTAAACGAAAAAAATCGTGTTGGTCTGAACTTGCATATGCTAACAATATGATGCGAATAGCAAGCGGTGCGAACTTCCGCAGGTGCTGCGATTATCCGCGTTGGTTTGGGGGACCCACCCTTATCATCCAAAAAAAAAGCAAAAAACAAAACATGGAAACCGTTCAACGAAAAAATCATCTTTATATTCGTAAAGAAATAAGTCAAATCGGGAGTGCATATGTCAATTATTTGTGTTTGGTACTAAAATCTTTACAAGTAAAGGGTTTTTCAATAGAAACGCTCGATGTTTGGCAACAGCGTATGATGAATTCGGTAGTCAGACAGGTTGTATCTTTGACAGACGTATTCAGTTAGTCTTTACATTTCATTATGGAACGCTATACGATTCAACAACGCCTCGGAATGGTTAAAACTTATTATCAAAATCAATGTTCTATTCGGCAAACGTTTCGTGCACTTCGGCCAATTTATGGTGTCGATGGTCGTCCTTCAGAGTCCACAATTCGCCGTCTAATAAATAAATTTGAAGTAACCGGGTCACTGTTAGATCAGACAACGCCTGTACGTCAGCGAAGCGCAAGATCCGTTGAAAATATTGCTGCAGACCGGGAAAGTATGCGTCAGAGTCCACAACAATCCATTCCACGACGTGCTCAAGAACTTGGCCTTTCTTCGACGTCAGTTTGGCGAATCTTGCATAAGGACTTAGGGTTTCACCCTTATAAAGTGCAATTAACCCAATAACTAAATCCCAACGATCATAGACAGCGGCTTGCATTCGCTGAGTGGGCGCTAGAGCAGTTGGAGATTGATCCTCATTTTGGACGAAAAAAAAATCATGCGATTTAACGCTACTGGATTTTTTCTCTAGGGCTATGTGAAATCTCGTGTCTATGCCGACAAACCACAGACGGTTGCCGCCTTAAAGGCCAACATCAGACGCGTCATTGGTGAAATTGAGTAACTTCTATGCGGTAACGTCATCGAAAATTGGATCTCCAGGATTCAAGTCACCAGGCGAAGCCGCGGCGGACATTTAGCTGATATAATTTTTAAAACATAATGTGCTCACATATGTTTTAAAATAAAAATAAAAACATGTCAGTTTAACTTACACAATTTGTTTTATTACATTACAAAGATCGAGCGTCCCTATTGAAAAACCCTTTACAAATTTAAGTTTGCATGAGCCGTCACATTAATGGAAGACGGCTTACGTTATGTTGCAAGACGACTTAATCTAAGCTCTTCTGTTGGGTACAAGGTGTGGAATCGGTACTTGGTACATCAGTCTACTAGATTTCGTAGCTTTTATAAATCTGTAAAGAAAATTGTAAATATTTTTTTGGTTAATAATAATTGGTTCCTCCAATTTATTGGCGCAGTGTAGTAATGGCGTCGGGTGACCCAGTCACTTGGTCACTCAATACTTGGGCACTTGGATACTTGGTCACTCAACGGTAACAGACAATACGCTGTTCAAATTAGTAAGTTTAATACATACACATTATCTCTAAATATTTCTTCTCTATCCAGCATGTTAAAAGTAAAGCAAATTCCCTCGTCTAGGATTATACGTTTAAATATTTTGTTACAAAATACTGGCTGTCCCATAAAGTCGCATATAAACAGAGTGGATATTGGCAATCTTATCTAAAAAAGCAGTAAAACTGTTTTGCTTTTAAGTTCTATGAATTCAAGATCGGTTACCTTGTCAAGTTGGTTAAAAAATTCATCCGTGAATGTCTGATTTTTTGGGAAATGCTCCCTTCCTTCCTTACATATCATCGACAAATACTGAGCATTAATTTCTCTGAAAATTGCATTTAGTTAATTGACAGTTTAGCTTGAAGTGAATAAAATAGCTGTAACAGAACATCAGCTCTAGCATTCTTGAAACATAATTAAATCGTGTCAATAATAGAGGTGGGAGGAAACTGATCATACTATTATGTTAATTAGGGAACTTTATACAAAGTCATTCTATAATCACACCTTATATATTATTACTGAATACTCGACTCCTATTTCAATGTATTCATGAGATAATCTCCTCTCAAAATTAAATAATAAACAGGGGTACCATTAGGAAAAAATAATAAAGTTTAAATCGCAGCACTGTAATGTAACGTTGTTTGTATTCAGGAAATAATTTTAAACGGTAGATGTACCGAAAAAAGTAATATCTACAACAACACCAATGCATGAACATAGAGTTGTTAGCGCCTGTTGTAGGGTAGTAGTAAATTACTTTTATAAAGAAATACGTATTCGTAAATGATCATTCTGTTAAAATCTGTCAAACATAGTTTACCATTTAAACATTGTGACGCTCTCAAATCGGTTTCGGATTTTTTTCCTCGGGTTTCTGCCTTCGGGCGCCACCGTCCACTGGTTTTGTGTGGTGGAAGGTCCACACGGACTCTACTCACTTATGAGTAAAGGCGGGGTAGCTTCAATGGAGAAGGTGCATAACTGCACGTGCCAGAGGGTCAATGTTTCCTAACTTAAGTAATAAAAGTCGCACACTTTCAAGGCCCAAACTATTTATTTATACTTTAAATAAATCGGTCGGTAAATAACACAGCAACAAAATAAACCAGTATAAAATATCAATAGCCATATATTTGTTAAGCAGGGGAGGCAGCGGAGGTAAATAGTCAAAGCAACTAAATATTAATATACAAATAGTCAAAGCAATTAAATATTAATATACAGGCGGAAATACAAATAGATACTAATAATTATTGTGAGCAGGTTATAATGCAGCGGTAGATATACAGGCAATCAAATTATTATTAAGCAACTAACAGTGAACCAGTCAACTAACCACAAACTTAAACAATAATCAATTAGATTCGGTAGCTATTATTACTAAAAAGGTAATAACAAAACGGTTGATGAATAAATTATCAATCTAATTAATCAAAGTAATTTTATTCGGTATCAAATATTACTAATAAAACGGTTGGTGAATAAATTATCAATCTAATTAATCAAAGTAATTATATTCGGTAGCTAATATTACCAAGCGGTTAATACTAACGGTTAATAGCAACAATAGGCAATACGCAATGCGGTAAAACAATGTAACTTACTCCTGCTGTAGGTATCACCCACTTTCACAAAATTCACTTAAATTTATTTATCCCGGTGGCCAGGAAAATCGGAGCACAAAAGAGAACTAAACTAGTGATACCATGGCTTTTATGTCCTGATCGAGCCTGGCTTAGCCAATCACAGTGGCGGATTTAAGTCATCTGCTTAATATATTTTCTCGAAAACAGTAAAAATTAATATAATAATTCATTAATTAATTTACAATATGAACATAAAACCATATACAGGGTAGTTTCTAATACCCAACTATCAAATAACAATTCAATAACTTAAATCTAGTTGCATCCTATTGTTATTCTCATAAATGCAATTCTATACATAACATAAATACCACCAATACTGGTTAAGACGGATCAAAAATAAAATAACAACCTTTTATAAACATATTTACTTTAGTGGAAATAAATATTTTACGCTACAAACGCCTAACAGGCGGTGAATCAAATAAATGCACTTTGTGCAGTTTCGGAAAGAGTTAGCTAGCTCAAACTTTACCATACCATTCATTATTAAATTTGCTATTTCAAAAGTACAGCCAAAAGTACATATCGATTGCATAAGTATTTTTAATTACCATTTAAATAAAATATTTTAAATCTCCAATACATTAAACATAATTTTTAATGTACCTAGAACTTGGCGTTTTACACATTTAGCGGCGGTGACAAAAAGTCGGTGAAACTATAAAAACAGCGGTCTGGAATTTCGGTAGATAGGCTTATTTAATAAATGAATATATGTATTGTTTATTGCTAACTGCAACAATGAAATATTTAAACTTTACCGGAGAACTTAAATCTATTTTTATATACAGGGTGAACCTCAAAATAAATACATGACACTGCAATAGTTAAATTCGACTGAAATTATTCTAAGCTAAATAGACGGCTTATAACAATAAAATAATTTATCATTATGGTTCTCTTGGCTGGTAACGGTCACATAATAAAAATAAACAAATTAACCTAAAGCCGGCTAATATTATCACCGGTAAATAGTAACTTCGTTACAACATAAAATGTAGAAATTATCAAATCCGAAATAAAAATGAAACATATGCAATTAAATATTTGTATGGATTTGGGGCAATATTTTTTATCCAGGTTAAATAAGCTTATATGTCATGTTTGTAACTTCTTTGTGGTACAGTTTTATAATTCACTGTAGTTTGTTTTGGGATTACATCACCTGTAAAGTAATAAAAAACGGGACCAGAACCAGAAGTGTTCAAAATAAAGATAGAAAGAACGAAAGCGTAGAAAGGACATCGTATAAAATAATTTTATATTTGCCAGTTTAAACTGGCAATTATAAAATTATTTCATACCATTTTCTTTCTACGCTTTCAACACTTGGTGAAATAATTTTGTAATTACCAGTTTAACTGTGAATTATAGATAATTAACTGTATTATGCCAATCATTACTCAAATCTGTCTCGACTAACGTTATCTCATCTCGTCTCATTCTCGATGAATTTTATTGCGTTTAATAATTGGGTAAAAAAAATTTCGTAGAGGGAAGAAAAAGTGCACGCGCCAATGCCTGAGTCGGAAATCTTATCGAGTTTTTACGAAAATCTTATGCTCAGAACCATTGTCGGATATTGCTCTAGTAATAAACAAAATCCTACAAATAATCCCGGCCTATTAAGAAACTATAATAAATACGTACTCTTCAGAAGTCAAGCTCTGATTATCCTGTTTTCTGTGGACAACCCTTGTATAATTCAGTTTCCTACTGTCTGATTTAGACATTGGGCAGATGGTGACTGCTGGGAATGGTATGGTGAATATCGGTGATTCCTTTGTGGCAAAACTAACTATCACTGGGCTCTGGTCATATTTTTTGTAGATGCGGCTGATTAGATAGCCACAGGCTGCTACTGAGGTTATTATTAAAACTGACCATAATAATCTGCAACAAATTCATATAATCAGTTAATTTGTTGCATATCTTATTTAATAAAGTGGATACTGGAAGCGGATGGTTCTTTATGAAAATAATTGTTTTGCAAAAACACAGTTCTCATTTAGATGTTTCAAGAAATATATAGAAAACATTCTATATAGTATTATTTTGGCTTATTAGGCCTTTCTAAATAGAGTAAATGTCTATTACTAAATATGTCTAAGGACATTTTAGTTATTTATCTATTGACCTACTCCGGTTGGTCCTTCCCATCTGAGAAAGCCCGTAGTTTTTAGTTCCTATTCTAAGAAGGGCGAAAGTGTAAAATCTATCTGATCATTCGTAGCACAAGAATTTCTAATTAACGATTTTTTAATTTCTAATTACTCCAACAGATCTAAGCGTTTACTTTCTTTTACCGATACAGTATCTTTACATTTTCCAGATCTATAAAATGCTGGTTTTCTATACAATGTGTCGATAATCCTGATTTTTTTACGTTATTTAGTATGGATTTTTTATGTTCTTTTACTCTAGTTTCACTATTACAACCGGTTTGACCCACATATACGACATTACAATCCACGCAGTCAATTTGGTACACTCCCGATTGTTTCAGTTTCTTAACCCCTTCTTTGTTGTTTATCAAAATCCTCCCAATATTACGTTTATTGATACTCATCGTTTTACACCCATTTCGTTCTAATTTGCGAGCTATTTTTTCAGTATAACCTGGGACGTAACTATAGGTGGCTTCTTTCTCCCGAATATTGTAAAATATCCGACGAATTAATTTCCTCCATCTAAGTGAGAACTGTGGTTTTTTTTTCAAAACAAACATTTTATTTGATACTGTCTTCCTTCTAACATTGGAAGGAGTAAATCAGTGGTCCTCATCTAAAAAAAAAGATAAAAAATTGGCACTAATGTTTTGATGTTTTAACCTGATATGTGCCTCTTTGCACTGCTGTGTTGTGTACGAAACATTCCTGCAGCTAAACGTTAATATCCTCAAAAAGTTATCAGGATGTAGGTATTAAAAATCTGGAAATAAACCGCGGAAAGTAACGGACATATTTTTTTATGAAAATGATACCATAATGTATAACATTCAAATATCTTCAAACATCTTCAAAAATACTTGCTACCATGGGTTGTAATTTGTTCCGATTATGAAAATACCCAATTTTTTTAAAACACATATATGTGGAAGCAGAGTATACTGCGGAATAAAATACAGTAAATAAAAGTTTGAAGAAGGCACTGATTTTGTAATCGTTAAATTATACTGTTAATATATAAACTAAATTACCTCTCGCATAAAGACCTTTTCTCTGCCAAATATCTCAGTCCGTGGATGCTGGTGCTTTCACAATACTCTCTAAAATATTGTCGTGCTCGTCTCCTCTTATGCCTTTCAAAACATTTTGATTCTGGGTTTGATATTACCGATATAGCACTTGGGAGATTCTCGCTAGTTGGAATCATTTTTACACTTTGAATAACATAACATAGGAAGTGTTATTTAAATTTGATCAGTTTCCAGTTGCATGTGCATGAAAGGTCCCAGAAGACGATACAATTATAGTCCTTGGCAGAGTTCCAATGTTAAATTCATGAATTTAATCAATTCCATTAAAATAATGACAGTAAATGTTATTTATATCTAAAATTTATGCGTAACATAATTCTTAAATCTAAAATCGTTCGTTAAATATTAGTTGAAAAGGATACAACATTTAATGGCGTACTAGGTGGCTGAAAATTAATCGTTCAATACCGATAAAGTCCACCACTACCGAAAAAGAAATCCGAATGTTTTTTCATTTTACACCCTGTATCTTCCAAATGGATCGATCAAAGTTGCAAAATCAAACTTGAACGTATAGAGAATTGAAAGCCCTTTCCGATGATGTATCACTGGTATCACTCGACCCCTCCCATCCCATTTGAAATTTTTGAGGGGGTGTTGACCCCGCTTCTCCGCTTAGGGGAGTTAAATTCGACCTAAAATATGTACCCTCCCAAACAAAATGGACGGGTTTTTGCGTTTTTGCGATTCACACTGTATGTAATTTTTTTTCTTATTGTATTTATTTCTCATTCAAAAATATACAATAGGTCAAATACAAATTACCTACAAACAAGCCGATACGGCTAGATTATAAGTCACTAGGTATAGCTCTAAAAAAATATTAATATAAAAGTTTTATATAACTGCATTAATATGTAGTATTAACAGGATTTGAAAGGTTTAGACAACTTATTACAGACTTAGATTAAAAATAAATACCACCTAATGATACCATTTATTTTAAACGTTTCTTTGTGATTATTTTACTAATGAAACGATGTGTAAGAATATGTGATGACGTAAAAATTAATTTAAAAAAAAACAAACTTCTAATTGATTCTTCCAGCAAGGAGGTTCTATTATTTTAATCCTCCCTTTATAAAAAATGCCATCTGAAGACTTTATGGCGCCATCTATCGACTATTTCTCATATTACAAACCAGCAGTGTTCGCAACACTTTCGTTTTTAGTTATCTGTAAGTTCTTATAGATACAGTGTGTAGCGTGTACTAATCTGTAAATAGATGGGGAAACATGTTATACACTCTGTGATGGAAATAACTATTTTTCATAGGGGAGAATGAAATCTTAATTTGGACATAGAAAAATAGTGAAATATGATTATCTATCTACTGAAATAAATTTTTTCTCTATTTAGTTCTCTATATTATTTATAGAGAATACTAAACTACACATAATCCGAATTTATAATAAATATTATAGAAATATACTTAGAAATATATGTATGTGTAAATATAAGAGGACTCTGTAACTAAATACAACTGCTAAAATACATTTGAAAATAGGATACAACGTGGTCATATAAGAAAAATATCGTAGGAAAGTAGACAAATGTGTTTATTTGGATCTCATCATCTTTTTCCATTTTAAAGAAAACAGAAATATTTTAAGAATATTTAAAATCCATCTTCAAATTTTACTTTTTTGATAATGAATCAATTATATTTAGATAAGCACATATTTGTACATTCATTCACATGTTTGTTCTTCATTCCCACTGTAATAGTTAGAAAATAATAACAATAACAACAAAAATAATAATAAACACCAGTGCTGCCATACGCTCCGAGGGATATTGAGTCCGTTGGGGGGAATGAGAGGTGCCGATCTTATTGGAACTACTCATTTCCCACGCTGAGGCAGATTCGAGCCAATAAGCCTGATGTAGTTTTCCTCGACCACCAGTTCAAGACATCGAGTTCTCGGCTCCTACCGTGACCAACATTGTCTTAAAAGAGGAGGAGAAATGAACGAAATATCGAGACCTTCTCTTCGAACTCCGCAGACTCCATCCAGAACATACTGTGAAGCTTGTGGTACTGATAATAGGAGCCCTCGTTGGAGCAAGAGACACTCTGCTTTCGGAACTGAAGATTGTACCGGCATGCCGATATTCGGGAGATCTTCTAGCCGGAAGAATGCAGAAGGCGGTCATTCTGGGTTCATTACGTCTACTCAGAGCATACAATTTCCGGATTCAGTAGTTGTTTACCCTACGGACGTGGGGAGTAGCTACTGATAACCACCAGCGCCCGACTCTGAGAATCGGAGCCAGGGAACCGGTCTATTGAATTTTAACAAAAAAAATATTCATTTTCAAATTTTAAGGTTAGAACGGTTGCATTACTTGTTAATTTCTGTAAACAGTGCCCACCAGAAGTACGTACCTATTATAACATAATGGGAAAGTATTATAGATATGTGTTGAAAACAAAGCAATTGAATCTTCATTTTTGATAACTTAGTATTTGATTTTGATGTCATGCGATCACTGCACTGGTTTTGCTGGTAACTGAAAAATACGAGATGAAATATGGAAAAGTATGTCGACTGTAAGATATTTAAAAAACTCATTAGAAAAGTTCTCCCTATTGAGTACCATGGAAATATTAATAAACAGTATAAGACTATACAAATTTTAAACTGAAAGAAATTAAAAAGTTTAAATGGCTTTTTATAAAAATTATATTAATAAAATAATAAGTTTATGCTACCACTTTTTCTCTGATGTAGCAAGTAATGAATTTGGGCTTTGAACGATAGATTTATTTTAGATAAATGTAAAATTGGTGCGGTAAAATATTGCAAAATTCTTGAGATCTTTGTCTAGATTGTACTTGAATTATTTTTGGTTCTTTATACAGGGCGTCCCAGTGTGAGCGTACAAAAATTTACCAGGGGGTGGACCAGACCAAAATAAGAATAAAACTTATAAACAAATTTCTCTGTTGCACGCCTAACGAGTTACAGGGTGTTACTTTGAAAAAAAAATCCGCAATAACTTAAAAATCGTTAGGTAATTTTTGGGAGACGTGTCCATCTAAACATGTACATGGTGTTTGTTTAACTGTGACACCTGTGGTAGCCTAGGCCTACTCTTCCTTATGACTTCGTTTGCATGTATTTTTCTGCATAAAGAATGTAGTGGGTACTTTACACTCAGTTTACTCGAAAATGGTTGATTTTAGAGCTATGTAACACGAGCATCTTTTTTGTTCCGAATTGATAGCCGATTACTTAGCCGATAGGAAAACTTAGTTAATCCACGAAAAAGTAGGATATGCAAGAATTATGAAGACAAAATCATAAGGAAGAGTAGGTTTAGGCCACCACAGGTGTCAGAGTTAAACAAACACCATGTAGTTTGAATGACCTTTAATAGATGTACACGTCAACTAAAAATTACCTAAATCTATGAAACGGTTTTTAAGTTATTGCGGAAAATTGTTTTTTTTTTCTCCAAAATAACACCCTGTAACTCGTTAGTCCTCTATTTACCCCCTGGTAAATTTTTGTACGCTCACACTGGGACACCCTGTGAAATTTTTAGTTATTCGTGCAGGTGATTTTTATGTATTTGCATTAAACTGTTTTTAATGGTAAAATAGGACAATACATTTTCATGACAATTTACAATGTTTTTGTTTGTCTTATCTTAAACCTTCTTCTTGGAGTTGAAGTGCTGGCTAATCTTTTCATGAATTTTGCAGTTTTAAAAATTTTTCAATTTCAAAAAGATGCCCATTTTGCGATTCATATGTTAACATTATCGTCAAATCAGTAGCGCGTGACTTGTCATTGTGTCAAAATTATCAAGTTTTTACAGATGCCCGAAAAATTCTTATATAGAGAGTTCCAGAATGATTGTCCGTGCCGCTTCATAATGATTTTTTATGTGCCGCCTTTCTATTTTTAGTATCTGCACTAGAATCATGAGCGCAGGCAAGGGAATTTATTGGTTTGATTTCATTTGTTCCATGACATGGTACGTCAGTAAATATAGGTTATGTTAAAAATAAAATAAAGACAATTTAATTAAAATAATATAGTTATTATTTTGTATTATTCTATTCCTATGTATCACCAGTATAACCTATTCAAACTGTAAATTGTAAAAATACTCTTTTAAACGCAAATGATACTTCAGGAAAACAATTTAAACACGGAAAATGCTAAACGCCACTGAGTCAAACGTCAAATGATGTCAAATATGAAAATTTTTAAATTGACAGTTAAAAAGAAAGTAATTTTAGCAAATGGAAATAAATTTTTATTATATTCAGGATAGGCTGCGTTCCCGTACCGGACAATCATTCTGGAACTCTCTGTATAAGTTGTCTTCTGATAAACAAACAATTTGATAGACTACGAATATAGCATATACGTAAATCAAAACTAATAGTTTTAAAAAATTGACTGAATATTGTTACTATTATCCGTGTGAGCGCGGAGTTTAACAGGATCGTACTAAGGTTACAAATGGAAATATCAATAAATTATGACGCAATGTGCATATTATTATTACCAAATGCCACGAATAAGTCAATGATATAATATCTATATAAATTAAGAAAATACCTACGTAAAAGTGACAACTCTTACCTGACAATCCTTAGTGTTCAGAGAAGGTTTCGCTGGCAAATTGGCGGTTGTTATAACATATTATCACGTGTTTCTCTAAGTGTTCTGGAGTGAAACGCCGACGTCTATCACTCAGTATTAATTTGTGCAGGGAAAAAGACTAGCAATGTCACTTTTTAACGCACCAATTAAAAAGTTGGCGACTGAACGCCCACAAGCATCAGTTGCTTCGTCTATAATAAAATACACAAAATTGTCCGCAATGTCTTCACGAATTGATGTCACTACATCGTTGTAAACCCGATCGACATATCTTAATCTTAACGTGCTTTCATGTGGCAGTTTTCGGTCAGTATATTTTTCTAAAAACGTACGTAATTTAGGGTTCTCTAGTTTGCTTAACGGAATATTACTTGCAAGAAAGGCTTCTGTAAGTTCATAGAAAAATTCCAAGTTATCAGCGCTGGACGAGGCATGGCTCTTCAAATGTCTATTCACTTTAGTTTTGTCAGAAGAATTTATAATGCGATCACACACAGTACAAAACAAGTCACTTTCTTTAATGCGTATGTCCTTGTAATAATCAGGATCACTGTCAAACCACATTTGAAATACTTCACGTCTATTTCTTCTCTCCTTTGGCATCTTACTTGATTTACTTCTCTCATTAATAGTTATTGATAATAATATTAGTAAACGTTTATAGTATACACGGCGAATACGAGCACGCTAGAACGTAAAAGACGTAAAAGAGAAATTTATTTATGCGTCACCGACCGATTATTACAACGTTCGTAAATAACTTTTAGTTATTTACGGACTGTCAGTCAGCTGGCAAGGCCAGTGACCTGAGTACGACTCTGTTAGACTCCGCGCTGTACGAAGTATAAATCACAGTATAATGCTAATAGAGGCTTAATGAATACATGTTTATATCATCCTCTCAAAGGAATATGGTCCCCATCCTACAGGATGAAGGAAAAATATCCTAGGCTGCGTGCATTTTTAACTATTTATTAAACATTAATGTTGCTGAAATAACAGTGGGTTTATTTAATGTGATTAACCTTGTGAAGTCTTTACAAAAAATGTTGTTCCATTATAAATTGCAAAATATTTATTTACAAAATAAAAAATGTAAAGACAGCTACATTTTGCAAGTATTAAATATTACCTACCTACCTCACGACATTTTTAACCATCTGTTTTATTTCGTCGATTTCCATATGATGCAAATATTACAGTAAATTAAACGTTTCGAAAAAATTGCGCCATCATGGATGCATAACAATAATAGCGGTTCGTTTGATGGACATACTCGTACACCCACTAACCGCGCTTGGGTTAACGTCTGGATTATCTGAATTATTTATGTGTAGGGTAATGGTGACAATGCTAAACACCCTTTAATTATTGACTACACTACTACGAATCTCTAGGATAACATCATTCTCACAAGACATATTTGGAGAAGTCAGTGAACTTACTATTTTACAACAAACGAATTGCTTCTATATGGTATCCAGTTGATTGCGAAGCTGAAAAACATAAAAGCCTTTCTTTAAAAGCCAGAAAGTGCTACACCAGTGGCGTATCCAGACTTAAGTTCTGGAGGGGTATCGATGATAGAAAATATACAAAAAGCGGTGTAACCTATAAACAAGAAATATTTATATATATTTATATTTATAAAATAGTGGGTGTAGAGCCAATTCTATTGGGTATAATTCATTTTATGTTTTTTTTTATATATAGTTACTCAATAGAATAATAAATAGTATAAAATATTTGACCTAGCTTGACGGTATTAACGGCTAATTTCTCTATGTATGGGTATTAACTCCCTCGGAGGGGTAACAACCCCTTACAATTTTTTAAATGAGAACAGGGGTTGTGCAACACCTCTTGTCAAAGGGAATTTAATGCCTTATCCAACGACGTATTTCTTTTTATGTTTGGATCATTAGTTTGCGAGACAATAAACGTTTAATGAAAACAACATTTTTGATATAAAGTATAAGCATACAAATTTCTTTAATTAAAACAACTATAAAATGAACTGAAACAACTTGTAGAATCAAAAATATAAGATAAATTAACTAAATTCCTTCAGTGGTTCTTTAAAGGTTTGAATTCATTTAATTTTTTTTTGTTTTTTATGCAAACTATAGAAGTTTGCCTTGCTACTACACTTTCAATCTATATTTCTCACTTTCTTTTTGAATATTGTTTGGTTTTATGTTTTTTATTTTTTTACAGGTGGTGTAATTCCAAAAGAAACTGCAATGCCTAGCTATAATTCTTTTCATAAAAATTAATAGTGTGACTTGGGATGAATCATAATAATGGTAATCTTTTAGTGGTACGTATATACAATATTTATTGGTTTCTTTAACTGTTTATACATTTATTTCTAGGGATTAAACAAAAAAATAAAATTAAGAGATGGGTATATTATTAATTATATCACCTACATTTTATAGTCCAACGAAACTTTTCATTCATCTTATAGAATTTTTAGTGGACAATATCTTTTTTTTTAATTTCTGTACACAGAAATCTATATCTTTGGTGACAAATTAAAAATTGTAACTAGTACTGCTTAGCCTTTTAAAGTTATTAAGTTACAACAAATATATGACAGTTAAAATTATTCATGAAATCATAACAATTATTCTGCAAATAAGAGGGACGATCTTTTAAAGTATTAGTTTCTTTTATATGAAGGAAGAAAGATTTATAATTTATTTGCATTCATTTTTACAATGAAAACATTCATCACCAGTTTTTTCTCTCAAAGATTTTTATTATTTTCTTAGAGACTACGATCTGACTCTTTCCATCGGACATATACGTTGTATGTTGGAAACTGTCTGTGTCTAACATGAGTCTCAAGGCAGGAAAGGCTGCATCTAACTATATCGGTACTTACAAAGGTTGAAAATGCTATCTATTAATTCTTAATTCTTACCCCCTCTTCTACAGAGAATGACTGAAGTCTCCACGCATTTTTTATCTTGGAAACAAATAGACTCTCAAGTTGTTACTTATATCGCTGTTATTATTTGATATACAAAATCGCTTTTTAGAACGAAATAATCAAAATAAACTTATGGGTATGGATGGTCAGCATTGAGGAGCATGCAACTCTTACCCCAGCAATATCCATATGATTGATAAATCGAAAAAGAATTACTTTAGAATACAATCACTAAAAAAAATTTTATATTAGATACTTAAGTGTCTATATTATACTTAAGTGTCTATAGTGTCTTGATATAGACAAGCACATGAGAAATTTACATAACATTAATAAAGCGCTATCAATATTAATTTCAACCCAACGAAAATAATTAATAAACGTAGTTCCCAGATCGATGTTTCGAATTGCTTACTACTCTTCAGTATAGCTTGGCAAAAGTGAGGAATTAAGGAAGGTTTATAAAGGAAGTATAATAATTGAATGATTTCAAATAAAAAGAAAAGCTTAAAGAGAAGAAAATTGAGTTTAAAACTTTTCGTACCAAATTTATAGGCATATCTGTTGGTTTGCAAGCAGGTGGCGGAGGACTTAGTGTCGCGATCGCTCAACCCATAGATCGTGGGTTCGTATCCCCATTCCACCAGACAATTTTTAATTAAATTGTATACTCATAGATTAAGGCTTGTTCGCAGGGATGTGTTGGCAACCATCCTGATTATGGCCTAGAATGGGAAGAATGTCAACTTGGTGTTAATGTGATTAACGAGATTAATCGTTATTAACGAGATGGTTAATGAGATTAAAATCAGTTGAGGTTTGACTGGCCCTATAACTCCCTAACTAATGAGGTTTTCCAGGTTTCCCTCATTCCAGCACTGAATGGTGGTTAGGGCCTACCAACATAAGTCGTTCCTGAGGCGCAAATGCGGCCCGGGAAAAAATAATATGCTTCCCCTCTCACACACATGTCTCAGGCTTTCGGGCTGATCCTTATGATTGGAATGAGGGGTAGAGAAATTATTAATATTATTACATGTAATTAATACCATATGGATTAAACACAATTGAAACAATTTTAACAATGTAATTAATACCATAATATGGATTAAACACAATTTAAACGGCGTAAAGTATTGCCCTCTACAATAAGGCATTAAGGAAAGAAGATATTTATGAAGCATAAATTAATAAATATGTTAACATTACATTCATTTCATTGCACTAAATAGTTCATAACTTAACTTCATAAAGGTAGTGATAGCGACAACCTTAAAAAAACAGTAATTGGAAATTTTTCCATAGTTACCGGGAAAATTTTCCTAATATAAGTTTCTGGAATATTAACAGCACTAAACTAAATTATATACGTTATTATTTATATGCTTGTTTCTATTTTTTTTTGTTTTTCTATTACATTAGACGTTTGACGTAGGTAATACAAGTTTTAACCCTTATTGTAATATGTATATGTATATTATTTTACGAACTTCTTTCAATCTTATTTATCCGATAGAAAATTACATGTTCAATATTGTGGGTTCAGATCTGTTGAAATACTTGCAACATCAGGCGTTCCTCAGGGTTCAGTCCTAGGGCCTCTATTGTTTAATTTATTTATAAACGATATTAATATAAATATTAGCAGAAATTCATTGATGTACGCTGATGATTTGAAATTGTACAGATGCATTAAAGATGTATCTGACAGTTCGGAGTTACGATCTGATCTATCGAAGATTAATTTATGGTGTGAAACAAACTTACTGCCACTTAACATCGAGAAATGTTGTTTTATGTCATTCACCAAAAAGACTGTCCCTACTATAATTAGCTTCTCATATAAATTAGGTGACACGTTTTTATTGAATAGTGATCAATTCAGAGACTTGGGCGTCATTTACTGATCACATTAATAATATCATCAATGATGCTTACAGATTGCTCGGATTTGTTATATGTAATTCCACTCACTTCTCGGTGAACACTATTAAACTTTTGTATTACATGTTTATTCGTTCTAGACTACGCGAATATTGTGTGGAATCCGGGGTATGATGTTCACATAAACAATATTGAAAAAATTTAAAGAAAATTCCTGAAATATTTAAGTTTTAGGTCTGATAACGCTTATCCACCTCGGGGTATTTCGCATTTGGAGCTACTTACCAGGTTTCATTTCAATGATCTAGCCCAGAGAAGAGTTTACTTCTCGGTTTTGTTTTTATATAAAATTATTAATGGTAATATTGAATGTAAGGATTTATTACATCTCTTAAATTTTAACATTTTACACGGCAGAACTCGTCATAATCACTTATTCTACTTAAAAACACCAAGAACAAATGTTCTTCAGTTTCACCTTTAAATGTAATGTGTTCAAATTATCACAGTTATGAAACTTGACATCTTCTGTTCCAGTGTGCATGGAATTAAGAAGTGTATTCTATGCACAAATTAATTAATTTTCAGTATGCACTATTTTAATACTTTTATAATATTTGTAATTAATTTATATCTATTTCGTTTCCTTAGCTGTTTATAAGGTAGCTCATTATTTCTGTATTTTTCCTGCCATATAATTGGGTACTTGCCTGTCTTGGCAGCTGCCAACAAATAAATAAATAAATAAATAAAATAAATAAATATGTATTATTCTTTAGTTCCATGACGACATTAAATCCCAAGGGATAATACAGGCATGTTTCATCCTTGAGGCAATTAAGTATTGTTATTTCCGTTCGTACAAGCATATGATATGTTTATATTAATTTGAAGTCGTTCCGTACACAATTTCGTCGGTCCAAGAAAGTTGATTAAATTTTGAGATATAACTGATCCTAGCTTTAAAATGTTTACAGGTAAACAGCTCAGGAATTTGTGTCAGAAGCATTCTCCATTACATTGCTATACTTACTGCTAACTGATGAAAAGTGAAAACAGATCCACTGCATACCTACACTTAATAATTAATTGACATTTTTATGAGATAACTTCGAAATTGGTATATTAATAATTAAATTATAAATAGCCTTTTATTTTTTTATAAATAGCAATGTACGTGTCTTAAACGAAAGTATAGCGAAAGTATTTCTGATTATGTAACAGATATTGCTTTCTTTGTCGCCTCAATTTTGGCACATGATTCCAACCCATCGCTCGGGTATCATCTTTCGACCTCGATATGAATGAGTCGCAAAAAGTTACTCAATTCAAATATTCAAATTTCTACTGACGAAATCGGAACATTGAACTAGTTAGATAATAATTAGTTCTAGTTTATCAATCGGTGGGTGTGTTGCAGACGAACTTTAACTTTTTCAGGGACGCGAGCTGATGTTTAAAAATGCAGAGGATACTTACCTATGTGGGGAAAGGCTAATACCTTTTTGCTATTTTTACCAACGTAAATTTTTATTTGAAAGTTAAAATATATCGTTTCTTTTATCGGATGTTTTGCCACACTTTGGAAAATATACACACTAACTAGAAAATAAACCACTGCTGCCCGAGATGGTTGGCCAAGATATGATATTGTTTGAAATCTAACTTTGCTTGATCAAGAATTAAATCATCACATTAAGGGTCCATTCACTGTAGACTTGACAGACATGAATTTGGGGTCGGGTTGAGAGGTTGGGTAGCCAATGGGTGAAGACTTACATATTTCCATTACCGAATTATTTAGATTTCGGAGGTGCACGTAAAGCCGAAGTAAAAAGGCACATGGAAACAAAGTTAGCCCTCATTGCAAGGGTACCGGATTTGTCTTATAATTGCAACAAAATTTATTTTTAATGTTATAAATTATATATCACCGGAAAGATCAAAAGATAAACTAGGTCCCTGTAGTAGCAAATTTTTGTTTAATTCATGTATTTTAGAGAAAATAATTTTTGAAAATACGCTATTTTAGTACAAGATTGTTAGCCTGGAATTTTAAAAATAAAAAGAAATTACAAAAAATTACTACTATAGGGACTTAGACTAAAGTCTTATCTTTCAATACTTTTTTACTAAAAGTCGCTATCTTTTATAGTTTTTTTATAATTAGACACGAGCCGAACGCCGATTTTGGGCTTATTTCGGACCAGTGAATGGACTCTTAAGAAAAGTACGTAAATATTCTGAAGTTTGCTTTGGGATTGCAAAATAATAAAAAAGCCGCTAAAATAAAACAGATAAACAAAACAGATAAAAAAACTTCAAATGTTTACTCCAAAAAAACGCTGCATAATATGCATTAAAAATAATTATATGCTGTTTCAACGTTTTTTTATTCTCAACTAGAAAAAAAAAATTTGAATTCAGTTCCATCATTATATGGAGCTCGGTGGCCGAGCGGTTAAGACGTCTGGTTTTTAATCGTTCTCCGCGGTTGACGACGGTTCGAATCTCACCGTGGTCAACTTTTTCTAATTGCTCCAATATTAAATCTGTGTGTATAAGGCTGGTAGCGTTCTTAATATGCAACTAGTACTGCAATATCACTGTATAAATGGCTAACAACCTACTGTACACTTTAATTAATAAGGTTTTCCAGGTTTCCCTTATTCTCGTACTAAATGGTAGTTAAAGTTATAACATCGTAAGTCGTTCCTGGGCGCACTCGCGGCCTGCAAACCGGGCTCATCACTAAGATGAGAATGAGGGATAGAGATATTATTATTATTATTATTATTATTATTATTATGGGACACCCTGTATAAGCTCTCCAATGTATGTTTTACACAAATGGTTATAATACTGAAGAAATGTTAGGCCAGTGATTGCATACTATATCTCTAGTTTGTAAATAAAATATGCATCCTGATGGTTGTTTGAGAATCACTGCTACTTTAAAAGGTAAATGGGTCTTCTAGCCCAGCCAAATTTAAATGGATAAAATCAAATGGCTTGTTGTGATATAAATCTGGATTTCGCAATAGTTTTTATGGCGAAATTTTGAAGCCTACGAGGATTACAAATATTAAAGTTCATTGTTCTTGGTGTAAATAGTATTATTTTCGGGTTCAGATTAAATGCATACATTATTTTGCGGACACACCTCCAAATAATTTGAATAAAATGAACAAGGTCAGTCACCCTGACATCAGTTATGTCTGAGTACATTGTTGATTAGATCAAAGCAAATGATGAACCAAATTCTTAGAAGAATGAGTTGTTAGTACAAGATCTAATTTTTCATGAATGTCATTACTTTTACCGTAGGTACCGTTATTTTTTTTTAGAATAATCATTTCATTTTATACGTACAGGGTATTCGCGTATATTTTGACCTCTACCTACAGGGATTATTAAGAAAGTTAAAAGTTTAAGACAAAAAAAGTTTAAGGTTTAGTTTTTCACATATTATCTTTTGGCTAGGTCGAAAAAAAAATTGCATGTCGTAAATTTGAGGAAACCAATTGAACATAATATTTTTAAATGGGACACCCTGTGTAATTTTAGATGCCTGCGAAAAAATGTTTCTCTGATTTCAAATATATATTATATTTTGTTGACATTTGCACTGACAGTTTTTGAAATATTTAATATTTAATGTTTACAATAAATTATAAAAAAATATTAAAAAATTAAAACATTAGAAAATGTCACATCGAAAATCGTTAAATATTTTTATTACTGTTGGTTTCTAGTGTTAAATATTTTTAGTTCTTTGTATTTTTTGTATTTTTTTATGGTACTCGCTGTCAAATATTTCGAAAACTGTCTGTGCAAATGTCAATAAAATATATTAATAATTTTACAATCAGTATTAATGGTAACTTGGTATATAAACCACACGATGTTGCTGTCACCTTTGGCAATTATTTTGCTGATGTAACTGAAAATAGTTTAGCTCAGTATTATGGTAATAATAGGTCAACTGTATGTACTACTTCCAATATGGTCTGCAATACTTTTTATTTTAGACTAGTATCTACCGAAGAGATATATGATGTTATAAAAAAATTAAAAAACATAAATTCTTGTGGAGTGGATAATATTTCTGCAAAAATTCTCAAATTTGCCAATCCTGTAATAGCTAAGCACATTGCACATTTAATTAATTTATCGGTTACTAGTGCAAGATTTCCTTCGCTTTTAAAAATTGCAACTGTAATACCTATCTACAAAAAGGGTGACATTGAAAATATAGCAAACTACCGACCTGTGTCTGTACTGAATGTACTATCCAAAGTATTCGAAAGAATAATATACGATAGAATTTATGATTTTTTGACCAAATTTAGTATCCTTAATGATTCACAGCACGGCTTTAGAGCAAAGAAATCGACGCAATCTGCTGCTTGTACTCTGACTGAAAACATATATACTGAACTAGATAAAGGTAATCAGGTAGCGGGCCTCTTTTTTGACTTGTCTCGTGCATTTGATTGCTTAAATTTCAAATTTATTGAAGATAAGCTCTTTAATTTGGGATTCCGTGGAATATTTCTTGACTGGATAGTTAATTATCTTTCTTATAGAAAAATGTTTGTTAAAGTATGCGGGCACAACTCTAATCTTCATGAAGTGAACACCGGAGTTCCTCAGGGATCTGTGCTGGGACCGCTAATTTTTATATTATTTATAAATGATTTACCTGCAAATATTAATAATGCAAATGTAATCACACTCTTTGCTGATGACACATCCTTAGCGGTCTCAGCTAGAACGCATGATGAGCTCCGGTTTCTAACTAAAGTGCTGGTTGAGTCTTTCATAGATTGGTGTGAGAAAAATGGCCTAATTGTAAATATTGAAAAAACTGAGTGCATTTATTTTCGAAATATAAATGCAGCTCGCGATCTTTCGTTAAATTTCACTGTAAACAATACAAATATAACTTCTAAAGAATGCACAAAATTTTTGGGAGTGTATATTGATCGCAACCTAAGGTGGTGTGAACATATTAATATATTAGTCAAAAAACTCGACCAGGTTTATTATGCTATATCTAAAATAAGGCAAGTAATGCCTTTAAATTCATTGCTTAATGTTTACTACAGCCTCGTATATTCTCAATTGATATACAATGTTGTACTTTGGGGTAATGCTTCCGATAGTGAAAGAGTCTTTATATCTCAGAAGAAAATTATAAGGACCATATTTAACATCAGCTCTAGGGAGTCATGTAAGCCTATATTTGCTGATAATAAAATTATGACTTTTCCATGTATTTTCATTTTTCGTAGTCTGCTGTATATCAGAGAAAATATTCATAAATATGCTGTAAGTTCATTACACCACAATTATGAAACAAGGTATTCTAATTTATTTGTATTGCATAAACATAGAACCTCTAAATTTGAATATTGTCCTTCATACCTAGGATTGAAATTGTTTAATCATCTTCCTCTGCCTTTAAAGGAGCTAAATATTGGTATGTTCAAAAAAACACTTAAAAATATATTATTGTCTAAATGTTATTATTGCCTCAGCGAGTATTATGAGGATAGAGATTTTTGACTGTTTGGATATTTTGTTAAATGTATAACTAATATTTTACATGAATGTTTTACTTAATATGTCTCCTATATGTACGTTGTTTATTGTTTGTATATTATATGGACTTGTATAGTTTTACCTTAATGTATGTTTTATACTTCTGTATAGTTTTGTCTTAATGTATGTTTATACTTCTATTTTTGACTTGTCCTATACATTGTACAATGTCTAAAAGGATAAATAAATACTATTACTATTACTATTACTATTACTATATATTTTTGAAATCAGGAAAAAATGTTTCCCCAAGCCTGTAAAATTATACAGGGTGTCCTATTTAAAAATATTATCTTCAATTAGTTTTCCCAAGTTTACGACATACAATTTTTTTTTCGACCTAGCTAAAAGATAATACGTGAAAAACCAAACAACTTTTGTATTTAAATTTTTTTTCAAACTTTGTTAATAACTCCTGTAGGTAGGGGTCAAAATATACGCGAATACCCTGTACATAAATACTTTTGCTTACATTAAATATCAAATAGATAATTTATTTAGGCAATTAACAAAAACATAAGTACTATACAAAGGTCTCATTTGTTGCGATTTTCAGTAAAAAAAGCTAAAAAAATTCACAAATGTAAGTGGCAAAATGAATATTCTAAGTAACTTTTACAAAAATTAACTAAAACATACCAAAATTTACTATAAACTATTCTAAATTAAAAATCCATAAGTTAAAGTAAAAGTTTGTTATTCTACTTAAAAAAAAGATATTTTTTCAAGTCATATTCTTTGAAAATATGAATTGATTTTTGTATATTATGCTTTATTAAATATTGCTAGAACATACAAAATTTTATCTATTTTTGGCATAAACGTGGAAAATACAATTCAAAAGGGTAAACACCATTGGACTTATAGGTCAGAAATTTTAAAAATCAACGTTCAATTGACTCTAACTTTTATTTATGTGTACACCACAATGAGAGAACCATACGAGAGAAGTATACTCAAGATTAAGTTAGAAGTTCTATAACATCAGAGCTCGTAAAGTTACGGTAGTTACGAACAATAAATTTAAGAAATAATGATGTCGATGTGAATATTAAAGAACAATTCATTATCAAATACTACACAGAGATCGCGGAACGTTTTTGGTCGTGTTAAGGTGATATTGTCAACATTGTAATAAAAAATAATGCGGGACATCCGGTTTGAGAAAGACGTAACCTTGCATTTATAACATTTAATGGTGATACTTTATTTTCGGCACACCTAATATTCATGCAGTTATTTTGGTGAATCTAATCACTATGCCTATGAATCACTCTGTAAATGATTAAGTGATTCGCGTAAAGTAGAAAATTTATGTCCAGAACTTCTGTAAGATCATCAATGAAGATGATAAATAATAAGGGACCAATAATAGATCCCTGTGGGACTCCTGAAGTAGCCACGTATTCAACACACTTGAATCCATTAAAAACTACATATTGGGTTATGATGTATCCAATATGCCAAATGTACTTAGTTAAGCAATAAGGAATGATCAAACATGTCGAATGCTTTGGCAGAAATCCGTGTACATCTGTTTGTAATTGATTGTCGATAGAATCAGCTATAAACCAGGAGGTATCAAGTTGGAGACGTTACCGTAAATAAAGTCCTGGAGCATAATCTCTCACTTTGAAAAAATTACAAATAATAGAAATGGGTCGAAATTAACTAATGGTAAAAATATTTTCATTTCTAATTTGAAAAAATGTTACTACATGGAGTAAGCCGTGGGAGAATATTGTTTTCACATATATGAGTAGAACCATTGGCTTGTAGTAATATTCTGATAGTTTAAAATAAAGAAATCGTAGCATGTCGTAGTTTATTCTAAAACATTTCCAACGGACAGTGAAACAATTTTACACAAATGTTTAAATAAGTTTTGCTGTGAAAACTTGGTATTGCTTTTTCTGAAGTATTCAACGTTTAATTTACCCAATATCTCGAAACGAAAGAAAACTTTTCTACAAAATAGAAATAGATCTTTCTTGCCATATCATGTATGTTGTATATAATGTTGCCAAAACGTAAATGTAATACAAATTGAATTTGTATATCCCCCTTTTGATATATGCTACTTTGACAAAAATAACAAATAACAAAATTTTGCATGTAGGTAAATGTAATTTTAAATATTTGGTAGACGAGTTGCAAATTTTAAAATTGGTAAAACATGAGAAAATTGTTTCTTAATTGTTCGAGATTGGTGGAAATATTGTGATTAATTTCTGAAGTTGACACTATGCGTATGGATATCTATCATATAATGCTTTTCAATAGGTACCCATCATATGGGAAAGTTTTTACTGTTGTTTCCAAGGAATGTTTGATACTGCCAGCAACTTTGCATGATTATTTGATAATATGACAAGTTTTAATAAGGCAATATCAATTGCTTAGCAAGAATAATCAGGGAGTTAAAATCAAACTAATTTTGGATCTATGCACTGAAATATTTTAAGGAAAACATGTTATGTAGTTATGTAGTTTTGAGTAGATTTTAATTAAAAAAAATCACAAATATTATTCATGCCAGCAACATTGAAAAAATATATCTGAAAAGCTAAATTTCTTCTTTTGGGCGCTGAAAATGGCCTCTGATTATTTCCTGATATCGTTTTAATAGAAAACGATTCATTTATGGCTAATTAAACCTCTTTCGAGTTTTCATTAATCAAAATTCAGCAGAATCTAAACATGGTACCTATAATTTATTAAAAAATAAACGCTTCTAAAGGGCTGAATTGTTTTAAATTATAATCTCAGTAACGTAAGTGTTAACAATATATTTTGAAATACACTGAGGCCAATTACAAATTGGTGCACTATACAGGGTGTCCATCTAGTGCGCGTAAGTCCAATATCTGGGTTAATAAAAGAGATAACTTAATTTTTTTTTCTACAGGGTTGTCTAATATCCCGAGCTGCACAAAATGAAAATATATTTACATATTCAGGGTGTTCAGTTTTTCCTGGACAGGTACCAACTTCATTTTTTTAAATGGAAACCTATATTTTTTATTGCTTTTTCGAACTAAACCCTTGATTTTAGTAGGACTTTCATCAGCCTTCCCTATACCTAACTTAAACTGTTTTTGAAATATTGACGGGTGAATATTGACATTTTTGCAACTTTGACACCCTGTAAAATCTAAACGGTTTGAGATCAAGCAAAACGGTTTGCACATTCCTATCTTAACTTTTTATAAGCTATCGTTTGATACTAATTTCAAATGTATCCAGGAATTAAAAATTTTCCGAAAATTTTGAAAATTTTTAATTCTTGGATAAATTTGAAATTAGTATCAAACGATAGCTTATAAAAAGTTAAGATAGGAATGTGCAAACCGTTTTGCTTGATCTCAAACCGTTTAGATTTTATAGGGTGTCAAAGTTGCAAAAATGTCAATATTCACCCGTCAATATTTCAAAAACAGTTTAAGTTAGGTATAGGGAAGACTGATGAAAGTCCTACTAAAATCAAGGGTTTAGTTCGAAAAAGCAATAAAAAATATATATTTCCATTTAGAAAAACGAAGTTGGTACCTGTCCAGGAAAAACTGAACACCCTGAATATGTAAATATATTTTCATTTTGTGCAGCTCGGGATATTAGACAACCCTGTAGAAAAAAAAATTAAGTTATCTCTTTTATTAACCCAGATATTGGACTTACGCGCACTAGGTGGACACCCTGTATATATTTTTTCTCTAGTAAACTATCCCTGTTTTGTAAACCAATGAAGTGAAATATACATCGCAGCACATGAATAAAATTAAGATAATCATATTGGGAACAATACTAGTATACAAATTAATTTAGAACATGGTCATATTTTTGTTATTGACCCGTAACTTCATAACCGCAAATTCAAAACAGTTTAGCATTATTATAATAAAACATATTTTGCCAACATCTAGCACCCACACAATATTCGAATGCAAAAGTCAATTACGACATCTGTCTGACCTGATTGTTTAAAATAATCTAGGTTTATCACTATTTGACATTTAAGTAATATGTCCCTGTAAGTACAATGAAAATAAAACTACTGTGTAAATTTCTGGAAAATTTTTAACTATTTCTTATCTGGTTGCGAGAGCTATTATGAGATGGTTTATTATTTGAGTAATCTACGACATATTTAGTTACCAAAACAAGTAGTGCTAGACGATTGAGAAATATATCTTTTATGAAAACCATTGTCGATTGTTTTTCGTTGTCAGATACATGCATAAAGTAATGTTAAAAAAATATTTTTTCTTCAAGCGTATAATGATACAATATATTATGTAGGACGTATTATAGAAAAGGCCTATTGTTTTACTGGTAAAGAAATGGTCTCATTTTTTTACATGTACAAAAAATAAAAGTGTAACCATAACAACGAATTAAAAAAGAGAGTCATGTAGTCATGTCTTTTCAGAACTGTCAGTTTGAAATTAAACTCACGTCAGATTGTTTTTTATACAAGTATCCATGTCCGAAGAAACACAGTTTTAACTTTGACGCTTGAAGAAAAAATAGAATGTGTCACTCGGAGTATAAAGCTCTTTATGTGTTTCACCCAGTTTACACAGCCTTGGCTAACGCCTCGGCTGTGTAAGCTTCTGGGCTCAACAAATAATGTTCAGTAACAAAATATACTATTACGCTATTTTCGGATCAAATCAACTTACCTGTAAATAATGTAAGGAGTAATCGTTGTTTTTAGAAATTACTAAGACGCCGTAACCCTAATGTAGATGAGCGTTTTCAGTGCTCATGTGCTGCTATTTGATTTGTTTTAACTGGAATGCTGTAAGGAGTCCGCCAATCTTAGTAACATCGTGTTTTCCGACATAAAGTTACGATACACATCTCATAATATGCTCCTTTAATCAACGGTCCAACTTAAAAGTTAACAACCTGTAGACATATTTCTGATTACTATACTTCGTGCGAGCGCGGAGTTTAACAGGATCGTACTAAGGTTACAAATGGAAATATCAATAAATTATGACGCAATGTGCATATTATTATTACCAAATGCCACGAATAAGTCAAGGATATAATATCTATATAAATTAAGAAAATACCTACGTAAAAGTGACAACTCTTACCTGACAATCATTAGTGTTCAGAGAAGGTTTCGCTGGCAAATTGGCGGTTGTTATAACATATTATCACGTGTTTCTCTAAGTGTTCTGGAGTGAAACGGCGACGTCTATCACTCAGTATTAATTTGTGCAGGGAAAAAGACCGTTCAACGTCTACTGAAGATAACGGGCAGTACGGAAAATGGTTGAGGCATGAACTGTACATTAGTATATTGGCCGGCAACTCCTGACAGGTCCCAGCTAACACTTTGCTTATGTTTTCCAAAATGGGATATTCTGTATTCCTTTTTAACACGTTTTGCATTTTTTCTTTTATTGCATTACCGACTGGTCGTATATTACTGGCATCGCATATATTTTTCTGTACATCTTCCAATATGCGAAACTGTTCTTTTAACGGTAATCCATGTGTTTCCAATTTCGTGATTGCAGTAACTAAGAAACCATAGTGTTTATTAATGTAGTGTATGTCATCGCGAATACTTTGGTCCTTTAGTATGTCATGGAGTCTGTGTATGGCGCTGCTTTCATTTGGATTAAATCTACAAATAACATATTTTATACCATCGAAATGTTTGGCATAATACCCTACGGCTTCTAACCAAGTACCCCATCTAGTTATAACTGGTTCAGGAGGCAGAGGTATGTCTGGTAGAACCTCCCTAAAAACATCCCTTCGTATAGGGGCCTTAATGAAAACCTTTTTGACGGTTGATATGAAAGTATTTACTAAAGGGAAACTTTCCCTTATTTTCTCTGCTACCCGATTGAGTGCATGAGCAGCACATGTAAAATGAACCATTTTCTTATATTTTTGGGATAAAATATGTCCTGCTTTTAACATGTATGCGGCTGCGTCACTTAACATGACAAGAACTTTATCTGAAGAATCTTGATCGGGCCACATATATTCAAAACAATCAATAACAAAACTTATAATGGTCTCATGATTGGTTTTGTCCAGCACCTTAGAAGCCAATAGGTGGCTATCACTAGCAATGCCACTTTTTAACGCACCAATTAAAAAGTTGGCGACTGAACGCCCACAAGCATCAGTTGCTTCGTCTATAATAAAATACACAAAATTGTCCGCAATGTCTTCACGAATTGATGTCACTACATCGTTGTAAACCCGATCGACATATCTTAATCTTAACATGCTTTCATGTGGCAGTTTTCGGTCAGTATATTTTTCTAAAAACGTACGTAATTTAGGGTTCTCTAGTTTGCTTAACGGAATATTACTTGCAAGAAAGGCTTCTGTAAGTTCATAGAAAAATTCCGAGTTATCAGCGCTGGACGAGGCATGGCTCTTCAAATGTCTATTCACTTTAGTTTTGTCAGAAGAATTTATAATGCGATCACACACAGTACAAAACAAGTCACTTTCTTTAATGCGTATGTCCTTGTAATATTCAGGATCACTGTCAAACCACATTTGAAATACTTCACGTCTATTTCTTCTCTCCTTTGGCATCTTACTTGATTTACTTCTCTCATTAATAGTTATTGATAATAATATTAGTAAACGTTTATAGTATACACGGCGAATACGAGCACGCTAGAACGTAAAAGACGTAAAAGAGAAATTTATTTATGCGTCACCGACCGATTATTGCAACGTTCCGTAAATAACTAAAAGTTATTTACGGACTGTCAGTCAGCTGGCAAGGCCAGTGACCTGAGTACGACTCTGTTAGACTCCGCGCTGTACGAAGTATGATTACAGATTAATTCTAGACTGTCTAATCGAATTTAATCTTTAATTTCTTTGTTTTTAGTTATTGAAAAATATTATACACAATAGTTTTCGGGCTTTTTCTGTAGATTTCAAACTTTGTAGGAAAAATAATTTAACATCGGAAAAAAAAAACATATGTGTGTTTTAAATAAAACACCTTGTATATTACTGCATTCTTTTTAAATGATGTTGCTTTACGACTGTTTTTTACATCGCTATTAACCAATCAGAAAGCTGTAACTATATACTTAAATTAGCTTGTCTAACTTCTATAATATAAAACATTAGAAAATGTAAGTATATAATTTCCTAAATTCGTCCTATTTCTATTTACCTATTTTTCTCTGCGATTTACTTTGAGTAAATAGGTGCGCTGCGAATAGTTCTGAAAAATCAAATCTGCTATTTTTTACGAAGTCAAAAATGACAAAAGATCAAAAGTTTGCTGATTGACCTCATTATAAACTGATCATATTATTCTGAGGTAGTGGAAGTATTTTCCATATTGTAGTGTGGTTAGCAGACCTAAAGAATTATGGTTCATGGTTCATGGTTCGAAATATTGAACTTGGTTAATTAGAAGGCAGGAGAAATGTAAAATTGTGATACCAATTCTTTCAATAGACGCGATAAGACAGGAAAAGACTGCGAAAATTAAAACTTTAACATCCTTTTTCTTTTAAGAAAAACTACATTGAGAATATGTTTGTAGAAACAATTTTCTTACAACAACCTAAGGTTCCAGAGTGTATTGCTGGAAGGATTATCCAAGTTGAGAGCAACATATAAATAGTTAAATATATAGAAAGAAAAACATAAGAAATGGATTAACTAAAATATATTATTTTCTTGCTGCAGTAAAGCATGCTAATAAATGATTGTATCAAAGCGGTTACTTATTTTATTGCATGTTTCCATCATAAAATTAATAGAGACTATATCGGAGTACATTTATTTTGATATGTTGGTATTGTTGAACAAGCTAGAAAATTGAAAATAAGTAACTTTCCTTGTAAACAACAACTACAAAAATTATTTCCAAATAAATAAAGCGCTTTTTTTATAAATATATCACTCCTCAATTTTACTTAGTTCTCTTTGTAAAATTTATGATCCTATTTAACTAATTTAAAATCATACGCTTATTACGCTGTTTGTCGTACCTAGTCGAGAGTATTGCATAAATGATTAATTTACAAATATGATAAATAAAAGAAGCCCTAAATTATAATAATAAGTATAGCACAAGGCATCGGCCTCTCACCAATTCTTCGCGTAGGCGCTAGTCCTGCCGCAACTTAGGCATGGCGCACATTCCTCTCTTCTCGCGCAATAACTTTCGACAGCAATTTCGGCGGCAGCGGTAGCCGTTTCGCTTTCAGCAAGTAGGCCATTCGAAAGTGAGATGCGCTGGGCCAAGGTAGCCCAATATCTATATGTGTCGCTGCGCAATTGAAGCGGTGCGGGACACAATGACATAACTGCACGGCGCTATTTCACAACGCTCCGATGCAAGTGCACCGCGTGAACGTGAACTTTGCGCCGCTTATCACCGATAAGTAACATTGAATTTGGGCGGTAGTGGGACCAGGCCGGAGCATAAAACGGACGCGGAGGGCCTGGACCGGCGGATTGTTCGTCATGCAGCTCCTCCGTGCTTGTACCTTCGTCTGTTTCGTGTGGGGCGTCGCGGCCTTCTCGCCACGGGGCGACAGGAACGGCTTCCCCAAGTTTCCCCGCTCGGTGTGCGGCTACAGGGCGGTTCAATGGAGGCCCGAGCGGGAGCCCCGGGTGATCGGCGGCGAGGAGCCGCCGCTGGGGGCCCTGCCGTGGCAGGTGCAGCTGCGGCTCGGAGAGAACCACCAATGTGGGGGCGCCCTCATCAGCAGACGGCTGGTGCTCTCGGCGGCGCACTGCTATAGTGAAGGCTTAACAGCCGTGGCCGGTGCTCACGGGCTGCCAGGTTAGTGCGCGGATCCTATTGATACCTTCTTTATTTGGTGGCTTTCGTATCTATTGATTCAATATTTTGATGTGCAGTGAGTGATAGGAAGTGTTTTGGTATATAGCATGCAGGGTGTTCCTATATTTTTCACTGCTCCCCCTATAACCGTTATTTTCGGAGGACGAAGATAACTTTTTATGCATATAAGGGAGTCGCAGGACATTCTCTGAGTTGCTATAATCTGTCACAGAACGTCACAAAGTTATGAATAAATATAAATACATAAAGGATGGATGAAAAAACCACTAGTTTTCTTTTTATAATTTTGCGATGATCTCTTTAACAATCTAATTAGTGATTTTCGCGGTTCAGAAAATATTCTGATTATACAATAAAAAAATACATGTAGGGGTGTTGTCAAATGTGAGAAACATATATAGGGTATTCCTTAATGTCATTTCCATACTGTAGAAGCTAATTTCTTGTCCAATTTTATGACTAAGAGTCCAAATAAATGTGTGTCCTAAATTGCCTCGTTTTCGAGATACAGGGTGTCAAGGTTTGTAGTTATTTGTAGTTATTATTTAGGTTTGTATCTTGCATTTTTTCTAGTGTTTGTAGTTACTAAATTCCTGCTATAAAAATGATGATCATTTCACTGTATAATTTTACTTTTAACATAATAAACATTTAGATATGCACTGTAATAGTTTTTATTTTTTTTTCCAAGAAACGAAAAAGGTATATTTGAAATTGTTTATGTTGTAAAAGTTGTGAAATTCAAAACTTGTAAGAAACTAGTGGCGTCTAATGTTTTTCCCATAAATTTCAAATATGTTACCCTCCTGGCTGCTACTGGAGCAAACAATTTTAATATTTTCACGTTAAAATAAGCCCCTTACTACTTCAAACCAACGTACCAAGTTTCATCCAAATTGGCGAAAGAGTTTTGAAGATATTAATAAAAAAACAAAACGAAAATCTTGACACCCTGTATCGCGGAAACGAGGTAATTTAGGACACTCGCTTATTTGGGCTCTTAGCCATAAAATTCAACAAGAAACTAGATCCTACAGTATGAACATGACATTAAGCAACGCCCTGTATACAGATTGTTCTAATTCAAAATAACTGACAAACCTCACACGCAGATACATTTTCTAATTTTGGATAAAGAAGTTCCATTCATATCAGTTTAAACTTTTTTAAGTGAAAGTTTCAACTTGGTGCATTTCTTAGCTATTGTTGTTAATATTCTACATTATTTAGGCAGAAATTCATACACTGCATTCTGTTTTTGTACACTAAAAACACTAAAAACTACTGACTAGAGTATTTTAATAGTCTAATTTTAAAATAATGGCCTATCGACTTAAGTTACTTTTCGATTTGAAGGGTTAGTTTAGTAATCCGAAGATTGTAATGGAATAAAATGTATTGTTTCTTCGACATAACACATTTCGATCCATCACTTAAATAATACTTGAAAAAGCTGCCATAGGTAAAGATACTTAAGAATGTAATGATTGCTTTTAATCTAAGTATAGACTTAGATGTCTAGACTTAGTCTTAGACTTAGACTACTACTCTTTTTTCAATTTCTAACATTGCTGCTATTTTTTAATATAGATTAAAAAATAGCAGCAATGAAATTTAAAAAAGAGTAGTACTTGTTCCAGAAGTGGTACTTTATTTTTAATATTTTATCGGTATTAGTCTTTTGCTTTTGGTTATCTATAATTCACTATTCGCGGTGATAACCTACTTTGTTGCAACTCTTTACTATTTAGACAAAGTGCGTCAGAATGAAAATTTCGATGGTACATGATATCAAAATATTGTTGTGGTAAATTGTTGCATACCTAGTGAAAGTAGCATCTTTAACGAAGTTTTCGAATTTTTCAAACTATTATAGTAATTAACGTACCTTATTCGAAGCTGTACTCTCTCACCTTGTGTACTGCATATTAAAAATAAATTTTGAAAAGTGAAAACTCTGCAATAAGAAATATGTGCAGCTTAAGCAGAAGCAAAGAGTGTAACCAAGTGATCCTAAGAGATCCCATTCTCTCAGAATCACCATGTACATGAAAATAATTTCTCATTAATTATTGTAACTAATTCTTGCGTAAATAATAAATACTTCCATTTTGCAACAAGACGTTATTTTTAGTTATTTTCCGTTAAACACATCTAAATAACTTTTCTAATTTGGTGGCCTTGAGCTTTAGGAAGGAGTACCACAAGGAAAATTTCAAACATTTTTCAACGACTTTCAAACGAAATGTTAAAAAAACTAATACCTACTTTCACATCTGAATATTTTAATTTTTAACAATCTTGACTATGTACAATAAAAAATCTTTTTCCAGGTTCCTCGCCCTACGAGCAAGTCCTCAAAGTAGAGAAATTCATCCCACACCCCGATTTCAGAAAACTCGGACCCTACTCGCACGATGTGGGCATACTTCTGCTTGCCTCACCTGGTTTTAAAATCAACGACATCATCAAACCCGTCTGTTTCACCTACGATGACCCTCCACCAGGTACCTGGTGCGAGGTATCAGGATGGGGAGCCACCGATCCAGAGGTAGCAGACCGCCTTTCGCCCGTCCTGAGAGCAGCTGCGGTTCCTGTACTATCTTTGGATACATGCAGAAAGAAGGGCATCTACGGCGGACGGCAGCAGCAAATCCTAGACTCCATGCTTTGCGCGGGGCACCTCAAAGGCGGAATCGATGCGTGTGGAGGTGATTCTGGAGGTCCTCTGGTCTGCGAGAAGGATGGCAGGTTAGAACTCACGGGTATCGTGTCCTGGGGCGACGGCTGTGCTAAGAAAAATCGGCCCGGCGTGTACACAAGAGTGTCTAGTTTCTTGCCGTGGATCAAGGAGTCAGCGCTTGATATGGGGGTAGATTATGATTTTTAATTCGATAGTTTGGTTTGAGAAGGAGAGTTTGTACGGTTTACAGAAAATATTAAACGTCAATTTGACTTGGGGTTACAAATATAAGGAAATTGACTTGGGGTTACAAATATAAGGAAAAAATAGTGGAAACGATTCAAATTAGGTACATGAAAAATAAAAAAAAATAATTTTGGTCAAACCTTACTAGGTACATAATACAGGGTACATTCATGCACTGGTACTCCACTTGATTATTTATCAAAATCAGTAATAATTCATCAGCTTTTTAAGATAACTTCATGAATCGACAATTTAGGAGATTGGAAAAAAATGTCTAAGTAATTTTCAAAAGTTTCTCACCAGGGGTAGTACTTTTAGTACTGGATTCGAGATTCGATTATCTTTAAAATTCAGCAAAAATAGACCTATCGTTCATGGGACAGAATCTATTTTGACATTTCGGCAGTCAAATTTGTAACCATTTTTTTAATTCAACACGGTATTTGCATAAGCAAAGCACAGCCATAACATTTTTTCCCTTCACAACAAAGTTTTCTATAAGTTGTACAAATATTCTCTATCTAAAACAAATATTTATTTTAGGAAATTTAAAACCAAAGTTAAATTCATAAGCAGCATTTGGGATTGAAATTTAAATATATTGCAGCATTCCCTAAAAGCAACATATTTCACTTAAATATTAGTATAATTCGTAGTTACCATACTAAAAATAAGAAAATTATCTATATATATATATATATTATGCAGGCACCTATTGAATTACCTATTTCTATTGTATAGAAATAATTGATATTATTTTAAACTATTTTTTCACAATATGATTAACATATATCATAGCTTGTAATAGAAGACTTATTTATGAATCATTAGGTAGGTGTATACAGCATGTATCTGTAGCAAAGGAATGTGCCTCTAATTTTTATTGTATGTAAATAAGATAGCTAATATCATTTGAAAATATTATTAATAGTAAAGCTTTTCACGAGGAACAAAATTGTTGGGTTGGCGTTTCTAGTAAGTCATAAATAATTCTCTTTTAAAAAACCGTTCCATTTTGCAATGATAAATCTATGAATGTTTAATGAAAATGTACATTCCTTAAAAGGTGTTCAAAAAGTATATGCGTTTTAAATGCAAACATATAACACTAATCTGTACACAGAAATCTGTAAAATGATATAGTAGATATTACAGATACAGATACACAGATACTACTACAACTTATTCTATTTTATAAACAAATACTAGTCATACGAATTTTGTGAATTTAAACTATAATTGTGTGCGATACTCTCCAACCTATAGTAATGTAAAATTTACAGAAACATGAGTATTATATGAAATTGTACCTAGTGATAAAGTATTATTTTCTGTATAACTACTCTGTATTAGTACATGTATATGATTTCATAATCCTAAACAGACACTACAGGTACAGTGTTTTAGTACTTAATATTTATTTTTAATTAGGAAGACGACACATTTATAAAATCATTTGGTGCATTTATTTTTAAAATTTAATTCTCTTATATCTCTATCGGCTGGTTTCACAAAGTATTTTAATCATCAGTTTACTGAATATAATTTATATTGCATTTTATCTACAACTATGCACATTGTAAACTTATAGTTAGTTAACTATCGGTTAAGTAATGGTAACCCACTATTGTGACACCGAGCCTTAATAAGGTAATATTTTATTTTTCAAAAATCAGTTGTATATTTACTTGCGCGATATGAGAGTGCACTACAAGAATATATTATATTATTATTAATATGCATTGTTATATGTAATGTACCATTTTGTTCTATTATATTAATAAAACATATGTCAGTAAAAACATTTCTTTTAAACCGTTTCCTAAGAAATACTGGCTAAAAGATATCCTTATAAAAGCAGCAGCCATCTATATGGCCACATCTGATCTTAATTTAACAACATCTAAAAGCAAACTATTGCTCAAAATAAAAAAAACATTAAGGGCGTAATAACCCAAAGAGGTATATGGACCTTGGTAAGAAGTTTCCAGAAAGTCTAGCAGGTATTCTCAGATATATTATCCGTTCGACATATTGATATGGTTGGATATTGATATTGATGTGGACTGGTTATCAAATGATCGTGAGCTGATTCTACAGGATGTGTATGATATTGAAAATATTTATAATAAAAAACCTATAAAATTTCGTTCATTCTTAAGATGAAATAAATGTAAAAAGACAATAATAGCATGCTTGCCATGTATTTATCCTTGGGTATTTTCTTAAATATAGATTTTTTTAAAGTTAGGTTGTTAAAAATAGATTCTATTAGGATAGCAGGAAACTCGGGGAAGTATTTAACTGAAATTTGACTGAGAAGTTAATTGTAAAGTTTAAAACTATTAAAATGTAGAATTGGCTTCGCTATTAAGAGTGAAACTTTAAAATATATTTGATGGTAAATTATTTACCAAGAAATAATAAAATATCTGATAATCTGTATATTCTATCAGGAGATCAGAACGTTAAGGAGGTATATATATTGTGCTCTTCTTAGTCTCGATAGAAGTTAATCACAAACTGTTAAAAATAATAATTTTAGAGAAGAAATCTACATCACTATTTCATATCAGGAGAGCACAATGTCCAGGAGATGTCTATCATAATGTCTATGGGAAAGCAACCTGTAAACAGTTTTAAATAGTAATTGTAGAAAATAAATCTGCAAAATCGGCATTTGATATTAGGAGTGCAGAATGTCGCAGGAGGTATATTTATATTCTGCTCCTGGTAGTCTCCGGAGAAGCGAACCGTAAACAGTTATAAATAGTAAGTGAAGAGAAGAATTCTGCAAATTCCGCACGTTATATTAGGAGTGCAGAACGTCGAGGAGATCTTTTATCGAAATTTGTTCCTGTTACGTTTAAAAAGGAATCTGTAAATATCTAATAAACTCTAACTTCAGGAACATATTGTGATCAAAGATCTCCTCGACATTCTGCGCTCCTAATAGAAAATGCCGAATTTACAGATTTCTTCTCTACAATTACTATTTGTAGTTGTTTACAGTTAACTTCTTCGGAGAGTATCAGGAGCAGAATATAAATATACCTCCTTCGACATTCTGCACTCCTAATACCAAATGCCGATTTTGCGGATTTATTTTCTACAATTACTATTTAAAACTGTTTACAGTTTGCTTTCTAAGAGATAATAAGGAGCAAAATATAAATATACCTTCTCCACGTCCTGCGATCCTGATAAAACATACAGATTATTAGATATTTTACAGATACCTTTTAAATAATTAACAGGAAAGATATTGTGATGAAAGATCTCCTCGACGTTCTGCGCTCCTAAAAGAAATTGCGGAATTTGCAGATTTCTTCACTTCAATTACTATTTGTAACTGTTTACGGTTCGCTTCTCTGGAGACTACCAGGAGCAGAATATAAATAAATATACCTCCTTCGACCTTCTGCACTCCTAATACCAAATAATTTACAGATTTCTTCTCTACTATTTTTAATTGTGTACAGTTAACTTTTCTGGAGAGTACCAGGAGCAGAATATAAATATACCTCCTTCGACATTCTGCACTCCTAATACCAAATGCCGATTTTGCGGATTTATTTTCTACAATTACTATTTAAAACTATTTACAGTTTGCTTTCCCAGAGACTATAAGGAGGAAAATAAGTATATACCTCCTCCATGTCCTGCGATCCTGATATAAAATACATATTATCAGATATTTTAGAGATACCTTTTTAAACAAGTAACAGGAAAATATTGTGATCAAAGATCTCCTCGACGTTCTGCGCTCCTGGTAGAAAATGCCGAATTTACAGATTTCTTCTCCACAATTACTATTTTTAATTGTTTACAGTTAACTTCTCCGGAGAGTACCAGGAGCAGAATATAAATATACCTCCTTCGACATTCTGCACTCCTAATAGCAAATGCCTGTTTTGCAGATTTCTTCTCTACAATTACTATTTTTAGTTGTTTACAGCTAACTTCTCCGGAGAGTCTCAGGAGCAGAATATAAATATACCTCCTTCGACATTCTGCACTCCTAATACCAAAAGCCGATTTTGCAAATTTATTTCCTACAATTACTATTTGAAACTGTTTACAGTTTGCTTTCCCAGATACTATAAGGAGCAAAATATAAATATACCTCCTCTACGACCTGCGATCCTGATACAACATACAGATTATTAGATATTTTAGAGATACCTTTCAAATAATTAACAGGAAAGATATTCTGATGAAAGATCTCCTCGACGTTCTGCGCTCCTAATAGAAAATGCGGAATTTGCAGATTTCTTCTCTACAATTACTATTTTTAATTGTTTAGAGTTAACTTCTCCGGAGAGTATCAGGAGCATAATATAAATATACCTCCTTCGACATTCTGCACTCCTAATACCAAATGCCGAGTTTGCGGATTTATTTTCTACAATTACTATTTAAAACTGTTTACAGTTTGCTTTCCCAGAGTCTATAAGGAGGAAAATAAGTATATACCTCCTCCACGTCCTGCGATCCTGATATAAAATACATATTATCAGATATTTTAGAGATACCTTTTTAAACAAGTAACAGGAAAATATTATGATCAAAGATCTCCTCGACGTTCTGTGCTCCTGGTAGACAATGCCGAATTTACAGATTTCTTCTCCACAATTACTATTTTTAATTGTTTACAGTTAACTTCTCCGGTGAGTACCAGGAGCAGAATATAAATATACCTCCTTCGACATTCTGCACTCCTAATAGCAAGTGCCTGTTTTGCAGATTTCTTCTCTACAATTACTATTTTTAGTTGTTTACAGTTAACTTCTCCGGAGAGTATCAGGAGCAGAATATAAATATACCTCCTTCGACATTCTGCACTCCTAATACCAAAAGCCGATTTTGCAAATTTATTTCCTACAATTACTATTTGAAACTGTTTACAGTTTGCTTTCCCAGATACTATAAGGAGCAAAATATAAATATACCTCCTCCACGACCTGCGATCCTGATACAACATACAGATTATTAGATATTTTAGAGATACCTTTTAAATAATTAACAGGAAAGATATTCTGATGAAAGATCTCCTCGACGTTCTGCGCTCCTAATAGAAAATGCGGAATTTGCAGATTTCATCTCTACAATTACTATTTTTAATTGTTTAGAGTTAACTTCTCCGGAGAGTATCAGGAGCATAATATAAATATACCTCCTTCGACATTATGCACTCCTAATACCAAATGCCGATTTTGCGGATTTATTTTCTACAATTACTATTTAAAACTGTTTACAGTTTGCTTTCCCAGAGTATATAAGGAGGAAAATAAGTATATACCTCCTCCACGTCTGCGATCCTGATATAAAATACATATTATCAGATATTTTCGAGATACCTTTTTAAACAAGTAACAGGAAAATATTGTGATCAAAGATCTCCTCGACGTTCTGCGCTCCTAATAGAAAATGCCGAATTAACAGATTTCTTCTCTACAATTCTTATTTTTAATTGTTTACAGTTAACTTCCCCGGAGAGTATCAGGAGCAGAATATAAATATACCTCCTTCGACATTCTGCACTCCTAATAACAAATGCCGATTTTGCAGATTTATTTTCTACAGTTACTATTTAAAACTGTTTACAGTTTGCTTTCTAAGAGACTATAAGCAGCAAAATATAAATATACCTCCTCCACGTCCTGCGATCCTGATAAAACATACAGATTATTAGATATTTTATAGATACCTTTTAAATAATTAACAGGAAAGATATTGTGATGAAAGATCTCCTCGACGTTCTGCGCTCCTAATAGAAATTGCGGAATTTGCAGATTTCTTCTCTTCAATTACTATTTGTAACTGTTTACGGTTCGCTTCTCTGGAGACTACCAGGAGCAGAATATAAATAAATATACCTCCTTCGACCTTCTGCACTCCTAATACCAAATAATTTACAGATTTCTTCTCTACAATTACTATTTTTAATTGTTTACAGTTAACTTTTCTGGAGAGTACCAGGAGCAGAATATAAATATACCTCCTTCGACATTCTGCACTCCTAATACCAAAAGCCGATTTTGCAAATTTATTTCCTACAATTACTATTTGAAACTGTTTACAGTTTGCTTTCCCAGATACTATAAGGAGGAAAATAAGTATACACCTCCTCCACGTCCTGCGATCCTGATATAAAATACATTTTATCAGATATTTTAGAGATACCTTTTTAAACAAGTAAGAGGAAAGTATTGTGATCAAAGATCTCCTCGACGTTCTGCGCTCCTGATAGAAAATGCCGAATTTACAGATTTCTTCTCCACAATTACTGTTTTCAATTGTTTACAGTCAACTTCTCAGGGGAGTATCAGGAGCAGAATATAAATATACCTCCTTCGACATTCTGCACTCCTGATACCAAAAGCCGATTTTGCGGATTTATTTTCTACAATTACTATTTGAAACTGTTTACAGTGCTTTCCCAGAGACTATAAGGAACAAAATATAAATATACCTCCTCCACGTCCTGCTATCCTGATACAACATACAGATTATTAGATATTTTAGAGATACCTTTTAAATAATTAACAGGAAAGATATTCTGATGAAAGATCTCCTCGACGTTCTGCGCTCCTAATAGAAAATGCGGAATTTACAGATTTCTTCTCTACAATTACTATTTTTAATTGTGTACAGTTAACTTTTCTGGAGAGTACCAGGAGCAGAATATAAATATACCTCCTTCGACATTCTGCACTCCTAATACCAAATGCCGATTTTGCGGATTTATTTTCTACAATTACTATTTAAAACTATTTACAGTTTGCTTTCCCAGAGACTATAAGGAGGAAAATAAGTATATACCTCCTCCATGTCCTGCGATCCTGATATAAAATACATATTATCAGATATTTTAGAGATACCTTTTTAAACAAGTAACAGGAAAATATTGTGATCAAAGATCTCCTCGACGTTCTGCGCTCCTGGTAGAAAATGCCGAATTTACAGATTTCTTCTCCACAATTACTATTTTTAATTGTTAACAGTTAACTTCTCCGGAGAGTACCAGGAGCAGAATATAAATATACCTCCTTCGACATTCTGCACTCCTAATAGCAAATGCCTGTTTTGCAGATTTCTTCTCTACAATTACTATTTTTAGTTGTTTAC
Organism: Pogonocherus hispidulus; assembly: GCA_963924545.1. Taxonomy (NCBI): domain Eukaryota; kingdom Metazoa; phylum Arthropoda; class Insecta; order Coleoptera; family Cerambycidae; genus Pogonocherus; species Pogonocherus hispidulus. The sequence continues at coordinate 42,930,161 of OZ004698.1, read as the reverse complement.
AGCTAACTTCTCCGGAGAGTATCAGGAGCAGAATATAAATATACCTCCTTCGACATTCTGCACTCCTAATACCAAAAGCCGATTTTGCAAATTTATTTCCTACAATTACTATTTGAAACTGTTTACAGTTTGCTTTCCCAGATACTATAAGGAGCAAAATATAAATATACCTCCTCCACGACCTGCGATCCTGATACAACATACAGATTATTAGATATTTTAGAGATACCTTTTAAATAATTAACAGGAAAGATATTCTGATGAAAGATCTCCTCGACGTTCTGCGCTCCTAATAGAAAATGCCGAATTTACAGATTTCTTCTCTACAATTACTATTTGTAGTTGTTTACAGTTAACTTCTTCGGAGAGTATCAGGAGCAGAATATAAATATACCTCCTTCGACATTCTGCACTCCTAATACCAAATGCCGAGTTTGCGGATTTATTTTCTACAATTACTATTTAAAACTGTTTACAGTTTGCTTTCCCAGAGTCTATAAGGAGGAAAATAAGTATATACCTCCTCCACGTCCTGCCATCCTGATATAAAATACATATTATCAGATATTTTAGAGATACCTTTTTAAACAAGTAACAGGAAAATATTGTGATCAAAGATCTCCTCGACGTTATGTGCTCCTGGTAGAAAATGCCAAATTTACAGATTTCTTCTCCACAATTACTATTTTTAATTGTTTACAGTTAACTTCTCCGGTGAGTACCAGGAGCAGAATATAAATATACCTCCTTCGACATTCTGCACTCCTAATACCAAAAGCCGATTTTGCAAATTTATTTCCTACAATTACTATTTGAAACTGTTTACAGTTTGCTTTCCCAGATACTATAAGGAGCAAAATATAAATATACCTCCTCCACGTCCTGCGATCCTGATACAACATTCAGATTATTAGATATTTTAGAGATACCTTTTAAATAATTAACAGGAAAGATATTCTGATGAAAGATCTCCTCGACGTTCTGCGATCCTAATAGAAAATGCGGAATTTGCAGATTTCATCTCTACAATTACTATTTTTAATTGTTTAGAGTTAACTTCTCCGGAGAGTATCAGGAGCATAATATAAATATACCTCCTTCGACATTCTGCACTCCTAATACCAAATGCCGATTTTGCGGATTTATTTTCTACAATTACTATTTAAAACTGTTTACAGTTTGCTTTCCCAGAGTCTATAAGGAGGAAAATAAGTATATACCTCCTCCACGTCCTGCGATCCTGATATAAAATACATATTATCAGATATTTTAGAGATACCTTTTTAAACAAGTAACAGGAAAATATTGTGATCAAAGATCTCCTCGACGTTCTGCGCTCCTAATAGAAAATGCCGAATTAACAGATTTCTTCTCTACAATTCTTATTTTTAATTGTTTACAGTTAACTTCCCTGGAGAGTATCAGGAGCAGAATATAAATATACCTCCTTCGACATTCTGCACTCCTAATAACAAATGCCGATTTTGCAGATTTATTTTCTACAGTTACTATTTAAAACTGTTTACAGTTTGCTTTCTAAGAGACTATAAGCAGCAAAATATAAATATACCTCCTCCACGTCCTGCGATCCTGATAAAACATACAGATTATTAGATATTTTATAGATACCTTTTAAATAATTAACAGGAAAGATATTGTGATGAAAGATCTCCTCGACGTTCTGCGCTCCTAATAGAAATTGCGGAATTTGCAGATTTCTTCTCTTCAATTACTATTTGTAACTGTTTACGGTTCGCTTCTCTGGAGACTACCAGGAGCAGAATATAAATAAATATACCTCCTTCGACCTTCTGCACTCCTAATACCAAATAATTTACAGATTTCTTGTCTACAATTACTATTTTTAATTGTTTACAGTTAACTTTTCTGGAGAGTACCAGGAGCAGAATATAAATATACCTCCTTCGACATTCTGCACTCCTAATACCAAAAGATGATTTTGCAAATTTATTTCCTACAATTACTATTTGAAACTGTTTACAGTTTGCTTTCCCAGATACTATAAGGAGGAAAATAAGTATACACCTCCTCCACGTCCTGCGATCCTGATATAAAATACATATTATCAGATATTTTAGAGATACCTTTTTAAACAAGTAACAGGAAAGTATTGTGATCAAAGATCTCCTCGACGTTCTGCGCTCCTGGTAGAAAATGCCGAATTTACAGATTTCTTCTCCACAATTACTATTTTCAATTGTTTACAGTTAACTTCTCCGGAGAGTATCAGGAGCAGAATATAAATATACCTCCTTCGACATTCTGCACTCCTGATACCAAAAGCCGATTTTGCGGATTTATTTTCTACAATTACTATTTGAAACTATTTACAGTTTGCTTTCCCAGAGACTATAAGGAACAAAATATAAATATACCTCCTCCACGTCCTGCTATCCTGATACAACATACAGATTATTAGATATTTTAGAGATACCTTTTAAATAATTAACAGGAAAGATATTCTGATGAAAGATCTCCTCGACGTTCTGCGCTCCTAATAGAAAATGCGGAATTTGCAGATTTCTTCTCTACAATTACTATTTTTAATTGTTTAGAGTTAACTTCTCCGGAGAGTATCAGGAGCATAATATAAATATACCTCCTTCGACATTCTGCACTCCTAATACCAAATGCCGAGTTTGCGGATTTATTTTCTACAATTACTATTTAAAACTGTTTACAGTTTGCTTTCCCAGAGTCTATAAGGGGGAAAATAAGTATATACCTCCTCCACGTCCTGCCATCCTGATATAAAATACATATTATCAGATATTTTAGAGATACCTTTTTAAACAAGTAACAGGAAAATATTGTGATCAAAGATCTCCTCGACGTTATGTGCTCCTGGTAGAAAATGCCAAATTTACAGATTTCTTCTCCACAATTACTATTTTTAATTGTTTACAGTTAACTTCTCCGGTGAGTACCAGGAGCAGAATATAAATATACCTCCTTCGACATTCTGCACTCCTAATACCAAAAGCCGATTTTGCAAATTTATTTCCTACAATTACTATTTGAAACTGTTTACAGTTTGCTTTCCCAGATACTATAAGGAGCAAAATATAAATATACCTCCTCCACGTCCTGCGATCCTGATACAACATTCAGATTATTAGATATTTTAGAGATACCTTTTAAATAATTAACAGGAAAGATATTCTGATGAAAGATCTCCTCGACGTTCTGCGCTCCTAATAGAAAATGCGGAATTTGCAGATTTCATCTCTACAATTACTATTTTTAATTGTTTAGAGTTAACTTCTCCGGAGAGTATCAGGAGCATAATATAAATATACCTCCTTCGACATTCTGCACTCCTAATACCAAATGCCGATTTTGCGGATTTATTTTCTACAATTACTATTTAAAACTGTTTACAGTTTGCTTTCCCAGAGTCTATAAGGAGGAAAATAAGTATATACCTCCTCCACGTCCTGCGATCCTGATATAAAATACATATTATCAGATATTTTAGAGATACCTTTTTAAACAAGTAACAGGAAAATATTGTGATCAAAGATCTCCTCGACGTTCTGCGCTCCTAATAGAAAATGCCGAATTAACAGATTTCTTCTCTACAATTCTTATTTTTAATTGTTTACAGTTAACTTCCCTGGAGAGTATCAGGAGCAGAATATAAATATACCTCCTTCGACATTCTGCACTCCTAATAACAAATGCCGATTTTGCAGATTTATTTTCTACAGTTACTATTTAAAACTGTTTACAGTTTGCTTTCTAAGAGACTATAAGCAGCAAAATATAAATATACCTCCTCCACGTCCTGCGATCCTGATAAAACATACAGATTATTAGATATTTTATAGATACCTTTTAAATAATTAACAGGAAAGATATTGTGATGAAAGATCTCCTCGACGTTCTGCGCTCCTAATAGAAATTGCGGAATTTGCAGATTTCTTCTCTTCAATTACTATTTGTAACTGTTTACGGTTCGCTTCTCTGGAGACTACCAGGAGCAGAATATAAATAAATATACCTCCTTCGACCTTCTGCACTCCTAATACCAAATAATTTACAGATTTCTTGTCTACAATTACTATTTTTAATTGTTTACAGTTAACTTTTCTGGAGAGTACCAGGAGCAGAATATAAATATACCTCCTTCGACATTCTGCACTCCTAATACCAAAAGATGATTTTGCAAATTTATTTCCTACAATTACTATTTGAAACTGTTTACAGTTTGCTTTCCCAGATACTATAAGGAGGAAAATAAGTATACACCTCCTCCACGTCCTGCGATCCTGATATAAAATACATATTATCAGATATTTTAGAGATACCTTTTTAAACAAGTAACAGGAAAGTATTGTGATCAAAGATCTCCTCGACGTTCTGCGCTCCTGGTAGAAAATGCCGAATTTACAGATTTCTTCTCCACAATTACTATTTTCAATTGTTTACAGTTAACTTCTCCGGAGAGTATCAGGAGCAGAATATAAATATACCTCCTTCGACATTCTGCACTCCTGATACCAAAAGCCGATTTTGCGGATTTATTTTCTACAATTACTATTTGAAACTATTTACAGTTTGCTTTCCCAGAGACTATAAGGAACAAAATATAAATATACCTCCTCCACGTCCTGCTATCCTGATACAACATACAGATTATTAGATATTTTAGAGATACCTTTTAAATAATTAACAGGAAAGATATTCTGATGAAAGATCTCCTCGACGTTCTGCGCTCCTAATAGAAAATGCGGAATTTGCAGATTTCTTCTCTACAATTACTATTTTTAATTGTTTAGAGTTAACTTCTCCGGAGAGTATCAGGAGCATAATATAAATATACCTCCTTCGACATTCTGCACTCCTAATACCAAATGCCGAGTTTGCGGATTTATTTTCTACAATTACTATTTAAAACTGTTTACAGTTTGCTTTCCCAGAGTCTATAAGGGGGAAAATAAGTATATACCTCCTCCACGTCCTGCCATCCTGATATAAAATACATATTATCAGATATTTTAGAGATACCTTTTTAAACATGTAACAGGAAAATATTGTGATCAAAGATCTCCTCGACGTTATGTGCTCCTGGTAGAAAATGCCAAATTTACAGATTTCTTCTCCACAATTACTATTTTTAATTGTTTACAGTTAACTTCTCCGGTGAGTACCAGGAGCAGAATATAAATATACCTCCTTCGACATTCTGCACTCCTAATACCAAAAGCCGATTTTGCAAATTTATTTCCTACAATTACTATTTGAAACTGTTTACAGTTTGCTTTCCCAGATACTATAAGGAGCAAAATATAAATATACCTCCTCCACGTCCTGCGATCCTGATACAACATTCAGATTATTAGATATTTTAGAGATACCTTTTAAATAATTAACAGGAAAGATATTCTGATGAAAGATCTCCTCGACGTTCTGCGCTCCTAATAGAAAATGCGGAATTTGCAGATTTCATCTCTACAATTACTATTTTTAATTGTTTAGAGTTAACTTCTCCGGAGAGTATCAGGAGCATAATATAAATATACCTCCTTCGACATTCTGCACTCCTAATACCAAATGCCGATTTTGCGGATTTATTTTCTACAATTACTATTTAAAACTGTTTACAGTTTGCTTTCCCAGAGTCTATAAGGAGGAAAATAAGTATATACCTCCTCCACGTCCTGCCATCCTGATATAAAATACATATTATCAGATATTTTAGAGATACCTTTTTAAACAAGTAACAGGAAAATATTGTGATCAAAGTTCTGCGTTCTTCGACGTTCTGCGCTCCTAATAGAAAATGCCGAATTAACAGATTTCTTCTCTACAATTCTTATTTTTAATTGTTTACAGTTAACTTCCCTGGAGAGTATCAGGAGCAGAATATAAATATACCTCCTTCGACATTCTGCACTCCTAATAACAAATGCCGATTTTGCAGATTTATTTTCTACAGTTACTATTTAAAACTGTTTACAGTTTGCTTTCTAAGAGACTATAAGCAGCAAAATATAAATATACCTCCTCCACGTCCTGCGATCCTGATAAAACATACAGATTATTAGATATTTTATAGATACCTTTTAAATAATTAACAGGAAAGATATTGTGATGAAAGATCTCCTCGACGTTCTGCGCTCCTAATAGAAATTGCGGAATTTGCAGATTTCTTCTCTTCAATTACTATTTGTAACTGTTTACGGTTCGCTTCTCTGGAGACTACCAGGAGCAGAATATAAATAAATATACCTCCTTCGACCTTCTGCACTCCTAATACCAAATAATTTACAGATTTCTTGTCTACAATTACTATTTTTAATTGTTTACAGTAAACTTTTCTGGAGAGTACCAGGAGCAGAATATAAATATACCTCCTTCGACATTCAGCACTCCTAATACCAAAAGATGATTTTGCAAATTTATTTCCTACAATTACTATTTGAAACTGTTTACAGTTTGCTTTCCCAGATACTATAAGGAGGAAAATAAGTATACACCTCCTCCACGTCCTGCGATCCTGATATAAAATACATATTATCAGATATTTTAGAGATACCTTTTTAAACAAGTAACAGGAAAGTATTGTGATCAAAGATCTCCTCGACGTTCTGCGCTCCTGGTAGAAAATGCCGAATTTACAGATTTCTTCTCCACAATTACTATTTTCAATTGTTTACAGTTAACTTCTCCGGAGAGTATCAGGAGCAGAATATAAATATACCTCCTTCGACATTCTGCACTCCTGATACCAAAAGCCGATTTTGCGGATTTATTTTCTACAATTACTATTTGAAACTATTTACAGTTTGCTTTCCCAGAGACTATAAGGAACAAAATATAAATATACCTCCTCCACGTCCTGCTATCCTGATACAACATACAGATTATTAGATATTTTAGAGATACCTTTTAAATAATTAACAGGAAAGATATTCTGATGAAAGATCTCCTCGACGTTCTGCGCTCCTAATAGAAAATGCGGAATTTACAGATTTCTTCTCTACAATTACTATTTTTAATTGTTTACAGTTAACTTCTCTGGAGAGTACCAGGAGCAGGATATAAATATACCTCCTTCGACATTCTGCACTCCTAATACCAAATGCCGATTTTGCAGATTTATTTTGTACAATTACTATTTAAAACTGTTTACAGTTTGCTTTCCTAGAGACTATAAGGAGGAAAATAAGTATATACCTCTTCCACGTCCTGCGATCCTGATATAAAATACATATTATCAGATATTTTAGAGATACCTTTTTAAACAAGTAACAGGAAAGTATTGTGATCAAAGATCTCCTCGACGTTCTGCGCTCCTAATAGAAAATGCTCAATTTACAGATTTCTTCTCTACAATTACTATTTTTAACTGTTTATAGTTAACTTCTCTGGAGACTACCAGGAGCAGAATATAAATATACCTCCTTTGACCTTCTGCACTCCTAATACCAAATGCAGATTTTACAGATTTATTTTCTACAATAACTATTTATAACTGTTTACAGTTTACTTCCCCGGAGACTAAAAGGAGCAAAATGTAAATATACCTCCTCCACGTCCTGCAATGCTGATATAATATACAGAAATATTTTTCCTGTTTATTATTGAAAAGGAATCTGTAAATATCTAATAACCTGAATATTCTATCAGGAGAGCAGAATGTGAAGGAGGTTAATTGTTGAGTAGGAATCTACAAAATCGTCATTTTCTATTAGGATTCTGCACTCCTAATAGAAAATGCCGATTTTGTAGATTCCTTCTTAACAGGGGAGAGAAGATCTTTGATGGCAATATTATTCCTGGTAATTGTTAAAAAGTAATCTGTAAACCATGTAATACTTGGTATAGAGAGCAGAACGTGAAAAAGGTATATGTATATTATGCTCCTGGTAGTCTCTGAAAGTTAACTTTTAGTAATCCATTTATTGAATTAGGAGGAGAATTCCAGAGATATTTTATGAGAAATTGGTCCTGGTAGTTTCTTGAGAATTTAACTGTTAACTGTTTAAAGTATTACTTTGGAGGGTAAATCTGCAAAATCGGCATTTTGTATTCGGAATGTAGAAAATTAAGGACATACTTGATTTAAATTTTCTCCTTGTAATTTATTTAGAAGGAATCTGTGGAATATGTAGCTTCTAATGGATTCATTTGGAATTAACTGTAACATGATTATCCTATTGGCAGTGCATATAAGGATTCTGACATAAGTACAAGCATATTTTATTAGAAGAGACTATACATATGAATATATGAGCAGAGAAAGCCTATGTTTTTAAACATTTTATTAATTTGCATTATAAATTTTTCTTGCTCTACAGCTTTTTATGTTTAGCACTTAGTCTCTTTAGTACTTAAAGTGAAAAAAACAATTTTTAGTTTTCATGAATAATTTATTTATAAAGTAAATACCTTTATACAGAAAATGATTACATACATAAGATAATAATATTAGTAATATGTATTGTACTAAATACTATTTATATTATTGCTTCCTAAGTAGACTAGTTTAGTGTCGCTCCTCTGGGACTGGAGCTATAAGTCTCTGCATACTAAGATATTCGTTGCCTGAACGCGGCCTCAGGGTACAGCTGGGCGGCGGTGCATCACTGGAACTGTGCGAGGACAGAGAGAGTGTTTCAAAGTAATCTGACATGTCAGAAGTGCCACTGCTTGTAGACCCAGATGGACAAACAGGAACCTCTGCCTCAGCACTAGCTGACTTATTATCAGCTTTGTTGAATTGAAAACTAAGATCTCTAAGGGGATCCGACGATTTTGATCTTCTTGGCAGTGTTTGATTAGCACAAATTTGAGCTCTGCGGGGTAACTCAAACACCCCTGAATCATTTGAGCTGGAGGAGTCCCTATTAGATTTGCAAGGGACAGATGAGGATCTTCTCACTGCTATAGTATGAGCACAGTGGCAAGGAGAAGTCTCTGGTTCTGGTTCTGGCTCACATCGACTAGTGGAGGAATCGGCCGAATTGGATCTTTTCCGCCTAAGATCCAGATTGTCTGTGTTGTCTAAAATTTGCTTTCGTTGGTAGACATTAGTTTGCAACATAGCAGAACCAGATGGTTTGTTAGATCTGTCTAGTGCAGGTCCTAAATTGGGGTTGCTATTTGACAGTACTTTTCCTAAACGTTGTTTTACAGCTGGTGACATGGGTATGTATCCTGGATGTGGCTGAGAGGGTTTGTTGGATGGTTCCATCATGAGGTAGTCATCTTGAGCATGGCCACATTTGGCACATAAAGCCCTCGCTTTCTCTGCGATTTCCTTGCTGTTTTCGTACAATTGCAGGGTTTGAGCAAATTCCATGTTTTCGTAGTTAGTAGAAGTTGGCGCAGTTGTTGTCGAGGCTGTGGGGGTTAAATTGGCATAATTGGCAGTTGTGACAACAGGTTGTTGCCTATGTGTCTTTTTGCTGTAGTCTACAGTGGCATAAACAGCATGAACATCCTCTGTGGCTGACCAGCAGGACATCAGACGTTGACATACGCATGGTCTCTCGGGTTCTGGTTGACGTACTCGAACGACACATCCACAAGGTTTCTGGACTGTGTCAAAACCAAAGCCTTGTATACATTCTTTCAATTTTCGTGGTGTGTCGTAGTGTTCATCACTCTTTGGCTCCTAGAACAAAATAATATGTCAGGAAAAGTGACTAAAATTGTACAGTCGAAACAGACATATCGATTAAGATGCAGACAATTAAAAACCTTTTGGCAACTATTTCGGGAAATTTCTTGGACAAGTCTATTTTTAATTTTAATTAAATGATGATGGAGATGATTAAAACTCAGTTTTAATTATCTCCAGATGATGCCAACTTGGTGGGCGAAACGCGCGTCGAGTGCAGTATAGTGTTTTGGTGTTATATAGAACCCCCTGTAGATTGACTTTTAATACTATAATCGTTCTTAGATGGAACTTTTGTTGAGTGGATTGGTCATTAAGGAACTGGAAACTGACCTCAAAGGTCCTACATAAGTTCGTCTAATTTTTCATTGTGGGATATTTGAAGGACATTACTTATATTTTCAGAAAAACCTACTAATTTCATTAACCAGTGAAAATGTGAGGAACCAATTCCACATATTTGCAGTGCTGTTAAAGACAGGTGTATATTTCATATTGAACACAAGACTCATTATTTGGCGAATTATTGCTAGTTTTTCATATTTTAATAATAATACATGAGTTTGCACATATCTGATGTTTGTTATTTTAAATGCAAATCAGTTTGTCCTTGAATAATCTTGAATGATCTTAAATGAAATTGATCTTGTTTTATATTGTATATGAGGGATAGTAACAAAGTTAAATTTGTCTAGCTTTTCTAAATTTATCGAGGTCTAAGCCATTAGAAAGAGTGCAAGCAGCACAGGTCATTCATCCATGATCATGCAACCCAAATACTAACTGCCATCAGCAGGTCACACGTTTTTATATGAATGATATGAATGATTTAAGTGCTCCATGCACCCTGGATGCTATATTTAATTATAAACGTTGGTGTATTTGTTTTTAATAGCCTTCTTAGCGTTGGATTCGCTTAAAATGATATGAATATTATGATAAATACTGTCAGGTGGTTGGAACTTTAGTTAATCGGTACCAGTTCGCTATCTATATATTTTTAATTATTTGTTATGACTTTTACACTGCTCTTGAGAAGATTGTTATAGCACACTTAGTAGCTCTTGAATAAAGCTATGCTCGTTAAAAGTGTACGATTACAAGTTTTACAAAAGATGCCAAATACTTACTACTGGATATGGTATTTTAGGAATGTCGTAGTTATCAAAGGACGGTGGTGGTGGAGCAGCGGGCTTCTTGGGAGACGGAGAGCTTGAACCAGGCTTTGGAGGTCGTGCGGGTGGTTTTGTGACAGCCTGGCTCCATCCGCTACTATCTGAACTACTACTAATTGAATGACGATCACAAGTGTGCTCCCAGCATGGTGCTCCAATGGTTACAGTTGCAGTTGAAGACCTGAAAGAATCAGAAATAAGAAAATAAGAAAAAAATTAACAGGATAAAGTACAAATATAAGGTTTCGTTTTATATTCACCAAAAATTTAAGAGCGGCTAAATAGAGTATAATTCCTGTTTGAGTTTAGTATAAGAAATATATTCACACTTTCAATTGAACCAGTTGTTGTTCCATTAAGAAGATTTATACAAATTTTGTTCACAATACATCTTACAAACATTTTTTTAGATATGTTAAAATTATCTTGCTCTCATCTTAGATCAAAGCATTACTTCGAATATACATCTCAAGCTAGAGTTTTGGATATTCTGCAAGGTGTTTTGATGAAACTTGATCATATGCAAAGGTTTATTGACCCATTGTCACTTGTGACTTGAGCATAGTAAATAAAATGGAAGCATGGAGGTGTAATGTGCACTTGCCTAATAGTAGTAATGGAGACTATTATTATAAAAGTAAGCAGCTCTCAATCTTCACAGAAATTAAAGTCAGGAGATTGACTGGATATTTGAGAAATCTGAATGAAGTTTGCATGTTACTACAACTACAGTCAATACTTGAATCAAGTTATGCAAGTTAGATTTCGTTTTGAGTAAACATTTAAAGTTGTAATAATGGAACATGATTTTTTGTTTGAATTTCATGAGGGATATGAAGGTGGGGGAAGAGGTAGAGGAGTATCTAGGTATTTGTGGCTCAAATTATGGAGTATCTATTAAAAGTAACACCGCTACCATAGTGCATAATAGTTATGCTCGTAAATGGATACATTTTTAATAGCACTTGGGTTGGATGGAAGAAGAATGTGAAAACTTTAATTGCATTCACTTTTAAATTCAGAATTATATGAAAAATGTTGGAAAGAATAAGTCAACGTAGCACAAAATAACACAAATGCCTTTCCTAAAGTGGGTGCCTCATAATATCTCATAATACCTCAGCATAAGGGAATAGAAGGAAACGATATTTCAGACCACATTAGGTACCCAAAGGGGTTTGCAATCATTATTTCATGGATTCTACTAAGAATTATACAGTGGAGTAGTATATACAAAATATAAGAGGTGTATAAATGAGAGTATAAACCAAAATCCCCATAGTAAGGTCAACTATAAGGCAAAGGAAAGGTTTATTGTTTTGATAGATTTAAATATTCACATCAAACAGCTGAGGACCTGTTATAATTTAACTAATTTGGTTCTTAGGCTGCTTGCTACTAACAGGTTCTTTTAGAGGACTTTTATACTTTATACTTGATGAATAGGAAAAGACAGCAATGCACATATGTCTGCTGTAAACTTAATAGGGTGTAGGCTTAATCCCAGTAAACACATTAAATTAAAGACTTGATAATTAAGCTATGGAATCTATTTCTATCTGTACATAAATTTGTGGGAACTTCTAAAGATCTTTTAGAAGGACATGGGGAGTGATATCAATTCATAAACAACATATCTAAATCTAAAATCTACAATGTGTTTCTTGAAGTAATATATGGATTCTAATATTATGAAATAATAGGAAATTTAAAAGTTTCATCTATATACCTATGTTTATGGAGTAGGTTTTTGAATATGAGGCATCAGTTTTGTTTATGTGGTTTGATTGTTAGCTGATATAATTTTCAAAACTTCAAAATATTACATTTTTGTAAATACCTAAGTATTGTTTTTTTTTTTTTTGTAAATTTACACCTACACATGTAACAGAGGGGTATAATTTTCATAATATTTATATGCACACAGTTGAACTAAAATATCTTAATAAGCATTTATTTTTTATTATACTCTGCTAATACATCAACACATATACCAATTTTTTAAATTGTGTAAATATTTGGATTATATACGAGTTTGATAGTACACATACCTTGACATAGCTCCTAATTTACTGATACAGCTCATGCATCGTTCTATTGGAGGTGGACCCCATCCATCATTGGAAATACTATCACCACAGCCATAATTGCTTTCCATGTCGGTGTATGGGGAGTCTGCACGGGACGCTAAAGATGTTTCGCTTAGTTCTAGAGCCACCCCGCCTGTTGCTCTCATTGGTGCACGACGAGGACTGTCCATCACTAAAAAATGTTTATAATTTTTATCAGAGTAAAGATATTTCGGAAAGGCAATAGGTATAGAAATGCAATTGAAAATATATAAAATCATAAAATGTTTTGCAAACAGCAAATCAGCAGGTACTAATTTTTTATAGGATTTACAATAAAGGTTAATGACTTCTCAGACCATCAAGGAGATATTATCTATGTGAACATGAATGAAAACTGATTTAAATTATTAACTGTAATCGGAACTTGACAAGCAAATTTATACACAAGAATATTTATTATTATCTACTGTTTTGAATCATCTACAACTCTCCATAAGAAGACTTAAAAAAAGTGGTTTTACATATCCCTCTATAATTTTTAAAAAGAACCCGTTTAGTTTACTATTTAAATCTGTTTTAAAATCAACATTTCCTAAAAGAAAGTGTCTCCCAAACAAGATGACGATTTTGTGACCGATTTTCAATAACATCCTGTAGGCTTGTAGTACAACGAGACAGTAGAATTCCATGATGGAAGTTTTGTTTAGTGACCCAAAAAAGTGAATAATTAATTGCTTCAATAATCTAAACCATTTTTACTAGCATCTTTGAACAATTGCTTGTATCCTACCTACCACAACTATGTAGTTGTAGAGATAATAGAGTTTACTTAAAATTATGTTATATGTTATTTCGATATACTTACCCGACATATTTCTGGAGACAGGTCTTCTTCTGGACGCGTGCAGGTTCCCTGTGGAGGCGACCTTTAATGTGGACGTAATTTCTTCACCTTGATCCGTAAGCAGCACGTAGAGGCCCTCCCCTTTGATGCACCTGGAGCCACCTTCGAAGCAGAACCTTCCTTCGACTACCCCATACCTTCTTAAATTACTAATAAGCCACTGACCAGCCACCCTGGGAGGTACCCCAGTAGTTAAACAGAAACCCCGCTCCTGTACGTGCAACCTGGCGGGACCTGGAGGTAATCTGGATTTCGGAGGGGCGGAAGACACTAGCACCAAGAAATGCGGTCCATCGTTGAGATGCGAACTCAGTTTCACCTGTTAATGATAATAAATACGTGTTATATACTGTGTTATTATTGATTTTAGCAAGAAAAACTTAGATATTTTTTTGTAAATATCAGTCTTTAAGATTAAAAAATGTTGCACAAAAAATATTGAGTCCAGTTAAAGAGTGACGCAAACTTTAAACAAAAATAGTTAAAGCTTTGTTATAAAGGCAGATTATAATATTTGGCGCTGTTTACTATTTATATACGTATAAGCGTGAATACTGAGTTTTCTAGTTTTAATGCTTTGAAGGGGAAATTTCTTTGCATCTCTAGCTAAGTTATTATTAATAAGGAAGATATCTTAATATTTGTATAATTGCATTTGTAATAGGTACCTATGTCTCCCAGATTAATTTTTGTTGGCTAAATAATTACATACATAAATAAGTAAACAATTAAGAGTCCATTCACTAGGTCGAAATAAGCCCTAAATCGGCGTTCGTCTCGTGTCTAATTATAAAAAAACTATAAAAGATAGCGACTTTTAGTAAAAAAGTATTGAAAGATAAGACTTTAATCTAAGTCCCTATAGTAGTAATTTTTGGTATTTCTTTTTATTTTTAAAATTCCAGGCAATCAATCTTGTACTAAAATAGCGTATTTTCAAAAATTATTTTCTCTAAAATACATGTATTAAACAAAAATTTGCTACTATAGGGATCTAGTTTATCTTTTGATCTTTCCGGTGATATATAATTTATAACACTAAAAAGAAATTTTGTTGCAATTATAAGACAAATCCGGTAGCCTTGCAATGAGAGCTAACTTTATTTCCATACGCCTTTTTACATCGGCTTTACGTGCACCTCCGAAATCTTAATAATTCGGTAGTGGAAATATGTAAGTCTTCACCCATCGGCTACCCATCCTCTCAATTCGACCCCGCATTCATGCCTGTCATATCTACAGAGAATGGACCCTTAAATAAGCCAATAAATAATATAAAATAATAATCTTTTTGATATAATAATTTCTTAATATAATGAGATAGATACGCACCTGCCATTGCATAAGACGTTCTCGATTGTCGAACGCTAGTACTACTACCACGTCTTGACATAAAATTGCTACTGTATTTGATTCCTTATCTAATGTAAAACCAGTCTCTAAGCCTAGGAAGTGTTGCAGCGATAAAGAAGCTTTGGTTTGGCCCTGCTTGTAGCGGTCTTTGGAGTCTCTGTACAGCTGCAGATGTAGACAGTCTGAAATAAAAACATTAGTTAATTTTTTAACGACAAAAATTTTATTATAAACAATATATATATATTAAAAATAATTTATTATATTTACAGTTTCTATCTTTTAATATCTACTCGTAGCAAAAAATTAAGAAAATTATAAATGTCTAGGAAACTCAAAAAAATATATAGATCCAAGCGACGTTTGATCAAAGTATTAATATTAGTACTAGTATTTAATATCAGAAACTAAGTACATACATTTCTATAAAAAATTATAAGTAAGTAATTAGTTCATAGGACGTTTCATTAAGATGACTAGGATAACCTTCAGTTTATTTTCTATTGTCTGAGATAAAGGTACTTAATTCCAATATTCAATAAATACAATTTGGAAAAAAGTCTTTTCAGGTTTCTAGAGGATTACTGGAAAATCAATTTGTTTATAGTTCTTTTGGTTTTAAAGTTAACATTCACAAATAAATTGGTATCATAAATTTCTTATTAGGAAAACATGCATTTGACTTGTGATGCAAAAAATACAACGTAGACTACCAAAATACTACTACCATGTGTAATGTATCACATTAGGTACCATTGAACAGAAACACTCTTCTCGCTCCAACAAAGTTCAAAGGAATGAATGGCACTACTTGTTTAATATTAGTATTGGTAAGAAACACACCGTAGTGCCCTCTTTGGGTCTTTGCTACTATCTGTCTGACAAGTATTGTCAAATTAACAGACAAATAATGGAGATGCCGAAGTAATGCAATGCCAGTCGGGGCACATTGTCTATTGTAGTAGAAAAAATACCCTGCCACTTGCACTTATGGGTATTTGTGACCACGCCTCCAACCAATCAGAGCTCAGTATCAAATGGCGGAAAATTCAGAAAGGTGGAATGTACATATAGGATGTCTCGAAAAAGTTAGTGATGTAGGATGAGTCAATAGAAAAAGTAGTATACCTGTTTTCTGTTAAACAGTTGTGCCATACCTTTTGAAAATATCTGTTTTCTGTTCTATACCTGTTTAAAAATATCTGTCAGCTATTCAATGCCCGTTTGAAAATACCTATTAAATAGGTAATTACATCTGTTAATACACGGTTTACAAACTAATGGTCTTATCCTTATTATCTTTATTATCCCTGTTATCCTTGTTTTATTTATCCTTATTATTATCATTTATTTATTAGTAGTTTACCCTTAGTTTGTATAACCCACCCACATCGGGAACTGCACCACAAATATACTTTTACCACACATTATAAATAAAAGTATTTTAAAGAACTGAACAACTTTAATGAAGTTAGTAAAATCGAAAAGAAAGGAATGGTCAGTATTTTATTGGGCGGGCGAGCAAAGCCAGACGGCTATAAAACCGAAGATATAAAATTTCCTGCACCTAATAAATACAAATTTATACCTTCATTATAGTATCGGTGCGCCATCGTCTCAATAATATTTGAGATCGCGAAAGTTATAATATGGAAGATGCATTAAATTTAACCTTCCAGGACTTGAACAATTTTCTTGATTATCGATTTATGAAAAGCACCTGAATAGCGGGCGGATTGGTCATTCCCTGGAGGAAGAAAGCCTTCTTGATTCACTTTATTTACTTGATTTGGAGTTGAGTAACCCCTTTTAAGTAAATTTATATTTCAAGGAGCTGGATGAAAAGGGAGTTAAAAATTAATATTGACTCTAGATGTTGTCAGAAGATAATAAATCTCATATTTCTGTACATAAAGTTGATAAGTCAGAAATTATTGCTTAAAAAGACCCCGACAATATAAAGTTTCTGGTAGGGTTCCAATTTAATCCAAGCTTTTCAGCACTTTAAAACGAAATAAAAAATGAGCCCCAGATTCGGGCACATATTTTTCGGTAACAATAGAGCTTGTAAACGGTTTCGGACCATTGTCAGCATATTTGGTAGGGGTTGAGAACGGAACTAAAAACAAAAACGATTTGGCAAAGTTTATTGGTCGTAATATATTCACGTCTCTGGTGAGATTTGTTATTTCAGATAGGAGGAAGTTGGAGATATAAAAGAACATGATAAACAGGGCAATACAGAAGTAAGCTAAATTAATTCCTTTGTTTTACGTTTATAACTAAAATTCATAGTTTAGGTATGAATCCTATTGATTTTTCCTAAATGGTTTCTAAAACTCAAGGTTACCAAATATTTCCATCAAAATAAAATTTATTTATTATGTATTGTGTAGATGCAGAAAATGATATAAGAATATAGTACTATAAAGTTAAATTGTCACAGCTATAAGAGTACTTCTCCCAGCTGCTGGAATAGGTAATAATACTGGAAAATAAAATTTTAAATATTTCCATTATTATATATATAAAATCTGCCAACTAGAAGATTCAAAGGTAAAATAACTTTAGTCCCCTAGCAATCAGGCTTCAGCATGCAATAAAATTAATATAAAAATGGTATGGAACCTACAGAACCTTTTCACAGCAGATCTGTTAGGCCAGAATAAAAAAGGCCATCAGAATAATAGTAGGTCTCCTAATAAGACACTGTAGGCTAAATAGGCACATGAATCTTATGGGACTGTCAGAAGATGCAAATTGCAGATTCTGTCAAGAAGAAGAGGAAACCTCAGTACACGTACTGTGCCAGTGCGAGGGTCTGACAAGACTGAGATTTCAAATACTTGGGGAAGGAAGACCAAGAGCCAATAGCTACATGGAAGAGCCTCTATCAAGGCTGTGGAGTCTAATGCAAAGGACAAAGCTGGACAGAGTGCTCTAAATAGGTTGGGAGTGCCACAATAGATCTTCTAGGTCGCGGTGGACCAGGCCAGGGGGCCGACTGCTACATAAATCTAATCTAATCTAATCTACAGAACCTTCCAAGACTGATCAAACACAATAAGGTAATCGTTAAGTGAAAAACAAAAAGCAGATGCCTTTGCCAGTGCACAGGATCTGCAGATGATTCTATAAGTCCAAAATGATGTTTGCAACACTAACAACATCGGTGTGTGTTTACTTTATAAGGTGAATTAAAACACACAACCAGTTTTACCGGAAAGGTATTTCGGGGAAATACTACAGAAAAACCTAGGTTAAAACATCATCAGAATGTTGAACAGATAAATGCAATGATAAATTCACACATAGAGTCTGTATCAAAGACAAAGAATCGGCCTGTCGTGATATACGAGAGTGCATGACGTTCTTGTTCAAACACAACCTTCTGAAATAAGAGGGGCTGTAAATCTCTACATGATGTACACCCAATAAACACCAGATGAATGACACAAACTCATTTAGAAAAACATAGCTGACGTAATAAACGTACAGGCTCGGTTGCTTTAGCCGAGGCATTCTGAGGAGGTGTGGTTAGTCAACCAATCATCGATGTCAGCTGAAATGACCATTAGCTTCTATATTACCTTTTGAACAAGTAACTATTTTTTATTTTCATGTAGAGGAGTTTCAATTCAATATCAAAGTAGGTATCACATTAAGTTTCAAAATAATACCTAAACGCTGAATCAAACACTATGTTTTATCCATGTTTCCAAGTCCCTTAGTTGTTTATTAATTAATAAGGAAGATACAGGGTCGCTATTTTAAGAAGTACACCATAGTTATTAACATTAAACCAACGATTCATCGAAAATGTTTTGGGAATTAGTCATCTTTAAGTGTTAGTAGCGATACTATATTTAAAACACTTATTTTATGAAATTCGAATTCCCAAAAGATGTTTTGATGCGTCACAGAGCTGCACCACAAACAAGTTATAGACAATAACAGAAAAGCAGTGACTCGACTAACTACATTGTTTACCGCCATTCACGGGATTTCATTTTTAAAGTTGTATATCAGGCAAGTTAATGTCTAACTTCGAAGAGTAAGTACGAAACAGCGCTAAGCGATAAAGAAAAGTGATGCCAGTTGTTTGTTCCGGTGCCGAATTTGTCGTTTATCTCTTCCGCCATCCCGGACTCCCCGGTATTTGTCACCTCCAGAGGAGAGATATCTTTATTTGCGACGCGCAGTGTTAACAGCGCCCTTCTCGAACTCTCGCCCGCCTTATCAAGACCAGAACTTTCTTCTAAGCAGGAATTGATGGGATAGTATAAATCTAAGAACAATTTAAGAAATTTAATAGTTTACCGCAACAGAAATAAAAAACTATCATGGTTAGTTACTAATGTTAAGTCTGGCGATTGTCGCACAATTTCTCAATCGTAGTGTACAAAATATCTAATTAAAATGTAAATTTATACAAAATTACACATTTGAATAATTTAACTATGTTGATTTTACCGTTGTAACTCCAATTACAGTCTGGCGAAAATAATAACAAATTAGACGAGAGTTCTAGTTCTAGTAAAAGTTGGATTGGATAGAATCGTTGCTAGTTACTATCAGTAAATGTTGTTTTTATTAGGTTTTCAGGGATTCACTAGTAAAAGTATACAATTTCCGTTGAAAACTAGCATTGAGTAATGGTTTAGGTAATTTAGTAATTAGGTTTAGCTACTAGTTAATGCGAATTGTGTAGATAACGCACTTTAAGGTAATTTAAAAAAATTGACTTAGTAAAAAAAAGTTGTAGATCGCACCACATATGCCCCAAAACAAGATCATATCATCATATCATATTCTGATTCTTCAAAAGGTATATTAAATCAAAGATTTTTTTGTATAATCAGCAATCAAGGATACCTCAAAATATACTTACGTAAAGACCCTGTACATTTGTCATCAAGTTTAATAATTATTTCACTAATTTTACAAATTCAAAAGTTTACCTTCATATTGCATTTAGAATTTTAATTCTGAATTCTACAATTTCCTGGTTTTTGTTTTAGAGGTGGCTTGTGCAAAAAAAATCTTAATGAATCACACAGCTGCCACAAATAAGTTATAAGCATTATCAACAAAACGTGGTTTCAGGCAGAATGGTACACAATAGCGCCATCTTCCTTGGTCCTTAATTCTGTACAATTAAGCAGACCTATGCCATCAACCCACTAATCTCAGGATGCATTAATCACAAACAAAACTTCTCAGCAACATTCCATTTGCAGAAGTACAGCCTGTTACGTACGTAAAACCACCCTCGGTAACACATTCAAGAGCATCCCCCTTTACTCTCGATATTAATTAACAATAAATAATAAATCAAGGGGCGGTGCAGTCCTGCCAACTGATCTCTTATTATTCATAGGCTCAACTGCCTCAGGTTATGCGGGACTTCTCAAACTGCAAACAGCCGTGCAAAGTTCAGTAGACGGTGTATTAGGACCGCACTGTATGTCGGACAGAGCCGGACTAAGGATTGGGCTGCAGCAACCCCCCCAATATTAATTGAGAGTATGTAAACTTTAAAAAACTTGGAAAATTATTGGTTGGAAATAACTATTTATTAATTAAGAAGGCCAAGTGTTTCGTTATTGCTCGAATGGTGTGAAAATGAGTGAATAGTTTAGTGAAGTGTTTAACATAATTTGTAACGAAATTTTTTCTACGATATATTTAATTAAAATTTGGTTTCTTGTTAATTTTATTTATTTTATTTACTTGTACGAAACATATCCATTATAATAATTTTTCTACCTTTTATACTAATTACACCAATTAATCAAAAAGACCATGACAACTGTGAGGGAGGGAACCGTATATTATTAATTTTTACAAAATATGTCTTCTACAAAAGTAGGGCTTATTTCTTAGTACGAATTTAGGTATCAACAAGAACAGATACGGTAAGGTATCATTTACCTAACATTCAGATTTTTGTTAGAGACTTATTAAACATATAAACTTATGTAGAAAATACCTAAGTATATAATCTTTTTATTAATTCTAATGCAAAGTTCTGGTTCTGCAGTTTTTTAGTAATTCAGTGTAAAAATAATATTAAAATTTTTATAAATAATAATTCATCAACCACTTAATGTTACATACTTCTTCATATACGTACTTTTTGTATTAGTGCATATAAAACAAAACTAATATTGACATGCAATTTGAAACACCCGCCGAGATGTGGTTTATATCCGACACTGTATTGTCCAATTTTAATTCCCGTTTATTCAACCACCGCAGTGTGTACATTATGAATATATAATGATCCGGTTAAATAACATATACTCTTCCGAATGCTCTGTTTGTTTTTTATGAATTACCCAACAGATGTGAGCTTGTTAGGAAAATGATTAACCTCAAATGTTTAACTCGGGGGTCACCGGGGAATTACTTCCAGTCGGAATATAGAGTTATCCGTGATTGTTTTCCTTTGTTTGTTTAATGTGGGATAGATAGGCGGTTGTGAATCCTTGAACCGTTATTTATATCGGAAGGATATGGTATACGAATTTATGACCAAGCTCTACTTGAACAATAACAGAGTCAAATTCAAAAATAGGCGAAATGTGCGAAATATGTGAAACTGAAACAAATTGTGATTATTTAAATTGTCATACCTATTATACTTATTTTTACAGTTTTATATACAGGGTTATTCAGAACTTATCTCTAAAACTTTGAGGATATGTGCATCCTTAAATAAGAAATCGATATCACCAAAAAAATTTATAATAAAAGTCTTTTTTCCCGTAAACAATGTTAAAAGTTATACCATTATAAAGGACTACGTACATGGGCAACTGCACTTCAACTACATCTGATATACCACATTCCTACAAAAAAAGTGAAGTTTTTGTACCTGGAACACCTGGTCAAGACCGAGCGAATAGAGTTGGAGTGGGGATAATATCTCTATTGTCTATCTGTGTCGCTCTCTCAGTGCCGGTGGTAAATAAAACGAGGTCAGCCCAGCCTAGGTACTGGGTACATTAGAAATAAGAAGTCAGTACTGTTGTTTGTTGTTTTATTTATCGTAGGAGTGTTAAACTTTAAAATTTTCAAAATGGCTCATGTGTACAGTAATGCTGAGTCAATGGACATGATTCTTATTTATTTACAAGATCAGCAACCAGGAGGAACATTCGCTTTAGTGAGGCAAAATTGGATAAGGCGTGTCCAAAAGTGTGTACAAGTCGAGGGACAAAATTTCGAACAGCTTTTGTAACAAGGTATGTGCAAATTTTTTATAAATTTCAGGTTTCTAATACCTAGTAATCAAGTAGCGCAATTCTTCAAAATTAGTGTAACAAAATTTTATTCATTTTAAAGACACGTCACTTTGGTCACATCTATCTATCTTTCAGTTTATTTTAAAGTAAAAACGCTGCAAATCTTTTTTACGCCGGGTGTCGGTATACTCTCAGAACTTCCGAAGTTTTTTTCGTGCTATATGTGACATCGCCAGTTTGCATTGTCAGTCCCAAGGTCACTCCATTACAGTAGACTAGTATCCAGCGGCGTGCAATTAAAAATTTTAAAATAGCTTTCAGAGCGCGCCAAAAAAAATTTTTTTTGCAATACCACATTTGTACATGTATGTTGACCATCCCCAAATTTTATTATGGATAAGTTCTGAATAACCCTGTATAGTTTTACTTATAGTATATCTCTATTTAAAAATAAACTTTGCATGCAGATAATGATACATCAATTCAAATAAGTATAAAACTTCTAAAAAGTATTTCTGGTTAGATAACTCTGTGTTGGTTTACAATCACGCAAACATGTCAAAATTAAAAGCTCTTATATTCCCGATGTGCTTCTAAAAAGAGAATAAATTGAAATTGTGTACTTTTATCGCAACAAAACGCCCGCAATTTTATCGGCAACACATCCGAAAGCGCGTATTAATATTTTTGTTTCGCAATCAATTTATTACCGTGTAATATGACGCGAGGCACAGATGGCGCAACCATTAATACGAGCCGTGGGAGCCATCAATCTTCTTATAGGACTAACTCCACTTCTCTCGCCGTTTGCCCGGAAAAAAGAGACAGGAACGTGCATACAGATATCTGTACTGCGCGAAAATGTGGGGAAACGTTGGTATCTTCGTTTAAAAAAAGTAAGTAACCGAAAAATAAATGTTCAACAGCTTTTATACAGGGTGTTAGTTAAACATGCGGCAAAAATACAAGAGGTTATTCCTTGGACTATTCTAAGGATATTTTATCCTTTGATGATTTTTGAAAAAGCGCTTTGTTGCGAAGATATAAGGCGAAAAAAATATTCAACAAATCCAATTTTGGTATTTTTCACATTATTAATGTAGGTGAAATAAAAGTATGGCGTACTACACTGGACGTATCAAGTAAAAGACAAGTAAGAAAAAGAAGTTGTTGTTTCTTACCAACATCCCGTGATACTTCGGAGTGATTATTTTGTATGTTGTGTTTTTGTAGTTTGTATGTGTCGCATTTGTTAAGATTGATTGACGTTTGGCTAGTTGACGTGTAAACAGTTGTTAGTGAAGTCCTCTATCATGGCTCGGTATACGAATGCCGAGATGGCTCACATGCATTTTATTTATGGACTTGCTGATGGTAATGCATTAGAAGCTAGGCGACTGTACATTGAACGATTTGGATGAGTGGACCTCACGTATGGCCTGCTCGATCCCCGAACTTAAACCCCCTGGATTATTTCCTATGGAGCCATCTAAAGTCATTAGTTTATACTAGGCCAGTGGAAGATGTGGACGATTTAAGAGATTGGATAATTGCTGGGTGTAACTCAATAAGAAACGACTATGGTGTATTTGAAAGAGTTCGGGAATCTATGAGGAGAAGATTGGATGGTTGCATCCGAGCTGGAGGTAGCAATTTTGAACAATTCTTGTAGGTTCAGAAATGTTACTTCTAATTTTTAGTAATAAGTTGTTATTTGTTGAAAATTTTTTTCGCCCTATATCTTCGCAACAAAGCGCTTTTTCAAAAATCATCAAAGGATAAAATATCCTTAGAATAGTCCAAAGAATAACCTCTTGAATTTAACTAACACCCTGTATATATAGTTTCTCAAAAAGTAAGATGCCCCTGAAATTTTCAATATTACACCTGAATTCCACGTAAAAAACACTATCACAGAGTATTTTATATTATTTCTATCTTTTATAGTTTTCGAGATATTCGAGCTTAAAAATTTTGGCGATTTTTCAGTTTTTTCTAAATATCTCGAAAAGTTGAAAATTAAAATTACTTCTGAAGGATGCACATAGTGTAATTCTGCCCAATTTTGCTAATTTAACCAATTCTCTTTCTCCACTATTAACAATGTTAGCCATGTAAGCAAATAGATAATGGACACTCTGTATGTATAAGGTGTCCCAGTTTTATACTGAAAACATTCGGGAATATGTAGAACAAGAAAAATAATGGGACTTTGCTATATAAACTGTCCATTATCAATTTCCAAATATGTACCGTTTCACGGTTCTAATGTTAAAAAAAATATTTTTTTGCTTATATCTCTGCCAGCTGTTTCCAACTGTTTTCAAATTTTATTTGGTGGATGCTACTATGAATCTTTCCACAAAAAAATTCAGCCCGATATATCTGGAATACCCAGTGGAGTGCAATTTGCGGTTTTGGGACCCCTTTTCAAAAAAAATATTATAATTTATTTTATATTATTATTTATTAATATTATATAATACGATATTTCGATGTCCCACCCATTTCGATACAAAAAGAGTGTATATACATTCGGATTGATAGTAGCAAATACCAATAGGGGGCACTACGGTTCTTCTCACCACCATTAATATCACAGATGTCCTTTAGGCAATCATGTCGCAACATCATTCATCGGTTCCACTACCTACGGCACTCTGATGAGCATATAATAAGTGCGAAACTAGACAGTGTCTAGTGGTTGGTCTCGATGAAAGATGTGGCGACTTCCATGGAGTTGCTGGTATAATTCAATGCCAGTCGAGGCTGAAATCCTGAATGCTGTTATAAATGGACTTCCAAGATTACCCTTATATTTGGTCGCTAAACTTTTGCGGCGAGTGTATTTTAGCCATACATTATGCACCCTCGTCCAATAGCACTGCGTCATCCTCGATTAAGTCGCTAATAAAATAAGTAGGTATAGATTAACGTCACGTGTTTACATATTTCACCCAAGCGTGCCATGGAAATACGGGGTAATAAATGAAAATCTGACAAATGGCTTTGACCCTGTTCGCTTTGCGGTAACGCACGGACCGGAGCAATTGCTCTCGTTATCCTGAATGCTGTTATAAATGGACTTCCAAAATTAGCCTACACGACCGAAAGAGCTGACAGCTTGATTTTGTGCGTAAAAGAAATTTAACGATGCATAATTAAACTAATTCCGGTTCATTTTGTCACTCAAAAAGAGAATAAAATAATCTATATTCAGTTTATTCTTTTATTTGTTTATTTTTTGTTTAGTCAAAGCCTGTGGTAACAAGTATTGATTGAAAACATTGTTCATTACAAGTTTTAAGGTCCGTACTGATTTGAGCATTTAGCACGCACGAATAGCTTGCACGCACGAACGGTTTGTGAGCACACATTTTCGTTCGCGTAAATGTTTATTTTGGGACAATTTGGGTTTCAATGTTTGCACACAAATATCCGTTCCGTCAGTTGAGTGTGTGTCGTCAAGATGTCATCACAAAGAAATATAGTTACTATTGCAAGTGCAGCGTTTAATGTAATGCAGAGTATAATTAATAAAAAGAATGAAAAAAGAAAGAAAAGATGGTGGAATACACAGTTATATCGAAGCCGGGAGTTATAAGGTGGTACTAATTTATTAGCTGACATGAGGCTGGAAGAAAACAATGGCCATTTCAATAATTTCATCCGGATGTCATCTGAGGATTTTGAGTTTTTGGTCAACGCTATTTGAGTTGTGACACCCTGTATTATATCAACAATCGTAAAAGTATAAAAAAATCCGTATTTTCGGATATTTGTCGAATATTTTTTACCGATTTCTCCGCAATTAAAATTGAGTAACATTGACTAAAATCGCTTAAAATACGTTGCAAACATGTCTCGGTATTACCAGTGACTATAGTCACTGGTATTACCTATGTAATTTTTGGCTTTTTAAAGGGAATTCTGACTTTAAGTTATGATCAACACATCAACGTAAGATTGCAGTACATGTTGAAATTATTTTTAAAAGTAAAACTGCCATTTTACTACATAAAAATTATACATGAATTGCCTAAATATGTGTATTATTTTACTGGCACTTTTAAAAATCGTTTCATATGTACCTTGACGTTGATGTATTGATCATAACTTAACGTATAAATTCCCTTTTAAAAAACCATAATACGGAGACATGCCAACGTATTTTAGGCAACTTTAGTCAATTTTAATCCCTGCCTTAAAGTTCTAAGTATATTTAATTTGAGGCACCCACGCTTAAACTAAAAAGTATAGTTACTTTTACATTGGATTGAGTATTTTCAAATAAGAAAATCGGATTTTTGGTGCGAAACCTTTAAACGAATTGCTTTTACAGTGCTTTCGTAATAGTGGATAAATTCGTTTATTTTATAAATAAGTATCCAATTTTTTTAAACATCGTTCGGACCGGTCAATTTTCTTTTATTTTTGCCCTTATTTTACATATATTTAATTTTTACTAGGGTGACTCAATGAAACTTCATCAATATAAATTTTAATATTTTAAATTATAGGACACCCTGTATTTTTAATATATTTGGAAAGAACGTTTTTAAAGAATTTTCGTTGCCTACTTGTAACCTTTTTGCCAAACTTTATTACATCCGACGCAACATCACTCTTTCGAAAAACTTTTAAATTTAAGATTTTTTTTACGACGCCTTCTACAAAGAATAAATAGACGATTTATTACTTTGTTCACTAGTTCGCAGAAAAGGCTCTTACACGAGGGTCGCAGCTGCGATAACTTAAGATTACCAAAGGCCCTTTGTAGTTATAATTCAAGAAAAATTGCGCCGTTCCCGGTCGATTGATATGCAGAAACCGTTTCTGCTTAACATTCAAGCCGCCATTTTAAATCGGTCGCTTAATTAGCACGTCTGCTTAATATGCGCACTACCAGCGGTCCATTAACACTAATAGAAATAATAAAGGCCTCGTTAGTTTGAAATAAATAGAGTACATTGGCTCGCGCGAGGCTGATTCCCATTTTATTCGATTATGCAGGTTATACTCGTACGTACAGAAGCTTCGTTTTATCCTAAACTCGAATTGAAACTCGTTTTATTGGAATTCCCCGAACAGTGAGAGAAACGAACATGGTTAATTTATGGAAAAGTAACATAATTTCATTTTCATATTGCCACGCATTTATTTTTTTTTAATATTGAAAAATGATATTACAGTCTTCCTCTGTATATGCTGTATAGCCAAATAAAATTGTGACAAAAACTAATATATCCAAGATAGAGAGAAATCTGAACGATATAAGTTTCTAGAGAATTTTCCAATCCAGATGCAAATAAAATTCATTAAAATTAAAAGTAGACAAAATGTTTACAAACTATACAGGGTGTCCCAGTGTGAGCGAACAAAAATTTACAACAAGAAAAACAACAATTTTCCGCAATAATTTAAAAACCGTTTCGTAGATTTAGGTAATTTTTGGGTGACGTGTCGATCTGTTAAAGGTCATTAAAACTACATGGTGTTTGTTTAACTCTGACACCTGCGGTGGCCTAGGCCTACTCTTCCTTATGATTATGTCTTCATAACTCTTGCATATCCTACTTTTTCGTGAATTGACTAAGTTTTCCTTAATCGGCTACAAATTCTGAACAAAAAAGGTACTCTTGTTACACAGCTCTAAAATCACAGATTTTCTACTGAACGAAGTTATTTAAGTATATTTGTAATATTATGGAGTCATTCAATGAACAATAAAGCGTGAAGTTGTATCTTAACAACTAAGAAAGAAACTTGTATATGTTCTGGTCCCACGAACCTGTGAGCTTTAACAATCCATTCGTTTAAATTAATGCAATAAAGTCTGTAATATTAGAGAGGAATGTGGAAGTTCACAGCAGTTCCCCTCATCTCATTACATCCGGAAGGGCAACAAGGGCTCTTCGCGTACCTGGCGATGGGCTCCCTACCTTCTTTCATACAAAATGGGCTTTTTAACAACACCCCCCACCCTGATACAGTTCTGATTCTGACGAATAATTACTAGGACATTCGTCGCTTGTGGATGCTTTCAAAAACTAAAGCTTTGGTTGCAAGCAAAACTATTTAATGTCACCAGGAATATTTTATAATATTGATGGTATTACTTAATGTTATTTTTGCTATAAGTTTTTTCCCGAAAGTGTTTTTTCCAGTGGGAAAGACGATGAAACCCCAGGAAATTTAAATTTTTCGCCTAATATCGTTTTCTAATGTAGATCTGCGTCTATCAGATCGCTAAAGTTGGAGTTAGAAATAAAATAAACAATCTGCAGTTGAAGTTGAATATTAAAGTAGTTTCATAGATGATTGTTATATTATAAAAGAGCCAAAAAAGAGCCTTAGTTATTACAACCGAAAAAATTAAGAAAAACATATAAAACTTAGAAAACATACACATTTCCTTTACTCCTACATATTAATATTTAGTTTCTAGGTGATATCTTCTAGTGAAGAAACTGCAAATTTTCACGTTGTTTAGATACATTTCTTCGTAGATTTAACATAGACAGTTGAAAAGGTGCTCCATCGTCATACGAAGGATATTGGAAGAACTTGATTTGCGTCTTTGCTCGCCTTCTTTTAGTTTTTAGAATTCCATTATAAAACACAATAAAAGTTTAATTACTACTTAACATTTTTTCTTCAAACTCCATAATGAACACACCCCAAATAAAATTACTGTACTTATGTTAGTGTTTCAACAAAATTTTACTAATTTTTAATGAAAATTGAGAACGTTACGCATGTTTTGAGTTTATACAGATCTGATTTAAGTCTAAGTTCAAATTTCTACTGTATTCAAATTTCACATTGTATATGTGTTCAAATTATTTGAGAAATCGTAAAATGACCCCTGTGCTCCCATATTCATGCTCCTATGATCGAAAATCTTAAGAATTTGCCCCTGATTGAGAGGTCTTGATGTGTACTTCTAATTTCAACTGAAAACTAAAACAAAATAGACTATAAACGCAAAAGTAACGTTTGTGATATTATAAATTATAATAACAAAAGGATGATCGGTGGACAAACACTTGAAATTACAATCTTGAATGCAGCGCGCTTTAAAAATTTCCACAGAAATGTTTGCTATTTTCTTTTCAGTATTTTTGAAATATCGATTTTGTAATTCAAAGAAAGGTAATGAAACATGTTTAAGAATGACGACCTATCACTAAAGTGCTATAGTTACATGGTATCTCATTTTATTTGTATGGATAAGTAGTTGTCCGATAATTTGACCTGTGTCTCTTGCTGCACAGTTCAGCACCAAACTGAATAAGTATATATAAGCGGCCAAACACGAAAAAATAAGCGATATGTGATAATAGTCGTATTTTATTAAGGGTGAGTTTGAGGAAAATTTTTATTTAGACAAATGCAGAAAACAACGCCCTGCCCTACCAGTGATTATTATATATTATGCACTTCTATCTTTCTAATTATATTTCTTACTTTACAGAAATGGTATCATTAAATAAGCTGAAGTGGCTATTCATTATTTCTAAAGGTAGGGACACCTCCGATTTTGTGAATGGGTCTGTGCTACCCATTTCCAAAAATCATTACTGTTCCGAAGGTACGGTAAATAGCATAGGGGAGCTAAATGTAATACATCTGTCATTTACAGGGACATGTTATATATCAGCAAGGTTAACCCCAAGAATTATGTACTGTGAAGCATAAGGGTGGGAAACAATATATAGATTAAATAGCTTTTAAATGATCAGAAGAATTTTTTATTCTACAAAATTTATATACTTAAATAAATATTTAAATAAAATACACCGCATTTATTTGAAAAATCATGTAAATAAAATATATATTAATAATAAAAGATAACATTTTCCGACATTATAGTGCTGTTTCGCCTACCACAAAGTATTCTAGAATTCGAATCACTCATAAAAGTTTAGTGTTCATTTCTGCGCACCAGAAATTCATGTTAGCGAATCAAAATTTAGAAACATTGAAACCGAATTGACGAACCAGTATCATTTTTTTTTTAAATATCTTATAGAGATTTTTGCCACACTGCGTAATAAGAAAATATATTTATTCTTATGAACAGATGGAGTTCAACCTTAAATAATATGTTCCTACGAGGGATTCTGTAAATGTATTATTATCATTATACAGTGTGATTGATTACCAGTAGTCGAGTATCTTACTTGCAGAGAAGGTATGGCGCATAACTTAAATAATTTTAAAAGATTTAGGGCATTGTATATATAATGAACAGCAATTCTTTATTATACTTTTTATTTATTATACTGTTTTTAAATCGCGTTATATCACATTTTTGAAATCGTCATGAAATTCTGCCCTTAGCTTCATTTTTATGTGTGGAAAATAATGACTAAATAGTATGAGGAGCTGTAACAGTTTAAGAGGAATTACGACAAATTTTTCCATAGTCTCTAATGGCAAAATACAATCAGTTCTTTCGTCCATGAAAAGTCGATTAATATGTAATGCCGATCTATGTCGATCTATGTAATTTTTTTAAGTAATACAGTAATATTCGGGTAGTAGGTATAACATTTTTCAATAAAATGTAGTTAATTTGAAAGATATTATTTTTTCACGGAAGACCAGCAATTGTCAAAAATAGAAACACCCGAATAACTCAAAATCTGTCGATTTCAAAAATGTAATAATATATAGGGTGTTCTAGTTAAAACGTACATAATAATTACTATCCATTGTATACAGGGCGCCCTATTTCTTGACCCGTTGCATGGGTAACTTTTTTATTAGTAGAGATACAAAAACGCTTAAATGAGCAAATTAGTGCAGTTTCGTATTAGTAATTCTACGGTAAGGCGAAAAATTATATACGGGGGAAGGTTGAAAAGTTATTGACAAAAAACGAAAAATCCAACTTTTCTATTATCCCTCGTAGCTCGTTCATTTGAAGAGTTAGAGAAAAATGCTTCACATGTTTTTTGCAGTATTTTTCATGTAAAATGACATGCACTTGCTACTTTTTATATATCTCTTAAAATGGTTGAGAATCACAGTAAAATATATTTTTTTTAAATGTAATGGATAGGTGGCTGTGACATTAACCGAAAGTCCCCTTTTTTCTCTTTCAGATGATATAACATAGTCCATATTTTATCCTTACAAAAGTAATAATAACCGTTGTTTTTGAAGAAAGTTTATTGTCACATCAAGAATGCTATGGAAATAAAAAAAAAATAAGATTCCTGATATTTTTAAAAACGTCTAGTTGGCATTTAATTATTGACAGATCATAAGTGACATTTTTAGTTTTTGTTAAGTAGTTTATTGTTTATTATTAATACTGCATACAAAATAATAGTGTTGCAAATATGTACACCAACGAAGAGAAAAATGATATGCTATTTTGTTATTATAACCAAAATCGAGATGCACAAGCTGCAGCGAATCTTTATTTTGAAACTTACATGGAACGAAGACAACCCCATCATAGAATATTTAGACAGCTGGAAAATAATATACGATTATACGGTTCTTTTTCAAAGCCTAAGGATGAAAGAAACTTCAATGAAGACACTGAAATAAATGTTTTGGCTTATGTAAATTTTAAACCTGATTCTTCAACTGCAGAAATTGCACATCACTGCAACACTTCCAAGGAAACTGTAAGAGCTATTTTAAAAGGTAACAATTTAAAGCCTTATCATTATTCCATATGCAATACTTTATATCCAGCTGATAATCAAAGAAGGATGACATTTTGTCGATGGTACATTTCAAAATGCGAAGAGGATCTAGACTTCTGGAAAAAGATTTTATTCAGTGATGAAAGTAGATTTACCAACAATGGTATTTTTAACCGCCATAATAACATAATGTGGTGCCGAGAAAATCCACATCTTGTTTCTGAAAGAAGAAATCAACGTCAATTTGGGATAAATGTGTGGTGTGGAATTTTTTGTGGCAAAATTATTGGCCCATATTTTTACGAAGATAATTTGAATGCGAATAATTACCTTCATTTTCTAAGGAATACTCTAACAGAGGAATATTTAAATGAATTACCACTTCATATTTTTAGAAATCTTAAATACTTCCAACACGATGGAGCACCTGCGCATAATTCCCGCGAGGTAAAACAATATTTACATGAACAGTTTGATAATGTTATAGGAAATAGAATGGATATCGACTGGCCAGCGCGAACACCTGATTTGACCCCCTTAGATTTCTTTCTTTGGGGGTTATTGAAAGATAAAGTTTATGTGACAGCTCCTCTAGATATAGAGGATCTAAAAGTCAGGATTCAAGATGCAATTAGAAGCATACATGGACATACAATAAATAATGTTTTAAGAAGTATCCAGAAACGTTGCTTACTATGTATCCAACAGGATGGTGGTCATTTCGAACATTTACTTCAATATAATTAATTAATTAATAATTTCTGTTCTCTAAACATTCTTTTGTTCCATAATCCATAGCATTCTTGATGTGACAATAAACTTTCTTTAAAAACAACGATTATTATTACTTTTGTAAGGATAAAATATGGACTATGTTATATCATCTGAAAGAGAAAAAAGGGGACTTTCGGTTAATGTCACAGCCACCTATTCATTATATTTAAAAAAAATATATTTTACTGTGATTCTCAACCATTTTAAGAGATATATAAAAAGTAGCAAGTGCATGTCATTTTACATGAAAAATACTGCAAAAAACATGTGAAGCATTTTTCTCTAACTCTTCAATTAAGGAGCTACGAGGGATAATAGAAAAGTTGGATTTTTCGTTTTTTGTCAATAACTTTTCAACCTTCCCCCGTATATAATTTTTCGCCTTACTGTAGAGTTACTAATACAAAACTGCACTAATTTGCTCATTTAAGCGTTTTTGTATCTCTACTAATAAAAAAGTTACCCATGCAACGGGTCAAGAAATAGGGCGCCCTGTATACACCGTGCTGTAGATTAGAAGATAATTTTAAGTTATGCGTTTTACCTTTTCTATACTTTTCTTGCAAACCATTTTTGTGAAACAAACTATAAGTAGTAGCATACTGAACTTTGATAGGGAGTATAAGTATTTTTAATTGTATTGTCAATATAAAAAATAGTTTTTTGATTCTCGCAGGTTTGATTTGATGATCCATTAATATATCCTAATCAGAAATTAGCAGTCAATATAAGAAAAAATGTTTCTTCCATATTCATTGATGTAACAATAAAATGTTACATAGACATTCTATTCAGTGTCAGTTCCAAAATGTCATTCGAAATATTCATAAACAATTTATTTTTTCAATATAAAAACAAAAAAGACGACTTTTAGCTAGATACATGGAAAATATCCTACGTTTCATTAGAGTTTTCGGACAAGGTTACCTAATAGCTAAAAATAATGGTTTTACATACCGTTTTGAATAAGGCTATCAGGTAACCTTGAAAAAGTCCGAAAACTTGGACGAAACGTAGGACATTTGTCCACGTATCTGGCTGAAATTCCTCCTCCTTTTTTGTTTTTTATTGAACAAATAAATTCTATTTTAACAGCCAACAACGTTTCCAATATAATTCATAAACAATAATGTGAAATACGAATCAACGATCCAGTGCAACTGTAGCAAAAAAGGCACTAACACAGGAATGAAACAATGGAGCCAAAACACACTTAACTAAATCTGGTCGCCAACCCTCCTCATCCAAAGCAACCCTTAGTTAGTATTTGTCTTCTGTAATGCAGTGACGACAATCCAGCCATGGAGGACGGTCTGTAGGAAATGGTATCCTTGTGCAATTTCACGGCCCGCTGGCCCCGGCCGGATTTACGCGAAAAAGGTTCTGTTATTGTTAAAGTTTTGGTTTCAGGAGGCTAAGCCCGAATTAAAGTTGGCGAGTGCGCTAAGAGGCAGCTTAGCACTTGGTTTGATGGAGTATAAACTTAAAAACAGTCTTTAAGGTATAAGACATGGCAATCACTTCAGTGACAATGGCAAGATTAATTAATTAATTAAATACTTTGTTTCAATTCTGTAATACTAAGGTTTTAAATGTAGACATTCTTTCTTGGACGTGTATAATAAAATTATAAAAGTAGTGGCTGCAGTGGACTAATAAAAATATTACAATGTGAAATGCATGTCTTTTACTTCAAAATGATTATCAATAGGCTTAAATATTCTAAGTAGGTATTCATTTTTGTTTCGGCTATTGGGCATTTCCCAAATTTTTTCATGTGAAAATTTCGTGGAAATTATTTTAAAAATGTAAATGAACCCCAAGATCAATTTTATGGACTATAAATATGAACAACATGCACCACAAGACCTTGAAACTAATGAAGACACACACTATGTTTGCAATATTTCCTTCCCAATCCCAATTCCCTACATAATCCAGGTTAATAATCAATTATATAATATCAACGTCTTCTCTCCTCCCATATATAAAAATCCCTAAACATTCTATACTTCTTTTAAAAGATACTTGTTGTTGTAAAGACACAATTCTTTTCAAAGCTACCATACTCAGTTTTTCAGAATTTCAGTCAAAGGGATGTGAATGAATGAATGTTCGTTCTCTTATATGATTTAAATGATTTTTCGATGGTTTAAAAAGATTTCAAGAACTTCTAAAATTTTATTTATTTATTAATCCTTCTGAAGGAGTTCTTTTTAATTCTCGCATTACACCCTTTTTAAATTTAGTCTTCACGAAATGAAACTTAAAAAAAAGTGGAACTGGAATAATGTTATCATAAAATATAAAAAACAATATGACTAACATAATTGTCAATGTAACTCTTTAAATAGTCTTGAGTCAGAGTAAATATCTGAAATATTGCCCAAAATTTGAGTAACTGCCATTGGTTTAATGGTTTCGTATTAAACAAACTATTTATCATAGACAAAATCTTCAACGGCCGCTCCATATGCTTGAATGGTTCATTTATTACCTAATGAATATTTTAAGTTAACTGAAAAGTTACTAAAATTTTTAAACAATACTTTGTATTATTTTTTTTAGGGTTTTGGACAGATTCATGCATGCATTAATGAACAGGCCACAGTTGCTACATAAAAAAATAAAGAATTGCAATAAATACTTGGAACATGTGTATTAGGAACATATTAATAATTTTTAGTGATTTAATTCCTATATTTTGCACGTTAAAACCAGTGCTATCACCTGGTGCTACATGTGTATATTTTAACACTCTCCTTAATCGCCGGGTGAAGTTGATTCAATTTATTAACTAGGTCCCTTATGTCTATAAAATATTCGTTTAAATTCAATATACTTTTACATATATAGTCCAGCAACGGAAATGCACAGTGGAAATTAAACCAGAATTATATTTGTGGGCTAGCTACGGTATTTTTTTAGAATTTTTGACACATGCATACAGGTTACACTTACTTGAAAATTTAAGCTACGGGCTGAACCAAGACCACTAATATCAAAAACTTCGAAAATCTTGGTAGTTCAAAGTAGAAATACCTACACGGCAGGATATCACACACCAGAATACACCCTATGTCAAATATCACTATGACGTAAAATATCATAATGCTCTTGTGTTATTTAACAATAGGTCACCTTTTGCCCCTTGCATAGGTAAATCTTAAGAGCGGATGAATTTTTCTTCAAACTCCATAATGAACACATAACACATACTTACGACATTTAGAAGAAGAATTAAAAATTTGGACACATAACTTCAAATTCCTATCGCACGAGGGCGCCTGCTACACTTGAGAAATTGTAAAAAATTGGTCTGATAGTCATTCTCCTATGATCTAACACTTTTTAACATCTCTGTATATACATTTAACAAAGTTACTCGTTAAAATGGTATAAATCTCTGCAATTCAATAAAAAACATGTCAACTTCAAGCGTTTATCGAATAGTATTTCCCTTATATAATCTTTCAGTCATGGGACGGGTATAAGACGATGACATTTTATAAAGCGGGATACGGTAATTTTCAAAACTACCGCAACATCCACCCTCTTTGAATCCTAGGTACATATCTGCATTATCCGAATATTTGTAGCATACCTACTCCTATCCCTATCAGCGTTCATCGAATATTATTTCCCTATTAGTATAATCTTCCAGTCATGTGACGGGTGCAAGTAGATGACATTTTACAAAGCGGCATACCGTCATTTTCAAAACTCCTGCAGCATCCACCACCTGTCTGTCCTCGGTACATATCTTCATTATTCGAATATTTATGGCATTCTCCTATCAGCATCCATTGAATATTATTTCCCTATTAGTATAATTTTCCAATCATGTGACGTGTACAAGCAGATGACATTTTACAAAGCGGCGTACCGTAATTTTCGAAACTCCCGCAACATCCACCCCCTCTGTGTCCTCGGTACATATTTCCATTATCCGAATATTTATGGCATACTCCTATTAACGAGTTCCCGGAGTAATTAGGAGGCCAAAATGAAAATCTGCATCCACGGCGTGTCCTCGCAGAGAGGGTGAAAGTGGAGGGTCGCGGAAAATCAGTAGCTCATTTAGTCGAGAATAATAAACGCCGTAGTAGTAATTAAGGGAAGATGCATGTGCGATGGCAGGAAATAATATTCGTTCGGAGACGCGCCTGGATATGATTCTCGACTGCGTGAGCTCTTTTACAGAAAGACATTTTTATTATCCCTTGCAGGGTGTTTCCAAAGTTAAGTCAGTAATTTGGGGAGGTGTTTAACTTACAGTTGTAACTGGGAATAATTTCAATAACTGACAGTTGCAGCTGTCAACTTTATAATTTTACTCTTCTATATATACTAATACAACCAGTTTATACAGGGTGTCCGCTTTTAGACAAGAAGTATCGGGATCTCCGATACTATAAGCGGTAAGAGATTTGCCAAATTAGAAGCAAGGTTGCACATTTTCAAAAAGATCAATTAGATATAGCAAATTTTAAATGATTATTATTAGTTTTTGGATTTCGATGAAAAATTAAAAATTCCGGTTTTGTTTTTAATCAATCGATAACCGATAAAACTAGATATATTTTAATAGGACTTTGTGAAAGTAATTTTTTAAAAGAAATCTAAATTTGCATTTTCCAAAACATCCTATAGATTCAGGAGTTCACAATAATCAACAATTTTTCTGATTACGAGAATGTTAAGAATAAAAAAATCATCTTGTTGGAAAAATACGCCAAATCTTTATTAGGACAATTAGAATACTTAGAGAACAACAATAATTACAAATGTTTCCATAGATCCTTAAATTATTCTAAAGAAGAATTTATATATGGACTCATGTTTATTACAGTTTACAGAACTGTGTTTATCCAAACGTTTTGAACACTAGATGTACTGAGATAAAAGAACATGGTGTATGTACTAATAACATATTTAGATAAGATTTATTATTATTTGTACCAACATTATTCTATTATATTCTTTCCCCATTTTATTATGCTGGGATAAATTACTGGTATATTTTTACTTAATATTAATACTTTCACAATTTTCCTCATTCAGGGCAATTTCCTTATAGATAATATTACTGACAAGTTACACTCAAATAAAACATTTTTATCTAATAAATACCCAGAAATAAATTTATATTGTATATTTGTAGCTAAACATTTGTAGTAAATGTTTCATTATACTATCTTAAAAAGTTATTTTGTCAAAATATACGTCTGGCTTTCAGCACAATTCGTCTTTCATGTGGCGAAATACCTTATTTCTCTGGTGCAATATTTAACTTATAAAATTACTCACATTCAGATGAAAATGAAACTGAATCGGGTATTAGAAATTATGCATACTATTGAGTATGGTTAATCACACTATTGCTGTGTACCATTGGTGATTGGTGAGGTGGGGTGTATTATATTAAAAAAAGAGATAATAAACTTTTTTTTATTTCAGCATTGAAGTAAAATTTTACATAATAGCATCCTAATGCTCTGGAATAAAATATGCCGCCTTAACACATAAAAATATGGTAGGGTAAAAAATTAAGTGCGGTCCAACAGTAAATTTCTCATATTCTCTGTTCTCTTTACTGTCTCACTGTATACATAGTCAAAACTGCTATACAGGGTGTATCACGAAGAAGGCCCAGTAGGATTATCTCAAAAAGTAGTCAGAACTGAAATCTGAAAATTTGTATACAGGGGTTTATCAAAAAGATCTATTCAAGGAAAATAGTGTCAACTTCCTCGCACTTCCAATTGTATCGGAAGTCATCATCAACTTCCTTATTTTAAATGTAACACCCTATTTACACACCCTGTTAACACAAAATGTTCTGGATTCTACGTAAAATTCAAAGCACAGGTCCTATACCTATCTTCAATTGTTTTTGAAATATTGACAGGTGAATATTGACACCCTGTAAAATCTAAACGGTTTGAGGTTAAGCAAAACGGTTTGCAATATTATGACACGATATTTTATTTTCTTTAAACGTAAATTTATAACCTTGCTCATCATATCTGAAAGAGTAATTAAAGCTGGTACAAATAATTATAGATACAGGTAAGCCCAGTAATAAATTTCAAGATTCAGAAATGAATTAGATAAAGAAATAAACCACTAGACTAGCAACTAGGACTCTTCTTCGTTTGCCAAGGAGTGGGTAATTTTTTTACCGAGTAATAAAGTCTTTGAAAATATATATTACATTTTTTGTATTATAATCTGATACTTCATAAAGATGCTTCATGCGCCAAATTACAGGAGAATTAATAGTATTAAATATGAATTAAAAAAGGGTGGGAAATATTTATATTTCGATGTAAAATGTATGTCAAAAGTATTGTTTGCAGTTAAACAAACTTTACCCAAAAGTAAAAAAAAAATATTGAAATATTCGCAGCCCTTCATTTATATTCATTACAAAATGTTACATTATTTTCAAGAATATGCTAATGATACTGCTTAGTATAAATATCAGATTATTGAAACATGTCTCACAAACGCAGGCAGAATTTCAATTAACTGAAAAAGCCATTCTTTCCGCCAGTAGATACACTGTAGGCGAACGGGGCCAAAAACGCGTGTATTTTTAAAGGGGGGTAAATTTGGGTCATTTTTGTTCCCTTGCGCATGCGCAGACGCTCAACAGGTACCTATGTAACCGAAAACAGGTATTTGCAAACAGATATGGAATAGAACAGGTATTAAAACATAAAACAGGTATTTCCAAACAGGTATGAAAACAGAAAACAAATATTTGCAAACAGGTATGGAACAGAAAATAGAGATTTGCAAATACCTGTTTTCTGTTCCATACCTGTTTGCAAATACTTGTTTTCTGTTTTCATACCTGTTTGCAAATACCTGTTTTATGTTTTCATACCTGTTCTATTCCATATCTGTTTGCAAATATATACCTGTTTTCGGTTACATACCTGTTGAGCGTCTGCGCATGCGCAAGGGAACAAAAATGACCCAAATTTACCCCCCTTTAAAAATACACGCGTTTTTGGCCCCGTTCGCCTACAGTGTATCTACTTCCGCCAATGTTGATAAAATTATGTATTAGTTTCCTTTGATGTTTGCGCTCGTATAAAAATGACGGTTATAATTACAGTTACAAATATATATTAATATAGTTATTTAAAATGTATCGAAAATATAATGTACTAAATATCTTCCAGCAGGGTTGGATGTATTCTGTTAAGCTATGTTAATAAATACAACAATAAAGTATCGTTAACACTATGAAAATATATTAAGCTGTAGTTCCATCACGCTGCCTCTAGTATTCAATGTTGTAGGTATACTTTCTTTTGCCAAAAGTAGGTTATCTATTGATATTGATCTATTATTATTACTATTCACACACACTTCTTCTATGGAATCCTTATTTCAAAAAAGTAATATATGACATTAGCATTAGACAATCTGGGGGTGCAGGACTTTAACATTAAATGTATTTCTCTAAGTTTCTTATTAAATTATTATCGCAATTATAAAAAATAGCAGACATATGATTTGTATGTCCAGAAAGAAACTAATACAATATGTTTATTTTAAATTAAAATTAAATTAATTTTACGTGTAGGAAACCCTACAGAAACTTGTATTAATTTACCACGTAGAATTAGAAAATGACATTTAATACAGGTGTTCCATTTAAAAAGTATAACTTTGATATGTAACTTTTTTTTGAATGCCCTGTCCGATCAAAAATATGTTTTAAAAATTTTAGAATGTGTTCCTTGTGGTACGCCATAAGTATAATAATTTTTATTTTACTAAGTTCAATGGTTCTCCTTATATAGACCGAGGCGTATGTATAGTGAGACAGTTTCTTTTGCTATAAAGTGTTCAAAAACAATTTCTCGCAACTTTAAAAATTATAATTATATTATCTACCACTTCCACAAATCAAATCGAAGAGGTAGCTGGAAAAGTGAGAGAAACAATGAATAATTTTTCTTATATCAAAAATAGCTATCGGTTACTTAGTAGCGAAAATATATACGTAATTATTTTAAAGTGCTTATAAGGCTTATATGTATACTCGCATAAGATCTATAAAATTTAAGCACGCAGGGCACTTATAAGGTTGCTAAACTGCAGTGAAATTCAATCTAGCGTGTCCCTGTAATATCCGATTCTAAAAATACTGCCTTAATGCAGTTTCATCTTACCTACTTGGCGGGACACTCTTTGATAACTTGTCGGAAAATTAATTAAAACATTATTTTGAAATTTCATGTTATATTAATAAAGGCTTATGATACACCCACAGCGGCCTGCTTCATTTTATTTTCACAGAATATGCTTCCTAGGATCATTTTATAAGATCTACAAGCTACCCATCTATTTAAAAATGCCTTATTTAAAAGTTTATAGGTATAGACAATTATATTTAATACACAAGGTCATCATAAAGTAATGGAGATAATAAAGCCAATTAAGATAATAACAGGATGTGAAAGAAATTCGATTGCTTAGCATAACACCAAAACACTATACTGAACTTCTTGGAGTGCAGTATAGTGTTTTGGTGTTATGTGGAAAACTACGTCAGTGTTGAGTACTGAAATAAAAAAAATATATTGCTTACCAATAACATTAACAAATTTAACAAAAACGACAAAGTTAAAATCTATAATAAAAGCGAATAATATGCTCTATAGGCCATTCCATTCGTTACGGATAACTCAAAGCGGACTTGGATGTTTCGTACCAAGTTTTGAAGTGTAGATTGCTGTATTTTCAATTTACAATTTCGCAGCTGTATATTAATATCTAGACATATTGTATTAGTTTATTTTACTAGGTATAAATATTTATATAAGCAGTTAAACGATTACTAATACAATTTTTATTCAACTTAAGATTTACAATAATTGCATCCTGCAGTTTTAGGGCAAATTTTGGTAGACTAAAATAACATAAATCCTTCAATAGAGAGGACAATCGAAAAATTAAATTTCATCGTAATAAAACTTCGCAATTTACTTTTTCATTGCACAGTTTCGCTGTACATAAAAGAAGCAATTATGATTTCGGATCGATTCCCTTCAGGAAGTAATTACTGCAAGCCCTATTGAAAGGAAAGGGACCATCAATAATATGCAGTCTTGTGTGAAATAATTTTTCTCATTTGTTATAAATTTCATTATGTGCACAACAGAACGTCACGCAAAGAAGTTTCGCTTTCCCATTCACCCTCTTAAATTATTAATTTCAGCAAATTCACCTTTTTCCAGTAACTCAATAGGGAAATAATTTAAGGACGAAAGAGGGATATATTGAAATTAAAATACAGATGGTAAATTAATTTGTTTTTTAGTTAATATTCGTGTACTTATATTTTAAAGTAATTCTTATAAACATTTTAATCTACCTTTTTTGAAATTATGAATATCTAAGTACCATGTCGAGAACCTATGTCTATATTCTGAAATAACCTGATGTCATTTCTCCTTATATTTTTCTTGAGGTTATTTTGCGAGTAAAATATGTTGATATTCAATAATGGGAGAAGCTTT
Source organism: Pogonocherus hispidulus (assembly GCA_963924545.1). Taxonomy (NCBI): domain Eukaryota; kingdom Metazoa; phylum Arthropoda; class Insecta; order Coleoptera; family Cerambycidae; genus Pogonocherus; species Pogonocherus hispidulus. The sequence continues at coordinate 42,887,768 of OZ004698.1, read as the reverse complement.
AGTCCGCAGAGTAGGTGTTTGGAACAGTTAAAAAAACTAATAAATAATATAAAAAATATATCACAAAATGATATAGCTACACCTACAGGTATCTACACCTCATTCCTACTGATATAATTCTTACCTGTACTCTTCACACAAATTTAACAAAATTACTCTCACATATATTTCTTTGTTTACTGCATTTTTGGCTAGAAAAATATAGTAAATAAATGTAACCAAAGATATATCCGATATCAAGATCTGGTTATTAATAATAATAATAATAATAATAATAATAATAATAATAATAATAATAGCTTTATTGCCCAACAGAAACCAATTTATAGGGCAATACACAAGAAAGTACAATGTGCAAGTAAACAACTAGATAAAATAAAGTACACAAATGGTATAATCTTAAGATATACAAGAATAGAAAATAATAAACAATAATAAAAGTAAAAGTAGCAACTCAGTCAGCAAACTGCCCAATAGCTAGTTTTTTAATTGCTTCTAATAATGAGCAAAAGAAAATATCATGCGGCTGTCGCAAACAATTAAAGTTTTTACACATAACGTATACCGGTGACCTCAACAAGACATTAGTCTTAGGCGTGCTATACACAAAAGTTACATTAGTACTTGAGTTCAACCTAGGTACATAAAAATTAATAGATGACAACAAATCTGCAGTCAATTGAATTATGCAATAACTTATACAAAAATGTCAGTGATATACCAATTCTCCTAACTTCTAAGCTAACAATTTCATGCCGACCAGTCAAGAGATTATAACTTATTCCTCGTTCAGGATAATGACCATCCTCTTTAAATACCAAATATTTTAAGAATTTCCTTTGAACCCGTTCAATCAGCAATTTTTGACTCTCATAATAAAGAAAACCAGATCAAAGCTGCATGTTCTAGTCTCGAGCGAACGTATGCAAATTATGGATGGCATAAAAGATATAATTATAAAGTTACATTTATTTTCAATAAAATGGCGAATGCGCCAATGCTTACAATGTTTCTTGCATTTCTTCCTTTCAACATTAGCTTAAGAGTCCATTCACTGTAGATTTGACAGGCATGAATGTGGGGTAGGGTTGAGAGGTTGGGTAACCGATGGGCGAAGACTTATATGTTCCCACTACTGAATTATTTAGATTTCGGAGGTGCACGTAAAGCCGAAGTAAAAAGGCACACGGAAATAAAGTTTGCCCTTATTGCAGCAGTACCGGATTTGTCTTATAATTGCAACAAAATTTCTTTTTAATGTTATAAATTATATATCACCGGAAAGATCAAAAGATAAACTAGATCTCTATAGTAGGAAATTTTTATTTAATACTTGTATTTTAGAGAAAATAATTTTTGAAAATACGCTATTTTAGTACAAGATTGTTTGCCTGGAATTTTAAAAATAAAAAGGATTACCAAAAATTACTACTATAGGGATTTAGATTAAAGTCTTATCTTTTAATACATTTTTACTAAAAGTCGCTATCTTTTATAGTTTTTTTTATAATGCACGAGACGAACGCTGATTTTGGGCTTATTTCCGACTAGTGAATGGACTCTTAACATAAAATAATATTTCATACTGCATATGCACATATACATAGTATGTAAGTATCTACATAGGTTTTTAATTAAACGTTTTTTTAGTGTATTACAAATTTACATTTCTTAAGCAATATAAAAAAGTACCATCATTTATTTTCATGTTTTATATAGGAACACTGTGATACGACAACTGTAAGAAATATAAAAAATTGATGATCTTTTTGGAACCAATTAATTCGCAAAAATAAATATTTTCTATCGCTTTTTTAAAGTATATAATGGAACATTTTCGATACATATCGATATTTCGATTTATATTATACAATAAAGAATAAGTTAATACGTTCTTTATTTTAATACAGTTAAGGATAAATGTGATGGATTTTCATCGTCTTTTTTTATAGTAGTTTTTTTGGAATCCAATACGATGCACCTTAAAATTTATTAAAACTGCACTAAATCAGTACAATGATATACAGTACACTTTATACTTAATTTTAGCCAGCTGAATTGCCTGATATGAATACACTGAATGTTTCTTTTGAAATTAAATAAAATAAGTTAAATTAAAAAATAATAAATAAATGTAAATATTACAGAATATTAATCTATTCTATTTTCAATATTATATAATATCTATTTTATTATATATTTTTTTGGTAGTGTTTGATACCAAGTTGGTCATTAATCTTAATACTGCCATAACAAGACACGGACTATTACCGAAAACTCCGGACAAAGGCTATTCCGAACTGCAAGTAGCATCGTGTGTAAGTCGCCCTCTAGTGCGCCTTATCAGAAGCGGGACTCGACGCTGCGAGACCGAGGATGGGGGATCCGACATCAAAAGGAACCGGAACCAGATACCGGCGTCTCTTTGTAAAAGCTCTATGTGTAAGGCGACACCGCAACGCTCGCTAAACTATTGTTCTTGTTTATTCATGGGGGATGCGAAGGGCGCCCTCTACACACACGCACACACCTTAACTTGCTAATTTTCTTTGTGCCACTTATCCGCAGTTTGGCAATTTAATTAGGGAGGTTGTGGAAACCCTATCCGGTAACTTGATTAGATGATTGCATGGATAAAAAAAGTACTTAATACTATATGCTTCGATGTAATAATATATCTGTATAATTTAAAAATAATTATATGCAAAGCTATTAATTATGTATAGCTACTTTTGTAGTTAAAAAACTACCGGCTTTCGTCCAATGTGCTTTGATTAAATATATACAGTGAGGTTCGAAACTCTGGAACGCCCCAAATAACTTTCAAAATATTATTTTTTTGCAAAAACGCTCTAGCACGTCAATTTTTGATTCTACTTTTCTGTATTTTTTAAGTTTTGACTTATTTGTACAGTGACGTATCACTGAGGTGCAAACAAACTTGTGAACTTTTACTTATGTCTATGGTTGTGGAAACTTGGCAGGTACAAACATGGGGATTTTCTTGAACTAATAATAAAACGTTAAGTTGAGTATTTTCACCAATCTTGGTACGACCTGTTCTTGGTAAGTCACGAGCGTGACCATATTCTCTGTATTTACTAATAATTTTACTAACTGTTGAACGCACAATTGGTGGTCGATCTTTATGAGTATTATTAAACAGCTCACACACTTCTGTTGCAGTTCTCCTTCTATCCCCGTAACCAACCATCATAAGTATCTCAATCCGTTCTTTCTCCGAAACAGACATTATTAGATGAAAAATACGAGATAAACAATAAAATAATAACAATGAAATACCAAAATTATGGATTTAAATTTTGCTACGTGTTAAACAAATTAAAATTTTGAAATTAGATGAAGCAATGATATTGTTTGGTTTCAATAAATTCCAGAACCTACTCGGTTTAAATTTAGAGAACATTTGTAGGTTTTTTAACTGTAAATTGCATTTATATCGAAAAATTTCTTCTGTAACCCTATAAAGGTTTTTTTTCTGTAAAGTTTTAGTCAAAGATACGTAAAAAAATGTGTTTTTCATGAATTCCGAATAAAAAATTGGGGTTGCCATTTTTTTTTGCACATCAGTGATACGTCACTGTACAAATAAATCAATACCTCAAAAATACAGAAAAGTAGAATAAAAAATTTACGTGTCTGAGCGTTTTTGCAAAAAAACAATATTTTGAAAGTTATTTGGGGCGTTCCAGGGTTTTGAACCTCACTGTATATAAATTTGCAATAAATGGTATTATTATATTTTTATTATTTTTTTGAAACATTTATGACTTTAGAATATAATTATATAGTAACTTAAAATGATATCGACACAGGTTAGGCATAGGTACCAAATTAATTACTTACTATGTTTTTTATTACTTTAGTTACGTCGGCTAAACTATTAAAGTTGTACATCCTATGGTTCACAAAAAGTTTATTAACGTATAGTCTTTATATTGATTCACCATCTAACGTATACGTAAAAGATACGTAAAAGTAATCGTATTACGTATAGGATGCATAATTTTGCATCCCTAAATAAATTTTGACAAACAAGTAATAACATTAAAAAGAAAAAATGGTCTATCTATGATGCAAATTTATTCTACAAGTCAAATTAATGAGTGGGAAGTAATACGTCTTAATAAAAAATAATTAATACTGAAAAAGAAATAAATAACTAGAGTTTTGGATGATATTAATTGTCAGAATAACATTAGTTGTATTAAATTATTTCAACACTTTCTTTATGATCAATTTAATTACTACAGAAGTGATAAATAGTGTCGTCAACTAATGAAGATAAATGACATTCTTAAAATAATTCGGGTAACTGTATTTCTGTCTATTGTAATGATAAATTGCGTTCTAGATTTGTGCCTAACAGACTATGCAGATACATACATGGATGCAGCTTATAAACAAAGAAAATCATGCAAGCGTAAATACACAACATATTTACTCAAAATGCTGCTCTTGTAAGGCACAACAAAAATAAAATGATAAATTGCACCAAATACTGTCGACAAAGGACCAGTCACATAGCTATTGCTAACCAAAATTCTTCACCATAAAGTGTAATGTAATAATTATAAATAAATAAAAATAGAAAAATGTATTAGGCACTGTTTATCCTTTTAATATCGAATGACACGGTAATATTTTATATATTAAAAATGTTTATTGATGTAACATTTCTATTTATGATAAGTAGAAACTGAATAGCCTCAACAACAAATTTATATTATTATCACAACAAAAACGACACTCTGTACATCACTACTTAATATTAAAAAACTTATGGCTATCACCAGTAACTGTAAGTTCTAACGTCGGTATTTTTTGTTACAATTAGTAAGTATATTCTAGTCCCAGCAAGATAACGTTACAGTAAGTAATAATAGTAATATTATAATTACAAAATATATTATTATTATCGCAATGTAATTCTGTGTTATTTTTAATTCAATTTCTCAAAAGTTCGCTGGTATTTTTAACTCAATTGAATATTAAAAGTCTATAAATAAATGCAACTTTCACATATTCTAATGTATTTGTTGTTGGATGTTGACTTACTGAATTAAAAAAGAAAATACAATACTTAATAAGGAGAACACCTTAATGGGGTTGCTGTAAGCAATACCGTATATTAAAGCAAAGGTAGGAATTCCTTTTCCAATCTTAATTATTTCAAAATTTTCCACCTACCTTGAATACACTTTATCCGACTATTTAAAAAAATAACAGCAGCGCACTTTAAATGAGTGGAATCAAATTGATGTTGGCAAAAAGCAAAGCTGTTTATATACCCCCATAACTGGTACAAAAAATTGTTCTGTGAACTAAGCCCATGACTTGTATTGTACCCCAAAACTCATAAGCGAAAACCAGGAAGGAAGTCGGTTTTGTTGTCTGACTGAAAGTTGGAAAATTTTCACCCTTTAAGAACCAGCGACGAGTGACAGAGAACAGGGGGCACGTTACCCGGAACGGAGTAATACACTCCTCGATTAACACACAGGGGGCAGAAGCATAATAGGCTAAAGGAAGTAATCTTTACTAATATGCTTCAAACTTCTATATTATTACATAGTAAGTCTGTACGCCATAAATATCTCTGAATGGGAAAGATGGGGGCGAGATGAAGGATAACATGAAAGGGGTTTGATAAAATTAATTTGAGTGTTTCAAAACGTACATATTGAAACGTCTTAGGTGCGCTATTAATTTCCTTTCTGAGATCCAAATTAGCAAAACATGTCTAATCCATTATCGTGTTTAATATTAGACTTCAGTTCGCCTAAAATTTACAATTCCATTTTAAAGCATAAGTGTATGGTAAATAAACCATTTTACTTTAATAAAAATGAATTTTTAATGTTACTTTTTGCTTTCAACATTCTGTTAGGGTGCATGGTGCTTCATCCATTACTGCTTTAACGCTGCACTAATTTGTATCATATAGGTACTGCGTACCATGTCATGAAAAAGCTTTTATGTAGTTTGAAACGTTATAAAGTGTATATGCCAGGTAAACAGAATAATTGTGCCGATGAACAAATCGGTAGTCAGCAGTAAATTGACCGAAAATCAACAGTAAGAGCACCTTACAATTATATGCCATGCACTTAGATTGCAATGGCTAATGTTCCATGTATGAATAAATTGTACAGAGCAACAAAATGCCTGCTATTTTCATGAATGATTGTAGATTATTATGTTTAAGGATATACGTTATCGTGGAGAAATAATATATACAGTTATGGGTGAAAATCAAGCTTTTTCAAAAGTTTTTTTTTAACAAACTTTACACATCCTCTTAATAAATGATACTTTTATTTGTTACTCGTTTGTAAACGTCAATTTATCAAAGCACCGTATTAATTAAGAAAGTATTTTTACAAGCTACTTGTAAATTTTTTGCAAATTAACTGCCAATTTTACAAGTTAGTACTTAGTAGTTTACAACTGTCAGTTTTACAAGTTAGTAGTATTATTTACATTATACAATTGTGTTTTATTTGTATCATATGTATTAACGATCATGGTACAACTGTTATTACCGGTACTACAAAATTTGGACGATGAAATAGTTGAAAGTGAACCATCTGCTGATGCAGAGACTGCTGAAGTAGAAGATAACGGCATACCACTTTAATACCTCTCTAATTACCTCTGTAATAGGAAAACAATTTTTCGAAATATCGAGTTTGTTATTAATGGCAATTTTCCTAGATGTCCATCCCCCTGCAGGTTTTAGTGATAAAATATCTCCACCTGCATCCACAACCTTAGTTGCCCCAGATCGGCGAAAAGAATGACCGGTATATAACTCTGGTTTACAATATAGTTACAGTATATATAGTTATAGTTAGAATATTGTTACAATTTTCGCAAGCAACCGATGGTCATCAGGAGCGTCCAACAGAGAAATCGTTCAACCTGTTCTTTAGTTAAACCCTTGGCCTGTTTTGGAATATAACGCTCATTCTGTCGTTTAGGAAATGCAATTATCCTTTGAAATATACAAATAATGTCAACTAAATGTCACATTTTTACGTATAATTTTAAATAAAACATAAACCTGTGAACTTTAACATTTTCCTTGATTTTTAAACAACTTTTTAGCATAGACTATTTTGCCCATAATGTATTCGAACTGAATCTAACAAATAATTGGCTCATGTAAACCAACAGAACATCTTTTGTTACCCCCAATTACATCATTTTCTTCTGCCATTTTTTGAAGTCGCCATATTCACGCTTGTACCTTGAAGATGATTTTTCTGGCAATAAACTTGAGGCTACGCTGGTGGCTTCCTTAAGAATTGCTTCTGGCACATTCATTTTCACCAATAATGGCCCAAGAGCATTGATAACTACGAGATAATTTTATCACAGATTTCGAAAGCACGTTACTTGACAACAGCCCGACGCCGTAGGCGGAGGGCTGTTGTCGAAAAGTAACGTGCTTGAGAAAGTTGTGAGAAAATTTTGAGTTATTTATCAATGCTCGAGGGGTACTCGGTGAGAAAATTTTTGCAATTTTTATGAAAATGTCATTCAAAATTATTTACTAAAAATACAATTATTCTTGTAATAATTTACTTGTTACATTCCACATAGTTTTAACTGTAGCCTCCTTCAACCCCGTACCATCCGTTTTTCTCAAATTAGCCGCCCAATCCTTGACTATCAACGCCAGTCCTTCAACTGTACCGATTTCCATCTAAAGTATATTTCTGCGTGCTGCAAAAGTTCATAAATATTTTCCAAGTATACCTAGTTTTTACTGCTAATGGTATTTTTTGGTGTACCAGGTCAATTTTACTTTATTGTCCTGGCCCAAGTGTGCCATAACGTTGATACACTCCAAGACAGCCCTGGAGGTGATCCTGGGAGAGACCAGGGCATACAAGTCCGCCTGGTTGTCAATGCAGATCTGGAAGCATGTGGTTAGGAATATGGAATAGAAATAGTTATACCACCAAGAATAAATCGTATCTGATAATTCTAGCTAGAGCTGGAATATTTTCTGTTGGTCCAGTTTTTTTCGACTTTTGGAAGTTCCATACCATTTTTGAGTTACAATAATAGAAGCTAAGAGTTTTGAGACCTGCTTTCGTTTTGTCGAAAGGAAGTCAATTGTCGACTTCATCCAGAATGTGGCTTAGGTATATCCTCACCTCACAGGAGCTGTTTTCCAAGGTTGGAGCTGCTTTCTTACGCTCTACAATAATTATGAAGTACTCGCCTAATCTGCACAAATGATGTAATACCATCCAAGCCAATGAGTGGAGCTCACAACTTTTTCGTCATTTGCAATTCCCAGTTGATTGCTTGTGAAGAATATCTCGAAGCATTCAGGGTGGATAGTTCCCACTTTATGTATTAAGCGAGCATCCTAAAAATAATCATGAAAATGTATTCAGCAGCAGGACATGGCTAGGTTTTTTGTAGGAATAGTGTGATTCACATGATTCATATGATTCATATGATCATTGTAACTCTCATATCCAAAAACCTTTTATTTGCTGATTTTATATAAATGGTAAAATGCTATTAACGAGACATTGTTGTTGTTGTTGTAGCTGGAGTGAAGGAAATTAAAACCTATCTTTTTACGGAGTCACTCACTCGTTGATTATAACGGAATACGTCTTTGGATGTAAGTTTCCGCTTAAGAGCAGTTTCCGTACCAAATTTTCAATGATACACACTGTATATTTTATTGGAAACAATCAAACCGAAATGTAGGTTAACCTTAACATGCTTACAAGATGCAATTTACTTTTTGACCTTCTGCCTCGAGCGGTAATTTAAAATTGCTTCGTGCAAATCTGGGTGAAATTCAGATAATTTCTACGTGTCAATAATTTAATTAAGTTGATTAATTAGTAATTGCAGTTAAACACACTGTTTAAAATAATGTAAAATATTTTTTAAATGAATTTAAGTGTAATTCAACTTAAATAGAAAGTAAATGACAAACATGTCTTCTTATAGAGTTGATATTAATAAACTATTTACTAAAATGGGTCAGTGTTGATCCTTGAACATACCTTATGTTTAAAAGTAAATAATTTATAAACAAAACTTTTGTTTCTTATAGGTTCTAGTTTTCCAATTCTAGAATAAATCTAGGAAGTGCTAAAATTGTAAAGCTTTTGTAATATATTTTTTAAATTAAAGATTCCTATATCATCTTCTCCTAACTATTGTTTTTTGAATGTTGCCTAGAGTTTTCACCTATAATAGCCCAAGAGCATTGATAACTACGAGATAATTTTATCACAGATTTCGAAAGCACGTTACTTGACAACAGCCCGACGCCGTAGGCGGAGGGGTGTTATCAAAAAGTAACGTGCTTGAGAAAGTTGTGAGAACATTTTGAGTTATTTATCAATGCTCGAGGGGTATTCGGAGAGAAATTTTTTTGCAATTTTTATGAAAATGTCATTCAAAATTATTTATTAAAAATACAATTATTCTTGTAATAATTTACTTGCTACATTCTACATAGTTTTAACTGTAGCCTCCTTAAACTCAGTACCATCCCTTTTTCTCATATTAGCCGCCCAATCCTTGACTATCAACGCCAGTCCTTCAACTGTACGATTTCCATCTAATGTATATTTCCGCGTGCTGCAAAAGTTCATAAATATTTTCCAAGTATACCTACTTTTTACTGCTTACAGGATTTTTTGGTGTATTTACTTCTATAATTTTGTCGATTGAAGCACTGTTCACCAAACCGTGACGAAAGTGATAGACATTTTAAATTGTTACAATTATTATAGAAGTGTCAAAAAAATTTTGTTCGCTGTCAACGTACGATGACATAAGTGATAACTACCCAGTACCCATGGGCTGTTATCAGTGTAATGTGACTATTATTGGTTGGTTTTGCACACGTGATTACAAATAGAGAAATCTAATTGGATTGTTTTTGCGTCAAAAAATTTTCGCCAAAATAAATTAACAATGAAATAAACGTAATCACGGTAGCGCTTCCAAAGCTTACAACAAATTATTGTAGATTTTTTTGTAGTCGAAATTTGGATATCTATCTGATATATTTACAAATGAATAACAAATAAAAAATATAACAATACATACAAGGTAACTGTTTTTAGTGGCTCCAGAAGGTGACAGGCTCGTCTACGACTCGTCAGTCATATCCTTCTGTCCGACAGTAAAAACTCTTACCATGCTAGTGGTGTTGTATACTACAGAGAGTTCCAGAATGATTATCCGTGCCGCTTCATAATGATTTTTTATGTGCCGCCTTTCTATTTATAGTATCTGCACTAGAATCATGAGCGCAGGCAAGGGAATTTGCTGGTTTGATTTGATTTGATCCATGCCATGGTACGTCAGTAAATATAGGTTATGTTAAAAATAAACAAAGACAATTTATTAAAAATAATATAGTTATTATTTTGTATTATTCTATTCCTATGTGTCACCAGTATAACCTATTCAAACTGTGAATTGTGGAGCGTTAAAAAACATTAATTTATGGTTCTTATATTAATTTCAATATTAAGAAATACAAAATTACCAACCTGATTTAGGACTCTCTAAAACTGTATAGTATTGAAAAATACTCTTTTACTTCAGTAAAACAATTTAAACACGAAAAATGCTAAACGCCACTGAGTCAAACGTCAAATGCTGTCAAATATGAACATTTTCAAATTGACAGTTAAAAAGAAAGTAATTTTAGCAAATGGAAATAAATTTTTATTATATTCAGGATAGACTGCGTTCCCGTACCGTACAATCATTCTGGAACCCTCCGTATATCAACATCATTTGGAAAGAAAAATTATTAGAATAAATTGAATTTAATGAGAACTTTTATACGCTTGTTTCATATTAACATTTTTTTTCAAGTAAATTTTCCAGTAATTGGTAGTGCTTACTACAAATTTATATTCTAAGTTAGACACCCCTACCGGGTGATAGGTTTTTTAAGTGACGTAGTAGATATAAATACTTACATAAATTCCGCAATCCCTTCCCGCTATCCATTCTTTCTATATAAACGAAAACACGACCGGCGGTGGGTTAAAACTTTTCGCTCGCAATAAATAAGACGTTGTTTTCCGTTCTCTGTCTAGTGGTGGGTTTTTCAGAGCGTTCCATTTGACGATGTTATATACCGTTAGAGAGCCTGGAGCAGCACAGGGAGGATCCCAGACGACGAAAAACCGAACGTATAGCACAATAATTTATCGGCGAATTTACGGTGGCTCTACGCTTTTTACGAGCCCATACCCGTTTTTAAGAGGGAGGTGATTAAAATATCTGATAAAACAAACGCGACGCCAGACAGAATGAGACTTTTTACTGATCACGACTGTTTGTAATTTATTTTAGATATAAGGTACTGGCAAAACCCATTGGTAGTACAAAATAGCCATTAACATTCATTTCTGATATACAGGGTGTTTCTAAAATACTATTTTACACTGACACAGTATGTAGTACTCATCAAATGGTCATTGTGGTCATTACAGACTCTGGGCCCGACTGAAATTAGATATTTTTTCTAGTTATTATAGAAAACTGTAAATAATAAACAGATGAAATTTGGGACATTTATACTTTTTATGCTAAATTTTATTTAAATGACAATTCTGTGAAAGACTATTACAAAAAATTAATTGAGGAAGCCGTTACTATGTGGTAATTGAACATCTTGTAGAACAATGAAAACACGCTTCTATGTATTTTACCACTATATATTTTTGTTTTTGCAAAATTTGTGACTGCAGTTTCGACTTACAAAGTTATTTTCAAACAGTGATTCAAAATAGAATGAATTACAACCGGCCAAATTTCTATATATAACTACTATCAGGTAAGAAAAGAGACAGTATTTTAAGGCATATTTTACAATTTTTGAGAACTTAACTATGAATATAATAAAGTAATTTATACAGTATTGGTACAGGGTTTACCAGATGTAAATAAGGGTGAGTAAATAAGGTCCAACTGGTCATTTAACAAATTGAAATTATTATTACTATGGTATTTGTGAATTTCTAGGAATTCTAATATATCTAATTTACTGCCTTTAGTGGAGCAGTGTAGGATTTCTATGGTATTTAATTCCGGAAACTTATGATTATTTTCTATACAGTGGCTTGCAAAAGAGGAGTAATTTTTCTGTAATCTGAATGAACGAAAATGTTCAAGGTAACGAGTTCTAAAGTTCCTACCACTCTGTCCAATATAGACGCTATTACACTCTACATTTTACCTTATAAACTCCAAATTTATTATATTGGTCGCTTACATCTTTGGCGTTATATAGGATATTTGATAGCTTATTGCGGTTTAAAGACAATTTTAATATTTTGCTTAGGTAGGATATTGGCTATTTTCTCTGATAATTCTCCACAGTATGTTGCATAGGTGTACCTGTTTGTTCTGTTGTAGGATATATTAATTGGAAAGTGTATTTTTTAAGTTTTTTTCCGATAAGTTTTCTAATAGAATGTCGAGAAAAGTTATTTCTAATTCCAATATCTTCAATAATACGTAATTCCTTCTCTCGATCTAAATCTGATAAAGGCAAGGTAAAAGCTCTATGTATCATTGAATTATAGGTCGCCATTTTATGTTGATACGGTTGATATTATGTAATACCAGTGAATGTTATTGGTTTACAGAATACTGAAAAAATGAATAAGTTAACATCAGAAATAGAGTCCAAGAAATTAATTTTGTTGTTTTCTTCAGTCTCTAAAGTAAATTGTATTTTTGGGTGTATGCTATTTATATAATTCAGAAAATCGACAATCACCATTACTATTACAAAAGTTAGAGCACTTCACAAATTTTTCTGCCATGATATTTTGCAAACTCACATTACTCGAAAATGGTTGCCGGTATCGATTTAAAAAATGAGGTTTTTTACGTAAAAGTGACGAACAATTATCAGTCTAAAGTATAAAAATTAAATAATGTTGAACCAAAATAAAATTACAGATTTGTGGTCATAGCTGTTCCAAATTGGATATTTATACGTCTTTGTAACGTAGTGTAGTACATCATTGTATTATAAAGCTCGGGGAAGTTTGTTTTCCTAAAATTATATGATTTATGAAGTGGATGAAATGAAAACTTTTGAAGATGTTGAGCGCATAACTCAGTTATTATTGGAAGATATGCCGTTGTAAGTCAATGTTGGGGGGTGCTGCATATTTCACGCAAAGTAGGCGTTTTCGACATTTCATAAAAATAATAAAGTTATTCCTTTGCAGTTAACTTTGCTTTGCTAGTTAACTTTTTGGTTTAATTCCTATATAAAGAAAAATATAAACACTTTAAGGTAGTAGTACAGTATTTAATAGTTAGTCTTTAATATGTTAACAAAAACAGATAGTTAATAATTATGTACGTAAACAAAAGCGTTCATAATTCAGTCCGCACACACACTGCACGAACTGATATAATTATTACATACGTAGTAAGTACTGCGAGAATTGTTTTAAAATTTACTATGTGATCTGTAAACTAAACACAAACCCATCCAATGCGGGCATAATTTAAACTTTATTGTTACAATTATCATTGGTTGCGCTCCCATTGTATTATTTATCGAAAATATCAATAATTGTTGCCATTAGTCCTCGAACTATTGAATGGGCTCGGGATACCATAATATTGAGTGAATTGATATCAGCTTCAATTATTTAATAGTTAAGTCTGTTAACCAAAACCGAGTTTGTAAATCGTATCGCTTTATCAACCATTGATTTAGTTTCCATAACATCCCGTTTAGTCCGTCGTTCTGGGTGAGCCGTCGATTGGAAAACACATTTCACTGCCTAGTTGTTGGCTAGCCACCATAAAAAGCGTGTTAAATCTATAACAATGTAATAGCCAACAATGATAAAAGAAAAAATACATTTTATAACACCTCCCTAAAATTTTTACTAACATAATAGATATCTATAAAACTGTTTTTTTTTTTGTTTTAATTCACACCATCTTAAGAACTTTGTGTTTGTAGTTTAACAATATACATTGGGTATTTGACAGAATATACAGGGTGTTAGTTAAACATGCAGCAAAAATTCAAGAGGTTATTCCTTGGACTATTCTAAGGATATTTTATCCTTTGATGATTTTTGAAAAAGCGCTTTGTTGCGAAGATATAGGGCGAAAAAAAAATTCAATAAATCCAATTTTGGTATTTTTCACATTATTAATGTAGGTGAAATAAAAGCATGGCGTACCTACTACACTGGACGTATCAAGTAAAAGACATGTAAGAAAAAGGAGTTGTTTTCTCTTACCAACATCCCGTGATACTTCGGAGTGATTATTTTGTATGTTTTTGTATGTTGTGTTTTTGTAGTTTGTATGTGTCGCATTTGTTAAGATTGATTGACGTTTGGCTAGTTGACGTGTAAACGGTTGTTAGTGAAGTCCTCTATCATGGCTCGCTATACGAATGCCGAGATGGCTGACATGCATTTTATTTATGGACTTGCTGATGGCAATGCATTAGAAGCTAGGGGACTGTACATTGAACGATTTCCTAACCACATTGCTCCCGATAGAAAAATCTTTCAAAGTATTCATCAACGTCTTCGAGAAACGGGAACATTGAAGCGAAGTGGAGGACCAGGAAGGCCAAGGACTGTAAGAACGGTAGACGTAGAAGAGAATGTGCTGGACATGATAGAAGAAGATCCAGGTACTGCTACGCGAAGAATTGCAAATACTTAATTGAACTGTTTGGATATTCTGAGAGATAATTTGTTGTACCCATACCACATTCATTTCCGATGGGGCCATCCAAAGTCATTAGTTTATACTAGGCCAGTGGAAGATGTGGACGATTTAAGAGATCGGATAATTGCTGGGTGCAACTCAATAAGAAACGACCTTGGTGTTTTTGAAAGAGTTCGGGAGTCTATGAGGAGAAGATTGGATGGTTGCATCCGAACTGGAGGTAGCCATTTTAAACAATTCTTGTAGGTTCAGAAATGTTACAGGTAATTTTTAGTAATAAATTGTTATTGGTTGAAAATTTTTTTCGCCCTATATCTTCGCAAAAAAGCGCTTTTTCAAAAATCATCTATTCTAAGGATAAAATATCCTTAGAATAGTCCAAGGAATAACCTCTTGAAATTTCGCCGCATGTTTAACTAACACCCTGTATAAATAGTAATAATTCGTGTGTTTATTCTTGACTTCAATAAATCAAACCGTCTCCAAAGAGAGGGTCAGCATGTTACCCAAATATTCGGTAGAAAATTTTTTTTTCTGCAGCATATTGTGTTGATATCATTAGACAACAACAAAATGCTACTACAATAAAATACTTTACAATGAAAACGATAAATTAAGGGTCTTACCCGTTGGACAACACTTTTGTTTTTAATATTTTCGTACCTTTCAGTACAGAAACTTATTTTCTAATTATTTTAATAAAAAAGGCACTTATCCGGAGTCACATCGCTCGCGGGCCAGTTTTTGAGAAAGAAATTACTTAATGGAGATGCCTAAATATTTAATACGAACACAGAGTGGGCGCTATAAAAAGTACCTATATATGGCGATGGCGAAGTTTTTGTCAAAAGTTTCAGTGTAGGTAATATCTCTTGTCTTCAAAATTTCTAAGAAAAAGAATGTTTATACCTTTGACATTTTCTGTATCTTGGAATAAGTATTTCCGAACCACTGCTTTTTTATTTTAAATTCTTTTTCTTATTCTCTGAGGAACCATCACACAAAATTTTGACAGACAACCTTGTACAGCAAAATTAAATATTTACTGTGTATAAACACACTCAATAGTGCAGACTCTAATAACAATAAATAATCAATATTGTATAAATACGTAACAAAGCTTAATAAATATGATTTTTTTTTTGGAAACCCTTAATGAATTTTTATAATAAATATTTTTATTTTTTTTTGTTCTTTTAGTGTATAATTATGAAATCCAATGACGAATCAACTCATTCTCTTTCTATTCCACCATTTGAAAACTTGTAAAGAAAATTATTTCCAAAGAACCGAGCGTCCTCCGAATAAAACCTGTACTTCTTTAACCGATGCCAGCGCAATCAAAAGCCCTGTTATTATCCTTTCTGAATCGATAGAGGACTTTGGCGGTCCGGTCCGACCGTGTGCAATTCGGCATGCAATACTGTGCCGACCACAAGCTCCGTTTGATGTCGAATTCTTGATCCGGTCAAAGAAGGCGATTCTTTAATTATCCTTCGAGCGTCCGCAACAAACGGAATTTAAGTTGAGCGCAATTTGCCCGGGGAAAAGGGCCTGGAATTGCGAAATGGCCCCGGAGTCAGTCGGCCAGGGCCAGCTTGGAGAGGAATTTATATAATTTCCCCCTTAATTCGAGTTGGAAAAATATAGAGGTTGCCCGGAGTGGTCGTGGGGTTTCCGAATAAAAGTGAACGATTAATAGAAGAACCTTTTTTATTTTAATGAATTAAACAGGGCTGGTCGAAAGTACAGGGCATATTTATTAGAAACTCTTGGGATGAACCAAACTAGTAACAAATTGCAAACTAGTGGAAACGATTAATAATTTTAATTAAAAAAACTATTATGATTCGATCGACCTCGATCGAATATCAAAATCGAAAATTATGAAATTTAGTGAGGCGAGACGAGAGTGAGAGAAAACTATTTTTCAAAAAGTGGCACGTCTCGAAATAACTGTTTTTCACCTTCAGGGCACAAGCAAATTTGTTTTTAAACAACCAGTACTAAATGTTTTTCCCGCATTACTACTTACTGCTATTACTGGGGGTCCCAATATTCGACGGTACTCTTTTAACGTAGATATACTAGATACAAAATTATAACGTATACCAGAGGATGAGAGGATGATTGTTGTAACTGGTACAAAGTATAGTTCTTGAATATTTCCAAAACTGTTTAATAAATATTATTTACAGCTGTAAAAAATATGCCTTCCAATGTTTCCAGTTAATGTGTTTAACATGCTTAGTCAAATAAATTATATGACACACACATAGCATTTAGCAACTTCATCAAGCGGTTTGCTTCAACGGGAAGAAAATTAGTTGCGAGTTTCGTTGTACTTATTGTTGTGCCAATCTTTCTTTTTTTTATTTTCAATGATAAAATAAACCATAGCAATAAATATATCTACGAAGTAACTATTCGTCTATTTACTTTGCTTGGTTAAACCATGTTCCAAGTATGGTGAAATCAACGACGAGATTGATAGTTAGTCCAATAAAGAGAGACGTACAGATGCGGCTGTTTAACTGATAGAACTGAGACCCCTAATATAAATCAGCTGAAACACAAAACTTATAGTTTAAGAGTTGTTTGACCATGACACGACTTGCATTTAGAACCGGTTTTGAATGAAAATGTAAGTACATACTTACTAACAAAATAGTTACCAGTTGAAAAAGCAGACGATAATGGAGACGCTTCTTAAATTAAGTATCAAACCTTTTTAAAATGTAAATAGCTTACAGTGTGACATTGGAAAACGTTATATGTTAAATATCTGAAAAACTAATTGCAGAATTCGTATTGGATCACTTGCTATCGCTCAGGATCCCATTCTCCTACTCGTTTGGCACTGATGTCCTGCCACAGTTGTATTACACGATATAATATTTTTTGAACGGGGAGAATTTAACTGGGCCCTCAATGTATTGTACATTTGGGTAGGTACGACCCTGTGACGCAGCTATACAGTAAAAAGAAGTAAATTACGCACCCTCCACCATAGTTAATCCTCATGCCGGCTCGGATTACGTTGCTTGAACATTTTATGTACGCTTTTCCCCATGTTTCCCTTGAAAGGTAGATAACTTTCTCTTCTGCTATTTGCTCTGCATTATTGGAAAAAAAATAACGGGTAAGACCTCACACGACACGTTTTTATTGAAACTTGAAAATAAGTATTACAAGACACAGGATTATTTCCAATAGGTTTATGAACAAAGTGCTTTTGTTCGTAAGTGAGTTACAAATCCTGCTAAATGAAATTAAAATTGTTATCTCAAATTTTCTGCTAAAAGGCAAATGTATATTTTTTACTATGCCTTTACTAGTTTACTATTAATTATACAAACGAAAAATATACCTGGTGACATGGACATATTATTCGATCAGCCAATTTGTTATTCCTTCTGTATATCTAACAACCCTATTAGTTATTTACGAAATACCCGCTAACATAACATTCAAACAAAAAAAAAAACTGTTGATGTCCTCTGTTTGATCGAAGACCTACTATAGAATTTTCATTAACTGATTTTATACAATATGCATGTATATTAAGATAAAAAAATTATTATCGGAGGTAAATAGTGTAGCTATGTTAAAATTTCAAATAATCTTTTCTGCCCATTTTGGTAACAATAAAATGATTATACAAAGTAATATTTAATTATATAAAATCTGTATTTAGTATTTAGTCAGTTCTACGGAGATTCTAAGTAAGAAATATACAGGGTGTCTCAAGTTTTAATCGGGAAAATTTAATAAGCGACAGAACTCCCAAAAATAAAAATAAAGTTCATATGAACTTCTGTGTTTTAAAGGTTCGTTTTCGAGATACAGGGTGTAAAAATAAAACACCTTTTATTTTCAAATATCTCAAAAACTACTTGGGCGTTTTTGATAAAACTTGGCACGTTTTTAGTGATAAATAAGGGGCTTAATTTTATTAATAAGATTTGATTTTATTATTCCAGGGGCGACGCGACGCTAGGGTATCCCTAACAGATATTTTAAGAAAAATTTGAATACGCCACTGTCTTACATTTCGAGTAAATAATAAAATTTGTTTATCCGTCCAGCTTTGAAAAAATAAATTTACGGTAAATTTATTAACCCTTTGTTTGTTGTTTATCAAAATCCTCCCAATATTTTGATAAACCACAAAGAAAGGGTTAATAAATTAAAACAATCGGGGGTAGGTATACCAAATTAACTGCGCGGATTGTAATGCCGTGTATGTGGGTCAAACCGGTAGAAATATTGAATAGAGTAAAAGAACATAAAAAAATCCATATTAAATAACGCAAAAAATTCTGAAGATTTTCGACGCATTGTATAATAATAATAATAATAATAATAATATCTCTACCCCTCATTCTAATCACAAGAATTAGCCCGAAAGTCTGAGACTTGTGTGGGAGAGGGGGCGGCATATTATTATTTCGCGGGCCGCATTTTCGCCTCAGGAACGATTTACGTTGGTAGGCCCTAACCACCATTCAGTGCTGGAATGAGAGAAACCTGGAAAACCTCATTAGTTAGGGGGTATAGAAAACAATCATTTTATAGATCAGAAAAAGGTACTGCATTGTGAAAAGAAAGGAAAGCGCTTAAATCTGTTAGAGCAATTAGAAATTAAAAAATCTTTAATTATAAATCCTTGTACTACGAATGATCAGATATATTTTACAATTTCGCCCTTCTTAGAAAACGTACTAAAAACTCGGGCTTTACCAGATGGTGGGATCAATCAGGGGTAGGTGCTTGTAAACAAATAAATAACGAAAACGTGCTTGGAAACATTTAGTAATAGACATTACTCTATTGAAAAAGGCCTAATAAGCCGAAATACTAGTACTTATATAGAGTGTTTTCTATGTGTTTCTTGGAACATCTAAATGAGATCAATGTTTTTCTCAAAACAATTATTTTCACGATGTTTCATAAAGAACCATCCGCTTCGAGTATCCACTTTACTAAAAATAATAGCAAACTTACAAAAAAGCAGTGACATGCTCAATATTTTTTAACACCATGGATCTCAAAAACGAAACTTTAAAATATACAAGTATATGAACTTCCCTTTTTATTTTAGCGAGTTCAATCATAGAGCCTAGATATTAAATTTTTCCGATTAAAACCTGAGACACATTCTATAGAAATACGCAGATAAGACATCAGAGTTGATCGAGTTTATTATTAGCTAAAATAGAATAAACTCATGTCGGAAGAATTTCTCGTGCTTAACAGTTATCCAGTTGCATTTATAGGGGGTGCAACTGTCTAATCACAGAGTACTTATTATGAAATGTATGGGATTGACGTCATTCTCATATCCGCGATATTTGTGACTGATATTAATTTTAAAGGTAAATATACCCAGACACGTTACAAATAACAAAATTTACTAGATAGATCATATTTATTACGTTGTAAAACTGTTGAAAGTCATAATCTACCTACTATTTGAAAAACATCCGTCAATCCCTCAATAAACCCGCACTATAGCGTTCTATTTGAAACAGATGAAATATGTGAGAGAGAGAGAGTTAAAATTGTTTTCTTTTATATAAGAATTTAATTCTCCAAAAAAAAAAGTTATACACCACAAATATTATACACACAATATTTTGTATATAAATAGATATTAGAAAAGGAATTGGATGACTTGATACGCCATTGGCCAGTCCCTCCATCCCAGACATACTTCTCAAGTAAGTTACTCGTGACCTAACGTTTTTTTTCGGTCAGATGCTAGGGACACTCCACCCAACTACCCCAGAAATGGAAAGGTCCTAAGAAGGTCCCAAAGTAACCGAGGACGTCTTGCCTTTCACGCACTAAACATCGCGAAGGTTTCACGGCCAATAAACTCAGAACGCAAATGACCCGTTCCCAGTCGACCCGATCTTTTAGAAGCCGGGCTGGGAGGAAGCGAAAATATAACGTTATATATAGATAGACACCAGGGTGTCGTCACACGAGGCTTGCCAGATTTTAAATCACAGGACATCGGAATATAAATCTTTATCAGGGAAATGTCGCGGAATTGATTTTTTTTATTCCAGTAACGAGTGCTTAGTAAATGTCAGCGGGGTGGGTTTTACAGATGGTTTTTATTTAGGTAAAAAATGGGGTATTGAAATAAGATTTCTCTCATAGTGATTTTTCGGCGATTTTCATTTATTTGCAGCAAAACAGAAATTGAGTAAATATATCAAACGTCATAGATTTTGACTTATAGATTTTTTACATATCTAGTTCCTTTTTAGCATTTATATTGTTGTTTTCGAAGCTATATAAAAGAACATAATATTTTCCCTGTACAAGTTGTTTTCGATTCAGCTTATTTAATATATAACTTATAGGGATGTTACACACTACACTATAGAGAAATTATATTGCAATACAAATAATGTTCGCTGATGGTACTTTATGGGGTAGATAATCATATAATGAGAATGATGCTGAGTACTGAGAATGATGCTGGTACTGAGAATGTGAAAAAAATAAAATGCGATCTTCCAAAAAAAATGATGGTCTATTGAAGAGGGCTGGTGTGTAAATTGAAATAACTCCTTTATTTTTTGATATAACTCTATCGAACTATACATTTTTGAAAAGAGGAAAAGTATCTCTATCGAATGGTAATATAATCTACAGGGTGTTCCGTTTAAAAAATGATCACAATTTTGAATTAAAAAGTGGCAATTTTTTTTCAAGCACCTGTAGAAGTAAAACAAACTAGTACCAATGACAAAAGAAAACTTTTTATAAAATTAAGAGCACCAGTAAAACCGCTCTTCGCTATCTCATTTTGGCTTGAAGTTATAAGCCTTTAAAATGTATCACATTATCTTGGGACACCCTGTATATTATTATCTGCTGTCCAATTTTTACTCTGCATATTTAATTTACTGGTCGCATTTATAGGAAACACCAAAATTTTAAAAATTATATATTCGTGGCAATAAGATTGATGAAACTACAGATAACAAAACGCATTTTGCTAATGTTTAATTTCGATTTATAGTTTACAATTAGTTTGCAACAAACTCCTGGAGTTCGTTTTACTTGTAGGCGTTAATTTTATTTCATACAGTTTCTTCGATTTATTTTTTCATTTAATCACTATGTACATGATCGAACAATGTATAAAATCTCTACAAAAATGTAACAAAAATCAGTACTCAATTATATCATACAGCATTCGTTTTATAGCATATTTTTGGATATAGAAAAAAGATATGAAATAATCAATTAATTAAAGAAGTCAGTCTTAAAAAAATGTTTCAAGGCAGCGATATCTTGTAGGCCAATTGACCATTGAAATTGAAAAATTGATCTCAATAAGATCTTCAAAACAGGTACATTTATAAGTTTCTTCAGTAGCAATTATTATTTGGCATCAAATTTCGAGGAAATTTTCTCAAAATCTATACATAAATCCATCTCCTGTTTTAATAATATGCCAGATATGTTTATCCAGTATTCTCAATGTAGACCTGTGTGATTTTATTTTTCTATATCCATGTTGTCGTTATAGAAGACTCTTTTAAAGACTGATTACGTAACAAAAATATGTTTATTTAAATATAATGAATGTTTAGTTTAATATCCGCAGGCGCAGGGTTTTTCCTTCTACCCTTTTTAAATTTATATTTATTTAAATATTTTGTTTTAGAATAATTAAAAAATCCCGGCTCTAAAATGTAATTGCATGTCGACGTTCTCCCAATTATTTTAATTGCTAATATCCAGGATAATGAAAAGTACTGAGAGCAGATGTTCCGGATCCTACGGAAACGTTATAATCTTATTTCATACAATTCCGATGCCGGGTATTAGCTAAATACAGCTATTATGAATAAATTAGTTGCTTCAAAATGTAAAACGTGTTCCACATAAAATGAGGTCTGGAGAGTGATTTCGAACTAATTGGATTTAAATATTTTACGGCAAAAATAAAGGCGGTATTGAATGAATAATGCATTCCGTAAATGACTTAATCGAGTGACATTTGAATAAAGTTGTAATAATACAGGAAGAGAGCACTTAACATATTTCGTTAAATATGAAAAAATACTTGAATTGCGTGCAAGAAGAATAAAGATGTATTTTATTTAATAATATATAATACATAAATATAGGATATATCTAATTTGCACAAAACTAGAAAAAACTTTTACGTTCTTTACCGCAAATGTAGACAATGTGTCATGGCACTGCCGTCAACATTTTGAATAAAAGCGGTCATAAAAAGTCCACAGACTTCTTAAGACTATTAAAAATGAATGCCAAAAACCACAATTAGAGATCCATGAAGCGGACCATCCCGAAATACTACAGTATTTTTGTGACAATTTATAGGCAGTATGTACCATTTTGAGCAAAATTTTAAGAATTCAATACCAATTTTTTTATTGGTCAGTTTTTTTTTTTCAGGAAATAAACAGCTAGATACTAAAATATTTAGAGATAAATAAAAAATATCCCTTAGGTATAGTTTTGAGAATATGTATGTATGTACAGGGTGAGTCACCTAAGACTGTCTGAGGTCTGTTACTTAGTTGCTATAGAATATACATTTTATGTACACCAGTCAGAGCTATCTTTTAAAATAATTTTGAAACATACAGGGTGATCCAGTGCAGAGGGGTGAACCAAAGTTATATTTTTTAAATGGAACACTGTATTTTTCAATAGTATTCAATTCGCTTTTCGTTTACCTGTAAAATGATATTTTATTTTTGAAATTCGGATTCGGATTCAGTTATCTTAAATAAACGCATTTTACAGGGGCGCACTAAAAAAATCGCCGAGTAATCTTCAATGTACAAGGAAAAGTATTTTGCAGACACGTAGTACTATATTCGTTCCTCATCGCTACGGTTCTGAAATCTGCATTTTTTGTTAGGTATTATTCACAGGAGTATTAGTTTATCAATTTTGAAACAGCTGAAATTCCCTCGATTTTCTGAAAAACTGTTAAGTTTAGATATGAAAAGTAAACAAGTTGAAGTTATTTATCTGTCCTTTTCAATGGAGACAAGAAATGCAGGGTGTTTCATATAAAAAAATTGAGTTTCAGCTGTATGATGAAAATCGATAAACTACTACACCTGTCAAAGATTTTCTGTACAAAAAAAATGCAGACTTCAGAACTGTAGCGATGAAGTACTAGGTGTCTGCAAAATAATTTTCCTTAATCGCTGAAGATAACTCCTCGCCGAGTTTTTAGTGCGCTCCTGAAAGATGGCTTTTTTGAAGATAGTTTGGCAACGCCGTATCCGAATTTCAAAAATAAAATATCATTTTGCAGGTAAGAGAAAGGGGAATTGAATACGATTGAAAAATAAAGTGTTCTATTTAAAAAAATATAAGTTTGGTTCACCTCTCCGCACTGGATCACCCTCTATGTTGCAAAATAATTTTAAAAGACGGCCCTGAGTGGTGTATACATAATGCCCTAAAAGAAAACAATGTATATTCTATAGCAACTGAGTAATGGACTGAGGCGTCTTAAGTGACTCACCCTGTATATAGCCTGACTTTTGGAGTAGTAGAGTATGGAGTAGTATGGAAACTTTTAGTATAAGATAAAGGACGATAAATATTAACCTGAAATAATTTCTGAAGGATTCGGAATATGGCTGCAGCAAGCTTTTCTGCAATAAACTGACAGAACTATAAAACTAATACTTTTAATCACATGCAGTGGCGCAAAATTAAGATTTGGAAAAGTGGTACATGAAGATTATTTGTTAAAAAAATTACAGTAAAACAATTTTTAATTTGCTTAATTTTCATCTAACTGAGGGTCGCTAGTAGAGCAGGACAAGTTTACAAATATTTTTACACTTCCTTGACTAGTTAAAAGTTACAAAAAGCAGCTAGTCCACTATTCAGCAGTTGGCGATCAAATAAGGATCTCGAATAATTCTGAAAGCCCCAGATAAAAAAATATATTCTTACAGATAAGTTAAGAAGTCATTTCAAAAAGTTTCAAAGTTTTATATACAGAATGTTTCCTAATGTAGTGCCAAAAATCCAGAGACGTATTCTGTAACTAAAATTAAGGTAATTTTATAAAATAAACATAGAGTTCTAAGTCCACCGTTTTCAGGCTACAGGGTTTTGAAATAAAAAAAATCAATCCAAAACTTGTAATTTCTAAACCACTGGAGATATTTTTAACAAAATGAACTAGTTATTACGTAATAGTATACCTACTAAGGAATATTATTAAACATGTCTACATATAATAAAAATACTTATTAAAAAAATCAGTTTTATCGCTAAACGGTAAAGGATGTGAAAAATTCTGTGGGGATAAAAATAGGCATAAAAAGACACACTTTATTTGTAATATTATAGAGGATGATTACACGAAAATGATAGAAACCAAAACTACGCCACTGATTATTTATGTAAACTGATTTTTTTTATTTTATAGCTACTAAAATAATACAAATCTATACCAAATTAGTTAAAAATATGTCAAGTTGTTGCCACTAGAAAACGTTCTGTATATACCATTTTTATATTTTTTTAAGTTTCGACAGCGGTATTCTAAAAGTGGTATTTGAGAGCAATGGTTAATTAACAACAATGAAACTAGATGTCTAGATGATGCGTACCTATACTATATTTTTGTATTAATTTAATTTATTTTATTTATAACACACTCCTAATTACTTTTAATTGGTTAAAAACTATTTTTAGTCACTAGACATACGGCTTCAGTATGTCTGCTCCAGTATGTCTGTAGGTATGTATTAAGAGCCTTAATAAAAGCTTCGATTACTAGTGTGGTAAATTTTAAAATCGAGCAATCCCAGAATATTTGTAATTGAAGTATCTACACAAAGCGTTAGCGTGTTAAACGGTATTACTTCTCTCTAAAGGGGATTCCGAGAATAATGTATCTTCCAGTGCGAGATCCCGCACCACGACACATTTTTCTTACACTGCAATACCGTAATCTCGACAATTTATCTGGAACTTTGGGAAATTTCGACAAGCAGAACCACCGCGTCCAATCGCGGCAATCTCAAAACGACGGGGCCGTTACAATCAAACAAAACCCGGCGCTCTAAGTGTCATTTATCCCAGCACCGCCTTCGGGACCTTGTTATTCTGGATTATCATAATACCTACCGGGAGAATTCAGCTAGGGCCTGCCATCAGAGGCGAGCTCGCTGCGCCCCCTTGGATGTGCCGCTATCGATAAAGATTATAGCCGCCTTGATCCCGTTGCTCTTAAAATATTTTGTGCTGGGAGATATGGTGAAGTATTCCATGATTTTCTAAGAAAAAATACGAAAGATACGAGTTCGCAATGTAGCCTGCTATATTTATTTAATATCGTAATAAGTATGAAGACATTTATTTATTTATTTATTTATTTGTGATACACCATTGAACAGACAGAATCCAATTAATGAATGGGAAAAACGCTATCCAGTAAATGTATGTACAAGGTGGCCCGTTTAATATGGGCCTATACCTTATCTTAGAAACTACAAGTCCCATGGAAAAAAAAATATATGAAATTGTTTTTTTCAAAGTTATCTTGAATTTTTTAATATTTTCAAATATATAACCTGTTTATATACAGGGAATTGAACTAAAATTCCTTTTTTTAAATAGTACACCCTATATATTATTACATTTTCAGAAAGCCCTCCTAAAGACAAGTTCAATGATATATGACATGATGGGTCTGACGCCCACCGTTTCGGAGTTATTGAGAATTATCTTCAGGAAATACCACATATTAAAATCGTGCTAGAAAAGTTAATAATTAAGTTTTTGAGCATCAACTTGCGCCAAGAGAATTCTAATTTTATTTACTTTATTATGTAATTACTCAATATTCAATTTATAAAAAAAAAATTACCGTGTTGCCACATTTCGAAAACCATAAATTCTCACGATTTTTTCAAATGGAACACCCGTATATTGTTACATTTCTAGAAAGCCCTTCTATCGACAAATTCAGAGATATTGATGGGTTTGTATCCCATCGTTTCTGAATGATTATCCTCAGAATAGGTATGGGATTTTAATATTGGCTATTTCCCGAAGATAATACTCAATAACTCCGAAACGGTGAGCATCAGACCTATCATATTATATATCATTGAGCTTCTCTTTAGAAGGACTTTCTGAAAATATAATAATATATAGGGTGTGCTATTTAAAAAAAAGTATTATCTTCGGGAAATAGCCAGTATTAAAATCCCATATTCTGAGAATAATTATTCAGAAACGATGGGTTACAAACCCATCATATCATATATCTCTGAATTT
Organism: Pogonocherus hispidulus; assembly: GCA_963924545.1. NCBI lineage: Eukaryota > Metazoa > Arthropoda > Insecta > Coleoptera > Cerambycidae > Pogonocherus > Pogonocherus hispidulus. Next base: position 42,860,684 of record OZ004698.1, on the reverse strand, counting down.
GTCGATAGAAGGGTTTTCTAGAAATGTAACAATATACAGGGTGTCCCATTTGAAAAAATCGTGAGAATTCGTGGTTTTCGAAATGTGGCAACACGGTAAAATTTTTTTGTATAAACTGAATATTGAGTCATTAGGTACATCAAAAAGTAAATAAAATTAGAATTCTCTTGGCGCAAGTTGATGCTCAAAAACTTAATTATTAACTTTTCTATCACGATTTTAATATTGGCTATTTCCTGATGATAATTCTCAATAACTCCGAAACGGTGGGCGTCAGACCCATCACGTCATATATCATTGAACTTGTCTTTAAAAGGGCTTTCTGAAAATTTAATAATATATAGGGTGTGCTATTTAAAAAGAAGGAACTTTAGTTCATCGCTCTGTATTATAAACAGGTTATAAATTTGAATATATTAAAAAATTGAAGATAGCTTTGAAAAAAACAATTTCATATAATTTTTTTCCATGCGACTTATAGTTTCTGAGATAAGGTATAGGCCCATATTAAACGGGCCACCTTGTACATATAGAGTACAAAACGTGTGAAAAACAATAATGAGTAAGTATATAAAACATCTAATAAGTAAAAAATTGAATACAGTGAAATAAATCTATTTTGTCTTCAACACAATAATAATTACTACACTACGCGTATATTGCGTATATTCTCATGACGAACATGAATGAATCAAAAAGTCATCCTGGGTTCTTCATATAGAAAACTGAATTTTCATTTGTCCGTATGCTCTTGGGCATACGTAAACGGTATGTTATCTTGTTTTTCAGCAGTTTTATAACAAAAAGTTGTATACGCATTGGCAGCCTGTTCGGGAAAGCGGAAATTTTTTATTCAAATACAAGTTCACGTGACCATAACAACTTTTTGGACCACTCTGGACCCACGCTAATAGTATGGAGGAGTTTCCGAGGAATTTTTTGTATTGAACTTCATTTTAAAATACATGGCAGCCTGACTAAAATCGTAATGTATACGTATGCGACTAAAACGCATAATTTGCGAACACCAAATGAAATTTTTTTTATACGTATGAAGAACCCGGGATGACTCTTTGATTCATTCTTTTTCGTCATAAGAATATACTCATTATAATACCCTCCAAAAGGAATACTGATTAAAATCACAACCAAAAATCTGTCACTAATTGCCGATCTATTATCAGCAATCAACAATTTAGAACAAATAATAACTTTACTCATTCACTCATTCAAAAATGTTAGTGCTGTAATAATTTTTTTCAAGACAATGCCTTCCTCAGATATTTCCTCAGTCTTATGTGATGTGTTACTAGGAGCGGAAGCTACTACAACAAACTATATTAAAGACAAATAAAAACAAAATGATTTATGCCTGAAACTTATTTCAAGTTTTCCTTCTCATTTATTTGAAGCCAAAAAGTGCTTTCTAATATAATGTGTGTCTCGTGTGCACCGGATCAAAACAAATTAATCATTCAAGCTCTATGTTTGCGTCCACAATCCTTACGAGGAAGTAGAAATATCTCGTTGAAATCCACCAAAGCAGAACCGGCGACGACTCTGATGAAATATTTACTATAATATGTCAATGCCGGGTTAATATATTATTATTTATTATAATGATGAAAAAAATAGAAGTAGATATCAGGCGATTCACGCAAAGGATTCATTGAAAGATAAGAGATCTCTCCACATTTTTTCAAATTATCTGGATAACCAGTTTATCCAGAATCTATTTCAAAGCCCCGAATTATCCGGAAGTCGTCATCAATGGCTGTTATTATGTTTCAAGATTCTGTCCTCAAAATTAAGAGTGACTAATAAAACATATACTCCTCTTTGGCTAATATTTAATCTTATTTTTTGAAAAAGATCTCGACAGTATCAAACTTTAAATCTATAACAGAAAGAAAAAACATAAGGGGATTTTTTCATAGGGCAGATTGTTTAATCCTTCAAGAATCTGGGCATACCTCGAAGGACATTTTATCGCATAGAGTAATAAGAATACGTTACATTTAGGTAAAATGGCGTTTTGTGAAAGTATAATTTAAAGCGTTAAAAGTATTAGGTACAGTATTTTAAGTAATAAAATGTGCACACAACCGATAAAGTATTAACGAGAAAGAACGTCGTCGCAATCTTCAAATGTTTTAACTAACATTTTTTGGCGATCACCCTGTATTTGGATTTTACCTCGACGTCCAGAAATTGTTTTCCCAAGAATTTATAGATTTATTTTCGGATATCTGGTAGTAGCCAACGGAATGTGACCGTTGCATATCTTTTGGCCATCTAATTGCCTTTAGGGGACAGAATTTATTTGGCTTCTTATCGTTTCTTGTCAGGGATGTCACCGTTTAGGAGTATAGCCAAAATAAACATGTATTAGATTAGACAGAGACTACGATACGTTACCTACATACCAAATGCTACATGTTAGTCAGCTAGTACATCTGATACGGCTAAATGTCTTTATGTACGGGATGAATGTTTACGATTTTGAATAGAAAGTGCTCTATTAGATTTAATGAAAAACAAATCAACTTATCAAATCCAAGACAGCTGCAGAAGTAAATATTTCCAAATAACAAAGGCAGAAATATGCAAATCGGTTATGCTTTAGTTGAGATTATTCAATGTAGACAAAATTTATGTTAAAAATGTCGATAAGTTTATATCTAGATTTACCGAATATGTGTGGATGAGGACCACCGAGTAAGTATAATAACTGGATAACTAGAGTTGACAAAAATGGACACATAAAGACATAAGTATGATATAGAGAAAATAAACTAAAAAAAAGCAAAGCTCCAAGTAAGTCTTTATCGGACATAATTGTGACGGCTGTGTAGCGCTGTAAATAATTTGGTTATCACACTTCCCTTTTTTTCTATTAAAGAAGTCAACAATGTAAAATTAACTGATATTTGCTTCAAAATTTTAAAAATGCAGAAAAATTATTCACCGACGCAGCACCTAGAATCGATGTTAAACATTTAAACAAAAACTAGATAAGTTATACAAGCATGTCTTTTGTTATTTCTTCTGCTTCTAGACTAGGGAGAGAAGGAGATAGAGAAAAAAGCGTGTGTAAGAATCTAGATTTCTGAGGAAAATGTAATGCCAAAATGTGTTCATTATTTTGTTTTCCTAATGTTTTGTAAATTTATTTATAAATATTTTTAGTTTCTGTAGTTTTTTCCGAGTAGATGGATTTTATTTTTGTGATTTCTATTATTTATTATATTATAATACAAAGTTAAGTTTTTTAAACGGAACATCTAATTTAGAAACTCAGCACACAGATTTGATTCCAATAGAGTACAACATACTATTAGGTATTTTATTTAATGTTTGTCAAGCCCCGTGGCCGAAATAATGACTTTAATTCAACCTACAATAACCTACTTATACTTTAAATCATTTTCAGGGTTTTAACGTTTTTCAGGGTTAAATTATGGTTAGAGTTATAATACAAGCCGTTTTTGGACGCACTGCAATTCGCTAAATAATAATATACCGTCTCCTCTCATATATAAGTGTCTGACTTCAGGACGGCTATTCTGTATTTATGTGATAGAGCGTTCTCAGGAGAAAGTGGGCGGAGTTCTCTCGAAAACCATAACCTTCTATTCTCTAACGCTCACATAGACTCACATCACACAAAAATTGGGGAACTTGCTTCTCTTGGTGAATTGTGCGTGAACGGGCTGTTCTCACGGCAGAAAGTCAAAATATAACCTCACTTATTGACGTTTATTCATTTATTGGTACTTTAGTGGGCAGGATTGTGGTTTTTGTTCTTTAAAATGGATATTGGCGATATACTTATTTATAATGAGGTATTAAGAGACCTTAGGGATGCTGAAGAAGCTGCTCAAGGAGAACGACAGGTTTTACCAATGACCAATCCTTTTGGTTTATCAAATGCAGCCTTCATAAAAAGATTTAGAGTAAATAAAGAACTTGCTAGGGATATTATAGAAGTTGTCACACCATTTATGCCCGCACCACAAAGACGTTCTGGAATCACCATCGAGCGAAAGGTAATGTATATGTAAGTACCTACTATTACGTACCTAATAAAAGTGTGTTTCAGGTTCTTATTGCCCTGCGCTTTTTGGGGTTTGGGTCTTACCAGGAAATTAGTGGTAGCAATAGCTACACCGCCGTAAGTCAAGCTACAGTAAGCCGGGCACTGAATCAGTTTTGTGATGCAATGTTGCAAAATGCAATTTTTGAGGAATGGGTACATTTTCTTAGAAATGTACAAGAAATGCAATTACAAGTTCTGGATGATCTTTCATCCATTCAGTCAAAATACTTTTTTGAGTGCCGTTTATAGGATTTTATCTCTCTTTTGACGCCATTACACATTTATTATTTAGTACTGTTTGATAAAGAACCAGACACATTTGAGGAATAAACTTAACTTATTCTTTCTGATAAAATTACCACGCGATTGTCACTGACTCACTGACATTGGACATGACACTTTTCATTCTCCGTGTTTCTATTGGTTGAAACAAGGGAGCACATATTGGCAACCGTGTCACATAAAATATCACATCACATCATATCACGGTACGATCACTGTTGTTATAGAATAGCGCATTTGTAGTTACGGGATGGGAGCGTGATGTGAACGTTCCTCTCTCTTGACAAATGTTCACGTTCCTCATACTTACAGAATAGCCGTCCTGGACTCATCATTTTGAGATGAAAATGCGGGAACGAGACAGTATTTCGTTGGAATATTCGAAAGCATTTCCTACGATTTCAAAAAACGTTGCTTGAAGTTGCTAAAAAGAAATAATATAAAACTCTTCAATAATGCTGTAGGAGAATAGAATGGCTTTCAATAAAACTAATACAATTTCCATACGGAGTTCTCTATATATAGAAAATTCGAGTGCGAATCTATTGACGTAATTTTATCACTACATTAAATTGACGTTTTCAGTGTTTCCTGTCTATTTGTCGAAATAATTCCTCCGCTTATTCAATAAAAGCACAATTTGCTATTTGAAGCTTTTCCCGGAATCCTAATTCTGAAGAAAATCCAGACAGCAGAGTGGAGCGAGCACCAAATTGTGTTAAATTATAAACACGCTTTTCTAAAACGAAACCAATTACACTGAATGCTATGTGAATATCAGAAGTAAGTAGAAATTCACCGCTCACCTACATAGAATGCAGTAATAAAGTTTATGAAAGGAATATTTTATACCTACCGGGCCATTCCTATAAAATTATACTTCTGCTACTATCTTAGTGAATTCTAAATTTTCTTTTGAAACTAGTCTATATAGAATTTTTTAAAGATATTAATAAATAAGGAATATAAAGAATTATTATTTTGCGGCATCACCTAATAATAGAAAGTGCTGTGGATACAAAAAAAGTCCTTGAAAAATGATATTTGGATGCTTGTTTAATACGTGCAAGATCTAAAGAGTCAATCTAAACATATGTAGCAAATCTTTGATTTGTACAATTCATTATTTAACGCAAATGTTCGATATGTCCTCCATTTTGGACTTACAGCGTGCTGCTGTACAAGCACCAACTGTTCCTCCAAATTGTACACAGCATTATTCAGCATTTCTGGTTGAATTGCAGCAATTTGCTCTATAATAGTCTTCTAATTCTTCCAGCGTTGTTGGTCGTATTCTAAACACCAAATTTTTTAAATAACCCCACAACCAGTAATCTGCTGGTTTAGGATCAGGCGATCTTGGAGGCCATGAATTTACAAAATGTGAACAATTCTCTAAATTGCAATGATTACGTTTGACACTTGTATCAGGAGTTGACACGACAACTTTTTTGTTTTCCATAGATAGGTACAGTAAAATCCAGTGATTTCTTAAAATTATATAAGACTTTAAAGTATACCCCCTACTTTATGATGACTCCATATATAAAATAGTTACGTTATTTACAAAATTATGGTTTAATATAGTCAGGTTTATACGAAGGCGTAGAAGGGCCACGTCGCAAATTTTTCTGCGCTTTCGTAGATTTCAGACTTTAAACTCTGAATTCAGAATTTATACTCTGAATTCCGACTTTAAATTCTGAATTCAGACTTTTTACTCTGAATTCAGACTTTAAACTCTGAATTCAGACTTTAAACAATGAATTCAGACTTTAATATTAACAACTACATTAATGTCCTGAAAGTATAATACAGGGTCTTCAAATTTGCAGGTCAAAGTCGAAATCGAAAAAATCACCAAAACTCAAATTTTAGTTTATGTCGAATGTTCTATACCTAAAATTCGTTCCTGGTCATACCGGGATATCAAAAATTATCTTGGTCAAGGGTGGTTGTGGAATGTAAAACGTGTGTCTTCCTTTAAATTTGAAATAATTATGTCACTGTCACACTGACATCATCAAAAACCTACAAATTTCATACTTATTTATTTCAGTTTTAAAACAATAATGAACTACAAATTATGAAATAACGGTTTTAGTAACAAGAAAAACTAAATTACAGTAATTGTTGGAAATATCCCCCGTTTTGTTCGATGCACAAGTTGACGCGCCTCCTCATGCTGTGAAAAGCTTTTTGCAGGCTCCTCTTACATACGTTGACGAACGTCATTGACAACTTCTTCTGTACGAACCCTTGGTCTACCTTTTTTATGAATCACACAACCACTTTCGCGAAACACTTCAACACAATTTGTAAGGCACGCATAAAAATTGTCCGGTAATATTGCCACGTTTGGGAAGTGCTCTCGAAAATTGTCCAAATACAAACGTTGACTGTATTGCCAATTTCCATTAACTAGCGCACCCATTCGATAATAGGCTTCAATCATGAAAATTTTGTGCTGTGTGGTAAGAGGCATGATTCAAAAACTGGATTAGAAAATTTCAGCACAATGACTTGACAGATTCTGACACAACAAAACATATTCAAAAATTTAAAGTAAGACACACGTTTTACATTCCACAACCAACCTTGACCAAGATAATTTTTGATATCCCGGTATATACGGGGTACCACTAATTATGGAACTTATGATACCCCCAATAATAAAAGTAGTGCCAAAATTCCGAATATTAATTATCATTTTAATAACAAATCATTTAAATTACCTAACTGAATGTTAAGTTAACAAATTTACATGTCCCAAAAGGTGGTTTTTCCACTAAGTTACTGCTCGTAGACGATATGAGTTACTTGTTCAGAGCCTTCGTTACATAGTCCACGGATTAATTTCTCGTTATATACGCCCATATTTTGTAGATATTTTCTTAAGGTACAGTATCCCGTTACCTAATTGCAGTCGTACGTTCAGGCATAACAGTTGATAGTTCAGAGTTCAAAGTCTGAATTCAGAGTTTAAAGTCTGAATTCAGTGTTTAAAGTCTGAATTCAAAGATTAAAGTCTAAATTCAGAGAAGATTAAAGTCTGAATTCAGACATTAAAGTCTGAATTCAGAGATTAAAGTCTGAATTCAGAGTTTAAAGTCTGAATTTAAAAAAAAAATCATACATGGCCCTTCTACGGCCACGTAGAATTTACGTTCTAGGCAGAGTTAAATTGTAAATTTCTTATTGCATTTTCCAAATTTTTATGCAACTTTACATTTTTATGTAGTAAAAAAAAGAATAGAAGAAGAAATATAACATAAGTAGATTTTCCCTGGCTCTGTCAAAAACCAAAAGAGTTTAGTTCTTCAAAATAAACCAAAAACTTTGCTGGATGAAAATTAGGTTGAAAAAGTTAGTGCAACTTATTTTGCTAATTTTTACTAAGTCGGAGCCTTAATTGTTACACCACTGGGAACTTTGCTGCAGGTCGGTAAATGTAGTTAGTATGCAGAATTTTCAGGTGACGCTGTGCCGTAAATAAGCCAGTGCCTACTTCATCCTGAATATAAAGCAGCTAAATGGTTGTTTCGAACTAAAATTAGTCCAGCTTTCAGTCATTAACAGGGCTTGATTAAACATAATGTTACATTTTATATCCCTATTAAGCTGAACGAGTTACTTTTATTTAAATTAGGATGCTTGTGACCTTATTTTTCATTAATACTGATCCCGTAGGATCACATACAATATACAGGTGAAACCGACATTAGTTATTTGATTAAACAAATAACTTGTTCCTATATTTCTATAAATCGTTTGAATTTATACTGAGAATACTTATAATTCAGGTAATCAGATAAAATTAAATGCAGTTTAAAAGCTTTTTTTTTCAAAGCTCATATCCTTACTGTAGAAAATTGCTAGGCGTGAAAATGTTTGTTAGAAGAAATTCCATTACTTAAATATTCGAACAAATATCTGATTTTTATACAATTTAAATCTTCGCTGTTCTCAGGGTCATTTAAATAAGTTGGAGATTCAAGTTTATTGTCCAGCAGTGATTTCAAATTATTTCTCCAAAAGTTTTCTTAAATATATATAAAGATATACAAGTATACAGACAGAAATTTACACGAGTGTCAGCCACTCCTACCACCAAACAATAGATAGCTGTTTCAACCTATTAGTATAGTGTTCATCCGCAAGTAAAACTTAGAACTTCACATTAGCTTAACATTTTCATTTGTATGATGAAGTAATGCTGTAGGAGTAGTTGCAGTAAAATATTATGTTATATTCTTATTTTATTTTAATTTTGACTCTTAAGAAATTTGAACGTACAGGTTCTAAGTTTTTATACAGTTTAGAGTGAAAGTACAAGCAAACGATTTAAATATATATCGAAAACTCAGTGTATAAACTCTATAAATACCTGAGAAGTTTAAGTATGTTCTATGGTACATGCTGTAGTTGTGGTTGAGCTAGCTGTTGCGAATTTATTTTCTTACCTAAAACAAAAACAAAATATTATTCAAATATTAAAAATGTAATTATTAAATTAGGGGTGGGGAGGAGATGATATATTTAAGATCTCATAGAATCTAAGGGGACACACATTTATAAAATATGTATAGTCAGATAGGGACTCTATAAGCCGGGGCCATATCAAACTTATGTTTTTTAATGAATTGGCATATTTTTTTTCGGATCATTTTTCCGATTCGCCGAAGAGCAGAAGATATGAGCATTTCTGCTTTATTTTCTATAGAACTTCCTTTAAAATAGCTGTACTTATATACAGGTTGAATTAAAAGTCGCAACCATTTTGTTTCCACACATTTTACACATTACATGCATTACACATTTTTTTAAATCAAACCTACATTTTATATCATTTTTCTCACGACTTTTGTCACGACTTTCAGGTCTTTCACGACTCTTTCTATTCGATGAAGCATTTTCTATATCTAATTACAACGATTTTTGAGATATTTTGAGATTTTTGAGATACTAATGCAACGTTCCACAAAATGAGACTTACTGCTAATGCAAATAACAAAATGCTCATATATTTTTATAACTTCAACTATAGATTATATGGATATTCTTTTCCTAGAACTTTAGAATTTCAACAAGAGGGTGTAATGTTCCATAAGGTAAGAAAAGTAATTTATTAAAGAAGAACTTACTAAAGCCTCCAAGATGTTACGATCTAAGACCTCTAGAGTTTTTTTTTGGTACACTTGGACTACGCGGACAATCTCTAGTGAGCTAATAAGGTTACGAGTAACATTGGTCGAGTGACTGATAAAATTTAACCGAAATTGAAAGTAAGTAATTCAAAAATTTCACAGAAATAATTGACAACAAGGAACTACCCACGAAGAGACTAGGTCGGCTAAGGGCTAATATAACTATAATATGTTCTATAAGTGAACTATACGTGAATACTGACAAGTGAAATGTGCCTTATGAATTTGATTGCTTTGTTGGTTTAGTATAATGTATTATACACAATTCCCCTGATTTGCTCATATAATTTCCAAATGGGTTCAAACATAACATGCAAGTTTAAACATCGGTATCAGTTATATTCTGTTCCACGTTTGCTGTAATATATTACAACATTTCAAAATTTTCAGTAGTTAAATTTCCGCTTCTATCGCTGGAAATTATCGTCAATTATGATGTAAAATGCGCCAGTTCAACTTAATTCTATCAGCTTAAAAAATATATAAGTAATATATACAGTGTGGGTGAGTTTGCATTACACACTCAGTAACTTCGTAAATGTCAAGATATTAAAATTTTTCAAAAAATACTTCTACGTGATCTTTTGTGCTCTTTTCAACCATCTGATTAAAAACGCTATCATTAAAAAACAAAAGAGCAATCAATCATGAATTACAAGATAAAAGAATTGCTCTTCTGCTTTAACATTTGTTCAGAAACATATTTACCATAAGTAATAAACCTACAAACGCTTTTACCATAGAAACATGCTTCTATGATATGCCTTAAACATTTTATTATTAAAATTAAAGAAATATATACGATGTTGTAGTCGAACTCCGTAAAATTATGAGTTTCCAAAGCTATCCCGAAATATCTTTTGTTATCATGCTGTTCAGTTTCAATACTACATAAATTGTTACAGAATCTATACTTAATTTCTTACTCACACACCATCTTTTTTTTTAATTTTTCGAACCTCTTACAGATTGGTACAAATTGGTAAATATGACTGAAAATAACAAAAAAAAATTGCATTGGCCAGAATTGTCGTTTCATGGTGAGTAAATAAATTGAATGCAAGATTGACATATTAGTTAGTTAAGCATTGGACTAAATGCGCTTGATATTGCAAAGATGGTGGCCATTGTGACCAGAGAAAAAATCTACTTTAAACTACCCACAATGCAGCACATCTTATGAAACTTTTAGACTTTGGCCTCCATCTTGTCAGCTACATATTCATGATTCGGTGATCAACTCCATTGATTTCATTAATAAGGTGAAGTTTTGATCTCCTTTAATGTTTGTTCATCGTTTCCAAGTGTTCCTATACCACAGACCTTGGACTACCTTAAGGATCTACTCGAATCAAACCATCTCAGTCAAGATATAGTAAATGAATATCTTCAACTCACTAAACTTTGCATGAAACAAAAGTTCCAACCCCTTTCGACATATCTATGGGAGATCTATTTTTGATTTTCCACAAAATATGTGTGTTAAACCAGGTGAAATGAGTTGATGTATATTTTATCTCTTATCTTTTATAAGATATCGTGGTGCTCTTTTCAGTCAGACAGACATTTTACAGTAGATTTAATGAGATATTAGAACATTTTTGCGATAGTTATTTTACTAACTTCTGAACTTAATCAGTATAGTCAATAGAATTAACAGAATGATTACTTATTTATTATTTTATTTAATACCTGCGTAAAGCGGTGATCACAACGGATATAAAGCAAGTCTTACACTCTTGCGATATATAACGGGAGGAAAGGACAGTTAATTCAACTAGGAATATAAAAAAAAATATGGAATTTGGAATATCATTCGATTTTCTCTCTTCGATTCGATTCGATATTACTTTCTGATCACCATTAAAATTTGGCGCAAAGACTTATTGAAATAAAAATACCTTGTTCCACCGATATCCAAGGAAAATGTTCCCCTTATTGGGGATAATATTTCACGTTGAATTTAATAATATCCACACAACACTTAACCAGGAAAAAACGCAAATTCCGAGGTAATCTAAATACGTTTGGGCGGAAAACATATTTCGCCGCGTGTATACGATAAATAAGGCGAGTTGTCGCGGGTTGGGTTCCACACTCAGGCGCCCTTAAACGCCATATAATTTGGCCGTACGGGCAGCAGGAGGCCGATCTGGCGAGGGGACCATTTGCCTGCTAATGCCCTAATCAGGGACCGGTGTAATAACAGGCTCCGTTGGGACGGTTATCAGTGCTGGCGGGAGATGCGACCTCGGATGCGACTAAAAAGTGTAAAGGAAAAGCGAAAGTAATTGGCTTTTAATTAAAGTGACAATACTCGATTTATTATGTGATAGAAAAAGCCAGATGTTTGCGTTAAAGTAATTGATACATAAACATAAACGCGTCAAGGTAATATACAAGGTGTTTCATAATATATGCGCAGGACTTCAGGATTTTATAGCTCGTCCAAAAATATGAAAAAAGGTTTCTATTAACTTACCCTCTAAAATGCACCATTTTAGAGATACAGTGTTGAAATTGAAAAAAAATTTTGTTTTTTGCGAATATCTCCGGAACCGTTTATCGCACAGAAAACAGATTTTGTAAGCATTTTCTACTCATAATAAACTATGTTTTACAAAATCTGTTTTCTGTGCGATAAACGGTTCCGGAGATATTCGCAAAAAACGATTTTTTTTTTCAATTTCCACACCCTGTATCTCTAAAATGATGCATTTTAGAGGGTAAGTTAATAGAAACTTTTTTTCATATTTTTGGACGAGCTATAACATCCTGAAGTCCTGCGCATATACAAGGTGTCCACCTAGTGCGCGTAAGTCCAATATCTGGGTTAATAAAAGAGATAACTTAATTTTTTTTTCTACAGGGCTGTCTAATATCCCGAGCTGCACAAAATGAAAATATATTTACATATTCAGGGTGTTCAGTTTTTCCTGGACAGGTACCAACTTCCCTATACCTAACTTAAACTGTTTTTGAAAGATTGACGGGTGAATATTGACATTTTTGCTACTTTGACACCCTATAAAATCTAAACGGTTTTAGATCAAGCAAAACGGTTTGCACATTCCTATCTAACTTTTTATAAGCTATCGTTTGATACTAATTTCAAATGTATCCAGGAATTAAAAATTTTCCGAAAATTTTGAAAATTTTTAATTCTTGGATAAATTTGAAATTAGTATCAAACGATAGCTTATAAAAAGTTAAGATAGGAATGTGCAAACCGTTTTGCTTGATCTCAAACCGTCTAGATTTTACAGGGTGTCAAAGTTGCAAAAATGTCAATATTCACCCGTCAATATTTCAAAAACAGTTTAAGTTAGGTATAGCGAAGGCTGATGAAAGTCCTACTAAAATCAAGGGTTTAGTTCGAAAAAGCAATAAAAAATATATATTTCCATTTAGAAAAACGAAGTTGGTACCTGTCCAGGAAAAACTGAACACCCTGAATATGTAAATATATTTTCATTTTGTGCAGCTCGGGATATTAGACAACCCTGTAGAAAAAAAAATTAAGTTATCTCTTTTATTAACCCAGATATTGGACTTACGCGCACTAGGTGGACACCCTGTATTATGAAACACCTTGTATAGATATACAAAAATTACAAACTGTCTCATTTGACAAATTCCAGATAATTTTAATTTAACGTTATAGGTAAATGTTTTTGTTATAATATATCATGCAGTTCTGATGAGGTTTTTTGCTATTGTAAACATAACAGTTTTTTAATTTATGATTAAAATTAATTATTTTTATGATAGAACACAAAAATTTAAATGATTTAAGCCCCTATTCTTGAACTGGCGTGATAGTTAATAGAATTTAGGAATACAATTTCAATTGGGACAATTTTCGAGAGCAGTAAAAAACTTGGCAATAATACCAAAAGATTTTTACATGTGTCTTACAAATTGTGTCGTGTGTTTTGTGAAACTGGTTCCTGTTAATGAATTTTGGGTTACATTTTCTATATCTGCACTGGATATGAGGCATCTGAGTGTTTCTCTCAAATACTTTTGCATATAAATGTATACATAATGAAATCGTTTCCCCACATTTACTGTCAGATAAATTTTGGGGTGCCGAATTAAAACTTATGAAAACTTTTTATTTATTTATCCCATGCACAAACATTCTAAAGTTTTCAGCCCTGTTTATTATATGTGGTAGTTACAACAAAATCTGTGACAATTTGACATATTAAATTGTAATGAATCAACTTGTTATAGATTTTTATAGATATATTAAAGTGGATACTCGAAGCGGATGGTTCTTTATGAAACATCGTGAAAATAATTGTTTTGAAAAAAATATTGATCTCATTTAGATGTTCCAAGAAATATATAGAAAACACTCTATATACTAGTATTTCGGCTTATTAGGCCTTTTTCAATAGAATAATGTCTATTTTTTCTATTATTTTTCTATTTCTATTTTTTCTATAATGTCTATTATGCCAATGTTTTTTCAAAACAATTATTATAAATATATTGTCCAACCGTCAACTATTTTGTTTTATTTTATTTTATTTTTGTTTTTATTTTATTTTATTTGTTTTTATCTGTCTGTCAATTTGACAGTAATTATCAGACAGATAGTAGCATAGACACAAAGAGGGCACTACGGTTTGTTTCTCACCACTACTATTATTTTGTTTAATGTTTAGAAATAATTATCTGCTTTTTCAGTACGAGATTTTATCCGACTAATGTGTTGATAATTCTTAGATCATTATTAATTTGTCAATGGGCTACAATTATTGACTTAAGGTAACCTCTTTTGAGTAGGTATATTTTCCTTGTTACTACAGACAGACGTTACTCTATTTAGAATTTCTATCCAATTTGAACAAATACACAAACATTCACAGTATACACAGTTCTTACACAAAGCTTTTTTAATTTTTATTATTTTATTTTCCGTTATAATTTCTAGTTTATAGATTTTCTTAGTTCCGATTTTGAGGTTTTATTTGAATAACGAAACAACAAAACAAACATAATTTAAATTCTAAATTTATATGTTTGTTTCTTTGTTTTCTTTACCTTTAAATTTAATTTAACAGATTTATCACCAATATTAAAAATAAATTGACTATGATGAGGCATATTTATATTTATAATCTCTCTTTTATAATTAATGTTTTTAATCGCAACTGCTTGATATCGAGATTTTTTTATATATCTACTGTAATTTTTAATCAAAAAAAGATAGTTGTTTTATAAGATACGTAATATAAAACTTTGTTTTGAAATCTGAAGCATTACCGAAAAAGTAGATTACGAAAATCTCGAATACAGTCAGTTGCACATCGAATTAAATTTTTCAGTGAGTCCTTACAATTGACAAGAAAATTCACCACCATGGCGCCTAGGTATATGAAAGACAAAGCCGACTATATTCCAGCTAAACGTCTGTTTACAATAATTGACGTTATTCTAAACCAAAGTTTGTAAAATTAGTGTTTAATGAGATAGCAGAACAAGTAAATCATTCAGAAAAGAAGCTTTGAACTGACTGACAGACATTACCTGCAAAGGATAAAGCTTACGAGGTTTCAAAAATGTACATATAAAAATTAATATTTTCATTACAATTATAGTGCGTCTACTTTTTTATTTAATACTTTTTGCATGTCTAACGCATATTTCTATGGGATCCCATTGGTCAGATTTAAATAATCCCCAATTTATGACTAAAATGGGTATCTACGTAATGATATTATGCTATAATGTGAAATCAGGAAAAAAATCCAGTATGACGGCAATATATATATTTTTATTTTTTGCTACCCTTCATACATTTTTTAGCTACGCCACTGTACCCACCCTCAGAGCAGTTAACCGCAGCCGCGCACAATCTGCCTGTTATTTAATTTGACGAGAGGCTGTAGTTTAATGGATGGCGGGTCTTTGTTATATCCAGGGTCAATAGTTGAAATTATTCTCTCCCGTATTGCCAAATTCCGGAATCGTTCCGTGGTCTGCCAGATCGAGACAGAAATCTGGAAGTTTTTGATGTACGTGCGAAAATTTGTGGGTGACTGAGTTGATCCGCGGGTGGAATACCTACTCCATTAGATGGAATTACAGTTATGCGTGGAAGTGACATATTTTTCAGTGAGGAAACTCCGGTGACCCTTTACCTGTCTGTATTCCCACCACACGAGATCCAGTTTAATTAAATATGTAGGCATGCTCTCTTAATTAAAGATAAAATAATGGATTAATGAATTAATGGATTAATGAATTTCCAGGAGCTAATATTTTATAAGCCGGCAAAACCGTTTCGCAGGCCAAGGTGATTTATAAGCTCCATGATAAAGAGAAATGTAATTCCGAGAAAAAATGTTTAGGCGGGTTCCATTCCTCTTAAGGAGTTAAAGTAAGGGTTTATACATTTATATTTTATTTCAATAAAAAATTGTATTATTTTCTCCATACTATCGGATACGTTAAGATGGACAAATGGATGTGGACCTAAAATCAAATTTAAAATTGTTTTGTTTTTGTAATATTGGTACACCGGGTGTTCCACATAAAAGTCCTCAGCTTCGTATCTCGGCAACGGAAAGATATATTTTGATTTTGAAAAAAACAGATGATAGAGCTCATCTATGGCTTCGTCACGGAGTTCAATTATAAACAATTTTTATCAAATGACTATTTTTCAAAAACTTAATAGTTTCACAGATATCGGGCTCTTCATTTGGTCAGGCCCAAACTCAAGCGTATTTTGGAGTCTCGAATTATTACCTTAACAATGATTATCCAAGTCAATTTAATAGCTCTTTTTAAAGAATAGTGGAATAATATGTATTTCTGTAAAATATGGCAAGAGTTTTTTAAATAATACCTAATTCATTTTGTATAATAATTCATAATTATTTGTACGCTTGTCCTAAAATAAATTCTGAATGTATGTATGTATGTATGTACAAAATAAATTAGGCATTTAAAAAACTCTTATATTTTACAGAAATACATATTATTTCACTATTCCTTAAAAAGAGCTACTAAATTGACTTGAATAGTTATTGTTTCATTGTATAAGGTAATAATTTTAAACTCTAAAATACGCTTGAGTTCTTGCCTCACCAAATGAAGAGCCTGATATCTCTGAAACTCTTAAGTTTTTGAAAAATAGCCATTTGACCAAAATGGTTTAGAATTGAACAAAGTATCGAATAAATCTCGTTGCAAAGTTTCTGCCAACGAAAAATTGATTCTCCAATTTGTTCTGAAAAAAATCAAGTTGAACTCCGTGACGAAGCAATAGATGAGCTCTATCCCCTGTTTTTTTCAAAATCAAGATATATCTTTCCGTTGCCGAGATACGAGGCTGAGGACTTTTATGTGGAACACCCGGTATACTTAGGAACTTTGAAAAACATTAATCTTTTTGAGTATGCTATTCAGTGTAAGTTTGTTGCTACATAACTGAATAAGCAGCTAGCTACACACTATATGGACACAGGTATTTTTTATACCTCGAACTTTTAGATTAGTAATGGCAGGATGAGAATCCATAAAAAATATCTTTTGACTCGTATGTAAAAGTCCTAAACTTCGGCGGAGTTTTAAGCAGTTTATTCAAGTACTCCACATCGATTATCTCACTTTATAAACGTTTAAAAACTTCTGTAAACTCCCACGCTTTCGGCCAAAGTTCTCCTTTGATGTGGAAACTAATGGGAAATTTAGCGAGAGACCTGCTGCAGGCGAAGTTGAAAAAAATTCCGTCTTCGACACAAAGGATAGTTCTTAAATAATTAGAACTTACTGGTTTGCATACATTTTGTCCAATAAGAAGACTAGTACAGTAAACTCCCGATTATCCGAAACCCGATTATGCGAACTCCGCATTATCCGAAACGACACATGAACCGGATTATCCGAAATGATTCTCGCTATGCCTCCGCATTATCCGAAATTTTTGAAATATGTATGTAAATATATATTACCAATTACCTTTCTTTTTATGAATGCAGATTATGTATTATTTAATGTATGTATTAGATATGATGTATTGTTAGCATTTATTACATACATCTATAAAAGTATATGTAGTTACTTTTTCCTATGTAGGTATATACATATTTATATATTTGTTTTGGTATTTAATACGTATGTATTTAAATTGAAATTTAATAAATGCTCCTTAAACAAACATTGTACACCATGTTAATGATGTTTCTCAATCTCCGCATTATCCGAAATTTCGATTATCCAAAATCGGTCCGGTCCACATTATTTCGGATAATCGAGAGTCTACTGTATTACTATAGGAGTTCGAGTGGTTTGTGAAGAATAAGGTATTAATACGAATACATGCTCAGCAAAAACCACTGCCAACAAATAAATGTGATCGTTTTCGAATATATTTTTTTAACTTTTCGTTTAAAATGTTACAAATGGTTTTAACTCAAAAAACTTAATACAAAAGGCACGTAAATGCACATCATATTTTAATTTGAAATATATACCTAGGTGCAAGATACTTAATACTTCCGTATTTAAAATAATGATAGTCTCTTTGATAGCATTTAACGGATAAAAATATAGAAAATATATAACTATGAGATTATTTAGTCAACCCTATTGTTATTTTATTTGCATATTTGGATTACAGCCAAGTAGTTAACAATGGAAATATTCATAATATTATATATAACATTTAAATAATTTCAATTGTAATGCTTACTTGGGTAAATAATATTACAGTTTCTTGTTAGTATAAATTAAAACAATTCAACGGTTCCCTGTATTTTTACCGTATCACG
The DNA here is from genome assembly GCA_963924545.1 of Pogonocherus hispidulus. Lineage (NCBI taxonomy): Eukaryota > Metazoa > Arthropoda > Insecta > Coleoptera > Cerambycidae > Pogonocherus > Pogonocherus hispidulus. Next base: position 42,842,304 of record OZ004698.1, on the reverse strand, counting down.
ATTAAATCACTATACGAGTTATTATACATTTTCAAGTTCAGTAATCATTTTCATACTTCAGTTATGTCGCGGAATCATGTCCGCAACGGAATGCCACAATGAAATAAAATAAACTGAAACAAAATTTAAAAAACTAAGTGAAATATACTCAAGAACACATTACTAAAAACAAAACCAACATATTCCAATAAAAACAAAAATTAAATAAATATAAAAGTGTTTGCAATTCGTTTGTGAACTTATTTTTGCATCCAAGGCAGAATATGTAAATGTGAAGAAACAATTCCGTGATTCAATATTTGATTACGATTTTTACACAATCTGCGACACTTGATTCTGTTATTATCTATTACACCTAGAAACTAAATAAACATGATGTCGTAAACCATTTCATTGTAAACAAACTAGTTCAGGGAAAGTAAGCTCTCCATGCTGCTTTTTATTTACATATTTAAACAAAGACAGCTACTGTAACTAACGATTCGTATAGCTCTCCACACACGAGAAGGGGTAAACGATTTGTTGTAGGAGAGAAAATGTCGATAAGTGTGAGTCAAATTCACAGAAATAAAGACTATAGAATGGAGAAAGTATATTACCATTCATACGATTTTTTTGACTACAACATGTTTCTTAGTCCAGTGAGGAGTTTACGGGTTGAGCAAATGGTTTATAAATAATTTATAGAGCAAGCAAGTTATACATATAATGCCAGATACTTACATATAAACTGCAAGAAAGTTACATATAAACTGCATTGTCTATTTTTCTTTTTTTGAAGTAAAAGTTAAAGAGTGTATGAAGGAAGTCGGTATGCTTTTTGAGCTCTCAAAAATTACACGTCACTTTATGGTGGATCCTCCAAAGTTACAAGAAAAATGACGATTTCCATCATCAAACCTACTGCGCAGAATCCGTACCGGGCCTAATCCTTCATTTCCGGTATTCAAAATACCACAGTACCTATCTAACACTTTTCCATTCTATAGTTTTTATTTCTGTGGTCAAATTATGTTGGACTAGTTTGTAAAACTTTGTTAAGTGAATTTATAAGTGGTGCTCCTTTTTAAAGTGATTACACGAACATAACACCACCTTTAAAAACAAATGAAATAGAGTATTTAATTTTTATTTATATACTGACATTAGGAACAATAAGTTGTCTACTTTTGGAACTAACTCTCAAGGTTTTTATGACGTACCTACATAATGTTGACTGAATTATTGGACTAAACGGGTTATTATTTTCAAACCTCATAATTTAACATACAATAATAAACATTACTGACTTAATAATTTTAAAAGTACCTTTCCATGTGTTCAAAAAAGTTCCCATAAGTAAATATCATAAAACAGTGTTATAAAAAGTATTTAGTAGCAAAACAAGGAAGTAACAGTACATAGAGTCTTAAGTTATTTTCTGTTAGCAACAACAAATTAATATAAAGGCTAGTTTTTTCAAGTTATTATATTTGGAGGGCATTATTGACAATGAAAAGAAACACACAGAAGTAAACTATGCTTTTACGATGTTGAAGATGATAGTTAATGTTAGTCTAGGATGTGGAAATGCATTTAGAACTGACAGTAGAAGTATCTGACCGACCCCATCCCTAGTACTCAAAATATTTCGATAATGACATTAACTGCCTCGACCTCAATAAGAATTACACAATAACGGATACATTCTCAGCCCGCGTGATTAAACGCTTCAAAATCTCTTCGTGTATGGCCAGCTGATTATCTCTCACTGGCTGATATATAATCTTGTTTGTCGAACTTGGCAGTATGAAGCGTATAAGATTACTTTTTTATTTGCGCAAGGAATATTTGTTTCGTAATTAACGAACGAGCAAACAGTTTGATCAAACTTGCTGTAAATTTGCTTAGAGTATATAATTCCCACAATACACACGCTACGAATTAAATCCCCATTACATTAATTTCCAGCTATATAAACGGATAACGGCGTCGAAGTTTGGGAAAATCGGGCAGATATTCTGGGTCAGCTTAGAGCCGTGCATTATTGAACCGAACTTCCTTTAGGCGATTTGAACAACCCCGTCGACTTTTCAAGTCTTTATTAGTTTGGATTTCTATACCTACATTTAGTTTTATCAATCAACAGAATCTGTATACTTAATGGGACATTGATTTTGGAAATTATAAGAGTTAGAATAACTGTTAAAAGGGAAAGTTTTAGACAATTTTAACATTAACTTAAAACCGTCTTTAGTTGTTGCACTTTTGAGATATTTTGGAAACCACACCAACCACCAATACAACACCATGTGTTGCATTTGTGTGATCTAAATCAGCTAGCAGATTTAAAATCTGCTGTAACTTTGATATTTTGCAACTTTCAACTGCAAATGCATTCTAAAAGTATTTTCCTTCGTAAAAGTGAACTGTCTAATATGATTTTAGTTTCTATTAAAAATTAGAAATTAAACCACAAAAGTTAGATAACGCACAAATCCAAAGCCTAAGGCTCATTCTCCTAGTTATCAAATGATTTTTATGTTAATATAATACAGTCTGTCCATAAAGTAAACCCCCCCCTACTAACTTTTGAACGAATCGAGTTAGAGAGTTCTAACAAAATACAGGGTGAATCACATAAAATGAAGTTGATTCTGACGTTAAATTCGATTCTTCAAATTCAAAGATGGCGCCACGGGCGCTGTTAACTCAATTTTTTTAAATGGCAAAGTGTGCCGTGTCGCACCTCATTTAAAAGATAATTCAATCCTATACTTTCTCGTTTTTGAAAAATGACAATCGAGTTAGCCGTTCTCTAGTTACAAGCGTTTCTATTTCTAATCTGATCCATGAATAAAATGTTAATTAATATTTTAATACAACCAATTTTGAACTAATATTTATTAAAACAAAAAGTAAAAGAATTAAATAAGTTATTCAAAATGTTGTCCAATGACTTCTTGGCACATAAAAAGTCTACTTTGAAATTCTGGCCTGATATTTCCTAAAATTTCTGCAGAGATATTTCTACACATATGTGTTAGACGTTGCTGTAGTTCGTCGATATTTACTGGAGGAGTTCTGTAGACTTTTGACTTCAAATATCCCCATAAGAAAAAATCAGGAGGAGTTAAGTCCGGGGAAAGAGCCGACCATTCTATCGGGCCCCTTCTGCTAATCCATCTGCCTGAGAAAGGTTATTTAAAAAATCGGTAACATGTCCATAGTAATGAGGTGCCCCCCCCCCCATCTTGTTGAAATACAATACTTTGAATGTTATTTGTCTGCTATTCTTTCTATCTTTAGAAAAATTTCGACCCGCATGATTGTTAAGTATCCCGCTCTCCTCTTAAATTTTCTCTTAAATCTATCAAATCGAATAACTTAAAAAATTAAGAATAAAACCTGTAGACACTTTCAAACACTCTTAAATTAAATGCTAAACTAATTTCTCGAACCTTATTGACGTTTCAGTGACAGTGGTAAGCAAGGCAAGGAGACTTGATAAAAGCAAAATTTTTAAATATCGTTAATACAAACGCTTGTAACTAGAGAACGGAAAACTCGATTGTCATTTTTCAAAAACGAGAATGAAGAGAATTGAATTACCTTTTAAATGAGGTGCAACACGGCACACTTTGCCATTAAAAAAAATTGAGTTGACAGCGCTCGTGGCGCCATCTTTGAATTTGAAGAATTGAATTTATCGTCAAAATCAACTTCATTTTACGTGATTTACCCTGTATTTTGTTAGAACTCTCTAACTCGATTCGTTCAAAAGTTAGCAGGGGGGGGTTACTTTATGGACAGACTGTATAAAGGTATATTATTTCATAAATTGATATAGGCAACTGTTATTTGTTGTAATCCTTATAGTCTTTAACCAAAATATATATCAATATGAAAATTATTTATTGTATTATTTATATTTTGCATGTTATTTACGGATTACTAGTTACTAGGTACCTCCATTATATTCCAGTCATTTATTCTCAATCTTTCCTTCACAGTGAACATTTCCTTGTTTCTTGACAATAAAAAATTGTTTTGTTACAGTTACAGAAAAAGGATTAATGCAATTTTTTACAAAATAGTATATTGTTATATTAGGATAAAAAGCGTCACTTTTTTGGGACCAAATTTTGTATTTGCGAGGCGAAGCGGATGCAAAATTGCCAGACGAAAAAGACAATTTTAATCCCAATATTTATTTTTTCTCCAAACGAAATCCTCCATTTATTTATTAATTTGTGCTTTGAAATTATTGAATTATTTCACCGTTGTCAGGATTAAAAGTGTCAACTTTGGCTCCTAGGATTAAAAGTGATCACTTTTTTTACTATCACTTTTTTTAGTAAGAAAAATGTCAACCTTACAGACTTCTGATAGTCAAAAACTGTCATACTTTTGTGACGGTTGGAGAAAAAACATCAACTTTACTATATCTAACTTGAATATGTAGGTAATCGTTCAATTTGTGCTTTCATTTTAAACAGATATGGAAATAATTTTAAAATATCAAACATGGTTTAGACATTTTTCTTCACATAGGTACATTTATTTGCTTTCTTTAATTTCTATTGTTCCTTAATTGAGAAAAATTAGTAATACACGTTCGTACATATTTTGCAATGGCATTTTATTTTTTTTACTATTTATATACATCCAACTCCATCATCACAACATTGATGTAGTTTTCCACATGATACCAAAACACTATACTGCACTCGACGCGCGTTTCGTCAACCAAGTTGGAATAATCTGGCGATAAATAAAACTGGTCATAATGATGTGATCCATTATCACATATTTTTAGGTAACGAGGAAAATAAAAAACTTTATTAAACCATAATATTTGTTAATTTCTTAATAATTTATCTCTTAGTTAATGTTTTGGCTTAATTCCTATATAAAGAAAGATACAAATCATTTAAAACTGTTTAAATATATTTCTGTGCAGGCGGTAATAGTTTGAATAAATTCAAAAACCTTGGGAAGTTATAAGCCTTTCTATCTCAACAATATGCATCTTAAGCTGGGGCAAAAATAAACTTTGAATCCTTTCTTAATGACAAAAAGCTGGACCAAACTTTCTGGCGCTCCTATTTTTACATTTTACATCTAATATAACATAAATTCATACCGAATATGACGTTAATATAAATAAAGCCCACACATATCTTATTTGACGCTCTTAACATCTTCTGCGGAACGTTTGATCTCAGCACACTTGTTGAAGGGATTACCGATCTGCCGCAGAGAAAGATGGATGTAATAAATTATTAAATACTCTCTCCTGAACATCAAACACATATTAACTTCATTATTTTATATGAAGTTTGGATGCAAGCCGAGGCTGAAATCTTACAAGGCACGGCTGACAAACGGTTGGTTACATCAATATTTCAGGAGCCAGATAAGAGGTTATCAAACATTCACTACCGCGCTCGCATGGATAACTAGATGTGCAGTTCATGTATACGCCCTTCTTGCGGCAAAATGGATATTTCAGTGTGAATTAGAGGAGAAGTGCTCTAGTTTATACCAATTTACGTCGGAGTAGAGAGGTAGGTATTTTAACATAGAAAACAGAAGTCTGGTGATCAGTTTACCAGTGCAAAATCACGAGAGACGTTGTTTACTTAGGTCTCGGAGTCCTTACGGGGAAGTCCTGTTTAACTTTTTTTGTTTGTTCTTTGCGTGTTTGTATTCGTTTGTCGCCTTGTAAAAATTTAGGGGGTATTCGATAAACGGATAAGTATGTCTTAGCGTAGAATAGAAATTAGGAACAAGAAATTCAGTTCGAATATTCTAAAAACAAAGTCATACATCTTAGTTGAGAGTGAGAAAAATAATGACATTATTTTAATTTAATACATGCAGAAGAATATCATATAAGGAAATCTATTTCTAAGAACAAAATATGCTTGAGTACCATGAACGAGAATGTGCTAATGCTAACTGGTATCTACGTATGATATTAGATTTATAAAAATACGTGATAATGGAATCGGATATAAATAAAAAAAATAACAAAAATGTTTTTGTAAAATATACAGTGTGTGAGATATTTTCAAAAACTTTTTTTTGTTCGAAGTGTTTTGAAAAAATGCTCCTTTTGACGTTATTAGTTTTGTCAAAATGCAAATCCAGGGGCAGGTACGATTTTTTTTATACTTCCGATTTTCACATAAACCATATAGCGATTTTTTATTTAAAATCTAATACAGCAGCGCTAATCAGGACCCGTAAAAACCCCCATTTACCGAATTTTAACAAAATAAGGACTTCAAAGGGACTTCAAAGGGAAGGCGAGCCAAGCGTGCCATGGAAATATTTCAAAATAGTTTAAGAATTAACAGGACTACCCAAAGTGTTGACGGACGAAATTGCAAGAAGAAATATACAGGATGTTTTTCTCTACAGCGTCTGAAATGTTTGATGTAGGGCAAGCCGTGGTAGCAATTTGGCGTTCATATTATTGATATGAGCGCCAAGCAAGGTAGGCCGCGGTTAGAACTTGGATGGGTGACCATGCAGGGACGACCGTCTGTGCTTGCGCGCATCTTCTAATGGCCTGTACATCGGTGAATTCACTGAAGCTATGCAAATTTAGGCGAGATTTGCGTAGAAGATATACCATCCCTTGGATTAGATGTAAAGCCGGAGATCCCTTGTCTATGAAATGATAGGCAAGTAAAAGATCCCTACCCTGCTATAAAAAGTGGGGGTTCGGCAAAATTTCCAGGTTGGGGGTTGCTCGTCTCCTGGCGTCGGTGATTGGCCTTAGTCGCGGAAATAGGCCGCCGTTAAATAAACGAAAAAAAAAAAATGTTTGATGTCATAATCTTGATTTTATTTTGTTTTGTAAAAAAAGTATAGCTAACCCATTTAAAAAATACGTTTTAAATCCCAAAATGATTAATTTAATTTCTTCAATTTTATTACTTTCATTATATAGTTTTTTTGCTGCAACCGTACCAAATACAATTGGGTAACATACATTGACCGGTGAGAAGTGAAGTAGAAACGAATTTATGTCACGGAATCAACACCTATTATCATTATCTGAGGTCTTACTGCAACGACCGCACCAGCAAATACCGGGCTACCGCTTAATTCCTATATAAAATTTATTTAATTGGGTTCTGCCTCCCTAATCGATCGGATATCTGGCCGAATGGCCACTGGAATATCGGCCCTTTCCTCCACAAACCATTCTGGTGCTTAAATGACATTTTTGCGAACCCTATTTAGTAGAATTATAGCTCTGGACGCGGTATCCTTTTTGCCATATTATTTCATCTTCAGAACGATGTGCATGCCGAGATTTTTTACAGTTTACAAATATCGAATCGGCATAGTTTTTTTAGAGAACACTAGTTTAATGGAAAACTAAATTAAACACACAAAATGTGTGTTTGCTGGGGTATTGTTTCTCAAGTTATTCATTCAAACAAATCGTTTCTTTCTTAAGACGTCCATGTTAATTGACAAAAATGAAGAAATATGTAACAAAGGAAAAATGAGTTGGTTTGCAGATTAAAACCCAAGGAACCCAAAAAAAACTAGTAGAATTAAATTTTCTTATTTCTAAAGGCGGAATAATTGGGCTTTAGAACTTTTTGTAAGCTTTAATGAAATCAAAACCCTAGATAGTAACTGGGAATGTTAAAATACGTGGTTGTGGAAATGTTCACTTTAAGTATTCTAAAAAATGGGAATTTACTACGTGCAAATTGTAACTTGAATACACTGATGTGAAACAAGAAGGAGATTTTAAGCTAACTTGTAACAAGTTACAAGTTACTTGCAACAAGTTACAAATTGTAAGAAGTAACACGTAAAAGTTACAAATTGTAATTGAATACACTGATGTAAAACAATAGATTTTAAGCTTACTTGTAACTTGTAACAAGTTACAAATTGTAACTTGAATACACTGATGTAAAACAATATATAAATTTTAAGCTTACTTGTATCTTATAACAAGTGTCAAATTGTAACTTGGATACACTGATATTAAACAATAGGAAGATTTTAAAATAATTTGTAACTTGTAACTTGTTACAAGTTACAATTCACCTTGTCTATGATATAAGTAAGGAATAGTAAGTAAGTAAGTGACTTGTAACTTGTACCAAGTTACAAGTTACAATCCACTTTGTCTATGATATAAGTAAGGACAATAAAAAAATGCCATTTTAATTTAGTCTCATTCTGTATTCTTATCAATGCAATGTAATGTAAAAGCGCTTTACAATTGTATTAAAAATAAAGCAATTTGCAATGCTTACCGACTTGCTATTTTGAAAACATCAGTGTCGTTTTCACCTACTTTAACCTGGAATAAATTGCACTAGAATATCCTGCTGTAATAAAACTGAAAAGTTTGTATAGTCGCCGAGCTTCAAGATTAATGCCTTTCCTCTCGTTGACGGTAATACGTAAACCATTCAAACCTTTACCCATACATGAATATTAAATTCATATCCTTGACGTATCAGGCCCGAATAACGAATGTAATTAGATCAGGATGATACCGAGGAATAACGACTGCAGTATAAATCAGTGTGAAGTCCGATATACAATGCGCAGTGTAGGAATAGCGACTCCAACCGGACATTTTCATTGTTCCCCCATCGTCCTGGCTGGAAAATGGCGGCTTTTTGTTATTTTATTTGCTATCGCATTTAATCTTTTCCATTCGACAAAGGCTTTATAATTAGAGTCGTACTTTGATTACGGCTAAAGTTACAAGCACACCGAACAAAGCATATTTGTTGACGGCTATTGTAGACAAATTTAGGAAAAACAAAACGGATGTTGAGTCTTTATTTAACCCGTCTGCAAATTAAAATTAAAGCGCTGCCACGAGTTTTTTTTATTATTTGAGTTTAGACATATTCTGTAACTCTTACAGGTACATCGTAACAGAAGTAGGTATTATATAAAATCTTCATTTTACATGAAACACAGTTGCATGGCACTCTTCGAGAGAACTGGGGTAGAATCTAGGGCAGTTACTGAATTGAAAGCCTATGATTTAAGCCTTTTTTATGTTGAATACTGGTATAGGAAGTATACAGCATCGTTAGTAGTATATACACGTGAATCGATAAATATTTTCTCAGACTCCGCAGCTTTTAAAACTCCTGCCTCGCACCTAGTAATTAAAAAACGATAGGGAATTGTGAAAAGGTTATTGCTCGGGTAAGATACTCTGCTACTTCGAGTTACTTTGGATTTGTTATAACAGGTAACCAGCTTCATTAAAAGACTACCTGTTTAGTGGTTTAGCTTCGTTTCCAGCTCATTCAATTTCGAACCTAACCTTAAGAGACATTTTAGGAATAAAAAATGTATAGTCTTCTAAAATATTGTAAGCCTTTCCGCACAAAATAACAAAATCAATTTCTAAAACGACAGAAACAAGAGGCGAGTAAAGTATTATGAAGATTGTTGTATACGTAAATTTAATTCTGATTTCAAAATTGTATTTATATAAAAAATATACGGGGCATTCCAAAAGCTATATTTTTTAATGGTACATCCTATATATATTTTAACCGTATACTATACAGGGTGTCCCAGTTTTATGCTTAAAAATTGTACAACCAGTAAAAATAATGGGACTTTACTATATAAATTTATTTCCAAATATGTACCTTTTCTACGATTACAGATAGATACATACAGATTGTTGAATTTGAAAAAATAGTTATTTACATTACAAGCTGCGAAAGCTTACTTTTAGGTGCGAGGCGTATTTAAATGGCCGAAGGCGAAGCGAAGCGAAGCCGAGGCTATTTGAATATCTCCGAGCACCTGAAAGGGCTTTTGCAGCGTGTAATGTATTAAACTTTTCATTCTTCCCTCGATTTTATATAAAATAGGCGGTGTATTGCCATAAAATTTCCATTCTAAATAAAAATTTGACATTACCTAATAATTTGACGTTTTATTTTTTCGTCGTCCAGGGCGCGAAAGTTGTTCATGCCTAGCAACCGACCTAGCATGTTTTACTTTCGCTTTCGCTCGCCTCTTTAAAATAGAAAATTATACTTTCGTAGGGGGGAGAATGAAAAATTCTTTTTTATTTATATCTCTTATACAATAATAAACGAATTGTTCTCAAATTTTGTTTGATAGATGCTACTACGAATCTTTACTTCCACAAAAATTGTCAGCTCACACAAAACACACACATTTTTTTCACAAAACACACCGTTACGGAGTAAATCGATATTTTATGATTTTATGTTCTTTCCTAAGAAAATAATACCTTAAAATTAAATTATACATAGATATAATTTTATTCAGCTGAAATTTTTTGTGGAAGTGAAGATTCATGGTAGCATCTACCAAATAAAATTTGAAACCAATATTGGTTTATTACTGTCAGAGATATAAATAAAAAAATAACTCATTAATAACTTTTTTTTTCAACTTTTAACATGCTGTAGCTCAGAAACCGTATATATTTGGAAATAAGTTTATATAGCAAAGTCCCATTATTTATTGGTTCTATGTTCCCGAATTTTTTCCGCATAAAACTGGAACACCTTGTATACTTTAACAGTAACTGAAACTTCTTATTCTTTCCTCATCCAAGGATAACTCTTTTGGGTTATCTTAAATAGCTTTCGAGATATTTGCAATTTCAGTTATTGCAGTTTAGTTATTATATTTTATATTTATTATATTTATTATATTTTATATTTATTTAGGCTTATTCGCAGGGATGGCTTGGCAACCATCCTGACGATGGCCTAGGATGGGAAGAATATTAACTTGGTGTTAATGTGAGAGATTAAAATCAGTTGATGTTTGACTTGTCCCCCTAACTAATGAGGTTTTCCAGGTTTCCCTCATTCCAGCACTGAATGGTGGTTAGGGCCTACCAACGTAAGTCGTTCCTGAGGCGCAAATGCGGCCCGCGAAATAATAATATGCCGCCCCCTCTCCCACACAAGTCTCAGACTTTCGGGCTAATCCTTGTGATTAGAATGAGGGGTAGAGATATTATTATTATTATTATTATTATTATTTCTTATAATACAGTATTTTGGTTTTAGCATTAAAGCATTTTACATTTTGGTTGGCATATAGTGTTTTGTGGAAAATGACGTCAGTCTTATATAAATATTGCACCTTTTAATAAAATTAGGACGAACTTCTTTCAAAGACAATTTCATCGTTGTTTAGCCGATTAATATTTTTATCTGAGGTTTTGCAGTCGTTCTATCTCGAAAACTAATGAAGATAATGCCAAAGGGTTCTATATTGATGGATTACGAAAAAATATGACTTTTTTATTTTTAGCATTGAAAATGCTTATAGGATCGCGAAGGTTCGTATATGGGCATGTTTCGATGAAAAGTGTAACGCGATGAGCATGTCACACCGACATGGTTAGGTAGTGGGGGACCGAGTAGAGTGGGCGGCGTGGGCGCATAGTTTGGCATGCGTATTCGTATTGCAAATTACAAGTCTGAGAATCTGAGCTCTCATGTGAATGTGATATACAAGGTGGCAAAGTGTGTTGTAAGTCGCAAATGGTAGTTTCTCAAATTAGAAGATAACTTTTGCCAGCTTTCTATAATTCCAAATTTCCTATATTCATTTTCAATGCACTCCGATGGTTACAAGAATTGGGAAATCTTTGAATTTTTTGAAATATACAAGGTATTCTATTAAAAAAAGTTAGTGTTTGCTACACCCTTATATTTTCTATATGTAACACAAATTCTGCAGTAGAAATTTTGCACGAAAAACCACATGGGTATGGTTTTTGAAACAACAAATTTGTTGACAAAAAAGACAACGAGCGGAGGGGCAGTTTTACGAGCATAGACCACACTGTACAGGGTGGGCCGTATAAGAGTGCGTATCCCCTTATCTCAGAAACTATGTGAGATAGAAAAAAAAGTTTTATTTATATAAATGTTGTTTGCGTTAAAGATGTCGGTATTTTTTTAATATAGTTATATTTGTAGCTCTTCAATATACAGGGTGATGAACTAAACTTATCTTTTTTTAAATGGAACACCCTGTATATTATTACATTTTTGAAAAGCTCTTCAAAAGACTTGTTCAACGATATATAATATGATGGGTCTGTAGCCCACCGTTTCGGAGCTATTGACTGGTATCTTCAGGAAAAGGTTAATATTTATAGCGAGCTAGAAAAGTTACTGATTGAGGTGATAAGCTGTAATTTGGGCCAAGAAATTCTAATTTGGTCTATTTTATGAAACTTCTGTCTAATACTAAAATAAAAAAAATTGCAACAGTGATGCCAAGTTTCGTGAAATTTAATTTTTCATGATTTTTTTAAATGGAACACCCTGTATTTTATTACATTTCCTGAAAGTCCTTGCAAAGACTTATCTTTGCAAGGATATTGTTTTATCTTTGCAATAAATGAGTTTATTGATATATAATATCAGGGGTCTACGACACACCGTTTTGGATTAATCTGCGTTTCTCTTCAGGAATTGACACATAAGTTATGCATGTTTGTATGTAATGTATTCTCTGCAAAAAAAAGTAGGCTTAATAGAATGTTATATATTTAATCACAAAAGTCCAGCTTTAACATTGAGAGATTATGTAAGAAAATATCATTTAAGATAACTGCCAGATATTCATACGATTCTAAATATTTGTATCAAATTTTAAAGAGATGGCAATATAAGTTATAAAAAATATAAGTTATAAGTGTGTCGTAGACCCCTGATATTATATATCAATAAACTCGTCTTTGCAAGGACTTTCAGGAAATGTAATAAAATACAGGGTGTTCCATTTAAAAAAATCATGAAAAATTAAATTTCACGAAACTTGGCATCACTGTTGCAATTTTTTTTATTTTAGTATTAGACAGAAGTTTCATAAAATAGACCAAATTAGAATTTCTTGGCCCAAATTACAGCTTATCACCTCAATTAGTAACTTTTCTAGCTCGCTATAAATATTAACCTTTTCCTGAAGATAACAGTCAATAGCTCCGAAACGGTGGGCTACAGACCTATCATATTATATATCGTTGAACAAGTCTTTTGAAGAGCTTTTCAAAAATGTAATAATATACAGGGTGTTCCATTTAAAAAAAGATAAGTTTTGTTCATCACCCTGTATATTGAAGAGCTACAAATATAACTATTGTTAGATACTTTTTGGTAAAAAGTAATAAAAGACGATGTCTTCGATACTACAGTTTATTCTATAATGACGCTTGGTCCAGATCTCCTAATATAAACATATATTTCGACTACCCATAAAACGTGCTTATTCAACAATTGACCATATAGTATAGGTTCTCCTTGTTCTTGCCAGTGGCGTGTCGGCGTCGCTAACATTCGGCCATCCTGTAGATACTTCTGTCCCCAGAAGCCGGGATTACTCTGAAAAACACAAATTGTATAAGCTAAGGCACGAGCGTAATCTTGGGATTTGCCAGTCGAATGCCAGCCGTAATTTTTAGGACTCTGGGGACGTCACCAGTAGTAACGTTAGGATAGTTATCAGTCATAACTTAGGATATGCCGTTGTTACCAGTCGTAACACTAACACTTTCGTATAGTTACTAGTCGTAACTCTAAAACTTGTACGTTACCAGTTGTAACATTAGCACTTTCGTATAGGTGCCAGTCGTAACTCTAAGACTTGAACGTTACCAGTCGTAACATTAGCACATTCGTATAGTTATCAGTCGTAACTCTAAGACTTTCATCGTTACTAGTCGTAACTTTAAGATTTGTGTAGTTACCAGTCGTAACTTCAAGCTTTTTGTAATTCCCAGTCGTAACTTTAAGATTCGTGTAGTTACCAGTCGTAACTTTAAGATTCGTGTAGTTACCAGTCGTAACTTTAAGATTTGTGTAGTTACCAGTCGTAACTTTAAGATTCGTGTAGTTACCAGTCGTAACTATAAGATTCGTGTAGTTACCAGTCGTAACTTTAAGATTCGTGTAGTTACCAGTCGTAACTTTAAGATTCGTGTAGTTACCAGTTGTAACTTTAAGATTCGTAACTTTAAAGTCGTAACTTTAAACTCTTTGTAGTTACCAGTCGTAACTTTAAGATTTGTGTAGTTACCAGTCGTAACTTTAAGATTTGTGTAGTTACCAGTCGTAACTTTGAGATTCGTGTAGTTACCAGTCGTAACTTTAAACTTTTTGTAGTTACCAGTCGTAACTTTAAGATTCGTGTAGTTACCAGTCGTAACTTTAAACTTTTTGTAGTTACCAGTCGTAACTTTAAGATTTGTGTAGTTACCAGTCGTAACTTTAAGATTTGTGTAGTTACCAGTCGAAACTTTGAAATTCGTGTAGTTACCAGTCGTAACTTTAAACTTTTTGTAGTTACCAGTCGTAACTTTAAGATTAGTGTAGTTACCAGTCGTAACTTTAAACTTTTTGTAGTTACCAGTCGTAACTTTAAGATTTGTGTAGTTACCAGTTGTAACTTTGAGATTCGTGTAGTTACCAGTCGTAACTTTAAACTTTTTGTAGTTACCAGTCGTAACTTTAAGCTTTTTGTAGTTACCAGTCGTAACTTTAAGATTTGTGTAGTTACCAGTCGTAACTTTAAACTTTTTGTAGTTACCAGTCGTAACTTTAAGATTTGCGTAGTTACCAGTCGTAACTTTATGATTCGTGTAGTTACCAGTCGTAACTTTAAACTTTTTGTAGTTACCAGTCGTAACTTTAGGATTTGTGTAGTTACCAGTCGTAACTTTAAGATTTGTGTAGTTACCAGTTGTAACTTTGAGATTCGTGTAGTTACCAGTCGTAACTTTAAACTTTTTGTAGTTACCAGTCGTAACTTTAAGATTTGTGTAGTTACCAGTCGTAACTTTGAGATTCGTGTAGTTACCAGTCGTAACTTTAAACTTTTTGTAGTTACCAGTCGTAACTTTAAACTTTTTGTAGCTACCAGTCGTAACTTTAAGATTTGTGTAGTTACCAGTCGTAACTTTGAGATTCGTGTAGTTACCAGTCGTAACTTTAAACTTTTTGTAGCATGTCTTCATTATCAATCATTGATTTGAGACCAAAACAATCCATGGTTTCATATAGTCAACTACTGCAACAGTTGTTGTGGTACGTCTACATTCCGTCATCGGTATGCATTTTTTTTTACTCTGTAAAACACATCAACATTAGAATCAAACATATAATAAGCATAAAGTGCTTTCTTGTTCATTTAGATGTTAGCTTTAGCTTATGTGTGAGCCCTGCTCTAACCTTGACTTGTATGTTAGACCTTCACTAACCTTACATTGTGCGTTAGCCCTGCGCTAACCTTAACTTATGTGTTAGCACTTCACTAATCTTAACTTATGCGTTAGCCCTGCGCTAACCTTAACTTGTCCTTTAGCTCTGCGCTAACATTAATTTATGCGTTAGCCCTGCGCTAACCTTACCTTATGCGTTAGCTCTGCACTAACCTTAACTTGTTCTTTAACCATGCGCTAACCTTAACTTGTATGTTATCCGTTCACTAATCGTAACTTGTGTGTTAGCCATGCGCTAACCTTAACTTGTGCTTTAGCTCTGCGCTAACTTAACTCATGCGGTAGCCTTGCGCTAACCTTAACTCATGCGGTAGCCTTGCGCTAACCTTAACTTGTGCGTTAGCCCTGCGCTAACCTTAACTTGTGTCTTAACCACGTTAACCTTCACTTGTGTATTAATTTTACGTTAACCTTCACTTGTGCGTTAGCCCTGCGCTAACCTTACCTTATGCGTTAGCCTTGCGCTAATCTTAACTTGTGTATTAACTTTACGTTAACCTTTACTTGTGCGTTAGCCCTGCTAACGCTTCAATTGATGATACTCCGTAGCTACAATTTAGAGTACTCTGGACTTATTTAACATACATATCTCATTGATTTTTAAGATCACCAGCAGCCGTTGCCGCTAAAGGAGCTTATACCTTTCACAGTCCATAGGATTCACAAAATTTTAAAACATTTTCAAAGTAATAGTACCCCGATCTGTAATTACCCTTGTTGGAACTCCAAATCAACAGATAAAATCGGTTAATACCTTCGTTACATATCGTGTAGTCGTGACTTTGACGGATTCTATTACAACCAATTTTGTAAAACGGTCCACAATAACTAACAGAAACTTTTTGCCACGACTACTGATTACAAAAGGTCCTACATGACCAATATGTAATGTATACCATGGTATAAAATAGGGTGAAGCATGCCTTCGTTCTTCCCCTCTTTATTTTTGTAGTATTGACATTTTAAACAAGAATTTACATAGTTTTACATTTACATATACAAGTGTCCCATGTCATCATGACAATTGACAAATCTGCCACCGTACGTTACATGGCACTAACCAAGCTGCTGGGCCATTTTCTAGTTTTCTATAGACTATGCCCTTTTTCAACTTGTATTTTTCATAATACTGTTTTGTTTCATTACTTCTATTGCATCCTTCCGAAACGTTTCGTACAATTCTTACTTGCTCATCTTGGAGCTGAACTACAAGTAGTCATTCAAATTCAGTTATATCAATTTTATAAAATCTCTGGAACACGTCCTGCTTAAAACATCTACATGACTTATTATTTGCCGGGACGGTATTCGCCAGAGAAACTGTAGTTTTGAACTTCTAGCCACTATCGACCAATACGAGGAATTATATCTATCTTACTGAACGCTATTCTCAATTGAATCTGCCATTGCTACCTGATAATATTCTCAGGCAAGATCAAGAATAATATAAAACCTATTGTCCACCTAACTTATTACCGATTTGCTCATTAATTAAAGGTAATGGATATCTATCTTTGACTGTTGTAAAATTAAGTCGCCTATAATCGACACATACGATAATCACCTGTTTTCTTCTTGATAAGAAGACTCACATATGGAGAGTTGACTCCCGGGTAATTTTATTTCCTAGAAGCTCGTCAATAAGTTTCTTTAATATACCCTTTGCATATATTGTCATCCAATATGGTCTGTAAACAATGAACACTTCTGAAAAGCATTTTGTGTACATTTCAGTACTAGTTATTTTGCCCAGCTCATGCAAAGAAAAAGATAAACAATCACGATATTCTTTAAGTAAATGATATATAGCTAACTGAAAATGTTCTGGTACTATATCTCCAAAATTAGGTGTTTTAAAATCTAAATCAGATACGTCGACTTCCTCGACCTCGAATTTATTAATATTCAATGGAGGCAATTCCCTCAGAAACACCTTTTTTTGTGTTGGTTAATAACACATTTTCATCAGTTACAAAACCTCTTCCAACTATTAAATCAAGCCGAACATATTTTGATTCTAAAATTATTACTGTAAAGTCACTAATCATTTCTTCAATAATTATTACAGTAACATGACACTTTAAATTATTAGTAATTATTTTAATAACGAAACATTTTG
Organism: Pogonocherus hispidulus; assembly: GCA_963924545.1. Classification (NCBI taxonomy): domain Eukaryota; kingdom Metazoa; phylum Arthropoda; class Insecta; order Coleoptera; family Cerambycidae; genus Pogonocherus; species Pogonocherus hispidulus. Next base: position 42,824,899 of record OZ004698.1, on the reverse strand, counting down.
AAAATAACCAATTTTCTTTCTGTATAACTAATTTTGCTTCCTTGCTGCTGATAATTTTATTATTGTGCAATCCCTTCTACTGTCAATTAAACATTATATTTTCTGTCCATTAACAACAGCATTTTTCTTTTAACATGTTGTCATTAGCATCAATAAGATTTCATTCACAGCACGATTCTTTCTGTTTATATTACATATTACCACAAGCATAAAGACACATACAGTAGTTTCACTCTTTAAATTTTTTGTACAAAAGTTTTTAATGCACATGTCTGCTCTTGGGTAGTATGCGCGTTGGTAGAGATGTAGAAGGGGAGGAATGGGCCGGCGTATGTTATTTTATGGGCGCACATTTGCTTTTTGCTTTACAGGTAATCAGCATACGATTGTGTGTCTAGGCGTTTGTGTTTGTGATTTTGATAAATGTTTTGTATTGTATGTAACATGGCTACAAAATATTGTTTCATTTGTAAACGAAATTCTGTTAGGCCACCTTTTTTACTCCAAAAAATAATAGTCCGGGCCTGTGCGTGTCTCCCAAAAACGGTCACTACTGCGCATGATTGTGCTTGGGTAGTATGCGCAGTGGTCTTTTTGGGGGGTTAAAAAAACAAAACTTAAGGACACCAACATCAAAGAGATTTTGCCGAGTGAAACCACTGTATACATCTTCATACTTGTGATATTACATTGGGTCGGTATATACCATAAGTTTATACAGAAGCGTCCGCAACTTTTACATTCCATTCGGGGTTTAGGACAGTTTCGGACTCGGTGATTTCCACCGCAGTTAAAAAATGAACTAGTTTGTTACTTTATTGTCCCTTTTTCTCGAGTGTCAATATTTTTGGACTATATACTGTTAAATCTCATAATAAAATCACCGAGTGTTAAATATTTAAATGTTTAATTACGAACAACGTATTAAGATTACATTCAGATGTTAATATTCCAATTATTCAATCACATCATGACTAACTCTCTATATTCCTAGCCTAATAATGCTAAGCCAACAAATAATCATTTTATAAATAATTTTTGTGAATCGCTCCTTGTCGCCACCGAGTGAACAGCGGCGTATCATCGAACGTTAACCTTCAGCCGTGGATATTGGTTACAATACCTTAAATTATTTATTACTGGAACAGCCACTAGTGCCCGGTTTTATAACTTTGCGATTTGATATATCGGCCGAAACATTGCTTAGCTAATTGGCTAACACCCTTATCGTTTTAAAATTGGCCGATTTTGCGGCTAACGTTATTTTAGGATACTGTCGGATTTTAGGTACTGTAAGATATTCCTCTGGAATATGGAAATTTCGTTGGCTATGCTAGGCAGTTTTTCATAGCAATACGTATCTAAATTCTGACCTATATCAAGTTGATAATAGGCCGCCTCAACAAGAAATTTTCCAAACCTTACTGGCGCTGGAAAGCTTTTCATAAGCAATATTTTCAGTTCTTGCCATTGTAAGCATGCTCCACTTATGAAAGTTTTTCAAATTATCAATTATTCTTATCCATTCAACTACATTTCGAGCTTTATCACCTCCAGGCTCAAATACTGGGATAATGCTCTTGTCTAACTGTATACTAGAAGAATGGCTACTTACAGTTTTCCTGAGACACTTAATTTCTTTTTTTTTTATTAAATAACTTCATTTGTTTTTGTGAAGCACGTCTCGTGGAGATGGTGTCGTAGTAGCTGAGGTACTGCTGCTACTACGACATGCTATTGCACCTCGCCCTTTATGTGCTCGGTCGTGGACCATGTGTCCTTTTCCAGGAGCAACCCATAGCGGAAATCCAGGTAAACCAAATAAACAGCAACAAACAACACCTTTAATTTATCGCACTGTCGTTTGTTGTTATACTTTCAAGAGCGAATAAACTTGGGGTAAATCCCACCGCTGTCTTTGTTAGATACTTTTTGGTAAAAAGTAATAAAAGACGATGTCTTCGATACTACAGTTTATTCTATAATGACGCTTGGTCCAGATCTCCTAATATAAACATATATTTCGACTACCCATAAAACGTGCTTATTCAACAATTGACCATATAGTATAGGTTCTCCTTGTTCTTGCCAGTGGCGTGTCGGCGTCGCTAACACTATATTAAAAAAATACCGACATCTTTAACGCAAACAACATTTATATAAATAAAACTTTTTTTTCTATCTCACATAGTTTCTGAGATAAGGGGATACGCACTCTTATACGGCCCACCCTGTACCTATTCATAAAAGCTAACCATTTTCCAGTAGATACATACGAGTATTCTGCACTGAGTGCGTATCAACAAAATAACTTGTTACACATTCCGTTAGTGTTTATTCAGTTTCTGTGCGGGCGAGCATTCACATTAATTTTGCGTGGACAGAATCGGTTACAGTAGGTACAATATAATCGACCGCCAGGCAACGGCAACTTGTTTCGGGTTACAGATTATGTTATCGCAAACAAATATTGGCAGTGTAAACAGTTCGCATTAATTAGCGCTGCAGTATTGGAATTGTCAAATGACTCGTAGCTATAAAGTGTTTCAATTTGTTCTTTTTGACCGAAGTGGACAAATACTACATACAGCAGCTGCAAATGTACGCAGTGGTTACGTTTGTTCCAATGCAATGTTTCAAAAAACATAAACAATACCATTTCCCAATATCAAACTATTACCTACATTGGTAAACCTACAGAATCTATAACAAAAATTAAAAAACACAGAACATTAATACTGGTTATAAAACAAGTAACAAACATCTCAACAAACTAATAAAAAACATTAAAGATAAAACGAAAAAGGAAAATCAAGCAGGTATCTATAAGCTTTTATGTGTTATAGACAAAAAGAGGCATAGCGTTAAAAGATGCACATTTTTCATATTTAAAATTATCTTTTAGCCAAATCTAAAAACAATGGATGAATATTACTAAAGAATGGACTGGAGCATGTCTAAAATAAATCTAAAAAGAGAGAAAAATAGTTTAGCTTGCATCAGAAGAATTAATACATCTATTCATTTTGAAATTCGTCCTATTTGCAGTTGGATAATCTAATGTATTTGTTTATATTAGGACACTCTGTAGATCAATGCAAAAAACTGTAGATCTGTATATAAAACATTAGCAATTAAAAACGATATTTCTAAGAATGAAAATCCTGCAACAAAAGAAATGATTTAAAACTTCAGTAAGTACATTTTTTTACACTGGCTACACTTAGCTTACAAAGGGCGTACAAAACCATAATATAAACTCATAAATTCTAGAATATCATCAGAGCCACTTCCGCGGTGTACTACTTCGTTTAATGTATGATTTACGAGTTGTGGAAAAAATCACATTTAAAAAGTATCTCTTTACATTTTTCCAGCTTTCCAGCGCATTAAAATTGTTTTTCTCGAGGAATAAAGCTGTCATCTTCAAAGAACAATCCTCGTTTCAATGATGCATACTGCTACTTATGCATCTGGTGCTAAACTAAACAAAATAAATAAGAAGACGACCGCTTGAAAAATTCGAAATATTTAATGTTATTAAAATTAATATTAAAGTAGTTTTTATAATGCAATCTTAAAAGAGAAGATTTACAGATTTGACCAATGCAAGCTGTGATGCTTCAATTTTGGCAACTATTAAGTATACGTAGTACTAGTCCTTGATGCTTCATTTTCAATAATATATAGACTTTGTTCTTGTTACAGGATTCTGTTCATGGTTTTTGTTTCTTTAATATGTTAAAAGGGAAGCACCTATTTTATGTTTACCAGCTTATGGTGGTCTATTTGCGTATAAATAACTACGGATGTACAGTTATGCATCCCCTCCAATTTTACCACCCCACACAAAGAGATTGAAATACGGCCTTAGCGACATCTTTGCGCCGTTCCGCACATCAATTATACGGTTGTGTCAATTAGGAACGAAAAAAGATCTTAAGGGCGAATCGTTAAATTATAACCAGACGATTTCTTTGACACAAAGCACTTTGTCAGGCCATTAAAGAGTTTCCTTTACTTTTCCAGCAGCGGTGTTCTTGAGATAGGTCGACGGATCAGTCGACTATTGGTCAATTCTTACGGCCTGTTTGCGACTATAACGTTTTTTTATTCAGGCTACTTGATGCTAATGGCTCTTATGGTTTGGCTATAAATAACTATGGAAGGAAGTATTTATAGAATAAGATTACTAAATATAAATGAATTCAGGCATTGTTATATAATACAGTTCAGTATGATAAAGCCATGAAACATCTAATGAGAAGGACTTTCGTTTCATTATTTTCTAAGTTAACGTTTAAAAAATGTTACAAATTTATTAATGTTACACAAATAATATTTGTAACAATATATTATGTATATATATTATGAACCTCCTATTTTCTGAATTTTCAACATATTTTTTGTTGCCCGATTCATTTTTCCTGTACAATTTAATTCAAATTTGAGTTTTTTTTAGTTTGTCAATTCCTTAATTTTATTGATTTTAAATTTAATTTTAATGTAGGTACTTCTTTTATTATTTTGTTTACTCTGATACAAAATTCTGTAATAAATTTGTGTTATGTTCTGCAAATATCTTGGAAAATATTGCAGTCAACTCATATGCTCTGAACTTTAAACATAAAACATACGTCAAATATAAATTTTTTTTTAGTCGATTTCGTAAGAAAATGATGAATGAAAACGACTAACTGCATTAAAGACGCGATATCCCTGGAAGTGGCTGTTTCGTCGTTTTCAGTGGTTTTCAGATAAAACATGATTTATAATATCAAATAAATATGCTTTATTTCAGAAAGGCTGCTACAAAATAATCGCCGTTAAAATTTGCTCGCGCAATGTGCCCGTTGTAACCGTACTGCCAGGCTATCTTGATTATGTGTACAAGCATTGCGAATTTTAGTTTTGCCGTAGGTAACAAATGATCTGTTATTGTTTCAGGGGCGCAAGTGGGATTGTTTGGTTTGAAATTTATTTAATATTGCCTCCCATAAATCATGGAACAATGCAGTAACACGCCCACAACACAATGTTCTTCAAACCTAGATAAATTATGGTATATAAATGACCTATTTTCCGTAGATAGTATTCTAATGCTAATGTATTGCTAAACTGTTACAAATTGTACTCTAGCGTTATAATAAATATACGTTCTATGTTCCTTAAATTACTTCAGGTATTTATTAACACCACAACTTGAAACAATTATTTCTCTCAGCCTTAGAGCTGGATTTTCTTTCGATGGACCCGATATTTTCTTTAATCACCTGTTAAAATATACACTTGATAGATTTCACTTTACGTAATAGGCTGTTAAAGTTTTATTTTTAAATGTTGCAATTATAATAATATAATAATAATGGGCCTTTTCCACTAAATTGAATTATACTATTTTATTAATATCAAACGTTATACTGGTACACAAGTAAAGGTAGAATCAACCCAATTTATTAAAGAATTGTAATTAAGCGAAGTTATTCAAGTACAAAGTGACCGGGCTTCATGAATCATTTCAAACTGCGCGGTTCGCTGACATCACACTCCAGTAGCCAATAAAATGTAGACAAGTTAAAGACCGGCTCCACGTTGCCACATATAATTTTATTTTTTTCTTGGGAACGATTAAATTTACATTCTGGTAATTTTGAAATGAAAATATTTTGTATTTCTAGGTGAAATGGTAATTTTGAAATGAAAATATGCACTTTTAGTTGAAATATTCTCCATAAATTATTACTAAAGCAAATCAACATGAATATTTTACAATTTATCACTTGAGCAAAATAATTTTTAGGTATTTTTCGCTAAAGGTGACAACACTGCACAATCTATGCTAGAATCAACTAAATGATGATTTGATAACTTAGGTTATAAAAACTAACCTTCTTCTGTTCTTCTTCTGTTCTTGTCTTAACATTGCGCACTTCAGAACTTAGAAAGTTCATATTTGTGACGTAGAAATCGTTAACCATTTCACTGTCAACTCTTGGAAGGTTGTCTGAATTAGCCTTAAGATATCTCTCTTCAATTTTATTCATTTTAAATCCAATTAATCAAAACACAAAACGAAAGTTAGGTTAAGCACACTTCACTTGACAGAACACAAAATGCAGGGCAGCCAACAGACAACAACGAACTGGAGTATGACGTCAATGGCGCGTTATTTGAAATATATGGTAACTTTAACATTTTTTTCAAAATATATCTGGCGAAGAAAAAAAATTAAAAAAATACTTTTTAGCCATATCTAAGTATAAATTTTGTAATAAGAAAATAAAAAAAAGATGTGGAAAAGGCCCATTTCTCTACCCCTCATTCTAATCACAAGGATTAGTTCGAAAGTTTGAGATTTGTATGGGAGAGGAGACGGTTATTTCGCGGGTCGCATTTACGCCTCAGGAACGATTCATGTTGGTAGGCCCTAATCACCATTCAGTGCTGGAATGAGGTAAACCTGGGAAATCTCATTAGTTATAGGGGACACTTAAATATCAACAAATTTTAATCTCTTACATTAATTAACACCAAGTTGATATTCTTCCCATCTACGGCCATTGCCAGGATGGTTGCCAACCCATCTCTGCGAACAAGCTTTAATCTACGAGTGGACAATTTAATTAAAAACTTTTTGGTAGAATGGGGAATCGAACTCACGACCTCTGGGTAGCGATCGGGACACTAAACCCTGAGCCACCGGCTCGCCTAATTTAAATTAATAATAATAAATATGTTAGGTCTATTTTACAATAGACCTAGGCAAGGCAGATATGATTTAGAAAATTTGTGAAAAATTTCTTCAAGATACAAAGATTTTAATGTTTCTTTTTCTCCATCTGAGTTTCAAGACATATACTACTAGACGATGTCATCACGATATACGACATAATAAACATTGCAAAAATAAAAGTATGTAAAATATTCTTGTCTCTTTTATTTATAAAGCCCAATGTTTTACTATTTTGCAGATGGAAAAGATATAGGCATTATGTACTGCGTGGTCATTTTTATTTTGACCGAGTACTACAACCCCGAATATTACCTTAACATACTGTCCCAAAAGCTTTATTCGTTTCCACTCATTATTAAATTTAGTGTGTATTTTAAATTGTTTTGTTAATTTCTATTCTATAGCAGGAGAACCTTGAATTAAAATAGGGACAAAATAAAATATGCGCCTTCTACAACTGATATCTAGTAAAACAATTATTTGAAATCCTCTCAGGGTTCAATTAAATTATTCAGTAGATACAAACCTAACCAGCTACAAAGATTATACCAGATCCAGTTCAACCCCACTTTCCGTTTTCGCTCCCCGATCGAATTGCGAATCGCGGTAGAGTCTGTGAAAGAGCATCTGTCCTCGGCGATGGGGCGACCGCGTCTCTACGCGTACAGGTAATTACCGATTCACCCCGTTCACGGATAATTAATACCTAGGCACATCCGGGGCTCGGGGATCGGAGTTTCACAGGAGGAGGACTACGCGTGGCTGCAGACGACGGCATAGAGGCCTTCCCCCCTATTTTATGTCCCGCTGAGCTGTGTAACTAAACGGAATGGTCAAATTCTGGGGGTACAGTTCCTTAAAAAGAGGTTTTTACTAGAGGAACTTCGATCAGTTATTGTACATTTTGTCTGAAGGGGATAACTGTAACTACTAAAGTAAGTCCTATCTTTGACAAACTTATTTCAGACAAATATGGCAACTAAGTAAAACGTGGATTTAAAAACATTAACTGAGTTTTGATTTCAGATAGATAATATTACTTAGCTCGATCATATTGGTACATAGATTTATTTTTCAATTATTATTAGCACCTATTTCTCTAAATGTATTTTATACTAAATATGCCCACATAGTACCTATATATAACCTTCTGTACTGAACTTGGTGGAATTTTATGATTTTATTGATTTATTAGAATGTTTAAATTTTCTGTTTACCTTTAAAATAGTTATTATACAGTTGTTACTGTTTTTGTCAAATAAAGAAATATTTATTTCAATAACTTCCTTTACTTATTTGATCTGAAACATATCTAAGGTGACATATAAAATTCAAATTAAATTAGAAGAATTTACCATAATTTCTGACAAAATTTAAAAATCAGGAACAATGTTAGCAAACGCTGGATAGTCTAAGAAATTTAGTGAAGACATGCCTCTTTCTCATTACTCTTTTAGTTCACTAGTTATAAGCCATTAAAATGTGTAATTTCTTTAGGAAGACGTTTTGACATGGTTTGGTAAAAAAATTAATATCTCCTTAAATCCTTGTATGAATGGCAACAATGTATACATTTTCTTAAAGGAAAATAATCGGGCTTTAAGATGGACATAACAGATAGGTTGTTTGATTTAAAGGAAGCTCATAATTTTGGATTGAAGTAGGCCATTTTTTCTGATAATTTTTGATAACATTTAAGAATTGGCAACAATGGCAAGAAAAACTTAAAGGAAATCTAAGAAGTTCAGTGAAGACCGCATCTCGATAGCTCTTTTCGTTCTCTAGTGATAAACTGTCATAATGTGATACTTTATAGATGGACACCCTGTATAGTATTTCATAATAGGCTAATAGAAAATGTTGCATGTTGTAAATAAATAAATAATTGAAAATGTTGTTGTAAACATGTGTAATAAAGAAGTTATAGTTATTTTATCTGTGACATTACCCATTTAGGGCTTCCAATCCTACTTCCAATCGGTAGAATGAAACAGCATACATCCGAAACTAGAATGTCAATTACATTTTATTAATGTCAAATTGGTTTGACATTTACATCTACTGTCAACTTGTTACACATCTTGCTCACACTGCGCTCGAGGTAGTAGGGAAACAGTGGCGTGATGTTGGGTTATTTCGCGCGCGTTTCTTAACGGTAAAAATTTGTGGTAAAGGTAAAATTATCAGTGTATTTATTCTTTGTGTCAGTGTTTATACTTATTTGTGTTAGTTAAAAAAGTGGAAGTACATATACTAGAAGTATTCTATAGAATAGTATACGAGTATATACATACTCGTATACATATTAACTGAAATGTGCCCAATAGCAAAATAGAATACGCACGCCCATGCATCACCGCATTTTACCAGATCGGTGAGGTCATTCCACTTTGCTTAATTCTGGTTTTTACTGTAATAAGTGTTTTGAACATTTTTCGTCAGTGTTTTTATAAATTTGAGTACAATGTCTCTCACGAGTCCACGCGGTACTGATATGATATAAAAGGACCTATTCCTAAACAAGTGTACATGCAGTGATGAAGTATTCTTCACTGTTAGAGACAGGCACGTATTCACTCTTTTATCTATAGAGTCCTAAACACCCTGTAAAGTTTATATTTTCATTTACATTTGCAGTACATTTACATACAGCTATATCCATTCTTTTATCTATGGATTCGTAAACACCTTGTCAAGTTTACATTAACTTGTTACCGAAACTGTTTTATCAGTATTACCTTTCGATAAACAATTCAGTACGTACCAATATAGGCCTCAATAACTAGCCAGTTAAGTAGGTATACAATAAGGAGCGAAATTCCTCTATCGAGGAATGGCTACCTCGTTATATTCGTAAAATTGCACATCCTTAGCTTGTGCGGCTCTTAAAAAGTACTCTTGTCAAGTTAATTATCTTCACCGTGTCTCCTAAACGAGCAGCATAAAAATATAATATACATTACATCTGGTACGACGTCTATACGTATTTCACCGAAGCCCAGCGCCGTTGATGTTTTTCGTCGCAAAGTTCCCGCATAATAAGAAAATAAAGAAGGCACTTCGCCTCTAATTAATTCAGTTGTTTCAGCTGTCATTTCCGGATTTTGTGATCTTCATTTCCGGAATGTTTTCGCTCAGCCGTACGGGGCGTAGATCAAAGCCCTGTCACTCTATATTTACCCGAGCAGTCCTCCCGGTATTTTAACTGTACGGACCGGTTGACATAATTAGAGGTTGTACCGACGTCTTTGTACTGTGTCTATTCTGTTGAGGTAGTTACGTAGTACGAGGTAGTAGAGGGTAATGCGCCCTCTGCATGAAAATATTTGAACCTACTTAAAAGATAATTTTTGGAGGCTTATTGCTGATATAATGATAAATAACACGTAGGTATTTGGGTTTGTTTAATGTAATAATTTAGTGGTGCTTGTAATTTTCTGGTATTACAAAGTCAAAAACGACGTGGTTAGTATTTGTACATCTTTATTTTTACATTTTAAAAAGGCATTTAAAAGAAATCCGCACAACACAAACTGCCGTATTTATGGGTGCCATTCCACAAAATGTGTCAATAGAAGTGTTTAAGGACCCTTTTTCTAATTTTACGGCTTCGAGAACCACTTCACGCGAAAGTTCTATCCTTTCTCTAATCCTTTGAGATTTTTTTTCGAGACCGTACGTCGGGTCCTTCTACGTATATTTCGTCTTCGAAAATCTCGAGTCGCTTCCGTCTCAACTTCTTCCTCATTGTATCTACCGATGTGAGATTGCACTAACGAGACAAGCACCTTCCACGAAAACTGTCAAATTAATTAAACTTCAGATACCTAGGTTATTTTTCTACGAGAAATATTGCTAACGGAATCAATAGTATCGACTGCCAAACACTTCTGATTACTAAAATACTGAAGTGAAATGCTTTTCCAATAATTAGAAAATCGGTAAAAATGATTTTTTCAGGTTGACACGTACACTTTACATACTTAAACGTCTCATGGTAAACTTCTGACAACAGGCAGACAAATGGGAAAGTCGTAGGATTCGAAATGTGATAATGTTGATTTCACAAGTTCGAATCACGCTGGAGGTGAATTTTTTTTTACTTTTTAATTCCAATTATTTATTAGTATTAGTGTTTAGTTATTCTGTTTCATTATCCGTAGCTTTTATTCTTTCTGCACGTAAAGTTTGGAATTAATTCGTTCATTTTGGCAGTCTGTTAAATTCATCATTTTGTTACAAAAGTAAATATCTACAGTATTTTTGGTCCCATTGATAAAATTGATAATAATGTTTACTGAAAAATAAATTCTACTTTCAGCACTTAAAAAATTATGATGTTTTACTATCAAGAACAGAGTGCCCTGACAATTCATCAAAATATTAAGAAAAATCGTTTAATATAATTACATCATCATTCCAGATACATTTTTTTTTAATATGTATTCTCTTTAAAAAAATATTATCCTATATGCTTTTGTCACCCCAAGGGTGACCCCAGGCCGCAAGCCTGGACCCCCGGTAGGGCTGGAAATGGGAACGAAAATCGCGAGAGCAGATTTTCTCCCATTTCTAGTAATGGATTAAAAAAGAAGAAATGCGCAAAGAGCAACTATCAAGGACCTTCGTATATGTTTACCTTCCCGTTCCGCCTTTTCCAATAAATCACTTTGGAATAGGCGTCAGTTATCCGTACACTAATAAACGAATAAATCACACGGATAATTAATCCAGGAAGCGTTTTTACACCGATGCCTGTCTGCAACTCATTACTTTATAGAGCCGCATATATATGGATGCGTGATATATGGCACAGTCATATTTTCGTACGACTCCGACTCAGACCCGGGATTATTTAAATTAATATGCTTTATCTGCACGTGACAAATGTAGTTATGGAGAACTGGGTCACGTGACACCGTATGAACACGTGCCCGGCCGTGGATTTATTAACTCGGCAGGGAGATGGCGCGTACACATGTGGGCAGTTGGAGGAGTCACTGATGTATCATATAGTCAAAATATGGCTTAAGTGTATGGGGAGCAATAAGAAATATTACGGATTATGTAAAGTTTTTAATCCCCATGGGCACTAATTTGTGTAAAAAAAGTCATTGTTATGGGTGTGGGATGAATAGACTAGTCTGTTCATTATATAGCACCTAAACTTTTAGGAAGACTTATATGGTCTTTACGTGGTAATATACAGGTTGAATCAAATTTCATTACCCCTACAGAGATCTCGGGAACTATTAGAGCTACAAGAAGGCTTAAATGGGGAAAATAGTGCAGAATTTAATGTGTATCAACAATCCGCTGAGAATACAATTTTCTTTCGTTTCGATTTTATTCAGAAAAAAGTGAAATTAGTCATTTTTTAAAAACAAGTGTAACCTTTTTATTTGTGGTCAAAATAAAAAAAAATCTTCTACCGTTTTGTTTGGTTTTCCAAAGGCTTTACAGTTCCGTAGTTAGTTATTTTTTTCCCACAAAATAACAGTAACTTTATTTTTTCTTATAGGCGCCATACTGGATTTTATCATTTTCGAACTCAGCGTTTTTTTCTGAGTAATTTGATGTATAATATGTCATATTTCACAAGTGCGAAATAGGTTTGTAGCGCAAAATATTTTTTCTGAATATTAAACTCCTTAACAGACGTTAACCTCGAAAAATTAACGTTTCTAGTTATCTGTAGAATGATTTCAAATATAAACTTATGAAGGTAACGTTCAGATTACTCAGATTATCAAGACGATGCCTTGTGATAAGTGTAGATTGCCTTTCATTTGTGTTGCATCCAAAGTGTAGGTACATTAAAAATGAACGATGAAACAAATCGACCCTCTACTTATTTTTGATGAAAGAGATGTGCCCTGAACCGATGATTCATCCAAAGTGGAGGCTCAGTGAAAAATGTAAATACGATGAGTTCATTTTCGCCGCTCGCCGAGTTGTATATACCTAGGCCTCGATAACCTCGGGAAAAAATAGTGAAAATGTACTTCTTGTAGTTCTGTACAGCGCGCACCAATATTATCTCTAGTCGCCAGATATCGTAGTGTCATTTGTAATTTTATTTTAGAGCTCAAAGCTTCTCGGAACCAAATATCTTCTTTTGGATTAACGGAGTAACTTTTTCGAGACGATATGCGAATTGTTCCTCGTTCATTCTTAAATGATTTCTATACTCCTCAGGATTTTCTTCTGCCCACTCTCTTAACAACGTGGACGAAGCTCCTGGATTTTCTCTCCTTGAAACCCACGGTTTCACCCACCAACGTCTTTTAGCACGGCCAGTTGTTGATATAATTGAGTTCAATTCATTTATCAGTATATGTACTTGAAATTAAGTCAATGCCATCGCGTATAAGACTTTTATTTTTTCTGGAATGAGACATCCTGCCGCCTGGTACCACAAGTTGTTGCACCAAACACGAAATGGCGAAATTCTTAGGAACAGTGAATAGAGACAGAGGTAAAACCACAAAACTGGATGAAAATATGTAAACAAGGATGATCACTCCGGATGATTTCACTCTGGATGATTCACTTTGGATGTACATTAAAAGTGATACAGTGTAAATCCCGCTTAAGCCAAGTCAGCGATAGCTATCTCAGTAGAGCGTTAGCTGTTTCTAGCACATCAAACCAAACGGCTTGAAGAGTAGTGGGTAGTGTTCAGTTATAATACCGTGCTCGCTTAATGGAGTAGCGTCTCATTTGATAGGACGATTGACGCACTTGTAATTATGTTTCATATCATAAGGTTTTATTATTTCTAATATCTCCGATTGTTGCAAGGATTGCTAAATGTGTGCATTTTTGTATAAATAATACAAATTGTCAATTATTTTTAACAGCTATTAGATACAGTTCTACTTTAATTCTGCGTGTACTGCTTTCCACTATAAAACCTCTTCATAACTCTATTCACACACTTTTCTCAGTGTGGCGTTTCCAATACGCCCATTACAATATTTCCATTATTCGTAGTAAATTTTAATCTACCAGTCGGGCGAATGGCACTGCCACCGCAACCCCCGTCAGCATCTAGTCACCGTTGGAATTAAGCATTGTTTTCGTCGACGCTGCATCTCACTTAAAGTCAATTTAGAGCCGCGATGAGCGATCGCTTTTATCACTTTTGACACTCGACCGATCGGCAGGCCGTTTCGGAACGGGGGAGTAAGTGGTCCGCAGGTTCTGACGTTTCGGTTGGGTGGGCGGTCCACCCTCCTGATAAATGGCACAGATCGGGTGGATGAGTGGTCTGCAGGATGATGGTTTTTACATCGAAGGCCATTACGGCGGACATTAGAACCGCGTCAGCAAGTTCATTGCGGCCGGTGTATGCTTCAGACAATTGAAGTGTGTCACGTGCCCGACGGGCCATTACTCACAGGCAGGACGGGAGTCTTATTATTGGGCTTTATGGAATAGTTTCCGAGATGGGGAGCAGATATATAAGCTCTGGATTTAATGAATGTCGTTACTAATAGTTTCGTGTGATATGGAGCAAGATCGATAAGTTTTGTCTTTCCTTAATAGTCCAGAGCGATAGAATCGTTTACTAAATTTAATGAGGTTATGTTGCAATACCTAGTGCGATTTATTAGACATGACTTTTCTTCATAATTATATATTTTCAAATAAAAAACTGTCACGAGTGTGACAGTTTTAAAATAATTTTTGTACAACTATAAATAAATAAATAAATAAATATATAAAATAGTATATTATGTTACTAGTAGTAGAAGGCGAACATTATTTGTTGAGCCCAGAAGCTTAAACAGCCGAGGCGTTAGCCAAGGCTGTGTAAACTGGGCCAAACACATAAAGAGCTTTATACTCCGAGTGACATCTATTATTTTTTCTTCAAGCGTCAAAATTAAAACTGTATATCTTCAGACATTTATGCTTCTATAAAAAATGATCTGACGTGACTTTTAATTTCAAACTGACAGTTCTGAGAAATCATGGATACATGACTTTCTTTTTTAATCCATTGTTATGGTCAGTTACACTTTTACTTTTTGTAGTAATAAACAAATGATAATATTTCTCTTTATTAGTAAAACAATAGGCCAATAGGTATAATACGTCTTACATAATTATAATGAAGAAAACGTTTGAAGAAAAAGAAATTATTTTGACTAAATTTTAACAACAAATCATATTCTATGTGCCTATGATTTGTCTATTTAACCATTTCAAATGATTCTGTGCTATATTAATAGAAAAAAATGAGATATTTCGTAGCTTAAACTAACGTTTTGAATAAGATTCTCGGTTTTTTTAATGTCCATATAAATATGTAAATTTAACAAATTATTATTAAATATAGTTCGACCTCGACCAGCTCTTATATGAATTTAATTAACCCTCTGAAAATCTGCATACCAAAATATTTATTTTCTATTAAAAAATGAAAGGTATCTTTGCTACATATTGGTCCAACATTTGTGTAGACACCCTATATAAAAGTGCTATTAGATAATGTAGATTGGATATTCCTCTATCACTTCATTTCCTCAAGTAATAACCGTGAATTTACGATCAAAATCCATTAACACTTCCAGAACCAGAAGTTTCACCCAAAAGTAATAATTGACAACAGTGTGCCTCATTTTCAGTACCCAAAACTTACACAAAATTAGGTATATTATTTCGTACTCATCGTTCGACATCCATTAACTACCTCTTTCTGTATGGCATGGTATTGACCTTTGCAATCAAGACCAATGCCAGCAAATGTTCAACAGCTATGTAATTAAATTATCAAAAACATTATTTTTAACGGTTTGAATTGTCTTTATAGATTACAAAACATGCACCTTAGAGTAATGTAAATATATATTAGTCTGTAGTGTACTCAACAATGCTGGATATCATAGAAAGGTAAGTAAACAAATTTACATTAATGGTGTCAATTCCGGTAACTGCTAATCACGATACGGTGTTGATATTAATTTTAAACATCACTGAAATTACTTTTCCGTGTTCGGCATTATTTAAATATCAGAGTGCTTGCTGACCTTTATTACACCGATGACGGAGATAAACTTGAGCAAACAGAGGACTAATTTTTATTCTACAAATTTACATTTCCTGAAATTTATATCCATTCATGTCTACTGGGCCGACGTAATTTAGAAGACGCACTATTAAAAGAGCAGCTCTTGCTGCGAAAAGATAATTTGAATACTTCTTTTTTAATTATGAAAGTAAAACTTGTATATTAAATATTAAGAACGGTAAGGGTAATTTACTGTTCGAAGAGAATGTTTGGAGGCTGAGCAAAGCGAAGCCTCCAATTTTGTCTGAGAACGGTACCTATAACCCTTAACGTTCGTGATGCTTATATTATTCTTTGCACGTCGCAATAAATTAAAACAAAGTTATACACACGTAAGTAGTTAATTTTTTATGTAATGTCAAAACTGACGTTTTTGAATAAATTTCCGAAGCAGGTTTCTTGAAATCTATTGATGTTTATTGTTCAGTCCCGGCTTTTTTAAATGACGAAATTGACACTTCTGGAATTGGTAGCTATGGTTTATTTATCAGCAATTGGTAGTTCTCAAATTTTACGACGCGTTGTTACATTTACGAGAATTTAAAAGAGCAAAGTGTTTGTAAAATGAGCGACTCGTCCTTAGATGCAGATTTAGAAGAAGTGTGGAATGTTGGATGTTCCACATCAATTCCTGAGAAATGAAGAGAGCGATATGAAACTACATACAAGATTTTCAAGAAATGGTGTGAGACAGAAAACCAACATAGAGAGAAAGTTATGGTGGCGTATACTTCGTCCAAAGGAACGAAAAATTAAAAGCTCGGGGAAGCTTATGGGCAGAGTATTCAATGTTAAAACTTACATTTTTTGTACATGACTCGCTTGACATTTCCAAATTTTCAACAATTGGTTACCTCAAACGGAAAAATGTTGGTTATCAATCAAAAAAAGCCAGTGTGTTTACTAAGAAAGACATGTTCCAATTTCTGAAAGTAATTGTACAAACTGCACATTTAATTTCAACAGCAATAAATAGATTTAAAAATACATCTTTCTTTTAATTCAATTAAATTTTAAACTGAATTCTAGAAAACCCATTCTAAATCGATGCGATGTGAAAAATATCAATTTTGACAATTATGTACTTACCGTTCTAGAACGGTAAGGATTACCTACCGTTTTGTTAGCCTTGGCAACCAGTAAGCGTATCCTACTGTCGTAGAAACAAACATGGTAAGTGAAGAAAAAAAGCTTGATCGTGCAAAAACATATATTACATAATCAGATTTGCTATAAATAGGCATTGTATTTCCAAAGCCTTATGATTCGAATGATTTCAGGAATGATGTATATTAGAAAAAACATCGTCAGGACCTGTAAGTTGCTAATAAGGACTTATTACGTATTTAATACAGTAGGTAAGTCAATATTCGAGATATTTTAGTCCATCCTTAAATATTTAGTACATTTAATTTTGAGGTAGTTTACTAGTAAAGTACCACACATAATTATTCCTATCGTATTTCCTACAGGTATTTAGTTTAGTAGCAGACCAATTGTGTAATTACGTAAAATTTTAGTATATATCCTCTGTGTACGTTGTTTGTGGTATTAGATATTCGTATTAAAATCATGAAATTGAATTTCCGTGATCATCATTTAACTATTAGGGACTTGACCTTAATAACACTCCACCGTATACGCAGCTAAAAGTGAGTAAACAGTGAGTAATTTTTATTCTTCTTCAAATTTACCTTGTGTGAAATTTCTACTCGTTTGTATTTCTACTGTGCCAAGATAATTTAGAACGAGGTGGCAGTGACAAAAAGAGCATTCGTTATAAAAAATACTTTCCAAATCCCCGTTCTATTTCTAACAGCTTCCATCGCCCCCTAATCAAGTGGATTCGTTGTAATTCAAAGAAATGCTGGGCTTTAATTTCCCAAGTTCGTGTTACGTGACCGGCAAATATGCTTTTTTTACAGTTCGTGCGCTTACTTGGAGCCAAATAATTGTTACTTGTATTTTAGACAAAAACTTTGGAGGCTATTTTACACATTTTTATATACCGGGTGTTCCATATAAAAGTCCTCAGCCTTGTATCTCGGCAACAGAAAGATATATTTTGATTTTGAAAAAATAGATGACAGACCTCATTTATGGCTCCGTCACGGAGGTCAACTTGATTTTTTTTTCAGAGCAAATTGGAGATGCGCTGAAGTCGAAAGAAATTTTTCGTTGTCAGGAACTTTGTAACAGGGTTTATACGATACTTTGTCAATTCTAAACATTTCTCTTCAATCTAAGTCACTGTGTACGTTTGTAATAAGATTTCTAAAGCTTTGCTCATTCGTGTTGAGTGAATAAAGTTGCCCTCCTGCATTTGTTTCTATTTGTTTTTCTGTTACTTTTTTTTTTGCTATAATGTACTGTGAGCGAGGTTTGTTTTTTGTTGCTGTGTGTAAGTGCTTACCTATGAAACAATGTATTATTCAGGTTACTATAAGTTTTCTATATTTACAATTTTTTTTTTATAAAGCAAATAACTTTTCTTTGTCGTTTCCTTTTTTTTTTTGTTAAAAACAGAGCTCTTCCTATAAAAAATGTACCTATTTTTTTAGAAGGAATAAAGATTATTATTATTATTATTATTATTATTATTCTAAACAATTTTTGTCAAATGACTATTTTTCAAAAACTTAATAGTTTCAGAAATATCGGACTCTTCATTTAGTGAGGTGATACTCAAGTGTATTTTAGAGTTCCGAATTATTACCTTATACAATGAAATAAGAATTACCCATGTGAATGTAATACCGCCTTTTAAGGAATAGTGAAATAATATACGTATTTCTGTAAAATATGGCAAGAGTTTTTTAAATACCTAATTCATTTTGTATAATAATTCATAATTATTTAGGTATTTATTACAGGTATTTAAAAAACTCTTGCCATATTTTACAGAAATACATATTATTTCACCATTCCTTAAAAAGAGCTATTAAATTGACTTGGATAATTATTGTTTCATTGTATAAGGTAATAATTCGAAACCCTAAAATACACTTGAGTTTGGGCCTCACCAAATGAAGAACCCGATATATCTCTGAAAATATTAAGATTTTGAAAAATAATTATTTGACAAAAATTGTTTAGAATTGAACAAATTATCGGATAAAAAATGTTTCAAAGTTCCTGCCAACGAAAAATTTTTTTCGACTTCAGCGACATTTCTAATTTGCAAAAAAATTAAGTTGAACTCCGTGACGAAGCCATAGATTGCTTCGTCACGGCTATCATCTGTTTTTTTCAAAATCAAAATATATCTTTCCATTGCCGAGATACGAGGCTGAGGACTTTTATGTGGAACACCTGGTATATACAGAGCATTTCAATAAAAACGAGCCACCCTGAATAACTCCGTTACTGTTTTGTTTCCAGAGAAATGCCGAGATGATCGATTTTTGTTTGGAGGGGGACATATTTTGCTACCAAATTTACCAAATAAATCAATACTTACTTATACAGTGTGGCCCATTAAGAACTAGGACATCCTTCTAAAAAATTTTTGGTAAGCGCGATTGATTCCAATGAATTTTTTTATATATATTAGCTTCCTAGATGTACTGCTTGTTGAACCTATTACGATGGTCCAGCTGCTAATCCTCAACTTACTACGACTCTTTTTTCAATCAATTTTTTTTAAAATTACTTTAGGGATTTAGGGATATAGGGGACTACTGTAAAGTATTGTTTTAACGTTATTATTAATTTGTGAAGTAAGTAAAGGAACAGTACTCTAGATTAACAATAATTATTAGAGTTTCCAACGCCTGCTATATCTTTTAAGCGAAACACAAATTCAATAAACTTGAAACATTTAAGGCTCTATAAAAAAATTATTCTTCGATACAATTGCTGAAATTTGGGCCACAGGGGTTATAAGTGATGCTGAAGAATGCCGCGATGTCAAATTTTTAATAAAAAAATCCCTAAAGTAGTTTTCGAAAAAATTTATTGAAAAAAATAAAAAAAATCGTTGCAGCTGGATCATTATAATACGTTCAACAAGTACATCTAGGAGGCTAATATATAGATATATAAAAAAATTCATTGGAATCGCACTTCCTAAAAATGTTTTAGAAGGGTGTCCTGGTTCTTAATGGGCCACACTGTAATCCCTCGAATTCTGATTTGCACTTCTTTGTAGATCATTCTTTAGCTGAGCGAACTGTATATTACTTAATACTTACAATCCTTCTATTATTCAATCAACTTTTCTCCGATGCGCTTCAACAACATCCGTTTTTATCCGACTGGACTGCCTCTACCATTGGGAGAGATGCGGCGCCTGTGATGAAAATCTGCCGCGTTGCAACGTGCTCGTTTTTTTCGCGATATGCAGTGAGGTCACGTTCCACGGCCTACGCCTAATGCCTGAATCCGATAAAAGAAATAGTTATTCAGCGCCTGAAGCCAATGTCTTTATCAAATTCCAGATTTACAGCAAATCACTGCCATTTCCTTTTCAATGTTTTCCTCGGGGAGAGACTATACAGTATAAATAATTTATAGCGAGGCAGAGAAGAAATGAGCTCTATTATTAGGAATTAAATGTTTTACGAGGTACGCGGGATACAGAAATGCTGATTTCTACTCAACTCCTGTGGTACTATAAATTACAATCTCAATCATAATGAATTTATTAAACAAATAATAATAATATTAAGAGGAATCATATTAAATATTTATTGATTCAAAATACGGAATGTGAAATAAATAACAGACAAGTAGTTGCAGTTCTACTTCTTCGTTGCTGTTTGTTAATATTGATCTGTAGTGCCTACAGGGTGTCTCTGGAGTGCATAGCGCGTAACCATAAGTTCTTGGAGATAAAATATTATGATGGGGAATATACAGGGTGCGGCAGCATAACTTCCTTTTTTAAAATGCGCGCCATTCAGTCGGTTGATGTCGTAGCGGAGCGCTAGTGGTCTCGTTCGATAGGCGGGACTATAAAGTTTTGTCCCGACACAGTTCAGTCGCCATCATGCGTTGGAACAGTGAGGAGCGTGCTTTTGTCGTTGAGGCCTACTTTTCGAGCGGATGTTCTGTGATCGCCACCCAGCGCGCCTTTCGGAATCGCTTTAATTTAGCCCCGTTGGCTGCTGTCCCGGACCGCAAATCAATTGTTATGTGGGTCACTACGTTCAGACAAACTGCAAGTGCGACAAGACGAAGAACTGAAGTCCCTCGCCCCATTAGATCACCTGAAAACATTGAGGCAGTGAGAGTTTCAATGTTGCGATCACCACGGCGTTCTGCGCGCAAACATGCGTCTGCCCTTGGACTTTCCGATCGTTCTGTGAGGAGAATTCTTCATTATGATCTTCATTTCCATCCTTACAAGATGGTGATTGTGCAGGAACTTTCGGCACGTGACTTCAATTCTCGGATGAATACACAGTAAAAAAATCCGACTGATTTTAACACTGAATCAACACTCATCAGTGTGTATATAGTCCACACTTGGCAGTGTTAGACATATCGGCGTATTATTACATTACATAAAAGTAATTCACAGTAGATTTTACAAGATAATGTGTAATAGTTAATTATTCACCGTGTAATTATTCCGTATTTATGACGGATTGATTCATTTTTAACACACGGTTTTGTAAATTTTAATACAATTTATGAGTACTTCTACAAACTTGGCGGGTATATCGTTCGTGTAATATGAGTTCTAAAGGTTTAGTTATTATACTACCCAGTTCGTGTTAAAAATAACACTGCAGCAAATTACGATTACCATTTAGTAATTTTACAATTTGTCTTTTTTTACTGTGTACGTGTCAGGTTCTTCTCGTTCATAAGTCGTTCCTGGGGACGCTATTGTTTTTTTTAGTGATGAAGCCCATTTTCATTTGTGTGGATCCGTCCAAGGACCCTACAAGATTTGAAGACCAACATCCAGGAAGAAATTGCCAACATAACACCTGCTATGCTGGCAAGAGTCATGAAAAACGCCAGAAGTCGGTTTACTCAGTGTATGGAAAATGGGGGACGTCACCTATCTGATTTGATCTTCAAAATTATGTAAAACAAAACTTTAGGCATGCGCCTACATTATAAAAAATCAAATAAAAATATTCTGATTCATACAATGGGTTTTACTAAGTTTTGAAAAAAGGAAGTTATGCTGCCGCACCCTGTAGTATATACGGATATAGGTACAAACCGTTAAAATGCTAGACGGGTTATTCTCGTATAATTTACTATTTTATTTTAATATTTATATAAATATTATATACAAGGCCGGTATAAGGCTTATTGTAACCTATCGGTAGGTAAGATGGGTAAATCGTACAATTCGACTGATTACTTCATTTTACACACTACTGTGGGTAATAACTTTCTTTAGTTTTTCTACATACCAATTTTCTACATGCCATTTCCATTTGGTACATGTAACTTTTGTGAAACGAAATTTGACCCTGTATAGAAAAGTTTTTGTTAATATTTTTAGTCAAAATTGATGAGGCTGCCTTTTTAGTTGTACTTCTATGTACTCTCTTAAGAGAGTGAGGGATTTGAATTTTGGTTACGCTCATGTTTAAACATTTGCATTTATTTAGGAAATTCAATAAAACTGGGTCTTGGTTAGGTAAAAAGAGGTTACGTAAAAAATAGAGGCTTTCAGCCCGGATACGGATACAAATTCGTTTACCGAGTTAAGTAATTTGTCTCGAGTTCGTGTTATCTTACTGGAACTTTTAGTAAAATAAAGTCGTTCACTGATCGCTTCTTAAACTCAAAACGCAAAGCAATGTTATTATTGAGGATGTATAGATACATTATTAAAAAAAATACTTTTATAACATCGTAAAATTAACACAGTTTCACTATCTAAAAATATTCTATTAATCCTTAAGTATAATACCGTAAAGATGCGTGTCGCAGGTCTAATAATTTCAGAATTAAACTGCAGATGTGGCTGAAGAAGTGTTAAAGTTGGTTTAGATATCTAATTCTATCAAAACTGAAACAATCTGCAGCCACTATGAGTGAACGTAAGTATTCCAGTTTATTCTACTTTTAATACTGCAATTGACAGCTATACCTTCTGAAATTTTATAAGTACCATTAAAAGAAAATATTAATAAGGTGAAATATTTTGCAACGACATTTCTTATTATATGAGGTTGCAAATAAGTTACATATATTATCTATTTATTGTTTGAAACATAATTTTTCATGTGATTTTAGTTTATGTGTTATAAAACTGTGCTCGGGAACCAATCGCCCAAATCGCCGTCCTAAGATTAACTGGACAGAAAAAACAATAAAAATGTTTTGCACCTACACAGTAAAAAAAGACAAATGGTAAAATTACTAAATGGTAATCGTAATTTGCTGCAGTGTTATTTTTAACATGAACTGGGTAGTATAATAACTAAACCTTTAGAACTCATATTACACGAACGATATACCCGCCAAGTTTGTAGAAGTACTCAAAAATTGTAGTAAAATTTACAAAACCGTGTGTTAAAAATGAATCAATCCGTCATAAATACGGAATAATTACACGGTGAATAATTAACTATTACACATTACCTTGTAAAATCTACTGTGTTAAATTAGTTTCATGTAATGTAATAATACACCGAAATGTCTAACACTGCCAAGTGTGGTTTATATACACACTGATGAGTGTTGATTCAGTGTTAAAATCAGTCGGATTTTTTTACTGTGTAGACAAAATTATTTCATGATATTCTATCTATCACCTTAACTCTAAAAATGCAAAAAAGCAATTAGCAAATCTACTTTGGGGTTTTGGTACCAGTTTGGGGAAATATCCAATAAAACGAAGATTATAAAATGTAATAAAAAATGATAGGTAAAAGCAAAGAAGATCCATAATGTAAAATACAAATAACAGAATTATGAAAAAGAGATCTTTTGACATTTTTACAAGAACGAAATTAAAGAAAATCAAAGCGAGTAAGAGAAATGAAAAAGTAAAGACGAAATTTGACTTTTATACTTATAGAAGGTAGGAACAGACTAAAGAAAAATGCGGACCTGTCTCTTGTGTAGATGTAAAATGTTATAAAGGAAAACCACAAAGAAAAGTTATATGAACAGGTACTGAATGATGTAGGTATATCCATATTATAAATGTTTGTGGAAAAGAAAAATAAATAACCAAACTAAATAGTAGCTTATGGAATCATTTCCACACCCGTGAAGAAACTCTTCTAATTTCTTTGCACCTACTTTGTGTTATTGATAATCTGTACAAGTTTAAGCATGATGCAACTATCGCATCTTTACGCTATGATTTCTTCTTATATCCAAAAGTTTCCTTATTCTCTACCATTGTCAAGTCCAATAACAAATGGAACTCTGATAATATCACTAGAGATTTATTGATTATCGTTGGCACTAGAAAACTGATAAACTAAAGGAAATGCTTTCAATATGAGGTTACTCGTGCTACAACAGCTTCAAGTTTCCAAGTGCAGGTTATCTAAATCTCTATTAGATCGGATAACCGACGTCAATCACGACCCGAACGGAACGGAACGGAACATCTGCTATCAATTGGTTTAATAACATTGAAATTTCCACAATGAACCGGGTTTAGATTGTTTTAATTCAATTTGAGGCCGCCCGGTTCAGGAGTTTGAGGCTCCGCCGTGTGCCGATCAGGTTCAGCGGGTGTACAAATTAAACTTTAATAAGGTGATTAGTGGATTGAATCGATAAGTTCTCTCTCGACTAATCTGCAGGGATGTACCAAGGCTTACGCGTTTCAACGCCTACTAGGCTTAGCCTGAGTCGCAATCGGGAAAATTAATTTAGCCATTCAGACGTTTTAAAATCAATACACATAATAAATGAGCAAAGGATATACATTTGGCTTACTGATGCTTATACAGGGTGTCCCGTAAACGCTTAACAAAATGACGATTTTTTTTAATAGTTTGATGGTAGGTCATTCATATAAAATTTTCCTATAAATATACCTAAGAATAAATCGTACCTAAATCTCCCATATAACTATCTCAAAATAAATTGAAAAATAGTAATTTTGGATTAAATGCGCGAAATAAGTGTTTTTTAATGTAACATGAGAGCGTCAACTTTTGGCCGTGATCGTTAGGTCGAGGCCAAAAATTCGCTCGAATGTCCCATTAAATACGAATTTCGTACACGAAATACAAACAACATTTTTTGTACAACTGTATTCAGGACAAAATTAATAGAATAATTAAATTTAAATATTATTTGTCATATCATTCCTTTCGTTACTATGGAAATTAATAATATTCAAAGTTATCGAATAGGTTTATATTTTCGTGTGTTTTAAGTAATATTATTAATTGTGTGTTGTATCATTTTCGTTAATGTTCCTGCTTTATTAGTAAAAAATGGTAGTAAATCAAGTTTTGCAATCAAATTTTTAGTTTCGTTGAGTATTTTTATGATTTTTTCTAGGAGTAAAAAATTATATTTTTTTCACCGCGAAAAAGTCAGAGGTTTTTCGCATCTACAGCAACATAAAAATGACAGGTTTTTTGATAGTTGTACAAAATTATCGACCATTACCTGTTGAGCCCAGAAGCCTACACAGCCGAGGCGTTAGCCAAGGATGTGTAAACTGGGGGAAACACATAAAAA
This sequence comes from Pogonocherus hispidulus, assembly GCA_963924545.1. Lineage (NCBI taxonomy): Eukaryota > Metazoa > Arthropoda > Insecta > Coleoptera > Cerambycidae > Pogonocherus > Pogonocherus hispidulus. The sequence continues at coordinate 42,799,457 of OZ004698.1, read as the reverse complement.
GCTTTATACCCCGACTGACATATTATTTTTTCTTCAAGCGTCAACATGAACACTGTATTTCTTTAGACATTTATGCTTTTATAAAAGGCGATTTGATGCAATGTCAAATTTGAAACTGACAGTTCTGAGAAATCTGAGTGTATAGGCTATCTTATATAATAGGCCTTTTTTATATAATGCGTCTTACATAATACCGAGCATAATACAATGTAAGCATTATTATACGATTGAAGATAAATTGTGTGTTTCTCAAAAACAGTTTGCAACAGCTTTTTCGATAGTCCTTTTTCACTCAGAAGGCATAAAATAAACTTTGTTTTTTGTTTTTTTATACCGGATATTTTCGAAAATTGGAAAAAAGCCGTAATCTCTTTTGTTTCTACCAACTTTTTTTGATTCTCGCCCACATTCCAAAGAAAATAAAAAAAATTCTTGCATTCTACATAACTTTTTCCCTAGCGGTAATAACTTTTTGATAGAAAGGATGTTAAACACCCGTAATTTGATGCTTTTATTTTCAAAGTACCTAGGTATTACAAGTTTAATAAGTATTAGTAACAAGAAAACACGAAAAACATGCTTTCAAGTACCAACAATTATGGGAAAAAATATAAATTTTGGACAATCATTTTCGAAGGACCCTGTATATTTTCATATATTAGTGTAAATTTTAATCTATATCCCTATCTACTTATACAGAACGTGTGACTAAGTCTATAAGACGGAAATGAGTATCACACATATTTATCGTAAAATATAAATTGTAAATATGTAACAGTTATTTACAATGTAAAATACGAATATTAAAGTAACAGCTGGGGTTTTAAGAAATCCCTCTCTTTTCATGAAATGATGGGCTTCGCAATGTGATTCTGACATTTATATATTCTAAAGATAATGTTCTATCTAAATATGCTTACATATATACTAAATATTCATTTAAGATAAGAAAATATTTCTTTTACTTCGATACGTTTTTATTTTTAATAAAGTTTAGGAGATTCTCAGAAAATATTTAAACAATCGTAGGTATTTAATATTTTATAACGTATTTCCAGAAATTAATCGTAACCGCGCAGGCGAATATTTACAAAAACAAAAGAGTGAAATACTGAAACCATAAATGAATTTCTAATTTACGAAAGATATAACTGTCTTGGAATATTTTTATGTATGTTTTTAATTAAAATCTAAAATACCTATGATAGAAAAATGTCTAAATATCATAATCTATACCTATCAAGTTTTGCATTTTAAAGTAAAGTCTATTTCAAAATAAGATGTAGGTAATTGCAAAGGCGCATATAAATTGTATTCCTTACCATATTATTTGCAGATTGTTCAACTCAAGCACACCACACGCTTACCTGAAAAAGAAGAAAATAAATTAGTAAAACGTAATGTAGCTTTTTCTTAATTATAATGTTAAATATACGTCCAAGAACTTCTGGATCCTTTTGCCAATACACGGAAAAGTATATTATATAACTTTATATAAATATAATATTGACTCCTATCACTCAGACTAACAGGTTAGCTAGTTAAATCCTAACTAAACCCGTGACAGTGACAACTATTGAATTTTTGAAAAGCGGCAACTGATTTTCTGGCAAGGAAAGTTATTTTAGTGTTTATTGGTTTTCCTTATAGATGGATTTGTAAAAAATTGAGAGTTTTCATTCGAAAAAATCGAGTTTTTTGCTTTTCACATTGATGAAAGTTGGCATAGAGCTATAGAGTATAAAATATGAATTTTTTTTTTGTATTTTCTAAAAGATCAAAGACTTGACTAGCCGCCCTCCAAAAATTATGTATCTATTATTTAATTTGTCAAAAATATGGAGCTAGACGATTATGTATAATATCTCGGAAAATATTAAGTTTATTTAGCAGATCTATAGGGAGGTAGTGTGATGAAAGTTCTGCCAAAATGAAGAGTATCATTATTAGAAAAAAAAAAGATAAATATATCCATTTAAAAAACAAAATTGCTACCCGTCCAGAACACTTTGTACAAGGTAATTTTATAAAAATTATTTTTTTCAGTGTAGAATCTGAAACTACTTCTATTATCATGCATTTGCAGAGCCTTCTTCGTAAAGTAATTTTAGAAATAGACTGGATCAAACACGGCTGAATCTGAATACTATTAGGATTATTTATTCATGTCAAAATGTACGTATGGAAATGGGACATGAAGGTATGTCGAGTAAATTCAATTCGTGTTCATTCAGTGAGGGTGTCTTTACGGTCCTGTGACTTCCAATGCAGTTGCCAAGGCGAGAATAACTATACATCCCACTTTAGGTTGTGGAATATAAAGGAAGATAAAAATGAAAATCAGTGATATGCGCACTTCGGGGTTAAGTCTTTATAGTCACATGTCGTTCAGGGAGCGGTTTAATTTGGCTAGATTCTGACCTCTTTAATTATAGCTTCTAAAGGGCATATGACCATTTTATCTCTGTACAGATTGCCATGGAAGCTTTCAAATAATTTAAATGCAGCAATGCCAACAATATTTACTTACAAATAAAATATATTTTCAAAATGTCTTGCAATAGTATATTTATCACTTTTGTCAGCAATAAAATATATATTGGTACCACATTTATTATAAAATAATATGATGCTCTAATACTCTAATAACTAATAGGTATTTCCTTTATTATAAATAAAACTGGTTTACTCTGTAATCGTTATAGATATCAACCAATATTTGTGATTAATTAAGGATGGAGTGTAGGTCAAAACTATTATACAGGCTGTTTCAGTCTTAAATTAACAAACTTTGGGAATCAATAGAACTTTGAAAAATAATGTCACTTCCTTCTATAAAATGCATCCATTTGGAGGTCCCTAAGGAAGTTACAGGGTGTTAAAATTCACAAAAAAATAAGGATACAGATATTTTTTAATATCTCTGAAACGAAAAAACCAATCCAAACCAAATTTGATACATTTGTAACTGATATCGATTGCCACAAAATAGTGAATTGTCCTGATCGAAAAACCATTGACGGAGATATGGGTAATTACTGATGCTAATTTAAGAAAAAGGTAGCCCCGCCATGTGCAAAGTCAAAAGCGGCATTAATTTCGAATGTCTACTTTTATTTTCCACAGAAAAGTATGTGCATGTTTGTTCGTATCTTCTACGGTTTTGTGGCAATTTTATTTAATTTTTTTTTTCAATTAATACAAAAAACTATATTCTTTCTTGGAAAAAAGACATAGAAAGTAAAACAGAAATGTTTGTTTCTTTAAAACGAAAAAAGAAACCGAAATATTTTCTTTTTGCAGTACTTACTTTTCTTGGCTTGAAGTTAATGAAACTTGATACTAAATATACAGCACCCTGTATACAGTTAAACAACTGTTAAGGTATCTAGAAAGCTTAGACATTCAACAACTTCCCATATGAATATATTTATTAAATATTATTTTTTTAGAGAAATAGTAAATTTTAACTTAAGTAGATATATGAATTTTACAAATATTTTAAAAAAATTAGATTTTTGCAAAAACGGCCGAGAATTCGTATAGGCAAGTTTTATGAAAATCCTCCTAAAATAATTCGTAGAATCCAAAAATGCAATAGGGGTATTCTATTTAAAATAAGGAAGTTAACGGCAACTTCCGGTATAACCGGACGTGTCACGAGGAGGCCATTAATTTTAATTGAGGAGAGCATACTAAAACACCCAAGTGTCCAAATTTTCATTCTTTAAATCTACATATCCTGATGGGTGGTCACCGTAAAACAGCCTATATTTAAAACAAATAATCTATTTCACTATATTTACAGATCATCAGATAATTTTTTTAATCTAACTACCTATTACTGATATTTTTAAATCGCGATGGTCTGAAATTTTCTTGGCAATGACCGAGGTTGCTAATGTCTACGCAGTTAAAAAAATGTATTTGTACTTTATAAGAAAAAATACGTGATGTTGAAACAACGTTTTTCAAAGGAAATCACTTACTTGTTCATTTATTGGCAAACAGTTTGCAAAAAGCAATAACTTTACTCACATTTTGCATTCTTTAAGGACGTGGGATGTTATTCGGATGATTGTCAGATAGTTAGGCTTCCCCAGAATGGGATAATGTAAAGTCATAAAAAGTTAACTATTCACAACACAATCTTGATGAAATTAATTCTTTGAGGTGTGGGCAAACTCCCTTTGTCGCCCGAAGAGCAACAAAACAAAACCCTTCACCGAAATCTGGATTCTCCTCAAAGAGTTTCGGATTTAATTCATGTATTTATTTAATCCACAGATGCCGTGCCGAAAAAGCCGTACTCTTTGCATTCATATCTCCATCGGCGGGATGAAAGCAATTATAATTAGAGCGCCAGAGAGAGGCGAAATTATTATTTTGAAACAAAACAGTGGTGCTAAACAAAAGATTCCGATTCGGAGGCCTCTTTATAAACGTCCTTAATGTAATAATTTGTTCTGCGTTATTCCTCAAAAGGACTGATATTAATTTCGTGTTCGTCCTTGTTTAAAAAATCTATAAGAAGTTTCCTTGAAGCCAACAAATAAATTCGTAAAAGTATATCATTCTATAAACTGGCGGAGGTGCCAGGGGCGCGAAATTAAAAATTAATGAACGCTTTAGCAAGTATTTACCGTTTGCCCGAAATGCCCCATAAAAGGGGTGTGAATAATAAAAAAATTATTTCTGCGAGTTTTAATTAAGAAACAATTTGGCATAAAAAGATAATTAAAGCAGTCAACGTCCTTAATGGAACATTAAATTTAAAATGGTATCTCAAGGACAGAAATCATTCTGTTTGTTCAGTAAGAACAAAATGTGTTAAACGACAAACTTGTGACATACACAGTAAAAAAATCCCACTGATTTTAACACTGAATCCAGACTCATTAGTGTGTATATAGTCCACACTTGGCAGTGTTAGACATATCGGTGTATTATTACATTACATAAAAGTAATTTAACACAGTAGATTTTACAAGGTAATGTGTAATAGTTAATTATTCACCGTGTAATTATTCCGTTTTTATGGCGGATTGATTCATTTTTAACACAGGGTTTTGTAAATTTTACTGCAATTTATGAGTACTTCTACAAACTTGGCGGGTATATCGTTCGTGTAATATGAGTTCTAAAGGTTTAGTTATTATCCTACCCAGTTCGTGTTAAAAATAACACCGCAGCAAATTACGATTACCATTTAGTAATTTTCCATTTGTCTTTTTTAACTGTGTACATCGGTGTGAAATTCATTTGATTTCAAGGTTCCGGTATTTCTAAAAAAAAAAATATATATGTAGAATTAGATACTTAGATATTGCTTCCAATAAATCAATAAAAATGTTGAAACTAAATATTGGGTGCAGTTTGCACATATATATTGACAAAGATACAGTAATCAATGGCAATGTACAAAGGGAGCTAATTTATGTCAGATTTAAAGAAAATCATATTTCAGATTTTGAAACTTTAACACCCCCGCAAAGAAAGCGTTAGCGGAATTATCTGTTTATATAGGTAAGTGGTTTTTGTAGACGATATTAAAGTTTGGTAGAGTACTTCGTTAATAGTTTATCACTGTTAATGTACAAGTTCGAGGCAAGTTTTTTAATTAATGTAGTATAATAATAAGTATATGTATAAGTACACCTGCATCTTCTGTGTACCCTATATACACAACATTTACATTACAACAGATATTTAGAAACCATAAATAAGGCTAGTGAAAGCGTTCTTTACGCTAGAACATTCAACGCAGACATATAAATTACACAAGTTCTGAAGTAAGTACTTCGAAGTTTTTAAAGGCGGTGCAATTTTACAGTTCGGTGTTGCGAATGCCCATAAATAATAGAGAAAGTAAGGACGCCACTGCAAGGCCATAGTTCCTTTTTATCGAAAAAGTATTTATACACCTATCAACGTTCATGGAGAATTTATACGTGGTAAATACATTCAATTAATGCAACAAAATATTAATATGGAAAATTATAAATAAAAGCAAATATAAAATAAAATAATATAATAAAATGATATGTAACATGATATAAAATTTCAGTTTAAACAAAGGTAACAATTTTATATTGCTTTTCTTCTCTCTAATAATAATAATAATAATAATAATAATAATAATAATAATAATAATAAAAATAATAATAATAATAACAATAATAGTAATAATAGTCCTCATTCTATAGAAGTCCTAGGAAAATTAAAATAATAATTATTGTAGTTTGATAGTCGAAAACAATTTGAAGGAACCAAGTGCAGCAACTGGCGTAGCTTCGCAGAAAAGCGAAATAATACGCAATATACTAAATGCATCCTTGAAAAAAAAAAGTGTTTGAATAGAATTTGCAACACAAATATGATATTTTTAAAGTAGAAAGATTAGGATGGGATAATTACAATAACTTTTATGTAAAGAACTTTTTAAGAAAATTAAATATTGGCTCCATGTTATTTTACTCCTTATTTTCTCAGTACATCTGAAAATACATTATTTTGGTGGAAAATGGCTATAAATTTTGGAGGAAACGTTCAAGAAAAATACAAAAATTTAAGGGCTTAAACATTAAAGCCTCCCACAGTATATGGACGACTTTGAATAAAGTAGGTATGGCAATCGAGAATTACTCGTGAAAAACTGTTACTTATAATATCCCTAGTGTTTAAAAAATTTCCGGTTTTTAATTTAAGCTCGTGGGATATTCGATAAGAAAATTTCACACCATTACTTTATAAATATTATGCCAAAATTGAACATTTTAATTACGAATGACAAACATTTATTCCTCATAGTGAGTCATGAGCAATAACAAACATTTTTTACGACTGTCAAGTACGGCATGATACAATTACACTGATATGCCTATGCGCATGGGGGCGTGGTCTATCGATGAGCGTGACACCAGTTTTGATACAAAATTAAATAAAATACTTGTAAACAAAGATAACAATATAAAAGAAACGTCGATTATGGAGTTATAATACACGATTCATACAGGGAAACTAAAATAATAGTGGATTAATATCAATCTTTCTTATTTTAATTCAAACCGCATTCTGTGTACCGATCTACCTACCGAATATAAGTCTAACCTAAATTTAATAATTTGAAGAGATAATAAGAAGCGCTACTGTAAAAAAAACACCACCCTATAATATAAAAATGACAACTTGATAACCCTCGGACCTCACAATTATAATAATACGGGAATACAATTGACAAACACGAAAATAATTATATCACTGACAGTCACGTTGACAGTAACGCATTTGAATTTTCGCCATTTTAGCATCAAGAATGACGTCGTGCGCAGAACAAACGAAATTTGGTCAAGTTATGAGCATATCAGTGTAGTTGTATCATGAAGTACGGTACCTTGGTCAAGTTCCACCACTTGTCATCGTGTCATTGTGTTTGTGCAATTTGCTGATTTATTATATTGTGTTTTTGAAAATGTTCCGCTTTGGAAAGGAAACATCATTTATTGCTGATAATTATTCTGAAGTACTTCGAGCATTGCAAATATTATGCTTAATAAAAAGTGAGTTTTCTTAGTGAAATAAAATGTCATTTTATAACATTAGTTACATACATATTTTACAAATAACTTAACATATTATATTTTTGTTTCTTATTAACTTTGATCTACTAATATTGGTGGAACATCATTTATTTTTGATAATTATTCTGAAGTATCTACTTCAAAATTTATATGTTTAATAAAATGCGAAATCTCTTACTGAAATAGCATACCATTTTCCAAGTTTAGTTACATGAACTTTTTATAAATAACTTAAAAACGTATTATATTTTTCTTTGATTAACTAATATTGGTGGAACATAATTTAATTTTGATAATATTACTTAAATTCGAGGATAGGAAATGTATTGATTCATTCAACTCTTGCGTCTTTATTTTGACATTTTAAATGACAGAAAAATTTCCACTTCTTAATTTCACACAACGCTAAAAATTTCCGGAAATTTTTTGGGTTGACATGGTAACTGAACAAAAAACAAGCCTCTGATTGGTTAAAATATGGCGGTGTGAAATTTTCACAAAAATTTCGGAAATTCCACAAAACAACTGAACTCTGATAACTACCTTTGTCGTTTTTTCCACAATATAAAATACAAGGTGCATTTATTATCATTATCAATATCACAACACTGAAAATTAAAAATAATGTACCAATAACCTTAGATGCCTTGCAATAGAATATTAAGTGCATTTATTATCTGTATCAGTTGATATACTACAATAATATGGTTCTAAACAAAAAAAAATCGCACAGACAATCACACGAGGCACTTAAATTTTCCCATTCTGCGCCCCATTGTTACCCTGCATGAATACCATCTATATTCCTTTCGGCAATAGCCCGATGACATTTCGCCTGTATACCTACATTTATTTTTCCAACAACATCGAGGGTTGGAGGTATACGATGGAGCTTCTCCCCATAAATAAAGTTCCGGCCAAGGTGATATCCTGTTTAATAAAACTTTAATAAATACCCGTACGATACGCTCTCTCACCCCCACAACTAAAAGTAAAAGTGGGAATGCAACTTTAATGATTTTCTGAGCTTATCTGCCACCCTAACACGACGGGAATACAGCGTGGTTATCTCCTTTCATGGTCGGATGGTTGCGCCGATAACGGTTTATTTGGCGAGTCCTACACTAAGGATAAATCGAGAGCTGTTGGGTCGGTGGCGAGAGGCCTTAGAAATCCCTACAGTTTCTACATAGAGAGAAAGATTAGTGCCCTGGGCTAGGCAAATAACATGCATCTTCATAAATAATGCGGGAATTTTAAATATATAGATGTTCAGAAATGAAAATAAAATAAAAAGTTCTCAAAATGTAATCAAAACTTGTTTTGTTATTATTTTTAGTCAGTTATGTACTATATTTTTTGAGTAATTGAGTTTCTGTAAAAAGAATTCACCTACTACCAGAATAAAGTGCTAAAAACAACTAAAATACTGACATTACAAGGGAAAACAAATAAGAAGTAAACAAATATTAAATATATTATAATTTATTATGTATTTATTTGAAAACAAATAGGTAAACACAAAAAAGTAGGCAATATTTCTCCATCCATAAAATATTTTGATAAAAAATCAAAAGATATAAGCTTAAGTAATGAAAACGAAATAAAAGAGAATTGGGATTAAGAAATTAAAGAGAAAAAGGGCGAAGAAGTCACATCGCCATCCCAGTCGAATCTGTAAAATAAGTAGTTGTTTGGTATCATTCAGCTGTGCACAACTAGCTGCAAAATTATATAATAATATAATTATATAATAATTTTGCAGCTAGTTGTCCAACCTTAATTACTTCCATACATTAATAAAGGTCAACACTTACACTTACACTTACACTTTCTGCAATACACTAGGATACCAAACCTACCTACCGTCACCAACAATGTTCTTATTCCTTTATGATTTTTTAAGGTATGCAAAGATCAGATCAGATCAGCACAGTACAGTACAGTATAGTACATGCAAACATTGCTCCTAGGAGGAGTACCATTCTATATAGGTAAGTTTATTTTTTACATATATCTTTTCGTCCCTCTGTCTTTATGGAATAATCATTACTTAATGCAATGCTAAAGCTAAAATGATCAAAATTAAATGTCATTGAAGTAGCATAATGTTATTTTCATTATAATAAATAAGTAATAGTAACACTTTGCTGCCTTTTTTACATGTTACTCATTGATATATAATAATATCGGGAAATTATTTAAAATCTAGCAAAATTGAAAAAGATGTCGTATATATTGGTTTTGATGGAAAAAAATTTATCAACTAATTCAGAGAAATTGTTTTTTTCTAAATCTAATCTTTCATAAATTTCCGGAAATTTTTCCAAATTTTATTTTTCCGGAAATTTTACATTACAAGAAAAAAGTAGGTAATACTTTTTTGTTTAAACATAATTCGAAATATCATTTGTAGCATTACAGATTTTTATTCCAAACTAAAAAACCGTAGTTGAAATTTAAATAATTTGTCATATATTTATTTTTATTAGATATTCAAACAATGATTTTTTGTATGCAAACTTTAAAAATTTTCCACTTCTACACTCTGACTCTTTATTTTGAATTCTTCTGTTTTTGTGTTTTCCATTATTTTACAGGTGGTGGAACCCCAGAAGAAATTATGATGAAAATAACTAAATAGTAATAATCTGTTCTCTCGATGTAGTCCGCAAGGATAAATCCGGATTCGGTTCAGCTGGTGGCGACAGCGCTCCGGGACCTCCGCGATCTTTACGACGATCCAGAACCGTTAATAACATTTTTCCAACACCTTCTTCGAGAGTGGGCCCCATTCTGACGTTATGCCCGCCAATAATACGTAAACTTTTCCCAGACTTTTCCGTTCGGGAAAGACATTCGGATGAGAAATGGGGCTTTATTTAAGAAACAGCCGCCATTTGGTTGATTTGCGCATAAATATTAAAGCGAGTGTTCTATAAAACACGCAGTTTCCAGACTGGGGACACTTTGCCGCTACACATTGAAAAATATCCGCAACTTATTCGCATTTTTTATGATTCCGCATCGCAAACTGTTGCAATTTGAATAAAATGGGTATTGCTTGAAGGTTCAGTAATGGCGTATAGCAGAGAAAAGTTCTCAAGATTGATAATTTTACATTGTTAATTTAAAAAACTACAAGGGCATGATCAATCAGTTATATAAACATCTAAGTAGGTATTTATATATTTTAATTTTTTTTTCATTTTACTTTAGCAAGGAATGTAGTTATTACCAAATTGTCTTATAAATCCTGTATATAGGTACACTTCAAGTTTCAGCTTAAGCATCTTTTATTCTCGAAAAAAAAAGCGTACTTTGACTGTGTTCGTCATCCTATATTTAACTCAATATATATTAATTTAATACACAGTTAAATTATCTATAATTATGAACAAAATGTTGTTGTAAATGCATACGAGTTCAATGTTCAAAGATCGAATGTACCAAGGAAGTTAAATATCAGATTGTTTAGCGGCATATGCTCCATCGCTGTGCCGTTGAATTTACCCTAAGCAAGTATGAACAAAAGTTATCTTGATAATTGATTGAAAATGATATGGACTTGATAATCGATATCCATCAATATCCAGCAGTGGCGGCTAGTCATAATGGGCACAAGGGCACGTGCCCTATGCGTAAGCACATAAGACTTGTGAATGTTGTGATATTTTATAAACTTTTATAATTATTATAATTTGGTGGATTTTTTTATTAATTTTTCATCATGAACATTGAATCATTTGGTGCATACATATCCGTCTAGCGTCTAGACCTTCACGCTTCACCGTCTGCGTGTAAACCGTGTGTCCACTGGGCTGGGCACGGCCGCTGTGTGCCTGTTCTTTTTTCTTTTCTATTTGCATGCGCAAGAAAAGGATACACAGCTTCTATTTTTCCAGCGCGTCTTTTATAATGCGTTCTGTTACGTCATTGAATGGGCGCTGCCCCGTCGACCAGACGGTACAGAGTACAGATACTTTTCAATCAGTTACAGGGGAGGCAGTTAGATTCCATTACTGTTAGAAATAATTTAGACTCGTTTACCGCTGCTATACAATGTCTAAGAAATAATACAGAAGAATTAATAAATAATGCTGATATTTTAACAGAACATTCCGAGGAACATTCTGTGGATAATTTATGAAAAAAGAGAAAAGTATTTTTGCTCTACGAATTTCTAATTTTTAATTTTAAGGTGTTTGACCTTGAAAAATACAAAATTTTCGCCTGCGGCGCATTTTTTTCCCCTGTGCCCCCCATTCCCAAATTTCACCAGTCGCCACTGATACAGAATAGAGCAGAAGAGTAGAGACAGAATACCGTTTTGCTGCGGAAACCCTCGTTTCACCGGATCTACTGTTTCCTCCAGTGTGGAGGACCTTTCAATGACCATGTATCTATAGTCTATCCACCTCGAGATGTTTTTATGATCGATCTTTGGACTATTGGACGAACTAACGAATGGACTATTAACTACTATTTAAACAGTCAATTATCAATTAAAACATTAAATAATTACTTGTAATATGCCAAATACAGCTCTACATAGGACTCTGGTATTATTAAATAGAAAGAGTTTATTTAAAAATTAATTTTAATCTTCTCACTGAAGTATACGGGAATTCTTCAGTATAAGTATACGGGGTGAAAGTCAACAAACACTGAGGATCAGATTCGATTTTTTCTATATTTGTTACGGTATCGTTACAAATACCTTTAACTGCCTTTCTATATTTCATTTTACCGACATTGAATAATAAGAGCGGGTAAACGTCTAAGTATGATCTGATTTTCTATTTGTTTTAGACATAAAAATCTATGAAACTGTTTTATTTTTCAAACCTTCAATACTCTGTGTCTTCCTTATAAGGTTTCTAAATATAGAAGTTAGAATCTAAAAAAAAACTAGAATTATTTTCCACTGAAGACAGAGTTTATTCAATTAAAATTGATTCAACTCTAGGTACAACATCTAAATGAAGCTTACGTGTATGATTTTTGACATGAGTAATCTCTTTACTTAATCTAATAATAATTACAGTCGAAGTATGTCATGCTATTAACAAACACGTTCATCCCAATTCGCGAGGGCAATAAGGTTAAGGACAAAAACACAGTTAAGGAAGTATAGCTACTTAGTCGGTACGTTTGATAAATTATTAATTAACTGCAGCAATTTATTAACCAGACCTTAAACTAATTACAATCACAGTTACAGTATTTGCAGAATATATATCTAAATCATCATAAAGTTAATATTACTTTATTTCCCGTAAAAAATGAATATAATATGTTGGAACATGCAATGATTATTTAAAATTATGTTTGTAAAACAAAATATGTTATTTTTGTTGTTAAAAATATGAATACAGGACCTTTCAACGAAAACTTTACTCCCCTATAATTATAAAACCGAAAAAAAATTTAATTCGTCATTTTTCACAGTCAAGCCAACTTGATATTTTCATCCCCCTAACACCTAGCAACCACAACTTTAAAATTTCAAATGGAACATTTCTAACTGCCCTACTAACACATCATTTTAAAGTCCTTTCTATTCTGAATATACTAGTGCGTCGTTTTTGGCAATTGGCTGAGATTTGACAGAGTTATTGGTCAAAAACTAAAAGTTGACAAACCGACATTCGCATACTAATTTCTATAGAAATGCCCACCAATAATAAGCTTTTTATCTACTACACAACCACATTACAAGGAAAGGTACAGTACCTATTTGAGAAAATTACAAAGATCTTTCAAGACATTTCGGCATTGCTATATTTTGCAAAGTTTTTTCGATTTTTCGTATTGCCGTTATGATTGGGTTTTATGATTGGGTCTCGTTCTATTATTTTTGCACTTACCCATTACTTTTGGCAATTTCTTATACTTTTGTTGGATATTTAACCCGAAGGATAAATAAATATATTAGCTTCCAGAGTCAAAAGTGAATTTATTACAAAAGTGAATTAAATTTAGTATACAAGAAAACAGAAAGCAGAGCAAACTCAAACTTGCTGTTAAGCGAACGAAGGATACAGTTTTTCTACATATCTACCTACTTAGTACTTAGGACTACCCCTCGACACGTCTCCGAACGACCCTGTCTAGAGAAAAACACATGGCCACACGGCGACCCATAAACCATAGTTTACTGTAACAAGTGTGCACTTAATAGCCTAAAATTCAAAGTCGTTGGGAACTGTCAACTTGATAAATATTTACCAATAATACACGCAGTGTAAAGATAAAACTAAATTCAGAATATAATTTCAACACTCCCACTTATTCTGAATGCCCTAAAATGCATAATTTATCCCTTAAATAACAGAACTGCGGCTTTGCTAAAGGTTTTGTAAAAATATCAGCTAATTGTTCCTTAGTACTAACATATTCTAATGCTATTTCCTTTTTATTTACAATGTCCCGAATAAAATGATATCTCACATCAATGTGCTTTGATCGCTTATGATGATCAGAGCTAGAGGCCAATTTAATTGCTGCCTGATTGTCAACAAAAATAGTAACATTACCATCAATATTGAGCTCAATCAAAAACCGACGCAACCAAATGGCCTCTTTTGCACCATGAGCTAATGCTATATACTCAGACTCAGCGGTTGATAATGAAACCACACTTTGGCGCTGACTTGACCAGGAGATTGGCGCCCCGTTAAAAACAAAAACAAAACCGCTCCTGGATTTACGCGTATCTACACAGCCGGCATAATCGGCATCAGTAAAACCCTTAAGATTACACGGACTCCCACTGTTGCCAAATGTAATTCCAAAATCCACCGTGCCTTTTAAATAACGCAAAAAATTTCTGCACAACTTTCCAGTGTTCTTGATTAAAACATTCCAGAAATTGACTGGCATAGTTCATGGCAAACTCTATGTCAGGTCTACTTATTCGCGCTACAAAAAGTAGGGAGCCTATTGCTTCACGATAAGGTATCTTACTCTTATCCCAATTTTCGGAAACTGCTGACTTTTCTTTGCTAAGATAAGCACCAGGCTCGGCAGGTATGCTAGAAAATTTTGCGTTTTGCATATTAAACTTATCTAACAGTTTATTTACATATACAGGTTGAGAAATTTTTAATGAGTGCTGCTCCCGATTACGTTTTATTTGAAAACCCAAAAATTCGCATGCACTATCTACAGTAATCTTAAAGTAACTTTTAAGGTATTTTAAAACTTCCATTATCGCACTACGACTTTCACACATTAGTAGCCCATCATCTACGTACAATGCTAAATAGACCGAAACACCTTTTACGATACCTACAAACACGCACTTGTCACTTTCACAACTGATGAATCTGAATGTTTTTAGAAATCCCACAAATTTTTCGTTCCAGCAACGTGGGGACTGCTTTAATCCATAAAGACTCCGATGTAGTTTGCAGACCGATTTTTCATCTTGGCTATATCCAGGAGGCTGCTCCAGATATATCTCCTCCTGAAGTTGGCCGTAAAGAAACGCCGTCTTTACATCAAACTTCATAAGTTCATAATCACGTTCTGCCGCGAGTGCTAACAATAATCTTACGGATTCATATCTCACTACAGGTGCGTAGGTTTCAAAATAATCGATCCCTTCTCGTTGAGAAAATCCTTTAGCAACTAATCTGGCTTTGTACTTTTTGACCTCTCCAGATGAATCAGATTTTACGGCAAAAACCCACCTACATCCAATAGTACGCTTGCCCTTGGGCAATGCAGACAAACTCCATGTTTGATTTTCTTTTAGTGCTTCCATTTCCTCATCCATGGCTTGCTTCCATCTATCTGCATTTTCACTAGCCATCGCTTTGTGATAACTAATAGGTATTACTTCTGTATAATATGCCACAGGTACACCAAAACGATCTGGCACTTTAATCAATTCCCTGTTTCGCAAACTTCTCGGTTCGACCTCTCCTTGTTCCCCACTTGAAGCCTCCAGCTGGGGTTGCACCACAGGTGGCACAATTAGATCATTTACCGATTCTGCAAGAATCGGATGCGGCTCGTCTTCGGTCGTAGAAATAAGGTTGAAGTCAATTGAAAAACCACCCGAATTTTGTGAGCTAACGCCTAACTTTTCATTAAAATCAACATCGCTACTGATGTAAATTTTTCTTGTATTATTATCCCACAAACGATAATTTGTTGATTCGCCATCATAACCAACAAAAATCACTTTTCGGGTTTTTGGGTCAAATTTATGACGTTTTTCTTTCGGCATATTTAGGTATGCTTGTGACCCAAATACTTTTAAGTGTTTTACCTGCGGTGTGCGCCCGAACCATTTCTCATAAGGGGTTATTTTTTCAGATGGTTGTAAAATTACCCTATTTAACACATAACAGGCTGTACTTATGGCTTCTGGCCACAATTTCTGATCCACCATTTTGCCTGATATCATGGATCTGGCTGATTCTGTTAGTGTACGAATTTCACGCTCTGATCTTCCGTTTTGTTCGTGAATATAAGGAGAAGAAAATTCATGCACAATACCTTTTTTCTGAAGATAGCTACTAAACTCTGTGGATGTATACTCTTTTCCATTATCTGACCGCAATACCTTTATATTAGTGTTAAGCTGATTTGACACATATGCCTCAAATTCTCGAAATTTGTCGAAGACCTCTGATTTGTGTCGCAAAAAATATACTTTCCGAAAAGACGTGCATTCGTCTTTAAACACCAAGAAATATTTTGTCCCACGCGGTGACTCAATGTTGACAGGTCCACAAACATCGGTGTGAATCTTTTCGCCAGGTCCATAAAGACACGAACTACTACTTAAGCTTGTATGTGGCTTTCGCGATTGCTTACCCGCGACACACGCCTCACAGAGAAAATCAATCTCTTCACATTGTCCGTCCATCTCCAAGATATTAAGATGCTTACACGTTTTTTGAACTGCGCGAAAATTTATATGAGCCATTCGGTCATGCCATAGTTTCAATGTGCTTGTTGAAACTAGAGCTGCATTGCATTCGAGAGGCATTTTAACTTTAAAACACATGCGGAATAAGTCCTTGTACCGAACACCTACCGACGATAGGTTTCCGTCGCGGTCGCGAATTTCACATTTTTCTTTGTATACATGAAATGAAAAGTTCTTACTGCTGATGGTACCGACCGAGAACAAATGTCTTTTTAAACTTGGAACTAAAAGAACGTCTCTTAGCTCGCGCTCTATAAAACGCCCATTTACAGTCTCTTCAATTACTACAGTGCCCTTACCTGTAGCTGTCAATTCCTTATTGTCGGCCACCTTAACGTAATAAGGTTGCGGTAGGTTCTCAATGTGTGTGAAATATTCCTTTTTATAGGTCATATGCATGCTGGCACCGGAATCTGCTATCCACACTTCATCATCATCTAAGAAACTGTTGGACACGTTTGCCGCGACATCACCCACGTATGCTGACGCACTTGCAATGTCTCTGTTTTCGTGTTTTTTCTTAGGACACTCGCGAACCCAATGGCCGTTTTCTCTGCAATACGCGCACCTGGTACGTTTTTTCAAATCCTGAATATCGTGTTTCTTGCTCGACTTCTTACAATATTTCTTTGGGGCTCCTCCCAACGACGTCTGCTGTACATGAAGAGCTAGACTGGACACATTCTCTTCATTTTCGGAGAGTCGCTTGTCTTCTTTAAGTAACCTAGCAATTAAATTATTTTTCTTCCGTTCCGCCTCGGGCGTGCAATCCCATGCAATGCGAAACACAGAAAATCTGCTGGGTAGGCTACTTAATAGCTTGGATATCAAGGCCGTTTCGGAAGGCTTCTCTCCCGCATCCTCAAGCTTTTTGCAAATACTTTCGAGTCGTTCTACCTGGACAGCAACAGACTCACCTTCACTCATCCGAAATGAGTAAAACTGCTCCCACGCATTTTGTTTGGCATCGACGCTCGTGTCACCGTACAGCACCTTAAGTTTTTCCCAAATTTCTTTTGGATTACTGCAGTTTATCAAATGTGGATGAAGCGTTCTATCCACGGAACTTAGTAAAATTACTGCAGCTTGCGATGACTGCTTTACGAACTGTTTATGGTCATTAGGCTTGGTATCTTTGTCCGGTTCTACTTCCGTGCCATCAACAAAACTTGTTAGGTCCTTTGCTTGTAACAGAAACCATACACCAAATTTCCACATTGAATAATTTGATCCATTAAGCTTTGTTAGTTCTAAAGCTTCTCTATCAGCCATGAAGAAAGCTTATTTTTGCACTGATACAACACGTACTACACAACACACTACCGTCAACTTTAGCCAGCGAAAAATGTTCTCTTTATATAACAAATCACAATGACGCGCAGCGGAAGCGTGCTGGGCCCATAACCTGTTGGATATTTAACCCGAAGGATAAATAAATATATTAGCTTCCAGAGTCAAAAGTGAATTTATTACAAAAGTGAATTAAATTTAGTATACAAGAAAACAGAAAGCAGAGCAAACTCAAACTTGCTGTTAAGCGAACGAAGGATACAGTTTTTCTACATATCTACCTACTTAGTACTTAGGACTACCCCTCGACACGTCTCCGAACGACCCTGTCTAGAGAAAAACACATGGCCACACGGCGACCCATAAACCATAGTTTACTGTAACAAGTGTGCACTTAATAGCCTAAAATTCAAAGTCGTTGGGAACTGTCAACTTGATAAATATTTACCAATAATACACGCAGTGTAAAGATAAAACTAAATTCAGAATATAATTTCAACAACTTTATATGCCAGTTTTAAAGTTTTTTTTACTATTAATACTGCTTCCCAACGTTGAGTTGTCAGGAGAAACGATTTTATATCAAGAAGCGTTCACTAGGAAATGGATGAATATTAAAGTTGGGAAAACTTGCAGATATTTTCGTCCCTGGGGAGAAAAGAGTAAACGGTTGGTTCTACAATTCAAAGCGAAAATTCGTAGAATTTACATCACAATATCCCGATATTTGAGGGTATTATATATGGGGGAGAGACCACCACTTTCCAATGCAGTCGATTATGCTGGATTCTAAGCTTTTTACTCATCCAAGTGTTGTCGATTGAACTCTTCTGGGTGTTTGACTTGCTGTTGTCCTACCACGATTTCGGGGATTTTGGGACCTCTATTTTGAATTAGCTATTCACCTCAGACGTGCTCTGGGGAATTTCTTGCTTGAAGGTCAATTTTGAAGAAAATCAATATACTTACAACTTCTTTTAAACTGGATAAACCGCAGGAAAATATTCATGTTTCAGGTTAAGTTTGAAATTAAAAGTTCTAACTAAGTTATTGTGTTTACCAATACATAATTTGTATGAAATCGGACATCAATTACATTTTTATAATTATAAATAGATTCAAAATAATATACTGAATATGATATGCTCAACTAATACAACAAATATTTTGGTATCTCATTTTTTGTTAGCATTAAAACTCGTAGTCAAAACTTAAAAGGGTGAATACAATTTTAATGCTATGAGGATGAGGATGCATTTGAAAAAATATTGTAACCAAATAGTTTATTCACGGTAAAAGTCTAGTGTGCTGTCCCTTCCTATCCTAGATTACTTTTGTCATACCCTTATAACAATAAACTTCTGTATATGCGCAATCTCTAAGCCTCAATGTCTTGCCTTCACTCCGAGACTTGCACGACACTACAAAGACCTAATAGATCGAAACATCTGACTGTTGTTTAGTTTTAGAGTGATTAACACTCATTTGATGACGATGTATGGATGCATCCTGTCATTAACGAAACTAACGAAGTTTTTGTTTTTTTTATTATCTATAACCTAGATATCCAAATAAAATAATATATCTTACGAATTTGTTTTCCGATATTAATCTATTTTTAAGATTATCACCAATGTGAAAATATTAAGTAAGTACCTATATATATTTTACGATCAAGAGTACTATTTACAAATAAAATTAATTTAATTTGTTAAATATTCACTTTTTTATTAATTAATTAGTATATTTTGACAATAATAAAAAGTAGAAACATTTACAATAACAAATAAAAAACATACAAAGATAATAAAAGTTATGAGATTATATAGTTCTGTATTAGTCAAAAGACTATAAATCTATACTATAGATTAAGTGTCTAGAGTTAGTAGATAACCATGAGTAGGTATACAAAAACCCTTGAGGACAAATTTTGTTTCACTAAACCAACATCCTTACTTTAAATAAAACATATATATTTACTCAGCATTAGCAATAACTATCTATAAATAAAACTGTCCGTATCGAAAGACTATCGCCTTGGGACCACATTGCAAATCATTAAATCGACCTGTATTAAGTTTCCTTAATAAGGGGGGAGAAGTAAATAAAGCAAATAAATATAAATCTGGCAGCTTAATAGGCTGCGTCTTATTCGTATGCATAACGCTGTGTAAACACAGGGGGTAGATGAGAGGCTGAGGCCCGGATAGAGGGAAGCCGCAAGACACCTGCCACGAATTCCCACCTGCGTCTTTATGGCAGAAACCAGAGGAAGTGAACTTGGAGAATAATTTTTATATCATCACGTTGTGCTCGGTGATAATTATTACCTTGGCAATAATTTTTAAAGTCGCATATATGGGGTATAACAGTTCCTATTCATGTCAAAAATGAAAGTGAAATATCGGTCATTTTATCAAAATTAATACTTAGACAGGATAATTTATATATATAATCTCCTTATTGAATGAGATGCCGAAAACAATACTCCACGGGCAATGTGCCCGACTGGCATTGCATACATCGGCATCTCCACAGGAGTCCCCACATCCTTTATCGAGACCAATCACCAGATACTGACCGGTTTCCCGCTTATTATGCGCTCATAAGAGTGCCATAATAATTTGACAACAATTGTCAGTCAGATAGTAGCAAAGACCCAAAGAGGGCACTACGGTGTGTTTCTCACCACTATTAACATTATACAACACTTGTTATAAAGTTAAGATAATTAAAACAAATTGACGTAAATTTCAATGGCCAAAAACGTAAATTTGTAAATTTGAGTTTTTACAAAATATTAAAAATTATTAGAAAATATCACCAAGCTCGATGCCCATTTAAAAACATGCTATATAAATCACAGTAAAATTTCCTTAACATTAAAAATTGGCTTCGCTGACCATCAGACATGCCCAATAGGCAAATTGAAGAAAATACACACTTTGCTTAAGGGTCCATTCTCTGTACATTTGACAGGCATGAATGTTGGGTCGGATTGAGAGGATGGATGGCCGATGGGTGGAGACTTATATATTCCCACTATCGAATTATTAAGATTTCGGAGGTGAACGTAAAGCCGATGTAAAAAGGCACATGGAAATAAAGTTAGCCATCATTGCAAGGGTACCGGATTTGTCTAATAATTGCAACAAAATTTCTTTTTAGTGTTATAAATTATATATCACCGGAAAGATCAAAAGATAAACTAGATCCCTATAGTAGCAAATTTTTGTTTAACACATGTATTTTAGAGAAAATAATTTTTGAAAATACGCTATTTTAGTACAAGATTGTTTGCCTGGAATTTTAAAAATAAAAAGAAATACGAAAAATTACTAGTATAGGGATTTAGATTAAAGTATTATCTTTCAATACTTTTTTACTAAAAGTCGCTATCTTTTATAGTTTTTTTATAATTAGACACGGGACGAACGCCGATTTAGGGCTTATTTCGACCTAGTGAATGGACTCTTAATCACTAAGATGAATAACTAATATGTTTGAAACTGTAATGATACAATTACGAAACTATTTTAGTTTATTGATGTGACTCTATGTAGAATATCTTTTATAATGGCTTTTTAAGAATCACTCTTATCAAACCATGTAAGTCCGAGGTGCAATGCCGAGGATCAAGTTTTTTAAGGTCTAAGAAAATGTTTACATAATGGTTTTGTAATGGTTCCAACCAGCTTTACCAAATACCAACGGCGATTAAATAATTTTATTAAATTGTGCCAATTTTCCATTTATAACTGCTGTAAAAACGTTAAAAAAGTTATTTTATAATTTATTTCGGTAACATTTATACAGTTCCTATAAAATACGAAATTGCTAGTTGGGTAGCTATTTCTTCCAGCGATAAGTCATAGCATCCTTGATGCCAGCCACGAGAATATTATTGCTTGTGGATCTTTTTGCTCTTGTGATTTCAGATTTGACATTTAACATCTTGTAAAAAGTTTCGTTTAATATTTTTATTTGCTTTCCATTTATTGTATAAGAAATATTATTAATAATCGTTACAGTAAATTTCGATATTTTAAGTTCCTTTAAATAATTTAAGTAGGTAACTAACGGCGCCATTTGTTTCGAAAAAAAAAATTGGAATACTTGCTCTGCAATAAAGTGCACATGTACCGGGTGGCCAAATAAGAATGGACGCCGACTGTATCTCAGAAACTACTTATCGTATAACTTTGAGAAAAAAATTCTAACAAGTAAATCGGACACGAGAAATCGCTGGAAATTATTTTCAAGTTCGTAGGATGACCGCTAGGGGTTGCAATTGCTATGACCAATCAGAAAATGGGATTTTTCTCAAAAATATGCCAAGTTAAGAGGTATTTTAAATAGTGGCATTGTAATCTTTGTAAAATTTGCAATCTTTTTCTTGTAACGCACTTTGCTCTATCTTTAAAAATAAAGTGGTGGGGGAAGGTTAAATTTATTTTATTCAAATAGGGATAACTCCGGTTTGGGTTAACAGAATTAAATGAACTAAGGCTCGTTTGAAAGAGCTTTTCTTACTGAATAATCTGCAGTATATACTGTTCCTGAACTTATTTTACCGTGGTAGCTAGAGGGCGCTGTTTGACATAGTAACAGTTATTGCGCGTTTTCATAAAAATTTTAAATGACAGGATATGTCTCTTTTTACATATTCAAATAGAGCACAAAATTTCCAAAATATCAGCTCAAACCGCAACTTTCTATCTTCGCTCTAACGGGAGATATTAAGAGAACAAATAAAGTTAGGCTGCGCCTAGACCTATAGTAATCTAATAAAAAATTATACTAGTAGGCTATGAAACAGAACGAGGTAAATAGGTACGTCAAAATATTAAAACGTTTTAGTTACATGTTAATGTCATTTAGTTAATGTCGTTGCATGTCTTATTAAGTTTGTATTGTCCGGGTTTTTCTTGTTGTTGTTCGTGTTGTTTTCTTGTTTATTCTGAATTGTAGTTTATTGTTCGTTTTTTCTTACAAAATGAATACAAACTTCGATCTTCGATCTACAAACGAAGAGTTATTTGACATGGTAAGAGTTTATTTTGAATCAATGAGAAATGCTACAGTTTCTGCGAGAGTATACGCGCAACAATATCCTGATAGACGGCACCTCAATAAAAAAGTTTTTCTACGAGTAATTCACCTTCTGCGAACCACTGAAAATGTTCATCTAACTGTATACCTTAGACAACGCAGAGGTCGCACCACAGGGAACATTATTAATGTGTTAGCTTTTAATCCTCGACTAAGTACTAGAACTATTGCGAAAGACCTTGGAGTAACTCAAACTACGTTTTAAAACATACTCAAGGAACATAGTTTTTGTCTCATAGCCTACTAATATAATTTTTAATTAGACTATTATAATAGGCCTATATAGGCGGCAGCCTAATTTTACTTGTTCTCTTAATATCTTCCGTTAGAGAGAAGATAGAAAGTTGCGGTTTGAGCTAATTTTTTGGAAATTTTGTGCTTTATTTAACTATGTAAAAAGAGACATAGTCTGCCATTTAAAATTTTTATGAAAACGCGCAATAACTGTTACGATATCAAACAGCGCCTTCTAGCCACCACGGTAAAATAAGTTCAGGAACAGTATACATTGAAGATTATTCAGTAAGAAATGCTCTTTCAAACGAGCCCTAGTTCGTTTAATTCTGTTAACCCAGACCGGAGTTATCCCTATTTGAATAAAATAAAGTTTAACCTTCCCCCACCACTTTATTTTTAAAGATAGAGCAAAGTGCGTTACAAGAAAAAGATTGCAAATTTTACAAAGATTACAATGCCACTATTTAAAATACCTCTTAACTTGGCATATTTTTGAGAAAAATCTCATTTTCTGATTGGTCATAGCAATTGCGACCCCTAGCGGCATCCTACGAACTTGAAAATAATTTCCAGCTATTTCTCGTGTCCGATTTACTTATTAGAATTTTTTTCCCAAAGTTATACGATAAATAGTTTCTGAGATACAGCCGGCGTCCATTCTTATTTGACCACCCGGTACATGGAAACGATTTCTATAATTTGCGGAGACATTGTTAAGCTACATTGTAAACAAAACAAATCGGTTATTGTTTCAGAAAATATTTGAAAATGTATGCAAAGATTCGGATTCGAAAGTTTCGAAATTGTTCCTTATTCCCGAAATTTGTTTCTAAATTGTGTCTAACAATGCTGCTTGGGTTACAGCTCATTTAATTCAATATTCCTCTTAGATTATGATTGGCTTACATGAAGAGTAGACTTGATAATTGATATCAAATATCAAATCAAGTAAACTAATTTAAATTTTTTTCTTATTATATTGATTCTAATTGCCAAATAAAATGTTTAAGCAAAAATTGAAGGATTATAATATTTTCATTAAATAGCTAAATAATAAATACTCCTATAAAGGAATTTACCATTTGGTAAAATAATTACAACACAAACACATTTTCTCTTACTGTATTGTTTCACAAACAATTTTTCCAAACCCAACATATTTAAGGCTGCACTATGAAATTTCTAAAACTATGTTACTAGCTTGTCACCATGATGAGGAATACTCTGAAGTGTACAGAACCCTATTTAAGTTGAGTTAGGTTATAAATTAACACATAATTGTTCCGGTATGTTTTGTGATGTAGGCATGTACGTCAGAGCGTAATAAAATTATAAAATAATTGGAAATTTCAATTAAGACCAATCTTAAAGCGGTGCAGAAACTGAAATAATTGACAGCAGCAGAACGTAGGGTCAAATACATAATAACGAATAACCAGGGACCCTTTAAAATCTTCACAATTAACGTCAAATTATATTCAATTAACATTACGACTAATTAAAATAATTACGCAACGATTTCGTACAGTTGGAAATGATTTTATACGTCAACATTTAATGAATTTTAATTACGAATCAGGTTATGGAAAAATTCCTTTGTGGTTGTACGTCAATGAGTGGAATGTACATATTTGTTCAACAATATAAATTTGTAGCGGAAAGCCACGAGTTTTTACAAAACAAATTTGATATAAGCTGGAAAAATGGTAGTTCGTTATAATAGAACAAAATTGTTTGGGAAATTTAACGGCTTGCGTGCAACATTAATTAATTTAGGCACATATCGTGGTGCCTACTGCAAAACGGTAGTGGAAAGTGGAAAATATTTTAGCTTAATTTACATATAATTCATCTGTCCTCCAGTGAATCTGAAAATGATTTTATTTTATCTGTATAATGAATGCACATAGACAGATAAAAGTTTCTTCAAAGCAAAACACAGAATGAGTTAACGACATAGTTTCTTCCATAGGGTCAAATAATTGTGTTTCTTAAAACAAAGATTAGTGTTTTTTAAAATCTCCCAACACACATTGGATCTGATTGAAAGATTGTACTCTTTATAATGTAAGACTGTTTATTTGTACAAATGACTATTATAGTAATTCTCGTTAAATAATACTTAGTTTAAATTAAATAAATAATTTATTTATATTAAAATATCAATTTAACGATTTAGTTTCATTCATTGAATATAAGTACATTGATTTAAAAAGTATTAATTTTACATATTTCAAAACGCCTTCAAAGCAAAAAGATAACTTTAGATAACTTTATTCATTGAGTGACATTGTCACTCAACGCTTTATTTTAACTATTTATCTGAATTTTGATAATTTTTTTGAATATTATATGTAAATTATAAGTTTTGGGGACAGTCATACACCTATGTTAATATCTAACCTTAACAGATGATAACCATGTTCCATCTTAGTCTGCGAGAGATGGTTACCCAACTAGCAATTTTGTATTTTATAGGAACTCCAGAAATGTTTCCGAAACAAATTTTATAAAATAATATTACCCTCAGAAACACTTTTAAAACGTTTTTACAGCAGCTATAAATGGAAAATTAGCACTATTTGATAAAATTATTTAATCGCCGTTGGTATTTCGTACAGCTTGTTGGAATGATTACAAAACTATTATATAAATATTTCCTCAGGCTTTAAAAAAACTATAAAATTGTCTCAAACAATTCTCTAAAATAATTATTTCGTAAGTAAATAAGGAACAGTTACAAAAATTGTTTTTATAACAGTGCTAAAAATGGCACATGTTGCTACATATGCATTATAAAACAGTTTCATTTTATAAGCTTAAATGTTTTATAAAATCTCACTCACACAAATGTTTATAAAATAATTTTTTAATTGTTTTATAAGCAATTTTATAATTTTGGTGCAAAACGATTTCACGATTAATTTGCAGAACAGTTTTGCAGACAGCAAAATAATGTTTCTACAAGTCTAATATAGGTACTAGGTATATTAGCATTTTGGAAGTAATAATTGTATAACATAATTTATAAGACAAATTTGCTGATTGGGTACCAATACGAAATCCATTACTGAATAAACCTTATTATACGAGTTAAGAGTATGATGAACAAATTGTCGTACCTGCTTGTAATCAGAAGCCGCTAACTCTAGATCTGAAAAACAATACCTTGATTTTGAACTATACATACAATAATTTTATCTGTAGTACTTGTAATGTTCTATATGTTACACTTTTAAAGATGTGTACATTTTATTGTTACAAAACAAGGCAATACTAATTTGTCCTCAGCTAATAAAACTATAATTTATATCAAGACGTACACTACAGTTTCTTTCACTTCCTCAAGTTATCCGTTGCATCCCTTTTTATGATTATGTCACGTTCCACTATTAAATCAACATTAAAAAAAATTGACATCACAGTAAGTAATAAAATAAATCATCGGCAGTATCCACTTTTACTTCAATAATTTTGAATATTATTAATAAAATTTAGATGTCTACAAATATTTGGTTTGGTCGCTCCAGTCATATATCCGAGCATGATATAGTAATATTTACTCCTATTTAAACAGATTTTTGTATGCTGTTTGTGAAACTGGTCCATATTAAACATTCTCAAAACATAATCTAGTGTTCATCCCGCCTAATATATAGGACGGTATTTAAATTTTGCCATTATAACCCCACCGAATCCGAAAGTTATATCGAAGGGACTCTGCTTTCGAGGTAGCAGTGCGAGTTAGAAAACTTCTTGGCAAACTCGTAGATGGAAAAGTTTCGGGGCATAATCTGTTGGGGGGTGTACAGAAGACAAGCAAACCACATCAGTTTCCGCAATTAGCTGCTAACTTGTGTGTGTTTCACATTACAAACTTTACGACGACGCGCTTAAAGTTTTTGCCCGAAAACCAGCGGGACTTTATAAATTATAGAGAAATTAACGCCGATTTCACGGCGTATATAAGCGATTTTGGTGAGTGATTTATTGACTTGTCGAATCAGGCATCAAGTGAGAGGTTGGAGAGAGTTAAAATCGTTCGACAGGAAGCGCAGCTATTAAAAAAGTTCTGCATTAATGATTTTTGAAATATTAGTGCTAGAAGCACTGACACAAAGAAACTGAAATATGTACCGCCTGTTCCTTGACATTGTGATTCATTTCAAATGAATATATCTTTATTTCTCAATATTAAAAGATGACAGTGATGCTATAAGTTTAGTAAGGAGACCTAGTACAATGTACAAAAAAATAATATTCAAATTATACAGTATTATTTTATAGATGTTTGACATCAAGTATATAGATATGGCAGAGAAGTTACATTATTGTATTACTCCTGTATTACATATTGGTTTAACAATAATGTAAATTAGTTTTATAATTTATTATATGACTAGGACAAGTCGATTTCTATATTTGAACATATTTCTTTAATTTACTTATATAGTCATATTTGTAATAATTATTAAAATATAGGATAGTCTCAGTGAAAATACTTCTTGTTCATTTCAATGTAATACTAATTAAAAGTGGGATAATTAAAAGAAAAATCTTGCTGACGTCATACCTAGATAATTTTTATATCTAAAAAATATGTCAACAACATCTAATAGATGTTTTTCCGTACAAGCTTCCATATTAAATAACTAATCATGCGTAGATATGCATTACCGTGATTATGGATAATAATAATATGAAGAGGGTCACCTACCTCATTGATGTGGAAATACAATCTGATCAAAACATAACTAAAAAAGTATACAGAGGGAAGGAAAAACATCAACAACTATAAGAATAGAAGTTCAAAGAATGGAAAAAGAAACAAGTTCATATCACTCCATTCATTATATTGGGTGACGGATATCACTCCACACTTATTCGTAAATCATCCCATTCAACTTAACCTGGAAGAAACTGTATATACCCAGTCACAAAAAGCAGCCATAGAATAATTTCTTGTTAGACTTGATGGTAACAATAAACCAGGGAAGTCTATAATGCGCAAAAACATGATAAATCGTGAAAAGTAATATATAAATAATAAAATATATACATAATGTGTCATGTGATAGAAAGAGAAAATCGATTCCTTGCTAGGCACAGTCTTTCTCCAACACATCGCTCTTATGACACATTGTTTTGGGAATATTTCCCTTATTATTAGAGATAGACCCGTAAAACCTTATATGACCGTATTTGTAAAAAAGAGTTCTTTCCAAATATGTAAAGCAGTACTGGGTGTTCCATTTAAAATATTAAAGTTTATATCGACGTATCTTCATTGAGTTGTCGTGTAAAAAATTATATATATATATATATATATATATATATATATATATATATATATATATAGGATAGCAAAGTATACACTAATGTTAGCTTTTGTTGGATAATTTTGTTTTTAAACTTTTCTCACTTTCGATATTCTGCAGAAAACTTATTTACGACTTTCTGGTACAGACTGCTACACAGACTATTACATAGTGGTTAACTCTCTGAAAGAAACAATTTTACTTAACCATTACTCTATATATCTCAAAATACAGAGTGTTTTTCAATCTGTGGCCAAATTTATATAAACTGAAAATTTGAAAAAACTGTTTGAAAATCTGATTATCAAGGAACAAAAAATTAAACATTCTAAATATAAAGTACTTCAAAATTACCTCATAAATACCTACTAATAATATTCGTTCTCTATTAAAAATTAAATTGGTTTCAAGATAACACAACTAAAGAATAGGAAACACGTACATTTTTATATAAAAGTGGAAACACCTCAATTAGTTTTATAAAAAAATCATTTGTAGGCGTACATCTAGAACGACTGTAAAACCCACCCCAAACGGCCTTTATAAATAAGCATACCGCTGAGATCGCGCGTTCGAATGGCACCATTTATTTATAAAACCGGCACCCCGAAATACCCTTCACCCATTTCCAGTACATTTATTTAAAAGTCAATTGTCCACATAAAAACATGCACCTGGTCTATTGTTCAAAAAACACAAAAAGAAACAACACCAGCCGAGTGTTATGGAGTTAATTGATGCGGTTTATTTTGCGAATTAGGTATTTGTTTTGGCTGTACCTACATGAGTATGATGCTTATATTTTTCTATTTTGCGTCTATAAATGTCATCTATATTGCGTCATTTTGAAACGCAATTGCGTATCGAAAAGAAACCCTTTTCGACACTCAACATTTTGTTTGTAAATGTCGGCAGCCACAAACTTGTGTCCTTTGTTTTGTATGGTGTGCTATATAGTTGCTATAGTGATGACATACAAATCGTCGCCTGGGAACCAAATTATTTTATGTCCATTTTTTCTTATACAGGGCGCCCTATTTCTTGACCCGTTGCATGGGTAACTTTTTTATTAGTAGAGATACAAAAACGCTTAAATGAGCAAATTAGTGCAGTTTCGTATTAGTAATTCTACGGTAAGGCGAAAAATTATATACGGGGGAAGGTTGAAAAGTTATTGACAAAAAACGAAAAATCCAACTTTTCTATTATCCCTCGTAGGTCGTTCATTTGAAGAGTTAGAGAAAAATGCTTCACATGTTTTTTGCAGTATTTTTCATGTAAAATGACATGCACTTGCCACTTTTTATATATCTCTTAAAATGGTTGAGAATCACAGTAAAATATATTTTTTTTTAATGTAATGGATAGGTGGCTGTGACATTAACCGAAAGTCCCCTTTTTTCTCTTTCAGATGATATAACATAGTCCATATTTTATCCTTACAAAAGTAATAATAATCGTTGTTTTTAAAGAAAGTTTATTGTCACATCAAGAATGCTATGGATTATGGAACAAAAGAATGTTTTGAGAACAGAAATTATTAATTAATTAATTATATTGAAGTAAATGTTCGAAATGACCACCATCCTGTTGGATACATAGTAAGCAACGTTTCTGACTTTTAGATCCTCTATATCTAGAGGAGCTGTCACATAAACTTTATCTTTCAATAACCCCCAAAGAAAGAAATCTAAGGGGGTCAAATCAGGTGTTCGCGCTGGCCAGTCGATATCCATTCTATTTCCTATAACATTATCAAACTGTTCATGTAAATATTGTTTTACCTCGCGGGAATTATGCGCAGGTGCTCCATCGTGTTGGAAGTATTTAAAATTTCTAAAAATATGAAGATGTAATTCATTTAAATATTCCTCTGTTAGAGTATTCCTTAGAAAATGAAGGTAATTATTCGCATTCAAATTATCTTCGTAAAAATATGGGCCAATAATTTTGCCACAAAAAATTCCACACCACACATTTATCCCAAATTGACGTTGATTTCTTTTTTCAGAAACAAGATGTGGATTTTCTCGGCACCACATTATGTTATTATGGCGGTTAAAAATACCATTGTTGGTAAATCTACTTTCATCACTGAATAAAATCTTTTTCCAGAAGTCTAGATCCTCTTCGCATTTTGAAATGTACCATCGACAAAATGTCATCCTTCTTTGATTATCAGCTGGATATAAAGTATTGCATATGGAATAATGATAAGGCTTTAAATTGTTACCTTTTAAAATAGCTCTTACAGTTTCCTTGGAAGTGTTGCAGTGATGTGCAATTTCTGCAGTTGAAGAATCAGGTTTAAAATTTACATAAGCCAAAACATTTATTTCAGTGTCTTCATTGAAGTTTCTTTCATCCTTAGGCTTTGAAAAAGAACCGTATAATCGTATATTATTTTCCAGCTGTCTAAATATTCTATGATGGGGTTGTCTTCGTTCCATGTAAGTTTCAAAATAAAGATTCGCTGCAGCTTGTGCATCTCGATTTTGGTTATAATAACAAAATAGCATATCATTTTTCTCTTCGTTGGTGTACATATTTGCAACACTATTATTTTGTATGCAGTATTAATAATAAACAATAAACTACTTAACAAAAACTAAAAATGTCACTTATGATCTGTCAATAATTAAATGCCAACTAGACGTTTTTAAAAATATCAGGAATCTTATTTTTTGTTCCATTTCCATGATGTGACAATAAACTTTCTTTAAAAACAACGATTATTATTACTTTTGTAAGGATAAAATATGGACTATGTTATATCATCTGAAAGAGAAAAAAGAGGACTTTCGGTTAATGTCACAGCCACCTATCCATTACATTTAAAAAAAATATATTTTACTGTGATTCTCAACCATTTTAAGAGATATATAAAAAGTAGCAAGTGCATGTCATTTTACATGAAAAATACTGCAAAAAACATGTGAAGCATTTTTCTCTAACTCTTCAAATGAAGGAGCTACGAGGGATAATAGAAAAGTTGGATTTTTCGTTTTTTGTCAATAACATTTCAACCTTCCCCCGTATATAATTTTTCGCCTTACCGTAGAATTACTAATACGAAACTGCACTAATTTGCTCATTTAAGCGTTTTTGTATCTCTACTAATAAAAAAGTTACCCATGCAACGGGTCAAGAAATAGGGCGCCCTGTATTTTTATATCAAAATATTCCATGTTCGAAACCCTATCCTCCAATATATTCCAAGTACGTTGTATTTATAGAGTAGATTTTATTCCATGTCCATGTAACCTTAATTGCTAAAGTTTGAACTGTATTATTCCATGTCCGAGCGACCAATAAGAGTGGGAGAATAAGTAACACAAGTAGAAAATATTGAATATCCTACAGTTCAGCCTACACCTCCTGATCTACCAGATGATAAAGTTGCAGTTGTTAAACTGCATGTTAGAAGTTTATCAAATCATTTTTCTCAAGTGGATTTGCAGTTTTGGAAGTACCTATATAACTAAAAACTTAAAAACACTAAATTGTTGTAAGTCTATATAATTTATTTTGAGTGAGGAACGTTCAGAAATAAATATAATTTCAATGAGTTTTTTTATTGTTCTTTCTATTTTTAAATTAAACTATGTATATAGAATTATGGTAATTTCTAGTATTTTTAAACAGAAAAGTTTTATTTATTCCATGTCCTGAACTATATATATATTTTTTTGTTCGATTAACTTTCTTCTTGATTATACCAAGTATTATTTTAAATTTTGATAGTAAATGGTTGATAAAATTAAGAAAATATCTCATGCTAGGAAAATATGTGAAGGTATAAAATTCGCAAGCTTCAAAACATGCAAAACCGTCTCCTGAATAATTTATAAAAATGGACATAGAATAGTTTAGTTCTCAGTGGACGAAATGATATATAAATCATAAACTAACTAAATTTTCAAGCAAAGGAAAGTTGATAAACGTCGATGACACCAACTGTTTCAGAATATATATGAAAATCCCAAATTCAATTTTCTAACGATTTTTCTTTGCTTTCATAGGTGCAAAACGTGCAAAATAGTAAAACTAGTATAAACAACGCGTTTCATAAGGCGTTTATCGCACTTGTCCTTTAGAAAACTCCCAGCTTTGCGGCTCGTTTTCAAAACTTCGACGCGTGCGATAAAAGTACGCCTTACGATACTCATTGTTTAATATACTTTTATAAAAACGAAGACGTTCTACAAAGGATTAATATGATTGTTACTTGCAGGCATTACGTTTGCAGTTTTCATGATATACATGCAAACTGTTTGCTACAAAAACTTACTACTTAAACTTAATACTTACTTAAAACAAAAATTATGTGCTGACACCCTAAATACGTAAATTTTGAAAAAATAATAAGCATAAACACGTCAAATATTGTAGAACTTTACCATTTACGAAAATATAAATAAGTTTGGTGAACAAAAACCGTAATCATGTTAAAGAGAAGAGTTGTTGGCAACATTACAATTGCGCCTAAAATGATTGCTTACTTTCGTAAGTTAATTTAAAAGTCAAAATAAGGCCGAAAAGCAGTTCACAGCGACATTGAAAGTATTAAACTAATCAGAACAACAAAATGCAGCTTCCAAACTGACAGGTTAAACACATATCTTACAATTTAGAATATTTGTTCTTAGTAACTGAAATAGAAATAAAAATTTAGTATTCAAATTAAGCTATAAAAACTAAAAGGTTACAAAAAAAAATATAGTACGTATGCATACAATTATTTAAAAGTGCATAGTAAGGTATATTAAAATACGTTAAAGTTTTATCATAGGTAATATTAAGCAATACATTTTAAGAAGGAATACGATTTGTACGGAACATGATACCACCATAACTGGCACTAGATAAACATCGTTTCCCATTATACATAGACGACTGAAAACATGTATCTCATTTCAACCTTATTGGTTGGCAAACATAATTATATTCTGTAACATTATATCTATGCCCAAGTTTGTATATTAGTTGTCTCTGCCTTTTAGAATAAAGATAATGAGATGTATCATACTAAAATTTAGAAAATAGGAGGGTAGTAAAAACTGTGCATGCACATGCAGCATTTCAAATAACAAATTAATTAGATTTTCTACATAATATTATACTTTCCTCTCTTTAAATATTTATGAATACGTATGTATGTATGTATATATACAGGGTGTCCTGAAAGGAAACCTCTACACGTCAATCACTCATCATAGTACTGAACTGTCAAAATTTCGAAACCTACTTTGTAAATATTGAAAATATTAATATTAACATCTTTTTGAATCATATAGTCACATGAAATGCTATAACTTCAAAACCAGTTGTGTTAGCAGAATGATTGAAGCAGATTATTAAAGGCAACCAATGGGCTACTGACTACCAATACCAATACAAACTGACTAAGTATATTACATTTTTCAAAATATTTCAAAATAGGCCATAGCCGCGTTCAAGTTTTTTTCAAAAGAACATAACAAGTTGTTTTAGTTTGTATCACCAAAAATTATTGAGCTACAAGGTTTACATTAACCTCGAATGGTTGAGGCATGCACCTAAATAACAAAGGAAGAATCATTTATCTGCGACTTATACATCAAAAGACTTTCTGTGGACTACTTCGTCTGTCCATCAGTTTTTATACATAACAAGCATAATTGTAGCTTCACTTTGTACAAAAAGGGCAGAAGGTATCAGAATGTTTTGGTATTACCTTGTGAATTGTGAACATCCCACAGGAACCGAGTGAAATCAGATTTTTCATCAAATACATGCGATCTGATTGTTTGGTATTCCAGCTCCATTCCGAGCCAATTCAGGCAATTATATCCGGAGAGCAGCTGCCTAAATGGGGGCGAAAAAAACACGAGAAACAGCGGGATTGAATTTCCTACAACACACCTCCGGTATTCCCCGACAATGGTTCGACTAAGAGAGTCTTCCTAATTTAAAAATCCTCTCCGCGAGACGCAACTCAAACAAATTCAGTATAAAAGCGCCATATATTCTCGCGCGTCTCTAAATCCACTTTCTTTTTCGATCAAGTCCCCTTTATTCGACGCTATTCTATTGTTCCCAGCCGGTCTCGTGTCGTCCTTAATCCTGGACGGGTTCCTTTTCAGCGCGTGGAAAATCCTTACAACATTATAGAGTGTAACGGCCCCAAAAATTTCAATTGATCTAGGCTGACGTGCAGACATGACACACAAGAATAGAGCTTGGCACTTTTCAGGTATTGTTTCATCAAGGTGGATGAATTTTCATAACATTCAATTGAAATTAGACTAGATCAAATTTTTTTGCTTACAATATGCTTTACGACAAAGAAAGGTCCATGACATTTTAATGCATTTTTATTGAAGACAGTTATGCGTATACTTATGTGTTCTTTAAAAACACCGTTTTCTCTTAATTAATTGGTTTTTGTTGCATTAAGTTGAATAACTAAAGTGCCAAACTGCATCACTACCTGGATCGATTATACAGTACTGTGGCAGAAGAACCGGATAATCCTCTTAAGCAATAACTAGCAGAATTTCCTTTCCATGGAAGCGGTTATTCCCTTATCGCGAACCCTTAATATAATAAATCTATTAAATGTATTGTACGCGTACGAAGCCAATTTGTGGAACCCTTCTTAGTTTTGCAGCCTCATAGTCAGCATTGAATCCTGAAGTTCATAGTTAGCGCGTATGCTTCGTGGCCTCAGGATCGACCTTAGGGGATAATGGACGTTCGCTCTGCAGACTTTATGGATCTAAGTGCAAGACCTAATCTTGATATAATATAAAAGTGAGCCCAGAAAGTTTTCTGAAAGAAATGCGCAACGATACTATGACCCAACATTCAATAAAGCCATAAAATTCTAGATAATGTTAATATAAAGGGCAAATATAATAGTGGTTCTATACGTTTATCTAGTAAAATGTTTTCAATGATCTATGATAGATTCAATCAGCTCTACCACTACATTAAACTTCCTCATTGATGTTTATAATGGATACACAAGTGATTATTGAAAGAATTAGTCCCCTACTAGAACTTCATTTTATGTTCTAACAAAACTTTGAAGACATAGGGAAAACAGGAAAAGGAAAGTTTATACAGTGTTATTCAGAACTTATCTATATTAAAATTTGGGGATGTTCAACATACATGTAGAAATGTGGTGGTGCAAAAAAAAATTTTTTGGCGGCTTCTGAAAACTATTTAAAAATTCTTCATTGCACGCCGCTGGAAACTGATCCACTGTAGGTAATGGAGTGACCTTGGGACTGACAATGCAAACTGACTAGCACGAAAAAAACTTCGGAAGTTTTGCAGCGTTTTTAATTTAAAATAAACTTAAAGATAGATAGATGTGACCAAAGTGACGTGTCTTTA
This sequence comes from Pogonocherus hispidulus, assembly GCA_963924545.1. Taxonomy (NCBI): domain Eukaryota; kingdom Metazoa; phylum Arthropoda; class Insecta; order Coleoptera; family Cerambycidae; genus Pogonocherus; species Pogonocherus hispidulus. The sequence goes on along the minus strand of OZ004698.1, from coordinate 42,763,587 downwards.
AAATGAATAAAATTTTGTTACACTAATTTTGAAGAATTGCGCTACTTGATTACTAGGTATTAGAAACATGAAATTTATAAAAAATTTGCACATACCTTGTTACAAAAGCTGTTCGAAATTTTGTCCATCAGCAGTAAATTGGGCATTTTCAGCATTTTGCTGCAACAACCACTCACAAAACCTAACTCGTAATTGGTATTCCGCTGGTAACAGTGCCCCAAGCAGTTTCCTAGCGATCTGACTTGTACTTATTCGCGTATTTTCACCGACCAGATTCAACACTTGTTCTTCAGCTGCTAAAACACGTTGTGGTCGTCCCGGGCCACCATCTCGTCCACTCCAACTTCACCATAAATAAGAATCTTGTCCATTAACTCAGCATTACTGTACACATGAGCCATTTTGAAAATTTTACAGTTTAACACTCCTACGATAAATAAAACACCCTCATTGAGACAGCGACACAGATAGACTGATGACTGCATAAACAATAGTGATATTATCCCCACTCCAATTCTATTCGCTCAGTCTTAACCAGGGCGTTCCAGGTACAAAAACTGTTGTTTACTGTTTTTTGAAGGAATGTGATATATCAGATGTCGTTGAATTACAGTTGCCTATCTACGTAGTCCTTTATAATGGTATAACTTTAAACATTGTTTACGGGATTTTTATTATAAATTTTTTTGGTGATATCGATTTCTTATTTAAGGATGCACATATCGTCAAAGTTTTAGAGATAAGTTCTGAATAACCCTGTATAAATGGATGACGCTTTCACCTAACTGCTTCGTTCATTTATAATTCGAACTTAGGATGTTATACTAATGATTTGATTATTATGTTTGTGTTTAAGTTACTCTAGTTTTTCTGTACAAACCAATGCTTGCACATATTTATCGTGTTTGGAATCTTGTAAAGTCTGAGGGAAGTTCTACTTACATATACATGCAATACATGGTCTATCTTTTGTTGCATACATTTTGTGGAGAACGGCATACAGATAAACTTTACAACTAGAGCTGTAATATCTGGAGCCGAACCTGCGTGGCTCGACGCACACCACCCTCTCCCGGTTTGCGGTTTTGTCCTCGAATTAGTTGCGAATAAGCGCATAGACAAACCGGGAAATTAAATCTCATCTGGTCCAGCGGCTTTAGACTTAGTTACGTCGACAGACCGCCAAATAACCCGGAGGTTAGCAGGTCCGCGGCCTGACAAAAGATTCGGATTAAGGACAGCCACGGGCAGGGCGACAACAAAAGGGGGATAAATTGAAAAAGAAATATGATTTATTCCCATTTTTGCCGTTTGCCCGGAAAATTAGAGAAAGTTGACATAAAAGGTGTATTATTGTTGTTGGTTAGCTTAGCACTGTTATTTTCACTACAGCTAGGGGATCTTCACATGTTCGTCATCAATGTAAGAGATGATCGACGACAAAACATTTAAAATTATTATAATAATACCGGCTAATGATAAAAAGAACAAAAAACGAGACATGTTGCCTACTCTAAAATAAATAAAAAAAAAGACCACTCACCAACGTTCGTGGTGTATACAAATTTCTAATAAACGAATAGGTACGTACTTCTAGCGTCGTTGTTATTCTGGTTTGAGGTTATGTTGTATTATTTGCATTTGGTTTTGATTTATGTTTACGTGGTTTATTTGTTGCTTCAGTTTTTTAAATTTTGCTATATATTCTATCTTTCCTACCTTCTGATTCCTTAAGTACTTATTCCATATTATTAAATAGTTTTTTTTCTGAAGTTATGTTTGCCTTCACATGAAATTATAATGGTTATTCACTGTTATTATTGGTAATAATGATAAATATACTTTTAGATTTTTAGTGATCTATACTTACACTGAAAAAACTGCGTTGTATCTGTATTTATATAATATGCGCCATATTCTAACAATAAAATTTATTTAACAGTAAAATATTATATAATTATTTACAAATCAAATATTTTTTAAAATGTCTTGTAATAGTACATTTATCGGTAATAAAATATATATTGGTACCAAATTTGTTATCAAATAATATGATGCTTTAATAACTAATATCTCTTTTATTATATATAAAAATAGTTTACTCTGTAATCATTATAAATTAAGAAAGTATTTGTGAATATCCAAAATAAAATGTGGGACAAAATTATTATATTATTATTATTAATCAATAAATCTTTTAAATTTTTTAAAAGTAGTCGTGTACTTATTGTCGTTTGTATGTACAGTGCCATTCACTGTAGGTTTCTTTCTAAAAGAATAAAATAAAGTTGTTGCACGCGCATGCGTGAAGACTACACATAAATAAAAAATATATTGCTTGTTGATTACTTATTTTATAAGATAGTAGTTTTAGCTAAAGATAAAGGAAACGAACCAATTAAAACATGTTTTATTTTTTTTTTTTTGATAAGTAAATATTGTGACTTTCAAAAATAATAACTAGGTACTGATAATGAACCATATTTATTAGAATAAGTAAACACTAATAATTTGTAATTAATGAAAAAGTAAAATAAAAAAAAGTTGTCTCTGGCGGGATTTGAACCTGCAAAATTTTGCGGTTCAGTTTGAAACACTGCCGCTTAACCAACTAGTCCACCAGATGACATAATGTTCTTAAAACGCTTATGTAAACTACATCTATTAACTTAAAACGAATTTTTATTGATATTTTAATTAAAAAAGCATTTCGCTTTAGTATTTTGGTAATCAGAAGTGTTTGACAGTCAGTACTATTATCGATTCCGTTAGCAATATTTCTCATAGTGTGCCCTGGGAATATAAAATTCAATGAAATCATTCATTGAATTCATCTGAACCTGATGAATTCATTCATCAGGTTCAGAGGTTTTCCTTAAGAGAAAGTTCTCTGTATTCCGAAAAAGCAATGTACTTTTTAAATTTCTGAGCAGATTATTAGCGAGCCAAAGATACTCCCAATTTAAGCAGGTCTTTGTATCAACTATATTCTATACAGCTAGCAGTGGTATAAAAAAGTTAGAGATTCGATATAAAGTAGTATGTGAAAATGCACAGATCTTTCGAGATCGGTGTCGAAGTACTCGCGGTATCTAAAATAGAAAGGGTTTATTTACCTTGTGATGTGAATTTAGCACCGCTGAGAATTTCCACATATTTACAAAGCAAGAATCCGTTATATTTAGATAAAATAAGTAAAAGGTTAAAATGGAAGCGGCCCTGATGCGCAGTCATTAATTTGCATTCCCTGGCTAATTGCACAATGTTAGCGTAGTTAGAGGCTTTAGAGAAATGTAACTGAATTATAATGTGGGTTTATTTTATTCAACACAACCAAATGTTCAATTTAGCAAAACTATTTCTCCTACAAAGTTATAATTACGGCATACACACAACTTTTATCATATTTATTTACATTTAAATAACTGAATTCGCCGACTGGATGCAACAGCGCACTCCGCATGAACGGAAACTAATTGAATTGAAATAAATTAATCTTGGCTCAATTCTGTCATTAGAACACGGACTTTTAAATTATCCCTTTATTTAATGAAGTGCTTTGCCAGTTTCGAAAAAAACAAATAAATCTCTATGTTAAAATGATTAGTTAGCTTTTAATCTTGTTTCTCTTTATTAATGATCCTTATCCGGGAAAAATAGGGGGAAATGTTACATTTAAATCAAACAATCCAATGTCGGCGGTTACGAGATGAAACCATCATGAAATGTGAATAAACTTTTGTAAATAACTTAATACACAATTATAATACAATACATATTTGGTAACTTTAAATAAATAAGTGTACCAAATAAATCCGTTAGAGAAAACTAAACATTTAATTCAGCAGATTCAGTATTTTTCTCATTTGAAATTAAATTCAAAATAGATAGATAATAGTAAATATTTAATATTGCCATTGAAATAAATGGCGTATACTATTAATACCAATTAAATCTTTAATTCGCCAAATACAAATAAATAATTTAATCAGTGGTAAGAAATTTTATTTATCTCAGTTAAATCCTTTTCCAAGTGTATGATGTTTCAAAAGGCGAGCCATGGAGCCACTTGGCGTACGTATTATCGATATGAAAACAAAGCAACGTCGGCCGTGGTTAGTATTTGGATGGGCGACCATGCAAGGAGGTCTCACGGTGCCTGCCTGCATCTTCAGTGGCCTGTACGTCGGTCGATTCATAGTAGCTATGTAAACTTAGGCGAGGTTTGTGTAGAAAGACGTACCATCCCTTGGATAGGATGTAAAGCCGGAGATCCCTTGTACTATGAAATGATAGGCAAATAAAATATTCCTACCCTGCTACAAAAGAGGTGGCTCAGTGAAACTTCCAGGTTGGGGCTTGCTCGTCTCCTGGCGTCGGTGATTGGCCTTAGTCGCGGAAATAGACCGACGTTAAATATCCGAAATAAAAAAAAATTATGGTTCACGTTGTTTCCTGATACCATGTTCTTCCTTTTGATTATAATCTCTTACAGAGCAAGACAATTAATAAGATACAGATATAGGGAATAAATATCCGAAATAAAAAAAAATTATGGTTCACGTTGTTTCCTGATACCATGTTCTTCCTTTTGATTATAATCTCTTACAGAGCAAGACAATTAATAAGATACAGATATAGGGAATAAAACGCAATACAAATATCTAGATCTAGATGCTATGAGAATCTGTCTAATTTCAAACAGTGGAGATATTGATATTTTTTAAATTTATTTTTATAAGTATAGGTACAAATTCATTTGTTTGTCAGAAAACAAATATTGATTATTTTTGTGAAGCATGTATGTCAACTAAGTGTACTATAAAACCATAACGTGTTCTTGAAATATGCCATATTTAAGAAAAAAATAATATGCATTCTTTTGCGTGTATAGAAGAAACTCTTATACTTGCGAAAGCCACGTCAGTCACGTTGACGATTTAATAAAACATATAGCCCGTATACAACTCCCAGTTGGCATGATTTCATTTTTCAATATATGCGACGCATATTAAGCCTCCCCTTTTCGCAATTCGGGATTCCGCACATGTTTCATTAATTTCCCTTTCACGCCAGTGGCGCAGCTAGAGTGCCCACTTGAGATGGATGCGTACCACCATTTAATAAAAAAATCGTTCAAAGGATAGCAATCAAAACGCGCCACAAGCAATATTTGAACATTTTCAATTCAAAAGGCAAACAATTCAAATAGTCATACATATTTGAATACATCTTTGCCAAAAATTGATTTTTAGTATAATATAATAATAATAATATCTCTATCCCTCATTCTCATCTTAGTGATGAGCCCGGAAGTCAGAGACTTGTGTGGGAGAGGGAACGGCATATTATTATTTTGCGGGCCGCGAGTGCGCCCAGGAACGAGTTAGGATGTAATAACTTTAATTACCATTTAGCACGAGAATAAGGGAAACCTGGAAAACCTTATTAATTAAAGTGTACAGTAGGTTGTTAGGTATTTATACAGGGATATTGCAGTACTAGTTGCTTATTAAGAACGCTACTAGCCTTATGCACACATATTTAATATTGAAGCAATTAGAAATATCATAATCATTAATGAGAAAGTAAGGTTTTTGGGTTAAAGTATGTAAAGGTATTAAGGTTGTTTTAATCAAAAACAATATCTAATAAGCAAAACTGTGGATACGAATTTGGTAAAAATTAAATTTAATATTAAAAAATTCCGGCGAAATCGCAAGTAGCTGATACTCCTTTCCGTGTATTTATTAGGTTTAATACATCTTGACTCCATAGTCATTTCCCAAATTAAATTAAATTCCTCGGAAACTAAAATGTGGCCTCTGTTATTTTACTTGTTCTGTTGTTTTACTGTACGAAAGTGGACTAGAACGTGTTGTGAAAGTATTCCTTGATCATACTGTCTATTATTTTTACGGTCTGGGTTCGATGCCCAGCAGTAATGGCCGTTTGGATGAGATTTTTCAATATGCAACTCCTTTCAGACAGGAAAACATTTGTCTATGGGTGTTGCTTAATTTACGTGTTTTTTAACTTTAACTCCTGCCTACTTGCCACAGTTTTGGGTGGGATATATCCATCTTGCCCCTCGTGACCACACCACTGTTCCTCGCACACGCTCCCAATGCGGATTACTTTTATCGTCAAAGCGTTAATTGCAATTGCACCACGCTGGGGGCAGCTTTGCAAATAATTGATTCATCGGTTCGGACTGCTCCATCGGGTATTCTTTTGATATATGTATATGTGGGGCGGGCGAAAGCATTACGTTGTCGTGCCGGAAGAATTCCAAAAATGCAATTGGAGTGGCGGTTATTGTTAAGAAGCAGTGGAGTTGATGTGATCTTCTGATTTCATGTTTCTGTTGGAAAAGATGATGAAACGAATTGAATTTGAAAAATGTTTTATCATGATTAATTTTTCGTTTATGTGCTGTTAGGACTTATACCGAATTCGAAAGGATTTGGGGACATTCTACACTAGATTTTATCTGTTTGTTAATGAAACAAACAGAGGATTTTTATAATACAATGATTTTCGACTAACTCCTCTGTATGTCAGTTAATAAACTTTTTAGTTTCGTTTAAGCACTTTTTAGTTTCGTTGCCGTTTAATTTTCGAGGTAAATCGGTTTAAAGTTATGACAATCTAGATCCTCAGATCGCAATTTTTTTTTTTGTTTTTTATTGGAAAATAATATCTAGAGATGAATAACATTGGAGACTTCCTTTACAGACCATTAATTGTTGTTTTTTAATCTAGAATTAACTGCATGCAAGATAACAACTGTTCTAATGACAAGAAATATGACAAACATAGAAAGACGACTGACTGTATATGACTAGTTGCTTCTGGTTACAGTATTTTGTCAGTCTTATTTTTCTTTTTATCCACAAAAAAGTCAAACATATATTATCCTATTTGCAGTGGTGAGAAACACACCGTAGTGCCCTCTTGTGGTCTTTACTACTCTCCGTCTGACTATTATTGTCTAATTGACAAACAGATAGCGACCTGCTTTTCCGCAAGAGCCATTATAACAGGTACCTCCATTGTATTTGAAGAAAATTATCATATACTTATTTACTTGAAGAAGATGTGGAAAACAACTAATCCACAGACTATGTGCCCGACTGCCATTGCATTACTCCGGCATCTCCATGAAAGTAGCAAAGGCCAATAGAGAGCACTACAGGAAACTGTTTTTCTCATCCTAGTATATAGTGGTGAGAAACACACAGTTTCTCACCACTATTAATGTAACAGATGCCCTTTAGGCAATCTTGTCACAGCATCGTGCATCAAGTCCACTACCTATGGCACTCTGATGAGCACTGAATAAGTGCTAAGCCGGTCAGTATCTGCTGGTTGGTCTCGCTGAGAGATGTTGCGACTTCCATGGAGATGCCGGAGTAATTCAAAGCCAATCGGGGCAAATAGACCGTGGGGTAGTTGTCTTCGGCATCTCCTTCAAATATATCTATTATCAAATATATCTAAAAAAATCTTGCAGAAAAAACAGGTTGCATTTCATATGAAGCTCATTTTGTATAATTTTATAATACCACTATTTATAAATAATAATTTATTAATAATATAAATACCAGCAATACTTCAGCTGAAGATAAAAAACGGTATATATACCCAATTTCTCGGAAAATCTAAACCAAAAAGTTATTAATTTTACTATTTTTTATGGTTTCCAAGAAAACCTGAAATTCCATAGAATTTCATGCAACTTGCATGAAATTCTTTGCAACTATGCAAAGCAAACTTTTCATTCAGAATATTGGGATGGATTAATGAAAATAATTATAAAATAAATGTTATAGAATTTTGACATGCCTATTTTAGAGCATATCTTATGTATGTTATGTTTCTAATATCTAGTTTTTCATCGGAATTTATTTAAAGTTTACATAGAACGTATAAATCAGAATAATGCCTCAAAATACCTTCATATCTTAAAAGAAGTATTCCTGAGATAAACTTAAAAACCGTTTACTTTTAAAAAACAAACAACCCTTCCATCTACCAATTAGCTGGAGTTGTTATGTGACTTTTATTACTTAGAAATTATATCAAATTAAGAGCAGCCCGTATTTCTTTCGCCACTTAACAAAAATACACACAAATCGACTAAAGTTAAAGCTTCCGTAACAAATTTAATTGCAGTGAAAAGCTTTATACGCATTCAATGGCTGGAAACTTAAAACGCGCACTGTTGACGGTTCTACGGGCAAAAAACGATGTTAAATTAGTAGCACTGAGGACTAAACTAAGAGGACACCTTCCCAAAATAAACAAGAATGTGTCGTTTTTAAACACGTTCGCGACTAGTTACTATTACCCTTGATCATTATGGATGTTTACTGAGGGCAAGCAGCTGTTAGGGGCGGAGATGTAGGGGAAGAATGATGAGTAATGGTTCGGTGGGCATTCGATCAAAGTTCGAAAATTATTTTGATACATGGGGTTCAGAAATTGGCGAGGCTTTATTCGCGGTAATATTTTTTTAATGGACGGTGTCGAGCGCGCCCCACTGAGCCGATCGGTAAATGTTTCCGGCTCTCCAGTTACCGGTGGCGTAATTGGTAGATACAGGGTGATCGGCTAACGAAAATGGAATCATGGGAAATGTATTTCTACTGAAACAATGTACACAGGGGTTATTCAGAACTTATCTCTAAAACTTTAAGGATATGTGCATCCTTAAATAAGAAATCGATACCACCAAAAAAATTTATAATAAAAGTCTTTGGATTTCCCGTAAACAATGTTAAAAGTTATACCATTATAAAGGACTGCGTAGATGGGCAACTGTACAACAACGACATCTGATATACTGCATTCCTACAAAAAAAGTAAACGAGTTTTTGTAGCTGGAACGCCTGGTCAAGACCGAGCGAATAGAGTTGGAGTGGGGATAATATCTCTATTGTCTATCTGTGTCACTCTCTCAGTGCCGGTGGTAAACAAAACGAGGTCAGCTCAGCCTATGTACTGGGTACATTAGAAACAAGAAGTCAGTACTGTTGTTTGTTGTTTTATTTATCGTAGGAGTGTTAAACTTTAAAATTTTCAAAATGGCTCATGTGTACAGTAATGCTGAGTTAATGGACATGATTCTTATTTATGGTGACGTTGGACAAAATGCAGTGGCAGCTTCGCGCTTGTATGCGGATCTATTTCCCAATCGACACACGCCAAGTTATGCAACTTTTACGCCAGTGGTATAACGTGGCCGTGATACTGGTAATTTACGTGCAAATCGTGGACGAGATGGTGGCCCGGCACGACCACAACGTATTTTAGCAGCTGAAGAACAAGTGTTGAATCTGGTCATAAGTACAAGTATAATTTGCGCGAGCGTATCACAGCTGCCGCGAATAATTTGCTTTTAGATCAGCAACCAGGAGGAACATTCGCTTTAGTGCGGCAAAATTGGATAAGGCGTGCCCAAAAGTGTGTACAAGTCGAGGGACAAATTTCGAACAGCTTTTGTAACAAGATAAGTGCAAATTTTTTATAAATTTCATGTTTCTAATACCTAGTAATCAAATAGCGCAATTCTTCAAAATTAGTGTAACAAAATTTTATTCATTTTAAAGACACCTCACTTTGGTCACATCTTCTATCTTTCAGTTTATTTTAAAGTAAAAACGATGCAAATCTTTTTTGCGCCGGGTGTCGCCGGTATACCCTCAGAACTTCCGAAGTTTTTTTTCGTGCTGTATGTGACATCGCCAGCTTGCATTGTCAGTCCCAATGTCACTCCATTACAGTGGACCAGTATCCAGCGGCGTGCAATAAAAAATTTTAAAATAGTTTTCAGAACACGCCAAAAAATTTTTTTTTGCACTACCACATTTGTACATGTATGTTGAACATCCCCAAATTTTATTATGGATAGGTTCTGAATAACTCTGTATATTCGTTACATTTTTGTTAAACTTCTATTTCCGTTATAAAAATAATATGTTTGAAAATTATTTAAAAAGTTTGTCAAATTTGAGAAATGTAGTTTTTGTTTAAGCACTTTGACATATCTATAAACAGTTAAGTTCCGTAGCCGAGCGGTTAAAGACGTCAGGTTTATAATCCATCCCCACAGTTGACGACGGTTCGAATCTCACCATCGGTCAACTTTTTCTAATTGCTCCTATATTAAATCTGTGTGGATAAAACTGGTAGCGTTCTTAATATGCAACTAGTACTGCAATATCACTGTATAAATGGCTAACAACCTACTGTTCACTTCAATGAATAAGGTTTTCCAGATTTCCCTTATTCTCGTACTAAATGGTAGTTAAAGTTTAAAATATCGTAAGTCGTTCCTAAGCGCACTCACGACCCGCAAAATAATAATATGCCGCTTCCCCCCCACACAAGCCTCTGACATCCTGGCTCATTATCAAGATGAGAATAAGGGATAGAGATATTACATTATTAGTTAAACAATATTTATTTTATAGCTACTTAGATACGTCTCTTTCAGTGAATACAATCAATACTGATCGAAACAACTGAAACATTCGCATGTGCTGCAAGAGAATTATAACAATGGTAGCCCTCCGTTTTCCTAAAAGAAAATATAAAGGTGTTGAGTGAGTATTCTCAAACCTGAGCCATTTATTTTAAATGTACCTATGTAAAACTAGTAACTACGAGTATAAGTCAATTTGCGATAAATATAAAGTTGCAGAATAATAAAAATACTAAGAAAATATGTAAGTACGATCCTGACTTCCTGAATGCTAGTTCCTAGTGGTTGACTAGCGGTCGGAGACTGCCACGCGACAGGGGCACGTAAGTAAAAAGTTACAATTTCCATCAACCTGTGTTATAGTGCTGTAATCAAACTATTGTTTTTTCAGTTTTTGTCTTTAGTTATGTGTGTTGTTAAAGAAATGGCACAATTTAAAGTGACGGGGAGTGCTGACAAAATGCAACTGCAGAATCTCGCAGAAACATCTACTTCCGCCAATGTTTGTTAATTAAAGAAAATATATAAACGATAAGGACATAGGGAAGGTATATTCATATTGATTCTATTATCAAAGGATAGAAGATTAACAATCCACATAGTTGAATTTTGTTAGTGGCTTCTACATCAACATGACAACAATGATACCCGTTCCTAGGCGTAATGACCTATCTTAATATAGGATTATTATAACACAAACGAATAATTTCCGAGGCAGGTACAAGATATACAAGATGAAATAAAAACATATTTAGCTTTCGCAAACTTCTAACTAATTCTATTATCATTGATTTTGATGAGATCTTACTACTACACCTACAGACGTTGCGAAAAGAATGAAAGATTATTATGAGACTGTATTATTTTGCGATATCTTTCATCCTAACCCAAGTTCCCGTATGTCTATCCAGAAGTGATTTGTAGAAGACACTAACGGATCGCCTGCCATTTAATACATGAAAACAAGTGCTAAGCATGACGTTTCTCAAACGATGTCCCGTATTTTCGTTATGTCAGCCACCCCACAATTTCTTTCAGATTTAGATGTATTAAAATACTCCAGAAAACCGGGGTGCAAGGGTTATTTGACATCGGTAACACGTGGATCGGATAATTTGAGATAGCTGAGAATAGGTGGATATTTTGAGATACTTTTCGGTTACAAGAGATTGTCCGAAAATGATGAATACAATTTTCTAAATTCATGAATACATTTTCTTTAAATTTGCTAGTAGCAAAAGGATTGTCTTTAGCTAGCAATCTACATAATATTTCTGCATTAAATGTACAGAAGGCGTATAATTTTTTGAAACAAATTTGATATTTGATAAAATGCAAACGCATCAATAGATTTTAATGAAACTACAGAAAAAATAACTTCAAAGTAAAACTACTAGAAACTTAAAACTACTTTACTTGTATGCAAGACGTTGAAAAGTATAAAAGAAATTGGTTACGCCATAAATTTGTTATTTTTACTGTTTGTAATAGATGATCACACGTAAATCAAACCTATACATTATTTTAATGCTTTATCTAGTGTAAAAGCAACTAACGCCCTCTCATGTTCATTTGGGCAGTAGCCAGAATTATTTTCGCCCTTTTATGTGGCTTCTCAATGATGACTTGAAGTAGTGTAAAGCGCTGATGTCGTACATCATCTTAACTTAACGGGATAGCTTTTCTGCAAACCATTTTGTTCATGGAAGGCACTCAAACTTTGATACACTGGCAGCAATATTTTTTAAATTTTAATATAAAGTATGCGGAAAATGTCTGTATCACGAAGTATTGAATATTCTACATGCACAGTCTTCAGTGGCACCATGGAATTTTAAATTAATGTTATTCATATGTAATTTCAAGGGAAAATTACACTTGGGTACTTAAATGAAGACTTCGGTACTGGTCTACTTATCACGTACTTTGTCAGTTTGACTTATTTAGTAACGATAAACATACCGAAATTTAACTAAAAGAAACATTGCAGCATACATAAATCTAAATGCAAAAAAAAATATTTGTTGTTAACTTAAACTACAAAAAAGAATAATTTTATCGAGTTGAAATATTACAAGTGTTGAATATTTTAATTTTGTCAGATTGTAACGGTCTCGTTTTTAGTAACTAACACCTTTCTTAGTTGATTTAAACTAATAATTTTATCTCATTCTGTGTTTTTACCTTCTTGTTAAACACCAATCCTGTATTTAAAGTATTATATGTATTCGGTGTATATTAAGTGATTATAATCCAGACTTCACTCTCTGTGTATGCGTTAGGTCTATCTCCATACATAGTCCTAGGTTTGCATAATCTAAAGTTCAGAACAATATAGTGACGCCATCTCGTGTTAAGAACGCGAGCAGATGGACGACGTAAGAGAACGGGAGGATGAGCAACAAAAATCAAAGATGGCGAGAAGAGGTATTACCAAGCAGTTGGTGCAGAAGTGAGTCTGAATTTTTGATATAGAAAAAAGGTGATACAACAAAAAATATTACGAGTGTAATACAGTAGCAACCCTGAATTTGATTTTCTATAGTGATTAGGAGAAAAAACGATCGTTTATTACGATTTCGTTGTGCTTGGATCGCAACGTATGAAAAACGTTAAATTCTGCAACCCCTGTAGTTGATGTGAGTATCTTATTATCTATCTATTTTGGAAGTGCTTCTTGAACACCTTGTGTATACCGTGCCTTATTCTACTAACTTACCGATGCATAGGCCGTGTGTGCGAAAGAATTTAAGGGCCCTTACCGTTACCTCGCGGACTGAAAATATCTAAAACTTTGCCTTTTTATGTCGAATTTAGTGTAGTAGAATTCTCTTTACTGTATCTAAATTTGAGAGTACTTGTTAAAATATGTAACGTTATATGTTTCTATATGTGTTTAATGTTCGTAAATGTATAGTTGAATATCATTACATTAAAACTAACTTTGTTCTTGTCAAGTGTTTCTTTGCAATTATCTTCACTTAGATAGGAACTATACCTTTACTCAATACCATAAAAAAAAATCAATTGATGGCGTCCAAGTTTGGCAGATAATACTTAACCCGGCAGTACTTCACTCTGCTCACCCCTGATAGAGAGTTTCAACACAGTAATAAGTAACTTTTTAGTTAATAAAATAATTGAAGAAAAGTATTGTTATAAGATTTAATAATTTTGATAAAGAGCTCTGAAACGTGAACGTATCCAGAAAAAAATATTTATTATTAGTGCCATTTATATTGACATAAACCACTGACCTGAACTTTTCCTCTTAATTGCTATTAAAAAATAGTTGAAATAAAAATTGTAACACATATTTTCTTACAAAACTAAAATATTAAAATTTTTATTGGAATTTTACCACTACTACTACCTACTAAATATTATTGGAACTTTGTCATTTTGCGAATTTCCTATGACCCCCTACTCACCCCAAAATCAAGTAGGTTTGTCTACATATCCCTTTTGCATATCCGTTTTGCAGATATTCGATGTTTTTGATAATATTTTATTATACTAATGAATTCTTTATTGGTAGTAATTCTTCATTAATAATTTCCCTCTAAAAATTTTGAATGAATTAGGTATTCCTTCTAAAATACAATATATATATAAAATTTCTCCGATTCAGCAGACACTTGTTTTCGTAATATTCTTCGTTGTTCCAGGTCGAAAAGTCAACGACGAACTGTTTTCTCAGAGTATACCACAAACCACTCAAGTTCTCTCGCACCCACCCCGTGATAGTTCCACGTTCCACGCTCTCCATGACAAATTACCACGGCCTCAGCGACCGCTAGGCGCCTGTATCCCTCAGGAACCCATTTCTGTCTTCGGCCGGCACATCAAACTCACCATGTGCGTTTTATACCGTCAGCCATTCGTCGGTATGACTTGGAGGGATCGTGAGATGAATATTGATGGTATGCCCGCCTTGATGGGGACTGCCGCCGGATTACCAACCTGGGATTGTCGTTTTGCCGTAATTAAATCGGCGGAAGTTATTGTTCACCCTGACAGGTAGAGGTGTAATTGGTTTCGTTGGCTTACCCCGTAGCGCTGATTAAAATAATTAATTTAATGAAAATAAAATTTTAACAAACAAATTTTTCAAATTCCAACCGGTTTTTTTTTAAGCTGAGTAGGTTTTAGTATATTTCATTGGCGTTATTAGAGTTAAACGACTTACATTAAAATATAAGTTAAAAATAAACCTGAAAAATTATAAAATAGAGACGCTTTACACGGAGAAAAACTATTTATGAATTCAATAAGTTTTTCTTATTTGAAAGAGATGCCGAAAACGGGTAATGTGCCTCGACTGGCATTGCATTACTTCGGCATCTCCATAGGAGTCGCCACATCATTCATCGAGACCTTCTACCAGACACTGACCAGTTTCGCGCTTATTATGCGGTCATTAGAGTGCCATAGGGAGTGGACTCGATAAACAATCCTGCGACGTGATTGCCTAATGGGCATTGTGAATGTTAGTAGTGGTGAGAAACACACCCTAGTGCCCTCTTTGGGTCTTTGCTACTATCTGTCTGTCAATTTGACAATAATTGTCAGACAGATAATAGCAAAGACCCAAAGAGGGCATTCTCACCACTACTAACAAGTTTTTCTTATTTGATCGGTGTTCTTTACGCCTAATAAAACCGTCTGTCGTTTAAACCGTTATCCTTAACCTTTAGTTAAACACAGTTTTATCATATACCAGTATATTTAATTTTATTTCTTTCGTCTAACTTTTAACATTTATTAAAAACATGTATTTTCCCCTAATAATAATTAAATATTGTGCACATTTAAAGACACGTACAGCTTTTCTTGCAAATATACGTTTCAGGACTATAATGTTTGTTAAAAAAAGTTTACCAAGTTCTAATAAAATAGATATCTTTCCATTAATTGTATTTTTTGGTTTGAAACTAACTCGGTGCAGTCCACGAAATGAAGAGAAGTCCAATAAGTCTACTCATGTCGTAGGACGCCGCTTTCCTTTTGAATGTAAATAGAGCAGCATATATTTTTTGTAAGTTATTTAATTTTTACATAGGTAAATACACAATATGTAAAGTAACGTACCAGTTGATATACTTGTTAAACGACGTAGTTAATTAAGACTTATGTTTACCTACTTGTATATGCCATTTTAATTATTACCAGTTTTTTCTCTTGTTTGATACAGTAAAGTAAAACTATTTTTGTTCTATTTAGCGCAGCGCAGTACCGCGTATACTTTATTTATTTGAAATTTTTAATTATCGTTCTGTTACATGAATGCACAATAATGAACAAACCTCTTTAAAATAACAAGCGAAATATTGAAACGAATATTCTCGTATATAAAATACTGTTTCCTTTTATGAAAAACAATACTCTATATTTTCCTCTAGATTTAGATCTAGAAGGGTATAGATCTTATATTGTAGGCTTTTTTATATATATTTCTACAACTTTCTCAAGCCTTATTTTATGAAAGTTAGTCTGCAAAACTTCGTAGTGGTAAAATATATGTGCATATATAGAAAATGTTTTCATTTGTCACATTTGGTTAACACAAAACAAAAAATATAGTATGAATGAAAAAAATTAATGTTTGACTTATGTCTTAAACGTATTTTGTTAATACCTATATATGCAGTTTTTATTAAACAATATGGAAAAGATCTGCATTGAGATATATAAAATTTATAAAACCAATTCTTCTTAAATTAACTTGTTGCTAATGCAAGATTTTAATATATTTTTGCCTCTTCACAAAGGATTATAAGAAATTTACTTGTATATTTATGTGTGTATACCTACATCCAACTTCTTCTGTTGAAGTAATCACATAGGTATGTATTCCAGAGCTTTGGTTTTAACATATGCAAGCCAACATTATTATTCCGTTTGGTAACAGCAGACTCTTGTATTACTTAATATTCCACAAGTTAACCTCGCTCAATTTAACAAGTACTGTTGATGGAGCACTCACTATCTGCGTATATCGGGAAACGGTTAAATAACTCAGGCCATCAGTGTCGGGCAAATGCAAAGGAGCTGCTAAATATTCAAAAACACTTCTGCGCGCTAATCCAATACTACAGCTAGTACAGCGGGATAAAATCGGCGAACTGACAATAAAAACAAAAGGTACTGTAAAGCGAAGGGGATAGAAAGTGATAAAAAATAATGATTTATTCTTACGTCCTTAAAAAACCTGCTAACTTATCTAATGAATTTGTTTTGGAGGTATTACTGTACTTGACAGATTTTATTTAGCCTCATCTGGATGTGAAATAAAAAAAGTGAAAAATATCTTTAAGATGGAAAGTTCAGTGGAACTGTTCAACAAATTATTCAATTAAGAAATATATTGATCAAAAGAAGATTCTTAAAAGGTTCCTATAACAATTTATTAAGGTGACTAATAAGAGTATGGGTATATAACTGAATGATAAAATATACATTCTTATTTAGGATCATTGAACTATTTATATGAAATCAGTATAATGAAGATCACAAGGAATTCAGACACCATTGGAATTTGTAAAGAAGTTATGATGACATTGTTAAGGGACGCCTCCTCCTAATTGGTCAAAATAGGCCGGAGTAAAAAGAGTAAAGCTACTATAGCTCTAATTTCATCTCGAATTTTTGTTTTTAATTCGTTAATATCCCGTGGTTATTAACCACGGGATATTAACGTTTAAACGTTACGTTTAACGGTAACGTTAACGTAACGTAAAAAAATTGCGTCGCGGATACTGCAAAGTTTATAAATTTTTATAAGTATATAGAGAATATTTTTCTTAGATAGAGAATATTTACTGTAAATGTTTTCATACATAAATTTTACAGGAATGAAATCCTGAAAATAGCATGTTTGTGCTTGAAAATATAAAAATGTTGATATGTTCCTTTCATAGAGGTTAGTTAATTAAATAACGAAATATTTATTAAAATTGTTGTTCACCATAAAATTATGTGTGTTTCTTTGTTATACAAACCATTTAATTACTAGAAAAAATTTTGTCTGGAGAGCCTGGAAAAGTCAGGGAACTTTATATAGGCATTATGTTGGATTATTTAATTAATTAATTATTTACAGCTAACTAAGTAGAATAGCAGGATTATCGTTATATTTTATTTACCTATTTCATATGATGTCAATATTTGTCAATTAGGAGTTACCTATTCTATTTTTACCCTCAGAAATCCTTAATAATTATACTTTTAAATTATTTAATCGAACGTGCCTGCATTTCAGAGTAAAATTCATAATTTAGGTAATTAAAACTGAGTATACGTGACTTTTAAGTAAAAAAGTACCAGCACATTCTAAAATATTCCAATAAAAGTGCATTGTGTATTCCGGAGCGTACTCCGGACATTTTCTAGGCCGAGTTAGGATGCAGATTGCAGTTTTAAATATTCCAGGCAGGCCTTAATGCAAAAAATCGTTCCCTGCAAATTAACAAAGAATTATATCAGCCATCGACCTCCAATAATGTCAAATGAATGGGGAATCAAAAGAAATTTATAACGAAATCCATGTCGAAATTAGAGTTCGATATTTTTACTAACCAATCTATTTACCCTCGTAATTGCTACTTCACCAGAGTAATAATGCGGAATTTAGGATTCCTTTTTAGAATGTGAAATGAGGTAGGCGAATAAACTTTGAAGACTTAATGTTAAAGTATGGCTGTATGAAATTCAAATTATGTTTTTTATTAGACGAGAGTCATATTGCAAGAGATGTCTTTTCATTTTTATACATTGCAAATATCAGTACCCAGTTTAATACGCCACTTTTTAATTAATTAAAAAATGTGTTGATACTGGCGTTCAAAATATTTGAACTATATTTGTATTACTGACTCATTTGTGGCTGATATTAGAACTTTTAGAAAGCTGCAGATTATTAGCCGAGCACTTTTAGAACTCCATACTTCGATGCCATGATAAAATTTGTTTCATATATTTAAGCCTATCTCGTTTTTCATAGTTCAAATGTCAAATAACGTAAAATTGATGTATGATCAGTCACATACATCTATAAAGATGGATTGACTCGAGCATTTCTGCCTGCCTGAATTTTTTTCGGATACAAACGATCACTCGAACTCCACAAGAACCCTTTTGACGAACAAGTAAACGTTATTGAAATGTTTTTGTACCTACATTATATGTGCCATATAAAATGTTACTACTCTAAAAACAACTTCTATTGTAAGACCAAAAATACAATGGTCTGGCCCAATTGGGACAGAACAACCAAGTAAAATTGACCTGGGTACCGGGTCATCACAACATAACAGGAAATGAGGAGGCCGATGCAATGGCTTAAAGAGGCTCAAGTATACAGTTTACAGGGCCCGAAACAGTAATCTGGCTTCCGCCTAGTCATGTAACAAGGTCTTTTGGATACTGGATCAAGGAAAGATCAGAGGAATACTTGCGCTAAGTCGTAACAGCATAAGGATTGTCACAGGACTGCTGACAGGTCATGGACATCTCAACAAGCACCTTAACACTATCGGCCTTAGTGACACTAGAAGGTGCAGGTTTTGCGAACACGATGACGAGGACTCCATTCACATCCTCTGTCGCTATGCCTGCATCATGGTCAAGAGACACAAACATCTGAGTGCAGCATTTCTCCTGCCCCAGGATATTAGAGAGCTTCCCCTAGAACGGGTGTTGGCCTATGCGCATAGCACGGGTCTCTTCCAATACTTCTCGACTAGCGGCAGGCTCAATGGGTCGAAAGACCTGAGTACTGTGGGTAACCGCACCGCCTTTCAACTACAACAAGACCAAAAATACACAAGGTTTAGTCATCATTTGCTGATCTGCATGAACTTTCCCATACATTCCAATATCGAGATGTTTTTTGCTATTGCATATAGTTTCTAAAATATATTAGTTGCTTTATTAATCACATTTTTTAAACAGCCGTAGTGGAGTTGCTAAGATTATTCGTTATACTCTAAATTGCTATAAATACTAATAATTTGCTTGTCATAATGCAATAAGTATTTATATCCATTGGGGAGATACTGACTCGTTCTAAAATAAGTCTTAGTATTTTCAATCAGTCTGGGTTCGATCCCCAGCCTTCCCGCACTGGCAATCTCGGTGTGTATAGGGTGTTTGTCTCCCTTTCTGGCAGCCTTTCGATTTGGGGATTGTCTAATTTACGTGGCGTTTGAATATTTTTTTTATTTATATATTTGGAGCAATTTCAAATTTGACATAAAAAGAAGGTAGAAGTAGACCACAAAATCAGTATGGGCATTAATACCTACACCAACCACGAGAGACTTAAAATGACTACCACATGAGCTGCATTTCTGTATACTAGATGGAATACCAGAACATGACGATGACTGTAAGTGACAACATAAGAGATGTTTGTAGTTCCGATATATAGAAATATTTTTCAACATTATCATTCGCAGCCTTGCGACCGTCACATCTTTATTATGGAATAAAACTAAAGGTTGTCCCTTATCTAGCTTTTTAAAAATACTCCAACAGTGTAGAGATACGAGTAAGACCTATGCTTTATACTAGTAGTTTCAAATGCACAATAAGGAAACATTTTCACAGCCAAGGTTATGCCATATCCATTGAACAGTAAGAGTGAATAAGATGATATAAAAATCTGGTATACAGGGCGCCCTATTTCTTGACCCGTTGCATGGGTAACTTTTTTATTAGTAGAGATACAAAAACGCTTAAATGAGCAAATTAGTGCAGTTTCGTATTAGTAACTCTACGGTAAGGCGAAAAATTATATACGGGGGAAGGTTGAAAAGTTATTGACAAAAAACGAAAAATCCAACTTTTCTATTATCCCTCGTAGCTCGTTCATTTGAAGAGGTAGAGAAAAATGCTTCACATGTTTTTTGCAGTATTTTTCATGTAAAATGACATGCACTTGCTACTTTTTATATATCTCTTAAAATGGTTGAGAATCACAGTAAAATATATTTTTTTTAAATGTAATGGATAGGTGGCTGTGACATTAACCGAAAGTCCCCTTTTTTCTCTTTCAGATGATATAACATAGTCCATATTTTATCCTTACAAAAGTAATAATAATCGTTGTTTTTAAAGAAAGTTTATTGTCACATCAAGAATGCTATGGAAATAAAACAAAAAATAAGATTCCTGAAATTTTTAAAAACGTCTAGTTGGCATTTAATTATTGACAGATCATAAGTGACATTTTTAGTTTTTGTTAAGTAGTTTATTGTTTATTATTAATACTGCATACAAAATAATAGTGTTGCAAATATGTACACCAACGAAGAGAAAAATGATATGCTATTTTGTTATTATAACCAAAATCGAGATGCACAAGCTGCAGCGAATCTTTATTTTGAAACTTACATGGAACGAAGACAACCCCATCATAGAATATTTAGACAGCTGGAAAATAATATACGATTATACGGTTCTTTTTCAAAGCCTAAGGATGAAAGAAACTTCAATGAAGACACTGAAATAAATGTTTTGGCTTATGTAAATTTTAAACCTGATTCTTCAACTGCAGAAATTGCACATCACTGCAACACTTCCAAGGAAACTGTAAGAGCTATTTTAAAAGGTAACAATTTAAAGCCTTATCATTATTCCATATGCAATACTTTATATCCAGCTGATAATCAAAGAAGAATGACATTTTGTCGATGGTACATTTCAAAATGCGAAGAGGATCTAGACTTCTGGAAAAAGATTTTATTCAGTGATGAAAGTAGATTTACCAACAATGGTATTTTTAACCGCCATAATAACATAATGTGGTGCCGAGAAAACCACATCTTGTTTCTGAAAGAAGAAATCAACGTCAATTTGGGATAAATGTGTGGTGTGGAATTTTTTGTGGCAAAATTATTGGCCCATATTTTTACGAAGATAATTTGAATGCGAATAATTACCTTCATTTTCAAAGGAATACTCTAACAGAGGAATATTTAAATGAATTACCACTTCATATTTTTAGAAATCTTAAATACTTCCAACACGATGGAGCACCTGCGCATAATTCCCGCGAGGTAAAACAATATTTACATGAACAGTTTGATAATGTTATAGGAAATAGAATGGATATCGACTGGCCAGCGCGAACACCTGATTTGACCCCCTTAGATTTCTTTCTTTGGGGGTTATTGAAAGATAAAGTTTATGTGACAGCTCCTCTTGATATAAAGGATCTAAAAGTCAGGATTCAAGATGCAATTAGAAGCATACATGGACATGCAATAAATAATGTTTTAAGAAGTATCCAGAAACGTTGCTTACTATGTATCCAACAGGATGGTGGTCATTTCGAACATTTACTTCAATATAATTAATTAATAATTTCTGTTCTCAAAACATTCTTTTGTTCCATAATCCATAGCATTCTTGATGTGACAATAAACTTTCTTTAAAAACAACGATTATTATTACTTTTGTAAGGATAAAATATGGACTATGTTATATCATCTGAAAGAGAAAAAAGGGGACTTTCGGTTAATGTCACAGCCACCTATCCATTACATTTAAAAAAAATATATTTTACTGTGATTCTCAACCATTTTAAGAGATATATAAAAAGTAGCAAGTGCATGTCATTTTACATGAAAAATACTGCAAAAAACATGTGAAGCATTTTTCTCTAACTCTTCAAATGAACGAGCTACGAGGGATAATAGAAAAGTTGGATTTTTCGTTTTTTGTCAATAACTTTTCAACCTTCCCCCGTATATAATTTTTCGCCTTACCGTAGAGTTACTAATACGAAACTGCACTAATTTGCTCATTTAAGCGTTTTTGTATCTCTACTAATAAAAAAGTTACCCATGCAACGGGTCAAGAAATAGGGCGCCCTGTACATGTAGTTTTACAGCCACACACAATCAGTAAAGTATTACAAGAATTCCAACAGAGGCTTGCCTATTGTCAAGAAGTACAAGTTACAGTTCGAGCCCCTTATTTAACTAGTTTTCATTGCGTTTATTATCCATTTGTTAGTTATGTTGTGATAAACAGTTTTTTTTTACCTAGCCTTTATCTCAAACACAATCCACTTTAAGGCCATAGTGTCGTATATTGCCATTTTCAGGAATATTTTCTCTATTTAAATTTAATGAAAGAACTGGACATTCCCATTTGAAAAAATATCATGATGACGTCACAGAGATTACCTAATGACGTCATATCCAAAACAATGGTATCAAAAGAAGCGCAATTGAATTTAAGAATTGACATGTCCGAGCGTTTTTTGCGAAACATCTACAGGGCGCATTTCATTTACGGTTTCCATTCTAAAAGTTCGCACTGTATATATAAAAAAATAAAATCCAGAAATATATCAAAATTCCCTGACTTTTCCTGGTTTCCCAGGTCCCTGTTCAACCATTTTCAGTGTACAGTATTATTTAACGTTTTTTAGGTTTGAATGTTTCTGCTTACAGGCATAAAATTTAAGAAAAAAATATGAGCAGGATTCCTAATACTTCCAACGAATGGTATCAATTAATCAATGGATATGAAAAGCTCAAGCAAGCATTTTTCAGCTTACCCAACCATGAACTGTACTTTAACATCATTTTCATGGGAAAAGATGAATGGATTCGGGATCAAGATAGTTGTTTGTTTACAGACAGGTCCAAAATTCCTGTGATAGACGAGCCTGGAAAGTATAGTTCCAATGCAATAGCAAAACTGTTTTCAAGCAAAATGGTTATACAACCATCTTCCAACAGAAATGGAATACAGGCTGGAACAAACACAACATACACCCAGATAGATAGAAACCTAGTTGAACAACACTCAAAGCTCTTAGTTGCTACCAATAACAAATGGAATAATAACATTTATGTAACTGTCCCACTAAGGAAAGGATCATATACTCAATATCTGGCAAAGGATAACTTTTGCTAGAGGATCTCCATAAGTATTTATACCTAGAATAAGGTAACCAGCTTTATTAAGTCAATACGTCTCCTCTACTGTATACGCGCGTAGAGGAAGATTTGGATTTCAGCACCGACTTACACTAAACAGTAAACATATAACTTTGTAATAAATTTGGACATCTAAATGGCACTGAAAAGTGGACTTGGTATTTATACAATTTTAGTAATATCACCAAGATTCCAATAGAGGACGCTAAACCGCTAAACCTCTACAGCTGGATTTTACAATCAGGAATGCATGTGACCAATTGCGTGTCGAAATCCGGATGCGGACCAAAGAGGCCTAGAGAAGACAGTTTCCGAGAGCATCATATCAATGACATCGCTCTTATCGCCGGTTATCAGACCTACAAAGGAAAAGGAAAGGAGCCGGGTCTAAGTGAAAACGTATATTGCTTCGCCGGGAAACGTGATTCAAATTGTGAATCGTAGGGGTTCCCTCGGTGTGTGCCCGTTTTATTCGTTAATACTTTATAACATTACCGAATCAAACGCAATGGGGACCTTTTTCATTTTCGCTTTGAGCGTTTTTTTATCACCCATGGAAGAACAAATGGGAGTAAGCCAAGTTCCTGTATGCGTGGTGGCTTCTCGATGTGAAAATTTTATGAACAAGAACGATTTGCTACTTTCCTTGTTTGTACGCTCTCTAACTAACCAAACATTCTTATTTTTTAACAAAAATTGCCCCTGAACTTCCAAATGGTCTTTTTATTTAATTATATTACGATCTAACTTTTCTTACATTACATTGGTAGAACTACTGACGTCTGTTTTAAATGTTTAGTTAATTGAGTGTTTAAGGACTCGATACTTTGTTACCCGGTTAACACTTTAATGCAGAGTGAAAGTACCGGCCGCAATGAACCTATAACCATAAATATATTCATTGTTTTTAAACCAGCTTTAACACTAAATATATGTTATACGCTATACTGTAACGAATGACACATCGTTTGACATGACAAATTTCTGCGTTGGTTTTCGAAACTTGGATTTAATTAGACAAAAAACAAAATTCATACAAATAAAAAAATTCTAATTGTCACATTTCCAGAAGGTTTTTTCATTTAAAGGATTTTTTTGGACTCAGATATGGCATAAAATTTTACATTATCCTTAGTAAGAATGTTAACAACTTAACCTATAAAATTATACAGTGTTATTCAGAACTTATCCATAATAAAATTTGGGGATGTTCAACATACATGTAGAAATGTAGTAGTGCAAAAAAAAATTTTTGGCGGCTTCTGAAAATTATTTAAAAATTTTTCATTGCACGCCGCTGGATACTGGTCCACTGTAATGGAGTGACCTTGGGACTGACAATGCAAACTGGCTAGCACGAAAAAAACTTCGGAAGTTCTGAGAGTATACCGACACCCGGCGCAAAAAAGATTTGCAGCGTTTTTACTTTAAAATAAACTTAAAGATATATAGATGTGACCAAAGTGACGTGTCTTTAAAATGAATAAAATTTTGTTACACTAATTTTGAAGAATTGCGCTACTTGATTATTAGATATTAGAAACATGAAATTTATAAAAAATTTGCACATACCTTGTTACAAAAGCTGTTCGAAATAATATTCCTCGACTTGAACACACCTTTGGACACGCCTTATCCAATATTGCCGCACTAAACCGAATGTTCCTCCTAGTTGCTGATCTTGTAAACGCAAATTATTAAGTAAATTGGGGATTTTCAGCATTTTGCTGCAACAACCACTTACAAAACCTAACTCGTAATGACTGGTAACAGTCCATTAACTCAGCAGTACTGTACACATGAGCCATTTTGAAAATTTTACAGTTTAACACTCCTACGATAAATAGAACACCGGCACTGATAGAGGACACAGATAGACTGATGACTGAATAGACAATAGAGATATTATCCCCACTCCAACTCTAATCGCTCGGTACAAAAACGTGTTTACTTTTTTTTACCACATTCTTAGGAATGTGGTATATCAGATGTTGAAGTACAGTTGCCCATCTACGTAGTCCTTTATAATGGTATAACTTTAAACATTGTTTACGGGAAATCCTAAGACTTTTATTATAAATTTTTTTGGTGATATCGATTTCTTATTGAAGGATGTACATATCTTCAAAGTTTTAGAGATAAGTTCTGAATAACCCTGTATGTTTTGTTTTGATCTTCGAAAATGCCGTCTATGTTCATATGCTTTCTATATTAATAGTATACCTTCATACACTTGCAATCTGTCCTTTGAATACTTCTGGTTTCCTGTTTTTGTTATATTAAAAGTGGTCTAATCTCAAAATAAAGTACCAACTAAACATATTTTATTGTCTACGAAAATTCATAACGAGATTCTAAACTAAAAGTTGGTATAATACATTTATGGGGCCTATGTAAACATGCACATTTATCCGGCGGACCTTAAATTTACATGACATTAACTAGCTTTTTATTCATGTAGTAGTTACAGCCGCTCGGACTTAGTTGGCGTTCCGAAGAAATTTAAATGAAACTTTTTAACCCCACGGTCCACTTACAAACCCCGAAAGTTGCGGTGCCTTTTGAAATCACGTTTTTATTCTTTTAATATGCCGGCTAGTAAAGGTTTCCATAGACGACACGCTTTACAAGAGCACTTTACACTTGTATTTTTTGTCTGTGATGCATTCACTAACTAAATAAAATGATAGTCCGGTTCTTTCAGCAGACAAAAGTGCAGTAGTAGTTTAAATGTCCTTATTGGAACAGGTTTATAGTGGTATCATTTAATAACTGAACACGTTGTACCTTGCAGACGTAAATCCTACATGAGTTAATACTTAAGAGTAATATAATTACAGAAAAGAGTTTTATAAATTATAATCGCAACACAATGAAATAATTTTTAAAACTTGTGCATTGCGTGGGACAGATTCAAGTACGTACAGGGTGTCCGAGGGTAACGAGACATTAGATATATTTCAGAGACTATTTTTTCCTCCTTGGGTGCAAAAATATAAATTACTAGGTAAGGGTAGAGGATATTTAGGCATACATTGATTGAATTGCTGACCTCTACATAGCAATAATGTTCAAAAGTGGAGAATATTGTCTCGTCTATGGATACCTTAAGGGTCATATGCAGGTATAACAACGAATGCTTCGAAGTGTATCCAGTTTGGGCTTCTGACTGATGTTCGGGTGGCCCTCAGAACGGACAATATAAACTTTACACGGGGCCTTGTAATTAATGAAGGCACGCGTCGCGATTAGCATATAATGAACCGGACATAGATGGCGCCCACATGGGTGGTCACTTCTTCATTGGGCAAATATTACAAGTTCGGCTTCCTCATAGGAAGTCAGTGGCGGACTGTACTTGCATCAAATTCTATTGTTCATAAAAAGTTCGTTGCACCAATTAACATGACAGGCGATAGCGGCAGATAACCATGAAATAAAAAAATATGCACCGAAAGTTTTGCGCTCTTGACTTCCGAGCTGTCGCCAAATATTAAAACAAAATACTTGTTAAAAGGAATTTGATACTAAATCCTGTTACAAGTAATTATCTGAACACAAAAATTTTTAAACAAATTCTTATATAAGGTTATTTGTATCCAGTTGTAACATTTGATATTGTATGTAATATTAAATTTGAATACAGGGAAATACATATCTAGCTGAATCCGATGTATGGTTTGTCTAGGTACCTCTCTTTGACTGTAATAATTTTATTATTCCAACTGAAGTATTATGCCTAACATTATAAAAAAGTGATTAAATTACAAATCTAGTATTTCGATGTGAAAACGGTTTGAAAATGTTGCATTTAATACAAAATCCAAATTGAACCATATGCCAAATACAGGGTGTCTCACGGTGACGGTCCATTAGAAGTATCTGGAGAACCAATTAAGCTATTAATTTGAAATTTGAGGTGAAATCACAGTGGGCCAAGATCTACTTGATGAAAATATTTTATAGTTTCTACCACTTTTGGATATACCGGAAGTCGACATTAACTTCGTTATTTTAAATGGGACACCCTATATATTATTTCATTTCTGAATTCTAGGTGAAATTCTAAACACATTTCATGTAGGATGTACTATATATATCTTCAACTGTTTTTGAAATATTGACATTTTTCAACTTTGACACCCAGTAAAATCTAATCGGTTCAAGAGCAAGCAAAAAGGTTTGCACATTCCTATCTTAACTTTTCATAAGCTATCGTTTGACACTAATTTAAGATTAGTGTCACAGGGTGTCAAAGTTGAAAAATGTCAATAGTTATTCACTTGTCAATATTTCAAAAACAGTTGAAGATAGGTATAGGACATCCTACATGAAATGTGTTTAGAATCCCACGTAGAATTCAGAAATGCAATAAATATATAGGGCGTCTCATTTAAAATAACGAAGTTAATGTCGACATTCGGTATAACCGGAAGTGGTAGAAACTGCAAAATATTTTCATCAAGTAGATCATGGTCCACTTTGACTTCACCTCAAATTTCAAATTAATAAGCTTAATTGGTTCTCCAGATACTTCTAATGGACCGTCACCGTGAGACACCTGGTATATGTATACACAAAAGCTACATAAAATCATATGATTTAAGTTTTGCTACAAAATATGTTCTTAATTAATTAATTTGGAATACAACTCTCCCTAGTGACACTCCACCTATGTATAGATCACATAACCAAATTTTATTCACATCCCGGGTAAACAACCTTGCGTTAAAACATTAAATACTTATATGATATGCGTTAGCTACATCATATCAATTTAAATTAGTATTTGGATTCATGGATATTACATATTACATTAATTCTGTGCTCGACAGAGGAGTAACCTGTTAATTGTCGCTTTAATGTATATCCTCTGAATTATGTAAGCGTGTCATTACCACTTGGCAGTTTATTGTTGGAAGACTTAATGATATGCAGGCACACTTATTCTAACTACGTGTTTTGTGTGTAGCTACCAAGTTTGTGAAAACAAATTAAGAACATTTTGAAAGTTTACATTTATACTGTAGTCGTGTTCTTTGAATACCTAAGGTTTTCTGGTTTTTATTTGAGGGGTGACATATTTCCAAAAGAATTTTTGACAAATTACAGTTATCTTGAAGGGGATTGGAACCTTTAGTGAGAAGATAACACTGACTTAGTTTTTTATATAACACCAAAACACTATACTGCATTCGACGCGCGTTTCGTCAACCAAGTTGGCACCATCTGGAGATGATTAAAACTGACACATTTTTTTGTTTGAATGTTAATCATCTCCAGATTATGCCAACTTGCTTGCTGAAACGCGCATCGAGTGCAGTATAGTGTTTTAGTGTTACGTGTAAAACTACGTCAGTGTTAAATTAGAGTTACTGTTTGGATAAGTCTTGTCTTGATATCTAAACTTAACTTAATAGGTTTTTCCGATTCTTTAATAAATTTGTTTGGGTCTTATTTAGAAGCAAGAGTTCAGTTTGTACAACACAAAGGTTTCAAATCAAAATCTATTCGCGCGACATCAGGGGTCCCCCAAGGCTCAATTCTCGGGCCACTACTCTTTAATATCTATATTAACGATATCACTCATGATCTAAACGTTAAATACTTATTATATGCAGACGACTTGAAGATTTTTTGTTCGATCTCATGCATGGAAGATTGCCGTAGTCTTCAACTCAATCTGAATAAAATTAACACGTGGTGTTCCTTAAACAATTTGAAGCTTAACATTGATAAATGTAATGTCATGTCTTTTTCTAGGAAACATAACTCGATTCTCTATCCTTATAGTTTGGTACAGTCCCGTCTTCAGCGCCCTACTGTTTTTAGAGATTTAGGTGTTACATTTGATCCACATTTAAGTTTTCGAGAACATATATACGCAGTTATTGCTAAAGCTTATAAAAATTTGGGATTTGTTATACGCAATTCGAAGGAGTTCCGTTCCTTAAATGTAATTACAACACTTTATTACACATTTGTCCGTACTCACTTAGAATATGCTTCACTTATTTGGTGCCCAACTTATAATGTTTATATTGACTTGCTGGAGGGAGTACAAAGGAAATTTTTAAAGTATTTATTTTTTAGAAAGCATGATTACTATCCACCTATCGGATATCCGAACGAGCTGCTCCTATCAGAATTTAAAATACCATCATTACATGCGCGTAGAATAGCTAACTCAGTAATTTTTTTGTTTAAAATTTTTAACTCTATTATTGATTGTTCTGATGCATTAAGCAGGTTTAACATTCACGTACCTCGGATTAATTCGAGATGCCGTCAAACTTTTACCCAACCTATGGCTCGTACGCACCTACTATATTCTTCTCCAGTTAATACTATGTGTCGCAATTATTTAACAGTTGATGATAGTATCGATATATTTAACACTAGTATTACTAGCATTAAAAGAGCATTTCTCAATGTGTAGATTGATTCATACTATCTCGATGCTATCACCTATCTAGACACAATACTACTCGTATTTATACTATTTCTACTTAAGGATGTTTCGCTTCTGTTTTCACTACTGTTTTGTTTATGAGTGTTATACATTGTATTTTTTTTATATATATATATATATATATATATATATATATATATATATATATATATATTCAGCTTATAAAAGTTATTTCCTGTTAATTACTTACTATGTGTAGATATACTAAGTAACTATACATATGTTAATGTTGGAAAAATTCTATACTTACTATATGTTATATGTAATGTTATATGTTATGTGTTCTTTCTCTATCCACCTTTGGTATTTACTGTCGGATAGTAGTAATAATAATAAATAAATAAATAAATAAATAAGTTAAGGAACGCAGTATTTCACCGAAAAAAATATGTAATTAAAAAAATATTTTATAATAAAATGGTCGATACTCAGTATGAATGTTTCTATTATTAATTTTTATGTGTAAAATTGTTAACCAATACAAAGTTAGTTATATAGTAACCGTGAAAAAATTATATAAGAACGGTAAAGTTTGTATACAATTATTGTACCCCCTACAAGTAACGATTACAATATAGGTACTTAATTATACTTTGATATTACGCTGACAAAGTACGTCAACCTTTGGTCTAAACTGCTGGAAGATAATAGAATTGTAAAATACTCCTTACTATTGTAGGGGATACTATTAAAGGGTTTCTAATAAAAGAACAATTTTCTCTTCTAACTCAAACAGCCACTTTATTCCACCATTTTTCACATCCATCTCCTTCGTCCTTCGTCTACATCCCCACTCCTTTTCCTAACCTGTTACCGCCAATTTTTTCCCCTGTAGCTTCTGCCAACCTAACACTAAAAAGTTCCTAACATCTACTAAAAGCGCCAAATTTAAATTAGCTAAAATGTTCTCTACAACTCGGCCTTCCTGACAATTGATCGCCCTCGATCACATTTCACAGAAAACCGATCATAGTTAATACATAAATAATAGTAAGTACTTAAATATAAGAATCTGGATACATCGCATCAGAATCATAAATGAAGGATAACATAAGAATAATAACTGCATAACCATAATACATTTCAAATCTTAAGGTAAGTTACATAAACATAAACTAGAAACAGTTCATTCATAAGTTGACAATTAAGTATCAGTAAGTAAAAATTGGAGTAACAATAACATTTTTCTTTATTTTTTTTTTAGGTACTGTAAGGCTTGAGACGAGAAACGTCCAATATACCATCATATGGTATTTGTGAGTTCTGGAAACCTATTATATCTGTCACAGCATACCTGTCATTAGGTAATACTGATTTTATAACGTAGGGACCCCGATACTTGGGAATTAACTTTTTATTGACTCCTACCGTAGTATCGACATTACTTATCATTACGTAATCCCCTTCCTTATAATCATGCGGTTGTTTATGCCTTTTATCATAATACTGTTTATTTTGCAACTGATTCTTTTCTATATTATTGCTGGCTATCTCTCTTATTTCATCTAAATTTTCTTGTTCTATTTCATTAATTGATTCTAATATCAAACGCAAATTATCTCTTATTGGCCCTATCTGATTCCGACCAAATAATAATTTTGAAGGAGTTTGTCCGGTAGAACGATTTATCGTATTATTGATAGCAAAAGCAACATCGTTCAAAGCTTTATCCCAATCAATCTGTTTTTCGTCTGAGATTTTCGCAAGAATCGGAGTTAATAATCGATTCATACGCTCTATCTGTCCATTTGCCTTAGGGGCACCCGTAGCTATCAAAATATGTTTTATGTCCCTTGCTCGTATAAAATCACTGAAGGTTTGGGAAGTGAAACTAGTTCCCCTGTCTGAGATAATGATCAAAGGATGACTATAGGTACTGAAATAATTTGTTAGATGTTGGATTACTTCCTGACTATTTGTACTCTTACATGCATAAAAACGTATAAATTTCGAAAAACCATCTATCACTTCAAAAACATACTTATTTTTTCTACTTGTAGGTCCTAATGGCCCATAATGATCGATATGAATACATTCGAATGGTAGCTTTCCTTTCGGTATGTTATGCAAGAAACCTTCCCCTTTTCCCGATTTTGGATTGAATTCTATACATTTCAAACAATTGTTTATATAGGTTCTAATTTTCTTTTTCATTTCCGGAAACCAGTATGTTCGAGAGATTATTTCTAAGGTTTTGTCTACTCCTACGTGACCTATTTCATTATGGTAAGTATGTAGAATGCTACATTCCATTTCTCTTGGAATATAAAATAAAATCTGACCTTTTAACTTCCGGTAAACTAATCCATTCCTAAGCTCGTAAAAAGGGTGCTCAGAGTTTTCTAAAGATGCCTTTAT
Source organism: Pogonocherus hispidulus (assembly GCA_963924545.1). NCBI lineage: Eukaryota > Metazoa > Arthropoda > Insecta > Coleoptera > Cerambycidae > Pogonocherus > Pogonocherus hispidulus. The sequence goes on along the minus strand of OZ004698.1, from coordinate 42,731,312 downwards.
GCGCACTATTTCTGGATCAGTCGTTTGCTTAACAGCTAAAGTCTGTTCTAGGGTGTTCCCTTCTAGTATTAATATATGATGAGTTCTGCTTAACGCGTCGACATGCCTCATACGCGAATTTGATCTGTGTTCAATCGAGTAGTTGTAATTTTGTAATAAAAGACACCATCTCATTATTCTAGGTACTACATCTCGCTTTGCTAACGTTAAACGAAAACTGTCACAATCGGTCACAATTTTAAAAGGAATGCCCTGTACATATACATGAAAACGTTTCAAAGCTTCTACAATCGCAAGCGTTTCCAATTCATAACTGTGGTACATTGATTGACAATCCGTAGTTCTTTTGCTAAAATAAAACACAGGATGAAATTTACCATCACTTTGTTTTTGCATCATAATTGCTCCATAACCTAACGAACTAGCATCGCAATGTAGTTCAGTCTCATGTTTTGGAGAGTAAATTGAAAGAACTGGCTGAGATATTAATTTATTTCTCAATGTTTCAAACGCTTCCATTTCTTTAGCCCCAAATATAAATTTCGAGTTCTTCCTGATTAAATCGTACAAAGGCTTTGCAATAATGGAGTAATTTTTAACGAAACGTCTGAAGTAACTAGTTAACCCTAAAAATCGGTGTAACTGTTTCACATTTGTAGGTATTTGATAGTTTTTTATAGCACAAATATTTTCATCGTTCGGAGTTATACCTTTCTCATCAATACTATAACCTAGATAATTAACCTTTTGCATAAGAAAATAACATTTATCTATTCTCAGGTCTAATAAATTTTTTACCAGTAAATCAAAAACTATTTTTAATGTTTGCAAATTTTCTTCAATAGTTGTAGTTGCAATCAAAATGTCATCTAAGTATATTAGAGTTTTTCCAGACTTTATAAGATCTCTAAAAATTTCATTGATAAACCTAGTAAATGTAGCTGGGCTAGTACTTAAACCGAATGGCATTTTACAAAACTCAAACTGTCCAGAGGGTGTGATAAAAGATGTGTATTTTCTAGATTCGTCATCTAAGGTTACATGAAAGAAAGCATTTTTTAAATCGAGTTTCGTGAAATATTTTTTGTCCTTTAGATTATCTAATAAATCTTCAATTAAAGGCATTGGGAATTGATCACGTACTAAATATTTATTAAGAATGCGATAGTCAACGCACATACGATAGTCTCCCGTTTTTTTCTTAATCAAAACTATGGCGGAACAATAAGGTGAATCGCTCTCCCGGATAACCTTTTTATCAAGTAAATCATTAATTAAGTCATTTAAAATATTTTCCTCAGAAAATGACAAACGTCTTGGACGTGTATAGAAAAAGTCATGCTCCTTTAAAGTCAAATGCATTTTGAAGTTAGTCTGTGGCTCTTGGGGTCTATTCATCTTGACATAATTGTTAATAAACATTTTTTTAGTTTCAGATACCACTGAAGGTGGCAAATAAGGATTAATATTTATTTCCACATCAGGTGAGTCAAATATGTTTTCAATTAATAAAATTTCGTTATTCAAGAAATCTAAATAATCGTTTTTAGGTACAATCTCTACGTCCTTTCTGTCAAAGATCACTCTATCAATGTTGGGATGGTTAATAAAATCTCTACCTAATAGACAGTTCTCTGCCATGGTGCCTTGTTGAACAACATGAAATTTGATTTTATAAACATTATTGTTTACTTCAATTTGTGAAATAAAGTAACCTTTAACTACTAACTTAGAATTATTTATCCCCTTTAAGATATGATCGTTCGAACTACATGCATTAATTAAGTTTAGCGGTACAAATTTTTCACTAATCATAGAAATGGGACTGCCTGTGTCCAAAATTGCATTATCACTAATATTTAAGTCAATAAAGTGAACAAATACCCTGTAAGCTCCAGATAATGATAGAACCTGTTCGTCCTCCACTAACATCGTTGTTACCTTGGATACTGCAACTGGTCCTGGTTCAGTTTTCACCGATGGACACGCCTTCTTCTGGTGCTCCATGGATCCGCATGAAAAACAAGACCCTTTCATACGTGCAGGTTTCGGACAGCTACTCTTAAAGTGACCCATCTCGTTACAATTATAGCATTTGGGCTGCACTACTCCTCCTTGGTTTGCTTCCCGTCTAAATTCTGATTTTTGACTTCTGACAAAAGTTGTCTTCTTCTCTCCGTGTTTGTTCACATCTAACCTGATTTCTTTCCCTCTCCTTGCACCGTGAACTCTCTCATAACTGATAATGTCTTTAAATAATTCATCCTCGTCAGTATGTGGTTTAGCCAGGATGAAATCGGCAAGCTTTTCTGATGATAAACCAATCGCTACTTGCTCCTTGATTTCTTTAAACTGAAGACCACAAGTTTTGCATAGGGATACCTTGTCATGGAAATAAGCACTAATACTCTCATTAATACGTTGAGTACGTCGTTGCATACGATGCCACAAATCGGTTTTACTTTCTTCGAAAATAAATGTCTTACGAAAAGCTACTTCAAAGTCGTTCCAGGTTTTGATTTCAAAAGTTCTGCCTTGTAACCAATATTTAGCAGCTCCGATTAAATGAGTGCATGCAGTCTGTAGGATGAAAGCGTCTGGCCAGCTGTGTAATAGAGCTGTATTTTTCACCTGGTTTAACCAAGTCTCTGCCACCGCTGGACTTGCTTCTCCACTGAAATTATCAATTGCCTTGCTTAAATCTGGCATAACATTAAAGTTGTTAATGTCTGTACTTGGACCACTAGCATTACTTTTCTGTTGATTACTCGTCTGTAATACTTTTAACATCTCGGAGTTTTGTTGTAAAAGCGCAGTTACAGTGTTCATAAGTACATTAATACTACTCAAATTGGGATTTGCACTAAGCATGTTATTGTCATTCTCACTTTGGCCTCTATTTTGTTCAGGGGTTGACACAGAAACCACTTCTTCCTCACTACGGCCCGTGTTCTCTCTTCGTAAGTTAAAAGATGAAGACGCCGCCATTTGTCGGTTACAAAAATCGTCGAATTCTCGTTCAGGAAAAGACATCATAAAGTTCCACGTACACTCCGGTTGCTCAGGTAGCCTCTAGGTGTAACCCCACACCTGATAGTTGTAGGGGATACTATTAAAGGGTTTCTAATAAAAGAACAATTTTCTCTTCTAACTCAAACAGCCACTTTATTCCACCATTTTTCACATCCATCTCCTTCGTCCTTCGTCTACATCCCCACTCCTTTTCCTAACCTGTTACCGCCAATTTTTTCCCCTGTAGCTTCTGCCAACCTAACACTAAAAAGTTCCTAACATCTACTAAAAGCGCCAAATTTAAATTAGCTAAAATGTTCTCTACACTATTTATATTAAGTACTACACCGGGTCTCCCATGTCATTTGACTAATGAGAACTAACATGGGTATTTCATTAAATTTTGTATTCTCAAGGCACAATATGAGAAATATTACTAACGGAATCAATAGAATTGATTCCCCAACACTTCTGATAACCATGCAAAATACTGAAGAGTAGCGATTTTTTAATTAAAATATCGGTAAAAATTCGTTTCAGGTTGAAATATTTTAGACAGTTAAAAAAGTTTGTAAAAACGTTGCCTCTATAGTGTCTCCATTAATCTTAAACGAAGTTTTACTGGTATTTTAATTAAAAAAGTATTTGACTTCAGTATTGTGATTATCAGCAGTGTTTAGCAATCAGATCTATTGGCTCTTTTACTAATATCTGTTATAGTGTGTCTTGGGAATATAAAATTCAATCAAATGTTAGTTCTCATTATCGTTAGAAGACATGAGAGACGCGGTATAACTTTAACAGATATACTCTCTGCTAATAGCTTATACATAATGCCCTAAGATCAAATGAATCCTAAATCGAGAAGAAAATTAGAAGGTCCAATTTTTGGCTCATTATTCGTCAACATAAATAATATTAAAATACAGGAAAGGTTGTATTTCGTAATAAGTTCCACTTTGAGTCATACAAATATTCATATAGTTTAGCATTATAATAAGCACCTTCTAACCAATCTTCCTTATGATTATCTTTTTAGCATTGATCTATGTCCGTTCAGACCGAGGAACTAAATCTACATATCAATGTATGTGCGAGAAAACGTTCTATTATAGTTGAAGTAACACCACTTTTACTTTAACATAGTTCATAGTTTTCTAGTTATATTAGTAAGAGAGGTCAAGAAAACTAACTTCTATGAATTAGGTAATAGATTTTATCACAACAGGCTGCTGGATGTCACACATGGTTTTGTTGATTTAGTCAGGAAATATATACCCTAGAAATACGTATATGAAGATTGAAGCAACTGCAAAACATACACAGAACGACAAACATTTTTTCAGATAGCCATCTGACTCTCAAAGTTCTTTGCTCCTACTTAAAACATTACCTGCGTAAACTCACATAGCGGAAGTTGTTGAGGGCCGCTTGTCCTTATGGATCATGAAACGGTAGAATACAACGTCATGTACCTAGTCCACTGAGAAAGGATATGTATTACGAAGGCAAACTTCTGCTAAAGGATTTAGAGAAATTCTAACTCAATAAGGTAATTGAAAGCTTCATTGCAGCCTGAATCTGAGTGTAATTAGATGTTAGCCACAATAGTCCACATGGAAGTAGCAGACTGTCTGGTTTTCAGTTGATTCGCTGTCGAACCTGATCGTACAGGTTTTATGTGCCTATATTTGAAACTAAGGATAATTTTTTCCAAACGACATATGAACATTATTCCATGGTCACAAATGAGTGCATAGTTAATTTAAACTTTATAAATATAATCACTTCTAAGGTTCTCTTATTAAAAAATTTCTTGAGTACCTATAAGACTTCAAATTGTACGCCTGCCTGAATAGGAAGTATTCATTATTCGCAAACCGAATTATATTCATGCGCCACGTAAACTTTGTCCAACAAAAAGTGTACCAATAAATTTTTAAATCGCGTTTGCTTGGAAATCCGGAAAACACGGACGTATGAAATATGGAATTCTTAAAACTCGTACGGCTAACGTCTTGGCTACATGGCGTTCGACGGACCCCCTCTTTGGTGCCCGCATAAAAGTTTAAAGAACCCTTAGGGACACCCGGAATAAAGTTTTCCTGAAACATAATCCGGTCCGGTCAGCATTTAGTGGCAATAAAAGAAAGCACTCGAAGCTCTATGCCGGCTGGACCTGCATTGAACGGTACAGTGACGTGTGAACGGGGACCCGGGCTAACAAAAAATTGTATTATTTTAGTTTTCTAGTTGACTATCTAACGATTCAATATTAATTCCAAAAAAATTATTTTTATTTTAATCTAATAAAACTACGAAGGCGTAGAAGGGCCACAATAAAAATAAAAATTTTAAAACTTAAAATTCTGACTTTTATCTCAGAATTCTGACTTAGAACTCAGAATTCTGACTTTTATCTCAGAATTCTGACTTAGAACTCAGAATTCTGACTTTTATCTCAGAATTCTGACTTTTATCTCAGAATTCTGACTTTTATCTCAGAATTCTGACTTTTATCTCAGAATTCTGACTTAGAACTCAGAATTCTGACTTTTATCTCAGAATTCTGACTTTTATCTCAGAATTCTGACTTTTATCTCAGAATTCTGACTTAGAACTCAGAATTCTGACTTTTATCTCAGAATTGTGAGATGAAAGATCGATTTGTATAAGAAACGCTTGTTAAAGCGCATTTTCCTATTAGTTGGCGATGTATTAGTGTCTGCAATGAATTTAGAAGTAATATGTCTATATACCTATATATACAGGGTGTTGCATTTCGAGAGGGACAAAGCTTAATGGAAGATAGAGGGTACCTAGGGTAACCACAACCACCTTTAGAAATTGCTCATTGACCATTCGTTATTAAGATACAGGGTGATTTATGATTTTCGGTCAAAACTATTTTTTATCATAACTTTGGTAGGAAACGGAATAATGGGTTCATATTTAGTAGGATTAATGCACTAACGATACTTTCATTCGTGCATGTATGATAAGAAAAAAATCCAGGTCCGGACTTAAAAAATTGTTAATTTTAAGTTTACCTCTAGAAAACATCACCCTGTATGTATTTTTTTTAAATTTCTATACGATATTCGGAAAGAACACAAAAAAGTAATCCAAAAGACCTGTTTCTTTTTTTTGTTACACTTTGGTGGTTATTTAAATACGCTGTTAAATGTACAAGAATACGGCTTCTACAATTAAATTAAGTGAAAGACACAATACATGATAAAAATAGTTGCATCACGAGAGGGACATGGCTTAGTGGGAGATAGAGGACATCTAGGGTAACCCGTATCGCCTTTAGAAATGGCTCATTGACCATTCGTTATTAAGATACAGGGTGACTTATACTTTTCAGTCAAAACTACAAAACAACTTTTTACAGTTGTTTAATACAAGGAAGAAAACAACAGAACACAAACAAACTAATATCTAAATTTACTTTAAAATGGCAAATTAATTTTACAACAAATTTTCGAAGTGGCCTCCCCTAACTTCCATACATTTTCTTGCAAGTTTAGCTAGGTTTCCAATTGCTCGATGTATCATTGCTGGATTATTTGGTATTTCGTCACAGGTTGTAATGATACGATGGATTAATTCTTCCCTGTTATTGATTTCTACCTTATAATCTTCGTTTTTTAAGTGGCCCCATAAAAAGTAATCACAAGGATTACAATCCGGTGACCTTGATGGCCATTCTTGTGGACCTCCATGACCAATCCATCTGTTTGGATATTCATAATTTAAATGTTCTCTAACCTGATTGCTAAAATGTGGTGGAGCTCCATCATGTTGAAAGAACATGCCTCTAATATGGATATTTTCTAACAGATTCGGTAAGATTATTTGAAGAAAATTTAAGTAAACATTACCATTTAACCTGTCTTCAAAAAAATGTGGCCTTATCAAATGTCGATTTACAAGCCCTACCCAAACATTTACAGAAAATCTGTGCTGCGAATGACATTGGCGTTTCGCATGGGGGTTTTGTTGTGCCCATTCATGGTCGTTTCTTGAGTTATTTACTCCATCTTTCGTAAATTGCGCCTCATCAGTAAATAAGGTTCTGTAAATGACTGGGCGGTAGTTAGATAACCAACGTGAAAAAGTCAAGCGGTGAATGCCGTCGCCTGGTTCAAGACGCTGTACCTGCTGAATGTGGTATGGATAATACCGTTCCCTTTTCAATGTTCTCCATACCTTCCAATGAGGAACATGAATGGCAGAACTAATTCTCCTTGTGCTAATCTTTGGATTTTGTTGAACAATATTTAAAATATTGTTCTGTTCTTGAATGTCTTGATGTAAATTACGCTCCACAACTTTAGAAGTAGGAAACCTTCCGTGTTGTCTTGAATACTGGAAGACCTTACTGAAAGTTTTGTAATTAGGGTGCCGGCGACCAGGAAAACGTCACTGATATTCCCTTTGTGCAGCTCTACTATTTCCATTACAAAAACCATAGATGAATATCATGTCAGCATATTCCTCGTTTGAAAATAATTGCGGCATAGTTCTTTAAAACACAAAATTTTTTAAACTTAAAGACTATAAACTCTATAATTTTTAGATTCAGACATATATTCCTAATAAGATTGATATTTTAAATAAGTGTGGGTATTACATTCAACTTGGAACACCTATCCTCAATCAAGCTTTCGCTAATCTTAGTTACAAAACTATTTTTATCAAAGGCAGCCAGTTCAAGTAGTGCAAATAATTGTTTTCTTATTATAATAATTAGTTCCTCAAAAAGCTCAAAATACGCATTGTAACAATTAACTATAAATGAATGAGTGTCCATTATTTGTGAATAAATACTATTTACCGTTAATCGCGTGTATTATCCATATTTATTGAATAAAGTATCAAGTATGATATATCACCGTACTTGTAAATTCTTTCTGTATTTAATGAAAATAAATCCAATATGGCGCCCATAAGAAATACAAAAGTTGAATATTTTTACCGAAAAACTAGTAGCCCTAGAACATGTTTTGGTACGGCAATCGAAAGCTCTCATCAAACTATGTAAACGTACCAAATTTCAAAAGTCTACATTTATTTCAAGAAAAGTTATTTGACATAAAAGAAACTGGCAAATTTTGTTTTTTCCTGCATAACTCCCGAACGGTCCGGAATATATTAAACTTATTCACATATTTTGAATCGGCATGAAATTGAGCAACTTTTTCCTAATTTGAGCCACGTTGTATCTTTTACCGTTTCCGAAATACCAATGCTGGACATTAACATTATCTAAATCCATTGGAGACAGTCACACTTCGAAAACTAACAGCCAAATGCACTCTACCAACCGTCTCTATACAATTCGGTCTTTTATCTCACAATTCTGAGTTGATAAGTCAGAATTCTGAGATAAAAGTCAGAATTCTGAGATTTAAGTCAGAATTCTGAGATAAAAGTCAGAATTCTGAGATAAAAGTCAGAATTCTGAGATTTAAGTCAGAATTCTGAGATAAAAGTCAGAATTCTGAGTTCTAAGTCAGAATTCTGAGATAAAAGTCAGAATTCTGAGTTCTAAGTCAGAATTCTGAGATAAAACTCAGAATTGTAAGTTTTAAAATTTTTATTTTTATTGTGGCCCTTCTACGCCTTCGTATAAAACAAATGTTCAAACAAATAGGTAAATACTAAACATCATAATCAATGATAATCATATAATATCATCATATCATAATAAAAGCATCGTAATGAACAACTTTCATATAATGAAAAACATATGATATATAAAATATAAATATATAAAAATATATGTAGAAAATTGAAATATTAGACGACAGCGATATTTTCAATTCTGTAAGAAAAAGAAGAGTGCCGGTATGACAATTTTAAAACACAACAATTACGCAATTCTCATCACAATTTCACCATGTAGTGGTACCACGTGTGCATATAAAAGTGTTTTTATAAATGAAAAATTTCAAATAAAAGTTATATAGTTTGATTTAGAGACTTTAAGATGCTGGATACAGGATGATCAGGAAAAGCTCCCGGGATTTGTTTCATCTTTCCATTAATGGCGCTGATGATTTGCTATCTATTAACTTGAGCAAAAATACTAATATTAAAGAACCTTGTCCCAATTGCTATCAAACATGGTTGTTGTTTGTTAATATTACTTTATTTTCTATTGCCAACTGATCGATTCTCGAACACGAACAATTTTAATAACGATTTGGACAAGGTGCGTCCAGAACCCGGTCAATTATCCTGGATCTCACTGCATTACGTTAAATTAAGTTTTAATATTACAGTATTTGTTATTTTAATTTTGAAATAATGTAGCTTTCTATATTTTTTTAAATATTTGATTGCCAAGATTGTTTTTGATTTAATTGTAGACAGATACCAGTCTCTAACAGTGTATGATCTTTTACCTAGGATGCAATTTAAATATAAGTAATTAGCATGTTGTATTTTTGAACATTGTCAACCACCTACCCATTGAATAATTTTAATTTACACAATTTAATGATGCACTTTTGGAATACCCCAGGTAATCAAATATTCTCGGCGCAAAACCAAACTATGTTTGTAACGTTCCTCATAACAGGGAGGCTTTAATATTGAATCTAGATAGTGGCGGCACGCTTGTCAAGCGGACTATAACAAACTATAAACAGGCATAGCAGAAAGGTTTTCGGACCAAACTAGATTAAGGAGGTATACTCGATACACATATTATATTTTTGTATTTTTACGAGTTACGACTGTGAAGAGTAGACATATACTTGAGAACAAACTAGAAAGCACTCTATAATATTTAAGGGTTGATCCTTATAGGTAGAGACCTCTAATACGCCACTGTACTCTGAGGGTACCCTTTACAGAACGTGCCCAACTAAGCAGGTAGGTAACTCGTAGTTTCTAAATAAGATTACGTAATGCTCGGTGCATATGTAATATACAAGGGTGTTGAACAGGTAAGTACTCAAACCCTTTCGCTAGAGGATTTGATAAAAATGACATAAACCTTATAATCCTTCCAATCCTATTAAGGAGTATTATTAAAAGGTATACATATAAGGTCATCGAAGGATTATGCCGATTCATTTTAATGCAGACAGGGTCATGGAACGATTATATCCACTGATCTTAATACACTCGGTTTTCTTTCATGCAAAAAAGGTTTGTATATGTGGAGAAGTTATACAGGGTATCCCACAATAAGGCACTGAGCGTGAGTTAGACGTAATATAGAAACAAAAATGCCTCAAATCTGAAATTTTGTTTCTAGAGGTTGTCGACACTGCCGAATTCAATAAAAATATTGGCAGTGGCGTATCAATTTCTGTTATACCGGAAGTGGCCAGCAACTTCGTTATTTTAAATGGAACCCACCATTTTTTATTCCTTTTTTGGATTCTACATGGTATTGGTGATATTTGGTGAGGAATTTTAGATAACAAGGTATTAGGGCCTATCGTAATATTGATAAATTAACTTCTCGAAATTATTTACACTTCTTACAAAATGATTTGGAGGAAATGCTGGATGACCTTTCTTTGCAAAGTATACAAAATTTAAGTTATTTCAACAAAATGGATGCCCTTCACACAATGCTAGGATTGTAACCCAGGACCTAGATCAACGTTTTCCGAAATCGTGGATGGGTACAAATGGTCCCATTCTATGGCCACCGCGATCACCGTGTCTAAACCCCTTAGATTATTATTTCTGGGGAGCTGTTAAAAATTATATCTACAATAATCCAATGCCATCGAATGTTGGAAAGAATTAATGAATACATAAATTCAATAGATGGTGGAACAGTAAGACGTGCAGTGGATGACATTTCTGTAAGGACTCAACTTTGTATTCAGAGTAATGGCAGCCAATTCGAGCAGTATAAATAAGTTGTTTTTCTTATTATAATAATTAGTTCCTCTAAAAAGCTAAAAACACACTTTGTAACAATTAACTATAAATGAATGATTGTTTATTATTTGTAAGTAAATAATATTTATCGTTATTCGCGTGTATTATCCATATTTATTGAAGAAAGTATCAAGTAAGATATATCAGCGTGCTTGTAATTTCTTTCTGTATTTAGTGAAGTAAAAATCCAATATGGCGCCCATAAGAAATTCAAAAGTTGAATATTGTTGCGGAAAAACTAGTAGGCCTAGAACATGTTTTAGTATGGCAATCGAAAGCTCTCATCAAATTATGTAAACGTACCAAATTTCAAAAGTCTACATTTATTTCAAGAGAAGTTATTTGACTTAAAAGAAATTGGCAAATTTTGATTTTTCCGGCATAACTCCCGAACGGCCCGGAATATATTAAACTTGTTCACATATTTTGAATCAGCATAAAATTGAGCAACTTTTTCCTAATTTGAACCAAGTTGTATCTTTTACCGTTTCCGAGATACCAATGCTGCACATTAAAATTTTTCCCACCCTGTATACAAAAATCTAAGATTTAAAACCTATTTCAAACCAAAATTATTACATTATTATTCTTCTTAACTATTGTTACAAAATCCCTGTGAATATCCCTCGTATAACTTGGCTGTCGATTAGTTATTGAACTGCCCTGGTATGCGGATTATTTGTGAGTATTCGATGGAAATTTCTACGAGGATCTAGAAGCCCAGTTTACTTACATAAAGGCCGCGGCGTGCCGGTGAGTCAGTCTTAATTAGGCAGCGATCAAGATAAGAAGCAATACTTAAGTGAAATAAGTTCGATTTTCGAAGTGTTTTTGGTGTGTAATTATTTAGATATTGTACAAGAAGTGTTGTATTGTGTTTGAAGCGTTAAATAAAGATTTGTGCTGTTGTATAAAAGTCTCACTTATCTTTAGAACCCCGAAAGGAGTAAAAATATATTAAATAAGAAAAATGTATCAAATCGTTTCCCTATCCTTTTATGACCGGAATTTAAATTTTTTATAATGCTATGTTGAATTAATAATATTTATTTATACTTATGTTAGGAAATATTTAAATTTTAGGTTAGTATTCTAAAATTTTACAATTGTTAAAATTTTACAGAATTAAGTACTTTCCACTCAATCCTTTGATTGCGAGAATGTCGAGTTGGAGCTTATTATAATGTGTAAGGGGATTTGCATAAATTTTGGTATTGTCTGCACACCCTGCCACTACTAAACTCAACTCAAATACGATTTAACTGTGGAATACCCGCTGCCCAAAGAATAGAAATAAAGTAAAACAAATACATGCCAAAATTGGACTCCGGTTTCATAAATTCACATCAGTTGCAACTAACGTTAAGAATATTGATATCATTGACATTGAAGTAAGTAATTTGGTAACCAATAATATGCCTCAACGAAATCAAGGCTAACATGAGTAGTAATCTAACTTGAAAAAATCTAAACTTTCAAAATCGAAAATCGAAATTCGTCTTTGTAAAATTTCAGATTTGTTTGAAGAGTAATTGAAAAAAGGATACTTTCTCATAGCACTTTTTACGCTCAATCGAAAGGCGTAAACAGTTTTTTAAGTAACGTCTCGTCTCTTCACAACCATCATCAACATCATTTTTTCTAATACTGCCCCATTTTATGCCACTCGACAGCATTTTTCCTTGTGAGTTCATTATTATTTGTTAATTTATTGTTGCTCTGTTAATTGTGTTCTTTATTATTGTTAACTAGTTGTTATCTATTGTTAATGATTTGTTACTTTTTCGTTATACTTTTGTTAATACATACAGAGACAGATGAGTTTCATGATGGTTTTGATGATGTTGGTTTTGGTTTGAGAAGTTGATGATGGTTCTGAAGATACCAAACGTTACTTAAAAAAACTGTTTATGTCATTCGATAATAGAGCATAAAAAGTTGCTATGAGAAAGTATCTTTTCTTCAATAGCTCTTCAAAAAACTCTAAATTTCCAAAATGTCAATTTTTTAAAATTTCTCATATACACAGTAAAAAAAGACAAATGGTAAAATTACTAAATGGTAATCGTAATTTGCTACAGTGTTATTTTTAACACGAACTGGGTGGTATAATTACTAAACCTTTAGAACTCATATTACACGAACGATATACCCGCCAAGTTTGTAGAAGTACTCATAAATTGTACTAAAATTTACAAAATCGTGTGTTAAAAATGAATCAATCCGCCATAAATACGGAATAATTACACGGTGAATAATTAACTATTACACATTACCTTGTAAAATCTACTGTGTTAAATTACTTTTAATGTAATGTAATAATACCCCGATATGCCTAACACTGCCAAGTGTGGACTATATACACACTGATGAGTGTTGATTCAGTGTTAAAATCAGTCAGATTTTTTTACTGTGTACTAATCTTAGCCTTGATTTTTCGAGGGATATTATCGATCACCAAATTATGCAACATTGTCCCAATTTAACCTAGCCTCTATCGGTTTCCAAGATAACAATTGTATCCAATTTGAAACAAACTGTACCTATAACAGCTTATTTGTCAAGATAATGCCAACTTGGTTGGCGAAACGAGTTCTCAGCGCGTGAAAAATCCTACCTTTTCTATTTAGAAAAGAAACTTTCTGTTAAGGAAAGAGGCTCCGTTAGAAATGATGACACCATGGCCTTATTAGAATAGATTCGCACGCTCGCTTACTTGCAGGCCTCTTGAGGAAACAGTGCTTCACAGAAATATATTAGTGGTCGCAGGGAAAGTTGTAACTAAAAGTGCAATCGGGGGTCTAGTGAGGGGATTAACAGGGAGAGGTGGGGGTTCGATTTCACGGTCTCGGAGGCCCGCCTAGCAGCCCCGTATGCCGGGCACATCCGGACTAGACTTTTTACTTCAGTTGGCAATTTGGAGTTTGGTTAGTTGCCTGTCCTCCCAGGCACCAACACTAGTTTGTTCAGCATTTGCATTTAACACGGACAGTACGGTAAATTAGGGATGAAATTTTGACAGGGTGGACATTGCAGTACATCTTTATTCGTTTATAAAATTGTCCTGTACAGGATACTTAATTCTATCTTTTGTTATTAACATACCGGGATATCAAAAATTATCTTGGTCAAGGGTGGTTGTGGAATGTAAAACGTGTGTCTTACTTTAAATTTTTGAATATGTTTTCTTGTGTCAGAATCTGTCAACTCAGTTTTTGAATCATGCCAACATTTCTGGGGACATTTCCAACAATTACTGTAATTTAGTTTTTCTTGTTACTAAAACCGTTATTTCATAATTTGTAGTTCATTATTGTTTTACAACTGAAATAAATAGGTATGTGACAGTGACATAATTATTTCAAATTTAAAGTAAGACACACGTTTTACATTCCACAACCACCCTTGACCAAGATAATTTTTGATATCCCGGTATATCTAATACACAACACAAATGGACAACTTCTGAAAGCCTCAGGCTTGCGCAGAGGGAGGGTATATATAAAAAATTCACAGATGCACAATTCTTGCAACCATCGGAATGCATTGAAAATGAATTAAGGAAATTTGGATCTATAGAAAGCTTGCAAAAGTTACCTTCTAATTTGAGAACTTACCATTTGCGACTTACAAACTTTGCCACCTTGTATATCACATTCACATGAGAGCTCAGATTCGCAGACTTGCAATTTGAAATATACGAACGAATACGAATGCCAAACTATGCGCCCACGCCGCCCGCTCTACTCGGACCCACACTACCTAACCATGTCGGTGTGACATGCTCATTGCGTTACATTTTTTATCGAAACATACCCATATATGCACCTTCGCGGTCCTATAAGCATTTTCAATGCTAAAAAACGCAGATATACAACCATTATTTGGGAGAGGTGCTATTTCTCTCCTGGCGAGATTCGAACTCGAGCCCCAATACACCATTCTGTTAGTCACAAGCTACCCAACACCTAACAGACCGAGCTATCGGCTCGGCACCTGTTATAACTACCTGTCTTATTGTTTACTAGGTTTAGAAGAAACGTAGAATTTCAATCTGACTTGAAGGTTTGAAAATTAGGTCTGCCTTGGGAGTAATATTTGACAGTAAAATGACATTTAGTTTACTTGTGAATGAAGTTGTCAAAACTTCGTATGAGTTTGGGATTTGCTAATTCTAAAGGGTATAATGATATATCTACTTTGATATTAATTAATGCACCTATTAATAGTTTGTTGAATAGATATTCTGGTCTGAGTCTTCACAAGCGCAATACATCTCTTGACTGTTCTTATAGGTACTAGAGTACTAGAGATACTGTAAGGGCGTTGATATTTTCAACAATTTTCTAAAAAAGTATTTCCCTAGTTCCTTATCTACTCGAGATTTTGTAATTTTTATATTTTAAATTTGATATATTAATATCTATATTGATAAATTAATGTTAGCAAGGATAATCCTCCATTATTTAAGAAATTAAATTTATTTCTTCTTCAAACAAATTATTTTGTGACATTTTCCCATCCTATAATTATTGGTTTAAGCATGGTTTAAGCACTGTTGGATATTGTAAACCAAAATAAAATTAAAATAAAATAAATTTAGAATATTTATTAAAAAATAAACGTTTTTTTTATTGTGTATATTTGTTATAAATTTCTATTAACATTTTTGAAATGTTTGAGGATAAAAAATAGAATATATTCGTGAATATATTTCCATATCATTTGAATATGACAGGTGACAGGTACATTTAAGCAATGGACGATGGTGTTAATAAATACAGTGGAAAGAGGCGGTCCCAAAAGATATCTCTGCGGAACACCTGTAAAGTACGAAAATATACTGAGTTAAATCTACTCTAGTAAACGAAGTAAGATTTTAAATAAGAAGTAGTATATCCATTAGAATACATACCATATTTGTCTAGTTCGTAATAATTATTCACTTCAATATATTTTTAAAATATACAATACAACATACTAGAATTTATTAATAATTTTGCCTGGCGGTCAATTATAATATTTGTGCTTTAATAATTACATGTATTATTATAACAGATAAAGTAAGAGAAACATGTGTTTTGTTTCATTATATGTTATGTACAGTAATCTTTTTTGTATTCATCCCTGCAGCTCAAACCAAATACATACATGCAGTGAAGTTAGATAAAGACATGACTTCATCTAAATTTGCATGTTGATGACTGAGTAACATGAACGGTAATGAGTAAAACATTTCCCGTACTACTTTAAAAAGCAGATTTACTAGCTTCTACGTGAAAACCCGTTTGCTTCAACGTGGAAATAGAACCTATATAGACTTTAAATTTAAAAAATGCATCTGGCCCGATGACTGTTATAAAATTCTAGGAAAACCACATATCAAACAAACTCTTGTAAAATATTAATTGACGTGAACATCATTTTCTGCAAGAAACATGCGGTAAAGGATAACTCCAATCTCCACGTATTACATTTTACAGCAGAACGTTCTAGCTACCTTATTGATACGATTTGTCAGATCTTTGGAATTACGAAGATATGAAAATTTAATTCTGCATTGAAACAGGAATATTGACTTTGATGTTTAGTAGTAAATTGAGTTGGTGACAACATATTTTTAATTCCAGTCAATAATAATAAAATAGTTATCTACACTAGAATTTATTGTTCTTTGAAAAAAGTTAAGGTAAAGTATTGTCTTTAACTACACCCTTATCATCACCAGGTATTAATTAAATAAAGAAACGACATGTAGAATCATAACTTACATGTATACAAGTGTTTAATGGAAAATATTGCATGAGTTGAAAAGCTGAGGACCGTCAGCGAAACGTCCTCAAATTTGATATAAAATCAGCAGTGTTTTGAACAGAACCTATAATACCAAGACCAGCCAAGTAAAATTATATATAAAAAAGTTCAATAAAGATATACTAAAAATAAGTAAAATGTTGTCTATTGTTGATAAATAAAAAGCGACAGAACATATTTTTCAGCTGACAGGACAAAATTAATGCAAAATACAGATTCAATACTGCATTTTTCAGCAGTTTAATTGCTGAATGAATTGGTTTCTAATTGCTGATGATCTTGTTATGTAAATTATTTTCTCTTTCATGCTATACATGTCTAGAAACATTTAGAATATAGCTAACAGTGTTTAATTTTCTTTAAATTTTATTATATTTATACAAGTTTGTAAAATAAAATTTAATAAAAATAAGTACTTATTTATAATAATAATAATAATAATAATAGTAATAATAATAATAATAATAATAATAATAATAATAATATCTCTACCCCTCATTCTAATCACAAGGATTAGCCCGAAAGTCTGAGACTTGTGTGGGAGAGGGGGCAGGAACGACTTACGTTGGTAGGTCCTAACCACCATTCAGTGCTGGAATGAGGGAAACCTGGAAAACCTCATTAGTTAGGGGGACAAGTAAAACATCAACTGATTTTAATCTCTCACATTAACACCAAGTTGACATTCTTCCCATTCTAGGACATCGCCAGGATGGTTGCCAAGCCAGCCCTGCGAATAGCCTTGATCTACGAGTAAACAATTTAATGAAAAATTGTTTGGTGGAATGAGAATTAGAACCACGACCTCTGGGTTGGGCGATCGAGACGCTAAGCCCTGAGCTACCGGCTCGCCTTGCATTGGTGTTGACTTCAAACTCAACACCAACTTTTCTTCTGCCCTTATAGCTTTCCGAAATGTCGCTTCCTGTTTCTGAATATCCACAATCCAACAAATCGTAAAATTTTTCGCTAGACATTCGACATTCGACAAGTACCTACTTGAAAAATGTTTGCTATTTTTCTAAAAAGTCTGGGAAATTCTCCATATTCTTGTCTTATCCACAGGTTAATTTCATGGACCCATTGGCGCTTTTTGTTTTTTTCTCTCAATTTATTTTTCTTCTAAAACTACACACAACGCCACAAATTCTTCGTCTGAAGTGTCCATTGCAAAAGAACAACACTCACTAACTTAATGAAGTTAGTATTACTTATATACAAATAAATTTTTCTGAGGAATTCTACGCTAATGTGCGGAGATTCAGAATTTCCATTCCATTCCGAACCATTCCGTTCTGCGATAATGTGCGGCCTGCTTAACTGGGCTAGGAACGTGCGACTAAAGTGAATGCCGACTAGCGTTGGCGGTATCTAGATTAGAACACTACACACATATTAACTCTCCTGTTTTACGTATTATTTATACAAATGACCGAGACTTACCATGAATTAGTGTGCATCCCCGCATTATTATGTAATCTCTGTGCGCCGCGTTTTTATATTCAACTAAGATTATTCAAAAGTTGGATACGTGTAGTTTAGGCTGACAAATGGACATAATTTAATATGTACATTCTCGGTTACGCTAAGAGGCATGAGAAAAATTACGGCGATATTTACACATGCATATTTAGTAGTCCCACCACACAGAATGACACACAAAGGTATTCTTCTAAATTATTATGTATAAAATAAATTTCCTTACTTACTCACGCTGTGTCGCCTCATTAACTGAAAATATGTGATAATTTTTTGTTTGCTGCTCCCCCTAGTTGCTTTTTATGGTGTACACTTTTAGTTATGTGAAGCAGTTTGCTAACATTCACACTGAGTTACTCCAATTTGTAACCGTGCAGAGATAAAAAGGAAATAGGAAAAATAAAGATTTATAGATGGGAATTTTATTTATTAGTATCTATCTATAAGATCTATCTTGTATAATATCCAGTGGTGCACCCAGGGAGGAACCAAAAAGCCAGGGCCGTA
This sequence comes from Pogonocherus hispidulus, assembly GCA_963924545.1. Classification (NCBI taxonomy): domain Eukaryota; kingdom Metazoa; phylum Arthropoda; class Insecta; order Coleoptera; family Cerambycidae; genus Pogonocherus; species Pogonocherus hispidulus. The sequence continues at coordinate 42,712,583 of OZ004698.1, read as the reverse complement.
AGGAGCCCACATTGGCACTGAGCAGATATAAAAAGAACATCGGAAAAAATAAAAATACCTACGTAGTACATGTTGTAGAACACACGGATTATATGGTGATACTGTTTGTATAAGATCCAGTGGCGCATCCAGGGAGAAACTAAGAGAACAAGGCTTCTCACAAAACTCGGAGCCAACAACAAAAACGCGCCTGTTATTGAGTTATATGAGATTTTTTTGAGGGCGCCACTGGTACGATTTCGCGAGTTTCACCAACCAAGTTGGCATCATCTGAAGATGATTAAAGATGAAAGATAAGGACTTTTGGTCAGATGAAAAAATGTGAATATTTATATATTGATTTCTGACGTCTAGGTGACAGAGTATAAAGGTGCGAACTATTCCTGTTCCTGTGCAAGTTTAAAATTGTGTAAGTGTGTGTAGTAATTTTATAAGTTCCAATTCTCATATATATAAATCAATACAAAAAAATTTTTGAAGTGTAATTTAAGATTAAACAATGTAAAATATGCTAAATAGTTGTACGGTAACATTGATTATTATGTAAATTAATAAGCGACATTATAAGTCTAAAATGAGTAGCAATATAAAATTCAAATATACAACATTACGGTCGTTCCTGCGATATATTTCTTTCTAAATTCAAAAAATATTAAACCCATGTTTGCGGACCATACACCTCAGTTCCCACGATGCTACAACAAATATGAGCACATAAAATGAGTAATAACGTCAAGAACAGCAAAGGAAATGGAACACAGCAGTGTACAAATAAATATGTGACAGGAATTTTCATCGAAAACTTCCCAGAAATATTTTTTAAGCGAACTTGTGGCAATTTTTCAGCTATGCGATCAATGGGGGCCAACAGCGTCATCGGTTTTTATTGCGCTGCTTCGGCATGAATCAAAATGATGAAAATGATGGGATGGGAATCGGATACAATGGAGGCCTCCGTAAAATATGCAGGGCCTTTATAGATAACATTTATTAGGTGCACAAATATGAGCATGTACACTGTACACTGAAAGCAATGGACGTATTAAACTGTTTCACTAGAATAACATGCATATTGGTATTAAAACTTTTATAGTAAGTATACAACTTTAATTTTTTTTCAAAAATCATTTCCATACTCATTATTTAGTTCATTTCATTAAATATATATTATGCATAGGTAAGATACGGACTATAGGTAATAACTTTTAAGTATGTTATGTTTGATATCTATTATATTTCATTTGTATAACAGGTAAAGATTTGTTGTATAAAGACAGTCACCACAGATCTTTATGTAACGGTTGTACTAACAGTATTACACTCGTTCATAATGGTTATATTTCGCGTTTATGCTTGTTTTATAGTTAAGCGATCGGTGCCGCTCGGAATGTATTCGGTTAATTTCAAACAAGCAATGATAAGTAAGTATACTTGCCACAGAAAAGCAATAGACTATATAATGCCAGGTACACTCAGATAGAGGAATTGCTGTATAAGAAAAAAACTGCAAATCGACAATAGTCCAAACTATAGAGCGATGGCTATATTGGGATGATGAATTATTATAGATTTTGACAGTCCAGCTAACATGAAAACTCGTTAAATATGAAAATAATACTTATATGAAGTAAGGAAATAGGTAACTACCACCTATAGTGTTTGGCAAAAATTATAGAGTGATTCATTCACAGTATATGAAGCAGTTTTCGACCTTGATATTTCGATATTACCTTATCAGGTTGTTTATTTTTTAAAGTAGGTACACCAATCACTGTGCACCTCATATAGAGTCCATAAAATTATATTCAAGATCACTGTCCGTAGTGAACAGGCCATTAAATTGCAATACCCAATAATTTTATCGGGTAAAGATTATTTTATGTTGTGAATAGTAACAGCGCCCATTACTTCTGAGTCACTTTCTATAATTTTGACCAAATACTATAATTCAATTTATTTTATTTTTTAAAATATGATGCGTTTGTTATTTTTATTATATATTCAATTATGTGTATTCTTTGGTTCAAATACTTTTAAAAGTTATTAACGCATAAAATGTATTTGTAGCCTGTATCTCTGTAATCTCCAGAAAATCCTTAGCAAAAGGTCCGTGTTTTTGTTTCACTATTTGATGTTGATGCAACACCACACCTTAATGATAACATAACAATTATTCGACATTCTTAAACTTAACATTATTCAAAATAACCGTACGTCTTCAAGCTATGTTGTAAGAAACTACATACCCAGTGGGTCCAACGTAGGTACTTGATTAAACATTGAAGTAGAAACTGGATTCTTACCTGAAACAAAATAATACCTAATTAACACAAAGTCTGTTAATAATATAACTGGAACAATGTCATATAGCAAAAAGAAAACTAAACTGATCAACAGTCACCAATAATAATTTTATTTTATATCATACATTATTGTATTTTAAAGTGGTAAGTCTAAGCTTAATTATTTTATTCCCTTGTGATTTTTACACACCCTTTATAGTAAAAGATGCATTTACGTTCGTATGTAGCATCTTGTTTATATATCTATAATGAAGATCTGAAAGTGACCGGTAACGATTATCGAACGCCGCGCTCTCCCGGTCCGATTCGTGTATGATATATGAGTAGCTCGACCGGAGATGTCTTATTGATACGAATCCCGGAAGGAGTAGGGAATAAAAGCTCATCCAGATCGACATAAACCATTTAAATAGTAAAAGCACTGTTTGTAAGATATCAGATGCTTCAGACACCGCTTCGTCGTTCTCAATGGTTTCTTTGTGTACTGAACAGGTTTCACATCAAACAGCTTGAAAATCGACGAGTGGCGTACGTCTTGCAGGGGACATAAGGGGGAATGTTTCGCTTTGGCAACTACAAGAAATGCTCGATTCGACAGAACATGCAGTTGAAGTTCAACTAAATCCTCAGCACTGACTGTAAAGTATTAGCGTAGTGCTGTTATAAGAAAACCTTTACAAGCTAAGCCTAGATAGAAATACATAAAATACACGGCCTAATAATAATAATAATAAAATAATAAAAGATGGAAACCAAAATACAACTAATTTAACACGGATTTGCTGTTTGGTTCAGTGTCATAATCATATAATTTATCATATAATTTATCTAACACCTTGAATAGTAGACAATATGGATATCCAATTAAAAACAAGGCGCAAATTTGGACCCAATAAATCATGTAGATAGACCATATTAAAATGTATAATTCCTCATCGGCACAAATGCAATGATTACCAAAAATAACTGGGTCTCCAAAGATATAAATATGGAGTTAAATAGAAAACAGTAAAATATTTTTTTTATATAGAGTGTGGAAAATGGAGGGAAGAACACATTCAGAAAATACTCTAAATAAAACAAACAAACAAATAAACAAAATGGAAAAATACGAACAATATAAATATTTAGGATTTTATCAAAATCAAGGAATAGACCATTCAATGATAAAACAGGTTTACAGGAGAACAGGATACAATGAACGATCGAATCTACTGCTTAAAACAAAATTCCTAGAAATCTCTTTAAAGCTATGAATACATTTGCGGTTGCCGTCATATTGTAACAAAATTTTAATCATTTTGTTCCTTTGTATATGACGAGCAGTATATTTCCGGACGATTAAAAATAATTTCAAAAATACGTATCATTTTATCCCTGAATACCCGCAACCCAAAATGCTCTCTACATTGTAATGTGTTGTCTACCTTTAAAGTGTTTCTGATTGGTCACTTTTATGAAAAGGTAGGGACGCAAAACAGACAGGAAATTAAGACATTTTTAAAATTCGGAGAGTCTGGTTTTGAACAGAGTACAAGCAAGTTGACAATTTTACGCTTATTAAAAGCACATGTTCTTAAATTTGACTTTCATTTAAATCTTGAATTATTATCACTATTGTTAGTGATCGGTGTTCTGATATAATAGAGTATTATCTGTAATAAGCTCATTAATTGATATTATCGTATATTTTTGTTGTTGTCACGAGATAAGTGATAATAAATTTAGTTTACACGTGGTGTAAATTTTCTGCCGAATTTTTTTATTTTTTTGCAGAGTTGTTGAGACGTTAATCTTCCCAGGAATCTACTTTTCTCGTAAACCATCCAATTCCAGGTGGAACGTCTTAGGACATATTTAAGGTGGATACACGAGATTGGAACTGCACTTTGCATACAGGTGAGTACATTTCATTTTCTTAACAAATTGAATATGATTAAAGAAAATTGTACCCTGTATGCAAAGGTCTGTTCTCTGTGAAGAGCCTGGGTTGGTTAGTGCGTTTGTATATAACCATATGGTTATTTTTGATATACTATAAATTTTGTCTGCTAATTACAGAATCTATTATATCCAGGAATTTTATTTTTGATTACTTGCTGGTATTGTAGACCGTCTCACATAAATTTTTTTTCAACTTAATTCTATCTCATTGTTCTTGATATTGTTAATTTTGCATTTAAAATCTCATGTATGAATTAGAAATTTTCACCTTTATGCTAACCAGTTTTTTTGTGTAGCACAGTTACGAATTTTGTTACTGCAATTTTGGTAATTTTTATTGTAGTATATAGTACTGGTCATCAGTTATTTTTTTTTTCTATTACAATTTTTATATACTGTCCTTCAGACATAGTTGCTTTACGGTTTGATTGTTTACAAAATTCCAATTCCTGGATCATTTTTTTGTACAACTCTGGGACTGGGCTAATCATACAATCTTTTACATGTGCCTGTTTCCACCTTTGGAGCCTGCAACCTGAAACCTAGCTACGTGGGATTTACTTACATCCATCCCTGCAACCCCAGCAAGTCTAGCTAGACGGGGATCTGTTCAGGAGTTCCGGATTAATCTAGGAGAGGCTAGTGGGTGAGATCAATCCATAAGTAGGCCGAAGACTGGTGAACCCAGCTCAGTAAAATTGTTTGTAAAATTTTGATAAACACTTTCAGGCTGTAGAGTCTTTTTTCAATTTAACATAAATTGAGTGTAAATATAACTTGTAATATATACTTTTATCTTAACGTAATTTGTTTGTTCTTACTTTCACGCATTCACAATTTCAAATATTTTTTTTCTCATTTAAATTACCTGGTGCCCACTTTTTTATAAATAAGCTTCACAGTAAAATCCAATCCCCGCCTTGAGCCCAGAGCTAACCGGAGCTATGTCCCTGAACCTTTAGGGAAGAAGCTAATAATTCCCGAGGTTCAGTGCAATATATAGTTTGCTTTTATTATAATGAACAGTATACATCTCAGCATACAATTGTATTTTCAACAATAATTATTAAGTTTCCTTTAAAGAGACTCAAATTTTAACAGTTGACAAAACTGCGTATGAGTAAGTTTAATCTACATCACTTCTATACACTGACTAGTAGGTAAAAGAAAAGTACAGGTAAGGCTTCATTCAGAGGTTCCTATTTTCTATAATCCTATACACTGGGCTTCAAAGTAGTTCAAACATTTTACTTTTTACTGTTAATTTGATGTCAGCCTATTAATTCTTCTATGTTAAGGGTCCATTCACTGTAGACTTGACAGACATGAATTCGGGGTCGGATTGAGAGGTTGGGTAGCCGATCGGTGAAGACTTACATATTTCCACTACCGAATTATTTAGATTTAGGAGGTGCACGTAAAGCCAAAGTAAAAAGGCACATGGAAATAAAGTTAGCCCTCATTGCAAGGATACCGGATTTGTCTTATGATTGCAACAAAATTTCTTTTTAATGTTATAAATTATATATCACTGGAAAGATCAAAAGATAAACTAGATCCCTATAGTAGCAAATTTTTGTTTAATACATATATTTTAGAGAAAATAATTTTTGAAAATACGCTATTTTAGTATAAGACTGCCTGGAATTTTAAAAATAAAAAGAATTACAAAAAATTTCTACTATAGGGATTTAGATTAAAGTCTTATCTTTCAATACTTTTTTACTAAAAGTCGCTATCTTTTACAGTTTTTTCATAATTAGATACGAGACGAACGCCGATTTTGGGCTTATTTCGGACCAGTGAATGGACTCTTAACCAAAAAATATGAATTATATCAAAACAAAAAGAAAATAGAGAGTCTATTATTATAGATAGAGTTATTATTTAGTCAAGATGTACTCATGACTGAAACATTTCCTTCGTAATTTAAAAAAAATATATCCTATAAACATATATTATTATCTTCTTAATTTTGTTAACCATCTATATTGCCTATATACCTAACCCTTTATTTAAAAATGGAGACGCTACTGATATCTGCTTCCCATTATTTAACGAATTTTATTCCGATTTTTACGTAGCTCTGCTCGATTGTTATTTGACAATGTAATGTTATTTAGTGTCCAGTTATCCTAGTTAAATGTATCTGATAGGCACGACTTCTTTGTCAGACATGATCCGATCGTATCTCGGGAACAGTTAGATGTTAAAAACAATTATTATTGCAGTACATGCCGTTGGCTTTTGGTCACAAAACAACGATCAGGAGACTGGCTGTTCTTGCTACACTAGGAAATTAACATTTATCGAAGGCGTTGACTATATCAGCGAATGTCTTAAACATTACATAAAAGAAGACATTTAAAAAAAATATGTTGAAAGAAACATTTTTTAAATATCATTAAAATTAATTCAAGCTATGTCAAAAAATTTAAAATATCCTAGGAAATATCTAATCAAAATGCCATTCTAATGGAAATTTTGACTAACATTAGTATGCATTATTGCAATGAAAACAGATATTCCACATAACTAGTATGTCTAGACTATTTTTGACTTTAGAATGTTAGAAATATATAAATAAATATCATGTCTTGGGTTGTTTCTTCTTGTAGTGCAATTCTCTGGTCACATCTTTTTTATTATTTGAGACAGGCTAGTGACACCCATACAAATAATTGTATATATCTGACATTGTATAATAAAACTTAAAACCTATGAGTATTTCAATAAAATTTTGATCACAGTTTCTGTGGGGAAGGATATCCATTTGTGTCCTCTAAATCTTGTTGAAATTTTCGACCTATTTTCTTGTTTATTTCACATATGTCATTATTACATTATTATTTATAAATAAATTTAAAACATAGAGCGCTGCGAGAAAAAATATTTTTGTTAAACACACAGCCGGTGATGTTCTTCAGGTTGAGGACGAAAAAGCAGTAGCAATTATCTCAAATTGCTTATTTGAAATAGTTGCTACTGTTTATTTGGACACTGTGAAACCTCAAAAACAGCACCAATTTCCTTATGAACTAGTAAAATACTAGCACACTAGTATTTTACTAAAGAATGTCCTGAAAAATTAATTACCGTAAATATACTGCAAGGCATGATATAATTAGTTAAATATTTATATGATAGAAATACTAATTCACATTTTTCATTACTCTTATGTTGAAATGCAGTATAACCACCCATACAATAATTCACCAACCATTGCGAGCAAAAGTCAATCGATTTAAGTACCACTAACTTTCTGCTTTGAAGAATAACGTTATTATTAGTGTGTAACATAAAAACTATATGATTCATAGTCTGTTGGGATTACACCACCTGTAAAATAACAAAAAGTAAAAAAACCAGAAGCATACAAATTAAATATTCAAAGTGCAGTATCAAGGCAAACTTCTAAAGTTTGCCCCAAAAAACCACTGTATAATGTGTGATAAAATAATATTTGATAGATTAACTAAATTTCACCAGTGGTTTTGTAGTTTTATACAAAATTCTATAATATTATGTCATATTTTAAAATATGTCTAAATAAAATAGTTATTACAATAAAATTTAAAAAAAATTTATTATAATAAGCAACATTTAACTTTATTTTAAACCTTTCGAGTTTATTCTCAACTCTTCGTCGGTAGAATGTCAGATTGACATTTTTAATTAAAATTCAATCAATCATTTTGTCAATCTGACAAAAAGTACATCTTTTCATACAAAGAGTTCTTACCGAACGAACATTCTATCGACGAAGAGTTGAGGATAAACTCGAAACGTTTATACTCAAATTCAGAATTAAGCAAAGTGGAATGACCTCGCCGATCTGGTAAAATGCAGTGAAGCATGGGCGTGCGTATTCTGTTTTACCATTGGGCACATTTCAGTTAATATATACTCGTATACTATTCTATAGAATACTTCTAGTATATGCATTTCCACTTTTTTAACTATCACAAATAAGTATAAACACTGACACAAACAATAACCCAATATCACGCCACTGCTTCCCCAGAACTCGAGCGCAGTCGCTTATTGATTCCCATTGGTTCCTCATTCGACCAATCAACGTCGTTGAAGCTCAGAAAAAAAGAAAGGAAAAATGCAAGAATATGTATGTTAAATAAGGATGAACAGCTTGTCGACAACTTTACGGCGTTCGCAGTTGCCAAATACTGGGAAATTCCTTGATATTATCAACGAACATAAACAAAGTCTTTGTTTATGTTCGGTGATATTATTAAGTAAAAGACAAATTAAACATTGTGTTTGCTCTAATAAAGTACAATAGGGATAAGGGACGTTAAAGACAAGTAAAAAAATGGGTAAATAAGGTTATTAATACGTTTCCTGTTTTAAATAAGAATACTTTAGAAATAAATGTGACAACACAGATCTACTCTTTTTCCGGTCATTGCACTTTGCTTAATTCTCAATCGCAGTATAGAAGAAAGCTAGTTACCTGTTTAATTTCTTTTAAATTTTATTATAATAATTATTTTATTTTAAAATATGACATACCTATAATATTATAGAATTTTGTATAAAACCACTGATGAAATTTAGTTAATCTATCAAATATTATTTTATCATACATTATACAATGTTTTTTTGGTGTAAACTTTAGAAGTTTGCCTTGACCCTGCACTTTGAATATTTAATTTGTATGCTTCTGGTTTTTTGCTTTTGTTATTTTACAGATGGTGTAATCCCAAAAGAAACTATGAATCATGAAAACGCACCACAAATAAGTTACAGACATTACAAAAATTATATTATATGTATGTATAATAAAATATCGTCGTTTCGGTGAAATATTAACATGGCAATAAATCAGTATAGAAATATGACCATCTGCAATTACATATCTAAATTGTCTTTTTTGTGTATGGATTTACATATTTTTAATTGATGTTTCGTGTAATTGAATCTCCAATAAATTGACCCGCCCTGACAAAGCAAATTTTCATGCATAAATGTGGCGCGACGATCAATTTTAATTTGTTTCAATATTTTTGTCATTACACCATGTTGTAATAAATATAATATCAATGAATATATTACCATTTATACGGACTATTTACCATCAGTACTTTCGGCGTTGTATTAATTAATTTATAATTTATTTTCAAAAATAATTTTGAACCTTATGCAGCTGTTTTAGTGATACTTTTTTATTATCTTGTATCGAGTGTTTCAAACATGGAATAATTTACTGGCAAGTAATTAATACCTAGTTACCGTTCAAAATTTCTTAGTGCCAATATCTACGCCAACGTGTGTTTCGAGAAGGAAATTGGCTTCATCTGAGCTGATTAAAACTGTATAATCATCTCCAGATGATGCCAATTTGGTTGGCGGAACGCACGTCGTGTGCAGTATAGTGTTTTGGTGTTATGTGGAAAACTACATCAGTGTTATCTTCACACCAACGGTTCCAAACTCTTTCAAGACTACTTACAAATTCACAAACGGGTTCGAGCAGCAAACGTTTTCAAATAGATTGTGTACACATAGTGAAGATTAATTAATCAAACTAATTATGCATATGCAAAAAACATATCTAATTCTCTTTCCTTTCCGAAGGATATCTTTACTGAATTTAGTAAAGAAAATAGGTATTTGGCTCACAAGTGATCAAATTAAATCATTTTCTTCAGAAGTGGGACACCGTCCATATTGATCTATATGTAAAGGCTATCATCAAATTTCCAACGTCAAATGTCTATTATATTAATTGAAAAGTTACCAATTTTCAAGCTGTGTGAAAAGTAGCAGTAAAACAGGTGTGAAAAAATCCCCTGAAAGAATAGTTATTACTAACCTCCATACTTTTGTATAATGATTGCCTTTCTACACATTGCATTACAATATAATATTACTTTTGGATTACTTGATTAAATATAATTTTTTAAAATCAAATTGGGAAAAGAACCGTAGCGTAATGGGTATGTTTATATTAATTTGTCTACAAGAACCTGTAATTTATACAACTGGATATTTGAAAAAATACAAACATGCCAAAGAAAGACATTCTAAATCTCGATGTAGCCTGTGAGTGCTTTAATTGAACACAAACAGCAACATGACAAGCTAATATATATCTACGTAGCAAACGTTCATGAATACAGCGAATGTTTTCGAAAAAACAGTTCAATGGGTCGTAAGGCAAGGCAAGCAATAAACGTTCTAACCTGACAGGCCAGAGCTCGGCTGAGAGAAGGGGAGAACCACTTTATTACTAGCGCCGTAGTAAAAACTTTGACCTAATGTCCCGCCTTGCAATTTGAACAGACAAGGCAGTTAAAGGTGAGAAGATGCGATATGCCTTGCGAACTCGTGTTTCATGCAGTGCTCACATAAACAGTTTTTACGTGACCATGTGGGAAATGGGAAAATGGCAAGTATCATTATGATTAGTCTTTGTCTGTGAACAAATCGCATGTAAACAGAAACGGAACAAACACGTGAACAAGATAACGTGTTTATAAAACTGATCAGTCAATTGTGGACTGCTTTGAAATAGAAAACTTATTTCTTTTATAATTTTACAATATTACACCACCATTAACTGTTTGACATTTTAAGTGACCTTTACAAGAATAATATTCCACAGAAGTTCCAGTTAAATATTATGATCGCTCGAATTAAATTTGATACTAAGTAAAATGCAAACATTAATACTATTAAATTAGATAAAAACTAACCACTTCAGTTTGACAATTCCTTAGACTAGGAAAGAGAGGGGACTCGCAATCACTGCGTGAAGCAAATTTTCACCAGTCTAAGTTGTAATTCTCTTTAATTTCTTCTCGCTCCTATTTGTATACTAACAGGCACAACAATGTACTACTACGCCAGTCTCACAATAACACAGAGTTTTATTATACACACTCAAATTGCAAAAGAATTAACGATGTAACATCCAATGTTTGCCACCAACTCAATAGAAAATGTGACCAAATGCGGCACACGAAACTATAAGACGCAAGTCGTCAATTACGAGTCCCACTCTTTCCTGGTCTAGGGACAACTATGCGATAGATAATTGCTGAACCAAATTGACGTCGTCTATGTATTCCCAATTATATTTAAATCATCGTGGTGATAATTTCTATACAATATTCCTGTAGTTATTTGTGTTTTCATATGTGGAAATTTATTTATTTTTTGTTTTCTAATAACACATACCATAATTCGAAATGTTAACATATAGGTGGATGTTTGCGTGTCCTTCTAGTTAATGAGGTTTTCTGGGTTTTCATAATTCCTTCACGTTGGTGGTAAGAGTTTACCAATCTAAGTCGTTCCTGGGCGCTAGTGCGAGTGACAGAATAATAATATACCGTATATACTCTCTACTACACAAGTATGTCAGACTGATCCTAACTCAACTCGGTATTACAATACCACTATTTATTTGAAGGAGATGTCGAAACTACTACTCCACGGCAATGTGCCCCAATTGACGTCGCATTACTCTGCCATCTGCATGGGGGGTCGCCACATACTTCATCGAGACCAACCAGCTGACACTGACCGCGTATTACTGTCAGTCAATGACAGACACTGACCGCGTCTGTCAATTTCACAATAATTGTCAGACGGATAGTAGCAGAGACCGAAAGAGGGCACTACGGTGTGTTTCTCACCACTACTAATACTACTACTATTGTTGATAGATATTATGAAGAAATGTATATTAATGTTGCTAAAATTCCTGCAGATATCTGATTTTCCTTACATGTGTACAGGATATTCACCTATATTTTGAACTAAAATGAATGGTCATCAAATGTAAAATGAACATGATTTCGAAAAGTTTCTGTAATTTTTATGCTTTCCCGTTAACTTTTCTGTTTGTTAGAATGTCCGTTCTTTACGTAGTCATTAGTCAATACACAAAAAAAATGCCATGCCCTGCTATTATATAGAATGTTTTAATATGAAATATCTTGAAAGTGCTTAGAAATAATTTATTAAAAACATATATTTTTGAAAACAAAAGAAAAACGTCTTTCCAGATTTATGAAAATGTGCAGTATGTTCTATTTAAAAAAAAAATCAAGTTTATCATGTAATTTTGGTCTCATATACCCAATTGTGTTTCTGATAGCATATTTTGAATCAGAAAAATATCTTAAAATCCGTATTCGTACACAGTAAAAAAAGACAAATGGTAAAATTACTAAATGATAATCGTAATTTGCTGCAGTGCTATTTTTAACACGAACTGGGTAGTATAATAACTAAACCTTTAGAACTCATATTACACGAACGATATACCCGCCAAGTTTGTAGAAGTACTCATAAATTGTAGTAAAATTTACAAAACCCCGTGTTAAAAATTAATCAATCCGCCATAAATACGGAATAATTACACGGTGAATAATTAACTATTACACATTACCTTGTAAAATCTACTGTGTTAAATTACTTTTATGTAATGTAATAATACACCGATATGTCTAACACTAAAAAGTGTGGACTATATACACACTGATGAGTGTGGATTCAGTGTTAAAATCAGTCGGATTTTTTTACTGTGTAAATTTTTCTGTTAAAAAATTAAATATTAAGGAGTTAGAGATAACTAGTTCTAAATAACTGTGAACATCCTGTACATGTGGGAACTGACTATTTGATCGCTGGCGTGTTCAACATACACTCACAAATACACACATACATGTTTACCTTAAGTTGTGAGGCTACCTGAATTTTAAGAGTGTTGTGGGGACTTTGAAGTTACATACACACAAGGATTGGTCACATCTTCCTCATTCTGTGGGTACTTGTAACTTATTCAAACACTCGCTCTAACTACAGATATTCACCATTTAAGTTGTGGGGACGGTCCTCATAAAGATATCTGAATTAAAATGTGTTCATTGGTCCCCTTTACTTATGTTAATACCATCTGTGTTTGGTTGGTCCCCACAACAGTAGCATAATATATTTAGGTGTGTAAAGTTTCCATTACGTCCCCACAACAATATAATATATGTAGCTACTGTTGTACATACATACTGAGTACTGTATATACATACTGAGAATGTGTTTGATATGCTCATATCCATTTTTTTAAATTGGGCTTATAAATTTTAATGTCACAATCGGCCTATAGGACCTTATATATTTTTTATTCATATACTGTCACGAACGTAGATTTTCAATTTTACTGATTATAAACGCCACACCCTATATTCCTTTTCTTTCTCTTTTCCTGATGAAGAAGCAATATTAGCTTCAAAGCTTGAATAGAAAAAAAGAGTGAACTTTTTTCTTTCCACAACACTGCTATACCCCGTTAAAACTTTCTTGTCTTAACTTAGCCAGTCTGGCTAACATTCACAAATATATATAATATATATACACTTATTGTGGTCAAAACTCGATGGTAATGTATTGCTATGTCAGTTATTATAAGAGATACAGAAAAGAGAAGTTTTGTTGAATTTAGGGTATGCTGATTTCATATATGTTTTTAATTTTACTCTTACTTACTCTTAATCTTTTTTAGTTTTCATGATATTTGGAAAAAACCAAAAACTGCCAATTTGTTTTTTCTTCAATAACACTGCAGGCGTTCATTTGACAAGGTTTAGGCTTGCTCATTATCAAGTCACTTTTATACAGAGAAACTTTTGTGGTCAGTATCAATTGCTGATAAAAATTTAAATACATTAAATATAAATCCTCGTTTGCTGATGATTTTGATATAGATAATAACTTTTCCGATAGTGAACTAGATGTTAATTTCATGCAGTGTAACTTACATATCGACAAATTTACTCCTAGCGATCTCCAGATGGCTTTAAAAAGGTTAAAACCTAAATTCACTAAAGGACCGGACGAGATTCCAGCATTTGTGGTTAGTGATTGTTCTTCTGTTTTTGTTGAACCGCTTTGCACCATCTTTAACATGTCATTAAAATCAGGCATATTTCCATCAGTTTGAAAAAAATCAAGAATTTGTCCTGTCCATAAAAAAGGTACTAAAGATGTTATCGAAAACTACGGGCAGATTACGATAATATGTACGTTTGCCAACAAAGTATTCGAAATTGTTTTGCATGAGGTACTGTAACCTCATATCTAGGGTCAAATTAGCTGCCATCAGCATGGTTTCCTAAAAAATAGATCAACTGTCTCTATCTATTTTGTATTACACAATTTATTTCCAACTATTTGCACCTAACCTTAATGGTTAGGTGGACGTGATATATACAGATTTTAGTAAAGCTTTTGACCAAATAAATCATAAGTTCTATGTCTAGATCTATGTAAACTTAAGCGATTTGGCTTATCCGTACCTTTGCTGAATCTTTTCACGTCATATTTTAGCGAGAGGATACAATACGTTGAATGTAGTGGTTACAAATCGTCAATGATTTCGGTAACATCCGGAGTCCCCCAGGGCTATTCTTGGACCCCTTCTTTTTGTATTATATATTAATGACACTGAATGATTGGGAAGTGTCTTATCTACTATACGCAAATGATATGAAGCTATACTGTAACATTTTTTCTAGTACAGATTCCTTTCATTAGAATAAAATTATTCACAGCCTACCTTTCTATTCAAATTACAGTTTTTCTCGAATAGTGTTCCTTAGATAAAATATAAATCAAACATGTGACATATCGTTGGAAAGCTTATTTCAAGGGCGATCACACGAAATAAAAATCCGAGATGGCCGCCATAAGAAAAATAAAAGTTACACACATAACTGCAAAATAAAAGACGATCGACAGTTGATATTGACCACAAAAGTTTCTCTTTAAAAAGTGATTTGATAATGTGCAAGTCTATAACTTGTCAAATGAACGCCTGCTGTGTTATTGAAGAAAAAAGAAATCACCAGTTTTTTGTTTTTTCGAAATATCGAGAAAACTAAAGAAGATAGAGTAAAATTAAAAACATAGGTATTTGAAACCAACATAAAATTCTACAAAACTTCTCTAATTTAACCGTTTCTGTATCTCTTATAATAACTGAGATAGCAATACATTGGACACAGTGGATACTATAAATTGTTTTAATTCAGTACCCGTCAGTTACTAATTTTGAGTATTTTGCTGGACATGCTAATAGGTAACGTCTAATTTTTTTCTTAAATGAGTAGGTACCTATTCAAAATTTTGTAATTAAATAATAATACACAATTTATAAATTGCTTCAATCATATATAATAAATTCAAATCTCCCGCAATTTTTAAATAGTTGACGTGACGTAGCAGGAGGTACAGCTTGCTTTAGCTGTGGGGACTTCTCATCGAATAAAAAAATGTGTAAAAACTGACTATCCAGAAGTTGTAAGGACATGAGTCAGTGTTATTCCAAAATTAAAAGAGTATAGTCGCACAACTGGAAAATTTAGTTAGTGGTAGGTAGGTACCTAATGCAGTTTATAGGAATTCAAAATGAATGATGACAGCTTTTTAAAAAAGGGAACTTTTCTCGCAGTTAGAAGTCCCGAAGGTAAGTAAAGATAAAAGATAGGTTTTTATCTTAATATATTAATCGGTTATTGGTGTACTAATAGCAAGGCACCTGCTTACTGATTAAAATTTTTAAAGAAGTACCTACGAAATATCATCATAACAGTGTTAACATGTAAATATTTTTCCCAGAACACTCATATAACTACCTATATTTATACCTATATCAAAACAGTATACGAGAAAATAGACCATTTTTTTTAAAATTTGAATTTAATAGGTAACCGTCATGTGTGTGTATTAGGTCCCCACAAAATTATAATGGTCGTAAGAGGAGGTAGGTAGTAATGGAAAATTAGGTATACCTACCTACTTACCTATTCCTAAATTAATCCGAATGTAATATATTAATATGGACGTTTCTAACCTGTTATATGTACAGGGCGTCTTAAATAATTTCCTATATACATTTTTCTGAAAAAGTATACGAAATACGGAAAATAATGAAAAACAAAAGCCTTTTGTTTTTAAATAAAAGTTTAACTTTTAGCAGTTTCTTATATACAGGTGGTTCAGTGTTTTTGATCCAGATATCAATTTTTTTTTTTTTTTTTGATAGAACATCCTATGTTTAATTATGATTTTTAATTTCCCTTAAAATTTTAGGTCGACATTGTTATGCCTATAGGTGTAAATACCCTATACCTATACCTAAATGTTACAGTTTCGAAAATATTAGCATTTAAAGAAAAAATACTTAGGCAACCTTTGCTTAGGCGTATTTTCGTTCCGTTTCCTAAACGTTTTCCCAATGTAATCGCCTCTTCCGTAAACCTCTGCAAAATTTTCGTCGATCGCCGTTTGGCAAATGAGACACGGATAGCGCAGTCCTTTGTTCGCCCGCTTAATAGTCCCGTTACGCCCGCCGAAATCCCGACTTTTTGCGGGACTCCTCGACCCTTTCTCTAATTTTTACGGCTTCGAGAACCGCTTCAGACGAAAGTTCCGTCCTTTCTCTAATCCTATGGGTTTTTTCTCGGGACCGTACGACCGCTCCTTTTATGACTATTTCCTCTTTGAAAATCTCGAGCGACTTCCATCTCACTTTTTTTCTTCTTTTAATTGCCTATGTGAGATAGGACTAACGGCAAGCCCCTCCCCTAGGAGAACTATCAAATTAATTAAACTTCAAGAGGTTATTTTCCTACGAGAAATATTGCCAACGGAATCGATAGTATACTGACTGCCAAGCACTTCTGAATACCAAAGTACTGAAGCAAAATGCTTTTCCAATTAAAATATCGGTAAACATAGATTTATAAGACACGTGTTCAATCAGCGCAAATAATAACAAGTTGACAGGGTCGATAGTGCAATTCTTAAGTAGTCTGATTTCAAACTTGGAAGTGCGGAGTTCAAATCCCGCTCGATGCAACTTTTTTTTCATTTTACTTTTTAATTCCAATTATAGTGTTTAGTTATTCTGTTTTATTGTCCGTAGTTTTTATTCTTTCTGCAGGTAAAGTTTGGAATTAATTCGTTAATTTTGGCAGTCTGTAAAAATTCATAATTTAAGCTTATAAAAGTAAATAGGTATCTACTATATTAATTTGCTGCAACAATTATGACGGCAATATATTTGGTAACAGAAACATTGTAGATAGATATGGATCGCGAACACATATTGCGAATAAAATTGTTTCACCTAGGTATTTAAATTTTAAAACTGAATGTTTTACCATCAAGAATAGAGTATTTTCTCCCATTTCTAGTTTGTCATAGATTTTTAATGTCTGATCTAGGCATTAAAGCTGTAGGACCTCCCCCTCTAGTTCACAACAACAAAAAAAGAACAGAATGTTTATACATAATTATTGTTAAAAAGTTCAAAAACACGGCTCACTACATTATCCTAAAACCATAATAATTGAAAAGTATGGGCCATGTCCCCAGAACAGCTTCCAATGTATATTTCCGTTACACTTCTAAGACGACTATGAAATAAATATATCATTATTGCAAGATTTATTTAATTTTGCAGATGGCGCCACCGTACAGTTCATTTTGTAGTCCCCATAACGAATTTTATCTATAAAAGAAGTGACACACCAGTAGTTTTTATGTAGTTACGGGGACTTTAAAAACTGCCCTCTAAATATATATAACAAATCTTCTATAGATATTAAACCCAATTTCTTGATACAAAAACTAGTTGTAGATGATATGTTAAAATTTGGCCATGATAACTTAGAAAATAAATGAGGAAACTGATTTTTTCTTGTGGGGACAGGTGTATGTCCCCACAATAATGATTTTCGCGTGTACGTCCCCGCAGGTCTGGTTTAATTCACACACATTTCCCCACAAGTTATGCAAAACGTACGCACCCATATACATTTCAGGCTTATCCAATGTTATCTCAACTTGACGCAAACACGGGACAGCCTGCATATGTGCGAATTTATCAAACAATCGAGAGCTTACATCCTTTACCTAGGATTACGTGGTGTTTGCCTTATTCGTAGGATTTTCCTGGTGCTGCGATGAAGTCGTTAACGTGAATAATATTATAATTCACCTCTAGCTGCTCTCATCGCAGGTAAACTGTATAATTAAGTGGAATAGTTCGCGCCACCTTGCTTTCAGTTTTCAGCCAGATTAGGGCTATAACTTATCCCAATGATATTCGAATTACGCTGTAGTCTGTTGTAGACAATCACACAAGTTAGGATTTATGCCAATATTATTCGTAATAACTTCCAGGTATTTCGGGATCTGCAGCACCTAATAAACTGAAAGTTGTAGAACCTTGATATCCTTTTGCACATTTCTTTAGTAGTAAACAAGTTGAAATACCCAAACCGTGCTCTTTCTCAAGCTCTTCATAATTTTAGCATTACGACATATGGAAAAAACTATGTAGATGATAGAATATTCAGGGTGGAAAAAAGTCAGGAAAACAGTTGCGACAGCGCTCCGACACGTCGATTTTCTTTTTTATTGCTAAATTTTTAATCTAATTCACTAATTTACAGGGTGGCTCAAGGGAAGTTACAGACTAAAGTAATAATGTTTTAAATAGAACACCCTATGACAATTAAAACATTAAACGTACGTAGACAGACAGAAAGAGGGCACTACGGTGTGTAACGTACGTTACTTATGTTTTTATATTAATTACTAAAAAGTAGAAATTTGGTATTAACTACAAGGGTTTTACTGTGGGGGTATTAAACATAATCAATGGAATTGAAAATCATTGGCTGAAATAGTCGATAAGAATTAATTAGATGAGCAACTGACTGGATTCGAGATTATCGGATAGACTATGTTTTTGAAGAAAAAAGACCAATGTTAACTGCTGTCACGCAACTGATTAATGTAGAAAATATTAATTATTATATTTAATAAAATATTAAAATCTCAATTTCATTCAGTTGCGCCTTACTAAATCCTTCAGGCAATGGTCAAATATTTGATAGCCCGTAATGCTCAATGGAATGAATTTCCATTGAGCATTTGCTAATTTCTTAAGATTTTACCTTTAATTATAACCTAATGAAGTGTCTCTTTTCCTTTACATTCAATCCAATGCAAAGGAAATAACCATAGGCGTCGTTTATCAGGGACAAGAGCGGACAATTGTCCCCCTCCGAATTATGTGAAGTTCAATAAAAATAAATATAATCGGAATTAGTGTCTAATATGAAGATCTGCCATGACTGAGGATAGACTCTCTGGACTTTGTATGAACAGTTATTTGGGTCTGAATGAAGAAATTTAAAATTCCCAATTTTCCAGTTGCTCTTAAAAAACTTATGACTGCAGTATTTGTTTTATATATGATACGTTGTTAGTATTGTTTATGTATTTTTTCGCGATATTGCCGAAGTTACGTTGTACTTAGTATTTATAGAGAGAGAGATAGAGAGATAGAGATAACTTTTATTCATAAAACCTTTACAGGGTAGGAAACGTCACAACTACATAGATATATAGAAAATACACAGTAAAAACATTAGTAACATAAAATTTAAAAGATTTAGATTACACATGTAACCAAACAAAAAAATACACAATATATGGTGTCAAGTGTCATAAAATTCACGCAAAGAGTAAAATACTCTACAGCATAGGAAAGCTTTTAGTTCCTTTTTGAACTTTTTAACATTGCTAATAATTTTGATATTGTCTGGTAACTTATTATAAATATCGTCACAGAGGTAAAATGGTCCCTTTTGAAAGGTACTTAAAGTAAATTTTTGGATACGAATATTATTTGCATTTCGTGTACTATGGGAATGTAATGTGTCACATCGAGGAAAATTTTCTGGATAAAGTTTAACAAAGACGGCAGCTTCATAGATAATAATTGAGTAAAAAGTAAGTAAATCATTTTCTCTGAAAGTATCCTTACAGGAGTCTAAAGGATTTAAGGAAAAGATTAATCTGATAATTCTCTTCTGCAAAACAAAAATCCTATGTGCATGCGTGGATGCTCCCCAATACAGAACCAAATATTTCAGGTGTGAATAGGCAAGTGCAAAATATACATTCATTAAATATTTCCTAATCATCACATTTTTTAAATGTGATGATTAGGAAATTGGTTTTGTTCATTTTATTATATATTTAAAGGTATACAAATCTGAATATTTTTGCCCCCCCTTGCAAATTGTATAACGACGCCCATGGAAATAACCTGATGCAATAAATACTGACATACCTAGGATAGATAACAAGAAACACAAATACTGCATGATTTCAAAGGACACATCTTATGATTAATGAAACACATCACAGTTTAACCTTTTTGGCATAATACATGAACGTATGTAGGAATTTACAAAAGGAACTAAATAAAGTACCTAAAAAGACACATCATATACATGTATCTATGTCTTACACAAGCTGTTAGGTAACGTACCTTTTTATTGTCGAAGGTTATTATCCACGCGTAATGACTGTGTTAATTTCTTACTGCATCATCCTTGCTGTTACTTTGACATAAAAACTAATAATAATATTGACCACAATTACTAACACCGGTTATGTATTCGAGAAAGAGTAATATGGCATATTTTTCAAACAACCTATCATGCGCGACCTTGCGAAGATATAAACGAGAAAAGTTTTATTATTTTACATATTTTTGATAAATTACTCTGTAAGTCGGTTTACGGGACACTTCTGGTTTTATAAATGATCGAGTTTTTATCGCCTGAAGCCCGTCGACCGAACACGCGCTTTTGCGTAGACGCGAAAATGCGGGTTGTTGGAACCTGCCCGGAAATGCGAGGACGAAATATTTTCATACGGCTGTTAAGTTTGTTACGAAGATTTTCGATTAATCCAGTTGTTTTATTTAAAATGTTTGTTTCAAAATGTTATTTGAAAAAAAAAGAGTGCACTGTTTATTCCATATACTTATATAATCTCAAGAATTTAACCGTAAGTCTGAGATTTGTGTGGGTTCTCATGTGGCACATTATGTATCAAAACAGAAAAAACAGAAGTGTATGCTTCATCATCATTTATTTATCACTAATACTAAACGGCAGGCATCTGTCGAGACTTATTAGTCTCCCCGGTGCAGGGTAGGTCTAATGTTTGAGACACTCAATAAGGGTTTATTCTGAGATCTGTACGGTACATACTAGGAGAACTAAGTTCGAACGGAGAAGTCGAAACAGCTGTCTGTTGCTAGGTATTAGGTGCGAAAGATGGTGATGACGATGATGGTGATAATGGTAATTCTGTCTTTATACCTTGTAATTTTAAACGAAGAAAAATACTGAGATATATATAAAAATACTAGAGATATATAGATAATTCATAGTTTGTTTCTTTTGGGATTACACCACCTGTAAAATAACAAAAAACAAAAGACCAGAAGTATACAAATTAAATATTCAAAGTGTAGTAACAAGGCTAACTTGTAACGTTTACCCCAAAAAAAAAAAGGCGTTATTAAGAATATCTTAGAGAAAAACAATTATCCTACCTAATGATTTTGTTGAAGAAACATTTATAAAAATTGAAAATAGGCAAAATAATAATATTCCCAGAATAAATAGAGAAAATCCAATAACAACCATTAGAATTTCTTATATTGCAGAGATATCTAACAGACTTAAGAGACTTGGTAATGATTTTAACATAAGAAGGACATTTAAAACGAAAAATACTTTAAGATTAATACTTACTAAAACAAACCAATTAATAATGATCAACATTCAAAAAGTTGTATTTACCAGATTCCTTGTGAATGTGGCAAATATTATATTGGTGAAACATCTACCATTACAAATAAGGATCTGCGAACATAAAAATTATGTTAAGGATTACCAAGTTGTTAAGTCTACTTTAGTAAAACATATATGGGGTAACGGTCACCGAGTTGATTGGACATAGGCTAAAGTTTTATAAAAAGTAGAAAAATCGGTTAAAAGAAAATTAAAAGAAAGTGCTTTCATTAAACTTAATGGCGATAATTATTGTATCTCATCAGAAACAATATTCATAGATCAAACATGGCTTCCTCTACTCCCAAAGGACGTTACCAATGGAAAGTTAATAATATCATAGTGATCAGTGCATGTGATGATAATTTAAATTAAAAATGTCAATCTAACAAAAATTACTTTTCATACAAAGAGTTCTACCGTTCTATCGTACAAACATTCTACCGACGAAGAGTTGAGGAACAACTCGAAACGTACCTATAGAAGAAAGCTAGTTGATTGTTTAATTTATTTTAAATTTTATTATAATAACTATTTTATTTAGACATATTTTAGAATATGACATAATATTATAGAAATTTGTATAAAACTGAAAAAACACTGATGAAATTTAGTTAATATTTCAAATTCTATTTTATCATACATTATACAGTGGAAGTCTGCCTTGTTACTACACTTTGATTATTTAATTTGTATACTTCTGGATTTTTGTTATTTTACAGGTGGTGTAATCCCAAAAGAAACAAACTATGAATCATGAAAACGCACAACAAATAAGTTATAGACATGATATATAGATAATATCTAATGTTGTTGACCAAAAAGTTACATACCCACTTTACCTGATACTTGCTATTTATTGAAATATAAACACTGATTTTTAAAATTTGTCCTTACAAATATCATAAATGTAGCATTGAAAGAATTTTAGAACCAAACCCTGGTGAAGGTGAATAGATATTGCAGAAAAAAGTATGGGAAACCCCACGGCATAAAATACTTGAATTTATCCTTGAGAGACGGACAAAAAAGTATTAGAACTTGTAATTCCGTAAATTTACTTATAACTACGTAATTTGTTCCTACTTACGCCCGAAAAGTTTTCCGAAACGGCTCAACTCGTCCAGAATAACTTTCATACAGCGTTAAGGCTCGTATATAGAATATGCTAATCCATAAATTCGCCAATTCTTCCTTCCAACTCAACGGGCGGCAAACTTGAGTAATAACTTCGCCCAAGTTAAATTTCTGTCCGCCATCCTCTCTAGGCGGATTTGCAGCTGCAATATCTGCGATAACTCCATTGTTCTCCGACAAACTATGTGTTGCAATAACGATGCTCTTGGTGGTTTTCAGCCAAAGCATATTTCGTCAGACATAAAAGTCGACTTCAAAGCGGCAGAAAAGCTCGACAATAACGCGATCCTAACACAAACCGCCCGTTTGTAATAACGGGAATAGGAGCTGGGGACCCCCAATTCACTTTAGAAAGGCCCCAGACTTTTTACGAGCCTGCTCTATTTATTCCCTATTCGACTTAAGCATAGTTGGATAATCGTATTGGGTACTGCTATCGACACTCAAAAATTATATACGAAGAATATTTCGGTTTGAAGTTTATTTAAGATTGGCAATTCAAGTTTCTGATGGAGGCACTTAGCCTGTAATTTTTGGTATAACGATTTCTGTGAATAAATAAAAAGAGGCTGTACTTAAGAAGAGACAGATATGACTAAAGAAGAAAGTCGTTTTGATGTTTGATGTGAAACGTTTTGATGTGAAAGATGTTTAGTTAGGATAAACATCAGTAATATTGGAAAAAATGTGTATATATCTATTTATTTATTATTTTGTGTCTATCTATCTTATATATAATAGCAGTAGGGTAACAAATAAAACAATTCATAATTAAATTCTAAGCATAAATAAAACAGTGGATAAATTCATTTGCTCAACAAACTTAATAAGTTGGTACCACGAAGTGGTAAAAATATCAAAATCATCCAGAAATGCATTAACTGTTTTTATAATCTCGCTTGAGTATATAAACCAAGATTTGTATTGGTTTAAATGTAACAGTTCAGTCGATCTATTTGTATAGTTTGGAACATTCAAACTGAAAGAAAGCAAATCACCACAATCTATTTTTATTTTACCATTAAAAAGATTTTAACTAAATTTTATATATATAGTATATTTTTAATATTATTTATTGGCTTATTTAACTGTTTATAGGGTGTTATAGTTAAACATGCGGCAAAAATTCAAGAGGTCATTCCTTGGACTACTCTAAGGATATTTTATTCTTTGATGATTTTTGAAAAAGCGCTTTGTTGCGAAGATATAAGGCGAAAAAAATTTTCCACAAATCCAATTTTGGTATTTTTCACATTATTAATGTAGGTGAAATAAAAGTATGGCGTACTACACTAGACGTATCAAGTGGGTGTAACTCAATAATAAACGACCCTGGTGTTTTTAAAAGAGTTCGGGAGTCTATGAAGATTGGATGGTTGCATTCGAGCTGGAGGTAGCTATTTTGAACAATTCTTGTAGGTTCAGAAATGTTACATGTAATTTTTAGTAATAAATTGTTATTTGTTGAACATTTTTTTCGCCCTATATCTTCGCAACAAAGCGCTTTTTCAAAAATCATCAAGGGATAAAATAACCTTAGAATAGTTCAAGGAATAACCTCTTGAATTTTTGCCGCATGTTTAACTAACACCCTGTATATTTCTTTATATAGGAATTAAGCCAAAAAGTTAAATATGTACGAGACATTTAATATCATTTAAAAGATGTAGATAACACTATTCGAAAGAAAAATCTATTAAAGACAATAAGTTGAGGTTATATTAAGAAATGCTGTTGTAATTCAATGTTGGGGGGTGCATATAGCACGTAGGTAATTGTTTTCGACATATCTTAAAAATAATATAGTTATTCTTAGGTTATAGATAATGAGGAAAATTAAAAACTTTATTGAACCATAATATTTGATAATTTCATTAATAATTTATCTCTTAATTAACTTTTTGGCTTAATTCCTGCAATATAAGTGTCAAAGATTTCATTCCCCTTATATTGCAGTCTATCACCATACACGTATTTATTTGTAGGTATATATGAACTTAACATATATGTATAATAACATATTTTAAGCTGGACTGTTTCTAATCTATTATGCAAGGAACACAATGAGGGTTTCACACAATGCAGCAGTACTCTGAGCAGGAACGTAGCAAGAGATTTGTATAATAAAATGACTGACATAAAGTAACAGATTTGTATTTTAATAAAACCACATAAACTTAAACATTTACACAAAATATCCTCAATATGGACAGTGAATCTCAATGTATTTTATGTAGTGAATCGAATCTGTAATTTATTTTTTTAACACTATTACCAACTACTATTAAATTGGTTAGGAGTAAATTCGGGAAATTATATGACGTCTGTAAGTTATTTTAAATCCGCATGTCAAGGTGATATTAGAATATTCTGGGTTTTCCAATACTTAACTTTGTTCAATAACACTCCTTAATTTTCCTTAAACATTACTAGTGTCCCAACCAACACAACTTGATATATTTTTGGTAGAATATAGAACATCCTTGGTATATTTTTGGTTTTACGTAATTTTTATTCCTTTTTTACACATAATCGTACGCTTTTGAACATTTTACTAATATAACAAGTTAAAGTGACATAATTTTAATCTATAAACAACTAATAAAGTTATAATAGAAACAGTAATTTTTTCGTTATGAATAATCAATTAAAAACAATCATCACTAATTTGTTTCCGACGATTTTCTTTTAATATATAACCTGATAAATAATAAATATATTTTTTAAATATATTAACATTCATATCCTAGTCATATTATTGATATTTATATACTATTGATGAGGAATAGTTAGGGTGGTATTATTACGTGGACTGCAAAGTATAACAAGGTATAGCTAAGTAACACAGGTCCTTTGACAAACCTAAGAAGCTTTCATTGGAGTAAATAATTGATTTATTTAACTTACAATCTACTTAAAAGATCACGATCTAAAGAAGATTCAACCGATATACACTTCTACAGTTTTATAAAGATTAATAAAATGTCTAAAATAAAAAACACATATCCAACATCTGGAAAATCCTACTTAGAGAGTGGATTACAAAATTCAATAAAAACAAGCTAACAAAATATCGGTCAAATCTAACCATGTAAATCTAATGTAATCAAAAATAAATCTACCATATTTGAACGATATGCATACCTACACTGGACGGATTTCTTTGGCAATATTTACGAATTAAAATGGAACAAATAATGACTTTTGGGTACTTAGTTGAATAATTTGTGAATTTGTAATTATTTTTGAAATTATCATGGAAAAATTGACATTTACTTTAATAACTTAAAAAATCCACCATTTTTTCAAATTATTAAATTGCTGAAATTTCAGCTACCCAGGAAATGGAAGGTATAAAAATAAGGAGGAATTAGGCACCATACAGAGCAAAAGGGAAGGACTGAGACATTAACACTTGTTTCTAAACTAGTAGGTATGATTGTAGGTTGTATAAAGGCACTGTAATTGTAGGTACCTATATCACTATGACGTTTAAGTATCTGCTGAGAAATGTTTGATCTATGTAAGACCCCGCGAGGTATGCTCGACGTTTAAATTAGTATCGCTATGCATTTTGGGAGCCACATCTCAACTGTAACAAGAAACCTATTATAGTTTCATTGAAGGTGCTTCGCAAAATGGTTATCTAATATCTGTAATAGGTTGAACTGAGGGCCAACTTGGGCGTCTTTCAATAGAATGGAAATTGGCTGTGCTATGAATATCTTCAGTAGTCATGTGACGTGAATAGAACAATGTGGGGTTGGAGCCAAAATCCGAGTTAGAACAAAATGTACATTGCACATATTCTAAATGCTCGAATCTCCAATAAAAGACAAATCATCACTTACTTGTAACTGTCGGTTCTCTGAATGTTTCTTTTTTTTAATAAATCAATGAATATATGTTAATTTCTACTGTTATGATATTTAATAAGAAAAGGAGTCTTATTTTCAATAATCGACTAAAATTCTATTTAAAATAATTGCAAATATGATTTTTCTGTAGCTTAGAAAATTTAAAAAATTCAATATTTATTCAATGTCTGTAACTTATTTATGGTGCAGATGTATGATTCATTGTAATTTCTTTTGGGATTGCACCACCTATAAAATAATAAAAGAAAAAACAGGAAACCAGAGGCATTCAAAATAAAGATTGAAAGTGTTGAAAAAAAAAACTATGTTTAATATACAATAAAAGTTAATGACAAATTAACTATATTTCGTCATTGGTTTTTAATTTGACATATAAAATATTGTTTATTTAACGTGTTTAGGTGATATCACAAAAAATATTAAGTATATATACCGAGTACCTCTCGGAGTACCTACATGTTTTTAGTTAAGACTCGCTACAGAGTTTTCTTGAATTAATTTTTCCTATGTAAAGAAGACATCCTGTGATATAAATATATCTACGGCTTGTGACATTTGAGCCGAGATTTTCTTTGTAGTCGTAAATGTATAATACCAGATAAATCTTGCATATATAGTCCATTATATCATTATATCATCCATTATAATCACCAATAAGTAGGCTAAAGGTTGAGACCAGTCAACCTTCAGAATAATAAAATATGAATTTTTCAAAAAATTGTAATTTTCAAATAAAAACATTGCTTTTAAAGCTGCACAAATATACTTTATGTGAGTCAAACAGTAAGTACCCCTCCGAAACGATAAAATACAAATAGGTACGTGAGAAACAAGCGCGTTTCCTCTTGTAATGGATGTGATTCATCAGATTTGAGATTAACCATACGGAGATAAACGTTTTCATCATCAATATGCATTACTAATTGTGTAAAGAGCTATTTGATATCTTAGTATACGTAATGACAATGACCTCAAAATAAAGTGGTAGGAAATAGTATATACAGTGTCTTCCAAATTGGATGTAATAGTACTTGACATAAAAATATTAATGGCTGGTGCGTATTAGAAAAAATGCTGATGATGGTTCTGAAGAGACATAACTTTACTTAAAAAAATAGTCGTAACTTTCGTAAACAGTTGCTATAAAAACTGTAATGTTTTAAATACCCCTTCAGACAGGACTGAAATTTTACAAAATCGAATTTCCAAAATTAGATTTTTCAAATATCTCAAAACCTGATGTTTGAGGCATGTTATTGATCACCAAATTACGCAACTTTGTCTGAATTTTGCCTAGTCACTATAACTGTTTCCAAGTAATCAATGTTACTGCATTCAATTTGAAAACACTACAAAAACATCGAAAGTGCAAATTTGAGCTATTGTTATTCCAAACAGGATGTACACAAAATGTACTATTACCTTTAAAATTTAATGTAAGCAATTAGTTATTTTTATACAAAATGGATTAAAAAACAAGAATTTCTGTCAGTTTTGCAAAGTATCTAACAACCATTTTTACAAACCCTAAGATATAAATCATTGCTCAAATACAACTCCCATATATCTTTCTTGGATTTTCACTCGGCTTTTCATATAGTTTAGACCAACAAACTATTGCTCAACTAATTTTAGCAGCTTCAGAATCCAACCAAACATTTGTTCTACTTGTTACTTAAAAGCTATGATCCTTTAACAGAGCCTGTATTTTATTTGTTAAAATTATGGGATAGTAAAGTTTTTGGAAGCCTAATTTTCTAGTGCTTTAATTTTTGTTGAAGATATTTATTATATCTAAATTCATTAAATCAGTACTTGACTAAAAGCTGTATTAAATAGACCTTCACTTTTAACAATAATTTAAATAATAATTATGCAAAAAAAACATTTTCAAATAATTAGATAAAGATATGTATACAAAGCTCTGTCACTTTCACTTTTCACCAATTCAATACGACTATATATTGCTGTATAACTATTATAATACACTGAATACCTACAGTGAATTCCAGTCATATTGCTACAAATAAACAAAAAAATGTAAGGTTGTCACAATTATTGCATACCTAACTTGTTCTAACTCTTTATATCTTTCCTTTATATAGGAATTAAGCCAAAAAGTTAACTCTGAGATAAATTATTAATTGTTGGAGGGGGGGGGTGCATATTGTACGTAAAGTAGTTGTTTTCGACATATCTTAAAAATAATAAAGTAATTTCCAATAAACCAATAAATAATATTAAGAAAATACCATTGTTCTAACTCTATTACTCAGTATATTAAGTTCATTTAACAACTTTCTATGTTAAATGTTACAATAATAGCTTTACGTCTCATTCAAATCACAAGGATTAACCAAGTCTAGGACTCGTGTGGGAGAGGGGGCGGTATATTAATAGTCACTAGGCCTCAATTGCACCTCAGGAACGACTTATGTTCATAATTCCTAACCATCAAGCAGTACTGGAATGAGGCGGAAATCTGGAAAACCTCATTAGTTAGAGAGACAGTCAAACATCAGCAGATGGTAATCCCTCACATTAACACCAAGCCGACATGCTTGAACAGGCTTTTATGTACGAGTAGACAATTTAATTAAAAAATTTGCAGTGGAACGGGGATTCGAACGGGGCCTTCAATATTTCATCACAATTTGCAAGCGGAAGTGCAGAAGAATAAATAAAAATTGCAAGACAAACTACTTATTTACGAAATTCCTTATTTGGCAATCTACTAACTAGGAGGTGCCTAGACCAAAATGCAGTTATGTATTACCATAAATTATCATTGAAACGTTTAAAATGCCGGAGAAGCAATTAATTTTATAAAAATTTCAGAGAAGCATTAATTTAAATGTCAAGAATATCTAGGAAACTTAATTGTTGGTAAATAACTTTGTGCCTATATTAAAAAAGTCTATCACCTTATTGTGATTATAGGTTAATAAGGAGCAAGCTATTTTTCGTCTAGGTTTCGTAATGGTACAAAAATAGACCATGAATTCACAATTTCATATAGGGAACTATTTCTGTATCTACAGACCCAAATATCCAAATGTAAGTACCCAAATAAAAAAATATTATCAAATTTTATCTGATTTTTTTACCTTAACACATTAAGGCATGCCCCTTATGGGGCATTCTTGTGGACATATCTCCTACTATTAAAGATGGACATATTAATCCTTAAATCAGTACATTTGCCAGAGAAAAGAGAAAAGCACTCTATTCAAACATATACAAGGTGTTTAATTTCTGATAATTCCGGTGAATCCAAAAGTGGTTTTATTTTTTTTTTAAATGCAGTTTTTTGCTCCATAGTCATGTTTCAAGATGAGTTGATATCTTAAAAAAATACATATTACAAAACAAATAAAATATGTGATACATAAAAATAACTAAAAAGTCTGTTAAAATCTTCAATTTAATTGTCATACTATTTTATATAAAAAAATGTGTACCGCTAAGCTGATCGAATTTGAATCAAACATTGAAATATCCGCGCACCCAATGCGCTATGATTCTCCCATATGATTTACAGTCACGTGGTATCTCAAATTTCCTATTTAAAGCATTATAGCTGTCAAAAAGGCATCTTTTGCGTCTTTTATTTCCATCAGCATCAGCACCAGCACCAGCACGAGTAAGTAACTGACAAGCAAGCTCCAGTTTCACTTAGCTGCGATCGTTCGATGAGCGTTTGACATGGACGAAGCAGCATTGTGTGGGCTTGGAGACTCTGTTCAACTGTACTCTGTTTCTAGTCTATACTTCACTAGGTGTACGTCTTGGTAATGGGGTAATGGTAATCGTCTATGAGCGTTTGACATGGGAAAAGTTGCCTGCTAGAGTCCATTACTTGCACGGAGTATTGCCGGCCACCGAGTGTAGTAAATAATATTAGGCTGGTATTCTGTTTTTGGGCGGGCGTTTCGCTAGGTGTTCCTCTTGGCAATGGGTTTTCTATGTGCGTTTGACATGGAGAAAGTTACTTGCTAGAGTACCTACATCAGTTTTACGTACTCAAATTCCGGAGCATAAAAGCCTGGTACTTGTATCTTAGTGTTTTAAGTCTCTTATCATATATATATATATGCCTTGGCAATGGTTCCTCTATGGAACCATATGGGAAAGTGGCTGTTTGGGTGCATTAGTATAATGTTGTCAGAGGCTGGTATAGTAAACCTATAGACCGAGAACAAGGTATTTGGTTGAACTATTAATCTATTGTACTGAGGTTTTCTGGTTGCTGCAGCTTTGTTGTTAATTATTGATTGCCGAATATATTTACCTGAATAATATTTATTGCTTGCCCCTTTTTTTTGCTACTTGATACCATCTATTGCTATTAATATTTTATGCTTGTTCATTGTTGCGGCTTTATTTACCGACCGATTTATTTAAAAGTATAAATAAATATTTTAGGAATTGGAAATGTGTGACTTTTATTACTTAGGTTAAGAAAAATTGACCCCTGGCATGTATATTATTGCACCTTCTTCACTGAAGCTACCTAGCCTCTACTAATCAGCGAGTAGATTTCGTGTGGACCATTCACCACGTAAAAATTTGAATGGTGGCACCCGATGCATAAATCCAAAAACAATTAAGAGCGTCACACACTAATTCAGTACATTTTACCTAACCAATTACAACTTTCAATATTATGTAGATTAAAATAATACATTTTTAAAGTACACGCTAACTGTTATTTTAAGGAAAACACTTTTATGTCAATTTCGAAAAATTAATTTAACATACTGAGTTATAGAATTGTTCTTATTGTATTTTGAAAATCCGCTGCTGAAAATGATTGAAAGTACAATGAATGAATAAAATAATAAAACAGACAACTACAAATTCATTTATAATGTAGGAAGGTAAATTTAACATTTCCATAATTCACGTTTATGCGGCTATGTATATACGTCCATTTCAGCCGAAACAACTTTTCGAATAATACACACAGCAATGATTTTATTAAATGAATAATGTAAATTATCATCCCTTTCGGGTTTGATGTTCATTCCGACATTATATTTTATATTGTCTGCGTCACACAATCTGCGTGAACAAATATTTCAATTCCAAAGTGAAAATCATTTTAAACTCAGTCAATTTTGCCCACAAAAACCTATTCAATAAAATACCCCGATTCAATTCGGTGAAACGCAATGCATAACAAATAGATAATAAAGCCTTTTGGCACCCGGTGCACAAGCCCGAGTCACTTCTTCGATCTCGCTTTACGTCACCGCCACAATTCAAACATTTCTGACGTCTCAACGGAGCTTTGAATTTAAATTCGACTGCAAGAAATGAATATCGAAACTCATCCGACGAAAAATACATCAGTTGATTTGGCGTAAAAAGAATTGTTGGCCAGGCAAGCTGTAAATAAAATTTGTATAAAATAATGCATATTTTTCCAATAGTCCTTCATACTGACAAACAAGGAACCATATATTGCAGTTTGATGATATATTCAGGTCAAAAACGATATATTGAAAGAACATGGGTTTATGGCACTCTGAGATGAGTACAGAATAAGGACGAAACCGGTCAGTGTCTGGTGGTTGGTCTCATTGAAAGATGTGATGGCTTCCATTGATATGCCAGTTGAATCCAATGCCAGTCGGGGCACATTTCCCGTGGAGTAGTTGTTTTCGGCATCTCCTTTCAATAAATATGAACATAATGGCTTATCAGGTCCCTAGTAGCACCAAATATAAAATAAATGTTACAATATGCATAATTAAAAAATATTTTGCGCGCCACCTTTCTTAATGTAAAATAAATATTAAAATGCAATATTTCATTAATATTTGTTTAATATAAATATCATATTTTATTCAGAATATTAAATAAATCATAATAATATTGAAAGTAAATGTTTTATAAATATTTGTATATTCATAGGAGTATATGTGTATATAATATTTTTTATTAAATAAATCATGTAAATATTGTAAATGCTTTATTTTTCGCTATTTACAAAATATGTAATATGAATACTTATATGACTATAAAAAACTTTATTCACCACCACTTGCAACACTTAGGACATCATCATTTTCTTTTTCATCAATGTTGTGGTTTGTTGATCTTAGTCTAGACTTTGCAGTGGCCAGGAACAAACTTACAGTTTTCTTAATGTTTTCGTCGGTATGGTACCCTTTTTCTAGTCGCAACTGAAAATATAAAAATATATACATTAGTTTTGAAAACCACTAGGTGCTTTCAATAACTCAAATGAGTCATGAAAGTAAGACACCTGAGAAAAGTATTTTTACTAGAGAAAGATGTAATTTTTTTACTGTAAGTTTTAACCATGGTTAATTGATCAGTTTATTATCAGTATTCAAAAATCCAATAAGTTATATAGGGCACACGGGTATATAAACTTCATTAGTTTTTGTTACGAAAAATAAAATGTTCTCCGATTGAATAAGAAATATTACAGCGCTGTTAAAATTTACATCGTTCATATAGAATCATATAGCATTAATGTTATTTCAATAATTTACCAATTGTAGTCGGGCACTTTTTAGAACAAATAATACAATACCAATTTACACACAAGAGCACGCAACCATAATTGATTATGCATGCACTCCTTCTTCTTCCTCCTTCCTCTCTACCATTTCTCCTTTCATCCGCATGAGGGCGCTATCAAAAGGAAGTTGGCACTCGCGCGAAATTTTAAATTTTGAAATAAATGGCTACACAATAAATTTACAACACTAGTAACTGTTTCTTAAAAATTACTCATTTATGTGTACAAACTTGAATGCTACATAAAATATAGAACATTTTATTAAAATGTGCGCCAAAACAATTATTAAATAGATATGTTAAAATAAAATTAACAGCAAACTCCAAAACTGTGGATATTTATATAAAGTCTAAAACATAGCAAATATGTATGTGTGGTAATAATAATAATACGTAAAATACTTACCTAGCACTTAAAACAAATATTTTTAAATACTTTAAAAATTTCATAAAAAATTAATATTTATGTTATAATAAGTAAATATTTTAAAAACGATGTATCTTTTTTAATATTATAAAAATATATGTTTTTTAATATTTGTTCACAAATATTTATGCCATGATTAATAAATATTGAAAAAACAATATTTCTTTTTTAATATTTGAGAAATATTAGTTTTAACTCTCAAATATTTAAAAAATATATAAATATTTAAAAACATTAAACAAATATTTTTTTTATATTAGGTGCTACTAGGGGTTTGACCTGTCGAATTTTGAATAGTGCTTATTATTTCATTAGAAGCTCATTTTGAACAATTTATCTTTTTTTTGGTTTGTGAAGCTAAATTTAATCAAAATCGAGTTATCATCAGCCTACTAAAACTAAGACATTTCCCCAAATAAACTTTTTTTCTTGTTTTGGAAATAATTTTCATTTTGGCTATATCTCATATACACACCCTGTATATAACAAATCACTCTTACTTTTCTACTAAGCGATTTCAATATGTTTCAACATTTATAAATGAAAATAGACCATTAAGAAAGCAAATACCGAAACAAAGAAATACAGTTGCAAAATAAACAAAGTCAAGTTGGTAAAAGTTAAGAAATCATGTAATACCGTACATGCTAACTTAAAGATACAAATTTATATCT
This sequence comes from Pogonocherus hispidulus, assembly GCA_963924545.1. Lineage (NCBI taxonomy): Eukaryota > Metazoa > Arthropoda > Insecta > Coleoptera > Cerambycidae > Pogonocherus > Pogonocherus hispidulus. Next base: position 42,677,969 of record OZ004698.1, on the reverse strand, counting down.
CCAAGGAGTCTTCATAAATCAACAATAGCATAAAAGTATGTAACATTGTACTGCTAACATTTAAATTAAACATATTTGGAGATTTTATACTTGTACATTTAGTAAGGACATGTAGCACCTAATCAGCGAACGACAGTTTTTCATTCTTATGCTGGTACAAAGAAAAAATTAGATGTACGTGCCAGCTATGTATAATAAAATAAATATTGGACTGGTTTCGTATGGTGCAGAGACCGAAAGAGAAATAGTCGACTTCAAGGTTGTATTATATATAAAAAATTGAGTATTAAATCGTTTATAAGTATTCCGTCTTGTATTACGGACCCAATTAGATATATGTAATTAAAACTTCATTATTATAATGGAAGAATAAAATCGGAATTTACTTATATGCAATTAAAGGTGAATGTTGAACTATTGATCTTATAGTATTTTAAACAATTTTACTCTAGCATGTAGTAATTGGATAAGATTTAGGTTTATTAATGTTAAATTAGTGTTAATGTCAGAATGCAAGTAACGGATTATACGTATTTTTGATGTAATATTCATTTCGATATCATGTCGGTATTGGGGTATTAGTATATACCTACCAATACCCCCTTTCATTTTTGGTTAACAATGGATAATCGCTAATAATAAATAATTAACATCCAAATTGATACCTATACCACTACAAAATTAAAAAAGGATCAAAATTATTTGATATATTTGAAATAAATACACTAAAAGATTAATTATTGTTAACAAAAATTCCAATGCTATTCACGATTCAAATTACCGACGAGGGCGCTGCAAATTATAAACAAATATGGAGGAAGACGAGTAAAAATTTTGTATTTCATATCACATCATCTAGCAATTTAGAATTCAGCTGCCATAAATATAGTGGCTTCATGTGCTAGTTAGGGTGAAATAAAGGATAAAAAAAGTGGTAAAAGTAGTCAAGCGTCTCATAAGTGCTTCATTGCTAATTATATGAATTTTTTGGGTTGAAACAGGTACCTTAGTTTTTGTTTACTTACATTTTGGACTAAAATAAGTGTGATAAACTGTATGGTGATACCATATTAGTGCTTGTTGTTTGTTAAATAATGTTCAAATTAAAATATATTCTGCTTTTATAAGACTAATAATAGAAAAGTATAGACAAACTGCAACAATAAAGTGGTTATGTTGTGTAAATAAATGTGTTCTCTATTATTAAATTATTATATGCCTTTTGGAGAAATTAATGAGAAACAGTACTAGGGTCAAACTTTTACCTATCTTCAATCTTAAACACTTCTTTTGAGGAATAACACCTATAAACACGGCAGTTATTTGTGTCGTGCTGATTTCTTTTGAATGCCATTATAAAATGTAAAAATAAAGATGTGCAAACACTAACCACGTCGTTTTTAACTTTGTAATACCAAAAAATCACAAGCACAAGTAAATTATTACGTTAAACAAACCCAAATACGTGTTATTTATCATTATATCAGCAATAAGCCTCCAAAAATTATTTTTTAAGTAGGCTCAAATATTTTTATGCAGAGGGCGTATTCATTTTTGGAATCGCCAATAGACACACGCGTTTGAGATAATGCATTCTGAGTTTCTATAGGAACCTATTTGTCACAAAATATGAATTATTTACTTTATCGATCTTAAGATCATCAATTTTTACATACACGCACCTCAATTTCCTAATACCAAGCACAAATTGATAAAAGTACTTTAGGAATCAAAACTGTTTCAATTTATTTAAAACCACAGTTACAAATTCTAATAAAGAATTCAGTACATTCGACATGCCACTGAGGCAAACTAAAAATACGAAAATTAAACGAAGGCTGTCAACAACAGCTTATCAAGACCATTTTTCCTCGTAATTGAGAGGTTTCGTTATAAACAGCTTTTAACCCAATTGAGGCAACAAATAATTATCGAGTGACCCAAGAAATGCCATTTTCCGAGACAATTTATCATCGTGTGGATTTTTTGTGAAAAGTGAAGAAGAAGTCTATCGCATCAGGCTGCCGAGGAGATATCAAGAACACGGTCAAAAATAATTAATGATCCTGAATAAGGACTAAGAAGCGATAAATTATGGGACAAAGACGCGAAAATTGGAAACTGAAGTCGACAAAGGGGACCTCGGATGCCGACTTGGAAACGCAAAGCAAAAACTCAATCTTTCTGTTTTCCACGGCATTTCTTACGTCCTGTTTAATATTTCACCTGTCTACGCATTTTCACAAACATACGGATTTGTATTCTGTTGCCGGACGCTGAAAGATAAAACGGGTCGTTTTTTTTTCAGCGCCCCCAGGCTGCCTCGTCTCAGTTGGGGACAATACACGAACACAAAAATCCTAAACGTTGCTTTTGTTTATGTAGGAAAACGTTTTCGCGTTACGTGGTTAAGGATATCGGATACCTGTGGGAGGATATATAATACCTTTCGGGATTTTCTTAACAATTCAAGATCAATAAGCGTTTATTTATACCTGAAACCAGATATAAAGAGAATATAAATGAAAATAATTTTCGGTAAAAGGTATTGCAAATATATTGTCCAATTTATTTGACTGAGAAATATGTTATAGGAATAAAATAGCTATACATAGCCAATATGCCTTAAAATAATTATGCTCTTTAGTGATTACAAAAACCTACCATAATTATTATTATTATTATTATTATTATTATTGTTATTATTATTATTATTATTATTATTATTATTATTATTATTATTATTATTATTATTATTATATTTTTACAGAAGGTATAATCCCAAAAATTGTAGTCACTATACAATGAATCATGAAAATGGACCACAAATAAGTTACATACATTATCCAGAAAAATCATTGCTTACAACGCCCACACTATCAATATATGCAATACTGTACAGGGTGTAACAATTGAACAAACCTGTTTTAAGCATACATGGTAAATAGTGTACCTAATGAAGGAGGGTTGGAACTTTTGGTGTGAAGATATCACTAACTTAAGTGGTTTTCCACATAACACCAAAACACTATACTGCACTCGACGCGCGTTTCGCCAACCAAGTTGATATCGTCTGGAGATGATTAAAACTCAAATTTTAATCATCACCATCATTCATCACCAAGTTGTCATCATCTGCGTCGGGTGTAGATGATATAGTGTACATAGTAGATATTAATCGTAGTTTTCTGTACGGAAATCTACAGAAAAAATTACGTTACCTATTATATTTAAAGTAGATACCTACCTTCTTCATTATTTTCAATATTAGTGTCAGGAAATAAACACCTGAGGTTAACAAAGGTCCCGTCCCATCATTTACCCAAATCATCACCCAAATTATCCCATCATTTACCATCGGAAAAACTCTAGATAGATTCTTCTAAACAGATAGCCACAGTTATCATTTTACTTACTATATGTAGGGTAGGGGGTATTTTATTATAAAAGGAACAGGTAAAACTTGTTCGTTGGCTATAAATTTGATTAATCAAACAGTCGACCTTTGAAATAGAGATTAATTGGATAATGGCTTACAGGTAATTAAAGAGAATATTTCCCACCAAGTGCATCTTTGATATAATTAATTTCTACAATAATTATTACAGTCATCAGCAGCCAATAAATATGTTAAGGCACGACATGGCGCCTTCCCTAGATTATGAGGACATGTCGTCACTGGTTTTGAGAACAGTTGAGTATATCATATTGAATATGTATGATCGAAAAAGACACGTTACTTTTCCTAGTTTATTCCTTGAGATGTCGCCTATAAAACGTGCAAATTTAAAAACAGTCGCCATGGTGCAACCAATAACCATAAACATATTACATTTACGTCCATTACAGCGAAAAACGAAAGTTATTTGCAATATTTATTATAACCTATATGTAAAACAGCTCGATTAGCGTCTATCAATGACCAATTTCTCTATTAATTTTAAATATACTGTTGTTCCTGCGGGTAGCTAGTTGTTGTTGAATAAACACTAGTAATGTTACGAAAAACCTGTGTTCAAACTAAATTGAAATCGGTTCCGCTTGAAGGGGTTCAGTTATTAATGTTATTATAGACTTTATAATTTATGTTAATGATAACGTCAAAGTTTTCAACAGTATGCAGTTTATTTATTGTTGCTATACACACCCACATCGCATTTATAGCATACTAAAAACTTCAATTAATTACAGGAGTTAAACTACTGAACTTGAACACATTTGCATATTTTATATCGAGTTCATTGCAATATCTGAAACAAAAAATAATGAGAGAATTTACATTTTCTGCAGGGTTGAATGTAGTTATAAATAATTTTGAGAAACATTTTTCGGTATGGTTTTCAAATTTGTTATTTGATAGAATATTGAATTAAGTTTAGAGATTATATTATTACATTTTCCTGCCAATTTAGACATGCATCAATTGTTAATCCCAGAAATACCAATGACACTGCTGTCACTAGTAACAATTGAATTATCATTGATATTCGTACTAATACTATCACATGCTTTCTCTCTATTATGAAAGCGGATCGCGTTGGTTTTGTCGGTGTTCAGAAATAAAAAGTTTTGGCTAAACCACTCATTCATATCAGATTAACACCTGAGTACATTTTTTAGTTAAACATTGATCCGACTTTGCAGTGACAATTACTGATGTATCAGCATAGAAGGTATATGTGGCCGGACCAGATAGATTATCAAGATCATTGATATAATGAACAAAAAATACAGGCCCTAAAACTGACCCCTGTGGTACTCCCAAGTTAACATTTTTAATCTCTGATACATACTGTTTTCTGTTCCTGAGAAAACTGGTTATCCAGTTTAATGGAGTACCTCGAATTCCGTATCTATTTAATTTTTCAAGAAAAACATTATGATTGAGACAGTCGAACGCCCTGCTAAGATCTAAAGATTCTTTCTTTACTGTAGGTGTCGCCACAGGCTGTTTAACTTCATGTAAAACCGTTGACCAGAGAATTCCTCAAGTCAACAGCATTTTTTATTAATTGTAAACTTTGTTACTACCGTAAATTATCGCAATTTTTTTTTTTTTGGAAAATTCGTTTTTTCGTGAACACCGGATACATTTTTTATCTAATTGTTTTTTTAATTTTAGAGTAGATACAATAAAAATGATATACAAAACACGTAACTAACAGTTTATAACAAACCAGGCACGCGCATTTATAATTCATGAGATGGGATTTTATAAATAGTTGTCTGCAGACATAGAACCGTTCTCTAATAATTGGCGCAGAGTTAATCTCATTAGTTTGCTTTATGGAAACATAATACCCAAGTAGTGTAACAAGATTTTGAAAAGTACCTCAAGGCAGCGCATTAAATTCTAATAGTATAGAAGTAAAACACGCTATTTTATGTATCTATCTAAAATGGTTTATACAATATACCTATATCCAGGGCAGCCATATTGCCCACTTATATCAAATAATGACGAAAAAGTATCTGAACATAAACTGGACAGTATATTAAAACTTAGAATAAATGGTACTAGGCAGTTAAATTTTAAATCTGTTTTGTAAGTTTTGTACAACATTGTAAAAATATTATACAGTGTGTTATTAAAATATATAAAAACATTTTAGGGCTATCACTACAGTCCCTATAAACATAGACAACTATAAGCAAAAGTTTGTAACATATAAGTTGATATATCATTTAGCTGATTAGCTGATTTAAAAAGGGTAATAAGAGTAATGTCGAAAACTATCGTCCCAGTAAAATAATATGCAAATGTTCCAAATTCTTTTATATGGAATTTCTTCTGTCTTGTAAAACCGTCCAAATGTTCTAAACAACATGACCTTTATCCAGGTCGATCAACAGTCACAAATTTGATATGTTGCAACTCATTTCAACAGTAGTGAGCAGGTTGATACATCGTTTTTACATACTTTTCTAAAGCTTTCCATAACTGGACCATGGTATTCTTCTATTAAAACCATATAAAATAGGCTTGATCACTTCATTTGCTCACTTTTCACTTCTTACCTACTACAACGAAGACTTACCGTGGGATATCGTAGTGGATTGATATTAAGGCGACGTCTGGAGTCCCTCAAGGCTCAGTCCTTGGACCGTTATTATTTTTAATCTTCATAAATGACATCATCTTGTCTCTGAATTCCAGGTCTCTACTCTATGCAGATGACCTTAAGCTGTACCTCTCTGTCCCCAATGTTGGCGATTACCTGATGCTTCAAAATTATATAGACAATATTCACATCTGGTGTACAATAAATTCACTTCCGCTTAAGTTTTGCTTAGGTGTAAGTCAATGATATTTACTAGAAGAAATAATCCCATCGATTTTAATTATGGAATTGAGGTTAACATGATTAAGAAGTGCACTAGCATTAAATCTTGGAGGAACACTTGATAATTAAATTTTGTGGAGCACATCAATATTATCTAGCGGGAAGCTTTTAGGCATCTTGGTTTTGTCTCGAGAAACTCAAGTGAATTTACAAAAATTATTGGTCCTCTCAAAATTAGAATATCCCTTTCTTGTATGGGACCTAGTTTATCAAATTCATATCAGCAAATTGGAAAATATAAAATATACATAGGAAATATGTTAAATACTTATGCTTCAAATCTCCTCAAAATTCCTCAGAATTCCTCAAAAAAAATTTACTCCAACGATTCAAACTCAATGATCTGGCCATTCGTCGTCGTTAGTGACTCTTCACAAAATTGTGATCAAATTTACTATCCGGATTTGTTATATTCTCTGTGTCTTCAAGTTCCCCTCCTTACCACTCGGTCTTCATCATTGTTTTATCTTCCAACATCCAAGACCAACCTATTAAAGTTCCATTCACTGTACAGAATGGACCGTTATCATTGCAAGATGCAGAATTGGATTGATATTTTCCATTATTCTATTCCGTGAAGAAAACGTCTAATATCTGACATAAAATTTTAGAATGTAAGAATTTTATTGTTATATGTTGTACTCTGCTACATTGTTTACTGTATCCATTGTTTATGTTAATTTCATTTGTTGTATATATATATATATATATATATCTATGCATATTTTTTTTATGAATATTGTATGTTTTTATTACTTGCTTTTATTTTATTTTATATTATTATATCTTTTTGTAATTTTACTTAAACATTTTTGTTTTACATTTTGTATATTTAAAATATAGATATTTTGCGAATATCAAACAACTCTGCGTCACTGACTTGATCAATATTCGATCGATAGTTTGATATTAATTATAATAACCCTCCTGTATTAGCAAATTTTAATTTTTATACAAAATGTACGACGCACAGAGGTGTCATATAGTATAAAGTGCACCTAGTATATCTGTTCTTAATGTAGTTGTTCTTTCACTAGAAATCGTTTTAGCTATATTTATTTAAGTATAGGAGAAAGATAAAATTTTCCAACTTTTTTAAATATTCCATCTGCTACACGATGAATAATCAGCTTTACTCGATTGAAAAAATACATATATTCCAAAAGGAATGCTAAATGAAGCTTAATTGAAAAAATATTTGCAAATCCAATGTATGTATACAAACAGAATTTCAGCAATTATTCTCATGAAGAATTCAAACCAATATCCGCGGTGGAAAAAACATTTATGCAAAATTAATTTCCTGTCATGTGCCACATGCAGTAAATGATTAGTTTTTAAGTTAGCTAGTGCCTTTGTGCATCCCAAAGCAAATGGCACGATTGGGTCCGTCAGTTGCGAGTATTTAATCAAGAGAGCTTTGGTCTCTCAAGACGCTAGAATCATTACCAGTTAAAATATGTAAATTGTACATTTTACAGTGATCGCGCCGGTTCGTGGTACGGCGGTAAATTTACTTATAAATTGTTCTATAATTTATGAACTACAAAGAGCAATCAGCAATTTATTACCTAAATACGATTACTAGGGTTTTAACAGAGTTAGTTCAAACTAGTGATGAAGAAATTACTGTTCTTTTAGTACCTGGTTCCGGAATCAGAGCCTATAATCAAATGTATATGTACCAGTAATAAGTTTGAATTTATAGCTATGATGCTCATTCGTTGCCTGGAGATTGAGCTACTAAATATCTCTTATATGATGTGCAAGTCCCTCTCCTGTAGTGTCCCACTGCCACGTTAATTTCTAAAGTCCGTCTGACAAATAAGAATTCATTGACTGAATTAAAACATCTAAAAATGTCAAAATAGCCGATATTTTAAAAGATCAGAGTCAGCTTGAAATCCGGAAAAGATGGATATTTAAAAAATACCCTACCAATCGACCGGATATCCGGAATCTAGTCCTGTTGCGGCGTCAAGATTTTGGCGTTAAACTTAGGAACTTTTATATAGGCTAGCAAAACTGGAATAGGTAATCCAGAAAATATTACATCATCACACACTATATGAAAACATTCACAGATTTCGCAATTCTTGCAACCATCGGAGTGCATTGAAAATGAATTAAGGAAATTTGGAACTATAGAAAGCTTGCAAAAGTTCCTTCTAATTTGAGAACTTACCATTTGCGACTTACAGACTTTGCCATCTTGTATATCACATTGACATGAGAGCTCAGATTATCAGACTTGCAATTTGCAATATACGAATACGAATGCCAAACTACTCGGTCCCCGACTACCTAACCATGTCGGTGTGACATACTCATCACGACATCACGTTATACTTTTCATCAAACCATATCCATATACCTTCGCGATCATATAAGCATTTTCAATGCTAAATAGTATATTATACTATAAGGGACAGAAATGCGTTATTTTGGCAGAGGTGCAATTTGAAGCCCGAGGGCGAAGCCAGAGGGCTACAATGCACCGAGGACAAAATAACATTTCTCCCGAATGGTATATACTATTTTTTCCACGGTCTCATTAACTTAAAAACACATATTTTGTTATTATGAAGTAAGTAGCACCAGAATTATTGTATTCGGATTTGAGCATTTATTTAGTAGTCGTTGAGTTATTGTCATAACTACAAAATAAACAAACAAAAAGATTGTTTAATTAAGATTAATTGTCAAATTAAGATGTTAGTTTGGTTTAGTTTACAGTTTGATTAGTGCACAATGAATAATTGTGATTCGGAAGAGATTGTGGAGACTGCAAATATTGCAATAAGCAATTTGTTACCTACGAAGTCAAGATCTTTATACGATATAGCTTACAATCGGTTCAAAACGTGGTGCGCCGAGAAAAATATTCAAGTACACAGCGAGAATGTTTTGTTGGCATACTTCAGTGAAAATGCAAAGAATTACAAGTCTTCCACATTATGGGCGCAATATTCTATGGTTAAGTCATGCTTGATAATTTACGACAACATAGATATAAGCAAATTCCCCAAACTGATCGCATTTTTGAAAAGAACCGGTGACGGATATCAAGCGAAAAAATCGAAAATATTGACAAAGGGTGAAATCGACCGTTTTCTATCAACTGCAGATGACAAAGAATTCTTAATGATTAAGGTAAGATTACTTTTGTTGTTAGGTATTTCAATTATTTAGTATTTTGATTTTTTATAGGTTGTATTAATTCTGGGGATTGCCGGAGCTTGTCGAACTGATGAACTAGTCAATTTAACTGTAGATGATATTGAGGATGTAGGCTCATCCTTGATTGTAAAAATTCCAAACACTAAGACAAAGATTCCACGAACCTTTGTGGTTACCGATGTGGGAAATATGCTTGAATTGTATCGAAAATACCTGTCCCTTCGTTCTCCCCACGTCAAGCATAAGCGCCTTTTTTTGTACTACAAAGCAGGAAAATGTAGTTAGCAGCCAGTTGGCAAGAATACCATCGGAAAAATTCCTAGTGTAGTAGCTTCGTATTTAAAATTACCTGATGCTGCATGTTATACTGGTCACTGCTTACGAAGATCTTCAGCGACATTACTGGCAGATGCTGGTGTGGATATCACGACAATAAAGCGTCATGCTGGTTGGAAATCAACGACAGTCGCTGAGGGTTATGTCGAGAACTCCATTGAAAATAAGACCAAAATTGCTAATCACGTTTTAGTAGGTACCACCACTAGCGCAATCACAAAAACTTTAAATGTAAGCGAAAGTAATCCTAATATTAATTTTGAAAATTGTGCAAATGTTACATTTAATTTAAATGTCAATAAATAATTTCAATGTTACCTCTTTTTTTGCAAGAAAAACGTTCTCCATAATGTAAACTCCCTTGGGAGCATTATACTCCCTTGGGAATAATCGACTACTTCTGTTTCAATTTTGATGTCATAGAAACTGATTTCTACTCCCGACCGTGGAAAAAATATTTAATACGTTCATCAGAAAGAGAGCTCAATGCATAGAGCAATGAATAAAGATATCTATAGATACATACAAATAAGTTACAGACAGTACCTATAGATGCATAATCCGTTAGAATGAAATGCGTGGGGCGCGGTATTGAAATATGATATTGAAAATATTAGGTCAATACTAGTAAGTCACTTTAGACTTTTGATCTGTTCACTGATTCCTCGGGGGTTTTATAACTGTAACAGGTAACTGAACCATGATATGTTAAACGATGAATTTTTTATGATTTGCTGCAATAATTAATCACATCACTAGCATCAAGCTTCGCTTAGAACTGCTCGTAAATAATTTCACATTGAAACCCCTTGGGGTCTTGGTAGACACGGTAGAAGAGTCGATAGAAGAGACAAACGAATACAAATTACGATATACGGAGGCTGATCTATACCTAAGATTGTGTTATGAAAATTGAGATTGAGACAAAAAATAATATATATAATTATTTATTTGGGTATTTTGTCATTACTAAAAACAAATAACGAGTTCATAAAATAAATTAACCATTTTTCCGGAAAAATCGATCGAGAATGGATTTTATTAAAAACTTTAGCACAGTTAATTTCGCTTAAATAAATAATCCCAGGATAAAAGACAGATAAAATTGGTATCTACCACGAAACATTAAATTGTTAAACCTTCTAAGATGCTCAGTGTTTATTATCAATATCACAATCCTCTAAATTGTGGAAAAAACACCAAACTAAAAATTTGGACATAATTCCTATAACATTTTAGTTATAAATCACCCAGGAATAAAATTACTGATATCCTGGTATTCTGTAAGTATCTAAATGTCAGTTATTAACCTCGGTAAAGTGTGCAATATAAGATCCAAGAAATTTGCAGCACAGTGCACATATAAATCGAGGTCACTTTTATTCTCTTAATTTTAACGTGGCCACGATTGTCACGAACTCAAAATAATCTTATCTAATATCACTCGTGGCACAGTAAAAAGTTCAAACATTCCAATAACAATAAAAAGTGTTTAATGACTGACGACTGTTTAATGTACCCATTACGTTATGGTAATGTATTTTAAATTATATTCATTATTGTTAATAGATCTATTACGCGACCTGCTATATGCAATAATCAGACAGCCTTACACTGGAAACCCATTTTTTAAATTATCAACTCACACTTAATTACTGTTTGTGAAACTATTTCAATCAGAACCATCTCATGTATCGATTTTATTATTTATTAATTGTTTATAAACTAAAAATGTAGTTGAACAAAAATGGGGATGAAAGTATTATCGAAAATACTTTAAAGGTCACGAAAACTTTCAATCAATCCGACACAGTTCTTCAGTTGAATACATATAGAATACTAAATACAGTTCGCTACAGTTTCTGATTTGTTACCAATCTACGAGTTTGACATTTATTAGCAAAGTTCAAAATCATGAGGCTGGAATAAGAAAGATTTTAAGATTCAGACCACAGACTCATCAAAGGAGACGTTGCTATAATAACTGGTAGCCTTGAGTGCGATGTCTTAAAAACAGTAAATTTCTCAGTGTGCCTAATAAAAATTCTAGTCATTTTAGCAGCAACTAATGATACATATATTGAAAAATCTATAATATATGTATAATAGGAGTCAAATTTAAGATGACACACTTCATGGAGGTGGTTGGTTCACTGGACCAATGCCTATATTTTTTATGTATCTACTTCTGGACAAACTAGATAGTTTCCCACCAGAAACGGGATGAATTTGAATTAGATTGATGATTTGTTGTACCATGGACTTGATTTTAAAGTAAGGCAAACAGCAATTCCTTAAAGAATCTAGTTTTTGTGTCAAATACCATTCCATATTCCTGAACTACAGACGATAACTGAAAAATAAGGTCACATTGGAGTGTAATAATCACATCCACAAATGACCAGTTCAGACTAGTGCAAACTGTTCATTATATCAAAGTTTACAGTATATCCTGTAAACTTTGATAATACTCTCCTTTTCCAACTTGTTTACTCCAACTGTATCGATTCGAGCAACGAGATTCCGGCATCTATTTCGTCTCGTCCGTTCTTATTGATATATGTATATCTGACTTTCAAACCATAAAAATCACCTGAATCGACAAAACCACGTCAAGCTATAACGTTGTAAACGTCGTGACCGGCTCTAGCCGTATATCTGAGTGCGATTTGCAGAGAAAAGCAAATGCATGTAACACCGCTGCACACAGCGAGGTTATGCATCCGGACTACTATGATTTATCTGTCCGATATGGACGCTAGGCATGTTAGCAGGCGGATAGAACGTTTCGTCCCCGCGCTCTCTCCTCCCCAACCCATTTGTTTAACAATGGCCGATTCAATTGGTTGTGCAACTAGAGCGAAATATACTTAACCGAAATGGGACGGCGCAAACTGCGCCTAAGGGAACGTTTACATCGGACGTCAACAATGCCAATAGGCATATTGGTGAGAATCAATTATCATTCAATATGAATGACAGTATAACGCACTAACTATAAGAATGTCACGTAATCAAGTGTCAATTTCCTAATGTTAGTTGCTATATTATTTGTTTTGTGTCCAAGATAAGAGTTTATAGTTTTCTGGCAAGAAGAAAGTAATGAGTCAATCATTTGTCAAATGGTTCATTCATTGCTCTTTTGTTTTGAGATAGAACTTCAAAATGCCGAATAAAATTAAGATGTAGTATAAGTATAGCGAATGAAATCACATACATCGGGAAACTCAAATGAAAATTGAATGATAATTTAAGAAAATTTCTTTTGGAAATACGCCATTGGTTTTTCGTTCATGACTCTACAATCGTTCTAATTCGAAATCCTACTCTTCAGCAAAAAAATCAGGCCAGCAACAATTTAGAGAATCTCTAAATATTCCATTATTTACAAAAATGACCGGATCTAATTTTCATACCTATATCGGTAAAAAAACTGATTTAGTAAGAATTTCGTTGAATTTTCGTAAGAATTTTTCTCAGAACGGTATTAGTAGAATTTCTTATCGAATATAAAAATTATACAATGTCATCAAATCTGCACAAAGAAACCAAAAAAGAGGAGATGATTCTTCCTTTGATGGTTTCAGATTTATCATAATATTTATATTGCTCCCAAAGAAAGGACGACAAATTTAACAACTATACTAGCCTTATATGTGTATTCAATATACAACTGCTAATACATCTACCTTAACATTCGCCTTGTAAAAGAACAAAAGCATATCGATTTTCTCTCCCAGCAGACTAGTGTGAAACCAGGCTGCATCAAGAAATATTACACATGGGACTAAACCTCACTTTCACTCTACGAGAAAATACGCTTTTCCGTGCCAGAACATGAGATGCTCCACGAGGGTCTGGTAAGTGCACGTAGAAGTTGTAGTGGAATTTGCATGTCCGCGACATGGCAGCCAAATGCCAACGCCCGAGATTTCCCATTTCACAAATGATCTATAGCCGTCCGAATAGACCTTTTACATCACGCCGACGAAACTACTGTTAGGATACATTAAATCAACATTTAATAAAAAACGTGCATCCCAAATTGTTGTACATGTTTGTTCAGAGCTGACATGATTGATGTTCTTATTTCAACAAAATAATGATAAAAACAATCCCCAGCTAATGGACGTTTCTGTGGCTAGATGACACGCATGTTTAAAGAAAAAACAATTAACACTGTCAAGGATTAAATATTTATTATAATACCAAGACGCAGAGGAAGCACCTATTAACTATAAATGATGGAAGGTGTATCAAACAGTCTTTAAGAGAGGGCGGAATGAATAAAATATATTTAAATAATATTAATATTAAGTGTTTATAAGTAGTTCTAGGTCGAGGTGTTTAACATTTGTGTTAACTAGTTATTTATGTAGATCAAAACAGTAGGCTGAACCAAATCAAATTGGACAGCACTTTTTGTAAATGGAATTAGTTCCTGAAAATAAAACACAAAGTACCGTTATATTCGATGCTTTATTTTCTGTTCATAATATGATACCCACATTGAAGTTTAGATATAGCTAATAGGTCCCCAAAAATTATCATATTGCAATGTTTTTAGAATCAAATTGTAATTGTAATTGTAACAAAATTGTACGATTTTAGTTTTACTCGCGGATCAGTTCCGGATTAGTTGTGAATTGTTAGGAATATTCAACCAGTATTTTAAAGTAATTTCTTCGAATCTAGAGCAAGATCTGGATAACTTCTTCTGATAATTCCGAGTTAGTTCCGCAAATAAACATGCTATTATGGTTTCCTACAAGTATTAACTAATACAATATTAAGAAACTGTTTAGAAGAATATCGACGTCAGTTGTAGATTTATCGCTATTTTTCTATCAAGATTTATATCATTTGTATCAAGATAATAAAGAAGGCATCATCAGCGAGCTGTAAAATCACATCATTACTAGATTTAGGCAAAGTTTACAGAATTATATTAGTTATATATTTAAATTCTAACAGCATAGTTATATTCTGTAAAATTTGATTTAGGTCAATATTTATAATGTCTATTTGATTATCAACTATTTGATTTTATAAATTTGTAAGATCTTGAAAATGACTTTTAACACATTAAAGAGCATTCATGATTATTTTCTAAATTACTCTCAAATGGAAGGAGGATGGACCTATTTGGTGTCCACTTGGTTTATGGAATGATCCCGAGAGGTACCTAATAATATCTATTGGAAATTTGGAAAAGTTATTGAAGCATTTGCCCTGGAAAATCAAAGAAGAGAACATCTGCTTTAATCGAAACTGTAAACCAACGAATTGACAAGACTTCAAAAACACCGTTTTGCATTTATTCTAATAACCTCTTTACAAGCAGGAATCATTCTTACTACAAATTGAAGCTCCTCTTGGAGTGAGTTGTTGTTTAAATGAGGTTAGTTGGGCTAATACTTCTCAAAGCACGCTAACTATAGTAAGTACATAAATATTCTTGCCTTGCATTACGACCTTTCTTACATTAATTTCTGGACAATGAACTAAATCATGGTTTCTGCAAAAGGATGGCGCAACAGCGCATGCAGCTGCAGATGCAATTAATGTTGAGACTGATGGGATGGGATGGGATTTCATTGCAGGAACATTGGTAGGAATACTGCGAATTATGGGATAGTACTCAAGATTTTCAAACAATAATTAGTCTTATGTGGCCACTTGATAACGACTTCCATATGGGAGAAGTTAAGAAGTTTGGTCTTTTTTCTTAAAAAATACAATATAGCAAAGAATCTCCATCCCACTGAGTTACCCGGTTTCTTAAATTGCTCAGCCATCGCTTGGGTTGAAATATAAACTTTGATATCTCCATCATTCAACCACACAGTCACAATTGAAGAGCACTTTTTTAGTCATTTCGAACGGCAGTTGTTTCGAAGCTCATCAGACTCATCAGTATTCTTTATCCTCACTGCACTCCACCTCAAATCCATACATCGCTACTGATTCAATTATCGTCAGCCAATGACTCGAACTCGATGATTTACGATTTCCTTATCAATATTTACAGATTATCCGCGGTAGTAAGGCACGCCGGTCACGTAATGACCCATTTATTAACGTCGGCAATCCCGCAGCGCCACGCACTTGACCCCGGCTGCAATTCCCATGGCAACGACGCGAGCAGAAAAGCATAAGCGAACCATCGCCTTCGGGCCCTTGGGGTGGAGAATTCGCTAGCGATCGCGGGGGCTGTTGCATGCCCGCCGGTAATGCCTGTGTGTGTGTGATTTCCCATGTCGAGAGGTGCATTATGAATACAGCCCATGGGCGTGCGGAATTGTTGGAAAGAGAGAGACAGAGCAATCAGGCCGGTGGCGGTGCGAACATGGAACTTTTATCCATTATGGGGACAGGTTTTACGTACAGGATCAATTTTCATACATTCGAGGTGTCTAAGCAGCGGGATTTAGATTGGTTCGGCCTTGTGGCTGGTAGTTTCAACTGACTTCTGGTGTACCATGGATGCTATGAATGTTGGGGAGGACATTCAATAAGTTCAAGAATCTGCACTACATCGCGCACCTATGGGTGGTAAGGCCAGATTAAAAAAAGAAGTTATATGCAAATAGTCAATCCACACTATAGACAGACCAGATCAAAAAAGTTGCTCAACTATACTTTGCTTAATAATAACCTTAAAAGGTTATCCCTAATGTCTTAGAATTAGAGATTGGCGCCTCTTTTATCCTTCGACTGCCATCGACATATATGCGCCTTTAAGAATTATAAAAATTATAAAAATGTATGCTTTCATGCATACATTGATTTAAGGATTGATGAGTCTAGTTACAACACTAATAGTGCCATTTTCAACGCATAGAACATACAAAAAAATGTAGCTGTCACACAATAGCTCAAATGTAGCTCAGCACAATAGAGTAATTTGGAAAATGTGGCTCTTATTTCAGTTTAAATTACACGAGTTTTGCGTAATAAATAATTTTTACGAATCCATAATTTGTATTAGATTATTATAAAAATTTGTATTACATTAGATTTGTATTAGATTATTATAAAAATTATAAAAATGTATGCTTTCATGGATACATCGATTTAAGAATTGATGAGTCTAGTTACAACACTAATAGTGCCATTTTCAACGCATAGAACATACAAAAAAGTGTAGCTCACACACAATAGCTCAAATGTAGCTCAGCACAATAGAGTAATTTGGAAAATGTGGTTGTTATTTTAGTTTAAATTACACGAGTTTTGCTTAATAAATAATTGATACGAATCCATAATTTCCATTAGATCCAACTCTATTATGTTTTCTAATAATACTGTTATTACTTAATACTAACTTCTGTTAAAACGGAATAACTATAAAAACATAATAAAAACCAAATGCTCTAATCTTAACCTCTGATTAAAGTAAAGTTGGATTATCCTTAAACCGTCTAATTTATTATGAAAAATGTTACAAAACGACAATGGTCTAAAACCCAGTTCTCGACAAAAAACGACTGTGTATCATTTACATAGTTGACTAATAATTATTAGTACTTTTTAAAAGAAAAATCGAGAATACTACGAAATATTTCGCTGATTTTGGATATTAACAGGTCAGTTTCAGTATCCCTGTCAACCAAGCACTCTGTATTGCAACTAATTATAGAATAACATCCGCTAAACATGCCAACCAAAGCTTAATAGGACACCAAACACCCATTATCCATAGATCATCTTTCTTAGATTCAGCGTATATGTAGGTTTTCTTCTAGAAGATATTTTGCAACACTAAGTGACTTAATATTTCAATAAAACTGAACCGTTTATAAAAATCAACCTAACATACAGATTATAATAGAAAAACTTTAAAAATAACAAATCTGTATATATTATCCATCTTGTAAACTGGTGCACTTTTCTGACATGCTTTGTTTCCAACCCAGATAATTTATTTTGTACGAAATGTTGTTGACATTTCACCCAGTGGTCGTTTATAACGGAAAGTTTTTGTTCTTCACCAATTATTTGGCTGTTACGAATCCTTTCTAGAATTCTACGACAAACAAATGAGTGATAAATTAAATTTCTTTATAGTTCATGGTGACTAAACGTGGATTTGTACAAATGATCTTTCCTCAGACAAATACATAAGAAACCACCAGACTTTTGGATAAATTTACGGAGTACTAGAGAAGTTCAATCCATCACATTGTTTTTAAACTGAAAACTTTGAAATTTGATTTAAGTAACCGTAAATTCCTCCACTTTAAGGAGCCCGAGGTATTCAGACTTAAAACTTTACGAGAATCTTATGTGATTCATAAAATTATCTTTTATTTCATAATACTGGGTGTCCCATCGAAAAGTATCACATTTCGTCGCCTTATATCTCGAAAACTAAAAGAGATATCGGGATGCGGTTTGGACAGAACGACTTAGGAATTTTATAAGTTTTTTTTGGCACTGTTGCCAAATCTCCAATTGTATTGGTAATTTTTTTATGGAATACGCTCCTCTTTGGAGTAAAATTACTTGCTTATATTAAATTGAACACCCTGTATATTTTGCCATAATCAGAAAGCCTAATCATTTTACTTTTCAAAAAATTGTTGTTTATGCATTGTTTACATTATCTTGAGAATTGGAGCCACAAAATTCAGTTTAATGGGAGCACCTCTTACTGGAACAGTTTCTGAAGCTGGTCTTCGTTTTCACAGTAGCCATGAAAAACAAAAGTACAATAATAAACTGTATTGTCACTTGTGTCAAATATTTGAAGTATAGATATAAAAATGTTCACATTAGAAGAAAAAACGCGCACTGTAGTTTTATACATAGACATCAAATCTGTTACCGTTACCAGAAGACGGTTTCTCACCATTTTTAATAAAAATCCGCCTTCAAGAAAAAGCATATTATCATGGTTTCAGAAATTTGAAGAATTTGGTTCACTGAAAAGGCAAAGTAGAGTGCGTGAACATCAACAAAATTTATTTCTAAATGAATTGTTGGCAATTGAGCAAATTTTAAGTGATAATCGGAACCGCATTTCTGTAAGAAAAATGGCAAGTGCATTGGAGATGTCGAAAAGTAAGATCAATCGTTTACTAAAGATCTTAAAATTTAAGTCGTACAAAATTCAAACATTTCAGAAAATTCCTGAAAGTTCTTATGAGAAAAGAATTATTTTCTGTGAAACACTGTTAGATTTATTTCGGCAAGAACCTAACACCAAGTTTATAATGTCGGATGAAGCTATTTTTCACATAAACGGACGAGTTAATAGACATAATTGTCGAATCTGGGGAAATGAGAACCCCCGAATTTTTAATGAATTTCAAAGAGATTCGCCAAAAGTTATTGTTTGGTGTGGTATATCTGCGACAAGGATTTATGGACCCTTTTTCTTTGGTGAAAACGTGGTGCGAGGGGATAACTATACAGATATGTTAGAAAATTTTTTTTATCCACAAATCGATGAAGAAGGCATTGAGGAAGAGGTATTTTTCCAACAGGATGGTGCTCCCGCACACTATTCAGCAGTTGCAAGGGAGTCCTTAAACATAAAATTTCCTGGACGATGGATCGGTAGGGCAGGACCAATCGAATGACCACCTTATTCACCTGACTTGACAGTGGCAGATTTATTTCTATGGGGATACATAAAAGAGAGATGTTACAATCCCATCCCACAAACATTACCAGAACTTATACGTAACATTCGAAATGTTATAGAAAACATACCGCAGGAAATGCTACATAATTCTTTTAATCATTTACTACTAAGGATGCATAAATGTATTGAAGTTAATGGTGGGCACTTCCAACAAATTGTTTTCTAACTTATTCAAGTAATTTTTAGATATATCGTTATTTTAATTATTTTATCTGTTATTTTTATTACTGTCATTGTGCTTGTTGTTATTGTTAACAAAATCGTTCCTACCGATTATTAAAGAATTATTCTTTTCGCCTTATCATTTTTCATTTAAAAAGCAAATGCAGTCAAGTTCCACATCAAGTTTGATCAGAGATTTTAAAATGATAAAATATACAGGGTACTTTATTTAAAATAAGTGTACAAGAACTTAAAAATACCTTTACAAAAAAGAAGGTATTTTTTTCATTCGTAATAACCCAAATAAGAGTTCTTCTTCAAGTTAATTTTGTGGCTCCAATTCTCAAGATAATGTAAACAATGCATACCTTTTTGAAAAGTAGAGTGATTAGGCTTTCTAATTATGGCAAAATATACAGGGTGTTCCATTTAATATAAGCAAGTAATTTTACTCCAAAGAGGAGCGTGTTCCATAAAAAAATTACCAATATATCTGGAGATTTAGCAACAGTGCCAAAAAAAACTTACAAAAATCTTAAGTCGTTCTGTCAAAACCGCATCCCGATATCTCTTTTAGTTTTCGAGATATAAGGCGATGAAATGTGATACTTTTCGATGGGACACCCAGTATAAGCCACCCTTTGCAGTTCCATAACGAAAGAAGTGAAAGATATAGGTTAAAAAAATACCATAATCTAAGACATTCAACCTTGCACCACAATAGAAAAATATCGTTAGTCTTGCAATGCGAAAGTATGTTCAATGATTGCAACAAATAGGACATTCGATCAATTATAATACGGATACTATGAAATTAATTAAAACATGTATTTACAAATGAACCGAACGACGGTTTGGCATAATGTACGCGGAAGCATAATATGCCTAATATGATTTAACAAAGACGTCAGTCTTTGATCCTTGCTATATTAGAAATCATTCATAAAAAGTTCCTGTAATTTGTACAAGGCAACAATTCAAAAATTGTATGCAAGGAGCAAAAACAACCAACAAAAGATGAAGTTACAACAAATAATTACGTTCTTTATGAGATCAGACTATCTGAAATCATAATTGGATACGGTTTTTTGTTCAGTGACAAGCGAGAAATTCTTCCATCTCATAAATATTTCCTAACCTTGGCAGAATTTTTTAAGTTGGTAGTTTGCCATCGTATATTATTCCTAATTGGCAATAAATACAAATATTGTTTGCGAACCTTGTTTGCCAATGCTCGCTTGTAAGACATCTAGACAGGACTGTACAAATATCATTTCAAGCTTTAATGCCAGATAAACATTTCATATTCGTGACACATTTCAAGGTATTATTGAAATATTGCCTCTATCTCTCACTTGCGTTTGCTGTATAAATTAGGGACATAATTAAGAAATAAACACTAGGAAGTTTAGTTGCTCAGGTAACTTATAAAGTAAAATATATTACACACATTAGATATCACTTAGGTACGTCCAATATCTTTAGTTATGTGTAAAATGTTTAGTATAATTTTAATTACTAACCCAGGTATGCGATAAGATAACCTCGATATTTAACATATTATATCGTAGACGACTACGAGTGTGGAAAATTTCATTAATAATGTTACAAAATCGCTGACACAGTGCCTGATTGTGGCGTTACCAAATCTACGTTTTCCCCAGCCTTAGAGAAATTGTGCACGATATGGCAACACCGCCTCTAGGGATGGCAGGGACAACCCCCCCCAAGGGCGAAGTCTCAACCCTCTAGGTCTTCAAATAAGGGAGATAGGGCCTTTCCCACATTTCCTGGATGTCACCAGCGGTACTCATCGAATATCCCTCGTATAACTTGACTGTCGATTAGTTATTGAACTGCCCTGGTATGCGGATTATTCGTGAGTATTCGATGGAAATTTCTACAAAAATCTAGAAGCCTAGTTTACCTACATAAAGGTTGCGGCTTGCCGGCAAAAAGTCAGTGTTAATAGAACAGCGATCAAGAGAAGGAGCAATACTTAAGTGAAATAAGTGCGCTTTTTGAAGGGTTTTCGGTGTGTAATTATTTATATATTGTACAAAAAGTGTTGTATTGTGTCTGAAGTGTTAAGCAAAGATTTGTACTGTTGTATAAAAGCCTCACTTATATTTAGAACCCCGGAAGGAGTAATAATAATATATCTTTGTATGATTCAATGTAGTTGCTTTTGGAACTACACCATCTGTAAAATAATCAAAACAAGAAACCAGAGGTATGGAAATAAATATTGAAAGAGTAGTATCAAAACTTCTAAATTTTGACCCAAAAAACCACTATTTATATATAGGCAATAAAATAAATATTTAATAAATTAATTAAATTTAATTAGTGGTTTTTCATCAGTAGAAGTTTATATGATAAAAAATTGTCAGATTGACATATTTTTAAATCAGAAGTCATAACATGCACTGATCACTTTGTTATTAATAATTTTCCATTAGTAACATCCTTCTGCAGAAGAGAAAGTCACGTTTGATCCAAGAATATTAATTTCGAAGAGATACAGTTATCACTATCAAGTTTAATAAAAACTCTTTATCTAGAAAAACAAGAAGTATCTAGTATTGATCTAATTGATCAATTAATATACAGAGCCCCAAATAAGAATTTGTTCAACTTCTTCTTTCTCTTAATTCGTTGTTTACGGAGGAACGTAGGCTGAGAGCCACTTCAACTGCGCTCGCTATATCGTATCTATGTGAAGTGTCAGCTGTGACGTCTCCCATCCATAGATATTGCGATCTCTGGTGGGAGATATCGTTCTTAATACACACTTAATTTACTATCGATCCGTCCTTGTTTCCAAATTGAAATTTGTTTATAAGGGGCTCTGTATATCTTTAACATACAGGTGCGTACAAATCGATTAACTTCATTCAAGTTGAAACTATGGACCATATCGACAAATAAGGAAATAGTTTGTATAGCATAGTATGGTACGTACGCCCATGACAGTATAAATACCGACTGTGCGTGGGATCCTGCACCTGATCTCAATCTAAACTTTATAATGGGCACAGACTTATCGAATTTCAAATTCATGACCTGCACAAGTGCTGATCAGCCACCTGCCGAGTGGCCTTTTAAGTTTTTTCCTTTTAAAATCACAATGGAGCGGAATAATGTGGTTTAGGGACTAAAGCCGCATCAACGTGTTGGCACTGTTGGAGAAACACGAATCTTTGACGTTAGGTTGAATACTGAAAAGTTATGTTTATTGAAATGTATGCCGATATCACATAGAAAATTTATCAAATATTTATTTTATCGCATATTATACACTGATTTTTTGGGGCAAACTTTAGAAGTTTGCCACTTTGAATATTTAATTTGTATGCTGCTGTTTTCCTGTTTTATATTACTTTACAGGTGGTGTAATCCCAAAAGAGACTACACTGATTCATGAAAACTCACCACAAATAAGTTACAGACATTATATTAGATAATAATCTCCAATCATATTCGTAGATGCTATGTTGGCCTTTAGACGTTTTGGCATCTAAATATATATTATTATAACCTCCCTTTTAAATTAATTTGCAAACAGAAGTATTTATCATTATTTACTTAGTCTATAAGATGTTTCGCGCAGTATCCAAAAAACAACAATAATTTGGTGAAGCAGTCCCCAAAGAGCAGAATCTTCTCTTCTTTTGTTGCTGGTTGGTGCTCGCTGCGGGTAATTGACATTACTCCCAAACGTGTCTAGCTTAGGAGATTTAATAGACTAAAAATAAAAGGGAAGGTCGGCAATCTAATTTGTTATTTGTTCAGGACGCAACACTACTAATGCGGGACGTGAAACTCCAAGGAAAACATCCCGGAATACATAATATACGGTTTCAGGATGAATTATTATAATAACGATGGCTGGGTTTTATGGAAATGACTGAAAGATGTGGGGTAATGTCAAGAATAATAACTTCTACTTGGAGGAATGGGATAAACTTAAATTACTACTTTATCTGGTGTATATGGGAGAAACACGGAGTGGATCTTACCGTCAAATAATTATAATTTCAGTTTAGTACGATTTCATTATGTGAACGATTAATTATACTATGATGGGTTATAAATACCATTATGAGGTCGCTTGACGATATTTTTCGGGTAATTTAAATTAGATCGAGAAAAGAATTATAGAATATGTATATAGAACTATAAGAATGCTGTGAAATAGGAATGGTGAACTTTTGAAAGATATGTATATTGGATTTTTGGATGTCAGTCATTTTTCTATCGAGCTCTTCATATAAAATTTCTAAAAAAAATTTAAAATCTACAAAGCTCCATAAATAATATAAAAAAAATATATCACTATACAGGGTGTCCCAAAATTAGCCTGCCAAACTTCACTCCCGCATTCTACGTTCAAAATGAAGGACAAAACTTTAATAAAAATGTTTCCTGAAAAAGGTTTTTATTGAGTAGCTCTGAAACCTGTAAAGATAGAACATTGAAATTTTGGGTGTTTACTAACCATTTTATTTTCAATAAGGTGACGTCAATACAATTTTAAAAATGTATTCAGGTGTAGGTCAAAACTTCAACTTTCGTCTCTGTCAATTTTTTCAGGATTTCACGTGAAATTCTAAAGGGTTTTGTACAAAAAAAGCTACTCTTATTGAAAATTCAATAGGATGCACCGTTTTTGAGTAAAATCGATTTCAGAGTTTTGTTGCAAGTGTGAACAATTTACAGCAGACCGATAAGAGGGACTTGATTTATTTAATAAATGAAAAATTAAAAAAACAAAACAGAGCAATATCAAAATTTAATTGTGACTCTTTTAGAAGAGTAGACAAGAGGACAACTTTATAAATGTCGGTAAATACTTGTCGCCCAGATATTCTTCTGTTCGAAAATCGTCTCCGTTTTTCCCGCTCAGCGGCACGTGTCCCACCATTACAAAATCCGTATGCGAATTGAAATTGTTGCATATTTTGATAACAAAAATAGTTTTTTAAACAATATGCAGCTACTGTTTAATGTATAACTTACATTCACCAAGAATCAAATAAATGAACTATCCAAGTGCCAATTTCCATTGCCACTTTGATTCGAAAGTTTTTACAATCTTCATAATGTGATAATTTTTTTAAATCGATCTTACTACAAAACGGTGCATGCTATCGAAGTTTAATAACAATAACAGTAGCTTTTTTTAAAAAAAACTCTAGAATTTTGTATCAAATCCTGAAAAAATTGATAAAAAAAACTAGGGCAGTTTTTACCACACCTCCCCAAATTTTTACCTACTCCTAAATACATTTTTAGAATTGTGATACCGTCACCTTGTTAAAAATAGAAAGATTAGTAAACACCCAAAATTTGAATGTTCTATCTTCACAAGTTTCGAGGCTATATGATAAAAACCCTCTTTGGGGTGCATCTTTAAGAGGCTGTAGCTCCCTTAAGAAACATTTTTCGACGTATGTTTATTAAAATTTGTTCCTTAATTTTGAGCGTAAAAAATTTTGAGCGTAAAATGCGGAAGTGAAGTTTGGCAGGCTAATTTTGGGACACCCTGTATATACTAACAGACTTCTCATCAAGAAACCTCTGAAAATATATGTTTTTATGACTAACCACTGAAAAGAGAAAATTTTATGTGTGCAAATTTGTTTATCGTCTTAGTAGAAATCGGTACTCTGATCGGAACTCTGTAAACCAACATAATCTTCTATATCTAACACATTAATAAAATTTGAATAATGAATTTTATAAATTGTGACGCTGAATGTCATATACTTGAATCCAAAAGTTTTCAAGTCTTCTGATGAAGAGATCACAAGTATCTATTTTTTGAAATATGATGTTTGGTGATTGTTAATATTTATCCGATTTTCCCACGTTATGTATTTGGAAACTGATTTTTCCCTGGGATATTCACCCTGAGAAGTGGTGGTAAATATTAAAAACATTAACACCTCAAGATAGTGTACTATAATAAAACCGTGTTTAAACTTATTTATATATTCTAATAATACACGATAGTCTTCTTTAAGGTCACGTACAATAATAGACGACACAAAATTTGACGAGCATCCGCCGCATTCAGAAAATCCGAAGTTTCTTGAGCGAATAACATAGTTGTTACGCGGAGCAGATTGGAACTCGTGTTCATTAAAACTTATATACTTTCATTTGTAACACACAGACTCCGAAACAAGATTTAACTCTACCCCAGAACGAGGAAAGGAGAAATTTTATAGACCCGCCGTGGCTTCTGAATAATACATGTTTTGAATTCAGCTGAATTTTGGGCGTTCCGTCTGTCACGGCATCTAATGGAACGTCTTTTTACGATTTACCATTCCCTGCTCCTCTGCTCTGCGATCATGAATACATCCACAATGAGATTAGAAGCTCTCTAATTGCAAACCGTAGAGAGGATCCATGAACAGTGTATTCCACTTTCGTAACTACCACTCACATTATATAAGATGGCATATTACTGCGTGCACATTAATTCCTTTTTTCCCTGTTTCTTTTTTACATTATTATAGATCTTACAGATCATTTACTTCATCCAACATATACAAAAATACAATTAGTTTACACCTTGATTTACAACTGCAGGAGCTTCCTTATTCAAAAATTAAATGCTTTAGATAATTGCTTTCTTCTTCTTCTTCTTCTTCTGTTTCTTTTTCTTCTTCTTCCTCTTCACATTCTTCTTCTTCTGTATACCATGAATTATCCATTGTACTTTCTGCAGTCTATTGAAATTGCTCGCACGTCATTCGTAATGGTTTTCTTAAGTTTCCGTCGTAAATAAATTCTAGAAATGCTAAGTACTGTTAGTATTATACTGCAAAGTACTTATTACTAGTTAGTTAACATTATATTACTGTTGGCCATTCCAGTAGTGACTTACAAGAAAGAAATGAATAATTTCATACGACTTCTAAAAGGATACATAGCAAAAGAAAATCATCAAAGATATTACATTTTTAAGTAAGAAATGTGCTAAGATTAATTCTGTAAGTTGGGTCAGTAAAATGTATTTATAACTTTAAAAACCGTCAGAGCATTTAAAAATTCTCTGTATATAAAACAACTTACTATGCTAATGGCAATGCTAGTTAAGCTTCGATTTAGTTATGCATGTACATGCAGGTAATTAAAATATTCAGTATTCACATAATTTATTGGGCATTATAATACAAATTCTGCATTGAATATCTTCGCATAAGTATCCACGTATATACAATATTATACTAAATGATAAATGTAAAATTAAACTAGTGGATGTTAAAAATATGAAAAAGTTAAGTTGAAACGAAAAAATTAAGAAAATGTAAAATTCAGTTTCATTTATATATGATAAAAGGACAATTATTCTTCAATGTAAGCATTTTTTCTCAGAATTAGGGCACATTAGCCTTTTCAAATCACGAAAAACGGTGTTTGTACCTCGGTTTGCATTAATAGCTTAGTTTTAGCAAATATAATCAATATAGGTAATCATATGCCTAACAGTATATGAAACAAAGTTTAAATGAAAGTTTTTTCATCGTAACTTATTGTAACAAACATATAAACAACAATTCTTTAAAAAAACTAATGGGACACATCAGTCGCAACTAAATTAGAGAAAGAATATTCTTGAGTAAAATCTCAGAAAATTTCTCAATTCTGATGCAATATTTTAACTGTTAAAATTATATGTTTACCGAGATGTTTACTCATATTTACAAAGTGAAAATTTAGTTTCATCGAGGTGGGCAGAAATTCAGATATTAATGAGTATTGGTTGAGTGAAATTCATTCACTTATTTTTCTTTGCAGTATATAATAGTATATTCAGTTTTAATTGAAAAATAAAAAAAAACGAAAGTAATGCTAAAGATCTGGTTGAATTTCAAAATAAATATAAACTGGAAACAACTCAATAGATACTATGGTTCAAAGCATCATAAAATGGTTGCGTTCGCAATTAAATATTGTATAATACAGAATTGATTTTACTATCCTATGATACCTAATATCGGTACAATATCCGTAATTTCTCACGGGGCATGGCATGACATAAAAACCCTAAGGCTACCTCTACAGTAAAGGTTCCATTTTTGAATTGCAAAAATACTCCGATACAATACGAGGATATAACAAAAAGAGAAAACGACGCCTATTTACTAACAAGTGCTATTTCATCCGGCTGAATAATAATGATCCATTCACTTGCATATCTGCATAAAAAATACGGGAAAATAACAACTGTGGACGGGTAACAATGAGACCGATACTCATGCAGAGCTGCGAATGTGACATTCTGAAAATAACTCAGAAATTAAAATGAACAAAAGTCAAAATAATCACGTTATACTAAATGTTTTATTTCCTTTTACAGATCTACCCACAGTAGCAACCGTAGATGCGTATTCATTTTCAGTTTTTTAAAGGAAAGTATGAAAGCTGTACCCTAATTTTCATTATTTCATAATTTCATTATTATTTTCATAATTTCATATTTTCATATTTTAGTAGAAACGTGGGCTGTTTAACATAGTTTTAAATGATTCAATTAATTGTATTATTAATACTTGCAAAAGTAACACATTATCATGTAGGTACTTTAAACTTCAATACGGGTCATAATAATTTCTGATAACTAACACAAGCTATGCTAACTGTTGCTAAGTACCTTTTTTTTAATTTATACATATACCAAGGCAATAATAGTTCCAAGGCAAAAATAGTTCCTTCTGATTAATTATATCTTATCTGTGTACCAATACGCGACAAACAAATTGGCAACTTATATGATATATGGTGCCAATTATCTGACAACGCCTATTCTTGTAATATAAGGAACAAATATTTTGCATACACAGCAATAAATATAATTTATAAAGCACCAACCCACTTTTTGAATTGGTATAAATGAGAGGCAGTTTTTTTAAGCAGTACGGCTGCCACTTTTTTTAATATCTACAGTCACTTAAAGGTAAAACCATTGCAATAGTAGCTAGAACTATTTTTTTTGCACATGTAATTACAGTAAATCCTTGCATAATAGACGACTTATAGATAAGGATTTATAGTATAATTATTTCTTGACTATTATTTTATGATGACATAAAAATTTTTACCAAAAGAGCGTAATATAATATAGCGTAGATACTATACACAGTAAAGCAAACAATGATTTATACTAGATTTATGTATGCCATTTCTTTCACATTTACAAAATATAATAAAATTTCAAGTTATAGGCTTATGTTATGTAAGGCTCTGCAATTTACCTCAAAGACGGTGAGTGAGTATTGACAACATGCAACAAAAATATATTTTTGATAAAGCTTTAAGTTCTGTCATAATCATATGATCGTATAACGTCAAAGTAAAATAACGGGTGAGGAGGGGGAGGCGATAAGTTCACCTCTACAAGTACGCCTCTTCGCTGTATACAAACGGCCAAGACTCCAACTGCTGGACCCAGGATGAGAGTAAGACATTCTTATGCTTCAGATTCCACCCGGAACAAGCGCAGAGAGCTACGAAGCGACCAAAAAACGACCCCCAGATATCTCCTCGAAGCCGCGACCGCTGACAGCGGTCATGGGCTCACTTCGAGTATCCTTCCCTTGCATACATCTAAAGGGCCATCTTTAGAGATGCATCCCCGGCTACACAGCCACTCCTGACCTACCCCAAACCACCACCCAGGACGAGAGAGGCACTTGCCGCCTTCGTCCGAGACAGACTACCACCAGCGGGTTAGACATGCAGGCGAAGAAAGAAAACAAGAGAGAAGAGCGCCAGAAGATCCTACCCAGCCTGCAGGGTAGAGCTAGGACAGGAGGAGAATCGCCCACACCTATCACTTTTGTGATCGGGGTTGGTGAAGGATGGGGTCCACCTCTACGAGGCAGTCCAGGCCTACAGCGATGGAAAGGGTAAAGAGCGATAATCCCGCTCGATCCCAAACTATCCCAGGTCATGACTACGGTCAATGGATATTGGCGGAGAGTACGCCTCTGCTTATGGCATGTACAACACATGTTTGTAGGAAACCAACCATGAAAACTGCATATCAAATTTTAATAAAGTTGCTTAAGCCATCATTTTTCCATTTAAAATACACCTGCATGCATTTTAGTTACATACTGTAGATCAACACTAACAAAAGGAACAAATATTTATTCATTTATGAACTTCTTTTTAAAATTCTGAATTTACTACCTGCTTACCTAACTACAAAATTAACATAAAGTAAGCGTAAATGTAGATAATAATAAATTTAAACTAAATATAAAAGCAGAAAAACATTTACGACAAATACACTGGAAGTTGTTGTAAAAGTACAATATTTTCCTGTTCGATTAGACTCAACCGTTTTATTAATCAATAATAAAAAACCACACATTTATTACATCAGTCCGAACTTCACCTATGACCGCGCAATTATCGGCGAAAAACATGTAATTTCATTAAAAGATAATTTCGCTGTGCCGTTTAAAGTCTGAGGTTAAATAAAGTTCAAAACATACAAGATGGGCAAACATATATAGCAAATGTATACGACTAGGTAGGCACGTATACATCAGATAAAGTGTGAGTTTATGTTCAATTTAATCAACCAAAAATGTTGTATATAGAAATTATTTACAATGTTTTTCTCAATGCTCACAGCTGTAGTTGTGATTTAATAAGAAAAAGGTTTCATTATTTTATTTAAATTTTGAAATTGATGGCCAAGTTTAAAACAGTACAGGAATCAAAAGGAACAGCGTACAGTTCTTTACAGAAATTTAAAAATCCGTCTGCAATGACAACATTTCTGGCAAATGTTCAATATAAAAAACTTGTTCGATAGCTGGATCACGAATTAACAACAAATGCAAACTGAATATCGTATACGTTTGCAATTGCGATAATTTTTACTCTAACTGAATACTGTGCTGCACTTCGAGCTAAAAAATTATTGGAAAATAATATTCCGTGGCTGAAGGCAATTTTCGTAACAAAACCTAATACAGCGCATCTTGAAATGAAATTATTTTTATTTTATTAAACATGCTTCCACAGATAACATATTACATGTTATTTATCAGATGCCTACTTATCCTCTCTTTAAGCAAATAAATTTATGACAAATTTTCCTAATAAAACCTAACACAACGATTCTTGAACTGAAGTTATTATTTTTATTTTGTTAAACATGCTTCCTCAGATAAGTTATTAGATGTTATTTATCCCAAGCTTAGTGATTCTATATTTAAGCGAAAAAATTTATGTCAAATTTATTTATTGGAAAATTTGACACATTTGTCTTATTTAGTAAAATGTTCTCTTCTGACTGTTCTCAAATATCTGTTTGTATTATAACTGTATAAAAAAGTTGAAAGAATTCACATTTGCGAAACATAAACGTGCTTTGTTTAAATAACTGTTCTTTTCAGTATAATAATATTTACGTTTGGTTAGGCAAAACTACTTTTCAGAAAACCCACCACTGGCTGTGCCTTTTGACGTATCTGATATCACAAATAAATAGAAGAGTCTGGATATGTAAAAAAATGCATGGTTTATTCTAAAATTTATCCAGAAAGAAACATAACAAAACATTATATAATTCTATGAAATATTATCCAGAAAATTATTATATTCAAACAAACTTGTACAAATTGGCTCCATTGTGTGCCTGCATGGTTTCATGATCAAATCATGATCGCTGTGAACTTTTAATAGAACTATCCATCCGAATAAATAATAACATAACATATTTTACGTTATACAACACACACATTAAATCTCACAAGTATTAGGAATAGCTAATTATAACGCATGTTTATATGGAATTACTATCATTTAAAATGTTTTTGAACAAAAAAAGTACTAATTAAAATAAATCGTATTTCTTCATAAACCAAAAGCGAAATACAAGTTCAATGAATGTTCTTAAAATTCACTGTAGCCTTTTTTGCTGTATGAATATAGGATTAAATCACCTGTAAAATGATAATAATAATAAAGAAATAAAAAACAGGAAACCGGAAGTATACAAATTAAATATTAAAAGTGTCGTATCAAGGCAAACTTCTAAAGTTTTCCGCAAAAAACCACTGTATAATATGTAAGTAATAAAATAAATATCTGATATATTAACAAAATTTTATCAGTGGTTTTTGAGTTATATGCAAAATTCTGTATTATTACAAACCATATTTTGAATTATGTTTAAATAAAATAATTGTTATAATAAAATTTAAAAGATATGAAACATTTAATCAACTAGCTTTTTTCCAAATGTTTCAAGTCAATCCTCAACTCGTCGTCAGTAGAAGAGAATGGAGGCTCGACTTGAAACGTTTGATAAAAGCTAGTTAAGTGTTTAACTTCTCTTAAATTTTATTATAATAATTATTTTATTTAGACATAATTCGAAATATGATTTGTGATATTATAAAATTTTGTATAAAACTGAAAAACCACTGATGAAATTTAGTTAATGTATCAAATATTTATTTTATTGCTTACTATACAGTGGCTTTTTGGGGAAAACTTTAGAAGTTTGCCTTGATTATTTAATATAACACTTTGAATATTTAATTTGAATACTTCTGGTTTCCTGTTCTTTTTTAATTATTTTACAGGTGGTGTAATCCCAAAAAAGACTATAGTGAATCATGAAAATGCGCCACAAATAAATTACACACATTATGTTCTTTAAAAATTGCATAAAAGACCATACTATTATCTAGAACAATAAAATAATGAGAGGAAATGAACGTTAGTTTTCATTTATTCATTTTAACCCACTTTATTTGTATATTAACCTGTATAATTTTACTCCACTCAATAGAACGAAAATCCATTTCCGGGATATAATTTAAGTAATGCCCAGATATCTTAAAAGCACTATTTACCAAAAAGAACTTTACTTGACGTAGCAGTAATGACATACGAAGATAGTCTGGCAGAGACTGAGAAGGTTTTTACCAGCAAGGCACTTATTCCAAATCCTAATAAAAAACTGAAAACATGTTTTCTCAATTTAGAAATTCTAAATATGAAAAGCGCTGTATGAATATATGTTCTTGTGGTACTTACGAAACAAGGATATGAAGTAGAAATGACGTACCTGCAACAAAAAAAAAATGTTAGGTCATATTCATAAAATAACAGATATCTTATACAAACTAGATATATGTAGAGGGTGGTTTAAATTCAAATTTGGGTAAAGGAATCTTTAAAACCGTAAGAGATTAAATGGGGCAGGTTGTGCATTTATAAGAGTAACAATATTCGAGAAAAAATCCAAAAATGTTGTTAAAGATCAAAAATATTCAGTTTTAGTATTTATTTAGCGAGCCGGTGGCTCAGGGCTTAGCGTCTCGATCGCTCAACCCAGAGGTCGTGGGTTCTAATTCCCATTCCACCAAACAATTTTTCATTATTCAAATAATTGTTTACTCGCAGATCAAGGCTTATTCGCAGGGATCGCTTGGCAACCATCCTGGCGATGGCCTAGGATGGGAAGAATGTTAACTTGGTGTTAATGTGAGAGATTAAAATCAGTTGATGTTTGACTTGTCCCCCTAACTAATGAGGTTTTCCAGGTTTCCCTCATTTCAGCACTTAATGGTGGTTAGGGCCTACCAACGTAAGTCGTCCCTGAGGCGTAAATGCGGCCCGCGAAATAATAATATGCTGCCCCCTCTCCCACACAAGTCTCCGACTTTCGGGCTAATCCTTGTGATTAGAATGAGGGATAGAGATATTATTATTTTTTCTAATTTTGCACATTTTGCCGCTACTAGAGGCACTGGATATTTCTTACGACTACTGAGATAGCTGTACTCACATTCGAATTTGAGTAGGGGAATGTTAAGTCATATTCATAAAATAACAAATATCTTAGACAAACTAGATTTAGAGGGTAGGTTAAATTCAACTTTGGTTCAATTATTACTTTTTTGATATGTCATACGGGAAACATCCTAAAACTTTCATATATTTTTGTACTTCTTTTAACACGCTTTGGATGTGTAACATATCGAAAGCATAATATAAACTTTTTTATTTGAAATAAATTTGATATAAAAGTAGCAAAGACCCAGAGAGGGCACTACGGTGTGTTTCTCACCACCAATAACAAACTCTTTTCTCAGAATATAAAGTCTTATATCTTTGATAACTTAGAAAGGATGATCCCCAAACACACTGGAGTGCTCAACTCGGGTCTTACTTATAAACAATTGCCCATCTCTACTTTGTACTAATAAATCAGAGTAAAATTAGTTTGGCGATTGTAATTACCAAGCTACCCATAACGTTACATGTATACCACATTTACTTTGCCCTTTTGTTTATACGCCGTCACTTTGTCACTTTGATTGAAATTCACGCAACGATCCACACAAAAGAAGCCCTTTACAAATGCTAACTAAATCTATTTTGACCTGCTCCACCGCGGAACTAGTCATAACCACGAATGCAAATTAATTTGATGAAAACTTTACGTGCTGCAGGAGCAGCGCAACTCTAAAATTCGCAGTGTTCATTTGCGCCGATTAAACGTACGAAAACACTTCTTATAATTCGATTAGTCAGTTTATGCGGATCCGTGAAGGATCCAAATAGGGTATCTCTTGTTAAATTACTTAGCAAGATAGAAGCAGCAGCGGCAGGAGACAGGGACGGGTTCAGATAATGGAAAAGGGTTGCAAAGGAAATATAAATTAACACATGGTTTACATAATTTTATACGGAGTAGCCTGTTGCAAATAGGAAACTTAACTTGAATTAGTTCTTTGTACGGAAATAAATACTCTTTGAATAAAGCAAACTATTTGAGGAACTAAAGGAACTATTTTATAAAGCAAACTAAAGTGGTGATAGAAAGGTAATATAAATTACTCAACTTAGTACGACTCAGTTGATTGATTGCATCCTTTATTAAATACAAGTGGCTAAGTTTCAGGTAGCGTGAACTTTGTAACCTAACTGTGTTTCTAAACTGTATGCGATCATTAGCTACATCAGTCTCTTCATCTCGTTTTCACATCAGAAGTTCTCTGGGTTCTCTTTGCACAACCATAGAGCTTATGCTCATCATTCGTAAAAAATAATATACACAGAGGCTCAATATTTCTCTTTATACAGCCGCGGCGATAGCTCAGTCTGTTAGGTGCTGGGTGATAGCCTGTGACTAACAGAATGGGTATATTGCGGCGCGAGTTCGAATCTCGCCAGGGGAGAAATGGCACCTCTCCCAGGGAATGGTTGTGTGTCTGCGTTTTTTTCATGTATACCCTCCCTCTACACAAGCCTTAGGCTTTCAGTAGGGAGGTTGTCCATTTCTGTGGTGTGTGTTTTTATATAAAGTTTACGTATGGGTGTTGTAAACTATATGTGAGCTACATTATCTGTTTACCTGGTTTTCACATCAAAAATTCTTCCTGGGGTTTGTAGAGCTTAGCATAGAGCTTATATTCCTCTTTATATAAAGTCTAAGTATGGGTGTTGCAAACTGTATGTGATCTTTAACTACATCATTCTCTTTATCTGGTCACAACCCATAGAACTTGTGCTGATCACTCGTAAATAATAAATATAGAGGCACAATATTCCTTTTTATATAAAGACTACGTATAGGTTCTTGATTATTAAATCCCATTTGCTGGGTCTATGATTCTTCAAACCTGTACTTAATTACTAGTTGTGTGATGTGCCTTATATGTCTATTACATTTTAACCTGGAATTTGTTTGTGGCCTTTATTGCGTTTACGTCTATTAGTAAAGGTTAGGTTCAAAAATGAGTGGTATGAAAATTAGACCCTCCAACTAGACCATGTATGGTCTAAAGTAACAGCGTAATAAGCTATTTGGTATCCTATAAATTCCCTATGTACAGTTTTCTGTCAAATGACAACATCTTTTCTTCTCTAGAATTCAGTTTTGACCTGGAAGTTGGAAACCACTTAAAAGCTACATCATTGTCAAAGAGACACAAGTTCCTGAGAACCTCTCATGTATATACTATAATATACACACGGTGCAGTTTGCACCAGTTTGCACCAGTTTGCAGTGCCACCATATTTATGTCATCACTCATAAGCTAAATGACATGCAGTTGTTTCAAGCTATTAGGCTTTCTCAGTGCCATGCAGGTCTCAGAGTGTACACAGTATATACTGGTTAGAACTTCTAACTTGAAGTGAAGAAGTGACCACTCATGTGGTAACAGTGCATACGTTACATGATTTGTGTTCTTCGTGTGTGTTCTTCAGTGCTAAGGGACCATGCAAACAGTTTCGAACCAATTTTAAATTGATCTCATGGCATACTAGTGTTTTTACTGGTGTCTATCACTATGATAAGGATCGTTTTTGAATTATATCTATTCTGTATGATTATGATTGATTTGTGTCTATAATTACATCCCACTAATATGCGAGGCTGATGGTATATTTTTTCCCTATCATCCCAACTAAATGCAGGATCATTTAAAGTTCAATATTGGAAAGGAAATATCACTTTTCGTTCATCATACAGTGTATATATGACGGAAATATTACCTAACTTTTTTAAATTACACTTTAGCTTTAAGAATGGGACCATCCTTGCCTCTGTCTTGATAGAAATACCAAAATAATTTGGGAGATATTGAAATTCTATATCTGTCATCCTTATAGATCATGTAAAGGTCATTAAGGAAGCGCGTATTGCGAGTATTGCAGTTTTTTGTGTTTAGCAGAAAGTTTCTATAGTTCAAGAAATTAACATTTGAAAATTCGCTATGACTCTCATTTCGACCCTGGAAGGGAAGGAACTAAAAGGACGCCTTGTTCCATCATTACTCAGTTAATAGGGGGATCTTTCCCGTATCGACGGAAAATGCGATTTCGCAATTGCTCAAGGATCAGGATCTGAAACGGCAGGAGGCTTAGTCATGAAAATCTTGTAAAAGTTTAAAGTACTTCAGCTAAGTCACCGTACATTAAAAATTGGACTACCAGGCTGTCCTTTTGGCGCACAACTTTCTTTACTAATATTTTTAATATTTTCAGAAACGCTTCGAAATACTCCATGGAAGGAAGAATACCTAATGCCACAAAGAAAATATTACAGAGAACATTATCAATTCGGTGATAAGATTTAGATTCTGTTGAATCACCTTCTGTATATATGAATGTAAAGTGAATGGTATAAGGGTATAAAATTTCGCATAAAGCCTCTAAAGTTTCTTTATTTTAATACAGAAGAGACTCAAATTATCAGATTTCATGAAAATGAAAAACCCTGTTCAACTACGAATAACGGCATCTATGGATAAAATACATTAACATTGGGCCAATAGACATAACAAGTAATATTGAGCCATACTACTACTAATACTACTAGATAATATAGACTATAACAACTTAACGAAGTTAGTAGTGGTGAGAAACACACAGTAGTGCCCGTCAGTGTCTGGTATTTGGTCTCGATGAACGATGTGGTGACTCCTATGGAGATGCCGATGTAATGCAACGCCAGTCGGGGCATATTGTCCGTGGAGTAGTTGTTTTCGGCATCTCCTTCAACTAACTTAACGAAGTGTTGTTACCTATGATATCAATATGACGGTTTCCATAAATGTAATTAAAAAAACAGTCGAGGTTCTCCTGGTAGATTTTCAATGATCTGGGACGTATAAAAACAAACTATGAAGACTTCCTCCTTCCTCTCAATAAAATTAAGAGCTTCCATAATTAGTATTTGATCATGCTGCAGCCGCTTTGTTATACTTTTAGGGAAATAAAAATCAACGCATTCAATTCCATTTCCCGCAATCTAGCCGATTCGAACAAATTCAATTTGAGCACGTCGAAAGCTCCGGCAGAAGACTATTAATTATGTATTATCCATCGGCGTTTTATGAGTTTAATATTTAAATTGTTAATTTTGCTGGGAACGGGTCAGCGAAGAACAGGGTACTGTTAACTTCGCCTAATATTTTATTTAATTAACACGGAAACGCAGGAACGTGTTCATTAACGAGAAAACTTCCCTTTTATAAAAAAGTTGTTAATATTTTAAATTCTATTGAAATCTAAACACAATACTGCGAACAAGAAATTTAATAGGAACTACAGAAGTTGCAGGTTGGAAATACAAGCTTTTTTATCATCTGTTCTTTGCTGAAATCTTGCTTCTGAAAGTGCTATTAGATAATAAGAAGATGTAGAGGAGCCATCAGCTTTATTTTTATGAGAATTGTCGTTTACAAATAACAATTGTGGATTCGAAATGACCACCTTATGGCGTCTGTTACTGCTATGTCAAATATTAAAATATTGAGATAAATGATTATAGAGGGTGCAGTAACAATCAAACATAGATACCTAAGTACTTCTGGTATTTTTACAAATAAATGTCCGTCGGTCAAGAGAGGTATGCCAAGGATGCATTGTTGCAGGTGGAAATCATTTTTAGCAATTCCCTTAATTCTTTAAAATTTAAGTTTTTCTGTAAAATAGAAAATAATAATAATGACACTCTACCTCTCATTCTAATCACAAGTATTAGCCTTAAAATCTGAGGCTTGTGTGGGAGAGGGTGTGGTATATTATTATTATTATTATTATTATTATTATTATTATTATTATTATTATTATTATTATTATTATTATTATTATTATTATTATTATTATTATTATTATTATTATTATTATTATTATTATTATTATTATTATTTCGCGCCTCAGGAATGACTTATGTTGCTAATCCTTAACGACCGAGTGCTAGAATAAGGGAAACCTGGAAAACATCATTTTAATCTCTTACTTTAATGTCATGCAAGCATTTTTCCTATCCTAGGCCATCGCTAGGATTATCGGGCCGGTGGCTCAGGGCTTAGCGTCTCGATCGCTCAACCCAGAGGTCGTGGGTTCTAATTCCCATTCCGCCAACAATTTTTCATTAAATTGTTTACTCGTAGATCAAGGCTTATTCGCAGGGATGGCTTGGCAATCATCCTGGCGATGGCCTAGGATGAGAAGAATGTTAACTTGGTGTTAATGTGAGAGATTAAAATCAGTTGATGTTTGACTTGTCCCCCTAACTAATGAGGTTTTCCAGGTTTCCCTCATTCCAGCACTGAATGGTGGTTAGGGCCTACCAACGTAAGTCGTTCCTGAGGCGCAAATGCGGCCCGCGAAATAATAATATGCCGCCGCCCTCTCCCACACAAGTCTCAGACTTCCGGGCTAATCCTTGTGATTAGAATGAGGGGTAGAGATATTATTATATTATTATTATTATTGCCAACCCATACCTGTGAACAATGCAGTAGACACATTAATCTATAAGTAGACAATTTAATTAAAAATTGTCTGGTGGAATGGGGATTCGAACCCACGACCTCTGGGTTGAGTAATCGAGACACTAAACCCAGAACCACCGGTTCTCCTAATTACTACGACTAATTGGTTTCTTAATCAATAACTGTTTTCTTTTTATTTTTGTAGGGTAAATAAAAATCGGTTATGTGAAAAATTAACCTATCTCTTACTTCTTTATATAGTATAAAATGGAAAAATGGATTAAAAATTATTTAAAAAAGTCCAATAACATAAAGTATACATAACTAGTGAGCTCTGTGACATTTAGTAAAATTAATAGATGAAGAATATTTGTGCTGTTTATCTACAACTACTTTATTTTCGCAGTTTTAGGGCTTCGAGAAATATTCCTAGAAACCAACGCTTTTGTCTCAAATATTAAAAAACAGACAAATATTAAAAGCAATATGAACACGATTAAATAAAACATGTGGATGGTAAAAATTACTACAAAATATAAATATTAAAAAACAGAATTTGTACCTTGTACAGCCCTTGTATCGCCGCATGCGGCGAGGCAGGTCTCATTGTGTATGGGGCGTTTAATATGGTAAAATGTAGATTTTGGTTAAATGTATCATAAGTATAATGGAACAATTTTAACATGACCGAGGTAATTGTCAGTTCGACAACAATAATTGTAACTTTAAATCATAACTCTGTTATGTTCAAGTAACAATTGTATAAAATAAGGTAACTGTTCGTGCATATTTCTGAATAAGAAGCCTATACAAAGAAGTTACAAAAAATTGTCTTTTATGTTATTTTTAGCTACATATATTTACAGATCCACCAATTTTCCGGCGAGATTTTAGTACCGACATCGCAATTATTTATATGCAAACACGAAAAAATCTTGTATTCTCGTTAGCGAATAGAACAAAGTGAGACATGTCAAAAGTATACTAAGCTCGGTTTCCGGTGAAATATTGCAACCGTATGGGCGTTATTTTAAAATAAATCGTACCTCTTCTACGCAACGTGACATGTTACGATGACATTCATTTACCCGTAAATATACACTACATATATTTTGCGCACAATCATTGCCGGTGCAGTTTGTATTCGCTTTGGCGAATGTTGACGGATATAAAGTCAGCGTATTTCGGCGTATATTATGTACCTCAAATAGAAGAATATAATAATAATAATAAAAATAATAATAGCAAATTGTCTTTATTTACCGCAAAATAAAATAATTATTAGAAATGGGAGAAAATCGTTGTCGCGATTTTCGTTTCCATTTCTAGCCCTACCGGGGGTCCAGGCCTGCGGCCTGGGGTCACCCTTCGGGCGACAAATGCATCTAAAATAATATTATTTTTAAGAAAATAGATATTAAAGAAATTGTATATCTGGAATGATGATGTAATTATACTAAACGATTTTTCTTAATATTTCGATGAATTCTAAGGGTACTCTATTCTTGATCAAATCTCAAAATCTCAAAAGATTAGAGAAAGGACGGAAGGGAGTCCCGCGAAAAGTAGGGATTTCAACAGGCGTGACGGGACCATTAGGCGCGAGGACAAATGCCGGTGCTAGCCGTATCTCTCTCGCCGAAGGGCGATGGACGAAAATTTTGCAGAGGTTTTTTGAAAAGGCGTTTAAATTGGGAAAACGCGTAGGAAACGGAACGAAAATACCCCTACGCATTGGAGAAAGGCGGGGGGCGACCTCCTGTCGCCCGCGGGGATCGTTCGGCGATCCCCACTCGGAGGAGATAGCTTTGAAACTTTGTAGATTTGGCGACGGATTTTAGAGCGAGGCAGAATCGACGCGTTTTAATATATATACATATATGGATAAATTAAATGCAAATGGATAGGGCGAAGTGTCAGTGCAACTGCTTTCAAATTACCCCTAATTAAGGAAACAAAACTCGGATTAGAGTGACGGGTTTTAAAATTAGAAGTAGGTTTATCCAGTTTAGGTATCTTGTTAAATAAATAAGATGGAATATTTGTTTCCTAAATTTTGTGATACATAACAAATGTAATTTACGTAATTGGTCAAGTTTTAAGTTATGAAAATTATAGATAATTTTACTAATACCTCTATCAAATTTTCTTATTCCAAACGCGAATCTAAAATAGAAATTTTTAATCCTTTGCAATCGGTCTGAATCCGTTTTGAGAAGGGCAGTACCATAGATGCAGCCACAATAGGAGATTTTTGAGATTACAAGAGCATTACAGAGTCTAGTTTCAATTGTGATGGCATAATGTCTCTATGAGGAAAAAGTTGTTTTAAAATAATATACGAGGACTGACATAGATAATTTACATGCTTGGAAAACCGTTTTCGTCAAACCAAACACCTAAATTTTTACATTACTTATCTCCAATTTTAATGTCGACAGATAACTTTATGAGATCTTTTTTCTTTCTGAGACCAAATATAATGATGTTAGATTTACTAGGATTTAGATTTAACTTATGAGAAGTTGAAAAATTAACTAACAAGCAAAGTCAAGTCGTTATTGACTCATTATTTTAATTGACAATTTTAAAACTATAATATACTTGAGAGTCATCGGCGTAATGATGAATGCTGGACGCATCTAAAACTTGACGTAAATCAGAGATATAAATGGAGAAAAGCAGGGGTCCAAAAATGGAACCTTGTGGAACACCATGTTTTACTAATAATGTATTAGACCTCATGGAGGAAGCAGTTACCGTCTGTGTACGGTCAGTTAAATAATTAATTATGAATTGATAAGGCAGAAGGATTATCGAAACCATAAATCAAATGCTTATTGAACCATCCTTATGCTTATGCAATGCTTATCATGATCCAAGGTGTCGAAGGCTTTGCTGTAATCAAGTAAAATAAGACACGTGATCTCAGCGGCGTCACTGGCTTTCATCAAATCGTCTGTCATATGTAAGAGAGCCGTAGTAGTACTATGCTGAGGCCTGAACCCAGATTGAGTAGTAGGTATGATACCATTATTAATACATATGCTTTTTCAATGCAGATTCTAACACCTTTGAAAGAGTGGCAGGATACTAATTGGCCTTAAATGACTTAACTCAGTAGGGTTAGAGTTTTTAGCTAGGGGAATAATATTAGCAGACTTCCTGGCTTCGGGAAGAATAGATGTTAGAATAGACCTGTTAATTATACACGTAATATGACTTAACAAGAACTCAATAATTAAATTAATCATAGTTAATGAAATCATGTCACTACCACAGGAGTGACTCTTTATCGTATTTAGGTATATGTTTTGCAACGTTTTGAGCAGTAAATGAAAAAGAACTAATAGAAGTAGAATTTATACTTCACGCAACTGATAAAATGACCTTACATACCAATAATTTAATTATGTAATAATTTTCTTTTAATTATAAGGTGTGCGAAAAAAATACCAACATGCGTTTAGGTGTGATAGCGGATATCAAAAATACAGTTTTGTTAAATAAACAAATGAACCGTTTTGGCAGAAAAACGGCAGGGGAAAAATGGTTCTGGCTAGTTCTGTTTATTTTATTGATAAACAATGAATATTAATTTGTGATTAAGCTTTAAATGGTGAGAAGGAGGGTTAGAAATACTATTATTATTATTATTGATTCAGGAATTGTTATTCATTCTTTGAAATAGTACTCCATACAGCAATCATACCGCGGTACTACATGAGTAATGTCTATTTAGAAAAGCATGAGAAATATATAATAGTAGGTATGTTATGCTACTAAAAATATAGTCTATTTGCTAATCGATAAAGGTTCTGCAAAACTTTCAATTTCCAATAGGTATAGTCTTGGATGGATTCTGAATATAAAAAGTAAATAATATAATTCAACCATGATTTTATCGTGCTTTTTTAAGTTTTCAAAATATATTGTACACCTCATTATTTGATTTTTATAAGAATTATCAACCACATATCCTTTCACATCATAATTCTCTAGCGAAAGGCATTATTATTAAATGTCTATACCGAAATTATTAAATTCTACGTCGGGCGTTTTTAATAGACGCCCCAGTTTTGTTGTTTAATTAAATTTCCAGTACAAAAAAGCACTGGAGAAATTGCCGACGAGCAGAGCATTCGTCCACGGAATTTCAAGTCCTTTGTAGTTAGTTTGCTTTACCTAGATTCAATTTCAATTGGGCCTTAAAAAGGCAGCAACAGTAGCACTACTTGTTTCGTTACACGTGATTGCAAACTTAAGTTGGTCAGACTCAATTTTGTTTTTAGCTGCAGCGAGAGCAGTGCTATTCGTTTCGTAAAGTGTATAGACTATAAAAAAGATCTATTTTATTTTTAGTTATAAAAAGGTGCTTTAATTACGCAGTTGTAATGGATTTTCGTAACTAAGTAACGGTAGAAGAATTGGCAATCACAACAATCATAACTGCATATTATATTCTAATATATCTTGAACCGTTAGAGCTAAGATAGATGATTTTGTAAGCTTAATATTGTTGCTCGAACTTTCATTTCAATTAAACTTTGGAAGTACTGTTTTATAAAATAGTCATTCAAATTTATTTATTTGAAGGAGATACCGAAAACAACTACTCCACGGCCAACGTGCCCCGACTGGCATTGTATTACTTCGGCATCTCCGTAAGAGTCGCCACATCTTTCATCGAGACCGGCCAGCAGACTCTGACCGGTTTTACGCTTATTGTGCGCTCGTTAGAGTCTCATAGGTAGTGGAATCAATGAACGATGTTGCGACATAATTGCTTAATGGGCATAGTGAATGTTAGTAGTGGTGAGAAACACACCGTAGTTTTAATAATAAATAAGTATTTAAAATAGATAATAATTACAAATTAATTTATAATAAATAAGTAAATAAATAAGTAGGATTGTCTCCCTCAAAGACAGTAGAGGTCACTGCTGTAATGGCACCTACGGAAAAGCAAGTCGTTATCTGTTTGTCAATTTGACAATAATTATTGTTAGACAGATAGTAGCAAAGACTCAAAGAGTCTTTGACTATCAAGTATTGATAGTATTGACTCAAGAGAGTAGAAATAATTCTACGGTGTGTTTCTCACCATTACTGTCATTAAAAATATTGAAAACATTTATAAACACGTTTAATTTGTACGCCTATGGAAAAATGTTCCTGAAAATTATTCAATATAACTGTTTTGTAGAGTGAAACAATATTATAAACAATTATACAATATATACTATACAATAACGAGAGAAAATAAAATACTTATAATTTTGAAAAGTCAATAAATGTTATTCTTTGTTTAAATACGTACTTGTTTATACTTAAGATACTTAATATACTTAATATAAATTAATTCAATACGTCTATGGAAAAGAAATAGAATATCCTCCAAGATAGGTCTTCCTTTTGGAACCGAGAATGCATGCCGCTAGGCGTTAATATTTTAAGAGACAACTCCTATATACACGCGCCCAGAAGTATTTCCAATACTAAAATGCTTTCATATCCCGATATTTATATAACAATTCACATTATACGTACGGACGGAAATATCGACAATAATAATTGGTATACTGACCATCGGAATGTTCAGGTTAGTGATGCCAGGCATCATCC
The DNA here is from genome assembly GCA_963924545.1 of Pogonocherus hispidulus. NCBI lineage: Eukaryota > Metazoa > Arthropoda > Insecta > Coleoptera > Cerambycidae > Pogonocherus > Pogonocherus hispidulus. The sequence continues at coordinate 42,633,387 of OZ004698.1, read as the reverse complement.
TCAATTAATTAAAGTTTATCTAACCAATCAAACATATTAAATGTGTGTTATAACTGCAAAATATTGTAAATAACATCTGTGCTGGCCAAATTAATGTGCAAGTGAAATTATGAATAAAAAGCTTCATGAACTCACTATAATTCTAATGAACTCACTATAATTCATATTAAATGTCTTGATAGCTTTGGTTAAACAAAAATGGTGACTGGTTCTCATCTATAAAAAAGATTCGATTATTATATTTTTAAGATGAAGAACCACTGAAATTATATCAGAGATTAGGCGATTATCATTTATATAGTTCAAAGCTAATACCATTAGAACCAACCTAACATAATAATTTGAATACAGGGTGTCTAACCTCTCACCATGGAACCTATATTATTTTTTGTTGATTGCACAATTGACAAATATTTGTACTAAATTCGAACACAAATGATACAAATATAAAGACGTGTAGGCGAGAGATGAGACAGAGTGTATAATAGAACGGGATAAATTAAAAGAACTATCAATAAATGTCGTTGATTGTAGATATAAGGAAAACTTCCAAACCTAAGATAAAATTGTGGAAGTGCTGTTTTCAGTGTACATGTGCTAACTGAAAGTAACTGAAAATGAGTAAACTGGCCGCAATCGCATCGACTCTCACAGTTTTAACATGTTTTGCAGGCAAATTTCAAGCATCGCCAGAAATCTGTCTGGTCAAATCGTTCGCCTGCGCAGGCTGTCTCACGAACGTACGGACTTGCAGGTAGACCAATGCAGGCTAGACCTGTATAGGCCACCAGAGAGGTCGCCTGCGTAGTGTGTAGGAAGCTTTATTTAACCACCTAAAGGTGGAGTGTCAATCAGGCGACTGCAGCGGCTACAGCCGCGCTGCTGGAGACGCGCGACTTTTGCAGTACGACTGCAGCGGCCTACACGAGTCTCAATTGCGCGATTTCGGCCGCTTTCTCTTTATAAAGTTTCAGTTTTCAATAGACTATTATCATAGTATAAAGAAAATATACTCTGTATACTCTGCTACTATGGAGAAGGCAGTGACATTGTGGTGCAATTTAGAAAATGAAAAAGAAGAGGTAGAAGAACTTTTGTTATTATTACTTGCGGATTCTTTACGAAGCAGTCCTCATGATATTTTTTGTACCCGTTGAGAAGAGGGTTTCGAAAATGTGTTGGTTCGGAGACATCTATTACAAGACGAAAGCAAATTTCGAGGTTTTTATCGACTTAACATCAATCAGTTCAATTTTGTATTTTCTATATCCATTTCTCTTCAAAAATTTTACCAAAACACGTGGTTATTAGTAAATTTATTATAACCTGCAGGGCGACTGAAGCGGCTAGACTGCTATTTTGGCAGACGCGCCGCCACAGTCGCTGTAAACGCTTCTGTCGTCACGCTGAAGTCGCGTAATTGACAAAGCGTTCATATCAGGTTTGTTCCTGCAGGAGCCCAAAACTGTCAGTAACTGTCAGAAGCCATGCGCATTACAAATCTAAGCGTTCCAACAAGAGTCGAACGACAGTCCAGGATTTTTTGTCCTCTGTTCCAGCTTGAGTCAGGGCAGTTTGCTGATAGTTTGAAAAGTTCACTGATTCTTCGGAAACTCATAGTCCGGTGCATGCGCAATGCGCATTAACCAAAACCATTTACCAACTTTAACATCAATTATTGTACGTTGTCTATTATTAATATTATAACTCAACAAACAATAATTATTTGTCAGAAACTGATTATATTCCTCCATAATTTATAAGTTAAAAAACTATTTGGTTATTGTTTATTGTACTCTTCTTCTTCTGCTATTAAGTTCTCTAAAAATCCGGTGTTCCAGCAAAAATCAGAAACTAATCTAAGATCAGACATGCGCATTAAATCACAATCCCTGACTGTCAGGGATTTATCAGAGATTCTATGCAGGAACAAACCTATATTTACACGTAAACCAGTGACCGATGCAAAGTCGCCAGAGTCGCGCGTCTCCAGCAGCGCGGCTGTAGCCGCTGCAGTCGCCTGATTGGCACTCCACCTTAAGACTTTTGACAAATAGCTGTAAAGCAAAACACCTACGATAACAGAACATAAATAAAAAGTAAAAGGCAGATAATCTACTGGCCAAAATTATTGGCACCAATTTCGTAGTAAGCCAAATTACTCAACCAATATAAACTAAAGGTACCTATTCACGTTCAGTCAGCCGGCAGGCCGTGGACTGTCAGTCCGGCCGGCCGGCCGTTATCGATATTCAAACTACACCTGCAGTTTTGTTCACCGATTTCGGACGACAGTTCTCTGCCGGTTTCGATAATGGCCTCACATTTTTAAGTATTTTACTATACACACACAGTTCTACATCGACAGTTGAAGCATGTCACAAGAAAAGTGCGCAGCAGCAATTGTTATTATATCACGACACCACCAGAGAAAAAGAAAAAGGAAAACAATTGGAATGACGGAGTGGTTAAAAAGACGTGGCATTTGATCTCACATGGAGTTTATACGAGAACTCCGACAATTGAGTGCAATGATTTAAAAAAATTTCTGAGGATGGATGATAATTGTTTTGAGTATTTACTAAATTTAATAAAGCCGCTCTGTTGGCATATGTGGCGTCTTTTATTTTCTACAAACATTTATGTTTACGGTACAAAGCAAGGAAATCTTTTATAAAAGTAGGCTTGTTTGTCATTTTCTTCCCCGTTCGTCGAATCAAACTGATAAAATTTTAGTCTGGCGTAAAATTAGGCCTGCAGTCCAATGCCGGCCGACGAACCACTACACACGTTAAGTTTTAACAACCAACAGGCCGCCGGCAGGCAGCGACCTGTCCTTTAACGTTGTGTGTGTAGCTAAAAGCGGCCGGCCGGCCATGGCCTTTCCGGCAAATATCGGCCGGCGGACTGAACGTGAATAGGTACCTTAAGTGTTAAGGAAGACAGAACTCGTTCTGTTCAGACGTTGATTGTGTTAAGTATAGCTACCTTAATGAGTGTGAGAGAAACATCGCCGCCTATGATTAAGATAATTAGCTAAATAAACCGGCGGGTCCCATTCCGCGGCTTCCTCTACTTTGTGAGCCTTAATAATTTATGGAAATGTGCGGCACAGGAAGAGGTGTCTCTTGGTCGTTCAGTTGTTATTAATCTGCGCCCGGCGACGGGCCTACATTTTAACTAGAGGTTGCCTTGTAAGCCTAGAAGTTGCTGATTCCGTGGGAATATATTAGGTGACCCCGAAAAGAAACAAACTAACATTCTAAAAGTTTAGAAAATACATGCACATGTAGGTCTATTTTTTTTATAAGCCGCATACTTACGTAAATTAAAAGAGGATAAAAACGTAATTTCTTAAGACGATTTTAATAATAACATATCTATGTCTGGTCTCTTTACAATGAGGTAACGTATTAATTACAACTATAAAAAATCTACTGGCATTAAAAGGAGGATGGATTATTAATAGACCAAATTAGTAACAAAATTTTTCAATTTGATTTCTGTTGACAAGTAACAAGCTTGACAAGTTGTAAAGTACATATCCACAAGTATTTTACAGTAAGTGAAGTAACCTTTTAAACAGTTTTATAGGACGATTTATTTAAAATATAGATAAAAATAAGGAACAAGTTATTACATATAATAATAGACTTTTAGAACTGAATGAAAACAACATTTTGTAAATCATTTCATTTATGGCAGACGTTTTCAAAGTATTATGGAAAAATGTATTTTGTAGTAATGATTTAGTACGAAGAATAATGTTTTAAAATGAGAATCAACTCATGTTATTCGTTCTTAGATTGGATATTTACATCTCGAATAACTATCTCAATATTATGAAAAAAAATTACTTGCTGGTGTATACTTATGTACAGGGTATTCGCGTATATTTTGACCCCTACCTATTAAGAAAGGGTTATTAAGAAAGTTAGAAAAAAATTTAATTACAAAAGTTCTCGGTTTTTCATGTATTATCTTTTAGCTAGGTCGAAAAAAAAGTTGCATATCGAAAACTTAGGAAAACCAACTGAACATAATATTTTTTAATGGAACACCCTGTATAATTTTACACGCTTGGGTAAACATTATTTTCCTGATTTCAAAAATATACATTTTGTTGACATTTGCACTGACAGTTTTCGAAATATTCGACAGCGAGTACCATAAAAAAATATAAAAAATACAAAGAACTAAAAATATTTAACAGTAGACACCAACAGTAATAAAAAATATTTACCGATTTTCGATGTAACCTAATTCGTTATTTAAATATTTTCCAATATTTTCATTTTGTAATATTTTTTTATGATTTATTGTAAACATTATATTATTAATTATTTCGAAAACTGTCACTGCAAATGTCAACAAAATATATATTTTTGAGATCAGAGATACATTCTTTTCCCCAGCGTCTAATATTATACAGGGTGTCCCATTTAAAAATATTATGTTCAATTGGTTTCCTCAAATTTACAACATGCAATTTTTTTTTCGACCTAGCCAAAAGATAATACGTGAAAAAACAAACAACTTTTGTATTTAAACTTTTTTTTAACTTTCTTAATAACCCCTGTAGGTAGGGGTCAAAGTATACGCGAATACCCTGTACATTTATTTGGTTTGTTTTTCATTTTAAATTTCTGCTTTCATTTTTTTTGTTTTAAATTTCATCACATATAATACAACAACTTTCTATGGAAATATCAAACTGGTAAACTTCGGTTATGGAAATTCTCGCCTAGACCATGGAAACTTCGTAAATACTTCAGCTTCAGACTTTTTAACATTTTACTTTTTATATGATAGTATTTTTCGTATTAAATCAATAACAGAAGAAAATCAGACATACAAAAATGTGTATAAAATGTGTGAATGTTATAAACACTTCCATTCTGAAGCATAAAAATTGTCCAAGATACTTAAAATCCGAATTCGATTCGCAAATCTGACCTAGCGCCTGCACATATCAAGTCTAAGCTATTAGCTATAACTGAAATAGTTCGTTACGTGTGGACCGCGCTTTACATAAACGAAATTGCGCAAGAGGCATCTTATCGACGTCCCTTTTTTGTTCCTAACGAGGATTGACAAGATCTTCAGGAAGCCGGGCTCACTTCAAAAGTGTCATTAGAGTTAATTTTTAAATTAAATTTTAAGTTAATGTTCATTAATCTTCGTCGAACGCTGAATTTGCTCTCCGCCGATGATCCTGTTAATAATAACAGTGGGGTGTGCTTTTCCATGAAAGTAATATAATACACTACCGTTACTTAGTTAGTGTTTCTTATACATAGCTTTTACCAATTTTAGGTAATGATTTTCACATACCTGTCCACGAAACTGCTTCTAAACAAGAGGCGAACCAACAATAATTTCTGCAATCATTTATTGCACGGAAAGTATCTACACGAAAAGATCCAATAGCATTCAATATACATGCCTATTACACAATTCCATATTTTAAATGATACGGCAAACTCATCCAAAACCGCACACAAATACACAAAAAGGTTTCTGTAATAATAATAAAGGTCTTCTTGAAGGGGGTTGGAACCTTTGAAGTGAAGATATCATTGACGTAGTTTTTCGCATAACACCAAAACACTATACTGCACTCGACTCGCGTTTCGCCAACCAAGCTGGGAGTATCTGGAGATGATTAAAATTCAGTTTAATTGTCTCCAGATGATGCCAACATGGTTGGCGAAGCGAGCGTCGAGTGCAGTATAGTGTTATGTAGAAAACTACGTCAGTGAAATAAAAGTATTTCCATATATTTCGATATATAACGGAATATATCCAAGCAAAAGTTGAGAGGCCGATTTCTAATATACAGTAAGTTGACGCAAAGAAGGTTACAGAAATCTTCACATTGATCTATTTATTTAGCCCACCACATGCCTAGCATGTCCTCAACATTGAGGGTTATAGATCCACTAACTACTTACTATATACAAGAGTGGTGAAATCATTGCACATCTGCAATGTGTTATGATTGATATCACCATATTATATCACTTCCTCTGTATGTCTATATTATATAATAGGAAAGATAAAACTCAAAGTTTTTAAGAATTTGGAATACAGTGCTTTATAAAAATATTTCAAATTGAAGCTACCTTTACCTTTACTATCACTAACTATAAGAAACCATTAACGCATACATTACATTTTAACCATCCAATAACTTTTAAGGGTCCATTCTCTGTAGATTTGACAGGCATGAATGCGGGGTCGGATTGAGAGGGTGGGTGGCCGATGGGTGGAGACATATATTCCAACTATCGAATTATTAAGATTTCGGAGGTGCAGGTAAAGCCGAAGTAAAAAGGCACATGGAAATAAAGTTAGCCTTAAAGTTAGTTAGTTTAAAGTTAGTTTAATGCTACCGGATTTGTCTTATAATTGCAACAAAATTTCTTTTTAGTGTTATAAATTATATATCACCGGAAAGATCAAAAGATAAACTAGATCCCTATAGTAGCAAATTTTTGTTTATTACATGTATTTTAGAGAAAATAATTTTTGAAAATACGCTATTTTAGTACAATATTGTTTGCCTGGAATTTTAAAAATAAAAAGAAATACCAAAAATTACTACTATAGGGACTTAGATAAAATCTTATTTTTCAATACTTTTTTACTAAAAGTCGCTATCTTTTATAGTTTTTTTATAATTAGACACGAGACGAACGCCGATTTAGGGCTTATTTCGACCTAGTGAATGGACTCTTTATATATTTGCTATGGGCTCCGTAATTACCTATATCCTTATGATGTATAACATTTATTACATCTGTTGAAACAATCTGCAAAATTTATTAAAATATAGGCATTTATAATAAATATAACTTTAATCTCGACTTTAGTAGTATAATAAACACAGGGTAAAAGTTCGTATTAAAATATTTCTCCATGGTAATTGTTTCTCTGAGAATGTTTAAACATTTCCTTATCACACTAAAATTCAGAGGAGACTTAACACGAAATGCAGTGCAGTGACTTAACACGCACTGGATGCGATGGGAAACGTACAATATGAAAACTGATGACTGCGTCACAGGAAAAAGTGATTGATGCTTGTGCTTCACAAATGATTATCGTTATTAGATATACTCACGCACAAGAAGCGTGTCGATTACGTATATATCATCACTTGAAAGCCTCACAAAAGCTTTTTATTGAAAAAAATATTGCCATGACTATATGTGGAGGAAACACATACATGGAATCAAGAATAATGCATTTTTTTCACTATACAGCGAATGTATATTTCGCTATACATTTTACATAATATTTTTCCCAAAATACGATATTTTTTGATGAAAAGTATTATTAATTATTGAGGAACAAATGCAACTTTTGACCCACTTAGCTGAAAGTTTGCATATAATAAGATAATAAGGAAACAACCGCCTGTTCAATAATATAAAAAAGAAAAAGGATAAATTAGATATTACAGAAAACTTCTAGCAAAAACCTAGAATGATTTTTATTTATTTCACTTTTTTAAATGCACGCCTATTTATATATTATATAAAATTGTATAATTTTAAATATTACATTTTTAAAAACTATTATGGTTACGGGATGGCAGAGATAAAGTAATAGGAACAGTATTTGATGATCTACTATCGAGCATTCTACAAACATAATTCCAATACTCCAGCAATGTTATGCTAACAACTACAGGCTTCACGTGACATCTGCATAGCTATTTTTTATTTGCTTAGTGATAGCATACCACACCATTACATTATTTGCAACAGATATTATATCAGTGGTGTAGTAGCTACGTTTAAAAAGTTTAGGGAAAATATTTTTGGGCCTCATTAAGGATCAAAGTTATAAAATACACACATTCGCAAAAGAAAACTGGTGTTATATGCATTGTGTTATATGTAACTGGTGTGAATATGTATTTTAAATATAAAATAATTTTAATAATAGGTTAATAGGCATTCTTAACATTCTACTTACAAAAAATAAAGGAGTTAGGTGTAAGTGTAATTGTAAAAAATATTCACCTTTAAACTCGTTAACATATTTCACTTAATTTTATGATTTTTTTATGTAAGAAGTAAAATGAAACGCTATTTTGTGAATATTAAAAAATATTTAGACAAAATGGTCAAAAATAATAAAAAATGCCTTTAATAATTTAAGCAAATAATGGTTAATCTGTATGTACTTATGGTATGAAATTGTATGTGTTTGTGTGGATGACTCAAATTTAAAGAGAGTCACATTTTCAATAATTGATTAAAATTTAAGGTTAAGTAATCTAATATGTTTCTGTAATAATTAATAAGGAAGCTCGGAAACTCACGCACTGCTACGCCACTGGCCATTGTCCTAGCAAAACAACAGGAATTGGGATTGCCGAGTCGCTTTCAAAGGAAAACAGAACGGCCAAGCGGTTTATCTGTGAATGTGCGGAAATGTACACGGGTAAATATCAGTTGTTCCTGTTCAACACAGATTTTATTTAGGTAAATATTTAATCAGAAAAGCTAAACGTGAAAGCGGTATTTTGGTCGGCCAGCTGAGCGTCGTAAATAACAGTTAACTGAAATGGAGTTGTTCCTCTCGGGTACATTTTGGGCTAATTCCTCTTGTGGGTGATTTGGCAAAACGTTATTCCATTAAAAAAAACCCGCTGAAATATTAGGAAGTACAATTTAAAACATTTCATATTTATTTTTTTAATGATGCAATGAAAGTGCTGTTTGCAATGGTAGATACAGTATTCATTTTAATGATAAGTATCATCAAAATTGATCATTATCTTTTATTTATTTATTTATTCAAGAAACAAACAGATCATGTACCTACTTACATGTTTTTTAATACAAAGTTTATCATAAAAAGGCAGGCAATATGCAGTTCTACATTTATATACTGTAAATACTCTTAAGTGAATAATTTGTTTTTGGGTTTTTGGTTAATATTGAGTAATTTGATAATTTTACTCATAGAACCGTCTTCGAAGTAATACTGATTAATTATGATGTGCACTCAGATTTGATAATATATATATTTCAATAAACATTAAAAAATAAAGTCTTATTACTGTACCTACCTACTTATAGCTTAGCCTGAATAAATTTAAAAATAGTATAATAAGTATATAATTATAAGGAGATTTTGAATCCCTTAATTTTTAGTTTATCGTTATCGTAATCGTTATACCGAGTATGCGCGGTGCCAAAAAGTGTCCTTTTTGGCATAGCGCATGCTTAGTATAACGATTAAGAAAACTATTAGCTACAAGTTAAGGGGTTAAAAATCTCTCTGATATCTCTACCTTTGGTTCTAATCACAAAGTTCTGTTCCATAAAATAATTTATATTTATTGTAATCGTCTTAATCGTAGAATATCCTGCTTAAGGTAAACTGCGACAACAAATATGATGAACTTAAATTATTATTAATCATCGTAAAAACAAATATAATAAATCCAATCGACTTAATTGTTTCCTCACATTTCATTATTGATGTAACTTTTAAATTTAAAGTTGTTCCAAAATCTTTATTTCTTAGCGTCTACCAAGATTTACATCATTCATTTTATGTAAAGATATTATAGATTTTAAAAGAAGCAAAAGTTCAAACTGTTCATTTTTCCAATTTAAAATATAATATATTGGTTAAAGTCCATTTAAAAACTCCATCAGTATCATTTTGTCACTGCAAAGAATATCTACGTTGAAAATTATTTTAAGAAATTCGTTTGGGAAGATCATTTATAAAAACTAAAAATAGAGTAGGCCCAATATTGGGTCCTGTGGTATACTAGATTTTGCTAAATGAGATTACATGACAAACTAGAATGACAAATTTGCTAAATATGTATCATAGAGTATTTTATCAAAGGTTTTCAAAAGTTCAAAGTTTGTTTCAATTTTCATACGAGCCAGGTGTAGGAACTTACATCTTTCTTCCAACCAGCCATTCTGCCGAGAACTCTGTTCCGAAAATGCAGAAACATACGTGATGTTTCATAAGAAATAACAAATTAAATGATACCAGCCACGAAATAAACCTTTGCCCCTGAAACACCCACACCTCATCTCATATATTATCATGAGACACCCGGTATGTGAGAAACAACCATACCAAATTTGGCTTTTAACACGTTTTCATACGAGCCAGGTGTAGGAACTTACATCTTTCTTCCAACCAGCCATTCTGCCGAGAACTCTGTTCCGAAAATGCAGAAACATACGTGATGTTTCATAAGAAATAACAAATTAAATGATACCAGCCACGAAATAAACCTTTGCCCCTGAAACACCCACACCTCATCTCATATATTATCATGAGACACCCGGTATGTGAGAAACAACCATACCAAATTTGGCTTTTAACACGTTTATAGTGACAATTTAATTTATATATAAAAAATCCTATATGCCACAGTGCAACTGTCACTTTGACAGCGACAAAAGTTACCTGAAACTTTTACAGTGACAAATGCACTAGTGGTTTTTTCACTTATTCATTTTTTAATGAATTATCGTGGTGTCCGCTGTAAAATAAATAGTTTGACATTTCTGTCAACAAGTTATTGAATTATTAAACACTAACTAGTATTTCATATATAAAGTTTGCATTCATATGTTTCTAAATTTCTTATTCATTAAATTATCCTGCCGAATTACACTCGATATTTTTATTGATACTGGATAAATTTGCGTTGTTTAAATTATAAACTGTTTCCTTTAGCAATTTGACTCAAAAAACTGTCAACCTAAAAACGCTCCACCTTCGGTGTCGCGTTTTTAATAATTGACAGTTTTTCTCGTCTAATTGCTTGGCAACAGTTTCTCATTGAACAATTGAAACTTTACAACAATAAAATAAATAATAATATATCACAGTTCAATAATATCAATCATGTGATATGGCTCATGTAGTATGTTATAACTGTAAAAACTAAAATGTCTACTGAATAAACATAGTATTTTGCGAAGCTTGGTAAATTCAAATTTCAAATCCAATAAATACGCGAATACATGTAGCTAGGCCATTGTTCGCTACATGCGCCTGTATACCATTGCAAAAAGATACAAATTTAAGAAAACAATACCTTGTTCCAGGTGAATAAACAATATATTGATTCAAAACAAATATACGAGCACGCCTACATCCGCATTTGGTTTCTGAACAATCTCTGTTTGCATAGTGAAACATTTGCACTTCGCAAATGCAATATTTTGTTTCAGAGTTCAAGTGGTCAGCGTGCTCTAGGCGAAACATAATTTCATTCCATTTTGCTGTCTGTCTATTATAGCAGAAACATGCTAGTAGAAACTATAACAAAAATAATATTATCAATTGTTACCTATTCAATGCCAGTGGCGCACCCAAGGGGGATAAGGGGCCATGGTCCCCTCCAAGATCGTTAAAAAATACTGATAAAACTGATTTCCAAGAACGACTTTGAAATATCTCTAACAATAAACATTATATACTGATACTGAAATAATATTTAATTTAAAGACAAAATTTATAGTTTAAAAATATTATAACGGAACATAATTATCATTGTCTCTTTTGAAAAATGCTTTTTTATATTTTAAGAATTATGTACTTTGTATCTACCTACCTATACCACTCGTATACAATACAGGGTGTCCATTTATAAACTGACACATTTTAACTGCTTATAAGTCGAGAACGATAAATGATATCGATGTGCGGTTTTCACAGAACTTCATCAATTTTTTTAAAGTTTTTTTTGACAGTGTTGCCAAGTTTCAAAATTTACCTGAAATAGGAGGAAAAAAATTTATTGACAAAGAAATGTAATGGGACACCCTGTACTTTTTAATTTTACATGAAAGCCTGTTAACTTTCCTTTCCGAAAATGTATAAATTGTTTTTCATTGCAATCATTTCTTTGTCCAGAGCCAATTTTGGTAGATGACTCCTTTTTGAAAAGGTCCCTGCTCTAATTGATGAAAATTTTATGGTAATTACCTATGTATCGCTTTATCATGATTAAATGATTTGCGCTATTGCCATGTCTATAAAAAGTATTTATTCTATTAAATAACATTCTCGGTATCAACTAACAACAATAACAACCTCTAACTTTGGCTTGTCAAGGAGGCTATGAATCGCATGATTTGTTTTGTATCCCTAACTACTGTCAAATCTTGTTAACGTCGTTCGTTGGGCAGTCTCAATAATTAGTTCTCTATACTTTTGCAATTTGTTAAAGTTTTAAAATTGGTTTAAATATGTTTACCACCCAGGAAAAAGCACGTTGCGTGTTACTATTTAGTGAATGCAAATCAGTTACGGAGACGAGAAGAAGATTTAGGCTGATTTTTGGAAAAGCTCCACCTTCACGCAATTCTATACTTCATTGGGTACACCAATTTTCTCAGGAGGGAACAGTTAAAAGGAAAGTTCGAACAGTCCTAAATGCACAAGGTAATCTGTTGGATGATATTTTGCGGGTGAGAGAAGTGTTGTCCGTGAACAATAACCAAATATCTATTAGAAAAATAGCCCAAACGATAAATATGTCAAAAAGTAAAGTACATAAAATTTTAAAAATAATTAAGTTTAAAGCCTACAAAATTCAAACTTTCCAAAAAATTGAAAATCACGCCCTTGAAAAAAGATATTTTATGTGCGAAACATTACTAGATCTTTTTAGAAATGAGCCGAATACCAACTTAATAATGTCAGACGAGGCAGCATTTCACCTTAGTGGGCGGGTAAATAAGCATAACTGCCGAATTTGGGGGGATGAAAATCCTCGAACTTATAACGAATTTGAAAGGGATTCTCCTAAGCTGAACGTTTGGTGTGCAGTATCGAAGTCTAAAATTTATGGGCCATTTTTTTTTTTCAAGAAGCAACAGTGAATGGAAACAATTACACCGATATGTTGGAAACATTTTTTTATCCACAACTTCAGCAGGAAGGGAATTTAAACACGGTCTATTTTCAGCAAGACGGTGCACCACCACACTTCTCCAGAGTCGCAAGGCATTCCTTAGATACTACTTTTGGAAATAGATGGCTTGGGCGAGCAGGTCCAATCGAGTGGGCACCCTATTCTCCCGATCTAACCATTCCAGATTTTTTTATATGAGGATATATAAAGGAACGTTGCTACAGTCCAACCCCAAGAAATCTGGATGAACTGCGCAACAACATAGTAAACGTTTTCAACCAAATTACACCGGAAATGCTACAAAACGCCTTCAGCAACTTATTTGTGCGTCTGCATATGTGTTCCGAGCAAAATGGGGGTCATATACAGCAGCTAATTTATTAGTTACGTATAAATTAAAATTAAATTGTTCAGTTGTTAAAATTGTTATAAGTATTGTTACCGAGGTTATTGTTACTGTTAGTTCTTATTTAACAGTATTGTTTAGTAGTTGTTATTTAATAGAATAAATACTTTTTATAGACATGGCAATAGCGCAAATCATTTAATCATGATAAAGCGATACATAGGTAATTACCATAAAATTTTCATCAATTAGAGCAGGGACCTTTTCAAAAAGGAGTCATCTACCAAAATTGGCTCTGGACAAAGAAATGATTGCAATGAAAAACAATTTATACATTTTCGGAAAGGAAAGTTAACAGGCTTTCATGTAAAATTAAAAAGTACAGGGTGTCCCATTACATTTCTTTGTCAAATCGGCCTTTGAAAGTAATAAATTTTTTTCCTCCTATTTCAGGTAAATTTTGAAACTTGGCAACACTGTCAAAAAAAACTTTAAAAAAATTGATGAAGTTCTGTGAAAACCGCACATCGATATCATTTATCGTTCTCGACTTATAAGCAGTTAAAATGTGTCAGTTTATAAATGGACACCCTGTATAGTAAAGGGTAAGAAACCCTAATAATTTATGGAGTAGTAATTTATTAATCGAGTTAAACAAATAATTTGTCGCTCTCAGGCCACACTCCTATAATACAGGCACAGGCAAAAAAACATGGGGGATACCTTTTCTATCTCCTCACCCATTGTTGGACGTAGGACAAGGGAAGGGTGATTCACTTCTCGCTGTCTGATTTGGTGTTAATTATATGAATCCCCAATTAGCTGAAGCATTAGTCCCCCCCAAGATTTTTTTCTGGGTGTGCCACTGCTCAATGCATTATGGTAGACAAGAATATAAAATCAAGCGCGCTCAGAACTCAGAACTTATCCATAATAAAATTTGGAGATGTTCAACATACATGTACAAAATATGGTGGTGCAAAAAAATTTTTTTTTGGCGCGTTCTGAAAACTATTTAAAAATTTTCAATTGCACGCCGCTGGATACTGGTCCACTGTAATGGACTGAAAATGCAAACTGGCGATGTCACATATAGCACGAAAAAAACTTCGGAAGTTCTGAGAGTATACCGACATCCGGCGCAAAAAAGATTTGCAGCGTTTTTACTTTAAAGTAAACTGAAAGATAGATAGATGTGACCAAAGTGACGTGTCTTTAAAATGAATAAAATTTTGTTACACTAATTTTGAACAATTGCGCTACTTGATTACTAGGTATTAGAAACATGAAATTTATAAAAAATTTGCACATACCTTGTTACAAAAGCTGTTCGAAATTTTGTCCCTCGACTTGTACACACTTTTGGACACGCCTTATCCAATTTTGCCGCACTAAAACGAATGTTCCTCCTGGTTGCTGATCTTGTAAACCACTGTGAGCCATTTTGAAAATTTTAAAGTTTAACACTCCTACGATAAATAAAACAACAAACAACAGTACTAACTTCATATTTCTGGGCTGACCTCGTTTTGTTTACCACCGGCACTGAGAGAGCGACACAGATAGACAATAGAGATATTATCCCTACTCCAACTCTATTCGCTCGGTCTTGACCAGGCGTTCCAGGTACAAAAACTTGTTTACTTCTTTTGTAAAAATGTGGTATATCAGATGTCGTTGAAGTACAGTTGCCCATCTACGTAGTCCTTTATAATGGTATAACTTTAAACATTGTTTACGGGAAATCCAAAGACTTTTATTATAAATTTTTTTGGTGATATCGATTTCTTATTTAAGGATGCACATATCCTAAAAGTTTTAGAGATAAGTTCTGAATAACCCTGTATAAAAGGACGGAGTAGAAATTATTTAACAACGAAATATTGTCGATACACGTATGTGCTATTTAATTGTGTCGATATAATCAACTCGGTGACTCTTTCAAAAAAATCCCTTCGATTAACGAATACAAAATAAAATAAAAACAAAAAATATGTATCGGTCTAATAACGATTTATTTTAATAAGTTGTAGGTATGTTGCAACGATAAAAGACGGAAAGCTGCGGCGGCATTTCAGTGACAGAAAATCGCATCACACGCCATTTAAACAAAGCTAACGGTCAATCAAGCTACTTTTAAATCCCTTGCAATGCTCTGGCATTTTATTACGTTGAAAAACGAGACAAATATTGCATTTTGTTCGCTGAATGCAACAAAATCAATCCGTTGAACACCAGTGTGGAAGGAAGGCGATAAATATTGTCGGAAAATCGACCAGAACGTAATATTTTCAATGGATACAATTTTCAACACTTTTATGGCGACGCGACAACATATTATTTATTTTGCGGATAAGTGATTGCTAACCGGTTGGACGCCTGTGGCCATTTTGGCGTAAAATTGATCAATGAACGCTCCATGGAAGTTTAATAATATACATATTTTTAAATTAATCACGTCCTGTCCCGAAAACAATTATAAATCCTGCCATAATTAATTCCACCTTAATGAGTTACGCTACTGTAGATTTATTACTTTTTATCAGGGATATCCGCATAGATTTTATATATCTCTGAATAGTTTTACATCATTTATGTACAGTCGAATTTTGGCGAAATTTAATAGACACAAATGGTTAGGATTTGTTTTTTGAAACTCATTTTAACTATTCGTATATATATATATATATATATATATATATATATATATATATATATATATACGGAGTTACAACTTTTTAATTGTCCAGTACAGGTATTTTTCTTATTTCAAGAGATACAGAAATGGTTAAATGAGCAAAAATGTGTAGAATTTTATGCCGGTCACGCATCTGTTTTTAAATTTAGAAAATTTAGGATAGTTCAGAAGATAATCGTTAACCTATCGATTTTATGCTGTTTGCAAAATTTTATTCCTTATTCTTCATTAGAAGAATAAGGAAATTCTCTTTATAACAATGTATAATTTATAGAGCTTTCATAAATAAATATGCAAGATGTTGAATATCATTATAATTTTAATAAAAAGGTCAAGTACCTACCGGTGTGGAACATATTATTATAGGTAATTTATTTCTTATTTTTAATACTTTTTATTTAATACAGCAACCTTTATGTAAATAACAATAACAAGAGCAACGAAGAAAACAACACAGATAAAGCCAAACAGAATTAAATGGTACATTTCAATTATATCATAAATATGGAGCAGAGGTGAACTTACCAGAGTCCAGGTCCTTAAGGACAGGACCATTCTTATAAAGCCACACACCACAGGACCATATTGTTATAAAGACAATTTCCTTTTTCTTCTAATGAGGAAAACATTCAATATGGCGCCCATAACAAAAAAAGTTGACTATTGCTCAGCGCACTAATGCTCATGTCATTTCATATCAGACTACAGATTTTTGTCCTAAAATTTTGAAAAACAAATGGAATACGACTAAAAAACGAAATTGCATAAAATCGGTTTTCTTTCTTTACAGCTTTATATATAATATATAATAAGTAAGTACATAAAATCATTTTCTCGCAATCTTGCACTAAACGGAAGTTAAGGTTTTCCAGTGAAGTAACCATCCTTGGCTCTATTGTGGCCTTACTACATAATAGTAATATGCCACCTTCTCTCCACACAAGCCTTTAAATTTTGGATTAATCACTGTGATTAGAATGAAAGGTAGATATATTATTAAATCCACACTTTTGCTTCCTAGCTGATGTAATTTGTGTGACGTAATAAAAACGATTTTATAAAAACACTACGATTGGGAGATTTACCATAGAGAAAAATATAGTATGGATGTGATGAATTTCGCCATTCAAAGTATTCCTCAGCGATATCAGCGTAAAAACGTATCAGAATCAACAAGCTTAATCAATCGCGAACTAGGAAGCCTCCAAATAATTTCAAACTCTAACAGAAGAGTATTCGTTCCGTTAGTGACATAAAATTGCACTTCGCCCCCTAAGAGTTTTATTTTATTTGTGTCTATCGAGGAATATACGGTATTCTCCACTTGGCATTACAATACCGAGAAAAACAAGCGACCACATGACATGACTAGATATTATTGCAAGTTTACATCATTCGCGGTCTTTCAAGCTTAAAAGAATGATTAGCATTTTATGCAGGTATGTATAATATACCAATAGCAAATAAAGACCAACGGAAAGGACTACAGGTTTAATTCGTTTCCGTCGAATAAAAAAATTGAAAAAGGCCCGTCATACTTTCAGATGGTTTCAGCAGTAGATTTTAAATGTTTTGGAACAATTATTATCAGCGTAATTTTCTGTCAAATGATGCATTTACAAGTTATAATTGATAATAAATATCAGAATAAATATTACCTCAACTAAAGTGAAAAATGACGTGGCACAGTACTTTGTACAGATCAATAAATTACGCCATTGTATAGATGCAATTTACTTGTTTACATCGATGGTACAAGAACACACCATTAACTGAAATCCCTTACTTATTTACTTTAATAATTATTTAAATGAGGTACAATAGAATAAAAATAGATATATTACAAGAGTACGTAGATCACAGTGACTAATTAATAATAATAAAATTACAAACATAAATTATATCATGTTACAGATATAAATTTACAATTTGCATACAGGTGTTTTATTATTTCCTGGAACTCAAATTTTTCAAGGTTTCATATTTTCGTTTCATAATTAAAATTGATCTTACAAACAAGATAGGTAAATCTTAATTATGTGTCTTAATTATGTGATAGGTAAATCTTAGTCTTATAAACACAGAGGTACATGTTTATATAAGTATATCTATACAAAATAAGTCTACTTTTCGTGCATATCTACCACAGCTCTCATTTTTTCTCAGGTCCATAATATTTATTTATTATTTGTATATTAATCACGACAGATTAACGCAAGCATTGAGAAAGACTTTCTTGAAGAAGATACCAAGTGTATCAAATAGCAGAGAACCATTAATTTTACTCCAAAGTATGTTCTTTCAGTGTAAAACAACTTAAAAGGAAAGAACACCGCTCATCCCACGTAAGACCTCAAAACCCGAGTCAAAACCTGACTTCTAAACCTAGGCTTCATAAATATCAAATTCCCGCAAGATTTATTGGCCACGTAAAAGTTCATCGATCACGATGTTAAGGAGGAAAATAAGATGTGTATATACTTGATTTACGTTTAGAGAATCAATAAACGAGAGTGTGGTTCTCAGTAGCACTTTTTATGGGATGCTTGAGATGATTTGTGAATGAATCTTTTCATTTCAATGCTTTCTGCGCAACATCATTGGTGGTCCGCCCAATGTGATTGAATTTCTCTTTTTCTTTCATGTGCAGCATCCTCCCCGATGCTTCTCTATTTGTAATAAATATTTTATGTTTGGAAATGGACATGTAAAAGCTACGGATTTTAAGAACTAACACATGTTTACATCGTATTGCATTGGTATATCTGCCTTGTGCCCCTCATTTAATGTGACACAGACATTTATTTTTATAAGCGCTCGAAATCGGTTGGCAGTTGCTCGATGGTTATTTTTACGAAGGGTTAGTCAAACAAAAGCTCTGTTAAGAGGAAGTTAATGAAACTAATACCAATCATTGTACTGAGGGATATTATCTCACGTTGTTTTGTTAACCGGATTTGATGACACCATAAAGTTAGGCATTTATTTTTAAATAGCTGATATTCTCTGAAATGCAGAACTGTCATTACAGAACCACCAAAATGCTTTTAAAATATTTATTTTATTGCTTCTATTCATTGTGACCCACTTCTGAGAATTCTGCTTTTAGATGCAACAAAACATCATATGGGTTGCAATAAAATTCGAAAAAGGAAAACAAGGAATATAAGCATAAACAAAATAATTTATATAGATACTTGTCATTTCGGATGGCAAAAAGATTCGTATAAAAGGAATACATATTATATACATCATAATAAAATGATCCCGGTAAATTCAAATGAGTTATTTATTTTACAAGGAAATTTGCTGAGGAAAAATATCAGTTACTATTATTTTCAAAAGATTGTTGTGGAAAGTGATCAGAATAATATCGATTTATAATCTATACAGCGTGTCCAAGATAAAGATGGGATAGCATTGGGATCTTGGAAACGGTAAGAGATATAAAGTTGGTTAAATTATGAAAAAGTTGAGCAGTTTAAATACCTTTTACATGGACTTTGCAAAAATAAGTTATGTTTTTTTGATTTCTAAATATTTGGAAAAACATTTTTTTTGCGATATTTGTTTTTATTTATTTCTGGCGTTATTTTAACAGCTATCAAAAAATAAAAAATACTTTTCCATTGTCACTTTTTGAGCTTAACAAGATGGCATTCATCAAGTTTTTGCCCGACGTTTCGTTTCCGAGAAACCATCATCAACTTCTTTTTTTTAAATACGGCTCTATATTTTTAAATAGAAATTTTGATACCATTTTTTATTCTCAATTCAATGATCCATCACAAGTAATGGTTTAATTACGTTTTTAGCTTGTTTTTGCCAACATTAAAAATTAACGAGGAAAAGCCTCCTGAGTTTATAACAAATAAACAAGTAAAATAATAATTTATCTTAATTATTTATTAGCATGTTAATTACAAAAGATGTTCGAACAAAAGACCATTATTTTCTAAGCATACGTAACATAGTTTAACTGCAGCTTTCAAAACATTATTAAGTCCATCAGGCGTAATAGTTTGAAACGCTTCTAGTACCAATTCGCGTAATTCTTCCTCTGTTTGAAAATTACGTTGGTACACATAGTTTTTTCTGTAGCCCCAAAGATAAAAATCAAGGGGCGTCAGATTCGGGGATCGTGGAGGCCAGTAAACTGCGATGTGATGTATCATTGAATTGTGAATAAAAAATGGTATCAAAATTTCTATTTAAAAATACAGGGCCGTATTTAAAAAAAGAAGTTGATGATGGTTTCTCGGAAACGAAACGTTGGACAAAAACTTGATGAATGCCATCTTGTTAAGCTCAAAAAGTGACAATGGAAAAGTATTTTTTATTTTTTGATAGCTGTTAAAATAACGCCAGAAATAAATAAAAAAAAATATCGCAAAAAAAATATCGCAAAAAAAATGTTTTTCTAAATATTTCGAAATCCAAAAAAGATAACTTATTTTTGCAAAGTCCATGTAAAAGGTATTCAAACTGCTCAACTTTTTCATAATTTAACCAACTTTGTAGCTCTTACCGTTTCCAAGATCCCAATGCTATCCCATCTTTATCTTGGACACACTGTATATCTAATAATATCTAATATCTAATATATTATCTAATAATGAGTATATTTTCGTTCCGGTGAGGATTACGACTGTTTCCTAAAATATCGTCATGACTAGAAATTGATAATTTATTTGAAGAAGATGCGGAAAACAACAACTATTCCACGGACTATGTGCCCGACTGGCATTGCATTACTCCGGCATTTCCATGGAAGTCGCCACATCTTTATAGATGAAGAATAGATGAATGACGTTGTAACATGAATACCTAAAGGGCATCTGGAATGCTAATGGTGGTGAGAAAGACCATAGTGCCCTCTCTTGGTCTTTTCTATTATCCGTCTGACAATTATTGTCTGATTGACAGACAGAAAAGCAGGTCGCTCTCTGCAAACACCAAAAGAGGGCACTCCGGTGGTTCTCACCACCACTAACATTACCGATCATTTATGTCAGACGCGATTGCTAAAAATTACCATCACCTTGACTGGTGATGTGACCAACAAATTATCTGTGTTTATAGTTAAACCTTTTGGGCCGGTGGCTCAGGGCTTAGCGTCTCGATCGGTCAACCCAGAGGTCGTGGGTTCTAATCCCCACTCCGCCAACAATTTTTAATTAAATTGTTTGCCCGTAGATCAAGGCTTATTCGCAGGGATGGCTTGGCAACTATCCTGGCGATGGCCTAGGATGGGAAGAATGTCAACTTGGTGTTAATGTGAGAGATTAAAATCAGTTGATGTTTGACTTGTCCCCCTAACTAATGAGGTTTTCCAGGTTTCCCTCATTCCAGCACTGAATGGTGGTTAGGGCCTACCAACGTAAGTCGTTCCTGAGGCGCAAATGCGGCCCGCGAAATAATAATATGCCGCCCCCACTCCCACACAAGTCTCAGACTTTCGGGCTAATCCTTGTGATTAGAATGAGGGGTAGAGATATTATTATTATTATAGTGGTTGATGTGAACACAAAAATGTGCATTGTCAGTCCAAGAGTACCAAATAGTGCTGACATATAAAAGCTGTTTGCCATATTTCGCCTTAATAATAGAAAACAATATAAATTTTAATGATCTTGTAAAAAAACAGTGAGGCTTCATAGAGATAAAGGTAGATCTCGGTTCATTATATACCATATGCAATGAGTATCCACCTTCTTCTATTTGTCCAAAATATCAAGGTATTTGAAGGAAAAGACAAACCTTAGCTTAAAAATTGGTTTAAATATTGAGCATTTGTATTGTTAGACACATTATTTTGTATACAAAAAATTACTGTGTAACATTCTGTGATAAATTGTTTGTACTGTTAGCCCCGAAATCAAGTAAAAGTATTAAACCTTTTGCAAATGGATGCAAAAGTA
Organism: Pogonocherus hispidulus; assembly: GCA_963924545.1. Classification (NCBI taxonomy): domain Eukaryota; kingdom Metazoa; phylum Arthropoda; class Insecta; order Coleoptera; family Cerambycidae; genus Pogonocherus; species Pogonocherus hispidulus. The sequence continues at coordinate 42,611,500 of OZ004698.1, read as the reverse complement.
TCAGTATCCTATCATGGAGATAGGATACTGGGCTACTGATCTAGCGCTAAAAGGCATTCATTTAACAGCTTATAATAAATGGAAGAACAGCCGAATTTTAAAATATGTATCGAATATTCTTCGTTAATAGTATAGGTATTATTTCATTCCTTTGGCCCTTTTTAGATCCTCTCGTATGTCGATATTAATATTCACGCCAGCTGTAAAATATGTTTTATTTATAACGCATATTTTTATTAGAAATTCGCGTTTGACCCCCGAGGCCTGCCTCGATAAATATTTCATGGTTTCAATTTGCCGACGAATATCATTTTCATTTCTGCCCGGTTAGTTTAAAAAGTTTCCACTTTAAATGAAAAAGTTGGTACGCAAATCAATAATCTGCGGATAGCAGCATGGCTAATCCATTTACGAAAGTTTTATGATATAGATGGATGTATAAAACGTATTTTTAAATTCTCTTCGACAGGATATTCAGTGGAAAAGTAATACCATGCCTCAGTTTATTGGGCGGCTGTAAACTCTTGCTAAAATCGCTTATTTTACGTTAATAAAATCTGAATTCATTGATATAAAAGAAAATTTCATACATATAAGAGAAGAAAGTAACCGGATTAGGTAAATTTATTTGTTATGTGAAATTCAGCAAAAGAGTAAAAGTTGACAGTTAAATTTTGGGTCAAATGAAATATATCCTTATTAGCAGTTTTTCTCCAGCTTTGTGCACTCTAGTAATTTCTTAATACTTGCTTTTCTTCAAGAATACGCTGCCTAATCGCAGTTGGCCTAGAGTTATATAAAGTCCATAAATCAGGTTAGGTTAAAATCTAACAAGTATATTTCTTAGGAAATTTCGAATCCACTTCTTCTAACCAATTACGCACTTTCATTTCGAGTTAGGTATTACCATGGCAACGAAAAAAATTTATGGAAATATTCATCTCCTCCTACAACTTCCCACAAAATTACACTCTAAATTTTTCTGTCATCTTAAATGCCACAATAATTACGCAGGAATAGCAGAGTATCTTTCGAATTTAAAGTTATTTGTCGACGCAAAAAGGCATATTAGAATATTTTAAGAAAATTATCCCTCGATAATTTTCAAGATATTCCTGCCGTCAGAAAAATGTCCGGAATTAATTTAATTATTAGAGAGATTACAAGTGATAATTTCACACTTCCATACATCAGCCAATTAGAAGTTTTGTATTTGTTTGGTTACCATAGCAACAGAGTAGATTTCCGGAAATTATCTCTCCTCCTTCAGGAAGGAGGAGGTGCTTACAGCGGAAATTTTTTGACAGCCAAAACATCATGTGTTATTTTGACATTTTATTTAATTATTATCCATATATATTAAAACGCGTCGATTCTGTCTCCCTCTAAATTCCGTCGTCGAATCCGCAAAGTTTCAAAGCTATCTCCTCCGTGGGGCTATCTCGGAACGATCTCCGCGGACCACCGGGGGACGCCCCCGGTCTTTCTCCAATGCGTAGGGGTATTTTCGTCCCGTTTCCTACGCGTTTTCCCAATTTAAACGGCTTTTCAAAAAACTTCTGCAAAATTTTCGTCGATCGCCGTCGGCGAGAGAGATGCGGCTAGCACCGGCGTTTGTCCTAGCGCCTAATGGTCCCTTCATGCCCGCAGAAATACCGACTTTTCGCGGGACCCCCGAGACATTTTTCTAATTTTTCGGCTTCGAGAAGGGCTTCACGCGAAAGTTAAGTCCTTTCTCTAATCCTTTGAGATTTTTTTTCGAAACCGTCCGTCGACTCCTTCTACGTCTATTTCGTCTTCGAAAATCTAGAGTCGCAAACGTCTCAACTTCTTTCTCATTTTATCCACGGATGTGAGATCGCACTAACGAGACAAGCACCTCCCACGAAAACTGTCAAATTAATTAAACTTCAAATAGGTTATTTTCATTATTTTCCCATGAGAAATATTGCTAACGGAATCGATAGTACCGACTGTCAAACACCTGATTATCAAAATACTGATGCGAAATGCTTTTCTAATTAGAAAATCTGAAAAAATTAATTGTTCAGGTTAACACGTAATGTTGACATATTTAACAGATTTTGCGGCATAAAGTGACAACAGGAAGTTTAGCGCAATGGTAAAGTTGTAGGGTTTCAAACGTCGGAATCCTGATATCGCGAGTTCGAATCACGACGAAGGCAACTTTTTTTTTTATTTTTTATCCCAATTATTCATTAGTACTATTATAATATGTAGACTTTGATATTAGTGGTTAGTTATTCTGTTTCATTGACCGTAGTTTTTATTCTTTCTGCAGGCTAAGTTTGGTATTAATTCGTTCATTGTGGCGGTCTGTAAAATTCATCATTTTTAGCTTACAAAAATACATATCTTCTACAATATTTATTTGTTGCAACAATTATAACAGGAATATATTTTTTAACGCCGCCGTTACATCTTTTCGAAGGGCGGGCGCCGCTTGAGGTTGAGGTTGAAGGGTGACCCCAGGCCGCAGGCCTGGACCCCCTCTAGGTCTAGACATGGGAACGAAAATCGCGATAGCGATTTTCTCCCATTTCTAGTTTGTATATTTAAAACTTAAGTATGCAAGTGTGAAATTTTCTTATAGAATCCCCTTCGTTATTGAATTAATAACCGGGAAATTTTAATCGTGATACAATTTTTTAAGAAAATTGATGCACTTAAAAAAGTATAGCTATAGATGGAATGTACTGTTATAGACTTCTTACTTTCTATACATTTTTTTATGGGGGCGGTAATAAATACGAATGGCATATATGCATCATTAGTGAAATAAATAACTAAAAAAAAATTAAACAATGTAATTTAAGAGTAAAAGAGAACATTGGTATACGAATCCGTTAGAGTATCTTAATTGGCTCTTAACGAACATACAAGTCCTTAAAACCTACCTAACCGAAATTTGGGAAATATCTGCCCCAAATTTCTAACACATTTCTTTTCTGGAATAATACAAACTTTTCGTTTGTATAAAGTGGTGCTCAATTTTTGCACTATGTTGACTGGCGACTGTAAGTCGTGTATATTTTTAAGCTACCAGTTAATTATAAAATCACAATTATCTTGTTACGTTAAAAATACCTATTTAATAGCGCCGCACAAAACCTGTAATGAAAACTTTCAAAGCATCAAGAATGAATTATAACATAAACAGTATTTAGATTGCAAGAGGATCACGCCTTTGTATATAAAAATGAAAAACTGCTGCCAGCTAGAAAATGCTCCGGACATAAAATCTGCCACTATTTTTCAAAGAACGATTTTATGATACAATGTTTAAAAACGGGATTTATATATACTACAGGATTTCTAACAACTTTTAGAATATGGGATGGTAAATGAAAAGTAACAAAGATATATCTACGAAATATAAGTATTTTATGTGTATATTTCAGAATTCGGAAAAGAAATTTTCTGCTTTTTAGTATATCAGTATCACTAAAAAACATGGGTAGTATACGAATTTCATTTTTTCTTTTTCTGTGTTACCTTTGATTTGTTCAATATATTTCTATAGGCCTTTTGTATATTCTTATAATTGTGATTTAATAAATCTTATAAGCATTTTTTTTCAATTATAAATGACAAATGTTCTCCACATCTTTACAAGACGATCGAATTTCTCACAGATGTTCGTTTACTCTTTTTAAATCTTAGTTAGATACACAGAAATAATAATGTATGTAACTTATTTGTGATCTATTTTTTTTTTGCATAAATAATCCCAAAAGAGACTACAATGAACAGAGAAATAATTTTACGTTAATACGTTTTTACATGCAACATACGAGGATGCAGCTTACGCATAGTTGTGAATTACCAAGTCCACCAACGACAATCAATAACTCAATTTAAGTTTTAGGTAAAAAATGTCAAAACTCAGTTAGGTGTTTTTTCTCCATTACTCTATATCCTACCTGTTGCTACAAGCATTAAGTATATATAATTATTTAAGTAATTATTGTCTAAGACTGAAATTTTGTTCATGAGGAAGCAGGAGTATTTTATACCATGTTGTTTTCAGTTTTCTTTGAAAATTGCTCATACACATGGCTTTATTAATAATCAGATCTCAGTTTGAAATATGCGGATGATTCGCGGGAGATCGGAGTAATAATAATAATAATAATAATAATAATTTATTTAATCCAAAGACTTATACAAATGGTGCGTTACAGTATATTCGCAGGATAGGTCGAAACAACAAACTTAATTAAAAAATGTTAAAACAAGAATTACAGGTATAAAAAGTAATCTGATGAACAAAATACGTTTAAGCAAATAGGACGTTACAATATAATATTTATGACACGAAAATCCTTGAATGATTATTATTTATACAGAGCAGCCAGAGAATTATACTACATTATAGTCCAAGTATTCAGAGTCACCGTAAAAGTATCCTTCTGAAATAGAGGTATTACACTTTTTTTGAATTTCCTAATATTCCCAATGCATTTGATCGAGTTAGTTAGGTATAGTGTTTATAATCTCAATTGAAACTGCATAAAATATTCCGACAAACGATACACGTGCGTAAACATAGAGGCCGCTGTCCAGGTGCAGCTGTTTCTTTTGTCGGAATTTTTTTTAGTTTCAATTGACATTATATAGACTATAACATATTGCATAGCTTTATTCTCATATAAGAAGGATTGTTTTCACTTAGGCTTAAATTGTGTTTAGGAATGCTCAATTCATCATTACCGCCCGTATTATAATCGCGATAAAAATTGTTGTTGTCTTCTAAATAGACTGTTATTATTTAGCAAATAACTACGAATAGTAAGGACATCATTAGATCCTCCATTTGCAAACGCCTTATTTAAATAAGGACTAAAACAAATGAAGCTAAAACAGCTATTCTCCTGGCTATATGCCGCGCCGAGCGCTGAAGTATAAAGCAAAATTTGCCGTACTTTGTTTAACACAGAATCAAAATACAATTTAACAAGACCACACATCGTCGTCTACGATGTGTGGTCTTAGTTATTTCCTCGTAGTTTTCGTTGCAATCCGAATCCTTGTATTTTAATTCTAACTGTGTTAGACAAAATACGGCAAATTTTGCTTTGTAAATCAGCGCTCGGCGGGGCATATAGCCAGGAGAATATCTGTTTTAGCTGAATTTGTTTTAGTCCTTATTTAATCCTACGATGTAGGGTATTAGTTATTTCCTCGTAGTTTTCGTTGCAATCCGCATCCTTATATTTTGATTCTGTGTTAGACAAAATACGGCCAATTTTGCTTTGTAATTCAGCGCTCGGCGCAGCATATAGCCAGGAGAATAGCTGTTTTGGCTTGACTTGTTTTAGTCCTTATTTAAATAAGGCTTTTGCAGATGGAGGACCTAATGATGTCCTTATACTGTTCATAGTTATTTGCTATGTACATACCATCTGTCAAGTAGTAGAACTAGTTTCTATCTACACCCTGTTATTGTATTGTTATTATTTCTTACAAATAGCAATATTTGTAGTATAGGTATATATAAACACTTGCAAGCGTTAGCAATTTTTTTGCTCCAAAATATAACCTACAGGAAGTCAGGAGTGTGCGCGTCACAATCGATATAGATCGATTTATCATTAAAATCATTACTGAATCTATATTCATAAGACTTATTCTCCCACAGCAAAGCTCAAGCCTTTATGTAACCTTTTAATGCTCTGTGCAAAGAAAGTTAAAGGGTTCCTAAAAAAGCTGAAGATACAACTACTTCCATATGCCTATCCAGAGCTCGTTTCCCCTATATCTTTTAATACCTTGTATTAATTTGAACGATTATTAGCTATTTTTCGATCATATTATCTTCAATTTGTTCCATATAAAAAAAATAAGTAAAAAAATGAGATATAAATTGAAAATTGTTTTTACCTCTTTATTTAGCGAAAATTAGGAATCGACCTGTAGCTGGAAAATTATAAAAATAGAAGACCGTTTGTGCCATTCTCATTGATATTTTACAGTGTTTTCATATTTTTGTTTCTTGTTAGTAGCGCGCTTCGGAGTCAACTGACCTTGAACAGCTCGTACAGGTGTTTGGTGCACATGTATTTGGTGAGCTTCTCGGTTCAGCACCTGGCCGTTGCCCCCTTTTGCGAAAATATCATACGACTAATTAACTTTTATCAAAAACCTCGTTTAAAACGCATTCCGGCCGCCATTAATTCCTAATATATGGACGGAACCTGGCCTCCATCGCAACATGTACAGGGGCAGTTAACGCAATTTTCTGCCCTATAAAAATAACGCTTTAGCGAGGCGACGCCACATCCGGTATAAAAATACGTTATAGGCTCATATTACGCTCCAAATTATATCTTAATTATGTTCAGCTTGAACACAAATTAGTTTTTTATTAAACTTAAATAATGAAGCCTTAAAATTTCAGCGGCGGTAAACGAATTTTCCAATTTCCGGACAGTCAGTCAAATATTTTTATGTAGATTTGGATTATTACGTTTAAAAATAGACCGAATGTACTCATAACAATCACAAATATTCAGGGCGATTCTGAACACATCTTATTAGGATAGCTATATTATTACGACATAAAATTCTATACTTAGGCCATTGTTTTATTTATTTTCTTCAGATTTATTATGTTTTCATTACTTTTCACTGAAAACTTAATGAATACGGAGAAAATAAGTAGAGCAACGGCCTAATTCTTGAATTTAAAATGTCATAACAGTATTGGTATTCGAATAAGATTCGAAACGAATGATCCGGAATATATATTTTTATTTGCAAAAATAATTCAAGAAAAAGGCTCTTTTCTAGTATGTTTAGTTTTCATCAGTTTCTAGGATAAAAATGAGATAAAGAGAAAAAAAGTATTTATGTTCGTCAATTTTGAATCTTTTAAGGTATCTTTTTGTACGTACATGGAATATTGATCCTTGAATTCGGGTGCTGACGGTCATTTTTCTTATTTATAAGTAAAGTATATATATCAAAAAGATGACGTTATAACCTAGTCTAAAAATTTGTGTACAAAAATATCTTGGTTTTTACTCAAATGTAAAACATTTCATAGATGTGACTTGATATCTATCTTGGTGTGTTTCAGGCTTGTTCTTAAATACATTGAAGAATTAAATTGTTTATGTAATGTAGCTTACAGTTTTTTCAATATCTTCTGTTACAATTTATCAGTTATAATAAGTATACTCTACCCACAGTAGTGCACAATGGAAGATACACTGCTGTAGGTAAATATTATTTTACAAGCTACATTTCCGTCTTACTACAATGAATTCTGATTATGTTCAAAGAATTTATAATTAAGAATATATCCCAAGAAAACCATTACCTCAAACCATAAAAATGAAGATGAAGTTTTTTAGGAATTTCTTATGACTCGGTATAAAAATAAATAAAATACTACATACCACATACTACAAAATATTGCTGTTTACGCCAATATTTTATGTTAAAATCATATGAAATTAAGTTAGTCAAGACAATTTGTCTCAGAACCATGGTTTTGGAAACACTTACAGTCATACTTTTTACACTACATTACATTTTTTTTTGGTCCTACATCAATAAAACACAGTACAACGTTATTCTCACTAAACACATTACCAAATATTTTATTAATGATAGAGAACCAGAGTAAAACGGATTACAATAACCATTAATCTTTAAATATATCTTTGTCTGCTCTATTTACACCGTATTATAGAATAGTGCTAATGTATTCGCAGTTCACTAGGTATATATACTTAAACTATATTGAAAATCCTATCGGCCAATTCTATTAAAAAAATATTTCTTCTGCATAAGCTCTCTCGAGAGACATTAGAATAGGAACAAATGTGTAGACAAAACTGACCCCATCATATCTAGTTCACTTATAATAATTTAACAGTGTTTATGATCCTGTGTTGGTCATAAACCATGCGGCTAACAAAGAAACACAATTTTACAACATAAAATTTTAAAACTGAGTAAATAATTGAAATTTGTCTGATTAAAGCAACAGGTCTGAGTTTCATACTCTATAGGTGAAATTGCATTGCCTGTTATTAATAACTTTAATGTGCTTGGGACGATCTAATTAAAATTCTATTTGATATCAGTACCTGCACAGGTGCATTAATTTACTATAAAATTTACAGCTTCCTTTAAGTAAATGTGGAAAGGTAAGCGGATTTTTAACCCCTACTTTTATGCCACTGATGTATCCCAACTTATCGGAGAAAAATAATTTATTAAATTCAGTCGATGCCTAAAATCTCATTCGGCAAGAGTGACACACCCTGTATATAATGGTTCAACCTCTAGGCGCTTTTACATTGGGTTCAATGCGGTCAATCATTTCAATACCTCATGAAATTTAAACAACGAAAACTCCTCCGAGGCTATTGCATTTATTTGTTTATAATTCGATTCCGCGGATCAATTCCCATTTTTAATTGCACCTTCCTGTTGTCAGTTGACCGAAAGAATCGCATTGTATTGTATATGACTGATTGCCCCCGAAAATTAAAAATTACAAAAGATATATCGAAGGTGAATCGAATTATTCAAACTTTTGGTCTAAATGTTACAAATCACCTGCATTTTCTTCTACGTGTTTTTAGTCATTCGTAATATCTGTCGAATTAGTCGAACAGTTTAATTTGAATTCCAAAAACAATCTAATTGTTTATTAGTATTATGGAAAGGAAATGGAAAGGTATTGTGTTTTATGGGTTAATGAAACTGTTGTAGTAATTAGGTGGTTTCTTCTCTTATCAGCTCGTAAAGGAATATAAAATTCTTATAAAGAGGACAGCAAGTATAATTATAATAATAATAATAATAATAATAATAATAATATCTCTACCCCTCATTCTAATCACAAGGATTAGCCCGGAAGTCTGAGACTTGTGTGGGAGAGGGGGCGGCATATTATTATTTCGCGGGCCGCATTTGCGCCTCAGGAACGACTTACGTTGGTAGGCCCTAACCACCATTCAGTGCTGGAATGAGGGAAACCTGGAAAACCTCATTAGTTAGGGGGACAAGTCAAACATCAACTGATTTTAATCTCTCACATTAACACCAAGTTAACATTCTTCCCATCCTAGGCCATCGCCAGGATGATTGCCAAGCCATCCCTGCGAATAAGCCTTGATCTACGAGTAAACAATTTAACGAAAAATTGTTGGCGGAATGGGAATTAGAACCCACGACCTCTGGGTTGAGCGATCGAGACGCTAGCCCTGAGCCACCGGCCCGGTAATAATAATTCACTATATTCGTTTTATGCGAAACTTGGTATAATAGTTCTATGAAATATATTTGCAAAAATAGGAAATGCTGTGAGATAGTGAAACAACAAAATGCAGATGTTGCAAAGTTAAACAGTACATGCATGCACATTTTTAATTTAAATCTACGTAATGAAATAAAACTCTCGATGCAAAACAATAAACATAATATAAACGCTAACGGGTTCAGTCAGCATCCAGTTAAATTAAAGTGACTCGAAACTTTTTCATAACTTTTTTCTTTGGCAACGTTTAAATATCAATATTTGAGTTAAAGCTGAAAAGGATTTTAATAAATATTTCATAATTGCCTTCTGAATCGCACTGAACATTTTTTTGGAGACAAAAGGCCGTGAAAACGGAAATTAATAAATTGAATTTCAATATTAGAGGACACTGTTTGCCGATTTCTGACATAAAACCAGGCATTTTTGTTTTAAAATGCCTTGACCAATAAATGCCGATTAAATAAATATTGAAATTATTTTTTATGCCTTGTGTATCTGCTAGAATATATTTTCTAATTATTTAAAAATATTTATTTACCAGTCGTTAGTGTCATTACTTTTTTACAAAAATAACATTCTTTTACAGCTATATAGCGGAAAACGCACGGTAACTTATTACCCAATAACTATTCCACAACCTATTCCCCAATAACTACTCCACAACTTATTCCCCAATAACTATTCCACAACTTATTCTCCAGTAACTACGCCACTGGTGTAATTACACCTCTACGTATCTAAATTACGTCATACGCCATTTCTGAAGAGTTAGAACAATATTTATTCTCCTAAATATTTTTATCTGTATTATCTATAAGATTACATACAGTTATTCGTTGTCTTCATCTAATGTCAAAGAATCTACCCCATTGGTTCACTGGGACACTCAATTCAGTCCGTGCGCAAAACAATTTATTTTTATAACTTACCCAATTAATGAGTTACTGACTAGGTATGTGTTTGGTATCACTTTAAAGATGACGACATCTTACCTGGAAATAAATATAGTATTAGATAAAGTAAACTATTTAATAGAAATGAAGGAGAATTAAAAGTTATTATTGTTATTAATAAAACAAAAGTATGATAATTAATTTTAAAAATCTGATCCATATCCATACCACCATCATTTATTAGTTCTATATTTTATATTAATTTTTTTTTTTGGACGGCAAAATATTATATGTTAAGGTAGTGAAAACAACTGATCCTTTCTTGGCACCTGAAAAAACATTATCAATTTCCTTCACTTTCGCTTGAATAAGGGATCACGCAAAGGCAATATTAGACTGAACCGGGAACAGAAGGTAATTCCCTTTTCTCTGAAGAGATATCCTTGTCAAAAAATATACACGCGATAGCCAGCTTGGAAACATACACTCTCTAAATTTGGTATCATTTCTATTTTATGTATAAGGATGAATATTCTTGTCATTGGGTTTTCCTGGTAAGCTGGAACTCCGGTCAGAAAAACAATAACGGATATAGAGAGGCATATCAATAAAGCAATATTTTACTTTTTTAAATTGCATAACATATTAAAGTTAATTTGAAGGAGATGCCGAAAACAACCACTCTACGGCTAATATGCCCCGTCTGGCGTTGCATTACATCGGCGTCTGCATACATACATCCTTCAAATAAATAAGTAGGATTGTCTTCCTTAAAGACAATAAAGTTCACGGGTGTAATGGGACCTGCGGAAAAGCAAGTCGTTATCCGTCTGTCAATTTGACAATAACTGTCAGACAGATAGTAGCACAGACCCAAAGAGGGCACTACGCTGTGTTTCTCACCACTACTACATATTAAAGTTAACTTGTATATTTATATTATGTAGATATAAATATGTAGGTATATATTAAGTTATATATGAGAAGCTATTCTACAGTCTTTATAACTATATACTTATATATTATATAAAATTGTATATTATATCATTTTGTTAAAGTAATGAAATTTGCAAAATTCAAATTGTTAAATGTAGCAAAGTTAATATCATCAAATAGCCTTTAATGGGAACCATTTTTGCCTACTGACTAGACAACCTTTCATATAAGATTCACAAATATCTTTGGTTCCAAACAGATTCCAACTACCAGCTGCTTTACCGATTCAGGACCAACTCTACAATTTATTTGCTCAACCCATCTAGCCAGACAAAGGGGTGTAGGTTATGTAGGTCCCTCAACAATTAAAATTCTTCTAAAATATTCCCATATGCAGGCTAAAATTTTTAACTTGGATACAGATTCTTTTCTTTTACTTATGACATGATATCAAAGATACATCGAATACAACGTCGACGTCAATTTATTATGGAACACCTTATATATTTTTACAGATTTGAAGAGCTTGTTCACATATTACGAGAAGCAGCCGTCCTGTTTAAAAATTATGACTTCAGATCCTGAATAACGACAGTGACATCATATAATTTAAATAAATAAAGCAGGTGTTGAATTAAAAATAAAAACCGCGTGTCTACTCTTCCAGTTCCGGTATTCATGTTAAATGTCATTAAAATAGATTATCTTAATCAGGGAAGAACAAATAAATAAAAAGAAAATGTAATTAAGGGTTGGATCTACTACTGTTTCACTCAACGATGAAGAAGCATAAAAAAACTCACCTTTTGGAATTAATGTAGATACCGGATTCGGGAAATTAATAACCCCAATTAAATATACCCTAAAATAAGTTTTTCTACACATACTATATGTGTATTTATCCTGCATAGTTTCGACAATGAAATATATGTATCGAGATGGAGAGATTTCAATCACCAGTATTCGCAACAATTGTTTGCAGTAAAATATAAACCAAGAAAGACGCCCTATGGAGAAACTACAAATGGGGGCAAGAGCCAATATGCCAGACTGGAGATTAGGGTTATTGTTAGACTCTCAAAGCCTTGAGTAAAGACGGGTCGCTGCTGGAAAAACAAACACAACTTCGAGGCTATTTTTCAAGGCTTTTTTCAACCCTTCAGCTCCCAGTCTTGGGCCAAAGTATGGAGCGAATATTGTAATCTAGCGGTTTCTCGTCGGATTCTCGAGAACAAACAATGCGGAAGTACGAGAGTGAACGATTTTATGAAACAAAAAAGAGGTCAGCCTGACAAGACAATAATGTACGATGTAAACCGACGATGCCAAGGATTAATTCATTAATCACTTGGCTACATAGGGATTAGGCAACAAGTATACAAAATAATTTTTATGTATACCAATTAATAAATTTGTTTGGATCTAGACTGCCCATGACTATATAATTCAACTTCTAAATATGTACAATAAACAAAGAATTTTAAATCCGTACCAAATATGGAATTTCTTTTTATCTTTGATCATAGAGTACTTGAAGATCTCTTACTGTTATGGTTTTAGTAGTGGCTACACCTATTTTCTTTTAAGGGAAAACTGCAAGTAACTGTAAAAGTAACGTTTCAAAGTCAAGAAACTAATGTGGTTGATTATATTTAAGTCAATACGAAACAAAACATACAAAACTGTGTCTTCTCGTCCAGCTTCTGATATATTATAATGTCCTCTACATCATGATATGTCAAAATTATGACAGACAACTTGTTTAAGTCATATATAGCTTTAGGCAATTTTTAAATTATACAAAATACGTAAATGCGAATTTTTTTTAAATACCTATTTTTTTTTTAAATCGCTCGGATCCGTCGATTTTATTTTACTTTTGCTCTTGTTTTGCACGTATTAAATTGTTTACAGGTTGACTCAATGAAGCTACGTCGACATAAACTTTAATATTTTATATGGGACACCCTGTATTTTTTACATATTTGGAAAGAACTCTTTTCTAGGAAGAGTGGAAGAATGAAAGATATGCCCAAAAAAGTGGGCCATAAGAGCGATGAGCCCAGTATCACAACCATAATATGAGATGAAGACACAATAAGAGACACAATAATACAGGTCTTTAAGTACATCAGGCTAGAATTTGATTAATGTCTTTATTTACTATATTACTGTAAGCTGCTGCAACCTGCTGAGGTAAATATTCAAGTTCACCCATCCAGCAGGGCATATAAGCTGATGATGTAATCATCTTCAGTAGGAAATCACTTTATAATCTGTTTACAAATACAGCAGATAGTGCCAGATATGGTGTAGTAGTAATAAATTATTACAGGTAGTTGTTGGAATAAATTCAATAATGTACCCATCAGTTACATTACCCATCAGTTTTTTATTTGTCAGAGTAGATTTTTAAAACTTGCCTTACCACACCAGAAGTTCCTCATGGCTCCATTCTTGGTCCCTTATTAACTTAATGTTTGTTAATGACATTGGTGATGGTCTGAATGTCAATTACTTTTTATTCATAGATGATTTTAAATGATTTAATGCCGTTTGTAGTAAAAAAGGCAATGTCATGTCATGTCACTGATATTTGATGGTATTTGTACACATGCCACTTTTTGTGGCCTTGTAGAAATTTTTGATACAAAGATTTTATTGGACACTTGAATTGAATGTATAGTATAAGATGCCTTTAAGACATATATGTCTTAATAAATTAAACAACACTCTATATATTAAGAGTACTTAATGTACCGAGTGTACTTATCAATAAATATCACTTTTTGTTCAAAGAACCCTGTATTAACTTTGATTTTCAACCGGTATTCTTACTATATTATTACCAGGCATTAGATATACTTTAATCTAAATATTTAAAAAAAAAGAGTTAAAAATGAATTTTTATGAGGAAACAAATGATTTGTAAATTAGCGTAAAAAATTGAGACCAAAAATTGAGACCAAAGACAATGTAATATATCGGTAGAGATTTATTTTCCATTACATTAGAAAATATATTTTCAACGTCAACACATGCAGAGCCTGAGACTAGAGTTAGATTACTAACCTACATGCACAATATAATGTGCAAATTGTGTACGTTATACAATTTTATGAAGATATAACAATACAAATAATATTTCACAGTTGCGAATGTTCTGGTTTTCTAACCGATATTTTCTCACACCAATTTGCTTTAATTTAACCTCTGTAGTACACTTCGTAACTTGGTAATTAACTCATTTTTCGAAGTAAGTGGCTGAGAATGCAAACACTGTTGTGGATTACGACATGATTTCAACTTCAGAATGTTATTCTATACGGTTTACGACCTGGTTTGTTGTATTGTGGGATGTGATTTTACACGAAATGCTATTAGGAATCCCGGAGTCGTCCTTGTTTATATACATTTTCTCCACATCGATAGAAATGCTCACAGGATTTATTTGATAAAATTTGTAAAATATAAAAAGATTTGAGTAATTTACCCTTAAGTGTGAAAAATGTTTTATTAACAGACAAAACAAGGCATTAATGATGTAGTATTAATCAAAACTAGCATTACATCAAATACTCGTACGGGGGAGCAAGAAACATATTAGAAGAGGCTATAAAATATTGAAACTAAATACCAATGTAGGAAAAACAGTACCGTTGAAGATTGCATTAATGAAAGCGTATGTTTGTATACAAACGTCAGGAAAATTTATTAACCAGTTGTAATAATTCTGAAGATCTTAATGACCTACACTTTTTGAGACTAACTTTGTTTGAATCAGATCCAAACTAAAACAGTAATAGGTCCTTAAGTGAGACAATGTAAATACTCTTTAATGAAAAAATATATGTATCTTCTGTAAAGTCGCCTGCAATCATTAATCATTATCAGGTTATTATTAAAAATATAAATGTATTATTAACGAACGTTCATCAACGGAACTCGACTAACCACAAAATGGTAGCACAGTTATTAAACAGAATACAGCTATAATAAAGTTAATAAAACTTCCTCATTTTAAGGGTTCTGAAATGGGTCTCATAGGACAAAAACTAACTCGTGGAGTTGCTTATAACGCTGCCAGAACAACTCTGGCAAAATGAGTGGAAATAGAACGTAGGAATAACTGGGTCTTAAAACCAGAACAGTCATGCGAAAAGCACTGATGAAAGGTTCTTCGCAGAAAAGAACTTAGAGATGCTGGGCATGAGAAAACCTCGGCTGAACAGGGCACTGCCATCCCAAGAAATATCGAATAGAAATTTAGGATGGCAGAATGTCCGGTATGCAGGGCCTATGATTATGCAGATGAGTCTACGCTGCACATTATGGATGAATATGTAAGCTACGGTCTTTTGAGGTTAACCATCCTTGAAACCTTGTGAGTTAAAAGGAAATTTCAACGAGTAGAGTTTTGGACTTTATGTAAAGAACAAAGATGTTCGTTGAACAGGATGGACAATAGGCCTAGTCGCAATGTGGTCGCAATGCTTTGGGATTCGTATTAAAGACACCAACATACAGGAAGAACAAGAAGAATCTCATTTTAAATGGATAACAAGGCAATTTAATGAAATCTAAGCAACTGCAATATTGTTCACTTCCATTTGAAACTAGGTCAATCAGAAACTAAAACTTCCAAAATGGTCTTACCAAAGTCAAATTTATACAAAAGGACAAATAGAAAAGGTGCCACTAGGTGTTGATTTTCATAATATAACCTACAAGGTGTTATGCACCTTAAAATTATACTTTTTGCTTTGAAGGAGAATGGTAATAATAAACAACTATTTAAAATTAAAATCAGATAAATGTAATTACAAAAATAATGTTGCTCTTTCATTTTATTAATTATTTGAATTTTTATAACATTTATTGTAATACAAATACACAAAATTATATTTTTTATAACATCGGATCCATTCCTAAGTAATCTGAAATAGTGAAGGAGGCACTTCCTCAAATGCTTTCATATTATATTACAAGTCCAAAGAAGCAGTGATGCCTATTTTTCTTTTTTCATGCATTTATTAGTTATCCGTATACACACGGCTGATACTGCTGAAAATATTATGATAGCCTTCTTCCAAGGTGAGTAGATTAATGCAATTTAAAGTAAACATCTTTAAAGTAAATTTTAAACTGTTTCAAAAGAACAGAGATTTTCAAAAAAAAACTTCATTAGCATTATATCAGTAAGTAGGCCCCGAAATAAACCATTTTATATGATATTGTCTTCATGAAAACACTCCGAGGAAGTATCTTCTTGTTCAGTATTTCAGATTATTTAGGTAACACCCAACACAATATAACATAATAGTCATTGTATAGTTTCTTTTGGAAACTTGTCATTTTATAGGTGGTGTCAACCTATAAAATAATAGAAAACAGGAAACTAGAAGTATTCAAAATGAAAATTGAAAGTGTATCAGACGTAATTTTCCACATAACATCAAAAGACTATTCTGCACTCGACGCGCGTTCCGCCAACCAAGTTGGCATCATCTGGAGATGATTAAAAATAAGTTTAGTTTTAATCATCTGCAGATGATGTAAACTTGGTTGGCGAAATGCGCGTCGAGTGCAGTATAGTGTTTTGGTGTTATGTGGAAAACTACGTCAGTGTTGTCTTCACACCAAAAGTTCCAACCCCTTTCAAGAAAGTGTATCTGTCAATGTGTGATACTGAATCTACATTTTTTTTCTCCAAGAGATGCAAAACTTGTTGGCATAATCAAGTTTCTCTTGGAGATAATAAAAACATCCCCATATAACGCGAGCTTTTTGAAGAGCAATGTATACAGGGTGCTTCAAATTCGATGCAATACATGGGGATTTTAGAAACGGTAAGAGATCCGAAGTCTGTTAAATGGAGGCAAAGTTGCGTATTCAGGGGGGCAACATAATGGTGAAAAGAGATAAAGGCTAACTTTATTAGTTTTCGAAATATTTTGAAAAAACCGAAAATTTCGATTTCCGTTTTTGTTTTTTGCTGGCCTATTTGATGAGGTATTCAAAAATAAAGAGCACTTTTCTATAGCAACTTTTTGCCCTTTATCGAATGATGTTAGTGAATTTTCCGCAAAATGTTTCGTTTCCCGGAAACCAACATCAACCTAATTTTTTTTAAATATGGACCTGGAATTTTTTTTCAATTTTTTGGAATCATTTTTGTAACTTGATAGAATGCCATCATAAAAGGAACCAGATTTAAACGTTTTGTCTAAGAAAAATCCATCATTAATATTTTTGTTTCGACTTTTGTTAATTCTAGATATTGAATAATATTTTTGAGGTTTCATTTTTATTTACGATAAATAAACAAAAGCTAATAATAAAACAACGAATTAACAACTATAAATTTTGATGTAATTGAATAAACAATGAATAAAACAGATATTGCAGAATAATAATCCTCCGTCATTATTCATGCAGAGGCGTATTCGTCTTTTTAAGTTTTGAATAGATCTTTCGATTTCCCTTGCAGGTATTGCATTCAGAACACGAATAGTGGCATTTCTCAAATCCTCAATGTTATTATATTGATTCTTATATAAAACATTTTTAGTTCGTCCCCATAGGAAATAATCTAATGGGGATAAATCAGGAGCTCTTGCTGGCCATTCTATAGCACCATGATTTCCAATCCATCTGTTTGGAAATGTTTAATTTAAGTAGTTGCGCACAATTCCTGAATTATGAGGAAATTTAAATAAAATTAAAAAATTCTAGATTACTGAAAGCCATTTTTAAATACCGATAGTGCTTGACACAACATCGAAATGTGTTTGTTATAGAAACGTTTGCCTAGATAAAACTAAATCTAAGAGGATCCGGGAAATTATTAATGATGGATTTTTCTTAGACAAAATTTTATTCAATCAAGTTACAAAAATGCTTCAAAAAAATTGAAAAAAAAAATCCAGGTCCGTATTTAAAAAAATTAAGTTGATGTTGGTTTCCGGGAAACGCAACGTTTTGCGGAATATTCACTAACACCATTCGAAAAAGGGCAAAAAGTTGCTATAGAAAAGTTCTCTTTATTTTTGAATACCTCATCAAATAGGCCCGCAAAAAAACAAAAACGAAAATCCAAATTTTCGGTTTTATCAAAATATTTCGAAAACTAATCAAGTCAGCCTTGATCTCTTTTCACCATTATGTTGCCCCCCTGAATACGCAACTTTGCCTCCATTTAACCGACTTCGTATCTCTAACCGTTTCCGAGATCCCCATGTATTGCATCGAATTTGAAGCACCCTGTATATAAACCTCAAATAAGAATTCTTGCCACAAACAAAGTGTATTAGAGGTAACTTTTTATAGTTCCAATAGCTACCAAGGATACCGCGTGTTCAAATCGGAAAATCCATAGACAATCACCCGTATACTGGTATTATGTTCGTTATTTACAATTCATTGGCAGATTAACAACCCGATATACATTTAGCAGCTGCAACATCATTTCCGATTGCGCTTCTACAAACACACATGTTTTTGTAACCGCGTCCTCTATCTCTTGTTAATTTTTATCACCAGTTTCGATTCCATGGCCTGTTAGATATTGTCTGGCGCCATAAATATCTGTGCCACACTGGCTGGGCTGCCGCTACGGGGCGCCACTTTGTATGTATTAAAATCGTGATCACCATAACGAATTTTATTGCTGGAAATTATGATGGGTATTGTTCTTCCACGGAAGTAATGTTGAAGTTGAAGTTTACACAAAAATAGTACCCATACAAGGAAAGGGCGTCCATTATTTTATAAATGTTTATGAATTTTAGGTTATTTATTTTATTATTTTCTTAAATATTACAGACGGTTGTCTAATATTTGGCTTAAACTTATATTTATACATCGTGCAGCAAAAGAAATAAACTTTAAGTATAATATCTATATTTATTTATAGGTATTCAGCAAAAGAGATATAGTATTACTAAAGTTATTCAAATGAAAATATTAACTAAACTGTAAATTACTTTAAATATTAATGACTAAAACTGACACAATAATATCAAAATGTGAATTTCGTTTTAGTCTTTTAAAAAAATTCAAAATATTTTTCCTATGCCACTGATACTTGGACTACCATTAGGATAATACGTATTCTGTTTTTCATATTAAAGATGGTGTTTATCCCACAAGGAATGCTCCGAATAGTTCATTCCATCTAATAAGTATATCTAAAGAGATGTTTTGCAAGAAAGCTCGCTATCCTATCACAAATCCAAATTCCATAACCATAAAAAGAACATTTCGAGATGAATAAGGGAACAAGCTAGGAATTTTGACCCATCCACAGTGTATATATTTATTTAGTTCCTTTCCACATATGAACGACCCTTTCATAAAACAAGGTTTATTTATTTTATTTAAAAGTTTAAATGGTAAATAAATTTCCGAGTAGATAAACGAATTTAAATCACTTATTCAAAAACATCATGTGCTGCTAGATTTACTGGGCTATAAAAATATATTTGTAATTAGTTTCAAATTGTTCCGGCTGTGGATCTGCCTAACTTTTTTGTTTAATGATCTGTTCGGTTGTCTACATTTAACCAGATCAGAGATACTCGAAATTTTTTATAAACAGAAGATAGGTACAAGCCATTGTTTTATTACATAATAATTTAATCAGTTAATATTTATCAGTTCATTATTATAGTGGTTTATAAAACTTTTTCACCAGAAAAAAACGTGAGCAAAATATACAGGGCATAGCAATTCCATAAAGTATATTAGCATATATCTATAAAATAATATAAAATAAAAACGTAATAAAGACGTGTCAGTGATAACCTGATAGCTGATCTAAACTCAAAAAAATACCGCTTTACATGTTAAGGGTCCATTCACTGTAGACTTGACAGATATGCATTCGGGGTCAAGTTGAGAGGTTGGGTAGCCGATGGGTGAAGACTTACCTACATATTTCCACAACCGAATTATTTAGATTTCGGAGGTGCACGTAAAGCCGAAGTAAAAAGGCAAATGGGAGCAAAGTTAGCCCTCATTGCAAGGGTACCGGATTTGTCTTATAATTACAACAAAATTTCTTTTTAATGTTATAAATTATATATCACCGGAAAGATCAAAAGATAAACTAGATCCCTATAGTAGTAAATTTTTGTTTAATACATGTATTTCAGAGAAAATAATTTTTGAAAATACGCTATTTTAGTACAAGATTGTTTGCCTGGAATTTTAAAAATAAAAAGAATTACTACTATAGGGATTTAGATGAAAGTCTTATCTTTCAATACCTTTTTACTAAAAGTCGTTATCTTTTATAGTTTTTTTATAATTAGACACGAGACGAACGCCGATTTTGGGCTTATTTCGGACCAGTGAATGGACTCTTAAGTTGAAACATGGTGCAACGCTTGACCCATCTGTCCGTTGGGAGATTATAAATCTTATGGATGTGATGACCTCTAAAGCTTCCGAACTACAACCAATTAGTAATTAATTTGAATGATTTGACCATAGGCAACTATTTTTAATAACTCTAATTGAATTGGCACGACCAAAATAGATCTTCAGGTACTAGGTGTGGGTTATAAAAATGTGACATTCAATGCGTAAGGTTAGTTCGAACTATTGTTTTTTGACTTAGGACTAGTCACAATCCTTTGGACTGTAGACTTCAGATTTTTTCTGAAAAGTCCGCGAACCTTTTATACTAATCTGTAAATGACATATTGCTACATTTTTTGCATAATAGGGTATATTTAGTCAAAGCCAGAGGCACAGGATACACAGCTTCCGCTGTTTGCACTAAAATGATCACGTAAACTTTTTTGCTTTCTCAAATAAATATTCGATAACTAAAACCAAATTGCGAATATACTGTCTATTTTTTCTGTAATTTAGAAACAAAGGAGAACAATCAAGTTATGACAAAAGAAAATAATTTAAATTTAATTAAGAAAAATTCTTTACCTATATAAAGTAAATCAGAAACAGTATCCTCAGCATTTATTGTGTTTCTTTGAAAAATAATCTGTCTATAACAATATATACTCTCTATTGTTTATTTCATCTTATTTTCGTTAAACATGCTTTGTGTTCGTTTTACATGCCCCCAAGTAACAAAAAGCTTTTGTCTCTGACAGTATTTTCTGCATCCTTTGTCTCTTTATTCTTTCCATTTTATAAATATTAAAAAAATAATCTATAATTCATTTAGATTAAATTACTAGAACACAAGCTTTGTTCCAATTTCCAAAAAGACGAGTCCTCTAAATCGATTTGCCATTAGCATTACTATTTTATTAATCATTGTAGTCTGCGATCCTTATGTCTGCAGCCATTCGATCCCCTTCAGTTATCTGAAATTTATGCACCCATTCCGTAGAAAACTAACGTGAGATTATGTGCTTACCTTAAACGTTTTCTAATCTATGAGATACTGCTGAGAATGCCGGCTGAAGTAGCTTTCTGAAAATTTAATTTCGTCTACAATGAGTAGCGGGAAACGTTTGTTTGGGTGAATGTTCGGCCGAGCGAAGTTCTAAAGGAATGGTTTCAGAAATATTTCCTGGCCATATACATATAGGGTGGATAACTTAATCGTGGCACAATTAATCGTTGAATTGTTGTGAGGTGTTTCATCTACAGATAGGAATAAACAGACTAAAATAGTTATATTTTGATGTGTGTAAAAGAAAATTACCTACGAACTTTTTATTCACAATATATGTACCGGGTGTTCAAATAAGAAAGGACGTCGGCCATATCTCAGGAATGGTACATCGTAGATGATCGAGGAAAAAAGTTATTGCAAAAGTGGACCAGAAAAAAAGCTGGAAATTATTTTCAAGTTCCTATCTCTACTGCTAGAGGCGCAACATGCATGACCAACTTGAAAAACGTATTTTATTTAATAATTTCCCTAGCTGAGGTATATCAAAAACATTTTTATTGCAATCTTTGGGAATTTTTGCATCTTTTTGATTTGAAACTTTTTGCTCTATCTCTTCATATAATAGGAAAGAGTAAAGGAGAATGCCTTAAAAAAAGTTTATAACTTCGGTTTGCATCAACCAAATTTAGCAAACTTTGTCTCGTTGGAAAGAGCATCCAACGCTTAATTA
Source organism: Pogonocherus hispidulus (assembly GCA_963924545.1). Lineage (NCBI taxonomy): Eukaryota > Metazoa > Arthropoda > Insecta > Coleoptera > Cerambycidae > Pogonocherus > Pogonocherus hispidulus. The sequence continues at coordinate 42,589,268 of OZ004698.1, read as the reverse complement.
TATTTTTTGTATACAAAGTTATTCTACTTATTATTGGCACTACTAGATGATGTTATATGAAAAATTGATATATTTCCAAATTGTATTCCAAAATTTCTAATGGGAACTTATGTTAATAACCTGGCTGAAAAAGCAATAACAATAGGAAGAAATAGTGAAAGTCGCACGTCGATATCTCTTTTTGTACCCGAGATATAGACAAATGAGTATTTGAAAATGAGTAGGAGATGCGTGACCTTTTCGCGGGAACGCGGCCCTTCATAAGGATATTTTAAATAATATGGCATACAAAATAAATTTGATATATATTCTCCTGTGGCTGTAAATGTTCAAATTGTCCTTCATTACTTTCAATACATTTTAAAATTCTATTTCTGGTAGATAACACGGAAGTTTCTATTTCAACCATACAATTTTCCCTAGTTCCCTAGTCGAGTTTAATAAAGTAGTGGCGCCAATAGGGCTTGCGTACGCAAGGCTTACCTATTGTGCCAAATGCTCAGGCCTTCACATTCGTAGGAATGCTCACTTATATTGCCACTGATGAGATCATGAAAAGATCGAAACCGGTCTGCAATTAGTGGCATCCTACGATATGTGGTCTGAGTATTTCCTCGTAGTTTTCGTTGCAATCCGAATCCTTGTATTTTTTATTCTAACTGTGTTTAGACCAAAATACGGCAAATCTTGCTTTGTAATTCAGCGCTCGGCGCGGCATATAGCCAGGAGAATAGCTGTTTTGGCTTGATTTGTTTTAGTTCTTATTTAAATAAGGCATTTGCAGATGAAGGATAGTCTTAATGATGTCCTTACTATACGTAGTTATTTGCTATATCCATGCCATCTGACAAGTAGTAGAACTAGTTTCTACAACCTGTTATTGTATTACTTTTAATATGTATTGAAAATAATGGTGGACAATTTGAACATTTAGGGCTGCATCAGAATATATATCAAATTAATTTTACATGTATATTATTCAAAATCTCGGTATAAGGGCCGCGTTCCTGCGAAAAACCACACATCTCCTATTTCCAGTATTCTTTTGTCTATCCTTGGTATCAAAGAAGATATCGATATGCAACTTTCACCATTATTTCCCTATTCTTATTGCCTTTTCAGCCAGGCCAAAATTAATACATGCTCCCATTAGAAATTTTGGAAACAAATGATAAATATGTCGTTTTTCCAAATAACGCCATCTAGCAGTGAGAGAGATTGTAAAATTTGGTTGATGCAAACCGAAGTTATAAATATTTCTTTACAAGCCAATCCTCCCTCCACTATTTCCTTATTTGGAGAGGTAGAGCAAAAAGTGTCAAATCTAAAAGATTTGACACTTTCCTGAACTAGAGAAATTTTCAAATAAATAGAAACTTGAAAATAATTTCTACCATTTTTTCTGGTCCACTTTTGCAATAAATTATTTCTGGATGATCTACGATGTACCATTTCTGAGATATGACCGACGTCCTTTCTTATTTGGAGACCCGGTACATTATTTTTCAATACCAATTATTTCTTCTCTATAATGTTACTATAATAGTTACTTATTATACTAGAAAATAGAATAATATTTTATATTTGTAAATATACAGCCCCGGGAAATCAGTTGCAAACATACAGACATCAGTTAAAATTTTAGAAAACAAACTAACACTACAAAATCAAAATGAAGAATAATTGGTGATAGTTTTGTTGATTGAAAGCAAATAAAATAATGTGTTTCTGTTAAACGATATCTCCTTTTCAGTTAATTATTTTTAGCGAGGTAAAATTAATTTAAAAAATCAACAATGTGACTAACCATTTTTGCCCAGCAGATATTAATAATAATTGATCAGCGTAAAAAAATATTAAAATAAACTGTAAAATAACGGTATCAGAATCTGAACCACCCCACATATTATATCAAATAAGAGCATATAATTTATTGTTAAAATCTCTATCGAAAATATGATACTTTTGACACTACTATTTTTTTGTGACTCGAATAACAATCCTACTTCAACAATTGATTTATACCAGGAAACTATTGACTGACAGTTCCCAGAGGTGTAGCTGATAATTATTATAACTATGAGCTGATAACTGTATCATGCTTATTTCCTCTGATAATCTGTTCAATCTTGTATGTCAGAATGCATTACTTGAGATACTGATCGGTAGCCGTTTATGGATTATTCACTTGCGTAAGCACATAATACTGACAAAACTAAACGCAAGACAAGTTCGTCGATATGATAAAACAGATATGAGTCCCCAACTATAACTCATGGACATTGTGATCCATCATTTTACGATACACTTTTATGAGGAACTTTTTATTTACGATAATAACATTTTTTTCTGTCTTTTTTTCAATTAAATCAACTCGACTGAAAAGTGAAAATGTCAAGAGAATGTTAAAAGGTACATATCGGGCCGGTGGCTCAGGGCTTAGCGTCTTGATCGCTCAACCCAAAGGTCGTGGGTTCTAATTCCCATTCCACCAACAATTTTTAATTAAATTCTTTACTCGTAGATCAAGGTTTATTTGCAGGGATGGCTTGGCAACTATCCTGGCGATGGCCTAGGATGGGAAGAATGTCAACTTGGTGTTAATGTGAGAGATTAAAATCAGTTGATGTCTGACTGTCCCCCTAACTAATGAGGTATTCCAGGTTTCCCTCATTCCAGCACTGAATGGTGGTTAGGGCCTACCAACGTAAGTCGTTCCTGAGGCGAAAATGCGGGCCGCGAAATAATAATATGGCGCCCCCTCTCCCACACAAGTCTCAGACTTTCGGGCTAATCCTTGTGATTAGAATGAGGGGTAGAGATATTATTATTATTATATCAAGATTATTTATCCATACAGTCTGTTACAAATTCTCTTCTCATCATCGAGATCTCGGAAACTGTAAAAAAAGAAGTTTTAATTAGGGCAAAGTTGCATAATCAGGGGGCAAATATAATAACCGAAAATAGATTTTGAAATATTTGAAAAAAAACAAATTTTTGGAAATTCGTTTCCATTTTCTGCAGCCTTATTTGAGCAGATATTAAAAAAATGAAGAGCGCTTTTTCGAAGCAACTTTCTATCCTCTATTGACCAATATATTTAGATTTTAAATACGACGTTTGGTTTTTCCTGAATCATCATCAACTTACTTTTTTAAATACGAACCTGCAATTTTGAAATCATAATATGCAAGGCTCCTTTACCCCTAACAACATACTACCCCAGAATAAATCATATTCGGACATTTCGAACTAAAAAAATCCATCTTCAGTGTTTCCGTTCCGAATTGTATAATATTTTTTTTCTGCGTACCCAGTTATTGCTCATTTATTATACACATAATCACATAAATGCCAGTGGATGTTACTAAATTCAATTAGGCCCTTACATTTTGTAATTGCCTTAAAAAATGAAAAGTATTCCTTCTAAATAAAGCATTATTGTGTTCATTTTATCACAAACGGTTTTGAATAATGACAATGATTAACAAACATTCAAAATTTGCATTAAAAACATAATATAGTAAAAGTATACAAAAATTAATTCTTCTGAAAATATTGCGCAGTGTCCTTTGAATGTCCGTTCTTCTAATGGCATTAAAGGCGTTTACAGAATATTTGCTCTCAGCTTCTCTGCATTGTTGGGTACGCTTTTGTATACCCTATTTTTAGAGTTCCCACAAAAAATAATCTAGTGGCGATAGATCGGGTGCTCTTGCAGGTCATTGGACTAGCCCTCCATTTTATATCAATTTTTCAGGAAACTGTTGCTGTAGAAAATGCCCCACATCAAAATTTAAAGACCAATTGACTTTAGAAACATCTAGTGACATTTGTGTACACGATAAATGAGCAAACAGTGGGTAAGGACATAAAAATTTGTACAATTCGAAATGGAAACAGTAAAAGGGATTGTTGTTAAGGGTAATTTTAGGTCCGTATTTAAAAAAATGAAGTTGGTGATGGTTCAGGAAAAAGGAAACGTCATATTTAAAATCTAAATATCCTAGCCAGTAGAAGACAGAAAGTTGCTTCGAGAAAGTCCTCTTCATTTTTAAATATCTGCTTAAATAAGGCTGAAAAAAAATATAAAAACGGATTTCCAAATTTCGGTTCTTTTCAAATATTTCAAAACCTAATCAAGTTAACCTTGATTTGTTTGAGACGTTAAGTTGGTTCCCTGATTACGCAACTTTGTCCCCATTTAAGCTTGTTCGTATCTCTTACAATTTCCGAGATCTCAATGATGAGAAGCGAATTTGTAATAGCCTGTATATGTCGTCACATTCTATCACAGTTCAATTCGCTATATCCAAGTTTTACTTTACACTTTATCAAAATATTGATCACGCTAACACTATAGTGGTATTAAATCATCGAGTGAACTAAAAGTAACATTCACTTATGATTCCGTCATCTCTCTTGGGACTTGCATGCCTTAAGATATTATATCACCAATAAGTAATTTAAATAATTTTACACAACCATTTGCAATAAGAATTCTTTACCTTGAATAGAATATCATCCAAAGGAATGTAGCGCTTTATAAAAACATTTTTATGGGAATATTTTATAAGATGAAATAAGAATAAAGAAATAAGGAAAGTCAATGTCAGATATGTTTAATTATAATAAAGATACATACATTTAGCCTACAGTTTCCTCGACATTTTGTAAATAACCTCTAAATATACATTGTAACTGTTTGCAACATTATCTAGATATTCTCCACTTTATTGGGTATTTTCCAGCAGTCCTTCAAATATAAAAAATACTAGAAATAAACCTCTGCGCCAACAGGAAAATATCTTTTAAATTACGGTGTGCACCCAAGCAATATTTCTAGTATAAATGAATTGTCTGGTATAGGTGGTTCTTTTGTCGTGAAATCACTGAAAAGCAAAAAGAACAAACGCAATTCGGAGCTAACCTTTAAAATAATAACGAACGGCTAAAAAGTAATTGTAGTAGCGAAGCAATTCGAGACTTTTACGATCGGACTACAAAGTATTAGCTTGTAGAATCGTAACGGATGTTTCATTCAAAATTCCATTTTAAAGGTTAGAAAGATAGGAGGCACGTAGAATTGTTTAATTAAATCCAATCTAAATGCTTAGCCAAATCCGCTGTCCAATAAAAAAGTTACAATATCCTTGATTGTTGCTTTTAATTTGGTTAATTCGCACTTTGTTGTCATTAAAGCTCTGTTTTCTAATCTGCTTGAATATATTAAAGGCAAAAATAAAAAAGTAGCTTCAGTTATTTGTGTTGTATAGTATTTGTTTGTATAGCTGTGTCGTTAATAATATACAGAGAGTTCCAGAATGATTGTCCGTGTTGCTTCATAATGATTTTTTATGTGCCGCCTTTCTATTTTTAGTATCTGCATTAGAACTATGAGCGCAGGCAAGGGAATTTACTGGTTTGATTTGATTTATTCCATGCCATGGTACGTCAGTAACTATAGGTTATGTTTATAAAATAAAGACAATTTATTAAAAATAATATGGTTATTATTTTGTATTATTCTATTCCTTTCAATAACCAGTATAACCTATTCAAACTGTGAATTGTGGAGCGTTAAAAATCATTAATGTATGGTTCTTATATTAATTTCAACATTTATTTCAATATTAAGAAATACAAAATTACCAACCAGATTTAGAACTTTCTGAAACTGTATAGTATCGAAATATACTCTTTTAAACGCAAATGATACTTCAGTTAAACAATTTACATACAAAAAATGCCAAACGCCACTGAGTCAAACGTCAAATCCTGTCAAATATGAAAATTCTCAAATTGACAGTTAAAAAGAAAGTAATTTTAGCAAATGGAAATAAATTTTTATTATATTCAGGATAGGCTGCGTTCCCGTACCGGACAATCATTCTGGAACTCTCTGTATAAAATAATTATAAAAATTTAGTTATATTGCGACCTTAATCGTTTGACAAGAAAAAATGTAATAACTACATTCTAAATTTGCGTGTGATACAAGTTGAACAATGGGTGGTATTCCAAATTCATAATACCCTTCTCTTATAATTGCCTAATATACAGAGTGTTCAGTTAGTGCGATAATGGACAATATCTCATTACATAGCAGAGATAGAAAAAAAATTAAATACGAAACTTGTCAGGTATGTAAATGTGAACAATAAGAAAATAGTTTCATGTATACAGGGTGTTGCAGAAAAGTGGGACAACGTGCAACTTAATGGAACACCCTATAATTTATTATATTTTAAGATTGCCTTAAGAATTTTACATACTTTTCGTTAAGCATTACCTATATCAAAAATGTCTTAGGTATTCGAAAATTGCTGTCGAGATTATATAATTTATTCTTTAGCCGCCTCCCTATAAGGAGGACCATGAGAAGACATCAGTTATGATTCAGAACGAGAGAAGTGAAGTATCCATACCTTTTTTCACAAGAAAACTAAGACCAAATTGATAAAAAGTTAGTGAGAGGGTATTTAAGTAATGGTAGTGAGAGAACATTTTTAAGATTCCAGAAATTAACTGATAATGACTGTAGTGACAAGACTGTTAATCGTTCAGTTTTTTCAAATCTCGTTCTTATTAAGCTGGTCATACATTAAATAAATAAATCTGGCAATTATGTATATAATAAAAACGGAAAGCTTCATGTCAGATTTGTCTAGTCATTTACGATGCACTAAATTTCTTCTAAATTTACATATTTGAAAGAAATATATATTTAGACATGATGTAACCTTATCTGCACTATCTCAGAGTCATTAATCTTCCAACTTTTTGCCCCAATTAATAACCCATATGGAATTGCGTATTCACAGAAACTGTCAACCTCGAACATCTGGTTTACAAAGCTTGACTTTTTCGAAATTGTTGCCATATGGAATTCGCTTTGGCTTTGACCAGTTGGATAATTATCTTGAATGCAACGCACAATGTGTTCGTCATAAAAACATTGCGTGCGAGGTTTAAATATAAATATTAATTATATTATCGATTATTTGATTCGGAGTATGAGGGATTTATTTATGGAGTGCATCATTGTGTAAAATTGTACTATTAACAGGAATCTGAAATTTTAATTTTTGATATATAACTAAGCTTGAATAAATACATATAGATAGCATTATGGCGTAAATATGTTGCGTTATAAATATATTATGCGTTAACATTTTGCAAAACTATGTTTTTAATTTATCTATTAATAAAAGTTCCTCTAAATAATTTACAGGTACTTTATTGAATATTAATTTACCAATTAATAATACTAAAACTTATCATTACACATTGTATTATCTAAGGAAAACTCTTCTTCAGGTCTAGAGCATCAACGTGGTCATCTTACTATAGATAGATTGTAGGGTTATCTCACTTATTTCGTCTACGTAAAAAAGGTAAATAATACCCAAATTATATATTATATACCTACCTATCTTATTTCTCCGATTTATTTAATAATGTTTACATCTTTCTTTATATAGGAATTCAGCCAAAAAGCTAACTAAGAGATAAATTATTAATGAAATTATTAAATATTATGGTTCAATAAAGTTTTGTATTTCCTCGTTACGTATTATCCTAGGTATGCAAAGGAATAGCCTTATTATTGACTTAAGATATGTCGTACACAACTACTTTGCGTACAACAGGCACCGATCGACATTGAACTACAATGGCATATCTTCATATTCATCAAAATATAGATAACACTATTAAAAAGAAAAATGTATTATGAATATGAAGATATGCATACAACAATAAGTTTCTTTAGCTTTATCCTCGGACGCTTCGTACCTCCCCATATAACCTCATATAACCTCAACTTATTATCTTTAATTATTAAAGATAATAAGTTGAAGTTATATGAGGTTATATGGGGAGGTACGAAGCGTCCGAGGATAAAGCTAAAGAAACTTATTGTTGTATCAAACTGAATTAAGTATAAACAAGAAATGAGACAAGAAATGAAGAATAATTTAAAAATAAGACAATAATTTTAGAGAAAAACTTTCTCTTTATTTTTAAACTCGAGGAGTGGATACACTTTCGTTGATAGTGAGTTTTTTAAGTATTTACAAGCACTCGTAACGCTAGGATTAAGATCCTACATCCTAGTTGGACGATCTCGGATCTACTCTTGATTATTGAATTATCTGTTTCTCCTTAAACTAAAACAAATTATATCTGACTGGGACATTGTGTGGGTATCAATGAACACATAATTATAAATTATAAGTTCTCGTATGCTCAAAAAAAAATACTTTGTTATTTAGTTTAACACAACGGCTTTTCTAGTTTCAACTATAAAACGGAACCTCGATTTCGCAATAACTTAGTAGAATTTAATTTTGACGATTCTGTGTAATCTCACTATACAATAAAATACCCATGAACCGTACCTACATTAGAGCAGGTAATTTTGTTGAAACTGCGCCGCTTTCGTCAATCCGTCTACTTGTAGAGGGGCATACACACATGTAAGTGAAGTATTAATATAATCCTTATTCGACATTAGCCCCGAGCACAATATGCGGCAGGCACAAGGCAGTCAAGGCACTCTTGTTTACCGCCGGGTTATAAAATATATTCCCCCAATGACGTCACGGGACAATTGCCAGAGGCTACGAAGTTGGCTGTTCCAGAAAACATTAAACTCTGCTTAGCGCGTCGAAACATGTTGGAACGCTTGTCTGGAACATGTTTTGACTCGATTTAATGATGTGTATCGAGAAGCTTCTCGGCTATAGTGTCTGCCGTATGCGGGAACGACTTTGTAATAAAATGAGTTCGTATCTGGGTCGCATTGACGGTTTTCTCATTGAGCCGTGGACGGTGTTCCGATTGCTCCATTTATAATTAAAGCTGGAATAATTGGAAACAGCCTGGAATAATTGGGGTTGATTAATTTTGCCGCAAACAACGGCTTAAAGTGCTGCATGTGTCTTTTGTTTTAAAGTAAACCCTTTACTATGCAATGTTGAATTTAATTGTTAACTGGATGGCTGATAAAACATACTGAGTGTCAACGAGATTGTCTTCGGACTGTTATATCCTAATTTTTTAACAGGTCTGCATGGACGTCGCCAAGAAAGGCAGGGGGGAACTGCCCCCCTCTGACTTTCGAATCGAATACTGCGTGACTCAGTACAGCGTCATATAATTTTTGTCTCTTCAACGAAACTATAAAGATGTTTTTTACTGTTCACTGCGAAGTGAATAGAAACATTGTATTTTGTTGTTTGAAGGCAAATTCTAACAAAAAATTATTTCGCCCCCCTCTATAGAGATTTTGGAGGTCAAGCCCATTAGTTCTAGTTAATACGAACAGAAGTGATCAATATTCTTTCTAGACAGTAGACAGACATTTGACTGAACTGTCAACTTGCTTTCGCCAGAAGTGATCTTACGATCCTATTTTGCACATTTAGCATTTTTCAAATCTAGAAGTTATTGGCGATTCAAATCACCGATGAGGGCGCTGCAAATTGTAAACAAATATGGAGGAAGACGAGTAAAAATTTTGCATTTCATATCACATCATCTAGCAATTTAGCATTCTTCTGCCATAAATATAGTGACTTCATGTGCTAATTAGGGTGAAATACAGGATACAAAGAGTGGTAAAAGCAGTCAAACGTCCCATAAGTGCTTCATTGCTAATTATATGAATTTTTTGGGTTGAAACAGGTGCCCTAGTTTTTGTTTACTTACATTTTGGACTAAAATAAGTGTGATAAACTGTATGGTGATACCATATTAGTGCTTGTTTTTTGTTAAATAATGTTTAAATTAAAATATAGGTATTCTGCTTTTACAAGATTAATAACAGAAAAGTATAGACAAACTGCAACAAAGTGGTTATGTTGTGTAAATAAACCTGTTCCCTGTTATTAAATTGTTACATGCCTTTTGCAGAAATGAATGAGAAACAGTTTCTTATACTAGGGCCAAACTTCTACCTATCTTCAATCTTAAACACTTCTATTGACACATTTTGTGGAATGACACCTATAAACACGGGAGTTTGTGTTGTGCTGATTTCTTTTGAATGGCATTTTAAAATGTAAAATAAAGATGTACAAATACTAACCACGTCGTTTTTAACTTTGTAATACCAAAAAATCACAAGCACCATTAAATTATTACGTTAAACAAACCCAAATATGTGTTATTTATCATTATATCAGCAATAAGTCTCCAAAAATTACCTTTTAAGTAGGTTCAAATATTTTCCTGTAGAGGGCGCATTCATTTTTGGAATCGCCAATATTAGATTTGTTAAATTAAGTCATAATTGTCACTTTTACTATAAATCCCTTAGATGAACTAAAATTCTTCTATGGGTAGATAAATAGTATGTAATTAGTAGATATTGACAGTTACTACTAGGTATTGATAACTGTTGCCAAATTCTAACTGATCATTCCGCTCTCTGAATTTATTATTAATTATATAAAGGATTTCTTATACCTTTTCTGATTATTTTAGGAATAGATCTACTGTAACTTTTTTGCAGCATTCGATATTATAGATGGGGTATCATAAAGTATCGCTACTTTCAGTGTCGGATGTTATTCTTGAAGATTCTCATTATACAGGGTCTTTCCCTATGAGAGGGAGTTCATGAAGACGAGGGAATGTAAAGCTTTGTCATAAGTGCCTTTTGAATATTTTTAAAATGGTTATAGAGCTGAAACTAGTTTTTTTTAAATAGTACCATAAACTGGTGCTAAGGTACCATTAAAAAGTACAATTAATAAGCAATCTACCCATACGCTTGTTTTATCTGTGGGACCAACAGAACTCAAATTACAGTTGAGAAAAGGCACTCTAAATTCAGAAGTAAAATATAGAGCCCAAAAAGAAATTTGACAGTGAAATGTCACTTATGTTAAATCGTTGGATTAAGAAAATGACGGAAATGGCAAACAGGTATGCCTTGTATCTAAAAAAATAATTGAGGAAAGAGGGGTAAACCACGAATCACAAGCACTGTATACTACACTACAAGCTATACATTAAAATGGTCTAATTAACACCAAAAAAGTTAGTGCTGTGTATAAGTAACGCAAATATTAAAATCTGAGACAAATGTGCGTTACAAATACGGTATTGACGCTTTTTGAAAACGTCAAATTGACATTCGCTTAATGCGATGTCATACATTCTGAGGCATGCATTCACTCATTTCGTAAGGTTCTGAGAGCTACCTACTGATCTAATATTTCCCAGGTGACCTAATGATTCTAACATTTCTTTTCCAATTCTTTTGGTTTTCAGATATTTTGTTGCTCTTTCAATAACAAAAAGGTTTCCCATGTCACGGGCTCTCTCAAATGACACAATAAAACATATAACTCACAGCTTCAGCGGAAAAGGCGCTCTCTCGGTCTTGCTTCCCCTTCCGAGTTTATGAGGTCTCATTGTTAGAGTACAAAAAGACCAATGTCGAGATTTCTCGCGGAAGAAGGGTGCTCGCGACCTGTCATGCCCGTTTTTGCTGGCTTATGACCCGCGAACGGGACCTCCGGCCCGTCCCAGAGCCGACTCTAACGGCCGTCCCCCGCGGGGAGGTAAAATATCGTCGAGGGCGGCAGTCTCATTAGAGCTACAAGCCTGGCTAACTGCGGGATCACGTCGCTGCTGTCGTCGAATGATTTTCTTTGCTGGCTTTATGGATCCCCGACATTAATGTTTTTGACCGAGCTTTAAGCGATACGACAGGTCGAATCCTGGTTTATATATTGCACCGTATGATTTGATTATTTGACGAGATGCGATTTTGAGTACAGGAAATTAGTTAATAAATAGCCAGACAGAGTTGTGAATACAGGCAAAATTCACTCGAATACAGATACGGATACGATTATATTAGATTAGGGACTTAAAGCAGATCCTTAAAAATTGGTACTTATCCTTATCCGTATCCGTATCGTATCGGTTTACGTTACTGAGGAAAAATAAATTAAAGCTGTTCTCTACGTATCTGTATCTTGTTGTGTCATATTTTCTAACCTCGAATTTTGTTTTGCTGTTGCTTTCGAATATATGTTTGTGCTTATTTTATCATAAAATATAAGTATCTAAAATTGAGGATATTATTAATAATCCCCTTCTTATTGACGAGGAGGACGACGATTTAGACGATCTAAACGTAACTTTCTTAAGTTATGTTCACTGAAAACGTTGACAGTTTGCTTCACAGAATATCTGTTTACTTAATACGATACGAATAAAGTTAAGATACAGAAGCCGTAACGATACGAAGTACGTAACGTATCTCGACGGCCGTATCGATTCTGCACATGCGCAGATCGATACGGATACGGATACGAATGAAATTTGTAGCATGCTTTAAGTCCCTAATAACGAATGGAAATGTACTTATACTATCTAAAAATGCTAAAGTGCTATATTTCTATCTAAAAATTTACTTGAATAGAAGTAGTATTCGAATAATAATTGTCAGATACCGATAGGAGATTGAATTTGATAAAAAGAGAAACAGCTGCTCTATATAGCGACTATTTAGGGCTACTTTCAAAATTCAAAAAAGCGTTGAGATTTGAAAGTAGGTACTAACAAAGTTTTTTCTTTTTTGTTGAATAACTCAGTCCTCCTTTTTTCACATGAAATAAAATTTGGCTGTTTATAACTCCAATTTTGTATGTATTACTTAGTTTTTGTTTGGAGGTTGGTATATCGCTCCGAACTGATACTTTTTTGATACCAATTGGTTTTAGTTGTATTGGCAGATCTAATTAGAGTCAGGTCTAAGAGTATTGTTTATGAAATGCAATTTTGTTTGAAAGTGTCGGGGTATTAGTTGATTTCATATAAGTAGATTATACCATTTTCGAAAAAATCTTTGAAATTTTTAAAGTGTATTACAATCAAACTTTGAATGATAATATTTTCAGAAATATATTTTCCTTTTTTTTATAAACACTTTATGGAATATACAGCTACGATGATTAGGAAATACTGCACTGAGGGAAAAATCATGCTTAAAATTGCTAATAATCTATAGTTTTTTAAATAACTAATTTTCAATCTTTCTTTGTAATAAGAATATACCAATAATTGATATAATTGCAAAAACTGTATAGTCTGTTTCAAATTTTTTTTTTTCTAAAAATGTAGGTAAACAATTATTTTAATTATTTACCTACAAAATATTTGGTACTGAATACTCAGTATTCTTTATAAGTATCAACAATATATTTATTTGAAGAAAATAAATATCTGATTTTAAGAATTCTATTAAAATCATTTAAATTCAACCATTAATATAAATATTGATATATTTACTATCAAGAAATAAATATATTTATTTTTCACAAGTAAATGCTTAATTGAAATTGCTAAACGCGCAGAGCGATTGCCCGTACAGCTGACTTATTGGGCCTTGGCACAACCACCAGCCATTTTTGTAGCGTTACTATGTGAGGAAAAGTTACTATGTGTGTCTGTGTATTTCTTTGCAAGTACGTGTCATATAGACCCTTCAGTGGACTATAATATTATATGGTATTATATAATTATATAAATAGTAACAAACTAATTGTGTAGTGTATGTATGTATAATAATTGTATAACGTTGTGTAGTTGTATAGTGTTGTATCCAATATAGGCATTATAGGTAATTCATAATCGCAAGGAAGTTGAGCGTTGAATTTTCTTTCACTATATTTACCTCGGCGTAGGTAATATAGGTATAGATATCTGAGGTATCACATATAATTCTCGATTGATTTTGAATTTTTTACAATATGATTAATTATATTACAAACAACTAAATCGTTTTTCCCATCTCCTATGATATGTGATTTTCTATAAATAAAAGTAAGAATCTGTTCAATCTAAAGCCTTACGTTTAAATATTAAATATTTGGTAACTATAAAAACCTACATGTCTCATTTTGGGAAACTAAAGTCTATTTTTAAATAGTAAACTAAATTAACTGTGCCAAATAAAGTCGTTTACCGAAACTAAACATTTAATTCGGCAGAATTTTTTCCCCTTAGTAATTAAATTTATTTGCTAACATTAAATATTTAATATTACCCTTGAAATAAATGCCATATTAATACACCAATTAAATCTTTCATTCACCACATAAAATATATAATTGCATTGGTTCTATAAAAAAAAATATTTCTTTCAATTAAATAATTTTCTCAGTGTATCTCGATTTAATAAGAAACGGCATACTAACGTATGGGCCATGTGCAAATTTCTTTTGTGTATTCCAGTTCAACATTCTCTCAACTCATGCCTTCCATTGTATTTTTCTAGCTGACCTAAGCTTTTGGTCCAGGTATAAGAAGCAAGGCATATCCGAGAAAAGGGAAGGACAAAGCTGGCAAGTCCTAAGTCAACCGACAAATAAATCAATCAATTCAGCTTGCTGTGGTAAATTTGAATAGGATCATTTATTGTAACAACGGTAGGATACACTTCTAGGATGAAATGATAGCCCTCAAGCGGATTATACAGGGTGTATAAGACTATTAGGCATATATCGGTTCGTTGTTGTTGTTGGGTTTTTATTCAGGGTGTTTGACGTAATCACTTATTCGGCGAAAGGTATTAGGTACAATATTTTTACTTCATGTAGAAGTAGTTGTCTACTTTATTATATTAATCGGAATGGCTATTCGAGTGGCTATTTTAAAAATAACTACCTCAATATATAATTATTCTAGAATGACTTATTTATGTAGCGTTTTGCATATCTGATATAAACAATTGTATAATATTATTTAAAAAATTCAGATTTCGCAATCCTTGCAACCATAGAAGACATTGGAAATGATCACCAAATATGAAACATAATTATATAAGCGCGCCGATCGTCCTATTAAATGAGACGCTACTCAATTAGGCGAGTACGGTATTATAACTGAACACTCCCCACTACTCTTCACGCCACTCGCCGGTCGAACGCTGCGCTATCTATATAGCCTAGTTTACATTAGTCGAGTAATTCGGCCCAGTAACTGGGGTAAGTTACTCGACTCTCCTGATATATTTGTCGACTGTTTACCTGTACTTTTTCGATGGCACAGTAAGTCCGCGAGTCAATTTAGTTGCTCGTAAAATGGCCGGCCCAATACATCGATGGCGTGAATTAAAATTATTTAAAAAACGGTGTTTACCAAGAATTTGCAATATTTTATTGGAAGAAGTTAATGATGTTATTGAGATGGAAAAAAATAAGAAAAAAAGGTTATGGATAGCAAGAAGAGATAGATTGAGTCCATCCGCACTTCTTTTCAAAGAACTTGCAAATGAAGATATTAAGGAGTATGAGATGTGAGACAAATGTCTCCTGAAAATTTTTAAACTCTTTTGGGTTTAGTTACTCCTAAAATTCAGAAACAAGATACTGAAATGAGAGATTCAATACCTCCCAAAGTGAAATTAGAAGTGACCTTAAATTTTCTGGCTACTGGAAACAGCTATCGATCTTTGCAACATTTTTTCAGAGTTTCCAAACCAGCTATCTCGAACTTCATACCAGAAGTGTGTGATGCCATTTATGATAGTCTAAGAGAATTTTTCACAAGAAATTTTTCGTGGTGCATCTTACACTAACACCAGTACCTGTTTAGACAGGTCGAGTAATTAGTCAAGTTCAACGTAGAGTCAAGTAGAGTAGTGGTGGGAGAAGGCGAGTGGGCAAGCTACTATGCTGGCCGCTTGACCACTCGACTCGCCCGTTACTTACCTAATTACTTTACCCATTTACTCGACCAATCGTTTACATTAGTCGAGTGGACCTACTTTTCTTCGTTCGGCGTTCTCCTTGACCATTTATTCGACTAATGTAAACTAGCCTTATTAGTGGAGTAACATCGCCGACCTAACTCGCTTCTTTCTAAAGGTAGACATCTACAGAGGTAAGAGGTACCAGTATTCGCGCTATAAGTCTGAGCGCGCCGTAATATTTCACTCTGACAAACGCGAACGCTATTTAAAAATTCGATAATTCGAAAACGGTTACAGATATCAACTTAAAATGTTTTTTTTTTTAAATACTTTTTCAATATTCAGGCTACATTTCATTTGCTGCATATATATACAAATTTCGAATATTTCACATGGCTAATCGCATATCGAAGTTTGTCATGCATAATTTTATAAGTTTTAACTTTATTTTACGTAATTTTTTGGTAATATATAGATGTACTACCAAGGTTTGTACCATTCGAAGCGGACATTTTTTCCAATTGTGCAGTTAACGCACTCTACGGCTATTTAAAAAAAATCCCTACTAAAAAAGTTGTAGATCACACCGCATATGCCCCAAAACATGCTCTACAGGATGGTATAGGTTTCATCTGCCCCACTATATGTATTGCGTCACTCGATCGCGACACCGCTGTCTTTTGGCCTGAACGAAAACTCATAGCCCTTGTCACATATACCTAGGAACATAAACATTTCCAATGTTAAAACTGTGACTCGAAAATAATTTTTAGAACACAGAATTTGTTACCAAAATAGCTCTCATCGTATATTTAAAAGTTTTTGGAAAATTTGTTTTTGTTTTGTTTGGTGATATTGTTTGTTTTTTTGTTATTTGTTTGTTAATATCTTTATTGATCGTATTCTTAGAAAGCATAAATTAATATTTCTAATATTAATTTATGCTTTAATGCTTTAATATTTATGCTTTATTTATAATTAAACGTTGGTTAAATTAGCAATAATGCTATTTTTATCAAATACCCAGAACGTACCTAGGCTTATAACTATTGTTTACACAGAAAGTGATATGATATGTCTGTGCAAACACAGTTTAATATTTTACTAATTATAACTTATTAAACAATTGTCGAAAGTTAGATGTGTACAGAGTGTCTATTTGAATTACAAAAGAAGTATAATACACATTATAATATGTAGAAGTGACACTGAACACATGGTATATTATTTGTACACCATACAGTACCTAATAAATTATCATTAATTATAAACAGAATTTTCCATAACTATTTTATTTTTACAAGGACTTTTCTTTATATAATAGCTTTTAACAGACACATTTTCAGACATAATTTGATATATCAGATGTTTCTTAAGAGCATTAAATGGCGGTTAATGGCGATTTAACTTTTATCAAAACGCAAATAGAACATACGCTAGATACGACTTACACGGAAAGCGATAATAGGAAGAATTGTTTGCGATTTTCTGCTTACTCAATAAGGTCGACGCAAACATCGACAGCTCGAGATAAGATAGGTAGGTAGGTAGGTGTAAAATAAAAATGAAACCATAAAATGTTTCTGTGTAGGTAAGTTATGTACTTAGAATAGAATTTACGATTCGCGAAATTAAAGTTTCATATCGGGGAGATTTATTACAGGGTATAAAATGGTGCAATACTGCACGCTTTTATTGCCTTACATGTGATTAGTTTTCAAATGACGTTTTTAATAATAAACTGCGATTGTTGATGCAAATAGGTTGTATATTGCATAGCTAACGAAGTGCAGGCGCATCTTTCAATTTCAGATATTACTGAAATAAAATAATCAACATTTCTAGTTTAGACTGAAAACCGGTCGCCTTAATATAAACGAGTTACAAAAACAGAGCTAAAAATTCATATATCAAATGATAACCAAACTAAAATTGACATTACTTGCTGTTATTGTTGGAAGGATTGATTACCCGCAGCACTCAGGCCTTTCGACCCATTGTGCCTGCTGCTAGTCTAGAGCTATTGGAAGAGACCCGTGCTATGCGCATAGGCCAACACCCGTTCTAGGGGAAGCTCTCCAATGTCCTTGGGTAGGAGAAATGCTGCACCCAGATGTTTGTGTCTCTTGATCATGAGGCAGGCACAGGGACAGAGGATGTGACGTCATCGTGCCCACAAAACCTGCACCTTCTAGTGTCACTAATGCCGATAGTGTTAAGGTGTTTGTTGAGATGTCCGTGACCTGTCAGCAGTCCTGTGACAATCCTTATGCTGTTACGACTTAGCGCAAGTATTGATCGAGTTGCGTTCGACCAAGACCCTTCAATTAAGAGCCTGGCCACAGCCTTCTCTAGTACAGAAGGCAGTGACCTGACTTGTCGCAGCCCAGTCCCGTTCGACCATAACGTCCCTTGTTACATAACTAGGCGGAAGCCCGAGTACTGGTTATTGACATTACTTACGAGATAAGGAAAAAAATGCCTAAACTCCATTTTGAGTATTCTGTAAAGCATTTTAACTGATAAAGCTGGTCTTGAAGGAACCATAGAATCAATAAATTCAGCAATTTTCACTGATATCTGATCATAATTTTCTATCAAGCAGATCTAAAGAAAAAGATAAAGCTTTCTGGAAATGCTTTTAAAGAAGCTTACAAAATCATCTACACGTTTAATTCAAATAGTTGTTATAATTTAATTTTTACTTTATCAGACACAGTTCTATGCAAATTGTTTAAATATTTGTTACTTAATGAAAATTTGTTATGTCTATGTTTTTTTGAAGATACATCATTTCAGTAGAAACTTTCAAAAAACTCAGGAAGCGATTTCGGACGCTGCTTATATCACTTTCTGACTTGAAATAGATAAGCCAAAGAATATACCCTGAATTTATTTCGATATTACTTAGCATTGCATTAAAATACAGGAAATTCACACAGAAGTGCATAAAATGTTGCAACTTCAGAACATGAAGTATTAATGTATTCTACATCCTACAATAAAGAGGATACGTATACACATTTTTAAATAAACACCCTGAATATCTCTTCCGAGTGTAGGTATTTCTCTTTTTAATAATAATAATAATAATAATGATAATAATAATATCTCTATCCCTCATTCTCATCTTAATGATGAGCCCGGAAATCAGAGACTTGTATGGGAGAGGAAGCGGCATATTATTATTTTTTGCGGGCTGCTAGCGTCTTACGATGTTACTTATAACTTTACCTACCATTTAGTACAAGATTTTAGTAGGATGATAGATATTTATACAGTGATATTGGAGTACTAGTTGCATATTAAGAACGCCACTAGCCTTATGCGCACATATTTAATATTGGAGCAATTAGAAAAATTTTACCACGGGGAGATTCGAACCGTCGTCAACCGCGGAGAATGATTAAAAACCTGACGTCTTTAACCGCTCGGCCACGGAGCTCCTTAAAGTATCTGTTTACTTAAATAAATATGTTTTAGTAAACACACAAGCATGCAAATTACGCAGAATTTCACGCATTGATATCAACATAAAAAAATGATTTCCAGATTTGATGATGTCCAGCTACAGTTTAGCTATTATTTTGGCCATACACACTGCAAGTTTATGTTGTAACTTTTAAACCATACAAACTCTTAGAAATCACGTTATTATTTATCATAGAAAAGACATACAATATTTTCGGGTAATACATTATTAATAATTACAATAAGAAAGGTTAGCTTAATCTAAAAACGTAACAAAGCAATAACTGGGCTGCCAAATTCTGATAAATCCCATAATAGAACAAATCAACATTCGACTTAATTGCTAACATCTGATGAGTTAGTGTCACAAAACAAGGATACCAAATAAAAGTACCCTTTCATGTCGGGTGTGAACCACCATCCAAGTGCCTATAATTGTGTGGTGTTAAAACATTAAAATTTATGGACTTTTTATATCTTATAAAGGGTAGTTATTTACGTGCCACTGTATTTAGTTCACAGTTCTTAATGGAATTGGTAGTTTATTTAGGTATGATGAAAACTTTTATGACATTCATATACCGTATTTACTTAGTTAATTCTAATAGTAATTTACTTAGTTAATTCTAACTCTGGCAAGTTTATTTTAACCAAGTCTTCTATCTTAGATATCTAAGTATATATGTATAGAGGTTTGGAACCCTCCTTGTCGCTCGGCGGATCTTGGTATCCATGATTTTATATTCCTCACAGCCATAAAGTTAGTCAGAGTTTAGCAGCGTCGGACAAATATGTAGGCAAAATTGCCCAATATGTTCATTAACTATACCTAACTATTATTAAATTTGAGTTAAAGTTTCCTAATTTATAAAAATAATTCTACAATATAATCTATTAGATATAAGTTTCTGATAGTGTCTTGTCATATGAATGTCAATCATTCCACACTGAAAGAACTGGGATTTTCAGAAGTTTCACTAGGATAACATGCGTTCAATTTATTAAAATTTTTATACTTAGTATCTAAGTAATAAGTATATCTATTTTTTTTCTAGTCATTTCCATACTCAAATTACCAATTCAATATTCATATTCAATCTATTTAATGAAATATTTTTAATACATGTTATACATAATTGAGATAGGGACTATAAGTAAGTAATAACTTTTAAACATATGTTTTATATATATTATATTTTATTTGTATAACAGAAGAGATTTGTTGTATAGTCACTACAAATCTTTATATAATTGCTGTACTAACAGTATTACACTCGTTCATAATGGTTATATTTCGCATTTTAACATAAAAAACTCGTTTTATAGCAGTTAAGCGATCGGCATACACTCTGCACCATTATAAGCGGTAGGATATAACTTGCGCCATCTAAGATAGAGAAAAGTAACACAGCTGAAATTGCACATGAACTGAATGAACTATAGAAGTGCAGATCCTCAAAGATTATAGATCCAAACGTAAATGAAAATATAAAAAAAAACATAATTGTGTCTAGACTAGGTACAATCATCGTTTTTTTAGCTAAGAAGTAAGTAAATATTATTGAGAAATGTGATGCAATAATCTCCTTAATAGTTGTCTTGAGATACCTACCTATGTCAATTATTTTACACAGTAATTAATCTAATTAATAATATAAAAAAATTATCGCTAAACTACAGACTACTAAAAACGCCAACGTCACTAAAGAACTCTTTGTGCCTCTTAAAATTTATTGCATGTAAAGGAGAGATGTACATACAAAATTAACAATCAATTACAATTTTTATTTTGTATCAGAATCCTTCCTTATGCCTGTGGCTTCAGGCGTGACATTAAAAATCTACTTCGCACTTTGCCTTTTTATACTACATATTTTAATACCCATATGGCATTTTTCGAGGTTTAAGCGTCCTCTTAGTGATATCAATTTCCATAAAATAAATCATCAACGTTTTTACAAAATTTCAAAGACCAAGCAGTGGAACTACTCTTTTGAAAAACCTACAAAAGGAATATTAAATTCTGCGACAAAGAAACTGTGGCGACATTAAATGCCACACAGAGTTAGTTGCTTGACCGTCTTTTTACATCGAATAAATTCAGTAATCAACTAGGTAATCAATCACTTGGTGGCGCTTTAATCGAACTATTATTGAAATTTCATCGGAAATTCAATTTCGCTATATACATTTTGACAAAAAATTAATTAATTAATCAAAACACAATATAATAAGCGATTGCCTGGTCAAACATTAACACTGATGCTATTTTAATTTAGGTGGTCATATAAAAGCTGTTAAGTATTAATGTTTGCCTCATACGCTGCAATTCTTATAAAAAATAAAAAACTTCATTTATAAAAAATGTGAATTTAGTAAAAAATTTCAGATTTTCTAATATATGTTACGTTGGGTTATTTCTTGGCTCTTTATTTATATTTTTCTGTTATAAAATTTGTTTTTTAATCAGCCACAATCATAGTTAAAATTATATTTAAACAAAAAATCAGTAATTAATATTGACTAGGAAGAACTATAACATTCGATGTCAAAATAGTTTCATTGTGCCAAGTGCGTATCAAGGCGAATATTTTTTATATATCTCTGATATATATACAAAACTTCCGAACGTTTTCCATATAAAATAAACTTACAAATTATAAGGTGCGACGGATAACAATTATTAGGATAATTATATGTATTGTATTACCTGCAACTGGCGACAGTTTTCTCATGACACACCATCTTGATTTCCACTGAAAACATAATCAGTTATTAGTGAGTAATCCAATAAAAATTCAATGACACTGCTGATATATTGAATGGCTTGCTGAATCGCTGGTATCTATTGTAAAAATATAGAAATACGATCGCAGATTATATCTTTATAGTAAGCAGAGAGCTTAGCGTAGCAACTCGACTTATTATATGAATTCCCTAGAGATAACAATAAAAATACTACAACCGATATAACATTAATTTAAATAAAGAGATAATAGAACATATCCAGGGCATGTGGCTTCTTGAAGAATAGCTTATTATTTGTTAATACATAATGCAAGAACAAATTACAAAAAACAAATGTTATTTTGTTGATATAATATCGCAAAAGTTAATTTTCCTTACCAAAAATTATGTACTTATTTCAGATCCAAGTAAAAAAGGAAACAAATCAAAACTTTGTACAGTAAGTACTTATAGTAAACTAACAGAATCAAAACCGATATCTTACGTCAATTGTAGTTCAAACGGACCCTTTTGGAGTCCAGGGTGTCACAATTGAGTATGCAAAAAAATACAAGAAAAGCTAACGTTATTAAATATATCGTTCTATACCGTTAATTTAAAAAACACGAAAATGGCAAATTATCTTTACATAATCAGACATAAGACTATTTTTATATGCTTCTGGTTTCCCGCTTTTTGTTATTTTACAGAAGGTGGTGTAATCCCAAAAGAAACTATGAATCATAAGACTTTAGTTTCAGTATATATTTTCGACTATCAAAAGATAAATTTTACGATTTGTGAACTCATATTACTTCTTGATATTAAAACAGGAACAAAATATTGGAAAGTAATAAGTGGAAAACAAAAATTGTGGACGGTATTGGTGGATAGTAGATGAAATTGTGAATACACGGAGATATTTACTCAGTTCAGTTCTGTTCTTTCAAATTCGTGCTTGCATATACATAAGTAATTAAATATACATGTTTGGTGCATATCTACCTGTTCCATATTCTTTTCCACTCTGCGATAATGTGCTGCTAAATACTAAAATCAAACCATATACTTAGTACATCAGTGTAAATAATTATCCATAAACCTTCATGACGCAAATAACAGCAAACATTAAATGTTGCAAAATTATATGTGTATAAAATATGTCTATCTTTGGAGAGATAAGCAAATATTAATCAAAATCGTGTTGCATAAAACAAATTAAATAAAGTACCCCAGTATTTTTAATAAAACTTGACATGATAACGTTCTAAGCATAGCGTGTCCAGCATATATTATGTTAATTCTGATAGAAATGACAAAAGTATAAAAACAATTATAGACAGACGTATTAGTATATATTTTAAGCTAAATGATAAATTTTTCATCAGTGCCTGTATTGTGAAAGGAAAGATGATGTGTGATAGTGTAAAGAATGTGTGAAACAACTATAGATTATCTTTTTAATATTAGATAATAATTATACTACTTACTAGCTTGTGTCGATAGTAGCTATACTATTAATCTAGGTAGTAAGAAGTTCTTACTACCGTACCTACTTGTTAATTGCGTTAAATTGCGTAATTCATGTGCAAATATGTGTATTAGGTACTCACGCAAATACTTGGGTATCTAATGTTGTGCTTTTGTGGCGTACATGTTTCCAATAATTAAGTACTCACTTGAATGTAGACACATAGAGAGCGAGAAATATTAACTGAAGAAATTATACCAGTAAATTACTTTACCACAATAATAACCACAAGTTAGTGGTTGACAAAATAGTAGCAATCCCAGTAACAAACCATGTAATTTCAAATAAATGCTTGAACTCGCCAGTGGACTCTAATTTACATATAATCAAAGTCCGTTAGTCTATAATATGCTAGTGCTCGTCCATTGATACCCATATTAACCTTGATCTAAGTGCAGTTGTTCAGATTGGAACGCATCGTTTCCTTCATCCGACATATGTCAAAACACTCAATTGACGGAATCTCTTCAAACTAAACCGTAAAAATAACCCCATTTATCAGAGGACAATTGTTCCATTGAAGCATATAAATCTTGTGAACGATGACTGGCGCGACGATCCACCAGCATCGAAAAAAATACGTTTATTGAGTATTGTAAACATGGTAATGAAAAAGTGATACCCTCAACGATGATATCTGTTCTCTTCCATATATAATAATGGAGTTGTTGACGCTAGCTAGACCGCACAATCAGTCTCAGGAGCGTATCAGGTTACAACCCTGTGAAGCCCGGAGTTGGAGCAGAAAACATTTTGAATATCCTTGAGGAACACAAAAATTCTATAATAATAATGATAATAATAATAATAATAATATCTCTACCCCTCATTCTAATTACAAGGATTAGCCCGAAAGTCTGAGACTTGTGTGGGAGAGGGGGCAACATATTATTATTTCGCGGGCCGCATTTGCGCATCAGGAACGACTTACGTTGGTAGGCCCTAACCACCATTCAGTGCTGGAATGAGGGAAACCTGGAAAACCTCATTAGTTAGGGGGACAAGTCAAACATCAACTGATTTTAATCTCTCACATTAACACCAAGTTGACATTCTTTCCATCCTAGGCCATCGCGAGGATGGTTGCCAAGCCATCTCTGCGAATAAGCCTTGATCTACGAGTAAACAATTTAATGAAAAATTGTTGGTGGAATGGGAATTAGAACCCACGACCTCTGGGTTGAGCGATCGAGACGCTAAGCCCTGAGCCACCGGCTCGGTGGCTCTATACAGTATCATTTCCAGTACAGTGCAGTACAGTATCATATTCATTACAGTAGCGTGCCCGAAAAGTACTTTTGCAGTTATGTAAGTGTAAGATTTTTTAAAAGTGATGCCCCGGAATCTTCGAGACTATAATAAGGCTTTGTTGTTGTTGGAAAGCGACGCGGTTACCCGCAGCTCTTAGGTCTTTCGACCTATTGTGTCTGCCGCTTAGTCAAGAGCTATTGGAAGAAACCCGTGCTATGCGCATAGACCAACACCCGTTCTAGTGGAAGCTCTCTAATGTCCTGGGGCAGGAGAAATTCTGCACCCAGATGTTGGTGTCTCTTGACCATGAGGCAGGCATAGCAACAGAGGATGTGAATGGAGTCCTCATCATCGTGCCCACAAAACCTGTACCTTTTAGTGTCACTATATAATAAGTCTTTACATTTTTTACAAAATTCTCAGTACACATAGTACTATTTATAAAAAAATTTTCTTTGTTTCTTTGGTTATTTTTCTTACATATAATTCTTGAAGGGGTGGCAAATTCAAGATTCGAAAGCTTTCACAGATGTTTAAACTGTCCGTTTAAAGGTCAAAGGGACTTGGCGTATCGCATTTCAAAAATAATTAAAATTATATTATTGCATGTAGAAACTAATTCCTTCACAGCTCTTTTAGTAAATAAATAAACAATCATGCAATACATTCTAATCGCAAGGATTAGCCCAAAAATCTGGGAATTGTGTGGGAAAGAAGGCGGTATATTATTATTATTCAGTATGCCGCAAATAGACCCTCGTAGGAATGACTTAGGTTGGAGAGAATTTTTATGAAAACCCCAGTTTGTCGTGGGGAAGGGTGTTTTTAATAGCCTATCATTTCACAGATAACGATACAGATACATCGTAGATACCTACTTTCATCTTTTATATAAACCTGACGTACAAGACAGTAAAAGGTGTCAATACATTATTTTTTTATTTTATGCACCAATAACATCAATTTTATATCCAAAACGAACTTAGAGGTTTTTGAAATAAGTATTAACATTACTCTGCATACATTCTGTCCACCATAATATCTAAATGATATTGGAAAAGTTGTTGACTGTTAAAATAGACTTTATTTCTTAAAAAAAGAACAACAAAAGAAAACTTTCAGCCAGATAACGTCTGAAGGACCGTTTCATCCGAAAATATTCTTCTTTCTATCTGGTTGAAAGTCCCTTTTTTGTTTTTTATTGAAGAAAAAAATAATATTTAAAATTAGTATGAAATTTTGATGTTTTAAGTCCAGGACATATTATGGCGTCCTTTGTACGCCCCTGACAGTGTTGTCACTTTGAAGCTAATTGTTCTTTACGTGAAGCCTAATTTAGCCAGTCGTCAATTAAAATCGGCGTTAAAAACGCAGTTATCAGTGCAGTTATCGCAGTGGAAATGATAACGATGTTTTGTTGGAGCGCACACAACAGATAATTATTATTAATTAACCCTACATGACGGCGCAAATGGTGGCAAATATACTGTATATCAGTCGTACACATGATAGTTTATGCATATAGTTCAAAATCAAAATGTTGTTGATTTGCAAGCGTTTAAAATAACATGCATAGCACATTCAGATACAGTAATTGTTATGGTTATGTGATCACGATCATTGCACTTATAATGTCTATTGTTAGAAATGTATTTAACTAGTTGATGATTAATATAATCGGTGCCAATGCCATAAAGAGTACCAGGAAATATGTTCCAAGTTAAAAAAGAAATAAACATTTATACTTGGAGAAAATCAAGTTAATGTTTGTTAGGATATATCAAGTTCTGCAGCACTTAAAGCCATGCGCACATGTAGCGAACGTATAAAACCGCAAGCATGCGTTTGCTTAGGGTGTACGTAAAAGTTAAAAGTAATGAAAGTATGAGCGAATAGACAAATATTTGGATTACTGTTCTCTCACAAAAAAAAGGTCACACGGTTCATTTCTAATAATAAAAGAGATGTGCCGAAAAGAATGTGCCATAATAGCTAAGAGATTGATAATAACTGATTTGCAAAGTAGGTAACAGTGTTCGTGTTAATTAATGCTTTTATGGTACATTTTTTTTTTGTCTTAACCCCCTTAGAATTAAAGATAAACACATCAAATCTGATAAGTATATCAAATGGCAGAAACATACCAAAAATTAAATGTTTTATTTGAATGTAACAGAATATAGAATAAAACAGAGGACATAGGGATAAAGACTCCCCCAAACCAACGCGAATTATTTGCAACGGATTCGTGACAGAAAGTTCGCAGCGAAATTCGTGGCGGAATCCATAGAGAACCCCACACCAAAGCGAATGTAATCGCATCATATGCGTCATATTTTCAATATCAAAAAGGTTGATTGCTATTGCTGAAAACTAAAAATAAACCATTTGTACTTGTACTTACATACTTACCTATCATACAAAAATATGTATACATCATCGGATGAAGAAGCATTTGTGTTGCTTGCATTGGAAGATGACAATTTAAGGTAAAATTATTATTATTATTTAAAAATAAATGGGTTGATCATATTATGTATCTAACCTTAGGAAGAAAAGAAAATGGTTTCACGATATTAATAAAAAAAGACGATAATATAGGGAATTTCATACATTAATGCCGTAATTACGAAAAGACGAGAATGTATGTTATATTTTTGTTACTTTATTCGAATATTTTTGTAATCGTCATGAGAAAGCTCGTGTAATTTAGGATACTTTCGCACTAATTCAATGATTTTTTCCATTTTATTATAATTACTTTCGTAGTTAAGACACTGCGAAACTACTACGGATCCAAGAAAAAACGCAGCCAATTGCGAACAAAAACCCCGTACGGAATAAACGCAGACAATTCGCAGTCTAAACGAAAAAAATCGTGTTGGTCTGAACTTGCATATTTAACGCAATGGAAACAATATGATGCGAATCGCAAGCAGTGCGAACTTCCGCAGGTGCTGCGATTATCCGCGTTGGTTTGGGGGACCCTTTTTTAATGATATGAAAATAAATTGATCCTGGTGGCAACATTTTTATTTATGTTTATTTTATTTAATTTATTTTTATTCATTTATCATATTAATGTCACAAAAAATTACAAACTTTGATTTTTTCACCACCGTGTTTTTTGATTATTTTTGGGTAAAGTACAAATGACAAAATCATTTATTAGTACCAAATATGCTTCATAGGGTATAAACAATATAGAAATCGATATTACTATATAAAAAAATCCGAACAATAATTGAAAAATTACAAACTAACAATTTAAAGAAACATATCTTTTTCTACTTTTATAATGGTGAAATATTAATAAACAACAAATGCAATACAAAGACATTTTTCATTACAATTTATAGTAGTTAAATAGAAAAAAAACAATAATAAATCAATGCAATTTCTAGCAAGGATTACAAACAAAAAATTAATGATTTCAGTTGCCTCAGATCCCAACAAAAACTTCAATGCCGATTTATAAAATACCATTTATAATTACATTTCATCATAACGGTTCTTGGTTCTTTGCAGCAATAGAGTAATATGATCCGATCCGATCCGAAGGAAATAAAGAAGCACTCATACACAAGGCTCTTTTCCGTTCCTTGTTATTTTAGCTGTACCTTCTGGTGGTAAACGGTTTCGGTTCATAATAAATTTTAAGGGTGGTCGACCATTTAAGGCGGTCCCAAGCTGTCAGAAGCAGGGCACACTATAATCTTAAGACCCGAAAGAAAGGGGCACATGCCCTCACAGTAATATTTAATATCTGAAGGAGAAGAAAACACTTTTAGGGAGCTTCCTTTATAGCAAATTGTCCTGTTAATGTGAAAAAGACAAGACAGATTAACATGATAGGTCAAGTTTTTGTGAAAGTGATAATAAAGACCGTTTCTTTACTTGGTCTTGACGCCTAAGATAATATCTATAATTACAGGCTGACTTGTTGAAGACTTTATTTAGAGACTACTGATTCAATTATATTAATTTACTGCTATTTGCAACTCTCAAATTAACGGATTACAGATACTTCGTTTATAGATACAGCTTCCTAATAGTTGAATAATTGGATGATTTTTTTAATATCAGTGTAGATTATAATAGTTTTATACATATACTAATATTTAGAGTATAACAAAACACTTTAAATATAATATATAATAGTAATTAACACCGAATGGAATACTTAAATATTAAGATATACTATATGAAAGAATTTATTTCATTACGTAATTTTCGCAGTGGTTAATACTGTTTATCTATTTTGGTTTGATGCTGAGCAATATTTCAGAAGCATTTAAAAAAATGGAAATACGGTGTGTTCAAAATATTGCGTGCATAGAGACTAATATAATTATATCATATCACTTGGCTTGACGAATTATGCTCGGTAGTTTTCTACTTCAATAGATTTGATTTGATTACTACCATTGTGACTATGGGGAAAATATCTAGTTGATTTTAAATAAAAAAAAAGCAAACGATCTCAGTAAAATAAATAAAATTGTTAAAGGACAAAGCGAGACATGTTGCATATCATTTAAAAGGTCTTTCAATTCTCTCCATACTAATCTTTGAAAAATTGAAATCCATCCATCCGTTTTCAAGTTACAAGCGTTTCTGCAAGTAGGGTTGTAAATGAATAAAAAATGAACACATTGGACCTCTTGACAGTAGAAGAACCTATGAGGTATTACCAAAATCAAAATCCATTTCCGCAAATCTAAAAGATTGTGTGGTTGGGTAATAACACCATATATTTAAGGTAATCATATAGAAAAAAATTCAATGAACTTAAATCCGGTGAGCGAGCAGGCCAATCATTTAGAAGGTCTTTCAATTCTCTGCATAGTAATCTTTGAAATATTGAAATCCATCCATCCGTTCTCAAGTTACAAACGTTTCTGTGAGAAAGGTTATAAATAAATAAAAATCAGTCAAATTCAACAATTTAAAAAAGAAAACAATATTATATTAGGAATAACTAAAGATTTTGTTCTTGACCGGTGAACGAGCAAGCCAATCAAGAGCAGTCCAATCCACATTAGGATAAAAATATTCAGGAAATTCCTGACTTCCCTAAAATAACGAGGTGCCGCACCGTTGATAGGTTATCTTAAGCCCTTGAAACTCATAGACATTATTCGAGACTATTTCGGCTATCTCAGGCTTAATAATATTTTCTAACAAGTCAACATATACATGTAATGTCAACTTTTTTCAATGAAAAGGAATCCTATGATGTGATCTCTTAGAATAATATTCATGAGTTTCAAGGTCTTAACATAACTTAGATCCTAACAGGTGGATTAGAGTCCCTCTTGAGTAGGTACCTTGTCAAGTACCTTTTGAGTGGCCTGCTTGTTGAGCGGATTTGAGTCAATTGCATTTTTTCCTATGGGGTTAACTTAAATCTAAGGTGTCCATTACCTAACCAGACAATCTTTTGAATTAGCGTGGCAGAGAATTACCAACGAGTGTGCATTTATCCTCCACAACGTGCGCCAGAAAATGTCTGATAGGTTCTTATAAAGGTGCTCATTTTGATTAAAATCTTTAGTTATTCCTCATAAAATATTGTTTTCTTTATTAATTTGTTGAATTTCACTGCTTTCTATTCATTTATAACCTTACTCACAGAAACGATCAACTAAGAACGAATAGATGGATTTCAATTTTTCAAAGACTTGTATGCAGAGAGAATTGAATTGGCAGAGCTTTTGAATGGTATTCAACACGTCTCACCTTATCATTAAGAACATATATTTGACTGCGTCTGTGGCGCCATCTTTAAATGAATTTATATTGAAAAAATATTACACGATTCACCCTGTATTTTGTCCGGAGTCCCTAACCCAATTAGTTCAAAAGCTATGGGGGGGGGGGACTTTAGACGCGCACTGTATATAGATATACATATTATACAGAGTTACCTTCCTTCAAAACAATTTCAAAATTTGGGAAATAATAGTATATTATACTATAAGGGACAGAAATGCGTTATTTTGGCAGAGGTGCAATTTGAAGCCCGAGGGCGAAGCCAGAGGGCTACAATGCACCGAGGACATTTCCACGGTCTCATTAACTTAAAAACACATATTTTGTTATTATGAAGTAACTAGCACCAGAATTATTGTATTCGGATTTGAGCATTTATTTAGTAGTCGTTGAGTTATTGTCATAACTACAAAATAAACAAACAAAAAGAATTGTCAAATTAAGATGTTAGTTTGGTTTAGTTTACAGTTTGTTTAGTGCACAATGAATAATTGTGAGTCGGAAGAGATTGTGGAGGCTGCAAATATTGCAATAAGCAATTTGTTACCTACGAAGTCAAGATCTTTATATGATATAGCTTACAATCGGTTCAAAACGTGGTGCGCCGAGAAAAATATTCAAGTATACAGCGAAAATGTTTTGTTGGCATACTTCAGTGAAAATGCAAAGAATTACAAGTCTTCCACATTATGGGCGCAATATTCTATGGTTAAGTCATGCTTGATAATTTACGACAACATAGATATAAGCAAATTCCCCAAACTGATCGCATTTTTGAAAAGAACCGGTGACGGATATCAAGCGAAAAAATCGAAAATATTGACAAAGGGTGAAATCGACCGTTTTCTATCAACTGCAGATGACAAAGAATTCTTAATGATTAAGGTAAGATTACTTTTGTTGTTAGGTATTTCAATTATTTAGTATTTTGATTTTTTATAGGTTGTATTAATTCTGGGGATTGCCGGAGCTTGTCGAACTGATGAACTAGTCAATTTAACTGTAGATGATATTGAGGATGTAGGCTCATCCTTGATTGTAAAAATTCCAAACACTAAGACAAAGATTCCACGAACCTTTGTGGTTATCGATGTGGGAAATATGCTTGAATTGTATCGAAAATACCTGTCCCTTCGTTCTCCCCACGTCAAGCATAAGCGCCTTTTTTGTACCACAAAGCAGGAAAATGTAGTTCGCAGCCAGTTGGCAAGAATACCATCGGAAAAATTCCTAGTGTAGTAGCTTCGTATTTAAAATTACCTGATGCTGCATGTTATACTGGTCACTGCTTACGAAGATCTTCAGCGACATTACTGGCAGATGCTGGTGTGGATATCACGACAATAAAGCGTCATGCTGGTTGGAAATCAACGACAGTCGCTGAGGGTTATGTCGAGAACTCCATTGAAAATAAGACCAAAATTGCTAATCACGTTTTAGTAGGTATCACCACTAGCGCAATCACAAAAACTTTAAATGTAAGCGAAAGTAATATTCCTTCTAATATTAATTTTGAAAATTGTACAAATGTTACATTTAATTTAAATGTCAATAAATAATTTCAATGTTACCTCTTTTTTTGCATGAAAAACGTTCTCCATAATGTAAACTCCCTTGGGAGCATTATACTCCCTTGGGAATAATCGACTACTTCTGTTTCAATTTTGATGTCATAGAAACTGATTTCTACTCCCGACCGTGGAAAAAAACTTTTATTCATCGAGATATTTTACATGACAATTTGCTTTATATTATTCACGATATTTTTACAATTAATATTTTAAGATAAAGTGTACCTACCTGAATATTTTCCAATTATTATTAGAGAAATAACTATTTAGTTATTTTATTCACACGTGCAAAACGTATTTTTTTCTTTTAATTAAAAAACTAGAATCTTGGATATTTTTTTATTAATAAATGGTGTGTGTTACTTTGGACATAGGATTATAATATACAACTAAATTTGTGGAAGTCAAATATGCTATGCACGGTTATATATATTTTCGAGTTTAAAACAACAGCTGTGCATCAAATATATGCACTGTAGAATCAGAGTTGACAAGAAATGCATTTACTAATTTCACGCTGATTTGGATAGGAAATTAACCAAGAAAAGGCATAAAATTTTTCTACCTTTTAAAATTTTGCATTCCTAAAAGCGACAAAGACTGTTATTTTCATTCTATTGAAAGAGTATTTTTAACATTTTACAGTGTCAAAATGTTAAACCGCCGCTGCTAGTGTTGGTTGCTACTTAATATTTATAAAATATATGATCAAAATCGCCCTACAACTGTCACAAATCATATTCATAGGACCAGGTGTACAGGAATTATACCACTCGTTACCCTACTTTTTAAAAACAAGGTCCCATTGCCCTATATAGTTGCCATTCACAAATTTCTCTCACATTTCCTCAGATATACAAAATTTAAGTGTTTCCAATAAGCCCTGCAACCCCGACAACTGTCAAGAATTCCGTGGACCCCTAGGGATTAGATGGATCTGATGTGACCATTAGAGATTAATCAATACATAGGGTGATTTTACAAATCTCCTCTCGCCCTACTGAATAAAGTGAAATATTTCTTTTTAAAACATCGGCTACGGTGTACGTACACCGTTGCAGATCCGATTGATTTGACTTTTTAATAAGGGGACTGAAAATATGTCATTGTATTGTTACAAACTGATGTTACTGCTGTTAATTTCAGAGAAGAATAAAAGAGATTTATTGTTTTCCTAAAGCAACATATTTTTTCTTAATGCTATCAAATAAAATATTTATTTTGAATAATCATGCAAGGTATCTAAAAATTAAATGACATCCATCCGGATTAATCCCCCATCGATTGACATGATACAAAAGATTTATGACTGAGCTGGTGACTGACGATCATCGATCTATAAATTCATTTTCATTGAAACACAGGTTGTTGAATTATATTTAAAAAATATTATAGAAGTACGTCACTGCTTGTTTAATGCCTATATGGACCTCGATTCAGACTGATCTTATAAGAATAAAATTGAATTTATTAGTTTTATTACGGAAAGTATCTATGGTGTTTCCAATATATTTTAAAACTGGGTAGGTAACAAATTCAACAGTTGACGAAGGGATGATTAGCTCCTGATTAACTCAACCCTTAATACCTACAGGATCACCATTACAATACGATACAATGATAATAATAATAATAATAACAATACCGTATGATACTCATTGTTGTAACCGAGTCGGTGGCTCAGGGCTTAGCGTCTCGATCGCTCAACCCAGAGGTTGTGGGTTCGAATCCCCATTCCACCAGAAAATTTTTAATTAAAGTATCTACTCGTAGAGCAAGGCCTGTTCGCAGGGATGGGTTGGCAACCATCCTAGTGATGGTTGCCAGGGGGATAAACTAATGAGGTTTTCCAGGTTTCCCTCATTCCAGCACTGAATGGTGGGTAGGGCCTACCAAGTCGTCCCCCCCTCCTACACAAGTTTCAGACTTTCGGGCTAATCCTTGTAATTAGAATGAGGGGTTGAGATATTATTGTTATATTATTATTATTATTATTATTATTATTATTATTATTATTATTATTATTATTATTATTATTATTGTCAAGGTACAGCATTGTCTTGGTAGCAAATATAAAAGTAATAGAATACCTGCCTCGTCCTTGCGTCCTTTGCTTTTTTTTCAAATCGCAAACAAATTGAACGTACGCTTTGGGGGTCGATGTGTGTCGTTCTTGGTTAGAACCTCTCGAAAGTTTTTAATGTTATTTTAACTTTTACTTGGGTAGATACAAATGGAATTGATAAAAATAACATTTCGATTCCGCTACCCGAATTGAAAAACTGCTTTCCAATAATTGAGTATTCCCCTTTTCCCAGTCTAACTTATAATGAAGGAAAAATACAAGTATGTCTGTCTCTACATACGATTTCTAAACTCAACAGGATTTCACAGTTCCAGTGATTTAAATTAAATATACCGAAATTTCATATCATCCAATTTTCATCCATTGTTCTATAAAATAAATGTTTACGTCAGATCCGATTTGATATTTTTATAGGTTTACTTATATAGTTTATAAGTTTATATTATATTATAAGTTTAATCTTTATATTTTGCTAGTATAAGATTTTATTTTAAAATATATCTCTAATAAAATATTTGCATAGTTTTAAAATGACAAGGGAAGAAAATTAATATTTCCAAGTAGTAGTACTTAAAAAATCTATAATTTATCATAAAAGATAGTGCTGTTCGTGTGTCTTGTGTTGTGAGTTATTTAATTAATTATTTCGAACGGTTATGCAACTGATTGTTTTTTTTTAAATCTCCAAATATGTCAAAAGATGGCTTTCAGGTCACAAAGGTACAAAGTGTTCTGAAACTTGTTCTAAATATTTTTACCTACAAATTTATTTTAGAAATAAAACTAAAAGAATAAAATTAAACAAAATCAATAATATATAAATTTTATAAGCTAATTTATTAGCTTTTTTATATGTATATGTTTTTTATTATTTTTATTATAATTGTTACATTATCTATATACAATTATACAGAGAGTTCCAGAATGATTGTCCGTGCCGCTTCATAATGATTTTTTATGTGCCGCCTTTCTATTTTTAGTATCTGCACTAGAATCAGGAGCGTAGGCAAGGGAATTTACTGGTTTGATTTAATTTGTTACATCCATGGTACGTCAGTAAATATAGGTTATGTTAAAAATTAAATATGACAATTTATTAAAAATAATATATAGTTATTATTTTGTATTATTCTATTCCTATGTATCACCAGTATAACCTAGTTATACTGTGAATTTTGGAGCGTTAAAAAACATTCATTTATTATTCTTATATTAATTTCAACATTAATTTTAATATTAAGAAATACAAAATTACCAACCTGATTTAGGACTCTCTGAAACTGTATAGTATTGAAAAATACTCTTTTAAACGCAAATGATACTTCAGTAAATCAATTTAAACACGAAAAATACTAAACGCCACTGAGTCAAACGTCAAATGCTGTCAAATATGAAAATTATCAAATTAACAGTTAAAAAGAAAGTAATTTAAGCAAATAGTAATTTTTTTTTATTATATTCAGGATAGGCTGCGTTCCCATACCGGACAATCATTCTGGAACGCTCTGTAGTATTACTAGTTATCAGAACATGTACCAGTTTTGGATTTTGATTTTAAATTTATTCTAGTGAATTTTGATTTGGTTCTCACAATTTAACATGTTTGTGACCTCTCACAACACGTGCACCTTTGACCAAGACAGGAAAACCTATTTTAAATTAGACTCTAAAAGGACAAGTACATAATTTTCGGATTGGTCAATGTGGGAATGTACCTCGGAATATACAAAATAAAATTTGTCAAAAAATATAATTCCCAGTTGATTTGATGCAACAAAACGTTTAATATTTATCTTGATTTTAAACCAAAGTGACGATTAAAAGTTTCGTGCCAAATATCTGATTTTCCACGTTTACTTGAAAACACTCAATTCAATGTAAAAATAAATATAACTATATAGTTTTAGCAATAACGCTATTAGGTCTGGGTATAATAGTCCTATATCACTAAAAACAGTAACTTATTCATTTGAAGGAGATGCCGAAAACAATGGGCATTACAATTACAAAACAATTACTCCACGGGCAATATGCACCTACTGGCATTGTTTTGTGTTGTTGCTTTCGGCATCTCTTCAAATAAATAAGTAGGATGGAGGAAGTCTTCCTTAAGACAATAGAAGTCAGAGGTCACTGCTGTAATGGGACCTGGGGAAAAGTAGGTCGTTATCTGTCTGTCAATTTGACAATAATTGTCAGACAGGTAGTAGCAAAGACCCGAAGAGGGCACTACGTGTGTTCTCACCACTACTAACAGTAACTTATTCATTTGGCCATAAAAAATCAATTGTTTTATGAGTACAAATGGACTTCGATTTAATCGAGGATTTTGAGTTTAATTACTTTGGCTAAAAACCTAAAAGATATGTAAACACAAATACCTGTACCTAACCTATAACATATATACAAACCTTGATATAATATTTTAGATGGCTATCAAGTTAAATTAGAATGCATCATTGCATTTCCTCGTATTGCATAATAATTATATTAACACATTACAGAAATGTTACGTTTTGAGGTATCAGAGATTCTAGATAGGTAACTTACATAGCTGCCTGTAACAGGAAATTAAGTGTTGCATTTCTTTCTGTTGTATGCGGGGATCTTGATAAGGCCTGATGAGAACGGCACAAAAAACGTCTGGGTCGCGTCAATACGAATTTATAACCGAATGAGAGTTTCAGTTATCAGGGAAAAGGATCTAGAGATTATGTAAATACCCCTTGATAAATTAGAAAAATGCTTTCAGATTAAATGGAAGTTACGAGGAAACTCGGACGAAGTAAAACTGAACCTGAAATTTCGGAATACATAATTAATTTAAAAAATTCTTTTGTAAATGCGGGGTATGAGGTTAAGCTCTTCTAAGTTGAAATTGCTTTTCTGAAGCAATCCTGATTGAAATAGTAGGAATAAATCATCATTCATCATTGAACATCAAATTTATTTATTTAAAAGTAAAATCCATTACAAATCAGAATCTGAAAGCAGATAGAAAACGTGGTTTTCATTAATATCAACTTTTGTGAATTATTTTCTTTTTAAATTTTAACGAGACATATTATTTTTCGTAATAATCTTTTCATCGGAAATAATTAAAGTCTTACTAGCGACACAATAATGTTTTTTTTTTAATTGTTAGTAAAGGCACTGTACTCGGTGTACAGTGCTCAGCGCTAGAATAATAGGCTATAAATAAGTTATATAGATTTTGAAGTTTATTTTTGCTCAACTTGAGCCTTAGAGAACTATAAAAACTAAATGCACTTCTGTACCCATGTACAACTTATTTTTATGGGGCTATCTCACATATATTGTTCATCCAATAGCAGTAGGAAATAGCGGATTTAAGGCATCGAATCAATAGTTGTAAATGTCAAGCAAATGCCAGGAATTTATTCAAATGTAATGAGAATCGTTGAAACGAAGGCTTGTATCATGTGTGTGAATGAAAATGTAAACATTTTCAGCACCTTCTATAAACATATTTTTTTATTTTTACTATTAATTAACATATTGTTCATTTGCACTATGCTGCTGGGCATTTTTGGGATATTTTACATACCTATATGTTTGGGAAGTTAATTTTGAAATGAATTTGTAATAAAATATAAATCATAATTGAGAAACACTGTACCTAATTGTTTTAGAACGAAACTACAAGAGACCTTCTTTTACTAGAAATGTGACAAGAAATTAAATACGTTTATTAATATTTCTGAAAACCCAGTGGCGTAGATTATGATAGGTTTCGAATGAGAAGACTCATCTGGCTCTTCGCCACTGATTGATACATATATTTGAAAATATAGCGAACTATTCGCTTCAATCAGCTATATCATGTCTCCAAGTTTCAATCTGCGTCATACAGCTACAGAGATAATTGAAAAAATTTAAATTTTTTCGTAATTTTCAAAAACTTGAATGTACTCTATCGTAGAACTTAATTACTAGTTTTTGGGCTTAAAAGCCTAAAATGACCAACGGAATCACCCCCTTAATTTATGACATAGATTTAAACTGTAAATTTTACAGTTTTGAATATAATTTTGAATACGTATTTATACCATCTCTACAATAATAAAAACAGTAAACTGGAAGTATTAAAAACATGAACTCCAAGTGAATACTTTTATCAGTCAATACCAAGGAATATTTTTAAAGATTGTCTAAAGATAAGGTATGAATGATAGTTCAAAACAAGGACAATAAGGATATGTATTGATTTTAGAACTCAAACAAGAAAATATGTTTTTCCCCAATAAGCACGAGATTTATTGGTTACGCAAAAATAAAAAACTTAATCATTAAATGGTTCTCCGAATTGAGCCAAAATATTTGATAGAGTAGAAAATGTGAAAAATTCCCAGTAAAATTTATAAATTGCTTAGTTAACCACACAAAATTAACTGTAAAATAACAAAATATTAATGTTCTTTGGACTCTTTCAAACGAAAGGAGTTCTTAATGTGCTGTTTTTATGTCTTAATTCTTTACATCGAGGAAAATTACTTATTAATTGCCTCACCTATGCGAAGAAATATTAAAGTTCGTAACTTTTTAAAATTCGTAAATTCACAAATCATGTAAAACTGCAGAAGACACAAATCATTTCCCCCTACATCCAACCGAAAAATAAGTCACTAATTACAAAAATTAAATATCAAATTTTCCTTTAAGAAAGTTTTAACTAAAGTTTAAAATTAAAAAAGAAATTAGGGGAGTAGCAAAATACTTATTTCCCTCAAGTTCTCCCCTGCAGTACATGACTATCCTAAAACTCCTATATTTCACAAGATCCTATATAACGGTATATTAGAAACTCGAACAGTCCTTGAAGGACTGAACTCTTAATATATCTTCCGCTGTTTATAATTCCCAATCTCTAGGGGAGAAATGAATACTGAAAGCGCTATCAGCTTAATGCCTCTCATCCTGAAAGGTCCTGCTATTCCTGCTCAAAGAGTGCAGGTCTAAGCGGAATTTAAGATGCGACTTCGACGTTAGTGCATGTTAATTTAATCAAAGAAAATCTTTCGTAAGTAATTTGAATATTCCATCTTCTTTGAGTTTTAAATGGATGATATAATAAACTGCATTTTAACGGCCTACGGCTCTGCGAGTTCGTTATTATTGTTATTTAATTTGTAAGAAGCAGTTATTAATACACATAATGAAATTATGAAATATTG
This sequence comes from Pogonocherus hispidulus, assembly GCA_963924545.1. NCBI lineage: Eukaryota > Metazoa > Arthropoda > Insecta > Coleoptera > Cerambycidae > Pogonocherus > Pogonocherus hispidulus. The sequence goes on along the minus strand of OZ004698.1, from coordinate 42,549,940 downwards.
GTTTAATAAAGTTTTATATTGCCTCGTCTATTATCCTAGGTATGCAAGGGAATAACGTTATTAAGTTGTCTACAAACTGACTATTATTACAATTTCAGTTTTGCCAGTAAAAAAATAAAAAAAGTTTTCATTAAAATTCAATACAAAAGGTACGTAACCAAAAGTAATTATTTCTAATGTAATATAGATGCTTGTTTCATATTTCATTATTTAACAAATTTAGATAACACTATTAAAAAAAGACTGCATTAAAGACCATAACTTGAGGTTATATGAAGATATGCCGTTGTAACTCAATGTTGGTCGGGGCATGTTGCACGCAAAGTAGTTGCTTGCGACATATTTTAAAAATAATAAGGTTATTTCTTTACATATCTAGGATAATAGGTAACGAGGAAATATAAAACTTTATTGAATCATAATATTTGATAATTTCATTAATAATTTATCTCCTAATTAACTTTTTGGCTTAATTCCTATAAAAAGAAAGATGTAAACAGTTATAAGCAAATAAATAATATTAAAAATATACTATAAAAAAATATCCTAATCACGATGACGCTTTTCGTACATTTTGTTCCACGTCTTATTAATTTTTCAGTTACCACCATATTATATCAACGCATACTAGCGATAAGAAACAAATTTCTTGATGTCAACATAAAATTTTTATCATTTTCCACTAAAACTGAATGAATCCGAGGTATTTCATTCAGAAATTTTAACAGGATGATGGCTATAAAACCATATTTACCTATTTACTCTGGCAATTTTATAAACAAAAGCACGCTTACCAGACAAGACAATTAATAAATAAAGTCAGTGTATTTGTAAACAAGATGGTGACATACACATATTTTTTATATAGTTCAAGCATAGTCCACAAAGTGATAACTAACTCTACTGATTAGGTAGGCATCTTATCAAGTTCAAAATTGAAATAATAATAGACTCCACTAAGGTGCATTCACATAGGTATAAACATAGATTTGCACAAGGTCTGTTTACACTTTATTATGATGCTATACAAGATTTTACCTAACCCATAAAGGAAGTAATAAGAGATAAAGAACCTAAGTCGGTTTCCCAAACGACATAAAATTTTACAAGCCCTGCTACTTTGGGGAAGTTGTTAAATATATTGTAGAAGATACCTCTTGACTTTTCATTTCTTTCATGTAAGTTGAATTACTCTGTGCAAGCTGAACATAAGCCTTCATTATTCAATTCTCTCTCAAGGAAATATTTATTATTGTACCTACTTCATGACAACATATTTCTTCAACATAATATTAGATACAGAAAAGTGTACCTGAATTTAAAATATCAATAAATATTTCATGCATCTAAATTCATAAAAAGCTATTTTTGTTCCAGAAAATAACACAGGTACTTCTTTAGATCAGATTTCACATGTATAATGTATAGCCTGACCTGACAAATAACAAACCGTTGAAAACCGGTTGAACCAACTCTTAAATTTTATGCCAGATACAATTTGTTTTAGGTACCTACATGCATCTGTCGGAATTCCGGGATTATTGATGCTTACCATTTCAAAACAGCATAAAAATTATAATGTCAATACATCTAACACTAACGTAGTTTTCCAAATAACACTATACTGAACTCCACGCGCGTTTCGCCAACCAAGTTGACATCATCTGGAGATGACTAAAACTTAGTTTTGATGAATAAAACTAAATTTGAGTTTTAATCATATCCAGATGATGCCAACTTGGTTGGAGAAACGCGCGTCGAGTGCAGTATAGTGTTTTGGTGTTATTTATAAATCAACGCCGGTAAATACTATCCATACCTGGCTACTTCTATAGATATAGGCAGGGTACAGGTAAGTAAATAAATGAAAGAATTCGAGAATAATGTTTAAAAATGTGTTATTGCAACATGACCACAGAATACGAGGAAAACGTAAGTTATCAAGAGAAAAACATACTTAACTTAACAACCATACATTAAAAATATATCATGAAGGTAGGTATATCGCTACATATAGTTTATGGTACATGTTACCTAATACCTAACGTACATTTTATCAAGATTTAGGTCGAACAGGAGTAGGAAAGTTCGCACCTGGCTTCGGCAATCTAAGTCACAATCTTTAGAATAATAAATCACCACACAAGCATTATTTTGCTTTTGTAAGCGGGTACAATGCAACTTCTGTTTCGGATGAAAGCGCAATATAGGGACCTATATATCTAGTTCTATAGGTAATTCTTTTCTAGGTGATGAAAACTCGGACGAAAATATTAGGAAAAGAAAATATAGATGTGATCGCATCTATAATTGATTTTGAGCTTTTTTGCCATACACAATGACATACGTAGCTATAGACACCATCGCTGGCTGGTGATAAGATAAATGGTACAATAGTTATTTCTGCAACAAGTTAGGAAAAGTGACTTTTTTCCGTATTAGGGGTAGGGTCTTTTGATCGAGGCGCCAGCCGAGATCAAATAATACTCCATATGCGAAAAAAAAAACACTTTTCCTACGGCTTGCACACATGATTCTTTTAATAGTGTTTTGAAAATAGCTCAAATAACTATATTTATCATAATTTTTAATTAAAAATTGTGAATTTCGAAAATGTGAATCAAGAATCCTGAGAGAATGTTGATACAGAAACGAGTTTGTCTATTAGGTTTTCGTTTCGTTAATATTATTGTGTCAGTAATTTTTGAAAAATGTCCAAATCTGGGAAGATAGCGATACACCAGAACAGTATTTTTCAACTAGCTTAAAATTACATTAAATACATTTTGTTAAATCTTGTGAGAAGATATAGAAAACATTGAGTTTATCCGTTAATTGAAGTTTATCCAACTAATAATCTTAATGTGACTTGTGACTGTTTACACGAATAGCTGAAATTACTGCATTTATTAATGCAAAGTGAGTTTTTGTATCAGAACGGACGTTTAAAACCAGTTTTTATAAGGTTTTTGCACTAACATTGCAGCCTTGAACTTTTTAATTTAACCAAAATGCAAATAACGCGTTATGTTTGAGAGTTCCAAGAAATTAAGATAATAGAACAGCATTTGGAGCAGCACACGCAGGCATAATCCTTGATAGATCCTTGTGAATTGTGTAATATAACTTGAGGGTAACAGCATTTGTCTATTACTTATTAGCTTCCGATCTTGTTACTTTATTATATTTAATCTATAGACAGGTTATAGAGATTTCTCGAAGATAACCAGATTACACTCGATATAGTTTGGCACCTCGTAGTTTATGGATTAGACTTAATGCTTATAATAACAATATCAATCGTTCTCATCTAACAGTTAATTGGATGATGTGCCAGTGTATACTCTTTCATAATAATTATAGACTTAATCTACCTGTTGTCTAGTATAAACCAGAAAATATATTTTTATTTAATTTTAGGGGTAGGCCAGTATATTACAAAAAATAAAAAAACACGTGCCACATTTACCTCGATGTATATAATACAATGTACATATAGATAAAACTGATAAAGTTTATCTGGCTACATTGATAGATAAGATTGACATATTATGTAAGCACATACCTAATTTTTTAATAGAACACTTCGTGGAAACGAAACACCCTTATACTTTTACCCGTATTTTTATGAATTATGGAAAACCCAAAGAAATTGATGTTATCTTATCCATATATCTTACTTTTGAAATTTGTACTCCAGATAATTGACAAAACCTGAAGTGAAGGTAAAAGTTACCTGAGTTAAGTAAATATATTTAACATAACTGTACATCTGGTTATTATATACCTACTTAACTTGGTTAACACCTCGGATAACACATTGTAATATTGGGTATTAGGTACAATTTGTCAGGTAGCTATAATAATAATAAGTTCGGAAATATGTTTGTTTACTTCTCTGGTCTATTTAGTAGGTAAAAATAACGTCATTACTTAGAAATTTCAATACGTAGGTATCTTTCATTTTCCATTTGCGTAATTTTCTGAAAAGCGTTTAGCACCTTCTAGTTTAAAGTAGGCATTATGGATATCTGGGATTAGAACGAGGATTAGAGGTAGCACCCTATTATTTCATAGACAAATCTATTAGCAGCAACTTTCTTATTGTGACTAATTACGAGACTAATATAAGAATTCTAATCTAATACTTCAGTATTCTGTGAAATATTTCAAATACATACTGAAGAGTGAAACGTCCTTAATAAATACACAATAAATCAACAGTTTTATAGGTAAAAGAAGACATTGATCTAATCTAACCTGAAGCTCAATTACCTAAGTAACATCGACAATAACGTTTGTGCATGGTGTCCGTTTTCTTGAGAGTTGGTATAATTAAATCAATTAAGTTAATAGCTTAATCCATTTATTATTCCAAAACATGCATAGATTTAAATTAACTAAAACATAAAGATACTGCTCCTTACGAGGATACTTATTTCAAGACTTTGTATAATTATCTTATATTCACTTAATTGTTATAAACTACCAAGTTTCTAACAACATTTGCTACAGCAATCTTGAACTATGTTTTGAATACTTAAATGCCCCATTCACGATGAGACAGACCTACCTCACTCTATGGCGATACAAAGTCTCAGAGACATATCTCAATGTGAATGGTGTTGTAAGCAAAGGTAAACACCCATTCGCAAATAATTTAGGAAGTCCCTTTCTTATTTTGTTGCAGTTCGCGAATCAAATTTTGCAGAGTGGTTTTTGTTTTTACCGTTTTCATAAAAAATTGCTAAGCCAACTGCAACACCAATTGCAACCATTTCTTCCTTAGAAAGTGGATAGGAGCACGCCATGATGAATGTTGAATGTAGACTGAAATCTCCATTGCAAATATGAGACTGTCTCAGCGTGTGTGAGTTGTCATCTTACAAGGAAGTCTCATCGCGTATGGAGCGTTTGGTACATACCTTCTCCCAAGGATACATCCTTGAAAGTTTGCTAATGAGAACGACTAACATAGTATGTTTACGGTTGATGAAACAGCCCATCATTTATGTTGATCATGCACGTTTTTAAAGAATGATCAAATTATTTTGATTTCAAAATCTAGTAGATAAATCGGGCGCTATATTTGGATTTTGGCAGGACTACAATGCTGTTAATTCTTCAGTAAGATACTTATTACTAAATAGAGGACCAATTGAAACATATCTACTTCCATTCCAGTAACTATAACATATAAAATGGGATGACCGACATGGACAAGTCACAAATATAACTGAATTCCGAAAAGTGCTGCCACGGGTCAACTAATGATCATAGACAGCCAAAGAAAAGTGTCAAGCCACATTCTTTTACACTATACTTTATCTTGGCGTTGTACTTATGTAAGTTTTATGGTATAAAACCGAGGTAGAACATTACTCTTTTGGTACCAGTTATTATGTAGAGTAGAATGTGCAGCATCGTAAATAATAGGTAAAAAAATGTGTTATATAATAAAATAAATATCTGTACTTGATCACATTATCCTTTCGATTATCTAGGGGTTAAAAGCAAAATATTTATTTTTATTTATTTAGTTGTGTGAATGAATAAATCATCTAGGTATAGGTAATAGAAGTTTTTGTTAACTAGGTAAGTAAATTCTGAAGTTAAATTAATTAGAAGTTTGTATTCAACATTGTTATATAAGAAAGATAGATAAATTAGATAAGAACGAGGATAAGAGAAATAAATACAACTTTTTATTGAAGTAATTGGTTTTGTGTTCTAATTTTGATGTTTATCGATGTATTTTCTAAAAGCTGGCCTGCGTTAGAATATAATATTAACTGAAAAACAATAATGGCTGATTTGCTATCATTTCCAACTCTGATAACTTTTTACATTTTGGACATAAAAGCTGATAAGGCCAGCTAACAAATGATAAAGTTTCTACCTAGCTCTATACTATACCACCTACATATCAGTGCATTTCATACAGTTAATGAATAATAATATTGTAATAAACACAAAAATTCATTTAGTCATATTTTACAAAACTACATGTTATATTTTTTGCTATTATCCTTGGTGTTATCAAAAGTTCATATATTTTTAACATTTTATCAGCAGTGTCAGATTTATTAAGGAAAACATAATTTGTCACAATTTCTTACCTTCTTTCCATCCCTAAATTTTACAGTGCCCTCGATGACGCAACTGTTATCAACCATTTTGGCCCAAGATCCTAAATCACATGTCAATATTCCCAGGGCGCAAAAACACACATAAAATTCACCAGGTATAAAAACACTTCAGAACAAACACAAGTACATGGGATATTAAAATGGTTTAAAATCACAAAACTTATGTAAGATAAGAATAAATAAAAACTATGCACAAAAATTGTTTCTTATGGTTGGATAATACTTCGTGTTGGCTGCCAGACGCGTAAGATTTTGAGAGCGAGCGGCACTAACCTCACACCAACATTGTTGGCGCGCGACTGACTGACTAGATTTTCGGTAAAACTCCTGCGCGCTAGCTCGAGATTTGCCATCGCCGTGTGCCCTGGTCGTATTAACAATGGTTTTGCACTTGCTAGATGTCGACTTTGGATGATCCTAGTCAAATGGTTGGCCTTTTTAACCCGCAAAAAATTGTTATTGTTTTTACAGGCCACTTGCTCGAGTATTTTGATATTTTATGTAAATTTGTGAATGTTCTATTATACAAATTATGTATGTTAACAACCTCGGGATTTTATTGCTTAAGTTAGGGTTATCTAGGTAGTTACTTACATCTGACTATAAATAAACAAACAAATAGGAAAACGTTATGTAAATATGGTGTAGATTTTTATTACAATTTTTATTATTTAGGGTTTATGTTAATGATTGTTGGAGTTACATATCTAACATTATACACATTTTTTCACGCAGAAACTGTTTATTTTATATTGTTTTATTATGTAACTTTTGTACAACTTTTATTTATATTCACGTGAAGTGTGCATGTACCTATAAATTAAGTACATGTTACTAAACTTTAGACAGAATTTTCCCCGGTAGGTGGATTGGAAGACGAGGTACCATTGAGTGGCCAGCAAGATCTTACACCGTTGGATTTTTTTTGTGGGGATATCTCAAAAGTAAGCTTTATATTCAAAAACCAAACAACATTGATGAGATGAAGGAAATAATAAGAGATGAAACCAGGGAAATAACACCGGAAATGTTACATAATGTAAGGGACGAAACACACGGACGGATCACAGATTATAGGATATTGGCAACAAGTGAATGGTGCAAATTTTGAACAATTGTTACGTTTAAAAGTAATTAAACTTAACAAGTAATGTTAATTAATTGTTAACAATTAATAATTTAATGTTATGCAACCCTCAACCTCTTGAAAAATATTAAATGTGATCAGTACGCTGGATTTGTCTTTCCGTAACCTTTCCAATGAGGGGTCATACTTCATAGTATTGCATTTGAAAAAACAAAGTTGGGGTGGTTTCCGATCTCCCTGAAGGGCTATAATATATCGTATATTGCTTGGAAAAGGTAGGTAAATACATTCAAACGTTGACCGTCTCGGGAATTTTTCAAAAAATTATTCAGCTCCCCGGTAGCAAATTTATTCCAGTTTAAGTCTCCACCCTGTATAATTTAACATTTGTCCGCCTTTTATTAGTTATTCCTATGTTGGTAAATTATAAGTCGGTATACATGACACGAAATTTTAATACAATATCCTTTGTGATAACATTGTCGAACCATTAATATACTGAAGGTATCATTAACTCGATTAAAAGTCGACAATAAACGGGGCAATATTCTTCGACGTAGTAATCAACTGTATACATTGTCGGAAGGCAATGGTATTGGGTGTAAATTTGCGATTTGAGATATCGACTCTCCATTCAGCAGCGTTTATTACCCCGTCAAAATTTTACTGTTCGAAACCGTAAATTTTTACTGTTGGGAAATCTATTTTCACTAACTAAATTAGCAATAAAATTAGTACTTCAGTACTGGCAGTGAGGATATCAGCAGACATTGGATTCGATACGAGTAGTAACAAAGAATCGTAGAAATCAAATATATATTCTGAAATAAATTGGAGCTCACACGCTCCAAAACATATATGAAAGTACAGAGAGGAGTATTTGCAGTGGAATTGGTGTGTATCTCTGTTTCTGCCAACTTTAAAGAAACATCAATTCGGTGACTGTAAAAAAGAAATGCAGTATCTTGTAAGTTTCTATAGCTTGCTTGTTTCTAAGTATCTACCAAAACTATAATCAAACAAAAAAAAAAAATATAAAAAATACGATTTGAGGTTATTTCAGAATTATGCAGATTTAATTCAATGCAGGACGTGCTAGTAAGTATATAGATATGTACGGGTGGCCAAATTTGCGTGCTATTATGGAACAACTCTTGAACTAAGAGATATAAAAAATGAACCTTTTTTCTCAATATCTTTTTCTTTCAATTGTATTTCATTTAAGAAATTATAATTTTATGTCATAACTCGATATTTCATAGACTTACTGAAAATTTGTCTTTTATAAACTTATTAAAATTTTGTAAGTACATTCTGTTTAAAAAAGTGTCTGAAGAACTTGTTTTTTTTTTTTTCTAATAACCGAAAATTTGGATAATCGAGTTTTCAAAAACCAAAGAGGATGGCATATTTTGCATTTCGGCATTAAGTTTATTACAGAAAAGGGATCGATTTTGTATCCCTTTTGGTTACATAGTTGTCGTATAATAGTAAGTAAATTTGGTCACCCGGTACGTAGAGTATTTGATCAAAAATTACATTAGATATTGCAGTATTTAAATAATTTCGTTGATATTTCTCCAAATAAGTTTTTTTTTTAGATAAATACCTAAATATATAAGTAAACTGAATAAATTGTATGAATTATATAACTATTATCATCTGTTATATGTCTACTCTTATTATCTAAAACATTTTAATACCTATTATTAGTAAATATCACCCAATTAAGCCTTATAACTCTAGGAGAATCAACTAAACTAGCACCAAATGAACGGTGCTCAATTAATATCTAAAAGTTCTTTACATTGTAAGTAGCTGTGGGAGGAAATAAAATTATTTGATTGAATTTATTGACAAATTATGGGGTTGAAAATTGTGTGTATTTATAGCTAGATACATATAGGAAAATATTTTCTTAAACGTGTTTTTGGTATATGTCTTGTTTATACAAATAACCAAATATATCTGTAAGACACAAAAAATATTTTAATTTATTAAAATTATATATTTTTTTTTATTTGATATACTAATAACCAGTAAACACACATACGTTTTTAAAACGTATGTGTCAACATGCCATTGGTTAATAATCCGTGTTCCGTTACAAATTCAACCGTTTATTTATGGTTGGAAAAATAATGGTCTATCGTAACGTTAGAATTACATAGCTTTTTCACTAAAAATGTTAGCAGTTTTTTTTCAAACGTGAAATAAACGTTATTAAAATATGTAAATAAACCTTTTTTTTAAACGTTTATAATACGTCCACATCAACTGAATAGTTTATTCAAATTTTAGCAAAACGTTTTTGAAAGGTTTTAGAATTACGGATTCTAATAATGCATAAAAAGCGTGTTTTAAACGTTTTGCATTTAATACATATTTGGAAAAACATTAACCCAAAACATATTTTGTTTCAACAACTCAACTCAGAAGAACTCAGAACAATTCAATAAAATGACATTAAATAATAAATATATAAATAGGTGTATACGCAGTAGTAAATATATAACACTTAATTCCTTGAAAACTGTAGCAAGTATAGTGGTTGAAACCAGGAAGAAATTGACGTTTTTAACACTTGTCAAAAATGCTGAAGTTAAACGTTTGTCTGGATTAAAGAATTTTATTGGTGCGTAGATGATCACGTGATCATTTCGAGGTATCATTTCGAGTTTTTTCTTGCAAAATGTTGTCAGTTGCATATTCGTCATTAGACAAAGTGTAGTCGTGTTACCATATCGTCGTGTCCATAGTTACCATATTTTCATCTATAAGGTAAGATAATTTTTGTATCTATTGAATTTTATTTTATTTATACAGTTCTGGGTGTTTTGTTTTATTCAAATTACAATTTCTTTACAAACGATGTTTACCTACTTTAGATCTCAAATATGAAAGTGACAATAACATTTATGCTGTGTGATTTTTACATAAACATGGCGCAAGGTTTAAACGGGCTAAAATTATATTAACTAATTTAAAATTATTTCTTCTCTTCTGTTTCCGTTTTTTTAATGTGATAAATAAATAAATATTTTTTATTTCTGTCCCTATAGTGTATACTATATGTGACAAAATAATAAATAATAAATAAATAATATAGTGCTTGAGATTTGTTTTGTTTCAGAAGCCGCCAAACTCAACTTTTTGTCAAACGAAAAGAACGACATGCGAATTGCATGAAGCGTAAAGGAATGGCTCAAGCATTCATCAACTAGAATGAACCAAGGCAAACATATATAAAAATACTTATTTAACAATTTGTTAATAAGTCAGAGCGTATTCATTGATACGTTGTATCAATCAATTCAGAAACTTTATTTATTAAAAAAAGACTTTTAAAAGAGATTTTTATTTTTGTTCTATGTTCTATATTCTATGTTTACCTAAGTTTGTAATCTGTTAATCTCTGTTATATTAATTCCGACTTGTAAGTCTTCAATATTATTAAGACACTCATTACAGAAATTCTCATATTGTTTTCTAATTAATATTGATTTGCAAATGCCAATTGTATCATGTCATAAAAGAATTGTATCAGTTAATAACGAATATCTCTTACAAATAAAAATAATGGTTTGAAAAATGAAATATATATAATAATCGACATTTCAGGGGTGTAAACGAACAGATACAAAACTTTTTAAAAACCATTGAAAAATACGTTTTTTAAACCTTTCTTGAAATGTTAAGATTGTAACATGTTAACATCTAAAAAAAAAAACGTTGAATATATATGTTATTTAAACCTTCTTTACCACATTTAATTTACGTTAACTAAAAACCTTAATATAACGTTATTTTAAAACGTAGAAGTTAAAGCATGTTAATATTAAAATTTACCGTTTCATAGTTACGAATATTAAACGTTTATACTTTCGTTATCTTAAACGTGTAAAACCGCGACATTTTTAAGTTAATTGTACGTAAAAACAACACTTCTTTTTCAAATGGTGTTAGGAAATTATAAACGACTTTCTAACGTATGTGAGTTTACTGGGGCTCTTTCAATAATTATGTCAATACCCTCGTTGTCGAATAGACACATTACAAAATAAAGTGGATACTCGAAGCGGATGGTTTCAATTGTTTGAGATGGTTTCGATAATTGTTTTGAAAAAACATTGATCTCATTTAGATATTAATGAGTAGAGTCATGAGTAATAGACATTACTCTATTGAAAAAGGCCTAATAAGCCTACATACTAGTAAATAGAGTGTTTTCTATATATTTCTTGGAACATCTAAATGAGATCAATGTTTTTTCAAAACAATTACATTATAAAATGCTTGCAAGCACGAGAGGCACAAGGGTAATGAGAAGATTGAGAAGGTAGATGCACTAGCCCGAGAAGGCGCATCAAAAGACCTCATAGGACCGGAACCCTTCTGCAGCATAGCGAAGCCATGCATTAAAACATCCATAGACGCGAAACAAATCTCGAGAATGGTGGAGGAATCTGCCACAACTGAGACAGGCAAAGCTATTCATGAAAGAATGGACACCTAAATTCACAGCAGATCTGTTAGGCCAAAACAAAAAGGCCATCACAATAATAGTGGGTCTACTGACAGGACACTATATCAACAGCTACATGAATCTTATGGGACTGTCAGAAGAAGCAATTTGCAGATTCTGTTAAGAAGAAGAGGAAACCTCAGTACACGTACTGTGCCAGTGCGAGGGCCTGACAAGACTGAGATTTCAAATACTTGGGGAAGGAAGACCAAGAGGCAATAGCTACATGGAAGAGCCTCTATTAAGACTGTGGAGTCTAATGCAAAGGACAAAGCTGGACAGGGTGCTCCAAATAGGTTGGGAGTGTCACAATAGATCTTCTAGGTCGCGGTGGATTAAGCCAGGGAGCCGACACCTATATAAATCTAATCTAAATGCTTGCAATCTCTTAGCTACTTCTAACGAATATTCTTCTTAATAACTTCATCAGATAAGCTGTTTACGATCCAATGACTTAAAACGAAGAGCTTTATATTAGATCATACCTGCAACTTATAAAAATAAGATATAGGACACTGCACATTGTCCGTGGAGTAGTTGTTTTCAGCATATCCTTCAAATAAAGATATAGGTATATCGATATAACCTATCGTGGAAGTATATAATAAAATAGATACCCACATAAAAGAATAAAAAGGACTTATAGTTCCCAAATGTTTAAATTCTGCGAACAAGACTGAATCCCAAATATTCTATTTAAAGTGCCATTTCAATAATAATATGTACGTTACGAAACGGGAAAAAAGTTTTTGTAAAATGTAAGGTAAAGTTAACCAGTAAGTATAAAAAAATAATTGCATAGCTGCATAACTTCGTTAACATCAAATTGCTGAGAAGTTACTTCTCTAAACTTATTTTCAACGAACTAAAGATATTTTGCGTTGAAAAAGAATATAAATGGTAACTATGACTATATAAAACTCAGCAATATATTTATTTATCCAGTGTCTCTGTTTCTTTAGAGTATATCTGTATTTTCGTAGCAAGTAAAAAAATATGTACTACCAGTAAATACTGCCTAATATATCCACTAAAAGCATATTTGATACTCTTCTAATAATCTATTAAAAAAGTCAATAAATAGGAGCTAGCTAGAGTGATATATCATACAGAAATAGTTCAATAATAGTCTGAGCACCTCGTTTGCATGGTGTACTATTAACTTGTCTGTACTAAATTACTTGACAAATTTAGTGTATTTACGCATATATGAGGAAAGATACGATGCAATAAGAAATTCTGTATTCATATTTCATTAGCAGTATTGGAGGGATAAGGACCATCTACAGAAAAAGGACCAAAGAAGGCTCTTTTATATTTATGTTTTGATACGAACTGTGATGATTTAACGAAAAGAGTTTCAATATGTTTCTGTGAAAATCAAAACACCGCAAGCAGATGTCTCCACAAACAAAAAACTAGTCTTTAATGCAAATCCTGCAGGAGTTTATCAAGAGAACAACTAGTTCAGCGACTTTATCTTTTTAACGTTGGTAAACACGCCGCGATCCCCGTTTTTGTGATAATTCTACATGGGGTGCGGATGCATGCGACCCTGTGACGCTATTATTCATGCGAGGTCCTTTTCCTACTGCCCTTTCCAATTTCCGAAAACCATAAAAACTCTCCTCTCGTGCATGTGTTGGCCACGATATACACAGATTTTATGCAACGAGCCCATCTGACCGTATTAATTTAATTGTCTGCTGAAAAGGACTGTATTATGTTTTATGATATTAAAATGGATGGGGATGTGTTTTTGTCCGCAGACGCTTACGTTAACATGAAATTTTGGGAATGTGTAGATGCACTTGCATTAGTTTTATCTTGCTCGTTAAGCAATTTTCTGTCAGAGGATTAAGCATTTCAGGTAAGTGGTTTGTTTTAGCATCAAAGCTGTTTGGATATTGTTGCTTACGATATACACCTAAGTAATTTTTTAACAGGGAAGCTTTGAAAAGTTGAAAACACCCTTTTCGATAAAATAATGACATTAATTACCTTTAGCAATAAAGATGGAAGGTGTACATCTAAGGTGAAGGAATACAGCACGGGCATTACTCGTCTTATATTAAAGCCGTAAAGAATTGTTAGCCAAAGTCCAAGATCGACGTGTTTTCAACTCAAATGTCACGTCAGCCCAGATCTTTGTCAATTATTGTACTTCAAACGAATATGTTTCTTAAACGTTTTTCTAGATTACATTCCAGGTCCAGGTCCACCAGGAGGTAGACCAGACCAAACCGTTTCGTAGCTCTTAAACATAACCCTTGTAAGCGACTATGTTATTTATGACAGGTACCTACTGAATCACAGCAAATAAAATATTTACATGTATTTTTCTGCATAAAGAAAGGTAGTCGGTACTTAGAATAGAATAGAATAGAACTTTATTAGCTTCATAGCTATTATAACAGTACATAATTGCAGTATCGATAGTAATACAAAATCGAAATATATCCTCCTAAAAATAAAATTTTCTTAACCTACTCCCAAATGTATTTATCCTTGTACAAGTTCTAATCGCCATTGGTAACTGATTATAAATACTCAAACCCTCAACAAAGGTGGTTTTTTGCATTGATGCTGTGTTGTATGGTTGTATATAAAAAGTTTCATTAAACCTCAAGTTATAATTTATCATATCAGACCGTTTGGTTAGAAAGTTCTGTAGGTATTGAGGTGCACATTTATTTACAATTTTGTGTATCAAGGTTAAATTCGATTCAATAATCAATTGATGCACGTTTAAAAATTTTAGTGATGACAACATAAGATCTATAGAAGCATATTTGTTGCAACCAAGCAATGCACGCATTGCTTTGTTTTGAATCCTTTGTAGTCTTTCTATATTTTGTACAGAACAAGATATTAACAGTGACATGCAATAGTTAAAGTGTGGGTAAATAATAGTGTTATATACAACTCTCTTACACCATGGGGATAGCTTTTTTGCAATTCTAGTAAAATACCCTACCTTTCTACCCAGTTTTTTACATACATAGTCTACATGATTATTAAAGTTTAACTGAGAATCCAGCACAACACCCAGATATTTTATTTCATTATAAAATACTTTACACTCAATTTACTCGAAAATGGTTGATTTTAGAGCTGTGTAACAAGCACCTTTTTTGTTTAGAATTGTTAGCCGATTAAGAAAAACTTAGTCAATTCACGAAAAAGTAGGATATGCGGGAGTATGTAGACAAAATCTTAAGGAAGAGTTGGCCTAGGTCACCACAGGTGTCAGAGTTAAACAAACACCATGTTGTTTAAATGACCTTTAATAGATGTATATGTCACCCAAAAATTACCTAAATCTACGAAATGGTTTTTAAATTATTGCGGAAAATTGGTTGTTTTTCCCCAAAATAACACCCTGTAACTCGTTAGGCGAGCATCAGAGATTTTTTTTATAAGAATTTTATTCTTATTTTGGTGTGATCTACCTCCTGGTAAATTTTTGTACGCTCACCCCCTGGGACACCCTGTACATATAGGAACAGTAATAAATTGGCTTGGCTGAAAGATTAATTTTATGGGCATTTTCCAGGTAGATGTCAAGTGTGCGTAATAATCAGCGGCAAATACTCGTTGACCACCCAGCTACGTAGGAATGATTATAACTTGTAGCTCCTTCCTATATAAAAAATCTAGTGATCTAGTTGGACAGTATTTAATTCCATGGGATGGCACTCAGCGGATAGGCAGTAGCAAGCAGCCAACAAGATAGTCATATCTAAGTCATCTGGATAATTTCTTTATAGATACCTAGCACCTAGTTAGCTAACCTGCATTTATTATATCAAATAATAATAGTTAATGAATCAAATGTGTTAATCAAGTTACCGCCATGTAGTTATATTATTATTATTATTATAGTTATTTACGTTATAAGTCCGGTAAATCGTTCTTACAGTACGAGTAAGATGTTTCCAGACGAGGCGATTAGCCGAGTCCGAAATTTTGAAACAAGTACTGGAAAAAGTTTACCAGACGTATGAAGTACAACATTTTATTTCATACTTTTTAAAAACAACAAGAAACGTAAGTAATTAAAGAATAATTTTACGTGCAGCGAGTGTTTTTGGAATTTACTTTGAATGCATGCCTAGTTGTGAGATAGTTTCCCAAGAAACGTCAGCAATTTTTTCGTATTTATTATTCTGACACTGTCGTTATTAATTATAAAATGGATCAAGAAAAATTATTAATCTCTGAGATTACTGTGCGGAAATCTCAAGACACGTGGTACATCTGATACCTAAAAAATCGTCATCTCGTTATGACAAAGAATTCAAGCTTTTTTGTTAGTGGAAATTGGATAACTACATTAATATCGTCAATCAAGATATGATGATGGCTTACTTGTTAGATTTGGTGACTAATTCTCTGCAGCTTCTGAAGGCAGTTTTGAGCAATCTCTTTCTGTAATTAATTCTTTATATATTTTATTTTTTAGTCAAATAAATTCAAAAGTTCGTCTCTCTGGTCCAAATTGTCTATGGTTAAGGCAATGATGATAGTCGGAAAGATCCAGAACACTTTAATTTTTAGGTTTTTAAATTAATGGGAGTAATTTTGAGCATTTAACTTAAAGAGCTATAAATTAAAGTGTTCTGATTATTGTTGAACAATTTGTTTATATATGCTTTTTTTATTTATTATCCTTTTGTTAGAATTATTTTGTGTTCTCCAGTTTTTTACGAATTTTTTTAGAACCTTATTTGCACCAAAATGATATCTATAACGAGAAATTGGAATAAATAATTATAAAACTTATTTTGCGTACTTCTCAAAAATTAAACTATGAGACAGTATTTTGTTTAGTACTGTTAAATGGCAATTTCCAGAGCTTTTCAATGAGGTATCACAAAGGGAGTATTGCTATTTAAAAAAATTGAGTTGGGGTGGCTACAGCCCCAGGGGTTGCTTACTGAAAGTCATTTTTGTGGTCATACTGATTCCCCTAACGTACCCTAGAAATGTTTTTGAGAATTTTTTCATTTTTACATAATTTTATGGATTAGTCCGGTAAAATTTGATTACGGTACTCAATACTGTAAAAAGGTATTTTCCGAACTACAATCAAATATATAAAAGTGTGTTTTATACAATATAATGTGAAATAAAATAGTTTTAATTACGTTTGTATGATTACGAGCATTAAAATAGAGGATCATTTTAAAATACCCTCGTATTTATGGTTTTCACTATTGTATTTTCCACGAAAATGTCTTGAATTTGAAGTTCCACATAGATATAGCCCACATTTTTTAAGATTTAAAATATGCTACGTGTACAATATTGACAGGACCTGAGATATACTGGAATCCCAAATAAAATGCTCTTGGTACAGTATCTATAAAAATGAAGATAAAGCAAAAGCCATAATATTTGAAATTTAAAATCGTTAGCTACGTAGTATTTTGGTGTATATCGATTCGAATGTTAAAATAAGTACGAAAATGGTTTTCAATAGTGCCCCGCATGCGTAATGCGGCTTCGAACAATGGGAATATTATTCAAAAACTCATCATAAAACGCCTAGGGTTAGAGCAGGGGTCAATATGGCAGGAAATTATTCATTGAATTGAAAATTAGGATGACTGTTTCGTTGCAGTACGCTGTATGTATGTTGTGTGTTAGTTTAAAGTTTGCCTATATAAGTTTTAACTGAAAATAAAGTGAAAATAACTTGTCAGAGAACGAGTTTTCTGTACACGAACCAGATTTCGCCTCCATCTACAAATTGGAGAGTTTTGTTAGTTCTGGCGAACTAAACCCGAAAATAACAAGCCTCTCACGGAAAGCTAAATATATTAATAATTTTTCCAACTTTTAAGTTTTGTTTACACGCAGAGAATATCACCGAAATGTTGTTTATTATAAAAAAATAAGTATATTTCTGTAAAATTCGTTTAAAATAAACTTTTAATATAGAGATGAGGATAGTTTTATGCAACAATTTTGAAAAACATATTTTTTACAGATTTAATACAAATACGAATAAAACCAAAATATTTATCACTAACACATGTAATAATAATAATAATAATAATAATAATAATAATATCTCTACCCCTCATTCTAATCACAAGGATTAGCCCGAAAGTCTGAGACTTGTGTGGGAGAGGGGGCGGCATATTATTATTTCGCGGGCCGCATTTGCGCCTCAGGAACGACTTACGTTGGTAGGCCCTAACCACCATTCAGTGCTGGAATGAGGGAAACCTGGAAAACCTCATTAGTTAGGGGGACAAGTCAAACATCAACTGATTTTAATCTCTCACATTAACACCAAGTTGACATTCTTCCCATCCTAGGCCATCGCCAGGATAGTTGCCAAGCCATCCCTGCGAATAAGCCTTGATCTACGGGCAAACAATTTAATTAAAAATTGTTGGCGGAGTGGGAATTAGAACCCACGACCTCTGGGTTGAGCGATCGACACGCTAAGCCCTGAGCCACCGGCCCGATTAAATGTCTCGCTTTTTGTAATAATGAAATAAAAGACAGAAATTATAATACCTTTGTATTGCCCTTAACTAACCTCACTGACTGAATGAGTTATTTACAATTTTCGACTTAACACAAATTTTTTCTGTCAATACCACAAATTGTTGTTTAAAATTTGGTGTTATTTGGCAATCATTTTTACGGCAGACTATATCTCATCAAGTACGAGGTTCTTCTTGGCCTTTCTCCATGCCCCTCATCATTCCAAACATAAAAACACTTTTACTGGAAATAGCAGTAAAAAGAAATCAAAATAATGTGTTCGTATTCAACTCCTTCTCTTAGAAAATTAAAAAGAAATCTGTGATATAGTAGGCTGTGAGGTTTGAGTAAGATGTAGATATAGCAAATTGAATGTTGATAAAACATAATTCCAATTAAAGTCTTCCACTGGCTAAGAGTCAAAGTCTTGAAATTGTGGGGAAAATGGGAAGAAATAGATAGTTAAGGGGTTGAATGATTTTAATTTTTTAATTGTTTTAATTTATTTACACACAAGGGAATAAAAATATATTCTACATTTCACTCCCTCAAAACACCTTATGGAAACCAAAGATCAATATAAATATGGCGCAACATGAACATTTTTATTATGTCATAGTACCTATAGCTATTATATATCTTAGTTTATACAGGGTGGAAAAAATTTTAATGTGCAGCATTGGTATCTCGGAAACGGTAAAAGATACAACGTGGCTCAAATTAGGAAAAAGTTGCTCAATTTTATGCTGATTCAAAATATGTAAACAAGTTTAATATATTCCGGGCCGTTCGGGAGTTATGCCGGAAAAATCAAAATTTGCCAATTTCTTTTAAGTCAAATAACTTTTCTTGAAATAAATGTAGACTTTTGAAATTTGGTACGTTTACATAGTTTGATGAGAGCTTTCGATTGCCATACTAAAACATGTTCTAGGCCTACTAGTTTTTCCGCAACAGTATTCAACTTTTGAATTTCTTATGGGCGCCATATTGGATTTTTACTTCACTAAATACAGAACGAAATTACAAGCACGGTGATATATCACACTTGATACTTTCTTCAATAAATATGGATAATACACGCGAATAACGATAAATATTATTTATTTACAAATAATAAACAATCATTCATTTATAGTTAATTGTTACAAACTATTGTTATAGTTAATTGTTAATTATTATAATAAGAAAAACAACTTATTTATACTGCTCGAATTGGCTGCCGTTACTCTGAATACATGTCACACTGAAGACATGTCTGTAAGTTGAGTCCTTATAGACATGTCATCCACTGCACGTCTTACTGTTCCACCATCTATTGAATTTATGTATTCATTAATTCTTTCAAACATTTCATCCTCTGTCGAATGCATTGGATTATTGTAGATATAATTTTTAACAGCTCCCCAGAAATAATAATCTAAGGGGTTTAGACACGGTGATCGCGGTGGCCATAGAATGGGACCATTTGTACCCATCCACGAATTCGGAAAACGTTGATCTAGGTACTGGGTTACAATCCTAGCATTGTGTGAAAGGCATCCATTTTGTTGAAACAACTGTAAATTTTTGTATATTTTGCAAAGGAAGGTCATCCAGCATTTCCTCCAAATCATTTTGTAAGAAGTCTAAATAATTTCGAGTAGTTAATTTATCAATAATACAATAAAGTCCTAATACCTTGTTATCTAAAATTCCACACCAAATATTTACTACATCCTGGAGACAATGAGCGGAGGTTGCAATTTTGTCACTGGATGCAAAGGTTAATGAATAATGATAATGGTTTTTGTAGAAAAATATTATGGAGTGATGAGTTAACGTATAGTAATTAATTGTGGGATATTCAATAGAAAAAATGAGCACCATTACGCACAACGAAATCCTCACCTGATTAGAGAAACGAGACCTCAAATTAGATTTTCAGTAAATATTTGGTGTGGAATTTTAGATAACAAGGTATTAGGGCCTTATCGTCTTATTGATAAATCAACTTCTCGAAATTATTTACACTTCTTACAAAATGATTTGGAGGAAATGCTGGATGACGTTCCTTTGCAAAATATACAAAATTTACAGTTGTTTCAACAAAATGGATGCCCTTCACACAATGCTAGGATTGTAACCCAGTACCTAGATCAACGTTTTCCGAATTCGTGGATGGGTACAAATGGTCCCATTCTATGGCCACCGCGATCACCGTGTCTAAACCCCTTAGATTATTATTTCTGGGGAGCTGTTAAAAATTATAGCTACAATAATCCAATGCCATCGACAGAGGATGAAATGTTGGAAAGAATTAATGAATACATAAATTCAATCGATGGTGGAACAGTAAGACGTGCAGTGGATGACATGTCTGTAATAACTCAACTTTGTATTCAGAGTAACGGCAGCCAATTCGAGCAGTATAAATAAGTTGTTTTTCTTATTATAATAATTAGTTGCTCTAAAAAGCTAAAAACACACTTTGTAACAATTAACTATAAATGAATGATTGTTTATTATTTGTAAATAAATAATATTTATCGTTATTCGCGTGTATTATCCATATTTATTGAAGAAAGTATCAAGTGTGATGTATCACCGTGCTTGTAATTTCTTTCTGTATTTAGTGAAGTAAAAATCCAATATGGCGCCCATAAGAAATTCATAAGTTGAATATTGTTGCGGAAAAACTAGTAGGCCTAGAACATATTTTAGTATGGCAATCGAAAGCTCTCATCAAACTATGTAAACGTACCAAATTTCAAAAGTCTACATTTATTTCAAGAAAAGTTATTTGACTTAAAAGAAATTGGCAAATTTTGATTTTTCCGGCATAACTCCCGAACGGCCCGGAATATATTAAACTTGTTTACATATTTTGAATCAGCATAAAATTGAGCAACTTTTTCCTAATTTGAGCCACGTTGTATCTTTTACCGTTTCCGAGATACCAATGCTGCACATTAAAATTTTTCCCACCCTGTATATTTAATTATATTTTAATAAAATTTGTACCAGTTCGTGTAAAAAAAATATGTACACAGGAGTTAAACTGTATTTTGTTAGCTGGGACAAGATCCTCTTGCTTCACTTAAGAATACTTATGCTGGTACTGAAACACTCCCTTTACTCCCCTGGTGTAAAAATAATTAATACTGAAATTTCTAATTGTAATTTATAATATTAAAATATTTCATTTCTGTCAAACAAAAAATTGTTGACAAATTTTAATTGAATTACTGAATAACTTTTATTAGTGTCCACATTGTTGGTGGCAAATTAATTCCATAATCATTATAATTTATTAGAAAGTCCCTTTCTATCTTCTTTCTTGTGGTCAATGGTGCTATAAAATTCGTCCAACTGTTTACATATAGAGAGCTTTTCTTCTACTTCCTTTAAAGCTATTCAGGATGTTTAATTTAGAATAATTTGCTGTCGTTAAAAACTACTTTGATGATTTGATGATTTATTCACTGGGAACATATGGATGCCATCAATGTCCATCATAGAACCGTGGGACGTTCATTGACTGCGTTGTGAACTGCATGTGTAATTGGTTACCAATTATTGACAGTTATTAACTGGATAATTATCTTTGTTTAGTTTTACCCATATTGAACTACAATACGAACAACATGATAATTGATGTAACTGCAGGTATCCAAATTCAAACATGCAAAAGGGCTATGAACAAAAAATATTGTGTCATAATTATAAAATATTTTTCGAACGTTTGTGTTATTGTGTTACATTACGTTATTGTTTTTCAAGTATATAAAATTTATAGTTACGATATTTTTTAAGGTACTTAATATTTCCGTTTTATGAATTATTTTGCACACCATATTTGGATTTGTATAGAGAGTGACTAAATTTACAAATATTTAAAGTTTAAACAGCAATAGGTGTGACTGTAGGTATACTTATTCTGAGCAAGGTCCCCTATTAAAAAAGGGAAACTTAAGAAGATAATTAAATATATGTTTCGTTTATCAAAAACTTTATTTTCCAAATTACATTTTCCTAAAATAAAAATGTGGGGTGCTACTATATCAACGTATTCTACTCATAAAAATAAAAATCAAAGTAAACAAATATATGTCAAATAATGATAACGTTGGTTCAGATATTGGTGCACGTTAAAATTACGTGTGCAGGTACCCCGACACGTTGAAACCATATGAAATGATTTTTTAAGGTTCTTTCGAACATTCCTTGCCAAATAATATTCATTATTTTATTATTAATCAAATACCTACACAGAACTTCCAAAACCAATTTTCCTTTTTTTCTGCCAAACAAATACCCTTAACTCCTAGGCCATAATAAATCTAAAAATTTAGGACCTCGCAGGACGAACATTTTAAAAATATGTATAGTAATATAGAGTGCCCTATAAACCGCGACTATATCAAATTTATGTTTTTGAAATGGAATTACGTACCTATTTTTTATTATTTCATAGGTATTTGAATTCGGATTATTTGTTCCGAATTTGCCAATATAGGGTTTACTAGTATTATACAAAGTAGTTCAGAACATATGAGCAGTTTTGTATCTTTTTCGCAATGAATTGAACACCCTGTATCTTTTTTAAGAAAGTGAATACTAGATATTTTTAACCGCCATTAATTATGCTATATGGTCTAGTTTTACTATAGAATTTTCTTCAAAATAGCTTGCTTTATTTATACACAGGGCGAATAAAAACTCGTAACCATGGGTTTATTTTCAACATTTAAAAAAAAAATCGATAAAAAATGGTGAAAATGATATATGGTTCATATGAACTGTTGTCTTATGTAGCTCAATTAGTAATTGCATTAGATAGTTATACTGATTAAAGAGTTAGTCTATCCCCTACTTCTAAAGAAAATGAAATTTTAGAGTATAAAACTTTAAATATCTCAAAAATCGTTGCAATTATGTATACGGAATGCTTCATAGAATAGAAAGAATCGTAAGAGACCTTAATGAAACTGATATAAATATAGGGTGTGTCATTTATAAAAAAAAAGAAAACTCTGATTGCGAATTTTGATTCGCCTAGTATACAAGTAAAGCTATTTTGAAGGAACTTCTATAGAAAGTAAAACTAGACCACATAACATAACTAATAGGACTAGAAATATCTGTTATTTATTTTTTTAAAAAAGATACAGAGTGCTCAATTCATTGCGAAAAAGATACAAAAATGCTCATATCTTCTGAACTACTCTGTATAATACTAGTAAACCCTATATTAGCGATTTCGGAAAAATTATTTGAATTAAAATATGAAATAAAATATACGTCATTCCATTTAAAAAAATATAATAGTTTGTCGTCTTAGGCTCTACGAGACCCTAAAATATTTGGTTTTTGTTTATTACGGCAAAGGAATTATGGAACTGTGTTACTATTGGGCCACACTGTAGCCCAATTATCAAAAAAAAAATTTGTTTTGATGACCACTCCTAAAATTTAGTTGGTATGTTTTTGGTATGTTGCCTGTATTGCAACAAGAAAGTAAAATGCTGATTTACATTTAAGAAATAATCGAGTTTTTCCATTCAGTAACAGGCATTAGAATCGATTCAGCAAACCGGTCTAACTGAATTTATTTTCTTAGTGTAGATTACATAAAAGATAGCCAATTCATTACACGTGTCACTAATTTGATAAACTTCATTATATAGATACTATAAGTTACACACATGCTATACAGAAAGCATTTGTACATTTTGGACTCAGTCATTGTAAATGTATTACCTCGTTTCCTAATTTGATACAATCAAACAAATTTAACAAGTTTAGGCCTGTTAATTAAATTTACAGTCTCCCCTGAAACTAGGAAAATTATGACCTTTCACCGAAGTGTGCCTTTAGCGGCGACGTGTTCATTATGAAACTAACAAATGTGATGATATTCTAAAATGCACTTTAAGAGGCACCGTTTAGATGCACAGATAACAGATGATAAATATCCAAACACGCACCACGACCCAAACATTTCATTTAATTCAATTAGCACTTAATTATAATTAAAATTATTGTTAAGGCAGCCGCTTTTATAATTCTGTGTTGACATTAATGTTGTTTTCATTCAAAGCATATATTAAAAACCACCAGACTGCATATGAGCAGTGACTATCACTGATATGAGGCATGGCAATACGGGTTGTGTTATAATAACGTTAAAACTGTTAACCCAATAAAACGGTAATAGAACGTATACATTGTGAGTGGATTTTTAAAATAAAATAGAAAGGGTACGAGAGTAATTCTAGGACTTCTTTATTTTTATTTCCTTAGTAAAACCCTTGATGTGCCTTGAAAATGTTGTAAATCTCAAATTAAAAAGTTGGTAGAGACATTTTTACTGGGACGACCGCAGATACAATAAAATTTTATTAACAGGGCAGGAACAGATCGGCCTTAGAGTAATAGGCCATAAATAGAACAGTTGTTTTATATTTACCTTACTAAGAATTCCCATTACTATGACACTATTTGTTATTACATTTGATTCTTTAATTCAGTATTCTACTTAATGTTTTAATAACAGGTTTATGAAATTACATACGGGTAATGTTGTAGAGTAGGTACTCAATTGCTACTTAAACTTGGTTATTCGTTGGTTATATTCCTCATAAAGTAGTCAGAATGGTATGATGGGAGAGTTCTTAAGTTAGTTTACGTATGGTTTACGTCCACCTTCATTCCTACCACTAATTGTTAATAAAATGCTTAGTAGTAAGGCAACGACGATAATACTTATCATTCGTTTATCGTAAGGTAATAATTTAGATAATTAGGGTAGTAAGTTAAGGTCTTTAGTTGATAATATTAAGGTAAATGGAAAACAACGCGCCCATATAAGGAATATGAAGAATACAAGGATATTGTACTCATTCGTTCTTTTAGAGTAGATTTCTTGTTAAGTTAATATAATGGAATACTTTTGATGGTTTGAACCCTCTTGGTTTCAAGAAGGTTTGCGTCACTCCTGGGGTAATCTTGAAATAGTGACAAAAGCGTAAACTACCTTTTCCCCTTTAAACTACACTGAAAGAAATTTCAAGTAACTGTAAATAGAAATCGCATATCCCCAACAAAATATCTGCATTAAATAGGCTCCAAATAGACAGCATAGTTACTACACCATAAACGGTTTTGTTGAATCTGTCTACTTACCATTAAAAAAACTTTTTGTTAACTTTTTCTTATTACTGTAAATCGATATTTTTTGCTGTCAGTAATGAAGGCCCATTTTATGCTTAATAAGTATTTTTTTGGGGAAAGCAGATACTTTTCTAATGCATTATTAATATTTTGTTGCCACAAAAAAAAACATTTTCTTACTACTAGTAAATTATTTTTGAGCCATTATACAGCATGTTTTAGTAACAATTATAATTACTGGTTCATTACAGTAAGTACTGGTATTTGTCTTAATAACTTCACTTTATTAGCATAGAATGATATACAGTGGTTCTAGGAAAATGACACTATTGTTATTAGAATATGTATTTTAGTATTAGTTTAGTATATAATTGTATAGTGTTAAGCTTAACACACCCACATACATAATTTATACCTACACAAAATTAATAGTTTTCCAGCAAAGTATCTACAAAACTTAACCTCCAATAGTTTTCAAAGCACAGACATTTCTTACATAGGTGGTGTCCATATTCCTATACCAATTTTCTTGTAAAGTACCATAATAACTGATGTAATGTCATGTAATGCACTGTCAAATAACTGAAGCACCTTTGTTTTATTTATGCATATTGCATATCTACTTTGGTGAAGTTATAGTGTTTTAGGTAATAAATACACCCTTTTAAAATTATTTATTTATCTTTCGTAATCTATACAAGAATTAGAAAGGCTAATTACTGAAGCCTCTAATACGTTCTTTGACCAAATTAAATTTACCATAAACTAACCAAATAACGTTTACTCCACGCGGTACACACCCAGTCAACACAGTGAACACACGTAAAATGTGCGTAAAATGGCGTGCGGCTAGTAACCGATTAGCGATAAATCTGTACAGTGATCTCTATTGCGACTGCGCATTACATGACTTTCAAATAATAACTTAGTTACGGTAAGTCAGGACCGACTTGTCATAAACTAAGGTAAAGTAACCCCAACTAACTAAGTCTCAAATTGGTGCACACACTTACTATAAAAGTTTATTTACTTACCTTTAGGAAAATAAATGCTAGGAAAAATAATTAGAAAACGCACTATATGGGAACAGCAAAATGACCGTTTGAGGTAGTAAAAGCATATTAGCAAAACGATTTTCCTTATGGTTAGTGCCTTATAATATAATGGTAATAAGAAAAAGTGCTATCATAAAGCAGATCGTCTTAGTAAAACATTTTATTTGATCCATTTCCTTCAGTGTACCTCCACCAAATTTTAATTTTATATCTAAAAATATTTGGACGCTGTGGCTTGTCTAATAATTTCGTTGACATTTGGTATACCGAGGCCAGGATTTGCAGTTTGATAAAAGTTAAGATTTGATAATAAATGCACTGATGTAAAAGTTAGTATCACATACAAATATATGTGATTTTATTTAGATAAATCGAGTATCTTCGTAAAATGTATCCATTATTCAGGTTCTATGTTATCCTTGGTGGTGTTCTTCCTCTTATTTTCTTTCCTTCCCGATTTTCCATAGGTGTTAGGTGCCCAATCCATCTCAGTTAACTTTTTTCTATCTTTGGTATGACTGATTCCACTCTTAATTCTTCTTTTAAGGTGAGGCTTTGCGAATCTTATCTATCCTATCCTTTATGTTACCAACAGAAATGATAACTCAGTGACTTTGAGGTCAAGCGATAAAATAGATAGCCAACTAACTAACTAACTAACTAGCCCAAATTCACCGCAATATGATCATGTTGAGATGGTCATACGTTTGACTTCGACCACACAATGTAGTAGTCAAATGTTGACATGTAACATGTGTATTCCTTATTTTGCCCTTCTTTAAATATTTTTGCCTACAAATGAATTTCGGATTGCGTATGCAACTTTGGCGCTCACTCTATTCGTGCTGTTATTTCCATTTCCAGTTTTCTCTGATGTTTATTTGTACGCCTACATATTTAAAAGTTTCTATTTGGTCTGGTTACTTCTCATTTATTTCAATGTTCATTGTGGCATTAGTTTTATCTATATTTATTAGCAATTTTCTTATTAATATTTCTATCCATATTTCCATACATCTTTTATGTTCTATTTTACTCCAGGTTAAAACTACTACATCATCTGCAAACGCACATTCCTTAATTAATAATTTCTGGAGGCTCCTATATCCTACTGTAACTTGATTTTTTTACATCTTCTATTACTGTATTGAATAGCAATAAGTTTAAAACTCCTCCTGCGTCAGTCTCTCATCTATTATAACTTCTTATGATTCCATATTGTCTGTTCTTATTTATTGTCAAAATTAGATAAAAATGTCCATCAGTTTAATAGAAAAGTAACCAACCAGAGACTATGGAACAATGGTTTTAGACATCATAACGTCTTCGCCAAACGGTATCATGCACAATTGCCCTAAGACTTTAATTTCAGAAATGTGTGCAACAAAAAGCTGTGTGCATAATAGATCAATAGTATCAAACTCTATACTCTATCTCAAAAAGTACCTCTAAGGCAAAGTCCCTAAAAGTTTTTGATTTAGTTAGGTGAAGTTAAAAAATCGATCAATTTTCAGACTTAATTCTTATAGTATTTATTAATTTGTCGGTCGGGAAATGTTTTGTTGTTGGTAAATTGACACTCATTAAGTATATTATCATAAAGTAGATATTTGTCAGATAATGCAATGATTGATTATCTGTTTGTACATGGAACATTTTGTGGACATAAATCTCTGTTTTGCTAATCGTAGACCAAACTCACTCGAGTTTCACCCTTTCAAAGCAATAAAAGGCCATAAATACAAAGATTTTCTTATAAAAGAATAAATCTGGAGAACGCTGGCGTTACACATGTATCGATATCGACACTATTCTGTGTCACTCCATTGAGGGGAACCAATTCTAAGGATATTCTAGCCAAAAGATCCGAGACTCTAATCCCCAATGCGGCTTTATTAGATTTGTTGCATCACTGGCGTACCCTGAACATTTTTATTGAAGGGTATTATGTCAGAATTATTTAATTAAGGAAGAAATGCTCAAACATATCATTCATATCGTAAGAATCTATTGTAAATATAAGCTCAAGAACTAACATAGACGTATTTATTCAAAATATTGTTAATATTCAAAGCATTAATGAGTAATTCACTGAGGCATAGGGCTAGATGGATTATCTGTTAACTCCGTCGAAGATCCCCATTGATTTGTCAAAAAGGAAGATTATAGTTTGAAGGAACCACGCGCTAATTACTAATCAACTCGTTTCTATTAGGCCAGGCGCGCATGGACGATTGTGGAATCGACCGATCACAATCGCCAGATCACAGGTTTACGCGCGCATGAGGCGATTTTGCAGTCGGCCGATTAGTCCCAGCGCGGACGAACGTTGGCAGTCGGCCGATCAAAATGGATTTCGTATTTTCTGCTCAGTTGTAAAATGGGTTTGATAAAGGCTGCCTGTATTTCTGTCCTTCTTATTATTAGATTTCGCAAAGAAAAACGGAAAAGGCGATATTAGGTACATCCTCTCATAAGTGCTCGTCTAGTGAAAGGACAGTTTTATAAAATATATGAATATTTGAGTTTGTATCCTGAAAATTTTTTCAATTATACGCGAATGAGCAAAGATAGTTTTGATAAACTACTTATAATTATCTCACCTCTCATAACATATCAAGACGTAGTTCGTAAATGTATTCCAATTGAAGAAACAACAGACATTCATCTAGTATATCGTGAATCGCTCGACTAAAAACATATGCGTTCGCGCGCGCAGATTGAAATACATTGGGCTAATGCAATCGGGCGATCGCGATCGGGTCAGAAATCTGTGTCCAGACACAGATTTTCAAATCGGGCGATTTTGCGATCGTTCATGTGCGCTCTCCATATATAAAGTACAGGTCTAACTATCCGATTGATTAATCGGTCGATCGTAAAATCGTCCATGCGCGCCTGGCCTTACAGTTGTGCATATTTTTTTATTTCCAGGCTGTCTGTTTCACATTTACTATTAACAACCAATTAATAATGAGGATCATATTAGAGTGTCGTAAAATGTGTCATAATACTGTTTTATTGAATACTATAGGCCTGTTTCTGCAGCAATCAGCAACTAGTCAGAAAGATTGTGATTGGTTGAAAACAATTTTCTGGCCGGTTTGGACTGATATACCTAATTGGATCTAACTAATTTGTGGTTCCTGCAAGAGCAGGTCTTATACCTACTTATTGTCACACTGTCAAAAAACTAAATTCATATTGTTTTAAATAAAATTAGAGTTTTTACGTTTATAGGACTGTTTATATTAATGGGCTTTTGTTTTAAGATATAATATTTATATATGTTTATACTAACTTGTTGGGTTTGGTACGATATTAAGTATAGATGCAGTGTGTTAGCTCTAAGGATTTGTTTTATATTTTCTGTATCCTGTACTTTGGTACATGATACAAGACCGTATCCTTATGTTTTACAAAACCAAAATATTAAGTTCTGGTTTTTGTTCACTTATATTCGGTAGTTATTGATTAAGTAGGTCATTTTAAATGTACAGAATGTTCCTTACTTCATGAAAAGTAGAAAACTATAGATTTTTTTTGGGGAGGTATAGGACAAAGGGGCCAAATTAATAAAGTTTGACATTGTAGGCTAGTTTTTTATATTACCTCGAACTCAAAAACTTTTGAAGGAATACGTGTGAATTCAACAATTTTGCTTAAAGGATGAATGGAAAAATGAATAGTTGTGACCCCAATATAAAGTAGGCTTGTCGACTCAAGATTTGGCTTGTTTTACCGAACATACTATAAGCCATCCTCTAATGTCTGATCTGTGTTAAACTATGCTGTTAGCCATAAGGGTGCATAGATCCTCAATCAAATCAATCAACGCTGTAACTTAATATCTGTCCAAAAATTATTCAGGTAGAATATGTTGTCTACTTTAACAAATAAAATTTCATTAAGAAAATGTATTATTTCATAATATTTGCCTAGAAAAATGTGGTTTTCAGCAAATACAACCTGTTTCCTCAAGTGATACACAGTGTGTGGCCTTTTATTTGGATGAAATTATTGTTTTGAACTACTCGATATTTTTTTTTAAATATGCACACTGCTTCAACAGCTTTAATTTTTTATAAAAATTTACATAGGTTTTTAATTGAACAGATGTATATGAATTTTTTTTATTCCGTTTAATCTCAAATGTCTGTATACCAAGTTTAATTACAATTTTCGACATAGAGGTCTGAATTTTAAAAATTGGATATTTGGCTCGCCTTATACAATTAGGTCTATTTAATTCTGGTAAATTTATATGCGGTATCGTTAAATAAAATTTAGATGTGTAAATAGAAATTATAACCAAAGACTTCTTGTAGGTATGTAGACTGTTCGAAAGAAACAAAAGATAAATATATAATTGTAATTTTGCTCTCAGAAAAACTGCATCAGATCTACTGTTGAAGAATGTCACTAAATTTTGCGCGTACGTCAATGACTAATATATGCAAGGATACAGACAAGTACATCTTTGGGTGCATCTGTCGGTTTGTATTGCTAACAAGCTCACGACTGATTTTATACTTCGTTTCCGATAATAAAGAGACACTACACAGGCAAATCTTGCTGTCATTCTACTCTGCAAAATAACAAGAAAACATAAATATTTATTCATTTGCATATAGCGGAGTGAGTGATGTATAAAATTGAAAAACAATAAAACACTTAAAAGTATTACTAGTAACGGTGCGAATATGGTGTAGAATAGAATATAAGCAAAATAATAAATATAACAATTAATTGAATATGCAAATTCAATACCAACCAAGAGAATTTCTACAATTACACTTTTTACTATCGTAAAAATGTATTTCAAAGACCACGCATTACTTTTTTGGAACTTTTAAAATCATTTTCAGTGGCTGAGACGGTGGACGCTCAAAACTGCTTCCTCAAAGATAAATATTAAACAAATTACACTTTTTTTACTCCATCGTGAAATTCCAAGATGACATCTTGGAAAAGAGAACATACGTGACTAAAGCAGTTTGTCAATACAAACAAAAAGCAAACAATTTCAGCGTGTTAAGGTGTCATGGAAGTATTTATTTGTATCTTTGGCAGAAGAAATATGGACAGATTTAGAATAAAAAGCCTTCAAGAGATTGTAATGTCATTCAGAGCAATGAATTCTAAAATAGATTAAGTAATAAGAAATACATCTATAAAATTTGATTTTCTCTAAATTAATGTAATAATCTGTTCAAAATCAAGCCTTATCTACATTTCAGTATTACATATTTGGTAACTATAAATGCCTACTTGTCTCATTTTGGCAAAGTAAAGTTTATTTTTCAATAGTAAAACTAAGTGTGCCAAATAAATCTGTTTGCGATAGCAAAAGATTTAATTCAGCAGATTAAATATTTTTCTCTTTGGCAATTAAATTTATTAGATAATATTAATTATTTAATATTGCCATTATTGAAATAAATGCCATGTTAATACGAATTATACCTTTAATTCGCCAAATACAAATAAATAATTTAATGGGTGGTAAGAAATTTCATTTAAGTATCTCAATTAAATCCTTTTCTCAATGTAATAATATTCCTACCTCTGATTCTACTCAAAATAATTAGCCAGGGCGACAGAGAAATGTGTGAGAGGAAGGGCGGCATATTAATATTATGTAGACCGCATTAGTGCCCAGGAACGACGAGGGTAAACCTTATCCTACATTTAGTGTAGGAATGATGGGTAACCCATTGTTCCTACACTTACATCCCATCTTGGTTTATTTACAGAGTTGGTTACCGAACCCACTGCCGGTATAAGCATCATCATCAAAAACTATTACATTCTCGTGGAGATGGACTCGGTACCTCTAGGTCTAGTCTAATCTGTATAATTTATTTCTTGAGCCACAGACTCAATATAATTTTTCTAATTGGTTTTCATCAACATTCTATAATTGAGTGGAAGTGGAAATCTTTTTTAAATAAAATACGTCATCTGTCACAAACTAATATGGATCTCTTGATAATAAAATGTGAATTCATTGTTCCTACATTTGTCAATTTTTTTTTATATTAGTTAAATTAATATGAGAAAGGTGCGCAGTTATTTTAAATAAATATTAAATTAGCGAAGAGCTTTGCTCCCGCAATACTAAACAAACTTTATGTCGGTAGGACAATATCGTTAATGGTTTTTAATAAACGGTGTTTACTTTCTATGTTTTACCAGTATAAACCAAATGTAAACATTCAGTCCATAATTTTTGCATTATAATAATTATTCTAAACGGAACTATATCGGTAAATTCAAGTACCTACTGCATCGCATTTTTATTTTATTTTATACCAAAACCAACGAGAACGAAACAATTATCTGCACAAATGTTGATAAGTTTCTAGTGACCAAAACATGCATCAAGAAAAGGACAGTGTTAGTATGCAGTGTTTGATTATTTCATGGAAAACCAGATATTGCTCCTATTTTTGATTAACAATAACTATTGTCTACATGAAAAGACCGTCAAGATTGTATAGTTGTCTATAATTAGATACATTTTATTTATTTATATTTTTATTTGGGTTGTTTAACGTAGATCTATTTCCGCGATCAAATCCGATCATCGACGTCACGAGAGGAGCACTCCAATCTGGAAATTTTGCCGAACCCCCACTTTTTATAGCAGGGTAGGGATCTTTTACTTACCTATCATTTCATAGAAGGGATCTCCGTCTTTCCATCCTATCCAAGGGACGGTCCTTCTACACAAACCTGATATAAGCTGTCAATTTGCCGACGTACAGGCCACTAGAAGAAGCGGCCAAGTAACGCGGGTCCTCCTCGCTTGGTCACCCATCCAAGTGTTAACCGCGGACCACGTTGCTTGGCGTTCATATCGATAATATTAACGGAAAGTCGCTACCACGGCTTGCCCTTAGGTTATATTAATATAGCTAACTGCATAAAATAATAACTTGTTAACTGTTGTATCTACAGGTCAAGAACTTGTAGGTGAAGTAAATGAAAATGAAGGGTTTCATTTAGGTATCATAAAAATGCCAGGAAATTCGATGTTTGTATATTCATTTACGTAATTCTATATTCTATATTCTATAAGCTGGAAATTTATATTTAACGCAATTCTAGAGTTTGCTGTGTCCCCATTTATCTCCTTCAAATAAATAAGTAGCACTGTATTCCATACAACATTATTAAAAAAGAATAAACATATAGTAAGGTAGGTATACATACAGCAACAACGGAAACGAAGACAACAACGACGCAGTTTTACACACCGATGTATAGTTTCAAGTTTTTTCCAAGCTGGAATGGTAAGAGTAAAATAAAACTCAATGAAAATACGGAAAGTAGGTAGGTATTATGGAGCTCCATTTTGCACTTGCATGCTTTCCATAGTCCTGAGTTTAGTTCTAGATCTATACCGTCTTAAATCTTTTCCTCTACGTTATATTGAATAGTAAACAAAACTCTGAAACAGCTTAAAATTATATTTAATTAATTAATTATTATCGAACAAGTCCATTATCCATATAGTACAAGTCCATTGTCCTATTAATTTATTTAGTGCAAAAAAATAAATATATAATGTAATGTTGATGTTCCTTTTCTGTTAAAAGTTATTAAAGTTTTTCTTTATTTTTTCCAGAATTATCTATACAGTGCCAAAAATTAGTATCTTATACCTCACACTAACATAAACATCATTATTTATTTAATTGAAATTATAGAATTCCTCTCAATGTTCGTTCAAAATTAACATAACGTACTGCAATTATTCATACAGCCAATTTTCTATTCATATCCGATGCGAAGCAAACGGCACTATTCATTAATATATGATTATTAAACTAGTGAATTTAATAAAGAGTTAATTATAAACAGAACGAAATGTATATAGATCCCGAATAATGTATTACGCTGCATATTGAAATAATTCGAATTAAACAGCGTACAAATTCTTGTCATAAATACACCCTGCAGGACCCCTATCACAATGAATATGAAGTCGTAAAGTCACAACGGGAGGTGAATACGTTTATGACGAGCGAAGCACGATAAACAGATGTTGACTTCAATTTCGGGCCATTATTTTTAATACACCCCGTAAAGACAGAATAACCGAGGATTAGTCACCCATAGGGAATTTGGAAACGTGCCTGTATTATCTGCCTTTACTTTTATAGCACATTAAAGGGCCACTTCACAGTTTGCATTCAAAAATTTTAACGTTGTGTCCTATAAACCGTTCAAGAGTATAATAAAGATATTATTGGACAAGTAATAATATGAGTAATATCTGATAATCATTTATGTAATTACTTGTAAGCGAGCCATTTTATATCTATGAGACAAATAAAAATATCAAAAATATTCAGGGTGTGCCAATAAATGTTTCAAGGAAACGATTTTGCATTCGTTGCCAGTTGGATTGTTTTAAGTATATAGTATATAGGTATCACTTTCATCTAATTTCACCAGCATTTTCACCAAGAAACTGCCTGAGGTTTGTAACCCCTCCTCCAAAAGGTAGTATCTTCTGTCAAGTGGTAGTATCTTCACACTTATAGATTATGTAAAAGGCTGATTCTTCCTGTTCATTACATAATTTACGAATTCCTACGAATAAGTGTTTAATGTTACTCTTATTACTGTTTTAAGCAAGATTTGCTGTGCGCTAGCTTAGAAATGTGATATAGTAAGACCGGTGTTGTGTTTTAATCTTGCAATGAGGTTTCTGATGTTTCCAGACCAGCCATTGGCTAAGGTATCTTCTACTCATTACACAGTAAACATAAACTTATCCAGTGTCCTCTTACCCTAGCACCCTCTCATTATCTAGTTGCGCGAATGCTAGCAGACCTTTTTTAGGTTGAATTTATGGCATACTAGAACCTTGTTGGAATATATTCGGGAATGTATGACCTACGTTAAAAAAAATATTACAAATATCAATATTGATTAAGTAGGTATAAAGGCTTGTTTCCTGAAAAGCAGTGCAACTAACTGATTTTTCTCTAATTTTTTTGCATTTAGTAAGAGCCCTTTAAAGAAGAAGGAACAAGAGCAAATATTTTAGGTAACATCATTATAATAACGATAATGATGAAGATTATGAAAATGATGTAGATGATGATAATGTTGATGGATGTTGATGATGATGATGATGATGACGATGAAGGTGACGATGATGATGATGAATTTCAAAATTGAATTTGCACGTCCTAAAACCATATATATAAACATAACATATGTAAATAGTAGATGATAGTTTCTGCTTGTGTTTTACAAATTATTTTGTTGTATAGTAAAACTTGTACAAAAACAGTTTTAAGGTTATATCTCTTCTTGATTAGTCCTATATATTTTATCTTTTCCGGAAATCATTAAAAATATTTAATTTTGGATTAATAGTAGTATCTAATCGGATTTTGAACTTCAGTAAATACCCAAAAATAAAATTCTTAATCCCCTGTATCAAATAATAAACCCATCCATACTTGAAAGCGGTATAAAACTAGAGTAACATAAAGTACGTCGCAGTTAATGCCTAAATCCATCTTATATTGCTAAGTGTTGGATATATTTGTCATTCACAGAGATTAAACCTTCCCAGATATAAAATCAGTGTAGTGTTAATCTCTTCAAATAAAGGCGCCTTACGTTTTAAATTATGATATTTAAAGAAGAAAGCGATAAGGCTACTAGATGCGATTTAACAATTTTTTATCGATAAGGGACTTACTTTTAATATACAGCTGTTCCTGATTTGAAAATAGGTCATAATGTTTATATAATATTTGCCCTTTTATACAACGTATGAATTAGAAGCAGCTTTTTTAGGATACAGGGCTTTGAAGCTTATACGGATGATGTTTTTTTAATAATTTAGTAAGTCTTTATTTAATATCTGTCTATGCCAAAATACAATAATTTTACTACAAAGACTAAACTCATAGTTTCTTAGTTTAAACTTATAGCTTCGAGTAACTTGTATAGTTTTGAAAAAGCTATACCTATCATTTTGCGAAATATTGTTTGTAAGAATTTAGAGTTAAAGTAGTCAAATGTGGCGCACTCGCCCCCGTAAAATAATAATATGCTATTCCCTCTCCCATACAAGTTTGTGCCATTTTCCTGCTGATCATTACGATGAGAATGAGGGATTGAGAGATTATTATTATTATTGTTAGTATGCCGCCATTTAACAAAGACAAAAAATTGATAGTGTAAGATTGTTTTTGTTGTAGAGGGTATACGGCATAGGTATTTAAAAGTGGCACTCAAGGCCTTATGTATAATTAAAATAAAAAAAAATAAAATAAAAAGATACGATTTTAAAAAATACTGCGAACGAAATCGAGGAAATCAAAAAATGCCGAGAATGTTGAAAAATGTCATACTTTAGGTCGTATAAATTTTCCTGCTGAGTAAAAAAGACCTAATTTTTCTTACCTAAATACATTTATATGATGATTTTTAATAAGAAATGTAATCACTTACAGCCATGCAGAGGCTGGACAACCTAATTTAAAATTATTAAATCATCTAACAGATAAAAAGAGGAACATGATAAAAATATTAAAACAGGTGTGTAAAATGTAAATTTAATTTTCGATTGAATTATGCCGTTGATTCCGATATTTTTAAAAACAGTTTTCTGTATCAACGTTTTCCCCTTCTAAGAATCTGGAATGTTTTTTGCATTCCTGATACAACTGTATAAATAAAAAATCGAAAGTAGGGGTTAGGTCTACATTTAAAATTCTAAATCGCGTTAAGATCTTTTAAAACTTTCGACTCCTCATTCGTATCTTTCCAACAATGGCCCTTCTGTAGAGCAGGAGATATTTCAGGGTGAGTTTCGTAATGCGCACTGATACGTGAGTTGTGACTATTCAATTTTACGAGGCTTTGGGCATCTCATTCTATAAGTTCCTATCTGAACTAACATGCACTATAAACTCTGTAATAACTGTTTGAACATTATACAATAGAGCAAGTAAGTTCGAGTCTCAAATTTGTAATAATAGGAAGCACATGCACTTCATTCATATAACTTGTTTCCGTCATCAGTGTTCATCTTGAGAAAAGGACAATCATGGAACATTCCCGCATAACAGTTCACCGTTTTTTTTTGTTACTGTGTCATTACTGACAGTGTATTGTAATGTCTTTGCATAGGTCTATTAAAACAAACTACTAAGAGGTAAAATTATAACTTCAGGGTGTGTAATGTTCCGCCGTTTTACCGAAGAGAGAAGAGTAATATGCCTTTGTTGTGCTATCTGTCTCACTATCACCCTTTGATATCGCCACATAATACAACTAACAGGGGCAAGGTTCAGATCAGTGACTCTGGAGGCTCAGGGACAAGAAGGAAACTAATAAAATACTAATTTCGTTGTTTAAATATTTGTTTATAAAGGTCTGAGTTAAATGTTTAAATATATTCTAACTTTTAATAACCCACTTTAATTTCCATAAATTCAGTGGAATTTTCAGAAATGTTCCAAGGTAATTGATAACGTCGAAGACACTCTGCAAATATGATAGTTTAATGTAATTTGAATGTTCACAAAAGCAGAGGTAGTACATATTTTGTTGATTTGTAAGAGACTTGTTCGGTCAGATCTTGGCAAATTATTTATTTATTTATTTATTTATTTATTTACATTACTTGTCTTACAGGATTAAACCCAATTACAAGACAAGGTTACCACAAAAATATACTACTAGGTACTAAATTACATCTGAATATAAACTAAAACACTTAAACATGAAAAATAAACATAGTAAATAATACAGAACAAAGAATACAGAACAGAAAAAAATACGCCAGAATTTTCCATCAGTGAGGTAACAATCTCCGAACTGCAGTACCCGAAATATTGAAGTAGTCAATAGTGATTTGCTTATTATACAAATAAAGCATTGAGTATAAAGGTGAGAACTTTAAAATATTTGTCCTGGGAGTTGAGAGATAAAAAGTATTGAAGTTTCTGCTGTTCTCACGGGGAATATGAAAATTTAATTTACATAATATATTGGGACAGTCAATGACATTATTCATGATATTGAAGAGTGTCGTTTGCAAAAGATATTCCCTTCGCTTCTTCAATAAACAAAACTTAAATTTATCCAGTAATTCATGATGGGGATACCCCTGTGGCGGGTACCATCCTTCCTTTCTCAAATTAATATATTTTAAAAATTTACGCTGTATATTTTCTAATTTATCACTGTAAACATTATAGCCTGGGTTCCAGACAACAGCACCATATTCAAGCCTGGATCTTACATAAGTGATGTATAGTGTCCTGATAACATCAATTTCAACGAAGTCCCGAGTGCATCGTAAAATAAAACCAAATATCTTTGAGGTCTCAGATATAATATTGTCGATGTGAGTACTAAATGCGAGTTTCACATCAAACGTAACACCAAGATCTTTGAATGAGTGGACACGAGAGACTAGGCTGTTATTTAATTTATAGTGAAACGTCAGGGGCAGTGATTTTGATGTAAACGACATAATATTACATTTTTTAGGATTAAGTTGGAGATTATTTACTTCGCACCAATCAGATACTATATCCAAGTCCTCTTGAAGTGCAATGCAATCATCTATATTTACTATTTTCTTGTATATTTTTACGTCATCAGCATATAATAGAAATTTACCTTCAACTTTACATCCAATATCATTTATAAATAGGTTAAAAAGTAAGGGGCCAAGTACAGATCCTTGAGGAACACCTGATGTAGCAAGGTACTGACAAGATCTAGTTCCACTTACTTCGACATACTGAAATCGTTCCTTCAAATATGAATTAAACAAAGCGATTAATGCATTAGAAAATCCGAAATTTTAAGAGATACTGCGACAGGCCAGGTTCTTTATTATCGTATAGAACACGCTAAATAGGATCATTAAAGATCTACTAGAAGGTAATAGATATTTCAGATAATTACCTTAATATTATGGAGCTAAGTGCCACCAAAAGTTGCTGATTGTCCGGAAGAACCTACATATCCTCTGTCATTGTGTCGGTCTCATGGCCAAAAGATACAAATACCATTGTGGCACCTAAAGGCATTATCGTGCCTGAAAAGTTTTTCCAGAATTTAGACGTCTTTTCGCAATCTCGAAATTGTCTGGTTTAATCCTTTGTCAGCGGTAAGTATAAGTGACGAAATGTTTGAGTGCTGCAGATATCAGCGCTGCCATCAAACACATACGTTTTTATTACACGCTTTGTTTATCGCTTTGCATATTAAATGATTTCCTTTCTCTACAAAGTTGAAAATAACAGTATAACTGGCGACGAAATTGTCTATCAAATCTAAAAAAACTTTCCGTTTTGAGCAATTCCTTGAAGAAGTACATTTTAATATTTTTCCAAATAATCAAAATAATTTATGAAATAATGTTCAAAGGAAAAAACTTACGCAGCTTAAAGAATGTTGTGATGCATTTACTCCTCTTCAGAAGAGAATCCTGTATGATATGGATTAGAAACAGAACTTCTTTTTGTTATTATTCTGCATTAACCCAAATATGTGGTCTTCCTTGAGCATTATTGGAGGATTAACATGAACAAGCTAGTAGTGAACAATATAGTCAATGTTAGAACTCACTTTCAACGTATGTATTTAAATAAAAGATAAAAGGATAATGCGTTTATATGCAAAGTAAAGATCACATGGTACCTATAGAAAACTATTAATTTCAACGCGTCTTACACTGTAATTGGCCAGCTGTGATATGAAGCTTGTTTGAATTTTCTTAAGAAAATACCATGCCTCATGCCAATAATTTCACAAGTGACTAGTTACTGTTCTGGTCCGAAATTGAAACCTCTTCCGTTGTGTCTTGGTCATTTTATTTGCATAATTTCACCTCGTGTACCTCTTTGATTCATTGTTATGAGGCTAGAGAGTAGATGGAGAAGTCCATATTCCACTAATGAGACTGCAAACACGGGCGTCTGCAGTTTACGCTAACTTCTCGTTGGATGTTCGGCGCCGCGTTTTGTCGACCTGCACCTCATGAACAGAAGACAATCGTTGCACAAAGGACTTTTCCCGTCGAAATGTGCAAGTCTGAAATTGCGTTACGTTGCCGCAAGTTCATAATGAATGTATTCCGTTGTTGTTTTGCTGGAGTGTTTCCGTAATTGTGGTAATTATCTCGTCATTATTATTTGGTGACTATTTTCGGATAAATCTGGAAAACGTTGCAGTAATCCTAAAGTTACACATAGGCTCTTAAAATACTTGATATCTCGATAGAGTGGCTCTGATCATAATTACACAATGAAAATCAATAACTAAAGCAATACATCTATACTGAACCATGAAAAACTACAAGTTGGTTGAAACATTTGGTGTGAAGATAATACTGACATAGCTTTGCAAATACTGCACTCGATGTGCGTTTCACCAACCAAGTTGGCATCTGGAGATGATTAAAACTAAATCACTGTGTCCTATTTATACCTAAACAATTGGTACTGTTCAGTGAACCGTTGAGACGGGTCAGTGAACCATATATATATTTTTACATTTTGCAAAGTGTAAAGGTAGTCAGCCCGCTTTATTGGTTAGTAAATCACGATTCACTGATCCGTCGCCACGGTTCACTGAGCCGTAGCAATAGTTGAAGTACCTATAATGCCAACTTAGTTGGCGAAACGCGCGTCGAATGCAATATAGTGTTTTGGTTTTATGTGGAAAACTACGTCAGTGTTATGAAAAACTTATTAGAATTTGTTTTAAATGGTTGTCAATTTTTTCAAATGACAGTAGGTATTGATTAGTGATTTTTTTATTTTAATAGACAGTTTTAACTATAAAAAGCTATATTGCTGAAAAGAGAAAAAAATTCTGGCAATTTTCATTAGTCTTCTATCATACGATAGAGAATGCTCTCCGGTGTAAGAAAAAATAAAATTGTAGATTCTTATATAGGTATGTAGTGTCTAGTCATAGAAACGTACAACGCTTCCTCGGTTCAGAATCATAATTAGTTTCAAAATTGCACATAATTATTTTCCACAATTTTACCTCTATAACACCAGCTTGTTACATTTTCACGAAAACAATCTTATGGTTATGGATTGACCTCCATTCATGGATTACCCTGTAGTATTCTATATTCAAGTATCAAGTACATCTTGAAACATCTTTAGTTTTAAAATATCGAATCCCAAAGAGAAAAATCACCGACTGAAACAATTTTTGGAAATCATGAAAAACAAAAATTCGATGAAAATTGTTCAACGGATCAATATCAAGCCTCCTCAATATTCAGATTTAATCGCAATTTATTTTTATAGAAAATGGAACTTATGCACTTATAAATTATAGAAAAGTACAACTGAAAACAATCAATTACTGAAAATTTTAATAGCAGCTAGTGGTTTCCTGTTCACCATTTTCATAAATGAATATTTCGTTGTTTTGTCGGAGTGTTTCCCTAATTGCACTAATTGTTATAACGTCATTATTTTCCGTCTATTTCTGGTGAATATCTGGGAAAACGTTGCAGTTACGGTTAATTCTACCGCCCTGTTGGTTTCTGACAAGTCTAACGAGCCGGAAAATGGGCGTTATGGATAGTAATGACGGTTATCGATCATATTTTTCGCGAAGCTTGTTT
Organism: Pogonocherus hispidulus; assembly: GCA_963924545.1. Taxonomy (NCBI): domain Eukaryota; kingdom Metazoa; phylum Arthropoda; class Insecta; order Coleoptera; family Cerambycidae; genus Pogonocherus; species Pogonocherus hispidulus. The sequence goes on along the minus strand of OZ004698.1, from coordinate 42,507,816 downwards.
GCTTATTAAGCAAGTATCTTTATTAACCTCTGCCGTACATCACGTCGTTACTATGCATGTACACCGTGTTCCACATAAAACGACCCACTATACTATCTGGAAATCTATAAAAGATGTGGAAAAAAGTTGAATACAAAAGTTTTTTATATTTTCGAGTTCTTTTAAAATATAATACTTCCATGTATACAGGGTGTCCCAATTTTGCTGGGACGACATCAACTCTAAAAATTTAAATGGGACACCCTATATTTTTGTCGATTTTTGGATTCTTTGTCAAAAATAAACCCGACTTGCCTATTTAAACTATAGTCGAATTTTGCGTAGTTTTCCAGATATTTGAGGTTATGTGTGCGTTTTTGAAAAATCAAGATATTTTTCAACACGATATAAAAAAATTATCAAAAACTAAAATTAGTCGTTTGGGTGGTCACTTCCACTTACAAAGCGTCACTGCATATACAGAATACAAAATTTTTGTTAACACTTATACAGGGTGGACATACTACGAAATCAATCTTGCAACTTTATAATCTGAAAAAAGTCGATTTTTTTAAATGAAACGCCCATTATATAATTACTCTATGTTAAAGACAATGGAAATACCTATCATTCCATATACATATGTCCTATACATAAATTCAATGGTTACAGAGAAAATCGCAATTTTATAGAAAATCACAATGATTTCTGGTATAATGGTATTGTAATGCTGCATGCTCTCAAAAAAGCTAGGAGGCTATGCAATGAGTAATATTGAAATTTGTTTTAATTTGATAGTTCTGCAATTTATTTGTGTTTATATAGTGGTAGTTGCATTCCTAAATGATTTTAAATTCAAAATACCTAACTATGTAGGTATCTATTGTAATTTACCAGCAGAAACCAACAGAAACAAATACTTTAAGTAACAACTATATAATAATTAATCACAGATTACAAGGAAGTTTAAAAAACAAAACCATGAACAATCCGTTCAATGTTCAATGAACAAGCCATGTGAAATGCTGTTGCAAACATTCAAGTGCGATATACACTCTGTATAGCAGAAAACGGACAATATGCCGAAAATAAATTATAATGTACCTATTATAAAATTATTTGTTGTTCATGGTTTTTTGTTTTCTTAAACTTCCCGTAATCTGTGATTAATTATTATGTAGTTGTTACTTAAAATATTTGTTTGATTCTGTTGGTTTGGTAAATTACAATAGATACCTAGTTAGGTATTTTGAATTTAAAATCATTTAGGAATGCAACTACCACTATATAAACACAAATAAATTGCAGATCTGTCAAATTAAAACAAATTTCAATATTACTCATTCCATAGACTCCTAGTTTTTTTGAGAGTATGCAGCATTACGATACCATTATACCAGAAATCATTGTGATTTTCTATTAAATGGCGATTTTCTCTGTAACCATTGAATTTATGTATAGGACATATGTATATGGAATGATAGGTATTTTCATTGTCTTTAACATAGAGTAATTATATAACGGGCGTTTCATTTAAAAAAATCGACTTTTTTCAGATTATAAAGTTGCAAGATTGATTTCGTAGTATGTCCACCCTGTATAAGTGTTAACAAAAATTTTGTATTATGTATATGCATTGACGCCTTGTAAGTGGAAATGACCACCCTAACGACTACTTTTAGTTTTTGATAATTTTTTTATATCGTGTTGAAAAATACCTTGATTTTTCAAAAACGCACACATAACCTCAAATATTTCAAAAACTACGCAAAATTCGACTATAGTTTAAATAGGCAAGTCGAGTTTATTTTTGACAAAGAATCCAAAAATCGACAAAAATAGAGGGTATCCCATTTAAATTTTTAGAGTTGATGTCGTCCCAGCAAAATTGGGACACCCTGTATACATGGAAGTATTATATTTTAAAAGAGCTCGAAAATCTAAAAAACTTTTGTATTTAACTTTTTTTCATATCTTTTATAGATTTCCAGATAGTATAGTGGGTCGTTTTATGTGGAACACGCGGTGTACATGTGCATTCTATGTTTCATTAGCGTTACGAAAATATCTTTCTTATTTAACACAAGTTATGTCTAAACCAAAAATATAATAACAATAAATACCTTGACTAGCTTTATTCTAAATATTTCCAGTCGATCCTCGACTCTTCGTCAGTGGAAGTTTATACGATAAAAAATTGTCAGATTGAATTCAAATGTCATCACATCCACTGATTACTCACTTATATATGTTATTATTAATCAAACGTAGCTTCCTCTTCTCCAGAAGGATGTTAACAGTGGAAAATTAATATTATTATAGTGATCAGTGCATGTGATGACTTTTGAATTAAAAATGTCAATCTGACAATTTTTTCTCATATAAACTTCTAATGACAGAGTCGAAGATCGACTGGAAATGTTAAGAATATAGAATAATCTGAATAAAAAGACCGTTACTGTGAATTTACAGTAGAGGAAAGTAGCCTAATTTCGGATAAGTCTTCAAAATCAGCCATATAATACGTAATTGACTTGTGCTAGACTTCGCCCAGCTGTTGCGTGTTTTATATTTTTGTAAACACCTTAAATAAAGACCTTTTATTATTATTATTATAATTAAAGATAATTTAACAACATTTTGGTATAACCTCATTTATTGTAATATATATTCACATAATTTTTGCATTGAGTAAGAAAATTGAAGTAGATATGAAAAATAAAAAATATAAACTAAAAAATGGCAAATTCACCAGTTAAAAAAATGGTATTCTAATTTCGGATAGGGTTTGGATAGGTAGATTTCTTTTTTTCTAACAACATCTATTTGCCCGTTTCATGTTAACGGGATCCCGCACTGTTTGGTTTTATAAAAATTTTATAATTAAAAAGTTTTAGATTTCCTAATTTCGGATATCTGAAATTGGGTGCATTTTAGTATCCGAAATTAAGAGCAAATCTAGTTTTAACTTAAATTACTTTTTTTGTCAAAACTATGGGTGAAAATAACTTTTATTTATAAATATACAACTATTATATCCTATGCTTAGCAAGCAAATTATCCAAAGTTTTAAAATGAGAATAAATATCAAAAACACCACTCACAAAATATCACACATAAAAATATCTGATACTCCGCTGCGCAAAAGAATTTGACAGTTCACCTATCGGGCGTAAACACAACTATTTATCATATCATATTATTAATATCCAACCAAATACGCATAACAGTAATGACATTCCCTTTAACATAGCGATAATTTTGTAGAATTATGGGTATCCGAAAATGGGGGAAATGGGTACATAATTACAAACATATTTTTACTTCCTTAACGACAGAAACTAGACATACAGCTTAGGAAAACATAAGTGATACATCATAGTGAATCACCAGTATCCCGTGTCCGGCTTTTAGTGAAAGTGCTAGGAAACAATTTCAAAATTACGGCTGTGTTAATAATTAACACAATAGTCAGATTAGTGCCCTAATCCGCAGTTAACATGAGAATTACAGTAGAAGGCAAAAAATATGCCACTGTTCAGCGCATAATAATGCAGGATACCAGTTACCGACCAACTAATCGTTATTCTATAGATTCGTGTTGACCACTGGAACTCCGTTAAACTCTGCAGATAATCAAATAATTTCAGCTGAATTTATATTCAAAATATAAACATATTTTTAGCAATAGTGCGATGATAATATATAAGACAACCAATAATAAGTGCAGTACAGTAACAATGAGTTTTATTAGTGCAAAAATATGCCATTTAAATGCAGCTCTAATAATTACCGATATTTGACTCAATGCTGAAATAAGTGGTGATGGTGAGTGGTGATTAATGCTGCATTGAGTGACAAAGGATTTTGTTACTCAACAGTGGTTAGGTTTTACTAAAATATTTTCACCCAGATCACTATCACTCCTTGCGACCTATTGATATGTACCGCCTTTACGTTGGTAGAAAGAGTAAGAAAAAAAAGGAAAAAGAAAGACCGCTACGAATGAAGGCCCCCCCCCATATTGCTATTATCCTTAATATACATCACCCAAAATAGCCATGAAGAAAACTAAAACTATCATAATTATGACAATTCTCCGCAACTTATTGTTACCCAATAATTTGCCAGAACATTACCAGAATGTTAATATTCTGTTAGAATCGACACAGTACTGATAGAAGTTTATGTAAAGTGTAATACCATGGAATATAGCGTGTCACAGTAACTTTGAAGACATATTTCCATTGAACTATGTTGCAGATTAGGTAGCTTCCTCTTTTGTACGAATATAACTGGGAAATTTTCCACTGTTACTAGTATCGGTGTTTAAGCTAACCTTTTTCATTTGGAAATTCTTTCCGAAAGCAATGAGATCCCAAACAGATATAATTTTAAGAAAGCAATATGAAATGCAATAAAACCAACTTAGATGATATAAGCGTGACATCAAAATAGAAGCAAATTTGGAAAAATAACAAACAAAAAGGAGAGGAGAACACACAGTTTGAAGCGAGTAAATAAGAATAAGGGTCTGTTACATTGAGAACTTAAAGGTATATCATTAGTCAGAAAAAACTGGAAGGGCATCGCTCGGAAATACCGAGTCCATCCAATTTGTTTACTGAAAGATACAAAAATAAAAATTTCTCTTAATAACTAGGGGAAAAAAATAAAATGCTCCTCTATATATAAATAGTTCTTAGTGAGGAATGTATGACAAATGTGATATTATTGGGATTCATGTCTTTTGGGTATTAAAAATGATAATTAGTCTTCTTTTAGAAGTTCGTTACTATTTATATCAAAACATAATTACGTAGAATTGTAACTTCATTATCTTTCTGCATGGAACTATACACAAATTAAATTGAAATCTACCAAAGCATAAATAATTAACTGAACTTATAATACAACAAATTTGCAAGACAATGCATCGGGACCACACAAAAACAACCCCTCCAATGGATTGATTTTTAGCAGGGAGCCTAAAATAAATTCGAATTAACGAAATGATGGAGCTCTCCCCTTTCAGTCGGTGGCATTATCCTTAAATGAAGAAATCGTGCGAGCAATTTGCATGGCACGCATTAGCGGAACAATGTATTATGAAAACTGAAGACAAAGCCTGGGACATGCTCAGCGCGACAATGGGGCGATGCTCGAGTGTTTCACAGCCCGCTGCCTCTCATTATGCCCCATTATGAATGAAAATCTCAAACAAATAAGCGCTGATCGACTCTCGCCGCTGTCGATGACGTCATTCACGCGATGTCTGGTAGGTGGTGATATGTGATATGTGAAGGAGTAAAGGTCTTGATCCTGAATGTTCACCACCGAGTTGACGCAAAACTAGGCATGTTTGTGCGTCCACAGAATTCTCTGTGGTGTGCTGATCAAAACGATTTAAACGTTTTCACTTCCACGCCACTGGTATCTCTGTATCGTCTGTACTGTTGGGTATAAACCACCATAAACCTGACATAAATAAAAATATGAAAAAGCAAGAAAATATTAATTTATTAAAGATAAATTTGATAACAGTGAATTCTTAAAAAATATGAGGAGAGATAGTTACAAGTAGAAAAGATATTATAAACTAATACAGTAGAAGTAAGATATTTTATAATAAATAAATACAAATACTTACATTATGACCAAGCTTGGAAAAGAAATGGATGAAGGGAGGCAAAAAAGAGTTCAGGTGAGTGACATGAAAAGAGTACAGGAATGGGTAAAATTGGGAAAATGATCTTATTCTTCTTCCTTTCGCGATGTGGGTCAGTTCCTTTAAAAAATAACTGAAGTATTACGGCCAACAATAAGACTATTCTGCGGCATACCATCATTTTATGACTCGGTGCATTGCAGGACTAACATATCTGCTAGTCTTAAATATAGAGATATTTCTCGAGATGGCAGTGTGCGTTTCGCGAAGGATCTTGCGTCAGTCCTTCGCTTGATTCTGTCCAGTGCTCAATATCAGTATTTACACTCTGCCTTATCATATTTCTTCTGAGCCAGTCTAGCACCACCCGCAGAAACTCCACAAGCTGATGCTACTACTTTATTACTATCATAGGATCTATAATAGTATGATAGTAGTAATTCATTCTCTTTCTCATGTCCCATTGTTATGTAACCAGCTATGAACCACACCAAGCTGCCGCCTGATAAGATCAAATGAGATCGATAATAGAATAGGTTCTTAACTATATCTATCTGTCACCATTTATCACACCATTTTGCCACGTCTTCATTTAAGAATTAAATCACAAGTTTCACACCTTGGCAGAACATGATTGATTGACATGAATAATGATTTATTTAGCCTATTTTATTTTAATATGTCTTGTAAACATTTTATTTAAAACTTCGCGTCTGTAATTCAAATTATTATTAGCAACTAACGATGAAGAAGGAAGAAATCATTAATTATGATTAATGACATAACAGGGCGGCATATTATGTGTTTTCACCCTGTAACCTGAAACATGTCCCCCAGTACTGGTGGTATAGGTAAGGCTGTTGGTCCACAATGGCACCCCAAGCAGATAAATTCAATTTTCAGTGGTGTATCAGTCGAAAAAGAGTTTATTCAATGCCAATCAGTCTAATGAAGAGGGCGAGAAACGCCCGAGAGGGTGAGAATCCCGAGATCAATCATTTAAATGAAAAATGTTCACCAAAGGATCTATTTGTAGAACTCCAAGAGTGTTCGCCGAGAGCGTGAAGTGTTTAAATAAAGAACACACTTTGTAAAGAAGCAGCAAAGGGAAAGTCGGTTAGCTGTCTCTTAATAGTACTATGATTGCAATGGAAACTAACAAATAATGGAAGTTCTATTATATGGAGACTATAGAGACTTACTTCAAACAAACCTAATTCTAACAAGTGCAAGGACAATTATTTTAATTTTAATAAAACAACAGTGTAAGTAAAAATATAAGCCGACAAACAAATTATGCTTTTATAATTTTTATGCTTTATGTAAAAACACAAAGCAAACAAGAATAGCGGCGCTCGGAAACCTTCAAACAAGGAGGTTGCCAAGAAACCAAGGCCAGCCTCTGGTAGAAGTAAAAGAAATATTCAAACACAACAAAATAATATCTGGATTAGCCGAAGTTCAAAATAATGAAAATGGTTTCTATGCTGCCTAAAATAAAATTTGGTTTTTATGTAGGACGAGATGGGCCGGGTACATAAAAATAAGAGGGTAGACGACATACGCACCAATAAAAAATGATGAACCACTTGAGTCAAGAGAACATTCAAGTTTGTCAAGGACTGACTGGTTTTTTATGCATACAAGAAACGTGGCAGAAACATGATCAAATTAAGTGAGTTAACAACGAAGATTACTAAATCACAACCCATTTTTGTGGAACCAAAGAGAGCTCAAAAACGCTCAAGAGAGCTTGGATCAAAACGATTTCGAATGTTGCTGTATCGTAGGTAGGTGTATACACATGAAGATAAAAATGAAACTGTGCCTTTGATGAGTTTAAATCGGACTGATGATGATGTGAATAAAAATTTAAGAGGAAATTATCCTAAGCCATCCTCTATGCTTATTATAAATTTCACTGTATCATTATCTGTAGTGATTTAAATATAGATGTATCACAGAACGGTGAAAGGAGAGACTGCTTATTTGATATTAGTTCATTTTAAATAGAACATGCTACAAATGGACCAACTAGAGTTTATACAAAAGCAAGGGAACGTACCATCAGACGTGGACATAATATTCATTCATAATATACCCCTCAACAATTAAAAGGTGAAATAATTGATTTAGGTTTTCGAATTATGACTCGTAATTATTTCAGTACGAATATTATATGCGGGTTACGCACTCGTAACCCACATTCAGTAGTGAAATACAATGGATGATTCATAACAGATGAAAAACTGCAAAATTTTAATAAGGATCTACTTAGCATGAACTGGAAATCTAGCTATGACAGGGGCGATATACCTGTTGCGTTGGGGTCAAGGAGTCTAGCACCTAGCCACTGATTCCAAGAGAATAGCTGAGTGGGAAGTTGGCAATCCCATGAGGAAGCTTTTCTCAAGACCGTCTGTGCGTGGTGAAGAGCCACATCCTGCTCGATGTGGCCCTCCATACGACTAAACACGGCGGATCTACACGAAGAAGGTCGATAAATTCCTCCGGCACCGGAGTGAATTCCTAACGGGGCCTCTGGAATACTGGGAACCTTCCAGAGTATGCTTGCCTTGTCACAGTAATGCGCGGCTCTGCTGTGGTGGACTTGAATCCCTTGCTACTGATGGGACTTTTATGGAAAACCAACCAGTAAAAAAACCAACATAACGAGGGAGGACAAACCCTCAATCTCCAGGCAACTGGGGAATTCATGGATATTGGGATCAATCCAACTCCTAATAAAAGTCCGATCCCATCGGACCAGTAGAGGAGGCTGCTAAAATCTCCGGTACCTGAGACCGGAGGAGGAGGCAATATTGCCTAATCTGCTAATCGACCTAGCAGAAGATGCTAGGTCGATTGTGCTTAGAAGATTATGAAACGGCAGAACACATTATGCACCTGCCCCGCTAGGGAAAGGATCAGATACTCATTATTTGGCAAAGAACAGCTTTTGCCAGAGGATCTGAATAAGTTCTCACCTAACAAGGTGATCAGCTTCATTAAGAGGCTAGACCTGTGTGAAATATAAGTAGCTGTGAGCCACAGTAGACCACATGGTTGCAGTGGAGGGAGTGGTTTTCGGCCCACTCACTTTTGAACCTAACCTACCTGTGGCGTTTAAGGAATTACAGAATATATTTATCTAGAAAATTAATGAATACTGCCTACTCAAAGAAATTCAAAGCAAAGGTGTTCGATGATTTGGATAACAAATGAAATTAAATTGGAGAGTAAAAATATAAAAAAAATACATTGGCTAACAAAACAACGTGGCAGAAACTATGGAACTAGATATGGCGAAAGCGACCTCTTCCATCTTTCTCCTGAGTTATATGTTTTGCATAACTACTTCCTTTTCTAACTGAAAAATCAGATGTAACAAAGTTCCAGCCCTACAAGATGAAGATTGTTATACAAAATTAAAAAATCACAACTCAAAAAAATGTCAACCTTATTAAACAGAGCTATTATGTCCAACTGATAACTAAAGATAAAAATGAAGGCCAAGCTTCTTTGAAATGACCAATTAAATGAAAATAAGGAAAGTAAAAGGAGCAACAATACGGACTAAATATTGATGACAAGATTGTTGATTGATAAAAATAATTAGAAATACTCTTTCCAAGTAGGTATTTCTCGATGATAGTGCGATCAAAGGTTGAATTTCTGTAAACCATACCTCGGTATACATTCCAGACCCTATGAACGCATAATACCTAACTATATCTACTGTCCAGACAGCGAGGCCCAAGAGTTCCAAACAGCTATGCAAAAGATCAAATCAATTATGTGATGGATTTGCTACCAAAATTATTGTTAAAGATGTCTACGAGTCTGTGGTGTGTTTCTTCCTAATTCTTGTTTAGAGGATGAATTTCCTGATGTGATCAATTTTGCATTGTGCATTCGAAATTCGAAAAAATGGATTATTTTTTTTCCAAATTTAAGAGTGAAGCTAAACTTTTTTAAGCCCAATTAAGTGTTGGTTAAAAAAATTAAGTGGCTAAGCTATTTTTATAAATTGCGTGCCATAAATGAGAACATTTAAGAAGTAAGTTATCGAGACAACTTGATATTTTATTTTAATTTTGTCAATTTGGGAGACAATGCGTGAGTGACGTGACTGATACCAAATTCTAATTTGATATGAGTTTGTGTTTCCCATGTAGATGGATAATTATATGTGTTAGACATTTTAATGCTTACACTGTATATCCCATTTTAAAAGTTCATATTAGTCATCCCTGCCGTGGCTACAACTTGCCGTTAGCAAGTCCCCTATTACCTCAATTTAAATGTCACAATCGTCAAAGTCACGGCCAATTTGTCTAGACATATGGGAGCTGCTAATACTAAAGCAGCAGTTTATGCCCTTCGTAACTTATCTATTTATTTATTTTTTAATGTAATACAGATTTATTGTCCGAATTTACAATTAATTCATATGACATAGGTGATATGCTAAAATATATTATATAAAGTATCTAATCGAAGTCAGATTGTAATTATTTGTAATTGTTGTGTAACTATTTCGAAGATATGCTTTCAACTTTCAAGTAAAGATTAATTTAGGTAATAACTTGTTTCAGTTTATAATAAGGAAAATTGAATATTCTAAATTAAGGGCAATAACACATAGAATTATTCAAACATATGCACATGCGAACAATAGGGAAATACTTTCGTAGGTTTGTTTGGTACATGCTTTATGGCGGGGATATACTTTACATGGTACATACAAGTTAAGCTTTCATAAAATTTCAGCAGCAGATATGTCTCAATTCACCAACTTAGCAATTAAATACTTATACATTATTTATTTTAGTTTATTTTACTTCTGTGTGCAAATCTATTGATATCAAACTCCTGTTTCATATAGGTTCATAGTGATTGTAGGTTAGGGTACCTTGAGTATATTTTCCCATTAAATATATGTTAAAAATTTGTTTTGTACAATGATTTGTGAGAAAATTGCAACTCCGGGGTCCCATATTCGTGAAGCAAACTCCAACTTAGACCTCACATAACTAAAAAACAGAAGTTAAGTTGTTTGGCAGCTAAATTGTGAGGAATTCCTCATCACAAAACTCAGTGTCGTTATAGATTAATACTGCCACGCCGTTGCCAAATCTACTTTTCCCCCAGCCCTAGGAAATTTCTCCACAATGTGGCAACACCGCTTTACTTCAGGTACAACCCCTCCCCAAGGGCGAAGTCTTAACCCTTCAAATAAGAGAATAGGTCCTGTTGTCCACGTTTTCTGGATGTCACCACTAGTACTTATCGAACACGCCTCGTATAACTTGACTGTTGATTATTTATTCAACTGCCCTGGTATGTGGATTAATCGTGAGTACTCGATGGAAATTTCTACAAGGATCTAAAAGCCTAGTTTGCCTATATAAAGGCTGAGGCGTGCTGGCGAGAGAAGTTAGTCTTAATCGGACAGCGATCGAGAGCGAAGAAGCAATACCTAAGTGAAGTAACAGTAAATTTCGAAGTGTTTTCGGCGTGTATTTAATTATATATTGTATAAGAAGTGTTGTGTTTTGTTTAAAGAGTTAAATAAAGATTTTTACTGTTGTATAAGTTTCACTTATCTTTAGAACACCGGAAGGAGTAACATTAATATAGGAAAGAGTATAGATAATTGAACCAAATGACAAATGCGAATTTTTATCAATATTTCTTTAACACTAGTAGATTCAACATTTTATTAAATAATGTTAATAATTCATAATCATATTTTTGGAATAATTTAACTATAGACAGGCAGCTGGCTAGATAATCTTGACCCTTCTGTTATTAACCCTATCAAATATCTGAATTATAATGAAGTAGTTACGCAAGAGTCAGCGCTTAGTATAATTTATAATAACTATGGAAAGAACTTGTTTAGACCATAAAAAAGCATATTTGTCTTTAACGTTACATGGGACGGACATAAGCTATCTATATTTTTTTTATTTAAGCTACTTATTACATTGGCAGAATATTACATTGTTTAAAAAAATTCTTATTTTTTCTACATAATTTCATTACAATCGACTCAAATAGCTCGTGTACCTAAGAGGAAATTAGTCCTTAACTAGTAGAAATATCTATCGAAGTTTTGCAAATACAAATTAACTTAGATTAATTTACTTACTCTTATAGATGTTCCCCTAAGTCAGTGATTAGTAGATTATAAACTTCTCTTACCTGTAACAAGAAATAGAATAAATTATATGTGTTTAAATTATTTTGTTAGGATTAGGGTATTCAGGATATATAAGAACGAGCTGTCAGTAAATGTAGGTAATTGTAAAACTAATTTAGATATGTAATTCAAATTTTTGTCTGGGTTGTTCACATCATTTTCTATCAATTAAAAATAATGGATATATGTATTTCCATTTTATCGGACGTAAATTCTAATTTAGTTAGTACGCGGTTAGTACTTGGATGGGTGACCCTCCAGGAAAGACCCACGATTCATGCCCGCACCTTCTAGTACCTTTACGTCGGTGGATTCACAAAAGCTGTAAAACTTAGGCGAGATTTGTGTAGAAGACGTACCATTCCTCGGATAGGATGTAAAGCTGAAGGTCCCTTGTCTATGAGATGATAGGGAAGTAAAAGATCCATACCCCACTTCAAAAATTAGGGGTTAGGTAACATTTCTAGGTAAGAGGTTGCTCGTCGCCTGCCATCGGTGATTGGCCTTAGTCGCGAAAATGTTATCACCAAAAAAATACAAAATACAATATATTTAACGCACTGGAAACTATTAGATTCCAGTGCGTTTTGATGGTAACATATTCTGATTATGATGTTTTGATGATAACATATTCTAAAACGGACATTTTCGATAGGTCAACGAAAACGTTGTTTTGTCTTTTGTAATAGGTACAGGGTATTCGCGTATATTTTGACCCCTACCTACAGGGGTTATTAAGAAAGTTAGAAAAAAAATTGTTTGCTTTTTCGCGCATTATCTTTTAGCTAAGTCGAAAAAAAAAATTGCATGTCGTAAACTTGGGAAAACCAATCGAATATAATATTTTTAAATGGGACACCCTGTATAATTTCACACGCTTGCGGAAACATTTTTTTCCTGATTTCAAAAATATATATTTTGTTGACATTTGCACTGACAGTTTTCGAAATATTCGACAGCGAGTACCATAAAAAATACAAAAAATACAAAGAACTAAAAATATTTAACAGTAGAAACCAACAGAAATAAACAATATTTAACGCTTTTCGATGTAACCTCCTTAGTTATTTAAACATTTTCCAATATTTTCATTTTTTAATATTTTTTTTATGATTTATTGTAAACATTAAATATTAAATATTTCGAAAACTGTCAGTGCAAATGTCAACAAAATATATATTTTTGAAATCAGAGAACACATTTTTCCCAAGCGTCTAAAATTGTACAGGGTATCCCATTTAAAAATATTATGTTCAATTGGTTTCCTCAAATCTACGACATGCAATTTTTTTTCGACAGAGCCAAAAGATAATACGTGAAAAACCAAGCATTATTGAAACTTTTTTTCTAACTTTCTTAATAACCCCTGTAGGTAGTGGTCAAAATATACGCGAATACCCTGTACATAATTAATTGTTTTTCTAGGGTGAGCGTTTTACATTTTGTTAGATAGAACCACGTTTCAAATAATACCAGTTTCAAAAAAAGAACCATTGTATGTTTCATTTGGGATTTATTTTGCAACATCATTGTATTGTCAGTATAGCAAAATATATCATATCAAAAATCATATCTTGACTACATAAATAATTGTAGACATTCTCGATATCTAGACTGATAGACAATACCTAATATTCAATTTTCATATATGGCAACATCTACATCGTCTCATCCCTTCAGGATACTATGAAGTTAGTAGGATTTTATTGCAAGTTGATCAAATAGACACATTTAGAATTAATTTTATACAGATATGTATGTGAATGATGCAACTCCAGTAAAAGTATCTTCTTTTGGTTCAGTCACAGACAAAACAGAAATTTTGCGATGCTGGTTTTCAGCAAGAACTGACGTGTGCGTAAATTACCCCTCGAAAACATGCAAATTGAAAATAATGAGGCGACAAAGGCCCTCTGCTCGGTCCTCTCGCCTAGCCTCGCAGCATAATTATTTATTTCTCTGTCTCAAGTTCCTACTTCCACTCTTTTCCTCATTAACATACATTTATCAAAAGGAAATCCACAGTTCCAAGAGAACAATTATTTACTCCGTTATTCTAAATACATTTAAATGACGGATGGTCGTAGAAGGAATTCTGCAAAGCAGCTTGCAAAAAGATGAATAGTTTAAAGCGGGACGAGGATTAGAGACTGTTCTGTAATGTACTTGTTTGTACGTTAATTCGTAAGCAGTTTGAGTTTTCTCTTCATTATGCTCGCACGGCTAGTTTCAATTAAATATTTTGCAAGATTGTCTGGAAATTACGTAAATAGTGCAGCTACTCAAACAAACAGTGTATAGTGAATCATACAGTTGAAAGCTCCGAATCTAAAGTATTGGTCCTTAGATCCAGAGTTATTTGTTTAAATTTCAGCGATTTTTACAACTTTTTATTAAAATATTGACTCGTTTATAAAGTTTGGTCTGACTGACGGATTCGCAACAAACTATACCTACGGGTAAGCTACGATCAGAAAACACCTTCCAGATAATTATCCAGGTAAAAGATTAACATGGATGTGTGTTTGACTGTTCCCTTAAAATGAGCTTTTACAGGTTTTCCTCATTCCTTCAGTAAATGGTGGTTACTGTTTATCATCCTAAGTCGTCACTGAGCACTAATCTCTATAGAATAATAATATGCCGCCTCTCTCTCACACAAATATAAAACTTTGGCGCCTTGGTATTTGAATCATTATTATATAGGCGAGGATTTTTATTTTTATTTGTATATTATCTTCATATTAGCTTCATTTATCTTGATCATTATATTTTAATGTATAGTTTATATTTTCACACAGTTCTCTTCCCCCGTTCTACGTTCATATAAAGTTTGATGAATCTCCTCAAATGTCAAATGTTTGATGTCACAGTGCCATCAAACTCCATATCAATGTACTTATGGGAAGGAGATCGATCCACAAAAATCAGAGAGAAAAAACAGAGAGTGCGTTCAAGTAATTTTATAATATAAATGACGTTTTATCCGCAGGAAGGATAACTTCATGAGCAAAATAAATGAAGCAGCAAATTCTTATTTAAAAAATCGACGCGTAAGATGAAGGCGTCATATGAACAGCGGATTTTGTATTTAAAGCAAAGCATTTCAAATCCATCGCTCGAAATGTATAATACTGATTTCTAGATGGCATTACAGGCAATACAAATGTAATTTTAAAAACTAAATTTTAATTACAACTATACAGGGTCCTGCACCAGAGCTCCCTTCTCTTGTAGCTCATGAACCTTTATCAATTTCGTTCAAATCTGACTGCAAACTATTCGTAGATAGGCACATTTTGAAAATATTTTCAAATATACAGGGTGCTCAAAAAACATGTACCATACTAAAGTTATGTTTTTTTAAATGGAACACACTATATATTTTTGAATTTTTGGATTCTGCATGCAAATTTGATCTCAGTTTGTGTTATATTCCCTATAGCAAAACTTAGCCGTTTCGAAGATATTCGACATTTTATAGAAAAAATTACAGTTGTTAGAACTATTTCAAAGTTATATATCTTATACAATTGAACAGCATTTATTTTAATTTTTATGTGTCAGATAGTTTAGGCATTGGTCTTTCTGAAAATAGCTAACAGAAGTCTGTAATACATACAGAGTGTTTAATATTTACTGAGCAACACATCAATTTTGAAACGTGCAAAACTATTTATTTTCAAATGGCACACCCAGTATATTATTCTACAGTTGAAAGTACCATTCAATTCTGAATTGAATGATATAGCATTGTCCTATACCTATCTCTTAAGGTGCTCAAGATATAATCAATTTTATAATAAAGTGCTCGAAAATTTAAGTTACCCCGTTTCTAAGTGGTCTTCGAATAAAATAAAACAACTAGAAACATTTTAAATTTATTGTCAGTTGCTTTGACTATAATTATGGCTATGACTAAACACAAAATGTAAAAAATTATCAACAATCATCAAAAACAGCAATATTAAATAATTATTCACAGTCTACAATCTTATAATAAATTTTCAAAAACTTTGACGGTAAATTCTATTCGTTAAGAGAGAGTTGTTTCGTTCAGACTCACCTAATATGAAAATCATGTCAACTAGCTCTTCTTTACTATACTTCATTATAAAAATAAATTGAAATAACTAACTAAACTAAGTAACTAACTCTAACAACTAAACTAACAACAAAATTATTGAAATAAGTATAAATATTTGTAATTAACTTAAATTGTCGACACTAAGTTTGACAGCAAACAAATTGAACAAGTTATTTTGTTGTCTTTACCAGGTGACCTGATTTATTCTTAAAGCATAATTTGATGTACAAAATTAGACTTCTTATAGGGTTACGTAACAATTAAATCTGTGAACAATTATTTACCATCAATGTACTTTTTTACATTTTGTGCTTAATCGGAGCCATAATAAGAGTTAAAGCAACTGACAATAAATTTGAAATGTTTCTAGTTGTTTTATTTGATTTGAAGACCACTTAGAAACGGGGTAACTTAAATTTTCGAGCAATTTATTATAAAATTGATTATATCTTGAGCACCTTAAGAGATAGGTATAGGACAATGCTATATCATTCAATTCAGAATTGAATGGTACTTTCAACTGTAGAATAATATACCGGGTGTGCCATTTGAAAAAAAATAGTTTTGCACGTTTCAAAATTGACGTGTTGCTCAGTAAATATTAAACACTCTGTATGTATTACAGACTTCTGTTAGCTATTTTCAGAAAGACCAATGCCTAAACTATCTGACATATAAAAATTAAAATAAACGTTGTTCAATTGTATAAGATATGTAACTTTGAAATAGTTATAACAAATGTAATTTTTTCTATAAAATGTCGAATATCTTCGAAACGGCTAAGTTTTGCTATAGGGAATATAACACAAACTGACACCAAATTTTCATGCAGAACCCAAAAATCCAAAAATATCTAGTGTGTTCCATTTAAAAATACATAACTTTAGTATGGTACATGTTTTTAGAGCACCCTGTATATTTGAAAATATTTTCAAAATGTGTCTCTCTACGAATAGTTTGCAGTCAGATTTGAACGAAATTTATAAAGGCACAAGTTCATGAGCTACAAAAGAAGGGAGCTCTGGTGCAGGACCCTGTATTTTAAATTAATAGACAGGGGGATTAAAAAACCGCTAACAGACTTCTGGGGAATAAACTACAAAAAATATTAAGTTAAAAAGTCCTAAAAATATGGGGTCGCAAATGCCTCCTTAAAACGAGATACAGGGCATTAGAGCAAAGTTCACAGAATAATATATTTATGCTGTAAGCTTTGGTTAGAGTTTCTTTAAAATTAAACATATTCAACATATTTAAAATTTGCCACGCGCAGTTAGCACGTAAAGATAAATTATTTGATGTACTATTCAACAGTGGCGTATAGGAGAGAACAACGTTACTCTTTTTTGAAAATATTTCGTAGCTGCCACTAATTTTCACAAATAGACACAATTTTCGTGTAGAGTATTCCATTATCTATCAAATCGATCTCTTGGAAAATTTAGACACAACTAACAGTTTTCGAGTAATTCATGTTTGAATTAATTTTGTCGGAATTAAATAACGGAACCAACGAAATTTCTCCACCACTGTTGCTGGTAAAATATTGAGTAGTACATCAAATAATTGGTATACAGGTGTTAACTGCAGATGGCAAATTTGAAGTAGAAATTATCGAAGATATAGTTAATGTTTAATTTTAAGAAACTTTAACGCCCTGTATCTCGTTAAGGAGGCCTATCTGCGCCCTCATGTTTATTAGGACTTTTAGCCTTAATTGTTTATGTACTTTCTGCCCCAGAAGTCTATCAGCGGTTTTTTTAATCATCCTGTATATGAATGATTATATCAAAACCAATTTCTTTTGCAAGGGAAAATTCTATTTACCATTTCATTCAGCATTTAACTAACTATGTCATCATAACGTGTTACATTATCGAAGCTAATAATATATTAGATATGAAGGTAGCATATGATTTTTGTTTTCTTTGTTATTTGACAAACGAAATTTTGTCCCAATCTGCAGCCAAGTTGAAATTAACTTATGCTTAGATATGTAAGATATGTAAAAATGTATAGAATATCTATAAATGGTAAAATAATCCTGAAAATTGAACCATTTTTTAGGTTCTGTAATTATATATTACATTCAGTACGCCTTAAATTTGTGATTATTGAATCTCGGAAATTATAAGAGATAGGAAAACGGTTACATGACTAGATTTCTTAAATGAAAAGATTTCAAACTTTTTTCATGTACATTTTTGAAGCGCTATCAAATTTGAGTTAATTATCTCAGTTTGCGAGATAATTAGAAAAACTTAAATATGTAGTCTATTTTAAAAAATATCTTTTGATGGCATCCTAATTAGCATATTATTAGGATTATAACTTCTTAAGGTACCCTTTCACTCACGTTGCCAACATATTTCCATCACAGCATTTGTTTTTGAGTTAATCTCGCTAGTTTTATTTTTATTATGGACGTCAATATTAAATTTTTATGGTTGAGTATAGCTACAAAATCTCTTATGAACGATATATCACAAAATCAGAAACGGTTAGTTTCCAGTATAAAATTTTTAAATACATATTTTTCTGAGTGTGATATAAGTATATGTATTAAAAGAAACATTAATATATATTAACTCCAACATAAATTAAAAATAAATAATTTGGTTCCATAAAAGCACATTTCATAGAGCCGTGATAATAAGGTAGGTATTAAAAAATCCATGTCACCAGCCACAGAGCCATTTTTCAAAATGGTTCTTGATAAATTTGAAATCGCCTTGTATGGCGTTTGAATGTAAAATCCTTCAAAATTACTCATTTGTTACTTCATATTTAGTTCATCTTTTCTAGATATCAACATCAACATCTCAAAATCAATGTTGGTATATATTTTTAGCAATTCTAAATCCAGTTGCAACCATTTTAGTTAAATGCGAGTTGCGGTTCAAGTCCAAGGCTCTATTTTGAATAGTATACAGCATACTCAAAGCCGGCAATGTTTGTTATTCATACATACTATTTGGCATTCAGGTGTAGTATATGTAGTTGTTATCGATTGTTTACCTCTTGTGAGGGTGACTAATCGTAGTTAACAAGATATACGCTACTAGAATAAAAATTGCTGTTAAAAATTATGTAGTAAACAAAACAGTAGACAGTTTTGATAAACAAATAGGCGGAATATGTTTACTGAAAATTGCTTTCTAAAAAATTTTGATAATTAAAAAGTTATTACTAAATTGGAGAATTAGGTGAGAGCGGGAAAATGAGATTAAAATGAAGATTAAAAATAACTCGTTTGAGCTTACGGAAAATTTAGGAGGCACAGTCAATTTCTTCTAGTTAAAACTCTTGATATATGTTTTCTGTCACGTAATTAGTAAACTAATTAATAGAAGAAATATTTTGAAAGCTCACACGAAAAACCACAAACAAACAAACTTGCTCACTGCGTTTAGTATAACTTCCATGGGGAATTGTAAATGTGCCGTTAGTTCCTATCATCGAAGAGAAAGACTTCTGCGTTATGTGTAACAAAACAAGTAAGTGTTAGTAATGGTGAAAAACACACCGTAGTGTCCTTTTTGGGTTTTTGCTACTACCTGTCTGACAATGATTGTCAAATTGACAAAGAGATAACGAGTCCACTACCTATAGCACTCTGATGAGCGCAAAATAAGCACGAAACTGGTTAGTGTCTAAGTAGTTGTTTTCGGCATCTCCTTCAAATACAACAAGTAAGTGTAAAGAACAACCCCGCTGAGTGATGCTTTTCGTCCAAGGATTTATTCTCTCATTTGTGTTTGTATATACAAAATGTAAATAACTATAGAAAATATAAAGAAAATAACTTGAGATGAGAATTATTTGGTTATGACCAAATGTAATACAAAATATTGCAGAGTGTCGTGACATCCCTAACTGATCCTTTGAGCCAAGTATTTCCCAATACTTTTAATATTTTCAAGTACGTGTGTGTAAAAATATATCAGTAGTACCCAATTAAAATAATACTTATCTAAATAAAGCTACACGGAATAGTGACAGTATTATCTCGAATAAAGGGTTTTGAATTCGCTTTGGAATACTGTAAAGTACGGATATGAAAGACATATATATGGAATGCTTATTCGAAATGAATGATGTCCCGCTTTCATTTATTTCGTAAATGGCAAAGGCATATCTCAAAACTGCGGGATAAATATGTCTCGTCGTTGTAAAGCATTTGTATTTATTCACAAACATAAATGTAACATCCAAGAGGAATTGGGCGATTTCAAAGAAACATTACTGGGTGGTTTATGGCAGACGTAACAATAGTCAACGATGATGCATAAGCAGCGTGGCATGCGATGTGTGGGGTAAGTTTCACCCACACATCATGACGCACATTTCGAGGAGAGAGGTCGCATTGGGGATGAATTTCGTGTGTATTACACACTCGGTAGTTGAGCGAGGGTCAGTTTTTTTGGATATGCAAATTTAGAAGGCATTTTTCAAGATAAAAGACAGAGTCGGCTCTTCATTTTAAGGAGCGTCAAAAAATTTACATCTATTAAGAAACTATAAATAAAAGTTAAAGTATTTTTTTACATAATATCTTTTGGTTAAAAAGTTATTTTCTTCTGATATCAGAAATGTTAAATTAAGCAAATCTCTTTGTCCGAGTTTAATTTTTAACCTATTTAAATAATCGTCATAAAGACGTGATTATTTTTTAATAATAATAATAATAATAAAACGTCTTTATTAGAGTAAGCAATGTAATTATATAGTACAATACTATTTGCCAAGGACGAAGTATAGCTATAGCTACTTACTTAACCCTGATGAAAAATTGATATCTAAATAAAGTAAGTTAAAAACAACAAACAAAAAACAAAAAATTTTAAGTGGTGACGGGTCACTGTGTTGATAAAAGAAAGAACTTGACCTTTTTACGAAAGCCAGTAACTGAATCTATTCTAAATTTATTATTATTTTCATTATATATAATGCAAGCGTTATAAGTGAAAGATTTAGTAAACATGGCTGAACAAAATTTTGGCAGAGAAAGTTTAGTTGGGTCTCTTATATATCTATTGTGAATTTCACCCCGATGTATAAGTTTCTCACGCAAATATGGTGGGGAAGATATATGCATCAACTTGTTAAGACACTGAAATGAAGTTTAAACGTATTTTTAACATTCAACCAGCCCAACTCCTTAATTTTATTCGAAATTCTATTCGAAATTCTATTGTATTTTTTTAAACGAAATATGAACTGTAACAGCTGTTTTGCATCTTCTGAAGTCGATACTGGTAACTTTGTCCAGGCAAGGATAATATACGATACTACAATAATTCAGAATAAGCAACACCAACGCCTCGACAAGTCTTTTCCTCAACTTAAAATTAATAATGTTTATATTTGAATATAAAGGTATCAAAGCAATATAGCATTTTTGGATCAGAACTATGACATGTTCGCGAAACCTTAATTTTGAATCAAGTGGAAGGCCCAGGTTCTTTACAACATTTACAGAATTTAAAGGCTGAACATTAATTTGTAGTTGTAACTCTGTTTCGATCTTCATTTCCATGTTTATTGGGAAAGAACATATGACCATAGGATTAAGTTTTAAATTATTACGATTTAAATATTGTAAAATATATTGAAGATCTAAATTAATTTTTGTGGTGGCCAAAGAAATATTATTTTTATTCAAACAAAGAGACAATTGCGTCTCATCTGCATATGCATAGGCTATAATGTTAGCATGTGTAACTGTTTGAAATATGTCAGCTGTGTAGATAAGTAAAGAAGGGGGCCCAGTATAGAGCCTTGCGGAACTCCGGAAGTGGTAAACCCAACCTGTGAGAATTTATTGTCTTTTGTTACTATTTGACTATGATTAATTAAGTATGAACGAAAAAAATTTAAAGATAAGTTATCTAGCCCATAATATTTAAGTTTTTCGCAAAGTAGAACTTGGTCAATAGTATCGAAAGCCTTAAGAAACGTCTAGTAAAACGAAGGCTGTTGCGTCACCTCTATCTAAAGCCCTAAAAATGTTATCAGTGACATTAGCTAAAACTGGGGTAGTACTGAATAAAATTGTTATTTACAATTTATAACGTATATTATTCAGCTACCGTACATTGAAATTTCTAATGAAATATAAGGTGGACAAGTAGATGTTATTTATACTGATATGTCTAAAGCATTCGACAGAATTGATCATGGTTTATTACTAGCAAAACTGTTTAACTTCGGATTCACCACTCGGTGGCTTCAATTCTTTCAATCTTATCTGTTAAACAGATCAATGTACATATCATATCACGGTTTTACCTCTTGGGAAGTATCTGCTACATCAGGAGTGCCACAAGGATCGGTTCTTGGTCCACTTTTGTTTATTTTATTCATCAATGATATCTGTCTAGAGCTTGAAAGTAATGTACTCCTGTATGCTGATGATCTTAAGTTATATTCGGCTATCAACTCTGAATCCGATTGTGTTAAGCTACAGAGTGATCTATCTAAAATTAGCGTGTGGTGTACAAATAATAAACTATCGCTGAATATATCAAAATGTAATGCTATGACATTTACAAGAAAATCTAATCCAGTTTCATTTACATATAAAATTGATGCCGAAATAGTTGTTAAATGTTCTGAATTTAGAGATTTAGGTGTTATATTTGACTCCATGCTTACTTTTGTTCCGCATATTAATAGTATTGTGGCCAGCTCTAACAAAATGATCGGCTTTATTGTGACACACTCAAAGTATTTCAGAAATACGTCAACTTTAAAGCTATTGTTTTATACTTTTGTGAGGTCTAAACTGGAATATGCCTCTGTTATTTGGAATCCTCATTATGAGGTTCATATATCTGTCTTGGAAAGAGTTCAAAGAATGTTTGTTAATTATCTTGCTTATAGAGAGGATGGTGTTTACCCGGCTATCGGTACTCCACAATTACAATTGTTATCCAGATTTCAACTAAATGATTAAATTTGGAATTGCGCCGCGTGTATATTTTAGTGTTGTTTCTTTACAAGCTTATAACCAATAGAATTGACTGCCCAAGTATTCTTGGTGTCATAGGATTTAATGTGACATCTTTTCAAACTTGTTCTTATTCGCTCTTTGACCTTTCCACACCTCGTACGAATCTATTGAAGTATTCACCTCTTTTTAACATGTGTTTCTACGGTAATGAGTATCAGTCTTCTTTTGACATTTTCAATTGTAATATGGGTGACATTAAAAGGTGTATTTTATATTCCCTAGTTAGTGTATAATGTATTTTTTATAATTTAGCTTTATCTGGAAATACATTATTATTATCCGGAGATATTATTGCTCTGTTATTGTTGTGCCTAAGATTTGTAGTATTTAAATTATTTTTATGTTTATGATGTTTTTTACTTCAATTTAAGTGATATTTATATTCTAATTGTATGTATTTCCTGCGCCATAATTGGAATTTCTTTTCTGTCAGGGCTTGTAACTTTAAATAAATAAATAAATAAAATAAATAAGATTATCGTTAAAATAATATTAGCGCGATTAAATGAAAATGTGGCATATTATCTTTATCTTTATTACGGCTATGGTATGTTAATTATTTATTTTGATATATAATAAATAAGTTGCTTCTCCTCGTGTCTCAAATGCCAATCGATATCGTGAGGGCGTAAATACTTGGTGAATCGTACTGTGCATATAAATGGGGCATCTAGGTAATGCTAAATAAACGTTCAGTTAATTGAAGTTAGAGTATTTCAGAACCGGAAGCAACTCAGGCGGGGAACGTAATAAAGTAGACACTGTAAATGTATTTTATGCAAATTTATGTTTTTAAATAATTACGGAAACGCGAGAAAAGTTTGATTGACTTTTTCTTTCTTCTTGCGCGAGTTTTGCTGTTTCAATATCTTGTCGATTTTTAAACCAAGGGCGAAATTAAGCAACATGCAGTTGAGCCAAAAAAATATGTGCCTGTTTATCATCAACTATGGTTCCTTAACTGTTTACAAAGATTATTATTTGTATAATACAGTAATTTATAGAACATCTATTGTTTTATTAGGTATATTAGATGTATTGCCATACCTCTGGAGATACTAAAATAATTAGAAAATTAATTAAATTCTCATTGATACACAAAATATAGATAATTGATTATTGGAGTTTCGGAAATTGCATTTGAATTATCAAAATACAGTACTTGGAATAAAAAATTCGTATTTAATTAAATATGGGAGCAATTTTTTCTTATCTGTTTTAATAGATAGATATACAGGGTGAGTCAGTTTATACTAGCAGGACTCTGGCATTTGATAGAGCACCTTATTTTAAGTGAAGTTTGTCATATAAACATATGTCGGGAATCGCTTCGTTTTTGAGATACAGGGTGTCAAAGTTTTGGATTTTGTTAGTGTTTTCCACACAGCTCCTATAGTTTTTAATATAATTTATTCAAATTTTTACGGTAGATTACTTATGATGGTCCACAAATTTTGACATATGTAAATGATTTGAAAACGTACAGGGTGATATTTTATCGGGGGTCAGGCCCCCTTTTATCGTCCAGAACTTTTTTGTGGGGTGCCACTGACTGCTGATTTTCCAAAATTTGGATTCCATGTTCAATTTAGAAACTTTTTCCTCTGTTGCATTTTTATCGTAGTTGTAACAGTTATCTAATAATTTGAAAAAGTCTATGAAAGAATATTTTATTAAAAAAAAATATTTTCATCAAAACTTTCACTAAAAACAATTATTGTCAAACGAAAGTTCATTAATCTAAATTGTCAAAGGTTACATACTTACAGTACAACTTTTGCCACTAATTATTTATTTTTTTGTAGCATTTCAAAGAATTTTAATAACTAAGTAAAATAATTTAGAATTAATAATAAACCACGGTCTACATCCTGGCGACGAACAACACAGTGAATTTTTGTCGTTGGATCCTTAACACATTAGAAAATAATAGAACTTTCTTATTCAACGTATTATATGGACTGATGAATCTTGCTTCACCCGACGTGGGATAGTAAATTTCAAAAGTCAACATATTTGGGGAGAGCAAAATCCACGTGCTATTAGGCCAAGAAAATTCCAAAATTAACGTATGGGTAGGAATTTTTGAAAATCGTTTATTTGGACCATATTTTTTGCCAGAAAGGGTCAATTCGTAAAACTTCTTAGAGTTTTTAGAAACCGAGCATCCTAATATGTGGGAAGATGTCCCTCTAAATTTAAGACAGCAAGCTTGGTTCCAGTTGGATTGCTGCCCAGCTCATTTTGGAAAAAATGTAAGAGCTTGGTTAGACGACAATTATCCAGAGAGGTGGATTGGATGTGGAGGTCCAATCGCACGGCCCTCAAGTTCCCCACATATAACATCAATGGATTTTTTTGTGTGGGGCTTTTTTAAAGAAAAAGTGTATGCCACTCCTGTTCAAGATGTTGACGATCTTAGAGGGCGTATAAGGCATGCTTGCGAAGACATAAGAGTTCATCACTTACTTTCAGCAAGAAGGTCTATTGAAACGCGATGGCGATTATGTATCCAACAAAATGGATAACATTTTGAAAATTTTAATTTGAAAATAAAATTATTTCGGGTTATTTGTAAAGTTATTTGTAGTTTCCTTGGTTTATTATTTCTTAATTATTTTACTTAGTTATTAAGTCTCTGAAATGCTACAAAAAATAAATAATTAGTGGCAAAAGTTGTACTGTAAGTATCTAACCTTTGACAATTCAGATTAATGAACTTTCGTTTGACAATAATTATTGTTTTTATTGAAAATTTTAATAAAAATATATTTTTTAATAACATATTCTTTCAGAGATTTCTTCAAATTACTCGACAACTGTTACAGCTACGATAAAAATGTAAAAGACGAAAATTTTTCTAAATTGAACGTGGAATCCAAATTTTGGCAAATAAGCAGTCAGTGGCGTACCACAAAAAAGTTCTGGACGGAAAAAGAGGGCCTGACCTCCGAAAAAATATCATCCTGTACGTTTTTAAATTATTTACATAATGTCAAAACTTGTGAACCATCATAAGTAATCTATGGTAAAAATTTGAATAAATGATCTTCAAAACTATAGGAGCTGTGTGGAAAATACTAAAAAAAAAACAAAACTTTGACACCCTGTATCTCAAAAACGAAGCGATTCCCGACATATGTTTATATGACAAACTTAACTTAAAATCAGGTGTTCTATCGAATGCCAGAGTCCTGCTAGTATAAACTGACTCACCCTGTATATTGTGAGGGATTAGTGCGTCTTTCTTCCATAGCTTTGTTATCTGTGATGATAGAAGAAAGATATTAATACCAAAGTTATTTGCATTTGCTCTTGCATTACCTAAAAATATTGGACAATATAATATGTTCAAATTACTTTGACGGTAACTAAATCTCTTATTTTAAACGAAACTCCCTGTATATCTTTATATTTATGAAAAGACCGTACGATTTTAGCTCGAAAATATGTAGCATAACCTATACCTAAACCCACCCGTTTCGGAGATATTATTTGACATTTTATGAAAATTTTGACCGCTGCAAGTATATAAGACACTCTGTAACCTTTTTCGTATAGGAGACTTTTATTCGACTTTTGCCGTGTTGAAATAACATAAGGTGAAGTACTTTCCACAATTAAAATAAATACAAAGACAGTAGGTATACTAAACATTCCATTTTTTATGTTATATTTTGAGACTTTCAAACCACGAAAACTTTTTTAATTCAAATAGAATACCCTGTATTTCTTCAACAAACTGGCCGACATTTTGAACACATTCTTTAATTTGAACATACTAACAATGTATTTAAAACTCTATCCTGTTTTTTGTTATTTTGTAACTATTATTGTTTGTTTCATATTGTAGTTTGTTATTATAAAATATTTTCCATCGAAATTTTAACTTCACTTTCATATTCAATAATTTCTCGAAAAATGTTTGAGAATTTGACAAATTCTCAAATGTATCTCAAAAAGTGGTAACTTTAACCCTTACAATAGGTACCTATATCAGGAAAAAGAGAATTTAATTTAATATAACATGGAGTGAAAAAATACAGGGTGTTGCATTTGAATTAAAACAGTTTTCGCGGTTTGAGGGATCAAAATGTAACGGGAAAAATGGAACGCTTAGTATATTATATTTGTATTTATTTTAATTGTAGAAAATACTTCATCTTATTTTCTTTCAATATGGCAAAGGGCGAATAAAAATCATCTCCGATGCGTAAAAAGTTGCAAAATGTCTTCCATTCCCTGCAGCTGTCAATATTTTCATACAATGTCAAAAATCTCCGAAATGACCCGGTTTAGGTATAAGTTATGTTACATATTTTAGATCTAAAACCTCACCGACTTTTCAAAAATGTAAAAATATACAGGGGGTCTGTATATCTGTATATCTCTCTTTAAAACAAGAGAGACAGTTGCCGTGCGGGGTAAACTAAACACTCTGTATATTATTCAATATCTTTAGGTAACGCAGAAGCAAATACAAATAACTTTGGTATAAAAATCTTAACGCCACAGATGACGACGCTATGGAAGAAAGACGCAATAATGCCACACCCTGTATAAGCTGTTAGACTATATTTATTTGACGGTTATTGACCTCCCATTTAGGTTAAGGGAACCCACACTTATGAAATTTAGCAGAAAAATGGATTGGATATAATAATTGTCTTCTTTGAGCAAAATAATGGATTTTAGAGAAGCCTTTACTTATTCATTCCTTTTTGTAGTATGTGTTTCTTTTTCAAAACTGTAGCTGATTCTCACTATTCTGCTACTGACCAAATCTGACAATAAAAGGTCTTGAAGTTTCTCAAACATAATGTTTATCCATTTGATATTTGACAGTGTAAATTAACATAATTTTTTTAGTGCCAAATGCTATGTTCTGAAAACGGAAATATATACCTATAGTTACTGAGACGTCAACAAATCCATAGTTGTAAGAATTTTGTTTTTGCTTAGGCACATTTCAAAAACCAAAACTCCTTACTAAAAAATAAGAAGAAAATCCATACAATGTCACAAATAATTAATTAAGAAACAATAAATCGGAGAAAGTATCGGAAAATTGACGGAAATATTTTTTGTTTAAGTTACAAATCACATTATTATTTTATATACTTATGCTTCGTAACAAATTGAATTACCTGCCAATATATATTGAACAAATTGATGAAGAATCTTTGCTGGGTTAATTTTTACGTTATAAAATCGAGTAAAAGTAATACTGGCACTTTTGTCCATTTTCCAAAGCTGTTAGCTTTCGAAAATGATCCATCTTGTAAAAGTAAGTGACTGCACTGCACCAGACCCATGAGGCAGAAAGAATCTCCTCTCAGCAGGACACCCACCGGCACTACAAAAGGTGACTGATTACTGAGTAAACTTTTCTAATTAATCGCTGAAAACTTCACAATTTAAGTTGTTTTAGTAGAGGGTTAAATTCTAAATCTTTGATTCAAATCCCAACTAATTGGTGGGGAATAACAAAACAGGCAACTATTAGCTGCATTCCGGAAGCAGGACAGATTCCGTTGTAGGTATTCCTGGAGTAGATTGATTTTTCTTTAAAATAGTTTAAAATATCCAGTTTAAGTTTGTTTATTGGTAATATTTTTTATACATTTTATAAAGAATGGTATGGCTAATAATGAATTATCAACTAAATCTGTTTTATTTTTTAATTATAATCTAACATTAAGGAAAAATATTAGATCGTATCTACCGTGCCATAGAAATTACACAAATTTAACAATTTGTTATGAAAATTGAAAACTTGACAAAATTGAAATTATGTGACTTTTGACACATGTGATTTAATTTTATGTTTTAATATCTAACGCACATTGAAACATAAAATTAAATCACATGTGTCAAAAGTCACATCATTTCAATTTTGTCAAGTTTTCAATTTTCATAACAAATTGTTAAATTTGTGTAATTTCTATGAAACACGTGATATTCTATTCCCATCATAACACAATAACAATACAATAATTTGTGTAGGAATGTGTTCGTTATGGAGTTTGAAGAATCAAAATTTTATGATTTCGTTTTGTTAAAGACAGACTCGGTATCTACTATATTAGT
Organism: Pogonocherus hispidulus; assembly: GCA_963924545.1. NCBI lineage: Eukaryota > Metazoa > Arthropoda > Insecta > Coleoptera > Cerambycidae > Pogonocherus > Pogonocherus hispidulus. The sequence goes on along the minus strand of OZ004698.1, from coordinate 42,478,769 downwards.
TACTAATGAGGAAGCACTATCAAAAAAATATAAGTAAACAATACAAGGCTCGTCTCTAAAAAAATGAAATAGCAAACAAAGCAACTTGTTTTTAAAAACAAGTAGCTGATATTAAGAAAAATAGCCATTAGTATTTAAATTGAGATGTTTCAGGTCCATATTCTTGATTTAAAAAGCCACGGTAGCTCAGTTAGGTGTATTGCGGAACACGTGTTAATATACAGTGCGGTCGTAAATAGTCCCCCCCCCCCAAGGATTGTTAACTGTTTATAGGATTGCTCGATCGCTCAATTATGTCATCCGCCTTTGTGACGTCATCGAAGATATATGTAATCGAATTGTCAAAATATACCTATTTTGTGTTTGTTATATTTCACATTTGCAAGAGAATTTTCGTATTTGAATGATTATTAATATTATTATTTATTAAAGTTTGTAATAACAGTATAAAGTGTACCTATTTCTACAAGTTCGAGATCTTTGGATCTTTGATGACGTCACAATTATGGATTGCATTGTAGTATAGGGATCGAGCAATCCTGTAAACAGTTAACAATTCTTGCCCCCCTCCAGCTAAGTTTCGAACCAGATAAGATAGAGACACCGGACTAAAACTGAATTAAATGGCATGAAGTATACTACTTTTTAGTTCAAAATTAAAACTGCAGTTTTCAAAGATGGCGCTAGTGGCACCATCAACTTTAAAACTTTAAATAGCAAGGGTGGTCATGTGATACCACATTTGAAAGGTTTTTTAATTTTCTATAAAACGGTGGCTTCATTTTTAAATTTCATTGACTAGTTCCGGAGTTATTAGCGTTTGAAAGTTATTTGATAAATATGGCGAATAATCCTTGTTTGATTATTTCTTTTATTTTTTCACGTATTATTTGTGGTTGGCTTAGTAATAAAATATTTATCCATTTAAAAATCTTTACTAATGACATTCTTGTGCGAAAATTAAATGAAATGAAAATGAATGAAATTTAAAAATCAAGCCACTGTTTTATAGAGAATTAAAAAACCTTTCAAATGAGGTATCACATGACCACCCTTGCTATTTAAAGTTTTCAAGTTGATGGCGCCACTAGCGCCATCTTTCAAAACTGCAATTTTAATTTTGTACTAAAAAGTAGTATACTTCATGCCATTTAATTCAGTTTTAGTCCGGTGTCTCTATCTTATCTGGTTCGAAACTTAGCTGGGGGGGGACTATTTACGACCGCACTGTATTGATTGTATTATAGACATGATGGGATCCTCAATTGAAACAAGCTTTATTCTAAGTAGTGCCTGTGTATCTCACGATTTTCTAGTTTAATCTTCCTATAGCACAACTTAATATTCCTATATCCTTCGCGGTTTGAAGCGATCATTGCTAAAGCATGAAAATAGAACAATTTGTTACAGCATGATTGGATTAGATCAGATTACTGAATGAGTTGATTAGGTATCACTGCCTTTTTTCGCAACGACTTATAAGATATTTTATGAATACACTTTATCTAATAAGCCAGCCAGTTCAGCTCAAACCTATTCGTGAAGCCAAGGGCTTCCGTGTGCTAAATTAATTGCCTCAGCAGTGTTTAAATAGTCGGCGAAAGAGCATTCCGCGGGAACAAAGTACATGTTCCTATGTTTTTGTCGTCTTTTATCTTCTACATAACCGACATATGTCCTTCTTCAACTTATCCATTGGCTCTTCTATGCCAAAAATCCTTTTCACTTGAGCTGGAGCTATTTCTTCGCCTTAGAATTTCCCTTGTGACTTTTTGCTTGCCCAGAGAATGAGCCTGCATGATTCGCTGAATGACATTATTCGAGCATCTGCAATCTCAGACCCTATTCCCTGATTACCTGGCACCTACATTAAGAAAATTCAATTACTTTTTGCTAGTTGCATGACTCTTTCCAGACATTTATAGGCTACTTTACTCTCAAATGTGAATAACCGGAGCTCAGTACTGCCTGATTGTCTAATATAATTTAGATTACTATGCCTCGTAAGCTCTTTTCAATGAAACCCAAATCCCAATCCCAATTCAAGTAATAAGATTATTTATAATTACAGAAGATAGCATCTTTATGTTCGTTCTATATACCCTTCCAACCATAAATGTGGATCTCCGGTACCATAAAAGTTTAGGAAATTACATTAGAAAACTCTGCATCTATCACATTCCTGAATGGCATTGCTTCTCCATCATCGTGAGATATCCGGTGTTTATAAAACCAGATGTAATTATGGAAAAATAGCTATATCTTATAATCTAATTTTGCTTATCCAGCTGTAATGTTAATTTATTTTAAAAATTAGCGCTTACTTTAGAAAATGCATCTTTTTTCGGTTAGTATTGAACCAAAAACTGTTCTAAATAAGTGAGAGGTATGTGATGGCCCAGTACAGTAAAACGAAATTACTGCCAAAACCCAACTATTAACGGAACACCGAAAGCATGACGGATTTGTTGTATTTATGGACGAATTGGGACGCGGACAGTAACAAAGTTGATGATTTTAATGCGTTGTCTATTCAGCATAATGCAGGTACTGAATTTGTTAAATCGGACAAATTTACGTATTGAATTTAAATGGTGTATGGGTATATTACGTTTCAGTACAACTGTCCAAGAATAATTAGATTGTTGGACGATTTTTGCTATAAAGATATCGATATTGTAGGTTTTTTTGGTCTTTTACGGTAATGTAACCTGTGAATTGTCTCTAATGTTTTCTTCCTGAAAGAATCATTTAACAATTTAATGCTATCAATGGGCCTTCAAAGCCATCAGGCCTGTTCGGAAAAGCGGAAAAATTATTTATTCAGATACAACCTAACGTGACCATAACAGCACTTTGGACCCACGCTTACTGTATTCCGGTGGTTTTCCGAGAAATTTTTTGTGTTGAAATGTATTTTAAAATACATAGCAGCTGATTATCATCGTACTAAAATTCATAACTTGCGAACAAATAAAGACTTACTCACATTTCCTATATGAAGAAGCCAGGATGACATTTTGATAATTCTTTATGAGAACAAACGAATACTCTCCGTAAGACATACTAACTAAAATCACAACCAAAAAGCTGTCACTAACTCCAGGTCTATAAAACTGGGATAATATAAAACTATAAAAAAAAAATTACAAAAATAAACCATCCTCATACTTACTGAATATTCCCATATAGCAAATATGAATAACGTATATAATAATAAATTTACGACAATGTAAAAATTTTCATAATGATTATTTAAACGATAAAAAAATAGTTCTAATCAATAACATTAGTTAAGAAATAATATTAAACATTTTAAGTAAGTACACTTAATAAATATGTAGTTGCTTTTTATTTGTTTATTGTATCACCTACTTCCACATCATCCATAAAACCTATTGGATCACCCCATCTGTATAGCATGTCGATTTCTTTATAAGACGTATCAAGGAAGATCTGTATATAAAATGCCAATCTGCAGTTCAACCAATAACTCTCATCGCACTAGGTAATTTAAGCTTTAGCGTTCTCACAGACCTTTCCTGAAAACATTCATGTCCCGTTCTTGCCAGCTGCAAATCTAGCAACTCCTTTTTATTTTATTGAGGCGCCAGTACTGTCATCCCGTGTTCCTGCGAACTCACCAAATTGATGGTTACAATCATCCCAGTGATGCACTTCTGCCAACAAAAAAGAAGGTCTCTTTACCCACACGATTTATTTTTGTACGAACACTCTCTTTCCGAGATCCAAATGAAACGTAATCTTATAAAGTCCGCACGTATGCTGCATTACTTGATTGAGAGATGTTTTTATACTTATTCTTATTTCACAGAACTAGAAAACATGTTGCTCAAATTATGTCTGTTTTATAGTAACATGTATACGCATTGACAGGTTTGTTCTATCCTATTCTCGTAAAATACGTTTCGTAAAATGACCAAAAATTTACTTAGGACTGGCTTGTGCACTTTAATTTTCAAGTTTTAATTAGTTTAAACTCAAACTTTTAGAATACACGCATTTGAATAATTTATAATTTACTTTTAGAAACTCTTTCCACTTCCAAAACTAGTTTTCTTTAAATACTTACCTACAACTATTTCAGTAGTACTACCTGTTTGGGTACATGTAGCATATCTTTCTTGCTGGTATTTTGTAACGGATTTTAGATACCCTTTACTACTGCTAAAGAAAAAGAGCTTCTGTTAAGAAATTACTTAAATTTGTTTCACGTACCCGGGTTACCTCCTCATTCTGAGTAGTTTCTAGCTTGTGATATGAGTTTACCAGGTTCTTATTAGATAAGAAAAAGCTATTACCTCTGAACTCAGTTACAGTAAAACACGCCAAAAACGAACAATTTTGTAAAACTGTTAATATTCTAGTTTTGGCGAAAGCTTTCAACAGTTTTATTTTTCAGACTTATTTTGGTATTTAAATTATTTTATGGAGGACTGATTGATCTGGTACATATTTACCACATATATTACTTAATTACTAGGTTTCCTGTCCAATTACTAGTAATATTTTTATGTGTTTGACAAAGTTTCTAGGCGATCAAGTACTAAACAGAAAGTAGGTAAGTGAGGTGGTAAGTATGAGGTTACGGTTATGTAATCTTTCTATTTAAAATATGATGGTATACAAATAAGATAATTTGACAAACCAATCAAAATACTGCTGACAACACAATGCGATAAATTTATAATTTAATAAAATTATTGAATTTGATAAAATAAATCTAACAAATAGTTAGGCTCTAATGGTACGAATAAATTTAAAGTATCCAAATATATTAAATCCATTTATTATAAACTGTCGGTTTAACTTTTTGGGCGTAAAAGTACGAGTGACAATTAAAGTAAAAGTTGATAAATACACAACCATTATTATTACTGCTCCAAACAACCGGTTGCTCTAGATCTGGAATATTACAACCGGAAAGTGTATTTGCTAAATTAGATATATTTAAATACCTAGGGCAGAAATTTTATAATTCATTTATATGACCAGTTGGGAAAAGGTCACATGAACATAGAATAAGTAGCAATACTAAAACAATTATTGAAATAACAGCAGAGTTAATTTAAAAAGTATTTTTCTAATTTACATCCCACGTCAGTCGTCTTATACAATCTAAAAATGGGATTGTTTAATTTTTTATTAAGAAATAAGTATTTGCTTTAATACGATTTTTTTTTGTTAAACCAATGAGTCTAAATTTATAAGTGAAAGTGTCTAATGTATGAATTTGTTTATTGAAATGTAAAAATTATACCCTATTTTATCATAACCCGCAGATGACACCACTTATACTCACAGATGGAAGACATTGACCAACTCTTAGTTACTAAATGTGAAATGTGGCAACGTTTGAAAAAACACCGCGTTGCTTCTTATTTTTTAATTAATAAAATTCGGAACGAAGATAGATATAAAAAAGATAGATGTAAAGAGTGTCTCAATCTGCAGCACTCAAGTTAAACTGCTTTGTTTTTTAAAAAAATAGTTATCGCGCTAATCATAGTCAGTTAAAATTGGGGCGGTTGCCGTAGGAAAAGTGAAGAACTGGCACCTACTTATAGCAATTTGATTACTAATATTAAAATTTTGATGAAATAATAATGACAATGAAACCGATTTCAATTGTAATGATTAAATTTACAAGTTTATGGTGGTGAATTATCAAAAACTTATAAAAATAAGACAGTTATACAGTAAACATTATAAAAAGAGTTTAAGCTGTTTCAGAATATCGAAAAAAACATATTTTACCTAAAAAATAAATGTTTTATCGTAAACTTTTGCTTTCATTTCAATTGTTTCTTTTAATATATTTAATATACAATATTAATGAGAATTAGTTATCAGTGTATATTAAGTTTTTCGTTCAATCATTTTCTATATCTGTCCTAATAACCGAGATACACGCTTAGACGTGTATCACATTATATAGGCATGCGCTTGAAAGCATTTGTCGAGTATAGTGACTTGAGTAATATTTACTATCCTTTAGAGGTAAATAGGGTAAAATTAAGGGTAAAAATTTGGGCACGAGGAGCACAAAGGCAATGAGGAGGCAGACGCACTAGCCCGAGAAGGCGCATCAAAAGACCTTATAGAGCCAGAGCTCTTCGGCGGCATAGCGAAGCCATGCATTAAAACATCCATGGATGAGAAACAAATCTCTAGAATGGTGGAGGAATCTGCCACAACTGAGACAGGCAAAGCTATTCATTAAAGAACGGACGCCTAAATTCACAGCAGATATTCTGTTAGGCCAGAATAAAAAGGCCATCAGAATAATAGTAGGTCTCCTAACAGGACACTCTAGGCTAAATAGGCACATGAATGTTATGGGACTGTTAGAAGATGCAACTTCCAGATTCTGACAAGAAGAAGAGGAAACCTCAGTACACGTACTGTGCCAGTGCGAGGGCCTGACAAGACTGAGATTTCAAATACTTGGAGAAGGAAGACCAAGAGCCAATAGCTACATGGAAGAGCCTCTATCAAGGCTGAGGAGTCTAATGCAAAGGACAAAGCTGGACAGAGTTCTCAGAGGTTGGGAGTGCCACAATAGATCTTCTAGGTTGCGGTGGATCAGGCCAGGTGGCCGACTCCTATATAAATCTAATCTAATCTAGAGGTAAATAAAGCAGAACTTTTTATAACCACTCGTTTAAGTCACATCATGAAGCTTCTTCGCAGGAACATTTTTGAAGATAACCGGACACTATTTTAAAAATGTTTATCTTCTATTTTTTGACAAATAACGGCTTACGATCAAGCTTACTTAAGAAATTATTATTAATAGGTAGCTACAACTCCTTTGTAAGATTTCTCAAAGAGATTCTCAAACGCTATATGTGAAAAATGGTGTTCTTACTATTAAAGTCAGAAATGGAATATTTTTTATTAGTTAAGATTAAAGACTATTCAAAATAATATCTATAATTAGTTATGGATTATAACTACCCCTTATTTTTCCCGCATTAGAAGACCTACCATTTAAATATATAGTTATGCCTTTTGATGGAGATTATTCTGACAAGCCTATTATTTCTGACAAGCCTAATTGATTTATGGATTTAACATGTAAAAATATGAAGCTTCCGAAATAGCCGCAGGCATGCACGCATTAGGATAGGAAAAGGGGTCGGTAATTAAAAATAATGCCAAAAATAAGTGCCAGTAATATATAATGACTCAGACCCTCCTTTCTTAGAAATATAATGCATTCGTCGGATGTCGGAGGAGAGGTCGCAATTAATATACGGACAAATTTAGATTAATTAGGGGTTGTAGTAGGGTCAGATTCCCTTCAAAAATACCCCCGCAGACACGCTAAATATGAAGGATTTTAAAAGAAAATGATCAAAGTATTTGTGAGGCAACTAACTGGTAAAATATCTTCATATTTCCAAAATCTCTCCCATATGTGTTTCAATATTGATATGAATATTTATTTAAATTTTATCTAGTATTTTCTCAGATGCTGTGCAAACTTTTGCAATGACGTAAAATATTACGTATATAATATTTCCGTAGAAATTACAATAGTTTTTATATTATATCTACGAGAAAGACTAAGTAGTAGAAAATTTTGAATTACAATTTTTACAAATTTGTAATTAATAAATACCGTAGAATAGTATTTAGAACCTCCATGCAAGAATGCTGTTTTAGGTTAAGTTGCACTAAGATGACATTTTAGTAGGTCTTATTTTTTTTTCTTAAAATTTATAATCTTCTTTATGACACGTGTTTTCATTTATCCGTTCTATTATTCTATATCTATTATTTTGTTTTTACAAGACCATTCACATCTTCTGTCGCTGTGCCTGCCTGATGGTCAAGAGACACAAACATCTGGGTGCAGCATTTCTCCTGCCCCAGGACATTAGAGTGCTTCCCCTAGAACGGGTGTTGGCCTATGCGCATAGCATGGGTCTCTTCCAATAGCTCTCGACTAGCGGCAGGCACAATGAGTCGAAAGACCTGAGTGCTGCGGATAACCGCACCGCGCTCCTGCCACAATAACAACAACAACAACCAGACCTGTTAAAAATATCATTATATCGTAAAGAAAATGTCACATCGCAAGTGGTTTAAAACAAAATGATAAAGTAGGAGAGTTGATGAATATTCCCTGCCGCTTATATAAATTAACAACAATGAAATAAACACTATCATTAGTTATAAAAAACAAACGAGATAAATTAAACATTAATATTCTAATAGTAGTGAGAAATATACCGTAGTGCCCTCTTTGAATCTTTGCTACTATCCATCCAATTCATTTGACATTTATTGTTAAATTGATAGACATATAACGAACGACTTGCTTTTCCCCAGGTGTCATTAGAACAGTGACCTCTATTGTCTTTGAGGAAGACCATCCTACTTTTATATTTGAAGTAGATACCGAAAACAACTACTCCACGCTCGATTGGCGTTGAATTACTCCGACATCTCCATGATTCGCCATATTCTTCATCGAGATCAACTACCAGATACTGACCAGTTTCGTTCAGGCATATTTTTTATCATTTTCGGCATCTCCTTCAAATAAAAAAGTAGAATTGTCTTATTCAAAGATAATAGAGACCACTGCTGTAATGGCACCTGAGGAAAAGCAGGTCGTTATCTATGTGTCAATTTGACACTAATTGTCAGATGGATAAACAGACAAAGATCCAAAGAGGGCTCTACGGTGTGATTTTTACCACTACTAACATTCACGATGCCCTTTAGGCAATCATGTCGCAAAATTATTCATCGATTCCAATACCTATGGCACTCTAACGAACGCATAATAAGCCCGAACCAGGTCAGTGTCTGGTGCTTGATCTCGATGAAGGATGTGGCAACTTCTATGGATATGCCGGAGTAATGCAATGACAGTCAAGGCACATTGCCCGTGGAATTGTTGTTTTTGGCATCTCCTTCAAATAAAAAAAAAAAAGTATTCCACTAGTAAATATTTCCATTTAGGTTTCAAGAACTGTGCGAATAATTCCTATTTGAATTTGTGTTGGTGAAAACATATCAATGGAAAAAATTTCACATTTCAATAAAAAAAATTCAATATATGCTCTACATATAATATATTTTCTATAACGTCTATAGAATTTAAAAAAGATTAGTTATGATTGGTTTTAGCAGGCGAGCATCAAAGACTTTATGTTGAGTAAATACCAGATGCTCTTGATAGTTGTACAAACAAAATCATTTAAACTTCGGCATATATTTTGCTTTTTCATAGCGAACAAGAACTATAAATGAAGTAGGTATATTTATACGAACTACTGAATAAATCAACTTTTCATTTTAACTTTAAATTAAAAATAAAACTAACCTTAGATTCAACACACAAATTTTTCGGCATCTAACATAAGAATATGAGCTGTGGCTCTATATAATAAACTTTTTCAGATTATATACTCGACCACTTTGGAGGGTGAATAACTAACTATATATTTAAATAAAACAATTTTTTTCTACTACCTTTCTAAATTTGACATTTATACTTTCCATATATATATATTGTAAAAATATGAAAATTTCCTAAACTAGATTTTGACCGACAACAGGATCGGTATGGATCTGTTAAGAATAACGAAATAAACAATCTCAGCCCGTCACTTCATTTGTCAGACGGGTATGTCTGGTCAAAAAGGGATGATTCCGCAAAAATAGAAAAATATTAAAATTTCCTAAACTAGATTTTGACCGTCAACAGAATCGGTGTGGATCTGTTAAGAATAACGAAATAAACAAGCCCAGCCCCTCACTTCATTTGTCAGACGGGGATGACTGGTTAAAAAGGGATGATTCCGCAAAAATAGAAAAATATTAAAATTTCCTAAACTAGATTTTGCCCGACAACAAAATTGGTGTAGATCTGTTAAGAATAACAAAATAAACAAGCCCAGCCCCTCACTTCATTTGTCAGACGGGGATGACTGGTCAAAAAGGGATGATTCCGCAAAAATAGAAAAATAATAAAATTTCCTAAACTAGATTTTGACCCACATAGGATCGGTGTGGATCTGTTAAGAATAACAAAATAAACAAGCTCAGCCCCTCACTTCATTTGTCAGACGGGGATGACTGGTCAAAAAGGGATGATCCCGCAAAAACAGAAAAATATTAAAATTTCCTAAACTAGATTTTGACCGACAACAGAATCGATGTGGATCTGTTAAGAATAACAAAATAAACAAGCCCAGCCCCACACTTCATTTGTCAGAAGGGGATTACTGGTCAAAAAGGGATGATTCCGCAAAAATAGAAAAATATTAAAATTTCCTAAACTAGATTTTGACCGACAATAGGATCGGCGTGGATCTGTTAAGAATAACAAAATAAATAAGCCCAGCCCCTCACTTCATTTGTCAGACGGGGATGACTGGTCAAAAAGGGATGATTCCGCAAAAATAGAGAAATATTAAAATTTCCTAAACTAGATTTTGACCGACAACAAAATCGGTGTGAATCTGTTAAGAATAATAAAATACACAGTCCCAGCCCCTCACTTCATTTGTCAGACGGGGATGACTGATCAAAAGGGATGATTCCGTAAAAATAGAAAAATATTAAAATTTCCTAAACTAGATTATACCCGACAACAAAATCGGTGTAGATCTGTTAAGAATAACAAAATAAACAAGCCCAGCCCCTCACTTCATTTGTCAGACGGGGATGACTGGTCAAAAAGGGATGATTCCGCAAAAATAGAAAAATATTGAAATTTCCTAAACTAGATTTTGCCCGACAACAAAATCCGTGTAGATCTGTTAAGAATAATAAAATACACAGTCCCAGCCCCTCACTTCATTTGTCAGACGGGGATGACTGGTCAAAAAGGGATGATTCCGTAAAAATAGAAAAATATTAAAATTTTCTAAACTAGATTTTGACCGACAACAGGATCGATGTGGATCTGTTAAGAATAACAAAATAAACAAGCTCAGCCCCTCACTTCATTTGTCAGACGGGGATGACTGGTCAAAAAGGGATGATTCCGCAAAAATAGAAAAATATTGAAATTTCCTAAACTAGATTTTGCCCGACAACAAAATCCGTGTAGATCTGTTAAGAATAATAAAATACACAGTCCCAGCCCCTCACTTCATTTGTCAGACGGGGATGACTGGTCAAAAAGGGATGATTCCGTAAAAATAGAAAAATATTAAAATTTTCTAAACTAGATTTTGCCCGACAACAAAATCGGTGTAGATCTGTTAAGAATAACAAAATAAACAAGCCCAGCCCCTCACTTCATTTGTCAGAAGGGGATGACTGGTCAAAAAGGGATGATTCAGCAAAAATAGAAAAATATTAAAATTTCCTAAACTAGATTTTGACCGACAACAGGATCGATGTGGATCTGTTAAGAATAACAAAATAAACAAGCTCAGCCCCTCACTTCATTTGTCAGACGGGGATGACTGGTCAAAAAGGGATGATACCGTAAAAATAGAAAAATATTAAAATTTCCTAAACTAGATTTTGCCCGACAACAAAATCAGTGTAGATCTGATAAGAATAACAAAATAAACCATCCCAGCCCCTCACTTCATTTGTCAGACTGGGATGACTGGTCAAAAAGGGATGATTCCGTAAAAATAGAAAAATATTAAAATTTCCTAAACTAGATTATACCCGACAACAAAATCGGTGTAGATCTGTTAAGAATAACAAAATAAACAAGCCCAGCCCCTCACTTTATTTGTCAGACAGGGATGACTGGTCAAAAAGGGATGATTCCGCAAAAATAGAAAAATATTGAAATTTCCTAAACTAGATTTTGCCCGACAACAAAATCCGTGTAGATCTGTTAAGAATAATAAAATACACAGTCCCAGCCCCTCACTTCATTTGTCAGACGGGGATGACTGGTCAAAAAGGGATGATTCCGTAAAAATAGAAAAATATTAAAATTTTCTAAACTAGATTTTGCCCGACAACAAAATCGGTGTAGATCTGTTAAGAATAACAAAATAAACAAGCCCAGCCCCTCACTTCATTTGTCAGAAGGGGATGACTGGTCAAAAAGGGATGATTCAGCAAAAATAGAAAAATATTAAAATTTCCTAAACTAGATTTTGACCGACAACAGGATCGATGTGGATCTGTTAAGAATAACAAAATAAACAAGCTCAGCCCCTCACTTCATTTGTCAGACGGGGATGACTGGTCAAAAAGGGATGATACCGTAAAAATAGAAAAATATTAAAATTTCCTAAACTAGATTTTGCCCGACAACAAAATCAGTGTAGATCTGATAAGAATAACAAAATAAACCATCCCAGCCCCTCACTTCATTTGTCAGACAGGGATGACTGGTCAAAAAGGGATGATTCCGCAAAAATAGAAAAATATTAAAATTTCCTAAACTAGATTTTGACCGACAACAGAATCGGTGTGAATCTGATAAGAATAACAAAATAAACCATCCCAGCCCCTCACTTCATTTGTCAGACGGGGATGACTGGTCAAAAAGGGATGATTCCGCAAAAATAGAAAAATATTAAAATTTCCTAAACTAGATTTTGACCGACAACAGAATCGGTGTGAATCTGTTAAGAATAATAAAATACACAGTCCCAGCCCCTCACTTCATTTGTCAGACGGGGATGACTGATCAAAAGGGATGATTCCGTAAAAATAGAAAAATATTAAAATTTCCTAAACTAGATTATACCCGACAACAAAATCGGTGTAGATCTGTTAAGAATAACAAAATAAACAAGCCCAGCCCCTCACTTCATTTGTCAGACAGGGATGACTGGTCAAAAAGGATGATTCCTCAAAAATAGAAAAATATTGAAATTTCCTAAACTAGATTTTGACCGACAACAGAATCGGTGTGAATCTGTTAAGAATAATAAAATACACAGTCCCAGCCCCTCACTTCATTTGTCAGACGGGGATGACTGATCAAAAGGGATGATTCCGTAAAAATAGAAAAATATTAAAATTTCCTAAACTAGATTATACCCGACAACAAAATCGGTGTAGATCTGTTAAGAATAACAAAATAAACAAGCCCAGCCCCTCACTTCATTTGTCAGACGGGGATGACTGGTCAAAAAGGGATGATTCCGCAAAAATAGAAAAATATTGAAATTTCCTAAACTAGATTTTGCCCGACAACAAAATCCGTGTAGATCTGTTAAGAATAATAAAATACACAGTCCCAGCCCCTCACTTCATTTGTCAGACGGGGATGACTGGTCAAAAAGGGATGATTCCGTAAAAATAGAAAAATATTAAAATTTTCTAAACTAGATTTTGCCCGACAACAAAATCGGTGTAGATCTGTTAAGAATAACAAAATAAACAAGCCCAGCCCCTCACTTCATTTGTCAGAAAGGGATGACTGGTCAAAAAGGGATGATTCCGCAAAAATAGAAAAATATTAAAATTTCCTAAACTAGATTTTGACCGACAACAGAATCGGTGTGAATCTGTTAAGAATAATAAAATACACAGTCCCAGCCCCTCACTTCATTTTTCAGACGGGGATGACTGATCAAAAGGGATGATTCCGTAAAAATAGAAAAATATTAAAATTTCCTAAACTAGATTATACCCGACAACAAAATCGGTGTAGATCTGTTAAGAATAACAAAATAAACAAGCCCAGCCCCTCACTTCATTTGTCAGACGGGGATGACTGGTCAAAAAGGGATGATTCCGCAAAAATAGAAAAATATTGAAATTTCCTAAACTAGATTTTGCCCGACAACAAAATCCGTGTAGATCTGTTAAGAATAATAAAATACACAGTCCCAGCCCCTCACTTCATTTGTCAGACGGGGATGACTGGTCAAAAAGGGATGATTCCGTAAAAATAGAAAAATATTAAAATTTTCTAAACTAGATTTTGCCCGACAACAAAATCGGTGTAGATCTGTTAAGAATAACAAAATAAACAAGCCCAGCCCCTCACTTCATTTGTCAGAAGGGGATGACTGGTCAAAAAGGGATGATTCAGCAAAAATAGAAAAATATTAAAATTTCCTAAACTAGATTTTGACCGACAACAGGATCGATGTGGATCTGTTAAGAATAACAAAATAAACAAGCTCAGCCCCTCACTTCATTTGTCAGACGGGGATGACTGGTCAAAAAGGGATGATACCGTAAAAATAGAAAAATATTAAAATTTCCTAAACTAGATTTTGCCCGACAACAAAATCAGTGTAGATCTGATAAGAATAACAAAATAAACCATCCCAGCCCCTCACTTCATTTGTCAGACTGGGATGACTGGTCAAAAAGGGATGATTCCGCAAAAATAGAAAAATATTAAAATTTCCTAAACTAGATTTTGACCGACAACAGAATCGGTGTGAATCTGATAAGAATAACAAAATAAACCATCCCAGCCCCTCACTTCATTTGTCAGACGGGGATGACTGGTCAAAAAGGGATGATTCCGCAAAAATAGAAAAATATTAAAATTTCCTAAACTAGATTTTGACCGACAACAGAATCGGTGTGAATCTGTTAAGAATAATAAAATACACAGTCCCAGCCCCTCACTTCATTTGTCAGACGGGGATGACTGGTCAAAAAGGGATGATTCCGCAAAAATAGAAAAATATTGAAATTTCCTAAACTAGATTTTGCCCGACAACAAAATCCGTGTAGATCTGTTAAGAATAACAAAATAAACAAGCCCAGCCCCTCACTTCATTTGTCAGACGGGGATGACTGGTCAAAAAGGGATGATTCCGCAAAAATAGAAAAATATTAAAATTTCCTAAACTAGATTTTGACCGACAACAGGATCGATGTGGATCTGTTAAAAATAACAAAATAAACAAGCTCAGCCCCTCACTTCATTTGTCAGACGGGGATGACTGGTCAAAAAGGGATGATTCCGCAAAAATAGAAAAATATTAAAATTTCCTAAACTAGATTTTGCCCGACAACAAAATCGGTGTAGATCTGATAAGAATAACAAAATAAACCATCCCAGCCCCTCACTTCATTTGTCAGACGGGGATGACTGGTCAAAAAGGGATGATTCAGCAAAAATAGAAAAATATTAAAATTTCCTAAACTAGATTTTGACCGACAACAGGATCGATGTGGATCTGTTAAGAATAACAAAATAAACAAGCCCAGCTCCTCACTTCATTTGTCAGACGGGGATGACTGTTCAAAAAGGGATTATTCCGCAAAAATAGAAAAATATTGAAATTTCCTAAACTAGATTTTGCCCGACAACAAAATCCGTGTAGATCTGTTAAGAACAACAAAATAAACAAGCCCAGCCCCTCACTTCATTTGTCAGACGGGGATGACTGGTAAAAAAGGGATGATTCCGCAAAAATAGAAAAATATTAAAATTTCCTAAACTAGATTTTGACCGACAATAGGATCGGTGTGAATCTGTTAAAAATAACAAAATAAACAATCCCAGCCCGTCACTTCTTTGTCAGGCGGGTATGTTTGGTCATAAAGGGGCTCGCTATTCAAATGAAGATAAATACAATTTAATAAAATCTTTTAATCTAAGAAATAAAAATGCGATTTTAGGAAAGGATCTCTATTTCCAATTGTGACTATTTACAATTATTAGAATGTAGTAAAATTATTAAGATATCCAGAGAAGTCACAATCATATTTTCCAGAAATTGTTCGAAAAATAATATACAAATTTTATATATTTGAAATAAATTTTCACCCCTCTTACCATTTTATAAATAAAATATATGGTGTTACATTTAAAAACTAAAAGTCGCGGTCAAAACAAGAAAACTAAAAATTAAATCAAATTTATTTTTATGTCAGTATGGCGAATGTAAGTATGTCTAAAACGTGTCTGTAATATGTTCAAACCATTTTGAGGTATCTTGAAAGGAAAAGGAGACAATCAGTTGGTTTTTTCAAAATTAGAGAAACATCCTGTAGCTCGAAAACGGTAAGAGAGTGGTGAGGTTTGCACCATGGTTATTTTTTCAAAAAAAGATCACAGGACTCGTTTATCAGATTTCTATCTACTTCAGATTCCCGGTAACCCTCAAAAACGTACCAATTTGAACCATATTGTACTTGTTATTATCTTTGTGCATTTTGTAGAATAGACCAGATATATTGAAGCATATGAACCATTATTTGCTTTGGAGCATTTAAAAACAATATGCGTTGATATAACATCATCATAACAATTTTTAGTAGATAATTTAATAACACATTAAGAAATTAAAAGGGTCAAATACCAATTCTCCACCGCCATAAGATTGTCTGAGTGTTATTGCATTTCTAGCCTTTAGGATATATCGAGTTAGATCGGCTATCCAATGTATCTATTATCATTAGAGAGCAGTTCCTATTTTTCCTTATAGTTCGAAAGCAGACTCGTTTTATTTCTCTGCTTCAATCACGACCTGTCAATTATTGAATAAAACCCTTTTCTTTCTGTCAATTTACGGTTTCTCGGAAACAATTGACTGTGAATCCGCCATCGTCGCAAAAGCGAACTCGGGACGCAGGTGGCGGGGTACTAATTGCACGACGTCGCTGTAACTCTGTAGATGAGGCTTAGGAGGAAATGTCACTCTACTAGAAACAACACAACAATATGTAACACCGAGGTTTCGTTGTGTAACTAGTTAAACTGTGTTGGCAGGGAGAGCAACTAAAATCAATAAACCAAGGGACAGTTATAACCGTCACAAAATTATATCTAATACATTCTGAAATAAATTTTAATGTGTAATTTATTTGTTGGGTTATAAGTTAACTGAAAAATAATCTATAATGTTTAACGTAAAAATAATGTTTAAAATAAAACACATTAAACCTATTCAATTTGTTTGAATATGAAAAATGTGTCTATTATGTAAAATCAAGTAAGCAATATTATATAATTTTTTTGTATTCCAAAATGATTAACTACACATTTTCCACCCCTATTTAAAAGAAGAAAAATCTTGATTTTAAGTGAAAACACTGTTTATACAGGGTGTTAGTTAAACATGCGGCAAAAATTCAAGAGGTTATTCCTTGGTCTATTCTAAGGATATTTTATCCTTTGATGCTTTTTGAAAAAGCGCTTTGTTGCGAAGATATAGGGCGAAAAATTTTCAACAAATAACAATTTATTACTAAAAATTACGTGTAACATTTCTGAACTTACAGGAATTGTTCAAAATGGCTACCTCCAGCTCTGATGCAACCATCCAATCTTCTCCTCATAGACTCCCGAACTCTTTCAAAAACACCAGGGTCGTTTCTTATTGAGTTACAACCAGCAATTATCCGATCTCTTAAATTGTCCACATCTTTCACTGGCCTAGTATAAACTAATGACTTTAGATGGTCCCATAGGAAATAATCCAGGGGGTTTAAGTCCGGGAATCGAGCAGGCCATTCGTGAGGTCCACCTCGACCAATCCAGCGATCCCCGTATGTTGTTGTTAAAAGCTCTCGAGCAACTACACTAAAATGAGGTGGACCAGCATCACGCATAAACCACATTGCCTGTCTTGTAGCCAATGGTACATCCTCCAAAAACTGAGGTAGCGTTTGTTCCAAAAAGTTGCGGTATACTTCGCCGGTAAGTATTCCTGGTAGAAATACCGGTCCAATTAGCCAGTCACCCACAATTCCTATATAGTCTATATTCTTACCTATAATCCTAGGTACGCAAAGAAATAACTTTATTATTTTTAAGATATGTCGAAAATAACTACTTTGCATGAAACATGCACCCACCCAACATTAAATTACACGCGGATTTCTCCAAAATCCGTGTACACAGTATCCACTTGCATTCTCCTATCCATTACTTCATAAATGTTACGCAACTATTAGTCTTTTATTCCTTTAAAAAACTGGGATCCGCATCATTTGAAAGCGTTTTCCAATAAACTATGTGAAACCTCAATGTAATTTGGTAGTGCATACACGTCGCACGGATTTTTACTGATAAAATTATAGTTTCAAATCCTCTATAAATCCAAAGCTATTCACGCTTCCCAGAGTTTCTTTAGAACATAATAATCCATAATAGAAAATAAAATCCTTTTAGGGGTGAGTTTATCACCGTTATCCACTGCATTATGACGCACACATTATAATTTTCTCCGGGCTTGATTGGGGTTGCAAATGCACATTCTCCCTCGGGGGCAGGGCCCCATGTACGAATTATCATGGCCAACTGCCATTAGAAACTACATTTGCCCGATATCATTACTAAATTACCATCCAATTTCAATTTCTGCCTTTGATGTTTCAATTAAAAATGCGATAAATGACCTCATCTGCAGAAACTTATCTACAAAGCCGTTATCTGTAATTGATAATTTATGCCCGGTACTTGAACAGCATTGAAATTTTTTGAAAACTGTTCGTGATTCAAGTATTATGTGGGATCGCAGTAAATTTTGTCAGGAACAGGCCCCCTTTGGGAAAATTCAAGTAGACCATCTATTTATTATTGAAGAGGGTAAGAGTTAACAAAATTTTTTGTTTTATGATATTTGATGTAGGTACTTAGATAATACATTATGGGCCTATAGGTCATTTTATAAAATATCTTTTATAGTGTACCTATATAGTGACTATTTGAAAATTTATACAAGTAGCAACAAGCTATATTTTCTTTTTATAATTTGTTAGTTCTTCAACCTTATTACAAGTGAGAAAAAATAGCACAACTTAAATATTGGGGATGGAAATTATCAATTTTTGTGTGTTTCTATACACCTTAAATTATAAATTAAATTTTAAGTTGTATTGTAATGGTTTAAATATGGCTTATAATTTGTGTTTTTAATTTGTTCTTCTTTCTTTTTTATATAAACTAAGATTAGTTAATGTTTTAATTTTTACATTCTTAGTTGTTAGTTGCTATGTAATACTTTTTTGATAATTTTTATACTGTATTTTTCCTCACCCTAGTGGCTTGTCTGTTGGGTGATGTACGAAATAAAATAAAATAAAATAAAATTATTTTCAAATAAATAACAGTGTCTGACGAAGCCACCTCCGTTGTCACCTTAGAACGTCTGGTGTAAGTTTTGCAACCATTGCAACCTCATTGTTATTGTAAATAACCTGCTATTATTTTCGTATTATTGGTACAACACTACACAAAAACAATATACAATTATTACATATACACACTACACAATTAGTTCGTTATATATTTTCCTGAATGCAGGTACCTACAATGTAATTTAAATATATAATTTTCAAAAGCATGACTTTATAGTTTGTATTAACAACAAATCTAAAATAAAATTTATAAAAACTACGTATCGTAAGGGTTGTTAAATCATGATTTGCATATGGAGAGAATGTAAGAAATTACAAGTCCTCACCTTCATTCAGGAAAAAATAATTATTTTAATTATCACATACTATATGTGCGTTATTAATATTATTTCCACAACACAATGAAATTTGGTGGATATGTATAAAGGAAGCAGTATATTATTTGTTGATAATATTTTATATTCATTTCCCAGAGGATTTAACAATACATCCTTTGGCTCTTATATGTTTAGATATTCTGTACATTTAAGTAATCACTTATAAAACACTGTGTATCTTTGCATTATACAAAAAATGTCTAAACATTAATCATGATGGGCCTACAACTGAAATACCAACAGCGACGTAAATCTGTACTCACTGAAATTGTGCTCTTTATATTAAGTAGGGCATAACATGTTTCTTGGAATAGCATAATTTCCTCTAGTATTTTTTTGGTCTTAACATTCGTCGGAGAAGTTGAATGATGGAGAAGGGAAGTCATGGACCATTTTTCTTTGCTGACACGCAGTTTTTTATTGTACACTTGGGAAGAGAAAAAGTAAACTAACAACTTCTGTAAAGATCAAAAAATATACAGCGAGGAACTTATATAAGGAAATATGTAGGTCTGAACTTTGAAACAATTATAGCAATATATTTTTCCAAAGAACTTATTTTTGTATTAAACGGCATAAGCCATCCATAAAGCCACTTTAAATATAAATATTTCATTACGTACTAAAGCTTCATCCATATAGACGACGTGTCCACCATCAGGCAATGTTAATAACTGGCAACTGATATTGGCATTAATTTTACAAAGCTATCTAAAACATTTGCAACAACCATGCATCATATGCGGTATCTATGTTTCCGCTATTCTTCTTCTTCTTCTTTCTTCTCCTGCGGGTCGGTTACTCTATAGCGAGTCCCAAAGCACTGCGGCCATATTGTGCATCCCGCCGATTTTCTATTCAACGAGCACCTTGTTCTTTGCATAAAGTTAAAGAGTCTGAAATTTCTCTTAGCTCGCAATGTTCCACAAATGGTTTACCCAAGAGCGTTAGCCTCATGCGAGCATAGCCTTCTCAATCAATTAGAATGTGAAGCGCAGTCTCGTCTGTATCGGCAGCGATTACTTAAGACTAGGATTCCTAGACTGACGGTACCATAATATAGCGACCATGATCTATATCTTTCAGTATCAAAATATCTGGTTATCCTTTTGTTGAACCTTCGAAAAAAGGGACAACCTGATACCGTGTTGACTGAAACGCAATATTGCTGCTATATCGCGGCATCGTCAGACTAGAAAACCTAAGCTTAACTGATCTCTAATTTTCATACTCTGCAGAATGTCAAATATATGTTTTTCAATACTTGTACTGAAAATTGTACTGATTTTAGAATAATTTGAATAATTGCTAGGTATATACAGTATTTTCAATTGTCCATTTTGTTAACATTCTTGTGTATCGACATATAAACTATAAATTTGGAGAATAAATATATCAAATTGAACACATTAGTAATAAATTTATAATAGGGCACTTGAATTAAATACAGGACCTAATTAAAATTTAAATAATCACTAATTAAATCAAATTTCATTAACCACAAACCAGTTCACAATTTAAAATATTCCGCAGAAACTTCCCCATCATAAAACATTTTTATCAAAAATATTACTAGGGGCAATAAATTTTAGTTAATTGAAGAATGTTGTTCCGAAATTTCGCAAGAACTCGTTGAAACTTTTAATTAAGTGGTAATGAAAAAACTTTTTTATAAAATGCTACAATGTGGTCTGATATTTGAGTTAATTAATATTCTCATACTTATTCGGATGTACTATCTTTTATGTGGTACAGTGGCGCAGCCATCAGAGTCAGCACATGCATAATCGTTAAAACAACTAAAACCTATTGACCGTATACGATGAGATTGCTATAGATATACTGTCACGTATACGCTAACAGGTACTCTAAACCCAGAGACAAACTCAAATGCATCAAGATAGAAGGCACACGGAGCATACATTTAAGATCAGTTATCTGCAGTATTCCATCTAAAGGTAAGAGGGAAATAGCCCCTCCCCATATACTAAATTAGTTTAATCATCAGCATTTAGCAGCAGGGAATTAGCCACACCCAGTATGTTAAAATTGCTATATTATTAGATCTATAGATATTAGATCTATATATATATATATATATATATATATATATATATATATATATATATATATATATATATATATATATATATATATAAGGCGAGCCGGTGGCTCAGAGCTTAGCGACTCGATCGCTCAACCCAGAGGTCGTTGGTTCTAATTCCCATTCCACCAAACAATTTTTCATTAAATTGTTTACTCGTAGATCAAGGCTTATTCGCAGGGATGGCTTGGCAACCATCCTGGCGATGGCCTAGGATGGGAAGAATGTCAACTTGATGTTAATGTGAGAGATTAAAATCAGTTGATGTTTGACTTGTTGATGTCCCCCTAACTAATGAGGTTTTCCAGGTTTCCCTCATTCCAGCACTGAATGGTGGTTAGGGCCTACCAACGTAAGTCATTCCTGAGGCGCAAATGCGGCCCGCGAAATAATAATGTGCCGCCTCCTCTCCCACACAAGTCTCAGACTTTCGGGCTAATCATTGTGATTAGAATGAGGGGTAGATATATTATTATATTATATTTATATTTACATTCATAACTAGGATAAATACGCAACTTGCACTAGGCCAGGGTGATGCAATAAACTGGTTTTAAGTCTTGTCTACTCAAAGCAACCTAGATTTCCTTCCCCCAAATGATGAGAAGTGGTAGATTAGAAGTTCTACTAGACAGGTGGTCTAGCCGGGGTTAAGAGTAGTGTTGAGAGTGAAAGTTGAATAGTTCGTAAGATTAGGGCTAGTAAGTGGCAACAAAGAAACCGCGCAGAAAACCATGGCTCCGTTAGTTAGGTGTGGTATAGTTGTTTTTTTTTTTTGTAATTTTGTTGTATTATGCGTATTGGGAGTGTAAATAAAATAGTTAAGTTGAAATGGTATTCTTTGACTCCAGAGCAAGTAAAGAGACAAGTGGGTGCTCAGAAATACCTTGAGTTACGTCTGTGATAATACTACAGAAATAAAGAGGATAGTGAAAGAAAAGAGCATTGTAGAGCAATACTTTGCTTGAGGTTATACCATTTTCGGTTTCTTGCTCTTTGTTGATCTTAGAGTATCGCTCTTAGATCAGCGCTCTGAGAGTATCTCTGTCATCTTTTACTACATAATATTAGCATAGGAAAATAATACTCTGCGAGCATCAAAGAGCAGGTAATCGAAATAATATTAAATAAGATTATTTAAATCAGATGTGGGATATCACCCGATGTAGTTTATTATATCACTGTTAAAAATTCAAAGTAGTTGACGTACATATACGACAGACATTTCTGTATTAATTTACGTAATTGAGTTACCTATATTACATTTCCCCAAAAAAAACCGTTTATTTTCATATTTCACTGAATTATTTCGTTTCAGATATATACCATTCTAACTCCTATCCTTTAGCTACGCTAAACTAAGTAGGAACAAAACTCCGACACATCGACCATCGTAGCTGCGTCGTCCTTATCATCTGGATGGTAGGAGTTACGAATTACTAGTTTAATGAACCGAAATTATACGAAGTATTGCACGAAGCGTCGTCTCCTGTCAAATCCTTTTATTATTTTACTATTTTTTATTTGACGTATTACATCTTTTTATACGATGAGACTTCCAAGCTTGTCCTTGTGACTGGAATGAGGGTAGAAATATTTTCATAATTATTATTATCACCACAGTTATGCCAAAATTACAACGGACAAACCTTCAAGTACTTTAGCTCTTTATATTTAAAACCTGGACAACCTCATTAGTTAGTCAATATCAACTGATGTTAATCTGTTACATTAACACCAAATTGACGTTCTTCCAATCCTAGGCCATTGCCAGGATGGTTGCCAATCCAATCCTCCGAACAGGCTCTAATATACGAGTAGACAATTTACAAAAATTGTCCGGCGGATTGGGGATTCGAATTCATGGCTTCTGCGTTAAGAAATCGACTCACTACACTCTGGGCCACCAACCTGATAACGCCTTTTGGTTACACCACTGATGCGACGGCTATTACAAGGAGATGAGCATCCTCGTGGCATAATTAAAAGTTCTGATGTAATTTAGAACTGGCGAGAAAAAGACGGTGCTTTAAGGACACACTAAGCAATCCGATATTAATTTTCCCGAAATTAAAAATATTTTCCATTTATTCACTGGTGCTTGGTTTATTGAGGTCGTTTGGTTTTCACCATCCAGTTGGTCACGAAAAAGAGATCAGGAAGGGGGGGGGGGTTAATTCACTTTTATCTCTTATAGTTAACGAAATAGCCTATAAGAACATCAACCTAAAGAAATAGAATTTTTTTTATAGTAAATATACCAAATTAGTAAGCACTATATATCTTGGAAAAGTAAACAGGATAGAGATATGTATTAAACATCTAGATATAAAAGATGCGAATTTTTCAAAATGAAAATGATAAAATTAAAGTGGGTGGGGCTTATCCATATTATCTGTTCAGAGAATATGAAAAGGATGTTATAAGAATAAACCAGAAAGCGCATCATGTTTAAGAGGTGCTACGAAAAATTTAAACTAGGGAACGCTCCCTTAGTACGAGCATAGAAGAAATGTTAGTCTTTTTCGTGACCCCAGTTCTAGTGTTGTTTCTCTAGTGTCCTGGTGCAGGAGAAACGCTGCACCCTCTGTCTCTTGTGTTTATTGACCATGCGGCAGCGATAGAGGATGTGAATGGAGTCCTCGTCATCGTGTCTGCAAAATCTGCACCTTCTAGGGTCCCAATAGTATTAAGGTACTTGTTGAGATGCCTGTGATCTAACAGTACTGTGATAATTCTTAATATCCCGTGATAATCCTGTGTCTGTTAGTTAACAGTATTGTGATAATCCTTATGCTATTACGACTTAGCGCAAGTACTGATCAAGTTGCGTTCGACCAAGGTCTTTCAGTTAAGAGCCTGGTTTGTTGCAGCCCAGTCCCGTACGACCATTTTTCCTCTGGTTCTCCTGATTTAGTTTTCAATAGACCTTGTTACATAACTAGGTGGAAGCCCCAGCACTGGTTCGGGCCCTGTAAACTGTATACTTGAGCCTCTTTTAGCCAGTGCTCATAGCTCATTTCCAATCATGTTGTGATGACCCGGTACCCAGATTAATTTTACTTGATTGTTCTGTCCCAATTAGCTCAGACCATTAATACTCTCTAGGACCGACCTGAATGTAATCCTATAGGAGATCAAGGCATGTAAAGCCGCCTGACTGTCGGTGCATATCTGGATTTGCTGATTAGAATATCTCCTTTTGAGATTTTTCTGAACACATGCAGAGATAGCAAACACTTCCGCCTGAAAGACCGTGGCATACTTTCCGAAGGAGAAGGATAGTCTCACCCTTGAGCGCACGCTTCGGAAGTCTAGTCTATGGTACTAGGGACTAAAGATCATAATATGCAATAATTAATAATAATTAATTTGCAATAAATAATAATTATAATATTTGTATGATGTCATGGTAAAACATATAGCATATTGAAAGATTTCCTGAAAAAAATAAAAGGATTTTATAACGAGAAAGTAATTCTTACCAAACATAATTAAGCTGAATTAGGCTCAATTATGATAACTACACCTATTCCCTTTAAAACAATGAGCCTAATTAAACTTGTCCTTTTATGGAACGGAAAATTTGCATCTGCCTCACGCCTGACTTGGTTTTAATTAGCCGAAATCCGCAAAAGCTGCAGAATGGTGCAAAATATTACGTCTACTAGCAGCTCCTCCTACCTACACCGAAAGAACAAACTTCAGGTTAACTAATTTTTACATAGAAGCTAACTGTTGAATCATGCAATTTTTATTTATAATCATATATAAGGAAATTAAAATCAAAGATGCTATATAAGATAGTATGCAATTTGTTGTTGAAATTGTAAACGTGTTTGCGAAATGGTTTATTCCATCGCAGAAAGAGTAGAAATTGTTGGAATTTGGTATCGAAATCACGATTGCGCTAAAGCTACACCACGAATTTTTAATGCTAATCATCCAGAAAAAGGTTTAAGCCATCAGTACGTTAAACAACTGATGGATAAGTCTGTTGCAACGGTTGTTTGTCCGTTTATTTGTCATATGTTTATTTTAACTGCATATTAAACAGTGGTTTTTGGAATAAACTGTAGAATTTTGTAATTGTATTGCACCTTCAATTTTTATTTTGAATATTCTGCTTTCTTGTTTTTACAGGTGGTGAAATCCCAAACGAAATTATAATGAATCGAGATTCTTTTTAAGGAGTTTACACCCTTTTTTAATAAACTACCGAATCACAGCCAATTATATGTTCCACCAAATGTTCTACAACTGTAGAACATTTTTGGCTTTTCATCAAAACCCAGGAAAATTGTAACACCTTTTTGTCGAATTGATTATCAGTATATATCCAACTACTTTCAGTCTCTGAATACGCGAAAATAATTAGAAATATGTTTGGAAATGGAGATAAAATAATAGAGTATCTGTGGTTTGTTTATTGTAGATTTTATCGTGCATTACACTATCTTTACTAACAACTCTAACATAATACAAAGCGATTTTATTAAGATAAATGAAGAGTTTTCTCGTTATAGGCCTGACAAAGTTCGGAACGTACGGAAGCGCGCAAAACCAACGCGGAGTCTAAGCCGGAAATTAAGTCCAATATCTAATTAAATCGTCCTTTGCTAGACTACGTTTCCATCAGGCGAAAAATTATTCACCGCTTATCAGCCGCGTTTCATCAAAGGGTTGGTTGGAAGACGATTAATTATACAGAAGCGAATTTTTCTGGGGGTTTAATATACTTATTTTTAAATATGGTTCTACTGGGTCAAACTTATGAGGCTGGAGGCTTACTGCTAACTCTGAAAACAGCTACGGGGTAACAACTATATTCAGTAAAATATTCTTTTGGAAATCATCACCGGTAATATAACTAAATAGAAAAGAAGATGTATTTAAATTCAAGATTCAAAATATCTCCACAAATTTTTAAAGATTTTTCCGAAAAGCAATGAAAAGAAAATATGTTCAATGAATTATAATTAACTAACGTTTATCGCTGGTTTTATGTGTGACAAAAATTGCATTATCTTAATATAGATAATTAATATATTTATAATACAAAATATGTTCGTATAATAAAATAAAAATAATAAATAAAAGAAACAATTTATCTCTTTCAAAAGTTTCCATCTAATACATTTCGGTGTTTCGTCAGTGATGAAATGAATTTGTCTAAAATTTCAGTGATACAGAATAGTATATTATACTATAAGGGACAGAAATGCGTTATTTTGGCAGAGGTGCAATTTGAAGCCCGAGGGCGAAGCCAGAGGGCTTCAATGCACCGAGGACAAAATAGCATTTCTCCCGAATGGTATATACTATTTTTTCCACGGTCTCATTAACTTAAAAACACATATTTTGTTATTATGAAGTAAGTAGCACCAGAATTATTGTATTCGGATTTGAGCATTTATTTAGTAGTCGTTGAGTTATTGTCATAACTACAAAATAAACAAACAAAAAGAATTGTCAAATTAAGATGTTAGTTTGGTTTAGTTTACAGTTTGTTTAGTGCACAATGAATAATTGTGAGTCGGAAGAGATTGTGGAGGCTGCAAATATTGCAATAAGCAATTTGTTACCTACGAAGTCAAGATCTTTATACGATATAGCTTACAATCGGTTCAAAACGTGGTGCGCCGAGAAAAATATTCAAGTATACAGCGAGAATGTTTTGTTGGCATACTTCAGTGAAAATGCAAAGAATTACAAGTCTTCCACATTATGGGCGCAATATTCTATGGTTAAGTCATGCTTGATAATTTACGACAACATAGATATAAGCAAATTCCCCAAACTGATCGCATTTTTGAAAAGAACCGGTGACGGATATCAAGCGAAAAAATCGAAAATATTGACAAAGGGTGAAATCGACCGTTTTCTATCAACTGCAGATGACAAAGAATTCTTAATGATTAAGGTAAGATTACTTTTGTTGTTAGGTATTTCAATTATTTAGTATTTTGATTTTTTATAGGTTGTATTAATTCTGGGGATTGCCGGAGCTTGTCGAACTGATGAACTAGTCAATTTAACTGTAGATGATATTGAGGATGTAGGCTCATCCTTGATTGTAAAAATTCCAAACACTAAGACAAAGATTCCACGAACCTTTGTGGTTACCGATGTGGGAAATATGCTTGAATTGTATCGAAAATACCTGTCCCTTCGTTCTCCCCACGTCAAGCATAAGCGCCTTTTTTTGTACTACAAAGCAGAAAAATGTAGTTCGCAGCCAGTTGGCAAGAATACCATCGGAAAAATTCCTAGTGTAGTAGCTTCGTATTTAAAATTACCTGATGCTGCATGTTATACTGGTCACTGCTTACGAAGATCTTCAGCGACATTACTGGCAGATGCTGGTGTGGATATCACGACAATAAAGCGTCATGCTGGTTGGAAATCAACGACAGTCGCTGAGGGTTATGTCGAGAACTCCATTGAAAATAAGACCAAAATTGCTAATCACGTTTTAGTAGGTACCACCACTAGCGCAATCACAAAAACTTTAAATGTAAGCGAAAGTAATATTCCTTCTAATATTAATTTTGAAAATTGTACAAATGTTACTTTAATTTAAATGTCAATAAATAATTTCAATGTTACCTCTTTTTTTGCATGAAAAACGTTCTCCATAATGTAAACTCCCTTGGGAGCATTATACTCCCTTGGGAATAATCGACTACTTCTGTTTCAATTTTGATGTCATAGAAACTGATTTCTACTCCCGACCGTGGAAAATAATATATTAAACAACGGCATACTTTTATCGCAAGCGTTCAAGTTTAGTTCAATTTCGGCTAGGATGTTGTAGTGGTTTTGGTGTGGATTTTTATTGTTTTAGGGTGGTTTTGGTTGGCGATAGGTTTTTGGGATGTTTTATTAGTTACAGATAGGATGGTTAGAGGTATGATTTTGGAGCTTTTTTATTGTTTAGGGGTGGTTTTGGTTAGGGATAAGTTTTGGATACGATTATTGTTTAAGGGTAAGAGTAGTATAACAGTAGGTTTTGGATTTTTTATTTTATGTTTAGGGGTCGTTTGATTTAGGGGTAGGTTTTTATTTTTTATTGTTTGATTATTTGGATTTTGGTTTTTTATTGTTGAGATGTGGAAGATGTGGATTGAGTTAAGGAATAAAATTAGACGGATACATCATAATATGCATTATATGTGCGCATTTGTTGAATATTTATAATACAGAGATTCTCAACATATTGTTATGTGGCGCGATCGGGACTATGAACTTCGACAGATACATACCAGATGGCTGTAACGTAGTTTCCCTGTATATATTTATTTCCATAATATTATGTACCTATTACTTTTACGTATTACTTTTCATTAATTATTAGTAGTTATTTCAATTATTTTTAAAATTTTGAAAAAAATATTGATATCACATCTAGTCATCATGAATTAAGTACTACTATGTAAATATGGTTACAGACGTAACTTCAAGCTTGACAAGCATGCATGATCAATAATTTTGTACAAGCTGCTTGAATATTGAAATATTTTTAATTATCCATGCTTGAACACAAGTCGGGCTTGCCCAAGGAAAACTAAATGTAAGTATATACCGAGGATGCGGAAGTTTCCGCAAACGATCTAGCATGCTTGTATAGAAAGATTGATCATGTATGCTTGTCAAGCTTGCAGTTACGTCTGTAGCCACCTTTACATTTCAAGTTAAATAATTCAGTAGTTTTTCAGTAAAGTATACCGCCAAAATGTAGGTATAATTTGTTGCATTATAAGGACACTTCATTGGTCCAATAATAAACGTTATAAAAAATTTGTTCAAAGGAAAAGCTGATGACGATACAGAGAGAAGTATTTACAATTATGTTTAATAATTCGGTACCTTTGTATAGCCTGTACAAAAATAGAATTAGCCATAACTCTGCAGTAAAAAAATTGACAATTTCAGAATAAGAGAATCAAATTTAAATTTTAAATTTTCATTATTTACTGAAATCTATTGTTTACTAAATATTTTCTGTGAAATAAGAATAAATTATGTATTTAATAAATGCTACATTTGGTAATAAATCTATTGTTATCTTTGTTAATAGCTGTGTTAAAAGTTTCATAATAAAGTTAATAAATATTCATACCTATTCTTTTCCCGGCAACTATTAAAAAAAAATTGAACTAGGATTATGTGAGAAGTAACTCGTGTATTTTTGAAATAATATTGCATTTATTTTATTTTGTATCTATACAGTGTCCAGATAGTGCCCTGAGTTTATTATTAGACAAATATCAGAACATTTTCTGCTATTAACTAAATAAGGATGTTGTGTAGAAGGATTTTTTGTGATCTCTTTGATAATATTTGTTTTATTTTTATTAAAATACAGATGTTCAGTACATCGTAAACGATTTTCACAATAGTGTATCAATTTATATTTCTATGTTTGAAGTGGTTAGTATGTTAAACTTTGTACTTTTCCAAAATTCATGGTAAAACTTCATAGTACCTTAGTTTGTAACTTCTAGCTACTTAATTTTCTTAATGTCTTTAATGCGATTATGGTATACAGACAATGAAAAATATTAATTGGAACAAGTTTCAGCTGGAGTGTTTTAAGAATAGGAGAGTGGATAGGAGAAACGAGCACTAATCTCGTAACATGCCAATGAAACAGAAAGGATGAAAATCGAAAAGTTACTTTCCGAAACCAATTGAATTTTACATAAATTTCTCGTTAGTGGATCCGAGCAGAATTTCACTTAGAAACTGCTAACTATCATATTTCTTCCGAGTAGTTGTAATATGATGAAGTTTCTGAACATTATGCCGAGATAAAATAAGAAATAATATACTGAAAACAACGATTCAGCTAATGTTACGGCTGTCCTCTATTAGTTTGCAGAATTTATGATCTTAAGCAGAAACTTATAATAAAACTTTTAAGCCAAAATATTCCTGATCAAAATAAATTCTGCCAGTTTATTATTAAATTTAAAGAAAAATTGATGACATTTAGATTAAAACTGTACTATGAAACTAATTGGAGAGTTTCTCTTTATTTTTATATCTATAAGAATATGTCTAAATAGACAGCTGTAAAAATACATTTTGAGACCATGTATAAAAGAGTGTATACAGGGAGTATACACTCCCTATATGAAGTTTCACATAAAATCATTATTTTAAAAACGGTAAAGTTTTTGAAAAATCGATTTTATTTTCTTATTATACGTCTTGTTTTACATAAATATATTATGTAAATGTTTTACAGGGCGACTCAATGAAACTACGTCGATGTAAACTTTAATATTTTAAATTGAACACCCAGTACTGTTTTACATATTTGGAAAGAATTCTTTTTTACGAATAAGGTCATATTAGGTTTTATGGGTCTATATCTAATAATAAGGAAGATATGCCCAAAAAAGTATGTCTTAAGAGCGATGTGTAAGAAAGAGACTAATGATTCGTTGCTAGGCACAGTCTTTATCCAGCACATCGTTCTTTTTACATTTTTGGGCATATCTCCCTTATTAGAAACATAGACCCGCGATTTTCAAAATAATGAATTTATACAGAACTTTATGAACTCACTGTATATTGAGCGAGATTTATTAGCCTTATCGCGTGTGTCAATGAGATCACTTTATAACCGCTATTTCTGTACTATTTAAATGGCTAACTTCGCTATATGTTACTCCATAGTCAGTCAAATTAGTTCAAAGTTCTGTCATTTTCAGTTTCACCGAAATGTGCCTAACTTTATATTTTCATTATTAATACCTTGTACATTTTTGTATTTTTTTAAACAACAAATCTGAAATCTGTTACAACATAAATGGTTTTATATTTCACATATACAGAATATACAAAAAAATATTCTGAAATAAGTAGGTATACAAAAATTTTATGAACGTTTTTATGATAAAATTCGTTACGGATCAAAAAATTTTTTTAACTGAAAAAATGTGTACTAAATGTAGTAAAAAAATATCGCATTTTATTATTTATTAAATTGGCAAATTAGATTATAAATTTTGAACGCCTTGTATATACCTCAGACATGACGCTATCATTTTTAGATGGAACAATACCTGGACTATTATTTTTGAAAAAATTCTAATTAAAGATGTTCCATTGTTCAAGATACATAATTTTAAATATAGAGCGTTTTAGGAAGAAACTTGAAAGCTTGAAATATCTCGATAACAACTGAATTTAGGTAGAGACGACTTTACAAAAAAATTATTTTGAATTTACATTTAAAAAATGTTAAGATACACATGATGTGCCATTTAAAATAAGCAATTGGGTGTCGACTTCCAGTATAAGATATTTTCAAAGAGTAGGCCAACTACTGACGTTGGTAAGTACCCAAATTTTTAGAATTACTCTGTATTTACTTTTCCAGATATCTATTGCGCGGCAGTTCCCGGTTTCACACTCTGTATATCAACCATAACACTCTAGCCATAACTGATAGTGTCTTCTTATTTCTCAGGTGTTATCACTTTGCTTTAAACATTTAAGGTAACTGGCAATTATCAGTGTTATCAGACACCGTATTATTGTGTCTCACGCACAATAATAAATAACACAATAACCACAACAATCCTGGTTATCACAGTATATCACAATCGGCATCCAATAACTATAAACTTAACACTTTTACTTACCACATTTTATATGGGATATTATTGTTTAACGAGGACTGTTTGTCTATAGCTACTTGAGAATAGGTATTTAAAAGTTATGTGAGAAATCTTTGCGATACATGTAGATACTTTATCTACAGTTTCAGTAGGTTCTGAGTTACCAGTGTCTTGCTGTTGCTAAATAAAAGAGTTATGATTATAAAAATGACGTTTCCTTATTATTTAATTCAGTGACTGAAACAAATGATTTGAAAATGAAAATTCAATAAGAATCTGTCATTTATAATATCTTGATATAGCAATAGAAGATTTAGTCACACAGGCAATGACAGTTCTGTAATAACTGAAGCCACGGATATAGAAATTTACTTTCTTACTACGTTCAAATGTACATCCACATATAAAGAGTTATTAAAGCACGGTAATATATTCCTTTACGATATTAAAGCACAAACTTCAAAGAGAATAAAGCAATTCTTCCAGAATTTTAGCAATTTCGCCATATTTTGCGAGCACTGTGCGGGCACACAATGGCCCGTAATGTGAATATGACTCTTTGATTAAAATATGAGTGTGATTTGAAAAAGCAGAGGCGGAAGTAAAGTCCGCTGGGACTATTCAAGACCCGCTCCGAGGGAGACAGAACTGAATCTGGCCTTTCTCACATGTCCAGTAGACACGCGGCTGGCTCCAATATATCCACCTCATTCTGTACTTTGACGGATCTACTCTATAGAATAAGGATGTTTATATATGTTACAGGAAATATCCGATTTCAGGCTATTTCAGTTTGGCCTAGGACATACTAAAATTTCCTATCCTTGTTCCTATCATTTTTCCTAGGACATACTAGTATTGCCTGATAGTTTTCAGGACAAACTAAAATAGCCTCATTAGTGGCAGGAAATATCCGATTTAAATTATTGAAATAAAAATGCATTATATTAGGAAAATTAATTCAGGTTAAAACGATGAAGTAAAGCAAACATTTTCTTTAGCTTCCCTAACATTTTTTGAATAAAACGTTGTTTCCACTTTAATTGTGCCATATTTAAAAATAAACTAGAAATGGGAGAAAATCGCGACAGCGATTTTCTCCCATTTCTAGCCCTACCGGGGGTCCAGGCCTGCGACCTGCGGTCATCCTTCGGGTGACAAATGTATCTAAAGTAATATTATTTTTAAGAAAATACATATTAAAGAAATTTTGTATCTGGAATGATGATGTAATTATACTAAACGAATTTTCTTAATATTTTGATGAATTGTAAGGGTACTCTGTTCTTGATGGTAAAACATCATAATTTTTTAAGTGCTGAAAGTAGAATTTATTTTTCAGTAAACATTATTATCAATTTTATCAATGGGACCAAAAATATTGTAGATATTTAGGTACTTTTGTAAGTTAAAATGCTGAGTTTAAAACAGACTGCCAAAATGAACGAATTAATTCCAAACTTTACGTGCAGAAAGAATAAAATCTACTGATAATGAAACAGAATAACTAAATACTAATACTAATAAATAATTGGAATTAAAAAGTAAAAAAAAAGCTTGCCTCCAGCGTGACTCGAACTCGCGAAATCAGCATTATGAAGTTTTGAATCCTACGACTTTCCCATTGCGCCACCACGACTGTTGTTAAATGTTTACCTTGAGACGTTGAAATATGTAAACTGTACGTGTCAACCTGAAAAAATATTTTTTACCGATTTTCTAATTGGAAAAGCATTTCGCTTCAGTATTTTGGTAATCAGAAGTGTTTGACAGTCAGTACTATTGATTCCGTTAGCAATATTTCTCGTAGGAAAATAACCTATCTGAAGTTTCATTAATTTGACAGTTTTTGTGGGAGGTGCTTGCTTGTCTCGTTAGTGCAATCTCATATCGGTAGATAAAATGAGAAAGAAGTTGAGACGGATGCGACTCGAGATTTTCGAAGACGAAATAGACGTAGAAGGAATCGACGTACGGTCTCAAAAAAAATCTCAAAGGATTAGAGAAAGGAAGGAACTTTCGCGTGAAGCGTTTCTCGAAGCCGTAAAATTAGAAAAAGGGTCTAGGGAGTTCCGCGAAAAGTCGGGATTTCGGCAGGCGTGACGGAACCATTAGGCGCGAGGACGAACGCCGGTGCTAGCCGTATCTCTCTCGCCAAACGGCGATCCACGAAAATTTTGCAGAGGTTTTTTGAAAAGGCGTTTAAATTGGGGAAACCTTTCGTCGCCCGCGGGGTTCGCTCCGCGATCCCCCCTCGGAGGAAATAGCTTTGAACCTTTGTGGATTCGGCGACGAAATTTAGAGCGAGACAGAATCGACGCGATTTAATATATATGGACTAGAGGTATAGTGGCACGATTCCGATTAAGAAGCTACAACACTAATATCACTGACCATCAAAACTTCTGGATGGAAATTTTTATTCGGGTATTTCCTAATAATAGTCAGGACGTTTTAGTTTGTCCTAAAAACTATCAGGCAATACTAGTATGTTCTAGGAAAAATACAAAGCTCCTAACAACGATAGGAACTTCTAGTATGTCCTAGGCCAAACTGAAATGGCCTGAAATCGGATATTTCCTGTAACATATATATTTTTAGACATTCATTTAGAAAAATAAATAAATATACACATAAAAGTACCGGGATATCAAAAATTATCTTGGTCAAGGGTGGTTGTGGAATATAAAAGGTGTGTCTTACTTTAAATTTTTGAATATGTTTTGTTGTGTCAGAATCTGTCAAGTCATTGTGCTGAAATAAAATAAGACACATGTTTTACATTCCACAACCACCCTTGACCAAGATAATTTTTGATATCCCGGTACCTACTTACACATCGATAATTTACTTATTAAATAAAATTGGCATTTAATATATTACATAAAAGAAGTATCTATCATTTTCAATAATATAGTTTTTACCTCAATGTAACCTCATTATTAAATAAAAAATATTAATTATGACAAGAATTAAATGACATTATTGTCGCTATTACTAAGAAATATGTAACTAGTTCATTAGGTGATTGTGAGTAATTATCATAAAAATTGTGTTCATTTTCTTATAAAAATTCATAATTAAAAATTAAATTAATATATATTTATTTATTTATACCGTGTATTTATTTATTTTCCCCATTTGTTGTTAAGGTAATGATCCTTGTATACCAAAACTGGAAAAAATGTAAATGAAATAATTTTTAGATGTGCAGTTTGATCTGTTAATGGATAAAACGCAATGACGTTCAAACTATAACCAAAGAGACGCTTAGATCATAATATAAGTAGAGGAGAAGAAACTATTTTGCAAGCCAACGAAGGGACATCAACATCAACTTACTATAAACAGTAGTCGATCTGGAGTATTCTAAAGAAGTATTTAAACTAGTGAGAGAATGACTGTTGACATTTTTTAATGTAATATCATTCTACATAGAATCGTCTCAAACACATTCTCTGTGAACTTAAAGAAATTGTTTTCTATCAGCAATGACAGAAGACTGCGTGGTGACATTCAAAAATTGGTTCGTGAGAAGTTCAAAACAACTACCGGTGAGAATTTTTTGCCGAAACGTATTTTTCACTAATAGAATGCTTTAGAAGATTCTCCACTCCTTCTATCAACTAATTCAAGGACCGCTTGGATTCCTCCTCCTCCTCTAGTGCCAGACATAATTAAAGATTGTTTTTTGTTGTGCTAGTGAACTTTATTCTTACCCATTTGTCTTATATTGTGTTTGTGGACTTGTAAGTCTTGAAATTGTCACTTTTGTCGTCTATCGAAGCTGTGTGAGGATGTCCCTGATGCCAACTGCAGGGCCTGCCATAGGGCGCCGGAGACAATTATGCATCTGCTCTTCTCTTGTCCCGCATATGCAGTCTCGGCCTATATCCATAGACATAATGCGGCTTTACGAGCGCTTTACTACTTTCTACGGCACTCGTACGAGATAGACGAAACACCAGTGCTGCCATACGCTCCGGGGGATATTGAGTCCGTTGTAGGGAATGAGAAATGCCGAATTTATTGGAACTACTCATTTCCCACTCTCAGGCAGATTCGAGCTAATAAGTCTGATGTGGTCCTCCTCGACCACCAGCTCAAGACAATGTTTGTCATCGAGTTCTCGGCTCCTGCCGAGACCAACATTGTTTTGAAAGAGGAGGAGAAACGAACGAAATATCGAAACCTTCTCTTCGAACTCCGCAGACTCCATCCAGAATATATATTTTATGTCGTAGCTATTATTTTACTTAAAAATTATCAATTTTCCTAGTGAAAAAACCTATATATCTTTTAATCTAATGATAATTAGCTACAGTGTTAATTCTAATATCTCATTTTAATTAAAGTGCATATCCTTGCTTTCCACTGAAATCAGAGCCAATATAACTGTTTAAATTGTCATTTTGAATTCGAGCTGCTTGCCTACAGCGGATACTAGCTTCGAAGCTAGCGGGGCAGAAACATTTAACGGGCCAACTTTTTGGATATTCACTAATGGTACAGTCAAAATAAATCATGCGGCCAGCTACGGAAAAAGAAGATAAATTCGCTGCGCACGGAATCCACTTTAGGTTAAAAGTTGTCCACTGTAAATACCGAGCGTTATATACGGGGATCGGTTCAATATTTGTTGTCCAATAAAATATTTCTCTACCATTGCATTACTGATACCGCAGTAAGCGCAGCGTTTATCCTCCTTCCTGAGATATAATTCTCAATGAAATCGTACTGTAGATTTAGACCAGAAAGTCAGTTTCTAGCACAACAGCATCATTTTAATAATAAAAATATAATAATCCAATACAATAAAGGGTTGTAGAAACTAGTTCTACTACTATCAGATGGCATGCATATAGCAAATAACTACGAATAGTAAGGGACATCACTAAGTATCCTCCATCTGTAAACGCCTTATTTAAATAAGGACTAAAACAAATCAAGCTAAAACAGCTATTCTCCTGGCAATATGCCGCGCCGAGCGCTGAATTACAAAGCAAAATTTGCCGTATTTTGTCTAACACAGTTAGAATCAAAATACAAGGATTCGGATTGCAACGAAAACTACGAGGAAATACTAAGACCACACATCGTAGGATGCCACTAATTGCAGACCGGTTTCGACCTTTTTATGATCTCATCAGTGCAATATAAGTGAGCATACCGACGAATGCGAAGACCTGAGTATTTGGCACAATAGGGAAACCTTGCGTACGCAAGACCTACGCAAGGCCTATTGGCGCCACCTCTGTGTAGTTTTCGCAACACAATCCAAACAAATCGTAATGGGGTAAAAATCCAATACAATAAAGGGTTGTAGAAACTAGTTCTACTACTATCAGATGGCATGCATATAGCAAATAACTACGAATAGTAAGGGACATCACTAAGTGTCCTCCATCTGTAAACGCCTTATTTAAATAAGGACTAAAACAAATCAAGCTAAAACAGCTATTCTCCTGGCAATATGCCGCGCCGAGCGCTGAATTACAAAGCAAAATTTGCCGTATTTTGTCTAACACAGTTAGAATCAAAATACAAGGATTCGGATTGCAACGAAAACTACGAGGAAATACTAAGACCACACATCGTAGGATGCCACTAATTGCAGACC
Source organism: Pogonocherus hispidulus (assembly GCA_963924545.1). Taxonomy (NCBI): domain Eukaryota; kingdom Metazoa; phylum Arthropoda; class Insecta; order Coleoptera; family Cerambycidae; genus Pogonocherus; species Pogonocherus hispidulus. The sequence goes on along the minus strand of OZ004698.1, from coordinate 42,441,005 downwards.
GGTTTCGACCTTTTTATGATCTCATCAGTGCAATATAAGTGAGCATACCGACGAATGCGAAGACCTGAGTATTTGGCACAATAGGTAAACCTTGCGTAGGTCTTGCATACGCAAGGTTTACCTATCCTAGTCCTTATTTAAATAAGGCGTTTACAGATGGAGGATACTTAGTGATGTCCCTTACTATTCGTAATTATTTGCTAAAAATATAATAGGTAACTACTACAATAAATAAAATAGGAGAGTTTACTAGTTTTCGCAAGTTACATACATGCATGGTACCAAGATGACCTTATTCATACCAAGATCACCAAAATTATTTTTTTATGTTTAATGTACGTTTTGCTAGGAAATATATATCCTAACTAGAGTTATTAGATATGTATAATAGAAATTCAATTGGAGTTTTTTAAAGTAATGGCGTTCTTGCTCTATTCATATAGGTAACCAGCTAGGTAACTAGTTAGGATAGTCAAAGTTTAGATAAGAGATCCACTTTAGTACTCAGAAATACTTTTAAAGAACCAAAATAAAAAAATTTAAAGAATGACTGGTAATTTATTGAACAAAATTATGATTATTACGAGAACTTTGAATTTTGATAGCCCTGCTTAAGCAGTCTTCATTCGTACAACAAATTAACAAAAATATATACCTGGTAGAGTGGCGCATAAGCTTCGTGCCATAAAATTGAGTGAATATATAATTTTCTTAATTTTTGGTATTATATCCTTTTATGTGAAGGAGATGCCGAAAACAACTACTCCACGGGACACATTGCCCGTGGAATAGTCGTTTTCGGCATCTCCTTGAAATAAATAAGTAGGATTGTTTTTCTCAAAAATAATAGAGGTCACTGCTCTAATGATACCTGCGGAAAAGCAGGTCGCTATTTGTCTGGCCGCAATTAGACAATAATTGTCAGACGAATAATAATGATATCTCTATCCCTAATTCTTAGTTGCGTTCGGTAATATGCTCACGGATGCGACGAGATTATAGTCACGTGATTCCAGATGAGACGGACAAATAGAAAATAAATGAACGAAATCGATTGCATAAGGCATAATATAACCTCACCTTTTCTGTTTTGACTTTGTTGACAGTTTGTTTATATTCTATTTCGAATTACTTCAATAATGAATATTGTAAAATCAACCATTTTAAATGCAGTTCAAGGATATGAAATAATAATTTTTGAAGATGAAGATGAAGAATGTAGCTACAAATTGTTTGGAAAAAAAATTAAAACTTCGCTGAAGAAACTGTGCCAATTTTTTTCTGCCAGGCAGTTTAAAGAACATTTTAGAATGTCTGCGGAAACATTTGAGGACTTCTTTGGAATATTACATTACAAAATTACCAGTTACAACTTCAAAAAGTCAATGACAATTGACAACCATGACCACCACAACCTCACAAATTCAGATTAATTTTTCTCCTCGGCCGAAATGCTTCGAGCAAACAGATCTTGCTCTGATCGATCTGATTTAATTTCTGAACGATCAAGATTTACCTCCCCTACCTCTAGATGTAATTGATGAACGATGCGGACTAAAAAGATCAATCTGAGGTAATTACCGAACACCACACTTATCTTAATGATGAGCCCGGAAGTCAAAGACTTGTATGGGAGAGGAAGCGGCATATTATTATTTTGCGGGCCGCGAGTGCGCCAAGGAACGAGTTATGATGTGATAACTTTAACTACCATTTAGTGCGAGAATAAGGAAAACCTGGAAAACCTTTTTAATTAAAGTGTACAGTATGTTATCAGCCATTTATACATTGATATTGCAGTACTAGTTGCATATTAAGAACGCTACCAGTTTTATGCACACAGATTTAATAGTGGAGTATTTAAAAAAAGTTAACCACAGTGAGATTCGAACCGTCGTCAACCGCAGAGAATGATTAAAAACTTGACGTCTTTAACCGCTCGGCTACGGAGCTCCTCAAAGAATTGTCTCGTAATAGCTCTGAAGACCTCTTGCACGATAAGGAAGCATGTCTTAACTATTTGAAGTTCAAAAAGTGAGCTTCGAACGTATGAAGAGACCAGAAGAAAACTCTTCAAGTTCAATTTTTTTGGTACAATTTGTTTGTAGTAGTACAGCTTTCTAATACTTTTTTTTTCAGAAAATTAATACAACCACAAAACTTTTTGGGGTGGATTGAAGCCTACGGCACAACAATACAATAAATTACGCTTTTTCAAAACTTCAGGAATTCCCGATGTCACATTTCTATAACCAAATAACATCATGAGAAGATGTTGCAGGATTATCTCATATAATATGAGTATAAGGACGACCTGAGAATAACTGGGTAACTGTAGGGCAAACATTGAGAATTTCTATCGTGAATGCCATATGCAATAGCTGGAGATGCAACATAAAATCAAACCGTTGTTTTACATAAAATAGATATCGATACAATTTTGGACAATATACTTGAATATCAACTATGAACTGTCTCTCGAACAAAATGAAAGGTACAGCAAAATAACCTTTTATTCGTAAGCTAGTTGATCGATTTCAATAACTATTCCTTTATTGAAATTGTATTGTAAATGTACAGTGTGTATCCAGTCTTTGATGTTAATATTTTCGCAAATGAAAAGTGTTGTGGTTGGTGGAATAATGTGAAACATATTTTCATAATTAGCTTAGTAAATTTAGATACTAATATTTTTTGAAAGTCATTATTTTGGAAAAGTCATATTAGAAAATTCTTATTGGAAAATGGGTTTTGTAAGAATATTCTACACCCATTAAAATAATGATACATCAATTTCGATTTAAAATATTAGCTTCTATGCACCGTGTCTCAGAATATTATGAAACCGAAAACAAGTATAAATAATTTTTTTATTTCAATTTCAGTTTTTTTATCTGGCATTATCATGGCCATGGCATTAATAGGGTTAGGCATTATCTGAAAGTCAATCAGTGAATAGTTTTTAACCAAAATTGGTATATGTGTGTTTTGTTGGTCCTGAAATAATCCTTCTGTATTACTTCTTCAATAAAAACAAAAAAAGAAGACTTTCAATCGGATACAAAGACAAAAATATCCTACGTTTGGTCCGAGTTTTCGGACATACTACTTTCTATCTTACTAATCCGCTTTTGCACTATAGAAAAACCACTTTACACAGGGTGTATAAAATTATAACGGTTTTAGGTACCCTAGTTTAACGATCAGACTCAATCATCATAATCCGATTTCCGATTTAATCCGATCGTTACAGAAGGGTGCCAAAAACAGAGGGTTATAATTATATACAATGTGGTTTTTCTAGTGTAAAAAAACACATCAGTAAGATGCATAGAGTTCCATATGAGATACACCCTACGTAGAAGTTGGTATTTTTAAATTTTGTTTTTAAATACAAACTTTCTGATAAGACCATGTAACTTTTGGTATTACAAAAAACACAAAATCAACCAGCATTGGGTCGGATTGACCCAATAAGTGTAACTTCCTCAATCTTAAGTGTAACTTTCCTTAAGTGTGCCTCAAGCTAAACTTTTGTATTTCGTAGGACGCTCTTTTAGGAAAAGGTGTCTATTCTCAGCTTGTTCCTGCGGAGGGCAATTACCTCCCTTAAGTATAGCTTAAAGATAATTATAGGTTAGATATCAATATCTTGTCAGTTTTGTTAAATCATTTCTCACTTCTAAAAATTAAAAAGTATGGTCAAAGAAGAATTTTACGTAGATATAAATCTGCAAGTAATGAGTTTATTAAAAAAATATCGTTTTGCCCAGGACTGTGTGTATAATATTAAATATTTAAAATATTTAATATTATGTACTGTATATACTGCTGTGCTCTTTCACTAATGTACTAAGTGATAACTTCTCTGATCGAGTGTAGGCTTTCTTTTCCATGATGAATGTTACCGGTAACAGAAACTAAATATGTTTCTTTTAACTAATTTTATCTCATCAACTCTTAACATATATTTTTCTTCCAACCATACGAATAAGACACTATAACATTAAATTATTTTGTATAAAAAGAGGGTCATTTCGGGACTGTTTGAGATCGCCATAGCAACTGTACAAAAAAGAGATTATTGTACAGTTGTGTCAGTTGTACAGTACCCAAAAGTAATTTGACATTGACATTGGATGTCACATAATATATTGAAGTTTAATTAAATGGAAAAATATAAACAGATAGTGACTCCGATGAATCGGTAAGCTGGAGATGCTAATTAGAAGCGCTTGGAAAAAATATTATGTTAAACTCGTACAAAAAATACGTTTTCGGGACTCGTAAAATTGCTGGACTCCGCTACGCGTCGTCCGGTAACTCTTTCCCTCATCCCGAAAACGTGTATTTTTAGTATTGAAAATACTTCTGGGCGCGTGTATATGGGAGCTGTCTTAAAATATTAACTCTTAGCGATATGCAAATGCGAGCGACCTCGACATGGTGACGTGCTCATGGAGACGACCTAGCTGTGTTGTTATAATAAGCAGTCTATGTTTATGTTTGGGTTACATGGTTCCTTGACTTACAGAGATTGCTTGGTTGTATCACGGTAGTGGGCCCTTATAATTCGAGCACGTTGAATAAAAAACTTCCCAGTACATGTTAGTGATTTACGAACTAATGTAGAATGTAAAATAAACGTTTGGTATGTACTGATCGTTGTAGTAGGATGAACATGTTTTCGACTAACATATATACAGGGTGGACTAAGAGGTATATACAGGGTGATTGATTAAGAATAAGTAATCTCTAAACTGGAAGATTTAGTTTTCTAGATACGTCAAATGAAAGGTTTCGGTATCACACTCTGTATAAATTATAAATATAATGAACTATGAAATGTATAAAGTGCGTATCAAAAATAGTTGTGTCTGGTATTTTCAATACGCCTACGATATTTGCGTAAGATGCAAGATCCGTGAATTTTTATACTAGGTAAACAAATAACTATTATAGAACTATTATAGGACTATTTCTAATATTATTTATTAGTTTATTTAACTGTTACAGTTAAATAAGTTATAGTACATATTTCTTTATATAGGAAGTAAGCCAAAAGTTAACTAAGGGATACATTGTTAATGAAATTATCAAATATTAGGGTTCAATAAATTTTTATATTTCCTCGTTACCTATTATCCTAGGTATGTAAAGGAATAACCTTATTATTTTTAAGACATGTCACAAACAACTACTTTGTTTGAAACATGCACCGACCAACATTGAATTACAACGACATATTTATATGAGGTTATATGAAGATATGTTGTAGATTTTTTTTTATATAGATACAAAATATTATTTCCGAGATGCAGTCTCGGAAGATACTCTCTTTTCATCATCTCTTAAAGATGCTGAAAAATGTAGCTATACCGACTGATTTCAAAATCATGTTATAAAATTTCCACGTAAAATGAATCTGAATATTCAATGTAGATGTAATTAGGGAAGCTGATTCAATGTGGACCAGATATTTCTATTACCTTATTCTTACCAAAACTTATTTTCCAAAACTTTTCGCTATCACGAAAACACGGTTAACAGTGTAATTTTCAATTCTGATAAAAATAGACCACTATAAAACTGAAATCATCTATTTATCCACCCATATCATGCTGCTACCGCTCATAAATCCATTTTCTCTTGAAAAATTCACGTACACGGCGCGGTCGGTCCGTTTAATCCAGCTGTCCTTATTAGATTATTGTTGTGTGTAATAAAATATCTATGAAAGGAAAATATGAGCCCACTTAATTGAGCGTTTAAACATTTATATGCGCCATAAACGTTATTTATTTGCCAAGGGAGACGTTTGCTTTTTTGCCGCGAATTGTGTAAGAGGAATTTTTTAGAGGTTTATTTACATACATCTAACGCACGCAGACTTACACATCAGGTTAATAAAATACGTTATGACCTTTAAAGTTTTTATTAAGAAATTATTCGACGTAATACTTACTCTAACTTCTGAGTAGTATGTGAATATATGATAATGTATGCGATATTTGGTGTAAATATATGCAAATGGTAGATAATTCAAGGCAGTAGAAATACAACTATCGGAATATTCTTATTAATATGGAAATTTTAGTTCAATTTAAAAGTAAATACCTCATTTCATGGAATTTTGATACCTGGGGGTGCTGTTTTTAGGAAAGAAATATATTTTATTTATTGTGATGTATAATTATCAGCAAGACCACAAAAATGTGGCTCAGTCGATGATGCATCTGACTTGTTAGTTTTTTGATTTAGTTAAACGTTATACCCACATCTATAACAATATACAGGGGTTCCGTTTAAACATTGTCACTGACCACGAGAGGCTACGAGAAAATCAATGATCCCAAAAGATGTTTAAAAATACTAAAGCGTTAGTTGTTCTAAAAATTGTCACGGTTGTAAATAAGTAAACAAAATTAGTGGTACAATATTTCTCCCCGAAGATACTTTGGGATTACCAGCAAGTTTGTCCGACAGTTGGTAGAAGGATTTGCCTTATACAACATACCGTCAATCAACCTGAAGTTCTTCGCATGTCTGGCTACCCTTATAGAGACATCTCCAGGACGCTCTATGGTCCTCAGTAGTTCTTTCAGTGAGGGATCGGCCTGCTGTTCCTTGGCAATATAATCTAGCTGAAGAATAAATGTAGGTACGTCATCTACATCATCTTTCTTGCCATAAAATGTAGAAATAGGGCTTCCTGACAATGAATCGGCATCTTTTAATGCCCATCTAGCTAGTCTGCCTATGGCGTCCTTTGTAGACTTTATCCATCAGAGGGCCTGGAGATCTGTGACAATTTTTATTGGTCTCCCATATACCAGATGCCTCTGCCGACTTGTTACAGATCATATGCCAGCGAGTGCCTCCAAATGGGTTATGCTATAGTTGGATTCGGCTTTTGACAGGCTCCGGCTGGTGTATGCTACTAGCTGCATCTTGCTATCCTCTTCTTGCTGTAATAATATTGCTCCGATACCTATAGTGCATGCATCTACCTGCAGCTCGCAGTCTTTATTTGGATTAAAACGCTGCTAACTTTCCTTCAGTATTTGGAACGCTGCTTTTCGCTTTTCGTTCAGAACCACATTCGAACCCGGTTCTTTTTTTTATTGCTAAATGCAGTGGGCTTGCGATGATGGATAAATCTTTCACAAACTACCTGGAATAATTACATAGACCGACAAAGCTTTGGATGATTTTTACTGTTTTCGACTGGGAAAACTATTTTGTGACTCTTAACTTGTCTTCATCCGGAGCTAGTCCATCACCACGTGTCCTAATAATTTAACTTCCTGTCTTGCATATACACATTTACTTGGTTTTAACGTAAGGTTTGATCGCCTCAATCATTGGAATACTTTTTCAAATTTTTTTAGGTGCTCCGTCCATGTCCTGGAAAAGACATGATATCATCGAGGTAGAATTGAGACATCCTTCCATTTCATCCCTTCGAATACTATAGTTTGTCGGACAAACTTGTTGGAAATCAAAAAGTATCTTCGGGGAGAAATAATGTACCACTCATTTTGTTTCCTTTTTACTACCTTGACAATATATTGAATTTTTTTGATAATTTATTAGAATCCAGCAGGTACCTGTATGAAGTGAGCTAAAACGTTTATAATCGAAGCTGAATTCTAAAAGTTTATATTATTTGATTATATCTGATAAATAATATATCCGTTTTACTTTTGAAAAGTTACGTTCCACTGACAGATTTGTAAATGGATAAACTGATTCGTCAAAGCAGTTTTATGCATACCGATTATAGTTTAAATAAGTTAGAAATTACTGGTAGGATTCCCAAAAGATACATGATTGATCTATGGAATAGAGAAAACAAACTGTCAGTGTGCTCTATAATAAACTAATATCAACTCCAACTTTGTTTTGTGAAATGCATTAGTATCCGCAGTTTTCCTTTTACATATTTATTAACGCCAACAATTCCAGAGACTAATAAAATTAGCGAGAATATAAAATGATGCTACTAGTATTTTTGAGCCATTCAAAAACGACTACAGATAATTTATGGTTTCTCTTTAAATTAATTAATGCAAGAATAAAGAAATTGAAAACGTATCTCCTCCGAATATAATTATTTAGGCACTGGTTTCTCCATAAACATACTCAATGTTCTTTGTACAAACATATCGGAAAAATCACTGTAGAATATACAGGGTGTCCCAGTGTGAGTATACAAAAATTTATCAGGGGGTGGACCAGACCAAAATAAGAATAAAATTCTTACAAAAAAAATTCTCTGATGCACGCCTAACGAGTTACAGAGTGTTATTTTTGGGTGACCTGTGGTGGCCTTGGCCTACTCTTCCTTATGACTTCCTTTGCATGTATTTTTCTGTATTTACACTCAGTTTACTCGAAAATGGATCATTTTAGAGCTGTGTAACAAGAGCACCTTTTTTGTTCAGAATTGGTAGTCGATTAAGGAAAACTTAGGCAATTCACGAAAAAGTAGGATATGCAAGAGGTATGAAGACAAACTCATAAGGAAGAGTAGGCCTAGGCCACCACAGGTGTCAAACAGGAGTTAAAACCACAGGAGTTAAACAAACACCATGTAGTTTTAATGATTTTTAATAGATGTACACATCACCCAAAAACTACCTAAATCTACGAAACGGCTTTTAAGTTATTGCGGAAAATTATTTGTTTTTTTCCAAAATAACACCCTGTAACTCGTCAGACGTGTATCAGATTTTTTTTTATAAGAATTTTATTCTTATTTTGGTCTGGTCCACCTCCTGGTAAATTTTTGTACGCCCTGGTACGCCCCCTAGTATATTATATTAAAATTCGGTATATTTGTTAAAACATAATGTGTGTGTAAACAATTTTATTTGATGTAATTTTAAGTATGTTAAAGGTTAATATATCTTATTCACTACTTATATAATAAGTTATCAAATTAGACATTAACAAATTTGTTGATATTCTAATGATGTGCTTTAAGATAAGTATATATCTAATTTTAAAACAGGTTCAAAGAATTAATGTGTCGAAAGAATGATTCTAAGAGAAACTAGACGACAATGTACACCTGGGGACACACTCATCTGTTGAAACAATCCAGAAATAGTTTTCTAACATCACAATCTATAAGTACCTCTAGTTCTCATTGTAATTATAGGTTGCTTGATAAGATATATTCTAATAAAAACGAGCAATGTAATGTTTTTTTTTCACTTCCTACGTTAATTTGAACATTATTTTAGTATCAAATCATGCTCTAATTCTCTTTTATTCCTTCGCAAAATGTACTTAGATAATAAATTACACATTTCAACAAGACTCATCTACTTTAAGTTTAATCATCTCTCCTACTGTTTCTCCTACTGTATCTCCTACTGTTTCCTATAGATACCAATGATTATTGGAGTTGTCAAACTTTTACACCTAAAGTATTTCCGAATATTACCGTAAAACCATCATATAATGAGATGTTTCATATAAGTATCTATAATACTCTGTAAATCTTGTTTAACAATTTAACTCTGACTAATACTCGAGTTAGAAAGGATGAGTTACTAGCTCCAGCAGAGGCTCGCCCGTCTACCCCAACGTTATTAAAATATGAGGCAAATTTATGAGAAACTACTTCTTTCTCACAGCAAATGTCACTTTTATGCATATAGACCGAACTCGGGGTGCCTCCTCCATCAGAGGGCTCATAAAAATCAAGGATTTAACACATATTGCATTTTAATGAATAAAAGTGTCACACGCACGTACTGTGATATACGTTCTTAAATTTATAGCTTTCATAGTTAAATCAGCAGGATATTCATATGTGACGACAGCTCGTTTTTTAAGTTTCTACATGACTAACGCTAGAATCCAATCAAAACTATGTTTCAAACTTAGTTATGTTTTTCTTAACATACATTTATTATTCACTGGTCACCGGCTACTTGTAATATACAAAATTTGCTTACTTAGGTCGGTACTTATTTAAACAAAAGTTAAAAATAGTGGATCAAAAGACAATTTTTTTCTATACTGGGAATTTATTTATTATACTCTATAAAAATATTGCAGGGTTATACTCAGCTATGTATAAGAAAATAGTCCATAATAAATAGATATCACCCAGGGTTTCTATTATACCACAAGCTTCATAGTACCATTCAGTAGTACCGCAAGCTTCACAGTATGTTCTGGATGGAGTCTGCAGAGCTCGATATTTCGTCTGTTTTTCCTCCTCTTTCAAGACAATGTTGGTCTCGGCAGGAGCCGAAAACTCAATGACAAATAAACATTGTCTTGAGCTGGTGGTCGAGGAGGACTTCATCAGGTTTATTGGCTCGATTCTGCCTGAGCGTAGTAAATGAGTAGTTCCAATAAATTCGGCACCTTTCATTCCCCACAATGGACTCAATATCCCCCGGAGCGTATGGCAGCACTGGTGTTTCGTCTATCTCGAATGAGTGCCGTAGAAAGTAGTAAAGCACTCGTAAAGCCGCATTGTGTCTATGAGTACAGGCCGAGACTGCATATGCCGGACAAGCGGATAGTAGATGCATAAGAATTATCTCCGGCGCCCTATGGGAGGCCCTACAGTTGACATAATATTATTTATTATTAATATAGATTATTATTATTATTATTATTATTACTATTATTATTATTATTATTATTATCATTATTACTTATATTAGGTGCCTAAACTTTGTATTTCCGTTTAATAAAGGCGAATAAAGTTTTAATCATAATTCATTTCCGGACACTACAAGCAGGTCCAAATAGGCACAAAATGTCAATAGGGGAATATCGGAGCCAAGCTATAAGAGTTCCTGAATAAACTTTGGCTGATATTACAGAAATTAAAGCATTTTACGAGCTGCTGAAATAACAGCAGAAACCGACTCGATGTTTACTTTACAACAGCCAAACTTCTGTTATTAACTGGACAAATATTATAGAATGAATGATACATAGTCAGCGCCCTTTCCATCGCAAAAGTATCGGAATGCTCTTCAACACAATTTCAGATATTATGTTGTTATGCGCCAAATATGTCGATTCAATATATAATGATGAAAAATTCTATTCTAAGTAAATTCTGTAGCTGCCGTTTTGTTTATTTTGTTAAGGAAAATCGTTTCCTAAATTGGCAATGTTTTCAGGACACTTTTTCCACTAAATAATACTTACATGCCATTTTATATCAAATTTAATGTCCAGGGTTCTACTTTTCTTCCTACGTTCTCTAATATTTTCATGGTTAAAAACTTGTTTTTTTAGGTATACGGCATGAGCCAATTATTATGTGGTGCACACACTTATACAGGCTGTATGTCAGACTTAAATTAGGTTTTATAAATGAAAAATCTTGTACTGGGTGTTCGCGTATATTTTGACCCCTACCTACAGGGGTTATTAACCTTCCGTAACTGGCGCGCGGACTCACACTCCGCAAGTATATGCTTTCCTAATTTATTTGAATTTTTCTCACTTCACGCCCCCACCACTTTCAGTATTCCTCGAGCATGCTGCGATTGTTCTCTGTGCAACGTGAAACCTGCACAAGTGCCTTTGTTTGTTTTTGATACCTAATTGCGGAGTGAGAGTCCGCTGCCAGTAAAAATTACACAGATTTCTTGCAGTTACAAATTTGCAATATTGGGTGATTTTTATTCTTATTTCACAAAAGGTAAGGAATATTGACCTCAAATTATTGTTTTTTGACTACTGGTTATACTATAGATGACATCCTAAGAGAAAGAACAAGAACAACTGCACATGCTGATGTTAAAGTGCGTCAATGAAAATGAGGGTACTGAGGAGGTACCAGACGACGACGATGAAGACAGTGAAGAGGACGTTGTAGAGACACAAGACTCAGAAGAGGAAATTGAAGACATTCCATATACCAAAGTGGTAGTTCGGCCTTCTCTAGAACCCCACTTTGTTGGAAATGACAAAACCACCAAGTGGTCAAAACACGTTCCTCCCACAATACGTAGCAGAGCAGCAAATTTGATAGCTCGTCTGCCGGGTGCTAAATCTGTCGTGAAAAATTTGAAAACACCTTGGGACATTTATATACCTATTTATGTTTATATACAAAGCAACACCAAAGTGTTAGTTCATTGTTTGTTACATTTAGAATGATCATAGCATATCAATAAATAGTAAGATTTACTTTACCTAACTCCTTTCTAGTTTTGTATTTTTTCCTTTGTAGCAAGCAATATGAATAAATAAACATATTATATTTATCAAAACGTCTCCTCTTTTCCTTATAAAATGCAAATTGATGTGTATCACTCTTTTCACATGCCGAAATACTGTGCGGACTTAGGCTCCACCGCCAGCAACGTTGCGTTGAAATAATGCGCCAGTCACGGAAGGTTAAGAAAGTTAGAAAAAAAGTTTAAATACAAAAGTTGTTTGGTTTTTCATGTATTATCTTTTAGATAGGTCGGAAAAAAAAATTGCATGTCATAAACTTGGGAAAACCAATTGAACATAATATTTTTAAATGGGACACCCTGTATAATTTTAGACGCTTGGGTAAAAATTTTTTTCCTGATTTCAAAAATATATATTTTGTTGACATTTGCACTGACAGTTTTCGAATTATTCGACAACGAGTACCATAAAAAAATACAAAAAATTAAAAAAAAACTAAAAATATTTAACAGTAGAAACCAACAGTAATAAAAAATATTTAACGATTTTCGATGTAACCTCCTTAGTTATTTAAACATTTTCTAATATTTTCATTTTTTAATATTTTTTTATGATTTATTGTAAACATTAAATATTATTAAAGATTTCGAAAACTTTTTTTCCAAGTGTCTAAAATTATACAGGGTGTCCCATTTAAAAGTATTATGTTCAATTGGTTTCCTCAAATTTACTACATGCAATTTTTTTTTTCGACCTAGCCAAAAGATAATACGTGAAAACCAAACAACTTTTGTATTTAAACTTTTTTTCTAACTTTCTTAATAACCCCTGTAGGTAGGGGTCAAAATATACGCGAATACCCTGTACAGTCATTGTAGTTTTTTTTGGGATTACACCACCTGTAAAATGATAAAAATAGAAACCAGAAGTATTCAAAATAAATACTGAAAGTTATAAAATACTTGATATTATAAACTTAATCTTTATTTTGAATATTTCTGTATTCCTAACGCCTCACTTTTGTTTTCTAGTAAAAATTGTATATACTTTTGTTACTACCAACTCGCATTGGTTGTATGATATTTATCTGAAAATACGTTTTGTAACTATGAAAATATCTGAGAATATGCGAAGGGGAAATTTCTAGGGCTCGCACCCCATTGGAAATTCTTTACTTTCAACAATTTAGAGCCGGATACATTTTCTTTGACTCAGCTTCTTCTACAGTCATTGCTCCTTTCCTCTCCGGAGCCGCCTAAATAAATTGCTTCCTGAATAACCTTTCGTCGTGTGCGTCAAAAGATCCCGATGGGCGCCCCACCGCGCGCCCCTGATTGTTACATTATTCTTGCGTGATGCTTCAAAGGGGAATGATTCAGTAACTGCTCCCTTTTCGATGGTGTCTTGTCGTCATATACAAATTTAAACAGAAATTGATATCGTCAAAGATTTATCTTTACGAGCCGCCACAGCGCTTCGCTAGCCTCGGCTTAATAAAATTATACGACTTGGCTGATCCGGAGTTACGAGATTGGGAGAAAGGGCGGGTGTGTGGGACGGGATTTTCTGGTTAATTTTTAAATTCGGAGTGCCTACTAGGTATGCAGATTGTTATAGCTAGGAAATAAAATTTATTTGCCAAATAATGCGGTATATATACCGAGGTTTAAAGCTAGTTAACGATCCCAATAATGTGGTAAAGATAACTTTCCATTTTAGTTTATTCTGTACAGAATTTAATTTCTAACTAGTTTCGGGCTATTTAATCCATCAACAGAGAAAGTTAATGTTATGAAGGTATGCAAAAGAAAACAATCACGTTTGATAATGTAAGAAAACGTACATGCAGATCCTCAATTTATAGTATTTCAAAATGTAATGCGGAAGCTAGGCAGGTATATCTACTTGGCTAACAAATTTAATGGCGATGCGATAATAAACAAGTTTCAATATTCAGAATGTAATATTTTTTTATTTAGTGTGCAATTGAGTCTAACTGTGAGTACGCCCGGTTTTTGACTTTTTATTACTACTTAACATACCATTTTTCGATATCAATATATCTTCAAAATGGAGTTTTAAGTTACCAAGTTTCGGGAATTAGGTATATCTTACACACTGACTATATATACAGGGTGTCCCAGTTTTGTGCTGACAAAAATTCGGTAACATGTAGAACGAGTAAAGATAATGGGACTTTGCTATATAAACTTATTTTCAAATATGTACCGTTTCCGAGATACAGGGTGTTGAAGTTGAAAAAAAAATTTTTTTTTTATTTATATCTCTGACAGTAATAAACCAATTCTTTTCAAATTTTATTTATTAGATGCTACTATGAATCTTTACTTCCACAAAAAATTTCAGTTTGAAAATTTTATTATAATAATTATTTTATTTAGAGATAATTCAAAACATGATTTGTAATATTACAGAATTTTGAATAAAACTAAAAAACCACTGATGAAATTTAGTTAATCTATAAAATATTTATGTTATTGCATATTATACAGTGGTTTTGGGGGCAAACTTTTTACTGGTGGTGTAATCCCAAAGAAACTATGAGTCATTTTTAGAGTAATTCCAGTTACTGCGTTTTTAACTGCTCGACGTAATTCTTCTGCAGTTTCATACAATCTTGCATACCTACCCTTTGTTTTTTAGATAACCACACACAAAAGCTAGCAGGCCATATAATTGGCTCTCAGTTTTGAACATACACATATTATTATACATGGTGCGAATTATACATGATACAATGCGAAAATCCAATATGGTGTCGATAAGTAAAACAAAAGCTGAATATGCTCGTGCAAAATCTGATAGGACTAAATTTTTTTAGAGACCAATTTTAAAGTTCTTGCTGACTGCACCTGTCCTGAAAATTTGATGAATGTATCTTTTACAATAACCGCGCTAAGGACGTTTCCAGCAAATGCACATTTTTAGTTTTCACCCTGCATATACTTAAGAGAAGGAATTCTTCGAAATATAATCCTGTATTCTTTTCGGATCTAAAACTGACCAACTTTTTCCAAATTTAACGAAGTCTGTATTTGTCTCCGAAGTCGGAGGATGTTTTTAAATAAAGGCTTATTAAATATTTTACCGAGTTTGTCTTTATAATGATTTTGATTCTCTTCTTCAAATAGCTGGGCTACCTTCATTAAATTTAATGGGCTTAAACTGGACACAGTGTATAGTATACAATTAAATAATTTAGTAAAGATTAGAAAGAAATTAATATATAAAAATATATTAAGTTTCTAGTTATATTTCTAGAAACCAGTTTTACTGAAAATCTAAGATTTACTTAACGTTCTCGGAAAGGTGTTCATTCTTATCTAGAACCAGCATAGAATGTGAAAACCTACTTATGAAAGAGTAATCTATTTATATAACGTATGAAAAGTTTCTTAGAATCATACGAAGTTCCTATTGACCTTTCGTACATTATGCCATTATTATAAAGGTCACCAGCTCGGAAACGAGTACAGAAACTACGAGACCGTAAGCCTCTTCACTCAATAGTATAGAAATACAATAATGAAGAACTATAACATATCGCCAGGGAAATTGTAATATAACTTTAATTGGTTGTTGAAGTGATACGCGGGTAAATACCTACAAGTTAGGTAACAAGTTATCAATGAACACAAACAACAAAAAACTCCAAAATTCAATAATCAATGAAACTTACTTAATTGAAATTTTGGTTATTGATGTATTTTCATGAAGCGAAAATAATGACTATACTATACAAATAACGGAGAAGTTATTCGATCATTGGCATTGCGTAAATCATTATTATATATTATTTTTAATAACTTTAATAACTAATAGTTTCTTTGACCGAAGAACTTCTACGTTAGAAAAATAAGTGATATTATTCATAAATTGTATAGAAAAATATCTACAAAGTGTAAATGACAAACAATCAATAACATCAGAACGTTAACAAATAGAACCGTAAAAATCGCACAAAATATAAGCTGTATTAAAAAAAATAAATACCTAATAAAAACAAAAATTAAACTCAGATGCATAGACAACTGTTTTATTTTTACTTGTTATTGGTAACCAAATTTTGAAAAGTTCAGCACTGAATGGTGATTAGGGCCTTCCAACGTAAATCGTTCCTGAGGCGCTATTGCAGCCTACTGAATAATAATATGCCGCCCCTCTCCCACACAAGTTTAAGACTTTTAGATTTGTATACTTCCAATTTTTAGTTTGAGTACTTATGATTTGATGTTTTTATAATTTTACAGTTGGTGTATTATCAAACGATTTATTTGATCAATCACAAAACTACTTTTATAAGTTGGTTTCACGCATTACTAATAAACTGTTGTGTGTTAAAAAATGTGTTTATTTTTCTTCTCTATCTTGAAGGGGGTTGGAACCTTTGGTGTGAAGATAACACTGATGTAGTTTTCCGTAGTTTGACGTAAATTTACGAAATTAGCTGTAAAGACTGCAATCAACGGTATATTGGACAAACTAGAAGATCAATTGGAACTAGATTTAGGAACACATGGCTCATCCCAAATATGGTAGATCAGATATGTTCACAAAACTACTTTTATAAGTTGGTTTCACGCATTACTAATAAACTGTTGTGTGTTAAAAAATGTGTTTATTTTTCTTCTCTATCTTGAAGGGGGTTGGAACCTTTGGTGTGAAGATAACACTGATGTAGTTTTCCGTAGTTTGACGTAAATTTACGAAATTAGCTGTAAAGACTGCAATCAACGGTATATTGGACAAACTAGAAGATCAATTGGAACTAGATTTAAGGAACACATGGCTCATCCCAAATATGGTAGAACAGATAAGTCTAGTGTCGCCCAACATGCGTTTGAGAACAACCATAAAATAGATAGTAGCAATTTAAGACTAATTAATTAGGAATGTAAGAAATTCCAGACAGCTGGATGCATCTGAGAGTTTGGAAATTTTAAAGTGTAAAAATAGTATGAATAGTGACAGACTGCCAATCCCATACAGCCCGCTTTATTGGTTAGTAAGTCACGCGTCACTAATCCGTCGCGACGGTTCACCGAGCCGTCGCAACGGTTCACCGAGCTGTCGCAACGGTTCACCGAGCCGTCGCAACGGTTCACCGAGCCGTCGCAACGGTTCATCGAGCCGTCGCAACGGTTTACTGAGCCGTCGCTACGGTTCACTGAACCATATAAATAGTTTAGGTGTAAATAGGACACAGTGCTAGCATAGGTTTAATTTTAATCATCGCCAGATGATACCAACCTGGTTGGTGAAACGCGCGTCGAGTGCAGTATATGTTATGGCAAAACTACGTCACTGTTCTCTTCTCTAGAAATTGAGTTCCATCATAAAGTTAATAAGTTAGCATAATCTTAAAAGCATCTATCTCTGCAAAATGTACCTTAATATATTTGTTACTGCTGCTTCCACATGACGTTTCTCAGTTTGAAAGACGAGCGGCTAGATGAGTAAACATCTACATAATTCAAACATGAGACATGTTTATTAATTCGATTCCTGTATTAAAGCTAATGTATTAGAAGTTGGGTAATTTGAGTTGTTAATGTAAATGGGAACTAAAAGTATCACCTAATTAGTTGTTAGCCTAAGAAGTTTAGTTTACTAATTTCATAATTATGTAAGTTACAAATTTCCCAGGTCGAGCGTAATGAAAATGTAAAATAAGATACACCGTTTTGCACAAGTGTTTGAACTTAATTTAAATGTAGATACCCACTTTCCCATTCAGGTGCGCTGGATTAGATATATTTTGGAACTCTTAGTTTCAAAGCACTTTTAGTATTAGGTATTTATTTAAATGCAAAAGCTAGAGACTTTGATTACCAAATGAAGTAATGTAGTGACCAAATTTTTAGTAAATGGCAAAAATTTTTATGGATTTAATAGAACTAGGTACATCACATAGATGATTTAATGAAAAAACTGAACTGCCGATGTTACCGATGCCGAATAAAAATAGAAGTATATTATGCGAGTTTCTTGGAAAGCATGATATTTTATTTTGAGGAGCAAGCACTAATATAAATCGAATCCAAAAACACATTATACGGTTAATCATGAATATTGGTTTTAATAGTCTACGTACGAATAAATTTAGAGCATGTGGATGTTTAACCATTATAGGTTTTTAGGTATACGAATGTTTGTTGTTTAATTTTAAGTATAAAGAAAAATGTAACTATTTTACATCTAAAAATGATTATAATTTTAAGAAAAACAGTTTCATGTTTCCACGTTAAAAGTTCAGTATTACTGAAAGGGGCTCCACTTCTATGTAGCTCTAAAATGTTGTCAAACCCTTTAAAAATAATATTGAGAAAGCGACTGAAAACTAGTACTTATATACAAAAATAAAAGTAAGTAACTAACTTATGCTGTCATGTGCTTTTTTCTTTGCATTTTCACTTAGCTTTATTAGCATTGTATAATTAATTGTTGTTATTTGCTACAATGCACTAAATTTAGACGATTAGATGGAAGAGCACGAGAATCTCGCCATCCGTTATTTTTTGTAATTTTCACTACTTTTTATTATTATTATTTTTTTTTTGTTGAGATCCAGTCGACCGGTTCTCTGGCTTCGATTCCCAGCGTCGGCCGCTGGTGGTAATCAGTAGCTACTCCCCACGTCCGTGGGGTTAGTAACTACTAAGTCCGGGAATTGTGTGCCCTGAGTAGACGTAATGAGCCCAGAATGACCGCCTTCTGCATTCTTCCGGCTAGAAGATCTGCCGAATCGGTATGTCAGTATGATCTTCAGTTCCGAAAGCAGTGCATCTCTTGCTCCACCGAGGACTCCTATTATCAGTACCACAAGCTTCACAGTATGTTCTGGATGGAGTCTGCGGAGTTCGAAGAGAAGGTCTCGATATTTCGTCCGTTTTTCCTCCTCTTTCAAAGCAATGTTGGTCTCAGCAGGAACCGAGAACTCGATGACACACATTGTCTTAAGCTGGTGGTCGAGGAAGACTACATCAGCCTTATTAGCTCGAATCTGCCTGAGCGTGGGAAATGAGTAGTTCCAATAAATTGGAAATTGGAACCAATAAATTGGTGTGTTAAATACACCATCCTGGTAAGCCATTATGAATCCCTCGGTCTCTGACTTAAGCCCCGCCGCATGACCTTAAAAAAGCAAAGGTCAGCCTTTCGGATAAGCCATGATCTTCAAGACTCTTATAGAAGACACCGTGCAATGGCTTATGCTTATGCAGCTGCAGAAGATTGCGGCCTTCTGCAGCCTTAACTTGGGCTTTCAACTGAATGGGTCCCAACTCGGTGACAAAGTCTGGGTTTCTCCGTTCAGCGTCGAAAATCAAACCAAGTTCATCAGCTGCTCTTCGTGCTGCCTTAAATAGAAATGCTCCAACCTCTGCATTTTATTACTATTATTATTATTATTATTATTATTACTATTATAATAATAATAATAATAATAATAATAATAATAATTATTATTATTATTATTATTATTATTATTATTATTGCATGTCACAAATCTTGATCCATCTGTTACTGAAAATAACCTCGTAGATTATTTGAAACAATTTGTACCTGAAGTGAAAGCAATGGCGCTACCTTCAAGGAACCCGAATACCTACTCATCCTTTAAAGTGTCAGTGCCTGTTTCCGAAGCTCAACGCATCTTAAATCAAGATATTTGGCCTAAAGGTGTTTTGGTAAATTGGTTTTTTCCATCGAGAAGATCCCGAGTTACCCCGATTTCTAGAAAGCATACCAACTAGTAGCCCGTTTTCTGTTTTCGGTATCAATGTCCAAAGTTTGACTAATAAAATCGATGAACTCCAATTATTCTTATGGGACAATTCATTTGATATTATCTGTATTTCAGAACACTGGTTACGAAAAGATCAATTGTCAGGTATCGCCATAAGAAATTATGACTTGATTTCTAGTTACTGCCGCCCTAAAAATAATCAACATGGAGGGGTGGCGATTTTCTCAAAGTCTAGTATGCTTCTTAAGTCTGTTGATGTTGACAGGTTCTGTCTTTCAGTTAATGCAGAGTTCTGTGCCGCAGAATTGGTTAACAGCAATACTGTTATCGTAGCGTTTTATAGATCATCCACTTCGGGTGATGTGGTTAGTGACTACTTGTTGAGTAAATATAGATATATAATAATTATGGGAGACATTAACTTGGACCTTGATGCCAATATTGTACATAGTAATGATATTTGTAACATTTTATCTATGTTTGGAATGACGTTTTTAATTAAGGAACCTACTAGAGTCACTGCGGGTGGTAGTTCCTGTTTGGACAATATCATGACAAATTTTGAATCTGATAGATTTAGTTCTGGTATTTGTGACATTCATTTGGCTGATCATTGCGGTATTTTTATTAATGTCCAAGCAGGATGTGCAGATACCTTCATTGGTTCTACTACAACTAGAATGGTTTTCGAGAATAATATTTGTTTGTTTGCGAGTAAGGTGGGTGAAATAAAATGGGACGCTAATATTTTGGTTCTAAAATGTTCTGATCTTGCTGATATAATGATAGATACCCTGTGTAACATTGCGGAAGCTGTTTTTCCTTTAAAATCTGTTCCCAGTAGGTTCAATGGAATTAGATGGTTCAATGACAAGCTCCGTGAGATGCGCCTTGTGCTACATAACTCTAAGGCTGTCTTTGATAAAAATAAAACCGTTGAAAACTGGAGAGCATATTGCGACATCAGGAACGCATATAAAAAAGCTATCAAATTTGAAAAACGCAGTGCATATGCAAATGAAATTTATAATTCTACTAATAGAGTGAAAACAGTTTGGAACATAGTGAATACTGAAAGGAATTCTAAAAAATCAGTACATAAGTCATATCTTATATCATCCGATGATTTTAATTTGCACTTCTCCAATATTTGTAACACAGTTCTTCAAACAATTGACGATACATTTGTTGATCCAAATGACCTTTTAGTTAGGGCACCAAAGCCGCCTTTTTCATTTTTTATGCCCCCAATTACCGTACAGGAAGTAAAGGAGGCAATTTTTAGCTTAAAAAAGACAGCTGGGTTAGACTATTATTGCCTAAATAGATCTAGGGTCAAGGCATCTCAGGAGTCGTTAATTGAACCATTAACTATTCTCTTTAATAAATGTGTCAATGAAGGAGTATGGCCGGACTCATTTAAAGTTACAAAAATTTTTCCCTTGCATAAAAAAGGCGATCATAATTGTCCGGATAATTTTAGACCCATAGCAACTGTTCCTATTATTGGCAAAATTTTTGAAATTATCATGAAGCGGAATTTATCCAGTTATTGTGAAAGTAAGCACATTTTCTCTGATTCTCAGTTTGGTTTTAGGAAAAATCGTTCTACCCTTAAAGCCTTGCTATCTATGATTGAGGTAATTGTAGAGGGATTTGATGATGGTCTCCATTCAAATGCCACGATGTGTGACCTCTCAAAAGCTTTCGATTGTTTTAATAATTTTGCTGCATAAATTGGAATATTATGGGATAAGAGGAAATGTGCTCAATCTATTTTCTTCCTACCTTTCTAACAGGCAACAGTATGTGAGTCTTAATGGAACCGTGTCCAGCCTACTACAAGTTGAAAACGGCGTTCCTCAGGGTTCTGTCTTGCGACCCATTTTGTTTCTATTGTACATCAATGACTTGCCTTACTCGGTAGATGACTTATCTTGTGTAATATTTGCTGATGACACTACACTAATTGCAAGGGGTGATAGTTCTAATTTGGGTAGTTTTCAACTGGTGAAAAATTGGTTTTCATCAAATAAGCTGAAACTCAATGAGTCCAAGACTCAGCACATTTATTTCACCACTGACAAATGGGCTCCCAAGTCCGAGGCCAAAGTTCTTGGGCTAACCCTAGATACCAGATTGGAATGGTCACCCCAGGTTCAAAGCTGTCATCGCAGATATTCTGTCTGAAGCAATTAAGACGTTCGCTTCCATCTAATGTATTACGCACTGTGTATTTCGCAATTTTCCATAGCCATTTAACATATGGTATCACGTTATGGGGAAATTCAAGTGCTGCTTATAGAGTGCTAATTTGGCAAAAGGCTGCTGTTCGCTCCATAGAAGGTGCTCCTTATGGTACCTCGTGCTTACATCTTTTTAAAAAATTCAAAATTATGCCCCTACCTTGTATTTATATATTCGAGTCCCTATTGCAAATACACCGTGGATTTGACAAATTTCAAAAGCATTGTGATGTGCATTCCTATAATACTAGGAATGCAACAAATTTGATTCAGTCCTATTCTAGGATTCGTACAACGCAAATAAATAAATTGGATGTTGGGTTGTATAATCACTTTGTTCATTGTTTTAACAATGTTAATGTTACTAGTTTGAGTTTTAATAAGTTTTATTTGTGTAAAACGTTTCTAATAGACAAATGTTTTTATAGTGTGAATGATTATTTTAATTGGTCAAATTCTAATGGTTAATGTGTCAGTGACTTCAAATGTACCTTTAATTGTATGTAATGTGGTCGTTAAATAAAGTAAAGTAAAGTAAAGTATTATTATCATTAAATTCTCACTTTTAGAGGTGGTCTTTTATTCTGAGATGACGGGCAATACCAAGTCGTCTCAGAGTCTATTGCTTGAATTGAGGAATGATCGTACTACTCGTATATTACAGGTTTTAGGGATGACAGATTTTTGTACGTTTGTGTGAATGCTTGGATTAAGGTTGAGTTGCTTGAGATGCTCGATGAAAATGTATGGATGGGGGTACGGGGTGATGCCTGTGGTTGAAATGATAAACGGTATAATGACCAACTTTTTTCTGTTTCCATACTCGCCGAACTTCTATTGCTAAATCTGTGTAGGTACTTTGTTATTTTTTCATTATAATTTAGTTTGGATGTTGGTATCATTTGATATGGATATGTCTATCAAGTAGGTGATTTGTTCTCTTTTAGTTTGGAAGACTATGTCTGGTCTATTGCACGTTATTGTTTTATCAGTGTGGATTTCAACGTCCCAGTATAATTTGTATTTCCATTTGTATAATAATAATAATAATAATAATAATATTATTATTATTATTATTATTATTATTATTATTATTATTATTATTATTATTATTATTTTTTTTTTTTTCCTTTTGGCATCGACAGCTTAGGTCATTAGCCTCATCATTATTATTACAATGTAAGTACAATTTCCGTGTATTATAAGCAATATTTTTTTTTTTTTCGGTAGCTGCAGTAAAGATTACAGTTTTGCGAATATATCGATAACTTTGAGGAATGCCAGTAATTTATTAATCGATTCTTTATTATTTGCTAGAATTTTTTGTAAGGTGTTATCTAGGTTCAGCAGTTGTCGAAAGCATGCATATATGGGACACTCTATCAAGATGTGGTCTACTGTTATTGTTACTCGGCATCTAGAACATCTTGGAGCTCTTTCTCCTCTGAGTAAATGAAAGGATGTTAGGTGAGTATGTCCAATTCTAATCCGTGAAATTACTACCTGCTCTCGTCTAGTTAGTTTTAATACAGATTTCCAAGTAGTTACATTTGGATGTATTGTTTTATAACCTGTTTCCTTGGCGCTCCACTTTATTTGCCACTTCCTTTCATATTCTCTTTTAATCTCAACAATGATATCTTTATCTCTTACAGGGATACCATCATCAATATTATTATTATTTGCTGCCAAGCGAGCGAATTTATCTGCCTTTTCGTTTCCTGGTATTCCTACGTGGCCCGGTGTGAAAACGAACTCCACTTTTTTGTTTAAGTGTTTCAACCAATTTAACAGGGTAAGTATGTTTTGGGTTAATGGGTCTGTATTAAATATATTTTTGATTGATTGCAGGGAGCTGAGAGAATCTGTACATTATTATATTATATATATATAATATATTATTATTATTATTATTATTATTATTATTATTATTATTATTATTATTATTATTATTATTATTATTATTATTATTATTATTATTATTCGTGCCGTGTTCGAATAAAACAATTGAAACAACATAAAACCATACAATTCAGGAATTGTATAAGATTCAATTAAGATCTACTATTAACTAATTTAAAAATCTCAAGTTTGAAAACTTTAATGTACACTTTTTTTATATTCTAAAAATTGAATTCATAGAATTCTTCTATGAATAGTTTAAAAATAGTGGGGTATCTTCAACAGTATTAATTATTCATTGTGAATAAATATATCTGATAAACCTAATATAATAATGTTTATCTACATAGACTGAACTTTGTGACGGCAACATTTTAATGATGAACTGGAACTAGATCGCGAGGGGAAGACACTTTGTAGACGTAATATCCAGAGGCAATTTTCTTAGTGCATACAGCGTTTCTGGACATAAAAGTTTCAAAATGAATGCAACGCTTTATCTTGGAACGCATAAAACGTTCTGAAAAACATTGTACACTTTATGAACATCGATCACCGAGGCAATGAAAGCTGAAGTAAAATTTTTATTGCGAAAATGCAAACCAGATGGAAAAGTATTTAGGGTAATGGATAGAGACATCATATGACAAATACGTTATTTCCGTGCTTTAGATAAGTAATAAAGAATGTTCGTCATATATTCTCTTAATAGTTCACTGATTAACTATTATTTAATAAATAATTATTCATGTGAAAGCAGCGTAAGGCTACCAAAACATTATTTCCCAACTAAAAATACATTATCGTGAGGATTTTACCAAACATCAAATGTAATGCCGTTGTGAATACCAATTATTGGCAAATTGGACACAAAAAGGATGATTGAGCACTAATAATGAATATTTGCCATATAAATTTGCAATTTATTTGTAAAAGAACATAACTGGTAATTTAAAGTTAGCAGTTATTTGCAAAGAGCCAATAAAATGTTTTAATGAGCACCAATGTACTATAGAGGGTTATAATTTATGACCAAATATAACTTCAAGAGAGAAACGATAAAGTAATTACAGAAATCAAACGTTGCGATATACCACATATGAAACTTCTCATCACTTCTTGATTCAAATTTCTTTATGTATAAATTCAGAAGATATACAAATCACAAATTGTATTAACACATTCATATAGAGAAAATATATTTAGGGCAGTGAAGACCATAAAAATTTCGTAATCCAATTGCAGAAGTAGATCTGATTTAAAAAGTTTTGTAGCCAAGACAGATCGATATAAAGGAAAACGTGTTTGTCTATCAAATAATGTAAAGACTTTATAAAATACTTTTTCGGAAAGATGATTTCGTCTATCTCATGAATAGAGGGTTATAATTAAAACAAAGTTACGTCATTATGGGGCTCTTCACAGTTTTCAGGAAATTTTTGAATTTTTTGATACCTAACCGAATTTTTCGATTTAAATTAATTTTTTTGTCTTCTGTCAGCGCTAGAATAAAAAGAAGTATTTCTTAACATCAACTTATCCTTTAGTTTCTCATGGAAAAGTTCAGATTGGTCGTCCGACGCTTTTTTCTTGATTTACCCTTATTGCCAACAATTTTTTTTTTAAATATGGCCTTATCTTTCAAAATCCATGTTTTTAACCATTTTTATATTCTAAGTTCAGAGATTTGTGGCTTGTGACGATTTTGGATGCATGTAAGCTACGTATCTGTATTTTAGGTACGATTATTGATTTTAATAAAATGTAAAAAAATGGACCCAATGTTAATTGACTCATGAACCCATTACCATTTTACTTAAAACTGCTTTACGTTACGACAACCATAATGAACTTGGTAATAAGTAACAATATAATAATAAGTAAGACACAAAAAATATAAAATAAATGTTTTTTAAAATATAAATTAAATAGTTGCTCATTTAATTGCAATTAATTATTTGCCTGAGTGAATAATTAATACAACACAAGGCTGTGTTTTTGTTGAAATATTTCTTCCTGTTAGTTGTTATTAAGATATTAATGCCAGGGTTATCATAAAGACAAAACTACATAGAACAGCAATAGAATGTAGCTAAACAAATATCTTTTTGTATCCATTCAAACAATTATTTTTCATTAGATCAGATCTCAAATCCATACTAAATAACGCAAAAATTCAGGATTTTCGAGGCATTGTATAGAAAACAATCATTTTATAGATCTGAAAAATAAGGTACTGCATCGTGAAAAGAAAGGAAAGCGCTTAGATCTGTGATCTAGAAATTTAATAATCTTTAATTATAAATCCTTGTACTACGAATGATCAGATAGATTTTACACTTTCGTCCTTCTTAGAAAAGGCACTAAAAACTCGAGCTTTGCCAGATGGTAGGATCAATCGGGGGTAGGTACTCCTAAACAAATAAATAACTAAAACGCGCTTGGAAACATTTAGTAATAGACATTTACTCTATTGAAAAAGGCATAATAAACCGAAATACTAGTATATAGAGTGTTTTCTATATATTTCTTGGAACATCTAAATGAGATAAATATTTTTGTTAAAACAATTAAAAATTATTTTGTTAAAAATAAAGTTTAAAGAAAATATATCGAATCTAATACAAGTGAAATACTACATTTTATAGATTTAAAGTTTTGTTATGGCGAAATATAATGTTCAAAATACAAATGTTTAGGTTCATAAAAGTTGTTTTCAAATAAAAAATATTGTTTATTTTACTCGAAGCTTCACAGGGGTATAATAAAACTATAAATATTTTCTGTTTGTTTACACTTTCCCAAAGACTTAATAATTTAAAATCATTCTAAAACTCCTTTGTGTAACAGCTACGGATTTTAAGAGGTCTATTCCTTAACTAAATTGTACCCAGGGGAGGTTTTAACGAATTGAAACAGCAATCTCTCCCTATTTTTATTATCTTTTAAATGTGATATATTGCGTACACTATCTGATTTTACAAATACAATTAGTTGATCTTGGTGAACGAGTTTCAAACTGTATAGGAGATTTTATAATGCTAATTTAGTTTAATATAAATATTAATTATTGTCACTTTATTTTATGGGTTAATATTGCAGGTATATACTGCAGTGATGTGAAAAGTGAAAACTTGATAAAATCCAAATAAAATTAGTACTGACCGGCTCCTCTCTGTAAAGGAATATAAATTAGTATCTCTTTCGGAAAGCCTGGAATATGTAATCCGCATCTGATCATTTAGCGGTTGAGTTTTAGTAAGAAAAAACATCCAAATTAAGTTACTGTTACATTTTTTTAATAATCTAAATTTCCCCCGTCTACGTTTGTTATTTTTTGTAAAGCTGTCATTAAATGTGACGTTTTCAATAGCCGCCTTGAGTTCCAAAAGTTAACGTTTATCAGGAAGCGTGTTAAAAGAATATTAGAGCGTGTTAGAAAGAGGGCACTACGGTGTGTTTCTCACCACTACTAACATTCACGATGCCCATTAGGCAATCACGTCGCAACATCGTTCATCGAGTATACTACCTATGGCACTCTGATGAGCGCAAAATAAGCGCGAAACCGGTCAGTGTCTGGTATTTGGTCTCGATGAACGATGTGGCGATTTCTATGGAGATGCCGATGTAATGCAACGCCAGTCGGGGCATATTGCCCGTGGAGGAGTTGCTTTCGGCACCTCCTTCAAGTAAATTAGTAGGATTGTCTTCCTTAAAGACAATAGAGGTCAGTGCTGTAATGGCACCTGCGGAAAAGCACGTCGTTATCTGTCTGTCAGTTTGACAATAATTGTCAGACAGATAGTAGCACAGACCCAAAGAGGGCACTACGGTGTGTTTCTCTCCACTACTAATAGACGATGCTTGTTTAAAAATTCAATAAAAATCGAAAATTAATGAACTGTCAAAAAATTTCCAAAATTAGTGATACGATTTCGATATTTTGTTATCAAAATAGGACTGCTGTACAAAAAACCCCATGATATTTATGTTAATACTGATTTTATTTAGTTCGTGGGGTTGCTCAACTTGCTATGCTCGTTTCGCAAACTTCACTGATAAAATAAAACATTACTTTTAACACTCATACCATAAATATAGCCACTAATAACGGCTACCTAGTATTTCATATCTACTATTTAATGGAAATTGAGAAAAATGTAAAGGTACTAATTCACTTACATTCAGTAGAATTCTTGGATCTGGTCTCTTACCTGTAAGAAAAGAAAAATGTTGTTATTAGGTATTGGATATGTTCAAAGCATTAACCGTTATATTTTTTATAAACATTATTTTTATATATATTTTTGTCATAAATAATAGTTATTTAAACTATGTTACTATTAATCTAATAAGTTTTATACTGTTTTTGCAACACAAGTTAATTTAATATTTGTTAATAATTACTTATATTAAAAGATTGAGTTCCATTATTTGCTTGTATGATGTATCCTTATATCTAGTACCTACCTAAGTATGTATATTAAATCAAGGACTAATTTCAAATAAAATTTGTAATATGTTTTTTAAAACCATAAGCTTATGTAATACAAAGTATCTTATAGCAAAAGAAACTAAACTTATTTCTTTTTTTCTTTTAAATGGAGCAATTCGGAACTTTTTATAGATTTGGAAATAACGTTCTCTCATTTATTTAGGGATTGGTAGGTCTTGACTAAAGGAGAAAACGACATTAAATTGTAGAGATTACCGCTTTCCGAGAAAGAAAGTCTTCGTGTATTACGTTGTTCTTATGCCACAGTCTTTTGGGCATAACTATTGTTAAAGATAAAACCATAAAACGGCATTGTAATGCATACAGTAGGTAAGTACAGTATAATGTATGCAGTAAGTAGGGGGGTGACTATTTAAAGTTCCCCCGCTAAGCTGACCTTCGAACCGAATAAATTAGAAACTCCGGACAAAAGCTCAATCACATAGCTTCATATATTTACTACTTTTTGGTGTAAAATTCAAAACGTAATATTCAGAGTTGGCGCTATCAACTTTAAAAGTTCAAATGGCAAGTGTAGTCATGCGATGCTCATTTAAAATGTCTTTCAGATAATTATCCAACGGTGATTTAATTTTCAAGTTTCGTTAATATTTAATTAGGTACTCTTTCATTAAAAACGCTCTCAAATTTATGTAAATTATGTCCACCTTTAGCATGAATAAGGAAAAAATGCATAGATAAGTCCGTTAGAAGAAAAAACTAAGTCTATCGTTGTTTATACTGAAGCTGGCAGTAATTTACATCGAATCAGATGATCAAGATAGATGTAAATCAATACATAAATAGTAACATTTTAGATTTATTTTATATTTATGGTGAATGGGGAAGAATTGTACAGAGACCTACAGAAAATTGTACAGAAAATCTCAAAAGGAGATATTCTAATCAGCCCATACAGATATGCATTGACAGTCAGGCGGTTTTACATGCTTGATCTCCTACAGGATCACCTCCAGGGCGGTCCTAGAGTGTATTAATGGTCTGACCCAATTGGGACAGAACAACCAGGTAAAACTTATCTGGGTACCGCGTCATCACAACATAACAGGAAATGAGGAGGCCGATGCACTGGCTAAAAGAGGCTGAAGTATACAGTTTACCGGGCCCGAACCAGTTCTCGGGCTTCCGCCTAGTTATGTAACAAGGTCTATTGGAAACTGGATCAAGAAAAGATCAGAGGAAGAATGGTCGAACGGGACTGGGCTGCGACAAGCTAGGCTCTTAATTGAAGGGCCTTGGTCGAACGCAACTCGATCAATACTTGCGCTAAGTCGTAACAGCATAAGGATTGTCACAGGACTGTTGACAGGCCACGGACATCTCAACAAGCACCTTAACACTATCGGCCTTAGTGAAACTAGAACGTGCAGCTTTTGCGGACACGATGACGAGGACTCCATTCACATTCTCTGTCGCTGTGCCTGCCTCATGGTCAACAGACACAAACATCTGGGTGCAGCATTTCTCCTGTCCCAGGACATTAGAGAGCTTCCCCTGGAACAGGTGTGCTATGCGCATATGCGGAACCCGTGCTATGCGCATAGCACGGGTCTCTTCCAATAGCTCTCGGCTAGCAGCAGACACAATGGGTCTAAAGACCTGAGTGCTGCGGGTAACCGAGCCGCCTGCCAACAACAACAACAACACAGAGACCTACATAACTAAATGTGAGGCTAACACTACCTTCAAGGACTTCAAACAAATTTTCTAGTTACTTTCAGGTTCGCTGGAAGTTATAGAAATTTAAATAGAACACTCCTTTCAGTATATGTGTGAGACGAGTACCCGTTAGGTTTTGATCGAACAAGGAGTAGGATACTGTTTTAAACTATTAGAAAACAATAGACTTCTGAACGGCCATGTTTTACATGGTGAAAATGTATCAGAAATGAATTGGCTGAATATTATTTACGGCTTAAAAATCGGCAAACAGATTTGTTGTAAGAACAAAAAATCTATTAGCCATTTTATAATTCAATGACAAAGCTCTAAGTGCCTCAGCAGCAAACTCGTCGTGACTCTTTCGAAAGCTATTTGGTACTAATTGCATCCTATGCAAATTTTTATCTTCCGCTCATGTTGGACTGCTTAATTACCGTTTGTAGTCTAATAGGTAATCTGTAATTCTCATCCCTAATTAACTTAAGTGATAGTTACACAACACTCGTGATATACTGGATGTATATCTACGTACAGTGGCTAATACTAAACGCTTATCTTTGTTTTGTTTGAGATCCGGCACTGATATTTGATTACCTTAATTAAATCGTTAGGGTCGTCTGAACTGGAATCTGGTTAATCTGTATGCGTGATCGCATGTCAAAACAATGTAAAATGATGGATAAATAAAAGTAGCTGTGTTTTGGGTTCATAAGTATGGAATAAATTACATAAAAACCTATAGCCTATCAACCTATCGAATCAATTTAGATAGTCCATTAAGATGTCCTCCAACATCCATTAAGATATTAAACTTGAAATTAGACATTATGCCTATTCCAATTATTTTTACAAGCTTTTACAACTGTAGATGTTTACATGTATGGATGTAATGTATGTATGTTTGTTACATACATGTATGTATGTAATGTATGTATGTATGTATGTATACAGAGGGGTTAAAAAGTTCTCGATAGTAGGAAAATGAATAACAGCCAATTTACAGTTTCCCAAATGCTAAATTTCTCAGTTTCTTGTGCAATATTGCAATTAAAATTAAATTAAATGTCAAAACACAAAATATCCATTTTCATTAAAAATTGTAAAATTTTTGTAATTTAGTTATAACACTTATAAATACTTGTTAATATTATGCTTGTAAACGTGGTTAAAATTTATAAAAGCTAATTTTAGTCACTTCTCATTGAGAGATATTGGCACACTTTGGTAGACTTTAAATGAAAATATGGCTTTAATACCTATTTAATTGAGGTGGTGGATCTAATAGTGGATCAATTTTTCAATTAAGCTTTTATTGAATTATGTCTAGGTTTTTGATATAAATTACAAATGGCGTCAGATGACGAACCGTCAGCGAATTTTGTATACTGTTATGTCAGAGTATTCGACTATAATTTATTGTGGACTGTATATGGTTGAATATGATAAATGTTAGGAGACTTACCTAAATTGGCCTTAGTCGTCCTTCTCGTTGATACTCCTCACCAAATAGGGAAATAAGGAGGGAAAGATTTAGGTGAAATAAGGATAAGGAGGCACAACCACTTATCAATTCTTTCTTTACTTATTAATTCTTTACTACACGAAGACCAAATGCTGACTCAATTTCTATTCTACCTTTTTCTATCACCGGCCGCGCTACATTCTCTTAAAATAAGATAGATGGCAGCAACTGCCGTAAAGTGGCGTAAACATCCTGACCCCCCGAAAATGAATGTTAATTCAGTATAATTAAATGTCCTATATAGAACAACCAAAACAAAATATATAACGAAAAATTATACTTCGTATTTATACAACTAAAACTATTACAACACCCGATGCCCCATGCTCTTAAAATGACTAAACTATAACTAAATTATTGCGTTGGAAGTGGACATAACTTAACAATAGGACGTAAATAAGAACTATTCTTTGTTTTTACAAGAGCAGTTCGGGCTATTCCATCCCTGCCTACATATAATTTTTCTATAATAGCCAATGGCCATTGTAAAGGGGGAATGTTATCCTGCATGATAACTACTACCAGACCTACTTTCGCGGGATAACTAGGAGTATTCCACTTTTGTCTAATTTGTAAAGTAGACAAATATTCTACATTCCAACGTTTCCAATATTGACTAACTATCGCGTCTAATAATTTATACCTAGATAGTCTATTGAACGGTTCTACAGATAGGTCTTCTGCAGGAAATGAATTCAAGGGTGAACTATATAAAAAATGGGAAGGTGTTAATGCTTTCAAATCATTAGCATCGTTACTTAAGCAACATAAAGGTCTTGAGTTCATTAAACTTTCTATCTGTATCAAGACTGTATTAAATTCTTCATATGATAAAATTTGGGTTCCTACAACTTTCGTTAGGTGAGTTTTTAAAGTCTTAATATTCGATTCCCAGATACCGCCCATATGCGGAGAGGAGGGGGGAATAAATTTCCAATTAATTTTCCGAATATTAAGTTCTCCTTGAAAAGCATTTTTATATTCTTTAGATTTAATTAATTTATAAATCTCATCAATTTGATTTTTTGCACCGAGAAAATTTGTGGCATTATCCGAAAATATGGTAGCACAATTTCCACGACGCGACAAAAAACGTTTTAAAGCAGCTAAGAACGATTCCGTGGATAAATCTGCAGCCAATTCAATATGAACTGCACGAGTGGCTAAACATATAAATAAACAAACGTATGCCTTCTGGCTTTTGACACCTCTTCGACGTCCAAGAGTTATATGAAAAGCGCCTGTAAAATCTACCCCAGTAGAAGTAAATGCGCTTGCTTGACTTACACGTTCAAGTGGCAAATCGGCCATTAATGGATATTGAGGTTTAGGGCGTAATCTAAAACAATGGTTGCATTTCCATGTACGCTTTCGAATTATATCACGTGCCGATAGTATCCAGTAATTTCGTCGCAATAAAGAATGTAAAAGGTAAGTTCCTGTGTGACAAAATAATTTATGATTATAATCAATTAGTAAATTTACAAATGGGTCAAATTTTGGTAATAAAATGGGATGTTTATGGTCAAAACTAAGATTAGACATACTTAATCTTCCACCCACATGAATGATCCCATCCTTAATAAAAGGATTAAGACGACGTATATTAGATTTTACAATTTTATTTTTGGACAAAAGTTTAATTTCTTCTGGAAAATGTCTTTGCTGAACTGCGCGAATTAATATTTGTTCGGCTTTATCTAAATCAGACTTCCGTATTCTTTCATTCTTGGGTAATATCTTGGTAAATTTTAATACATATATTGTGGCATTAAGTAATTTACTCCAAGAGGAAAAATATTCAATTAATGTATACAAAGGGGATATATTGTTTTTTACAACTATATGAACTAATAATTCATTTTCTACTAAAGCCTGGTTATAGTTTTCTGTAAATGATCTAATAGGCCATTCACAGGGTGGCAATAATAACCAAGATGGTCCCGAAAACCAGGTTTTATGATTAATTAAAGCTGACGGAGTGAGACCTCTACTTGCGCAATCTGAAACATTTTGTTTACCTTCAACAAAATACCAATGGGAAGACGATAAGCAATTTTGAATTTTAATTACTCTATTGGATACAAAAGTTTTCCATTTTCTAGGAACCGAATGAATCCAATTCAGCGTTATCATTGAATCAGAAAATGCGTAAATTTTGTCAATACGTGTTAGACTTGAATATGTATCTCTAACATGGGCTATTAGAAGGGCTAAGTTGGCAGCAGCAACCAATTCTAAACGAGGGAGGGTGATTTTTGACATCGGGGCAACCTTTGCCTGAGCACATAGAAAAGTCACACTCACGTGACCAACATTATCTATAGCACGAATATATATCACAGAAGCCAGACCGGAGGCACTCGCATCTGCAAAACCTACAATTTGGAGGGAAGTTTTTTCAAATATCAACAAATGACGGGAAATTTTCAAATTATTTAATAACGTAAATTCATCTTGGAATTTTATCCATAATTTTTCTATTTCTTTAGGAGCTTGTTGGTCCCAATCTAACTTCATTTCCCAAAGTTTATTAATTAATAATTTTATAAAAAGTGTTGTTGGAGCTAACATCCCTAATGGATCATATGTGCGACTGAGTAAACTTAACATATTTCTTTTTGTACAGATGGTCTTCTCCAAATTTATGACGAAACTAAATTGATCAGTAGAAGGATTCCATTGTAGTCCTAAAACCTTCCAACTATCCTTTTCAAAATCAACCATTGGCGGCAATTTTATATTTTCAGGAATATTGGACAATAGTTCTGGAGAGTTAGATACCCACTTAACTATTTGAAATCCACCGGACTGAAACAAATTTACTATTTGGGGTTGTATTGCAATAGCTTGTTGTACATTTTTTACACTACATATTAAATCGTCCATAAACATATCGCGCTCAATATATTCAATAACTTCCGGATATGACTGAGATTCGTCTTGGGTCAATTGTTTCACCGTGCGTAAACTTAAATATGGACTGCTAGTTACACCAAAAGATACAGTATTAAGTTCATATATCGAAATTTTATCTTTTACATCGAATCGCCACAAAATTCTTTGGAAAGGTCTATGAGCCTCTATAATATTGATTTGACGGTACATGGCCTTCAAATCTGCGCACATACATACAGGGTACAAGCGAAAATTAAGAAGTATGGTGAATATATTATTTTGCAATTTAGGACCTCTATATAAAATATCGTTCAAGGAGTAACCTGTATAATTAAATGTCCTATATAGAACAACCAAAACAAAATATATAACGAAAAATTATACTTCGTATTTATACAACTAAAACTATTACAAAACCCGATGCCCCATGCTCTTAAAATGACTAAACTATAACTAAATTATTGCGTTGGAAGTGGACATAACTTAACAATAGGACGTAAATAAGAACTATTCTTTGTTTTTACAAGAGCAGTTCGGGCTATTCCATCCCTGCCTACATATAATTTTTCTATAATAGCCAATGGCCATTGTAAAGGGGGAATGTTATCCTGCATGATAACTACTACCAGACCTACTTTCGCGGGATAACTAGGAGTATTCCACTTTTGTCTAATTTGTAAAGTAGACAAATATTCTACATTCCAACGTTTCCAATATTGACTAACTATCGCGTCTAATAATTTATACCTAGATAGTCTATTGAACGGTTCTACAGATAGGTCTTCTGCAGGAAATGAATTCAAGGGTGAACTATATAAAAAATGGGAAGGTGTTAATGCTTTCAAATCATTAGCATCGTTACTTAAGCAACATAAAGGTCTTGAGTTCATTAAACTTTCTATCTGTATCAAGACTGTATTAAATTCTTCATATGATAAAATTTGGGTTCCTACAACTTTCGTTAGGTGAGTTTTTAAAGTCTTAATATTCGATTCCCAGATACCGCCCATATGCGGAGAGGAGGGGGGAATAAATTTCCAATTAATTTTCCGAATATTAAGTTCTCCTTGAAAAGCATTTTTATATTCTTTAGATTTAATTAATTTATAAATCTCATCAATTTGATTTTTTGCACCGAGAAAATTTGTGGCATTATCCGAAAATATGGTAGCACAATTTCCACGACGCGACAAAAAACGTTTTAAAGCAGCTAAGAACGATTCCGTGGATAAATCTGCAGCCAATTCAATATGAACTGCACGAGTGGCTAAACATATAAATAAACAAACGTATGCCTTCTGGCTTTTGACACCTCTTCGACGTCCAAGAGTTATATGAAAAGCGCCTGTAAAATCTACCCCAGTAGAAGTAAATGCGCTTGCTTGACTTACACGTTCAAGTGGCAAATCGGCCATTAATGGATATTGAGGTTTAGGGCGTAATCTAAAACAATGGTTGCATTTCCATGTACGCTTTCGAATTATATCACGTGCCGATAGTATCCAGTAATTTCGTCGCAATAAAGAATGTAAAAGGTAAGTTCCTGTGTGACAAAATAATTTATGATTATAATCAATTAGTAAATTTACAAATGGGTCAAATTTTGGTAATAAAATGGGATGTTTATGGTCAAAACTAAGACTAGACATACTTAATCTTCCACCCACACGAATGATCCCATCCTTAATAAAAGGATTAAGACGACGTATATTAGATTTTATAATTTTATTTTTGGACAAAAGTTTAATTTCTTCTGGAAAATGTCTTTGCTGAACTGCGCGAATTAATATTTGTTCGGCTTTATCTAAATCAGACTTCCGTATTCTTTCATTCTTGGGTAATATCTTGGTAAACTTTAATACATATATTGTGGCATTAAGTAATTTACTCCAAGAGGAAAAATATTCAATTAATGTATACAAAGGGGATATATTGTTTTTTACAACTATATGAACTAATAATTCATTTTCTACTAAAGCCTGGTTATAGTTTTCTGTAAATGATCTAATAGGCCATTCACAGGGTGGCAATAATAACCAAGATGGTCCCGAAAACCAGGTTTTATGATTAATTAAAGCTGACGGAGTGAGACCTCTACTTGCGCAATCTGAAACATTTTGTTTACCTTCAACAAAATACCAATGGGAAGACGATAAGCAATTTTGAATTTTAATTACTCTATTGGATACAAAAGTTTTCCATTTTCTAGGAACCGAATGAATCCAATTCAGCGTTATCATTGAATCAGAAAATGCGTAAATTTTGTCAATACGTGTTCGACTTGAATATGTATCTCTAACATGGGCTATTAGAAGGGCTAAGTTGGCAGCAGCAACCAATTCTAAACGAGGGAGGGTGATTTTTGACATCGGGGCAACCTTTGCCTGAGCACATAGAAAAGTCACACTCACGTGACCAACATTATCTATAGCACGAATATATATCACAGAAGCCAGACCGGAGGCACTCGCATCTGCAAAACCTACAATTTGGAGGGAAGTTTTTTCAAATATCAACAAATGACGGGAAATTTTCAAATTATTTAATAACGTAAATTCATCTTGGAATTTTATCCATAATTTTTCTATTTCTTTAGGAGCTTGTTGGTCCCAATCTAACTTCATTTCCCAAAGTTTATTAATTAATAATTTTATAAAAAGTGTTGTTGGAGCTAACATCCCTAATGGATCATATGTGCGACTGAGTAAACTTAACATATTTCTTTTTGTACAGATGGTCTTCTCCAAATTTATGACGAAACTAAATTGATCAGTAGAAGGATTCCATTGTAGTCCTAAAACCTTCCAACTACCCTTTTCAAAATCAACCATTGGCGGCAATTTTATATTTTCAGGAATATTGGACAATAGTTCTGGAGAGTTAGATACCCACTTAACTATTTGAAATCCACCGGACTGAAACAAATTTACTATTTGGGGTTGTATTGCAATAGCTTGTTGTACATTTTTTACACTACATATTAAATCGTCCATAAACATATCGCGCTCAATATATTCAATAACTTCCGGATATGACTGAGATTCGTCTTGGGTCAATTGTTTCACCGTGCGTAAACTTAAATATGGACTGCTAGTTACACCAAAAGATACAGTATTAAGTTCATATATCGAAATTTTATCTTTTACATCGAATCGCCACAAAATTCTTTGGAAAGGTCTATGAGCCTCTATAATATTGATTTGACGGTACATGGCCTTCAAATCTGCGCACATACATACAGGGTACAAGCGAAAATTAAGAAGTATGGTGAATATATTATTTTGCAATTTAGGACCTCTATATAAAATATCGTTCAAGGAGTAACCTGTGTCAGTTTTCATACTGGCGTCAAAAACAATTCGATTTGGAGTGGAAATACTCTCCACCTTGGTTACACAATGGTGAGGGATAAAATACTGCAGATTATCTAATTTTGCATTTGTTACTAAAGACATATGACCTTTATCTAAATAATCCTGTATTATTGAACTGTAAATTTTACGGAGACTATGATCTTTTTCAAGTCTTCGTTCTAAAGAAATCAAACGATTTTTTGCTAAATTATACGAATTTCCTAATATAGAAGGATTTTCTTTAAATGGCAATGTAACGGTGTATCTCCCAGTATTATCACGACTGACAGATTCTACATACATATTTTCACAAAAAATATCTTCATTGGTTCTAACGGGATTTTCGAAATCTTCACGTTCCCACATTTTCTCAACTAATGATTCAAGGGATAGAAGAGTACAATATGATTTACTATCTCGTTTACTTTCTAGGGAGGGAGCATTACCTATTACTAAATAACCTAATTTAGACTGTACCGCAATGGGCATATTTAACGGACCGTTTACTCGATGCGAACCTAAAATTTCGGCAAACATTGTTGCTCCTAATATCCCATCTATTTTGCCTGGGATATGAAATGTTGGATCTGCCAACGGTAAATTATTCAAATAATCAAACGATTCACAATTAACTGTAGAATCGGGCAAAAAATTTGTAATATTATCGATGAGTAAAACTTCAATGGAATATTTTATATTATGATTAAGGTTAGAAACTATATTCAAATTAGTACGGCCTTTAAGAGGTTTCGCTATATTTCCAATACCAATAACATTGGATGTTAATTTTAGGTAAGGTAAACCTAATTTTCTACAACAATCAAAAGTCAAAAGATTAGACATGGATGCGCTATCGCATATAAAACGAAGCGTTTGTTCTCCACCCCATTTATCTATGGTTTTTACAAGTGCCGTGCTCAGCAGGACAACTTGATGTTTATTAATTTCTACAATATTAAATTTTGAACATAATGTTCGAGTAGGTGCACTGGTACTTTGTGTATTTTCTTGTACAGAATTATTGTCCCTTGAAGTGGAAGTGGAGGGATAATTTTCTCTTTGAGAATTAGAGTTTTCATTCGGTAATGAAGTTTTGTGTAATAACGAATGATGTTTAGATTCACAAAAATGACATGTAAATTTCGAAGGGCAAAAACTTACTTTATGGTTATTAGAAAAACAATTGATACACAAATTTTCAGTTTTAACTAATTTAAATTTTTCATCATGTGAACTATTTTTAAATGCATAACAATCTTTTAACAAATGTACACCCTTTTTGCAAAACAAACAATTTTTTCCACGATTTGAATTATTTGTTACAAAAGTTTTAGAACTTTTCGTCGAACTATTGGAGGTTGGATGAAATGGAGATTTACGTAATCTTTCTGATGCAAATGTAATTTTACTCTGTTTGCGTACAAATTCGATTAAATCATTATAT
The DNA here is from genome assembly GCA_963924545.1 of Pogonocherus hispidulus. Classification (NCBI taxonomy): domain Eukaryota; kingdom Metazoa; phylum Arthropoda; class Insecta; order Coleoptera; family Cerambycidae; genus Pogonocherus; species Pogonocherus hispidulus. The sequence continues at coordinate 42,401,520 of OZ004698.1, read as the reverse complement.
TTAGGTAACTCTTGGCTATTTCTAATTAATTCAAAGGCACTACTAGTTTCTTGTGGCAGTTTTGTCATGGCTATATATGTTATGATATAATCTTCTAAATCCTCCACGTTTAGGCGTTTTAAGGCGGACACATTAGTATCAAATTTTTCCAGAAAAGATTGCAAACCATCGGGGTAATTATTAGAAATACTACGAAAATTTAATAATCTATCTAAATACAGGTTACACAAAAATTTTTTATCATGATACGTATCAACTAATAATTTAAATATAATATCATAATTACTTGGAATATTTTCTATGGCATTAACAGTTTTTAAAGCTTTTCCCGACAAACTTCCTAACAAATATTGCAACTTTTCAGCGCTTGACAATTTAGAATTAAGGTGAACTAATTGTTTAAAATTTTCATAGAAAATAGGCCATAAACTTAAGTCAGAAGCATCAAATTTTACGATTTCTATTATAGGCATATGGATATTAGGTTTATTATTATTTTCTAAGTTCTGGTTTATTGGTGTGGTAATCATTTGGGATGCGACATATTTAATACGATCATATAAATCTTCCGCAGCATCTAAACTAGTATATGAAACGGGTTCATCTGGTTTTAGTAACTGTTTTATGACAATTATTTCATTTACTATTTCATTATAATTTGTAATGGTTTTTTCTATATTGGTATAACGCACTTTAAAATTTTCTTGTTTGGAAATATTCTTTTTGTCTGATATTAAAGCTTCACTAGCATCATAACATAACTGAATGCGACGAAACAGAGTCTCACGTTTTGCTCTTAACCTATCTAATTTTAACTCATTTTCGGATTTTTGTGGCATTTTAAACGATTATTAACTATTGTAAATCAATAACGGAATATTATAATCAATAATGGTAAGTAATGTTTTAATCAAAGTGATTTTTGCTAGGTAGGTCAGGTTGTTTCTCGGATAAGTCTGAAATGCGCATGTATGCGCGTTTTCTCTACTATAGGTTTTGTCTACTACTAGGTATATAAACAGAATTCGAACTACTGGAAAAGAGGGGGAACGGTAATACGAAATACGAATTTCAACTATGCGGCATTGTTCCCAATACTCTTTTTTACAAGGCAAATAGATAATTTTTTATCAACACTGGTCAACGATAAACTAATACTAATAAAATGTAAATTGATGAATTGGAATGGATATTAAGAATATAACAAAAATATTGTTCAATTGGATTTACTTGACAAATCTAAAATATGACTACTAGGTTCAAAATTAATCTCGCGATTAATCCTGGCTCAAGGATCAAATCCTTGAAGGGAGAACAGAGAGAGAGATCAACGAGAAGGACGACTAAGGCCAATTTGGGTAAGTCTCCATAACATTTATCATATTCAACCATATACAGTCCACAATAAATTATAGTCGAATACTCTGACATAACATTTTGATCCTTGAGCCAGGATTAATCGCGAGATTAATTTTGAACCTAGTAGTCATATTTTAGATTTGTCAAGTAAATCCAATTGAACAATATTTTTGTTATATTCTTAATATCCATTCCAATTCATCAATTTACATTTTATTAGTATTAGTTTATCGTTGACCAGTGTTGATAAAAAATTATCTATTTGCCTTGTAAAAAAGAGTATTGGGAACAATGCCGCATAGTTGAAATTCGTATTTCGTATTACCGTTCCCCCTCTTTTCCAGTAGTTCGAATTCTGTTTATATACCTAGTAGTAGACCCTGACCTACCTAGCAAAAATCACTTTGATTAAAACATTACTTACCATTATTGATTATAATATTCCGTTATTGATTTACAATAGTTAATAATCGTTTAAAATGCCACAAAAATCCGAAAATGAGTTAAAATTAGATAGGTTAAGAGCAAAACGTGAGACTCTGTTTCGTCGCATTCAGTTATGTTATGATGCTAGTGAAGCTTTAATATCAGACAAAAAGAATATTTCCAAACAAGAAAATTTTAAAGTGCGTTATACCAATATAGAAAAAACCATTACAAATTATAATGAAATAGTAAATGAAATAATTGTCATAAAACAGTTACTAAAACCAGATGAACCCGTTTCATATACTAGTTTAGATGCTGCGGAAGATTTATATGATCGTATTAAATATGTCGCATCCCAAATGATTACCACACCAATAAACCAGAACTTAGAAAATAATAATAAACCTAATATCCATATGCCTATAATAGAAATCGTAAAATTTGATGCTTCTGACTTAAGTTTATGGCCTATTTTCTATGAAAATTTTAAACAATTAGTTCACCTTAATTCTAAATTGTCAAGCGCTGAAAAGTTGCAATATTTGTTAGGAAGTTTGTCGGGAAAAGCTTTAAAAACTGTTAATGCCATAGAAAATATTCCAAGTAATTATGATATTATATTTAAATTATTAGTTGATACGTATCATGATAAAAAATTTTTGTGTAACCTGTATTTAGATAGATTATTAAATTTTCGTAGTATTTCTAATAATTACCCCGATGGTTTGCAATCTTTTCTGGAAAAATTTGATACTAATGTGTCCGCCTTAAAACGCCTAAACGTGGAGGATTTAGAAGATTATATCATAACATATATAGCCATGACAAAACTGCCACAAGAAACTAGTAGTGCCTTTGAATTAATTAGAAATAGCCAAGAGTTACCTAAATATAATGATTTAATCGAATTTGTACGCAAACAGAGTAAAATTACATTTGCATCAGAAAGATTACGTAAATCTCCATTTCATCCAACCTCCAATAGTTCGACGAAAAGTTCTAAAACTTTTGTAACAAATAATTCAAATCGTGGAAAAAATTGTTTGTTTTGCAAAAAGGGTGTACATTTGTTAAAAGATTGTTATGCATTTAAAAATAGTTCACATGATGAAAAATTTAAATTAGTTAAAACTGAAAATTTGTGTATCAATTGTTTTTCTAATAACCATAAAGTAAGTTTTTGCCCTTCGAAATTTACATGTCATTTTTGTGAATCTAAACATCATTCGTTATTACACAAAACTTCATTACCGAATGAAAACTCTAATTCTCAAAGAGAAAATTATCCCTCCACTTCCACTTCAAGGGACAATAATTCTGTACAAGAAAATACACAAAGTACCAGTGCACCTACTCGAACATTATGTTCAAAATTTAATATTGTAGAAATTAATAAACATCAAGTTGTCCTGCTGAGCACGGCACTTGTAAAAACCATAGATAAATGGGGTGGAGAACAAACGCTTCGTTTTATATGCGATAGCGCATCCATGTCTAATCTTTTGACTTTTGATTGTTGTAGAAAATTAGGTTTACCTTACCTAAAATTAACATCCAATGTTATTGGTATTGGAAATATAGCGAAACCTCTTAAAGGCCGTACTAATTTGAATATAGTTTCTAACCTTAATCATAATATAAAATATTCCATTGAAGTTTTACTCATCGATAATATTACAAATTTTTTGCCCGATTCTACAGTTAATTGTGAATCGTTTGATTATTTGAATAATTTACCGTTGGCAGATCCAACATTTCATATCCCAGGCAAAATAGATGGGATATTAGGAGCAACAATGTTTGCCGAAATTTTAGGTTCGCATCGAGTAAACGGTCCGTTAAATATGCCCATTGCGGTACAGTCTAAATTAGGTTATTTAGTAATAGGTAATGCTCCCTCCCTAGAAAGTAAACGAGATAGTAAATCATATTGTACTCTTCTATCCCTTGAATCATTAGTTGAGAAAATGTGGGAACGTGAAGATTTCGAAAATCCCGTTAGAACCAATGAAGATATTTTTTGTGAAAATATGTATGTAGAATCTGTCAGTCGTGATAATACTGGGAGATACACCGTTACATTGCCATTTAAAGAAAATCCTTCTATATTAGGAAATTCGTATAATTTAGCAAAAAATCGTTTGATTTCTTTAGAACGAAGACTTGAAAAAGATCATAGTCTCCGTAAAATTTACAGTTCAATAATACAGGATTATTTAGATAAAGGTCATATGTCTTTAGTAACAAATGCAAAATTAGATAATCTGCAGTATTTTATCCCTCACCATTGTGTAACCAAGGTGGAGAGTATTTCCACTCCAAATCGAATTGTTTTTGACGCCAGTATGAAAACTGACACAGGTTACTCCTTGAACGATATTTTATATAGAGGTCCTAAATTGCAAAATAATATATTCACCATACTTCTTAATTTTCGCTTGTACCCTGTATGTATGTGCGCAGATTTGAAGGCCATGTACCGTCAAATCAATATTATAGAGGCTCATAGACCTTTCCAAAGAATTTTGTGGCGATTCGATGTAAAAGATAAAATTTCGATATATGAACTTAATACTGTATCTTTTGGTGTAACTAGCAGTCCATATTTAAGTTTACGCACGGTGAAACAATTGACCCAAGACGAATCTCAGTCATATCCGGAAGTTATTGAATATATTGAGCGCGATATGTTTATGGACGATTTAATATGTAGTGTAAAAAATGTACAACAAGCTATTGCAATACAACCCCAAATAGTAAATTTGTTTCAGTCCGGTGGATTTCAAATAGTTAAGTGGGTATCTAACTCTCCAGAACTATTGTCCAATATTCCTGAAAATATAAAATTGCCGCCAATGGTTGATTTTGAAAAGGGTAGTTGGAAGGTTTTAGGACTACAATGGAATCCTTCTACTGATCAATTTAGTTTCGTCATAAATTTGGAGAAGACCATCTGTACAAAAAGAAATATGTTAAGTTTACTCAGTCGCACATATGATCCATTAGGGATGTTAGCTCCAACAACACTTTTTATAAAATTATTAATTAATAAACTTTGGGAAATGAAGTTAGATTGGGACCAACAAGCTCCTAAAGAAATAGAAAAATTATGGATAAAATTCCAAGATGAATTTACGTTATTAAATAATTTGAAAATTTCCCGTCATTTGTTGATATTTGAAAAAACTTCCCTCCAAATTGTAGGTTTTGCAGATGCGAGTGCCTCCGGTCTGGCTTCTGTGATATATATTCGTGCTATAGATAATGTTGGTCACGTGAGTGTGACTTTTCTATGTGCTCAGGCAAAGGTTGCCCCGATGTCAAAAATCACCCTCCCTCGTTTAGAATTGGTTGCTGCTGCCAACTTAGCCCTTCTAATAGCCCATGTTAGAGATACATATTCAAGTCGAACACGTATTGACAAAATTTACGCATTTTCTGATTCAATGATAACGCTGAATTGGATTCATTCGGTTCCTAGAAAATGGAAAACTTTTGTATCCAATAGAGTAATTAAAATTCAAAATTGCTTATCGTCTTCCCATTGGTATTTTGTTGAAGGTAAACAAAATGTTTCAGATTGCGCAAGTAGAGGTCTCACTCCGTCAGCTTTAATTAATCATAAAACCTGGTTTTCGGGACCATCTTGGTTATTATTGCCACCCTGTGAATGGCCTATTAGATCATTTACAGAAAACTATAACCAGGCTTTAGTAGAAAATGAATTATTAGTTCATATAGTTGTAAAAAACAATATATCCCCTTTGTATACATTAATTGAATATTTTTCCTCTTGGAGTAAATTACTTAATGCCACAATATATGTATTAAAGTTTACCAAGATATTACCCAAGAATGAAAGAATACGGAAGTCTGATTTAGATAAAGCCGAACAAATATTAATTCGCGCAGTTCAGCAAAGACATTTTCCAGAAGAAATTAAACTTTTGTCCAAAAATAAAATTATAAAATCTAATATACGTCGTCTTAATCCTTTTATTAAGGATGGGATCATTCGTGTGGGTGGAAGATTAAGTATGTCTAGTCTTAGTTTTGACCATAAACATCCCATTTTATTACCAAAATTTGACCCATTTGTAAATTTACTAATTGATTATAATCATAAATTATTTTGTCACACAGGAACTTACCTTTTACATTCTTTATTGCGACGAAATTACTGGATACTATCGGCACGTGATATAATTCGAAAGCGTACATGGAAATGCAACCATTGTTTTAGATTACGCCCTAAACCTCAATATCCATTAATGGCCGATTTGCCACTTGAACGTGTAAGTCAAGCAAGCGCATTTACTTCTACTGGGGTAGATTTTACAGGCGCTTTTCATATAACTCTTGGACGTCGAAGAGGTGTCAAAAGCCAGAAGGCATACGTTTGTTTATTTATATGTTTAGCCACTCGTGCAGTTCATATTGAATTGGCTGCAGATTTATCCACGGAATCGTTCTTAGCTGCTTTAAAACGTTTTTTGTCGCGTCGTGGAAATTGTGCTACCATATTTTCGGATAATGCCACAAATTTTCTCGGTGCAAAAAATCAAATTGATGAGATTTATAAATTAATTAAATCTAAAGAATATAAAAATGCTTTTCAAGGAGAACTTAATATTCGGAAAATTAATTGGAAATTTATTCCCCCCTCCTCTCCGCATATGGGCGGTATCTGGGAATCGAATATTAAGACTTTAAAAACTCACCTAACGAAAGTTGTAGGAACCCAAATTTTATCATATGAAGAATTTAATACAGTCTTGATACAGATAGAAAGTTTAATGAACTCAAGACCTTTATGTTGCTTAAGTAACGATGCTAATGATTTGAAAGCATTAACACCTTCCCATTTTTTATATAGTTCACCCTTGAATTCATTTCCTGCAGAAGACCTATCTGTAGAACCGTTCAATAGACTATCTAGGTATAAATTATTAGACGCGATAGTTAGTCAATATTGGAAACGTTGGAATGTAGAATATTTGTCTACTTTACAAATTAGACAAAAGTGGAATACTCCTAGTTATCCCGCGAAAGTAGGTCTGGTAGTAGTTATCATGCAGGATAACATTCCCCCTTTACAATGGCCATTGGCTATTATAGAAAAATTATATGTAGGCAGGGATGGAATAGCCCGAACTGCTCTTGTAAAAACAAAGAATAGTTCTTATTTACGTCCTATTGTTAAGTTATGTCCACTTCCAACGCAATAATTTAGTTATAGTTTAGTCATTTTAAGAGCATGGGGCATCGGGTTTTGTAATAGTTTTAGTTGTATAAATACGAAGTATAATTTTTCGTTATATATTTTGTTTTGGTTGTTCTATATAGGACATTTAATTATACAGGTTACTCCTTGAACGATATTTTATATAGAGGTCCTAAATTGCAAAATAATATATTCACCATACTTCTTAATTTTCGCTTGTACCCTGTATGTATGTGCGCAGATTTGAAGGCCATGTACCGTCAAATCAATATTATAGAGGCTCATAGACCTTTCCAAAGAATTTTGTGGCGATTCGATGTAAAAGATAAAATTTCGATATATGAACTTAATACTGTATCTTTTGGTGTAACTAGCAGTCCATATTTAAGTTTACGCACGGTGAAACAATTGACCCAAGACGAATCTCAGTCATATCCGGAAGTTATTGAATATATTGAGCGCGATATGTTTATGGACGATTTAATATGTAGTGTAAAAAATGTACAACAAGCTATTGCAATACAACCCCAAATAGTAAATTTGTTTCAGTCCGGTGGATTTCAAATAGTTAAGTGGGTATCTAACTCTCCAGAACTATTGTCCAATATTCCTGAAAATATAAAATTGCCGCCAATGGTTGATTTTGAACTGTAAATTTTACGGAGACTATGATCTTTTTCAAGTCTTCGTTCTAAAGAAATCAAACGATTTTTTGCTAAATTATACGAATTTCCTAATATAGAAGGATTTTCTTTAAATGGCAATGTAACGGTGTATCTCCCAGTATTATCACGACTGACAGATTCTACATACATATTTTCACAAAAAATATCTTCAAAATAACCTAATTTAGACTGTACCGCAATGGGCATATTTAACGGACCGTTTACTCGATGCGAACCTAAAATTTCGGCAAACATTGTTGCTCCTAATATCCCATCTATTTTGCCTGGGATATGAAATGTTGGATCTGCCAACGGTAAATTATTCAAATAATCAAACGATTCACAATTAACTGTAGAATCGGGCAAAAAATTTGTAATATTATCGATGAGTAAAACTTCAATGGAATATTTTATATTATGATTAAGGTTAGAAACTATATTCAAATTAGTACGGCCTTTAAGAGGTTTCGCTATATTTCCAATACCAATAACATTGGATGTTAATTTTAGGTAAGGTAAACCTAATTTTCTACAACAATCAAAAGTCAAAAGATTAGACATGGATGCGCTATCGCATAAAAAACGAAGCGTTTGTTCTCCACCCCATTTATCTATGGTTTTTACAAGTGCCGTGCTCAGCAGGACAACTTGATGTTTATTAATTTCTACAATATTAAATTTTGAACATAATGTTTGAGTAGGTGCACTGGTAGTTTGTGTATTTTCTTGTACAGAATTATTGTCCCTTGAAGTGGAAGTGGAGGGATAATTTTCTCTTTGAGAATTAGAGTTTTCATTCGGTAATGAAGTTTTGTGTAATAACGAATGATGTTTAGATTCACAAAAATGACATGTAAATTTCGAAGGGCAAAAACTTACTTTATGGTTATTAGAAAAACAATTGATACACAAATTTTCAGTTTTAACTAATTTAAATTTTTCATCATGTGAACTATTTTTAAATGCATAACAATCTTTTAACAAATGTACACCCTTTTTGCAAAACAAACAATTTTTTCCACGATTTGAATTATTTGTTACAAAAGTTTTAGAACTTTTCGTCGAACTATTGGAGGTTGGATGAAATGGAGATTTACGTAATCTTTCTGATGCAAATGTAATTTTACTCTGTTTGCGTACAAATTCGATTAAATCATTGTATTTTGGTAACTCTTGGCTATTTCTAATTAATTCAAAGGCACTACTAGTTTCTTGTGGCAATTTTGACATGGCTATATATGTTATGATATAATCTTCTAAATCCTCCACGTTTAGGCGTTTTAAGGCGGACACATTAGTATCAAATTTTTCCAGAAAAGATTGCAAACCATCGGGGTTATTATTAGAAATACTACGAAAATTTAATAATCTATCTAAATACAGGTTACACAAAAATTTTTTATCATGATACGTATCAACTAATAATTTAAATATAATATCATAATTACTTGGAATATTTTCTATGGCATTAACAGTTTTTAAAGCTTTTCCCGACAAACTTCCTAACAAATATTGCAACTTTTCCGCGCTTGACAATTTAGAATTAAGGTGGACTAATTGTTTAAAATTTTCATAGAAAATAGGCCATAAACTTAAGTCAGAAGCATCAAATTTTACGATTTCTATTTTAGGCATATGGATATTAGGTTTATTATTATTTTCTAAGTTCTGGTTTATTGGTGTGGTAATCATTTGGGATGCGACATATTTAATACGATCATATAAATCTTCCGCAGCATCTAAACTAGTATATGAAACGGGTTCATCTGGTTTTAGTAACTGTTTTATGACAATTATTTCATTTACTATTTCATTATAATTTGTAATGTTTTTTTCTATATTGGTATAACGCACTTTAAAATTTTCTTGTTTGGAAACATTCCTTTTGTCTGACATTAAAGCTTCACTAGCATCATAACATAACTGAATGCGACGAAAGAAAGTTTCACGTTTTGCTCTTAACCTAGCTAATTTTAATTCATTTTCGGATTTTTGTGGCATCTTAAACGGTTATTAACTATTGTTAACCAATAACGGAATGTTATAATCAATAATTGTAAATAATGTCTTTATCAAAGTGATTTTTGCTAGGTAGGTCAGGTTGTTTCTCGATTCTCGGATAAGTCTGAAATGCGCATGTATGCGCGTTTTCTCTACTATAGGTTTTGTCTACTACTAGGTATATAAACAGAATTCGAACTACTGGAAAAGAGGGGGAACGGTAATACGAAATACGAATTTCAACTATGCGGCATTGTTCCCAATACTCTTTTTTACAAGGCAAATAGATAATTTTTTATCAGCACTGGTCAACGATAAACTAATACTAATAAAATGTAAATTGATGAATTGGAATGGATATAAAGAATATAACAAAAATATTGTTCAATTGGATTTACTTGACAAATCTAAAATATGACTACTAGGTTCAAAATTAATCTCGCGATTAATCCTGGCTCAAGGATCAAAATGTTATGTCAGAGTATTCGACTATAATTTATTGTGGACTGTATATGGTTGAATATGATAAATGTTAGGAGACTTACCTAAATTGGCCTTAGTCGTCCTTCTCGTTGATACTCCTCACCAAATAGGGAAATAAGGAGGGAAAGATTTAGGTGAAATAAGGATAAGGAGGCACAACCACTTATCAATTCTTTCTTTACTTATTAATTCTTTACTACACGAAGACCAAATGCTGACTCAATTTCTATTCTACCTTTTTCTATCACCGGCCGCGCTACATTCTCTTAAAATAAGATAGATGGCAGCAACTGCCGTAAAGTGGCGTAAACAGTATACAATATAGTTTTATTCTCCTGAAAATGGGTATCTGCTTCTCTTTATGATTGCAAATTACGAACTTTTGATAAAAAAACGTAAGATTCAAGATAACGGAGGCAATTTTACGGAAGAATTTTGCCATTAATGATCCGATTCCAGTAAAAAATTACATGTTTTTAGAGACACAAATAACGAATCCGTGACAATTTTATTAAAAAATGGAGACAAATGTGTACTATCCAATATTTCTATAAATTTTGATAGCTGTTGGTTATCGATTCTTAAAGACGAAGTAAATCAAAATAGAACGAAAGTCGACTAATGTCTAATGTTACCATGGAAGTAGATAAACAAAATATATAAACTGTCATACTATTCTCTACGTTAGTCAAACTTACAGTTTTGAAAACGAAAACGGATAAGTTTTTGAAACTTAAAACATTTTTAAGTGATATGTTTAAGGTTATACAGTGCTTTCTAAAAGTAACGAATAAATTCATTATTTTAGAAATTGAGAAGTTTTCGAAAAAATCCCCTGACACATCGACTTTGTTTTTAAAAAAGGCACTTTTTGACATACGACCCATATTTGTGACGTCATCGTTGTTCGAGATATGACGTCATCGACAATTCTTTTAAATAACAACCCCCAATTTTGACCACGCCATTTGAAAGAGCGTATCATTCTACATACGCATCATGAAAAATCATGGTTGCCTGACAGTAGCCTTAGCGACCGAGGATGTTTTTTATTGCTGTCAGATAAAAAATTGAAATCGTACTTTATTAAATAGTTTTTTCTATTTTTTGAGTTATTTCTTTAGTTCTTATCTTTTGTTTGGCAAAAGCACTGCGTTTGAAGTGTTTATTGAGTAGTAACTTTGTCATTTTATAAAAAAACATGGTTAAATTAACTGAAAGAGAACGAATTGAAATTCTTTGCATGATTGGATTTGGAGACAGGATGCGCACCCAAAGAGAAGTAGGTAGTTGAATTGTTCAATGAAACTCATCCTGATCGACATCCCATTAGCCAAAGCATGGTAAGCAATATTGAGTCTAAATACCGTAACTTTGGACATGTTCGTGATCTTCCTAAATCTGGTCGACCGTCAAAATCAATAGATGATGAGGTTAAAGTTTTGTTGGCAATACAAGAAAATCATCACTCAACACTTAACCAATTGGCTTCTGATTTCAATATGGCAGCGTCCACAGTTCACAAAATTATCAAAAAAGCAAAGTATCATCCTTATAAGGTATGCCTTGTTCATGAGCTATCTGAAGACGACTTTGATCGCCCAAATCAATTCTGAGAGCAAATGCAAGAGCTATGCAATAATGATAATAATTTCGTAAAAAACGTAATTTTTTCTGACGAGGCTACGTTTACGTTTGTTTTGAACGGCCATGTCAATAGGCAAAACTGCCGTTATTGGGCTACCGAGAATCCCCGATGGATGATGGAGTATCACACTCAAAGTCCCCAGAAAGTAAATGTGTGGTGCGGCATAGTCGACGGAAGAATTCTGGGTCCCTATTTCTGTCCAAAAAGGATTTATTAATCGTATTGGCTACTGTCAGGCAGCCAACGGTGCACAATTTGAACATTTAATTTAGTCAATTTTTTACATTATCATTATCATTGTCAGTATTGTGAAAATTAAATTTTAAGATCTTCAAACATTATTTTCTTGAAATTTTTGTTATGTAACACCATAATTTTTCATGATGCGTATGTAGAATGATATGCTCTTTCAAATGGCGTGGTGAAAATTGGGGGTTGCTATTTAAAAAAATTGTCGATGACCTCATATCTCGAACAACGATGACGTCACAAATATGGGTCGTATGTCAAAAAGTGCCTTTTTTAAAAGCAAAATCGACGTGTCAGGGGATTTTTTCGAAAACTTCTCAATTTCTACAATAATAAATTTATTCGTTACTTTTCGAAAGCACTGTATATTGTTAATGTGCTTTTTGGTGTCGGATTTCTTGATTAGGCAAACATATTTTCAAAAAAAAAACCAACCTTTGACTGATCCGTCGGCGCAGAGGTTGATTATATTAATTAATTTCAGTCGTGGCATAATAAATACCCAAATAAATAAGAGTAAGTTTCTTATAAAAATAAAAATTAGAATTATTAATTCTAATTATTAATTATAAATTAATATGTCGGTATGAATGGAGTGAATATATTATGTCGGCTACTTCTAGAAAATGCCACATGTTGACATTATAGACTGAAAAGCATAAAATAAAGTAAGTACCTACATATAAATAAAAACAAAATTTAATGAAAAAAATGTTATTTAAAGGATCATATTAAATCAAATATTTGTAATAAAAAATATTTTTTCTAGCTGTCACACCGTTTATTCAGCTACCAGTCTTGTCCAGCTATCCATTCAGTTCATTTAATATTTGATGTAAATATTTTGAAATCAAAATACAAAGTATCTAGAAACGTCCTATAGGAGAGTTCATACGTGATACGAGTATGCAGTTAAAGAACATTTGGCCCTTTATTTAAACATTCTTATACGGTGTGTCCCAAAATGGTGGAACACAATGAATATTTTCTCTAGTTAATATAAAAAAAAACTTTGAAACGGGCCAATAGAAATTGCCACCTTCCTATATTTCCTATTTTTTTTTTGCCAAGTTTGGCAGAGCTATAACATTACTAATATTTTCTTAAATAGTACGTTCTAAATTTCATTATACATAGTATAAATTCATATCTCTTCTGAAGGTGAATTCAGCGATATAAGCTTGTACCTACTTTTTTGTCATAGCCTTTGAATTCTGTATTATAACAATACAAAATCGAGGTTATAAAACACTATATATAAAATTCTTTTATAAATCCATTGCTTAGATAGTAGAGTATTTTTTAACTCTTCTTCATTTTTCATTAATATCCACTTCTGAACTTTACGCAGGAATAGCCTCTCAAAAGTATAAATGCAATAAATCATCCGAAAATTTAATTGTAGACTTTTCCTAACCATTACATTTGTTAAAGTAATTTATACTCTTTTAATATCTGTGACATCTACTTTGAATTTATGAGTGTTTACGTAACGTATATTCACAAGTATTCAATGAAAATAATATTTTTAACAGTAGAGGAATTAGAGGAATTATTCAACGTAATTTCTTCTAATATTAATTACACCACCTGTAAGATAATAAAAAAAGGAAAGCAGGTATTGAAAATAAAGATCCAAACTGTACTATTAAGAAAAACTTTCAAAATTTGCCTTAATAGTACAATTTGAGTCTTTATTTTGAGTACATTTGGTTTTATGTTTTTATTATTTTACAGATAAAAATAAATTGTCATTATTCGTACAGCTACAACACTTAGTTCAGATATAATGTACAGTTCATTATCAGCCGAGGAAACGTAAATTTAATTATATTACTGATTTACTAAAATTATATTTTTTGCCTATCTAAATTGCAAATTACTAATAATATTAAAAAAATTAACGAGCGCGATCATTCTGGCGTTTCAACTTCATCATTATTTCTAGTAACTTCTTAATTATTAAATTTTGTAATGTATGAATAACCGTTTTAAATAAAAAGTCAAATTAGCACTGTAATTAATTGAGTTTCCAAGAGTTCCAAGAGAATATTCAGAAGAACTAGAACCGAAGAAAGGAGACATTTGTTAATTAGTCAGACCCTATTGAAGAGTTTCGCTTATTTTCGACGCAACATATTTTTCAAGTGTGTGGATAAGGGACGAACCGAGAGAGAAACCAAGGAGATAACGGAATAATTAGCGAAAGCTCGAAAACTCGGGTCTCTGTGAACACAAGGACTCCTGATGAGAATAGAGAAAATACTCAGCAGACAGAAATAAGGGTGGTGTAGTTCGGGAAGTTGGTAACTAAATGATCGTTCCCCATGTTAATGAAATACAAAGGAATGGAGTATCGGTTATTTCATTGGAGTACACTCAGAGAACAATTTGTTTTGCTACTTTGACAAATTGCCTTTATTTGAAGATCGCTCGTTCAGTCTGATTATATTGAATTGGAAACAGTCACTTATTTTGAGTAGCAGCCAGTATTTTCATCATTTATTCATGTATTCTTTATTCAGACAGGTTTACTTTGTTCGAAGTTTCTTTATCTACCTAAAAATCATAAGATGCCTTTGATAATGTTATTAAATTTACGTCTTTTATTTATTAGATGGCTCGTTGCTATGGGTAGGAATTTTGGATAAGGGCATTGTAGTCAACAATACTTTCGCATTATTTTCAAGTTAGTGACATCCTGGCTTCCAAATAGTACAATTTTTTTATATAGTCGTCGATAGCCGTGTCAAATTGACATATAAGACCATTGATAATATAAATTATCACAATACAACGTTAATTGTTGATGATGTTAATTGTTGCTGATCATTAGCCTTTCGACATCTCTAACTGTTTCTATTTATTTGAAGGAGATGCCAAAAACAACTACTCCACGGGAATGTGCCCCGACTGGCATTGCATTACATGTAATGCAATGCCAATCAGGGCATATAATCGGGGCACATTACCCGTGGAGTAGTTGTTTTCGGCATCTCCTTCAAATAAATAAGTAGGATTGTCTTCCTTGAATACAATAGATGCTGTAATGGCTTCTGCGGAAAAGCAGGTCGTTGTCTGTCTGTCAATGTGACAATAATTGTCAGACAGGTAGTAGCAAAGACCCAAAGAGGGCATTAAGGTGTGTTTCTCACCACTACTAACTATTTCTCATTAACTCATATAGGAAAAATATGCAACGTTATAGAAAATGAAAAAAAATTTTCTTAGAAAAATGGAGGGGCAGCAATCATATAGGGAAAATTAAATATGATATATATTTCGACTCCTGTTTAGGTTTTATACTGAATATTCATGTATCTCCATAAATACTTTCTCTTATATCCTCCATATTCATTTCACAAATGAGGAATATTATTCCCATTCATATTACGTTCATAAATATGTACGCAACTTTTCACAAAAATAACTGGGTGCTTGAAATACTCATATGTTACGAGAATATATTACATGATTATGATTAATGAGCCTGTAGGAACCAAACTTTAATTTCCTGGGATCCAATAAGCTTTCTTGCGCTTTTGCTAAACCATCACAAGAGAAAGCTTTTTTAACTGATGGTTACTACAGCTTGATTTAGTACGCCTCGTCTGACTTAAAAAACAGCTCTCAACTTTTTCAGCCCACATATGAGATACGACAAAGCCTTACTTCTTTGTAACTAAAAATTGGATTCTGTATATTGTTGCCCCAGATAATTCCAAGTCGCCAACCACACGGCTTCATAAACTGTGTCTCTTTCAAGCAGACGCTGAAGCGTCGATCGGTTCACATTACAAAGTACATAGTATCATATTTTTTATAAAGTATTAAGCTTAAATTAACCACAGAGTTTTCCCTTGTAGTTAGTTATATGATGTATGTAATGAAATTATTAAGTTTGTTTGCATTTACGTCATAACGATGGAATCAGTCAAATTGTTACTGTCAAATAGACGTTATACAAATATTGAAATCAATAATCTCGATATGAGCGCCAAGCAAGGTAGGCAGCGGTTAGTATTTGGGTGGGTGACCATGCAGGGCAGACCGGTGGTGCTTGCCCGCATCTTCTAGTGGACTGTACGTCGGTGAATTCACAGAAGCTATGCAAATTTAGGCGGGGTTTGCGTAGAAGACGTACCATCCCTTGGATAGGATGTAAAGCCGGAGATCCCTTCTCTATGAAATGATAGGCAAGTAAAAGATGCCTACCCTGCTATAAAAAGTGGCGGTTCGGCAAAATTTCCAGGTTGGGGTTTGCTCGTCTCCTGGCGTCGGTTATTGGCCTTAGTCGCGGAAATAGGCCGACGCGACGTTAAATAAACGAAAAAAAAATCAGTAATCTACTTACATTCTAACTTTGCATTACTTTATAAATTATTATTTTTGAGTACGCTCATAATATGTACGTGGAAATCATTAACTTCATAACTAAAAAAATACTGTGTCATAAAATTAACATAAAACATACTTAATATATGGTATTGGCAAAGTAGTTGGCTGTTAAAATAGAATGTGTTTCTTCAATAAAAAAACAAAAAAAAAGGACTTTCAGCCAGATATATGGATCATTACGGACTTTTCGGACTTTTTCAACGTTACTTAATAGCTAAGCTGTGCATAGCAGTGTTAAACCATTATTTTTAGCTATTAGGTAACCTTGAAAAAGTCCTACAACTGGGACCAAACGTAGGATATCGATCACTTCCAAAATAAAATCATTCATACTTCATTAGTCCTATTCTATTTATATTGAAGATGTATGTACATATTGTTACAATATTTTATTTTACTTGATTGTTTGTTTTTAAATATTGACCTTCTCTTTGTTGCGGTATAATATTTTATATCAATTCCTATCATATGAAAGGGTTTTACTTGGATAGCTGTATATTAAATAAAAAAATGAAGATATGAAAGATATTAATGGAAGACAGTAGAGACGCAAACGAAGTATCATTAAGCTCGGTACTGACTTGAGCAAATTTGCACGCAATAACGCTGTGCGCGCAAATTTATTCAGATGCGTACGGGAGGAACATGCGTGCGCATAACTTCTAAAGGTCCTTTGAAGACCGACAAGCGACGGAGTGTGTTCGTGTCTGTCAGAAGTTACGCGCACGCATGCTCCTCCCGTGCGCATCTGAATAAATTTGCGCGCACAGCGTCAATGCGCGCAAATTTGCTCAAGTCAGTACCGAGCTTTAGGTACGAAGAAAATGAAACGCTAACAGAAGATAGTCTATAGTCTTTTGTCTTTGTCTATACCTTTTGCAAGGTATCACTTTGTAAATTACTTTATGAAATTACATTTTGGAATTTATCTATTTGTGAAACTACAGGTTTTAAATGTAAGTAAGCCCAGAAGAAAGAGGAGAAAAAGTAGCGAGGGAAAAGTTTATTGTATCATAGAGATATCTTCACTCTATAGTTTTGTAAAAATTGGGGTGCTGCTTCAAGGGTTTTCTTAACTTTACAGATTACTCTTTCTAAAGTAACCTTTTGGAAAGGGAGAAATGGTAATTTATAAGAAAAATCGCCAGAAATTGCGAAATTTAAAGCAGCATTTCCATGTCTCCATTCCAGAAACCTAAAATATTTATATGGATTATTCTCAACGCATGATAACCACTAAGAATTAAAAAATATCATACTTTCATATTTATAACCCTCGAAATAGTTATTGAATATACAGTAATCATATTCTTAAAGTATATGCATTTTTATAAGTTACGCATTTTTATTAGTTTTCATTTTCTGTATTATATGTATATAAATGAATATTCCCCAGCCATGTGGTCATCGGGCCGGTGGCTCAGGGCTTAGCGTCTCGATCGCTCAACCCAGAGGTCGTGGGTTCTAATTCCCACTCCGCCAACAATTTTTAATTAAATTGTTTGCCCGTAGATCAAGGCTTATTCGCAGGGATGGCTTGGCAACTATCCTGGCGATGGCCTAGGATGGGAAGAATGTCAACTTGGTGTTAATGTGAGAGATTAAAATCAGTTGATGTTTGACTTGTCCTAACTAATGAGGTTTTCCAGGTTTCCCTCATTCCAGCACTGAATGGTGGTTAGGGCCTACCAACGTAAGTCGTTCCTGAGGCGCAAATGCGGCCCGCGAAATAATAATATGCCGCCCCCTCTCCCACACAAGTCTCAGACTTTCGGGCTAATCCTTGTGATTAGAATGAGGGGTAGAGATATTATTATTATTATTATTATTATTATTATTATTATTATTATGTATATTCCGACGCCAAGAACAAATTTAATTTTTCTTATATTTTTACACCATGTACAATGTATGTCATTATATAAACATCAAACGTGCAATTTTTACAATATGTTTACAAAGAACACATTAATTGCGAAAATTCTATCCGACACGTCTAAATCTCTTTTAGTAGTAGACTTCGTTTGTGCAAGAATGTTACTACTTTTTTCCTTATTGCATACTCCTGGCGGATACAATTACGCCAACTTGTGATAATAATTATGGAAGCAAAAAATTGCAAAATGTTTTATAAGGCTTTATTATTTATTCTACGGTCTGGTGCTCGATTCACCACAGCAATGAAATTAATTTATTTTGTTAGCCAAAACTTGTCAGGGTTTTTGTAAAACTATATTATAAATACGTTTGCATTAAATGGATAATCTGTCAAGTATAGGTGCATTTATTATTAATTTTGAGGTTAGGTTGCTTATCTGCTTTTAATTTCGAGTCGAAGATAGAATAATTCCAAATTATCTGCTTGTATTTGTAAAAGCATGGCCAAATCCGTTACGTGTAGGTCTCATATACAGTGTGAACCATTTTGGTGATTCATGTATTGGTATATTGAAAACTATAATAGACAGGAAAATGGTTAAACCGGGAAAGTTCTGTTGGTAACTTAGTGGCGTTTGCAGACCGGTCCTAGCTCTTCAGGTTAGAGTTAGTTTGGAAAAAGTTAATTTGGCGTTTTTGAAGATCGTCTGTAACTTTTTATTTACAGGAATTTTTAAAATCTGAAAACACTTTTTCACAGCAAGTTTCTTCGAGGAATTTTACTTCATATTTGGTGATTTGCAGGCGGATTTAGATTTTCATTGCGATGTTTTTGTTGCGAGAAATCATAATCAACTTTTAATAATTATCATAATTAAATTTTAAGGTGAGCAAATAGAGCATTTTTTTTGGGTTTTCAATGATATAATATAAGTAAGAAAAAATTTAAAAAACCTCAAAAATCAATATTTTAATATTTCTAATAAATCTGGCAACACCGTATAATTTTTCGAAATTATTATAGAATAGTGTCAAATTTTTGTAAAAGCTTATCATTGATGGCGTTGAGTGAAAAAATTTTAGTAGTGACCACGTGTTTACGAAGAAAACCCACATTAGTAGTATATGATTCTTCACGAATGATTTTGCGATATATTGTTACAAAATCCCCGACCCAGTGCCCAAGTGTAGCGTTCCCAAATCTACGTTTTCCTCAGTCTTAGGGAAATTGTGCGCAATTTGGCAACACCGCCTCTAGAGGTGACAGAGATTACCCCCCCAAGGGCGAAGTCTTAACCCTCTAGACCTTCAAATAAGGGAGATAGGCCCTTTTGCCCACATTTCCTGGATGTCACCAGCGGTACTCATAGAGTATCCCTTGTATAACTTGACTGTCGATTAGTTATTGAATTGCCCTGGTATGTGGATTATTCGTGAGTATTCGATGGAAATTTTTACGAGGATCTAGAAGCCTAGTTTACCTATATAAAGCCCACGGCGTGCCGGCGAGGAAGACAGTCTTAATCAGCCAGGGATCGAGAGCGAAGAAGCAATACTTACATGAAATAACTGCGATTTTCGAAGTGTTTTCGGTCTATATTTATTTAGATATTGTACGAGAAGTGTTGTATTTTGTCTGAAGTATTAAATATATTAAATAAAGATTTGTACTGTTGTATAAGTCTCACTTATCTTTAGAACCCCGGAAGGAGTAACAATATAATATAATTGAAATTTATTGTTCAGTAGTAGTATCCTTATTGTATTTATAGATGATTTGCATCATGCTACACAATCTGAATTTAAAATTAAAAATTCAGAAAACGATTACAGAGCCCGCATATAACTTCCACAATTCCTACTTTTTAATTATATTAGGCGTTTCAATTTAAAACGTCCTGAGATCTCAGAATTCTAAATAAGGTATTATTATGTATTCATCTTTGCAAAAAACCGTTTATTGTGGGTAGAAGGTGCAAACGGGCGTCTCTAAAGAAAAGTTATTTATTTAGAACGGAACGATATCTGGAAAGAAAATTGAAAATAACTGGGTCGGAAGCTGGTAAATGAGTGAAAATGGCAGTTAAATATAACCTTTCAACAGTAAACCTGAAGATTTTTAAAATTATCGAAAAATATAGCGCCCTGGGAATAAGCCCCCGTTATATTATGAGAGAACTTTATTATCGGTGTTTATTGTGCTACTTGGAAGCCCGAACGCTTCAAAATATAAGCTTCTAAAGCCGTTTTAGTAAAGAAACAAACAATTCTCTTTATCATTTTATAAAATGCTGCCTTCTTGTGTATAAATACGTATTAAACAATATAATTTTAAGCCAGCCCCATGTTTGCGTTTGTATATAAGTACATAAAATATGTATTAAATTTTTACATATCATGTAGTTCAAATTGTTAGTTGTTCATAACAATTTGTTTTCTCTGAGAAATTTAGACTCGATCTGATCTGAGTATTCCTTCTATCCATCTGATATTCTTGCCGAAATTACGAGCCTCTTTTGGTCAGTGTTCTTTCTATTATTCTGCTATGTAGAAAGATAGATATATCTGTCACAATTTCTGTGTAAAACGTAAATTTTATATAAAGGTCTTTTGATGTCCCATTAGAAATGGGAAACAGATACAAATATCTGATGGTATTTATACTCTAGGCGCTATATTTCTCATTACATAATAACAATTTTTCTATAGGATTATAGTGAGATACCAGTAATTACCTGGCGTTGCAGAGGGAGAAATGTGCTCAGTATGCAATTTTAATAATTATTACATAGTGTAATTCTTAACTTTTTTACCATCACATTTGTTAAGCATAATATACAGCTCTCAGACCAAAATGGAAAATAATCGAAACATTGTTTTCGACTGGTAAAATATCCTTATTGAGCATACTATATATTCAGTAAGTGTATTTTATAGATCTATCAAAAAGGTAACCTCAATTACGTCTCATTATATTTTTTCAAAGTGGCAAAAAGATAATTTTTATGTTAAAAAGTGACCTTTAATAAGCATTTTCGCCAAGCCAATGTTGAAAATTAAACCTTAAAAATAAGGGAGGTATAAGAGGGGTGTATGAATCTGTATCACACTGTATACCTACCAATGTGCAATGCATTAAAAATAGGTTCCGCGATCTTGCCACATACTAGGTGTGATACGAGAATTGGTTTACATCAAACAAAACATAAAATCACACAAGAAAGACAGTGAAATTGGATACATGACTGAAATTAGGGCATATCTTAAAGTCCCAACCAAAATAAATAAAATATCGTATTTCAAATGCAGGCTAAAAAGTATAGCGGTAACACATGACGAGGATATTGATGGGCGGGATTTAATGATTTTTATGTTGATGTGTCCTCTTGTTTACGGGGGAGCAAACTAGGAACATGGAGCCCTACGACGCGGTCGGTGGGAAGAGCTTCACATTAAGTGAGAAACAACAACTTGACATAAATCATATATTATACAGGTTGAACTAGGAGAAAAACGAACATAAAACTTAAAAGTTACGGTATCAGAAATAATATAAGAACAGTTTAAAGCTTAATTATTTTCAGACATTGTTTTCTTAATTTGTATTTGTATTTGATTTTAAAACATTTTCTTTAGAAAATTGTACATTAACTGAATACAGTGACTTTCAAATATTAGAATATGTTTAAATGAGGAAAATAAAAAATTTTATGACCAAGTAAATTTATTTGTATTTGGGAAATAAAGATTTAGTTGGTATTAATATTTCATTTATTTCAATGGTAATTTTATATATTTATAGACCAGGCAAATCTTATTTTTTCAATGAAGTTTAAGGGGACATTTATTTTCCAATGGGAATCGATAGGATTTATGTTCAGGAACAAATATATAACAATCCCAAAAAATCCGTTGTGAGCTAAAAATGTCATCTTGCAAAAACATGGCCGCCCCTTAAAATTTTTGAAAATGAAATATCTTCTTATCCCTTGGAGCAATTTTAACATTTTTTTTATTTTTTTACAGGATTTTAAGCTTAAAACATTAGAAAAAAATAATATTTTAATTTAGATATAACCAAGAATATAAATTTCCTAACAAAAAAACGAAAAAGGAAACGATTTTTTAAAAATTTTTTTGACTTCAACTTTTTAATATCACTAACTAACTTTACATTCTAGTTAACTACAAAAACTCAGTCGTTTAAAAGATCCTCGTACATATACATTTTTTTTGGCAGCTATTTCTACATTTACAGTCACGATATACAGAGAGAAGATAGAATGTTGTGCGAAGTGGGCGATCCTTAACATGGCGCTTTACGTTACGGGGCTACGCATTTTGTGCGTTCTTTTCCGTCTGTAACGTGATTATTTTTACAGTTACAAAAAAAATTCAAACAAAAGATGTTTGTTATGGTTCGTTTTATAACTTAAAAATATAAAATGTCTCAATTTCGCGAAGCTGAGCTGTTAAACACATTATTCTTACTGTGAAATTTGTTCCTCTAAGGTTTTCGCCACGAATTTCGGGAGAACTGTTACAATATAGAGTAAAATTGTGTACATACACTATTTTGTAGAGCACAAAATATACTACAAGAAATACTATGGGAGGATATTATATGCACAAATATAAACACAAGTTTTAAAAATGTGGGGCTTTATTAATACAGTCAAAATTTTATCTTTTTTTTCTTAACCAGTTTAATTTATTTACTCTTTATATATCAATAGATACCTAAGGCTTGCATAAAATCAAACAATCTTCAAGTAAAAAGTATCCTTATCTAACCAAAACCTTACGTTTAAAGGATTGGAAAGTAAAGACCATATTATATCAAATATGCCAAAATGAAAGCTTACACAAATTTTAAAAAATGTTTACATATGCTAGTTTATTATTGTCCATAGCATTCGGACTTTTATATTTAAAATACCTCATAATCTTAAATTTACCGATATTTAATTTTCAATAATTTCAATTGGACAAGTTCACCAATTTATTTATTTATTAATATTTTCCTGGATTGTTACACCGTTCTTGCCAGTATTTACAAAACACGCAATTTAAAGTATACAATATACATAAAAATACAACACATAATTAGAAAGTATGATGATCCAATTCCAGTCCTTTAAATTTAAGGTTTTGGTTAGATAAGGATACTTTCTACTTGGAGATTGTTTGATTTTATGCAAGCATTAGGTATTGATATATAAACAGTAAATAAATTAAACTGGTTAAGAAAAAAAAGAATAAAATTTTGACTGCATTAATAAAACCCTTTATTTTTAAACCTTGTGTTGTATATATTTCTGTGCATATAATACCTTTATCCGGGGCTCCTGAAGATAGGTCCTGAAAATATATAAAAAAAATATTTGCTATTAATGTAATCACCATTTGAAACTACCTTAAAATATGTTGCTTCAGTGCACCTTTCGTTGTGGGAAGAATGTCCAAATGAAAAGATTTTTCGAGCGTCCGCTTAGCTATACCAATGTTGTAAAGCCTATATCGTTCTTCTATAATGTCTCGGGATCCGTCTAATCCATACATAAAGGAGACAAATTTATAACTAACGTTTAGTACTTCATCTAGATCCGCATTCTTATTACTGAAGACTAACAGTTTGTCTTACATGAATGTATGCTTCTTAAACACCTTAAAAATAACGCGAGCGGCCATGTTCTTTTAAATGCTGACTTTAGCTCACTTCCGATTTTTTGGGATTTTTAGATTTGCATTCTATGATAAGAGAGCTATCGTTTTCAACAAAAAAAATAATGTCCGCAAAAACTTCACACTTAATGTATATTTCTTTAAAATTTGCCTGGTCTATTAATATTATTTGCGAATAAATGTAATTACTATGGAAAATAGTATATTATACTATAAGGGACAGAAATGCGTTATTTTGGCAGAGGTGCAATTTGAAGCCCGAGGGCGAAGCCAGAGGGCTACAGTGCACCGAGGACAAAATAGCATTTCTCCCGAATGGTATATACTATTTTTTCCACGGTCTCATTAACTTAAAAACACATATTTTGTTATTATGAAGTAAGTAGCACCAGAATTATTGTATTCGGATTTGAGCATTTATTTAGTAGTCGTTGAGTTATTGTCATAACTACAAAATAAACAAACAAAAAGAATTGTCAAATTAAGATGTTAGTTTGGTTTAGTTTACAGTTTGTTTAGTGCACAATGAATTTGTCGGAAGAGATTGTGGAGGCTGCAAATATTGCAATAAGCAATTTGTTACCTACGAAGTCAAGATCTTTATACGATATAGCTTACAATCGGTTCAAAACGTGGTGCGCCGAGAAAAATATTCAAGTATACAGCGAGAATGTTTTGAATATACTTCATACTTACTTCATACTTCATACTTCAGTGAAATGCAAAGAATTACAAGTCTTCCACATTATGGGCGCAATATTCTATGGTTAAGTTATGCTTGATAATTTACGACAACATAGATATAAGCAAATTCCCCAAACTGATCGCATTTTTGAAAAGAACCGGTGACGGATATCAAGCGAAAAAATCGAAAAAATCGACCGTTTTCTATCAACTGCAGATGACAAAGAATTCTTAATGATTAAGGTAAGATTACTTTTGTTGTTAGGTATTTCAATTATTTAGTATTTTGATTTTTTATAGGTTGTATTAATTCTGGAGATTGCCGGAGCTTGTCGAACTGATGAACTAGTCAATTTAACTGTAGATGATATTGAGGATGTAGGCTCATCCTTGATTGTAAAAATTCCAAACACTAAGACAAAGATTCCACAAACCTTTGTGGTTACCGATGTGGGAAATATGCTTGAATTGTATCGAAAATACCTGTCCCTTCGTTCTCCCCACGTCAAGCATAAGCGCCTTTTTTTGTACTACAAAGCAGGAAAATGTAGTTCGCAGCCAGTTGGCAAGAATACCATCGGAAAAATTTCTAGTGTAGTAGCTTCGTATTTAAAATTACCTGATGCTGCATGTTATACTGGTCACTGCTTACGAAGATCTTCAGCGACATTACTGGCAGATGCTGGTGTGGATATCACGACAATAAAGCGTCATGCTGGTTGGAAATCAACGACAGTCGCTGAGGGTTATGTCGAGAACTCCATTGAAAATAAGACCAAAATTGCTAATCACGTTTTAGTAGGTACCACCACTAGCGCAATCACAAAAACTTTAAATGTAAGCGAAAGTAATATTCCTTCTATTATTAATTTTGAAAATTGTACAAATGTTACATTTAATTTAAATGTCAATAAATAATTTCAATGTTACCTCTTTTTTTGCATGAAAAACGTTCTCCATAATGTAAACTCCCTTGGGAGCATTATACTCCCTTGGGAATAATCGACTACTTCTGTTTCAATTTTGATGTCATAGAAACTGATTTCTACTCCCGACCGTGGAAAAAAGTATTTATTCTGCCGAATTATATGTTTAGTTTCGGCAAACCGATTTATCAGGCACAGATAGACAGATAGATAATTATATGAATTGTAATAATTGTATATATAATTTCACTCATTTTCAAAATCAATCGAGAATTCTATATTATGTGATATTTAAAATATATATACCTATATATACCTACCATCTAAGCATATTATAATGAAAAAAAATATTATTAAAAAATATGTTTTGGAACCAGTTATCATAACATTTAATAGTATTCGTTTAAAATCTGAAGCAGAAATGTTAAAATTATAATTACATTCTGACCGGAAAAAGGAAAAGCAATTTTATTTTTTTAGTAGAAGAAGAATTGTTTTTATGCATTATTGGAGCAGGCAATTAATTAGGTTAGCAAAAAAAGATATTTAACTAAGTTAACATTAATTTATTAACATACTTTATATATTTTGAAATAAAGTACAGTTCTGTAACAAGCCACCTTTGTTGACGCAAGATTTCCAACTTTCTTTTCATTGTGAACGATCCAACCCCTCCATGTTGGATACAGCACAACAATATATAATTTTTATAAATATACACCACACAATTAGTTTGTTATATTATAATTCACTCAGCGGCTAATTACACTTACTTTACACGCAAAGAAACACACAACACACAGGTAATTCTCCTCACATGGTACTGCTACAAAAATGGTTGTGCTACAGCAAATCCTCAACCAATGAACTGTACGCGCAAGCGTTCTGTGCGTTTAGCGACAGCAATTAAATATTTAATTGTAGAAAATAGATGTATTTCTTAAAAGTAAATATTTAGTTCTAGAATTAATCTTTAGATTTAAATAATTCTAATAGAATTTTACAATATTAAATATTAATTTCCTTCAAATAAATATATTTGTTTAAATTTATACAGAATATTGAGAATATATTCGCTACTAAATATTTTGTAGGTAAATAGTTATTTAGTTATAAAATATAGAAATTCAAAAATATTTGGAACCAACTTATACAGTTTTTACTATTACAACAATTCTTGGTATATTATCATTGCTAATAATTTTTTTTATATAATTGTTGATATTTAATAAATATTATATGAAAAAATAAAAATAATTAATAATTTCAAAAATTATAGTTTATGAGCGGTGTTAAGTAGTATTTTTTCCTCAGTGTATGTCGAATATGTTTAAAAATCTATGTAGAGAGTTATAACTTATAAGTAGGTATTTGGACTTTTCTATTTAGTAATTTTTAATTAACAATGACAAGTTGTGAATATTTTAATTTATACGTTAAACAATTGCATCAACATTTGATGCATTGAACATTTGCATGACTTCGTTTTAATTCAAATCTCAATAAATTATATAGTTTCAATCTTAGAATTTTAATTCATTTCCCGGAACTATTCCGATTAGGCAAATTGAAAGACAAATGACTTTAAGGCAATTAGAACATAAATCACTAGATTTCCTCAGCAGAAATAGTAAAAGGCTTTATGTAGAGAGCACCTCACAAAGAAATCGTGTCCACGAAATGCGCACTAAATTACTTCCAGTTAACGATGACTAGCGAAACTTTATAAATTAAATTTGTGAAGTACCGTAACTCACGTACATATTTCTGTATGCATGTAATTGTTACTGGATATTTCTCTTCTCAAACTATTTGGTCATTCTAATATGAAAATAAAAGTGATATGTGGAAATAAGCACGAAATATTTTGAAACAATTATAAATAATTTATGAAATAAATAAGCAACAAATTCATGTTTGGGAAATTTGTAAGTAATATTCAGTGAAACTACATACCTATAACATTAATAGTAAAATTGTATAACTTTAGTTTTTATTAAAATGTGTGGTTTAAATATTGTACAGTGTGCCCCAAAATAAATATTTTTTTAGTTGATATTTTAAAAAAAAACGCTGAGCAGGTCAATCATTATACAGGGTGAGTCAGTTTTTTGTAGACAAACTTTAAGGGAAGATAGAACACATGTTTCTAAAAAGAAAAGTTCCTATAAACACATGTCGTAGAAGGCTTCGTTTCCGAGATACAGAGTGTTGAATATAATTTTTTTTCTCGAATTTTCATTATAACTTATAAGTGAATGCTTAGATTTTGTTCATGTTTGGGGGATATTGTCTATTAATTAAGGGGCATTAAACAAGCGATAAGAATGTTCAAAAACTTGCACAGTGGCAGAGTAAAGGGGGTGCTTAACGCCTTTCTTAAACATAGATCTTCTACGTTGAAAGAATTAAATATTGCCGATAATTGGTAATAAATAAATTACTTAATACAGAACCACATCAAACATTAAAAATCAAAATAACTCGAAAACACACAGAAATTTCGAAACAGAAGAAGGGACATTATTTTTGGTAAACTGTATGCAAATAATGAAAGAACAGTTTTTTAAAAACAATAGTCATTGGCGTAGAGTTCTGTTATATCCCCCAAACATGAAAAAAATCTAAGCATTCGTTTATAAGTTATAATGAAAATTCGAGAAAAAAAAATTATATTCAACAGCCTGTACCTCGGAAATGAAGCCTTCTAGGACATATGTTTATAGGAACTTTTCTTTTTAAAAACATGTGTTCTATCTTCCCTTTAAGTTTGTCTACAAAAACTGATTCACCCTGTACAGAAATTGCAGGAAATTGATCATAGCATAGCCTTTATTCAGACAGCTAATTGGTTTATTCCGTGTAATAATTAATAATCTTTTTTTCATTTACCATTTCCTAATTTTGAATACTAAATACTTGATTTAAACTATGTTTTATAAAATAAAACGGTAAACTCTCAAGACATTCATTCATCCCTTTGGCTACAAACGAGTCCTGCGTAAAGCTATCATTAACAACCACTCCTAACAACTGAAATCTCCATCACTACGACGGCGCTAAAAGAATTATTGTAAGCGGACGCGCCGCGACGCTTTTTACTGCGTCCTATCGGCTCTGAGGGCTCATTTGCATCGTCAGTCATTAATATTATCGCGGACGTCTACAACAGAACAAATCTATAAATCCTCTCCAGTGCTCACAATCAGCGTCCCATCGCCGCGACACCAGCCGTGTAGTCGCCGGCGATGAGCCGATATTCAGGGGCGTAGGCCGCTGAGGAGCCTAAAATGTAAGTTTGGACAGTTTTACACAGCTGCTGATGGTCAGCTCGGGAGTTTTCGTCCGTTTGAACATGTGTATATTCCGCGATCCTCAAAAAGAAAGTTGGGTTAAACGTTTTGTGAAAATTAGGCATTCCAGAACACGTGATGAAAAATAACTTCCGTGGGTCAAACAGTGATTTTTTTATGGTTTTTACTTAGAATACCTCTTCAGAAATTCTAAAGCCACTTTTTAGTGTATTCTGCAGGTTCATATTTGTTTCCACTTATTAGAATGAAGTCAGTTATTAGTGTTATGGCTGTGACTTACACAACTCCCTACTTATAAAAAAATTTAATCGAATCTAATAAAGTTAACAACTTTTTTAAATGATTCGTTTCAAATTTCTGTATATGATCCTGATTTATGAATCCGATATAATATTTTACGTCAAGTTAATAGATTTGTCCGTGAGAAAACAAAATATATATTTTAAACAGTTTTGATTGACGAATTGAATACAAAAGTACAACTCTTACCAGTACTTAATTCTCAGTTTGGTGTAGATACTTCGTTTTAAATTTAAGTGATGATAATAATATTTAAAAAATGTCTATTAAGTTGCTTCCTTTGCATATCCATGGGTTGTCTAGGTTATAGCGAACAAGGAAAAAGAATTGCATTGGGTTATAATATTTACATAATATAATTTGATTATTTTACCTAAGTACCTAAACAAATGCGTAAGCATTTACACTCACCAGTAAATAATATAAAAAGATATTACTAAGGTTTCATATTGCTAAAAATTGCACACAATAATACAAAAATGTCCGAAATCCTTTTCACCGCCGCCTATGCACCGACCGACACATTAAAAACAGAGGAAGCAAATGGCGCGATTCCCGTTATATGGATATGCCTTCGTTACGGCCCCTGGTCATCGTTAAAATTACGCTAAAATAACAACTGCCGCAATTGTGTTAAGTTTTATATGCTGTGGATTTATACCGAGCCCCAATTTAATACCTTAACAATTGTATTTTGAACGACATTTTAATTTTATTATTGCAATTACGACCCATGCGACAGGCAAACCTGGTTGCTTTTATGCATATTAAGTGGCAGTCATAATTTTAGTACCTACTCTGGGTAGGCATTTAGGTTTACTATGTTGCTCTAAATCATAATTTATGAATGAAAATAAAAATTAATGGCAAATGCTTAGTTTTTATAAGGTAAAAATGAAAATGTAAAATGTTTCCACCAATTTTATATGATGATTAACTATTTACTTATTAACTACCGAATTATGTGGGTATGAAGCTAACCTTTTAATCACCTACATAGGTACTTTATAGTATATCATGGGATACGTTCGAGGATAAGTTACATATAATAATACCTAATCTAAATGCTATTTATTAGTGCCCTGTTGGCCCTATCCCACTTCTGATTGTTTAATACATTTCTTTAGTCAAATATAGTCTTTTCACAATAGTCCTATAGAGACGGAAGTGACCCAGTACAAGAAAAAGGTAGAAAAGTTTGGTTCTTCTATATTAAATTTTGTGATATAATTTTCTAGCCGTAATTTTGCATTAAGGAAAGAAAATATACCTATGCAATGGATATAATTTAAAACTAGTGAGAATGCTAAGGGAAAATAGCAATATTACCTTGCTTTACTACATTTGGACTAGTCAAAGGGTCTCTAGACGTCCCTCTAATAAGATTAATCTGCCTGGAGCCGAAACTGATATGTACTACTTATTAGTTAGAGATGCATACAAGTACACGAAGTTTAAACAATACATGGACTCAAATTTAGTTGAACGTAATGTTCAACGCAAGGTTCAGCAAACTTAAATGTATACTTGATGTGTTGCTTCCAATTTAAGTAATAGTAATGAATACTTTCGTCTTAAGGATAACAAAGTAACTTATCGTTAAATTCTTTCTTCTCAATCTAAGTTGTTTCATTTTTGATCTAACGATATATATGGTCGCTATGATTGAAAAATAGATATGATATGAAAATAGCTAGAATGATCGAAAAAGCTTTATCTGAAAAGAACATTCTTGAAAACAGTTGTTTATTCTGTAACTCCTTTTTCAATTATTAGTATATTTATGGTTTTCAAACCTATCTAAATAAATCTAGTGTATCTTACAATATCCAACAATAGGTGAGCTACGAGCACGAGTTTCATATAGACCAGGCAAATCTTACTTTTTCAATGAAGTTTAAGGGGACATTTATTTTCCAATGGGAATCGATAGGTTTTATGTTCAGGAACAAATATATAAAAATCCCAAAAAATCCGTTGTGAGCTAAAAATGTTATCTTGAAAAAACATGGCCGCCCCTTCAAATTTTTGAAAATGAAATATCTTCTTATCCCTTGGAGCAATTTTAATATTTTTTTTTTTATCTTTACATGATTTTAAGCTTAAAACATTAGAAAAAAATTATATTTTAATTTAGATATAACCAAGAATATAAATTTCCTAACAATAAAACGAAAGAGGAAACGATTTTTTAAAATTTTTTTTGACATCCTACATTTAACTTTTTAATATCACTAACTAACTTTATAGTCTAGTTAACTACAAAAACTCAGTCATTTAAAAGATCCTCGTACATATACATTTTTTTTGGCAGCCATTTCTACATTTACAATCACGATATACAGACAGAAGATAGAATGTTGTGCGAAGTGGGCGATCCTTAACATGACGCGTTACGTCACTAAGAGAGTGCTTTTCGTTACGGGGATACGTATTGTGTGCGTTTTTTTTTCTCTGTAACGTGATTATTTTTACAGTTACAAAAAAAATATTAAACAAAAGACGTTTGTTATGGTTCGCTTGTTAAACATTCTTACTGTGAAATTTGTTCCCCTAAGGTTTTGGCCACGAATTTCGGGAGAACTGAACAATATAGAGTAAAATTGTACATACACTATTTTGTAGAGCACAAAATATACTACAAGAAAGACTATGGGAGGCTATTATATGCACAAATATAAACACAACACAAGTTTTAAAAATGTGGGTCTCCAAGTAAAAAGTATCCTTATCTAACCAAAACCTTACGTTTAAAGGATTGGAAAGTTAAATACCATATATATCAAATATGCCAAAATGATGGCTTACCCAAATTTTAAAAAATATTTACTTGCTAGTTTATTATTGTCCATAGCATTCGGACTTTTATATTTAAAATACCTCATAATCTTAAATTTACCAATATTTAATTTTAATTTCACCAATTTATTTATTTATTAATATTTTCCTGGATTGCTCACCGTTCTTGACGGTATTTACAAAACACGCAATTTAAAGTATACAATATACATAAAAATACAACACATAATTAGAAAGTATGATGATCCAATACCAGTCCTTTAAACTTCAGGTTTTGGTTAGATAAGGATACTTTTTACTTAGAGATTGTTCGATTTTATGCAAGCATTAGGTATTGATATATAAAAAGTAAATAAATTAAACTGGTTAAGAAAAAAAAAAAGAATAAAAGTTTAACTGCATTAATAAAACCCTACAATTTTTAAACCTTGTGTTGTATTTATTTTTGTGCATATAATCCCTTGTAATACCTTGTTTTGTGCATATATCTGGGGCTGGGAAATTTCCCATCTATTGCTGTATTTGAAGATATGTCCTGAAAATATAAAAAAAATATTTGCTATTAATGTAATCACCCTTTGAAACTACCTTAAAATATGTTGTTTCAGTGCACCTTTCGTTGGGGGAAGAACGTCCAAATCAAAAGATTTTTCGAGCGTCCGCTTAGCTATACCAATGTTGTAAAGCCTATATCGTTCTTCTATAATGTCTCTGGATCCGTCTAATCCGTACGTAAAGAAGACAAATTTATAACCAACGTTTAGTAGTTCATCTAGATCCGTATTCTTATCACTGAAGACTAACAGTTTGTCTTACATGAATGTATCCTTTTTAAACAACTTAAAAATAACGCGAGCGGCCATGTTTTTTTAAATGCTGACTTTAGCTCACTTCCGATTTTTTGGGATTTTTAGATTTGCATTCTATGATAAGAGAGCTATCGTTTTCAACAAAAAAAATAATGTCCGCAAAAACTTCACCCTTAACGTATATTTCTTTAAAATTTGCCTGGTGTAATATGAATGTCGTCAAATAACGCTACAGACTTTACATTGTGTTCGTGAAAACTTCCAGAAACGTTTGTGTTATTGCATGGAAGTTGATGGTGGACACTTTGAGCATTTAATTTAGTTTTTACCTTGTTAATTTCGAGTACAAAATAGAATTTCGTTTTCTCTTTTCTTCTCCTTACGCGACTACAAACTTCAATTACTCGATAACGAATCGACTAATTTCAAAACAAAGTACGGCTTTGAATAGAGAACAAAAATACCTTTCAAATGAGATGCGACTAGACTCCTCTTTTCAGTTGAAATTTTTTGTGTCTTTGGGGTGGGGGAATAGGGGAGAAGTGGTCAACCTTCACCAAATTTCGGCAAATTTTTACATCTCGTTTTATTATTATTATATTATTATTTTATTATTATTATTATATATTAAGGGTGTTTTGTTTTAAATGGGATACCCTATATGAGATCAGATATATCACGCATGTCTTCAGTGAAAAGTGATGATTTGTGATACAATATGTCGCATGATGCATCTGCTTTGGCGTGCAGAATCGACATTCACTAAATTCTGCCTCATATTTTAAGGAATTTTCTAATCTACTATCTTATATTGCGGCACCAGTAATAAAATACTTGCTATATTTATATAGTGCTGAAGTCCACATCACATACCATAAATCCAGTATAAAATGCTTCACATACTGCTGCTAAAATATCCAACAGAGTTTATATCATGAACAAAGTTCCTGAGTTAATAAACAACGCCTGAATTTGCCTGTTGGACATAAGATGATGATGAAGAATGATTAAATAAACTTCAGTCATTAATTTAGTCACAAAAAAATTGGTAGGAAGATATTAAAATCTTAGCTACTTGGAAATAACATATTTTTAAGACTTAAACACATTTAGCCCAGACAATTTAGTAGTAGAATGCCTTCCGGGAAAAATTTTAATTTTCATTTCTCTTTATACCCGCTGTCCGTACGATGAAACAAAAATAACACTGAAAATTATATTGTAGGCTCCAGAGAAAAGGTTAAATGAAGGCGATTAATATTCATTACAGTTTGATATAGAGAAATATTTTCAGTTGCTGTTATATTTTCAGATTGTACTTGTTTAAGTGGGGCGAGGTGCATGGAAATTAGTTTTCATTGCAAAAAAATTAGTTCATAAAAATGACAATATTTTTTTCGTTGTATTTTAGAACCACACGAAAAAGCATTAACTCTTTTTTTACAATGCAATGGTTTGAAAAGTTTGAAGGTGTGTTTGATTTGAACCCTTTTCAAAATAATCAAAAATGTTCTGATAATGATGTGACCGAACCTGTCTACTTTCTGAGATACAAGGTGGAGAATGTCTCCTAGATCATTTATATCCCAAATATGGGTCGTAGTTGTTGACCCTGAAGAACTACTGAAGCAAACTGTACTGAACTAAATGCTTTTAATTAATTCTAATTTACAATTTTTGTCTTCAGCGTCTGCAGCAGATAATAAACTGAAGAAAATATTTTGACCATTTGAACAGGCGTTACTTCATAATTAATAGGTGCTATAATACAAAAATATAAATGAGTTTCCTTTAATTTACAAGTACGTAAAAAACTGCATCTAATCTGTAAACCATTAACTTCAAAACGGTGCACCAGACAAGACACTGTCATTCCCAAAGAATATTTATATAATTGAATCCATTAGCACACGCAATTATAGCTTTAACCTACAGAGGATACGAAACTGTGATAATTGTAACTAATTACTGCTTCTACAACAGCCATTATCAAACTAAAATCAAGAGAGGCCACGTCTGCGGCAGTCACACAGTTTGTCTCTGACAATGTTTGCAGCTATTTACATTTTTATTTATGATTGTTAGCTGGAATCTGGAATGCATTTTCAGCTGCAATCGCTGCACTCAACTGCTGTCGTTTTAGTTTAAATATTGTGTGCTTATTCAGAAGCTATTCTTTTCTATGTAAGGTTGTTTTGATTGAAGTTAAAGATACATGTATTGTTGTTGTCGAATAAATTGAGTCAGATGTAAATATAAATATAAAATCTAGTTGTTAGTTCAAATAAGAGGTAGCCAATGATTTTCCTTTATAGCAACTAACTGTTATTTAAAAGTTACTGTTTACTTTATGATGATATTTTTTAAATACTGCTTCCGAAACTACAGAAAAGCTACTAAACGATGTAGATGGTATTCACATATATTTTTAACTAGTTTCTAATTCCTGGATGTTTGATTTAAGAAACAAAAATTGCTAATACGGATTTTATGGTGTCTTTTGAAGATGCAGAATATGCTATTAGTAACACAATTGGACATCTGAGACCAAAATTACATGACAAACTTGATTTTTTTAAATAGAACATAGGTACTGTATATTTTCATAAATATGGAAAAAACTTTTTAGAACTTTTTAGGGTAAAATCAGAAATCAAGGAATTCTAGTCTATATTTCTATACAGGGCGCCCTATCTCTTGACCCGTTGCATGGGTAACTTTTTTATTAGTAGAGATACAAAAACGCTTAAATGAGCAAATTAGTGCAGTTTCGTATTAGTAATTCTACGGTAAGGCGAAAAATTATATACGGGGGAAGGTTGAAAAGTTATTGACAAAAAACGAAAAATCCAACTTTTCTATTATCCCTCGTAGCTCGTTCATTTGAAGAGTTAGAGAAAAATGCTTCACATGTTTTTTGCAGTATTTTTCATGTAAAATGACATGCACTTGCTCCTTTTTATATATCTCTTAAAATGGTTGAGAATCACAGTAAAATATATTTTTTTTAAATGTAATGGATAGGTGGCTGTGACATTAACCGAAAGTCCCCTTTTTTCTCTTTCAGATGATATAACATAGTCCATATTTTATCCTTACAAAAGTAATAATAATCGTTGTTTTTAAAGAAAGTTTATTGTCACATCAAGAATGCTATGGATTATGGAACAAAAGAATGTTTTGAGAACAGAAATTATTAATTAATTATATTGAAGTAAATGTTCGAAATGACCACCATCCTGTTGGATACATAGTAAGCAACGTTTCTGGATACTTCTTAAAACATTATTTATTGTATGTCCATGTATGCTTCTAATTGCATCTTGAATCCTGACTTTTAGATCCTCTATATCTAGAGGAGCTGTCACATAAACTTTATCTTTCAATAACCCCCAAAGAAAGAAATCTAAGGGGGTCAAATCAGGTGTTCGCGCTGGCCCGTCGATATCCATTCTATTTCCTATAACATTATCAAACTGTTCATGTAAATATTGTTTTACCTCGCGGGAATTATGCGCAGGTGCTCCATCGTGTTGGAAGTATTTAAGATTTCTAAAAATATGAAGTGGTAATTCATTTAAATATTCCTCTGTTAGAGTATTCCTTAGAAAATGAAGGTAATTATTCGCATTCAAATTATCTTCGTAAAAATATGGGCCAATAATTTTGCCACAAAAAATTCCACACCACACATTTATCCCAAATTGACGTTGATTTCTTCTTTCAGAAACAAGATGTGGATTTTCTCGGCACCACATTATGTTATTATGGCGGTTAAAAATACCATTGTTGGTAAATCTACTTTCATCACTGAATAAAATCTTTTTCCAGAAGTCTAGATCCTCTTCGCATTTTGAAATGTACCATCGACAAAATGTCATCCTTCTTTGATTATCAGCTGGATATAAAGTATTGCATATGGAATAATGATAAGGCTTTAAATTGTTACCTTTTAAAATAGCTCTTACAGTTTCCTTGGAAGTGTTGCAGTGATGTGCAATTTCTGCAGTTGAAGAATCAGGTTTAAAATTTACATAAGCCAAAACATTTATTTCAGTGTCTTCATTGAAGTTTCTTTCATCCTTAGGCTTTGAAAAAGAACCGTATAATCGTATATTATTTTCCAGCTGTCTAAATATTCTATGAT
The DNA here is from genome assembly GCA_963924545.1 of Pogonocherus hispidulus. NCBI lineage: Eukaryota > Metazoa > Arthropoda > Insecta > Coleoptera > Cerambycidae > Pogonocherus > Pogonocherus hispidulus. The sequence continues at coordinate 42,364,522 of OZ004698.1, read as the reverse complement.
GGGGTTGTCTTCGTTCCATGTAAGTTTCAAAATAAAGATTCGCTGCAGCTTGTGCATCTCGATTTTGGTTATAATAACAAAATAGCATATCATTTTTCTCTTCGTTGGTGTACATATTTGCAACACTATTATTTTGTATGCAGTATTAATAATAAACAATAAACTACTTAACAAAAACTAAAAATGTCACTTATGATCTGTCAATAATTAAATGCCAACTAGACGTTTTTAAAAATATCAGGAACCTTATTTTTTGTTTTATTTCCATAGCATTCTTGATGTGACAATAAACTTTCTTTAAAAACAACGATTATTATTACTTTTGTAAGGATAAAATATGGACTATGTTATATCATCTGAAAGAGAAAAAAGGGGACTTTCGGTTAATGTCACAGCCACCTATCCATTACATTTAAAAAAAATATATTTTACTGTGATTCTCAACCATTTTAAGAGATATATAAAAAGTAGCAAGTGCATGTCATTTTACATGAAAAATACTGCAAAAAACATGTGAAGCATTTTTCTCTAACTCTTCAAATGAACGAGCTACGAGGGATAATAGAAAAGTTGGATTTTTCGTTTTTTGTCAATAACTTTTCAACCGTCCCCCGTATATAATTTTTCGCCTTACCGTAGAATTACTAATACGAAACTGCACTAATTTGCTCATTTAAGCGTTTTTGTATCTCTACTAATAAAAAAGTTACCCATGCAACGGGTCAAGAAATAGGGCGCCCTGTATATAAGGGAAGACCCTGTAAAAAGATGCACTTCAATCTAACAGTTTTCCGTTATGAAAAATACACCTTTACTGCATAAATATGCGTGGATATTTGTGCCGTAGTTTGAACTTTGTACCTTCCAGGATAAATATCCTCTAACAATAGATTCTCATAATAATACAGTACACTTTTTTAAACAGAAATAGACCCACTAAATCAAGTATCAATGTTGCATTTATGAGAAACTATACTAAATTCGTCCAGACTAAAAAACTGTTGTGTTGAAAAATTAATGCTGAGGAATTTATTAAGAAGAAAGAATAAAATTAAGAAGGTAAACGTGAAAATAAAGGCTTGGCATACACGATTGCTGTTTTCCTAATACACGGGTATATAAGGAAATACGTTGACAAAAAAAAAACAGACGTATCTTGCAAATTATATGTCTGCAAAAGGCTGGCGCAGCATTTTGTTTTAAATGTCTGTCCCCCGTCAAATTCCTAACCGTTATTTGATCATTGATTTGAAGCCTGTAAAAGTGTGAAAAGCAAGAATATATAAAAAAAATCGATATAAATTACAATAGTAACGACGACTGTATGTATTGAAATAGCTAAAAATTTGTCGTTAAAACTATTACCTAAAAGGAACACCAAATATGCTATAAACATTTCATGAAATAGAGAAGAGGCAATAGGGTATGTTCTTCATTTAATGAAAGTATTAATATTAAGGGCATGATACTCTATATTAAGGGCAGAAACCAGATAGCCTATGAATCAATATTCTGTACAAAGTACCCTTAGCGTTTATCATAATGTAAACAGCCACTAATTTTTTTAATTGAAGACACTGCTAAAGCGTGAATTTGATGGTTATAAACCAAAAAAATCAAAAACTAACAACTGAACAAATTAGGTAACGCAAAGCACCTGACGCTCAATATTTATTTGCTTTAATTGTTGGGCTATTTCGGGCGTCTGTCGAAAGCAAAAGTTATCAACTTAAAATAGAAAATATTGAAAACCCTAGGATCTGCAATTTTCATAAAAAAATCCGACACAAAAATAAAACAACCAAGAGCATTTTTACGTTAACAGGGGAATTCCATGACATGTTAAAAAATACTCAAATGAAGGCCCAAATATACACTAATTTGTTTGAAATTACGAGAACATATTCTTGGTAAACTAATAGGAAAATAGTTAATACAGGTTTATTCAGAACTTATCTCTAAAACTTTGAGGATATGTGCATCCTTAAATAAGAAATCGATATCACCAAAAAAATTTATAATAAAAGTCTTAGGATTTCCCGTAAACAACGTTTAAAGTTATACCATTATAAAGGACTACGTAGATGGGCAACTGTACTTCAACATCAGATATACCTACCACATTCCTAAGAATGTGGTAAAAAAAGTAAACACGTTTTTGTACCTCGAACGACGACCGAGCGAATAGAACTGGAGCGGGGATAATTTCTATTGTCTATTCAGTCATCAGTCTATGTGTGTACTCTCTGTTTGCCGGTGTTTTATTTATCGCAGGAATGTTAAACTGTAAAATTTTCAAAATGGCTCATGTGTAGAGTAATGCTGAGTTAATGGACTGTTACCAGTGGATTATTAATTACGAGTTAGGTTTTGTGAGTGGTTGTTGCAGCAAAATGCTGAAAATCCCCAATTTACTTAATAATTTGCGTGTACAAGATCAGCAACCAGGAGGAACATTCGCTTTAGTGAGGCAAAATTGGATAAGGCGTGCCCAAAAGTGTGTAGAAGTCGAGGGACAAAATTTCGTACAGCTTTTGTAACAAGGTAGGTATGTGCAAATTTTTTATAAATTTCATGTTTCTAATACCTAGTAATCAAGCAGCGCAATTCTTCAAAATTAGTGGAACAAAATTTTATTCATTTTAAAGACACGTCACTTTGGTCACATCTATCTATTTTTAAGTTTATTTTAAAGTAAAAACGCTGCAAATCTTTTTTGCGCCGGGTGTCGGTATACTCTCATAACTTCAGTCAGTCCCAAGGTCACTCCATTACAGTGGACCAGTATCCAGCGGCGTGCAATGAAAAATTTTTAAATAGTTTTCAGAAGCCGTCAAAAAAATTTTTTTTGCATTACCACATTTCTACATGTATGTTGAACATCCCCAATTTTATTATGGATAAGTTCTGAATAACACTGTATATTCATAAGAACTCATTTACTTGATTTTTTTGAGTAGCTATTAGGCCACTTGAGACAGACAGTCACAGACAGTCCCAGACAGCCTCACCCGGCATCTGGAAAAAAAAAGTCACGTTATCCTGAAAAACGTCATGTTATTCTGTAAAAAAACGTCACGTTATGCTGAAAAACGTCAGGGTAACGTGACGTTTTTCGTCAAGTACGTCGCATGATCCTGAAAAAACGTCACGTTTTTCAGGATAACGTTATGTTTTTCAGGATAACGCGACGTTTTTTTCAGGATGCCGGCTGAAGCTGTCTGGGACTGTCTGTCTCAAGTGGCTTAATAGCTACTTCTTCGACATAAAACTTGCCAGATGGTAACTTACACTGAATACAAGGTTTTCCCTGATGTTATTTCAAAAAAATTAAAACTTTTGGAAAACGCATATAAATTTCTGGTTCACGACAAGAAAATATAGAACGAAACAAAAAAATCTTCAACGATGCACCGGCCGAGTCCCCGCACCGTACCCGTTAATAAAACAACTCAGACAAATTAAAGTGCACGAGACAACTCTACGTGTGTCTGGCATGTGTAGAGGAAAGGCCCCGTCGTAGGTGGAGTGGAAAACGGCACAATCTACCGTGAAGGTGTGGAAGTATGGAATCGCGTGTCCCTCGGGAATTTCGAACACGACGCTTCCGGTAAACGAAGCTCATTAGGGCGTCGCACATTTTTTCGCCCAGGAACCATTAGAGATAGTGAGAGGAATCCGTCATCGCACATTCGGACGGGTCGCTTGTAGACCTTTTTTCTAACGCCAATCAGGCGGAAGTCCGAAAAAAAATACTGTGGAAATTGGCTGAATCCATCGTACGTAATGGGACGTGTTTATTATTTTCTCTTGTAACACTTATTTCTTCATCCATTGTATTGTCTGCAATATCGTATCACTTACAGGACTACAGGTAAGAGCAAGTGAATTGAAAGATGACTTTTGATATGGTTTTTTAATATGATTTTAATGGTCACATTTGATTTAGATTATCTCTATCATTTCCAATTCTTAAGGATGTTCACCATATTTTGGGAAATAATTGGTTTGGTCTTTTAATCTGAAGTATATAGAAAATTTAATAAAGCAGAACTCTTCAGAAACGAATAATATGAAAAGACGTGCAAAATATTAGACTTACTGCAATCCTTTGACCTATACAATATTCTTCTAAAAAGTGTTGAACAGTATGGAGCTGTTTTTTTCTATCTTGTGAAATACCCGTGATAAAATAAGTAATATTTACTATATTTTGATAAGGGAAATGATTACTATATATCATATCTTCTCAATACCTGAATACCAAATTTCTCAAGTTTTCTCTATACAACAATATTCAACTTTGTGGCGAAGGCGCCTTCTTCCCTAGAATGAACTCAAAAGACTTCAGGTTTGATCAGAACACATCTTAACATTCAAACGGTAAATGGGACAATCTTATATATTATTTCATATTTTCAAATAGCCTCCCCTTATAAAAACAGGTGACATGTGGGTCCAAACTATACAGTTTTTACAATTATATCAATTTTTGGTACTCTTTACAATGAAATTTTGAAAAATAATTATTAATCCATAATAAATATATTATTCAAAAACAAATAATTAGTAATTTCAAAAAACTATGGCTTATTAACGGTTTTAAGCAAGATTTTTCCTTCACTGTAATATCCCTTTTTATTAAAAATAGAGGAATTAACTATTATCAATATTATTGTAATAGTAAGAGAATATGTTTGCCAAATACGAGAAATAATTTTCAAGTTGACTTGAAAGTTGAACTGTCCAGAAGGTTTACATATATATATATACATGTTTATTGAGATCATAGATGAGGCTATGCTCTCAAGAATAATGTAAAATTATGTTAAATTATTTAAAATTTCATTTTTAAATCAAGATTAATAAAGCAGAAGCATATATTTATGTGAAAGAAAAACAAAACGTAACTTGATCCTATATCAACTAGGTATATCAAGAAAATGAAAATATATAAAAAAGATACGAATTGAGATTGTCACACAGATTTTGAGGCACTTGATATGCCTCATTTGCCTCCTATAGACCTTGGACTATTTTTAAATCCGTAATATTTTGTAAAGTTTTTTATTGGGACGTACTATTTGTCTTCAGGGTTTTATTTATACAACACACGACAATTTCCACTTTACGGGTAATTTGTGAAAGCTGTGGAAAGAAGTCCATTTGAATAAAGAAGGGGATGAGGCGAGCCTGACAATTCCGAGTGGAAAAAGTTTTTTCGGCAAATGTACTGGTAGCATTAGTTTTGACGTACAGCGTGAGTATCTATTTAAATTTTTTTTTTTTGTAAGAAAACTAACGATATGTACCAAGATTAATTAGATACATATAAAACAGCACTAATTTAATCGCTTCTCATATTTAACAGAATCGTATTGGTAATATTAAATATACAGGATGATTCAGCTAACCCTTTCGTTAAAAGTTTAAGGACTTCCCATTGAAATATCAATTTGAAAATTTGGATACGGGGGTTTTCGAGAAAGTGCTATTCATCTGAAGTATTTCCGTTTTTATGGATCTTCCTGTTATACCGGAAATGGCTATCAACATTCTTATTTTAAGTAGAATACACTATATTTTTAAAATTTTTGATTTCTGCCCTAAAATCTATGTTTTTAATGTGGCACAATATAGAGCAGTAAAATACAGCGTGTTGAATTAAAAAAAAGACTTTTGGGTAGATAGTTGAAATTAGTCAGAATCAAATAATATTTTTGAACACCCTGTAAATAATAAAATATAAAATTACACATAATTTGAAAGCTTTATATGGTCTGTCTAACCATAGCCCAAAACTTGTTACCATTACTTTCCTTGTCAATTGATGACAATCATTTCAATAAGGTACTACAAAATCAATTTTTTTCAAAAGAAATTTGAATATTTAAAAAAAGTATTTAGCGTAGAAATCAAAAATGTAAAAAATATAGAGTATTCCATTTACAATAAGAGGACTAGTTGATAGCCATTTCCGGTATAACTGGAAGTGTCAGAAAAGCGGAAATACTTCAGATGAATAGAACTTTCTCGAAATCCCTCGTATCCAAATTTTCAAATCCAAAGTCCTTAAACTTTTAATGAACAATTTTGCTGAATCACCCTATATTATAAACCAACTATGAACAAAGAATTAAAACGCAGTTTAATGATCTTACTGAAAAACGATTATAGTCAGTGGTGTATTATAGTGGCAGTAAGTGTCAACTTGTGAATGACCCATCAACAAATTCTGTCAGAATTGGAACGTTTTTGCTTGAACCTTTTGCTTGAATTCAAATTTGGAAAAGAACGTAAACAGAAAACGTAATATCTCAACGTCGTAAAATATTTTCATTTTTCCATAAAATATAAAAAGTGAATGAAATAGAGTCGCAAAAAACACCCCTTTTTAAGTTAGGAATACATACACTACATACACTAAACTTTTGTGCTATAAGTCATATCTAAGCCACCATAAATTGTCTTCACTCTAAGCACACAGCACTAATGAGTTCCAATAACTCGAAATAGTTTTCTGTCAATTGGTTTTATAGGTGATTGATACTCATATGATCTCTGCATATACTTCTGTCTACACACCTAGTGTACCTATACGTCAAGGATATTCTCAAGAACGTGTTTATATATTTTACTAGTAACTAGTAGCTAGTAAATATATTTATCACAATTTCTATTGGATTTTTTTTTTATAAATATTATCAATCTGAAACCAAAAGTATACAAACTGAATATTCTAAACAGAATACGCAGTTTACTGTAATCCTGGAAAGGAAGAAATTAACTTTGCAGTCCCTGTCGGAGTAAAAGTAAAATTTTCACAATCAAGACTTAAACGGTACATTTGAGGACGTTTTTCACAATGAAATTTACAACTCTTGACATTTAGTTTAGTGAATTTGGAACCTCTCTCTGCAAGGGATCCTTATCCATATGTATAGTATGAGTTTTTTTCAGAAAATTGTAACATACATTTTAATGTCGTTTCATGAGGTTGACTATTATGCACCCCGTAAAACACCCAACCTAATTGTTGGTGGCTCGAGTTCTCAATTTTCCAATAATGCATTGGAGGACGCGGATTGGCTAGAAAAACGGTGGCCTCAAGCGACAACGCCGGTGTAATTAGGATAGTTATTACACATAATTATAATTACACATGTGAGTTATTTATCTATTTGATATATATAATTTATTCACTTTCATTATTGGTTGCGATTATAATTATTAGTGCAGAAATACGATCATAACGATTTGTTGTTATTATTAAGTAATTATATTTCATATATAATAAGGATTTACCTGGATTTTAGGTAAATTATTTAGGCGTGGTCAGTGAGATTTTTTTGTCACCCTATATGGTGATCAGGAATACGATTCAGAACATTAGAATACTGTTTCAATATTACATTATAAATTTGTGAAGCTGTGCTCTAGTCAGGAGATTATAGAAAACATTGTTTTTTTTAAACCAATAAATTTGAGTTTTCTTGCCTCCATTTTGTTTGAGTCGGATTGCTACTAGTCAAAACCACGTGTTGTGCCCTTTGGGAATTAAGTTCATTTATCTTATCTTTATCTTATCTTCTCTTATCTTAGCGTTATCATATATTGTATGTAAGCTATAGAAAATTGCTAATATCGTACTTTCTGCACTACATTAATTAATTTGTTTCTTTGTAATTATCTACATTTGTTTAGAGGTAGTGTGGTATTGCTTTGCCTACCTGAGTAGATATTTGATTTTAATAACTCACTTGCACGCCGATTAGAAAACTGGAACAGTTCCTAATATTTGTAAATTCATTGATTATTGTTCTTTGGTAACAAATTTGTACAATCAATCAATACGAATTTTTACAACTTGTCACTCAGTATTTGAAATATTAATGAAATAATTTTTCTCTTTTACCTAATTAGAGTGGTAATATTTCCTTGTTTAACCGGTTATGAAACCGTTGTTTTGGAATTTTTGGTCAGATAATAGAGGGTTTTTTTATTGAATTTATTTTTGTTCCTTTTGAACTATAGTAAGTTTAAATATTAACGATTAGAGTTTTTATTAAGAAATTGTCGAGTGCTGAACTGTAATCAGTTCTTTTGAATGCAATTTTTTGGGTAATTTTATTTGCTTCATTCTGGGTCGGGTCACTAAAGGTTGACACCTTCCAGGTTTTGTTTTCATTTGTTTATAATTTTCCCTGTGATAATTCACAGAGTATTTGACAACAACCATATTTTATGGTACATTCCCTTCAGGAATTTATTTATAATTTCTAATCTTGGCTACACTAGCCGTCAACGTTCATCTATATATTTGTAAATTTTGGGGCACTCTTAACACAAACAATTCTTTGTATGTACTCTTCTGAGACGAGGCTGCTGTAACCTGACTGCAAGATCTATAACCTGCTGAAAAACTCTGGACGCTTACCACCTGCAGATCCCTAGATAAGAGGATTGGACTTAGCCAGTACGTGACCGTCATTTGGACTAGAGCTCTAGCTTCCCCACTTTGCCACGGCAAGTCCACCTGGATCCAATCATCAGCACAGGTTAAGGGTGAGAGTACTGACCTCATAAAAAGGAACGAGATTGTCAGAGTGACCCCGAACCTCATAAAATTTATGTAAAGTTAGCCAATTTTAAAATTTCATTTTCCTTTCCTTTTTTCATTTTTTAATCAATATTACATCATTTTTTTAATTACTGTTAAATAGTAACTTTATTATTCAATTGTAATTTCAATTCAATTTGCTTATTTGATTATAGTGTATTCAACTAACTTTTATATAGTTTTCTTTTATCTTATATCTAAAAATTATCCTGGTGCCCAAATAACTTGTCAACATTCAAAGCAGTCCTACGAATACTCCGCCCTAGTAGCATAAATCTGCCTGAGCTACCGGAGCTAATGTCAATGCACTTAAGCTAGTGCAATTGCACATCCCTAGCTTATCTGAGTTTATTGTGACAAAATACGGTCCAGATTAGCCAAACGCTGCAAGTTTAGCATAAAAAAATCGCTATTTGCTCCATCCTGAAAAATTTATCGTAGTCCTCAGAGTGCCAAAAATATATTTTAAGTGCATACTTGAAATTTTACAATATTATAATGCACCTAGGTGTTTGTCACCACTATAAAATAAAAGCGTGCTCTTTGAAAGCATGCTTCTATTAGCACAGAATGAATAAAATATGACCGTTATTTTCAATCGATAGAACATGACATAATATGATTGTGACCTAAATAAGTAGTTATTGTCCATTACACACAGTATATACCTAAGTTTTGTAAATTGTATAAAACAAGAAAACATTTACAGATTTGCTTTATTTTACGTTACTCATGTTATTCTTTAAATACATAAAAAATAAGTAAATCGCATTGACTAGAGTACTAAACATAGCTGTTTACTACTCTATATATTACCTAACTAAATAAATTTCTTGCTTATATATTCGTAAATTGAAAAGAGGATTTCATAGTTGACCCTCTTCTCTACGGGAATCTTTTCCACAACTATGATCGTCAAGTTGTTTACTTTACCGTTGAAAGCGCAAGAGCACTATAAAAGAAAAATAAAGGTATATTTTCACTGAGAAAATAAATGAAAGATCTATCCTGCAACTTTTATTCCTCGTACTGAAATTTTATATTTCATACGTTTTTAAAAGCGTCTTCCAATATACCTCCCATCAAATTGTTTGTTATTGATATTTTGCCCGATATTAATATTTCAAGACTCCGATATAGAGGGCAGACAAATCTAGTATTTCCTAACGATCTTTCATCTGAATTCTCTTATTGATCTGAAACAGGGTTGACAATATACATATGTACTTATCCTTTGGATGAGCAACCTGTATATTTTTACATAATTTACATAATTTACATAATTCGAACGCTACCTAACGAATATATATTCGCGAATATTATATTCACAAGTGTGTCCTAGCTCGGTGTTATGAATTTTGTTAATTATTAATTAAATAATGTGCTGTAATCCATCAGATACATATAATATTATTTAAGTTAGAACAATGTTATTCAAAATAGATGGTCATAGATAGATGGAAAATAGACCATGCATGTTACTAAAAGATGATATAAATGCTACAATAAATTAAGATGTAAAAAATGGCAGAATGCCGCATTTATAAATAAATTAAATTTATTTTATAATTATAAAGTATAAATTTATAATTTATAATACCGCAGTTATTTTTATTATAAATATATTTAACTAATAATCATCAAAAACAAATCACTGAGTACATATACTCAATACACGGATTCATATGCCTGTCTTTTGAATAAGACAAAGTAGCAGTGGTGCCCATACAGTTTCGTTACGAATTATCCATACCTTGAACCCTCTGAAACCTACGTGAGTTTCAAATGAATGTCAGGATTTCGGTCCATATGAGAAACTCAACCTTTTCTCTTTCTGCAGGTCCTCGGCACTAAATACATTACAAATGCTTTAGCCCTAAGAAAATAATTCCATTAACATTGGGTAATAGTTTAACTTCCCCTTGTCTGCATAATATATTGTTGTTGGATCACACATGACCTTAAGCGCAACTCAAAGCAAAAAAACTGTTATATCCTTGCTACTTTTTCCTTGCTTGCTACAATTAAAATAGTAAAAGTATCTGCCAGGAAGACTGCAATGAAAAAGGATGGCCTAGTGGAAAGCTCTGTTGAACGCCTTTACCTTCTACATATAATCCTGCCCCAGAAAGTTACTCGTCATAACGGAACTATCCATGCCACGCACCAGGGATTCAGAGCGAATCTAATTCCCTCCTACTTCCATTTCTTCCTTGTGGGAATGATAGGAGGCACAATTTCTCTTCAACAGAAGATGGTCTTCTACTTCAAAAATATTCAGGGTAAGTATGGGAATTTCCCATTCCATCCTACTGGCAATCAAAGCATGACCTGTTTTTTTATAGCCAGTCAAACTTTTGTAAGTTTGGTATACTTAGGGCCGGTTTTACAATGTATTTTAACCAATAGTTTACTGACTATAATCTTGAAGGGAGCTGGAACTTTGGTGTGCAGATAATACTGACGTAGTTTTCCACACAACACCAAAACACTATACTGTACTCGACGCGCGCTTTGCCAACTAAGTTTGCATCGTCTGGATACGATTAAAACTCAATTAAACTAGTTTTAATCATCTCTATACTTGGTTGGCGAAACGCGCGTCGAGTGCAATAGATTATTTTGGTGTTATGAGGAAAACAACGTCAAAGTTACTGGCTATAAGTTTAGAATTTGAAATTTTTTAACATTTTCACTACAACTACGCACATTCTCAACTTATAGTTAGTTAACTATCGGTTGTAGCGATAACTAGCTGTTGTGAAACCGGGCCCTAGGCAGGCTACTACCTAAGGCCCGGTTTCACTCCAGTATAGAGGCTACCCTCTTATACATAATTCAAGTGGAAAGCAACAACAGCTCCATACTCATTCTCATTTTAGTAGCAAGAAGAAGTTTTTGGCATAACTTACCATAAAAGCAATGTGTATAAAAGATTGTTTATTTACTACTAATTTAGGTGATTACGAATCCCTATGTAGACTAATTGTGTTTATGCCAGCACTTTGTATTCAAGCATATTCTTCACTACTGTAGCAGTGGGCCAGAGTCGGAGGTTCGATCTCGAGCTTAGGCACTATCAGTGTCGGTGGGTATGGGGTATTTCTTTAAGTTTTTTCTCCATATAGCCTCAAAAACCATTAAAGGTAGAGAATGACTATGGCATTATAATTAGCAAAATGCATTCTACCTATGATTCAAAATGCATGATCTTATCAATAAAATTGATAATAGCGCGAAGCGAGAACTATTTTTAATAATTTAAGACATAAGCGTATGTATTTCCCCTTATGTAATTTTCACCCGGAACTTATTTTTAATATGTAACCAAAATTTTATAAATAAAATGTTTAAACTATCCTGCCCCTTAAATACAGAACGTAACAAAAATGTTACCGATAACCAGATAGTTAGTTAAACAGTTTAAACAGTGCTGAAGAAAGGATGAAGGAAATAATTTCAGCCCGTTTCGGCTTATACCCATGTCGCAGAGCTGACGATTTAATTTTTACAAAATGGAAGGAAGTCGCGTTTTCCTCATTTGTATTACTCGCTTATTCTTTTTAGGTTGCTTTCAACCATTGCGATGATTAAAATGTACTTCGTCGACGGAAAAAGAACCGGCAGAATTAGAAAACTCACAACAGTGCAATTTAATTATGTTATCTCGAGTTGAATGCATTCGGGCGGATGGATTTTTTGCTTTTAATTATCGAGTGACCTCGAGTCATGGAAAAATTTAATTTGGAATGCTGTGCGCTAATTCAAACCTTTATTTAAGTCGAAAATTAATATGTAAAAACAACCAAGTTTTGAAATTTTGAGGATTGTTTGAACGAACACAGGATAAGATTTTATAGAAGTTATTGTATTCCCCGGTACCTACCAATTTAAAAGTAACTACCCCATTATTCTTGAAGAAATCCAAAATGAATACTTACTAAGTTGCCAGTAAAAGCTGAATAAATAAGACTGGATTAAACAACAGAATGGGGTGCGTAGGAAAATATATCAAGACAATAAAAATATTGAGCCAGAAGAAGTGTGGAAAGGAGATAACAACGCAGCTACGAATATCGGTGTTCCGAAGTTTTTACTCCTCTGCAGTGTAGCATAATTAAAAAAAAGTATCTCGAATCGTATGGATATGGATATGGTATCGTATTTTGCACAATTGTTGCTTTTATATTCTAACAAAAACGATTTTGAAAGTAACTTGATATTAATCAAAATTATAATTATAATTCGGTATAACAATGATTTCTTACACTACGTAGAACTTATGTTTCCATATTTCTTTATTAAAATGTCATTGTTCATTTTGTAAATAAAATAAGTTGGATGTTTTATTACGCAATAAGTTATTATCTTACATTTATTCAAATTGAAATAAAATTTGTTTTTGATAGGATCAATTATAGGTTTTCTCTATATCTAATTGCAACCTTTCACGATCGGTAATATTTCAGATTTGGGAATATATCTTAAAATCGTATGCATATAAAAGACGAAAGATATTTGAGACGACAGGTCATTTATAAATAGTAAGAACAAAAGAGGAACCCTACGGGATTCCGAACTTTGAAAAAAGGTATTCGAAGACATTTCTTGAAAGTAAAACATACTGTTGCCTATTCTTTAAGATGCAAAGCAAGTCAGTAAATGATCACATAAATGAAAATAAAGTAGTTTAGTTAACATAATATCATAATTTACTTTGTCACAGTCCTTGGTAAAATCCTCTTCTATGGCAAGATTAACTTCATATGCAAATATAGTAAAATTTGTGACAACCGATTTATTTCTGGAAAAAACGATGTTGTTCTAAAGAAATAAAAAACGAATTCGTTTCCATTTTTTGCGATGCAATTCAAAACTGAAATAGGTCTGTAATGTTTTCCATTGGTCTTAACATCATTTTTATACACCGGTATTGCTCTGCCTATGCATAGGAAAGTTTCCTATGGGTTTAATAGAATAAAGGAAAGCACATTTCTCATAATATATTCAAAAATACTCGTATTTATGCCATTATTCATCTGACATTTCATTACTCCACAAGTTATCCAAATTTACTTACTAAATTGAAAGGGACTGAAATTATTTTGTTTCGTCTTCCGCTCCACCTTAGTTTTTGTCTGTTCCTTCCGCATCACTGATTCTCCATTGCATTGAGTTAAGATTTCACCTCCTTTCCACTGCTTTCCATATCTAACAAATTATTCAAACCAAAGTTGAAATTACATGCTCCCCTATTTATTAACCCAAAAAACATTAATCGAGGCAAAATCTGCCGTTAAATAATGAACATTTAGAAAGGTTTATAAATTGCTGTATGAATTATAAGTATTATTCTAACTCGGTCCAAAGAAGCCAGCGGAAAATTCAGCAGCCATTGTCAATTAATATTTCATTCGCTATCTTAAATGCAACGAGGTTTTGGAGTGGAAGCTATTTCGTTTCAGGGTAATGAGATGCAAGATAAAAAGTTAAGATGATGGAACGGGAGAAGACGTAATTGAAGGAAGTTCGAGTAGATGAAAATTAGGAAATTCTGTAAACTCGGCTACTTATTCGAGTGGACTAACCTTCTATATTTGCTTAAGTATTTTTAAGTAACAATTATAGTTGTTGGTATATTTATATTTATTATATGTTTGTATTACGACCAAATTACATAGAACTAATTATTTTTACTTATTTAAACAACACTGAATGGAATGGTAAAATATAAATAAGGCAAATGTCAGTTCCTCTTTCAAAAATAAAATTAAGTTAAAATTGAAGCAGAGGGGTGGGTGGATGATGGGAGTATAGATATTAGATACCTTGTGAATTTGTGAACCGTTGCGACGGCTCAATGAACCGTCATGACGGATAAGTGAACCGTAATTTACTAACCAATAATGCGGGCTGTATGAGATTGGTACGAAAGCGTAGAGAGGCCACCCTTTTTAATTTTTGTTTTTCAGGATAATTTCGAGTTTGAACTTGAAATTTCGAGTTTGAACCCGAAATTTTGAGTTTAAATTCGAAATTTCAAGATAAAACCCGAAATTCCGAGTTTCAACTTGAAATTTCAAGTTCAAACTCGAAATTTCGACTTTCAAGTCGAAATTTCGAGTTCCAACTTATAATTTAGACTTTGGTATCGAAATTTCGGGTTTAAAGTCGAAATATTTTTAGAATAAATAGTCTCATGAAGTTTTATTATTTGCTTGGCTTTCGGCACAAGGAATTTTGAGTTTAAACTTGAAACTTTTCACTTTAAAGTCGAAATTTCGAGATTAAACTTGAAATTTCAGGTTTGAACTCGAAATTTAAAGTTTGAATTTGAAATTTCAAATTTAAATTCTAAATTTCAAGTTTAAACTCGAAATTTCGAGTTTAAAGTGAAAAGTTTCAAGTTTAAACCCGAAATTTCGAGATTAAAGTCGAAATTTCAAGTTTGAACTCGAAATTTTGAGTTCAAGCTCGAAATTAACCTGAAAAAAATAATTAAAAAGGGTGGCCTTTATACGCTTTCGTAGATTGGCCTTGTCATTATTTATAATATTTTTACACTTTGCAATTTCCAAACTTTCATAAGCATCCAGCTGTCCGAAATTTATTACATTCCTAGTTAGTCTTAAATTGCCACTATCTATTTTATGGTTGTTCTAAACATGAATATAGTTTGAATTGACCTTCTAGTTTGTCTATATGTTAGTTTGTTTGGACAAACTAGAAGGTTAATTCAGTCTAGACTCAAGGAACATATGGCTCATCTCAAATATGGTAGAATAGATAAGTCTAGTGTCGCCCAACATGCGTTTAAGAACAACCATAAAATAAGTTGTCATTTCTAGGTCCTTTGTGTAATTACCTAAATTCTATATGTAGGTATTTGCCAAATTATCTTTCTTCAATTATCTTGAAAATACCTACAATATGATATAAAGTCTATTATTTGTACCTATTAGTTTAATTTCTGAGTAAAGTTTAGGTAGGTATTCTTCATTTAATTTTGGCCACTAGCAAAATATAAAGATAATAGAAAGTAAATCTAAAATTACAGTCTTAAAATCCCTTTCATTCAGGCAAATAACAGACATTAAATTTTAGGTACAGAAACGCTATTGCTCTAAAAGAATTCACGGAAGTCTACAGTCTATTGTTATTTGTCACGTCACGCGAACAAATCGCGAAGCTAGAATAAATTGGAAATGGCTCTAATCGAGAATAGTTCACTTCTGCTTTTGTGCCTTCTATTCTACTGTAAATACATTCAAATCATTCTCGATAAGTAAACACGAGCAGATGAAATTGCGACGAAATTAAACACAAATTTATTAAAAAATCTTTTAAACATCCTTTTATTATCGGTTTTAATAATACGAATTATGGGAAGACAAGTTATATGGCAGCAGCAAAGCACCAAACACCGGAAGTTAATATTCGAATATGAGGGGGTGAAACTGAAGAGATAATACACCAAATGCCAGTGGCTGTGTATGTTTTATTATTCGTTAAACATAAATTTTTTTAAGAATTAATGTAGTAGGGCTGTTTTGTATACAAACTTTACATATAAATGGAAAAGATATACTCAGATAAAATTATATACAGCTAACATGTTTATATGATAACAATTATGAGTTTTTAATCATCATCCTTTCATGTTAGTTTTTAAAGCATGAAAGTTCAGAACTAAAGAGATTCTAGAGATATCTTTAAGAGATTTTAGAATGATGTCTAAGTCTACAGCTTTTCTGGGTTCATCTCCAGATCAAGAGTTCCAGCAGCTCCAGATCAAGAGTGATCTGAAGCTGTGGAATAAAATTTTGTATCAGTTCTTCCAGATGCCAAGCTTAAGCAGACCCTCCACTATAATACTCGCTCCGATCGATGAGTCTGTCGGGGAGTGAATCTATTTATCTGACAGATAACGTTCCTGTTAAAATATATTCTACATATTATATTCCACATACATCCTATATACATTCTTGGAAAAGTACATAAATTGTACTCTATATAAGGCTGTCAAACTCCGTAAATAAGTTAGATAGTCAGTAATACGTACAATATATTTATACAGTTTTGTATGTAACGGTATTGTATATTGTCTGTAAACTTTGTATGTTTTTGTTGTATTTGATATTTTGACATCAAATTTTGTCAAAAGCAGGTCGACTGCGACCTGCTTTTCCGCAAATGCCATTATAGCAGCCAATAGAGGTCTCTTAATTAGACAATAATTGTCAGACGAATAGCAGCAAAGACCAAAAGATGGCACTATGTTTCTCACCACTACTAACTTATATTTCTCTATGCTACAATATCAAATGCCTCTTAGGCAATCATGTAGCAACATTGTTCATCCCACTACTTATGGCACCATGATGAGCACAGAATAAGTTCGAAACCGGTCAGTGTCTGGTGGCTGGATTCGATGAAGGATATGGCGACTTCCATGGAAATGCCGGAGTAATGGAATGCCAGTCAGGGCACATAGTCCCTGGAGTAGTTGTTTTCGGCATTTCCTTCAAATAACTAAGGAAATGTTTATTACATATTACATATAATTTAAACTTGAAAAGTGTGTGCCCACTTTAATATTTTGTCATGAGAAGGATTTTGTTGACCGGTATTAAGTACAGCGTAGAGTAAATTATGCTAAAAAGTGTTTACTTCTGTAAGTATATCATTTCAAATTTTTGTTTTACGAGAACGTATTTCCGCTATTAATGGTATGAGCATAAAATAAAGACTTTAAAGATGATCTGAAAATGTGAACTCGTAAATCATTAACATTCAGTTAGAAGTTCTATTAACGACATCTCTAAAAGTCTGGTCGTTTCCTTTTCATCCGTACTTTGCTGAAAATAGATGTAGAAGTGACCAATCTATTATTAAAACGGAGTTCTGAACAAATTCTACATTACTATCTTATTTTAGCTGTTTTCTACATGAAACTAAACTCTGAGGTAAACTTATAGATATATCGGTCGAGAAAAGCTAGTTACAATTTAACATATAGATACAATTTATAGAACAACGAAAAGTAAAAGCTCTCTCCCTCTCAAATAAAGACATATTAACAACATCTTTTACAAATCGTGCTTACCGTAACTTAAGCATATTAAAATGATTATTATATTTTTTGTTACGCGTGTTAGAAAATATAAACATTTACAATATACGAAAATTGTACAAATCAGTTCTGTTAAAACTTTTTATCTACCTCAAGAACAACTGCGTTATTGACAAAATGCGTAGATATTAAAACTAACTCTATATAAATGATTTGTATTACAGAGAATCTGACATACACAATATATTTTTCATTATTGCTGCATTAATATGTATTGCAAAACGTAGCAATATCTACAATAATAAATTTGATAAAGCTACAGAGATACAGAGATAAAAACATAGAAACAATAAATTATTAATTTGAGTTTGCAATGAATTGGTCAGTATAGAGACTTATTAAACATTGTAATTATTTTAACGTTAAGTGAGAAAATTCATTGTACTTAAAATAAGATAACAAATAGGTTAGTTGAGTGGAAGGCATTCGAAAAATTCGCCTGACAAGTGCTCGTTCTTACCCAGACATAACAAATTCCGATTTTATTAGATTAAGAGAGGATAATTAATTTTGTATAACAAGCCTTACTAATTTAGAGACTAAGTTATCTCTTGGCAAGTTGTGAAGGTTTTGTAACACAGGAGGATGTGTAGAATAAATAAGACACGAATAGCTCTCAGTGTGCAGAAGGTCTATTTCAGTTACATTGTTACAGTAACAAACGGATAGGTTATATGAGGATTTTATTTTGAAGAGTTTATTAGGTGTGTTGGGAACTTGTCAAAATAAAAGCATATGTGCGAGGAACGGACATTGCGGTTACTGTAGTTTTGGTTTTTTTGTATCAAAGAGATATACACAACAATTTTCTACTTTTGATATAGATACTTTATAGACTAAAAAAATACATGTTCCTATACAAGTTCCGATACTGTATACGAGGATACATACGCCAAAGCAGACAAGTTGGAAGGCATTAAATAGTACGAAGGAACATAATGGAGTACGCAGTAGTTAAGGAAACATAAATAATCTAGAGTAATTTAGAACTTTCCTATCTAAAATATCAGAACAACCCTGTAGGTATTTACAAATTCCTTATAGTTCATAAAACAAGTGAGGACTTTAAACAGCACAAATTATTATTATATTATTGTTTAATTAATTAGGGACGCACAGGAGACGATAAGGATAATATTTATACATTCGAATATTCAAATTCGAATACATTACATATTATATACAAATTACAAATATATTACATACAAAGCGACCACAATCATGTTCGAATTTTTAGTTATTAAAGAAGTAATTAAGTATTGCTTAAAGTAATTGTCGGTTTATTATATTCAGAGAAGATAAATATGCATATAAGAAAAAGCATATTTTATGGACATCCTGAAACTATATAACGAACTATTACTAGATAATAAAAATATGAAAATAGCAGATATAGCACAAAATTAATAAAATAAAAAAATAAAAAATAAGAGTTAATTTATTTTTGTGTTATGATGTGTATGTATTATACTGCAGTTGTTACTGTACTAATTTTATTATTTTACTTCTAGCAAAAGACGAAGAGACGAAGGAAATTGGGCTGAAATGAGATCCTTCAATCCTGTGATGATCCTTATACATAACAGACAGAAGTGCACTGCTAACACATACCCGTCCTATCCATCTCTCTAACCTCAAACGACAGACAGGTATCAATTTATTAGATCTTCTCAGTACCGTAAAGGTTTCACAGTGAAGACCACTCACAGTGACTTAGAGAGAGCATACAGTGAAATATTGGAAATGACAATTAAAATAAATAAACGAAACGAATAAAATAATAAATAAGTGAATAATATCTCTACTGCTCATTTTAACCACAATATGAGAGAGCAGGCAGCATATTATTATTCTATACGTACGACATATTAGCGTCCAGGAATGACTAAGGTTGTAAACCACCATCCAGTGCAGGAATGAGGAAATTTGGAAAACTTTATTAGTTCGGGAGACAGTAATACACATACCCATATTTGTTTAGGTTTATATAAAATGTGGTGTAGATTTTTACAGCCTTTTAGAATAACATTTGGGCTGATATTATAGATCACATATAGTTATAATATTTGACACATACTTTATGCATTACCATTATATGATAGAGAAGTATAAGTAGAGCATATTTTGTTTTGTACCCACACATTCGCAGCATCAGTGTTAATTCTAAAGAGTGAAAGTTCTATAAGTCTACAAAGCGTTAATTGCTTATTCACCCCAGCCCCATTTCGTAATGCATGCCTTTCAAGCTGTTGTCGTGTGTATCGCGCCTTGTCCTTTAAATATTTAATATATCAGAGTCCATTTGCAGCTGAATTCGTTTGCAAAGCGATACCCAAACTGAAAACAAAAGCATAACCTTTCTGGTTTGTTTTGCAGGATCTTGTCATTCTTGCACGCATGTTACTTGGTCAATTTGGTCGGGCACTCGAGCAGGTAAATATTTGATATTTTTAGTGGAATACCCCAATTGTGGTTAATATAACAATGATGTTGCTAAATTGGTCTATTATTAATTTAAGTCCTTGACGTAAAATAAATAATAGCGAAGAATCGTCAACTGAGGGAGTTGTTATAAGCAGCGCGATTGAGTTACATTGAGATTTTGTATTTTTACATGAAAAAGATTTGTTAATTACTCTCTTATATAGAAGTGGTTACGTAGGTAATACCAATGATAGAATTATTGTAAGGTTTAACTTGCGTAAGCCATTCGAGATTCAAATACAGGATCTCAGTGACTGGGAGTTGAAGATAAATTCTCTGGAGGCTTGGAGTCTTGTATGGTTCACAGGTGGCTCCAAAACAAACAGTGGAACAGGTGATGGAGTATTTGCACTGAGACCTAGATGGCGTACAAGCTATAGTCTGGGAATTTATCTCCAAGCAGACATTTTTGCAATAATGGCATGTTTGGCGGAGAATGTTACACATGTAAACTCATCTACATATTCTCTGACAGTCAGGCCGCAATAGAGGCTCTGAACTCAAACAAGATCTGTTCGAGACGTGTTTAGAGCTGTCTGCAATTGCTGGTGGACCTGGCAAATACCAATACGGTGAGACAGTGTTGGGTGCCAGGTCATAAAGGGATTGAAGAAAATTAATGTGCAGATGAATTTGCTAGAAAGAGATCTGAAATGGCTTTCATGGGATCGAAGTTAGCTTGCGGAGTCGTTTATAGTACTGCTAGAACGCCTCTGGGAAAATGGGTCGAACTAAAACATAGGAATTACTGGTTTTTAAACCAGGACAAAATTATACGAAGGCACTCACGGAAGATCCTTTCCAGAGAAGAACTGCAGAGATGCTGGGCATGAGTAAAGCTCGGCTCAGGAGCATGATAGATCTCATAACAGAGTACTGCCATCTCAAGAAGCATCTCTATAATTTAAGATTAGCCCGGTATGTCGGAGCTGCGATGATGCAGATAAGACTGTGCTTAACATTCTAAGTGAATGTGAGGGCTACGCTAGTATGAGGCTAGCGCTCCTCGGTAACCATTTTTGGAACCTTGCGAGCTAAGTGAGATTTCAGCGAGTAGACTTTTGGACTTTATGCAAATAACAAAGTTGCTCGCTCAATAGAAGATCGGCGGGATGCACAATAGGGCCAGATGTGCCAACAGTGCTTTGGGACTCGCTATAGAGGAACTGACCCGAAGGAAAAAGAAGAAGAAGAAGCAGAAGAAGAAGATGAAGGTAATACCAAATTTTATTGGAAAATCTGTCGGACAAGAACTGTCGGACACATTCAGATAATTATAATATCTTGTTCGCACTTAGTTGTATGTCTTACTATATCCTTCAGTCAACGACAAAATACTATTTTATTTTAAATGGAAAATTTCAGAAGGGATAAGCTATATAATGTATGAGTATAATAATACATTTATCTTTTACTAGATATTTCCACAACTGTACTAGGTCTATGGTGAAAATTTATATCGTATTTTTTTTATCTTACATAGACATCAATTATTACTATATTATGCCTTGCCTATATACTTTAGCACTAAATTATACCGTTATTATTTAACTTCATACCTTTTTGTATATGTTATAAATTTTACGAAAGAGTAATTCAAACAATAGTTCTTATTTTTATAAAAAAAATAAGCCAATAAAAACAATTAGCTTCATGAGCAATTAGTCAGTCGAACGGCATTCGAACATTTCACTGTTATTAAAATTGAATCTTATTCCCAGGAGACCACAATATGTTACAGAATATATTTTCAGCAATCGTTGTACAAGAATGTTCGCTAAACTCATAATACAAATAGCTTACGACCTTATTTATAGGTCTTTAGGGGCAGATACTGATTGAGGTAATGAATGGCTTTTATCGTACAGATGTTTTCATCCAAGGATAAATGAGCGCATAAGGGGAAACTGAAATTTAGTTTGAACGAAAGTTATGAGTATCAACCACTTCTTTTCAATGTAATTATTATTTATAAGGTATTTTGAATCAGATAAGAGCACATAATTTACCCCACAAGTGAAATTTTGTTATATCGATTTTGGTTATAATATATCTACCCTTGAATGGACTACTCCCTTTACTTTGTTATTTATTGATACATAAAAGTTGAGGATTCGTCTTTTTGTTAATTTGCTTCATGGTACTCTTTTCTGATCTGTTTTTTTTTTATAAATTTCCGACCTTACAAAAAGTGTAAGAAGCAACAATAACAATTTACAACAATATGTAATTGAAGACAGACTATTTTCATAATAAGCCACAATTTAATATACTTAATATATGATTTTGAATAATTAAGATAGCAATAAGAAGGCCCTGAGACTTCTATTCTGAGGTTCTATTGCAATAAAACACATGAACTCAAATAATTACTATATCTTCTGCCAAATTAATATGGTGCCAATATCCTACACATTTAATAAACTAGACCACTAAACCAAAACTTTAGAGAATAGGATTATTATAGTAGTCAAAGTTTGTTCTGAAGCAGGATAATAAATTACATTTCGCAAGTAACGTCGCTGATCTATAAAAATTATAGTGTATAAAATCGGTAGACCTTTCACTAGTTCGTTAGAAGTATTTAATGTTCCGATACTACAGATCGAAAAATAGGGGCTTGGAGGTAGTAGATGTTCTTTCATTTGAAAATATTGACAGCTATAAACCACACTGGATGTAAACATGAAGTTCCTTATTTTAAATATAACACTATATGTATTTTTTAATTCTATATTAAATTTTAGGTTAACTTTGTGTAGCACTCCCCTTATCCAAAATGAATCAAATTCGAGATGTTTAGATTTTTTAGAAAATATCGATAATAATAGTGCGTCCTTGTTTCCTTTTGGGACAACAGCATAGATTATTGTTCTGGTTGTATAGACTTCCCAAACAACATAACAGGAAATGAGGAGGCTGATGCACTGGCTAAAAGAGGCTCAAGTATACAGTTTACAGGGCCCGAACCAGTGCTGGGGCTTCCGCCTAGTTATGTAGCAAGGTTTATTGGTAACTGGATGAAGGATAGATCAGAGGAAGAATGGTCAAACGGGACTGGGCTGCGACAAGCCAGGCTATTAATTAAAGGGCCTTGGTCAAACGCAACTCGATCAATACTTGCGCTAAGTCGTAACAGCATAAGGATTGTCACAGGACTGCTGACGGGTCACGGACATCTTAACAAGCACCTTAACACTATCGGCCTTAGTGACACTAGAAGGTGCAGGTTTTGCGGACACGATGACGAGGACTTCATTCACGTCCTCTGTCGCTGTGCCTGCCTTATGGTCAAGAGACACAAACATCTGGGTGCAGCATTTCGAAACCTCTAATATCCTGCCCCAGGATATTAGAGAGCTTCCTTTGGAACGGGTGTTGGCCTATGCGCATAGCACGGGTCTCTTCCAATAGCTCCCGACTAGCGGCAGGCACAATGTGTCGAAAGACCTGAGTGCTGCGGGTAACCGCGCCGCCTACCAACAACAACAACAACAACATAGACTTCCCAAACAAAAGCTTTAGTTTCATCATTATGGAGAAGGGAGCTCCTCGTACTGACTCTTCAACTCAGGCTCAATGTGGCCTACCTGCGCACAAAGTTCAAAATTGAGTATCGTAGTGCTTCCAGATCTATAATACCTTCCTAGATGCTTTCATTTGGCTTCCTCACACTGAAGAGACACGACAACTCCGAAACATCAATGTCTGTATCTATGTCGCTTGGTGGTTGCGAATGCTCTTATTGTGTTTCACCAAAAACCTCCCTGTTGTAAAAATTGTAATTTTAAATTTTAAACCCAAGCATATAAAGGACCACGTTCCAATAGAGTACCAATTAAACTATAATTTAAGTGGTTGGCACAATGCCCTAATATAGTTATAAATATCCTACGCCAGTTTGAAAATTGTTCTATTAAATTAATTAAGTTATAATGGCTCCTTCTAATTTAAATGTTATTATCCAGTCTACATTGGGTAGTTTCCAATTTTCCATATTAACCTCTACAAATTAAATCCTCCCTTTACAAGAAGACATCGCATAAATTACCATAGAATGCACGCGGATCGGATTCCCGAGGATACCACGACTGCCCGTTACAGGGGATTGCCATGTTGACAAACACATATAATATTAATACAGCTTATTAATCGTATAGGATGTGTGTCTGTGCTAGACTTTCATAAATAAAACTTAGGCTTTCTGGCTATTTCATCAATCAATCAATCAATGTTTAATCGTCAAAGAATGATTTTTTCTATACAGGGAATCCCATAGAAAACGTCGCACAATTTGGTATACAGTATGGTTGGTGAGATTTTCGCTCGAGGGGCGAATCACTGGGGTATTTTAGTGTATAAGCAGGTGGAATTTCGAGAAAAATTGATGAATTTCGGGAAATTTCAAGGAATTGCGGGATTTTTGCTAGATTTCATCATACTTCTTAATATGAAAACATTTTTTGTTGGCAGGGTTAGAGGATATGTCTTAAAAATGTTTTGTGGTGTGTTCTATATTTTATATTATACTTTTGAGACAATTTTTGTATGAATGAATATATTTTGACTTTAGTTTAGTTTTATTTTTTACCAAAGAACGTTTTATGAATTGTTGTTGATATATGCATAGTATAAATAAATATAGTGTGGCATACGTGTTTTATTTGTTTTTAATATGGCATAAATAAATGTCACAAAAACTTAATTTGTGTCTGTCTTTCAGTAGCACATAGTAATGGGTACATATTTTATTGGGAATTTCAAATCGCTATGGGGAAATGGGGGGTATTTTGGAGAATTTCGGGGAATTGCGAATTTCAAATGTTTGGGGGTATTTCAGGGAATTTTTGGGGAATTTCGGGGATTTTTCACTGCAGGAGGAATTTCAGTGTACATTTTTTTTAGTGATTTATCCCTTGTTTTCGCCAGTCGATATCTCGGAAACTATTTGAACTACGATTTTAAGATTTGGTGCTTTTAAATAGTTGACAACGTTATCCATATCTGATATAAAATCGACCACGTGATAAAATTGTAATCACCGTTCAGTGCTCGAACCTGGAACACTTCATTAGTTAGGAGGACAGTCAAACATCAACCTTTCACATTAACATCAAGCTGACATTCTTCCCATCGTCGTCAGGATGGTTGCCAACCCATCGACATATCTGAAATGTACAATATGTACAAGAACTACGTGAATAAACTAAATTTTGTATTAGTGAACATACTCTCAGTGATTAGTAACGTGCCGGGCCTATTTCTGTAACAGAATCACACGTTCTTCTACTCGTCAAGGAGCTTAAACAAATTAATCTTAAATAAATATCTGTAAGATTATTTGGAGATAAACGCCTGAACGTTCTGTTCAACAACCAGTTGTATCGAGATTCCCAGCACGGACGAACTTCTCTGATGAATTCCTGTGCTTGACGCGAGCTTACCGTGTCAAGTAAAGTGACATGTGAAAATAACGAACATGTGTTTCTGGAAAAGCTAAATCAGCGCAATTATCTTCCTATTCTTACACGGAGTTTTGGATGTTCCACGACAGATTCCCACCGGGGCTACGACAAACAAAAAATACCCCACGTTCCCTAGGGCAAACCAACACTTTGTGTTGAATAAAAAATATTTTCTTTTATAATTATACTAACTTAAACAGGCATAGTAAACATATCTCAGCGCTGAGGTTTCCACACTGGAAAAAAATATTAATATTCATGACAGACTTTGTTTATACTAGGAGTCTCCAAAAAATAAAGTTAATCTCTTTAATACTACATTTTTTTCATTCAATACTTAATTTATTAGCATTAATAAGTTAATGAAATATAAAATAATTATTTGTGCGACATCACATTTTCGTGATCACAGAATATGGCACCTCTCTCGGCACGCGTTTCATTTACCATATTAACACCATCTAACACCATCCTCTACCCCTTATTCTAATCAAAAGGATTAAACCGGAAGTCTGAGACTTCTATGAGAGAGAGGGCGGTATATTATTATTCAGAGGACCACATTTGCGGCTCACAATCATCAATCATCGTCAAATAATTCTCATTTAGATACGACAGCGCTTGTCGTGAAAAGTGTAGTATTTTGTTGTTTAATAATATTGTATGCGGTAGTGTTTATAGTGACATCTGTAGTGGGTTTCTGTTATTTATATTGCAGGTCTCAATATGAATTACAAATTTTTACCGTAAATTTTACCGATGCAATAAATTAATATTAATCAGGGTGATTTTTTTGGGTGTCTGTTAGAAGTATCTCGAGGACGGAAAATTACTTTGATCTCAAAATTTGGCTAATCTGGATTTTACGTAAAATTCTAAACACATTTCATGTAGGAAGTCCAATATACCTATCTCCAACTATTTTTGAAATACTGATGTTTTGCAACTTTGACACCCTGCAAACGGTTTGAGATCAAGCAAGTCGATTTGTACATTCATATCTTAACTTTTCATAAGCTATCGTTTTACACTAATTTCCGATTTAACCAAGAGATTAAATTTAATCGAAAATGTCTGGCTAAATCTGAAATTAGCGTCAAACGATAGCTTATGAAAAGTTAAGATAGGAATGTGCAAACCATTTTGCTTGATCTCAAACCGTTTAGATTTTGCAGGGTGTCAAAGTTGCAAAATGTCAATATATTCACCTGACAATATTTCAAAAACAGTTTAAGATAGGTATAGCACATCCTACATGAAATGTGTTTAGAATTTTACGTAGAATCCAGAAATGATACAATATATAGGGTATTCCATTTAGAATAACGAAGTTAAGGTCAACTTCCGGTGATTCCGGAAGAACATTCACTTGCAAAATATTTTTCATAAATAGATTTTATCGCAGATTGCACGTTGCCAAATTTTCAAATCAAAGTAATTTTCCGTTCTCGAGATACTTCTAACAAACGTCCAAAAAAATCACCCTGTCAAAACTTTTCAAATCAATGTTCGGGAATCTTGATTCCAGCATCAGAACACATGAATCACTGCACGTCTGCTAAGTACTATAATTTGGGTAGAAATGAGTTTGCTATTAGACACTTAGAAAAGTTTCCACACGGTAAAAATAAAGCATCATTTAAACTGACTTGACTGAAGCTGTCCCAAACTTGTTATTTAATTAATGTTATAAAGAAAATATCAATTTACGTCCAACTAACTTTTTGTTGTCGTATAGCATTTCAAGTATTTACCAAATACTTGGGAAATTGAATACACTTTAAGAAAAAATTGCCTCCTTTTCCCTTAATTTACTAAAGAATGTTTTCTAATTTAGTTTATGCGTAACAAGAACATAAAAGATTGGATTAGAAATGAATGTTATATTCTATCAGAAAAGCCAAAATGTTATCTATTACAACATCGACGTTTGGGGAATGATCTGAAAAAAAAAATCAAAGGGAAATTGAAGGGGAATGATAATTATCTGTAGCTTTCCCTATACAGTGGATTGGCAACGCTGCGGCGCGCATTTCAATAATCTGCTCGTATAATCGCCCGCATAATCTGGCGTCTAAATTACCATAACATTATCCCCCTCCATTAATTACTAACGACGCTATCTAGACGGCTCTCTACAGTTTATCTGTGACCATGGCCTACCCCCATCCCTATCTAGTTCCTGGGGCCGAGTTATCTTTTGACGGCTCAAATTATCTACGAATGTCACGTCCCCGATGTAGAGATATGAAATTCACGAGAAATGCCAGGAATCTTGGAAAACATCTAGGACGGAGGTAAATGAGGTGTTACACTTGCAGATCTGATAATCTGGGATGCAGAATTACGGTGAATGCTGAAGGTAGAATGTTTATGCAAATAAGTAGCTATAGTAAGAACAAGGTACTAGTGGGATTCATACTTCTTAGAATTTAGAATAAAATAGAGAAAATTACAGCTGGTGTGAAAAAACAAGTGCCGTTGAAAGTAGCGTAATATTACTTCGTATCATCGAAAGATTAACTCGATGTGTATACAATAGCAAATTAAACTATTTGGTTGTTAATGATCCTGCATATTTTGGTGATAATATTATTGATTATAAATTATCATTTGTAGAACATGGCGAAAATACATAGTGGGCAAAAAAAACGGTACGAATGCTCCGAAACGGTACGAAACGTTTGAACGCTCCT
Organism: Pogonocherus hispidulus; assembly: GCA_963924545.1. Classification (NCBI taxonomy): domain Eukaryota; kingdom Metazoa; phylum Arthropoda; class Insecta; order Coleoptera; family Cerambycidae; genus Pogonocherus; species Pogonocherus hispidulus. The sequence goes on along the minus strand of OZ004698.1, from coordinate 42,336,124 downwards.
ATCCTCGTAAGCTATCACATTAATATAACAAATAATATACCTTTTCTATACATAAGATGAAACACTTTTACTGTGAAGGTAGTACTACCTTAAAACCTTCATGTTCTGAGCCATAACATGAAAGTGTGCAAAGATCTCTGATTTTAAGATTCTTTTGTTTCGAAATGTACGAACAAAAACAAAATTATCTAAATTATAATATTACAGGTACCTATGACTGAGTATGCCCCCACTTTCATCAGCTATTTGAATTTGAAATCGCCTTCTGGCAGCTATTGGTGAGTTCAAAAATCTGAAATATCTTCGAAAAAGTTGTTGCCTAAAATGAAATTAAATCGAGTATGATTTAGGCCCGCATTATTAATACTTTGAGCATAAAAATTATTCTTTTCAGCATTAAAATATGACATACTTCAAAACAAATAAACCTACATATTTTCAACGAATAATATTCAATCGTGAATTGTAATAAATAGTTGTACAAAATATATATTAAATTTGTATGCATTAAAATAAGACATTTTTAATAGCATTACTATTCTTCCCCTAAAATAATGATTATAATTAATGAAATAAATAAGTTGTTGTACTATCTCATGTAGATTATCTATATAATATATAAAATATCATAACATATATACTTTTACCCTATGTAAAAAATATATATTGTAGGTGAATAACCGAATAGAGACGATACCAATATAAAAAATACAAATGTAATTCAAAAAATTAAACATTATTACATTTTTATGTTATTTGAAGAAAAGTACTAAGTGATAATTTGAACAAATACCTACATTAAAACAAAATGTTCTTTTCTAAACAAGTGTATGTATGTGTAAAAAAATAAAATAGATCCTAACAACTAAATAAAATACGTACATAATTTGAACGTAACAAACAAATAAATACACAATTTTCAATAGAAAAAAAGTGAGTACCATAAAGTAAAACTGATCGTAAAAAATAAACGGGAACATAAAGAAACAATGAAAATTTTATTCTTCCGTGTTTTCTTTACGCGCCCAAATCTAAACTTTTTGCTTCCAGAGGTGGGTGAACAAACCGTATGGCGATGCCAAAAGTATGTGTGCACGTGTACTTTTTTAAAAAAATATGAGCACGTGCAGCGACAATCTTTCCACTTTGTTTTTTCCATGGGCAAGGATATCTTATATGATGACTTCTTTTCAATGTAATCATCAAAACCTAAGTCTTTATCATCTACTTTGACCCTAACATCGCTGCATTTTTCTGCTGCTTATAAAAGTTTTAGCTGAGAGCAAATTGTTTAATATTAAGGGTAGTGAAATTAAAATATTGTGAATATAATAATTACAGTATAATTTTATTCCAAATAATGCTGATTTTTCTATTTATTATTGATTCATATTTTAATGTAACTGTCATAATGTTAATTTAATTATTGTAGATCAATCTGATCAATTATTATTAAACCTAAAACTTTACCTTAAAAACACTAAAATTGCGCGACAGTATTAAAGGTATTTCAAATAACCCTCTATTGACTATAGCGAACTTATTTTAAATTTTAAAAAGTAAATCTTGATTAATTTCCCAGATCGTGTAAAAACCATATAGAAAATTATTACACATTTTCCAGAAAGCATTACAATACTGCTTCCCTCGAAAAGAGCTCTTTTGATAATTAAGTCGCTTTACTTGGAGCCTTGGAGATGATTACAACTTAAGTACTTAATATAGTTTTAATCATCTTCATGCATTCGTCAATCGGTTTTTGTGTTTCGTATTGTTGGTTCCAATTCATCCTCGGGGGATGGTTAGTTCCTAGCCGCAATTTAGTAATTGCATTTAATATAATCTACTCAAAAAAGTTTTCTAATGAAATTAGAGAACGTACTTTAAGCCCTTATACCATCAAACTTCTCTTTTTTGCCTCAATAAAATGTCCAACTAAATATACGCTTGAGAGTATAAAATATGAAAAAAAAATCCATAATGTATAACACCTCAGGGGGTAGCCCTAAAGACTTCAAAGATTTACGTAAAGTTCAAAAAAATAAGTGCCTATGATGGTGTGAAACAAACGTAAAACCGTTATACTTATATATCATTATAAACGATGTGATGACAAATTTAGGGGAGAATAATGTGCTTCAAAATTCAAAAATTATTACAGCCCATCTGGCACCATTCTGTCCTCTTTCCTTTTTTACTTTTTGACAGACACGTTTAATTGTTATTTTATATTTTAGTCAAGGAACTGAAACTTGAATTTGCTCCATTTATACACCGGCTTTTTTCAAATAAAGATATATGTGGCAAATATAATATGAACACTAAAAATATTATATCAAACTACTGATTTTAACTTCAAATCGGTTTGTTGTTAAATTACTGTGCGTTTCACGAAGTTGTATCCCGGATTGGAATGTTAGTATATATCTCCAACGTATGGAGCGTCGTCATGTTATTAGTTAAATTCAATGCATTGGCACCTCTCGGTTACGGACCGCTACAAATTGAGGTGGTGTGATTTAAGCGCGCGTGCAAGTCTCCCACAGGATTGGCCAGCGAATCCTGACAATCTGAACATTCCAATCCGGGATACAACTTCGTGAAACGCACAGTATGACTCTAATACTTTGAAAGTTAGTCGTAATTTATTAAGTCTTAACGTCTATCAACTATAAGTGCAACGACCAATGTATTATCCAGGATAACATAAAAAAATTTCTAGCTATTATTAATATATTGTTAACATGTAACCATGTATTTTTATATCACTTCCTTATGGCTCTAAAAAATTTTAGCCTTATATTTGCTTCATTTTCTTAAATATTAAACTGAAACACATCTCTATATTAGTTTATCCCTTAAATTTGTAATATAGGATACGGCATTTTCAAGTGGGTAGAGGAAAATTTATATACGAGTCTGCACCTACTCATTTACAAAAAAGGAACCTACGCAATGTCAAGCTTACAATCCATTACCATGGGTTCGTTTTCTCTTTTATAAAAACTGGTTATAAAGATTACACCGCCCTCTCACAATCAAAATATGGCAGATTTTAACATTTTATATTGAATTTTAGGAATAATTACATCTACTTACAAAAGCTCACTAGAAAACATCACTCTCTTCGGTAAGTTTTTTTTTAACAAAACAATTTACTAACTTGAAAGACTGCCATCATAATAATATACATTAAAAATGTTCTACTTTTGAGAGTACATAAATACTATTATGGAATTACTAATACTTTTCAAGAAGATTTGTCTGCAACTATTTTTATTTCTTGAGGTGGTGAAAGCGTTAACCTGACTGGTTAAGTTAAGACAAAGAACTATTAAAACGGGATTGCAGTCAAATATGGCAGAAAAGAAGAGTACTTTATTTTTCCAAGTTCAAGCTTTCGAAGCTATTTATTGCTTCTTCTTCAGGAATACTACAAATTCATTTAATTACGAATAATAAAAAATACAATACAGCATGGTACTTACGAAAAGTAGAGGTTAGAAAAAAGCAATTGACTAAATTGTTACAAAAACACATCACTATATAGAAATTAACAAATGTTGTCAACAATATCAACCATTACATATTAACACACTTAAATAATCCATGATTGTAAAAAAAAATAATCAGGATTAATAATTAAAACATTGCATTGCAACAGGCCATGTGCTGCTATTTTTAGAACAATAAAAAACAAACAACCGGCTGGGTAACATAATTTGAACAGTAAAAACTGTTCAGTAGACTGGTCATTCCTAGTTACTTTTGGTGGGGTGACCTTTAAGTTGGCATTCACGGTTGGTTGGTGATGCCTAGTAAATTTATTTTTATATTATTATTTTTTGGATTTGTTTTTCTGTTCAAATTATGTTACCCAGACTGTTGTTTGTTTTTTATTGTTCTAAAAATAGCAGCACATGGCCTGTTGCAATGCAATGTTTTAATTATTAATCCTGATTATTTTTTTGACAATCATGGATTATTTAAGTGTGTGTTAATATGTAATGGTTGATATTGTTGACAACATTTGTTAATTTCTACATAGTGATGTGTTTTTGTAACAATTTATTCAATTGCTTTTTTCTAACCTCTACTTTTCGTAAGTACCATGCTGTATTGTATTTTTTATTATTCGTAATTAAATGAGTTTGTAGTATTCCTGAAGAAGATGCAACAAACAGCTTCGAAAGCTTGAACTTGGAAAAAAGAGTACTCTTCTTTTCTGCCTTATTGGACTGCAATCCCGTTTTAATAGTTCTTTGTCTTTATTTCTTGATATATTTATCAGTTAATATGCGTAATACTGGACTGACCACACAGTAAATGGATACACTGTATACATGTAATAACATTTAACTCCAGTTCACTCGGCGCCACATTCTCTGATCGCTTCATGCATTTTGGCAATTAGCCCATCCTCCAGCGCGTGCATCTCTCATTTATTGGCACTCCTAATTCCCCAGCGTTGTTATCAAAGTGTGTCTAGTTATTGCCATCAACACCCTCTAGGTATATTGATAATCTGAAGTGGCAAACATCAGCGAGCATCGAGTGTTTGCCATATGGGGTATCTATCCTCTGAGATAGCTCAGTGCCGACGTCTAGTGTAGATTATAAAACTTGTAATCTACAGCAAACGACGCTGGTACATTTCATATAATGAAAATTTTAAACCTGTATCAACAGCAATATACTACAACTCTATTCAATGTTTCAATTATGTAGTTCATCCCTTCATCTCCTGTATATTCTTTATTTTATTTATTTCATCCAAATTTGGGGAGTGTCCTAAGATCAAAAACTATATCCAAAAGTACACAGGCGAGTATCAACCCCTATTGAGATGGAAGGACGTTTGAAAATTATAAACTCTTTGTAAATTTCTATATATTAAAATGTCCGCTCATGCTTATTTTTATACAGTGTGTGTTTAAACTCCACGCCTGCTAACTGTTTGTGCTGGTCAACTCAAAAAGTTGAAAAGTTAGCAGTGGAGCGCAAACTTTAGACACTTGAATCAATGTAGTCTACAAGTACAAGTACAAGTATCTACAAGGTACTTGTACAATTTTAACAAGTTGAAGTCACTTCCTGTCAAACATGAAGTAACTAATATTCTTCTATATATAAGAAAGTATTTTTAAATATAGTATTTGATGTTCAAGAAGATTTTCACGGATTTTCAGTTTGTTTAACGGATCTTATAAAAGAAAAACCGTATAGGAAGAGAGAAAAGTTACAAAGTTGCCGGTACTGTTGTTATTACATAACTGACAGATTAAAATTATCTGAAATATTAAATTTTAACATGAAAAACCCTTACGAAATCGTTAAAAAAATTATGTGATTTTTAATTTTAAGTGCAACTTTTTTACTCTAAAAAATGTCTGTAATGTAGACACGTATAGATATGAACTATACACGGTGTCCCACCGGGAACCACCTCGATCTATATATGGCAAACTATAATTAGGAAAAAATTTAAAATTGGGCAGTGTATCAAAGTCACTGGGGGCAAGCGGTCTAAAATATTTTCAAAATAGCCGGACTTCTGGTTATATAGGAAGTAGGTGTCAACTTGCTTATTTCAAATGGAATACCCTATATATTATTAGATTTTTGAATTCTACTCAAAATTTTAAATATATTTCGTGGAGGATGTCCTATACCTATCTTCAACCGTTTTTGAAATATTGACAGGTGAATATTGACATTTTTCAACTTTGACACCCTGTAAAATCTAAACGGTTTGAGATCGAACAAAACGGTTTGCACATTCCTATCTTAACTTTTCATAAGCAATCGTTTGATACTAATTTCAGATTTAACCAAGAGATTAAATTTAATCGAAAATTTTTAATTTTTAGAAAATCTGAAATTAGTATCAAACGATAGCTTATGAAAAGTTAAGATAGGAATGTGCAAACCGTTTTGTTCGATCTCAAACCGTTTAGATTTTACAGGGTGTCAAATTTGAAAAATGTCAATATTCACCTGTAAATATTTCAAAAACGGTTGAAGATAGGTATAGGACATCCTACATGAAATATATTTAACATTTTGAGTAGAATTCAAAAATCTAATAATATACAGGGTGTTCCATTTGAAATAAGCAAGTTGACACCTACTTACGGTATAACCGGAAGTGCGACCATCTTGAAAATATTTTAGATGGCTTGCCCCCAGTAACTTTGGTACACTGCCCAATTTTCAATTTTTTCTTAATTATAGTTTGCCATATATAGATCGAGGCGGTTCCCGGTGCGACACCGTGTATGTACATATATCACCCAAATTATAATTTTTTTATACGTTTTTAGCGTTAGCACATAGACAGTTTTATAAATTATACACGAAAGCCGTGACGTGAGAAAAAACTATAAAGTAGTTTATTTGGTAACTTAACACGAATTTGTTGGATATTCAAAGCGACTGCGAACAAGCAGTTTATTTTTGTCTGCCCTTTGTTAGTGTACCTATTGCGATATTTGACACTTACATATGTCGAGCAATATCAAAGGGTAAGAGCTCTTTATATTTTTGTGAAAAGCCGGCGAAGATGAAAGACTGGCGTCTTGTTTTTCTTTTAAATTTAATTACTCAGATCTGCATAAAAATAATTTCTGTGCTTAACTTTGCTTTCCAACTAAAATATATTTTTATTTGCTTTGAGGAATAACATTAGATATAATAATTTAATTTATGTTGTTTGTATAATAATTTAATTTATGTTTATGTTGAAGTATAAATTTTAATTGAAGAAGCGCCTAAAATAATTTAACATCGAAACAGACTATTTTATAATGGAATATGAAAGCATCTAATATTTGACTTATTTATTAATTATATTATCCATTATAGTCGAGTATAGTATAGTATAGTCCAGTATAGTATATTATCCATTATTATCAAGTGGTCAAGAGAGGTATAGGATTTTTTTAATTTTTGTCTAAAGGAAGTTAATTCATTAAGCGTGGTAGGTTGTTACTTTGTAAGTTTTTGGAGTAATGTATTGATTCTGAAGAATTTAAGATCTTTTTTCATAAACTCCTTATTCAATAATACATCATGTATTGTGTAAATACGTCTCATTTGTCAACACACTATTTGGTGGTTTTCAAAGTAAAAATGTAGGATAATATTTTATAAATATACAGGATGCTTGGCATTTATCCTAAACTGAAAATGATTGTGGTAACGGTCATATCTTATATAGGTAGGTACACAACTTAATATGTAGTTAACAACTTAATATGTATTTTTTTGGGAACTTACCATTTGTTACCACTGATTTTATTTCTTTGTTTTCTTATTTTTGATAGTTTTTCTTTCCATTTAAGTAAGTAAGAACTTTATTATAGCAAATGCTAACAAAACAAGCTATTACAGAGTATAATAACGTACCCTAATGTATAAATACACATACAAATATAAATACAAATACAATTACAATTACAAAAGACAAATACAAAAGTAGTAGGAGCGCATAAAATCAAATTAATAAATCATAATAAATATGCCTATATAATACCTACCATCTGAAATCTAATTAAAATTATTTAAAAAACATATAAGTCTCTTTTTGAACATTATGACATTATTTGCTTCTTTAACTAAAACTGAATTAATATTGATATTCTGCCGCCATCAGACTTGAATATTATCTATTCAGAAAATCTTAAATCGCATTGGCAAAACCAGTATCAAGAATCAACAACTGGAAATGTATACAAACAAATGCAGCCAGTACTTCAAGAAAAAACTTGGTATCATCTAGTCTCCAACAGACAGTTTGTACGAACGCTAACTAGAATTAGAACAAATCATGCACTTTGTCCAGAGTACAAACACAAAATAGGTTTAGTCGATCATCCATACTGTCTATGTGATGAAATCGGAGATCTGCAGCACATAATCCTTGAATGCCCCCAATATATCATTCAGCGAGAAACATTGTATCAAGAACTAATAAAGTTGGGAGTAGAATGTCCAATCAATCTAAATACTTTACTTATTACAAAAAATCCAAATATATATTACAGTATATTCAAATATATAAAACTGTCGGACATAGGTATCTAGGGACCGGTGGTCTAGGTCATCCTAATTTTGTTAACTAGCCATAGATTATATGTCAAGGTGAACAATACCTATTAAAAACAATGTGAACTAACACAATCTGAAGAAATGTAATAAAAAAAATATATATATATACATATAAATAAATAAAAAAATAATAATAATAATAATAAGAGTTAAAAAAAAGAAGCAATTCCATAAACCACTATGTTATATATCGGCAAACGCAAACATACCTATAACAGCTATTAATAAAAAAAAGAAAGAAAAACAATAGTTGAGGAAAAAAAAAGAAAAAAAATAAATAAAATATTAAAAAAAATATATATAGACTTTCATATAAATGGAGCAAATTGGACGGTTTTTACTAACACTACAAGTATGGGTATAAGTACATACCTGCGCGTATGTATGTATGTAGGTATATTAGAATGTATAATGGAAGCATCTATATCGTATATATGTAAAATGTAAATCTTGAGTATTACATTGTTGCAAAAGTTTAGCAATCTGTAAAAGTTACTTGTTTAACAGAAGGAAAAAAAAAAAAGCTCTGGCTAATTGGTCTATCCAAAGCCATAATCTCACACACACACACACACAACTAAAACTGGCAATTTGTTATACTCTGCCATTCCTATATCGTAAATATTTTTTTTTGTTTTCAAAAGGTTTTTACTTAAAATATTTACATGATTTCGTTGTCTTGTATTATAATGATGCACATTATAGCGGAACTGTAGGTGTGCAGAAAGATATCTTGGTAACTGGTTATTAAGCAACTTGTAAAGAAACACTAATGTTCGGAATTTAATATCTACTTTTATGGGAAACCAATTCAATATTTTTTGCATGCTTACTATACTCGCATATCTATCAAAACTTAGAAGGAACCTCATACATCTATTCTGTAGCAATTGCAGTTTATCTAAATCGGTACTATTGCACATAAACAAAACAGTAGCACAATAACAAAAGTGTAGTTTAATAATACAGTTATAAATTAACAGTTTTGTGTATGGTGTTAAGTGTTTTCCTATACGATATGCAAATCCAAACTTTTTTGATATTTTCTTGCAAAGATAATCAATGTACTCTCCAAAATGTAGCCTTTCGTTTATAATAATCCCCAAGTACTTGATGCTAGTAACACGTTCAAGCCTTTCAGAATTAAACTTAATGAACTCTGTTATATTCTCATTTAAACGATTTTTGCTTCCTATTAACATATATTTTGATTTTTTTGTATTGACTACCAACTTATTTTCATTCAGCCAGTTTTTAATTTTTTCTAAAACGCTGTTGAGTTTTACACTAACCTCATTTACACTAGCACCAGCCATGTACAGCACAGTGTCGTCAGCAAAAAGATGTATACTACACCCCTCCAAATCCATATGCAAAATATCATTAATAAAAAGTATAAAGAGCAGAGGCCCCAGTACACTGCCTTGGGGAACTCCATGCTTAACAATGATTCTATTAGATTTGTCATTATTAATTTTAGTTCTTTGTTCTTTGGAAAGAATACAGTTACCTTAGCTAGGCCAGGAAATCCACTACACTAGCCCCACTGACACCCTGTACGTTCAAATGAAAGATGAACCCCGTAATTGCTCCAAAAGTTCTCCGCTTTGCGTCGAGGGCTATCGGCTTTTGTAACCTTAATGGATTTACGCGAGCCATTTGCATTTACAATAATGTTATTGCCTCGATTTACATACTGGTCGATTATTTATGGTCTGATGCTAGATTTTCTCTCGTGTCTCGCACCGCCGGAAGTGGTCGGATTCTCAAAACGCGCCAAATATATGCGGCGAAAACGCTAACAGATGCTTAATGGCCCTTTGGCTTCGTATCAGTATGCCTATGTGCTATTGAATATGTTGTGTTACAGGGGGTAAAGTTGTCATTTACATACAGGGGGCAAATTTTATTGAAACTATCACATATTTTCGTAGTGATGAGAAACACACCGTAGTCCCTGCCCCTTTGGGTCTTTGCTAGTATCCGTCTAACAACTATTGTCAAATTGACACTAACTGTCAATTACTCACAATATACAAAGTTATAAAAATACAAAATAAAATCACATATATACCTACTGACTGCTGTAATGGCGCCCGAGGAAAAGTAGGTCGCTGTCTGTCTGTCAATTTGACAATAATTGTCACATGGATGCACGATGGTGTGTTTTTCATCACTACTAACATTCATGATGCCCCTTAGGCAATCATGTCGCAACATCGTACATCGATTCCGCTACCTATGTTATTCTGACGAGCGCATAACAAGAGCGAAATCGGTCAGTGTCTGCTGGTTGGTCTCGATGAAGGATGTGGCGACATTCATAGAGATGCCGGAGTAATGCAAGGCCAGTCGGGGCACATTGCTTGTGGAGTAGTTGTTTTCGGCATCTCCTTCCAATATCACATATTTTGTTTCATAAATATAGCGTACCACGAATCATTCTGATAAGCCTTGCAAAAATTATTATTAGTATCAAAGAGAAATATTTAAAATAAATGGTAACTTCTCTTTTAATTTATCTATGACCTTTTTAGACCATACTAAAACTTGTGACCTTATTTTGGAATATTTTGCAATAATTAGTGGATTATCAAATGTGTGTTCGTAGTTACCATGAAATAGTTAAAGTAAAAGATTGCTAATTCTATTATATCAATAGCTATCTTGAGTTTAACCACTGATAAGTTCAACTAATTTATTCTAAAAAGTCAGAGTAATATTTAAATTTACTTTAAACCTACCAAAGTTTGGCTTTTTAACTCGACAACTGAACACTTTAATTCGATTGGAAAACAATTAGAAAATAATAATTTATATATGGAACAACCAATTTCGTCATAAAATAACTTCATCCATATTATATTCTGTATGATAATCTTATGCCCCAGAGGCCTCACTCTAAATCATTGTTTTATCCTGCTTCGTCTAAATTTTGACAAAGTAACTGATCTAACGTCATTTTATAGACCCCTGAATGTCCGACCACACAACTGTCGCTCTAAGGTAATGTGATTGTGACAACAGAGGGGGATCGAATTCCCTATCCCTGAAGGATTAGAGAAAATACTACCAGAAAAATTAACATTACTTATACTGGGTCGTCATTTATATATGGTATACCTAGAGATACATGATCATGTGAAAATATAAATTGGTTTTTGGCTGGTTCATTTCAAATTGATTCTGGCACCGCTTTTCATGTTACCCACGTGGTTTCCAGAAGGTGAAAGCTTTGAGTTAAGCAGTTAAAGGAATGGAGAATTACATCTTATACTGGAATCAGGATCGGTTCTCACTGTCAGTTACAATTATATTCATTTAGAGTATACGCAGCGTATTTTAACTATACCTTTTATATTTGGTAATTATGAGCAGGTCATAATAATTATGTTATAATTTTTGATTTTATAATTACAATCAATAAATTAATTCCATCTAATTTGATATTTTCAGCCAGTTACCAAATATGAGGTTCATATAAATCAAATATAGTTTTGCAGTGATAGATAGATTTTATAGGTATAGTTACATTCACTGGAAATGATTCTAGTCCTTACTTATATTTAAGTTTGTTTGTATGTTATAAAAAATTAAAGATTGACGCCATTGACTCATTAAAGATATTAGATTGAGCCCTTTGAGAATAATTATCTTACGCGAAAAAAGATCAAAAATTTATTATAAAACACATGGACTCCTGGGATCTTCAGCCGCAAACCCACTTGGTCCAGTTGGTGTTCGGTCTCAAGAAATGAATTTTCATCTGAAGAATTTAGATACTGTGCAAGGCATATCATGAGTGGAAAAACGCACGATCTACTGTTTTTCTTAAATAAAAACAAAAAATGAGAAATGGTTAATATTCTTATTGCTATTATAATAAGTTTCTTCTGAGATTTGTTACGCAACCAACAATCGACTTTTGGCACTATTCTCTTTCTGGTATTTCATGCTGGTTTATTTTCCCGACAAAAACCAATTACAGGCGCTAGGAGACTAGCAACCCTCAACTTAGTAATTTTTTCGAACACGCACTTTAAGACCTTTGAGATATCTTAGAGCTCCTCTACTATAAGACACCTCTTCTACACAAACCTTGTCTAAGTTCTTACTTGCATCGTGTGCCTTCCATGGTTTAACATCTATTCAAGCATTAACTCGCAAAACATTACTTACCCTTCATTTATATCTATGGTATGGTAAGTTGGCTCCCCAGTCCAGTTGCTACCATGGTTTATTCATACTTTTGATAGTATCAATATGGTTGTGTTACAACAATTGAGTATTTTAACGGGTGTTGTTCTATTTTTTATACTGTTGGAAGTCAAATTATCAATAAATACAGTAAAGGATTTGACTTTTATGTAGTCCATAAAGTGAACTGCCCATTGCCTCCATTAAAAATAAAATATATAAAACAGCTGCACAAACAGAGACACCAAATACTGATCATTCTCTGCTTAGCTATTCAAACTACATGTATATTGCATTCCTAAACAATAAAAAAGATAAAAAACAAAATAAAACCAACCCGTACAATAAAATTAAAATAGAAAATTTATATTAGGTAAGAAAACCCTTTTTGGATATTTATTCTGTTACTATCTAATTTAATACCTATGTAAAACCGTTACCTTTAGCTATTAGGTAACCTTGAAAAAGTCTGAAAACTCAGACGAAACGTAGGATATTTGTCCTTGTATCTGTCCGAATGTCCTTTATTTTGTATTTTATTGAAGAATAAAATTCTATTTTAACAGCCAACAACTTCCACTCTGTATTATGCAAATAAAAAACTGATGTGGTATTTCTGTTCCCTCGCTTCAACAATGTATAACTTCAGGAATAACAAAGTATAAAGGGAGAGTCAATTAAAATAATCATTTTATGTTCATCATAATTCCCTTTTTATATTTCCACCGACTAAGCTTGCGCTTAATACCATTAAAATTGTATTCGAAAAATGTAGGCCCGGGGAGTAGAATTTCCCTTTGTTGTGGTTTTTTACGCATAATTCAATTTATCGGATTATTATCAAACATAGGAATGAATCAATATTCAATTCTATTTTTCGGACTCGACTGGCGGAGCATTCTAAGAATCCTCCGCCAAATGATACCATAATTGTATATGTTTCTATATTTTTTGGTTTTCAATAACCTTATAAATTCTCGGTAGGTCAATGTTACGACATATTATGGAATTCTTTCGGACCAACGATGTGTAAGGTTTACATAGTCAAGACGTTAAAAATACCTCGATCATTGGGAACAAAATGGTGGGCTATTTTTGTTGTGTATAAATAAAACAAGAATTTTATGGTAGTACCGAAAGCATAACTTACCTACTAATATTTGGGTAAGGGTAGGGTTTACTTTATTGAACTTAAAACAAAACAAAACAAAAATAGTAATAATACCAGAAACATACAATATTCAAAGTGCAGTAGGTATCAAGGCAAACTTGTAAAGTTTGCCCCAAAAAAACAAATGTATAATAATCAATAAAATACATATTTGAAAAATTAACTAAACTTCATCAGTGTTTTTTAGTTTTATACGAAATTATGTAATATTTAAAATCATATTTTGAATTATGTATAAATAAAATAATGATATAAAGTTTAAAATAAATTAAACAGTTAACCTAGCTTTTTTCTAAACGTTTCAAGTCGATCCTCAGCTTTGGTTTTTTGTGGCAAACTTTAGAAGTTTGCCTTGATACTGCACTTTGAATATTTAATTTCTATATTTCTTGTTGCCTGTGTTTTGGTGATTTACAGTTGGTGTAATCCCAAAGGAGACTAAAATGAAGAATAGTAATATTTAACGAGAGTTTTATACCATTACTGCAATAATGGTCTGTATAGGCTTGTTTCTCCAAGGTTATTTTACATTGTTACTTCATTCCAGTGGTATGTACATGTTTATCAGAATTGGAGACGTACATAATCCCTTTCAATTTATGTGAAGGTATATAACGGAATTATTACTATAGGAGAGAAAATTTATCGTACATTTCTGATCATATAGAATTGTCAAGGGAATCTAAAACTACGTAGAGGTTTCTACCCTCATCCAAAGAACGAATTCTAATCATTTACTGCCAATGATTAATAAAAAAAGAACCAAATCATTTATGTAATGCAAGCGTCACCAAGTATCAATAGAAAGAGTAACGGTTGTGGTACAATACTAGTACTAGGAACTTATTAGTACTTATTATCACGAGTTGTTAACTGTTTAATGATAGCATATAAAATTAACAATTATAACTCCACTACTTCCTAGTATAACTAATGGGATGGACTGAAATTATATTATTATAGGCATTACATTGACTTGAACTTTAGTTGAAAACACTTACGACCTATAGGTTTAAAAGTAAATAATGAGAGGTCTAAATTTAAGAGTAAAACATTTGTAATAACATAATTTAAATTTTCCAAAAGAGTATAAATACATTTTGAATGGACCATATACCATAAAAATAGTAAAAATAATAATATTCACAATAATAATAATAATAATAATAATAATAATAATAATAATAATAATAATAATAATAATAATAATAATAATAATAATAATAATAATAATATTTCTACCTCCTCTTTCTAATCACAAGGATTAGCCCGAAAGTCTGGACCTGTGTGGGGGAGGGGACGGCATATTATTATATAATTATTATATATTCAGTGCTGGAATGAGGGTCTATAAAAGATCTGCATAGTTTATAAAACGTTTTTGTAAAACCTCTGACTGTTTTAAATGATTTCTACATGTCTTTTCCCAGAAATGTCGTACTTTATATGTGATTTCGTATACCTACACAGAACCAAAAAAGTTCTGTTTTTAACTTAGGTATAGCAAAAATTTCCTTTATTTTCTTAAATTTGAATAGTATTGATCAGTAATTTCATGATAATATTCTTGATATACAGGGTGGGCTCTTGAAAACGAAACAGAGCAAATAAATTTGTAAAAACGAGGCTTTTTTATTAAAAATCTGTATCTCCGAAACTAATCGGTCAAACTCAAAAAATAAAACACAGTTATGTAGAGAATTAGAGTACCTTTCAAACGATGTGTTACTTAACCCTCCTTCCGTATTCAGAATTTTGGGGGATTGCCCCCTCCTCCCTAGGGCGATAAAGTCTAACAAGAAATTTATGTGAAAAGATGTCCCCCATCGATCAAAAATTGACCTAGTTATTCGCTCTGTTTCGTCTTCAAGAGACCATCCTGTATGTATCTATATTTCTTTTTAGAAAAAAATCGAATTCCCTGCCAAGATATTTTATACGATTTACTTCATATACAGGTTATTTGTTTATTATTTGACTGAAGTGTGATTTTTTTTAAATACAGTGAAATTTATATATTCATATCCTTGAAGGACTTACTGTTCAAAATATTTAAATTCAACTTTGCGCTGTTGCATTGCTAATTACCCGACATTATTAAAAATAATTCACGATTTTTCTAAACCTAAAAAGTGACATATAAGTATTGACATTCCTATTGAAGAAAATTATAGAAATAACTTATTTTAATATAATTATTTTATGTTACAGAAGACGTATTTCTAGAGATACCTACAAGTTAGAGATACAGTAGAGATACAAGTAAGTTACAAACAATATGGCACTAACATAGTTTATTAAATTGATGTTATCTGTTGTTGAGACTCACTGCATTCTGAAAGTTATTAATGTAGTGTAACTTATTTATTACTACTGAACTATGATAAACTTCAGCAATATTAACCAACACAAAACTGGCATCTAAATACAAATAACTGCTCATCTGTGTAAATGTT
The DNA here is from genome assembly GCA_963924545.1 of Pogonocherus hispidulus. Classification (NCBI taxonomy): domain Eukaryota; kingdom Metazoa; phylum Arthropoda; class Insecta; order Coleoptera; family Cerambycidae; genus Pogonocherus; species Pogonocherus hispidulus. The sequence goes on along the minus strand of OZ004698.1, from coordinate 42,320,191 downwards.
CATATTCAATCTTGACATAAATTCCGAATTAATTGTGACATCATTAAAATAATAATTAATATATGTGGAATAATTCAATAAATATAAACGGAAAATCGAGAATTCGAACGTTAAACCTGTCTGGCCATATTAATGGATATTATTACTATTCATATAAATCAAATGATTTATATTATAGACCAGCAACCCCTTTCATACATTCGTCTGGATGTAAACAGCTAGGGGTATATTAATTTATCAATGTAACATAATTATTTATTGGGGTCACGGTAATAATATAGAGATGTTTTAATTGAGAACTAACCACCACTATATTGCTATTGAAACTTTATATCTATATTATTAGTTAAGCGTATTTACTATGTATGCATTATTAACCATGAAAATTAGAGAATAGTATGTAGTATAGTAAAATTTTGAAATAGTTAATAATCATCGTTATGCTTCAATTTTAATCAACTGAATCATCATCATCATAAAATAAAGCCAGAAATGAAACAGTAATTTACTAGTAGGTAAATATTATATGGCTATATATGACTCGCTATCCTCAAAATAATAATTTTCCGCTTCCTTTCCCACACAAGTCTCCGACTTTCGTGCTCATCATTACGATGAGAATGAGGGATAGAGATTTGATTTCTGTATATATAGAAACAAGTCGATGAAGAGGCACCAAGTAAGAAACTATAATAAAAAATAATTTTAAGGGGGCAATATATAGTGACCGTCAAAAATATGGAATAATATTTATTATATAAAACGGTAAAAAGATGCTTTATCTGTGGTGGAAAATGTTGATCCACGAGGGACGACGAAGCAGCGAGTGGATTACCACGAGCAGGTAAAGCCTTTTTACCCTCGTATGTAATCGCTGTACACAAGAGACCAAGACTCTAACTGCTGGACCTAGGATTAGAGTAAGATCTTCTTACGTTTTAGATTCCACCCGGAACAAGTGTAGAAGGGTACGAAGCGACTAAAAAAACAACCCTCAGAGCTCCCCTCGAAGCCGCGACCGACGACAGCGGTCGCGGACTCACTTCGAGTTCCCTTGCCTTACCTTGCAAAAAGCTAAAGGGCCAGTTGGCTCCTTTAGAGGTGCATCTTCGGTTACACAGCCACTCCTGACCTACCCCAAACCACCACCCAGGACGAGAGCGGCACTTGCCGCCCCCGCCCGAGACAGACAACCCCCGACGGGTCTGACATGCAGGCGAAGAAAGAAGACAAGATAAAAAAGCGTCAGAAGATCCTACCCAGCCTGCAGCCAGCACCTATCACTTTTTGTGACCGGGGTTGGTGAAGGATGATCGGGGTTGGTGATGGTGCAGCGATGGGGAGAGTAAAGAGAGATAATCCCGCTCGGGCCCAAACCATCCCAAGTCATGACCACGGTCAATGATATTGATAAAAACTATTGATAAAAACTAAGCAGTTTGAATTATTATTGGGAGTTAAATTGATTTGATAGCTGTACTGTTTACGGTTGTTATGGATTTTGATTGTAGTAATGCGACTTATTTTGACTTTTATCAATTTTAGTGACTTGTGGTTGAAATGATCTTAAAAATGTGCGATTTTAATAAAGAAAACGAAAATAGCGATGAAGATGGTTTGCCAGAAGATGTTCGTCGTCTGTGGCCGAGACATACATAGAAGAATCTGTATCTAAGAAGATTGCAGTATCTAAACAGATTCTTGTCAGCACGGAAGCAAATAATCAATCTCATACCAATCTATCTCATCTAGTTCGACCTTTCTAGAATTTTGTGAGAATGGTGTTCCCGCTATAAATATTTCCAGTAATAAAAATTGTACGTTTAATATTTATATAAATTCGAAGCACCATAAGTTTTTTTTAAGGTTAGACGTGTATGCGTCAAACTATCAAAATCCGATAAATAAATTATGACCAGCGACATGTATATGTCGCTGTTATAACATAAGCCTCCTTCGTAGTGTTAGTTTCATATTTCTATGACAAAAAAAGAATGACTATGAAATTCTACATTAATTTTTCCTCGGTGTGAAATTTTCTTACCGAATATACGAAGTGTAAGTACAAACTAATTGCCGGAAATTTTTTCGCGGTGTCGAATATTTTTGAATAATTATCCCCCGTCTTCTACTCGGGATAATTTTCAAAATATTCACCAACTGGAAAAACTTTCCGGCAATTATTTTGCACTTGAGATATTATAAGTGAATGTTAACTGAATTTACTCCATACCCTTTCCACTCATGTTTCATATAACAGAGAAAATATAGAGGGTACTGCATCTTGTAACTATAACTAGGTTCTTACTAGGAAATTGAAATTTTATATTATTTCTCCATCTCTATATTATCCATTGCCCAGAATACTATTTTTTACGAGTATTAGACTATTCATTTACTTAGTGTTTAATTAATAAATAAAAACGATTTTGACAAATTTTTTTTAATAATGTGGAACTTCCCTTACGACTTCATGATTAAACCACTTTACGGGAATCTACTTCTACTACTATTTTAATTTTATAGAAAAGGTGTACAAGTTTATTTGATTCACAGTATTGCACGACCTAACGATATTTGTTATCGAACTGGGCTTTTCATTTTAGCCATATTTTTTCTTTTATTGGGATTTTACTTTAAATTTAGCTTCTAAATTTGCAAGTAAAATTTATATTACACAACCTACAAGTTAACTCAGTCGTTAAAGGGTTCTTGATGATTTTGTTGAAATTTCTAACGATTTAAAAAAATTAATATACCTACTCGTATATAGTTACGATAAAATTTACCTCGCTTGGTTTTTGGAATTACATACACTTCACAATTCGAGTGTCTAATAATTGCGATTCCAAAAATAGAAGCGTCCCCTGCATGAAAATATTTGAACCTATTTGAAAGAAAATATTTGGAGACTTATTGTTAATATAATGATAAATAACACACATTTGGGTTTGTTTAGGTAACGTAATAATTTAGTGGTGCTTGTAACGTTTTGGTATTGCAAAGTTAAAAACGACGTGGCTAGTATTTGTACATCTTTATTTTTACATTTTAAATGACATTTATGGGTATGATTTCACAGAATGAGTTAATATAAGTGTTTAAAATAAGAAACTGTTCCTTCTCCAAAAGGCATGTACCAATTTAATATCAGGAAACACGTTTATTTATACAACATAACCACTACGTTGTAGGGTGTCTATACTTTTCTATTATTATTCTTATAAAAACAGAATATATTTTAATTTAAACATAACAATTATTTAACAAAAAAAAAAAAAAAAACACTAGCACTAACATGGTGTCACCATACACTCTACAATTTCTTTGCTTATATTTGTACACTTATTTTAGCCTAAAATATACCTAATTAAACAAAACTTAGGGTACCCGTTTCAACCCAAAAAATCATGATAATTAGCAAAGAAGCACTTTTGGGATATATGACTGCTTTTGCCACTCTTTTTATCCTTTATTTCACCCTAATTAGTACATAAAGTCACTATATTTATGGCAGTTGAATGCTAATTGCTAAATGATGTTATACGAAATGCAACATTTTTACTCTGTTCTCTCCATATTTGTTTACAATGTGCCCCGCCCTCACCGATAATCCGAATCGCCAATAAATTGATGTATCTTGGAGAAACATAAGTGGGTAGTGTTTCAACATACAGAATTTTTTTTATTTATCCATTAAATTGGGGCATTAATATACTTCAAATATATATTAAATATTCACAAACATAGTAAGTAAAGAATTAATAAAATAAAATTATATAAAAAAAATAAAAAAATGATATAAAAAACAAAAATCTAAATAAATGTATAGCGGAAATTTTTATTCGAGCTAAACTATTGAAGTGAGAACTATGCTTGTTGCATTTGAAGTTTTATTTGAATGTAACGAAAATCATCTAAGTATATAATATACCTACGCTGATTATTAACGATGCAAATACGTTTAGCTGAAAATTTGTTGAAACATAGAGAAGAAAGTTTCTTATTATGCGCATGTAATAGATATTCAGATAGACTTGTTCAACATTGGAATAAGTTTAGAGTAGAAAGTAGAAATAGTTCCGTGGGAACAAACTTCCCAGAAGTGTAGTGAACCATAAGATTAACAAACTATACGCATTCATGCAACCCTATATGACTAAGTAAGCAATAATATTGGAAAATAGGCTATTTTGTTGTAGTTTAACTTAAGGCTTCACGGATAGTCAGTGTCATACTGTCTTCAATATAGATAAGAAAATATTAGAATTAAAATATAATTTTTAAACTTACCAAGTGTGTGTGCATGCAGGTATGTCTGCAGAAGTGGAGAAGTCTTACCTGCAGAAAATATATTAGATTAATGTTGAGCCTTCATAAAATAATTAGATATCTTACGTCAAAAGTATAAATAACCTATCAAAATATAACCAAATTGAAAGACAACTTCTCAAAGGTCTAATTTCGAATAACTGCACCAAATTACAGAACTCGTAACTAAAACTGTTACATGTTTAGCATTAGTTAATCACAAAAATGCAGGTGAATTAATGTTGTATTAATAAGAACACATAAAATAAGATACAACTAAATGGCGATGGCCGTACGTAAAAGTAGTAAAACTTCTTTAAAACCAAAATTTTAAAATATCTTTCTTGAATTGAGGGATGTCTTGATTTTTTATTTATTTTTATTTAGGAGTACCTAATATCAGCATCTAGTTCTCTCTCTCTCTCTCTCTCTCTCTCTCTCTCTCTCTCTCTGTCTCTCAACATAGTGAAATTATAATCCTGTTCGGCAAAACGCAAAATTGTCAGGACGTTCTGAGATCTGCAGATAGCCATATAAAACTCATCGGCATTGTCGTCATCAAATTAATTCTTATTTATTGCTGTCTAAGAATATATGTTGCCATCATATGCAGCAGAAAAAATTTTACTTTATTTTAATTACTGTAGAACACCTACATATGTTGTGTCAAAACTAATTTTAAACATTTCACATTTATTAAATGACGCTTTTAACGTGCTTTTATCTATATAGCTTTCCAAGAAACTATTTAATGTAGCCATCTAGTGAGGAACTATAAAACCAATGAGTAATTTATTAAAAATATTTCCATGAAATATTGTCATATTGATTTAAATAATTTCTATAAAATTAGCTTCTATTAAAAAACTGAAAATACATACAGATATTAATTACAGTTTTAATCATCTCCAGATGATGCCAACTTGGTTGGCGAAACACGCGTCGAGTGCAGTGTATAGTGTTTTGGTGTTATGTGGAAAACTACGTCAGTGATTTCTTCATACCAAGGGTTCCAATTAACCATTAATCTTAATTTTCAGTTTTAAAATAACAAACTAATAAATCTACTGTAGATTCTGTAGGTACGTAATAGCATTATTTCATTCTTTAGTTACGATATGTGCAAAAGAATGTCAAATCAATTATCTAACTTTTAATATGAATGATATTTGAAATGGGAATATTTCAATCTGATAAAATCTTTCAACTTTCACCGTATGGCACTCTGCTGGCAAGTTCCCAAAGTTCAAACAACTGCAAATCAATATTCTGTAAACTTTCAAGCAGAAAGGGAAGGAATTTATCCGAAGCTTTTCTATGGACCTAAAACGAAAGTGTGCACTGTGGCTATTCACGGAGAGAGGGCGCTACGGTATTAATTTTTCCACACTGGCTTTAATTTATCAGTTCTTGTTTTGGATCTTTGATCTTTATACACTTTATAGAAGTAGATGAATGGAGATATAACTACAATAAAATACAACTGAAACTAAAACGAAAAATTATACAGTGTACATTAAAGATTGAGATATAAATAGATAAATATTTATTAATTAATTAAACAAAAAATTCTACCTACAGATTTAGCAACGTTTGAGGGGTACCTACACGAGTGTATTGCAAAATTTAAAAGATAGCCCAAAGGAAAATTATACATTGATTTATATTTTATAATAAGTTATTAGATTTAAGAATTTCTAAAGTTACTATAAAGTGTTATTAATTAAATTTGTTTAAAATTAAAAGTTATATCAAAATGTAAAATGTTACTATCTTGTAGGTAGGTATTGGAGAGGAGCAATTTTTATATTTTGTTATTAATATTAATGCTATATCGATAATGAGACTTGTTGCTATAAGCATATACAGGCCGAAACAAATTTGATTACCACTACACTACCGCTTCCGACTTCTTGGAAACTATTAGAGTTACAAGAAGGCTTCAATGTAAAATTAGTGTCAAACGATAGCCTATCAAAAGTTAAGATATAGGAATGTGCAAACCGTTCTGCTTGATCTCAAACCGTTTAGATTCTACAGGATGTCAAAGTTGCAAAATGTCAATATTCACCTGTCAATATTTCAAAAAAAAAAAACAGTTGAAGATAGGTATAAGACATCCTACATGAAATGTGTTTAGACTTTTACGTAGAATCCAGAAATGAAATAACATAATATAGGGTGTTCCAGTTAAAATAAGCAAGTTGATGTCGACTTCCGGTTTAACTGGAAGTGCTACAATCTTGAAAATATTTTGCATTTATAGAACTTTCGAGGTTATTTCCACAGCCAAAATTTCAGAAAAGTGCATATATTCATTCTCGAGATACGTCTAATAGACCATCTATTTTAAACCCGGTATATTTAGTGTAGTATTGTAATATTGTGATTAATTCTATAGTATCAAGTTTTATAAACTGTTTGATCGATGATATTCATGCCAACAAGTCTTAATTCATTTTGTTAAATAATCAATTTTTGCAATTCTTGATAAAATGTTCAATTTACAAATTTTTCTTTAAGATTATTCCTGTTCAAATAAGCTACGGATGTTATTTAAAACAAGGTATAGCTTTAACACAGAAACAGCGTCGAGATTTGTATTTATTTAATACATCTCTGAAATCACAGGGGTGTCACTGCTGGAAAAGGAAATAAAAAACGTCACTGGAAATCTCAGGGGCCGCCAAGCCTCCGGTAGAGCGTGAAAATTTTATTGAGAAATCTCGGCCTTATTGACCCTCAATGTTTCAGAAAAATTGGCTATTATGTAGGGGGAGATACCCACACGAGTGACCACTTAGTGTTGACATGGTTTTCTGTAGGGATGTCGTAGGAAATTAAGTGAATCACCGGCCACCTTCCAGGAGACTGGCCTTTCGGAGATATTTTTGCCTTTACTTTTACCCTATAGTCAATTACCAGAAAATCCATGCTACAAATAATGAGGTATGACCAGTAAATGCTTTATTTGGCACCAAGACCAAATACGTTTTTAATACGTATGCAGAAATATATATATTTTTCTATTTTGCGTCTATAAACAAGTCATTATGAAACTTCTAGTCAACTTTTTGTTTTTAAATATTCATAGCAACAAATTTACATCCTTTGTTTTGTATGGTGTGATACAGTTGCTATAGTAATGGCATACAAATGGTATATAAATCATAAACTGACTAAATTTTTAAGCAAAGAAAAGTTGATAAACGTCAAAGGTACCAACACCAGAATATACATAAAAATCCCTATACGGGAATTCAATTTGTGCTGATTTTTCTTTGCTTTCATAGGTGTAAAACGTGCAAAATAGAAAAAATAGTATAAACAACGCGTTTCATAAGGCGTTTATCGCACTTGTCATTTAGAAAATTCGCCGCTTTGCGGCTCGTTTTCTTAACTTGAAAGCGTGCGATAAAAGTACGCCTTATGATACTTGTTTAATATACTCTTTCCGCACCATAGGAAATATGTGAAAGGTTCTAGGTCTCAAGGTTTGCTTATTTCTTAGAATTTCTTCATGCTAGCTGGTTTGTATACGATATTAATTTCATTGTATGTATTTAACAAAAAAAGTGATATTATATTAATTAAGATGAAAGTAATGAAGGTGTTCATTTATTTATTTATTTATTTATTTATTTATTTATTTATTTATTCATTTAATTATTTATTTATTTATTCATTTATTTTATGTTCCCATCAAATATTATGCAATACCAGTAAATAGTCAACAAAACGACATGACTCATATATATTTCGAAAAATGTCACATTGTAAAAAAATCATAAAATTACATTAGACATAATTTTTTAATCATCTTCCGAATTATATAAATATGTAAAATCTTAGGTTGTCTTTTTATATATTGGTTGAACTTTATTTGTCTACATATGCAGTTGTTCTAGTTGAAAGTTTCTTTATTGACTAATCTTATATAGGTATATATTTGTACGTATTTGACAAAACCTAATGCTTTTTAATAAAATTTTCCTAATTTCCTATAGACCTGTCTAACCTATGATCTATCCTAATAATGTTTGACCTCTATAACTCTATAGTAGTTTTTTATAGTATATTTTTAATATTATTTATTGACTTATTTAACTGTTTACATATTTCTTTATATATGAATTAAGCCAAAAAGTAAACCAAGAGATAAATTAAATTATTAGACAATAAGTTGAGGACATATGAAGATATACCATTGTAATTCAATGTTGGTCGATGCATGTTGCACGGAAAGTAGTTGTTTGCAGCATATCTTTAAAATAATAAGGTTATTCCTTGGCATGCCTAGAATAATAGGTAATCAGGAAATATAAAACTTTATTGGACCACAATATTTGATAATTTCATTAATAATTTATCTCTTAGCATTTTGGATTAATTCTATATCAAGAAAGATGTAAACAGTTAAATAAGCCAACAAATAACATTAAAAATATGCTATAAAAAATAGGGACATATTATATTAACATCTAATTCTCTGAAATCCTGGTACTTCATTTCTTGTATTTCTTAAATTCATTTCAAGCAAACAATAACATTTCATAACTGTAGTTATGATAAGTTTTTATTAAAATCATTGATTGACACTGACATTGATATCAGAAAGTAATACCCCTTGATATATTTTTATCAAAATATAGAAATCGTAATCGTTAACAGTTGTTAATGACGCAAATTAACTGGTAATATTATCTTAATAGGCTTTATTACTTAGCGTTGGCTCCTATATTATTTACAACTGCCCTATCGGATATCGTTATGATTAATGTAATTTCCCTTCATTGGCTATAAAGTAGAATTGAACGTCAATGGTCAGCTATATAAATTTATACCAGTTATTACCGTAAAATAGAGCCATATTGTCTATGAATAGGGAATAGATTTGTAATAGTCCGATACACTAAGTGTAGTATGCCTATAAATATGTCTTAAAATAAGTGAAAAAAGATGTATTTGTTTAGCTTATTGTAATTTTGAAGTTATTTTAACATAATAGGTACACAGACTTCAAACCTTTTGAAGACATGGTAATTAATAGCCTTATATAATAATAGCTGTCCTTAAATTAAAAATAAAGTTTATTATTTTCATAATTTTATTTTAACCTTACCTAAAAACCTTTTATCTCCTAGAACCGAATATAAGTTAGAAAACTTACAAAGTACAGTTTTTTCATATGTGTAACAAGAAATTCACTCAATTTTTTTATTTTTATCACAAGTTTCTGATCAGATATTTTGTGAAAAATAAACTTTTTTGAAAAAAATCTAGATTTTTAAAATTGATGTTTCCAATGTTAGTTGTAAAATTTTTAATGCACAAAGATAATTAAGCAAATTTGTTTAATTTAATAGGGATGTCGTTATAAGTATGTCTTGTAAATGCTCCCTATTTTTCATTGCTGAGCTTTTGAAAATTTAATTATTTTTTTTTAGGAAATCCAACTCAATTAATCTTTAAAAAATAGATAAACAATAATGATACAGTAACTAGGTATGCATAAGTTTTACTTGATAAAGAAAATATTGCTATACTTGGTCAAATATTTCAATTTCTAGTAGTGAGGACGCTTTTAACAAAAGTATTCTCCTACAACAATAAAATAAATTATAAAGTGAATTGAGTATATTTTGCAACAACTGAGTATTTTCCTAATACAACTAGGAGCTCATGGCAGCTACTAGAAAGTACATTTTTCAAGCTATAAATATTTTTCCTGTAGAGAAAGAGGTAGTTTTGCCATGATAGCAAATTTAGAAACGAATAACAGAAATGAGGTTTTTATAAAATAGTTCTGCTATATCAATAATCTCGAGTAGTAAAACGAACATTTCTATCATAGTAAAGTCCTTGGCTGGCGACTATTTTGCCTAACTTTATGGCTATCCCAGCTAAAATATTTTAGCTGGGATAGCCATAAAATTAGATGCGGCTACAAAGAAATATTGTCAGTGCATATAGCTTATAGTTACTGTTAAATTTTACATATTTCCCTAATATTTAGTGTTACACTATAGTTAAACATTTTCAATGTTAAAGTAGCTCAATATTGCAACGTAAAATATGTAATATGTATATGATAAGTACATAATAAGACACGTATATCAGATAAAACCGAAAGCTCTAAGCATATTATTACAGTAAAATTTTTACCATGTTTCGCTGGAACATATCCGTATAAGCGCCTGTCACACTTTCTGTAGCAAACTCATAAACAAATCCAATATAAATTTATAAAAGTGCATTTTAAAGTAACTCCTAATTGTTTTTATTCAACACTGAAACGGCACCAACGTGGTAACGTAATTATGCAAAATCCCGAAAACGGCCACGCCAACAAAATAAAATACGAAAATAACTTAATAAGCACTCGGAATTTTCCCGTCAAAGCAGTTCGGCTGCTTGAACATTTTTGTTCAATAGAAAGGGAATTTTCATTTCCATTTAAACAAGTACAAGTATTTTCGGGGAACTTTTTTTATTGGCAAAGTTTGTTGGCCGGTTGCTGTTTTAGAGTTTTTGTATTTTACAGGGAGCTGAATACGCACTGACGCGAACCGATTTCCGTGAAACCGTTCAGTCTGTTCCAAAGCGTTTTTGATGCAGAAGTTGGCCGTGGCTGCAATGCAGGTAGTTGTCGGTGTGCACTGGCCGAAGTGGAGTGGTTAGTTACACCATGCATTCCGCGTTCCAATTTGAAAACAGACGATTTAGTCTAGATGTAGAAGAGGATTTTGTTCTAAATCATTCCTGCCATAAGAAATTACATATTTAGGTTTGCTCAACAGGAACACGGCATAATTCACTGTGTAATTCACATAAATGAGTCTAAGCTGCAATATATATGCTTGTCGAAGCTGACGAGGCTTCTGACAACACATTTGACACCCGAGGCAAACTAAATTGTTTTATTTTTTCACAGTCTACTTGGCAAAACGAAATATTTCAGTTTTAACACGTTTTTTATAACAAAATTCGCTGTAATTAGGAAACCTTAAAAGGCATACATTTATATCACTGTTAAATAATGTAGGTACTAGGTACAAAAAATCAGGTTTTGTAACTTCTTAAATTGGTAAATTCAATTTTGAGGACCCTGTATGTTCCTCAGACATTATGCAATCATTTTAAGATGTAGCGATGCCTAAACCATTACTGTTGCAAATATTGTAATTAAAGGTTTTGTACTGTTCAAGATTCATCATTTTTAATATGGTGCTGTAACTGTCGATCACTTTTTTCATAAAACTGGAGATATCTCGAAAAGAACTGAATTTAGGTATAGACAACTTTACACAAAGTTGACTTTAAATTGCACGTAGAATCCAAAACTGCAAAAACATACAGGGTGTTCCATTTAAAATAAGCAAGTTGGCGTCGACTTCCGGTTAGACCGGAAGTGCCGTGACGTGAAAATATTTTAAAAAGGTAGGTCCCACTGATCTTTATAAATAACCAAATTTTCAAAATCACTCTGTACGTACTTTTCCATATATCGATCGCGATGGAAGACCTTGTATTATATCCGGCGCATTCGCCATATTATAGACTACGTTTGATTTAATTAGTATCTACATTCTATATTTTAGTATGTAACAAAGTTATTTTTGGTAATATTTTTGAACCGTTATTCTTTATTTTCTAATAGTATTCGACTATAATTTATGATTGAATATGTCGTATTGGGTTAGTTTCCGCCGCAAAACTGTACAGATGCTCTAAAAGGAGTAGCCACATACAAGCCTAACAGCCCGAGTTCGATCACTAGGCCGGGTAAGGGTTTTTGTATCACTGCAGTTATTTATTACACCTAATTGATACCGTAGTTGATTATTAAAATAGTAAAATTGCAATTTAGAGATTTTAATGATAGCTACTTACAGTATTCCTTTTATTCCATTTTTATTAATATATAAGATTGTTATATATTTTAGTTCATTTCAGGTTTCCATATGGTTTTGCAGAACTTAGAAAAATTTCTATTTTACAAAACAAATTAAATGAATGGATATTATTTATTATTGTTTGACATGGTAAAATATATGTAACATATTTAGGATCCTCAAAATATGAGTTTCGTAATTTTTTTGTCTTTTTAAAACCGTTATTTTAGGTAATGCTATTTAAAATAGGTTTAGAGCCCTATGAACCTATACAAATGTTATTTTCTAATTTGTTTATATTATTTGGCGCTGTGACTAGCTCAGCAATAATTAATTGGCAATGTTAGAACCGTATAAAACTAAGCTGACCGATTTTTTTGACAGTCACAAGGTGTCTTCGATTACTTATATCTTTTGTTTCCGCTAGTCTCAGCAACCACCACCATCAGCAGAAGTTAAGGAAAACTGACCCCTGGCATATGCATTTATTGCACCTTCTTCACTGAAGCTACCCAGCCTCTACTCATCAGCGAGTAGAGTCCGTGTGGATCATTCATCACATTAAATCTGACTGGTGCCTCCCGATGCAAAACCGAAAATAAATTAAAAGCGTCACAAGTAATCAAGTCAAAAAGTTGTAAAACTATAAAATCTGTGACATTAACAATGGATTATGCGGAGAAAACACAACACAATTTTTAACAAATTATTACTATATTTCCATGAAAATTATGATTCTTATTATAGGATATTCTAAATTAATAATTTTTAATCAAGTAGGTATATTCAGTTCTAATCGATTCATGAAGGGATTTTCTTTTTAAATTGAGTTAAATACAATGGAGAATTGTATAATTTACTATAGCTACTACTACTATTCCTAATTAAATGCTAAAGTATATATGAATTAGAAATATCCCGGATATCTCTATATATGCATATTGGATATTCCCTTCTCCTTCAACAACCCCGCCGTCGTGCATAGGTTGATGAAATGCGCCCAGGAAATTAAAGCCGACCGTGTGTAGGAAGTCGACCATTTATTTTCATTGCCTGTGTACCATTGGATTTATTTTAAAGTGGCCCTCTACATTTAACTTTCCCTCGTAGGGTCCGTATCCCAAAGCCGATGGGACGTGTCGACTTTGATAACGTATCACGTGATAGCAGACAATTATCTGTAATTTAAACGTCAAGTACGGGTTAGGAAGGTAACAAATGCACGGCCTAATGGATGGAATGAGGTTTCTGTTTTAATTATTATCTGTTGTCTAAAACTATAATTGTTTATATCATTTTATTATAGCGGGTCGTCACCGGTTATAACGGTTATAAACTATCAACCTCAGTTAATGTGGAGAACATAGGTAGGTTATTTTATTAATTATAATATATTATACTTATAGCATATTACTATTTTTATGATATAAATTATATTTTTACAGTTTCATATTATGTTTATGCTGCAAGATTTTTTTGCTGAAAGTTCCTAGTAATACGGAAATGGGAGATTGGGTTGGTGAATGGAGAGGCAGTATTCGGCTTAAGCCTGTTTTTAACTGCAAATTTAATGAATAATAATAGTTATTAACACATTTTATATCTACTGTTGTTATTATATATTAAGAGGTACACTGGAAAAGACCTGTAATATTACAAATATCGGATGGCTTAAAGTTAATGGCCTATTAGACGTAGAATGAATATATTGCATATTTCTAAAATTATGGCTGTGGACATAACCTCGAAAGTTCTTTAAAAGCAAAATATTTTCAAGGATGTAGCAATTCCGGGTATACCGCAAGTCGACATCTACTTGCTTATTTTAAATGGAGCACCCTATATGTTATTACATTTCTGGATTCTACGTATAATGCTAAACACATTTCATGTAGGATGTCCTATACCTATCTTCAACTGTTTCTGAAATATTGACAGGTGAATATTGACATTTTGCAACTTTGACACCCTGTAAAATCTAAACGGTTTGAGATCAAGCAAACTGGTTTGGACATATCTATCTTAACTTTTCATAAGCTATCGTTTGACACTAATTTTATATTTAGCCAGAAATTTGAAATGTTCCATTAAATTTAATCTCTTGGTCAAATCTGAAATTATAGTGTCAAAGAATAGCTTATGAAAAGTCAAGATAGGAATGTGCATACCGTTTTGCTTAATCTCAAACCGTTTAGATTTTACAAGATGTCAAAGTTGCAAAATGTCAATATTCACCTCAATATTTCAAAAACAGTGAAAGATAAGTAGATATAGGACATCCTACATGAAATGTGTTTAGAATATCACGTAGACTTCAAAATTGCAATAATATACAGGGTGTTCCATTTAAAATAAGCAAGTAGATGTCGACTTCCAGTTAAAATGGAAGTGCAAGAAACGTGAAAATATTTTAAAAAGGCAGGCCGTACTGACTTTTGTAAATTTTCAAAATCACTCTCTACGTACTTTTTCATATATCGATCGCGGCCCTTGACGGTGAGACACCTTATATTACATCCGGCGCATTCACTATATTATAGACCATATAACCGGTATAACCGGAAGTGCCACAACCTTGAAAATATTTTGTTTTATAGAACTTTCGAGGTTATGTCCACAGCCAAAATTTCAGAAAAATGTATATATATTCATTCTCGAGATACGTCTAATAGGCCATCCACTTTAAGCCACCGGTATACTTTGTAAAAATATATTTATTTATGCCATTAAATTACTCTAAAAATAATAATGAAATTACAATTAATTATAGGCGCTATTTTGTAAAAAAATTACACATTCGCATTCGTACTGTAACAGTCCAATGTAATGTTATACTAAATGTTATAATAAATGGTACAATAATATAGCTATATTATTATAATAATTACAGTTAGTAATGTGAAGCTAAAGTTTTACAAAGATACATTACGTCACATTATGACATTTAATACATAATGGACTATAAAAACACACAATGCTGTCTGTCTCCCTTGTCATTTTCCATTCACCTGTTGTCGGCAAAGTTTGCTGTTGTGTGCTGGTGCAGTGCATCTTTTTGGTATTTTGGTTCAAGTGCAAGTGGGATATTACAATATACGAGTACAGGGTGTCCAATTTTTATGCTGAAAACATGTAGAACCAGTAAAAATAATGGGACGTTGCTATATAAACTTATTTCCAAATCTGTACCGTTTCCGAGTTGAAGTTGAAAAAAAAAACATTTTTTTATTTATAGGTATCTCTGACAGTAGGTAATATACCAATTGTTTTCAAATTTTATTTGTTAGATGCTACTATGCATCCTTACTTATATAAAAAATTTCGGCTCGATGAGAATAGCCAGTGGCGTGCAATCTGCACTCTCGGGACACTTTTTCTAAAAAATATATGTTGCGCCACTGACTACCGTTTAGAATAACACAATATTTTGATGTCTCATTCATTTCTCTACAAACAAGTACATTTTTTCACAAAACACACCGTTACGTAGTAAACCGATATTATATGAAACCATGTGATGTCCTCCCCTAAACAAATAATACCTTAACATAAAATTATGGTATAATTTGTAAATTGTATTCTCTTCTAGTTTTAAACATCTCTATGGTGTAGGTTCACCTCAAAAACCACCACACCTCAAAAATGACCACCTTGATCAACGTAAATGGTTAATTGAACTACACTCTGTAAATTTACTCGAAACAAGCAAAGTCGGATAATTATATCGTATTTTCACAAGAATTCAAATTCTTACGCATATTTTCCTTACTAATTTAATCAAACCCACATCAATCGATAAGAAGAACGAAACTAGCTTATTTTGGAAAATTTACGTAACACAAAATCGATTATATTAGAATAATTTCACTGTGAAACGAAATACAAACTCATTTATTTTATTCGACTATGCACTGCTATCGTATGCGGATTGATAAAATATTTATCTGCTGTCATTTTTGAATTCACACAAAAAATATCCAAACCAAATACAATGCGTATGTCGAAATTCTTCACATTATACGTTTCGAATTCATCGCATAATAAAAAATTCTGTGTGTAACATTGCAAATAAATATGTGGGATGTAAGGATTACAGATTTAACAGCACTACATAATTCTACATATTTACTTTCGTCATGTAAACCTTATATGAATGAGAATGGACAGGCGAAAAGAGCTTTAAGATATATACCCTATATAAGAAACGAGAAAAGAGAAAACCCAAACTTAAATGTAGACGGCTACGTCAATTAGAAATCTAAAAGGAGAAATAATCCTCAATTCCCTTTTACTCGGCAACGGAGAGGCGGTTTCGATCATATATAAAAACCCGTTTTTCTTTATAATGATGAAAATAGGGCTGAATGGATGAAGATATTTTATTTAGTACTAGAAATGTCTATTACACAGTTTTTTGTAAGGTTATCTCCATTTTCAGAAGTATCCTGAATTATTACTTTGTATCTAGTAACTGATGATACAAAATCAAGTACTTTATTTTGCCTACCTACCTTTTTAAAAAGTAGGTACCTATGTTTTTCATTTTGAGTATATAACAGCCAGTTCTATAACAAAAAATAAAGCTTCCTTTATGACAAAAAGGATGCTTTACCAATAGAGTTAGTTCCATAAAGACATTTCAAAGTTGCAATGACATTAAAGCTTGCTTTACGATAAAGTTAGGATGTTGGAGATTTATAGAGATTAAGTTTACTTTTCCGTCCCAGAAAGCCATCAAAACCTCTGTCAAATCCATCAAATTTGTTAGTAGCTATTATTCTGTTGATTTCGTGATATAATAGCAAGTTTTAATAAATTATACATAATAATAAAGATGACACGAGTGTGTTCATCTTCTTGGAAGATGAAAATATGGCATATTTAAACAGCCATAAAATTTATAGAGTAAAGCAACAATGTTTTATCAAATATGATGATCTGAATTTTTTAACGATTGCGATTATTAAAGCCAATAGTATTAGCTTTATTATAAAGAATAGCTCACGTAATAGCTCTGCCTACCAACATATAAACGACTAATATAAAATTTAATGAAAAATTTGAATAAAATATACTCTTTCAGAGGTGGACGCATTCAACCTATGGGTCAATTATTACAACTATGATACGACTTGACTGTCTAACACTTGATAGAATTATATTTTATATAAATAATATCCCTAGATAAGATAAACTAGTGATTTTTTTACCTGTAGTAGGAGCAAAATTGAGATTTCAAATTCCCAATAGCATAACATTTTAATAAAGTCTACTTTACGTTTGAGTCTACTAAACACCTGCTTTAAATTATATTATGGAACCAAACTGGGTTTAAACGATTTTTAAAGGTAACTTTAACATAAAGTTACTTTCAATAAAGGCTCCTTTCCTTTTGTCTATTACGGAACTTTCTGTAAATTATATATAAATTTTACACATTTTTTTCACTTAAAGGTAATGTTCGGATATTTAAGATAACTTATAATCAATATTTATTGCAAAAATTTAAATACATCAAAAGAATTGGTCAAATTTATAACATTTACATCTTGCCATTTCTAGTTTTTATAAAGGTACCATAATGAAAATCTATAACATAACACTTTACTGTTTAATCTTGAAAGGGGTTGGAACCTTGGGTGTGAAGCTAACACTGACGTAGTGTTCCTCATAACACCAAAACATTATACTGAACTCGACGCGCGTTTCGTCAACCAAGTTGGCATCATCTGAAGATGATTAAAATTGAAACAATTTTAATCATGTTGGTAGTAGCATGTAACAAGAACTAGACTAGCAGAACACCACCGAAGTCCCAGAAAACAATTGCTAATAACTTCTCCAATAGTTCTCACCTTCCAGTCTTCTGTTAGAATATTGCTTTCGCTATGCTAAATTTGTATATCAATTTACATTGAATGTCAAACAGTTGATAATTATTGTGAAGGTCTAAGCGAAATACGTTCTACAATTCCAAGCCACCAATGGCGAAAATTTTGGTTGATGTGTTGTTATATATAAAACGGATTATGAAAGACAGACATAAGATAAAGAAATAGAGAAACCACCAACATAAACTTGTCCTTCCATGAAAGGGTATTGTGCACTATCTGCATATCTTGACTATCAAAGTATGACTACCATCTTCATGGTGCTGTATTGAAGCTTTTTCGATGCCTTTAAATATTATTTAGTATCATATTGGTGTAACTGCGTTGTGGTTCTGATGAATTTCACATCTGGATATTTTCTCAGACATTCAAAACTCCTGTATGCTATCATCAACGAGGAAATATTTGTAAAGTCTCAAAACAGGTCAGTGAGAATGTCTTTGGAGATGTATATAATTACCAATGGAACATATTAAATATGTACATGTTTGGTTTCACGTCACCACGTGGTTGCTCAAACGAAGGACAATGTCTTGGTACTGTTGTCAAAACATTCAAACAAAGGTTTTATAAAATTTCTCGACCAGCTTTGAATTTTTCCATAGATGAAACAATTAGGAAAACTTAATATTAATTCAGCTACCGTACAAATAAAAAACTGTGATGCTGTATAATATACATTACTGTCAAATATTTTCTTTACATGCAAGACATGTAGTTGTATTTTCATTTAATTTTAATCTCATACTTTAGAATATTATATTTTTAGTTACTACCAAGAAACTCACTATATGGACTAAAACTATATAGTTTTACGGCTAAATTTTGCAACTATATAAAATATTTTACTATACCTGTATAGGATGATGGAAATGATTTATCTCTCCAAGATTTACTGTGTACTTTAAAAATATGTAAGTTTTATGCGGTTGCAAGGAATTACCATAAAATATTGATTTTTACGTCCGTAGCAACTCGTTTTAAACCTTTTTCTCTATCTGGTACTTTGGATACATTTGCTACATTGTATTTGTTTCAAACTTGAGAAAATTCTTTTATTATTAGGAACTATATAATAAATCAATTAAAAAAATAGATATGTAACTGTATCTTGTAGTTTCTGCATATAATTTGTAAATTTACTGGGCTTGTCTCTGGATAGAAAGAATATTATTTATAATTTTAAATAAAAGATGTTCATAAATTACATAATACATTGTTAATTTGCAGTAAGGGTTTCAAAGATATTTATAAAGTATGGATATTCATTGTCGATGAATCATGATAGTACATTTTATCTTTTTGCTGACAACTGATGGTTTTATGAAAAAATAAACACACAAAAAAGTTTCTAATTGAAACGAGCTATCTAAAGGATATTCTAAAATTATAAATTTCTCAACTCTTATAAAGTTATTAAAAAAATAGAAATAGGGATTGCTGGTTTCACCATCTACGCCTATTAGAGTGAAGCCAAAAAATATTCATTACAATTACATACATTGGTAGAGAAAGTCTGCCAAAATTTATATTGCTACCAGTTGTCAAATTAAAAAAAAAATACTACAATCTTGATTTAACTCGACGTATTTGGAGGCTCGTCTGCACCTCTGCAGATACACCCTGTATAATAGAACAATATCGTATGTGTTTCAAACATCTGGAAGAGAATAAAAAGCTAATTAATTTGAATAATTTTCTAATAGTTTTAGAAATATTTTATGTATTTGTTCCACACTTCAATTTATTTATTAAATATTTGCATTCACTTGAAAGACTTTTGTTTGTATTTTATAGCACAAATATTTCAGAAACAATAAGCGTTACATGATACTTCTTGTCCCAAGTTACCCAACGATATTCACGAGACATAAACGAACTACTAAAGATCAATTTTGTAATTTGGTTCTGCCCTAATTTAACGCCGCAGTTTATTAAAATACCGATAAATAGGGCACAATTATGTTCCTTGGCGCTTCCTTAAAGTTCCTCGCACCTAATACGGAAGAGTGAGTAACAGTATCCACTTTCCTGATTAAAATTATCGACCTGCCCCTAATTTTTCAGCCACTTTAATATTTTCATCCACCGATACATTATTGTGGAAAGTGGAAATCGCTAGTTTATGGTACGGCCTAAATCAATTTCAGTTCGGAAATGAAAATAAGTATCCAGCATTAAAGAGAGACCCTTGAAATATGGAGCCAATTTCGTACAGAATTGCGATCTGTGGTTTTAAATTAGCTTACATTTACCAACGTAGTATTTATTGAATTTTTTACCGGTCCATAGTCTTTTATATACGGAGGGAAAGGTTGGGCCACTCAACCTTGCCAAGTGGGTGCACACATGCTATTCCAATAAAATGCTAAAATACATCAAACACGATTTAGGGCTTTTTTCGCAGGAAGGAAAGGCGGCCACCGGTTCAAGATCAGTGTGGTGGGAGAGGCGGTCTTATTGCAGAACATATTTCTGTTACCTTTCGATAACCCTTCGCACTGTTTTACTGCTTGTAGGTATAAGTTTTTAAACCAATTCTGCATAATATTTTACAGAATAATAATGAATTGTTTATAAAAGGATCATGTGAACATTTCAAGGTTAATGTTTAGGGAATAATTTGCGAAATAGTAGAAGTATAAAATATTTTGGCCGATGTTTTCAAAGAGAATTACATGTGTATTTCACAGGATATCATACAACTTTCTTTTTATTGAAATTTTCTTGCTTGCTGACTATTTTTGGGTAATTTTAATTGGTTAAATACATATGTAAAATGACACAAGAAAATACACAGTACTTCTTTGTAGAAATTTGGATTTTCCTATTTTTAAATAGGAGAAATTACCTAATTGCCTAGTCCTAAATTGCCTCGTTTTCTAGATGCAGGGTCTCAAGGTTTTTATAAAAATCGTTTATTTTATTAATATCTTGAAAACTCTTTCGCCGATTTAGATGAAGCTTGGTACGTTAGTTTGAAGTAGTAAGGAGCTTATTTTAATGTGAAAAGATTAAAATTATTAGCTCCAGTGGCGTCCAAGAGGGTAACCTATTTGAAATTTAAGGGAAAAACATTGGGCGCCACTAGTTTTTTACAAGTTTTGCATTTTTTTAAGCTGAAATAGTTTCAAATACACCGTTTTTGTTTCTTCCATTTTTATTGTACCTTGCTTTCTTTTCGAGAAAAAAAATAAAAACTATTACAGTGCATGTCTAAATGTTTATTATGTTAAAATTAAAAAAATCGCGGGATTTCCCCATATTACATTTTATATGTTGATATTTTATATTTATATATTTTTTATTTATTTTATATTTTATATAAAAAACGATTCTTAATAAAAATCTTGGTCTGTATCTCGAAAACGAGAAAATTTAGGACACACGTTTATTTGGACTCTTAGTTATAAAATTGGACAAGGAATTAGCTCCTACAGTATGGACATGACATTAACGAACGCCCTGTATAGTTTATTTTTATTTGGGTTTATTTCAGAGTTACAAAATTATCGATATTTAAAGAATAAGATGGAAATAGGGCTCTCACATTCTGTTAGGGATCTCCAGGATATAGAATTTTGTAACAGGAATTCTTTCCTTTTAATTTGTATAATCAAATATATTAAGGATCTTAAATTTTCCGCATTGCTATGTTATAATATTCAGTCCATATATCATATTTTTGAAGAGATATTTTTACGTCACTCAGAATTGCATGGAAAGCAGAACTACCGGCAAATACTTTTATCAATCCATTTGATGAACTCGTTCAAAGGTACTTGGTAAGCAGTTTCAGATCAAGAACATACTTTAACGAGGCAGTTTCAAACGAAATTATAGTTTTATTGATAGGTTAGAAGCATAGAATCAATGCGATCTAAAACACATGTGACGAATAAAGAATTTCTTATTCCCACATAAGCAAACTGAACAATTATTATAGTATAATGTTTTAATGGAAACATTATATATAACAGTATATAATCTCTATACTGGCGATTCATTTTTGAGTGTATTCAGTTAGTTGGTTGACTTAATAACTACGAATGAAATTATTAAAAAAATGTTTGTCCTTTAATAAGCTCATACTTTTAGTTGGCTAATATACTGTTGCCATACTTGAAAATTTAAAAATTTTACAGTTGGTTTTTAAAACCTATACTTTTGTTAAACACAAAACATCAGCATTTGTTGAAGTTTCGGACAATTTATATTTCCGAACGATCAAAAATTATTTTTTTTTTCAGTGGAAAAATTTTATTTTATGTTTAGGGAAAAGTATAGCTTTCAAAAACTAAATCCGTTAATTTTACTTCTGGAGTATGCATGTGTTTGTTTTCAGATATCTTTTTATATTTTCAGAGGTAGAGCAAGATGCCTAATTAAAAGAAAAATAGTCTTAACTCGATGAAAGATATAATCCTGTTTTTGAAAAGTATTGAAACTATATTACTTGGCTCGATATAGCAAATTTAGGGACTAAATAGTATATACAAAAATTGTATACAATCAGCTCGATTAACGCTATCTCGTTCCCGGTTTTTTTTAGTAAATTACATTGAAATAAACGTCCGGGTTTGCCGGGAATGAATGAAGAATTAAAGTGGAGAGACTACATAAAAAAAAGAAATTCACTAAGAGAACGGTAATCCGGCTGGAAGCGAAAAACTTTTCACCGCATTATGCGGTACATCTTTTAGATTTCTTTTCCCTTCCAGTTTCCATTACTAGTCTGATTATAGGGGCTATACGTTCAGTAGTGTGCTTTAAAAGTGGCATTAACTGAAACAATCCGCAATAATCATGTTACTTTTGCAACTATAGGAGAAAATTTTGATTAATGTTGATTTCATATCCATTATAAATTGATAATAACAGATAATTTTCTGGATATAAACTAGATTTGCTTATTGCGACTGAATATCTTTACGTGAATGTTTTAATAACTGATATAATAATATAGCATTGTATAATATATATAGAATGATTAAAAAATATATGCAATAGCTTATGTTACAGTTCTGTCCTACTCTTAGCACATGATCACACGTAGCCCACGAAAAGTAGTTTAGGAATGCGAAAAGTTGAAAACAGGCGGGCAAATATCCTATTCTTGTATTAAGGCCACATATACCTACGGTGGTCAAAATCTCAAGAGACTTATTACAGTTCTTCAACAACAAAAAAAGGGGTTTTGGAGAAAGTAGAATGCGATTTGCTCTAAAATTAATATATTTGTTAACTCCATGCTGGTTGTTCAAAAGAAAACTTAACTAAGGTTGTTCAAGTTAGACAACTAGAGGGTCATGTGGTATTAATTAAGTTATACAGTGGCACTAATATGTTGTGCAAATATTAGAACTAGGAATTATTTAATAACATTTATATTCATAGTTCAATTTAAGGAAGAACTGATGAATATTCATTTGGCGTCAGAGTATTGCACCAAAATGATACCATGAATTGGTGATGAAGCGTAAATCTACAATATCTACTATCTACAATATCTACCGTACAATTTTCATACTACCTATTTGGCTATAATGATTGTATTTTGCTCTGCGTAAAATGTACGGCATTCCGAAAACAGACATTGTATAAGAGTGCAGCGAAATAATACACGGTATACTAATTTATCTTTCGCTGTTAATGAAACCGACAAACCTGCTTTTCATTCATCAAAACCCCACTGAATAATTCAGCAGCGCTAATCTCAGGTCGTCACTTTAAAGCAAAATCAAGGATAATTGGACAAGTGAAATATTTCAAGACCAAGCAAATCCCTCGCCTCCATCCCTCTCCCAAAAGTCCCAAATACCTTGCCGCCGTGCTATATATGTCGCGTGTGTTCGATTGAGCAATAAGCCGTGATTTATATGGCCTATTAATTACTCCATTACGCGATGCGATGCCATACAATGAAGCCGCCGCCATGGGGGTGTACAGGACCCCCATGGATCGAAACTTGCTGCATATTATTAACGGGCGAAGAGGTATTGTTTAAGCGAGATTTGTACGGTTCAGTGTGTCGTTATTTCTGCTATTTGTCATTTATTTTGTATTTATTACAAGGGGAGGCTCGAGGGGACTGAGTACTCAGTTACAGATTTTGAATATTCTATACACAATATACTGACATCAACCATTTAATTTAAAGTAATAGTGCCTTACCTACTGTTATGTTATTTCCAATTAGGAATTAGAGGAATAGGATTTCGATTACTTTTAGTATATTATACTGAAATAAAAGGATAAAAGCAGATCAATTCTTTCATAGAAAGAGGGTACCTTATGGATGAAAATTTGGGGTAAATAAAATATGAGTACAGATACTCCATAATATTTGGGCAGATGTACCGGATTTATTGGCAATTTTAGACCACCCTCTTTCCCAAATACAACCAATATTGTCAACATTAAGCAAATCATAAATCAAGGCTAACATGTTCATTCTTCAGTAGGGAAAAGATGACTGATATTGTAGACCACACAGGAAGAGCTCACAAACGTCAACGTCTTTATTTATCTACATTTTGTTTAAAATTAGAGTACTAAATACAGGGTGGTCCAATAAGGGTGGGCTGTTAGCGATAAGCAAATATTCTTTGGTATAACGGTTAATTTTATAAAAAGAGCACTTTTATATACAGGGTTTTTTTATATCGACTGCCAAAAAAAATATTTTTTCTTAAATTTAACAACAACTATATATTTCATTCGCTTCGCTCTGGGCTATTCGCCGATAGTATGTTTTTGCAATTGGATAAGATTGTAGTCGATCGACAAAGGCTGATCAGTAAAATAAATTTGAATCATAGGAAGATGGATTACTGAATTATGAAACCAATAATAACTACTGTCCGAATTACATTTTAGTTGCTGAAATTCCTGAATCTGTATAGCGATCTACTTTATTATTGACCAAAATATAATATGGTTGATCATTGACTGATCTTAGACATTATTTAGTCAGGTAATAAGTCATGTTTAATAACAATATATTTAGTCGTATATACATTATAAAATTGGTTAAAGAAAAACATATATTCGTATAAGAATAAGTTTGAGTCAGCCTCAAATAGTTTTTGCTTAAAATTGAGAGACATCGTCTTTGGATAAATATTTGATACAAGGGTGTTTTAAAGACTAAAATTATTATCCTATACAAACACAATAATATACGTATATCCTCTAATGCATGGAAAGTCCAAACTGATTATACGGTAATTACACTGGAACTTATAATTTATTACAAACTCTCTTCCCTGATATTAGATATAATAACAAAGTGATGTAAAATTAGTGCTAAGCATCGATCGATTTGCAAAATTACTCTAATTTTGTAACAACGTTTCAGAAGCTATAAAGTCAGTTAATGGAAGTAATTTATGGTTTCCAATATTAGGGAAGATATAGTCTATAAAGGAAATTATAGTACACGCAGACACTGTAGAAAGGTGAAGTTCTAACAGTAACAAATGTAATTAAATCATTAAATACTACAAAATTGTTCAATTGTATTAAATATTTTCATGAAAATTCGCTACAATTGATCAAAGACTTATGAACAGACAGTTTGGAACTACATACCCTTTCGGCAGTGATGTTTAAATAAAAAATCAACTAGTGATTGTTAAACAAGTCAAGTGGACAAAGTGCTTTTCCTAAAATGTCGTCAGTATTTACGAGAGCATTTCAACAAAAAAATAAATAAATAAATAAATAATAACAATAATAATAATAATAATAAATATTTCTATTTAATGCAGCACGAAGAGCAGTTGATGAACTCGGTCTCATCTTCGACCACGAACGAAGAAACCCATGCAGACCAGACTCTGTCACCGAGTTTGAACTCGTTCTGTTGAACGCCCAAGTTAAAGGATACATAAGGATAAGCCATTGCACGTTGTCCTCTATAAGAGCCTTGAAGACCACGACTTATCCGAAACGCTGACCTTTTCTTTTTTAAGGTCAGCGGGGCTTAAGTTGGAGACCCAGGGATTCATAATGGCTTGCCAGGATGGTGTATTTAACACCCTCGTCTATCGAAGCCGTGTCATGGGTATGGAGGTCTCTGATGTCAACTGCACGGACTGCCATAGGGCGCCGGAGACAATTATGCATCTGCTCTCCGTTTGTCCGGCATATGCAGTCTCGGCCTACATCCATAGACATAATGCGGCTTTACAAGTACTTTACTACGTTTTACGGCACACGTACGAGATAGACGAAACACCAGTGCTGCCACACGGTCCGGGGAATATTGAGTCTCCATTGTGGGGAATGAGAAGTGCCAAATTTATTGTAACTACTCATTTCCCACTAGGCAGATTCGAGCTAATAAGCCTGATGTAGTCCTCCTTGACCACTAGCTCAAGACAATAATGTTTGTAATCGAGTTCTCGACTCCTGCCGAGACCAACATTTTCTTGAAGGAGGAGGAGAAATGGACGAAATATCGATCGAAATCAACCCTACCATCAACCATGTATAATATGGGATTTCACTAGTGAATAGTAGGTATATTGTGTAAACATAATCGTTTAAGATCTAATATATCCCTAAGTATCCTGAAATTGTGAATTAATGAATTTAATTTTTTTTATAATATAATATATCTGTCTGTCCCATTTCAGATGACTATCTAAAATTACTCAAGATAATTAATTTGATCAGCTGAGGTTATAAAGAAGCTATCATAGAGGTGTTTCGAAAGCAGGCTTAGTACTAATGTTGGAATGAATAGAGAGAGAATGAATAAGTAATCCGCTTTAAAACCAATTTTTAATTATTTTTAAGTCTTGCTCGACATTGATTTTTAGTTTCCCAGTTATCTGCTAAGGATTCTTTAATAAATTGATGTCTTTTCCATAAACTTGATTGGGTTAAGGAGACCTAATTAAAATCTATCACTGGCTGAGTGATACACACTGTGATTCTGCATGAAACATATTAAGTATTCCAAACGAGACAAAGTATAGTTTGGTTCTGTCGACTGATTGAAACACTTTCAAATTACCAAAACACTTTATATACTGTCATGCGCCAATATTATTTAGTCTTTATCTTCCAAAAACATTTCATATATTGTCACCATTGCGTCAACTATTTTATAATAAAATATATATGATAATTACAAATAAACAAATAAACTTATTAAAATAAATAAATAAAGTAATAAAAAATCTCAACTGCATGAGAATTTTATTATTTCAACTATTGTGTAAGCTTGTTTTTTGTTCCCTATAAGCATTTGTCTGTTGTATTTAATCAGGGATATATTTATTTTATGTAAATGATTTAGGGCTATGGCATATTATTTTTATCTGTGTATATATCAACCTACACAAATCAAGAAGAAATACAAACATAAATTACATTTATATTTAATTTTATATTAAGACCATTTCCTGATATTAACATAATATTAGGAATATTAATAAAACAACACCAATTATTTTGGTATTTATTTGCAAAAAATTCCCAGAAGGTAAATGAAAACTACCTATAAGGCCCGATGTATGTACCGACTACGTACCCAAATCCCTGATGCGGGTTACTGATAGCAAGGACTTCAAATACAAATAATCCTCCACCCGTTGCCGATCGGTCGTTCGTCCCATTCATTGAGTCTCTAACAAACGCATACTGATCTGATCTAATCAACCTGTATGAATTATTAACAATGGCGTAGATCGCGCCGCCGTCGACGTTAATAATGCAAAAGCTTTCCTATAAACAGGGACGCTGACCTGCTCTCAAATATTAGTCGAACTGATTGGGCCGATTCAGAACGTACTCTGCAAATAGCCGTGCATTATTTAGGGATTTGCAGACGATGGATGGGATCCGCACACAGTGGCGGTTCTTTTTGAAGTATTTTCTTATGAGATTAGATGCAGTGATATTGGTGACTTTAGGATGGAGTCAAGATAGAGATGGGAAATATTCGGGAATATATTATTTTTAGTATTGAAAATACTTATGTGATCGTATATATGGGAGCCATCTCTTAAAATATTAACGCTTAGCGGTATGCAAAAGCAAGCGACCTCGACACGGACACGTACTCATATGGAGACGACCTAGCCTAGCTGTGTTGTTATAATCAGCAGTCTATGTTTATTGTTTATACTTGGGTTACATCATTCCTTGACCACAGTGATTTATGAACTGAAGTTGAGTATAAAATAAACGTTTGGTATTTACTGATCGTTGTAATAGAATTAACAGGTTTGTTATTTTATTAATTTAGACTAACATATATACAGGGTGGGCTAATATACAGGGTGAACTAAATCTGACTGTGTGTACGTACAGGGATCTCGGAAACTAGAAGAGATACAGAAATGGTTAAATGGGCAAAGTAGTGCATAATTTAATGCCCATCAATAATCCGCTGAGAAAACAATTGAATTTCGCACCGTCTAGATTTTATTTAGAAAAAAATGAAAATCGACAATTTTCAAGTTTGCTTCTAACTCTTTTGTTTGCATTCGGATCGAAAAAAATCAAAGGTCATTTTGGGCAAAGGTTTTTTACGGGGATGTACGGTCCTATTAATGATGAACCTAAAATCCCACATCACACTAAACCCGAATTTTATTTGATGCCTTACTTGAACAACATGATGTGGATTTTGTTGTGTCCATACGTGTTCGTTATGACGGTTAAACATTCCACAATTTGTAAATCGGCTTTCATCAGTCCATAAAACTTGAAATGGAAATTCAGAATTTTGACCGCACATATTCACCAACCAATTGCAAAAGACACTCATTCTTTCATAGTCTCCTGGATATAAATTGGGTAAGGGATATTTTTTGTATGGGTGGAATTTATGTTTTTTGAGAATTCTAACTACTGTTGTTTGTGAAGTACCAGCTTCTTGGGCAATTTGCCTTGTTGATATTTCAGCATTATGGTGTACCCAAGCAAGAACATTGATTTCGGATACTTGGTCAATAGTACTGTCAATTCTATTCGGCTTTTTGAACGCTCCAAAATCTCTTAAATTTGAACACAATTATTTGAAAGTGCTTACTGATGGCTGCCGGCGATCAAAATATCGTTCAAAATACAGTTGTGCAACCCTCGAGCTCCATTCCATTTTCACTAATAATTGTCTTCATAATGACACTAAGGTATATTTTAGTTATACTCGATGAAAACTACGGAATGTTGATAATTATTATGACAGCACAATAAAAATAAGTAATCTCTAAACTGGAAGATTTAGTTTTCTCGATACATCAAATGAAGGATTTTGGCATTACACTCTGTATAAATTATAAATATAATGACTATGAAATATATAAAGTGCGTAACAAAAATAGTTGTGTCTGGTATTTTCAATACGCCTACGATATTTGCGTAAGATGCAAGATCTGTGAATTTTTGAAGATAAATCGGGCAGATTTCCGAAAATTTTGTGTGAATATAATAATAATAATAATAATAATAATAATAACATCTCTACCCATCATTCTAATCACAAGGATTAGCCCAATAGTCTGAGACTTGTGTGGGAGAGGGTGGGGTTAAACTTTATAGATAATCAGAAATTATTATTATACAGGGTGGGCGAAATTCGAGGCTCACTATTGGGATCTCAGAAACGGTAAGAGATACGAAAACGGTTAAATTGGGGCAAAGTTGCGTAATTTTGTGGCCAATAATATGCCGTCAAGAAATCCAGAATATCTACATTCGTTTTTGAATTATTTCAAAAAAACCAAAATTTTGAGTTTTCGTTTTTAATTTTTTTTAGCTTTATTTGAGACGATATCAAAAAACTGACAAGACTTTTTCTTTGCCACTTTTTATGCTCTATAACCTGGCAGTACAAAATTTCCGTTACGGTGTTTCGCCCGATCAGGACCATCTTCAACTTTATTTTTTTAAATAGGGACTCATAATGTTTCTTACGAAAAACGATAGGATTTTTTATTCTGATTCTAATGATGTATGATAGTTTATAGTTTTAATTATTCTTTTTGCTCAAATACTATGAATAACTTTTAAGACGATCGAATCTAGTATGCTTTGGGCTGATGACATTTGTTATAAAACAATTTTAATTGTCAATACAATTTGACGTTTAAAGAGCTTCGCTTTGGGATACTCTGGGATTATTTCTTTGGAAATACTCACACATCTAATCTTCTCAAGAAAAGTCTATTTCTGGAATATTTACATTTTCCAAGTTTCCGCAATTTTCCAGTTAGAATTTAATGAAGTTCAAAATGTGTAACCAGAATTCGGACCCTTGAAGGGGGTTGTAAACTTTGGTGTGAAGCCAACACAGACGTAGTTTTCCACATAACACCAAAACACTATACAGCACTCGACAGGCGTTTTGCCAAAAAAATTGGCATCATCTGGAGGTGATTACAAGTGTAATATACACATATACAAATAAAAAACAGTTTTAATCATGTCTAGATGATGCCAGCTTGGTTGGCGAAACGCGCGTCAAGTACATTGTTTTGGTATTTTGTGAAAAACAAAGTCCGTGTTAGAATTCGGACCATTTCAATGGCCCACCCTATATAAACTCTCAACAATTAAACTAATCTAGTTTAACCAAGGGAAAGGTGACCCTAAATATAATCAAGCTAAATCTTCTTGATGATAACAATAAATTTATTTATTACAAAAATTAAGTTTACTGCTAGTTGAAATAAGCATACTCACCCATCACTTTGGAATTAGGAACTTAGCAATGATGGAATTATGTCAAATCAAAAGAATGCGTTCTCATAGTATCGCTTAATTTAGGTAATTCAGAAGTAAAGTTCCTGTGATCGTCTTAAAGAAGTAAATACATTGTCTTAATAGATATTGACATATCTTAAATTGACTGTGACAGTTTGATCAACTGATACTTCCAAAATCCATGAGTTTTTAGTTGATGGACAGATGGACACAGTCTTAGTTCCTAGCTTACTAGTCATATGCCTTGCTTAAAGATATATCTTTTAATTCTGAAATTTACTTCCTTGATACACATAAATTGTTTTTTACTGATTATTATAATTCTAAATAACTAATTAAATATCGCCAATAAAATACATCAGCAGGTAAATCATTGCTTCGTGTCCAGTGGTTAAGTGACAGCAAATTATTCTTCGACAACTTTCTAAATGTTCAAAATGTAATTTTTGTGACATGATGAACTACAACTAGATGATCATTGACTGCATTCCAAGATAATCTATTAGTTTCCTTAGTGCTTTTGCAGTGTGTGACCTTTGACCCACCACACAAAGATGATGTTTAGGTGTGACATTTTACATGCACTTAGTACTACTCCCATATTAGTTACAAGGTTATTTTGATCTTGAGCGTATTCTAATTGTATTGATCATTTTCTTTGCTTGAATGGAATATCATTGGTATGTTAGCTATAATGTCATTTTTATTTATACTATATTAGTTTGTTGCTACATAAGTTGATTTTTTAAACCCCATGCACTGTTTCTTCAGTCAACTAACTGTGTATAAAGAACGTTTATTAAATATGGAAAGGTCTGTGGAAAAAGAAAAATAGGTGGAACGGTTAAGTGAGAAACTAAAATGACAATCCAGATGATTTTTGCATAGCAAAATGACTTTAAATATAATATTTAAGAACAAATATTTTATATTATTACACAAATTTATGATTTATCTTGATTCCATTTTACGGGTGTAATCAATTTATTAGTGTGAAGTGTACGTGATATATTCGTCTTGTATAGGCATTCACAATACATGCGCTTGAATCAGTTTTCTTACATCAGAAGCAGAAGAGCCATTATATTTAGTTCTAGTGTCTATCATGATTCTGTTTTTGGTGCCTTTATAACGATTTTGTGATCACTTTCTCTTGGTTAAACTGTGACAATAAGAATATATGTCTTTGTCAAAAGAGGTTAAATTAATAATTAAATATATAGTCCTAAGATCTTAATGATTGATGACATGGAACGATATATATTTTACAACAATATAGACTACTTTATTTCTTCAATAAAATAACAAAAAAATACTTTTTTTACCTTTTATTATTTTAATTTTTAGAGGACTTTCAGCCTGATACATATGGACAAATATCCTACGTTTCGTCCAAGTTCTCAGACTTTTTAAAAGGTTAATAGCTAATATAACTTTCGTATTTTAATTTCATTGTCTGGGGTGGTTTTATTTTGTTTTTCATCATTTTTATTGTGTAAGTATGCAAGTTAAGCAGATAATTGTCTGCTTAAGGGAAGCCACAAAGCAGGTATTGCCAATATGTTGCAAAATGCAAAGTTTTAGAAACAACCTCTTTTTACAGTAAAATTCCTGCTAAAGACTTAGATGGAAGTAGATATATTATACTTAATAGAAAAGAGAACTGTGATAAATTTACTTTATCAAGTTGTGGTACACATTGTATTTCTAGCGAATTAGAACACAATTATGACAGCTATTTCTACTAGCTCGTAGAAATAGCTTTTATTCTCGAAACAGAAGTAAATTCTTATTAGTCGGTTTATGGCACTCAAGGGGATTAAGAGAGGAAACGGAAAAATGTATTTCTTAGAAATATGTACGTCATACAGGAAGAAGCTCTTGTGTAGAAATATGGAACATGTTTTATTTACTGTTCTGTTATTAATCAATTTGCTATGTAACTTTTTAGTTTAAATATGAAATAAGTTGATGTTATATGAAGATATGCCGTTGTAATTAAATGTTGGGGGGGGGGGTGCATATTGTACGCAAAGTAGTTCTTTTCGACATATCTTAAAAATAATGAAGTTGTTCCTTTGCGTACCTAGGATTATAGCTAGGCAGGAAAATTAAAAACTTTATTGAACCATACACAGTAAAAAAAGACAAATGGTAAAATTACTAAATGGTAATCGTAATTTGCTGCAGTGTTATTTTTAACATGAACTGGGTAGTATAATGCCTAAACCTTTAGAACTCATATTACACGAACGATATACCCGCCAAGTTTGTAGAAGTAAATTGTAGTAAAATTTACAAAACCCTGTGTTAAAAATGAATTAATCCGCCATAAATACGGAATAATTACACGGTGAATAATTAACTATTATACATTACCTTGTAAAATCTACTGTGTTAAATTACTTTTATGTAATGTAATAATACACCGATATGTCTAACACTGCCACGTGTGGACTATACAGGGCGCCCTATTTCTTGACCTGTTGCATGGGTAACTTTTTTATTAGTAGAGATACAAAAACGCTTAAATGAGCAAATTAGTGCAGTTTCGTATTAGTAATTCTACGGTAAGGCGAAAAATTATATACGGGGGAAGGTTGAAAAGTTATTGACAAAAAACGAAAAATCCAACTTTTCTATTATCCCTCGTAGCTCCTTCATTTGAAGAGTTAGAGAAAAATGCTTCACATGTTTTTTTCAGTATTTTTCATGTAAAATGACATGCACTTGCTACTTTTTATATATCTCTTAAAATGGTTGAGAATCACAGTAAAATATATTTTTTTTAAATGTAATGGATAGGTGGCTGTGACATTAACCGAAAGTCCCCTTTTTTCTCTTTCAGATGATATAACATAGTCCATATTTTATCCTTACAAAAGTAATAATAATCGTTGTTTTTAAAGAAAGTTTATTGTCACATCAAGAATGCTATGGAAATAAAACAAAAAATAAGATTCCTGATATTTTTTAAAACGTCTAGTTGGCATTTAATTATTGACAGTTCATAAGTGACATTTTTAGTTTTTGTTAAGTAGTTTATTGTTTATTATTAATACTGCATACAAAATAATAGTGTTGCAAATATGTACACCAACGAAGAGAAAAATGATATGCTATTTTGTTATTATAACCAAAATCGAGATGCACAAGCTGCAGCGAATCTTTATTTTGAAACTTACATGGAACGAAGACAACCCCATCATAGAATATTTAGACAGCTGGAAAATAATATACGATTATACGGTTCTTTTTCAAAGCCTAAGGATGAAAGAAACTTCAATGAAGACACTGAAATAAATGTTTTGGCTTATGTAAATTTTAAACCTGATTCTTCAACTGCAGAAATTGCACATCACTGCAACACTTCCAAGGAAACTGTAAGAGCTATTTTAAAAGTTAACAATTTAAAGCCTTATCATTATTCCATATGCAATACTTTATATCCAGCTGATAATCAAAGAAGGATGACATTTTGTCGATGGTACATTTCAAAATGCGAAGAGGATCTAGACTTCTGGAAAAAGATTTTATTCAGTGATGAAAGTAGATTTACCAACAATGGTATTTTTAACCGCCATAATAACATAATGTGGTGCAGAGAAAATCCACATCTTGTTTCTGAAAGAAGAAATCAACGTCAATTTGGGATAAATGTGTGGTGTGGAATTTTTTGTGGCAAAATTATTGGCCCATATTTTTACGAAGATAATTTGAATGCGAATAATTACCTTCATTTTCTAAGGAATACTCTAACAGAGGAATATTTAAATGAATGACCACTTCATATTTTTAGAAATCTTAAATACTTCCAACACGATGGAGCACCTGCGCATAATTCCCGCGAGGTAAAACAATATTTACATGAACAGTTTGATAATGTTATAGGAAATAGAATGGATATCGACTGGCCAGCGCGAACACCTGATTTGACCCCCTTAGATTTCTTTCTTTGGGGGTTATTGAAAGATAAAGTTTATGTGACAGCTCCTCTAGATATAGAGGATCTAAAAGTCAGGATTCAAGATGCAATTAGAAGCATACATGGACATACAATAAATAATGTTTTAAGAAGTATCCAGAAACGTTGCTTACTATGTATCCAACAGGATGGTGGTCATTTCGAACATTTACTTCAATATAATTAATTAATTAATAATTTCTGTTCTCAAAACATTCTTTTGTTCCATAATCCATAGCATTCTTGATGTGACAATAAACTTTCTTTAAAAACAACGATTATTATTACTTTTGTAAGGATAAAATATGGACTATGTTATATCATCTGAAAGAGAAAAAAGGGGACTTTCGGTTAATGTCACAGCCACCTATCCATTACATTTAAAAAAAAATATATTTTACTGTGATTCTCAACCATTTTAAGAGATATATAAAAAGTAGCAAGTGCATGTCATTTTACATGAAAAATGGTGCAAAAAACATGTGAAGCATTTTTCTCTAACTCTTCAAATGAACGAGCTACGAGGGATAATAGAAAAGTTGGATTTTTCGTTTTTTGTCAATAACTTTTCAACCTTCCCCGTATATAATTTTTCGCCTTACCGTAGAATTACTAATACGAAACTGCACTAATTTGCTCATTTAAGCGTTTTTGTATCTCTACTAATAAAAAAGTTACCCATGCAACGGGTCAAGAAATAGGGCGCCCTGTATACACACTGATGAGTGTGGATTCAGTGTTAAAATCAGTCGAATTTTTTTACTGTATATATTAATAATGTACTCATCAAGTCATCATCTATCGATGTATAAAGAGGGGTTTTTTAAAAGGACGAAAATAATTTATTTTTGACAATATCTCAGAAACAAAAAGGGCAACAAGAAATTTGATAACTTTATAAAAAGGTTTTCATCTTATTAGCTTTTTCATCATCGTGGAATTTCACATAATTTACCCATTTCCCCTAAATAGTAGCTTCGATAATAACTGAGAGTCTATAACCTATAATGTGATTCGAAATTCGAATATAATTATTTAATAATTTAAAAGTATCTTTTCATCTAATGTGACATCTGTAATATACTCTCTACTAAGTGTAAGATTTTTCAGTATATAACATATTAGAAAAAAGTTGGGGTGAGTTTTAGATACAAGGTAAGTTAAATAATTTCAAATTATTGAGAAAACATTGACATTTAATTTAATAACTATTGCTATATTCGCAGTTGTTCCTAATGTATTTATTTAGCTCAAAGGTATCAATATTTTATGATGACTAAATATGATATCTGTACAAGTTGAATTTGTTTTAGTTTTGTTATAGTTTTCTAATTTTAAACAGAATTTTCCTCCATTTCATTGTGTCATAAAATATTTTACTCATTACTATTTATCTATTTAATATTTTTTACATCTTAAATTCAAATTGTTTCCTTTACATCTTCAAATGTCATCTATTGCGATCAAAAGCCTTTTCGATACGTACACCTGTGAATTAAAAAGGAAATTAATTGATAGTTCCCTAAAGATATGTAATATTTTAACAATGATCAACTGTTTATCGTTTAACTTAACTTAAATAACAATTGAACGGCATATAAACTGGAACGTCACATTAATTAAAACCAGAAGTAATTTCAAAAGTTGTAGGTTATTAAATACGTTAAAAGTGTTACCTATAAAATATTATGCTCTTTTTAGAACAGTCTTATGAATGTCGTTCTCTTTTCCAACACGAGGCCCTTCTTTGGTCTGTGGTTGACACAGTATGTCTCAAATACTGTACTAATCTTAGAGTATAAGTTAATACTAGTACATGTACTACTGTCTACATACTTATACTCTAATTTATACTACTTTCCACAAAAACACTTACAAATATCCATGATTCAAGACAGACTGGAACCACCAAAATAATCTCCAATCCAGCGCACAATTTAGCTACCGCTTAATCACGTTGACTACTAAAGTCTTAAATTATAGGAAAATAATAAAGTTGGTAGTCTTACGTTTGGAGCTACTCTATCATAATTATCCTTAAATAGAATATGTTATTAAAAAAATTGCCTCAACTTTTGTGAAAATTATTTAAATTCTCCGCTGCTCGCCTATGTAGCCGTCACCCGATAGTTTTAAACTAAAAGGGATTTATGGTGTCCGGTTGGATTAATTTGCGATCGACTAATACTACCCACAAAACTTTATATTGCAGATTCCCTACTCCGCTAAATATAATTTCAACTTCTAGAGGAAGTTTGGGGAGTTGTACATATTATTAAGTGATATTGATGAGCCTAGATCTATTAGTAGACCGTTAAATAGATAGATTTAAGGAAAGTGCAAAGTAAAAAGGGGCGTCTGAGTGCAACGAGCTTCCACGTCAATTTATTTTGAAGTACGTGCGGTTTAAGATGACTGCGATATAAACGATATAATGCACGTGGGAATCCCGCCAAGTTGCTGGAGGATATATCATGACAAGATTTTCCAGTAAAGTGTATGTCAGAGGTTCTAGATGGTGGTAACCAAAAGTTATTTCCTTATTACTCCGAGCCCGGGTATATAATCGCGGCGGATTGAGAAGGATTTTTCTAGTTCTTCTTCCAGACTTGACCAGACTTTATGAACTGTATAAAATACTGATATAAATGTATGCCTTTAATTCCTGAGTTGGCTTTACACAATGGGTTTAGTGCATATTTATGTGATAGTTATGAAAGTCTAAAATAATACACCAATACACAACCTATCCCTATAGGTAAGAGAACGAAATAATTATATACGCAGTATAATAACTATTTAATATGTATAATAATATCAGGTATAATTTTGCTTCAAAATCGGCAACAATTCGCACTTCCTACATTACTTGTACATTTTATTTATGTCATACTTAGGTAACAGAAGACAGTTTGTTGTTTTCAATGGTTTCAAGTCTGTAAAATAGCTTGCCACATCAGGTATACCACAAGTATCTCTACTGGGTTCTTCATAAATGGCCTTAGTAATGTCTTGAATGTTTTCTTGTATATTTCGATGATTTGAAGCTTTGTGTTGTGGCTTAGGGTGCTAGTGATTGCAAAAATATCCAGCGACATTTGTAAGTCATTTTATTTTAATATACTTAATAATATAGTTCAATTATTTATAAATTTATTACGACGGCTCTGGCTTTGCATCTAAATCTAGAGCTCTAGTTATAAACAATTTCATTGGTTTATCAACTTTATCAGTCACAGAAACGTTTATATAATAATTTTTTAATTGATTTATAAGCAAATTTTATAATTTTGTTGCCAAAACGTTTTAACGATAAACTTACAAAACAGTTTAGTTGCAAACAACAAAATAGTGTTGTCTACAAGTCTAATATAACATTTTGGAAGTAGTCATAAGACATTAATAAAACATAATAATTCTATAACATTTAATTTATAAAACAAATTTGATAGTTGGGAAGTTGTTTTTACGATAATTGTACTACATATCCAAGTCTGTTTGGATTTAAAATCACTAACGAAGTGATTGTATAAACTGTGAAAAGAGCTGACTGATTTGTTTTTTCGGTTTCTCTTTCAATTTGAACTTTGAAGATATTATGCAAATGTTAGTGATTCGTGTATTTTATTTTGAAAATGTAATTTTTTTACATATGGTGATAAATTTCAAGCGTAAAACTAATATTTCATCCTAATATGCTTAGCAATTCCTATTTCAATCCAAAATAAAGACTGGAACTAATAAGATCCTGAATCCATTTCGGAGACAACTGGATTTATGATTGTAATAAAACCAAACCAAATAATTTCGCATAATCCATCTGTGTGCACCCCATGTAAAATTCCTTCAGCTAGCCCTAGATAAGGGTAAACTACCCAGAGTTCCAGGGCTGCAGTGGCGGTGCAACTGTTTTAATTAAATGTAGACAATCTACAGGCAAGAATATACATAAGCGTAGGAGCCATATATAAATGATATTTAAGAACATTAAAGTCGGAGAATTTTGTTTGATTTTATCTACGCGGTACTAATTAATTTTAATACGTTTATAAAAATAATATTTTCGGATTAAAATAATTAATTGTAAAATGTATTAAACAAATGGTCTTTTAGAAATGATTGGAAATGTTTCTTCAGTGCCTTATCGTATGTTATATATTTGATATGTTGAGCTTTTATGGCATGTACGGTACTAAATTTACAAATGTAAATGTACAATACGGTACCATATTAATATATTATTGCGGTATACCTATAAAAATTCATATACACGTACAATAGAATTACATAAAATATGATACACAAAAATATATTACCTGCAATTTGCTATTCTAATTAGTTAATGTCGAGGTTAATGTATACTTTTCCGTGAGAAGTAGAAACAAAAT
The DNA here is from genome assembly GCA_963924545.1 of Pogonocherus hispidulus. Lineage (NCBI taxonomy): Eukaryota > Metazoa > Arthropoda > Insecta > Coleoptera > Cerambycidae > Pogonocherus > Pogonocherus hispidulus. The sequence goes on along the minus strand of OZ004698.1, from coordinate 42,281,019 downwards.
TGGTACATTTTATACAAAATTATTAGATTTGACATCAACATGATACTTGTAGTAAATATTTCTTTTATTTTATATTCCAGTTTATGAACTATGTCTTTGTCTTTTGTCCTGTCATAAAAATGTTCAGGAAGTCCTTCAGACTTAAGTTTTAATTTCAAATAAGTAATCACTTAAATTTCTTAAGATAATTTTATTTCTACTTTTAAGGTAGTATCTAAATAGGAAGATATTGGTTATTGATTTTATACTATAGATATATAAATATCGGAGAGCAATATAGAATTCGTCGAGCACTATTATTTTATTTTATTTATTTTTATTTTATTTTATTTCGGACATCACCTAACAGACAAGCCAATTATAGGGTGAGAAAAAAATACAGAATAGAAATAGACAAAAAAGTATTACATAGCAACTAAACAACTAAAATATAAAAAATACAAATTATAAAAATCACCTAATCTTAGTTTATATAAAGAAAAAAAGGAGAAAAAAGAACTAATTACAAGTACGGTAGAGTCACTTTGACTCAAAGTGGCATTAAAAATATCAAGTCTTATTATTTATTCCTATTATAGACTAATAAAACGATTAAGTCCCCTACTGATATTATTTTAAATATACTCTTAATTAGAGTGAGAAATCGTTAGAATAGACACTTACCCTGTATCTATCTTTTTTTATATGGGAATTAAGCCAAAAAGTTAACTAAGAGATAAATTATGATTAATGAAATAATCAAATATTACACAGTAAAAAAATCCGACTGATTTTAACACTGAATCCACACTAATCAGTGTGTATATAGTCCACACTTGGCAGTGTTAGACATATCGGTGTATTATTACATTACATTAAAAGTAATTTAACACAGTAAATTTTACAAGATAATGTGTAATAGCTAATTATTCACCGTGTAATTATTCCGTATTTATGGCGGATTGATTCATTTTTAACACAAGGTTTTGTAAATTTTACTACAATTTATGAGTACTTCTACAAATTTTTTTTCTTCTATACTTCTTCTTATTAAACTTCTTATAAAAACCAATATCTTTATAGTCTTTCGAGTAGATTGTATTTGTTGTACTGTATAACGTGATCGGTATGTTTAACCTTGCTATAGATTGTTAATAATACGAAGTACAAAGTTTTAATTCTTTATGCCTTCTTATAATACATTAAACTCTTTCTTCTACGCAAGTTTTCTATAGTTTTCTAACGCAGATTTTTTTTTTAACACTAAACATACTGTATACACACATAAAACCATGAAGCAAAAATGGAGTACATTCTACCTCGTACAAGAAAACAGCGGGAGGAACTTCTCATCGTCAAAGTTAAAAAAATTGAGTGAGCTGCCTACCTAAATCCCTCGATGTTTATTTCCTTTTTCCATATTCATCCGCCACGGTCGTCGCTTCAGAACTCAATGAATGAAAACTAACGGTTGGTGCGTAATAAAGATGAATTATAGTAGCGATCGAGAAGCCTCTGGAGGTGAAACATCGAAATGCACTCAACACAAAGCTACTCTGATACTGTATATACATGCGATCTAATGATAGATGCCTGATGCTGATGTCTGTACTAGATCAGGTGCTGCTACTGAATAATTGGGGATCAGAGCTCGGTGTTGTGGTGAAGATGGAAACTACTAACCGTTACCAACTAAAATATCACATGCTACACAGGAAACGGCAAGAGGGTGTTAATAATACAAGTTAATTAATTCTAAAAACGACTTATACAGACTAAGGGAAGTAAAACAAGTTAGAAGAGATCTGTGAGACAAACACTGATTCATTTGATTCGTATCATCACAGTCGTTTCCTTGAGGCGAATTTTTGTCTTGATATAGCATGTGTGGTCTTTGAATATTTACTGTTTTCTTGTTGGTATGTTTAGATATACTTTTGGATAAGTAAGGATTTTAATAAAATAAACTTACCGATTTGCGACGCTCTTTTTCCCTTCACTATTTTGAGCCGCCAAATTGTGATGCTCCCTTACTTTATTTGCGGTTTTATACCCTTAAACGGTCGGTCGGCCTATTTTTTTTATCTCGAGCGGCACAATTCATTGGTTTTATGTGGTGAATGGGCCTCATGGACGCTACTCCCTTATGAGTAAAGGCTGGGTAGCTACAGTGAAGAAGGTGTAAAGCACATGCCAGAGGGTCAATGTTTCTCAAATCTAGGTAATAAAAGTCCGTTTAACGTGAGCTACTACAAGATTTATTAAAATTAAAATAGACAAGCAGCAAAATAAACAAATAACAATAAGCAATAGAAGTATATATAATATATTAAACCCAGATTATTAGCAATAATGCATTTCATTCAAGCATTATATCGGTAGTGTCATTCTAAAGTTTTAATCGCAGTTTAAGAAAAGACACGGTGCAAGTATTAAACAAATTATTAAAAATGAATTAAACGGCTTTGTGTGGATACGGAACAACGACCCACATATACTAAAGCATAGTATTTTATATATATAAAAAAAAACAACGGAACAATTATCGGGAAATATCGTATAAACTTCAGAAAACATGTTCTCGTAACTACCTAATTGTTCAAGAGAAAATAATTTGGTAAACGCAAAGCGGTTTAGAAAGAATAACCAAATAAAATTTATTCAACCATATTCTTAACAAACCATTATTAAAAATAATAAATCTTTCGTGACTATATCATTTTCTAGATTTGGGTTGTAATCTAAAAATTTAAAATTTGTAATAAGTTTCCATACTATTATCTACCTAAATTTTTCAGTTTTTTCAATTAAATTAATAAAAATTTTAAATAGATAGATTAGATAGATTATGAATAAAACAGAAAAACAGAATTTCTAGGTACTGGTTAATTATTTAAAGTGTGTTATTATTTTTCGTTAAACCAAGATTTAATGTTAATAAATTGTATTTTTGCTAGTTGCTTTGTAAACAAAAGAAAAACATGACTTGCATAAACATCCTGAATAAAATAAAAAAATTAGCATAGTTATTATTAGTTATTAGCAATAGTTAGTAGTTGATATTTATTTATCTAAATATTTGAAAAAGTGTTCTTAAATATTGCACACATTTTGTACTTTTCCATTTTTGTTCAGTTTTTTATTCCCATAAAGAATTAAGCCCATTTATTTCAAAGTTTAATCTAAAGTTCTGCTGTCTATTTCTTTAAGCTTCTTCCAAATTTGTTAAAATAAATTCACAGGTGTATTTCAGTTTTGACCAATGCTGATAATAATAGAATAAAAACGATATGTTTTTAAACTTCGAGAAATTGAAGACTGAACATTTTTAAAAACGATATTATTATTTCTAAGATAAAAAACGTAATTTATGAACTTATGTTTAACAAAAACTAGAGTTTATTCGACCTATGGTTATAGTTCAAACCTTTAAAAGTAAGCAGTTAATAGTCATCACTAAAAAAGTAATTTCAATTTTTAATTAAAAAATAAGCTATTGACAAAATGGGTTTTTGAAAAAAATTAAGAAAAGTTGCATTTAGAGTACAAACAATATAGGGTAGTGCATAAAGACCGTGAGATAAACAAAATGAAAAATATTTAAAATATAATATAATAATAATAATAATAATAATAATAATAATAATAATAATAATAATAATAATAATAATAATAATAATAATAATAATAATATAACAATATATAGCCATATAGCCTATAGCCGCAGGAAAAATGGCACCTTTTCCAGGTAATGGTTGTGTGTCTGCGTTTTTTTCAGGTGTACCCTCCCTCTACACAAACCTGAGACTTTCAGAAGGGAGGTTTTCCATTTCTGTGGTGTGTTTTACTTAAAAAAACATAGAGAATATACCTATGGAACATAATTAATATTTAGGATGATGTTAATAATGGTATAAAAATGAAAAAAACTTAAAAAACAATACGTGGGGGTTGTGGCGTTGTCGGTTGTTACAAGTGAACGGTTGATTCATGTGCAATATTTGTTGTTTGTAACATATTCTTTTAAATATGGTTAATTCTTTTAACACTTTAAATTGAATCCATTAAGGTTATAGATAGGAAAAATTACTTCACTGTTTCAGTGAAATGGTATCAGAATGTTTAAATGTACCATTTATAAGTTTAATTTATCTAGATGAGATCTGGCGCATTCGCCAAAATATTCAAATTTTAATTATAAATCCTTTGTGGATATATCTATATTCAGGATGTAAAAAAATAATGTATTAGAGTTCGAGGGGTTATACTACATCTAAAAATAACAATAAAACTTTCTACGGCCCCAAAATGGTTCCTAAGGGAGTTACAACCCTTTAAACTGTGGGTATATTATTTAATTATTTTCATTAATGATATATTTCCTACTTTATGTTATTTAGCTAAAAACCTATAAATAAATATGTTAACAAAATCGATGTCAGAAAACATGTTCTTAAAAATATACTAATTTGTCAATGTTAGAGTGTTGTTATTTGCCTGTTACAAAAATCGCTAAAAATTCGAAAACAGCTTAATAGAATCCCGAACTCGTTGCTCTTGGCCCTTCTTATTTTATTAACACAACATACACACAGAAATGAATTACCTACGTAAGTAATATAGGAAACATTTTCCGTGTTACAAGAGAGTTAATTGCCACTGTATCCTCTTAATGGACAGTACATGTTAAGTGATCACTTGAAAGCTTCAAAGGGACAATTATGAATCAGTGGGAAAGGCAACCCTTTCCAAGAGCCGAGGAAAAATCAATGTATAAGAGGCCTCGAAATTTAGAACTAAATAAATCTGCCCCAAAGTACACTGAAATTTTAATAAGCATACACAGTAAAAAAAGACAAATGGTAAAATTACTAAATGGTAATCGTAATTTTCTGCAGTGTTATTTTTAACACGAACTGGGTAGTATAATGACTAAACCTTTAGAACTCATATTACACGAACGATATACCCGCCAAGTTTGTAGAAGTACTCATAAATTGTAGTAAAATTTACAAAACCCTGTGTTAAAAATGAATCAATCCGCCATAAAAACGGAATAATTACACGGTGAATAATTAACTATTACACATTACCTTGTAAAATCTACTGTGTTAAATTACTTTTAATGTAATGTAATAATACACCGATATGTCTAACACTGCCAAGTGTGGACTATATACACACTGATGAGTGTGGATTCAGTGTTAAAATCAGTCGGATTTTTTTACTGTGTAGGTAGGTATTTGACTTAGGAGAAGTGAACAAACATTAATAAAAACAAATTTTTTTAAAGCCTTACACAGTAAAAAAAGACCTTTCAGGTACACAGTAAAAAAAGACAAATGGTAAAATTACTAAATGGTAATCGCAATTTCCTGCAGTGTTATTTTTAACACGAACTGGGTAGTATAATAACTAAACCTTTAGAAATCATATTACACGAACGATATACCCGCCAAGTTTGTAGAAGTACTCATAAATTGTAGTAAAATTTACAAAACCCTGTGTTAAAAATGAATCAATTCGCCATAAAAACGGAATAATTACACGGTGAATAATTAACTATTACACATTACCTTGTAAAATCTACTGTGTTAAATTACTTTTATGTAATGTAATAATACACCGAAATGTCTAACACTGCCAAGTGTGGACTATATACACACTGATGAGTGTGGATTCAGTGTTAAAATCAGTCGGATTCTTTTACTGTGTATACTTATACATACTAAATCTTATACATACTGAGGAACATGCACTCAAATTTATATACATAATATCTTTTTAGGTGTTTTTAACCAGCATAATACACACGAATTTTTTATGGTACTAACCACGTACTGTTTTACTATAATTTCTATAAAGTAAACAAAAAAAAGCTAAAAAAAAAAAGGTGAAGGTATAGATTATACTGGTCAATTTTTCAGTTCATTCAATCGTCACACACTTTTCTGATGATAGATAGATATAGAGTTTAAACTAAATACAGATAGAAATACCTCAGATATTTTATCAAATCTTTAGAAAAATAAATTATACAAAAATTAAACAGGATATAAATTATTTTCTATGGCAATAATTATTTACATCAAATAAAACTTAAGGATTCATAGTTTGTTTTGGGATTACACCATCTGTAAAATAACAAAAAGCAGGAAACCAGAAGCATACAAATTAAATATTCAAAGTGCAGTATCAAGGCAAACTTGTAAAGTTTGCCTCAAAAAACCACTGTATAATATATGTAATAAAATATATACTTGATACTGCACTTTGAATATTTAATTTGTATGTTTCCTGCTTTTTGTTATTTTACAGGTGGTGTAATCCCAAAAGAAACTATGAATCATGAAACGCACCACAAATAAGTTACAGACATTATAAAACTTAAGGGTGGAAGTAAAGTTTTATAAAAAAATCTGCAGTTCAAGTTCTGCATCTGTAAAACAAGTTCCATGTGCTATAAACTAACTGCATATATTTTATCCTTTTAAATAGGAATCTAGATCTATAAAAGATAGAAACCAGAGGCTTATCCTATGCATGCCTTATTTTTTAAATACTGTTTAATATTCAAAATATAACTTGAACTACCGTTTTACAGATATTCTACGAGTAAATGTGTTTCTTGAGAGATAGACTCATAAATAAACGTTAACGGATATAAAGTATAAGAAATACCAATATGGAAACCGTCATAAAATCCAAAATATATTATATGTATTCATTTTATGGCGTAGTTTCTTAAAACTTGAAAGAAATGTAAAATTATTAACAACATTTTCATGCTGATTTCCGTAAGCGTCATAAGTTCTAAATAAAGTGCAGCAAAAGAAATATAATATTTTTAGATAAATTATGTAAAATAGGTTTAAGGTATTACCATACGTTCGTAGAAAACAAACATAAATATACACAGATCCATTCAGAATATCTATAAATTATGAAAAACTCTAGAATTGTGGTTGAATATAGAAGTCTAAAAAGAATTCGCAAACTTTCGCTTAGTTTTACAAATGTACTCTCATTAAATTATTCAACGAATGAAAAAATCTTAAGCGGAAATTCCAAAAATATTTAGCAAGAATAATGGCCCATATTGCCATGTACAGAAAAATTATCAAAGATATTTCTTCAACGTGTATTTCACTAAAAAAGAAAAATCGAAAACCTATCACAGTCATTGGAAAAACACCATCTTCAATGAAACAGCCACCTACTATGTATTTACAAACAAGTTTTCCAAAACCCGATACCTATCGGATTTTCCTTATAGTCCCGCTACGATTGGTTGATCCCTAATGTCCCGCTGACTCCCGATTGTCCCGGACATACCGTGTCGTGGAAGGGAGTAGACAGTATTGGCTTAATATTGGCTTTATATTCGCCCGGACGCGCCTCAACTCCACATAGGCAGTGGTTCAGGAGGGTTAGTCAGGTAGTGGTAGCAAAATCAGAAATTGGTGATATTGATATTGCAGATCAATCAATCAAAAGCGACAATTCTTTATCAGACTTAATAACTTAATCTGTTGTATTTATGAAAGCCACCAACAGATATTCGGATTAATCAATTATATTTCAGAAATTATCACATGTAGTTCTAAAAAAAAAGATAAATTAAATTAACTAATAATTCACAAACCATAAAGGACGATTAGTTACATTGTACATAGTGCTCAAGAAAATGTTTTTAGTGATCTATCTTATACTGTTCATCATTTACGTTCTTGTAAAAATTGATAGTTATAAATTAAAAACGATGAACACAATTAATTATAATTAACAAATTCAAATAATACAATTTACTTTTGTAAACTACTATAAATGATGGTTCCTGACATTAAACCAAACCAAACCAAACAAATATTTGAAAATACTATCATTATTATTTGTAGAAGTGTATGTGCTCGCTACTGCAACAAATACACCACACACCACACCACACTCTTGTGATACCAATTTCATAGGTAACAATTATTGAAAATTATCTTTGAATAATCAGATTGAACAGTTTAAATTTTAAGTCAATATCTATTAAAATGAATGATATAGATCGATCATGTCTGAAGATTAAAGTGAAACATTTTAAAGATGGAAAATAGAGAATAGAGTAAAGCAGCAGTGACTTGAGATATAACAGCGACAGGAATAGATAAAATTCTCTAGAAGAAGAAAGGATAATGGAACTAGAACTTTCACGTCGTCAGAGTAGAAAATAATACAGGGATTAAATTTTTTAAAGGAATTTACTAAAATCGCTTAAAATATGTTAAAAACATGACTTTGTAAATGTAATTTTCGGCTTTTTGCAAGGGAATTTGATCGTTGAGTTATGTTCAGTACGTCAACGTAAGGTCAATGTAAGGTCAACGTACATCATGGTGAAATGATTTTTAGAAGTAAAACTGACTTTTCTTGTATAAAAACTATAAGTACATACATGAAAGTTTCCTAAATATCTCTATATTTTAGGGAACTTTCACGTATAATTTGGATCTAGTAAAAAGTCAAATTTACTTCTAAAAATCGTTTCAACATGTACTATCTTACGTTGATGTGCTGATCATAACTTAACGTTCAAATTCCCTTCAAAAAGCCGAGAATTACCTAATACTTAGACAAGTTTTGTATTTTGAAATCTCTTGAGGAATAAAATTAAAACATGAGGCCTTCCCTTAAGTCTGTATTGAATTCATATGTTCCATTCTAACAAAATGTACACACTAGGTATATATTTAGTAACAATATGTTATATAATTGCCCTATAATATTTCTCCCACAAAGTAAATAGCTCGAAGTAATTTTAATACCAGCAAAAGGATTATTATATAGATCTTCTGTGCAATTCGGTTCGTTCCCTCGGCACCCCTACCGGTCGGTAGTATTGTCGCTTCTCACACGCCTCTTTCTCTTTCAATTATCAATTGCATTACGCATCCGTCACATGTCAGACTTACTATTGACTGTCTAATTAAAAAGAATCATCCCTAGGGGAATGTTCATTTAAAGCGTCAACCGAAAGAGAGGATTAGGATTAGTCAAATGGCGTTAGCGTTAAATTTTAAAACTTCCTTCAAGTGTAAACCATCCCTACACAAACGCGAAATACCTACTTGACAAGTAAAACACACATAATACAGAGAGTTCCAGAATGATTGTCCGGTACGACAACGCAGCCTATCGTGAATATAATCAAAATTTGTTTCCATTCGACAAATTGACAGTTAAAAGGAAAGTAATTTTAGACTTTCTTTTTAACTGTCAATTTGAAAATTTTCATATTTGACAGCATTTGACGTTTGACTCAGTGGCGTTTAGCATTTTTCGTGTTTAAATGGTTTTATTGAAGTATCATTTGCGTTTAAAAAAGTATTTTTCAATACTATACAGTTTTAGACAGTCCTAAATCAGGTTGATAATTTTTTATTTCTTAATATTGAAATTAATGTTGAAATTAATATAAGAACCATAAATTAATGTTTTTAACGCTCCACAATTCACAGTTTGAATATGTTATACTGGTGATACATAGGAATAGAATAATACAAAATAATAACTATATTATTTTTAATAATTGTCTTTATTTTATTTTTAACATAACCTATAAGGTACTGAGGTACCATGGCATGGAACAAATCAAATCAAACCAGTAAATTCCCTTGCTTGCGCTCATGCTTCTAGTGCAGATACTGCAGATAGAAATAGAAAGGCGGCACATAAAAATCATTATGAAGCGGCGCGGCAATCATTCTGGAACTCTCTGTACAACTGAGTAAGGTATCTTATTTTAAGAGTAACTTTGTTCTTATAAGAAAATAATTTAAAAGATTTCTTTTTTAATATTCAATCATAAAAAGTAATGTGAATATTTGTAAATTATCATTTGAAATATATAAATTATGTTAACAAATTCTTCAAAAATCATTATTAATGGAGAATCAGTGAAACAACTTCCGCTGGATACCTATATGGCAAATGCTACATAATATCATCCCTATTTATAATTTAAAAAAAGAGAGTTAAGTTTATATATTAGATTTTCATATGCAACTTCATATAGGTACTCTATATTATGTTTGTTAACTATGTAATGATTACTTGTTTGAAATACAAAGTCTAGAATGACTTATGGCAAGGTATAGTTTTTGTATAATATAATATAATAATATCTCCACCCCTAATTCTAATCACGAGTATTAGCCAGGTGTCATGCTAGTGTGGAAGAAGGAGCGGCATATTGTTATTTAGTAGGCCGCATTTGCACTTCAGGAAAGACTTACATTGGTAAGCCCTAATCACCATTCAGTGCTAGAATAAGGGAAACCTGGAAAATCTCATGAATGAAGGGGATGGGTAGTCAAACATCAACCGATGTTAATCCCTCACATTAACACCAAGCTGACAACATGCTATTTTTTTAGTTTTCAATAACACCTTAATGAGAAAATCACAGTAGGTATACATTTTTAGTGTATCATAAGAAAGCTAAAGAAAATATATATTAAAAAAATTAGTTCGGAGATTCCTGATATTAGCTAAAATCCAATATCGAATTAAAGAAAATTATGATGAAATCCAAAGATTTATATTGTTTTTTTGTCCATATATTTAATTTATAGACTGAAATACATACAAAACAAAAATAAAAAATAAAAAAACACAAAACTTATACCGAGATATATTCTATTTATAAATAGACAAATATTAGGGGTTAGGCCCAGTTTGCTAGATTCTGACCTGAATTATCACAGATTTCTCAACAATTTATATCAACTTAATACTATATCAGTATTCCAGACATGCTTCAATTACCAAGTTTAGATATCTTAAGACGGAATTCAATATTTAATGAGACATTAGAAGTTCAAGGGATTCACAAGATGGCAACTATACTTTATTGAAAGGAAGTTAAAGAGGTCTCGACAATATGATCTCGATGAAGAGTCTTTTATACGTTGCAATATAGTTCGGATAGAGCGTTTTAACTAATTTTTAATACCTACGAGAGGATATATGAGACTAAATAAATAAAGTTAATTCAATTGTACATGAATTTTACTACTTATACTCGTTAAAACAAAATTTCACGATTGGGATATTAAACTAATTTCTTAAGAAACAATAGGTAAGTAGTCAATAAAAAATAGGGTGGAACATTATAGCCAACGACATGGCGGAAGTTGGCACCACAAGCGCATTTTCGTATAGGACTTTATAGAGAATTAACGGCTATTTTTAGGTTGTTTTGCTACTTTATTATATTTTTTTTAGAATGAACAGATGAATAGATTCATCTGTTACCACTTTCCGATATTATTAGCTACAATACAGGTATACTCTCAATCCATTTTAAAATAATAATATAAAATTTTGTTCCGCAATATACCATTCCGATGTATTAACTATTTATGACAAATAATATTTAATATCAATGACAATTCTATTCGCTATATAAAGTATATTGTATATTGACGCTATACAAAAATGTGTTCCTTCCTTATTTAATATATCTTCTTTCCTTTCCTGTTATAAACAGTGATCCTTAACCAAATTTATTTAAAAGCAGGAATGCAAGCACAGATTTTATGACAAAGTTTGTGTTAAAATAAGTAACGTAATATCATTTGAGTTATAAAAGTTAAACTATAATCCTTTCTGTCGAATTTAACATACCTTTGACTGAAATAACTCAACTTATAATTTAATTTTCTTCTGTTTATTCAACGTTCATCCCTTTCGATCACCAAAGGGAGTTCTAACGAGGTAAATTATTACCGCTTTTAGACCCCAATTTATCGCAATGTATTGTTCAAACGCTAAAGTACAACTCCAAATTCAACCAGCCCTTTCGGTGCTCGCTTACTTACCCTTAATATAATGTGGATGTCAAAACTACGATCGTCATGCATCATCATTAATAAAATATATCATTTAGCCATTTAGAGTGAAACGTGGGATATGGATGGGAGTACTACAAGTCTCTGCCTATTGTGTGACCTAAATGTTAGCCCCAATCAACGTGATCCTTGAGTAAACTCTGTATACAATGAAACTTTTACTTATTATATTTTTTAAACTTTCGTCTACTAGAAAATTAAAAAATGCAAAACTTATCCTTACATTTTTACGTAACTGGAAGTTTAGTTTTATTGATATTTGAGTAGTTGGCTGTAGACATAATACTATTACTAATAGTACATTTCTCACAGAATTTAAAACACACTTGGTAGTAATATCTTGTTACATTTCACTTTCACCAATCAGATATTTTGTCTAAACACTTCCTTGTCAATTTAGTAAGACCAAATTGACGTTAATAAATTCTAAGTCCGAACCAAGAGCTTTGGGTACTTGATGTGTTTAGTCTAATTATATGTCTAATCTAATAATTAAAAATTAGTAATAATCAATAATCAATAATCCGTAATCAATAATCAATAATCAATAATCAATCATCAATAATCATTAATCAATAATCAATAATTAATAGCTAATTTATCAAAGTCGAATTAAATTCAAGTAGATTGTTTCTTTAACCTAGGAAATTGAAGAACGTAAAGTTTCTTTGCCACAACAAATAGTACGTCGCAACAGTAATGCCTACATGCTTTTAATTATTAGTTAAAATTTCAGCGACTAATTTAATATTCTACAGAATAGCTATTGAAATTACGTGTTGAGTAAATAATTTAGAATATTGGAACATTTTAATATTAAAATTAAAGAAGTAAACTAAAAAACTTTCTGTCACTTTTCGTTGTAGATGTACTCAGTTAAAGTTTCAATTTCGAAACAACTGATGATTGGCTATAAATTTTAAACTTATAGAGCAAGAAAAATAATAATCATATGAGGCTCATACTTTTGGTTACTACTTATACGAGTATAATGTGAAACTGGATGTTATACAATGTTTGCTTACTTGTTTTCCGTTTTGTGAAACACAAAACAGTAAGTGTTACATTTTAAAAATAATATATACATGTAGGGTTTGTTATATAATATACAATATAGTCACAGTATATATTCAGCTGCAAGGGGAAAGTTTATTACAAATTAATTATAGGATATTATTACATGGAATTATTTTATAAATAAATTATATTATCAGACGATTATTAATTTAGTTTCCTGCTATTTGCCAACATCTGCTGTAATATGAAAACGATAAATAAGCAATGACGAGGAAAAAGGTGTCGCACCCTCTACTGAAATATTACCTTTCTGCAGTCGCCAGGAATTATAGATTTATCCCCTAGGTGTGCATCGACGGAAATAGCATTGCCTGGTCCAATTAAAAACAAGATTATCCGAATCCCAGTGGTCCGTCTAGTTTTATTTGACTAATTCGATTTTACAGTGCAGGAACAGCGGTGTAACCATAGACCAATTGTACTGGAGTATAGAGTAGAGGACCTAGGATATGTAAACATCCGATCTACGCTTGGTGAACAAATACAAGACGGGATATACAGATTTTAAAAAAATATTATTAAAAATCACTAGCAAATGTGGTCAAAATATAAAAAACCGTTGTTGACCATCGTAGTAAATGGTCATTATTATGTGATAATAACAGTGCACAGCAGTAGTGATCTAGTAACCAAGTGAGACGAGAAATATTGTCTTTATCTCGTCTCCTTTCCTGGTGAAATAAAACCCCTTCTCCTATCAAATGCACAATTTCTCGTAAGTATGAGAAATTTTCTCAATATTGATATTGTTCTTTAGTATGTCATGTCTCTTATTATATATAGAATATGACAAAAAAAATCGTTGGTGAATCGTATAAATTACTGTATAGATAAAGTCACTACACTAAAAGAAATGAACAATTAGATTTTTCAAAGCCCTTATCACTGTTTGCTGTATATAGCAGTTAAAAGGTTTAGTAATGGATTCTAACGTATTCTTAATATGTAAGTGCATAAAAATTAGAATATAAACTATTTTATAATGAGTTTGATATAATAATAACATAAGCAGTCTTTACGGGGAGTTCTCGTATTCTCCTCTTCTCCACGCAATGGAAAGAAGACAAAAGAAGAAAGAGAAACAGCAGGATCTTTTATTATTAGAGGATGTTGTGGCGGAAATATAATAAAACTGTAAAATAATTTGTACCACAGTCGTGGCTACACAGGAAGCAACTATACAGCTACACAGATCATTGAAAAAACTCTGAAACATCGATAGATATTTAAGGCTTGCAGATGAATCGTGTACAGGGTGGGCCGTATAAGAGTGCGTATCCCCTTATCTCAGAAACTATGTGAGATAGAAAAAAAAGTTTTATATAAATGTTGTTTGCGTTAAAGATGTCGGTATTTCTTTAATATAGTTATATTTGTAGCTCTTCAATATACAGGGTGATGAACTAAACTTATCTTTTTTTAAATGGAACACCCTGTATATTATTACATTTTTGAAAAGCTCTTCAAAAGACTTGTTCAACGATATATAATATGATGGGTCTGTAGTCCACCGTTTCGGAGCTATTGAGAATTATCTTCAGGAAATAGCCAATATTAAAATCGTGCTAGGAAAGTTAATAATTAAGTTTTTGAGCATTAACTTGCGCCAAGAGAATTCTAATTTTATTTACTTTATTATGTAATTACTCAATATTCAGTTTAAAAAAAAAATTTACCGTGTTGCCACATTTCGAAAACCATAAATTTTCACGATTTTTTCGAATGAAACACCCTGTATATTATTACATTTCTAGAAAGCCCTTCTACGACAAATTTAGAGATATATGATATGATGGGTTTGGGACATCGTTTCTGAATGATTATCCTCAGAATATGGGATTTTAATACTGGCTATTTCCCGAAGATAATACTCAATAACTCCGAAACGGTGAGCATCAGACCTATCATATTATATATCATTGAACTAGTCTTTAGAAGGGCTTTCTGAAAATATAATAATATATAGGGTGTGGCATTTAAAAAAAGTATTATCTTCGGGAAATAGCCAGACCTATTAAAATCCCATATTCTGAGGATAATCATTCAGAAACGATGTCCCAAACCCATCATATCATATATCTCTAAATTTGTCGATAGAAGGGCTTTCTAGAAATGTAATAATATACAGGGTGTTTCATTTGAAAAAATCGTGAAAATTTATGGTTTTCGAAATGTGGCAACACGGTAAAAATTTTTTTTAAACTGAATATTGAGTAATTACATAATAAAGTAAATAAAATTAGAATTCTCTTGGCGCAAGGTAATGCTCAAAAACTTAATTATTAACTTTTCTAGCACGATTTTAATATTGGCTATTTCCTGAAGATAATTCTCAATAGCTCCGAAACGGTGGGCTACAGACCCAACATATTATATATCGTTGAACAAGTCTTTTGAAGAGCTTTTCAAAAATGTAATAATATACAGGGTGTTCAATTTAAAAAAAGATAAGTTTAGTTCATCACCCTGTATATTGAAGAGCTACAAATATAACTATATTAAAAAAATACCGACATCTTTAACGCAAACAACATTTATATAAAACTTTTTTTCTATCTCACATAGTTTCTGAGATAAGGGGATACGCACTCTTATACGGCCCACCCTGTACATTTATTGAATTGTTGATATGAATCGTTTTAAAACAAATTCACCCAAAAATCATAATTGTTTGATGTCTACAACAGATAATTGGGAACTAGGTTATATCACCTACTTAGAAATAAAGGCTAGTGTGTATCTAAAATTTCAGATTAATTGGGGATTATTTGTTTCTATTTTCCTATTTCTTCTAGAACAAAATGTAGAATCCAGTGAAAATACTTTCAAACATTATTTTCATCAAATACTTTTCCAACTTCTGAAGAGACTGAATGTATAACTACAGATACTTGTAGTTCGGAGGCTTTCACGACTGGTATCATATGAGTTATGTAGATCTTCTAGACAATCAGATGCTTAATTGATTCTTAACAGATGGCATAATCAGTGCTTCTTGTATTGATATTATCGGCTGAATAGTTGCAGCAGTCTTTCAACCCTTCGTCACTATGAATGTTTCTTGGATATTAAAAATATGGAGCTCCCTCCTCAGCATTTCCTATCGGTTTAGTCGTAATGTCCCTCATGTTATTTCTTCCTTGCTGTCACAATTTAGCTATTCCAATATCCACTTTGTCTTTTTTTACCCTAATAATATATGATTAATTGCTAAAGTTTACAACATTTAGGTACCACTGCTTTTTTACTTCTATGTAAGTATCCACAAAGAACTGTGCATGTGCTTGAATATGAAATACTACTGGTTCATTTACTATCCAACACATACGTAAAACAATTATTTATCTTATTAGAAAGCATAATTTAATTTGTTTTGTAGAAACCAGTAGTTACCAAGAAGTTGACAGAATGGCTAAGAGGTAGGATTTTGCAAAGACTTTGGATCTGTCTCCTCTAGTTGATTATTTAAAATACTTATACAAAATAAATCTTATAATACTCTGTGGGATGAAACAAGCAGCTATCAGATTGGTAGGTATGTTTCAGGTAGCCTAATATAGATACAGAACTGGATATGAATTTACTAGTGATGCCTCAGAGAAACAACTTGCAACGGACATTTTTACCGGGCATTGTCAACTAAGGAAATCTTCATAATGAAGCAAATTGAATTGATTGATGTAATATCAATACGCTTCTTGAAAGGGAAGCGTATTGAATGGCGTATTGCATATATATAAATACGCTTTCTGTAAAAGATATATTTCTTTATAAAACTTTGAAAGCTGCAAATCTCTATCGCTTTTCGTTAATTTTTTATATGCCGTTTTCCCCTTTACAAAGGCTGACTTTGTAACTGACATGCCGCTGCGTCCGCCAAGAAATTTATATTGGGGGAACATTCCATTTCTATCGCCAATTTAAGCAAAATTGCTATAGTAGATGCATTATAATTTTCGGGGTTGACTGATTGTAGGTGAGAAAATTACCCTAGAAAGCTAGAAAGAACTACAAGGGGTCCAATGGGACTAGATGTAGTTTCCTGACTAGTCTTAGAACAATTTCAAGTTCTAAGTCTTACCTCATTTCCGACAGCGACGAACGCATCCTCATTCGCACTTCAATTGATCCGCTTGGACATGCTCAGGCATTGTTATTACTAACTTTATACTTAGTTTATGAAATATGTACGTTTACAAAACTCACATTACTCTTGAGATGTAATTGGTCCATCCCAAAGAGTCTGACATTATACGTCTATGGGTCTGACAATCTGGTCTATTATAATGCACGTAACAATGTGATTTAATTCTCAGACTGAAGTCACATTTATAGTTTATTGGTAATTTTGACCATATTTTCAGTAATTCCCAGAGTCTCTTATGGTTAATATTTAAGGGAAAAATAGTGAAGTTCCTGTTTTGTAAATTCAGTAATTGATTTTAAACAATTACGATGATATGAAATTATATTTTCAGTTTCACACATATATAGTAGGAGCAGCTATCTGTTTTACTACTGTTCTGCATTCACATTTGCCTAAAAACTTTTATTTCTTACTCAAATTATTCAATACAACATTTTTACAAATACATATATTCACGTAAAGCATTGATTAACAAACTATCAATTGACATATTTATCACAAAATACTAAAATAATATCTTCGACACTTAAATATTAGTTTTCTCACCCAGGCAGCTTTGACAATTGACTCAGGAGATAATTGACAGACGTTTTTGCACAAAGCTGAACAACACGTATTATTTTAAACTACACCCGACTAATAAACAATAATAGTAGAAGGCAATTTCGCTATTCTAAAAGCACAATCACATTGTGACAATAATATGTGTTTGGTTTTCCTGATTAAAATGTCACTGTGACTGTATAATCACCAAAAATGGCGATAGTAGAAAAATTGCAGTATGAACGCTTGAAAAATGTCTTGGACATTTTATATTATAGCACGTAATTCCATTGCAGGCTGTACTGCATCGTTTTCTATCCTCGTTATACAATAAACTGTTTAAGCGGATATTGGCCATATAAAGCTCAGAGAGATAATTTTTTTGCGGTAGCTACTGCCATGATTTCCCGTTTTTAGTCGCGTATTTCCACCGCACTATAACTCAGATCCGACAGGCGTATATATATTCTGCCCATTTTAAATAAAATCACCACCGCCGTACTTTGGCGATTGTCATTTGTTGCGAATTTGTTAACTAAATTCTGATAATTCGATTTTTTCGTCGGCACAAAAGTTCTGCCTCGTCGACCCGCTCTCGTTAAGCTATTCCAATAAATATTGCATAACCTGCGAATTCAACTCGACCAAAATAAAAAATACATTACCCGATATACTTTAACCATTTTTGTAATTCTATATTCTATTCAATGGCGCTTAAAATAATGTAAACGATAAAGCAATTACTCTGCAGTATTCATAGGAGCGCTACAAAATATCAGTTTTAAAATGTGTCTGCGTATTTCATGTTTTTGCGTTTCTGGTTTTATGATACAATGCTTTTAAGAATTAAAATGGCATTTAATGTCACATAAAATGATTCGTTTCATGCATATACACTCAAAAATACATCATTCGAATGTATCCCTCATAAAATAACAAAATTGCAATGGGCAGCGTTTAAATTTTTAACAATACTGAGAACTGAGGAAAAGAGGTTACTATGGTAATATCAAAACCATTTAAAATATGCGTATATAACAATTTTTGTGCTTAGATACAGTATATTAATAATTCTACACAAGATTTATAGTTATATATAAGATTTATATATAACTGATTAATTGTTATCCTAAAAATTATTAAAGTGAAATAAAGTAAATATTATAATGCCTCACATAGTGAAGCATTTCCTTATTGACATAATTCATAAATTGTGTATAATGATTTTAAATATATGGAATACCGGGCATCTTGAGGTGTTCCTCAGGGATCCGTTCTTGGCCCCCATGTTATTTAATATCTTTATTAATAACATAACTTCAAATCTTGATATGCACTACTAGCTATATGCTGACGATTTGAAGATTTATTCTGTATTTATCAACATGGCTGATTTTCAACGATTTCAACATAACTTGTATAAAATATTTCAATGGTCTATTGAGAATAAGTTGCCTCTAAATGTTTCTAAATACTATGTAATGATTTTCACTCGCAACATTGCCTCAAATACGTTTGACAATAATGTTGACAATATATATTTACAAAGGCTTGCAACGTTTCGTGACCTTGGAGTTTACTTTGATTAAAACTTAGCTTTACTGTGCGCTACAGTCGTGAATTTTCGGATCCTGAGATTTTAAAAATACTCTACTAGTTTGGCTAGGTTGAAATTGGAATATGCATCAATTGTTTAGTGCTCTAGGTATGATGTAAATTTTTATATAAGTTCAAGAAAATAGTCAGAAGAAATTTATGGAATCATTATGTTTCATATTTATTAGTGTTTATCCATCAATTGGAATTGCCCAAGAACAACTATTTTTTTCCATGGCAATCATATAGGATATAATTCGCCAGTTCATCTTACGTATTAAAATTATAAGCATTCTGAAAAAATATATTTAATTCGAGCCTTAATCACCTCAATGTGTGTTTTAAGCATTAATTAGTTTCCTAGTTTACGCAAATACGATTCTGTACTTCTAGTTTTATTACCTTCCTATAAAAAAAAAAAATATCCTAATTGTTTTGAAAAAACACAGTTCTCATTTAGATGTTTCTAGTAATATATAGAAAGCATTCTATATACTAGTCTTTCGGCTTATTAGCCCTTTCTCAATAGAGTAAATGTCTATTACTAAATATTTCCAAGGGCATGTTAATTATTTATCTATTTACTTACCCCAATTGATCCTTCCCATCTGGTCAAGCCCTAGTTTTTAGTACCTTTTCTAAGAAGGGCGAAAGTATAAAATCTATCTGATCATTCCTGGTACAAAGATTTCTAATTAAAGATTTTTAATTTCTAATTGCTCTAACAGATCTAAGCACTTTCCTTTCTTTTAACGATGCAGTACCTTTACATTTCCAGATTTATAAAATGATTGTTTTCTATACAATGCGTCGATAATCCTGATTTTTTGATATTATTTAATATGGATTTTTTTATGTTCTTTTACTCTAGTTTGAATACTTCTACCGGTTTGGCCCACATACAACGGCATTATAATCCACGCAGTTAATTTGGTGTACTCCCGATTGTTTCAATTTATTAATCCTTTCTCGAACGATGTTTCATAAAGAACCATCCGCTTCCAATATCCACTTCCGTATTTCCTTCCTTTTTAGAAACACTTTACAAGATTACACTGAAGTAACGTTTTTAGTATATATTATATCGTGGGTACAAGTTAATGTAGGTGCAGTTAAAATATTTAATAGTTTGACAATACCTACTTGATAATTTTAATATACAAGGTCATTTTTTAAAATAATTTTAAATATTTTTCATATTGCCAACAGTACAAAAAAGCCAAAAATATAATTGGAATATCTGGAATATTGGAATGTAAACCTATTAGGAATAGTATCAGAATAAAATAGTACAATTATTTATACAATAGTCCCCAATAAGATACAAGGTTATGATTTATTGTGAGACTAATTGTCAGAGTAAACTACAAGACAACTGTTTAAATTCTGGCCCATGTTCTAACCTAACTTAACCTTATTTTAGACAAGGTATATCGGGACCTATAATTGAGATACTGGGGTTAATCCGAAATAAAAAATTATAATTTTCATATCTGATTAGCTGGTTTTTCGTTTTTGTGCACAAAATGTAATTAAATTAGCGTCTCCTTAAAAAATCTTGTCGTTTGAGACCTTTTTACTTTCCTTAATACAAATTGAATGGATTTGGACAAATTTGACCCTATAAAACTTTCTCTAAACTGAAATTAAGTGGATTTAAATTTTTAATGGGGCTGTTTGAGGAATAAGGTGGTTCGTTAACAATTTATTGTACCTGGGAAAAACTCGTAAATTCCGTCTGGCTGATCGTGTGGCTCCTATCGCGGGCGATTCTCTGAACGCACCCGTGGTCG
Source organism: Pogonocherus hispidulus (assembly GCA_963924545.1). Classification (NCBI taxonomy): domain Eukaryota; kingdom Metazoa; phylum Arthropoda; class Insecta; order Coleoptera; family Cerambycidae; genus Pogonocherus; species Pogonocherus hispidulus. Next base: position 42,259,984 of record OZ004698.1, on the reverse strand, counting down.
ATATCAACATCGAATCGTGCTATCCATCGTAGCACAATTCCAGTGGTAGATTATTAGTTGATTGTAAAAGAAACACCACAGGAAAATGATACATCCTGAAGGAAATACATATTTGAATGTTATTCAGTTTCATTTATACAGTGTTATTCAGAACTTATCCATAATAAAATTTGGGGATGTTCAACATACATGTACAAATGTGGTAGTGCAAAAAAATTTTTTGGCGGGTTCTGAAAACTGTTTAAAAATGTTTAATTGCACGCCGCTGTATACTGGTCCACTGTAATGGAGTGACCTTGGGACTGACAATGCAAACTGGCTAGCACGAAAAAAACTTCGGATGTTCTGAGAGTATATCGACACCCGGCGCAAAAAAGATTTGCAGCGTTTTTACTTTAAAATAAACTTAAAGATAGATAGATGTGACCAAAGTGACGTGTCTTTAAAATGAATAAAATTTTGTTACACTAATTTTGAAGAATTGCGCTACTTGATTACTAGGTATTAGAAACATGAAATTTATAAAAAATTTGCACATACCTTGTTACAAAAGCTGTTCGAAATTTTGTCCCTCGACTTGTACACACTTTTGGGCACGCCTTATCCAATTTTGCCGCACTAAAGCGAATGTTCCTCCTGGTTGTTGATCTTGTAAACGCAAATTATTAAGTAAATTGGGGATTTTCAGCATTTTGCTACAACAACTACTCACAAAACCTAACTCGTAATTGATAATCCACTGGTAACAGTACTTGAACAAGCTGGATATGATACAGATAAAACTGAGCTTCGTGTAGTAAGCGCCACACTGTTGATTGGGATACCCCAGGCACCTGCCTAGCAATATGACTTGTACTTATTCGCGTATTTTCACGGACCAGATTCAGCACTTGTTCTTCAGCTGCTAAAATACGTTGTGGTCGTCCCGGGCCACCATCTCGTCCACTCTAACTTCACCATAAATAAGAATGATGTCCATTAACTCAGCATTACTGTAAACATGAACCATTTTGAAAATTTTACAGTTTAACACTACTACGATAAATAAAACACCCGCACTGCGAGAGCTACACACATAGACTGATGACTGATAGACAATAGAGATATTATCCCCACTCCAACTCTATTCGCTCGGTCATAACCAGGCGTTCCAGGTCAAACACTTGTTTACTGTTTTTTGTCGGAATGTGGTATATCAGATGTCGTTGAAGTACAGTTGCCCATCTACGTAGTCCTTTATAATGGTACAACTTTAAACATTGTTTACGGGAAATCCTAAGACTTTTATTATAAATTCTTTTGGTGATATCGATTTCTTATTTAAGGATGCACATATCCTCAAAGTTTTAGAGAAAAGTTCTGAATAACCCTGTATATTACACCTTGTTCTTGTTAAAGTGTACATCTTGTGTAAATTACTAAAATTATAATTGTAAAACAAATTTAGACGTTTCAGCTCAAAATGAGAAATATAAATATTAATAATGGCTTATTATTAAGACAAAACTTTAATACATGCGGCAAATTTTTTCGCATAAAAAATCTTTAGGAGAAAGTTTTTGTTATATAACTGGCGACTGGTGACAACTATTAAGTCCTTTTTAGGTTACATCTACATAGGTACCCCTAAAATAATATATTAATGTAGAAATCATAAATAATATTGGTTCATTATAATATACCTTGTATTATTATTTTATGGAAAGAGGGGTATAGATATCTAGATGTGTAAACAAAGCTTCATATACTTAATAACATAAAACAGTAAGTAAATACAAAAGGAATCCATAAAAATGATATATTCAATTTATTATATATGTAGGTACCTTTCAAAGTGAAATGTTCTTTTTATTGACGTTTCAAAGTATGATATTAACTGGCCCGCTGTGATCTTCTAAAGGACTATGTTCTTTATATATATATTTATTGAGTGGTGTTATTACGCACTACAATAATATATGTCTTTGGGATGAAATATAGGGCTTTCCATTCCAGAATTCAGCTCAAACTACTTCCTTCTGCTTGGTGGAATTATAAAAACACTTTTAAGACCCTCCCTTCACTTTTTAGGGTCTGAGGCTTTTTTATACTGGGTAAATATTCGGTCTCGCAAAGGGATTATCACGTGACGTAAGAAGATTACGCGGGCAACCGATAAAACTGAAAAATAAAAGCTGTACTTACTTAAATATTTAAGTGAATCAATAAAATGTGTTACTTTTAAAAAACTAAGATTGGTTTTTGAGAAAACTAGCAGCTTTTGTTATCTATTATTATGTCATTATTATGCTTTAATATTAATACTTTTTAATAATTTTATAAATCTGGTGTTTATTAATATTTTTTTGGAAATGCGTGCTTGTTTAGCTACGAAAACGCTTAAATCATGTTGTGATTGCTACAGATTCAATTTTGATAGAAAGTGTGGAAAGCAAATCGAAAACAATAGAAAAATTAGTATTATTAGTACATATTTGCAACGGCTGCAATGCAGGCGTGAACTTGGCGCAAAACTCGTAATATTTAGTTATTTATGTATCGAAGATACAAAGGTGTATTTATGGTGTGCAGAGTAAACATATTTTGCCATTCTATAAAAATAACGATCGTGGATGTTATACTGTCAGGAAGGAATTTGATGGCGAATTTAATTAAAAACAGATATTTTATAACAAACAGAGCGACCGATGAAGACTGGTTATATACAAAATTATGTATAATAAACTTTGTTAAAACCATTACATCCGTTTTTTATTTTCTAGTTCTGATCAATTTCGAAATTTCTATCCTTTTCGGACTTTTCGGTTGGCTTTGAAATTTCTAAAATATCAATTATTTAGAGGTACAATTAATAGCTGTAAAATTACATATTGTGAAATTTGTGGATGTTTTTAAAGGAAATCAACTACTAAAGGCCGTTTGACATGAGCCCATTTATTGATTAAGAAATGTTATATAATCTATGAAAAATTATTATAAAATAAATGTCTATAGAAATAATGACAAAATTGATTTTAAAAATATTTCCTGCTTGTTACAATGCAAGATTTTTATTCAGAAAGATTTATAATTTACTAGAAACTTTTTTATTTTAATAATAAAAACCCCAGTATTTGACAGTTCTACTTCTGTTCTAACTTTAAACCTACAAGTGACCTACAAGCACTGAATCCTACAAGCTACAAGATTTGTGTACCCGCACCAACATAACCTTCCTTTTCCATTTAGTGAAAAATCCTGTGTATGTGATTTGTCCCGTAAAACATCAAAAAAATGAATTCTGATAATCTGTATAAATGCACTACAGTTGCAACCCGCATTATTTTATTTATGACCGCTTTAAAAAGGAGAAGAAAACATAGGGAAAATATCAAGAGAAATAGAAGAGTTTGGACTAGGAAATGGATAAACAGACGTAGTGAGGGAAAAGGAATTATAAATATGCTCAATAATGAATTAAGAAGCGAAGATCCACTCGTTTATAAAAATTTTTTAAGAATGAATAGTTCCTCCCAGTTTGAGTATATACTTACAAGTTTTATTGAATCAAGTTAATAGTTGGCATCAAAAGTATGCAAAGTGCGCACTTTTGCGCGCATTTTTGTAGAGAAATTTAGAATGTTCTAAAATTTCTGTTGATATTTATTTAAAAAGAAATATTCATACATTTTCTGTTTGCTACTGAGACACTTCTACAAACAAAAATGTATACAAATTTTTTTGTAGATTTGGATCAAGAATACTACCATGTCAAACGGCCTTAAGACAATATTCTCATTCATTGTCAAATCTTTTACTTTTGTTTTCTAGAAGTAGGTATTTGTTATTTGTTTATTGTGTAATTATTTTTAATGTTTTCTGTATTATATCTAAACCCTTGACAATTTTTTTTAAAAATCAATTTTTGGCAGCTTAAAACTTAAAATTTATTGTATAATGTGATAATCATTTTCTATATTCTCGGATATTACTTGGTATTATTAGACACATACAAATACCTTTTTTGTAGAACATTTTGTTTTTGAGTTTTTAACTATAAATAAAAATTTTAAAATCTAATGTCTGTAACTTATTTGTGGCGCCTGTAAAATAAATTTGAATATTTAATTCAAACCTGCACTTTGAATATTTAATCTGTATGCATCTAGTATCCTGCGTTTTGTTATTTTAGAGGTAGTGTAATCCCAAAAGAAACTACGAATCAATTTAAAAAATTGCTGTGTAATTTGACGGCGTATAAGCCAACGAGGAGTCCTACCATACAGTGTTGTACTTTGTATAGCTTTTCACAAATATATTATTTACTATAGTTATGTCTTTATAAATATGGAAGTGCTAGCTAGGTACTTCTTTTAATAATTAGAATAAAATAGTTATGGTAGAAAAACTTGTTAAAACTACAAAACACATAAAAAACATAGTTTCCGAGTTAATTTGTTTTGAAAAAGTAACCAAGTAGTCGCGAGAACTGTATCTCTGTACAGGGTGATTCACTTTCGAGTGTGTAACATGGGTATCTCGCTTATTATAAAAGATAGACGGTAGGTTTAAATTCGGCAAAATTGCGGAATATTGTGCTCAATAAGTTGGCGCAAAAAAACCCCCATATATGCTTTTGTTTTTGAGTAAGAGGCAAAAACAATTTTTTTCCGGTTTTCGTTTTCTGGCCATAACTTCTATATTTTTGTAAATATTGGCTTATCGTTTTCACATTATTAGGACACTTTCTTGAGACAAATACGATGCCGTAAACCGTTTTTTAAAAAAATGTCACATCTATTGTAAATCAACGTCAACTTTATTATTTCTTATGGGCGTCATATTAATTTTTCTCATATTTGAATAAACCGATTTTTTCTGAATACGACAATATAATATATGTTAATATTTGCTTAAAAAATAAGGGCATTATGAAGGAAAATAGCTATTTTTTTGAAAATGTCTAGTTAGCCATGGCCATGACAGTCAATTCTTGACAAACCACAAATTTCACTTATAATTTTTATAAACTGCATCTGTGGAGTACTTTTTATATTGACTAACGATATACAACCGAATAGAAACAAGATATTATAGAAATGTATTACAGATGTAACAAAAATTTAAACAGAACAGTTGGAGAATATTTAAACACATATCCTGAAAGACGACACCCATGCAAGACATATATTACTAAACTGCACTGTAATTTAAGGAATTATGACAGTTTTTTTAATTTTCTTCATTCATGCGAGATCCATACCTATTCCTTGGTTTAGAAAAACTGCCATAATTTCTTAAATTACAGTACAGTTTAGTAATATATGTCTTGCATGGTTGTCGTCTTTCAGAATATGTGTTTAAATATTCTTCAACTGTTCCGTTTAAATTTTTGTTACATCTGTAATAAACATCTATAATATCTTGTTTCTCTTCGGTTGAATACATCGTTAGTCAATGTAAAAAGTACTAGACAGATATGCAGTGTATAACAATTATTGTAAGTGACATTTATTTGTGGTTTGTCAAGAATTGACTGTCATGGCCATGGCTAACTAAACATTTTCAAAAAGATACCTATTTTCCTTCATAATGCCCTTATTTTTTAGGCAAATATTACCATATATTATATTGTTGTATTCAGAAAAAATCGGTTTATTCAAATATGAAAAAAATTAATATGGCGCCCATAAGAAAAAATAAAGTTGACGATGATTTACAATAGAAGTGACATTTTTTTAAAAAACGGTTTACGGCATCGTATTTGTCTCAAGAAAGTGTCTTAATAATGTGAAAACGATACGCCAATATTTTCAAAAGTATAGAAGTTATGGCCAGAAAACGAAAAACGGAAAAAATATTTTTTTACCTCTTACTCAATAACAAAAGCGGATAAGGGGGTTTCTTTGCGCCAACTTATTGAGCACAAAATTTCGCAACTTTGCCAAATTTAAACCTACAGTCTATCTTTTATAATAAGCGAGATACCCATGTTACACACTCGAAAGTGAATCACCCTGTACATCTAGTAATAACTTTAATATCACAGAGTGTTTCAGGGCAGAACAACTTGTACAAGTATAAAATATCAGCCCAAAACACACCCTTTTTGTTTGGAATGAAATGATTTTAATAAACTAAAAAGAGAAAGTACATTTCTTTCCTTTTTCTCACTCAATTATATGCATCAAATTTGTTTTATACCGCAGAGTCTAGACGACGCGATGTTTAATATCTTTTGTGCTAATAGCCGTCCAGATTATTCCTGGATAAATGTTTTATCTCGAAGGAAAATAAAGATTATTATTATTTTTTATTCGATTTCGTTTATTTAACGTCGACTTATTTCTGTGATTTAGGCCAATCATAGACGTCACGAGAGGTGCACCCCAATCTGGAAATTTTGACCAACCCCTAACTTTTTATAGCAGGGTAGGGATCTTTTACTTACCTATCATTTCATATACAAGGGATCTCCGACTTTACATCCTCAGGTTTGCGTAAAAGGTGTACCATCCCTTAGATAGGATGTAAAGTCGGAGATCCCTTGTATATGAAATGATAGGCAAGTAAAACATCCCTACTCTGCTATAAAAAATGAGGGGTTCGGCAAAATTTCTAGGTTGGGGGTTGCTCGTCTTCTGGTGTCGGTGATTAGCCTACGTCACAGAAATCAGTCGATGTTAAATAAACGAAATAAAATAAAAAATAATAATAATCTTTATTTTCCTTCGAGATAAAACCTTTATATAGGAATAATCCTGCCATAACATCCTCTAGCTCACTGCGCTACCAATGAGGTATGATCAAATCACAAAATTTGATTCTTCTTTTAATGTTGATGAAACTTCTATGGTTATTAATAATTTCTGGCATACATAAAAAGGAAAATTGATATTGGAAATATAAAGCAACACAGACTTTTCGTTACAATGTAAAAGTTCCTAGATTTATTCCTAGTCAGAAGCAAACGGATAACGTAGATATCTAGCTGTACGGAGTCGGGCGGGCCATGGCGAGATTATGAACATGGAAAGTTGTAAAAATACGGCGATGAGGTGATAATCCATTTTATGAACTTAATGTAGCGAAAAGAATTGTACGAATTTACACAGTTATGGATGAAATGCCTGCAGAAAAATTCTCTTTTATTCGCTAAATTTGGCGACAAACGTTTGGTAGATATGCGAATAAATCATATTTGGTAAAATATGATTTTTTACTGGATATTTTACGAGGACCAAGTTTATATAATGTATTTTACTATTTTGATGAGCAACCAGTGAATTGGTGTAAAGTTCTTTGATTTTGAGGAGGTACAGAATGGAGAGGCCGCATCTGCAACTGTTGCTGGTGAACGATACCTGCCATTGCATAGGTACACCGTGTTCCACATAAAACGACCCACTATACTATCTGGAAATCTATAAAAGATGTGGAAAAAAGTTAAATACAAAAGTTTTTTAGATTTTCGAGTTCTTTTAAAATATAATACTTCCATGTATACAGGGTGTCCCAATTTTGCTGGGACGACATCAACTCTAAAAATTTAAATGGGACACCCTATATTTTTGTCGATTTTTGGATTCTTTGTCAAAAATAAACCCGACTTGCCTATTTAAACTATAGTCGAATTTTGCGTAGTTTTCGAGATATTTGAGAATATGTGTGCGTTTTAGAAAAATCAAGGTATTTTTCAACACGTTATAAAAAAATTATCAAAAACTAAAATTAGTCGTTTGGGTGGTAATTTCCACTTACAAAGCGTCAATGCATATATAGAATACAAAGTTTTTGTTAACACTTATACAGGGTGACCATACTACGAAATCAATCTTGCAACTTTACAATCTGAAAAAAGTCGATTTTTTTTAAATGCAACGCCCATTATATTATTACTCTATAATGTCTGTAACTTATTTGTGGTGTATTTTGATGATTCATAGTTTGTTTCTTTTGGGATTACACCACATGTAAAATAACAAATGGCAGAAAACCAGAAGTATATAAATTAATTATTCAAAGTGTAGTAACAAGGCAAACTTCTAAAGTTTACCAAATATATCAAATATTATTTATTATTTTCAATATATCAAATATTATTTTATCACACGTTAATACAGTGGTTTTTTGGGGCAAACTTTAGAAGTTTGCCTTGTTACTACACTTTGAATAATTAATTTGTATACGTCTGGTTTTCTGCCTTTTGTTATTTTACAGGTGGTGTAATCCCAAAAGAAACAAACTATGAATAATTACTCTATGTTAAAGACAATGAAAATACCTATCATTCCATATACATATGTCCTATACATAAATTCAATGGTTACAGAGAAAATCGCAATTTTATAGAAAATCACAATGATTTCTGGTATAATGGTATTGTAATGCAGCATGCTCTCAAAAAAACTAGGAGGCTATGGAATGAGCAATATTGAAATGTGTTTTAATTTGGCAGTTCTGCAATTTATTTGTGTTTATATAGTGGTAGTTGCATTCCTAAATAATTTTAAATTCAAAATACCTAACTATTCTTAGGTATTACTAGCAGAAACCAACAGAAACAAACAAATATTTTAAGTAACAACTATATAATAATTAATCACAGATTACAAGGAAGTTTAAAAAAACAAAACCATGAACAATCCGTTCAATGTTCAATGAACAAGCCGTGCGAAATGATGTTGCAAACATTCAAGTGCGATATACACTCTGTATAGTAGAAAACGGACAATATGCCGAAAATAAATTATAATGTACCTATTATAAAATTATCTGTTGTTCATAGTTTTTGGTTTTTTTAAACTTCCCGTAATCTGTGATTAATTATTATGTAGTTGTTACTTAAAATATTTGTTTGATTCTGTTGGTTTCTGCTGGTAAATTACAATAGATACCTACCTAGTTAGGTATTTTGAATTTAAAATCATTTAGGAATGCAACTACCAGTATATAAACACAAATAAATTGCAGATCTGTCAAATTAAAATAAATTTCAATATTACTCATTCCATAGACTCCTAGTTTTTTTGAGAGCATGCAGCGTTACAATATCATTATACCAGAAATCATTGTGATTTTCTATAAAATTTCGATTTTTTCTGTAACCATTGAATTTATGTATAGGACATATGTATATGGAATGATAGGTATTTTCATTGTCTTTAACATAGAGTAATTATATAATGGGCGTTTCTTTTAAAAAAATCGACTTTTTTCAGATTATAAAGTTGCAAGATTGATTTCGTAGTATGTCCACCCTGTATAAGTGTTAACAAAAATTTTGTATTCTGTATATGCATTGACGCTTTGTAAGTGGAAATTACCACCCAAACGACTAATTTTAGTTTTTGATAATTTTTTTATAACGTGTTGAAAAATACCTTGATTTTTCTAAAACGCACACATAATCTCAATAAATATCTCGAAAACTACGCAAAATTCGACTATAGTTTAAATAGGCAAGTCGGGTTTATTTTTGACAAAGAATCCAAACATCGACAAAAATATAGGGTATCCCATTTATTTAAATTTTTAGAGTTGATGTCGTCCCAGCAAAATTGGGACGCCCTGTATACATGGAAGTATTATATTTTAAAAGAACTCGAAAATCTAAAAAACTTTTGTATTTAACTTTTTTCCACATCTTTTATAGATTTCCAGATAGTATAGTGGGTCGTTTTATGTGGAACACGGTGTACAAAACGAGCATGAAGGAATTGAAAACATGATTTTTATGCAGGATGGAGCATCCCCGCATATTTACCGACCAATTAAAGAATTTTTAACTGGTGTTTTTCAAAATTCTGTTATAAGCAGACATGTTGTAAATTCATGGCTTGCAAGATCGTCTGATCTTAACCCAGCGGACTATTGACTGTGGGGTTATTTAAAAAATCTGGTGTATAGAACACGACAAACAACGCTTGAAGAATTAAAAGGCTTTATTAGAGAGCAAATTGCTGCAATTCAACCAGAAATGCTGAATAATGCTGTGCACAGTTTGGAGGAACGGTTGATGATTGTAGAACAACAAAATGGACATCATATCGTCATTTGCGTTAACCACTGTTGGACATAAGGTACCTCATTGTTTAAGCAATCGAATTTCTTTCACATCCTGTTATCAACTTAATTTGTTAAAAATATATAATAAGCTGAAATATATTCCTTACTTTATAATAACTTTCTACTATAATAAAAAATAAAATTATCTAAAATAGCCTATGTTATCTCAAGCAAGTAGTATTATTTTCGTTTTATTTTTAAAGAAGTTTAATCTTAATTTCTTCCTAAACAATAACTCCGAGTTGAGCATGGAGTTATGATCTTTTTATTTCACAGAAAATTATTAAACTGCATCAAGCGTCGTCTGGAAACTAATGGTAATTTATTTCCCTCAGGTAAAACTCCATAAACTTCGATGAAATGTTATTTAAACTTCGCGTGTCAATTACGCATCTGAGACGCCGGCTCGATAGTAATGTTCTAGATCAAAATTTATCGGCAGTTCATGAATAAACAATATATTGCGGTATTAAAGTAGTTTCCGTTTTAATGAGTTCTTAGTTTATAGTAGGGTGTATGGTGATCCAACCCTTTGTCAGTAATACAACCACAATATGTTGAAAAACAGACAGCTGTTTGTCCGTCTGGAATCTGTACCTTTTGGATGTGTATTTCAGAAAATATCATTTGTATTTGTATCAAATTAGATAAGAATATTTCAGATAGCGTTGTTGAAATGTTTGAACTGCAGTTTAGTCAACTTTATTTCAGAAAACGTCATTTGTGTATCAGATTAGATAAATATATTTCAGAAAGCATCATTTGTATTTCTGTTTAGTCAATTTTATTTCAGAAACTGTCAATTTTATCCCAATATAATCATTTATAAGCCAGAATATGTAAATTTAATTTCAGAAAGCGTCATTTCAATTTTTAAATTCATCAATTGTATATTGTCGGACTCTAAATTTTATTGAATTTCAATTTTGTGTTATTTATACTTATAATATATCTATTCTGTATAGATTTTAGCATAGTTTAATTTAAACTATGGTTTTAGTCTCGATTTTAGTGTTTGTTTTTCTTAAATATTGATACATACATAGTTTTTAACATAGATACTAGGATGGTATATTGATGATATGTGGAACTGATGTCATAAATATAAATTACACTTTCTGAAATTTAATTTACTTTTTCTGAAATATAAATGCCACTTTTTGAACTAATATTATTTACTGATATGAAATACAAATGATGCTTTCTGATATTAAATTGACCAATACGAAATATAAGTGACTCTTTCCGAAATAAAATTGATTGATTCTGAAATAAATTTGGAAAAGGTGTAAATAAATAGCAATCTAGTTTCAGATGTACCATACAGGGTGTCCCAATAATGGGTCAAAATTCAATATCGGCCCTGTTGCAAGGTTTTGACAAGAAACGCTTTCATGAAAGTGATGTTGTGTGAAAATGCACATATTTTAAATATACAGGGTAGTCCACAACTTGGACTTCAGCGGAACACCTTCAAGTTTAATATTGTTAAATGAATTACCCAATATATTTTTAGTTAGATATTTGAATTCAACTTGACTTTCTTATTTTCGATGCGGCGATGAGTTGCCGACTAATAAAAAAAATATGATTGCAACACAGTAATATAATTTTGAGCTGGTGGGGGCATCTACAAAGAAAGAATAACACAAGACCGGTAAAACAAATATGGGAAGCAAGAATATCGACAAAAGAAATAGAGGAAGACCAAAACAGACTTGGGACAGCGTCATGGCAAAAATAATAGAAAGAAGAGGAAAGAGTTGAAATAAAGCAAAAGTCACAGCAAGAAAAAAAATGGCAGAAATTTGTATATAATCAGTGAATGATTAACAACCCTACACCATTAATGGTAAAAGGGGATTCTGATTTTTATTTAAATAACTATTTTGACAACAATATAAAAGAAATCGGTACATTTTTATTGTACATTACAACACCCCAATGTCGAAAACGAACAATTTTTTTAGCAGCAACGCTGTTTAAGCAATATTTACATATACTCAAGTTACATCCTTTATAATTCTACATGAATCATAACAGGTTTTATATTTTAGTCTCTAGAGTAATTTTTGGCAGTGGTCCCTTATGAAAATCCTGAAATTAAAATTACCAACTTTGCATACTTATAATGAAATTATAGCAACACGCTCCCGTCTGGGCACAATAGTGAACGCCAGTCACGCGTCAAACTTTTCCTGTCTAATTATTAAAAATATCCACATCTGTGACTGGGAACGAACAGGGGGAAATCGCTCCATCTCTTCTTAGGGTTTATGAAATAGTATCGTGGCCTGAGGTTAAAATCCAAAATAAATAAAGTATAAATCAATAAAAAAAATAGTAAAAAAATAATTATAAATAGCTGTACGGAAAAAAATAACTTTTATAATATTATTTTAATAATTAAATACATTATTCGGTGTGCTAAAAATTCTTAAAGAAAAGAAAAGAAGGAATTAGGGTAGTAACCAGTAAACCATTAGTTATGTAATCAAGAAATCATATATGTGAAAAGTCGAGGCAATTATTAAAATTAAGGTCACGTAAGGGAGGATTCCATTTTGTCACAAAAAAGCATTGTTCTTGAAAACAAAACGATGAAATTGTTATTAGTCTCGGCGTGCTTAATCAAATATACCTAAATATGGTGGCGATAATTTTTCTTTGTCGTAAATTATCGAATAATATTTTCCAAAAATGACGTGCTTCCGTGTTTGACAAGGGAGTACAAACGCGTCCCTAATAAATAAGTGAAATAAGCGTAATCGACCTAAGGCACAAAAAACTTATTTCCAAAAATACCAGTTAGCCTTACGTTGCCTTAGAGAAAACGTAGGTATAAATATTCTGACTAAATTAATATAGGAAAAGAAAAACGCAACATTTGCAGTAGATAATTTGTTAGTCTTTGGGCAGAACCACTTTTTTTAAATTTAATTTATCGACGCCTGACTGAATTAAGTTTTAATGTTTACTAACATCAGCGATTCTCTTACATAAATTATTCATGTGTTTCAGTTGCCTTGGGGCCATTTTAAATACTAAATGTGAACTTAATTAAAGTTTCAGTAATTCTCCACCACAGTCCTATGAGCAAAATAATTTTACTACAATAAAAGCTTAGTAAATTAAAAAAACATATAGGAAACTTCAGCAGATTTAATTAATAGGGAGATTTAGTTCTAAAATCATTATTAATAGCGTGGTATCGAAACTACTTCTTTAACGGATTATATAAAGTTGAAAACTAAACAGCAAAGTTGCAAACTCCTCTCCATGGGTAATAGATGCATGGACAGTCTGCATTTCCTATAATAACATTGCCGGTGTTTGGTTTACCAGAAAATATATCTTTATTTATACCTAATAGAATAGTGTAGAATTAAATTGTATTCGAGGAATATCATATGGCCACTAGAACATTTAGATTTTTCCCATAAGGTAATTTTTATTGGCGAGCAGTTTCTTATCTTAGAAGACAAATATTTCCTTTTATTATTGATACTATAGACATTTACTTGGTTGAAAATCCATGCCAGATACTAAATGTTCAATAAAACATAAATGTTTTAATACATTTTTATAATCTATATTCAATAATTAATAAATTCAAATATGAAGACTTGCTCTACATATATGCCAATCATCTATTAGAAGAAAATCACACTTTCATCGATAACTTTGAAGTGCTCCACGCAGCATCCAAAGGAAGAAAACTTACGTTATTAGAAAGTTTGAAATTTAACAGATATAAAATATCTAATAATTTACTAAATAATGATCAAACTGATGTAAATAATTATCCCTTACTAAACTTGTTTTAACAAAAATGTTTTGCACATTTAAATATGTAATTCAATTAAGTCGTAAACAGTTAGAAATTTCCAATTGTAAATATGTTTATATTTCGTTAGAATTCGGTTACTTGTTCTTGATTTAATTATATTTAAGGAGCACTCTTCCCTTATTGTAAGTAGTCTAGTATTTACATTTGATGAAGCTAAAGTTTAGCGAAACAATTGTTATGTTTAGGCTTCTGTGAAAATTTATTAAAACATTTATGTTTTATTGAACATACAGTATCAAATATTTCCTTAATTTTTCATGTTGCATAAATTCTTTCACTCAACTTGATTTTGAAAGAACTGATATAGATATACAGTTTTTTTCAAGAATTTCCATTGAATGCTTTCAGTACTGTTAATATAACAATTATAAAGTGGGCTCTAATCAAGCTATCATATTCAAGTTTTGAATGCATAAGAGCTTTGTAAATTTTTAATTAATAAACCTAACGGTGACGAGGAAGATGCACAACAATAGAATTTATATGTAAATTCACTATAGAAAAAAAAAAGGAATTTAACAGACTCGAAATGTGTTAAACTGGTGCTGCCTAATCTATAATAGAATTCAGTTGTTGCTGTTGTCCAGTTCTATGTCCGGTGAATAATACGACATTGCATTTTGCGATATTTTGAGGGAGTTTGTTTTAGTGGGGAGTTTGAAGCTATATTCTTCACTTGTTTGTAAATCGGACTTGTTGACCGAACTAGAGTAAACGTTGAAAACGATTTTTACTTCATCTGGATATAGCATATTGAGAGACAGCTTAGATCAAGGATTACCTAAGTCATTTATAAAAATGGAAAAGCCAATGGTGCAAGGTCAGACCTTTGAGAAACATCACAGTATAATATAAACAAATCCTTTTTTGTTAGCCAAGAGGAAGGTGTTAAAGGTGGATCATTTTTTTTTTAGAAAGAAGTATGTATCTTGAGAATATTGTTATTGAGATATTTTTTTAAATATTTCTGTACTAAATAGTAGTTACTTCTATGATTTTGTTGTTTGTTTACTATAAGCAGACTATTTAATACACTCAAGATGATCACTCACTTATCACGGTGATTTGCAAAATATGCTCACAATAAAATATCCATACATATCCAAAGATCTATCCTGAATGGAGCCACGTACGGCTCCATTCTCAACATATTTTGAGGGAACGTTAGTTACGCGTTGAGGGAACACAGAGTTAATTCTATGCCAGCGTATTTTACAGACGGACATGGGAAACCCTTTATCTTTAAAGATATTTTTTGTGAAGGGTAGGGTATATAATCACGTTCACCTTGTGATGGCTCTCTTAAAAAATACAACTAATCCAATAATATCGGCAAAATCAACCACACACTGTATGCATTTCCACGAAGCCAGATTTTCGTTATGCTCACTCGAATTTAAATTAGCTCTCTTGAGCTGTGAAACACCAGCCAACATCCTAGTTGACTCTGGTATGCACGAAACGAGATATACCGCCATCAAATTACTGTAATTAATTGAAACTTAAATTGATTAATTGACTGATGTCTAGACGCGGCCATCTGTGATAATGCTATCTATGGAATTACTATTGATAAAATGATTATGTTAGATATTGTTTATGTTGCAATTGCATTATAAATCTGTCAAATATTAATATTTGCATTTCAAAAAGATTGTGCTAGTACAAGAGTACTTAAAATACCATTGAATTAAATGCTACAAAGTATCAAATTCAAAAAGCTTTAAAATTAAATTTACATTTGGTCCAAACGTTACATGATCCTGAGAGCAGGTTAATATTTTTGTGAATGGCTATTGAATGTAGCACAATACCTCAGTAAAGCAACATAATTTGGGCAGATGAATATAATTTTCGTAGAAATTACATTTTTAATAAGCATTACGGATTATTGGGATGATGAGAATCCTCGCGTAATTGTTAAGGTTTGTGTGCAAGTGCGATTTTATCTAGTTTTAATCACCGCCAGATGATTCCAACTTGATTAGTGAAACGCGCGTCGAGTGCAGCATAGTGTTTTGGTGTTATGTGGAAAACTACGCCAGTGTTATCTAGATGATAGGAAATAAGATGACCAAGACTAAACATCCATTAACTGCAATAGCAAACTTATGGTTCCAACGTAATGGCCATCCTGATCATAATACCTCTCAAGTAACCATTTTTTAAATAATGGTTTTGTTCACAACTGGATTTGTGACCTAGATCACTTGATTTATTCTTGATCTCTTTGTGGGAGGTTTTCTAAAGAACGAAGTGTATGATACTGCTCGAAATCATCAAGAACTTAAAAATAAAATCAGTGAAAGTTGCTTATTAATTCTACGTGATATGTTACGAAATCCCAGGAAAACATAACTGAGAAATCCCAAAAATGTTTAGAATTTACTGGTGGATAATTTGAACAGTCATTATAACGGATTTTCAATTTTGTTGTCAAATTTTTTGTTAGTAATATAGTAAATTTTATTAAGAACACGCAATACATTTGCTGAAGTAGTTAATAAACACAATCTAATCAAAATGGTGCTTATGATATACTACAGTATGGAGACATTATTCTAGATGTGTTTATATAAAAGTATACACAGTGTTCCATTTAAAAACACCAAGTTAAATATGTTTATGGTAATTAGGTTTTGGAGAAAAATTGTATGGGTTGTTTTGTAAATCAGGTTTCTTCTGATAATTCTCATATTTTGTAGTACAAGTACAACTTTTTTTGTACTTATTTTAAATAACTCGGAATATATTATCTGGATAATGAAAAATCACCCACACAGGGACTCTTACAGATAAGTCCAATTTCTGAGATGGATAACTTTCAAGCAATGAAAATGGAATGAAATAAATAAAACGTCACGGCTACCTAAATATATAGCTACAACGAAGCGACTACCCACGTTATTTGAACAGATAATGACTATTTTCACTGCACACCTTGTTTATTTAAATGTATATAGATAGTTTTCCGAGTAACAAACAAACTGTAAAACTTGTTAGTCAACAAACAACTTGGAGTGTTTATGGAGCTTCCAATGCGCCAAGCGCTGTTCTACTTGTTTTGTTTACCTACTTTGTAATGAGCTTATAAATGGACATTAACAAATACGTCGACGTCTTTTTATTCAAACACACCGTGGCGTTTATCGTAATTAAGATTTATTCAAATATAAATAGGTATGTTGTATCAATATTGTGCTTAGTAATTAATCGTAAATAATATCGTACATCAATTAGTAATATTCCTCTTTACGCATTGATAAAATTACTTTATAGTTACAATGATGTCCTGTTTTATTAGATTATTGAAGTATTACAGAGTGTTTTCGTAAATTAGTGGATAAACTAGTTATTTTATAAATACCAAATTTTTTAAAAAGCGCTCGAACCCCACGATTTTCTTCTATTTCTGGCCATAAGATCAATGTGCTAAAAAGAGAAAATCAAATCGCTGCTAGCCACAGAATCTTTCTTCAACACATCGTTCTTAAGGCTCACTTTTTTGAACCTATCTTCCTTATTATTTGAGATAAATCCATGAAACCTTGTCTGACCGTATTCATAAAAAAGAGTTCTTTCCAAATATGTAAAAAATACAAGGTGTCCCATTTATAGTATTAAAGTTTCTATCGACGTAGCTTCACCCTGTTAACAATTAAGTATAGATAAAATAAAGCCGCAGAAACAAAAGAAACTAGGTGGGCCCGAGGGATTTTTAAAAAAAATTGGATATTTATAAAATAACGAATTTATCCACCATTTTGTAGAAGCACTGTATGTATCAGCATACAACAAATTATTTTCGAGTCTTCCTGTAACTCTAAGAGAAACATTCAAAACTTTGACCGACCTATCAGAGCTATAGGTTAATATCTGAGAAATATATGGTTATTTTCTTTACTTAGCTTTTCTTACTCATTATTTGCTATGCTTGTATAATATTGTAATTTTTTTTGATAGGTTCTGTCAATCTTTTATTTTAGTGTTTTTATATTTCTTTGTGTTTTATGTTATTGTAAATGTATTGTAAATTTATTTTCCCATTTTAGTACTGGGCCGTTAGGCCTATTGAATGGTGTACTACAATAAATAAATAAAAATAAATAAATAAAGATCAATATTAGTGGCGATAATGTTTCCAGTACCAGTACAGTAGACCCCAAGACAAAAATTAGACAGAAGTATCGTCATACTAGTTCAGCTCCACATGAAAAATCAGATCAGAACTGTCGGTTGGCAAAGTTATGGTGGGTATTTTTCGAGACAGTTGTGGATCAGTTCATATAGAATAGTTACAGAACAAAGGACGACTAATGTAACTTACTACTGTGAACTGCTTGAACACTGAAAAGACTATTAAGTCTTTTCCAAAAGGTAAAGTCTATTAAGCAAAGTCGTTATTGTTTTACCTGGAAAAATGAATACTTAAGTATATACGGCTAGAAAGTACTGCCTAACCCTCCATATTATCAAAACTTTCGCCTCGAGTCACTTTTATTTCTTTGAATCACTCAAGAAATTTTTAGAAACTAAGTGATTTGTCTCAAATGGGATAGTAATCAATGTGGCTATTCTGACAATTTCTGAATTTGTACTAGTCAGAATAAATAAAATGTAGATCAAATTTGAACTATACTTGTATATTTTTTAAGTTCTAAAATGCCGCAATTTCTAGGTTTACGTCACTATATAACTTGGTATCTTTTAAACTGCTAGAGTTCTTTCAAGATATGTTATGCTGATCTATTTGTAAAATGGAAGTGTTGAGAATGAACCAACTCTGAACTCCCCTTAATTAAAAGACATGTTGGCAATTAAAAACTTTGCAAAAAACCCATTCACTCCACACGGAAACGTTTACTGTAATCTCCCGCCCGCATCAGATAGTTCCCAACTACTAAAATAAAGAGCTAATCGCACTTCTTCAAACTTCACTTTGGAAGAGGGTATCATGTATGTCGGAATTCCCTCTTGCTTAACTCCTCTTAGGTAGAAAACTTCCCGCAATGCAATCAATTTTGCTAATTGATGCTGCTTGAGATTTGTTAAATGATTTACGTAATCAGTGAAATTATGACATTAATTAAGGTGTAAGAAAAACTCGATACACGATAGGTATAAGAACTAAAAAATAAAAGACATTAGAAACAATATAAAACAATAAAAGATATTATTTGTTTTTGCACTTTATTTTGCTGTTATTGTTTTGTATATTATACAAACATTTTTTTCTACATATGCTCATGTATCTCTCTACATGAGAAGAGAAAGTATATATACTGGGTCTTTCCGAAATAGAGGTCAATAATCCAGGGGCGTATTCTGTGGCCAAAAAGAAGGTATTTTTTTCTACAAGCTGCCGCCCTACAGGGTGTGAAAAACAAAAAAAATAAGTTTTTACGTTTTAATTTCTAAACCGTTTGAGGTAATTTAACCAAATTCGGTATACATATCAGTGGGCATGAAATGAAAAATTACCAGCTTTAGAAACTTATCGTTGGCGAAGGTGTGGGTGTCATCGATCATTATTTATAAAAAAAAATTTATCGCCCTGTAATGCACCAATTCTGGCTATAGGATATAGTTTGCCTTTTAGTTATTATGTAACTGTGGATGTTAATTTTAATTTTTTAATTAATTTTCTATTTTTTACCTTTGTTGTAGATTATATAAGTTTTAAGACCTTAATTCCCAATCTAATTGAATAAATAATAAATAATAAATATTAAATACTAAATACGGTACAATATTACAAATTAAATAATTTTCATATACACTATTCTATCATGTTAACTTTTCGGCTCTTTATACTTTTTTGTATTCCAAATCGATTACCGACAAAATTAATTTATTTGACCAAGTGCATTTTTACTATTCTAAAAAATATCTTAAGGAAGCCACACAAAACAAAAATAATCAGAAACTATCATATTTTACGGTTTAGAAAGTAAGAATTAAAAACTGATTTTTTTGAAGAATCCAGAAGTACATTCTTTTTCGTAAACATATTAAAGTGACTACCATGTACGCATACGCCTCCTGCTAGTGCTGAAAAAATAGTAATAGCCAAGGTGTGTAAATGACGAATTGAAGAAAAAAATTTTCAAAGATTAAAAAAAATATATTTAAAAAAATCCCAATTTTAATGCCCCGTCTCTCAGAAACGCCACTTACTAGTTTCTTCATGAAATTACTTGAGGATGACATATTATGGAAAATAAAAAGCCAATTGTTTATAGACCTCAGCTATGATGATCAAAAACCCAAAAAGAACTGATCGCACTATTTAAAATTAAACAACTAGACAAGAGCGTTTTCTGCGTTTTTTTTATGTGTATACCCTCCCTCTATACAAGCCTTAGGCTTTCAGTAGGGAGGTTGTCTATTTCTGTGGTGTGTTTTATGTTTATGTTGGAGAGCAATTTTCACTTATAATATCTTATGTGCAAAATTATTGTCGGAAATTTTTTCCAGGTGGCGAATTAATTGTCTAAAAATATTAGTAATTATTTTTTTAGGTAACTGCTACAAAAAGTGACATTTTAGGAATCAAGTAGCGTCCGTAAAATGTTGCTTTTTAGTGCAGATCTGTCAAATTTACTTCACGGCCGCAATTACTTCACGGCCGCTTTTACTTCACGTACTCATCTGTAATACGAGCACAATAGAATACTTGCAGGGTCTGAAAGTACTTCAAGATGTCGTTCTCCTATCCAGACTAACTTCGAAAATGTTGAATTAGATGGCACTGCAATAAGCAACTGTACCAGTCTTACCACCGCTGCGGATCAAGAAAACAATATGGCTATTAATAATGCTATTTCTAAAAGGGGCATTACATTTTCTAAATGTAACAACTTTACATTTAACATTACAATTAGTAGTAGCTAAGTGTAAGTGAAAATGTCTCATTTTGTATAGACTTAAATACGTTTTGTTTACCTAAAATGTGTAAGAAGTAGATACTTGTTTTGCATTAAAAAATAAAGAAATTAATCCTCCATTCTAACCCCTATATTGAAACAGTTGCCTAAAAAATGTTGTGTGTACCTCGGCCGAATGATTGATCTTTTTCGGCCTCATACGAAATTTGCTTGGCCTCGGCTAACGCCTCGGCCGCAACATTCGAATTCGGCCGGAAAAGATCAACTTCATGGCCTTGGTACACAAATAACTATTTGTCATTAGTAATTATAATATATGCATTAGTCAGTAATAAAAGTCATTATTTTTTGTCAAGAAAATATTATGAAAGTAACATTACGAAGGAGGCTTCTGTTATAATTTATTTATCAGATTTTGAGAGTTTGACGCATACAAAGCAAGTAAATAAGTTAAAAAATTTACTTTTTGAAAATAACTTTATGAAAATTTAAACACAAAATTGGATGTTAATGTGTACAGCACGACAGCGTAAATGAATCTGCCTAGAATAATAGGATATAAACTATTGGTAGACTATTACCTAGAAATAAGAACGGGAAAGTTGCATTAAATCACGTACTTATAGATGAGCCAGAAAATACGTTATATAATTTACAGGTGTAACCCTCAGAAAAACTTGTTTTTAAATTGTGATTATAATTTATAATGTTTCGTTACGGAAAATTCGAGATAAATGTCTTAACACATCATTCTGGTGGTAATTTCTATATTATAATGTAAATTTTAAACTCGTCACTTAGACGTCAAAAATTAGTCACTATAATTTTGCTTTTGTACCTTAAAGTCAAAATATTCGCTGAAATTTTTTGTTTGCATTGCAAAGACTTAATTTTAACACGCCTAATTGGCTAAAAAATGGAGGAGTCAAATTTTCACTTATAATTGTACAAGAGGTTTGTATTTTACCGGATAAATTTGGATTGTTTAATAAAAAACTGTTGCCAAGCAATTAGTCGAGAAAAACTGTCAACTATTAAAAACACGACACCGAAGATGGAGCGTTTTTAGGTTGACAGTTTTTCGAGTCAAATTGCTAAAGGAAACAGTTTAGAATTTAAACAATACAAATTTATCCGGTACCAATACAAACATCGAATGTAATTCGGCAGGACAATTTAATGAATAAGAAATTTAGAAACATATGAATGCAAACTTTATTTATGAAACACTGAAAATAAACATAGTTTTATTTGAACATCACGAATCGATTCATCGTTAGTGTTTAATAATTCAATAATTTGTTGACAGAAATGTCAAACTATTTATTTTGGCAGCGGACACCGCGATAATTGATTAAAAAATAAATAAGTGAAAAAACCACTAGTTGTCGCTGTAAAAGTTGCAGGTAACTTTTGTCGCTGTCAAAGTGACAATTGCACTGGGGCATATGCGATTTTTTATATATAAATTAAATTGTCACTTTAATTGTAACAGATTTAGTACCAAGGCCCCAAAGAGGGTTAAAAAAAATGCCAAAAAGTTGCTATTGCACTGTAAATGAAATACTAATGAAGTGAGAAAACTTCTGATGTGATTTGTTTTATAAATCGAGTTCAGGAACGTTCTTAATTTCTACTTATCTCTAGTAGATTGTGAGATACACCCTGATTTCCAACTCTGTACCACCATATCATTTCGCACATTGAGAATATTTTTTCTCTCAAAACTAATTAAGTCGGAAAGTAGCTCCCCATAAGCTTGGCTTTTTACGACCGTCACTTTAATCAAGTAGCGCGGGCCCTTCCCGATATCTTAAATTAATGCTTCAACGTGGATGAGCCACGCTGACCACCTTTCGGTCTCTCGAGATGGCATTCATTATAACGGAAAGAGAGAGAAGAGGGCCAGAAATTAAATTATTCTGATTCGTTAACGGGGAATCTGAACGGGGCTGCACTTTTGTTGTCCCTCTTGATTTGTTAGCAGTGGCGCGCAGTACAGGATCATCAGACAGGGCGATTCCACGATTAATAATGATGCAATCCAATCAGAAATAAAAATAAATCTCTAATTCGAAATATGTACCTACCTATAAAATAAATACGATATAAAATTGAAAACTGTAGCTAGTAAAAAAAGATTGCAATAAGGAATATTTAGTATAAAGTAGGGCTCGGAATTGTATTCGAATAATTCGAATATTCGAATATTCGACCATTCTAAATACGAATATTTTGTTAGTAAAATTCGACTATTCGAATATTCGAATATTTGACTAACTAACTATTCATTTAATTAACTATTCGACTATTCAAATGTTCGAATATTCGTGTTTATCATACAAAAAATATAAGGTTCTTTGTTCATAATTTAAATTTACCCCTCTTTAAATGTGCTGATTTAAAAAATTAATTTTCAAAAATATTTTGATTTTGAAAGTCATGTTTTCGTAGTTTTTTAATATTTATTCTAAATAATATTATTTTTCGACAACATAGGTAGATATTTAAATTTTAAATAACTATATTGTAAGTCGCATAAAAGTCGTTTTAAATTTTTAAACGACTTTTTCGGTATTTAGACGACTATTCGACTAATAATATAATTGATTACTGGAATATTCGACTATTCAAATAATCGAATAGTCGAATTTCACTATTCAAACACTCGAATATTCGAATACTTAAATTTTAAAAATTCCGAGCCCTAGTATAAAGGGGAATAGAATAGGGGAAATCCGTTCAGAATATTTATATCTTAAAACTACAACATAAAACATGACGGATAAACTACATATAGCATGACGGAAATCAACGTTTTCAAATGCAAAAATATGTAAGAAAAGGAAATATGCTCCGTAAAAATTGACTAATTTTTACAAGTATACGATATAATACTATTAAAAATAGCCAGATCAAATTAGGAAAATGGACGTGGGATAAATATAAGCAAAATTAAAATTATGTCAATTAACATCGGAGGGTAAAGAAGTGAGACAAAGAAAGCAATAGAAATCAGGGGAGACAGAACCAGAAGCAGCGTCATAATACAAAAAGTTAAGATATTTTATTGCAGACAGAAAAATACAATATAGAATAGTTAACGGAGAACAAATTTTTACAGTTTGGTAACGTGTAAGAAAATCCCCATACAACGGCACGAGAGCTGGCTGCTAACCATAACATTTGCCAAAAATCAGTAGCTAATGTCTTTAAAAAGTACAAATGACATCCGTATAAATTAGTTTTGGTACAAAAATTCAATAAGGATGACCCTGATCATGCATAAACTGCAGTTCTGTGAGACTATGATGAATCAATGTGATACAAACCGAATTCATAAACGCGGATAATATTCTCCGGCGAAACTACATTTTTTCTTAACATTACAGTCAATCGGCAGATCTGCAAATACTGAGCTGTGGTTGAAAATCCACATTGAGGTCCATACTCAGTTCCCCGTAAAAGTAAATGTTTGAGCTGGAATTATTGCGATCGAATTTTGGAACCATTTTTCTTGGAAGGGTCACTAACCACTGAAAACATCTATATTTTTTAAGGGATGAGTTAATTTCCGCTCTGGCCGTTCTCTACCTAAATCACGAAGATCGAGACTTACCAAATAATAATTTATGGTATCAATAACATGGAGCTCCCGCACACTTTTTAGTGACATTCGGCAATGACTTAGATCAAATTTTCCCCAACAGATGGATTGGTAGAAGAGGAGCTATTGAGAGGCTTGCACGATCCCCCGATCTTACCCCACTTAATTTTTTCTTGTGGGCTTCTTCTAAAGAATGAAAATTATTCTATAATAGGCCAAATACGATATATGAAATGAAGCAGAGTATCCTCAATGAAATTAGGGCCATTAGAGCAGACACTATCCGTCATGTTCTCCAGGAATTCTTATTTCGACTAGGATATTATTACCAAGAAGTGTTTGGGTGGCAATTTGAACATCAAATTTAACTCTTAATATTAGTTAAGTGCTATTTTATTAAATTTACCGACAAATTAAATGATTACCAATACGTTTCATTTGAGTCTTCTTTTTACTTTACACTCGGTTATCTCGAAAAATACAAGCGTCAATAATAGGTAGTGTGGTTTAACACTGGAATTGCAATTTCAGCGGTTACTTACCAATTATGTCAAAAATACGGGTTATCATTTAAAAAAATCGACGCAGACGTCACAGGATAAAAACAAAAGACAGTATAAGCAAGCGGCAATTATAAAAAAATGTACTTTCAAAAACAAAAGTTGACGCGTCCCAAAAATTTTTTAAAAATTGGCAATATTGGCAAAGGTATAAGGTTACCAAACAGGGGAAACATAAATAGGTACATTCTATCTTTATTCTGTTAATCTATCAAAATCATATAATGTTTTGTATAAATAATATCCATAGTAAAACACAGAGTATTTTATTAACGACCAATTTGATGTGTTAAACGGTTTTTTGCCGAACCGTATAACTGTCATCCAAAAATAACGCTCACTAGTTTTACTATTTATTTTAGCAATTTTCTTTTGTATTTAATTTTCTAATTTCCACCTAAATGCCTGACGTTCACTAAATAGGCTATTTATTCAAGTCCGTTCTATTTATTCTGTCTGGGAGCTTAAATTAAATAATTTTAATTGTTTCACCACATAGTCGCCATTTCTGCATCACACATCCTTCTCCGTGTATGAAAAATGGGTAGTTGCATACATACATACGAAACAGTCTAGGCGATAAAATATTAAAAAATACCATGCTTTATATTTTCTAAACTTCTAGTATTAAACAGGTAATTACTATTTACGAAAATTTACTACCAATTACGGACAAAGACTGATGAGCAATCGTAGGTCTACAGACATAATATCCTTATCAAGTTATTACTCCTATTAGCGATAGGGGCTTCAGTAATGGCATCTATTGGTCTACGCTACTATTTGCATAACATTATCCATCGATAGATGAATTTCATTTACAGCTTCACAATTATCAACTCTGATTTGATATTCAAATTTTTCATATAGCGAAAGGAAGATTCCAGAATACCTTCCTCATACAACTCATGTAATATCCCTTCTGAAATGTATTTATTTAATTACTGCACCCCCCAGATCCAAAGCCGTCGAAAGGGGATCGTAGACAAAAACCCCATACCAACCGACATTATTATTAATATTATTATTATTATTATATTGGCATTTTCCTTCTATAACGAAAGATTATGGTATATGTAATAACGCATTAACACTTTTTCAATATTATCTGATCGGTAGCCAACAGTATGTTAGTGTCTGTGATACCGAATCTGTCTTATTACCTATAGAAGGAAGTGCGTCACAAGGGTCTGTACTGGGGCCAATTCTATTTTTTGTTTACATAATCGATTTACCTGTTAATATTCCAAATGGTACATTTGTTCTCTTCGCGGATGACATCACTTTATATTATCCCGAGGAAACTGGATCTTAAGCGATAACACTTTGAACTCGGCCAAAACCTGGATTTCTGTTAATAAGCTAAATCTGAATACATCTCAAACTCCAGATATATCTTTTACCTCTAACCGAGCCTCTAACAAATTAGCTACTAAAACAGAGTCCGTGAAATTGCTTGAAATTTTAATGGATTCTAGTTTGAATTGGACCTCACCTCTAGATAATCTCTCTGCTCTAGACTCTCTACCGAAATATTTTTTATGAGACAGTTGAGGCCTTCTGGCGATAACAGAATTATTTATTTTTCGTAATTCGTTTCGTTATTCTTATTTCGTATACACCTGACTTATGGTGTTGCACTATTGGGTGACTACAGTGCAGTACAGAAAGCTTTTATTCTGCAGAAGGCAGCAGTTCGAATTCGAATTTTGATGCTGCACAAAAATCGTGCTCATACTAGGGATATTTTCCTCAAATATAAGGTTATACCCTTGGCGTGCTTGTACATACTTCAATCATTTATTTTAGTACACAATAATCTGTAGAATTTGCAAATTTTTTCTAATATACACCATTATGATACAAGGCATGCCAAGAATCTAGTAGAACCTTTCTCTAGAATATAAGTAAATACAATAAATTTGAAATCAACCTGTATAATAAATTTTATAATTATGCTAAACAGAAAGTAATTAAGTGCATGTCTATTGTTATTTCACAAATATGTTAAATCTTTTTTATTGTCTTATTGTTTTATTTCTATAAATGAATTTATATCTTGTATAAGTTAATGATTTTCCTTTAAATGTATTTGTGTAATATATGATTGAAAATGTCCAATGCTGTATATGAAGTGGTCATTAAACTCTATTCTATTATAATTATTATTATTATTATTATTATTATTATTATTATGCTACATAGTATGAAATATGTTAAAATACCAAACAAACATTTTACAATTACATTGTATGGCTACCAGAATGTTGGCCTGGGCCTGTGTGAATAATTTTTATTTATTTTTTCAGAAGGTGGATCTTCAGATAAAATTAAGGGGATTTTTCTATATAAAGTTATATCCTAACCGCTTCCCCTTCCGGGTTATACACCCCAAAGGATGGGGTTGCAATTAAGTTTTTATTTTTTCGGAAAATTTGGAATAATGTACTCCACTGTGTTCGTGAATTTTAGAGCCGTCATGGGAGAACTGTTTAATTGCGTAGCTCAATTTACAAAATGTGCGTCAGTTCCACAAAATTGCATTTTCCCCGCATCGGAACGGTGTCAAACGAACTGCAAATCTTTTTAGTGAGCTTAACGCTGCCTATTCCGCGACTTCAATGAAATAATTTCACTTCAGGGAACACTTACAGCAAAGTTGAATGAATTGTAAGAAATTTGCAGTTCTTGTATAACAGTACAACACTTGTAATTTAACCAAACGTGTAACCGTTTTATATTCCTTAACGAACAGCCGCATACCAGAGTTTGACGGGTTAAGCAATTTCTATGTCTTCGTAATTTGTCATCTAAAATGTAAAACTTTGTTACAATGAAAATAATTTAAGTAAAATAGTTCCTATAAATAATACTTTTAACACACAGCTGTCCCTTTATTTTAATGTATACACAGGAGATTTATATTATACACCGACAGTCTGGCGGCTTTACATTCCTTGATCTCCTACAGGGTCCTTGATTCCTTGGTCCTTAGTCCTTGATACAGGTCCTTGATCTCCTACCCGACGCGTAGAACCAGTACTAGGGCTTCCGCCTAGTTATGTAACAAGGTCTATTGAAAATTGGATCAAAAAAAGATCAGAGGAGAATGGTCAAATCGGACTGGCTGAAACAAGCCAGGCTCTTAATTGAAGGGCCAACTCGATCAATACTTGCGCTAAGTCGTAATAAAATAAGGATTGTCGCAGGACTGTTGACAGGTCACAGACATCTCAACAAGCACCTTAACACTAGCGGCCTTAGTGACACTAGAAGGTCCAGGTTTTGCGGGCACGATGACGAGGACTCTATTCACATCCTCTGTCGCTGTGCCTGCCTCATGGTCAACAGACGCAAACATCTGGGTGCAGCATTTCTCTTGCCCCAGGACATTAGAGAGCTTCCACTAGAACGGATGTTGGCCTATGCGCATAGCATTTGTCTCCTCTAATACCTCTCGACTATCGGGAGTCACAATGGGTGGAACGATTTGCGTGCTGCGGGTAATAGCGCCGCTTTTCAACAACAACAACACAGTTCTTATAATTTAGAATCATAAGAATATTAACACCAGAATTTTACATTCTTGATAGAAAATCTTATAAAATATTGACTTATACCAATAAACAAATAACGGGATGTTATTGGATACCTAATAAATATATTTATCCATTTATATCATGTCAACTTAAATATGTAATAATTTATAATCAACAAAGGGAAACGTGTTGTCATATAACAAACTGAGTTACTTTAATTCTGCATGTGGGACTTTAGTTCATTTAAAAAATGATTTGTTAAAACATAAATAAGTGGTTTCAAAACACCGATACGGACAGTTTTTCTAGTTCTATTTTAAGAAAATATTCCCTCTCGCTTTACTGATTTTAATCAAGTTCCCACTGTTAGTTTTGTGAAAGTTTTCTCATTCTCTGAAATTATATTACTATAAGATATTAACGAGACAAAGTTAGACAAAATTAGTTTATTAACTTTTTACAATAATGCATTTGGTAAAGGACACTAGCTTAAATTTCTGGAGACAAGTTGTTCCTGGTTAGTGATCCTGGTGAATCAAGAACTGTCCTCAACATAAGAAACTCGGCGATGAGGCTTGGACTTCGACGTACCCTCTGGATTCTCAATGATCGTGATACAGCTTTCTCTTTAGCAATATTTGTTTTCACCATATTTGTTCTCTAATGACTGAAATAATAGTAGGTTAATCAGGATGATGCTGATGATGATTAATGATGACATCCTTTCATGACAATATAAACAACTTCTCTACCTTCATGAACACTATGAACAGCCACAGACCACGAACAAAACGAAATAGTTCCAAAATTATTTACTGTCATTCTAACTGGTAGTTTTTCTATTGATTGGTTAGTTGTGGTGATGGATTTAATTTAATCCTCATGGGGATGGAGGTAATAAATAGAGTTATGCAGTTTGTTTGCATTCATGAATTTTTATCTTGAAACTTATATAAATGAACTACTCCACATTGATAGTCTGTTATTTTCATTATCTGGTTGAAACTTATTACCAAATTTGCTTCTTCGACCAAGCACCGTATTCGCATAAGTGTCTTTGTATAAAGCATAGCTCTTTGTATAAAGCAAGTGTCTTTGTATAAAGCATAAGCTCTAACTTTAAATTATGTGAGTTATTGTCGCTGTGGTAGACAATTTCTATAAGGTAATAAATATAGCCAAATTAATGAAAAACATCCAATAATTATAGCTAACAGAAATGTTTCTGTGGATTATAAGAGGACATGTACTCCTCATCAACAATCTTATCATTCACCATATTTGAAAATTGTTTCCTCTTTCTCTTTGGTTGTTGTTGTTGAAGCTCTTACGAAAATTGATACTTGAGCAACATCTGGTAATACAATTTCTATATTACTTTCTATAGATACAGTTTTGTGTGTCTCCTTAATCATCTAGATCAAATTTTTAAATTTAATAGTTTTTTCAAAGAATTACAATTCGTATTGATTATCGATTTTAGTTCTAATATTTAATTGATAAATTTAGAAATTTGCGTCGCAGAGTTTCCGTTCGCAGTGAATATATCAAATGGATGAAACTCGGTAATTTTTTGGTGTTATTTCCTTTACTACTCCATAACTAAATAGATAAGGAAAACAATAATAAGAAACATGAAATACATAAAAACATACCTGAATATCTGTTTGAACACAGACATGCCATCCTTAGGTAAGGGGAAGTTAATTTTATTATAACTGTCCACCAGTGTAAAAACATTAACCATTGAAACTGTAGTTGTTACAACTACAGTTGTATCATGTTTGATTCACAAGATTTTATTCGCTTTTATATTAGAATCAGACCAAAAGCTTATGTACGTTTTTAGATTTTTATTT
Organism: Pogonocherus hispidulus; assembly: GCA_963924545.1. Lineage (NCBI taxonomy): Eukaryota > Metazoa > Arthropoda > Insecta > Coleoptera > Cerambycidae > Pogonocherus > Pogonocherus hispidulus. Next base: position 42,229,635 of record OZ004698.1, on the reverse strand, counting down.
AAATTTGTAATTAATTTCATAAAACCAGTACTTTGGTCTGATTTCATGTTATTGATCATGCATCTTTGAATGTGAAATACCTACATGTGGATATTTTTTGTTTTAATTAGTACATGTTATTAAATAGATTCATTGGAAATATTTTATCAGTTAACCTTTGAGGTCAACAAACTGATACTCCTTTTTAATAACCTTGGGCTCAGCAAATATATTATACTCGCTGAATCCAAATATGCATCTACCTCAGGAAAAATTAAATAAACAACCACCAACTAAGAATTGATCGGAAGGAGTTAGATTGAAAAACTTTTCACAAATAGATCTCATTTCAGTCGCGGAAGTTTACGAAATTTATACGCATCTGGGGGCCGTAGAAGTGAATTCACTTTATTAACTTGTAACAATATTTTAAAGTTAGAGAATGCAATAATCGTGGCGCATCTTCTGTAAATGCGCTTCTTCTGTTGGTATACAATTCCTTTCAGAGATCTAGAACGCCTCGGTAATGCACCTGATGCAAAGGAATATCCTGCAAAAAGGCAATTTGCTGAATGCGCCTTCGATTGCCATAACTTTAGGGAAATTCTTCTGGTAATACCTACATACATAGGTATAATTATTTTAGATGGTTACAGGTTTTAAGGCATCGTTTTGGATTATACCAATTACAATTGCGCAAGAATATACAGGGCGAGTCAGCGAAAAGTTTCATCCTCGATTAGTCAAAGGATTAGTTTCCTTGGAAAATCCAGAGATATGTCGATTCTTATAAGGGGGACACATTAATATATTATATTAACATTTATTCAGGGTATCCCAAAAAGGGATGGTTTAACAGAACCTATACTTTTTAAATAGTACAGCCTGTGTATTATTACAGATTTGGATAGAACTTCGTCTCACGAATACATTAAGTTTTATAAATACCTCTAATACCAAGGTAGATACGACCATGGTTACCATAAGAGTAACTTGTTGGAGAAAGTAGTGACTGTAGCCTAGCAATGAATCCATTTTCTCTTTCTAGCTCATTATTCTTATAAAAACTGTTTTATATATATCTTGATGTTGCGCAGGCTTTTGATAAAATGTGGCATGATGGGTTAAAATATAAACTAAATAAGTTACTCCCATATAAATACTCAGAATTATTAGAATCATATATCTCAGATAGACTCTTCAGAGTCAAACAAGATGAAGCATACACTGAACTAAAAGAAATCAAAGCAGCAGTACCACAAAGAAGCGTCCTAGGCCTTATCTTATACCTGATCTACACCAGTGACATACCACAGTTAGAGCAAAACACAATAGCCGCGTTTGCAGATGATATTTCCATTCTTGCGACAGGGAAGGGCTATGAAGTAGCTGCAAACAAACTGCAAACATCAGTTAACCAAATCAATAACTGGACCAGAAGATGGCGCATCAAGCTGAATAAAACTAAATCAGTGCAGATTAATTTCACAAATAAAAGAGAACAACAAATACCTATTAACATGAACAATGCCCAGATTCTATATGCAAACTCAGCAAAATATCTAGGCGTCACATTAGACGCAAGACTTCGCTGGAAAGTCCATGTTAGAAAGAAAAGAGAAGAGCTAGACATCAGATATAAGAAAATGTACTGGCTACTTGGTAGACACTCTTGCTTATCAACTTACAACAAAATACTGTTGTATAAACAAATTCTCAAGCCAGTATGGACCTACGGAATACAGTTCTGGGGCTGTGCCAGTAAGAGTAGGGCATTTGAATGATTTATTAATCATTCAAAGATTTCAGAGCAAAGTACTGCGGAACATCGTCAAAGCGCCTTGGTACATCCGACACAGCGACCTTCATCGAGATCTTCAGATGAACACTGTAGAGCAGACAATTACTAAATTTGCAAGGATTCACGAACAACGACTCCATCAACATGTGAACATCGAAGCCATCCAGCTCCTCGGCAACACTAACATAGTAAGAAGGCTCAAGAGGGTTAAGCCCTTTGAGTTAATGAACTGATTATATCAGTATAAAAGCAGAGTATTGTGCGGTTAGTGTTACACGTTAGTGTTATTAAGTTACCAGACTCTAAGGTACACTAGTGAGTAAGACCTTAGCTCTAAGATTTTCAACTTTAGTTAAATTAGGATAGAACCAAATTACTCATTGATCTCACTTTGATCAGATTGTAATAGCAGCAAAATACCCTTCAAGGGGTATTTTCTTAATATAAAATAAAATAAAATGTATATCTTGGATGGAACGTCTTCTCACGAATAAAATAGTAAGCTAGATATCATCATTAATGGAGACGAAAATGTACCTCACTATTAGAGTTATATCCATCAAACCCTATATCAATGTATCTTATTATTTTTAATATATGTGACTCAAAAATTATTGTAATTATTGCATCAACTCTATTCCGTGATATTTTCACTACTTCAATAAACCTTATGCACATGCATCCGCTTCGTTTATGTACAAAAATATTTTCCGATATTGCATCGCGCCTGGTTTTATCCAATCAAAATGTTATAGTGATGGGGTTTAGGTTCAGTTTTGGCAACAGGACCGTAGCAATGTGATATATACGCGTTAATAACAAGAATTATCGTCACTTATCCGCTTACGTTAAGCCCCAATAATTCCAATTAATGACAAAAAATTACCAATTTCATTTTGATTTATGCGACTCTCCGAAGCCGATTATAAATTATTGCCATAGGGTCCTTATTTAAATATATAAATTCAAGAATTTTATGTTGAAATATACTATACAGGGTGAGTCAATTTATACTAGCAGAACTCTGGCATTCGATAAAACACCTGATTTTAAGTTAAGTTTGTCATGTAAACATATGTCGGGAATCGCTTCGTTTTTGAGATACAGGGTTTTTTAGTATTTTCCACACCGTTTCTATAGTTTTTAAGATAATTTATTCAAATTTTTACCATAGATTACTTATAATGGTTCACAAGTTTTGACATATGTAAACAATTTGAAAACGTACAGGGTGATATTTTTTCGAAGGTCAGGCCCCATTTTACCGTCCAGAACTTTTTTGTGGTACGCCAGTGACTGCTTATTTGCTAAAATTTGGATTCCACGTTCAATTTAGAAAAAATTTCGTCTTTTGCATTTTTATCATAGTTGACGAGTAATTTCAAGAAATCTCTGAAAGAATATGTTATTAAAAAAAATATTTTTATTAAAATTTTCACTAAAAACAATAATTATTGTCAAACGAAACTTTATTAATCTAAATTGTCAAAGGTTACATAGTTACAGTACAACTTTTGCCACTAATTATTAATTTTTTGTAGCATTTCAGAGACTTAATAACTAAGTAAAATAATTAAGAACTAATAATAAACCAAGGCAAATACAAATACCTTTATAAATAATGCGAAATAATTTTATTTTCAAATAATAATTTTCAAAATGTGATCTATTTTGTTGGATACATAATCGGCATCGCGTTTCAATAGACCTTCTTGCTGAAACTAAGTGATGAACTCTTATGTCTTCGCAAGCATGCCTTATACGCCCTCTAAGGTTAAATGAGTTTAGCATACGTTAATGCTAAACTCATTTTGGAATTTTCTTGGCTTAATAGCACGTGGATTTTGCTCTACACAAATATGTTGACTTTTGAAATTTACTATCCCACGTCGGGTGAAGCAAGATTAATCAGTTCATAATACGTTGGACAAGAAAGTTCTATTATTTTCTAATATGTTAAGGATCCAACCACAAAAATTCACTCTGCGTTGTTCGTCGCCAGGATGTAGACCTTGGTTTATTATTAATTCTTAATTATTTTACTTAGTTATTAAAAGTCTTTGAAATGCTACAAAAAAATAAATAATTAGTGGCGAAAGTTGTACTGTAAGTATGTAACCTTTGACAATTTAGATTAATGAACTATCGTTTGACAACAATGATTTTTAGTGAAAGTTTTGATGAAAATATTTTTTTTAATAAAATATTCTTTCATAGACTTTTTCAAATTACTCGATAACTGTTACAGCTACGATAAAAATGGAAAGATCAAAAAAGTTTTTAAATTGAATATGAAATCCAAATTTTGCAAATCAGCAGTCAGTGGCGCACCACAAAAAATTTCTGGACGATAAAAGGAAGCCTGACCACAAAAAAATGTCACCCTGTACGTTTTCAAATCGTTTACATATGTCAAAATTTGTGGACCATCATAGGTAATCTACCGTAAAAATTTTAATAAGTTATCTTAAAAACTATAGGAGCTGTGTGGAAAACACTAAAAAAAAACTAAAACCTTGACACCCTGTATCTCAAAAACAAAGCGATTCTCGACATGTTTATATGACACTTAACTTAAAATAAGGTGCTCTATCAAATACCAGAGTCCTGCTAGTAGAAACTGACTCACCCTGTATATAGGTATACAAATTTGTTTCAAACGGCAATAGATATAGAAAAGGTGTCAACTAGCACAAGACTATTCATTATTTACCTTTTCTGAAATACAAAAAATGATGGGACACTAATTGGTTCCTCCCTGAATATACACTGCTGGATTTGAAAGGATTCTCAAACAGCGGTCTACTTAATCATCACATCTGTATTATTTTTCTCTATCACATTTGAGATTATATTTTAAATTGAAATAAATTTTATTAGTCTGTTTGATTAATATTTTTTCTTTACCGCTAGTTCATATTAGCGAAACAAAAAAGTGTAATAGTTAAGACTGACTTTGACTTACCAAGTCGGAGAAAATCTGTATAGCTTACCTGTAACAAAAAAGATAAATTAGTAAAAAATTAAATTCAGATATGATAAAAGTGAAATTCAAAATAAATGTAATAAGTAACAATTAAAAAATTGTTGATAATAACACCTTAACAGGAAACTACGTAGCTACAGACGTGGATATCCTGGTGTTATATCTAGGATCATACATACTAAGGATCTAGGCATGCTACAGATCTGGGGTAGAATTCAAGGTCTTTCATTTTGCATATTTATGTTGCATTGATCCACGTATAGACCTGAGTTGAGTAGTCAGTACAAAAAGTTGTAGGGCACTGCTTTACCTCACATAGATAAATTAATAAACATACTGAGATTGTGCAAATTTAAAGTAAAAGCCTCAAAGCGCCGTTAGAGACATCGATGCTATTGTTTCTGCTATCTTCACCCTTTCCATTAGTTACACTCCAACTTTAGGTTGGATTGGACTATGCTCCCCTATATTCTAGTAACTTCATATAAGAAGAGTTCAGAATATATTACTCGTCTCCTAATCAGAGGCGTTTGATTTTTTTTTTAAATGTTTTCATGACGCAACGTTTCTTTAGTGCATAGTAAACTTCCAAAATTAAGGTTGCAGATTGCTGTTGTACATGAATCATGTTCTTTTGGTGATAACGAATTCAGATTTTGAAAAGACATAGCAAAGATATGACATGTTAAAAAGTCTTTAAAATCCTTGCTATTACTTACGAAACGTAAATGCACCAGATATACCTTCTTCAATGTCTATAGCAAACTTTTATTTATTATTAACCGAAGACTATTTCTAAGTACTTGATAAATTCAGGTCTATTTATGACAAGATTTCCGATTTACAGTTGAAAATATACCATTTGTCATGACCGAAAAAAACGACATGTAATATTTGGCAGAACATAAAGGAGATATATTATTTGAACATCATTCACTGAGCAGATCCAGGTTGCCCTGATGTCTTTGGCGGTCTGTTCAGAGTTTATGCTGAAATAGTCTTCAGTCCTGAACGTAAAGTAAATATTTAACAATCAGATGTCATTAACGAAAATTATGAAAAATAATGGACTAGGTATCTAACCCTGTGGTACACATGGTGTCTGATTGAACGGGGTGTAGTTAAAGCTACAGTATCGTAGAGACTGGAATATGAAATGTAGGTGTGAATCGAATGATTTCATAAATCCTAATTCTAATTTATTTAATAGTATATTATCGTAGTATAATCTGTTGAATGCTTTCGAAATGTTAAAAAATACACCTGACTATTCTAATCTAAAGATTCAGCAATATATTATATTCATACATGACACCATAGCACATAATAAAAAGATTCATCTAAAGACATTACTATATTTTACAGCATAACCCATCAGTTTGTTATAAAATGGCTACTGTACTTCACATATAAATTCAAAATCCAATAACATTACATTATATCTCCCTGGTATACATTGACTGAGTCGAATGGACATACTTAGAGTTTTAAATAGTAAATATCAATAGTATTGAAATAGAACCACTTGACCACAATATATCTTAGTTACTCGCGCGTGAATAATAAAAAATTGATAATCTCTTGAACGGAAAGTGAAACAATAAATTTGAACGGAACCACATATCATGTAACGAAGCATTACATGATATGAGCAGAATGTTATGAGGAGATTACCGTAAGTGGGATAATTTTTATATTTACGACTCGCTTTATAGCCAACAGTAATGGAAAAGCGTCGTAGCTGTATTTCTACAAATAAAATTCCATTTCACAGTCGAGAGAACGGAAAAGTTTCCATAACTTTGGTATTATTATTATTAAGAGTGCACGAAGTTGCAATTACTAACAATAAAAGTGACGATAAATCTGAACTTTAACCTCATTTAATAGTCTCTTATTATATGGCGTAGAGTTGCTTGTGGAAGCCCAAATTATCCACAGACATGGCGCTATTGCAACGTAAATTAACGTACTAGAACCACTCAAGATACCACTTACTGGCTTTGCTAGGAGAATCTCGGTGCAGCGTTGCAATATGAAAAATGTATTGTATAAGATTGCCGCAGTGGGTGTATTTCTCCATTATAAATAGATACATCAGGCCACTGAAGATCGATTTTGAAATATTCTTAAAATGTTAGATTGGCAGATAAATGTATAAAAATATGATGCATGATTCTTCATAGATTGATGTTTCTGAGCTAGACAGTAAGTAAAGTATGTTCTACAAGGTGATACGATATTAAATTACGAATCTCCAGTAAAGGATAATAATTAGAGGTAAATAACCTCCTGTTGACATTTCATTTAAAATTATAGTTTTCATAGATTTCTAATTTAAATTAAATATATATGGCGAATATAACCATTTTCCTTATTAAAAACTATTAAATTTAGGTAATATTTAATGTTCCTAACTCCCAAATCGTATATACCTATTTATAACATCATTGTATGTATTTATTAATAAAACTATGGACATAATTCTAGAGGAATTTCTACTTTTTCATGAAGAAATAAGAAAAAGTTGTATTAAATATGAGGTCTGGAATGCCTTCTTAAATGAAAAGATACAGCGTGCAAGGCTTCGTTTAAAAATAACCAAATAGGTTCGAAATTCTTAAAACATATTAATTATACCTATTAGCTTTTTTCTTCTCCTATTTAAGGTATTCTGCCATGTTTTAAGAACATTTAAAATTTGTAAATAAACTTCTGCGTCAAAGAAATCATATTGTGTTGTATTAAAATGTAGATGTAGATGACTAAAAATAAACAAAACCTAAGACCCTGGTGCTGCTAAACCATTGGTCATCTGGTAAATCTTAAACCATTGGTCATCTGATTTCACCATTTTTATCTGCTTTCTAGTCTATGTATATACTACTGGTGCTATCTACTGTTTGCCGACAAAAAATACAGTGATGGTTCCTAGACCCATACGATCATATACCTTTAGAAATATATATTACATAAATATTGGGAATGGTGTATTGGGAATTACGACAGTAAAACGATCTTGTGATCATATTTGCATAATATAAAATTCTTTGATACGGCATAACGTTTATAAACTGATTATCTACCTATTGATAAAAATTTATGGCTATGAATAAGTACAAGACTTTTGTTGAAGATGTAGAATTAATACGTAACCATCGGTAAACAGCAGAAAATAAAAAAATCTTTCTATAGCACAGAATTATTCATAAAAGGCGTTTATATATACACGTTTTTAATCTACGAATTTAGCAGCTGAGCGGCGATAATGAAAGAGGAAATATTTCAAACCTCAAGGTTAAACTAGAAAACAATATACCTTCTGGGAAATTTAGTTTAACACTGATGCTGTTGATAAGAGAAATAAAAAGAAAATTACTTCAGAGACTGCATTAATCTAAAATGAACGTAATGGGAAATTCCTATCAGGGCGATGAGAAAGATCATAAACTTAAGTGTGTGTGAAAATATATTCATTTTTTAATTAAAACGATATTCTTCTATAGCTTTGAGATTTTACCATAATTGTATTAGTTATAAAATTAATTAATTGTATTAGTTTCATCTATTCTCAAAAGAATTTCGTGATGAAATATATTTTAAATTGTTCAGTAACTAAATAATTTACCAAATTTTTCGCAATATCGTTGTAAAATATTTTTGCGTGTAGCTCATAAGATTAAACATAAAACATAACATAAAAATACTACGATAAAATCCATTTATGTTCCATTTGTTACGTTCCCTTGCGTTGATTCGTAGGTATACAAATACACTGTTATTTAAGCTTAGAAAAATAATATTAGTATAATAGTAATAATCGCAGTCCTCATTTTGACCGAAAATTTTGTTTGTACGCTTGACTTATGTGGAAGAGGGGACTCAAGAACAGTACTCTACATAGATCAAGTTATATGTTACAATAATCACATCACTCCTCATTTGAACACAAGAGTAAGGCTTATAATGTGTATAGCAGAGGAGGCGGTGGTTGTTGGTTGTTGGGGCATTAGCTTTTAAACACATCTGAAGGTACAAATATGAAATATTTTTGTCCTCAACATCCCCACACAAAGTAACAGGATCTGGATTTAACTGAGACAGGTATCTTGTTTTTAAATATATTCCATCAACTCAAATTTGACCCCCAAATTCTGAATCACCCTATATAATACTATTTCGGTTAACAAAGAATCAGGCCTCAACAGAAATATCAGGTAACTATTTATACCATCATTGTCAGTATAAATTGCTGTAAATAGTAAAACAAGAGTAAATTTATATCTTTCATTTTCAGGTTTCAGAAGATCAAAAAAAAAAGATTGAAGAAAGACGAATACCTAAGTCTTATTTTGAAATAATCATGTACCTATAAGCAATATGTAATGATTGTTACAGTTAATGATTTGTTACAGTTTTATATATAAAATGACTGAAGTATTGCCCGTAAAAAGAAAAAGTTACGTTACGAAATCACATTAACCTTAATTAAAAAACTACATTCCCAGGATGAACCGGTCTTTCTTTAAATTATTTGCATATAACCACTATGCAAATTATTTCGCATAATGCAATCAAGCTCAGTTTACCGACACTTTTACTTTACATATAGTTCCTCTATTCCAGGGAGAAACAAAAAAAAGGTGAAGTAATATCATTTAAAACTTCAAACAGCAGTTAGTTAATATGCAAGTTTCGTATTGTCAATGGGACTTCTGAACCCATTATGCTAAAACGATTACAGGATTACTTACATAAAAAATAGATAAATGAAAATAATATGATGATAAAATAGAAGAATAGATAACACGTCACGAAAAAATCCTAATTGTGAAAATTAATAAACCTTAACAAATACTTAACAACTACTTTTTTGAAAAACTGTATGGAATATTCAAAATTATGTGCTTAAGACTAGGCTTCTGTAAAAACGGCATTAACGACGTTATTCTCAATAATTTCCAATGATCATTTATTTTAGATCTAAATTATTTAATAGTCAACATTCAAAAAATTGTTGGTTAATGCAAGGTGATTCAATTAATACTTGCCATTTGCGTCTATAAATATATGAACTGGTCTCCATATACCGCGGTCATTGAAAAGCATAGAAAGATAAAATCTTGCCTGGTTATTTTCCAAGTGAATGCTCTCTTTGATCGATTTTGTTTGTTAATGCGTAATATAACAATAATAATATATCTACCCCTCATTTTAACCAGCAGCTGAAAATAAACAAATAAATAAATAAATCAAATGCTTCCTAATACATAATGTATAACCTTGAGTAAAGAATGGACAATGCCAACATTGCATTATCATAATGAAGTGTTTGTAAAAAGACTGGGACTATACATCTGAAGTGGATAGACAAGAACCTCACTTTGTGATTATTATATAAATCGAACATAGTTCTTATGTGATTTACTGTGATCCAGGGCGTAATGAAACTACAACGGCCGAAGACAAGTAACCAAGTGACCACGAGCTAACCACTGTTTGGCCGCCCACCCATTGGAAATGAATAGATACCAGAGAGAGAGAGAGAGAGAGGGAGATTCTCGACTACCTTTACAGTCATTCGCTCAGTAATAAACTCATTTAGTTGACAACAAAAACAAGTGTGATATGTGACACTATTTTGGTAAGTGTGATCTCGATTTCCCTATAGCCAGCCGGGGGCGATAATCAAATCCACCTCAAATTTATACATATACGCTGATATTTTGTGTTTTTACTACACTTCCATAAAGAAACTGGTGATACTGGCATTACTTGGTCATGATAATGCCACCTAAGATAGGAAATATCATACGAAACAAATAACTATCATTAGTAAACAGTATGAAAAATATTGGGCGAAGTATCCAACCTTGTGGCACCTAATGTATGACATCAACATGTATCTAGAAAATACTATCAAGTATTAGTTTCTAATAGTTTACGGGGTTACATTATTCTAATGTTACGGGGTTCAAATTTCATAATTAATTATAGTTTTGAGTAAAATATGTTATTAAGGACACACCTGTAAAATCTATCTAACCAATTAGAATTATACACTTTCTATAAGAAATAAGAATGAGAATAATATAATATGTTGCAAATGACATTTTGCTTCACAAAAAAATCTGTAAAAACTTGGTGAGCTACCATTTCCGAAAGGAAGCATTTTTTTAAAAAAATTATCATTTAATTTACGAAAAACGTGCGATTCTAAAAAAAAATAAAGTGCGTAGCAAATGCAATACAGCTATAACTACTTCTACGTCTTTATAGGCTGTATATTCTATTAACACAGGGTAACTATTATAATAATAATAATAATAATAATAATAATTTATTTATCCAGACAGATCACATATACATGACATTGGACAAGTCAATACTAATTTCACACGTATAACATTTACAGAACATCAAATAAATCGATAGTAAAGCACGGTCACATCTTAAGACTATATTAAAACATTAAAGCATTAAAACATAAGTGTCAACGAGTAAAATCTGCTATGCTGTAAAAGCAATTTTCAGTCAAATATCTTCTCAATTTTGATTTGAACGAGTTAAAATTGCGTTCAGTTCTAATATTTACTGGCAAATGGTTCATAAATTTAATGCCCATGTAGGACGGTGTTTCCTCATATAAAGATGTTTTGTGATGGGGTATTCTAAACAGATTACCATGTCTAGTCTTATAACCATGAGTTTGGTCATTCTTAACAAACTTATCGGAATTTTTTGCAATCTGCAAAACACATTTATAGATATAGATGCATGGAAATGTCAGTATATCATATTTTATAAAATAAGGTCTACAAGAATTCAATGGCTGTACATCAAAGATTAGACGCATGATTCTCTTTTGTGAAATAAAAACTCTACTGGTACTAACACCACCCGCATTACCCCATATGATTACATTATATGACAAGTGACAATAGATTAGGGAATAATAAATATCGAGAAGTTGTTTACTGTCAAATATAGACTTTAGTTGTAGGAGAGCGTAATAACCACTGTTAAGCTTTTTACAAACAAACTCAATATTGCTTTTCCAGCTCATATCATAATCAATGAAGGTGCCCAAAAACTTCGTAGTTTCAGATAATTGAATTACTCTACCATCAACTGTGACGTCAAAAGCATCCCGAACATTCCGTGAGGAAAACTGCATGCAAACGGTTTTTTCCGCATTTAATATTAATGCATTTTTATTACACCAGTTTGAAAATTCAACTGACAATTTATTTAAGTGATTCTGAAGGTCCCCAGGTCCGTCTGCAGCGGCAGCAAGTGTTACATCATCAGCATATAGAACGGTACAGTCATTACTAATATGCTCAGGAAGGTCATTTATAAATAGTAGGAAGATCAGAGGACCGAGTACGGAGCCCTGAGGAACTCCAAGATCCACATCATGAATACTAGAATACGTATTATTCACTTTTACGCATATTTTTCTGTAACTTAAGAAAGATATAAGCCACGACAGAAATGTACCCCGGAAACCAATTTCATGCAACTTCGTCCCCACAAAACCAGGATCCAAACAGTCAAATGCCAATGACAGATCGAAATACAGGGCTCCCACATATTTTCCTTTATCAAGGTTTTCATAGATATACTCAGTAAAAGCATAACTAGCAGTTTCTGTGGATCTGTTTGGGCAAAACCCATTTTGACAAACTGACAGTAATTTATATTTACCAAGGTATTTTATCATCTTATCATATATTATTTTTTCTACTATCTTACTCAATACCGACAGAACTGTAATGCCCCTGTAGTTATGAATTACTAAACGGTCACATTTCTTAAATACAGGTGTCACACTACCAATCTTTAATAAATCTGGAAAAACTCCTAAATGAATCGACAAATTCACCAAATATGCTAAAGGAGCAGCAATAAACCTGCCTATGCTCTTTATAATTTTATTAATTATTTATTTTAATAATTATTAGTCTTATGCACTGCAGTTTTAACTATAATTAAAAGTACATTAATTTTTGAGACCGAGCGTGCATAAACCAATACCATGCAAAGTTCACGGATATTTTTGGGTATAAAGAAGTATCGACGGACGACATATCCTATACACTAATCAAGCTGTACACGCATCATCGTTATTTGATGTAGTTTATATTGGAAATTAATAAACCGGTAAGAATTACATCATTCTCTGCTTTGTTCGACAATGTATCACTAAGTGCGTACAACAAACTAATTTAGTTGCCAGTTTTCATAAGCGAAGACTCAATATTTTTTAACCACCTGGGGAATTTTAATAATAGCTATATTCAAATCCACCGCAGATTCCCCGCATATACATTGACATTGATCTTTTACGAAATTTCCATAAAAAAAGCGCGCGTTCATTATTTCTATATTAGTGGGCCGTAATGATCCCGCCAAAGAGAGGAGAGACTATACGAAACAAATAACTCACTAATTTGATGAAAACAAAACAGAGAGTATGTGAGAAATTAAAAATAAAAGACCGACGTTCCATTTTCATTAACTGTGACAGAGAAAGTACAGAAATATGTTGGCTTAAATGAAGCATGATTAATTACTTTTTTAACGGCAAAGGTACATTTGGCGGTTCACAAAACGAGTATATTAATCATAAAATATTTGACTAAATGCATAAAAACAAAATTAAATAATGCACAAAGTAATAGCGAAGAACATTGTGCATATATAAAAATTTTATTAATTCAGTATTAATATTTCAAATAACGATGTTTCACTTATCATTTTATTTAATTCATAAGTTTAATAGTAATATATTAACTTATAATATTATTAGTAAAATGTAACTAATAAATTTTAAAATAATTATAAATTAAATATATGTATTATGGAATACTTCACTAGTGTTGCCACATCCAATATTACAAATTTCCTCCATCACAAGATCAGTAAATTAACTTATAAAATTTGCCGACGGTACCTGTTGATAAAACTAAAAAAATTTAAAATGCATACGCGTTGGGCATTGCAATTTTTGGTCTTTCATATAATCATTAACAGTGGGCGTTTTGGTGCAATTAATGAAGTGGAGTTCTTAATTTAGTTGGGTATTTTTCTACTGAAAACATAAAAATTATTCAAAACTTGTTTTATAATTTTAATCTGTGGCTGCTTAGTTTGAGTTTTTACCCTGAGTATTGATGTTACTTTATACACAAGGAGACCCAAATCAAGCAAGTGCAACAGAAAACTTTATTAGCATTGAAAATGTTTATAGGATCGCGAAGGTTCTCGAATATGGGTATGTTTCGATGAAAATTGTAACGCGATGAGCATGTCACGCCGACATGGTTAGGTAGTGGGGGACCGGGTAGAGCGGGAGGCGTGGACGCATAGTTCGGCATTCGTATTCGTATATTGCAAATTGCAAGTCTGAGAATCAGAGCTCTCATGTGAATGTGATGTACAAGGTGGCAAAGTCTGTAAGTCGAAAATGGTAAGTTCTCAAATTAGAAGGTAACTTTTGCAAGCTTTCTATAGTTCCAAATTTCCTTAATTCATTTTCAATGCACTCCGATGTTTGCAAGAATTGCGAAATCTGTGAATTTTTTAAATTATTATTCCTCAATTGTAGTAGGTATATCATCTCTCCCTCACTATTAAAAGGAGATCCGTTATATACCAGCTATATCAGGGCAATCCTTCCAAAACTCCCCTCTCTTTCTTGGATCAATTTCCTTAATAGTATATTTTTTCAAATATTTAATATAATAAAGGATTCTGAAAGAATGTTGCCTCTAAATTAGATACGTCATAATACTTACTTTTTTAATAGAATACCCAGTATGTATATTTTTGTATAGTATGTTCTTTTAGGAAATTGAAGAAATGCAAATTCAATCAGCTTACCACACAGGAAATGCGTCAGAAAAACAAATTATTATGTTTATCTAACATATTTATTACCATTAACAAATTGTTTCCAATTAATTCTTATTTTATTTCAACAAAATAAATTTTATATTTAACATCCGGTATCTCCTAAAGTTAGCGAAACATATGGTATGCTTATACGATTTCTTGTACTAAAAATATGAACATTATATTTGACACAACACTAAAAAAAATAAAGTGGCCTCAAAGTGTAGGATGACTTTTTTAGAATTTGGCACAGAACATAATTTGATTTTTTAGAGACAACTTTTCTGCAGAAACAATATTTGGTCATACATTACGAAGAAATATATTTAAGTAACATACAATGACATAAAATAGGTTAAAAGTACCTTAGAAAAATAGTGAGAAAAACAAAGTTGGCGCTTAACCGAAAAGAATGGAAGAAATGGGTAAATAACACGGGTAATACAGAACCCAATCCGATTCTCTAAAGGGCAAAAGGTTAAACGATGAAGAATAAGAAGAAAATAGGCTCTAAGTAGTAGTCTTAAGTAGTTTGAATCAGATCAGTTAAGTAACTGATCTAAATGTTATAATATATAAATGTTATATATTATATAAAATTTATATATTATAATATTTATACATCAAATACACACTGGAAGTTTTAAAACACTGGATTATGATTAAAAGGTTGTATAGGAGGCTTGTGTCTACTTTCTACAAATAAACTATAATGTTCATGTCTATATTACTACTATGCACTAGTTGTAATTACGTCTGTACATTGTTCCACTCCTGTCATTGAGTAATAACTGAGCCCTAATTCGTAAATAATAAGGGAGATTATCGAGCTATGCATCAATTTTACTTAGAACAAGCAACAAAAATTATTTATACAAATTATTTATATCAGCTTAATGGACTTTTTAGCCTACAAACAATTATAGAACAGCTCAAGAAAACACTGTAGTAAATTGCTTTATTTTTGTTTCGTTTTAGACTAAAAAGTTTGTTTCAATGGAAAATTTTATAACATTAGAGCTACAGAAAATTGTATGTAATTTTATGACATCAATCTTCCTCCAGATTGACATTATATATCAACGAAAAAAAGTGGTACATTTAATTTCTGTTAACGTTTATACCATTTCTCAAAAAAATTTCTGGTCACTAAGATATTAGTTATTGCGGATATTAAGTCAGTAATAAGTAATGGATTACTCTTCCTATTTTTTGTATTTCTTCTTTATTATATTTATTCCCGCTTTATACGTATGCAGTAATATAATAATAATATAATAATAATATCTCTATCCCTCATTCTCATCTTAGTGATGAGCCCGGAAGTCAGAGACTTGTGTGGGAGAGGGAGCGGTATATTATTATTTTGCGGGTCGCGAGTGCGCCCAGGAACGACTTACGATGTTATAACTTTAATTACCATTTAGTACGAGAATAAGGGAAACCTGGAAAACCTTATTAATTAAAGTGTACAGTAGGTTGTTAGCCATTTATACAGTGATATTGTAGTACTAGTTGCATATTAAGAACGTTACCAGCCTTACACACACAGATTTAATATTGGAGCAATTAGAAAAAGTTGACCACGGTGAGTATCGAACCGTCGTCAACCGCGAGAGAACGATTGAAAACCAGACGTCTTAACCGCTCGGACACCGAGCTCCATAAATATTTAAGATAACCGATAGAAGGCAGCACCTTAAGCTTGAATCGGTGTAACTGGTAGTGGTTTGAACCGTTGATTAAATACGTTAGAATCCATTTCATACCATGGGTATTTGCTGATGATAATTAGGTAAGGTGGGAGAGGGTAGTGTAAGTTAGCAGACAGAAAGGGTCCGATCGATGCATAGTTGTTGATAAATTTTGCTTTGCTTACTTTTAATATGTAGAAATACAATGTGCTTAGAAATCATTTCCACACGTAAAATAATTTCGGAAGTTTAGGGTAGCATTACTTTTTCTTACGACGCTAATAACTTTATGAGTAGCCCCTGAGATATTTTTGACTTCTGGAATGCACTCCTCAAGATGATGCACTGCAAATCAATCTAAAAGGAATTTGGTAGGGGTTTAAAGTAAAAGTTTATAATTAGACATCCAATGAAATTGAAATTGAAAGCAGGCTTAGACGAGCAGTAGAATAAAGATACTTCAAATATTTGTAATTTTTGTTCAAATATACAGGGTTATTCAAAATTTATCCATAATAAAATTTGGGGATGTTCAACATACATGTACAAATGTGGTAGTGCAAAAAAAATTTTTTGGTGCCTTCTGAAAACTATTTCAAAATTTTTAATTGCACGCCGCTGGATACTGGTCCACTGTAATGGAATAACCTTGGGACTGACAATGCAAACTGGGGATGTCACATATAGCACGAAAAAAACTTCAGAAGTTCTGAGAGTATACCGACACCCGGCGCAAAAAAGATTTGCAGCGATTTTACTTTAAAATAAACTGAAAGATAGATAGATGTGACCAAAGTGATGTGTCTTTAAAATGAATAAAATTTTGTTACACTAATTTTGAAGAATTGCGCTACTTGATTACTAGGTATTAGAAACATGAAATTTATAAAAAAATTTGCACATACCTTGTTACAAAAGCTGTTCGAAAAACGGTGTTGGAAGTGATTTCGTTGAATTGCGTGCGGATTTTCGAGTGCCCAAACGTGTTTATTGTGAATGTTCTGTATTCCATTTCGATTAAACAAGGCTTCATCTGTAACTAGTACGTCAGCAGTAAATTGGGGATTTTCAGCATTTTGCTGCAACAAGCACTCACAAAACCTAACTGGTAATTGATAATCTGCTGGTAACAGTAAATTGAACACGCTGGATATGACACGGATAAAACTGAGATTCGTGTAGTAAGCGCCACACCGTTGATTGGGATACTCCAGGCACCTGCCTAGCGATCTAACTTGTACTTTAGCTATTTTGAAACTTTTAAAGATTAACACTCCTATACGATAAATAAAACACCGGCACTGAGAGAGCGACACAGATAGACAAAAGAGATATTATCCCCACTCCAACTCTATTCGCTCAGTCTTGACCAGGCATACCAAATACAAAAAATTGTTTACTTTTTCTTGTAGGAATGTGATATATCAGATGTTGTTGAAGTACAGTTGCCCATCTACGTAGTCCTTTATAATGGTATAACTTTTAACATTGTTTACGGGAAATCCAAAGACTTTTATTATAAATTTTTTTGGTGATATCGATTTCTTATTTAAGCACATATCCTCAAAGTTTTAGAGATAAGTTCTGAATAACGCTGTATCTGTATTTGTATGACTGTATAAAATATGCGCTATTTGAAGCTTTTATCTCTTTTGTAAAACATGAAATTGTTAGTATTGTTGACATATATATAAAGAAATAATAAGTAGTGTTTCATATCTACATATAGTTGTAAACGAATGGCCAAGTAATGGAATTTGTATCCGTTGAAAAGCGATATTGGAAAAATCTCCTTTGCTCTAAATTAATACTGAATCCCTACTTACCAAATTTCAGGTGTGAACGTAGTTCGCACTTCTCGACAGTGAAAAATCCTAAACCGTTTGTCCAAATTTGTCGTTGTCAGTAGTGATTGTTTCTCAGGGGTTTGTACGCTGTGGCTGAAAAATATATATCCCTAGTTCGGAATTCTTCCTCAATCGATATTTTTTGTAAATAATACAAATCTCGAAATATGTTTTTCATCCTAACGGTGATTATTATTATGGCAGTAATCAATTTTAGGTTTTATATAGGGATAGTCCCGGAATCTAATCTGTGATTTCAAATCCAATTATCAATGCAATGCCTCATATCTTGTAAATGAAAGATGATTCGAACATAATTTTGTTCATTTATTTGAAGGAGATGTCGAAAACAACTACTCCACGGACAATATGCCCCGACTGGCATTGCATTACATCGGGATTTCCATAGGAGTCTCCACATCGTTCATCGAAACCAAATACCAGACACTGACCGGTTTCGGGCTTATTTTGCGCTCATCAGAGTGTCATAGGTAGTGAACTCGATGAACGATGTTGCGACGTGATTGCCTAAGTGGTGAGAAACATACCGTAGTGCCCTTTTTGGGTCTTTGCTACTATCTGTCTAACAATACAAGGCGACTCCTATGGAGATGCCGATGTAATGCAATGCCAGTCGGGGCATATTGGCCGTGGAGTAGTTGTTTTCGACGTCTCCTTCAAATAAATAAGTAGGATTGTCTTCCTCAAAGACAGTAGAGGCCACTGCTGTATTGGCTCCTGCGAAAAAGCAGATCTGTCTATCAATTTGACAACGGTCTAACAATATAATTGTTAGACCGATAGTAGCAAAGACCCAAAGAGGGCACTACGGTGTGTTTCTCACCACTACTAATAATTTTGTCCGTTTACATAAAGTACGTTTTTAATACGATTTTTTGTTTTCAATGCTGACTTGCTTATCAGGCTGCAAATATAATTGAAATATATTCAATAATTTTTTTAAACGTTGATTAAGAAAAATAATTTGTATAGAACTTTACCACAGCATTTTCAAAAATGTATTTATTTATATTCATCCATTTTTCATGTATTGAAACATAAACTGATGAAGTATAAATTTAAATAGAAACACTTTTATTGAGGCTACATTTAGATGCTACAAAACTGTCTTCCTCCCAAAAGGCTTTAGGTAGATAGACTTGTAAATGATAACATTTGAAAATATATTTATTTTATTTTATGAATACATTTAGTTTGAAAAAAGAGTACCTAATGTGTAATTAGGTAGGTACTACCTCGATATCTCCTTGATCTCATCTTTATATGGTTTATTAAAATTTGGAAACATGTCAATAGGTAAATAACAAAAATACACAGGGATAAAATAATAAAATGTCTTACCAAATTCAGCGAATATCATGGATGAGTCTTTAATACTTTTCAAGGAGCACACCAGATAGTTCGCTATGTATATACGAAAGCGATCTCCAGTCTGGCCGCGTATTTTCCGAGGGCAGCACGTCCGAAACTGCTCGTTTAGTTTGAATTATATGTGTAATGTGATATATACAAGGGTTATAACCATATCTTTATGGCTGCCTCATCCCTCTGGAAAGCATTAGTTATACAAGGGCATACACAGCCGTTGGTCGTCTTTAGTTATTTTTACATTTTATGCCATATAGACGGTGCCTGCTTCCACTTTGCGAATATAAAAGTTCAAATTTGTAGTGTCTTAAGATCGTAAGTCTCGGCAATGTGTGTAAACAGTGGAAATATACTGCTCCGTAGATAGTTTATATTGAACATTTGTTCGTATTCATTTTCAAAATACATCAATCTACTCACACATAATGGATTATATAATGTAATGCAGATGCATGGTCACCCCCTCTTTTACCTCTCATTTTTATAGATACAATTTTAAAATATAGCATGGCGGAAGTACTTATTAAAGTTCACTTTTTGACATAAAAACTAGATTTTTGTCACTTTCGGGCCAGGATGATTGTTAACCCATCCCTAGGCGAACAAGCCTTAATCTACGACTACACAATTTAATTAAAAATTGTCGAGCAATCAAGACACTAATCCTTGAGCCACCAACTCTATTGTCTAATATATTTTATAATGTAAAGTAAACTACGTATACTATAATATATCCCATGAGATTATAAATGAAACAAAATAATTCTTTCGAATAATTCTTACCGGGAATTTAACTTGGAAGCCAATTTTTAGTTTTATAGCGCAAGTATAATTCTGAAACAAAATGAGAACTGCATATAGTAGAAAACAATGAAATTTTATGTCCGTTATAATACTAAAGTTGGCTGGTGTGACGTGAAATTTTAATGTTGTTTTGAAGAGAAAAACTATTCTTTCTAACTTTAACATGATGTTAGCATAAAATGTAATCACATTTTAGCCATTTCCTTAAAAGGAACTGATTTATTATTCATTTTGTGCAGTTTGCTCCATTTTTCTTTGACGGTGCGATAAGTTTGAAACGTGTAAGAAGAATAAATTTAGTTTTACATTTTATGAGACATAATAATTGATCCTCACTGACAAGTGCTCATTTTTCCGAGTGAAATAAAAGTATGTTTACAAAGTAACTAATACTTTCAATAGATAAATACGCAGTAAAAGTTAAGTAACAATATCAATACCACATAATATTCAAAAGTATTTATCTGCTCATACAATCTAAATTTCAACAGCGAAAACATTTATAGGGAATTCATCTTTTGGGATTACACCACCTGTAAAATAACAAAAAGCAAAAAACCAGAAGAATACAAATTAAATATTCAAAGTGCAGTATCAAGGCAAAGTTTGTCCCAAAAAATCACTGTATAATATGGCACATGTAATAAAATAATATTTGATAGATTAACTAAATTTCATCAGTGGTTTTTCAGTTTTATACAAAATTCTATAATATACCTTGACGATAGTATCAGAGTCTCTCAGGGTTCTGTTCTTGGACCGATCTTGTTTTTATTATATAGCAACGAGTTTGAGTACGTTATCCCAGATGCTTCTTTTGTCATGTATGCTGATGATACTCCATTATTAATATCTGACAGTTCAGATGAGTTGTTAGAGATAAAATCCAATATAGTCTTAAGATCGATAGGCACTTGGTATGAAGCTAATTCTCTTTATCTTAATACTGTAAAAACACAAATTTTACGATTTCATAACAGACAGAAAAATTTCAATAAGTTGAATTTAACCATGGATGGATCAAATAGATTACCTTGCGGAAACGAAATTAAATTTTTAGGTATGACTATTGATGAATGCCTGAACTGGAAGAGTCACTGTAATCAATTAATTTCAGGACTAAACTCATCATGTTATTAGATTCGTAATTTAAAACCAATATTATCCGTGACTCAATTGATTGCTGTCTATCATGCCCAAGTAGCATCAAGGTTGAGGTATGGGATTGGCCTTTGGGGAGGCTCCACCCTAGCACCTAATGTTTTTCTGGTCAAAATCGTATTTTAAGATGTATCGCTGGGGCATCTTATAAGCAGTCGTGTAGACAATTGTTTAAGGACTTTAATATTTTAACAGTTGTGTCCATATTTATTTTTGAATTGTCCCTATATGTTTTTAAAAATAGAACTGATTTTGTATTGCATGAAAATGTGCACAATATAAGCACTCGGCAGAATAAAATGTTTTATGTACCTTTTTGTAAATACAATGTATAGCATGATTCACCTTTTCATCTAGGTTTAAATTTTTTTAACAAACTGCCTTTTGAAATAAAGGAGGCAGGAAACCTAATATATTTTAAAAGTTTGTTACATAAGTATTTATCATATGTCTCAATAAAACAGTTAATATAATAAATTTAAAGAAATAAACACTTAACTAGCTTTTTTCTAAACGTTTCGAGTTGATCCTCAACTCTTCGTCGGTAAAATAAATTTTTTATTATATTTTATTACGGTAAAATATTTTCTTCTGTTTTTTTGCTTCTTATTATTTTACAGGTGGTATAATCCCAAAAGAAACTATGAATCATGAAAACGCACCACAAATAAGTTACAGACATCATTTATAGAGGAGTTTAAAAATCATACGTATCTATCTACTTTCTTATTTAAAATTCTAAAGATGAGATCAAAGATCATTTATATACTATTCGTTCTTTTGTTTATTCTTCTGATAAAATTAAAAAGACGAGAATTGTTTCGTTCTTTGTGATGATCAATCAAAAATTAGAATTTGAACTAAAAAAGAAATATGAATATCTGTACCCTAGAGCCTAAGTGTATTAAGTTCATTTTTATAAAAATTTATTTTTCGTATTTCCCGCCTAAAATTTGATATTCTTTGTTAATGTAAAGTATGATATTCTTTGTTATTGTAAAGTATATTATGTCCTAACACTTAAATTAGGACATAATATACTTTACAATAACAAAGAATATCAAATTTTAGGCTGGAAATACGAAAAATACTATTAATAGAAAAAAGGACTTAATACACTTTGGCTCTAGGGTACAGATATTATTAAACAAACAGCAATAATAATTGCTATTTTGGCGAATGCGCTGGTGAGATTGACAAACTTTGCTTCACACAGTAAAAAAAGACAAATGGTAAAATTACTAAATGGTAATCGTAATTTGCTGCAGTGTTATTTTTAACACGAACTGGGTAGTATAATAACTAAACCTTTAGAACTCATATTACACGAACGATATACCCGCCAAGTTGGTAGAAGTACTCATAAATTGTAGTAAAATTTACAAAACCCTGTGTTAAAAATGAATCAATCCGCCATAAAAACGGAATAATTACACGGTGAATAATTAACTATTACACATTACCTTGTAAAATCTACTGTGTTAAATTACTTTTATGTAATGTAATAATACACCGATATGTCTAACACTGCCAAGTGTGGACTATATACACACTGATGAGTGTGGATTCAATGTTAAAATCGGTCGGATTTTTTTACTGTGCAGAAGAAGATATAGTAAATATTTATTTATACACATATACAATAACACTAGAGGAATAACAATATTACCAGTACCTGCCTACATGGGATATTTCCTATTAAATATAGTCTTTTCTATTAAGGTAAGTTTAATGTATTTTTTTATTTTTGTATTGTAGAATGCGAATCAATTTAAAATATTGTTAGTCACGAATTACTTCTGCTTGTAGACACCAACTCGTTTGTTTTAAAAGCTGGAATGCTATTTTCTATTTTATATATAAGATTGTTGAAATTCCACAAGATTTCTCATATTTTTCAATCTATTTTGTCAAAAATGTCCGTAACTTATTTGTCGTGCGTTTTCAAGATTCAGAGTATTCTTTAGGTTTACACCACCTGTAAAATAACAAAAAGCAGGAAACGAGAAGCATACAAATTAAATATTGACAGTATCAAGGCAAACTACTAAAGTTTGCATCTATAATATGTACCTACCTAATAAAATAATATTTGATAAATTAACTAAATTTCATCAATGGTTTTTCAGTATTATTTTGTAACATTACATATTTCAAAATACGTCTAAATAAAATAATTGTTATAATAAAATTTAAAAGAAAGTAAACACTTAGTACCTTTTTCCTAAATGTTTCGAGTTGATCCTCAACTCTTAGTCAGTAGAATGTTTGTACGATAAGAACTCTACGATACTAAAACGATAAGAAGATTTATTATATGTATAAAATTAGTTTCTCGGTATATACTACCTAAAATAAAGGCAATATATCTTATTGAAATAGTTTGAATTCTTATTTATCCATCCGTCAAGTTATTTTTAAATTATACTCATTTTAATAGAGTAGATGTGCCAAATGTAATATGTTGATTTTCACAGAAGTTAGTGTGAATAATAATCCTGCTGGTCAGTGTTGCACAGAGAATAGCATCGTAAATTTTCCCTCAGAATTTCCTCTTCGCAACAATATAAAGCTTTCCGTTTACGTTGTGCGAATGAGTAGAAGGAAATTAAAGTTATTAAGGAATATTTTTGGTTTACTTTCTAGTTTACAAAGTATTAGGAGCTCAAAGCTGATGAAATTCCCACGAAACACAACGGATAACTTGGGGAGATTAGATTATCTCAATCCAATTACGGCCAATTGAACTTAGCACAGATGTTTCAAGAATTAGGTTCGAAATAAAATGGGGTTAATGAAATGTGAAATTGGGGGTATCAGTTTCGCTTAGGGAATTCAATGAGTAGGAATAGTTTCAAAGTTATCTTAAAGTGTTGGTTTATGGAAATAGGTATAAAGCAACTGGTGTATACTACTTTATATTCTTTGAAAGCAATAAGAACCCAATATTTTGAAAAACCTGTAAAATCATTCAGAAAATGTTTAAAGGGCCGTGTAGTGGACACGTTCAATTTTTTTCTATATATTTTATCATTATTACCATTACCTACCTATTATTGAACATATAACATACAGTGAGTCCCAGAAATAATGTCAAAATGTATTTAAAATTCAGCGGTGTGTTTTTTTGGAAAAACGCTCAGTATGCTATATTCATGTATACAGGGTAGCCCAAAAATAAGTTAGGACCATTTATGTTTTCAAATGAAAACACCTATTTTTTATTTCATTTTTGAATTCTGCATCGAATTCTAATAAGTATGTTTCATGTACCATTCCTATACCTATATCTACAACTATTTTTGAAATATTGACAGGTGAATATTGACATTTTGCAACTTTGACACCCTGTAGAATCTAAATGGTTTGAGATCAAGCAAAACTGTTTGCACATTCCATCTTAACTTTTCATTAAGCTAAATTTTGCGGTGCGGTTCTGTAGATTTGGTATTTAATATTTTTATCTGAACATTACCATTAATTTGGTTTTACATTACTACACAGTAAAAAAAGACAAATGGTAAAATTACTAAATGGTAATCGTAATTTGCTGCAGTGTTATTTTTAACACGAACTGGGTAGTATAATAACTAAACCTTTAGAACTCATATTACACGAACGATATACCCGCCAAGTTTGTAGAAGTACTCATAAATTGTAGTAAAATTTACAAACCCCCTTTTAAAAATTAATCAATCCGCCATAAATACGGAATAATTACACGGTAAATAATTAACTATTACACATTACTTTGTAAAATCTACTGTGTTAAATTACTTTTATGTAATGTAATAATACACCGATATATCTAACACTGCCAAGTGTGGACTATATACACACTGATGAGTGTGGATTCAGTGTTAAAATCAGTCGGATTTTTTTACTGTGTATATTAACTCAAATATAACAAGGAAAATCCTAGGCAAATAGTAATAGTGATACTCATAATTGACCATAATAATTATTAGCCTTGGTAGTTGTGGTAATGCGGATAGACTTGTCTGCAACTTTTTTCTTTTTGAGAAACTGATTGTCCAAGTCCTTGCTCAATGTTTGTTATAAGATAAGTTCTGTCACATTCAGGTGTAACACGTAATTATTATTTTAAATAATATTTATCTAAAAAAATAAACTACTGACAATCCTTTATAAATCGCTCAAATCAACCTCTTATTTGAACTATATATTAAAAATATTAAAATCATCCTGCTTAAATTGTAAAAAATGATGTATAGGATGTAAAAGTTTTTTGCATGGATTATAACTTCATAAGTGATCTGGAGGAGTTTAAAAAACCATTTAATATATATTTATTGATCACCTTTCACTCTGGTTGATTAATATTTAATGCAGAGCGAGGAGACAGGTTTCATTTTATAAAAAGCATAGGACGCTGAGTACCTAAGTAATTTTTCCTGTTCCGAAATTGTGAAATTCACGAAAGCGTCGTGGAATTTCTAAGACAAAGGACCCCTCCGCATTGCAGCAGGCCTCAATAGTCCTTTTCAGAGTTCCGATGTCCCTTTACAGGGGGACTCAATTAACGCAGATGGATCACTTTAGTGTTGCCATTGTGGAAATATCTGGCATGGTGGCAATTTTTAATGGATGATATTGTCAAATATAGGTAGAAAAATGCATCCCAAAAATTGTTACAATATCTTAATCATTTTCAAAGCAACCTTTACCCTGATACAGGTTATTTAGAAATAATTCCGAAACCTGTTGAGGTAAATTTTCGAAATTTGACATCTAGTCTAAATCATAATGAATTCGCTGCTGCAAAGACAAATTTAAAATGTTCATTTTCCTATCATTCATATGCATATTTCTGTTACAGGAGGTTGTGGAAAAAATATTTAGTTGAAAGAATGTAACTGAATGACAAAATTAATAACGTATCAAAAAAGATGCTACAAAAGTATCTTTGTTTGAGCTGAACCTGCCCAGACTATTATTTCTACAATTTTGGATACGTGGTTCTTTCAAACAAAAGTTGAAAAATTCAAGGCACAAAAAAAGTTAACTTCACTTTCCTCGAATCTGAAACGTATGTAAAAAGATTTTCTAATTTTAGTTGGCGGCATCGAATTTAACATGTCAGAGTAACATATAGAAAAAATCAGTTAGATAACATATTCAAAAATTGTGGTCCCTGTAGGAAGCATTTGTCAGCATATAAGAAAATATTGTTTTATTCCCCCTGATTTGGAGACATCCTCTGTCTTATACACTTATTTATTTCCTATTGGAAATACTGGTAAAACAGTATATAAAAAAAGAAAAGATCAACACTAACTTACATCATAAAATTTGGAAAGTTTCATTAATAATATATCTCTTAATTTATTTTTCTTTTATAATAGGTACCTATAGATAATATGTAATGCAAATATGTATTATGCGCCATTACATGAAGAGATATTTTTCAGAATTCGTTTGATATATTAGTTAGCGACACGGTTAAAAATAAAAACAAAACCTGACAGACTGTCTTTAGACAGTATACAGGGTGCCCACTATCTATCTCCTTACATGGCTAACTTTGTTAATAGTGGAGATAGAGCATTGGTTAAATTAGCAAAATTGGGCAGAATTACAAGAGGAATTCAGTGCCTCCTTCAGATTTAATTTTAATTTCCAACTTTTGAGATATTTTGAAAAAACTGAAAATCGCCAAAATTTTTAAATTCGAATATCTCGAAAACTATAAAAGATACAAATAATATAAAAATACTGTGTGATAGTATTTTTTACGTGGAATTAAGCGCTGATATTGAAAGTTTCACGGGCATGTTAGTTTTTGAGAAAATAAATAAAGTTTTGTTTTTTAAATGGCAACCATAGTTCGCTATCGTATCAATAAAATGCTTATTTTTGCTGATTTCAAAAATATAGTATATAATATACCTTTCTCTTTTCTTTTTTATATTTTGAATATCAAATCGTTTACTGGTAATTAACACATAATTTATTAACATAGTAATCTATGAAAAACAAACGTAGATCAGTAAACAACAATAAAATACAAATGTCAGATCACACTAAAGTCACATTATACACGTCAAAATTATACGTTCATGTTAAAATCGTTATTGTGAAATTTACAGAAACGAGGAAAAAACGACGTATTAAATATTATATTTTTGAAATCAATAAAAAATAAGATTTTTATTGATACCATAGCCAATTATGGTTGCCATTTAAAAAAAACATAACTTCATTTTTTTTTTCAAAAACTAACCGTGAAATTTTCAATATCACCGCGTAATTCCACGTAAAAAACACTATCACACAGTATTTTTATATTATTTGTATCTTTTGTAGTTTACGAGATATTCGAGTTTAAAAACTTTGGGGATTATCAGTTTTTTCAAAATATCTCTAAAAGTTGAAAATTAAAATTAAATCTGAAGGAGGCACTGAATTCCTCTTGTAATTCTGCCCAATTTTGCTAATTTAACCAATTCTCTATTTCCAGTATTAACCATGTTAATGGGCACCCTGTATATCAACATCACATTAGCGAGTACACTAATAATGTAGCATCTGTCCAGTGTCTCATAAGTTTGCCGGTGGCCACTCAAACGTTTACGGAGGACATGAAGGGGCTTAATGGCTTTAATTAGGATAATAGAAACTTACTAGGATTTCCTAACACACAGTAGTCGAATCTATATCTGCCTGCTAATCTGTTTATCGGATAGAGTTGTCAGAGTATTTAGTATGCACAAACAGAGTGATATCTAAAATAATTAAATCTTTACGTATTATAAACGGTCTATAAAACCCTTTATACTTGTTATTACTAGTGCAGTTAAGTAATGTAATACATTTTTTCCCCAACCGTCACAAAACTGTGACACTTTTTGACTGTCAGGAGTCTGTCAGGTTGACATTTTTCTTACTGGAAAAAAATTAGAGATGTTAGGGTACCTATACACATACAGAAAAAATATCTATTGGATAAGAATTGCTGACCCAGGTCGAATGTTTTTTAGAAGTTTAAATACATGACATTCTACAGAAATATTACAAATTTAGTTATTTATTTCTCTTCCCTAACTTTTAAACAAATGCCATACAGACTAATTTTAGTAATCATATTGTTTATTAGAGAATTAACAAATCGTTATTATTTAATTGTTGTTTCATGTACAGGAGCAAGGTTATAAATATATTTATTCAATGGATAATGGATAAAAGTTTATTCAGTATTTAATCGGTATATTGTGTGTTGTGTATAGAACAAGTCGCTATAGCTATTATCTTTACTTAACGGTGGTGTACTATTTTATTAAAGCAAAGGACACTATTAAAAAAAAGAAATCCTTTTGAAATAAATTGCTACCCCGCATATTCTTAATTTGCCAGCATTTTTTCAAATAAAAAGTGTCCCACCCGCTCGATCGGATCAGACCGCAAACCAAAACGTATATGGTCAATTAATTCGCGGTTTATCCAACTGATTTGACTTTACGCAGATATAAAAGACAAAGCGACTTCATTAAGGGAGCCGAATTCGGTATTAACGGCGCTGCGGTTAGTAATACGGCAAATATCGATGACCCGAAATTAGCCAGTGACAAATACGGCCGATATGGGACCGTTCTCGGAGGGCGACGGTGGTCAATTAATGGGAATCGGCACCATTCGAGGGTTCAAATAAAATGGTAAACCCTAAAATGTTTTTGGTTGATGTTATCGACTCTCAGATGTATTTAAACACGAGGATCGTTATCCGCAAATTTTAATTGAATTTCTAAATTAGAATACAGTCAACAGAGTCGCACAGCATGTACAAAACATTTTTTATGTTAATGTTTATTAAGCAATCTACACTGGAAGAGTGGTGTTTTATTCGTTATTCGACCTGTAAATGTGATTTTAAGTCAACTCTGTACTACAAAGACGGGTAGACAGGTAGACTAATAAATAACTGGAATATTTTTATGTAAAAGCAGGTAAAAGTAAAATTAAAAAAATGTATTGAAATTAAGATAGTTTAAATACTCATTTTGACAACTACATCTACAAATATTAAATTTTGAAAATATGTAGATAATTAAACCAAGAGTTGAACATCAAATATTGAATATGGTACATTTGCACGCCCACACAGTAGGACTCCAGCCTTGAATACTGCGAAGTTAAGGTAGGTTTATTTTAATATTTTTATCCTAGTACTACTTTGAAGTACTTCCAAGGAATTTATATACATGGAACGATTATCAAAGCTGCGCGAGTATTCCAATTTTGAATCCACCATTTTGATGTCTGAAAATTGGTGGGAAATTTAACACTATTAACAGCCTTTTCAATTAGATGGCAATAACAAATAGTAACCACAGAAAGCAGCAAGTAAAACTTTTGGGTAAGAAAAATTCTAAATAGGTATAAGGAATGTTCAATATTTTATAGTTTAATTCCAATTATTTGTGAAAAATAAAATATATCCTCACCAAACTTTCTTGTAAAATTGATGAAGGTACAAACGAAATATTTTGTGTACCTACCTATGTATCTTTTGTTCACATTATTTATGTAAAATACACCATTAGCCGTTTAGAAAAGTAAATATTTAAAATGCATTATGCATATAAAATTTAACTATCCTTTACCTTACTTTAAGTATCCTGGCTTATTTTTTGTATTGTTTATGTTCGCAGTTTTCATAATTTACTATTATATTAGCTAGGAACTATGATTGCATGTCTCTTGAGACTTTCAATTCTTGTTATAAAATCCGAATTTACCTGGGATAATTACGAAAGTCCAATACTCAAATATTGTCACCAATGTCTATAAATCAAAGAAACACAATAATAAATACAAACAGAATCAAACCAAGAGAATCGCAATAAAATAAACCAACAAGACGCCAAAAATAAAAAACAAACACTATTTACCAAATTTACCCACACCACTGTTGCCGTGTTAGGAAGATTTGAACCATTGAATTTTTAGATTAGAAAGAAAAAGACACTAGAATTCTAGGGTCTTGGTCAGGTGTACCAATACAAAATGTAGAAGTTGGGAGCAGTGTGACATCAAAATGACGGCTCCCATATTTTCACACAAAATTGGATGCGCAGTCGTCTATAATCGTTCCATGTATATAAATTCCTTGAGTACTTCAGCTTATTAGAATTCGGGAAGAAAATGTAAGCTGTTTACTATCTGCTTTTATATAGATATAATCATTGGCTATGCATTACCTACCAATAAGTTATATAGTAGCTCAATAATTAATTAAAAATACAAATATGTTAGTGTTTGTAACTAATAATTATCAAAAAAAATATACTAAATATATTTCAGAAACAAAATTAATATAATCCAATAAATATGTACAATAAATATATAGGTAACCCTAAAAATTAGGAGAAA
The DNA here is from genome assembly GCA_963924545.1 of Pogonocherus hispidulus. Classification (NCBI taxonomy): domain Eukaryota; kingdom Metazoa; phylum Arthropoda; class Insecta; order Coleoptera; family Cerambycidae; genus Pogonocherus; species Pogonocherus hispidulus. Next base: position 42,198,684 of record OZ004698.1, on the reverse strand, counting down.
ATTAAAAATTAAATTGGATATTGATAAGTACAAATTGGATTAAAAATGTGATTACATCTGGACAACTACGTGTAATTTTAAAATTTTATTCCTACCGATATGAAATTAACCGCCACTATTATTACTTACATTATTTTTTTATCTAATATATTGCTTTAAAAACAAACTTTGAACAAATTTAGTGCCTAGTATTTGATACTTTTTTATATTGAAACAGTACGCCATAAAAACTTTATGAAATGAATTTCTATACTATATATTGTCATAGTTTTCTGAAAAATATAATTTGTAAACGGCAACCAACTATTTTCTCTAATATGTACTCGTGTTTATATAAAAATATGTAGTCTCGGGAGAGACAGACCGCTGCGCCAGTTACGATGAGCCACTCATGTATTTTTACATCAATGGTCCTCGTTTTATTTTATTACATTCTGCATTGGTGGGAGTAAATTAAAGGTGACAAGTGTCCAAAAGAAAGAAGCATTCTTCAATTCGATATTTAAGAAACTTCGAAAATTAAATTCTCTGGATTAACTTACTGGGGTAAAGTAATTGAAGTACTTATTTTTTTTTTCTCTCTCTTGATTAAAATTGTATCATAAACCTTTTAACCCAGAACCCTACTTCCTTGAAATCTCAATATCCCACAAGTAAAATAATAATTTCAGATACCGGTACTTATATAAATACTGTTCTCTTATTTGTAAGCTTTAGTTGTAATACACTCATCTGAAGAAGCCACTGTGTGGCGAAACAATTTATGTTAACAAATTAAAGTGAAAATTTCTTTAAAACTACAGTAGTTTTATTATTCAGTGTAATTGAAATACGTTAAATTTTAATGTAGTTTAACAATTTCAAATGTTGCCTTGCTTCTAAGCAAATAAATAGTTTGAGGTGGTCTATTTTTCGTATATTTGGAAGTCAAAACTAGAACAGTTGAACCAGTATATTATACAGTGTAAATATAGCTTCCTTACGGGATCTTCCAGTTAATTTACGCTGTTTCGATTTTCGAATGCCAATGAAATACCGCAGGAAATTGAATAATTAACGTAAGGTAGCTCTTGGATGGAGCAGCAGTTCAATTAAAAAGTGCTATCGAAGTTGTATTAAGAATGAATGAAATAGGTGGTAACGGCCGCTTCATAAAATATAAATTAAAGTTTAAATTAAATACTGTTGAAATACGTGTTGAGCAAATACGAAAATTAATTTTCCTATTAATATAGTTTAAACGTTAATTTAATACTTCATTATATATGTCATTATTTATTGCCTATAATTTCCTTAAGTTATGCTATACTCTAATGCTAGAATGGTTTTGCTTTACTCTACCTCTTTCTCTCTCTCTCTCTCTCTCTCTCTCTCTCTCTGTCTTTGATACAACATTCATCTATTCCTGCTTAGGTGCTGGTCTAACTAACCCAAAAGGTATGCGTGAGTTGAAGCAGCACAGTTTTTCTTTTTTATTCCTTACACTGTAGGTACAATTTATGTTTTAACTAGAAATGGGAGACAGTTTTCGTAGGAGGTGCTTGTTGTTAGTTCAACCTCACATTGGCAGATAAAATGAGAAAGAAGTTGAGACGGACGCGACTCGAGATTTTCAAAGACAAAATAGAGGTAGAAAGACTCGACGTACGGTCTCGAAAAAAAATCTCAAAGGATTAGAGAAAAGACGGAAGTTTTGTATGAAGCGGTTCCCGAAGCCGTAAAAATTAGAAAAGGGGTCGAGGGGGTCCCGCGAAAAGTCGGGATTTCGGCAAGCGTGACGAGGCTATTGGGCGCGAGAACAAACGCCGGTGCTAGCCGCATCTCTCACCGAACGGCGATCGGCGAAAATTTTGCAGAGGTTTTTTGAAAAGGCGTTTAAATGGGAAAAAGCGTAGGAAACGTTACGAAAATACGCCTAGGCATAGGAGAAAGGCTTGTGGCGACCTTTGGTCGCCCGCGGGGATCGCTTCGGGATCCCTGCTCGGAGGTGATAGCTTATAAACTTTGTCGATTTGGCGACAGAATTTAGAGATAGGCAGAATCGACGTGTTTTAATATATATGGATGATATGATGGATATATGGACTCCCGGAATTACCTATCTTGGCATAGTTATCCAATGGCATTACTAGGTACTAGAGGATGCCATATACTACTAGAGGATAACATGCCGTGCCAGATAATAGAATAGAATAGAATAGAGTTTTATTGACTTTTACATACATAACAGTACATTAACAGTCATTCCTAAGGACAAGTAAAAGAAGAAAACTCCATGATATTAAAAAAACAATTCGTTAATAAAAATTTTTTTGTAAAAAAAAGTGGAAGGTTTTCAGAGACATCAGTTTCAGTTTCTCTTGCTTAAAGAAATTGACATATGGATTATATAGATCTATTCTAAATTTATGGTTCTTAGTAATATTTATACGTGAAAACGGAACTATAAGATCACCACCGTGCCTAGTGTCATGATCATGAACGCTCTAATGAGTTGGTAAATTAGACATATTCATGTACTAAGCAAAGCGACTCCAGCAAATACAGACATGGAAGGGGTAAAATCCTGTAGTTCCTGAAAATGTCTCTACTGTGAGTATAGTTTGACACATTAGCTACTAGACGAGCGGCAGCCTTCTGTAGTCTCTGCGATGAACTGCTGTTTCCCCACAAACCTACCCCGTACATCATGCGACTATGGAACAACGAGAAATATATCGTTCGCAAAACGTTGTTGTTTACAGAAGATCGCAGCTGTCTCATGACAAAAATCTGTATTGCAAGCTTTGAGCAGAGACAGATAATATGCGCTGTCCAATTTTAAGAAGGATCTAATGTCATTCCCAGTAATCTTACAGGAGCGGATTTAGCGCAATTTTTATCAGATGTAAAGGTAATATATATAGTGATCGACGTAATTCGTACAAAAATATAAATAGCCGATTTTTCCAACTTTTCAAATCACGCAGACACTGATGTTCAATAGTAAAATTTTACATAAACCAGTATAACCACCATTCAGTGCTGAAATGAGGTAAACCTAGAAAACCTCATTAGGTCGGGGGAAGATCAACATCAACCCCTGTTAATCTCCCATACACCAGAATGGTTGCAACCCTGCGAGTAGACAATTTAATTAAAAACACTCCGGCGGAATAGGGATTCGAACCGACAACCTCTGAGTTAACTGATAGAGATAATAAACTCTAAGCCACCCACAAGATAGTAGGTACTCTTGCAAATTCAATATAACATAAAATATATTTGGCATCACTATCGATTCCGATAAGACTACTAGCATCCTATATCAGGGAGAGAAAATTAATTTATGATTTAAACAATGCGCAGATAATATTTAAATTCATTTTCTTCATCGGATAGTCAGAATGCAAGCCGTATCCTCCTAAGCCATTATCCGCTATCGGTGTCCCGTTATTGTTTTAGACTCCCTCGAATGGATATTTGCATTTATATTAAATTGCCGTGTTTAAAAACCGAATGTGAGATTAATGCTTTACATGAAAAATACCCGAGGCGAGGGCTATTATCGTGAAATATGAAATTTGAACTTTTTCACCCCTTTTTTGTCCGACTAATTTTAATTATTATTTTTAATTAATCCGAAATAACAAGAAGTGAATACCGCAAGTTATTTTACAGTGGCGGGGCAGACTGGTAATGTAGTATTAATCATTTTGTTATATCTCAATGTACCAATAAACTAACATTATTTGTTAAAATACACCTACTTAGTTAAAAGGTGCGTTTTCATATTAAAAACATGGATAAATATATTCAAATATCTTATACATATATGTATATGATACTACTTATCGGGTATCCCCTATGTTAGGCCATAAGGGGTTTCACCGAAATCTGAAAAGTGTTTTCCACCACCAAACCTGTGTTTTCACTGAAAACACTGAAGGACAAAAGATATAGTGCTAGACTCGTCCAGAGAACTGTGTTCGATTTGCGCATGCGGCAGAGTGTCGAATCACTATGGTTAGGGAGCTGACAGGACTTAATTTGACATTTAAATTAATTCCAACATTAATTTTTTTTTAAGAAGTCGTTAGACACGGATGTAATGTTTATACTACATACTTATTAGATTTGAAAGTTCAGTTGTAGATGTGAAAATGGAAAAGTAAAAGTAAAAATTGCAATTATCTCTAAAAGTAACAACAACAGCCCCTACAATGCCTATATCACGTGAAAGATAATTAATTTCTGCACAAGACAGGCCAAAAAAATACAGGGTTTTTCATTTAAGTTAACAAAGTTATAACTCTTTGAAATTATCAAAATGTACAGTCGAAAATTAAACACTCGGTATCATATTTTCTAATTTATGGATACTGTGTAAGGTAGTTTCATACGTGTTCTACTCGCATACCAAATCTCAAATTGGTATGTAAGTGCTGGAATAAAATACAAAGGATCCCGCACAACCTTGTATCTGTCAAATTTTTCATAAAAATGTCAATATCTCAAAAACTATAAATTTTAGGAACTAGGTTTGTTATACAAAGTGATCTTAAAATTTCAAGTAGAATCCAAAAAATGTTAAAACATATAGGGTGTTCCGTTTAAAATAACGAAGATGACGTCGACTTCCGGTACAACAGGAAGTGTTATGACCTTGAAAATTTTTTAGTTGTGTTTCCCCCACTGACTTTGATAAGTTGCCAAATTTTCAAATTTTACAAATAAGTACTTTTCCAGATATTACCGCAGCGATTCCTAGTGGGATACCCTTGATAGATCATCTATACAAAGAGTCCTTTTTATATACCTAATATAGATCTTCAAAGTTTTTGAATAACCAAAAATGTATCGATAATACATTTGAGTATACACAGTCTTATTTTAGAAATAAAAATAGTATTAGTATTAGTAATAGATAAAATCTGAGGGTAAAATGTACTTAGGTATAGGTAATCAATAATAAATGTGATAAAACTCATAATAATGTATATGGCATCTAAAACTAATGACAAAAATGCGATCCGAATTATTTTCTGTATAGATTTAAGTAGCCTAATTGGACTACTTATACTACTTTATATTTTAATTTGATTAACTAGTTTATTTATTCATAAATAAATAGATAAAAAAATCAATTCAATTAGATGATATGATTTGAAAAAAAGAATAATTTTTTAAAACGAAATCTAGAATTCAAAATCTATTACAACAAAATGATACCAAACATGAAAAGTTGCATCTTGGATTCATAGTTTGTTTCTTTTGGGATTACACCACCTGTAAAATAACAAAAAGCAGAAAACCAGAAGTAGACAAATTAAATATTCAAAGTGTAGTAACAAGGCAAACTTCTAGTTGCATCTTGGAGATAAGATTCGGTGTTTTTACAATAATTCACATATTTTATAATTTTTACAACCTTAATTATTTCCAGTGTATGATGTTTTTGAGTTATCAGATATGAACAATAGGTTGAATCGTTGAAATTTAGTAATGTTATTCTGCAGGTGCATAGGTTGTACTTTAAGTGAAAGTTATTTAGTAACAATTTCCTAATATTTAGTATTTTGATTAGGTATTTATTAGTATATAGGTATTTCTGAATTTTTAATATGTTTAGTAGTAACCTAGTTCACATGCAGTAAAAGTTAAAAAAAGAATATCTTTTTCTTGCACAAAAAACAAAAAGAATACTTTTTTTATTTATCCAAACTATAGAACACCAACTCAACCAATGTATAGCAATAATCCTAAATTTTAGGATTTCCAAGATCCATGGTGAATTTCAATCACCGTATACCATATTATGCCGAATTTTTCATTGTTTTATAGACAAGATTGCTGCGCAATTTATTATATTGGTCATCTAAGTTCCTTCTCTGGATGCAGGAGAGTAATATTTGTATTAGGAAATAGTACCATTAGGGGACTTTTACAAATATAGTAAAAATTATCGTTACAAGGGTCTGATTCATCGTAAAGCTTCAAAGCTGAAGTCTCGAGAACCAACCGCTGACCAATCCTTGTGAAGCAGCACTTTTTCGTTTATCAATTCTGTTTATATTTTGTTTTTAGAAGTAGCATGACATAAAAATATGTGAATAAACTTATATGATTCACTTATATGATCGTACATTGTAGTCATATAATTTTTCCCTTCTATCTCATCTCGCGCATACTCATTAAAATAAACACCGAATACGTTTCCTCAACGTGTAACTATTTCTTACAAAATTGCATTCTCAGATCTTGAAAATTTCCAACTAAAACAGCAGTAAAATGTGTAAAAGCGACGCTCCATCATATGGTAATTGTCGTTGTTCCACTACTGAGAATTTCTTAGTAATATAATGTAAGAAGAACGATTGCAATTATTCATCTCGGCATGGCTCTGCCGAGATTCACGCTCACGTAACGAGGGACTTACAACCCTCTGTATTATTCATGTAGTAATAAAGTCATATTTCTAGTTACTTTCAACGGTTTCCTTATTTTCTCGGAATGCCCTTTTTGTCATATAAATCTTGAAATGCGCTTTTCTAGGGGCAATTTAACTTGATCTCGCCAATCATGAAATCAACTACTCAATCAAAATTAGAAAGAACTATCAAAAAAATTTTAGAAATACGGAGTTGTAATTATAAAATAAAAACCATCTTTAAAATCTTATGCATTTCACTTCATTCGTGACTCGTCAGGAAGATGAAAAAAGAATAACAGCCTATTCTCTATTTAAAGAGACTGACGTATAAATGAACGTTTGAGCCAGACCTTCCCAGACTAGATTCTAAATTTTGGGCATCATCAAAGCGAAGTATATCTGATAACCAATTACCTATGACGCTTAGTTTTTGGTAAGTTCAGTGGTTGTAATAGAAGGTTACATTTATCGACATAATATATCTCCTCTATATATAATATATACCTCTTATATTATAGTAATATGCATTAGCTTAGAAGTGTAAGACTTGCGTGGGAAAGGGGGCGGGATATTCAGTAGGCTGCACCCCGCATCTACTTAGGTAAAAGACCTGAAAGCTAATATATACAAACCATATAATCCAAGATAATTTATAGAAGAACAAGATGGATATCCTCGAGGTCATCCCTCTACGTATACATAATGTATAGACAAAAGTGAATCCTTTTCACCGCATGAGCCATCAACATCCCAAAACCAAACGAAAGACAGCTGTTTCGACCTGGTACGTCTCCTCAGTACCGTACAGGTCTAGAATGAAGACAACTAATGTGGTACGACAGGGTAAAGATCGAAATATTTAGAAGTCTTTTATGTAGTTATCTTTCCAACTCGAGAATCGTGGAGGAATCTACCACAACTGAGACAGGCAAAGTTATTCATTAAAGAACGTATGCCTAAATTCACAGCAGATCTGTTAGGCCAGAATAAAAAGGCCATCATAATAATAGTAGGTCTCCTGACAGGACACTGTAGGCTACATAGGCACATGAATCTTATGGGACTGTCAGAAGAAGCAACTTGCAGATACTGTCAAGAAGAAGAGTAAACCTCAGTACACGTACTGTGCCAGTGCGAGGGTTTGACAATACTGAGATTTCAAGTACTTGGGGAAGGTAGACTAAGAGCCAACAGCTACCTGAAAAAGCCTCTATCAAGTCTGTGGAGTCTAACGCAAAGGACAAAGCTGGACAGAGTGCTTTAAATAGGTTGGGAGTGCCACAATAGATCTTCTAGGTCGAGGTGTATTAGGCCAGGAGGCCGACTCCTATATAAATCTAATCTAATCTAGTTATCTTTGTCTATTTTGTTTTTAAATTATATTAAAACATTTTTAGTTTAGTTGTAATTTTAGTCAATATTACGACGTTGTCTTTTAAAATAGTCAAATACCTTCTGATATGCTCTAAGTTCGTTCGCTGTCGAATTGCTTATAATATATTTGATATGTAAGCATGAGTAACTTTTAGTAATTCAATATTATTTCTATAAAGTTTTATGTAAATGTAAATGACATTATAATCTATGATATAAAATGTTCAGCTTGATCTCGGAAAGTCTGAAACTGGCAACAATAAAGTTACCTATTGACGGAATTGTTGATGTTTATACCATTTAGATATTGATCTAATATATATAATATTTTTGGAATTTTATATAATATTAAGTGGTACATAGAAGTTTATAAGGACGCGTTACCGGTTGTTCCTATAAACAATAATGGACTTATAGTTATATACCATGATGATATAACAATTGAATTTTTATTAGTATTTTCAAACGTTTTTACATAAGTTCAAGATTGTTGGAATATAATTCTTGTTTTAACATTATTATAGTAATGTTGATTGAACAAGATATTTCTGTTTCATGCTCTACGGAAATATAAAATAATTAATACATTGAAAAGTAGAGTTATTTTCGTATCAAACTTATGCTCTGCAGTCTCTGCATTCTCCCTTTTTCGTATTTCCGCCAGCCTCCGACTAGACGAAATTGTAATATTAAAAAAACAAATCGCCCAACGTGTACACCTGGAGATAGCGACTGCTCCATCCAGATCCTTTTGTTAAATATTAAGGTTTGTTTGCCTCTTTTGAATTTATCGGGCGGGCTGGAAATTGAAATTTATTCGAAAACAGATCGAGTTTTCCAAGATAGAAGTATATGCATCGTTAATTGATTGATTGAGTATGGAGGTGCAGCAGACAGATGATTTTAAATGATTCAGTGGTTCTATTAAGCTTACTTCCTTAATTTTAACAGAAAAATACGGACTTTAGAAAATTAAGCGACCTGTTTTTATTGTACAATAGAACGCATATTAGAAAACATATTTTTGTTTAATAAATATTGCCATAATTATATAAATCGTTGTGATAATAATAATAATGATATAGCTTTATTGCCCAACAGAAACCCACTTATAGGGCAATACACAAGAAAGTACAATGTATAAGTAAACAACTGGATAAAATAAAGGACACAAATGGTATAATCTTAAGATATACAAGAATAGAAAATAATAAACAATAATAAAAGTAAAAGTAGCAACTCAGTCAGCAAACTGCTCAATAGCTAGTTTCTTAATTACTTCTAATGAACAAAAGAAAATATCATGCGGCTGACGCAAACAATTAAAGTTTTTTCACATAACGTGTACCGGTGACCTCAATAAGACATTAGTCTTACGCGTGCTACACAAGAAAGTTACATTAGCCCTTGAGTTCAACCTAGGTACATAAAAGTTAATATATGACAACAAATCTACACAGTCAATTGAATTATGCAATAATTTATACAAAAATGTCAGTGATATACCAATTCTCCTAACTTCTAAGCTAACAATTTCATGCAGACCAGTTAAGAGATTATGTCTTATTCCTCGTTCAGGATCACGACCATCCTCTTTAAATACCAAATATTTTAAGAATTTCCTTTGAACCCGTTCAATCAGCAATTTTTGACTCTCATAATAAGGATACCAGATCAAAGCTGCATATTCTAGTCTCGAGCGAACGTATGCAAAATATAAAGCCTTTATAGCCCTTATATCAGTAAACTCTTTACAGTTTCTTACTATTAAACCATAAAATTTTAGAGCCTCATTAGTTTTAAGTGATATATGTTCATTAATTATCGCCGCGGCGATAGCTCATTCTGTTAGGTGTTGGGTGATAGCTTGTGACTAACAGAATGGTATATCGCGGCGCGAGTTCGAATCTCGCCAGGGGAGAAATGGCACCTCTCCCAGGGAATGGTTGTGTGTCTGCGTTTTTTTCATGTGTACCCTCCCTCTACACAAGCCTGAGGCTTACAGAAGGGAGGTTGTCCATTTCTGTGGTTTGCTTTATGTAAAAAAAAAAATTAAACGTAAATTTTGAGTCAAACAACACACCAAGATCTTTATAAGAATTACACCGTTCTAAAATATTATTATCAATATAGTCAAATCTACAGAGTGTTTGTTTCCTAGTGAAGCTGAGGACCTTGAATTTAGAAGGATTAAGATGTGATCATTGTTATCACTGTTAAGTGATCATTGTTATTAACCATAATATAGCGAGGTAGTTATTTTCATATCGTATGGCCTCTATGTATGAATAGATCGTACTATCACATATTATTTAATACTATGAAATTTGTCTGTCGATAACTTAATAATATGAAATCAGCTATTTTATTGTAACAGGCAGTTGGATAATCATACTTAAAACTGCTAGTGAGGTATAGTTTTTTGAAATGAATGATTATTAATTTTTATATATTATATTTACTACAGATAAGTAATTATTTTTAAAAATTTCATTGTAAAGAGATTATACCAATAACTGCATGATATTGTTGCAAAAACTGTGTAATTTGTTTGTTACAAATATTTAAAAAAAAAAATATTTCATAATTATTGAAAAATAAAGTTTATTTTTCAATAATAATAATCTAAATTAAGAGTGCAAAATAAATCAATTTGCTGAAACTAAATATTTAATTCATCAGAAAAAATATTTTTCTCTTTAGCGATTAAATCCTTTTCTCAGTGTAATTAAACGTTATTACATATTATTAGGTAATATAAGTTATACTAGTACTCAAATTAGGAAACTCCATTAATAATGGTTGTAATAAAGAAAGTCCTCTAATATGAAACCTACTACCAATTAATTACCTTTCTGTTTTTATTTCCAAACATTATTATTATTCTCAAATTACGCTGGAACGTAAAGATTGTAGCACGATCACAGAAAAAAAGGATTTTAAATGCCTGTGCATGTTTTGTCGAAGGCGTGAAGCATCAACATTAAGAATGAACAAATTAAACTAAGAAGTAGGAAAATTCTTCATTAGAATATTTCTCAGGTCGAGTTAAACTACGATAAAATGGACGTCTGGCTTCCAAAACTATTTTTACACAAAATTATCCCATTACATTACTATTCATAACGCCATTTGCTGAATCATCCATGCAATAAAAGATCATAAGGCTTAAGCCTCGGAAATATCAACTGGAAATTTAAATACCTTTCATTTTAGAGTTGAAACTGTCGAGCTGTTCGTTTTATAGATAGAAAATTCATAGCCTCTCTTAGTTCACTTAAAAGAGGACAATTATCTGCAGTCAAGCATACAGAAGAAATAATAGCATTTTATATCATTATTTAAGTTCAATTTAGTGATTAATGGAGCTATTTTATATTATCGTCATTAAGACTTTATGTTTTAGTAATTAGTTGAATTATTAGACTATTGTAAAATCTAATCTAATTTAATTTTCACATACATGTAGAAGGACCTCCCTGATCTGCCTTTTGTTGCTTGAAGGGCATGATAATAAAGATATCTTACGCTTTTTGCAAAAACAAGTACTAAACTGCTTATTTCAGAAATTAAGTTGTGTCAAAAAATGAGGTGGATTATTAGAATATTAACTTAGTTATTAATGAGTGTTATTAGGAAATTGCTGAAATTTTGAGTAAAAGTTAGAGATTTTTAAAACGTGAATTGAAATTAAACTAAAACCCTTTCAACATACTATTCAATATTCTGGGCACGATCTTTGTTTCTCCTTAACCTCATAATAAACAATTGCACAACACCAGGCAAGTTTGGTAATCATCTCGACTTCCTACACCAAATAATAGCAGCAAAATTACTAAGGTGACTCCTAAGTATGGCTAATTCTATTTAGAAATGGGATTCTGTAATAAAAATCTTTATATAAATAGAAATTCCGAAGGTGCGTTTGAAAAACCTAAGAATTTTAGATTTGCTTTGTTTATCTTAGAAAATATTATTATAATTTTTGTTTTCTGGTGAATATATATAAATTTTAATTTTATTTATTATTTTATTTCTAATTTTTAATTTAATTATTTTAATTGTTTAGATATATTGTTGTTTTATAAATTTAATTATTTAACTAGCTTTCTGATTCTTATGACTTATTTCTTTTCTAGCTCTCAGCTCATATACTATACCTTTTAAATCTATTTTCTTTTATTTTCTATTAGAACATAAGATTCTTAACTCAGGAGTCAGTTCAAATTAAGTTTTCAAAAGACAATCTCAGCTCAAAATAAATAGATATTGAAATTTTATAAATCCTTAATTTAAAACAAAGTATTGATTTAAATTCCACACTTTTTATAATATAAGAAATTACTCAAATTTTAAACACTTATAACTACTAATTAATTCACCAATTTCAAATTTTTAAATTCGTTCTTTAAACATGTATATAAGACCAAAAATAATTATGTGCCTTTTTATTTATCTTCCCAAATTCGCCCCTTGTATTTATGTTTGTATGCAACACTCTTTACATGCAAAATTATTGTTTGTCCTATAAATTCTTAAAATTAAACTTTATAGATCAATTCAGTTTTCTACCTTATCAACTTAACTATAACCTAACTTTATAATCTAAAATAGTTCACTTTAATGCAAAGTTTATATCTAAATTTGTGATTAATTCTTGTCTAAAGTTCTTATATAGCGGATGTTATCGTTGGTAAGTATTATCAAATTATATATTTTTCAAATATTCTTTTACTTTGGCCTTTTCGAAGTATTTTGTTGTGCTAGCTTTTATTTTTAAATCACTTTATAAGTTTTAAAGAAAAGGTACCTTTTAATTTCTGGTTTTACCTCCCTGTGTTTGTAGTTTTTATTCTGCAACCTGCATTGGATGAATCAGGAACTCCTTGTAGATGGTTTCCAATGCTCTAGGTCCCAATTTAATAAATGGAAACCGTGGAAAATTACTCTGCAACTCCTCTAACCTCTTTCTTGCAAACGTAAGTACTATTATTATTCCTTTTTTTCTAATTTTCTCTCTCAAAATCACTAATTTTTCTTCTCTAACAAAAAAACGACGCCAATCTTTTTTAAATTTTTCGTAACCAAGTAAATAATTTTCTTGTTTTTCCGTACACTAAGATTTTTAATGATTTAATCCTTGACTAAAAGTTTATCCACATGATTTTAATTTCTTAATTAGTTTTTCATTTCACTTACACTGCACTGTCCTAAACTACTACATTTGTTCCAATGATTTTATACAATATTTTAATACTTAAATTAAACATTTTCTCTTAAATTTAACTTTTATTTCTTATATTTTGTAAGTGTCCTGGTTGTAACTTGTAAATGTAGCCTTACCTGGCATTTGACATTTTCTGTCATGGTAAATTTTAATTTAATAAATTTTAATTTTGAATATAAATATAATTTCAATGTCTACTCGTAATGTTGTTTTTGTTATATGATATTGGAGTTCGTTTTCTGACAAACAATTTGACATCTGTTAAGTTAAGCAATTCGATTCTATTTATTTGTAATTTTTAATTGACTCGTGCAATGCATGCCTTTCTTATGGATTTATTTTTGAAAATCTTTCAATAATATTTGATTTATTCTGGTTTTCTGCCAATAATTACAATTTAAACTATGTATAATCCCAATAACATATGGTATTATCAATTTTATTCAGTTTCTTGTAAATCATATCACATAAATCAGTATTTAAAATTGTTTAATGTTGATATATGTTTCCTATCTGCTTTAACTATCACTATAATTCTATTTTGTATCAATATGTATACTTATATGTTAGAAAATAACCAAAACAGAAATCTGAATCGGTTAGCAGCGTTTACGCTGCATTCGCATACTTTAAATTATCACAAAAATGCAGGAGAAAAAGATATTACAACCAAAGGCGAGGTCGCTATATCTATACGAGAAACTTGCAAACATGACACATCTCACAATCTATGGGACTCCAGCTGGAGAGAAATCAAAATCTACGACAGATACCTAAAAAGAAGTTCCACATCTCAATACATAATGTACTGTATCTGATATATGTTGACGCACTATTTATACAGTATTCAGAATAAAAATGTCCCGTTTCCAAGAACAAAACCCCTGATTCTTTACAACTAAAAATCCATACCAAGTGGTTTGACAAAATAAAGTCCATTGAACGTCCAACCAAAGGAAGAAAGTCCATCCAAAGAATCACTTAACAATGAGTTGAACAAGTTGTGGGTAGATAAATCTTTCTATTCTAACAACCAAGGGCGGATTTACGAATATGGGCCGGGGTAACAGGGTAATTACCCCCCCCCCCATGAATTCAAATTTTACAGTAGCAAAAAGCATAAACGTAATTACTTAAAAAAACATAAATGTACTTCACTTAAGGATGTTTTATTAAACGCTTCTATTTGCTACTTCATGTTTGTTCAAAGAAGAACGTACCTATTTAAATGCACGAGTAATTGACAACATTTTTTAAAAATGTAGTTTTTTGAGGTACCCCCCCCCCAATGTTGAAAAGCTAAATCCGCTCTTGTTAACAACTTCTTTATCTATTGGCTTGCATCATTAATTATTATTACTATTACCATCAACTATTCATAAGATATCCTCTTATCCTGATTATGTAACTACCTATACGAAGGGTCGAATTTGGCTCACCCTGTATGTTATATAAGAATATCTATATTTTAAATTCTCTATCGAAAGCCGTTGCTGGGAATGTTTTTAAGTATTTAATAAAAGTAGCATAAAATTATCTTAAGTGGCAAATTTCCCATCGTTTCCTTTCCCTTAAAACTCACTGCGATGCGCCGTACAAAGCTTACGGTCTCGTGTTGTTCCGTAAGTAGTCTGCAAAGGAGGTATCTGATATCTGGCTTTCATCTGTGGAAGTGGCTGGCTCTATTCAGGTTTGGGAAATTGAGCTGTCAGGCGTGAGTTGGTCTCGTCACTCCGAATCACTATCCGCCATTCTGCGCCAATGAAAGCCCGACGTCATTCTTTACATCAGGAATGAAAGGGAAGCGGTGCGCCGGTTGGAATTTGGGCAGCGGAACGTATGTAGATGTTTAAAGCTTTTAAAAACAGGCAGTTGGATTTTAATGAATGAAAAATGTATAGAGCAACCATGAAGTGTACTGTCAGTGGCAACTGTCTCCTAGTGCTTTACATTTAATTTAGATATTATATTTTATTCGCGCGAATTAGTCGGCTGTGACTAGAAATATTATATTCCTTTGGTTATCAACGGTTATAATAAGTTACTGCTAGGTTCGTAAACATTATAAATTCATAGTACGATGAATTACGTACCTATGAATATATTTATAAAACATTAAAAACTATTAGGAAAGAGTTCGTTTCCACTAAGGTTTCTATATAATATCTTCAATAAAAAAATAATGAATAACATGTACACTATAGGAAAAGAAAAATGTACACAAATGTAATGAATAAATTTGTAGGAAAAATGAAAACAAGTCACCTAATCGTGATTTACAAATTTCAGTAATAATAATGTAGGTATCAATAAATATATGTAAATTTAAGAAATATTATTTTCAGGGTAGTTACATTAAAATAAACATCAATATATATGCGTTAGGATGAATTTGATTTTATATTTGCAGGTGTTGTCAAATGATAACATTTTAAAGAACTTTTTGCATTATAGATATTCATTTTATACTTTACGATTTATTTATTTTTATTTCTGTACCAGAACACCCTGTATAAAGTTAAATATCATCAATAGAATTTAATGTTACAATCAGAACAATAATCAATGAATTTCTACAATTATTAGGAACCAGGTTCCAGTCTCCCAATTGGCGTGTATGTGAGTTATTAATTAAAATACCTACCCAGGTAGGCAAAGCAATACCACACTACCTCTAACCAATGTAGGTACATGCAACTAAACAAATTAATTAACCTAGTGCAGAAATTACGATATTAGCAATTTTGTATAGCTTACAATCATATAGGTTGTAACGCTACGATAAGAGAAGATAAGATAAAGATAAGATAAATGATATTAATTCCCAAAAGGCGCTTCAGCACGTGGTATTAAATAGTCTCAATCCGATTCAGACAAAACGGAGGCAAGAAAACTCAAATTTATTTGTTTCGAGAACCTATATATTCTATAAATCTCCTGACTAGAGCACAGCTTCACAAATTTATAAAATAATATTGAAACTATATTCTATTGTTCTGAATCGTATTACTGCTCACCATATAGGGTGACAAAACAATCTCCACTGACCATGCCTAAATAATTTACCTAAAATCCAGGTAAATCCTGATTATATATGAAATATAATTACTTAATAACAACAAATCGCTATGATCGCGTTTCTGTACTAATAATAATCTCAAACAATAATGAAAGTGAATAAATTATATGTATCAAATAGGTAAAATAACTCACATCTGCCTACTGTAGAAGCCTGGAACTCTCTCCCGTTTCTACCTAAATCACACCAGCGTGTTCGTTTGATTTTGGTGGGGCTACAGTTTACTAGCCAATCAGCGCATTCCAACGCAGTATATTCAAAAATTGAGAACTCGGCAACCAAAAATTAGGTTGGGTGTTTTACGGGGTGCATAATAGTCAACCTCATGGAACGAACTTAAAATGTGCGTTACAATGTTTTGTCAACTGAATAGGGTACAACAAGGTTTAAGATGGCTGAAGTATTACAAATCACTTGGGTTCGTCACTTGTCGACTTTTGCTCGTTCGTTTCATTTCAAACTTGCCAGAATTACTTAACTAATGACAGATTTGGAATCATTGGACAGCTTGCATTTTGAGACTATGATGAGACCAGTCGATTCATTGGTTGGTAAGATATAGAGAAATCACACGAAGGTCTAAGTGTTTGCCATTTTTTAAACCTGAAGAAAAATGGAAATAAATAGAGGTGAATTAGTTCAGCCATTTTGATATTTTCAAAATGCGCCTTACTTTCCAATCGCCGTTTTAATTGAATATTATCAAAATGGCTGAAACAGGCTGAAATATATATCTACCTGAAATGAAATATAAAAATAAATAACCAGGCCGCTATCCTCGATATATTTAAATTAAAATTAAGCTCCCCTATCCATATCCCTAATTAAAACTTTCTCCAAATTACGTCTGTGAAGGCCGGCTTCGATGCCGAGTTGGAATTTTTTACGTAAACAGTAGAGACTGCTTACTAAAATAATCCATTAATGCATATTTGAATGGACCTACTCCCCGCTCTCGGTACAAAGAAAGAGTCAAAGGCACCAAAGAACTGAATAATCCTGCATCAATAAATCATATTAAATCAGACCGGCGTTTTAAACATTTCAATCTAGAGTCCTTGCTCAAAAAGTTGTATAATAAAACTCGCAAGCAGTAAGGAGTTTTTAAAATCAAACACAAAGTAAAGGAATTCAGGAAAGTTTGCTGATTAATCTGCAGATCTACTCGCGTAAAGGAACTAGTATAATATATAATTTCAGATATTTAGTGAAGTTAAATTCATTATTGCAAATGCCATTATGTCATTTATGATATTCTATGGTAGGCAATACTTGATTGTAAAGTAAATGAAAAATTAAAAAAAAAATTAATTACGTAAAAATAGATAAATAATTATTGAACATGTAGGTTTTCTAGACAAATTGCAAAATTTCAATTTTTTCTAAATATTTCAAACACCTGAACAGCTAGAACCATTAAGTTGCCAAAAGAATTCTCTAAAATTTCTAAATTTAACCGTTTTTGTATCTTTAATGGTTTCCGAGATCTCAATACATTCACCGACAATTTGGGACACGCTGTATAAGTGCTATGACGCTACAAAATCAGGATGTGGACCTATCTTACTGCACGGCCTAAACTTGGATCTCAAGCTAGCCTCTGGAGAGATATCCCGCGATATATTAATCCAATATTTCCAGTCTTCTAATTACCGCCTCCAAAAACAGTGCAATAAGCAATATTATTCGCCGCGCGGCATTCCTAATATTAGAAATTGGAAAATCAAATTGCAGCAGGCATCACCTCTGGCATCACCTTATTGTCTGTGCAAATTAAATTTGTCAGTGACTGGCAGCCCCAAAGTTTCCCTTTCTACGCTTTCTTGTCGGTTTCAGGACAAAGCTATCGCTATAAGTAACTGAGCTACTCGGTTTTAACAATAATTATCAAGGACTTGAGGAGAACCTAGCTGAAGAAGGAAGATTTTAGGTTTATTTCATCTTACTAAATCGCATCCCAAATTCAAAGTGTTGTGGAGATTTTTCATAATTTGATAATCAATTTAAATCATTTGATTTTTTTAGTTAAGTCAGTGTTACCTCAGTGTATCAGTTAGGTCAAGTTAACTGCAATTTTGTGGTACCCTCTAACAATGCAATAATCAAACAATTCTTAGTTTATAAAGGTGTAGTTTTTATTATTTGCTGCCTTTTTATATATTCCTATGCCTAGAGTGTTTATTATGTGCACTACTATATACTGTATATTAACAAATAGGTATTAACAAGTATTAGGGTCTTTATAACCTGTCCTAGACTAAGGTCCAGTCTTTCCATCTCCTTATAAACATCATTTTAAATTTATCTTCCTTGTAACTACAAAATGGGTCTCTTCACTGTGTTTTAAATTAAATCCTGTCTTTAAAGTTCCTTATCTGCTCTTTAACTTCTCGGTCACTTTTTACTGGCCTATAAGTTGTTACAATGAGATTTCTAACCTCAGAAATTCTACAATTTGGGTGTTAGTAAACAATTTGATTAATAAAACGTCAAAAAAGTATTTGTATATTGGAAAACATTATTGATTTTGAAGAAGAAATATTATTAGATCATAAAATTATAAACATGGTAAATATTGCAAATCGCGAACGAAAAATATATATTGTAAGGCCCTATATAGGCAACTTAAACATCTGAGATGATGAAGAATTTATGAGGACTGAACTGATACGATTTGTATTAGTAAGGATCTTAAATTCTTGGACAATTTGGTTCCAAGTTTTTTACTATATCATCATGGCAAGACATTTTTACACTTCTGAATATTAAATTTAAACTAGAAATCCCAGAAACGACTAGAACATTAAAAAAGTTATAGTTGGTTATAGCCACAGTATGTTATAGCTAGGTAATGTTGTCACGTCATGATTGACATTTTTGTTGATTATGGTTGGCGAATTTCATCTGTCTCACTTTATTATATAGACTTTCTTATTTAATCAGTATTGCCAATATCATTAAACCGTCTTTTTACAAAAGAGCAGTTACATTGTGTTGGAAAGACGCAATTTTTTAATTGCCAGATAAATTCACCTGTTAACTTTAAGTTTCTTTTGGTTACAAGCAACTTTATAAAGAGATGGAAATACCGGCCCTAAATTAAATAAATAATTAATAAAGTATATAAATAACTGAAACGTATACGTCTATAATTGTCGCACTAAATCTTACCTATCGCCTGCCAAGATCTTCTAATAATATAATTTATATTGGCACAAAAATATCATCTATACTTCAGGTATCTCCAAAGTACCACTTACTGATAATCAGTAAAAGACATAACACAAACATCCACACTATTTGCATAAATTAGATACTGCATAAATGTATTTATATCCAAAATGCGTCCACTTTTTCTCAGTAGATATTTTATGTTTGGTAGAATTTATCCTTTCCGTGCTTACGAAATATTCACACAAATTTATTGTAATAAATCTGTACCTTTGGCAGTGATTCAATACATATGTTACTGCCGCCAAATGTGGCTTATGACCTGAACAAAGTTCAAAACAGACACAATTAATCTTTGTGTTTTTGTCGTAGTGCATCCGTTTCCTTTCATAATATATTTAACCTTATGTATATATTTCTCTTATTATTGTGTAACTATTACAGTTAAAAAAGGTAGCAAATACAAACACTCGGCCTCAATCAAGCTATTTTACTACTATCTAACTACCTACCAACATAATATTTACAAATATCCATGGCCTTAGGTGGATTCGAATCGCCAGCAGCGATTTAGACCCAACCTACTATTCACTGAGCCAGAACTGGTGAAATGGTTGGGGTGTCGGCAAATCGGCTTTCGCGAACATTGAGTGTTACAGTTATTAGGTCATTTGCAAAAATACTTGCTGGCTTTTATGAGATATGATAACAGAACCCTAGAGAGTACCAATTAGTTAAACTACATTCTTCTTCTTCTTCTTCTTCTCACAGTATTGGCAGTTTCTAGTTTAATTAATAATAGAAGGCAATCCCAAACAAGCCTGGAACTAACCTTGCATGAGTTTAAAGCCTTTTTAGAGGCTTTACTATTAGGGAATATACAAGGTGTCACAGTTTAATTCTGAAAAAATTCGGGAGTACGTAGAACCAGTCAAAATATTGGGACTTTGCTATATAAACCTATTCCAAATCAAACCGTTTCCGAGATACAGGGTGTTGAAGTTGAAACGCTTTTTCTTTTTTTATTTATATCTCTGACAGTAATAAACCAATTGTTTTAAATTCTTTGTTTGGCAGATGTTGCTATGAATATTTACTTTTACAAAAAAATTCAGCTCGAGGGGCGTGCAACCTGCACTCACGGGACCACTTTTAAAAAAATATATATGGTACGCCATTGACTAATGTTTAAAATCATACGATATTTCAATGTCCCACCTATTTCTCTATAGAAAAGTATATTTACATTTGTTTCACAAAATACACTGTTACGGAGTAAATCGATATTTTATGAAACCATGTCGTGTCCGTTCCTAGCAAAATAATACCTTAAAATACAATTACACCCATTATTATAGGTATGATTAAAGTCAAAAAATTTGTTTCTTTTTTTAATTTTTTCGACAAATGGTCATTTTACTACTAAATTACTAGCTTAGCATTATTAACGAAGTAGCCCGTCATCTACACCGAAAGTCCAATACAGACATTGCGATTGTGGCTGGTGTGTATTTAAGTGTATCGTTCTCTATAGCGGTGGGTTATGTTAATGTCAGCATAATGAAATTCTTGTAAATCTGCGAAGTAGCTGTGGAAGACAAACGATGACAAATGAGGGCCGTAATTACCGACCCAGCGCTTCCAGACCATGCAAATAATGGGAAGAAGGTAGACCCGTTTCAAATACAAAATATAGTGTGCATAATAGCTGATTTTCTTATACTGCTGGTCTGTAGTATATTCTCTTTTCTTAAGCTATTTCTGATTTTTAATTCTCAAAAACGACTTCTCCAGCTCGTATGTACAATGCGGATCTAAATATTCCACCCTTTCCTACTGATGGTTGAATTGGCTAAAATAGAAATGGATAAAACGGCATTGAGTGTACTGCTTATTGTTTATCAACTTTGATATTTTAAATAGAAAGATGAGTCAGACATATCTCCTGCAAGGTCTTCCATTTATAGACAAAACTGTGGTTTGATTTTTGGGTTGGTTGTATTTTGAATTCTGATCGTCTACTCCGTCTTGATGAGTTACCATGGCTTAATGGACATGTTAAATATATTGTTTCATCCTCGCATTTAACCGTTGTGTTTCTGATACAACAAAAACACAGTTCGCAATACTGAAATTGAATACCTACACTTACACTTACAATACCTACACTACTGAATAAGCTAAGAAGAAAAATTTATTTATAAACTGAAGAATAATGACCATTTCCTTCCTGCATTACAGGAAATGTTAATACATAATATTATTGTTATGATTCATAGTTTCTTTTGGGATTACACCGCCTGTAAAATAACAAAAAACAGGAAACCAGAAACATACAAATTAAATATTCAAAGTACAGTATCAACGCAAATTTCGAAAGTTTGCGCCAAAGGAACTACTCTATATTATGTAATAAAATAATATTTGACAAATTAACTAAATTTCATCAGTGGTTTTTCAGTTTTATACAAAATTCTGTAATATTACATGTCACATTTTAAAATATTTCGAAATACAATTAAACACTTAACAAACTTTTTCCTAAACGTTTCTAGTTGATCCTCAACTCTTCGTTAGTAGATCATTTGTACGATAAGAACTCTGTATGATAAGAAGTATTTTTGCCAGATTGACATTTTTAATTCAAATTATCATCACATGCACCGATCAATGATATTATTAATTTTCCACTGGTAACATCCTTCTGGAGATGAGGAATCCACGTTTGATCCATGAATATTGTTTCTGACGAGATACAATTATCACTATTAAGTTTAATAGAAGCACTTTCTTTTAATTTTCTTTTAACTGATTTTTTTTCTTTCCGTAAAACTTTAGCCTGTGTCCAATCAACTCGGTTTTTTGGGTTAAATTTTAGAAGTTTGCCTTGATACTGCACTTTGAATATTTAAGTTATATTCTTCTGATTTCCTATTTCTTATTATTTTGCAGGTGGTGTAATCCCAAAAGGAACTATTAATCATGAAAACGCACCACAAATAAGTACATTATTACTACTATTATATTCAGAGCACAATTTTGAACTATGCGAAATATTTCTTGTCATATTTTCGCCCACCAACCAGTAGTTAAATTCTGGCTAAAGGCATAAAATAGTTATCCAACTCCGTTAAATAAAATTTGAACCAAAGTTATTTTAAAACAAGTTGGGAAAGTTTCATAAGATTGTTTGACCAAAATTCTCAAGATACACCTGCAAAATTTTCACGCTGTTCCGTGTACTGTGAAAACATCTGTCTGAAGTTTTTTTTATGTATAAAAGAATGGAATGGGAAATATTCTAACAGTGTTAGTTTGGTAATTTCATTAATTATGTTATATTATATTACTTTCAAAGTAATGCCAGGTGTTTTATTCACAAGCAGAATGTAGTAAATGAGCAGAAAATTTTAAAGTCTACTTTTTTACTTTACAATACAATTAATAATATTGAGTTCATTAAGCAATTATTGTTCTTATTCGCTGAAAGCAACTCAATATAAAATATCGTATTAATAGGTATTTCAAAATTCTATTTATATATTTTTCTTTTTTTAATTATTAGAACATAAATTATTATAGTTACAAGCTTTATTGCTACTAAGTTGAAAACGATACGAAGTCAGAATATTATCGTGGCATTCCATTTCCATATAGTTGTAGCCAGAACTGTAGTTTTAGTAACTTTTTTAGTAAGAGATATATTTGTTCTTTACTGAAGAGGAGTCATTTAATAGGATAACAAAACTAAAATTTCATTGAATGAAGGATCTCTGTTTAAGATCAATATATATTTTTAAAAGTTTTAATAGAGTATTGTTTAAATTAATTAAACAAATCATATTTATCGTAATTTAGATTGCTTTATTTATTGCATCCAAATCTGTTTAGCATATTTTTCTAATTCAACTGATCAAGAGAAAAAAAAGTACCAAAACCAAATTATCAAATAATATTAACCATTTTCCCAGTCTCCACGGAATATTCATTATAACTTGAAGTTTCCTGATTAATTCGAACTAATTTGTATGGAACTTTTTTAATTTTACTTGAAATTAGCCTGCATTAATACAAAATGGATTAACTTGAAGAAAGGGTTGAGAAACGGAGATGAAGGGTTTTGATATCCCTTTCAAACATGCGATATCTTTCAAACATATCAGTTACAAGTTTTACACGCCGTTTTGTTAATTTTTTGCACAATCAAGTTTTCCTTGTCACTTATTGTCGACGACAGTCCAAGTTGATTTTACTGAACGATTATTATATTTCTTAGAAACCAAAATGCACACGCCGCATCTAGGCTGGTAAATGCAACTTAAATCACTAGATCGGTATATGAATATTATACTTATATCTAAGCAAAAAATAATTAAAAAAGAAACAGGGAATATTTAATTACGTTTATTTAAATTAAAATTAAAAGTACAATTATTTTCCAGTGGAATAACTTTACATTTTGAGAGTTTTCGATATTTTCCATAATGTTGTACCTGAATTATTAGAGTCTAACCAAATTGACATTACATGACAACCCATTGTTACCAAATTCTAGGTCCACATAAACTTTGCCTTGTTGTTGTACCTATTGCAAGTATATTGTATATATTGTTGTATATAGGAACTTTATAAAAGTTCTTTGTTTATCTGCGCTTGACAATAATTATTACAACTACCGTATAAAGCTTTTGGCAAACATACCTTTTGCTTGTGTAGAAGGATATTATTTTCTGTGCAATGTAATTGCTGTATTAATATCTTATAAATAATATACACATTTAAATAATAAATCCTTAAATAGTGCCGTTAGTTAATAAATTTAAAATGCTAATTTATATAGCCCTAATGCTAAATTTTTTATTACCTATTAATTTATTATTATTCGTGTTTTTGGGTATTATGCAATTTTCAGTTCTTGTTCTGCTTCTGGTTTATTTTTCTTGCAATACCTAGTCTAACAAGAAATTATTTTTGCTTTAGAAACGACCTTATTTATATTGTACATATGTAGAATGGCTGCTTTTTTGACTCGGTATACCGGGTTTCTCATTTCATTTCACTAATGGCAATTAACATGGGTTATTACATTTTATTGAATTTTATATTCGCAGGGCACACTATGGGAAATATTGCTAACGGAATCGATAGTACTGATTGTCAAACACTTCTAATTACCAAAATACTAAAGCGAAAAGCTTTTTTAATTAAAATGTCAATACAAATTCGTTTTAAGTTAATAGATATAGTTTACATAATTGTGTTAGCGCTCACAACTTTAAATTGTCTGATGGACTATAACTGTATGAAGGATTTAAAACTGAAGTGCAAAATTTTGCAGGTTCAAATTTCACCAGAGGCAAATTTTTTTTTTTACTTTTTAATTAATTACAAATTATTAGTGTCTACTTATTCAAATAAATAGGGTGCATTGTCAGTACCTAGTTATTATTTTTGAAGCTTATCTTTAAAATTACAATATTTACTTATCAAAAAAAATAATAATAATAAAACATGTTTTTAATTGGTTCGTTTCCTTTATCTTTAGCTAAAGCTACTACAGATATCTTATAAAATAAGTAATCAACAAGCAACATATTTTTTATTTATTACATGCACTGTGCTTTTACTAATAGTGTAGCTACTTATCTCTGCTAATAGTTATTATACATATGAACTAATTACCCGTCACCGATATAACAATATAATGAAATGAAACGATATGAACTTGTTTCTGTTTCCATATTCTTTCAACTTCTGTTGGTAACTGTTAATATTTTTCTTTCTTTTCTGTATATTTTTAGCAATGTTTTGGTCAGATAGTATAATATAATAGATGGTATTGCCACAGGTGAGCACAGGTGATGAGGCAGTTGACCTTTTCTATTTTATCTTGAAGGTAAGAAATATCTGGTCTATTATTGCTACCGTTTTATAATATTTATCCATATAAATATTAAAAAAAACCCCCGGCCTTTCTTCTATGCGTAGGGGTATTTTCGTCCCGTTTCATAGGCGTTTTCCCAATTTAAACGCCTTTTGAAAAAACCTCGGCAAAATTTTCGTCAATCGCCGTTCGGCGAGAGAGATACGGCTAGCACCGGCGTTTGTCCTCGCGCCTAATGGTCCCGTCTCGCCTGCCGAAATCCCGACTTTTCGCGGACCCCCCTAGCCCTTTCTCTAATTTTTACGGCTTCGAGAATCGCTTCACGCGAAAGTTCCGTCCTTTCTCTAATCCTTTAAAATTTTTTTTTTTTTGGAGACAGTACGTCGAGTCCTTCTACGTCTATTTTATCTTTGAAAATCTCGAGTCGCATCCATCTCAACTTCTTTCTCATTTTATCTGCCGATGTGAGATTGCACTAACGAGAGAAGCACCTCCCACGAAAACTGTCAAATTAATTAAACTTCAGATAGGTTATTTTCTAATGAGAAATATTGCTAACGGAAACGATAGTACCGACTGCCAAACACTTCTCATTACCAAAATACTGAAGCGAAATGCTTTTCCAATTAGAATATCGGTAAAAACTAATTTTTCAGGTTAACACGTACAGTTTACGTATTTAACTGTTTCAGGGTCAATTTATTACGGGTGGACGCGGTAGTCTAATGGTATAGTCGAAAGATTACAAACGTCGTAATGCTGATTTTGTATGTTCGAATCAAGCTGAAGGCAATTTTTTTTTGTTACTTTTTAATTCCTATTATTTATTAGTATTAATATTCTTTCTGCAGGTGAAGTTTAGAATTAATTCGTTCATTTTGGCAACCTGTAAAATTCATCATTTTAGCTTACAAAAGTAAATATCAACAATATTAATTTGCTACATAAAATATGACAGCAATATATTTTTGGTTCCATTGATAAAATTGATAAAAATGTTTATTGAAAAATAGATTCTACTTTCAGTACTTAGAAAAATCGTTTAGTATAATTACATCATCATTCGCCAGACACAAAATTTCTTTAATATGTATTTACTTAAAAATCATATTATTTTAGATTAGATGCTTTTGTCACCCGAATGGTGACCCCAGGCCCCCGGTAGGGCTATAGAAATGGGAACGAAAATCGCGGTGAACATTGATAGTGCACTTGCGGCACTCCTGCAATTGCAGGTTACATCGCAGGACTATTGCCCGGTAAATAATTTGTGCCACTGCATTATGCCTTATTAGTAAATTGGATACCTTCTAGTAGTTTACATCTGGATGTTACATGTTCTATTGTTTCAGCAGAGAATTGGTGGCATTTTCTGTATCTATCACTCTTACCTAATTAAAATAATCCTTTATTTTTTTTATAGTTATTTATTGCTGTAACTTGGTCTTCTGTTGCAAATATAAAACCCTCCCTCTGTTCCTGGGTATAATACTGATAATATGTAATAATAATTATGATTATTATACCAAGAAAATATTAGGGAACTCATAAATATAAATGGGCGGGAAAACAAACACGGCAAACAAGTGTCACATTCGGTAATGAAGATCAAACCAACAAATCGCTGTTTTATTATTTAGTTAACCGCGATGTTGTGATCAATTACTACGGCCACAGCGTTAATAAGCGCAAGTACTGAACAATACACAAGTTAACGAAATGCGTTAATTGACTCGTGGCACGCGAAAGCGATATTAAGATGCTCGTTAAGATTACCCGAGGGGTCTCTGCGTGCCCTCCTAAAATTTAAATATAGCCGGGGAATGATGAAATGTTATTTTAGAAAGTCATTAGGTAAAACGAATCAGTTTCGCGGTTTGATTTTTTTTCGTACGAAAAATAGTGATAAATGAGTTATACTTATAGCAAAAAACGCGAATATTATTAACTAGATTTAAAGATTATATCTGTTCACTATCCTTTACGCTTTGGATATTTAATTACTTACTAAGACGCCGTACTCATAGTACGAATACTTACAGATCTAGCTTCATAGTGAATAGGACACCACCAGGTGTTCCGTAGGTTTTTTGTAGCAGATTTGGATTTAGAGTTATAGATAGAGTATGTCTCTATCTTCAACTCTGAATTGAAGAAGAAGGGTCAACCTGAAATATCGACTTATAGTACGAAGCTCCTGGGAGGTGCAAGCCCTAGGGAGCATAAACTTGTTGAGAATCCTGCTTCACGTGATAAGGGACGCAAACATTTCATGTACAACAAACTAAGGCTATACTTTGTTGTCAGAATTTCCATACACGTTCAAATTATACATAATGTAGTTCCCTAATTATTAAGAGGTATCTAAATATTGAAAATGTGACTAAAGGTACAACAAATTGTCGAAGTTTAACGATATTTCTCATTCTGGGCATAATATGTAATAATACTCATTAATCATATTCACAATATAATATATATTCTATAAATACTTAAAGATAACTCATAATAGTGTAGATATTATTTGTAGCAAACCTTGAGTAAATTTTAGGTTCCCAAAAATGTTATCAGCACGATGCTGTGGTTTTCTAATATGTGGCGCGTGCGCCAGGTTTAAGAGAATTATATTATGTATATTTCCTTATAGACAGACTTCATTCACGTTAAGTTTAAAGTGACGTCATTTTCAGTAATTAATTGTTTTCAATATTCGATAAACAAATTACCAATATATTATCATAGCATTTGCCACTTACAAAGAGTTTTATATTTGGCAACCCTTCTCTGCGTTGTCAAGTTTTTATTTATTTATTTAAACTTAACTTAATACTTAAAACTTAAAAACGTCACTTTAAACTTAACGTGAATGAACTCTACCCAGTTGATATAATTGTACCTAAATAAAATATTTTTCTTGGTATATATTCAATATTTCTAGGCAGAATTCGAAAGATAGGTAAAAATTTACACTCGTTGTTTGTCAAAACTTAATGTAATTCAGATAGTAATAATAATATCTCTACCCCTTGTTCTAATCACATTGATTGCCCGAAAATACGCGGAATATTCTATTTATTAAACAACTTTGCTAAGAAAACCTTAATAACCGTTGTCAAAAATTATTTTACTTATGCAAAAACTTTAATAATTACAGTATATAGACAAACTAACGGTACATAAAATGTTTTTGCTGAAATAGTCTTTTTGCCACTATTGATTATCTAGCTACAAGCTAGGTATACAAGCTAGCTCTAGGTATACATTTTTTATTCAAAAGATATTACTAGAATTCTGTTAACAAACTAGTCCCTAACAGATGTTCGATAAAAATGATTAAATCAGGTGTTACCATTATTAACGTACATCAATAAAATATTTCGTAAGTATCATTATTAGTGGTTTAACTGTCATTATGGAGTCTAATAACCATTAGTATATTAATTTACCCTAGGCTAATTAGTCGGTTGCACTAGGTCGGTTGGACTTTTCATAGTTTATGAGTCTGCTGCTGGATAGAGACACTTGTGGGGCCTACTGACAGATTATTGATGGAACTGATGAAGATTCTTCACTACGTGTGGTGTCAATCAATGGTGTCTTTATTAAGAACACACAACCCAAATGGATTGATCATCTGGTGTGATAAAAATTTCGGCGACATTTCCTTATATTTATTAATAAAGTATATATTATAGTTGGTTTCTTTTGGGATTACACCACCTGTAAAATAACAAAAAGCAGAAAACCAGAAGTATACAAATTAATTATTCAAAGTGTATTAACAAGGCAAACTTCTAAAGTTTGCCCCAAAAAACCACTGTATTAACGTGTGATAAAATAATATTTGATATATTGACTAAATTTTATCAGTGGTTTTTCAGTTTTATACAAAATTTTATAATATTACATGTCATATTCTAAAATATGTCCAAATAAAATAGTTATAATAAAAAATTAAAAGAAATTAAACGCTTAACTAGCTTTCGTCTAGACGTTTCGAGTTGATCCTCAACTCTTCTTCTGTAGACTATTTTTATGTTGAGAACTCTTTATATGAACGAGAAGTAGTTCTTGTCAGATTGACATTTTTAATTTAAATTGTCATCACATGCACTGATCACTATGATATTATTAATTTTCCATTGGTAACATCTTTTTGGAGTAGAGGAAGCCATGTTTGATCTATGAATATTGTTTCCGACGAAATACAATTATCACCATTAAGTTTAATGAAAGCACTTTCTTTTAATTTTCTTTTAACCGATTTTTCTTCCTTTTGTAAAACTTTAGCCTGTGTCCAATCAACTCGGTGACCGTTATCCCATACATGTTTTACTAATGTAGACTTATCAACTTGGTAATCCCTAACATAATTTTTATGTTCGCGGATCCTTATTTGTAATGGTCTAGATGTTTCACCAATATAATATTTACCACATTCACAAGGAATCTGGTAAATACAATTTTTTGAATTTTGATCATTATTAATTGGTTTTGTTTTAGTAAGTATTGATCTTAAAGTATTTTTCGTTTTAAATGTCGTTCTTATGTTAAAATCATTACCAAGCCTTTTAAGTCTTTCAGAGATTTCTGCAATATAAGGAATTGTAATGGTTGTTATTGGATTTTCTCTATTTATTCTGGGAATATTATTATTTTGTCTATTTTCAATTTTTATAAATGTTTCCTCAACAAAATCATTAGGATAATTATTTTTCTCTAAGATATTCTTAATAACGTTTTTTTCTTTATTGAAAATATCTGAGGTTGATGATATTAATTTTGCTCTGTCATATAAACATTTAACAATACCTCTTTTGATACTTATGTGATGATTAGAATTAAAATTTAGATATCTATTTGTATTGGTCTTTTTTCTATATAAATTAGTTTCAAAATTTAATTGTGATTTTGTTATTAATACGTCTAAAAATGGTAGTTTATTATCATTTTCAATTTCTATTGTAAATTTTATAGTTGTTTCTTTGCTGTTAAGAAAATTTAGAAAATTATTTAAACTATCATGGCTATGGGGCCATATTGAAAATATGTCATCTACATATCTCCACCATACTTTTGGTTTATTAACATAATTTTTAACATAAGTTTCTTCAAAATATTCCATAAAAATATTGCTCATTATCGGAGATAGTGATGATCCCATAGCCATTCCAAAATCTTGTTGAAAAAAATCATTTTGTAGTTGAAAATAGGTAGTTTTTATGCAAAGTGTTAGTAATTCCATAATAGTATTTATGTTTAGTTTGGTCCTATTGTTTAAAGTATTATCATTTTCTAATCTTTCTTTAACAATAGATAGTGTTTTATCAACAGGAACATTTGTAAATAAACTGACTACATCGAAGCTTACTAATAAATCATTAGAATCAAGTTGGATAGTTTTTAGTTTTTCTAGAAAATGAGGTGTATTTTTTATAAATGAGTCTGTGTTATTTGATAAAGGATTTAAAATATTTAGTAGAAATTTTGCAAGGTTTTGGCTTGGAGAACCAATAGAGCTAACTATAGGCCTAAGTGGATTGTTAGGTTTGTGAATTTTAGGTAATCCATAAAAATGTGGAGGTTTACTATTATGTGGTGTAAGTAGTTTCCTTTCTCTGTCAGTAAAATTGTGTTTATGTTTAAAAAGTGTTTTATATATTTTAGTTTCAATTGATTTCGTTGGGTCTTTGTTTAATTTTGTGTAATGGCCTTCATTTATAAGATTTAAAATTTTATTATCATAATCTATTGTATCCATTATTACTGTAGCATTTCCTTTATCAGCAGGTAAAATTTTAATGTTTTTATCAGTTTTTAATGATTTTATCGATAATTTTTCTTCTTTGGTGATGTTAGTTTTAATTTTTAAAGGTTTTTCAAGAATAATTTTGCTACGAATTTTGTATTCGTTAGAAATGTTTTCGGGTAATTTTTGACAGCCTTCTTCAATTGCTGTAATGATATCTAAAGTTGGTATCTCTTTTGGTGTTACGGCAAAATTTAAACCTTTTGATAAAACAAGCTGCTCTGATGTATTTAATGTTTTTGATGATAAATTTATTACAGTTCTGTTGATAAATGATTGATTATTTTTAATTTGTTCAAGTTGTTTTTCTTGTTTTTCTTTAATAAGGTATTTAAATTTTTTAATTTGTGTTTGTTTGGTATTTTGATATATTCTATTATAAGAATTACTCACACAATCATTGATACGGTTAAAATCATCATTATTTACGATATTTAAGATACTATTATCAAGATTATTTATATAGTTGGTTAAATTTACCTTTTGGTGTCTGTGATATTGTATTCGTTCTCTTACCAGACTTTCCTCCGCTTTTCTTATGATTCTTTGTGCTTTTAAACTATTTATGGTTGTTTTTATTCGTAATCCTTTTGGAATTAAGTTATTTTCTCGACATTTGTATAAAAATGTCAAACTGTTATTTGAATTTGCTAATTTCTTGTATGTTACTTCTAATTTTTTAAAATTTTGGATAGTATTAGGCCCATACCTTTCTTGTAGATAATGTCTGTAACTTATTTGTGGTGTATTTTGACGATTCATAGTTGGTTTCTTTTGGGATTACACCACCTGTAAAATAACAAAAAGCAGAAAACCAGAAGTATACAAATTAATTATTCAAAGTGTATTAACAAGGCAAACTTCTAAAGTTTGCCCCAAAAAACCACTGTATTAACGTGTGATAAAATAATATTTGATATATTGACTAAATTTTATCAGTGGTTTTTCAGTTTTATACAAAATTTTATAATATTACATGTCATATTCTAAAATATGTCCAAATAAAATAGTTATAATAAAAAATTAAAAGAAATTAAACGCTTAACTAGCTTTCGTCTAGACGTTTCGAGTTGATCCTCAACTCTTCTTCTGTAGACTATTTTTATGTTGAGAACTCTTTATATGAACGAGAAGTAGTTCTTGTCAGATTGACATTTTTAATTTAAATTGTCATCACATGCACTGATCACTATGATATTATTAATTTTCCATTGGTAACATCTTTTTGGAGTAGAGGAAGCCATGTTTGATCTATGAATATTGTTTCCGACGAAATACAATTATCACCATTAAGTTTAATGAAAGCACTTTCTTTTAATTTTCTTTTAACCGATTTTTCTTCCTTTTGTAAAACTTTAGCCTGTGTCCAATCAACTCGGTGACCGTTATCCCATACATGTTTTACTAATGTAGACTTATCAACTTGGTAATCCCTAACATAATTTTTATGTTCGCGGATCCTTATTTGTAATGGTCTAGATGTTTCACCAATATAATATTTACCACATTCACAAGGAATCTGGTAAATACAATTTTTTGAATTTTGATCATTATTAATTGGTTTTGTTTTAGTAAGTATTGATCTTAAAGTATTTTTCGTTTTAAATGTCGTTCTTATGTTAAAATCATTACCAAGCCTTTTAAGTCTTTCAGAGATTTCTGCAATATAAGGAATTGTAATGGTTGTTATTGGATTTTCTCTATTTATTCTGGGAATATTATTATTTTGTCTATTTTCAATTTTTATAAATGTTTCCTCAACAAAATCATTAGGATAATTATTTTTCTCTAAGATATTCTTAATAACGTTTTTTTCTTTATTGAAAATATCTGAGGTTGATGATATTAATTTTGCTCTGTCATATAAACATTTAACAATACCTCTTTTGATACTTATGTGATGATTAGAATTAAAATTTAGATATCTATTTGTATTGGTCTTTTTTCTATATAAATTAGTTTCAAAATTTAATTGTGATTTTGTTATTAATACGTCTAAAAATGGTAGTTTATTATCATTTTCAATTTCTATTGTAAATTTTATAGTTGTTTCTTTGCTGTTAAGAAAATTTAGAAAATTATTTAAACTATCATGGCTATGGGGCCATATTGAAAATATGTCATCTACATATCTCCACCATACTTTTGGTTTATTAACATAATTTTTAACATAAGTTTCTTCAAAATATTCCATAAAAATATTGCTCATTATCGGAGATAGTGATGATCCCATAGCCATTCCAAAATCTTGTTGAAAAAAATCATTTTGTAGTTGAAAATAGGTAGTTTTTATGCAAAGTGTTAGTAATTCCATAATAGTATTTATGTTTAGTTTGGTCCTATTGTTTAAAGTATTATCATTTTCTAATCTTTCTTTAACAATAGATAGTGTTTTATCAACAGGAACATTTGTAAATAAACTGACTACATCGAAGCTTACTAATAAATCATTAGAATCAAGTTGGATAGTTTTTAGTTTTTCTAGAAAATGAGGTGTATTTTTTATAAATGAGTCTGTGTTATTTGATAAAGGATTTAAAATAATTATCCTAATGATTTTGTTGAGGAAACATTTATAAAAATTGAAAATAGACAAAATAATAATATTCCCAGAATAAATAGAGAAAATCCAATAACAACCATTACAATTCCTTATATTGCAGAAATCTCTGAAAGACTTAAAAGGCTTGGTAATGATTTTAACATAAGAACGACATTTAAAACGAAAAATACTTTAAGATCAATACTTACTAAAACAAAACCAATTAATAATGATCAAAATTCAAAAAATTGTATTTACCAGATTCCTTGTGAATGTGGTAAATATTATATTGGTGAAACATCTAGACCATTACAAATAAGGATCCGCGAACATAAAAATTATGTTAGGGATTACCAAGTTGATAAGTCTACATTAGTAAAACATGTATGAGATAACGGTCACCGAGTTGATTGGACACAGGCTAAAGTTTTACAAAAGGAAGAAAAATCGGTTAAAAGAAAATTAAAAGAAAGTGCTTTCATTAAACTTAATGGTGATAATTGTATTTCGTCGGAAACAATATTCATAGATCAAACATGGCTTCCTCTACTCCAAAAAGATGTTACCAATGGAAAATTAATAATATCATAGTGATCAGTGCATGTGATGACAATTTAAATTAAAAATGTCAATCTGACAAGAACTACTTCTCGTTCATATAAAGAGTTCTCAACATAAAAATAGTCTACAGAAGAAGAGTTGAGGATCAACTCGAAACGTCTAGACGAAAGCTAGTTAAGCGTTTAATTTCTTTTAATTTTTTATTATAACTATTTTATTTGGACATATTTTAGAATATGACATGTAATATTATAAAATTTTGTATAAAACTGAAAAACCACTGATAAAATTTAGTCAATATATCAAATATTATTTTATCACACGTTAATACAGTGGTTTTTTGGGGCAAACTTTAGAAGTTTGCCTTGTTAATACACTTTGAATAATTAATTTGTATACTTCTGGTTTTCTGCTTTTTGTTATTTTACAGGTGGTGTAATCCCAAAAGAAACCAACTATGAATCGTCAAAATACACCACAAATAAGTTACAGACATTATCTAAAGTATATATTATATGTATTTTAAAAGATATATTAAAAGATTAATTTACTAGGATTTTAGCATATCCATTAAGCGTTATTGGATTAATTGATTGTTGTAAAACAACAAATTAGTAGTAATTACTTGTCTTTATTAATTTTAGTTATTGCAATATGTAAACGGTGGTATTATATTGATCAATCCAATCAATAATCGGACTAAAGAAAGTGTAATGCAGTGTTTGCAAATTTATAATTATCTGGCTATAATTTTCTCCTGTTTGTAAATTAATAAACTTTATTCTTTCCTCGGTTACTAAAACCCTTATCGTTAAGAGGTCTTGACAGTTTTAAATAGTGTCCAAAAGCTTGTGAGAGGTATCAAAATCTTTATTTTGACATTTTTTAAACTAATCTATTTATATAGCGTCGTCAAAGAACTAACAGCAAAGGTTGAATGGGTCTCTTAAGAGGTAAATAGTTGCCTACCTCACCACATGCGAGAAATATGGCATGCTTGAAAGTTTTTTCTCCTTGTAAAGCAATTTATTTCAATAGCAATATGCCATGTCATTAAACTGATAAATATTTAAATTGTCCTCAACCTCTGATGTTGATCCTTTCTCGGGTATAAAAAGATAACGCAAAGTACTTAAATTAGGTACATATTTTGTGGACGATATTAATTATTCAATTCCAATACAACCGTTTGACACCATTTCATTGAATATTCTAAAGGTGTAGGGTAGAAATAGTCGGTTCAACAACTCATACAGCATACAAATGGTCATTTCGGACAACCTATATAGGTTTCACTCGAGGGATATTATTCATATAACTGTAATTATAGAAAGACACGTCACACTTAAATATAAATAACTTTATGCAAACCGAACCCTCTTCAAAATGGTTCTGGACAAAAACTCTACGAACTGAAACATAGCGTGTTGGTGTAAAGTAAGAACATATCAGTGGGTTATGAAATATAGTAGTTTTGGCGTATTACTAAGTTCGCGTTAGTATATATACCGTTGATAAATAACTTCACAATTTTTGCTATTCCAATATTTTCCTATGATTTTGTTTACATGTTCTTGTGAATAATCTTAAGAATATGAAAGAAGTATTAACTAAAACTCAGCCGGTTAATTTATACTACACACATATATAGTGTCGTTTGGGATATGAAGTATACGTATGGGGCAACTCCACACCGTCTGAATTTTTTTTTATTAAACTAAACCGCATTCTACGGTAAATAGCAGGACTTTAGTCTCTTCAGTCATTCAGGACTGCTTTCAGTGAAAGTAAGATCCTTACACTAACATATCTGTTTATTTTGGAAATGTGTGTTTATATGTTTTTAAAAACAGGAGTTTGTTTTCATTGAATAGTGATGTTCACTAATTCAGTACCAGTTACAAACATGAAATAGACGTACGTTGATGATGAAAGAATGATTGAAAACCTTTTAGCATATCTGTTATCTAATAAACAGGTTCAGCCAAATGTAAAATTAACTATGGAAGCAATTTCATGCACGAAGCTGGATACTGGATTCATATTTAGTTCATATTGTACAGTGTGCTTCATATTCGAGTGTTTGTATTTTGTATGGGGATCTTGCTTATTATTAAAGATAGAGGGTTTAAATTCGGCAAAATTGCGGAATTTTCCGCTTAGAAGGATGTTGCAAAGAAAATATTTTTATCTACATTCGTTTGCGGGATACGGCAAAAAACATTTTTTTTTTATTTTGGTTTTCTTATAACTCTGTTAATTCTTAAAATTTCCACATTTCCTTTGCACATTGTTAATACAATTTTTAATTTTGCTTTTGATGCTCCATTAATATTTCAATAAAACGTTGGTTTTTAATACCATCATCAACTTTATTGTATTAAAGTTTCATCCATTGACGATGCTGGTTCAAGAGTTACATAAAGATGATTTTCATGAGTGACTTTTAGTGAGCGACTTCTACTGAACCCAAATCTTCTCTACAATATTTGTTTTTCAGACAAATGTTCATTTATGTTGAATGACGAAGTGAATAGACACAATTGCTACTGGAGTGATACTAATTCTCATTTAGTCAGGGAATTTCATACTCAGACTCCTCAAAAATTAAATGTTTGGGCCGGAATTTTCGTCGACCATCTTGTTCGATTGTTTTTTATTCAAGCAAATCTCGATGGAAACATCTATTTATAATTACTGGGCGACACGATTGACCTTATGATAACAGAAATTTTAGACAGTGAGGACAATTTAATACAAAATGATATAACTTTCCAACAAGATGGCTCACACCCCTCACTGTGCTGTTGCTGTGCGGCAATTTTTGGCCACGTCCCGCCGAATGGCCACCAAGATCACCTGACGTATCCCCTTTGGACTTTTTCCTGTGGGGCCATTTGAAATCGCGAGTGTCCGCCACGCAGCCTGAAACACTAGAGGTGTTGCGTCAGAGAATTGTGGAAAAATACCAATTAATAACACTGGATGTCTTTAGCAATGTTCGAACAGAATTTGAAAATAGACTCTATTGTTGTTTGCAAGTTAACGGGGGTCATTTTGGGGAATACATTAAATGAAACTTGTTTTTGTTTTGCTTCAGCTTTGTTAATTTGTGACTGTTTCTTTTGTAAACTGATCGACACATCAAAAAATGTGATGTGGTTGTGTACTGAATAGAAAGCGAATGTCGGCTTGTCAACTTTTTGTTTTTAGCCAATAACTCTGTCAAATCTCAACCGATTCCCAAAAACGATGCACCAGTGGATTCGCAAAGAAAATGGCTTTTAAATGATGTGTTAGGAGTAGGGTAGTTCCATTTGAAATTTTAAAGTTGTGGTCGCTAGGGAATAGAGGGATGAACATATCAAGTTGGCTTGGCTGTCAAAAATGTTGCCCCCACGAACGGAAATTGATGAATCTCGGCGAATTAAAAAAATTTTTTTTTCGGTTTTATAGGGGGGGGGTCAAGTTTTCGTTGAAAGACCCTGTATATTACTTACCACTGAGTTTGAATTATTTATCTCATAAGCTCATTGTTCAATTTATAAACAATAAAACATTATTGTCACAAGCAAATATTTTCAATTCAATGATTAAAGTATTAAAATACGTATTTTTTATTGAAGCTTTTATGAATCAGCCATTTATTTAACTACTTAAAAATTCGATGAAATGCAATTTGTTCGTAAATGCCATGTAGGTCCAGTATAAATGTGGTTGCTTATGCTTCCGCCTAATTGCCAGTTTATGCTTACACGCCAAACAGTGGACCAAACGCTGCTCTGCATCCAATTGCATATTCAAAGTTGCATGTATATTAAGTGGATAAACAAAGCTCACTTACCTAGTGTTATTCCAGATAATGTCATTGTATAGATTAAAAACATTCGCTTTAAGTAACATTGAGCGAGCATTTTTACTCGAAAGGCTGTTCAAAGCAATATTTTCTCTTGATGTAAATTTTCTTGGGAAATTATAATTTTATTCAAAATTATTTTTATATTAGAATCGAAAAGACATCGAAGGATGTAGTTTTAAGGAAGCCGAAATTGTTTTGAAAAATAAGGGGGCTGGTGATAAGTTGATATTACGATCCAATGTAGGAACTTTTTGCATTATTTGATGTTACCTCCTTATAGTTTTGGTAGAAATAAAAAAGTTGACATTATCGATGTGGGCATTTTAGCAGACAGGATTAATATAAGTGTTGCAATGTCAAAAAATTGTACCTAAACATGTATCTCTAGTAGGTGTTGTAAATGTATCTGTGGATTTTTCTATCAAACTTAACATTGTAGATTTACCTAAGATTAAGAGATTTGTACATCTATTTACAAAACATAGATGAATATATTTTAATATCAGGCCAATAGCGATGTCATGTGGTCTATCTTAATTCGCGAACAAGGGGAAATTTTAATTAAAAAGATAAAAATTACAACAACAATCAATTCCTGAAACATTTGGACTGTTCTATGGGTGCCTAGTTTTGTATTATTCGGACCTAATGACTGACTACTATTGGACAATACGCCTTTGTAAAAAAGCGTCAAAAGCTTTAAAATAATCTCTATAAGGCGTTAAAAATTAGAAGTTCAGTAAATGTATCGATATATTTTTTAATTCCTAAACATAAACCTTTCACCGTTATCGATGACATTTTGTATAAAGAGCCCTTACCATAAACATCTCTAAATCTGATCAATAAGGCCTATACAATCAACTTCTATTCTTTTCTTTTATTTTTATATTCAAGTCATATTTCTGTTGTCATTTAGTAAAATGTTTTTTAAAATGTCGATATCAAATCGATTTTATATTTTAGGGGTGAGTGAGACACTCTGCATATATCTATAATAACTCATGCAAATTAGTAGATATAGGCGATATAGACGACTTTGTGTTATAATAATGTATGAAAGTATTTATTTGTGGCATTGTTTAATTACTCTTATTTATTTGGGTATTATGCTACCACTGAAAAATACAAATAATTAATAATCCACCTCTGCGCCGACGGATGAGTCAAAAGGTTGTTTTTTTTTTTTAATATGTTGGCCTAATCAAGAAATTTCAGACTAAAAAACAGATTAACAATGTATAATATTAAAAACATGACTTAAAATGTTTCGAAAACTTATGCGTTTTCGTTATCAAAACTTTAAGTTTTATTGACATACAGAATAGTACGACAGTTTAATGTTGTATATGGTTAATCTGCTTTTTGGTGTGATATTTCTCGATTAGGCAAACATATTTCCAAACAAAATCCAACTTTTGACTGATCCGTTGGCGCACAATTTGATTATTAATTTTCTGTATTTTTCAGTAATGGCATAATACCCAAATAAATAAGAGTAATTCGTATTATAATGTCTGTTACGTTTACGTTAACGTTACGTGGCACGTTTTCATGATGTAGGTTAAAAGTTTAGTATTACATTTATACTGGGTGAGACAATACGAAGTTGATTCATAGTTTTTTTGGGATTACACCACCTATAAAAATAACAAAAATCAGGAAACTAGAAGTATATAAATTAAATATTCAGAGTGCAGTATCAAGGAAAACTTTAAAAGTTTGCCTTGATACATATAAGATACAAACACATATACAGGGCGCCCTATTTATTGACCCGTTGCATGGGTAACTTTTTTATTAGTAGAGATACAAAAACGCTTAAATGAGCAAATTAGTGAAGTTTCGTATTAGTAATTCTACGGTAAGGCGAAAAATTATATACGGGGGAAGGTTGAAAAGTTATTGACAAAAAATGAAAAATCCAACTTTTCTATTATCCCTCGTAGCTCGTTCATTTGAAGAGTTAGAGAAAAACGCTTCACATGTTTTTTGCAGTATTTTTCATGTAAAATGACATGCACTTGCTACTTTTTATATATTTCTTAAAATGGTTGAGAATCACAGTAAAATATATTTTTTTTAAATGTAATGGATAGGTGGCTGTGACATTAACCGAAAGTCCCCTTTTTTCTCTTTCAGATGATATAACATAGTCCATATTTTATCCTTACAAAAGTAATAATAATCGTTGTTTTTAAAGAAAGTTTATTGTCACATCAAGAATGCTATGGATTATGGAACAAAAGAATGTTTTGAGAACAGAAATTATTAATTAATTAATTATATTGAAGTAAATGTTCGAAATGACCACCATCCTGTTGGATACATAGTAAGCAACGTTTCTGGATACTTCTTAAAACATTATTTATTGTATGTCCATGTATGCTTCTAATTGCATCTTGAATCCTGACTTTTATATCCTCTATATCTAGAGGAGCTGTCACATAAACTTTGTCTTTCAATAACCCCCAAAGAAAGAAATCTAAGGGGGTCAAATCAGGTGTTCGCGCTGGCCAGTCGATATCCATTCTATTTCCTATAACATTATCAAACTGTTCATGTAAATATTGTTTTACCTCGCGGGAATTATGCGCAGGTGCTCCATCGTGTTGGAAGTATTTAAGATTTATAAAAATATGAAGTGGTAATTCATTTAAATATTCCTCTGTTAGAGTATTCCTTAGAAAATGAAGGTAATTATTCGCATTCAAATTATCTTCGTAAAAATATGGGCCAATAATTTTGCCACAAAAAATTCCACACCACACATTTATCCCAAATTGACGTTGATTTCTTCTTTCAGAAACAAGATGTGGATTTTCTCGGCACCACATTATGTTATTATGGCGGTTAAAAATACCATTGTTGGTAAATCTACTTTCATCACTGAATAAAATCTTTTTCCAGAAGTCTAGATCCTCTTCGCATTTTGAAATGTACCATCGACAAAATGTCATCCTTCTTTGATTATCAGCTGGATATAAAGTATTGCATATGGAATAATGATAAGGCTTTAAATTGTTACCTTTTAAAATAGCTCTTACAGTTTCCTTGGAAGTGTTGCAGTGATGTGCAATTTCTGCAGTTGAAGAATCAGGTTTAAAATTTACATAAGCCAAAACATTTATTTCAGTGTCTTCATTGAAGTTTCTTTCATCCTTAGGCTTTGAAAAAGAACCGTATAATCGTATATTATTTTCCAGCTGTCTAAATATTCTATGATGGGGTTGTCTTCGTTCCATGTAAGTT
This sequence comes from Pogonocherus hispidulus, assembly GCA_963924545.1. Lineage (NCBI taxonomy): Eukaryota > Metazoa > Arthropoda > Insecta > Coleoptera > Cerambycidae > Pogonocherus > Pogonocherus hispidulus. Next base: position 42,157,514 of record OZ004698.1, on the reverse strand, counting down.
TCAAAATAAAGATTCGCTGCAGCTTGTGCATCTCGATTTTGGTTATAATAACAAAATAGCATATCATTTTTCTCTTCGTTAGTGTACATATTTGCAACACTATTATTTTGTATGAAGTATTAATAATAAACAATAAACTACTTAACAAAAACTAAAAATGTCACTTATGATCTGTCAATAATTAACCTCTTAAGGGCTGCATTTGAAAAAAAATTGTGTAAAAAATCAATAGTGTGAAAAACGGGATCAGAAGATGAATAAATACAAATAATAAAAGTCAAAACGTTTATTTTTTCATTTTACAAAAAATATATATCAATGTTCCTAATATGGAACAATGGTCTCTATATTTATATATGGAATTCTGCAAAACAGTTACGTTTCTTATTAATGCATAGATATATATTACATTTTGTACAATAGAAATATGTTTTGAGACCACAATTAGGTTTTTTGCAACGTTGCCTCTGTTCCTTTTCACAAGGAAAGTGTGCTACCTGATCTTTCCTAACATCAACTTGGGGTATGGGTTTTGTTCGACTGTGTTTCCTTTTCATTTCAATTTCTCTGTCAATACTACCACTGCTTGGTCTTCCCCTTTTTCTTTTATCGTCTTTTTTTTCTAAAAGAGAAAGGCCTTCTGCAACCTCAGCACGAAAAGCTAGGGAATCTAAAATATCTTTGTTCCCTAAACCAGCTCTTATCATATCAGCCCTATATCGTAACCAGGCTGTAACAAGTGCTGTGTCAACAAAATGAAAAAAAATTCTCAGATACCATTTACGGCTTCTAAGCCCTATTCTATAATAAGAAATAAGACCATCTAGTAGATCTACCCCACCCATAAAATGATTATATTGTCTAACCATATTTGGGCGCTGAACATCAATTTTTGACTTGATTTTTCTGTCAAACCGTTGAACGATGTCAACAGGTTGTGACCCACAAAATGTACTTACTAAATGTACACTTTTATTATCAAACCACTTTATAGCAAAAATATCTATGTTGTTTATGGTAGTTTTGTATTCTTCGAAGGTTCCCCTCCCCTTCTTTTTCATTTCTCTGTCGTTTGTAAATTCTAAACCAGGAATTCGATCCTTCCTAACAGTGCCCATGCAATAGATTCCATCCTCAGAGAGACTGATAAGAAGTTTCAAAGATGTGAACCAATTGTCAAAAAATAATAAATAATTTTTTTGTTGGGGTATAATAGATGCCAGACGTAGTACTATATTCCCACTGGCTCCAATGTCTTCTTTCCCAGGAGCTGGCAGTATCTTCCCTGTATAAACTTCAAAGTTGTAGATCAAGCCATTACTATCACATAAAACGAAGATTTTATATCCCCATTTATTGGGTTTCTTCGGGTTATATTGTTTTAGTGAAGATGCCCCCTTGTATGGCACAATTTGTTCATCTATACACAATTTTTGTGGTTTTTCTTGACTTACGAACTTCTGTTGCAAATAATCTAGAAAAGGTCTTAGCTTGAATAATTTATCTCTGTTTATGTCATTTCGATCTTTTGGTAGGTTCTCGTTGTTGTTGAAATGTATGCTCCTTTTTATTTCCTCCCATCTTTTTCGCGACATAGCATCAGCAACCTGTGGAATTCTACAGGCGGAACTCCAGTAAAGTCGATGTCTAGGTAAGCCGAATATAGACATATATATGACAGTACCAATAAAAGTTTCTAATTCTGACCGTGTGAGGTTTAGAGGTTTGGTTATATTAACTTGGCAAGCATATAAGTTGCTTTGTTCAGTTATCATATTGAGTAGCTCTTCTGAAAAAAATAATTGAAAATAATGTATGGGTCGCCCGATCTCTGGCTCTTCTTGAAAGTCTTCTAATGTAAACTGTGGTTCACACAAAGGTTCACCTTCCTGTACTTTAGCCCAGTTGTATTTTTGTCGTCCATTACTAGTTAGATTACTTAGTGGCTCTTCGTTGTCTGATTCGGAAGATGAATCATCGTTGTTGTCACTATGTACATCTCCGGTAACTAATCTGGTTGGTATGTATTCTTCATCAGAAGAGTCACTCAGATTTTCGTCTTCGCTTCCGCTTGGAAAATCATCCATATTACACTAAAAACAAAAAAAGAAGAGGTAAATTATACACTGAATGCCCGTTGTTCCATATTAGGAACTAATGGAATCTTGAAAGCAAACGACCATTGTTCCTGATTTGGTACATTGGAAATTTTCGATAACAGCATCCCATACAAAAAAAAATATTTACTTATTTTACTTTTAAAGTATATTATACTAGTTAATAACTCACCTGTAATTATTTCTCGGTCCTATATTGAAAACAACTTGGCAAAAACTGACACATAAACACTGCACTTGTCAGCTACACAGCAGAATGGAATTCTATAATGGCCGACTTGATAATTCACTTCTTCTAGTACTAAACAGATGGCGCAAGAGGTTTGTTCTGTGTAAATATTCAATGTTCCAACTTAGAACCAGCGGTCTATTATGAAAAATGTACCCATATTATATTTTTCTTATACATGTCAAGCAGTAAGTTTCAATGTTCCTATCTAGGAACATGGGACGTTAAGAGGTTAAATGCCAACTAGACGTTTTTAAAAATATCAGGAATCTTATTTTTTGTTTTATTTCCATAGCATTCTTGATGTGACAATAAACTTTCTTTAAAAACAACGATTATTATTACTTTTGTAAGGATAAAATATGGACTATGTTATATCATCTGAAAGAGAAAAAAGGGGACTTTCGGTTAATGTCACAGCCACCTATCCATTACATTTAAAAAAAATATATTTTACTGTGATTCTCAACCATTTTAAGAGATATATAAAAAGTAGCAAGTGCATGTCATTTTACATGAAAAATACTGCAAAAAACATGTGAAGCATTTTTCTCTAACTCTTCAAATGAACGAGCTACGAGGGATAATAGAAAAGTTGGATTTTTCGTTTTTTGTCAATAACTTTTCAACCTTCCCCCGTATATAATTTTTCGCCTTACCGTAGAATTACTAATACGAAACTGCACTAATTTGCTCATTTAAGCGTTTTTGTATCTCTACTAATAAAAAAGTTACCCATGCAACGGGTCAAGAAATAGGGCGCCCTGTATATAAGATACAAACTAAATTTTTTCTCAATATCGACCACAATTTAAAAACCATTCGTTATTTTTTCGGAATACTGTGAGAAGTAGGCATATTTTTGTATGTTACAGTTTAAGTATAAGCTATAATATACAGGGTATCTATTTAAAAACGAGCAATGTTGTAACTCTGTAAGTATGGACCTAAAAAAGGTATAAAACATTTCTCAAGTCCATCAGTATGACCACAAAAATGACCTTCCTCAGCAACCCCTGGAACTGTAGCCACCCCCACTAATTTTTTGAAATGGCAACACCTCCTTTGTGATATCTCATTGGAAAGCTCTTGGAAATTGCTATTTAACAGTACTAAACAAAATACTTAAACAAAGTACTTAATTTTTGAGAAATACGCAAAATAAATTTTTGAATTATTTATTTCAATTTTTCGTTATATATATCAAAATTAAACCTATTTGGTGCAAATAAAGTTGTAATAACATTCGTAAAAAACTGAAGAACACAAATTATTCTAACAAAAGTATAATAAACAGTAAAAGCATAAATAAACAAATGTTCAACAATAATCAGATCACTTTAATTTTTAGGTTTTTAAATTAATGAGAGTAATTTTGAGCATTTACTTTAAAGCGCTATAAATTAAAGTGTTCTGATTATTGTTGAACAATTTGTTTATTTATACTTTTTTTATTTATTATACTTTTGTTAGAATTATTTTGTGTTCTCCAGTTTTTAAGAATGTTTTTGCAACCTTAAACCTTGTTTAGTACTGTTACAAGAGCTTTCCAATGGGGTATTACAAAGGGGGTGTTCCCATTTAAAAAAATTCAGTTGGGGTGGCTTTAGCCCCAGGGTAGTGAAGGTCATTTTTGTGGTCATACTTGATTCCCCCCACATACCCTAGAAACGGTTTTGAGAAATTTTGTTATATCTTTTTTTGGTCCATACTTACAGAGTATTGCTCGTTTTTAAATAGATACCCTGTATAAGTTTAAATTAAATATAATGAGTTTATTCCATAATAATTAACAGATTTATATTTATTTTATTATTCTGTGACATCACTAATCATACAGACTTTATAAATTTCTTAAAAATCACAAATAAGTAAGTTATCTGTCATACTGACGAAGAAGAGTAAATTGCAAGTTAATAAACTCTACAGAATATATCCCAAATCATCCAATATGTTTCCAGATTCCCGCGGCGAATGTGTTCTTGAGTTTACACACGTTCCCGCTTTATTATTTATTTGAAGTAATAACCATTTATTTCACGGTCTATTGATTTATCGTTCATCCGTTAATAAGATATATTTACCCTATATATAAAAAATAAATGTCCACGTAATTTTCAATCTGAAAGTCCTTACAATAAAAAAGCGAACTATTTAGTTTTACTGGGACTGGGTGAATAAGAAATAATCATAAAATGTCTTGGAAATGGCAGTAATTTATATATCTAGCCTAAAAAAGTTTTTATTTCTCTAGTTTTAAGAAATGCGAATGGCATTTTCAGATCCTTCTGGATGTGAGGGTTCAGCCGAAATGCCATTACTTATAAGCGATATTATAAAAAATGTGTATGAGTGACCCTAAACTATCTTTCAACTAAATTTGTAGAAAATCTGTGGTTTTCATTGTTTTCATAAATTATGGTAGAATTGGTAGTGTTGTCTAGAAATACATACTTTATATGCAAAGTGGACTCTTTATTTTTCTATTCTTTAATCCTCGTTGTATCTTTGATTCTTCATATATATTTTTATACAATTTAAGAGAAAATTAACATTAGTAGTTGATTTTAGAAATAAATAAGTCTTAAGTAACTTTTAATGCTGAGCAACATGACATGTGATTCAGTAAAAAATTTTAAATCATCGAAAAAACGAAACTTGAGAGATAGGAAATTACATTAAGTGAATTTTCTTATTAGTTTACTCTTTTTGGTTTTGATGTAACAACCGGTTATGTCTTTAGGTTTTGTTTATTATTAAATAAACTATTAGAAAATTAATGTTATGACTTTTTATTTTTCACGCACAATATTTCTGACACTCTTTTTTAAGTATTTTAAATTAGGTCTAATTCTGACACCTCCCGTTTTTAGTAAAAAAAATGAAAGTAATTGAACCGTTCGTCTTCTTTTAAGGGTCTAATTGCAAAAATTCTTGTGTTTTAATATTTCTCTGTGACTTACAACGACTTTTGTGCAGACTCTGATTGATGACCATGTTCTTTCTGTAGATTGCAATGTACTCACCGTTCGATTGGAGTATCTTGAACTTGAACATCTTGAATCTGGTTGTTCTGGGTAAAATTGGTAGATCAAAGGTATCTACAATGATGGTATAAGAATCTTCACAACTGTTATCTTTAGTATAACGTGCGGAAGTATTTGATTAGTAGTAGATTACTGCGTTCCTTTTAACTACTCTTCCCGGCAACCAATTTCGTGACGAATTACCTATACAGGGTGTTTCATTAAGGGTGGCGAGGTACCATATATCAAGAACTAATAGTCGTAGAGCTTCGGGGAAAAAAGTTTCCCCGAAACTTTAATATCATTACTTTGGTGGTATTTTTTTGACACCTTATGTTTGGACATTTTTCCGCAAATCGCCTTTTTTAATCTGACCATAGCAGTTACGCCCCCTTGCGGTAGAGTTAGGAACTTTAAAACTATTTCCAGCAATTTCCCTTGGTCACTTTTCTTAGGAAACTTTTTTCCCCGAAGCTCTAGGACTATTAGTTCTTGATATATGGTACCTCGCCACCCTTAATGAAACACCCTGTATATAAAGTGAACCAAATCATCAATGTTAAAATTTCAGTTACGTGTTCCGTTTTTTTTTTTATTAAATTGAGCTTCCATTTTAAGATTTCTTTCATCTGATCGAATCGAAGGTGGGAAGAGAAGATCTAATGTTGTTCGGGGTTTTCGTCCTAGAAATATCTCGGCTGCTTCTTTTCCATCAAGAATTTAACGGTTTGAAATAGTTTTGTACGTAGTCAAGAAAATTTGAATAATTTCTTGAAAGTGTCACTTTTATTCTCTTCACCAAAATGTTCTGTCGTTAGGTTTACTTCATTATTAAATAAAGTATAAGCAGATTAGTGTCAGACATTTTACTATTTACAATATTTTTGACACTATTTTCTGTCACATCCGTTACTTTCATTACAATTCTCAGATTAATATTTTAAATTAGATAGAATCCAAAACAATCCGATAAAGAACATATTTTCTGCGCCGTATAATATGAATATAAAGCTTAATTTGACTCGACATTTAATATAATTTATAATAAATTGCCAATAGATTATATTATCGCTATAATATATTGAAGAATTCCTTGTATTAACTAAAATATACATTCTCAAGCTCGCCCTGTCGGCGTTCAAGAAGAAAAAAGGATGCATAATCAATTTCCCCCTTCAACACTAACCATGCATATTTAAGATTTAAACTGTGCACTCCCGAAGAGAAATGGCTATGCCAGATCTTGTCCTAATATTTGCACATTCGCCTTGCTGAAAAACGTGTAATTTTTCTAGCTTTGTTTTGGAGTGTATTCAGAATGTATTCGACGCCCCTTTACCGATGCGTCATAATGTGAGAAAACAGGGGCGTCGGGAGAAAGTACCTAGAAATTTTCCACCGACTAGAAGTCGAGGAAGTAATTGTGAAAACAGAAAGATGTTTAAAAAAAATTAATTAATAGAAATATTAGTGCCTATAACTATTATCCACTTGTAGTACTAACCAAGTATTCTATTTTGTGCGTTTTCTGAGTAAAATTAAGGGGAAAAGCTTTACAGCATGTGAAGGATCAGCTTGCTGTCAGTTGGGGTTTTTAATTTTTCCGAACCAAAATTATAATTCTGACCCTAGAAAAGCTAGATCAATACCTACTATTAAGCAAAAATAGACTTTTCAATAGAGTTCCTGAAATATATCTAATTCCAATATAAAATCATTAACGGATATATTTTTTTCAGAATTTATCTACTGTGACAATCAGTAACTTTTATTTATTTGATTCAGTACACTGAGAGAAGATATGCACCAGGTTAAGTTGGGTCAGTCGGTCCATAATGTGCTAGATCACAGCCATGATTGGCTACAAATTCAATTTCCAAAAATCATATTTTTTGCCAAAAGTCATCTATCTATTAAGGAGACAAAAGTTAAAATGTTGGGAAAATTGTGGACTGGTTTTCATTGCAGTTTGTGAATGTGTGTTCATAGTTTTTTTCAAGTTTATTTGTATCCATAGAAAAACAGGTTCATGTTTTATGATTTTGATTTAGTAATTTTTTCAAGCAAATTTTATGAGTGTCTTGCTTTAGTGTTGTGTTTCCTTTAAAATAGGAACTAATTTCCACTGACGAAATACTCACAAAACTAATAAATCACATCACTAGTAAACTTATAAAAATAATAACAATAAAAAACTTAAAGAGCAATAGATCAATCTGACGATTGATCTATTTAACTATTAACATTTAAAGATATTTAAATGTTAATAGGTTAGCCTCGGCATTTTGTTATATGAATTGTATTAAAGATATCAAATTTATTTATATTACAACTCAGTATATAACTTTAATAATAAATTTGAAATAGTCGAAATTTTAATTCCTCTATTTTTCAAATAATAGTTTGTACAAGAAAACTAGAAACTAAAAGTCTTCTGTCCATTGAGACTAACTGAAAATAAAATATACTTGCTTGCTCGCTCAAATATATCTGTAACTAATATTAATTATTAACAGTAAGGCTCAGTTTAAAAGAGTTTATGACTTCCCACCAAAATTAATAAACTAAAAAAAAACTTCAATTAGATAATTAATAAGCTACCCATTATACAAAACTTGTTTGTCACACAACTTATTCAAATAATTTACTGTAATTAATATAAGATTATTCAAGCAGAACCAGAAGTATTATTTATCGGATAAAATAAGGCTATTATTTTTTTTTAATTCATTCTTTTATTTCAAAGTGGATGTAAGAATTTATTTTAAATATTTTTATTTCCTTTTTCTTAAAATATAATTGTAATTCCTCATAGTAGGTATTCATATTCCGTATTTATTGAACCGTTGCAGTGCGTACAAAGAACATTTTCGAATACACATAAGTTTTCTATTTATTATTATAATAGTTATTCCTTTTCTGAGGACTATGCCTAACAAAAATTATATGCAAATCAAAAATTTATTGAAAAATTATCGGGTCTATGTGGAAACCCATCATCTTCTCCGAATCTAAAGATCTATACCCTAAAATCTAAGTTATAGACTCGATATTATGTTGTTACAATTTATAACACACATCCACTACTCCACTAGACAAATAATAAGACAAAAATACAACCTTCTCTTTGTAAGAGAATTATTAATATTCATGGTATCGATTCTGCATTCTATAGCACGCCTATGTACACGCCAATCCTGCGGAAACACAAAAATAATTGGGTTTTCAGCTTCGGGCTATTAACTCTTACCCTCTGCCAGTCGTTTTCTTTGAATAAAAAACCTGGAACTGTGAACAAATGCGTAGAGCAGGATCGCCGAAATGTAGCCGTTTACCAGAACAAATCTGTGATAAATGTTACACTCCGTTGTAGTCACGATTTATATACAGACCCTTTATTTGACGCGGTTAATAATGTATTTCGTTCAGTGGAAGTCCTTTAAATATTGGTTATTAATGAAAACGTGGGAAAAATAGAAAATAGAAACGTGATTATGTTAATATTATTATTATAAGTACGTTATTAATATCATCATTACACTTTTATAATAAGGTATATTAATATACTCAATTTGGCATTTATGAACAAAATAAAAAATAGTTTAGTAATATATCTTGCTCATAAAATCGTACTATTTTTATGCCATATAAAAACTTTTGTCGCCTCTTTGATTTCTGGTTACTTAAATATATGGATCATTAATTTTTAATATTTTGCATGTCGTGAGAAAATTGCATTGTGCAATTCTACATCCCCCCAAACAATAGCATAACGCTATTAGCTTTATAATAAATAGAAAATTATGCAGACTATAATAAAGTAATGCGACCGACACTTTTAATAAAGTCTACCTATATTAGAATATAATGTAGAGTTTGCTTTTAGTATCCAATGAAAAAGTTGTGCACTGGAACATTTTTTATAACATTTATGGTAAGATGGTATATAGCTGTATCTTTGTATAACAAACATTAAATGACAATTTAAAAAAAACAAACTGTCTGAGTCATACAGAAATATGAAATAAAACGTAAACTATAAATAATAAACCGTCTAATATTCTGCCCACCACCTCTGATAGAGACACTAAACTGTGATCCACCGACTTGACAATACACCTAAGTACGAATTATTTTTGATTCATTTATAAAAATATTTTATATTAGTATTTATTTTAAACATTAAATTCTCACCTTATCATAATAGCAAAATAGCGACATAATAAACTGTTTTCAATATTGTTAGTGTTAGTTTAGTACCCGCTAACACTGACGTAGTTTTCCAGATAACACCAAAACACTATACTGCACTCGACGCGCGTTTCGATCTGGAGATGATTAAAACTCTTTTTAAAAACGTACATTGAACCATCTCCAGACGATGCTAACTTGGTTGGCGAAACGCGCGTCGAGTGTAGTATAGTGTTTTGGTTTATGGAGAAAACTGCGCCAGTGTTATCTTCACACCAAAGGTTCCAACCCCTTTCAATAGTGCCCGCTAGTAACTTTTTCAAAATATTTACAATATATTTGAACACTATAATTTTCAGATATTTTCTACCTCTATATTAATCATAGACATATAATACTAAGGGAGACAGAACATTCCATTAGAAAAACACCATTTGTTTACAATCATACACACTTTCACACTTGTACATAAGTTGGAAGGAGATGGGTTTATAAAATGGCAATACTGTAACCTAGGCGTCCACGTCCGATGTTATCTTTACCAGTGGTGTGCAGTTTTTTTAGGGATCATTACAATAAGTTTTAATTTAAAAGTTTATTTATGTTAGAACTGAGATTTGTGTGGGAGTAAATAAGACATATTTTACTGCTTGGACCTATATATTCTCAATACTCTACAAAATCATTATTAAATTTCAGCAGAATGTTATATAAACAATTCAAAACACTTATAATGGTATTTCATTCATTGTCCTTGGTCTTGACCCAGCTGGTCCTAATATTCGGCCTTCCTGTGTTTCTATTGCACCGAAGAAAGTTTTGCCCATGCCTAAACGGATGCTACCTGTAACATTTTAAAAGACATGGGTATGAATGATTTTTTAGAAACTATTCTGCATAGCAGAGCGCAATAAACGCATTTCTCTACTGCAGGTTTTCCTTTTGTTTATGGCAGTCAAGCGCTATTCACACATTTCTCGACTGCAAACCTTATGAATGCAAATAATTCATTATCAATATAATTTATTATTTAATTTCCTTATTATTATTATTCAACAGCTTTAAATTTCCAAGCTTATAAACACTAATATTTATACACTATTGCCTTAGTCGGTCCTCAAAAATATAGTTGGATGTTTATACAACTATAAAAAAAATATTTATTTTTGTGGGCGCTATTCACGAATTCCCCCTCGTATCTATTTTATAAACTTTTACCTAATACATATCCTTATACATTTAAAGGTACACATCGGCATTATCCAGCTTTGAATTATTATAATAAACAATTAGATAAAATGTTTTTCTATGGCATGTCCAATTACCTAATTGTAATAATAGCTGAAAAATTTAATAATTATTTAATAAACGGGTTAATTTTCACATAAAATAATAGTTTCAACACTCTAGGAAAAAAATCAATTCATCTGTGCTATTTAAGTCACTATCAGAACTAACGTCTAAATTATTTATCTATTTTTTTTTAAACTATCTGCTGCTACTTACACCTTTTGTAACAATACACCATACACTTTTTATACCTTTTTAGGGAATAATTTCCTAACTATTATTTCCCAGTAGCGGTAGTTACCTTGTACAGCCCGCCATATTTTAATTTTCCAGTTACCTCTTTGCCGTCTGTAACAGCACTAGCCCAAAGACAAGATCACTTTTTGTAAGTAACACTTCTTTTTCTTATCAAACCTTTTCTTCATTTCTCGACTGAAAAGCTTATGAATGCAAATCATTCATTATCAATATCATCAATGATCAAATTTTCTCTTTACTTTATCTCTCATAGCTTGAATTTCTGTATTATCTTATTGGATTTGTTTAAACATTTACATTGACAGTATTATTTATACCCCAAACTCCATGAGGAAGCTTTTCCAACCACTAAAAAATCCACATTTGTCTGCTCTCAGGATTAACAGGAAAGCTACAACAATAATATTCTGTATTAAAATATAACAAACATCTAATAGATTTATTTTTCTGCATTTCACATAGTTGCAACAAAATTATTTACTGTTTAAATACTGGAAATCCAGCCTGGAATTGGACAATAATTTTATTACAACGCTACTACATCATTTTTCGGTCTAAAATGCTTTAATTCCAAAAATTTGATACAAAACAGATAAATATTTTTTGCAATAATTTACTTAAAATTTAGTTAACAACACCACTGCTTACGCTAAAAAAACATAACCTTACTTACCGCCGAAATCCAGTCCGGGGTTAGAATAGTCAACTTTTTTACAAACCACGCACTGTTGAACTATTGTAGATTGATTATAAAAAGCTCTAAATACCTCTACTGCCAAAAAAACACTGCAAATAAATAAAAAATCCCGAAAGATCACAAACAAAGCACAGCAACATTGTAACGTCATCTTTTGACATAAGAGCGTCATTTGATAGCAAAACAGCCGTACAGCATTGCCCTAGTATTTCCCTAACACGATAATAATTTTATGTTATTAGGAAATTATAAATAATTTTAAAAGTAGAGATTATGTATTTTCATTAAAAAACACAGATAAATATTTAGTATATTATTTTTTCTTAATTACACATAAAAATTCAGATAAATATAATTAATATACTCATCGTTTTCAAACACCGGCGGTAGATCTAGGGCAATCCGCATAGATTTTACATCATTGATTTTTGTTGAAAACGATGTCTGATCGGCATAAAATGTAAACAATTCTGTCTCCCCCTTCTTATGTCTATGATATTAATCATATTTCCTACTACTTCCTCGAGATTGACTTAAAACACCCTGTATAATTACACATATTCATCCTGCCAAGTTTCCGTTGAATACACCAACATCATAAATCATGCAGCGCAAGCAAACAGTAAAGAGATACCGAAAACGTTAAAAAGAAGAAATGTTTGCTTTTTTCCATGCTGTCTTATTCAAAAGCGATATATCCACTTTTGGAAATGTGGCATATTATATAAATGTATGCCATTCCTGAAGCCGCTGAGATCACACACGGGCGTGGCACAGTGGCACAAAAGGGGGTTTTCAAATAATTCCAAAGTTTCAATCAGGTCGACAATCAGGTCAGGTCAATCAGGTTTGAACATAACAATATTGTTTTTGACTATTTTAAAAAGATATGGTTATTTCTTAACTAGATATGTAAGATACCTATTCTGTGTGATACATTTTAGCAAAATAAAATAAATAAATAAATAAATAAATGTCTTTATTTAGGCGGGGCTCAGCCTATGGCTGCTTTGGCCCAACCTGAAACATTACAGCTCAGAAAAAACAAGATTATATAAATAATAACATAATACAGTAAATAATAGTAATATAATAATTTTGATAACTTCAAGTTAATAATAGTAATTTTCATTAAACTAAATTAAATTTCCAAATTACATTTTATTACTGCCGACATGCGAGAAAAGTGGTTATTTTTTTATCACAAGATTATGATAATATGTTTTAACTTTAGTTTTGAAAGTGTTAACATTGCTTAAAATCTTTAGGTAATTTGGTAATGAATTAAACACTGATGAGGCATAATACGAAAACGACTTTTTAAACGCGGAGGTGACGTGTCTTGGTATACATAACTGAAACGGATTTCTTCTAGATCTATTATGGATATCATCTGCAATAATAACTTTCTTTTTTAAATATGATGGCATACTTGTAGTAATAATTTTTTGGACAAAGACAGCGAAGTGAATTTGTCTTCTGGTATTCATTTTTAACCATCCATGTTGAATATAGCTAGGTGTGACGTGATCTTTTTTTTTTGAGATTAGCAGAAAATCTCATACAAGCATTTTGCACTACTTGAATGCGATGTGAATCACGAACTGATAAACGTGGACCATAGACTATATCACAATAATCAAATAGAGATAAAATTAAAGACTCTGTAATTTTTAATTTTACAGGGGTACTTAAAATAAATTTAAATTTATATAAAGATTTCAGCCTTGCATAAGCCATCTTAATTAAATTATCAATATGTAAAGTAAAAGATAAGTTTTCATCGATGGTTATCCCAAGACTTTTACAATGACTTTTTACTAGCAAAGGTATATTATTCAGAAGCAATTTGTTTTCTAAATTAACTTTATTACGTTGAATCTTTGTACCAGTGAATAGAACATTTGTTTTTATTGGATTTAATTGGAGAGCATTTTTAAGTGACCAGTTATATATATTGATTAAATCATCATTAATTTGTTTAATTGCGGTTTCAGCGTTTTCAGCGTTATCCTTTGGAATAGGCAAATATAGTTGACAATCATCGGCGTATAAGTGTATATTAGTATTTTTTATTATTTCAGGAATATCAGAAGTGTAAATGACAAAAAGTAGGGGGCCTAGGATTGACCCTTGGGGTACTCCACTTAAAGTAGTCTGCGAGTCTGAAAAAATATGTTCTGCTCCAAGTCTAATTTTTACTTGCTGTTGACGACTTAAAAGATACATATTGAACCATTCCAAAGCATCCACACCAAGACCATAGTAATTTAATTTAGCTAGCAATAGTTTATGATCTAAACAGTCAAAGGCTTTGGAATAGTCCAACATGATAAGAGGACTCACCATAGATTTGTCTATTCCACGCAGTAAATCGTCAACTACATCAGTAAGGGCCGTAGTTGTGCTGTAACCTTTTCTAAAACCTGATTGTTTTGAAGGTAGTATATTAAATTTATCTATATGACTTTTGAGCTGATTGTAAACAATTCTTTCAAGCACTTTTGAAAAGACTGGGAGAACACTTATAGGTCTCAATTCAGTCAATTGATTAATATGTTCCTTTTCCGGAATGGGCGTTATCAACGCGTGCTTACAACGCGTGCTACACTAGTATTTAACGAAATATTTATGATATGTGTGATGGCATCACAACAAAATGGCAAACACAACTTTATCATTTCTGCAGTTATTCCATCCACACCGCAAGCGTTTGTTTTTATGCCCCTTATGACATCAATAACCTGCCCATTATCAATAGGATTAAATTTGATATATTCAGTAACCTTATCAGACCTATTCGTACCAAAAAAAGACATAATATCTGGATCCGCATTTATTCTGTTGATAGAATTAATGAAAAAATTGTTTATTTGATCAGGATAAAATGATTTGTCATTTCAAACATGTCTTGCTATTATTTCTGGTAATCTTAGCAACATCATTTTAGTGCTTGTTATGAACATTGCAATATAGTAAGTAGTTATATTTAGTGTTTAAAATGGCCATATATCCATTATTTATACATTTTCAACTGAATTTTCATGAAGACTTTCAAAATGTTCTAAATCAATTAAGTACAATAATTATTTTCATTTGAGAATTTTTTGTCAGAAATGTGTACCTAAATTAAAATTGAATTTTTCAAATTTTAGAAATCAATTAAGACTTGAATTCAAAAGTATTAGACATGCAAGCAACCTATTTGAGGATGCGAATGAAAAATTCGTTATTTCGTTTGAGTAAAAGAGCGGCACCGAAATTAATTCAGGAACTGGAAATGTTTGTCAATCAAGCTACAATACCATTCGATTTACAGGTGATACACAGAGAAAATTTTATTAAAATTATCAATTCACATAAAAACTACTTTTGTAGGTTTTTGCAAGCTCATTCGAGATAATTTACAATTAGTTCCATTTGAGGTTTGTTTATTTTCTTCCTTCGTGACATGGTAATGGCAAAGAGGATGATAAACGTTTTCTCTATGGTATAAACTAATTCCTCTTGAAAAATCACATAGGTAACTCTTTGGTAAACGTGAAGGTGAAACGTTCGTGAAACAAAAAAATATATCGTGATTCGTGATGAAACGGTTAGACTTCAAACTCAAAACCCGAAAATTGAGGTTATACGCCACCGTCGTCTTCTTCTTCTAGATATATCCATTGATTTTACCCTGACACTCACAAATTTATGACAATATTGTTGTTTTTGTAAACTTTAACAATACTTACTATAACTCTCCAAACAGAATACCAATTTTGAATAAGATCTTGTTACCACTTAAACTCATAACAACATGGTTTACATAAGAAGACTCTTAGCAAGATGCAAACAGAATCGAAATGATTATCAAATAATGTAAATTAAAAGCAAGACCGTGGCCCACCACTTATGAAAAATCGATTTCGTTCTAACTTAAATTTTTCTGCCGGAGTACATCTCAGCTACATACGTTGCATCAATATGAAGACCTTTGACTATGAAAAATATAAATTTGGAATATATAACAAACTATCGTAAATATACTTCGAAACATACCCGCAAGATAGAAATGAAGATTGATAACCAAGAGCACAAAGAGAATACTTTTGTGAAAAACAAAAACATATACATACCTACCTACTACAAATAAACCCTTACAAAAATGCAAAGCGTATATTATAGGTTGCTCACACAATTAAGAATTGTTCATCATAGTCAAAACTTGGATTATTTTTGTAAATTAATGTAAGTGTAATATGGTTTGCATTAGTTCATTTATGATTTATTTGAAGGAGATGCCAAGAACAATTACTCCACGGGAAATGTGAGCGCAAAATAAGCGCGAAACCAGTCAGTGTCCGGTAGTTGGTCTCAATCATATATATAATACTACTATATGGAGCCTATGTAATCTTTACCATGTTTCTCAAGTGAAGCCAAATTAGAGTAGTCCAGAATCATATCTATTGTCTCTCTCACGGAGAAAATACCAAATACTCATGCGCAGCAAACCGCGGGAATTTTGCTCCATATAGGTACTGTAGAATACAATAAATTAACTTTATTTTATATTGTATTTTATCTACATATAACGGTTTTTCAATCTTGTTATTGGGATGTTCCCGTATATATCAAGTTTACCAAAAGAGTGGATGCAGTTTGTATTTGAAAAGAAAATTTTAAAAGTACATACTTCAGGTACCTATGCGACTTCATATGGCATATTTCCTTCGCACAAAAGACAAAACCTCGACTGAGTTTTTCGTTTCGGCATTTTGCGATATCTGTGGAATAAAATTAATGAAAATGAGGTACAGTATAATTCATATACATAATTCACTACATATTTAAATTTACAAAATGTTCTTATATACCTAAACTTGCAGTTGCGACTGTAAAAATACCGTCGAAATAATTTGATGAGCAAATGTCTCTAACCACTAATAAGTCTAATAGGTATATGAACAAAACTAAAACTACAAGTTACACATAAATAAAACACTTCTAAAACTGCCGGCTCTACGAAAAACACAAATTTATTTTCTGTGAAACACAAACATACCTGAAATACAAAAGATAAACTGTGACATAACTACACCACAAAACGCATATATGACAAAACACATACAGGGTGTCCCAGTGTGAGCGAACAAAAATTTACCAGTGTGTAGGTCAGACCAAAATAAGAATAAAATTCTTATAAAAAAAATTCTTCGCTGCACGCCTAACGAGTTCCAGGGTGTTATTTTGTAAAAAAAAAAACAATTTTCCGAGATAACTTAAAAACTCGTTTCGTAGATTTAGGTAATATTTGGATGACGTGTACATCTATTAAAGGTCATTAAAACTATATGACGTTTGTTTAACTCTAAACTTTAAAATCATTGCATATATATTTCTGCATAAAGGAATACAGTCGGTACTTTACACTCAATTTACTCGAAAATGGTTGATTTTAGAGCTGTGTAACAAGAGCACCTTTTTTGTTCAGAATTGATAGCCGATTAAGGAAAACTTAGTTAATTCACGAAAAAGTAGGATATACAAGAGTTATGAAGACAAAACCATAAGGAAGAGTAGACCTAGGCCACCACAATAAGTGTCAAAGTTAAACAAACACCACATAGTTATAATGACCTTTAATAGATGTACACGTTACCCAAAAATTACCTAAATCTACGAAACGGTTTTTAAGTTGTTAAAGTTATTTAAGTTAAGTTATTACGGAAAATTGTTGTTTTTTACAAAATAACACCCTGTAACTCGTTAGGCGAGCATCAGAGAAATTTTTTATAAGAATTTTATTCTTATTTTGGTCTGGCCTACCCACTGGTAAATTTTTGTACGCTCATACTGGGACACCCTGTATATGACAAAACAAAAGCCCGATCTTTCTTTACTTTCGCGCCACATTGAAATTCTTGGATTGGATTGGACAACACTTGGGCATGTGCACAGGAACATTTGTCCGTGAAAGAGAACGAAATATATAACTCCATCTCATAAACCGGCTTCAAGAAAAGCTCGAATAGCTCAATATAGTAGTATTATATATATGGTCTCAATGTACGATGGTGGCGACTCCTATGGAGATGCCAATGTAATGCAATGCGTGTTGGGGCTCATTGTCCTTGATGTAGTTGCTTTCGGCATCTCCTTCAAATAAATAAGTAGGATTGACTTCCTTAAAGACTATACGCGATTCATTTTAAGATCGTAAGCGCCAAAACGGCAGTAACCTATACTAACCTACGGTCCCTGACACTGACGTTTGAAATTGTATTCATCAAAGATTTGTTGTAGAGAACATTAAACCAGGTGAAAAGCTTGTAAAACTATTTTGAAAGGGGTAAGTAGTGATATAAAATTAAAATTAATTTCAATATTTTTCGAGCGTTCAATCTGAAAATGAAACTTAACCTCAAAATAGGTCAAATTCTTTATTGGACATGCGGCATACACACTTTTATGGAAATAGTCATTCTTAGAGAAAAGTAAAGAGCACACACTCCACTGCCTTGTTTAGCTTCTTTATCCATACTTATCTCCTGTAACTCTTTAATGCCCAACTTATAGTTTCCACGATAGCTCCAGATTTTCCCGCTTTTGGAAAAGTATGAAACTGATCTCGGGGTTTTTCTTTGTCCAAAAGGAACAATGACGCTCAGAACAATAATGATTCATATCTAATCAAAGCAATGAACTAATATAACAACGGATATTTAAAAATTCACAATAGACATACATACGCAAAACTGAACCAAAGTCACATGCGTTAGTTGTGCGTGCCGCCAGTAGGTAGCGTATTGCTTAACAAGAATCGCGTATAGAGGTCACTGCTGCAATGGCACCTGCGGAAAATCAGGTCGTTATTATGTCTGTCAATTTGACAATAATTGTCAAACAGGTAGTAACAAACACCACTATTAACATTCATTTATGATATTTCAGTAGCCCTAAAAATGTCAATTAAATGTGAGGGACATGATAGCTGAAGCCGTCCTTGGATTTAAACGAGAACAATTTACCCATTCACACAGACGCAAGCAAAAAAGAATCAAAATTCAGGAATGTACTTACTAATTAATTATTTTATATAGTTGAATCTCCCTAAAATCTTTTCCAGCACGTGACTAATGAGTGACATTATCAACGACAAGTACATGATTAATTGTAAGTAACATCCACTGTTAGAAAAGAACAGATGGTACGGTTGTGTTATACACTGACATCAGTTAAATTATATAATTTTAAGACGATCATGATTCCGATATATTCACAGAGTTATTTAACAGTAACTCTGTTAAGATAAATAAAAAAACTTTTACCATAAAAATACAATAACACCTTCAAGGAAATTCTCAAAATGTCTAGACATAAATACAAGAATTTCTATAGTGACACAGATAAGAAACCATTTTGAGACAATACACAATAAAAAAAATTGTAGATAAGAGCAGACTCACACTTTTCTCTTACTTTATCTTCGTGTATTTCTTAAGCCATTCTTAAATATTAAGTTATATCATGTTCTATCACAGCAGAATATATGCCCCATAACCCTCCCAATAGCTACGGCATTACACAAACAGCCTAGGGGTAACCCAAGTCACAGAACGCGGCGTCTAATCCGACATCGTGTGATAATAAATCACGGAGTTACACTCAACTTATGTCTCATATCCGATCATTTGATCCCTAATGCATCAGAAGGAAGAGTGTAATATCTCAGCCCTCGGAACCATACTTGCAATAAAATTTAATATTTAAAGTAGGTTATGCCGCGAAGCAGCCGTGAAACGGAAGGAGGAAGCAAAGGTTCATTTATCCTGAGATTATTGAGCAGGAATTTTATATATGATGACGTCATCGACTTCAATTTAGTTCTGTGGTAAAGAAGCTAGTCGCTTTTTCCTCAATGAGGTCTCACAAAAAGCAAGATATTATGTTACAACATTTTGGGAGCTATACCAGGTATATCAGATTGTACTAAAATAAATTAAATTTGAATTTTCAATCTGTTCAATGTATTAAGCTTAGCGATGTAGCTTGGCGATGTGTGTAAAAATCAAGAGTCAATAAATTACGTATATTTATAGATAATATATATCTTAAATGAAAGAGAGAGAGAGAGATAAATAAATATATAGAGAAAAGTGAAGAACAATTCAATGAAGAACAAAGCTATAGAATCTATAGAAATATACATAAAGAAAAAAGCAAATGAAGAAGACCAGAAATTCATTAAACAAATATAACAAAAGAACACAAGGTAACTATGGTGAAGGTAATAGAAAAAAATCTAAGAATACTCGCAAATATTGTGTTATACGGTGAGGACATAAAGTCCGGCCCCCCCCCCCTCTAATTTTTAAACGACTGGGTAGATTGTGATGAAATTTGGAACGATAATATATGACTAAATTCTGCATTTTTTGACACATCAATGACAGCTCTGAATGTCAAAGTGAAAGCTGGGCGCGCAATAGTAAAATTTTTTTAAATAGAAATGGGGGTCGAGTTAGGACTCATTTTGAAGCTATTTTTATGCTCAAAACATCCCCCAATTTTGAGAACATTTGGTTTAGTAATTTGCGAATAAAAACCAGTAATATCGATTTCTGTTATATCATTTTTTTGCATACATATTACAAATTATTGTAAATTATTCAAAGCAGAACAAAAATTAAAAGTAAACAAATAACAATAAACCATCCTTAACCTAAAATAACCCAAATTAAAAAATTATGAAATAATTTAAATTAAACCTAAAAAAAAATTTTTTAGAGGCAGAAACAAATTTAGAAAACACGTGTTACTTCAAAAGATGTTGAAAATGACCTCCATGAACCTCCTGACAAATAAATGTTCCATGGGTAAGTTCTATTATAAAGATTATGTGTAAAAAGATTATGTTATAAACTGATATTACTGGTTTTTATTTGGAAATTACTGAACCAAATGTTCTCAAAATTTGGGAATGTTTTGAGCATAAAAATAGCTTCAAAATGAGTTATTACTCGACCCCATTTCCATTTAAAAAAATGTTCCTATTGCGCTCCCAGCTGTCACTTTGACATTCAGAGCTGTCATTGATGTGTCAAAAAATGCAGAATTTAGTCATATATTACAGTTCCAAATTTCATCACAGTCTACCCAGTGGTTCAAAAGTTAGGGGGGGGACGGACTTTATGTCCTCACTGTATAGTTTAGCTGTACAAAAAATGAAAAAAAACTCAACCGCTATCTATCTATATATCTATCTATAGCATAGATCCAGTAATGCTGTCACGACAAACCAAATGCTAGTTTTGCAGAATCAATAATTTATATAGTTCTCATCGGTTTTCATTGGAAATAAAATATATAGCTTAACCCAGTTATAATTGAATCCTATTACCTGTAAATTTGATTTTCACTTCCTTAAGCTCCTTTCACTTTCTCTTGAAAAATTATGATCAAGTTGTTCTGATATTTCTAATAGATGACCCAGCTCTGAGAAACTATGATGATGGATTCTGTTGACGCTGAGGTGAAGTCTTTATTTATATTTTTTGATAGTATCACATATAGTGAATGGGTAATATGGTTAATAAAATAACAGCTGTTAAATATACAATTACAGTAGAAACTACTTTGCTTATTAGGGAATCTTAATAAGGATTAGGAATAGGCACATACACTATTTACCTACTGGATACATATAGAGAAAAGAATATTATCCGTACGCATATAGTTGATTTACGTAGGTATCACAAAACGAAATTCTATTTTTTTCTCATCCCTTAATTGTGCTCTTGTCGCCACTGCCTAGCCTTGTTTTCAGCAGTACTTGAAAAATGATAACCCTCGAAGTAGTATTCTATTTCAAAGCGATTCGACTTCGAGAGTAATTATAACCCCAGCTGCATTTCCACCATCAGAGAGACCTTTTTGATCTTCAGGAAGACCGAGACCGATGCTACGCGGGCGTGTCCTGACTTTAAAATCAGCTGCAACGCCGGCCAGACCTGCGACACAGTATTTAACCACAAATTGCCTCGTTCTGGCTCCCTCTAATGAAGAGATCTAATGGTTATTACACTTCGGTGGGTAATCGGTAGCGATTCTGACATTCTAATAGGGCTCTTATAATCAATGTTGGTTGAGATACAGGGTGAACAAAAAAAATTAACTGATATTACCATTACAACATAGTGCACTTACTTTTAACTTATAAACTATGATATTGATGACCACAATTTTACATTTATATTTTATCCAACTTTTAACAATGGGCAAACTATTTTGAGAATGGCAACTACCAAAATAACAAATTGGGAAATTTTAAAAGAATATGTCATCAGTACGATGTATGTTCGTACAACAACAACAACACAATATATAATATTCAAAGACGTCCTTTCACCTTTTTACCTACTTCTCTTCATGTGTCAGATTCCTCAAAGTTACGAGATAAAAACACAAACCTTTAGTCAATTAGTTAACATAAACAACAAATCGAAGTAAAACCTATGTATCCAGACGATCTGAAGTCAATAACAGGCAAATATAATGTTACAGAAACATGTAGGTAAGAGCAGAACAACATATATCAATACACTAAAAATTGAAAAAATATAAATACAAGCAAACTAATGAAAATCAGTAACTGAATGGGAGAACCTAACAAGAGCAATAATAGCATAATAGTAACATGGAGAATATCACTACCTACCTATAAATACTTGAAAAACATAGTAACGGAAAATTAACAAACATACACAGTAAAAAAAGACAAATGGTAAAATTACTAAATGTTAATCGTAATTTGCTGCAGTGTTATTTTTAACACGAATTGGGTAGTATAATAACTAAACCTTTAAAACTCATATTACACGAACGATATACCCGCCAAGTTTGTAGAAGTACTCATAAATTTTAGTAAAATTTACAAAACCCTGTGTTAAAAATGAATCAATCCGCCATAAATACGGAATAATTACACGTGAATAATTAACTATTACACATGACCTTGTAAAATTTTTGTTAAATTACTTTTATGTAATGTAATAATACACCGATATGTCTAACACTGCCAAGTGTGGACTATATACACACTGATGAGTGTGGATTCAGTGTTAAAATCAGTCGGATTTTTTTACTGTGTAGTAATAAAACAATCAAAGCATTTGTGTGTACCTACACGATATGGGGATAAATGATGCAAATATAGATAGTTATGTTTCGGAGAGGGATAGTACAGATCTATCTAGAACATAGATCTCAATGATATGAGAGTATAGAGTTTCTACGTTTTAAATTTATAACTTTCTCCATATATTGGGTCACATATAGAACTTCCGTGCAAAGAGTATAAAAAATTTCTATTTACTGCTCTCCTACACATGATAAGGATTATTCAACGGAACTAACGAAAGAGAACTAATACAAATTATAGAGTGCCATGGAGCCTTATCAGAATAATTGAAGCTAGAAAATTGTCAGAAAAAGTCAGAAATAAGTGGTAAGAAGAAATTGAGGAAATCGGATTAAAGAAATGGAAAAAGAGATAGTTTTAATGGAGTAATTAGATACTAGAATAAATGGAAAAATAAATAAAAGGTAGGTTTTCCAATGCTTGGTTAACACGGTTAAACCAGTAGTTAAGCTAGCTATAAGTTTAGAATGTGATTTACCTAGAACAGGTAAATTTACATTAGTTAACTCTAGGTTAAATTACGTTAACCGAGTTTTGAAAAACCAGCCCTAAGGATAATAAATCGAACGCTCCTTAAGGGCTTAAAAGGGTTTTTAAATTGTCTTTACATTGGACACATTTTCTGCTCGCTATTGGAACTCTTGAAGATGTGTTGGCTAAATAGAACTGTGTTGAGACAATAGTCTAGACCACAATAGACCCTGTTTTGATCTATCAAAACAAGGTCTACAAGGTTGTCAGGTGTTAGAAGTAGCTGAGACTCACGTGGTGATGGTGTTTTCTGTCTACAAGATGTTCTATCGTCATATCTCAGACTAGGTTAGGTTAGGTTAGCTTCAAAAGTGAGTGGGTCGAAAACGAGACCCTCCACCGCGACCATGTGGTCTATTGTGGCTCATACCTACTTATATTTCATCCAACAGGTCAAGCTTCTTTATGTAGCTGATTACCTTATTGGGTGAGAATTTATTCAGATCCTCTGGCAGAAGTTGTCTTTTGCCAAATAATGAGTATCTGATCCTTTCCCCAGCGGGACAGGTGCACAATATGTGTTCTGCCGTTTCATCATCTTCTAAGCACAGGCGGCACACAGCTTCTTCTGCTAGGCCGAATTTGCACAGATGATAATTTGCGCGGTGACGGTGAGGTCTGTAGCATCTTGGGATAAACTGATCGTGAGCATTCACAATTCTGATTTCAGTGATATCTCAGACTAACTTCTAACATGGTTTTATTATATACACACACGAAAATATTTTGACAGTTCTATGACTTCCTGTTGTACCGGAAATAGATAACAACTTGCTTAATGTAAATAGAATATCCTATATATTTCTCCATATTTGGATTCTCCATTAAATTTTCGAGTCAGTTTGTGTAATAAACCCTACTTCTAAATTGTAGAGTTTTCGAGATATTAATTTCTTTAACAAAAATTTGATTGATGCAGACTTGTAAAGAAAATTTATCTGTAAATAACCCGTCCACTAAACTAAATATAGTTCACTGTGAGCGATATAAAGAAGGTAATTAACGGGCGATTAAAAATATTTAGTTATATACAG
Source organism: Pogonocherus hispidulus (assembly GCA_963924545.1). Classification (NCBI taxonomy): domain Eukaryota; kingdom Metazoa; phylum Arthropoda; class Insecta; order Coleoptera; family Cerambycidae; genus Pogonocherus; species Pogonocherus hispidulus. Next base: position 42,132,953 of record OZ004698.1, on the reverse strand, counting down.
GGTAAGTATAGTGGCAATGGAAATATCCAACTAAAAAAAATCTAATTTCTTCAATTTTTTTAAATGGAAACACCATTTTTTTTTATTTTAGATTGATTTTTATATATATATATTATCTTTTTGATATATAAATAGGTAGATATATATTTTTTGCATCAGATAGTATAAGAAAAGTTGTCAGAATACCTGCACATCTCGCAGAAGATGAACGTATTGTGTGTTTCCAGTGGTTCAAGTAGATCCGCGGATACTAATATATTAACCACAATTTCCCCACAGATGTTATCGAATATAACTACCTACGTTACGGCTTGTCGCGAGTGGTTGTTGCTTAGGGGACTAGCAAGGAATTAACTAGCTTTAGACACCGCAACATAACCTACTTCCGGTGGAATCGAAAGGGGTATGTAAGCAAGTCGAGAGCTACTACATATTAAATGGTAATTACGTGAAAGTTACTTTAAATGGACTTTGGCACGTATTTGATCACGTTCTGCATTATTATGGTAAGTTTATGCACGCTTCTTTATGCTAATATATTATTTGGTTCATATAAGTATTATTAATTAAACACATTTATTCAAATACAATGAAATTATTAAATATTAAAACACAATAGACTCTATAGATAATTGATAAAAAACAATGAAAATATGTTTCGTAGCTTGAAAAACTAAAAAAAAAATCTATATTGCTTTCACATTGACAATGAGAACATTATTTACTTTTGAAAACTGCATCAATTGTGTCATAAGAATTCGTATACTATATCTCAATAACGTATCAGTTTTTGTATCTTATTTATACCTTGCATAAAAACCCAGTTGTATGCAGTAGCCGGATTCATTATTCCTACACAATATGTATCATATCTATATATCTTAAGGTTTATTAGAACACCATTACCATCAGTTAAAATCAAAACCAGTTAAACTCTAAGGAATGGTTTACTAGATAGAGATTGCGGGTGCTGAAAATCAAATAATGTTTCATAAGTTTGTATCGCTTTTTCTCTTTTTTTTTACCAGAAACTCAACGTAACAGTTTCTGTTTCACGAAATACTTATAAAACTTTAAAAACCAAAATTACACTTTTGAATAGAAGATTTCATGATTTGAAAAAAAGTGGATTTGATAAAACCACATATATGTAAAGTATTGTAATTTTATTTTGTAATATATTATGATTACAGAATAGTGAGTACAGAGTGAGATATTTTATTTAATTAACTTTGGAGAAAAACTGACAAAACATTTCTTTAATTTTTAAGTTTCTTGTATACTGGGTGTCTCATAGTGACGGTCCTTTAGAAGTATCTGGAGAATTAAGCTATTAATTTGATATTTGAGGTGAAGTCAAAGTGGGCCATGATCTACTTGATGAAAATATTTTGCAGGTTCTATCACTTCCGGTTATACCGAAAGTCGAGAATAACTTCGTTATTTCAAATGGGATACCCCCTATATATTATTGCATTTTTGGATTCTACCTTAAATTCTAAACACATTTCATGTAGGATGTCCTATTCCTAACTTCAACTGTTTTTGTAATATTAACAGGTGAATGTTAACATTTTTCAACTTTGACACCCTGTAAAATCTAAACGGTTTGAGATCAAACAAAACGGTTTGCACATTCGTAGACAATAATTTCAGATTTTCAAGGGATTAAATTTAATCGAAAATTTTTAATTTCTAGAAAATTTTAAATTAGTGTCGAACGATACCTTGCATAGGAATGTGCAAACCGTTTTGCTTGATCTTAAACCGTTTAGATTTTACAGGGTGTCAAAGTTGAAAAATGTTAATATTCACCTGTTAATATTTAAAAAACAGTTGAAGATAGGTATAGGACATCCTACATGAAATGTGTTTAGAATTTCACGTAGAATTCAGAAATTAAATAATATATAGGATGTCCCATTTAAAATAACGAAGTTAGTGTCGACTTCCGGTATAACCGAAAGTGGTAGAAACTGCAAAATACTTTCATGAAGTAGGTCATGACCCACTTTGAATTCACCTAAAATATCAAACTAATAGCTTTATTGGTTCTCCAGCTACTTCTAATGGACCATCACATTGGGACGCCCTGTATATTCATATGTCAAAACCCAGATCCGATAGCTCTATTCGTTTTCGAATTAAAAACAGTTATTAATTTGTTTTAGTCTCCCTGAAATGTCGCTTTATTTTTCGTAAAGTCTAAAAATACTTCTTCTTATAAATTGTGAGCGTCCAATACAAAATTACTGAGTTTTCATTGCAGAGTTTATACGAAATACCGGAAAACTCGTAAGCACACACATTGCAAGTCCCAGATCCAAATTGAAATAAATCTCTTTAATTTACCCCTTGCCGGTGCGTCGTAGCCGGAAATGGCCGAAGACCGGAAGTGACATTCTGGTCGAGATGGCCACAATTTCATATCTGTTCTTAATTAGGGGCGTTGTGTATAAATCACGTAGCGCTAGAGATGCGTGCGACTGCCAGAGACGGCTAATCGGGTGTGTATTGTGTAGTGGGAACCCCGAGACTCCTCTATTGTCTGCACTTAATAGTGTGTTATGGATTACTTAACGGACTGCGAACCAATTTATTATATTTGCGAGAAAATGGCGTAAAACTGATAAACAACAGATGCATTATTGGTCGTTGATGCTTTCATGGTGGCAATTCTTAAATACGGGGGCTGTACAACAAACATATATTATTTTCCGGGAATTTATACGCACATCTACCGATACTAGCAGGGTAATTGTTTATCAGAAATGAAGGTATCAAAGTTTCAGCATATAAAAATTACACATTTCTGTATAACCGAAATGTTATATAGCTGTTTTAGGCTATTATAGATCATACAAAAGATAATAATCACTATGCTAGAATATTATAGGAAACATATCATTCTGAATTAAATATAGAATAACTTAAATTAGTAAAACGTTCACGTGGCTGTAACTATTGGTACCGTAGTGTACCTTAAGGCTCATTTACATTTATCATTTTGGATGTTCATCTTGGAGGAATCATCCAAAGTGATAAGTGTAGATTGCCTTTCATTTGTGTTGCATCCAAAGTGTACATTAAAAATGAACGATGAAACAAATCGACCCTCTACCTATTTTTGATGAAAGAGATGTGCCCTGAACCGATGATTCATCCAAAGACTCAGTGAAAAATGTAAATACGATGAGTTCATTTTCGCCGCTACTTCACTTTTTAATTTTAGTACAGCCGTCAGTGCGATTGTTTGTTTGTGGCTATTATAAATAAATATTTAAATCAATTATATTATATTATAAACGTGTTATACAATGGCATTTCCAACGTCATTTAGCACGACCAGTTGTTGATATAATTGAGTTCAATTCATTTATCAGTCCACTTGAAATTAAGTCAATGCCATCGCGTATAAGACTTTTATTTTTTCAGGAACGAGACATCCTGCCGCCTGGTACCACAAGTTGTTGCACCAAACACGAAATGACGAAATTCTTAGGAACAGTGAATAGTGACAGAGATGAAACCAGTAAATTGGATGAAAATATGTAAACAAAGATGATCACTCCGGATGATTTCACTCTGGATGATTCACTTTGGATGTACATCAAAAGTGATACAGTGTAAATCACACTTTAATCCCACAAATGCATGTATGCATTATAATGTACCATGTGTTGAGAGGTTCAGACACATTTAATCCTTGTTACATAGATATTATTAACATTTGTATTTTTCTATAAAACGTTTCTTCTATACTACAAGTAGCACTTTAAGTAAAATACATAACTATAAAAGGATTCATGCCGTACTGTTTAAAATAAATAGTAAATTCTTATTTCTTAGTATATAGTGGACATAACAAAAAACAAAGACAAAATAAATATGTCAGTAAAAAATTCAACAATAGTAAATGTACTTATTATATCATGAGTAAAAATAATCAATAAGCATACTAAATTCAATATAAGTAAATAAATATTAACAAAATAACAAATAAGTAAAGAATATTATTTTATTTATTAAATATATAGGTATTATATTAATTTATTGAAGAAAATTACATCATTACATGAGGAATATCGAATCATATTTATAAAATTTACGTTTACTTTTAAATATAGCTTGTTTGTTTCTTAACTATTATAAAAATTGGAGACTTTGTACCTTATACCAAATATAAAAGTTATAAATTCTCATATACACACAGAATGGTGGCAATAATACTTAATGTAATAACTGTAGTTACGACTTTCTTTACTAACCCTCGTATATAAGTACTTCTCGACGATTCGTAAGCGAATTAAATATGTCTGTTTATTCCTCCCCAGTACTTATTACGTTTGCTTTCATGGTTTTTACTACACAATATATCAGTATTAATATCGGAGTACAACATAACTTGGAAAATATTACGTCTGCTTTTATTACCTTCAGGATTGCTTTTTAACATCCTTTAGATACTTACCTTTTACTGACCGATTAAATACAAGCTAAGTTATATTTTCTACGGAAAAATGAATACAATCGGCCAAACAAATTGTAACATTTTAATCAAAAACTGTACTGGTCGACTACAATTTAGGGAATTTCATGTTACGCGTTACAAATTTAGTAGCCTTATATGAAGCAGTCAATGTGTCCAATTGTTAAATTTATAATGGCCAAAGTTGCCAAAATGGCCAATAACTAGGCCACTTTTCGATACGTTTTTACTGTCCTTAAAATTGTTAAACCCTTATTGTCCTAACTCCCTAAACACAAAATATACCTAAATAATTTAGTTACCTTTTGCGAGCAGTGTCATCTAGCAGGAACTTACTGAAACTATTTCGCAATTATGTCCAAAGCGAGAAATTTTCTTTGTTGTTAATTGACTTATTGTTTAAGAAAAATTCCCATGAAACTCAATTTATTTTTTTTCTTGGTTTATGTATTTCAAACAATTTGGTCTGAAGGGATATACTTCTTATGTAAATTTTTATTGAATTTCATAAAATTGCGTAAAAAGTTGTGCAATTTGAATGAATTGGTCGTATCAAGTTATTTTTAAATGATATGATATGAAAATTATCGGCATGTTGTTGTTGTTGTTGTTGATAGGCGGCGCGGTTACCCGCAGCACTCAGGTCTTTCGACCCATTGTGCCTGCCGCTAGTTGGGAGTTATTGGAAGAGACCCGTGCTGTGTGCATAGGCCAACACCCGTTATAGGGGAAGCTCCCTAATGTCCTGAGGCAGAAGAAATGCTGCGCCCAGGTGTTTGTGTCTCTTGACCATGAGGCAGGCACAGCGACAGAGGATGTGAATGGAGTCCTCGTCATCGTGTCCGCAAAACCTGCACCTTCTAGTGTCACTAAGACCGATAGTGTTAAGGTGCTTGTTAAGATGTCCGTGACCTGTCAACAGTCCTGTGACAATCCTTATGCTGTTACGACTTAGCGCAAGTATTGATTGAGTTGCGTTCGACCAAGGCCCTTCAATTAAGAGCCTGGCTTGTCGCAGCCCAGTCACGTTTGACCATTCTTCCTTTGATCTTACCTTGATCCAGTTTCCAATGGACCTTGCTACATAACTAGGCGCAAGCCCCAGCACTGGTTCGGGCCCTGTAAACTGTATACTTGAGCCTCTCTTAGCCAGTGCATCGGCCTCCTCATTTCCTGTTATATTATGATGACCCGGTACCCAGGTCAATTTTACCTGGTTGTTCTGTCCCAATTGGGTCAGACCATTAACACACTCTAGGACCGTCCTGGAGGTAAAAAAAAAGGCATATTCAGGTATGTGTTTCATTAAGAACGCCGAGACTAATAACAATTCCGTCGTTTGTTTCCAAGAACAATGCTTTTTTGTAAATGACAAAATGGAACGTGACAATGGTGGTGATAACATGACCGTAAAAGTTTTTCTAAGTAATATCACCCCAAATGTGAAGGATATACCTAACTCAGTTTTGTACGAAAGCGTAGAAAGGACAACCTGTGAAATAATTTTATAATTGCCAGTTTAAACTGTCAATTATAGATAATTGTCAGTTTAAACTGGCACTTATGAATAATTGACAGTTTAAACTGACAAATATACATAATTGCCAGATCAAACTGATAATTATCTATAATTGACAGTTTAGATTGGCATTTATAAAAGGACATCGTGTGAAATAATTTTATAATTGCCAGTTTAAACTGTCAATTATGTATAATTGGCAGGTTAATTATATATATATATAATTATAACTGGCAATTATACATAATTGCCAGTTTAAACGGACAATTATACATAATTGCCAGGTTAAACGGACAATTATCTATAATCGACAGTTTAAACTGGCAATTATACATGATTGCCAGTTTAAACTGACAATTATACATAATTGCCAGATCAAACTGACAATTATCTATAATTGACAGTTTAAACTGGCAATTATACATGATTGCCAGTTTAAACTGACAATTATACATAATTGCCAGATCAAACTGACAATTATCTATAATTGACAGTTTAAACTGGCAATTATAAAAGGACATCGTGTGAAATAATTTTATAATTGCCAGTTTAAACTGTCAATTATGTATAATTGACAGTTTATAGTTGTTAGTTTGATCTGGCAATTATGTATAATTGACAGTTTAAACTGTCATGTAATTTTAAACTGGAAATTATGTATAATTGCCAGTTTAAACAGACAATTATACATAATTGCCAGTTTAAACGGACAATTATCTATAATTGACAGTTTAAACTGGCAATTATAAAATTACTTCACACGATGTCTTTCCTATGCTTTCGTAGTTTTGACTTAAGACATAGGCTTTTTTTAACAATTGCCGACATATGCGGTACTTACAGTGTTGTTACAGAATAAAATGCTGTAAATACTAACCTCATAAAATAACAAGCATCAAACTCAGAATGCCCTCTAAAGAAAACGAGTACGTTTTATACAGATACACGTACTGATAACTTTTACATAGTCGGATGCGTATTGTCACTCTCAGACATATTAATCAATATATGTGACAGGTGAGATGCAATACCTACTCAGAGAGAAATGTCAAAAGCCCAGCATTAATGTAGGCTTTCAGTCACTGAAAGTCGCTCGAAATTGTAATACATCATCTGTCACTTCAGTAAATTATTCGTCATAGTGGAGTTCGATTTACTGAGAGTTTCATTTTATTTATCCGATCGGGATATACACTTTTGAATATGGGGACAAATTATATTATAAATATATAAATTAAGGTGGTTCAAAAACCTTAAGAAATTATGGGCCTGAGGTTACTGGATTGCTCGATAATTAAAGTTACTGAAAAATATCACATTTTTTAAAGACAATAATCTCTAAAGCTGTATAACATATATTACCAAAACTTGACAAAATTATATGGCTGATTAAAGGGAATAGTTCGGAATACTCGGTATATGTTCGGTAAACAGTAGTTTCATATATGTGTTGGATATACGAGGGAGCCTCTACTCTACTGGGTCACAGAAAAATTAATAGACGCAATTAATTTTCCATATATTTCTAATGAAAATGTCTCTTGCATTTTCTTTCTAAATAAGAGTTTATTTGGTTTATTTTTTATTACAAAATTGATTTTAAAATGAACTTAGTAACAAAACAAAACAAAAAAGAATATAGAAAATGAAACGTTTTATATACCAACAGCAAGATTCAACGCTTTAAACAAACCTCCAGTTTACATTAAGTTCCGTAATTTTTACATAGTATCTGATCAATGCGTGATCTAAATTGTTCTTCTCTTTATGCTCTAAACAGAGCTGTTTTCATTTTCTTTTTAAAAAATGTGGTGTTTTTCAAAAACACCCTTGACTTTTTCAAGCTTTTGGGCCTAAAAGGGCATAAGTAAGCACCCCTTCAATTCATGACATGTATTTAAAATACACTCTATATACAGGTCTATACTTTTATAAATATTTGTATTATATTAATTGTAATTTTAAAATAATATTTTTTTGCTTTTTTACATAGATTAGGAATATCATAGTATTAATCATATAATTTGGCATTTTGTCACTTGAATGTACATAAAGAAATATTAGAATATAAAGAAAATTAGATCGTTAACCTCTGCATGAAAAGGAAGAGTACACTGAAAGAACAGTTTATTAATAATTAATGATATTGATTGATACCTAACAAAGGCTTTATTGGATAATGGCGTAATAAATTTTTGTTTATGAGAAAAAAACAATTTATTAAATCTTTTCAAATATACCTTATTACTGTCAAGTAAGGGATTATTGATAATCAATATATCTTTTATTTTCTATTAATAACGATCGTTTTTAATAAATATTATTATGAGTAAATGTAGCATTACTTATTTATTATGTATATTTCAGTTATTTATTATAAATAAGGCATACTAATTAAAATTTCGACTTTATTAGAATATAAAGAACAATGTTTATAATAAATATTTGTTTTAATTTTAAAAAATAAAGGTTATTTATTATGAATAGTGTCTTATTTATCACACCCAGTAATTATTTTACGTTTATTTAGTATAGTTATAGTCCAGATCTATTTTTGATGTCACAGCAATCACCACTGAACAGGTAATAATTATAAACATTTTTAATAAATCACACAATCGGCAGTTTTTCAAAGTTACGTTTTCGAAGGTAGATAAGTTTTGACGTCCCTACCTTATGCACCATACACATATGGGTCATATAGATATACCGTACAGCACAGTGCAGCGTCTATTGTCATCTCAAGTATCAAGTAAAGTAACGTACACACTCACAAAGCACTCGCGCCGCACCCAAATAATAGGTAAATGAAATGAAAATAATGAAATGAAATAAAGTCACCCAATCCAAGGTAAATAGAAAAACATGTCTGCTACTCACTGTCAACAGTGCCAACCTAGCCTACACTGCCAACTGCACAATTTTATAATGCCACAATAAAATATCTATTAATTAAAAAACTACTTCAGGATTTTTAACAAAAAAATGGATTACTTCATAATAAATAAAATGGAGTAAATTAGAAACAAACATATATTAATTTTTAGTCTTGATTATTCAATATTAATAAAATCCAAATTAATATTAAATATATTTTTTGGGAATACCAACAAATAAATAATTTATTAAGATGAAACATTTCTCATTAATTATTAACATTTTTATACCAAACAAAGTATTTGTTTTTAATAAGTAAAATATATTTAGAAGAATATTTATAGTAAAAAATATTGTTTAACCTAAAATATGTCTTATTTATTTTAAATAAATGACATCCAAATAAACAATTGTTAACTATAAACCACGTCTTTTCTTTCAGTGTACGAGGTTCGTTTTTCTGAAAACTAGTTTTACTTTGCTAACAATGAAAAATCTCATACTGAAAAGAAAAGCATTATTATTAAACGCAACTCCTTATTTACATTTATTTTCACTGCGAGAATTTTTTAATTTTGGTTAAGTAATGTAAGTTCTTAAAGAACCAATCTCTGACAGTTTCCATTGGCGTAAAGGTGTATTTTTAAATATTTATTTATATCCGCAGAAGTGCCAAATACCCAATTAAATGAAGAATATCTAGATACTGTTATAAATAGAGAGTTACAAACAATATGTAGAACACTATAGAATATTTTAATAGAATAAAATATTTTCAAGTAAAAAGAAAAGAAAAGAAAATTTACTAACTGCCATAAATATACAAAAAAAATATTTAAGTAGAATAATTTGTTTCCTGTGTGTAGGGCTGTATATACATAATTACGGATATTATTACACAAACTATACCTAATAATTAATTGTATTTTCTGTAACAAATATTGTAACACTGAGTCAAAACCCTTAATTGTCACCAAGTGGCGACTCAACGATGTGGCGATATGTATTCTTTCACGAATATTATACCGCATATGAATCTGTATTATAAATATTATCTTGAAAGAATTACTACGTTATATCAAAGTTTACAGAATAGAACTGTATTCTGTAAACTTTGGTTATACATACTAAAGATTATCACTATTTATGCAACCTCGGCGAACAATTCTGCGGGTTCTTTAACTTGACGAAGCAAATGCAGATATTTTTCAACAAATATGGTAACACTGAGTTAACACCATGAATTGTCATCAATTGGCGACTCAACAGTAAACACTGTACAAATGAAAAATGTGTATTCTTTCACGAATATTATACCGCATATCAATCTGCCTTGTAAATATTATCTTGAAAGAATTACTACGTTATACCAAAGTTTACAGAATATAGCTGTATTCTGTAAACTTTGGTTATACTAAAGATTATCATAATTTATGCAGCCTCGGCAAACAATCCTGCGGGTTCTTTAACTTGACGAAGCAAATGCAGATATTTTTTAACAAATAACAAGCCTAACACTGTGTCAACACCATTAATTATCACCAATTGGCGACTCAACGGTCAACACTATGTAAATCAAACATGTGTATTCTTTCACGAATATTATACCGCATATGAATCTGTATTATAAATATTATCTTGAAAGAATTACTACGTTATACTAAATGCAGTTACTACGTTATACTATGCAGACTCGGCGAATCATCCTGCGGTTACTTTAGCTTGACAAAGTAAATGCAGATATTTTTAAGATTTCATAATGACTCATGGAAAATAAATTCATACTTGATTCAGTATTGATGAAGAACCTAAGATAGTAAAAGAGGAAAATTGAGTGGGTCCCTATTTCTCCAAAACTTGATCACCTTTTTCGCATTTTCAACGTAGATCTGACATAAAGCGAAAACTGTCTCATTTTATTAAACTGTTATCTCTTACGGTTACCAAGATCTCGGAGAGAAATATTACAGTAATTTAGAAAAGATGTCTGATTTACGAACTGAGAACCATAATTAGGATATGCTGTACTTAGAGATGCATTTCTCAAAATGATTCATAAATAGATATAACATTTGGTTTTTTATATATAATAGATCAAAAGCAATCAACAGTACTTCTCAAAACTTAAAACTCAGCAGAAAATCCTTAAACTTTCCAGCTATTCCCACTATAACTAAAAGTAGCTTATAAAACATAAAGCCTGGGCTTCTTCTGTGCATATTAAATTAAATGTTTAATTTCTATTGACGCCTATTTTTCAGAAAAAGAAAGTTCCCCTGCTATAAATGTCTTCCAGCTCAAACATAGACATTTCCCTAACTACCTGTGGACAGGTCTCCGTCGATGTATAAATATCAATTTTTCTCGAACGCATCTTCACGCCAATAGGGCGAATTCAGCGTGCCTGGCACGTAGACAGTTGAAAATGAATGAGGCCGTCACGCGGGAAGGATCGGGACGAAGAGTGGACACGGCTGTGATGAACGTACCTGAGGAGCCCGAACGAGGAGGTTTTCAGGAGAAATTTATGGTCACGAAATATTATCCGTTTTGTGTGAAACGGAAACTAATGGAGGGGTTTTATCTATAGAAATGTAGGAAGTGTTGTTTATCGTTTTGTAGTCCATATAAGCACTTAACTAAGAAAATGAAAATGGGGTTATCCCAGATTTTTGTCAATATAAAGGGTGATGATTAAGTCGTCAGGGCTAATAACTGTATGTGCTGAATCATATAGACAAATTAGAAAAAGACAGTAATTGCTAGCATACCATATTTGGAATTCCTCCTTGAATTGAACGTATATTCCCCTTTTGTCGATTGACCGTTTCGTCAATCGAGTCCTATATCACTTTTAACCCTTCCCGTTTTGTCGACTGAACTAAAGCTTCGGCACCAGGTAGGTTAGGTTGGGTTAGGTTTATAAAGAAAATTTTATTTTCTCTATAGTTAGAATGGGTTAGGTTAAATTAGGTAAATTCACAACCTTATCCTTTGACAGTCCTGGTCTGTATAAAGTGTGAAGGAAAGACTTTTTCTATTGCGAAGCGACTAACATCTAGCGATTTATGCAAAGAATAAAATTTAAGCATAGAATAATTAATAGACTTTCATTTCAGATAAAAAGGTTTAGTGAATCGACGAAAGGGGCATTATTAAAAGGTCAGTAGACCAAACGGGAAATTTTCTTAAAGTCGACAAAAGGGGAATCGACGAAACGGTAATAAATCGAATTTTGCTGCACATGTTCTGAAAATATAAAGTATGTTAGAATATGGGGGCTAAGGCGAACCGCGTCAGGAGTTACTTTTTGTTCTAATATTCTATATATTTCCAGAAGAGAGGTAAAGTACATAATTAAAGCAAGAATATAGATTGCTATAAATAAATAGTTACAAACAATAGGTAAGTTTGAAATATTAAAAATTGAGAAATTTCTAATAAAAAATACATCCCTTTGTTTATCTGGTTTATTTAGTGTATAAATTTTTATTTAGTTAAATAAAAAAGTTATTTGATAAAAAGACATGCAGGCAACAGAATAATTTTTTTGAATCCAACGACATAGAACTCTCGTTCAGTCGAAGGGACGAAATTTAAAAATTGATCTCAGGATGTAAAATGAATACTTAATGATTTACTGTTTGTTAAAAATTGGAACCAATATATGAATAAACAAAAAATGTTAATCTTAATTCTAAGTTTAACCATAGTTAGCAATAGTATACGAGTGTTAAAAATGGCGTTCTAATGTGGAGAAGTTGCGAACGGCATAGCAAGTTGAGTAACTCCACGAACAAAATAAAATCACTTTTAATATAAATATCATACAATGTTTTTTGTACAACTATCCTATTTTGATAACAAAATATCTAAATATCTATATCTAAATATCTAAAAATCTATATCTAATATCTAAAAATATCTAAAAATAGACATTTTTTTGACAGTCTATGTTGTGTAATTGTGCCGTTATGGTTACAAAATACTTTTAACACTAGTAATTAAATTTTTTTAATAGGCTTCCTTATAAACGTCAAATTTTGGAACTAAAGGCAGATACTAAAAACGTCACTTTAATGACAGTTGTACAAAAATGATTTTTTTCTCCAAATGACATTAAAAGCGGCTTTTTAATGACACTTGACAGGCTTAAAAGTTATATTTTTACTGCCTAGGCAGAAACAGTGCATCGTTGCTATGCAACGTTCCAGGTAATAATTTAAATCAAATTGGTAATATCAATTGACAATGACATTACACAAACAACTTTACAAACGTCATCAGCGGTAAACATAGTAACGAAGAGCCAGTCACCTTTGTTGAAATCATTTAATTATTTGGATATTGATAATGAAACGCAATTAATAAATATAAAAAAGACGATTTTGCGTGAAATTGGAACAAATTTGGAGAAAAAATTATATGTTTCACACGGCAGAAAAGCAGATTTAATGCCTTGGCTGGTTTCCTAGCCTCGGCTACGCCTTGGCTATGAAACACCAGCCGCGGCATTAAATCTTATGCTTTTCTGCCTAGTAAAACAAATAACTATATAATAGTTATTTGTTTTACTAGGCAGAAAAGCATAAGATTACGCACCTTTTAAAACAAAATAGTACATTAAGTAGAAGGTGAACATTATTTGTCGAGCCCAGAAGTTTACATAGCCGAGACGTTAGCCAAGGCTGTGTAAACTGGGCGAAACACATAAAGAGCTTTATAATAATACTCTATATAATATTTTTCTTCATTCGTCAAAATTAAAACTGTATTTCGTCAGACATTTATGCTTATATAAAAAGCGATCTGACGTTAATGTTTAATTTCAAACTGACAGTTCTGAGAAATCATGGCTACATGATATAATGTTATTAGAGTCCATTCACTAGGTCGAAATAAGCCCTAAATCGGCGATCGTCTCGTGTCTAATTATAAAAAAACTATAAAAGATAGCGACTTTTAGTAAAAAAGTATTGAAAGATAAGACTTTAATCTAAGTCCCTATAGTAGTAATTTTTGGTATTTCTTTTTATTTTTAAATTTCCAGGCAAACAATCTTGTACTAAAATAGCGTATTTTCAAAAATTATTTTCTCTAAAATACATGTATTAAACAAAAATTTGCTACTATAGGGATCTAGTTTATCTTTTGATCTTTCCGGTGATATATAATGTATAACATTAAAAATAAATTTTGTTACAATTATAAGACAAATCCGGTACCCTTGCAATGAGTGCTAACTTTATTTCGATGTGCCTTTTTACTTCGGCTTTACGTGCACCTCCGAAATCTTAATAATTCAATAGTTGGAATATATAAGTCTCCACCCATCGGCCACCCATCCTCTCAATCCGACCCAACATTCATGCCTGTCAAATCTACAGAGAATGGATCCTTAAGAAAAATTTATTTATAAACGAGATAGTTCCCTGTGTTAGTCAATATAAATATACTGAATAGTATAGACTAGAAGTTACTAGAACATTTAGTTAAACAGGCACACAGAATTTCATCGTGATAATTTTTAAAACTTCATTAGCTTACACCCGAAAAGTTCAAACTAAACTATTCATTAAGAGTAGTTAAAAGCACATCAAACTTTTTCACACCCTCTAACCGATAAGACCCGAAAGTAATAAATAATTGAGGCAGGTCGTAAAATATAACCAGTCATACATTTCTTCTGTCTGGCTGGGTTCGAAATGGAAAACTAATGAAAATTAGCCTGGCTGAACTTCGCTGGAAGTTCAGCGAAATGTCAGTGCGGCGGAAAACTCCAGGCGGAAAAAAATGGTGCCTACTAAAGCGTTGCAATTCCGTTCATAAATGACAAAAATTTGTCACAACTATCAAACAAAATTCATCGTAAAATAATGATTGGTATGTTTATTTATCGCAGGTTATTTATTGTAGATTACCTATCCTAACTATTTGTGGATTGTAATATAATTGTGAATGTAATAGTTTGATTGCAACGTTTTGTATTCCTTTGGTCTTATGAATTTGTTAATGGTGTGATTCATAAAAAGTTTTAAATTATACGAAATAGTGATAATATAGGTATAAAAATAAATAATATAATATACAAAACAATATACACTCCGTTCCTAAAGTAACCCCTCCTTAACTTTTAAAAGAGTTGACATATCGACTCGAAATAAGATGTAGAATTAATGGTATAAAAAAATACTATTTTCTTCAAACAGAATTTTGACAACTCATATATGGCACTAGAGTCGCTGTCGGCACATTTTTTTTAAATATCATAATAAGCCGTATCGCACATCGTTTGAAAGGTATTTCAGTTCTCTTCATACCAGTTGTTGAAAAATTAAAATCGAGTCATCCGTTTTCGAGTTACAAGCATTTCTGTGTCTCATTCGCGAGTGAAAAGACCATCGTTTACTCTAAATATTCAAATATTTTAGTCGAAGAATGTTAATGTAATGTAATCTAAGAGGTTTGCATTCTCAAAAAATAATTCTATAGGCGTTAAATCGAGGAAATGTGTTGGATTTCAATTAATTACTAGCAGCAAAAAAACAACTGACAAGCAAATCAACATTCCACAAAAGTAAAACTTGTACGTGCTTCTTATCTTACCATAGTTGTATTAATTAAACTGATATGTCAAAAGCATAGAATTTATTAAAAAGTTTTCGTTATTAAATAAAAAAGACAACCTAAAAGCTAAGAGGAAAGCTTCATAAAGATCTCGTTTTTTTGTTAATAATTTTTTGTGTCTGTCTATTGTACAATTTTATTTCGGGGGCATAGTATTCCAACGATAAACTATTTTGTCAATATTTGGAATTGTTTAATGCTGATCCCCTTTCAAATTGGACAATGCCGTAATTTTATCAAAGTTCTCAGTAAAATAATGTCTAATGTAAAACCCGCCAACTCAAGCAGTTACGGAGATCAAGTTCACTTGGCAATTCCCTCCTTAAATTACAGTATAAGGTAAAGTTCGTTATTAGCAACTTTAACTTATTTTCTATTTCGCTTCTTCTTTTCTTTTCAGGATGCCTCATCTCCTATAAATTATTTTTTGATGATGAAATTGTTTTTAAAACTAAAAGATGGGTATAGGCTATCATACAATCAGATCAAATAAATATGTTTTAATATGGTGCCGCTGCAACCCATTTAAAATATATTTTGTTGTTCTTCATAAGAAGCGAATGATGATTTCTCTAGTTGCTGGTGTTGTGGTGCTGGTCTGTGACTAAACACAGAAATAAATAAATGCAGTCAAGTGAAAGGATTAATTAAAGCAAAAAAGTATTTTGATGACAATCATCATAGATTTTGTTAAAAATGACCACCAAAATGATCAGGGCCTGCTCGAATTCGCCGTTCGTCTTCTGCTCGGAAAGTTGGAAAGTTGGTCAAGGACGCCTTTTTATAGAATATTACTTCTAAGTACTATTTATTACTCAACCACAGAGTCAATTTTGAGTTTGAAATTACCTCAGAAAAAGAAATCTAAAGGACTCTTGAAAGGGTGTGGAACGACCTTTGGTGTGAAGGTAACACTGATGTACTTTTCCCAATTACACCAACTCACTATACAGCACTCGACACGCGTTTCGTGAACCAAGTTGGCATCATCTGAAGATCCGGATATGATTAAAATTAAACCTATAACACTATGTCCTATATTTTTACCTAAAATTGCTACGATTCAGTGAACCGTTATTTACTAACCAGTTTAAAGTATCTTAGACAAACTAGAAGCTCAATTAAAACTAGATTTAAGGAAGATATGGCTCGTCTCAAATATCGTAGAATAGATAAGTCTAGTGTCGCCCAATATGCGTTTGAGAACAACCATAAGATAGCTAATAGCAATTTAAAACTAATTAGAAATGTAACAAATTCCAGACAGCTGGATGCATTTGAGAGTTTGGAAATTGCAAATTGTATAAATAGTATGAATAGTGACAGAGGGCCAATCCCATACAGCCCGCTTTATTGGTTAGTAGATCACCGTTCACTGATCCGTCGCGACGGTTGACTGAGCCATCGCAACGGTTCACTGAACTGTAGCAATAGTTTAGATGTAAATAGGACATAGTGTTAACATAGGTTTAGTTTTGATCATCTCGAGATGATGCCAACTTGGTTTGCGAAACGCGCGTCGAGTGCAATACAGTGTTTTGATGTAATGTGTAAAAGTACGTCAGTGTTATCTAAAGCCCTAAATTGCTGTGAGCAAGAAGGCCATGGGAGCATAATTTTAATTACTTAACGAAATAATCTCTTGGATTTCAAGTAAGTCCATAACAGAAAATCCAAGGAATTCAAATCGGGCGGGCTTGGAGGTCATTGAAAAGTCCTATACGCCTGATGTATTTATTATACCACAAGATATTTGATGTTTTCTCTCAAATAATTTTTTTCTTCACAAAAGTGGAGCCAACCGTACTTTATTAATTTGCGAGTTTAGTCTTAGTAATGATTACATTTTGAATAAAACCGAACTACTGATATATTTAATAAGAAAAATACTTACAAAGCTTTAGAACAGCATCTATGACGACTTACCTGGAAATAAAAGAAATAAATGAACATTTAATCTACCTATCACCTATATAGAAAATATATACGTGAGAATGGGCATCTTGACTTTAATTGACTTATGATCTGTGAGAGTTCGCTGCTGTAGTAAGTAAAAACAAAAAAGGTATAGGAGCACACGAAAACTCACCTGTCTATTTGATTTGCTATGATTTTTCTAAAATTAAATGACTAAATAAAAATAAGAAACTTTGTCACTCCAAAATAGTTTTTCGAGGCAGGTTTACTTGGAAAAATTATTAATAAAATATTTGACTTATATAATATAATATAATATATAATATCAGCTTATACACCTTTTCCTATAACGTATAATAATTTATGTAAGTCAGATGCTATTTTGAAGAAGCAAAATTTTCACACCAATTATCAAAGTCGTACCAAATCATTTATATGAACTATCCTGTATGTTTTATATCGGTCTCTATTTGCAAAAGCTTGCAAAGTATAAAGTCAGATATATCAACATCAGTAACTTATAATCTAACAGTGGCCTATCCAGTTATCGCGGAAGAATTTATGTATCGTATAAAAGTTTAATTGCCTCTGGTAGGAGACATCTAAAAATTAATGGATGCAGTAAACTCCACAATACCCGAGTCGACTTGAAATTGTTCCTCAGAATTTATTCGATATTAAACTATATAGATTTCCATTGTCTACCGACTGAAAATTTTAATTAACAGAATGAAGTTTTGGACGGATAATTTTATATAGGCAGTTCAATTTCGATACTTGATAAAATTACAGATAGTTTTTTATTTGATAAAAGGATTATTTATTTATTAAAGTGGAGTCCATTCTAATAGAGTTGAGGAACCAGTACTCGGGCTTCCGCCTAGTTATGTAAAAAGGTCTATTAAAAACTGGATCAAGAAAAAATCAGAGGAAGAATGGTCGAATGGGACTGGGTTGCGACAATCCAGGCTTTTAATTGAAGGGTCTTGGTCGAACGCAACTCAATCAATACTTGCGCTAAGTCGTAACAGCCTAAGGGTTGTTACAGGACTGCTGACAGGTCACGAACATCTCAACAAGCACTTTAACACTATCGGCCTTAGTGAAACTAGAAGGTGCAGGTTTTGCGGACACGATGACGAGGACTGCATTCACATCCTCTGTTGCTGTGCCTGCCTCTTGTTCAAGAGACAAAAATATCTGGGTGCAGCATTTCTCCTACCACAGGACATTAGAGAGCTTCCACTAGAACGGGTCTCTTCCAATAGCTCTTGACTAGCGGCAGGCACAAGGGGCCGAAAGGCCTGAGTGCTGCGGGTAACCGTGGCGCTTTCCAGCAACAACAACAACGATAGAGTTGAAGACTTTTTAAATATAACTTATAACCAAAAAATTATCTAAACTTATAAGATCACCCATATTTACAAATATAACTGACACTTTGTTCTTTGATTTGACCTAAAACGATAGCTTGAATCTTAATTATATAGGTATGTAGAAAGAAAAAACGTATTTTGATGACCTCAGCCGAAACAACGCAGACATCTATTATTACGTTTGGTGTTATTTTTTCTCACCAGTGTTGCATAGCTGGTGCAGGATAGGATCCAGGATAGAAAGATCTGAAACAAATGTCAATGCTCCATTTGCACCAGATTAATCTACGTCTAGAGGATGGATTTTATCTATCAGTAGCTCTACACCGAAAGATCGATATCTGCAGCTGATTCATTGTTTCTTTTATGATGACCACCATCATATATTTTTATAATAACAGATTTGAAATAAAGTTAGATACACACAAACCTCTATAATAAATTGAATTTAAGTATTTTCAAAATACAAATTATATCGCAATATCTGCAGATTAATACTTTACTAGAATTTAATACAAAAGACTAGTAACTTGCCATGCGTTCATGAAAGATTGTGTTAATTGCATCTAATTGCAAATATGTCAATTTATTTTCCATGTCATTGCCACTTGAAATACTAACTTAATATTCTAACAGGGACGAATAGCCTTATTTTGTGTACATTGAATTGGGTTTCATTATTCAATTAACTGTGAAATCTAAAATGGACTTATTATTTCCATATATCAAATTTATACCAAATCAGTGCAGATTAATTTCACAAATAAAAGATAACAACACATACCTATTAACATGAACAATGCCCAGATTCCATATGCAAACTCAGCAAAATATCTAGGCATCACATTAGACCCAAGACATCGCTGGAAACTCCATGTCAAAAAGAAAAGAGACGAGCTAGACATCAGACATAAGAAAATGTACTGGCTACTTGGTAGACACTCCTGCTTATCAACTTACAACAAAATGCTGTTGTGTAAACAAATCCTCCAGGCAATGTGGACCTATGGAATACATCTCTGGGCTGTGCCAGTAGAAGTAATATGATTGATAGTTTCTTTTGGGATTAATATATTAATAGGAGTAATATATTAATTATCCAAAGATTCCAGAACAAAGTACTGCGGAACATCGTCAAAGCACCTTGGTTCATCATAACAGCGACCTTCATCGAGATTTTCAGATGGACATTGTAGAGCAAACAATTACCAAATTTGCAAGGACTCACGAACAACGACTCCATCAACATGTGAACATCGGGGCCATCCAGCTCGTCGACAACACTAACATAGTAAGAAAGCTCAAGAGGGTTAAACCCTTTGAGTCGAGTGAATTGATTATATCAGTATAAAAGCAGAGTATTGTGCGGTTAATGTTACACGTTAGTTTTAGTGTAATTAAGTTACCCTAAGGTACACTAGTGAGAAAGACTTTAGTTCTAAAATTTTCAGCTTTAGTTAAATTAGGATAGAACCAAATTACTCATTGATCTCCCTTTGATCAGATTGTAATAACAGCAAAATACCCTTCAGGGGGTAATTTCTATATACAGGGTGTCCACCTAGTGCGCGTAAGTCCAATATCTGGGTTAATAAAAGAGATAACTTAATTTTTTTTCTACAGGGTTGTCTAATATCCCGAGCTGCACAAAATGAAAATATATTTACATATTCAGGGTGTTCAGTTTTTCCTGGACAGGTACCAACTTCGTTTTTCTAAATGGAAATATATATTTTTTATTGCTTTTTCGAACTAAACCCTTGATTTTAGTAGGACTTTCATCAGCCTTCCCTATACCTAACTTAAACTGTTTTTGAAATATTGACTGGTGAATATTGACATTTTTGCAACTTTGACACCCTGTAAAATCTAAACGGTTTGAGATCAAGCAAAACGGTTTGCACATTCCTATCTTAACTTTTTATAAGCTATCGTTTGATACTAATTTCAAATTTATCCAAGAATTAAAAATTTTCAAAATTTTCGGAAAATTTTTAATTCCTGGATACATTTGAAATTAGTATCAAACGATAGCTTATAAAAAGTT
This sequence comes from Pogonocherus hispidulus, assembly GCA_963924545.1. Lineage (NCBI taxonomy): Eukaryota > Metazoa > Arthropoda > Insecta > Coleoptera > Cerambycidae > Pogonocherus > Pogonocherus hispidulus. The sequence goes on along the minus strand of OZ004698.1, from coordinate 42,112,101 downwards.
AAAATAGGAATGTGCAAACCGTTTTGCTTGATCTCAAACCGTTTAGATTTTATAGGGTGTCAAAGTTGCAAAAATGTCAATATTCACCCGTCAATATTTCAAAAACAGTTTAAGTTAGGTATAGGGAAGGCTGATGAAAGTCCTACTAAAATCAAGGGTTTAGTTCGAAAAAGCAATAAAAAATATATATTTCCATTTAGAAAAACGAAGTTGGTACCTGTCCAGGAAAAACTGAACACCCTGAATATGTAAATATATTTTCATTTTGTGCAGCTCGGGATATTAGACAACCCTGTAGAAAAAAAAATTAAGTTATCTCTTTTATTAACCCAGATATTGGACTTACGCGCACTAGGTGGACACCTTGTATATAAAAAATATATCAAATTTATAAATATATTTATATATTTTTACTGTGAATAAGTTTAATCAATCAACGTTTATTTTCATATTGCAGATATTATTTTACCTGCCACAAACTACTCTAATTATATACTAATCTACAACATTATTCGTCCAAATTACACAAACTCTTTATAATAATTCTTAATTTAGTTCCTAGGTTCATTTTCCAACTACATTTTAAATCCCGTGGTTGTGTAAAAAATATTTGTTTTAAAAACTCAAGTTTACTACCTGCATAACTCTATAAGGGATATTTTTGTTTGAAGAACAAAAATCACGGAAATGACTGTGCGTTTTATATTAAAATTCCACTCATGAACGAAGTAAAAAATATGAAACAATCAATTTTAAAGAAATAATAACATGAAAAGGGAAAATCATAATTGCAAACTGTCAGTCAGATTTATTACCATGTTCAAACTTTCATATCACCGTTTTCCTCCTGGATCGTTTAAGACCGGATTGCACCTCGTGGGAACCACAAAAGGCATTAATATGCTCCCCAAATACGGGAAAAATATGACGAAAATGTATTGGCCCATCTTATAAATATTTATTCATTTTATCTCCAGAGGTAATAATTTTAACGTAATGTTCGCCCTAAGGAGGCAATGCTTCTCAGTTTTCTGTGTCATTTTCTAAATCAGGACTAAATAATGTAAAGCAAAGAACAAAAATACCTAGAGGTGATATTTATATCGTAAAGCTCTGTTCAGAGAAAATGGGAAAAATCTTGGAAAAAAGAAAGAGTTACTACAAAAATAAAATGGGTAATATAATTAGCAATTTACTGGTGAAATAAGTAGGTATAACGAAAACCTACCAAGTTCCCCATGACCCAAATATAGCATTAACACCATCCGCATGATTAATCCACAGCTCTAACTGACTTAACACCCATTTATTCTTCAAATTCTATTTTCGTTCATTGCATCATTAGAGATTGCAATAGTTTGAAACTATTACAAAAAAATAAGCCGAGCGTTGTAAAATGGAGCAATCATACGATTGTTCTGCACAAAATATTGGAAAATATCAGATTTTTCTATTTCCTATACCTTAAATAAGCCATATGTTCTTTGAGTCTAGTTAATGTAAACCTTTTAGTCTGCCCCACGTTCCTACTGCTGATTATAGTTTACTGCGATCCGACTTAAATAAACAAAATTTAGGTCAATTCACTTAAAATACTTTTCCCAAAACTACACGTAAATGTAGATTTGTAGGAATTCGAAGTAGATTTTTATTTACCATGTTCAACTTGAAATATAGTAGGTTTTTAAAGGATTCTCTAAAACACCATTATTTCATTTTCAACATCAAAACTCAATGTTTCAGTTTATTTCAATATTTTCTATTTACAATTTCAATATTCAGTTACAAAGCCGCCTAAGAATGGCTTGTATACGGAATACGCACGAAATGTATAAATTTCTCCATGGTGTACCTGAGATTTAACTGCTATTTACTGCTACGTAAAGCTTGAAAACAATGCTGCCCGTAGGAAACTTAAGTTTCATATAAATAAGACATAAAGCCTCGTTTAGCAATCTCTATAGGTACGTAATTTTATTATCTCACAGCACACGACATTATTAATAACCATTAAGGATATGAAACAGCCTAAATTATCTCAATCACAAAAATAATTAATCCTGTTAAACGTTAAATGCTATACAACTTCCAAACTGAAGCCATTCTTGCCTTACAAAAGGCTCCAAAAAGCTTTGTAATTATATTAACTTAATGCAAATTCATAGAGGGCCGATTCAGGCAAAATTACATAAAATATTCTATTATGCTTTCTATACAACACAAAGCAAATTCTTTCACGTCACGCGGCATGTGTGGCTAAATTAGTTTTCTTTTATTATAATAAAATATTATCTATAATAGTGCGCCGATTGTTGGAAAATGTTGTCCATATATTCGTAATTATGTATCTATATGTCAACAATGAATATATGTTACCACTTATAATAATAGAAACAAAAAAAAAATAAAGTTAGACTTTTGTACATTTTAAATGTACAAAACGCAGCCTTTGTATCTATTAATAATAATAATAATAATGATAATTATTATTATTATATATTTTCTGTTAGCCTTACTGTACAAGTAAGGCTATTTTGAACGAAATTCTATAGAACGTAAAACTAGACCATATAGCACAATTAAGGGAGCAAAAAATTATCTAGTATTTCTTTTTTTAAACGAGATATTGGATGCTCAATTTATTGGGATCGATTAAGATAAAGAAATGGTCATATATACTGAACTACTCTGTATAACACAGGGCTAGGCAGAATGACGTATCCTTTTTTGAACTGGATTTATTCAATAATGTAAAAAGATCTAAATTCAAATCAAATCGCCATGTGTTCCCGATACATGGCAATTTATGACAGTTGCCAAACTGTTGGCGAGAAACGTCAGTTTAATAGTAAAAATGGAGCTTTATCATCGCAACGATATCAACTTGTATTGCAAAATTTTGAACAACAACTTCATAACGAAGGTGTAGAATTCCGAAAACTATGGTTTCAGCAGGACGGAACCACTTTCCACCCTGCTAGGCAGCCTATGGTACTTCTGGAAAGAATGTTTCCTGGTCCTGTCATTTCAAAATTTGGGAATGTCACCGGATCTGTCAGCTTGTGATTTTTTTTTATGGGGCTATCTAAACCGAGATCCGAGCCGAGATTAACGCAATACCAATTGAAATGTTGCAGCGAGTGATGCAAAATTTTTATGCTAGACTTCAGGAGTGCCAGCTGCGAGGCGGAGGTCATTTGACTGATGTGATATTTAGAAAATAAATTACCATGTTTACTTAAGAATATTTTGTTTCAGTTTTTGATTAAAGTTTAACCATTAATGAATACCAGTACATAGAAAATACATACTTCATTTTGCCTAACCCGTTACTAATAAACCCTATGACTAACGAACCCTGAATTAAAATATGAAATAAAAAATATATCGTTCCATTTAAAAAAACATAAGTTTCATACATTTGACATGGATATGGCCCCGGTTTATAGAGCACCCTATACGACTATTATACATATTTTAGAATGTGCGTCCTGTTAGACTCTATGGGATCATAAAATTATTTTTATTTGTTTATTACGGTATAGGAGTTATGGAACTTTCTCACACTATTGAAGCACCCTGTATATACAAATCATCCTTAACAACTACGACGAGTATCTAATTTTTAAATTACTAGATATCGATGTAAACGTCTTGAATTTACTTTTTGTTTTGTATACTCAAGCGAAAAATCACAAGTGAAATTTCCACGGTAAAAATGCCCAACTTACAATTTTCTCTCTCGGAACAAAGCATTTTAAAAAGCCTCATGATCGTATTAAGCTAACAAAGTTACGGTATGGCGAATTAAACATCATTATAGACGAATCTCCATTATTGGATCGCAAAGGGCGGCCCTAACGAACTGAAACGGGGATTTTAAAGTTTGTAAAAACCGCTCCTTCCCCGATTTCCCAAGTGGTTCGAGCCTCGCCGGCTGTCTGGGATTGGAAGAGACAATGAAAAATACAATTTTTGTTCTCATCTTCTACATTAGCACCGTACAAAAGCAAATGTTACTTGTTCCTAGGTTTTTCTATTCCCAGGCGTGGCTGGGAAGACAGTTAATTTAATGAAATGGTTTCGCAAGGATGCTGCCTGACAGGATGAAACACCTTTTGTGCGGCTGTCCGGATAGTATATAACGCGGCCATTAGGATCTTGTTAAATTGCTTTGTTAACGTTAACAAATGTGGAAAGTAAGACTATTGTTATTTTAATGTTTATTTATTGGTTCCATATTGAAATTTAATGAGGAAGTCACTACAATCATTAAAATCACAGATCAGAAAGACATATTCTCGATTACATAGGAAATCATTCGTGATGTCCGTACATGTTTTTGTGCTAAAATGGAAATCCAAAAATTAAACTAATTCATTTGACTGAAAAATTAAGAAAACGTACAAGACACTTATTATTAATACATATATCGAAACCAGATGTGACAATGGCAATTAATAAACACATTGAATTACTGTTGTATCTATATCACTCATATCTTTGATAACTATTTGAAAAGTTTGTCTTTTCTCTGTACAGGCGTTAATTTTTTTTATAATCGGCTTATTTTTTTCTATGACTAAGAAATTCCAGACTCAGAAAATGTCTGAAGGTCGTATGACATTACACTAAAATTGGATTGAAAATAATAATAAAATATAACAAATAACTACGAATAGTAAGTAAGGACATCATTAGATCCTCCATCTGCAAACGCCTTATTTGAATAAGGACTAATTAATAAGACATAATAATAATAATAGTAATATTAATAATAAAATAATGATAATATTAATAATAATACTAATAATAATAATAATAATAGGTTTGTTCTAACAATAAAACTCTGATCAATCCCCAATTGATTGTAACCACAATATCTGCGCATGAGTTAGTAAAGACAAATTTGCAACTAATCAGAAGTTTGTGATGGAACAACTGACAAATCTGACAAAGAGTAAAGAGTGGTAGTCTGTGGGCTGGATTTATTGTAACTTAACCTCATTTTTTGAGACAAAACGAAAACATTGGACGTTTTTTATCGTTTTGCCATTTGTGGAGTGTTTCATAGATAAGAAAAGAGTAGATAATGTCAAATGTAACTTATTTGTGGTGCATTTTCATGATTCATAGTTTGTTTCTTTTGGGATTACACCACCTGTAAAATAACAAAGCAAAAAACCATAATAAAAGAGTGTTTATGATTTGTAGTTGTTTAGAAAACTTCACATAGGCTTCTAACATAAAAATACTTCAGTACCTAATCACAATCAGCATGAATAATAATAATACAGGTAAGAATTTACTAGTAGAGATGAATCCCATTTCATTTAATTTACTGCGCATGATTCTGATTAAGAATTCCTAAAAAATCCGCAAACTTTTCTGATTGTCCACAAACCAATCATAGGCCATGATAGAACAGTGTACTGTCAATCAGGAACCAATCACCGATTTCCTTTTGGCTTTGATGGAACGGTAAAATTGCAATGCGCATGCTCCCAACAATCACCGACGATTTGGGATTCTTGTTAGAATAAACATAATAATAATAATAATAAGAAGAAGAAGAAAAAGAAGAATACGAAGAAGAAGAAGAAGAAGAAGTTTTGAGGGGGTACATGTTGCCACGTCAAATTTGGTAGCAATATATGTCCTCCTCCAAGCAAAAATCGACTTGCCTGGGGATTTCTCTGGAAACAAAACAGTAACGGAGTTATTCAGGGTGGTTCGTTTTCATTGAAATGCTCTGTATATTTTTCCATTACATAATGGTTAGGTTCTTCAACATTTTAGTTAAATTGTTGTAGCATTTTATATTGTTAAATTCTAATCATTATAAAAAAATAGCCTAGCTGCTGTTATTCAACAGAAAATTACTAATCTGGCAAATACCTCGACTATATTACTTTTGATGTGCAAAAAGTTTACTTAGTTTTTCAGCGACTCATTAATAAAGATTTTTTCTAATTTGCTCAACTCCCTCAATAAAATTATAAAGGCACGTGCTCACTTTTAGAAAACTCTTTATGTGCGTTTTGATATGAATTTATCATCCATCATCTTATTAGATATACCTTTATGTTGTTTTTTACCATCAGGAATTTCCTTTCGCGGTATAAAGCAAGCCGTAACAGCCCATAAATAATACAGTATACGCGTTTTTGTAAACTTTTTTATTTATTGGGCGAGCATAATAGTGACGTCAACGGCGTTTGCCTGTCCACGTTCTGCTCTTCCTTCCTGCTGCTGGTGGATATGAAACCCTGGACACTTTGCATAAATATCTCGTATAGGGGCGCTGTTTACTGTTTCCTGTCATCCTACGACCGCTTAAGAAAGGAAAAGGGCTAGAGGAATAAGCTCGCGTGGGTCCCTTCGTTGAGTGTTCTGCCATTATTTTCGAAAGATATAACTTGATTATTGCAGACCTAGTGACACCAGGTGGTGAGTACGTCTCCATCCTTGTCCTTTATTGCCAATAATATTATTACGTGATATTTTCGTAAAGGCTATAAATATATCTACAGAAGTAGAGGAAAATAAAATGGCGTTTAGTATAATGCCCTCTTTGGGTGATTCTGCCTTGATTCTTTTATGGAGCTACAAGCGTAGATATATTGGAACAAAGTTTTAAAACTGGATACTTTATCGACTAACTAACATTTAGTTTTATAAACTAGGTATGAATCTGAGAATAATTTTTGTTGAGTGAACTAAATGTTTCACAGCTAAGGAATATGATTTGTTAATTTAGTCAACAGAGGTTACTAAAAAAGTTATTCCAACATATACATCCATCCATGGTTTGATACGATTGATCTATTGAGCGGTGAGAGACAGATTAGTGCCCTCTATTGATCTATGCTACTATCTATATGCCGCGGCGATATCTCAGTCTGTTAGGTGCTGGGTGGTAGCTTGTGACTACCAGAATAGTATATTACGGCGCGAATTCAAATCTGGTCAGGGTAAAAATAACACCTCTACTAAAGAATGGTTCGGTGTCTGCGTTTTTTGATGTGTACCCTCCCTCTGTACAAGCCTGAAGGGAGATTGTCCAGTTCTGTGGCGTATTTTATCTTTTATGTTATAATAATAATGATAAAAATTTCTCTACCTCTCATTCTAATCAAAAGGATTTGCCCGAAAGTCTGAGACTTCTGTGTGAGGGGGTGGCATGTTATTATTTCACGTGCCTCATTTTCGCCTAGGGAACGACTTACGTTGGCAGGTTCTAACCACCATTCAGCCCTGGAATGAGGGAAACCTGCAAAAACTCATTAGTTACGGGAGCAGTCAAACATCAACTGATTTTAATCGCTCACATTAACACCAAGTTGACATTCTTTCCATCCCAGGCTATTGCCAGGATGGTTGACAACCCATTTCTGCGAACAAGCCTTGATCTACGAGTATGCAACTTAATTAAAAATTGTCTGGTGGAACTGGGAATCGAACCCACGACCTCTGGATTGAGCGATCGAGACACTAAACCCTGAGCCACCGACTCGCCAGGTGGCTGTTTTTATCTATTCTATTATATTCAGAAGGCGATCTACTTTGCAGATATTGATTTTAGATATCATCTCAATAGACGAAATTATTAGTTAAAAGATAATATCAAAAACAACAAACTAATGCCAACTAATTACAAATAGAAAAATTCTTAAAGAAATTACATTTCATAAATGAGAAAATCATATTTCCATTGTCTATAAGAGTGTATAATTAAGTGTATATTACAACAATGCATTTGAATTAATTTTGTCAAAATACCTACACGGTATTTAATTTTAACGTCCCTACTACTTGTATAACTAAATTTTGTTTTGTGTAGCCTAATTAGCAAACTAATAATATTCAGAATGCTACTTATGTCAAGGTAGTCTTAAATCGTAGGATACATTTATCCCATCCCAGAAACAAAACTTTGTCAGACGATAAGGAAAACGTGAAAACAATCCCACTCTCTCCCAGAAAATAAATGTTGAAAGTATATTTTAGCCTGGAAGAGAATGATAAACAACTGTGAACTTAAGAAACAATACTTGCAGAGTGGTATCAGTCCTGTACGGTTTGAACTAGTCATATGCAAATGTAGTTTCTGCCTTTAATACTGTAAAAGCATAATATTTTCACTGATGTAAGGAACACATTTGGAAAACTATGAAGTTTCTGGGAAAGCCTTTGACGAATATGTAGTAGTGCATATTTATTTTGAGTTTGCCTGAAAGCGAACGGATTGCTTTATGCGTCTGAAAACTTCTAGCTGAAAAAGTGTTCTAACCAATAATGAAAAGTAGAATATAGAACGCTCTTTAAGAAACTTCATTTCGTAAATAAGGAAATTATTATATTTAAGTACATTATTCCTAGTTCATGTAACTGATGTGTTATTGCATCTCTATAACATGAAAAACTATTTTGGGAAATGGGACTTTTAAATTTTTTCTTGAAAAATCTTAAATACAAACTATATTGAAAATGATTATTTTCTGTTTTCAGGTTATTAGGTAGAATTATTTGTAGTTTGTTAGAAGGCGGCGCGGTTACCCGCAGCATTCAGGCCTTTCGACCCATTGTACCTGATTATTTGTAGTTTACTTTGTAAATTGGGTAATAATAATAAAATTATTATTTTATAATATATAGGTAATAAAGACTACAATAATATAGTAATATAATTTTTTCCACGGTCGGAAGTAGAAATCAGTTTCTATGACATCAAAATTGAAACAGAAGTAGTCGATTATTCCCAAGGGAGTATAATGCTCCCAAGGGAGTTTACATTATGGAGAACGTTTTTCATGCAAAAAAAGAGGTAACATTGAAATTATTTATTGACAATTAAATTAAATGTAACATTTGAACAATTTTCAAAATTAATATTAGAAGGAATATTACTTTCGCTTACATTTAAAGTTTTTGTGATTGCGCTAGTGGTGGTACCTACTAAAACGTTATTAGCAATTTTGGTCTTATTTTCAATGGAGTTCTCGACATAACCCTCAGCGACTGTCGTTGATTTCCAACCAGCATGACGCTTTATTGTCGTGATATCCACACCAGCATCTACCAGTAATGTCGCTGAAGATCTTCGTAAGCAGTGACCAGTATAACATGCAGCATCAGGTAATTTTAAATACGAAGCTATTACACTAGGAATTTTTCCGATGGTATTCTTGCCAACTGGCTGCGAACTACATTTTCCTGCTTTGTAGTACAAAAAAAGGCGCTTATGCTTGACGTGGGGAGAACGAAGGGAACGAATTGTATTTTCGATACAATTCAAGCATATTTCCCACATCGGTAACCACAAAGGTTCGTGGAATCTTTGTCTTAGTGTTTGGAATTTTTACAATCAAGGATGAGCCTACATCCTCAATATCATCTACAGTTAAATTGGCTAGTTCATCAGTTCGACAAGCTCCGGCAATCCCCAGAATTAATACAACCTATAAAAAATCAAAATACTAAATAATTGAAATACCTAACAACAAAAGTAATCTTACCTTAATCATTAAGAATTCTTTGTCATCTGCAGTTGATAGAAAACGGTCGATTTCACCCTTTGTCAATATTTTCGATTTTTTCGCTTGATATCCGTCACCGGTTCTTTTCAAAAATGCAATAAGAATGTGGAAGACTTGTAATTCTTTGCATTTTCACTGAAGTATGCCAACAAAACATTCTCGCTGTATACTTGAATATTTTTCTCGGCGCACCACGTTTTGAACCGATTGTAAGCTATATCGTATAAAGATCTTGACTTCGTAGGTAACAAATTGCTTATTGCAATATTTGCAGCCTCCACAATCTCTTCCGACTCACAATTATTCATTGTGCACTAAACAAACTGTAAACTAAACCAAACTTACATCTTAATTTGACAATTCTTTTTGTTTGTTTATTTTGTAGTTATGACAATAACTCAGCGACTACTAAATAAATGCTCAAATCCGAATACAATAATTCTGGTGCTACTTACTTCATAATAACAAAATATGTGTTTTTAAGTTAATGAGACCGTGGAAAAAATTGTATATACCATTCGGGAGAAATGCTATTTTGTCCTCGGTGCATTGTAGCCCTCGGGCTTCAAATTGCACCTCTGCCAAAATAACGCATTTCTGTCCCTTATAGTATAATATACTATTATAATAATATAATTGATGTAACATATTTTTCGACGTATAAGTGACAGATACATGATCCTTTCTTTGTTATTTAAGTACCTGCCTCAACATCTTTTTATGTTTTTTTTTCCAAATACTTAAAGATGGCCATCGCCTATTGCGTGAGGTTTTGATAAAATAGTTATATGGTCAGTTTGTAGACACAATTGTTGCATTTAATAAGCTTCTTTAATCATTTCCCTAATACAACCGGTTTTGAAGTTATAGCATTTTAAGTGACTAAGACTCAACAAGATTTAATATTAATATTTACAATATCAGTGTTTTTAATATTTACAAAATAGGCTTTAATGTTCTGATAGTACAACAATAGAAGCAGCTTTTCTGTTCATAATTCAGTGGATCAGTGGAATATATCCTCCTAGAGGTAGTGATTATATTGAGTTACTAACAAGATTTAATTTTATATCTCTTGAGAAGCGTAGGTGGCAAGCAGCTGTGATATTTTTGTATAAATTGTTACATGGTAAAGTTGATTGTCCCGCATTGCTATCTCAAGTTAACATATGTATACCTAGGTTGGCTTCACGGCACAATACTACCTTCATTTGTAAAAGAGCACAAACCAACTTGTTATTAAAGTCACCTGTTAATTTAATGTGTTCTAACGCAAATAAAATTGCTAATGTATGTGATATTTTCTCTTGTAATATACATGAGATCAAAAGCAAAGTATGAGATACAATTGGCGACTGAACTATGATGTTAGTCCAAGCATTTTGTACGCTTTTTGTTTTTCTTGTTAAACTATATCTTTATCTTTTTGTTTGCTACTTAATTTTAATTTTAAGAATTTGCATGTAAATTGCTCTGTAAATGAGTAACTGTTGGGCAATAAAGCTATTATTATTATTATTATTATTATTATTATTATTATTATAATTATTAGTGCATTTCGTGAGTACTGCACAGTAAAAAAATACGACTGATTTTAACACTGAATCCACACTCATCAGTGTGTATATAGTCCACACTTGGCAGTGTTAGACATATCGGTGTATTATTACATTACATAAAAGTAATTTAACACAGTAGATTTTACAAGGTAATGTGTAATAGTTAATTATTTACCGTGTAATTATTCCGTATTTATGGCGGATTGATTCATTTTTAACACGGGGTTTTGTAAATTTTATTACAATTTATGAGTGCTTCTACAAACTTGGCGGGTATATCGTTCGTGTAATATGAGTTCTAAAGGTTTAGTTATTATACTACCCAGTTCGTGTTAAAAATAACACTGCAGCAAATTACGATTACCATTTAGTAATTTTACCATTTGTCTTTTTTTACTGTGTGTTATTTCAAATACTAAAAAATTCCACGACTATTGGAAAAACGATGATTTTCCTGATTTTAACATCAGAAGACTTGTATTCAAGAAAATATTATTTTACGGCGACCATATCGAATAAATTTGTTGTGGTCAGTAAAGGAATCTCATCGCATTTTAGAGTAACGAAGTTCTACAAACAAAAATGTTCAATAGTACTGAAAATCCAGACAAGAGAAATACAGAAATAAATATGGAAAGTAAATTCTGGTGTACAACATAGGTAAAGATAAACAACTTTTATAGTTTGAGTTTGAGAAATATATACATACAAAAATATATTAGTTTTTTTTGCTGTAGCTGGTCGTATATAAAAATATTGAGAGGAAGTAAACTTGTTAAGTAAAAGTAGAGAGTTTGTTAGTATTATTGTTATTTTTTTCATATTTCTCTAAAAAACCACTACGTTTTTAAAGATGAAAGAATAAATCATAAAATATTTGCTTGGCTTTATAATATATATTGTACATCAAAAATATTATTGTGCAAATGGTAATATTATATTAAATATATGACTTCGTAACTATTCGCGTATATTTTGACCGCTACCTACAGGGGTTATTAAGAAAGTTAGAAAAAAATTTTAATGCAAAAAAAAAATTGAATGTCGTAAACTTAGGAAAACCAATTGAACATAATATTTTTAAATGGGACACCCTGTATAATTGTACAAGCTTGGGGAACATTTTTTTCCTGATTTCAAAAATATATATTTGGTTGACATTTGCACTGACAGTTTTCGAAATATTCGACAGCGAGTACCATAAAAAAATACAAAAAATTCAAAGAACTAAAAATATTTAACACTAACAACCAACAGTAATAAAAAATATTTAACGATTTTCGATGTAACCTCCTTAGTTATTTAAACATTTTCTAATATTTTCATTTTTAATATTTTTTTGTAATTTATTGTAAACATTAAATATTAAATATTTCGAAAACTGTCAGTGCAAATGTCAACAAAATATATAGTTTTGAAATCAGAGAAAATTTTTTTTCGCAAGCATCTAGAATTATATAGGGTGTCCCATTTAAAAATATTAAGTTCAATAATTGGTTTCTTCAAATTTACGACATGCAATTTTTTTTTCGCCCAGCCAAAAGATAATACGTGAAAACCAAACTTTTGTTTTTAAACTTTTTTTCTAACTTTCTTAATAATAACCCCTGTAGGTAGGGGTCAAAATATACGCGAATACCCTGTATATATCGAAAACAACAGAAGAAACATAAAAAAATTATGATAAACGAGAACATTACGAAACCGAGAAATTACGAAATTCCAACGAAAATGTTCCACCCTCCATTCATGTTTAAATAATGTGTAATTTCTTTGTGCACTTTAATATATCCCAATCCGCTAACTGTTTCACATACTGTGTTTCCGCTTTACCATATCTTATCTCGTAAAAAATCCGCCTTGCTATGTACCTGTTTAACGCAAAATAAAGGAATACAATATCGCAACCAGCAGTATTGTCAGCATCTTTTTAGTTCAAATATCAGTGGCAATGCGTCGATCCTTGTTAATCTTATCTTTTGCTGTTCACCGCCATGCGGGCAGGATGATATTGGACGATAAGGAGAGTAAAACTATCTGGAAAGGTCCTGATAGGGGAAACATTATATATAGGTTTGGTTTTGTGGTGTAAGTTACAACTACGAAAAATAACATCACCGCAGAGAGAGTGTGTCAATATTCAATCAATAATAATAATATTGACGCAGATTTTCTTTCTCTAATTGGATATATTACCAAATATATAATGACAAATACCCAATTAAACGAAGACAATCTAGATTTTGCCACAAATAAATAGCTGCAGGCAATGTTTTTAATACAGGGTGATTCAGGTTTAATCTTGATAATTTCAGGAATCTATAGAACAGGTTAAAATAATTCGTTCATGATATACACTTTTTCCTATCGTTTCGGAGATAGAGGACTTTAAAGAAGGATCTTTTCCCTCTTTTCCCTCGTACACTCATCCGATTGAAGTGAACGTTGATTTATTAAAGTTGTGTAAACGTCAGTTTACACAACTTGTGGCTTGCTATAACGTTAAATGAAATTTACGTGACTGGGGCGCTACACTGTCACAAATTTCATCGAACACCTGAGAAAGAAGGCCAAATGTCGACAAAAAAAAACAAGAGACGAAAAAGTTTCAAAATTGATCAGGCAAAAACGGCGTGCCGCTGTTTTATTGAATTTTTTTTTTTTGAAGTTTTTAACTAAAGTAAGAGGGGGTAGCACACAAAATATACTTCTAAGTGTTCCGAGTGTTTGTCTTCCGAATTTCACTTCAGTCGGATGAGTGGTTCAAAAGTTATGAGGGAAAAGCGGGAAAAAAATTTCTACTCCAATACCCTCTATCTCCGAAACGATGCAATTTAGGAAATAAGTTTATATCAAGAATGAACACTATTTTAACCTGTTCTACCGGTTCCTGAAGTTGTCAAGATTAGGTAAACCTAAATCACCATGTGTATCTGTAATGAAAAAAAATATAAAGGACTTGCGCTAGTGTTATATGTTGAACGATATAATAGATATGCGTGAAAAGTTTTAGCAAAATATTCAAATGTGACACATTGATCGGACTGGTGGCTCAGGGCTTAGCGTCTCGATCGCTCAACCCAGAGGTCGTGGGTTCTAATTCCCATTCCGCCAACAATTTTTCATTAAATTGTTTGCTCGTAGATCAAGGCTTATTCGCAGGGATGGCTTGGCAACTATCCTGGCGATGGCCTAGGATGGGAAGAATGTCAACTTGGTGTTAATGTGAGAGATTAAAATCAGTTGATGTTTGACTTGTCCCCCTAACTAATGAGGTTTTCCAGGTTTTCCTCATTCCAGCACTGAATGGTGGTTAGGGCCTACCAACGTAAGTCGTTCCTGAGGTGCGGCCCGCGAAATAATAATATGCCGCCCCCTCTCCCACACAAGTCTCAGACTTTCGGGCTAATCCTTGTGATTAGAATGAGGGGTAGAGATATTATTATTATTATTATTATTATTATTACATTAGTTAAAGCCAAACGAACAAATGAACTTAATAGACGTTGATTAATAAATATACGAACAGGAAAATATGTTCTATTTTATACAAACTTTAATAGAACATGTAGTAGTTTTACTTTATTGCCTCATAAAATTGGTCATCCTTGTTGAATTAAAACTGCAAACAGCTAACCGTAGCACGTTTCGGTTCTGATTGATTATTAATTATTTTAAACAAATGTTAAAATTTGTTGAGATTTAAAATGAGCCTCTTCGGTTTTACACCACTTTTAAAATAATAGAATCAGGAAATCAGAACTTTACTATTTTAAGATGATCACACAGCTAGGTACACCTCAAAAAAATAACAGATATTATAAGGAATCCATATTTTATTGTTTGAAATATATAAGGTACTGCTGAATATCTGTGAATTGGGTTAGTGAAGATATCGATAGTTCTCAAACTTATGTCTAGTAATATGTTTTTGTATTAACTTAAATTTTTCACAGTACTGATGACAATCTACAACTTGCAAAACAGAATTGTCTTTTTACTTATAGATTTCTAAATGTTCTAATATCTGTTCTGTATCATTTCGAAGCTAGCAGCCAGCTAGGCAACCTGATTTGAGACAATTTGACCTTTAAAAATGGTATCATTCAAAAATGTTAATTTTATTTCTTTATAATATATTTGTAATAGTCAATAATATCTGTATATTTTCAGGGAAACACATGCCTATCAGATACCTTTTGTTAATTTATTTATGCAAATATACTTTATTGTTTAGCTTTGAAGGCATTATTTGTGCATTCGATGAAATGTACCTTCAGCTTTATAAACAAGCAAAAAACTTTGAATCAGTTATTGAGAACAGAAGCAAAAGTTATTAAGATAAGGGTGAAATAGCGGAAAAAGTTCCATACGATATTTACCGTATTTGAAAACTTTGGAGGGCCTACTACGATAAGGAATCCATGATAGTGTATAACGTGAGCTATAAATTGCGTTAGGTGGGAGAATTGTACATTAGATTTTCATAAAATGGCAATTTATTTGATTGAATAAAAAGTCTGCATGAAACAGCATTGGGATTTATTAAGATTTTTAATCTGCTCTACATATAGTCTTAAATTTGGAAATATAACCATTAATATTGTTAAAATTCAAAAGCAAAAATTTTAATGGCAAATTGTTTTATTTATAAAATTTTCTGTTGGAAAAATTTCATAGTAAAGAAATTTAATATTTTAATTATTGACCTAGCTAGTGCTTTAGTAGGTGTAAAGATAAAGATAATGAAATGTTAAAATTATTAGTAACTTATATCATTAATATAAATAATTAACGTCATATTTAACAATTTAAAAATGAAGTATAATGAACAATTTTTAATCCAAACTTGAAAGCATTAAGACATATTTTAGCAATTTGAAAAAATAACTCGGTATACGTTAGGATACAATATGGAAAGATATTTTAAGAAAAACCTTTTTCACCTGATTCTACACCATGCAGGTTGTCTCACCAGGGAATCTATCAATCGTTTATGGAAAAATTATTATCAGAAGAAGTCTGAAAATTTGGTGACATACCAACATCACTGGGGGCTATTCAACTAAACCATTTTCAAGATGGTGACACTTCCTAATGGTGACTTGCAATTATAGGTTTTCCACAATCGATCGATGGAGTTCCAAGTGAAACACCCTGTACAGTATGGTTAAAGTAACAGTGAATTAGGTCTGTATCCTATTTGTGGTGTTGCACCACTGTAAAATAACAAAAATTACGAAACAATAATCAAAATAAAGATTCCAAAATTAAAATAATTTTGAAATCTTAGAAAGATTAATACACACATTTGCGTATGTAAATGAAGACAGACAAAGAAGCATTTTGAATTGTGTCTTTATTGTTTTCTTATATGATTTGAAGTCCCATTTCAATTAATTTTTGGTTTTTTATATCATCGATCTCAGGTTGAGAGTCTTAGTTTCTAAATCAAGAGGTAGCGGGTCTAGTCTCTGCAGATTAGACATTTTTAAATAAAAGTTTTAACATGTATGTATACATACATACAGGGTTATTCAGAACTTATCTCTAAAACATTGAGGATATGTGCATCCTTAAATAAGAAATCGATATCACCAAAAAAATTTATAATAAAAGTCCCGATTTTCCGTAAACAATGTTTAAAGTTATACCATTATAAAGGACTACGTAGATGGGCAACTGTACTTCAACGACAATCTGATATACCACATTCCTAAGAATGTGGTAAAAAAAGTAAACACGTTTTTGTACCTGGAAAGACCGAGCGAATAGAGTTGGAGTGGGGATAATATCTCTATTGTCTATTCAGTCATCAGTCTATCTGTGTCCTCTCTCAGTGCCGGTGTTTTATTTATCGTAGGAGTGTTAAACTGTAAAATTTTCAAAATGGCTCATGTGTACAGTAATGCTGAGTTAATGGACTGTTACCAATGGATTATCAATTACGAGTTAGGTTTTGTGAGTGGTTGTTGCAGCAAAATGCTGAAAATCCCTAATTTACTTAATAATTTGCGTTTACAAGATCAGCAACCAGGAGGAACATTCGGCTTAGTGCTGCAAACTTGGATAAGGCGTGCCCAAAAGTGTGTACAAGTCGAGGAATATTATTTGGAACAGCTAGAAACAGCAAATTTTTTATAAATTTCATGTTTCTAATACCTAGTAATCAAGTAGCGCAATTATTCAAAATTAGTGTAACAAAATTTTATTCATTTTAAAGACACGTCACTTTGGTCACATCTATCTATCTTTTATCTAAGTTTATTTTAAAGTAAAAACGCTGCAAATCTTTTTTGCGCCGGGTGTCGGTATACTCTCAGAACTTCCGAAGTTTTTTTCGTGCTAGCCAGTTTGCATTGTCAGTCCCAAGGTCACTGCATTACAGTGGACCAGTATCCAGCGGCGTGGAATGAAAATTTTTTAAATAGTTTTCAGAAACCGCCAAAAAAACTTTTTTTTGCACTACCACATTTCTACATGTATGTTGAACATTCCCAAATTTTATTATGGATAAGTTCTGAATAACACTGTATACACATACAGTTTTCACACACAGATGGTTTCGGAATCAACTAGGTATGTTGGTTAATAATTATGATTGCAAAATACTTTCCAGTAGTTAATTTGAGAAATTAACAGGTATCCGTTTGACTGGCATTTAACTAAAGAGATTTTTCCAGGATTTCCTCATTCATTCACAAAATAGTGTTATAATTATTACAAACAAGTCATTTTTTGACACAAGTGCCATCTACATAAGAACATGTGCTGACCTCTTCCATATATGTCTCAGACTTTCGGGCTAATCTTTGTGAGTAGAATGGAGGTAAATATAATATTATTATTTTAAGTAGTCGCTGCTTTCACTCTCTCAAATTTTAAGTAGATATAAAAGATAAAATTAATTTCACCAATCAATTGCATCGAGATTATTTAAAACTTATAAACATTCTTATACAAAAATAGCACAAAGAAGCTATTACGGTCATATTTTGAAAAAACCATTTGGTAGTAATTTTTCTATTAACTAACTTCATTGTCAGTGAATTCATTTTCTTTATCGATTTAAAATCCTGCTGTTTGGCACACGCACATCGCGACAAATATCTTGATATACGAGTATATCCAGTGTAACTGTGGAGAGATAATGACAGCCTATGATAAATCACCTGAAGGTATAATCCATTTCTCCTTACAGTGCTTAAAAAAAGTATAGCTTTTTCTCAAACGCGGTACCATAAATTTCTTGTTGATAAATGGTTACTCGACCATCAGTCTGACGTTTAGCTAGAATACAATTTTAATCTACAGGGTGTCCACCTAGTGCGCGTAAGTCCAATATCTGGGTTAATAAAAGAGATAACTTAATTTTTTTTTCTACAGGGTTGTCTAATATCCCGAGCTGCACAAAATGAAAATATATTTACATATTCAGGGTGTTCAGTTTTTCCTGGACAGGTACCAACTTCGTTTTTCTAAATGGAAATATATATTTTTTATTGCTTTTTCGAACTAAACCCTTGATTTTAGTAGGACTTTCATCAGCCTTCCCTATACCTAACTTAAACTGTTTTTGAAATATTGACGGGTGAATATTGACATTTTTGCAACTTTGACACCCTGTAAAATCTAAACGGTTTGAGATCAAGCAAAACGGTTTGCACATTCCTATCTTAACTTTTCATAAGCTATCGTTTGGTACTAATTTCAGAATTATCCAAAAATTTAAAATTTTCTGAAAATTTTGAAAAATTTTTATTCCTGTATAAATTTTAAATTAGTATCAAACGATAGCTTATGAAAAGTTAAGATAGGAATGTGCAAACCGTTTTGCTTGATCTCAAACCGTTTAGATTTTACAGGGTGTCAAATTTGCAAAAATGTCAATATTCACCCGTCAATATTTCAAAAACAGTTTAAGTTAGGTATAGGGAAGGCTGATGAAAGTCCTACTAAAATCAAGGGTTTAGTTCGAAAAAGCAATAAAAAATATATATTTCCATTTAGAAAAACGAAGTTGGTACCTGTCCAGGAAAAACTGAACACCCTGAATATGTAAATATATTTTCATTTTGTGCAGCTCGGGATATTAGACAACCCTGTAGAAAAAAAAATTAAGTTATCTCTTTTATTAACCCAGATATTGGACTTACGCGCACTAGGTGGACACCCTGTATATGCAGTTAATCTACGTGCTCTACAAGCTGTAGCGCTCATTTTTGTAAACACGGTAAATAATAATAATAATAATAATAATAATAATAATACATTTATTTTCCATAAATAAGTGAGTAATCAGACCATTATTTGAAATAACACGATAATTAACTCAACATACTAATATAATATGCTAAAATACGTTATAAGGCATCCTTTTAACTGAAAAAATTGCAGCAGAAAGAATCATGAGCAGCCTTGGGTAGTGGGTAGTCATTATTATCATAAATGTCTTTGATTAATGCAACTGTCATTTCTCCAATTTGTCAGACCAAACAGTGGTATTTTAATAATACACCCTGTATATTTCTGATTAATTGTAAAGGCCTTTCGATTCTATGGATAGTAACATCTACTATGTAGAGGTTTATTTGAATTTAAATACCTTTATTCAACATGTTTATGAATAAATGGGGGGAAACAAGTATTTCTATTGGTTTATTTTTTTTAGAGGACCCGAGAAGTTCTCAATAATTTAAACATTATTGGAATAAGGAATGCTGCTATAGCTCTGAAACGAAGGTGCCGCAAGTGCATTGAGCGAAATAGTAGTCAATTTGAACATTTAGTCTAGTTTTTTATATTTTATAAAATAAAAAATTTGGTCTGTATCTAAAAAAAAAAAAACGGAACCCAATAAAGAAATTGGCTACGACAATGGATTCTACTTAAAAGTATCTAAAATTTTTCCCTTTAAGCTTTTTTGATAGATATGAGAATAAAAGCTACAGGGCCCTGACGAAAATGGCAAAGTTTGAAAACTGCTGTATCTGAAAACCTAAAGTCAGTAGTTCCTATCTGATTTCACCATTAAGTCAAACTATAAAAAGTAGCCCGAGAATGCGTAAGCGGTTTTGTTGTGCATCTTGTAGTTTCCGAGTTACCCTGAATTCCCATCAAAAATGGACTGCTCTGTACTTCCAACTATCTCTTATCATTCGACCCTAAGGTAATTTTGTCAAAGGCAACAGCGCTGTTGTCCTTGTCCGATTAATTCATACCTACATGCCATTTTCTTCGTCTAGTGGATTTTCGATTAGGCACTAACATGATGATTTATGGCAATCGCCACAAATCATCATGCGTTTTAGTTCACATTTTCTGCTAGAGCACACAATCAGTTAACGAATCGACCGAAGGGAACATGCGATTATTAAGTTCCACCCTCAATTTTCAGGAGGCATTTGTTGCAGCGTCATTCTTAGTCTTAAAATCATTTCTTCTAACTAAAAAGGAGTAGCTAAAGCAGACATCGGATCGACGTTAATTTTTATGTGGTTGTTACTTAAAATCAAATTTTATTAAACTGCAACGTGCAAATCCTGAAAATCTTTACTAAGATTCCTTGATAATTATTTTAAGCAAACAGCGTAAAATATACGTAAGCATTTGGTTTGTAAAGTAAGGCACAAGTAGATATATTGTTAAAAGCATCTTGTAGCAGTAAACGTTAATAGAGATACTATTATTGTAGGAATCCCTATTTGGTGATAATCAAGAGGATGAGCCTAATTCCCAACAGAGTGCGCATGAGGTACCTACTCGAGGTACGTACAAGTATGTTATCAAGTTCACATCTAGACCTATACCATCCTAGATGCTTTCTTTTAGATATGTTACACGCGCTTCTCATATTAGGTATCATGATCATCTGCTGAATATGTTCACCATGAATGGAGAAACATCTACGACTAAGCAAGGACCACGGCAGGGTACTCTAAAAAATATACATAATTCATCTAATACATAAATTACCAACATTTACAAGTCTTTCTTCGTGAAATTTATCTCGACAGAATACATGTGAATCTCAAATAAACTAAAGAGTTGGTGCAGTTCGATGTACTACTGGATCATCTCCTATATCTTCAGCAACACTTGTAAAATATTAGTAGAATTTTTTCGCTGTTTTAGAAACGTACCTAATATCCCGTCTGATGTGCTATCTTTCAGTACCACTGTAAGATTCTGATCTGATCGACACTGATTCCGTCGAAGAAATTCGACAGACATTCATTGTTTACTGTCAAATCGACTTGGAAACAAAAGTAGGTCAACGGGCAGACGACTTAAACCTGTCCTTTATAATCTGTTGAAGACGATTTCCACTTACAACCAAACCAACACAAAACTTCAAAAAGTTTAAAATTCATTCAAATAGCTAAAAATATAATACCCTTATATATAACAATTATTTTGGAAAAGTATCACTTGCAATATAAAGACAAGGAATCAGAAACAGATACATATGGACAAATATCCTACGTTTCGTCCAAGTTTTCGAATTTGTTCAAGCTGAATAGCTAAAAATAATGGTTTTACATAAGTATTAAATTACATTAATGACAGAATAAATATCCAAAAGTGTTTTCTTACCCGATATCAATTTTCTGTTTTAATTTTATTGCATGGGTTGGTTTTATTTTGTTTTTTATCTTTTTTATTATTTAAGAATGCAATGTACCTGTAGTTTGGAGAGTTAAGCAGAGAATGATCAGTATTTGTAGTCCCCGTTGATATGTTGCTTTTCGGGAGTAAATTATTTACAACTGATAACAAATATTGCTGCATGGTCTGAATGACACAAAATTATTGTAAACATTCTCATGACTCAAGAAAACCGTTGAGAGGAGGTTTTACAGTTTGTACTTGTACAGGATGTTTAAAAATATATTACTATTGAATAAGGTTGAGATATATGTTACTTAGATTTTCTATATCTAAGATATAGATAATTTACTGTTTTTTTTTTGTTTTGTATTTCAGCCATTTCCAAAAACATACGTCTTTTGGTATTTCTTTCTTTATGCGGTATAGTTGTGTCCGGAAAGCTAAAATTGCGTAACTTATTTACGGCGTCTTCAGTTAATTATTCAGTTGATTCAGTTTAGCCTAAGACATAATAACGCCTACAAAATTATGTAATACCATAAATGATATTTCGAAATATGTTTAAACAAGAAAATTATAATAAAATTTAAAATAAATTAAACACTTAACTATCTTGAATCTATACCCTTCTAGTCAATCCTTGCCTCTGCGTTAGTAGGCAGTTGAAAATGAAATGAATGAAAAAAATTGTCAGATTGGCATTTTTTCTTTAAAAGTCATCACATGCACAGACCACTATTTCAATAACAATTTTCTAATAGTAACATCTTTCTGGAGACGAGTAAACCACGTGTGATCTAAAATTATTGTTTAATTTAACGAAATTTAGGTAATTGTTGTGATATTTACTTTTATTACATATTATTATATATTATTATACAGTAATTTTTTGGAGCAAATTTCAAACCACTTACATCCTGAATCTTTATTTTGAATACTTACTGATTGTTTTATTATTTTACAGGTGGTGCAATTCCGAATGAAATTAAATGAAATGATGAAGTATGCTTCTCTATAACTTATCTACCACGCCAAATTATTCTATATATTACTACAAATGATTAAAAGAAGCAAAACCATTAAATCTGTCTTTTATTTTTCTTCCTATACGCATAGAATTGTTGATTTGCATATCTCGTTTAATTTCTCATGTGAGTACTTATTTGCTTCTAACATAATATTGTTCCAAGTACATCATACTTCAATACTACCATGTTCTTCGGGTCACGGAAAATACCTTAGAGATTATTTCTTACACGAACTAAATCTGACTTACAATGAGATTGGAACCAAACTTTAATTAACCTGCGTCATAAATATGGCAGGTCCAAATACTCTTTCCAGCTAGGAGTAAATAAATGAATATTTAATATGATGCCGGGTATGCATAATTTCGAAAGCAACGAACTTCTAAAACTGCCTCGGTGCGGTCTAACTTTTCAAGTTTTAAACGAAACAGAATCGGCAGCTGCTGAAACCTCCCGAAAGCAAATAAAAGATGTCGTGAACCATCTGGATTGAAAGTTATTACATCAAACTATTTGCAAGATGTGTAATAGTGTCACGGAAAGTTTGTTCTCAGTTTCCTCGATACGATTTCATTACTTTTTTAAGCTGTACCAGCTGAAAAGTGTTTGTCTTATTTCATCCTTTAGTTAGCGTCTCCAATGCTACTCGTATTATTGTAGAGGTATCATATCATAAGACACCTCACTAAATGATTAGAATGTGGTCAACCGAACAGAGAAGCTTCAGGTAAAGTATTCAAAAATTTGTTTGTAATAATTTTTATATATAAATTCCATTTCCTGCACCTTTATATACTCTTACTGATCTTTATTTTATTTTTACACCTTCATAGATTCTAGATACTTTTCACAATTAACAAAGACACATTATTTTGTTTCAAGATATCTTGATTGAAGATGAGTTCCCTTATGAAAATCCATTTGAAAATCAAAAGGTTTGTATTTCTTCCCTTATTTTCACTGTCACTCCGCCTACTAGAAAAAATCTTAAAACAATGGATTACTTGACTGATAATTTTTCGTTCTTTTCTGCATATTTCGACGTTCTTTAGTGCTGATTTTGAAAAAAATCTCTTTTTTGTACAGTTGCTATGGCGATCTCAAATAGTCCCGAAATGGACTTCTTTTTATACAAAATAATTTAATGTTATAGTGTCTTAGGCCCAATCTTTTCACCTGCCATTAATTTCTAGATAACTATTTGGCAAGATTAGAATGTGACGTATTTCAGTTTTCACAGTCTAATCTGCCAAATAGTTATTTGGAACTTAATGGTAGATGGAAAGATTCGTGTGGTTGGTTGGTCTATTATTTTAATGAAAATATCGGCACTAAAATCATTCAACTCATTTTTTAATGTTTGTATATATTATTATTTATTTATTTCAAATTTTGTGCCTGGACTACTTTGGTCATAGGCATAGTTACAGATGTTTGAATATAAGTACCGGGATATCAAAAATTATCTTGGTCAAGGGTGGTTGTGGAATGTAAAACGTGTGTCTTACTTTAAATTTTTGAATATGTTTTGTTGTGTTAGAATCTGTCAAGTCATTGTGCTGAAATTTTCTAATCCAGTTTTTGAATCATGCCTCTTACCGCACAGCACAAAATTTTCATGATTGAAGTCTATTTTCGAACGGGTGCGCTAGTTAATGGAAATTGGCAATACAGTCAACGTTTGTGTTTGGACAATTTTTGAGAGCACTTCCCAAACGTGGCAATATTACCGGACAATTTTTATGCGTGCCTTACAAATTGTGTTGAAGTGTTTCGCAAAACTGGTTGTGTGACTCATAAAAAAGGTGCTGGTAGACCAAGACTTCGTACAGAAGAAGTTGTCAATGACGTTCGCCAACGTATGGAAGAGGAGCCTGCAAAATCTTTGAAACGTCTTTCTCAGGAAATTGGACTTTCTTATGGAACATGTCATAAGATTTTAAAGAAAGACTTGAACATGCATCCATATAAGATGCAAGCACATTAAGCTCTTCTGCCCGCAGACCACCCCAGACGCCTTGCTTACTGCCATTGGTTTGTCAATAATTTAATGAATGACGATCTTCTGGACTTAACTTTTTTTTCGGATGAAGCGTGGTTCCACCTTTCGGAATACATCAATTCTCAAAATATGCGAATATGGAGCAATGATAATCCTCATGTTTTTACTGAATCGCCACAACATGCTCAAAAAATTGGTGTTTGGATGGCAGTTTCTCGCAGAAGAATAATTGGGCCAATTTTTTTCGATTTCACCGTCAACGCAGAAAGGTACAGACACAACTTTTTGGCTGAATTTGTGCAGCAGTTAAACGATGATGAACTTCGGTACGGTTATTTCCAGCATGACGGTGCAACAGCACATACTACACGAGAAAATATTGATTTCCTCCGCGAGTTTTTTGATGACCGGCTGATAAGTTTGCATACAGAAGTTGAGTTTCCTCCGAGATCACCTTGTTTGCCCAATTATGGACTATTTTATATTTCCTTACTTAAAAAACAAGATTTTCGCAACTCCGGTAAATAATTTGCAAGAACTGCAACAAAGAATTGTTCAGCAATGTGCAACCATAACGCCAGAAATGCTGCAAAACGCTTTTCACAGCATGAGGAGGCGCGTCAACTTGTGCATCGAACAAAACGGGGGACATTTCCAACAATTACTGTAATTTAGTTTTTCTTGTTACTAAAACCGTTATTTCATAATTTGTAGTTCATTATTGTTTTAAAACTGAAATAAATAGGTACGAAATTTATAGGTTATTGATGATGTCAGTGTGACAGTGACATAATTATTTCAAATTTAAAGTAAGACACACGTTTTACATTCCACAACCACCCTTGACCAAGATAATTTTTGATATCCCGGTATATATTATGTAAAAAGAAAATATGACAACACCTAACATGACAATAGAAAATTGCTAGTAAATGATTTTTCCAGTAAATCTATTATATAAAAGAAACGACGGTATGATGGCGATCACTCATGCTGACCCTCCGTCCACAGCCCCGCACTTTGTTTCAAGTAAATATTGACAATCTATCCATTTCAAGTCTGGAAATAAGGGACAGAAAATTTGTTGATATTGCTAAAGACATATAATAGCACTAAAATATCTGTAAACACAATAAATCTAATAGATTTTGGAAATATGTTGGAGGATTAGGCTGTTTCAGAATGTGGTAGGTGCTTACTAAATAAAAAAATGTCAAATACTTTTGTCTTCATCAGCCTTTTTCATGTACATCAATTATTTGAAAAATAAGATAAACAGTAGAATATTTTAAAAAATTCTTTATAACAACGAGTTTTAAAGTTGTATGACTTTCCAAAGTATTTTTTTCTATCCAGTAAGCAATTACATAATTTATTAATCCTTATATCTATTATATTATCTTTAGATATTTTATTGTAAGAAGAATTTGTAGTAACACAATTAGATGCTAATATGTGTATGTAATAATAAAATTTAGATATACAATCTGCTACAAGTATGGATTAGACACTTTTACTGGAAAATCTATTCAACAGTTTGTTTAAAATTATTTTTCCCTTTTTTCTTCTCGATCTTCTCATCGTCTATCCTTATACAATCTTCATTACAAATTTCATCACGTTGTCTCGTTTTCCGTCCATCCATTTGTCTATTTTTACCGCTGTGTTTCTTAATATTAAACTTTTGAATGAATGATTCCATATTATACCTAGTCGAACATATTTGTAGAAAATGATGTAAACTTTTGGTGTACTTTCTGAAATTTCTTGATGAGTTTAAAGTATTTGCCGAAATAAGTTGCTAAAAATATAAGATGGGTAGAAGAAGAAAATATATATGGCACATTTCACTCACTAACACTTTTAACAAAACTATTTTTTTGATTGTGGAATTCATTTTAATAAACAATATTGCATTTCGAAAAGGTGAAATGAACAGCAACTGACAATTTTGACAATACGCTACGTAAACAACAACTACTGTCAATATGTCTGTTATTCATTATATATATATAGTGTGGTTTATGTAAAACTGACCCCACTTCTATTTTTCTTAACATATATTTTGCTTCAGTTTTGCACTCCGATACTCCAGTAATACTTTGGGGTTGATTATTCCAGGGAACAAACCCTTAAGGACAGTTTGTGTGCCGATGTATATTAGTCGTCGATAGACGATTTATAAAAAATAAAAGACTTGTCCTTGTTAGCCAAAAATAAACACACCACCAGTGCCAGTAGCATATAGAATTATTGTTAAATCAAATTTCATTTGCGATACTAAAAACGGTCCAAACTAAATAATGTAGTAAACATTTAATCCAACGGCCTTTATTTAAGACATTCTTCTAAGTATCCTATTTACTTTATAGAAACCTTCTTTAACAAATGGTGCCACCTATTCTCTTCTGAAATGTGGCACTTTATACCAGAGGCATTTTTTAGAAATTCTTCTACAAAATTTAATAAAAGAATCAATAAATTGAATAAATGTTTGCTATATTTTCTTGTGACGACGTAGACAACGCTTTATTTTTATAAAGTAATTTTAAAGATTCTAGCAACTCCCCTTAGTTTGAGAGTCATTTCCTAAAATATGCCTTTAAATTTCTGGCAAAGCATCCAAAAGTGAGAAGTGTCACGCCAACCCTTGCAATATGCTAGTGTCACTGTAACCTTACTCCCCCAATTTACCCAGGTAATTGGGTCATTTTCTACCCTACCTAGAAGTGTCTAAACGAGGATCAATTTATACTCTCCCAAAATTTGCTATGGGACTTACAAGAAGGGAAATAGTACACTGTCGTTTGTAGAAATTTCGTATTCATCTATATATTTTCTATTTTCTATTATAAGCCAAATCAGAAAGTAAAGCATTACTTTATAGACCGGGGATTTTTACCAGAGGTATGTTTTTTAGATAAAATTCTCTTTCAGCGATCATACAAGGAGTTGGGATTTACTATTAGGAGTCCTAAGTATTTTATTAATCCTGCTCCTTTTAGGCTATTTCATATTTCAAACTCAGAATATATTTCCATTATCAGGTGGACTGCATCGGTACATGCAACAGACAATAGAGGAACATTTTAAAAAGCATAAAAAGACATTTTTAAGATTGATTGCATATGTGCTACCGCGGATTAGTTTCCATACCCTTGTCGCACTTCTTTTCAGCTCTATTAGAGACAATACGCATGGACTTTGTACTCAAAGAATGGCCTTACGCTAAATAACCTGGTTTTATCTGTCTATAAGTGTATTTAGTGTTTCTAATTTTTACTATTATTGAGTACAAAAATTGTTTGATCCGCGTGGGTACGAATCCTCTATCTGGTCTAAAGGTGTCTGTACTTTAACTCTATATTTAAATGTGACAAACTAAACATTAAAAAAAAGATATGTAATTCAATATTTATTATAGATCAGTAAAACTTTCTGAATGTATACAGTGTGTTTCAAATTGAATCCTACAACACTGGTATCATGGAAATTATTAGAGATAAAGACTAGGGTTAAATTGAGGGTAATTTCGTGATCAAATTGTATGCCTCAAAAAATCAAGGCTGACATGATTAGTTCTTGAGATATTTGAAAAAAAAATAAGATTTTGAAAATTCGTTTTTGTAAAATTTCAGGCTTTTTGAAGAGCTATTAAAAAAGGACATTTTCTTATAGCAACATTTTACTGCTACTTTTCGTTTTTTCACAACCATCATCAACTGCATTTTTTCTAATACGGCCCCATTAATATTCCTTCCATGTGACCTGAATGATATATCATTTCCTATAGTCTGATCACGTTTCGGATGTAAAAAACCATCATTAAACTTATCTGCGTCTGTATGTATGTATTAACAAAAGTATAACGAAAAGGTAACAAATCATTAACAATAAATAACAATTATTTAACAAAAATAAAGAATACTTAACGAAACAACAAATTAAAAAATAAAAATTAACAGGTGAAGAATAAGAAACATATTATATTCATCATTGAACATACATCATTGAAAACTTACATGGAAAAATACTGTGGCCGTATTAGAAAAAATCAAGTTGATGATGATTCTGAAGAGATGAAACGTTACTTAAAAAATTGTTCACGCTATTCCATAGAGAGTAAAAAGTTGCGATGGGAAAGTGTCCTTTTTTTTCAGTACCTCTTAGAATAAACCTAAAATTTTACAAAAACGAAATTCCAAAATTTCGATTTTTTTCAAATACCTACCTATCTCAAAATCATGCCTTGATTTTTTGAGGCATATTATTGATCACCAAAGCACGCAACTTTTACCCTAATTTAACCTAGTCTCTATCTCCAACGGTTTCCAAGATACTGTTACAAAATCACCGACACGGTGCCCGAGTTCGGCGTTGCCAAACCTACGTTTTCCCCAGCTTTAGGGTATTGTGCACAATCTGGCAACACCGCCTTTCGGGGATACCTAGAAAAAACCCCCCAATGGCAAAGTCTCAACCCTCTAGGCCTTAAAATAAGGGAGATAGGCTCTTTTGTCCACATTTCCTGGTCACCAGAGATCCACCAGAGATTTCCACCAGAGATCCCCTCGTATAACTTGGCTGTCGATTATTTATTGAACTGCCCTGGTATGTGGATTATTCGTCAATCCAAATTTCTACGAGGATCTAGAAGCCCAATTCACCCATAAAAAGGTCGCGACGTACCGGCGAAGTTAGTCTTAATCAGGCAGCGATCAAGAGCAAATAAGCAATACTTAAGTGAAATAACTGTAATTTTCGAACTGTTTTCGGTGTGTATTTATTTAGATATTGTGCAAGAAGTGTTGTATTGTATCTGAAGTGTTAAATAAAGATTTATTTATTGTTATTAAAAGTCTCCCTTATCTTAAGAACTCTGGAAGGAGTAACAATACCAATGTTATTGCATCCAATTTGAAACACCCTGTATACGTAGTACTTAATAATAAATTTGTTTACTCTTCTTCTCTTGCGTATGTTTTCATAATTCATAAGAGGGGGCGTTTTTTGCAATCATTTACCCTAAATAACAAGTTTATCTTCATAAAAATCCGTTAATACGAAACAAAAAGAATTCTGATTTGGTAAATAACTGGGCATTTTATCGATTGTCTGACAATTTACTTTTTACTCTTTTAGGGATAATAATGGCGTTCGCTTTTACTCAGATGATATAAATATTTAAAAAGGTAATTTCGGTGGTAATTTGATAACACAAAAGTTGGTAATTTCACAAAAGAGTGTAGTCAATTATTAAACAACTCAGAGGAACCCACTAAATGTCAGACGCGCTCAGTCTCAGAAGAAAATTAAAAGGAAGTAAGACAAAACAGCTCTCCACAGTTTCTTTTATTGAAACATAACGCCTTTATTATATTAGAAAACATAGCAGGGGATGTTTTGTTACTGAAAATTACCCCTATTATGGTAAATTGGTTGGAGTAATATAATAAAATTAACCTTCCACCGGGTTATTAAGTTACGAAATTAGTTTAAAGCTTACAATGTTATGCTGTTTCCATGTTCTTTCCCAGTCTCTTGCTACCTGGTACATTAGTTACTAGATAAGCCATGGTTTATATAATTTCAAGTACGTAATTAGTCCTGAAGAATTAGCAATTTATCAATTTCTGGTATAAAATAATGTTTCTCAATTTCTATTTTACATTATTTGCCTTAAATTTCCTAAAGGATAATATTTATAATACCAATGTTCAAACAATAAAAATACATTATTATTATAAAGTTAAGGTACTAATTTTTATTTGATAATAAAATTGGGAGCACCGAATAAATTTTCAGGGAAATGTAATTAATAAGTAATTTATTAATAGATTTACCTAACACCACGAAAAACAAATTAGTATGCACACTAATTTGCTCAAATGTGTGGGATAAATAGGGCCGGCAACAATATGTGTTGAGAATTCTATCAATTGTAATGTACCACTTAGAATTTATAATATATTATTACAAAATGGAAATACAACGTTTGCAATTATAAAAACGTCACTACAAATTGGTACTGTCTCTATTTGTGCTTCATTATTTTTTCTTATTTTTATTCTATTATTGCTTATCGTGCTCTTTAAAAAAAATTTTTTTTATTAAACCTAGAACATTATGGGTTTATGAGGGAGCAAATTAGGATTAGTATACCAATATATATTTTCAAATACCAAATCTGATAACCGGAGGTGAATTAATATTAATTATAAATTTGTGTTGTGGTCAGTATTTAAGTACATGTCGCTTGTTACAAATATATACGTGTATATCATAATAGTCTATGCAATTATTATTGAAGAAAAAATATATATAATTAAATGTCTACTTCTAAAATGTCTATTTTTGAAACAATGTTATTAAATGTAAAATAAAATTCCTTTACATTTTACTTTCGTGAAGGCCAACTTGGCCGTCACGAAAATCGAAAAAAATCGAAAATTTCAGACGCTGTAAAGAAAAACATCCTGTATATTTCTTCTTGCAATTTCGTCCATCAACACTTTGGGTTGTCCTGTTAATTCTTCAACTGTTTTGAAATAATTCCATGGTACGCTTGACTCGCCAGGTGCCTTTGAAGTCCTTATTTTGCTCAACTTTAACACGGTGTAGAACCAAACACCCTCTATATTTTTTGTTCAAATTTGGTGAATGGTGATTTTTACGGGTCCTGATTAGCGCCGTTGTATCAAATTTCAAATAAAAAAATCGCTAAATGGTTTTGGTGAAAATGGGGGTATGAAAAAATCGTAGCTATCCCTGGATTTGCATTTTGACAAAAGTAATAACGTCAAAAGGATCGTTTTTTGAAAACATTTCGAACAAAAATAGGTTTTTGAAAATATTACAAAATCAACTTTTCATCGATTTGTATATCCTTAAAAGTAGACGCAATGTAGATTTTATTATTTAATTTTATAAGAATTATTAATCGAACATTATAGAAATAGTAACCACTATCTATATATATTTTGAATGATTTTTATAACTCTGGATCTCCAGCGTTATTCCAAATAAGTAGATATAGCTTTTACTACTAGTATTAATATTACTACCTACCTTTAAAATTCACTGAGATATTGCCTTAGCATATAAGATTATATTAAATTATTGTTACATAAACCATTATAACCATTTCTCTAAATAACCAAAATGGCAAGCAATTATTTGATAGATATACCTCAAAAAATTTCAGTAGAATGCAGTTAAAATAGTTAGTGTAGTTAGCAAGCCAGTGGCTTAGGGTTTAGTGTCTCGATCCATTGTTAACGCTTGTTCGTAGGGATGGGTTGGCAACCATCCTGGAGATGGCCTAGGATAGGAATCATGTCAGCTTGGTGTCAATGCGAGAGATTAAAATTAGTTGATGTTTGACTGCTTCTTTAGCTAATGAGGTGTCCCATTCCATTCCTTTTCATTCTAGCACTGAATGGTGATTAGAGCTTACCAACCTAGTCGTTCCTGAGGCGCAAATGCGGCCCGCGAAATAATAATATGCCGCCCCCTCTCAGACTTTCGGGCTAATCCTTGTGATTAGAATGATGGGTATAGAGATATTATTATTATTATAGATTTATGTTGTATATACAATAAATAAATATTTATTTACAGTTTTCTGTAAATTAACTGTTTCACCATTCTAGCATTTTCAGAGGATAAAATTATGCAAATTTTGCCTTCCAAGCATATTTTATTTATTTACAATGTTATTTCCCTACTTTTTAACAACATTGTCCAGTAATTCAAGGCTTAAACGATGCAGGGCTAGTAATCCTCTCATAATATCTTCGTATAATAAATAGTTATTGTTGGGGACCGACCCCAGGTAGAATATTAAGTCTATTTATCTATATGCAAAACTGCCCTTGTGGGATAAACCCTGCGAAGAAGACATTACAATACTGATTATGTTTCAAATAGTCCTACTTCCGTAACTATATTAATATAAAACGTGTCTTTATACTGCTATTTAAGAGTATATACTTTTCGAAGAAAACAACAAAATTAATATAAAACTAAAAACGAGTAGTACCTAGTATTTACGAAACAGAGGCCTTAAGAATATATTTTAAGAAAATTACAATATAGTATAACTATAACCCATCCACCTCCTCCTGTCAGAAACCTGGAAAACCTCATTAGCTACAGGGGCAGCTAGAAGGGTGTCACATTAACACCAAGCCGGCATTCTTTCCATCGTAGTCCATCCCCAGGATAGTTGGCAACGTCCCTGCGAACAAGCCTTAATCTATGAGAGGACAATTTAATTAAAAATTGTCAGGTGGAATGGGGATTCGAACCCACGACCGCTGGGTAGAGCGATCAAGACACTAAACCCTGAGCCACCGACTCGCCTCTTAAAGCAACAAATTTTAGTGAAATACAGGGTTATTCAGAACCTATCCATAATAAAATTTGGGGATGTTCAACATACATGTAGAAATGTGGTAGTGCAAAAAAAAAAAATTTTTGGCGGGGTCTGAAAACTATTTAAAAATTTTTCATTGCACGCCGCTGGATACTGGTCCACTGTAATGGAGTGACCTTGGGACTGACAATGCAAACTAGCTAGCACAAAAAAAACCGGCGCACCCGGCGCAAAAAAGATTTGCAGCGTTTTCACTTTAAAATAAACTTATAGATAGATAGATGTGACCAAAGTGACGTGTCTTTAAAATGAATAAAATTTTGTTACACTAATTTTGGAGAATTGCGCTACTTCATTACTAGGTATTAGAAACATGAAATTTATAAAAAATTTGTACATACCTTGTTACAAAAGCTGTTCGATATAATATTCCTGTACTTGTACACAATTTTGGGCACGCCTTATCCAATTTTGCCGCACTAAACCGAATGTTCCTCCTGGTTGCTGATCTTGTAAACGCAAATTATTAAGTAAATTGGGGATTTTCAGCATTTTGCTGCAACAACCACTCACAAAACCTAACTGTCGATGTGTCGATTGGAAAATCGTTCCCCATACAAGTGCGAAGCTGCCAATGTGTTTTGTCCAACTTCGCCATAAATAAGAATCATGTTCATTAACTCAGCATTACTGTACACATGAGCCATTTTCAAAATTTTACAGTTTAACACTCGATAAACAAAACACCCGCACTCCGCACCTAGACAGCGAAACAGAAAGACTGATGACTGCATAGACAATAAGAGATATTATCCCCACTCCAACTGTATTAGCCAGACGTTCGCCAGGTACAAAAACTGTTGTTTACTGTTTTTTGGAGGAATGTGATATATCAGGTCGTTGAAGTACAGTTGCCCAGCTACCTAGTCCTTTATAATGGTATAACTTGAAACATTGTTTACGGGAAATCCTAAGCCTTTTATTATAAATTTTTTTGATGATATCGATTTCTTATTTAAGGATGCACATATCCTCAAAGTTTTAGAGATGATTTCTGAATAACCCTGTATAATGTTTTGTATTTCTTTCTCTGCCGCTTATACTTTCTGAGATAATGGGTCTTTGGGTCTTTGCTACTATACGTCTGACAATGGTTGTCAAATTGACAGAAGATCAATTCCTGCCAATCAATCAAGATCTGCTTTTCCGCAGGTGCCATTACAGCAGTGACTTCTATTGTCTTTGAGAAAGACAGTCCTACTTATTTATTTGAAGGAGATGTCGAAAACAACTACTCCACGGGAAATGTACCCCTACTGGGCATTGTATTACTCATTATTTGAAAAAAACACATTGCTGCAGTTTTTTTGTTCTTCGTCATGCATGTTTTTGTGTGAAAACAAACTATAATAATAAGATTGTGTTCTATTTTTCTATACTGTATACCATTTTTATTCGCTTATATAAAAATGTGAAACAACCATCCTGAGAGATGAAAGCTGCGTTTAATTTATTTCCTTGTTCTATTTTTCTTATAAGAATTGTTTATTCTGAAATATTTGCAGGGAGAAGTAACTAATGCAGTCAAACAAAAAGGAACAAGCTGTCTTCTTTAAGCGCACGGAGACGTTGTTCTAAGACACAATGGGACCTCCAAGCTCAAAGCCAAACTCCGACGAGCTGAAACAAATCAAGCCGTCTTCCGTCGCCTCCCCTGACAGCTGCAAGATTGTATCTTAGCCGGTCCATTTTCGATATTTTTACAGGACACGCTACATCAACACCAGGCTCTATATAATATAGAAGGAGTGTGCATCACTCGGGTAGAGAACGCCACGCCACCACGAGAAATATAGACTGCGGTAATAAGTTGGGAGATAAAAGCATTAAACAAGAATAAGATAGATTCCTGTTATATCTACAGGCTGTCCAGATGACGAGATGAAATAATATCATACAGTGATCCCCAAAAGTTGAAACGAAGTGGGAGAATCTTCCTTTTTTCATTTCTTTGAATTTAGTATTTACTTCTCCCATCTTTTTTTACATATAAATTATGCCTTTCCAGTTAGTTATGCATTAGAACTTTTTATAATAATAATAATAATAATAATAATTATAATAATATTTGTTATTCCAACAGGAAAAACCCATACAGGAATAAGAATAATGAAAAAATATACAATTATTTCGTGATAATATATAGGTATATAAAACAAAATTAACAAGATAACACAAACAAAAAGTAATTAGCAACTACTACAAACTAGAAAGTACAAACAATGCAACCAATAATGCTTAGGTTAAACGACCTACCCAGTTACATACACTTTTCGAATTATCAAAATGAATATCACAGTTAGAAACGATTTTATTATAAAGTTCACACATCAAAGATATTGGAAACTTTATTAAAATATTTGTTCAAGGACCAACACAATAAAATAAAGATTGGTGTCTAGAATTTTCGCGAGGTATCAAAAAATGTATTTTACCCAAAAGATCGGGGCAATCAACTCTGTCATTCAAGATATTATGAAGAATTGAATCAACATTAAATTACGTCTAGTTTCTAAAGCAACAAAGTTGAATCTATTGAGAATTTTCTTTAGACCGATTCTAAATCGGATACCATATTATAATCGACACGTATTCCAATTGAGACTTCACCAGAGCACAAAAGAGGGTTTTGAAAGTGCTTGTATCGGAAAAGTTCCGACAGTTGCGATACATGAAGCCATATGATTTAAAGGCACGAGAAACAATATGATTTATATGATCAATAAAAGTGAGCTTACTGTCAAAATAAATACCTGAATCTTTGAATACATCAAGTCTGCTAATAAAATTATTACCAATGGAGTAATTGTAGATGGGAAAGCTGGTCTTACGAGTATAAGTCATTACGTTACATTTAGATATATTGTGTTTCAAACGATTTAGTGCACACCATGAAGACATTCGATTCATGTATTCTTGAAGATGAATTGATTTGATAGAGAACTGATTTTAGAGTAAAGTTTAAAATCAGCAGCAAATAACAATTGCTCACAAGTAATCACCTCAAGAGGAAGGTCACTAATAAAAAATAAAATAATATGGGACCTAGATTGGAACCTTGTGGAACTCCCGATGTTACAGAAAACGATGTTGAGGTAAAATTTTGGTATCTTTAATGGCCTTATTGCTTCAACGTTATTTGAAAGATGTCGGAAATAGAGATGGAAATGTTCTAACTGCCATTCTTTATAACACTTATAGCTAAATGTAGGTACTTATAGCTAAAAAATAATTTAAAAAATTTGTATTCTCAGTCCTCAAATTGTTACTTTATTCAGTTCATTACTTCACTTAGTAGTTGATCAAAACTTAAAACTAGTAAGAATAAATTTTTTTATAACATAGAACATAGTTATTTTTTTGCGGGCTGCTATATCCATTTATTCTATATAAATTGTGAAAATTGGAAATGTTATCTAAGAAAGATTATAAAATGCTAGACTAATGAATCTACTAGTATTTTCTCGTTCATAAAATGAAACCTCAGCATTTAACCGTTGAAAATTAAGACAGAAAGAAAAACTGAAGAGTGAAGAAACATACATACAATTTAGAAGAAACTGAAAGTAATGGTTTGGTAATTGAAATTTGGTAATTAATTTTTATTAGCCTATAAGAAGAAAGGATAAATCATTTTATTGATTTTCTCTGTGTGAAGTTTTTTCTATGTTATTGTTGCTTTACCACAAGGAAAGTTTTTACTAGTAATAGGATAATATTTATTTAAATTAGTTTTCATTACTAATAAACAAAATAGTTTTAACCTTAAGTTCTTCAGAAAATGTTTGCATTTGTACCAAATAAAAATTCAGGGAAGTTTAGTAGATTTTTATCGAAAGCTTCCATTAATTAACTAGTGAAAAAACTCATTTTACCAAAAATTACTTATTTAATACCTACATTATTTGTCTAAAATAATGAAAAATTAAGAAGGTATAGAGTATTATTAGCGGTCAGTGTATATTGTGTAAGCAAGGAATTTCGCAATGTAATCTTGGATTAACTATTGATTTTGAAGGTGTGCGTACTACGGCGGAGGTTTCCAGTCGGTCGGTAGCGTGTCTAATGATGTTTTTAACATTTACTGGGATCCAAGGGCAGATTATGAGACGAATGGAGGTAGAACAAGCTTATTTTTGATATACGTACTGTTAAAAAAAGTCAAACCTATATTATTTTGTAAAATGTTAAAGTGAATAATGTTTGTTCCTTGGCGAGATTGCATGTCATGGGTGTCTGTAGGTATTCAACTAGTATTCACTTTGACATTCTGATTTATATACCGGGTAGTTTATTTAAATTTCTAGAAGATGTATCGAAGTATAGTTTCAAATAACATTTTGAATTGTGAAGGCTGCAAATTGTATGCGATTACATCTTGAAAGCCAGTTCCACCAAACGGATTTTTAATATACTTTGAATACAATTAAATTTAAATATTACCTACTGATAAATACCTATTTATCGGTAAGTTGCTACTTGCCTGTTATTATCTTTTAAGTTATATAAATTAATATTGGTACGGAAAGAGAAGTTTGTTGTCAAACATTTTTATATTTGCTTCTGCATTTAATGAAACAAAAATCCCATAGCGTTTATAAAAAGAAACCGAGCGTAAGACCTATTACTCCCCCTAACTAATGAGGTTTTCCAGGTTTCCCTCATTCCAGCACTGAATGGTGGTTAAGGCCTACCAACGTGAGTCGTTCCTGAGGCGCAAATGCGGGCCGCGAAATAATAATATGCCACCCCCTCTCCCACACAAGTCTCAGACTGTCGGGCTAACCCTTGTGATTAGAATGAGGCGTAGAGGTATTATTATTAGATATTCTTATTAATAAGATTAGAACTTTTTATCTTAAATTTATACCGGGATATCAAAAATTATCTTGGTCAAGGGTGGTTGTGGAATGTAAAACGTGTGTCTTATTTTAAATTTTTGAATATGTTTTGTTGTGTCACAATCTGTCAAGTCATTGTGCTGAAATTTTCTAATCCAGTTTTTGAATCATGCCTCTTACCACACAGCACAAAATTTTCATGATTGAAGCCTATTTTCGAACGGGTGCGCTAGTTAATGGAAACTGGCAATACAGTCAACGTTTGTGTTTGGACAATTTTCGAGAGCACTTCCCAAACGTGGCAATATTACCGGACAATTTTTATGCGTGCCTTACAAATTGTGTTGAAGTGTTTCGCGAAACTGGTTGTGTGATTCATAAAAAAGGTGCTGGTAGACCAAGAGTTCGTACAGAAAAATTTGTCAATGACGTTCGTCAACGTATGGAAGAGGAGCCTGCAATACCTTTGAAACGTCTTTCTCAGGAAATTGGACTGCTTTCTTATGGAACATGTCATAAGATTTTAAAGAAAGACTTGAACATGCATCCATATAAGATGCAAGCACATCAAGCTCTTCTGCCCGCAGACCACCCCAGACGTCTTGCTTACTGCCATTGGTTTGTCAATAATTTAATGAATGACGATCTTCTGGACTTAATTTTTTTTCTGACGAAGCGTGGTTCCACCTTTCGGGATACATCAATTCTCAAAATATGCGAATGTGGAGCAATGATAACCCTCATCTTTTTACTGAATCGCCACTACATGCTCAAAAAATTGGTGTTTGGATGGCAGTTTCTCGCAGAAGAATAATTGGACCAATTTTTTTCGATTTCACCGTCAACGCAGAAAGGTACAGGCACAACTTTTTGGTTGAATTTGTGCAACAATTAAACGATGATGAACTTCGGTACGGTTATTTCCAGCATGACGGTGCAACAGCACATACTACACGAGAAAATATTGCTTTTCTCCGCGAGTTTTTTGATAACCGTCTGATAAGTTTGCATACAGAAGTTGAGTTTCCTCCGAGATCACCTTGTTTGACAATTATGGACTATTTTATATTTCCTTACTTAAAAAACAAGATTTTCGCAACTCCGGTAAATAATTTGCAAGAACTGCAACAAAGAATTGTTCAGCAATGTGCAACCATAACGCCAGAAATGCTGCTAAACGCTTTTCACAGCATGAGGAGGCGCGTCAACTTGTGCATCGAACAAAACGGGGAACATTTCCAACAATTACTGTAATTTAGTTTTTCTTGTTACTAAAACCGTTATTTCATAATTTGTAGTTCATTATTGTTTTACAACTGAAATAAATAGGTATGAAATTTGTAGGTTATTGATGATGTCAGTGTGACAGTGACATAATTATTTCAAGTTTAAAGTAAGACACACGTTTTACATTCCACAACCACCCTTGACCAAGATAATTTTTGATATCCCGGTATCAGCTATAACCAAAACTATATTATTTTTGCTATAGATATATAATTAAAACTGGAGTTTTTAGTGATACATTTTTTTTGTCAAATCTAATAAATTAAAAAAAAAATTTGTGGTAGCCCAATTTTTTTAATCATGAACTTTATAAGTGTTAGTCTACAAAAATAATAAATACTTCACAAATTATTTGTGTACCAAGGCACTAAAGTTGCACTTTTTATAGCGAATGTGAATTTTATATGCAGAAGCACGTAAGGCCGAGGCAAATAAACCACATGAGAGATATAAAGAAACTTTAATGTCTGTACGCATTATGTTTTCTTTGAAATCGAGAAAACTGCATTTACTTACGTTTCAAAGATATAAAATTATTCCACAAATACTGCACATCGGTGTTGTGGGTTAATTTGACGTTTATCTGTCATTCCGGGCCTACTTGAAAAAATCGTAAAACAATGGATTACTTTACTGATTATTTCTCGTTCTTTACTGCCGATTTCGATATTCTTTAGTGCCGATTTCGAAAAAAATACTTTTTTGTATTTCACTTAACTAATTTTATCGGTTCATCTATCAGTTTGTAATGTTACTATACTATTAAGGGGGATCCTAAGGAGCTCCGTAGCAGAGCGGTTAAAGACGTCAAGTTTTTAATCATTCTCCGCGGTTGACGACGCGACGGTCGAATCTCACCGTGGTCACTTTTTTCCAATTGCTATCTGTGTGCATAAAACTGGATCTTAAATATGCAACTAGTATTGCAATATCACTGTATAAATGGCTAACAACCTACTTCTTCTTTCTCTGCCGTCTTCTACCGAAGGTTGGCGACCATCATGTGATAGGTTTCTCTGTTCTGCGCTGCATGAAATATAGTTGAAGCTTCTGGTATTTGGAACTATTCACGCAGGTTTTTCATCCAGGATTGTTTCTTTCTGCCCAATCCTCTCCTTCCTTCTATCTTTCCCTCCATAATAAGTTGCAATAGACCATACTTGTCATTACGAAACACATGTCCCATGTAGGATGCTTTTCTTTTCTTGCACAGTTGCAAGCAATTCCAGATCTTTATTTATTCTTCTCAATACCTCCCTATTGGTTACTCTTTCAGTCCATGGTATTTTTAGTATGCGTCTATATAGGCACATTTCAAAAGCCACTAATTTTCTCATTGTTGTTAGTTTTAATGTCCACCCTTCCACGCCATAAAGCATCATAGAGAGCACGTAACATTTCGTGGCTCTCCATCGGGTACCAATGCTTAGGTTGCGATTACTCAAGAGCTTTCTCATTTTTATGAATGTTGATCTTGCTATTTCAATTCTGATCTTAATCTCTAAATCAGGGTCCCATTCATCATTTATTGTGTAAATATTTGTAGCGGTGTACTCTCTCGATACATTCGGTTCCTATTTGTAAATCGATATTTTGGATATTCCTCCTACTAATCACCATAAATTTGGTTTTCTTTCTGTTGATCTTAAGTTCAAAGTGGTTGCTTATTGTAGTTATTCTATTGAGCATCATCTGTAAGTTTTCGATATTATCCATCAGCAAGACAGTATCATCTGCATAGCGAAGATTACTGATTGGTACCCCATTAATTTTGAACCCATTAACAACCTACTGTACACCTGAAATTAATAAGGTTCTTCAGGTTTCCCTTATTCTCGTACTAAATAGTAGTTAAAGTAATAACATCGTAAGTCGTTCCTGGGCGCACTCGCGGCATGCAAAATAATAATTCGCCGCTCCCTCTCCCATACAAGTCTGACTTCCGGGCTCAGAGTAACGGCAGAGTAAAAACCATATTTAAATACTATAAATACATCTATATATAGGAAAATCTTTATTTAATTGCAAAAAAAGTTATTGATTTTGTTCATGTCAAAGAACAGCTTAATTTATTTGAAAATTAAATATGTGATTAAAATCTACAACCTGAGTATAGTTTTCATGTATGTTAGAATCTAATAAAAACTAAGAAGCGGCAATCATTAAAAAGCATAACGTACCAACTTGAATTCCAGAATTCATAACCTTTACAGAGTGAATTAGAAATATTATTATTAGACAGGCATATTTGTTTAAGAGTTACGCTTACCGTCAATTGTTTCTAATATCAGAACACGACAGTTTGAAGAGCGAATCAAGTGCCACTTTATTCATAGCGTCTGTCTGTATGTTAAGGGAGAATAATCGCCCTGGATTGTACATGTTTCCTTGGAACTTATGCAAATATGCGGTGAAAGATGCTACAAGCGCGAGACAATGAAATATTTCATCAGCGTAGGTTTTAGCGGTTTGATGAGCGATTACTTCTCAGATATTATCTCTGTTATTACTTCAAGGTGGGGTCGGAAACGGTGCACCCTTCATTCTAACACTATATACAAATTAAGATTCATCTCTCATTTAGTCATTTCCATCCGAGTGGCATTCCTTATGTTCTTAAAGATGCGTTCCCACTATTTGGATGTACTTGATTACATTACAACTTAAAGGTTGATGCACTATAATACCGGGATATCAAAAATTATCTTGGTCAAGGGTGGTTGTGGAATGTAAAACGTGTGTCTTACTTTAAATTTGAAGTAATTATGTCACTGTCACACTGACATCATCAATAACCTACAAATTTCATACTTATTTATTTCAGCTGTAAAACAATAATGAACTACAAATTATGAAATAACGGTTTTAGTAACAAGAAAAACTAAATTACAGTAATTGTTAGAAATGTCCCCCGTTCTGTTCGATGCACAAGTTGACGCGCCTCCTCATGCTGTGAAAAGCGTTTTGCAGCATTTCTGGCGTTACGGTTGTACATTGCTGAACAATTCTTTGTTGCAGTTCTTGCAAATTATTTACCGGAGTTGCGAAAATCTTGTTTTTTAAGTAAGGAAATATAAAATAGTCCATAATTGTCAAACAAGGTAATCTCGGAGGAAACTCAACTTCTGTATGCAAACTTATCAGCCGGTCATCAAAAAAACTCGCGGAGGAAAGCAATATTTTGTATGTGCTGTTGCACCGTCATGCTGGAAATAACCGTACCGAAGTTCGTCATCGTTTAACTGTTGCACAAATTCAGCCAAAAAGTTGTGTCTGTACCTTTCTGCGTTGACGGTGAAATCGAAAAAAAATGGCCCAATTATTCTTCTGCGAGAAACTGCCTTCCAAACACCAATTTTTTGAGCATGTAGTGGCGATTCAGTAAAAACATGAGGGTTATCATTGCTCCACATTCGCATATTTTGAGAATTGATGTATCCCGAAAGGTGGAACCACGCTTCGTCAGAAAAAAAAGTTAAGTCCAGAAGATCGTCATTCATTAAATTATTGACAAACCAATGGCAGTAAGCAAGGCGTCTGCGGTGGTCTGCGGGCAGAAGAGCTTGATGTGCTTGCATCTTATATGGATGCATGTTCAAGTCTTTCTTTAAAATCTTATGACATGTTCCATAAGAAAGTCCAATTTCCTGAAAAAGACGTTTCAAAGGTTTTGCAGGCTCCTCTTCCATACGTTGACGAACGTCATTGATAACTTCTTCTGTACGAACTCTTGGTCTACCAACACTTTTTTTATGAGTCACACAACCAGTTTCGCGAAACACTTCAACACAATTTGTAGGGCACGCATAAAAATTGTCTGGTAATATTGCCACGTTTGGGAAGAGCTCTCGAAAATTGTCCAAACACAAACGTTGACTGTATTGCCAATTTCCATTAACTAGCGCACCCGTTCGAAAATAGGCTTGAATCATGAAAATTTTTTGCTGTGTGGTAAGAGGCATGATTCAAAAACTGGATTAGAAAATTTCAGCACAATGACTTGACAGATTCTGACACAACAAAACATATTAAAAAATTTAAAGTAAGATAGACGTTTTACATTCCACAACCACCCTTGACCAAGATAATTTTTAATATCC
Source organism: Pogonocherus hispidulus (assembly GCA_963924545.1). NCBI lineage: Eukaryota > Metazoa > Arthropoda > Insecta > Coleoptera > Cerambycidae > Pogonocherus > Pogonocherus hispidulus. The sequence continues at coordinate 42,068,697 of OZ004698.1, read as the reverse complement.
CGGTAGAACAACTAACATTTAATAAAAATAACGGTGGAAACCTGTAAAGCACAATCAATCAATTATGGTTGAAATATAGTTCCACACTTCGGATCAATTTTAATGAGTAATTTAATCAATTTTAATGGTACTGGTCAAGTAAATTCCAGTCTCCAAAACAAATAGAATAAACAAAACCTACCACAAATATAGCAAATAATACCATAATATTAAACAAATTATAGATATGTTTGAAATCTTCAATTTTTGATGGCAATCTACAAAACATAAATAGCATCTCTCAGGAAACAGAAGATGTTAATTAACGCGAGCATTTGTGTATTTTCTTATTTCAAAATTTAATTTGAAAAAGGTTTAATTGCACTTAATTACACTTAAAAATTACAGAATTACACTTAAAAATTTGTATCAACAATTTTTATTACCAAGTGACTTTTCATAATTACTACCTTGTATTCCTGCATAACAATAAACATATAATCGACAGTTCTTGGATACCTTCTAGTGCTATAGAGGGATAATGGATAGCATATTGCAATATAATACAGGGTGTCCATTTATAAACTGACACATTTTAACTGCTTATAAGTCGAGAACGATAAATGATATCGATGTGCGGTTTTCACAGAACTTCATCAATTTTTTTAAAGTTTTTTTTGACAGTGTTGCCAAGTTTCAAAATTTACCTGAAATAGGAGGAAAAAAATTTATTACTTTCAAAGGCCGATTTGACAAAGAAATGTAATGGGACACCCTGTACTTTTTAATTTTACATGAAAGCCTGTTAACTTTCCTTTCCGAAAATGTATAAATTAATTGTTTTTCATTGCAATCATTTCTTTGTCCAGAGCCAATTTTGGTAGATGACTCCTTTTTGAAAAGGTCCCTGCTCTAATTGATGAAAATTTTATGGTAATTACCTATGTATCGCTTTATCATGATTAAATGATTTGCGCTATTGCCATGTCTATAAAAAGTATTTATTCTATTAAATAACATTCTCGGTATCAACTAACAACAATAACAACCTCTAACTTTGGCTTGTCAAGGAGGCTATGAATCGCATGATTTGTTTTGTATCCCTTAACTACTGTCAAATCTTGTTAACGTCGTTCGTTGGGCAGTCTCAATAATTAGTTCTCTATACTTTTGCAATTTGTTAAAGTTTTAAAATTGGTTTAAATATGTTTACCACCCAGGAAAAAGCACGTTGCGTGTTACTATTTAGTGAATGCAAATCAGTTACGGAGACGAGAAGAAGATTTAGGCTGATTTTTGGAAAAGCTCCACCTTCACGCAATTCTATACTTCATTGGGTACACCAATTTTCTCAGGAGGGAACAGTTAAAAGGAAAGTTCGAACAGTCCTAAATGCACAAGGTAATCTGTTGGATGATATTTTGCGGGTGAGAGAAGTGTTGTCCGTGAACAATAACCAAATAACTATTAGAAAAATAGCCCAAACGATAAATATGTCAAAAAGTAAAGTACATAAAATTTTAAAAATAATTAAGTTTAAAGCCTACAAAATTCAAACTTTCCAAAAAATTGAAAATCACGCCCTTGAAAAAAGATATTTTATGTGCGAAACATTACTAGATCTTTTTAGAAATGAGCCGGATACCAACTTAATAATGTCAGACGAGGCAGCATTTCACCTTAGTGGGCGGGTAAATAAGCATAACTGCCGAATTTGGGGGGATGAAAATCCTCGAACTTATAACGAATTTGAAAGGGATTCTCCTAAGCTGAACGTTTGGTGTGCAGTATCGAAGTCTAAAATTTATGGGCCATTTTTTTTTCAAGAAGCAACAGTGAATGGAAACAATTACACCGATATGTTAGAAACATTTTTTTATCCACAACTTCAGCAGGAAGGGAATTTAAACACGGTCTATTTTCAGCAAGACGGTGCACCACCACACTTCTCCAGAGTCGCAAGGCATTCCTTAGATACTACTTTTGGAAATAGATGGCTTGGGCGAGCAGGTCCAATCGAGTGGGCACCCTATTCTCCCGATCTAACCATTCCAGATTTTTTTATATGGGGATATATAAAGGAACGTTGCTACAGTCCAACCCCAAGAAATCTGGATGAACTGCGCAACAACATAGTAAACGTTTTCAACCAAATTACACCGGAAATGCTACAAAACGCCTTCAGCAACTTATTTGTGCGTCTGCATATGTGTTCCGAGCAAAATGGGGGTCATATACAGCAGCTAATTTATTAGTTACGTATAAATTAAAATTAAATTGTTCAGTTGTTAAAATTGTTATAAGTATTGTTACCGAGGTTATTGTTACTGTTAGTTCTTATTTAACAGTATTGTTTAGTAGTTGTTATTTAATAGAATAAATACTTTTTATAGACATGGCAATAGCGCAAATCATTTAATCATGATAAAGCGATACATAGGTAATTACCATAAAATTTTCATCAATTAGAGCAGGGACCTTTTCAAAAAGGAGTCATCTACCAAAATTGGCTCTGGACAAAGAAATGATTGCAATGAAAAACAATTTATACATTTTCGGAAAGGAAAGTTAACAGGCTTTCATGTAAAATTAAAAAGTACAGGGTGTCCCATTACATTTCTTTGTCAAATCGGCCTTTGAAAGTAATACATTTTTTTCCTCCTATTTCAGGTAAATTTTGAAACTTGGCAACACTGTCAAAAAAAACTTTAAAAAAATTGATGAAGTTCTGTGAAAACCGCACATCGATATCATTTATCGTTCTCGACTTATAAGCAGTTAAAATGTGTCAGTTTATAAATGGACACCCTGTATTACAATTTATTGTGTTCTTATAAGTAGGTATTAGTATTATATATTAGAAGACGAAAAACGCTTAAATGTTTAAAGTTATAGATATCTGTTTTTAGCACGTAGTAATCAGAATTTTAGCAGCGTCACCGAAAATTCCGATTTTGATTGAGAGAAGAGATTTTACAAGCTGGTGTCATTCCCAAATAACGCTTTAATGCAAAATCAGCATTTTATTTGTATCTCTATAACGAGGTTGTTACCGTCAAAACGACGGACGGATTGCCCTTGCAGGACGACTTCAGGTTTTATCCCGTAATGGCATTTATCTCTGTTTCCCAAGATTCTGATATCAACCCAGAAATGGCTGTGTATATTTTTTAACGTCAACTTGGCAATACTTCCCTTCATCGAAAGAGACGAATGAACTTTTGTCACCTCACAATATTGTCTGTAATAGGAAGAAGTTTCAATATGTTTCTCATAAATAATGGAATTCAATATTTTCCACAGTAATACGAAGGTATTTTGTTTTGTTTCTGTCTTAAAATAATGACAAATCGAAAACTAAGAAACTGTTTATTCTGATATAGTATCAAAATTTTACTTATGTATGCAGTTGTACCGGATTAAGACCGGCAAGATAGATTACAAACAATTTAGTAAAATAATTCATAAATAAAAGAAAATAAATTAATGAGAATTGTTAAAAAATCAATGAATTAATAACGCCATTAAACTGTATAAGTTTGTTAATTTTCACTGATAGAAGCGATAGAAGGAAGATACATATACCTGAAAATAAGTAGATTGGACTTGAAAATATAGATAATAAGTTTAACTAAAATAAAAATTAATGATCAACTAATACCAAATCGAAAACAGTATGAAAAAATATTTTTATTCCCATCATCATTCAATTTGAGTGTGCATAAGAAGTGGCTGAAGTATCAATATTTTTTGTATAGTTCTTAAAACTCTTGGCTTGCTTATAAACTTAAAAGGCTCAAATTTAAATAATTCACGGACCAGCTTCCTAATGTTTAATTGTGAACTAAGACCTACTTCCGTAATTATTTAGGAGGCCCGGATTATAAACTTTAAAATTATACGTTTATTTTATACTGTGGTCCTAAGAACGGAGACTAGAGCATCCTCTGATGCAATTAACAAAATGAAGTTGCTTTACCGACTTTGCGACTTTGACCAAGTTTCTTGCTTGAGTAAGTTCATAAGAAAGCATGAAGTAAGTAGAGTGTCTTACTTTCTTGGTGGCATATTTAAAGCAATGTTTATAAAGTGACATGAGTTGTTCTTAACTTTACTATTTTACACAATAGTAACTGTTTCCTTCCAATTTCATTTGGTATTATATATGGGACTATAAGTTTTAACTAGTGGAGATAAACTATTCATTACAGTTGTATCAGGCATGTATGTCTCTAAATGATAGTGACATGATTAAAACTAAACCTGTGCTAACCTAAGATGTCATATTTATACCTAAACTAATTTTACGATTCAGTGAACCGTTGCTGCGGCTCAGTCAACCGTCGCGATGGATCAGTAAACCGTGCGATTGCTAATATTTTGTCCTGTTTACACCTAAACTATTGTTACGGTTCCGTGAACCGTGATTTACTAACCAATAGAGCGGGATGTATGAGATTGGGCCTCTGTCACTATTCATACTATTTTTACACTTTGCAATTTCTAAACTGTCAAATGTATATAGCTGTCTGGAGTTTGTTACATTCCTAATTAGTCTTAAACTGCTGTTATCTATCTTATGGTTGTTCTCAAACGAATGTTGGGCGACACTAGACTTATCTGTTATACCATATTTGAGATGAGTCATATGTTCCTTGAATCTAGTTTGAATTGACCTTTTAGTTTGTCCAACATACTTTTGACTGCGATCTTTACAGCTAATTTCGTAAATCCGCGACTTTTCCTTAGTTTCTATTTCGTCTTTTGGATTGCGTAAAAGTTGTAGTTTATTTCCCGACGAATAAACCACTGACATACCTATATATCTTTAAAAACCTTACCAAAACCACGGGTGAAATGAGGATCGTATGGAATAGATATGAGTTTTGGCTTTTCTCTGTCACTTTGAAAAATCAAGGAATTTCGAAGTGTCTCTTTAAATTTATGCCTCCTAATTATTTGTATTTTTTTGTTTATTATTATTTATTTTTATATTTTCAAAAATATCGAAACTCATCAAAACTATTCGACTAATATCGTGGTTTCACAATTTGTTCAAGAAGTGAAAAATATTTATGAAAAAGTCAGTCACATCAATTAGTCCCATACGAACCCAAATTTTGCAAATTTTACCTCTACTACCTCTCCATACACAAATAAATTCAGCTCATCAAGACATACCCTGTATATTACAACTGTTACATAGAAAAAATATATAAGAGTGAGTCAACGAAAAGTTTCATCCTCGATTATCTATCAAAGAATTGGCTTCCATAAGAAATCCAGTCTAGATCGATTTTTATTTGAAGGGGGATACATTTTTATAGTATTGACATTTATACAGGGTGTCTCAAAAAGAGGAGAGGTAATGTGTTGCAGAAAGACTTTGTAGTGATTGTAGCCTAGCAACAATTCGATATTTTCTTTCTAACTCATCATTCTAATGGAACACTCTTTTATGTATGTCTCCCTCACTATTAAAGCTGTATACATCAAATCTACATCAATGTATTCGTGTGAGGATGTTATATCCAAATCTGAAAAAATGTACAGGGTAGTACATATCAAAAATATAAGTTGTGGTAAACCTTCCTTTTTGGGACACTTTATATAAACGTTTGTAATGGCAAGATACAGTGAAATACACCGTAGTGCCCTCTTTCGGTCTTTGCTACTACCTGTCTGACAATTATTGTCTAATTGACAGGCAGATAACGATCTGCAGGCGTTGCATTACATCAACATCTCCATGGATGTCGCCATATCCTTCATCAAGACCAAATTTTGGTCTTGATGAAGGATGTGGCGACATCCATGGAGATGTTGATGTAATGCAACGCCAGTCGGGGCATATTGTCAGTAGTTGTTTTTGGCATCTCCAAATAAATAAATAAACCTTATATAAATGTTAATACTATAAGAATGTGTCCCCTATAGGGAATCCTTTGACAGATGAATCGAGGATGAAACTTTTCATTGATTCACTCTGTACAAATAGTATTTTGAAAAGAACTACATCATGCTAAATTTTCAATAAAAAAGATGTTAATAGTAACAAATATTATTCACTTTTTGAGATATTGTAATATCATACAATATATTAGTTTTGAAAATTATGTAAAAATTTAAACACTTTTAAAGATTTCCTCTCGATTAGCGTTACTCGATATACACTTTTCTCTTTATACGCCACGGGTGTTCTCAGGAATTTTTATCTTCTTCAATCTGTAGAAAACGTATTAATATAAACTTCAGCGATGAATATAAATAAGTACACCAATATAATTTTAATATATAGGTATACTTATTTAATATTTAGTTGTAATATATATTAGAACTATGGATTGTAGAAATAGTTACTCAGAAACTGAACAGAAACAATATCATTGTGTATTTGTTATATGTTTTCTTCTGTTTATACTTAAGCATAAATAGATCATAACTATGAAACTTCAATAACAACAACTACTTCAACAGTAAGATTGGTTACGCTTCTCTACATTTAACCTAAATAAAGAAATAACTAAATAACAATTCCCATTTAATTTTATACCTTCCGATCTAAACAGCGCCGTCTATTGTAAACAGCTTGTAGATATTTCGTTCTTTTTTTCAATCAAATCTTGCCTGGATACGGATTTCGGATTTCCATTCGATGAGAAAACGATGAGTGCGGGTTCGGAAATCTCAATATCGTCTCATGCAATATAAGTTTTGTGTACTGAAGTAAAAAGGCGGTCAGTGGGGTCTGAATAAGGTCGATAAATCGTTTTATTTCCTTATCGGCAAATGATATTATTTTTTTTATTCAGACCGTTATTGAATTTATATTAGACTATATGGCAGATTGTCGAGAAAGATGCGAGTTTTACCCTAATAAAATATAGTTGAGACATATACCTGAATAGTGAATTCAGAATGTAAATAATTTTGAAAAATAAGTTAATAAGTACTGACGTTAATGCAGTGACTTCATGACTATGAAGTATACATACCTATTAGTCTAATATACAAACCTGTGAGGTTTGCTTTAAGTAATGCACAAAAATGTTACTTGAATGACGCCGAGACAAAAGCAAATTCAGAAGGAAAATATGAATAAATTAAACATTTTTACGGTTAAATAAACAATTTTGTTTTATAACGGCTTTGTTACCATTTCCATATTACAGCAAATTTTAGTACTACATGATAATTATATAACGGATTTAGAAATTACAATTTACTCTCAAAGGTAAAATTGTCTCAAACAATTTTCTAACATAATTATTTTGTAAGTTAATAGGGAACAGTTACTAAATAATTGTAATGTTTTTATAATAGTGCTAAAATACCATAGTATGTTACAAAATACGCATTATAAAACAGTTTGATTTTATAAGCTTCATTTTTTTTATCTCAGTCACAGGAACCTTTATAAAATTTTTGAATTGATTTAACGATAAATTTACAAAACAGTTTGGTTGAAGACAACAAATTAGTGTTTTCTACAAGTCTAATATACTATAATAGCATTTTTGAATTAGTAAGAAAATATCAATAAAACACAATAATTATATAACAATTAATTTATAAAACAAATTTTCTGATTAGGAATGGTCCCATGTACCTCTGACCCATAAGGAATATAGCATAGGATAGTTAATTCTTCAGCATACTGGACTCTACTAACTGTTTTGTTTGAATCCTTGCCTTTATTTTTACGAGCATTGACATTGACTTGGAAGAAACTTAAACAGAATATCCAGAGCGGAGTATGCCTGTAACTATGCTGTGATTTGTCAATGTTTTATTCAATTACAAGTTGAGGGCTCTCCAAGGCTTATTCAATCTTCAAGTTGGTAGATTTTCCGTAGCAGATAGTCTTTCAGCTTCTTTTGGCTCCGCAATATCTGTTACTTCTGTAGGAAAAAATCTTCCATAGTAGTGATATGTCGAATAATGTCATATATATATATAGAACCAGAACAGTCGTGAACCAGAATTGTCAATGTGCCTTACTTTACACTATTTCACACGTAGGTGTTTCAAAGACATATACACAGTGCAACCAAGAGGCTTTAAATGATTACGTGTTTAAGGCGGAAGAGGAACCATTATAATATTGCTTTTTCTTACTTTTTCTATTGCAGGTAGTGTTCTATGGCTGTTGTCATTATCAAGGACTAACTATATTTTGTTGGTTGGGTCGGGTTTCAAGTGGTTTATAAATACATCTAACCAGAACCATTAGCATAACAAGTAGCAGGTTAATTTGATAGCTGGAGAAAAGAATAAATGGATGAACATCAGATCCTACACATGTGAAATGCCACAAGGGCATTGATTTTCCTTTTTGGGTCAATATTTTGATGGGCACTGACGGTGAACTAATTCCAGTTTCATCAATATAATTCTGGTTTAGCTGATTCAATTCAAGATAATTCAATTCTAAAACTGATCGTATAACATCAAAAAACGTCTGAACCTGCAGTTTACTAAATAATGCGGCTTCTGCTAAAGTAGTAGCCTCAGGAGATCCAATAGCAAAATGAAAATGTCTTATTTTATAAAGCAATATTCGTGTTTTCAGGACACGGATATGAAGACCTATAATTGTGTAGTAGTAGTTGAGTTTTCAATAGTTTTCTCTATGTTGTAGACCACAGAGTGCAATGCCATTTCTGTAGATCTACCTGTTTGGTAGGCGTGCTGTGAGCTATGTATTGTTACAGTCACTAGCGGGCCCTCTTGATAAAATCTCTGTATGAGCCTTTCCTGTAGTTGCAATAAGAACGACGTTAGGAAGATCGGTCTAAAGGCCTTCGCTTCATCATAAGAAGCTCTACCTGCTTTAGGAATGAAAACCACTCTCGCTGTTCTCCATAGTTTTGGAATATATCCTAAAGCTAGTGTTGCTATGTATAGATCGCGCAGATGTTGGATGACGTATTCTGACCCTTGTTGAAAGAGAACCCGAAATATTCCATCCATACCTGGTATTCTTATATGGGGCAAAAGTATTTAAAGCTCATTTAATTCGCTCCAAAGTGGCAACATTCGAGGTCATCCTCCAATGCATAGCTGCAACCTCTCCTGTTCTCTGGTGTTGATAAAGCTAGGATTATTGACAGAATCAAGAAAGTGGAAATCCACGAGGTGCTCAAATGTCTCCTTCGTTGTGCACGTGCATGTACCATCAGGAAGCCCTAGAACATCGATCCTGGATTCGTGGTTATATTTCATGATTTTATAAATCCTGGATGTGACAGGGGCGTCTTCAATGCTCTCGCAGAAGTCTTTCCATACCTGTCTCTTACTACTCCGAGTACAGCACTTAAATCGACGTTGAGCCCTTCTTTTTGGTCCCAATCATAGTTCGATTTTGTATTGATGGCCTTGTCATATAGCCTGCGTCCTTCTTTCCTTGTTTCTTGGAGCCCAGAGTTCCACCATCGGACTCTATGTTTACTCCTAGTTGCTTTTAACGGGAAACTCTGTTCATATCCTCGGACCATGGCCCACCTAAGAATATCATTGCTTTCGTTTATCTGATAAGTTGTACGAGGCCTAAAATGAGGTCTCACAGTATCCGATAGACTTTTTTTATAGATACCGCAATTTGTGAGTTTTGGGTTTCTATACTCTTGTGTCGTAGGGATTGTGTCTATCTCTAGACACAATCACGCACGAATGGCTATCAGTCTTGTCGCATGAATGGCCATAATCTTTGCCTAGGAAAAAAGTAAATTATTATCATATTATTTTCTAAGATTTCTCTCATTTTCTATCTTACAAAAAAGTTTGGTTTATGAATAGAAATTGTGATGGGGATGGGTATGGGGATGGAACATTTATATGGAACATACTGTATACCTACTAAGTATCATTAGTATATCGCCGCGGTAGCGCAGTGGGCTAGAGTGTGTTGTGGCAGGCAGCACTTCTCGGTCACATTGCCTATTATACAACCTCCTTCAGGACAGCCTTTGGCATTAGAGAATTTTTATTTTAGGTCATGTTTCAAATTAACTTTTAATTTAAGTACAATAAATGAAAATAACTTAGGATTATTTTATACTTATTTACAATTTGACAGTTTAAATTATGAGTTATGGAAGATTAAAAATTATATAAGATGATAAACACCATGATCTTAACAGACAAAATAATCTTTCTTTTGCATACATCAAATTAAAACATAATAAATAGCAGGTTTTTAGCAACTTGCAGCAATATTAAACTCTTGATTATGTAAAACACGACCGCGTATTTGTTTGAGGGCAATTGCGATGTGCTGTAGACATTTTATTCTCAAAATAAAACCTAAAGACCGTGATTGACCTCCTTGGAATTCTATGATGGCGTATACCTTTATTCGGGAGCACACAAGCAGGCGACGTCGAACCAGAAAGCTGGGTAAATCCTTTGTATTTTGAAGGCAGACAGCAGTCATGTATTTTTCATACGCCTTATTGAATTCCTTCATCGCCGCAATTTAGGCACACCTAATGTAGGATAAAATGTAGCTGAATGAAAATGTCTCCATCGCCTAGCTGTTAACAGACTAGCCTGAAAAACCGATGCATCTATCAATAACTGTAGTTACTATGTCAGTAGTTATTCAAGATACAGTATACAGTAAGAATTTACAAGAGTGATGAGTGCTGTAAGTGATTCACAGCGATCTAAGTGAACTTTTTTATATAATACTGAAAAATTGAATGTAAATTAGGCTATAGCGTTATCTGAAGACTTTAATAAGGTTGATAACTGAGTGAAATAATTGAAATTTTAGTAATCTGAATTTCTCCGATAATATCACACAATTTGAAATTAACTTTAACCAACTTGTCCCCTTCCGGACAGTTCTTGAGTCTTGCTTGGGCAGTTGTATAATTTACGTGGTTAAAATATTCTTACTTTAACTTGATAAACTCTTCAATATAGTTATAAATAACACTATTAAGAAAAAAAAACACTTTTGAATACCTACGTATAAGTCAAAAAAGCAACTATCGTCCAAGCTTCTATATTTTTTGTAGTACAAATAACTTTGTAACTCATTCACTCGATCTGGGTCTAATTATATACCCATCTTCACAAAATTTAAATTTAGATACCTAATCAAGACCTAAGCATTTCGACAAATTTATTTAATATTATTTTCCCAATGCTGGCATTTATCAGCAGAATTTATGATTAAAAATAAAATTATATGTATAGTTTGATGAATAACACTATTTATCTCAATACCATTAGTTTTGGAAAAAAACCATGACTGAAACATGCACTTGTCACAATCTACAAATAAAATACTGCATCATATACAGGGTGTTTTATTTTCTAATATAACGTAAACAAATCAATAAATAATGTATATTCAAACTCACTAATAATAGTTAAGTTTTCTACCAAGAAAATATTTTATCTAGAAAATCAATATAGTAATAATTTCAACGTATGAAAACAATTCTTTAAATAGCAATACTGATACTGGAACATTGAAAGTAAATAAAAATTTAAGTCAAAAACCTATTGTTTTAAATGAAGTGTATCCATTTATTACCTTAAAGAAAGTAGTACTGTTTTTGTTTTTAGGGATTAAAAACCACAGCTCTTTAACAGTATTTCGCGAAATTGGTTTTTAATATAAAGTGATATTCCTTTTTTAGCGAAATCATATTTTTTGTGTATCGTTTAGGCGATACTAAAAGCAGTACATCCTGTAAATAAAACCATTATCTCCTTTACAGTGAAACCAGCAATTTTTTTTTCAAACATTCGAAGTTAAATGTATAGAAACCAGTAAAACTGGAGATTCGGAATGGAACTTTAATTAAAAAGATAAATACCTAATTTTCACTGAATCATTGGTCTATATTTAAATTAATTTTTGTCAGAAAATAATAATAATAACATAAACATGAATATATTGGCTGATTTATTTACTTTAAATTTTACTCTATTATTCTAAACTGCTTAAAGTTAAAATTTAATGCGAGTTTAAATCTAGCAATTTAATAAAATTCCAGTAACAAGAAATATCTCTTAAATATCGCCAGCGAAAAATGTTTTCATTAAGTTCCCAAGCTTTCCATCAAATCCTTATAATATACTACCCAGAAGCCGTTTATATTTATTTTTCATTTATGGATAAGCCTTCCATATTCTGTGTTCACGCAGTTAGCTAGAGGAGAATAGATGATCTCGATATTGAATAGAGCAACGCCCCATGCCATAAAATACGACGTCATTTTCCGGAATTCATTGTTTATGAGGGTGGCTGGGGCATGAAGCTACTGAGTGCGTTTTTGTACCCTGATACTGGAGTAAATTATTTTATACAAGGCTAGTAACAGTGCCGCAGCATGCTAAGACAATTATTAAATTTTAAATAAACATTTACCTAGAGATGGGCAAATGGTAAAATACCAGTTGGTGACAATACGGAATTTTGAAATTTACTGTAAGCAATAAATAAGAGATTTGAATATTTCCCAAGTAAATTTCAAAGTAATTTACTTCGTAAAATACCCACATAATTCAAATTTCCCGCCGATTTTAACCTTAATTAACCTTAATATATTATCCCTATATTTTAAACCTAATATATCATCAGTTAATTATAGAGTTATGTGTTGAAATAAAAAAAGTATCTCGGTTTTAAATAAGATATGTGAGTGAAAATTGCTGTTAAAAAATAATTATTATTAAAACAGAAACTTGTACTTATCGACCTGGCTCCTCCGCCAGAATTATTAATAATTTTCTACAACAGAAAATGTATATTTATATTTTGATTAAAAGTGAATAAATAATCTGGGAGGATAAATAAGTTTATTTACCAACAATATTACATACACAAATACGTTTTGAGCAGAAATCATGTAGATAACTTCAAAAGAACGAACATTTACGAAGATCTGTCTTAGAATACAAATAAAGTTTTATAGTGCCAGTACCAAGATAAAACAAAAAGTTTGCCCCAAAAAACCACAGTATAATAATATGTAGTACAAATAAATATATACAAATGAATTTCAGAAGTGGTTTTTAAAATTATTTTAATAAATAAAACACTCAAGGTTTCCTCACATCACAATATGGTTTCCTGTTTTTTATTATTTTACAGATGGTGTAATTTTAAAAGAAACTTCAAGATATTTTAATATTTTAATAATTTAATATTTTAATAATTTAATATTTTAATAATTTAATATTTTAACTCATAAATCCTTGAAACTCATATAATAGCGGCATCTCAAAATTTTTCTTTAGTGGAAAGAGAACGTATGTTAGAAATCCTTTCAGAGTAGAAAAGATTTTTTATTCCATGAATCCCAACTAGCTGCTAGTTTTTTAGATCCCAGACAAAATGATCAAGATCTGACTAATGAAAAAGTAAATCTTTGCAGAAATAGAATATCGAGGAAAATTAGGAGATTTTTCAAATATATCATTTTGGGGTACAAAGGTTTTTCCCGCAACAATTATTGAAGGAAATTAATTGCAATGTGTCTTCTTAATATCCAGCTACAACTCCTAGCTGCGAAAGAAATGTTAAAGATCATCCAAATATCAAAACGAAAAAACGTATATATTAACGGTATGTAGAAATGAAAAAATTAGTATTCGTATTAGTATTCGTCGTTCAGAGGGTAGATTTTTATGTTTGTAGCAAAATTTTTTTTATTTTTTTCAATAAAATGTTAAAATGTTTTGTTTTGCCTCAGTTTTAATCTTTTATATTATAGTACAGTATTATTGAGTAGAGTGAGTATTTAGCCCGGGGATCATTTGCACGGTGCATCATAATTATATCTAATCGAGTCCGTAATATAAAAAACTTATGAAAGCTTAATAAATATTGCTATTATTTAGTAAAACCCTAACTAAAACCTTATGTATTTGGTGTTTTTTGAAAGATCTTGTTATAATAAAGCCAGTTGAAGCAAACATTTTTTTTTTAATATTCGGAAAAATTCAGAAACTTTTGAAGGTAAATTACTGCTAATTTTGAATTTTCCGGAATTTACCCATCTCTACATTTACGTGATAACGAAGCATAATGTTAAGAATATCATTAAATATTTAGAAACTCTTAAAAATAAAGATTACGGGAAAAACTTATACAGGTGGTAAGAATGGGATCCCCATCTGGACCCAGGTGAACCCCATCTGTCCACCTTTACTTTTTTAGATGCAACTTTTAAATTTCGCATGGCGAAAATTATGTACTTATTAAATTTCACTTTCTGGCATAAAAATACCTTTTTGCCACGTCCGGTTTTGCCGGAAGTAATACCAACACACGATTTTCATATACCTGTATACTATAACACCCGATTTGTATACACCTTATAACACCCCGTATATTATTATATTTTTGGAATCTACGTCATTTTCTGAAATCTCTTTCGGTATAACATAAGTGGCATTTCAGCTGTTAAATTACTTTTGATTTAGAGTGCTTTCTCCCAACTGTAATTTCAGTTCTATTAGTCCCATAGATAAAATAAGCGTATGGATAGATTGTTTGGTAATTGTACTTTCTAATTGTACCTTAATACTATTATGATACTATTTAAAAAAAAAAAACTATTTTCAGCTCTATAACCACTTTGAAGAAATTTAACACCCGGTAAGTAGAGAAATCGAATGTTTTTGACGCCAAATAAATTTTTTTATGGTTGCTATGGCTCATTAGATTAATCGGGGGAGGTCAAGGCACTTTAAATTCAAAAATAAAATAGAGCCCAAAAAGTAATTTGTCAGGTGAAATGTCACTTTTGTTATATCGTTGGATTCTGAAAATGACGCAGATTCTAAAAATATGCTAATACAGGCTGTTCCGTATAAAAATCAAGAGTTGGTATTACTTCCGGTAAAACCGGAAATGGCAAAAAGGTAATATTTATGTCAAAAAATGATCTTTAATAAGTCATTCCACCATTCCAAATTAGAAAATTGTTAAGAATCTAAAATAAAGAGGGAAGGAGGGGTTTACCATTATAATCTGTGTCACGCTGTATATTGTAAGGACAAACATTGTTGTGGCGGACGGTTCAGCAGGTTCCTTTATTGGTTTATGCTACCATCTGCCCTAGAATATTGTCAATAGGCAGATGGCGACTTATCGTCCCCATATGACGAAATTGTGACTCAAAAGAAAAGCAAGCAAGGAAGTAATTGAATACAGGCACGCAAAATACTTGTTTCCCACGTTTTACCTAACATAGTTCTAGGATTATATACACTGTAAGATATAAATAATAATAATAATGGAAGGTATAATAATATTATTGTGTTAATAATGAAAATAATAATTAATAAGAAAAACAAAAATATTTGGTTAAATAAAATGTTGAAATTCCTATAACCATTTATCTTTCTTGTTCTGCTACCACATTAACAAAACAACCTAGAAACACAGGACAGTTACAGTAACAGGAAGCGCAGGATAATAACGTACATACCTTCTAACAATTTCTATATTCTTAAACTTGTCAAGTATATCAAGCGGTTGCTAATACTTAAAAGAAAACTTCTATCTTGAACGTTTTCATGGAAATTTTTTTTTAAAGGAGTTACTGATGAGAAAATGTTTTATCTTCGTATTTGTATAGTATAGAACCTTCAAATGTATAAGCATATTATACAAGTATTAGTATTTAACTAATCTAACGTCTTAAAATAAAACCTCAGGTATGTCCACTCACACACAACAGATCATATAATTTTTTATATAAGGGAACAACTTGTCGAATACATAAAGCTCCTGCGCTAAAATTTCATAATTTAAAAGGCTAGTAAAATGGTATATAAAACCATTCATACTGGAAATGTAAAATGTAAAGAATATGCAAAAGTAGTTTATATACTTCAACAGCTAGACCATATAACTAAAAGTTTTAATACAAGTACCTAATAAACCTGGTTAGGATAAAATTAAAACGCTATTTAATACTCAGTTACTTAAAATACTTTAGTGCGCCATTTTAAGTCACATTTCCATTGGTCACATTAGAGAATATATTAGGCCAAACATTAAAAAATATGTAAATATGTATAGCATAAAGTAATAAAAAATAATCAGATACTTTCTTTCATCTATTATTTCACATACTTATTTATACCGAGCTTGTTCTGAAGTATTATTGTCGTTGAGTATCCTCAACGATACTCGGTGAGACTGCTTTTTTCAATCTACAAAATTGTATTTTTTTTATAACAGTTTTGTTGATAAAACAAGTTTTCACAGAACAACTTCTTTTCACACATACGGCTTTTCTAATCTTTTATTAGCTTCAGAAATGTGGCAAAGCACCAAATTAAAAGGATATACTGATTTTTGTTGTCAGTGACATGCTCATCACTATACAACCTCCAAAGAAATTTGACAGCCAAGACCATGCCAAGACAAATAAATTCTAGAATTAAAGGTCGTAGTGTCACAGTACCACGTTTGAAACAGGACCCAATTTTGACTAGCTAATACGAACAATATACTACTGTAAATAATTTAAACAATTATTACTTTTGTTCTAGTAATTGCTAGTATTTTATTTATCTTTAACTATGAATTAGTTGACGCGTTCAAGTTATAATGACAACACTTAAATTTTCTACAAATAAGAGGCACTGTATTTTAATACAAACGGAAATGAAATAATGAACGCGATCTGAGTTATAATCGGACAACTCTGAATTTACATATTTATTTTAACCCCAAGTGTAAATATACGCAAAGCAACCCTTTAACGGAGGCTTAAATCTCGGCGGTCGCAAATGCAGAACGTCAAAAATATGGGCAAGTAATCATTTATAAAACCAAAATCCGACAGGGCCGCCGATATTCCTCTTAATGCTCAAACAGTTCTAGATAATAAGTGGAAATTCATACAATAGGAATATGCATAGTCCCTCTAAGAATCTATAGTGTAAGAAGAATAAACAAGAAAATACGTAGAACACTCAATCAACCACTTGAGGTAGGATCCAACTGTCCCAATATCACTAAAGAAAATATAAGAATTCTAGAAGCCATTACGAGTCGATTCTATATAGCGAAATTATTTATAATATTATTTTACCAGAATTATTAATTAATGATTTACACTGCACTTTAAAAGATAGGGATATGTCGAAGCCAGAAATATAATCATTATGAAAAAGTGTTATAATGTTAATAGAGCTACTGGAACTAACCAACAAATATTACCTACCGTATAGGATTTTGTGACAGCATTTTTTGGCCGCATTGCCTATTATGGTCTGGGTTCAATCTCCAGGTTTTTTCAATTTGTAACCCGCTATAAACAGTGTTTTTATTTTTTTTTAATATAGTACATAACTAATTGCTTAAAATATTCATTTTACCCGAATTCCAATAAAATTTAAATACAAGTGGGTATAGAAATAGGTTTTCTTAAGTAATAATAATAATATTAAATAATAATAAAAAATTCCTGATGACGTCTCTCTTAGATATTGTCTATATCCCGCTATGAGATTTGTACAGCACTGATGGGATGAACTGAATTAAAACAGGTGTTTGCTAAAACAGGAAAGAAATAAAGAATAATATACAGAATCGAATCCTCAATATAGTAAACCAGTGTTGTTTGTACTACCCAGATCCAGGAACTGAAAAACATAAGAGGCATAAGAGAAGGACATGCCTGCGTTTAAAGGTCGAAAACTATAGTAGATAATATCCTTTACAGAAAAAATACGTACTGCAAGGCATATATGAATCCATCAGATTACTGTCAAACATGCCATTATCTCATGTGCTGTTTTTCTCGTATGGGTCTGTGCATTAGTTTTGACTACATCAAGATCGAAAACTCAGAAACAAAGGGGGCTGTTGAATTGATTTATATGATTCTCTCTCTACTATTAATCTTACTGGTCTTCTTTAGATGCTTCATTTATTAATCCTGATTTTTAACTACGCTGATGCAACACATTCACCCGATTCAGAAAATCATTTCAGTTTCTAAACATTTTATTAAAAACATACCCGAACATCGTAGCGGAAGTCTTTTCTACAAAATAAAACATAGGTTATACAATAAAAATGATGGAATAAAATGAACTGCAATTGATGTGATTGTATAAAATGTCTTTGTTATTAAATTGTATTGGAACTAAAAATCTTGGTAAAAATGAAATAATAGCTTGGATAAATTACCAAAATTAATTCTTAATATTATTTTTCCTATACTACTGAAATTTATTTTAAGTATTAAAATACTTCCTTGAATCTTTTGAAAAAGTTATGACTTTCCAGACAGCTCTATGAACATATCTTCAAAATCATTTAGTGGAGAGTTATTCTGTTCTGATTCAAAACACAACTGTCTGTAGAATGTGATACTCTCGGTTAATTTTACTTAGCTTTTGTTATATTATCATTCTCATATATTTTGAAATTACCTGGTTGTTACTTTTGTGTCTATTTTCTAGCCAAAACACGGATAAGTTTTGCTTTGTTTCAGCTTTGTTTATTTACGAAAGTAGCTGTGTATTAAGAAACTGGGTTGGCTATTTAAAAACGATAAACATAGACATAGCTTTATGGTGTTTGTTTAAGGACTAACTCGATTACGAATATTGATGGGGTCGTACTACAAAAGCTGCGCCTAAATCTGTGGGGGGGAGGTCATAGGCAGCAAAGAGAAAATACGTGTTGAGCATGAAAATATTCACTTGAATTTTTAGATTCCGTATTACTTGTACATGGCGGTAGTGTTCAGTTTTTGTTAGTGTTAAAGGAGACATACTTTTATTATGTAATAGATATATAAACTGTTTTAATAGTTATTTCAAACACTAAGCTGGACAAAAACCAACAAATGAAAAACTTCTTATCAAAAAACGATTATTAGCAACTAAATTACAGTTTGTAAGGCGATTGTTTATATTTATAGTTACAATAGTTACAAATGTTGACATGGAGGAAGCATATGTTACATATAATTCATATAAAACATATAAAACATAAAACATATACAACATATAAAATATATAAAACATATACGTATATAATTCATATTGCTGCGGCGATAGCTCAGTTTGTCAGGTGCTAGGTGATAGCTTGTGACTAACAGAAGAAATGGTTGAGTTTTGTTAATGTGTACCCTCCCTCTACACAAGCCTGAGGCTTTCAGACGGGAGGTTATACATTTTTGTAGTGTGTTTTATATCTTATGTTATACAATACATATAATATGTATAGTACATAATATAAAACATATAATACATATAATACAAATAAAACATATAATGCATATAATACATATAATACATATACATATAAAACACATTATTCCAATATGTTCTACCTTCCAACATAATCTGTGCTATGAGGAATAAAAGTAAAATCCTGTTTTTAACAAAATTGTAATATTCCAGATTTTATATTTCAACTACATAAAACTTTTAACGTTATTAATATTCACGTAACTGGGAAAACGTATTCCTTTGATATACTTGCGGAGTTTTCAAAATTTATGTCTTTCAAACTCCACATAAACAGTCGTTTAGGAGGAAAATCGTGAATTTGCCACACATATCGAATCGACTTTCCCAACTTTTTCGCAGTTCTGTTCACAATTGTGTAGTTTACAACAAGTGAAGTTTTTAGATTTCCCTGATTGTGGATGGAACGTAATGTATTCGGTAAACTCGAATAGAACGAGAGGATTATGCTTATCCTGAGCTACGGGAAACAGGCAATGTGTGAAAATACTGAGACCACCCTTCGCAAATTTAGAATTTGGAATTAAATCCCCCCTGTGAATGACGCTAACTTTCACGGAGAAGAATAATTGAAAATATAAAACAGCAAGAAATGTTTGCACATATCTGAATGTAAAACAGAATTATACTGACTACCACCATCACTGACAACTAAGTATCCACATGCATTTTTTAAATTAATTCAAGCACCAAGCGTAAAGAGATGAAGCAGTTTTCGATTTTTTGCATTTACATACATTTCAGAGCATAGTTTTCTGCATAATTTGTAGATATTTCTCGATGTCTAGTTTTACCTCTTACGGCATATTATTGGAAGTGAATAATGGATGTTAGTAGTGGTGAGAAACAGACCATAGTGCCCTCTTTGGGTCTTTGCTACTATCTGTCTGACAATTATCGACAAATTGACAGACAGATAACGACCCATTTCTCCGCAGGAACATTACAACAGTGACCTCTATTGTCTTTAAGGAAGACAATCCTACTTATTTATTTGTAGTAGACGCCGAAAACAACTACTCCATGGGCAATGTGGCCCGACTGGCACTGCATTACTCCGGCATTTCCATAGGAGTCACCACATCGTTCATCGAGACCAACTACCAGACACTAACATTGTCATTCATTCATTCCCCCAACATTCAGTCGGGGCATATTGACCGTGGAGTAGTTGTTTCCGGCAGCTGCTTCAAATGAATAATGGATGTTTCGACAATATTGGCCATTATCACTTAACTTTTCTACCAATCTCATTCACATGACTGAAGCTACAGGCAATGTATTATAATTTACTTCCTTTGCATGAAAGTCATCTTTATAAAATATCTCAGGTATAAGCTTAATTTAATCCTCATGTACTAATTACGAAACTTTGTGTATTCGCAACATTTTGTAAATGCTAGAACAGTAACATGTAAACATAAACTCACAATAATAGCGCGACAAGTATGTAAATGTCGTTACCAGTAACAACTACTACTGAGTAGCGTATTACAGAAATTACAGAAAAGAAAATATATATTTGAAGAAGATCTTTTCCGGGCCAATTTCCTAACCGTTTTTCCATTTTTCTTTCTACCAATATTTACATTAAATGCAAATATTGCAATATATGAAAAATAAATGCAATAGATGTGATTTACAAATTACTAAACTTACCAAATTTTGGTAAGTTTAATAATAATTTTTTAGTATTTGGTAAGTTTACTAAACTTACCAAATTTTGGCAAGTTTAGTAATTTGTAAATCACTTATTAACGATACAGGGAATTACTTTGTCAAACTAACTTCCCAGCATGCAGCGGCCTGTAGACATTCAACCTTGAAGTAATATTTAGTAAGAAATTTGTTTGGAAATAAGTTTTTGTGGTTACTTCCGTTAATTAATTAATAGTGTTCCGTTCACCACAATTACCATACATTTAACCTTCTGGAGGTGACACAAGAAACTAAGTCACTTACTTCACCTCATCAAGATATGGAAGCATCTATGGAATGAAGTATATTTCCAGAAAACCTATCTACTTCAGTTTATAATAAAAATATATTTGTTATAAAATAACTGACAGGATTAGGTACTTTGTGAATAGAGGGGATATATTGATCTGGTTTAATCATATATTGAGTTTAGAATTGGAAAAGAAATATTAGGGAAAATATTTGGAAAGAGAATAAGAAAAACAGACGAGTTTGTATTGAGAATAATTGGAGAAGGTCGAATATAAAAGTCAAGAAAAAGTTAGAAAGAAATGTAAAAGAAAAGAAAAATAGGTTCCATTTGGAATGTACATCCAGAAGAAATTAATAAGCTCTCAATCGAAATTATGACGATGATGGAACATAGATGACACCCTATAAAATTATAAGAAAAAATCAGAAAGAACAAGATGTGATTAACCAAACGATTAAGACATTATCTTATAGTCACACTAAACTTACAACTTAAAGTTGTAAGTTGGTATTTCAAAATAGGAATAATGAAATAGGTAGATTCGAAGATAGAAACAAAATGAATCAATTTAGTTCGGAAGTTGATATTAACAACAATAAAATAAACTTTTTTCTTATAAACGATTGATCAGTTTAATATTATACTTGGTATAGTCTTTATAATCTCAATTGAAACTGCATAAAAAATTCCGACAAACGACACACGTGCGTAAACAAAGAGGCCGCCGTCGAGGTGCAGGTGTTTCTTTTGTCGAAATTTTTTTACAGTTTCAATTGACATTATATAGACTATACATAATAAATATATCGGTATAATTCCAATTAGTTTAATCAAATAATATTTTTTAACAAACATACTTTAAATAATTAAATAGTTTAAAATTATCTAGTCAACTGTAACATATTGATAAACCAAAAATGGTCCCTTTATTTCATACTTAGTACCATGAATACCAGAATACCATGAATACTTTAATGAATACCAGGGTATTCATTAAATTCAAAAATTGAAACATAAGTCACTTTTCTTCAGCCAAAATTAATCTGTACGATATAGAATCAAAGAATCGCCAAGATATAAAATTAAAGTACCTGTCTAGATACGATTAATCCATAAAATACAATAGGGTAGATAAATATGTTGAATGGAAACAAGTGGTTCTAATGGAAACCCTTTTACCCCAAAGCATCAGGCAAGGGTTTATTGGAGATCCACTCACGCTTGAATACTAAAGAGGCGATAAAATTGTTTACAAGTAGGTGTAGGTAGTTGACTGAATGAAGTGCTGCAGCTATAGTTTATACAACATACAAGTTATATTACGATACACATACTCTGTTTATAAATTATTTATATAGAAGGAAAATGAAACTTTGTTGATATACTAAAATGCACGAGATTTTATATTTGATATAACACAGTTATCCCCTATACTTGAAAGAGACGGTATATATTTCCAATTTATCTGGAAGTATGTCGGAAATGAAGCATCCCACTTCTATAGACAAATAGAGAATAATAAGATTATTATTAAAGACAATAATAATACAATGGGTACGTCTTTTCCTTATTAGATATTCAACTACATTGTAAGGAATTGTGTTTTATTTTAAAAACCTTCAACTACAATTGATTTTATCTTTACAATGACATCATATACTGTGCAAACAATAACATGAGCTCTGAGCTTACTCACGAAATATAAATGTTTAAACGATCCGCCTACAGTAGAAATCTGAAAAGCAGATATCTCGATATACAGTTGTCGTGTGTTAAGAAATAATTTATCAAGTCCTTTGTCGTTCCTTCTTACCCTTATCGATAGGCCTGGCTATGAATTATGTGCGATCACCGATATCGAGTGTAGTTTATCGAAAAAACAGGTGTTTTGTAAAACTGTCGCACACGCACGAAGTGTTCCAAAGAAGTAGTCTATACAAGGAAGGATCGTGAGTTCAAAAATACTAAATGCAATCAATGTACATTACATAGCAATGAATATTTAGTCTTCAGTTCTTTGAATATTGTTTTAGTAAACGTTGATGACATCAGATAGAAATATTTACCAAAAAAAATGTTTATCTATTTATCCTGTAATCAATAATTGTTTTAAATCTGTCAGATATTCCTGAAATGTTCAGAAAAATACAACATATAGACAGAAAAGACATATTATATAAGCAATAGAAAACCTATTAATTTGGAGCTCTGTGGCCGAGCGGTTAAATACGTCAGGTTTTTAATCATTCTCCGTGGTTGACGACGGTTTGATTCTCACTGCGGTAAACTTTGTCTAATTATCTTTGTGCATAAGCCTGGTAGCGCTCTTAATATGCAACTAGTACTGCAATGTCACTGTATAAATGGCTAACAACCTACTGTATACTTTAATAAGATTTTCCAGGTTACCCTTATTCTCGTATATACTAAATGATACATGTTATAACATCTAAAAAGTTATAACATCGTAAGCCGTTCCTGAGCTCACTCGCGGCCCGCAAAATAATAATATGCTGCTCCCTCTCCATAAAAGTCTTTAACTTTCGGGATCATCACGAAGATGAGAATGAGGGATAGAGATAGAGATATTATTATTAACAATAATAAGAATTGTTTTCATTTTATATTAGTCCTCTTTATTGTAATAAGAAGGACTTTTCCGAAAATCAGATACCTGTGTGGGAGAAGAGGTGAAATATTATTCGGTAGGTAGCACTATTTAGTATAGGAATGAAGAAAACCTGGAAAACCTTATTAGTTAGCCCCTAACCGTTAGACCTTAGGGGGAAAGTCGCCCAAGTTAACATCTCACATTAACATCTAGTTGATGTTGCCCCTATTTTGGTTTAAATACAGATTTAGTTGATAATCGATATCTTTATACAAGCTATACATCAGCGAGGAAATGAAACCGTTACTTCTGGACTCGAAGACCAAATTCTCTAGACATTCAGCCACCGATACCCTCACCTATAAGTTTTATCAGTTACACAGTAAAAAAAGACAAATGGTAAAATTACTAAATGGTAATCGTAATTTGCTGCAGTGTTATTTTTAACACGAACTTGGTAGTATAATAACTAAACCTTTAGAACTCATATTACACGAACGATATACCCGTCAATTTTGTAGAAGTACTCATAAATTGTAGTAAAATTTACAAAACCCTGTGTTAAAAATGAATCAATCCGCCATAAATACGGAATAATTCCACAGTAAATAATTAACTATTACACATTACCTTGTAAAATCTACTGTGTTAAATTACTTTTATGTAATGTAATAATACACCGATATGTGTAACACTGCCAAGTGTGGACTATATACACACTGATGAGTGTGGATTCAGTGTTAAAATCAGTCGGATTTTTTTACTGTGTATAATAATCTCCAGATGATGCCAACTTGATTGGCGAAAACTACGTCACTGTTAACGTGTATATTAAAAAGTTTGTAGGGTTAAATTTTCAAAAATCACTTCGGTGCTTCTCTTTCAACCTTGAACACTTTATTTCTCTGCATTTTATTTTTTACAAATGGCAAAGTGGTCTCGGAAATAAGTTGCAGGCGACAAACTCATCAAATAAAAATATCTATAAACCTTTAGCCACATTGGTGTCAGCATCAAAAACACTGATCGAAATAAAATAACTGTTATGCGGATAGGTTCTTTTAAATGAAATAGTTGCTTTTTCTCTTGACCACAAAGCAGCTACACTATAAAATGAAATTCCTCCCATTCCTATTTCTTTGCCCTACACACATCTGTTCCGTTCGCTCACACATATCATCACATGTTTCCTTCTCGTTCTGCCCTTACGACCCTGGAGGGACGAATAGAGTTCGTACGGTGGAAATGAATGGGCCAGATTAATCTGAAGTTGTATTTTTGTTGCCGACCGATTCCAACGAATTCCACGGATGAAAGGGTTTATCCCCTGCGACATTATTTTCCTAATCAAATGAAAAAATCAGCTGGCGATCGCATATTTAAGACCTGCAAAGCAGAGGAGGGCGGATTTATTTAAGTGCGTATAGTACAGGAAAACGTAGTAAAATCTGTACAGTTATTTTCTAATTTACAAAAGTGCAATCTGGTAAGTAAATTAGTAAACGGGCTAAGCAGATTCTGCGTGTAAATTATTGTAGTAGAGGAGAGGTATGTATTAGAGTTGGGATTTGAGGCCAGAAGCCCTGCCAGGCCAGGTCAGGCCCGAAATCGGGCCTGGTCGCGGGCCGGGAAAACGTGCATATTTTACTGGCCGGGCTGGACCTGGCCGGATGCTTTGTAGTACTTGGCTGGGTCGGGCTGAAATTGAATTAGCCAGGCCCGACTAGCCGAGTCGGGCCGTTGGGCTGGTCGGGCCTCGCTTAGCACGGGTTCGGGTCTGGCATGGATGGTTCTGGTCTGGCTTGGCCGGTCCAGACCTACCCTAGCCGGTTCGGGCCAGTTCTGACCAGTTCAGATCTGACCTGAGCTAACCGGTTTGCCGTATAACTTAACAAATTTAAAATACTATATCTTGTTCTTCGTATGAGGAATTTGATTTCATAATAACATGAGGTGTTTAACTCTTTATCTGACCACTTACAGCCAATCTCACTGATACTACTTAAAATTTAAGGTGCCCTTAAATGGAAAAATTATAATTAACAATAACTATTAGTAGTATTACTCTGCTAATTAAGCACATCTAAAATTTTTATTAATGTAGGTGGGATAGGCCATTAGATATGTATATTTTCCAATATAAGCATAAATATTTAATATTACTAGTTAGGCCGCAAAATTTTTCATACAATCAACGTACATAGGTAATTCATTTATTAACTTTAGTCCCAAAAATGATTGTTTGTAATGTTAACAGAAGTGCAGTGTCACTTTACGAAATATTTTATTATGAATATTATAAAAGTCACTAGTGGCAATAATATGACATTATTTTTCATTTCCGTGCGTTATCCCGGATCCACCTCCCTTATTTTGTGATCTACTACTCACATCCCATCTCTAATTGAAAGTGATCTGTGATCTAATAAAATGTTTTTGTAATTTTCTCGTTGTTGTTCCCGAGTTCAATCTGGCTTGGTCGGTTCTCACCTAGTCTGGTCGGGCCTAGCCTGTTCTGGCCTGGTCTGGCCGGGCCATTACTGTCAACAGGTCTGGCTTTAATTGTGCCAAACGTTCAGTGAGTTTATCTGGCCTGGCCTGGCCTATACTTTGTCGGGCCAGGCCTGGCCTGGCCTGAATTTTTTTAAAAAGTCGCAACTCTAGTATGATGTATAATGATTATAATAATAAAAAATACATGTGGAAACCTATATGTAAACGGAAATGTGTTTGTATATATTATATTTAAATTACCCTTCTAATAATTTACATCATTCTTCATTACTATTCTATCCTAGTAAACTACCACGCAGTATTTCAAGTAAAAGGGGATAATTAAAATAATATGATTCAAATTTCACACTTCATCTCAAGCGCATCAGACTGAGTGAGTGAAAATAATAATTAGGTTATCATTCAAATACTATTTAATGTTACAGGTTCTTCTGCTTCACATAATTCGTAGCAGCCTTTAGTTTAGAATCTAAGAGGACCTCTAGAAATCTCATTAGTTAGAGGGCCAGTCAAACGGATACCATATTATCCACTAACATTAAGAAAGCCCTAACTTAACACGTCCAGTGTTGATGGCCCATCCATCGTGCAAGCTTTTATATGCCAATCAACCATTTAGTTTCAAATTGGCAAGACCGCGTGAATTGAACCGCTACCAATATTCTAGACCTTTAAACTGTAAATTATTTATTTAGGTATTTAACTATTAAAAAATATAATCTGTTAAAATGTGTTTAAGTGATATTAAAATGTGCTGTCCTTTAACAGTTTAAAAATTTTAACTCTATTTCTCTAAACTCTTTCCAAATGGTGTAACTGTCTAATTTACGTAAGTTCTAAAGACGAATGTCCGTTGAGCAAGTCTTAGTTGATACATAAAAAATTGTCTTGTAATGTTTTCATTTTTCTTCAGGTATATTTTGCCACTGTTATTTTTACAGATATAGGTTGAACGTCCTCTCATGAACATATTGATATATGGGCCATGATCTTATTTGGAGCTTATTTATACGGAGTTAATTTTGTAAAATCTACTCCTAGCTGTGCTTTTTGACTTTGAGATGTAACTTGCTAATATTTTCTAGTTTAAGAACTAGAATATTGTTAAAATACCTAATTAATGGAAAAATATCTACCAATAAATGGCAACAGCCTATTTTTAAAAACTTTTAAATTTACATTAAAAAGAATTGCTATTTCATCTAGATTCACCAATCTATGATTGAGATGTACTGTATATTATCGATTTTGAAACAGATAAATTCAATAGTCAGATTACGATTCAATATTCAGTGTTCAAAATAGATTAATTAATTATCAAAATAAATTTAAACTAAAGAAAAGACATTTTTTTATATTCTTCAATATTTCTTCAATATAATAAAAACTTCAATTCTTCTGAAGAGTCTATGAAATCTGTACGCCAATATCCTTTACTGACCGTGGTCATGACCTGGGATGGTTTGGGGCCGAGCCGAATTATCGCTCTTTACTCTCCATATCGCAGTAGGCTTGGACTGCCTCGTAAAAGTGGACCGCATCCTTCACAAAAAGTGATAGGTGTGGGCGATTCGTGGGGTCTCCTCTTGGGCTGGCTCTACCCTACAGGCTGGGTACGATCTTATGGCGCTCTTCTGTCTTGTCTTCTTTCTTCGCCTGCATGTCTAACCCATCGGGGGGTAGTCTGTCTCAGACGGGAGTGGTAAGTACCGCTCTCGCCCTAGGTGGTGATTTGGGGTAAGTCAGGAGTGGCTGTGTAGCCGAGGATGCACCTTTAAAGGAGCCATGAAATCTGTATACTGCAGCAAAACATATTTATATAGATGATACCCCATGTCATTTATTTCTATACTAGGCTTGATAAGCAAGAAATTGTGAATAAAGAATTAACATTAACTAATTTTCAATATTCGTCTTTCCACGTATAAACTACTAAGGACAAATTTATCCCATAGTACGATTTTTTTTAACTGTTGTTCTTCAGAGGTTAAAACCTATTTAATCATTTCCTCCTCGTCTGCATGCAATTGTAGATGGTTTAAGCTTTGAATTATTATCCCCGTCTTGTTGCAGTGCCACAAATTATTATGTATTTGATTTCACCCTGCAATTACAATGAAGTTATCGCCTTAATTTCATGGACTATAAACTCAACGAACGTTTTATTTTGTAAAGCTGTGTGCGGCCATTCACAAAAGAATTCGATGAATTGTAAGATAAAAGTTGAATAACGTGTAGCTGTTGGTTTAATATAAATGGATTGGGCCTAATTTACACCTCGCTAGATTAAGTTAAGCTATGCTTTAAATAACGTTTTGTTCTGCGTTTTTTTTTCAGCCTAAACAATATAGTCATTTAATATCTTTAACACGCAATATTCGACTTGATTTATAGACCAACACTTGGTCAAAAGTGGCCTAAACCTAGAACATATTCTTTTCTTATATATTTATGAGTACAATTATTATTTTATTTTGCGATTTATGTTACAGGTAAAGTAGGTACAAATAATGTAAGTGAAAAAAATATAAGTTTTTATACAGGACTTAATGGTTTTGAAGGGTGGTCTTCACCTTTGGTGTGAAGTGGTCACGGTGAACTACTGACGTAGTTTTTCACATAACACCAAAACATTATTCTGCACTCGATACAGGTTTCGCTAACCAAATTGGTATGATTTGGAGATGGTTAAAACTAAACTTATGCTAACACTGTATCATATTTATACCTAAACTATAAAGCTACGGTTCAAAGAACTATTGCGACGGCTCAGTGAACAGTGATTTACTAACTAGTAAATCGCTCTGTATATGGGATTGACCCTCTGTCGCTATTTACACTATCTGTATAGTTTGCAATTTCCAAACTCTCAAAAGCATTCAGTTGTCTGGAGTTTGTTGCATTCCTGATTAGTTTTAAATTGCTATTATCTGTTCTACCGTATTTGAGATGAGCCTATGTTCCTTGAATCTAGTTTGAATTGACCTTCTAGTTTGTCTAACATACTTTTAATTGCAGTCTTTGCAGCTAATTTCGTATTCAATCTATTCTAACTAAAATATAATCTAAAAAATCACTACAATAAAGGAAACATTCGAAGGTAACGTAGCATTTTTAATTATAGACTTACAACGGCTTTAGAAGGAAAAGTATAAATAAAAATAAAGGCTAACCATCGAATAACTTGTCATAAAACGTTGGCGAACTATCAAATAGTTTTCAAAGTTACGACCTAAAGCTATAAAGTAATTTTAGCACGTATTACTCGCATGGCTCGAACAAGCAAAAAGTCAAACCACCTACTGAAGTTTTAGAGCTTCAAATTTCCGAACAAACTATATATTTCTGCTTGATATGGGCCAAGTGTTCTTGGAGAATTAAAAGTTTTATGGCAATACAACGACAATGATTAAAAATATAAGATTTTAAGCATTTGTATATTTTTACATTATAATAGACCCAGACACATATGGTGTATTTACTTCTTATCCACCGATTACTGAACTTCCACTATTTCTAGAAGCCGTTGATTTTATATAATATAATAATCACCTAATGTGTTTTTAGTTTAGAACATTGAAAAAATTGTTGTCTTAATTCTTGTATTTTTATTATTTTCAAATATCCTGTACAACATGATTTAATTACTTCTTATGTCAAAATACACACAACGTTTAATATAAAACCCAAGTTAATCTGAAAAGGTGTAAATTAGGCTTTTATTTTATCAAGCAAAAGAGTTCACCATTAATATAACGTTATCATCTAATTTATCGAAATCCTTCTAAAGGACCGGACATACCTTTATAAATAAAACATTCGTTTTGGGCTTTGTGGTTCTCTTAATTATGAGGTTTCATTCAGATTTTTTTCTGATAAGGAAAATTATGTAGAAAGCTACAAAGCCAATCTAATCGCCAACAAAAACATAATTTTAGATTACTTTGGCCTATAAATTTCAGTCCTTTACTGGAAAATCTTTTCCCTTTCTAACGGGAAAATCTTTTTTATAACGGAATGTATTTTCGCTAACAAATTTCATTATTACTTATCTTTAATACGCTCCAAAGCTTTTGATAGATTTAAGCTATATTCGGTTATTGGGAAACGTTTTTCTTTACATTGAGTTTTCAACCCATGACATTAAACACATTTATCACATTAGCTTCACCTACAGATTAATTATTTAAATTAACTTTATCACTTTCCAGTTCAGGAGTGATAACAACCTTTTCATCTTTTATTACATATTTACATATGCTATATACATAGTAAATGAAGTAAATACCAGGAGTATTCATTAATTCTTCATCGTATATTTGCAGAGATAATAATAATTTATAAATAAAACAATTTCATTGCTACCTATACGGATCCCAAAGAAAACTATGTTCAATTTGGAGACAAGGATGGGTTGATAGTAAGTAAAGTGTGTACCAAACATAGAAAAAAAAACGGCGCATGGGTGGGTGGAGGTGGCGCCGAGGTATTAGTATCTATGGATGGGACATGAGTGCCAGAGATCAGAGGTGTGGTTATAAAGGTAATCTGTAGGTGTGGCTCTTAGCTGGGTTTCCCCATTTATTTAGTGGAGAGACGAATTAAGAGTATTTTTGAAGTATTATGTTATTTATCTTTATTTAACAATCATGTACTAATATG
This sequence comes from Pogonocherus hispidulus, assembly GCA_963924545.1. Classification (NCBI taxonomy): domain Eukaryota; kingdom Metazoa; phylum Arthropoda; class Insecta; order Coleoptera; family Cerambycidae; genus Pogonocherus; species Pogonocherus hispidulus. Next base: position 42,037,732 of record OZ004698.1, on the reverse strand, counting down.
TTGTGTCTTTGTTTCCAAATTAAACATATTTATTTGGGGACCTGTCTATTAAAATCAATTGTTTAAAATATACCACTAAAACTACTAACGGAGGGTCATTGCTTTTATTTATATCATATAACTGATATGACAAAGTATAATGAATAATCGATGACAAATATCGATTATATATTTTAGATTTTGATTTAATTTCACTTTTATTTCATTTTTTGAAATTTTTGTTTAATGTTTAATTTAAATTGATAAAATTAAGATAGTTTTACACTTTCAAAAACCTTTTAAAACCTGTACTTCAATATTAATTTAATAATAATAAATCAAATGCTTCGTAATAATACAAAATTTTGATTAAATGAATGAATATTTGCAATAAGAAAACTAACCTAATATGCTAAACTAGCCATTATTTGTATAAACGTTATTTGGATTTAGTACTGATAGTAGTGGTGAGAAACACACCGTAGTGCCCTCTTTGGGTCTTTGCCACTATGTTGTCTGACAATTATTGTCAAATTGACAGACAGATAGCGACCGGTTTTTCCCCAGGTGTCATTACAGCAGTGACCTCTGTTGTGTTTGAAGAAGACAACCCTACTTATTTAATTGGCGATTATTAGAATTATTTAAGGAGATGCCGAAAACAACTACGCCACGAGCAATGTGCCCGACTGGCATTGCATGCCGGAGATGCCGGGGTAATGCAACGCCATTCGGGACACATTGCTCTTGGAGTAGTTGTTTTCAGCATCTCCTTCAAATAAATTGGTAATGATAACTAACAGTTTATTATTATAAATTTCGTGTTATGTGACGGTACAAATTCGACCTAGCAGAAGATGCTGAGTGCCGCTTGTGCTTAGAAAGTGATGGACCCATTGGGTGAAGTATAAGTAGATGAGAATCTCAATAGACCATATTATGGTCGCAGTAGGGGGTCTAATTTTGGATCCACTCACTTTTGAATCTAACCTATGCGACACAAGTTTACGAAGTAGTAGGTTAAATAAAATATCTTGAAAAGTTGAATGAAGAGCTTTTAACCAATCAGAATTCGTATGTTGGAAAATTTGACATCATGACAAGTGATTCATTTCAGAGTTTCTATACTGTTAGTCCATGTAATGTTCAGTATTAGACCTTCAACAGTTAAGGTGTATGTAGATCCACTCGTTGAAGCCTAGTATTATAGTACCTAGCTATAAATTTAAATAGACTATTTAAGATAGTCTATTTAAGATAGAATTTTAAATAGACTATAAATTTTTCATTCTCAAATTAACAGTTTGTTTAATATAGTGAAATCAAACAATTTTTACCCACTCATATGTCAATTTTACCCTCTCAAGGGTCATTTATTTCAAAACTGATAATATTCCTAATATAAACCATATAACTATAATAATTATGTAATTCATGCTTAGCGCTTCGAATTTATATAAATATGAAACGTACAATTTAGTAAAGCCATAAAGATGATTTGCTTTTTTTTTTTTTTATTTTTCAGAAAAGTAGACCAATAGTACCTTTTCAGACAATTCCAATGACATTTTTTATGGTTTTCCATCTTTGAAAGGCCATATATCCTTTTACATACTTTAGGCGCGATTCTTGCGGCAATAAACTGTTCACTGCATCTGCAGCTTCAATTTCTACATCTTCTGGCAAAGCATCGTCATCACTATTTTTGTTTTCTTTATTAAAATTGCACATTTTCTAGGATAATTTCAACCAAAAGTCACTAATATTGAAAACAAGTCGCGTTACTATGAACAACATCCATAAAAACAGTAAATAGTACAGCGATCAAACCAATTTAACTCCCAATAATAATTCAAACTGCTTCCTTTTTATCAATCCTTGTTTAATATTTCCGCTCAAGAAGAAAATAGAATATTATTCGTCCCTCGTCGATCAACATTTTCCACTCACGGGTTACGCATCTTTTTACCCTCTTATATAATAAATAACTATTAATTCTAGTCATAGTAAAGATTTGGTTTTAAGGGTCCACCTCTGTAGATTTGACAGGCATGAATGTTGGGTCGGATTGAGAGGATGGGTGGCCGATGGGTGGAGACTTATATATTCCAACTATCGAATTATTAAGATTTCGGAGGTGCATGTAAAGCCGAAGTAAAAAGGCACATGGAAATAAAGTTAGCCCTCATTGCAAGGGTACCGGATTTGTCTTATAATTGCAACAAAATTTCTTTTTAATGTTATAAATTATATATCACCGGAAAGATCAAAAGATAAACTAAATCCCTATAGTAGCAAATTTTTGTATAATACATGTATTTTAGAGAAAATAATTTTTGAAAATACACTATTTTAGTACAAGATTGTTTGCCTGGAATTTTAAAAATAAAAGGAAATACCAAAAATTACTACTATAGGGACTTAGATTAAAGTCTTATCTTTCAATACTTTTTTACTGAAAGTCGCTATCTTTTATAGTTTTTTTATAATTAGACACGGGACGAACACCGATTTAGGGCTTATTTCGACCTAGGGAATGGACTCTTAATTCAGAGTATTATATTTATACTTTGGTTATAATAGCGAAATAATATCCTTATTAGAATCAAAATTAATAACAGCTGATTGAAATACATATTTATATTTCCCTGTATGCAAATTTACCATTTGGTAAAAAGAGCACAACCCCCAACCTTCTTCAAGTGTAACTATATTACAGTTAATTTTATATTAATAAACACGTTAAAGTCAATTATCGACGCCACTGGTTAGACCCATAATTAATCTCCAAACTCACCTGCAGCTGGTGACAGTTTGGTGATGACGCCCCATCTCTGCTTCCACTGTAACAATGAGAGGAAAATTAGTTATTTCTGCATATAATATGTGTTTAGAGAAAAGTGCATTTACTTGTAATTCTAATTAAATAATATATGGAACGGCTTTGCTTGTAATCCATTTAATACACAGTATGGAACAGTACATTAAAAGCTAGATAAATAAAAATGACATTTAATAACTCTGTTAAGAAATACAAAGCATAAATGTAATACCTCATGTGTCTAGATCAAAAATATTGTTTTATTAATAAAATCCCATTTTTATAGATGTTTCACATGTATGTATGTAGTATAAAAATCCATTATAGATTTATATACGTTGCGCACTAATTAAAAATCTTGTAACATGTCAGATGTAGATGAATTATAGATATTAAAGGGGTGTTTAAAATAATAAGAACAAATAAATAGCAAATACAAAAATAATAAAACAATATATAATAATTATCATTATGAATCAAATTACTTAGATATGGTACATATTTCAGATCATTAGGATAATTGACATATTTTGAGGAATTAACATGGTAGTAGTCTGGGTAATAGTCTGGGTAGTCATGGTAGTAGTGAAAAACACACCGTAGTGTCCTCTTTGGGTCTTTGCTACTATCTATCTGACAATTATTGTCAAATTGACAGACAGATAACGACCTCCTTTTCCGGTCAGTGTCTGGTAGAAGGTCTCGATGAACGATGTGGCGACTCCTATGAAGATGCCGATGTAATGCAATGCTGGTCGGGGCATATTGCCCATAGAGTAGCCCATCTTCTTCAAAGGAACTAACATGGGTTATTACATTGAATTTTATATTCCTAAGGTATACTGTAAGAAATATTACAAACGGCAATTATCTATAATTATGGATAATTATGTAAATAAGTATGCCACATTATATTCTAGTATAATATAGAGAAAAGATAGGTTACAATATCTTGATAATTGTTTGACTTAAACCGAAACTTTAGTAAATGTAAAACATAATTCTTATTCACAAAGAAAACCAATTAAAGAACCTACTGATGCAAAAACCTGTATTTTAATTATTGGCTTAGGTAATGTCTAAATTATTGTAATGGTATAGTACCTAGCATTTTATACAAATTATACAGGGTGATTCTGAACCTATACGCATAAACTTAGGAAATTATAGCTGAGTACAAATAATAACTAATAATGAAAAAAAAATGTAGGAGGTAAAATATTTTTAGTATGTATGAATGTAATACAAAATACTAGAAATACTAACTCAGTTTTTGTAAGAAAATGGTGGTTTGTAAGAAGTTGAAATAAGTATTGAATTTATGTATAAATATTTAGAAAATTTTCTGTTTGAATCCAGTCTCACCAAATGCTAAAGAAAACTGTGAATGATGGGAAACTTTACTATACATCTACCTACATAGTTAGAAACAAATAAGACACAGTTTCCTGAAAATACTAAAATGCAATAACTGGTAAGACTTATGCAAAATATGTTATTTCTCCACCATCGCATAATAACATAAAATACACTACCGTATTGAGTCATAATAATTTGCTAACATTGCTAAAACTGTCCCGTATTTCTTTATTACATTAGTGGTTACATAAATAGTGTCCTCTGTATTCTCTATGGAACAATTTCCATTAGACATTTAACGAATCTAAATACCAGAATATATTCCCCGTAGGATAGATGCAGAGGGACATAATTATTTAATAGAGCTGGCCGTGGTAATTCCAATCGATACAGTGCTGTGTCCTACCCACACCATGGTACTTATATTTCCTTTGTTTATTGTCCTGCTAGCAGTTTTCTTGTCAGTATAAAAATTAGACGCCTTTTACTTCTCTCTATAGGTTCGTACAAAAAATTTAAACCGTTAAATTAAACGATTTAACATTTTGACCATTAAACTGGCGCATTCGCCATATATGTCGGTCGCTCAAACTCCAGCATTTTTTCAGATAGATCTATCTATCTGAAAAGATCAGTTTTAAAAAATTCAAAAGAAGAAAATCTCTGAACGACATAAAGATAAAAAGAATTTGACTACAGAAGGAACAATATTTAGGACTAGAAAACGAGGTAAAAAGTAGTTGATGCCTTTTTAATTTTTTAACAGTACAAGATTAATTAATTTTGCATTGTAGAAATAACCCATTAATTGTTTAGAATCTGAATGAGCTGATAACTGTAACCATGTGGTCTATCGTCACCCAAACCTCACAAATATTTTGCCCAGTTAGTTCAGCCCTAATACTGAGTGATCTTTTCTCCGGCTACACACATACATAAAATGTGTGAACTGGTTATATTTGAGACGGTAGTGCCTAAGTACAATATAGAGTGTAAAAACTAACTCTCTGTGGATATAGCCGCTATATGACGTCACAAGTTATTGAAACAAAATCTTTTTTATCAATTCTAAACCATTTGTAAGTCACAGCGGTAGCAGCCAAGAGCTTTCAGAGCTAAAGTCAAAGCCAGAATTAAGCAAAGTGTAATTCTAAAGTATTCTTATTTAAAACAGGAAACGTATTAATTACCTTATTTACCCATTTTTTTTTACTTGTCTTTAACGTCCCTTATCCCTATTGTACTTTATTAAAGCAAACCCAATGTTTAATTTGTGTTTTACTTAATAATATCAACGAATTTCCGAATACCTGGCAACTGCGAAAGTCGTAAAGTTGACGACAAGTTGTTCATCCTTATTTAACATACATATTCTTGCATTTACGCTTTCTTTTCTCTGAGCTTCAACGAGGTTGATTGGTCGAATCAGGAACCAACAAGGGAATGCGCTCGAGGTAGTAGGGAAACACTACGCATCACTAGGCGTGATGTTGGGTTATTTCGCGCGCGTTTCTTAACGGTAAAAATTTGTGGTAAAATTATCAGTGTATTTATTCTTTGTATCAGTGTTTATACTTATTTGTGTTAGTTAAAAAAGTGGAAGTGCATATACTAGAAGTATTCTATAGAATAGTATCCGAGTATATATTAACTGAAATGTGCCCAATGGTAAAACAGAATACGCACGCCCATCACCGCATTTTACCAGATCGGCGAGGTCATTCCACTTTGCTTAATTCTGGCTTTAACTTTACGTACTCTACATATATTATACATTTTCTATACAAAATCTATATATAGATACATTTATTTTTCAGTGTTAAATTAGTAGTTCTATTTTCTTAAAAAAAAAACAATTACAAACACTTGAGTAATTCTCAAATGATTGTTTACCTCTTTATTCCCGTGTTTTCCGCCAGTGTAATAAAGTGGAACGGTTAAAGTTATCTCTCTACAAATACACAAACTGGCTCAATTCTGGCTATTCATTGTAATTGACACTCCGCACGTCGTTAAATGTCAATTTAATAGTAATAATACTCTACAACTGCTGACATGTAGACGATTACTAATGTCTTGTTAAATATGTAACAAGACATAAATATTAACCATCCCATTAACTTCTAGGCGGTTACCATAGAACTGTAAACACGAGTCAACAACTAAATGTTGTTTATACTGATACCGTTACTAATGAGGGTTTCTATTAAACCAGTCTGAACCTGTGATCTGCAAACTCTACTGACTTGAGCGATCTAACTTCATTGAAGTTTTGCACAAAGCTAACACGGTTTGTAGCTTCATTTGTCAATGTTGCCGTATGTAGTCGATGATACTTGACGTTCCAACGACGTGAAGGCAATGATATACAGGATACACATCTAACGCTTCGGATATGTAAACTGGAAAAGGTATAGTGATAATATTCTTAAGGTAGGCTAATAAGTATACAACATGTGCCAGTAATAAGTTTTTTAATTTAAAATGGGAGCGATATACTATGGAAACATTTAATAGAATTGCATAATCTAAATATAGTGTAAAAAAACTTGTTTTACAAATTGGAATGATCGGAAAAATAAAATTGCCACTAATTTGTATGTTTAAGCCAAATTATTTATTTCGCGAAAATTTCTGGAGACAAGCGCTTAAGATGTTAGCGCAGCTTCTGTTATTAAAAACTGGCAATATTTTCTAGATGTACTATTTTTTTAGCTTTATCATAATAATTATGTATGTGGGCCATTTGACGTTTCGTCTCTTTTAAATTATTATCAATTCTTTTATATAAATATATGGACATGTAATATAAATTTTTTGCTACTCTAAATACACAGACTAAATATTGAATATTAAAGTATCTTTCTGAAAAGTCAACCGTTTATGTTTCAACATTAACTACGTTTTTCTATGAGTTTAGAGGAAAATTGAAACAAAATGTCTTTATTAACAGAGGAAGGAAATATAAAGCTTTATTAAAGATTCAAATTATTATTATCGAAAAATGTATATCGTAAAATATAGTGCCAAGACAAATGAAAAGTTTACAGTCACTAGCACTTTCTAAGTTAAAATAAAGCAATGGATCATCCAGATGCCTAGACATGCAATTCATCAAGTAATAACGTAATATCTTCATAGACTCACTTAGTATTGTTTAGTTTCCCCCTTTCTTCCTTCTTTTCTTAGTTCTTCTTAGTTTCTTTTCGTAACTAATTAGCTTTTGCACACCAATAATTATTTAAAAATTATAGAAAAATTCACATAAATGATATGCCCATGGGCAGGTCTTCCTTTGCGGGCTTCCTTTTTGTTAAATGTACCTTATGCTTAATTATTTGTGCAAATATTATATTATTATGTAAATTAATATTATTATGTAATACTATTATACTTAGTTAATTTAGTAAAATAATCTATTCGCTGTTTATTTCATTGAATCACCGTTCTGGTAAATAAAACACATTATTATTATTATTATTATTATTATTATTATTATTATTATTATTCAATGACATTTATATAAATATCTTTTGTATTGAATATACCTAGCATCAATCAAAGATTTCACACATTAAAAAAAGACAAATGGTAAAATTACTAAATGGTAATCGTAATTTGCTGCAGTGTTATTTTTAACACAAACTGGGTAGTATAATAATTAAACCTTTAGAACTCATATTAAACGAACGGTATACCCGTAAAGTTTCTAGAGTTACTCATAAATTGTAGTAAAATTTACAAAACCCTGTGTTAAAAATGAACCAATCCGCCATAAAAACGGAATAATTACACGGTGAATAATTAACTATTACACATTACCTTGTAAAATCTACTGTGTTAAATTACTTTTATGTAATGTAATATAATACACTGATATGCATGTCTAACACTGACAAGTGTGGACTATATACACACTGATGAGTGTGGATTCAGTGTTAAAATCAGTCGGATTTTTTTACTGTGCATATTGCCTCTGGAAAAAATGTGTCATCGCGTTTCCTTTATTTTTCATAATTTTTCCCGTGATTCCTAAACTGTACTTCGAAAAGAAAAACAATTTAAGAGTAAATTAAGACATGGTTGTTGATAACATTGAGAAGTGACATTTTTTATTAATATCAATCATTTATAGCATGAGAATAACATGAAGACAGACAACCTTCCAAAATGTAATTACTACCTACAACGAAATTTTAACGCTTAAAGGCAATTAAGCTTTAACAGTCGATGTACTTTACAGAAAAACAATATTTAAAAATAACATAATTTTGAGAATAACGCGAAGGGCGAAATAGGTATTTTCTAAATGAAGACTTGTCGACATCCCAAGTCGGAAGTTTACCGAAACAGTGGGCGGAAGATAATTGGTTAAAAAACATTGTGCTGGAAACGGCCCGTCCCCGTTGTGGTATGTCGTTGTCTTGTTGAGGCCGCGTGATTGATAGATGGGTGGAGTGGAGACCCCTATTACTCAAGTCTTAATCGGGTTAGTTCTCTCCGATATATGTGAGCCAAAAAATCGTGAAGCTTATTTTCCGAATGATAATTGGATTACCTATGAATATTCAGTACTTAATAGACGGTAGGAGTGCCTAGTAGACTCATATAAACCAAAAAACTACCTTTGACAGAAAAGTAAGTTGTTTTCCTACTTATTTTTGTCATATCTAGCAATTATTTATCTCAGGTTTAGGTTTATTTAGGATTAAACTTAAAAGTATCATGTTTTAAGTAAAAAATAGATGATTTCTTAGTTTTTATAATACTTTACTTGAGCTGTATTATCTAAATGTGTGGGTAATATTTTCCATATGATCAAAAAATATGCAGAAATTACTTATACAGATATGTTTTACTAGATAAAATTTTAAAAGTATTTTTTAATGTATCGAATAGAACTCTGTGTATCAAGATAATATAAATGAATATGTTGCAAACGAATGAAAAATAGATCTATTCGATGTTAAACTTTGTAGTTACATATTTTTGATAAACAACGTCTGAGATTTAACGGCCACCTCTAAGTATCTCAGTTATTAATTAGGTATCTGGTTTCAACCAGATTTGGATCCATATAGCATTGTCCTTTGTTATACTTTCTTTTGTAGAACCAAACTAATTTTTTGTTAGTGGCGCGCATTTTTATTTTAAAAAAAGGGAGTCTATTTTTGTGGAAATCATATTATGCATTTTTAGAGAAAAATTAACACAATATTATTGATCAGCATGCTTATGATGTGCTTCATATCCAAAATTTCACTGAATTAGAGTTTAGACTTTTTTTTCTAAAAAAAAACTAGTTCCGAATTATTTCTTAATTACGATTAGAAATATATGTTTTTAAGAGACCGTCACTTGGAATCTCAGTGTAGTGAAATTTTGGATGTCGTGGTTTCAAGGCACGCTTATCAATAATATCGTGTTAATTTTTCTCTAAAAAATGGCTAAGATGAAAAATCGACACCTTTCTTAAGTAAAAATGGACGTCACTGATAAAAAATTGCTTGGTTCTAGAAAAAGAATATACCAAAGGTCGTTGATACTAAAAAAAAATTGGTTGAAATATGTATACAGTATATCAAATAAATTTAAAAAATGAACACTTTTATTGATCCTGAACACTATCATCACAGACCATCATCAACGTCGTGATCCTCCGAATATAATTATTGTATATTATACATATACACAGCAGTACTTCTACTCGTACCCTGACTCATTCAAGTTTGAATAATCCTACCTAATGGTTAAAAACCTATCGCATACAACCAATTATGTAGCTATATACAGGTTATTCCACGACGAGCTGCATCGATCTGTATATGGAGAACCAGCAGAGAGAAAATTTGCATTGGGGTTAATTTATGACTTTTTCAAAAATATTTTTAACTTTCTGCACTTCCTATTATACCGGAAATCCATAGGTACCACCTTCCTTATTTTAAATACAACATGCGTTTTTGAAATCCTTCATAAATTTAAGGATCATTTAATTCAAGATTTTCTATATCTACTTGTACGGGTGTAGTGTTAATTTATTATTATTATTATGGCATTTTTGTGAATTATGCCCTTCTTAGTTCTTCGGTGGTTTACGTTTTTTGTAGATGGGTTAGTACCAAATCTAACAAGAAATTATTTTCGGATTAGGAACGGTCTTGTTATGTTTCATGTATAAGTATAACTGCTCTTCGTGAGTGAGTATATACCTTTTCTTCAATGTTAAATTGACAGAGGTGCTTTGTGATTAATACCCGGTGATAACTAACACCGACATAATGAATGTGCACTTGTTTCTGTTTCCATATTCTTTAAACTTCTATTCCTAGTTGCTGATATTTTTCTTTCTTTTCTCTACATTTTTGTCAGATGGAATTGCCACGTCGACAATGATAGGTGATCCTTTTTATTTTATTTTAAAAGTATTATATCTGATCTATTATGGGCTACTGTTTTATCAGTTTGTATGATCAGATACCGCAGTATAATTTATATTTGTTTTCTATTATAGGTGGTTGTGAATGTTGGTAGTACGCTTGAGGCTACGATTGCAGATTATATTGCAGAGCTATTGCTTGGTGAATAATTTCAGCCACTATATTATCCCTGTTATTGGTATATTGCACACCTGCTAGCAGTTTACATCCAGATGTTATATGTTCTATTGTTTCAGAAAATTGTTGGCATTTTCTGCATATATTTCATATTATTCTATTATCCTTTAACATATAATTTTTATGGTTATTTGTAGATATAACTTGGTTTTCTCGTGTATACTTATTAAAATGGGTTTTTATTATTATTACTAGCGCATTCGCCATTTTCTTCATCGATTATGTGGTTCTAACTAGATGTGGATTAGAAAAACCATTTTCTGCCTGCTTAATTGAATAAAATATTATTGAAAATACTGGAAATTAATGGTAATAAACAATAATATTACTCACTCGTCTTGTTTATATAACAACACAGATTATAATTTGTACACTTTTATATTGCAAGTATAAATCTTTCTATTTTTTATTTATATAATTGGCATAATGTAAGAACTTATATAAAAGTTCTTTTCTTGATTGACACAATTATAATTAACGTGTAATGCTTTATATGTATATTTTGTTTTTGTAAAATGGTATTATTTTGTGTCTATTCTGATTCTTGCATTGATAGAGTTAAGGGTGTGAAGCCATTATCAATTTATAATATAAGCGTATGTAATGCGTTATATTTGATTTAAAAAGCTATGATCTGCTGAAAGTATAGCTTGTTGTATGTCTAGCATATTTCATCTCCCTCTTTTCTACCTAAGTCTCTCTTTACATGAATTTGGATGCCGCATTATATTCTGTTAACTATCTTCTTGTTAGAGTAGAGGTTTCTTTAAAGTGGTTTCTACAGTGAAGTTTTGATTTCATTCAATACTTCTAAAGTTTATGTAAGCCTCGTTTTATTATTGAAAGGTCCATTTTTTGATTCTTATAAAATTCTAGATATTTGTATTGGTCCTATTCTTACATTTGTTATATTTTTCATTATTTATAGTATTCTCTGATCGTTCTTGACTTCACGTTCCACAATATTTTACATATATCTATACAAAACCCCATGTACCCCATACCTTCAGTACTATTAAATCTACAATTTGAGTAATATTACTATTATTAATATTATTTATTAATACTACACAGTAAAAAAATCCGACTGATTTTAACACTGAATCCACACTCATCAGTGTGTATATAGTCCACACTTGGCAGTGTTAGACATATCGGTGTATTATTACATTACATAAAAGTAATTTAACACAGTAGATTTTACAAGGTAATGTGTAATAGTTAATTATTCACCTTGTAATTATTTCGTTTTTATGGCGGATTGATTCATTTTTAACACAGGGTTTTGTAAATTTTACTACAATTTATGAGTACTTCTACAAACTTGGCGGGTATATCGTTCGTGTAATATGAGTTCTAAAGGTTTAGTTATTATACTACCCAGTTCGTGTTAAAAATAACACTGCAGCAAATTACGATTACCATTTAGTAATTTTACCATTTGTCTTTTTTTACTGTGTATTGTTATTGACAATTTTTTTTTCCTGATTATTTTTCTTCCCAAAGCCAAGCTTCTATTATGTTTATTCTATCTATTTTTATATTATATCTGTAAATATATGTTGCAATTTCCCTCGAGAACAAATATCGCTATAATACATTCTTATCTACCCTGAATCTCTATTTTCTATTACTACAAGATATTAAACTTTCACTTATAACGTACCCCACTTCTGATTTCAGTGATTAAGGCAAAGGCACTGCATTCATTTTCCTCACACCCCAATGTTCGATATTACTCCATTTTGGCATGCGTTCGATTCCTTCTTTCATGCATCACGTCTAGTCTCGGCATTCCATAAGCGCAACAATTTCTCCGAAGGAAATTTACATATAAATATGCGCGGCGAAATTTACATTTGTATTGAGTACATAACTCTTCTTATAGATGTTTTGCTGCTTATATTGCCCACATTTTTGTAAATTTATCCGAAACCGTACATTTTGATATACAGATTTTGCATTTTCTATGAGGTGGAAGTAATTCTCTGAATGTTCGTTTCCGAACATCATGCAGATTACAATACAGCATTAGATTGTTATGATTTAAGAATACGTTATTTTATATATAGTATATATTCACATATATATTACATTTTATATTTTTAATTGAAATAAAGAACACGGAATAGTGAATCATAATATGTAATAAATTAATTAAATATCTTACATTCAATGACCTGCTTCTTCAATTATCCCATTGATGTAGCAATTATCATTATCAAATTAATATTTGTTTTTGCAAAATAAAATTAGAAGTATATAATTACTAACCAGACAATGTTAAGAAAATAAAAAAATTAGAAATTTAAACTTGAACTTAATGAATCTTTTATTAATTTTAATTTTAAATGTGACTATTTCTGTACGGTGTGTGTAACTGTCTCAGTAACTGTAACTTGGTTCAGTATCTTCATTTATTCACAAGATATTCAAATAAACAAATTACTTTTTGAAATATTGAATGCTCTGTAACTTAAAAATGAAGGTTCCAGGGACATGAGTCAATTAGATAAAGTGTACTAAAATTTGGACAAGGAATAATATGCTCCTCCACTTTCGACTCGCTATTATATTACACCCTGTATATGCCTACTATGTTACTTATATTTTATTTGAAATTGTCTCCCCTAAGGCTTTAAATAAATTATTTAGGGTGAGGTGTAAACATAATAAAACACAGGGACAAAAAGCGATTAATTGCAAAGAAGAAAGCTCAACAATGTAGTAAAGCTGAGACACCTGCCTCTTGAGTGAAACAGAGAAAACAGATATTCTGAGTTTATATCAGACGTTTCATTACACAAGAACGCAATTTTCATAAAAAGTATTTACCAGGTGTATGCCCGAAATTTTATTTTATATAAATTTCAATAAGAATAGTAGTAAATCCATGCATCTTTTTTACATCGCAATAACTAGAAAATTAGACACATTTATGGTCTCTTCAAAAATACTTTTCTTAAAAAATCAGTAACGTATTTATAAAAATTTGACGACAACGTATGCGTTTTCATTTTACCATCACAAGGAACTTAGATCTGTAAGTCAAATACGAGGAAACGCTTTTATATCCTTATAGCAGGTTCTGGGAATACTTTATTTGCATCTTTTGCCCACACAACATTTCGCAAATAAAATGGATGTCTTGGTTTACCAAACGAAAACTTGTCTAAGAAAACGTTTAGTGGGCGTAAATAAGAAAATTAATACTTACTTGATAAATATAAAAACTGACTCTTTTATACAGGGTGGTCCTAATTAAATGGCGAAACTGATGAAAACGATAGAAGACGTGAAATCACTGACGTAGTTTTCCACATAACACCAAAACACTATACTGCACTCGACGCGCATTTCGCCAACAAGTTGGCACCATCTGGAGATGACGAAATCAGTTTTAATCGTCTCCAGATAATGCCAACTTGGTTGGCGAAACGCGCGTCGCGTGCAGTATATTGTTTTGGTGTTATGAGGAAAACTACGTCAGTGACATCTTCACATGCAACCTCCTTCAAGAAGAGGTGAAAATAGTTGGATTTTGTTTGTAGTGGCGAGATACAGTGAAATACACTGCAGTGCCCTCTTTGGGTCTTTGCTACTACCTGTCTGACAATTATTGTCTAATTGACAGACAGATAACGATCTGCAGAAAGCAGATGCCATTACAGCGACCTCTATTGTCTTTGAGGAAGACAATCCTACTTAATTTCAACATCTCCATGGATGTTGAAATAGAGGTCGCTGTAATGGCATCTGCTTTCTGCAGATCGTTATCTGTCTGTCAATTAGACAATAATTGTGAGACAGGTAGTAGCAAAGACCCAAAGAGGGCACTGCAGTGTATTTCACTGTATCTCGCCACTACAAACATTTACTATGCCCCTTAGGCAATCACGTCGCCAGATCATTTATCGATTCCAATACCTATGGCAGTCTGACGAGATCATAACAAGATCGAAACCGGTCATTGTCTGGTATTTGGTCTTGATGAAGGATGTGGCGACACCCCCATAGAGATGTTGATGTAATGCAACGCCAGTCGGGGCATATTGCCCGTGGAGTAGTTGTTTTCGGCATCTCCTTCCAATAGTTGGATTTTGTTATATAAACTTATTTAGAAAAATTAACCGTTTTCAATATGGGGGTATGGGGCGTTAAAGTTGATTATAAAAAATGAAGAATCTTAGGGTATCTCTAAGGAACCAATATATAAGCGATTTGTTTTCAAACTGACAATATATGTGTACTGCATGGCATCGAACTCTATTATCAGATAAATTTTGAGTTCAATACGAATCGCCAATGGCGTAGAAGTACGTTGTGTGATACCATTAAGAGCAAAACTGTTTTCAAACTATAATTAATTTACAGCAAAAATATACTCTTGCCAATTTTTCGTAAATTGCATAGGATATAAATAACTTTACATTTTTTAAAATCATGTTTTCATTTTTATCCATATAAGAGTAACATTGACAAACTTAAAATAAGCAGCTAGATTGCTAATGAAAAACTTTGAAATTTTATAGATGTCTATTTTTCTAAATAAGTCAAAGTTTTTAATTAGGGATCTAATATGCCACTTATTTCATATATTTTTAAGAAAACTAAACTTTTATAACATGAATGTTTATGTCTATGCTCTGTGTTTACTAGCAGTGAATTGTTTTCTATATAATATTAATACAATCCCATTTACAATTAGTTATTAACGTAAACCTCACTAAACTTCAATTTTCACATAGAACATTTCTGTCACAAATTTGAGCTGTCCCGATTTTGTACTACCAAACAATGCGAAGCAAATTAACAAGAAAATAATAGTTCCGGGTAGAATGCAGCAAACTAAGCCTTTAATTTTAACTCAAGTTAGGGCGAAACTATCTAGCCTTGCTTTGATACATACAACGGAATAACTGTAAATTCCGTATACAAGCAATTATGCCTTGTTTTGCTTATTATAATATTGCGGGTGTATAAGCTTATTCGGCGCCGTCCCCTTGTCCCCAAACTATTTGTCAGATCCCGCTCTGGTTAACAACATTGTGGTGTAAGTTGGAAACAAGATTGCAGGAAAGGATAGTTTCAAAGGACATATTTGTCATGCCCAACACATACCTGCCTGACCTAGCTAGCTCTGCAGAGGGGAATGTTGTTGCGCGGTATAGTAACTATACGGTAAAGTGCATCCACGTACGCGACTTGAATGCTGCAGTCCTGATATGCCGATGTATCTCTTTCAGCAACAGTTGAGGATTTAGAATCCGTGTAAGGCCCGTCTGTCCACGGGACGTATCGTCATCGATACGTGAAGTGAATTTTAAGCATGGAGGATTCGTATCGAGTATAATTGTTATGTTGAAAAGAATGGTCAGGATGAGTGATCTTTTCTATTTGATGCATCATGGGAGCAATAAAAACATCATTTGGTACATCATTGTATTTTCGCTTAGTTTATTACATATAAACAAGGATTTTAGTGATGGAGAGTTCGCAAAAGTTTCCTTCGAAAATTTTAGAAAATTAAGAAAGTATCTTCTAGCTTGTCATTGCAAGTTTTTAAAAAATGTACAAAGGATGAGAACATATTTATTATTTATTTTATATAGAGATTGATTCTAGATAAAACAAAATTATTACGTATACACTCAAATTATTTGCTTAGGAAAATTTTTAAATTACGATCCATATTATTATATGGATCGCGGTGTTTGAATCAATTTAACTTAATGCACTAGGATGTAACTTTTGAAAATTCCTTTTGTTACTCACAAACAACAGTCCTATCAAAAAATAGAATAATATAGATGGTGTTCCCTCTAAAAATATTTATCTAATACGATTATAGCTCTTTACCCTCCCCATCGCTGTAGGGCTCTACTGCCTCGTAGAGGTGGACCCCATGCTTCACCAACCCCGATCAGAAAAGTGATGGGTGTGGGCGATTCGTGGGGTCTCCTCCTGTCCGGGCTCTACCCTGCAGGCCAGGTAGGACCTTCTGACGCTTTTCTGTCTTGTCTTCTTTCTTCGCCTGCATGTCTAACCTACCGGGGGTAGTCTGTCTCTGGGGGAGCGACAAGTGCCGTTCTCAACCTGGGTGGCGGTTTGGGGAAGGTCAGAAGTGGCTGTGTAGCGGGGAATGCACCTCTAAAGGAGCCACCTGACCCATTAGCTTTGTGTAAGATGAGAGAAAGATACTGGAACTAAGCCCACGACTGCTGTCGGCGGTTTCGGCTTCAAGGGGAGGTCTGGGGGTCTTATTTTTTTTTTAGTTGCTTCATAGTCCTCTACGGTTGTTCCGGGTGTAATCTGAAACATGAGATCTTACTCTCATCCTGGGTCCAGCAGTTGGAGTCTTGCCCGCTTTTGTACAGCGGCCGCATCGGGCTGGTAGTCCACGGCTTCCTGGATTAGCGGGCTGCTCTATGTCTCGGCACGCGCGAAGAACTTGACTCCGCGCCTCCTCATAACTTCTAGGACTGTGACGTAGTCGAGGTCCAGGTATATATCGGCTGTCCGCAGGTACCAGGGTACATACCGCGGTACTCAGCGCGATATTTTCGACGGCCTGGATCTTCTTCATATACATCTTTGCAGGAATCTTCTTCATATACATCTTTGCCCATGCTGCTGACGCATATGTCAACAGGGATTAGATGACTGTCTTGATAAGGATTCGCTTATATTTTTGCCTGACACGTTTAAAAATCTTATGTATCTACTTTAAGAGTTTCAGACTGCCTATATAACGTCTACATGAAACATTTGTTCAGCTATGAAACGCTATAATTGAAAATAAGATGTATGATACCTTTATTGCAAAACAGATAAGATAAAATATTAAAGATAAATCTATAAAATATCACTTTATTCCATGGTTATCCTCCAAAATATGGCTACTTAAAAAACATTACCTTGAAACATGAAAACATTACCTACATTACCATGAAAAGTGCTCAATGAGAAATTACAATATGTCAATGGAAAGCAGATCTTTAATATATAACGAGTTCCACTTACAACTAAGTTGCGTCACTTCATTCTTACACTATAGTTTACATCTAGTTGTTTTCGACATATCTTAAAAATAATAAAGTTGTTCCTTTGCGTACCTAGGTTATAGGCAACGAAGAAAATTAAAAACTTTATTGAACGATAATATTTGATAATTTCATTAATAATGTATCCTTTTTGGCTTAATTCCTATATAAAGAATAATATAAACTATTTATATAGTTCTAGATTTATTAGTGCATTAATCTATTGAAAATAAAGTTTCTTATTCAGTCAATATGGGAACTGTATACCTGCAACAATTTGTATCATAAATATGTATTTTTTTGTTGACGTTTTAAACCTATCTGAGGCAAGCAGTAATTGTGAACTAGACGCGATATTGAGATTTAGTGGTAGTTCAGCCCTGATTTATACGTCGCAGCGTCTCTAGACGGTCTATTTAGAAGGTTGACGTCAACTTTTTCCTTTATTTTAAATAATCATAAATTTCCGTCGTTGGGATCCCCCACGGAGAGACAAACATGCATATCCAAACTAGCAGACATTATGTATTACACGATGTAACTCCGACCTCACGGCTCAAGTTCAGAACTTTCTGTTCTAGCAAAGGGGGATTTATCGGTTTCTGGTTGACGCGCTCTATGCAAGAATTCGAAATGCAAACGTACAAGGTGTTTGTGTAACGCTCTTGGGAAACGATCCAATACTATAACTAGTTAAAGTTAACCTATCTGTGAAAATCAGCATTTCTATAGTGCCAAGAATAGTAGTAAGTCTTAATAATAATAATAACTTTATTGTCCGTTAGATCATATAAAGTGATATGGAACAAGTCAGGTAAAACATACATAAAATTTTTTTCTATATCTGTACAAATAAAATCTATACAATTTACAACAATTACCACACATGATTAAAATACTCTTCTACGTAATAGAAACAATGTTCTAAAAGTAATTTTTTAACAGCTTTTTTGAAATGGTGTATAAAAGATATTTTGACAATATGACTAGGAAGTCTTAAACAGTTTTATTCCCGTGTATCTGCTGGTACTACTTTCGTAAACTGACAATTTGTGGTTTGGAATTAATAATTTATTTTGGTGACGAGTTATGTAATCATGGTAATAATCATTTCTTAAAAATTCATCTAGGTGTAGTTTAACAAATGACACCATCTCTAGGATATAAACACATGCAAGTGGTAAGATTTTCAGTTCCTTGAAAACATTTCTGCAAGTATGTACTTTGTCTAAACCAGCTAAATTACGAATAGCACACTTTTTAATTTTAAACACTATTTGACAATGGAAGGAAGAACCCCAAAAAATAATTCCATAAGTTAATCTAGAATAGAATTGAGCGTAATAAAAGGGTAGACTAATACTTTTATCAACAATATTTCTTAACCTGTAAAACACTAAACAATTAGATGACAGTTTTTTGCAAAGTACATCAATATGATTTTCCCAAGATAGTGCACTGTCCACGTACACACCTAAAAATTTAATTGCCTCTACTTGTTCAATAGATTTTCCATTTATTTTCAACAGACTGCTTTCATTGTCTTGCTTTAACCTGTGAGTGAAATGAATAAATACAGACTTTTCTCTGTTAACAATTAGACTATTGTCATTGAACCATGAAGTGATCAGTTCGAGCAGTCGCCTTTAAATTTTCAATGCTTGAATTTGAGCAAAGATATGATGTGTCATCTGCAAATAAGGTTAACTTACTTTCAATGTCTGTACAACCTAAATAATTCACAAATAACAAAAATAGCAAGGGACCCAAGACAGAACCCTGTTGTACACCACAGGTTATTTTCATCGTTTGCGACTGATATTCATTTATTTCAACTTTTTGATTTCTACAACAAAGACAAGACTTCAACCAATCCCCACAATTTCCTCTAAAACCATATTCATATAATTTAGTGATCAGTGTGACATGATCCACAAGATCAAAAGCTATACTCAAGTCCAAAAATATTCCAAAGCATTTCTTATTAATATCCAAATTATCATAGAGTTTATCCATTAATCTAATTATGGCTGATTGAGTCGACTTACCCTGTCTAAAGCCATGTTGCATATCGGAAGATATTTCATATTTAGAAATAAAATTGGTCATTCTATTAGTCATTACCCTTTCCAATATTTTTGACAGAGATGACAAAAGTGACACTGGTCTATAATTGGCAATTGACGTTTTTTAACCTTTTTTATACAAAGGTATGACCTTTGCCAATTTCAGATTTTCCGGAAAACAACCTTCCTGAAGAGACCAGTTTATCAGAAATGTCAATGGAGATAGAATATAATAAACTACTGATTTAAGAATATTGCTACTAATATTATCAAAGCCACTGGAATTCGATCCTTTTACATTCATTATAATATTGAAAACTTCGTTCCCTGTTCTGCGCTGGTTCTACAAATATATAGTTGGAACATTTTTACGAAATTGAAATCCACTCCCATTGCTGTCAAATTTGTTTTTCAAATCTTTCGGTAGACACGAATTCATTGTGATATGCTGTTAAAACGCACCTGAGGGGAGTTATGAATTCATATTGTGATGAAAAACATTGACAATTGCTCCTGCTCTGCTAATAGAAGAGCAGAGTGTTTAGTGCAGCGGAATGAAAAATCTGCTTAAATGTTTTGATCCTCTTAATCCAGTAAGTTTGTTAGTGACAGATCTTGAAGGGGGTTGGAACCTTTGGTGTGAAGATATCACAGACGTAGTATTCCACATAACACCAAAACATGTATCCGATGGTTGTAAAAATTGGGAAATCTGTGATTTTTTTTTATGGGGGCAGAGCATTACAATAATGGGTACCTAAACTTCTGATCATAAACAATTGCCGTATGGATTTTTAGTGTATGGAAAATATTCCAGACATTAGATATTGTCTAATTCCAAAAAGCGATGGAATAACAATTTTATTCAAATAAGTCTGACCGCTCCCAGAGGTTTTATTTGATAAAATTGGGACGTTCTACGCGTATCATATGCCATCAACATTCAAAATTCGTCATCAAAGCATCAGTAAAACAATCGACGATTTATAGATGAATGGAGAACAATAGCAAACCTACATGCAGTTCATTCCAACAGACGCATTGAATGTAAAATGAAAACTTGAACCTTCCAGTTAATAGAGCGATATGGGATTGTCTGTTTATAGATTATAATTCCAGTAATGTAAACTTTGTATAACTCTACCTAACAAAGTTGTCGGACAATTCAGATGTGGGGTAAATTAGTACTTGGTAAAGAGAAAATAAATCAACATAGGGCCCATTACCACTTCTAAAGAGAAAATAAATGAACTTTGTTAACAAACCAGTGAGTTATACCGAAACTTTTGCCACTGTTCCCGCAAATTGGTCTATACAGTTTAGTACAATAAATCCTTTAAATACACCAGGAAAAGTGCATTTGAAGATACCGTGATACCTAATCATAAATTAGAGCTTAAACATTTCTTCTCATGGCGGAACTACTTATAAACATATTCTTTTACTCGTTAAATATGTTTCCCAGAAAATAAATATACTACATTTTTACTTATTGCAAGTTTTCGTGATGTTTTCAGTAATTGTTTTGGTAAAATAAGTAAACTAACACACCTGGGCGTCACTTTGCTCGATATTTTTAAATGGTATACGTTCATGTATGTGCTTACAAAATAATGCTTACAAAATGAGTGTAAACATATAAAAACCTTAAGCTTCACAGAGTGCCCTGATAACTACGTAAATTTATAATACAAAATTACTTTTTTTAATAGTGTTTTGAAAAGTAGTACATTTAGTAACTGCTGTAACTTTAGTAACCTTACTTTAGTAACTTTAGTAACAAATATCCTACGTTTCGTTCGTGTTTTCGGACTTTCTCAAGGTTACCTAATACGAGTAGTTCAAAATAATGGTTTTACCTAGATAAGTATTAAATTAGATTAGTGGCAGATCTTGAAGGGGGTTGGAACCTTTGGTGTGAAGATATCACTGACGTAGTTTTCCACATAAGATCAAAACATGTCTCCGATGGTTGTAAGGATTGCGAAATCTGTGATTTTTTTTATGGGGCAGAGCATTACAATAATGGGTAGGTACCTAAACTTCTGATCATAAACAATTGCCGTATGGATTTTTAATGTATGGAAAATATTCCAGACATTAGATATTGTTTAATTCCAAAAAACGATGGAATAGTTAATAGTCGGGGGTAGGTAGTAGGTGCTTGTAAACAAATAAATAACGAAAACGCGCTTGGAAACATTTAGTAATATACAATACTCTATTGAAAAAGGGCTAATAAGCCAAAATACTAGTATATAGAGTGTGTTCTATATATTTCTTGGAACATCTAAATGAGATCAATGTTTTTTCAAAACAATTACTTTCACGATGTTTCATAAAGAACCATCCGCTTCCAGTATTCAATTTATTTAGTAACTGATTTGAGTTAGGAAAAGTTTGTGAAAATAGAAACGTATGCAAAAGTGCTTGATTAAAACAAAAAAAATATATAACAAGATAAGATCTCAGATACAAAACGGCAGATCTCCGTATGTTTCATTATTGTGAAAACTTTTATCCACACAAAACCTAAGATTTTCTTAAAGAAAAACCTTTTGCAATGACTAATCCCATTTCCGGAATAAACGTCCGACATTCCGGTCAGCGTTTCTTTTTACGTATGCCGTGCACATCGCGGTAATTGTGCTCAGCAGATACAAAGGACTGGCTCGTAAATTTTTAAACGCCAAATTACCGGTATCGTGATAAACCATAAACTTGCATGACTCCCGTTTTACCTCCCAAACCACAAATGTTTTACGTTGTTGCCCTTAGCACGATGGAACAGTTACGTCGCTAACGGAAATACTTCGAACGATTAGGATTGATTCCTGTTGGTAATAACTATAGTTAGAAAAAGCAGAAAGGTATTTAAACTTTTAAGTGCGCATTTAAACTCTGCCCCACTGCTAACTTTTGAAGTAATTTTTTTAGGGACTCGGGACAAAATACAGGTTGAATCGTGTAAAATGTATTAGTTTTTGACGATAAATTATCTAATTTTCCTAAAATGGAAGATGGCGCCTCATGCTCTGTCAAATAAAATATTTTTAATGATAAGGTGGGACGTATTGCATATCATTTTAAAGATCTCTTAATTTTCTGCATACTAGTCTTTGAAAAATTGAAATCGGTCCATCCGTTCAAGTTATACGGGTTTCTTTGAGTATAAGGTTATAAATTAATTTAATAAAAAGCAGCCAAATTCAACAGTTTAATAAAGAACATAAAGAAAACAACATTTTAATGGGAATAACTAAAGGTTTTGTTCAAAAGGAGCACCTTGGATCCTTGGAGCACCTTGACAGTAGAAGAACCTATAGACATTTCCTGGCGCACGTTTCGAAATGTTTACCTGGGGATAGATGCACACGCGATGTGATACTCTGGCGCAAATCCAAGAGATTTCTGTTTGGGTAATGAACACCTTAGACCTTAGATTTGAGGTAATTCCATAGAAAAAATCCAATGGACTCAAATCCGATGAACGAGCAGGCCGCTTAAGAGGTTCTCGACGTATAATCTTAAATTGAAGGTAAATCCATAGAAAAAATTCAATGCCCGATCCACGTGCTAGGGATAAAGTTATCAAGGAAATTCCTGACTTCCGTAAAACAATATGGTGCCACACCGTTCTGTTGATACGTTATGTTAAGACCTTGAAACTTGGGATGAACATAATTCTGGACTATTTCGGCTATCGCGGACTGAATATTATTTTCTAGCAAGTCAAGTATACATGTCCTACTAACTTTTCTTCAATGAAAAAGGGTCCTATGATGAGATCTCCTAGAATAATGTCCATAAGTTTCAAGGGCTTAACATAACGTATCAATTGAAGTTTTATCCTAACAAGTGGATTTGACGTCGAGGACCTCTTGAGTGGCCTGTTCGTGCACCGGATTTAAGTCCATTAGATTTTTTCTATAGAGTTACCTTAAATCTAAGATGATCATTGTCCATGGCTAATAAATCCAACCAGAAAATCACCAACGAGTGCCCATTTTTCCGCAGGCAAACATTTCACAACGTGCGCCGGAAAATGTCTGATAGATTCTTCTACTATCTGGAGGTTCAAAGTGCTCATTTTGAACAAACTTTTAGTTATTCCTATTATAATATTGACAACATTGCCACAGGCTTGACAGCGAATGTGGCGCCATCTTCCATTTTAGGAAAACTAGTTTATCGTCAAAAAATAATACATTTTACATTATTCACCCTGTATTTTGTACGGATAATGTAAGCCAATTTTGAACTAATTGGCTTTACAGGGGAACTTTTAAATTGTATTGTTTTCTACGATTATAATTAGGATTTTTTTTCAGTTATTTTAGTACAGCAAATTACTTATAATAAATATTTGTATAAATTTTTAACAACCATTTATACAACCTAAAAACACAATAAATAATTATTGTTCTTCGTTTTGGTATATCTATTCCTTTAACCTTAGTTGAAAAAATAAAATTGAAACCTCGGCATTTTAATTTTCTTGAAATAACTCAAAAACAACTAACGATATCCGTAGAGAAGACAGCGAATACTGGGGGGTATGGTATCATGGGTATGGATATACAGTATGGCATAATTTCGTCTGATAAATGAAATGAGTGGCTGATTTGCTTATTTTATAACTTTTAACAGATATACACCCATTTTTTCACCAGTAAACTGTCAGTTTCTGAGATTTTGACAGTTCGAAGACAATAAATCTGAGAACTCGATTGTTTTCTTTTTCAAAATAACTCAAAAACCAATATTGATTCTTAATTTATTCTAAATTTTTACGGAAAATTATTGATTATAAAAACTTAACACGCATATCTTTACTCTAGTCTAACCTACATAGTTATCATGGGCATTAAATTTGACTGATAATGTACAGGATCTTCGCGTATATTTTGACACTTACCTACAGGGGTTATTAAGAAAGTTTAAAGACGAAAGTTGTTTTAATCTTTAAATTATCTTTTGGCCAGGTCGAAAAAAAATTGAATGTCGTAAATTTGAGGAAACCAATTGAATATAATATTTTTAAATGGGACACCCTGTATAATTTTACAGGCTTGAGTAAAAATGTTTTTCCTGATTTAAAAAATATATATATTTTTGACATTTGCACTGACATTTGCACTGCAGTTTTCGAAATCTTTAATATTTAATGTTAGCAATAAATCATAAAAAAAATATTAAAAAATGAAAATATTAGAAAATGTTTAAATAACTAAGCAGTTTACATCGAAAATCATTAAATATTTTTTATTACTGTTGGTTTCTACTGATAAATATTTTTAGTTCTTTGTATTTTTTGTATTTTTTTATGGTACTCGCTGTCGAATATTTCGAAAACTGTCAGTGTAAATGTCAACAAAATATAATTATATTTTTGAAATCAGGAAAAAATGTTTACCCAAGCGTGTAAAATTATACAGGGTGTCTCATTTAAAAATATTATGTTCAACTGGTTTTCCCAAATTTTCGACATTCAATTTTTTTTTCGACCTAGCTAAAAGATAATACGTGAAAAACCAAACAACTTTTGTATTTAAACTTTTTTTCGACTTTCTTAATACTCCTGTAGATAGGGGTCAAAATATACGCGAATACCCTGTACTTACTTAAAGTTGTAATTTTCTTTGAAAATACTTATTCACTTGCATGATTCTGAACTTCATTGTATTAAGTGTCATATTCATCATTTACAAACTCACTCTTTTTGTAAAGTTAATACGGAAGGTAAGCTACAAAAAAATCCAGTTGTTAACGTGATGTCCGCCTAACATCACGTTAACAATGCTCGCAACCCATTGTTAACTTATAAACTTCAATACCTAGGATTCTTTCGGGCTTTGAGATAGGCTTTCTTGCTTTTTGTATGTGTTAAACTTTTATAAAATATTTTTCCCAATATTATTATACGAGAATACTGGTAATTGCGCCCCCTTTTCGTTAGCGAGACAGTGGCAAATTAAAATTTCTAAGAAAATACTCAATTAGGGATCCATTCCGGGCATATTTTCCAATTAATTTTGCCAGTACTCTTTAAATTAATTTATAAATTTGATACCAGTTAAAGAAGTCCCAGATATAAATGAAATGGAATAAATTCTCGAAACTGGAATGTTATCTTTAGCTAAATATATAATTTGTCAAACTTACTTTTGCGAGAGAATTTGTATCCACCGCCCCAGTACAGTCTAAGAAAATATATATGGAATGCAGACGGAGGTAATCCCAAAATAAAGTCATCGTCATCATATTATTGAATATATTCTCTATAGTAACGAATAATATTTGTGACAGATATGTTTATATGAAGTACTTAATACTTACCAAAGTCTGCAGTTTTTTAAGAATAAAATTTATCACTCTTTAGTTAGATGTATTAAGGATTTCCTAAGTTATATGCTTATATATATCTATTATATATCTATTATATATCTATTAGGTATTTAAGGTTTTTAGTTGAATCTGTTCTGAAATGTATTTTTTCTAAGTTTATTTACATTTCAGCCATTTCAGCAAAATTTGGCATTAATACAGAAAGTAATTAAAGAAATACATACCGTTCTTATGGAACACAAAGTACATTTTTTTGTAAAATACAGAATTTCCGTTATAGCTATATACCTACATATATACCTACAAACATTGTAAAAGTTCTTGTTGAGAACAGAAAAATATTTTAGTAGCACAGTCGATCAACACACAATCAATGTGTATGTTATGTATGGTGATAACAAGATCTTAATTAAAAGATTTATCTTTCTTATTTTGGGAGGTAAAGAAAACGTGCTAATAACAAATTTGTAAAAGTACTTAAGTGAAATGCAGTGGAGTAGTCAAATTTTTTCTATCTACTTTTGTTCTATGTTTTTTAATGGGACACCCTGTATATAGTTCCTTATTTAAGTAGCTTTTCTTCCTGATTATACCAATATACAGTGTGCCCACAATTGGTGATGATGGTGATTTCCCTGTTTGACCGTTTTTCTATCTCTTATAGTTTCCGAGATCCCAATACATGTATCACCAATTGTGGGCACACTCTATAGTAGTACAGTTATATATAAATAGTTACGGATTTAGTCTAATATAATCCAATAATTTTTTAATATTGAGCAAAATGGGAGTCAATTTTAACATTTATTGTAGTTTCTTAAATAGTTTATTTATTAAGTACCTATCTATTTTTTTCTGCATCTAATCTGTTTTTACAGGAACTGTTGAAAGTGGAAGGAGGACTACTTTTAAATGAGGAAATTTATACAGTGTATCTCATTTAAAAAACATAGGTTTATTAAGTAGCCCAAAAATAAAAGTAGATAGAAAAATTGACTACTTGATTTTGAACTATGTGCATTTGTAAACAAGGATGGGTGACTTGCTGACGTCAGAGGTATACTTACTTCGTTTATTTTTTGTGGACAACTCCAAGAAAATTTAATTTTAGTAGTGGTGAGAAACACATCGTATAGTACCCTCTTTGGGTCTATGGTCTTAGGGTCTTTCCTATATGGAGATGCCGAAGTAATGTAATGCCAGTTGGGGCATATTCTCCGTGGAGGAGTTGTTTTCGGCATCTCCTTCTAATAAAAACTTAATTTATCTTGGATAGCGATCTAAAAACAATTAATTAGTTTTAAAGCATTGCCCGAGTGGTGCTAAAAGACGTTGGCATCTAGGTAGTTTAAGTTCAATTTGAGATTTATAAAACATCTGACTATTATTTTACAAAGCTTCTTTGTACACTGTAAGTTCTACTTAAAAGCTGGAATTGCTTTGCCTGTAACGTTAGCCGTTATATTTTCGGTTTGATACAAGACAAAGAAATTGTTAATTGATCTAAAACCGGTTGGAGCTTAAAAGAAACTGAAAGAAGATGGTATGATCACACTATTTTAAACCGAAGGTTTCAAAGGAAAAACCACAAGCAGACTTAGGTATGTCTTAATGCCGCTGAGAATATAGTTTCCTTTCCTACAATAATATTCTTGAGAAATACATTAACATAATTAAAATGTTCGTTTCGTATGTGCTATGATTATAAATTTTTTTTTGGTAATTTTCAACTTATCTGGTCTTATCAGTTAATAGTAAAATACCAAACAAATATATTTAAGCCAGTAGTAAGGTATTTTAAAAATCATATATTTATTGTAATATATCGTATCTATTACACATATATAATTATTTCTGATAAAATTCTGCAATTCTGATTAATTCTGATTCTGATTAAGTATTAAGGACTACCTTTCATTATTCTTTTTTCAAAAAAAAAAAAAATCGATAACAAATAATATTTTCGTTGATGTATCCAGCAAATGAATCTACCCCTCTCCGCTGTGAAACCCCTCTTTGCTTCTTTATATAAAATAACCAAAGAATTTAATATACATGCTTTTAATTCAACTTTAACGTTATAGGACAAACCAGTAATTATTGTAAATACTCTAATCTTCACGTTGAGGAGCATAAACGTAACGTATTCATAAACTTCAAAATCCTTACCCATCAGGATTCAGGGCCTGCACAAAAACCCACTCAAATTATGTACAGAATGGCGCTGATTTATAGAAAGGGAATAAACGAGGCATTGAAACGCTCGTTGAGCCTTTCTGACCCACGGTCGGTAACTCAGCCGGTAATAACAGTTCCTGACCCATGGCCTGTCTGAATTATATGCTTCAGAACTCCACGCCACGGCCGGCTTATTCACTTCAAACGCATACGGGAAGCAGAATAAAAGGACAACAAACTGCAAAAAAGATGTTGCCCTCGTAGGATGACTGCTACT
Source organism: Pogonocherus hispidulus (assembly GCA_963924545.1). NCBI lineage: Eukaryota > Metazoa > Arthropoda > Insecta > Coleoptera > Cerambycidae > Pogonocherus > Pogonocherus hispidulus. The sequence continues at coordinate 42,009,044 of OZ004698.1, read as the reverse complement.
TAAGAAGTAGTAGGTCAGACACAAGGATATCATACGTTTTTATATGTTTAGGATATTATTTATATTTTAATCATAACAGATATGGTAAAACATCCTTCCTGGATTATTCAAAGCAAATATGTACAGGGTGGCTTGTTTATTATGTGTCTATATCTTATCTCAGAAACTATAGCTACCATAAAATATTCTTGGCTAGGTCGTTTACACGGGGTGTTTCACGCAATTGGCTCGCTAGACGTTTGGAGAGTTGGGTATACTTTTTTCTGAAAATTTGGTTATATAGGTTACAACTTATAAACATTTAGCCAAAATAATGTCAAGGCCTTAAGTAAGACCTTAACTTTACTTAATAACCTGAAAATCTGTCAACCTCGTTATTTTTTTGGAATGATCCACTTTTTACATTTTTCGACTTTAATCGTCGTCGTATTCAAAAATAACTTTTTCCATTATATTTTTATTTCTATGGAAAAATCAACGAGTATATTCCAAAAATGTATCATTCCATTAAAGAATAAAGTTAGCAACAAAGTTGCACTTCCAATTATGCCGGAAGAGCAACATCCTTGAAATTATCTTGATTAAAAAGTTAATAAGGAATAATCAAAATAGCCAAATTTTAGAAAGAAATTATTACTTCAACTTTCCAAATATCGAACGAACCAGTTACGTCAAAGACCCTATATACAGGATGATTAAATAAACTAACATTTATTAAATGGAACACCCTGTATATTATGCTATTTTAGAATGGAAGTTATAAAAGTTCAGTAATATAGTGGGCGAAATTCGAGGCTCACTATTGGCATCTCGGAAACGGTAAGAGATACGAAAACGGTTCAATTGGGGCAAAGTTGCGTAATTTTGTGACCAATAATATGCCGTCAAGAAATCCAGAATATCTACATTCGTTTTTGAGTTATATCAAAAAACCCAAAATTTTGAGTTTTCGTTTTTAATTTTTTTTTAGCATTATTTGAGACGATATCAAAAAACTGACAAGACTTTTTCATTGCCACTTTTTATGCTCTATAACGTAGCAGTACAAAATTTCCGTTACGGCGTTTCATCCGATCAGGACCATCTTCAAGTTTATTTTTTTAAATAGGGACCCATAATGTTTCTTACGAAAAACGATATGATTTTTTATTCTGATTCCAATTATGTATGATACTCTATAGTTTTAATTATTCTTTTTGCTCAAATACTAGGAATAACTTTTAAGACGATCCAATCTAGTATGCTTTAGGCTGATGACATTTGTTGTAAAACAATTGTCAATTGTTAATTATTGTCAATACAATGTGACGTTGACGTAAAGAGCTTCGCTTTAAATAATAAGTAATAATGCCGTTTACAAATCAAGAAAAATGTGATATAATTGAAATTTATTATAAATGTTACAAAAATTCAACCAGATCTGAATAAACGTATTTTGAAACATACCCAGAAAGGCCACAACAACATAGACCGACATTTTTGAAACTGCACAGACAATTGACAGAAAACGGTAGTTTTAAACATACAAGAATCTGTTTACAGGAGAATACAAAATAATAGTCCAAATCATGTTATTGAATGTTCAAATTTGGTTTTATATGGTAACACAAGTTGTACCGTATAATTAAATTTAAAATAATGATAACAAAGTAATTTATAATAATAACAGAAATATTTTTGTCAGCGGAATCTAAAATTAAAATTTTCTTAAATTAAAGTGTATGTTCAAACAGGTCACCATTAAAGCGAAGCTGTTTAAACGTCAAATTGTATTGACAATTAAAATTGTTTTATAACAAATGTCATCTGCCCAAAGCATATACTAGATTCGATCGTCTTAAAAGTTATTCCTAGTATTTGAGCAAAAAGAATAATTAAAACTATAAAGTATCATACATCATTGGAATCAGAATAAAAAATCCTATCGTTTTTCGTAAGAAACATTATGGGTCCATATTTAAAAAAATAAAGTTGAACATCGGATCAGACGAAACGGCGTAACGGAAATTTTGTACTGCCACGTTAGAGCATAAAAAGTGGCAATGAAAAAGTCTTGTCAGTTTTTTGATATCGTCTCAAATAAAGCTAGAAAAAATTAAAAACGAAAACTCAAAATTTTGATTTTTTTGAAATAATTCAAAAACGAATGTAGATATTCTGGATTTCTTGACGGCATATTATTGGTCACAAAATTACGCAATTTTGCCCCAATTTAACCGTTTTCGTATCTCTTACCGTTTCCGAGATCCCAATAGTGAGCCTCGAATTTTGCCCACCCTGTATATGACATGATAAGTTAACAAGAAATATATAGTGTTTCACTTGAATACAAACTTTAGTATCTACAAAAAGTAAGAAAATGTGTAGTTATGGCATACTATAGAATTGCCAATTAAGCAGCATTTCCAAGTGAACCCCGACTGAAAGTAAACGGACAAAATAGCCGTTTCTTTCACTGAACAACTTCGTCTATGTTCCCTTGAGGGAAACAGAATGTACGGAAAAGTGAAAAGGGAAGTCTTGAAGATTTTATCTTTTATTTTTATACATAGCTAGCTGACCGTGAATATTCCGTTCAATAGCAATGAGTGGTTGTAAAAAGATAGCCGAGCAGTTGGTAAAACAGAAACACGAGAGACCTTAGTACAGAGAAGGATTGATTTATGGATGTTACATATTTGTCCTGTGTTTTTGCAAAGCAAACATCGAAAGATGAGTAATTGCTTGTAAAACTTGTTTGTCGTAAGACAAATAGCGAAAGAGGAAATATTTGTCGTAGCTCTCTATTATATAAATGAAGATATATTTTCTATATAATATGTCTGCACAGGCTGTGTAACTATGCGATGACAATAGACAGTAGGCGGTTTTGTATATTATCCACTCATCATTACACGCTCTACTATAGTTATCCTGAAGTAGGAACGTATGTGGCAATCATTTTTAACGTATTGTTCCAGAAGAACATAAAGATATAAGATCGTCAAACTGTGTAATGTTTGAAATCTAGACAAGCACTAAATTATAAAATACACACAAGAACTAACCGAATAAACTACTCACTTACTATTACTTATAAATTACCAAGTTATTGAAACAAAAACATCAGTTAAGAAGAATTCAGTTTTAATATACACACATATGTATTGTACATCATTAATCTTTGAGGTTAAATTGCTGAATGTGCCCACCGTTTTCTTCAATACACTTTTGCAATCTAAACTGCATATTGTTGAAGGCAAGTTCTAACATTTCCGGTGTTATGGTCTGAAAAACATTAGTTATGTTATGTTTTAGTTGTTTTATAATTTTGTACAACAGGACTATAACAACGACCTTTTACCTCATATGAAAAAATCAGGTACCGTTAATTCGGGAGAATGTGCAGGCCATTCTATTGGTCCGGCTCTAGCTGTATATCCTTTGACGCATTCCATTATTCTGTACTGACAATGTAAAATAAATAAAATGCGATCTTCCAAAAAAATTATGGTCTATTGAAAAAGGGCTAGTGTCTAAATTGAAGTAACTCCTTTAGCTTTTGGTATAACTATCAAACTATACATTTTTGAAAAGAGGAAAAGTGTCTCTATCGAATGGTAATATAATCTATAGGATGTTCCATTTAAAAATGCTCACAATTTTGAATTAAAAAGTGGCAATTTTTTTTTCAAGCACCTGTAGAAGTAAAACAAACTAGTACCAATTACAAAAGAAACTTTTATGTAAAATTAAGAGCACCAGTGAAAACCGCTCGTCGCTATCTCATTTTGACTTGAAGTTATAAGCCTTTAAAATGTGGATACCCTGTATATAAAAATATGACAATTGTTTCGTCAACATTCTGCGGTTTCTTCAGCTGAGAATAATACAATGCAAAATAAGCTATAAATATCGGTCATAGAGTATTATTAAAGATCCTTTTGTGCTTTCTAAAGGTTATTTTCTTGAAATTGCTACCAGCTTGTCCTATATGCACCTTAGAACACGTATGTACCACAATTTAGCTTATAGTCACCATATAGGCTTTCCTATTTAGCTTTACCTTTATTTTTTTTATTACTTTGCCAGAGGTGTTTTATAAACAATTATTAGTATTTTGTTTTTTTTTTAGAACTTAACCTTTAGTAATTTGAATTTGTGGGGTTACCAATGTAAGTGATAGTTTTGTATTTGAAATGTTATTTCTAGGAATGAGATGTATAGCATTAATGACTTTTGTACCTTTTTTCCAATAATACTGTTATAAATTACATTAAGAATTACGTATTTAATGTTTGTTTGCTTAACGTTACATGTCTACATGTTTTTCCACTCTACAGTGAGGACGTAAAATCTGTCCCCCCCTCTAATTTTTTAACCACTTGGTAGATTGTGATGGAAAATGGAACGATAATATATGACTAAATTCTGCATTTTTTGACACATCACTGACAGCTCTGAATGTCAAAGTGACAGCTGGGCGCGCAATAGGAACATTTTTTTAAATGGAAATGAGGGTCTAGTAATAACTAATTTTGAAGCTATTTTTATGCTCAAAACATCCTCCAATTTTGAGAACATTTGGTTCAGTAATTTCCAAATAAAAATCAGTAATATCGATTTCTGTTATATAATTTTTTTTACATACATATTACAAATTATTGTAAATTATTCAAAGCAAAATAAAAATTGAAATTAAACAAATAACAATAAACCATCCCTAACCTAAAATAACCTAAATTAAAACATTATGGAATAATTTAAATTAAACGTAGAGGCAGAAACAAATTTAGAAAACACGTGTTACTTCAAAATATGTTGAAAATGACCACCACGAACCTCCTGACCAATAAATGTGCCATGGGTAAGTTCTATTATAAAGATTATGTGGTAAAAAGATTATGTTATAAACTGATATTACTGGTGTTTATTTCGAAAATTACTGAACCAAATGTTCTCAAAATTGGAGGATGTTTTGAGCATAAAAATATCTTCAAAATGAGTTATTACTCGACCCCCATTTCCATTTTAAAAAATGTTCCTATTGCGCGCCCAGCTGTCACTTTGACATTCTGAACTGTCATTGATGTGTCAAAAATTGCAGAATTTAGTCATATATTATGGTTCCAAATTTCATCACAATCTACCCAGTGGTTCAAGAATTAGAGGGGGGGGGGACTTTATGTCCTTACTGTATAAGTATAAAGCCTGTTCCTGCAAAAATCACCAACTGGTCAGAAGGATTGTGATTGTTTGAATACAATTTACTGACTGATTTGGAATGATATGATTGGATCTGAATAGTTTGTGATTTCTGCAGGAACAGGGCTATAATTTATTTGTAATAATACTATAACTAATAATCTAATAATTACTATAAATAAACTAATAAATATAAAAATACATAAAATATTCGTAAAAAGAACATTTCCACCAATTTTACAATAAATTTTATTAAGAATTTCTGTTATCCATTCCTTACGGGCATTTTACCAACACATTATCTTTTGCTACAACATTGGTGCGTTGCTCTAAGTAACATGTTAAACTTATTCCAGATAACAATATTTTACATATCCTTATCCTCATCTAGATAATGTAAACACATATTAGATAATAACAGAAAGACAAAATCAATTGTTTGAAAATAACTCTGGCATTAACAAATAAATTAAACTTCTAAAGCATCCATCTATTTCATATAAGTATAAAGATAGAGGGATCATTGTAGGCACTCCAGAAGTTTTAACGAACACTTGAAAGATGGACGTTCTAAGAACATTGTGTGGAAGAACAATTGCTAATGGCTTAGCAGGAAAGACGTTTCTAGGGAATGGAAACGTATAAGGTATTAAGGAGGTGATTAAAGTTGTGGCTAGGTAGGTAATGTACGAAGGGGAATATTTCAGTTTTCTGAGATTTAAGTACATATAAATGTCTTAGTATAAGAGGATTTAATAACATAATTTATTAACCCAGGATTGTGACCCAACTGTTTGGTTTTTACACCTTGAGGTAGGTACTTGAAAACCCAAAAAAATACATCTTCCGAAAATAATTGAATTAATGGAACTGAAAATGAGGAGCACCATTTGTAGATATGTAAAATGTATTGTTTTGATACATTCGAACTGAACAGACATTTGATCAACAGTAAACATCAGTAATCAATTAACACAATCCTGATGCTGGAGGCTAATGACTATTATTGAGTGCTTTTTGCAAGCGTAGTGTAAACATTACCCACAAGATAGGTGTGGCAATTTTCGATCACTGAATACATTTGAGTGTTTTTAAATAGTTAAACAAAGTGTAGATTTAGGTTGATATTTTCTGTATTAAATCACATTAATAACTGGAATAAGAGATACAACATCCCTTCTCCAGGATTTAAGTGATCGATAATAGAAAGTGGAAAGTGATTCTTATATTTAGGTTACAAATTGTTCTTAAAAGCTAGCCCATTATTTTTTTCTACAATGATTTTAGGATGGAATTAGGATTTTCTTATAATTTTTAGAATAACCACAATACGGGGTGTCCCATCGAAAAGTATCACATTTCGCCGCCTTATATCTCGAAAACTAAAAGAGATATCGGGACTCGGTTTGGACAGAACGACTTAAGATTTTTGTAAGTTTTTTTTGGCACTGTTGCCAAATCTCCAAATATATTGCTAAATTTTTTATTGAATACGCTCGTCTTTGGAGTAAAATTACTTGCTTATATTAAGTGGAACACCCTGTATATTTTGCCATAATCAAAAAGCCTAATCACTGTACTTTTCAAAAAGGAAGGTATACATTGTTTACATTATCTTGAGAATTGGAGCCACAAAATTCAGTTTAATGGGAGCACCTCTTACTTGAACAGTTTGTGAAGCTGATCTTCGTTTTCACAGTACCCATGAAAAACAAAAGTACAATAATAAATTGTATTGTCAGTTGTGTCAAAAATTTGAAGTGTAGATATAAAAATGTTCACATTAGAAGGATCACACATTTTTGATCATTTTACTACTAAGGATGCACAAATGTATATTGAAGTAAATGGTGGGCAGTTAAAACAAATTGTTTTCTAACTTATTCAAGTAGTTTTTATTTATACAGTTGTTTTGATTATTTTATCTGTTATTTTTATTACTGTCTTATTATTATTACTTTTATTACTTGTTATTGTTAACAAAACTTGTTCCTACCGATTATTAAAGAATTATTTTTTTCTCCCTATTTTTTTTTCCTTTAAAAAGCAAATGCAGTCAAGTTCTACATCAAGTTTGATCTGAGATTTTAAAATTTTAAAATATATAGGGTATTTTATTTAAAATAAGTGTACAAAAACTTAAAAATAACTTTACAAAGAAGAAGGTATTTTTTTCATTCGTAATAACCCAAATAAGAGTACTTCTAACAAATTTAATTTTGTGGCTCCAATTCTCAAGATAATGTAAACAATGCATACCTTTTTGAAAAGTAGAAGGATTAGGCTGTCTGATTATGGCAAAATACACAGGGTGTTCCATTTAATATAAGCAAGTAATTTTACTCCAAAGAGGAGCGTATTCCATAAAAAAATTACTAATATATTTGGAGATTTGGCAACAGTGCCAAAAAAAACTTACAAAAATCGTAAGTCGATCTGTCCAAACCGCATCCCGATATCTCTTTTAGTTTTCGAGATATAAGGCGACAAAATGTGATACTTTTCGATGGGACACCCAGTATTATAATAGTTATAACTGTTATAATAGTCGAAACATATTCCAGAATATACCATTCCATCTTGATGCTCGCTATGTTTAGCCGTGGTAGTAATATGTTAACAACTTTGCTAATAATATCTCTACCCCTTATTCTAATCACAAGAATTAGCCCGAAAGTCTGATACATACGTGGGGCGTAAGGAGCGGGGTGAGAGGCGGCGGCATATTAAGATTCCGTACGCCGCAATTACGCCGCAGAAACGTCTTGCGTTGGTAAGCCCTAACCACCATTTATTGCTGGAATGAAGGGCGGCTGGAAAACTTCATTAGATAGAGTGTTGTTAATTAGTTATATTAAAAATAACAAGTAGAAACATTCCCCTGATATATTAATTATGATATATAATAATAAATGTTATTTCAAATGTTTCATGTAAACAACGACTTATTGAATGGCTGAACAAGCCCACTAACACGTTACAAAGTCTTCTAGACCTTCTGATGAAGAAATGTTAAATGATTCTCCAAATTTAAAAAATACAAATATACACAGCCCACTAGAATTATTTGCTAAATAATGTATTCATTTTATTGAAATTAAAGACACTGTGGTACACCGTACCACAATATTCCGTGAATGACAATAGAATAACAACGTTTGTATTAACTGCATGGAAGTTGATGGTGGACAGTTTGAGCATTTAATTTAGTTTTTACATTGTTAATTATGAGTACTTACAAAATAGAATTTCGTTTTATTTTCTTATTCGTCCTTTACGCAACTTCAATCGTGAATTACTCCATAAAGAATTTACCGATTTTAAAACTAAGCATGTCGAGAATATATCTTTCAAATGAATAGCGACTTGACCCCTGTTCCTATTTGAAATTTTATGTGTCCTTGGGGCGGGGGCAGAGAGGAGACGGGGAACCTTCACTTATGCTCCAAAAGTTGTCCACCCCCAAATCAAAGATTCGCCAAATTTTTATATCTCGTTTTATTCTGGACATATTAAGGGTATTTCGTTTTAAATGGGACACCCTATATATGTGTGAACTTATGTGAGATTTGTGTACCTACCATTTCGCGGATAGGATAGAGGTATATGCGATGATAGCCAAGTACTTCTCACTGAAAAGTGGAGTTTAGCAAAATTTTCAGATTGCGGGGGTTGCCCGTCTCCCGACGTCGGTGGTTGAACTTGGATAAAGTTCAACCACCAACAACCACTTTGGATAAACTTGGATGGATAAATTGGATTTATGGTGTACGTCATTTGGGCTGGTTGTTTGCCCCTCGAAAAAATCCAAAAACCGTCATGTTTCACTAATGATTGTAACATAAATTAATTACTTCAAACTAAACTACTAAACTAGACTAAAACGCAGTTAAACCATAAAGTGTTACTCATAGTTGAATTCGGAAAAAAAGGGCTTTCAGTATTTGATGTCAGAACATGAGGGCCGTATTTGAAAAAATAAAGTTGATGATGGTTGCAAAAATGCGAAACGTAGGATTAAAAAACCGACAATCCCACGTTAAAAATGACATTGAAAATGGCTGTAGAGAAGTGCCATCGGTTTTGGTCTAGGTCCAATAATAACGCCAGACAAAAATATATTTGAAAATCCAAAATTTTCCCCATTTAAACAAATTTATATCTCTTAACGTTTCCGGGATCCCCATTGAGGCCCTCCTTATCTCGGGCACAGTGTATAGTGCGAGCATTTTTTTAATTTTCTTATTTGCAAGAAAATGCGTCATTCACCATCAATATGAAAATGCTTATAAAAGTGAAAATGTCTACTTCCATCTGGAGATAGAAGTTGGACTAAAAAAATGCTATTACTTATCCTCCTTAAATCATCACCAAATATGATAATAAATTACAAAGTCCCTTTTAGTACTAAATTATTTTGTCGAACCAGCATAGTTGTAACACACGCATAGTTGGTAAACTCGCACCCTTCTTGTCTCTATAAAATAAATTTATTGCTTTCCTTAAGGAAACTAAATGACTAAAGATGAGTTGAGAAGTAACTTGAACTGATTATCATCTAATCTGCTTTGTATGTTTCTTTACTGATTATTTTTTAATAGTTTACACTTTCCTAAATTAAATAAATTTAACGCTCCAAAATTGTTTATATTATTAACCAATATTTTAAAAATTATAAGTATAAACAAAGAGAAACATATATCTTTCGAATATCAGTGTATCCAGCTAAGTTAGCTACATATGGAAAACATTTTTATTATTAGTTTCAAGAAAAAAGTTACTTTTTATGAAAAGTTTTGCATGATCTAAGATTTAAAATGTCACCAGCATGTATGAAAATTTAACAGTCACATACGAATTTGTAACAGCCTGTATAAGTGTATTAATCCTCTGGCAAAGGACAACTTCTGCCAGAGGATCTGAACAAACTCTCACCCAATAAGGTGATCAGCTACATTAAGAAGCTGGACCTGTTGGGTGAAATATAAGTAGGTGTGAGCCACAATAGACCACATGGTCGCGGTGGAGGGTCTGGTTTTCGGCCCACTCACTTTTGAACCTAACCTAACCTAACCTAAGTGTATTAATCAAACGTATCAAGCTTTATAAGTTAGTGTTATTTATCAACAATAAAAACTACTTGTAAAGTACTGAAAAGTGAAAAGTACATCAAACTAGTATTTTGTATATAAGGATATGAAGCAAATTCTTTCATTTATTTTCAAGATATGGTAAAGGGAACCACAAGCGGAAAGACCCTATCACAATTACATCTATTTCTCAATTTCCCGTGGCTGTTTGGGTTGCGCCCTTGTTGTTTCCAAGCTCCGGCTTTTATTTCCTTTGCACTTTTCCGATACAACAGTTTTAATGCATATTTAATAAGAATGTAAATTTATTTATGTATAATACATAATCGTATTTATAGTTCCCTACGTGTCGCACTTAATCCTGTCTCTCCGAAAAACAATGAAGAATTACGAGGGATCGGGGTTTTTCCTTTGTTCCAGACAGTAGTTATACCCACTATAAGGTGAAGGTACTGTATGGAGTTCTCCTACCGAGGTAGGTATCAGATTGTCTATTCACTTTGCTACTTACTTTATAGGTAATATTATTTTACGTATTACGCACATCATTCCATCCCTAATTTTCCTTTCATACAGCTTTCTGTTAATACAAAACTCCATTTGCTTCTGACTTGTGAAACTTTCTTACGCTGAATATTATCCGATTTATCCGTTGACGCTAAAATCTCGGCTTTAAATTTTTTTAGAAGCGGATTGTCGAATGCAATTTCAATTTTTTCTCGCAGGGATATTAAATTTTTTTTGGAAAACTCATCTTCTGCAAAATAACTATGCTTAAGTAATTCGGCTGCAGTTAATCGTTTATGCGGATCCATGTTCAAGCATTTCTCTAAGAAATCTATTGCTTGTGACGACCATGAAGAGAAGCACTCTTTTAGACCAATGCAATTTTCTACTGGTTCCTTGTATATATTTTTGAACTGTCTGCTTTTAATCAATAACTTTTGATGCGTTTGGCAGGGTTTGCCTAGCAGTTTTACGATGAGATAAAACTGATCGATATCACTGTCTCCAGGAAATAATGGTATTCCAGTTATCATTTCTGCAAATAGACAACCGATTGCCCAAATGTCGATGCCTGTGCCGTAGTTGCCCTTCCCAATCAGTAATTCTGGTGCTCTGTACCATCTAGTAGCAACATATTCGGTGCAAATTTCGCGAGACACGCTAAGAATTCTAGCAAAGCCAAAATCGCATAGTTTTACCACGCCAGTTGAAGAAATTAAAACGTTTTCGGGTTTAATATCTCTATGCACTATCCGGTTTTTGTGACAGTAACTTATGGCTCTTAGTACTTGAAAAGCTCTTTCTTTGCTCTTTTCCTCACCTAAACCAGCAGGCATTTTCTCTAACTCGTCCATGACAGTGCATTCCAAAAATTCAAATACTATATAAAACCGTTTTCTATGTCTGAAAGCTTCTATCATTGTCACCAGGTTCTCGTGCTTTAATCTTTTTAATATATGGATCTCCCTTATGGCCATTTTTCTGCTAGTTGCATCCTCTTCAGTTTCCAAAAATTTCTTCACAGCTACAATTTGGTTGGTTGGTATATGTATACATTTCATAACTGTACCATAGGACCCTTCTCCAATGATACATAGTTGTTCATACTTTTCCATGTTTTGTGAATTGTAAGTAACTGATGCTAGAGTAACATATACGGTGCAACAAACCTACAAGCTGTACCACTGCTCAGACTAGCCGGTTATGGTATTTTGAATTTGACGTTTTCATCTTTCACTATGAATTTGTCAACATGGTGTCAAAATAACTGACAATTAAAAATTAACTATCACTTATATTTTTTCTCCTCAGAAAGAGGCCTCAGAGACCCCCCAGTTTGAAATACTTTTTTGTATGAACTTATTTTTCTATAGCGTATGAACGTATACTATCTTAAATAGTAGGTACTTATAAATAATGTAGAAAAAATATTGTAGAGATTATAGATTACAGAAAGTCTATATAATAAAAGACTAACTTTGTTAAAAAAATGTATGAATATTTTATTCAAATTCGTGATAAGAAAAATTTTCTCGTACGAAAAACTTGAAGCTTGAAATTTTCGGAAACTTACTATCTATAAGATTCTTACCGTAACAGCTAAGATTACTTAATGCACATACTGCACTTATGGTTAAATTATTTGATCATATAATAATTTTTATGTTATACCATTATCATATTCAATATTTGAGCATATATTATGTTAATCGTGATATATAGGCATGCAATTACAACGAGAAATACAGGGTCTTTTAACGAAAACTTGACCTCCTCTATAATTATAAAACCGAAAAAAAATTGAATTCACTGAGATCCGTCGATTTCTGTTCTTGGTGGGAGCATTTTTGATAGCCAAGCCAACTTGATATGTTCATCCCCTAACACCTGGCAACCCCCACTTCAAAATTTCAAATGGAACTACCTACTTCTAACACATAATTTTAAAGAGCTTTCCATTTTTAATACATTGATCCATCGTTTTTGCACTCTGTCGCAATGCCTCTAGTATTTCAGGCTACGTGGCGTACACTCGCGATTTCAAATGGCCCCACAGGGAAAGTCCGAAGAGGATAGATAAGGTGATTTTGGTGACCATTCGACGGGACCTCTTCTGTCAATTCAATGCCCTGAGAAATGGTCATCCAAAAATTGCCGCACAGCAACAACATACTGAGGGGGTGCGCCATATTTGTGTAAAGTTATTTTATGACTGACTTTAACGACCTGAACTTTAAGCTCAATCCACATTCAGCTAATTACAATTTTCGAATTTTGTTACATTAAAAATATAACAGTCACAAATTTCAAAGGGTCTTTAACAATTTAACGGAAATGAAGGTAGGCATAATAAAGTCTCCATATCATTAATGAATAAAATTCAAATACATTTAAGGGTATTTTTATTAATTTATCAGTAGTATAATTGAAATGGAATAATTAGAATTAATTATATTCACTGGGATTCATCAACATCCTCTTCATTTTCGTCATTGTCATCATCGGAATTATCTACATCACCTTAATCTTCAATCTCCTCTGTTTTAGTCATTTGAAAAAAAAATATCATTTAATGAAATCATGATGTCGTTCGATATCATGATGTCAAATGTTCCAAAAATGTTCCAACGAACATTTACCGTTGGAAACTTAGAAAGAATAAGGTTTATTCATACCTTGAGGGTTTTATCAATAGTGGTGATGCTTGTGATGGATAGTGGCAATTGATCTCCCATGAACCATTTGAAAAAATATTTGTCATCTCTTTCTTCTCCTTCATACTAAACAATAGATAGCTGGAATGGTGTAGGAAGATGTCCAAAGATCGCCAATGTATGAAGTACGAAGAAAATCTTCAGCAAATAAAAATGATGCAACTCAGACTTGCAAGGCGGGAACATAGAGCCATCAATGATCTTTTCTAATTGAAGCACCTATATCGTCATTATCACTATTACATTACCATATGTTTTCGTGAAAGTTGCTACGCGAGCGAGATAGATATCTATTCCTTTAAATACATGCAGTCTGCAAACATAATCTTCCAATCTTGCATTAAAACCGGTGTAAGTTACAATTGGATAAATTTGTAATGTCGCTCTAGGTTTGTCATTAGCTGAACCATTAAAAATACTGTGCGTCATTTGGATTTATGAGCGCAACTATACGTTATTCCTCCTGTTGACAATCTTTTCCCCACTATACATGATGATTCTTTTCATAATTCTATGTCAGAAGTCATTGCTTTATTAAACTTTTTCCAAGTTCACAAGACACAGCTTACTTACTATTTTTTTTCCACACTACCAGACATCAAAAATTTATAAAAAAAAATCAGTTCGTCTGAATTAAAAGTTCGTCTGTTCTGTTGGTACTTTTAAAAATAATTTTTCTGGACAAGTTGGACACTGCACCCTACAATCGCCTTCACTGCTACTGGAGCAGCTGACGGTCGTCTTGGTCATTCGCTACATAGTATCTGTTATGTTAAAATCAACCAGCATGAAATGATTAAGTCAAAAGGACCCCTGGACTCCCGGACTAAGAAGTTTTTTATGCAGAAAAAGTATTTTCTATGTTCTTGTTTTTTGTTTCACATATTCTCAAAAAAATAGTTTTTAATAAAATATCGTTTTGTTTGTTATATAATTCTATGTTTACTAACTGTAAATGAAAAAAATTAAAGAAAAATAAACGTTAAAAAAATATGTTGCTAAAAAAGTTATTGAGGTTCTGAGGTTCTTATATTATTCAAAGTAACTCGTTATTTTCTCAGAACATTTGTCACCGTGTTAATAAAATAAAGAGTAATATTTTAATTCCGCCCCAAATGGATTAAATGCCATCCGAAGACGGTAAAAAAAGCAACCGCAATTAATGAGAGAAGTGATAAAGTCTCAAATGATTGAATTATCAGCTTTAACTTTGCAGTCCTTGTATAAATAACACTATGTTTTCATAGAATGGAAATGGATTTTGTGTGTAAGGGTAAAAGGAATTTTCGCGCAGGTTCTCAGTGTTATAAAATGAAAAGCAGGGGCGGTGCAGAAGAAGAAAAGACAGTAAATGTGTACATATAATTCAAGCATTTAATTACAATTGAATAATACAATCTATAAGTGTATGTTTTCAAAGGAATTATAATTTAAAAAAATATTTTTTACTTTTCAACTTTCTTTCCTACACTTTTGGGGTAAAAGACGTTTAGGCGCTTTGCACATAAAAGTGTACACTCTTTCCATATTTTAATAAAATAAAAGAAAAACAGATCTAGTTAAAAAAATGTGTAGTCGAGAAAAGTATTCAGTCTATTTACCGGAATAAAAATCTATATATTCAACAAAATGTAACACAAAAACACGATAATAAACATCTGAATATCTTCGATAATCCTCCAGATTTCCGAATAAAACCTGGTTTGGCGTGACCGCTTAATAAACTTTTCCATATGGGATAAAAATCAGTAATATTCGCTTTTCTACAGGCGAAAAATACAGCGTATGGAAAATTCCACAAGTCAAAAAATTATTTCGTGGATATACATGGATTTCAATAGATTTAACCAAATATTATGAAATAGAAACAACTCCTTATGGACTAAATACACTGTTTTTCTCTATACGCATATGTATAATCTATACAACCTTTTACTCTCGTACTACAAAAAGGCAAATTACCCGATATGTTTAACAATAACATGTAAAACAATATTATTAAAAAATAGGGAACCATTTAGTTACGTAGTTCGGAAAGTCTTTATTTGTTATCAGAAATACAATCATTAGTTGCTATAAAACCATACTGTACAATCTAATATAGATTCTATAGCACATACTGTTCTGTTGCAATTAAGACAATAGTAATATTTGAAATAACATCTGCACTAGCATAATAAGAGCTAGTTAATTCTGTTGCCGAAAATAAGCTGCGCCACCTATGTATGTAGGTCCTTCTGATTTAAATTGGAGTACTTCCAATAGAATAGAAGCTGAAACGCAAGTGAAAACAATGCAATCCGCTGCCGGTAGGGAAAATGAGTTCGTTCATCTTCGCGGAAGCTCAGAATAGAAGGTCGTAAGTGGCAGAAGTAAATTATGAAATCCCAGGCCTACGTGATTATCGTACAATGACAGGCTCAAGGACTTTTCAGTTCCAGTGTTCGAAGGAAGCGCCAAGGAGTGTTCTACTTGAATTGTATTTATTGTACAATTAGATCCATGTTTCTATTTAGCTGTTTAAAGTGTTGGTACCTGTACAGGGTGTTTGAGTTCGGATGAGTCATACCCTAGCCAAAGATAGAACTTAATAAATAATTACCCAACGAACAAATTCGTATTTTATAGAAACTGCAGAAATGTTTCCGAAACAAATTTTATAAAATAACGTTCCTCTTAGAAACACTTTTAAAATGTTTTTACAGTAGCTATAAATGGAAAGTTGGCACCATCTGATAAAATGATTTAATCGCCGTTGGTGTTTTGCAAAGCTTGTTGGAATCATTACAAAACTATTATACAACCATTTCCTCAGGCTTTAAAAAACTTCAATCTCGGCACTATAAAATTGTTTGATAAGAGTGTGATTCTTAAGAAACCATTACAAAAGAAACTCTGCATGAAGTCGCATTAATAAAATAAAATACTTTCGTAATTGTATCATTACAATTTCAAAAGTGTTTCTGTCGCGGAGTCATGGCATGGAAAACATATTAATTGTTCTTCTGAGTGATTAAGCAAAGCGTGTATCTTCTTCTATTTGCCTATTGGCCATAATGGTCAGTCAAGACAATTTTTAATGCGAAGGAAATTTTATTGTCATTTATATGGCATGTTTTTAGTAAATTTTAAATGGGCCTCGAGTTTGCTGATGTTTTCTAATAATTTTTAATACTTTGTAAAAACTCAAGTTTACGTTTTTTGCATCGAAATTTACATCAATTTGTTTTAAATATTTTAACTTTATAACTAGCGCGTTTTTAATTGTTATAAATCTTAATAAACCAATTACTTTTAAAATATTTATAGCTTGTTATATTTTAGACCTTCAGAATTGTTATTTGAAAATGGATTCCTGTTATAAAACATTTTTGTGTTATTGGCAAGTTTTAAAATAATTGTTTAATTATTTTTCTTGTATTGTTGTTAGTTGTATTTTGTATTGTTGTTATTTAACAGTTTTGTTGATAAAAGAAACTCATTTCATATGCTATATTGTATCATATACAATATAACATATTTATATCATATAATAGCATTGTATTATATTATAGTACAATGGTCTTAAAATTTCACACCAGGCATTTTCATTCATGCCTAGTTTCGTTAACTTTAAAGTGACGATATTAAGAGATGTTTTTTGTATGATACTAAAAGCCAGTTCAAAATATTATACCAAAAATACAGAGGAGCAGTAGCGCACATAATTTTTTTCATAAAAATATTAACCCGTATATTTACGTCCTTGACAGTTCAGAAAAAAATGGTAATAGCACCATTTCTTCTACAAAGGTAGGCAAAAGAGTGCAATTTAAGAAAAAGCTAGTCCAGGGGATTTCCGTAAAAGATTAACATCTTTGTTTAAAAAAGTTTAAACTTGTAAATGCTCTGTATCTCAAAAATAAAGACATTCACGAAATAACCTCCGGATTTTTTCTTCATGAAATCACTTGATAATCGCTCGTATCCTTCAATATTTAAGATTACTTGGTAAATACCTTTTAGACGTCTTACGAAGTAATAAGTTTCATTTCACTTAAAAACTGAATTAAATTTGGGTCAGAAGAATCTAGAAAAAAGTGAAGAACTATTTCTTGAAATTATCAAATTGTAAAATCTGTAAAACTGAAACTAACGTGCTTTTATTTTCCATAAAAGTTTAACATTTTTGTTTAAAAAACATTAAAAGCTTGTAAATGCTCTTGTATCTAGAAAATAAAGCCAATCACGAAATAACCTCATATGATTTTTCTTAATGAAATAACTTCATTCAATATTTGAGAATATTTTGGTAAACACCTTTTATACATCTTATGAACTAATAAGTTTAATTTCACCTAAAAACTGAAACACATCTGGTCAGAAAAATCTATAAGAAATTGATGAACTATTTCTTGAAATTACGAAATTCTAAAATCTGTAAAGCTGAAACTAACATGCTACTTTCTCCCGACAAGCGTAAAATACCTTTTCAAACGTAAATCCGCCGTGGGCCACAAAACAGAATTGTCACCTTAAAGGAGTTCATTTGACCTGCTATCGATTCCGGTAGATCGTATTTTGCCATAGTAAATAATTCAAGAAAAGTTGTGTTGCCTCCTTTACTTTAACTTGGGGCAATTCTATTTGGTATTTTATTGCTTTACACCGAGGCTCCTCTGGCTTTGTAAAATATTTGGAATCTATATAAACGCTTCTGGGGAAAAGGGTAGTTATTCTGTCGAGAAATCTTTTAGTGATAACATTTTATTGTTGTATACCTAACATACGTTTTTAACAATAGATTTGATTTACTTGTTCATGCGTCCGCTATAAATTATTATAACTTTTGAATGGATTTTAACAAAGAGAAGATACCTAGAGATATTTTAGAATATACTTGAGCAGTAATTAAATGATTAATCAGATTAATAAGCTTAACTCCCATGATTATATAAAGCTTATATCTACGTAACTAAACAGTTTATATAAAGTTCAACCCCCTTAGTGTTAGAAATACAGGGCACTAAATTAATACATATATTTTGCAGAAGTACATAATAGAAAGAAACTTTCCTAGAGAATAAATTTGTAGTCCTGAAGATCAGAAAGGAGTTTTAAAAACTTGCTTTTGCTAAAATAATGCATAGTAAGTAATTCACAAGATTTCTTGATAAAAATAAATACGCGGAAAAGTTTATAGGCGTGGTAATTAAAATTGGAGGCTAATTAATTAGTGTGATCCCAGAAACAGTTAAAAAGGTCTTTTCACAAGAGCAAGGAGGCTGAATATGCTGGAAATATGCTGAATATGTTTATATAATTCTTTTTTAGACTTTCCGTAAATGAAAGAAGAAAATTATTTAACATTTTTATCGGTCTCACCACGTAAAGCGAATGATTTAGGTATTACCTATCAATGGTTGAAAAATTCAACTGCAGGTTACCACCGGTAAATTTTCTTATTAGTTATTGATGATGAAAGGTTATAAATGATACTATCTGTATACACTTTATGGCTTGGATCCATATTAGCAAACAGTTAGTATCACTTCCCTATAAGTAAGCGTACCAGATATTTATTACCCTGGGGGCTTGTGTTCAAAATAATTTAAGAATACTTAATAATTCCTCCATTTTCTATTATTATTGTTGAGGACATGATTTATATAGTTTTGCCTCTACAACTAAAACCGCTGAAATGCATACCTATTCTGGAAATATATAATGAAACATTTCCTGCCTCTCGTAATAATTATGCTGCCCGTATATTTCCACTCAGTGAACGAATTCCATTCGTGTTTGCTCCCATTCTTTTAAGTATAATTGCATATCAATTAATAAATTAAAAATATTAATTACTGCAATTTGAAGCTGATTTATATTTCATAAAAGACACAGCGTAATGAAATCCAGAAATTAATTAGAAAATTGTATTGTCTGTATTTTGTCATATCGTGCAGTGCTCAAGATGGCACAATTTAAAATATCTTTCAAGTTTACTTCGTCTGAACTGGGGGTGGTATGGTAGAAATATTTCTTTTTACTAATTATGAACATTTTTTAAATATAAATAGACAACTTTTGGGGTCAAATGGTAATACTTGGGCAAGAGGTATTATACCTAAAACGAGTATAAATACAGAGTGTTTCGCGGTGACTATCCATTAGAATATGGCAGCGACTACTTAAATTTAAAGAGAGAAAATTTTAACCCTGGGGTTTTTGAGTATGCTCTCCTCAAATAAAATAATGGCGTCCTCGTGACACTCCCGGTTCTACCGGAAGTTGTTAACTTTTTTTAAAAATGGAACACACCGTATATTATTAAAGTGGATACTCGAAGCGGATGGTTCTTTATGAAACATCGTGAAAATAATTGTTTTGAAAAAAACATTGATCTCATTTAGATGTTCCAAGAAATATATAGAAAATACTCTATATACTAGTATTTCGGCTTGTTAGGCCTTTTTCAATAGAGTAAATGTCTATTACTGTCTAAATACTAGTATTAAATGTACTCTAGTACTCTAGTACTAAATGTCATATATGGACATTTACTCTATTGAAAAAGGCCTAACAATCCGAAATACTAGTATATAGAGTGTTTTCTATATATTTCTTGGACCATCTAAATGAGATCAATGTTTTTTTTTAAAACAATTACCGTATATTATTGCGTTTTTTAATTCTACGCGTTATTTTAGGGGGACTTCCAGGAAACTTGAAATTAAATATTTCTGTAAAGTATTAGTATTTAACAAAGATATTCATATGCAAAGTTGTTTAATATCCAAGCTTTCTAGATGAACCTAAACAGTTCTTTAAATATATTCAGGAAGCTGAAAATTTAGTATAAAATTTCATTAACTGGAAGCCAAGAAATTAGGTGTTTCAAATAAAACGCCCTGTATATTATAGAATGGTAGATGAAGAATTTTACTCTCTACTAATCTGTATTACACTTTTCTATAGCTATCTCTTTTCGTTTCTATCTTCTTAAGACTATTAATTACAATACCAGAAATCCTCAAATTTTTTTGAAAGTTGGCTATGAAATTATAAGCAAAATATCAAAATAAACAACTTATATGTTATCGGTTAATAATTGTTTGTTGTTACTGAATACTGCCGTCACGCTATTTATAGCCATCTATGCAAGAAATTTTAAGATTTTTGTTATTGTAATTAAAAGCCTTAATAATATAAAAACGACAACATATACAACATATACGTATAGGCAATACGATATACGCAGATTGGTACAGAATAAAATTCTACATACAGAGCGTTCTATTAAAAAAATCTACTTTTCTTGCCTTGAAGTTAATGAAATTTGATACTAAAGGTACAGCTAGAATGTTTAGATACTCAACAACTTCGCATATGGATATCTTTGTTAAATATTAACGACTGAGAATATGTTTTTATGAAAATTGTCCTAAAATAACACGTAAATTAAAAAAATCCAATAATATAGGAGGTGTTGCATTTAAAATAAGAAAGTTAACGGCATAACCGTACTTCCGATATAACCGGAAGTGTAACAAGGACGCCATTATCTTATTCGAGGAGAGCATACTGAAAAATCCCAGTGTTCAAATTTTAACTCTTTAAATCTGCGTAGTCTCAGACATGTTCTAATGGGTAACCACCGTGAAACACCCTATATGAATCAGTAATTAATATACCCTATTATAAACTGATCCTTAATATAAGGAAATAAACAATTAAAATTTATAAGGGAAATCTCTTGAAACTTTCAATTAGTGGAAAAGTTCATGAAACACAGCACCTGGCTATTGCAGGAAATTGAATTTCAGAAATACTAAAATTACTAAAACTATTGCAGCCGCCACATGAATTGAAAACCATGATTGTTTCTCACATAAACTAAAAGCTGTAAAAGTGGAACTACCACTCAGGCATATCAATAGTAATTATTTATCATTCAGGTTGTAAAAATAACCTTTTTAACACGTGCGTCGTGCAATGATTTATATACAAACACCATTAAAAGCACAATAAAGAATGTTTCAAAAATCAAATGTCAAATCCTTTAATGGTTAGTTAATAATTCTAGTAGTATGTAGAATTCACGAAACAAACAAATCTAGTTTGCTCAATGGCTTCCGGTATGATGAGTTCTAATATTAATTTAAGTCCAAGGGAATCAAATTAGTTTCTCAAGAAATAGAAGATTCAGCTACAAAGGCGACTTTAGATTTGTTGCCAACGAAATCGAAAAAACCATATGAATCAATGTATTCACGTTTTATACAAGATTATAGGTAGATTGGTGCAATCGTAATAATGTTGAAGGAAAAAGCAGTGAAATCAATATGTTGACCTATTTCGAGAAACATACAATTTGAAAGTAAAAGCGAAATTTTACAATTGAAGGATGTAAAGTGCAATCAAGGTATTAAGTTGTACAAACTGATCGTATTTTAAAGCTCAAAGGGAAGAATATCCACCAAAAAACCCAACCCAAGATATTGCCAAGTGTATTGGAAACTACCAGATGACAAATATTTCAAATATTTGATATTGAAAATAGTTGATTTAATGGGTAAACTAAACGCGTGTCGCTGTGAAGAACTATGCCAAATAAGTCTAAACAAGGTTGAGGATATACAAATATACTAATGGTAGAGTTTGAAGAACGTTTATTGTTATTACTTGTAGATTTATTTATATTAATTGTACCATTAATCTTGAAAGCGGTTGGAGCCTTTGGCGTGAAGATAAGACTGACGTAGTTTTCCACACAACACCAAAACACTATACTGCACTCGACGGGCGTTTCGCCATCCAAGTTGGGATCATCTGGAGATGATTAAAACTGTAGTTTTAATCATCTCCCGAGCTATCGTATGATATCTATCAAAGCTGTGTCTTAATATTATTCAATTATTAATTGTTGTTTTTATAACTTAATTTCCTAGTTATAGCATTTGATAAAAATCGTACCTACATTTAATTGATTCTATTAAAACTAGTAAGAAAATGTAAACTTATACATAAATTACACAGTAAAAAAAGACAAATGGTAAAATTACTAAATGGTAATCGTAATTTGCTGCAGTGTTATTTTTAACACGAACTGGGTAGTATAATAACTAAACCCTTAGAACTCATATTACACGAACGATATACCCGCCTAATTTGTAGAAGTACCTACTCATAAATTGTAGTAAAATTTACAAAACCCTGTGTTAAAAATGAATCAATCCGCCATAAATACAGAATAATTACACGGTGAATAATTAACTATTACACATTATCTTGTAAAATTTACTGTGTTAAATTACTTTTATGTAATGTAATAATACACCGATATGTCTAACACTGCCAAGTGTGGACTATATACGCACTGATGAGTGTGGATTCAGTGTTAAAATCAGTCGAATTTTTTTACTGTGTATTTGGAACCAAATCGAGAGCAGTTCTGAAAAATGTTATTATCATTTGTGGATAAAAATAATATTTTTTCGTTTAAGTAACACTCGCTGTATATTGAAGAATTCGATATTAGCCGAAGAAAAAGTCAATATTCATTCGGGCTAACAGATTGTTCTAGATATTTCAAGAATATTGATGTGCGAAAATAACAACCTGAGCATTCTAGTGATCGATGAATTCTAGTAATTATCTGGTTAATCAAGAGATGCGTTATTTTGTTTAACGTTTGCTAAAGAGTCATTACAAAAAAAATTATTTAGTTTCTCATTCTCATATATTCTTGATATTTGTACCTATAACATAGACCGAATCATGAGCATTTAATTCTAATAGATTGATTGATGAATTATAACAATATACTGGGTAGTTTTCCAAAAATCAAAGGTTTGACACCGCAACTAAGTTAGCTTTTAGTTTTCTCAATTAAAAAAGTTTTAAGTCTATTTAAAAGTGTGCAACAAAATCAGTTCTAGATACTTTCATATTTTGGCGAAGGTGCCAGTAACACTGTAAGTAACTCCTTTTCTTTCCTTCTGTGAAAATACTTTCATAAAACTAGTTTTTTTACAAAAAAAAAATTACCTATAATCGAAGGACGAATCACTGGGGTATTTTAGTGTACAAGCAGGGGGAATTTCGAGAAAAATTGAGGAATTTTGGGGAATTTCAAGGAATTGCGGGGAATTTCGGGGTATTTTGGGGAATTTCAATCGTACATGCTTAGTTTTTCTTAAAATGTATACAATCTTTTTTTTGGGTTCAGAACCTTATGAGTGGAACTGTGACGGGTTGATTTATTGCATATAAATAAAAAATATAACGATATACGAAACCTCACAACAAACAATTTATAAATTTGTTATACTATATGGTGTTGTCTTTTAAAAGAATATATCTTACGTTTATTTTAGAAACTTATGTAATGATGTAATACATAGTAAAAAAATCCGACTAATTTTAACACTGAATCCACACTCATCAGTGTGTATATAGTCCACACTTGGCAGTGTTAGACATATCGGTGTATTATTACAATACATAAAAGTAATTTAACACAGTAAATTTTACAAGGTAATGTGTAATATTTAATTATTCACCGTGTAATTATTCCGTATTTATGGCGGATTGATTCATTTTTAACACAGGGTTTGGTAAATTATTTTACTGCAATTTATGAGTACTTCTACAAACATGGCGGGTATATCGTTCGTGTAATATGAGTTCTAAAGGTTTAGTTATTATACTACCCAGTTCGTGTTAAAAATAACACTGCAGCAAATTACGATTACCATTTAGTAATTTTACCATTTGTCTTTTTTTATTGTGCATCTTTTAAAGGAATATCTTACATTTACTTTATTGTACCCTCAACTCTATTTGTCCTAAAAGAAAAGACTGATTATAAGAAAATACTTGTTAAATGTTTTTGTTATTTTATTATTTTGTTTTAAATTTATAATTTATCCATTAAAATGTTACTTTATTCATAACAATATCTTTGTGTTTTCTTCATTCTCGTATTTTGTTATATCTGAGGTACGGCCTAAGGTTATACCTAATCCTCCACATTTTTTAGTAATATTTTACGTTAAATTTTGCTAGATTTCATTATACTTCTTAAATGACGAAAACATTTTTTCTTGACAGAATTATAGGGTATGCCTTAAAAATGTTTTGTAATGGTTTCTATATTTTATATTATATTTTTGAGACAGTTTTTGTATGAATGAATATATTTTTACCTTAGTTTAGTTTCATTTTTTACCAAAGAACGTTTTATGTTTTCTTGTTGGTACAAGCCATAGACTTAGTCTTATAAATCTATGGTACAAGCATAGTATAAATAAATATACTATGGTACATATGACTTTTATTTGTTTTTAATATGGTATAAATAAATGTTACAAAAACTTAATTTGTGACTGTCTTTCAGTAGAACATAATAATGGGTACCAATTTTGTTGGGAATTTCATGGGGAATTGCTGACAATTTAGTATATCCAGGGAATTTCAAACGTTTGGGGGTATTTCAGGGAATTTTCTGGGAATTTCGGGGATTTTTCCCTGCAAGGGGAATTTCAGTGTACAAATTTTTTTATTGAATTACCCCTCGCCTATAATTGAAAATTGCCATCTACTTATTGCCTACTATATGTAGGTGTTATATAATTGTATTTTCGTAATTGTATCAGGAATGGTAACTTATTAACGGGCCATTCTGTATCGTGTCGTTAAATATTAAAATCCTCCTAAAATTGCAATCTATCCCTTTACATTGTGATAATATATTAGTATTCTGTAAACTCTAACTTAACGGGTATGTTAAAAAGAGAATTATTTTAGCAGGATGCTAAAATAATGAAAGCTATCTCGCAAATTTCTTTGAATACGTTGTTGATTCCTTACCAATTAATATGTCAATTTATTATACAGGGTATTAGTTAAACATGCGGCAAAAATTCAAGAGGTTATTCCTTGGACTATTCTAAGGATATTTTATGCTTTGATGATTTTTGAAAAAGCGCTTTGTTGCGAAGATATAGGGCGAAAAAAATTTTCAACCAATAACAATTTATTACTAAAAATTACATGTAACATTTCTGAACCTACAAGAATTGTTCAAAATGGCTACCTCCAGCTCGGATGCAACCATCCAATCTTCTCCTCACAGACTCCCGAACTCTTTCAAAAACACCAGGGTCGTTTCTTATTAAGTTACACCCAGCAATTGTCCGATCTCTTAAATCGTCCGCATCTTCCACTGGCCTAGTATAAACTAATGACTAGATGGCTCCATAGGAAAGAATCCAGGGGGTTTAAGTCCGGGGATCTAGCAAGCCATACGTGAGGTCCACCTCGACCAATCCAGCGAACTCCATATGTTGCTGTTAAAAACTCTCAGCAACTACACTAAAATGAGGTGGTGCACCATCATGCATAAAATACTTTACCTGTCTTGTAGCCAATGGTACATCCTCCAAAAACTGAGGTAGCGTTTGTTCCAGAAAGTTGCGGTGTACTTCGCCGGTAAGTCTTCCTAGTAGAAATACCAGTCCAATTGGCCAGTCACATTAGTCAAATAATCACTCCGAAGTATCACGGGATGATGGTAAGAAAAAACACAAACTTTTTCTTACATGTCTTTTACTTGATACGTCCAGTGTAGTACGCCATACTTTTATTTCACCTACATTAATAATGTGAAAAATACCAAAATTGGATTTGTTGAAAATTTTTTTCGCCCTATGTCTTAGCAACAAAGCGCTTTTTCAAAAAAATCATCAAAGGATAAAATATCCTTAGAATAGTCCAAGGAATAACCTCTTGAATTTTTGCCGCATGTTTAAGTAACATCCTGTATAATTAGATGTAACAACTTATTTTTCACCTAAACTATGATTTGCTTCTGTCTTAACATTAATGCGATGTTTGTACATACAAATTCCAACAAACAAATTTGGCACCATAAAAAAACTTTTACTTATTATGGCACCATATAAAAAAATGGTACGCCAGTGTTGCACCATTAATACTAAGCATTCCGTGTAACTCATATTACCCATCAACGTTTTTTTATTAAACACACTAATAATAAATGTAGGATTCC
Organism: Pogonocherus hispidulus; assembly: GCA_963924545.1. Lineage (NCBI taxonomy): Eukaryota > Metazoa > Arthropoda > Insecta > Coleoptera > Cerambycidae > Pogonocherus > Pogonocherus hispidulus. Next base: position 41,982,498 of record OZ004698.1, on the reverse strand, counting down.
ATCAGTTGAAATTAATATTTTTGGAAGTATGTCTTTAGATATTTCAAGATTTTTGGCTAAATAATTAACTTTACCATTATTTCCGATAGCTTGTTAGCAGACACTGGTACAAAGTTATAAACAATAGAAAATAAGGATCTAAAAGATCGACTGTTCTAGAAGGATACTTGAAAGATTATTTAGAAAACAAAAAAAGGATTATTTTTCTAAATAATTGCCCTTCTTGTTATAACGATTCAAAATGGTAATAAATATTATAAAAAATGTATTTAATAATATCGGTTGTAAAAAAAGAATAACCATTTAGTGAACCAGATCTAGAGTAGGTATTGACAAAAGCCCTAGAATATAATTGTATTGCTTTTTAATCATGAAATCATCAAAGCCACATCTTAGCCGCTCCCGTTCATCTTTTCAAAAGTAATTTCGCAAACCCCACCGCTACCTATCTGGCATTAACAAAGTTGCAGATCCATTTAAACTGCACAGGGTTCAAATTCGCAGAAAGGCCGCACAGCTACAAACCGCAACAGTGAGCACACGTTGGGACTAACACGGCACTGATATATGGGCCGCATGGTTAATGAAACAACGTCTAAGTTAAAAATAGATAGTTGGGAACAAGGGAGCGGGATAATGCTGAACTTTGGGAAATACGCAACGCCAAATCGCAACTAGAGGAGGAAGTTGCAAACCAAGCAGTGTAAAACCTCCCCGCAGAGTCAATACAACGTTCGTTAATTAAAAAAATATATACTGGAGAACATTTAGATTTTGATTTGTAACAAATGCCGATCTCAAATTAATTTGTATGGTAAATATTCGTTAGGAGGACTTTAAAATCATTTTAATCTTTCATTTTTCGATAAAATTTTATGCACTGACATATAAGGTGGTTTTCAACAAGAAATAACAATGGCGATGGATCAAATGGTGTTGAATTTTAGAGCTAACAAATAGGGTTGTTCATGTAAATGATTCGTTAGATTTTTTTTCAAGATATGATATTACAGATCTGAACATTTGAAGTAAAATAACACCGTTCTAATAAAAAAAACATCTTTTAGAACTCTTAAATATACTAAATTTTCTTTTATTTTAAAACATTGACATCTTTAAGTCACTTCCGATTATACCTGAAGCAAGCATCAATGCGTTATTTTAAAGGGAACCACCATAATATATTTTTTGCAATTGTAGTTTTTACATTTAGTGAACCCAAAATAAACCATTTTCGAGATATTTAGATTTGTTAAAAATGTGTTTCTATGCTGTTTTGTATTGCAAACTATTGAAGTGCAGCTTTAGACAAAGAAGAAAATATAAGAAGATTAATCTAAATTTTACATACAAAAAACGAAGATGCCAGTTATTTTACTAAATCTTCTTCAATAGCTTGTAAGGAACAAGTCACATAAATAACCTTGTATAATCTAATTATTTATTACTTGATTTACATTTTGACTACCTTATACCTCTACTTTACAATGCCGAGCGCATTGTATACTTATTGCCTGCGGCAAACCGCAGGCGACAGTATACAATGCGCTCGGCAATACCACGGCGGCAAGATGCCAGTTAAAAACAATAAAAAAAACAAGATGCTTGTAATTTTACTAAATCTTCTTCAATAGCTTGTAACGAACAAGTCACGTGAATAACCTTGTATTATTTAATTATTTATTACTTGATTTACATTTTGACAGTATACAATGCGCTCGGCAATACCACGATGGCAAGATGCCAGTTAAAAACGATAAAAAAACAAGATGCCTGTTATTTTACTAAATCTTCTTCAATAGCTTGTAAGGAACAAGTCACGTGAATAACCTTGTATTATTTAATTATTTATTACTTGATTTACATTTTGACTACCTTATACCTCTACTTTACAATGCCGAGCGCATTGTATACTTATTGCCTGCGGCAAACCGCAGGCAACAGTATACAATGCGCTCGGCAATACTACGGCGGTAAGATGCCAGTTAAAAACAATAAAAAAAAACAAGATGCTTGTTATTTTACTAAATCTTCTTCAATAGCTTGTAAGGAACAAGTCACGTGAATAACCTTGTATTATTTAATTATTTATTACTTGATTTACATTTTGACAGTATACAATGCGCTCGGCAATACCACGATGGCAAGATGCCAGTTAAAAACAATAAAAAAACAAGATGCCTGTTATTTTACTAAATCTTCTTCAATAGCTTGTAAGGAACAAGTCACGTAAATAACCTTGTATAATTTAATTATTTATTACTTGATTTACATTTTGACTACCTTATACCTCTACTTTACAATGCCGAGCGCATTGTATACTTATTGCCTGCGGCAAACCGCAGGCGACAGTATACAATGGGCTCGGCAATACCACGGCGGTAAGATGTCAGTTAAAAACAATAAAAAAAAACAAGATGCTTGTTATTTTACTAAATCTTCTTCAATAGCTTGTAAGGAACAAGTCACGTGAATATCCTTGTATTATTTAATTATTTATTACTTGATTTACATTTTGACTACCTTATACCTCTATTTTACAATGCCGAGCGCATTGTATACTTATTGCCTGCGGCAAACCGCAGGCGTCAGTATACAATGGGCTCAGCAATACCACGGCGGCAAGATGCCAGTTAAAAACAATAAAAAAAACAAGATGCTTGTTATTTTACTAAATCTTCTTCAATAGCTTGTAAGGAACAAGTCACGTGAATAACCTTGTATTATTTAATTATTTATTACTTGATTTACATTTTGACAGTATACAATGCGCTTGGCAATACCACGGTGGCAAGATGCCAGTTAAAAACAATAAAAAACAAGATACCTGTTATTTTACTAAATCTTCTTCAATAGCTTGTAAGGAACAAGTCACGTGAATAACCTTGTATTATTTAATTATTTATTACTTGATTTACATTTTGACTACCTTATACCTCTACTTTACAATGCCGAGCGCATTGTATACTTATTGCCTGCGGCAAACCGCAGGCGACAGTATACAATGCGCTCGGCAATACCACGGCGGTAAGATGTCAGTTAAAAACAATAAAAAAAAACAAGATGCTTGTTATTTTACTAAATCTTCTTCAATAGCTTGTAAGGAACAAGTCACGTGAATATCCTTGTATTATTTAATTATTTATTACTTGATTTACATTTTGACTACCTTATACCTCTATTTTACAATGCCGAGCGCATTGTATACTTATTGCCTGCGGCAAACCGCAGGCGACAGTATACAATGGGCTCAGCAATACCACGGCGGCAAGATGCCAGTTAAAAACAATAAAAAAAACAAGATGCTTGTTATTTTACTAAATCTTCTTCAATAGCTTGTAAGGAACAAGTCACGTGAATAACCTTGTATTATTTAATTATTTATTACTTGATTTACATTTTGACAGTATACAATGCGCTCGGCAATACCACGGTGGCAAGATGCCAGTTAAAAACAATAAAAAAACAAGATGCCTGTTATTTTACTAAATCTTCTTCAATAGCTTGTAAGGAACAAGTCACGTAAATAACCTTGTATAATTTATATTATTTATTACTTGATTTACATTTTGACTACCTTATACCTCTACTTTACAATGCCGAGCGCATTGTATACTTATTGCCTGCGGCAAACCGCAGGCGACAGTATACAATGCGCTCGGCAATACCACGGCGGCAAGATGCCAGTTAAAAACAATAAAAAAACAAGATGCCTGTTATTTTACTAAATCTTCTTCAATAGCTTGTAAGGAACAAGTCACGTAAATAACCTTGTATAATTTATATTATTTATTACTTGATTTACATTTTGACTACCTTATACCTCTACTTTACAATGCCGAGCGCATTGTATACTTATTGCCTGCGGCAAACCGCAGGCGACAGTATACAATGCGCTCGGCAATACCACGGCGGCAAGATGCCAGTTAAAAACAATCAAAAAAACAAGATGCCTGTTATTTTACTTAATGTTGTTCAATAGCTTGTAAGGAACAAGTCACGTGAATATCCTTGTATTTTTTAATTATTTATTACTTGATTTACATTTTGTCGCCTGCGGCAACAATGCGCTCGGCAATACCACGTGCGGTAAGCGACAGTGGCGTCGCGCTCTGAACGCATTTCGTAGCAAAATATAGACACCAGTACTGTCGTCTGCGGTCTGCCGCTGTAGTCAGCAGTCCGCGGTCACTTTCGGAATCATAACTTAAGAATAATATAAGCTTTTGGTGTAATTTTAAACTTTCAAAAAAGTATAATGAATGTTTTGACATCAGATATCTACACCGCGTGGTATGCAAGAAACACCAACAACTATTCATTGTAGTTTCACCACCTGTAAGATAATAAAAAAGGAAACCAGAAGTATTCAAAATAGAGACTGAAAGTGTTATTATCCAGGCTTTAAAGTTTGTCTCAAAAAATATATATCACGCTAAAAAACCACTGATGAAATTTAGTGAATTTGCCTTATATTTATTTTTATCACATATTACATTTTACACAGTGGTTTTTTGGGGCAAACTTTAGAAGTTTTCCTTGATACTATACTTTCAATCTTTATATTGAATACTTCTGGTTTTCTGTTTCTTATTATTCTACTGATGGTATAATTCCACACGAAACTACAATGAATCATACAGCTGCACCACAAATAGATTACTAATAAATATTGTTCGAATTTTTTACCACTCGGTATTTTTGACTGAAGAAAGACACATTATATTGACTTGATCAGATACAAATAAGAGAATATCTGGTTTTAGAAAAATTTTATGTTTTAAAGGAATGGTACAGAAGAAGCATCGAAAATTAGATGTATAAATCAAGGTAAATATATGAATTTTAGTCATTTGAAGCTCATCCGTCTTATTTTTAACATCAAGTTACGCAAACATAAAATTTCAACACAATTTGTATGTAATTAATTCATAAAGATCCTGATATCTATAAGTACTACTACTAATAGTAAATTGAAATTGAGTGAGCTTCTATTAATTAAAATACTCGAAATGCCTTCAAAAGATTAAATATTTTGCAATGATGACCGACAAAAGTAAATATCGATCTGAAAGAGCATTTAATAGGAAATTATATTCTTCGTTGGAAAACAAAGCTCCGGGTATTGTAAATAACAATATAGAACCTGTTAATCTGCACGTATAGAGAAAAAACAGAAGCCATGTAAAAATGTGGATCCATTCCATCTGTTTCCATTTGATACAATTTTACAGGAAAGTCAGCTTTGTAAAAAGTTTGTGCATATGTTTGTTGTGTTCATATGGCTTCCCACTCTGTTTTCCAATAAGCTAAGCTAAACTTTTTTTATATAAACGATGAGTGGTACGCAGTTAAAAAATATAAACCAATAATGTTGGATTGTGTCAAAACAAACGTATTTCTATTTTATCTGATTAGACCGGACCAATTTTAATAATTAATAAAAATAATACTTACATCAATTCATAATACAACAGTTGAAATATCATTATAATAACTAGGATATGTACAAGCAGATAGGAAGAATGTACTTTTTATAAAATAGTTATAAAACATTAATATAATGTTTTACTATCCATTTAGGGAAGCTACGATGAAAGGGAATGTATTTAAGATTTCCTCTGAGCACTCCTAGATTATACAAACAAGGAAAATTATGATACTGCAAAAGAAGGTTAATATCATGTTAATGTCAGCATGTCAAGGCTGTTAAGATAGATAGTCTCGCAATTTGAATATTGTGAGATTATATTTTAATGATTGGTTTAAAATTTACAAAATTTATTTGAATTTTAAAACGACCACAGTATGAAATAAAATATCAAACAATACACGTCCATTAGGTGTTTACAGTATTCACTTACACTTTAAGGACTCGGGTCTTAAAAAACTAGTACTGTAATGTCTCACCCGTTGGACATATAGCGTAAAATGCTATTATACGAATGAAATTTTAACGTATGAATGCCGTCTTGATACAAATACGCGTGACGATTTGTGGATTCAGCTTCCTGAAAAATCAACTTTACTAGATTTAATCCAAAAATTTTCAAGACCTTCATCTTCTTGTTTAGCATTTCATCTTTTACCTTCTACAAACCCTATTGAAAAACAGGACATATTCATGGCTTAGGATTTTAATTAGATCCTGTTTTCAGAATCATCGAGTCAGGATATCAATAATACTTCTTTATTTGAAGGAAATGCCGAGAACAACTACTCCACGGCCAATGTGCCCCGACTGGCATTGCATTACTCCGGCATCTCCATACTATTTCTCACCACTACTAACATAAATAATACTGTTGTACCACTTCCAGCTGTGCTGTAAATCATTCAGAAAAGCAGAAATGCTGATTTAATTGGATGTAATTTCGATAAATAGAAGTTAATGTTATTGTCACCTACTATTAAAGGTAACCCAAAATATAAGTATAATATAAGTATAATAACCTTTATTATAAGGTGCTTTATTATATCCTACTATAAGAGCTATCCAACAAAGTATGACAGGTAAGAGAGTGAGCTTTTAAATATATTGTTGTTGTACCTGAAGATTATAGAGTAGGTAACCAAGGACAATAATGATTACATCATTCATATCATGGATATTTCTGAAATGGTTTTAAATATATTTTTCAAGTCTCTTTTGGGAGGGCCAAGGTAAAGTTATTTGGATTTTTACATAATTTCACCCCGAATATACGTTGAGAATCTTATAAAACTATATATTAGACTAATTAGCTAAAAAACACTTTTTAGCATAAATATTTTCATTATGTCCCCCTAACTAATGAGGTTTTCCAGGTTTCCCTCATTCCAGCACTGAATAGTGGTTAGGGCCTACCAACGTACACACTAAAAAAATCCGATTGATTTTAACACTGAATCCACACTCATCAGTGTGTATATAGTCCACACTTGGCAGTGTTAGACATATCGGTGTATTATTACATTACATAAAAGTAATTTAACACAGTAGATTTTACAAGGTAATGTGTAATAGTTAATTATTCACCGTGTAATTATTCCGTATTTATGGCGGATTGATTCATTTTTAACACAGGGTTTTGTAAATTTTACTACAATTTATGAGTACTTCTACAAACTTGGCGGGTATATCGTTCGTGTAATATGAGTTCTAAAGATTTAGTTATTATACTACCTAGTTCGTGTTAAAAATAACACTGCAGCAAATTACGATTACCATTTAGTAATTTTACCATTTGTCTTTTTTTACTGTGTAAGTCGTTCCTGAGGCGCAAATGCGGCCCGCGAAATAATAATATGCCGCCCCCTCTCCCACACAAGTCCCAGACTTTTGGGCTAATCAATGTGATTAGAATGAGGGGTAGAGATATTATTATTATTATTATTATTATATCTTTTTCAGTACTACAAGAATACCCCGCATAACTTTACAATATCACAGTCGAAATTTAATTTGGAGAATGTTGTATTCATGAAGGCTATTGTGCCTTGCCGAATACATTATATATTACTTTAATCTATAAAATTTGATTGCAACCGAAACCGTTCACCCTCGAACTGGCTCAACATATTTCCTTGTGGTAACCGCAACGGCGGACCTCTCTTGAGTCGGTTCGAATTCAAATTAGAGAGCTGACAGGGATGATAGGCATTTTTCACTCGATTTATCTGACCTTTTCTCTGATTCCCATTCTAAGAGAAGTTCCGGATATCCTTGGGGCTTGAAGCAGATTCTAGATTTCAATCTGGCTAAAAACGTTGTGCGCGGTTCGCAATTACTTCATTATTAAAATATGAGGATAATTTCAGGCGGGGTCATAGTCTGTAATTAAAGCTTGAAAAAATAAAAATTCATGTGATATTTTGAAATCGGATTCTACAAAAATAAAATTAAAATGGGGACAGATGTGTCTCAATTTTCCATAAAATTTCTGTCAGTACTGGTTTTCTGCTCTCATATGTAATAATAATAATAATAATAATTTATTTTCCTTTAGACATTAATATGTATCGGAATTGTCAAAACTTACACTACTGGCTTATATAAAATTCACTTAAACTATAAAAACATTTATCAATTAAAAATCGTTTTAATTGTCGTTTAAAACAAACCAAGTTTTCAGCTGCCTTTATGTCATCAGATAGATGATTATAAACTTTTAAACCCAAACAAATGGGTGAATTTGTGGCCACCTTTACATCTATAAAAAGGAACATGAAAATTTTCATTCCGTCTAGTATTTACATTATGAAATTTATAATTTGTCTTAAAACTTCGTTTGTTATTATAAACAAATACACCTAACTCTAGAATAAAAACACTTACCAAAGTTAAAATATTAAAACTTTTAAAAAATGGTCTACAAGAACTAGTATTTGACAATCCTGCAAGGCTTCTTAAAATACGTTTTTGTGTTATGAAAACGTCAGCAGATGAACTGGAACCACCCCAGAAACAAACGCCATACCTCAATCTAGATTCGACTTGACAATGATAAAAGTTTATCAGTTGTTCTATGGTAAGAAAATGTTTTAAATTTCTTATTAAATATATCACTGAGTTTAATTTTTTTACTAACTGATTGCAGTGCGGTTTCCACGTTAGGCACTCATCAAAAACAATTCCTAAAAACTTTACAGTTTCAGTATGTGACAGCCTATTATCCCCTATTTTCACGACTAAATTAGAGCAGATTTTTTGCCGATTGTGAAAACGAATCAAATGTGTTTTATTTATGTTTAAATGTTGGTTATGCTCCCTATACCAATTATCTAATTTATTTAAGTTGTTATTGCACTTTGATTGCAAATGTATATCAGATTTGTCAGATACCAGTAGTGATTGGTCATCAGCATACAAAACTAGCAGGGCATTAGACACCAATGAATCTAATTCATTTGTATATAATAAAAACATTATAGGTCCCAAAATAGACCCCTGTGGGACTCCCATCTCAACTATTTTAGATTCCGAACTGAGCCTGGTTGCAAAGTCCTTTTGTGCATGAATCAGACTTACATACTGCTGTCGATTTTTTAAAAACGAAGCAATCCAGTTTAATGGCATACCACGTATACCATAGGCGTATAGTATATACTATATATAGTATATAATTTGCTGTGATCTACACAATACGAAATGCCTTGCTTATATCACAGAAAATTCCTACCGGGCATTCTCCCGCCTCAACGTGTTCAATAATCCCTTCATAAAACAAGTGTATCGCCGTATATGTTGACTTATTAGTACGAAATCCGTGTTGGTTATCTGTAAAAACATTGTTGTTATGTAGAAATTTGAGAAGACGATTTAAATAAGCATATTCAAAAATTTTTGCAAATCCGCATAAGACATTCACAGGCCTGTAATTCTCCATGACTTCCGGGTCATTTTTCTTATAGATAGGTACGACTTTACTGACCTTTAAAAAGTCTGGAAACTTTCCAGTTGTAAAAGCCAAATTTACCAAGAACGTTAAAGGTTTTATAATTGTATCAACAACTTTTTTTATAACAAACACCGGAACTTCATCCGGACCTGCAGAATGCTTATTCTTTAGTTTACCCTTCAACAAAGTCATCATATATATGGGGTAAGTAACAATGCCTAACAAACACTGCTAACTAACATGGTTGGTTTTGATAACGGAAATACACATTTCGCAAACGGTATCTGTAAAACGGTAAACGTAAACGGTATTTGTATCGAGTATTTTGTTCAATAAGAGAATGTTTATCTCTGAAACCCTAACTAATTCATAGATTTCAATGAAATTTGTAAGGGACATTTTATCGTATAGTTTCAAACTCTCGGCTTGTAACTTTTACAAGCCGAGTTTTTTGTTCATTATCTGATTGAAGTTTCTTTTCTGTAAATGACCAGATGTTTTCTCTTTTGCAAAATTTAATTATCGCCAATAGTTTCTTCAAAAAATATTAAATTATTATTGCGCTGCAGGTTCACAAATAAGATTATGTACATTTGCACACTGAAGCACAAACATTGTTTTTATCTATTTAACCGGAGTACCCTACTCAGTTTAAACAATTTTTAGATGACGATTAATTGAAATTAATTACATGAAAAAATGGCACATATAAATCTGATTGAGGTGAGCCCGTGAAGATGAATAAAATAAATAAGACAATACACCTTTCTTCCCATATCTATCTATTAGCAATGCTAAATGTATACATTTCAAGTATTGTATACCCATCGTCGGTAGCTTAAACACTAACAAGTTTATAAATAAAGTCACCCAATTTATCGAGGTTACTATTATTTTACAGCCTCAACCTCTATAATAGATATGTGAAAAAAGGTATATTGTCTTATTTACCTATAAATCTGTTTTACCAAATCAAATTTTCTGTTTAAATTGATTTATTTGTTCTTGTTTCAAATGAGATAAAAAATCAGACACTTTAACGAAGGTCTTATCAGAGATTTTTTGTGAGTTGGCTTCAATCGTCATATGTCCTGGCAATAGTCATGATTACTGCTGGTATATACATTTTGAGGACACTCTATATATTCCTTTTCATACAAATTTTCATTTAATTAATAACATCCAATTCAAATGCAAATGGTAAACAAACTTTACAAACCGCAAATTAAACCCATACGTTACAACCTTTTTATCACACGCGTGTTTTTCCACTTAATATGAAGTATACATTTTTCAGCGCAATAATTATTCACATCCAGCTGCAGTTTAGCTGCAAAGGTGAAGTTGGCAATGCACGTAAATAGACAGGGCGGACCTTTTTCGAAAATTTGCAAAATATTCCAAAACTTTTAAGCATCCCTATAAGGTAAGAAGTTAAATAAAACTTTTCACTTCTTTGCCAAATAAATGAAGTATAAAAGGTCTTTATGTTTTTTCTGAACACTATAATGAAGTCCAGCAAATAATTACATTTACATTTCTTTTTGTTTTAGTTTATTATGAATATTGTGTATTACCATGATCATTATGTTATAATATGCGATATAATAAATTAATAGTATAAAAGTTAAATAATTTATCTGTACTGTGTACTGTGTCTTCTACTGAAGATACAAACAATCTCGTGTTAGGTAGACTATCTGAAGACTAAATACAAATATAATTTAGGTTTACAAGTTATGGGAAAAACATAAACTTCAGTCTTACTATGAGAAGTAAAGTTACTGGATTATTTTTAAAAATATAGAAAAGGTACACAACCATTAAATTTAAAGCCAAAAAAAAAACGTTTTACTTAAATCAGGTGGTTAAATTGGCCACCTGGTAGTACTAAAGTTAAATATATACTGTGATATATCACTGGAGCAGACATTTTGAATAGCTAAAAGATTAAAAACCTTACAGGGTGTTTTATATTAACTACATTAATACACTAACTTCAAGTCAGCAGAGTACTTTAATAAAATAACTAAATAACAATTATCAATTAAATCTAAATTGCCAACCTGAACAATTTATCTAAAATTGACAATCTAATGTTGATAATTAAAATTTTATGTTATTTGAACACCGTCTGTTCAAAATGAATCTTTGAAATATTTAGAATTGCAGAAGCAAAATTCGAAACGGTAAAAGTGTACAGGACATTTTATTCAAACAATTGAACTTTTATTTACTAGGATTTTACGGATCTGTGTAATATTTTCTCGGTAGATATATTCATATTTCGGTATATGTTCATACTCTGCGAAAATACAAAAATGCTAGGACTGGTTGATTTTCTTTTATTTTTGCCCCTATTTTACATATATTTAATTCTTTATAGGATGGCTGAATAGAGCTACACGGATGTAAACGTAAATTGTTTTATGGCACACCTTATTTTTTTAAATATTTACATACCTAACGTTTTTTTAAAAACACAGATATATTTTTGATGGTATATCTCTAATAATAAGGGAGATATGCCCAATCAAGTGTGCTTTAAGAGCAATATTTGAACATCGATTCGATGCTAGGCTACAAGAATTACAAAGTCTGTGTGCAACACCAAAAATAAAATTTTATTTCTTACTTTACCGTCGCATTCGACCTTTTTTGTTTATATATTTATCGAATTTCGATATCGAAGATATCTTCATATTTATAATTGAGATAACATGCATGAGATAAAGTATGGGTACTTAAGATGAAAAATAGAGCGTATCAAAAATATATTAGGTAATATATTAAAAATATTTATTGTAGAGTATGCAATGTGTGGATGTACCTATGTTGTATCAAAAATTTAACAAACGATTTTTTAAAAGCTTTTATTAATATACAGACTCTTTGAAGAATCTTGATATGTATAATATGAGTGACTTAACAACTAGAACTGCTATATAACTACAACTAACCTTTAGGAAGTACCTTTCTTCCTTTTATAACTTTTAAAAGCTTTGTCAGCAGCGACCATGAAGTCGCATTTTGGTTTCTAGGAATGGTTAAGTAAGATAACTACCGGACGTGCATAAATACAATTTATAGCACGTAGCTATATTAAGTTACTTTGGGAATGGAGAGATAATAATTCGATTTCATTTGAACAGGAACACAAGAATTTTAGTGCCGTAAAATTATGTAAAGATGAATGAAATTATGAAAGTAAATAGGTAATGTATCATATAACATACGTTAAAAATATTTGCTAATTGTTTGTTCTTACATGTATACAAAATGATAAAATTTCCCACTTATCACTGTAACTCGATACCCGTATATGATTTTTTAACTTCGTCTTCAGGAATGTGACTGTATTTGAAAAAGAACAATGGAAAAGTATCATATTTTTACATCTCTAAGTGTACTCCTCTTTTATATTCATTAAAAATGGACCACCCTCTACATTGAACATTGACTGTATGCATAAGCGAGTTAATAACCATAATAACCCCATTCATCTTTCCATGTGCATGTAAGAGTAACGCCACGATGAATATTGTGTGCTGCTCGATAGAATTGACATGGCAAGACTAAACACAGCAGACAAGAACAATTAAAATTAAGTCAATAATAATCAGGAGCTCATTAAGAGTTGACGCTACGGCAACAACTGCGATTAAACAAACTTTAACGCGGTGGTGTTGGGAGACTTTCAGTACTTCTGCTCTTACAGAGCCGCACAATGTCAAATAGTGTACGCTCATATATAATGTGGAACCATATTTTGTATACAGGAAATAAATGAACTGAAGCTAATAAGAATATCAAGTCAAATCACACATCAAAACCACCACCAGGAAAGAAGAATTTATTTTTATAATACTCGTATTAGCAAATTGTAGATAGATGAGATACATCTGGTTTTTTTTTCAAAATCAAAATATATATTTCCGTTGCCGATCACAATGATGAGCACAATAGACGGAGACTTGTGTGGGAGAGGAAGCAGCATATTATTATTTTGCGGGTGCATCCCACATAATCAACATAAAAATATTCTCGGCGCATATAATGAAGCTGGTAATTAAGGCTTTTCGCCGGAGCATATAAAAGAAATTTAGTACGGTCAAAATAAAAGAAAACTGCATTTAGTTCACTGATTTTCTTTTCATGGTTCTAGTTTAATATTTCTTAATTTATTTGTACGCCTATAGGGAGATAACTGCAAGACAGTACCAAAGACATTATTAAAAAGTTGACGAATAAAGACTTCCTCACCGATCAAAGCAAAATTTTCTCTTCAATAGCTAAGAACATTAACCACAGGTTTTTCTCAAGTCAAAATATTTACATAAAGGTCACATTAGCGAATATAATTCAGGAACCACCCCCATCTGGAATATATTTATGAATATCGATTATTCAGCATAATGTGGCGTGACAAAAATCCATTATGACAGACTTCTACACCAATTATGTTAATGTATTATTAATATAACAAGTATAAATACCGCCGCCATATATATAGATGAGTTTGATATATAGAAGCAAAACTGTAAACGTCTTATTGACCGTGCCGATATTATTGCAAAAACTGAGAATTGTATAATTCGTCCATTTTTAACATATAGTTTTATGATAGAATAAAATTTTAAATTATATTTAATCGTACATTATTTCAGATAGAAGCATATCAAGTTGCAAATAGAACACGTGGTCTAGAAATTGAACTAAACCATACACAGATAATAAAAAAATATGTCGCCAATTTTTTTTGTTATAAAGAAACACCATGTAAATTAAACAAAATTCAAAATATACTTATAAAAAGATCATTCAGTTATTGACTATTTACCTTTAAAAATAAACGTTAAATTCCATAACTGCTGCGTAAAATTGGAATGCAATAGAAGGAAAATACGTATATTGCAGGTAGGTATACATTTATAAGACGTGTAAAGTTTATCAAATTAATATCTATGTTTTTAATATTTATATGATTTAAGGATAGATTAGAAAACTTTGCAAATAATGTATATTGAAACCCCCTATAGACATCATAATTACATCACCCACACAAATTAAGTTATTATATTCAGACCTAACGTACGTTTTCAACAATAATTACTGTATTTTTTCATTCCATTGACAGTTCAAATTACCCCAATTATTCGTTGCGGTAGATAGAACAAACCTTTCGTGATAAGCGTTATATCGATTCGCAGAAATTATAAATCATTTGCTTAAAGTAAATGTCATTTATCAGAGTCCGATATATGAAATAAAAGTGTAGTGTATCGATTTCGATGAATTTTCAGAGGGGGTGATAAATCTTCTGTAGGGTTTGAATATATCAGATATCAGCCACGCATAATACAAATCTATGGAAATATGTTTAAAATTTGAAATACTCTTGTACTATACTTGTAATTATCACTAAAATATTATTACCTGTTTACTTTGTGGACTTCATCTTCATAATTTCATTTAGCTTTATAAAATGCTACGCAACTGGAAATCTTAATCTTATTATTCAAATGCCATATCTCCATTCCCAGGGTAACTTAATAGAGCTACGTGCTACAAGCTGCATTTATGCAAGTGCGGTAAGATATCTTATTAATCATTCTTAGGACTAAATTGCGACTTATCGTTGCCGTTGACAAAGCATTCAGAAGCTATAAAAAATAGTAAGGTACCTTGCCACAGTTAGTGTAGTTACATAACCACTCAGAGTTGTAGTTTTACCACAGTTATAACTCGCTTATAATATTATAAAATATTTTACAAGACTCCTCGAAGAGTCTTTAACAAAAATAAAAAGTTTTCAAAAAATCATTTGTTAAATTTATAATATAACATATATATTGTATTTACTAATATATATTAATTATATATAACTGCTTTTTAACAACAATTGTGTTAATTTATGACGTTAAGTGAAATTAAATTTTGTATTCTATATGGTATAATCTACAAAGAAACTGTATACCTAAACTTATTTTTATCGGAAAACACAATCATTATAATACATGAATGAGTAAGTACAGTGAATAACAAATTGTCAGATGTAGGTGTAGCAACAGGAATATTAGGAATATGAAAATAATTTTATTAATTTTAAGCTGTTAAACAATATTTGTATGCTTCGATACTTTCGAATATTAAATGGTCAAAATGTATCACACTACTCCGATTTTATGTCGTATAAGTTGTCTAATTATTTCCATTGATTATTCTGGATGTAGGCGAAAATGTGTCCAATAATTAAGTTTAGGAAAAGATTTGTTAGTAGCTTATTCCAGGAACAGGGAAACAAAATATAAAATTATAAGATTACAAACAAGATTACAAACGAGGCAAATAAATATGAATATATCTATATGGGGTAGTTACAGGACGTGAATTCTTTATGTACAATTTAAAATACTGACTTCTAGGAATATGTACGTTAAAAATTCTAAACGGTTATCATTCTACCGATTATTTTTTAAAGATAGGTCGATATTTTCTGAACACTTTGAATATCAAGTTGGTTAACACGAAGGAAAACTTAATTTTACTCCTTTTACTTTTCCCTTGCAATTGCCTGCTTATAACATGTAACGTATATTTTCTTTACAGAGCTATTAAAGTACTATTACAGGTCATTATGTCCATAACTCACTATAAATATTAAACAGCGTTTTGTTAAGATCATAAATTCACTTTTGGCTTAATGGCTGACATCCAAAAACCACAAACTATAAATTAACAGAAGGCTTTTTCACGATTTCAACAGAAATCAGAGAATCAAAAACTGTCATAATCCAAGAAACGATCAATAACAATTTAATAGGTGCCAATAAAAACAGGAATATGAGTAAGATTATTCTGTGGCTGGTATCAATGTTCCCTGTGATTTTACTCAATTTTACTCGAAGAAATTGTAAATTAAGTTCAATGTCTTCGAGTAAAAAATCACAGGAAACGTTGATGCCAGCCACAGGATCATATTATTCATATTCCTGTTTTTCTAATTTCAGAGTTGACATTTGATATTTTGTAAAAGTTCCGTTTAATATTATTTGGTTTCCACTTATTTTATACTATGTATTTTATGTAGAAATATTACTGAAATAATCGTTTCAGTAAACTATATTTTACAGGTTTTATAGTTGCTTAAATAATTATAATAACTAATACTGCCATTCGTTTCGAATAATAATAACAATATAAAACATAATGCCCTCACTTTCTTACATAAAAATCAACCTATTGCGATTTATTTCTGATAATACAAGCATTTAGGGATCTTAGAATAACGGAATCTTGGCAGCAAATTATCTTTCACTAATCACATTAATAATATCGCCAATGAAGCCTTAAAAATACTGAGGTTCATTGTTTTTAACTCACGTGACCTTAACTCTAGTTTTATTTTAAAATTGCTCTATCAGCCCTTCGTTAGGTTAAAACTTGAATAATCTTCAATCATTTGGTCCCTTCATTATATTGTCTCTATCCATATCTAGAGATAGAAATATGTCTCTTTTCTAGTATAGAGTTCCCTCAAATCGATTTGCTGCAAATATTTTTACTGCAACATTTTTGTATAAACTGTTGCATAATACAATTAAATTGCAGCACAATATTGAGTTTATTAGAATTTAGAATGCCTCGACTTTATTCACAGCAAAATTATTTATTTTACTTGTTTATTCCCAGAACTAATATTAGAAAGTATTAACCACTATATCATATTTGAGATAATTATAACAACCTACGAGAGAACCTTGACATTTGTAACTGCAATGTAACTTTTATAAAACAGCTTTACTTTATTTTATTTAGTAATACATTGTACAATTCATTTTAGTTTACATATTATTTATTAGTTACGGATTATTTGTATAAAATTTTTAGAGTTCTGTGTTCCTGTCCTGTAATTGGTTTAGTACTATTGGACAGTGCATATCTATAATAAAATAAAATAAAAATAAAAATTGGAATATATAATAATCAATGTATCCGGCGTTCTAAATGGCGCATCCGCCAAAACTTAGAAAAACATAGACGATCAACAAAAATCATTGACGAAGGAAAGAAACACCTCTGTAATATACCTACATAGCTTAAACCACATCGACCTTCCTCTAAGATTATATATAGATTGTCTTAGGACTTTTATTTTTTCAAACTTTCGTAAGCTTACACACCGAAGTCTAACAAGATTATGTCGAGATCGGCCCAGTAGTCACGATAAGTAATAAAATTAGTGTGGTCTCTTCCGCGTTCCTTATGTATTATTTCCTTAGGAAAGGGACAGGTCGTGGGTAAGAATTATTGTATAAACCCTTCTCAATTATTATTAAAGTTAGCTAGTTCATGAAGTTCCCAGTTCGTATACAATTGCCAAAGTCTTGACAAAACTTATACAAATTATAAACAGTATACCTATCTAAAATTTATAGATTGTGTCACGACAATGGGCCTTTAGCCGTACTAAAAATTTGAAAATTTATATACGTGGGGTGTATATAGGTATATGGGGTCATCATAAAATAAGGGGTATACTTTAAAGTCTTATATAAAACAAAAGAGTTATCGTGTCAACTGCTGATACAAGTGTCAAACGTAATCATTGCGATTTAGAGAATAGTTCTCAAAATAAAATTCACGTAAACATAAATTGAAACGATTTAAACCTTAATAACATATGGATCTACAAACGAAAATTGATTTAGTACAATGTTATTACGAATGCGGCAGAAACTGCACTGCTGCATTACGAAAATTTTGTACGAAAATTGGTTCGAGAGTAGGGCCCTATCAAATGAAAGTGTACCGTAATTTAATTAGCAAATTTGAAAGATCAGGGTTTGTAATTGACCTACCGAGATCAGGAAGACCAAGGATTAGTAATGTCCAAGTTGCAGAAGTTCTTTTGGGAAAATCAAAACATAGCCAACACTAATCCCTTAGCAATCAGTATTGTGAATTCGATATCAAAACGATTACAAATGCCATACACCACAGTTTGGAAAATTTTACGGAAAATTCAAAAAATTATCCTTATAAACTTAAACTCCTGTTTCAATTAAATGATCCAGATTTTCCTATCAGATATGATTTTTCTTTACAAATATTGGCTCAGATGGAAATTGAACCAGAATCTCTCCTTTATCTCGTATTTTATGGACAGATGAGGCCCATTTCTCTCTAAATGGTGAAGTCAATACTCAAAACTGTCGAATATGCCATTGCCATTGCCATTGTCAACAGACAATCTACATAAAATCGTTCAGGAAGGTCTTCATGACAAGAAAGTCACCGTTTGGTATGGTTTCACATTTAATTTAATCATTGGACCATACTTTTTTGAGGAGATACAGAATGGAGAGGCCGTATTTGTAACTGTTACTGGTGAACGATACCTGTATATGTAATACGATACCTGTATATGTAATACGATACCTGTATCTGATACGAAAATCTATGATTGATATGATTTTGTTAAATGTTAGTTTTTCGAACAAAATTGCTGATGGAAAACTTGAGTTAAAAAGATTTATCTACAACAGTAAAGCTCGAATGTTTTTGGCAAAATAAGTTAACTAACGATATTTGTCATTATAAAGTGATGTGTACCTACGATATATTATAGAATCATATAGTTTTAAAGAAGCAATTTTAAACGATGATAAAACAGCCCTATTTCATTGCTGTCAAAGTGACAAAAATGTCACTGTCTGATCAACATTTTTATACACGAGTAAATTTATCTCTTTGAAAGTGATTGTAGCTATGGAACAATCGCAATGTTTTGTGTATGAGGGAGATAATCCACGAAAATATATAATACTGTTATTAAATATGTTATTGTCAAAAATACTTCCCACTGAAAGGCGAGAAGCATTTGCGTACAATGTATGATTATTATTTTAATCTTCATGAATCTCCACATATCTTTACTCTGATTTATCTTCCTATTGTGAAATTTCTAACCTTAAACTGATCCATTCTGACTCAAGTATGTATATCTATTTATATTTTAACTCGCTCCACAACTGGAAAGTAAATAAGGGTACTTTGAAGCATGATATTTTTAAATAACTACCCACAACCGGAAGAATGTGGAAAATCTCCCAATCCCAATATTTACATATTTTGCGAGAGGTGCGTGCGTGGATCAAACAAATTTTGACATTATGCGTGAGCCGTGTCTGTATTCCCTCTTGAATTATGTCCGTCATATGCTGATTTGAGTTGAATTCGAGTTTTATTACCACAAGGGGAATGTTACTCTGCTATTTGACACTTTTACAGCTAATCAAAATTATGTAAATGTGGCGGGGGCTCTAAGAAGCGTGCAGGTAATTTTTACGGAGAAAGTAGGACAGTATGCTAATGTCATTAGTTTCAGCAGAACATAATACAGGTACGGTGAATTCATAAATGTTCACAAGCCACGTGACCAGTGACTGTTTTTAAAACAGTAGGTAAGTCTATTTACTTGCTTTAAAGTCAAAGCCAGAATTAAGCAAAATGCAATGACCGGGAACAGAGTCACATTTATTTCTAAAGTATTCTTATTTAAAACAGGAAACGTATTAATTACCTTATTTATCCATTTTTTACTTGTCTTTAAGGTCCCTTATCCCTATTTTACTTTATTAAAACAAACACAAATGTTTAATTTGTGTTTTGCTTAATAATATCAACGAATTTCCAAATATCTGGCAACTGCGAAAGTCGTAAAGTTGACGACAAGCTGTTCATCCTTATTTAACATACATATTCTTGTATTTACGCTTTATTTTCTCTGAGCTTCAACGACGTTGATTGGTCGAATCAGGAACCAATAAGCGACTGCGCTGGAGGTAGTAGGGAAACAGTGGCGTGACGTTGGGTTATTTCACGCGCGTTTCTTAACGGTAAAAATTTGTGGCAAAATTATCAGTGTATTTATTCTTTGTGTCAGTGTTTCTACTTATTTGTGTTAGTTAAAACTGTTAGTTAAAAAAGTGCATATACTAGAATTATTCTATATAATAGTATACGAATATATATTAACTGAAATGTGCCCAATGGTAAAACAGAATACGCACACCCATGCATCACCGCATTTTACCAGATCGGCGATGTCATTCCACTTTGCTTAATTCTGGTTTTTACTGTAGCGTCTCAATGTTAGTAACTTCTAGTATTATGTTAGTAAATAACTAAAATAATAAGAAGATTACATTAAAAGGCAAGGTTGCGTTTTATGGAATGCGATTGGCGTTAACTTGTAATTGGTCATTTAAAGCAGCCAATCAGCGATTGTTTTATCATGAGCGTCAGAGAACCGTTACGATTGATAACGATATTTGACATTTGGCTTTGTCCATTGACGTCCGCCATCGTTTGTTTTCACCGTGTTTTCCTGTTAGTATTTCTGTAATTCCTTTTGCTTCAATAGTATTAACTAAAAAAACTTCGTATTTTAGTTCAACGCGTTGTCTTTTACTGCGGAACAAGACTCCTGACAAGACCAGAGAAAAAAGGTAGAAGGATCATGAATATACTACCTACTCCTTACAATCCTGCATTGAGCCAATTTTTAAAGTAAAACATTGACTATGATACCTTCTTACCACAAATGTGCAATTGTTAAGATATTTCAAACCAACCATTGCCTTTGCCATTGCCTACTGTTCTCACAAAAAATGTTATCGGTGATATATCGGGAGACGATAATGATCACCAAAATCTACATCAAAGTTGTCTGCTCAAACTGGTAACTTTTCGTATTATATTTGACTCAATATTCACAAGTTCGTTTCAGTTTAAAATCTTCTGAATATTGACCTATAATTAACCTAATTGGCCTATATTGTCCTATAATCCACTGTCGAGGCGATTATAGGTATTGACACTAATTTCAGATTTAGGTAACCAAGAGATTAAATTTAATCGAAAATTTTTTATTTATGGCTAAATTTGATATTAGTACCAAACGATAGCTTCTCAAAAGTTAAGATAGGAATGTACAAACCGTTTTGCTTGGTCTTAAACCGTTTAGATTTTTCAGGGCGTCAAAGTTGGAAAATGTTAATATTCACCTGTCAATACTTCAAAAACAGTTGAAGATAGGTCTAGGACATCCTACATGAAATGTGTTTAGAATTTTATGTAGAATCTAGAAATGATAATTTAAAAAGGTAGGCCCCACTGACCTTTGTAAATAACCAAATTTTCAAAATCGCCCTGTACGTACTTTTTCATATATCGATCGCGGCCCATCCCGGTGGGACACCGCATATAAAGGGATAATTACCAATATTTTAAAGGTTACCGTATATTAACTTTAAATGTTAATATACTTAAGGAAGGAGTTATCTCTTGGTAAAACGGTTTAAAAACTTCTGTCATAAAGAACATCCTGACGCTTTAAATGGCTTTCTAAATTAGACATCCTGAAATCGTAGTTTATTGCGTTGAAGGGAGAGCTGAAAATTATTAGATCAATTGCAACGACTTCCAACCTCTTGCTTTTCTTGATAGTCTCCTATTTTTAAAGTTATGTTACTTTTTATATTTTTACTGAGTCCAGATATATTTCTTGGCACCAACCATTAGAATCAGAAAAGTATAAACCTTCTCCCCACATGAAGCGAATAGTCATATCTCTATAATCTACATCAATTCTATTCGAATCAAACTGTGTTCAGGGAAATGGACATTAAAAATTTTCTTACAAAGGCATCTTCCTCTGCTCCCATAAAGTAAGAAAAAAATTGATAAGAGGAATAAAACTTCTTAAATGCATTTTTTTAGGAATCCGCGATGGTGAACTTTAAAAAAAATATATGAAATAAGAAAAAAATTATATTCTACATGGGTTATTTCATAGACATAAGAAGGGGGAGACAGAATTGTTTACATTTTATGCCGATCAGACATCGTTTTCAACAAAAATCAATGATGTAAAATCTATGCGGATTGCCCTAGATCTACCGCCTGTGTTTGAAAACGAACAGTATATTAATCATATTTATCTGAATTTTTTATCTGTAACTAAGAAAAAATAATATACTAAATATTTATCTCTGTTTTTTAATTAAAATACATAATCTCTACTTTTAAAATTATTTATAATTTCCTAATAACATAAAATTATTATCGTGTTAGGGAAATACTATGGCAATGCTGTACGGCTGTTTTGCTATCAAATGACGCAAACTGACGGGAAATTATGGTTCTTATGTCAAAAGATGACGTTACAATGTTGCTGTGCTGTGTTTGTGATCTTTTGGGATTGTTTATTTATTGGCATTGTTTTTTTGGCAGTAGAAGTATTTAGAGCCTTTTATAATCAATCTACAATAGTTCAGCAGTGCATGGTTTGTAAAAAAGTCGACTATTCTAACCACGGACTGGTATTTCGGCGGTAAGTGAGGTTACGTTTTTTTAGCGTAAGCAGTGGTGTTGTTAACTATTATTTCAAGTAAATTATTGCAAAAAATGTTTATCTGTTTTGTATCAAATTTTTGGCATTAAAGCATTTTAGACCACAAAATTATGTAGTAGCGTTGTAATAAAATTATTGTCCAATTCTAGGCTGGATTTCCAGTATTTAAACAGTAAATAATTTTGTTGCACTTATTTAAAATGCAGAAAAATAAACCTAGATGTTTGTTATATTTTAACACAGAATATTATTGTTGTAGCTTTCCTGTTAATCCTGAGAGCAGACAAATGTGGATTTTTTAGTGGTTGGAAAAGATTCCTGAGTTTGAGGAATAAATAATACTGTAAATGCTAGCACAGGGTGTACACCTCATCAGCTGATGATTAAACAAATCCAATAAGATAATACAGAAATTCAAGCTATGAGAGATAAAGTAAAGAGAAAACTTGATCATTGATGATATTGACAATGAATGATTTGCATTCATAAGCTTTGCAGTGGAGAAATGTGTGAATAGTGCTTGACTGCCATACAATAAACAAAAGGAAAACCTGCAGTAGAGAAATGCGTGTATAGCGCTCTACTATGCTCTACTATAGAATAGTTTCTCGAAAATCATTTATATCTATGTCTTCTAAAATGTTACAGGTATCATCCGTTTAGACATGGGCAAAACTTTCTTCGGGACGATAGAAACACAGGAAGGCCGAATATTAGAACCATCTGAGTCACCACCAAGGACAATCATTGAAACATCATTGTAAGTGTTTTGAATTGTTTATATAACATCCTGCTGAGATTTTAATAATGATTTTGTAGAGCATTAAGAATATAGGTCCGAGCAGTAAGTGTCTTATTTGCTCGCATACAAATCTAAGTTCTAACATAAATAAACCTTTAAATTAAAACTTCTTTTAATGGTCCCTAAAAAAAACTGCACACCACTGGTAAAGATAACATCGGACGTGGAGCCTAGGTTACAGCATTGCCATTTTATAAAGCCATCTCCTTCCAACTTATGTACAAGTGTGAAAGTGTGTCTGATTGTAAACAAATGGTGTTTTTCTAATGGAATGTTCTGTCTCCCCTAGTATTATAAGTCTATGGGTTATTTAATATTCTGCAATAAATTTCGATGTCCCAGCTGAGTTACAGTTGAAAGTTTCATTGCTGTTTTCTTGAAAAACGAAGTTCAAGATTGAAATACGTGACTTGAAAATGTAGAACGCTCTATCTAACATTTTAAGTGTAAACTAAACAATCTTTCCAATACATTTATACAGATAGTGTTGTAGAAGTTGATATCCATTTCGTGTAGCTTATTCTACGTTAAGTAGACTCACTTTGTGATAATTTTGTATTTTATGAGTTTTATAAAAACACGGTTAATAATGAGAAGAAACCCAAAAATATATTCAGTCAGAGATTAAAAACGGACAAAATCTAGATTAAAGGTATATTTACCTATGTAGTTATTATACAAATAACTGGGTTGGTTATAAAAGAGGCCCTTGTGCTTTGTGAACTTTGAAGAGTACAGAGTAAGTGAAAGTACTGGGACATAGAAATAGAAATTAGACATAGACATAGAAATTAATATTCCTTTCCCATAGCGCTTTTTACATTCTACAAAACGTAATTATTATAAAATATTTTGATTCGCAACTTTTTAAAACACAAGAAAAGATTGTTGTTTTATTGATATGTCGATCTGATGCAATGGGTGCAATATGAAAAATTTTGAGTTTCAAAAACTAACCTGGGAGTAATATATTAGATGAAAAACACGCCAAATAACATAATTGTGTTACTCTACGATATTTCTAGAAGCTGTTGCCGGATGCATATAATTATACGATAGCAGTAGCCCTATACTCCTCATTTCAATAACAAGGATTAGCCCGGAAGTCTGGGGGCATATTATTATTAACTGAGCTGCATTTGCAACTCAGGAATGACTTACGTTGGTAAGCCTAACCACCTCAGTCCTGGAATGAGGGAAACCTGGAAAAGCCCATTAATTAGGGGGACAGAGTCAGACATCAACCGATGGTAATCTCTCACATTAACACCGAGCTGATATTATTTCCATCCTAGGCATGCACGCCAGGATGATTACCTACCCATCCCTGAGAACAGGTCTTAATATAGGAGTAGATAATTTAATTAAAAATTGTCCGCCAGAAAGGAATATGTTAAAATCTATTTAGAAAATAAAAGTAGTAAATTGGCGAGCTAGATTTGACGCGATAATACCAGCAAGTCGGTCTCCAACGGGAATACTTGGTTTCCAATGACGTACTTAACCATGTCGCATTCAAAATTTCTAGGGGGGGGGTCGAAATAAATATTTTTTGGAATTTGTCTTCAAACAACAAAATATAATTTGTCTATTCACTTTTTTAGTTTAGTTTAGTAGAAAATTCTTAGTTTCGGTGAAAAGACAAAAATTTTAAATTTAAGCAAGTATAAGTATAAGTGAGAGATAAATGAAGCCAAAAAATAAATGTCCAGTAAAATAAAAAATACCACATCACAAATTAAAAAAAAATGGTCTATCGAAAAAAGATCAACATTATCAAAACATATAAAAAATATTTGTAGTGGCGAGATACAGTGAAATACACTGTGCCCTCTATGGGTCTTTGCTACTACCTATCTGACAATTATTGTCTAATTGACAGACAGATAACGGGGCATATTGCCCGTGGAGTAGTTGTTTTCGGCATCTCCTACCAATAATTAAGTAGGATTGTCTTCCTCAAAGACAATAGAGGTCGCTGTAATGGCATCTGCATAAAAGCAGATCGTTATCTGTCTGTCAATTAGACAATAATTGTCAGACAGGTAGTAGCAAAGATTCATAGAGGGCACAGTGTATTTCACTGTATCTCGCCTCTACAAACATTCACATATGCCCCTTAGGCAATCATGTCGCCAGATCATTCATCGATTCCGATACTTATGGCAATCTGATGAGATCATAACAAGATCGAAACCGGTCATTGTCTGGTATTTGGTCTTGATCATGATACAACTACACAGATATGCTCATAACTTTCGTTTGTTTGCGCATGACGTCATTCGTGAGGGAAAAAAGGTAATGCGATGCGAAAATTCTTATGGGCAGTGATATAATTATTTTCGTGTTTATCAATTGTTTTTTCCTCGTAACTGACGTCACTATGCGAATTGGCATATCTGTGTAGTTGTATCATGGTCTTGATGAAGGATGTGGCGACACCCATGGAGATGTTGATGTAATACAACGCCAGTCGGGGCATATTTCCCGTGGAGTAGTTGTTTTCGGCATCTCCTACCAATATATAAAAAATATTTTTAACAAAAAGGCAATGTCTTAAAACAAAATAACGGAACTATATTATGACAGCTATAAGTATATAGTCAAACGGAAACGTAAACAGAAAACATATTGGGATATTGCACAGATGTACAACGTTTTCAGTTGGTAGAACATTTACAGACATACGATATACGAGTATATTATTGGTCATCGCTTCGGAGGGGCAGGAAGGAATGGTCAATTATTGATAGCATGGTCTTCATTCAAACCACAGAATGAACTGATCTGACATCTTTTTTACTGGTGGTGGTAACTCTTGTTAAAAAAAAAGAATGGTACTCGATATTTTGTTTTGTATGGTGATAACTAAAATATTACAATACCTACATTCTATTTGTGAATATTAACTTAAGCTATTTTTCAAATTATGTGACGATGTACTTAGTGTTATGAACTTAGGGGGGGCAGATGCCCCCCTGCCTCCCCTTGGCGACACCCATGTGCTGCCCCAAATATTTTTAATTAACTTTTACATATACCAAGTAATTTCCTCATTTCTATAAACAATTGCAGTTAACAAGTTTTCAAATCAATTTTGTGTCCATGATGTTATTAAAATTTAAATTATTTATAATATAGGTTATTTCCCATATCTCATTATCACCCTGGGTTCATCTAGGTGCCCTGGCTTATTTTTTAAAACTTATTATGTTGCTGTATAATACACATAGCTTACGTTTTATGAACACAGTAAGTTAAGAAAAAAGTGAAAAAAGTAATTTTTCAGATTGGACAAGGTATTCAAATTTAGTTATTTTAAAAAGAAATCTTAAAATAGTGTACACAGTATTTATAAAAGAACCACTTGTGACTTTTTATCTTCATTTCGTAATAATTGTGTTTTTTCAGCGTGGAATGCTTTGATAAGTGGATAACTAATAAAGTTCAGTATAGTACCTCAAGCGGTACAATAAACTGGAAACTCACTTTTTCATTTGATAATAACCGAAAATAACTAACGTCTTGCAAGCTGACGATAGACATTTAATATTTTAATAATAAATTAAACGGGGGAGCATTCCCCTAAACACATGCAAATTTCTTGCTTTCGTACAGCCCCTTTTCGTCTATACACCGTAAGTTTTCAAGCATATCCGCAGAACGCAGGAAAATGTAAATCCTCACTAAGCAGTCCAATGTTTTCCCAAACACTTTGTATAAAGTTTATCAGTATCTTCTTAGTGAACACACCATAAAATCTACTTAACCAAGAGATTAAGTTTAGTCTAGGGAGTAAAAATAAAGGATTAGTCTGAAATCGATAAGGCCGTCCTGTAATACCTTTCCTCTATTGTCCCCACACTCAAATAATATCGGAAAAGCTTTGAACGGAATGAGAAATTAGTTTTTCCCCTCCCGGTGAAGATCTGACAATTATACAAGATGGAACAGAATATTAGACTCTTAAACGTCAAATTTTTTTTCTGTTACCTGTTTTATTAAAGCTATTAAAACTTTCTTATATATGAAAAATACCATAAAATCAAGAATGATGTTCATGTTCAAAAATATTTTAAATCAATTAACTAATATAGGTGAGACAACGAAAAGTTTCATCCTCGTTTATCTGTCAAATGATTGGTTTCCGTGAAAAATACTTGGACAAGTCGATTTTATTTTGACGGGAGACACATTTTTATATTATTGACATGTATACAGGGTGACCCAAGAAGGAGAGGTTAGTAAGTAGGGCGTCGGTTGAGCCTGGGAAAATTTTCAAGACTGTGGGAACGACATTGACCAGGTGAATGAATAACCTTTGTAAATACCTGTTTTCTGTTCCGTACCTAAGGGTACCTATTTGAAATTAGTGTTTCCTTATCGGTAATCGATATCAACTTACTGGGATAATTGTAGATCACCCAATTTCACCATTTCTTTATTTGAAATTTCAAAAAATTTGTAAGTTAGACGGCATATGCCTTTTTCAGTTCTCCAGAGCAATAAAACTGTGAGTCTTGGAGGAGCGGTGCCTAGGGACTTAACATGTACCTGTATCATCGATATTAAAAGTTAAGGGTGTCGCATCAAAGTTAAATCAACCCTCTTAATATCCATAAAAAATAATTGAGCAAATATATTATCCTATTATCAGTAAAAAGTTATACCTTATAATTCGAAATCTTAACAACAGGTCGTATCATTTTCGTTAAAAAAAATTACATTAATCCACAAAATCAATTAAACAACCTACGTCCACCAAATAACATGGCTATTTTTAAATCTATTTTTTGTATAAACCCTCTAATGCAATAGATGATACTAGACAGGTTGTTGGCTGTTATAGTTGAATTTATTTCTTCAATAAAAAAACCAAAAGAAAATCTTTTTATTTTTTTTATTATTGGAGGACTTTCAGCTCATTTTTTTTTTACATTGATACCTTCTCCGACGTTTCGTCCGAGTTTTCGGACTTCTTCATAGGTTACTTAAATACTGAAAATAATGTTTTTACATGAATAATTAAATTAGATTAGTGACAGAATATTTATCCAAAAGAGTGTTTTCTTACCTACTAGAATCTTTCTATTTTAACTACCTACTACATTATGGTTTTATTTTATTTTTATATGTACTTCATGATTTGAGCAGTGATCTGACTGTTTTAGGTGTCGCCGTCGATGTGTTTCTTTTTGAAAGCAGGTACCTAATTAAGTCAAGTGCGTATGTTAGTGGTTCAGATAGCCTAATATTGATGGTCCGAACGACAGAGTTATTATAAACATTTTCACGACTCGAGAGTGCTATTGAGAAGAGGTTTCGCAGTTTGTTCATCTACTGGGTGTTTGAAAAGCAATTTACTATTGTATGAGATTGCGATATATGCTACTCAGATTCTCTATATCCGTTTGATAATTAACTGTCTTTTTGTTGTTTTGTATTTCTGCCATTTCCAAAAACATACGTTTTTTGGTATTTCTTTCTTTATGTAGTATAGTTGTATTCGGAAAATTAAAGTTGTGTAATTTATTTACGGCGTGTTCAGTTAATGCCGTGCTACATGAATTAGGCGTTGCTATAGAATTTCTAATTGATAACTTATGTTGATTTATACGTTTGTTTAAATACTGTTGGGTTTGTCCTATGTAGCATCTATCGCAATCTGAGCAGTCTACTTTATAAATAACATGAGTTTGATTTAATTTATCTACTGGATCTTTCAGTTTTGAATATAGTTTGTTTTTTATGCTATTGTCATTTCTGTGTGCTAATTGTATATTATATTTACCTAATTCTTTCTGAACTTTTTCTGATACTTGTGGTATATATGGGGCCGATATGTATATTTTGTCTTTATTTGGATTGCTTAGATTTCTGTTCTGGTTTGTGTTGTTGAATATGGGTCCTAAACAGTTAGGTTGTAAATCTATGTCAGCCTGATTTTGATGGGTTTTGTTGTTTATTATATGTATTCTCTTTTGCATGTACTTGTTTATGAATGGTAGCGGGTAGAAATTACTTAAAAGAATGTTTTTAATTTTGATTATGTTTTCTTTGTGAAACTGTTTATCTGATAGTAACAAGGCCCTGTCTACAAGGCTGCTTATAACACTAATTTTGTACTTATTACTAGTTTTAGATAGAAAATTGGTATACCGTCCCGAATTGATGCTTTTTTGATACCAATTGGTTTTAATTGTACCGCCAGCTCTAATTAGAGTCAGGTCTAAGAAGTTTATTTTATTTTCATTTTCTATTTCTACTGTGTATTTAATTTTTCTGTGTTGTTCATTGAATTTCTGCAATATGTAAGATACTTCATTTTTATTAACGCATAGTAGACAATCGTCTACGTATCGTTTATAAAATGCAATGTTATTTGAAAGCGTGGGTATTAGTTGGTTTTCGAGATACTCTAGAGTTAGATTTGCACACACTGCCGATAATGGTTGGCCCATAGCTAGTCCTTCTGTTTGTTTGTAGAATGTTTTATTGAACGAGAAGTATGTTGAATTTAATATGAATTTTATGGTTGATATAAATTCTTTTTCATTTATGTTTGTAAATTGTTTGATAACACTCCATTTGTTTTGTATGGCTTCTATTGTCAAGTCTATTGGTGTATTAGTATATAGTGATGTAATATCAAGAGAGATTAACATATAATTTTCAGGTATATTTACTTCATCAATGAATTTTTTTAACTCCCAGGAGTCTTTGACACTATAAATAGTTTTTCCTACAACATTTGTTAAGATGTTTGATAAAAATTTTGAAAGTTCGTAGTTTGGCGCTTGTACGCAACTACAGAACGTACATATAA
The DNA here is from genome assembly GCA_963924545.1 of Pogonocherus hispidulus. Classification (NCBI taxonomy): domain Eukaryota; kingdom Metazoa; phylum Arthropoda; class Insecta; order Coleoptera; family Cerambycidae; genus Pogonocherus; species Pogonocherus hispidulus. The sequence continues at coordinate 41,952,070 of OZ004698.1, read as the reverse complement.
AAATAAAATAAAACCATAATGTAGTAGGTAGTTAAAATAGAAAGATTCTAGTAGGTAAGAAAACACTCTTTTGGATAAATATTCTGTCACTAATCTAATTTAATTATTCATGTAAAAACATTATTTTCAGTATTTAAGTAACCTATGAAGAAGTCCGAAAACTCGGACGAAACGTCGGAGAAGGTATCAATGTAAAAAAAAAATGAGCTGAAAGTCCTCCAATAATAAAAAAAATAAAAAGATTTTCTTTTGGTTTTTTTATTGAAGAAATAAACTCTAATGCAATATTTGATTGTACTGGAATTAACTGTACAGGGTGTCCAAAATAAGATCCTCTATCCCCTTATCTCAGATAGTATAAAAGGTAGAGAAAAAAGTTAAATACGAAAGTTTTTTGTTTTTAACTGAATTTTTAATTTTTATAACTTTCTTGAATACAGGTTGTTCAGTTTCTCTGATCCAGGCATCAACTTTCTTTTTTTAAATGGGACACCCTATATTCAATTACGTTTTTGAACTCTCCTTAAAATTCTAGGTCGACATTGTTAAGAATACCCTATACCTATCATTTACCATTACGAAGATATTAGCATTTAAAGAAAAAAATTTTTAAAAAACACCTGCTCAAAAAATCTCGCCAAAACAAATAAGACATCCAAAAAAAAGGTAAATAGGGTTTATTTCGCAAACAATTAGACTCAGAAATTACTTGTATGAATCGATATTACCTGATTAATATACAGGGTGTTTTTGACAGATGGCTCAAACATGTATATGTTAAAACTCCAGAAAATCGAAAATCTCTTATGGAACACCCTGTGTATTATTATATTTTTGGATTCTCTATTAAATTTTAACCTTACTCTATATAACTTTCCCTATTCTTATTTTGCTTAGTTTTCAAGATATTGACGAAAATGTTTGGTGCGCTATTTATAAGAGACACATTTTAGGCCCTGTCTTTCTTGGCCAATATTTAAATGGCCCCAGGTACCTTAGGTAAAATATCAGGAAATGATATTCATTACAAACTTGCATTTTACCTTTATTGGATGCCGAAGAAGATGCCAATCAGATCAACTATCAGATGGATGGAGTTCCATGCCACAATACTGCACTTGTAAAGAATTTTATTAAGAACTATTTTGTGGAATGGATAGGGCCAAACGGGAATATCCCATGGCTGCCGAGGATCCCAGATTTAACTCCACTTGATAACTTTTTATGGGGTACATTGAAAGCCTGAGTTTATCAAATTCAGAGTAATAATGTTGATGATTTAAAGATTAAAATCAGGATGGAAATTGAAGCGCTCAATCAAAGTGGTTGCGCTGTAAGAAAACTAGCAGTTATATACACAACATGCATAGCTAAAAATTGAGGACATATTATAGGACACTTGATGTAATTTATTATTTTTATTGTTATTTGTTGATTATTGTTAGTTATTTGTGGTTCAAGTTACAAACATAGATTTGTTTATATTAGTTAATTAATGAAATAATTTAAAAAAATATTAGTTTTTAATAAAATAATATATTCTTAATCAGTATTAAGGTACACTAACTATAATATACCAAATAATAGTAGATATATTTTTAATAATAGCCGATAATGATTAATAGCTGACATTTTTTCCACATTTTCGTCAATATCTTGAAAACTAAGCAAAATGAGAATAGGGATAAAAATAATAAATTACATCAAGTGTCCTATAATATGTCCTCAATTTTTAGCTATGCATGTTGTGTATATAACTGCTAGTTTTCTTACAGCGCAACCACTTTGATTGAGCGCTTCAATTTCCATCCTGATTTTAATCTTTAAATCATCAACATTATTACTCTGAATTTGATAAACTCAGGCTTTCAATGTACCCCATAAAAAGTTATCAAGTGGAGTTAAATCTGGGATCCTCGGCAGCCATGGGATATTCCCGTTTGGCCCTATCCATTCCACAAAATAGTTCTTAATAAAATTCTTTACAAGTGCAGTATTGTGGCATGGAACTCCATCCATCTGATAGTTGATCTGATTGGCATCTTCTTCGGCATCCAATAAAGGTAAAATGCAAGTTTGTAACGAATATCATTTCCTGATATTTTACCTAAGGTACCTGGGGCCATTTAAATATTGGCCAAGAAAGACAGGGCCTAAAATGTGTCTCTTATAAATAGCGCACCAAACATTTTCGTCAATATCTTGAAAACTAAGCAAAATAACAATAGGGAAAGTTATATAGAGCAAGGTTAAAATTTAATAGAGAATCCAAAAATATAATAATACACAGGGTGTTCCATAAGAGATTTTCGATTTTCTGGAATTTTAACATATACATGTTTGAGCCATCTGTCAAAAACACCCTGTATAATCAGGTAATATCAATCCATAGAAGTAATTTCTGAGTCTAATTGTTTACGAAATAAACCCTATTTAGCTTTTTTTTGGATGTCCTATTTGTTTTGTCGAGATTTTTTGAGCAGGTGTTTTTTACAGATTTTTTTCTTTAAATGCTAATATCTTCGTAACGGTAAATTATAGGTATAGGGTACTCTTAACAATGTCGACCTAGAATTTTAATGAGAGGTCAAAAATGTAATTGAATATAGGGTGTCCCATTTAAAAAAAGAAAATTGATGCCTGGATCAGAGAAACTGAACAACCTGTATTCAAGAAAGTTATAAAAATGAAAAATTTAGGTGAAAACAAAAAACTTTCGTATTTAACTTTTTTCTTTAGCTTTTATACATACTTTCTGAGATAAGGGGATAGAGGATCTTATTTTGGACACCCTGTACATTGTACTGGATTGTACACTGACGTAGTTTTCCACATAACACCAAAAGGCTATACTGTACTCGACGTGCATTTCGCCAACCAAGTTGGCATCATCTGGAGATGATTAAAACTGTTTTAATCATCTCCAGATGATGCCAACTTGGTGCAGTATAGTGTTTTGGTGTTATATGGAAAACTGCGTCAGTGTTAGCTTCACACCAAAGGTTCCAACCCCCGCCCCTTCAAGTGTAATGGAATTATAGGTAACAGATGTCCCATTTATATTTTTTAACTAAACAATTATCACTTTTTTCATTATCACAATATACTAGTAAGAACTATAAGTTGAAGGTTTACTGTCCAGTGATGTGTTATTGTTCATGCATATGATATCTTTATGACCATCTAAAACTTTGAACTGATTTCCTCGATCCTCCATCTCAACATTTTAGGTTACGAATATGGCCACCTTAAGCAATGTTGATCAAGGCTATTGGATGAGTTACAAGGTCCGTGATGCTTGCTCACCGCGTAATGTCTTGTACGATAATAAATTCATACAAGCTGCATAAGCTTAAGTTTGTGTAGAAGAGAAAACGAATCGGAGCTCCTTTGTCTATACGATTACATGCAAGGAAACAATGCATACGTCAAGACCAAGTGAGGGTTGAGAAAATATTGTGATTGGGATCTGCTAATTTTCTAGCGTCTGATTAGCCATTGTCTCGGAAATATGTGATGTTAAATATAAATAAAAGATGCCTTCTGTCATTAATTGGAGAGAGTAGATTATTCAAGTCGGTCGAGTAAGTAAGAGAAGTTACCTTAAAATAATTATTCTAGTTCAGGATTCATCGTTTTTTTTTTCGCCCAATCTACAGCAAATTGAACAACAAACACAAATCACTAATGAAACATTTTAAGTAGGCCATAACGTACACTGTTGTACAAAGTCTGCACATCGAGATTTAAAAAATTACCACGTTAAAAAAAAACTTCTTTCGCTTGCTCCGTATTCTATTTAATATGTTTTATACAAATTGAAAGTCTGATTAAATATAAACAATAAAGCCTCGATACTTATCTAAATAATGCGGTAACAAAATATTTAATAACAAACAGAAACGTAATACTTAGACGCAGATATATACAACGAAATTTTTCTCTCCACCCTGTTATATCAGACTTTCTTCAAACACGATGAGTTTTTCTCTATCAGCAGTAACAAACTTGTAAGGATTGTCGAAGATTATAAGGCTATAACTTAAAAGGGACTGTCTACTTATTTGGATTTTCTAGCTGGTAAGAATTTTTATCGATACAGACAGACTATAGGGGACACTCCTCCAGACACTTAAATTAGGAAATAATTGCGATTGGCAAATCGGACAGCGGAAAGTTGTTAAGGACAATTAATGGATAATTCGTGATCAAAGAGCAGTTTTGTATAATTGCTTCATTTTTACTAAAGCGTCGAACGTTTTCAATCTAATTCAGAACCTTTTCATATATTAAATACTAGACATTTACTCAACAAATTCTGTAGGTAAAACACATTTTTCTCAGGACATAGTTTTACATATGTTAAAACTAATTTTATATGTAACGTTCAGAATGAAAGGCTCACATATACAGGATGTTCCTAAATGTCCACGATCCAAATTATCGTGTGTACTAAATTTCCTGGTTTTCGAGATACAGGGTGTCAAGGTTTTTATAATTTTTTTTTTTTTATTAATATTTTGAAAACTCTTCCGCCGAATTGGATGAAACTCGGTATGTTGGTTTGAAGTAGTAAGGGGCTTATTTTAACGTGAAAAGACTAAAATTGTTGGCACCAGTGATGTCCAGGAGAGTAACCTAATTGAAATTTACGAGAAAAAACATTGGACGCCACTGGTTTCTTATAAATTTTGGATTTTTCTAGCTGAAGCAATTTCAAATATAACTTTATGTCTCTTGCACTTTTTTCGTACCTTGCTTCTTTATCAATAAAAAATAAAAATTATTGCAGTGCATGTCTTAATGTTTATTATGTTAAAAGTAAAAAAAACTGGGATATCCCCATTTTTATAGCAGGAATTTAATATCTATAAACACTAGAAAAAAATAGATACACGATACAAACATAAATAATAACTACAAACCTTGATACCCTGCATCTCAAAAACAAGGCAATTTAGGACACACGTTTATTTGGAGTCTTTGTCATAAAATTGGACAAGGAATTAGCGCCTATAGTATGTAGTGACATTAAAGAACGCCCTCTATGTTATATTATAAGGATCTTAGGCAGGTACATATAATTATATATTTTGAAGATATCGCATGTATATTCTATAACACATAATAGGGGAGTTTATAATTTATACTCATATAATTATATACTTTTTACCAACTTTTTCTTGCAGTTTTTTGTATCACAAATAAGTAGAATGATTTATTTTTAGCCAAACACAATTTAAATTTACCATCAAATGACAAGCGAGAAGCGGCACCACAAATTTGATTTTTATGTTGCAAACATGCCAGGTTCGATTGACAAAATTATTTTTTTCTAAGCCTATAATAAAAAATATTCATACATAAGTACGTTGCGCACGTTTTTTTCCACTAAGAACTGTTACAATTTAAATCTAGCAAAATGATGATGCAATGATTGCCAATGCATCCACAACTTTATTCTGAGTAGTGAAAAATTGAGTAGTAATGCCTGTAGGTGGGCAACATAAAAAATCTATACAATGTAAAAACATCTGGTGAAACATTTTATTCTCTATGGTGAGAAATTGAGATTTTTAATAGTAATATTTAATAACCTACTACTATAAATACATAACTGAAAAAAATTGTTCCGAACGGTAAAAAATCGAGTTTTTGAATATAATTACTAGAGTAAAAGATTTGAATGAGTAGGGGAAAGGATTAATACTATTAATAGTAGTCAGAAAAAATGTGGTAATACCTAAATATACAAGATATACTTGAAATATCTTGTGATAAATTCGAGATTTGCAATAAATAGATACAGGTCAGTAAATTAAGTACACCCTAATCCTAGAAATTCTGCATTTTGGCATTTCTGTCCTAGATTTTGACGTCAGAGTGTTGAAGTTTTTGTCCCTATTCACCTATTTGAACATTTTATAACGTTTGAAAACAGTATTTGTCTTCTAATTTGATATTTTCCTCATTCAAATAAGTACACATACCTATGTGTCGAACTCGAAATTTTCATATTCATTAAGACCATAACAGCAGACCATAAAATTGTAATAGACAAAAAAGCTGCTTAATTTTGAATACTTAAACTATAAATAAAATTAATATGAATGAACGTATTGTAATTACTCACTGCATGCTTATCTTTACTAGATTTCTTGCCTAGTTTTTTGCACTGACACTGGCCGTTTACGATTACTTCCAGAATCACCAATAATAATTAATTATTATTTGCTAACGCACGCTGTATTTACATACATTTAAACTTGGAATATTGCAAAGGAGAACTTTGAACTTTAAGCTACACACTTCATCTTAACATTTTGAATTACTCGAAAGTTGAAGATGTTTACTAGAAAAACAACTTCACACCCAGACAGACACCGGCTTCGATAAACAATCGCTCTGTCACACTACTCTGCGTCGGCGCCAGAGTAATGTGGCTGGTTTAAGAAAAGCAACTCTGAGAACGGCAATTATTATTAGATCGAATTAGAAAACAAATAACGGTCTTTGGAATAAAGTTATAATATATAAGTACTTTCACATGTTGTCCCTACTATTTATTTTTGTCTATATTACAGACAAAATGTGTATATAATAGGTAGGTAATGTATAGATAATGTCTATACATTATTTTTAAGAATACACATTGATGAATGAAGTGTGTATTCGTACATTTATAGATTTGAATAATACCTACCCTAAATTTATTATATATACAGGGTGTTCCACGGTGACGAGACATTAGACATATTTCAGAAACTACTTCGATTTTAATTTTGAAAATTTGGGCAATAGTGTTTTCAGGCATGTCCTTCTCAACTAAAATAAAAGCGTCCACATAACGCTTCCAATTATACCGGAAGTTGATGCCATCCCCGTTGTTTTACATGGAACACCTTGTATATTATTGTAATTTTGAACTCTACGTGACATTCTCTACACATTTCATGCAGGATGTCCTATACCTATCTCCAACTGTTTTTGAAATATTGTCAGGTGAATATTAATATTTTTCAACTTCGACATCCTGTAAAATCTAAACGGTTTGAGATCAAGTAAAATGGTTTGAACATTCCTATCTTAACTTTTCTTAAGCTATCGTTTGATACTAAGTTCATATTTAACAAAGAAAATTTAATCGATTTTTTTTTATTTCTGAATAAATCTGATATTAGTATCAAACGATAGCTTATGAAAACTGAAGATAGAAACATGTGCAAACCGTTTTGCTTGATCTCAAACCGTTTAGATTTTACGGGTGTCAAAGTTGCAAAATGTCAATATTCACCTGTCAATATTTCAAAAACAGTTGAAGATAGGTATAAGACATCCTACATGAAATGTATTTAAAATTTCACGTAGAGTTCAAAATTGCAATAATGTTTAGGGTGTTCCATTTAAAATAACGAAGGTGACATCAACTTCCGGTATAACCTGAAGCGTTAGATACACTCCATTATTTTAGATGAAAAGGGCATACCCGAAAACACTATTGCCCAAATTTTCAAAATCAAAATCGAAGTAGTCTCTGAAATATGTCTAATGTCTTGTCACCATGGGACACCCTGTATATAACAAAAATGTTCAACAAGTGATGTACAAAATGGAATTTAATTTCTACAATATAACTGTCATTTAAGAGTTATTCCATAGGTACTAAATTGTATAATTCTGACGTAGTTTTGCACGTAACACCAAAACACTACACTATACTCGCCGCGCGTTTCACCGACCAAGTTGGCATCATCTGGAGATGATTAAAACTTGATGAGTTTTAATCCAATCTCCAGATGATGCCAACTACTTGATTGGCCAGTATTTTTTTGTTGAAATTTTAAATTTTGTTCTTTGGCTCTATAACACATCCTTTTACCTAAACTTACTGATATGGCTGAGTAGAGAATGGCAAGACCTTTTAAAAGAGCTGTCGCATGACACACATTTGTATTTAAAAAAATGATCGATGACCTTATCACTCTTAAACAGGTGAAACTACATGTAAAATAAATATTCGAGCAAGACGTACTTTTAAAAATAAAAATTGATCTCTTTCAGTATTTTTGTCCAGTCACCAATTTACGAAATAATGAATTTAGGTATTCCAATCATTTGCACCATACCTACTGTAAATGCATTACCAATAGATGAGATATGTACAGAGACTTTCCCCATTTTTTTAAGATTTACTTAAATATAACATGTTGATTCTAACAACGTAAAAAAAGCATTATAAATGGCAATATCTCGGAAGTGTTGTGGATATAAATCAATTTTCAGCCATTTGGACCCCCCCCAATCAATTTTTTAGAAGGGCATTTGAAGTGTCAGTCACAAGAGGCGGGCTGCAGGATCTATGTTCTTCGTCAAATTGTGACAGCCGAATTTAAAAAATACTGTTTATAAGAACAGGGATAAATGGATCAGAAGAATTTGAAAATGCGATAAGAACAGCTTGCGACGGAGCTCCAGCTGTCTGAGTGTTTGGACGCGTGGAGGAATGCGTGAACTAGCGACCTGAATTGAATGCATAAGTTTCGGGTTTTTCGTCTGTTTGGTAAATGTGGCGTGTATGATTCTTTCATTTGTGATCCAGGAACTGTATACGAGGTGTTAGCGTGAAACCATGGAATATCACAATCTCTGTTTTTTGGTCTTATTAGTCGTAGAGGTATTGAAATAAAAAGGACACTTTCTCGTAGCAACTTTTTAGGCTATATCGAATGGCGTGAATAGTAGGTAACATTTCGTCTTTCAAGAACTATCATTAACTTCATTTTTTCTAATATGGACCCATTAATCACATGCTATAGTTTGTTTACTGTTCCATTAACTGTTCATTGTTTTTAGTTTATTTTTGTCTTGTTAATTGTTTTTTATTTTTTTTTTTTTTAATTAATGAGTTTTGATGTTCCAGATGAGTTTTCCACGTTCAAAACGTTTTTAAACTATAGCATATGATAAATCATTGAACTCAGAAGGAAAAATGATGTCGAGTGACGTTAAACTATTAATAGATACGTATTAGAAAACATGAAGATGATCATGGTTCCTAATAGACGAAACGTTACTTAAAAACCCTGTTTAGGCCATTCGATAGTGCGTAAAAAGATGCTGTATCTTTTTTTATTTCGGTAGCTCTTCAAACAAACCTGAAATTTTCGAAAAACGAATTTCCAAAATTTCGATTCTTTTTCAAATATTTCAAAAACTAGTCATGACACTAGGCATAGATTTTCTCGAGGCATATTATTGATCACCAAATTATGCAACCATGCTCCAATTTATGCTATTGCATCCAATTTGAACACACTGTATATTTTAAAAATTAAAAATAATTATTCTTCCCTGTTTTTTTTTTTTAAACAACTCAAATATACACCTTTCAACAAAACTACAGTCTCTACTAACGATTTTCTTAAAAAATCCTACCTTCTTGTTGTCTCGGAACTTCAACCACCCGGCTATGACAGTCTGATCCGGTGTCCCAGGCGTCTCAGTGAATAGCTGCTCCCCCTCACCGTCCGAATCCGTTAGGTCCTCCGCGTGGTGGCTCCTGATGCTCCTAGCCGGCGAACTGCAGCAGGAGTCGGTAAGCCTCCTGGTGAGGAGCGGAGAATTGTAGGCGCTTTCGGACATCTTTTGGCACTTTGAAGTTGGGATTCGTTGTGATATAGCACTAGTCTTTTATTGGATCTTGAATTGGTGTAGTATTAAGTAGCTGCAAAAAAGTAAAATTAAGTAATAATCCAACATTTTAAAAAAATGAATAAAAAAAAACTATTCGTATAATATTACTCCAGTTGGTTACATACAAAATACGTTTTTAAGAACTTTTATAAATAATGTGTCTACAAACATTATAAATTAATGGATGCAGTATACAGGGTGGACCAATAAAAAATGTCTACCTTGAATAACTTTGTATACAAGTTTTTTCAAATAAATTTCAGACACAGGTCAATTTTTATTTCAAGGGGGACATATTTCCATATTATTGACATTTATACGGGGTGTCGCAAAAAAGAAACACACTGCCGCAACAGATACCACAACTTGTATTTTTTAAATGGAACACATTTTGTATTTTTACAGATTTGGATAGAACGTCCTCTTACCAATACATTGATATAGGGTTTGACGACATAGATCTAATAGTAAAGGAGATATACATAAAAGAGTATTCCATAATCATAATGAGTTAGAAAGAGAATATTGATTAGTTGCTAGGCTACAAACGTTCTTATGGAACACTATTTAATGTATATCTCCTTCACTATTAAAGATAGATCTATCGAACCCTATTCGTTAGATAACGTTCTATCCAAATTTGTAAAAATACACAGGGTGTTCCATTAAAAAATATAAGTTATGGTATATATCTCTTTTTTGGGACACCCTGTATAAATGTCAATAATATGGAAATGTGTCCCTCTTGAAATAAAAATCGATTTGTCTCTGGAATTTGTTTGAAAAAACTTGTATACCAAGTTATTTAAGGTGGAAACTTTTCATTGGCCTACCCTGTATGTATACTTGTCTATACAATACAATTTATATTTGTATAATTTATCTATATTTTGGATTTGAGTATTCCCTTTATAGTTATAGTTATACTATATACTAGTTTACTATTATGATATGGCTATATTATGAATTTTATTAGACAGAAGTATACTTATAACTATTTATGAAATATATCTTTTCCCATGATAATCTTCTGTGTGTATCATATTTAAACCCTATTTTATGTACTGAAAGCAATAATGTCAATAACTTTTTTGTGATACAACTGTATGGTTAATTGTAGTTTGTTTTGGAAAAAATAGTATACACGGAAAGAAATGTTTTGAAATATTTATTTTTTGGATAACAAGGTGGTAATTATGTTACATTGGAAATGTTTAAGATCGTATACTTATGGGGACCAAGTTAGGAGTATTCGTTCATGGCTAAAAAAGACAACGGTGTCGCGATCGAGTGAGGCAATGGAGCATATTAAACTTATACCATCCTTAGAGCATGTCTTGGGGCATATGTGGTGTGATCTACAACTTTTTTTAGTAAGATATTTTTTTTAAATAGCGATAGAGTGCGTTATTTGCACAATTCGAAAACATGTGTTCCTGAGTACCTACCTCGCGATTAAAAAAAACGGCTAGACTTATCGCCCTGAAATTTTAACCACTTATGCACAAATCCTAAGCACTTCGAATGGCATAAACCTTTTTTTGGTCAACGGTCGAGTTTATCAGAGTGAAGTATTACGGCGCGGTCAGGTTTATAGCGCGAATACTGGTACCTTTATAGATCTCTACCCCTAAAAAGAAGCGAATTAGACCGGCGATTTTACTCCACTAATATAGACAGTGCAGCGCTCCACCAGCGAGCGGCGTGAAGAGTAGTGGGGAGTGTTCAGTTATAATACCGTACTCGCTTAGTGAAGTAGCGTACCTACCATTTGATAAGACGATCGGCACGTTTATAATTACGTTTTATATATGGTGTTCATGGTTTCATTTCCAATGACTCCGATGGTTGCAAAGATTTTGAAATCCTTGCCTTTCTTTTGAAAATCTGTGAATTTTTTCCGTGATTATGACTATAGTTTCTATAAAATAATTGTCATTCTTCAAAAAAAAAATAGTGGCATCCTATTATTTTACAGATTTTTTTTATAAACAATAAAAAATATATCTGCCGTAGCAGATGCAGGAACGATTTCTTAAGTAATGAAAAGTACGTAAAGAATTGAGTTCCCAACTAACCTCATAGTAAGACTTTCCAACTGTTATTTAGTAATTCATCTTATAAATGAAATAATCTAGCTAAATAATGTATAAATACATTTCTTTATTCCTCATTTCTTCCTGTGTTTGCCCCTGAACTTCAGTTTCAATTTCCAGCTTTAATTATAACCCTCAGTTTCGTTTCGGGTTTTTATGGCCTCCTCCAGTTATTTGAACCCGCCAAACGTATTTTCAACTTCAACAAGTAAAGTAAAAAATATATGGATGGATTTAATAAGGTTTAAACAACCCATGGGTGGTTGTGAAGGGAGATAAAAAGGCGAGACACATTTTGTGAAGGATTAATTATTAATTTGGATTTATTATTTTCAATATGTATTGGACTAAGAGTGGAAACGTGTCGTGTGTAGGTAGATTGTAATCCTTGGCTTAAAATACAAATTATTATATAAAAAAAAAATTTACAAACCATAAAAATCTTAGTTTAATAATCATGTTTAGTTATCTGAAAACGATTCCAACTATACTAATCATTACCTAATATTTTTAACAGGTATGTCCTGGTATTCTCAGATAAAGCATTTTATTATACAAGCTGTTTCATAATAACAACTTGCTAATATTGAAGGAGGTTATTCTTGGGTCCATTTTTAGAAAAAGCTTCATATAAACATATGTCCCAAAAGTCTTAACTTTTGAACATGAAGATATTACACATTTTCATGGTTAATAATATCGTACTTATTTTATGTCTTTATAAAATGTAACTTCAGTTTTAATATTATGAAAATTTATCCAGATATTTTACTACAGATTATATATTGTACCTAATAAATGCATATATATTACTAATTTCAGAGCTGATGGTAACTTTCAGAATACACGTGAGTATGAGATAGTCAAGTCAGTATCTTATTAAATAGTTTCTGACGTAGGCAAATAGCTTCAGGCACGCGTCAAATGTAGGCGTACGATATGATATGTAATCATTATACTATAGTACAGTCAATTTTTCACAAATAAATTGTATAGTAACAGTAAATAAATAAATAAATATTAAACATATTTTTCTAAATGTGTTATTATATGTAAAATTTCATAAACAAAAAAATGTTATGCAAATATATATCTCCAAAATATAGATAGATAGATATAGTTAGAAAATACGGTTTTTTAAAATATCTTTATTTTATAATTAATTGTATTATATTTAATTATATTTATAATTAATGTAATATACGTTTCAGCTGCGGACAGTTCATTTCAGCTGATTATTTGAAAACGAAAAAGTATCTAGAAAACCAAAGAAATTGCATGTTTCCAACAACTGATATTTCCAAAACAGAATTTTTTAGATTAATTTTTGACTTAAACTACAGGAATTATGTAGAAGGGTGAAAATAAATATAAAATAATTTCTGAAACGTATAGTCACTGTACAGTAAACTAATTTTGGTCTAAATAACTTCCAGCAAATATTTGAAAATAAATCGACAAATTATGCGGGATCTATAATCACCTTTACAATATGCTGCCTCCACATGTAAAAAAATTGGCATATACATATATTATAGCATATTTAAAAAATTATTAAAAATTTTATTATGTAATTTGTTGTGTGTATGTAGTGTTATGTACTGAATTTTAAAATGTTATCCCAAAATTTTAACCTTACTGTGATTGTTTATCAAGAAAAAGTTGGTAAATATAAAACTAGCTATGTAACTAATTTAATTGACGAACATTCATATTATATGGCTACACTGATAATAAAGTATTTATCCATCTATCTATCTATGTATTATTGACATTATTTAAGTACTATAACACTGACGTAGTTTTCCACATAACACCAAAACATTATACTTCACTCAACACGCGTTTCTCCAAACAAGTAGCCATCGCCTGGAGATGATTACAACCAAATGCTATAATCTAATTTATATTCTATTATCCAATTTATAATCGATTTTCAATTGTATATTTGACTCTGGTAGAAAACAACTACTTTGATAGTTCAGTTAGCACTTCCTATGTTAACTAAAAGATTAGATGTAATGTACATTAATAACTAACTGTTATCTTGTATGTTAAAATTTAGTTTAAATGGAAAAGTTCGATGTTTCGACGTTTTTGCTCGTATTTAGTGTACATAGGTAAATTGAAAGATTTAAGATGGCATACAAAGTGGAACAAAGATCTATGAGAGGCGAAAAATATACTCTACAACAACTCTCAATTTTCTAGTTTCATGCCGCATTGAGCTCTATATGGAATTTCTTTCCGTAGTTAGCACGAGGTGCCCCCGTGAACTAGTTCACCCAAAACAATTTTTTTATAAATAGAATGGGACTTATGCTACAAGATATCTGACAGTCTGCAAAGGAAAAAAACTACGCAGCTACAGGATATACATCTAAACTATAGAGTTTTTCCTCCTTAGTATATTGCATCTAATGGAAAGGATCAAGATGGTATAGATTTGGAATATAAATGTGGATAGTTCAGTACTACGCAACTCAATTTTGAATGTTCATGATGTTTATCTTATAGAGACTATGACATAAGTTTTTCCCCACGCAACAGATTTATACAGATTTTTATTTACTCGCAGTAGATACAATTAGAATATAAACATAAATCGTTACCTGGAAATGTATTATGTATAAACCAGTTTCCTGTTCTTTCTGTTTGTCTCATTTCGGTGTCTGAGAACATTTTAATATTCTGCCTTGCTACAGGGTATTATTCATTTTTTCATTTTCTCAGACCTCAGGGAAACAAAAATGTCTCGCTTAATATTTATTCGAGGCTTGAAGATTTAGGCAACTCCCGTACACCAGAAACTTCCTCAGAAAGTTTCAATAATAACTTTTAAAGTTATTGTGCTCGCGAAGGTTGGTCACTCGGCGTCCTCAAGAGCTTCTCTATCAGAACTTAACGACACAACAAAATAGAAAAATCGCAACAGAAGTTTCTACTAACGAAACATGAACTAAATTTTAAAATTTTGCAACGTTATAAGTTTGAAAGCAGATTTTAATATATCTGCGGTTTGCAAGAGTTTTTGAAAATCAATCAGCGAAGTTTAGAATTCCCTTGTGGTCATAAAATGCTTTTAAACGGTACGGGAAATACTTTATAAGAATTTACGTAAAGAAGAAACTGCTCATCGTTTTTCTGAAAATTTATTTGACGGTGTTAATTACTTTAGGATATACATATAATAATTTTCCAATTTATTTCTATTTAAATAGTATACAGGGTGTCCATTTATAAACTGACACATTTTAACTGCTTATAAGTCGAGAACGATAAATGATATCGATGTGCGGTTTTCACAGAACTTCATCAATTTTTTTAAAGTTTTTTTTGACAGTGTTGCCAAGTTTCAAAATTTACCTGAAATAGGAGGAAAAAAATTTATTACTTTCAAAGGCCGATTTGACAAAGAAATGTAATGGGACACCCTGTACTTTTAAATTTTACATGAAAGCCTGTTAACTTTCCTTTCCGAAAATGTATAAATTGTTTTTCATTGCAATCATTTCTTTGTCCAGAGCCAATTTTGTTAGATGACTCCTTTTTGAAAAGGTCCCTGCTCTAATTGATGAAAATTTTATGGTAATTACCTATGTATCGCTTTATCATGATTAAATGATTTGCGCTATTGCCATGTCTATAAAAAGTATTTATTCTATTAAATAACATTCTCGGTATCAACTAACAACAATAACAACCTCTAACTTTGGCTTGTCAAGGAGGCTATGAATCGCATGATTTGTTTTGTATCCCTTAACTACTGTCAAATCTTGTTAACGTCGTTCGTTGGGCAGTCTCAATAATTAGTTCTCTATACTTTTGCAATTTGTTAAAGTTTTAAAATTGGTTTAAATATGTTTACCACCCAGGAAAAAGCACGTTGCGTGTTACTATTTAGTGAATGCAAATCAGTTACGGAGACGAGAAGAAGATTTAGGCTGATTTTTGGAAAAGCTCCACCTTCACGCAATTCTATACTTCATTGGGTACACAAATTTTCTCAGGAGGGAACAGTTAAAAGGAAAGTTCGAACAGTCCTAAATGCACAAGGTAATCTGTTGGATGATATTTTGCGGGTGAGAGAAGTGTTGTCCGTGAACAATAACCAAATATCTATTAGAAAAATAGCCCAAACGATAAATATGTCAAAAAGTAAAGTACATAAAATTTTAAAAATAATTAAGTTTAAAGCCTACAAAATTCAAACTTTCCAAAAAATTGAAAATCACGCCCTTGAAAAAAGATATTTTATGTGCGAAACATTACTAGATCTTTTTAGAAATGAGCCGGATACCAACTTAATAATGTCAGACGAGGCAGCATTTCACCTTAGTGGGCGGGTAAATAAGCATAACTGCCGAATTTGGGGGGATGAAAATCCTCGAACTTATAACGAATTTGAAAGGGATTCTCCTAAGCTGAACGTTTGGTGTGCAGTATTGAAGTCTAAAATTTATGGGCCATTTTTTTTTCAAGAAGCAACAGTGAATGGAAACAATTACACCGATATGTTGGAAACATTTTTTTATCCACAACTTCAGCAGGAAGGGAATTTAAACACGGTCTATTTTCAGCAAGACGGTGCACCACCACACTTCTTCAGAGTCGCAAGGCATTCCTTAGATACTACTTTTGGAAATAGATGGCTTGGGCGAGCAGGTCCAATCGAGTGGGCACCCTATTCTCCCGATCTAACCATTCCAGATTTTTTTATATGGGGATATATAAAGGAACGTTGCTACAGTCCAACCCCAAGAAATCTGGATGAACTGCGCAACAACATAGTAAACGTTTTCAACCAAATTACACCGGAAATGCTACAAAACGCCTTCAGCAACTTATTTGTGCGTCTGCATATGTGTTCCGAGCAAAATGGGGGTCATATAAAGCAGGTAATTTATTAGTTACGTATAAATTAAAATTAAATTGTTCAGTTGTTAAAATTGTTATAAGTATTGTTACCGAGGTTATTGTTACTGTTAGTTCTTATTTAACAGTATTGTTTAGTAGTTGTTATTTAATAGAATAAATACTTTTTATATACATGGCAATAGCGCAAATCATTTAATCATGATAAAGCGATACATAGGTAATTACCATAAAATTTTCATCAATTAGAGCAGGGACCTTTTCAAAAAGGAGTCATCTACCAAAATTGGCTCTGGACAAAGAAATGATTGCAATGAAAAGCAATTTATACATTTTCGGAAAGGAAAGTTAACAGGCTTTCATGTAAAATTAAAAAGTACAGGGTGTCCCATTACATTTCTTTGTCAAATCGGCCTTTGAAAGTAATAAATTTTTTTCCTCCTATTTCAGGTAAATTTTGAAACTTGGCAACACTGTCAAAAAAAACTTTAAAAAAATTGATGAAGTTCTGTGAAAACCGCACATCGATATCATTTATCGTTCTCGACTTATAAGCAGTTAAAATGTGTCAGTTTATAAATGGACACCCTGTATTGTATACAAGTCTCGGAAGAGAGTCATTCATAACTGAGTCTCTCACAGAACATCTCGTAAAGAATATTAAATTAACAATTAAAGTTCCAAGTCACTGCATATAATTAATAAATAATGGATGGACTAGAGACCACTTCTCTCATTACAGGAAAACTAAGTGATATGATGCAACCAAAACTATTTTGGCAAGTCATCTAAACTTAAAGTATCATTATTTAAACCGTAATTGCCTGTAAACTTGCTCCCTCTAGTTCTGCATTACTAAACAACTACTACAACTAGCGCATGTTTTAAAGAGTACCCTATAGGCTTTCACATGACCTGAAAGTAAGTAAAACAGTTTATCTTCTTTGGTTTGACTTCTGTTCTGTATGCGAATCTACATATTTCCTTTATTTTTATCTTGAAAGAGCAGACACGTTATTGAAGTAAGAAATTTATAAAATAATTCTAAATTTCTTCATCTTTTTATATGAATTAATATACATTGGTGATTATATTCAAAGATCTTGAAATTTTAAAACACTTTGCCTTGTCAAAAAAGTATCTGTTATTTCTTTGTGAAAATTGATCATCTGTATCTGATCATCTGATCATCTGTATAAAAAATAACTGCTCGAATTTAGTCGAGCTGTTCCTCGTCTGGTTGCAATAGGTTTAGGAGATATCAGTACTAAAGGAGACTTAATAAATATTTCTTCACTTTTAGATATTAAATCGTTGACAAAAGGGTAGTTATTTGTAATAGTCTACTATAATCATCCTTCTATTGAATCCATAAGCTAGACAAGTTATATGAATCAAGGTTCTACTAAACACCAACAAAGGCAAAACTTTTCCAATAGAACTGAATCTCTATATTTGGAGATATCAAAATTACCCATCTACCCTACCTTAAGTGAGGGACCCTGTATACAAGTCCGCTTGCTACGTGTTCAGCTAGTCAAGAAAAAGGCATCAAACCAAAACCGAATCAAGTGGAATCGGGTCTTCTACTTTCTGGCTCACATCCAAGCGTCCATCTACAAAGATGGATTTACAAATGGGTTATCAATTTTGGGATTTCAAATAAAAGGAGCAAAGGGTGTATGCGTATATGACATATCGTTTAAGAAGCCTTTAATATATATATATATATATACAGGGTGGGAAAAATTTTAATGTGCAGCATTGGTAACTCGGAAACGGTAAAAGATACAAAGTGGCTCAAATTAGGAACAAGTTGCTCAATTTTATGCTGATTCAAAATATGTGAACAAGTTTAATATATTCCGGGTCGTTCGGGAGTTATGCCGGAAAAATCAAAATTTGCCAATTTCTTTAAAGTCAAATAACTTCTCTTGAAATACATGTACACTTTTGAAATTTGGTACGTTTACATAGTTTGATGAGAGCTTTCGATTGCCATACTAAAACATGTTCTAGGCCTACTAGTTTTTCCTCAACAATATTCAACTTTTGAATTTCTTATGGGCGCCATATTGGATTTTTACTTCACTAAATACAGAAAGAAATTACAAGCACGGTGATATATCACACTTGATACTTTCTTCAATAAATATGGATAATACACGCGAATAACGATAAATATTATTTATTTATAAATAATAAACAATCATTCATTTATAGTTAATTGTTACAAAGTGTGTTTTTAGCTTCTTAGAGGAACGAATTATTATAATAAGAAAAACAACTTATTTATACTGCTCGAATTGGTTGCCGTTACTCTGAATACAAAGTTGAGTCCTTACAGACATGTCATCCACTGCACGTCTTACTGTTCCACCATTTATTGAATTTATGTATTCATTAATTCTTTCCAACATTTCATACTCTGGCGATGGCATTGGGTTATTGCAGATATAATTTTTAACAGTTCCCCAGAAATTATAATCTAAGGGGTTTAGACACGGTGATCGTGGTGGCCATAGAATGGGACCATTTGTACCCATCCACGAATTCGGAAAACGTTGATCTAGGTACTGAGTTACAATCCTAGCATTGTGTGAAGGGCATCCATTTTGTTGAAACAACTGTAAATTTTGTATATTTTGCAAAGGAAGGTCATCCAGCATTTCCTCCAAATCATTTTGTAAGAAGTGTAAATAATTTCGAGAAGTTAATTTATCAATAATACGATAAGGCCCTAATAATTCCACACCAAATATTTACTGAAAATCTAATTTGAGGTCTAGTTTCTCTAATCAGGTGAGGATTTCGTTGTGCGTAATGGTGCTCATTTTTTCTATTGAATATCCCGCAATTAATTACCAAACGTTGACTCATCACGCCATAATATCTTCCTACAAAAACCATTGTCATTATTCATTAACCTTTGCATTCAGTGACAAAATTGCAACCTCCGCTCATTGTCTCCAGGATATAGTAAATATTTGGTGTGGCATTTTAGATAACAAGGTATTAGGGCTTTATCGTATTATTAATAAATTAACTTCTCGAAATTATTTACTCTTCTTACAAAATGATTTGGAGGAAATGCTGGATGACCTTCCTTTGCAAAATATACAAAATTTACAGTTGTTTCAACAAAATGGATGCCCTTGACACAATGCTAGGATTGTAACCCAGTACCTAGATCAACGTTTTCCGAATTCGTGGATGGGTACAAATGGTCCCATTCTATGGCCGCCGCGATCACCGTGTCTAAACCCCTTAGATTATTATTTCTGGGGAGCTGTGAAAAATTATATCTACAATAATCCAATGCCATCGACAGAAGATGAAATGTTGAAAAGAATTAATGAATACTTAAATTCAATAGATGGTGGAACAGTAAGACGTGCAGTGGATGACATGTCTGTAAGGACTCAACTTTGTATTCAGAGTAACGGCAGCCAATTCGAGCAGTATAAATAAGTTGTTTTTCTTATTATAATAATTAGTTCCTCTAAGAAGCTAAAAACACAATTTGTAACAATTAACTATAAATGAATGATTGTTTATTATTTGTAAATAAATAATATTTATCGTTATTCGCGTATATTATCCATAGTTATTGAAGAAAGTATCAAGTGTGATGTATCACCGTGCTTGTAATTTCTTTCTGTATTTAGTGAAGTAAAAATCCAATATGGCGCCCATAAGAAAGTCAAAAGTTGAATATTGTTGCGGAAAAACTAGTAGGTCTAGAACATGTTTTAGTATGGCAATCGAAAGCTCTCATCAAACTATGTAAGCGTACCAAATTTTAAAAGTCTACATTTATTTCAAGAGAAGTTATTTGACTTAAAAGAAATTGGCAAATTTTGATTTTTCCGACATAACTCCCGAACGACCCGGAATATATTAAACTTGTTCACATATTTTGAATCAGCATAAAATTGAGCAAGTTTTTCCTAATTTGAGCCACGTTGTATCTTTTACCGTTTCCGAGATACCAATGCTGCACATTAAAATTTTTCCCACCCTGTATATATATATCCTAAGATATATAGCATTATCCTAAAATGCTATCAATGTATTCCGGTGTTACAATCATTTGATTGCAATTTCACAATAAGGAATTAGGAATGACTTATACAGGGTGTGCGGAAAAGTCCCAAATTTTTTTTTTATTTAAAACTAAAATTAATTAAAAAACAGTCGTACTATGAATCAAAAATATGTATTTAAACCCTAGAAATGTCTTTTGTTACACACTAAAAATAAAATCGACCAAATGACCACCTCTAGCATTAA
This sequence comes from Pogonocherus hispidulus, assembly GCA_963924545.1. Taxonomy (NCBI): domain Eukaryota; kingdom Metazoa; phylum Arthropoda; class Insecta; order Coleoptera; family Cerambycidae; genus Pogonocherus; species Pogonocherus hispidulus. Next base: position 41,931,113 of record OZ004698.1, on the reverse strand, counting down.
TGCAATAATACTAATACTTTTAGAGCATTTTTCATAACTTTTTCCAACATTTCAGGTGTGCAAATTTCTTCCCGTATGTTGCCTTGTAGTGCTTCCAAGGTTTCAGGATGATTTGTAGAGACACTGTCTTTAAGATAGCCCCATAACCAAAAGTCAGGCACAGTTATACCGGGAGACCTTGGCCATATCGGCGTTTCTGGAGATGAGGCGCCCAGGAAACATTCTAATCAAAATGGCCATTGTCTCACGGGCTGTATGTGGCACCATCTTGTTGATACCACTTGTCCTCCTGATTAAATTCTTCCATTTCTGGAACTAAAAAATTCAGAAGCATGCTTCTGTATCGATCTCCATTGACCGAATTCGTCCTTGTTCGATCGTCTTCAAAAAAATAAAGGCCGATTGTTTTTATAGTACTAATGCCACACCATACGGTAACTTTTAGTTCATGTGGCAGTTGCTGGTGAATAATTTGTGGGTTCTCGCTACCCCAGAAGCAATAGTTTTGTTTATTTACAGCTCCAATTAGGCAATAATAAGCTTCGACGCTCATTATGATTTTGTTCCAAAATTCATCAATTTCATTTTCAAGGTTCACTATAGCGTTATAATATTAATGTCGTTTTTTAAGGTCTACAGAGAGAATTTTATGGGTTACCTGTATCTTGTAGGGGAACAAGTGTAAGTCTTTCACCAAAATTCGCCGTAATAAACGTCGGCTAATGGTTAATTGCGTAGATCGTTTTTTTGTTGTTGTTCTTGGTCTTTCCGTTACATCTCTACATACACGGTCTATATTCTCCCTTGAACGAGCTAAACGAGGTCTGCCAATATGGAGTTTATAAGATGTAGACCCAGTTTGTTCAAAATTTGCAGCTAACCGCCGTAATGTCTTCGTAGATGGAACACGGCGTCTATCATATTTTCTCCGGTATTCTCGTTGGGTTAAGATACACAGTAAAAAAAGACAAATGGTAAAATTACTAAATGGTAATCGTAATTTGCTGCAGTGTTATTTTTAACACGAACTGGGTAGTATAATAACTAAACCTTTAGAACTCATATTGCACGAACGATATACCCGCCAAGTTTGTAGAAACACTCATAAATTGTAGTAAAATTTACAAAACCCTGTGTTAAAAATGAATCAATCCGCCATAAATACGGAATAATTACACGGTGAATAATTAACTATTACACATTACCTTGTAAAATCTACTGTGTTAAATTACTTTTATGTAATGTAATAATACACCGATATGTCTAACACTGCCAAGTGTGGACTATATACACACTGATGAGTGTGGATTCAGTGTTAAAATCAGTCGGATTTTTTTACTGTGTAATCAACGAATTATTTAGATAAAAAAATTTTACGATTTCAGCGCGTTCTGGAGGCGTATATCGATTCATAATGAATTTCCCAAGTGTCCCATATAGGAATAATTTAGTACACGCATTTCAGACATATTGGTCGTCGATATCAAATAATATATAGGTCTGTGTCACTTATGCAACCACTGTTGGAGATAGAAATGAAACAGCATTCAAATGTGTTTGAAAATAAACTATTAAACTCCTGTCCAGTATCTATCGAATGCTACTTCGAACTGTCAAAGTAAATAACATCATTATTACTTACAACCTTTTATATATTATTCTTAATGGATGTAAAATAATTAGATTTTTCTTGAAAACTAGATATTTTACAGAACTGGCACAAAAGTTCTTTTCTTTAGTATAAGTTGCCTTTACAACGTAATATCGATATTTGAAATTTCTTATAGATATATTTGATATATATTTTTTATAGCCAGTATTTGGTATAGCTACACTGTTCTTACCGAAAAAATTGTTAAATTTAACCTACTTGTCCCCAATCAAGAGCCTATGTGAAGACTTAAACAGAATGACACATTTCAAAATTTACTTCAACTACGAGTAGTATCGAAGTTATTTAGATAAAATCAGTGCCCCTTGGAGAGGTTGAAGCCACATCAGAACCCATTTTTTTAATCACAAATCGCACTGATAAAACATGATGCCCTGGACATCTTGTATATACTACAACTATAGTATATACAGTACAGTATCTATATTTATTCAATACGGACTATAATATGAATAAATGAAATAATAGTATTATATTAAACAATGAGTATGATTATAAGCCGTACTCTTACGGCCTCCGTCCAAGTTTAGAAAACGAGCTGCCAAGCTGCAAGTTTTCTAAAGGACAATTGGATAAAAAATGAAACACGTTGTTTATACTATTTTTTCTATTTCGCACGTTTTACCATGAAAGCAAAAAAAATATCAGCAGAAAGTTCAATTCCCTTATAGGGATTTGTCTATCATTTTTGGAAATGGAAGGAATGGAAATTTATCTGTCATTTTTTTGACATTTATTTATTTTATACTAAAACGTATGTATTTCCTACTTACGTACACGTTAGCTATATTTTTGATTAAATAAATCTGACAAACAGTATGTTATTGCAGTTACCTGTACTTGATTAAAAAGTTTATTAATTCAAAAATTAGTTAGGTTATAATTATTGATAAATTAGCACATCATACAAAACAAAGGATGTAAATTTGTTGCTACAAACATTTAAAAACAAAAAGTTGAGTGTCTAAAAGGGTTTGTTTTCGATATTCAATTGCTTTTCATAATGACTTGTTTGTAGACGCAAAATAGAAAAATAAATAACAAATATCCAATACTAGCTGAAGATTGAAACTAGTTGATACACATTGGAGGTAAATGTACAAGAGCCACATTTCAAGCAGGAGTGACATTAATTAAATCAACAAGGATAAGGATAAAAATAAATAATCTCGTAGGGAACAGGAGTTAGAATTAATTTAGATGATGACTAAAACTAACGACCTTAGAGGAAGTGCGACCCTAAATCTGATTTAAACTTACAAACTCCCTTATCTATTTCTCAGTGCACTGGCCTGTCCCGCGTAGACATTCAGATGTGGCAGCATGTAAAAAGTTGAGGGGGACGAATGCGTAAAATTATCGATTAGGGGAGTAGTGTTGGCCAGATAGCTTTGATTTAAGATTACATACAGGAACCCCAAAGTTTGTTTTTTAGCTTTAAATGGCTTAACATGCTATAGCAACACCAAGTATCCCTGCTCTTTTTTATTTACCCGTAGATCTAACAGTGAATCCCTTTGTGCATATATGTTTGAATTACAATACGCCAACCAACAGTAAACCACAAATTTAGGCTATAAAATATAATGTATATTATGTTTGATATTGTTTGGTATACTTCACTGCCAAATTATAAGTATAAACATATTTTGCGAAATGTTCCTTCATTAGCCCATTGATATAGTCTTGACTGTTCTGTCTCATATTTTATAAGAAGTATGTGTTTGATTCATATTTTAGGGCAATCTTAGCGTAGCCAGTGATGGCTAAGCAACGTGGTCCATGGTTAGTACTTGGATGGGTCACCGTGCAAAGAAGACCCACGATGCCTGCCCGCACTTTCTAGATGCTTGTACTTCGGTGAATTCACAGAAGCTATACAAACTTAAGCGAGGTTTGTGTAAAAGACGAATCATTCCTCAGATAGGATGTAAAGCCGGAGGTCCCTTTTCTATGAGATGATAGGCAACTAAAAGATACCTACCCCCACCCTACAAAAAGTAGGGATTCGACAAAACTCAAGCTAGCATGTGAATCGTCTTCTGGCTCCGGCGATTGACCTAAATCGTGAAAATAAGCAAATAATAATAATAATAATAATAATAATAATAATAATAATAATAATAATAATAATAATAATAATAAGGGCTGAAGCACATTCCCTTAGCCCTCTCCTGTTCTCCATCTCGCTACTGCCATTCTCCTTTGAACTCTGCAAAACTCGTGGATACAACTACAGTACCCCGCTAAGGGAGGGATAAGGTCACCCATTTATTTTATATCGATGACCTTAAACTTTATGCCTCCGGAGGGGGATTTACAGCAATCTCTCAGGATGGTATAGGAGTACAAGGAGGCGTTCGTGATGCAGTTTGGGTTAGACAAATGTGCACTGGCTCATCTCAAGAAAGGACGATGCGGTGACTATGGCGAAGATGCGTAGCTCCTGGATAGAAGCATCCTACATCCATCATCTGGATGTCGGAGAGACGTATACCTACTTGGGTCTCTAGCAACGCTCCACCCAAGAGGCTGCTGCCGTGAAAAACGCATCTTCGCGGCAAGTAGAGACACCGCCTCTGGCATGCAGATCTGGTCTTCCGAATAGTCTGGTAAGAATAAGGCGAGTGCTACTAATCTGCTTGCTATTCCGATCCTCCTCTACTCCTTCGGAGGAGTAAAATGAACGTAAGAAGAGCTCTCACAACTCGACATAGGAACACGCAAAATGATGCATCTCAATAGAAGTTTGCATCCTAGGTCGTCCGTTCCACGATTGTGGAAAAAAACAATAACAATAATAGTAATAATAATTTTATCTTTATTAAGTAAACAGCATATTAGTATCACGTACTATAAAAAGGTTAGTGTAGTATAGCAAGTTAACTCAAAAAGCGAGGTTTTTTATTTGTATTATATTCGAAACCCCATTCTTCCACTTAACTTTTTCCGAAGAACTAACTAGTAATTAGAATAAAATTTGACGTGATTGATAATATTGAAAAATGTTACATACTTCCTATCAAACTTTTTGTATTTATTTCAAACTCCATTTATTAATAGCTTTAACTTGATAATCTTCAGCTTATTGTCACAATTCTTAAAATATGCAACCGTGTTAAAATAAAGAATAGCTATGATATGATAAGGAAGCAGTTTAAATTATATTACAACAATGTGAAAAACCGACCCTGTCTCGTTGGCTTTAATAAAATTACAAGTCATAAAGGACTTCAAATATTACAAAAGAAATAAAAAATCAGATTAAACTCTGTAATGTTCAAGGATTACGAGCTGCATACTGATATCCTAGCATTGTTTGCGGTTACCTATGGCGAAGATTTACGACGGTTGCTGCAGCTTGATGCAGTCTGCACCTAATTAAAAATCTGATTAATTAATAAATCTTAAGGGATTAGCCGGTTGCCGTATGGTTGAATTCAGGGTGATAATTTAGCGGTTTAGTGTGCGTTGTTAATTTAAATAACGATTAGTGTTAAAGTTGAAAGTTATGTGCTGAAATATTGTCATGCAATAATTTCTATGTAATATAAGTTCGGGTAATTACATATATTAGAGTGTACCGATACCGATAATAATTGTCTATTTAATGACTTTTAATAAAATCGCGACGGGCATCTGACATTTGTGATATATTAGAAAGTATATTATCTAGAACCTGACTAAAATTATCATGTAAAATTTGGAAATTTCTTAAGATTGACCCTATCAAATTGGAACGCACTGTATGTATATACATTAGACTATTTAATGTAAAGTTCAATGATATATGACATGATGGGTCTGACGCCCACCGTTTCGGAGTTATTGAGAATTATCTTCAGGAAATAGCCTATATTAAAATGGTGCTGGAGAAGTTAATAATTAAGTTTTTGAACATCAACTTACGCCAAGAGAATTCTAATTTTATTTACTTTATTATGTAATTACTCAATATTCAGTTTATAAAAAAAAATTTACTGTGTTGCTACATTTTGAAAAGCATAATTCTCACGATATTTTCAAATGGAACACCCTGTATATTGTTACATTTATATAAAGCCCTTCTATAGACAAATTCAGAGATATATGATATGATGGGTTTGTATCCCATCGTTTCTGAATGATTATCCTCAGAATATGGGATTTTAATATTAGTTATTTCCCGAAGATAATACTCAATAACTCCGAAACGGTGAGCATCAGACCTATCATATTATATATCATTGAACTTGTCTTTAGAAGGGCTTTCTGAAAATATAATAATATATAGGGGGAGCTATATAAAAAAAGTATTATCTTCGGGAAATAGCCAGTATTAAAATCCCATATTCTGAGGATAATCATTCAGAAACGATGGGATACAAAACAAACCCATCATATCATATATCTATGAATTTTTCGACAGAAGTTGTTGCTAGAAATGTAACAATATATAGGGTGTTCCATTTGAAAAAATCGTGAGAATTTATGGTTTTCAAAATGTGGCAACACGGTAAAAATTTTTTTATAAACTAAATATTGAGCGATTACATAATAAAGTAAATAAAATTAGAATTCTCCTGGCGCAAGTTGAAGCTCAAAAACTCACTTATTAACTTCTCTAGCACGATTTTAATATTGGATATTTCCTGAAGATAATTCTTAATAACTCCGAAACAGTGAACGTCAGATCCATCATGTCATATATCATTAAACTTGTCTTTAGAAGGGTTTTCTGAAAATGTAATAATATATAGGGTGTGCTATTTAAAAAAAAGGAACTTTAGTTCATCACCCTGTATATAAACAGGTTATAAATTTGAATATATTAAAAAATTGAAGATAACTTTGAAAAAACAATTTCATATATTTTTTTCCATATGACTTGTAGTTTTTGAGATAAGGTAATGGTTCATATTAAACGGGCCACCTTGTACAATATGTTGTCCTGCTGGAAGCGCTTCCTAGATCACTTTTGTACAATGTTGAAGTTCTGCTGGCAGGACGCGTATCCACTCATAATACCAGCCTTCCAGAAGGACTGAAGCTTTCTTCCAGTGGTACACAGTAATTATTTGATCATATTTTGCATCAAATTAGGTAGATAAGACCGACACACGTTGACCCATGAGTATAATATTTTCTTGGATAGAGATACAGTTACGTTAAAAAAAATGCGGTGAAAGCTCATGATATGTAGATTAATTTTATTAAAAGATTAGTTCCACTGGAAGTATTAAAAGGGATGAAATTTTATATTTTTTCTGACTACTCAATGAGCCGAATCAGTCCTGCTGGCAGGATGCTGTTCATTCTATCATTAATGTTACTACAGTTTCCCGTCAATTTACTATTTCATTATTTTTCCCACATTATGTTTCTTTTGCTCTCTGAGTTTATGCATTGCATTCAGTCCGTGTTTTGAAATATGCAATAAACATACTTGTTTTAGTTTTGGAAGCTGCACTCCAAAATTCTCTCTTAATTCTTCAAAAGACTCGTTAATTCAATTTTATGTTTTGTACGTTATATTTTCACAAATATTACTGCTAGTGGTACATACCACTCCAAATATAGTTTTCCGTATACTCCCAATAGAGTAATATAAACTCCCATATTTGTCGTATAGTGTATAAATATAATTTGAGATAGTAAAATTATGGCAGAAGAGAAACTTCCAACTGTCCCAATTTTCAGATAATTTAGCACACCGTTTAACTAAATAGAAAAATCAATTTAGCTAAAACCTGCATATCTATATTTGTAAAAATAAAACTGATCCTTTCAAACTAACTGAGTAATTTTTCGACTCTTTACACAAACCGTACGAATACAGGGTGATTGGCATGGTTTATTACCTTTATTCGGAGTTTCGTATATAATTTTTTTCTGAAAATTTCAAAATACATAATTATCTATCTGTCTTATTCAATAAAAATATTTTTCAAATGGCTATAGCTTCTGACAGTACTACTATATGTTTATAATAGTCTACAAAGTCTATATGTATAGTCTATAAGTCGATACCAATTTTGTTATTTTAAATGAAATGATGAAAGGAGAAGTGAGTTAGTATCAGTTGGGGTCAATTATTTGTTAAATTGATTAATCAGATTAGCTGCAGTTTGTGGATTTTATCCAATTCTGTATTTGAAGTCTTACCAGATCGATTTAACAGTGGTCGGTATGTCCAAAATTACTAGAGAATTGAAATCAGATATTGTGCAGATTGTTAATGTAAGTTTCGGGGATGAAGCATCCAAATTTTTCAAAAAGATGTCACTGGAACTAGACAAAAAAATGGCCTCCAGGGATAGCAAATTTTCCAAAATAGATAAATTGCCGTTAAATTGGACACACTTGATGTTCTACCAAAGCAAGTTGCAGACTTAATCAGTTCTCTCAAGAACCTAAATGTTTCTTTGGACTCTAGTAAGAAAAATATTTTACAAATACACAAAACTTGCGAGCTAATGTAACAAAATTGTAAGAGTAACATGCTACGGTTTAATGGGTTGCAGAAAAATTACAATCAAGATCTTTTGGAGTTAAATTCATCTTTTATTAATAACCAGCTAGGGATATCTTGCAGGGTCAAGATATAGACTTCGCTTACAGAATGGGTAAGCCTGGAGGGAGTCAAAGTGTCAATAATGTTGTTGGAAGGTGGCGCAGTTACCCGCAGCACTCAGGTCTTTTGACCCAGTGTGCCTGTCGCTATTCGAGAGCTATTGGAAGAGACTATTGGCTATTGGTGAGGTCTGTAGCATCTTGGGATAAACTGATCGTGAGCATTCACAATTCTGATTCCAATGATAAACTAGGTGTCAATAATACAATTCTTGTTAAATTTGGTAACTATTGGAAAATTTCTTATTTTACATTGTGGATCTTTGAGTTATCTGCTCTTACCATTTTCAAAATGGAAAAGGGGGACATTAATAAATATACTCTTGATTTTTGCACTGATACTTTCAATATTTCTAATTTATGTAAAGGGTGTCCAGTATATTTATGTAAAGTATTTTTTTGTTTTCAATCAGTAATTAATTTTGCGTTGATCTGGAATAACCATTCCCTATGCTTATTTTCAACTGTTTTGCTGTTATGGAAGGCTTTTACTGCACTTACTTAAAATTTATGGTAAACCGTCACGATTTCTCTATGGACATAGCAGGTAATGTCATAATTATATATTTAATTATTTCAGATTATAAGAGCAAAACAATGAAAGCCAATATATATTGATGTCTGTCCCTTATTGTCTTTATATTGATATCTGTCGAAACAACTATCGTTGTTTTTTCTGAGGACTCACAGTAAACAATTCCTTTTATTTTTCACAAACATAAAAAAATCATTGAAACATTTACATCTGTGGGGACTTTCCTGTCACACTATTGATATCTAATTCACGCTGAAAGTCATCTGAGATCATTTAATTTTTTCAACAAGAACTACCTAGAACTACTTTTTTACCCAGACACTGGCGATAACACATAAAAGTTGTGTTTTATGCAATTCTTATCACAGCTGAACTTTTACATTTATTTAAATAATACACGCGGGTTCGTTAACTTCTACATTTATACGAGTATTAATGCCGAGCAAACTTTTTCCAAAACACGAAATCCTATGTACACCAAGTCTGTGCAATTGTGAAGTTTTATCTGCCATAAATTACTGCTTAACGAGGACGGTCTAAAGTAATTGCTGCGGTTTTAGGCACGGCTTCAGAAAATACTGCTACGTATCTATAAAATTGCTGGTTGGAATGAAATCGTATATTAAGTCTTTAGAATAGTACAGCAATGTAAATAAATGAAGAATGTATACAGGTTACCTATTTAAGTCGTGTCATCATTATTGGTATCTTAAATTAGAGCAAATATCCACCATTTTGTAACAAACTCACAACTGTCAAAAATAAAATTTTACAAAAGAAGTTTATTTAAATTTCAAAAACATTTTGTTTAATATGCTTGTACATACTTAATTAAAGCCTAATAATTTTAGATATTTTTTACACAATTTTTCGTTTATCTAGCACTGCTATTCCTTATTAGCTAAACTGTTTATTTTTTATTTATTTTATTGTGATAGATTTGTTTTAATATAGTAAATATTTTCTGTTAAAAAAACTCTATTTATGTCTAGTGTCTTAAAATAGTTACCTTGCCGCACCCTGTTCTAAGTCAGCACAAACTATATCCACATTGCCAAAAACTGTAAAATAAATTTACACTTTGCCACAATCCTTTACCAATTGAATCATAATTTGTAACATATATTACATATTATGATAAACAGTACAAATACGAGTACTAAGAATGGGTGGAGATTTTTTTAATTTCATTTATTTAACGTTGGTCGGCCTATTTCGCCTTTCTTTAACTTGTATAAAGCTAAAGGGCCAGTTGGCTTCTTTAGAGGTACATCCCCGGCTACACAGCCACTCCTGACTTACCCCAAACCACCACCCAGGTCGAGAGCGACACTTGCTGCCCCCGCCTGAGACAGACTACCCCCAATGGGTTAGACATGCAGGTGTGGAAAAAAGACAAGACAGAAGAGCGCCAGAAGGTCATACCCAGCCTGCAGTGTAGAGCAAAGACAGGAGGAGACCCCACGAATCGTCCACACCTATCACTTTTGTGATCGGGGTTGGTGAAGGATGGGGTCCCCCTCTACGAGGTAGTCCAGGCCTACAGCGATGGGGAGGGTAAAGAGCGATAATCCCGCTCGGCCCCAAACCATCCCAGGTCATGACCACGGTCAAAGGATATTAGCGCGGCCTATTTCTGCGACCAAGGCCAATCGCCTACACCAGGAGACGAGCAACCCCCAACCTGGAAATTTTGCCGAACCCCCACTTTTTATAGTAGGGTAGGGATCTTTTACTTGCCTATCATTTCATAGACAAGGGACCTCCGGCTTTACATCCTATCGAAGGCATGGTACGTCTTCTACGGCGCAAACCTCGCTTAAGTTTACACAGCTTCTGTGAATTCACTACGTACAGGCCACTAGAAGATGTGGGTAGGCTTCGCCGGTCTTGCCTGCATGGTCACCCATCCAAGTACTGAGGCCGACCTTGCTTGACGTTTATATCGTTAATATGAACGCCAAGTTGCTACCACGACTTGCCCCATGGGTGGAGAATACTCCACGAATTACAACAATAGGCCTTATTGAGCCTAGTACAGCCTCCCTGGGGTAATCATCTCACAATTCTAATAAACTATAACGGGTCGGTCTCATTTAGATTTTAAAATTTTTTGTAGTTTATTTAATTAATTATATCACTGCTGCTAATAGTGTTACTAACATAATATGTTAGAGACGCATAGATCTCTAGAGAATCCCTGAACTGACTCAGCCTTTCTGCTTTTCTATTTCACTGCAATTTGTGTATCCTTCTGAAGAGGTCTCCAATTGTTTAGTGACATTTCCATACTGGCTTAAAGGCCATTTTGTCATTTTTAGCGACCAGCAGTAATCTATTATTATTACTATTTATTTCTGGCGGACAATATTTATTGCTTATACTTGCCAACTTTGTTTGCACTATCCTGGTATATCTGCCGATAGTCCATTCTTCTTCATCTTCCATTTTTAATCCGTCCATATATTAATTGTTCCTTCATCGGTAATGTCAATTTCAAAATGGGTCCATATTGCGTAGGATTTCTCAAAGATAAACTGAGAAAATAATAACAACGTTTTTATAGTTTCTTAGTTTACCTACTCTTGGTCAATACTTAGTGCAATAATTTTCGACCAAATTTGTTGCTATTCTTATTTATATAACAGTTGTCATGCTCCTTTACGTATTTTTTTTCAATTGAAGGGCTGTCTGGTGTCTGGTAGATCGAAGGTAACTTAACAGTTTGACTTTTTTCGTAGCAATATTTACGATCAATTTGGTTATTCCATGATTGAAGTTTGCATAGCTGTGGATATTTCTTTCGAAACTAAATAAATGTTGGTATACACCTTACAGATATTTGAACTTCAAATAAAAATTTTTAATACTACTATTATATTTTTCAGTAATACATGTTTATTATTGTATATTGCATTTTAGAGTTTTATTTTCAAATTATTATATACCGTAACAAAGCCCCTTTCATCAAAGAACAACGCCGTCATGTTCATCCCCTTTGTATAGAAAAGAAGTAAAAAGTTAAATATAGGGAAGCACATAAGTTAAATTTATGAAAATGGAAACATCCTTATACCTAGTAGGTAAGTAAACGATTAAGGAAAACGATATTTCTCGGTTTTAATATTCCCGACCCGTAATATAAAACCTGGAGTTGACAAACCGTAATCTTTTAAAATATGCTGCGTCCCACCGAAAATTAATTCCCAAAATGTAAATGCGCCCTGAGTTTTATTTATTTAAAAGTTTATACAGGTACAGAAATGAAGATACCGACTCCTCGCTGCAGGCGAATATATAATTTCGTTTTAATTTATGTGCTATTTTAACGACCCGCAAATAGAATCGGCATGCAGAAAAGTTCCGCAATTGTTTATATTTGCATGATATTTACTTACTATTCGCTTGACATGGTACGGGAGCCGTAGATGTTATTATAACATGCATTTAGTAAATTTTCTACCATTCAAATACCCTATAAACCCAGGCGTAGCGCTAGGGAGAATTTAAAGGGTGCGTATGTTTTGAAATTTCGTGAATTATATATAAATTGTAGTGGATAGAGTGAGTCAGATAATTTCGACCCTTTTCTATCTCTTTTATGACTTAGATTTCAAAATGACACTAACCACTGATGTGAAACAGAATACGAAATTTCACTACATATTATTTTTATAAATGTACAGGGTGTCCAAAATAAAATCCTCTATCCCCTTATCTCAGAAAGTATAAAAGGTAGAGAAAAATGTTAAATACGAAAATTTTTTGTTTTTACCTGAATTTTTCATTTTTATAACTTTCTTGAATACAGGTTGTTCAGTTTCTCTGATCCAGGCTTCAACTTTCTTTTTTTAAATGGGACACCCTATATTCAATTACGTTTTTGAACTCTCCTTAAAATTCTAGGTCGACATTGTTAAGAGTACCCTATACCTATCATTTACCGTTATGAAGATATTAGCATTTAAAGAAAAAAATCTGTAAAAAACACCTGCTCAAAAAATCTCGGCAAAACAAATAAGACATCCAAAAAAAGCTAAATAGGGTTTATTTCGTAGACAATTAGACTCAGAAATTACTTATATGGATCGATATTACCTGATTAATATACAGGGTGTTTTTGACAGATGGCTCAAACATGTATATGTTAAAACTTCAGAAAATCGAAAATCTCTTATGGAACACCCTGTGTATTATTATATTTTTGGATTCTCTATAATATTTTAACCATACTCTATATAACTTTTCCTATTCTTATTTTGATTAGTTTTCAAGATATTGACGAAAATGTGGAAAAAATGTCAGCTATTAATCATTATCGGCTATTATTAAAAATATATCTACTATTATTTGGTATATTATAGTAAGTGTGCCTTAATACTGATTAAGAATATATTATTATATTAAAAACTAATATTTGTTTAAAATTATTTCATTAATTAACTAATATAAACAAATCTGTTTGTAACTTGAATCACAAATAACTAACAATAATCAACAAATAACGATAAAAATAATAAATTAAATCAAGTGTCCTATATGTCCTCAATTTTCAGCTATGCATGTTGTGTATATAACTGCTAGTTTTCTTACAGCGCAATCACTTTGATTGAGCGCTTCAATTTCCATCCTGATTTTAATCTTTAAATCATCAACATTATTACTCTGAATTTGATAAACTCAGGCTTTCAATTGTTAGTGGAGTGGAGTTATCAAGTGGAGTTAAATCTGGGATCCTCGGCGGTCATGGGATATTCCCGTTTGGCCCTATCTATTACACAAAATAGTTCTTAATAAAATTCTTTACAACTGTACTATTGTGGCATGGAACTCCATCCATCTGATAGATGATGATCTGATTGGCATTTTCTTCGGCATCCAATAAAGGTAAAATGCAAGTTTGTAATGAATGCCATTTCCTGATATTTTACCTAAGGTACCTGGGACCATTTAAATATTGGCCAAGAAAGACAGGGCCTAAAATGTGTCTCTTATAAGTAGCGCACCAAACATTTTCGTCAATATCTTGAAAACTAAGCAAAATAAGAATAGGGAACGTTATATAGAGTAAGGTTAAAATTTAATAGAGAATCCAAAAATATAATAAAACACAGGGTGTTCCATAAGAGATTTTTGATTTTCTGAAGTTTTAACATTTACATGTTTGAGCCATCTGTCAAAAACACCCTGTATATTAATCAGCTCAAATCGATTCATAGAAGTAATTTCTGAGTCTAATTGTCTACGAAATAAACCCTATTTACCTTTTTTTTGGATGTCTTATTTGTTTTGCCGAGATTTTTTGAGCAGGTGTTTTTTACAGATTTTTTTCTTTAAATGCTAATATCTTCGTAACGGTAAATAATAGGTATAGGGTACTATTAACAATGTCGATCTAGAATTTTTAGAGTTCAAAAACGTAATTGAATACAGGGTGTCCCATTTAAAAAAAGAAAGTTGATGCCTGGATCAGAGAAACTGAACAACCTGTATTCAAGAAAGTTATAAAAATGAAAAATTCAGGTAAAAACAAAAAGCTTTCGTATTTAACTTTTTTCTCTACCATTTCTACTTTCTGAGATAAGGGGATAGAGGATTTTATTTTGGAGACCCTGTACGTAGGACATTACCTTATGAAACATTAATTTTAATAAATATACATTTAACAGTACGCGATATATATATATAAAAAAGTGGACCCCAAAATTAAATTAGTTTAAGAAGGCATTAAACTCAAACAAGTTTCGTCGTAGTTCGAAGCTTGCTTAGGATCGCCTCCAATTGCTAGTAGCACTGACAAATGCAATCTAGTGAGGTTCTGTTGGGTACCAGGGCTTAAAGGCAATGAACTTGCTAGAAAAGGTTCCAATGTGGATTTCATAGGACCGGAATCGCTTATAACGCTGTCAGAACGTCTCTAGGAAAATGGGTGGAACTAGAATATAGGAATTACTGTGTCTTAAAATCAGGACAAAGCCATGCGAAGCCACTGCTAGGTCCTTCGCAGCATCTGTAAAAATGCTGGCCATCTCAGCTCAGAAGTATGACAGAACTCATGGCAGGGCAGTGCCGTCTCAAAAAACATCTCTATAATTTAAGATTAGCAGAAAGCCCGATATGCCGGGTCTGTGATGATGCCGACGAAACTGCGCTCCACATTCGGTTTGAATGTGAGGGCTACGCTCGTATGAGGCTAACACTCCTGAGTAAATCATTCTTGGAACCTTCTGAGCTGAAGGAAATTTCAGCGAGTGGACTTTTGGAGTTTATGCGAAGAAAGGTGCTCGCTGAATAGGATATTAGTGGTATGCACAATAGATCCTAGCTGTGGCCGCAGTGCTTTGGAATTAGTTGAGAGAAACCGACCAACATGAAAATGAAATATAATAAGAAGGAACTACTTTGTATGGTGTATTGATCTTTTAAATAAATACGGCAAATACCGCCTTAGTCTATTGAATTAATCTGAATCGTATTTAATGATTGTATTGATTTAAGTTGTAACTTAAGCTGTTCCAATCTACAGTTTGGAAACCAATAAAGCAGGTACTACTGCTTCTTCTACTTTTGTTGAGTATTCCTTAGACGTATATTCTTATCGGAAATATTACAAAGGATGATCTTCCGTCAACTACCGAAAGTTACCGAAGTTTTGTTATCTTTATCAATGAATGAACTTAGAAAATATTAAAAAAATATTACATATTTTATATCTAGGATTACTCATTCAATATCCCCAAGAACAGTAAACAAATGATATATATATCGAGCTTCACACAATAAAAATTAATTCGGATATACAGGATGTTCAGCTTTTTCGGTGCAGGCACTACCTCTGTTATTTTAAATAGCAACCTATGTTCTTTTATTACTTTATCGATTTATATGTAGGTACGAGATAAATTAAGGACGGTTTCTGTGAAATATCCTTATCAAAATATTGATAGTTTTCGAGATATATGACTGAATTTTTTTTCTTAAATTTCATCACTTCTTGTGCATGAAATATTTTGGTTGTGTGAAAAACTAGAAATATTTTTTTTGGGATACTGTAGAGTGAAGATG
The DNA here is from genome assembly GCA_963924545.1 of Pogonocherus hispidulus. Taxonomy (NCBI): domain Eukaryota; kingdom Metazoa; phylum Arthropoda; class Insecta; order Coleoptera; family Cerambycidae; genus Pogonocherus; species Pogonocherus hispidulus. The sequence continues at coordinate 41,915,229 of OZ004698.1, read as the reverse complement.
AATCTTCCGAAAGATATATCAAAAATTGAACTGCAATATACAGAGAGCAAACAAAATCGTGTTAAACATAACAATTGAAAATTTCAAAAATTCCACTAAATAAAATACACCCTGTATTTTATTAAACTCTGAAATGCACTTCTAGAGACTACAACTTCACTACAAAAGCTATCCCATCGAGCTATTGACTCTCCCTTTGCTTACTACAAAAATTGTATAATAATTGTTACATACTAATAACAGTAAACAAACATTATTCTTTTATCAGTTATTAAAATATTCACCCTTCCCTTCACCCATATCCTTATAGTTCCAATTTAATTAACCTGAAATAGTAAAATTGAGATAAGCTACCACTTTGTTCTAGATTCCACTGTTTCCACGAAATTGGCTATTGATTAATATTTGTAATAGAAATTTGACGTTGTTCATCACTCTCCGGCCTGAAAATTTAGGGCTCTGGAAAGGTTTATGATGATACCTCTCCATTCAGTGCCTAGATAAAGCAAACATAAACCTGTCGATAGCATTGTCGGGACTATCCACTGTCCACTGCTAGTCTAGCCACGTTTAATATAAGTGACATTATATCATAATTTTAAAATTGATTCATGTGAATCATTGAAAATTAATAAGCCTACATAACATGGACATAACATTTATAACATAACATAACATTCATAACATGGACATTCCTCCATGGGACATTATACATTGTTAAGCATCGTATTTTTTCGATATTAAACTACAACTTTTTGTTAAGAGTATACAGGGTGCTTCAAATTCGATGCAATACATGGGGATCTCGGAAACAGTAAAAGATACGAAGTCGGTTAAATGGAGGCAAAGTTGCGTATTCAGGGGGGCAACATAATGGTGAAAAGAGATCAAGGCTAACTTGATTAGTTTTCGATATATTTTGAAAAAACCGAAAATTTGCGGGCCTATTTGATGAGGTATTCAAAAATAAAGAGCACTTTTCTATAGCAATTTTTTTGGAATCATTTTTGTAACTTGATAGAATGCCACCATAAAAGGAACCAGATTTAAACGTTTTGTCTAAGAAAAATCCATCATTGTTATTTTTGTTTCGACTTTTGTTAATTCTAGATATTGAATAATATTTTTGAGGTTTCATTTTTATTTACGATAAATAAACAAAAGCTAATAATAAAACAACGAATTAACAACTATAAACTTTGATGTAATTTAATAAACAATGAATAAAACAACAAAATATGTTAAAACTATAAAAACCCTAAAGCAGATGTTGAAATAATCCTCCGTCATTATTCATGCAGAGGCGTATTCGTCTTTTTAAGTTTTGATTAGATCTTTCGATTTCCCTTGCAGGTATTGCATTCAGAACTCGAATAGGGGCATTTCTCAAATCCTCAATGTTATTATATTGATTCTTACATAAAACATTTTTAGTTCGTCCCCATAAGGAATAATCTAATGGGGATAAATCAGGAGCTCTTGCTGGTCATTCTATAGCACCATGATTTCGAATCCATCTGTTTGGAAATGTTTCATTTAACTAGTTGCGCACAATTTGCGAATTATGAGGAAATTTAAATAAAATTAAAAAATTCTAGATTGCTGAAAGCCATTTTTAAGTACCGATAGAGCTTGACACAACATTGAAATGTGTTTGTCATAGAAACGTTTGCCTAGATAAAACTAAATCTAAGAGGACCACAGGAAATTATTAATGATGAATTTTTCTTAGACAAAACGTTAAATCTGGTTCCTTTTATGATGGCATTCTATCAAGTTACAAAAATGCTTCCAAAAAATTGAAAAAAACATCCAGATCCGTATTTAAAAAAATTAAGTTGATGTTGGTTTCCGGGAAACGAAACGTTTTTCGGAAAATTCACTAACACCATTCGATAAAGGGCAAAAGTTGCTATAGAAAAGTGCTTTTTATCTTTGAATACCTCATCAAATAGGCCCGCAAAAAACAAAAACGAAAATCGAAATTTTCGGTATTTTCAAAATATTTCGAAAACTAATCAGGATGGCCTTGATCTCTTTTCACCATTATGTTGACCCCTGAATTCGCAACTTTGTCTCCATTTAACCGACTTGGTATCTCTTACCGTTTCCGAGATTCCCATGTATTGCATCGAATTTGAAGCACCCTGTATATAAATTGTATTTTAACTTAATAGTTGCGCACACACTTTTTTTAGAATATTTATATATTTAACCTAACTAAATTTAGTATAAGTAAGTTTTAAATTCCTTTAAATTTCAACTATTTTGTCTCGCTACTAAAAATAATATAAACATAAAATATAAATTTAACCGCCAAAAGTTTAATCTATGGTTTGACACTATGAAACCTGGTTTCGCCTAAAGAAATAAAATTGACCTGTTTCTTGGTGACTTGAATGTAATACTATTTTAAGAAAAAAATGTTTAATATAAATCAAATTACTCATAAATTTATTTTAAAATTTGTACAAATATATTTTCTTATTTCTCTTTAACCTGAAATATTTACGCTGGTTACAATTTTGTATACAAAATAAAACATAAACATAATTGTTTTTTTTAATATATGGATTGTAATGCCGTGTATGTGGGTCAAACCGGTAGAAGTATTGAAACTAGAGTAAAAGAACATAAAAAATCCATATTAAATAACGCAAAAATTCAGGATTTTCGACGCATTGTATAGAAAACAATCATTTTATAGATCAGAAAAATGTAAAGGTACTGCATCGTGAAAAGAAAGGAAAGCGCTTAGATCTGTTAGAGCAATTAGAAATTAAAAAATCTTTAATTATAAATCCTTGTACTACGAATGATCAGATAGATTTTACAATTTCGCCCTTCTTAGAAAAGGTACTAAAAACTCGGGCTTTACCAGATGGTGGGATCAATCGGGGGTAGGTGCTTGTAAACAAATAAATAACAAAAACGCGCTTGGAAATATTTAGTAACAGACATTACTCTATTGAAAAAGGCCTAATAAGCCGAAATACTAGTATATAGAGTGTTTTCTATATATTTCTTGGAACATCTAAATGAGATCAATGTTTTTTTCAAAACAATTATTTTCACGATGTTTCATAAAGAACCATCCGCTTCGAGTATCCACTTTATTAAACATAAACTTTTCAGTATAATTAAATGACAATTAAACGCTAAATAATACCGTGAACGCTACTGTCGAATCATTAGAAATGACGTCACAGTATTGCCTTAACAGAAATCCTTTGGTATATTATGAAACATAAAACCTCGCCAAGAACTTAGCCCTCTAAGTAAGCACAATGAGTTAATATTAAATGATTCATTATTAAAATACCTTCTTGCATCGTCTCACGGAGGGAATAATCCAGCTTACGGAGGGAAGCCAAGCCAGTTGAATAGGTTAGCCGATAAACTAGCTGAAGCACTTTTATTATTCAGAACTAAGGAGCTTTAGCCACAAGTGCACAACACACAAGCACACAAAGTATACACGGCCTCTGGTCCTGTTCAAACAGATCGCCTTTGCGTTCTTTGGGCACACTTCAATTTCGTTGAATTAGACACGATAAGCCTTGTTTTGTTTTAGTTTATTTACGAAGCTTAGATGTCAGAACGCACGAACTGTTTGTGGTTCGATTTGGATGCCTGTGATATGGAAACAGCACGATATGTATCAGGTGTCAGATATGATGTCGACTCGGTCGATGTAACTGGCAGAAATCGAAACCTGGAACAACGTAAATGGGATTAGAGTTATTTGATACTGAAATAAAGAGAATGAGTTTTTTGCTATGTGAATGAACCTGCTGGACGCATAGCTTTATATACTTATTAAAGGGCTTAGACTGTAGGCAGTAAATTAAATTAGCAAATGGAAATTTGAAATAATATAGATATAGATAATTTTTATAATCACAAAATTATTCATATTGAAACGAGAATTATAAAATCTAATAATAATAATAATAATAATAATAATAATAATAATAATAATAATAATAATAATAATAATAATAATAAATTATTAAAATCCAGGGGTCAGAGCATTTTTATTTAAGGCAGCACGAAGAGCAGCTGATGAACTCGGTCTCATCTTCGACGTTGAACGGAGAAACCCAGACTCTGTCACCAAGTTGGGAGCCGTTGAGTTGGCAGCCTAAGTTAAAGCTGTAGAAGGCCGTAATCTTCTGCAGCTGCATAAGGATAAGCTATTGCACAGTGTCTTCTATAACAGCCTTGATGACCATGAGTTATCCGAAAGGCTGACCTTTCCTTTTTTAAGGTCAAGGGGGCTTAAGTCGGAGACCGAGGGCTTGCGAGGATGATATATTTAACACTGTCGTCTATCGAAGCCATGTCATGGGTATGGAGGTCCCTGATGTCAACTGCAGGGCCTGCCATAAGGCGCCGGAGACAATTATGCATCTGCTCTCCGCTTGTCGGCATATGCAGTCTCGCCCTACAACCATAATGCGGCTTTACGAGTGCTTTATTACTTTCTATGGCACTCGTATGAGATAGACAAAACATCAGTGCTGCCATACGCTCCAGGGGATATTGAGTCCGTTGGGAATGAGAGCTGCCGAATTTATTCGAACTACTCATTTCCCACGCCCAGGTAGATTCAAGCCAATAAGCCTGATATCCTCCTCGACCACTAGCTCAAAATAATGTTTGTCATGGAGTTCTTGGCTCCTGCCGAGACCAACATTGTCTTGAAAGAGGAGGAGAAACGGACGAAATATCGAGACCTTCTCTTCGAACTCCGCAGACTCAATCCAGAACATACTGTAAAGCTTGTGGTACTAATAATAGGAGCCCTAGGTGGAGTAAGAGATACACTGCTTTCGGAACTGAAGATCATACCGGCATGCCGAAATTTGGCAGATCTTCTAGCCGGAAGAATGCAGAAGGCGGTCATTCTGGGCTCATTACATCTACTCAGGGCACACGCAGAGAGACTTTTGCTAGATCCTCCGATCAAATATGTATAGATAAGTAATTGCCTATTTGTCAGTATATAAAATAATCGTTTCCAAGAATAACAAAAAACATAACCTCAATTTAAAGAAATTTCGTGTCACAGTGCCCAACGGCATGGGCGGCTATGTTTTAAGGGGTGAAAATAATAATTATAAAACTAAAAGTACAAATTAGAATATTTTATTTTAGTTAATACAAAGTTTAAGATTTACATATTCAAGAACAAGAATTTATGCACATGTGTATAATATTTACTACACTATTTATAATAGTATTTAATATTTACTTTAAAAACAATTGTAAAATCATTGACGATCCCTCTCGCGATCGCCGACTCTACGTTTATGCATGGCTACTTACCTGTGTAAACCACGCCCATTAGTGACAGTCACAAAATCCCAAACAATTTAGGCGGTAAATTAAAATGGCATTTTTTGATTGGACCAAATGCTTGGGCACCAATGTAAACAAAAAGCTTTTGTTTTAAATATTGTTAGTCACAAAACTGTGTTGCTATAATTTGTCTATATAATATTTGGTCGTATGCTAGATCTCTTTTTTTAGGGTCAAATATGAAAGCATTACATTTTTTAGGATTTAGGTTCAATTTTTGCGGGATGGGAATATATAAAAACGTTGAAATTTTTTAAATGGCAAGCAGTATGGTAACTTTTTTTTTAGTCATTAAAAAAATGAAAATATACAACAAACTTATTAACACCGTAAATACATTTAAATAATGGACTTAATAAAAAACATAATTTAATTAAAGATTAATTATTTAAACAATCATTATAGGCAAAATTATCTCTTAAATAAGAGCTTATCGCTTGAGCCGTGGTGCTTCTTACTTTCTAAGGACATGTACTTCAGTGAATTAAGTGAAACTAAACAAACATAGGTGGCGTTACCATTCTGTTAATGGATGGCGTTTAATAGAAGGACACATTTATCTATATCTACATTATTCTGAAGCACCCTTATATTACGACAATATAATACCATTAATAAATTGTTTATATCATATAGTATATTATTGTTATCAAATGATACTTGTAACTACGTGTGCCTATATCATAGCAATATCTACTAATGCCTATAAGCTGTATTATGAAACATTAAATGGGGCAATTAAATTTGGGACTGGTATTAGTTTTAACAGCCGGCCGATATGAATATTGCTTGTTAATATTCCGTGTTAATGGGAATATATTTTGAAACTATTAGATCGGCAGTTTTGTAACGATTTATACCACGCTGACCCGTCATGAAATTTTAATTATCTGCTTTCAGCTTAGTTCGTAGAAAATATAATATAATAGAAGAGTTTTAATTATTTGTTAACAAAATGGTGTTTTATACAAGACTTATGGGAGTAGTAAACCCCCAGTTGGATAATGAAATATATTAAATTACATTACAACTCAGCAGAGTACCTATTAATTAATATGAAGAATTGTTCTTCACCGCAAAAATTTATTTGGAAAATTTTCTTCCAAGACTGATATTGGTGCCTTAATAATAATTATTATTATTATTACTATTGAACCAACATTATCAGTATCAATAATAATAATAATAATAGTATTCCGTTGTGGGGAATGAGAAGTGCCGAATTTATTGGAACTACTAATTTCCCACGCTCAGGCATATTCGAGCCAATAAGCCTGATGTAGTCCTCCTCGACCACCAGCTCAAGACAATGTTTGTTATTGAGTTCTTGGCTCTTGCCGAGACCAACATTGTCTTGAAAGAGGAGGCGAAACGGACGAAATATCGAGACTTTCTCTACGAACTCGGCAGACTCCATCCAGAACATATTGTGAGCTTGTGGTACTAATAATAGGAGCCCTCGGTGGAGCAAGAGATACACTGCTTTCGGAACTGACGATCTTACCGGCATGACGAAATTCGGCAGATCTTCTACCCGGAAGAATGCAGAAGGCGGTCATTCTGGATTAATTACGTCTACTCAGAGCACACGATTCCCGGACTCAGTAGCGCGTCAGTAGTGATCCCCACTCCACGTTTTTAATGGTTAAGACATTTGTTTTACACACATATAGAGTTAATTCAATCTAATAAGTAATGTTTACACTCAGATGGTTTCTTTTAATAGTGCTAGAAATATGTTTTACGCCGATGGAACTACTTTTGCATCCAAAAAATGAAAAATACTAATTTAAAATTAACCCGCATTTACAGTACGTTTGGGTGTTAAAAAACGTTAAATTTTCCAGGGTGTAAAAATATACACTCACAATTTTACCCCTATGAAATGAAATTTCCCGCTTCATATTTTTTACTGTGTATGCTGTTCAAGCTAAGACATACGTTTTCCCTAAGCCGAAATGTGTGGACAGAAATGTGTGGATCACACAAATGATTAATTATAAATAAAAAATATATTTTATCTTGAATAAATACTTTTATTAGCTAGTTTAATTAGTAATACAATAAGAATTACATTTTCTAACAGAATAAATAACTTATAAATTATGATATAGTAAACAAATATACTATGAACTTTATAATCTATATTTTTTATGTCAATAATTATCCAGAACAGCCTCTACATCCACAATGTACGCATTCGACAATACAACCCTGAAACAAAAATGTAAGTATAAGTAAATATGTTTGAAACTCTAAATAAAACATATAGAAATATAATAACAGAGACTATTTTATCATGATTGGCATAGACATTTTAAACAACTAATCTTTTAACACTCTCGATACATCTTTTCTATTTTAATGGTTTAGAACAATACTTACTTCTTGTAGTTTTGCCTTTGGTACACGACAAATACAACTAGTTCCAAAATTAGTATCTCTTGTTTGTATGCAACATAAGCAGCATAAACTTTCATAACCTTGTTTCTTCCATTTTGCTATCAAATTTTTATCAGCTATATTTTCCATTAAGCAATAATCATACAGCTCTCTACTTATAGCTTTTCTTCTATAGAATAAATCAAATATATATCTTGATTTTTGATGATGAATCTTGAAGATTGGCCATAAAGATTCATTTTTCCTCTTACCTTCATGAGATTCACTTTCAGCTACAAATTGGAAATTTAAAAATTAGAAAGCTTTGTAAATAAAGTTATATGCAGGATCATTACCTTCTCTCATTTTTTGCTCCAGTTCATCCAGAGTTGGTTCAATAAGTTCCCATCCTTCTGGGGGAGACTTTTTACTTCTGCGAACTTTTGGCATATTTTATGGATTTTAAATTTCAGAAAGTTTTTTATTTATATGACACAAAATGTTATGAAGTTTAATATTTTTAGGCACAGCGTTTTAGGTTAGACAATTCACAGATTAATAACACCTCACTTCACCAACTGCCAACAGCACAATATACTGAAATAGCCACAAAATATCTATAAGTACCTGCTGGAGCGATGCATCCTTATATTTAATCTATTTAGTAGGAATAACCATTTCTTGTTTTGATGTTAGAAGTAGGTAGAACATTTCTTGGGTATAATAATTCTAAGCCATTAAGTTCTTAGGTATATTTCCATGAAGTCCAAGCTTAGGCCTTATGGTTTATTACCTACCTGAGTCTAGGTATAATCCAAAGTTAATTAGGGCACCCTTGTAAGGATTTTTCCCGTAAATATATCAACAATAATAGCTAACAATAAATTGTGCACCAGACCAAGGGAGACAACTAGTGAGAAAATAGTGAATAAAACCAGGATTTGTCAATGTAAAATCCTCAGAAGTTTGTAATCAAGACACGGCGAGAGTTAGACAAGTAGCAATTTCTATTAGCAAGCTACCAGACAGCGGTTCACAATATTTTGTAGATTATTAGAAAATAGTTTAGTTTGTCGAGCTAGATTAAGTAACAGAACTTCAGGTCTGTTACTTCAGAAAATGTGTCAATAGAAGTGTTTAAGATAGAAGATAGGTAGAACTTTGGCCCTATTAAAATGTTTTTATTAAGTATTTAATTAGGTGTTTAGTAAAAAGAGATATATTTTTTATAGTATATTTTTAATATTATTCATTGGCTTATGATTTGATTTTGAACTCTGATTTTTTAAATAGGAACCCCTATTTTTTTTTAATGATTCGTATTCTTCGTAAAAAACCTAATAACTGTTGTTCTGTGGCATTCCGTGTTTAACCTCAGCGTTTACAAGTAATTACGCATTTAATGTAGAAGTACAGAACACTTCTGAAAAATGGAGAAATATTTGACTGGATACTAAAGGTAAGTTGAACCCCCCCCCCCCGGAAAACCCCTGGAAAACTAATGTTATTTATGAGAGTAACAGAATTTTTATTGCGTACCTACTAAGTTATTGCAAAAAGGAAGTACCATCAATCAAAAAACATTAAAGTCAAAAAACAAAAGTTTTCTACGAAGAATACGAATCATTAAAAAAAATAGGGGTTCCTATTTAAAAAATCAAAGTTACCCTTCAAATAACCTTGAAACTCTAAACCAAACGAACCAAATATATAACCATTAAACCTAGCTTGTAAAATGATGATACTTTTGTCTGAAACATTTTTCTCTCAAATGTTTCATTTTCAAGATATTCAAGTTTGCCAACTTAAATGGTGCACTCTGTAGATAACCGTCACCGATAAGACCAACTTGTTTCTATTTCCATATTCTTTCAAGTTCATATTCTAGTTGTTTCTTTCTTTTCAGTGTATTTTTTACCTATGTTTTGGTCAGATGGTATTGCTACATGGATGAAGTAGGTGCCTGTCTTTATTTTATCTTGAACTGGTTATATCTGGTCTATTATGGGCTACCGTTTTATCAGTTTGTATGGTTAGGTCACAGTACAATTTATAATATTTGTTTTCTATTACTGTTGGTGGAGAATATTGGTATAAATTCCTTCATTTCTCGATATAATTGACCTGTTTGTAAAAACTTAATGAAAGTTTTTTGTTTATATGTCCCTGGTTGGAGTAATGCTTAGATGACCATACATTTTATTATTATTATTATTATTATTATTATTATTATTATTATTATTATTATTATTATTATTATTATTATTATTATTATTATTATTATTATTATTGTTAACTGTAATATTTTAAAAAGCGCAAAAGGTTATTATACCACATATATGATTACATTTTACAATGTACATAAAACAATAATTTGCACAATTTATTATAATCATACCTATAGAAAGAAGAGTCGACGGTTAAAATGACTGTTGTTGTGAACCAATACATAATAATATTCACAGCAAAAATTCCGTGAGTTCTTTGATACCCTGTTTTATTAACGTATAGCTCGTTAAAAATAAAATATTTCATATTTATATTATCTCGCTCACCTCTATTGAAATAGTGCATGATTTTTATATACATTGTTCATTATTGTGCCTAGTATATGCATCTATATAAATAATGATCATATCATTTGAATGTATTGCTATATCGGCTCTTTTTTAAAAATTTATTTTACAGTAACTATACAGTGTGTCCAGCCAGGAGCTTACACGATGCATATCTCAGAAATAACTTATCCGATTTTTCAAAAATTTTATATGTGTAGTGAATACAGTGTTTTCTCGGCAAGTAAAATATTTTGATAGTTCTGTGACTTCCGGTTGTACCGAAAGTAGAAAACAACTTCCTTAAATTAAATAAAACACCTTGTGTATTTCTCCATATTTGAATTGTACATGAAATCTTAAAGTCATTCTGTGTAATAAACCCTATTCCCAAAATGTAGAGTTTTCGAGATATTAATTTTTTTAACGAAAATTTGACGGATTCAGACTTATCAGTGACGTAGTTTTTACGTAACACCAAAACACTATATTGCACTCGACGCGCGTTTCGCCAACCAAGTTGGCATCATCTGGAGATGATTAAAGATTTGTCAAAGAAAATTTCTCTGTGCATAACCCATCGACTAAATTAAAAATATTTTATTGTGGGCGTTATAAGGAAGGCAGTAGGTAATTAACTAGCAATTAAAAAATATTTACTTGTATAATACAAGTGAGTAGTACAATGGCAATGGAAATATCCAATTAAAAAAAAAATGAGGCATATATTGACATAACCTCAACTTATTGTTTTTAATACATTTTTCTTTTTAATAGTGTTATTAATTGCTATAATTCAATGCTTAGCGGTGCATACTGGACGCAAAGTAGTTGTTTTCGACATATTTTAAAAAGAATAATGTTATTAATTTACATACTTATAGGATTACAGGTAATGAGAAAATATAAAACGTTATTGAACCATATTATTTGATAATTTCATTAATAATTTGGTTTAATTCCTATATAAAAAAGATGTAAACAGTTAAAAGTTCAAAAATAAGCCAATGAATAATATTAAAAATATACTATAAAAAATATATCTCTTTTTACTAAACACCTAATTAAATACCTAATAAAAATATTTTAATAGGGCCAAAGTTCTACCTATCTTCTATCTTAAACACTTCTATTGACACATTTTCTGAAGTAACAGACCTGAAGTTCTGTTACTTAATCTAGCTCGACAAACTAAACTATTTTCTAATAATCTACAAAATATTGTGAACCGCTGTCTGGTAGCTTGCTAATAGAAATTGCTACTTGTCTAACTCTCGCCGTGTCTTGATTACAAACTTCTGAGGATTTTACATTGACAAATCCTGGTTTTATTCACTATTTTCTCACTAGTTGTCTCCCTTGGTCTGGTGCACAACTCATCGTTAGCTATTATTGTTGATATATTTACGGGAAAACCCCTTGCAAGGGTACCCTAATAAACTTTAGATTATACCTGGACTCAGGTAGGTAATAAACCATAAGGCCGCCTAAGCCTTGAACTACATGGAAATATACCTAAGAACTTAATGGATTAGAATTATACCCAAGAAATATTCTACCTACTTCTAACATCAAAACAAGAAATGATTATTCCTAATAACTAGATTAAATATAAGGGTGCATCCCCCCACCATGTACTTATAGATATTTTGTGGCTATTTCTGTATATTGTGGTGTTGGCAGTTTGTGAGGTGAGGTGTTTTTACTCTGTGAATTGTCTAACCTAAAACATTGTGCTTAAAAATATTGAACTTCATAACATTTTGTGTCATATAAATAAAAAACATTCTGAAACTTAAAATCCATAAAACTTGCCAAAAGTTCGCAGAAGTAAAAAGTCTCCACCAGAAGGATGGGAACTTATTGAACCAACTCTGGATGAACTGGAGCAAAAAATGAGAGAAGGTAAGGATCCTGCATACAATTTTATTTATAAAGCTTTCTAATTTTTAAATTTCCAATTTGTAGCTGAAACTGAATCTCATGAAGGCAAAAGGGCAAATGAATCTTTGTGGCCAATCTTCAAGATTCATCATCAAAAATCAAGATATATATTTGATTTATTCTATAGAAGAAAAGCTATAAGTAGAGAGTTGTATGATTATTGCTTAATGGAAAATCTAGCTGATAAAAATTTGATAGCAAAATGGAAGAAACAAGGTTATGAAAGTTTATGCTGCTTACGTTGCATACAAGCAAGAGATACTAATTTTGGAACTAATTGTATTTGTCGTGTACCAAAGGCAAAACTACAAGAAATAAGTGTTGTTCTAAACCACTAAAATAGAAAAGATGTATCGAGAGTGTTAAAAGATTAGTTGTTTAAAATGTCTATGCCACTCATGATAAAATAGTCTCTGTTCTTGTATTTCTATATAATGTTTTATTTAGAGTTTCAAACATATTTACTTATACTTACATTTTTGTTTCAGGGTCGTATTGTCGAATGCGTACATTGTGGATGTAGAGGCTGTTCTCGATAATTATTGACATAAAAATATAGATTATAAAGTTCATAGTATATTTGTTTACTATATCATAATTTATAAGTTATTTATTCTGTTAGAAAATGTAATTCTTATTGTATTACTAATTAAACTAGCTAATAAAAGTGTATATTCAAGATAAAATATATTTTTTATTTATAATTAATCATTTGTGTGATCCACACATTTCTGTCCACACATTTCGGCTTAGGGAAAACGTATGTCTTAGCTTGAACAACATACACAGTAAAAAATATGATGCGGGAAATTTCATTTCATAGGGGTAAAATTGTGAGTGTATATTTTTACACCCTGGAAATATTATTTAACGTTTTTTAACACCCAAACGTAATGTAAATGCGGGTTAATTTTAAATTAGTATTTTTCATTTTTTGGGTGCAAAAGTAATTCCATCGGCGTAAAACATATTTCTAGCACTATTAAAAGAAACCATCTGAGTGTAAACATTACTTAAGAGATTGAATTAACTCTATATGTGTGTAAAACAAATGTCTTAACCATTAAAAACCATTTTTTGTGTGTAAAATGTATTTCCATGTGTAGATTTACACTCGATCTGGTAAACTATATATCTCTAGTGTGAAGTGTCATCCGTCATCTCGATACGGATATGTTAGAACCGCTACTGCTATTGCATCATTCATTATTTAGATACTTCCTGCACCGTTTCATATATATAGTGTAATGTGAATTGTGTTCCGCTGTGATGCATGTTTTTAAAGTAAAATTGAAAAATAAATACAAATATTGCAAGATAGAAGAAGATCTTGTGAACAAACTAAACAATTTCAAAAATGTGCCTAAAACTTTGGCTGAACGACCCCAAATGTTCATGCACCACTCCTGAAATGAAAAGGACCATCAAAAGTTGTTGCATTAAAAGATAGTAAGTTTAAGGACTATATCACAGAAGAATTAGACATTACTGACAAGTTTTATATTAATGAAACAAAATTTATTAAATTTGGCTATATGTACCTACATATAGCCTACATATAAATCTTCATTTTTTATATTTATACGTCTGTGGAACAAAACCTCGAACAGAACAAACCTAATTTTCAAGAAATTTTGCAAAGATTTGTTTTTGACGATGTTCCTTTCTTTGTTGTCAAATTATGGAAAACTGTTCTATTTTGTGAAAATTTAAATTCATATTTGGTTCAACCTTCAACTGATATACCTAAATGTAAACGTTAAGTTAATATTGTAGAGAACCTTACGAAATTCAACAGACTTAGGGCTCTACTGAATGTTACATAGTTTTGTGTAGTTAATGATTAGTTATTTTGTTTATTGTGATTTATTACAGTTTAAGTTTGCATTTCGTACTCGTTTTTTTCTAGTTCCTAAATCAGGAACTTGTATTTTTTAAATGTAAACATTAAAAATTAGACCAGGGTTTCCAAGTACCTATATGTAAAGTTAAGTGGTTGTTTTTATTTTTCGTTACTTTGCTACAGTTTTAATGTGTATATCGTGTTAATCTTGTTTTTCTTAGTTGTTATTCCTATAGGCCGAAATTGTTTGTTTCTGGAATAAGAATATCGTTTTTCTTTTTTTAATAAACATTTTAAAAAATAATTTGAATTATTTATTTACACCCAATTAGTTTAATTATACACCCTATCAAATTACTTTTACACTCTGTAGTGTATTCGTTTTACACGCCATCATATTACTTTTACACTCTTTAGTGTAATCCAAGTATGTTAGTTGTACACACCATCCAATTGCTTTTGCACTGTATTGAGTTACGTTTACCCTCTAATGCATATTAGAAGTGGGCAAAATTTACTCTCACTCCTATTTATGAAATTTACACTCAAAGTGCAGATCCTATATGCACCACTCTGAGCGCAATTTGAGTGTAAAACTTTACACCCAATTTTTTACTGTGTAGCAGCATCGGCTAAGGTCTGGTCTGCACGGGACGTAAATAGACTTGGGCTGTTTATACTTTCCAAATTTTGCCGAAATTGGGTTCAACGAAAATATATTTTCTTTACAGTATACTTTTAATATTTATTGGCTTATTTAACTAACATCTTTCTTTATATAGGAATTAAGCCAAAAAGTTAACTAAGAGATAAATTATTGATGAAATAATCAAATATTAAGGTTTAATAAAGTTTATTTCCTCGTTACCTATTATCCTAGATATGCAAAGGAATAACCTTATTCGGCATATCTTCATATGAAGAAATGCCGTAATTCAGTGTTGGTCGGTGCATGTTGTACGCAAAGTAGTGGTTTGCGACATATCTTAAAAATAATTAGGTTATTCCTTTGCATACCTAGGATAATAGGTAACGAGGAAATATAAAACTATTAAACTATAATATTTGATAATTTCATTAATAATTTATCTCTTAGTTAACTTTTTGCTTAATTAGGTACTATACAAAGAAATATGCAAAAGTTAAATAAGCCAATAAATAATATTAAAAATATACTATAAAAAAATATGTATGTGTACATTACCTTCCAGCCTACCCTCGAATATAACTACTCATATATTCTAGTATTGAACCTATTCCTATACGTTTATACGATTTTTTTAGAAGACATAGATTTACTCTACAGTAAACCTTAAAATAAAATAAAGAATAAAAAGATTTACAGGATTGATAGGTATACCTATATTGCAATCAACCGCAAGTTTTATTATCTAATTTAGTAGTTTTGATATCAGAGATATTTAAATTATCTATAAAATTCAGAAGTCTTTGCTATGTAATGTAATAATATACATTTTATATGAAATAAAATGTAGAGGTGTTAATATTCTAATTCATATTGAATATACTTACTATAGGTTTCATTATCCATTTCTGACTTTGGTAATTGTAAACTGGATACAATAAAGCTTTGTATTAGATCATTAAACCCTCTTTTACTTCAAAGATATTAAACTTGAAACTATAAGGTATATTACTTTCTTGGTTACTCTTTCTATGCTGGCAGGAAATTTCCTCATAATAAATACACATAAAAGATCAAAATTATTAAGATAAATAGCATATCTACAGTGAGAGTAGGATATTGTTAAATTATTTTCTTGAAATGTATTCTAAGAAATGAAATGTCTAGCTTTTATTTCGAACAATGAGGTAAGAAACCTTTAAAAATTAAACGTTTGCTTCCATATGATCCGTCAATTTTACTATAACGTAAATGACAATTATTTTAATGAAAAACGTTCCCAGAACTGTTTTATAGAAAGTTCCTTTAGTATAAAAATATTTGGATAATCCATGGATTGTAATTATTATTTTACCTACTAGCAGTAAACACTAATCATTCAATATATAATAACAGTAATACATTAGCCCCCGTTAAAATACTAATAACAATAGGTGTAGTTCCTCTGAAGTTCTTTTGTGGTCCTTGCCTGATCGCAGACGTTTTGACATTCTTATCAGATGGCATCTTCACATTGCATGTTTCTCGTATCATGATCAACGACTGAATGGTTATTGTGGTGCCCGAAAGTCGAGGTTTTATACCTATTGATATGTCACAATTGGTCTATTCTGACCAGTGGCCATCAAAGTTTTTGAAGTATTGTAATAGTTCCTCTACCCCTTAGGGATTGGTCCACTGGTGTATTAATATTCTGATATTATTCAGAAACGAATTAGGTTGGGTAAAGGTAGGTAAAACCATAACTACCATTCTAGGGACGGCGGAAATGAGGGAAGGAACCTTAGAAAACCTCATTAGTTAAAAAGACGGTCAAGCACACACCCACGTTAATCTCTACATGTAGGCATTTTCAATCCTAACTTACCCGTAAAGTTGATTGCCAACCCATCTCTCGGAGATACGAGTCAATAATTTTAAAAATTGTCGGATCCGATACCTCTGAATGTAAAAATGAAGAATTTAGATAATGTACTATCAAAAAACTCGATAAACTAAACTAAAAACAAACTATATCGATTTCATAAATGCACATTTAAACTCTTGAGATATTATTTTAATTGCACCTTAAAGACTAGTGGACGCCAATAAATATAAGAAGAACTGGAAATATATTAATAGTAAATTCTCACACCAAAAATGCAAAATATTTTATATTTTCTGTTTTTCTATTCTTCCTTTTTTTTCATTTCCAAAATGTATAATTTTATGTAACTACTTGTATCTACCTGTCCATAAAATAGATATTTCCTCGAATACCAACAATAAATTTACATAGATATATAAAATTGTAAGTATATTATCATCTCTATTATCAACTAAATAGTACCAAATGTTCCACATAGTCAAGCTGTCCAATAAGAAATTGGATGGATATTTAGTTCAGAAAATTTCGTTAAACCGAAATGTACTTATTACCAATTTTGTTTGGTAAAAAATGTTTTGTAAAGTTAAAACCTTTACACAGGGTGAATCGTCTGTAAAAGTGGTCGTATTTACATTCTCAGAAATATTACCTACATAATGAGGTTTTATGAAATCTTTGATTTTCATATTAGGTTTTGTATTTTATTCTATATTGTATAAACACTTAAAGTTATTGTGAATAAGTGCTCTTTAATTTGAACCACCCTTTACGTGGCGACACTACAAATTGAGGTTATTTCTATTGGTATGGAAAGCATCCCATGCGGCCAGACAATAAAAGTAATATTCACAACATCTCCAGCATCATTTATCAGGAAAATATATTTATGCCCTTTTCATGCAGGACATGTCTCTGTAGCCGCAGGAGATGAACATACTAGCAAGGTTTTTATTATTTGGATATGTTTCCTCACTTTGTAAAACATATTGTTTTAAAACTTGAAGAAAAAAATTCACGCATTTCGAAATCCTTGCAACCATCGGAGACACTGGAAATGATAACACCATTTATATGAAACTTATAAGCGCATCAAATCACACTCTACTCCATATAGTACGGTACTATAACCAAAGAGAAGTACCTAACTAATAAGAGTTTTCACATTCATTCATGCCATCGATCAAATTTCTATCTTTGTTACTGTGCACCAAGCATATACAATCTGAGTTAAAAATAATGCGCTCGGCGCAGGTTATAGTAAGTTATCGTTAATTTATTTATGAGACCGGTTTAATCATCGTCATATCGCACATATAGTTATCTATGTCAGTGACTCGGAAATAAGTGAAATGGAAGATGAGAGAAAATCTACATTAGTTGCCTTGAAAGAGGTTGAAACCTTTGAAGTGAAGATAACACTAAGGCGTCGAGTGCAGTATAGTGTTTTGGTGTTGTGGAAAACGATAATTATTGAATATGTATTTATAATAAATAATATAGTGTTTGGACTAAATAATACACTAACATTCAGTAGTATTGACCGAAAAAAAGGATTGATTAATAAATCTTAGATACTTTAATCAATCATGAATTTTTAACATTGTATTTAACTACTACTATTATATTCTCTCTAGAAACTCTTTGTTTCTAAATTGAACGTTTCGCGTCAGTTAAATTTACATATGAAATTGAAAACTCTGGAGAATTACCATTCTTAGATGTATTGATAATTAGAAATAGTGAAGATAAGTTACAATTTGACATATACAGAAAAGATATCAGTACTTCAAGATATATCCCTAAGGACTCTCACCATTGTGCTCAACAAAAAATGGCGAGTTTCAATTTTTTAATTCATCACCTATTAAGCTTCCCCCTAAATAAGGAGAGGTTTGAAAAAGAAAAGGCATTGATTGGGGATATAGCTGCGACTAATGGATATCCTGTAAGTTTAATTGATAAAATTATTAGGAAACGTAAATTTAAAGAGACACTTCGAAATTCTTCGACTTATCCAAATGAGAGCGAAAATTCAAAATTCATATCTATGCCGTACGATCCTCGTTTCACCCTGGTTTTGGTAAAGTTTTTAAAGATATAGATATGTCAGTGGCTTATTCATCGGGAAATAAACTACAACAACTTTTAGGCAATCCAAGAGACAAAATACAAACTAAGGAAAAGTCGGGGATTTACGAAATTAGCCATAAAGACTGCAATCAAAAGTATGCTGGACAAACTAGAAGGTCGATTCAAACTAGATTCAAGGAACATATGGCTCATCTTAAACATGGTAGAACAGATAAGTCTAGTGTCGCCCAACATGCGTTTGAAAACAACCATAAAATATATAGTAGCAATTTAAAGCTAATTAGGAATGTAACACATTCCAGATAGAGTTATTGTCTTAAATGCTGGATGCATTTGAGAGTGAAAAAAATTGCAAAGTGTGAAGATAGTGTAAATAGTGACAGAGGAATAATACAGCCCGGTTTATTGGTCAATAAATCACCTAAACCTTAACAATTTAAGTTAAGGTGTAAATATGACACAGTGTGTAATAGAATAGACATTAGGCATAGGTTTATTGTTTTTAATCTTTAAACGTCTTTAATTTGACTGATTTAAGTATCGGTAGGTATCATTTTTTTATTTATCTATGTACAGTCAACACGGTAAAGACAGTTCCAATGTGCAACATATTTTCTTTCAAGAATAACTTCTACACGTTCGAGCTTTTATAGCAATTACATAATAATTACAATCTGGAAGTATACGTATTGATCCAATCATAAGTGTGCTATTAGTCGGTCAGATAATGCGAGCTGAATTCCTTTTTAATTCTTGGGCGACGGAGCGGTGTTTGCCGACG
This sequence comes from Pogonocherus hispidulus, assembly GCA_963924545.1. Lineage (NCBI taxonomy): Eukaryota > Metazoa > Arthropoda > Insecta > Coleoptera > Cerambycidae > Pogonocherus > Pogonocherus hispidulus. The sequence continues at coordinate 41,895,756 of OZ004698.1, read as the reverse complement.
TTTTAAAGCATTCTCCCATCACCATCAATCATAAAAACATCCGTCATTAATTTCTGCTGGAGAGAGAGAAAACAACTGTATTTGACGAAGTGCCTCTACACTTCGGGAAAATGGAAACAGAATGGAATAATTAAAAAACATCACGAAAATAGGTCTCTGAAGAGTACTGCACAAATGGTACGCAAATAATTCCGTTAATATTACTAAAAATGGAATATGTTACACAGGCTAGGCCATACAGTAAGACAGGCTTGTACAGAGTGAGTCGATAAAGTCCTATTATTTCAAAAACTGTTAAAATGTTTCAAAAGTTTTTGAAAAATCGCTCTGACACTTCGATTTTTTTTTATTTTTTTATTTGTTTTACATATATTACATTTTTTACAGGGCGACTCAATGAAGCTACGTCATAAACTTTAATATTTTAAATGAAACGCTCAGTACTGTTTTACATATTTGGAAAGAACGTTTTTTACGAATACCGTCATATAAGGTTTTATGGGTCTATCTCTAATAATAAGGGAGATTATTAAATAATTAATATATTAAACCCAAAATCTAAGCTTCATCTTTTTTTAAGTTTGTCCAACATACGGGGTCGATTCCAACAGTCGAGGATTTACGAAATTAGCTATAAAGACTGTAATCAAAAGTATATTGGACAAAATAGAAGGTCAATTCAAACTATATTCAAGGAACACAATTTGAGACTAATTAAGAATGTGACAAATTCCAGACAGCTGGATGCTTCTGAGAGTTTGTAAATTGCTAAATGTAAAAATGGTATGACTAGTAACAGAGGGCCAATGCCATATATCCCGCTTTATTGGTTAGTAAGTCATGGTTCACTGATCCGTCGTGGCGGTTCACTGATCAGTCGCGATGGTTCACTGAGAGGTCGCGACGGTTCGCTGAACCATAAAAATAGTTTAGGTAGAAATAGGACACAATGTTAGCATAGGTTTAGTTTTAATCATCTCCAGATGATTCCAACTTGGTTGGCAAACCACGCGCCGAGTGCAATATAGTGTTTTGGTGTTATGTGGAAAACTACGTCAGTGATAACTTCAATTTTTTATATATTTTATTTTTCCAGATTTGATCATTAAGATGTAGAGGTTGTATTAGTATTTTAAGTGTTTCATGGTCTTACGACATTTTTACATATAGTACTTACGATATTAATACTTATCAGATTCTAGCACTATATGGGAGTATTTTTTAATACAATACGTTCACACAATAGCAAATTTCCACCCGTACTTTTGAAAAGAAATGTAGGTTCTGACGAAATGTTAAGAACGCATTAACTGTACCCACTTTTACCACCGATCCATCACTGACATCTGAAAAATGTCTCTGCCAGACGCGTAATCTGATTCAGACTACACTTTTTACTTCGTTGTGGCGAATAAAACTTTTCGCGGTTCTAAATATATCCCCTTGCAGCTAAATCCAGGAAATATTAGAGTAATTTATAACTAATTATAATAGCTTATTTCTGATTATATGAAAAATTGTCTCAGTTATAAAACTAAAATGAACAGAACAGCGTACACATTGAAAAAATGTAGATAAACATCCCAAACCCATTGACATTGTCAGTGCCGGAGCAGGGATCGAACCCAGACTATAATAATAGGTAATGTATAACCGAGAAATACTGACCGACACGGAAAGAGAAAAGAAAAAGAAGAAGAAGATGCTAGGACATCTTTCTACCTATTATAGGCTAGTCTAAGACTCGTTCCGTCAAACCTCAGGATTAAATTGGATGTTGGTGGCTTTTCAATCTTCTACACATTAGCAATATTTGAATTTAAAAATACAGAGGTATGAGGTTTTTAATGTGGTTTCAAGGAAATATATAGTCATAATATAAATCATTGTAACCTGCGATTAGAGTGAAAACATATATATGAAAGTATAATAAAGCTTATTAATACAGTGGGCTGCTATGAAATAGGTAACGTCAGTGAAGAAATATAATAAAATAATGTAATTCTTTATAGTTTATAATCTCGCATTATAGTTTGTTTTTTATGAAAAAATATTTAGTAACTTATTAGATAGGTAGATAGATAGATAGATAAGCATTTTATTCCTGTAGATAAATATTTATATTCATATAGGATCCGTCAAAAGAAAAATATCAGTATAGCACAAACATACACAAAATTATTTACAAACAATTAAATACATTGAAAATAAAATTCGTCCATATTATAGAAATATCCCTCGACCAGTCATGCCTCAAATGCCCTCAAAGACCCAATAAAAGCCTTTCTACCTATACAAAGTCTAATATCTAATGACAACCTATTATATATACGCAAACCCACTACATTAGGCAGTCTTCTTGCTATATTTAGCCTTCTATATGGAACATATAGATTATTTCTGTTCCTAGTAGAGTACTGATGGCGATCACCCTGTTTACCAAACGTATCATAATTTTCCTGGACAAATGTACAAATTTCTAACAAAAATATTTCGGCAAGTGTCAGTATCCTTAATTTTCGAAAAATATTTCTACATGATGTTTGATTGATCGCCCCAACCATGCAACAAACAATACGTTTCTGGGACAAAAACACATCAGAGGTCATTGCGGATAATCCCCAGAAGCATATACCGGACTTTAATCTGGCAAATACCTGTGCATAATAAATACCCATTAATTGGTTCAGTGTAAGGACCTGTTTCAGATTTCGAATAAGGAAACATACAGAAGCAAGCTTTGACGTAAGCGCGGAACAGTGATTCTTCCAAGCCGGAGAATCATCAATTATTAGACCCAGAAATTTTACGTTCCTATCCTCCCCAAAACCATCACTGCCCACCTTAATATTCAGTTTAAGGTTACTTTGATTCTGAGGTGTGTGAAACATCAAAAAATTAGTTTTGACATTATTTAGGTATAAAAAATAGCAGCTGAAGTCGCGAAGGGCACTATTACATGCAGTTTCAAAAATTTCATTCTAAAATGTATTACAGGTAATAACGTTTTCTGTTAAATTTGTGGTTATCTAACTAAAGATTAGGTTAATAAAAATTAAATGACTTTTATTTTTCACAATACCTTTTCTACACTAAATTAATAAATGGACTACATATATGTTTTATTTTATATGCATTTGTAATATTATCTATTACTCAATAATTAATATTTATTTTTTTGTATTTTGTCAATATTGTTCATTTCTTTCTTTAGGTGAAGGGATTTATACTCGGATTTATATTAGGTTTTATATATAGAAATAAGATTCAACTAATGATAATGAATGAAGTAAAATACTAACTGCGATATAGGTCTTAGGTACAATTATTATAGAATAGTAAAGTAAAATAAAAAATACAGAATTGTTAGTTTTTGTATTTGTAAAATAAAACAAAAACTTGTTTTATTTTTTTAGTAATAACCATATGAAAATTATTGTGTTTACGTTATAAAAGATGGCCCATTCCGCATGATACAGTGCCAACCATATCGATGTACCTGCTCTTTCAGATATCCTATATATAATCCTTTATTCAGCATTTCTCTCAATGGTCAGATGCTGCAACCTACAAATTGTTGTAAAAATTTAGGTGTGCTTATTGATGGTGAACTTAGATTTGTCGAGCATGTTAGAGGTTTAGTTAAGAATTCATATGGAAAGCTAAAATTGCTCTATTTACATAAAGAGATTCTAAATGAAGAACTTAAATTGAAATTATGTGATACTCTTATTTTATCTAACCTTAGTTATTGTGATGTTGTTTTTTGGCCTGCATTATTTAGTAAAGATAAATATAGCTTGCAGAAAATCCAAAATTCATGTATACGTTTTATTTATAATCTACGTAAAGTTGACCACATCAGTGAAAGGTTACATGCTTCAAATTGGTTAACGTTGGATGAGAGATTTCATACCATTTGGCTTGTTTTATATTTAAAATTAATAACTTACATGAGTCTAAGTACTTATTCGATAAACTACTAAAGAGCTCAGATATTCATAATAGGTCTACAAGTAGTTGTGAGTTAGTTATATATGGTGCCTAAACACAGTTCTGCATTATTTCAAAGATCTTTTACTTACACTGCCGTAAAAAAATTTTAATAGCCTCTCTCTTGAAATTAAGTCAGCTAGGACCTTGCCCACGTTTAGAAGGCGCATCAGAACTTATATTATTTCTCTCAGAATTTGAGTTGCTATATTTGTATGGATGTATTTTTTTTATTTTTGTATTATTTTTGTGTTAAATAAATTATTTGAACTTTAATTTTTTGCACGTTTTCTTTATGGATAAATGAGGTGGTTACGTGGAAGAGCAGCGTTGTTGAACGTCGCCACCTCCCTTCAATATTCTTTGTAATTTAATTTTTTTGTAAGATTAATAAAGCCACATTATTATTATTATTATTATTATTATTATTATTATTATTATTATTATTATTATTATTATTTCTCTTTCTTGTGTTTATTAACGACCTACCTTACTCTATTGGTGAGGATTTTTGTGTGTTATTTGCAGACGACACAACATTGCTTGCCAAGGGAGCAGAAGCTTTGGGCAATGAGAGACTGACTTTTGCGAAAGACTGATTCACCTGTAACAAACTTAAATTGAATGATTCCAAGACACAAACATTAAAATTTAGTTCTGATCGATGGGATTCGACATCGCATTGTAAATTGTTGGGTATTTACCTCGACACCAGGTTGAATTGGTCTCCGCAGGTTGATTTCGTCTGCTCAAAGTTATCATCCCAATTGTTTTGTTTAAGACAGTTGAGGAAAACACTTACCTGTGATATGCTACGCGAGGTGTATTATGCTTTAATTCACTCCCACCTCACATACGGAGTTATACTATGGGGTAATTCTACATCCGCCAATAAAGTTTTTATTCTCCAGAAACAAGCTATCCGCATTATCGAAGGAGCAAAGTATGGTACACCTTGTAAAGCTTTATTTTTAAAGTTCAAGATACTGACATTGCCATCCCTTTTCATATTTGAGACATTGCTTAGAATTCACCAACGCCGACACATAATCCCCAAACATTCGGATATTCACAAGCATAACACGCGGCATGCAAATTATTTGGTTTCCGATTACTCTCGAATTAAAATTACTCAGAGTAACAAACTTAATATTGATATTTACAATAGATTTATTCATCTCTCTGGTAATGTCGGTATCCTGGACATGAACTATTCTTGTTTCTATCGCTTAGCCAAAAATTTTTTGACTAAGAACTGTTTTTATAGTATATCCGATTTTATGGATTGTTCTACCGTTTATGAAACTTAGTGCACACATCTTTATTGTTTTGTTTTACTATGACTTCAAATGTACAAATTGTATATAATGTGGTCAATAAACTACTCTCTCTCTCTCTCTCTCTCTCTATTATTATTATTATTATTATTATTATTATTAGATATAACAGTTGCTTGCAGAAATAAAGACAATTTTGTATTTGTCTTTAATTGGACTATAATTGTAAGTTATTATTTAAATTTGGATCCTGATTACTTATTTAATTTGCATATTTCATTACTTACATTTCATTTTTGCTTATTTAAAGATATTTTCATTTCACTGCCCTGGGCAATAATAATAATAATTGTATAAGAATACTAAAAACAGTTCGGAGTTGGTATAAATGTAAAAACAGCGGAATAAAATTTATGCTCGGCAGTTTGTTCTGTTGAACTGAAATCCAAGTGGTATTTACATACATACCAACAATCTATATGCTTCGATGTGTAATATTATTGTAACATACTGATATAATCCATACTAGAGAACAGATGTTCATATGTTCCGTGCAAATAGTAGATTTAATCCTGGCACACATTCATTGCATTACTATTTGGAAACGAAATTATTAATAACAAAGGCAAGAAAAATGAGTACTTAATGAAATAGATATATACAATAAAACAATATACTTCTTGCATGCTTATGTGGAGACAATACATACATTCTTTAAAAAGCTGCTATATGTATAAATTATCAAATATACCAATATATGATTCATATTTTGGGGATTACACCACCTGTAAAATAACAGAAAGCCAAAAACCAGAAGCATACAAATTAAATATTCGAAGTGTAGTATCAAGGCAAACTTCTAAATTTTGCCCCAAAAAACCACTGTATAATGGGTGATAAAATAATATTTGAATCCAATAACAACCATTACGATTTCTTATATTGCAGAGATATCTGAAAGACTTAAAAGACTTGGTAACGATTTTAACATAAGAACGACATTTAAAACGAAAAACACTTCAAGATCAATACTTACAAAAACAAAACCAATTAATAATGATCAAAATTCAAAAAATTGTATTTACCAGATTCCTTGTGAATGTGGTAAATATTATATTGGTGAGACATCTAGACCATTATAAATAAGGATCCGCGAACATAAAAATTATGTTAAGGATTACCAAGTCGATAGGTCTCGGTTCCGGTGGAGGGGTAGATGGAGAAAAAAAGAGAGGTTTTAGCTGGTTAAAGTCCAGCACTACCCGATCGAGATAGATACTAGGCGCCGGGTGTTCATGATGATTTCCTCTCAAAAAAAAAAAAGTCGATAGGTCTACATTAGTAAAACATGTATGGGATAACGGTCACCGAGTTGATTGGACACAGGCTAAAGTTTTACAAAATGAAGAAAAATTAATTAAAAGAAAGTGCTTTCATTAATCTTAATGGTGATAATTGTATCTCGTCAGAAACAATATTCATAGATCAAACATGGCTTCCTCTACTCCAAAAAGATGTTACCAATGGTAAATTAATAATATCCAAGTGATAAGTGTATGTGATGACAATTTAAATTAAAAATATCAATCTGACAAAAAGTACTTCCTTTCATACAAAGAGTTCTTATCGTACAAACATTCTACCGACGAAGAGTTGAGGATCAACTGGAAACCTATAGAAGAAAGGTAATAACTTTTATTTAGACATATTTTAAAATATGACATATAATATTATAGAATTTTGTATAAAATTGAAAAACTACTGATGAAATTTAGTTAATATATCAAATATTATTTTATCACACATTATACAGTGGTTTGTTGGGGCAAACTTTAGAAGTTTGCCTTGATACTACACTTTGAATATTTAATTTGCAGGCTTTTGGTTTTTGGCTTTTTGTTATTTTACAGGTGGTGTAATCCCAAAAGAAAATATGATTCATGGAAACGCACCACAAATAAGTTACAGACATTATACTAATATATATTTTTCTAGACTATAGTAGGTACCGATTGCTGTAGTGGTAATTCTTACAATAAATCATGATAGAATATTATCTTTAGCCTAGGTTACATTGTACTTATACCCAATATAATAAAACTCTATCCGTATTCAATAAATGTAATAAACAACGCATTAATACTGTAACAATGTCTAAAACATGACAAAACCGAGATACCTATCCAATTTTCCATCTAAATTAAAGGAGAAAATATATAGAGCACATTCTCCTCGCAAGGACATAAACTACAATGTTATCAAGAATTTAAGGACCCTATAAATCACACACATAAAATGGTTTTATTACAAAAAAATAAGATAGGCGTCATAAATGTATTGTTTTAAAACCGAAACCGAAGAGTTTTAAAAGCAGTATACTTTTTTTTTCATTGTAACTCAGCTAAAATAAACAAACATATGAATGAGCGTTTGATCAAACAACATAGAATATTTTCTTGTCATCTCTAACTGAAGATACTTAATCTTTTGAAATATTCAATCCATATTTATTGATACATATAGAATTTAGTGTTTATAAAATATATTTCATTAATAAAATCGTTTGTAGAAAAATTCTACGTTGGTTTTTTAAAAGTTCCATTATATTTTCATTAATATGACCAATAGTCATATGTAGAAGGATATAGTTTTATACTGGCACCGCAGAAATGCTAAAAGGAAAGTTCGAAATCATTTGATATTTCAAATTTTCTTAGTATTTACTCTCAACACAACTAACATTTACGTATTTTTAATCCCAATTATATAACAATGAAAACAAATAGGTACACTTAACACATTTTAAACAATTAAACATGTCTTTAAATTCACAATAATTATATTATATAAATGGTAATAATAATAATAACGTTGCTTCACGTATGGGTATATCGCATTGTATTAAGGTAAACTGTCTTTAAATTTACATTATTTCTTAATTTTACATAAAGTACATTTAAAAAGAATTGCAAAATTTGGAAATGAAAAATGTACATATTTCAGCATGTTTATACTTTAGTTTTCATTCATTTGTTCTTCTTGATGTTAAAAAACTGTATGGACATCAAAACGTCTTTTGCAAGTGTTATAAAATACTAATCATAGTATAACATGGCGTTATGACTTTGAGCTTCCATATGCAGATAAAACTAACCATACTAGCATTGCTATAGTAACTACTACTTTATCTATTTACATTCTAATCTCAAAATTTAACTCAATTACATACATTAAAAAGTTTTACTCACTTTAATAGCAATAGTTTAAAAAAATCCTGCTAAATGTATTAACATCAATAGCACACTACACACATTATCTAGTATTAAAACATCCTCACACACCATCCCACTTCTGATAAAGAAGAAAAATTTTCAACAAATTTCAATTTCAGAAACTTCTTTCGGGAAACTCTGACTAACATGCGCCAAATGCGTAAGAAGACCGGAAACAGGAAACGTGTTCGAGCTGGTGACTTCACACGATCGCGTCGCAGTTCGGAATGAAAGTCTGGAGCGTCGCGACGGCCGTACGACACGCCGCGCGCACAACATGGACTCGCTGGTGATTTCGGGAAGCTGTAGTTTGCCGGCGATACCTTCAGATACTAATAAATTCAGATTCTAATATTATTTCGCCAATTTTACCCACGTTATTTTGACTATTTGAGCAAATAATACGCGCGTTCAATAATACGTGCTCTTAACCACAAATTGTATTTATTTTAACACGTGTCTTAGCTTGTGATGATACCTAACCTCATCTTTCATTAGCTGAAATATTAAAGATGTTAATTATTAAGAAAAAAGGAATAACTATTTCAACTTATATTTACAGTGAACATAGTTTACTTGACTTTAATATCGAGTAGTTTTTTTCGAGAAGTGATACTTGGAAAACAAGAAATCTAGATGAGACTTGAAATTGGCTACGAGAAACGAGACGAGAATGAAAATATTTCTTCTTTTTTTCAAATGAAACGGGGTAAAAAACCTTAGGGGTTTTATAAATATATTAGATTCTTTTTTCTTTGTTTCTATCACTTTTTTTACAGTAATTTATTGTTACTGTGGTTTCAACACTTAACGTGACATCTTTTATAGATTCATAGTGCATGACAGTAACACAAAGGCAAGAGACTTATTTATATCTAATTCTAAATGCTAAGTGATATATCGAATTTAAAATATATTAACAACAAAAAATTATCAAAATTACTAAAAATTTAAACTAAACTAAATTAAACTAAACTAAAATTTGTACAGGACCAGTTATACTTACTTATCGGAAAGTCAAACATGATTTACAAGAAAAAATAACGTTTTCAGTAAAAGTGAGTTTTATATACAGAGCATTTCAATGAAAACGAACCACCCTGAATAACTCCGTTACTATTTTGTTTCCAGCAGCGAAATTCCCAGACAGGTCGATTTTTGCTTGTAGGAGGACATGTTTTGTACCAAATTTGACGTGGCAAAATGCCCCCCTCAGCACAAATGTCAACATTTTAAATAGGGAATAGATGTCAAGTGGTCCCTCATATGAAAGGTCTTTCAATTCTCTTTTCAACGATATAAATATGTTTGATATTTATTTGTCATTTCGCGAGAAAATCCATCAATAACTTTTCTTTGAATGTATTACTATAGAGCACAGTAGTATTTAAGAATGATTCGACATAAAATTTCAAATGACATTTTATTGTTTAAGGTATTTTATAGCGTAATTGGTACACCAGTAGATATTGATTTGTTGATAATCAATTAATGTATTTAAAACAAACAAAAACTACTAAATAAGATATGAAGAAAAATTGAGATATGAAGAAAAAACGAGATATGAAGTCTCTATTTTACACAATTTTGCATTAAACGTAATATTTGACAGAGTTTGCTATACTGGGTATTACATTTTGAGTACTTCAGCACTCCTTGAAGTTCCAAGACTTTTTTATGGAACGCCACTGACACTTTTTCACTTATAATTATTTTAGAAGAATAAACTCTTTGTCTCTTGATATACATATTATCTTGAACGGTTTAGCAGATATTGAGATTAATTTGGTCAAGATGCACATCTCGCAAAGCATATGGAAGAAAAGAATACCATTAAAAACTGTGTGTTTTGTAAAAAAATAGGGAGACCTATGTTTCTAATTTAATAATTTTAATTTTAATTGAAAAATAAATATGTTTTTAAATCATTTTGGAGAGAGCATTACCTACTTCATGAATATAACTAATATAGGGTTTGATTGGCGAATTTCTAATATTATAAGAGATATGCCCAAAAGTATGTTGAAATCAAAAAGGTCAAAAGGTAAGTGTAAGAATCATGTAGTGTGTTGGAAAGATAACGAACATCCATTGGTAGCTATGGTATGGAGGCTGCGAGCTTTTCCCCCAAACATTGCTCTTTTAGGCATATCTCTCTTATTATTAGGAATGGACCATCAAACTATACAGAGTGATTAATTAGTAAGGGTTCAACACTTTGGATAGTAGAAATCAAAATAATAACATTTACTAACTATGCCTACATGAAATATTGATAGGTAAAATGATCATGATGAATCAAATTTGTTATGTAATAGGTTATGTTGTTCATAGTTTGTTTCTTTTGGAATTACACCACCTGTAAAATAACAAAAAGCAAAAAACCAGAAACATACAGATTCAATATTCAAAGTGTAGTAACAAAGTACTTCGTTTCATACAAAGAGTTCTTATCGTACCAACATTCTACCCACGAAGAGTTGAGGATCAACTTGAAACTTATAGAAGAAAGCTAGTTAAGTGTTTAATTTCTTTTAAATTTTATTATAATAACTATTTTATTTAGACATATTTTAAAATATGACATATAATATTATAGAATTTTGTATAAAACTGAAAAACCACTGATGAAATTTAGTTAATATATCAAATATTATTTTATCACACGTTACACAGTGGTTTTTTGAGACAAACTTTAGAAGTTTGCCTTGTTACTACACTTTGAATATTTAATTTGTAAGCTTCTGGTTTTTGCTTTTTGTTATTTTACAGGTGGTGTAATCCCAAAAGAAAAAACTATGAATCACGAAAATGCACCACAAATAAGTTGCAGAGATTAGGTTATGTTGTTTTTATTTAATACTTTTATCTTAATTTTTGATTTTTCAAATTTTAATTTATTATTTTGTATAATTTAACTAGCTGTTCCTTGACTCTTATAATTTATTATAACCCAAATTTCTATATAGACTCGAATTTGGGACAGACGTATACACTATACATATATCCCAGTCAGTTTTCGTGCGGAATTACTCAATAATATAAATTATATAAATTCAAATGCTCTCAGTTTAACGACTACGTCTTGCCAAATGTTCGCTAAATCAATTCGGATTTAGAGTACTTTAATACCACTTGCAGCTGTTTGCATATATATCCGAATATTAATAAATAAGACCGAAGGCCCATAAAACGTAGTGCACTCTAACAGCTGTTTTTGAATATCATAAAAAGACTCGTTTTTCTTTCCACAGCACCGACATGTAATCCTGAATATTTGTAAAATGAACATCAGTATATGACAGTCAAAATTTAAATTTGAGCCCCGAACTTTTTGTGGAAAAGGCTGACAGGTGAATCCAATTTTACTGAAATACCGAGATATTTGAGATGGAATCACTTTTTAACATCCACGCAAAATAATAATGCTATTAGTGATTGACAGGACAAAGGGAGTCCTGTATAAGGATTATGTAACTGCTAACATTACTGTCATTAATTTGAAAGTATGATTTCAAAAAGTGAATATTTATCAGTGAAATGATAATTTATAATAATGATAACAATATTTCAAAGGTGAAACATTGTTATCATTAGTATAAATATTACATATTGATTCTTATTTTACAACAATTGATTCTATAAATGATAATTATTTAAGTAAAAATACAGTTATAAATAGACATGTAAGAATATAAAATGTAAAACTATTAAATTATAAATTAACCCTCAGAATACAACATTAGTTCTTTAGGAACAAACTGCACCATTTTTCTAATCTTTACCAAATTTATAGTTTACAAATTATTAAATTCACCGACAGAATTGTAAATTTTTAGAAAGGAAGAAAAGTCTAAATGTATAATAAAGTACTAAAAGAGAAATTAGAGAATTGTGGATGCACATTTGTGAGATTTTTAAGTAAAATCAATTATAAAAGGTAGTTAATAGTTTAAAAAGTTAGGACTTCGGGTAAAATCGCAACATGATAGTACGATGTATGTAACTATTTGTTAGTAAAATTCAAATAATTATCAGATTTCCAACTATTGATGGCCAAGAGCGACAAATGACGAATTCCTTCATGACGTCACTTAACTTAATTGAATTTCCAACATTTTTGACTATTGCTTTCAAGATAGATTATTAAAATTATCAACAGATATTATATTACTACAGATAAACAATGAGTTCTGTACAGGTGAATCAACCACCACTAGGTACTTTATATTCATTTTATAAAAGGGTTATTGGATTTCTAGAGGCAGGCAAGTGCCCTATTGCGTTCTCTATCTTAGCAGGGCATTCGAATGTGTCAATTATGAGAAATTACTACAAAAGCTAGATGGTTGAGGTATAAGAGGGGTGGCTTATGAATACAATTCTTAATTTATCATAAAATCGGTCACCAGAGTTGGTACCGTTCAAAAAGTAAATTCTGGATATAAAGAATTAGGTATAGATGTGCCACAGGGCTCAATATTGGAACCTGTACTATTTGTCTAATACACGAGTGAGCTTAATACCATAATCTCAGATGTATTTTCTGTTATGTAGGCTGACGATACGTTAGTCAGTCAGCATTCAATAAAACTGATGATGCAGTGGCACTCAATTGCAACTCAGTTCTAAATAAAATTGCCAACTGGCGTGGCAATTCGTAATCACACTCATTATATTTAAATTCTATGATGGCATCATTTATGAGATTTCACAATTATCAGAAAAAATGTTATAAAATGAATATTCAGCTCTACAATACTCCATTACCTGATAGTGTTTAAAAAAAAATAACCACTCACTTTTCTAGGTTTCAAACTTGACGATTGCTTAAATTGTAAAGAGCACTCCATCAACCTAATAGCAAAATTCAATCATCTGTATTACTTATTTAGAAACTTAAAATCAGACTTGACAAAACATCAGTTCATAAATTTGTATTATGCTCAAGTTGACTCTAGATTGAGATATGGTGTATGCTTGTGGGGCAATACTACCCTATCACCGGATGTATTTATTGTCCAGAAACGTTACAGCACGCGTAGAGTTTTATTTAGGGAAGGAATATGGGGTATTAACTCTTGCCAAAGTAACCTAAAAGTATTTTTATTAAACAGGTGTATTTATTCTATAAATTTTGGTTAAGTAACGTTGACTATTCATGCATATGTATGTGTTCTTACATATCTTGAAGAAGAGAAATAAATGCATTATTATTATTATTATCTTTCTTTTTTTTTTTGGCAGAAACTGGTCAGGGCTTGCAACGAGCCCCGACTCATCGCTGCAGCCGTGCCAGAAGTCTAGGTCGTAACTGCAACTACTCCTCCCCACCGGTCGGTAAGTAGTTGCAGGTTCCCAAATCGTGTGCCCTCAGCAGACGCAGTGACCCCTGGATGACTGATTTCTGCATCCGACTTACTAGGATCTCGGCAGAGTTCCTGCAAGCCGGAATGGTCTTCAGTTCAGATAGCAGCGTTCTGCGAACTCCTCCTAAAACACCGATAATGAGGACTACCAGCATGACTTTGTGGCCAGGGTATAGCGTGCGAAGCTCGAACAGGAGATCTTGGTATTTGGTCGGCTTTTCCTCCTCCTTGAGGACTATGTTTGGTTCCGCCGGAGCGGAAAACTCGATGACGTACATAGTCCTGGTTTGTTTATCAAGGAGGACAATGTCAGGCTTATTAGCGTGTATAAGCCTGACGATCGGGAACTGGTAGTTCCAAAAAATCTGGCATATGTCGTTCACGACGACGGACTCTATATCTCCTGGCAAGTAAGGCGGCACTGGCTGTTGGTCTATCTGATACGAGTGCCTAAGGTGGTAGTATAGCACTCGTAAAGCCGCATTGTAGCGATGGATGTACGCCGAATTGGCTTTTGCCGGACACGCTGACAACAAATGCATCAATGTCTTCGGCGCCCCACAGCAGGCCCTGCAATTAACATCAGGGACCTGTACACCCATCACGCGGCTACGATAGACCAATGTGTTTATAACTACACGGCATCTTGACAGGCCGCAATAAATCCCTCAGTCTCCGAAGTGAGTAGTAGGTCAGCCTTGTCGACAGACCGCGGTCCTCGATGTGTCGGTAGAAAACACCGTGGACCCGCCTGTCGACGTGCCGCCGAAACAGTTTCTCCGCGTCCGCCTAGGCGGTGTGGCTGCAACTCAGTTAGCAACTCAGGGATGCCACCTCGTCCGCCTCTCCGCCTAACCTCAAACTGGAGACCGAGTTCATCTGCGGCTCTTTGTGCCGCCTTAAGTAGAAATGCCCCCGCTCCTGTAATATCGTGATCTCTCACGAGGCAAAGGAGGGGGTCCGAGCTTCTAAAGATCTTCAGTGCTACACCCAAAACCACTCTGTCATGCATACACTCCAGGCTTAGGAGTCCCCTACCTCCTCGATGGCGTGAGAGGTATATACGGGGAACGGACGATCGAGGATGCAAACTTCTGTGGATGTACATCATTTTTCCGAGTATCCCTGTCGAGTTGGCGCAGCTCTTCGACTGTCCACTTCACTACTCCGAAGGAGTAGAGCAGGACTGGCACGGCAATCATATTGGTAGCAGACACGTTATTTTGGTCGGAAAGTTCTAAAGACCAGATTTTCCGGACAAGGTGTCTGTACTTGCCAAGGAGGGCCTCCTTCACCCGGGGAGCATCGTGGGCACGATGCTGTTCGATCCCCAGGTATTTGTAGACCTCTCCAGCATTCAGATATCTGAAAATGCTGCCGTCGGCGAGCTGCATATCGTCAGGGAACTCGAGCGATCGTCCTCTCCTTAGATGGAACACTGCACATTTGTCCAACTCCAATTCCATGCCTACGTCCTGCGTGTACTCCTGGACCACACTGAGAGATTGATCTAGATCACTTTCTCCGGGAGCATAAAGTTTGAGATCATCAATATAAAACAGATGGGTGATCTCATGCTCCCGGTTCCTTGGTGGTCGACATACGTACCCACGGGTACGCCTTACGGTTTTTCAACCAGCCCATTACATGAAATTACCATGGGATAGATATCTACTTCCGTATAAAATAGATATCTCTATTACTATTATTATTATTGTTATTATTATTATTATTTTTATTATTATTATTTTTTTTGTTGAAATCCAGTCGACCGGATCTCTGGCTTCGATTCTCAGGGTCGGCCGCTTGCGGTAATCAGTAGCTACTCTCCACATACGTGGGGTGAGTAACTACTGAGTCTATGTGCCCTGAGTAGACGTAATGAGTCCAGAATGACCGCCTTCTGCATTCTTCCGGCTAGAAGATCTACCGAATTTCGGCATGCCGGTATGATCTTCAGTTCCGAAAGCAGTGTATCTCTTGCTCCACCGAGGGCTACTATTATCAGCACCACAAGTTTCACAATATGTTCTGGATGGAGTCTGCGGAGTTTGAAGCGAAGGTCTAGATATCTTGTTCGTATTATTATTATATTATTATAAATATTAATTATTTGGTGCCTTCTGATTCTTAATTTATCTGCACATACCATAACAAAAGAATAATCTATTCCCTGGAGAGACAATTTCAATGCAGATTATCTTATTAGTTATGGTGAATAAATATCATCAGATGAACATTTTCCCACGCTGCACCGAAAACAAATTTCCAATTCTAAACAATTATTTTATCGATGGATATCACTGCATAATATGTTATAGCAGAGCGCGGGTGCAATATATAAGCCAGCACTGAATTTGTTGGAAATAATTATATTCGTTTGTTATTCGACAGAGGCAATTGAAGAGTTCATGTAACTACCATATTCGTATCTTTATAAAATTGCATTTCTATTCAGATATTATAATAATGAAAATATATCTACCCTTCATTCTAATAATTTGTGTGGAAAGGGGGTGGCATATTATTATTCAGTAGGTCATAATTGTGCTTCAGGAGTGACTTACATTGCTAAGCCCTAATCATTATCAGTGCTGGAATGAGGGAAACCTAAAAATCTAGTGGGACAGCAAACATGAACCGATGATAATCTCTCACATTAACTACGCTGACATTGTTCCCATATTAGGCACGCACTCCAGGATGATTGCCAGCTCATCCATGCCAATAGGGAATATAGGAGTAAACGATTGAATTAAAACACAACGGGTGGAATGGGGATTCGAACCCACGGCCTATGCGTTAAGCGGTTAAGCGGGACACTAAACTCTGAGCCATCGACTCCACAACTTATATTAGACTAATACATTATATTTAGTTGCAACATGGTAACAAACATTTTTTTCATGTGCACCAACATTTAACATTTCTCTCATAAAATTCTTCTTCTGTGCTCGTACGCGTCGGTCGCTCAGAAGCGATTAGAGAGCGAAGTATTTACATATATTGACAAGCTAATACAAATACTAAAATATCTGTAATTAATAGTGCAGATTAATTAGCAATCTCAAGTTATCTGGGAAAAATTCATGTTGCGTTCTTAAAGTATAAAGCGTGCTCACCTTTCAGTAAAAATTGTTATCGGGGTTCGATAATGTCTGTCATATTTTTTTTATTTTCGTATTAATCTAGAATAACTTGTCTTACCTTATACAGTGTGACCCATTTTGAATGGCAAAATGACAGAATGACAAAAATTTCGGGATTATTTTAGATCTTCTATAACTGTTTTCAATGGCAAAAATGAACCAAATATAATTAGCATTTTTTTAATTTAAAATCTAACTATCCCACTGAATTTAAAAACCTATGGAATGGATATAATATTTTATGAAAAAATATTTAATAAATTAATTTATAACAAAATTAAAGATTAAAGGCATCATTTTATTAATTACTTTTAATATTTTTCTCTAAAATCTTAAAGTTGGCTATGAAAAATTAATAAAAAAATTTACTTGATACTTTTAATTGATCATATCGAACATAAAAACTTAATTAACATTTTTTAATAGTCCTTGAAAGTCGAAAATAATCTCAAAATTTTTGTCATAAAGTTTTTGTTGGATTATTTTTTTTAAAGCTCAGTTAAAATTAAATAACAAACACTTTTTTTACAGGAGTGTGTCCATTCTAAACGGGTCACACTGTATGTATTTATCTATTTCACTTCTGTTCTTCTATATTGTCCGTGTTCCTTCTTCTCATTCTTTTCTTGAACTACCTGTGTGTTCCTTCATGTTTTTGGTATCAAAAACCCTTCTCAGTAATATTTTTTCTTTATTTAAAGTAGTTATATAGTCGAACGACTTTTCATTTTTTTATGCTTCATTTTTAATTATGTTTCTTTTGGCATTGTCTACCATTTTTTTCTCAAAAATCCATCTCCGTACTTTTAGGGCGTATTACTTAACGAAAACTATCTACAAATTTGTAAAACATATTAAAAATCATAGTTTGATTAGTCAAATAAAATTTGCACAGGATGTACAGAGTATAAATACGTCACACTTTTAATTTATCATATCTACAAGCACAGCACTTTATCGCATTTTGAATAATTCCGACCCATCTGTGAATTTCAACAGGAAGGCTATAATCGGTGGATATTAAAATTACGCCAGTATAAATTTTTCATGTTCCGGCTACATTCACTCATTATTTTTATTGTTGATGCAGCCGATGACATAAATTCAGTAGTTTACGTCTACCAAGACATAATAGATTTGTTACACTAGAATTAATATTGAAAACTCAGATTCACACTGAGAAAAGGATTTAATTGAAATTAATAAAATTTCCTAACCAACGATTAAATTATGTATTTGTATTTGGCCTATTATAGATCTAATTGGTATTAATATGGGATTTATTTTAATGGTAATATTAAATATTTAATATCAACTAATAAATTTATAATCCTAGTAGAAAAATATTTAATCTGCTGAATTAAATGTTTAGTTTTCAAACGTTTTTATTTGGCACACTTAATTTAGATTTACTATTGAAAAACAAAGTTTAGTTTTCCAAAATGAGAGAAGTAGGTACCTATTTAAAGTTACTAAATATTTAATATTAAAATGTAGTTAAGGTTTGATATTGTACAGGTTATTACATTAATTTATAGAAAACCAAATTTCATAGGAAATGAGGGAAAATATTTATTTTTTAAATATAATAATTATTCACATGACCTATAATAATTGTAAAAAATGCATATAAAACTTTGCATTCAGTTTCAGGATCATTTGGATAATCTGCATGGTCTCTTAGATATCGATACATATTATATACCTAAGTAATAAAAATTATTGATAAAAGAATAATTATGTTTTCCAAGAAGTCATCATAAACGTTTATTTCAAAATATATAGGTACCTAAAATGTTGAAATTGTAATTATATTCTGACTAAAATAAAGAACATTAATAGGTTATTTTATTTTTGATTATAAAAGGTACTAGGTACTTGTTTTTATACATTATTTGAGTAAACAGATAGTTGGGTTAGCAAAAAAAATATTTGACGAAGTTAATTATCATTAATTTATCAATATACATGCTAATATATTATTATTTTAAAATAAATAAGTGTCTGACGAAGACACTCACCTCCGTTGTCATCTTAAAACGTCTGGTGCAGGTTTTCCAACCTCATTCCGATTATAGATAATCCATAACAATTATTATTTGCGTATTATTAGATCGTAAGACTATACAAAAATACAATATATAATTATTACACACAAACTGCGCAATTAGTTCGTTATATTATTATTCACTGTATGATTAATTACACTTGCAAAGAAACGCACAACACAATACAAAAATGGCTGTGCCATAACTGCTCTATAAAGGCCACTGTCCGAAAAGTTGGAGAACATAGTGTACGCGCAAGCGCGGTTTCAATTAAATATTTAATTGGTTCTAGAATGAATCGTTGGAATTAAACTATTTTAATAAAACTAGAACTACTAGAACTATGTAACTAGAACTATTTTAATATAAAATAAACGTTTGATATTATTAAATATCAAACGTTTATTATCGAGAATTAAGTAAATACATTTGTTTAAATTTATACAGGGCACTGAGAGTGTATCTACTACTAAATATTTTGTAGGTAAATAACTATTTAATTTTGGAAAATAAATATTTTAAAAATAGTTGGGACAACCTAGGTATATAGTTTTTACAATGATACCAATTATTGGTATATTCTCTTTATAAAGAAATTTTGAAAAATAATTATTTATCTATAATAAATATAATAAACAAAGACAAATAATAATTAATAATTTAAAAAAAAAACATGGCTTATTAGCGGCTTTAAGCAGGATTTTCCTTCAGTGCACAAACAAACAGTATGTATAATATAGACATCAATTATTTATTTCACTCGATAAAGTGAAATCACGTGTATAATACTGGTATATTAATATGCTTTAAAGTGAGAAATAATTGCCAGCAATATAGTTTTCATCGCATACGATGTAAAATAATTGCTTAGTGACGAGTTGTGCCTATCCTCATTAAGAAATATGATGGAAAAAATTATTTTGCAAGGATTTTTTTATCTCTTGGATTATTACTACTTATAAAACACACATGCCCGGTTTCTAGAACAGAAATACTTATTCAATAAATTTATCGATCCAATAAACTACAAATAACACTGATTTTCTGCATTGTGCGATTGGTTATTTTTACTTTATCCAACTGATAAATATATTGAATCAATAAGTTTCTCTACAGAAACCGAAAATTTGACGTATATACTTTTGCACCTAAACGCAGCCGTTTTAAAATATATCGAATTCAAGATGAGCCAGAAAAATGAGCGGTTTTGAACAAATTTATTTATTTAAATTTTAATTCATATTGAAGTTAACTCGTGAAATCTGGTATTTCACGTGGAATAGCAGCCATTTTTTCTCGAATATTGTTTCAGTTGGACTGTCGTGGCTTTGTTGTCATAAACCAAACATTTTAAGTATCCCCAGATACAAAAAATCAGGAGGAGTCAAGTCAGGAGTCCTGGAAGGCCATGGAATATCCCCTCCAAACATTTAGTTTAAGACAACCAAAGATGTCACACGTCTAACGAATCCTTGGTTATCGTAAAGGAAACGTTACACGAAAACTTACTTGATGTAGAGAAGATATTCCATAGCTTCTCATTAGTCCCGATTTGACCCCTCCTGAATTTTCTCTGGAGATACTTAAAAAGTCAGGTTTACGATGTCAGCCCAAATACGATAATCCAATTGAAAGAGAATATCTAGAAAAAATGGCTGCTATTTCACACGAAATGTGCTAATTTGGGATTTAGGTTTGAAGAATGTTTGGAGAGGTGCTCACCTGAATAATATTATTTTTAAAAAATTATTTTCCTGAATGTAAACTTTAATATGAATTAAAACAATTTTCAAGACTTAAGAATTTGTTCAAAACCTGGTCTGATGACTCACCTTGTGGAAAATATAACAGGTAAGTTTCTAAGATCTATGAGATCTTTGTTATCGGTTTTTATGTATATGTATAGATCGAATTAAGGTGTGTCATCTTCTACAGCGTGATCAGTTAAGCTACAGAGCGGTTATATCTCTGATACCATTCATGCCACTATTCTCAAAATCGTGGGATGCATGGTATTCGAGAATATGTTAAAAAAATGTTCAACGAATATGGCCGAAATAAACCGATTTAAAATATTTTGAAGTTCCTAACTTCATCACTAGTGGGAGCATTTGCTAGTGTATAGTGTAAAGTGATAAAGTTTTTATAATATTTGATCAATTTGGTACAAATTTCGCCTGATCCCCTGATCTTAACCCAGTGTATTATTGGCTGTGGGGTTATTTAAAAAATTTGTTGTTTATAAAACGACCAATAACGCTATAATAATTAAGGAAGAAGAACTAAGAGTCCATTCACTAGGTCGAAATAAGCCCTAAATCGGCGTTCGTCCCGTGTTTAATTATAAAAAAACTATAAAAGATAGCGACTTTTAGTAAAAAAGTATTGAAAGATAAGACTTTAATTTAAGTCCCTATAGTAGTAATTTTTGGTATTTCTTTTTATTTTTAAAATTCCAGGCAAACAATCTTGTACTAAAATAGCGTATTTTCAAAAATTATTTTCTCTAAAATATATGTATTAAACAAAACTTTGCTACTATAGGGATCTAGTTCATCTTTTGATCTTTCCGGTGATATATAATTTATAACATTAAAAAGAAATTTTGTTGCAATTATAAGACAAATCCGGTACCCTTGCAATGAGGGCTAACTTTATTTCCATGTGCCTTTTTACTTGGGCTTTACGTGAATCTCCCAAATCTTAATAATTCGGTAGTTGGAATATATAAGTCTCCACCCATCGGCCACCCATCCTCTCAATCCGACCCAACATTCATGCCTGTCAAATCTACAGAGAATGGACCCTTAAGAAAGAATTAAAAGACTATTAGGGAGCAAATTGCGTTTTTCTGGTTTTCTGCTTTTTATTATTTTGCAGGTAGTGTAATCCCAAAAGAAAATAAAATGAATGAGTACAATAATTAATTTATATAGAATTGTACAGTTTTTGGGGCATGCGCTTGAAATACTATAAACATCAGTAAAAACTAACAAACCAATATGAAATCAGTATCAACAGCATAAAAGGTATTTGTAGTAAAAACGGAATATCTAGCAACAGCAAACATGAAAAATATTGTTCCAAAGTAGACGTTATTATTCTGGATGGCGAAGCAATATTACTGAATCACTATGCCTATATACTAGAGATTAAGGGTTAAGCACTATTTTTATAGGCTATTGTACGAGTACGTTAAGAAAGTAAAAGCCGTGGATATATACGCCGATTACAATTTTAATGGCAGCTGTTTTCTTTGGCAATAAACATGATGAAGCGCCCACTAGAATTTATTGGCACACTTCAGTTCGCTAGAGCTTAAAAATCCTTTAATCGTAAAACCTAATGGATTTTTTCATGTAAACGACAAATAGTGAAAAATTTGTTCAAGTCTAACCTAACTTAAATAGCTTAGCGAAATAGTTAGGGAAAGTTAAGCTATTACTCTTACAAAAGGAATAAAAGTTTTTCTATTTGTAAATGGGCAAATTAAACGCAGGTAATATGTTCCTGCATCTATGCTTGTTATTACTAAAGCTCGACGTTTGGATGCAAAGTCAGTGGCGTAGTAAGATTTTTAAAAATAATTTAACGATGTTAAATATATTATGTTAAAATAAAGTTACCAGCTTGTGTACTTGAGAAAATTATAACAAAGATCTATTTGTTTCAAACTGACCATTATAAATGTTAGACTACTTGATAAACATGAATATAAAATTAATTATCTAAAGTTCATATTTTACCGTCGAAAATCTCAAAATAATTTCACCTCACCATTTTAAGGGATCTTGAGGGGGTCGGAAGCTTTGATGTGATGATAACACTGACGTAGTTTTCCACATAACACCAGAACACTATACTGCACTCGCCGCGTATTTCGCCAACCAAATTGGCATCATCTGGAGATGATTAAAACTCCGATTACGTTTAATCATCTCCAGATGATGCCAACTTGGTTGGCGAAACGCACGTCGAGTCCAGTATAGTGTTTTGGTGCTACGTCAGTGTCAATGAAAGGGAATTTAAATGTTCAAAACATCCAACTCCAATTTTAGACTTTTGAATTATTAGTATTGCTTTTACGTGAAATCAACAGCTAATGATATTTACGTACGGAAAAAACAGTCTGAAATAACTTCTAGGCATTTGTAGAGTAAACATCAGTTTACCAAATCGACTTCAGGTACGGGAAATAGCTTTCCTACAAATAATTCACAGATTGTTCAAAATTATAGTGATAGTTATAAATTTAAAAATGTGGAAAAAACTGTTGTATTAAATGAAATCCTTGTAAATATCAATTTGTTTTAAATCCTACAAAAAGCTAATCTAGGAAAAAAAGAGTTTATCCAAGATCGTGCTCCTAAAATTACGTATTTTGCCATTTAGCTTAAACACTGCGGGACAAAAAAATTAAACACAATTAATCGAAATTAGTACTACAGAATTGATCTAATTGTTAGATTCATCGAAAAGATACCTCTGGTCTGGATCCCGGGCCCTTTTTGCCTTGAAGAGAAAAAACGGTACACTCTCTAGTCAGGGAGGATGCTGCTTCTGAATTCGTCGAACTAAAACCACCTTGGCATACCCTCCAGTACTACCAAAGCAATTTTATTAATCTGACTGTGTGAAAAATAGTCCAGTACTTGCAAGAACTACTAAAATTAGTTGATTCCAAGGCATTCATACTAAACTCTTCGAAACCAGGACTAAAAATGTTTTAGTGTTCAACAGGTTACACCTACCAACTTAATTGGCCTATATACTAGACATACCTACCGTTTAAAACATCCTCTACATATATTCGGCCTAGTGGAAGATGCTGAGTGCCCCTTGTGTTTAGAGGATGATGAAACGATGATGAAACACATTTTCCTACTGGGGAAAGGATCATAAACTCAATATTTGGCAAACAGCAACTGCTTTCAGAGGACCTGAGTAAGTTCTCATCCAATGATGTGGTCAGCATCATTAAAAGCTGGACCTGTTAGATGAAATATAATTAGGAGTAGGCGACAATAAACCACATAGTGGGTCGCGATAGAGGTTAAAATAAATGAATGTAAGAGTAATTGAAAAGTTTTCTAGTTATTCAAACTGTGAACTGTCAAATTTGTGGACAAAAACAATTGCATCTGGAAATTTCGTGGGAAACATAGATCGTGGTTCTTCTGAAATTCATATTTTAATAAAAGTAGTAAAAAACTAGACATCGAAAATACTGTTTACATTATTTACTATAACATTTTTATTTGATTATAGATACCTTACAGCAAGAATTACCTATTTGAACTGATAACTGACGTAATAAGGATTTAGTTGAACTTTGCTTTCGATTTTCAACAACTTCCATCGAACAAGTAGGTATTCATCTTGGATATACTCCTCTCTCAAACAGCCCAAGTAGCCTATAAACGTTTGAAAATTCTTCTTGGAACTGGAAACATTATTTTTCTTTGATCAAGTTCTCTTAGCCTAAAACGTTTGAGAGGATTTCGTAACATCGTTAAACGCAAAGTTACCTGTCAATAATTTGAGGGTTCTGTAAAAGAATTAGTGATCATAATCCTTTTTTCCAGACTCAAAAGATATTTGACAGAACTGAATGTAAAACACGTCCCAATAAAAATTGTTAAAAATGACCCAATCAAAATTGCCACTGAATCATCAAACACTATCAAATATCAAAATTCTAATCTTGTAAGTTGAAAAGTTATGTTACCAAATGGAAATAAATGTTATTTATTAGATTTGGGCTACATTACATTCTGAATCTCTCCTATTCACAGTAATGTAAAACATAAGTAAAATTATTGTACCCTTAACTGAATTATCGCGGTGAATATATAATTTAATTTTCAGATACTCAGATAATTTGACACTATCTAGCTTTAACATTACCGTTATATAAAAAGTAAGGTACTCTAATAATGTTTCATGTTTGGAGCATTCAAATGAAAATATTTATGGAAGGACCCTGGAAATAAACGCGGGTTTCCGCCAGGCCTTCCCTAACATTCCATTATCCACCTGAGTCCTGGACATAACCGCGCCGTAAAGGCCCTTCTTGCCATTTCCGCACTGCCAACGGCACAGATAATAGATTTTATCGGAATCAGTCGAGAGACACGGACATTTAACGGCATACGTGGCCAATTTACCAACTGCTCAATTGATATCGAATCGGCCGTGCTGGAAATATTCGATGCGGAATTCTTATATCTCCTTTAATCCCCACCATGGTGCGACGATGAGAATTAAACCAGCCCATTTGAATTTTACAAGTATTTTCGCTTTGGCGGAGTGCGAATTCTGCTCCAGGATTAACTTAAAAAGTAAAATTACGTAGGAAAAAGTAGGATGGACAAACAATTTTTCTCACAATAATATATTGGTACGAGTATGAATAAGGCGAGTAAATCTAAATGTTGTTATGAGGTCATTCGATAAAAATGATTATAAAAAGGATATAAAAAATAGACAATCTAGTAATGCTTTCATTGTTTCATTGATTTATTGTTTTCAGTAAACTATCATCAGCCTTGGTCAAGGCCAGCAGGACCCGATATTTCCAAAGAAAGTTATATAAAATAAAAGAATTTTTTGTTAAATGGAACACCCTGTATTTTACTACTCTACATGATAGAGATAAAGTGATCTTTCAATCTGTATTAGAATTTCCTATACCTATCTGTTACCATTTTCTTGCTATCGACGTATTTACTTTCTATACAATAATTTTCTGTTTCCTTGAATTGTTTGTTATTGCGGACCATGAAAATTAAAACAATGTGTCTTATTTATCATCTCGTAAACATGGTTTTCATTTAATTTTCACGGCCTTCTAATCAAAAGCAATTCAAGGAAACAGAAAATTGTTGGATAGAAAGTAAATACGTCGATGGTAAATAAATGGTAACAGAGAGGTAGGTATAGTAATTTAGGTCCTAATACAGATTGAAAGATCACTTTATTCTGCATCATACAGAGCAGTAAAATACAGGGTGTTCCATTTAAAAAAATGATTTTTGCTGAGATGAAATTAGTCAGATTCAAATTATTTTTTGAACACCCTGTAAATAATAGAATATAAAATTACACATAATCTGAAAGCTTGATGGTCTGCCTAACCATAGCCCAAAACTTGTTACCATAACTTTCCTAGTCAGTCGATGACAAGCATTTCAATAAGGTACTACAAAATCAAATTTTTGAAAAAATTTCAAATATCAAAAAACTATTAATTTCTCGTATTATCGTTTAAGAAAATAAAAGTTTGGCCTATATCTCGCAAATTTACCCTTTCAAAAGAAAGTACATTACTTAATTCTACGTAAAAAACTGTACACAGATCCGATTTTGTGTTCTCAGTCCATTATCAGCAGGTAACTGAGACGCCAGGAGTGCTTGAAAATGAAAAATTTCACCCTGCAGCTCAAAAATAACAGGGCTGTAGAAATTGTGTTAATGAAATCTGTCGTTTTTTAAAAATAGTATCACATTGTGGCGAAAACGACATCCCCGTATCTTATCGAGATACCACTGAAAGACAACGAAAACTGGACACTCTGTACAGTTCAATAAAATCTATAAGAATCAGACAAGAAATAGTCGGCGACTTGGAGGCCGAAAAATATATAAAATATAATCAAATGCCTGGTACTAATGATTCTATCTGCCTGCATCTACAGTGCTTTCGAAAAGTAACGAATAAATTCATTATTTTAGAAATTGAGAAGTTTTCGAAAAAGTCCCCAGACACGTCGATTTTGTTTTTAAAAAAGGCACTTTTTGACATACGACCCATATTTGTGACGTCATCGTTGTTCGAGATATGACGTCATCGACATTTTTTTTAAATAGCAACTCTCAATTTTGACCACGCCATTTGAAAGAGCGTATCATTCTACATACGCATCATGAAAAATCATGGTTGCCTTATTAAATAGTTTTTTCTGTCTTTTGAGTTATTTCTTTAGTTCTTATCTTTTGTTTGGCAAAAGCACTGCGTATAAAGTGTTTATTGAGTAGTAACTTTGTCATTTTATAAAAAAAAGATGGTTAAATTAACTGAACGAGAACGAATTGAAATTCTTTGCATGATCGGATTTGGAGACAGGATACGCACCTAAAGAGAAGTAGTTGAATTGTTCAATGAAACTCATCCTGATCGACATCCCATTAGCCAAAGCATGGTAAGCAATATTGAGTCTAAATACCGTAACTTTGGACATGTTCGTGATCTTCCTAAATCTGGTCGATCGTCAAAATCAATAGATGATAAGGTTAATGTTTTGTTGGCAATACAAGAAAATCATCACTCAACACTTAACCAATTGGCTTCTGATTTCAATATGGCAGCGTCCACAGTTCACAAAATTATGAAAAAAGCAAAGTATCATCCTTATAAGGTATGCCTTGTTCATGAGCTATCTGAAGACGACTTTGATCGGCGAAATCAATTCTGCGAGCAAATGCAAGAGCTATGCAATAATGATAATAATTTCGTAAAAAACGTATTTTTTTCTGACGAGGTTACGTTTGTTTTGAACGGCCATGTCAATAGGCAAAACTGCCGTTCTTGGGCTATCGAGAATCCCCGATGTATGATGGAGTATCACACTCAAAGTCCCCAGAAAGTAAATGTGTGGTGCGGCATAGTCGACGGAAGAATTCTGGGTCCCAATTTCTTTGACGTCAACTTAACTGGTGCAAGATATTTGGATTTTCTTCGAGACGACCTCATTCCTGCACTAATAACTTTATATCCAGATATAGAAGGACGTGATCTTCCAAGAAATGACATGTTCTTTCAACAAGATGGTGCACCTTCCCATTATGCAGCACCTGTCCGTGTTTATTTAGATGAGAGTAGAGTAGTAATACCGATTGTACAACCACCGGGTGGTGGGGGGCGTGGCCTTGGGACGCGGGGTGGGGATGACCTTGAATGACCTTGACACGTGGGTGGTCTGACCTTGGGGTGGGGATGACCTTGAATGACCTTGACACGTGGGTGGTCTGACCTTGGGGTGGGGATGACCTTGAATGGCCATGACATTGGAATGCCCTTGACATTGAGATGACCTCGTCACCTTGAACGTCTTGGGTGGCCCAAGGTGACCTTGGGTCACCTTGGGCCACCTGGCCGCGATGCAGATTGATCTTGAGACACGGGGTGGGGGTGACATTGGGTAGGCTGCCTGGGTGGGATGAGTCCTTGGGTCACTTGACAGGGATAACGGGGATAAGGGGGATAAGGGGGATAACGGGGGTAACCGGGATAAGGGGGATAACGGGGATAACTGGGATAAGGGGGATACCGGGATAACGGGGGTAACGGGGATAAATGTGATATATACTAGAGATAATGTATGGGGGTATTCATTACCATCATGTCATTTGATATTGTGTATGAGAAGAGTAAACATGTTCACGTCTAATATTTGTAATGAGATATTTTGACATTGGGATGCTCTTGACATTGGGACGACTTTATCGCCTTGGGTGGTCCAAGGTGACCCTGTGTCACCTTGTTCCATCTATCAATGATTACGGCATACTTGAGTCACCTTGGGCCGCTTGGGTGGCCTCTAGTCTCCTTGGGTGGTCCTGGGTGACGAATAAATAAAAGATGCTCAGCTAAGATTGCATAATATACTTTATTAGAAATTAGTTTACACGGGGTGGGGATGACCTTGAATGGCCTTGACATTGGGGTGCCCTTGACATTGGAATGCCCTTGACATTGAGATGACCTCGTCACCTTGAACGTCTTGGGTGGCCCAAGGTGACCTTGGGTCACCTTGGGCCACCTGGCCGCGATGCAGATTGATCTTGAGACCTGGGGTGGGGGTGACATTGGGCGGGCCACCTGGGAGGTCCTGGGCACATGTGTGGTCCTTGGCAACCTTGAGTTTTTGGCCTATGACGCAGTCGTTGCATGATTATAAAAGAGCGGTAGCACAGATCACACACAGTCAGTTCAAATATCTTATATGCAGCTAAGCGAGCAGAGTGTTGTGCAATCTCAATTATTTTAAGTGAGGATTATTTATATTTTATTTATTGATAGTTTTTGCTATATCCTACAACTTTTTAAAATGGCAGCATCCGATATTAGCTTATCAGAACTTAACGAGCTCATCAGTAAAGATACCCCATTTATAGAACAAAAAACAATTAAATCACTTGCTGTAGATAAGCCATATATTATAAAAGAATTACTTGAAGTTTCTACACGGTTTGGAAAATCGATTATTGCGATTTTGTTTGATGACGGTGCAATGAGTACATTTAAATCGTTTTTACCGAAACGGGTGGTAGAACTCATACCTTCAGATATTATCGATGGAATAAATTCGTCAAAGGGAGGATATACTCTAACCTATCTAGGTCAGAGTCAACCAATCTTTGCCGGATCAAAATCTAGATCCTTAATAAAATTTCGCCATATTGAGTGATTGTTGGCCATACATAGGTATGTTGGTAGCATTAAGTAGTTAATAAATAGAATATATTGAAACAATCTTAAAATCCTACGACTTAATACATTATTTGGATTACACACATTTGCCCATTTTGCCACCATAATAATATATCTATTTCATGATATAGTCTTCAAAATTAAGATATACCTGCCTCACATACGCACACGCACATGTAAGTAGCTAATTAAAATGCTTTATATCCATGGACTATATGAATATTCAATTTCCAGATAAGCAACAAATATGTGGATGCATTATTCGGCTCAATGGTGGCCAAAAGCAGAAAATATCGATTCAGCTATTGAAAGACTATCTTCTGAATTATATGATTTAAGTATGGATTCCATGCATGCTTCAAACTATGATCTAAATTATTGCCTAGATGATGATGGAAGTCGACGTCTTATGGAGGCATCTGATAGATACGGGGCAGGTGTAAATGTCTGCAGAAAATATTGTCGAGGTATTTCAAGCTTAGAGGCGTTTTGTGAAGAGATGGTGAGCATAAATTTAGGACATTTTCTACATCAAATCGAAAAATATTTACCAAAGGAAGTTATTGAGAAATATCAGCTAAAGCAAAGTTACGGTGATGGCGACAATGGCGGTGGTGATGAGACTATAGATGACTAAATAATATTTAGCATACCCCTCCTATGTTATTTTAAATATAAAATGATTTTAAGAAATATACGATATTAAATTATACACACTGGTTTTATTTGATATAATAATTAAAGAAAAAATAAAAGATGCTCAGTTAGGATTGTATAATATACTTTAGCGGGTGGCCCTGAACGACCTCGAGTGGGCGATCTCGGGTCTATGCAGGTGCGCGTCGCACCTGCTTGAGCTACTTGGGTGTTCCTGGGTGACCTTGAGTCACCTTGGGCTCCCTGGGTGGCCTCTGCGAATAACATAGGTACATACTATAACACACCGATGTCGGATATAGTACAATCAAAGTAATTACCCTATTAATAAAAAAAATATATTAAACTATGCCATTTTTATTAATCCAAGAATTGTGTTCTTTCGAAAAACTCAACCATTTCACAAATCTTTGTTGCCTCATATACACTTTGTTAATTCTAATAAATAATAAAATACCGCTATCAGCCTATAGAAACGGGTCTATGTCCAAATAGCTTTGAAGTCGATTCTGTCTTACAACGGCGTAAAGAGCCGAAACAAAACTAGGTATTAATTTCATTCTACAAATACATCATTTACTAGGTACATGTCACCATTTTGGTGCTCGTATGACCTTGAATGATAGAACGCATGTCCTCCACTTCCTCCACTTCCTCCACTTCCTCCACATAATAATAGATTGCTTGTCCCACATCCTCCACTTCCTCCACACAATGATAGATTGCGTGCCCCCACATCCTCCACACATGAGCAATTAAGAACGACATTGAGATGGCCTTGACGTTGGGCCTTGGGTCACCTTGGGACACTTGGGACTTACAATCAAGGCATACATATTTATTGTTATAATTGGCTTGATACTATAACACATCTATAATTAGTGGTTAGAAGCATTAGTAGTGCCCTCTTTCGGTTTAGCTACTATCTGTCTGACAATTATTGTCTAATTCTAATTGGCAGCACATTACGAGCAATGGGACTGATATTGTAATGTATTGTGTAAGCATCGTGCAGCCGCCCTTACTAGAGAGAATTACGGCTTACGCAATATTCATTCTTTGCCTGACATTCAAAGTATTCAGACATGTTGTTACATATTCTCAAAATGGCAAGTCTAAGATATAAGAATGCTCTGATGAATGAATGATTATAATCTAAATACCGCAAACTTTTTCGTTGGTAGAGCTCATAATTCTGGAAAATCCATTTTTTTGCGCACCATATTAGCTCAAACGAATGTTTTATATAGGCAACAGTAAAATCCTATATTGGCGCAAATGTAAACCAATCCAAATGCTATATTCACAATGGATTTACTTTGGATTCTCAAACAAATAGACCATGTTAAGCTATTGTAAATTATTTGTGTATGTAAGGAGCTTAATTATAAAAGAGACTATAGGGCAATACATAATCATTGTTAGTTAGACCTCATACCACAGTAAAAGTAAAATATGTACAAGTGCAGTGCTTGCGGTGTGAGTTTTACTCGTACTGATAATTTCCGTCGCCACCAGAGGCAATCATGCAGGAACTTAAAGCGAGAGGAACCTCCAACAAAGCGGCCCAAATTGGATTCAAATCCCCCATCATCATCCCCAAATGTTCAAACATGCAACTCTCAAAATGCATCATCAACGTCTGCAAATGGACGACACGTGACTGCCCACAGATGCAAAAAGTTCACCTGTGAGCTGTGTGACAAAGTATTTACAAGAGGGGATGCCTTGAAACGTCACATAAGAAACATCCACAAGCAAAACATAACTGATAAAATTCTACCATTACCAGACGAAACAACGCCCATTGAAGCACGAAAGCAGGACCTTAACGATGGTGACAACATCGATCTACCTCACATAAAATACATTTACTACCCTCAAAAAGACGATAGCAGTAATGATGGTAACAGCAGCGATAGCAGTGTCGGTGGTAACATCAGTGATAGTTGTGTCGATGAACAGACCAATAGAAAATATTGGCCTGAAAGCGCATCTGTTGATGTAAATAACATTAGAAAATATAATTATCAGCCTAAAAGTATCGATGTGAATCAATCTAGCAGAAATTACCAAGATGAGGCGCTTGATTGGAATGACAATACAAATCCTAGCGATTTAGTCGACGCGATAAGAATTAATCGTCGCCTAGGCGTCGATTATCAGATATACATAAACACATTACGAGCAATGGGACTGATATTGTAATGTATTGTGTAAGCATCATGCAGCCGCTCTTACTAAAGAGAATTACGGCATACACAATATTCGTTCTTTGCCTGACATTCTAAGTATTCAGATATGTTGTTACATATCCTCAAAATAGCAAGTCTAAGAGATAAGAATGTTTTGATGAATGAATGAATGAGTGACAATGTCACAAACTTTTTCGTTGGTAGAGCTTACAATTCTGGAAAATTCGTTTTTGTGTGTCATATTAGCTCAAAAGAATGTTTTTTTTTTTGTAAGCAACAGTAAACGAGCAAAAATATAAGATATCGTAAATTATCTGTGTATGTAAGTAGCTTAATAACAATAAATGAATAGAACAGTTAATGGTGTTATTATTATCTTGAGCAGTCCTGGGTGACCTCGGATCACTGAAGCTGACCTTGAGTCAGATTGTGCCACTTGTGTGCTCCTGGGTGACGAATAAATAAAAGATGCTCAGTTAAGATTGCATAACGTACTTTATTAGAAATTTGGTTACTATATTGAGACGCGGGGTGGGGGTGACCTTGAATAGCTTTGACTTTGAGATGCCCTTGACTTTCAACGACCTTGGCATATATATCCAGGATCACTGAAGGTCGCCCTGTGCCACATATGTGGTCCTGGGCAACCCTGAGCTTTTTGGTCTATGACGCAGTCGTTGCAAGGTTATAAGAGATGGCATCTTATATGCAGTTAAGTGAGTAGGTCAGTAAATCATTAGACATTATCATGAGTGGAAGTATTGAAACAGACAGCGGTTATCTAAGTGAAGGTGAAAATATGGATAAGGATTCCATGGACTCTATAAATAGCAGTGCTGATTACAGTAATGAGCTCGATGAGATATTGGCAAGATACGAGCATGCAGCAAATAGGGAAAATGTGTATTTGTTACATACAATTTTCCCTTTGATGACTAACGCCATTTAAATCCAGTGCGGTTTGAGTCCGGCAAGAAGCTTTTGTCCTACTGTTATTATGCAGCACAATTATAAGCCAATGAAAATATCTTTCAGCACATATGAATGGTGTACATTCACGGACATTTTGCGACAATTACAAGCAAATTTCTTCTCGCAAACACATGAAGGCCATCCGGACGAGTTAGAAGCAATAACCGACAAGTGTGGGGATTATATTTACATATCCCATCTCCTCTATGAAGATGTCAAAGTAGTGAATATAAAAAAGTTTAACGCCAGCTTTGAACTGTTTGATCAAGATATAAAGGAAATTTTAATATTGGACTCATGTGTATTATCATCCCGTATTGCTATGTTAGGCTCACTAAATTTTTGTTCATATTATCATGATGTTTTAGAATTAATAAATTTCTGGCTTAAATCCAATAGAGTAACATTAAATGCAGGGAAATGTTATCGGCGTTCTCCGATGTATCCAACGACAGTTTGTTAAGTAATGCCGTGAGTGAATATCTACATTATTATAAAGATAATGTACTGTACGATTTAAATAATAAATAAAATGACTTAAGTAAGCTGTTTCTTTTATTTTAATCAGTGTTTCACAATGTCTGAGTCTGTCAGCTGCGATGAGAAAACAAGTACTTGCCCCTGTTGCAAAAACTAAAATTATGACGTCACATCATCACAACAAAATAAAGTCTTTTGGCGATTTTACTACCCAGCCATATAAAAGACTGTTCTCGCCAAGCAGACGCATTGAAATCATCTACTGTGGACATCAAAATTGAGTTTGAAACACGAAAGTCAAAATTTCTCGAACAAACTCGAGTTTATGCGCTCATACTACATGATGCATATTTAACCTATGATGTGTTAGGAGGATCTGTTCAAACTGGTGTCATCAGCTCCAAATAAAAACATATTGTATCTCAATAAATTAGTTTTGTATAACTAGATACATATTATATTAATATACCATGTCGGTTTCCGACAGATATTAGAGTTGTAATCAAATAGGTAATAAATAATATGCTATTTCTAATATGAATATTTATTTACATTTTTCTTTTTTTTACATACACAAATAATTTACAATAACTTAACATGATCTATTTGCTTGAGGACCCAACCTAAATCTATTATGAATAAAACATTTGGGTTGGTTTACATCTGTGCCAATATAGGATTTTTACTGCTGCTTACATAAAAAAAAAAAAAAATCTAATTTGAGTTAATAAGATGTACAAACATGAATTTTCCAGAACTATAAGCTCTAACAATGAAAAAGGTTGTGACCTTTGGATTATAATTATTCATGGAGCATTTTCTGACTCGTGCTCAGAAAATGCTAAAAGTAGTGCTTCTAAATTCTCATTTCTTTCTACAACATCATCCCCAACACTGTCTATGGCCGACATTAACCATCGTAAATTTTGTTCGGGCTCGGTTTGGTAAAATGTTATATCCGAATGACCCCAAGGTAAAGTTTTTGTTGTATTAGGAATGACGAAACGCTTATCATCGTAGCACGATAATGCCACCTTATTTTCATTTCTGTATATATATCATGTAGGTAGCTTCGGAATGTATTCATCTTTCTAAATATTAGACCTCCTTCCTCCACGATCTTCCTATAGTCATCTATGGATAGTTCCTTTCTAATTACAGATTTTTTCACGCCTTTTGCCTTTTTAAGCTCATTACCTACAGATTGAACATAGTAGGCCTTTGCACCTGTGCCGTAGAAACTAACTATCGGATCGGCGGGAAACTCGTCTTTCATGTTACCCAGAATTGATGGGCCCTTAGGAATGTTGAAAATATTTCCCTCTTTATAATTTGATGTATCGAATTTTTCTGGATTTTCAATTATAAAGTCATAAAAATTGTTCGTAAAAACTTTTATGATTAGGGAATCCGTGTCAGTGTACAGTAGAGAGGCATTCTCGCCATATTTACGCTTAATAACATCATAGAAAAAGCCATATAGTACTGTCTTGGATAATTCCAAAACAGAAAACCCGACATAAATGGGCTTATTATAAACAGCCCTTAGCCTTCCCATCTGAATCGCAACAAAATCTTCGGAGAAAATCGTACATTTCTTAAAATTCGGCTGAGATATTAGTGCATTCGCACCCATAGATCTTCTAATACTCTCCCAATGAGTTACTAACTTTATATCTTTTCTGTTATCCACATTTTCCATAGTCTTTCCGAAAATAGCATTGTTCATAAGTTTAAATAGATCCTTTTCAAATTTACTTGCTGTATTATTTCTCATCTTGGTATTCAGATCTATATATATTTTTAACCACGACGACTGATTAAATTTGAGGGCTCTGTATATTTTTGTTACTATTAGACCATTCTCTATAGCTTGTTTTAGGTTTCTATAATGAACAATATATCGTTTTTTGTCATTTAAATTCGGTATCAATTTTGGTAATTTCGTTTTTGCGCCCGGTGGAACAACGCTTTCTACTAAGAAGGGAAGATCCGAATGCAAGTCGTGCAATTCTTGGGGGTAGTGCACATCTACTTCCAGCACCAGCCCCTGGGGGCTTTCGTTTGAAATATTCATAATATCTAGATCTATTATTTCTCTATCAGACAACCACTCAAATCCACCTGTTGGCAATGGTTGAGACATACTATGTCCATATAGGTTTGTAGCATCAAGGTATGCGATAAATGATGATGCCTCATTGGGATCATAGTTCGGCAGAAATTTATTATTGGCGACATGCTTCCTTTCTGAACACTGACTGATTCCACCTCTTATTCCCTTCTTGAAAAAGTGGATCATGTCTATGTCCGTCAGCAGTTCTAATTTAACCTCCGTTAATTTTAGCATCGCATCCCAGGATAATCCGGGAGCCGTATAATATTGGGCGGGGTCCAGTCCATATTTATCTAGGCCAAATTTGCGGAAATTTTCAAATACATCACATAAAAGAAGCACATCTGACTTTAAATAAAGGTCTGAATATTCGCCCAAACTTTGGCAGCCAAACAGGTTCCACACTTTTTTAGCTCTATCATAGTCCTCTTCTGATAGATGCTCATCATTAAGGTTATCATAAAATTGTTCTTTGGAGGGGAGATTTTTGGTATTCAACTTTTCTAAACTGTCCACGAAACTATATGGAAAAACACCCTTCCGTCTCATCAAACTGAATTTCTCATTTTCGGGAAAAAACTTTCTCATTGTAACCATTTGATCATCCGCTAAGTCCTCGCCTAAATTTTGCAATGACGCTGCCATAAATTTAAAACTATCTATAAATCTTAACTTTATGAATCTTCTTTTTAATTCCCCCTTATTATTAACATAATCGTGCATATATAAATGTTTTGTGAAGGATATATACTTTTCACTGTTTTGCGGTATTACATCAATCCTATCTTTATGGCGGCATAACTCTTTTAGAAAAAGATGGCTGTCGTAGCCCGACATGTTGTGTAGTATAATGGGAATAAAACTCGGTACTTTGTAATTTAAATTACATATAGAATGTGCAGCACCGAATCTTATTTTTCCGGTTAAGTGGCAATGATCTTTCACTTTGATATCACTCTCTGTGAATGGCTTTTCACATATGCCGCAGGTCGTCGCATTTTGAAAGTCTTTCCTTTCTTGTTCAGTAAGTTTCGCCATTGGGACTATGTTTCTCATATGTTTATTATAGATTTCCCTTAAATCTGCCTCTATACGTGAAACAAAAACTTTAGCTGCATCTGGCCCTTGGTACATCTCAAATTTGGAAATTGAATCATCAAACGAGCATTTTATAAAATATGCGAAAGAGTAGGGTACATGACTAAACGTTTTATTTGTAAAAGAACGATGAGAGCTTGGTTCGCATGTATCTATTGGTTTCAAAATGGACTCAAAATCGGCATACACCACGAATGGTACCTGCATTTGTTTCTCAAAGCTTTCAAATTTTAATATATTTTCGGGCACCTCTTTCCCATATTTATCAATCCTAAATTGTTTTGAGGGTGTTGTTGTACAAACGTGATTACAATCATTTCTCTGGTGCTCCGCAAGCCGGCATTCATTTGGAAAATATAGCAAACAACCATCACAAAAGTAATTTTTATGCCCATAAGCCGATATTTGGGATGAGACCAGCCTAGACAAATCTTTTATCCAGCAATAGTGGGTGTTGACGCAATCTATATTGCAATGATGATCCATATCACATTCACCGGAAATTAGGAGCAAATTTATATGTACACGCAGCTTTTTTCCAGAATAACGCAGAGGTCCTACAACTTCATATGTTACCCTATTTTTTTCAAATTTCTTTTCTAGGCCATACACATTAATTGAAATATTGTTAATTTCTTCAAATTTTGAAATATCCTGCAATTTTACTGGGAAATTCATCCCTGTCAAATTTAAAACTCTAGAATAATGTGGGTATGATGACACTCGAGATGGAAGGCCATCGATTGCAGGAAACAAGGCCGAAGTAACAGCCCATGCAAAACAGCGATCATCATGATTTTCCACATTTACTACTGCCTTCTTATTTGATATGAACTTGGGCAATTTGATATATGATGAGCCGCGTAGCGGACTGTACTTGTTTATATTAACCTCCACGAAATCTATATGTTCGAGGGCCCATCCTATAAAGAAAGAATTTAATAATAAACTATCATAATGATCTATCATAATAAATTTTACATACCTGAATTGCGCTCTTGAAACTCTGTAGTTTGTGAAATCATCATATCTACAAACGTATCAAAGGCATCGCTCAAATTAGTCCCCTGGTCCAGTATTTGGTTGGAAGTATTGAACGATTTTATATCTGACACT
This sequence comes from Pogonocherus hispidulus, assembly GCA_963924545.1. Taxonomy (NCBI): domain Eukaryota; kingdom Metazoa; phylum Arthropoda; class Insecta; order Coleoptera; family Cerambycidae; genus Pogonocherus; species Pogonocherus hispidulus. Next base: position 41,857,522 of record OZ004698.1, on the reverse strand, counting down.
TCTTTTGTTTGCAATATGTACTTGGCAAACGTCTCCATATTTACCTTCACTGCATTATGAGCTCGCAGTGCTTGTTCCAGTATGTGCAAAATTTCATCCTTAATTTCATTAAAAAAACTAATATAATCTAGGTGATTAGTTCCACTATGAACTCGGTAGCTAGCAATCTTATATTTGAAGGCACTCTGAATAATTTCAACGCCATCTCTTAAAGTAATACATGAATTTGTTCTATGCTGCAGTGTTCTTCTGTGATTTTTCATTTCAGTTGTTGTCAGGGTCACATTGCAGCAATCACAAGTTTGGAGATTCGCTGATGTTGAAGGAGCATTATGGCAGTTGCAAATTGGCACATTTGCAGACGTTGATGGCGCATTTTGACAGTTACATGTTTGATCATTTGTGGACGATGATGAGAGATTTGAATCCAATTTGGACCGCTTTGTTGGAGGTTCCTCTTGCTTTAAGTTCCTGCATGATCGCCTCTGGTGGCGACGCAAACTATCACTACGAGTAAAACTCGCACCGCAAGCGCTGCACTTGTACATATCTTACGCTTTACTGTAGTATGAGATCTAACTAACAATGATTGTGTGTTACCCTCTAGTCTCTTTTATAAATAGGGGATCGCTATGCTCACCCCCACCCCGCATCCAACCAAGGTCATTCCAATGTCAAGGTCATCCCAATGTCAAGGTCGTTCAAAGTCAAGGACATCTCAAAGTCAAAGCCATTCAAAGTCACCCCCACCCCGTGTCTCAAGATCAATCTGCATCGCGGCCAGGTGGCCCAAGGTGACCCAAGACCACCTTGGGCCACCCAAGACGTTCAAGGTGACGAGGTCATCTCAATGTCAAGGGCATTCCAATGTCAAGGGCACCCCAATGTCAAGGCCATTCAAGGTCATCCCCACCCCGTGTAAACTAATTTCTAATAAAGTATATTATGCAATCTTAGCTGAGCATCTTTTATTTATTCGTCACCCAGGACCACCCAAGGAGACTAGAGGCCACCCAAGCGGCCCAAGGTGACTCAAGTATGCCGTAATCATTGATAGATGGAACAAGGTGACACAGGGTCACCTTGGACCACCCAAGGCGATAAAGTCGTCCCAATGTCAAGAGCATCCCAATGTCAAAATATCTCATTACAAATATTAGACGTGAACATGTTTACTCTTCTCATACACAATATCAAATGACATGATGGTAATGAATACCCCCATACATTATCTCTAGTATATATCACATTTATCCCCGTTACCCCCGTTATCCCGTTATCCCCCTTATCCCAGTTATCCCCGTTATCCCCCTTATCCCGGTTACCCCCGTTATCCCCCTTATCCCCGTTATCCCTGTCAAGTGACCCAAGGACTCATCCCACCCAGGCAGCCTACCCAATGTCACCCCCACCCCGTGTCTCAAGATCAATCTGCATCGCGGCCAGGTGGCCCAAGGTGACCCAAGGTCACCTTGGGCCACCCAAGACGTTCAAGGTGACGAGGTCATCTCAATGTCAAGGGCATTCCAATGTCATGGCCATTCAAGGTCATCCCCACCCCAAGGTCAGACCACCCACGTGTCAAGGTCATTCAAGGTCATCCCCACCCCGTGTAAACTAATTTCTAATAAAGTATATTATGCAATCTTAGCTGAGCATCTTTTATTTATTCGTCACCCAGGACCACCCAAGGAGACTAGAGGCCACCCAAGCGGCCCAAGGTGACTCAAGTATGCCGTAATCATTGATAGATGGAACAAGGTGACACAGGGTCACCTTGGACCACCCAAGGCGATAAAGTCGTCCCAATGTCAAGAGCATCCCAATGTCAAAATATCTCATTACAAATATTAGACGTGAACATGTTTACTCTTCTCATACACAATATCAAATGACATGATGGTAATGAATACCCCCATACATTATCTCTAGTATATATCACATTTATCCCCGTTACCCCCGTTATCCCGTTATCCCCCTTATCCCAGTTATCCCCGTTATCCCCCTTATCCCGGTTACCCCCGTTATCCCCCTTATCCCCCTTATCCCCGTTATCCCTGTCAAGTGACCCAAGGACTCATCCCACCCAGGCAGCCTACCCAATGTCACCCCCTCCCCGTGTCTCAAGATCAATCTGCATCGCGGCCAGGTGGCCCAAGGTGACCCAAGGTCACCTTGGGCCACCCAAGACGTTCAAGGTGACGAGGTCATCTCAATGTCAAGGGCATTCCAATGTCATGGCCATTCAAGGTCATCCCCACCCCAAGGTCAGACCACCCACGTGTCAAGGTCATTCAAGGTCATCCCCACCCCAAGGTCAGACCACCCACGTGTCAAGGTCATTCAAGGTCATCCCCACCCCGCGTCCCAAGGCCACGCCCCCCACCACCCGGTGGTTGTACAATCGGTATTACTACTCTACTGATGAGCTGTAATTGTTGGATACGGAGAAGGGAGCCAATTGCGTGGCCAGCCAGATCGCCTGATTTGACACCCCTGACAGATTATTTCTTGTGGGGATACTTAAAAAGCAAAGGATACGTTACTAGACCGGTTAATTTAGAAGATTTAAAAGCAAGAATTCGTCACGAGATACATCGTATACCTCCTGAAGTTATAGATAATGTCCAAAAATAATCGTCTTGGCTACTGTCAGGCAGCCAACGGTGCACAATTTGAACATTTAATTTAGTCGATTTTTTACATAATCATTGTCAGTATTGTGAAAATTAAATTTTAAGATCTTCAAACACTATTTTCTTGAAATTTTTGTTATGTAACACCATAATTTTTCATGAAGCGTATGTAGAATGATACGCTCTTTCAAATGGCGTGGTCAAAATTGGGGGTTGCTATTTAAAAAAATTGTCGATGACGTCATATCTCGAACAACGATGACGTCACAAATATGGGTCGTATGTCAAAAAGTGCCTTTTTTAAAAACAAAATCGACGTGTCAGGGGATTTTTTCGAAAACTTCTCAATTTCTAAAATAATGAATTTATTCGTTACTTTTCGAAAGCACTATTAATAACACAAGTAGCAAAATAGATAGCGAGAGACTCGCCAAATCCACTTCGTCTATATAACAAGCTAAGGCTGATGCGATATTGTCATTACGTAATTAGAATAAATGGCCGAATTGACTACAATGAAATCTAATACAAGACAAATCGATTAAAGTTGACAAGCAATTTCCGTTCCAACTAACTTATATGGTTCTGTAGAGATAAAGATAAATTATTGGCAATAGGGATGAGATCAAAACAATGCGTGGAGGAATATTTTTTACATTTGTATGTTGAAATCATCCTACGCGTAGGTTTACCTGGAAGTGTATCCTATTTGTAGATGTTGGGTGCTGAAACGACTAATGGTTTAGATTAGGGTGGCGCTGTTATTAAATAATGTTCTGGATATAGAAACAATTAATCATTTTTCCCCCTCATTAACGAAGAAATTTTATTATTATGGAGCAATATCAAATTATGGAATAGAATTTGTTGCGTGAGTGGCAATGATGAACACGTCTATGAACGAGTTTTACTAATTGATTATTTCGTAGGTTTCTGTATTAGAAACGGCTATTTTATTTATTCGTAAATCATTTTAAAAGCAAATACTTATTTCTAACTCTGTAGGTACCTTATTTGTGGTGCGTTTTCATGATTCATTGTGGTTCCTTTTGGGATTACGCTACCTGTAAAATAACAAAAAACAGGAAACCAGAAGCAAACGAATTAAATATTTAAAGTGCAGTATCAAGACAAACTTTTAAAGTTTGCCGCTAAAAATTTTTTTAAACTTTTAAAACTTTTTTTTAAAACTTTTAAAACTTTAGAAGTTTGCCCAAAAAAAACTTTAAAAATTTATAGATATAGTTAAGCAAACTCATTGGCATGCAAGATATTGAATACTGATATGGTTTCACTTTTCTGAAAAATAAGAATAAGAACTCAATAAGAAAACATTTGTTAAAAATAAAAATTTATAGAGTGAGGTTAAAACAACTCCAACTTTTTTATGTTCCCATTTTCAGAATTTCATACCAATTTACTTCAATACTGCTGGAGGTACAAATATTACACAGAGTAATTGTTTTCAACGTAACAAAAAGTTAGTAATGCCCTGGTAAGTTATGTTATTTACTCCATACCTTCGTTATAGTTTACGAGGACAATTATAACTTTAGTAAATCATTATATTGGGAATACTTAAATTACGATAAAATGTTATGCTCTTGACTCATATCTGAATTTGCAGCAAATTGATACAATGACAGTACTTTTGTTGACATAAGCGTCAGTGAAACATTTTCTTAGTATTAAATAACTTTTAGCAATTTTGCTATAGATATACACTCGTGGAAATTGGAAACGACTCACCTAAAACTATAGTCATTTTTGTACGGTTATATTTTCTAAACGGTTTAATCAATTTTACCATTTTTTTTTTTTATTTCATTAAGCTAAGCTTGGGCTGTAATGTAGGATAGGTCAGTTGTCATATAACACGGCTATAGAATATGTACAGGATGATGTGTAGGAACGCGTTTTTTTACCCAAATATAAGCAAGTATCTGGGATGCACGTAAAGTGGGGAAATAAATTTTATTGTTTAAAAGATTTATTTGTGCTAAAAAAAAATGTTTTTTGAAAATCCTTTCTATCTAGATTGGTTTCCAAATTATAGCGGTTTTTGTAAACAATTGCATTTGTAACTGATCACGTGCCGATTTTTTAAAATAAAACAAATTGGCTTTGAAATGAAAATCGATCCTGTCACTTGTCACCTAGCAATAATCTGATTATAATTAAAAAATCATATACAAAATTTAAGTTCTTATTTATTAATAAAATCAAAAAACATGAACTAGAAATATTACAAAAAAAAAATAGGACTCTAGGCAAATAGGAATATCTGGTGGGGCCTCCACGAGCTCTTATAATTTCATAACATCATCCTGATAGGTGACAGGATCGATTTTCATTTCAAAGCCAACTTGTTTTATTTTAAAAAAATCGGTACCTGTGATCAGTCACAAATGCAATGGTTTACAAGAACTGTTATAATTTGGAAACCAATCTAGATAGAAAGGATTTTCAAACAACATTTTTTTTAGCGTAAATAAAACTATCTTTTGACACAATAAAAATTATTTCCCCACTTTGCGTGCATCCCAGATATCTGCTTATATTTTGGTAAAAAAACATGTTCTTACACGTCACCCTGTAGATATTCCTTAACCGTGTTATTTGACAATTGACCTACCCTACATTACACTCTAATAATGGCTTAATGAAATAAAAAAAAAATTAGTCAAATTAATAAAAGCGTTTAGAAAATATAACCATACAAAAATGACTATAGTTTTAGGTGAGTCGTTTCCAATTTCCACGAGGAAATTTTGGATATTCCCCTGATTTTCTCTAAAACAAGTCTGTTAAGTTTAGACACACATTCAAAGGAAACAAATTGAAGATATTTATGTGTCTTTTTCAATGGAGATAAGAAGTACAAGATGTTCTATTTAAACAAATTGAGTGTCAGCTGTTTGAAAATTGATAAATTACTACTAACACTGTAAATGTAGATTTCAGATCTGTAGCGATGAAGAACGGAGATAGTACTGTGTGTCTGGAAAATATATTTCCTTAATCACTGAAGATAACTTCTCGCTGATAACTTGGCAATGCCGCATCCGAATCCGAACTTCTCACTGATTTTTTTAATGCGCCCCTGCCGAATACATTTTTTTGTTATAACTTGGTAACGCCGCATGCGAATTTCAAAAATAAAATATCATTTTGCAGGCAAAATAAAGGTGAATGGAAATCAATTGAGACATACAGAGTGTTCCATTAAATAAATATAAGTTTGGTTCACCTCTCTGCACTGGATGTTCCCAAATAATTTTAAAAGATGGCTCTGATTGGTGTACATAATGTCCTAAAAGGAAAACAATGCCCATGTCCATAGCCACTGAATAATGGACCGAGGTGTCTTAGGTGACTGTATATATCTTAGTAACTAAATATCTAAATCTGGTCTGAGAACTTATCCCACGGTATTCAAAGCACAATTTTTTTCAATAATACCATCTTTGATGAAAAATTTGATATGAAAGATTTTACACGTAAAAGCATCTCCGACAGTCAAACAGCTATAGAAATTTTGAACTCAACCAAGGTTCATTCGAGGCCTAGTTGAGATTGCCTCCAATGGCTAGTTAAACTGTCAAATACAAATATAGTCAGACTGCCTTGACTACTGGGGCAGAAAGGAATTGAAGGAATTGAATGTGCAGGTGAACTTGATACAGATGAATCTGAAATGGCTTTCATAGTACCCGAGTCAGTTTGTGGAGTTGCTTTAAGTGCTGCCAGAACAACTCTGGCAAAATGGGTGGAACTAGAACACAGGAATTACGGGGTCTCTAAACTAGGACAGAGTCATGCTAAGGCACTTATGAAGGTCTTGCAAAGAAAAGAACTATCCATGTTCATCCATCTCATGAACATGGATAGTTCTTGATTCTTGATTCATGAGATGGCTCATGGTTTCATGAGCCATCTCATGAAACATGACGATGTCGATGACGAATCTATGACAAATCTATGACGATACTGACAAACCTGCGATGCACATTCTGGGTAAATGTAAGGCTAACGCTTCTAGGTAAATCATTCTTGAAGCTTACGAGCTAAGAGAAATTTCAGCAAGTAGACTTTTGGAGTGTGTACAAAGAACATAGATTATCGCTGAATAGGAAATCAGTGCGACGCACAATAGGCCTAGCTGTGGCCGCAGTGCTTTGGGACTATTATTATTAATTATTGCGACTTACCACGTATATCATCATAATGTTGTCTTCTAATGTTTTACTAAATCTTAGTGGTACTGCTATACTTTTTTTATCTCTGTCATGTTAATATTATAGTAGTATTATGTTCCTTTACAACCTTCTACAAGTAGCACTTCAAAAATGTAGTAAAACTTGAGTACAACCCATTAACTTTATTTTAAGATTTTTATTGAACTTTTAAAACACTATCGTATTTGTTATCATAGTTCCAGTGTGATAGATAATTTATTTAACGTGGTAAATTTTCTGAAGATGAATATTACCAGTAAGTAATCACTACAGGAACTTTCCGAATAAAATAGGAAGGTAACTAAAATTATGACTGAATTATCTGTTAATTAAAAATTGCGCCAATCCATTCAACCTCTCTGCAGTGGAGTTAATTCTTAAAATAACCTGACCAAGACTCGGTCTAGGATAGGAACTCGTTAATTTTTATGCTGCAGTTAATAGTTGTTAGGGAAGTTTTATCGTCCAACTTTCTAGAGATGTTCCAGAAGTTATAATGCATCGCGATAAAGGATATGATGTATAACGTGTTTAAATCTAGATTATTCCGAATACAAAGTTTCATCAAGAAACCAGACGACACCGCATGCAAATATTTAATAGGAATATGGCGGCTTGGATTAAAAATGCGTGCTGGAAATGTCAAAGGAAATGATCTATTTGGTTGTTTCCGCCGTAACTAATCTTTTCCTTTTACTTTCCATGTTTCACGTCAGCTTACTAAACTGTCTTGACTTAATAGCTAGTTCTTAGGTACTTCAGTTTAACACATTATATAATTTTAGGTTTAGAGAAACACACACACAATGAGAAATAACGAGGAGTACATTAAATGGAATCAAATATTAATAAATCAGATCAAAGATTTGCACAAAGGGTACCTGCAAATAAGTGTTGAAGATTCGTCATTTGGTAAAACGATCCATGTGGAGAAAGTTTGAGATGGGGATAAGCAAGAGAGACAATATTTGACGGGACAATTTTTGTAACTATACAGAGTGAAGCAAGATCATCATTAGTTCGGAAATGTTTCATTTTTTAGGCTAGTTTTTCTTTTAGGAGATAACTAGTAGTTATATTATAGTTGATGTTTTAGAGATATTAAGGAAAATTCTTAAAAAATTTGTATTTTCAACGCCCTGAATCTCACAAATGTGGCATTCTACGACCTACGTTTAATGAACTTATGAATTCATAATATGCGAATATACCGGGTGTCAACGAATCTATTAGACAAGCCATAACTTCTAGAGTATTGGATGTATCAAAATGAGATTTGGTATTGGTAAATGGTAGAGGAAGAGAAAAGTTTTTGCATATTTTTCACGTTTAGGTTACTTCCGGTTTCACCGGAAATGGCTTCAATTTTGAATTTTTAAATGGAACACCCTGTATATTTTTACATATTTGAATTTCTGAGACAATTTTGGACTAGAAAATGACATTAAAACTTTTAAACTCGTATACGAATTTATTAAAAACTTCACTGAAGTAAATGTATTCTATGAGCTTATTTTTAATCCAATCTGAATTTAGTATCGTTGGATTCGCAAAAAAAATCCCTTTTTGAAAAGTGCTTGTCTAAAAAGTGTTGCCATTTGAAAAAAAAATAGTTAGATATAAAAAAGTAATGTTGACAACTTGTCTCATTCCTACCTATCATACTAATCACTAAAACTTTGCGATTACATTTTTCTGACATCATCTAAGGCCTTCAGATTAGTTTGCGCTCAATCATGGCCACCTAGATGCAATATTAAAAATGGCTCTAATAAAAATCAAGTAGGCGAAAAAACTTTTTAAAATGTCATTTTCTAGTCCAAAATTGTCTCAGAAATTCAAATATGTAAAAATATACAGGGTGTTCCATTTAAAAATTCAAAATTGAAGCCATTTCCGGTGAAACCGGAAGTAACCTAAACGTGAAAAATATGCAAAAACTTTCCTCTTCCTCTACCATTTACCTATACCAAATCTCATTTTGATACATCCAATACTCTAGAAGTTATGGCTTGTCTAATAGATCCGTTGACACCCGGTATACCAAATTTGAAATTTTCTATGTGTACCACTTTTACTTTAAATCACAAAAACAACAAGGTTTATCCAAAAGTAACAAAAATGTAAAATTTTTGAAAAACAACTAATACTTATAAAACTATTAGAACAACAACAAAAAATACCTACCTATGTGGTTTTACCAACAACATTTACTTAAAGAATCTGACAGGTTGCCTTTTTGAAATATGTATCAAAAATGTAATATGAATAAAGTAGAAAGTGGATGTGACAATATTTTATATCTATAACATCCTTTCCTATGATATACCTTTTAACTTGTCTGTATACGAGACTGTAATACATGTGTAGAAGAAAACTTGCATGCGTTACTATAGCAGAAAGAGAAAAGCGAACTTTGCTAATTGAAGAGGAATCGGCAGCTAATAATGGATCATTCCGAAGCAGCTTTGAATTAAAGAATTACTGAAATGGTAAAGTGCTGTTCGGTGAAAGATAGAAGCATTTGGATTTGGCGTGAGGAAAATCTAAATTAGCACAAAGGATGAATTTGTGTTTGTTATTCTGGTCTCTAAATAAGAAAACAATCAACAGAGGAGGAGTGTTTTAATTTAAAATGGAAATGGTAATGGTAGGACATTGAGTAGTTGGTCCCAGTGTTGCCAGAGTTGCTTTTATTACTCCAAAGAATAGATACAATGGATTTGGACTTTTCAAGAAAGATTTCGAAGATGAAGAGATATATCTCAATAGCAATAAGTAGCAGTAATAATAATTGTTATTACTCTTTAAGACTCATTACAAAGGTATATAATTTCTCTATGACTAATAGTACAAGAGATATCACAAACACCTAAATGCATAAAGTTGTACAATGAAAAGATATAATAAACATCTGTAAAATAGTTCAAAAAAGTGAATATATACAAACTATTAACTAATCATATACAGATAGGCTAAAAGGGTTTTGATCATAGCAAAGTATACATATATACAATGTTATCTACTTTTTATCTTATTTATACTGAATTTTAGTTACATATTTCAGAAAGGTTCACTTTACTCATGTAAATTAACAAACAAACTGTCTCACTGATTTGTTTAATGCATGCAAATTTTGTTGGTAAAACTTCAACTGCTACTAGGTATTGATTTTTGTAATGGTGTTTATAAGTATTATAGAACATTTGAATTAAAAATGTCAATCTGACAATTTAACATATAAACTTCTACTGACGAAGAGTCATGGATCTATTAGAAACATTTAGAATGAGGATAGTTAACTGCTTAATTTCTTTTAAATTTTATTATATTTTTGTTGAAGAGCGTTGGAACCTTTGGTGTGAAGATAACACTGATGTAGTTTTCCACATAACACCAAAACACTATACTGCACTCGAAACGGGTTTCGACAACCAATGGACATCATCTGGAGATGATAAAAACCGTAGTTTTAACATAGTCGTAGTTTTTCCACATAACACCAAAATACTATACCTACTGCATTCGAAACGCGATTGATTAAAAATGAGATGATTAAAACTCTAAGTTTTAATTATCTCCAGATGATGCCAACTTAGTTTGCGAAGTGCGCGTGGATTGCAATATAGTGTTTTGGTGTTATGTGGAAAACTACGTCAGTGTTAATATTTTTGTGTAGACATAATTCGAAATATCCTTTGTAATACAGGGTGTCCCATCGAAAAGTATCACATTTCGTCGCCTTTTATCTCGAAAACTAAGAGATATCGGGATGCGGTTTGGACAGAACGACTTAGGATTTTTGGCACTGTTGCCAATCTCCAAATATATTAGTAAATTTTTTATGGAATACGCTCCTCTTTGGAATAAAATTACTTGCTTATATTAAATGGAACACCCTGTGTATTTTGCCATAATCAGAAAGCTTAATCACTCTACTTTTCAAAAAGGTACGCATTGTTTACATTATCTTGAGAATTGGAGCCACAAAATTAAATTTGTTAGAAGTACTCCTATTTGGGTTATTACGAATGAAAAAAATACCTCCTTATTTTTAAAGTTATAAAGTTATTTTTAAGTTTTTGTACACTTATTTTAAATAAAATACCCTATATATTTTATCATTTTCATATCTCTGATCAAACTTGATGTGGAACTTGACTGCATTTGCTTTTTAAATGAAAAAAGATAGAGAGAAAAGAATAATTCTTTAATAATCGGTAGGAACGAGTTTTGTTGACAATAACAACAAAGCACAATGACAGTAATAAAAATAATAGATAAAATAATCAAAATAACTGTATAAATAAAAACTACTTGAATAAATTAGAAAACAATTTGTTTTAACTTCCCACCATTTACTTCAATATACATTTGTGCATCCTTAGTAGTAAATGATCAAAAGTGTGTGATCCTTCTAATGTTAACATTTTTATATCTATACTTCAAATATTTGATACAACTGACAATACAGTTTATTATTGTACTTTTGTTTTTCATGGCTACTGTGAAAACGAAGACCAGCTACACAAACTGTTCAAGTAAGAGGTGCTCCCATTAAACTGAATTTTGTGGCTCCAATTCTCAATATAATTTAAACAATGTATATCTTTTTGAAAAGTAAAGTGAATAGGCTTTCTGCTTATGGCAACATATACAGGGTGTTCCACTTAATACAAGCAAGTAATTTTACTCCAAAGAGGAGCGTATTCAATACAAAATTTACCAATATATTTGGAGATTTGGCAACAGTGCCAAAAAAACATACAAAAATCTTAAGTCGTTCTGTCCAGAACGCATTCCGATATCTCTTTTAGTTTTCGAGATATAAGGCGGCGAAATGTGATACTTTTCGATGGGACACCCCGTATTATCGAATTGTATATCAAAGTAAAAAGGCACTGATGAAATTTAGTTAATTTGTCATATATTTATTTTTATTGTATAATATAGGCTTCCGATCAAACTTGTCTCGGTACTACATTTTCCATCTTTATTTTGAGTTCTTCTGAATTCTGAATTTATAGTTGAATGTATAGTTAGAATACTTATAGTTTTTCCTATATTTCTAGCTGTTTTTGCGGCATCCGTCAAACTCATTTAATTTGCCTCACTGTATATTGTTTTTAAAGTCACCGCAGTTTGTAAAAATTGACAACTTTCTTTCATCGATCTTTGTATCCTTGTATATTTAGAAATGTATCGTAATCGGGCAACGCTGCTCGAGACACCGTTCGTTTCGTTAATTTGGTGCGTGCCAAGGACGACGTGATTGATAGCTGCAGCCATTGATTATCTATTGTCGAACTAATAGCGGGACCCTCTAGATCCTTTCCCACAATAATTGCAATGCTGCGAGTTCAGCAGAAAAAGGATCTCCACAATGAGCCAGCAAGATTTCACTAAAAAAGAAAATGAGATTTTTATTGCTCTTTTCTTTTTTTTATTACAGTGCTATACCGCGTCGGTAATGAGAAAATGCACAGAAGTAAAATGAAATTATTTTTTTGGTATAAATATACTAATTAAAAATAGCGTAATCCTCTGCACTATGCAGAGGAAATAAATATTAACCCAAAATGTTGGCTTCTTCTGCTGTACAGGGTTAAGGTTTATGAATGGAAACCGTATCACTCCTTTTTTAATTTTTGGTTTACAAGTAATTAAGGGTCCATTCTCTGTAGATTTGACAGGCATGAATGTGGGGTCGGATTAAGAGGATGGGAGGCCGATGGGTGGAGACTTATATATTCCCACTATCGAATTATTAAGATTTCGGAGGTGCACGTAAAGTCGAAGTAAAAAGGCACATGGAAATAAAGTTAGCCCTCAGTGGCGGCTAGTCATAATGGGCACAAGGGCACGTGCCCTATGCGTAAGCACATAAGACTTGTGAATGTTGTGATATTTTATAAACTTTTATAATTATTATAATTTGGTGGATTTTTTTATTAATTTTTCATTATGAATATTGAATCATTTGGTGCATACATATCCGTCTAGCGTCTAGACCGCTTTACGCTTTACCGTCTGTGTCCACTGGGCTGGGCACGGCCGCTGTGTGCCTGTTCTTTTTTCTTTTTTATTTGCATGCGCAAGAGAAGGATACACAGCTTCTATTTTTCCAGCGCGTCTTTTCTAATGCGTTCTGTTACGTCATTGAATGGGCGCTGCCCCGTCGACCATACGGTACAGTACAGAGTACAGATACTTTTCAATCAGTTACAGGGGAGACAGTTAGACTCTAACAGTATTATCTAGATGATAATACTGTTAGAAATAATTTAGACTCGTTTCCAGCTGCTATACAATGTCTAAGAAATAATACAGAAGAATTAATAAATAATGCTGACATTTTAAGAGAACATTCCGAGGAACATTATGTGGATAATTTAAGAAAAAAGAGAAAAGTTACTGTAGGAGGCTCAAAGGTAATGCAGTGCAAAGAAATATGTGACATCATATAAATGAACGTACGTGAGAGATTTCAATTTACTGATTTTTTAACCATAGCCAATTTGTTTGAAAAGGATAAATTTAACAACTATAGAATAGTTTTTCCTCTGGAATATATTAAAACAGCGTGTGCCTTATTTCCAAAGATCAACATTACAAAATTAAAAAATGAGCTGTATATAATGTATTCTAGAGATAATTTCATACAACATAGTGGTGCGGTTGCTTTATTACAAATGTTAAATAAAAATAATTTACTTACGACGTTTTCGGAATCGGTTGAACTATTAACTATATGTATTGTGCACAATTCCTATGACTACAGTCGAAAGTGAACGTGTGAAGTGAAATATGGAAAATAATTTTTCCATATTTCTGGCAATCGCATCAAAAAAGGGGATATTTGCCTAACGAAACCTATTTCTTCAAGCAAATATTTTTGCTCTACGAATTTCTAATTTTTAATTTTAAGGCGTTTGACCTTGAAAAATGCAAAATTTTCGTCTGCGGCGCATTTTCCCCCTGTGCCCCCCATTCCCAAATTTTACCAGCCGCCACTGTTAGCCCTCATTGCAAGGGTACCGGATTTGTCTTATAATTGCAACAAAATTTCTTTTTAATGTTATAAATTATATATCACCGGAAAGATCAAAAGATAAACTAGGTCCCTATAGTAGCAAATTTTTGTTTAATATACCTATGTATTTTAGAGAAAATAATTTTTGAAAATACGCTATTTTAGTACAAGATTGTTTGCCTGGAATTTTAAAAATAAAAAGAAATACCAAAAATTACTACTATAGGGATTTAGATTAAAGTCTTATCTTTCAATACTTTTTTACTAAAAGTCGCTATCTTTTATAGTTTTTTATAATTAGACACGAGCCGAACGCCGATTTAGGGCTTATTTCGACCTAGTGAATGGACTCTTAATAAAATCTTCGTTAGAAAAGGGCATTTTGTTCCGGTAATAATAATAATATATCTACCTATTATTCCAACCATATAAAGATTAGTCTGAAGGTCTAATGCATGGTGAAGGCCGTACATTATTATTATGTTTACGGCATTAACATGAACGAGCAACTTTAATTAATAATCTCTAGATTTAGTGTATCTGTCGATTAAATGTCAGGATTGTAACAATCGGGGTTAATTTAGAATTATATTTTACGCGGTACTCGGAACGTTTTACATTTTTAGGTCCTCATAATAAATATTAGAAACGGGTAAAACTCTGCAGTCGTCACAGGCGCTCTTCAGGCGTAGATAAACAATAAATATTTATTATAAATTTCCTCTTACACAAAGGAAAACATTTTAGGATGAGTAATAAAATAAACTATTATTGGAGGATCACCTACACTTTGCAATTAGTAAATATTCTGGCAATTATGAGGAATAACAACACCGATATTAACGAAATTATGGGCAATAGTAGACCAGATGTACAGACAGACCAAGATTAGAGGAATACCGCCCCGGTCAGAGTCGCACTCAGAGGAATTAAGGCCCGCGATATCCGGATGGGAGCAACCCCGCCAATTCTTTATATATATAACTATAATGATTGGAAATAAAAGGTAAAATCGAGACGTAGGGATTCTCAGGGAATCCAACATGTTATTAAGGATAAAATGTAAACGCTCAAATGCAGGAGTTTTTTAAATGGAAGTTTTCTCCTGGTGCAAAATAGAGTACATAGTTAGTCTCAACTTCCATCCAGAGCTTGTTCTGAGAGACTGGAGGTTTTATGAGGAAAAGTTTATATTAGTGTATGTTAAATTATTTATATGTAAATATAATATATATTTATATGTAAAATTTATTCAGATTTGTCTTGGCGGAATTGACCATTACCCACTAGGGATCGGGAAATGGGAATGGTCACTAGGGATCTTGTTTCCAGAGATCTCTCTGCATCCTAAGTACCACCCACCCCCTCGATAGAAACGAATTTGTTCACCTTAAGTGCCAAAATGATACTCAATTATAGATATATTTGACGCTTATCGATGGGAAAACCGAGGTTATAAATTAACGTAAATTCATCACAAAATTTAGTTCTTTCTTCGTTCTCAAACTAGTCGGTCGAGCCGCGAGTGTGGTCCAGAGGTAATTTTGCTTCATTTAAAGTTAATATTTGTTCTCAGCCACAATTTAGCTAAGATTCTGACTAAAGGTTCAGAATTCTAGATCTTTACTCTCTGGAGGTTGCTTGATCTTAATTTAGTCATCCTAAATGTTAAAGCCGTTCATATTAGTACATTAGAGTCAATAACGTAAAATTGCACTATTTAGACAGTCCGTCTGCCCTAATTGTTGTTAAATATAAATTCATTTCGTGGCATTCATTTAGAGCCAAATATCGAGATTGCACGGGCTATATAACCCCGGGTGCGAGGCAGGGGGACAAATTGCTCGTCTAGGGAAGCACACACAGGGTGTTTAGTTTAGATCCGTCTTTGAGTTTATTTGATTGTTTTATAGTTTCAGTATTCTTAAATTTTGATTGTCTTTTGTAAGTTATTGTAGGTAAAATTGTATGGACTTTTCCTTTGCTATTATTGTCTTAATTACTGAATATAGAACCTCCGAGCCTAAACCGTGAATAATCTCTAGAGGATGTGTGATATCCTCCAAACCTCTGAACGACACTCCAAGAATCCTACCAGGCTGCAGTGAGGAACCAGAAAGCAAAGTATAGCGGTAAGTGACTTAACTCCACTTTTTTACAACCATATTTCCCAAAGAACCCCTTTGGAATGTATTCGAGATTCCCGATATGGCCAACCACGATGTAAGTCTCCCTTTCACTCAGAATCAAAATTAACATGCTACTGTTCATATTCACAAAATAACGCAGTGGCGGTTACAGGATTTATACTATTAATAATATGTTATTGTGTATATGTTCATTATATGTATATTGTTACAAAATCACCGACACAGTGCCCGAGTGCGGCGTGGCCAAATCTACGTTTTCCCCAGCCTTAGGGAAATTGCCTGGGACAATCCCCCCCAAGGGTGGAGTCTCAACTCTCTAGGTCTTCAAATAAGGGAGAGCCCTTTTGTCCACATTTCCTGGATGTCACCAGAGGTACTTATCGAATACCCCTCGTATAACTTGGCTGTCGATTATTTGTTGAACTCCCCTGGTATGTGGATTATTCGTGAGTATTCGATGGAAATTTCTACGAAGATATAGAAGCCCAGTTTACCTATACAAAGGCTGCGGGGTGCTGGCGAGTCAGTTAGTCTTAATCAGGCAGCGATCAAGGGCAAATAAGCAATACTTAAGTAAAATAACTTCGATTTTCGAAGTGTCTTCGGTGTCTATTTATTTGGATGTTGTATAAGAAGTAGTGTTATGTTGAAAGTGTTAAATAAAGATTTTTTTAGTCATTAAAACTCTCACTTATCTTTAGAACCCCGGAAGGAGTACCAATATGTAACTTTAAAAATTATGGAGTTTTACTCTGTCACAACAGTTCACTTATAACAACTAGATACAGGAGTATAGTGATCTGAGTAAATATGGTTTTATAAAAATATTTTGGTTCATATATTATTTATATATTGTCGCTTAAAATAGATTAATAATAATTATTATGTTGTATAGTATTGCTAATTTTGAGCATTTATAAATTACATTAATAATATCCCTATTTTATGAGCTCGTAAATTATAAATTTTATTGCAATATACAATAAAAACTGTTTGTATGTAAAGTAGCAAATGTTTTAATAAACTATTCCTGGACAAAATATTGAAAATTATCGTTGAATTTAATATATTTAACTCCTAGCTTCTATACAATTATGTTAATTTGTTGTGTGGTGGTGTTTCTTTTATATAATTAAATTTGGATTTTACCGCTAATGCAATATTATTTAATAGGCATTTATGTATATGCTCCCGTTTCGCAGTTTAACAAACTATCGAATAAATTAATCAAATATGAGTTATTTATAACGAGCCAACTAATTATCCGGCAATCCATGGATTTACTAGAAATAGAAAACAACCGTAAAGCAATTATCTTGTTGAATTATATTATATTCTTTATTTTCCCATAATTTACTAGATTGTTACAAGGTCACCGACACAGTGCCCGGGTGCGGCGTTGCCAAATCTACTTTTTCCCCAGCCTTAAAGAAATTGTGCACAATTTGGCAACACCGCCTCTGGGGTGCCAGTAACTACCCCTCAAGGGCAAGGTCTCAAGTCTTTAGGCCTTCAAATAAGGGAGACCGGCCCTTTTGTCTACATTTCTTGGATGTCACCTGCGGTACTTATCGAATACCCCTGGTATAACTTATCTGTCGATTATTTATTGGACTGCCCTGGTATGTGGATTATTCGTGAGTATTCGATGAAAATTTCTACAAGGACCTAGAAGCCTAGTTCATCTATATAAAGGCCGCGGCGTGCTGACGAGTAAGTCAGTCTTAATGAGGCAGCGATCAAGAGAAGAAGCAATACTTAAGTGAAATAATTGCGATTTTCTAAGGGTTTTTGGTGTAAATCTCAATATCAATAGAATATCTTATTTAGACATTGTACAAGAAATGTTGTTGTGTTTGAAGTGTTGAATAAAGGTTTTTTTCTATTCTATAAAAGCCTCACTTATCTTCAGAACCCGGGAAGGAGTAACAATGTGTTGATGGATTTATAAAGAATTGTTTTACTTTTTTTATAAAGTTTTCTTGTTCTCAACATATATAAAATTAAAAACAGTTTGTTTGGATTCTTCAGTAGTGACTTTTAGCAAATATCTTAATATAAATACTAGTTTCATATAAAGAAGTATGTTTCCTGATATAAAACATCTAATCATGTATGTTGACAAAAAATTTTTATATAATTTACAGTTTACATTTCAAAGTCCTGGAGGACTCCGGATCCTGGATCTCTGTTCGCATGTGTTATTTCTGCATTTAGAGTGACGAATTTCTACGTAGGTATTATGTATTCTCGTTGGTTGGTTTATAAACAATTGTATTCTAATTAGTTCTATGCAATCTACTACAACCATATATTGAAAGTTGGACCTACACCACCTTCCTAAAGTAGGTGAAGAGTTTCCTTATGAAGATGTTATGTAAAAACCTTAAGATCTATTTGTTCTGAAGTTTTTATATCTTCCAAGTTTTAGTTGTTTGTATGTACTAGTGTATACAGCACCATAAAAGGATTGAAATATTTGTTACACGACCGAATAATATATTACAGAATTACGGCGTAGAATACGGCATATAATAATACAAATGATTTATTTCCATAAAGATTTATGGCTTTTGAATAATTTTCGGACATGTGTTATTGGACACTAACTATATCAAAATTTATTTTTCTGGTTTATTGAAAATGTGTCTCCGTTTCGTTACACCCTGCTCCTTCGCCAAAAGTGTAAAGTGGGGATTAAAAGTGCCTAAAATAGTCTAAAATATATAGAAAACACGTTCTCAGTACCTACACTGCACATCATTTCGCATTATCTTCAAGTGTATATACTTTTTACTAAATCTTGTCTCCAGCAGCAGATATTCTGTTTATTATTTTCTCAGTTCTCTAAATCGCAGTATATAAATATGAATTTATCTTAAGCCTAAATGATTTAACGTAAGAAAATGTCAGATGCACAAGATTCTCGGAAGGTGTATAAATCTTTATCCCAGTCATCTTTTATCCGAGGAACCGTTTATTTTGTCCTGTTTTAGGTGGGATACATATCTAACTTCGCGCCCTCCATTTAAAATATCTTCCAGTTCATTTAAACTGTACATATCAGCTCTAGTTAATGCTTCGTCTAGGACAGGATTTTGCGGTTTCAGAGCATGCTGATGCTGCTGTTCTACTAGGCCAGTCAAATTGACCTATTTAGAGGACAAAAGTCCAGATTCCCTGATGTTATACAGGGATCAGTAGAATAGACTTTACAATTTAAATTTACTCTAAAATCAATATACATTTTTTAAACGTAAAACGTTTCTATCCATTAAATAAGGTATGGTTTAGAGTTTCTTTGATAGTTGTCAAAATGAATACTTGAAGCATAGAGCAACGAATTTTTTGTGTTGGGTCACTTTTTTTGAGGAGGCAAACGTGCAGTGACTATTACATCTAGGAGAAATGCAAATATGATAAGAACATTCTTTAATCCTGAACTTCATGATGATGAACGCCGGTATTGGTTTCAACAGGACGATGCTATCAGTCATACCGCAGATGTAAGTTTAACTACCCGTAGAAAAGTTTTTCCTTTACGTCTAATCTCACGCCGTAGTGACATAAACTGGCCCATCAGATCACCTAATACGACTGACCTGATTATTTTTTGTCGGGTTTTCTCAAAAGTCAGGTATTTCGACGAAAGCCACGAAATATCGACCAATTAAAAGAAGCAATTCGCGACGAAATTCAAGAAATTCCTGGCGCGGTGATACGAGCTGTAATGAGTAATTTCGTTCATCGTTTAGAAGAGTGTATAGGGATGGAAGGGGGCCATTCAATCCACACCATTCTTTCTTAAAAATAACTCCCATTCTTTTTCTTTGTAAAATTATATATAAAATGTTGTTATCTTCTCTGCCTATTTATTGAAACATATAGTACAGTTTGAAATAGTTCATAGAAAACTCCATTCATTATATAATTTTTTAGATGTAAGTATATTGCAATTTCCATAACATATGTATGACTAGATATACATGAAGTAAAAAAACTGGTGAATAAATATCCATGAAGGTATATTTCGGTTCTGCAGACAAAACTTTTAAACTTCTTTAAAAGTAGTTTCAATCAAGACATTTCAGTGTATTTACCCGAAAATTAAAACCAATCATTATTTTCTGTATATTTCATTTTTGCGTACCTACCTACTATTTTTATATATTTTTTTATATTTACTTTTTATGTACATATTTTATCCTACATGAAAAATCTTCATTGTGCAATTTAAACCAAAATTAATCTTGTTATTGAACTGATTTTATATTTAGCGTGTTAGGGCCGGTAATAATATTATCAACTGGTTGATCACTTATTTGTAATTTACAAAAATTACATTACATATCTATAAGCAATTAGCCTATTTGCCTAGTAAACAAAATTAGCCTAATAAACATATCTTGGGCATACGCCCAAGATTAGTTTAATAGGCTAATTTTGTTTACTAGGCAAATAGGCTAATTGCTTATAGATATGTAATGTAATTTTTGTATTAACTCATACGAGTTAATACCCTATATTAAGTTTTGCTTTTGTAATATTAGCAGGAAAGTTTTAAGTTTAAGTGTTTTTTAACTATTTGTTTTAAGTTGTACTTTAAGTATATTATATATTGTCTTGCTAAAGCTACTGATGACAGGGTTATCCAACGAAAAGGTCCACCCCTGCTGTATTTTCTTTATGTTTCAAGATATAGAAGATATTTCAAATAAAACTTGTAGGCAATTAAATAAGCTCTTTTATTACGCTAGAAAATAATAAACTGGGTGTCACATAAAAGCGGAACAAACAAATTTTAACTTTTTTAAATAGAACACCCTATACATAGGGTGTTCTTTAGAAACACCCTTCTAACACTTTAGAAATCTGCCTCTTTTTGTGATTCCAAAATGGTGTACATATTGTATCTTATTCGTATCGTATTCTCCTCTACTAACCTTGGGTTTGCCTGCTGTCTCGAGTCACGAGCCAATAACATCTAAAATATGGCACCCATGGATACGTTATATCTATATCTATCTGCCTTACACAAGAGTGTATCCCCTTCATTTTTATTGTACCAGACCACCGAACTCTTTCACTTTCGTATAGTGTACATATAAATCAATTAATGATGTTTTTAAAGACGAAGCCATAACAATCTTTGCAAATTAGGTATTTTTCTCAGTATGTATCATTTTCCTGGTGTAATGATATCCTCATAGTTCAAATTATTAATTAGTTTATGATACATATACTTACATATAAATGATGTTTTTAAAAAGTGAGCCGTAACAATGTTAGCAAATTTGGTATTTTGCTCAGTATGTACATGCTTTATGCTTTAATGCTTTATGCTTTAATTATCTCTTTATATTTCAAATTTTTAATTAGTTTCCAGAACTGCTAAAATACCCAAAACAATGAGAAAGTCTAAATAATCACTTCAGATGAAAACATTTTATACTTACTAATATCGGAACTGTATTAGAATGCAAGAAAAATATCTTTTAAAAATGTTTATATACGTCTCTGCCAACTATATGTTTCCATATTAGGAGATTCTTCCAAAATTAATTTCATCACAATATAATAAAATAGAGTACATAAAAAAGTGCACCTTAAATTATTATTTCACTGGTCTATAGTTTCAGCCGGACTTGTCTGCAGCAACCACAAATGGTGGCAGTAGTGGAATGCCTAATGAAGCTTAGTTCTTCCCGTACGATATATACACACGTCTCGTACATAAATACACATGGTTGGTAGAAATAAAATGAGTTTTACAGGATTAAAGAGGGTGATTCGTTCTACTTATAGCGTCTGGTCAACAGAATATCCAATTGGGGAAATTCACGTTAAATTTAAAGTAAATAACGCGAAATAGAGTACCTACATAGCCATATTTAGGTTTAGAAATTCTAATTTTGGTTCAGCAAAAGCTTCTAAAGTAACTACATACTATGTAAAAGAAACTTAGTTATTCGTTTTTAATATTCCTTGTTTTCTTCTTCTGGAAGAAATTAAACACGAGTACCTATTTGATAAACTTCGCCAGCCAAGTCTCGATTTTTTTTAAAGAAATGTTAATGTATCTAATAATACTACAATGTATAATACTACACCCTTATCTACAGGGTGTCCACCTAGTGCGCGTAAGTCCAATATCTGGGTTAATAAAAGAGATAACTTAATTTTTTTTTCTACAGGGTTGTCTAATATCCCGAGCTGCACAAAATGAAAATATATTTACATATTCAGGGTGTTCAGTTTTTCCTGGACAGGTACCAACTTCGTTTTTCTAAATGGAAATATATATTTTTTTATTGCTTTTTCGAACTAAACCCTTGATTTTAGTAGGACTTTCATCAGCCTTCCCTATACCTAACTTAAACTGTTTTTGAAATATTGACGGGTGAATATTGACATTTTTGCAACTTTGACACCCTGTAAAATCTAAGCGGTTTGAGATCAAGCAAAACGGTTTGCACATTCCTATCTTAACTTTTCATAAGCTATCGTTTGGTACTAATTTCAAATTTATCCAGGATTTAAAAATTTTCAAAATTTTCAGAAAATTTTAAATTTTTGGATAATTCGTTCGTGCGAGCAATTATTGATCTAACAGGTTCTAGGTTTGTCCATTATTAAGACACATTTTAGAAAGGAATATTTTACCGAAGAATCGATTATGCTAGGTGTATGTTTACTTGATTTCGAGATACTCGGATCAACTTTGTTTTTCTTATAGTGGCCATGTTGGATTTTCAGTTTTTCTACTTTAATTGGAAAGGTCTTTCTGAAGATGTACCATTGTGCTAAAAAAAAATTTTGAATGCGGTAATTTATGAATAAATTTTAATTCCACCGCTGAAGAAAAGCGGGCCATGCGATATGAAAATTGTTTAATTAAATATTTACTTCATTAAATGCTTTAGTAATAGTAATAACAGTTTGCTATCCATTTACTAACAGTATTTATTTTATTGAAGGAAGAAGGACAGTAGGTATATAGCAGTCAAAGCACTACAATATACCTAAATTTAAATTAAAATTATTTAAAATAAAATGAATTAGTATTACTATTATTATATTATTGCTATTTGCTACAGCCGCAAAAATAAATTACCAAAATTTCGTTTTTTTTTTTAATCTCAAAAACGGGGCCAGTTAGTCATGCATTCAAAACGAGTCAAATCAAATTCAGCATCAACATAAAAATGTCTAAAACATTCTCCATTCAACCGACTTTGTATCTCTTATAGTTTTCGAGATGTGATGTTACACACGGTATAGTTAGTTTTAACTTGAGTACGTACTCCATGAAAAAATATTAGTACTATGTATATTAGAACTACAAATAATCCGTAAAACTAATATATTACTTTTTCAAAGCGCTATAATAATCTTATATTCGTCAAAATTATTGATATTAAAATAAAACAGTAGTTCTATTATTAACAGTTAATTATATCCGTATATCAATTAATTACCTAATGATTTTAGTACCAAATTTACCTTAATTACAATTTGGTTGAGGTAAGGGTCCCTAATGAATTAACAATTTTCTTGTAGTTGATTTTCCTTTACAATATTTCGAATATTCAGTGCAGTAAATATCATAATTTCCGTACTAATTAAATCAGAGAAATTAATTCAGCGAAAGCCTTAGCGTATAATGTCAGCGACGACTCTCCTCTGTTGAGTATTGACATATGTTAATAGATTGTGAACTTTCGCAACAGTGGAGTGGGATGTGGGCACCCCGAGGGCAGTGTTACAGGGCTATGTTTTGCCAACTGACACGCAAAGGGCATCCGCGACGGTGGAACGCCATTAATCAATATACATCGAGAAAACTGTTCCTTTACAAATTTCAATGACTGTACATTACATGACTGCACATATGATATTTGTACAAGTCTACCTAAATGATTTCGTTTCAATATATTCTTTTGTTACACAGTAAAAAAATCCGTCTGATTTTAACACTGAATCCACATTCATCAGTGTGTATATAGTCCACACTTGGCAGTGTTAGACATATCCGTGTATTATTACATTACATTAAAAGTAATTTAACACAGTAAATTTTACAAGGTAATGTGTAATAGTTAATTATTCACCGTGTAATTATTCCATATTTATGGCCGATTGATTCATTTTTAACACAGGGTTTTGTAAATTTTACTACAATTTATGAGTACTTCTACAAACTTGGCGGGTATATCGTACGTCTAATATGAGTTCTAAACGTTTAGTTATTATACTACCCAGTTCGTGTTAAAAATAACACTGCAGCAAATTACGATTACCATTTAGTAATTTTACCATTTGTCTTTTTTTACTGTGTAGAAGGGTTAGGGGATGGTTTTAAATCTAGCAAAATTGCGGGCGTCTATTCATTTCCTTTAATATAAAAAATCAAAATGGCGGGCATAAGAGAAAATTAAGCTGATGATGGTCTAAGAAACAATAACGTTACTAATCACCTTGAAGGGGGTTGGAACCTTCGGTGTGAAGATAACACTGACGTAGTTTTCCATATAATACCAAAACACTGCGTTTTGGTGTTATGTGGAAAACTACGGCAGGGTTACTAATCACTCGTTATAAACAGAAACAAATGTTAATTAAAGAGTTAGTAAACGGAATATTTAAAAAAAGTAGGAGTTCAACTAAAAAATTGAGATAAAAGATACTGCAGATATTCTTGTAGATAATGTCTGTAATTTATTTGTGGTGAATTTTCATGATTCATAGTTTGTTTCTTTTGGGATTACACCACTTGTAAAATAACATATATGATATATAATATGACATATAATACGACATATAATATTATAGAATTATGTATAAAACTGAAAAACAACGATGAAATTTAGTTAATATATCAAATATTATGTTATCACACATTATACGGTGGGTTTTTGTGGCAAACTTTAGAAGTTTGCCTTGTTACTACACTTTGAATATATAATTTGTATACCTACTTCTGGTTTTCTGCTTTTTGTTATTTTACAGGTGGTGTAATCCCAAAAGAAACAAACTATGAATAAAGAATGTAGAGATATTCTTATTGTATCAGATATGCTTTATTCTGTATTCTCACTTTGACATTTTATTAACCAAAAAGATTCGCTTTCGCTTTATGTTTTTCCAATTTAAATCCATATTCTGTCTCATATAATAAACGAAGTCCCTAAAGAAACCTTCGAATTTGCAACAACCTACCTAATACACTGAAGCGAACTGAAGTGAAGTAAATATTTTAAATTTGTAGAAAAAGATAAATCCGTCAATATACTCCGTCTCATTTGTGTCTATTTCTTCGATGGAGTAAACCAAATAGAAAGTACAGCCTATTAACCGCATAACCTAAAGTTATATGCAACTGTACAGGGTGTTCCAGAAAATCATTATCCAAATTAGCATTGTTTTAATGACAACCTTTGAATATTAATTATTACGAATTATCACTTTTCTGAATTCCTCATCAAATTTTGAGTCGTGCGATATCCTCACAACACCTACTTATTTTCAACCACTTGTGAATTATTTTACAATTTAAAAGAAATTGCATTTACAGAGAAAACTTTCATCCTTAATGTTTCTGTTACGTCAAAAGATATTGAAGTTTTTCTTTCATGGTTTTTTAGAAGACCTACATAGTTTCCTTTTCACTTTCACATAAATTAACTATGTTTTACAGGGTCGCAGTTATGAGTCTGACAAGTTGACAATTCAACTTTTTCACACAATACAATTTTTTCAAACAGAACGTCTATAAAATTTTACGATTGTTTGATGCAAAATTTAATACTCTATTCTTTGGTGTGACCAACTTACACTTTTATTATGTAAGAACTTAGGTAAGTATATGAAATAATTTGATAGTGTATTGTCCTGCTTTAATTGAATTTTGTTTCAGATGTTTGTCCTACTCTGGAGAGGAAAAGCAACTCCGGAATATCAATTTCTGCAGATTTTTGTTTTGGATATGACCCTACAAATCTTATCCATTTTTGTTTTCGAATTTTAATACCTAAATATTTTAAGTTGCGTTGAAATAAAACATCAAAAAACTACCAGAGGTTCCATTTTTGTGTACATAATTTTTCCTTTTTCTCAGTATATCTGCAAATAAGGAACCCCATTAATCAATATACAGCCTTAAGTTATTTATGTGCCCTTGTGATTCCGCCACGACAGCGAATTACTTCAGCCTAAAAGAGGTAGGTATGTGAGTATGTTAATGTGGTCTGCAGAAAGTTATACCCAGTTGATATGCTGAACCAAATATTGATATTGAGCAATGCAAAATATTAAATAAAGAAAACTTGTGAAACACATGCCATATAGTATTACTAGGCCTGCAGCAAAGCTAATAAAAATTATGAAAATGCGAATGCGGACCAGAGGAAACTTTTTTGTTTAGAGTAAATGTGCTGTACGGTTATTGAAAAGTAAATCGATATCAAAATGATTAGATAAATATATGTAGATAGAAAATTAAAGATAAAATATAGTATAAATGCAACAGAATCTTTTATTGTGTACCAAAAATCCATTATATTTCTCTTTTAGTATCTTTACCTTTGTATTTTTACATTATAAATTATTTCTTTTATACTTGTATTTAATATGTGATTTAATACAAAAGTTGCTAATAGTCCTATTTATACAGCTACATATTTTCTTTGACTACGCATTAAGATACCGGGATATCAAAAATTATCTTGGTCAAGGGTGGTTGTGGAATGTAAAACGTGTGTCTTACTTTAAATTTTTGAATATGTTTTGTTGTGTCAGAATCTGTCAAGTCATTGTGCTGAAATTTTCTAATCCAGTTTTTGAATCATGCTTCTTACCACACAGTACAAAATTTTCATGATTGAAGCCTATTTTCGAACGGGTGCGCTAGTTAATGGAAATTGGCAATACAGTCAACGTTTATGTTTGGACAATTTTCGAGAGCACTTCCCAAACGTGGCAATATTACCGGACAATTTTTATGCGTGCCTTACAAATTGTGTTGAAGTGTTTCGCGAAACTGGTTGTGTGACTCATAAAAAAGGTGCTGGTAGACCAAGAGTTCGTACAGAAGAAGTTGTCAATGACGTTCGTCAACGTATGGAAGAGGAGCCTGCAAAACCTTTGAAACGTCTTTCTCCGGAAATTGGACTTTCTTATGGAACATGTCGTAAGATTTTAAAGAAAGACTTGAACATGCATCCATATAAGATGCAAGCACATCAAGCTCTTCTGCCCGCAGACCACCCCAGACGCCTTGCTTACTGCCATTGGTTTGTCAATAATTTAATGAATGACGATCTTCTGGACTTAACTTTTTTTTCTGACGAAGCGTGGTTCCACCTTTCGAGATACATCAATTCTCAAAATATGCGAATGTGGAGCAATGATAACCCTCATGTTTTTACTGAATCGCCACTACATGCTCAAAAAATTGGTGTTTGGATGGCAGTTTCTCGCAGAAAAATAATTGGGCCAATTTTTTTCGATTTCACCGTCAACGCAGATAGGTACAGACACAACTTTTTGGCTGAATTTGTGCAACAGTTAAACGATGATGAACTTCATTTCCAGCATGACGGTGCAACAGCACATACTACACGAGAAAATATTGCTTTCCTCCGCGAGTTTTTTGATGACTGGCTGATAAGTTTGCACACAGAAGTTGAGTTTCCTCCGAGATCACCTTGTTTGACAATTATGGACTATTTTATATTTCCTTACTTAAAAAACAAGATTTTCGCAACTCCGGTAAATAATTTGCAAGAACTGCAACAAAGAATTGTTCAGCAATGTGCAACCATAACGCCAGAAATGCTGCAAAACGCTTTTCACAGCATGAGGGGGCGCGTCAACTTGTGCATCGAACAAAACGGGGGACATTTCCAACAATTACTGTAATTTAGTTTTTCTTGTTACTAAAACCGTTATTTCATAATTTGTAGTTCATTATTGTTTTACAATTGAAATAAATACCTAGGTATGAAATTTGTAAGTTATTGATGATGTCAGTGTGACAGTGACATAATTATTTCAAATTTAAAGTAAGACACACGTTTTACATTCCACAACCACCCTTGACCAAGATAATTTTTGATATACCGGTACAATACTTCAACTATATACAGGGTGGGCCATTAGTGCCTATGCGGACAATACCACCTATACTGTTAAAGTTATAGTAATAATTTTTGGTACGAAGTTAGATGCCAGTGGCGTGCATATTTTAAAATTATTTTAGAACATACAAGGTGTTTAATATTAAAATGCCAAATCGAACATACATTTTTTTAAATGGAGCACCCTATATATTTTTAGATTTTTGAATTAAGCGTACTTTTCTGAACAATCTAATATAGCACTTAATATATCTAAATTTACACGTGGCGACGTTGTTGCAAATTTTCTATAAAAAACGAGTAACGTCAGTCGTTACTTCGCATTATTGTAGCTCTCCATTTAAATGAGATATAACTTCCATTTTCTCATAAGATAAATTAAAAATATTTGTTTATTCAAGAAAATATAACGATTTAACAAAAAGTTACATTTCCTATACAGGGTGATACATTTCGCATATTGTAATTTTACTTCAAAATTTTAAATAGAATACTCTGTATATTATCATGTCGCCTTAAAGAGCTCCTTTTCAGCTTTCTAACAATACCATACTTTGTGGGCTTCAATAAAATTTATTTTTCTATCTGTAACGGTATAGGTGGTGTGGTCCGCATACGCACTAATGGCCTACCCTGTGTATTTATATTAATATATTATGTTATATTAGTAAATATACAGTATTATTGTAGTCCTCTGCTTGGAGAGAAGAATCCATATACTCTAATTTCTTCCTAGGGATTTACAGGATTCACCCCAATTCGTTCTGTTGTACTCGAGAAGGTCCGGTTTATATCCCGCTTAAGAAGAATTGACGATGTAGTATCAAAGCCTCAAGGAGGTACGTTAGGGATAATTATGTTGTATAGTACCTGTAAATCCTCTTGTACACATAATCTTGATACCCCAATAACAGGATAAATACAGACTGGAGGGTTGCGGAAGCCAGATGAAATTAATGCTTATTAGACTCTGGTTTAAGATGCTGTTAGCAAGTGTAACGTGCAGGCAAATAGCTGTAACGCCGTTTTGTAATCCTCAACTAATTCGACATCGTTGCATAACTAATGATTTGTAACTTATTCATATTGTACAGCGCCGCTAAAGCGTCATCGCTTATATTTGTCTCGAATTGTATAAACGGTACTTTTAAAACAAAGAAAAGTCGTCAAAGGATTAGAGGGAATTTTATGAAAAATAAGGACTCATCTTCTCTTTGATTTTATAAAAACACTAAATGTCAAATTGTCTTATGCCGATTTTTCTAATACGACCAGTCATATTTTTCTGTAAGGGTTCATCTTCATTTGTTTCCTTGTCTATTTGGTTTTTATTGCCAAAGGAAATTTAGATGAACTCTGAATTCAACATTTCTCGTAATAGGCTTTCAATATTTTTTAAACACCGTTGATTGAAGGATTAAATAAGACGATAGAAATAAGGATTAAATATATATTCGTCATCTGAATATCTTCTTTAATACTAGAGGACTTCGAACAATAATAATTAGTGTTACATGATTAAATTATAGCAACTTAAGATAAGAATTTATCATTAAAAAATATGGCATATCAAAAAATTTCGAATCCACTCAGTTTCAAGCCTTATTCAATTTCTCTGACAACGATAAAACATATTCATAAGAACAAAATTTTGCCAGATACTTAAACACATCAGTTCTTTAACAAAGAAATATATACTTTGTAGAAATACTGTGCTAATCGTTTTATATACTACAGTACTGTAATTTTCGATTTCTTCTGGTTAATTTAATTTCCCCCTAAATATAATGTTCTCATCCAAATGCCTCCATCTCTTCACAATTGAGTCCATTCTAACGATATAACGCCCCTACCGATGACATCTTTCTTAAAAAGACACATAATTAACGTTACGACAGCATGTATGGCCTAGGCACAAAAGTCCCTAATGATAATAAAAGGGGCACAGTTGGAACTTGATTATGATCACGTGTGTAAAAAAATTGTCCATTGAATTTCAATAGCAAAACCGTAAAACACTGGCGTCCGTACTGAGTTTTCTTAATCACATTAAGCGATTGGCGATTCAAATTACCGATGAGGGCGCTGCAAATTGTAAACAAATATGGAGGAAGACGAGTAAAAATTTTGCATTTCATATCACATCATCTAGCAATTTAGCATTCATCTGCCATAAATATAGTGACTTCATGTGCTAGTTAGGGTGAAATAAAGGATAAAAAGAGTGGTAAAAGCAGTCAAACGTCCCATAAGTGCTTCATTGCTAATTATATGAATTTTTGGGTTGAAGCAAGGTGCCCCCTAATTTTTGTTTACTTACATTTTGGACTAAAATAAGTGTGATAAACTGTATGGTGATACCATATTAGTGCTTGTTTTTTGTTAAATAATGTTTAAATTAAAATATATTCTGCTTTTATAAAACTAATAATAGAAAAGTATAGACAAACTGAAACAAAGGGGGGAATCTTGTGTAAATAAACGTTATTAAGTTGTTACCTACCTTTTGGAGAAATTAATGAGAAACAGTTTCTTATGCTAGGTCCAAACTTCTACCTATCTTCAATCTTAAACACTTCAATTGACACATTTTGTGGAATGACACCTATAAACACGGCAGTTTATGTTGTGCTGATTTCTTTTGAATGGCATTTTAAAATGTAAAAATAAAGATATACAAATACTAACCACGTCGTTTTTAACTTTGTAATACCAAAAAATCACAAGCACCACTAAATGATTACGTTAAACAATCCCAAATACGTGTTATTTATTATTATATCAGCAATAAACCTCCAAAAATTACCTTTTAAGTAGGTTCAAATATTTTCATGCAGAGAGCGCATTCATTTTTGGAATCGTCAATAGTATGTGACATGTGAAATGCATGATGTCGATTTCATTTAACCAAGAAATTCACACCAAGGTGATATGTACTATACACTGTGTCTTACCTCTCACCTACACACTGTCGTATCTTTCTTATTTATTTTTCGATCAAGTTGACACTTTTATCAGTTATACAATCAACAAAAGTTAATATTATTTTAAATAATATTATTTAGACGTACATACATCATATTTGTTAAAACGAATAAATATTTTGATGAGTTACAGGGTGTTATTTTGGAGAAAAAAAAAAAAATTTTCCTCGATAACTTAAAAACCGTTTCGTATATTTTGGTAATTTTTGGGTGACGTGTACATCTATTAAAGGTCATTAAAACTACATGGTGTTTGTTTAACTCTGACACCCGTGGTGGCCTTAGCCTATACTCTTCCTTATGATTTTATTTTCATAACTCTTGCATATCCTACTTTTTCGTGGATTAACTGAGTTTTCCTTAATCGGCTATCAATTCTGAACAGAAAGGATGCTCTTGTTACATAGCTCTAAAATCAACCATTTTCGAGTAAATTGAGTGAAGTACCGACTACATTATTTATGCAGAAAAATACAAGCAAAGGAAGTCATAAGGAAGAGTAGGGCTAGGTCACCACAGGTGTCAGAGTTAAACAAACACCATGTAGAAGTTTAGATGGACACGTCTTCCAAAAATTACCCCCCCCCCGATAATAACAAAATTATCAAAAAAATTTTCAAAATAACATCCTATAACTTGTTAGGCGTCATCAGAGAATTTTTTTTTTATATGAGTCTTATTCTTATTTTGGTCTGGTCCACCCCCTGGTAAATTTCTGAACATTTTTTTCTTGATGACATTTTTCGATAAAACAAAGTCTATTATGGTTTTACAAATTTTTAGCTTTGCAACTCAACCTCAGTAGACTCGTTAATCGTTAATATACATTTTATTTTGGCAAAAAAATATTCATTTTTGTTGATTGTATAACTGTGAAACATCTGAAATTAATTTGAAAAGAAATAAAAGAGATACGTTAATGCATGTTGTAGTGCACTGCAATTTTAAGTCGTTTTATGTGGTAAAATATCCCTAAGAACGTCTTCAAATTGCAAATAAATAATGTAACCATAACTAAAAGAACAATCTAGCAAACAAATATATGAAACAAATATACAGCTTATTATTATTTTATCATAAGCCATTTGCCCTTTATAAATTACCCTTATCCGAGAACATCTTACCAATATCTACTAATAAGGGAGTAATCATAAAGGAATTCAATATCTAGTGGCGCCAATATTTTATTTATTTATATATTTATTACATATCCAACTAGCCAACTTTTTAGAATATCCAACTAGCTTAAGTCCAGTTACAGGATAAGTAGCAGAGCAAAATTTAAAAGTTTAATTTTCTGATTAAAACGAATACTTCAAGCTACTTCAATACTATTTATTTAACTATGAGGGTTATATATACTTTGATACTAATAATTACCTATATTCGCAAGCTCGTTGCAAAAAGTGTTAGTGTGTATTCAGTATTCACTTAGTACCTACTTAATTATGTCTTTTAAACCCAATCAATAAATTACTGTATTAATACCTAACAAGAATATATACTATTACTTTTAAAGAAAAAACGCATCTCAAGTGACCATCAAAATGTTTTTAACTTATTCTTTATTTTTTATTATTCTATTCTTATTATTCTTATTATTATTATCATCTTATAATTATTCTTTAATTTTCTATGGCACAAAATAGAACAAACGTAATTTCTCATTTCAAAATACATAATTACAAAAGAATGTAGTTGAAATTTAATGGTAGTCTATCTCCAAACCGTCATTGACGAGAACTATGTGTAGATGCACGCCCCTGATAAAACAATTACATCACAGCCATCTATGTCGAGAAAAAGTCGAAGTGCCTGTGATTGTATGCATTGTAATGTTCTGAATGAGTCGCTATTCATTTTGCATTGTTATTTTTGGAGAGAATCTGGTGCATTCATCTTCAATGCAAATTACTTGTAATCGAGGATTGCTTTCAGGACCGTTCTTGGAAATTTGGTAATATTAAATGTCCTTATAAAAACTTAAAAATATAAATAAAATTCATGAACCACCTAAGCCAAGATTGTTTTCCTGAATTATTTAATTTACTAATTAACTTGATTTATTGAGTGTAAGTTTTTATTTATGGTAAATTAATTAAGTGCTTTTTTTGAGCGTTTGTCGACACATTTAATAGTTTGTTCTATTTGGTATCGGTCCTCATGACCTGGGTACCGGGTCATCACAACATAACAGGAAATGAGGAAGCCGATGCACTGGCTAAAAGAGGCTCAAGTATACAGTTTACAGGGCCCGAACGAGTACTCGGGCTTCCGCCTAGTTATGTAACAAGGTCTATTGAAAATTGGATCAAGAAAAGATCAGAGGAAGAATGGTCGAATAGCACTGGGCTGCGACAAGCCAGGCTCTTAATTGAAGAGCCTTGGTCGAACGAAACTCGATCAATACTTGCGCTAAGTCGTAACAGCATAAAGATTGTCACAGGACTACTGATAGGTCACAGACATCTCAACAAGCACCTTAACACTATCGGCCTTAGTGACACTAGATGGTGCAGGTTTTGCGAACACGATGACGAGGACTCCATTCACATCCTCTGTCGCTGTGCCTACTTCATGGTTAAGAGACACAAACATCTGGCTGCAGCATTTCTCCTGCCCCAAGACATTAGAAAGCTTCCCCTAGAGCGGGCCTATGTGCATAGCACGGGTCTCTTCCAATAGCTCTCGACTAGCGGCAGGCACAATGGGTCGCAGACCTGAGTGCTGCGGGTAATCGCGTCGTCTTCTAACAACAACATCGGTCCTCATGTCTTACGATTTCAGAAATTGTTGAGAAACATGATCAAATTTACGAATATCAAGAGAAAATCTAAGGCATGCATTTTGAACCCTCGCTATAGCTGACCAATGAACTGTATCGTAAGAAAGGTATGACAAAATCAAAGAATCACACAATTTAAATTTTAAATCTACAGTTGTACACATGTGTTTGTACATGAGTAGCAACTATAATTTAATGTACTTACGATATTTGTATCAAATTAATAACATGTTTACTGAATCTCAAGTGAGTATCCATGTAAATACCGAGGTATTTGAGATGTTCATTAAATTTTAGACATTGATTATTAATGCAATTCTAGATGAAAGTGAAAGGGTGAGCTCATTTTTACTTTTTCCAAATAGCGGTGCTTGAGTTTTGAGTTTCATTTAGGTAGTAACAAACCATGTGCTTTAGATGCATCTGCAATTGTTTCAAGATCACAATTACTTCACTGGCTTTGTCTACTTCATCTGGAAGCAAAGATAAATAAATTTGGGTATCATCCGCATATTGATGAATATAATTACACTTATTTAGATACAGATTGACGTCGGCTTGACATTTAGAAAAAAGCATGGGCCCTAACAAGCTACATTGCGGCACACCTTTCACGGTATATTTAAAATTGATAGTTTTTGAAAACACTAGCAGTGTTTAAAATTTTCAAAAATTATTCACCTATCCAGAAATATTTCAGTTTTCTCTATAATATAGAATGATCAAGAGTATCAAAAGCTTTATTATATTCTAACAACAGCACCAGACAAGTGAACATATTTCTATCTGTGGCCCTGTAAATATTATCGGTTATATTCAATAAAGCTGTTGCATGCTGTACTGGGATTAGAGCGAAAATCCGAAGTTCCGAAGGGCTTCTATTTTTATAGGAAAAGGAATTACATTTGCTTGTTTTCAGATATTAAGAAAAACGTTCTTAGCAACACATATACCGGGATATCAAAAATTATCTTGGTCAAGGGTGGTTGTGGAATGTAAAACGTTTGTCTTACTTTAAATTTGAAATAATTATGTCACTGTCACACTGACATCATCAATAACCTACAAATTTCATACCTATTTATTTCAGTTGTAAAACAATAATGAACTACAAATTATGAAATAACGGATTTAGTAACAAGAAAAACTAAATTACAGTAATTGTTGGAAATGTCCCCCGTTTTGTTCGATGCACAAGTTGACGCGCCTCCTCATGCTGTGAAAAGCGTTTTGCAGCATTTCTGGCGTTATGGTTGCACAGTGCTTAAAAACTCTTTGTTGCAGTTCTTGCAAATTACTTACCGGAGTTGCGAAAATCTTGTTTTTTGAGTAAGGAAATATAAAATAGTCCATAATTGTCAAACAAGGTGATCTCGGAGGAAACTCAACTTCTGTATGCAAACTTATCAGCCGGTCATCAAAAAACTCGCGGAGGAAAGCAATATTTTCTCGTGTAGTATGTGCTGTTGCACCGTCATGCTGGAAATAACCGTACCGAGGTTCATCATCGTTTATTATCGTTTAATTGTGGCACAAATTCAGCAAAAAAGTTGTGTGTGTACCTTTCTGCGTTGACGGTGAAATCGAAAAAATTTGGCCCAATTATTCTTCTGCGAGAAACTGCCATCCAAACACAAATTTTTTGAGCATATAGTGGCGATTCAGTAAAAACATGAGGGTTATCATTGCTCCACATTCGCATATTTTGAGAATTGATGTATCCCGAAAGGTGGAACCACGCTTCGTCAGAAAAAAAGTTAAGTCCAGAAGATCGTCATTCATTAAATTATTGACAAACTAATGGCAGTAAGCAAGGCTTCTGGGGTGGTCTGCGGGCAGAAGAGCTTGATGTGCTTGCATCTTATATGGATGCATGTTCAAGTTTTTCTTTAAAATCTTATGACATGTTCCATAAGAAAGTCTAATTTCCTGAGAAAGACGTCTCAAAGGTTTTGCAGGCTCCTCTTCCATACGTTGACGAACATTATTGACAACTTCTTCTGTACGAAATCTTGGTCTATCAGCACCTTTTCTATGAGTCACACAACCAGTTTCGCGAAACACTTCAACACAATTTGTAAGGCACGCATAAAAATTGTCCGGTTATATTGCCACGTTTGGGAAGTGTTCTCAAAAATTGTCCAAACACAAACGTTGACTGTATTGCCAATTTCCATTAACTAGCGCACCCGTTCGAAAATAGGCTTCAATCATGAAAATTTTGTGCTGTGTGGTAAGAGGGATGATTCAAAAACTGGATTAGAAAATTTCAGCACAATGACTTCACAGATTCTGACACAACAAAACATATTCAAAAGTTTAAAGTAAGATACACGTTTTACATTCCACAACCACCCTTGACCAAGATAATTTTTGATATCCCGGATTAATAATAAATGTGAAATATTTAGATCAATACCGCCGATTCCTTTAGCACTTGTTTTAATAGTAATAGTTTTAATAGTTAAATATATTTTTGTCTCTTTCCCATTCAGAGTATATTTATAATAATATATAAAATATATTATTATATATTTAATATATAATACAATAATATTGTTACGCTGTATCTTTGATAAAACGGCCCTGACGTTGACGTGTACTATATAGGCATTCCTTCTCTAAAGTTTTCGGTCTGAGTGACGGGCAAAAAGGGGCGACGCATAAAGTAAAGTATTTTAATATTACATAAATCAAGTGGTCTTTGGCTGCAAGTTGTTTTAAACGAGGAACATGACCAATATAGGAGGGGAATAAGGCTTGCCAAATTTATACGTCACATAAATCATATTCTAAAGCATTTCTAATTTTTCATTCTCGGATATTAGATATAATAACAAATGTATAAGCCTTAGCTTGTTTAGTTTTGCATTATTTATAGCTAAGTATGAAGATAAGATATTTAGTGTCATGTAATATTTCTGTATCTTTTCTTTTCTGTAACTTTTAGTAGGTAATTATTTTTGAAATTATTTTTTCTCTTCTTTAACTGTTTAATCCTATTGCCTACAAATATCTAATACTATTAGATATTTGTAGGCAATAGGATTAAAGTAAGGGATACATGAAATTGGCCAGGTATTACAAAGATTTCACAAACTGAAGGATCTAGGTATAACTTTTGACTCCAAACTTTCTTTCGCTGACCACATATCTGAAATAGTGGCAACTTGTTATAGACAGCTGGATTTCATTTTAAGGAACTCTAAAAGCTTTGTTGATGCAAATACTTTGATTTTATTATTCAATGCATTTGTAAGATTTAAATTAAAATATGCTTCCATTATATGGAATCCAAGCTATGATGTGCATAAGGGTGAAATTGAAGCTATTCAAAGAAGATTCTTAACATTTTTATGTTTTAAAGAATTAGGGATTTATCCCCCAGAGGTTTTCCTCAAGAGAAATTACTTAATATGTTTGGTGTAACTGTCCTCCACTTTGGTGGACTGCAGAAGAAAATATCACTCATGTGTGTTTTTATACAAGTTACTGCATAATACCATTGATTGTCCTAAAATATTAGAAAGGTAAAATTTCATGTACCCTCATTACATAATACTAGGTCGTTAAATTTAAATTTATTCTACTTAAATACTCCACCAACTAACTTACTTAAATACTCTCATTTGTACGAAATGTGTAGTAATTGTAATTTATTGAGCACTGATATTGATTTATTTCGTTGTAAGATTAG
This sequence comes from Pogonocherus hispidulus, assembly GCA_963924545.1. Lineage (NCBI taxonomy): Eukaryota > Metazoa > Arthropoda > Insecta > Coleoptera > Cerambycidae > Pogonocherus > Pogonocherus hispidulus. The sequence goes on along the minus strand of OZ004698.1, from coordinate 41,819,862 downwards.
TAAGATTAATTCAATCGACAATCCAGGTTAATTAAGTGACTAAATAAGTAGTATATTAGTTTAAAAACTGCTCTTATCTTCGTCCTCATTTTTTAACTTAATTCGAGACTTAATTTTGTTTTTTTTTTGTTAATTTGTATTGTATTATTTACTGTTTTCTATTGTACTCTGATATATGTTCATGTATGCGTACTCTCCTAGCCTGTAATTTGGTTTCCCTGTTGGGTAGTGTAACCATAAATAAATAAATAAATAATTACATAAATAAATATGAATTCAAAATATATCTATATACGAGTATTTTGATATATCTAATAATTACAATACCTATAAATGCATACAAACAATATACCTAACAGTTAAAATGTTCACAATGTTTTAATTTAAAAGTGGCATATATAAAAACACATAGACAAGTTTAGATATAAATCGACAAGGTGTTAAAATTAATTAAAAAATCTAGAATCAATTTTTGCATTATCAAAGTAATTCATGCATAGAAATTTATGAATACCTACAGCTTTTAATTTCCGGTCCATAATGGTTTTACGTACAAAAATAATAAATTAAAATTTGACATTACTATTAGACAGACACGGAAAATACTTGGGAACGATAGAGGGTGATGAACTTTTTTGATAAAAGGGATGTAAACATAGCAAAGTGATGTAATGGGCAGCGAAAACGTGAATAGGGGTGAATACATTTAATTCTTTATCTGTTAAGTAAGGCATTCCTAATTGTTTATTAATGGCCGAAGTAATGTCTCCCAAAAGTAGTATTCGTTTTGATATATGCACAAATGCTTTTCTGTTTAGGGATTCAGGGGATTGTGTTAAATACAGTAATAGCTTAAATGTTTCTTTTTTTATTATTTTAATGCACCTATACGTTTTTCATCAGGAAATATTAGAGAACTCTCAAGGATTAGTCGCATTAGAAACTAGACCTTAATAAATAACATATATTATTACACAAAGGTGATACTTCTTAACATAAATGTAACTACTTCTTCTAATATATCCTATGATTTATAAAAAAAAATTGAGATCTGTGGCAATAAGCCACTTTGAATATATATAATCAAATTAAAATTATACCATACAACATATAGTAGAATACGTAGTATTAGTATAGAAAAATAACAAATTTCAGGGAATTCATGGGAATCCCTCTTTCCTTCCTTAATTTTTGACCTTCCAATAGCTGAAAGCTTTTGGAAAGAGAATCGAGAGTCAATTGTACCATTAACAATTCCTATTTTCGTACACTCACCTGTGCCTGTGTCTGTATATTGAGTTAACATTAATATCAAAAATACTTTGAAAGTGTAAAGAACCAAAAGAAGGAAGAAAAATAAACAGGCGTTTTTTATAATAGCCTAAACTTGGCACAAGTGAAAAATATTAGGTATACTAGATTCAATAGTAAATTGGACTGAAGTTACTCTTGATTAAATAAATATAAAAATATATGGAAACCTCATGGAGCAAAACAAACTTCCATTTTTTATATTTCACAAATTAAGGAGACATAAACTAAGTATAATTGACCTGGGTACCCGGTAATCACAACGTAAAAGGAAATGAGGAGGCCGATGCACTGGCTAAAAGAGGCTCAAGTATACAGTCCACAGGACCCGAACCAATACTCGGGCTTCCGCCTAATTATGTAACAAGGTTTATTGGAAACTGAATGAAGGAAAGATCATAGATTAATTACCCAGGAATTATCAAAAGAAGAATGTTCGAACGGCACTGGGCTGCGACAAGCCAGGCTCTTAATTGAAGGGCATTGGTCGAACGTAAATCGATCAATACTTGGGCTAAGTCGTAACAGCATAAGAATTGTCACAGGACTGCTGACAGGTCATGGACATCTCAACAAGCACCTTAACACTATCGGCCTTAGTGATAGTAGAAGGTGCAGGTTTTGCGAACACGATGACGAGGACTCCATTCATATCCTCTGATGCTGTACCTGCCTCATGGGCAAGAGACACAAACATCTAAGTGCAGCATTTCCCCTGCCCCATGACATTAGAGAGCTTCCCCTAGAACGGCTGTTGTCCTATGCGCATAGTACGGGTCTCTTCCAATAGCTCTCGACTAGCGGCAGGCACAATGGGTCGAAAGACCTAAGTGCTGCGGGTAACCGTTCTAGCAACAACAACAAACTAAGTATAAATAAAAGGCACAATACTGAATTGAAAAATAATCGTTGATTATTTTTTTTGCGGAAACTTTTACTCATTTTTTCATGAGCATTTTTTTTATATTTAAATAATTTAAGCAAATTTTATCTTGCTTAAATTAAGAAGTTATCTTTTAAATACAGAAAAGTTAAAGTTCAAATAAAATATAAAACATTATTTCCTCCAAATAAAACCTAAGTTATTGTATAAAATATTAAAATATCGCAAATCTTAATCCCTACATTCTTATTTTTAAATATTTGGTGCGTTCAAAGAAGTCTTCTTTTTTAATTGAAGAAACTGACTTTAGAAGTTGAGTTAGTATATTTCATAATTCTTTTTTTTTACAAAATAAGCCAGAAGCCGGGCAACAAAAGAGAAATTGATACTGAGAAAAATTATTTCTTGTCTTAATCTTACAAAAGCTAACGGAAATGGAAATATACGAAACTTTGATTCTATCCAGCTATCCAACCCAAATACGAACTGAATGAGGCCCCACTTGAACTGTCATAAGTCCACTGAGTTGTGCAAGATGGATAATAGTGCATAATATAACATGTAGATAGATGGTGCCCTCTATTATGCTATTAATTGAAATGTGGCGTGTAACGCCAAATACAACATTATGACAAAAGTATGTAAATATTACTTCTGTTATTAGAAGAGAATGTTATTATAATGTATCACGTGCCTTTCATTTTCAATTATGTGAAGTCATAGATAAATTATGTGTCTCTTTAGCATAAATGTACCATTATTGAAAAGATATATGTATAGCTTATTATATTACCAATTTTTTATATGCCTATAGGAGCCTTTATCACTTAATTTGGGTTAGTGTCTATGTAGAAAGGAACTTACCTATTTTGTATATACTTAGTGTAATATTTTGATAATTGTTACCACAGAGTCAAAAATGAAGAATAAAAATAAAATTGGAAAAACTGTCAAAAGACAATTTTTTCAAATGGAAACTCTGTTTTTATAATTTTATCTTATTCAGTTTATTGTTTTTGAAATATTGGAAATTTGACATTCTTCTGTCGTAAACATGCTATGGTATTTAAGTCCAACTACTCTTAGTTGGCCATGATGGGCTTAAAAAGTGACGAATAAATGTTACAGTCACCTTCTTGGTAAATATTATTTACAATCTTGTTAAGAATTATCATTAAATTGTCAATACTTTGAAAACTTTAAATTTTCGGAATAGACAACCTTATAAAAAGTTAGCCATTTTTAATCCTGAATAAGATAGAATTATAAAAACAGGAAGTTTCCATTTGAAAAAATTGACTTTTGACAGTTTTTTCATTTGGTTTTTATTCTTCATTTTTGAGCACACTGTAGTAAAAATAATAATTATCAAAATATTATACGAAGTGTGCTAAAGTAGATTCCTTTCGTATAAATCAAGCCAAATTAAATAATAATACTTTCATATAGTTAAAATTGTTAATTATTTTTAGGTGTGCAAACGTGGTTTTTTATATTAAATTTGAAATATAGCAAAATCGGTTAGACTTCGGTATAGAACCTTATATATGAAATATGTTTAGAATTATACGTAGAATCTAAAATATGAATGAAATTCCGGTATAACCGGAAGTGTCACCATTTTGAAAATATTTTAGCCGAATAGAAAATATTTTAGCCCCATCAACGTTGATATGCTAGCCAGCATTTTCAAACTTTTTCTAATTATATAGTTTTTCCATAATCCATCGAAGGAGTTCCGGGTGGGACACCCTGTATAGTCATATATAATCCCTGTATAGGTCTGTATATATGTAATATACGTAACGACTGCTTTAATTTTATACACTAATCATAATATATATTTTTGGAGACTCCATGTCGACATTAGTAGATATGCTATGGGCATTCAGCGCCAAAACACCATGTAAAAGCCCATAAGAGCAAAAGTGGTCAAAATTTGTTCCCCCGCGCATGCGCAGACACCTGTTTTCTGTTTTCATACCTGACCTGTTTTCTGTTCCATATCTGTTTGCAAATACCTGTTTTTTGTTTTCACACCAGTTTGAGAATACCTGTTTTCTGTTACATACCTGTTGAACGTCTGCGCATGCGCGACGGAACAAATTTTGACCATGTCTTGCTCTTATGGGCATTTACAAGAAGTTTTTGGCACTTAATGCCCATAGCATATCTACTGACATCTATGACGTGAACGGGCACAAATAACTCAGTTATTTAAAGTGTTATTTTATAACAAGGGCTGTTAAGTTCTTATCCAATCGGAAGCCATGTTGTTGAAAAATAATAATTTCTGATTGGCCGTAAAGTTTAACATGGATGCATGTTCTTTAAACATCAAATGATACACCAGGGGGTAGATTGTGTAACATGCCTGCAAAATTATAATATCACAATAAAAAAGTTCAAAATATTATGAACTAGGTACATTATAACTAATTACAGTCTCAAATTTAGTCCTTTTTGAACATATACGTTGGTCAGTATCTTAGAAACGGCTTCAGTTATGTATACAGAAAATTAAAAAAAGTGACCATAGAATTGTAAATATAAAGGGTGTGATATTTAATAAACATAACTTGGTATTAAAACTTAGAGATAAATTACCAATGAAACTATCAAACATTATGGTTGAATAAAGTTTTATATTTCCTCGTTACCTATTATCCTAGGTATGCAAAGAGATAACCTTATTATCTTTAAGATATGTCGCAAACAACTACTTTGCGTGCAATATGAATCCGACAGTGAATTACAATATCGGCATATTACATTGAATTACAGCGGCATATCTTCATATAACCTCAACTTATTGTCTCTAATACATTTTTCTTCTTAAGAGTGTTATCTACATTTCTTAAATAATGAAATGAAATATTAAACGAGCATCTACATTACATTAAAAATAATTATTTTTGGTTACAATGAAAAATTTTTATTTTTTACTGACAAAACTGAAATTATAGCAATCCTCCTTAAAAGTCCATTCACTAGTCTGAAATAAGCCCAAAATCGGCGTTCGTCTCGTGTCTAATTATAAAAAAACTATAAAAGATAGCGACTTTTAGTTAAAAGGTATTGAAAGATAAGACTTTAATCTAAATCCCTATAGTGGTAATTTTTTGTAATTCTTTTTATTTTTAAAATTTCAGGCAAACAATCTTGTACTAAAATAGCGTATTTTCAAAAATTATTTTCTCTAAAATACATGTATTAAACAAAAATTTGCTACTATAGGGATCTAGTTTATCTTTTGATCTTTCCGGTGATATATAATTTATAACATTAAAAAGAAATTTTGTTGCAATTATAAGACAAATCCGTTACCGTTGCAATAAGGACTAACTTTATTTCCATGTGCCTTTTTACTTCGGCTTTACGTGCACCTCCGAAATCTAAATAATTTGGTAGTGGAAATATGTAAGTCTTCAGCCATAGGCTACCCAACTTCTCAACCCGACCCCGAATTCATGTCTGTCAAGTCTACAGTGAATGGACCCTTAACTTAATGTACGATATGCATTTCTGCTTCCGGCGTAATTTATCTCTTAGTTAACTTTTTAACTTAATTCCTATATAAAGAAAGAAAATTATAAGCCAATAAAATAATATCAAAAATACACTATAAAATAACTTTGTATTGTCGTGGTTATGTGGGTACTTATAATTGAAAATAATTTTAAAATGCGTCCTTAAATACATATTTATTTACATAGGTATAGGTAGGCAGGTATAGGTATTTTATAATATTTTAAATAGCCGAGTTGTCACACCCTGTATAATAAATATCTTGTAAATAATGTCACGCCCTGTATTCTAAAAACATTTTATTTTACAACTACTTTCAACACCATGCATTCTAATTACGGAACATTTTACGGTATACCTACCCATAAAAAAATACGATGACACTCTTTTTTCAATTGCTAGTTATAAATAGATTTCATACCTTAGCATAGGTTGCATAATTCTCCACAAGCGAGTGTGGCCTGCCGTGTTTAACGCCAATATATTGCCGTAAGTTATGCAGCCAAGTTTCACACGAAGGTATGTTGTGGTAGCCGGCAATTATTTATATCCGTATTAATTAAAAAAGATTTTACATAATTTTTGTAGGGTTATATTGCTGAATCACGGTATGAGCGGAAAAATACCATTCGCTTGAAGGGTTATCCGACATAATGACTTAAATGACATGAATTTGCTGCGTTTGCTTACGTTTACTTTCAAGTGTAGATTGTTATCTAAACCCTAAATTAACTAATTGAGGCTTTTATTTTAAAAACCGTATTTTAAGTAGGAATACTCTAAAAATAAATATTTTCAGGAAACAATAAGAAACTTCTAGCCACAATGAGGTATATACAAATAATATTCTACTTGTATTCAAAAGTTCTTATTATTCATGCATTTTGTTTTTCTAAAGGAAAAATCAATCAACAATTTAATATTTAAAATTGGACAACTTGAGATCCCAGAATAAGCTTCAATCTGACCACTTGAAATCGCAAGATTTGTAGTCACGATTCCACGATTCATAGCGTAACTCTCTTCATAACTTATTACCTAAGAACAGTATTATAAGTTTTTGGTTTTCGTTAGTTGAAGGACCCATAACTAATGAAACTTCCATTTAGACTTAAAAATAGATTTCTTGTGTTCTCGTCTTTCTGCATAGCGATTGACATATGGGTCTGATCCAATATTTGAACTGTTTTTTAATACTTTTAAGAGGCAATCTAATATTTGATAAATGTCGTAGTTTTCGTTGCAGTTCGTACACTAATTGTCAAACGCTTACCAGAAAAAATGTGTAAAAAATTACAAGTAGCTACCTATATTAAAAGCAAATTTCTTTATAAAATGAGTAGAGACCTGTTATTGTCTTGTATAGTTATAATGTTACAAAATCGAACTGCCAAATCAACTTTTCCCCCAGTCCTGGGGAAATTCTGCACGGTCTGGCAACACCGCCTCTGGGGGCGCCAAAGACAACCCACCAAGGGCGTAGTCTCAACCCTCTAGGCCTTCAATAAAGGAGATATGCCCTTTTATCCATATTTCCTGGATGTCACCACCGTTACTTATGAAATACCGCTCGTATAACTTGGCTATCAATTACTTATTGAACTGCCCTGGTATGTCGATTATTCGTGAGTACTCGATGGAAACTTCTACAAGGATCTAGAGTCCTAGTTGGACAGCGATCGGGAGCGAAGAAGCAATACTTAAGTGCAATAACTGCGTTTTCAACTGCTTTTAAATACAAAGTGTTTTTGGGTGTATTTAATTAGATATTGAACAAGAACTGTTGTAGATATTGTGTTTGAAAAGTTAAGTAAATATTTTTTATTGTTATTAAAAGTCTCACTTACCTTTAGAACCCCAGTAGGCGTAACAATATGATAAGAAAGATAAAAACAATTACTTTTTAATAAATTATATGCACCACAACTATGACTGTATAAAAATCCAACTTCATAACTCAAAATTTTATCACTTATAATTGCACAAGAGGTTTGTATTTTACCGGATAAATTTGGATTGTTTAATGAGAAACTGTTGCCAAGCATTAGACGAGAAAAACTGTCAACTATTAAAAACGCGACACCGAAGGTGGAGCGTTTTTAGGTTGACAGTTTTTCGAGTCAAATTGCTAAAGGAAACAGTTTAGAATTTAAACAATCCAAATTTATCCGGTATCAATACAAACATCGAGTGTAATTCGGCAGGACAATTTAATGAATAAGAAATTTAGAAACATATGAATGCAAACTTTATTTAAGAAACACTAGAAATAAACACATTTTTATTTGAGCATCACCGAATCGATTCATTGTTAGTGTTTAATAATTCAATAACTTGTTGACAGAAATGTCAAACTATTTATTTTGCCAACGGACATCGCGATAATTGATTAAAAAATGAATAAGTGAAAAAACCACTAGTGCATTTGCCACTGTAAAAGTTGCAGGTAACTTTTGTCGCTGTCAAAGTGACAATTGCACTGTGACATATGCGATTTTTATATAAATTAAATTGTCACCATAATAATAATTTGTCTTAATCAAAAAAGTGCCTAAATAACGTATACATTATTTTTGTCTAACCCTAAAAACAATTGAAATATCAATATGCTGAATATGAAAATGCTGAAAATTCGAAGACTTGTTTCATAACTCGAAAATAATAGACAAATTTTAGTTTTTACAACCAACGAATTGGCCCCAAAAAATGGAATTTTATGAAATTAACAAAAATGATGAGAATCTGTGTTTTTCTATCTCGTACCTATAATAATCGAATTTTATACAAACATCAAAATTTTCGCACCCTGTACATAGTGAATAAAATTTGGTGATAGTGATTTTTTAAAGTAGGTAATTTGAAATTTTTACCAGAAAAATAATATGTTTTTGTTCAATCTTCATAAATGTCAGAAATTCTTTCAAATTAAAAGAAAAGTAAATGTTACTGCAAATTTTTATTTAAGTGTATACATTTAGACAGTTCTCTAATTCAAAAATATCTCTATATAAAAAGTTGTAATTTTAATTTAGTAAATTCCATTAAGGGTTCGTGTCATAGTGTATTTTAATTGGTAGTTAACTGACAATAATCTTTTTATAGTCATTGACTTTTTTTACAATTTTGTCTACTATTCACACTCTAAACTTATACCTACTTTGTTAATTATTATTGGTCAAGATACGGTCACAACTATTGTGAAACCTGACCTGAAGGACCGCACAACATACTTCTAGGGGAACTTCACACTTGCCCTGATGGCAGAAACCCTAAAAAAAGCTTAGCGTCGTCCGTGGTGTCACACCTGAGCGTCCTCATAAATTTTTTCAATTACTCTCTCTGTCCCTTTGTGGCCGCCACAAAAATACTCACGGCCCGTAAATACCTCCAACTGGTGCTGCCCGACCACTGATGGGCCGTTTAGTACCGTGTCGGCCACTGACATTCACAGTGAAACGGCTCTTAGTTTCCGTTTGACGGTAAATCTTGGAAATGGCCGCGGGATTGATAGGCGAGCGGCTCAGCCTTATATCTTTATGCAATATTAACATTAAAGTAGTTCTTTCCATTCTCACCTTCACAGTCTTGTAAAATGTTACCATTAGGTAGAAATAGTTGTGCCTGAGATGTACGTATAATATACAGGATGTCCCGAAATTAGTGTGCAATATTTTACCAGTGTTTCGTGCTTAAAAAGAGGACTTAAAAGAGATGCTTATATGAGTATGAAGAAAAAGTCCGCTTTTTAACCATAACACACTGGTAAAATATTATACTTTAATTTCGAGACACCCTGTATATACTATACAGTATATACTTACAATTATTAATTTCTTACTTGCATACCTATCTATGTATTTAATACTTGTAAAAAATATAACTCACAACCGTTCCTGCAAATATCCGTTTTATTATTATAAAATGTTCAGCTTATGAGCGTATTGATCAATGAAATGTTTTTAAAAAGAAGAATTAAGAAAGTTTTAAAAAAATATTATTTTGCTAGTTTAATAAAAATATATTTTTAGAAAATGCCCATACATTTTTTGGCTTGGCCCTACTGAACAGCGAGATTTCTTTGAGTTAAAATAATATACTTTGTTTGAAACGTATCTGTTGCTCTATGTATCTGACATAATATACAGGGTGACCCATTAAGAATGGAAACACTCGCGTACAAAATTTGTTTATGGACCGATTTGAACCGGATTTTTTTCAAAAGATAGATCTGCAAAAGCTTTATGTTGATGCAAAATTTGAAGACGAAATTTTGATTGTCAAGGCCTACCACGACTTTTTTTTTGTGAAAAATAGCAAAATTTTGTTAGTGATTTTTTCATAAAAAATCTGACTACACCAGTGGATTTAGTCCTCGAATGCATTTGTACCAATTTATGCGAAAAAAAGTTTATTCCTAAAAGAGTTATGACAATATCGGCATCACCAATGTTTGCCTCTGTCGGTGTAACTATTCTTATATAAAAATCGAATAGAACCCAAAGAGAAACAAAATTAAATAACTTAAACACTGGTGTAATTAATAATAAGAACCATAAAAACCAGTATACACAAAACAACCAACAATTAGGTACTCTAACATAAACAACAATTGATAGGTGAGTTCGTCAAATTATTATTATTTCGTGGTTATTATGCTAAAACTTATAATATTACCTTCTTAGATAAAAAAATAACTACATTATAATTTTTTATTAAAAAGTGTGAATCAATTTGACAGACTCCTTTTTCATTTTGAAAAATATAATTTTCTAATCATTACTTTTTTTATCAATTGTTGTTTATATTAGAGTAATTGTTGGTTATTTTGTGTATACTAGTTTTTATGGTCCTTATTAATAATTACACCAGTGTTTAAGTTGTTTAATTTTGTTTCTTTTTGGGTTCAATTCGATTTTTATAAAGGAATAGGTTCACCGACAAAGGAATACAGTGGTAATGCCGATACTGTCATAACTTTTTTAGGAACACTCTTTTTTTCGCAAATATTGGTACAAATGCATTCGAGTGGCTCCTAAATTCAGTGGTGTAATCAGATTTTTTATAAAAAAATCGCTAAAATAATTTTGCTATATTCATATAAAAAAAATCATAGTGGGCCTTGAAAATCCAAATTTCGTCTTCAAATTTTGCATCACCATAGAGCTTTTGGAGATCTACCTTTTGAAAAAAATCCGGTTCAAATCGGTCCATAAACCAATTTTCTACGCAAGTGTTTTCATTCTTAATGGGTCACCCTCTATATATTTTTTTTAAATCGAAACATGTGCGATTGGCATCTATTAACTGTTTTTTTTTCCGAGCGAAATTTACACCGTAGAGAGGATGTACACATATCGAGTGGTAAATAATGCTATATTGTATGATGATGTGAATATATGCTTTTTCGTAAAAAAAACTTGTGTAGTTTTATCCTATATAGGTCTACATCATGCTGATAGATGAAATAAGCAATTTATGCCAATTATCTCCCAAAAAGATCAGTTTTAATTACTCGGAAGCTCATGAGTAAGTAGATGGGCAGAACTATGAGGGGCAAGTCGCTCGCCTATGAACACAGGGTGAGTAGCGCAAGTTATTGCGTTCCGCTGCATACCGTATATGCGACTCAGTCTGTGAATAATGCATTCGCTGAAGAACTTCGACGGGTCTCAACTGTCAGTTATATATTGAGGTTTGGGTTAAGTCTGCAATAAATAAATTACAATTGATTGAAGTGTTGGTTCGGTAAAATGGTAACGATGCCACTATTTGTTAGACGTGGGGAAGGAAGACATGATTTAAACAAACTATTACGGGCAATTGAAAATTTACAACCGGATTTTATTTACTCGTTTATTCCTGAAAAAGTAAGCCATTTTCTATTTTAATTACCACTTATTTTAATGAAATCAGTTTCCGTAATGTACTGCTTATGTGTAAAGGAAGATGGCTGAAACGGCAAAACACGTTTCATAGAACTGTCTATCGCACTAGGAAAGGGATCAAATACGAAAGATACTTCCATAGTGGTATTAGAAAAGATGGGTACTATATTCCTAGTACCCACGTAGAGGAAACGATATAGTACTATTTGTATTACAGCTTACTGGATGTAACGCAGAAATAACAGAGCAAGCAATATTGCAGGTTTTAATATCCATACGTATCATTCTAATTCCAATTGTTAATCTATCAATTAATATTCACTTGAAGACTAACAATCTGTTTAAACCACCACCTCAAGTAAACAGAACTATCACATTATCCTTGATATTGACAACCTTCTGCATCCGATCAGCTGCTTCTTTGGTAAGGTATCCCTAAAATCCGGTATTTACTTTTAATAGGTCCTTGTTGTTGTTGAAAAGCAGCGCGGTTACCCGCAGCACTCAGGCCTTTCCACCCATTGTGCCTGTCTTTAGTCGAGAGCTATTGGAAGTGACCCGTGCTATGCACATAGGTCAACACCCGTTCTTGTGGAAGCTCTCTAATGTCCTGGGGCAGGAGAAATGCTGCACCCAAATGTTTGTGTCCCATGACCATGAGGCAGGCACAGTGAAAGAGGATGTGAATGGAGTCCTCGTCATCGTGTTCGCAAAACCTGCATCTAGTGTCACTAAGGCCGATAGTGTAAAGGTGCTTGTTGAGATGTCCGTGACCTGTTAACAGTCGTGTGACAATCCTTAAGCTGTTACGACTTAGAGCAAGTATTGATCGAGTTGCGTTCGACCAAGGCCTTTCAATTAAGAGCCTGGCTTGTCGCAGCCCAGTCCCATTCGACCATTCTTCCTCTAATCTTTTCTTGATCCAGTTTTCAATAGACCTTGTTACATAACTACGCGGAAGCCCAGTACTGGTTCAGGTTTAACAGGTCCTTTGTCATCAGAGCATCTTGTGGATACATGTGTGTTTGAAAAACAAAAGAACAATCTTCTAAATATAGCCTAGGGTCAATATGTTTTATGTTACTAAGTAACTACAAACAATCATAGTAATCACAGCAGTTTAAACTCGAGTTTTAAATCACTGAGCAAATTTCTTCCCATTCAACCAGAGCTCTAGCCGTTTCCTTCCTTGTGGTGTCTAAGTTTCACCACAAATGTGCATGGCCTAAACATGGCGGAAGCTAGCATCATCACAAACAAATTTTGTGTTGGGACCTATGGGTTGGGACCTATGGTTGGGACCAGAATTAACGGGTATGTTTAGGCTATTTTGGTACTGTATTATTAATTTTTCCACTCACCTTCTATTAGGTAAGTTAGCTACACGACACATGGTAAATTTTATTCTGAAGTTTATTTAACGATATCTGTCAATAGATGAAAGTTGGTAATTAGGTATTTATTATGATTTTCGTCAAAAGCAGGAGAAGAATACTATGCTCTCTAGGGAGTAAAAGATTTTGTGCCCAGAGGGAGGAAAAGTGCCCATGTCTTATCCAAAATCAGGGAGGAAAACTAGATTTTCCATTGGGGTAGTAGAAAAATATTAGTTTTTTCGGAAATAATTAATTTATTTCATACTTTTCGCTGATACGTATGGAAACGGTCGAATATTTCCTAAAATAAGATAGCAAATATTTTTAACACAAATATTTTAAGGTGTTTTAAAAACTATCATAATAAAGGAAAATTAAGCATACAGCATCAGTTAAAAAGTCATACAAAAACAAAGTTGCTCTTTTGTTAATGGAACACATTGTATATTTTTTCATTTTTGGTTAGGACGTTCCTTCAGTAATACACTTACCTACATAGGAGTTGATGGGTTTATCTATAATTACTTTTATGGCACACAGTTTTAATCATATCTTTCTTATTATTATCTATATACCCATCAAATCCTATGTCAGTGTATTCGTTAAGGAACGTCCTAACAAAAATAAAAATATACAGGGTGTTCTATTAAAAAAAGAGCGTCTTTGGTTTCCATGACTTTTTCACTGATCCTGTATATTTTATTTTCCTTTATTGTAATAGATTTTAAAAAAACCATGAAACTGCCGTGTTTAACAATTTTCGCTAGCTATCTTACTTTAGGAAATAATTGACAGGTTGATAAAATAATGTACAGGGTGAGTCAGTTTATACTAGCAGGACTCTGGCTTTTGATAGAGCACCTTATTTTAAGTGAAGTTTGTCATATAAACATATGTCCGGCATCGCTTCGTTTTTGAGATACGGGGTGTCAAGGTTTTGTTTTTTTTTTAGTATTTTCCACACAGCTCCTATAGTTTTTAAGATAATTTATTCAAATTTTTACGGTAGATTACCTATGATGGTCCACAAATTTTGACATATGTAAACAATTTGAAAACGTACAGGGTGATATTTTTTCGGGGGTCAGGCCACCTTTTATCGTCCAGAACTTTTTTGTGGTGCGCCACTGACTGCTAATTTGCCAAAATTTGGATTCCATGTTCAATTTAGAAACTTTTTCGTCTCGTGCATTTTTATCGTAGCTGTAACAGTTGTCGAGTAATTTGAAAAAGTCTATGAAAGAATATTTTATTAAAAAAAATATATTTTCATCAAAATTTTCACTAAAATCAATTATTGTCAAACGAAAGTTCATTAATCTAAATTGTCAAAGGTTACATACTTACAGTACAACTTTTGCCACTAATTATTTATTTTTTTGTAGCATTTCAAAGACTTTTAATAACTAAGTAAAATAATTAAGAATTAATAATAAACCAAGGTCTACGTCCTGGCAACGAACAACGCAGAGTGAAGTTTTGTCGTTGGATGCTTAACACATTAGAAAATAATAGAACTTTCTTATCCAACGTATTATGGATTGATGAACCTTGCTTTACCCGACGTGGGATAGTAAATTTCAAAAATCAACATATTTGGGCAGAGCAAAATCCAGCTATTAGGCCAAAAAAAAAAATAAAATAAGTTTAGTATTAACGTATGGGTAGGAATTTTTGAAAATCGTTTATTTGGACCATATTTTTTGCGGACCATATTAAGGGTCAGTTCGTAAAACTTCTTAGAGTTTCTAGAAACCGAGCATCCTAATATGTGGGAATATGTCCCTCTAAATTTAAGACAGCAAGCTTGGTTCCAGTTGGATTGCTGCCCAGCTCATTTTGGAAGAAATGTATGAGCTTGGTTAGACGACAATTATCCAGAGAGATGAATTGGATGTGGAGGTCCAATCGCACGGCCCTCAGGTTCCCCAGATATAACACCAATGGATTTTTTTGTGTGGGGTTTTTTTAAAGAAAAAGTGTATGCCACTCCTGTTCAAGATGTTGACGATCTTAGAGGGCGTATAAGGCATGCTTGCGAAGACATAAGAGTTCATCACTTAGTTTCAGCAAGAAAGTCTATTGAAATGCTATGCCGATTATGTATCCAACAAAATGGATCACATTTTGAAAATTTTAATTTGAAAATAAAATTATTTCGGGTTATTTGTAAAGTTATTTGTATTTGCCTTGGTTTATTATTAGTTCTTAATTATTTTACTTAATTATTAAGTCTCTGAAATGATATAAAAAATAAATAATTAGTGGCAAAAGTTGTACTGTAAGTATGTAACCATTAATAATTTAGATTAATGAACTTTCGTTTGACAATAATTATTGTTTTTAGTGAACATTTTCATAAAAATATTTTTTTTAATAACATATTCTTTCAGAGATTTCTTCAAATTACTCGACAACTGTTACAGCTACGATAAAAATGCAAGAGACAAAAAAGTTTCTAAATTGAACATGGAATCCAAATTTTGGCAAATGAGCAGTCAGTGGCGCACCACAAAAAAGTTCTGGACGATAAAAGGGGGCCTGACCCCCGAAAAAATATCACCCTGTACGTTTTCAAATCGTTTACATATGTCAAAATTTGTGGACCATCATAGGTAATCTACCGTAAAAATTTGAACAAATTATCTTGAAAACTATAGGAGCTGTGTGGAAAACACTAAAAAAAAACCAAAACTTTGACACCCTGTATCTCAAAAACGAAGCGATTCCCGACATATGTTTATATGATAAACTTAACTTAAAATCAGGTGTTCTATCGAATGCCAGAGTCCTGCTAGTATAAACTGACTCACCCTGTATAATATATAATATATAATATATAATATATAATATATAATATATAATATATAATATATAATATATAATATATAATATATAATATATAATATATAGGGTTACATTTAAAATAAGCAAGTTGATGATGACTTCCGTTATAACCGGAAGTTGACACTGTTTTCATTGAATATAAAACCCCTGTAAACCCCTGTAAAGGGGGGGTATGATAAACCCCTGTATACAAATTTTCAGATTTAAATCCTGACTACTTTTTGAGATAATTCTACTGGACCTTTCTCGTGATACACGCTGTATATATATATATGTATATTTGTATATACATTAACTGTTCACAAATTAAATGTAAACTTACCCCAGCATCAATATTATTCAATCCGTGAAAATAAATCCCAGCTGTAATCAGACTAAAAAAGACAAATGGGAAATGCTCGTACCCGGTCTGGGAAATCGGATAGATAACATTGAGCTCTGTCGACAGCAACGTTCTGTCGCTTCGGAAGATTACATTGGCTTGATTTAAACGGCGCAGGAACAGTGAAATTGTTAAAGAGATAGGTACGTGTTTCGTTTAACACAGAATTTATGTTGATATAATTGTCCAGGGCTGCACACAATGATCTATTAAAATGTAGTTCTCGTTTGACAACAGTTTGTAGCAAGTTATGACAAGTAAACTGTTTTAACTAGGAACTTGGCAAATAGGATATCTTTCACCTCTCTATTAACAATTCTCAATATTAGTCAAACTGTTCAATGTATTATTGCAAACAAAACACTATAATATAAGGCAAAGTTATGCTTCGGCAATTTTCTAAATAAATGTATGGTGAAGTTCCCTTCAAATATTTTGTTTCTTCGTAACCTTCTAAAAAATATTTTTTTTAATTAAGAAGTGGTCTTAATCTTGATTTTTGAATGCTAAGACAATAGCAACAACTTGAAAAAGTAACTCGTCCTTTGATTTTTCTGCCTGAAAGGTCTCTAATAGTTTTAATATATTCAGAAAGATAGGAAAATACCAATATTTATATGATAAAAAGTGTTAAGTATAGTCAATGTCCAAGTTCTTTTATATAAATTAAATATAACTTAGGCACCTAATTACACTTTTGAATGGCTAATAAATTGAAAACTTCCACATCTTAGTTGTCTCAAAAATATTGCAATAATGTGATAAAACAATGACAATAAAGCAATTGATTATTCCTTATAAATTTAAAACAGCCGTTTCGTCACATGTCTCTGTTTCCGTTATCCGTTTCTTTTTTTATCCCTTATTAACAATGCCTTCGGTATAAGATTACTTTGTATTTTATATTTTAATTTACTGGCTTATTGTTTATACATTACTTTATTCAATATTATTTAAATATTCACACACTGAGAGGCAGTATGAAAGTGTTTTTGAAAAATGTCATTTATATTTGTATTTTGAGACATGCTACATTTTTATAAAAACTACCGACCTCCCAATCCTTCTAAAATCATTGGGGATTCTTATAGTATGTCAGCTTTTATCTTTAGTCTAGTTCCCAATAAATGTTTTACAGTTTTTGACCTAACATCAGGTAACAAAGATTCAAATCTTTTAATGTGTCTTTCCGTTCTGCATTTTGTAATATTTACTGCCCACTTCACAAATTACCAGTGAATTAAATGTTAAAAAGTTTGAAACCGACTAGATAATCTTTTTAACTCTCACCAAAGATATACAGCCAAAGAATTAGCGAGCAACTTAAATAAATACTACAGATTATTACAACATGGGTATGTTTACTACATTTGACGTATCCTATTCTATAAGGATGAAATTGAATGGAAATGAAATGACGCTTGTGTATTAACTGCTATTCAAGGATTATGCTAAGTTAACTATTCGAGAAAAATCGTATCTCCATAAAGAAGTGTGTTTGTCAAAGTTTACAGAATATAACTATATTTCTGTAAACTTTGCTTTGACTAAAAATGGCAAAACCTTTTCGGAGTGATAACGTAAAAATAGAAACTAACTAAGGACTTAAAAAAACCACATCCAACCACCTAGGTGGTTAGGGGATCCAACCACATAGAGAAATTTTAGAATGTTTTTAAAAACTCAGGGAATCTGAAAATTGCCCGATACATCTTAGGATACAAATGACATTACAAGGACTGGTTTCTGTATAAATTATTGAGGTATTAATAAATTATCCATCAATATATTTCAAGCTTCCCATTAGATTTACTATAACTAAAGTTAGATAACACATAACTACGAATAGTACGAATCTACTTTATATCCATCATCTGTAAACGACTTATTGAAATAAGGACTAAAACAAATTAAACCAAAACAGCCAATTCTCCTGGCTATATGCCTTGCCGAGTGCTGAATTACAAAAAAAAAAAAATTACCACATTTTGTTTAACACAAATTTTGTTTTGTTTTGTTTGTCTAGAATCAAAATATAAGAATCCAGATTGCAACGAAACTACGAGGAAATACTTGGACCTCAATATCGTAGGATGTGACTAAAGCAGACCGGTTTCGATCTTTTTATGATCTTCTCAGTGTGATATAAGTGATCATACCTAAAGATCCGAAGACCCAAATACTTAAGACAGTAAGTACGTTTTTCCTACGCAAACCTTATACCAAATCAAACTAATTGTATGGAAATACAATACAATAACGAGATGTAGAAACAAGTTCTACTACTTGACAGATGGGATGGACATAACACATAACTACGAATAGTACGAATCTACTTTATATCCACCATTTTTAAACGCCTTAAATAAGGACTAAAACAAATTAAGTCAAAACAGCTGGCTATATGCCTCGCCGAGCGCTGAGTTATGAAACAAAAATTTGCATTTTGTCTAACACAGAGTCAAAATACAAGGATTCATATTGCAACGAAAACTACAAGGAAATACTTGGACCTCAATATCGTAGGCTGTCACTAACTGCTG
This sequence comes from Pogonocherus hispidulus, assembly GCA_963924545.1. Classification (NCBI taxonomy): domain Eukaryota; kingdom Metazoa; phylum Arthropoda; class Insecta; order Coleoptera; family Cerambycidae; genus Pogonocherus; species Pogonocherus hispidulus. The sequence continues at coordinate 41,801,107 of OZ004698.1, read as the reverse complement.
ACCGGTTTCGATATTTTCTGTTTCTGTTCTGTTTGATTCTGTTTTGACTTAATTTGTTTTAGTCCTTATTTAAAAAAGGCGTTTACAGATGATGGATATAAAGTAGATTCGTACTATTCGTAGTTATGTGTTATGTACATCCTATCTGTCGAGTAGTAGAACTTGTTTCTACATCTCGTTATTCTAAAGTTAGATACTTTGAAAAAGCGACTAAAAGTTCAGATAGTATCAGGGTTGTCTGGTAATACTACTGACTTGACTAGTTATTAAAATATATTATGGAAATACTATCACACGGACCCTGCAGACATCTTTTTTCCATAATATGGTATATTATGCTAAAGTGGAATAATGAATATAACCTTTTAATTTTCACAACCAAGTGCTTTATAGAGTCCACCAGTCCCTTTTCTCGCTAGCCCCAACACAAATCACGCAGATCCAACTAATACCGTCAACAAGCGAATTTATGCAAATCCTGATCTGCATCTCATTGTTACCAAACCGAGTGGAAGATATGAATGATTCTCCATTCCGAGGGTGTATTATTTAAGTACACAAAAGCTTTCCTGCAGCTTAGTAAGTCTCTTTAGCAGGAATCAGTTATAGAAATGTGCGAGGCCGCACCAAATATTTGTTTTCAGTAGAATTTGCTATAGTCATTATTATTTCTATGCGGATATAATAATAGATATAACGGTATGTATCGATATTAGATAAATATTAGAGTTTAACAAAATGTATTAAATTTAGTATAATCATTCTGTATTCAATAAACGTAAGGTGGATAGTAGCTGTATGGTATATTCGTACATATAAGAGATTGACTTAATAATTGAGAGGATTTTACTTGTCTCGAATTTCTACTAGGTCATAAAACAAGCAGAGAATCAGATAATATATCCGCATTGAAGTGTATTTAAAGAATTTATTTATATTTATCTAATTACTGAGAGGATGTTGTGATAGGAAAGTAGCTATACTTTCTTCTTCACTTCATTCACCACCACACAATCGATGAATAGACTGTTTTTGCAAGAATCTCATCTATTTCCTGGATGTTAGGCCTAGTACGATCCCTCGAAGGCAGACAAAATTCTCTTTAATACATTAAATCAATTTCTAATATACATGAATATTATATCTTGGTAGTGGGTAAGCTAAGTAAGCTAAGTGGGTTTAGTGGACTTAGTAGGCCGAGGATTGAATAGAAATTTATATCGATTTATGAGGAACAGTAGGGAACATAAATCTAATATCTACAATTTAAAAATAAACAAGATCATTTATAAAATTCTTGTTTGCTACCAAGTTTAAAAATACGTATTATTTTTTTGACTAAAGCTACGTTAATATTTTATCTCTTAATTTGCTTATTCTTTCGAATTAATTATACTTTCCAAACATCTTTTGTCAATAAATTATAAAATCAGTCCCATACATTTCTACTTTCGTAGTTTGTTTAAATCTAACATAACCATCTTCCTGAGAAACATATAAGGTAATGTATATATAAGGTACGAAAGTACATGAGTTAGGTGGAATATGGTACAATAAGAAAGAAGAGGATGGACTCTTGTGTAAGGCAGTTAGACAGAGATATAACATATTCATAGGTGCTACACTTTGGATCTTATTTTATGAGCTACGCCTACTGACCAGTGAAGATGTATGCGTACACCCCCCAAGCGAAGCACGTGTACACTCCCCTCTCCACTGTACCTGTTTACGTCGTGATCCTGTGGGCGTGACTCGGAACTTGGAACAGCGGACAAACTCTTTCTTCATACTCTTAAGTTGTTTTGTGACACATACTGTTTCAATCGTGACACTATGTAAAATGTAACCATCTTTGTCTGTTCTTACTCACGTCTCACGTCTATTAACTTATTTTATTCTTCTCATAATGGAATCGACTGAACTCAAGTACTTTCGTACTCTGTATAGATGTTTAGAAAATTAATTAAATTAAAATAAACTATATATTACTTATAAAATTATAAAAGTATACCTTGTTACATATAATGTAAGTATCCAAATCATAATAATCCCAATATCCCATAAAGAATAGGTCGTAAAGAACTACTGGTATATGCCTACAACGGCATATCCTTAAATAACAACAACTTATTGTATTTTTAATATATTTTCTTATATCATCAATTTAATTATAAAAATATTTAGTAATTACATTAAATTAAAAAAATTATACAAACTTTTTATATTGAATTTTTTAATAACAATTTCGGATCCTTTGAACTTTTATAATCTTTTGGTGGTATATTTTTTATATTATTTATTGGCGCAATAATAAATAAATATAAAAACGATTAAAAGGCTATACAGGGTTATTCAGAACTTATCCATAATAAAATTTGGGGATGTTCAACATACATGTACAAATGTGAGAGTGCAAAAAATAATTTTTTTGGCGGGGTCTGAAAACTATTTAAAAATTTTTCGTTGCACGCCGCTGGATACTGGTCCACTGTAATGGACATAATTGAGCTTGGGACTGACAATGCAAACTGGCTAGAACGAAAAAACCGGCACACCCGGCGCAAAAAAGATTTGCAGCGCTTTTACTTTAAAATAAACTTAAAGATAGATAGATGTGACCAAAGTGACGTGTCTTTAAAATGAATAAAATTTTATTACGCTAATTTTGAAGAATTGCGCTACTTGATTACTAGGTATTAGAAACATAAAATTTATAAAAAATTTGCATATACCTTGTTACAAAAGCTGTTCGAAATAATATTCCTGGACTTGTATACAATTTTGGGCACGCCTTATCCAATTTTGCCGCACTAAACCGAATGTTCCTCCTGGATGCTGATCTTGTAAACGCAAATTATTAAGTAAATTGGGGATTTTCAGCATTTTGCTGCAACAACCACTCACAAAACCTAACTGTCAATGTGTCGGTGTGTCGATTGGGAAATCGTTCCGCATACAAGCGCGAAGCTGCCAATGAATTTTGTCCAACTTCGCCATAAATAAGAATCATGTCCATTAACTCAGCATTACTGTACAATTGAGCCATTTTGAAAATTTTTGACAGTTTAACACTCGATAAATAAATCACCCGCACAGAGACAGCGACACAGAAAGACTGATGACTGCATAGACAATAAGAGATATTATCCCCACTCCAACTGTATTCGCCAGGCGTTCGCCAGGTACAAAAACTGTTGTTTACTGGTTTTTGAAGGAATGTGATATATCAGATGTGTTGAAGTACAGTTGCCCAGCTACGTAGTCCTTTATAATGGTATAACTTTAAACATTGTTTACGGGAAATCCTAAGCCTTTTATTATAAATTTTTTTGGTGATATCGATTTCTTATTTAAGGATGCACATATCCTCAAAGTTTTAGAGATGAGTTCTGAATAACCCTGTATACAATAGAATGTTTCGTCAAAATATAATTAACTAAGATTTGGGCTACAATTAATAGTTTTTTTATTTAGTTCAGTCCCTTTTTCTGTCCTTATTATTAGAAATAAATAAGTTAAAAGGATTTAATAAGTATAAAGTGATACTTAAAACTAACAATGCAAAATTTTGAAGAATTATTGACATGAGTGATATCACCAACATGACCACTGACGGTATATGCGACAGTTAACATGTAAGGCCTGATTATCGGTAAAACCTGTAAGTTCGATGGGCTAATTTCGGTCCTGTGATCCTTGTTCTCTCAAGGAGCCTCACCATTATGCAATATTACCTCCATTCTAAGCCCTCCAAATGGAGTAGGTGCAAGTTATTTGAACACAGAATAGATGTTCTACTCTGGCTAAATTAATATGAGTAATGAAATGAAATGAGGATACCACACAGTCGACGTTGTTTTACCGCTTTGGCGAGGTTAACGAGAGCAGTAACCACTGATTAATGTGATTTGCATGGCCCTTACTCAATTCATAGTAACGTAAAAGGTGACTATGTTAACACGATGTATTTTTTAATAACTTTTATAACACAATTCGCTCAAATAAACTGATAACGGAAAACGGTAACGTTAACGCTCAGATAACGGTTCATAAAAAATGTAACAGAAAACCACTGAAACATATGCACCGAAAATAGTACCTATATAAATCAAGTGGTTTAAATTGTTGAGAGCAACAATTAAAATATTATAATGAAAATAACACGTTTCATTAAGAGTTCATTCACTAGTCCGAAATAAGCCCAAAATCGGCGTTCGTCTCGTGTCTAATTATAAAAAACTATAAAAGATATTGAAAGATAAGACTTTAATCTAAATCTCTATAGTACTAATTTTTTGTAATTCTTTTTATTTTTAAAATTCCAGGCAAACAATCTTGTACTAAAATAGTGTATTTCCAAAAATTATTTTCTCTAAAATACATGTATTAAACAAAAATTTGTTACTATAGGGATCTAGTTTATCTTTTGATCTTTCCGGTAATATATAATTTATAACACTAAAAAGAAATTCTGTTGCAATTATAAGACAAATTCGGCACCATTGCAATAAGGGCTAACTTTATTTCCATGTGGTGTGCATCTCCGAAATCTAAATAATTCGGTAGTGGGAATATGTAAGTCTTCACCCATCGGCTACCCAACCTCTCAACCCGACCCCGAATTAATGTCAAGTCTACAGTGAACGGACCCTTAAACCGCCTTTTGATAAATAAAATTATATAAAGAGATTTCTGGTATTTTTGTGTTTTTTTTTTATAAAACTTTTTTTAAAATCGTTTTTAAAGAGGCAGTTTTATACAGTTGTGATACAGAGGTATTTATTTTTTTAGATACAATTTTCTAATTTGACATGGTGGAAGTACTTATTAAAGGCCATTTTTTCACATAAAAAATTAACTTTTGCCACGTCTGATCTTGTTGGTAGAAATACCAACTCTCGACTTTTATTTGGAACACCCTGTATGTTATTATATTTTTGGTCATTTTAACGATATAACATAAGTGACATTTCAGCTGTCAAATTACTTTTTAGACACTATTTTAATTTAGAATTATTTAGAATGCTTTGACCATCCCCGATTAATTCTAATAAACCATAGCAACCATAAAAAAATAAAGTTGGGTCAAAAACATTAAATTTCTCTTCTTACAGGGCACTAAAATTTGTAAAAGTGGTTACAGAGCTGTAACTAGTTTTTTTCTAATAGTAATAGTATTATAATGGTACTATTAGAATGCCATTAGAATGTAGAAGGTGCCATTAGAATGTACAATTAATAAACAATTCCAAATATGTCACCCACCAGCCTACCCATTTATGATTATTTTATCTGTGGGACCAACAGGACTGATATTAAAATTAAGAGAAGGCACTCTAAATCAAAAGTTAAATAGAGTCCAAAAAGTTATTTGAAGCTGAAATGTCACTTATGTGACTGTTATCCTTGGATTCGGAAAATGGCGTACATTCCTCGGAGCTCGACGTCAGGAGCTCCATGATCGAGCGGTTAAAGACGTCAGGTTTTTAATCATACTCCGCGGTTGGCGACGATTCGAATCTCATTGTGGTCAACTTTTTCTAATTGCTCCAATATTAAATCTGTGTGCATAAGGCTGGTACCGTTCTTAATATGCAAATAGTACTGCAATATCACTGTATAGATGGCTAACAACCTACTGTACACTTTCATTAATAAGGTTTTCCAGGTTTCCCTTATTCTCGTACTAAATGGTAGTTAAAGTTATAATATCGTAAGCTGTTTCTGGGTGCACTCGCGGCCCGCAAAATAATAATATGCCACCCCCTCTCCCATACAAGTCTCTGAGTTCCGGGTTCATTATTAAGATGACCATGAGGGATATAGGTATATATATTATTATTATATTATATTATTCCAAAAATATAAAAATATAATAATATACGGAACACCCTGTTCCATATAAAAGTGGAGAGTTAATATTACTTCCGGTAAAACCGGAAGCGGAAAATAGGTAATTTTTACATAAAAAAGTGATCTTTAATAAGGACTTCTGCCATGCCAAATTTTAAAATTGAATCTAAAAAAAAAATAAGGGGAGAAGGAGGGGTATACCATGAATCTGTATCACACTGTACCTACATAAAAGTTCAATGTGAGGTGATAAAAGATCTGTGGTTAAAATGCGGTTAAACAATAAAATGTGGACCAATTCGTCCTTTGTGTTACTTCTCTCTTATATTCCGCTTATGTTCCGCTTCTCTCTTATGTTCTTTGACTAGTCGAGCAATACTACTATAATCGACTATAATCAGTACTGCTGCGCATTGCTGTGTTATATAATAATAATAATAATAATATTTATTTTCCTCTAGACATTACAGGCATGTATAGGAATAGTCATAACAAGCTTAAAGCTAAGGTCGAAAATATTCGTCTAAAGAATAAAAACACTTATCGACTAAATACCGTTTGAGTTGTTTTTTAAAACGACATAATAATTGGATATTTCTTAAGTTAACTGGCAGGCGGTTAAATACATTAGAGCCCATAACATTTGGAGAGTTCAAAGACACTTTATACTTACAGAAATGTACATGGATATCTTTTTTATTTCTAACATTAACAGAATGATAAAATTCATTTGTACTAAAGGAATTTCGATTAACATAGACATACACACATAATTCATAAATATATAAACCTGACAGAGTTAACAAATTATACTTTTTAAAGATTTCTTTACATGAGTGAGTGCTACTAACACCCTCAATACATCGAAGTATTCGCTTTTGAGCAATAAACACCGTCGATGATAAGGTAGAATTACCCCAGAAACACACACCGTATCTTATTCTAGATTCAGCCTGACAATGATATAATCCCAACAGTTGTTCCTCAGATAGGACAGCTTTCAAATTCCTAAACAAATATAAATGAATTCAGTTTGGATGAAACAGTGCAACACTGATCCCGCCAATTTAAAAACTCATCCACCCTGAGACCCAAAAAACTAACACTATTGTTTTCCTTAAGGGGCACATTATTTATATTTAATTGTAACCTTGAACAATTCTTTTGCCTATTGTGAAACCTTACAAATTCTCTTTTCTTTATATTAAAATACAGGGAGTTATGGGAATACCAACCACTTAATAAATTAAATACATTGTTGCATTTGGATATCAGTGCTGCATCCAGATTGTCAGATATTACGAGGGACATATCATCTGCATACATTGTAAAGAATGCTTCAGAAGTCAAAGTATCAACTTCATTGGTATATAATAAAAATAGTACTGGGCCCAATATTGACCCCTGTGGAACTCCAATATTTACTTCCGCACGACTTGAATTGACTCTATGCACATGACCATCACTTTGATATGATAGACTAACATACTGACTCCGTCCTATAACAAAGGAGCGAACCCAGTCGAGAGCCACTCCTCTAATACCGTATGCTGCGAGCTTACTCAATAAATTCTGATGATTAACGCAGTCGAATGCCCTGCTGAGGTCACAAAAAATCCCAACAGGGCACTCGCCTGCTTCGATATACTTAATAATGTACTTATAAACCGAATGTGTAGCTGAAGTAGTTGATTTAGAAGAAAGAAAGCCATGTTGATTTTGTGTGATTATATTGAATTTATCAAGAAAGCCCAACAAACGGTTCAAATAACAATACTCGAAAACCTTTGAAAAAACCGACGGCACTGTAACAGGCCTGTAATTATCCATGATATCTGCATCGTTTTTTTTATGTATTGGAACTACTTTTCCTAGTTTCAGGGAAAGTGGAAATCTGCCCGTTGAAAAGGATAAATTGACCAGGTAGGTGAGAGAGATATGAAGATCATGATACAATAATTGTTTCATTGTATCATGTATGAAGATAGGTATGCCGCTGTAATTCAGTGTGGTGGTGCAGACACGCTAGGCATACCCTGTTTGATTGCGACAGATGGACAGTGGAGAGGGACATCATGAAAACGCAGTTAGGAAGGCTGACGGAGCCAAACGTCAAGGACCTCGCAACTGAAAGTAAGAGGCGCTGAACCACGATCATGGGTACAACCGGGGCTATAATGGAGAAGAAGCAACGAGATCTAAGGAGGTAAAGACCACTCCTGTACCTGAAGAAACGCTTCGGTGGATAGCGAGTACAGGAGAGAAGGTTTCAATCGGTAAGAGTCGGACACTATCCGGCAGTGTCACAAAAACCGGATGTCCATGAGGATTTCCCCCTCCATTAGGAAAAAAAATGCAGTGTTGGGCGGTGCATATTGCACGCAAAGTAGTTGTTTACGACATAATATCTTAAAAATAATAAGGTTATTGCTTTGCGTACCTAGGATTAGGTATAGGTAACGAGGAAAATGAAAAACTTTATTGAACCATAATATATGATAATTTCAATAATACTTTATCTTTTAGTTAATTTTTTGGCTTAATTCCTATATAAAGAAAGATATAACTAAGTTCACATTATAGAGTAGCTCCTAAAAACAAGTTATAAAGAATATATGATTACCATGAGGTGATCTTTAAGCAAGTTTATGTTACAACAGTTATTTGGATCAATAATCGAAACTAACGGCCAATTTGAGTCAAACTTCCTCCCACAAACGAACTCGCGAACGACACCATGCAGATTTCGGCCGTTTGCATAAACAGGGCTTAATTAAAGTCGAGCGTGGTAGCACCACGAAGTCACACATCACACAGGGAGGCTGTTTCGACCCTGTCTTGATCATTAAGACGGATGCATCACGGCAATAATTACTCCCCTACGAAAGGGACCCCAGGATTGTTTCGGATTGTCCTTGAGGGAGGGCGTAAGAAAAGCTTAGCGTGGGTGAAAAAAGTAATTTAAGATGAGTATACTGACTAAAGCCAAAGGGACATTTTGTTTTACTGGGATATAATTGGACGATTAGGATTGTATAAATAACTACTTGCTAATAGTTTTACCTAATCACGTTTTATTTGAAATGCATCTTTTTTGAAATGCAAACTACTATTGTTAATAATTTTGTCCAGTTATAATACATTTAATACTTATAAATGCATTGCGTTAGATTATAGGCAAAAGATTTTATGGTATTTTACAAATTCGCTAGTCGCTATTGTTCTTATTGTATTTTTATCAAAAAAATCACTTCCTGTTGCCTTTGGCACACAGAGACTAACTTGCTAATATTTTTGTTTTGTTTTGAGAAGTAGCAAAATCTTTGATTTAATGAAGAATATTTAGAGAATGTAACAGATAAATAGTTACAGACGATATATATGATATTTCAAAAAACATGGGCCATAGCTTGTGGAGAGATTCCCCACCTAAAAACAAGACAAAAAATTCTTATCAACATGATTCCACTTTTGTTTCATTTCTTAGATACAGGGTGATAAAGTTTTTTCATACGTTTACTTTTTCAAAATATCATGAAACGGCTTTAGCAGTGAAATTAGATATCCTTCTCATAAATTGTTTAGCAAAAGTATGTTCACTGGATAGATTAAACTAAAGGAAAAATAATAAATATTACATCCTTCCTCTCGTAAGATCTCTCGTAAGAAGTACGTTTTTTTTGGATTTGAAGATAGTTCTGAGTGTCTATTGGCAAGCTGTAGACTAAAGTCTTCAGATGACCCCAGGAAAAAACAATCAGGTGATATTGCTGGGCAAGATTGGTAGGGATATTGAGCACTCTCGCTGCAAGGGGTCATTTTAAAGCAAATTGGACATAACATGCATTACCGTAGAGTTCCTGATGAAAAATACTGGTTAATTACAATACTAAAACAGTAAAACTATTCAAGTGTTGAAACTGAAACAGTGGACAAACGTGATTTTTGTGAAAATTCTCTATGCCAGCTTCGGGAAATCAACCATCAAAAGGAAAAAGTTCCCATATTCACGATACACAAAATGTGCTTTTCTATCTGTTACTTTCTGTCACCTGAAACCATGGGTATATTCAAAATAAATCTCAAATAAAAGGAGATATAGCCCACAATAATATACCACAAGAGCAGTGTGTTAAACAAAGGTTTCTTATTTTATTATACTATCAGTTCGCTTCTATACCATAAGCGGCAAATAGCAACAAACTGCTATTCTCTTTGTAACATATCCAGTTTGTAGTATTCTTAATTAACTGATCTGTCCAAAACGCACAGCTTTCGACGACGATGTATATCATAAGAAGCGCAGTTAAAACTTTCTACATGTTTTAGAATTTTAAAATAATGTTTTCTCCAAGTTACAGAATGAAATCCAACCTTGAGGTTCTACCTTGTATAATTTTTTCAAACTTTCCTTTATAAGCAAGTCGCTATCAATTTTCAAATAAACTGACATTTTTTTTTGTTCTTAAATCACGTTATTGACTGGCGTTTTATTTTTAAGATCAAAATAGTAAGTATTTGTAATAACACTGTACCGTATTTGTCACTTCTAAACTCTAGGTTTCAATTCCCCACAATTAAAAATACCTTGGGTACGACCAGTTTCATTATTTACTTCAATATTATTTCAGTATAATTAGTACTGTCAGTCAAATTATTACTAAAATGTCACCAAAATTTCCACCGTTTAGACGTGACTGGAATCGCTACTGAATCGCGAAACTAAACTTAACTACTGACTAGGATGCCGGGTTTATATACCCGACAATAGTTTATATACTCGGCCCAAGTTTAGAATTTTCTCGAAACATGAATTGAACTGAATAAAATCAATTGGAATATTTGCGATTTTCTTACGATCAGCATCGGTCCAAATCGGGTTTTATAAAGTAATAAACTTACAAATAACTACAATAAATTAATACCTAAGAGACATCTATAATAATAAAATGAGCTACTGAAGTGCACTCAAAAATGCAAAATATACTAAAGTAGACTACTAAAATAAAATAACAAGATATCTACGAATTTGTCTTGTGGTATCTTGTTCAGAAATTTTGTGGAGATGATACAGAGTGCAAAAAAAACGTGAGGAGACGAGATATAATTATAGTAGTGGTGAGAAAAACACCGTACTGCCCTCTTTGGGTCTTTGCTACTATCTATCTGACAATTATTGTCAAATTGACAGACAGATAACGACCTGCTTTTCCGCAGGTGCCATTACAGCAGTGACCTCTATTGTCTTTAAGAAAGACAATCCTACTTATCTGTTTGAAGGAGATGAAAACAACTACTCCACGGGCAATGTACCCCGACTGGCATTGCATTACATTACTAGAGATATGCCGAAGTAATGCAATGCCAGTCGGGGCACATTGACCGTGGAGTAGTTGTTTTTGGCATCTCCTTCAAATAAAAAGGAGATATAATTTATCTCGCGGCAGCCCTACATTTAAAATCTTAATACTTCTGGCATTTTTTTATCATAAACTATCCCATTTTAATCATCTTCCTATTAACAGCTTCCCAACAATGGCTCCAGTGTTTGCATGCCAAGTAATTCCGGGTAGCAATTAATAGGAATTCCCCACAGTGCCGCGTCAAAAGATAAAGGCAGGTGGAGAAAGCGGACGGGGGCACTATTTATAAAAGTCGCTGGGGAAATGGCTCCAGAAAAGGGTGATTATTACCCTTGACTTATGAATAAAACTTCTCAAGAGTTCCCTTTGTATCCCAGGCCGATGTGGGGCAATAAATTAGTACAACTACCACCAGCCAGAACGGGATTTTATAACACGAGTCATTATTTGAATACAAAAAACTTAATTTGAATCGTAAGGAGTGCTCGAGATCTGTTGAGGATAAGTAATGGGCGTAATGACTTATGAATACATTAGAGATTTTCGTTTTTATTTGCATCCAATTTTTATAACTGCTACTGAGGCTTTTAAACCGTACCAACATTTGTATTTAGGATTTGTACTCGCAAGCAGCAGTTTAATAAAGTTATGCATATTTATAGATTTGTAAAAATAATAACATTAACTATAATATAATATTAATAACAATAGTGATAACTGATGATATATTAATATTTTAGTGATAGTGATAGTTAGCCATTTGTATTAAAATAAGAGATATATTACTATTATTTAAATAATTTCATTAATAATATAGTTTTTTTACTACTAACATGAGAAAACCTTATTATTTACCTCATTTGTGTAATGAGTAGTAGTTTATTATTGACCTAGGTAAATAATAATTCATTATTTACCTAGGTTAATAATAAATTGTATTGAAACCCATCAGTTTGACATTTCACGCATCAGTTTGACATTTCACCTACTTGATATTTCGATATGTTTGAGTAATACGCGATTCTTGCTAAGCAATATGCTACCTACTGGTTGCACGCACAACTAACGCATGTGGTATTGGTTCAGTTTTGCGTATGTATGTCTATTGTGAATTTTGAAATATCCGTTGTTATATTAGTTAATTGCTTTGATTAGATATGAATCATTATTGTTGTGAGCGTCATTGTTTCTCTTGTACAAAGAAAAACCCCGAGATCAGTTTCATCCTTTCCAAAAGCGGGAAAATCTGGAGCTATCGCGGAAACTATAAGTTGAGCATTACAGAGTTACAGCAGACAAGTATGGATAAAGAAGCTAAAGAACGCAGAGTAGAGAGTGTGCTCTTTACCTTTCTGTAAGGATGACTAGTTCCATAAAGGTATGTATGCCGTATGCTCAATAAAGAATTTCACATATTTTGAGGTTAAGTTTCATTTTCAGATTGAACGCTCGAAAAATATTGAAATCTATTTTAATTTTATATCACTACTTACCCCTTTCAAAATAGTTTTACAAGCTTTTTACCTGGTTTAAAGTTCTCGACAACAAATCTTTGATGAATAAAATTTCAAGTATAATTTTCAGTATAAGTTACTGCCATTTTGGCGCTTCGATCTTAAAATGAATCGCGTATAGGGGAAATGTCTGATTTTAAAATAAAAATAAGATCTTCTGGTGTTAATTCGGCTATTAGTAGTAAAAAAAATACTATAAATACTTCGGTTGAGAAGGCCATTATTTACCTCGAAAAATATATCCTTCGGCGCTAATTTCTCGGTCAATAATAGCTCACTTCTCAACATAGGTATATAATATACTATTATCCGAGAATTTTAAGCCCACAGCAGCTAATGAATACTTAGTTTTAGTGGGAATACACAGGGTATACAGATATATGATTTTAGAGGGGTTCGAAATATTTGTATATATTTTTCCCAAACGGGAAGCTTTATCGATAGGTATAAATATTGTATTTATAGATAAATTTATCGATGTTATTTATTATTCATATCTATCAACCAATTCAGGATACACAGTCAGGTTACACACATTGAAAAATTGACGTTTCAATTCCAAATGGAGTTTAAAATTTCTGACGTTATATAAATATGCAACGCATGCAAAAGTTGGTTTACCGATTACCTATCATGCAACATTGAAACTAGACCCTTGTGCACAAGTACGCTAAGGCAACATTTTCGAGAGTTAGATTTGAACATCTTGAAAGGGGTTGGAATCTTTGATGTGAAGATACCACTGACGTGGTTCCACATCCACATCCACATCAAAACACTGTACTACATTCAACGCGCGTTTCACCAACCAAGTTGGCGTCATCTGGAGATGACTAAAACTAAACCTATGCTATCTACACTCCTCTGTCACTATCTACACATCTTTGCACCTCCGGTGCTAAAATTATGGGCAGTTGTAATGGAGACTCAGGCGAGCCCCTCATAGTGAATGACACACAAGTCGGTATTGTTTCCAAAGGACCTGGAAGGAATGATGCCTGAGGAGCTTGATGGTGCTCATGTAATACTTTAACAACTTCGACAAGAACTTCTCTATTCGTAGCAACTTCTTTCATAATCCCCTCATTGTCCTTTTCAAGGTTTAGGATCGTAGGATCTTTTATATCACTTGGTAAAGTGCTCAGTTTTGCTTCAATTTTTCAAGTCTTGTTTCTTTACCGACGTATAAACAAATGCTAAGAAGGACCCGGCCAAAAGTCCTGAGTATTAGTCCAAAATACTTGGTGTACTCGACTTGTGCTCTCTGTTTTTTCATAAGACTTTCTTATAGCATTGCAAAAGCAGTAAAAAGTTTACGTTCCGCTTGGTCATAGTCTTGAAAAGTTTTGGATACTGTACCTTCTAGCCTAAGGTGCCAGAAAAATTGACTTTGCTTAAAGATTGTCTCTTACATAACACTTGGTTTTCTTACCTCTGTCTCATCTTTCATCAGATCAAGGAACTTTTGCCCATCATCTTGTCTTCTCACTTTATGGATCTGGTTACGTAGTTCTAACGATTTTTGTCTAATTTGGGTAAGTTGCTTACCAACCTCCCTACGTTTTTCTTGTGTCTTCAGAAGTTGTTCCTTAATGAAATTCTTTTAGAAAATTTTCTTCTTTTCATGAAACAATCTGTATGAATATTTAACTTGTTTACTTTTAAAGACAAGAAGATCCTAAATTACTGTGGTCTTGAAAAAACGTTCCAATCAAATTCACTAAAATTACAGTGTTGGTATTTGCAATTTAAATGATAATGTCCCACTAGAACTTATGTTATTAAAGTGATAACAGTAGAAACAGTACACGAGAATGTAATGCCAGGTCAGTGTGAGTGACTGGGCATGAAAAACTGGTTTTTTATGCCAAGATCGAATTCCACCCAGTTTGGCTTTTTCTTGAATAGTGCTGAACTTCACCTGACAATGAATGCTTGATTTTTGTTTCATAAATCTGTAGCTTCCAACTCAATTGTATTAAAAAGTGTTAAAAATTGAAATATTTTAGAACACATCAACCACTTTTTCCATTGTAGACAATTTTCCATAGCCATCTGATGAAGTGCAACAGATTTCTCACACTGATTTATTGGTAGGCACAAACTCCAAACTTTCCCATTCTCACTCCCTTAGAATTGAAGCCATTACAGTTAATCCCTGTAGAGGCACGTAACGTCGTAAATTTTTTCTGCCTCTATTACACGTGCCTAATAAAATATTCATAAAGAAAACGGGTTATAAGTATCTAACGTCGATAAATTACCAGACAGCCATTTCCTCCCTTAAATATTTATATTCTCACTTTCGCTTTCGTTAAAGGCAAGGAAATGTTAATAATTCACTAGAAAGGAAGTTTACGGAAAAAGTGAATTACTAGAAATAATGAAAATTAGAGATTGAGTACAGTGAGTTCATAAAGTTCCGCATAAATTCATTATTTTGAAAATGGTAAAGTTTTTGAAAAATCGGTCAGACACATCGACTTTCTTTTCTTTTTACACTTCTTTTACATGTATTACATTTTTTACAGTGCGACTCGATGAAGCTACGTCGATATAAACTTTAATATTTTAAATGGAATACCCAGTACTGTTATACATATTTGGAAAGAACTTTTTTTTTACGAATACGGTCATATCAAGTCTATCTCTAATAATAAGGGAGATATACCCAAAAAAGTATGGAAGAAAAATTATAATAGAAAACCGCTAAACCATCTTTAACCTAGGAGAAAATATCAACTGTCGTTTTTATCTTGAACTTCATCCTAGGTAACTTTTTTGTTTACATTATTGATCGCTGCTGTTTAGTTCTCTAGATAAAGAACATTAATTCGTGTAAGAGAACAGTTGTGTACACGAGGAGTACCTATAAAGACGTTTTTAATCATCAATCAATCCTTCAGCTCTCTAGCAACTGAGTGAATCTTTTCTATATGCATCTCTCTTCAATGTACAACTATTTTCAAATAACCACAAAGAAGTTACTAGGAAAAATACTGTTTATTATAAAGGGAAATTTTTATAAAGGAAATCCTCAATATCCCCTTAATCTCCTCCTGTTAATATCGTCAAATCACTCAAAATTTCACACATTTTTTCCCACATAAAATATTATGAGGGCGACATAGAAAAAAAAGAATAAATTAATCACTCCAAGATTAATAAAATGCAATAGAAAACTAAGTTACAAGGAAAGACAGATGTGATAAAATTAAGGGCCAATTTTATTTAATTCGAACGCCCTTATCGGGCAGTTTGCAGTAAATATTCCTTAAATAGGTTTCGCGTCAGTCGCAGCAATCTGAACTGTCTTCAAGAGGAAAGGGACTAAGTCAAGTGACAAATTACCTAGCCCGTTGCATCTATCCTTAAGTTTTTGTAAAATGGATGGATAGGAAATTTTATTGAAGTAATTCTTAAACACGTCTGGTGACCTTCCTTGGGCCTTTTCTTGGGTAATGCCCTTTTTTTCCTATAATTGTATGTGAAAATTATTTAACTATCCATAATCGTTTCATAGTTTGTTTATTTTGGGATTACACCATCTGTAAAATAACAAAAAGCAGAAAACCAGAAGTATACAAATTAAATATTCAAAGTGTATAAACAAGGCAAACTTCTAAAGTTTGTCCCAAAAAAAATTTTAATTTTTTTTTTTGGGGCAAATTTGTGGCAAAAATTGACTGATAAAATTTAGTCAATATATCAAATATTATTTTAGCACACGTTATACAGTGGTTTTTTGGGTCAAACTTTAGAAGTTTGCCTTGTTACTCCACTTTGAATATTTAATTTGTATACTTCTGGTTTTCTGCTTTTTGTTATTTTACTAGTGGTGTAATCCCAAAAGAAACAAACTATGAATCGTCAAAATACACCACAAATAAGTTACAGACATTATACTTACTCGTATAAAGTTCAGCAAAATAAAACCTAAAAATTTAAAATCAGCGTAGTGATTTAATTATTAAATTGCAAGTTATAATTTGGTATGAATTGTTTCAAATATTAAGAATACAATCACAATTAAGTGATGAACCGTCAATTTATATCGACATCTAAGATTAACACAATAGTAATTATTATGTATTGATTAAAAATTTTAATTCGAATTTACAATAATAAATATACTTAAACGTCCATCATTCATTTTTGACTTTTTTTAATTGTCTAGGGATTAATGAAATGTTTTGTAATAATATAGTTTTATAAACTCAAAAACTATTGAAAGTCTACACAGAGAAAAAAATATTATGAAAATTTGCAAAATAATCACACAAATAGGGACAGTTACACATTGTGTTGACTATTCCAACATTAATTAGAAACACATGATTTACAGTTTACAGACTAAGTCTATTTCAGAACTGTTTTCATGAAGTTGTCATAGTTTTTGCATGTCATTCTATTTCGAACCAGTTTCACTTCGATTACAAACAATATTTTTCATAGACCATTAATCAGTAATTTCCATAGTCTATAGATAGCAATTCAATTCAATTCGAATCCGTTTATTTTACCAAATAGACATTACAAAATAATGTGTGGCAATAATCACATGAGACCTTAAACTAAACCAAATTAACTACAGTAAAAACTCCGATAAGGTATCTCAGCTGAGAACCGTTTTTATACCAACGTATATTTCAAATTTCGTTTAAAGACAGATACTCTTATTATCACTAGATTTTATGTCGCATGATAAATGATTGTGAATCCTTAAGCCTAGATGATTTATGGAATTAGAAGTAACAGAATACCTAGCAAACGGTATGCGAAAGTCACACCCAATTCTGGTATTTGTTGTATGAACTTCACGGTTTTATTTGAATTTAACTTTATTTTTAAATACATACATAGACGTTTCATAAATAAGTAAACAAGTTGCAGTTAGAATTTTAAAATCCTTAAAATAAATCTAAGTATGAGTACCAGGAACTCCTGCTATGGTAGGTAAAATGCGTTTGTGGGAAATAAAAACAGTACAAATTCCCTATAGGGATACTTCATAACATAATCGTGAGTCCACTTATGCATGGTACACGTCCATCAACTGTTGCATTGTTAGTATTTCCTTTAGATTAACAAAAAGAAAGTTTATAGAACTCTTTATACTAATTAAACGTTCACAGTGAGTGTTCCAAGATAGAGGCTCATCCATTCTCATACACAGAAAACTAATAATCTCTGTACTGCTTCTGCAATTAACTAGATCTATCGAGTCAGTGGCTCAACCTAATGGTCGTTGGTTCGAATACCCATTCTGCTCGACAATTTTTAATGAAATTGTCTACTTGTTTATTAAGGCTTATTCGCAGGGACGGATTGATTACCATTCCCACTAAGAGAGGTTAGCATTGGTTTATGTTTGACTGTCCCTCTAACTAAGAATGTTTTCCAGGTTTCCCTCATTCCAGCTTTGAATGGTGGTTAGGGCCTACCAACTTAAGTCGCTCCTATCTAGACTACTGAATAGATCGCAAATCTAGACTACTGAATAATTATACCGTCCCCCTATATTTCAAAACTTCACATTTTCAATAACTAATAATACGTATTAATATTTAGAAAAGTAACTTCTGTTGAATTTTTCAAGATTTACTAATTTATAGCCAAACACAGTGCATATGTATTTTATATAGGTAGGAACTTATTTACATATTTTAATCAGTATATTTAGTCTATTGACTCATTATAAAAATAATGTTTTTTTATTTCTTTTTAACAAAGATTTATAATGGATATTTAATAACAAAAACCTCGGATGAGAAGATATAAAAAACGCAATATTGATTATGTAGGAATTGTCTCAAAAATTGAGACAATATTCCCATGCGGGATGAACCAAATAATAATGTCAATATAAATAAAAAATAAGAATTTGTGACACAAACTCACCACTTTGTTCGAATCTGCAGCAGCAACCTGAGCTATCTTCTGAAGACCGACCGGCCTGTAGTTTCTCTTCAATCTTCAGCAAGTAAACAAGCACAATAATGCGTAATTAAATTGTTTCTGATAATGCACTAAAAGCCAGTCGTAACAAAGTTGAATTTATTAATGAGATAATTACCGACGCGTTTTTCTGAACTGTATTCGGAGCCGAGTCGTGGATCGCAGTCTTTTTTGTCTATGTCTTAAAAAGAAGGAACGCGCAAAAAAGGATGATACAATTCTAAAAGGTATAAACGGTAAACACATACATTTAGCACCATTTTGGTATGCAACCAACATTCCAATATATTTAAATGGATCCAAAATAGGCCGCAAATTCCAAAATAAGCGAAGTAGAAAGTTTAAACAATTACAAAACATATACGAAACATTGATATTTTATGAAATCTTGATAAAATCAAGGTGCCATCGATGGTTAATCTATGCGTTCATCATAATCCATGTACTTAAATATTATTAAAACTTTTGGCAATTACTTTGCCCCATTTTGAGCATATTGTAACCGCTAAATGAAGACCTCACGGAAGTTGCTTTATGGGTCTCTTGTCGGGTTTAAAATGAGCTTTGTTCCTCGAATTCTAATTACTGCACATAATTTCACAGATTTTACGCTGTGATATGAATTTTATCACAGTTATGTGAACATAAGAAACTTCGTGCAACAGGGAATTAACAGTTTTTGCCCATATACCATGCAGTTTCAGAAATTAATAGGCATTACATTATTATTCTATGTTCATTATATTTTTAGCTTTATTAAGTGGTTTTAAATATATTTAAAGATTATATAATTTCATGTGGAAATAATAATAATGATAACATCTCTACCCCTCATTCTAATCGCAAGGATTAGCCATGAAGTCTGAAAATTGGGTGTGAGAGGGGCGGTATATTATCATTTAGTAGGCCTCATTTGTCGGGCCCGGACCCTAACTACCATTCAGTTCTGGAATAAAGGAAACCTGAAAAACCTCATAACTAGGAGGACAGTCATACATCAACCGATTTTAATCTCTCACATTACCTTAACACCAAGCTAACATTCTTCCCATCTTAGGACATCGCGAGGATGGTTGCCAATGTCAACCCATCCCTGCGAACAAGCCTTAATCTACGAGAAGACAATTTAATTAAAAATTGTCTGCGGGATTGGGGATTTGAACCCACGACCTCTGGATTGAGCGATCGAAACACTAAACCCTGAACCACTGGCTCGCAAATAACAAGCAATTTGCTCCCAGAATTATTGTGATTAGAATTTGACGTACTATGCACAACAAACATCAAAAATAGCAAAGACTTATGTACTTATGATATGAAGTGCCTCAGCTGTGACTTTTTAATGACTCATAAATATAATTTAAGGGAATTATGTTAATATGTGTTGTGGCTATATTCTAGGATATGCTGGAGTAATTCAGTGCTGGTTGGGGCGTTTCTCTATAAGACCTTTTCGACATTTCCAAGTTTGTTATACATGGATTTATCTTTTACAGCAACGATAGCAGTAAAGAGGTAAATTACGAAATTATAGATACTAATTGTAAATGCAGATTATTTGTAACTATAAACAGAACACTTTTATAATGCGATGGATATATATGTAGTGAAATATTTGTTATGATGTGTAAAAGTTCGCATATAGAACAAAGAAATTCGATTAGGTTTTGATTTGGTACGTAAGTATAGAGCAAACATCGCAACTATTGTATTCCATAAATTCTTTTCTGTACAGCTACGATTCTTAGACGTAAAGGCCAATTTCATAGGTTGTACTCAATTATTATTACCAAGCAATACGAACCATTACATCTTATTTAGTCCAAATCCTAAACCAAGGCACATTCAAGAGACATACATTACATAAGTATGTATTGATGTACATTACATACTTTTGCTCCGTAATAGCTTTACATATTTTGAATTTTCAAAATCACTAACGCATATGGTGTCCCACTTAGGGTAGGTAGGTAAAATAGGAATAGCAAAGAAAAAATAGGATGTGCCTTAGGTTTAGCCATAATATGTGCTGAAACTGAGATGTCTAATCGATTTTCAGTTATTTTGAAAAAGCCAAAGACCCAAACATTCGTCTTTGGGTGCCAAGACGGTTATTTGACATCGAATTAACAAACAAAAGATACTTTATTAGAGCACTTTTTTATGCTTCTTCAGTTGGTGTTGCCAAATTTTGAGTGAAACGTTTCCCTCTCAAAAACCATCTTCAGATTCACTTTTACTTACGGCAGCCATTTTGGATTTTTACATATTGAGAAAGCATCAAACATTTTTACGATTAAATTTATATACCATACCATATACACTTAACTCAAAAGCAAGGCCAGTAAATAAGTATTTAGTAGGTAATTTTGTGAAACAGAAACCTATAGAAATAAAATATCGCCTATTATCTATTCTATATAATATGATGTTTTTTTTTGTTTTTGTATTTTCCTTTTGCATTTATTATTTACTTATATGTATGTATATATTACTATATATATTATATGTATTATATACATTACTTTATTTACACATTAAACATCATACAAAACTACTGAACTAGCAGAAAAAATACTTACACTATTCGAAAGAGAAACAGTTCAGTGGTCTGGATAATAAGAAAGAAGAGGATAAACTCGTATATGTGAGGCAGTTAGACAGAGGTAGTCAATATATATTGACCATGAATAGTGAGCATTAATAGTAATCTTATACAGATTCCACCAACATAGAATTCAATATTCAATATATCTTAAGATCGTATTTACCTAAGCATATTTTGAGATGGTATCCCTATCCCAACCATATTGGGATCACTGTGTGAGTTCTTGGCCAAGCATACATCAAGGTCAGTGTATAAATAACTCCATTAGTACCAATAATTGGTACTAATGGAGTTATTTATAAACTGACCTTGACGTACCTTATCTATGGGATAACTGTGTGAGTTCTTGGCCAAGCATACGTCAAGGTCAGTTTATAAATAACTCCATTAGTACCAATAATTGGTACTAATGGAGTTATTTATAAACTGACCTTGACGTACCTTATCTATGGGATAACTGTGTGAGTTCTTGGCCAAGCATACGTCAAGGTCAGTTTATAAATAACTCCATTAGTACAAATAATTGGTACTAATGGAGTTATTTATAAACTGACCTTGACGTACCTTATCTATGGGATAACTGTGTGAGTCCTTGGCCAAGCATACGTCAAGGTCAGTTTATAAATAACTCCATTAGTACCAATAATTGGTACTAATGGAGTTATTTATAAACTGACCTTGACGTATGCTTGGCCAAAAACTCACACAGTTATCCCAATATGGTTGGCATAGGGATATTAAGAAATAGTACTATTATATACTCGTACGTACGTAATAGTCGTACTATTTCTTCAGATTGTCTTTACCTAAGTACATTTTGAGATGGTATCCCAAGCATATTTTTTTAATGCTATTGTGTGATCCCTTGGTGAGCCTTGGCTAATGGTCAGCCTCGTAAATATGCCCATATTTCAATATTATTTAAGTCCCTATTTTAAAAATCGCTTGCCTACTCATTACTCGGTTATTGTGTCTCTAGCTTTGAGGTTGCGGATGCGTGTCTACTCTATTCGAATTTCTATTCTGTTGCGAATTTTTGGCTGCACTCTAATAATAATTTTGGCTAATACTCAAGTATTAACTAAATAATCGAAAGTATCTATTAACTTGTTTTGTGGTGGGTAAAGTAAAAATGTTATTATTTTACTAAAAGGTTGTAGTTATAAAAAATTCTCTTTTAATTAAAATCTATAAAAAAGCATCAATGACATAGGAATATCTAGACTAAAATATTATTTAAATATGTGTAGTTGGCGCCCTAAAATCACAACCCCTATAGCGAAATATATATGCAAATGAGTTGACACGCCAATTATAAAATTAAAACCTTCAAAAATTTATTACTGCAGTTCTTGTGTGTCGTTATAGAACCAATGTCAGTAGCGTAACATTAATTTATTATATGCTTAGGAGGATAGTGGTGATAAAAATTGTATATTCCATATACATTCATTCTATATGCATTCTCTTTATATCTACTTATTTTCAAACTATTTTATTTCTAAAGGATTTAGAATATATTCTAATTATTTATTTCAGAATTTCACGGCTGCCTGAACACTGGAGTCTCATTAGCAAAGAATAATACTTTTATAGCATATTGTCCTTGTTTCTAGAAGTGTCTTTCGGATATTGGCATCTTCCTCTCAATGATCTTCTTCCAGCTTTCTGACTTCAGTTTACCAGACTTTCAATTCTCACAAATATACAGTGTTATTCAGAACTTATCCATAATAAAATTTGGGGATGTTTGCGGGAAGCCGCCATAAAAAAAATTTTTTTGGGGGCTTCTGAAAACTATTAAAAAATTTTTCATTACACGTCGCTGGATACTGGTCCACTGTAATGGAGTGACCTTGGGACTGACAATGCAAACTGGCTAGCACGAAAAAAACTTCGGAAGTTCTGAGAGTATACTGACACCCGGCGCAAAAAAGATTTGCAGCGTTTTTAATTTAAAATAAACTTAAAGATAGATAGATGTGACCAAAGTGACGTATCTTTAAAATGAATAAAATTTGGTTACACTAATTTTGAAGAATTGCGCTACTTGATTACTAGGTATTAGAAACATGAAATTTACAAAAAATTTGCACATACCTTGTTACAAAAGCTGTTTCCTCGACTTGTACACAATTTTGGGCACGCCTTATCCAATTTTGCCGCTCTAAACCGAATGTTCCTCCTGGTTGCTGATCTTGTAATCGCAAATTATTAAGTAAATTGGGGATTTTCAGCATTTTGCTGCAACAACCACTAACAAAACCTAACTCATAATTGATAATCCACTGGTAACAGTCCATTAACTCAGCATTACTGTACACATGAGCCATTTTGAAAATTTTACAGTTTAACACTCCTACGATAAATAAAACACCGACACACAGAGTACACACATATACTGATGACTGAATAGACAATAGAGATATTATCCCCGCTCCAGTTCTATTCGCTCGGTCGTCGTTCGAGGTACAAAAACATGTTTACTTTTTTTACCACATTCTTAGGAATGTGGTAGGTATATCAGATGTTGAAGTACAGTTGCCCATCTACGTAGTCCTTTATAATGGTATAACTTTAAACATTGTTTACGGGAAATCCTAAGACTTTTATTATAAATTTTTTTGGTAATATCGATTTCTTATTTAAGGATGCACATATCCTCTTATGATTTTAATACAAATCACCGTTACTTGTAAAGCTAAATGAACAAGTTAATTTAATATATAATTGAATAACACTGATACCAATGTTATAAATGACAAGTCGTTCAATTTTCGTTATTTCTGAGCAGCCAATTACATTTAAGTCCTTCTAGCTCAATTCAGACATATATCAATCTCCATACGACCAATTCTTTCGTAAAAATAAGCATTTGTGGCAACCCATGCATTTTTTATCGGCTTTGTCACTGTCTGGACCACACGCCACTGAACGTTTTATTTATGTTGAATCAGGAAGGACGAGGTAGGCGGGGGCTGCCCTCTGGGGACGCCGATATGCAGGGAGATAAAGGACACTGCGATTGTTTTAAATACCCAGACCTATTTGTTATCCAACAATTAGGTTTATCGTCAGACATTGCTTGGTAAGCGCTTCGAGTTACGAGAGAGGGAGAGATGAATGTACAGGAAATGTACTGTCATGCAAAAACAACATGTAGGTACTCATGAAGCATGATTTTTAAAATCATCATTTTGGTGTGGTATATTGCATCAAACCAATAACAATCTAGAGTTTAATCAACCAATCAAAATTCATCTATGGATTCCACTATGTCAAAATGTTTAATTTAGAAATGTATCCAAACATACAGGATATCCAAACATACCTACACAATACCTAAGGTGTTCTGCTTGATGCTCCAAGTTGAAAATGTTACTTTAAGACGCAATAAAATAAGCAAACGCAGTTTAAATCATATTTATATTCATACATACACGGTGTTTCACGGTGACCACCCATTAGAATATGTCAGAGACTACTTGAATTTAAAGATTGAAAATTTGAACACTGGGGTTTTTCAGTATGCTCTCCTCAAAAAAAAAACAAATGGCGCCCTGGTGACTCTTTCAGTTATACCGGAAGTTGACGTCAACTTTGTTATTTTAAATGGAACACCCCGTATATTATTGCATTTTTTGTTTCTATACCTTATTTTAAGAGGGCATTCATAAAACTTCCCTATACGAATTCTTAGCCGTTTTTGAAAACATCTAATTCTTAAAAGATATTCGATAAATATTTATATTTATCGAATATTTATATATTTATTTTAAATTCAATACAAAAGGTACGTAACCCAAAATAATTATTTTTAATGTAATATAGATTAAAAATTATGGTATTTACGATTTTACATTGCTCATACGTACGACATCGTTTAACATTTAACGTAAGATGAATAGCTTCTTTTTCATTTTCTAAAACATTGCAGTTTCGTTTCTTTAATGGCAACATTATTTCCATAATTCTCAAATGCAAATGCGTCAGCCTAAATCTATTTTTGTTACGCACTTTATAAGTACATTTCATTGTCCATTATATTTATAATTTATACAGGGTGTGATACCAAAACCTTTCATTAGACGTATCTAGAAAACTAAATCTTCCAGTTTAGAGATTACTTATTCTTAAGAATCACCCTGTATATATGTTAGTCTAAGTTAATAAAATAACAAACCTGCTCATCCTATATTACAACGATCAGTATATACCAAACGTTTATTTTATAATCAACATCAGTTCATAAATCACTGTAACATGTACGTACCTATATTGGGAAGTTTTTTATTCAACGTGCTCGAATTATATGTCCACTACCGTGATACAACCAAACAATCTCTTTAAGTCAAGGAACCATGTAACCGAAGCATAAACATAGACTGCTTATTATAACAACACAGCTAGGTCGTCTCCATGCGCACGACGTGACCATGTCGAGGTCGCTCGCATTTGCATGTCGCTAAGCGTTAATATTTTAAGAGACAACTCCCGTATACACGCGCCCAGAAGTATTTTCAATACTAAAATGTAGATAACACTATTAAAAAGAAAAATGTATTAAAGACAATAAGTTGAGGTTTTATGAAGATAGGTCGTTGTAATTCAATGTTGGTCGGTGCATGTAGCACTCAAAGTAGTTGTTTGCGACATGTCTTAAAAATAATAAGGTTATTCCTTTGCATATCTAGGATAATAGGTAACGAGGAAATATAAATCTTTACTGAACCATAATATTTGATAATTTCATTAGTAATTTATCTCTTAGTTAAGTTTTTGGCTTAATTCGTATATAAAAAAGATGTAAATAATAATTGTATTACTATGTATTCTCACTCTTTATAGTTTTTTTGATTATTTATATTTGCAGGATTATCACAGCTGAATTTTGAGTAAAGTCTAGTTAAGAGTGAACGTGAAACTCCAAACAGAATTCCCTACTCGACAGCCGAGGAATCCACCCCATGCAGACCTATTAGGACCCGATGAGCCCGGAAGAAGTCCATGATAGATGCACACTAGGACGGCAGGAGTCCAGAGGGAGGAACGGCTGACCGCTGTAATGACCGCACAGCACTCGTCACGTCGTAAGTCACTTGTTTTCTACAGGGTGTAGGGTGAGTGCGTCCCTAGGAGCTTCGCATGTCGACGACGTTAAATGGGCGGCCATCACGGACCCTTTTCCTGTGGAATAATAGAGGCTGTCAGTGGTGTAGGGAATATTTCTCTACTATATAAATAAT
Organism: Pogonocherus hispidulus; assembly: GCA_963924545.1. Lineage (NCBI taxonomy): Eukaryota > Metazoa > Arthropoda > Insecta > Coleoptera > Cerambycidae > Pogonocherus > Pogonocherus hispidulus. The sequence goes on along the minus strand of OZ004698.1, from coordinate 41,774,565 downwards.
GCACTATAACTATTCAAATAGTACATCCTCTACAAGATGTAGAATTTAATCTACACTACCACTTAATAGTCTAATTATAAATTATAATCTAATAAAATCTAATCTAATTTATAAAACTAGTCATGATAGTTGCATGTTTGGTACGCGGAGTATTACTTTTAATTTTCAATTATTTGATTTAATTACAAAGAAATTTGACGCAATTCCTTTGTCTATTTCAAATACTTAGTAATCTATGTACAAAGAGCTAAAACCTTTTCTACTGTCATTTTTTGGGCAGTAATTTCCATCGGACCCTAGCGAAACTCTTTGGTTGTGCTCTTATCATTTTATTAACTGACTATTCTTGACATTTTAAATATGAAATTAATATGCTGTTGTCCCAATACTGCGCCAAAATCGACCCCATTGCAGAGTTTTGGGGAAAAACGCTTTCATTGAAATAATGCAGTGCGAAAAGGCACATATTTTGAAAATATTTTCAAACATACATATATACAGGGTCCGGCACCAGAGCTCCCTTCTTTTGTAGCTCATGAACTGGTGCCTTTATAAATTTCGTTCAAATTTGACTGCAAACTATTCGTAGAGAGGCACATTTTGAAAATATTTTCAAATATACAGGATGCTCTAAAAACATGTACCATACTAAAGTTATATTTTTTTAAATGGAACACACTATATATTTTTGCATTTTTGGATTCTGCATGCAAATTTGGTGTCAGTTTGTGTTATATTCCCTATAGCAAAACTTAGCCGTTTCGAAGATATTCGACATTTTATACAAAAAATTACAGTTGTTAGAACTATTTCAAAGTTACATATCTTATACAATTGAGCAGCGTTTATTTTAATTTTTATATGTCAGATAGTTTAGGCATTGGTCTTTCTGAAAATAGCTCACAGAAGTCTGTAATACATACAGAGTGTTTAATATTTACTGAGCAACATGTCAATTTTGAAACGTGCAAAACTAATTTTTTTCAAATGGCACACCCAGTATATTATTCTACAGTTGAAAGTACCATTCAATTCTGCATTGAATGATATAGCATTGTCCTATACCTATCTCTTAAGGTGCTCAAGATATAATCAATTTTATAATAAAGTGCTCGAAAATTTAAGTTACCCCTTTTCTAAGTGGTCTTCGAATAAAATAAAACAACTAGAAACATTTTTAATTTATTTTCAGTTGCTTTGAATATAATTATGGCTATGATTAAACACAAAATGTAAAAAATTATCAACAATCATGAAAAACATCAATATTAAATAATTATTCACAGTCTACAATCTTATAATAAATTTTCAAAAACTTTGACGGTTAAATTCTATTCGTTAAGAGACAGTTGTTTCGTTCAGACTCAAATAATATAGAAATCATGTCAGCTAGCTCTTCTTTACTATACTTCATTATAAAAATAAATTGAAACAACTAACTAAACTAAGTACTTAACTAACTATAACAACTAAACTAACAACAAAATTATTGAAATAAGTATAAATATTTGTAATTAACTTAAATTGTCGACACCAAGTTTGACAGCAAACAAATTACACAAGTTGTTTTGTTGTCTTTACCAGGTGACCCGATTTCCTAAAGCATAATTTGATGTACAAAATTAGACTTCTTCTTATAGGGTTACGTAACAATTAAATCTGTAAACAATTATTTAACATCGATGTAATTTTTTACATTTTGTGCTTAATCATAGCCATAATAAGACTCAAAGCAACTGACAATAAATTTGAAATGTTTCTAGTTGTTTTATTTGATTCGAAGCCACTTAGAATCGGGATAACTTAAATTTTCGAGCACTTTATTATAAAATTGATTATATCTTGAGCACCTTAAGAGATAGGTATAAGACAATGCCATATCATTCAATTCAGAATTGAATGGTACTTTCCACTGTAGAATAATATACTGGGTGTGCTATTTAAAAAAAATTAGTTTTGCACGTTTCAAAATTGACGTGTTGCTCAGTAAATATTAAACACTCTGTATGTATTACAGACTTCTGTTAGCTATTTTCAGAAAGGCCAATGCCTAAACTATCTGAAATATAAAAATTAAAGTAAACGCTGTTCAATTGTGTAAGATATGTAACTTTGAAATAGTTGTAACAAATGTAATTTTTTCTATAAAATGTCGAATATCTTCGAAACGGCTAAGTTTTGCTATAGGGAATATAACACAAACTGACACCAAATTTGCATGCAGAATTCAAAAATGCAAAAATATATAGTATGTTCCATTTAAAAAAACATAACTTTAGTATGGTACATGTTTTTAGAGCACCCTGTATATTTGAAAATATTTTTAAAATGTGCCTCTCTACGAATAGTTTGCAGTCAAATTTGAACGAAATTTATAAAGGCACCAGTTCATGAGCTACAAAAGAAGGGAGCTGTGGTGCAGGACCCTGTATATGGTCCTGTTGAATATTTATGCTGCGAGTTGTAATACCATGGTAAGTATTATGGGTTAATATACTTGGGAGGTCTATACATATAGTCTGTTACTCTATGGTAGGTATAAAGAAACGTGATAACTATTATTTTGTATGTTTTTATAAACGATATATACCTAATCGACGATTAGAGTTATTTGAATACATTTTTATGGCACAAGTCAGAATATAAGATCTTGAATGGTGCGAAATATTGTGGTTAAATAATATATCGTATAATATCATAGCAATTGATGTCATTCCTGCACTACAATATATAGGGTGGTTCAAATTCGATGCAATACATGGGGATCTCGGAAACGGTAAGAGATGCGAAGTCGGTTAAATTGAGGCAAAGTTGCGTATTCAGGGGGGCAACATAATGGTGGAAAGAGATCAAAGCTAACTTGATTAGTTTTTGAAAAAACCGAAAATTTCGATTTTTGTTTTTGTTTTTTTTTGCGGGCCTATCTGATGAGGTATTCAAAAATAAAGAGGACTTTTCTATAGCAACTTTTTGCCCTTTTTCGAATGGTGTTAGTGAATTTTCCAAAAAGCGTTTCGTTTCCCGGAATTTTTATAAATACGGACCTGGAATTTTTTTCAATTTTTTGGAAGCATTTTTGTAACTTGATAGAATGTAACCATAAAAGGAACCAGATTTAAACGTTTTATCTAAGAAAAATCAAAAACTCTTACCGTAGATCCCCATATATTGCATCGAATTTGAAGCACCCTGTATAAGTAAATCTTTCAGGTATTTTATTTTTGGTTCGCAATATTAATAATAAACAAAAATAAGCATTCTATGTAATTAAAGAAACTATTTTTACACTACAAGAGTAACTTTTTCTGGTACCTAACTAATTTTTTTGCAAAGCAACTAAATCTTTCGTTCATAGTAAAAAGTAACTGCTTTAAACTTACAAAAAACATAAGAGACCCCGGAGTCCTCACATTATTGTGAATTTTTGTTTAATTCCAGTATTCCAGTATTTTGCATTTTTAATTTTGCTCTTTATATCTGCTGTAATTTATATTTGCTCTTTGCTTTTGCTCTTAGCTCAATTTTAAACTTTATAAAATAAATATTTATTTTACATTTAGTAACATTGTTTAAAAAATCCAAAACAAACCAACCATCATAAAAATCGAAAAAAGTCAAAAAATTCAGACGCTGTAGAGGAAAACATCCTGTATGTTTCTTCTTGCGATTATATATTTATTTTACATATAGTAACATTGTTTCAAAAATCCAGGGCAAACTTGACCATCATAAAAATTGAAAAAAAGTCAAAAATTTCAAAAGCTGTAGAGAAGAACATCCTGTATATATCTTCTTCCAATTTCGTCCATCAACACATTGGGTGGTCCTGTTATCCGAACGAGGGTGGTCCGAACACCCTCTATATTTTTTGTTCAAATTTGGTAAATGGAGGCTTTTACGGGTCCTGATTAGGCCCTGTCGTATTATTTTTTAGATAAAAAATCGCTAAATGGTTTTTTTGAAAATCGGGGGTAAAAAAAATCGTAGCCGCCCCTGGATTTGCATTTTGACAAAAGTAATAACGTCAAAAGGAGCGTTTTTTGAAAACATTTCGAACAAAACAAGGTGTTTGAAAATATCTCACAAAATAAACTTTTTACCGATATGTACTTTTATCGATGTTTTTTTGTGTTTCGAATTTTTTTATCGGTACCTATCTACACTTAAAAGTAGACACACTGTATATATTGTTCATTACAGCACAGGAGTTATGGAATTTTGCCACACAATTGGGTCACCCTGCTTACCTACAATTAAACAAAAGTTCAACTCATCTCCCTGTATTTGTTATTTTATTAATATCTTTATGAACGTAACCATTGCAGGATATAATATACTTTACCGCAGTGGTTCTAGAAGTTATACATTTTTCCATTATCCGAGTTGAATAACACGCATGTGAACCAATTTCTCGGAGAGGTCCACAAAGTAGACTCGATTTTTCATTTCTTATGTTACATTTTCTAAATTAGAGAGGCGTAATGAAATATGGGCGTTTTAGGAGATGCCGCCTAAATGAACAGAATTATAGTACGTTATTTTTGCCCATCATAATTGTTTAAGGTTCTAAAATTATTGTTATAATAATCGAAATATGATAATAATCTTATAATGATTTAATACAATCTTAAAATAGGGACTTAGGAACAAGAACATATCTAATAAACAATAATAACAAAACGGCACGAATTTAGGAAGTATTGCGGTTGAAAACAAAAGTAAATCTAAACTTCACTTACCATTTTTAGGATTATTAGGCAAAATTGTAAGAAAATCTGATAGTCAAAACTCAGTTGTTGGAAGGCGGCGCGGTTACCCACAGCACTCAGACCTTTCGACCCATTATGCCTGCCGCTAGTCGACAGCTATTGGAAGAGCATAAGCCCAACACCAGTTCTAGTGGAAGGTCTCTAATGTCCTGGGACAGGAGAAATGCTGCACCCAGAAGTTTGTGTCTCTTGATCATGAGGCAGGCACAGTGACAGAGGATGTGAATGGAGTCCTCGTCATCGTGTCCGCAAAACCTGCACTTTCTAGTGTCACTAAGGCTAATAGTATTAAGGTGCTTGTTGAGATGTCCGTGACCTGTCAATAGTCCTGTGACAATCCTTACACTGTTACGACAGCTCAAGTATTGATCGAGTTGCGTTCGACCAAGGCCCTTCAATTAGGAACCTGACTTGTCGCAGCCGTCCCGTTCAAGCATTCTTCCTGTGATCCTTTCCTGATTCAGTTTTCAATAGACTTTGTTACATAACTAGGCGGAAGCCCGAGTACTGGCGAAAATCTGATAGTACTAGACTAGTTAAGCACCGACGACCAAGAAACAGTTTTAAATATTTACATGTTTATATTATTATTACAAATATTTTAGCAATATGTTTACATACCATTTCATTTGACTAATGGCAATTAACATGGGCTATTAGGTACATTTAATTAAATTTTATATTCCTAGGGCACACGATGAGAAATTGTTAACGGAATCGATAGTACTGACTGTCAAACACTTCTGATTACCAAAATACTAAAGCGAAATACTTTTTTAATTAAAATATCAATAAATTCGTTTTAAGTTAATATATCTAGTTTACATAACCGTTTTAGAGACATTGTTAAACATCATCCGGTGGACTAGTTGGTTGAGCGGCAGTGTTTCAAGCTGAACTGCAAAATTTTGTAGGCTCAAATCTCGCCGAGACAACTTTTTTTACTTTTTCATTAATTAAAAATTATTAGTGTTTACTTATTCGAATAAATATGATTCATTGTCAGTATCTAGTTATTATTTTTGAAAGTCACAATATTTGCTTATCAAAAAAAATAAAACATGTTTTAATTGGTTCGTTTCCTTTATCTTTAGCTAAAGCTACTATCTTATAAAATAAGAAATCAACAAGCAACATATTTTTTATTTATTACATGCACTGTGGTTTTACTAATAGTGTACTTTTCTCTACTAATAGTTACTACATATTATACCTCAATCTGGATATTGAGTTAAACAGTATTACAGAGGAACTGTCGTGAATTAGTAATACGTTTTTTTTTTAAATATAAAACTATAATTCTAAAATTAGGAGTTTTTTAAAATAAGAATATATTTTAAAAAAACTCATCATATTTTAAAAAACTCCTATTTTATGTTTTTTTTTTTGATAAGCAAATATTGTGACTTTCAAAAATAATAACTAGGTACTGACAATGAACCATATTTATTCGAATAAGTAAACACTAATAATTTGTAATTAATGAAAAATAAAAAAAAATGTTGTCTCTGGCGGGATTTGAACCTGCAAAATTTTGCGGTTCAGTTTGAAACACTGCCGCTCAACCAACTAGTCCACCGCGGATGACGTTTAATATTTCTAAAACAGTTATATAAACTACATCTATTAACTTAAAATGAATTTTTATTGATATTTCAATTAAAAAAGCATTTCGCTTTAGTATTTTTGTAATCAGAAGTGTATGACAGTCAGTACTATCGATTCCGTTAGCAATATTTCTCATAGTGTGCCCTGGGAATATAAAATTCAATTAAATGTAATAGCCCATGTTAATTGCCATTAGTCAAATAAAATGGGAAACCCGGTACATATACCTATATCTATAGTTATTCAACAAAAACAATACAAGTTAAATCATGTTTTTATTTTATTTTGTTATCTATAAACTGGGTATGCGAAACTTTTATAAATAATGTATCTTGTTTAAATTTTTTCTGCTGAAAACTTATGATTAAATATGTTAAGAAGAAGGCAATAAACATTATTAATAATACTTATACCCCAACATTAAAATTCTAGCGATGTTTATAATTATATATAATTATATTCAGTTATATAGTAGATATATGGGATTCGTGGAGTACCTTTGAATTGGATTGCTTCATTTTTAGAGAATAGGTCGCAATATGTACATCTGAAATATTGGCATGAAGGTTGTGTAGGTGAGGTCAATTCTGAGCGAAATGTCATACATGTTGGGGTTCCACAGGGATCCATTTTAGGGCCTATATTGTTTTTAATATACACGAATGAATTGGGACCACACAGTAAAAAAAGACAAATGGTAAAATTACTAAATGGTAATCGTAATTTGCTGCAGTGTTATTTTTAACACGAACTGGGTAGTATAATAACTAAACCTTTAGAACTCATATTACACGAACGATATACCCGCCAAGTTTGTGGAAGTACTCATAAATTGTAGTAAAATTTACAAAACCCTGTGTTAAAAATGAATCAATCCGCCATAAATACGGAATAATTACACAGTGAATAATTAACCATTACACATTATCTTGTAAAATTTTCTGTGTTAAATTACTTTTATGTAATGTAATAATACACCGATATGTCTAACACTGTCAAGTGTGGACTATATACACACTGATGAGTGTGGATTCAGTGTTAAAATCAGTCTAATTTTTTTACTGTGCATTACAGCTAGATACTCATTTGGTTATGTATGCGGATGACCAGTCGTTACTTGCTTCGGATAAGTCAGACAGTAGGTTGCAGAGTAAATGTGACAGTTGTTTGGATATTTTAAATGACTGGTGTGCCTCACATAATCAGTACTTAAACATTGCTAAAACTAATTTCATAAGATTTCATAACTGGCAAAAACAATGTTCTAATGTAGAACTTAGAAGAGGAACAAATATAGTGGCACAGAATAAAAGTGTAAAATTTCTGGGAATAGTGTTTGATGAATGTTTAAATTGGAAAACGCATTGTGGTCAGGTAATAAGTAAATTACACACTATTAATTACTTAATTAGAAGTATTAAATACATTCTCACTACTGAGCAATTATTGTTCTTTTATTACGGTCAGGTTGAGTCTAGGTTGAGATACGGGGTGTGTTTTTGGGGTAATTCCACTTGGTCATCAGATGTTTTTACTATTCAAAAAAGGATTGTGCGAAGTTTGTTGGGGTTACCAAGCACAACTTCTTGCAGGCAAGTTTTTAAACAACTTGGTGTTTTAACTTTGGCGTGTGTTTTTATTTTGGAGTTGTGTGTTTATGTATATGTCAATAGACAACGGTTTAACATGAATCAAAATGTCCATAAGAGGGATACCAGACAAAATGAGGATTTTCATATACCATTTTATAAGTGTAATGTAACCATTAATTCTCCTACATGTTTGGGCTTAAGGGTATACAATCATTTACCTCATGAGATAAAATTAGCGAGAAATTTTATATTATTTAAGCGACAATTAAAGCTATATTTGTTGGATAAATGTTTTTATACTTTGAATGAATTTTTTGTAAACTAGTTATTAAGTACTGAGTATTCCTATACAATTGGATGCCTAAAGGAAACAAAATCCTTTTTAGCTGATAATTTAAAATAATTTTAGATGAGTTTTTATGGTGTTGATGAGTTTTTAAACTTGTAAATAATATAAAAAAGTGACGTACCTATTTAATTTTAAGTCTATGTTTTTTTTTACATCTCTGTGTAACTTGTTTTTATGTTAATTTATTTTTTAATTAATACCCAGTTTTATGTGTATGCGTATATAAATGTTTCGTAATGTTAATGTGCCTATACACTTATTACCTTTACTACTTGTTGACGTTCACATCAATTATTGTAAAATTGCTCAGTGACTAATAAAAAACTTTACATTACTTTACTTTACTTTACTTTACTTTATATAGTTCTTATTTATAAATATGAACTTTACCTCTTTTGTTCTAAAGAATTTACAGAAGATACATCTAAAAATTAAGTGATCAGGTGGTTTATAGAGTACACTGTCTCACGGAAACGAGATAATGAAAGATATAGACGAGACAACTCCCTGTCTTGTCTTGTCTCGGAAACGTTTCCATGGCCAAACAACAGTTATCCCATTTAACCAAGTTTGTATAGTTACTTTTTCTGTAATTCCCATACAAATAGACAAAATTTAATTCGCTCTATATAAAAAACGAAATTAATGCGTGAAGACAGTTTGACTAGTACTATAAATAATAATAGATAAATTATTTGGATTAGGTATTAATAAATCTGTCCATGTATTTTAATCTTTTGGCGAAGTCGCCAGTCATAAACTATTAGAAATGAGTGTACGGCTTTGTGCTTAAATTGGTTCTTAACCTGACATATCTACATGTATATCAATGTAATATCTTTTTGAGGTATTTCTTTAATATGTACTTGTCATGGTCAATATCTATTAACAGATTAAATAATCTTTGAAACTCTTGTGCATTAAATACTTATGCTTGTGATAGGTACCTCGAAAATGTTGAATAAATAAATGTATGTATACGAGTATAGATTAATTATATAAAATGAAACATATAAATGATTATTTGGACACATATAACAAAAATGCCCCTATGAATATATGACTGGAAACGGTTTGTTTTCGAGATACCTACTGGGTGATAAGTAATATTTTCTTGTGTTCCTTCTATTTTAAACATTTTCAAAGAAATTCATCCAAATTCTATACACAAAATACGATTAGGAGTACCTACCTACGGAATACCCTCATGTCCTGGAATGGAATACACAACTGTCCTGTTAGCTGTATTCCTTATCTTTTTGGGATCTTGTATTTTTTGATAACCTGTATCGTTTAATTGATCGATAGATCACATAAAAGATTTTAGGTTATAAGAGATAGATTAAATGTGGTCGATAGATCACATAATAGGCGATATTGCCAATGTATCATCTGTGTATATAGAATTTGAAGGAATTATCTTTGAAAATGTGTAAAATAAATAAGAAAAAGAAAAAATATCTTCACCCATGTATTTATCTCGGAAACGAAGCACTTCCAAACTTATACAGAATTTTTTTTCTTATTTTTGTTTAAAGAATTTGAACTTATAGTTATCGTAATTGTTATACTGAGTATGCGCAGTGCCAAAAAGGATATTCTTTTTGATACTACGCGCATGCTCAGAATAACTACTAATTACTATCTCCCTATTATTGGTTTTAAGAAACTTAATAAAAATAAATAACTGTAGCTGTATATCCACTTGTTACATTTTTTTATACCTATATTTGAAACATTGCAATAATTGTAGTATTTGCCTAATGGATAAAATAAAAACATTGTTTAAACATTTTTTTCTTGAACTCCTCTATCTTTTCTCTCTATCTATACTTTCTATCCTCTATTAGTCCTGCATGCAGCTTCGATTGCAAAAGAAATCGGTACCTAATACATATATTTTAATCAATACATATATAGATACCTATAGGTTCTCTTTAATTTGTTCCACTTGTGTTTAAGTAGGTAGGTACCTATATTTAACAAAACTGCATCCACTATAAAATTACGTATAGATTTGCTATAGATAGATATGTTCGCATAAATTTGTTATTAACGATTTTAATCAGGTGATAAATCACCGCGTTATAATTGGACGCGGAAACGGTATATCGGCAAACGAAATTGTTTGACCAGTTTCAGGGCATTTATATGAACGGAATTATGCCTATTGTTTTATTTGAATAACAGAAAAGAACGCTTATTATGTTGATGTATTATTCACCGCTGAAAGTGACGTAGTGGAATTGTTGCCAAAATATAGGGTAGTATATTCTTCTGTTTGTCCCTTTTTCAATACTTTTAAAGTTAAGAGAAAGAACTTGCAGTTTAAAATATTTTTCTGTGCAAGCGTGCAATGGGCTGTTGACAACAAGGCGTATATATAGAGCTAATCTGATACTACGGAATGGTATTTTTTCAGGTCATATGACACCAAGTTCTGCCGGTTGAAAATAATGACCATGTATTTTATTACCTACCTCCGCATTTCTGCCTAAAGTACCTATCACTGACTTAGTTTTCCACATATCACCAAAGTAGTAATAGTAGGGGGGTTCTGGCTCACAAACACCAAAGGTTCCAAACCCCTTAAGAGTAAAGTACCTACCTAAACCATGGGCGTCGTCAAGGGGTGGCAGGGGAGCGAGCGTCCCGGGCTTTCGAGTCTAATACTAAGTACAACGTCACATAATCTAAAAAACAGCCTAAATTAATATTCTCAAATAAAATTTATTGTAATAATTGTTTAGTTATCTATACATAAAATAAAATATCGAGTCCCATTCTCTTTTTTTTAACAAAAGTTGCCACCACTAATCAAAAAATTTGGCAGATTGGTTTCTTGTGTGGTTTGAATGAGACCATACTATCAATAATTGACCATTCTTTATAAATCGGTAGATATGGGAAAAAACGGGTTTTTCATTTTTAGGGGTATCCCTAAAGGATATGGGGTATAGGTATTACCCATCCGGGTAAACTTCCGGGTTTTCTCTCGGTTTTTTCCTTTAAAATTAAATTTCCCTCAATCAAAATTTAAGTAATTTCATAAAGTAACTGTTATTAAATGATCAAAATATCTTAAAAAGAAAGCTTCCTAGCGATTTTTATCAAGAGCACTTTTTTAGACAAAGAATCAAAATACCTTCCAATTTTTGTACTGAAAAATGATTTTTCGTCATTGGTGTAGAAGTTTAGGGGGTTTAAATACTCACGAAACCCCTTAACGACGGCAGTGTTTTTAGTCGAAAAAATATTTTTCTTGTCAAAATATTAGCTTCTCATCATGATTGGTGAGTGCTAAGTTTCATCCTGAACATCCTGTCTAAGGACACACTGTAATGAGAACGGGAGTGGTGACTTTAAGCTGACGGTAAACATTTCAAAACGTATTTGCAGTCTCAAAAAATGTATTTCTGGAGACTGCATACCTAGGTACTAGCTACATTTATATATACAAAAAATGTAAGCATAAACACTTGTCCATAAATAAATAGATCCACTTAGTACCTATGCCTTTTACCTAAATATTATTGGAGATTATGAGGATTATGTTTGATCTAGAGATGTGTCGTTCGCGAACGAACCGTTTGATTGGACCGGGTCTCAGTCGCGAACGAAATAAACTGGCTCCCGTAATTTTAATGAAACGGTTTCCGGCTCTCGGCAATAGGTTTATTGCTAGTCTGTGGTTCATTGCGTTCATTCGTTCGCGAATCACGACTTCAACCGGTGCCAATTCAATAGCCAGTGCAACACAAGAGAGTATAACTAGTATACGATGCAAGTCGTCAATAACTAGTCCTCACCCTTTTCTGTCTATGGCTTAAGAAAGGCAGGGGACTCGTAATCACTGTCATTAGCGTGAAGCAAGTTGCCACCAATGTTAATTGTAATTTATTCTACTTTTCTGTACACTTATTTACTTATCACAAATAAACAACGATGAAAAATCCAATATTTGCCACCAATTGAATAGCAAATTAGGTACAAACAGACTATATGGCACAAGTCGCCAATTACGAGTCTCTTCGCTTTTCTTGTCTAAGGCATAGATTAATAAAAATATGTCATTATCTATGGTACAAGATCTATGTCAATTTGACATTTGGATTGACACCCCTATATTCTTTGATTGACACCATAGAAATGTCCCTGAGATTTAATGGGGAGATTTTGAATCGCTTAAATTTTGCCTTATTGTTATAGTAATGAGTGCGTTTCGAATCGCGCATTATGCACATTTTGCTTCCTACGTTCGTTCCAATTCACGCATTCTGCACGTCGTAGCATCCATAGCTCCTCCTACTTTTGGCTTCGTAGCACGCAGGAGCTGCATCGTGTACGAGGTGATGCGTTTATGCATTGCGGGCAACTTAACCTCATTTTTTAAACTTTTGGAGGGAAGGGAACTGATTCTGTGGTGTGGTGTTGCTAGTTTCAATCAGTTCTTTTGCAAGAACAAGATTGCCCGAAATTTTGCTAGTTTCTCCATCACGAATTTAAATAAATTATAAATTGTTCACAAAAATAACTGTCAAAGTGTCAAAAGCCGTTCCGAAATGCATGAGCGCATCACACGCAACTGCTAAACGGAACGCTTTTATGTGTCACTGCAGCAGATGCGTTTCATGTACGATTTGGAATGCACCCAGTTTGATATGTGGTTATACTGAGTATGCACAGTTCCACAGCCTCAGGAGGCTGTGACAGTTCCAAAAATTATATTCGTTTTGGAACTGCGCACGTTCAGAATAACGATAACGACCTACTGAGAGTTGGAATGCAAAATAAAATTTATGATCCTATTCTGTGCTATAATCTATTAGCGTTTTCGGCTTATTTGCACTCAGTGCGCACTAGCACTGAAATAGTGCGCACCAACACAATTTCAGTTTTAAATCATGCAACCACTAGTGCAGGTTTATGTCGAACATGATTATTTGTTTCCGTGCAGATCTTGGAGGTTATGTATCGTCATATTCTGTCAAGATGTCAAGACCATAGATAAAATAATAAAATATATATATATATATATATATATATATATATATATATATATATATATGTATTGGTCAAGACGAAGTATTTTGTTATTTTTGTTTTTCCAAAGTCCAAACCTCGGAAAAAAGAGGTCTTCGTTTTTCAAAGCTCCAAGTAAACGTTTTGAAATGGTGTGATTACTTCACACATAATAAACTGCACATATTTATATTTACTTTAACTATAGTAATTTTATGGGATCAAACAAACTGCTAGGGATTATTCAGTGCTATGGTAGAAGACATTTGAGTATAAGCATTAAGCACTATGGCTAGACGTGTAAGCACACGTCTAGCCGTAGTGCCTTAGGATTTGGGAGACATTTCGGACATAGGCTTTTATACTCAAATCTAACGTAGCACTGAATAACCCCCTATTAGTTTTTGATTCCATACTTCTGAAACACTCTATATAAATCTAACCTAAGAAATATATTTACCTCTTGATTGGTACAAGTGCGTAATATATTCGCAAAGTCTTTTATTCGCGATGTTGGGCAGTTATTTTTTTCATTAGACTGAAGATAATAATTAATTTCTTCGTCATCCGATGATGAGGAAGATAGTAGTTAAAATTATTATCGATGTTAACGCCATTTTTCTTTTCCTTTCAGTTGCACGAATTCATAGCACGAGCTGTACAAGCTCGTGCTAAAAATTATGCACTAGTGCTGCACTGAGTGCAATTTAGCTTTAAGTCGAACACGTCAAAATTGCTCTAAACTTTCACGAAATCATAAGTCGAACACGTAAAAGTAATTCAGTATTCAGTGTACTTCAGTGCAGCACCAGTTCAGTAAGTCGAAAACGCTGTATGTCAATGCCATAGAAAATTAAATAGTACTATTATTTTCTATGGTGGATGCGAATAGTTAACATAAAATGGTAAATATTTTTAAAAAAAGTTATAATAATATTATGTTGTGTTTGTGATTCTTCACCAAAGAAAATTAAATATTAAGAAGAATCTTCACCGTGATACTCGTACTTAATCATTATTGTATACAGACCTAATTTAAAACTTACACCTCGAGATTGTTTAAAATCAATTGAAGTAAGTAGGTAATTATTGCCAGTAATATATTTGTAAATAAACAGGAGTGTAGTTGAGAAAAAAAGGTAAAGTCTTTTATGTAGGTTTTTAGATATATACCTATTATTTAATTGACACATTTCTTCAACACGAGTTGAAGGTTAATGAGGGGATTATGGAGACTTGGCGGCTTTCCGACACTTTCCATTACCGGTTGTGTAAAGCATCTTCCATACAATAGGTAATGCATTTGTAGCATCTAAGTTATTTATAAGCACTCGTGATTAGGTATGTCCTAAGAATGGTGCAAAGATATACATACATAACCGTCAACTAAAATACCATCTTCAATTTAAACCAATGCAGGTGGACGGTCAGTTGAACTAAAATACAAAATAAACAAAAAATAAAAAATATTAAACCATCTGTAAAATAACAAAAAGCAGAAAACTAGAAGCATACAAATTAAATAATCAAAGTGCAGATACTGCACTTTGATTACATTATGGATTATAAAATCCATGGATTGGATTATTATGAATTAGGTATATAATCAAAGTGCACTTTGAATATTTAATTTGTATGCAATACCAAAAGAAAACTATGAATGATGAAAACGCACCACAAATAAGTTACAAACATTACATCAAATTAAAATTGCATCACTTCTGAGGTACTAACTCTTAAAATTACTTAGGTATCATATGTCATAGGTACTTAACAATTTAGGTTTTGTAACTGACCTACTAGTACAACCACAGCTTACCACAACCATAATCGGCTAAATCACGTCGCGTGGATAAGGAGCAGGACCTAGGAGATTTGATCTAGCCCATTAAGGTACAACTGACTAATTGAAGTAATATGGTACTCAAAGAATAACTGACTGCTACTAAATGTCAAATACTTATTATAGACAATGATGGATGACTGTTCACATATTATGCACTTTTAATTGTATTGTGCACATTTTTAAATAAGTTTACCTACATTAGTATTCGAATAAATATGTTTAATAATTATTACATTAATAACGAATTTGTTGAATTTTGTAGAAACATGTCTGAACGACGATATAAAAAGTTTAGAGGAAGAGGACATGGTTCTAATAGAGAGGGAAATCAATCCAGTGGTGGTCATCCTTCCCATTTAAAAGGACGTGCTATTGGTTTATTTTATAAATCGAGATATCAAGCGAATAAATCTCACCAAAAGTCTTCTGGTAATCAACTGGTAAGGCAGAAGGTTTATTATTAAACATTCTCTAGTAATTCACTTCTAACTGCCCTTAAGGTACCTATTCACGTTCAGTCGGCCGGCCTATATTTGTCGGAAAGGTCATGGCCGGCCGGCCGCTTTTCGCTACACACACAACGTTAAACGACAGGTCGCTGCCTGCCGGCGGCCTGTTGGTTGTTAAAACTTAACGTGTGTAGTGGTTCGCCGGCCGGCATTGGACTGCAGGCCTAATTTTACGCCAGACTAAAATTTTATTAGTTTAATTCGACGAACGGCAAAGAAAATGACAAACCAGCCTAGTTTTATAAAAGATTTCCTTGATTTGTACCGTAAACATAAATGTTTGTGGAAAATAAAAGACGCCACTTATGCCAACGGCTTTATTAAATTTAGTAAATACTCAAAACAATTATATCCATCCTCAGAAATTTTTTTAAATCATTGCACTCAATTGTCGGAGTTCTCGTATAAACTCCATGTGAGATAAAGTGCCACGTCTTTTTAACCACTCCTTCATTCCAATTGTTTTCCTTTTTCTTTTTCTCTGGTGGTGTCGTGATATAATAACAATTGCTGCTGCGCACTTTTCTTGTGAAATGCTTCAACTGTCGATGTAGAACTGTGTGTGTATAGTGAAATACTTAAAAGTGTGAGGCCATTATCGAAACCGGCAGAGAACTGTCGTCCGAAATCGGTGAACAAAACTGCAGGTGTAGTTTGAGTATCGATAACGGCCGGCGGGCCGGACGGACAGTCCACGGCCTGCCGGCCGACTGAACGTGAATAGGTACCTTTACCTATATTATTTTTATACTTACCTATAGTTATTATTTTTTGTGTATGCAGGTATATCATACAGTGTATGCTAAAGAATAAAAAAATATAATTTTGTAGTAGGTACATAATAATTACAATTAAGTAGGTAAATACATACTTCATTATCATTTTCCATATCTTTTAAAACAACATGCCATTGATCTGGATTAAGATCTTAAACATTTAGTTTAGTTATTATTTTTAAATTTTGGAATTTATAGTAGGTGTAAGTAACTAAACAAAGTAATCAAAAACTGGTAAATGCTAAATTGATGTTTTTAAGATTTCTTATTTTTTGTACCCAAAAAATTTAAAATACACTTACTTGCAACCCACCCGGTAATGAAAACAGATGAAACCCAAGTACAAGGCTGTCAAAATTGATAAAAACAAAAAACAACAAATTTAGGGACAAATATGATTTTAGGAAATACTTCAACTATTCAGTATTGTTCTGTATAGAAATTGGTCACTATACGTGGCATATAAATTTTTGTACAATAATATTACAATTAATCAACTCATTTTCCTTTGAGTAAAACATGACCAAGTGATTCTTACACCCTTCATATTTCACATTCACGTGGAAACTTGTACAGGGTGTCCAAAATAAGATCCTCTATCCCCTTATCTCAGAAAGTATAAAAGATAGAGAAAAATGTTAAATACGAAAGTTTTTTGTTTTTACCCGAATTTTTCATTTTTATAACTTTCTTGAATACAGGTTGTTCAGTTTTTCTGATCCAGGGATCAACTTTCTTTTTTTAAATGGGACACCCTATATTCAATTACGTTTTTGAACTCTCCTTAAAATTATAGGTCGACATTGTTAAGAGTACCCTATACTTATCATTTACCGTTATGAAGATATTAGCATTTAAAGAAAAAAATGTTTAAAAAACACCTGTTTAAAAAATCTCCCCAAAACAAATAAGACATCAAAAAAAAGATAAATAGGGTTTATTTCGTAGACAATTAGACTCAGAAATTACTTCTATGGATCAATATTACCTGATTAATATACAGGGTGTTTTTGACAGATGACTCAAACATGTATATGTTAAAACTCCAGCAAATCGAAAATCTCTTATGGAACACCCTGTGTATTATTATATTTTTGGATTCTCTATTAAATTATAACCTTACTCTATATAACATTCCCTATTCTTATTTTGCTTAGTTTTCAAGATATTGACGAAAATGTGGAAAAAATGTTCATTATCGGCTATTATTAAAATTATATCTACTATTATTTGGTATATTATAGTAAGCGTGCCTTAATACTGATTATGAATATATTATTTTATTAAATCTAATATTTTTTTAAATTATTTCAATAATTAACTAACATAAACAAATCTATGTTTGTAACTTGAACCACAAATAATCAGTCAGCAATAATCAATAAATAACAATAAAAATAATAAATTAAATCAAGTGTCCTATATGTCCTCAATTTTCAGCTATGCATGTTGTGTATATAACTGCTAGTTTTCTTACAGCGCAATCGCTTTGATTGAGCGCTTCAATTTCCATCCTGATTTTAATCTTTAAATCATCAACATTATTACTGTGAATTTAATAAACTCAGGTTTTCAATGTACCCCATAAAAAGTTATCAAGTATAGTTAAATCTGGGATCCTCGGCGGCCATGGGATATTCCCGTTTGGCCCTATCCATTCCACAAAATAGTTCTTAATAAAATTCTTTACAACTGCAGTATTGTGGCATGGAACTCCATTCATCTGATAGATGATCTCATTGGCATCTTCTTCGGCATCCAATAAAGGTAAAATGCAAGTTTGTAATGAATGCCATTTCCTGAAATTTTACCTAAGGTACCTGGGACCATTTAAATATTGGCCAAGAAAGACAGGGCCTTAAATGTGTCTCTTATAAATAGCGCACCAAACATTTTGGTCAATATCTTGAAAACTAAGCAAAATAAGAATAGGGAACGTTATATAGAGTAAGGTTAAAATTTAATAGAGAATCCAAAAATATAATAATACACAGGGTGTTCCATAAGAGATTTTCGATTTTCTGGAGTTTCTGGAGTCAAACATGTATATGTTACATGTTTGAGCCATCTTTCAAAAACCCCTGTATATTAATCAGGTAATATTGATCCATAGATGAAATTTCTGAGTCTAATTATCTACGAAATAAACCCTATTTATCTTTTTTTTGGATGTCTTATTTGTTTTGGCGAGATTTTTTGAACAGGTGTTTTTTAAACATTTTTTTCTTTAAATGTTAATATCTTCGTAACAGTAAATGATAGGTATAGGGTACTCTTAACAATGTCGACCTAGAATTTTAAGGAGAGTTCAAAAACGTAATTGAATATAGGGTGTCCTATTTAAAAAAAAGAAGTTGATGCCTGGATCAGAAAAACTGAACAACCTGTATTCAAGAAAGTTATAAAAATGAAAAATTCACGTAAAAACAAAAAACTTTCGTATTTAACTTTTTTCTCTACCTTTTATACTTTCTGAGATAAGGGGATAGAGGATCTTATTTTGGACACCCTGTACATATTAAGAAATAAACATATTTGAGAAATCATGCAACTATACCAAGATACCTAATGCATTTTATATACATACTTAGATACCTATATACTGAAACAAAAGAAGACAAGTTATTTCCTTGTAGTTCTAGTTTGCAAGAATGTATATGGCTATTTGGTAAGGCAAGCGGTTAATGGCATTAGAATATACATAATAATAAAGATGTAGATCAATACAATACCAACATTTATAAATTAGATAGGTGAGAGTTAATAGACCACCTACTTTATTTTATAAACATTGGGTCTGGACCTAATTATGGTTTATTTTAAGGTTGGTGGCATAGTTCTATCAGAGGCTAAGATACATCAGATAAAAAGTTTGTTGAAATGCAACTCTCTAAATAATCTATGTACAACAAATGGAGATCAATACTCTTACATAAAAGATTCAAGTTTTAAAAGAAAATTTTTATCGATAATAAGTGGAAACATATCTGAGAAATTGGAAACAACCTATAGTCAAATACAAATTCAACAGACACTGCTGGATAAAAAATTTTTTGAAGAACATGTTGCTAAGGTAGACAATCCAAAGTATAAATCTATGCTAAAGAAACGCGAAAAACTTCCAGCATTTAAAAAAAAAGATGAGTTGATTAAAATTATAGAGGAAAATCAAGTTGTTGTTATAAGCGGAGAAACTGGTTGTGGCAAAACAACTCAAGTTGGTCAGTTTATTTTAGATTATTATATAGAAAACAACAAGGGTTCGACATGCAAAATTGTCTGTACTCAACCTAGAAGAATTAGTGCTATTTCTGTAGCAGAAAGGGTGGCAGAAGAAAGAGCGGAGAAATTAGGAAATAGTGTTGGTTATCAAATTAGACTTGAAAAGTATGTTTTCTATTTCTGTAATTAATTATAATTATCTAATGGCTTTTCATATTTTACTTATTTATATTTTAAGTTAAAAATGTTGGAATACTTTATTTTCTGATTGTTACTTAATTCATTTTACCAGAATTAATGGTAAATTAGCTATCAGTCAAATTACTTTGCAACTGTAATACTTCTAATAAAATATGAGTTATAAATTAGATATATGCAAGGCTGTATGGCAGCTTTTTATAAGAAAATGTTTTGATCAGATATTTTCTCCTACTTTTCATCTGCAGTAGCAACTGCATCTTCTATGTAGCTGATGTAGTTCCTCTACAATACAGAGATGTCTGGTTCAATCTCTTATCTGTCAAATAATCATTGTAACGTGGTAGGTAATGTCTTTAGAGATTATTCATTGTCATCTCTAGTTGCTAATAGACACCTCATTTTTCTACTGAAATTTGAAAATCACTGATGATAATCTCTATACAGGGCGCCCTATTTCTTGACCCGTTGCATGGGTAACTTTTTTATTAGTAGAGATACAAAAACGCTTCAATGAGCAAATTAGTGCAGTTTCGTATTAGTAATTCTATGGTAAGGCGAAAAATTATATACGGGGGAAGGTTGAAAAGTTATTGACAAAAAACGAAAAATCCAACTTTTCTATTATCCCTCGTAGCTCGTTCATTTGAAGAGTTAGAGAAAAATGCTTCACATGTTTTTTGCAGTATTTTTCATGTAAAATGACATGCACTTGCTACTTTTTATATATCTCTTAAAATGGTTGAGAATCACAGTAAAATATATTTTTTTTAAATGTAATGGATATGTGGCTGTGACATTAACCGAAAGTCCCCTTTTTTCTCTTTCAGATGATATAACATAGTCCATATTTTATCCTTACAAAAGTAATAATAATCGTTGTTTTTAAAGAAAGTTTATTGTCACATCAAGAATGCTATGGATTATGGAACAAAAGAATGTTTTGAGAACAGAAATTATTAATTAATTAATTATATTGAAGTAAATGTTCGAAATGACCACTATCCTGTTGGATACATAGTAAGCAACGTTTCTGGATACTTCTTAAAACATTATTTATTGTATGTCCATGTATGCTTCTAATTGCATCTTGAATCCTGACTTTTAGATCCTCTATATCTAGAGGAGCTGTCACATAAACTTTATCTTTCAATAACCCCCAAAGAAAGAAATCTAAGCGGGTCAAATCAGGTGTTCGCGCTGGCCAGTCGATATCCATTCTATTTCCTATAACATTATCAAACTGTTCATGTAAATATTGTTTTACCTCGCGGGAATTATGCACAGGTGCTCCATCGTGTTGGAAGTATTTAAGATTTCTAAAAATATGAAGTGGTAATTCATTTAAATATTCCTCTGTTAGAGTATTCCTTAGAAAATGAAGGTAATTATTCGCATTCAAATTATCTTCGTAAAAATATGGGCCAATAATTTTGCCACAAAAAATTCCATACCACACATTTATCCCAAATTGACGTTGATTTCTTCTTTCAGAAACAAGATGTGGAATTTCTCGGCACCACATTATGTTATTATGGCGGTTAAAAATACCATTGTTGGTAAATCTACTTTCATCACTGAATAAAATCTTTTTCCAGAAGTCTAGATCCTCTTCGAATTTTGAAATGTACCATCGACAAAATGTCACCCTTCTTTGATTATCAGCTGGATATAAAGTATTGCATATGGAATAATGATAAGGCTTTAAATTGTTACCTTTTAAAATAGCTCTTACAGTTTCCTTGGAAGTGTTACAGTGATGTGCAATTTCTGCAGTTGAATAATCAGGTTTAAAATTTACATAAGCCAAAACATTTATTTCAGTGTCTTCATTGAAGTTTCTTTCATCCTTAGGCTTTGAAAAAGAACCGTATAATCGTATATTATTTTCCAGCTGTCTAAATATTCTATGATGGGGTTGTCTTCGTTCCATGTAAGTTTCAAAATAAAGATTCGCTGCAGCTTGTGCATCTAGGTTTTGGTTATAATAACAAAATAGCATATCATTTTTCTCTTCGTTGGTGTACATATTTGCAACACTATTATTTTGTATGCAGTATTAATAATAAACAATAAACTACTTAATAAAAACTAAAAATGTCACTTATGATCTGTCAATAATTAAATGCCAACTAGACGTTTTTAAAAATATCAGGAATCTTATTTTTTGTTTTATTTCCATAGCATTCTTGATGTGACAATAAACTTTCTTTAAAAACAACGATTATTATTACTTTTGTAAGGATAAAATATGGACTATGTTATATCATCTGAAAGAGAAAAAAGGGGACTTTCGGTTAATGTCACAGCCACCTATCCATTACATTTAAAAAAAATATATTTTACTGTGATTCTCAACCATTTTAAGAGATATATAAAAAGTAGCAAGTGCATGTCATTTTACATGAAAAATACTGCAAAAAACATGTGAAGCATTTTTCTCTAACTCTTCAAATGAACGAGCTACGAGGGATAATAGAAAAGTTGGATTTTTCGTTTTTTGTCAATAACTTTTCAACCTTCCCCGTATATAATTTTTCGCCTTACCGTAGAATTACTAATACGAAACTGCACTAATTTGCTCATTTAAGCGTTTTTGTATCTCTACTAATAAAAAAGTTACCCATGCAACGGGTCAAGAAATAGGGCGCCCTGTATATAGCCAATATTAGAAATATTAAATAATAAAATATGAAATAATTGCTCTTTAATTTTTTGTTTTGTCTCCTGTTTCTGATTTTAAGGTAAAATAACATTTCCAATTTACAAATTTGTTTTTTAGAAATTTGCCCAGGTTGCAAGGCTCCATATGTTTTTGTACGACTGGGGTGGTATTGAAACAGATGGAGTCAGATCCTTCTCTTAGTGGCGTATCTCATATTATTTTAGATGAAATCCATGAGAGAAACGTTGTGTCTGATTTCTTAATTACTCTTTTAAAACAAGTTTTAAGAAACAGGAGTGATTTAAAGGTAAGATGTAATAATTTTAATAAAAGAATGTTTTAAGCAGACATTCAAATTGGTGCCCATTAAATCTCAAAATATTTAAATAAAAACCTGTGGCCTGTACTGTCACTAAGTGTTTCTTATCCATTTCTCAGTCATTACCAAACAAATTTCATATAAAGTTAAACACGCTTTTTTTTAATTTTTCATTAATTTTACTGACTCACTATTTTACAATTTTAAAGTATTGTTTCTAGGTCATTTTGATGAGTGCTACTTTAAATTCAGAGGCCTTTTCCAAGTATTACAATGAGTGTCCCCATGTGAACATACCTGGTTTTACTTTTCCGGTAACTGAATACTTTCTTGAAGACATTTTACAGAAAACCAAATTTATTATTCCAGGTACAGAAGCTCCTGGTAAGTTAATACCATATAATGCATGTATATATTTGCATTATAAATTAAAAGTTGTGTTAAAACATACTATGATTAGCTGCAAAAAAGGATTGAAAACATAGAATATAATTGATTAAAATAGTTATAGTTTTGAACTAATTAACTTAAGTGTATTATTAGCCAACAATGGGCCTTTTCCGCTAAGTTGAATTTTACTATTTTACTAATATCAAACGTTATACTGGTACAGAAGTAAAGGTAGAATCAACCCAATTTATTAAAGAATTGTAATTAAGCGAAGTTATCCAAGTACAAAGTGACCGGTCTTCATGAATTGTTTCAAACTGCGCGGTTCGCTGACATCACACTCCAGTAGCCAATAAAATGTAAACAAGTTAAAGACGGCCCCACGTTGCCACATACAATTTTACTTTTTTCTTGGCAACGATTAAATTTAGATTCTGGTAATTTTGAAATGAAAATATGTATTTTTAGGTGAAATATTCTCCATAAATTATTACTAAAGTAAATCAACATGATTATTTTATAATTTATTACTTGAGCAAAACAATTTTTAGGTATTTTTCGCTAAAGGTGACAACACTGCACAATTTATGCTAGAATCAACTGAATGATGTTTGATAACTTAGGTTATAAAAGCTAACCTCCTTGTCTTAACATTGCACACTTCAACACTTAGAATGTTCATATTTGTGACGTATAAATCGTTAACCATTTCACAATCAACTCTTTGAAGGTTGTCTGAAGATATCCCTCTTCAATTTTATTCATTTTAAATCAAATTAATCAAAACACAAAACGAAAGTTAGGTTAAGCACACTTCACTTGACAGAAGACAAAATGCAGGGCAGCCAACAGACAACAACGAAGTGGAGTATGACGTCATGGTGCGTTATTTGAAATATATGGTAATTTTAACAATTTTTTCAAAATATATCTGGCAAAGAAAAAAATTTAAAAAAATACTTTTTAAGAATAACCAAGTATATATTTTATAATAAGCAAATAAAAAAAAGATGTGGAAAAGGCCCATTATTAACTAGCATTTAAATTCCTCAGCGAATACCAAGCACCGAATAGTTCTGTGAAATTACTGTTTTAGGGTTAATTTTACAATTGTAACTGAATTTGTATTGAATTGTAATTTAAATTATTAGGTATTAAATAAATAAGAACTTAGGAAGTCAACTTTCTACAGAGTGTGCAAGCGCGAAAGTTCCTGTGCAACTTCTAGCAAATTTTTTATCCGAATTTTATAGAATATTAGCCAATCCATCACTAAATTAAAACAGAATAGTCTTGAATATACATGCATGAAAGTAGAAGCATTTGGAGGTTGAAATAAGTTGCATTGAACTAACCTACTGCAGAAATTATATTCTAAAGAATAACTGACTTCTGAAAGAAATTGCTTTGTAAACTTTTTTTTTTTTGTTAGAGTCAACTGTTGATTAAAGCTGTTAACATACATTGTACAGTAACATGATATGAATGTGTCTATGAATCAGATGACTTATATTTTTTATTTAGCCAATACATTTATAAAATTCTTTGGCTCCAAGTATTTGTTGACTGTTGACTGTCAAATATGAATAGATCATTGAGAATATATACTATCATGTGCCATTGTAATTTTAAGGTCCTAATTCCTCGAAATATACACGGCGGCGATTTATTGAAAGAAACAAGATGAATAATGGGGATTTCGATGATTATATTATACCTTATGCAAGACAGTTAAACAAAGAAGGAAAATATGATGAAGCCGTTTGTAGGCAGCTGAGAAGTCCAGTATCTGAAGAAATAAATTTAGAATTAATTAGAGAACTCTTGATATACATCTGTGAAAAGGTTTGTATTTACCTATTGCGTGATACCTTGAATATTTTTTGTTTTTTTTTTTTTGTTTGAAGGAAAAAGATGATGGTGCTGTTTTAATATTCCTCACAGGGCTAGCGAAAATAAGTACCTTCCACAAATTACTCCAACAGTGTGGAAGATTTCCTGCTCACAAGTATTTAATAATTCCTTTGCACTCCATGATGCCAACAGTTGAACAAAAAGAAATTTTTAACCCACCTCCACCAGGCATGAGAAAAATTATAATTTCTACAAACATTGCAGAGACATCGATAACGATTGGTATATTATAATATAATATATATAAAGTTATAATATAAAACATTATTCATACATTAAACATAAAAGCCTAGAAATGTGCTAACAGCAAAAGATTATTATAATTAATAAAAATTATTCCTTATAGATTTCTGAATATTCACTGGGTATCATGGAAACTTTAAATTTTGTGTTTAAGAATGCTTATTTTAGGTGCTTGTATTTCAAAATTTTTAACGTTCTTCTTAACTGTTCCAATTTTTCCAAATTTCCCACTGTTTAATGGGAATTGAGTAGGTACCTATGTTCTGTGATCAGTTTTACATTTATACATTTATGCACTGCTAAAATATGATGTTCCAGTTTCACGTCATAAAATTATGACACTTTTAGGAACAAAGAGCTTTTAGCAAAATTTTCTAGTTTATTTGCTTTACTTTGTGCATTACGTAAGGATAATTTTTTATATAAATACATCATTCAAAAATATTTTCTACACAGACAGAAGTCGTAATATATTAAGTTCTATTTGTTGTGTTTCAGATGATGTTGTATATGTTATAGACTGTGGCAAAATCAAATTGTCAAATTTTGATATACCTACTAATAACCAGACTTTAAATGAAGAATGGGTAAGTTTAGCCAATGCAGACCAGCGGAAAGGCCGAGCGGGTAGAGTAAGGGCTGGTGTTTGTTTCCATTTATATAGTAAGGCAAGACACCAGATTTTACAAAAATATCAAATGCCAGAAATATTACGTGAGCGTCCAGATAATACGATTTTGACAGCAAAAATATTACAGTTAGGTAAGATGTGTAATGATAATTGAGCTTTTTTTTTTTGAAAAGATATTTCTATAAACATTTTAGTAATTTAGAAAACCAAATGTTTTAATTTTCCAAAAACCAACAGTATTTTGATTTTTTGAAACAATTATTTGTCTTAAATTCTAGAACTGATAAATGCATCTATTGCCATCAAAATTAACTCTCTCATTTCTTATTTGTCAAAGAAAAGAAAAGTAAATAGCTTTTTGGTATCATATGGATCCACCTGCCAAATTCTGAAAATTGCCCATATGTCTATGGTATATGTGCTTGATTCATACTTTTAATACTCCAAAAATGTTTCCTGAAAAGATTTATGAATTCTTAGCTAAAACTTTTTACAAATTTTATTGTACAGGTTGAGTAACTTAAGGGTATCAAAGCTATAACATTTTTAGTGCCTAAGAGCCGTTTGGCACTGTCAATAATTCTCTACAAAATTTTCAAAATAATTTTATTTTATCTACATTTCATAGTTGCATACATAAAAATAAATTACGAAGTTGCAAAAGAATTTGGTTGAGAAATTTTTAGAAATGTTCTAAATTTTAACAGAATCGACGCGAGATACTGCGCAGCGTACAAATTCTTCAGACTGGGAGCTGCCTACTCACTGCTCGATCGGCGGACTCCAAATTTACCCAACCCAAACATAACCAAACAAAACCTGTGAGCAGGGCACGGATTTCTTAAGAAATCCGTGGAGCAGGGACATCAAAGCAATAATCTGTGATATTTGTTATTTTTATATATTGTTTGTCTGAGAAGCATAATCTTATGCTTTTTGTCTGCTAAGATGTCTTGGAGTTGTCAAGAAGTGTTAGTGATGTTAAAAGAATATAAGAAATGACCAAATCTATGTAATGTTAAAAGCCTACAATATAAAAATCCTAGATTAAAAATCAAGTTAAAATCGCCATTTGTGACAAACAGCAATCGATGCTCAGGCGCATGCACAGAAATATTATTTTATATTTGAGGAAGTGGCATACATAAATTAACTAAAATTTCACATTTATTTACATAGAATTATTAACACATTTTTGTAAATAATTTTTGTGATAATTTGCAATAGTGTCAAACGGCTTTAACTCCAACAATTAAAATTGGATATATACATACAGATATAAAATAATATTATGAATCTAGAAATATAAAAATATAGATATTATTTTAAATGCAAGGCATATAAAGGTGCATTTAAATTAGAGCGAACAGATGCGAGCGAACGAATTCGGTCGTTCGTCTCTGTTCGCTCTAATATATGCAGAAACATGGACGAGTTCGTTTGCTCCCGTTTTGTTCTCCATATAAATTACGCAAGATTAAGCCAACGAATTCGTCGTTCGCTTCTATTCGCTCTAATTTAAATGCACCTTCATATGGTATATTATTACACCATTAGAGACGTTTCAATTTTTAATACAACCATTTATATCATACTTACATTTTACATTTGCATACTTACATACTTAGATTTGCACAATTGGTCTATTCAGGTCTCCAATTTAATTTGTGTTAGTTAAGTGCTAAAGAAGTTACACATTTCAGTTAATCAATCACCTTGTGTAAGGTATTGTATATGAATGTACATTATGTATATGAAGTTATTTTATGCAACTTATAATTTTTTTTTCAACGTTGGGTTAAACGTGACTGATTTTAGGAAAAATACAACCATTTTTTGAAACATTGATGGATCCTCCAGATCCCGAAGCTGTTGAGTTATCTTTGGACCTTCTTAGAAGACTATATGCTTTAGACGAGAATGAAAATTTAACACCACTTGGTTATCATCTCGCGAAATTACCTATGGCGCCACAAATAGGAAAGATGGTACTTTTTGGGGCAATATTTAGCTGCCTTAATCCTATACTGTCTGTTGCTGTTTCCTTGGATTTCAAGGATGCTTTCCAAGTACCTTTAGGGAAAGAAAAGGAGGTTGACCGAAAGAGGGTTGAATTGGCAGGAGGCTGGAGGAGTGACCACTTGCTTCTTCATAAGGTACTTGTGCTCTGCCTGTACCCTTTACCTGCATTAAATATGAAGAACCCAGTTTAAAAATAGTAATGGCGACAAAAATTACCAATACTTGCAAAATAGAAATGTTTTTATTGAAATGGTAGATGCTTTGATAAGCTTTGTAGTGGTAGTAGTGGTGTATGGGGCGGCCAAGACTTGGGAAGTAGGCCACAAGCGGGCCCTTTTTGCCTACCCCTGTCGTCCCCTACCTAACTCCGTCACCTCTTCCCTCGTCGAACCTTCCCGACCTTCTAATGTAGGTCAGAATATCGGTTTATTCAAGGGAACTAACCTCTTCCCCTTGCAGCTCCCCGGCCCCCCCAGACATCGTGTCTTAGTCTGCCGAAAGCCACACATTCTGCCAAAAAGTGGGAAGGCGTTTCGTCGCCCTCCCCGCACTTTGGGCAGATAGGGTCTCCCTCAACACCCATCAATGATATATGTCTTCTAAGCCTGCAGTGACCTGTTAAAACTCCCACCAACTGGTTTAGAGCCTTCCGGCTACGACTTAACAGCCAAGTCGTCTTGGTCTTGCTTGGCTCCACTATAAAGTTGCGAGCTCGTCTACAACCTCCACTCCTCCAGTTTTTACTTAGTGTTTCATGAGCCCAATCATTAAGAACCATGTTGACCTGCCTTTGTGTAATGCCTAAAATCGGTTCTGGTCCTTGGTTGGGTCCCTGAGATCCGAGTGGAGCCAGTTCATGGGCCCTTTCGTTCCCTGGGATACCACTAGGCCCTGGTACCCATACCCATTGATAAGCTTTAATGTAATACCAAATATCTACTATTTTTATTAGTGATGGGCATAATCGAATGATTCTGACAATCGAAAAATCGTCACTCGAGTGAAATTAATAATCGAATGATCGCTCGAGTGATTTTCTTCCGAGTGATGACGTCACATTCCTGGTTTGAAAACAACGCTGTTGTCTCTGGCTGGCACTCGTCATTCGAGCGATCGCCGTTCGTTACATGTTACATTGAGATTGACGTTGACGATTGATGATTCGGCCGGCATTCGGCATTGGGGTATGACATTTCACTCGAAGTGAGACATAAGTGACCTAACATAAGACAAACAAAAACGGATCGGCGGGTGCAGTACTCAATAATTACAAGGTTGACTATAAATTATTTTTTATTATTTATTTTAATTTATAATAACTCTATGAAAGTAGAAAAGAAAAAAGCATGTATGAAAAAGCTCAACACTACGCAACATACAGGAGTGGTTGAGCGTACTTAATTATACACGTAACGTTGTTCCGTATATAATCTGTGCTCATCGTTCGTCCGTTCGTCGTTCGAACGATGATGGTAGTATAAAATCTCAATCTCAGTAACATACACAAATACAACGAAACATGTTCGGAAATTCCTTAGATTGGTATTAGATATAGGATAGGCCATTATTAAAATCGAGGCTCTAAAGGTGTAATGCTAATTTACAATATTTATTTATTATTTATTTACGTACCAGCTAGGTACGTAGGTACCTATACATGTGTCTGTTACTTGACATGCCTAGGTAGGTATTCGAAACATAAAATGAATGTTTATAAATGTAATGTAGTATAAAATTATAAAATCTCAATCTCAGTAACATACACAAATACAACGAAACAACCTATCGCTCGCACAGAAAAATTGTTAGAATGATTTCGTAACCACTCGAAATATCTCGATGATTTCAATAATCGAATGATCGATTATTTTTCACTCGAGCGATCCCATCACTAATTTTTATGACAAATTCATTTAACATTTTTCTTTTTTTTTAGACAGTTTTTACAAAACTTTTGTATCTTGTGTAACAAATTAGATATGGAAATATAGCATATATTCTAAACCAATTAGTATTAGTAGTATTTCATTAAAATTTTAAGTATTATTAGCATTACACTTCAAATTTCAAAATATGAAAATAAAAAAGTAGAGCAGAACCAAAAAGAATAAACTAATAAGAGTTTTTACAACCAAATTTCTATCTTTGTCACTATGCACCAGGTGCATAGAATTTGAGTGAAAAATAATGCACTCTGCGCAAGTTATACTAAATTTATGAGACTGGTTTAATCTTCGTCATATCGCACATCTAGTTATCTTTCTCAGTGACACACAAATGAGTGAAATAGAAAGTGAGAGAATAATATATACACTATTTGAAGGAGATGCCGAAAACAACTACTCCACGGGCAATATGCGTCTCGATCGCTCAACCCAGAGGTCGTGGGTTCTAATTCCCACTCCACCAACAATTTTTAATTAAATTGTTTGCCCGTAGATCAAGGCTTATTCGCAGGGATAGCTTGACAATTATGCCTGGCGATGGCCTAGGATGGGAAGAATGTCAACTTGGTGTTAATGTGAGAGATTAAAATCAGTTGATGTTTGACTTGTCCCCCTAACTAATGAGGTTTTCCAGGTTTCCCTCATTCCAGCACTGAATGGTGGTTAGGGCCTACCAGCGTAAGTCGTTCCTGAGGCGCAAATGCGGCCCGCGAAATAATAATATGCCGCCCCCTCTCCTACACAAGTCTCTAGACTTTCGGGCTAATCCTTGTGATTAGAATGAGGGTTAGAGATATTATTATTATATTATCGTTCATCGAGAACCAGACACTGACTGGTTTCGCGCTTATTTTGCACTCATCAGAGTGTCATAGGTAGTGGACTCGATGAGTGATGTTGCGACGTGATTGCCTAATGGGCATCGTGAATTTTAGTAGTGGTGAGGAACACACCGTAGTGCCCTCTTTGGGTCTGTGCTACTATCTGTCTGACAATTATTATTATCAAATTGTACTCTAATTGTACAAACAACTAGTTGTTTTCGGCATCTCCTTCAAATAAATAAGTCTTCAAATAAATATTGTCTTCCTTAAAGACAATAGAGGTCACTGCTGTAATGACACCTGCGGAAAAGCAGGTCGTTATCTGTCTGTCAATTTGACAATAATTGTCAGACAGATAGTAGCACAGACCCAAAGAGGGCACTACGGTGTGTTTCTTACCACTACTAATATATACACTAATTGCCCATCTTGCTGCCAGGTCAGGGATTCGTTTTTCGTGTTACTTCATTACTTCTATTTTATTTTTGTTGTTAACTATTGGATTGAATCATTTGGAAGCTTCGAGTGTCCCGGTGTTTGAGAGCTTGTATTAATTGTATTATAAGTTATCTTGCGTTATAAAAGTTATATAAATATTGTATCAGTCTCAGACACGGCGTAGCTGGTTCTGTGCTCCAGTCCTATCCGAAAGACAGTGTCAAATGTTCATTTTAATGAATGAAATGTTTAGATTTATGTGTGCGCCTGGTGCATCAGAAATCATCGAAAAAACGAAACTTGGGAGATAGGATATTACATTAAGTGAATTATCTTTTAGTTTATTCTCTTTGACAGAACTATTTCTAATTTCACATATTATTCCTATTTTAGGCATTGGAAGAATTCGAAACATCCAGTAACCCAAGACAATTTTGTCGGGAGTATTTCCTAAGTTCCTACACCTTAAAACTACTTCAAAAAATGAAAAGAGATTTCATGGGTCACCTACGAGATCTCAATTTTGTGTCTGATACAGATCCCAAAAATGATATTAACAATATAAATTCTGGTAATTTAAGCCTAGTAAAAGCAGTGATATGTGCAGGATTGTATCCCAATGTAGCTACTATTGTGTAAGTAAATTTTTTTTAGTTAAATACTAAATAGTAAATCACGAACAAACCAGAAACAACCAACTTTTTACATTTCACATTAGATATATACTTATAGACATACAATAATTATCATGTAGGTTATGATGGAACATAAAGTCGATCTAAAATGTTTTGCAGTTGTTTGTTGATGTTTTCTTGTCAATGCACTATCAAAACTTTTTAGATCCACTTTAGAACTTGGTAAATTGAATCTGCTATAATAACATGCACGTTAGCACTAGGAACAAGCCAATCAGTCCAACCCCATATCATATTCATAAATTTAACATACGGCCGTTATGTTTCGATAACTTATAAAGATAACATGTTTCATAATGTGCAAGCACAAAAGTCGTACAGGGTATCTCCGAATAACGTGGGCCTTTATACTGCTTTTATCACTTTTTCATAACAGGTACAAAGTCGTGTATGTTCGTATGAAGGAAATAGCTTAATATGTGCTTCTTATGCAAGACAAGAATAATCCGCCAAGATGTTACAGAACTAGTGATGTAAAATACCTGGGTATTTATTTTCAGGGGTAAATACCTCGGGTATTTACCCAAAATTGGGTATATTGCGGGTATTTAAAAAAAATAAGTGAAAAAATAGTTTAATGAATAGTTAGTATACAGTATACCACATACCGCATACGCATCATATCATACGGTATGATTATGATGCATATGCGGTGTTACTATTATATTATGTTAAATTCACGGATATATTATTATTCATCTGAATCTGGTTCTGATTCAGAGGAAACATGGGCCATAGGAATATCTACTTCGCTGTCTGATCCACTTTCAGAACCAGAACTTAAAATAATTTTCTTTTCACCCTTTGATTTTGCCAGTTATTGGATTTAGATGTAGATGGTAATGAAACATCTTCTATCTCTATTACTTTATCTTAAACTTCAGGCAGCGCTACATTCTCCTCACATTTTGTTTTATTTACGTTATTGTTTAACTTCCAATTGTGAGATAGATAGCTAATTTTTGCAGCTCTTTCAGTAGTTACTCTATTTTAATGAAATAAAACCAATATTTTAATACGAAATAAAAATAAAAGTATATTAGACAGGCACTTGCAAAAACACTACAAAGTGAGGTTATGATATGACGGCTTACGGTTGACATTTCTCATATACTAAGTATTCTTTAGATAGCCAACTTCCGTGGTAAAATTTCAGCAGATAGTAGCTCCCTCTACTGTCCACTTGATTTCCTAGCAATTTTACGCTAATTTGCTTATTTATTATAAAATACCCAATATTTGGGTAGGTAAATATAATTTGGGTAAATACCTAGGTAAATACCCAAATTTTATTTACCTACCCATTGGGTAAATACCCCAACTACATCACTATACAGAACCATAACAAACTAGAGTTTAGAGTTAAAGCGACAATAGATTTGATGTTTATTCAAATAAAATAAAAAGCCTAGTTTGTGTATTTGTGTGAATAAATTATAGTTTAAATTATGGAAGGAAAAAGGGAAAATAAAACAATAACGGCCCAATATGAACAATTACTACAATTTATTTAAGAAAATATGTAATCACCAGTAAAACAAAAACCGTCTGAGATGGGGAATATAAAAATTCTGTGAAAGAAATTTGCAGATTAAGTTAACTGTTTAGGATTAGGTCCAGTCAAAACTGCAGACCAATGGAAAAAGGTAAAAGGCGTTACAGAAATCGTATGCGTGATTTATTTTTGTACATCATTATGTATTACAAAATATTATTATATTTATGTAAAATATGATCTGACATAATTAAAATAATTCTTGGAATGCACGTCACCTTGTTTTTATGAGTTTTTTTGTAGTATTTTTCGAACAATCAAAATAACTTAGTAATATTTTCATCTAGCAAGAAAAATGGAGCAGCACTATCTCGTATAATACGTCTCTGTACTTTTTGATGGTGCCATAAATAAACATACCTTTCATTAAAAAATACGAAAGGTGCTGTAGGTATACATTGTAATACCTTTGTTGCCACTCATGAATTTCTTGCATTAAAACTAAATTTAATATCCCATCAAAAGCCATTTTTTAGATCGGACACGTTTTGCACTTAGCGACCCTCACATGCAATTAAAATTAGTCACTTGTTATCATAACATAACCAATACAGAGATTTCATAAATGCCCAAAAGCCAAAAAGTATAATAACATGCATGATAAACAAATGTCTATTTTTCTGAGGATACATAGTATGAAATTTGAATATAACATAATAGATTCTCCAAGACGAACTTTAACATGCACGTTACTGTAATATAAGTGATACACAGTCTGGCTGAATAACAATCCATTTACCTTAGCAAAAGAAACATATTATACAGGGTGTCCACCTAGTGCGCGTAAGTCCAATATCTGGGTTAATAAAAGAGATAACTTAATTTTTTTTTCTACAGGGTTGTCTAATATCCCGAGCTGCACAAAATGAAAATATATTTACATATTCAGAGTGTTCAGTTTTTCCTGGACAGGTACCAACCTCATTTTTTTAAATGGAAACCTATATTTTTTATGGCATTATCGAATTCTACGTAAAAAATTAGTGGGACTTTGTGCATAACACTGCTATTGAAATATTGATAGTTTTCGAGATATTTGGCTTTTAATTTTTTTTTCTTATGTTTCGTCACTTCTAATAGTTGACATAATTATGGTTGTATGACATCTAGAAATTATTTTTTTTCAGAAATTGTAGAGTGAAGATGGCTCTTTCGAAAAACGTATCAAAAGTTGACCTGCGATATACAGGGGGCAACAGAAATCGTGCCAAACCTGATGGTTTAAAATTTAAAAAACCTCGACTTTTTCAAATGGAACACCCTGTGTTTTATGATTTCATTAGATGCCTTTCTGTAGACTCTACAATTTTATAATAGCTTTCCCTATACCTAAGTTGCGTAGTTTTTGCAAAAAACCCACTTTTATGAAAAATACCCGATTTGCGCACTCCTTTGACGGAAAAAATATTGTAAGGCTATTTATTTTTATAAAATGTATTAGTTTACACTTCTTAAAATAAAAATAACTGAAAAATTTAGATAATTTCAGTTTAATAAACAAGTCTTTATGGAAAGTTACCATTTATTTGTAAATAAAAGTAAAAAATCATAAAAGCTCTACATGTAATTAAGAATTAGCAAAACTGGCGTATGCGTTAGAAGAAGCATACGCATTTTTATTCTGGACGTTTTCTTGTGGGGTTATATCAAGGAGCGAGTATACGAAGTACCACCCACGGATATGCAAGACTTGAAAGAAAAGATCCAAAATGAGTTTCTAACCATAACGCCCGAAATGTTAAGAAATGTTCACATTAATTTTCGTCGTAGATTAATGCTTTGTGTTGAAAACAACGGTGGACATTTTGAGCATTTACTTTAGGTTAGCTTGCTTGTATGAGTATTGCGTATCCTTTTTTCAATACTCTATGTATATTCATCCATTTCACTAATAATTTTTCTAACTACGGTAACACCGTTTGGTTTTCAATATGATACGTATGAAACTTCTTCAATATCTTATTTGTCGAGCTTTTGAAAACTCCAAGATTTCTACTGATTTTCTGATACTAATATTTTTGGATTTTCAACAGCAGAAACCACAACATTAAACTAAATATTATCGTTGTTACTCCCATGTCTCCTGGTAGTTTTCTCATAATTCCCATTTGCTGTTCTTTCAAATCTTTCTTTCACATTTTCAAAACAGTCAGCACGTGGGAATCTCTATAAATACGTGCTGCTAGCAAATAATTCCCATGAACTTCTTCTAAAGCATACGCCAGTTTTGCTAATTCTTAATTACATGTAGAGCTTTTATGATTTTTTACTTTTATTTA
This sequence comes from Pogonocherus hispidulus, assembly GCA_963924545.1. Lineage (NCBI taxonomy): Eukaryota > Metazoa > Arthropoda > Insecta > Coleoptera > Cerambycidae > Pogonocherus > Pogonocherus hispidulus. The sequence goes on along the minus strand of OZ004698.1, from coordinate 41,738,753 downwards.
CAAATAAATGGTAACTTTCCATAAAGACTTGCTTATTAAACTGAAATTATCTAAATTTTTCAGTTATTTTTATTTTAAGAAGTGTAAACTAATACATTTTATAAAAATAAATAGCCTTACAATATTTTTTCCGTCAAAGGAGTGCGCAAATCGGGTATTTTTCATAAAAGTGGGTTTTTTGCAAAAACTACGCAACTTAGGTATAGGGAAAGCTATTATAAAATTGTAGAGTCTACAGAAAGGCATCTAATGAAATCATAAAACACAGGGTGTTCCATTTGAAAAAGTCGAGATTTTTTAAATTTTAAACCATCAGGTTTGGCACGATTTCTGTTGCCCCCTGTATATCGCAGGTCAGCTTTTGATACGTTTTTCGAAAGAGCCATCTTCACTCTACAGTTTCTGAAAAAAATAATTTCTAGCTGTCATACAACCATAATTATGTCAACTATTAGAAGTGACGAAACATAAGAAAAAAAAATTAAAAGTCAAATATCTCGAAAACTATCAATATTTCAATAGCAGTGTTATGCACAAAGTCCCACTAATTTTTTACGTAGAATTCGATAATGCCATAAAAAATATAGGTTTCCATTTAAAAAAATGAAGTTGGTACCTGTCCAGGAAAAACTGAACACCCTGAATATGTAAATATATTTTCATTTTGTGCAGCTCGGGATATTAGACAACCCTGTTGAAAAAAAAATTAAGTTATCTCTTTTATTAACCCAGATATTGGACTTACGCGCACTAGGTGGACACCCTGTATAACAGTCTCATGTTATTTTTTCTATCATATACCACATGATGTTAAAAGGTTAACCATAATATTATACCATTCAGTGTAAATTATATTTTCTAGTGCTTCTTAAACATTTATGTTTTATAATACTTTCAATTTTACAGAAACAGAGGGAAACGGAATGTTATACGAGCAATGGGAAATAGAAAAACATCCAAAATTCATCAAAAGTCTGTCTTAGCTAGGGTTACATCTTTCGACTGCCCTTTGTTGGTTTATTGGCTGAAAATGAAAACATTGTGCGATTTTATATTTGATGCATCTATGGTGCATGCATTACCTGTTATATTTTTCGGAGACAAATTTAAATGTTCCATGAAGGACGGCAGACATGTTATAAGTATAGGTAACGCATTAACTTTTAAAGTAGAAGAACCTACGGCTGAAGTTATTAGTGAACTGAGAAAGAGACTGAACATGTTCTTAGAGTACAAAATTACTCATCCTGGGGTTGTAGACTGGACTCAGAACAAAGGTGAAGTCAATGTTCTCAGGTAAGTTTTTTACATTTTTTTTTTTTTTTGAAATGGGATAATTTCTTTATTTTTGATAATGTTTAATAATTCGTATTGTTCCTGCGTGTTCATTGCCATCGCAGATCGCAAATGTATTATAGAATAATATTATAGTGATATACCCAGTTCAGTATGCAATAAATTAAAGAATAACTAACATTTATATTTATACACTGCAACGCAAAATTAAAGGATATTAATTTTTGTCTTCTGATTTAAATTTCGAATAATTTAAAAACTGACTGGCCGATTTTCAATATATTTTTTTTAACTCATAGCTACATCCTTTGATTTTTAAGTTATTAATAGCTGAATATTTTATTTTGACGCAATTTAATTATACAGGGTGAAATAGAGGAGTATGTTTTGATAAGGGATATTTATTTGAAATATGCCGAGTAGACGACAGCTGTCTGACTGACATTTTCAGCTAAATTGACAGAATAAAGGTTTACCTACATGCTAGTTTTTGAAATTTCTCCCTATCTTGAATAGTTTCGGAATTATGATTTTTTTTCCAACTTGCTGTATTTCTATTAAAAATAATTTTTGTTCGTTATCTAGCCAATCTAGCTGATATCTAATATCAGCTTAGATTATTACTACGGAATTATTGCTATGGTTACTGTGCACCTTTATGTCATTCTGTCTGACAAAAATTAAAAATGCCTCGACATAAATAATGAGTAATACAGATTTCTAAGCAAACAACTTTTTTATTGCCCCAGGCGCAAGAAACTAAAACAAAGAATTAAGTAATTATCCAACAATTTAATAAAAATTAATAGCGGGTATGACCTCCGTGAACTTGAAGCACATGCTCAACCCTTCTATGCATACTTGTAATTAAGTTATCCAAAGCATCTTGTGGTAAATTTTGCCATAAAACTGGTAAAACTTCTCTAAGCTGCCGGAGATTCTCTGCAGGTGGCTCATGTCGATGTAATGTCCGTTGTAGCATATCCCAGGCATGCTCAATTAGGTTTAGATCGGCGGAAACAGGTGGTAGCCTGAGGTGATTAATACCATTATCTTCTAGCATACGAATAACGTTTTGTGTTCTGTGGGGAGGAGCATTATCATCCAAAAAAATAAAGTTGTCTCTAATTAAGTTATCCAAAGCATCTTGTGGTAAATTTTGCCATAAAACTGGTAAAACTTCTCTAAGCTGCCGGAGATTCTCTGCAGGTGGCTCATGTCGATGTAATGTCCGTTGTAGCATATCCCAGGCATGCTCAATTAGGTTTAGATCGGCGGAAACAGGTGGTAGCCTGAGGTGATTAATACCATTATCTTCTAGCATACGAATAACATTTTGTGTTCTGTGGGGAGGAGCATTATCATCCAAAAAAATAAAGTTGTCTCCTATTTGGTGAGCTAGGGCAGCTACTATACCATGGATAACATCTTGTGCATAAATTTCACCATTCATTGTCTGCTCACAAATATACAATGGTGAACGACGCCCAAGAGCTATTCCAGCCCATACCATTATGGTTCCACCACGAAAAGGGTACACTTGTTGAACACTTCCCAAGTGGCGAGGTGTGCCCCTTGGTCTCCACTTTCGAACTCTCCTAGAGTCACTGTGTAGACCAAAGCGGGACTCGTCACTAAAAAGGACGTTGCGCCATTCTGCTACCCAGTTTACGTGTTCAGTTGCCCATGCTATCCTAGCACGTTTATGTCCCATTGTTAGTGGCAAGCCTCTCATTGGTCTACGACAAATTAAATTTGTTTCTTTAAGCCGTCTTCTAACAGTGTCTCTAGATATTTCAAGGTCAGCAGCAGCAGTTAATCTTTGTCGTATTACTGTTGAAGAGCTTTCTGGTCTCCTTCTAGCCACCAAAGAAAGAAAACGGTCTTGACGTCTCGTAGTTTTTCGTTTTCGACCTTAACCTGGACGTCTTGAAGCCAAATTTGTTTCATTAAATCTTGTTGCTAGCCGACTTACTACACTTCGAGAAACATGAAAACGGTCCGCAACATCAACTTGACGCATACCAGCCTCCAACATTCCAAGAGCCCTACTTACTTCCTCGGGACTTAAATAACGTCGAGGCATTTTTAATTTTTGTCAGACAGAATGATATAAAGGTGCACAGTAACCATAGCAATAATTCCGTAGTAATAATCTAAGCTGATGGCTAGATAACTCACAAAAATTATTTTTAATAGAAATAGGTACAGCAAGTTGGAAAAAAAATCATAATTCCGAAACTATTCAAGATAGGGAGAAATTTCAAAAACTAGCATGTAGGTAAACCTTTATTCTGTCAGTTTAGCTGAAAATGTCAGTCAGACAGCTGTCATCTACTCTGCATATTTCAAATAAATATCCCTTATCAAAACATACTCCTCTATTTCACCCTGTATAATTAAATTGCATCAAAATAAAATATTCAGCTATTAATAATTTAAAAATCAAAGGATGTAGCTATGAGTTAAAAAAATATATTGAAAATCGGCCAGTCAGTTTTTAAATTATTCGAAATTTAAATCAGAAGGCAAAAATTAATATCCTTTAATTTTACGTTGCAGTGTATATGTAATAGTGTGAGAATATTTTTGTTTTTTCTTCAAAATGTTATCCTATAGCAAATTCAATTATTGCAACTATTATTATGATTGGTGGCTTTTCAGACCATAGTGAACAAATGTGATGAACATTTATATTTTATTTTATAGAGCTATAATGGAACTTATAACAAGTGAGGAGATTGGAGATCCATTTGACGTAATTGATGATGATGATATTGATTTTTCTTTCTCTGACTGAGTTGTTAAAGTTGTGCAAAACCTTGAACTATTCTTTTATCAATTAATTTATAATCTAATAATTTAGAGGTACTTGTGATTTTATGTCTACTTATCAAGTTGCTTATTAGTTTTGTTCAAGCATCGGGAAATAGTCACGAATTGTACGACATATGCTCAGTTGGTTTTAATCGCATTAAAACGCAACTGTGTGTGTGCTTTGCAGTTCACAACTAATTCTAACTAATGCTTGAACAAAGCTGTTATACTTATATTTTTATAAGTATTCATAGTATTAATGTTTTGGTTCTCTCCCTGTTATTTTTCAAAATAAATGTTTCATTTTTGAGATTAAAATAATAAAAAAATATTTCTGTGACTGATATATTGTATGTTTCTTAAGTGGTTTTATTAAAAAATTAGTTTTATCTTATACAAGTATTGTGATATTTTAAAGACCGGAAATGAATGATTTGGTTCGGTACGGAATCTGCGCAGTTCCGTTTTATGATGGAAGTCGGCATGTTGCTTGGAGCTTCGGACAACATACCATGAAGTGACACGATATTTATGAAAGTTCAATAGTATACCGCGTTTTTTTCATACACTCTTTAACTTTTACTTCAAAAAAAGAAAAACAGACAATGCAGTTTATATGTAACTTGTTTGCAATTTATATGTAAGTAGAGCTGACCTTATATGTAACTTGCATGCTTTGTATATAACTTATACAACATTTACTCAATGTGCAAACTCCTCACCATATTGAGACGCCATGTTGTAGTCACAGAAACCGTATGAATGGTAATATACTATTTCCATTCTATAGCCTTTATTTTTGTGACTCCAAGTGACATACTATTTCTCCGAGCATCAAAATTAAAACTGTAATTCTTAGACTCTTATGCTTGTATAAACAGCGATCTGACACGACGTTAAATTTCAAACTAATGGTAATGGTAAATTAGAGGTAAAAAATTTAAAAATTCACATCTGGTTAGGTGTATTTTATTTATCAGATCTTTGTGGTAATTTTTGTTTTATAGTTTTTCATGGTTTTAGAACATTTTGTGCATTTCATCCGTTCAACTGTTTTATTATCTTCAGCATATTATACACATACCTACTTCAGGCTACGGAAAATAGAAGTGACAAATTTTTTGTCTCTTTCAATCAATGATTTTGAATAATATTTTCAAATAATGAAGTCTATTTTCACCATTTTTGTTCGGTAAACAAACAGAACATCTACGTAGTCAAAACAAGTAATCAAGTCATGTTAGGTGTGTACGGATATAGGTTAGGTATGTTATAGTATAGGTTATGTTAGACCCTCAAACAAATAGTTAGAAAATTATCAAAAACAAATTATTAGAAAATATTATAAAACTGGTTTTAATGTAACCCTATCTGTAATATATACATTTGTACGTATCAAATCATTTCAATATACTTTGATAAGTGTTGGCACCATATAAATATAATACCTCTAAGTGTGTGTAGTAAAATAGTTAAATATAATGTCAACCTACTTAATTCTTCTACACTAAATTTTTATTTCAATAATATAGCACGAAGTAACATAGAAGGTAAATCCACTAAAATAGATACATAAACTGAAAGAAAATTAGAGGTAAGTGTAACAATTACCTACTTGTTCTTTAAAAGTGTATTAAACCATATCCTATAAAAACGTCACATTGGCATCTAAATTTTGTTTGGATATCACCAGTTCTTTTCTCTTGTAACTATCTAATATGAAGGTTGTTTTACAAGTTCTTTGAAATACCGAAGGAGACGCTTCCTCAAGAGATATGAAGAAAATTTCATACGAAGTTGTTTCTTATTGTAGCTTAGTGTCTACACAGCATTAAAGATTTTAAATTGTAGTAATATACACCTTAGTAGAAGGTCATTACCGATTTTTTAACTTTTGACGTTTGGCCGGGTAGTCACTATTATTGTGCTCTGTCGGGTAGTCTTGTGCTCTGGGCCGGGTAGTCACTGCTCCTCTGGATTATTTAAGTATATAATATGAAATTCGTTTGCGCAGCATCTCCTTCAATATTTCAGGTTACTTAGCAAACACCCTGTATAATACATATGCCAATATTTACTTTATTCACTGAAACAATAATTCTTTAACAAATTTTACCTGAAGCGAATGTTTTATTGAAATAAAATAGGTATTGTTTATTTTAGATAATAACACATTTACATTGGACCCACAATAAAGTTCAAGTTCTATTAAAGTTCAAGTCTTACCAAAGTTCAATAAAGCAATCGATTTGGCGTTAAAATTTTGCGAAATTAAGTCCAAAACTTCATGACTACCATCCGAAAATTCCTTAATAAGCTAAGCAGTCTTTATTCGCAAAATTATATATAATTTTAACATATTTAAATTTAAACCAGTGATGGTCTAGAATATATTGAAATATAAAATCTTTTTCAGAAATTATAAACATATTCGCTTGTGAAATTCTGGCACAAAAAATTCTGATATTCTAACTTATCTTACTTCAAGGCCCAAGTAAAGTCAAAACATATCTACAGTATTTGTAGTGGCGAGATACAGTGAAATACACTGCAGTGCCCTCTTTGGGTCTTTGCTACTACCTGTCTGACAATTATTGTCTAATTGACAGACAGATAACGATCTGCAGAAAGCAGATCTCCTTCCAATATCTACAGTATTTTCCGTGTGATTTTTTTAAATATCCATTAAGGCCGTTTGTGACCTTATGATATTTTTTCAATAATTCTTATTGAAAATAATTTCATAATGAATATCCATCAATTGCAAACAGTAAATTTATGTATAAATTTTTCAAAGAAATTTTTTTAGAAATTATTTTCAACATGTTCTATTTTCTCGCTGAAATCGACGCGGATATCTGCGCATTGCACAACTTTCGATTATAGTCAGCTGTTTGAGTTAGACTTGATGATTAACCATGATATAATCATGATGATTAACGATAACGAATAGGGAATAGGAAATAACCTCAAACCTCAACTTAAATTAACTTTATCTATGTGCGTGCATATGTGTTTTGTTTGTAATGTACCTTATTATTCTGATCTCAGGATCAAAAAATCTCAGGATCGGGACCTATATCTTAAACTTATGAAAAATAACAACAGATGGTGCTGAAACAAGAAGCTTATTGCGATTGCGTATAAATGAAAAATGGAAAATAATTTACAATTTTCAAAATAATATTTTTAAAAATGCACAAAGAAATTTTCTGTGAAATTATCTAATAAATATCGTGAAGTTACAAACGGCCTTTAGGTTGTTATATTAGGTTGTTAATTGATGTCGCGATTTTCCATGGCTTCATGCAATAGGTACCCATTTAATGTTTTTAAACAATTAATCTTCAAACGTATAAAATTAAATAATTAAAATAGAAGAAGCTGATTATTTACGTAGAAATATATTATTGATAGAATATACTTTTCATAAAAAAAATTGTAATAATTTTAAATTGCCCACGTAAGTGTGAAAACCATCTGAAACTTTTAAAAGGCACTGTTTTGACTGAGATTAGTTGGGGAGTCTATACCTATTGTCATAGTTTAAAAAATTAAAACTATATGCTACTTATTGTTATACATAATATAGCAGAAACAGCTATCAAACGCTATCTTTACAGCTTGAATTTTTTTAATAATATATAGACCACATATCTATATAACGGTTTATTATTGTTACTATTTAAAATAAAAAAGTTAATATTCATGCTTTAGTATTTGATTAATGATAGTTAATTCCTCTCCCGTAAATATTTACTAATTCGAACTAAATTTGCGTCACTATAATTTTATGAATATAAAATAACTCAAGGTGAAAAAGTGGTGAATATACTTAAATTCTTATCAAAACATTTCATTTACTAGACAAGCATTATACTGCCAAAGTTATTTTTATCTCGGATCATTGAACTTGATACAAAACTGGGATTAAAAAAATAACGTCTATTTATTGTTTCTACAGCTGATAATTTTTGTCGAAGTACCTAAATAAGTGCCCAATTATTTATATGACTACTATCTTTTATCAATAATCGGTGTTAGAACCATAAAATAAACAATATTTTGGGAGAAAATTTCACGTACCTATCAACCATATTAAATAATTTTGCTTAAAAAACCAATACAGTATGAAAAAATTTGTGGTAAGGTTTATGACTTTTTGAGATTATGGTGACTGTGACAACTTCATGAACTATATGACAATCATATTTTGAGTATATGATCAAAGTTTACAGAATAAATATACAGTTATATCACGGACGGTAGAATTCTTTGTAGCCCTTTGGAAGTTCGCAGGTCAAAGCGGTGCCGACACATCATTGACCAGACATTTGGAGACATTTACGGGGCAAGTCGCAGTGTTCCGCCAGGTGTGAACTTCGCGGTTTCAATACCGGCATTGTTCCGAATACGCACAAAAAAAAGGGAATTTTATGAAAGTTATAACAAATATTTTTTATATTCTGGTTAATAGATGGGCTCTTTTTTTTATAAAATCATGAAATTGTTTCTATTAATAAATATTTATTACAGTATATTTTACAGTAACCTAAAAAAGCAACAACCTAATTATACCGATTTATGTCGACGCAAGTAATTGTCCAATTCTAAAACTAATTTAACACAAATATTTATTTTCCAAAACATTCAGCTTCCTAAATTTAGCATAACGAAATCAATAATTAGAGAATAAATCACATAAGCGATCTCTGAAAGTCTCAGACTTCCGGGCTAATCCTTGTGATTAGAATGAGGGGTAGAGATATTATTATTATTATTAAGATGCTTCAAAACAGATATATGTGGCAACTTTATAAATTTTATGTTTTCTAATATCTTGATCGGCAATTTTTAAATAAAGAAAAGTAAATACGAATCCCAGTTTATAAGGAAACAAAGTAACTTTTATAGTCACATAATATAATTATCAACAATATTAATAACATCAAATTATCTTTTTTTTTTAATTGTAAAATTATTTTTATTTATTGGTGGCTTTATTTTTTTAAGGTTTATTTAGATATTTTGCTAATTTTAGGTAACTAATTTAAATGTTTAAATCCAAATCTGTATACTTGCGTGTACATTGATTATTATTACAAACAAACAGACTACCAGAAACAACTGCAATTAATGATAGCTTTGATAACAGAGTTACCAGAGTAATTCAATATTCGCGGAGTATTAAAGCTAGGAAAGTAGTTGTTTCTGGTTGCCTTATTTCCTATTTGTAATAATAATCAATCTATCCGCGAATATACAGATTTCAATTAAAATATTGAAGTTATGTAACGACTAAAGTTGGCGAAATACCTAAATAAACTTTTAAAAAAATCAAATTATCTTCTGTTAATTCAAATTCTACGTATATTAGAAATACCTATGTAGACTTTGGTTTGGAAAAATGATAATCCACTTCCACGCTTTGTCGTGCAACCATCTACTGAACAATACCAATTTCGCTTCACGTTTTTGGTCTACTCTGTACAAATCACCACTAACTGTTCGTAACGAGAACCTGACACACTGTGTATACGCTCTCCACGGTTGATCAGCAGAAAGGGATAAACAAATGTATCCAGGAATTAAAAATTTTCCGAAAATTTTGAAAATTTTTAATTCTTGGATAAATTTGAAATTAGTATCAAACGATAGCTTATAAAAAGTTAAGATAGGAATGTGCAAACCGTTTTGCTTGATCTCAAACCGTTTAGATTTTACAGGGTGTCAAAGTTGCAAAAATGTCAATATTCACCCGTCAATATTTCAAAAACAGTTTAAGTTAGGTATAGGGAAGGCTGATGAAAGTCCTACTAAAATCAAGGGTTTACTTCGAAAAAGCAATAAAAAATATATATTTCCATTTAGAAAAACGAAGTTGGTACCTGTCCAGGAAAAACTGAACACCCTGAATATGTAAATATATTTTCATTTTGTGCAGCTCGGGATATTAGACAACCCTGTAGAAAAAAAAATTAAGTTATCTCTTTTATTAACCCAGATATTGGACTTACGCGCACTAGGTGGACACCCTGTATAGAAAAATAATATTTTTGTGTATTTTAGGCGTCATGCTTATTGACAATAATTTTATGTCTTGATAAGAATTTTGTAGTCACAGTATAATTGCAAAAATATAATATACTTTATATAATATACTATAATAACTATTGTATTAATGGTATTTCAGTATAATTTTATTTGTCCTAGCATTGTAATATTTATGCTTCGCAAAGGTTTTTGACTTTTATTCTTTATATTATACACTATAAATGTTTTCAACTGTTCTTAGAATCGAATAAGTCTTCTGAAAATCCTTAATATTAAATATCACCATGTATAAATAAAATTAGACATACCGATTTCGTACCTAAAAGAGATGTTTTTTTTATATGTATGTCTACATATAAACCCGGAGCTCGGTGTCCGAGCGGTTAAGACGTCTGGTTTTTAATCGTTATCCGCGGTTGACGACGGTTCGAATCTCACTGTGGTCAACTTTATCTAATTGCTCCAATATTAAATCTGTGTGTATAAGGCTGGTAGCGTTCTTAATATGCAACTAGTACTACAACATCACTGTATAAATGGCTAACAACCTACTGTACACTTTATTTAATAAGGTTTTCCAGGTTTCCCTTATTCTCGTACTAAATGGTAGTTAAAGTTATAACATCGTAAGTCGTTCCTGGGCGCACTCGCGGCCCGTAAAATAATAATATGCAGCTCCCATACAAGTCTCTGACTTCCGGGCTCATCACTAAGATTAGAATGAGGGATAGAGATATTATTATATATATCTACACATGTCTTGATATACAGCTCTAGATATTCCTTGAATATCCTTTAGATACCCACTGGCCTTAATATGGACATCCTGGGATGCATATTTGATTGATAATTCTGTAGTCCCATCGTTGAGCCTATCGGGATAATAATGCAGGATTAAGTATAGTTTGAGGTCATTATATAATCATAGGATAGGTACAATATGAGCGTAAATATATACAGTATGTACTGAAATTGTCAATTTAAAATTACAGCAACCCAAAATTTAGAACATGGTACAAAACCTCCAAGGCCGCCTTGAGTTAATGCGGTGGCCATAGAGCATAAGTAATACGAGTATAGCTTTTAAAATAGACCTAACTGTCGTTTTTGTTAAATTTTTATAGGTAAGCAATATAATCTCGAAAGTCTGAGACTTGTGTGGGAGAGGGGGCGGCATATTATTATTTCGAGGCCCGCATTTGCGCCTCAGGAACGACTTAAGTTGGTAGGCCCTAATCACCATTCAGTGCTGGAATGAGGGAAACCTGGAAAACCTCATTAATTAGGGGGACAGTCAAACATCAACTGATTTTAATATCTCACATTAACACCAAGTTGACATTTTTCCCATCTTAGGCCATCCGCCAGGATAGTTGCCAAGCCATCTCTGCGAATAAGCCTTGATCTACGAGTAAACAATTTAATTAAAAATTGTTTGGTTGAATGAGAATTCGAACCCACGACTTCTGGATTGAGCGATCGAAACACTAAACCCTGAGCCACCGGCTCGCCCTAATTATACACCCCTACCTAATGATTAGATAGATCAGATAGATCAGATAGATTAGATAGATTTACACTTTCGCCCTTCTTAGAGAAGGTACTAAAAACTTGGGCTTTCCCAGATGGTAAGGATCAACCGGGGTAGGTAAATAGATAAATAACTAAAATGTGCTTGGAAATATTTGGTAATAGACATTTACTTTATTGAGAAAGGCCTAACAAGCCGAAATACTAGTATGTAGAGTGTTTTCTATACCTATATTCCTTGAAACATCTAAATGAGAGCTGTGTTTTTTTTTAAACAATTATATAATAGTGTTTAAGTATTTATAGTGTTGATGTAGGTATATTATATTCCCTATATCTAAAATTTACAGTTTTTGAGATATTTAGCTTTTATATCTAAGCTATTTTGTGTAAGATGTTTTTTAGTTAAAACTAATATATGGTTAAAACTAATTCCTAGTGAGATAAATTGTTTTTTAGATAAAGCAGGGAAATTATTGTTACCATGAAGAAGTGCAGGTAATGCGTGTAATAAGTTAAGTAGGTGATCTTTATATATTCTTTATACCTACCATATCCAATCATACCGCCAATTATACCTCTATAAACAAATTTTTAGGTAGGTACTACCGTAGTTTAAATATTTACTTAAATTAGGTATAGTAATACTAGGATGAGAATGGTGCTAGGATAAATTAATCTGATGCTCAAATTTATCATCTTTTCTGGAATATTTTTAGTAATTATTATTCCTAATCATTTTTTGACCCTTTATTATGTTGACAATAAAAGATATACCACTTAATACGCTGTGTATTTGGGTAATCTCTAGATTTTTATTTTTTATTCAAATTCATTGTCAAGTTCATTAACACTAGATAAAAAAATTTGCAGTATCAGACCAGACGATCAGTTTTAATACAATTTCAGTACCTATATTCACCTTGAATTTTTTTTAAGAATCATTTACAGCGGGACAATACCTAGATAATAATTGTACAATAGTTTTTTCGAGTAATTTTATACAAATATTTATATTGTGCTAATACCAGATGACATTTATTTAATTTTAATTAAATTGTCGTTTCAGTATTTTTTAGGGGGTAATACAAGGTGAGAAGGAAGCAATGCCCGTTATAGCTCTTTACCCGCCTCAAAAATTGAACCTTTAACTTAACTGTCAAAAATGTAGGGTTGCCAGATGTTCGGCTAAAGCCGGACATATCCTCCTTTTTTGCCAATTTGCTAATGTCCGTCCACCGTTTCTTAATGGCTACTGATGGCCTAGATGTCCATTAGTAGGTATATTTTTATTTTTCTGTGAAACTCAATGCGTTATTGTCACTGTTTTTTTGTTATTTTATTAATATTCAGTGTTTATTTTTGCGTTTTATTTGGGTTAATACCGATAAGACTGATCATAGCTTCATAGCTATAATTAAAAGCACACAAATTTCATTTTCATTTTATATATTTTTTTTTTATATTAATGTACCTATTTGTGCAAAATGTCCGGCTTTTTCATAAAAGTGACTTTTTTATACAACTGTCCTACTTTTATGTTTTCCATCTGGCAACGCTAAAAAATAGTTTTTATAATTATTATTGTAGCATTTTGCGTACTATACGACTCCGGTCTTAGCTAATTGAACTATAAATTGATAAGTTGCTGCAAGGATTTATTATTTTGTATTAGGTATTCTGAAATGGCTATTTTTGTTGTAGACTATAGAGGTCATTGTTTTAAAAACAAAAGTAACCACAATAACAACAATTAACAACAACATTTATAAAACCTGTTTTTATTGCAAGTAGGTCGAATTCAAAATTTAGGGTATATACGCAGTAAAAACATCTATACATTTTGCAGTTAATATAAATTTATAATGGTTACACAAAATTAACATGTAACAACAATGTAACATGTAACAAAAGTAATAAATGTAAAGATACCTATGTACAGTTAACAAGTACTACATTCCATTCCAAGTACCAATTTCTTATTAGTGGTGCTGTTGTTATTGTGAATGTAGGTACCTACTTGTTAACTGTACCTACATGCGTACTTTATATTTGTAACAATGTTACTTTTGTATAACCTTTATAAATTTGTATTAATTTGAAAATGTACATTTACCTACTTACTACGTATATCTCTAAATTTTGAGTTTGATTTATTTGTAATAAAAAGAGGATTTATATATGGAAAGGAGCACTCTCTTTATTTTTTATATTTCCCTAAGTTAGTATGTACCGGACATAGCTAGATAAACGTTATGTCCATTATATAGTATAATACCATTTATACAGTTTTATTAAAAATATATCTCTTAGTTTATGAGTTTTTTTTTTTACCTTAAATATATAACTGAACTGAATGATCACATTTCTAAAATTATCCAAAAAGTAGGTATTCGTTACAGGCACCGTCAAAAACAACAGTTTTTTCTATTATTGACCGCCAAAATACACAGATTTACCCTGATAGTTCAGCTGAACCTTTGCTAACCCTGAAAAAGTAGCAAAGGATCGTTAAAGTCGAATTCTTAATTTCTAATAATAAGCTTAGAAAGATATACTAGAAATTCATCGAAAACAGAACATCCTGGTCATATAAGAAGGAAAATTTGATAGAAATCAAGTTTATTCACATTTACTATCGACGGAACCTGCTGAAATTTCTGAAACTCTTTTATTTCATCGTTTCAGCTGAACGATCACTGTTCATTCTTAAAATCTGCAGGGTAACTGTACCACCAATGGAAAATTAATTATACTTGAACATAATAAATCGATCAATAGCTGGACTGAACTTACCGTTCACTGGGTATCTGTACCTTGTTTATTAATTTCGTTTCAACCTGACAGATTTCGTTTTTTCGACGGCTAATTATTTTCACGATGGCGAATGGGGTTACTTACCCTTTCAGCCTTCAGATTTTTGTGGGAGCAACTAATTAAAACTTTACAGGTGCCGACATTTTTAGATCACTCTGGTATAGTCAAAACAGACTGCATAAGAAAATTATGTGAAAAAGGCTTGTGTTAAGTTATAAACCTTAAGGGCGCCTTATCGAGGACAAAAAATCAGCATTTCATATCACTTATTTTATTAGATACAGAAATATTGCCAATTACACCTAGTTTATAATAATTTTTATTGATTTTCTAAGGAAGTGTAAGTTTTTTATATAGGTACCTACTTTATTATACAGGGTTAGCCAAAATGACATATCCATTTTTGAACTGGATTTATTCAAAAATGTAACAAGATCTAAATTCAAATCAAATCGCCATGTGTTCCCGATACATGGCAATTTATGACAGTTGTCAAACTTTGCGAGAAACGTCAATTTACTAGTAAAAATGAAGCGTTGGTCCAATATTCAACGTTCTTTTGCTGCTGAAGCTTATTTCAAGAACAACGATTCTATTGTAACCACACAGTGTATATTTCCAGTTCAGTCCAGTCCAGATCCAGTTCCTACGAGAGTTAACAATAGCAAGGTGGGTACACAAGTTTCGCAGTACTGCTTCAGCTGCCGCACAAAAGCCAAAAGGAAGAGCTCGCTCTATAAGAACACCGGAAATGCTGAAAGGGTAAGAGCAGCTGTGCAACAAAGTCCTAAACGATCAGCTAAACGACAAGCAATAGCACTCAATATTTCGAACAGAAGTTTTCGCCGCATTCTGAAAGACCTACACTTCCATCCCTACAAAATTCAAATCGTACAAAGAATTTTGCCTCGAGATATTGGTATACGTCCCACCTTTTGCGAGCATTTCCAAAGGATAGTTGCTGATCACCGACTGCTTGCTGATGTCAGACGAAGCTCATTTTCACCTAACAGGTTTCGTTAACAAACAAAACTTTCGTTACTAGGCGAGGGAAAATCCTCAGCAACTTCACGAAGGACCGCTTCATAGCGAGAAGGTGTAGACTTCCGAAGACTATGGTTTCAGCAGGACGGAGCCACTTCCCACACTGCTAGCAGCCTATGGCAATTCTGCGAAATTTGGGGATGTCGTGGCCTGCACGGTCACCGGATCTGTCAGCTTGTGATTTTTTCTTATTGGACTATCTAAAGTGAAAAGTATTCGCTAATCGACCTCGAACTTTGGAACAACTGAAGGCTAATATTCGACCCAAGATTAACTCAACCCAGTTGAAATGTTGCAGCGAGTGATGCAAAATTTTTGTGCTAAACTTCAGGAGTGCCAGCAGTGAGGCGGAGGTCGTTTGGCTGATGTGATAATCAGAAAATAAATTGCCATGTTTACTTAAAAATGTTTTATTTCAGTTTTTTATTAAAGTTTAACCATTAATGAATACCAGTATATAGAAAATAGATACTTCGTTCTGCCTAACCCGTTACATACATAGCTATATGAGTATATTTCAATATATCTTTCAAATATATTTTGTGAGTAATAAGCGAAGTATCTTGGATATTAGAAAACTTGACCATAGATTTTGATCCCTTAACGTTGTAGTTATCTTGGGGTAAACCTGGACTAACACAACTTACCTAAGGCATACCCGGGCTAATGTGAGCATGATAAATTTATCTGCGTATTTATTAACACATTTATCTGTGTATCTATAGTAAAAAGAATGCGACAATAATTATTTTTCCAAAAGTTACCCACATGTATGGAGTAAAATTTAGCCATAAAAACAGCTTTGGTAGCAGGAACAATGGAAGCAGCTCCAGCAAGACTAACGCCAGCAACAATAACAACACCATGGCAGCAGTAAGAATGGAATACCAAATACTAGAGAGCAGCCACTGCAAGAAACAGCAGCATTTATATTACTATTTAGCTACAATAATATTATTTAACTAGTTTATTATACTGTTTTAGCTATAAAAGCCATAATATTCCAATAAAACTTGGAAAAAATATGATTAGTTGGTATAGGTAAGTCAACAATTCAAAAATTCACAAATACACGAAAATATAAAATTCCAATAGTTATTGTAGATGAGATATGTCATTGGAATAAAAATTTATAATTAAAAAAATTTTGAATTTGATTATGGTTTTTTTTTATATATCTCATACCTATACTGCGTTATAGGGAACTACCTTTATTATTGGAAATAAAAATACAAATGTTTTCTCATGAAAGTAAAGTGAATATTATTTATTAGCATTTATTTCTGTAGAATAAAAAAATTCAAGTAATCGTGTTGGCCAAAGCCCGTGAGTGTTGACCCTCTGCTTTTTTTGTCTGCTACTTTGTCGTTTCTCGGAAATCTGTAGCATTGTGTTGTCTAATGTAAATTCAAAAGCTTATTTTATGTCAGTATAATGATTATAAAAATGTAAAGCTCTAATCACAAGATAAATGAGACAAATAAAGTTGCTCGGGTTCACGAACTATAAAATTTGCAGAATCATTATACGCAATTGTACGTTGTTTGCATTTGGTTAGCTTTCTAAGCAGTTTAAATAAAACGAAGTCGTTCGAAAAGTAAAAAATATATTGTTAGAAGAGTAAATACAGACAGACTTAAAAGCGTAGACATCTCTAAAACTGCCGCATCCGCCATAATTAATAATTTGCTTGCTTGATACTTTTGCCGCAAATATGAAAAGGCGTACTGTTCTGTACTGTATATTTTCTTTATAAAATAATAATATTCCTTAAATTTCTTAAAATATACGCGCTAAAGTTAGTTAGCTATCCAACTGTGTTTCATAACTTTTCTCTCATAAAAACGAAAAGATCCCCTTTTATAAACGATATCGCGTGCATGCTCGTGCATTTTTATACAAAGTTACTCCGAATAAATAAATTGAATTATCAATAATAATTTAATGTAAAATTTTATTCAGTAGGTACCTATTTAATAATTTTTGGTTTTGCTTTATGATATGAAGATTTTTGTACTGATAGGGCCGTTACTTGATAGACATTCATTACCACATTAAAACAGTAGTTGCTTTACAAAATCTTCATTTACAAGTGTGTTGCATAAGAACATAAAACAAGTTTTAGTAATAAAAAGCATAATTATAACCACAAGAGGAAATATTGTTTATGATCTGCATGATAGTTTCCTCCATTTTTATACAAAACATATTCTTGATTAAAGTCTGTACCGCCATAAGTAACGATTGACAGCAGAAAATAATGATAAAATGCATCTGTTGACCTCTGTTACTTTTCTATAATCTTCAGAAATAACATTTTTTCGTTTATTAACAGCATATGTGCCTATAATATAAAGTACTACCTACTAACTTTCTACCCTTAAGAGACGATCATTTGGTTTTGTAACAAAAATAATAGAGTATAAGGTGTGCTTCTTTTCAGGATTGTAATAAATTTGAAAATAGCATACTATAAGGGCTCCGTTTTCCACGTTATTTAGGAATTTTAAACAGGTAAAACTTTTTAATTTAAAACGGAACACAATGTTTGTTTCTATCTATGTATTTCTACCATGTATTTCTATGCATTGCATGCATCAGTGGGGCTTATAATTTCATAGATATTTGGTATTTTCTACGGGTTTCAAGAGACTTTTTATAAATATTATACCATCAAGAGAGTCAGAGATAGAAATAAACTTCCAAAAAAAAATTTGTTACTATTGACGGTTTTAAATTTAAATAATGAATTCCTGGAAAGATAGATTGGGAGAGGTGGACCAACTGCTTGGCCTGGTAGGTCGCCTGATCTTACAAAAACGGATTGCTTTCGGACAAAAAACTTAATAAATTCAAAATGTAAACAACTCTTTTGAACAACATATAGGAACAATTATTGTGCATAGATCAAGATAGACGGTATTTTGAACATATGTCGTGATATTTGATTCATATTCTTATTTTCTTCAATATACACTATCCTTTGCCGTTTTTAAAAAGTTAAGTGTTTTTACAGTACCTAAGAATTTCACTCCAAGTTAATGGTATTTGAAAATTGACATTCTTTAGACAAGTTCCTCTATATAGTCGAATAAAATCAAAAAACAGGTTTCAAACAGTCAAAGTGACCCAACATATTTTTTAAGTTCGTTTTCATCCATGGTTTACTTACTTAATTGTAATTTTGACAGTCTCTTGAAAACCGTATAAAACCGGAAATATCTCAAAATATTGTAATCTCAACTTCTACAATACCTATGTTATATTAAAGAGAACTTTATTTTACATAACTCTATGTAAAAAATACAGAGTGTTCAAGGTGTTAAAAATTTTTTTCGGATTGAAATTTATGAAGTGTGTCATGGAAAAATCAACAGTTTGTATGCTATTTCCAAATGTATTATCTTATGTCCTTTTCTTGTGCCAAAAACAATCGTTACTTTTTACGGGGAAAAACATATAAAGGAAGATACAAATCTTTGTATCTGCGTCCAAATGTCACATAACATAACAAACATAACACATAACACAAATGTCAATAACATAACAAATATCTCCGAAATGTCTGGGTTTAAGTGTGCATATATGTTAAGGGTTCGACTGAGAATTGTACGTCATTTCGCATAATGTGCAAATATACAGGGCTTTTCTTTTAAGAAAGTATCTCTAGTTTGGCACTGTTAAACGAAACACCCTCTACATCTCAACATAATTTAAAAAAAATATCCTCTGTTAATATCCTAATGAAAAACCAAACAAAAATAAAGGAAACGTTAGGTATATATGTGTCGGCAAGAAAAAAGTATCTACACATACGATTAGCTGCATCAAAGCGACAAAGTAAAATTAACTTGCCAAATTGTGGAATATTGATATTTAATGTAATCATCCATATTTTTTAATTTAAATTATTTTAATTTGAGTCAAAGTTTACGCGTAGGTTCCTTAATTATATACAAGGTCGCTGATATGTATAGAAACGGTCGATTATTTCCTAAAGTAAGACATAAAAAATGTTAAACACAAAAATGTTTAGGTTTTTTTAAATATATTGTACCTAATAAAAATTAAGGATGTATACAGAATCAGTCAAAAAGTGATGAAAAAACAAAGTTGCCCTTTTTTAATGGAACACCCCGAATATTTTTCATTTTTAGTTAGGACGTTCCTTTACGGGTACACCGATACAGGAGTTGATGGGCCTATCTATAATATTAAGGAATATATTATCAAAAGAGTGTGCCACAAGAGTAATGTGTTGAACAAAGGCTATGTAGCCCGTATACCCTACACTGAAAGAAATTTCAAGTAACTGTAAATAGAAATCGCATATCCCCAACAAAATATCTGCATTAAATAGGCTCCAAATAGACAGCATAGTTACTACAGCATAAACAATTTTGTTGAATCTGTCTACTTACCATTAAAAAAACTTTTTGTTAACTTTTTCTTATTACTGTAAATCGATATTTTTTGCTGTCAGTAATGAAGGCCCATTTTATGCTTAATAAGTGTTTTTTTGGGGATAGCAGATACTTCTCTAATGCAGTATTAATATTTTGTTGCCACAAAAAAACTTTTTTTTACTACTAGTAAATTATTTTTAAGCCATTATACAGTATATTTTAGTAACAATTATAATTACTGGTTCATTACAGTAAGTACTTGTATTTATCCTAATAACTTCACTTTATTAGCATAGAGTGATATACTGTGGTTCTAGGAAAATGGCACTATTGTTATTAGAATATGTATTTAGTATTAGTTTAGTATATAGGAAAAGAAAAATAATGTTTCCAGATGCATACAGGATATATCAAGATAAAACATGTTACACATACATAATTTTGGTCGACTATCTTATACCTACATAAAATTAATAGTTTTCCAGCAAAGTATCTACCAAACTTAATCTCTAATAGTTTTCAAACCATAGACATTTCTTACATAGGTAGTGCCCTTATTCCTATACCAATTTTCTTGTAAAGTACCATAATAACTGATGTAATGTCATGTAATACACTGTCAAATAACTGAAGCACCTTTGTTTTATCTATGCATATCTACTTTGGTGAAGTTATAGTGTTTTAGATAATAAATACACCCTTTTAAAATTATTTATTTATCTTTCGTATTCTGTACAAGAATTTGAAAGACTAATTACTCAAGCCTCTAACACGTTCTTTGACCAAATTAAATTTACCATATACTAACCAAATAACGTTTACTCCAAGCAGTACGCATCCAGTCAACACAGTGAACACACGTAAAATGTGGGTAAAATGGCGTGCGGCTACTAACCGATTAGCGGGAAATCTATAGTGATCTCTATTGCGACTGCGCATTACATGACTTTCAAATAATAACTTAGTTGCGGTAAGTCAGGACCGACTAGTCATAAACTAAGATACAGTAACCCCAACTAAGTAAGTCTCAAATTGGTGCACACACTTACTATAAAAGTTTATTTACTTACCTTTAGAAAAATAAATGGTAGGAAAAATAATTCGAAAACGCACTATATGGGAACAGCAAAATGACTATTTAAGGTAGTAAAAGCATATTAGCAAAACGATTTTCCATATGGTTAGTGCCTTAACCTTAAGGTAATAAGAAAAAGTGCTATCATAAAGCAGATCGTCTTAGCAAAACATTTTATTTCATCCATTTCCTTCAGTGTAGCAACCAATTTATGTTCTCTTTCCAACACACAACGGTAATGGCACACTCTTTTGGTCATATTTTCCTTATTATTATACTTAAATCCATCAACTCATATATCAGTGAATTCGTAAGGGAAAGTTCTAACTAAAAAATTAAAAAATATATAGGGTGTCCATTAAAAAAAAGGGCAACTTTGTTTTTCCACGACTTTTTCACTGATCCTGTATGTAAATGATTCATTTTCATTTAATCTTCTTTCATCTTTCTTCATTTTGCTCTATCAGTTAGGTACTGATTATTTGTTGTTTTTTACTCATTTTATTTGGTACCAATGTTCCTATATCCTAATACAAGACAGATGAAACTTTTTGTAACATTATGTAGCTAAGTTTTTGTCATGCAATGGCATGTACGATATTATTCTTAATTATATAATAATAATATGTTTACTTGTGTGGTAGAACAGGTAGCATATTATTATCCTATAGGCCGCATTATCGTTCAGGAACGACTTATGTGGTAAATCCTAATTACCGTTTAGTACAGCAATGGCAAAACCTAAAAAACGTATTAGTTAAAGGATTAGATATAGAATAAATATAGAAAGAGTTGTTCAAATATTAAGGTTAGCACAGGTACGCTATTAAAAAATGTTTTCTTATTAATTTTTAAAACTACTGGTTTGGTTTGGTACTCTATTATTGTCTACATCCTACACCTAGCCATAAATAAATTGTTTTCTTGAAAAAATAAAATTATACGCTTAGTGGTGAACATCCTGTTTGGATAAAATATTTCGCCTGTAGCCAGTACAGATCCCTATATAATTAACACTAAAAAACGCAGGTGGTCTTATTAGACAAAGAATGTGTTAATAAATTGTATGATTAACTCAATTTATCATCGATCAGTACGATTATAATTTCGTTATATATTGCTACTATCGCGTACAGATTAAGATAACGTTAGTCGATAAACGGTCACATGCAAAAATACAAAAAAATAAACATAATGACTGGCGTTGAATTACATATATACAGAATATAGACGCAGCTCTACACTGAAGGAAATGGATCAAATAAAATGTTTTGCTAAGACGATCTGCTTTATGATAGCACTTTTTCTTATTACCATTATATTATTATAAGGCACTAACCATAAGGAAAATCGTTTTGCTAATATGCTTTTACTACCTTAAATAGTCATTTTGCTGTTCCCATATAGTGCGTTTTCTAATTATTTTTCCTAGCATTTATTTTCCTAAAGGTAAGTAAATAAACTTTTATAGTAAGTGTGTGCACCAATTTGAGACTTACTTAGTTTGGGTTACTTTACCTTAGTTTATGACAAGTCGGTCCTGACTTACCGTAACTAAGTTATTATTTAAAAGTCATGTAATGCGCAGTCGCAATAGAGATCACTATACAGATTTCTCGCTAATCGGTTACTAGCCGCACGCCATTTTACGCACATTTTACGTGTGTTCACTGTGTTGACTGGGTGTGTACCGCGTGGAGTAAACGTTATTTGGTTAGTTTATGGTAAATTTAATTTGGTCAAAGAACGTATTAGAGGCTTGAGTAATTAGTCTTTCTAATTCTTGTATAGATTACGAAAGATAAATAAATAATTTTAAAAAGGTGTATTTATTACCTAAAACACTATAACTTCACCAAAGTAGATACTTATGCATAGATAAAACAAAGGTGCTTCAGTTATTTGACAGTGTATTACATGACATTACATCATCAATTATTATGGTACTTTACAAGAAAATTGGTATAGGAATATGGACACTACCTATGTAAGAAATGTCTGTGCTTTGAAAACTATTGGAGCTTAAGTTTTTTAGATACTTTGCTGGAAAACTATTAATTTTATGTAGGTATAAATTATGTATGTGGGTGTGTTAAGCTTAACACCATACAATTCCTATATATATATATAGGAGTTAACATGTTTTATCTTGATATATCCTGTATGCATCTGGCAACATTATTTTTCTTTTCCTATATACTAAACTAATACTAAAATACATATTCTAATAACAATAGTGTCATTTTCCTAGAAGCACTGTATATCATTCTATGCTAATAAAGTGAAGTTATTTAGACAAATACAAGTACTTACTGTAATGAACCAGTAATTATAATTGTTACTAAAACATACTGTATAATGGCTCAAAAATAATTTACTAGTAGTAAGAAAAAGTTTTTTTTAGTGGCAACAAAATATTAATACTGCATTAGAAAAGTATCTGCTATCCCCAAAAAAACACTTATTAAGCATAAAATGGGCCTTCATTACTGACAGCAAAAAATATCGATTTACAGTAATAAGAAAAAGTTAACAAAAAGTTTTTTTAATGGTAAGTAGACAGATTCAACAAAACCGTTTATGCTGTAGTAACTATGCTGTCTATTTGGAGCCTATTTAATGCAGATATTTTGTTGGGGATATGCGATTTCTATTTACAGTTAGTTGAAATTTCTTTCAGTGTACTTTCCACAGAATCTAAATAATTAAAAATACTAGTTTGAATGAAATATAGGTACTTAAGTTTTGAAATGAGTAATATTATATATGTTCTATATAGCGTGGTGATAAAGTAACACACAAAATTCATAACTTTTATAGAAACTGATTTTTCAAAAAACGCCCTGACAGGTCGATTTTGTTTTCTAAAGACACATGCTGACATGATAAGTTTTGTTTTATCTGCTTTTGTTTTAGAGTTGTGACGTCATCATACATTTTTTAAATTGCAACGCCCTGTATTTTAAACAGAATTGGAATCGCCACTTTTTTCCCAGTACCTACAATGGTACCCCATATTAGGGGTTAGCTACTTGGTTTTAATGATCTATTTGGAACAATTAATAATAATTGAATTGAATTGAATATCTAATTCAATTGAAACATTCAATAATTGAATGATTAATTTTTAACAATTTCTTTAACTGTTATTCGTTAAATTTTTTAATTTTGAAATTATTTTAAATGAAAACAAAATGTCTATACTTAATGCGTATTCTTCTCAAAAAACACCCTGTATATCTTGTAAACGGTAAGTAGCAAACCCCTAAAATGGGGTACCATTGTACTGGGAAAAAAGTGGGGATTTAAATTGCTTAAAATACAGACAAAATCGACCTGTCACGGCGTTTTTTGAAAAATCACTCTATATAAAAAGTTATGAATTTTGTGCGTTATTTTATCATTATTACACACTGTGTAATATTTTCTGTTAGCGAAAAATCAGGCAATGTTGAGTTTTCTATTGAGTATTATTCATTCAGTTAGAAACTACACCATGGGAGAGGAGCAGAAAACGTATATGCCTTGGTGGGGCGACTTAGGCCGTAGATTCCAAATCAAAATACGTCGTTATATTCAATATTTAAGAATGTTTCTATCTAAAATTACTTTCTTGAAAATGATCTTAAAGAATGTCCATAACTTATTTGTGGTGCGTTTTCATAATAACACCACCTGTAAAATAACAAAAAACAGGAAACGAGAAGCATACAAATTAAATATTCAAAGTGCACTATCAAGGCAAACTTCTAAAGTTTGCCCCAAAAAACCACTGTATAATATGCAATAAGTAACATATATGTTTGATGAATTAACTAAATTTCATTAGCAGTTTTTAGCTTTATATAAAATTCTGTAATATTACAAACCATATTTTGAATTATGTCTAAATACAATATTTATTATAATAAAATTTAAAAGAAATTAAACAACACTTAACTAGCTTTTTTCTAAACGTTTCGAGTAAATCCTCAACTCGTTATCAGTAGAAGGTTTGTATGATACATTTTTTTAATATTAGAGAGTTTTTGAACCTCTTAAAATTTACGTTATCGTTATGGTTATGGTTATTCTGAGCATGCGCAGTGCCGAAAATGATACTATTTTTGGCACTGCGCATGCGCAGAATAACGATAACGACGTGCTAAAATTTAAGGGGTTCAAAAACTCTCTATTGTTTTGAAAAGTTGTACATTTAGTAACTAATTTGAGTTAGAAAAAGTCCGATATTTCCGTGCGGGAAAATTTTTTCCGCACGTAATATACAGGGTGTCCCAAAAACATACCAACAAACTTTAATGGGTGGTAAGGGACATGAAAATAAACCTTTTTTGTTTAATAAAGACATGTCCGCAAATGAGCCGTTTGTGTTGTAGAGTAATAAAATTTATTTTAAATCATACCCAAATAACTATAAATTCAATAAACATGCCAAAGATGCCAATTTTAAGACCGTAGCTATATTTGTGACTTATTTAGTTGGCATCAGAACATTAACTTTGTTGATTTTTAATTCAAAATTTGTATTGACGATAATTTCTCATTTGAAGAACTTACCGATATGCACCCTGCTTATTTATGGTGCACCAAATTAAAATGGAAGAAAAGCTGCACCCTTGAGATATCCGGAACGCCGGCAACCTCATCATACAACCTTTGCTTTCAACCATCATCATCTTAGAGAAAGTGATAACCTAAAACGTTCTGGTGGTGGTGGTCCAAGAACAGTTCGTACGGTTGAATCTGAAGGAGTTCTACACTTTTTCGCCACTCAAGCAAGGGCGGATTTAGCTTTTCGACATGGGGGGGGGGGTATCCCCAAGAACCACATTTTTAAAAAAAATTTGTCAATTACCTGTGCGTTTAGGTACTGTACGTTTTTCTTTGAACAAACATAAAATAGCAAATAAAAGCGTATAATAAAACATCCTTAATTGAAGTACGTTTATGTTTTTTTTTAATAATTACGTTTTTGCTTTTTGCTAAAATAAAATTTGTATTCATGGGGGGGGGGGATAATTACACCCCTCCCGGTAAATCCGCCCTTGCACTCAAGTCTCTGATCTTCGGGCAAATCAATCCAGCTAGTGATTCGATAAGAATAAGTGGTAGAACTACAATTGTGTTATGATTGTATTGTGTGTTATGATGCTCTTACAAAAGTCTTTGACTTTAGGGGGCTAATCCTTGTGGTGAGAATGAGAGGATAGACGTATTATAACTATTAGAGTTTTTCTATAACTTGGGCCTCTAGAGACTCAGTTTGGTAAAGGTAGCCAAAGTAGAATAGAAGAGGGGTATACATTTTGGTAGACCTGGCTTTTTTATATTTTATATTGTCGTACCTATGTCTTCTTTAATATCATATACCTACATTGTAAAAAGATAAGATCCTTATGGCTACATCGCATTTCAATTGCTCAATACGTAATTATATCCATATTTTATATTTTGTAACTTGTCTATTGGTTAACCTTTAACAACCTTTGATGAAAGACCAAAAAAATTGACAAGTACCTAGTTGTATAAACTTTTTCATTCAATCAACAGTGTCTTGATATATAACTTCGACATTTTATTGTGTCATTTATAACGTGCATAGTTATTTTGGTACGCTAAAATTATTTCAAATGTATATATACATGTTTTTTTATCAATTTTTTCTAGTGCCGTTAGGTAACATGTGGTAACGCGAAATGTCTTTTATTAAGTCTTAGTATTATCATTTTTGATCATCAGCAGTAATTACAAGAGAAACTTTAATGCCTATTTTTTCTATATTATTTTTATCATTCTACAAGTTAAGTTTGCTGCATTTCTAGGTTTCCGATCATATATTCAATCGAATTTTGCTATTGCTTTTGCTTTTACCTATATCCTGATAATAATACTGATTCTATTTACGAAACTGTAATTTCCTGTCAGCGCGAGAAGAACAGAAAATACACATGCCGACATTGAAGAAAGCTAAAAGTAGATAGTAATTCAAGTAACAGTAAAATACAATTCTAAAGTTGTCTCGAACAGTATTCTAAAACCTTTTAATCCACTACCATAAAAATTAGGCAAGCAGAAATAGTCAAGCTTTGTCAGTAGTATTCAAATCTGGAAAATCATAAATTAAATCCAGAGATTCCTATGAAAATACTTATCCAAATAAAAAGAGCGTTTTTTCCAACTCATTGTTTTTTCTGAAATAATATTGGGATTAACATCTTAATACACTTATAGGTACACAGTGGCCCAAATTTTATCGTACCTACATTTTTTATAGCTAAATAATTTTAAGAGATAGAGAGAGAATATTTTAGAGATAATTTTAGAGATATAGAGAAGAGAGAGAGAGAAGGGCCGGTCTTTCCATCTCTTTATAAAGTTGCTTTTAACTAAAATAAACTTAAAGTTAACTGTTTTTTTTTTTTTTGTAAAAAGACTGTTTAATGATATTGGCAATACTGATTAAATAGGAAACTCTATATAATAAAGTGAGACAGATGAAATGCGTCAACCATAATCAACAAAATATGTCAATCATGACAACATTACCTATAGGTATAACATACTGTGGCTATAAACAACTAGGTATAACTTTTTTTTAAGTTCTAGTCGTCTCTGGGATCTCTAGTTTAAATTTAATATTCAGAAATGTAAAAATGTCTTCCCAGGATGCTACAGTAAGAAACTTGGAACCAAATTGCCCAAGAATTTGAGGCCTTTACTAGTACAAATCGTAGCAGTTCAGTCTTCCGTTCAAAATATGATTCAATAAAACATGCCATAAAATCTAACAAATACGTAGATATCATTTCTATTTTATTATTAACCTGTTAGTGTGATGCCGTAAATGTTGCTCGATTTCTTCTAGAATATTTAACACCGTTATTTTTGATACACGAAGTCTCCTCATAAATTCTTCATCATCCCAGATGTTTAAATTGTCTATATGAGGCCTTACAGTATACATTTTTCGTTCGCGATTTGCAATATTTACCATGTTTATAATTTCATGATCTAATAATATTTCTTCTTCAAAATCAATAATGTTTTCCATTACAAAAAATATATTTCTGAGGTTAGAAATCTCTTTGTAGCAACTTATAAGCCAGTAAAAGTGACCGATAAGTTAAAGAGCAGATAAAGAACTTTAAAGACAGGATTTAATTTAAAACACATGAAGAGACCCATTTCATAGTTACAAGGAAGGTAAATGTAAAATGATGTTTATAAGGAGTTGGAAAGACCGGCCCTTAGGTATGACATAAATTAAAATTTTTCCTGCCAAAATTTTTAAAAGATATACACGTTTTTACATCAAACAAAACATCACTTTTTAAAATACTCTAAATTTACCGTGAAACAATCACCTACATTAAACATTTTTAAAGAGCGTTGAGTTTGGGGAACACTACTTACCTAGGGGTAGTCTTCCTAGGTCGCAGTGTACCTCTATTTAAAATTTTGGAAATTTCCAAAGTTTTATAGGTAAAACTTTCAAAATTTCAAAAACTTCAAATATAAATCAAATTATATCAAAAAAGTATAAAAACTACAATAAGAAATGTTTCAAAATAAAAAAAGATGTTACTTATTTTGGGCCACGGTGTATAGCTAACAGAGATACAGGGTAAACATTCAATAGAAAGAGAGAAAACAAGTGAGGGCGTCCGCGACAAGTGCCTACTTCGATTCTACTCCGAGCGTCCGCGATCCGCGATCCGCGATCATTAGTTACAAGTTAGCCGCCGTGGTAGTCGGTATTGTGTGTCAGAGTTTCAGCTTGGGCACGTGTTCTGAGTTAAAAATCTTATCGTAATGTTAGTTAGCTCCTAATAAATTAAGTCACAGTTGAAAACACCCACATTTCCCGGATAACCCGCAGAAACTTTTTACCTACTATGCCTTCTGACTTTTTGTGAGTGAGTGATATTTTAAAAAAAAATTGTGCAGTGCCGCAAATAGCTGTCATGATTATATCAAAAGATCTTTTTCTACTGGGGGACCAAGATTACTTGAGGCTCCCTAACAAAGACGAAAAGAGGCCAACTATGATAAGACCTGTCGTCAAACCACAGAGGTAAATATACTTTCTGGACTTATCTGACACAGAATTTCCAACAAAGTATCATTACAACAGGTTTTTCAGTATGTAATTCGGCTTCTTGCAAAACTGTAGATTGTTGCCTTGTCTAGTTGCCAGGAATGGCATTTATTTTCTGGAACGTGTCAACAATTAAATCGGCACGATCTGCTAACCAAATCGGAAGAGCATAATTAGAATTATCATTGAAAGGAGATCGTTTATCATCTAGGATAAATCAGGAGGATCATATTACTTGTATGATTTTATCTTCACCTCTATCCAAAAATCCTTGTTATTTACATATCATTTATTTTATGAACTGCTAAAATGGTTTAGCAAATAACGTGTTCATTGACACCTTAGGCATTAGCACGTTTGGAAATATTCCAGTTTTGTACTAATGAAGTACGCATTCAGTCTGTCTCTCGGTCTATTTTACAATATCAGTCGCTTATATCAATCTGGAAAGAAAGAAATAATCATAAGCAAACATATTGGAGATCCTCCATAAATTTAAATCCAGCATATCCAAAATACTTCGTAGTTTCACATATTATAATACTGTGGGTTATGAGCTGGGCTACTTTCTAAAGTTCTTAATGAGAATTAAATATTTTATTTAACTGGCAGTGGATTTGCTTTACCGGGCGACCACAAAACCAGATCACATCTTTACCGGCAGTTTTTAAATAAAAAAAAAGGATAGGGTACCTAGGTATCCTAAACCCCAAATATAAACTGACCTACTGATACCACTGTTTGAAGTTGCTCTAATATAAGCTCTGTTCCTGCAGGAATCACAAACTCCAATCCAATCCTTCAACCAGTGAGTCCTTCTGACTAGTTGGTAATTGCTGCAGGAACAGGCCTTTAGTTTTCACAAAAATACAAACAAGTAGATCCTATTACGATATTGCTAATCTGTATTAAGTTTATTGTTTACGTAGTAAAAAAGTTCAAGTAAAGTTTTTGATGGGCTGTCATTGTAAGCTATATTTGAAGAGCAGTTCGATTATGTAATTTAATAAATAGTTGATTAAGTATAATTTCGCCTATTGCTGAAACTAAAGTAAGTAGGTACCTGGTAAACTCAGAAATTTTGTTAAAAGTGACAATGATTTTGTTTAGATACTTGTCTTGAAACACTGTTTTATTTGTTACTGAGAATTCACCGTAATAATAACTTAATTGAAGATTTTTCCCAACGTTTTGCTGAGCGTTTTGCTTTATTATATTATAACATTTTATATTATACCTTCTTATATTATATAACATTACCTTCTTATATTATAACATTTTAAATGTTGGGCTATACTTATATTATGTAATGATTCTTCTAAATATTTAAAACTATCACTGACAAACATCGCAACATTTAAAATATATAATAATAGCAAGCTGTTTCTCTGAAGCTGGTTATATAAAAGCCGAAACGTTGGGTAAAAATTTTTAATATTAATTTAATGAATTTAATTTCCAGGAATAAATAAATACAGTTAAAAATCCATGGTCAGGAAAAAGATTAATATTAATTATGGAAAATGAAACACGAATTTTCGACTAATTCAGAGCAGTACCTACCTGTATAAAAGTCGCGAGAAAACTCGAAACAATGTATAAGTACGTTTTTTCAAGCACAAATTGTTTGCGAAGTTACATTTAATCAAGAATTTTACTTATTATACCTAAATAATTATTTTAAGTGTACCTACCTAGATAGTAGGTACTTTGTTATTTATATTAGAATAAATACAGACCCGAGAGTGCAAATATTATCATGTTTAAATGAAACAGTCCAATGACAAAAATAAAATGCAAATCATCGTGCTAAGCAAACAACAAGAACAAAATAAAAACGAAAAGGCAAAAAACGTACTTGAATCCATTTGTATACAGGGAGGTAGTTTGCTGGAGGGCAAAGTGTAAGTTTAATAAATTCAGCAAACATTGTTGTATCTTTCGCAGTTTTTATATGTTGGTACCTAAGATATGTTTATTCGAATAGATATATTACATCTGAATTTATAAAAATGCGAATGAATACAGTTTTACAAATTCACTTTATCGGTAGCTTTGTTAAAACACCACAGAAAGTATAATTTCCCAGAAGGGTTAAGTTGAAGACAACTAATTAAATTTGGATATTATTCTGTTTTGTATTCTATCTATACCAATATTCACCTCACTCATGCCTTGAGGCACAGTAGGAAAACAACAGCACTTTATTTAAGTCAGAGTTTAATTTGGTTAAATATTTAAATAACTTAAGCGTTATCTTAATGTTTAAATTTGATTTTTTATCTCTTATTGCGTTCATAAAAAAACGTAGCTTTTTAATAGTTACAGGAATTTAAGTAAATTAATATAAATGTTCTTCCAGTAAAAATCTTTAATATATTTATTTCACATACTAAGATATTGAAGAAAATAAAAATGGAAATTTTTGTATTTCTTGTTGTAGACCTCTTCAGGAATTTTATCAGTACCACACAGGATACCGTTGATAGTACTTTAAGAGAATAGTTAATTAGTATATATACTTATTTGTAAGTGATATTCAAGGTCATGAAAATACCTATACTTTCCTTTTATAGGTAGGTATAATTCAAATGTTATACACCAGACAAACTAACTACTAGATATATACTAGGCTGTCTCTTGTTTCTTCTAGAGTAATCAATACAACATTTATCAAGACCAGGGTCGAAACGAAACGAGACTGACAAAATATTGGACTAGATGAACTTCTAATTTTTGGCTTTTTATGGCCATTTTAAGGTTGGGATGTGTACACGACATATCTAAGAATAATTCAAATATAGATATGTACTAATCAATGTTGCATAACAAATAACAAAGAACAAAATGTTCATTTAAAACTATTAAAACTTGTATAAATGGTACTAAACTAAATAACTGAAAATATCTGCTTAATACTAATAAAATATATACCGACAGAATTCCAATGTTGTGTTTGTATGAGTAATCTTTAATGATGCCTTGTGCTGCAAATAGTGGAAAAAATATTTATAAGCCTACAGTGCCTACAGGTCTACTAGTGAATTTTAATTCATCTAGGATTGCGTGTCTGTTTTAATTAACGTCTAAAAAAGGTCAAACACTTTTAACCTCTATAATAAATACATTAGGGGCCGGTACTTTTGGTCTAGGTTAAGGTTCAATTAACTAACAGAACGACATGAATGTGACTGTATGTGTTTCACTGTGAGGCGTACTGTCACATTCATATCATCAGATTAGTTAACCTAGGCTTAATCAGAAGCAGAAGTAGCCCTAGTGATTCAAATTTTCTGTTAATCAGACTTTTCGGCTAAGTACAAGATTCAGATATCTGGATGTTATAATCCATAGATTTATAAAGTCTATGTCTTTTTTTTATATACCTAGTGGACGATATAATAAATGTCTTACCAGTTAAATAAAAAATGATTTCTATAAGTAAAAGCGCTGTATTTTTAATAATAGGTGGGTTTAATTTATAGGTGGTTTCCTATAGAATTATATAAACATATAAGCTCTAGGCAATTAAATAAAAAAAAGCGTAGTTAAGTTATAGCATGTTAAAATTATAGTGTATGGGCCAAATAATCTATAGCTATGGATTTAACGT
Source organism: Pogonocherus hispidulus (assembly GCA_963924545.1). Taxonomy (NCBI): domain Eukaryota; kingdom Metazoa; phylum Arthropoda; class Insecta; order Coleoptera; family Cerambycidae; genus Pogonocherus; species Pogonocherus hispidulus. The sequence continues at coordinate 41,706,003 of OZ004698.1, read as the reverse complement.
TGGTACCTACACTAGAGAATATTTTTTATTTCTTCAATAAAAAACAGAGGAAGATGACTTTCAGCCAGATACAACGACAGATATCCTACGATTCGTTCAAGTTTTCTGACTTTTTCAAGGTTACCTTATATCTAAAAATAGTGGTTTTTAATAAATATTAAATTAGATTAAAGATAGAATAAATACTAAAAAAAGTGTTTTTTTAAGATAAATATTAATTCTATTTCAATTTTATTGTATAGAAAACTATTCTATAGAAAAATATTCTATTGTGTAGAAAACACTTTTTTGAATATTTATTCTCTCACTAATCAGTTTAATAGTTATGTAAAACCATTATTTTCCTGTTCTGTTTAAATCATAATATAATTATTGTCCTTTGAATAAAAATCAGTTCGCTTTTCCGGAAAATTGTTGACTGAAATTGGGAATCGTCAATAATTTCTTAATTGGACCTTTGGGGAATTTCTTAATTAAGAAAATGAGAAATTTTCCGCTAATAGACGTTATAAACGTTATAATATTTTCTTATACAAAACGTCAAACGCTCTACTACTTTAGAAGAAAGTTTTGCTATCAAAATAAGAACTCTGATAGTAATTTTTTGTAGTTTCATACAAAACCAATTTGTTTTTAGAATAACTTATTGACTTTACTTTGTTTTTAATTGTTAACAGAAATACTGATGAAATGTTCATTAAATCTACCGAGCATAATATAATAAAAACTGTTTATTTACCTATTTTCTTACACACATTCACATTCTACATAAAATCGTCCGATTCAAACGCAGCGGAGTAAACAAACACAACCTAAATAAATGCAGTCCGAAAAATTAAAATGTCGAGTTCTATATATTTTGGCACCGTTACAAAATGTTCTGATGTGCATTTTACTGTAAATTAGAAGCTAAAGAACTGGTTAACATTTAATACCCACTCGATTGTCAATTCAGATTTTGTCGTTTCGGGTCCGAATTGAAACTCGAACTGATTTAGACCGAGCATCTAATCAAACGAGAAAATGCAAATTTCGTGTTGTAATGGGGGGGCTACTGCTGTGCAGCTACCTGATAGATTAATATTATTGTAAAGAATTGGAGCTGCAAAATGGCAGAGTGGTTGATTAAATCATTGAAATAGGGATTCAGTAATTGATTTTTATGAGTGACTTTTTTCCGTCACTGAAAAAACCTCGGAAAAACATCATGTTTTTGTCCAATATACACGGTGTTTCACGTAAAAGTCCTCAGTCTCGTATCTCAGCAACGGAAAGAGATATTTTGATTTTGAAAATACAGATGATAGAGCTCATGTATGGCTTCGTCACGCAGTTCAACTTGATTTTTTTCAGAGCAAATTGGAGGTGGCGCTGAAGTAGAACGAAAGTTTTTGTTGGCAGGAACTTTGCAACAAGGTTTATCCTACACTTTGTTCAATTCTAAACAATTTTTGTCAAATGACTATTTTTCAAAATTTTAATAGTTTCAGAGATATCGAGCTCTTCATTTAGTGAGGCCCAAACTCAAGCGTATTTCAGAATTTCGAATTATTACCTTATACGATTAAACAATAATTATCCAAGTCAATTTAATAGTTCTTTTTAAGGAATAGTGAAATAATATGTATTTAATTTTTCTTCTATTGAAAGCCTACTGTGATGAAGTTTCGTTATACCTTCAGGATTTATTTTAGGACAAACGTACAAATAATTATAAATTATTATACAAAATGAATTAGGTATTTAAAAAACTCTTGCCATATTTTACATAAATACATATTATTTTACTATTTCTTAAAAAGAGCTATTAAATTGACTCGGATAATTATTGTTTTATTGTATAAGGTAATAAACCGAAACTCTAAAATACGCTCGAGTTTGGGCCTCACCAAATGAAGAGCCCGATATCTCTGAAACTATTAAGATTTTGAAAAATAGTCATATGCCAAAAATTGTTTAGAATTGAACAAAGTATCGGATAAACCTTGTTGAAAAGTTCCTACCAACGAAGAATTTCTTTCGACTTCAGCGCCATCCCCAATTTGCTCTGAATAAAATCAAGTTAAACTCCGTGACGAAGGCATAGATGAGCTCTATCATCTGTTTTTTCAAAATGAAAAAATATTTTCCCGTTGCCGAGATACGAGGCTGAGGACTTTTATGTGGCAACACCCGGTATATCATCATGTCCAATATATGGCCAATTGAAATATAAGTGTATAATAAAATAATATCAATATCTCCACCACTTATGCTAATCACAATGATTAACCCAAAATTCAGAGACTTGTGTGAGAAGAGCTGGCATATTATAATTCTGTAGGACGCGTCATTTTATATATAATAATATAACAAATATAATTCTAATCCATGACATTTACAGCAAAGAGCAAGGGAAATAGGTACCAATGAGTGAGAAGCCATTCAAGCTACAAAGCGTGATTAATTTTGGTGTACAAAATTGTCTGTGTGTTCATTCCCTTTAAATTTCATCAAGTTGTTAATTGAAATATAAGTAATATAATAAAATAATATCAATATCTCCACCAGTTATTCTAATCATAATGATTAACCCAAAATTCAGAGACTTATTGTGGGAGAAGAGGTGGCACATTATAATTCTATGGGCCGCACCAGTTCCAAATTATATGTAATAATAGTACAAATATAATTCTCGCCACGACATTTATAGGAACTAGGAGGGAAATAGGTACCACTGAGTGAGAAGCCATTCAAGCTACAAAAGCGTGAATCGAGGCGTGAATAATTTTTGTGTACAATTGGTCTCTGTTCGTTCCCTATAAGATCCCATTTAATTTCTAATTATTTATTTGGATCTTCATTGACGAGCCATATAAACGTCCGTATAAAAAATTTAAATACCCGTACGCGCACAATACATTTCCAATTACCAATTTAATTTATTCACAGCTAAGATTCATTAAGTCGCTTTGAATAGCAAATTAGTTTCATTTGGCATACACAAAATGAATTAGATACAATATATTTTTTCAAGTTTTGAAGCCTCTTGATCAATGACTTCATCAAGGCTATTTACCTTGTCTCAGTCAGTCAAAGATACACGTTAGATACACAATCGCTATCTATGTATTAGCTGGACGCGCATAAATGATGGAATCCAATTTGGCATTTCTTTAAACCAGGCCTTGAAACAGAAAACAAAGTAACAAGAAAATCTCGATGAAACCCATGGAAGTTATGAAGGACAGATGAGGCGCACATGGTAAGCTTTGAGACCTTGTTCGAGCGCCACCTGCAGGCCTTATAGGTAGCTGGGCTATAAAATACCATTGCAGTGTCTCGACAGCTATCTTAATAGTCTCAAAATCAAAAATGGAATTCTGCTACTATATTTTCAGTCATTTTATGGGCTGTAGTTACAGTTATTGTTATAGACAATCTTATAAGCCTTAACGAAGGTGCCTGAAAGCGGTTTCTGTTATGCTGTTAATTATTTATGTGTTTTTATTTAAATTAATATAAAACATGGTACAAGTTAGGTCCATTGTAAGTTTTCCATAAAGATATGGTAGGTATGTACCTATTTAAAATGTGATATGGGTATTTAAAAAATAATATATTTATTTATTTAGGTACCTATTTATTGTTTTTAATTAATTTGAGGGTGCTTTTTTCTATAACGGAATTAATGACAGGCAAATAAATTAACTCAATTTGAAGGAGGCAGTTGAGAGATCCATCAAATCCATTCCAGTCGACTGATTTTGAATTTATTGGACTATTAAGAGCCAACAAGGAAACCACTAAGTAGGATACCTAGTAAATAGAATACAACAGCAGCTCTTTTCTTCATGTTTGGATAGATTACATAAAATAATAAAAGAATTACAACTGTAGGCTTGTTTTGGTTCTCACACCGGTTTTGAATCGTACTGAGCACGAACAGTTTAAAAATTCGATGGCTTTATTGAAACTGCGTACACTCAGTACAGTTCAGAACCAGCTTTGTATGATATGATAAAAATACGACACGACATGCGACATGTTAGGTTTGTTTCTTCTTCTAATTCTTGTTTTCGCAATAATGCGTGGTTGCCAATTCAAAATTTGTGATATTTAGTAGCCTTTCTCTTATAAGTCTACTAAAATTATAGTCAGGCTATTTTTGGTTGCAGCTGAATACAGCTAGACTATAATTTTGGTAATCTGAGCTATAACTTGCTAGTGTCTTGTATATCATTTGAGTATAATAACCAAGCAGGAATCCTACTAAAATGCTGCGCGAAATTTAAGCGCTAAAAATGTTATTTGTTTAAAAAAGGAAAATATAACCGGTATGATTGGAGTAGTATATAATAATATTAACAAACTACATCAAGAGGAAAATTAATTATAAATTATAAATTAAATGCAATTGAAAAATATAAAAAGTAAATATTAAAATGAGTGATAATTTATGGTGTCGCTCTTAAAAAATAGTTTCATCCCTTGGATTTCGAACATAATCTGACCATGTTCCCTAGCCTTGTTTGTTACAGAGCTGTATTAAAAAATGAAACGCGCCAGACGGTTTGTGTATCAAGTTGTCAAAAACTGGTCGCGACAAAATAATGAAAATAATCTCTTTTAATTAAATAACGATTTCATGGACGTAAAGCGTTATCTCGAGTATCGTTATTAATATATTAATTAATTAGTATCTCACACGCAGTGACAAGTAATTTCACGAATATAATTAAATTGCGTACCTACTGGTATTTAATATGAAAACATTTGGATCATAATTTTCATATGGGATGGTTTGTAAAACGTGTTTACAATTATCGTTTGTTGATCTGCAAAGGGAGAAACTTTATGGGTTGGAATGGAACAGCGTTGGCTTTTAAAGATAAAGAGCTTAAAGAAATAAGAGCTTTGTCTATCCTCTATCGTAGCAGGTGATTACTACACTTAACCGTGACCTCTATGATCTTAAGTGTCACATCGACAGCACTCTAGTGTGCTACTCAGAACTGAATAGATTGTGCTACCGAAGGTGGTCATCCTACTATCTGCAAACTGCGCAGTTTCTGACTTGTGATGCCATCGTCAGCGCGGATTATGCGTAATTAGTAATGAGAAGCAGCAAAGCTGGATGATGGACAAAGTCTATGAACGTCCTCTGCCTCCAAAAACTTATTTGTTCAAGAGAAGCACTGGTTTTACCTGTCCATTCTACTATGTCTTATCAGAGTAGGTAAATTGTTTAAATTACATAAACTAAGAAAAAAAATTGAGTTTCATGGCGAATTTTTCCTAAACAATGTCAATCAAAAAGTCAATTAACAACAGAGAAGATTTGTTGCTATGGACATAATTGCGTCATAGTTCCAATAAGTTACTGCTAGATGACACTGCTGTCAAAAAGTAAAGTTCCAAATTGTTCTTAGTTAAAACTGAATAACATATATTGTTTACTTTATATATATAGAAGTTACCACCGGGAATTTCATTACACCTATTTAATGCCTCTTAGGATTGCTACGAATTGTTGTTTATAAAAACCAGTTGTTTGATTGTAATTTAATAAATATGAACATAAGGTACATCTACACATTTTAATATTACATTGGCTCCTATCATTATTTTCTACGGAATTCCATCTAGACATTAATAAAACAAAAGGTACAATAAATGAACAAGACATTATATAGACAAAAATGTAATGTCAATATGCTGGAACTTATTGAGTTCGCCTGACCATGACCAAGGTTAACATTTTTATGTTGTTTCGCTTGGTTCTTTATTTATAATATATTTTTATGGGAACTTACACCGAGTTCTTTAAATTTATTGATATAATTTGTCAGAATTGTGCTATAACTGACTCGTAGAATAGCTCATTTCTAGTCAGTTGTACCAACAACACCGAACTCGAGATTCTACCTGAAGTGTATTGCCAAAGTTTACAGAATATATTTTTTCTGTAAACTTTGGTATAGCTGTATTTTTTTAGTGACATTTTATGTTGCGCATAACATATAATTCAATCACCAATCAAATTCAGTCATCAATCACCTGTCAAACAAATTCAGTCACCAATAATTGACGAAATCGAGAATAAAATCCATGACTCTCATAAACAAGACAAGACAAAACATAAAAGATCATAAAAAGTTGTTTTATGTAAAACTAAGTGTTTCTAATATCTGTTTTTTCTGCTCTGTTCCTGCAGGAATCACAAACCAGTCAGCAAATTGTTTTCAACCAATCACAATTCGTTTCACTAGTTTGTGATTGCAGCAGGAACAGGCCTTTAAGTAAACATTTTGTACATCGTATTTTAACAAGCTTTTTATGACATATAAATAAATGTTGTAGGTCAAATACTTGACAGGTCAAAATTCCGAGAAGAACCCATTATTTTGAAAATTTGGAAATAATAGCTATAAATGGCTGCAATATTTTATATCAAGTTATAAATTTACAGTGTACCGAGGTGTTTATATTTTCATGTGTCTCACAAATTCTTAGCAGCTGTTGGTGACGTTAAGAAAAAATCTCGCTTAGGTAAGACAGACATCACGCAGATATTAGTATTAGCGGAGCAGAATTTACTCATCATGGCATGTAGGACCGGTTTTCTCATTTAATAATGCCGGCATAATGGTGACAGTAATTATCGAGTTTTTTTAGTTCCCTAGATAATATTCTCGGGCTGTTGGCTGGTACTTTGCTTTCTGTAACTAACATTAATACGCGGATAGGTATTAAATACGTATTTTGTGGTGTAAAAGGTAGCAAATACCTGAGTATGTGTTGTCGATTAACTTATAGTGTTGACTATATCAGGGGACCTGGAAGTTGCTATGATTCTGAATTTAGTGGATAGAAGTAAACTTTGAGATGAGATTATTTGTATATATTTAGGTATTTGCAACTAAATGATTTCGACCAATGTTAGTGCATCTAATTTCAAAGACACTGCATAAGTTGACATGAACAAAAGTGTTCACTCGCTTCCAGTTGTTTACCCCATGGAATAATCGCCCGCTCGGATGACCTCATTTATTTCAAAGTAGTAAATAATAATACTAACAGGATGTCCAGCGACCTGGAAAACCGGGAAAATCTGGAAAAGTTATGGAATTTGATTGATCAGGAAATAGGCAGGGAACTTTGACATATTTCTGGATTTTATCTTTCTATATCTACATATTTGTATAAAACTGTATACTCTGATGATATTTGTTTTCAGTTCATATGACCTTAAATTTTGAAAACCTTTCTTGAAATATCATAATTTAATTTATTATTTTTTCGGATTTTTCGTGAGACGCCGCTGGTTTGTCAGAAATATGCGTCGTGGCTGGTGCAAAGTTTATGAATTTCTTTTTTATTTGAACAAAATTATAATTTCAGATTTGAAATACTTCGTTTTCTGTTGACTTCTATCCCAAGGATTTCGAGAATATTTGTCTTATTTATTTTAAATGTTTTCTTACATAAATTATACAGAATTAAATCCTGAAAAATAGTATGTTTGTGCATGAAAATATAAAAGTGTTGATATTATGTTTCTTTTATAGAGGCTAGTCAATTAGATTAGACTAGTCTCATTTCCTATGTGAGATTTCGTTTCCATAAAAGCAAGTCCTGAATTTCATTAAATACATATTGTAGTATTATTTTTTATGCAATGAAATTATTAGAACTTATAAATGTAAAATTTTTGTTTACCAAAAAATAATAATGTGCCTTTCTTTCTCGTACAATCCATTTAATTACTGGAAAAAATATATATTTGTCCGGAGAACCTGGAAAAGTCAGGAAGTTTTATATTTATATAATAATAACTTCATAAAATTCAAAGCACCTATACGCGTTTATAAAGTAACAAAACTTTTTAAGGAATTTCTGATAGCTTTAAATTCCCTCTATATTGCTCTGAAAACACTGTTTTCACTGCAGTGAAAAGCACTGAAAACAATTTAGTTTTGTAGTATAATAATAGCGGTGTGATGGCTTACTATTTTTTTAGTCTTGAATGTTTTAAGTAAAAACCTTTCTTTATACATGAAAAAATTAGCAGTTAGAATCCCATTTATATAAAATTCCGTAGCTATTTTAAATTTCCGTTTGTCAGGAATATATTACATTTCATTAAAAAATATACGACATAATGTAGTGTCATTGACTTCACGAGTAGTATTTTAGCTATTTAGTTAAACTTATATCGTCTGTGGGCTGAATCCTACTTGAAACACAGGCCAGATCCGTAATATAAATTAAATACCTAGGCAGTGTTCTGTTGCCGAGTTCCGTATAAACTACACGACGTCAGATAGGAGCCTATAAATAAACTAGTAAATTCAACGTTTAATTTCTGAAATTACTTTCATATACTATAATACTATCTATATTGCTTTGCACTCGGCGTTGCATTACATAAAATCTTGTCTTCTGAAACCACTGTTTTCCTAGATGTACGTATTTTTACTGTAGAACTTATTTTGGGATTCTGCGAATTTCCATAAGTATAATATACAATATAATATGATCTACTCGTTCAAAAAGTAGAATTATTTTGTATATTTGACATATTTACTTGTCTTTACGCCTAGAGACGCATAATTTACAACATAATTTACATGCTATTGTAGGAAACATTTTTAAAGAACTATTTATTTGAAGGAGATGCCGAAAACAACTACTCCACGGACAATATGCCCTGACTGGCATTGCATTACTCCGGCATCTCCATGGGAGTCGCCACATGGTTGATCTCGATGAAGTATGTGGCGAATTCCATGGAGATGCTGGAATAATGCAGCGCCAATTAGGCCACGTTGGCCGTGGAGTAGTTGTTTTCGCCATCTCCTTCAAATAAATAAGTAGGATTGTCTTCCTTAAAGACAATCAAGGTCACTGCTGTAATGGCACTTGCGGAAAAGCAGATCGCTATCTGTCTGCCAATTTTACAATAATTATCAGACGGATAGTAGCAACGACCCAAAGAGGGCACCACGGTGTGTTTCTCACCACTACTATATTTCAAGAGTGTGTATGGTGAGCCCCCTTTAAAGACACACTTAGTTTTCCTTAATTTCGACGACATAACTACAACTACAGTTGCAAGGTAAGCTTACATTCTAAAACGAAAATTATTTTTGGTCTGACACATTTGAGGTAATACTTCAGTGGGTTTATAAATATTTAATTTTAAAAAACTATAGACCCCTACCTGATAGGTGAACATAATTCGTAACCGACTAGAATGTTAGCATTTAAGTTTGGGACCATTTTAATAGGGTATAAACCCTCGCATAAACTGAGAGCGTTTTAATTATAAATAAAGTTATCACACGTGATCAGGCTATAAAAGTTCACGAAGGATGTGTTAGGATATTTTATTATTACAGTAAAAGTTTTGACCTCCCGTTTGACCTTCAACTCTACGATTCTAAGGTATTATAATCATCTCTGCGGTTTGAAAAAAGTGGAGAAAATATGAATACAAATAATTCAGGTTCAAATGGTTTTGTGCGTGATAACCACGTTGTGATCATAAAATAGGTGTAAATAACATCACTTTTACATATTTTAAAGATAAGTTATATCTACTTTTATATATTATAAAGTAAATATATGGAAGATACGTTTAAGGGCGCTGTACCAAATTAAAGCTTATTCTTCACGAAAATTGATTGAAATATGAATTATTCTATTTTTAATGAAAAAATTAACACAGTCGCAGAAAATCGATACAATGTAAAATATTTTAATGAAATAAAATGAATATTTCATAACAAATTTTCTATAATCGTACTCTTGAAAGGTCTATTTATTTCAAACTGATCATTAAAAATGTCAAATTAGTAGATAAATATATATCGTCGAAAATCTCACAAACTCTCACCCTTGTTTATAGATTAAAGTTACGTTTTAAGGGAGTTTCAAGATTCAAAACATCTAGCTCATGCTCTTTAGACTTTTGAATTATTGGTATTGCTTTACATTAAATCAAAAGTTTACGATATGTGCGAATGGAAAAAAAGATCTGAAATGGGATCTTTCAAGCAGCGGGAACGGCCATCATAAATAATTTCTTATTCTACGAAAGTAAACTTATAGTCAGTAAACCATTACGTTGCCTTTCATTTTGCTGAAATGAAAAATACCTTACAGGTTAAACTTTAGTTTATTATCCTAAAGCCAGTCTATTGTCCTACATAATAACCTATATATTTTCACCAGCCCTCTGTAAAACTACTTTACAACTATAGGATCTTATATAGGAAATCCTTTATTTCATTTTATAGATGCACTTTTCTGTTCTGTTCCCTAAATGATCAATTACATATTTCAAATTAGTTGAACACTAATTATGATACATTTTATTGACAAATACCTTGAAATTTTTATAAAATCCGAGGTAAGGCTAACTGGCTCTATCCCATAAAAACACCTTGTCACATCTCGAATCGTATTCATAAAGATTACGCCTAAAAAGATAAAGAAATAGTTAGACCGTGTTTCCTCCTGACTTCCTCCCAAAAAATAAAATTTCGTCTGTTATTGTATGGTTTATATGAAGTTATTATTAGCATATTTTTTGTGTATTAAGTAGTAAATACCTCGATAAATACAGAACCGCCATTCAGCGCTACTGGAAGAATTTGTAGTCTGAAAATAAATTTTTAGCAACTATCTGGTCTCGATATATCCGCAAGGTTATTGGCTTAACTTACATTTTAACATCGAATCACAACGATTTTTTTAAAGCGACTACAATGTCAAAAATTGATGGCGCTTAGTTTTAGTTTGAACCTCAATATACAGTCTGTCCATAAAGTAACCCCCCCCCTCCCTGCTAACTTTTGAACGAATCGAGATAGAGAGTTTTAACAAAATAAAGGGTGAATCATGTAAAATGAAGTTGATTCTGACGATAAATTTAATTGTTCAAATTCAAAGATGGCGCCACGGGCGCTGTCCACTCATTTTTTTTAAATGGCAAAGTGTGCCGTGTTGCACCTCATTTAAAAGGTAATTCAATTCTCTACATTCTCGTTTTTGAAAAATGACAATCGAGTTATCCGTTCTCTAGTTACAAGCGTTTGTATTAACAATATTTAAAAATTTTGATTTTATCAAGTCTCCTTGCCTTTGCTGGCCACTGTCACTGAAACGTCAATAAGATTCGAGAAAGTAGTTTAGCGTTCAATTTAAGAGTGTTTGAAAGTTTCTACAGGTTTTTTCTTATTTTTTTTTATGTTATTCGATTTGATAGATTTAAGAGAAAATTTAAGAGGAGAGCGGTACTTAAGAATGCTGCGGGATGAACTTTTACCAAAGATAGAAAGAATAGCAGGCAATAACATTCAAAGTATTGTATTTCAATAAGATGGGGCCCCGCCTCATTTCTATGGACCTGTTATCGATTTTTTAAATATCCATTTCCCGGGCAGATGGAAGGGGCCCGATAGAATGGCCGGCTCGTTCCCCGGACTTAACTCCTCTTGATTTTTTCTTATGGGGATATTTGAAGTCAAAAGTCTACAAAACTCCTCCAGTAAATATTGACGAACTACAGCAACATCTTACACATATGTGTAGAAATATTCCTGCAGAAATTTTAGGAAATATCGAGCAAGAATATCAAAGTAGATTTTTTATGTGCCAAGAAGTCAATGGACAACATTTTGAACAACTTATTTAATTCTTTTATTTTTTGTTTTAATAAATATTTGTTCAAAATTTGTTGTATTAAAATATTAACTAACATTTTATTCATGGATCAGATTAGAAACAAAAACGCTTGTATTGTCATTTTTTAAAAACGAGAAAGTAAAGAATTGAATTATCTTTTAAATGAGGTGCAACACGGCACACATTGCCATTTAAAAAAATTGAGTTGACAGCGCCCGTGGCGCCATCTTTGAATTTGAAGAATCGAATTTATCATCAGAATCAACTTCATTTTACGTGATTCACCCTGTATTTTGTTAAAACTCTCTAACTCAATTCATTCAAAAGTTAGCAGGGGGGTTACTTTATAGACAGACTGAATATCTAAGAGATCCTATTAATGACCTATGCAGAACAAATAGTAAATATATTAACATAAAACCATACTAAAAGAGCATTGATTACACTGGATGTTATAATGGATTTAGAATAGAATGAGTTGTATCCTCCAATACTAAAAATATGAGCCAAGCTGATTCACTGAATCAGCCTGATTGGCAAGTTATTTACATATTTCTTACCATATTTCAAAATAGTAGCAATCAATATACGATAAAGTATTGAAATACTTAGCATTTCCGGGAAACTATAATAACATTACAATTTCAATAATAAATTAAAGATAAAGGAGTTTTAAATTCAACAATAGAAACTAGCATAAAAAGTATTACTGTGTGTTTCTCACAACTACTAAACTACCAGATGCCCTTTAGGGAATCATTTCGCAGCATCGTTCATCGAGTCCACTACCTATAGCACTCTGATGAGCATAGAATGAGTGCGAAACCGGTCAGTGTCCGTGGTGGTTCTCGATGAAGGATGTGGCGACTCCCATGGAGATACCGGAGTAATGCAATGCCAGTCGGAGCACATTGTCCGTGGAGTAGCTGTTTTCGGTATCTGCTTCAAATAAATATGATTAGGAATGTTTCGTTTCTAGTTTAGTATATACGAGTATATATAGGTATGCGGACTATTTTCAGAAGCAATTATTTAATTAACTTCACCAGGAGCTACTTATATTACTAATGAGAAAACTACAACACTGATGTACAGGGGGGGAGCCATGAAAAGTAAAGACAAATAAAGCTTCTTGCATTCAAGAATACAAGTCAGAAGTTTTCTTTACCTCTATGCAGAAAACTTGAAAGTAAATTCAAATTTGATAATCTGTCGACGTCAGTGATTCATGATCAAGTGATTCACATTTTTTATGTGATTTTCACTAACTGCGGCTTTTTCACATCAGTGGAAAATCCGAGGGAAAATCAATATTCATTGCATATATTAATATAACAAACCTAATAGGCTCCTTGGCCATTTTTGGAAAAAATATCCGGACAGGCCAATTTTGTTTATGACCGGGAAGGATACATTTTCAAAATTGTTAACATTTCCACAGGGTGTCCCAAAAACGAGACCAACTTTTTTGTTAAGAATATACGAGGTATCTTAAGGAGGTAAGACAGGACGTTAGGTAACCCAGTAATTTGTACATAATTCAAAACATATTGTTCATCCCGTTATCCAGGACACTTTGTAGAAGTTGCATCTCTGACAAAATCGTACAGGTACAATCGGCATGATAGAAGTGGAAAATTAAATATTTTTAAGAAACTTACCTTATCCTATGCAGGGTATAAATTTGCGCGAAAAATATTTTTGAAACTCCAGAAAACTTAACCGTAATTGCAGCGGAAAGTGATGCCTGGCTTCTTTATTTTTTTTTTACTAAATACTAAATATCTTACATTGTAAGTACATACATATTGGAATCTATGAGTAAAGAATTTGCGTAGATTTTGAATATGCAAAAATATACAGGTCGTTTAATTTAAAAAAAATATAAGTTGGGTCTGCCACCTTAACATGAAATACCCTGTAGAATCCAAAATATTTTTACATAAAAGGAGCTCCAAAGGGTACGTACCTTCAGAATAATGGTGTCTCGTGAAATTCCTCCAAGGTTCGTGTCTGCCGAGTTATGGAACAATCGAGGGGTAAATCATTAAAAAAATTTGTACACTGAAATTCCCCCTACAGTGAAAAATCCCCGAAATTCCCCAAAAATTCCTTGAAATACCCCCAAACGTTTGAAATTTGCAATTCCCCGATATTCTCCAAAATACCTCGCAATTCCCCATAGCGATTTGAAATTCCCAACAAAATAGGTACTCATTATTATGTGCTACTGAAAAACAGACACAAATTAAGTTTTTGTAACATTTATTTATGCCATATAAAAACAAATAAAACTCACATACAGGGTGTCCACCTAGTGCGCGTAAGTCCAATATCTGGGTTAATAAAAGAGATAACTTAATTTTTTTTTCTACAGGGTTGTCTAATATCCCGAGCTGCACAAAATGAAAATATATTTACATATTCAGGGTGTTCAGTTTTTCCTGGACAGGTACCAACTTCGTTTTTCTAAATGGAAATATATATTTTTTATTGCTTTTTCGAACTAAACCCTTGATTTTAGTAGGACTTTCATCAGCCTTCCCTATACCTAACTTAAACTGTTTTTGAAATATTGACGGGTGAATATTGACATTTTTGCAACTTTGACACCCTGTAAAATCTAAACGGTTTGAGATCAAGCAAAACGGTTTGCACATTCCTATCTTAACTTTTCATAAGCTATCGTTTGGTACTAATTTCAGAATTATCCAAAAATTTAAAATTTTCTGAAAATTTTGAAAATTTTTTATTCCTGTATAAATTTGAAATTAGTATCAAACGATAGCTTATGAAAAGTTAAGAGAGGAATGTGCAAACCGTTTTGCTTGATCTCAAACCGTTTAGATTTTACAGGGTGTCAAAGTTGCAAAAATGTCAATATTCACCCGTCAATATTTCAAAAACAGTTTAAGTTAGGTATAGGGAAGGCTGATGAAAGTCCTACTAAAATCAAGGGTTTAGTTTGAAAAAGCAATAAAAAATATATATTTCCATTTAGAAAAACGAAGTTGGTACCTGTCCAGGAAAAACTGAACACCCTGAATATGTAAATATATTTTCATTTTGTGCAGCTCGGGATATTAGACAACCCTGTAGACAAAAAAATTAAGTTATCTCTTTTATTAACCCAGATATTGGACTTACGCGCACTAGGTGGACACCCTGTACACCATAGTATATTTATTTATACTATGCATTTATATACCAACAACAAAATATAAAACTTTCTTTGGTAAAAAATAAAACTAAACTAAAGTAAAAATATATTCATTCATATAAAAACTGTCTCAAAAATATATAGAACCCATCACAAAACATTTTTGTACCCAAACAAAGACATACCCTATAATCCTGTCAACAAAAAATGTTTTCGTAATTTAAGAAGAATAATGAAATTTAGCAAAAATATAACGTAAAATATTACTAAAAAATGTCGAGGATTAGGTATAACCTCAGGTCGGGCCTCAGGTATAGCAAAATATATACCGGGTGTCAACGGATCTATTAGACAAGCCATAACTTCTAGAGTATTGGATGTATCAAAATGAGATTTGGTATAGGTAAATGGTAGAGGAAGAGGAAAGTTTTTGCATATTTTTCACGTTTAGGTTACTTCCGGTTTCACCGGAAATGGCTTCAATTTTGAATTTTTAAATGGAACACCCTGTATATTTTTACATATTTGAATTTCTGAGACAATTTTGGACTAGAAAATGACATTTTAAAAAGTTTTTTCGCCTACTTGATTTTTTTAGAGCCATTTTTACTATTGCATCTAGGTGGCCATGATTGAGCGAAAACTAATCTGAAGGCCTTAGATGATGTCAGAAAAATGTAATCGCAAAGTTTTAGTGACTAGTATGATAGATAGAAATGAAACTTCACTGAAGTAAATGTATTTTATGAGCTTATTTTTAATCCAATCACAATGAATTTAGTATCGTTGGATTCGCAAAACAAATCCCTTTTTGAAAAGTGCTTGTCTAAAAAGTGTTGCCATTTGAAAAAAAATAATTAGATATAAAAAAGTTATTTTGCCAACTTATCTCATTCCTATCTATCATACTAATCACTAAAACTTTGCGATTACATTTTTCTGACATCATCTAAGGCCTTCAGATTAGTTTGCGCTCAATCATGGCCACCTAGATGCAATATTAAAAATGGCTCTAAAAAAATCAAGTAGGCGAAAAAACTTTTTAAAATGTCATTTTCTAGTCCAAAATTGTCTCAGAAATTCAAATATGTAAAAATATACAGGGTGTTCCATTTAAAAATTCAAAATTGAAGCCATTTCCGGTGAAACCGGAAGTAACCTAAACGTGAAAAATATGCAAAAGCTTTCCTCTTCCTCTACCATTTACCTATACCAAATCTCATTTTGATACATCCAATACTCTAGAAGTTATGGCTTGTCTAATAGATCCGTTGACACCCGGTATAATACCCTGAAATTCCCCAAAATACCCCAAAATTCCTCGAATTTCCTTGAAATTCCCCAAAATTCCTCAATTTTTCTCAAAATTCCACCTGCTTGTATACTAAAACACCCCAGTGATTCGCCCCTCGGAAACAATTCTCCACTAAATGTACACCCTGTATATATCGAATTAGTTTTTTGAGTTTGCTGCTTTGTGGTAAAAAATAAAAATAAATTGTCACTGTTATAGTACCCATGTCATGATAGTAAAACCAATTATATTAGTATCTACAAATTTTCCGTTCGTGAGTCATCCATTTGTCATCCGTTTGTATATAGTTGTAGGATTTCATTAGTGTCCTCATTATCCGGATCACTCTGTAGAGTGCATGCCAGATAAAATCGAGTTTATCCGGTAAACACGGCTACGTAACTGACCTAGGTGCACGTATTAACAAAGCAAGTACGGCTGACTGTTATTGTTATTTGCGTTCGCGTATTTACGTTAAGACGGTCGTAAGGTACATCTAAACAAGTTTTCGTATGGTACTTGTGGGTGGAATTCCTAATTTTGTTGTGCCGCACTGCCACATCTTAAGGCCATTCATGAAAAAATGCACTCCGCGTTTATGGAAGTGGAAAACAACCGCAGGTTTAGATGGTTTAAAAGATATTTCCATTATGCATACAAATCCTCCGCGTCCTTGTAACTTTTAGCTATGCCGGTATAAAATCCTTGTTGTATTTATATAGTTGGAAGTTGTAAAATAAAACATAAATTTTGCTTCTTGCTAGATTATGTCTTGCGACTTTTTTGTGCCTGAAAGCGGCGCTCGTACGGAACGTAAATCACTTTATTAAAATCTTATGGATTAAACAATTGATGGAGCAATTGATTTAGTAATTATTTAATCTAGGTAAATTATGAAATCATTGATATGGGGCAATGGAACTCTTTGTGTCACCATAGTGCGTATAAACTCACTTTTGCAGAAATCAAATGAATGTGTACAGGGTGACCCAACGCTGTGGCAAAGCTCGATTTCTCCTCCGTCTTTCTTTTGGAAAAAAAATGGCATCATCTGGAGATGATTAAAACTGAGTTTTAATCATCTTCAGGTGGTGCCAACTTGGTTGGCGAAACGCGCGTCGAGTGCAGTATAGGGTTTTGGTGTTATATGGAAAACGTCAGTATTAGCTTCACACCAAAGGTTCCAACCCCTTTCAAGATTAAAAAGCTTTTCTCTCAGATTTTACCTATATGGAGAAAAAACACTTTTTGGGCATACCTCCTTTATTGTTAGAGACAGACACATAAAGCCTTATATGACCGTATTCGTAAAAAAGAGTTCTTTCCAAATATTTAAAACAGTACTGGGTGTTCCATTTAAAATATTTATTTATTTATTTATTTGTAATACCAGACCAATTTAATTTTCAACAGACAGAATCCAATTAATGAATGGGAAAAAGACTATCCAGTAAATTTATGTACATTTAGAGTACAAAACATGTGAAAAACAATAATCACTATATAAACATCTAATAGACAAAGAAAATGGAAAAAAATGGAATACAGTGACCAAAAACAGTTTAAAACAAAAAAAAACAATTATATTTTGTCATCAACACTATTGTAATTACAACACATAGCATAAATAGACGAGCGCTTTAGTAATATTAAAATTTATATCGACGTAGCTTCATTTGAGCCTTGTAAAAAATTTAATATATGTAAAACAAGTGTAAAAAGAAAAAAAAATCGAAGTGTCCGAGTGATTTTTGAAAAACTTTACCATTTTCAAAATAATGAATTTATGCGAGACTTTATGGACTCACTGTATAGGGTCATAAAACCCTTATTAACTATTTTTGTACCTATTTCAAGTAAATCAGGTACCATGTGATGCAAATATGACTAAACGTTCTGTATACATGACAAAAATTTACAGCACAAACAAAATGTCGACCATATGTGCCCTAAAGATTCCACGTGGCCAAATGCTTCAAGTTAATATGGTCATTCCTCGATGAATCATAATTCCCGGGACAGCATTCCCTGATTACTAGTGATTACGTAACGCAAGCGGTCTACCAGCGGCACGCGAATTTTACAAATTAAATGCTCCGATGGCTCTTCATAACACAAGGAGTCAATGTAACCACACGTGAGCCGCTAAAACTATTCGATTAGATTTATATTTTGCGGACGCCATTACCTTTATTTAAATACGTGTTTGGAATGAATATAGACATCTACGGCAAACGTGTATCTGTTGATTTGCGAGTACCTAGTTGGATGGCTGCAGAATTTTTAGTAGATAAGAGGGCAAAATTTCGTAAGTGTACCGTATTGTTAAACGGTAGTTTCGAGGAGAAAACAACAACAAATTCCTAAGTTACATTGTACTATTTCATCAAATTATGGGTACACAATGGGGTATTTTCCTTCAATCGAAATGAAAGTGGAAACCTGTATTTTTATAAAATATATTTTTTTTTATATTTATTAGTATAAAAATTATTAAGATTGAATCGGTAGAAAATTTTTAATTCAATTTTGAATTTTATTCTATATTCGTGACGTCACTAAGCGAAAACTAGGGAATATGTATCTATATAAAGAGGCCACACTGATAATATGTGGCTAGTTTCAGTTTGTAATGACGACAAACGACAGTCGACATTTCGATAATTGACATTTGAAATTTCCTGTTTGTGTTTGGCTTGACAACTTGACGTGTTGTGTTGTTGTTTTCTTATAAAGTAAACTTTTATTAAACATGGAGCAAGGTGGCTAAGTCCGACAATTTACCGGTTATAGCTTCTTTTATGATAAAGATCCTATAGATCCAGAAATAAAAGGAATGAAAAATGTAAGGTTAGTATTTAACTTAACAGTATTACTGCAAAGTCGATTAAATATATTCAAAAATTACCTTTACAAATTACATTTACAAATTACGATGTTTTTCTATTAGTAATAAATACACTTGTAATCAGTCACAGGCAGAAACAACAATTCGCAGATAAAAATATAAACTAAAAACAATGTCTCATGTTTACCCTAACCAAACAATTTAAACATAAACAAAAGTAAAGTTGTCACGCAGTGACACTAACCACACAAATGAAAATATCCTAGAAATAACTAAAATATGGCGCAAATTTTGAATTTTCGTTTAGTGACGTCACATAGATATCGCGCACAATAAAAAAATAATTTATAGACCCAATTTAAAATTCCAGAAATACGTATCTCTTCTTTTTCCAACTACTTTCCATTGCCGATGTAAAAAAAAATAGGAAAACACTCCATTCTATTATCAAGATGTATTATTTAATTTATTAAATATTGTATTAGGTATATATTCTTCAAAATGACAAAACAAAAAAATTATCCATCTTCTATCTTCATCATTATTATACCTATACAGGGTGTCCCAAAAACATACCGACAAACTTTAAGGGGCGGTAGAGGACATGAAAACAAACCTTGTTTGTTTAATAAATAAATAAATGTTTTAAATCATACCCAAATAACTAAATTAATTCTTGTTTTAGTTGGACACTTGGACGCTGTATTTCGTTCAACATTTTTTTTCAACTACGGCTCTTGTCTGGAGAAAAAATCTTTATCACAATAAACCGGTCTTCCCGATTTCCGGTTCTTCCCGGACTCCGGCTACTCGCAGAATATTCATAGGATCCGCAAGTCAATGAACCGACGCTGCAATCCTTGCATTGAAGCAGATGGTCAACATTTTGAACACTTATTGTAAACCACCATTTATTTATCAACGAAACAAAGTCCAACAAGAACAAAAAGTGATTTATTAAGGTCCTCCTGAACATTTTTTGTAAATGAATATTAATTATTTATCACTCACTGGCCAATATCCATTGACCGAGGTCATGACCTGAAATGGTTCGGGTCCGAGCGGGATTATCGCTCGTTACCCTTCCCATCGCTGTATGCCTGGACTGCCTCGTAGAGGTGGACCCCATCCTTCACCAACCCCAATCACAAAAAGTGATAGGTGTGGGCAATTCGTGGGATATCCTCCTGTCCTGGCTCTACCCTGCAGACTGGGTAGGATCTTCTGGCGCTCTTCTGTCTCGTAATTATTTATCACTAAAGTAAACAAAACTTACCAAAACAATTTTTCCTTTTTTCTGCCAAAACGGCTCATTTGCGAGCATAATATGTTAATAAACAAGAAAGTTTATTTTCATGTCCCCTACCACCCCTTAAAGTTTGTCGGTATGCTTTTGGAACACCCTGTACATATTATTGCTTATAGTTACATATGAATCTTCTTCGAAGTTTCTTCTTCTTCGAAAAGAAACTCAAGAGTCATTTTATAGAGAGCCCTATTTTTGGTTAGTATTGTTTAGTAAAGTATTTTGAAGCAGTAAGTTTTGTTTCAGTTTCTATACTTAATACATAAGTGCCTATTTTTCAAATAATAAGTAAAGCCAGTTTTAGCCGGTTTTAGAATCCAACTACTTATTACTGTTATTTATGTAGATGAGACGTTTATAATGATGATTCAGTCGATATCGGAAGATACCGGAATATACCTACCTACTTAAATTATAATATTATAGGAACAAATTCGTAAAAGTAACTTTTATTTTAATATTATATAGCTGCCCATATTTCGAGCTTAAGCATAACTTAATAAATAATTTATAAATAAATGTTGGATTGTTCACCAACTTCTATAGATACAATTCTACTTGTTTTCTCAAATGATGTATGTGATGAAATGATGGGCTGATATGTTGGTGATCTCCGGAGAAATATTATTACAACCCTGAGAACAAAAATAAGAAGAGGGGACATTGTATCTGCATTGCAGAATTTCAGAATACCAGTAGAATTGTATCTAGGAGTAGATAGTGAACAATTCGAACAATTAGGTACTTGTAAATTATTTATTAACTTATAATTATCTTTTCAAATCTTTTCAATAATATAAAAAATAAATTTCCTGCTGTTTCTCATTTAAATCCTAATTATCTAAATTGAAGAAAGCTTCAACTATGTAATAGGTATAACTTTAAATATCTATTTTTTCTGCCTATACTCTATACTATTTCCACAGCACGCTTGATAAAACAATTTTTTTGATCTAGAATCGCCATTTACAAATGTCAAATGCGGCACATCGTTGATTTCGGAATTCAGAGCTTTTTTCAATTTCAGACTTTTCCCAACCATATGAATATCTAATATGGCGCCTATAAGAAAAAAAATTGACAGTCCAATTTTCAAAATGACGACTTATATGGAAAAATGGTTGGCAGATTCAGTTTCTACGTAAAAAAATTAGAATAGTGGCTGTAATAATAAATGAAACATTTAAGAAAGAAGAAAATACCTACTTATAAAATTTTAGTTTTTTTCTTCAAAAATCTTGAAAATCAATAGAAATACCTAACTCGGATTTCGATTTAGAATATAAATGTGCACTAAATTCTGCAACTTTTGCACCAATTTAACAGAGTTCGTATCTTTTATAATAACCGAGTTCACCATACTTAAGCTCGAAATACGGGCCCCCTGTATATGAGCTTTTCTCTAGTTATGTTATGATAATCCTAATATTTAAGCCGTTAGCAAATTAAAACAGGTTTACATTTATATTAAACCAAATGTTCTGTATTTCTCATTTGCTATAAGTATAAAGGAGACTCAGGGGGAAATTTGTTGAAATATTACATGTTGAAAACAAAAACTAACATGAAGCAGATTATGTTACAGTAGTATTCAACACATATACATAGAATATTAATTTGAAGGAGATGCCGAAAATAAAGTAGGATTCTCTTTCTCAAAGACACTATAGAGGTCACTGCTATAATGGTATATTTGCGTAAAAGCAGGTCGCTATCAATCTGTCAATTAGCCAATGATTGTCAGACAGATAGTAGCAAAGACCCAAAGAGGGCACTACGGTGTGTTTCCCACCACTACTAATATACTATATATAGAATGTTTTGGTTACGGCTCCATTATAGCCTAATGGAAAGGCGTATCAAATTCGGGTTTTCAGCGCTGTAATCAATGAAATTTTTGGAACTTTCTAAAGTGTATTTTAGATTTGTGTCGACCTCATGGGCATAGGTGTGAAGTGAACGTCAGTTTTTTACACCCTATATATTTTTTATCTACTTTGAACAGTTCTGACCTCAAGGATACAAAGTTTGTATGGATTGTGTCATGTAACTTTGTACAAAATAACAAAAAATTAAAATAAAAATCGAATTTTCATATTCATAAAAAAAAAATGACGTACACCTCCACACAAGATGACGTCACAGAATTAAAATACACGTCATAAGTTCTAAAAATTTTGCTGATTACAGTGCCGAAAATCCGAATTTGATACGATGTTCCGTTCGGTTGTAATCGAGCTGTTTCGAGCCTTTTGCCCAACTCTTTATATATTTGAAGGCTGATACCGTTGAGTGACCAAGTTATAAAACTTGGTCACTCAACGCTGCTACTTAAACGTGTGAAAAGTGTAGATGGCAATTATCTGCTAAAAAAAAACACGAAAATATAGTATATTCTTCTAAAATATTACGAGTTCGTATCTGATGCTGGAGGTAATATAAAAATATTTCTTACCATGAATTTCAGAACTGGGTAAGTATAAGTCAACCCATAAAGAACATTAATGTGTTATTACTCTTAACACATAGCGGTTAACATCATATTTCTATTCGTTACCTACACAATTCAATCTCATTATTCCCTTTAGAAGTTTCATGAAGTGACTTCTCTCATTTTGTTGGGGCACTATATATAGTGGAGTCCACGAGCCTATCAGAGTCTTCTAGAAATGATTTTCGTTTGCACTTTCAGATTAAAAGCTAAAACTAATTTTACATGATTCCCCACCCTTAGAACTATAAAACACCCGAAGGCGTCAAAAAAGTCCTGTACGGGGTGGCTGTAGGGGGTGAAATGTGAAAATTACCCTAAAAATGATTTTTGGATATTTGAATCTAAAAAAACAGCTACATATAAATAATATTTGCCTCAGAGCACTGGAGATATAAAAAAAATTATTATAGCGTATATAGAATAAGCGTTATTCGACCTTAATGAACTGCAACTCTGTGTAACGCAAGCGATATTCGACCTTAGTCAGGGCCCATGCGCGCGCTGCTCGCTCGAATAAAAATTCGTAAAAAATTGCAAGTCATTCAAATGAAAAGTGAAATATCCTACAGACTCAGGAAACTCTGCTCTACAATGTTATTACAGGGTATTTTTTAATTGGACCACATATAAAAATGTTACAGCAGGTTAGATGTAAAGCATGCCTAAAATATCTAGCCCGAGAAGGCGCATCAAAAGACCTCATAGGACCAGAACCCTTCTGCGGCATAGCGAAGCCATGCATTAAAACATCCATGGAGGAATGGATGAGAAACAAATCTCTAGAATGGTGGAGGAATCTGCCACAATTGAGACAGGCAAAGCTATTCATTAAAGGACGGATGCCTAAATCTGTTAGGCCAGAATAAAAAGGCCATCAGAATAATAGTAGGTCTCCTAACAGGACACTGTAGGCTAAATAGGCACATGAATCTTATGGGACTGTCAGAAGATGCAACTTGCAGATTCTGTCAAGAAGAAGAGGAAACCTCAGTACACGTACTGTGCCAGTGCGAGGGCCTGACAAGACTGAGATTTCAAATACTTGGGGAAGGAAGACCAAGAGCCAATAGCTACATGGAAGAGCCTCTATCAAGGCTGTGGAGTCTAATGCAAAGGACAAAGCTGGACAGAGTGCTCTAAATAGGTTGGGAGTGCCACAGTAGATCTTCTAGGTCGTGGTGGACCAGGCCAGGGGGCGACTCCTACATAAATCTAATCTAATCTAAATGCCTAAAATATTTAGACACTTTTCACTAGAGCGCTGTAAGTCTTAAGGTCTCCCATTTAACAACGTGCTTTATGGAATATTCAATAATTTTTTTTTATATCTCAAGCGTGCTGAGGCAAATGGTACTTATGTGTAACTATTCAGCTGTTTTTTTAGTTCCAAATATCCAAAAATCAATTTTGGGATATTTTTCACATTTCACTCCCTACAGCCATCCCGTACAGGACTTTTTTTGACGCCTTCGGGTGTTTTATGGTCTTCGGTTTAAGGGTGGGGAATCATCTAAAATTAGTTTTAGCTTTTAATCTGAAAGTGCAAACGAAAATCACAATTTGAGGCTCCGTGGACTCTACTAATATAGTAGATTGGAAATGATTAATTGTACCATTCTCACAAAATGAAACGTGCATACTCCTGTATCAGTTTACAGTCAGAAGCGTCTAAAAATAGGTAGACTAATTGAAACACGGACTGAATTAATCACACTTTGGAAACAACAATCCGCCTCAGTAACCCACCAGTGTGTATAAACACTAACACAAGTCCCATCCTTAAGCGGAAAGTGTTAGATGCCGTGTAGGGAAAAAATCTGCCCACCTCTAAAATACCTGAACAAAAGTTCAACAAATCCGAAGGACCATTGTCATTCGATTTAAAATGGTTTGCCGATTGTGTCATTGGGAAAATATGATTACGGAGGCGGGATAAATAAGATGAATTGGTAGTTTTTTTAATAGTTATCGGGATAATCATATATAATGGCGCTTATTTGTCTCTTTACTATTTTATCAGTTTTGTTTTTTACATCAGAGAGTAACTATTCTTTTTTATAAGAAAATGTTATTATCTCTGATCTGTGATATTGTTTAAATACGTATTTATTTATGTTCTTTATAAGTAGTAGTAGAAATAGATTTTATGAATCAGTTTTTATCTACCATAAAGATGTAGGTATACCTACATAATATTGGCAGTCCTGTCATTAATTTTTAGTTCCGTAACAGGCTTGTTTTGGTTCTCACACAAACCAGTTCTGAATCGTACTGAGCATGCCCGGGTTAAAAATTCGAAGGTTTTTTTCAAACTGCAGATGCTCGGTAGAGTTCACAACTGGCTCTTGTCAGAACCAAAACAAGCCTATTATATCTCAATTTCAATTCTCAACCGGTACTGGTGAATTTATAACGTTAAGTCCAATAATGTGAATGGTTTAAAATCTTTTTGTGTTTTATCATATTAAGTCGTCAGTTCATATTATTTTTATCAGGCAATTGATTAAAAACGTGGTTTCGAACTGTAATTCAATACTGTGCGTATATTTCTAATTATTTATTACTATTTATACCCATGATTAAAGTATAGGAATTAGACACAATAATCTTTCAGAGTTGATTAAAAGAAATAAAAGTATTTTTTGTATAATTTTAATAAGATTATATTTAAAAATTTCTGAAACAATATCATGAACATAAAATAAAGACAAAACATAACTTACAAAGCATAAGATAAAACATTTTTACAAATTGTTATGACAAATATTTTGGAATTATTGTAAAGAATATAGCAGGTTGATGTAATTGTTATTGAATATTTACAGAAAGAAATCTCAATGTTTCAAAGTCTTACTTTTGAATATTCTTTGCAGCGAATAGTCACATAGGAATAAAAATAGATTTAAGGATATTTCCAACTGCCTGTATTGGTATCTTATTAGAAAATAGTTTAATGGTGTTTATTTCTGTATACACAGATGACTTACAACCTACTTTATTGACAATGTTCATATTGATAACATTCTCTCACTTTTTATCTTTTCTAAATGATATACAATTAACAAATTACATGCATGCATTTCTTGAGTATATAATTTCAGTTCTAATCACATTAATTAAATGTAACTGTGAGATATGGCGCCCTCATGTAAAACACTATCTTCTGGTAAATTATACTAGTCTTTTAACTTGGCACTGCAGTGAAATGGAACTAGTGATAAACATGCAATTGCGGCAAGACAAGAAAATTAATACCGCTCTATAAATATAAACATTTCTTCGGACTTGTTGCCGATAGTTTGTGGAGATTGCTGGTGTAGAAGCCGTAATCAATTGCAAGGAGGTTGAGCTGATACTTACCTTATAGCTGTAATCAATACAGCTACATTAAATAATTAGTGTTCTTCTATTTTGAAGTAAAGTTGGTTTTAATAAATCATTAATTCATGGCATTACGGCAAAGAAAGGCATGTATTATGTATTTATTTGGTCCCCCAATCAGATAGGTCAATATATTGTGATCTTTTTGGCTTAAATGTGTGAAATCCAGGCAGTGCATATAAAATTTCTAGTTTATGTGCAGTGTGTCCTATATAGATTCAGTTAAACTGTCATATATTTTTCTCCAATCTTTTTACGTAACAATTATCTACTTATGAAAATTCCCAATAATCAAAATGTAAAATAAATCAATGTGACAAGTACGAATAATACGAATCTACTTTGTATCCACCATCTGTAAACGCCTTATTTAAATAAGTACTAAAACAAGTTAAGCCAAATTCCCCTGGCTATATGCCACGCTGAGCGCTGAATTACTAAGCAAAAATTTGCCGTATTTTGTCTAACACAGTGAGACCACCACTTTAATCGAAATTAATAGAGTATAATTCATTACACTGTGATATTTTAAACAGTGTATTATAACAAATTTGATAATGACTTCTAACTCTACATACAAGACATTTACATAGACATTCAGCGATCAGCTTCAACTAATCCTCCTAACTTTATAATCCTCCTAACCTTTTATAGGCTACATGTTTGTCTAGAAATGGTGGGAGGACAAGACGAAGGGTGCGAAGAGTAGAATATACATCACCTACCTTTCCATCGACAACATAGGACACAATCTAATTGACCACATGGGCACTGTTCGGGAATATGTGCTTTTTCTGGTGTGAAAATAAATATGTAGGGTGTTATTTCATAAACATATATCGATGTTATTTTCAATGTATTGCGGTGTTAATAAAACAAAAACACAATCAGCAAAATGTACCAGTATGAATTTAACCTTTTTCCATCATTTTATTTATTTATTTTTTTGAAAATCTGCCAACTTTGAAGCGCTCAATAGTATCGGTCAGTAGTCAGTACTCTGTTTCTCAAGATCCTTCTGTTCCATGGACATTGCTGCTGGATGCTGATTCTGCTGTAGGTACGTGGACGTCACCGTCTAACCACAAAATAATATATAGGACGAAAGCTTTAGTTTAGCGTTATTGTGTTACTTCATATTCTGGTGTGTTGCTGTGTTGGGTATAGCTGCAGCGTTGTCGTCTCTTGTAGACTGCGTGGACGGAGGACCCTTGAAGTTTTGGAATTCGAAAGATATAGGGGCAAAAGTATGTGGGATATCCTTCTGTTATATTCTGTTATATATTTCTCGTTCATTAAACCTGCAATACTAAAAATATCAGTAATCATTCAGAAAGTGTTAATTTAACGACCAATAGTGTGGATTGCACACTGACTATTAATGCAAAAGTACCCGCGATTTGAGTTAATGTTACACCCTGGAGATGTACATTTCTGTTGCCACAATAATTGCCCCATATTAGAGTCTTGCCTTATATTTCTTCAATGTAAAATATGCACCTATAAGGGTAATATTAACATTTAATGTAGTAAAATTTGTAGCACACCCTCTGTAGTAGTTAAATATAAACCGAAAGGCAATATAAATCAACACCACTAGTGGTTAAAATTAAATATTTCCCCGTTTCATGGTAAAATATAATTTACCATTTGATAAGATGTTACATTATACACCATAAATGGTTAATATTTACACCACTTTAACCAAAATTAATGAAGTAAATTTTACACTGTGATATTTTATATTTTTATACTTTGATACCTAAGTATAGTCACAAAATTAAAGCTTTCATGCTGCTGAAATTTAAGCTTTTGTGGTTTCTCCTTCAGCCTATCCCAAGGCTGAAGGATTTTTGGGTCACCCTATAAATTAGTGAATTAGATAAAAAATTGCAATCAAAAGAAAATCGACTTGTCTAAGCGATTCCCTTAGAAACACTAAATAATTAATTCAACAACTGCAATGTTTCCAAACTGTATATAAAATATTTGTCGTGAATTAGAAGACAGGTCACAGGACACCGCGGTAGAGGCTGATGAAGTAACCTATACCTAGGATACTAAAGGATATATATATATTGAGGATACTCACGATACTTAGGATTGTGCTATGGTTTTACCTGTACAAAGGTCTGGATAATTTTACAGTTTTGTAACCGAGTATAGTAACTCAACTTAGCTGTCTGCATGGCTCTGTGCCTGTATAATTGCAATAAACTGACACACATGTGCATTGGGTCATTGCACTTTATCATACACAAGTGATATGTATCCCAACTAGAGAGACAGGCTGGCAAGGCTCTCTTTAACGTGATTTCTTTTTCCAAAAATATCGGATAACAGTTCAAGAGCTACAATATAAATATATTACAAAATATATTGGGGTGGGTTTGGGCTGATTCTTGTATTTCTTTGTGTATGCAGTAAACTCCTTAGTAGAAGGTTTATGTTTGTAAGTTTCATTGAGGTCCTATTCACTGTATTAGCTATAGTTATTATGAATGATTATATGACAACATCAAAATGCAGTTCAGCTCGATCGTTCATTCATAAACATATGGAGAGGGATTAACAACTTTTTGTTGGCGAGACTGTACTTACGATTATCTAGCAGTTATTTATTTATGTTAAATTGTGTCAATTAATGAGAAAAAGGAAAAATACAGAAATGGAATTTTTAATTAACATATCTTTTGCGATAAGATAAGTGTGGTTGTCATCAAAATTACTTTGGTTTTGTATTTGACATCAACTAATCCAATTCTAACCAACTGTTTTTGATAAGGTCTTTTTGCATTTGGGGAGGAAATAAAGGTACTTTTTTCAGTTTGAAAACTTTAGCAGAAACTTGGACAAAATTGTACTGCTACTATAACGAATTTTCCTATTGATATACACATTTCTGTTAATCACTGTACCTATAATGTAATAAGGTAAATATGACCTTTATAATATTGATTATCCAGACTTATCGCTTCAAGAGATTTGTGCTTGTCAGAATAAGTATTTCTAAGTACATAACTCGGCCTAACTAACCTTACTGATGCGCAGGTCAATCAGTTAATTGATTATTATTTACAAAAGCAGGACAAATTACCCAATTAAAGAATTTTTTAAGAATAATGATTATATGTACAGTGCTTTCGAAAAGTAACGAATAAATTCATTATTTTAGAAATTGAGAAGTTGTCGAAAAAATCCCCTGACACGTCGATTTTGTTTTTAAAAAAGGCACTTTCTGACTTACGACTCATATTTGTGACGTCATCGTTGTTCGAGATATGACGTCATCGGAAATTTTTTTAAATAGCAACCCTCAATTTTGACCACCCCATTTGAAAGAGCGTATCATTCTACATACGCATCATGAAAAATTATGGTGTTACATAACAAAAATTTCAAGAAAATAATGTTTGAAGATCTTAAAATTTAATTTTCACAATACTGACAATCATGATTATGTAAAAAATCGACTAAATTAAATGTTCAAATTGTGCACCGTTGGCTGCCTCACAGTAGCCAAGACGATTAATAAATTCGGACATTATCTATAACGTCAGGAGGTATACGATGTATCTCGTGACGAATTCTTGCTTTTAAATCTTCTAAATTAACCGGTCTAGTAAAGTATACTTTGCCTTATATCCAGATATAGAGGGACGTGATCTTCCAAGAAATGACATATTCTTTCAACAAGATGGTGCACTTCCCCATTATGCAGCACCTGTCCGTGTTTATTTAGATGAGCTGTTCCCGAATCGTTGGATATGGAGAAGGGGGCCGATTGAGTGGCCAGCCAGATCGCCTGATTTGACACCCCTAGATTATTTCTTGTGGGGATACTTAAAAAGCAAAGTATACGTTACTAGACCGGTTAATTTAGAAGATTTAAAAGCAAGAATTCGTCACGAGATACATCGTATACCTCCTGAAGTTATAGATAATGTCAAAGAGAATTTATTAATCGTCTTGGCTACTGTCAGGCAGCCAACGGTGCACAATTTGAACATTTCATTTAGTCGATTTTTTACGTAATCATTATCATTGTCAGTATTGTGAAAATTAAATTTTAAGATCTTCAAACATTAATTTCATAAGAAATTTTTCTTATGTAACACCATAATTTTTCATGATGCGAATGTAGAATGATACGCTCTTTCAAATGGCGTGGTCAAAATTGGAGGCTGCTATTTAAAAAAATTGTCGATGACGTCATATCTCGAACAACGATGACGTCACAAATATGGATCGTATGTCAAAAAGTGCCCTTTTTAAAAACAAAATCGACGTGTCAGGGGATTTTTTCGAAAACTTCTCAATTTCTAAAATAATGAATTTATTCGTTACTTTTCGAAAGCACTGTATGCTCGTACAGCTTGCCAAACATGTTTTCTTGAAACTGAAAGACACCCAAAAAACTGATAAAAACCATAAATTTTTAAGAGTTTTTCCACTAACTGTCAGTTTTCCCACAAGAGAGGTAGCCAACTACCTACGTCTCTCATTAATATCCACGTCCATTTTTAAATAGCGTAAAAGGCTGGTTTGGGCGAACCAGACACACGCCACCAAGTAAAACGAAACAATTTTCAGGCGGTTGAACTTCAAACAGCCCTAATTGGGTTTGTGCACCTTTCAGGAGCAAAAATTCATTACTAGCGCCGTATCGTCGCTGCGGAACGCTACCGAACCATAATTAAATCATTCATATGAAAGGCGAGCTCGCCTATATCAACGAAAATTGAATTATGCAGATTGTTTTTGTCAAAACGGCAAAAGGTAATATAGTCTCTAAAATATGCACTGTCACATGGGTAGTGGAATTTCATTATCAGGAGAGATTTGCTAGTATAATGCTAATCCCACATGCAAAGCTTTTTATTTTATAATAGGATCGTTTATGCCGGAACAATCAAATTTGGGGAGCATAACCCAGGAAAGTTATAGCTTTCTGAAATTAAATTTTTAAAATTCAATGCTTTCTTTAAATGTAATCATTAAAAGTAGTATGATAAATACTGATGCCATACATTGCCGTTTTTCGTAGTTTCCAAGTTGTCTACTTGATATTTAAGCCATTTACTTTTTTTATACGGTCTGGTATAGAATATTTAGCCATAAGAAGTCATGGTATAGAAGAATAAGTCATAATACATTAATTTGGCAACTTCTTACTAAATCTATATTACATATAGAAAAACATATGTTTAAGCCAAGTAAAATTTGTGTTATATTTAAAAAAATTGTTGTTTCTATATTCTATGGGGATTGTTCGCTTTCTGCTGAAGCTATCTGTAATAGACCGTGATACCTAGTGATAACCTAGTAGTATATAAGTTTAATTATTATAGAAAAATATGTCAAATATACTTGAAGTATTTAAAATGAATAATTTTAAAGTAATCCTGTACCCTCGCCTCTCGCCATGAGGGGAATGAGGCAGCCGACTCTCTAGCTAGGGAGGGTGCTGCTTCTGAATTTGTCGGACCAGAACCGGTGCTTGGCATATTCTCGAGTACTGCCAAAGCAACGCTCTTGACCCGGGCTGAGGAGCAAATCCTCCAGTACTGGCAGGAACTACCACGATTAGTTCATTCGAAGGCGTTTATAATAAACCCTTCAAAAACAAGAACTAAAAAACTTCTAGAGTTAAGCAGGTTTCACCTACGAACTCTAATTGGCCTATATACGGGCCACTGCCGTTTAAAATATCATCTGTGCAAATTCGGCCTAGCAGAAGATGCTGAGTGCCGCCTATGCTTAGAAGATGATGAAACGGCAGAACACATATTGTGCACCTGCCCTGCTGGGGAAAGGATCAGATACTCATTATTTGGCAAAGGACAACTTCTGCCAGAGGATCTGAACAAACTCTCACCCAATAAGGTGATCAGCTACATTAAGAAGCTGGACCTGTTGGGTGAAATATAAGTAGGTGTGAGCCACAATAGACCACATGGTCGCGGTGGAGGGTCTGGTTTTCGGCCCACTCACTTTTGAACCTAACCTAACCTAACCTAACCCTCGCCTCTCACCCAGAAATCATATCATTATCGAATTGCGATTTTTTACAAGATCAAGCGTGGCTGAAGCCGTAAACAATGTTTTTAGGAAACCAATTGAGTGTTTGGTGATGAAGTCGTGTTCCTTAGCTTTCATAAAACGGCTATACAATAAATTTCAAGTGGTCGATTTTTCTTAAATTACAATATTCCAGTTCATAAACTAAAAACGACAGTTATACCCAAACTATTTTGGTTTTATATGCAACGATTGAAGAGGACTGGCATGTTATTGCCAGAAGTATTCAAGCAACTTTGAAGATTGGTATAAGACCAATTGACACCATTTTATACAAACATTTGATGGTACGCTTTGTTCTTATTGAATTCCCTACAATTAAACTCAATTTCAAAAAGAAAACTATTCGTCATGATGAAGATCTACACTGGATCGCTTTGACAATGGATCGTCTTATTTGTTGAACAACATCATTACAGGTGATAAAACGTGGGTATGATGCTATGATCTCAAAAGAAAGCAACTGTCGGCAGTTTGAGTATTTGAAAATCGCTTCAACAAAAGTTTTTTTGTGTATTTATAAATAACAAATAACTCTGGACAAATAAATGGACATGTTTCCATTGTGGTACACAGGAAGTCCGTCGTACATTCTGAATGGTACATTAAGGTTTGTTTGCTGCAAGTTTTCTAATATTTTCGCGAAAACCGTCAAAGAAGAAGAATCATGTTCCATCAAGATAACGCTCGGACGCACACTGCTGCTCGAACGACTGAATATTTGTCCAAAACAGTGAAATAATGGGTCATTTGCCGTATAGTCCTGAACTAGCACTTAATGATTTATTTTTACTACCGCGTGTAAATAAGTTATGGGGATCACTTTGAAAAATTATAAATAAATTAATTTTGTCAATAAATTGTTGCTTTACCAAACTCAGCGGAGAGAGCACAGCTTTCGTATATATAAGCAAATGTTCCTTACTATTAGAAACTGAATCAGGTATCTACCAATATTTGACAACAATTTATTATAACCAGAATATGTTTACTTGTCGTGAAACAGGTAGTTCATTTAAACCAACTAATTCTTGTATTGAATCTGACATAATTATTACGTTAAATCAGCAATCATGTTTTCTATATAAAGAAAATTAATTAATAGTTGAAAATAATATTTCTTCGATCTTAATTTGAACATTTTTGAAAAATGTATTGAATATATCTCTAGGAGAATCCTTTTAAGTCCTAAATAAAACTTGAAATAGGTTTTAAAATACA
This sequence comes from Pogonocherus hispidulus, assembly GCA_963924545.1. NCBI lineage: Eukaryota > Metazoa > Arthropoda > Insecta > Coleoptera > Cerambycidae > Pogonocherus > Pogonocherus hispidulus. Next base: position 41,672,545 of record OZ004698.1, on the reverse strand, counting down.
ATTAGGTGTACACTTGCAACTAAATAGGATTGTCTTTACCTTGCCAAAATGCGTCTTTAGTAAGACATAAAGACGGTTGTCTACCAAATGAATAGAATAAAAATAAACCAGAAACTGGTGTCGAATGAACAAACATACACTTACTTATATAAAATGGCTATAGGATAGACTTATCCTATAAAATGTGACAATCCTGGATGCAAATGGCCGAAAACAGCTTTCACGAAAGCATAGAATTTATGGAGACAGCGTGAAATTTTCCACCCACGTCTGGTTTTGTAAATCATTCCTGGACCACTTTCGATTAACCAGAAATAAAACAACAAATGTTAAATAACACATTTTACATAAAATAGCGACTTTCAGTGAGTCAACGGATGTTTTCATAGTAGTAGGTCATTTCACAATTTCTGCCGATCGCTAAGCTATCCTACCCATAAACATGTATATTGATTTGGTTCTCAATAATATACAAACTTTATATTGCGTGCTCGATTGCGTGTAACTATTTATTTGTGGCTTTGTCTATATATTTATTATTTCATTTGGTAGATTGGCTACACATCTGAAACCATTAGAAAATCATAATCAAAAGGTTTGTGTTTTTTGGGTTGGTTGAGTTTCACTTAACCAAAAAAATGTCATTTTGATAAAAGTAAACTGAATCCAACGAGATAATGGACTTGCTTTGCGCATCGGCGATTGTAGTGGGAGGAGTGCATAGCGAGCTACACAGAACCGTTATACATAAAATCTAGCGCTTCTTCAAAAATAGGCCCTTCTTCAGTAGGTTAATTAGATGAAATAAATGTATCAGCGGAATGTAATATAAACTCTCAATATTCGTAAAATTTATTGTTTAAAAGGTAAGAAAATAAAAAAGGTAGGTATCAGGTCGAGGCAAGGCACCGGACCTGGTCAACTGCTGAGCCAATTACGCCGAGGCAGGGGTTGAATAGGCGGAGATCTGACCGAAACAGACGAATTTCACCCGAGCGTAAGTTCATTCTCTCGTTGGATTAGGTATATCCTAATAGAACAATTTATCTTCTTTTATTAGTGTGAGAATTTTTATACGAATTTGATATTTTCATACGAGACGAAAAATGCCGCATGAAAGAAAGACCATGCAAGTATTTAGGTACTTCTATGATATAATATTAGCATTTCCGGAGTAGTAATATTAAACCGATGTGATAATCCCGGAAGTCACAGACCTCTATGTGGGAGAGGGAGCAGAATATTATTATTTTGCGGGCTGCGGGTTTTCCCGTAGAAACGACTTATGATGTTATAAGTACGAGAGTAAGGGAAACCTAGAAAACCTTATTAATTAAAGTAAACTGTAGTTTGTTGGTCATTTATACAGTGAGGTTGCAGTTATACAGATTTTAGATAGGTGAATAATTAGAAAAATTTGACTGAAAAAGTTCACAAGTTCACAGTAATAAATAATCAACAATAAGTTAATTTTATCTGTTTCTGCAGTTTGCAAAGACGCGAATTTCACATAGAAATTACTTGCCTCCATTTGCCATCCTTTTGGTACTCAGTGAAGATAGTTCTAAATAAAGAAAATATCATCAAATTACTGCCGGTAGAAGATAACGCAGAAATATATGAAAAATCCCCAGCGTATACCTTCATAACAGGCGTTGATCTCAACGTTATAGTAAAGTTGATCTCAACGTTATAATAACGTTAAGTTAAACACGTTTCTAACACACGTTGTATTAACGTTTAGTAGCAGTTAAATACTATTTGTTTTGCGATCAAATTTAACGTTTAATAAACGTGTTATAGAGACGTAGTATATTAAGTTATAAATAACGTTTAAATAAAGTTATAATAAACGTTATTAAAATGTTGTAACATGCGTTGAAATATACGTTGAACTGCGGGACATTCTTCCGTTGATTCAACGTCGTAATACAAAGGTTACTCAACGGTTGGTTACCGTCAATTTTAACGTTATTTTAACGTTTGTGTTCATGCTGGGATGTGAGAGAGGGAGCAGCATAATATTATTTTGCGGGCTGCGAGTGTACCTAAAAACGACTTACGATGTTATAAGTTGCGAGAGTAAGGGAGTAAGGGAAACCTAGAAAACCTTATTAATTAAAGTAAACTGTAGTTTGCTGATCATTTATACAGTGAGGTTGCAGTTATACAGATTTTAGATAGGTGAATAATTAGAAAAAGTTGACTGAAAAAGTTCACAAGTTCACAGTAATAAATAATCAACAATAAGTTAATTTTATCTGTTTCTGCAGTTTGCAAAGACGCGAATTTCACATAGAAATTACTTGCCTCCATTTGCCATCCTTTTAGTACTCAGTGAAGATAGTTCTAAATAAAGAAAGTATCATCAAATTACTGCCCGTAGAAGATAACGCAGAAATATATGAAAAATCCCCAGCGTATACCTTCATAACAGGCGTTAACATCGCTTGCAATTCTCTTCCACAAATATTTTCTCTTGCAGGGCACATAAAAGCTGTTTAGTCTGGATCGGGAAACTGTTTATAGACCAAGCATAATTAATGTCTTTTTATGCTAAAACAGACACTTACGGTGGGGTTACAATTGTAACGTTAGATTTTAAATCAACGGTTATATTAAATCTTATTTCTACATAATATTAATCGATGAAGACTTTGTTTAAATTGAAGGATCTGGTGCATTAAGAGTCCATGTGCAATATACCTACATTGTTTCAGAAACATGAGGAAAACTTAGCATTTACATATTTCCAAATTTAAATTTTTTTTTTGCAATTAACAAGTATTGGCTAAAAAGGTAACTTTTTTAGTAGTTATAACTTTAATATAAGTAGTTATCTGATTTGTTTTATTGTTATTATAAAAGTGCATGTAACCTGTTTTTACCGCCAAAGTAGAAGAAATTGCAATACGAGTGGTAAAAAAATCTATAAAAGTATTACTTCGGACACTTTATTTGAGAAAAAATGAAAATAAACAGGAGTCATCTAACACTGAATTAGATTTCCACATAAGATGAAAACACTATACTGCACTCAACGCGTGTTTCGCCAACCAAGTTGGCATCATCTTTACGTTTAAAACTAATCAGTTTCAATAATCTCCAGATGCTGTAAACTTGGTTGGTGAAACGCGTGTCGAGTTCAGTATAGTGTTTTGGTGTTATGTGGAAAACTACGTCAGTGTTATCTTCACACAAAAGGTTCCAAGAAGTGCTTAATTTTTTACCAAAATAGACGACATATCTATAGATTTTGTAAAATTTGGTCTTTGACACCTTGCACCAATGCCTTCAATTACTCAATACTCAATAAAGTAAGTAAGCATATACCTAAGTCTCGATACTTATTTTGTCGATTTATAGTGAATCACGTTGACACAAACTATATCACGATTTTTCATGTTGTGCTTTAGTTCGAAATTTTTTGGGGCATATGAATTATTTATTACCTAATTGTTCGGTTGTATTCAAATCGAAGTGGGCTGAATGCAATATTTAACATTATTTTAAGTGCATATATAAACATTTATCAGTTATTCGATAAATAAAAATGTTATATGCAATGAAAGGGAACGTAAAAATTAAATTTATCGTAGTAAAAAAGTAAAAAATGAGTCTATTGCTTCATATTATAGGAATTTTTTTTTGGCAATGTTGTATAAACTAAAATATTTCATATCTATAATATATTTGCAACATGAAAAAAGCTTTATCCCACAAACAAGTGCTCTTTGGGGATGTTATTTTATCTGGGTGGTTGTTTCAGTTAGTCTATATTCTACTAAAAAATACATAAATACATAAACAAACAAAAGAGGGTTACAAGATTCACCCCCTTTTAATAAGAAAGGAAAGCTGAAATAATATTTGTAAGAAGCCCTTATGTAAAGTACATTATGTTCTACAAATATTCTGAAAAATGTATGCAACATAACAAAATGGGTCCTTTATCCATATGTATATCCTTGCAAAGCTTGCATTTTTTTACGACGTATCCTTAACAGTGTTGCTTTTGTATATCAAAATAAAAATAACCATCAAGAGAACTTATAAAAACGAAATCAAACAGAAAATATAGTTTCAGAGTTTAACAAATTTAATAACCTTAAATCGTATCATCCGAAGATGAAATTATTCAGAATGAATTAGAAAGTCGATAGAAACTAGAATTATTAATAATACCACGCGGTCCCGCACACGGTTGGTACGTAAAATTGTAAACTTTCTGAATTATATTTATTGTTGGTTGAATTTGACTTTGAAATGCAGTTGCTTAAAAAAGGTTGCGTGGGATTATTGGCACTTTTTGGTTTTATAATAGTACCTCCGCAGTCTTCTGTGAGTGGAGCGAAATGTTGAGTATAACTAAGCATTATCTTTTACTGAATTTTTTAGGAAACAACGTACATATTCTTGCAGATTTCAGTAGAGTGCCCCCATCATGTACCGGGATATCAAAAATTATCTTGGTCAAGGGTGGTTGTGGAATGGTGGTAAAACGTGTGTCTTACTTAAAATTTTTGAATATGTTTTGTTGTGTCAGAATCTGTTAAGTCATTGTGCTGAAATTTTCTAATCCAGTTTAGGAATCATGCCTCTTACCACACAGCACAAAATTTTCATGATTGAGCCTATTTTCGAACGGGTGCGCTAGTTAATAGAAATTGGCAATACAGTCAACGTTTGTGTTTGGACAATTTTCGAGAGCACTTCCTAAACGTGGCAATATTATCGGACAATTTTTATGCGTGCCTTACAAATTGTGTTGAAGTGTTTCGCGAAACTGGTTATGTGGTTGTGTGACTCATAAAAAAGGTGCTGGTAGACTAAGAGTTCGTACAGAAGAAGTTGTCAACGACGTTCGTCAACGTATGGAAGAGGAACCTGCAAAACCTTTGAAACGTCTTTCTCAGAAAATTGGACTTTCTTATGGAACATGTCATAAGATTTTAAAGAAAGACTTGAACATGCATCCATATAAGATGCAAGCACATCAAGCCCGCACTTTTCTGCCCGCAGACCACCCCAGACGCCTTGCTTACTGCCATTGGTTTGTCAATAATTTAATGAATGACGATCGTCTGGACTTAACTTTTTTCTGACGAAGCGTGGTTCCACCTTTCGGGATACATCAATTCTCAAAATATGCGAATGTGGAGCAATGATAACCCTCATGTTTCTCTTCGGGACGTTATTTGAACTTCGGTACGGTTATTTCCATCATGACGGTGCAACAGCACATACTACACGAGAAAATATTGCTTTCCTCCGCGAGTTTTTTGATGACCGGCTGATAAGTTTGCATACAGAAGTTGAGTTTCCTCCGAAATTACCTTGTTTGACAATTATGGACTATTTTATATTTCCTTACTTAAAAAACAAGATTTTCGCAACTCCGGTAAATAATTTGCAAGAACTGCAAATTATTGCTGAACAAAGAATTGTTCAGCAATGTGCAACCATAACGCCAGAAATGCTGCAAAACGCTTTTCACAGCATGAGGAGGCGCGTCAACTTGTGCATCGAACAAAACGGGGCACATTTCCAACAATTACTGTAATTTAGTTTTTCTTGTTACTAAAACCGTTATTTCATAATTTGTAGTTCATTATTGTTTTACAACTGAAATAAATAGGTATGAAATTTGTAGGTTATTGATGATGTCAGTGTGACAGTGACATAATTATTTCAAATTTAAAGTAAGACACATGTTTTACATTCCACAACCACCCTTGACCAAGATAATTTTTGATATCCCGGTATAAGGGTATAGTCACAGCCTTCTCTGTCAGATAGAGAAGGCTGTGGTATAGTACATAAGAACATGGTATGGCCTAAGCTGGGTTAATATTAGAGTTGAAAAGATAGAATACAAAAAGGTTTAATAAATTGCTTCGTGTATAAATGCTATTATCTACTGTAAAAAACATCTATTTCAATTTCTGATATATTTTGGGGAAAAAATTGCAGAATTCGTTTTCCTGAACAAATTTGCAACCCCTTAATTAGAATGAATGTACATTAATTTATTTTCGGGAGACAATAGGCAACTTATTTCTTATTTACCTAACCCATATAGCTTATATAACATTTTTTACTGTTATCAGAAGAAAATAAATTTCCTATCCAATAGTATGCTTGTATTAACCCTATATCTTTTCAGTGTGTATATTTTTTTACGTAACTTATACATTTACTTCATCAGGAAAGCGGCAACACTTCCTGTTCTGCAAAAATGTATGTAGTTTGGTGATGAAGATATTAATATTGGATTTTGCCTAATAAAAAATGTAGGTACTGAAAAACGTACATGGTTTTAAATTAATCATTTATTTCAATGACTGTCGTTTCTGTTTCTGCTGTCGGCAAGATCGTTCGCCCATTTCTTTTATATTGTTGGCTGTTTCTGTTTTACTATTGACGTTGGTCTTTCTATTTGACACTTGTCATTTACCATATACTTAGTAACTTTATCTACGAATTCAACCGTAATACTGGTGGTAATCATAATATTTTGTATTTACTTTTACTTTTGTTCTATTTTCATTTGTTGTTTGTACGTTTATTTGTGACCATTTTCAATTTACAGAGTTCGGGCTCCTTGTCTTTATTCTTCATGCCTCGGATTATTATATTCAAGTTCGTTAAAGTAAAAATACATTTTAATTAATTTTACACTTTACAACAGCGGGTTGTTGACATTGCATGAATAATTAAATGTGTATTAATTGCCTGATAAAAGTCATTATTTCGTGTTATTCGACTTACCTTTGGACATTTCCAATCCAAATTATAGATGCACTTAAAAGTTAAGACCTTGCTCAATAACGCTAAAACCAGAATGTTAATCTGTTGAAGCATACGTCCTAATAAAGTATAAAGTAATTTGTGGGTTTCGTACAGGGTGTTTCAAAGAGGAGTCCTATACTTTTTTACTTCCTTTATTTTAAGTATAAATAGGTTTAGGTCCTTATTCTTGTCTTTAAACATAAGCTCAAATACAACATAAATGACAAATATATATAGAGAGGCTTTCTCCTAAAGAACGTATGCCACTATTGTTATCTCCGAAACTGTAGGCGATACGTAATTTGACAACACTAAACAGTAAACGTATTATGAATCGTGATCAGAAAGAGTAACTCGTTTAGCTTGTATCTCAAACATGGGGCTATGTTTCCATGCACAAAATTAGACATTCCTTCAATTTTGTTTCCATAAATATCTAGCATTTGATCCAATTTATGTTCTGTAAGTATTGCATTGTGATTAGTATTAGTATCTTCCGCAAAAAATAAAAAAAATTTAATTAGTTCATTCATTAATATGTTTTATGTTATGTTAATATGTTGTAATTTAATGATGGTGGTGCATATTCCACGCAAAGTAGTGGTTTTCCTCATATCTTAAAAATAATAAAGTTATTCCTTTGCATACCTAGGATTATAGGTAACGAGGAAAATTAAAAAGTTTATTGAACCATAATATATGATATTTCATTAATAATTTTCCTCTTAGTTAACTTTTTGACTTAATTCCTATATAAAGAAAGATATAAACAACAAAAAATGTTCGTAGCAAATCATACGCGTGGGAGTAGTCTTAGCATATTATGTACTATACATATAATCGCTAGAATATATTTGGCTAGTTCACTTCCAGGACATTGACAAAGGACTTATAAAATGGCCGCTGGGCACATAACCTAGTTGCATATGAATACTTTCAACTGAACAATGATAGTTGCACCTACTTTATTTGACGATAAATTACAAAAAAATACAGTTACTACTATTCCCAGGTTTCTAGACAAAGTTGACGTATAACTTAATGGTTCATTAATTATTTCACTCAGCCACTAGATAACTTGACCGTTAAGGCGCCCAAAACCGATTAGAATATGTTCGATGTCAGGCCCAAGAAGGTCATGTGTTAAAAGCGCTAGTCGAACAATTCGACTTTCTCGTTTGCTTTGCGTTTACCTGGAAATGTATTTTTTATTTTTATCGAAAAAAGAACGCGGTATCCCCAGCATTAAAGAACAGGTATATTCTTTAATATCTTTATAATTGTTTTCTAAAATTTGCCGTGCATCCTGGGCGGAATGTGCAGCATTATTTTTTCTATTTTCAATGTTTATATTTTATCTAGACTGCATTTTATTACAGTAAAACTATGGTGAATCGCTTGCAAACCTTATGGTTTTGTTTATGCTTTTACGCATGTCAACAGCGAAAGTATTGTACATCGTTGTTTATCACGGGAGTGAGTTATCAATGTTCTATCTTGGTATTATATAAAGAATACAGATACAAGTTCCTAAGGACGTGCTCTACCTGTACAGAACTGAGGAGGCCTAATAGGTCTAAACGGATATCTATCATTTGATGGCGATGATACTCATGAACGATACACAGTTTCAGTCTACATATATACGTATAAAGTTACAGGAATTCCACACCTTTACCGTCTTTACTGACTTTATCGAGCTTTTCACCTTTTATTGTTTTTATTGACGTTTTTAATTACTTCATTACGGTCAAGGTTAATTTAACCTTGGTTAAAGACTTATGTTTTGTTCCTGTACTTCCTGTTTAAGTTATAATACCGGAGGATATGTAGTTATAAGCATATATAATTTGGTATCTTTGAAAGTGGGCTTAGGTGTATATTTTTACATATAAAACCATACAATATGTTTTTATAAAAAAATCTACCAAGAGTTTTCTATGATATATTACTGACAAATGTAGATATACATACTACCCTCATAGCAGTCTTCTGATTTTAAAGGTAAAAATTATAGTACCAATTTTACACAGTTTACATGATTTTCCCCTTTTCCAGTCCAACTAATTTATCATGGTCTCTCTTATGTAAAAATATAGATATCGTTAGTAACGACGTTGAACATGATGACTTAAGGGTTAAGGTCTCAGATATTGATCGGTACATTTTGATTAAGAAAAACATTCTCCTCAAATTTACAGCTTTTAAATTCAGAGTTTACACCCAATTCACCCGTACCATAAAAGTATTTTCCCTAGTGTCACGTTTCCTGTTTAAGTGGTTTTAGAAAGGTTTGCATACAGAACAGCAGCACTACTATACGCCGAGTTATACACTATATACTATATACCTTATAAAAATTACTCGTTCAGTGCTAGAAGAAACCAATTTTCATTATTATGAGATGTATTTTCTTAAGGGTCCATTCACTCTTGACAGACATGAATTCGGGGTCGGGTTGAGAGGTTGGGTAGTCGATGGGTGAAGACTTACATATTTCCACTACCGAATTATTTAGATTTCGGAGGTGCACGAAAAGCCGAGGTAAAAAGGCACATGGAAATAAAGTTAGCTCTCATTGCAAGGTTACCGGATTTGCCTTATAATTCCAACAAAATTTCTTTTTAATGTTATAAATTATATATCACCGGAAAGATCAAAAGATAAACTAGATCCCTATATAGTAGCAAATTTTTGTTTAATACATGTATTTTAGAGAAAATAATTTTTGAAAATACGCTATTTTAGTACAAGATTGTTTGCCTAGAATTTTAAAAATAAAAAGAATTACCAAAAACTACTACTATAGGAATTTAGATTAAAGTCTTATCTTTCAAGACTTTTTTTACTAAAAGTCGCTATCTTTTATAGTTTTTTTATAATTAGAGACGAGACGAACGCCGATTTTGGGCTTATTTCGGACTAGTGAATATACGCCCTTACGCCTGCAGGCAGTGGCGTAGGTAGAAATTTGCTTCTTGTGGAGGGTCACTCCATGGAAAAATATCGGATATTGATTATTTACCTAATTATTGAAATAACAGAAAAAAATTCAGTTCTTGTTTAACTTATAAGGAGGGGTTAGATGCTAGGCTGCGAAGACACAATAATAATAATAATATACAAATAAATTTCAGAATGGGAGCTCCTTTTTCTACGCCACTGGCTGCACGAAACATCCTAATTGCGGCCACTGTACTGATAATTACAAAAGACAATCGCTGGTTTTGTAGAACAGAACATGACTACTTATAGCAGGAGTGTTCGTTCCATTAATTTTTCTTTGATGTATAAACAGACATTTAAAATTGATTTATAATTAATTCATGTTGTTCTTTCAGAAACAGAAAAATTCATTATGGTTAGTTTTAATTACCATAACCTCTGGGGAATAAAAGTCGGAAGTATGTTTTTTACACAATGCTTTTATCTGTGAATTTATCTTTTTTATGCCAGTAAAATAGCTTGTATTCCCTTGGGGTTGTTATGTCGAAGCTTTGTCATACCGGGTAGAGCATTTTAATTTTCTATTCCTTTTAGTACAATAATAATAATTGTCCCAACTTTCAATCTTTAATTTTCAGGACGAAGGGGGTAGAAATTCAGAACATCAGTTAGAAATTCAGGAGGTTTTATTATTAAAAAATATATACATAAAAATTCAGTTTTAAATTCTTAAAAGTTTGTTAAATTCGAGGTTAAACTACAACTAAATAAAAATAACTAGCTGCCCGTAGGTATAGGCCCGTATCTGTCAAAATCTTTGGAATTTTTTAATGACAATTTCTAATAGTGAGTAAAAGTAGTTCTTATCACTTTCGATTTAATTGGAACTTAAAAAAAATGAAAATAGAGTAGAACTTTAAATTTTTAAGCAGTATAAAAGTACAAGCCTTTAAGAGTACCTCTTAAATTACTCCCCATCCAGAAAGTTACCCATAGATTTGTAAAATAAAATCCTTTATGCATTTTCCTGTAATTTGGAACTAAAAAAATAAAAAACTGCCAAGTTACAAATTAGTGCATTTTACAAAATAAAGCATTTATTTATAAATGCATTCTATACATTTCAAATATTATTGAAATTATTTGAGGTTATTGTTAAAGCTACCGTAAAATCAATTAAGTATGAATTTGTTACATAGCTATTTTATACTACATATAGTTCTTTTTGATTGTATAGTATTGTTATTTAGTTGTTTTAAATCGTTCATGTAGGTGTACGAAAATATTGTCCTGTTTAAATTATAAAAGTCATAGTTACTGTTAGTACCGGAATTGAAACCACTTTAAACGAGTATATAAAATATATTACAAATTTGTAGGTGATTCAGTAAAATGTCTAAAATTCAGGACATTTCGCGTCCTGCGAGAGACCTCGACAGGACGCAGGACAAGCGACCTCAAATGCAGGACGTCCTCCAAAATGCAGGGCGGTTGGCAACCCTACTGTAGAGTACCTAATTTATCTATATTATGCATTTCAGAAGGAATAGCCTCTAAGGCCTCCCGATTCTGATATTCACATTATTACCTGTTGATAGCTGGAATTTTATCCACTATTTCATAGAGGAAACAAAAATGACTACCTAAACCTTGACGGGAAACAGTTAGGCAGTGTTAGGAAACAGTTAGGCAGTTAGGCAGTGTCTATGCCTATCCTGGAAATAGTGGGTTCGAGCTCCGTTCTTGCTCCTTTCTTTATTCTTTAGTGGATACGGGGTAAACCAAGCCCCTTGTTGAGATGCTCTGTTGCAAAACACATACAGCAACAAAAATAATTGCATAAGTATAAATGATGACAGTCGAACCGAACCCGGCCTGGCGGCCGAATGCAATCTAACGATCCCGAGGGCCGGCATACTCTCAGCCGTTCACTCTCACTCTCCGGGCCTGGCTCGTCGTCGTCGCCAGCCGATGTTGCCGGATGAAAAGCTTGAAAAGCCTTTATAGTCATGCAGAATATCTTCATCATGTTATGTAAACATATAGGTATAATTTCCACGTTAAAACAATATAGGATTTCGGGAATCCAAAATTGTATAATTAAAGATGCCAGTGTCATTATAAATCGCAATTTTCGTATACCTACGTATTTGTAATCCATAGAGTTACTGGAAATATGTATAATACTGTTATTTGAATACCTACCGCTTGACTTTATCTTTCCTTTCCTTCCTTCTAACCAAGCTATTAGAAATTAAAAAAAGGAAACGATATCTTTAATATTTTAATGGGCATACTTATCTTTTATTTTCATACACATACTCTATTTTTCTCATTATTTCTGGATACTTATCCTTTTAGAAATATATAGACAATATGTATTAAAATGTATATCGTTTTCACGATTGCGTTGATTACCCCCCCCCCAAAACATTAAACAAAAGAGACATAACACCGTTCCTTAAACCTGAGAATTAAGCTCAAGCACCAACCTTATTAAGGGTTCTCTTAATAAGAGTATTAAAAACCATAGATGCGTATGCCTTGGTGTCAAAATAGGGGAAACCAATAACAATCTAGTATCTTAAAGACATTAAGGTAGATAGCCTTACAATTTACAATGTTAGTTCATTTCTAACTAGCTAGCTAATCAGAAACAAGTACCTATTAATATCAATCTTTGATTACTTTTGCTTCATGGTGTTATTGTCATACCATATTGTCTTGGTAAATATTTTAAATATCTCTTAAAATATACAGAAATATTTTTATTTGTATACAAAATAAAAACAAACCATAACCTTGTGGATTACTTTTCACCAGTAAATTTTTCGGTTTTCAGTTTTTTCATTCATTGAAATTTTTATAGGATTTTAACATACTTCATACTTATCGATGTTACATCGTTCTTTTTAGAAATTAATTACAATTACTAGTATTTGGCTTTTTACGTATACCACATCTCAGTCAAACAGGAAACAAATAAATTATTTCCGGGTGACATTGTAAAAAGGCCACGTGACTTATTACTAAGCAAATGATAAGTAAACAGATAAACCATGTTATGGACCATGTATAAGGATGTATAAGGATACGTATAAACCATGTATAATGATACGAAATAATAATTAGGCATACAAGATATTCTGTTGTAAACATAGAATATTTTAAACTGCCTGTCCTTGAATTACCTACATTTAATGTAGGTAGTTCAAGGACAGTTCGGATTCTTCGTCATTGCATTCCCCCAAATAATAATAATTATTAATTAAAGTAACTTTTAAATAAATATTATTTTTTGTTAGTCTTTATTACAATTCTCTGTCCTAATTGATTCGTTTATCTGTCGACGTTACAAACAGAGGAATTTCGCTACTTCTGGCAACATTGTTGTTGGCCGCCGCAACGTATCCTTGTGCAGAGCTCCTCCTCTCTTTTCACTTTCAGCGGCCGTTGACTCCGGTGCCGCCTCCCCCCGCCTATACCCCGCTCTGGCACACATCAACTGCACCGGCGGACGACGACGCATCGCGGCCAAATATAACGGAGTGTAGCGGAGTTGCCAAGCCGCAGGACCCTTGCAAGGATCTGGGGATGTTTCTAGGTTTCACTCATTTTGTGCCCGGAACTTGTCAGTGATTTAAATATTACATATAGCAAGTAAACAATAGTTTGCTGCCTGAAGCTAAATTAGTTATTTCAGATTTGATGAGAAATATATATACACCCATAGTTCCATATAGCATAGAAAATATGTTTCCAATTTATTTATATTCGGTTTATTTCAGTTTTATTTATAGTCAGAGTAATTCTTGGTCCAAATTTGAGTGGAAAAATTAATAGGACTGTTTTCATTATTTTTTCTGAAACCAATATAATAGCTAATATACCTGTAGGAGTAAATGGATACCTATATTAACTAACATCAAAACCATGTCTAATTCCTGAGGAATTTCACTTGATGACTGAAACTGAATATTATTTCCGAAGTTGTAATCTTCAACTAAAAATTTATTGAGTTTAATTGAATAGAAACTCCGTGTCAGAAACTGTACTGTACAGACATGAAGAAACTATTATTTTTTAATTTTTCAAGGTACTTGGTAAAAGGAATGAGGCACAATTTTGTTCTTGCTAATAATAAACCACTTATGGATAGACTTTGAAAGAGTTTAACCTAACTAGGTACGGGTTGACCGGAACTTCTCTCAACTTTTGAATCTTTGGAAACCAACAGATATCTTTGTATATTTTTATGAATTTTGATAGAACGTTCTCTAAATGAATCATTGTTGCAGTGATTATTTCACATTATGATTTATTGGTAATATACCTATGTTTTATGTCGGGATTAGCCAGATTCAGACAAACAGAGATTTAGTTGGTTACCCAGATCTAACAAAGACCCGCAACCTATCATTGTCAAAGCTGAAAGATTTTATAACATAACTTTTCCATTTTGCTAAGAAATACGTAAATAACATCGTCCAAAAATTATAAAAACAGACTATATATATTTGCGAGTAATGGCTATTCTTTAAATTTAATTGAGAAAATAATTAGGAAACGTTAAAGAGACACTTAGAAATTCCTCGATTTTTCAAAATGAAAGATAAAAATCCAAAATTCATACCTATTCCATATGATCCTCGTTTTACCCGTGGTTTTGGTAAGGTTTTTAAAGATATAGTCAGTGGTTTATTAATTGGGAAATAAACTACAACAACTTTTAGGCAATCCAAAAGACAAAATAGAAACTAAGGTTTTCCTTAGTGTCTATTTTGTCTTTTGGATTGTCGGGGATTTATAAAATTAGCTGTAAAGACTGCAGTCTAAAGTACCTATGTTGGACAAACTAGAAAGTCAATTTAAACTAGATGCAAGGAACACATGGCTCATATCAAATATGGTAGATAAAATAGTAGAAATTTAAGACCGGTATAATCACTAATCCATTGCGACGGTTCACTGAGCGGTCGTAACGGTTCACTAAACCATAGTAATAGTTTAGGTATAAATAGGACACAGTATTACCATAGGTTTAGTTTTAATCATCTCCAGAAGATGCTAACTTGGTTGGCGATACGTGCGTCGAGTGCATTATAGTGTTTTGGAGTTATGTGGAAAATTACGTCAGTGTCTTCACCAAAGGCTCCAACCCCCTTCAAGACTTGACGTTTTATAGTAGTATAAACTAAGCAATGCATAAATCTTAAACTTTTATTTACATTTAGCTTAATATCTTTCTTACGACAATTATATAAAATGATTTTGACATAGTTCCTGAATAAGTAGAATAATTTATTGTCAGAGTTTAAACCTGTTTCTTTAATTTCTGAGTCTCTAAATGCTAAATACCCACCTCGATCGATTTATGAAACGAGCACAACCTCGGCAACGCCGCGCAATGCAGTTTGTTGCATTCGCAGCCACCGTTGATTCGATCGAACGGACGCTAAGTGACCTCGGGTTTCAGTTGTTTTAGAGTAGTTATTTCTTCTTGGTCCATGGCACTGTTGTACTCGTTGTGTTTAGTCGTTACCAGCTTGTAATACTTAGCAGGATGACCGACATGACGTCACGCCGGTCGTAAAGCTCATTTTGGGCAGCTTTTCGGCTGTTTATTTTTACGGTTACTTGTATAGGTAGAGAGAGCTTGGCGTTCCCTAGGAGTTTATTGGAGCGCGATCTTTTAGTTCTTATCTGCTATTTAGCAGTAATTCTCACTTGTTAGGATAATTCAATTATGTACAGCAAATTAAATAACTATGTATACATAGATTTTTCGGAGTAGAAAAATCTTTTACTCATTTGAAGTTTCAAGTTATAGGTTATATACCTATAACTATATATCTATCTATATACTATCCATATATTGCACACTGCAATGTATACGGAATGCATACCTACATGCAATGAATACATTGCAAACTGACATAGAGTTTTCCTATAAAAGATGAACTACTTAAACCTATGCAGATTAAAAAATAACTCCCCGTAGATACTTTCCCCGTTTGATGGTTATTTTGCAATAAAAATCACTATGTTTCAACTTAGTTTTCAGGAAAACTAAAAGGTTGCTACTTGTCAATTAAATTTGTTAAATGGTTGGCATTTATATTCCAATCTTATAAAATGACCGACCGTAATGTATTCTTACTCCATTCGGGTTTCTAAAGATAAGTGAGACTTTTAACAACAGTAAAATCTTTATTCAACACTTCAAACACAATACAACACTTCTTGTACAATATCGAAATAATTACACACCGAAAACACTTCGAAAATTGCACTTATAACTTCATTTAAGTATTGCTTCTTCTCTTAATCGCTGTTCTATTAAGACTGACTTCTTCGCCGGCATGCCGCGGCCTTTATATAGGTAAACTAGGCATCTAGATCCTCTTAGAAATTTCCATGGAATACTCACGAATAATCCGCATACCAGGGCAGATCAATAACTAATCCACAGCCAAGTTATAACAAGGGATATTCGATGAATACCGTTGGTGACATCCAGGAAATGTGGGCAAAAGGGCCTATCTCCCTTGTTTGAAGGCCTAGAGGCCTTGAGACCTCCCCCTTGCGGGGTTGTCCTTGGCACCCCCAGAGGCGGTGTTGCCAGATTGTGCACAATTTTCCTAAGGCTGGGGAAAACGTAGATTTGGCAACACCGCACTTGGTCACTGTATCGGCGATTTTGTAACAGTAGGTATTTTATAACGTTTTTGATATAATTGACAAGTAAATTTACCGTCAGGATAAAATATACCTCCAATATATTAAACATATATCCTAAACATATATCCCATGGTGGGACAGCAAGGTAGTTCAGCCTTTTAAAGCGATCTTTATTTATCTATAGCGTTTAAAAATGTATGTAGGAAATCTGATTTCCGTCAAATTCTGGTACTTACAAGTACATCCACCAGGCCAAATTTGAAAATTGTATCTACAAAAATAAGGGGGAAAAAAGGGGTACCTATACCCCTGTGTCACACTTAACAATGAAATTAACAATTTGTTATCACAATTGTTTGTTTTCTTAATTTAACCTAATCTAACTTAACTACTTAAACCTAAAACTTTAGGCAAAATTAAAGCTATTGTACTCTAATTCGAGGTAGTCGGGTAAGAAAATTATACTGTTACTAAGTATATTACCACATAATTTTGATACTTGTTCACCATATGACACTATCGTTTGGCAGTTTTTTATTTGCCACAGATCTATGATCTAATCTATGGTTTTACAGCGCTACCACCTGGCATGAATCATGAACAAAATTTGTGCCTATTACGGAGAGTAATACATTTTTGTGAAATTATAATGGAAATACTATTAAGCCATCTTATTCATTTATTGTTAATTTATCACTTGGAATACTTAATTAAGGATGGTATCTGGCGTTAATAATCATAGGTGTTGCGTCGGTGGTTAATTATGCAACAATGAGTAAAAATCAGTTTACCTACTACCAAATACGAAGTGACTATCCAAGCGGATTCAGTGTGCCTACTATAACATTGACAATAGAATGTTTTTACAATCCGTACTCTCGTCTACGGTTAACCACACTTTTTTTATAATGTATTCGGGAGGGATTTAATATCGCTTTTAACTCTTTTGCGCACAGATTGTAGAGGCCTTCGCAACGTTCCTCGGGCTTAGTAATATCCACGTGGAACTCTTTTTTCCAGAGCTGACGAAAAGGTTCCTTCTTAAATTCACCATAAGGTCTTTTTTTAAATATTTGTGGATTTACTATTAATGTGCCTTCTACACACCTTTTTTTACACACCATAGATATCACTTGAGAGCCGTTATATTGAAATTTGAGTATTCCTATTAAAACTTTCTGACATGTTGAGAAGGTGGTGAGTGTGTTGAGAACAATCGTTTAATACAAGCTATATTTGCATATTTATATTAACGAATATCGCCAACAACAAACAGACTATGAAATTCCCATAAGTCGCGTATCGCTTTATACTAAGTTGTTATTCATATCGTATGTATCCCGCTCCCCAATAATTGTCAATTATTTATGTTCGATTGACCGCAAACAGTTATTGTCGCTCTCCGACGTACCCTGTTCGGGCTTGCATTTCCCCCGCTGCCAACACATATGGAATGTTACGGAGAACTACTAGCCTTGCGTAGAATTAAAACCATTATAGTTTAATATTTTATTAGGGCTAAAGTAAAACTAAAAATAAGCCCTGTGATTGGCTGAAGTTAAGCCATTTTCATGCAGGTAAACTTATACGAATATCTAACGTGTATTTTCCATGTTTTGCTTCTCACCAACGTTTATTCTCATTGGTTTAAAAAATTCTGTATTCTGACTGGTTCGTCAGTAACACTCGTAACGTAAACACGCAACCTACATGTTATTCTGCTACCCGTTTTTGTTGCTAGTTTCCGACATTATTTTGATATGACTCCTAATTAAAATACACAGTTCAGCAGAGGTAATTTATATGCTATTTTTCATGCCGAGAGCAAGCTCCCAAGTAGTTTTCGCCATTATATTTTCTATCACGTTCATAGTTTGAATGGCATTAATTTAATCTTGAATTGTCACCGAGTTGCTCGACGTGACGTCTGGTTCGCAGGAAACAACATCCAATGGCACTGACGACGTATTCTAAATTCTGTTTACGTGGCCTCTCGAAGAAAATAATTTCGATTCAAACTGTAATTATCACCAGCAGGTACTTCACTTGGTGGAGAGCTATTACCGCATGTAATTTGTATGAATGAATTGCCTCTTAAAGTCATCATTGTTGCTTTAGCGAAGAAAAAAAATGATTATATATGGATGATAAGGTATGTATGAGCCAAATAGATACTCACCGGAACTTGAAAGTCAAGCCCGCTCATAGTTCTATTGACATATTCAAGATTAGTTCCTATGGAAAAATAATTTGTACACTTTTTCATAGTATATTTTTAATACTACATATTGGCTTATTTAACTATTTACATCTTTCTTTATATAGGAATTAAGCAAAAAAGTTAACTAAGAGATAAATTATTGATTAAATTATCAAATATTATGATTTTAATTATTAAATATAATTTCTTGTTCATCAAAAAAAAAAAATTGATATTTCATTAGTTGGTAACTATCTCAAAATTCTAGCTTTCAATAAGGGTATATTTTAAATAAATCACTATTGATCACTATTCAAAACTACTGCTAAACTGTTAGGCAAATGGTATCTACCCACTGAAAAAACTGGTTCAAAAAATAGTTATACCGTATATTCTAGCTGTAGAATTGTATGGAAGTTGCGACTACAATTGAGACACAGTTATCATCGCCTCTAATTGTAACATTTTGAAATAATAAGTAGCGCTCTGAAAAATTCGAGTTGAAATACTTTTTCCAAAGAGAATTTCTAATCCCATGCATCCAATCTGTAAACAGAGTGTCTGCCTTGCTCCTCTTGTACGTACTTTCACCCTATCTAATCACCCCAACTCAAATTGTGGGTTATTGGTAGATTTTAAAGGCATTATTACGTCCAAGCTTTACTGAACCACTCCAGTTATGTTATTCTATATAATGTATGGGCAAATTCGAAAATTCAGCAAAAATCCTTCAGACGGATAATCTGAAAACGACAATCAATTACACTGAATTGTATAACGACCTGATTGATTGAGTGCTCTCGATAAATTTGTGACAAATGTAAAACAGTAAGACATGCTGATATTTTATCATATGTGGTCAATTACGTTTGGGATACTTCATCATAGGTATTTAAGTATGAGATCATCATTAAGTAAGGGGTATACATACTTTAAAGTCTTACATAATTTTAAGAAATCAAGCTAGTAGCAAAAAGTAAATGGAATCTACCTAGTTTCTTCAATAATTGGATTTTATTCTATCTATGGAAAATAAAAGAGTTGTCGTGTCAACTGCTGATACAAGTGTCAAACGTAATCATTGCGATTTAGAGAATTGTGCTCAAAGTAAAACTCACGTAAACGTAAATTGAAACGATTTAGATTTTAATAACATGGATCTACAAACAACAATTGCTTTAGTACAATATTATTACGAATGCGGCAGAAATTATGATTTTTATGCAGGATGCAACGCCGCCGCATATTTATAGACCAGTTAAAGAATTTTTAACTGCTGTTTTTCAACATTGTGTTATAAGCAGACATTTTGTAAATTCATGACCTCCAAGATAGCCTGATCATAACCCAGCGGATTACTGGCTGTGGAGTTATTTAAAAAATTTGTTGTTTAGAACACGACCAACAACGCTGGAAGAATAAAAAGGCTCTATTAGGGAGCAAATTACTGCAATTCAACCAGAAATGCTGAATAATGCTGTGTACAATAATTTAGAGAAACGGTTGGTGATTGTACAGCAGCAAAATGGACCTAAATCGAACATTTCAGACATATCGAACATTTACACCTAATTCATAAGAAATCCTCTTGTTTCAGCAATCGAATTTCTGTCACATCCTGTTATTAACTTAATTTGTTAAAAATATATAGTAAGCTGAAATATATGCCTTACTTTTTGATAACCTTGTATATCCTAATGAATTCATCCATTTTCAGAAACAAATAATCCACTCAACCTCAGTCTATCAACCTTCAAAGACAGCCTAAGTACACATTGCCTTGCTGGACCCCCCACTAATTCTGTTTTTCTTCCACCTTAATTTATGAATTGTTCAAATATCATTTGATGCCCATCGTTGGATTCATCGCTAGATTCAGGAATTCACTCTTTATAAACTATTTTTTAAGGTTCATTGTAACTTGGCAGAACTTATACAAATTTCCTTTTTTATTTACGTTCATTTTTAGAAATTATAGTGCTACTTGGTTTCTATTGCTACAGTACTTTAAGTGATTCAAACCTAGGACCATCTTTGTTATAACGTTTCCTCAAATTTAATGAAATATCGACCAAAATATTTGGCAGTTACAAATAAACTTTTCGGGGTTAATAATTAACTTCATTATCATTTCAAAAATGCAACTCCTCCAAAATTTAATTTGATTTGTTATTAGTATTTTTATCTTTTAATAAATTAATCAATCAGCACATGATGCAGATGCGAAGTTGGCACATTTCTAGATTATCATCGAGCAATAAACGATTCTCAAATGGCTGGCTTTAAATTGAGGTTTAAATCCAGTAGCAAAAAATGAGAATGGAATAGTTGACGAGTTAGGGCTCCTTCTTCCTTTATTGACTTCAAGGGAGGCTTAAATTGCAATAAGTGGCTTTAAAATCCAGATCTAATCTGCCTTTTCTGCTTGAAAGCTAAATTTGGAGCTAAATTACTCTTTGTGACCAGATACTACTTTAAAGGAATTGGACATTTACCAATTCTTTAGTCAAAGTACCTTATTCAGCTGAAATGAGTGCATGGTGTAAATGCAAGAAAGGCCGATTTAGATTTTGTGATTATAGTTACGAGAGATAGGCTAACAAATGAAAAAATGTAACGAGGGTCGTATATTAGTTTCCTTTTTATACAATACGTCTTCATGAGACTGAAAGTCAAAACTTTAGTGTAAATAGTGATTCAATTAAGTGATACATTAAGTATTATTTAGTAAGATCTCGTTTAAACAAAGTCTTATAAACATCATGTAGTACTTCTGTATTTTTCGGTAAATTGTTGTTCAACTTAATTTTTACTTTCAGAATATTTTTGGTAATGCAGAGAAACATGTTTTTAATTGATTACTGGGCGGAAATAATACAAAGTAAATAAAATAGTTATTTTACCTGTAATTTACGACGCTACTGGGCTATTCTGCTTGCTCCTGAGCCACCCTGTCTATAATAAACTTTAACTACGATTGATATGATTCCTATAAACTGAGTTAAAAGAGACTATTGCTCCATATTTTCCTTTTTGAATAGAATGCAAAGACATTAATAATAAATAATGCGTGGAACATCATTACGTCTGATGAGCGTAATTTGCATTTCAGTTTTTCATCGAGCTGAAATCGAGACATATACTGGCGCACACATGTTCGTAATGAAGAATGAAGTAATTTTAAATCTAATTATATTTGCCGTACGTACCAATTCAACGCCAACTGCTCTCGATAATGTTATGCTTTAAGAATATTTCCATGAAACGGATTGTTTACTATGGAGTAAAACTGACAGGAGCGCTTGAGGATAACAGCAAAGAAACCAGTATAGAAATCAAAAGGTTAATTTGTACTTTGTTTGCATACCGAGATTGGTTGGGTTTTATTTTTATTCCGCTTGAGCCAACAACATGATTAGTGTTCTTTCAATTTTAAATAGACTTATTAGAGTTTATAGTATAGTATAATTCAAAACTGCACGAGATTGTAGTTTAATATAGGTTTATTTGTATTAGATAATGGACTAATCCTTGGAACTAAAACGTGGTTTTTAATTACAGATTTTTACAGACTCTGCTGTTTTATTTTCAGTGACCTTAATATCTCGGTTACCTTTAAGGTTAGAGCAATTGCTTAGCTGTTATTTTGACTAATAATTATATATTTGATTCAACAGAACCCTGGCCAAACCTTTAGAGTTGACTTTCTATTGACGATTCCAAAAATGAATGCGCCCTCTGCATGAAAATATTTGAACCTACTTCACCTACTACTACTTGAATGATAAATAACACGTATTTGAGTTCGTTTAACGTAATAATTTAGTGGTGCTTGTAATTTTTTGATATTACAAAGTGAAAAATGACGTGGTTAGTATTTGTACATCTTTATCTTTACATTTTAAAATGGCATTCAAAAGAAATCAGCACAACAGAAACTGCCGTGTTTATAGGTGTCATTCCACAAAGTGTGTCAATAGAAGTGTTTAAGATTGAAGATAGGTAGAAGTTTGGCCCTAGTATAAGAAACTGTTTCTTATTCTTTCTCCAAAAGGCACGTAACAATTTAATAACAGGGAACACGTTTATTTACACAACATAACCACTTTGTTGCAGTTTCTCTATACTTTTCTATTATTAATCTCATAAAAGTAAAATATATTTTAATTTAAACATTATTTAACAAAAAAACAAGCACTAATATGGTATCACCATACAGCTTATCACACTTATTTTAGTCCAAAATGTAAGTAAACAAAAACTAGGGGGCACCTTGCTTCAACCCAAAAAAATCATATAATTAGCAATGAAGCACTTATGGGACGTTTGACTGCTTTTACCACTCTTTTTATCCATTATTTCACCCTAGCTAGCACATGAAGTCACTATATTTATGGCAGATGAATGCTAAATTGCTAGATGATGTGATATGAAATGCAAAATTTTTACTCGTCTTCCTTCATATTTGTTTACAATTTGCAGCGCCCTCATCGGTAATTTGAATCGCCAATTGTCTACTCGATAATATATTACACAATATAAAGATGCCATATTAAAAAACACGGTCCCATCACTTTTTTTTTTCTGTAGGACATTTAGAATATTTGTATATTATGGCAACAGATATCTTATGTAAATGTTATTTACCCATCTTTCAACTGCAAAAATTGATGAGGCGTAAATGAGCTCATTGACACTAATATTATTGCAGCTCGTTTATATACAATTCTTGTAAAGCATGAACACATTCAAAATACATACCTAATTAAATACATTACTGTTGTCAGTAGTGCGTCTCGGTAATTTCGTTTACAGATCATGGAATTTTACAAATTAAGTTTTATTTTTATCTTTAACAGTGTTTGTGAGGCCAATTTGATGAATTTTATGACACTGTTAACCTTTAAGGATGTCCGTGGCAATCGTGGATAAATATTTTTTTGTATTTCTGATTGTGAACCAGACTAGGTATATGCTAAGTATGGTGAAGACTTTTATCAAAGAAATTGGCACAGCCCTTTCTTAAGAGATCGACCTAGGTAATACTGCTACAGGGTATTTTTTTATTCATGTAAATTTCAACCATGTAGCAGGAACTAACCAACTTTAGTTATACATAAAGTAGTGTGTGAAAATTATTTTTTGCATTTAAATTTTGATAAAGGCGTATTTTGAACAACTATAATTTCTTAAGTCAATTTGTTAACAATTAGGTAGAGTTGACAGTTTATTAGTAGTTAATAACCACTAACGTACATATTATATACCGAGCATGGTCCTCTATTTTAAAGCTGAAATTTACTGAAAAAAATTATCAGCAGTATCCCTTTTAACAAAAGGTTTCGCTCAACCACCCTGTATACATAGATACAGTTTTGTTTTTTTAAATAGTCTATTCAAGACATTGTTAATACATTAGACAATTAAGATTATATTAAATAAAGTAATGTTACATGGGATCGCTCACCATGCAGGCAAATTAAGGTTGTATGCAAAATTTCCTTCTTTTGTGGTGTTACTTTCCTTTCCTTCTATCGTCCTTCAAATAAGTGATTCAAAACAGGAAAAATGCTAATGAATAATAGCATACATTAATTTCCAAGTGTTACCCTCTAAATAGGGTCACCTTCCCAACGCATAAAATATATCTAGAGGTAGAGAGAGATTCTCGGTATTTGCGACAGACAACTTACTTATCTTATTATTAAAATTTAACCTTAATGTAATTTTGTATATTCCCTGAAACATTGAAAACAGAGATACCTTTCTACTGTTAGTAGGTATGCGATTATCTTGAAATGGATCTCTATTTATAATCTCCTATAGGTATATATATAACGGATAAATAACCAACTTGGTCTAATGCATCTAGCACATGAGCAGTTAGTTCTATCTACATACATTTCAGTGAACGATTTGCTCGTTTGGAATATGTAGATACCATTTAATAGATTGATTTACATATACCTCTTATATTTGCAGGAAATTTACTATTAACACTAAATTGTTTTAATCAATCTAGGTTAAAATTGGTGGTACTCGTATCAGTACTAATAAAAATTAGCATGGAACAAGAACAATAAAATTGTGATATTCAAAGGAAGAGCAGGGATTAAAAATATTGAAAAAATTATATAATACTTATACTTTTGTGTTTGCTATAATTATCCGAATGTATTCAGGAAAATCTCAAAAGGAGATATTCTAATCAGCATATTATTCAGATATGCACCGACAGTCAGGCGGCTTTACATGCCTTGATCTCCTAGAGGGTCACCTCCAGGGCGGTCCTAGAGTGTATTAATGGGCTGGCCAAATTGGGACAGAACAACCAAGTCAAATTCACCTGGGTACCGGGTCATTACAATATAACAGGAAATGAGGAGGCCGATGCACTGGCTAAAAGAGGCTCAAAAATACAGTTTACAGGGCCCCCAGTACTCGGCCTTCCGCCTAGGCATGTAAGAAGGTCTATTGAAAACTGGATCAAGAAAAGATCAGAGGAAAAATGGTCGAACGGCACTGGGCTGGTCCCAGGCTCTTAATTGAAGGGCCTTGGTCTAATGCAACTTGATCAATACTTGCGCTAAGTCGTAACAGCATAAGGATTGTCACGGAATTGCTAACAGGTCACGGACATCTCAACAAGCACCTTAACACTATCGGCCTTAGTGACACTAGAAGGTGCAGGTTTTGTGGACACGATGACGAGGACTCCATTCACATCCTCTGTCGCTGTGCCTGCCTCCTGGTCAAAAGGCACAAACATCTGGGTGCAGCGTTTGTCCTGTCCCAGGACATTAGAGAGCTTCCTCTAGAACGGATGTTGGCCTATGCGCATAGCACTGATCTCTTCCAATAGCTCTCGACTTGCGGCAGGCATAATGGGTCGAAAGACTTGAGTGCTGCGGGTAACCGCGGCGCTTTCCAATAACAACAACAACATGGGGCTCTGATTTATTTGTTAGGGTTTTGTATATTTTTGTTCATATCTTTTGAATACTTATTACTTACTGGTGTATGTATATTGTTGTAGTTTATTTATACTAATTTAAACTATTCTCCGCATTCTTTACTTGATTAACATTTGTCTGGACAGCTGTATCCCTAAAATAAATTACATAAATTAAACAGATACCTAAATAAATAAAATTATTATTTGATAAAGAAAGATAACAATGATCTTTTGGAATGTTTATAATCTCTTTTTCAAACTAAAATTAGCAATATATTTTTTTATCGGCGTAAAAGTAAACTTCATTGATCGCCACAATTTTCAAATATAATCCATACATACATGACATGCTGTTCAAACCTGCATAATACAACTATTAACTAGTATTAAATTGTTTTCAAATGAGTTAATTAATTTCCAAGTAAATAAGGTAGGTAAGTAATTTCTTAATACCAGATATTAACTCGTTACTGGGCCGTTATTGAACATTGATTGCAGATTACTATAATGTAATGTAATAGTTCATTATTAATTTTTTTATATACTTATTATTAATCACTTTAGTATTAGTTACTCTACTGATATACGCTCTGATGTACGTAATCGCAACATGATACTATAATCATTCTAGTAAACTGGTGTAAATTACCTGTTATACAGTGCGTCTCTACTTGAGTGGACACACCCTCATAATACGTTTATGCGTAGATTTCAATCAGTTTCTTTTAAGATGCAAGTATAATAGATACATATTATAACATCAAGCTGCATTTGTTCTAGTTTAAAAATTAGAAATTCAGGTACCTATACACAATTAAATATTAGGTTCCATATTATTGGAAGGAGATGCCGAAAACAACTACTCCACGGGCAATATGCCCCGACTGGCGTTGCATTACATCAACATCTCCATGGATGTCGCCACATCCTTCATCAAGACCAAATACCAGACAATGACCGATTTCGATCTTGTTATGATCTCATCAGATTGCCATAGGTATCGGAATCGATAAATGATCTGGCAACATTGATTGCCTAAGGGGCATATGTGAATGTTGTGAATGTGGCGACATCCATGGAGATGTTGATGTAATGCAACGCCAGTCGGGGCATATTGCCCGTGGAGTAGTTGTTTTCGGCATCTCCTTCCAATAATTAAGTAGGATTGTCTTCCTCAAAGACAATAGAGGTCGCTGTAATGGCATCTGCTTTCTGCAGATCGTTATCTGTCTGTCAATTAGACAATAATTGTCAGACAGGTAGTAGCAAAGACCCAAAGAGGGCACTGCAGTGTATTTCACTGTATCTCGCCACTACAAACATTAGGTTCCATATTTTCGGATATACTACGTACACAAGTAAAGAGATGCAAAATTCGATATTCAATATTAGATAATATCAGCTTTTCTAGTAAAACGTGTCCTTGTATTTTATATAGGACGAAATAAATTAGAAATATGCATTAAATATAAAAGTAGAGAGAATTTCATGGTCTTCAAAACTTCAAAACAAAATTAATGAAAACATATGAATATGATCGAAAATCCTTATGAATTATCAATTTACATATTATTATTTTAACATAGCGGACACCCTGTATATCAGTTATATCTAATACTAGAACAGTGGTACTATTCTCAAAATATTTAGGAGAAATTTCACTATGACTTTCAACAATTTGTATGTACTTAAAAACTACACCTCTATAAAGGGTGGGTACACTTCACATTAATGTTATACCATTTGTGCAATATCGTATATACAGCGTGGCCTAATACGCATAAACTTGGGGGAAATTATAGCTGAGAACAAAAAATGAATAACAAAGTACTGCTAGAAACACCAAACATATCGTCCTGACTTGTTTAGTTTTTAGTTTTTATAAACAAAAATTTCACCTGTTAAATTTTTGTACATTTCTTTTTGTACATTGAACATTTCTTTCAAATTACTAAATTTTTTTCATTATTAGTCATTATTTTTGTCCTCAACTATAGTTATCCAGGTTTATGCGTATAGGTTAAGAATCACCCTGTTTATACGATACTTTGATTTCGTACTTACGGTTTTTGAAAACGAATATCTGCCACTTTTCACTTTGTAAACATATGTCGGGTACACATAAAATTCAAGGTCAAGGCGTAATTTAAAAGCTAAAATTAGTCTCATGAGTTTATGCTAATAGTAAATAACGCGAAGAGGTAATAAAAGTTACGCCAAATTCTGGAAATAGTCTAATTCTTAACAGGAAATTATGTTTGTAGCGCTTGAAACCCGTTAACGATTTTCTTTCATTGTGAAAGTGACAACAGCGGAATATCCCCAAAACGTGTTCTGTATTTACCTGTTAAGTCATTAACGAGACAAAAACAATAAAGACCAAAGAATGTAAAAAATTCGTGTTTTAATGGTATCATTTGTCAATAAAATGATAACATCTTTTCTTGGATACTTAAAAAATAGAACGTGAAATATTACAATACTACTGATCTACCTGGTGCCTCAAAGGGACACATGGGTTTCATTCTTTGACCAAATAATAGTGGGTACACAAATTAAAAAACTAAATATTGCTTCCCGACAATAATCAAAACAAAACTGATTTGTTTATGATTGGCACCCAAGCATTTCAACCAATCTAAAAGACCGATTGTAATTTATTGCCTAATTTGGATAAGGGTTTTGTTGGCCGACCAGAGACTTATGGTGTTGGTATATAAATTCCATAAAAACCACTATTTCATTGCATATATTTGTTAAATTTTTAAAAATATCGGTAATTCCTAAATTTGCTAGTGGATCGGCCCTTATAAATTATATAGAAATTATATTTTTATTGGAATACCTCTCTCTTAACTCCATAAGAGAAGGGGAATTGAATATGTCCATACTTTGTCTACTTAAAAGCTATTCCGTAGTGAAGAAATGCTCGGAAAATGCCCTTTGAAATGCACTAAAAACTATTTTTGCAATTTGCCAGATTTGTAACAAAATGTTCACTCATTCACCCTTCCTACTAATGTAAAGGCTTGACTTTTCTTTTCACAGACCGCTGAGGTTTCGTGTTTGATCCTTTGACAAAAAGCTCTATATAAGCTATGTATATATTCTTTATTTGATTTAGAAAATATGTTCCTTGTGCCTACCTTAAATTTTCTTCATTTTAAATGGTTAAATGTATATTGCACCACTCCGTATAAAGTGGGGAAACTTGTGCATTTCAGTTTACTTGCGTCATTTTCATATTGTGTAGGAATGTTTAGCTTCAAACACAAACGGGTTTTCCACAAACAGTTTTGGAGATGATTAAAACTTAACTCAACTGACTTTGATGTTAACTTTGTTAGAACAACCCGCCTTGAGTGCCTTGTAGTGTTTGGTGGCTTGTGGAAAACCCTTTTGCTTTTCTAGCGTGGTTTTAGTACAAAATGCACTTGAAAATGTATAGAATTGCTAAGATCCGTGTTCCGTTAAAGCTATCACGATCGGCCTTTATGAAATTACTGGACATCTCGATTTTCAGTCTGTGTAGTTCAGTCCTAGCGGTTTTATTTTTTGATCCGGTTTCTCTTACCTGAACATTCTTTCATATAACATTCTTTCTATAGGTCGGCTAGAAAATATCTTCACTATTGTTCATCACTTTTCATGAAAGAAGAAAAATTATAGAACATAAGTCAGCATGTCCTTTTTGAGATGAATATGTGTTTGAGACCTCATTGCCGTTGCTGTTGGCTCTTCAAGTGTTCATAAACATCTTTTTTTGTGTACTTTTAAGACAACAAATATAATTTGAAGACAGTTACGCGCAGTACGTAGCTCAAGTTGTAGCTGAGTTTTCAGTTTTAAAGTGTACAGTGTAAATAGTAATTAATAAATCGATCCTAACTAGTCGGTTACTACTTGTGTAACATCATTCACCCATGTATCACCTATCTATCAGTAAAAGGGGGTCATAGCAATAACTACAGTCCACTGAATATCGCAAGGCCCTAATAATATGAATGGTCTTATTATATTCATGCAAAGGCAGTGAAATTTCTTTGGTGAACTGAAATTTTAAAGTCATGTTTGCCAGAGAAGTTGATAACTGTAACATTATTGTATTTGAAACTAATTTTCGGGATGCATGACGTTTTAATAGCTCTGTCTGAAATAGTTATTGAGAAAATCATTGCAAAATAAAAATGTGGTGTTAATTAAGAACATGTTTACTTATTACTATGTACTGTGTATACCTGTACCATTTATGATTAAAAAAAAAGAGGCGCTGCATTTACACTAAATTGCAGGGGTGGAGTTTATGTGTATTAACATTTTCTCTTATTTTGACGAGTATACGTCTTTACCTGTTTTTTTATTCTTATTCAATGACACCCTTTAAGTTAAACCATTTTAAATTATAGTTTGCTCAATATGAATTTCATTGGGATATTGGAAACCCGTATATTGAAGCTATATATATATGTATGTCTCTTTATATGTATCAACTAACAAACAGCTCGCTCAAGAGAGTTGTTAAAGTTATCTCATACGTGCACTTCCCCTGAGAACTCTAAAAATGAGGTCAGCACCGCAATTGAAGTATATTACTTTGCTCTTAAGATATAGCCGCACAAACAGGAAACGGCAATAACTTATTGGTGTCTACCAACTAATATCTTTTGGTTTTATCCTAATATATCTTTTTCGTAGATATTTAGTGTAGATATTAGCAATGGTATAATAGAGAAATAGATAGAAATGGTTTAAATTTATGTGCACGATTGTAAATTCAATTCATCATTTATAAATATAAAATGTATCAGATTCCGATTACCACTGATCTTCAGAAAATTCTATTGAGGAGATTCCTGTTGATTACGGAAATATTATGGTTGGACTGTTAGTATCATATATCTTTAGATAGAAAGACATGGTGGATAAACGCCTTATTTTTATTCGTTTTGCCAAAGTTATAGAATCGTTTCGGTTTCATGACGTAAGATTATATCTAGGTTTATTTCAATACCTCCAGAAACCCTTTACTGCTTGGTAACAATCATGCGCAATAGATAGATGAGTTCCAGTCGAGTGATGAACGAAGGGAAGGAGGATGGAACGGAACGGAGGATGAAACGGAACGAAGGAGAATTATCACGTTTGTGTACTAACCTAATTTGTGATCGTTCGTGGAACGTAATTTTAGTCGGTCAAAAACAAAAATTATATGGATTGATTTGAGCGTTAAACATTATCTAACCGGCCATACGTAAAGCAATGCTACGGCGTGTCAAGTTAAAACCAAGAAAATAATAATTTAGTTTTACAATAAACATATGTTTTGGATCACTTTGGAATTACCTGCCGTTGTGTTATTTAATGAAATTACTTCTTTTAGTCAATTCTCACTTGTCTAAAATTTTCATACGTAGCTATATTATATATAATTAGAAAAGAAAAAATTGTGTTATGTATGTATGTGTGATCGAACAATTATTGAAAGACACACAACTTGAAGGTTCCACAGCTGACTGGTAAAATAGGTAATTGGTTGTCTAAGGATAATAATGTTTTTCTGAACTATGTATAAAATCGTTTATTTGATGTTAAGCTAGCGACACACTTGCAATACAACTCGGTCGAGTTAACCGATCTTTTAAGAGTCTCCATGTCGAACTTCCAACCGTTTAAAGTTTATACACATTGTAGGTAGTAGCGATATGTGAAAATAAAAGCATATTCGATCCTACGATCGACATCTCCGCCTACATACGTGCAACTTCGTCACGTGACAATAGGCTGTCTCGCAGAAATACCGCCTATATTGCGCCTCATGGATACGCGTCGGGTTGTTGTTGTTGTTGGACAGCGGCGCGGTTACCCGTAGCACTGAGGCCTTTCGACCGATTGTGCATGCCGCTATTCGAGAGGTATTGGAAGAGACCCGTGCTATGCGCATAGGCCAACACCCCTTCTATTGGAACCTCTCTAATGTCCTGGGCAGGAGAAATGCTGCACCCAGATGTTTTTGTCTCTTGACCATGAGACATACACAGCGACAGAGGATGTGAATGGAGTCCTCGTCATCATGCCCGCAAAAACTGCCCCTTCTAGTGTCACTAAGGCCGATAGTGTTAAGGTGCTTGTTGAGATGTCAGTGACTTGTCAACAGTCCTGTGACAATCCTTATGCTGTTACGACTTAGCGCAACTATTGATGGAGTTGCGTTCGGCCAAGGCCCTTCAGTTAAAAGCCTAGCTTATCGCAGCCCATTCGACGATTCTTGCTCTGATCATTTCTTGATCCAGTTTTCAATAGACTGTGTTACATAACTAGGCGGAAGCCCGAGTACTGGTTGGACGTGTCGGGTTTGTCCACATTTGACGCTGTTATGCACGGAACAGGAAAGTGTTGCAAGTGTATCAGCGCCTTTAAAGAAGTACGTTCTAAGATGCAAATGAAGAGCCTTCACTCTATATATACAAGAATATTGCTCATATTGTCTGGTACGTAAAAAAATAATTAGTTAAACGAAGGTGACAATGGCGTGTGAATTAATTTAACTTTAGATTTTGTTGAACGTACCAACACAAGGACGAATTAAAAAATGCAAAGTGTTTGTCATTATTTGCATAAATTTCTTATTCGTTTTTTTCTTCTTCTAATATTTGCCAATAACATCTCGATTAAATGTATTGATGAAACAAGTTAAAAAAAAAAGCTTTTGTAGATATCTATTAACACGTTGTGCTCATCAAAAAGGGTGTTGTAATTATGTAGATAATCCAAAAAGGAAAGCATTTTATGAACTATTTGTAGCGTATATAATGTGTCAACTCAATCAATGGTAGAGAATAAAAAAAACTGTATGCCAAATTATTTTGTTTGTTTTTTATATACGAGTACATTATATAAGGGTGCGAGTTTTTTAAACCTGAAGCTTTCAAATTTCTCGAGAAATAAGCACTCTACGAAAAAAATACCTCGATATAGCCAAAATTTAACCATTTAGCGGAGGAAATGCAATAGTCTAAAATTAGTCCACCTCCCCCCTAGCTGTGGGTGGAGCAGGGGGTAACTTTGAAATCTTAAATAGGAACCTATATTTTTTATTGCAGATTCGAATTATACGGCAAAAAATACGTAGGATTTATTTGAAAGATTTTTTTCGATTTCGAAAATAGAAAAATTTCCGGATCCGCAAAATTTCGAAATATGTTCGAAGAAAAACTTTCAGTGAAACATTTTCTTTTACAAAAGAAGTAATGCAATATTGCTGTCGAGTACATGATAAAAGACTTATTTACAACAAACTTATAAAACGCTATATTTAACAATTTCTGTAGCGCCATATTGTTTTGAACTGTTTTAAAATTATTAAAGTGCCTATATTACTAGAATACCTGAAGCAATATATTATACATATCTTAATGAATACAGGACTGAAATTAAAGCGTAGAATATTTGAATAGTTCTGATTACAATCACAAACAATCATTCAATGTCTAGTCTGCAAAGAGTCCAACCATATTTTTAAAATATGCGTAGTTTCTAAAAAACTAGTACGTAAAAAATGTAGAAGGAATCGTAAAATACTTCAACTCAAATCAAGATTTTTCTTTGGGATCTTAAAATTAATGAATATCTTATTTTTCATTGAAAGAATTGCTTATCTCTCTTCATATAGATTTTAGAATATTCGCAAAGTTTGACTGTAATTTGTAAATTATGTTAATATATCACCGGTTAAATCAAAACACTGCCCTAGGGACTTTCGGGGATATATTGTTAATTCAGAACTTGATAAATGTTATTTCCTTAATTTTAGTTAATTTTAAGTATTCTTTAAAATCGGCATTCTAATAAAAAGCCAATAAATTTATCGCTACGCTAATAACAAACACGAAAAATTTGTATACCTAGGTACTTAAGCCATATACACCATATACAGGGTCCGCCAACTGGATTGAACTATTTTAAAAAGTCTGCTGTGAGAAAATAAATGTAGCGATTCAAAAAACTGGTACTGAAACATGGACTTTATTGTTGGCAATTTTTAATGTTTGTAAATTATGTCCTTAAGATGTCCGTCATGCTCGTTGACACATTTTGCAGTCTCTTCCTAAAATTTTGCAACACGTTCTGAAGCAATCTTGATCAGTTTCGTCTACCTCTTCTCTAATCCTATCTTTTAAGTCTTGTATTGTCTGTCGATGAGGAGTGTACACTTTTGCCTTTGAGTAACCCCAAAGAAAATAATCTGGTGCTGTCAGATCCGGAGATTTTGAAACGTGAAATCAGACGATAGGGGAACATTTTGGAAATCGTGTTTCTTGTTGCGAAATGTTTAATTGCGAAAGCACTTTTGTGTCTGTACTACAGATTGCGTAGTAATAAAACACTTTCCGCAAAAACGCGTTGGTTTATTTCCCAAATAGCCACAACACACTTAATTGTCAAATTGACACAACCAGGACATCGCAGTTTGGTAAACATGACTTCATTGATTTTTCCATGACAAGCTTTTCAAAACCGTTCAATCCTGTTGCCGGACCCAGTATTTCTATTTTCAGTTACCTGTAAAACGTTGCAATTATTGAAATGAATCTGCATGTTTATGATTTAGCATCTGAAATATTTCACAATGCATAAGTGCAAAAACTGCAATTAAAATGCAAATTAAAAACTCTATTCGCCTTTGACTAAAATCAATAAGCCAATTGAAGTATTATTCTCGTTTAAAATTGCTGAAATATTGGATCTCTGCCAAGGTCGGTGGGCAAAAAATTCACGAATTTCATGGCTAGAGGCGCAATCCGCTAAGGTTATCGCTCCACAGTTTTACACTTCTAAGTTTCTGTTAAGTAACTCGAAAAGTATGTCTATCTAATGGACTACTATAGTTAATATTTTTGCGCCATTGATTATGCCATAAGACCAAATTTGAGGCTTTGAAGTTCCTCAGATGTTAAATACACTACGTTTTCTTTTACATATTTGTATCATTTTATATTCGTGTAATTCCTGTATTAAGGGCAATAACGACAAATAAAAAATTATCTTTTACATACAGGGTGTTTTATTTAAAAGGTAATAGCACCATATCATAAAAATAACATGATTTGGAGTCTACCGTTATTGACGAAAATCAGTTAGATTATTTGTTGTACAGGGTGGCGCAGATGGATCGGGTGGTTTTAAAATACTTGTCAAACTGTCAATTTTAAAGGTATTGGATTGAAATAAAGTGCAAAACGTGTAGTTACAATGGAAGTTTATTAACAAAAAATTAGTAAAGTTAGTTTTTAAAAATTACATCCATCAAATGCCCTCCTTCTCGAGCGACGCATTCTTGGAGTCGGTCCTTAACGTTCCGCATTGCCCGCTCAAGCACATCACCAGGAATTAATGTGATTTCGTTGTGAATTGCTGCCTTCAACTCCTGAATGGTCCGGGGATTGTTCATGTACACCCTTGCTTTTAAATAGCCCCATAAGAAGAAGTCACATACCGTGAGGTCGCTAGGATATCAATGCAAGCTGTACGCGCTCTGTTCCCTGGCCGTTTGATTTCCCGTAATGGAGATCTCCATTGGCCCTCTCGCTCACCGGACCTCACGGTATGTGACTTCTTCTTATGGGGCTATTTAAAAGCAAGGGTGTACATGAACAATCCCCGGACCATTCAGGAGTTGAAGGCAGCAATTCACAACGAAATCACATTAATTCCTGGTGATGTGCTTGAGCGGGCAATGCGGAACGTTAAGGACCGACTCCAAGAATGCGTCGCTCGAGAAGGAGGGCATTTGATGGATGTAATTTTTAAAAACTAACTTTACTAATTTTTTGTTAATAAACTTCCATTGTAACTACACGTTTTGCACTTTATTTCAATCCAATACCTTTAAAATTGACAGTTTGACAAGTATTTTAAAACCACCCGATCCATCTGCGCCACCCTGTACTTTTAAATATCTTATAAAGTTTTGTTTAAAATTCTCCAAATTTCCGATAGAGAAGAATTACATAACACACACAATGAGATAACGATATTCGACCATCGAATTCGTTGACCAGAAAACAAATTGATTAAAGAGTAATAGCTTTCGAGGTTGTTATACTTATAGGTATTTATGTATCTATTATTCTTTTTCTTTCAATTGCACTAGTGAATATTTATCTATAATAAATTTTCTATGAATAATAGTAATAATTGTTCTCCGCAGATGTTTTAATTTATGAGAATTTAGATCAGATTAGCATTGAACATTTAATGTTAAATTACTGTTCATGGCTAGAAGAAAATTAATTGTTGCAATCAATAAATTATCCTTTTTTGAGTTTACTATTCCATTGATTGGATTAGAAGGATGAACGAATTTCTATTTTTAGACCACGTCGATGCAGTGGAATAGATTCGCGATAAAATACTCTAATACTATGATTTTTATAAATAAAAAGTTGACTACGATTTAGGAATGTTGTTACTATTTTAATTTCTTCTCGTCTATAATAAAAAGTTATCCAACATGCCGAGCCTCCATCTACTTTGTGTGACAATACAGTTGTTTTAAATGTCGCTTTAGTGATTGTGATTAGCACCGACATTTTTAGAAAAATGTAACAAAATTATCTATGTTTGCTTTAACACGTACCTAATATTTTGAGTTACAGTTAATGTATATACATCGAGATTTTTTCATTCATTAAATATGTTATTTACATTTTATATACATTACCCTTAATAACATAATAATAATATCTCTAAATACCCTTCAATGTATTCACAAGGATTAACCTAGAAGTCTAAGACTTGTGTGGGAGAGTGAGCGGCATATTATTATTATTATTATGCGGTAAGTCGCATTTGTGATTTAGGAGCGACTTAAGTTGGTAATTGTTGGTTGGTGCTTGAATGAGGGAAATTTCAAAACTTCCTTAGTTAGGGGGATAGCCAAAAATCAACTGATATTAATCTCTCACATTAACAATCAAACCGATCGACGCAGTAATCTCTGAGTGAAAGACTCCATTTATAGTTTGTGTGAATATTTCGCCAATTAAAGTTTGTCACTCGTATTTGTCATTTCCTAAAATCCGCATATAAGTTTCAAAAAAGTCGAGATTAGGTACAGAGATCAAATAAATAATAACAATATTGTTTATTAATAAATGTTTCTTATTGCAACTGACTTTTATTTTTACACAATTGCTTTATTTTCAAGTACTCACATGTCATTCATAATCATTTTTTATTTTTTTTTTTATATATTCATGGTGACAGTAAATTCTGTTAGATTTGTTTCTTCCTTTTGTAGAAATGTATTCTACTTTTTTTTTACAAGAAAAAGCGTCACAACAAAAGTCGTAAGACGAGTAAGAAATATTTAAAAAAAATCATATTGGATACTATACTTCCGTTCAACATCTGTCTCTTCTGTTTGTAAAAGGAATATTATAATCGAATCAATAACTCCAGAAAGCATATCGAGCACAATTTAAATTAATATATAAAATAAGTTGAACAAATTGAGACAATAGCAATTATCCTTGAAATTTATATGCGTTTTCATTTATTATTATTATTTCCCTGTCCTTGCCATTTAATTTATTTGCAATTAACATACAGAAGCCGTAGTACACAGTGAAAATATTTCTTAAAACTATCATAATCAAAATCTGCCTAGGTACGTGAGTCCTATAGGCATACCTAAACAATTTTGGTGATAGTATATGTAGGCAAGGTTCTTCAAAAATTAAAAATTAACTTTTAAAAGTTTACCCCAAAAAAACTACTGCATGAAGTATTTAATGCATACAATTATTTAGTAAATTAACAAAATAGTTTATGGTTTTTTTACTGTAATGTTGAAAGGATTATAAAAAATAACTATTTAAATATTTCTTCTATCCTTTTCTTCCTGTTTTCTTCGGATACTGCAAACCGATATTCGGTGCTTCATCAGTTAATTCCTCTTTATTTTAGAATATCAATTGGACATTTTCAGTCGAATAATACTGTCACCCTGTCTGTCAATTTGACAATAATTGTCAGACGGATAGTAGCAAAAGGCCTGAAGAGGGCACTACGGTCTGTTTCTCACCACTACTAACAATTCTTTGTATTTGGATCACATAAATAAATTTGTTTTGTTTTGTAATATTTTGTCCTACTCAAATTATATTTAGTTTTCAATGCCCTTGTGTTTTATTGTCAAGTCTTTTCAGTCAGTTATTCTTGAAGTTTATGGAGATTATGTTATTTATATGTATATACAAATGTATATGGAGATGTCATTATTATTCTTCTATATCTATAACTAGAGAATTTTCGTTGCTGAAATTGAATTATGGACAACATCTGCAAGTATAAATACCCTCAATAATAATCTGGTCAAACTAAGTAGCAACAATAGTCAATGGTGTAATCTAGACAAATGTGATTGCTTCAGGAAATTAATAATTGGTGCGATCGAGGCGTACATGTGTAGACACCTTATAGCAATTAAATCTATTCTTTATATTTTATTGATATCTATTTATATTTTGTGTAATTAATTCATTTTCACCACTTTTTATATATCTTATTACTTATATAGATATACAATTTTTATATAAACATTGCATAGAATCTTGAAGGGGTTTGAAGCCATTGTTGTAAAGACAACACTTACGTAGTTTTCCACATAACACGAAAACACTTTACTGCACTCGACGCACGTTTCGCCAACTAAGTTGGGATCATCAGTTTAATCATCTCCAGATGATGCCCACTTGCGTCGCGTCAAGTACAGTATAGTGTTTTGGTGTTATGTGGAAAACTACGTCAGTGTTATTGCATAGAACAAGAAATGTTCCTGATCAAATTGATTATTAACTAATATATGTTTTTTATTGTTTCAGGTATGTCATGCCATATCTTCTAGATTTTCATTTGGTTCTTCTACATGGTATGTAAGAGATAGTTCGTACATTTTGATTCAGTGTAAATTTTCTTTGTTACATTCATAACCTATAATGAAATGACCGAAAAATTCAAAGTATGCAACTGAATGAATATAAATATTTATAATGATGAATCATATTTGGAATACCCAGAATGTTTGTATACGTTTAGTAGGATTTCCTTGATCATATTAATTGGAATTTAAATTTTTTGTTATGCTTAATATTTTTAATGTTATTTTCAAAATATTTTGAAAGATATTTATTATTTGCGTTATTAACAATATCAATATCAAATTTAACATTGATGGTAATTGATAGTGAATCATTCTGTATAATAGTACCTATGGTTTGAAATACATTAACATTTCGCAATATTTTTTTGGTATTTGGATTTTTAAATACTTAATAGTGCATAAAATAGTTTAACGGAGAATGTAAATATTGCCTTGGCACAATATTTGTTTATCAGTAATTGATATCCTTTTTTGTGACAATAAGTTGCAAGCAAGTAATTGTGACAAAGTAGTAGATTAATATAGTAATGACTAGAACAGTAATTCATTTCCTTTTCTTAAGCCGCGTTCCTACGATTCAGCTTTGGCTGAACAACTAGAAGTTGAAAGACAGTTGAACGTAAATTGATGCTTTTAAACCTTGTTTCAACTTAGTTGAACAAACACTAGCTAGCAACTGGTTAAATCAACGAAAGTTGAAGGAGGTTAAACTTTTGCTGTACAACTAGGTTCGAAGTAGGCGGAGTCATGGGTCGAATTAACCAAGTTGCAAGCGTCGTCAATAAGCAATAGGTCGTCAATATCTTAATGTTATCTGTAATTTTAATTTGGTTAGCAATGCTTCTCGCATAACTCTGTTTTATTTATTTGAAGGAAATGCCGGAAACAACTATTACACGGCCAATGTGCACCGACTGGCATTGCATTACTCCGGCATCTCCATAGGAGTCGCCACATTTTTCATCGAGACCAATCACCGGACACTGACCGGTCTCGCCCTTATTATGCGCTCGTCAGAGTGCCGATAGGTAATGGAATCGATAAACGATGTTGCGACATGATTGCCTTGATGATGATTGACATGATGGAAATCGAGGATGTTAGTAGTGGTGAGATACACACCGTAGTGCCCTCTTTGGGTCTTTGCTGCTGTCTGTCTGACATTATTGTCAAACTGACAAACAGATAGCGACCTGCTTTTCTGCAGGCGCCATTATAGGAATGACCTCTATTTTCTTTGAGGAATACAATCCTACTTATTTATTTAAAGGAAATGCCGAAAACAACTACTCGACGGGCAATGTGCCTCGACTGGAATCGCATTACAAAGTACACATTTCACGTGGAGTAGTTGTTTTCGGCATCTTCAAAGAAATAAGTAGGATTGTGTTCCTCAAAGACAATAGAGGTCAGTGTTATAATGGCGCCTGCGGAAAAGCAGGTATTATTGATATTTGTCTGTCAATTTGACAATAATTGTAAGACAGATATAGCAAAGACCAAAAAGGGGGCACTACGGTGTGTATCTCACCACTACTAACTGTATCTTGTTTCTTAATCTTATCTTCAATTTTTAACAACAGTGTATTAAACCTGTCTTCATTCATTCTAAGATGATTTTTAAACCCTTCACAAATCAGTATTTGTGAAGCTCCTAATTATTGATTCCTCCTTAATCCAACTTCTTACCGATAGTTTCTACTTCGGGTAGTAAGCGTCACTTAAAATTCATCGAAGTTCATTGCCAAGAATACCACAAATCCCATTAACTGCGGTTGTAATGTTATCATTCATATCTGCTATTTTGGATCGCGCTGTTTTTTCAGTTAAGGTTGAAACGTAGGAACTAGTCGATCAACTGAGTTGTTCTAGAGAGTTTTCCAACTGTTCCAACTGTTGTCGTTCAACTTTAAATGAATCGTGAGAACGCGCCTTTAGATAAACTTAATGTTCAAACCTTTGCCGTTGTATAAAAATACGTTATTTGGTCTCTTCTGCAACCAGTTCACTTTTTAATAGGTATAGCTTTTATTCTGTTGAATGTAGGTATAGGATATACTGAGTGAACTTGCATCTGTGGCTACAAATCGATATTTGCAGCCACAGCTGCAAGTTCACTCAGATTTCTAACCATAGAACTCGGGAAAATATCTCAGGAAATAACAAATGAATGGCAGACTATTTCGTCAAATAGTTTTGCTGTGTTAATACAAACACAAAAATTAAAATGACTTGCTCACTTCAGACATGTCCCATATGTTTTGCTATGATATAGATTACAACTGCTATTTGTATTGCTTATTTCTAATATTAAAGATAATTATGTCTGTAATGTTCTGTAATGTCTGAAAAATCATTTATGCAGTTGTAACTAACCTGTATATTAAACAATTTTCACAGAACGCATCAAATCTTCAGTAAGTTTTAAGTCGTATTGAATACAATACGACTGCTCGAACAAAGTTTATAGCCCACTAAAAATAGAGTTTTAGTTGCTTTTTGATGTAGAAAACAAATCGCAATGGCTCAATAACCATTAAATGAGCGACACGGTTGGAAATTTATGTATTTTCATGGAGTTTTCCAGATGTACTATTACATTATTACACATATAACATACCATCCAATCAATAGTATATTATGGTATATTTTCTTTTATAATACTTATTACAATATTTAATAAATAAATAATAAAAACACAGTAACATTTACAATACAATAATTTTTTTAGTATACCGGGTGTCAACGGATCTATTAGACAAGCCATAACTTTTAGAGTATCAATGTATCAAAATGAGATTTGGTATAGGTAAATGGTAGAGGAAGAGGAAGTTTTTGCATATTTTTCACGTTTAGGTTACTTCCGGTTTCACCGGAAATGGCTTCAATTTTGAATTTTTAAATGGAACACCCTGTATATTTTTACATATTTGAATTTCTGAGACAATTTTGGACTAGAAAATGACATGAAAACTTTTAAAGTATAATACTCGTATACGAATTTATTAAAAACTTCACTGAAGTAAATGTATTTTATGAGCTTATTTTTAATCCAATCACAATGAATTTAGTATCGTTGGATTCGCAAAAAAATCCCTTTTTGAAAAGTGCTTGTCTGAAAAGTGTTGCCATTTGAAAAAAAATAGTTAGATATAAAAAAGTAATTTTGCCAAATTGTCTCATTCCTATCTACCATACTAATCACTAGAACTTTACGATTACATTTTTCTGACATTATCTAAGGCCTTCAGATTAGTTTGCGCTCAATCATGGCCACCTAGATGCAATATTAAAAATTGCTCTAAAAAAATGAAGTAGGCGAAAAAACTTTTTGAAATGTTATTTTCTAGTCCAAAATTGTCTCAGAAATTCAAATATGTAAAAATATACAGGGTGTTCCATTTAAAAATTCTAAATTGAAGCCATTTCCGGTGAAACCGGAAGTAACCTAAACGTGAAAAATATGTAAAAACTTTCCTCTTCCTCTACCATTTACTTATACCAAATCTCATTTTGATACATCCAATACTCTAGAAGTTATGGCTTGTCTAATAAATCCGTTGACACCCGGTATACAGGATCGCCGAGATATTTATGGAAACGGTCGTTTATTTCCTACAGTAAGATAGCTAGCAAAAATTATCAACACATTACTCTTATGGCACACTCTTTTGATCATAAGTTCCATATATCATTATAGATAGGTCCATAATATCCTATATAAGTGTACTCGCAAAGAAACGTCCTAACTAAAAATGAAAAAAACATTCAGGTTTGTAGTGGCGAGATACAGTGAAATACACCGTAGTGCCCTATTTGGGTCTTTGCTACTACCTGTCTAACAATTATTGTCTAATTGACAGGCAGATAACGATCTGCTTTTCTGCAGATGCCATTACAGCGACCTATATTGTCTTTGAGGAAGACAATCAAAGACCACTGTATCTCGCCACTACAAACATTCACTATGCCCCTTAGGAAATCATGTCGCCAGATCATTCATCGATTCCGATACCTATGGCAGTCTGACGAGATCATAACAAGATGGAAACCGGTAATTGTCTGGTAAAGGTCATTCACGTTAAGTTTAAAGTTACGTCACCTTGTCAAAAAATGTGCCCTTGTCAAATGTCAAGGATTTTTAACTTATAGGATTGCTCGATCCCTATTCCTCAATGTTGTCCGATTTGGCGACGTCACTGCGAGACCCGATACTCTTTCTCTCTCTGTATTGTGCGATTCCTTATCTATGACGCGTTGACAAGTTACTGTCCCTATCTAACTCATCTATTTTTCCGATGACGTAGCCGCAAGACCCAATCACGTGATACGGCTAATCGAGCAATCCTATATAAGTTAAAAATCCTTGGTCAAATGTAACTTTTTTTAAGGATATTATTTAAGATATAGGCAATATAAATAATTAACAACTTGACAACGCAGAGAAGGACTGCCAAATATAAAACTCTTTGTAAATGGCAAATGCTATGTTAATTTATTGGTCATTTGTTTTTCGTATATTGACAACAATTAATTACTGAAAATGATGTCACTTTAAACTTAGCGTGAATGACCTTTAGTTGGTCTTGATAAAGGATGTGGCGACATCCATGAAGATGTTGATGTAATGCAACCCCAGTCGGGGCATATTAGCCGTGGAGTAGTTGTTTTCGGCATCTCCAAATAAATAAACATTCAAGGTGTTCCATTAAAAAAGAGCAACTTTGTTTTGCATGACTTTTTGACAGTTCCTGTATACTTAATTTTATTAGGTATAATAGATTTTAAAAAACCATAAAACATTTGTGTTTAATATGTTTTTGCTAGCTATCTTAGTTTAGGAATAAGTCGACCGTTTTCATACATATTAGGGACCCTGTATTCATATTTTTTATAAATATTACTACAAAGGGTGTATACATATAG
Organism: Pogonocherus hispidulus; assembly: GCA_963924545.1. Classification (NCBI taxonomy): domain Eukaryota; kingdom Metazoa; phylum Arthropoda; class Insecta; order Coleoptera; family Cerambycidae; genus Pogonocherus; species Pogonocherus hispidulus. The sequence continues at coordinate 41,629,102 of OZ004698.1, read as the reverse complement.
AACTTTTGAAATTATTTTGAGAGGAAAATAATTTATCTTCATAAGTTTATGTAGATGTTTATACCGATATCTGTGACACTCAGATTTGTAGTGAAAAATACATTTTATTATAATAAGTATTTTTTATTATGAAGAGCACATCCACATCCCAGAACAAATAATCCTGCTTGTGGCCATAACCATAGAGTATAGTAGGTTTGTCTATGCCATAACTAACCTCTCTTCACATATTTTATAAATAATGTGCCTTATTTCAAACTAAAGACACATGATTAAATAAATAACCAAAATATTATCTCTCAGGCGTCCCCTTTGATGTATTTATCGATGGATTCGTAACCTTGGTTCCAAAAGGCAGAAAATTTTCGAGTATATTTTATTACTTTTCCATACAAGTACCTAATTATATTATATTTTTGCGGTTTTGTTTTGAAAACATGTTTTAATACCGTAATAATCACAATTTTTTAGATGAAATAAAACAAGTACCAACTTATTTAAATAAAGAATTACATGTATTGATTTTTCCAAATTATAAGTAGATATTTCGTTTTTTGTCGTTCTGAAGTTTCTGTTTCGGAAGGTGTTTTATTTAAAAATTTTGGAGTGGCTTTTTTATATGTATCTGAATGCATAACTCAAATTTGATTTGAAATATAAAATCAGCATTACCAAAAATATTAATATAGGTACCTACCAATTTTTAAACCGTTCGATAAAGATAAAACGGTTATGTTACCAATTTACAGGCAGAAGCTTTCCACTAAGCCAGTTTGTATGAGTTTTTTGTGTTATTTAAGTTCTAAAGAGCCCTTTTTATAGTAAATAATAGCTAACTTATACTAACAATTACATACTATAAATGTTATCTACAGAGATTAAAAGTAATTAGTGTTAAAAGTAAAATTGAAGTAGTATCATGGTGTCTCTATTTCGCGTTTATTTATCATTTGCAAATGATACACCCTGTTCAGTGTTTACAACTTATTTGCCGTCATTCTTCGCTGCTCCTCTAGCGCGTATTTTTTGCTTGTTAAACAATAAAACAAAAGGACTCGCCATAAAAAAGAAGAACAAAAAGAAACGTACCACAGGATTAAAGCATTCAAAGTAATTGCTAGTATTAATTTCTATCGACCTCATTTTCATTGAACTATAAAGAAACAAAGAGGTAATTACAGGCCTATGGCCATTAATGCAACTGGGTCTTGCATTTTGCTGTATTTATGCGTCCGGTAAGCCTGCAGCCTGGAGGAATGTGCTTTCAATGCACTTTTCAATGCACTTCGGCTGATGGATGGTCGCTTACCCAGTCTTCTTTGCGTTGTCATGGTCTTTTATTCTAATATTGCTTTATGATTTGGATTAACCTACATCACATGCATTCGTTATGTATTGGGTGTCTCAAAGAAACGGCGGATTTCATAGCAATTCATTCGTAGCAATTTTTAAAACACTGCAAGGAAATAATTCTAGGCGTTTCCGTAAATATCATTTAGACAAGTAAGGAAGACTGGAATAACTCACCTGTTCTTACGAGTAAACAGCATGTAAGAAAAATCATCTGCATTCAATCAGCTGCTGTATAAGTTTAGTGATAGTGCGATATTAGTGTTATTTAAATTATCACATAAGTTTGTAAATGAAAGTTATACAAATCATTCATCGGAAGGCCCCAATTATGAAATACTAATACATAATATAACCATTTTGTTATCTATACTTTATACCTGTTTACATTAATATTGTGACAAATATTTGCCTACCTTATTCTTAAGATGCTTATTTTGCTTTGATTGTTATTTATGTTGCAAGTTTATACAACAGTTTATAAAACTCCACTTGGACCGACGCTGATCGTAAGAAGATCGTGAATTATTCATTTGATTCTGTTCAGGTCCTTTCATGCCCCGAGAAAATTCACCAATATCCAAAATCTACCTATATAAACTCTGCGTATCAGTATATGTTCTGATGTTTGCTTTTATTTTCAAGTTCTTCTAATAAGTAGAAGTTTTTTACAATTATAAGGTTACTCTTCAATATTAATAGAAAATAAAATACTTACTTATGAAAATCTTATGTCTAAGCGTGGGTGGTGATTTCGATAGACTTCTCTGCTTAACTTGAAATAAGGGCGCCACCGGTTTGATTTAATGCCACACAAACAAACCAGAATAAACTTATATCTTTACTTTTAGCAAAACACTTACAAACAACAGGCTAAGAAAAGACTGCTTTGCATTTATTACCTTAAACATAGCATATAAATGAACAACTATATGACAGATTCGTAAAACAAATGGTACATGACAAAATATTTTAGTACAAATACTAATCATTTACATTGAAATTCATATACATATGAAATTTCAATATTAATAAACATAACCACATTAAAAGAATCTATAAATAGAAGTACAAGAAATATTAATATTTCAGGTATAAGAAATTCATCTTTTTATTCATCATCTTCGTCTTGAATGTCCCCCATATACTAGCATCTTAGTTACAAATATTTTTCACTTTTTTAAAATACTTTATAATATACTTATAAGTACTGACACGCAGTAAAAAATAGGTTTAAGTAAAAAGCACAGAAAAGAAAATGGCTTATCAAACTGACCAAATAGAGAAATCAATACATATTTTAGTAGTGTAGAATACCGATTTATATTTGATATTTGTATTATATTCTATATAGGTATTACGTATGATAACGTACTGAGTATCCTGCGGAGAAAATAAAAACAGCATGGTACTTAATATTTTCACCTGTAGGGACCTAAATATTAAATATATTGCAATATCAACCCAATTTCTAGGTAAAAAAAAAATTCACGGGGTCACAGATATGAACAATCAAGATATTTTCATGCCTTTAAACTAACGAAAAGGACAGTTTAAGATTTTTACGCAAGAAATGTACTTTGTATAAGAATTACCCCCCAACTCTACAAATACAAACAAGAAATGTATAACCCTCGACAAGTATGTTATTTGTCATGCTATGCTGAATGATCCTACATACCTAGAAAAGTCTGGACTTCACTAAACAGTTGATTGTCCTGAAACTGATCATAATATTCACAAACCTACTTACTACTCACTTTTAAAGCGTTACAACTCTGTAGCATTGACTAAATAATTTAATAAGATACACACAACTCAGTGGAATCTGTACAACTGAGTGGACATTGATATAAGAATTATCATTTTTAAACAATATAGTTTAAGAATCTTATTTCTACCCAGTGCGAGTCTTGTTACCATTTCGTCAACGCTGTTAATAACATTTTATTATTTTTTGTGAGGATTGGTCTTTGGATGTTTCTCTGTTTATATATGATTGTTCTTCCTTTAGTTTTGTCTACATAGATATTTTATTCCTGTACATTGACACGAATGATATGAATTACATTCATGAAAATTTTCCCACCTTGATATCTCACATTGGAATTATCAATAAAATGTTTTGTTTTTATTTTAAACTATATGTGTGTGTCCATTTTCGCAGATAAACGCTTCACCATCATGCAAATAATTTTGAGAGATAAAAACAATTAGATAATAAATATTAATAATTACATAAGAAGCCGCAGTGACGGAAGTAGCTGGATTGATAATCGTTCTGCAAGTTCCAATGTGCAATTTATTTACTGCACTAATACTGCCATAACTTATATTATAATAAACCCAGGAAGCTCTTGTATAGCACCTATTTCATCTATTTCATCTATTTCATCTATTTAGTTGCCAATACTGATAATCGTGTCCGTTTGTTTGTTCATTTATTCGTATAATTTTTTTATATTATTTTATATATTAATATCATTATTCTTCGTACAATCTACTATCTGCGTATAATATGCTCGATATGATATTCCATACAAAACATTTAGGAAATAAAACAGTGTATTATCACTAATTTTATACTGATCTTCTACGTTCAGTTCTGTGGTGATATGGTATTTTTATAAACAGTAGGTTTGTTCGGCTTCTCAAGTTATGCGATTCTGAACCGTTCTGAGCATGCGTATCTTGAAATATGCGTTCGAGTTTGAAGCGAATGGCTCAGGATTTTATGCCGCCTCCATACTCTCGCCGAGATAATCCGAGACCAATCGAGCTCGAGAGTGTGGAGGAAGGACTCGTGCGGGATGTTTTGTTCCCTTCGCTGACAAAACTGAAATTGTAATAATCCTCCTTAGCCTAATGTACCATATGTATTTCTGTTTCCGGCATCTTAAGGCACATGTGTGGTAGGAGGTTAACATATAAGAGTTAAAAAAATTACAAGAAATACAAGACAATGGAACTGATTAAATAAAAATAATTGCAATGTCAAAATTGTCAGTTCGTAGATGTCTTTACTTAGATGACTAGAACTTTATGTTTTTTAATAACATTTTTCTAATTTTCTATATACTTTCCTAACCTATAATCTATCCTAACAATGTTTGATTCTAAACTCTAGTAGTTTTTTATAGTATATTTTTAATATTATTTATTGGCTTATTTAACTGTTTACATCTATCTTTATGTAGTAACCAACCCAAAAAGTTAACCAAGAGATAAACTATTAATTAAATTATCAAATATTATGGTTCAATAAAGTTTTGTATTTCCTAGTTTGGCAGAATAAATCTATATAAATCAACTTACGGAAAATCTATCTTTTTATTTATACTTTACATACATAGAAAGCAAGAAGTTTGATGAAATTACATTTGATTAATTAAATTATTAATGAGATACAGCTGATGATTCGCAGCTAATGCTGCGAAACTAAATACTGGATATCTGGCTCAATTTTTGTAAGGGACAAACAAAGATCTCGTCTCTGCGAAATATTCATTCGGTTTCGGTTCTTTTGTCATAATATGATATTATGCTGGACACTAAAGCCTGATTCCACAAGATAAGAGGTAGGGAAAGGTATCAATAAACTGAATATCATTTTGCACATATTTGATTATGACAGGTATTTTTTTTTAATTTTGCCATTTTTTTTAATTTTTATATCCATCACCATCGAATTTATGTGTACTTTCTTCATCATATCTAATTTTTAACAGTTCTTCTTGGCAAGTCGGATCATTCCCTTCAATATTTGCGGTAAAAGGATTTTTTATCCAGTCCTTCAATTTGACCAGGTTGACTATCCCTGGTTTAGAAGGTTTACATTTTATTACAGTACCTAAGCGTTACAGGATGGTTGTCAATACTGGTAAAACGGGTATTGTAGATACATTCCAACAGTACGTATCTAATAAAACTGACAGATACAAATGTTTGAATGTGTTTTCTGAGAGGTAGAGGAATTTTGATTTGTTCTGTCTCTTTATTAAAAAAGCCCATGTCCTTAGATGGGCCACCAAAAAAAAAATTGCACTTTAACTTACCTCATAGAAGATGTAGTTACACGGCTGATAATAATGAGGGTAAAGTACAACATCTCGCATCTAAAGGAGTAGGTATAAAATGTAACACTGACATAGTTTTCCACGGGACACCAAAACACTATACTGCACTCAAGAGTGCAGTATAGGGTTTTGGTGTCCTGTGAAATCTATGTCAACGTTGTCTTCACACCAAAGGTACCAACGCCCTTTCAAGTATAAAACGTACACAATTGTACAAGGTGTTCCGTTTAATATGGGCGTAAGTATACCTTATCTTAGAAACAGATTCTATAAAAAAAACTTATTTGAATTTGTTTTTTGATGTTTTTACTTGATGTATTTCGATGGTCTTTCCAAAAATATAAAAGTGACTTTTCGCAATGTGGGTAACTTTAGGTCATCGCCCAGGATATAATCGGATAATAAATTTTAAAACATTAGAAAATTGTAGATAACTTTAATAAAAATAATTTCATATATTTTTTCCATGGATGTAGCTTCTGAGATAAGGTATAGGTTCATATTAAACGGGCCACCTTGTTCATTTTAGCGACGCGACGTACCTAATTTATTTAGAGTTTTTGATACCGAGTTGGGTACAAATATTTGGCTTCGTGAAAATACACTATTTTTGTTTATAACATTAGTAGCAGTGGATATAATCAATATAAACAAATTACTTGATGCTTCTAAAGATACTTTTATTGAAAACTAATATATAATAGATATTGTTTAGAATTTATTAACAAAAAACTATGTCATAAATATACAGCACAGCACAGCGATTTTTCTCAGTAGGTATATTTAGGTATAAATTTATTACCTACATATGTTTTTGATAGATTTCAATTTGCATGTGTTCGTATGATCACCCAATATAACCTGGCGTGCAACTATATGGAAATTCGATAACTGTACATTTGTTCTTTATGGGTTGTACCGTGACAAATCAGAGTCATCAGCTCGGATCTAATGGTTCAGTAGGTGTATAATGGTGTGTATAACTGGATGCAAATACTCGTATATAACTACCTACTTTCTTTTTGATTAAAAATTGCTATAAAAGCAAATTTATGTATTTAATTTAAAAGAGAAAATGTGTTGTAGGTTATTTGCAGTTACCGGGTTATCCATAATCTATTGTTCTGCCTGTACTTCTCTTTCCTGTCCAGAGTGTCGTTTTATTATATGCTGTAAATCAACCCAATTTTTAGGTGAACATGAGGTGACAATGCAGAGCCGGTTGCAGAGTATTTATTCATAAACGTACTTAAATAAATTAATAGCTACCCCTATTTTAATATTACTATTAACTGCAATGGCTTTCAGTTGCTGTTGCTTTTGTTTTTTGCTGTAAAGCTACTAGCCACTTGTACACAGAACGAGAATGTAAAAGTGTAGAAAATTGCCACACAAGGTGAAACGGCAAAAAGTATTATTGACAAATTATTACAAATAAAACTTTTTATAATGATCGTCAACAATTATTTAATAAATTACTTATAATATACATATTTTCTGTATTCTTAAAAATGATATAAATGCTGAGTACATACATTTTTCACATCTATTTAAACTATTTTTACTATAAGAACATAATGTTAGTGAGAAGTACCATGACTTATTTTGTTATTTAACTCCTGTTTCCAGCGCAGCGGTTGACAGCATATCAGTCTCAGTCTAAAACAGAAATAAAAATCATGGCTTCGTTTCTTAAATTGTAAGTAAACTAGACGAATTGAGGTTATAATGTAATATCTTATATAAAACTCTGTAGGTATATTAGGCGTACTGATCCTGCAATGGCGAGTGACGAACGGTTACTCCGAGGGTTTATTCTTGATGCCTTCCCAAATACATAAGCGTGATATTCCTCGTTTCGCCTAATTCTAGACGCTTTTTTCAACATCCCACAACTAAAATGTTGTAGTTTATACCAGGGTTGGCATCAATTAATTCACTTGATTTAATTCAACCAATTAACTAACGAATTAAATTGAAAGAATTGTTTAAAAAGCCAGGAATTAATTCACATTCTTTTCAATTCCAATTTATCATTGACTCCACAATCCCGCAACGGAATTGTAAGCAAGGATGTTTGTTTTAGTCTTTGATTGTGACATAATAAACGGCAAAGCATGCTGGCATTCGCCTAGAAGGAGACCGGGGTACGATATTTTTTTTACAGGAAATTTAAATAATAAAGTACTCTTAATCAAGTCATTTTAATACAAAAGCAATCAGAAATGAAGCGATATTAATCATTATATATCTATTCAGATGTATTAGTTTTGATTTACCCCACTTTATCCCAAAAGTCTCAAATAGATCCTGGGTTCATCCTCATGTTATCATCATGGGCATGAATACCTATACTGGTCAGTGTTGCCAACATAAAGGAACCGGGGTGCGTCACCGTAGTAAAAAAGTATGAAATTCACTTATTCGTCGAGTAAGAATATTTAAAATATTGTATTATCTTTAAAAATCTGAGAATGTTATCAATCCGTATACATTTCTACAGTTCATTGTATTGATTGAGTACTTCTTCTACATATTTTTAGTAAACAATTATGCATGTAGACCGCAATATATTGACGACATAGCAATAATCACAAAATTGTATTGTTAAGTTGTTGTTGTAAGTTTTATTTATTCAAAGATTCTTATTTTTTTACGAAAAATGTATTTAGTTAGCACAAACTAAACTAGCATTTAAAACTTTCCTTGTAACCTTCACCCATCACTTTTTGAGAACAACTTGAATTTATACACCTAATCGCAATGATTATATCACTGTAAATCGTTATTTATTAAATAATAAAATTTCAGTTTTAATTTAATTTATTTTAGTTTCTCATTACAAAATAAAAAATAATAATATACCTAGTTTACAAATAAATAAAAATAACACTAGATTTATCTAGACTTGACATTTAACTTCAAGGTTTCAAGTTGAAAAACAATGTTGAGTTAATACAACGACAAGTTCTAGTTTTCAAAATATTGGCAATTTAATAATAATTTTCTATTGCAACGGTACAGTTACCATTAGTTGGCCATGATTGTGGATAATTTTTAGCAAATAGGTGATTGCAACGTTTATTTAGCACTATAGCAAGTAACTACGAATAGTAAGGACGTCATTAAGATCATCCTCCCATCTGCAAACGCCTTATTTAAATAAGGACTAAAACAAATCAAGCCAAAACAGTTATTCTCCTGGCCATATGCCACGTCAAGCGCTGAATTACAAAGCAAGATTTGCCGTATTTTGGTCTAAACACAGTTAGAATCAAAAATACAAGGATTCGGATTGCAACGAAAACTACAAGGAAATACTCAGACCACACATCGTAGGATGCCTCTAATTGCAGACCGGTTTCGATCTTTTTATGATCTCATCAGTGCAATATAAGTAAGCATACCTACGAATGCGAAGACCTGAGTATTTGGCACAACAGGTAAGCCTTGCGTACGCAAAGCTTTTATTTAGCACTTCATTATTTTCTAACACCGTCATCAAAACGTTATTAAATTATAATTTATCGACCGAATTCCTGGTGGGACACCAGGATACATGTCACAATTTAATTCAACACCGACGGGTCCCCGTCAAATCCAACCCGCTACTGAATCTGAATATAAATATTCTAGGCACTAAGAACATAATTCGATTTTTGTTGAATACATTTTTTCTCCTGTTTCTATTTTCAATTGAATTTTTTCAGGTCAATAAAATTTTACAACACGCAAGAAAAATGTGTTCTTTCAAATTCTGATGTCCGAAATGGACGGTATTTCGAAAAATACGAAACTCCGAGCCACTCTCACGCACCTATGCCACTGTAAAATGAATACCAACACAACATAATGTAGATTAACAAAAACAAAATCTAGGGGTCTTAGAACTTTTGCGAAACATGAATTACACAAATAATATTGGGTGGTATGAATAAAAACGAAGTAGGTACCTGCTACTACTACAAGTATTAGTATATTCTACGTAGTATTTACTCTAAAATGAAATAGATACTACATTTCGTGCTATTTACTAAAGTATCTACTTTTTACTGGTAAATACTTCGATTTTAACAACTGAAGTATTTGCTCCGTCATTAACGAAGTTGATATAACAGCTTCACCGTGCGTGCTACAAAGTAATTATTTTAAAAATGGCTTAAATCTGTAAAAAAAAAAAATGTATACTGCAAGAAGACACTACAACGATGATACCCTATACCGCTAAATATTTAGGAAAATAATTAAGTACCATCAATTTAGAATGATGTATGTTTATATTTTATATTTTTCATCTGGGTTTAGTGGGGAAAACGTTACTTTCTCGTTACTCTTCTATCACACGTCCTTCATCCGACATCTTAAAGGATTGTTGATGTTATAAATATATACAAAACTGAAACGTTTCCCAAAAACTTTTAAACATATCTTATCTCGTTAGCCAGGGCCCGACGCGGCATATGTGTGACGGAAGTAAATACTACACATTTCAAAGAATGTACTACACTTGTTGTGTAGATACTTCATAATATGGAGTATATACTTTGAGGTGAGGCATGTTCTATGTCAAGTAAAATAGATACTACCGGAAATTAGTAAAACCTTTGTTTTAAAGTAAATACTACGTAGAATATTATACTAAAGACTTGTAGTAGTAGGTACTTCGTTTTTATTCATACCACAAAATAACATTTAATTCCTTTTTCAGATTATGCATATATTTTAGCCAGAACTAGTACATTAAAAAACACTGGTTTATTAGTAAACTTACCTAGTATTATCCTGCACCTTCCTCGAAGAGGATATGTCCCAGAAGGACAATTTTTTCTAGGTGCATTTGGAGGTACCTTTACAATGGATCCTTCTAGTCTTATCGCATTATTCTTGTCACATTGTATTATGGTAAAATCCCACAGAATTAAGGTGAATAAAAGTAGTTTAAGCACTCCAACCAAATACATGTTTGATTGTAGAATTTACAACGCAAACTAATAATCAAGCTCGTAAGATTAACTTGGAGGTTATCAGGATTGTGACCATTTGACCATCGTTAAGCATGTATAGTTAAAACAAAATATCTACAGTGTCTTTGTGAGAACAAATTATTTATTTATAAACATATATTAAAACCGCTTCTGTTTATGTGTCTATTTTTAAGTGTATGTATACAAATCGACAACAAGTTTATTTTGTGAGATATTTTCAAGAACCTTTTTTTGTTCGAAATGTTTTCAAAACCCCCATTTTTACGAAAACCATTTAGCGATTTTTTTCTTTAAAATCTAATACAACAGGGCTACTCGACCAGTAAAAACCCCCATTTATCAAATTTGAATAAAAAATATACAGGGTGTTCGGTTCTACACCGTGTAAGGCAAACTTGACCACCATAAAAATCGAAAAAAGTAAAAAATTTCAGACGCTGTAGGGAAAGACATCCTGTATATTTCTTCTTGCAATTTCGCCCATTAACACTTTGAGTGCATCTTTGCATCTTTGCTCCTGTTAATTCTTCAACTGTTTTGAAATAATTCCATGGCACGCTCGACTCGCCATGCCTTGGAAGTCCTTATTTTGCTCAACTTTAACACGGTGTAGAACCGAACACCCTCTATATTTTTTCTTCAAATTTGGTAAATGGGGGTTTTTCGGGTCCTGGTTATGGCTATTGTAATAGATTTTAAATGAAAAAAATCGCTGAATGGGTTTCTGGGAAAATCGGGGGTATAAAAAAAATCGTGGTCGTCCTTGGATTTGCATTTTAACAAAAGTAATAACGTCAAAAGAAGCTTTTATTAAAAATATTTCGTACAACAAAAGTTTTTGAAAATATCTCGCAAAATAAACTTTTTTTCGATTTCTATACACTTAAAAGTAGACACCCTGTATATATTAAGCTGGTAAAAATTGACTCTAAAAACCTCAAATTTTCCGTAGAATCCAAAAATGCAATAATATACAGCGTGTTCCATTTAAAATAACGAATTTCATATCGACTTCCGGTATAACCGGAAGTGCTGGAGAGTTCTACATATTTTGGTTGCGTTCACCCTAGAGACTTTACCATGTTGTCAAATTTTGAAATATTTCGGATTAGTACCTTCCCAGATATCGATCGGCGCAGTTACTGGTGAGACACCCTGAATGTATGAAGAAAATATATATGAAACTCTCAATATTAAAACAGTAAGTATATCTATAAATGAAACAGTTTTGGCTACGAACAGCATTGTTTGCTAGAAATAAAACTGAAATCCAGGCTGAATATATTTCGTTATAATATTCAATGTATATTTATTCTGTAAACTTTGGTTTCCGCTAAAACGGAATTTTAGCAAAGTGTACCTCCATCATACATCCAGTGTCACGCATACTTAACATTAGCTGTGGCTTACGTTTTAATCTATTAGGATGCGATAATTTTTGGAGTTTGCCGAAGCTCCTGAAATCGTAGATTATCGAATATGATGACAGAATATGAAGTTATTCGTCTTTTTACAAAAAACATATTTATTATTTTAGCATCCTAAACAGTAGAAGGAATATAGTTTAATTTAAGAATAATTTCTTTGGCGGTTCTTTTATCTTCCTGTATTTCGAAATATAATTTTTAGCGTAGCATAAAAATTAAGTTTAATGGGTGTAACACGATAAATAGTTGCCCATAAACCATGTAAGGTATTCTTGAAAACTCAGAACATGACTCACTGGCTTTCTCTTAATCTACAAACAAAATGATTTCCTCACCTTGGCGTTGAGCATATGGATGCCTGCATTTCACAGATTTCATTAAATTTTTATAATACTGTAAGTAGGTAATTAAAATCTTTATCGTTTTATTATATTTCATTATAGTGATTTAAATTTTGAAAACATCATCACGTTAACTTCCTTATTACTCATGCAGACTCATACTTCTATATTTCTGGGTTCATTGGTTTTCTAGATCCGGCAAACTTTGTTCATTTCCACAGGAGCTCTCGTTAAACTTATATTTCCTGTATCTTTTCTATATTTTCTGACTTCAGTCTGCCACTGAATCCGCTATAATCTATTATAATCTTAACTTCACCATAATTCATACAAAGTAACATTTTATGTATTAAGATAGGTACTAATTATTGTATAGTAAAAGATATTAACATTAGTTCTTAATTATTTTTGACAAATTTGAACGTCTTCCTATGCTTCGTCGTTTTTTAACCATTTCATTTCATTAGTGTGTAAACTGCTTGTACCAATATTTGGCAAATAAAATAAGATTTTTCATTTCAGAAAATATGTATTTAACAAATAAACACCAAACTCACTGATTTTGACATGTCATATGATTGTCACTAATTTGGAAAGTAAATTGAAAAATATGGAAAAATACAATATTCCTAATCCATTAGAAACGAACGGTCATAATCCAAAAGTATAATTTCAAAAGTTTGCAGTGATTTTGAAAAACATGATAGATTTTGAAAAACATGATAAATTTTGAATAGCAGCATCAAATAATTCTATAGGTTTCAAAGGTATTGACGGTTAACTTTGAATTCCAAAAAACTTGTATGACATTCAAAAAAATACCTGTGTTTCAATAAATTTTGGCCATATTTATGATACATTTTCTCGCTCATAACCACAAGTTACTCATATATCTTTCTACTAGCAATAGGATAATATTTATTAATTCTTTTTTTTATGAATATCAAGCTTTGACCTTCAATGGGCCCTTAAGCGTCCATCATATAATTACAAATCAAATAAATATAACAATTTACAGTATTAGAAATACTCACTCTAACTTTAATTTAAAAAAAAATATTGCTAGAATGTTTCCTTATGTGTACTAGGAGGGTTTTTTGTTTCATTTATCTATAGGTTTGTCGTAACCCATAATTTTAGCATAATATTAAGGCTCTTCAAATAGTCGAGGGTCTAAAAACAAAGAACCAAAAACCCTTAGCTACAAATATGGTGAACACACCAGGGATATTTGGGATCATTACATCTTCTGACGTAAATTCAATCCAAAACAAAATAGTTTTCTGTTTAATATGCAGTTAATATTGTGTAATTCTATAGCAGAGTAAAGAACATACTTGGCATAACAAATAACTAACTAAACTATAAACTATATGAATATATGAAGGGGATGCCGAAAATAACTACTCAACGGCCAATGTGCCCCGACTGGCATTGTGTTACTCCGAAATCTCCATAGGAGTCCCCTCATCCTTCATCGAGACCAATCACAAACACTGACCGGTTTCGCACTTACTCTGTGCTTATCAGAGTGTCATAGGTATTTGGTATGTTAGTAGTTGTGAGAAAAACATAGTAAGAGCAAGTATAGGAATGTCTTCCTCAAAGGCAATAGAGGTTACTCCCATAATGGCACTTGCGGAAAAGCAGGTTGCTATCTGTCTGTCAATTATACAATAATTTCAGACGGATAGTAGCAAAGACCAAAAGAGTCTTTGTCTACTGTGTGTTTTTCACCACAACTAATATAAACTATGATATAAATGTTTTAAAAGAAAAATGCAGTGATGCCATAAAAATGGCACCCCAACATTTAATTTTTGGAAATTAAGGTAGAAAAATAGATTTCTAGCTGAATTAAAAAACAAACATTGTAACTGGAACTGATGTTTCTTTTGGGGTACCAATTTATGAGCAAGAAAATGTAACAATCTCATTGATTGTCCAATTTTATATAATCCTTGATAATAACAAAGCTCTAAACAAAAAATGTAGAATTTGAACTGTTGTATATAGGCGTAGGTTTTTTATATATGAGTAGATTTACCTATTCGGGTCATCATGGCGAACTCAATATACGTTTTGCTGCGGATTATTACATGAATAATTAACAGCCGCAAAAATGTATGTCTCAAACTTCTATGGTAGTAAATATCGGCCTGTGTAATAAATTCAATGTATTACATTATTCAAGAGTAGTCAAGCATGTTTGCGTTCAGCGAAAATAATGCATCACATGCATGTTATCCAATAGGGCACACCTGATAGCTCTAAGTGGTGTTTGACATTTTCGTAGGTATTTATTTATGTGCTGTCTAGCATTACTCTAGTGCTATTCGAGAAAATATAGGTATAAGGTTTCCTATGCAACTTTATAGTACAGGAAGTTTGCTTTATGTCATCGGGGAAGTCTATAGAATCACCATCTGGACGTGTATGTTTGTTTCATTCTATATAGAGGGCGAAGTAAGTAATAGCACAATATTTTCGTACGGCGTGATAGGAGATAACTACTACTAAGTGGTCGAATCTATATCTAGCATTTTTATAATTTTCTAATAGCCCGCAATGCTGTCTAAAATTGAATTCAGCGAAGGACTACTATTTTCAAAAGTATATATTGTAGATTTTCTAGAAATACAAATAAATTTTATTTTTTAATTATACTCGTATAACATACATTTATAGAAATACTTACATTATTTAAAATTTACGCTGAATATTTTCCATGGTTTGAGTATTATGTGTCAGGAACTTAATAAAAGAATAAAATTCAGTTAATCTCTTATAATAACAACGATAAAATTGTCGAAACTGATCGCTAACACCAGAATTTGGAACTCAGCTCAGATTCGGTGAGCAAAATAGTAGCTGTAATTTAAAAGAATGGAAATAACGATTTCGTAACTTAACATATTTTATAGCTATTCAGTCAGAAGATAAACTCTTAAATAATGAAATCTAAATCGTCAATTCTTTGCTTTCAACTAAACTACTTCTAACACTTACCTGCGAGAGCAACTAATAAAACTGGTAGGTAGTATGAAGTTTCACAAAAGCGTCATCATTTGCTGGCTGGAAATCATAGCAGTAGGATGAAGGCACTTAAGGCTAAATGACGATTTTTTATGGTTATAGCGTTATCTGTAGAATTAAATTTAAAATAGCCGTATGTGGCTTTCAGCGTAGAACTGGTAAGATTTGCCTGGTTTTACCGGCAACAAGAGAGCAAACAAATTTTCTTCATCACCGCTTCGGCAAGAAATCTTCCAAATATGAAACACGTTGCCCGAGAGCCAATATCCATTGACATTGGTCATGACTTGGGATGGTTTGGGGCCGAGAAGGATTATCGCTCTTTACCCTCCCCATGGTTGTAAGGCCTGGACTGTCTCATAGAGGTGGACCCCACTCTTCACCAACCCCGATCACAAAAGTGAGAGGTGTGGGGGCTTCGTGGGGTCTCCTCTTGTTCTGACTCTACCCTGCAAGCTGGGTAGGACCTTCTGGCTCTCTTCTGTCTTGTCTTCTTTCTTCGCCTCCATATCTAACCCACCAGGGGTAGGCTGTCTAGAGCGGAGGCGTGATGGGTGGTGGTTTGGGGTAGGTCAGGAATAGCTGTGTAGCCGGGGATGCACCTCTAATGGAGCCAACTGGCCCTTGAGCTTTATGTAAGGTAAGAGAAGGGTACTCGAAGTAAGCCCGCGACCGCTATCGGCGGTCGCAGCTTCGAGGGAAGGTCTGGGGGTTGGTTTTTTAGTCGCTTCGTAGCCCTCTACCCTTGTTCCGGATGGAATCTGAAACATAAGAAGATCTTACTCTCATGCTAGGACCAGCAGTTGGAGACCTTGGCTGCACTGCGCGAAGTCACAGCTAGATTTCTTTAATACCGAGTGTGGTGTACAACAATGTTCCCCTAGTGTTTCCTACGTTAGCATAGTTAAATTTTTTTCCATGATAAAATACTAAATACTCGAAAACATTCAATTAACTTTTTTAGAGTGGGTTGGGTCTTTTGGAATAGCTTCTTCTTCTTCATGTGGGTCGGTTACTCTGAACGAGTCCCAAAGCACGCGGCCACAGCTAGGCGTATTGAGCATCCCACAGATTGCCAATTCAGCGAGCATCTTTGTTCTTTGGATGAAGTCCGAAAATTTATTCGCTAAATTTCCAATTGAATAAACCAAAAATGGTTTACTCAGGCGCGTTAGCCTCAAAGCCCTCACATTCATCCAGAATGTGCAGTGCCGTCTCGTCTGCAAACAGTTATGTCGTATTATAATTTTTTGACAACATTCATTCGATTATTAATAAATAAAGCATCTTAATTTATATCAAAATATGTTATCATCTAATTCTGATATATACATTACCGTAATAATGTACCCTATGTGGTACATATATAAACCCCAATGGCACGTTTTAAACCTCGATAGAAAAGACAAATTCAACAGTGGAATAAGATATTGTAAAAATAAAAGGCAAAAATGATCAGGAGAACTTTTCACTGACATTGTAACTTATTTAGTACCAAAGATATAAAGGATATCAGAAAAAATATCATCAGAAACTTGAATACAACTAAAAGTACAATTTTCTACTTTTGCAGTCGAATTTCTCTTGACAATCGAGCTCCAGAATGTGACATTAAACTTTTCCTTCCTCCAGTAGTTTCAGAGATCCTGAAATCTCATCGAATTTGCCCTACCCTGTACAGTGAATAGGCTAATATCCTGTCACGTCATGTTGATGTAAAGACGTGGCACATTTTAAACACATTACATCCACGCCTGACTAGTATCACTTTGATGTGAGGTGATACGGCATAGTTATTGCCTCATTAAGTAATTATTAATTTTCTTTATACTACAAGCGAGGATTCTTTGCCGCAATTTGAATTTTACTGTGTTGGGGAACATCTCAATCCTCGAGGTACTATCTTTACTGCAGCATGATAAACAAGATAATGAGGTGTGTGCAGTTAATAAGCTTCGCATTTTTATTTCAAGTAGGCTAACATGTTTAAGTTGTAAACGTAATGTACGTAATTGTGCCTGTAATAAAGTACCTCCAAGATAACGTAGACTTGACATTGAAAAGTTTAACTTCGCTTTATATCGGTTTATTGTCGTTAGCTGTGAGAGGAAATATAAAACTCGCCGTGGTACTTATACGGCTTTTATATCTGAGGCTACATTGTTGGTGGTATAATGGCCTCAACTTCAATTATTATTATAATTCCTTTACGATACTCAGCTCGGAATTCTATAGATACATATTGTTTCTTCGTTTAGGAGTACTTAGCATTGTATCCCGTATCTTATGTTTCCAGCATGTAGTGTGTTTATTTTTATTTAAATCATGCAGACTGTTTACGAAAATAGAAGCAAGTTTGTCAGTACAGCAGTGGATCCATCATCGCTGTTGCAAGTATTAGATTGATTCAGTATATAAACCTTCCTAAAGTTACTTAATTATAACTTTTGAATATTAAAAATAGATATTATAAACAAATAGTTACCATGATATGGGAGTTCTACTTTAACTCTCACCACTTAATATATGTATAGTCCTTGTTTTAATTCCTTCTTACTAAATGAAATGCAACAGACTGCTTGATAACAAAAGAAAACACAGCATCCTAAAGATGATTTCCGATATCATACCTACAACAACCAACCGAGAACTACCCCATAAGATTCTCTTTCCAGGAAGAGATGAATGGGATCGAAACAACTATCAAGGGAAATTAGTTGTTGGTATATAGACGGCTCCAAAACAAGTACAGTTGTTGAGACCGAAGTGTTTGTAGTTCTTTTGTTTATTACTTTTTTATTCAAAGGAACATTGAGTAAACATTGAGTTGGCACATATTTTTATATATTTATAACAGGTTTTTCAAAATTGGCTCTCAGTATGGTGTATAGCTTAAAATTTGAGATTCAAAATCACAAATTTATTAAAATATGACGATTTCGATAAAGCTCTTAGATATTAATAATCGAATAATCGTAAATATGTCTTTGAATACAAAAAGTTGACGTTCTTATACCAAAGTGCTGTTTTTACGTAAATCAGTTGTTAGACCTTCTATACTATAATAAACATAAATTATATAGTTCTTAATTATATTATTTTTTAAACAAATTGTGAATGTTTAGGCCTCTTATACAGCTTCTGAATTGACCCCCATGCTTAATATTATCCACTGACATTTGTTCATAAATAGCATAAGGGTTTCTTTATATCTACTTGAAGCGTTGTTATTCTCAATCAATGCAGCGGCATGGGAATCAATTAGAGTTAGTTTATGTCGTTAATTTTATTGGATGAGGCGGAAGCACTTGATTTTCCTTATTTCGAATGATTAGCATAGTTGTACAGACTACAGTGTGGCACTTAAAATATTATTATTGTCACATGTTCAAAATTGAGCTTTGATCGTCTATAAATATGTTATTTTGAGAAAAGTTATAGTGACAATAAACAAACAAGTGTTCAACTTCAAGTGATCAAAGAACATTTTAACTCTAACTCTCAAACTTTGCTTAGGGAAATAGTTAAAGGGTTCTCTGGGTTCTGGGTTCACGTTTAGGTCATTTACGTGTTTGTTTACTGCCACTATCATGCACCTTTTTCATTTCAAGAGAGTTTTGGATATCTCTGTGCATTTTAATACAAAACCAATATTCACCAGTGAATAGTATTCAATGTAATTGCTCATTATTCAAATATTATTAGCATTATTATTTTTTGATAATCCTATTCTAAAAGTTTTGAAATTGAACATGAATCCTTAAGGATACAGGTACAAGTTTAATCTCGATCTTATGTGGCATGTTTCGTAACGAATCATTAATTTACAGATGTAAATACGAGGGCCGGCTTATAAGTTTTGCATACTAGTGCCTGGGAACGAAAGACATATCGGAATGAGACAAAGAAATGCAAAAAAGTGCCATTTTTTAGCTACAAAACGCAATAAGTATTTATTTTTCAATATAGTCCCCGTTTACACTGATACATTCCTCCAATCTTGTGACAAATTTTTGTATTTCGTCAATGAAGAATTCAGGTGGTCTTTCTCGAATCCAAGTGGCCATAGCTACCTTTACCTCATCGTCGGTGGTTTAATGATTGCCTTTGAGATTCCTCTTGAGGTGGACAGACAAGAGGAAATCCCACGAAGCGAAATCCGGGAAGTATTTCCAGGTGGAACAGGTGCGGAATAGATTTCAACTTCAGCTTGCGAAGAGCCTCTTTAGCGCAATTTGTGAGATCGGACTTTGTCATGTTGCAAGATTATTGGAGAGTCATAACGTCTGAATTATACCGTTCAAAGTCCACAGTATTCCTAGCCTCCAGATATTCAGTCACATAAACGTTGGCGTCCAAAAAAACTGTCAAAGGAGGTTTCCTGGCAGTGCCTTTCCTTTTGAATTTATTGGGTTATGGCAAAAAAATATAGTGCGTCTATATATAATATATAAGTGCGTCTTGAATTCGAAAAAGACCACCAGAATTCACCATTAACGGAATGAAATATATCAGTGTAAACTGTGACTATATTGAAAAATAAATATTGCGTTTTGTACGTCTTTTCGTTCCCATGTTACGCACTAGTGTGCAAAATCGTATCTTATTGGTATTTTTGGATTTAATTTTAATTGGTTAATTCGTTTCTCTTAGTTTATGTTTTATTTAAAACACTTACTCTCTTTTTTGGCCTTTCCCTCTAACCAGATTCTCAAAACTTGGTAACCAATTCACCAATTTATAAATTATATGAAGATAATGTTTTCATAGAATAGCTTTTGGATACCTTGCTTGCCACCTGGAAAGCCATTGTGGAAGTAAGATTTTAATCAATAATAAAGGTGCTCTTAAAAAGATACTTACAAAAATCTTTTAGAATCTGTTAGATTTTTTAAAAACTATTTATTATCTGACATTATTTCTATACATGTGTTACAACTCGTCGAGGATATTTTTATAGTTTGGTTTATTAGAAGATTGTGCAGAGGTTAAGTCTCATGCAAGGTGTTTTGAAAAGATAGAAATTATAACACCAGCAAGAAGAAAAAGCTCCTCTTAGTTCAGCCTTTAATTTTTAACCCAGCGACAATTTTCACTGAACTCGGAATGCCACTGTTTGTATAGATAACTAAAAGGTCACTTTGAGATTGAATTTTTGGTTAACGGAACTTCATCGTAATCAAGTTACCTACCAACGGAAGTAGCGTTTAAAACAAAGTCAATATCCTGCTGAAACTTAGTTTATAACCTCGAACTACACCAATAAATAAGATGAATGCCTGCTTTGAAGCCTCCAACGACCACTTCAAAGCCTCATAGTGGATGAGTTTATTAAAAAAGGTCAAGGGGTACGCGGGACGCAATCAGCTGTTAATAGAATCCAGAAGTGGTTGGTTATTGGATAAAGGATTTGACGGGTCAGATAAATGGTTCTGGCCTGTATTCATTTCAAGTACATGGGGGAAACCATAGGATCAGTTCGCTGAATAAAATATCCGCTTCCAAATTTAGAAATATTCAGGTTTTTTGTCGGAAATATTTTTAGGTATATTAATTAAGCTTGAGGTGTAGCATTACGCCTCAAAATATATTTTATATAATAAACTAATTCTCACTTGTGTGGTAGAAACAAACAAGGTTTATCAATATTTATATAAGTAAAGGTAGACTTACTTATTAGTGTCTTATAGTTCCGTAAATTTTTTCAACCAGCCACACCGAAGGTGAAATTGACACAGTCTGAAGTGTGTGATGTAAACGAAGTGAGACAAATTTTATTTAGTTATGTTGGTAGTTATTAGTCTAATATAGATGCTTGTTTAATATTTAATAATTTGAAAATGTAGATAACACGGTTAAAAGAAAAATGTATTGAAGACAATAAGTTGAGGTTATGTCAAGATATGCCTCTTTAATTTAATGGTGGGTGGTGCATACTGCATGCAAAGTAGTGGTTTGCGACATATCTTAAAAATAATAATGTCATTCCTTTGTATACCTGAGTAACGAGGAAATACAAAATATACAATATTTGATCATTTCATTAATAATTTATCTTCTAGTTAACGTTTTGAGTTAATTTCTGTATAAAGATATAGGTTTTAAGTTGGTTTAGATCATCTGATATTAAATGACTTACAGTTCTGCTTCTTTTTCCTCTTCTACCTATTTTTTTTCTCTTGTTTCGACTCTTATGGTAACTATTATTTATATAATAATGTAAAATAGTATCCACCTACATAAGATAAATATGTGAATACAAATTATAGAATATTATTTGCTAAGAAATTAAACATATTGAGGTATTTGAGGTACAGGCATATAAAAGATATATTCATTGGAAATCATAGACATCAAATAAAAAAGCCTTCGATGACTTTACGTTGCTAAACCAAAACCAAACAATTACCAGCAATGTGCAGTCAGCCGCTGATTTGTTTACACAGCACCTTATCAGAGAAACGTTCCATAAGTATATCTTGATAAATAATGTGTAATATAATGCAATATGTTATAACAGGTATATTCTAAAAAGCGTCAAAAACTAAAATATTAGATTATTTAAACTGATTTGAAGATTTTCTTTCCTCAGATTCAGCCTATTATTTACATACGTACAGTAACATTTTTTTAACCGGCTGATCGGTTGCCCAACTTTTCTATTTGCTATTTTGAGAAAACTGTTTCCAAACTGAATTTCTCGAAGATTCCAAATATGGCTTCAAAAGTTTCCTCAGATGCCATTTTTGACAGATATGACGCCATCTTGGATTTTGTAAATGGCAACGTAGGAATACTTTACCACCATTCGAAAGACCCCTTCGAGCTGACTTCAAAAAATATCATTATGGGCAGTTTGCACCAACGGTTCGCGATTTACAAAGCGACAAACTTATAGAAAATATATTTATAATTTATATTACACCGTACCGTATATCTCGATCTCGTTGATATATTGTGAAAAATTATCCAATCTTGAATATTTAATCAACATATTTTCAGATTTCTCAAAACAAATCTTATAACTATTTTAAACATAAAATACTTGCTTTCTTTGCCGTTTAGTGAAACACTTTGTATAATGGCAAAGATTAGAGATACTTTGTATACCTATAAATGAATAATACCCACCTATCTCGCAGCAGACAGTGAGTACCACCTTAAAATCTGCCGATGAATAGAATCCCATCCTGCAACGAAAAATGAAAATAATAAAACTCCTGCACACCAGACTGATTGATTGTTTTCGCTCTCAGAACACAACAAAAACAAATGAATCGTTTTCCTGACACACTTCATAAATATGCTTACCAACATCTCAGCGGAGATCCTCATCGCTAAACAATATCACCTAATTAAAATTTTTGCCATAATGGATGCTCTGGAGGTACGATTTAATACTTCCATAATTTCGTTTTATCCAGCGTTATATGTCCTATTATCTAGACATAACTAAAAAAAATATGCCCAAAGAAAGTATTTATGAGGAAATTTCTCTAATACTTTTACAGTCTTTCTTTGATTTTCCATCTTTACTTATCTATTCTTGGTTCACTATCGACATTTAAAAAAAATATAATACTTATTTGTAAACTGCAAGCGGAATACACACCAGATAAATCTAATATTTATATATATTATATAAACTGAGGAGATAAGGAGATGAGTACAATGTATTGTGAAGTACCCTGCAGATTTTGACGCAGAATTCGTTGAATAGGTGGAAAGCTGACTCATCAGTTACATTTATATTTTTGAAGCAGAAATAAAAAACCACTATTATTGCCAAAATAGTTCATTGAAAGGTAAGCACTAGCACTAGGTCCTGAATAGCAATAGGGAATAGCAATTGAACTGTTGGGCAGCGGAAACTAGCTAGTGCCGTGAATATACAGGGTTATTCAGGCAAAGGGGGTATTAGAAGTTATGGGGTTCGGTTAACGATAAAAATTTTTTTTATGGATTGTCATTTCCAGATATAAAACACAGTAAATATATTATTGTTTCCTAGTTATTATAAACTGTGTATTCACGGCTATTTATGCAGCTTTGTGTAATTTTCGATAATATTTTGAGGAACGTCATAACTTCAAAATTATGAATTTTAGGTATAGGGAATGCTAATACCAATCGACTCAGAATTCATTTCTACATCTTATGGTGAAATAAAATACAGGGTGTTCCATTTGAAATTATCGAAATATTGGTCATTGAACTTGTATTTATTGAACAGCATATTTTACACATTCGGTACATTTTTAGAAAAACACTTAATCCATCGTTCGAAAGGCTTCCTTATTCATCAGTTAAAATTTCAATAAATTTTGTTTTATACAGTGCGAGATATTACTTTTCAAAGATTACCCGATTTCCTCTCATTGTGTTCTTGGTTTGGTTATCCAGACAATAACTCAACTAGTTGGGGCATTGCACAATAATTATAATTAACATGTAAGAGGTTCTATAGCCGACCGGGTTCCTCTCCTAGCTGGGCCAGTTTACATCATCACCTGCCTTGGCCGCTAGCAGTTATGTGTGCCTCATGTATTTTCATGTGTGATCTCCCTCTGTTTTAGCAATTTTTAGAGAAAGATATCAAAGGAGAATGTTTATTCCGTGGTTTGATTTTATATATTTTCTATTTCTATATTTTTATATTTCTGTGTTAATATATTACAGAACATTGTACTATATCAATGTGAATTTAATTCTTGCCATCGGCACAATATTTGAGCGAGCATTAGATGAGCATCAGGAATAGGCACTCGTAAGTCTGCATTACACCAACGTACATACCGGGATATCAAAAATTATCTTGGTCAAGGGTGGTTGTGGAATGTAAAAGGTGTGTCTTACTTTAAATTTTTGAATATGTTTTGTTGTGTCAGAATCTGTCAAGTCATTGTGCTGAAATAAAATAAGACACACGTTTTACATTCCACAACCACCCTTGACCAAGATAATTTTTGATGTCCCGGTATAAATATACACACACATGGTGGTTATTTTCAATCTAGTGTCACTTTGGAATCTTACCTTCATTGACAAATGAAGAAATATTTCACAATCCTAGTTCCAGTTAAGGTTGTATCTATTGACCACATCGAGACCGAACACCAATGGTCATCTAAAGGTGGCGATTTTTTTACATTAAAATTCCTCCAGGTTTATCTTTATAAATACCTGATATACATGTACGTTTGTTGCACTGTCAAAACTAATGAAACACTAATAGTTAGATTTACATAGGTGTTTTAATTTCGTAGTATCAAAGCTCCCTAGTATACATTCAATTAATTTGATTTAGGTAATATATTAAATCCTTTAATCATTGAAATTATGCCATAATCAATACGAACAAACTTCCTATAAACATAGCGTCTATCTCGCTAAGTACAGGAGCTAAGGAGTGTTGAAATAAAAATTTTTTATAAATTTTTTTTAAAAATATTTTAATATATTTTGTAACAAAGCGTAACTCTAAATTTTACACACTTCTGAAGTTGTAAGAGTACTTGACAGCGTTTCTGTCAAAATTGCTATACTGGGTGTTACTTTTTGAGTATTTCGGTACCTCTGGAAGTTCCAGAAACTTTTTGTGGTACACCACTGACTTTTTTTACTAATAATTGAATATTTGGTCAAAATGCACAACATATCACAAAGCATATGGAAAAAAGAACATCATTGAAAGACCTATATGTTTTGTAATAAAAATAGAGTGTGTTGTGTTTATAATTTAATGATTTTAATTTTAACTGTATGTAATAAATATTTTGGAATAATCAGGTATAATTTTCAATATCTGTTTTTGTCTTAGTTGTCTGTATATAGAAATATATTTACTCCAAAATATTTATTTCACAATTAAAATTGAAATTATTAGATTATAAGCACTACCTTCCCCATTTTTCCACACACACAATTTTTTCATGCTGTTCTTTTCTCCTATATACTTTGCGAAATTTGTTTTTTGACCAAACAGTCTCAATATTATAAATAATATTTAAATTAAATGATATTCTGCTTTTATAAGACTAATAATAGAAAAGTATAGACAAACTGCGACAAAGTGGTTATGTTGTGTAAATAAACGTGTTCACTGTTATTAAATTGTTACCTGCCTTTTGGAGAAATGAATGAGAAACAGTTTCTTATACTAGGGCCAAACTTCTACCTATCTTCAATCTTAAACACTTCTATTGACACATTTTGTGGAATGACACCCATAAACACGGCAGTTTGTGTTTTGTTGATTTCTTTTGAATGCCATTTTAAAATGTAAAAATAATTATGTACAAATACTAACCACGTCGTTTTTAACTTTGTAATACCAAAAAATCAGAAGCACCACTAAATGATTACGTTAGCAATAAGCCTCCAAAAATTACCTTTTAAGTAGGTTCAAATATTTTCATGGAGAGGGCGGATTACACTTATACTGGTTCAGAAGTGTATAAAATTTACAGCTAATATCTCGCTATGTTTAAAAGATATTGGAAAAAATCTTATAATTCTTTATACGAACTTTTTTTCTTAAAATGATGTACCCTACCCACCTGTAATGGTTTAAAAGCGGGACACCCTGCATAAGCATGCTAAACGTAGGTACTGCAACGAATAATGCTTGGACATTAGTACAAAAATCTGCAAACCTTTCCTCTGTGCTTTTCCTCTGGATCTTGTACCCTATTATCGTTATTTATTAATCCTCCGTAATACCGCATAATAAGCCGCTACTTACTAACCTACATAACTCAACTGAAAAACTATCATTTGAATAGTTGGCAGACCGTGCAGCCAGAGAACTAATTTGTATACAATGCGCCCCAGGAAAATGCATTACCATTACCAGTACCATTAAAGCAATATATTACAAATTAATTACTGCTTGATCTTTTATTTATAAATAATTATGATTTTATGCGTCCTGAACAATAAAATCTTTCGGAATAATTAAATTAGACTGTGCTAAATTGAGTTTTAATGCTAATTTTCCGAGATAACGCTACAAAGTTCTCTGTAATTAAGGATTATTTGTTTTTAATAATATAGACGTAATCTGAATTACCGGTCGAGAGGTAACCCCAGGTGGGCGGTATGGGTGCACTGACACATGTACATTTGCAATTTTTTGTCATACATTAAAAATTATAATTACTTGCTACCGCCCTGATTGTTGCATATAAATTGGTTTAGTAAATATAAATACCTCTGATTAGGTCTTGTTGACTAGTCAATCTAAGACTGATATATTACATCCCGTAAACTAGAAAATTATGTTGCCTAGTTGGATATGGCAGAAACCGGTGATAGTCTTCAATATTTAATATTGTCATGTAATAACTACTGTTTATTATAAACAATTTTAATAGCGGTGAGAAGAATCACACCGTAGTGCCCTTTTTGGGTCTTTGCACTATTTGTCTGAAAATTATTGTCAAATTGACAGCGACCTGCTTTTCCGCAGGTGCCGTTACAGCAGTGTAACGATTCCACTATCTATGACACTCTGACGAGCACATATAAAGCGCGAAACCGATCAGTGTCTGGTGGTTGGTCTCGATGAAGGATGTGGCGATTTCCATGGAGATGCCGGAGTAATGCAACGCCATTTGGGGCATATTGGCCGTGGAGTAGTTAGTTTCGGCATCTTCTTCAAATATAAACAATTTACCTGTGGTACAATTTATTTTTGAACAAACTGGTAAATATTAAATATACATTTGGAACTATTTTTTTCACACATAGGTATGGGGTCATCATAAAGTAAGTACTTTAAAGTCTTATATAATTTTAAGAAATCAAGTTAGTAGCACAAAGTAAATTAAATCTAGTTTCTTCAATAATTGGATTTTACTGTATCAATGGAAAACAAAAAAGTTCTCGTGTCAACTACTGATACAAATATCAAACGTAATCATTGCGATTTAGAGAATTGTTCTCAAAATAAAACTGACGTACATAATCGTAAATTGAAACGATTTAAACTTCAATAACATGGATCTACAAAGAAGAATATATTTAGTACAATGTTATTAGAAAGGCGGCAGAAATTACACTGCTGGATTACGAAGATTTCGTACGAAAATGGGTTTGAGAGCAGGGCCCTGTCAAATGAAAGCGTACCGTAATTTGATTAGCAAACTTAAAAGATCAGGGCCTGTAACTGCCCTACAGAGATCAGGAAGACCAAGGATTAGTGATGTCCAAGTTGCAGAAGTTCTTCGGGAAAATCAAAACATAGCCAACACTAACCCGTTAGCAATCAGTAGTGTGAATTCGATATCAAAACGATTGCAAATGCCATACACCAAGGTTTGGAAAATTTTACGCAAAATCCTAAAAATGTATCCCTATAAACTTAAACTGCTGTTTGAATTAATTGATCCAGGTTTTTCTATCAGGTATAATTTTTCTGAGATGGACATTGAACGTGAATGGTTATCCCGTATTTTATGGACAGATGAGGCCCATTTCTCTCTAAATGGTTGAGTCAATACTGAAAACTATCGAATGTAATCAACAGATAATCCATATGAAATTGTTCAGGAAGGTCTTCATGACAAGAAAGTCACCATTTGGTGCGGTTTCACATCTAATTTGATCATTGGACCATACTTTTTTGAGGAGATACAGAATGGAGAGGCCGTATCTGTAACTGTTACTGGTGAACGATACCTACATATGTTACGAGATTATGCCATTCCACGGATACAAAACGAGCACGAAGGAATGGAAAACATGATTTTTATACAGGATGGAGCACTCCCGCATATTTACCTGGTTGGACACACTGTGTACCTTTATAGTAATTTAATTAAATATGATTTAATGAATACAATATTATGAAAAAACGTAGCAAAGATAACTTTTCTAAATACAAACAAAGTTTCTGAAGCTATCGTATAACCGTATGACCTTTCATATAATGTTGACTTCGGAATTTCCTGATCTTTAAATAATATTTAGGTTTATTTTATAATTAGTTTACCTTAAAATATATGTTCTTATATGAAGCCCAAAACTATCTCCCACTCACAACTTTTTAGTTTGAGTGACAATTACTTAATATTATATAATTAATACAGTGCCGTACAGTACGTATTTGGAATAGTGAAGACTTAAAAAAAAAAATCGGATGCCACCACCAACCTAGCAGGTTAAGGCTAAATTACTGTATCAAGTACGTTCGTCACTATCATACACAGGTAACACTGACGTAGCTCCACATAATATCAGGTTTATTAATCAGCTCTAGATGATGCGAAAACGTGCATCGAGTGCAGTATAGTGTTTTGGTGTTGTGGGAAACTACGTCAGTATTATCTTCATACCAAAGGTTCCAACCCCTTTCAAGATCATACACAAACCTTTCTTGGGCATATGATGTTCGTATATTTCTCCTGTTTGTTATAATAATATTGTTATGTGTGATATGTCCTATCTGACATTAATGTCAACAATAAACAATAATATACGTGATACATCGCACTTATATTTTACAAATAAACACTGCATTATATTCCACCAGTACATAATTATTAAATGTTTACATCTTACTAAAAAGATAACACCGTAATATCCTTAAACCAAAGTAAAAGTGGCAGATTTGTCAGATTGACCGATTAAGGATATAGGATATAGGACCTACTAAACTCGCAACCTTATAAAGTTTCTAGAATTATATCTGTGACACCCCGTATAACCTAAGTACTTATGCAAAAGGAAATAACCTCAGTTATTTCTTTTTTAAGTGTACCTTTTACTATTATGGTTATCATTATCAGTTGAACTGTAAACATTTAAGTACCTACTTAGTAACAGGTAATTAAAATAAGCGTTCAGTGCCATTTGTAACGAATAAAAATTCAGTTTCTGAAAAATTATTCCTTTACTTACAAGTGTAAACATTTTATGGGTCGTTGTTATAAATAGAGAACACATGTTTCAGGTACATGTGCGGGAGGATTATATTTTTTAAGCATTGCCGAGAGTATTTCAGTAGTTAGCAAGCAAAAAAATTAGTTTAATTTTTCCGAGGAAAAGTCAAACTTTATCAGGAATTATTCAGTAAATTTTTTTGAGAAACTTTACAATTTCTGTAGGTGCTTCTCAAGATAATACAAAACAGATTGCCTCCTATACTTTATACTTCGATATAGAGAAAAATACCTACGATACCTGTGATACTTCATATTTCAGCGGTTTTTCACAAGTAATTAAGTTGTTAGTTGAAAACGTAATCCTATGTGTTTTATCAAGATTTAATTTTAATCCGTTATTAACCAATCTTCCGCCTGGGTTTCAATGTTGTTCATCTTTTCAGGTAGGAATAAAATATTTTTGTCAAATGTTAAAAATAAATATTATCAGCGTATAATACACATTTCTTAGGGAACATATAATGGTAGCGATCATTACAAAAATAATGAAAAGAAGTGGGCCCAAGACCGAACCCTGAGGACACCACTTCGAACGTTTGCAAATGGAGAAATGGATTCTCCAAGTATAACACTGTTTTTTGTTAGTAAGATATTACATAATGAGCTTTAGAGACAGACAACCCTCCTCCGTATATTTTCAATTTCTCTAGCAATAGGTAGTGCGAAACACAGTCAAAGGCCTTGCTAAGTCACATAAGGTCACACAAACCTACCTACCAAATGTTCCTCATTTTTAAGGTCATCGACTATGCTCTGAATGACTCGAGACACTGCCTGTTTCTGTAGAGTAACACCTTCAAAATAAAGATCTAAACGAGCTTTAATTGTTATTTTAAATGCCTTACGTAAATAAAGTACTCCAGCAATTGGTCGGTGATCATTTGGAAAATTCTTGCTACCTGTTATAAGTATCTGTACAGGTCTTGTTAGCTTAAAGTTATCAGCGGAAACTGATCAGTGCGAATACGTTTATTGAAGGGAAGCGTAAAAGGCTCTAGAATGAACTCCATGATTTTTTTAAGTAGGATGGCATTTACGGCATACAATTGGATTTTTTTAAACTGTTTTAAATCCAGCATTTATGACATCAGTATTTACTACTGGCTATAAGAAGAAAGAAAAGGCAACATTAGGAATTATTTCCAAAAATAAATTACGAGTAGTCTCTGAAACACGTAATGAATTAATGATGTCATCATCAACAGAGGAAAAAATAAAGTAAAATCTGTGGCAGTTAAATTAGAACTAGAATCATCATTTTTATAATAATTTCTTTCATAATACATATATAATCCTCCAAATATCTCTCGACTTATTACTGGAATTCATTATCGAAAAATCAAATCAAATTCATTACAAATTTATTACTTAATACAGGTTTATTCTACTTCAAAATTCTAAGTCGATATTTTTTCATTAACAATGTCATAAATAAATGCTCCATAATGTGAAGGTCTTCCAGTATCTTATTTTTCTTCGAAATATGCTAGTAAAACTTCTTCAGCGATCACTTTCACTCGCCTTTCTTTTATATTTATATCAATTGCCAATAATTAACGTTTTTATATTTCTCATCTGATTTCACTAATAGTGAAGTACACATTAAGCTAGTTTGAATACGGAGTTCACTTCTGTCTTCTATCAACAAATAACCGTGTATTTTTAACATCAAGAGCAACATTAGAACACATTCAATTATCTGCTGTGTTTTTACAAGTCTACAACAGTTAAAGGCGTTGCCAAACAAAATTTTCTATTAAGAC
Organism: Pogonocherus hispidulus; assembly: GCA_963924545.1. Taxonomy (NCBI): domain Eukaryota; kingdom Metazoa; phylum Arthropoda; class Insecta; order Coleoptera; family Cerambycidae; genus Pogonocherus; species Pogonocherus hispidulus. The sequence goes on along the minus strand of OZ004698.1, from coordinate 41,598,178 downwards.
AATGCTTATCAGTGCTTCTCCATACTATATTTAAGTACAGCGTAGGAGAGAAGCCCCAAAATTACAAATCCTAACTCAAACGGCATAAAAGTTTTACGACTCACCGGCGTATATTCGTGATATAAAAGGCAATCAAGCTGCCAGTTTTAGAGATCTCATAAAATATTTCTTGTAAGAGGAACCTTTTGTTCTCGGATGGAATAAAGTGAAAGTTGCGGATGAATATAGAACGACACTGAACTCTCTGGGAGAATCTGCTCGGAAACAGAGTATATTAAATAAAACAGCATATCGTTTAGGATATTAAAGCACATAGTATATTTTTTGGAAAAAGTTATTTATTATTAAACCAAGGCGTCAAATCTAATCTTATTTTGTATAATTTACGAACTAATTTGGTACATTATACCTACTTACAATATGGGCATCTCGGTAACTGTTTCACCTCTGCAAAAATCATCGACAATCCTGGACGGATATTTGTGTATCTCGGTGGTTATTAATAAAGTCTTGAGACTGAAACCGAAAATATTATATTAAACGCACAACTCAATAGTGAAATTTTATGGTAAGAATGTTTTATGGTGCTTAGATATAGTGACAGCATGACAACTAGCTCACCATAGACATGAAATTGATACTTAAGCAGCTAATGAATAAGATTCAAAGGTTAGTCAGCTTCTTTGTTAAGTTTCGCTAAATCTAGCACAATTTCATATGATATTGGATAGAGGAGTAAAAGCAGGAACAGTAATACTTCGACAAGTAAATTCCATTGAAAGGGACATCCTCCCATATATTTCATGGCAAGGGAGACCTACACCCATTTCAGATCTTATAGATGATATATGGTTGAATGATTGCAAAGTCATTGGGAGTCAAAGTTTAACGGTGAAGCCTTATGAGGTTTCCATGTTGCTCCAACCCTAAACAAAACTTGGCTAAGGCTTCTTGGACTATTATGAGCTACAGGAAATCTTTGTGAGCAGACGTTTGGACTTTCAGAAGATACTCATCGAATACTTAACAGAGATGGCCTATAATAGACCTAGTTCTACCATAATTGTTTCGGTATCTCTTTAGAGATTATATCTTTCACATTCACACTAACATTGTCCAATAATAGACGTAAGTTATAGACATTCGGGTCGATTCTGTTTGCATTTTGCTAAGAGTCTTGTTATGTAAACCATGTTGTTATAAGTTTAAGTGGTAACAAGATCTTATTCAAAATTGGTATTCCGTTTGGAGTGTTATAATAAGTATTGTTAAAGTTTACAAAAAGAACAATATTGTTATAAGTTTGTACGTTTCGGGGGCCAAATTCATTGGATATTTCTAAAAGAAGAAGACGACAGTGGAATATAACCTCAAATTTTGTGTTTTAAGTTTGGTTTGAAGTCTAACCGCGAATCACGATATATTCTTCTAAGAAGAATTAGTTTTAGTTTATCCCATAGAGAAAACGTGTATTTATCCTCTTTGCCATTACCATGTCACTAAGCAAGAAAACACACAAACCTCAAATGGAACTAATTGTAAATTATAGCTAATAGTAACTTATCGAATAAGCTTGAAAAAACCTACAAAAGTAGTTTCTATGTGAATTGATAATTTTAATTAAATTATCCCTGTGTATCACCTGTAAATAAAATGGTATTGTAGCTGCATAGGCAAACATTTCCAGTTCCTGAATTAATTTCAGTGCTGCTTCTTTACTCAAACGGAATAACTAGATAAATTTTTCATTCGGAACCTCAAATGGGTTGCTTGCATCCCTAATACTTTTGAATTCAAGTCTTAATTGTTTTCTAAAATTTTAAATATTCAATTTTAATTTAGGTGTTAGACGATTGTTTTAACTTGGCCGTTGTTTATAAAACAACGATATGGACTGAAGGACAGGGTGCAAAGATTCGTATTGTGAGACACAGACTTGATAATATATTTTTAACTGTGAAAGAAGACAGATGTTACGTTACTGTTAACCCACTAACAAAAGTAATTGTTTAATAAAACTATTTTAATAGTGTCCTTAATTATATACATCCAGAAGAAGGTTCTAACAGTACACATTTCTGATCAAAGTACACAAATAAAAATAATTGTACTTAAATATAAGTAGGTAGGTACCTACTTACTGATGTAGAACCGTTTGAAACATGAAAATTCGGGTGAAAATGTATAAATAATGGATTTATGGCCATTTTAAACACTAAATATAACCACTAACTATATTGCAATGTTCATAGCAAGCACTAAAATGATGTTGCTAAGATTACAAGAAATAATAGCAAGATGTGTTTAAAACGACATATCATCTTGTTAAAAATTATCAAACAGAATAGGTATCTTACATATCTGGTTAAGAAATAACCATATCTTTTTAAAATAGCCAAAAACAATATTGTTATGTTCAAACAGAATCGACCTGATTATCTGTAGCGATAATTTTTACTTTTTTAGAAAGCTTATTTTGTATGTTTTAAATAATACAGTTTACTTTACAAATTTTGTATTTCAGAATATCTGTTTCTGTGATCTCTTATTTTCATGTATAAACTATTACTAGTCACAGCATAACGCGGGTAAACTTCCACAATTTTAAAGACCTCGACTTGATGGTTTTAAAAATAAAATTCGGGAAACTAACAATAAATATCGGGTAAATCATAATATTAATGTTGTTTCAGCAAAGAATTTTAGCAATTTTCATTAAACACTCTAAACACAGAAATACTGCGCTTTATCTTCAAACTGCCTTTTTAAATATTTATCTTTTAATTTAAGCAGTGTTGTAATAACTGAAGCATTTTATTTACGGACACATTTTTTTAGATGTAGGTCGGTACTCTTACGATTCTATATTTTATATAACTCCTATACACTTATACTTGTTGACCTATTTAGTACCGGGTCAGAATAAGTCGTTTTCGTTTTCTGAAGTAGCATTATCCTTATTATTTTACAAGAGTGTTTCGCATCACCTTCGACTGGTTCTAAAAATTAGCAGAGTCAACGTCCGCAGTATATTTAAAATCACTGACCACTGAGATGTGAATTATATCGTTTGTAATGTAATAAATATACGTAACCGTTCCAGATCTAAAAATCTTTGAGTACTTTTTAATTTATTTTTTCGATTTATGTTCTCATAAATTTACTCTTGTTGATTTATTTACGTATTATGTACCACAATAACTGTTGCCAGAGAAAATTGCAGACGTGATAATAGTTGAAAATAGAGATCGGTATTTTAGAAATTATGCTATTTTAGATAATTTTTCCTGATAATTATATTTATTAATTACTAAATTTTCATATAAATTGTATCATCAATACACCCTTCATATCTATTAGGGAGTTATCAGTGTTATCACTACTCGTATCACTATACATTTTAGGAAGTTTCACTCAGTGAAGATACAATATATACTTAATGTTCATGTTAATTTTTACCATAGCCAGAGGTTTTATAGAACAGTAAGCGGTGATTTATAGAAGCAACCTTTGAAATTGATGAAATTCGGGACTTCGATTAATAATTATTTAATTTAATAAGACCTTATTCTTATTTACTGTTGTTAACTTAAATAGCCATACTACTAGCAATTCATTTTATTAATTTATTGAATATATCTACTTAATTGTATTAGTTTTCGTTTCATTGCGTACCAGTTTCCTAAAAACTGAGGTTCAAAATTCTTATCGTACTACGTAATCACTTCGTACTATCACTACGTAATCACTTCGAAGGACTGTGTATGTATTGAACATGCAAGTCCTTGAAACATGTTTTGACCTATTATAACAATAATCTTTAAATCCTATTATATATTAATGTTACGCCCAAACACCGAAAACGCTCAGTGAGCGAAAGAAACGGCCACAACGCGTTGTGGGCGGTGATGAACGACCAAATACCGAATTCAGATCATTTTTCGCGTTGTGGTCGTTCTTGTTGACCCTGACGCGTTGTGGACAATCCTCAAACGGCCACGACGCGTTTTGGATGATTTAGAAAGCTCATAAACCGATCTTTCTTGTTTTTCTAAGATTTAGAGAAAATCTTGGATGGGATGGTACTTGAAACAGACCGGGGAGGGGAAGAAAATCTAAATAATCCAGTATCCAGCGCGGTAGCATGTTCCATTTGTGAAGATTTTGGAATCATCCAATCATGTAAAACATGCAGTTTAAAAGTGCACATGAAGTGTGGTGTTGAAATTGAAGGACAAGTCGTATGCAGCCTTTGCTGCCGACATGATGCAATCAGACAGTAACACCAAAATGCTAAAGCCGGAATGGAGAATCAAGCTGAAAAATGCTGGCTTTGACCCGTGAAAAACTACCTTCTACTGAGGTCGGTCAAAATGTAGTCAAAGTTCCGGATGTCAACAGAGGGAGGGTTGCCCCTACAAGGATTCTAGCTATAGTTTTAAGCGTTAATGAATCTAGCTTGTATAAGTTGGGAACCAAAAAGTGCTGGAAAGACTTTATAGTTGTAATGAATCCATCTTCGCTGATTCTAATTTTATAAACTCATCAGATGTTCCGAGTTGTTCATTAAATTTGAGAAAAGCTTCAGCTCTTTCGTCTGGATCAAAACAAGGATTTATCATGTGCCATTGTAAACGTTATTTTAATACAAGAAAGTGCAATTAATTCTAAATGCCATAATAATAGTAGATATCTGCAAGAACAAGTGAATATCCTTCTCAACTACCTGCGGTTCTGTTGGTTATTATTCTATTATTTTCCTATTTAATCAATAATGTTTCATACAAAAATAAGTGTACAATAAATGTTTTCAAATTTTCAGTTATTATTTCTATTAATCTAGTTAAATATTAAAGCACAATCGATTTATAAGCTTTCTAAATCATCTAGAACGCGTCGTGACCGTTTGAGGATTGTCCACAACGCGTCATGGTCAACAAGAACGACCACAACGCGAAAAATTATCTGATTTCGGTATTTGGTCGTTCAGCACCGCCCACAACGCGTTGTGGCCGTTTTTTTCGCTCACTGGGCGTTTTCGATGTTTGGGCGTAACATTAATACCAAATTACATTATATAGTATTAGTAAATCTTTATTTTGTTAAAAAGAATCTCATCGAAACAACATCCCCTTAGCTTAAGTGTCGAGTGTATATTTGCTTATTCAACTCCGTAAGGCATTCTAAAATTCAAATTCGATTTAATTGCATCGTATAACTAGATTAATCTGTGCACTATAACAGAATAGTTATGTCGAAGTTTATAGTAATGTAAGCATGAATACTCACTATCAAGGTTTTATTGTAGAGCACGACGTCCTTAAAGCTACGTGCGCCGCTCTAGTTCACTTGTTTAATATTGTGTTTCTACCCTCAAACAGGAAACGACCCAAATGCTAGTTCAGTTTAAATAAATCACTAATTCCCTATCAGTCGATCACGGAGTTTAATACTAACTGGTGATTAATATCTAAGCGTAAACTAGGAATTACATAGTAATAGAGACGGACATGAAATTGCTTCTGTTAATATACAGGGTAAAATATGTGAAGTGGTACCTCTCCGCAATTCATGAGATACTTGAAAATAATTGTTTTTGATCATTTTTGATATATCTTAACAGAAATCATATCACATACACTACTTTTATAACAAAATTTTAATTTTTTAATTAAGAAAGCTAGAAATTACGAGGTGGAAATAGTTCCTCTACACTTAGGTCGCGACTTTAACGTCTATGGGCGACGACAGATGGAGGTATTGTTTTATTGAAATGCTTTGCGTTACCTTAAATACCGACTTATGTTGACACTGCCTTTGTTAATAGGGTTCTTAACACAAAAATTGCCGAACCCGAAAATTGGTCAATTAAAACGATTTTATAGCTCATTTCAGCTTTATAAGGAATATAAAAAACGCTGTAAAATCGCCGACAAAGATATATACTATTTAATTAACTTTCTTTTGAAGCGATATTATTGTAGGCACTCTTTGGCTTTTATTAGGTAATTTATAGCGAAACTACCTACGTAATAATAAGAGAAAATCCCTTCCACTATGATTTCTTAAGTCAGTATCTAGAGCAAGCAATCTTATCTTCACTGTACAGGAACCCAAATGAAAAAAATTTTCAATTTTTGAATAGCTAGTTAACTTTTTGATATGCATCTGGTGCGCTATATATTTTCTTCAAAGACTGAGATACATAGGAGCACCGTTAAAAGTCGTTTGTAAATCTTTCTACATTTGTATGGAATGTTTATCTGATTTTTACAATCCTGCTCATTAGTGGCATTCGAGATAGTTTCATTTGAATACCTAGATAATATCTGTAATTTCTTTTGAGATTTCAATACCTGCAAAATAATAAAAGCAGAAAACCAGAAGTAGTCTAAATAAAGACTCAAGAGTGGTATCAAAACAAGCTTTTTAAGTTTTCTCAAAATACCTAATAGTATCTAAAAATACTGGTTTCCTTTTTTTATTCCTATTCCAATATAAATTGTATAGTCATTGTAGTAAATTGTAAATGTCAGTAATAGACATTTACTCTATTGAAAAAGGCCTAATAAGCCGAAATACTAGTATATAGAGTGTTTTTTATATATTTCTTGGAACATCTAAATGAGATCAATATTTTTTCAAAACAATTATACAATTAAATATCTTGGAGATGGTCTAACTATTAGAGATCCATCGGAAAGCACATCAAAGGTGCTTATTAGGTGACTTATTCTTCTAGTTACAGTGACTTCATAAAGTCCCGCATAAATTCATTATTTCAAAAACGGTAAAGTTTTTCAAAAATCGCTCGGGCACATCGATTTTCTTCTATTTTTGCACTTGTTTTACATATATTAATTTTTTTACAGGGCGACTCAATGAAACTACGTCGATATAAACTTTAGTATTTTAAATGCAACACCCAGTATTATTTTACAGATTAGGAAATATCTCTTTTTTACAAATACGGTCATATAAGATTTTATGAGTCTATCTCTAATATTAAGAGAGATATGCTGAAAAAAGTTGTGTCACAATCCTTAAGTACTGAAAAACCGAAACCAAAAAATCAAATACCTTTGATTATATGAAAAAGTAGGTATATAATAGAAAGGTATTGCAACTTTTATGGGGAATCAAAATAGGACGTGTTAGTGTTAGCGTAGTATTTATTAGAGAAATCGCTGCAGTGTAAGTAAGTGTAGATGGATTGTAGATCCCAACGTCGTCGGGAGTCATCATTTGTGTTAAAAATGGCACGTCCATCTGGTTTACTTCCACCGTCGGAACTTGAACCAACTTCCCATTACATCAACGTCACATATACTTCCAGAACCTTTGATGTTTCGGAAAATATATGAAATGGAGAGCATCACGTCCTAAATGAATAGGCTTACTCGCCCAGATTCATTATGGAGGACTGTTTCAGCCATTCCTGAAAACATTTCGTATAAACACGCATAAACAATGCGTATTTATTTCAATCAATTTTCAATTATTTCACAATATTTAGTACGAGGTAGAAATATATTCATCATTAATTTATGATTTGATTTCAATTAAATTAAAGCAGAAAACATGATATACATTAATCAGTATAAACAAATAGAGACCAGTCAATTCAATTTCCAGTTGTATTCAATAATATATTAATTTATTTTAATATATTTAAAATTGAAATACCAGAGAGCATACATAAAAACATTTGTTGGAAAAATGAACTTATAAATACTATTTTTCATTATATACGTACTTTATCAATAAAAAAAATGGTTTGTTGCGGATTGATGTTTTAAACCTAGTTTTCCCTAACCAAAAATTTTCCCTCAACTATTACTAAACATATTATGACTCTTTTGCTGACCTTTCCAAAATGTTTCTGTTTCCATTATCAAGACTCGGCACTTGAAATTGAAATTATTTTGAGTTTAATGTCTATATCTTATTTCCTGTGTAGTTTTAAGATTCTCGATAAATTATTTTAAGACTACACCACGTGTGAAGTATGAAAACATGAAAGTATTTATCTGTATAATTAAGATTTGTGGTGTATTCTCATGGTAAATATTAGAATTTGCTCAAAAAAATTGTAAATATACAATAGAAACCAATAAATAAATAAACTAAAATTAGAAATTGTTTTTAAATAAAAAAAACACAAAACTCAAGTTTTTTTAAGTTCCAAACGACTTTGTCAGTGAAGATTTCCTATTATAACTTACTGAGTGAAATAGATTGATAATTTTAATCAAACCAGTTGCACTCATACTATTTTATTTTTTTATTTTATACAGATAGCATATCAGGAATATTGATAACTGTATATAGTTAAAAATGGTAATTTTTAATCAAACGTGACTTCCTCTTCCTGAAAAGTGTTAGGTGCAAGCGGTGAAGTTTAAAATAAAAATTTCAATTTGACTCTCCCAATTTGATTTCATAACACGAAATTACATATCCTATAGCGTGTATCTTTATTTTTCTCACTTTATTATGGTTTTTTAGGTGTAAGTATGCCCGTTCTCTAGAATTTTATTAAAAATAGGTAGAATTCACTGGATTTCATACTGAGTGAGATTAATTTTGAAAGTTGTGATCCTTACTCCGAAGCTGTATCTATCTACCTATCTTATTAATATACAGGTCGATTATCTTTTGATGTATTCTTTTCATGACGTATTGTGTATTTTTTAATTGTTATCTTACATTTTCTTAGGTCAAAAGTTAAACAAAACGAAACTACAAGATTGTTTTCCTGGTATAAGTTTACGAAAAATACTGTTTTTTGGCATTTTTAAATGTTTTCGCAAGAAATGTATGTGACCAAGTCCACTTTCATTAATAATTTAGTCCTAGATAAGATTCTGTCCTTAAACTGAAAACTAACTATAATTTCTTTTCTTTTAGGTATGTACATTTATGGATGTCGTTTTGGTCTTCCGTGATTGGTATGTAGTAATATATTTAATGAATATAATTATATTTATACTCTACCTGAAATTAAAGACATACCTACGTCTAAATTTTGTCTCAGGTAGGTTAGGTATAGTGTATTGTTTTTAGCATTAGATAACAGCTGAGAAAAGTCCTGATTCAATTACGGGCTAAAAAGGACATCATCTGTTTTGTCATTATTTACTAAGGCTCCGTTTTTCAATCCTGGGTTAACATGGTTTAACCTGCAGTTAAGCTAAACTATAAGCTTAGAATGTGATTTACCTCGAACCTTTTATGAATAGCTGTTCCCATTCTAAACTTGTAGTTGGTTAACTCTAGGTTAAATTGCGTCAAATGTGCATTGAAAAACCGGCCCGAATTCATGTAGTCTTAACTCTTAGAGGCTATATAAACCGAAATTTAGAACAATTTGATGATTTTAGTAGTGGTGAGAAACACACCGTATGCCCTCTTTGGGCCTTTGCTACTGCTACTACCCGTCTGGCAATATTGTCGAATTGACAGACAGATAGTGACCTGCTTATCCGCAGGTGTCATTACAGCAGTGACCTCTATTGTCCTTGAGGAAGACAATCCTACTTGTTTATTGGAAGGAGATACGGAAATCAACTACTCCACGGCCAATCTGCCCCGACTGGCGTTGCTTTACATTTTCCATGAAGATGCCGGAGTAATGCAACGCCAGTCGGGGCACATGGCCCGTGGAGTAGCTGTTTTCGGCTTCTCCTTCCAATAGCCTTGATGATTTGTTTATACTAAAAAATCTTATAAACTGATGCAAAAATGTGTCCGCAAGTATTCTGAATCTTTAGGCAAAATTAAAAAAAATAGATTATCTGAGGAATTTTTAGGTTTTAATTTGACTATTGTTTGTAAAAGCGGAAACCGTAAAAAGTCTATTTTTAAATAAGTATGTAGAAAGCAGAATGAATATCTTTTTTTCAGCGAGTATATTTGCAGGCATCAAGGTCAAATAGGTCAGTTAACCGAACCAGATGTGAATCATCTTATTCGATGAAGCATTAGAATGGAACATACTGTTCAGCTTCATACTGCTTATTACAATGCGTTAAGAATAAATATTTTGACGATGTTTATTCGCAATATGCTGCACATGTTACCCTAAATATTTATTAGCAAAATGACTTTAAATGATGAAGCATTTAATGCAGAAACAATTTCGGTTCACATTTCAACTGTATCTGTTGGTTTCACTGAAAATTTAAAAATTTCAAGAAAGATGTTTTAAAAATTTTAGTTTTTATTAGCCCATGTAAGGCATTTTGTATTAGAAACGAGTTAATAGTAAGTAACTAAAATATAATTTTCAGTTCATCCTAATAATCCTCGTACAATAGGTATACTGGTTTTATTTAAGTATTTATTTTTATTTTTATTTATTTAGTTATTTATTTATTTTTTAATTTGACAATAATTGTCAGACGGATAGTATCAAATACCCAAAGAGAGCACTACGGTGTGTTTTTCATCACTACTAATATACAGGGTGTTCGAACGAAAAATGTACCCCTTTTGTAAAGCATAAACATTCAGAAAACCAGTAGCAGAACAGGACGATTTTTATTTGAAGGAGACACATTTTCAAATTATTGACATTTATGCGCGACATCTCAAAAAAGAGAAATAATTTTTGTAATAGTATATCCGGTATCTATATTTTTGCAGATTTTGATTCGACGTTCTATCATGGATATATTTTTATATATGATTGATGATCTAGTTCTAAAAATAAGGAATGAATATACAAAAAAAAATGTCCTTTATGAGCCATGTGTTTGAGAAAGACTTAACGTCTTGTTTTTCTAACAAATTATGCTTAGGACACACTTTTTTGGCAAATATCTCTTTCTGTTAGAACTGTAGGATCCTTCTAACCTCAAATTAATGAATTCGCGCCAGCAAATATTCTGTTCAAGCCTCTAATAGTAAAATGTGTCTTATAAATAAATATGTGAGGTAAATCCCTCTTTTTGCACATTATAATAATTTGAAAGTGTCCTCACTCAAATAAAAATTACGTGTTTTGCTGATTTTTTTAAAACTCATTTCCTTCAAACTTACACCGTGGCTTAATAAAATAAAACTTAAGCTTTACTCGTCCTTTAAGCAGTTAAAGTTAAAACCTTTAATTAATAAGGATTTCCAGGTTTCCCTTATTCTCGTAGGTACTAAATGGCAATTAAAGTTATAATATCGTAAGTGGTTCCTGGGCGCACTTGCGGCCCGCAAAGTAATAATATGCCGCTCCCTCTCCCACACAAGTCTCTGACTTCCGGGCTCAATATCAAGATAAGAATGAGCGATAGAGATAGAAATATTATTATCAAATATTATTAAGTAAGACCATTAGTGTATTACATAGTTTACAGGTATTTTTGAATTGTTTTTTTATTTTTGTAAGAACATCCTGAAAATGAAAAAGAAGTTCGTTAAGTTATTTACACAATTTGTAAAACTATTAATTGAACCGGTGTTCGACTTAAGTTTCTTATTAGTGGTTTCAAACATTTAGAAAATCAAACGCAAATTATTAACATTAATTTCAATTGAATAATTGCAAAGTCATCAAAGCTAAGTGTTAGGTAAGGAATTCCTCAGGGTAGTATACTGGGCCCTTTGTGGTTTAATATTTATATTAACCACTTGGGTTCCAGTTTTGATGACAAACCGCATAATATTATAAGTTATGCTGATGATACACCTCTGATTATAACTAACAAAACGTTACCCTCATTAGAGTTTGCGTCCACAAAATGTTTAAAAATTGTTCATAATTCGCTTCAACCAAATAAACTCGTGTTTAATGAAAGTAAAACAAAATACCTTCTATTTACTTCAAATAGATCAAATAATTGAGTTTCAACCCTATTTATAAGCGAGACACATATCTCAATCCAGCCACAACATTTTTAGTCATTTTTGTTAATTCATCAGTGGGTAGATTATAGATGATTTAAGGAAAAAAATTAACAGCCGATGTCAATCAATTTGAAAAACAGTGTATTATGCAGTTCTTTACCTGGTAGTGAGCCACCATGTAAGTTATAAAAATAGAAGCACACGTAATATTGTTCGAGCTCTCCTTTGGTCCATGTGGATTTATTTGGCAAAGGATTTTCAATAGACTGTACCCCGTTCAGCGCGGAGCAGATGAATGATTGTGCATTTTGGCCCAACAATTGCAGATGCGGTGCACCATGCAGCCGGTCTGCGGTCTGCCCATCCCCTTTTCCCTCTCGCCTTTCGTCTTTCACTTTCAGCTTAATATCGGCCCAAAAAATGACGAAAAACCGTCGGCAGGTTGCAGTCTCGCTTGATGGATTTGGGGGAAATTTGATGGAAGAAGTCGAATATTTTTTTCCGCCTAAATTACCCGAAATTTGTATCAAAGGTTCCAGCCGTACACCGTCCATAATGAATAAATTTTTTGCCAAGTGGTTGTCTGAGTATTTTTGTTAATAAGGGTCATTAACTTTTTCTAAATTTATACCTTTATAAATGATGATGTGTTTAAAAATAAAGGATGTAGAAACGTTATGCTACGGAATTGCAAATTAGTACAAAAAAGAATAGCCCGAAAACAGGTAAAATGCGTCTTGGTTAACATAAGCGTATCTCTGGGAGTGGTACGTGCGGTGCATTTGGTAGAAACCAATATTCTTCTAGGCATGCTTTTATTATAGCCATGGTGGTCATGTTTCTTTCCTTGTATATCTTAATTTCGGCTTAGATACTTAATGATTAACCTCCTATGATATGAGTTAATTTGGTTTCATTTAATTTAGTCACAGAACAAATAATTTAGAAAACCATAAATCAACTTATCACACAATCACGAGTAACAGGAATCATTATTAGGTAATAATTTTACTATTCTAAAATGCCAATTTCGATTTGATATTTCCAGTATTTTAATAAAAGTATTAAATTAAACTAACATATTAAAAAATAGTTCATTTCTGCACAATATTATTAATATTATTTACGTATTTTTTATAAGTATTCTGCCAAAAATAATTAAACTAAAGGACATACGAATTAATATTATTATCTCTTAATTATTTTTAGTTATCTTTGTATGAAAACCTATAAATATATATGTCAATAGTTGCGTATGGAGAAGATCTACCTCGTTGTTCAGAAGATACTTAATTCTTGTAAATTAGCTGCATTTTTGCAACCAGTTTTTTAAATCTAAACGAAGTGATCAAAACAATCAGTTTGACCAACATAAAAGGTGTTATAATTCGGATATGTTAATTTATAAACACCTCTAATCTCCTGATTCCTCCAGATTATCAGTTTTATCTTTCTGTCGAACCCTTTGTTATAATAACCCTTTTTATGTAAGTCAAACTGGTCGCACATTTTAAGCTAGATATTTTGAGCACTACCTCATGCAATCCTGATTTAAAAAAGTAAAATTTACTCTTTCTAATCCTAATATTTTAGAGCCCGGTCATACTTTTTCAAATTTAGACTATATAAAAATATATCATAAGACAAAAGTTTTAAATCACTCTAAATTTACAAATGCCGTTGCTCGATTAAGTTCCTTCAATAACCAGATTAAATTACTGGTTGCAAAATGATGGGCGCCGGCTCATTATGGAATTGCAGTGAGAAATAGAGGTGTACCGATACCAAGGCTTCCTAAGTCCCCGGATCTTAAGCCACTGTAATTCTTTTCTGGGGATATTTAAAATAAAACGTTTATCACGAACCTGTTGTGAATTCTGAAAATGTTGAAGCTCGTATTTACGCTTCAGTAATATTCATAGATGAAAACATGATACAGAGGGTCAGTGCTTCCATGATAAATCGTGCGATTGTTTGCCTTGAGGCAGGAGGTAATTTATTTGAACACCTTTTGTGACAACAGATCGTACATTTACCTTGTATTTTTTAATTTCTTTTTAATAATAATGATTAAAGAGTAAACATTAAAATAATATTTTCTTGAATAACTCGAAAACAAAGGACAACCGGAAATTTTTCCACTCTTGATTTTCGATTTATTTTGACTTCCTGTATAAGGTCCTAAAGGCATGAAAGTGAATTTTGGGATACCCTGTATACGGATAATAAATTAGAAATAAGGAAAAGGTGGTGTGCTCTTGATACAGATAGTACTTTAATATGAAGGCAATCTTTTAAAGTTTGTCGGATATAACCAGTGTCCAAAATGCAATGAACATTATTATTCAGTAAATTAACTAAAAGTAAAGTGTATCAGTTGGTTTTTTCATGGGAAAATGTATTTTTAGAGCAAACATGGCTTCTTCTTCTTCAAAAAGATATTATTATTGGAAAATTAACCTTGGCCTCGACGATATAGCATTTTATTTCCTAATAAAGCCTGGAAATATTTATAATTCCAGGTAGAAAATCATTCAGAAAGCTGGCCTGAGCCTTGGCGCGTGGCAATGAAATTCAAGTGATAGGTATCTAAAATAATTTTTTTGGCCAGGGGCTTCTCCCGAATTGTATTTTCTTTAGAAGTAATAAAATGCTATTCAATTTAAGAGTAACTATAAAAATAAATTGAAAAGTGTATTTTCAATAACATTGCTAATCCAACATTTAAGAAAGTTATTTTACTAACAAAGAAGTGAAATGTTGGAAAACAAATGAATTAATTTTATAATCTTATTTAAATATAATTTACAATATTGAAATAGTTAAATGGTCTGACTAGAAAATTTACTGACTAACTTTAATTCTTTTGATAAATAAATATTGCCTTTATTACATTTTGTGGTGTTTTCCTTAGGGAAACTCTAAAAATGTGCCTTAATGCTACACTTGAAATCTTTATTTTAAATAATAATTTTGCTTACTGTTTTCCATTATTTTATAGCTAAGTATTCAAAAAATAATTTATTTATTAATATACAACCGTTGAAGATAAGTTACGTGACATAAATTATGTGACAATATACAACCCCTAAAAAGTAAGGGATAAGGTAATAATAATAATAGATAGACTTCATTCACATTAAGTTTAAAGTGACGTCATTTTCAGTAATTAATTGTTTTCAATATTGGATAAACAAATGACCAATAAATTAGCATAGCATTTGCCACTTACAAAGAGTTTTATATTTGGCAACCCTTCTCTGCGTTGTCAAGTTTTTATTTATTTATATAAACTAAACTTTAAACTTAACGTGAATGAGCTTTACCTATTGTATTATGATGTATGTAACGTATAAAATAGGTTTGTATTTCGAGCAGTCCCTTTGGAAGCGAGAATTGCAATTGTGTGAATGCCTACTTTCCGATCGGATGGAAACGAATTTTATTTAAAGGCACCACTCAAACGGCTCTCTCTGTATAGGCAGGGAGAGTGTAAGAATATAACAAGATTGCATTCCTCGTGTGTCAGACATCGAAAAAGGAAATAAAAATAGGCACCAGGACCTGCTGCAAAACAATGCGGGATTTTTATTATTTTTGGTCCGTGTATGCCCCATTCAGGTGTACCGATTTTAAGTTGGCTTTTTATAAATTGCATGTGGACACCAAGGAGAATTCTAAATAGGTATATTTGCAGTTCTACTTCTAAACGAGAGCCTATCTTTTTCACATAATTTTTATGCAAGTTTTGGAGATCTTTTAATCGTTAATTGTCGTCTAAGAATCTTTTGTAGATATTTATTACGTTTAGGAAAATCGTATACAGCGGTAATAACTCGATAATTTATTTTTTTCTTTCGTATATGTTGAAGGAATTGTAATTATAGTATCTATTTAATGCGTATATATATATTATTACACATATAGGTAGGTACCCAAGTTGTTTCAAATATTACTGTAATTGTGATTTAATGAAGCTTTTTCTTGATCCTTGTTAATTGTAATCCCTGTCCATATTCTACAAAATATTAATTTTTCTAGGAATATTCTGTGAGTAAAGGAAATAACTTCATTAGGTATTTATTTTTTCTAGGTTTTATTGTCATTCCTTTAATATATTTTAATTTGTATGATTGATATCATTTGGTATCAGTGCATCAAATAAATACTTAAATATTTTGTGACGTTTTTTTGTAGATTTCTGGTTCATTCATACATCACAGTTCTGGTTCAACCTGTTTTGATTTTTCTTAAATACCTAAGAGTGGGCATGGCCAAGCCCACTTATTCGTTAGATTATTCATTTCTACTGGTTTGTTAATATCATTTTCTTGATTGTTTCATTATGTACCTCTATTTATATATTTTTCCAAAGTGGCAAAGTAAGCTTAGTTTCAGTCAAGACCCTTCAATCAAGGAGTTTTTTTAACCCCATAACAGCTATATATAGTAAAGGAATAATATGTAAAGTAAGGAATAAATTCAATAAAATTCTCTTAAACGACAATTTTTTTTAAAAATCGCTCGGACACGTCGATTTTCTTACTTGTTTTACAAATATTATTTTTTTTACAGGGCGACTCAATGAAGCTACAGCAATATAAACTTTATTATTTTAAATGGAACACCCAGTATTGTTTTACATATTTTGAAACAACTCTTTGTTAAGAATACGGTCATATAAGATTTTATGGGTCTATCTCTAATAATAAGGGAGATATGCCCAAAAAAGTGTGTCATATGAGTGACGTGTTGGATAAAGACTATGCCTAGCAACGAATCGATGTTCTCTTTCTAACACATTGCTCTTATGACACACATTTTTGGGCATATCTCCCTTATTATTAGAGATCGACCCATAAAACAAAGTCTCATTTTGGAAAATTAAAGTTTAGTTTTCAATAGTAAATCTAACTTAAGTGTGCCAAATAATTTAAATGTTGTTTCTCTTAGCAATTGGATTTATTAGAAAATATTAAACATTTAATGTTGCCATTGAAATAAATGCCATAATTAGATCTTTAATTCGGCAAATACAAATAAATAGTTTAATCGTTGGCAAGAAATTTTATTTATCTCAATTAAATCCTTTTCTCAGCGTAAGTGTTATATAATTAATTATATTAGGCTTCGTCACAAAAATTACTTCTCAAATTGCAGAGATCTTTCTAAAGTCAAAAAACTTTAATGCCTTGTAGCTAAGAAACTAAAACCTCTTAGGAAATAACCTTAATAAAACCTCATATAAAACTAAACTAAAGATTGCTTAAGAGCAAATCTGTTCCTAATAATGTAATCATTGTTCCCGTTGTAAAGAATATGGCGAAATAATCGATAGAAATTTAGACTTTGGTCTGTGGCATTTTAGATTTATTAAGTTTCCCCGGTACTTATTCCGAGATGGTTGTCGATGACAAATGCATTTTTGACCTCTGCAGAGCCATTCGGCGATCAAGGTTAGTATCACAATAGCCATCGACATGCTTGACAGCTTGAGGAAGCGCAAGATCCACGCCGAAACGTATACTTATAAAGGAATTACCTGCAGGCAATTCATTAACGTGACGATGTTTTTATTAATGATGAGTCTTGTATATATAAATGCTAATTATTGGAAGTATATTTGCAATAACAATGCTAATGGTGAGATTGACGACCCTCGTATTGTATTCACACTCCTTTCTTTTTGAGGATAATAAAGGAAAACATGTTTAAGGATACTGTAATTTGCTACAGCGGAAAAATATTTGTTGCCTTATTTGAATAACACACATAATAATATACACCTATACCAGAGATTAGTATTTATTATCTCTGCTTATACTAACACACCAGTAAGTCTTATATTTTATAGTCTTATAAATAATTTACTATACCTACAAGATTTTAAAATTCTGTAACTATATTTATTTGTGATGTTATCTACTTACCCTTCTAAAAACATAAAAATATTAGAAAATAAACCCGCTATAAAACGATTTTATTTTATTTAACTACTTTTGCCAAACAAAAAATAAAAATTATAGTTTTTAGCATCCACACTGAAAAAAAAGCGCTTTATCCATTATTAAAATTCTATAATCTGTTATAAGAGCGTTGTATACGAGTTTCATATGTTAAAATGCGAAATATAATCAATATGAACGAATGTTATACTGTTAGTACAGTAGTTTTGAACTGATTGAATAATAAATATGGATAAGACGTTTGAAAAAATAAAAGTTGTATACTTACATTCATACATACATACATACTTACTTACTGTAAAAATGTTACCTAATATGTAATATGCATGTTATTCTGTGAAACAGTTTAATACGCCCATTTCTTTTAGTGTATATGAAACTTCTTATATACCTAATAATAATGTAATAAATAATATGCAATTCCTCTTCCTCATCTTAATAAAGACCCTGGCTGTCCGAGATTTGTGTGGGAGAGAGCAGCATATTATGTTACGCTTTGCCAGGAACGACTTACGATGTTATTACTTTAACTACCATTTAGTACAAGAATAAGGTAAACCTACACAGTAAAAAAATTCGACTGATTTTAACACTGAATCCACACTCATCAGTGTGTATATAGTCCACACTTGGCAGTGTTAGACAAATCGGTGTATTATTACAATACATAAAAGTAATTTAACACAGTAAATTTTGCAAGATAATGTGTAACTAAGATGTGATTGATTCATTTTTAACACAGGGTTTTGTAAATTTTACTACAATTTATTGGGGTACAAAGTACCCGCCAAGTACTTCTACAAACTTGGCGGGTATATCGTTCGTGTAATATGAGTTCTAAAGGTTTAGTTATTATACTACCCAGTTCGTGTTAAAAATAACACTGCAGCAAATTACGATTACCATTTAGTAATTTTACCATTTGTCTTTTTTTACTGTGTAGAAAACCTTATTAATCAAAGGGAACAGTAGATTGTTAGCTATGTATGCTCTTATGGCTTATGTATACAGATTTACATTCTATCGGTTATGGTAAGGTGTATTTCCGTAAAGAAGTACCTATATCCTGACGAGGTGCAACGTATTTGAAAAACGTCAACATTTTATTTACAGTATTTGTTCTTCAGGACATGTTTTCTATTAGCATATGCTCTTAAGGCTGCAATGTACACAATTTCGCAGAGCGATTTGCAGAGGTTCACGCGTAGACATTTTTCTCTTTAATGGAACTTCCTATTTTTATGAAATAAGTTTTAGATGACTAATTGTTGTTCACTGCAGTAGACAACAAAGTCCTTTTTTTCAAAAAAATCTTAAATATGTAAAAAATGTTATATTAATATTGCACACTTTTGGAAGATTGCTGTAACATTATTAAATAATATTTTTAAAAAATACAACTGAGGTCACATCAAGCAAGTCTTTATGTAACTAAAATATGTTTTAAATTTAAATTTTTTGTTTTTATAATGACAAAATCTGTGACGTAAGAAGGCATGTTTTTACAAATTTCTGCATACAATTGCCTAACTTACAGGCGCAAAACTCGAAATTTGGGGTCGATATTTGACGTGACAGTTAGTAGGCGGAGTTATAAAGTACACTGTAAAAAATCTCTCATCGCTAGCTACAATGTACAATTTATGAAATAGATGATTATTATCCTTAGCACTGAAAAATATAAAAATATAATACGGAGGTAAAAATCAGTAAAACTGTTTATTTAAATTTTCATAACTTCGGTGAAAGTATAAAAGCATTCAGCATTTTTTAACTTTTCCTTAGCTTTTTAATCAATCGATTTTGAACATGTTGTGTATTGATTATCTTAGGGATAAACATTTGAAATAAAATTCTTCTATTTTTAAGTTGTCATGAAATATATGAAAATATCAGAAAAAAAATCATGTCAATTAAAAGTTTCATCCTCGATTATCCGTCGAAAGAATTAGTTTCCAGGGAAAATGCTCAACCAGATCCATTGTTATTTGAGAGGGGACATATTTTTCTATTACTGATATTTATACAGGGTGTCCCAAAAATGAGAGGTTTACCAAAACCTATATTTTTAATCAGAACATCTTGTGTATTTTTACATATTTGAATAGAATGTCTTTTCACGATGAGAATGTGCAGTATCAGTACTCAAAAAAATATTTTTTAACGAGATTATTATCTTTTCCCTTTAGGTACTTCAATATACTGGTATACAGTGTGGGTGAGTTTGCATTACACACTCAGTAACTTTGTAAATGTCACTTTGAAGTACTTTTTCAAAAATTTTAATATCTTGAGATTTACGAAGTTACTGAGTGTGTAATGCAAACTCACCCCCATTGTATATAGGGTGAATCACGAGTCCTGCTATGTATTGGTATCTTTGTTATTTGAACAGATACAAAGTTAGTTAAATTACGGAAAAGTTGAGCAATTACTAGCGCTAAATAGTGGTCCCGAAAAATTTTTGTAAAAACCAGCGGTTCTCAAAATATTTAGTAAAATTATAAATTTCCAAAAAACTAGATCTAATTTAAAAAAATTAGATATAGCTCCGATAGTTTTAGAAATTTTCAAATAAAAATTTATTTCGTACATACATACATAATTATCTTTGTTTTAATATAACCAGAATTTTTTTCGTCATCGTTATCATCGTCATGAATGTCATCTTTTGTTTTTCTTATAACCGCCATATTAGAATTTAACGTGGTTAGATAGAGAAAAATCAAAGAATCCGGCGGTGTGTCAAACTTAGGGTACTGAATGTAATAAAGCTCTATAATTAGTTGTTTAATTTTTATTAATCGTGACATTGAACAACAATAAACAAAATAACAAATGAATAAAACAATTGAATAGAGTGTAACAAACCGACAAATAATTTTAAATTAATTTAAATATTCAAATTGTCTACCATTATTTTGTAGAGACAAAACTACAAACTAATTATAGACTTTCATTACATTCAAAAGCCCAAGTGTGACACATTGCCGGATTCTTTAATTTTTTTCTCTATCTAACAAAAACTTAGAATTTTACTATTAGACTTTTTATTTTACTTTAGACTTTATTAGAATTTGACTATTAGACGTCAAATTCTAATATGGCGTCCATAAGAAAAACAAAAGATGATATTCATATATCAGAATCTAGTAAACAAAAAAAAATTCTGGTTGCATTAGAACAAAGATAATAAATATGGATGTATGTACGAAATAAATTTTTATTTGAAAATTTGTATAACTAACGGAGTTAGCGCTAATTTAAGATTTTTGGAAATTTATTATTTTGCTAATTATTTTGAGAACCGCTGGTTTTTTCAACAATTTTCCGGGGCCACTATTTAGTGCTAGTAATTGCTCAACTTTTCCCTAATTTAACCAACTTCGTATCTCTTCAGATAACAAAGATACCAATATATAGCAGGACTCGTAATTCACCCTGTATAAGGTCATAACTGACAGCATACCATATCATATATACGTCTATTGCATTCGAAAATACAGCTGTAAATAGAAAGTCGATCCGACATCGGAAAAAAGATAAAATTCTGAACTGAAAATTTGGCATTCACCATAACTTAAATAAAAAAAAAATTCATAGGACATTTCATTTACTTTTTGAAGAATACAACGAACCATTGTAGAAACGTGTTGTAATGAAATAGAATTAGAATTTTTTGACGATTTTTGAAGTGTCCATTACTCGTGAAATATTACTAGAATTTTATTTTTGCTAATTTTTAATCCTACTAAAGATCAAACAGATAAAAAAATAAAAATTTATATTTGCAAATTTGCAAGGAAAAATAAAAATCTTTATAAAATCAGCCAAACAATAATTATGCTTATGTAGATACTCAAATACATTTATTTTATTATAAATACGATTTTTAACAGTGTAATCGAGGCGGGACAGATGTTGGATGCGGCCGTAAATCATCAAGATGTGAAGAATTGACACTAGCTAGGTCCTTCTCCGAACTTTACGCGCTCTCTCGCAAAGATTTTCAATCGGACGAACATTACGCCCTTAAAGGTATTATGGTACAGGGTAATTCATTAAGGATGTCACTCTTGAAGGTCATAGATGCATAGCTTCTGTATGATATTCGGTAAAGTAAATATTCAATGAACTATCTAATCTTGATCAATATTGCAAACTTCTGAAGAGACAAGGCTCTCTACTGAAACGTAGGTTGTTTAAGAAACAACTTATTTTTGCAACATTACATATTATATAGTCATTGTGACACATAATTCTAAATATAAATTTATTTTCTTCTGGGTAAAGGCTCCATTCCTATGATGTTCCATTAAAATAAGTAATGTAATTCAATAAAAAAACTGTGTATATACATATACAAAATGGTTTTCTTCTATTTATGTCATATAATATAATAAATGTTATACGAAAAATCTGAATTTAACCTCTTAAGTTGATGCAAATTTTCCAGCAGTAACAAAATAAATTTGTATCGGAGTGAAAACATGCATATAAATGGAATAAAATCATGTTCCGAATTATTTTGTCATTTTCTACTTTTTAATAATTTAGTTGTATTTATTCGATGCATACATGCATCCAAAGTAAACAAAAAATTGCGTGTTAATAAACCTTGAAACAAAGGTTATTTGAGGCATTATGAAAATTCCAAGTACAGTGGCGATGTATTATTCTAGATACTAAGAGCTTATTATGATAATTTCAAGAAATCTTGTCATTTTACAGACATTTTAACTCTCATTTTAACTGCAGTAACTTAATTGAACAACTCCATTTAACATGTTGCTGGTATTCGGCTGGCCACTTTCTGCATTTGTATTCTTATTTTTATTTTTTTAAGTACCCATATACATCAAGATAATGCAGTATATATTGTTTGTTTTCAAAACACAATGATTTTGTTGATTTGAAGGAGATGCCGAAAACAACTACTCCACGACTGGCGTTGTGCCCCGACTGGCGTTGCATTACATCGGCATCTTTACAGAAGTCGCCACATTCTTTATCGAGATCATCTACCAGACACTGACCGATTTCGCGCTGATTATGCGCTCATCAGAGTGCCACAGGTACTGGAATCAATGAATGATGTTGCGACATGATTGCCTAAGGGGCATCGTGACTATTAGTAGTGGTGAGAAGCGCACCGTAGTGCCTAAAGACCCAAAGAGGGCACTACGGTGTGCTTCTCACCACAACTAAAATTTTGTTGGTGTTAGGACGTTTTTTTATTTACCTTTTAACTCAACGTTATTCCTATTATAAATAATCTTATTCAGTTTTCAGTATTTACCTACTTAACTCAATTTCTTGGACATTTGGTTTTGATTTTAAATTTGTTTATTTTAATGTGCGTGTTATTATTAATTAATGTTCCAAACTAATAGATCAGGGGTGTAGATTTACATTTTATTTCCGAGGAAAGTCTTCAGTTTAATGATTGTTAATCACTGCTACTAAATAATTTAGGAACGCAGGAATAGGTTTCATAGTAGACTGGAAGTTAGTGACAGATTTTTGGTTGTGATTTTAGTCAGTATGGGTTTCAGAGGGTATTATAATGAGTATATTCTGATGACGAAAAGGAATAAATCAAAGACCTATCCCGGGTTCTTCATAATATATAAAAGTAAGTTTTCATATTTTGTTCGCAAATTATGCGTTTTCGTACTAATAGTCAGGCTGTCATGTATTTTAAAATGAAGTTCGACACAAAAAATTCCTCGGAACACCACCGGCATACCGTTAGCGTGGGTCCAAATGGCTGTTATGGTCACGTGAACTTGTATTTGAATAAATAATTTTCCGCTTTTCCGAACAGGCTGCTAATCATAAGTATATACAACTTTTTCATTGTAGTCTCTTTTGGCATTACACCACCTATAAAATAACATAAAACAGGAAACCAGATGCATACAAATAAATATTCAAAGTGCAGTATCAAGCCAAACGTCTAAAGTTTCCCCCAAAAACCATAATTCTTAATATGAATTGTAATACTACAGAATTTTGTATAAAACTTAAAAGCCACTGACGAAATTTAATTTATCAAATAGGTATTTATTTTATTACATACTATATGGTGGTTTTTTGCTGCTGAAACTGCCGGAAAACAAGATCCGATTTACCGTTTGCGTATGTCCAAGTAGTGTATAAGCACAAATAAAAACTCACTTTTCTATATGAAGAATCCAGGATAACTCTTTGATTCGTTCATTTTCGTCATAAAAATATACGTACAGACATACCTTCTGAAAGGCATACTGACTAAAATCACACCCAAAAATCTGTCACTAACTCCTGGTCTATAACATATGGTCGAATATGCTGACATCTTTTATCGTTTAACTCTGTATTGTGGTGCTCCTGCAGACGACCAGTTTCTAATGAGTAAGTGGGAGAAAGAACTATCTATGATATGAGCAATATGATTTCTAAGTTAGAAGTCATATACGTTACCAAAATGAACTGTTATTTTCGTTATCTCAGTTATACTACATTTCTACAAATATCATAGTAAATACGCTGTTTCATTTTTTGTAAAAAAATGTACAATTTTGTTTATTGATATTGAACCTATAGTTGATGAGAATAAACGTTATGACATGACCTTGTCTAATCTTAAAAAAAAATTATTGTATTGTGTATTGACGAGGCGTTATCTTAATCAAATTATATACAAAATACATCTCGAAGTTTAAATAAAATCATGTATACATAGTTCAACAAAAACACTAAAAATAATAAACAGTTCCGTTAGATAAAAGGTTCAGTAACCGATTATCGATAAGAACATCTATAACTGCCGTGAAGTGTCTTTATATCTCATAATCCCATAATGCGCCTATCTCAAAAAACAGTACTATCAAAAAATTATATGTTTATTCTGTAAACACGAAAAGTGGACATGATACACCTTCGATATAACAAAACAAATACAGAAGAAACATTGTACTAATCTTTGAAACAGATTTATTCATTAACTTTTCTTCTCCTATATGTTGGAATATCATCCTTTAATTTCGTCATTCCGTCGCCTAGATAATAATCTAGCCGACGGAATGTTCAAATACTTCAAATAATTTAATGAAAACAAGGAATCATTCGTAGATATACTATCATAGATAGTATTTATTCTCAACAAGAAAAAATATCAATTAACTTTCTTAATAAGTGGCATGGTTTTTATATTTCAAACATTTTTTAACCAAACATTACTTTTATACTACCATAAAGTAGTGTTAAGGGTCCATTCTCTGTAGATTTGACAGGCATGAATGTTGGGTCGGATTGAGAGGATGGGTGGCCGATGGGTGGAGACTTATATATTCCAACTATCGAATTATTAAGATTTCGGAGGTGCACGTAAAGCCGAAGTAAAAAGGCACATGGAAATAAAGTTAGCCCTCCTTGCAAGGGTACCGGATTTGTCTTATAATTGCAACAAAATTTCTTTTTAGTGTTATAAATTATATCACCGAAAAGATCAAAAGATAAACTAGATCCCTATAGTAGCAAATTTTTGTTTAATACATGTATTTTAGAGAAAATAATTTTTGAAAATACGCTATTTTAGTACAAGATTGTTTGCCTGGAATTTTAAAAATAAAAAGAAATACCGAAAATTACTACTATAGGGACTTAGATTAAAGTCTTATCGTTCAATACTTTTTTACTAAAAGTCGCTTACTTTTATAGTTTTTTTATAATTAGACACGAGACGAACGCCGATTTAGGGCTTATTGCGACCTAGTGAATAGACTCTTAATTAATAATAAAATATGATCTACGCTGGTCTGTAATTCTAGTGCTGACTTTGTTATGTTTATTTCTAAATTGACGCCTCTACCCGTTCTTCGTCTTCCATTTTAATAATGTTTGTTTAATGAATCATTTACTTTGAAAATTTAATAAAATAAAATTTATTATACTTTACACCAGTAAGCAATATAAACAAAAACATCAGGTAATTGATGAATCATAAAATGTTTAACATTTTACTTGGCAGGTAATAAAATTCTCCATAGCAACACATAATTTTGATTTTTCTTAAAACATTTTCACTTGTTTGTCTATGGCTAAGCCATAAATCTTTATTGTATACGTCATTGGTTAGATACCGCCTTATCTTATAGATCGTTAGGAAGCCTACCTGTATCTTATTTAACTGAAAACATTTCCGGCCCTGTCGTTTATGAAGAAATGGAAATAAATACAGTTTTCTTGAATATAAAAAATATTTGCCCATGGTTATGTTATGACAATTAAGAAAATATCATAGAAATTTGATTTATTTATAATTTTATAAGAAACTACTTTGAATTCGGATCATTTTTCCGAATTTGCCAATATAGGGCTAGTATTATAAAGAGTGGTTCAGAATATATGCGCATTTATGTATCTTTATCTCAGTCAATGAAAGCAATAGTTTTTCTACTAGTTCTACTTTTTATTTTACTACAGCAAATGTTGAAACTAGCTCCCATTAATCATTGCACAATGCCAAATTCCATGTGAAAAAATCCGCTTGAATGGCCACCATGCTCTCCTGACTTTACTCCACTAGATGTTTTTGGGAGGGTTATCTAAAAACCAAAGTGTACGTAAACTGACCAGGTACTATCGAAGCATTGAAAGATTGTATCAGAAAAGTAGTTCGAAACATAACACCAGATAATATTCAAAATGTAGTCCATGAATTGGAACATAAAATCGGGCATTGTGCAACGGCTAATGGAGCCCACTTTCCTCATTTGCTATAATTTAATAAAAAGTAGTACTAGTATTAGAACTGACAAAAGAAGTATGTATAACATATCTTTAATCTCAACTTCAATCTCAATCTCTTCATCACAATAAAATATACACTACAGACAACACACGTAATATATAATTATCAAATAATGGCGTTGGACCCAGGCTCAAAAACTCTGCCATATTTACCAGGGTATTTCAGAGGAAACGAATCAACGCTTATTATATAGCCTGATGAGGTCAAAGAGATTCTGTAGAGCTCCATCAGTTGATCATCATCCAAGTGATTGCCGTGTTCTGAGCTATTAAAATTAGATCCCTCAAGGTGAGCTTCCATTTCTATTAAAATGGCCATTTCCGTATCTAGTCCTCGTAATATTTTAGTTATTATCAATTTTCAGCTAAATTCATGCAGGGAGGGGCCTGTTCCAGTGAGTTTTTGGTTAATTAGAGTTACCAGTGCTGTGAAAATGGAGGCTCTAAAACGTCCACTTTGGTTTGTGTAGTGGACGTACCATTCTTCAAATAGAATATTAAATCAACTGTTTCTTTTCTATGTTATACAAAGATAATGATAATAAGATATTAAACATCTCAACCACGACAAAGCAAAGGTTCGATAAAATTTCCGGGTTAGGTTTTCTCGTCTCCTGACATCGCTGATTGACATCCTCCTGTGGCCTTGGTTGTAAAAATATGCAGACTTTAAATAAATAAAATAAAAATTGGTACATGTAGTTAATGAATCATGATAACTTCTGTATTATGATTTTATAATCTACACCGATGTGTAGGTACCTATTTGTGATTTTTTTAGTATATTTTTGATATTATTTATTGGCTTATTTGACTGTTTACATCTTTCTTTATATAGGAATTAAGCTAAAAAGTTAACTAAGAGATAAATTATTAATGAAATTATGGTTCAATAAAGTTTTAACTTTCCTTGTCACCTATAACCTACGTATTCAAAGGAATAACCTTATTATTTTTAAGATATGTCGCAAACAACTACTTTACGTGCAGTATGCCCCGAAATTAATAATAACTTATAATTTATCTCTTAGTTTACTTTTTGGCTTAATTCCTATATAAAGAAAGATGTAAACCTATTTGTGTTGTTTTAAATCATGTTTTTTAATTTAACATTTTCTAGATGTTTTACTCGAAACCCAGGAATGGCTTGACTTACCTGTAAACCGCTGGTGTTTACCTACTATATTTTTAGGTATTTATCTGCCTCATATAGACATATGTGTGCTGTGCCCTCCAAATATGGGCAAATTTAGAAAACAAGAATGAGCTGATTCACCACCTTAAGATAATAAACACTGTAAATCTCTTGTTATTCTGGATAATATATAGTGGTACCTGATGTTAATATGGCTGTAAATAAAAATATAAGGTCAGCCCTGTAGTAAAAGATTGTTTTAATTTCTCACAAATTCTGCGGTCAAGTTATTGAAAAATATGTGTAAACTGACTATCTTTAAAATATATTAGCACATCTTCGGTTTCTAATAATTTTTTGTTGTTAGCATAGTCTGTTAATTAGTTTGTCGTTCATTAGGTATAGTTAAAACTTACTAAAGCGGGGGCAGTGTTTTAATACGGGGTCTTTAAACTATATGAATAATGTTTCGTAATATTTTTTAAAGTATATGGCTCTATCTCGCCCACATTATTCAACATACAGAATATTTAAGTTAAAAATAAAAAGAATATATTTTGGTTATTTTTATTTATCCAATAATTCAACAAAAATTCTGAAACCCGTAATTCTGAGAATCTCCGTTGTCATGTAGTGTGGTCTTGATGAATGATTGAAATGATTATAATAAAATTTCAAGGAAATACAAAGAGTTCTTATCGTACAAACATTCTACGGACGAAGAGTTAAGGATCAACTCGAAACGTTTAGAAAAAAGCTAGTTAAGTGTTTAATTTCCTTTAAATTTTATTATAACTATTTTATTTAGACATTTTTCAAAATATGACGTATAATATTATAGAATTTTGTATAAAACTGAAAAACCTCTCATGAAATTTAGTTAATATATATGAAATATTATTTTATCACTATACATTATACACTATAGTTTTTTGTGGCAAACTTTAGAAGTTTACCTTGATACTGCACTTTGAATATTTAATTTGTATGCTTCTGGTTTTTGCTTTTTGTCATTTTACAGGTGGTGTAATCCCAGAAGAAACTATGAATCATTTCAAAGACCAATCAAGTTAGCCTTGACATTTTTCAGCCATTATTTTGGTCCCCTGATTGCGCAACATTGCCCCCATTTAATGGACTTCATATCTCTTATCATTTCTGAGATCCCCATGCATAACCCGAATTATCACTTAACTAAAATAATAAAAGCCATACTTACTTAATATTCATATAAATTACGACGAGCGAAAAATGTGGGATTTCTTCTTTCGTTTTGTGTTACGACTAACTACAAGGCATTAGCACCAGATGCGATAAAAACTTTATTTGCCAAGAAACCTGAACTTTCACTACGTCTCCAAGACCTAGGACAAAGTTTTCTTTGTTGCCCTGGTCATGAATGTTTGGTTTATATATGTGATAAATTGTGTTTATTTTTCGTTGACCTAGGCCAACTACAAATATGTAGACGCCGGCATCGGAACTATCTAAAGTAACTAAGCAATTAGAAATACATTTGTCTCCATTTGGAGATATATTTTTTCTATTTTCGTCATACATTGATGCATTGTTTATGTTATTTACAGACGTATGTTTAAATATTATCGCAATGATTTTGGTAATGTGTGTTTTGGTATTTAGAAATCAATTTGAAACGTCGAATTTTAGATTATCGAGAATAGATTAGTAGGGTTAGTTAAAAAAATACATTTTTGTGGCCTGAAAATATAACAACCTATCAAATCAATCAAGTACCAACTTTGATTTCCGTTGAAGGTAAAAGTAAGGAACGACGTCCTGTATTTTTTTTTTAATTTATGGCCTGTCAATGTACGTAAAACTGTTATAATTAGAGATAAAGTATATTACACATAGATACATATTAGTACATTTCTGTACGTACATACAATACCTTTGCGAAGGCAAAATAAAAAAGTTGTAAGAAAAGTGATAAGAAAAGTAAATCGATTCATAATTTTAAAATTCCCGGGAATTTTATGTGATAAGTAGGTACTTTATAAAAGCAAGAACATTGCCAACTATCACGTTACCTTCTTTGCAAGGTACTTCTGAAACAAACGTCCTATCCTAACTATAAAATTCCGACGAGGAGTAATGGACACGAATCTACGATCTCCATTAAAGTTTAAACTATAACAATATCACTAAATAAACCTGAAAGCTTAAGTGCAACTACTCGGAGTTTTACACGACTCGTAAAAAGCGCAAGTGATTCAAGTGGCTTCGGTGCTAAATTGCGGAAAAGTTTTAAAATTATGTATGTATAAATATTATAATAGATAAGACATTGAACCCTAGGCCTTTATGTTTCTAACCGCGTCACCGCAATAGAGAGGATACTACATGGTGGTCATCGCATCATTGGAGACTTGCCAGGGGACTTAGTTGGGATAAATAAAAGAATCCTATTGGTTTAGAAGAGAACCAGTAGAAAGCAGTAACTAAGATATATTTAAGATATAAAACGGGCTGACAAAATCTTTGGAAGGTTTATACTTACCCACTATTCGAAGTAGAACAACTTGACCAGGCCAGGCCAGCTCTAGGCCAGGCCCTTCTTGTAGCTTCTCATCATCTGTAGCTTCAAAAAGATATATGAAATGCCCTAAAAAAATTAATCCTACTTAATCCGCAATGGAAAATCTAAGAGTAAACATTTGGTATGGTCTAATTATGTCAATTAATGAAGAGGAACTGGTAACCACATATTAACTACAGATGAGCAAGCTACTGTAAATTTTTAGTCCTCAAGAGAGAAAGCCTACAACTTTTCTCTTGCAGATGGCTCTGTGTTCGGTACAGCAAGACATCGGTATTATAGCGGACTATAATAACGACGCAGTATTTAATGAAAGGAAAATCACTTCTTAGTAAACTTAGATTTACAGCTTTTTCTTGTAAAATAACTATTAATAAGACAATTTTTAATGGAGGAATTTTGGAGCCACTCCGGCAGGGCCGCCGCTAAGGTGTTGGCCGCCCGTGTGCAACTCATTATTTGCCCCCCCCCCCCTTTCTATCTAGGTACAAATAATTAACAAAATGTATAAAAGTTGCATAGTTACTTTTTTTACATACGTATCAATAGTAATTAGTAAATAAGTAAATACTCACTTAAAAAATTAAAGTAATATCCAACACAGCCAAATCTAGGAAGTCTCCACATTAAAGTACAAAAGTCCATTAAAATAAAATATAACTAAATAACATAAAAAGTAATTAAAAACGAACTTTTCAGACTTTGGTTTCGGAAAACTTTTTGACAATGTTTTTAATATCCAATGTTATTTTCTTCCCTGCTTTTCATCAAAAATGATGCTAGTGGACCGCAAAGTTTTATTTTCTTCTCAGTTTTTGCCTCTTTTTTTCTGTCTATATTGAAAACCCGAGTCGTTTCGTTTTTTTTTTCTTTTGAACATTTTAAAGTAATCACAAAAAATTTCAAAACAGCGCGAATATAACAAAATAAGGCAAAAATCACTTTACTTAATATTGTTTTTCTTGTTTATCCAAACCGTAACCCGTGCCCGTGAATAATAATATTTTTGAAAATACTAATAATAAATTATTGCTCTATTCGCGACGGTCGCGTAAACACAATTATACATATCTATCAACTATCAACGTACTGTTTAAACCAAACAGCAAACCAGTTGCCGGTAAATAGGGAACTAAAAATTAAAAGAAAGATGAGAACATATTTCCATTCCTTATGTTCAAAACTACAGTTCGACGTATCCATCCCCCATTATATAAAGAAAAACATTTAAAAGCCAAAAGCCGCGAGCCGCCTCAGATAAAAAAGTGAAATTTATTGCTAAGTTTATTTACAAGAGCTGATAATGAACATTGCGCAGCGACGAAAAATAATTTGTCATATTAGCAAAATGGCAGTTTCAAAGCTAGATACTATACAACAATATTTCTGTTCGGATTAGGATGAAAGAAAGAAATTAATATATTACGGCTGTCGTTAACTTAATACAAGGACTAAAATAATGGGGTTTCAGCCAGTCAAAATAAGAAAATATTTAATTTCTTTTTAAAAAAAACCAGGCTTTCGCTCAAATTTTTGAGCTTCATCAGGGCTTTAATGTTATCAGAGGGGTCTCTTTGGCCGCCCCTATTATTGGCCGCCCGTGTGCGGCGCACACTTCGCACACATGGAAACGGCGGCCCTGCACTCCGGTTTAGAGGAGCCACCCCGTATATTCCTATTTGCTCGTGACATATACCAGTTTAATAAACTTAACTGCATCGTAAAACTTACAATTTGAAGTGCACCATGCACCTCGATGTGCACCAGCTTGGCAAACAGACTATCTCTATTTACCGGTTGGTTTGGCCAATGGAGCGTTTCTATCGCTCGAGACGACAAGAAAAACACTTCTTGAAATCGATTATGAGCGCAGCGGTTCAAGGTCGCGCGTTTTGGCAAAATTTTCGCACCTAAGTGTTAACTTAGTGGACCAGTGTGTTATTAGGTTGTACAGTACCAGGCAAAAGTATAATATGAAACTTACAAATTATTTAAGTATAATATTCTTTTGATTTCGGTCTTTTACATTTAATTTTGGTACTTGTTGAAATTATTTTGTTAAAGGTATTCTAGAGGAAATAGGGATTTATATTTTTCCTTTATACAACTTATGGTACTTCATTTTACAGAAAATTGTAGATTACTTATTACTTATTAATTTAATTTACAGAGCGAATTGGTGATTTACGATTCTGATCTATTATGAAAATATTGAGGAAAATACTCAGAAATTAAATCTTTCATATACAAAAGTTACAATACATCAATTATGTTGGACATTTAAAGATATCAGAACGAAAAATTAGTCATAAGCTTAATGTCTAAGTTAATATATTATGTTTTCCTATTTAGAAAATATCTGATGTTATCATTGAATTATATCAACGTTTTAAGAAATATCTGATAATTTGTATATCGCAGATTTTTCTTTGGTACCTAGATTTCTTGAAAAATAGTGAAAAGTTCATAACTTCTATAACTATCTGAACCAAATTCATCTTTTGATTAACGCATCTAAGCGGCGTTACTTACTTTTTGGAGCTCTGATTTTTATTGGAGATACCGCCAGAATCAGTTTCTATAGACTGCAATTTCCTCAACAACCAACCTTTTTACGAGTATTATTATAATCCAGTAGTTCTATCGTCGGAATCAGAAACACCATTAAGAAACCAACCGTTTTACTTTTGACTGGTACTGTAGACCGAGTAACATTGAAACATACAACACAATATCTTTCAGAATATTAAACATATATCCTAAAATTGACATTGAATTCTTGTTATTGTGAGTTCAAAATCCTCATACTTCGACACTGCTAATTACTTTGAACGTTGAGTAATACTCCGCGTTTATTTTGGCAGTACTTTCACTGTTCAGCTTAGCTATTAAAGAAAATGAATAGACGTTTTATTTCGAGATGCAATAGCAGAAACTGCGACCTTTGAAAGTTGAATAAAAAACGAAGAGGCTTGATTTATGAAGTGAAATGCAGTTGATGTTTATCCTCCTGCTATTAAACTGTTTATTAATGATGTTGGTAGTCTTATTTAATCCACTGTGCTTTTTTGTTAAATATTTTTATGTCAGTGTGTTATTTATATCTACACACGTACACACTAACATACATTGCCCCTGGAGACGAAGGCGGAGATATAGACAATGTATATTTTAGTTGTAAATAGACTACTTGATTCAGATGATAGCCGATGTCTTGGTATATGAAAACTTTGCCTGTTTTTTGAGACTTATTTAACTATAATAGTGCCTTAATTTAACCGATTTTATTAGTTCTACAATGCAGGGGAGTGGAATTATGGGCTGAAAGTTAGGAAATATCTGCTAGCTGATACGACTTGGAATTCAAATCTAATGGAAATATTCTAAAACACATAATTTGCGAACAAAAAATGAAAACTCATTTTTCTCTAAGAAGGATAGCTTTTTGATTCATTCCTTTTCGTCATTAGAATAGGTATACGCAATATACTCTAAAAGGCATACTGACTAAAATCACAACCAAAAATCTGTCACTAACTGCAGATCTATAATTTCTTCAAGATGCCAATAAGAAATTATTTCATGGTTGTACTGTTTGTACAAATTTTTTGGTGTATAATCCAGTGGTGTGCCTAATTTTTTGCTCGGAGCCAGTATTTGAGTTGCAAGAGCTAGTTGAATTTTTACATTGAATTTTATACATTTTTGGAAAACGTAAAATGTCCTGTTTTGAATAAGTCATAACTAACAACGAAT
Source organism: Pogonocherus hispidulus (assembly GCA_963924545.1). Lineage (NCBI taxonomy): Eukaryota > Metazoa > Arthropoda > Insecta > Coleoptera > Cerambycidae > Pogonocherus > Pogonocherus hispidulus. Next base: position 41,564,124 of record OZ004698.1, on the reverse strand, counting down.
TCCATTCCTTCAGATGATGTAAAATATAAATTGTTTTTAACAGTGTTACGAATTACGATAATATGAAAATAATATACCTATATTATTTTCATATTACATCATATTTTATCATTGAAGATGATAAAATACATGTTTTTTTTGGCCATTGACCGACATACATAAATTACGGGTTAATCATATTAAAACCAAAACAATTATAGGAGTTTTATTTGAAGGAGATGCCGAAAACAACTACTCCACAGACCATATGCCTCGACTGGTGTTGTATTACTCCGGCATCTCCATTAAAGTCACCACATCTTTCATCGAGACCATGCAACCCCAAGATACTGACCGGTTTCGCACTTATTCAGTGCTTATCAGAGTGCCGTATGTAGCAGACTCGATGAACGATGCTACGCATGACTCCCTAAAGACATCACTGATGTAGTTTTTCACATAACACCAAAACACAATATTGCACTTGACGCGCGTTTCGCCAATCATATTGGCATCATCTGGAGATGATTAAAACTCAGTTTTAATCATTTAATCAGTTTTGGTGTTACGTGGAAAACTACGTCAGTGATATCTTCACACCAAATGTTCCAATCCTCTTCAAGATCCCTAAAGACAGTCGTTACTAGTTACATAGTACGTGGAGTAGTTGTTTTCGGCATCTTCTTCAAATAAATAAGTAGGATCGTCTTTCTTAAGACGATAGCGGTCAAACCTACAATATCTACAGAAAAGCAGGTCACTATCTGTCTGACAATTAGACAATAATTGTCAGACAGATAGTAGCATAAACCGGAAGAGGGCACTGCAATGCATCTCATCACTACTAATTATAAGAATGTTATAGTATTAAGTCAGGCAGACTTCTAGGTACTTTGTGTACCTGTATTACAGTGGACGGAAAATTCATTATAGCAGGAACGTTTCGAACATTCACGTCAAACAGGAACCATTAATGAAAACGAGCAGAGGTGAATCAGATTCAACGGGTTCGAAAAATATGTAAATAACGAATCTCACTGACTGACAAACAATGACGCTTTTAAACTAAATGCCGCTCGTATATGATTATGATTTAAGACATGTGTTGAAAGTTTCTATCGTCGTGGCGGTTGACATCCAAATATGATTGCTGCACTGGCCAGCGTGGGTAAACATATATATCCTTGTCGTATTTTGTTCTCTAACATAAACCACAAACTAATACAAACAATTTATTTGTTACCCATATTTTGAGATTTTAGTGATTGTTCTTAGTTTGGCTTAACACATATTACAAAACTCGCGTGAGTATCAACTTTAGTAAGTGTTTGTAATTTAATAAAAAGCTTAAGAATAATTATATTAAAAGACAAATACAAATTAGATATTTTAAGCACTTTTTCTATTTAAAAAACATTACAAGAATAGCAACAACAAACGCAGTTATATCTATCAACTTATGCACCAAGAATATTGTATTGTTCCTTTAACGTACATACAATTTAGTAATTGATTTAGGCAATTGAAAGATGACGATCAGCGACGTATTTGATTATTCGTATTTTTCCTCCTATTTATCACAGTAGACATAGATGGACTATTAAAATATTAAAATAATATATCAAAGACCATACTTCTTGGGATTATATAATTATTATCATAGAATTATTCTACTTAGACTTATTAGAAGGGATACAAGTATCAAGTTTTAATATCTCTGTCTGTTTTCAAATATAATTGGGGGGAAATTGAAAAACAACATAAATGAAACAGAGCCAAACACTCTTATGAAAATAATTTTTCGCAAAACCTTGTCGACATATTTAAGTCCGAATTTAACACCCCTAACATTAACCCTCTAAGCGGGGTTGACACCCCCTCAAAAATTTCAAATAGCATAGGGGTTCGAGTGATACACCATCGGAAAGGGTTTTTAATTCTCTATACGTTCACGTTTGATTTTTGAAATTTGATTGATCCGTTTGGAAGATACAGCGTATAAAATGAAAAACATTCGGATTTCTTTTTAACAACTTTTAATGTTCGCAATAGCACAGATTCGTCCGAAAATGGTTAAATTATCTAGTAGTTAACTAAAAATAGTAACCAGCTACAATAAATGTTCGAATTGATGACCCTTAACTTCCAAATACTAATATGTCTTGTCAAAAACGTTGCCTTACATTTGCCAGCATGTCAGGAGTTATTTGTTGGCATTCACTCACATTACGTTGACATAAGATTTCTAGAGAAGCCGGTTCTGGTGCATAAACTTTACTTTTTAGATGTCCCCACAAGAAAAAATCAATTAGGGACAAATCGGGAGACTGTGCTGGCCATTCAGTTAATCCTCTTCGTCCAATCCACTGCCCCGGAAGAGTACGATCTAAATATTGACGCTCAGGAAGAGCATAATGTGGTGGAGCTCCGTCTTGAAAGACCAATTGCTCTTCTAACTAGTTTTCATCATTTTCTATTATGTCAGTTAGGGCCGGGACAACAGCGTCATGTAGCAATTGTAGATAAAGTTCTTCAGTTAAACTGCCGGGTAGAAAAAAGACCCTACTATTCTATTTCCGAAAATTTCAGCCCAGACATTTAATTTTTGAGGATGTTGGGTATGGAAAATTCTTGGATTTGAGTGTGCCTAATAACGAAAATTGTGATTATGTCAACCCTTTCAGCAACTGAATAGGAGGTCATAATTATTTTGATTGAAAGGAATGCAAGATAAGAAACTACCAAGAAATTTCACGTTTCGTTTCATAAGTGATTGCGTGTGATGTTCTAGTTTATTAAAAATTAATTTTCCTTTTTTAGAATAAGTATACAAACTAGAAACTGACATATGACGGTCTTTCATACTTCAAATTCTGACATTTTGGTCCACTATCTGTCCTTACTAGTGAGTAGTTAACATAATTTAACCATTTTCAGACGAATCTGTGCTGTTGCGAACATTAAAAGTCGTTAAAAAATAAATCCGAATGTTTTTCATTTTACACCCTGTACCTCCCAAAAAGATCGATCAAATTTCAAATATCAAACTTGGACCTATAGAGAATTGAAAGCCCTTTCCGATGATGTACCATTCGACCCCCTATTCCATTTGAAATTTTTGAGGGGGTGTCAACTCCTGTTATGGGGTTGATGTTAGGGGTATTAAATTCGGCATAAAATATTTCCCCCTCCCAAACAAAATCGACAGGTTTTGCGTTTTTTGGGAAAAATTATTTTCCTATGTGTTATTGGCTCTGTTCCGTTTTCGTTGGCCCACCCTGTATACAAACCGCATTAAGTTCAGGGTGATACAAATACAAACTGGTGTCATGACTTTAGCAATATAGAAATTAACTGTTTAATAGTTTTTTATTGTTTCTGTTATTTTAAAGTTGGGGCCTACTCCTACCAGGAGATGTGCAACCCCCAACCTGGAAATTTTCTACACTTTTGTAGCAGCCTACGGATTTTTTTACTTGTCTATCGTCGCATAGACAAGGAGCCCCTTGCTTTACGTCCTATCCGAGAGATCCAATTAGGCAATAGTATGTTAAATAACGAATATTACTCGTTGTAAACGAGTAAACAAGGATAAGTTACGAGTTCGTACGAATAAACAGTTAAGTAATTTACTTAACTTTGAATAATTTGCACTAAGTAGGTAGATATATATTATAAAATATACTAGAAAAATTATTTATTAGTACTTATATGATAATTGTGTTAACTAACTGACATATTTTTGACCTAGGAAGATGATTTGAAAATTGTTTTAGACACTGTTCCTTAAATAAATTTTTATCTTGTTTGAAATAGGGCAACTGACAAATTTTAGTTTGATATATCAATTTGTGATATTGTTGTGTAATCATTGAATTGCAGACGCGCAATTGTTTTTAAAAAAAAAAAGTTCTAGCACATTACTTAAAAGTGAAAAAACCGCTGGCAATACTAATTTTTCTTTCTTTTGACCAAACTAAATTACCTATTAAATTAATAACAGTCTAGAGCTACAACTATTCTAGAAATCGTACTCTAAAATACTTAACTGACGCCTAGATATCAAATGCTCAATACTGAAATACTTAGAAAGGATGTAGCTGACAAAGTTATTAGAAACACCGAGTGATGCGGAGTATCCTGCTGAACATGACTGTAACTGCTTGTAGCCTGAAAATATGAACGTAACGACCGTGAGGCATTCGTCCATCAGCTACGTACTCAAATAAACAGGAGCTAAGTAGCGTTTTCTATGCCGAGTATATTAATATTCAGTGAATGGATCGCACTATCTGGGTGGTTGAAATAAATAAATGACTGCGTATCATTCCGCATAAAAGTGATAGTAGAATCTGAATTCTGAATGAATGGTGAGCGCGGTAAAAATATTTTCCCAAGGGCAGCGCAGTATCTTAATAACAAGCGTTTGCCGCCAACTGGGGAATAACTTGCACTTTACATAGCAATGTGAGGAATGTGCAGACTGCCATTTCATGTTTCCGGTCTGCCATTAGAAGAATAACGAGGCTATCAGATCAGTCGTGCATCGAGCAAAGCTGTGGAGAACTTAGAGGCACACCTTTTCAATTTACCTTGTCATTAGAATGCAGAATCTACGAGTGTGAATTGTGACGAAAATATCAACTTTTTGAATAAATGAAGACAGCACTTGACTTCCCATCACAGCACATCAAGATTAGAAAGAAAATAAAATTTGAAAATGTAGAAAAATAAAGAAACATGCATTGGCGGCGCGGAATCGTGGTGGCGGGTTGTCGAAAGGGGTGGCGCTCCCCTGAGCAAAGCTCAAGTGAGCGAGGTAGCTCTGACGAGTATTATTGACGAGTTGTCACTGAGATGACTCAAAAAGAGTCAACAAGAGCTTTTACAATTTTATGTAATTTTGACACTGACACCTTAAATGACCCTGTACGACCTGTCTTAATACCGAGGTTCGTAATGAAATATGTATTTTAGTAAACACTTTACTATATTTTGAACATCTGAGATGTCTGGAAGACCTATATAACGTCACAATTGTCACAAGTTTTTTAATGATCACTAGATAGGTACTATTTTAAATATGTTTTTAGTTTTAATAGATATTTTTTGGGTAACGACTATTTTCTGAGTCGTATACATTTTGACATTTGTGAGTATAGTAATTATTACTATAATAATAATTATGCTAAATGTGTATATATACAGAGTGGTTCTAAATATATGCGAAACATATCAGGAGGTGGTTCCTTGGCTAAAATTAAGGGAAGTTTCATTTATAAACTTATGTCCTTAACCTCCCTAGTTATACCCCCTCCAAAGGGCAAGGTTGAAGTTCATTTTTATTTTGTACCGAAAATATGGGAGACGTAATATACTTCCAAAAGAAATTTTACAGATACTACCGCTTAGAACATTTTTTATTTTACATACTTACTTGAAAATTGTAAATTTTACCAAAAAAGTGAATTAGGCAATTGGGCTAGAAAGAGATTGGGCTTTCCTAGGCATATTTAAAAAAAAATCTCGCCCCTATAAAAATTTCTAATAAAAAGTAAGAGAGAGCTGCAAATTTTACCCTTTACAAAGCCTTTCCAAAGCTAGTCGCCCTTTTTTCACCCTTGTATTACACCGAAAACAAAAGAAAGGTTGAAGTAATATCTGTAAGAAGCCTATACGTAAGTACAGTATATGTCCTCCAAATTTTACCTTTGTATCCCTTCCCAATTTTTGAAATAAAATAAATATAAACTCGAATTTCAAATCTACCATATATGGGTATAACTCCGAAGGCGGGAGGGGTGGTTAGGACATGCATTTATGTAGAAAACTCCCCTTAATTTTAGCTGAAACAACCTTCTGAAATTTTTCGCATATAGGTATTTAGTATCACCCGCCTGTATAATACCCAATAAATTTAGAACCCTATTCTGTTTGGTCATTTTACTGGGATATTTTTCATATTATTTTCTAGCTTCTTTAATTATTTACATATTTATTTAGGTTTTCAGACAGGAGAATAGATTAATAGATATAGATATAAAAAATTAACTTATTCAGTCATAATTTTATAATTTTATTAATAATACGTAATATGTATATGACTCTTAAAGTTTTTTAATGTTAAAATAAGCAGTTTTATTCTGTCGTTAAATGTTGAATACAATATAAAAGAAATAAAACATTTTCATGAATACTTATTATTTAAATCAAGTAGGTAGGTACATAACTATACAAGTTAATGCCCTTTTATCAAGCAAATTGTTATTCATTAAAATATTGCATGATGTGGAACGTGGAACTCCATTAATAAATTTCAACGTGCACTTCAAGCGTGACAAACCACTCTGCTATGCATCAGTTTTCGTATTTTTAAATTTAATACACAATGTTATTTCGGCGACATTCTTCCTGAATCTAGGTTAAGTCTTAACGATGTGTTATAATATAAAAAGGACTAGGTCTTACTGTTGTTCAGATTATACTGTTTTCTAACATTTTATTTACAGTTCAGTTATGAAAGAGTTGGAACCTGATTTTTATACTTACTACCAAGTTTGAAGTCTCACCATGCATGATTAAAAATTTACTTTCTTCGCCTAAGGAATCGTTCATAAAATACAAGATGACAGAATACAGATAAGGCACGATTTGGTTGGGAATTCTATAGGAAAGTGTCATTGTTCACTATTAAGCGACTGTGTTCATTCTGCTGACATGGCTTTGAAAATAGTATTTTTTTTTTAAAAACTGTATTATTTAGTAAAATATTCTGATACCTTGTATATTATGGAGTATTTCAGGTGCCCTTAAAATGTCCGAATATATTTGAAAGTTGAGTCTAGAATTTCTTCCATCTGTCTCTTGTGATCATCTTCAGGTAGCAAAATATTTTGCATGCTTGTTCTTACGCGACATATAATGGAACGTATACACTGCAAGTAAATACATTTACAAAATTGCGCAATGTTGTTTATACAGGGTGGGCCATTAGTGCCTATGCGGACCATACCACCTATACCGTTAAAGTTATAATAATAATTTTTGGTACGAAGTTAGATGCCAGTGGCGTGCATATTTTAAAATTATTTTGGCACATACAAGGTGTTTAATATCAAAATGCCATACCGAACATACATTTTTTTAAATAGAACACCCTATATATTTTCAGAGTTTTGAATTAAGCGTACTTTTCTGAACAATTTAATATAGCACTTAGTATATCTAAATTTACACATGGCGACGTTGTTGAAAGTTTTCTATGAAAAAGGTCGCTACTTCGCATTATTGTAGCTCTCCATTTAAATGAGATATAACTTCCATTTTCTCATAAGATAAATTAAGGATATGTCTTTATTCAAGAAAATATAACGATTTAACAAAAAGTTACATTTGCTATACAGGGTGATACATTTCGCATATCGTAATTTTACTTCAAAATTTTAAATGGAACACCCTGTATATTATGTCATGTCGTCTTAAAGAGCTCCTTTTAAGCTTTCTAACGATACCATACTTGGAGGGCTTAAATAAATTTTATTTGTTGAAAAAAAGGTTTGAAACTTGAAGAACCGTTGAAATTAAGATAAGTTGTAAAAAGATAATTGAATAAAAAGTTTATAGTGGCAGTTTATTATTAGTCTTATTGTTAATAACAAATTGTGAGTCACACTTAATAAAAAAATAATTCAAATTTTAATAAATAACGAAAATAACCATGTCTTCGTGGTTGGTTGTAAATTGTAAAGACAAATTATTATTAATAGGGATACCTACCTACTATACTCTTATATAGGGTGCTTTGAAAACAAAATTGAAAAGTGGCTTGGGGAACTGCCACTGTCATTATTAATGTTTCTATTGTGTTGGTTTTATTGTATCAGTCAGTATTAGAGGAAATATTCAATCTACCCATATTATCGAAATTGAATTTTACTAAAGAAGAAAGGCTAGACATGATATTAGTTCTCGGAGTGATACAAAACTTGGTTTTATTGTATCAGTCAGTATTCCGAGTATTGTATCACTCCGAGAACTAATATCATATCTAGCCTTTCTTCTTTAGTAAAATTCAATTTCGATAATATGGGTAGATTGAATATTTCCTCTAATACTGACTGATACAATAAAACCAACACAATAGAAACATTAATAATGACAGTGGCAGTTCACCAAGCCACTTTTCAATTTTGTTTTCAAAGCAGCCTATATAAGAGTATAGTAGGTATCCCTATTAATAATAATTTATCTTTATAATTTACAACCAACCACGAGGACATTGTTATTTTCGTTATTTATTAAAATTTGAATTATTTTTTTATTAAGCGTGACTCACAATTTGTTATTAACAATAAGACTAATAATAAACTGCCAGTATAAACTTTTTCTTCAATTATTTTTTTACAACTTATCTTAATTTCAACGGTTCTGCAAGTTTCAAACCTTTTTTTAACAAATAAATTTTATTTGAGCCCACCAAGTATGGTATTATTAGAAAGCTGAAAAGGAGCTCTTTAAGACGACATGATAATATACAGGGTGTTCCATTTAAAATTTTGAAGTAAAATTACGATATGCGAAATGTATCACCCTGTATAGCAAATGTAACTTTTGTTTAAATAGTTATATTTTCTTGAATAAAGACATGTTCTTAATGTATCGTATGAGATACATATCTCATTTAAATGGAGAGCTACAATAACGCGAAGTAGCGACCTTTTTCATAGAAAACTTTCAACAACGTCGCCACGTGTAAATTTAGATATACTAAGTGCTATATTAAATTGTTCAGAAAAGTACGCAGGCACGAGTTTCTCTCGTTCAGTGATCAGCTAAGTGTATGAATATTTAAAAATAAAAATGAGACTCTACTGGCCTTTTAATTTCTTAAATTGTTTACAAATGATCCAATAATTTGTGGAAGTCTCCACTAAGTTTCATGTAATTAACCCTCAATAATAATATTAATAATAATAGTAATAATAAAAATAAAAATAATAGATAAATAATAATAATAATAATAATAATAATAATAAAAACACGAAGTGCGAGCCCAAATATTACTGATCCCATGGTGTGCTGGTATTACCACCTCTATGGATTATCGAGATTACAAAGAAGACCGACCGGAACAATAATATTATTAATAAAGTAGTATGGCATTCTGAAAGTTCTATGAAATATAAAATACCAGTAACTAGACCATTTTCATCAATAAATAATTATTGTTATTTTTCCTACAGATTTCACCACCTTTATGAGTCGATACTCGTTTATATGAACATTTATTCTTCCTAATTCCTTGTAGCTACGAAATGTAATTTTAAATAATTTCGTACATATCTACAATTACTCAGAAAGGACCAAAATTTATTTATTCTACTTTTTCGTGATATTTGGAACCAATTATAACTGTTTTTAATATTAAAGTTAGACATGAACCAAAAGTCTATATACGTACTACAGCAAAATGTAATAAATTAAAAATATGTACAAAAAACTATTAACCATGAAATAGTCAATGAAATTCAACATGATTCTTAAAAACAGTTTAATAAAAAATATAAATAGGTACCGTAATTGAAATTTCTGTATTAGCTACCCCCTTAAATATTTCAGACATATATATTATCTACACACAAATATAAATAATTAAACACCATGTATTATTCCCAATAACTTATTCACCTCATCGATCATCAACTGATGATTGTCTAGCAAGTGTCTATAATTTTTCCATAGAATCCGATGGCGTTTGGTGGTTTCCGTTTGAGAAACTTAAACGCATCGCTCAAGGCGCTGTCTATAGATAGGGTTGACAAGGACATGCATGTATTATCTATAAAGGGGTAGTAAGGAAAGGACCAAAAATAAGTTTAAAATAGTCTCATTGTAAACAAATACGTAACTAAAACTTCTGGCATGTTGATATATTTTGTATGCATTAGAGTAAAAAAATATTAAAATCAGTTTTAATCATCTCCAGATGATGCCAACTTGGTTGGCGAAACTCACGTCGAGTGCAGTGTAGTGTTTTGGTGTTGTGTGGAAAATTACGTCAGTTTTAACAAAATTCAACATTTTTACATGAAACAATACTTTACATGAGACAGTATGGATGTTATGATCAATATGAGAGATGGATGTTACTTTGACATGTTTGATTTACCTACTTGTGTGTTATGCCATCTATGTACTTGTATAAATAAATACTGCACGTGACTATTCCATAATAATTGTGCTAAATAGAAATATGGAATGTCTTTAGGACCATATTGAATGGATGAATCCTAAAACTCCATTGGTACATTTTCACCACATAACTTAAACATTTATTTGTTATAATCTCTTCGTTTCAATCCTAGTAATTTCCTGAAGTATTTATCCTCATGGTCAAATATGACATTTGATAGTATAATATTCTTTCTGTTGAGAAAGACAACTGTTGTTAGAATATCACTAAATATATACTCCAATCCTTTATGATTAATGTGAAAAAATCTGGTTACTGTGAATGCGAGTTTCATTTTGTGAAATTAAATTCATATTCTGTTCCAACAGACTTCTCATAGCTTCTTCGAGCATAAATGTATGGAGCAAGAAGCAATCTTACATTTGGTGTTTTGTTGCTTTTCGGTTAGCATAATTGTAAGAGTCAAATCGTATGAGAAATTTTGCCTATTATTTATATTATCTGTAGAATCGATATAATCTTGCCCGATTTGGTAAGCCAATAGGATTGCTAGTATCTCCCAGCTGAGTATTGTTATTCGCCAAAGGCTTCATATTCGCCTTTGTATGTCATATTCATAAAATATGAAAAATGATTGATATATTGATATACTGTATACAAGATGATATATTAAAATATATCTCTCTGTCACTGATTATTTGGCTTGAATGGTTCTACCATTCAAGCCAAATAATAGGTATGTGTTCGTATCTTTGATACCTACGATTGTTTTGATCCAACAATAATTATGGAAAAATATATTCCTCTTTTTATTTAAAAGACAATTGCCTTTTCAGTTAAACTAGTAGCAGAAGTTATTCAATACTTCAAAAAAGGAGATTATTTGCAGATAATAAATACTAACAAGTTAGCAAAAAGCGCAATAGGGTTAAAATGCAATTAATTATATACTCATAATATTTACATTTATTTACTCATATCTTTCCCTACCTATTAGCCTTTGTCATGGAAGTATGAAGGCGTGCATGAAATGACGGTAAAATTGATTTTGTTCTCTTCCAAATTTGGCATTTATTAGCCACTTAGTCGCAGGTTTGCATGTCGCATTCGAAAACGAACTGCAGTTACCCCAGTCTCCCCCACCCACAGCTGCATCCAGAGTGCACTGGCCAGGACAATGGACCTGGTGTGTTCACCCTGAGTGTGCCGTGCATGACAAGAAGCGCTTAGGATAGGTCGGGAGAGAGAGCACGTGAGGGAAATTGTTAACGTCATCCCTCCCCCGTTGCTGCATATCGCAAATGTCAATACTAGGAAATGCAGCGTCTTCAAGGTTCTCCAGGTGTCGATGTCGTCTATGGGAGCATCGCAAACATTGCTTTTTCTATACACGTCACTTGTGCTGGAAACAGAACTGTTAAATATTTAATACATTGTTGAATAGAATGGGTGGAATTTCCGGAGAGAAGTATCTATGTAATTATTCTCTTATACCTAATCATGTCTATTAATCTATACATTTTTGGAATTCTAGAATAAATATTGCTCTATTATTGAATACCTTGCCACGGTTGCTAAAATTACTTAATTAATCCTCTGCACCAAATTATTAACGAGTGGTCCGTTTTTTTTTTTTTTAATTTGCTTAGCAGTGTGACAATAGTAATTATATACCTAGGTTGAGAATGAGCTATTATGCTATTATTATGCAACCGAAGTATATATAGTATTTTTTTTACTACTAATAGCCGAATTAACACCAGAAGAACTTATTTTTATTTTAAAATCAGACATTTCCCCTATTACTCAAACATATCGAAGTATCAAGTAGGTTAAATGTCAAACTGATGGGTTTCAATACAATTTATTATTAACGTAGGTAAATAATGAATTATTATTTACCTATGTCAATAATGAACTACTTCTCATTACACAAATGAGGTAAATAATAAGGTTTTCTCATGTTAGTAGTAATAAAAAAACCCTTTATTACTATACTACCGCTCGCAAAATAACAGAAATTTTCTGTAATAATACTATCAATTATTTTCTTGTTGGTAATGAACTATAAATATCCCGGGTAAACTCCGACTCAAGGTTATGACAGGGCTAACAGTGACCTGTTAGCCCAAGAAGCATCTCTACGAACTAAGATTATGTCTATGGTTATGGAGACGATATTGCACTGCATATTCTGGATGAAAATAAGGACTTCGGTCGTATGAAGTTAACGCTTCTATGTAAATCATTGTAACATTGTATTTCAGTCAGAAGGTTTTTGGACATTAAGCAAATAGAATCATTAGCTGAATGGGAAATCAGTGGGATGCACAATAATACGCCCCCTAGTTATGCCGCAGGATTTTGGGACTCTCTTTCGAAGGACCAACCTGAAGATTGAAGAAGAAGAAAGCATACAAGAAAACATATGAGAAAGAACATAGAAGAAGAATACATGCAATAAAGAACTAAGTGAATAATGTGACATTTTATTTATAATTGTATTATCTAATTTTCGAATTACTCCTCCAACCTATATCACAATCTATTACCTACCTATTGTTCGTAGAACCGTGCTAACGAATGATTTTAAAAACAAATTGATGTATTTGGGCTCAGTGATTGCATTGTTCCATTATTTCATAGCTGAAATTAAACTAAGCAACTTATGACGTCATATAATAATGGCTCAGTGCATGCCAGATTAAAGTAAATATTTTGTAATTACCTACTAACTGTTGATCAGTATTTTATTTGCTTTCATACCTACATATGTATAGAACTTTTGTTGTGGCTGTTTTGTACATTGAACAATTTATTTGCTTGTGTAAATATTTATATACAGCATGCTTTAAAATATGCTTGTTTTGCTATTTAAAACCCAAGGGATTTAATTATCACATTTTTACAATCAGATTATTGTTGTATGAAGGAGTAAAAATATGTTTTAGTGTCTATAGCTTTACACATTTTATTAGTTGTATGGTTGTAAACAATGATATTTGCATTTTAATTGACGGCCTACCATTGACCACCTGCATGTAGCAATCACCAGCCAGTCACAAGGATTGTGATCTGATTTCGCATTATTTGATTGGATCTGACTGGTTTGTGATTCTTGCAGGACAGGAACATTTTGTGGAAAGATGAAAACATCGTGAAAATCTCAGATCAAAAACCAATATGATTGCTATAAAAACATAGTATAAACAACTGAAAATAATGTATGATAGGAAATTTTGTATAGCATGATACAATTCCTCAGTCCAAAACGCATCAAGTAAAAATTTGTAGAGAAAAAATGACAAATTTTGGTTCGTCCTATCCCTAATAATAACCAAGATACCAATGGATCCTCTGGATTTTTTTCTATGGGATTATTTAAAATCTAAGGTATGCGTCAATCGACTAAACAATTTAGCAGACTTATAACTAAAAATTCATGCTGAAATGGAAAGAATTAGCCCAGAAATTATTGAGCGTAGTGTGTGTTTACACTCGCGCGGGCCAGTGCCAAATTGTTGGTGGAGGACATATTTTACGTAAAAATTTACGTAAAATTTTGTTAATTATTTGCATTTCTTTAGATTCCAAGTACAATTTCTTTTATGAAAAATTACGTTAAATAATTTTCTTAAGTAAATGTCATTTTCTCAAAAACATCATGTACAACCTAGTTTTTTAAACCACCATTAGAGGAATTGGTTGACCCCTTTGGCAATATCTCGCTTGTTATTTGAGATAGACCCATCACATCTTACATCAATGTATTCGTAACAGAAAGCTATATCCGAATATGGAAAAATATACAGGGTGCTCCATAAGAAACAACAAATTTATTGGCCGTCCAGCTTTCCCGTGTCACCCTGTATCCAAGTGTTAAAAGATGCCCCTCCCGACAACAAAATCGACCTATCTCGGCGTTTTTTTGAAAATTACTCACTACAAAAGTTATGAATTTTGTTCCAAACTTTATCATCACGCTGTATATAGGAAGGAAACCGAATATTGAGAAAACAATAAAAAGTGGAAAACCGCATAATAAACTCGTACTATTCGGCGAAATGTTAAAGTTACGATTTATTTTAAAATTAATGCTTCTTACCCTTTCTGATGAGGTATATATATGTAACACTTTTAGTGAATTACCCGGTATGTTTACCTTTTAAATTGGCAGTAGAAGTGTTTTAAAAGATTTGACACTGCAACCTGTATCAAAATAACGTCATAGACAAACTTATTAATAGGTACGTTATTTGATTAAGAAAAAAACATCAACCAAATGTTTTACTATCTAGTGCTATTAAAATGTTTATATACAACTAAACTGTAAATTAGCTTCTTCAATAAACATATGCAAGATTCAATGGTATGTGTGTGTTATACAAACGTTATCAAACCTACATTGGATATTACAGTTAAATCATTCAAATTTATTTATGACTTGGCTAGCAATTACTTCTACTATTTTCTTTATTTTCAGGTAAGGCCGAGCAAAAGACAAAACAGTTCAATCACTCAATACAGGTTAATTACTACGACAAAACAAGAAGCGAGAATGGAGTAACGTATCTTGTAAGTACCTCATTTAAATATACAGAGTGTGGGTGTAGGGCAGTCCTGTTAGGAGTAAATATTTATATTAATTAAAATCATATTGTTGTTTTTGACACGCGCATAACATTGTAGACTTTTTTGAGATTACACCACCTGTAAAAATATGAGAAAAAACTGAAAAATGACTGATGAAATTTAGTTCATTTATGAAATATTTATTTTATTGCATATTATATAGTGGTTTTTTGGAGCAAAATTTAGAACTTTACCTTGATACTACACTTTAAGTATTTCATTTGAATACATCTGTTTTCCTGTTTTTTATTATTATACAGTGGTGAAATCCCAAAAAAGTATACTATGAATTATGAAAATGCACCACGAATAAGTTACAGACATTATTATACTTAAATGCTTTTATTATTTCTTAAAACCATCATATTACTTCTATAGACAGGAAAGTTCTGTAAGAAACCGTACACATACTTAAACTAGAGTTCATACACCCCAAGAACACTCAAAGGGACAAAAACCTTTGCGGTAAAATATAACAAGACTTTATATCGATAAAACCCCTGTCTCGAGGATCGTGAAAATGCAAGTGCAACTGCAAGTTCATTATCACACATCTCTTTAATGAAGCGAAGCCTTATTCATGAAAAATAAATTATGAAGGAAGGTGTTCGAAGTAGATGGCATCAGTTTTAAGATTTTTTATTGTTGCAGAATTTATTTGCGTTATTTTTACATTGTATATAATACAAGGTATATAGTAGGACATAATAAGGGCAGATATTTTTAACCGTATATATATATTTTTTGTTAAAAATCCTGTATAATAATTAAATAAATTGATAAACATGTAAAGAAATATGTAATACATTTAAATTACTTTACGTGAAATTGGAGATATCCTTCAACAGATTAGGTAATATAATTGTTTTCAGGAATAATTGAAGGAAAAGTGATAACTTGGTAAAAAAAAAACAACAAAATGTAACATGTTTTATTTTACATTATATTTTAAAAACGTGCTTTTCCTATTATTTATCATCGTTGTATTCCATACGTAAAAACAGTATATAGAACACCGCAAGTGAATCAGTATACCTACACTTAAGTAACAAAAAAACATTGGTCAATAAACATGTTTTTATTGTTTTGGAAGGAGCCAAAACTTTACAGTATGTATTTTAAAATCTGTAGTAAAATGTGTTGAAATTGTTATTATATTTTGACTGAAGTGAGGAGTATATTTTTGAGTATAAGAGATACTAGGTACTAGGTATAAATTATTTGAGTAGACAACTGGTTGGGTTAGCAAAAAACATTTCACTAAGTAAATTAACATTAATTTATTGATGTACATACATTAAGAGAATCTGACGAAGCCACCTCCGTTGTCTCCTTAAAACGTTTGGCGCAGGTTTTCCAACCTCATTGCGGTCCCTGCATTACTTTACTTGCAAAGAAACACACAACACGATACAAAAATGGCTGTGCCATGACTGCTATAATCACCACTGTCCGAGAAGCTGAAGAAAATAGATTTACAATTCTATCAATTCTTGGTATATTCTCTTTACCAAGAAATTTATAAATATACATAATATACAAAAACAGATACTTAATAATTTCAAAAAAACTGTGGCTTCTTAGCGGTTTTAAGCAAGATTTTTTCTTCAGTGTAAATACACCGAAAATAATTGTCATGCAATTAGTACAGCACGTAAACCAAATATGCCTCTTAAGCGCCACACCCTGTATGTAATCAAAGATGATATGTAGGCAGGAACTTGCTATTATCGACGTTTAATTATTTTTGAAAATATTTCTACGTTCGTTAACCTGACTGGAGAGGTGCACGAGAAGATTCCTGTTCTAATAACCTCATTTTCTCGTTAATATTTTTAATGTTTATATTAAATTTCCCTAAGATTTCTAATGCAGTTGCAGTTTAGAATAACGGCGCAAATACTCCTAGTACCGTTAGATTCAGTAAAAGTCAATATTAGAGAGCATTTTCTTTTCTCTACAAACCATTTATAGCTCCTATTCATTTATGAATATGTTCACCAGAAATAAATCACCCTCAGCATTATATCAGTACATCCAGGTTTCTCGATAAGAATCAGATAGTAACTGTAAGTGTAAAGGTCCGTTAACTCCAATTTTATAACTGTTGTCAACGTAAGGGTCTGTTAAATTTTAAAGTTGCCTACAGGAATCCTAACAGTAGAACTATTGTTTTATATGCCAGTACAGGGTATGGGGTCATCATAAAGTAAGGGGTATACTTTAAACTCATATATAATTTTAAGAAATCAAGCTAGTAGCCAAAAGTACATGGAATCTACTTGCTTCAAAAATTGGACTTTACTGTATACAGGGTGATTGATCGAAACCGTCCATTAACAGTATTGGGAATTCTGTTCATAATATTTTTCTGAAAATTTCAGCATCTAGGTAATGAATCATGCTCTTTTCAATGAAAATATTTTCAAGATGGCGGCACTTCCGGAAGTACCGGATATTGATATCAACTTTCTTATTTCAAATGGAATGGTATAGTTTTTTTTGCATTTTTGAATTCCGGATGTAATTTTAGGGGGACTTTGTGTAGCATTCCCTATACCTAAGTGCAGCCGTTTCTGAGTTTTTTCGACTTTTTTGAAAAATTTTCGATTTACATCGTGATGCTGAAAATTATGTACCGCCGCCATTTTTAAAGCAAAAACGCTCAAATTTGGGTTATGGATAGAAAAGACCCTTACATTTATACCGTAGTTTTTAGAATTGGTGTATTATCTACAGGGTGTCCAAAATTTGATTTCCTTTTAGTGCAACTTCAAACCACTAAAACTCGATTTTTTCAAATGCAATGCCCTATTTTTTTTTTCATATCCAGAAGCAGAATTAAATTCTGCATCGAGCTGCATTAGCATTCCCTATACCTATCTGCAATATTTTTCGAGTTATTTAGGTTTTTGATAGAGCCTAGAGGAAATTATTCCATTTTCTTAATAGCTAGCCATGGAAATGACAAAAAACGTTCTTATTAGTAACTGTCAAACACTCAAATCGTGTATTGCTGTTCTCTTTATCGAAATGGAATATCAAGGGTATTCAAACACGGATATTTTGAATTTATTTTATATTCATGGAGAATGTCACAAAATTATTCAGAGAACCTGCCGTGTATTCAATGAGAGATATCCCCATTTGACTGCAATGACCAGACAGAAATTTAAACGGATAGAATCTAATTTTTTAAAATATGGGAAAGTGAAATCAGCTGGCATTCGACCTAAACCTATTGTAAATGAAGAAAATAGTGAAATTAACGTTCTAACATATTTTAATGTCCATCCACGGGAGTCAATTCGATCGGCAGCTCGAGACTTGGGTTTAACATTCTATGCAGTTCAAGCTATTCTAAAAAAGCATAAAATGCACGACTATTCGTTCACTACAGTTCAACAACTCCATCCAGGCGACGATATTAGAAGATTGGAATTTTGCGAACAGATTCTAATTAAAACTCAGGAAGATCCACTGTTTCTGCGAAAAATCATTTGGACAGACGAGGCAAAATTTAGCAGAGAGGGGATAATCAACCGGCGCAATTTACATCACTGGTCCACAAACAACCCCCATTTAAAGCGAGAGGTTCATTTTCAAAACAAATTCAGTGTTAACGTTTTTTGTCTACTTATGAACAATCGATATTCCTTTATAATCTATGATTATAATTTAACTGGCGAAAGGTACCTTGAAATTTTAAGAGGAGTAGTATCGGAATTTTTAGAGAATTTGCCTGTCGGGATTTTAAGAGAGTCTTGGTACCAATTGGATGGAGCGCCTGCCCATTCTACTCGCGAAGTGGAACGAGAGCTTACACAGATTTTCGATGACCGCTGGATTGGCCGCAATGGACCCTGGCGATGGCCTCCAAGATCTCCCGACCTAACACCACTCGACTTTTTTCTGTGGGGCTACATTAAAAACGAAGTGTACAATACTACAGTGCAGACAAGGGAGGAATTAGAAGAACGCATCAGAATAGCATTTCGCCAATTAAATCCTGATCATATTTATAAGGCTTGCACAAAAGAATTTTCTTCAAGAATTCATCGCTGTCTACAGAAAAATGGGGACCACATAGAGCATTTATAAAGTTGTAGATTCTATGTTTTGTTTGAACATGCTTTAGACTACTTTAATTTAACTAGTATTGTAATAGTTTTGTAATAGATTTAGTTCGACATTTAGCATATTTCGTTCTTTGATATGCTAAAGACTATTATGTTCTGTTTATTTAAATATATGTGTAGTTACTGCAGTCAAATGGGGATATCTCTCATTGAATACACGGCAGGTTCTCTGAATAATTTTGTGACATTCTCCATGAATATAAAATAAATTCAAAATATCCGTGTTTGAATACCCTTGATATTCCATTTCGATAAAGAGAACAGCAATACACGATTTGAGTGTTTGACAGTTACTAATAAGAACGTTTTTTGTCATTTCCATGGCTAGCTATTAAGAAAATGGAATAATTTCCTCTAGGCTCTATCAAAAACCTAAATAACTCGAAAAATATTGCAGATAGGTATAGGGAATGCTAATGCAGCTCGATGCAGAATTTAATTCTGCTTCTGGATATGAAAAAAAAAATAGGGCATTGCATTTGAAAAAATCGAGTTTTAGTGGTTTGAAGTTGCACTAAAAGGAAATCAAATTTTGGACACCCTGTAGATAATACACCAATTCTAAAAACTACGGTATAAATGTAAGGGTCTTTTCTATCCATAACCCAAATTTGAGCGTTTTTGCTTTAAAAATGGCGGCGGTACATAATTTTCAGCATCACGATGTAAATCGAAAATTTTTCAAAAAAGTCGAAAAAACTCAGAAACGGCTGCACTTAGGTATAGGGAATGCTACACAAAGTCCCCCTAAAATTACATCCGGAATTCAAAAATGCAAAAAAAACTATACCATTCCATTTGAAATAAGAAAGTTGATATCAATATCCGGTACTTCCGGAAGTGCCGCCATCTTGAAAATATTTTCATTGAAAAGAGCATGATTCACTACCTAGATGCTGAAATTTTCAGAAAAATATTATGAACAGAATTCCCAATACTGTTAATGGACGGTTTCGATCAATCACCCGTATATGGAAAACAAAAGAGTATCGTGGCAACTGCTGATACAAATGTCAAACGTAATCATTGCGATTTAGAGAATTGTTCTCAAAATAAACTGTGAATAGATAATGCCACATGAAATCGTTCAGGAATATCTTCATTATAAGAAAGTCACCGTTTGGGTGCGGTTTCACATCTAATTTTATCATTTGACCATACTTTTTTGAGGAGATACAGAATGGAGAGGCCGTATCTGTAACTGTTACGGGTGAACGATATCTGCATATGTTATGAGATTATGCCATTCATTTCATGGATACAAAACGAGCACGAAGGAATTGAAAACATGATTTTAATACGGGCTGGAGCACCCCTGCATGTTTACCGACCAGTTAAAGAATTTTTAGCTGATGTTTTTGAAAATCGAGTTATAAGCAGACATTTTGTAAATTCGTGGCCTCCTGATTGCCTGATCTTAACCCAGCGGATTACTGGCTATGGAGTAATAAAAAATTTGTGTTTGGAACACGACCAACAACGCTGGAAGAATTAAAAGACTATTAGGGAGCAAATTGCTGCAATTCAACTAGAAACGCTCAATAATGCTGTGTACAATTTGGAGAGGTGGTTGGTGATTGTACAGCAGCAAAATGGACGACATATCGAACATTTGCGTTAACCACTGTTGGACATAAGAAATCCCATTGGTTAAGCAATCAAATTTCTTTCACATCCTGTTATTAATTTAATTTGATGGAAATACATAATAAACTGATATGTATCCCTTACTTTCGGATGACCTTGTACTATTAATTGAAATGAAGGAGGCGCGTCCTGAAAGGATTTCATGAAGTTACCTGCATACAGGTACAGGTGCGTACCTACCTTAACAGTTTTATGAAAAATAATGTTTCTCTAGATTTTTTCTGGATTCTCTAATTGTCTGGATTTTTTATATAATTTTTTTAATTATCTTTAAGTAGGTATCTTAAAAATTCCTGTTAATATATTTTTTTATTGTAGTCGAATTGTAGTAGACTATGAAGTGAGTTTTGAAATCATTTGTGCAAGCACTTCCTTCAGCATTTCAGCACCCTTTATATTTTATGAACTACAACTTATAATTATTATAGTTGATAATATTTTAATATTTTAATACATAATATAGGTACATTTGTTGGCAGTATTGGTCTCCAATCAGGCCATAAGTATAGTACCTGGTATCAATTATGTAATGTAATTACGTTAAAACTAGGTATATAGTTTTAACGTAACTTTCTTGTATTTCAGTACACTGAAAGAACAGTTTATTCATAATTAATGATACTGATTGACACCTAACAAAGGCTTTATTGGATAATGGCGTAATAAATTTTTGTTTATGAGGAAAAAACAATTTATTAAATCTTTTCAAATATACGTTATTACCGTCAAGTAAATATATTGATTATTGATAATCAATATATCTTTTATTTTCTATTAATAACGATCCGTTTTAATAAATATTATTATGAATAAATGTAGCATTACTTATTTATTATGAATATTTCAGTTATTTATTATAAATAAAGCATACTAATTAAAATTTCGACTTTATTAGAATATAAAGAACAATGTTTATAATAAATATTTGTTTTAATTTTAAAAAATAAAGATTATTTATAATGAATAGTGTTTATTACACCTCAGTAATTATTTTACGTTTATTTAGTATAGTTATAGTTAAGATCTATTTTTTATGTCGCAGCAATCACCACTGAACAGGTAATAATTCTAAAGATTTTTAATAAATCACACAATCGGCAGTTTTCCAAAGTTACGTTTTTGAAGGTATATAAGTTTTGACGTCCCTACCTTGTGCACCATTCACATATGGGTCATATAGGTCATACAGCATAGTGCAGCGTCTATCGTCTCATCTCAAGTATCAAGTAGTCATGTAGTACGTACACTCACATTAACGAAAACGAAACACTCGCGCCGCACCCAAATAATAAGTAAATGAAATGAAATAAAGTCACCCAATCCAAGGTAAATAGAAAAACACGTCTGGTACTCACTGTCAACAGTGCCAACCTAGCCCACACTGCCAACCGCACAATTTTATAATGCAGCAATAAAATATCTATTAATTAAAAAACTACTTCGGGATTTTTAACAAAAGAATGGATTACTTCATAATAAATACAATAAAGTAAATAAGAAACAAACATATATTCATTTTTAGTCTGAATTATTCAATATTAATAAAATCCAAATTAATAGTTAATATATTTTTTGAGAATATCACCAAATAAAGAATTTATTAAGATGAAACATTTCTCATTAACTATTAACATTTTTACACCAAACAAAGTATTTGTTTTTAATAAGTAAAATATATTTAGAAGAATATTTATAGTAAAAAATATTGTTTAATCTAAAATATGCATTATTTATATTAAATAAATCACATCCAAATAAACAATTGTTAACTATAATCCACATCTTTTCTTTCAGTGTATATACGCTCATATACAGGTGGTCCAATAGTGTGACAAATGTACCTAGGTCTTCATTTTAAAAATTTGTTTGTTTATTATGGCATAGAAGTTATGGAACTTTGTAGCAATATTGGATCACCCTGTATGCAAGTACAAATATTGTGAATTAGTATACTTATTATATTTATTGAAAACTAGCTTATATAAGTATATTTATTATAATACATCCTTTTATTATCAAAAATATGTTTCACTATAATTTTAAATTTATTAATCATTCATTATCTTCTTGAACAGTTATTGTTGAGGATCTGTGGCATTAACAACAAACATCAGCATACAACACTACATTCACTGTAGATGGTGATCGTGAGACGATGGTACATGATTAATAAATGTTAAAAACACTATAATGGGCCAAGTAATGAACCTCGGGGAAATCCCAAAATACATTTTGCAATATTGATGTTTGGTTTTGAAATTTTATATATATTTTTCTGTATTTCAAATAAACTGATTAGATATGAAACGGCAAAATAGACTGAAATTTATAAATGTATTTGCACTGTGTATGTCCGTTTAGATTACTTTTGCTAAATTAATATTCTTCTAATTCAATATGAATCCAATTTAAAGGAATTAAACTTCATATTTGTGTACTTATTGAAAAATTAACCCGAACGTATAGGGGTAGGTATTGAGGCATATACAAAATTTTATTAATTAATTATTCTGATAATCTACATTATACTCCAACCTACATGCATTAAATTTTCCGCAAATAACAAACAATGTTTAATTAGCTGAGACGGAACTGTGTATAATATTTTTAATTACGACTAATTACCCATTCAATTTAAAAAAAATGATCTTAACGCGGCGTGCAGTGTAATAGTAACAACCATTACCCGTAATTAAAGTATTAAAGTATGTTAAGGTGGTGTATAATTCCGCGACCTTTTGCCGCATTGGGCTTCCGGTTCGTGCATTTGCGATTGAGCTCTGATAAGCAGGTCCGGTTTCGCCTAATCGAACAGGGGGATGCTAGGAGGATTATTATTGCCTTTCTCTTAACCTTCCTCAAGAAATACAACAAATACGCAGCACTTTTCAACTTACCAAGCAGCGAAAAATTCTAGCAATTAATTTCTTTAATTGCTAAAGTATCTATTTGTTCGAGGAAAGACGCTGTATTTCTGAAAGTATCGGAGATAGAACAGTGAGCAAAAAAATGCAATATATTTATTAAAAAGTGGTTTACCCAATAAATGGTTTCTTCTTAATACATTTTAGTGTTTTAAATACATGTGTAGAAAGTTAGTTATTAATTTCTCCAAGAATTTATATGAAATTTAGAAAAACTTATTGTGGAAGCATTGCTTCCACTTTTGCATTAAAAGATAATGAATTTAGTTAGAAATAAAGTTTATTCAGATCGGTCCACTTGTCTAAATATTTTAAATAATATTTAGACAAGTGGAGACTTTAAATTACCTGAAAATCAATTGCCCATTTTTTCTGGAATTGACTGTAGTTAATTAATCAGGTTTCCATTTTTTAAAAGTGGTGATATTGTCATATGAGGATAAAACTTAATAACAATTTTAATGGGGTGTTTTCCTATTTTTTTTTACATCGGCAATGGAAATTGTTGGAAAAAGAAGAGATACATATTTTTGTAATTAATACGTATAATATAATATAATTATATTATACGTATTAATAATTAATATTGGGTTCATTTAAGTCCATACATTATTTTTTTAATGTGCGGGATATCTATGTGACGTCACTAAGCGAAAATTCAAAATTTGCGCCATTTTTTAGTGATTTGTAGGATATTTTTATTTGTGTGGTTGGTGTCACTGCGTCACAACTTTACTTTTGTTTATGTTTGAACTGTTTGGTTAGGGTAAACATCATGGTAAACATGAGACATTGTTTTTAGTTTATATTTTTACCTGTGAATTGTTGTTGTCGCGTCACTAAAACTACCCGTCTTAGCGGCACGTCGTTCGATAAATAAAAAGGCCGTATTTTCTATGTACAACCTTTAATACAATATCTCACCCCTTTTACCAACGTATAAACAAGCTATCTACAACGTAATAAATGTTCGTACAACCTAAAGTACAACGGAAAAGGATTACTGTTTATAAGAATCAGAATTACCGAAAAACTCCCGTGCACACCACGGAATCCGGTTCGATAATTTGCTTCCGATTCTTTCCAAGTTCTTTGCAATACTAAATATCTAAAAATTCAGTTTTCTACTCTACAACTTAAAATAAAGGTACATATTTACATAACCGATACCCACTTAAAATAGTCATAAACTCATCTAAACATCGCCCAGCCCTCAGACACTTGTCTAGGGCAATAAATATCAGATGGGCCCTTACGCCCAACAGCTATATCCAAAGAAACAGAAACTTTCTATTTTAAGTAGGTATGAAAAGATATGCGCCTGCTAAAACCGAGATTACTACAATACAGGGCGTTAAAAATATATAAATGTTTCCAGTTGCAACATCCTCCCACCTGAGGCCTGTTTAACACAATAACACGGCCTCAAGAAACTAGAGACTTCAACAAAAATTAGGTCAAACATAAACTAGTATAGCGAACAAAATAAAGACAGTCACTAAAATTTTATAAAAGAAATACACACTTAAATCAAAATCTTAACGCAAAAACATTTTCCTACTTAACTAACCGCTATATACCATATCTTATGGGAGATTTAACTTCGCGTCCACTCCGCGTCATTAGCACTCTTTCGGCGGGTACTCTGCTTTCAATCACTCCCGAATTCGCGGAACTTTTTCCTACATGCACTCCCATATGCTTGCTGACAACTCTTGCAGGTGCTGGATCGTTGTTGGTCTCGTTCTGTTCAGGAGGAGTCGAGTCACCTCTAACAGGGTGGGAAGGTAAGAAGTCGGTGCACTCTAAGGGGTAAAGTCGCTGTATAGGGCGTAGGTACTGTCCTTTACCTGTAGCTACCTTAACAAGGCGAACCTTACCGTCTTTACCACGGATCAGTTCGGTTACTCTTCCCATCGGCCAATCTATGCGTTTATCCTGATCATTTCCTATTAATACAACTTCTCCCACCGATATCTGCCGACTCCCATGGCGCTTTTGTGACAGATGTAACTGCCCCAAATATTCGCTACGAAACCTTTTCTGCAGATCTTCCCTCAATTTAAGTTTGTACAACATCTTTCTGCAGAGAGTTCTACGGTCAACGTCATCAAGGTCAGGGACACCACTTTCGGTCAAGTCTCTGAGAAACATCATCGGCGTTAACGGAGTCAGTTCTTTAGTATCACTTGAAGTGAACGTGATTGGGCGTGAATTTATTATGGACTCGCAATCGCAAACCAGGGTCGACAAGTCCTCGAAATGGAGTGAAGCACGGCCTAACACTTTCCTTAACAGTGGTTTTAGGATCCCGATAAGTCTTTCCCAAAACCCACCCCACCACGAACCCGTTGGGGGGTTGAACCGCCACTTAATACGCTGTACCGCACTTTGTTCGGCAATTTTATTAAAGTCTAACCGTGAAAATGCGTTATCAGTTCCGACAAAGTTTTTCCCATTATCACTATATATAGTTATTGGCCGTCCACGCCTGGCAATAAAACGTCTCAATGCTTGCATAAAACTAGCTACGGATAAGGACATGCAAAGTTCCAAATGCACCGCGCGGTATACTGCACAAGTAAAAATGCAGATCCATACTTTTTCTCCACTTTTTATATACAGGGGCCCGGCCATGTCTACGCCGATGACTTCAAACACTGCAGCATCGCGAACTCGGTCCAAAGGTAAGGGAGGCGCATTTTCACTAAAGGGCCTACTGTTATATCTTCTGCAAACCGCACACTTTGATATAGTGGACCTAATGGTCCATCTCCCACGCAGAATCCAAAAATTTTCGCGCAATAAACTGAGTAGTCCCTGGACACCCACGTGGCACGATTTGACATGCTCTTGAAATATTAACTGCCTAATTACGGGGTGTTTGGAAGGCAAAACTATAGGATATCTAAATGAGTCAAAGTCTTTTCTGTTGCTAATCCTAGATCTTAAACGTAACACGTCATTTTCGTCTTTAAACACGTCCAGACTGGCTAAATGTTTGTCGTTTTCTTCGGCAAAGCACTCGCGTTGCACCATTTTTATTACCTGCTGTTCAGCTTCCTTGAATTCTTCAGCTGAAAGAGCACCCTCTCGTTTATTGTTCTTATTTTTTATATTATACAGAAAACGACATATCCAGGCATACATGCGTACTGTCTTTGTATATTTTGAAAAATAATTAAGATGCCAATCTTCTGACTTCATTACTTGCTTGTCTTCATTGAGTAGGGTGGTGATTAACGTCTTCTTTCTTTCCTGGGCTATTTCTGCTTCAATCAAAGTACAATCTTCTATTGGCCAGCATGAAACGTCTTTATAAAGCCAACTAGGTCCCTCCCACCATTTTGATTCAAGCAGCTTCTTAGCAGGGCACCCACGTAACGGCAGGTCGGCGGGATTAAACACACCAGGTATGTGATGCCAGCTGGTAGTGGAAGTCGACTTTCTAATTTCTGCTACCCTGTTCCAGACAAATGTAGCCCATTCCTCTTCGTTTTGTATCCAAAATAAAGTAGTAGAAGAATCAGTCCAAAAGAAACTTTCAGCGTTAATCTTAATATTGTCTTTAACGCTGTTGAATAAGCGAACACCAATAACTGTCGCCATCAATTCAAGTCGGGGTATGGATAACTTCTTTAAAGGTGCTACTCTGGATTTCGCTGCCATTAAATGAATAAAGACGGTACCGTCGTGTCGAACGCCTCTCAGAAATACAACGGCCGAAAATGCACTTTTACTAGCGTCGCAGAACGTATGAATACTCCAATGCTTGGCGTCTTCCACCCCAGCACCCATCCACCTGGGGATTTTAATGGACATCAAAAATGGGAGTTCCTTTAACCACGATCGGAATTTATTTGCCATATCTTCATCAACCGGGGTGTCCCAACCACTAGATTTTTCCCACGTCTTCTGCAGCAGAAGTTTAGGGTATAACGTTGCAGGACATGTGAATCCTATTGGATCAAATACTCGTTGAGCCCATGATAACATAAATCTTTTCGTCACTGGCCTACTAAGCATTTCTTCGTGTTGTTTAATATCAATTCTGATGCTCAGGATGTCCTCGGTAGTATTCCATGTCATACCAAGTACCGGGGTGCCATCGTAGGTTTCTTTTGGCTGCTCTTGGTTGGTATACTCCCACCCTCTTAAATCAAATGCGCCTTCTGCCATTACCAGCGATGCTTCTCGGATGAACCTCTGCAAAACTTGCTCATTTTCGACACTTGTTACACAGTTATCTACGTAGAAACTCTTTAATAGTCTTTGGACAGTTTCTTCAGAGTAGGAGGTGCTAGATTCCTGCCGTTTCTTATTTAAGTGGTATTCCAAAGTAGATCCTAACAAAAATGGGCTACTATTTATTCCAAAAACCACTCTACGGTGTCGAAAAATCCTTTGACTTCCGTCTTTGCCAATCCACAAAAATCGGAGATAATTTCTGTCAGCCTCATGTAAACTGATCTGTAGGAAGGCTTTCTTAATATCTGATACTACTCCAATTTTATTGGCTCTAAATCTAAGCAGAATACTTGGAATCTCCTCTATCAAGTTCAATCCTTTCTCTAGGCACTGATTTAATGAAGGTTTGTGCTTTTCCTTTGCTGAAGCGTCAAACACCGGTCTTATCTTTGTTGTGCTCGCCTCTTTTATGACTGGCCTATGTGGTAGATAGTGGCCCTCCCTGTTAATATCCGTCTCAGAAACCTCTTCTATAATATTCTCCTCAAGCCATTCATTAAAGATTTTGTCATATGACTCAAACAGCCCGTCTTTATGTAACTTATTTACGGTGTTATCAAGCCGTTTCTTGGCAATATTATAGTTACTAGGTAACTCTGGATGGTCCTCTAACCACGGTAATCTAACTTCGTACCGTGACTCACTATTCACAGTAGTTGTGTTTAAAAAGAAATCCTTTGCGGCCAGCGCACTCTCTTTACGTGTATTTTGCTGCGAGGGATCTGTAATGCCTAAGGTCTCCAGCTCCCATAAGTTTGCCAACGATGGGTCATTAACAAAGAGAGACAAGGCTGTCATGGTGCCGGTACTGGTCGATCCCTGAGGTATTTTTCCCATTAATGACCAACCTAACAATGTTTCAATCGCCACCAACCCGCATGGCAAAATATGTCTTCTTCCCGTGTACAGCTTTCCTGCAACATCTGATCCAATTAACACCTCTATAGGTGTTTCACTTGACGTATCGGAGAGTGTCACACCTAGCCGTCTTAGTTCTTGCCACCAAACTCCATTAAAAACAGGCGGAACCGCGGTGCAAATAACATCTTGATCCAGAGCTTCAAAGGTGCAACTATAGCTATTATGTCTTAAGTGAATATCATAACAATTATGTTGCCGTAGCATCTGACTTCCTCCAAACAAACCGTGCATTAAATTAATATTTCGTTTGGGTCTATAACCTACACTGCTCGCTGTAGATTTTAGAACGTACGACTTCTGCGAACCTGTGTCTATCAAAGCGCGCACCATTCTTGAACACCCTATACCATCTAACTGTATGCGCAGCGTTTGCAAAAATACCTGAGTATTAGTGCTATTTGCTAAAGCTTGACTTGGACCTGCCTTCGAGCTACTACTATCATTAGAGGGTTCACTTTGTGTCTCTTGCTCCAAAATACCTGGACACATTATTTCTACATGTGATTTACCGCAAACAACACATTTTATTTTAACGCGACATCTTCGCCCAATATGCCCGATTTTTAGACACCGAAAACAAGCACCTATATCGCCTAAGATATTGCGTTTCCGTTCATAGGTGAATTTTTGTGCCTTAAAACATTTGGCGCTCTCATGCGAATTGTTATTACAAAAAACACATCTCGGTTCACTTATATTGTTTGCTAAACCCGTGGCAGTAGGTATGGAACTAGAATGTCTGCCCTTGTCACCACTTACATTTTTATTCCTAACAAATTCTTTATTTGTATTAAACCTATTTTGTGCTAAACCAAAACCTTCTACAGCTAAAGATACATGCTGCTCATTTTCGACTTCATTTTTTAAGAACAACATGAGACTTTTAAGACGGTTTTCTAAACTAGATTCTTTTTTACCCTCGCTGATATCCATACCGGATGCACGTTGCCAAATGCGAAGAAGATCAGGTGGGAAGCACGATTCAATTAGTGGGAATAGCATAGCAGCGTATTTATCAGACGTTATACCGAGTGTTTCTAACGCACGTAGTTGTGTCTCTATTTTATCATATAGCAATGAGAGTTCGATTTTACTGCCAGACGTAGCGTTACTTATGATTAACCTTAACAACTCGCGCACATAAACCTCGATTTGAAGATCATCCCTACCAAATCGTGCCTTCAAACAGTCCACAATTTTTGAATAGTTATTACCGGTCGCGGGAAAACTATCCACTAATTGTCTTGCTCTGCTACCCGGAACTGTAGCTTGAATTAGGTATTCGACCTTGTCACTTAAATCTAAATCAAGATCGTCGTTAATCTTCTGAAATTGGGACCAAAATGGTAGCCAGTTTCTAATAGTCCCATCAAACT
The DNA here is from genome assembly GCA_963924545.1 of Pogonocherus hispidulus. NCBI lineage: Eukaryota > Metazoa > Arthropoda > Insecta > Coleoptera > Cerambycidae > Pogonocherus > Pogonocherus hispidulus. The sequence goes on along the minus strand of OZ004698.1, from coordinate 41,534,066 downwards.
TTTTAAATTCTAAAACAGGTAACTTAAATTTACGCTTACTTTGTACGATGTCACTTCCACCGCTGGCTGACAAGTTTGACCGTAGCTCTTCCTCCAACGGCGGCGGCGGCGGCGGTTTCAAGAGTTCCTCACAACGCACACTTAAGATCTTGTACTTGCGTTCGTAATTGTCGCTACCTTCAACATCCGCCAACAAATCCTCCTCACTAGCATCTTGTTCCAAAAGTGCGTTGTAAATTTCACCATCTACTTGCTTGAGGTTATCAAATTTTTGCTGCAGAATGTCCAAAGATACCTGAACTAACCGTCGCTCCACCCCAGGATTAGCAACCAACTCTTCAAGCTCATTAGCTACCTTCGTAAATGAGGCGCGAAGCACTTTGCGATGTTTCTTTCGTTGATCCATATTTATATTAAGAAACAATAACAAACCGTCAACGTTTGTTCTCACAAAGTTCACTGGGTATTGCACTAGTCACTAAAACGTAATAATCCTTCACTTATTACGCGAACTTGTTTTCGAACCAAAAGGTAAAAAGAAGGTGAGACACAGTCCTGTCACGGTCGCCACTAAATATGTCGCGTCACTAAAACTACCCGTCTTAGCGGCACGTCGTTCGATAAATAAAAAGGCCGTATTTTCTATGTACAACCTTTAATACAATATCTCACCCCTTTTACCAACGTATAAACAAGCTATCTACAACGTAATAAATGTTCGTACAACCTAAAGTACAACGGAAAAGGATTACTGTTTATAAGAATCAGAATTACCGAAAAACTCCCGTGCACACCACGGAATCCGGTTCGACAATTTGCTTCCGATTCTTTCCAAGTTCTTTGCAATACTAAATATCTAAAAATTCAGTTTTCTACTCTACAACTTAAAATAAAGGTACATATTTACATAACCGATACCCACTTAAAATAGTCATAAACTCATCTAAACATCGCCCAGCCCTCAGACACTTGTCTAGGGCAATAAATATCAGATGGGCCCTTACGCCCAACAGCTATATCCAAAGAAACAGAAACTTTCTATTTTAAGTAGGTATGAAAAGATATGCGCCTGCTAAAACCGAGATTACTACAATACAGGGCGTTAAAAATATATAAATGTTTCCAGTTGCAACAGTTGTCTCTGCCTGTAACTGATTACAAGTGTATTTATTAGTAATAGAAAAACATCGTAATTTTTAAAGGTAATTTTTGAATATATTTAATCGACTTTGGAGTAATACTGTTAAGTTAAATACTAACCTTACATTTTTCATCCCTTTTATTTCTGAAAGGATCTATAGGATCTTTATCATAAAAGGGTCTATAACCAGTAAATTGTCGGAACTAGCCTCTACAAAACCTTGCTCCATGTTTAATAAAAGTTTACTTCACAAGAAAACAACAATACAACACGTCAAGTTGTCAAGCCAAACACAAACAGGAAATTTTAAATGTCAATTATCGAAATGTCGACTGTCGTTTGTCGTCGTTACAAACTGAATCTAGCCACATATCAGTGTGGCCTTTTTATAGATACATATTCCCTAGTTTTCGCTTAGTGACGTCACGAATATAGAATAAAATTTCAAAATTGAATTAAAAATTTTCTACCTATTCAATCTTAATAATTTTTATCATAATAAATATATAAAAAAGAATATATTTTATAAAAATACAGACTTCCACTTTCATATCGATTGAAGGAAAATACCCCATTCATCTAATAATGACATTACCATTACTATTACCATTACCATTACAAGATTTGAGGTTAAATATTTATTTATTTATGCCTACCCTATTATACAGCTATGAACTGATACCTGTTCAGCTTATAGATACAACCGGCCCTGTAGATAAACCCATTTAAATGCAAATTAACTCCAACCACTCTTCGTTTATTGTGTTCGTCATGGAGCTGTGCTCCTGTGCAACAATTAATTAACTAAAAGGTGCTTATGTATTATTTAAAAACTTTCATGGGGATTCTAGATTCATACTAGATAATCCTAATTTACTGAATCAGCAAAATTCAAACATATTTACAACCCCAAAGGAAGGTATCCTGGAAATTATGCCGGGGAGAGCAAACACAGGGAACATAGAAACTGTCTGTATTCCCTGTGTTTTCTCTTTCTGTGTAACTTTCTCTGCGTATTCTTTTTTCTGAAATAGTATTGATACACCAATATATACAGAGTATACATTTTATAGCAAGAAGAAATATATAGGAAGCGACTCCACAACACCTATTTTTATACATATATTGTCAGAAAATCTTCTGCAGCTAATTGTATACGGTAGTCTAGAAAAAAGGTTCTTCTCACACCATTCTCACGACTTAGGTACTAATTGACAAATTTTCCGGAAAAATAAATAATAATACCTAATCTGTTTCGTTTTTTGCCAATGACACCAAATTCTTTACCAACCCTATAACCTAGATATAACCTATATATAACCCTACAACACATGACACTATCTTCTAACTGACATTTAGCTGCGCTGAATGAATCTAAATGTACACAATCTTTCGCATGGGTCTTAACAATCCTGGAGATGAATATATTTTAAACTCTACAACTTTATCACCTGTAAAAGATCTTGGAGTTATAATGATAATTTCAGATTTAAAGTGGGCTTCGCATATTGGCAAAGTGATCAATAAAGCCAACTCAATATCTTATATGGTCAAAAGCTCAAAAATATTTCTCCTGGCCTTCTGTTTTCGGCCAATTCCTGAATAAACTGTTTCCGTATGGAATCCATATTTTAGTAGCGATATCCATGCACTAGAGAGAACTCAGAATATCGTAAGTTAAAAATATCTCATATGCAGACTTTCTACGCTGAGCTTACCTCTATGTCTGAGTAGGTAGGTAGGTAAGCCCAGTAGGTAAGGCTTTTAAGGTCTATTCATGTTGAACCGAGGATGGCCATAGGCGGGCCCGTACGGAGTCATTAGGAATGGATGTCAGGTGATCTTAGCTCAACCTTTAACGGAGTTTAGAGATCGACTGTCAAGGTGTTACCATACGTATAGTTTTGCGAAGCCTGAGAGTTTATAAAAGTTATAATCCAGTTTTCAAAACTTATGTTGATAGCTATTGCAATTGCTCTTGATGAAGAATTGTAGACCCGCATTCAAAAAAAAAAAGAAGATCCAGCTCATCAGTTCATCCAGCTTGGCGAAAGCGAGAAAAGGAAGGAGAATTCGTAACAACACTTTATTTTTATCTATGTGTAATAAAATTACTATAATATTTTAACAGTCGGACGGCTTCGACGTATGTATGTGCCCATACATGTTATCACGTGCCGTGCCAGGTGCGAGGCGATATAGACAAAATATAACCTACGTTTCGCCGCCGAGACACGGCCGAGGCTGGAACCGGACTTGAGGTAGCGTGAATTAGTTCATATGAAAAGAATAGATATAGCATAATATTATACCGTGTTTCGTCCGTGGTACGTCTCGGTCCTGGCATGGTGTAGTGTGAATAGGCCTTTACGCGGCGACGGGTTTGAGACCTACAAAAATCTTCATTGCTACTATTCTTATAAATTTGATAAGTGAGAATTCGAGATTACGAGGTCGTAACTTGAAATTAGTTCGTGAGCACTTAATACATTTTGTCAACACTTCTTGTGTAATAGGATTCATGCTAGCTTCCAAGAGAGGTGCATGCATGCTGAATGGTGAATGTTTTTAAAAACATACTTATACCTTTAGACTTTATAAGTACTGTATTGTTAGTTATAGTCATTGTTTTTGTTTTTTCTTTTTATTTTATAACCTTTGTATCAAAGTACATTATTAACCATATAAGTACATATGTTTACCGGTACTTTGAATCGTAATCACTTTTATAATATTAATAATAATAATAATAATAATAATAATAATAATAATAATAATAATAATAATAATAATGTGGAATGAAAAAAAATATACATACATACATTTTTTCCAAATAAAATTCTCTTTTTGATTCAATTTCATTTCTGAATTATGACAAAATAGAAACTCCTGTGTATTCAAATTACACCAATCGACACTTATATTTTTCAATGAATATGGAGTCATTTATTGATATATTCTAATAAAAATAGAGTTAAAATCAAAAGAGTGTGTAACATCGTTCTTTTTCAATCCAGTGTGACAGCCTACTAGACATGCAGATACAATGAAGGTATATATGCAATGTGTATTTTAAAAATCAGTAGACACTCGGTCAACAGCCTTCTAGTTGAGAATATTTTTCAAAATAAAAATTTCTGTACAAATACATTTCAGTTTCTGTTTAAACAACCTGGTAAAACAATGTCGACGTTGGAAGCATTAAAAATATTGTTACCTAAGGCATTCAGAGAAACAGCATAGCGATACATAGTTTCTATAGAATGTAGAATGTAGATACCAGTGACGGTACACAGAGCTGCTCCAAATACCCATCAAAAGTATTTCAAATATCAAATACCAAATACCATCTAATGTATTTGCAGTTTCAATTACCAAATACTCTGCTTTACAGAAAGGATTTGATATACCAAATACTCAAGAAAAGTAATTGAAATTTCGAGCAAATAAAGTATTTCAAATATTTTCCAGTATTTGAAATACCACAATTTTTATTTCAAATACTTAAAGATTATTTTAGGGTATTTAAAATCCTTTATAGGTATTTGAAATACCGCAAATTGTACTTCAAATACCCAACAAATATTTTAAGGTATTTCAAATCTTTTATAGATATTTGAAATGGTACTTGGAATAATGAGAATTATATTTATTTCTACATGCTGAAATTTTACGCCTGAGGAAATAAGTAATAATAATAACAAAACATAACTTTTAATTTAGTCTGAAAAGGGTAACAAAATATTTACATTCAACAACACTAAATGAGGTATTCAAAATAATTAATTATACAGTTATTGTTGCCAGTGTTGCCAATAATGCCAATGAGGTTACATACATGGTACAATTAGTACAATAGTAGGTAGGATAATATGGAATGGAGACGTTTTCATGTATCTAATTCTACGATACTACAGATTATAAGTAGTAGGATTAGGTACATACATGCCTTTTACCTTTCTTATCTACTTATGAACTCTTAATAAATAACTAGAAATGGGAGAAAATCGCGATTTTCGTTCCCGTTTCTAGCCCTACCGGGGGTACAGGCCTGCGGCCTGGGGTCACCCGTCGGGTGACAAATGCATCTAAAATAATATTATTTTTAAGAAAATACACATTATAGAAATTTTGTATGTAGAATAATGATGTAATTATACTAAACGATTTTTCTTAATATTTTGATGAATTGTAAGGGTACTCTATTCTTAATGGTAAAATATCATAATTTTTTAAGTACTGAAAGTAGAATTTATTTTTAAGTTACATTATTATCAATTTTATCAATGGGACCAAAAATATTGTAGATATTTACTTTTCTAAGCTAAAATGATGAATTTAACAGATTGCCTTATTGAATGAATTCATTCTAAACTTTACGTGCAGAAAGAATAAAAGCTACGGATAATGAAACAGAATAACTAAATACTAATACTAATAAATAATTGGAATTAAAAAGTTAAAAAAAAGTTTGCCTCCAGCGTGACTCGAACTCGCGAAATCAGCATTATGAAGTTTTCAATCCTACGACTTTCCCGATGCGCTACCACGCCTGTTGTCAAATGTTTACCTTGAGACGTTTAAGTATGTAAACTGTACGTGTCAACCTGAAAAAATAATTTTTACCGATTTTCTAATTGGAAAAGCATTTCGTTTCAGTATTTTGGTAATCAGTGTTTGGCAGTCAGTACTATTGATTCCGTTAGCAATATTTCTCATAGGAAAGTAACCTATCTGAAGTTTAATTAATTTGACAGTTTTCGTAGGAGGTGCTTGTCTCGTTAGTCCAATCTCACATCGGTAGATAAAATAAAAAAGAAGTTGAGACGGACGCGACCGAGATTTTTGAAGACGAAATTGGCGTTCGAGAAACGGTTCTCGAAGTCGTAAAATTAGAAAAATGGTCTAGGGAGTCCCGCGAAAAGTCGGGATTTCGACAGGCGTGACGGGACCATTAGGCGTGAGGACAAAAACGCCGGTGCTAGCCGTATCTCTCTCGCCGAACGGCCATCGACGAAAATTCTGCAGAGGTTTTTTGAAAAGGCGTTTAAATTCGGAAAACGCGTAGGAAACGGGACGAAAATACCCCTATGCATTGGAGAGAGGCCAGGGGCGACCTCAGGGGCGACCTCCGGTCGCCCGCGGGGATCGTTCCGCGATCCCCTCTCGGAGGAGATAGCTTTGTCGATTCGGCGGCGGAATTTAGAGCGAGACAGAATGGACGCGTTTTAATATATATTGTAAGAAATATTTACATAAATTAAAGCAAAAACTTCAATTAACATAAATTCGGTATATTCAAGACTAATACACTGTATATTGGAAAGACGTGTGTCTCTATGTTAAGCTTAATAATGAATAATCATCAAATGCCTGCTCCAGTCGTCGGCTCGTCTCCCCGTGTTGGTCCCAAACGTGCCGATAGTATAAACAATCCAGAGGCACCATACAGGGCATCTCTAACACGGCCTTTCCTGACATCTAGAGTGACCCCACTCTAGTACCATTGGAACCCAACATCAACTTTTGTACCTAAACCAAAAAAAATAACCAAGTACTCCGAACGACACATGATCAGTTATTAGGTAATAACAGTAAAGTTTAAAAATAACTTAGAAGATCTAGGCAGTTCTGCATCTCCTAAACCAGCTGACTCGTGCTGTAAATAATAAAAGGGAAATGCGTGTATGCATACACAAGGGGCGCACAAATTAGCAAATACTAAAACTAAGAACCAAGGGTACTTATAACAAATAAAAAAATAGACTTATGGAGCTCTTAGCGCTTCCAGGTAGGACTAAAAAAATTCCATAGTCCTCCTGTTCCAGAGCAAATCGACATGCTCTGTTCCAGAACACAGTACCAGGCATGATACATCCTCCAGTGTTCTGCCAGAACAAAGTACCAGGCGTGTACATCCTGCAATGTTCTGTTTCCTTACCCTATCCGTACACATATATTTTGTTTATATCTCGCCATGAGTCACATCGCCTCGCACATCACATAATTCCATGTGCTCTACTCTCAGGATACCACGGCTTGAAAGTATACTGTATTCCTGGACTATCCTCCTCTTCATGGACTAACGTCATTCCAGTCACTTTCTAAAACTTTTGTACTTTCGAAGGTATTCCAGGACTAGCCCATATGTTTACTACAGTAATATAACTGACATGTGTCTGACTTCAGATTAACAACACTAAAAAAAAACAAACGGTTAGAGTATTCAATTTCTTAGTTTAGTGATTCCTTACTAATGCGTCTAGTTCTACTACCAATTTTAATCTGTTGTTAGTACCACAACTTAATTATGCACCAGTACAATCGCCAAACGCATAACAACATCAATCTTACAAACCTCAGCAGTCATTCTACTTTTATTTATTATAAAATTTGTAATTGCAAACCAATATTCGTACATGTCACCTTTAATACAAAACTACTATTTCATCTGCCTCCTAATTTATATCGGTACCTATCTCAATACGTTTGTTTTGCCTAGGTCAGTAATTGAAGTAGAAATCTATTAATGTTTACTAATAATTTAAACTCTAAATGCTGTGGAGGTTTGATGATCTCACTTTTAAAGACGTGTTAAATTTATTTTATCAAAAATTTAACACGTCTTTTGCCTCATAATCAATAGCGACAGTGTTTATCATTTGATCTTATAACATAACGTGGTGTTGAACAAGCATTATTCATTCCTTCTATTGCTGAATTCACAGCTGTCCTTAATAATACTTTGACTTATGGTTATACGTATTTTAGCTCCTAATTTAGTTTATGTTCTTAAAAACGCGCAGGAAAGATTTTTAATGTTTACTTTCAAACATCACGCAAGAAACTTCAACATAAACTTGTGTCGGTATCAATTACGCATCGAAGCATTCACATGAAATACTCTTATGTTGTCGTTACAATAATTTAATTTTATAGTGAACCTAATACCTCCATTATGTTCCTGATGATTGTATACGCCTTAGAATTATGTTTGTTTTTGGAAGGTGATAATGCTGGTGCGCTGAACTTATATTTATTACGTGACCCAATTTATTTAAACATTTAGAGATGGATCTTCCTGATATTTGACAACCGTCATTTATGGAACAATGACAATCACTGTTATTATCATCAAAAATAACAGATCAAATAATATATGCCAACTAGCGTCGAGAACGGTTTTTGGTTCTGTTGTTCACCGCTAACTGATAATAATTATAGAAGTCATAATTTTATTATTCTTGTACACTGTGTCTTTGTCACCCATACAAAACAAACTTTATAACACAACAGATACATATTTCATTCTAAGTGTGTTTATTAATTATTGTTATTATATCTAACATTTTAAAACCTAAATAAATATATTGTACTGCAACCTACCACTTTACATTTTTGGATCCATCCTGTAACCTATCACTTTTTAAATGCAGTTCAATTTTATGATTTACCTTTTTAATACATATAAAAATAATTTATCATTGGCTGAGTGCACCTTACCTACGTGTTTATTTATTTACTCTTTTCTTATAGGCGCGTACTTAATATTATTTTTACCAATTTTTACCTGTTAATTTTTACTCATTTTTGTTTTTATATATAAGTGGTTTTGGGGCAAAAGTAAATTAAAACAATATTTAAATACCACAGCTTTATTTTATGCTCAAGACGAGTCAAAGAACCACAACCAACTAACTTACTATATAGCGTATCGTCACATGTATATTTACTTTGTCAGCAGATTTATATCTCAACAGAGAGAACGCTGAGTTACAATAATATTTATAAATCTTAATATGCACTCGTTCTTTTTGTATATTTTCCAATACGCCCACTCAAAAAGAACACTGTACTTTTAATGTTAATATCTAGAGCATGTGGTATAGGGGAGAAGAAATATGATGACCCAACATTTGTTGCTTTGGATTGGGAAAAACCCCCAAAAACCCAATCAGGCCATTGGTGACTATGTCGATTCAGAGATTTCCTCCAATCCCATTTTTAACCGTAGGTCCACAAATCTGAGATCTCCTAACGGTTTGGTCCGCCAATTGCTCACCTGTAGGAATATAATGAAGAATTACATTCTTTTGTTCAATATGTTCCCTACTAAAATGATATTTAATATCAATATGTTTTGAACGTCCATGAGCAGTCGGATTATTAGCTATAGCTATACATCCATTATTGTCTTCATAAATAATTATAGGCTCTGACAGTTTTATTTTTATATCACTTAAAAGTGATTTAAGCCATAAAGCTTCTTTCACACCATATATTTCGCACCAATAGTGCCATATATTCAGCCTCAGTTGACGAGGCAGCTACTGACGTTTGTCTCTTAGTATTCCAACTCAAGGTACAATTGTCAAACAATTTAAAAATATATCCCGTCGTACTTCGACGGTCATTTTCATCAGTACCCCAGTCAGAATCCACGAAACCAGTCAAAATATGTGCATAGTTTCTACGTGTGTAGACTAACCTCAAATTAATTGAACCTTTTAAATATCTTAATATTCGTTTCAAACTCTGCCAGAGTTCTTTATTATTTTTATTTTGAAATCTGCTTACTATATTTACAGATACACATAAATCTGGTCTTGTACATAACATGATATACATTAAGCAGCCAATTAGATTTCTACAAGGTGCATCACAAGGTTCATCTGAATTTAAAGCTATGTAATTTAACTTGTTAGGTAAAGGTGTACGTGCAGCATTGCACTCGCTCATTTTGAACTTGTTCAAAACACTTTTGATATAGCAGCTTTGATCTAATGTAATTTTATTTTCAGTTTGTTGAATTCTAATTCCTAGAAAAAGTTTTAATTGTTGTAAATCTTCCATCCGAAATTGTTTCATTAAATAATGTTTAAAATTAATCATCGTATTATTATTGCTTGTACAAATTACGAGATCAACATATAACAAAACATAAATATTCTTGGTAATAGCACCTTCATTTAAGAAATATAAACAGCGATCCCCGAGCTCTTAAAATTATGTTGTTTTAACACCGTATCAAAACGTTCAAACCAACAACGAGCTGACTGTTTTAAACCATATAGTGCTTTGTTTAATTTACAAACTTGGTTTTTATCGGCTTTAACTCCATCGGGTACACGCATAAATATTTCCTCTTTTAAAACGCCATTTAAGAAGGCTGTTTTTACATCCATATGATGCATTAATAAATTATTTTGATTTGCAAAACATACGAGGAATCTAAAAGTACATATGCGTGCGACAGGTGCAAATGTTTCAGTATAATCTAAAAAATATTGTTGACTAAAACCTCGTGCAACTAAACGAGCTTTATATTTACATGGGTGTCCAAAAACATCATTTTTAATAGTAAAAACCCACTTACAGTCAACTATGTTTTTTTCCTGCTGGTCTTTCTACTAACGACCATGTTTCATTCATTATTAATGAATCTATTTCTGATTTTATTGCTTTCTCCCAGTCATTTTTATCATTCCTTTCTTTAATTTTTTTTGTAAGTTTTCGGTATTTTGCTTTCGAGTGATTCCACACATAACATATAATAATTTACATCTTCTTTATCCTCGTTATACGAGATAGTTGGCACATTCATTAATCGTTTACTCCGTCTAACATTTACAATTTTATTTTCGGAGTTTTCTGCCCTAGAAGATTTATTTTTACTGACACCTGTTTCACATTGTACAGGGATTACTTCAGTGTTATTTTTGCCGACACCTGTTTCACATTGTACAGGAATTACTTCATTATTATTTTTGCAGACACCTGTTTGACATTGTACAGGAATTACTCCATTATTAGTTTTGCCGACACCTGTTTCACATTGTACAGGAATTAATTCATTGTGTTCAGCATCTGTTTCAGATACAGATTTACCTATTTCAACATTTATAGGTTCTTTTGGGACACTTACTACCTGAAGGGTAGTTTCAGGCAAACTGGATGGGTTTATAATTCCATCATCACTTACTGACTTTAATGTTTTTTGAGTTAAATTTGAATTTTCATTTTCATCAAGGTACAATGTTGGCCTTGATGTTTGATAATTTACTTCATCAAAAATAACATCACGGGCAGTGATGTATTTATTTGTATTTGGATTAAAAATTTTATAACCGTTTGGTTCATACCCAACCAATATGCCTTTACATGATTTCTCGTCAAACTTACTTTTTCTTATCTTATTATGTACGTACACAGTGCACCCAAATATTTTTAAACAATTTAATTTGGGCTTTTTCCCGTGCCATAGTTCAAATGGTAATTTCTTTGATGCAAGTGCTTTAGTAGGTGATAAATTTATTAAATAGGTAGCAGTTAGGACAGCTTCACCCCAAAATCTTTTGTCTAATTTAGTACCATGAATCATGGCGCGGGCTTTTTCTACAATTGTTGCACTGTTAAATGGTAAGTCATGCCCTTCTGAACACAAAATTCTTTAAATTCCCTTTATAGGAATTCACGGCCATTGTCACAATATAAATTGACAATTTTTAAATTAAAATGTGCTTCACTCTTAGCCGCAAAATCCCGAAAAACTTTAAATACCTCATAATGAGTAAATTCATCCACAAAAACAACAAAATAATTTTTATTATCAATAGTTGGAAACAGAGGTCTCCTCACATAACTTCACATACATCTGTATGAATTATAAGCAGAGGTCTCCTCATATAACTTTTATCTTTAGCTTTACAGAAAGGTAGCCTTGCTTGTTTTCCTGAGAGACAAGCTTCACAAATTTCATTTGTTGGAAAAACATTTTTTAAATTAATATTACCATTTGCATCGTCTAATTTCTTTAATTCCAAAAATTTGTTTTTGCTAATATGACCTAAACGTCCATGCCAAATATTATAATTAATAAGTGATGTCTTCGCAGTAGTGGCAAGTTTAGTTACAGGTTGCCCTTTTTCAAAAATAATTAAAATTAAAGCATTAAAAACCTTACCTGGTATGATGGTCTTACCACCTCTTTTAATGTTTACCTCGCTGTTGCTCTTAAAAACAACAGTCATACCAGCTTCCTGAATTCGTCTCACGGACAATAGGTTGTATGGGACATCTTTTGCATAGAGGACATTTTCCAGAACTCCAGAGATCCCAAGGTTACTTGTTACATTGATTGTTCCTCGGTGTGTGGCTGTAATGCTGACTCCTGTTATCCCTTTTTGTAGAAGTAACATTGGTTCATTAGATGACCTCTTATTCTTCATTTTCACAACAACAGAAATTTCGACCAAATTGCGAGTTTATCACTTCACTACTATTTTACAGGTATAATTAATATTTTAATAACGCGATAGTGACTGGGCCCATAACCTATAAGTGGTTTTGGGGCAAAAGTAAATTAAAACAATATTTAAATACCACAGCTTTATTTTATGCTCAAGACGAGTCAAAGAACCACAACCAACTAACTTACTATATAGCGTATCGTCACATGTATATTTACTTTGTCAGCAGATTTATATCTCAACAGAGAGAACGCTGAGTTACAATAATATTTATAAATCTTAATATGCACCCGTTCTTTTTGTATATTTTCCAATATTATATGACCATTAAAATTACATAATATGAGATGTACCCGCGCGAAAGAACAAGCTGAACCCGGACTAAACTCCACCGCAAGTCTCTTTCGCCACACTGCTGATCAAATTTGAGCAATCTGGGTTTTCAACTCGTCTCGCCAGAGCACCCTGGGTTTCCACCCTACTCTCGAGACAGAGTCACCACACTCTACGCAACAGTGTCCTTAACCTTTCCTATAACTTTTCTAAAATCTAAAATCTGAAATTGGATCCAAAGTTACATGTTCTACCCCTGTCACCCCTGTACATGGAATCTGTGACTGAGTCATTATCTACATCTTCTTACTTTATATCGGTCATACTCCAATACTTTGAATACTTTATAAAATAATCTCTACACTTTGGCAACAGCTTAACTAATTCAAAACAAGCTAGTTTTGCAGTAGCAACAAACCGCAGAGAAACAAACAATTATGCCATCACTTAGCCTTTCCATTGTACTATCAACTAGTTATTTTTCTGGAGTAGGCAAATATAATTTCTAACTGATTATTTAACTTTGTAATTCTCAAAACAGAATTTATCACATCCTATAGTACCGCTATTTATTAAATAAAGATAAGTGAAAACTACACCCATACATTTGTATTTTTTTTATTGCATCGATAAGTATTTTATTCAAAGAGTACCTAATTAATATTTTGGGCAACTTGATATTTAGGAGACGCTTGGGGCAAAATCAATATACTGTTGGTCGAATCCGTTTAGTCGATTGTGAGATAAGGAATACAACGTGAGGTAATTGTCATTCAATTTTTAAGTAACAACCTAAAATGTGATCAAGTTGAATACCCGACAACCGAAACAAACATTATCATTAGTTTTTTTTTTACGAATTAAATTCTGGAAAAATATGTAAGGCTAAAATATTAATCTAAATACAATATTACGGAAAGCTTAAGGCGCATAAGGATATGGTCTGATTAGCACTCTACAGAAGTTGTTCTTTTGAACTTGGATAACAGCAAACTATTGCAATCATCATATCCCGTTCTTTACCAGAACCTTTTAGACTCCTCAAATGCTCAAATCACCTAATTGTTATTTTCCAGTTAGGTATTTAATCAGTAGCAGCATATTCAGCATATAAAATTCGCTTTTAATAATATTCTATATGCAAATTTAATTTCGCACAATAAATATCCTGCGTTAAACCTTAATGCGTTAGAAACTTAAATAATTTGTTTATGCCCTAAGCAAAAGTACTGTGCAGTTTCATTCAACAAACTCTCATTTACCTATTACGATTACTTATTTGTTTTACAGATTTACAGAAACAAACATTTACTCAAACAAATTAGAACAAACTTATCTCTGAAAATTGTACTTATCTGACTTTCCAACTGTGCCAAGTTTGACTACTTCACTATATGAAATAATACGTCAAACATCTTTCGAGACTATGGCGCTACAGACAGTCTTCAACTTCCTTCCATATATTTCACCTCCTTGAAGCATCTGTAATACCCCAAATGACAAATTTCCAAAGTCATCCTGCCGATTTTCGAGATACTCTCTGCCTATATGTAGTCATCCGATGTTCCTAGAAGGAGTTTCATTCCTCGTTCTAGACTTAGACCATCTAGACCGGCCTCGCCTGTCATCCCCAGAGCGGGTACGCTGCCTGCCTCAGTACGAACCAACAATCCAGAGGCACCATACAGGGCATCTCTAACAATATGGATAAGTAAGAAAAGAAGTAGGAGGTACTTGAAATAGCGGTACAGTATTTGAAATACCGGAAAGTATTTGAAATACCGGAGAGTATTTCAAATACCAAGCAAAGTAATTGAAATACCAATATTCCTGAAAATCAAATACCAAATCCAAATACTCGACCAAAAGTTGTCAAATACCAAGCACCAAATACCGACAATCGAAAGGATTTGGAATAAAGTGCTTCAAATACCGAAAGTATTTGAAATACTTTCTCAATTACTTTTATTTCAAATACTGGACAGCTCTGACGGTACACAATATTCAAAGAATAAAGTCTCCAGATTACGGGTAATAACTCAACAAAAAGCTGCCCCAACTACTTTCAGATATAAGGTTTGTTAATTAAAAATACTTATTAACTATTTTTGTGTAAAGAGAATTCTTCTTCATTGACTTCTTGTCCTGTTCCCTTCTAGTCCTGTTTAGAAACTTTAGCAGTTAAACTTGAACGACAAAAATGCTGTTGTGTATGTTCAAGTGCCAATAAAATATTTAATATAACCAGTACTACAATTGTGTCATATTCAAGTCTGCACTTAACTAATGCATTTAAAATTAATTGAATGTCAGAATGTCTAATGAACAAACCTGAATGTACACGCATACCAAACAACAGCGACGACTTGTTTTTGAAAAGTCAGTTTTGATTAACAAATTGAGAAATTAACTCTTTTAATACTATCTAGTTTGAAATATATGTTTTTTCTACTAAAAGAGAATTGCTGTTATTGTTGGTAAGAATGATTTATCTAAACATTTCTGAAACAAAATATTAATCCGTTTACTATGAAGTAATTTATAATTATCTCTGTCTCGGTCAATATTAGTCAACAAGGAAGGGCTTCGATATCAATATTGATTTGACCAGAAACCGTAACATTATATATCATATTTAGCACATATAAATGTTTAGAATAAACTACAATTTTATTTTCGTAACCAAAATCGAGAAAAAGCGGTTTGATTATGTCATTTATTTTGGAAATAGGTAACTGATGGGATGAGCAATAGGATATATTTTTCTGCCAAGATATATGTTAATAGATTTTTAAATAGATAGATTCAATCTTTATTTGATGAAGATCCATTTTAGTGCTATTTTATGATTGCTACATATTGCTGTTTTCAAGGTTTCCACTTATACTTAGCCTCAGCTTCAGTCATAGGCCTAATGTATTACCCAAAAATAATATAATTATACCTTAAAGCTGTATGTTCGTATAATAAACATTTAAATCTTTCAAATTAATATTTAAAACTTTCATTGGTTATCTGATGAAATTTCTGAACGTTTCTGAGTTTGAGCTAGTTTCTTCTACAAGCTTACTTTTTGGCGTTGCTCTAAAATTTACCGGACAAACAAGCAACCATTTTAAGAACCGCATATAGACGACATGTACGCACAGCATGTCTATACCTTTTTGTGTAGACGCGCATCACTAAACCAACTTTGGAAATGGTCTTACAGAAGAAAATATTAGTTTAACGGCAAGTTTAGATATTTTCCTTAGAGCTAGTAACGATTTGAAGCTTACGGAGCTATAAAGTTTAGAAATTACGAGATTAATTAAGATATCTTAGATGAGACTGAACAATAAAATCGAAACTAATAGTTCTACTCTAGTAAACATGCTTTAATTTTGATTATTAAAGATAGGTATTAATCTAGTTTAATAACTCTTGTTATAGCCAAAGTCAATTGAATTAGCCAGTTCTACCATGGTCGCTCTTTACGAAACGTTTCGGCACGGCACATAAATTGCGTTCATATATCTGCCGAGTGTAATTACTTACACTATCCAAGCATATACAGGGTGTTAGTTAAGCATGCGGGAAAAATTCAAGAGGCTATTCCTTGGACTATTCTAAGGATATTTCATCCTTTGATGATTTTTGGAAAAACGCTTTGTTGCGAAGATATAGGGCGAAAAAAATTTTGGTATTTTTCACATTATTAATGTAGGTGAAATAAAAGTATGGCGTACTACACTGGACGTATCAAGTGAAACACATGTAAGAAAAAGGAGTTGTTTTTTCTTACCAACATCCCGTGATACTTCGAAGTGATTATTTTGTATGTTTTTGTATGTTGTGTTTTTGTAGTTTATATGTGTCGCATTTGTTAAGATTGATTGACGTTTGGCTAGTTGACGTGTAAACGGTTGTTAGTGAAGTCCTCTATCATGGCTCGCTATACGAGGTGGACCTCACGTATGGCTTGCTCGATCCCCGGACTTAAACCCCCTGGATTATTTCCTATGGGGCCATCTAAAGTCATTAGTTTATACTAAGATGTGGACGATTTAAGACATCGGATAATTGATGCGTGTAACTCAATAATATTGGATGGTTGCATCCAAGCTGGAGGTAGCCATTTTGAACAATTCTTGTAGGTTCAGAAATGTTACATGTAATTTTTAGTAACAAATTGTTATTTGTTGAAAAATTTTTTCGCCCTATATCTTCGCAACAAAGCGCTTTTTCAAAAATCATCAAAGGATAAAATATCCTTATTAGAATAGTCCAAGGAATAACCTCTTGAATTTTTGCCGCACGTTTAACTAACACCCTGTGTAACGTTTCAACTCAGACTGGAAATACTTTACCAGCACTGCTATTGTTTAGTTACTTGTCCTATATGGATGACCGTAAGATAATATAATCAAATTTGATAGCCAAAATTTACCAAAATCATTGTAAAAGTTTAAATATTTAATGGGCACTCATTGCAGTTGTAGTTAGCTTTATATTCGTATGTGAAGAGACTAATGTATAGCTAAACAATTGTCAAGTTGATGTACAGGGTTCCCCATAATAGACTATGTACCTATTTTGATATTGAAATAAATTCTATATAAGATAAGTCAGTACGTTTTTCTTTAGACCGTTATCTTCTATGGGCTTTGGGATTTTAATCAACATGTTATTAATCAACTAGGCGCCTGTCGCAATACAATTGTTTTTCGTAAAACGTCATTTTTCTAATAAATTAGTAAATTAGTAAATATGCTAGAGATATTTTTTATTCCTGAATTAGAATGAAGGTGATTACTAAATAATGGGTTATTATTCCAGCAGAATTTTACCAGACTCTAAGGTACACTAGTGAGTAAGACCTTAGCTCTAAGATTTTCAACTTTAGTTAAATTAGGATAGAACCAAATTACTCATTGATCTCCCTTTGAGCAGATTGTAATAACAGCAAAATACCCTTCAAGGGGTGTGATATAGAAACTCTATAAGAGTTGTACGAAAAGTGTTTAATGGGCGACTCATTTCACAATTTGGGGATTGAAATTGGCCTGCGAGGTCCCCTGACTTAATTGCACCAGACTTTTTTCTGTGAGGCTATTTAAAGGCAAAGGTTTTTTCAACTGAATTGCTGAAGAAGTCCGGCGAATACATCAGGTTTTGCTTCATCGTGTCATGAATCATTTTTTGTCCAATCTTGAAAAGTGCATTGAAGTTGATGGCGGTCACTGAAAAGAATTTTAAAAGTTACGGTAAGAAAAAAGTCTATGTTACAGTAAATCCCAAAAAGTAAATTGGAATAAAGTGTAATAAAATGTTTGGTTTTTTAAATATCAACAATTTTATTGAGCTATTAAAATGGGTAGTCTATTATGGGGAACCCTCTATTACGTATAAATACACACATAGCTGTGTTCAATACAATAGCATCAATAGATTTTTCTACATTTTATTTTCATATTATTAGTAGGTAATATCACTGTCAAGAAAACACTTTCCGCATTCGTATAATGAACAAGTAAAAACCAAAAATAAGTTTGTTGTATGACTGAGTGAAAATTTAAATTTTTGTGCGCTACATTTAAATTTCTGGTCTTTATTACCATTTATTCTATCCATTTCACATTCAGTTTATTCAGTTTACCAATGAAAAGTTTTCGGTTTTTATATGCTAGAGCTTTAATGTTCAGAAATGGTTTAAAATCAAACAATTCTTGAGAATCCTATAATTCCAAAGCTACATTACCATAACGAATTCCCCATGCCTGAGAACTAAATAAACAGATGTGACGTATGTCAAAATACTTAAAACAGACACGGGCAATCGTCAGTTCAAGTATATTTGATTTACTATACACCTGCATCGCATCGCGTATTTTACATGTCAGAATTAAGGCTTTAACCGACGGGTCCTGACAAGCACGCCACTGTTGCATTTAAAGATCTAAGAGTGTATTTTGCCTTCTCCGTGGAACGTGGATGATATTTAACAGAAAGTAACGACTACTTCGTATTTGAAGTTGTGTAAAAGTTGGCTTGCAAAATGTAACATACCAGGATGATATGGTAAAGTAATTGAATCATTGCAAGATAAATACCAGATAAAAAGTGCTTTTGAGTTATTTTTTTTTAGTTAGTTGTACAATAATTGTAAACCATATCGCTATTACGCTATTCAAAAGTTTAAATCACTTACTTGCAAGCCACGGATAGCCACGTTAATCGGTTAGTTTTAATAGAAATTATCTAGTTTTGTTTCTTATTTAAAAATTATTTGAAGTTCTCATATCTTTAAAGATTTACTTACATATTGTAAATACCTAAACTATATTTACTAATGAATAAAAGGCTGCCGATCGCATATGCTAATATTTTACAACCCATGAATTATTATTAGTGAATAATAAACTGTCAAGCGTGTGGTCCATTTTTTTTTAAATCATTGCAAATTTTAGAAGATATATCTGGAGAACCAATTAAACTATTAATTTGAAATTTGAGGTGAAGTCAAAGTGGGTCATGATCTATTTGATGAAAATATTTTGCAGTTTCTACCACTTCCGGGTATACCGGAAGTTGACATTAACTTCATTATTTTAAATGGGACACCCTATTATTACATTTTTGGATTCTACGTAAAATTCTAAACACATTTCATGTAGGATGTCCTATACCTATCTTCAACTGTTTTTGAAATATTGACATTTTTCAACTTTACCACCTTATAAAATCTAAACGGTTTGATATCAAACAAAAGGGTTTTCACATTCCTATTTTAACTTTTCATACGCTATCGTTAGATACTAATTTCAGATTTAACCAAGAGATTAAATCTAATCGAAAATTTAAAATTTCTGGCTAAATCTAAAATTAGTGGCAAACGATACCTTATGAAAAGTTAAGGTAGGAATGTACAAACCGTTTTGCTTGATTTCAAACGGTTTAGATTTTACAGGGTGTCAAAGTTGCAAAATGTCAATATTCACCTGTCAATATTTTAAAAACAGTTGAAGATAGATATAGGACATCCTACATGAAATGTGTTTAGAATTTCACGTATAATTCAGAAATGAAATAATATATAGCATGTCCTATTTAAAATAACGAAGTTAATGTCGACTTCTGATATAACCGAAAGTGGTAGAAACTGCAAAATATTTTCATCAAGTAGATCATGGCCCACTTTGACTTCACCTCAAATTTCCAATTAATAGCATAATTGGTTCTCCAGATACTTTTAATGAACCGTCACCGTGGGACACCTTATGTTTATGTTTCGTGGCTATCGCGTCAACAAAAAAACATTAAAAGGCTTTGTTTTAGAGATTTGTGGGTGTGTACAGACCATTATTGTCACTGAAGTGCCATATGGTCAATGGCGCCTAGTAATTAGCGATTGTGAACTGCGACTGTGATTTGATCGATTTCTTTGTCGCAGATGCAATCAAAACCAAAAATTTGGTATAAATACAGCTTATGGTACAAGGGTTTATGGTTAAGAGAATAAGCATTCTCTTTTATTGAATTATTTTCTGTGGTATAAGTGAATTTCTCTAAATCTATTGGTTCAGTTTTACAAAATTTTCTTTGGTAAGTTCTTCGTAATACATGGTGCGATTCTTCATTTCTTGGAAATCCTAGCTATATCATGAAATTTAAGCGGTACAGTGAAATCCATATTTAAAATTTTTCTAATTATTTCAATTTTTTTTTCATGGATATCTTAAATAGCTTTCCATGAAAACTTTGTACTGTAAACTCAGGAAACTACTATTATTAAGTTTTTAGTAAAGAACTGCGGTTAAAACTTAAAAGCAAGATAAAAATTTTATAATAAATTTCCAGTTTCCACACAAATATTTTGACGCAAAGTTGCAAATGAGAAGAAGGATTTTATCAACCATTATGAATATATGATATGGTACCTACTCCAGCATTTTGCGTCAGATAACATTTTTACTAATATTGATCAGACCGAGTGGGTAAAAAATATTTTATCACAGTTGGCGTATTATCTTTTCAAACAGAATGTATAACAGAGATCGTACTGATTGTACGCAACAAAAGTAGACTAACAAAATAAAATGCGAACCACGTGGGTGAGTCGAGTTTATAGCCAGTACGGGCAAAAAGAAAATGGCCATTCTACTGTTGTGTATCAGGGATATGTCTTCTTCCCACATGTCGGTGGCTGAAGTTACGACCGTAACGCATTAATCCATATAATAACTTAACCTTTGTTTCGTGCTCCTATTAGCTACAGAAAAAAGGATAAATTTTTCGAGTTATTCTTTACTCGGCCGCATACCAGTTTTGGAGAATGCTTTATTACCATAACTCGACTAGCTCCACGGTTGATTACAGAAGAAAGAATACGTTTTTTGAGTTGCTCATTATCACCTCATCTGCGGTGAAATTATCCTTTTAAATACTTTGGGAAACTAGTTAACGCATAGGTATCACATACTTATTGTGCTATTTAAAATAGTTTGGAAGATTGATTTCATTAGTAATATATTTGTTACAGGCTTACCATTGCTGAAAAATAGAATTGGGAAAGATTATCTTGTTGAATGCCTCTTATTTTCCGCTTTCAATTTTTGAAAAGGAAGAATGGGATGAGGCATTATCATTTCATTCTTCTTCGCCAAATAAAGCCAGTTTGAAGAAATAAAAAATGATTTTATTTAAAGAGGCAAAGAGGCTTGTAAGAATTTTTCAACAAAACGAAACAAATAACAATCTACAAATTCGAAAATCTTGTAAAACACCCTATATCGCCTCAATATCAAAATAATAAATATAGGTTAGCCTGTATTTAGAGTGGTTATTCAATATGCGCTCATAAAATTTAAAAAAATACATTATTTGCTATATTTTTGAAACAAATGTAATTTCTGTGGCAAACTTTACTTTATGTTTGACTTTATATTATACTTAGACCCACACTTTTGACTATTAATGCTTCTGGTTTCTTGTTTTTATTATTTTGTAGGTGGTGTAATCTCATAAAAAATTACAGTGAGTGATACAACTGCATCTAAAATAAATTAGACATAATCTTATTATTTGATTTATTGGATTATGTGGTAAAGGTTTTCCGCAGATTAATTGATTGCTAAAGATAGAAATTTTGCCCACATTTTTATAAAATTCATTCATATTTCATCAAGTTTATCAGAAAAATTTTATCCTGAAAGAGTATTAATTACTGTTATATTCTTGCTTAGGTAAAATATCTACCGAAATGCATGCAGGTAAAGTAATTCGTAGCAATACAATCACTTTTATAAACATAACAACGGACAATTGTCAAAGTCACTATTGGCACTAATAATAAGAACATTCAGCAACACTTCGAAAATACACTAGTCATTATGATTCTGTAGACACATGCACTTAAATTAAGTCACTGTTAATTATTATAAGTGAAATTTGCTAACATTCGACCTATAGAACAATGAGAACATTTTAATAGGTATGCAGCTACAACTAGACATGATTCCATTTCTAGTAAAACAACAATTTTGCAGTATTTAAGGATTAACCTCATTCTTGTTGCTGTACAGGGTGTCCTGAAATTAATGTGCAATGTTTTGCTAGTGTGTTCTATGATTAAATAAAGGGGGACTCTTTCTTCATATAAACATGGATTGAAAAAAGCTTCCGAAGGGCTCTACAGCCCCTTGAAATTAGTATCCTAGTACTGATTTTTTCTAAATAACTTCGAAACTAGTCGAGATATATTTATCAAAATTGGTATCCTGCCTAAGTCTTATATGTTGAATATGCTACTATAAATAAAATTACAAAATATGTCGGGGGTGGACTTAGAAAAATATTAACACAACTTTTTTATGCTTTGACTTTTTCAACTTTTGATTAGGAAATATGAAATTTCAATATCTTTTACTGAAAAAAGATACACTTGGTTCGTATCGATAGGACGCATTGTTTTCGAGCAAAATCGCTTTAATTAAATACATGCAATGTAACACGAGACATAGTAAATTTTTTGTAAACAAGTTTTCGAAAGTTGGGAAGCATCAAAATGTGCAACAAAGGAGAATTGTAGATTTGATGCTTCGCATCTTTCGAAAACTTGTCTGTAGATTCACTTCTATAACAGAAAAATTCCAACTTGTCTAGTGGTAATTTCTACTACTGAAGAGTCAAAAGACGAAACGAGCTTGAGAGCGCCTCAGTCAAAACTGGCCTTATTTTATCATGTATCGGAAAACGTATTCACGAGCCAAATCCAGTTTCCAAAACCCGTTTTGATGTAAGGGTAACTCATAGCTTTTTTCTTCTCTTGGATCTCATCAGTAGGACAAAGTAGTCCTAGAGCTAATTTGATTATTACTTTTTTGGATGTAGCTTTTCCTGGTATTGTTATTAAAATATGAAATTTTAGAGTTTTCTACGTAAAAAAGGTACTCTTGTTAAACATCGATAAAATACACCGTTTTGATATAAAATCGATTTCGAAATTTTAAGGAAGCATTTTTCGACCCATGTTGTTATGAAGAAAAAGTCCCATTTTTAACCATAGAGTACTGGTAAAATATTGTACACTAACATCGGGACACCCTGTAGATCTAATTTATATTTGTATATGACCATGCAAAGACGTGCATGATTTTCTCATAGTAAAGTGTAATTTTCAAAAATACATTACCAAACATTATTTTGTTCCCATAACATATACAGGGTGTCCCAATGTGAGCGTACAAAAATTTACCAGGCGGTAGATCAGACCAAAATAAGAATAAAATTTTTATAAAAAAAATTCTCTGATGCACGCCTAACGAGTTACAGGGTGTTATTTTGGGGGCAAAAGAACAATTTTCCACAATAACTTAAAAACCTTTTGGTAGATTTAGGTAATTTTTGGGTGACGTGTACATCTATTAAAGGTCATTAAAACAACATAGTGTTTGTTTGAGACCTGTGGTCGCCTAAGCCTACTCTTCCTTATGATTTTGTCTTCATAAGTCTTGCATATTCTACTTTTTCGTGAATTGACAAGTTTTCCTTAATTGGCTAACAGTCTGAACAAAAAAGGTGCTCTGGTTACAAAACTCTAAAATCAACCATCTTCGAGTAAATTGAGTGTAAAGTACCGACTACATTCCATTATGCAGAAAAATACATGTAAAGTTTTTATTTGTTGTCATCTAGTACCTGTCTTTATAAATAACAAAGTCGCTTACAAGAAGAGTTACATTTAAGAACTAAGAAACGGTTTTTAAGTTATTGCGTAAAATTGTTTTTTTTTTACAAAATAACACCATGTAACTCGTTATTCGTGAATCAGAGAAGGTTTTTTTATTAGAATTTTATTCTTATTTCGGTCTGGTCTACCACCTGGTAAATTTTTGTACGCCCAGAATGACACCCTGTATATCTAGCCATTGCTCAGCATATCATTTATTGACCTATCTCGGGGTCTGCTTACTAAATTCTGATAAATGTGGTGAGAATATCTTTTCCGATATTAAATTGTTCTAATTTCTATGTTAATTCGACTACCATAAGCTTTCCTTCAGCATTTTAACGACTCTTAATTATCGCCCGTCTTTGTTCCCTATTCTCCCCTGTTATCGATGTTCAATATTCAATAGCTCCGTCATTTTTTATGTGGGTACTTAAATATTTACTTGCCTGTGAACACGGGATCCAACAAAACATTCCAAATAACCAATCTAGGAAGTGGAATATAAGAATATAACGGATAAGTTTATTGTATATTCGACATTAGAGAAATCTAAACGACGACAAACCCGAGTGTAGCTACAATTTGATGTTCTTTTGTTTGGGTGACGTGACGTGCGTAGATTTTCAGCTGTTTAGTTCGTATCGGATCCCGGGTTCAACAACCTCGGCAACTGGGTCAATTTTTAGCAAGTATTTACATCTGTTTTAAAATAATCTATTCTTAAATTATTTTGTTTCGTTCAGATTAAATTGCACAGTTCAGTGACTTTTTTCGATTTACTATATTACTATGATATTTTTTATACATTATAAACTGTGAAGTGATGAAAGGAAGACGCGTTTTTTATGCTTCTTGTGTGAAATTTGTTACGTGAGTAGTGAAAAACTATTTGGTGCGATGATGTTTACATTTTTCAGCGACTTACTGTGGCACAATTACCAGTTTCCCTCAATTAAAAAGTGAGTAACTTAATTGAATCTATTGTGTAAGTTAACCAAATAATTATAACAAATGTTATGCAAACTTGAGCATCAATGTATATTGTATATTTGAGTTTCAATTATTACGCAATATTGAAGGCAGTGCGATCCTCTCATTGATATTATTATTGATATACTTAATTTTTACTATTCTCGCTTTTAATTTGTGATCAATGATCATTTATTATATAGTTTGACCATTTACGAAGCCGTTTTGGTAGATCTGCTAAAATTGGTTTGTTTACATTTCTAAACCCTTATGTATTTATAGCAAAATAGTATGTAAAATCAACCAAAACACAAAATATTTTTCAGGTTGTTTCGCAAAATTAACATTCAAATTTGTATGCCATATTTTTTAGTATAATTTGCAATAGAAAAATAGATAAACAGATGCAGGAGTAAACTTAATATAATTTTTTGTGGAAAATTATGTAAGAGACGAAAAATAATAGAAAATATAAGGAATATTTATACATATCTGTATGTTTTTTGTATATTTGGAATAAATTGTAAATAAATACATCTTTAAAGGCAAGTTGCAACGTAAGTTACTGTACCTATTCAGTTTAATATACGTAGCTAACTGTAGGTAACTATAAAACATATAAGTTTTATAAACTTCACTATTAAGTCTACTTCGCGTAAAGCAGTAATAAATTTGAATATTGCTCAGTTTACTTAACAATGTTGCATACCTATTATAATATTTTTCTTGTAAATGTTCATAACTAAAAAGAAGTAGTATTAAATGAAAAACTAACTCTATTTTTAGAACATGTTCAAATACAATTAACTATAAAGGTAAACATATAATGGCCGCCCCTATTCTATAAACAATAAAGTACATGCGGATGTGGTTGCAGAATGCACATGCGGAATACAAAGGACAATCACCGGCTAATTTTTTCTAAAATGCACATTGTGGCTTAAATGAGTTATTTAAAAATGTATAATACTTACATGATAAAAAAACATCAAGAGACATGTACTTACTCTCAGAATATTTCAGATTGCAAGGTATACAAATACAAATAAAAATTTATATTGGCGAGACACAGTGAAATACACTGCAGTGCCCTCTTTGGGTCTTTGCTACTACCTGTCTGACAATTATTGTCTAATTGACAGACAGATAACGATCTGCAGAAAAGCAGATGCCATTACAGCGACCTCTATTGTCTTTGAGGAAGACAATCCTACTTAATTATTGGAAGGAGATGCTGAAAACAACTACTCCACGGGCAATATGTAATGCAACGCCAGTCGGGGCATATTTCCCGTGGAGTAGTTGTTTTCAGCATCTCCTTCCAATAATTACAAATGAAAATGTTACAAACATTTCATATTTTATAAATTTTTTAAAGATTTCATAGCTAGTAACGCATTAAAAAACATTTCTTGCATCACCTGAATATTAGATATACATTTTCAGAATGTATACTATTCACGAAATCGTGCAAACTGCTCTGTGTACCAGGTGTCACGCAAATAATTAGTCTTTTATCGGAGCGAGATCAATATCAACTCTCTAAAACGTTATTAACATGCTATTTAATTAAAAAGACACTAGTATTTGCGGCTTTTGAAATAATGTAATTTAAAATATATGGAAATTTAACCATCGCCATATTTATTAGTCATAGATATTCATCTCTATAAGTCATACATACATTACTCACATGGCCAAAAGTATGTATCATAATAAGGTGGACATTGAAAGTGGATGGTTCTTTATGAAACATCATGGAAATAATTGTTTTGAAAGAAACACAGTTCTCATTTAGAGGTTTCAAGAAATATATAGAAAAACACTCTGTACACTAGTATTTCGGCTTGTCAGGCCTTTCTCAATAGAGTAAATGTCTGTTACTAAATATTTCCAAGCGTATTTTAGTTATTTATCTATTTACCTACCCCGATTGATGCTTCCCATCTGGTAAAGCCCCGAGTCTTAGTACCTTTCCTAAGAAGGGCGAAAGTGTAAAATCTATCTGATAATTCATAGTACAAGGATTTATATTTAAAGATTTTTTTTAATTTCTACTAACAGATCTAAGCGCTTTCCTTACTTTTCTCGATGCAGTACATTTACATTTTCCAGATCGATAAAATGATTGTTTTCTATACAATGCGTCGATAATCCTTAATGTTATCGTCGATGTTATTTAGTATGGATTTTTTATGTTCTTTTACTCTAGTTTCAATACTTCTACCGGTTTGACCTACATACACGGCACAACCCACGCAGTTAATTTGGTATATTCCCGATTGTTTCAATTTATTAACCCTTTCTTTGTTGTTTACCAAAATCCTCCCAATATTACGTTTGCTGAAACTAATCATTTTATACCCATTCGTTATAATCTGCAAGCTATTTTTGCACTATAACCTGGGACGTAAGTAATTAATAGAACCATAGGTGGCTTCTCTTTCCCAAATATTGTAAAACTCTCGGCGAATTAATTTCCTCCTTTTGTTTTTTATCGTGTTATTAGTATTTCTTTATATCCGTTGTTTCTTTTCAATTATAATATATATAATAAATAGTATAATCAAGCAAATTGCAAGTATTGCAAGTATTTTAAGTACTGTGTCGGTCGCGAGGACTATAATTTCCTCTGGTACTAGGACGCGAGGACTTCGTCTTTAAAAGTGGACAACTCTAGTACTTAGGTACCTATCAATCAACCTATAAAAAACTGAAACTAAAATTAAGCCTGTTTAGTGATTTAAATGACCAAATATGTATCATAGCAACAAAACAAAACTTAACACGTACTCCTTTTTCATTATGGTAGATTAAATCTGTAAAGTTCTAAACTGATTTGAAAGATAATGTTGCAGTTGAAAAATGTTTTCAAGTTCATAACAATGTCATGTTAGTTGAAAAGATAAAATAAATTCACATTAATTTGATATTTTTTAGAGACTGTTTCAGATAAACAATTACATGATAAGAAGTGTAATAAATACAGATGAAAATAAATTAGTAAGTTTCATTTAATCGTAATGTCACTGAACTTTTTTAAGTACGGAAATTCCTACATCATATCAACATATTATTTGTGACAGGAGCTAATTTTGTATTGTAATTTAATTAATTTCTTATATTTGTGTCGTCTAGTATTATAAACGATGCTATTTTTTATAATTTAAAATATATTTCGGTAATTGTAATAGCTAGAACTTATTAGGTTAGGACACTAAATTTAGTATATGTTAGTATAAAGAAAACATTTCAAGCATTTTCTGTTTCTGTATGTAGTTGATAATTTTGTTGGTAGTAGAAGAAGCAGTTTCTTAAAAACATTACAGGGCATCTTTGCTTCTACCCCGACTTAAGTAAAAAAATCTTAGCTTGTTCAGTTCATCCGTGAATCATTTGAAACAAAATAAGTTTTTCAATTTTCATATTTTTTAGTCGCTGTCTAGAAGACTAACTTATTAACTGATTAGAATAACATGAATTATTAGTTATTATTGCATTTAATAGATTCAAGCAAATCCTAAATTTCCGCCGCATTTTCAGCTAGATTTTAGTTTAATTTTCTTAATATTATCCATGTGGTCCATTATCCAATATGGTCCATGTAAATTTTAAATATACACTGTGTCCCATTCTCGATGGTAATGTATTGCTATCTCAGTTATTATAAGAGATAGAGAAACTGTTAAATTAGAGAAGTTTTGTAGGATTTCACGGTCACGAGAAAATCCTAGGTTAAAAGAACAAAGACGGTTCCAACACAAGTTTGGGATAAATATCTGGTGTGGTTTAACAGGTAAACTTAATATGCATTAAAACTATTTTTGTTCTCAGAAATGTAAGAAGTAATTTTTAGCCACCGTTGTTTATTAGTCGATCACTTACCTAGTTTGTTTAATTTCATGTAAGAAAATTATTAGTGCCATTATGTTTATTATTTTCCCTATTACATGACCATATTACACGAGTAATGTTGTACCTACTTTCTTTTTCTGTTCATTGGACTAAAATCATCCACAGCCTACTTTTTTTTTAAGTTA
This sequence comes from Pogonocherus hispidulus, assembly GCA_963924545.1. Taxonomy (NCBI): domain Eukaryota; kingdom Metazoa; phylum Arthropoda; class Insecta; order Coleoptera; family Cerambycidae; genus Pogonocherus; species Pogonocherus hispidulus. The sequence continues at coordinate 41,505,122 of OZ004698.1, read as the reverse complement.
CCGTTTTTCTCGAATTGTGTCCCTTAAATAAAGGACAAATCAAACAAGTGACATATCATTGGAAAGCTTTTTTCAAGGGCGATCACGTGAAATAAAAATCCAATATGGCCGCCGTAAGAAAAACTAAAGTTGACACATATAACTGAAAAACAAAAGACGATTGAGAGTTGCTATTGGTCACAAAAGTTTTCTTGTAAAAAAGTGTCCTAATAATGTGCAAGTCTAAAACTTGTCAAATGAACGCCTACTGTGTTATCGAAGAAAAAAGAAATCGGCGATTTTTGTTTTTTTCGAAATATCTCAAAAACTAAAAAAGATAGACTAAAATAGAAAAGATATTTGAAATCAGCATAAAATCCTACAAAACTTCTCTAATTTAACAGTTTCTCTATCTCTTATAATAACTGAGATAGCAATACATTACCATCGAGAATGGGACACAGTGTATATGCATTAAGGTGGTCGTATTCGTTTCCTAAAGTGTTGGGGACGTAATGCAAGACCTTCAACTTAGATAGTGCAAATATTTATACTATAAAACATGATAATTATTCAGTTAAAAATGGTAGTTCATACGGTCCACATAAATTTCTAAACATAATTTCTCGTATTTAAAATGAAAAATGAAATAAACGGATATAAATCTTACCTAATTTGTTTACCTCACCATATTTGGCTAAGGAAGCTTAAATATTACTCTGTATTTTGTATATTGTACCATAATGAAAGTGATCCTGAAAATGAAGCATTTTTGTCTAGCAAAACATTTCTCACAGAAAAAGGATAGTAAATATTGAACATGAAAACAAAAAATTGGAATCACTCTCCCTAGTTGCTGTTTCAAATTTCAGTTTCCGTTATTAATCTAAAGTCTTTTAACTTCATAACACTTGCCGTATGCAAGTCCCTAAATAAAAAGATTCTTACAAAATCGGCGATATAGTGCCCGGGTGCGGCGTTGCCAAATCAATTTTTTCCCCTAGCCCTAGGAAAATTCTGCACAATCTGGCAACACAACATCTGGGGGTGCCAGGGACAACCCCCAAGGGCGAAATCTAAACCCTCTAGGCCTTCAAATACAGGAGATAGGCCCTTTTGTCCACATTTCCTAGACGTCACCACCGGTATTTATCGGATACCCCTGGTATAACTTGGCTGCCAATTATTTATTGAACTGCCCTGGTATATCTCTAAATGTCTCACTTATCTTTAAAACCCCGGGAGGAGTAACAATATATTCAATTTGGAAACAAAGACACAAAATATTAGTGCATTATACATAAGTAAAGATAAATAACATAAAACTCGAAAAATACTTCTAATTCGTATGATACGGTCCACATACATACGGTCATATATATAATTTATCTGTGGTTTGACCAAATGTTTACCTAATATTCAGTAGCGGCCTGTCTTAATTCAATAAAAAAATTTCGTGACTGGAAACTGTCTTATTTTTCAATTAAGTAATGTAAACACAGCTACCTGCAAAATTTAAATGAGGCATTTGGTGTAAATAATAACCATTCCCGCCTGACCGTTGTGAATATTTTAATTCAATTAAGTCGTCACATGTCGAACATAATTCACAACTTAATACCTCCTCATCCATTTAGTTATTTATAGAAGAAATATAAAATATCTCGATCACAGGTTTAAATTGTATCACTATTTTTTTCACTACTAACAACGACGCCGATGTTTCCGAGTTCTTGCTGCTCTCAAATGTAGCCTAGCTAAAAGTAGTAATCTAATACAGATTTGGAAACTTCAATGAAAACTGGAAACAAAATTGACTGAAAGCTACGAAAGTGTAGAAAGGACATCCTGTCAAATAATTTTATAATTGCCAGCTTGCCAGCTACGAAAGGGTAGATTGGACACCGTGTGAAATAATTTTATAATTGCCAGTTTAAACTGTCAATTATAGGTAGTTGTCAGTTTGATCTGGCAATTATACATAATTGCTAAATCAAACTGACAATTATCTATAATTGACAGTCAATTAAACTGTCAATTATACATAATTGCTAGATCAAACTGACAATTATCTATAATTGACAGTTTAAACTGGAAATTATAGATAATTGTCAGTTTGATCTGGTAATTATGTATAATTTACAGTTTAAACTGGTAATTATGTATAATTGCCAGTTTAAACTGTCAATTATGGATAATTGTCAGTTTGATCTGACAATTATATATAATTGACAGTTTAAACTGGCAGTTATGTATAAGTGCCAGTTTAAACTGTCAATTATACATAATTTCTAGATCAAACTGACAATTATCTATAATTGCCAGTTTATACTCTCAATTATAGATAATTGTCAGTTTGATCTGGCAATTATGTATAATTGACAGTTTAAACTGGTAATTATGTATAATTGCCAGCTTAAACTGACAATTATAAAATTATTTCACACGATGTCCTTTCTACCCTTTCGTAGAAAGCACTAAATGAAGATGCGGAAGATGAGATACCTACTACGGTACTCCATGGTACACCTTCATATATCATTGCGCCACACCCCCACATCTACGCCTTGGTTGAGCAGTGAGCAGAGCTGTAGAGATGCTCTTCGTATTTTCATTCAATTTTGTTCTGGATCTATACCATATAAGATCATTTCTTTTAGCCACCCTGCACTTAAGGCCAGCAAAAACTCCTGGACACATCTGTGTAGTGGGACAAACCCTTTTTACTGTTACAATGTTCATATCATTATGATGATTAAGTTGTTTAATTTTTTTCAGAAGTATTGAATATGTTCTTTTGTTTCAGGTAAGAATATACCTAGAATCATGGCATTGATGCGTTGTATTATGAGTAAGTAAATCAATGTGATCTAAAATATAATGAGAATTTAGTACAATCTTACAGTATAATATGGAGAATAACTATTATAAATTATAATTCATTTGCTGTTCTCATGAACTTACTTTATATACATATATCTCGAAAGTTGTAAAGAATCACTAGGTCAATAGGATGCTGCTATTTTAAGCTATATTTATAACTTTTATATGCATGATGCTTCATTTTTTAGTAATACAATGATTTGTTTAACTAAAATTTTGCTAATTCAACCAGATCAAGCTGTAGATAATATGATCTCCACATGACTGTCGATCACTCCTAGCATCAAACATGAGGCAGGAGTTTCGACCTATTGGGTCTCCTCAGTTGCTCTTATCCATCCTAGATGGAGTTACTTATAATAGCTCAAAATTATAGTGCTCCGTTCTAAATGAGAATTGCCTTCAGAATAGGTTGAAACAGCTATCACAGGTGATTGTCAATCAGTAACAGGATTAGGTCACCAAAAAAACAAACAAGTATATACCAAATCAGATCACAAATTAAACACATAGAACAGAAAAAATGTTAAAGACAAAATACATAGCTTGAACAATGATGAACAAAAAAGAATAAAAATATATTTGCACAGATACTTAGACAATCCTATACAGAGTAATATCGTTTAATTTGATGGATGTTGCAACCAAGTATATCAACTCGTGACTCTATTTCAAAATAGTTAGTAACCATTTGATAGATGGGTGAACCTTTGTATAGATTTGTGCGGCAATTTTTAATTGAGAGGAGATGCTGATTACGAATATTCTTCGAGGTATGTGGAAATCGATCAGTTCCAATATATCCCGACAATTTATTTTGCTATTAAGAATCTTCTAAAGAAAAATTATAGAGTTCAATTGACGTGTCTTTTGTAAGCTATTCATGTTAAAACGATCATGGAACCTTTCTTGTGGGAATTTATTCGGTGGATAGTGACCATGAAATCATGGTGGATAGTGTCTATCTGGAAATATTTTTTGTGGGACGTGCTTCATGAAAACTAATTGTGACATCTCATTAAAACGAGTAACAAATTGGTTAACATCCGTAATCCACTTAGAAGACCATATTATATAGACCATTCTACACGGAACTTCCTCAGGAATTTGCATATTTTCGATAAGCAGTTCATTATCTGCTGCCCGTGAAGACACATACTATTTAAATCCCTTACGGAGGTAAATAATAATGGCCTTCTATTATTCTCGAGTATAAGTCGAGTCGAGTCGAGTCCAGAATAAGAGAAATAATGAAAGCTCGCAGTTTCTACTTTCAGTAAGTATTAAGTGAAGTTGAAGTTGCACGCAAGGCAGAGCTCCTCAAATAAATTATCTCCTAAATTATCCAAGTTTCGTGAAAATTACGCACTGATTATGTGATTAGACGTCACATCCGCCTGCGTCATCATGATTGGCCTACGTGGTTTAATAAGCGCTTCAAGACGAGGGTGCTGATGATTTAATTTTGAGTTGGAGTACTGGAGCAGAAATTTAGAGGTGAATGAACTCTTGCTCATCGTTGGGATATTATGCAATCAAGTATTAATTAGATGCTAAAACATGCGAGAATAAGCAAATATTTAGAAATGCACGTATATACGTTGTCTTAAATAATTATAACCAGGCGGGGAGTTTAGATCCTGACCTCTCTCGACTTTTATATAATGAGCACCGTTTTCTTTTGCCCACCAAATTTGAATCGTGATTATAGAAGGACTATTTTAGATGTATTTAAATGATCCAGGAGGCAGCTTTTTCATTGAATCTTTTTTATTAATTATTTGTTTTCAAAGGGTGGAAAACGTAAAGTAACTACCTCCTTGATCAGTTAATGAATAGTTGAATATAGTATGAACAATTTTATTTTCGTGGTTTAATGAATAATGTAGAATTTTTTTAATGGAAAAATAACAAACGCACTATGTACCTACTTAGCAAAATTATTTGAAATTATTTGTCTATGATTTTTTTCTAAACATTTTCATTTATTTAGATATAATAATGTATAACAAATAAAATTAATAAACCTCAGCGATGTGCAGCATGTTTTCCATAACACAACGCTCTGTACATTAGGTATTGTCACAATGAGGTATTTTTTTATTAATGTTCTGTTTCGATTTTACAAGTGTGTCAGTAATACACACAAGGTAAAGACAAAGAAATTTGTGATCTTTTAAAACATGGTGTAGAAAGTACAGGAATTTGTTCATGGATGTTCCGCAACGATCTTCAACTTAAATACTTTTTCGGCAAAATGAGAGCAACCCCACCGATATAGTAACAAATCAGTCAAGGTAGCATAGTATAGTACGAAAGACTATTCTGTTTATGATATTATCACAACCAATAACACTTCGCTTGGCAGCAAGAGGGTTTCTTTTACTAAGTCAATAATGCGACTGAAAACAATACCAACAGTTTTATTCAGAACATCCAAATATATAAAGTAACCCATACAATGTACATACTTTATTCCCTGCTCGGGCACCAGATTTGTGACGGATACTTCCCGATTTGCAGGTAGGAAGTGTCACGTTAGTGCCCGAGGATCGGTTTCTCTTTTGCCTCGGGCGCCAGTTCCTGTTTGCAGTGCATGGCCATGGTGTAAGTGCCCATACATACCAAATAAACAATAAAATTGGTTCCTTACACAAAGGTTCAAATCTCTTCTTCTTCTCTTAATCTTAATTTCTTAAATTTGGATCATGCCGCTATAATCTCATATTATTGACAATATTTATTTAATTATACATATATTGGATTACATAAAGATATCCTTTTACATTATTCTGCGACATAATTTTCACAACTTACAGCAGTGTTCATATGCATCTCCAGGAATTTAGTAGATGTAACTCCAAGATTATCCATGAACTTTGAGTAAATAACTTTCTTTATAATCATTCCAACAGCTGTAAAATAAATAAATAGATACTATCTTATATCGATTTAGTAACAATTTCTCTTTCTGCAACCAGGAAAAAAATGGTTAACTGGGAGTGATCTTGAGTTTCTGCTATCAGTAGTGGCATACTGTCACTTAAATTTAGGAAAACATTAAGCAAAATCAAGTAATATAAGGTAAATGGTTTATAAAAAATTAAACAACAAAGGCTTTGGGGACTCCTTGGGGTATTTACCTTGAACTGAATATGTAGTTTGGTAAATTGCAGGTATATAGAGTAGAATTCAACCAGTGCGAATCTCATATGTTTAAAAGTACTCATATACGGTTTCAATATATTATTTACGTCAAAATATATATGTTACATATTATATAGTTAAGTATTTGTAAACTATGCTGAAACTAATAACTTGGTAATTGAAGTGACCACCTCATTAGGTGCATATCATAAACATAAAAGTTTAAATAATCGTTTCTTGGTACTTATCTGTAGAATACATTACAATATAACCGCTGTGAAAATTACCGTGAGTACTTAACAAACGAAGCAGTGTGTTAGATTTAATTGATTATTAGGGGGCCAAATCAATCCTAGGGGATACAAAACTGACGCTGAAACTGTTCAACTACGCGTAATGAGGATATAACACCTCTTCTTCAATCATTACGTAATCATAATAGCTGGCATTTAACGATACACTCATCTGACGAGCCCAAATCGTTATATAAGCACGCGTTGTTGGTTTGTAGGTTCATATTCTGTCACGTACAGGGTGGATAAATTTACGTGTTCTTCAATCTCATTAATTATAAAATGTAGAAGATTAATCCCATTCTCGATCTCTTTTTTCGTGACAAACTTGATGGTGGAAATAAAAATAGCCTATTCTATTTTATTTTCGAGTAATAACCAAAATTTAGATTTTTCTACTTTCGGGTATATATATCCATATTTCGGTTATTTGTGGAGATAATAGCTAACTATGATTTGTATTTAAAAAACACAGCTTCAGATCACAACTCAAAACATTGTCTCTAATATGTGTATTAATATTTTCTTACAAATCATAGTTAGCTATTATCTAGCTATTTTCTATATATTTTTGTTTAATAATCGAAAACAAAAGACGATAGTCCATTTTAGTTTTCACCATCAAGATGGCCACGAAAAAAGAGATCAGAAGGGGGATTCATTTTTTTTATCTCTTTGTAACATTGAAATTTGCCACTCTGTGAATCTAAATGCATGCTTTTATAGAAGGATATGAAGAACTATGTGGGGATGTTCGAATACTAACTTTTTTATATAATAAATAACACCACTGTTAGTTTCGCATTTTGTATTAAATGTATCTTCAGTCTATGAAGAACTAACAGTAAGAAGAATAAATAAAACTGTTGTTGATATACAATGTCAGAAAAGTCGAAAAATTCCACAAAACTCTAATTAAAACGTATAAGTACAGGGTGTTTCAAAGCATACCGGTAAACTTTCAGGAGAGGTAGGAAATGAGAACATTTTTTGTTAAATAAATATATGTCCGCAAATGATTCTTTCTGGCAGAAAAAATGTAAAAAAAATAATAAAAATTACATTCATTATTACATTACATAATTTCAATTTTAAAACATACGTATGTTTTAATTTCATTAATTGCTTTTAAGTACAAAAAGTTATTTTTAATGCCCTTTAGAACTTTTTTTTTAACTAGTATTCATTATTTATCAATAAAATAGACACAATTTCCAAACCATGATTCATTGTAGTCTCTTTTGGGATTACACCACCTGCAAAATAATAAAAAACAGGAAAACAAATATTCCAATTACATTTTCAAAGTGTAGTATCAAGACAAACTTCTAAAGTTTGCCCCAAAACACTACTATAGTATGCAATAAAATAAACACTTGATAAATTAACTAAATGTTATCAGTGGTTTTTCAGTATTAAACAAAATTCTGTAATAATGATATTTTTAATTATGTTTAATTAAAAAAAATTATAATTAAATTTCAAGGAAATTAAACACTTTTCACGTTCGTTTTACATTCCAAAACCATGTTTCCATTTTTCTGTCAAGACGTCACATTTGCGGACATGTTTATTTAACAAAAAATGTTTGTTTCGATGTCTCCTACCACCCTACCTGAAAGTTTGTCGATATGTTCTGAGGCACTCGGTATACCAGGAGTAATATATCTATTACTTACATTTTTTGGCTAAACACGTAAATAAATATGTATATTTAAAACGCAAATAATAGTTCGAGTCGATAAGGATGTACCTACTATCGAGTAATAGTAGGTACATCGTTCAAAAATAGTACCAATCTATAAGCCTGTGTAAAATTGTATGAAGTTGTTCTGTGGCGCCCCTACTCATTGGCGATGTCAAATATTTTAAGTGGTGTGCACTCTAGTAACCTCAAATTTGTGTTAGCACCCTAAAGAGGTACTCAAGTAACTATTGCTAAGATTAAAAAATGTTATTTTTAGACGGATGATTTTAAATAATATTTTATTTATGATTGCATTCAATTATCCAACATGCGGTGTTTGAAGACGGTTCAATCAATTTAATATTTTTTTATGTAAGTGAGCATTATTTCCTTGGTTGAGTGAAGTGAGCAACACCAGATGAACAACAGTGTTCCTCTAATACATTCTTATGCAATTCCTAAATATTTATAGATGTTAAACTTTGCTCTCTTACTTCCCCCTCAATAGAAGAATAGTTTATCCTTTGAGTATACAAAACATTAGTTAGCCTTAACCTTCGAAATTATTATTTTAGGAATATGTCTGCTTCATATTTTTTTTCTCATCTTGTTTAATATAAAATAATATATTAGGTGTAAACATCTAATTCGATATAAAAGAATATTTCTTTATATCTCTATTAATAATAATAATAATAATAATAAAAATGTCTTTATTTTTCTTTAGCAAAATTCACAATTTAAATATATTTATAAAACATTGGTTGGCGCCATTCGGCTGAAGCCGCTCTTCCATGTAACCAACCTAGCAAAAATACATATAGAGTAGGTAGATATAGTAAACAAGGATTTGAACACAAAAAACAAATGCATATTGAAATATAATGACATGAATACTAACGATTCTGACGGTCAAGTAAGTAGTTCTTAATTTGTTTTCGGAATGACAGAATTGTGGAAGTAGATTTAATATTTGTGGGTATGGCATTATATAATTTTGTAGCATTGTAGGTGAAGCCTCTCTCAAATTCGGTCGTAGAATGTTTAGGCACACTGTACAGATCCCGGTTACGCGTTGGGCATTCATGAATATCACTAGTTTTTATTAGTTTATTATAAAGATAAGTGGGCAACTTTACATTACTTATTTTATAAATTAAGCATAACAGATGAAATGTATATCTTTCCTGTAGTTTTAGCCAACCTGTACGCGGAAACACTGCAGATATATGATCAAATTTACGCAAATTAAGGGAATACCGTAAGCAATTATTTTGTATTTTTTGAAGGGTGTTCTTATCTTTTACGCGCATTGCAGGCCAATATATCACATCGCAATATGCGAGATGTGACAAAATAAGTGAGTCACAGAGAAGTAATTTTGTCTCAGTGTTTAAAAATTCTCTTTGCATATACAAAATTTTAAGTTTGTGAAATGACTTTTGAACCAACATATTTACATGAGAAGTGAATCTAAGATCAGTGTCTATGAAAAGTCCCAGGTTTTTGCATCCACTAACTGGCTTTAGTACTAGGTCGTTTATTTTTACAACAAAATTTTGTGGATTTTCTAAAAAATTCAGCCTATTTTTCCCGAAAATGAGAAACTGAGTTTTAGATTCATTTAAAATCAATTTATGGGCATTAGCAAAATTAACTATAGCTTCCAAATCTAAGTTAATGAAATCGGCAGCAGCAGCATATTTATCTGGGTGAAAAGAAAAATACAGTTGGGTATCATCTGCGTACTGATGAATACTGCAATATTTTAAACAAGAGTAGCAATCCGCTGTATAAATAGAAAAAAGAATAGGACCAAGTATACTCCCTTGAGGAACACCTTGCTTGATATTATGGAAAAAAGAAGTCTTACTGTGTGAGACAACTCTTTGCCTGCGATTTGCCAAATAGTTGATAAAGAATAAATACGCGAGTTCACCAATACCGAAGAAGTGTAATTTATTTAACAAAATGTTATGATCTAAGGTATCGAAGGCTTTACTAAAATCAAGTAGTATTAAAGAAGTACACAAACTTTTATCATTTGCCCGAAATATATCATCTGTTACCTGAAGTAAGGCTGTGGTAGTGCTATGCATTTCTCTAAATCCCGACTGAACTGATGGAATGATTTGATTTTTAATTAAATGATCATTCAGTTGTTCCCGCACAATTGTTTCTAATACCTTCGACATTGCTGGCAGAATACTAATTGGTCGATAATCTGACATAGCTGTTGGGTTTGTCTTTTTTGGAACTGGTATAACATTAGAATCTTTCCAGACCACAGGAAAGGCACCTGTTGAGAGACATTTATTCAATATAAAAGTAAAATGATCAATTAGACAAGGAAATATGTACATTAACATTTTTTTATTAATTCCATCTGAACCCTTTGCCTGTGTAGTAATTTTATTGATTATTTTTCCTACTTTTTCTGAGGTAACCAACTTAAAATAATTAATTTTTTTTAAAAAGGGGGCTGTCTCATCGTACTTCCGCAAGATTGCATTATAATCGCTGCCATGTCTAGGTTGAGGTATTTCATTGGATAGAAAGTCATTAAATGATTGGGGATCGACATCAGTAGTATTATTTCTGCTCTCGGTGACATTAAGATATTTCAATGTTCTCCAAAATGCTTTTGGATCGCTTTTAAATTTATATTGCAAAAACGCCCTTTTTTCTGCCTTAACTGAACGGTTGACTAAATTCCGTAAAGATTTATAATAATTATTACAGGATTCAGTTTTGTGTTTTTTAAATTTATTATATGCCTCGTTTTTTAGTTTAATCATTAATTTAAGATTAGGCGTAAGCCAGGGCGCAGGCTTTTTGGTAACTCTTACAGTTTTTTGCGGAGCATGTGTGTCAAAAACTAGCAATATATTGGAGTTCCAAAATTCCAACATCTCGTCCACAGAATCAAGTAAATGTAAAGTCTCCCAGCTCATCAGTTTAAGATCATTAATAAACGCTTCATAATCGAAATTTGAAAAATCTCTATATGTTACAAACTTACATTCCTGTTTAGTTTTTTGCACTTTTAAGTCACATTTGACAATAGAGTGGTGAGAAATTGGTTCCATATCAATAACATGAGTATCATTAACTATGTTAGAATCAGAAACAATTAACAAGTCAATTAACGATTGAGAGTTACGTGTTTTGTGTGTATATTGAGTAATTATCTGCTTAAAATCAAATTTTTTTAATAAACAATCAAGTTTACGGAAGTTTATACTATTTCTATCCAAATAATTAACGTTTAAGTCACCACCAACTATAACATAATCATACTCGGGAATAAAATTAACTAAAACATTTTCTAAGTGCTCTAAACCAACAGGAAGATTTGTGGAAGGTGGTCTATACAGAGTACCCAAACAAAACCTCTTACCAGATATCTTCACCGAGATCCAAATACTTTCTAAAGGACTATCAACGAAATTAGGAACATCCAGTACCTTGAATTTGATATTATTTTTTATATAGAAAGCCACGCCTCCACCTCTGCTACAGCGGTCATTACGTACTAAGTATATATATAAGTTATATTATATTTCTCTATATCTATTATAATTCTCTGTAGAACGTAATTCACCTTAAAGTACTCTTTCTGATTAATAATTTGTAGAACAAATTTTTGTACGTTTTTCAAAAATGTTATTTGTAACTTTTATTTATTGTTATATGCGTACAGATGACATGACAATCATGGCGCCTGTCACTTCTTTTTTTTAATTCCTTCTCCAGAATCTTAGTTTACCTCATCTGTAGCTACACGTAGTTACTTATATTTCAAAATGTTATTATTTCCCACTGCTCTTTTCTTATAGCAATTATTGTAAACCTTCTCCATATATTTAGGTAATTAGAAAACTCTAATTTTAATATTAACAAGTAGGTACTAAAAAATAATAATCTGTTGCGAAATTTGCAAGTTTTACATGTTTAATTATTTCTTAAGTGATTGTAGTAGGTGCTGAAAAATTGGCTTTATTACATGTCACTATTCTCATTCGCATTTATTAACATCTATAGGTATTATTTATTTAACAATTAATAAATTTGAAATACTTTATAAGATGTAGATATAAAATCGACGCCACTGGGCAATGTAGAATTGTACTTTAGTCCACCTTAGCCGCCTTCATCACATAACCTATAAAAACGAAACCACGTAACGTGCTCGGTATTGACCAGAATGCAAGTGGCTCGAAATGTTGACCTTGAACGTAACCGCTGAATGATAAAGGTCACTTTAATTGTTTTATTATCATCAGTCCCCTTCATAGTCGCTGAAGTTCGAAAAATTAATGACTACTGCGGCCACTGCTAAACTGCCCAGGTTCTTTTGAGTCACCATATGATATACGAAATCCTTATCTCCGAACTTAAAACTTAATTATTGCAGTAAATTACTTTAACAGATTGATGTAGTTGTCTGGATCGTTAATGATTTCAAGCCTCTCGTTACTGCGATTTATAATTTGCATAGCTCATGAATCCCAGAACATTTCTGGGGATTGCTTTTTCTTTTAACATTAAATATTTATGATTTAAAATTCTTTAGAAGGCAATTACTTACATCCTAGCAAGCCGACATATATACCTATTCTTTTCAGCTTCACCGATTTTTTTGTAAAAATATCCAGAGAGGCAGTATCCTGTGAGAAGAAATCGTAAGTAGTAACAATCATACGAAAGAACCAGTAGATAGGAGAGACCTGGTGGATTTAATCCTCAGGTCTTACCAAAACACCTGGGCCTCATACAGCCGTGATTGCTTTGTGGGTAGTTATTTACAATATACAATTTATTCGCCATCAAGCACAGGATCTCTAGTTATTTAAGTTCCTTCTTTCCTGTAAAGTAAATGGTAAACAACTGTTTTTGATTAGTTGGCCTTTGCCTTCCTGGAAACACCACTTCCTATTCGGTATCCTTCCTTCCACCTACCTATCTTTGGGTATTTCAAATTATTGCATTACTTTGGAGATTATCGTACCATGCTTATTCTCTAAGATTATGACCTGGGGTGAAAAGGAAGCAGTTATACAAAACATATGATTCAGGGGACAGATGCAAGGCGGTCGCTTTCGCTGTTTCTAGTTACAGAGTTCCTGCCCAGGTCATCTGCGTAACGCTGGAATTCGTGTACAGAATGGGTCAGCGTGGTTAGGAGATTAATCATAAGTAAGACCCATAATAAGGAAAACAATGTTTCTGCTCGTGGGCATACTTTAATGACCAAACAGTTACAGATTTCTCCCCAAATTATCTTGGTATTCATAAGCTCGTATTTTCTGCTGTCTTTTTATGTATTTATTGGGGATTCTATCAAAAAATAATGTCCTTTGTATCTATGAGAGATGACAAGACTACTGTTTTATATCATGCCTTTCTAGGCTCGGTTACAGGATAGTGTAATGCGGATTAACGAAGTTTTTATATTTGATAAGTGATCTGTTTAATATGAAGCGTTGAGTTAAGCGCATTGTTTTAAGCAGAAGCGATACGACTTTAGAGGAACATAATTATTATGATTTATGTAGTTAAGTGGTAATGTGAAATCTTACAGGCTGTTGCACGGCACACATTATTCTTAACGTTTAAGACATTTATTGCGTTTTAAGCAGTGCCATTCCTAATAATTTGATGTATTTTCTAGTTTCGTAAACCGTATTTCCGCACATATTGTAAATTTATTAGATATTTATATAAATTTGAAATCTGTCTTCTGTACATAACTGTACTGCAGAACGTTAACACTAATAATTTCACCACTAAATAAATTATATATTTTATTAGTAGTTCCATTAATTTCAACTGACATTTATAAGCTTTGCATATTATATTAATCTAGAATTACATATCTAGAAATACGTTTAATGGTATATAATTGATTTCATATGTTTGTTGTATTCTAGCTTGTTGCCTCCTCCTGTTTTTATGTTATATATGCCTCTTTACCGAATAAATTTAAAAAAGCTTCCTAAATATATTTGCGACGTTTTCGACTCACAACACAAAACACAAAATTTGTTTCTGAAACTTTTAAGACAAATGTACATGACGTAGAGAAATCAATAAATAAATAGATAAGGTTGCGTGATGAGGGTAAGGGGCCATATCCTTAGATCTTTGATAATTAAACTAAGCATTTCAAATTTATTTTCTCCAGTTTGTAGATTGCATGTACAGTAATTGAAGAGTAGAACAAGCAAGTTCATTAGACATCAAGAAAATAATTAATAACCCAATGTAATAAATGTATTAAAAAATAGTAAGAAACAAAAAAATTATAAAAGCTATGACCGATTCCACAATATATTTTTTCCACGGTCGGGAGTAGAAATCAGTTTCTATGACATCAAAATTGAAACAGAAGTAGTCGATTATTCCCAAGGGAGTATAATGCTCCCAAGGGAGTTTACATTATGGAGAACGTTTTTCATGCAAAAAAAGAGGTAACATTGAAATTATTTATTGACATTTAAATTAAATGTAACATTTGTACAATTTTCATAATTAATATTAGAAGGAATATTACTTTCGCTTACATTTAAAGTTTTTGTGATTGCGCTAGTGGTGGTACCTACTAAAACGTGATTAGCAATTTTGGTCTTATTCTCAATGGAGTTCTCGACATAACCCTCAGCGACTGTCGTTGATTTCCAACCAGCATGACGCTTTATTGTCGTGATATCCACACCAGCATCTGCCAGTAATGTTGCTGAAGATCTTCGTAAGCAGTGACCAGTATAACATGCAGCATCAGGTAATTTTAAATACGAAGCTACTACACTAGGAATTTTTCCGATGGTATTCTTGCCAACTGGCTGCGAACTACATTTTCCTGCTTTGTAGTACAAAAAAAGGCGCTTATGCTTGACGTGGGGAGAACGAAGGGACAGGTATTTTCGATACAATTCAAGCATATTTCCCACATCGGTAACCACAAAGGTTCGTGGAATCTTTGTCTTAGTGTTTGGAATTTTTACAATCAAGGATGAGCCTACATCCTCAATATCATCTACAGTTAAATTGACTAGTTCATCAGTTCGACAAGCTCCGGCCATCCCCAGAATTAATACAACCTATAAAAAATCAAAATACTAAATAATTGAAATACCTAACAACAAAAGTAATCTTACCTTAATCATTAAGAATTCTTTGTCATCTGCAGTTGATAGAAAACGGTCGATTTCACCCTTTGTCAATATTTTCGATTTTTTCGCTTGATATCAGTCACCGGTTCTTTTCAAAAATGCGATCAGTTTGGGGAATTTGCTTATATCTATGTTGTCGTAAATTATCAAGCATGACTTAACCATAGAATATTGCGCCCCTAATGTGGAAGACTTGTAATTCTTTGCATTTTCACTGAAGTATGCCAACAAAACATTCTCGCTGTATACTTGAATATTTTTCTCGGCGCACCACGTTTTGAACCGATTGTAAGCTATATCGTATAAAGATCTTGACTTCGTAGGTAACAAATTGCTTATTGCAATATTTGCAGCCTCCACAATCTCTTCCGACTCACAATTATTCATTGTGCACTAAACAAACTGTAAATTAAACCAAACTAACATCTTAATTTGACAATTCTTTTTGTTTGTTTATTTTGTAGTTATGACAACAACTCAACGACTACTAAATAAATGCTCAAATCCGAATACAATAATTCTGGTGCTACTTACTTCATAATAACAAAATATGTGTTTTTAAGTTAATGAGTACGTGGAAAAAATAGTATATACCATTCGGGAGAAATGCTATTTTGTCCTCGGTGCATTGTAGCCCTCTGGCTTCGCCCTCGGACTTCAAATTGCACCTCTGCCAAAATAACGCATTTATGTCCCTTATAGTATAATATACTATTATTATGCCTATGTACACGTGACAAGCAAAATGTACAAGTGACATACCAGCCAAACATTTTTTATGAATTTTTAAAAAATAAGGCGCTTGTTATATTTCTACGGATAACCTTCAAGATTGCTTTAGAGAAGAAAATGAAAATTTAGACTATTCTGAAGATAGATAGAACATATTCCGCTTCAAAATGAATGCAAATATATGTGCCGACATATGGTTAATCAGAGAATTAACAATTAGTTAACAATTAGCAACAAAAAGCTTGTTTGAAGATAAGAACGAAACCTTCAAAAATCTAGTTCAGATTAAATGCTCCACATTTCCTCTAGATACCCGAACATCTAGTTGTCTAAAAAAAGGCCAAGCCTTTATTGGGATTTCTAGTATCCACCCTAATATTGCATGACGATATTGCTGATGACGCTGAAAAGGATTCCTCTAGTGTCTTGATCAGTCGATATTAAATTTGCGTTACGTAAACTTTAACATCAATTGTGATAAACAAAATGATTTTCTTAATTACAAAATATATTGTACATAGTATCATCATCTTACTAATGAAGTATGATTGGCAATTAGTGTTTCTTTCAATTAGACTGCGTACCGAAAGGAAACGAATAGCTAATAAAAACTAAACAAACAAAGAATTAACCAACGCACTTCGGAGTGAACGAATAAACTATTCATTTTGGCAATTCCATCTTTCACCTTAGGAAACTGTGGGTTGAGCATACATTAGTAATAAACTAATCAAAGATTACGCTGAATGTAGTTCATTTTAAAGTAAAGTAGTATATTTTTTCCAAATATGGTGAGTAATATACAGCTGGATGGAATTGGAATAAAACAAGCTAGTAATTTTCAGTACTTGGGTGTTATAATAAGGAAATAGGAAAACATGAAATAGAGAGTAATAAAAGGATCGAAAATATTACGCAATGAACAAAGATTTTATTAATAAGAAGGAAATATCAAAACAAAGATAAATGTTTTTAAAGCTATATACAGACCAATCCTAACGTATGGAAGTGAATCATGGGTACTGTCACAATCAGAAGAAAGCAAGATACAACCAGCAGAAATGAAGTATGTAAGAGGAGTTAAAGGAGTCACGAGAAGGGGTAAAATCCCTTCTCGTGATGATGTAATTAGAGCGGAGCTAGCATAGAATCTATAGCTGATTTCATTGAATAGAGGCAGTTAAGTTGGTGGGATCACCTACAAAGGATGACTAGGGATATACCAGTAAAAAAAAATGGGAAGTTGGTAAACAAGTAAAGAAGAAGATGAAGAAGAAAGAAGTCCTAGATTGACTTGGAACAATGTAATTAGAAAGGTTTTGAAGAAACGGGGAAAAGAGTGGAAGGAGGCAAAGAAACTGGCAGTAAATCGAAAAGTTTGGAATAAATTTGTTAAAAGGCTATAGAGTTAGAACCCTACACCCAAATGGGTAGATGGGAATTTGACTAAATAAAAGAATGTAATAAAATTTAAAAGAAATTAAACACTTAACTAGCGTTGTTATAAACGTTTCCAGACGATCTTCGACTTGTCGTCGGTAGAAGTTTAGGTATATGATCAAAAATTGTCATATTGACATTTTTAATTCAAAAGTCATCACGTGCACTGATTAGTGATCTATGACTATGACCAGTGATTAGTGACTATGTTATTAGTTTTCCATTTGTAACCTTCCGTTCCATCTGGAGAAGAGGGGATCATGTATATTGAAGCCAAGAATATTGTTTCCGACTAAATACAATAATTACTATTAAGATTAATAAAAGCACTTTCTTTTAATTTTCGATTAACCGATTTTTCTGGACCGTATAATTTTACCTTGTGTGCAATCAACCCGCCATATCTATATCTTTTACCAAATAAAATCTACATAATAATGCAGTAGCACCATAAATAAATTACAAACATTGGAGTACGTATTATTATGATTATTGTTTTAACTTCGTGCGATATACAATGTTTAATTATATTTTTGTAATAATTTAAGACTAAGACAGACAAAATTCAAAAAAACTAAAAATTTGAATTGTAGGTACAGTGGCGTGCTGTAACTAACCACTTTGAATACTAGCACTGTACAATAATATTGTTTGTAGCAATAGCAAGTAACATAATGATGCAGTGTTATAGGACCCGAGATAACTGCTTTTATATTTAAACTTGATTCTCTACCCCATCAGCCTAATTTTAGATTCAACCAGCTATTTGTAAGTGCAGGCACCTCAGTAGCCACCTCTGGGGACCTTTATATTATAATTAAATTACCCTTAGACAAACGTGATGCAAATCAGTTATATCTGAATACTGAACTAATTTCAGTAGGTATATTATTACTTTTTCTAGCTTAGTTTATTCATCTCCTATAGGTAAAAGCCCTTAAACATAAATAAATACATATGAAGGAACTTAAAACATGTCGTAATTGACTTCAAAATATTAACTTATTGATTCGTAATTTCTGTACAGATACAAATTGGTTAAGTTTGCTTTAGAAAAATACTAACTCTATCAACGAATGGCATGCATGAGGATGCTGTTGTTACCAATTACATCTAATATGATACATTAGAAGAGTATCTCAATGCAATTGTCAATTATTTCAATAGTCTCTAAATTTTAAAATCCCAGATGATTGAGTCTAGGTAAATATTAAAACATTGGCGATTCTCATCATGTGTGTTTGGCAGCTGATTGGAGGAAGTAAACCAGGAAATAATAACAGTACGAGTAGACTATACACTTGCTCAAGGCAAGTGTTCATCATTGGTTAATATTGGTAAATCATTACTGTCGTTTGAGTTCAGATTGATACGAGCGTGTTGCAATACTAAAAAGATACTGTAGTTTCATTATAGGTACTCTCTGATTTTGCATATTTCGGTTGATTTTATTGACTACGTGCTAACCGCACGTAGCCACGATTTCTAACAGAACCATCAAATATCATATATCCTGAAAATGTAGGTCAAATAATCTGAAGAAATATGTACCAAGACATTTTTGTTAGGCGTATCGAAATAAAACCATTATATATTATATTATTACATTATAAATAGGTATAAATAAAGTATTTTTTTTGGTTTTAGATCTTATCAACCATTATAGATCGTAAAATTAAATCTAAGAATGTAGTTGACACTATTGAATGTATTGTTATTTTTAACAATGCTGTTAATATCTTTATAAATATTTATTTCTGATTATTTATAACATTTTAATACTCCAATAAATTTAATAACAGATACACATTAGGCAGGTTTTGAACCCCTTAATTTTTGGCTTATAATTATCGTAATCGTTAGCACGCGCAGTGCCAAAAAGGGTACCATTTTTGGAACTACACCTGCTCAGTGTAAGGATTATGATAACAACAAGATAAAATTTAAGGGATTCAAAATCTCCCTAATATAATGGAGAATATAAATTATGTTTTTTTTTTTATAATTTCTTAAGTTTAAAAATTACATTCGCTATATTTCCAAAGATAACTGTAATATGAAATATCAATTAATGAAAAATTAGAGTTTTTGCTTTCTTAGTTGGATTATATGCATCATGAAGTAAGGCAGTAAACCCAAATTATGAACTTCCCGAACATTTCGTATATTTTCATGACACAGTCAGTACTGTCAACCCAAAATTAACATTTGTGCATATATAAAATAAAAATAATATATTTCATTTTTAGCTTCAGCAACACTACTTATAGTTAGTGGGTTCGTTAACTTATTATTACATTACATAATAGAAGGGTGACATAATGTTCAACGCAGAGGTACCATCAAGGACGGCTAAGTATTACCTTTACTGTTGGAGTCAATAAACTTGACAGTATCCGGCAGAATGCTCGAGGATTATTCTTCAAGCCAAAAAAATGGCTGTATAATTATTATCCAATGAAATAACAAAACCATCTTACTATATAGTAATAATTATAGACTCCATGACTATAAAATATTCAATTGGCGACTGCGAAATATATATAAAGGTTACACACTAATTTGAGACCGATGGTGAGAGCGATAGAAACTAAAATAATAAGAAATTTGTTCAAAGTCATTTCTTCAAACTGAAACATTCACTATTTTGGAATTTTTTATTTCTAACCCTGTGTGTGGCCATAAAGATTTAAAATATTAAAATTCAATACCTAATATTAAACATAACTCAATAGCCAATAGTAAACAGAATGCAATAAAATGAAAATACACGTATCCTGTATTAATTATTACTATCAAGTTACCTTACCTAAATTTAAACAATACTCGGTTAATTGATAATGAGCATTTTTCTATTAATTACACTATTGGCGCAGTATGAATATATTCTAAATATATTTATAATATGCTATGGCTATGAGTATCCCTAAAATGCACTATTATTACAAACTTGTCATTAAATAAAATTAGTTCCAAATACCTAGTATAAATAAAAGTAAATACCTATAAATCTTATTATTCAATATTATTCCTATTTAGTTGATAATGTATAGTATTGGAAGGAACGTGAAAAACAATTTAGCGAAGTGGCTTCTCGAGGGTTCGCTCAACTTGGAAAACATCATTTTTCTCTGTATATTTTTTCCAATGTATGTACTAGGTGTTTTGTCTACCTAAAACTTTTGTTGTGAATAGATTTATCTGGAACCATGTGCTAAATGTATTTAATTTGGAGCCAATTATCGTAGCAGTTTGTTCTTTCAACAGATGTTACGCCGTTGAAATAAAATTTTAAAATATTTGCATGAATTATACGACGTCATATGTACAGTGTAAAATATCTATAGAAGTTTATAAGGTTATATTTCATATAAAAATTTACCAAATCCATTAAGCAAGATCAACGTTTTTTACAGAATTCCACCATCTAAAAAAAATTCACAGATTTTGCAATTCTTGCAACCATCGGAGTGCATTGAGAATGAATTAAGAAAATTTGGAACTACAGAAAGCTTGAAAAAGTTACCTTCTAATTTGAGAACTTACCATTTGCGACTTACAGACTTTGCCACCTTATACATTCACATGAGAGCTCAGATTTTCAGAGTTGCAATTTGCAATATACGAATACGAATGCCGAACTTTTATAATTTAGTTACCTTCTAATTTGAGAACTTACCATTTGCGACTTACAGACTTTGCCACCTTGTATATACATTCATATGAAAGCTCAGATTCTTAGACTTTCAATTTGCAATATACGAATACGATTGCCAAGCTATGCGCCCACGCCGCCCGCTTTACTAGGTCACCTACTACCTAATCATGTCGGTGTGACATGCTCATCGTGTTACACTTTTCATCGAAACATACCCATATACGAACTTTCGCGATCCTATAAACATTTTCAATGCTAAAATAAAAACAAGAAAATATAGTCAAGCTTTTCTGTATTAGCAACTCTATCAAGTATTGGTCTTAGAAGCTTTGTCGTTCCTTAAAATATAGAATAAACATTCCAAATCAGATGCTGTCATTTCATACTTATTATTTATGAAATCACTCTTGTATTTGTATTTACCAGCCGTTGAAGCTTTTTAAGGGAATTGGCCCTAACCTTTCATACTCGCACACAACCGGAATTCAATATATCTCCTGCCCTGCCCGATTGCAAGATTAAAACCAGGAACTCCATCCCAGTTAGACTGATCAATTTCCGGGTTCCTTTGACGAATCACCTCGATTATCCTCAAGGATTACGATCCTTGTATCCAGGATAGCTTGTTGTACGAAGTGGAGCCGGCTCTGGAACCCCAGTGCATTGCCCTCCTGAAGCAAGCGCAGAGTTGGGACTTTCTCTCCCTCCCGCTGCCGTCTCGCGTCCCCCAGCCGTTTCACGACTAACCTGCTGCCCAAGGCATGTAGAGTAACCGAGCAAGTATATCCGATATGACCGCTTGCAGGGTGTTGTGAATAGCGGGTCCAGGAATGGACTCAAACCAATAATTCGGTTAGTTCACTCTGCTGGAACAGGGACTGGACTTATTGTTAGTTATTACAAGTAGTATTTGTTTAAACTATTTGCTCGTGTACTTGTCAAAAACCTATCCATACAAATTCGCAGTAGATGTTAACTGATTCTTATAGAAATTTTGTTTCATGCATCCGCATGCATTTGAGTTACATTCTATAGATTGAAAGTACACATCAATTTTCTTATGTAATATACAACTACCACAGTATTTTGCAAGATTTTATGATAGGTACATTTTAAGAAAATAAATCTTTGTCAACTAGATAAGAAGAGTGTTAAAAGAATCCACCGTAATTCCACATACCAAGTGTATAAGCACTTTTCGCTTAATATATTTGAATAAATAGTTTATATCACACATTTTATTTCCGACAAAATCTAGATTGTTATTAATACGGATTGGTCTATTAATTCAATATGAGATTTTTCCATAACATGTGGAACATTTGCAATAAATAAAAACAATTAATCCATTACACTCGGTGCTGGTATAACATCTATAAATAAAACATTCTCATAATTATGTCAACTGCATTGTAATATAATTTGTTTGTTACTGGAAAATAATTTTACGTTGCAAGACTGTGCAACTAACAGCTTGATAAGATATATGGCCTCTGCAATATGTAATAAATTGGTACTAATAATATTTGTAAAGTTAAATTTAAGTGTGAAATGTATATTATTATATTTTATTGTATTATCACTAATTTGACTTCAAAAATAATGCGCAACTTACGTAAATCACTAAAACATATCTATTCAATATAAACTATTGCATTTCTTATTATATATTACAAACACTTCTTTGATATGTATATTATTTTTATCACTAACCACTAATAATTTAATCCCTTCAATAACAAACATAAAATAAATATTTCTAGGTTATCATGTTATCAAGCATTTTATGTTAAACAAGTTCCTTGTTTCTAATCGCTCTGTATACAAGTAAAGTATTTTGAAAATTATTGTATAGACAGTAAAACTAGACCATAAAGCATTTGTATTTATACTTGTAAAATTGTATTTATTTTCTTAAATAAGATACAGTGTGCTCAATTCATTGTAATTAAATTATAAGTTTGATATGGCCCCGGTTTATAGAGCATCCTATACGAATTTGTATATTTTAAAAATGTGCGGCCTCTTAGGCTCTATAAGACCTTGAATTTTTTTTTTGTTTATTACGGCTTATAGGAATTATGAAACTTTGTCACACTATTGGCCCACCCTGTATTTGTACCAACATGTAACAATGAGTTCTTGTAGTTAAAAAATGACGATTTCCATATATAGAAAATCTCATTGTTAAAGTGCCAGGGGTGTTGATAAAAAATCGTTTATCTTCTTAAGAAGTAAACGTTATCCTGAAAGGGGTTGAAGATAACATTGACGTAGTTTTCCACATAACACTAACACTAACACTTTCCACATAACACTAACACTAACACTAACACTGCACTCGTCACGCGTTTCGTCAACCAAGTTGACATTATCTGGAGATGATTAAAACCGATAGCTTCGCCAACTTGGTTGGCGAAACTCGCGTCTAGTGCCGTATAGTGTCTTGGTGTTATGTGGAAAACTACATCAGTGTTAAGACCTAAACGTGTCAATCGATTTATGTAAAATTTATATTGTAAATACAGATTTTGTTTTCTGTTTCGCATATTGAATTGATTTCTCTAATTTTGTAATTGCGCAATTTAGGTCTTAAAAGACCTCTGCTCTACTCTTGAGTATAATAATAATAATAATAATAATAATAATAATAATAATAATAATAATATTATTAGTAATTTGATGTAATAGCAGTATTATTGATTTGCTACATATTACATAATATAATATTTATAAGTTCATTAGTTATACTAATTAATTAGTAAACGCGTTATGTAAATCCTACGTTTCAATTTAGCCAAACAGATCCCTGAAGGAATGTCACACTGAATGTGGCAGCTAAATTGGCTGCCACATTCAGTGATCTGACTGCTGGATATCCTCCCTTATTTGCTTTAAATAAAATAATTCGGCCTGTTACCCAACACACTGCACAGTGCCAAATTCTTTGTTTCTGAAGTTCATTACGACGGACATAATAATTATTGTGAACGAAGTAAACAAGCGACCTCGTCAAGTCCTTGGGGAGAGGTTCTATTTTTGTAGGCTATTTACAGATTTTTTCTTTAATCAATACTTACGTTCAAAGGCTTTCATTATGTAAATTCTAATAAACACGTTTTAAGAAATGGACGCTGTACATTTATTACGATAAACATTTTAAGTTTATCGTTAATAATTCTATTTAATAATAAATAACTAATAATAATAAATAAAAGGTACAGTGCCTACAACTTATGAGCGGCAATTATTTGAAAAGTTTGAATTTTGCATAATATGAGGGTGTATGTTAGTAGTGGTGTGAAACACACCGTAGTGCCCTCATTGGGTCTGTGCTACTATCTGCCTGACAATTATTGTCAAATTGGCAGACAGATGGCACCTGCTTTTCCGCAGGTGCCATTACAGCAGTGGCCTCTATTGTCTTTGAGAAAGACAATCCTATTTATTTATTTATAACTATATTAGACATAGTTAATACATGGCATAGTAAATATGTGAATCTGTTTAATATCTCTGTTTCTGCGCCACCGAGTAGGTGGTTCAGAGTTTAGTATCTCGACCGCTTGACTCAGGGGTCTTGGGTTCGAATCCCCATTACGTCGTCAATGTTAATTAAATAATGTACTCCTATATTTGGGCTTGTTCGCAGGGATGGGTTGGCAACATCCTTGCGTGCACCTAGGATGGGAAGAATGTCAGCTTAGTGTTAATGTGAGAGATTAACATTGGTTGTATTTGAATATACCCTTAACTATTGAAGTTTTCTAGGTTTTATTCCAGCGTTGAATGGTGATTAGAGATTGCCAACGTCGTTCCTGAGGCGTAATTGGGGCCTACTCAATAATATCTTATTGGAATTTTGCAGGTCAATTGTGCATACTAAAAAAGCGATGGTCCCGGTACCGACCCTTGAGGAACATCTATTGACATTCTAGCCAGAAGACATCATTATCATCTATTATTGCATCTTGACTATAGTCAATTCCAAATTACTTATAATTCTAATTGCTCAAAAATATGTAAACTATAATATTGTTACAAAATCGTCGACAGTGTCCAAGTGCGGCGTTGCCAAATCTGATTTTTCCTCTGCCCTAGGGAAATCATGCACAATTTGGCAACACTGCCTCTATGGGTGCCAGGGACAACCCCCGTGGGTGAAGTCTCAACCCTTAAGGCCAACATCTATTGACATTCTAGCCAGAAGACATCATTATCATCTATTATTACATCTTGACTATTATAGTCAATTCAAAATTACTTATAATTATAGTTACTCAAAAATATGTGTAAACTATAATATTGTTACAAAATCGTCGACACAGTGTCAGAGTGCGGAGTTGCCAAATCTGATTTTTCCTCAGCCCTAGGGAAATCATGCACAATTTGGCAACACTGCCTCTATGGGTGCCAGGAGCGACCCCCGTGGGTGAAGTTTCAACCCTCAAGGCCTTCAAATAAGGGAGATATAGGCTCTTTTGTTCACATTTCCTGCACGTCACCACCGGGATTTATCAAATACCCCTCACATAACTTGGCTGTTGATTATTTATTGAACTGCCTTGGTATGTGGATTATTCGTGAGTATTCGATGGAAATTTCTACCAGGATCTAGAAGCCTAGTTCACCAATATAAAGGCGGTGATGGGCCAGCGAAGAGGTAAGTCATAATAGGACAGCGATCAAGAGCGAAGAAACAATACTTATGTGAAATAACTGTAATTTTCGAAATGTTTTCAGTGTATATTCAATTATATATTGTACAGAAAGTGGTGTGTTGTGTTTGAAGTGTTAAATAAAGATTTTTACTGTTCTATAAAAGTCTCACTTATCTTTAGAATCCCGGAAAGAGTAACAATATTTTTATGTATGCAGTAAGAATTGATGCAGTATATTGGATTACTTTTAGTTCCGCCATTTTAGTTCTTGGTGATGTTTATCAAACTTGACTAGCCGTCATATTTTATGAACAGCGAATCGCTAAACCGTTTCATTCTGCTCTATATACGAGACGTAAAATAATCGTAAAGCATTTTAGTGTCCTCTTTTAACTTGATATGTTCCAGAGTGGGTAACATGTATTTAATTTAACACTAAATTACGTTCTATACTTAACTTATTATACCTCGCAAATTGCATATATAACTAATAACAGCTTTCCCTCAGTTTTCACAAGTTGAGGCGGAAAAAATATGTTTTATATCCTTACTGTCATTCCATTGTGTAAAATTATGTACCTAAGCTTTCACAATGGTGTCAATTCACTGCTATTCTCGATACAAATATTATAGACGTTAATTTGCCCCTTATTTTAATCACAATATTAGCATGAAAGTCTTATGTGTGAGAGGAGACAGCTTATTGTTATTATGTATACCTCATTAGCACCGCATTTTATGTCCTAAATTATTTATTATGTGCCTAGGTGTATTGAGATGTTTTAAAATATATTTCTAATATGTAAAGGGAAATTTACATTTCACATGTAAATAAATCACTATTTAGATCCTCTAGATTAGGAGTATATTTCGAAAATTATACAGGCATCTTCAGAGAACAGAGCTGTTTATTGTGCTGTCTGCTTCTTGCCTTGGGATGAGGATTTTATGGTTAGCTACTAGTACACCATGCACACTACATAAGAACACACTATAAATTAATACAGGCAAATATTTTATAGAGTAAAATAGCACTTCTATTTTTTACTTTTCTAGGAAATAGAATGTCATCAATATATTACTAGTGAAACTTATTACTTCTTTCTATTTCGCTTATCTCTTTAGAAAATTCGTCGTTCATATTGCGTGGGTGTCCAAAAGAACCTCAAGCTATTCAGAAGAACGGCTCTCTAAGTATTTTATAAATCGATATTGCCACATATATTCCTGGTCATTTTCAGATATAACTACTTTCTAAACATTTCATGGCAGTTGTCACTAACTTGAGGTTAATTCCGGCATACCTACTATATGTACCATTTCTCTTATAAACGTGGGGTTTAAAGGACTACAACTTTGTTTAGCCAATTGTCTCTTCATAAAAATTAAGTAATTATTGAAAATAAACACATTTTGTTGCCTTAGAGTTTATTTTTACATACCATGTAGCTATAGCGTATCACAAATAAAATAAACAGGAAATTGTGCAAATTACAGAAATGTTTGTATATATATTTATTTGTTTAAGTTTCTAAATATGTTCCCCATATCTGTTTACAAAATATAGTCCTCAAAGAACACTCATCATGTCAAATTTGATAGTGATATGGTATAATTCTGTTTATTTATTTCCACAAATGTAAAGGTGTCATTTCTATTGGATGTCTCTTTTTCCAGCAAACAATAACACGATTCAGATTTGTTTTCATAAAGGTTCATTAACACATTATTATATCACAAGATTTTATTTATTTTACGTTGTAAGTAGTCTTCTGGTATTCATATTAATCTGATCTGACTGTATTGTTAGATGAGTCACATGACATTTTAATTTAAATTCGTAGTGTTGATTTGTGTTACAAACGTTTCTATTTCCAATGAGCCATTGTTACTACTACTGAAAACTGGTTCACTGAACGTTTTAGTAGGTATTCCATTCATAGTTGGTTTCTTTTGGGATTACACCACCTGTAAAATAACAAAAAGCAGAAAACCAGAAGTATACAAATTAATTATTCAAAGTGTAGTAACAAGGCAAACTTCTAAAGTTTGCCCCAAAAAACCAATAAGTTACAGGCATTAGGTATTCCATTTATCAAATGATATTATGATGCAGGCAGGCTTGTAACTTATTTGTTTTATTTGATACTGTCCAGTAGATTTAATTACCCTGCACTGATTTGCATCCGGTCAATGGAACATTACTGTATCAGATAGTGTTCCTAGCAACACTTTACCGAATTGTTATTAAGAGCTAAGTTTTTGAGTTTAAATCAATTCTTGACATTTATCCTTTTTAATTTAGGAAAGCTAAAAGTCAGACTTATAATAAATAATGCTTTTCTACCCATTTCAGTGAAGCTACGATGTTAGGGAACTTATTTAAAAAATTCCTCTGAGCGCTGCGTTATTATACAATCAAAGAAATTTATGATACGTCAAAAGAAGGTTAATATCATGTTGATGTCACCTTGCCTGTCAAGGCTGTTAAGATAGTGATGCAATTTGAGTATTTTGAGATTTTTTTTTAATGATTGGTTTAACATTTACAATAATTCAATTTCAGTTCAATTCATTTTTATCTTAAAACGATAGTATGAAATGAAATACGATACGCTACACCACCTCTATTAGGTGTTTACAGTACTCGTTTACACTTTCCGGAGTCGGCTCTTGACATCGCCTCATTCGTAAAAAAAACTCGTACTATAATACTTCACCTATTGGACTTACGTCCCTATAGGTATTAAAAATATCTAGTTTAGACAACCTAGTTTCTATACACTATGGTTTAGACAACCATATTTAATTTTTACACCTCAATAGTTGAACTATTCACATACCAAATATGATTTAAATCCATCAACGCATTCTTATCATATGCACAAATAGCAATATTTTTCAGACTAGTGGCACGAGTTTAGGTTTAGGTAACACGAGAGGAAGATGGTCTAAATTATGAAAGCTTAATTCCAGGAACTCATGGTTAATCACGCCATACATACATTTGAGGGAATCTCTGAATCCTTGTTAATTAAATTGCCTTCAAATGTATCAACCATGCATGTTTGTTTGCTGTAACTTGATCCTTGTTTATTTGTCGCAGATAAGGATGTAACATAAAACTATATCGTCCATTGATAATAAAGTCGCATTTTTGTTAAATATCATGCAACAGAGAGAAATGAAAGAGAAGAGAAGAGAACAAGAGACAATCGTTTC
Source organism: Pogonocherus hispidulus (assembly GCA_963924545.1). Classification (NCBI taxonomy): domain Eukaryota; kingdom Metazoa; phylum Arthropoda; class Insecta; order Coleoptera; family Cerambycidae; genus Pogonocherus; species Pogonocherus hispidulus. The sequence goes on along the minus strand of OZ004698.1, from coordinate 41,476,245 downwards.
TAAGTTTTGCATGGTCCAAAGTTTGTTTAAGGAACACATTTTATAGAAAATTTGTAGTCCAAAAATCGCTTTCTCTATCTTGACACATATAGTAGGTATTCATATCTTTGCTACTGTTTAAACACACCAAGCTGCTCTTGAAAGTGCATGGCAGAGCTGATACCAATCAATCTTTCGCTATAGTAATACGAAAATATTGTGGTGGAAAACTTATAGGTGGCTGTTGAAAATGCACTGGTGGTTTGCAAATCATGGCATTGCCTGTATTATGCCGGATAAGAAAAGACTTACATATATATTTTTAAGGTATGTCTTCTTCCTTATAATATTATCAAAATTTATATATTTGTTCTTTCTCATTATAGTCGTATATACATTTTCATCTGCAAAAAGGGATCGGTTTGCCAGTCATCATACTCTACATGAACCTCCATAGCTTACTCAGCAATAAAATCGTAGATCATAGACAGATAGATAAACCGGTTCTAAAAAGCACAGAAACCGTTACAAGAAACTGTAGAAAAACTAGGTGCCGACCTAGCTGTACCTTGCGTATCCGCCTTTCTGTTGCTTATATTGTAAGCGATCCACCATTTATTCATTTTCATGTTGCGTTGATAGAATGCCTTGTTGGTTTCGACCGTAGCACGGTTTGAGACGTCAAGTTACCGTCATCTTTATATTTTCCTAGTTTAGAAGTATAGGTACCTTTCAAAATTATAGTATTTTGAGTCCCTTGTCAATAGTAAACCACAGAAATGATGCGATCTACCTATACTAGTACCGGTACGTTTGTAATGATTTTCTGTAGGTATTGAACTAATTTTAATGGATTTTCGGTTCTGCATAAAGATTTCATTGTTTTTATTTCAAATATCGATGAATATAAGAGGTATTCCTTAATGTCGATATATCAAAATAAAATTATTCCTAGTCTGATTTCAAGAGATATTTTCTTTATTATTTTATTTATTATTAAAAAAAATGTTTGAGGTACATTTATCAAAAATTTTTGTTCAGTAATAGTTACTTGAAATTTGATATTTAAACAGAGGGAATTTTATAATACACCTATGTAATACGTTATACCTACGATGAAAAGGTTTTCATTTATTTGGGAGAAGGTGGCATTTTTGAGGTTGTCATAAACTTTTAGGTTTCCAAGTTATTTAACAAGATATTCAAGGAAACAAAACTTTTCGAGTCTTCTAGATCAAAATTTTAAATGGTCGAAATAAATAAAAATAACTACCGCCTTGTGAAAATCCGCAAAAAAATATTTTTTACTGTTTCAACTAATCCATTTTGCAATACATATTACGATATTGTAAATACTTTGCTACTAGCGGATTTTCTTGTATTTACATTGTATGTACCTTATCGCCTTACTTTTGTCCCTATTACTTACGCTTAAATTGTCAAATCCTGCAGACTGCGCCAATTATTCTGCAACGTTTTTCTAGATGGCTCTCCAAGCCATTAGTGACTTAATTAAAAAACATTTATAGTTTTTTTAAATTTATAGTTAATAATAGTTAAATAATACTTTTAATTTATAGTCAATATTTTTACTTTTTTACAAAAATACTTTTTTTTTTTGATATTTCACTTAATGAATTTTGATGTCATTTATATCATTTGCAAATAATTAGGTGAATTATTTATTTATTTATTTATTTTTAGGGGTTTTCTTGTTATAATTTCGGTAAATTGTATCTGCATCATAGTGACATGTGAAACGTATCATCGGTTTTAACCGTGCTACTTCTTGGTTGACTTCGTGCTTCGCAGCACGTGAACTCGCAGTTAATTTAATACCAAACTTCTTCCATTTAAGTTTGACCTAAATAATGGCGATATATACGCACACATTTGCCGTGTTGCCTTATGCAATATGTTGGTATTTTGTAGAAACACTCGGATATTATATGGTACTTTACGTTCTCATTTATCCACTGGAACAATACTTGGAAATTAAAGAAAATTTCCAGTAGGAACAAATTAATATCAAATTGCGTAACGGAAAATTTTATGCAGATTATTTCATCACACTATATAATAATTGTAACAGGCTACATCTGGTCCCATGGAATATTTTTGTCACTACGTGCATAAATTATAAATTGTATATACAATAATATAAAAAATGTACATGAAACAAAATATTATTAAAAGTACCGGATTTTAAATAGTTTGAAATACTGTTTTAAAACTCTAGGGGTCATTTCTATATAAACTGACTACATTTTGGTGCTAAATTAGAATGTAAAATGTCTATATGGTCTGCAATTTATTTACATTCCAAAATTTAGAACGAAACATGTGTAACCACCATGGATACCATATATCACCGTATGTATACCGGGTGTCAACGGATCTATTAGACAAGCCATAACTTCTAGAGTATTGGATGTATCAAAATGAGATTTGGTATAGGTAAATGGTAGAGGAAGAGGAAAGTTTTTGCATATTTTTCACGTTTAGGTTACTTCCGGTTTCAACGGAAATGGCTTCAATTTTAAATTTTTAAATGGAACACCCTGTATATTTTTACATATTTGAATTTCTGAGACAATTTTGGACTAGAAAATGATATTTTAAAAAGCTTTTTCCCCTACTTGATTTTTTTAGAGCCATTTTTAATATTGCATCTAGGTGGCCATAATTGAGCGCAAACTAATCTGAAGGCCTTAGATGATGTCGGAAAAATGTAATCGCAAAGTTTTAGTGATTAGTATGGTAGATAGGAATGAGACAAGTCGGCAAAATTACTTTTTTATATCTATTTTTTTTTCAAATGGCAACACTTTTTAGACAAGCACTTTTCAAAAAGGGATTTTTTTTTGCGAATCCAACGATACTAAATTCATTGTGATTGGATTAAAAATATGCTCATAAAATACATTTACTTCAGTGAAGTTTTTAATAAATTCGTATACGAGTATTATACTTTAAAAGTTTTAATGTCATTTTCTAGTCCAAAATTGTCTCAGAAATTCAAATATGTAAAAATATACAGGATGTTCCATTTAAAAATTCAAAATTGAAGCCATTTCCGGTGAAACCGGAAGTAACCTAAACATGAAAAATATGCAAAAACTTTCCTCTTCCTCTACCATTTACCTGTACCAAATCTCATTTTGATACATTCAATACTCTAGAAGTTATGGCTTGTCTAATAGATCCGTTGACACCCGGTATATGTAAAATTTCGGGAGCGTGTAACAGCATCTTAAATTGAAAAAGTAGTGAGTAGACACCTGCGTTCATAATTCATTTAAAGCATGTGCCTCCACCAATTGTGCTATATTATTTTATTAGTTGGCTACGGTCATCTGGTATTTATAATCATTTGTCCCTCATTCATTTAGTCCTTTATTTTCATCGGTGATGTTCACTGGTCTAAGAGTTATTTCATTTATTAAATAACTCTTTAGCAAAATTTATTTAAAAAAACTCTTCCATATCATAAAAGTAATAATTCAAGGTATACATCAGAAATGTTTCAACTTGAATATGAAGGTACACCTCCCGAGTTTAAGGTTTATTAGTTTTTTCGGAATATTTCAATATACAAATTAATCGTGTACCTATTGATGATAATTAAAGAATTATCCACATTTTATGTCTCCGGATACCTGTATAAATTTAACAAATACGTTAGAAACACTATTAAAAAACTATATACTGCTGATTGTAACATAAACGTACATATTATGTGGTAGGTAATTAATACCATAATTTCCTAACCTTTCATAATCTGACCTAAATTTGTTAAAAATAGAATCAAATAGAACAAATTAATAACCATCCTGCAGCTGTATTTATTTATTATACCTTGTAAACAAAAACTATTATTAGTGTGTATGTATAGTAATTAAAATGCTACTAATACATATTTCTTAACCTTGAGATTTGTGACATCGCCATTTAAACACCAAGACAGATTTTTATGCGTTTAAAGTTAATTGAACAGTAAAACGGGTTTTTTCACATCATTTTATGTTTGTCTAAAAATGAATGCATATGTTAGTAAATAAATTATATGTTCTGGATTGTAAAAGAATGTCTTTTTTTAATAAAGGTATAAAACTAAAAAGGCGGCTCCTACATCCGCTATAAAATTAAGTAGGTATAATTTATATTACTTATTTTTGTATGTCTCGTTAACATATTTACATAAAATGTGAAGTAAATATGGCGTTATTAAAAATAATGGTTCTTATTTATTTATTTTAACTATATTTTTCCTATTTTCCTGTCTGTTTGTACGGAGTAGGCAAAAGTTTACTTACTTCATCATTTTAAAGCACACAATTCATTTACATAAAAAATACTTGTTAGTGTTAATTCAAAAGTAAAAGGACACTCTTTTTGGCACTGCGCATGCTCAGAATAACGATTACGATAACTATAAGCTAAGGATTAAGCGGTTCAAAATCTCCCTATTTATGTAACCCAGTGTATAACGTAATCATTATTTTAGTTTAACGTAAGAACTCCAATATAAGGTAACAATTTCCTTCGCAACTTTGGTTAGGTATATATTTTTTCGTCAAATTTAAAGTAAAGAAAACAAAGGTTGAAACTATAAGTGAAAACCTTGTATTCTTTTTAAGTTAAATAATACAATCTAATCTGTGACGTAAAAGTTATATTTGTTCCGATGCTAATCTAGTAGAAAAAATAGAAAATAGAGAAACGCAAATAGTAATTTTAAACAATATATTTACTCTAGTAGTAAAAAGACTGTTAGATCTATAGAACAGAAGAGTTTCAAATTATTAGTGTCATATCCTGTAAAACACCTATTTCCTTTTTATTGTAATTCGTATTTGCAAGAGAAAACGGTTCACTGACCTCTGCTTTTATACAATGTGCAATTTAGATCAACCTTGACACACTTAACCCATTAAAATCGCATTTGTTTTTATTTGCAAAGCAATTATTGTTGTATACAAGCAATCTCGAAAAAACGTTTTAAAAAAATAAATTGCCAACTATTAATTTATAATAAATTGTAACATTTTTTAATCGTTAATTGGTTTACAACTGGATTGGTTTTAATTAGTGCCATTAGTATGCCATTAATGTACAGTTGATTCTAGACAAGTAGTAAATAATACTAAATGTGGAAGTACCTCAGTGATTTTTGCGAAACTTGATATAGAAAAAAATTATGAAAGAAATAAATGTATAAATTAACATTTTGTGATAATCATATGTTTTACATTTTTAATAGTAGTAAAATTATAATAATTTTGAATAATATTAACATTTTTAAGAAAATTAATACTATTTAATGAGTACCTAGCAATATAACAGCACTTTAATATTATAGGGTTGCCATTACTTGTTCAACAATAATAAAAGAGTTATACAGGGTGTTCCTTGAAGTTATGTCCATACTTTAGGAGCTAATTGCTTGTGAAATTTTGAGTGAGTCAAAATAAACGTGTCCTAAATTGCTTATTGATATCCTGAAAACTCTTTCGCCGATTTGGATGAAATTTGGCACATTGGTTTGAAGTACTTAGTAAAGGGCTTATTTTGTCGTGAAAAATTAAAATATTGGCTCCAGTGGCGTCCAGGATTGTAACCTATATGAAATTTATGGGAAAAAACATTGGACGCCACTGGTTTTTTTACAAGTTTTGGATTTTTTTTTAGCTGAAACAATTTCAACTACAACTTTTTTGTTTCTAGCATTTTGTTCATACCTTGCTTCGTTTTCGAAAAAAAATCTGTTACAGTGCATGTCTATAAATGTTTATGTTAAAAGTAAAAAACTAGGATGCCCCAGCCCCAGGAATTTAATATCTACAAACACTAGAAAAAATGCAAGATCCAAACCTAAATAATAACTACAAATGACTACAAACGTTGACACCCTGTATCTGGAAAACGGGGCAATTTATAACACACGATTATTTGAACTCTTCCTCATAAATTGGATAAGGAATTAGCTCCTGTATGTAACCTGCAGAGTGCCTCAGGGAACAGTTCTCTGGCCGATACTGTCCACGATATACATTAATGATATGTTTTACTTACCATACTGTGGTAAAGTAATCAGTTATGCAGATGAGATCGTAATATTCTATGAAGATATTTCCTGGGGGTATATAAATCCTCAAAAAATTCATTTCATCATTCATCTCAGCATAACTATCGATGTCATCTAAAATGGGATGTAAATGCAGGTAACCTGGTAAATAAATTACGAGGGCTGGTTTCAGCATTCAGGATATGTAAGGGGCTCTGTAACATAAAACAATTGAGGTATTTCTCACTTGTACAATCACATCTAACTTATGGTATAATAATTGGTTGGGATGGCATTACAAATGTTCACTTGTGAAACGTCAAAGTTATGCAAAAATGGATAAAAATCTTCAAGCTGTTACCAGCTGAAGTCAAATCGGTTAATTCAAAAAAATATATTCATAACCAGAATAAAAACAATTTTATAGCCTGAACAATTATACCCATCACGCCTGAAAGTACATATGCTGATTGACATTAAAAATATATCTATATTATTATTAATAAAGAAATATAAATGTTTTCATAACAATACAAAAATATATATGATTATATTATAAATAAAAAAGAAACCATCCAGTATATATAGAAACATAAAAAGAACAAGAATACTTACCAACTTAAACTTTAGTAATTAACTTTGTTTGTTCGTTTTTCTATTATAGGTATATTGTATATTTTGTTACTTGTATCTATTTTCATACAAAGGTAGGAAGGGTTGAGGCTTTATCTCAGGTACAGCCACTAGTCTTTGTGTGAGGTTTCAGTGCCTATTTCATTATTAATTAATAATCAGACACTGCTCATAAGCTGACATAGATTCTGTGAATCTATAATTATAATTCTTATATAATTCTATAGAATAATTTATATCTATAGATAGCTGATAAATTTTAGGATATTTACCGGTGTTTTTATAATTTCTCCCAGACGGCGAAGTGACAATGAACTTTTTTCATGTTTGACAGCAATGTTCACAAGTATTTGTGTATATTCTATATTTAAGACGTGGTACAATGTCACATGTATTTTTAAATAGGTGCCTATTATCTTTTCTTCATAACAAAATGAAGAAAGATGAGTTCATTATGAGTGATCTCTTAACAGACAGCATCATTAATATATGTCATAGGAGTATTTTGTATTTTAAGGTACCTACATATACTTTTTCGTAGTTAATAAGCAAGGTAAAGCAGATAACTGTTCATAAAAGTCACAAATTAAAAGGTAATTGAAAGCAAACTGTTTTTAAAGTTTTTAAGAGAACTGACAATAAAGTAAATAGATATTCAATCAGTCTTGTGAAACTTTAGAAAATACTCGCTCGATGATTGTCTTTAAACATATTTTTACTTGACCAAAATGCCTTAGTTCTTAATTAAAGAAAATAAAGTTTTAATGTATCATAGGAGTCTGTGGAAATATGAAAAAATAATATGTCACTCGGAGTATAAAGCTCTTCATGCGTTTCGCCCAGTTTACATAGCCTTGGCTAACGCTTCGGCAGTGTAAGCTTCTGGGCGCAACAAATAATGTTCGCCTTCTACTCCTAGTAACATTCATATAAAAACAATTCATCCATCTAAGGAAACAATCCTTGTCTGACACGTTGAAGATCGCAAACGTCCAATATCCGACTGGAAAGCATTACATTACCCTTTCGTATCATTTGAGATTATTATGTTGGGTTTGATATGGACTTGAGCTCTAGAGTGTATGGTGAACGAGTGCTGTATTTTTTTCACCATTCGGTATAACGTCTTCAATATCCTAGTATGTCTTAATTAATTATGAATTGTTATTCTCCTTCTCCGACATCGTTGACATTTCCAAGTGCGCGCCTGATAAAGTGCGACATCCGCCTCTATTGATCTAAGGGGACGATCGGAATGATCTTGTAGCAATTGAGACACTTCCTCTAATTGAAATAGCTTTTATCTATTATTTTTTGCTTCTGGTGGACCTATCACACCATTATGAGTTACCGCTACTGTTGCATTTCTTAAATTTGCAGTTAAATAAATCCTTTCGTATCATTTGGAATTATTGTGATAGGAGTATTGTTATGTATTGAGTAGTACTCGATTCAATTGCATATTGTCTTTATATCTAACAATATATGTCTTTCGTTTGTATCGACAGGTTGCCTTGAGTTTTAGAGCGATGAACGAGTGCTGTCTTTTCCTCACCGTCCGCTATAATACCCTCCATAGTCTAATATGTCATAATTAATTATATATTATTCTCCTTCTCCGATATCGTTGGCATTTCCAATTACGTGCTTGATAAAGTGCGACATCCGCCTCTACTAATCCAAGACGACGATCGGAATGATCTCCTATCAATTGAAATATTTCCTGCGATTAAAGTAGTTCTAATATTTTTTTGCTTCTAGTGGATCTATCACACCATTATGAGTTACTGCTGGGATTAACAGTCATCTCATCTTTGTTATTTCTCTACGGGTTTTCTTCTTCGCATTTAAAGTCAATAATAACCTGAAATTTGAAATAACTGAATACAAGCCCAGAGTACACTGGGCAGTTTAAAATGGCAGTAGCTGTCCTAGTTTTTGTATTTTGTTTTTGTAGTTTATGTAAGTTACCATCAAATTTGTTTTCATTAATTTGCAGTGACTGGTTCTTGAGTTTCAGTTTAAAGTATCATGTTATCCCTTTTAGGTGCTTCAGAAAAGGATAATGTACATAGTGAAATTGAAATGATCAAGATTCGTCTAAAAAACCTAGTGAAAAGATTAAAATATTCTGATATCTTGCACAAGTTTTTGAGTATAAATACTCTAAGTATCCATAGCTATCCATGCTAGCCATGTCAGAAGAAAATGTACCATCTGGATCTGCCTGGATAATAATTTCTATAATCCTCTGTTTTAATATCATCCGCCACATTTAATAATATCCGCCATTAAATTCTATGACTATATTTTCCCACTGCTTGGACCACCTTTTGTCTGATAGGGTTGAAAGTGATTAAAACATTGGCCAGAATTAGAAGAAACGTTAATACTGAACAGAAATGTTATACTGACCGTTTAGAGACACATAATACTGATGCTAATATATTGTCAATATTGTAATGATTGAATACTACTGTCTAATTATTAAATATTTTTTAAAGAAATGTTAAGTAAATAATATACACCATTTTTTGGACTTAAAATTTAAAACTATACTGCATCTGTTGGAATCAATATTACGCCCTAGGGGCTAAATACATCTTCATATTTATAAATGTCTGATTTATTGAAGTTCCATACAGTTAAAGTGACCGAACTCCTTATGAACCAGGCAGACTAAATGGATATCATCTAGCACATCCACACTTCAGTAATTTGCTTGAATGCGAAAAATCTAACAGTTGAAATATGGGCCGCTCCCTGCTATGTATCTAATCAATAGAAAGTAGAGCAACCAACGCCTGCTCAGCTGTAGATACCATGTCTATATGAAAAAAGATGGAACGGGTTGGACTCAGAAATAATTACGAACGAAACGAAATTAAATTCGATTAAAATTTATATTTGGACTCGGTTTATTTGAAATAACATCTCGGGAAGATAGTGGAAAGGCATTGGGCATTGGATATTTATAACACTAACCTTAGTAATATAGTACCACAAATTATAAAATAATAGATATTAAACAACGAGTGCCGTAAAGCGTAGGTACTTTTATCGCACGTGTCCAAGTTTAAGCGGCGAGTTTTCTAAAGGATAAGTGTGGTAAACGCTTTATGAAACACGTTATTTATATAGGTTTTTGATCATGGAAAAGAATTTTGGAAGAGCGCAATTTGCGCCTTTGTTTACCTTCTTTTAGTTTCTATAATTGCATAATAAAACACAGTTAAAGATTAAAACTACTAGTGAGCATTTTTCCTTCAAACTCCATAATATAATCATATCTCTACCCATCATTTTAATCACAAGGATTAGTCCGAAAGTCTAAGGCATACGTGCTGTGCGATTTCTACCATAAAACTGAGGGTGAATGTGAGATAAGGTACACTGAATTTATCCAGATATTTGAACAACTATAAACCTACTGTGAGGTGAGCTTACATTTACCTCATGTGAGGTATAAATTGAATCCACTGTGAAATTCTAAGTCTCGCACATCACAAACATTTTGTAAGATAGAATAACTCTACTTTGGGATTCCAAACCTACTGTGAAGCTGATATCTATCATTTTGTAAGAGTAAATCCACTGTGATACCTTAAGCCTACCGTGAAGGTGTATCTATTCCTCAAATCACATCATATTTTTCTGTGACGTTGATATGTTTTAGAAAATATAAACTTACCAAAAACCATATCACGTTCAATATCTTCCTCTTACCTACTCGACAGCCTCGCCAGCTATCCATGTCGCCAGTTTTATGAAACCGACCACTTCTAACCCTTTTGATCGGTTTTCCTAACTTTTCCAGATGTCTTTCTATTTCTGCACTCTTCATAGCACGACTTGAAGACTTTCAACTTCTTTTGTGGTGTTTTATCTGTGTGTTTTATCATCTTCTGCTTTCCAAAAAAGCCAGTATGATTTTACACTAAAACTTTTACGTGTTGCTAGATCTTACGTAAAGAACGAAACCAATAACAATGACATAGAGAGCTGAAGTAGTAAAGGTGGGTTAGGGAGAAAAACTTTCTAGCTTTAAATATATGTGCTAGATCTTACGAAGAAGAATAGGCTGCAGTTATACAAACTTAGGAAATATAATTTATTTCTCATATATTCAATAAAAACCAACCCACAATATGTGTGTGTACATATACGCTAGTTTATTGACACTTGCCACAAAGGCTAACCCAAAACAAAAACAATATGGTACAATTACGAAATCATGAATTTTTATTAGCGTTGCACAACTTTACACGATTATCAATTTGTCCCTGGACGAGAATTAAAACTACTAATAATAAAGTAGTAGACGAAGAAAACCAATTTAAAGCTGGTTACAAAAATAAATCTACGCAACTGTTGGGCAATAATTATTTTTGTATTATACGTTCCATTAACTCCTGCGTTTCGCTTCGTTTTTCTCATAAATTAGCGATTTCGTGATCTTTAACTGGGTATTAATTGCTCAGTAGGCAGTTCTTGTTTGACTTTTATCTCGTTCCATACATTATTCCTTCCTATCGGACATTGTTCCTTTCTGGCCATGGTGATTTAGTAAGTCATTATTAAAAAACTTCAGATATAGATACACCAGTATAGTCGGAAACACGCATGCATGTCTTCACGTGGGGTTATTAATAGTATTAGGTGTACATTCATTTAATTTCTACCTGTATCTATACAAAGCATCTCAAACTGGATATTCACTAGTAGGTTTTCTATATAGTTCCTCAAGATAGAGAGGTTCAATGCTATCAAAATTGCACCAATTGTTATTCAGTAACATTCGCGTTGGTTTTTGATAAAAACTTCTACGTTTTCTTCATTATATTTATACGTTCCTTTATGTTCCTTATGCATGATTGAAAAAGAAAGTAAACGGGTTAAATGCCAAATTACCAACAATGTTCTTGTCAAGGAAAATAGAAACATTTTCTGCAACGTTATTCGATGAGTAGTGTTTAACGAGTTTTATCTTATGTGTTTTGTTATAGTATTTTAAATTTTTAACACTGGAAATGTTAACATTGGAAATATTTATGTTTGTATATGTGGAGCAAGTTAGGAGTTTTCGTTCAAGGCAAAAAGACAGCGGTGTCGGGATCGAGTGACGAAATACATATAGTTGAGCAGAAGAAACTTATACCTTCTTATAAAGGATGTTTTGGGGCATATGTGGTGTGATCTATAACTTTTTTTAGTAAGGAAATTTTTTGAAATGGCCTTAGAGTGCGTTGTCGGCACAATTTGAAAACATGTGTTTTTGAGTGCATACATCGCCATTAAAAAATAAAACGGTTAGACTTACCGCTCTGAAATTTTAACCACTTATGCACAAAACTTAAGCGCTTCGAATGGTATACACCGTGTTTTGGTAGTGCAATAAATGCAAATGACAAATTTCGGAATGCGTTAACTATGTGAAATATTTAAAATTTGTATATATACCTATGCAGCGAATGAAATATAATCTAGATATTGGAAAAGTTTGGGTTGATATCTGTAGCCGTTTTAGAATAATCGAATTTTTAGAAAACTCTCGCGTGTATCAAAGTAAAGTATTACGGCGCGCTCAGGCCTATAGCGCGAATACTGATGCCTCTGTAGATGTTTACCCCTAGAAATAAGCGAGTTATACCGATGAGTTTACTCCACTAATATAGATAACACAGCGCTCGACCTGCGAGCGGCGTGAACATAGTCGGGACTGTTCAGTTATAATACCCTACTCCCTTAATGGAGTAGCGTCTCATTTGATAAAACGATCGGCACTCTTATAATTATGTTTTAAATATGGTGTTATAATTTCCAATGTCTCCGATGACTGAAAGAATTGCGAAATGTGTGAATTTTTTAGTAATAGAGAATAGCATTAAAAACTCTCCCCTGACCAATACTTGTTGCTTAGTATGCTGAGGATTTTATTTTGTTACTTTGTAAGATTGATTTATATCATATGGATATTTATATTTTGGATTGTATCAAATTCATTAATAAACACAGAATTAACAAACACAAACCAACTTAGTGTTATTACAATAAAAATTAGTAAATCTAATCTGTGTAAAAAATCTTGTCACTACTCGGTGGACATACCAGCCTCTACCATTAATTCTATTGCTTAATCTTTGTTGATTAAATGAAAGAGGAATAAATTAAAAATGGCTTTTAATCAATTCTTCCTTACGTATTTTAATGAGCTAATGGAAACAATAGCCATTATAAAGTTGAATGACCACATTGCGTTTCAGTTTCTCTACATAAATAAACCGAATTTGTTTAAATCAATTAGAATTTAATCTTTTGAAAACAGAAAACTTGGAAGATCAACAACCCATTACGTAATCAGTAATCATGTGCTTACTTGCATCGATAAACATTGTAGAGCAATCGTATAGTTTATTTTTACTGTCCTTACAGAAGAAATTCTTCACTTATATTAATCATAATATGTTTATCGGCGGATATATTCTTGCATTTATTTATTTATTTTCTCTATAATGAAAATGTTTTAATAATAGTTACACATTTCCCTTTTTTTTAAGAATCGTTAGCAAAAATTGAAAATTTTGCACTTGCACTTGTTATACTTCATTTCTTATAAATAACAAACTAGTCACTTAGAGCAGGCCAACAGTAATCTCAACATATCTTTTGTGTTTTCATTAGACCAATAAAATGTGTTCCCCGTAAACATCCAAATTGTAATCGTAATCTCTAGAAGATTAAAGAAACATTTTACGTTTTCTAAGTAACTAGGACCACAACATCAATTTCTTACGCACCAGACTGGCATGTCTAATTTTAAACGGACCTCAAAAATCCTTGGATCTATACACAACACATAATTGCGGAAATTCATACATTGAGATAGTTTGGGCTGACCATTCCTTTGAAAATTTTTACAGACGCAGTAGCAATAACACTGGGCGGGGAAAGTCTGACATACCAGGTTAAAAACACTCGGAGGAGAATACCAGCTCGGTTATTCCATTTAGGCAATTTCTGCTTGATAATACCCCTATTTTAAACAGTTCAATACAGTGGCGTATATAAAACACGTGTATTTACATCTATATATCTTCTATATAAATGGCAAAAGGCAAGGTTGCAAACCGCTTATCTTTATAGTAACACCTTTTACATTATAAAAGGGATATTTTGATCCCCTTAATTTTTACCTTATCGTTATCGTAATCGTTATACTGAGCAGGCGTAGTGCCAAAAATTATACCCTTTTAGCACTTCGTATGCATGGCACTTCGGTATAATGATTACAAAACACCGTTCTAAAATTTTAGTGGTTGAAAATCTTCCTATTATCAAATAGCTTTAAATATTAGCTAAATTAAATAAAAATGTTTTTAAACTGTTTTAATTTGCAACACATATCTTTGCTATCATATCTTTACTCCATTACTATTAATGTGTTTTTGTTAATTTTGTGACATCCATTATATTTTTGTCACAAGAAATAAATGTGAATTTGAAAGGCCTCTGAATTTTAGCTGAACTATATATGAAAGAAATTCCTTATCTTCCTTTATTCTCCGATCCATCGTTATTTAGAACTTCTCAAAAAACTTTTAGTTATATGTATGTTTTCCTTTAACAGTTAAGTCCTTCACCATTTGACCCCATACTGTAAATTTTTTAATAAGCTCATTATAGTTAAGACAGCTTATCTTTTAATGATAGCAATAGCACCCAACCTTAAAACACTGGAGAAGTAATTTTTTCATTTACGAACTGTTAAAACTGTTTTACATAAATTTTATTTCGGTTGAGTAGATTACTTTTTATAAATGGGTCATTAGTACTAAATAAATATGCTTTACATACAGTTTACAGGCAGTATAGCTTAGTTATTAAATTTTTTAAGAGTCCGAAGCCCAAAACATGAATTCCAACGATTCTTCGATCAGGATCTTGACCTGTGTGTTGTTACTTAAAGGCATTATTGAAAAGTAGGTCAACGTATTATAGAGTGTAAACTCTCTCTTATTCACTTGGTAACATCAAGAAGGTCCTCCTCGTCAAGAGAATGCGTGACTGTAACCACTTTAGTACAAGAAAATAATCATCCATTTCCGGTACCCATACAACCGAGGAGAAGTTTTTAAAAATTTGTTTTAGTATCATTCTCGACGTGTATAGGCTGATCCATTCTAAATCACAAAAAGCAATCACCAATAACTTGAAAATTTTTATTTATTTAGAACTGTTTCTAAATATAGCTAATACGTTGGAGTTAGTATTTTCCAAACAGTTTCTATATAACTTCCTCGATTAACGCAACTTAATTCATATCTTGCAGATATAGATTGCCATGTGTCCACAACTATAGACTGAAAATATGAGGCTTATTTTCCTCCGGAAATCATCTACATCAGTTGGACGTTTGAGTCCACAATATTTTTTCATAACCCCATACAGAAAATCACATGGAGTAAGGTCTGATGAATTTGGAGGCCAATAAATTGATCTGCCACGTCCACGCCGTCGTTCCGAAAATGTCTCATTTAAGAAGTTGCGCACTGCAAGATCCCGGGGAGGCGGAGCACCATCCTGCTGGAAAATCACGTTATCAATATATGTAGCTAAGGGCTAAAAACCTATTAAGCATATTCAAGTACGATCTTCAAATGACCATTGGCACCTCAAAGAAAAATTGCCCAAATACTCTATTGTGTGATTCATAGTTTCTTTTGGGATTACACCACCTGTAAAATAACAAAAAGCAAAAAACCATTACTCTATTTCTCAAAAATCCGGTTTATAAACTTAATGTGGTTGCATACATTTTTAAGTTTGACGCACTATCCTTTGGCGTGTGGTGTAGGTTGTTGCTGTTTCTAGTGATAAACTCCTCAAGGATTTTGAGGAACTAGCTAAAAGAAATTGACGAATATGCTCTCTTCTCGATCGACGTTACGTCTCTCGCCACCGTTTTTTCAAAGTTGAACCTGTTTCTTCAAACTTTTGACACCATCTTTTAATGGCATGTTACTCTTCTGAATTCACATTGAACGCGAATTATACTTTTGAAAACTTTAAACCACTAACATATTTTGTTTGTTGTTGCAACGTCGCTGCCATTATGACAAACAACAATGAACTAACAGACAAGCAATACAATGACAAACTCCCATTGTTTATTTGCAGGATTACTATAAAGCTCTCAGGTTTTCGGCCACATCTTAGAATGTGGCCGAAAACCAGTCTTTTTAGTTTATATCATTGCAGAGCTTGTACTTTATTTTCTAAATAGTAAGAATTTGGTTATACGTATTTGACAGTGCATTATTGAAACTATAGAAATGATATTGACAACTATTAACGCGAAAAAGTTAAACTACAATTTATTCTTAACTACAAACTGGTATCACCGATTTTTTTAAATGGTTTAACAATTGAGATATCACAACTAACTCTTTTTAAAATGCATATCAGATCAGATTAAAAATAAATTTAATTTTGTCCTTAACCATGTATCACCATAAGAATAATTTCGGCACTTGTATTTAAGTAATCTTTTTCATACAACTCTATTCATATGAATACAATCAGTTACCATACGAATTTAGTCAATTTATATGCATATATTTTTAAATAGGTGCTATAACATGTTGATTATTTAAATCTGAATTCAAAATTATATGCAATTTGTGAACTGTTTTGTGTGTGTATGGTATATGTTTTGTATTATTTATTAAATTTCGCGTGACAGTCAAATTTTCAAAAAGTTTCCTGCAACTATCACTTGGAATTGTATAATCTGGTGAAATGTGAGGATCCTCGCGCATTTGGACAAGATGAAAGCTCAAGATTAACTCAAATGTTGACTAACAAAATAACAGTTTATTGTTCAGATGTTCCAGTTGAACACACTTCATTAAAACGAACTTCATAGTCCGTAATCAACAATGATTTGCAGCTTTTTCTGAAGCGCGCTGCCCCACATGTCACGTCGCAAAAAGTATTACCGGTGAGGTCAGTGATACATTAAACACTGATTAAATATAAAGAAGATTAAAAAATATCATGGCTACAATAGTTTTTTAGTAGAATTTTTTACTGGTTTTGGAATTTCCACCGCCTGAGGGAATCTATACCGAGACATCTCGGTACTATATTCTTGGTATACTAATATCTTATTTTACAAACTTTATATGGAACCAAATTCTAAAACCATGTATCGCTATACAAAATAAACTTCTCACTGGTCTTCCCAATTTCACTAAAAAATGAAGTTAGCATGTAGGAAATTGTCAGTATTATTTTTCTAAATACTCAAATAAATTCTAATGCTTGTTCTAAGTCCTTTGACCTCGTTTAACATATTTTGTATTTGAATACACTTTTCTTATCGTTTAACTGTATTTGTTTTCTTCTATTAATTTCCTTTAAACACGAAACATCCAAATGTTATTTGATACAATTTTGATAAAATTTGAGTATAAATTGATCATTAAGCCGTAGCACGAAATATTTCACTTTCACTTAATATTTTGTTGTTCAAACTATAAGTCGAATATACACGGTGCATACAACTTGTAAAATATTTTTGATCCTGTGTAAATTTGCGATACTCGGTATAATATAAGAATTAATACAAAATTTTATTAACTGCGATAAACGATATACCGGGTGATTCACTATATATTGACCCGCCTCTTAACTTTTTTTTTATAGAATTATAAAAAAATGTGAAAAATGTTTTCGAAAATGATAGTAGAAGTAGAAGTCCGAACCGCCGCGGCCGCGGATGTTAACTTGGTTAAATTAAATGGAACACCCTGTATATTTTTACGTATTTGGATAGAACGTTGTCTCGCGAATACAGTAACATAGATATTGATGGGTCTATCTTTAATAATATCGGAGATATGATCAAAAAAATGCGCCATGAGAGCGATTATAATACTAGTTAAAAAAACTAGTTTCAGCTGTCCGCTTTGAAGAATTTTGAGACCCTGTAAGTAGAGAAATTGAATGTTTTTGATGCCAACTCTATTTTTTTATGATTGATTCATTAGAATTATTCGGAGATTGTCAAGGCACTCTAAATTCCGAAGTAAAATATAGTCCAAAAAGTAATTTGACAGCTGAAATGTCATTTATGTTGTAACAAAAAATATAATAATAGACAGGGTGTTTCGTACAAAAATTGAGAATTAGTATTATTTCCGGTGAAACCGGAAGTAGCGAAAGGGTAATGTTTTTGTCAAAAAAATAAGGGCAAAGTTGGGCAATCAGGCGACCAACACATAATGGCTGAAAAATATCAAGGCTAACTTGATTGGTTTTCGAAATATTTGAAAAAAAAAAATTAAATTTTTAAATTCGTTTTTATTTTATTTCAACTTTATTTGAGTAGATATTGAAAAAAGAACAACACTTCTTCATAGGAGAAGTGTTGTTCTTTTTTCTGTGCTCTATCGAATGCCACATCATTATATTTTTCATAAAAGGATTTATCTTTCCACAGCCATCATCAATTCAATTTTTTTAAATACTGCCATGGAAGTTTTATTACATTTTTGAAATATCTATGTGTCCTAACACTATTCTGCCATCGCCCAAAGCAAATTCAGACGTTTTGTTTCGATTTTGACACATTCTTCTTTTATTCAGTCTCTCGACTGAAATCTTGACTCTTTGACAAAAGATTGTCAAAAAAATACTCTCATATATTGTAACTACATTTTTATTTTATAGTCGATTAAAAATGTATTTAAATTCAACAAAATTTAATTTAAGTTCCTATTTAAGTACCTATTATTTGAAATAATTCATAAGTACAGGCAAATACAGTCTTCAGTCTCTGCTTCGTGACAGATTCTGAATTGAATTATTTAAAAATCATTAGCATTTTGAGCGTGAGCGTAAGTAATAGTTTTAGCAACAACAGTTGCAAAATCTAAATGCATCTTGCTGCATTTTATGTAAGAGATCTGTTTGATCTACCAATTAGAACGTACATTTTTCCCTGTATAATTATTGTAGGTGCATGGTGAAGTAGAAAAATGCATCCAGCTTGAAAGCTGCCTTCTGTAACTCCACTAATTTGCTTTTATGTAAGAGCTGTTTTATTTTTCAATTAGTGTGTTCGATTTTTTCAGTGAAAAAAAGTGGTGGTTATACATGCAACACTGTTTCAAAACACTTGAACGATGTTCTTTGACTAAAACTAAAATTTAGATTTTAACATTCTTAATATGCGTTCAATTATTGCTTTACCTTCAAATGTACCTACTATTCAGATTATGTCTATGAACTATTATAGTATAAATAAAAAATTGAAATTTAAATTTTTTTTAATTTAAATAAAATTGACTACCTACTGAACCTGGCATCCATCTACTTAGAATTTAAGTTGCTATCGTTAGAGGCTCATAACTCCTTGGGGAAGCATATTTTGACATTACCACAAATAAAGTTCGGACCAGAATCGGTGCTTGGCATATCCTGGAGTACTGCCAAAGCAATTCTCTTGACCTGGGCTGAGGAGCATATCCTCCAGTACTGGTAACAACTACCAAGATTAGTTCATTCGAAGGCGTTCATAATAAACCCTTCAAAAACAAGAACTACAAAACTTTTAAAGTTAAACAGGTTGCACCTACGAACTTTAATTAGCCTATACTGGGCGCCACTGCCGTCTAAAATATCATCTGTACAAATCCGGCCTAGCAGAAGATGTGCCGCTTGTGCTTAGAATATGGTGAAATGACAGAACACATATGTACCTGCTCCGCTGGGGAAAGAATCAGATACTCATTATTTGGCAAAGGACAACTTCTGCCAGAGGATCTGGATAAGTTCTCACCCAATAAGGTGATCAGCTTCATTCAGAAACTGGACCTGTTGGGTGAAATATAAGTAGGTGTGAGCCGCATAGACCATAATGTCGCAGTAGAGGATCTAGTTTTCGGCCCACTAACTTTTAAACATAACCTAACTTAACGTAGCCTCGTTTAAATAGATTGAAATCAAATCGAGTATCAAATACGCAAAACCATAAGTAAGTAAAATAAAAATTTTGAGTTACGTTTTTATATGGCACATTTTTATTGGATTTATTTTCATATGACTGAAAATTGGATATATAGATAATCATAACATATATGTATAATTTATGCTTCGTTTAGTTTACATTACACACTCCACAGATAAAGTTTGATATATGGGTAAACGGAGGTCAAAATTTAATGAACTGTCTAATTTGCTTCATAAAAATATACCAGAGATTATACCAGATATATTTAATTAATTTTAAGCTCCTATATTATACCCAGTAATTTAGAGGATATGAGCATATTTGTATATTAATCCAATTAATTGAGCACCCAGTATCTTTTATAGGAAAATAAATACTCGATAATTTTTGGCTCCATTACTTATGCTATATAGTCCAGTTTTACTTTCTATAGAATTTTCTTTAAAATAGCTTTACTTGTATACAGGGCGAGTCAAAACTCGCAACCACAGTTTTCTCAATTTTTATCATCATCATCATCATCATTATCATCATCATCATTATCATCATCATCATTATCATCATCATCATCATCATCATCATCATCATCATCATCATCATCATCATCATTATCATCATCATCATCATCACCATCATTATCATCATCATCATTTTCATTAAGGTTTCTCATGACTCTTTTTATTCTATGAAGCATTTCCTATTCCTAATTGCAACATTTTGTTTTTTGAGACATTTGAGGTTTTATACTCTGTATTCTCATTTTGTTTTAGAAGTACTTATGGAATGAAATAACTGTTTAGTCAGTATAAATATCTAATGCAAGTACCAATTGAACTACATTAGAAAACAGTTCAAATAAACCACATATCATATTCACAATTTATTTTACTAATTTTTAAAACATTTCCTAATGAACCGCGAATTTCACTAATAAACTGCTCTTAAAATTAGTTGACATCTAATTTTTTCGTAATTTTTAAGAGATTGCATCTTAGTCTTAGCAAGTCAGCCTTCACCGATTTTAGTAAAAAAGGAAAAATGTAAAAGCTTGACTTTTGTAGAATCAGAGGCGGAGGGCGATTTTCACTTATAATCTTCCTAGTATTTGAATTATTACCAGACATTTTTTCGAGTGCATCAATTTTCATAAAAAATTGATACATACTTGATGCAGAAGAATGCAATAGAAAATTAATTCATTAATTATTAACCTCTAATATCTCAAAAACCGTTCAAATTAGGTATAGGGTAATGCTTCATAGAATAGAAAGAGTTGTGAGAAACCTTAATCAAAATGATATAAAATATAGAGTTTCATTCATAAAAATTGTTACAGGTTTTGATTCGTCCTATATACAAGTAAAGCTACTTTGAAGGAAATTCTATAGAAAGTAAAACTAAACCATATATCATAATTATGGAGCTAAAAATTATCTAGTATTCATTTTCTTAAAAAAGATACAGGGTGCTGAATTCACTGCGATACATACAAAATATGGACAACGTATACATACATATACGTACAGGGTATTCGCGTATATTTTGACCCCTACCTACAGGGGTTATTAAGAAAGTTAGAAAAAAAATTTAAATGCAAAAGTTGTTTTTTTCATATATTATCTTTTAGCTAGGTCGAAAAAAAAATGGTATGTCGTAAACTTAGGAAAACCAATTGAGTATAGTATTTTTAAATGGGATACCCTGTATAATTTTACACGCTTGGGTAAACATTTTTTTTCTTATTTCAAAAATATATATTTTGTTGACATTTGCACTGACAGTTTTCGAAATATTCGACAGCGAGTACCATAAAAAAATACAAAAAATACAAAGAACTAAAAATATTTAACAGTAGAAACCAACAGTATAAAAAATATTTAACGAGTTTCGATGTAACCTCCTTAGTTATTAACATTTTACAATATTTTCATTTTTTAATATTTTTTTTATGATTTATTATAAACATGAAATATTAAATATTTCGAAAACTATCAGTGCAAATGTCAACAAAATATATATTTTTGAGATCAGAGAAAAATTGTTTTGCCAAGCGTCTAAAATTCAACAGTGTGTCCCATTTAAAAATATTATGTTCGATTGGTTTTCTCAAATTTACGACATGCAATTTTTTTTTCGACCTAGCCAAAAGATAATACGTGAAAACTAAGCAACTTTTGTATTTAAACTTTTTTTTTAACTTTCTTAATAACCCCTGTAGGTAGGGGTCAAAATATACGCGAATACCCTGTACATATGCGTACAAGATGTATACACTAATTTACAAAAATGCTCATATTATATCTTCATTCTGTCTCTCATTCCATTTAAAAAAAAATTTGTTTGATATGTCCCCGGTTTATAGAGCACCCTATATGACAATACATATTTTTTAAATGTGCGTCCTTCTCTTAGGCTCTATGGGATCCTAAATTATATTTTTTTTTTGTTTATTGCGGTATAGGAATAATGGCCCTTTGTCACAATAGTGGGCCAAACTGTTTTAATATTATGAATAATTTACGATAGTAATTAAGTTACTAATAAAAGTGTTTAGATATATTTGTTTGTGAGAATAGGTATCGTTTATTTACCAAACCACACATAAAGCCTGTTAATGCTTGTAAACAGTGGTGCTCCTATACCGTAATGAGCCCTTTCCGTGTTACCCGAGAAAAAATACAATTTAGGAAGCTTTTACAAGTGCAATGACCCCTGATAACAACGCTGTGGCTAAATATATCTGTTTGTGTGTGTGTGTGTGCGGCTACAGTAGCCGTAAAATATTATTTTATTTATAGTAAACAGTTGATAAGAAATTGAACTAAATAATGTTTTTCTTATACTCGTATCTTATTGCAAACAACGTCTGAGGGTACATTATATGTGTTAACAGGTATTTTTACTCTGGTGTTAAATGCGTAGGTGTTAAAATATTGTTATACTTATACCATAATGCAGGTGTTCGGAAAAACCGGTAAAAAATTTCAGGCCATGAACAGTTCCTGGGATTATTTATATGCTTGACGGTGTCATCAAAACTGTTCTTAAATTATCTAATTGCGTCGGTGGTAAGTATTGATATTGGAGTTTACCTGATGACAGCATCATCCAGTGAATTTTGAATCCGAGAAATTTTAATTCAATTCAGTTCGACGCAAACTAAGTATAGAAGTTTGCCTTGATTCTGTACTTGTGGCTGTGAAACTTCCTGTCTTATTGTTTTTATTTTCAGGTGACACAGGCCACCTGTATAGATAAAGTAGGTACCAGTTATAGATAAAATTGGTCCAACATTGCCGACCATCGATGTGCTTTTATACAGACTACAATTCTACAGATACAAAAGCGTGTATTATGGTGAAAATGTCATCTCCATCACATGACAGATTGCTGAACACGAACGCCAGCTTTGCCATTTTACATCTGTCCTTTGGCTCATCATATCGTAACTGTTTCAATTAAAAACTAGCGGTCGTAGGTCAGTCCGGCGTGCTGGGTGACGAAACCAAAATCGCGAAACCCACATCTGCCCCTGCCTTCCGCCGGCCATAACCAGCACAAATATGTGAACCATCATAACCAAGCAGCAGGAGACGGTGCCGGTGGCGTAGATGTGTGGCAAGATGGCGCCCAACAACGCGAGGCGACCGGCGGACGGTTTACTGACTGAGTAATAAGTGGGCCGGGGTCGTCGACCCCGCGCGAAAGTTTACGCGAGATCCCCTGGTCCTCATCCTATGAGACTCATACTGGTCGTCTCAGTTCAAGCGTATACATGTTGAGGTGCGTTCTGGCGATTCAAATTTAGTTGTAAGTTGTGATTTGGTAACGCTGTTCATACACATGAAACCATGTGGGTTTTTTATGAATTAGAGCCTATTTGTAAACATACTGAAAATAATATTTATGTAAAATTGTGATTAGTGGCGTACGTTAAAATTAACGTGCAAATGTTAGAACTTTGCATACCTACAATCAGGTCGATTCTGTTTGAACATAACAATATTGTTTTTGGCTATTTTAAAAAGATATGGTTATTTCTTAACCAGATATGTAAGATACCTATTCTGTTTGAAAAATTTTAACAAGATGATATGTCATTTTAAACATATCTTACTATTATTTCTGGTAATCTTAGCAACATCATTTTAGTGCGTGCTATGAACATTGCAATATAGTTAGTGGTTAAATTTAGTGTTTAAAATTGCCATAAATCCATTATTTATACATTTTCAGCTGAATTTTCATGTTTCAAACTGTTCTACATCAGTAAGTAGGTACCTAATACTACCTACCTACTTATATTTAAGTACAATTATTTTTATTTGTGTACTTTGATCAGAAATGTGTACTGTTAGAACCTTCTTCTGTATGTATATAATTAAGGACACTATTTATTAAATAGTTTTATTAAACAATTACTTTTGTTAGTGGGTTAACAGTAACGTAACATCTCTTCTTTCACAGTTAAAAATATATTATCAAGTCTTTGTCTCACATTACGAATCTCTCGCCCTGTCCTTCAGTTCGTATCGTTGTTTTATAAACAACGGCCCAAGATAAAACAATAATCGTCTAACACCTAAATTAAAATTGAATATTTAAAATTTTAGAAAACAATTAAGACTTGAATTCAAAAGTATTAGAGATGCAAGCAACCCATTTGAGGTTCCGAATGAAAAATTTATCAAGTTATTCCATTTGAGTAAAGGAGCGGCACTGAAATTAATTCAGGAACTGCAAATCTTTGTCTATGCAGCTACAATACCATTTTATTTACAGGTGATACACAGGGATCATTTAATTAAAATTATCAATTCACATAGAAACTACCTTTGTAGGTTTTTGCAAGCTTATTCGAGATAATTTACGATTACTTCTATTTGAGGTTTGTTTGTTTTCTTGCTTAGTGACGTGGTAATGGCAAAGAGGATAATACACGTTTTCTCTATGGGATAAACTAATTCTAATGAAGGTGAAACACTCGTGAAACCAAAGATTATATCGTGATTCGCGATGAAACGGTTAGACTTCAAACTCAAAACACAAAATTTGAGGTTATATCCCACTGTCGTCTTCTTCTTCTAGAAATATCCAATGAGTTTGACCCCCGTCACGTACAAACTTATAACAATATTGTTGTTTTTGTAAACTTTAACAATACTTACTATAACTCTCCAAACGGAATACCAATTTTGTATAAGATCTTGTTACCACTTAAACTTATAACAACATGGTTTACATAACAAGACTCTTAGCAAGATGCAAACAGAAATGCCCGAATGTCTGAAATCGTACTTGAAATGGTATAATTTGTATTTCTTTATTTGATGTTATCAGTGTGCAAATTTTTAGAAAACTTATCGCCCTAGTCAGAGAAACGTTTGGTGATTATACCTAGTGTTTGGTTGATTTTACCAAATGGTAAATTTGAATACAAACAACTAAATATCTAACTGAATTAGCTGTATCGTCTACTCACTTTGACTTACAATTTTGTTATTTCGCCATTATAACCATATTATTATAATACATTATGATTATATTATGAAGCATGTAGGATATAATGGGTGACCAACTTTTTTATATAGTACAGTCTATCTCTATACAAATAAGTACTCCTATTCAACATACTCAAGAATCCAAATTTTATCATCGACTAATAGTTTAAATCAATATGGCATGAAGAGAAACGACAAAGTTGTAAAAACCAAAGCTCCATGATATTTATAATAATCTCAAAAGTCCAGATCTTTTTATATACAATTCATTATTAGAGTGAACTAATTTATTGTGTTTATTTGTTTATTTACCTGTTGTGAACACGTTGAACTTCTGATACTAAACCAGATTATATGTGTCAACAACAATTCTATATCCTTAAAACGATTCGCTCTTCATGATGTCAGGCTTGACGATTACATATTCTGATTGGTTATAACACCTGCATCTAACTGAAACGTTTTGCTATACCCAGAACTTCATGAACTCATGTCACATGAGACGGAGTTTGTAATAAGAAAGTGTTAGTTATTATTACCAAATATAAATTTACACAAATAATGACTAGGTTACGTGGATCAGGTTAATTTTTTAATGCAGTGATGATATTATTCATTTTTTTAGTCACATTAGGAAGGATTTGATTTATAACTACTAAATTAAAACATAAATAAAGGTTTATTATATATCTACAGAGTGTTAGTTAAATATGCGCCAAAAATTCAAGAGGTTATTCCTTGGACTATTCTAAGGATATTTTATCCATTGATGATTTTTGAAGAAACGCTTTGTTGCGAAGATATAGGGCGAAAAAAAATTTCAACAAATAACAATTTATTACTAAAAATTACATGTAACATTTTTGAACCTACAAGAATTGTTCAAAATGGCTACGTCCAGCTCGGATGCAACCATCCAATCTTCTCCTCATAGGCTCCCGAACTCTTTCAAAAACACCAGGGCCGTTTCTTATTAAGTTAACCCAGCAATTATCCGATCTCTTAAATCGTCCACATCTTCCACTGGCCTAGTATAAACTGATGACTTTAGATGACCCCATAAGAAATAATCCAGGGAGTTTAAGTCCAGGGATCGAGCAGGCCATACGTGAGGTCCACCTCGACCAATCCAGCGATCTCCGTATGTTGCCATTAAAAACTCTCGTGCAACTACACTAAAATGACATAACAAAATGACAAACACAACATACAAAAAAACATACAAAATAATCACTCCGAAGTATCACGGGATGTTGGTAAGAAAAAACAACACCTTTTTCTTACATGTCTTTTACTTGATACGTCCAGTGTAGTACGCCATAATTTTATTTCACCTACATTTATAATGTGAAAAATACCAAAATTGGATTTGTTGAAAATTTTTTTTCGCCCTATATCTTCGCAACAAAGCGCTTTTTCAAAAATCATCAAAGGATAAAATATCCTTAGAATAGTCCAAGGAATAACCTCTTGAATTTTTGCCGCGTGTTTAACTAACACCCTGTATATGTATAAGTAAAATAATGTATTTTCAGCCTTGGTTCTATTCTGACAGAAGGCGGTGTCCTAATAGTCTAAACTCGGTCATAGTTTTCTATTTAGTAATATAGCGATATTTTTGTAACAGTGGTAACTGGTTGGTCAAAGAAACAATCATTGAAGAGTTATGAAATGAATACAGTTGAGCTAAGGAAACTGGTATACGGCCTAAATATGCCGCACAACAAAATTCGATGACGGCAAACAAAGGATGGCCGCTGCTAGGGCAACGCGATGCGCCGAGGGACAGGAGTTCTACGAACACGATCCAGTTGGCGACCAGAAATGCGTATCCGGGTTCGAGTTCAAAAATAAAGAAAGAAATGTTCGATGTAGTCAGGAATTTTAAGAGGTAGGAAGCAGCTGCCTTGCATCGGTTAATTCAGGGGAAATAAAGCTGCTTCTTATTTTAATACCATAATTTTCTATTTTACCCAAAAAAGATGAGTAATGCTACAGTTTAATTGTGTAAGATATTTCTTTTAGACACCAATAGATTTGCCGACCATTAAAAACTACTAGCTACATGAGAGATTACAAATTATAAGTTTTTCGAATGCCCTAAAGTAACGGTATGTTTCAGTATTAGTAGAGAAAAATTTACTGGTACAAGCTGGTAGTGGAATTTACTGATATTTTTTGAAAATATATCATGATTATATGTTTATGTAAAAATATGTTTTACTTTGTTTTTCTATAATTTTTTTAATTTTAAATAAGCCTTATTGCAGTTCAACACAAGACATTTTCAAACAGTATGAATTGTTTGAAAATACGTTGGAAGCAGTAATGACTTAATAACTAAAACGTATAATAGAAAAACAAAAGTAAAATGTGTGTTAGTAACATTGTGTAGTACTGTTTTAGCATTTTAATGAAATATTTAATAAACTACGAAGTATCCAACTTTTTTAAGTTGATTTTTTAAGCTGTCAAATACAAAGACGTGTTTATTTCGCAGTAGGTCAAATGAATCGAGGCATCGGATGAAATGAAATTAATCCATTCTGAATCCACTGGCTTTTGTATTAGATTATATATCCAGATTAGTCAATTTACTGGCGACATTTGCCTATTTTTGAGCCTTATTTGCCCAAAAATTGGTATACGTACTTACAGATAAAACATAAGTTTGTAACATGGAAACAGCAAACAACATTTCTTTGTTAAATAAACAAACTCTGTAGTATAACTTCATCCGATTGTGTCAATGCGATCGAAAGTAAAGAAACAAACTTAGTGATATCCACTAATATTGACTTCCTAAATACTTCCTAATAATTTTTCAACATCCAGTGATATGGTAGCGGAACCCCGGAATGACCCCGAAAATTTTGAATATGCCAAGGAAGTTCCGTAGATAAATTTAGCGGACTTTCTTTTCACCTCGAAGTGCTACTGAAATATTTGGCAAAATCATATTTTGTTCACGTTTCCCTGCAATAAATGCAAATTTTGAGTCACCATTCCATTAGTAGATATGTAAGTTCTTCGATAAAGTTGCGTTCCTTGAAAGAGCCTTGTATCGTAACCATAACCTTTGTATTTTTAAAATTATAAATGTTATGAAAATAAAAATCTTAAAGAATTAATAATAATAATAATAATAATAACAATAATAATGATAGTGTGTATATATATTTAATAAAACTAGTATCTAACGCCTATCGCAAATGTCAGTAATTTTTTTCTTTGTTCTATTAAAGAACCTTCTACCACTAACATAATTTTTATAGATATTTTATGATGCAAAAAATTGAACAAAACCTTTTACTAACGTCGACGAACCATAAATTATAATAATTATAGGTGTATTGTAATCTATACACTGTGTAGCTCAAAGAAGAAAAAAATCGAAAAAATACGACGCGGTATTTTGTATGGGTCCGTTGACCCCATTTTAGCGACCTTGAGCACCTAAGTGTGTTCTTTACTTCTTGTCCCTTTAATATTTACCTAATGAACCGAGAAACCGTCTAATGAGTAGAACAAACAAATGGGACAATATGCTCCATTCGTTCGGGTTAGTAACGTTTGTTATTATTATGCTATAAATTATGGTGCGTGGGTTATGTCGTAACTTCTAACAGTAACTAGAAACATTCTCACTTTATGTGTGTAATCAGTGAACCAAACAAACTTTAGTAGAATAGCTTCGGTTAGACGGCTAGTGTTTCTTGATGTGTTTAACAAGGAAAACATTTACTTCTTGTATATTAAGGCGCGTCTACATTAATCAAAATTTACGTTGTGTATTGCGTTAGTTACAAATATAGGTATTACACTATATATGGCGACTATACAGGGTGCTTCAAATTCGAAGCAATACATGGGGATCTCGGAAACGGTAAGAGATACGAAGTCAGTTAAATAGAGGCAAAGTTGCGTATTCAGGGGGGCAACATAATGGTGAAAAGAGATCAAGGCTAACTTGATTAGTTTTCGAAATATTTTGAAAAATCCGAAAATTTCGATTTTCGTTTTTGTTTTTTTGCGGGCCTATTTGATGCGGTATTCAAAAATAAAGATCACTTTTCTATAGCAACTTTTTGCCCTTTTTCGAATGGTGTTAGTGAATTTTCCGAAAAACGTTTTTTTTCCCGGAAACCAACATCAACTTAGTTTTTTTAAATACGGACCTGGAATTTTTTTTCAATTTTTTGGAAGCATTTTTGTAACTTGATAGAATGCCACCATAAAAGGAACCAGATTTAAACGTTTCGTGTAAGAAAAATCCATAATTCATATTCGTCTTTATAAGTTTTGAATAGATCTTTCGATTTCCCTTGCAGGTATTGCATTCAGAACACGAATAGTGGCATTTCTTAAATCCTCAATGTTATTATATTGAATCTTATATAAAACATTTTTAGTTCGTCCCCATAAGAAATAATCTAATGGGGATAAATCAGGAGCTCTTGCTGGTCATTCTATAGCACCATGATTTCCAATCCATCTGTTTGGAAATGTTTCATTTAAGTAGTTGCGCACAATTTCTGAATTATGAGGAAATTTAAATAAAATTAAAAAATTCTAGATTGCTGAAAGCCATTTTTAAGTACCGATAGTGCTTGACACAACATTGAAATGTGTTTGTCATAGAAACGTTTGCCTAGATAAAACTAAATCTAAGAGGACAACGGGAAATTATTAATGATGGATTTTTCTTACACTAAACGTTTAAATCTGGTTCCTTTTATGGTGGCATTCTATCAAGTTACAAAAATTCTTCCAAAAAATTGAAAAAAAATTCTAGGTCCGTATTTAAAAAAATTAAGTTGATGTTGGTTTCCGGGAAACGAAA
The DNA here is from genome assembly GCA_963924545.1 of Pogonocherus hispidulus. Classification (NCBI taxonomy): domain Eukaryota; kingdom Metazoa; phylum Arthropoda; class Insecta; order Coleoptera; family Cerambycidae; genus Pogonocherus; species Pogonocherus hispidulus. The sequence goes on along the minus strand of OZ004698.1, from coordinate 41,446,207 downwards.
CGTTTTTCGGAAAATTCACTAACACCATTCGAAAAAGGGCAAAAAGTTGCTATAGAAAAGTGCTCTTTATTTTTGAATACCTCATCAAATAGGCCCGCAAAAAACAAAAACGAAAATCGAAATTTTCGGTTTTTTCAAAATATTTCGAAAACTAATCAGGATGGCCTTGATCTCTTTTCACCATTATGTTGCCCCCCTGAATACGCAACTTTGCCTCCATTTAACCGACTTCGTATCTCTTACCGTTTCTGAGATCCCCATGTATTGCATCGAATTTGAAGCACCCTGTATACTGCTAATATGGGTAAGTGCACACGTGTGCACGTTTGCCGCTTAACAGTACACCCAGAAGTTTTCCCCACATTAAGCACACACGATTTTTAATTTTTTTTTTCTAATGTTGACGTTGTACACAATAATTATTTTGTTTTTTGATTTAAATCCACCGGTGAAAGGAACATTTCTATGAAGAAATCAATATGATACACGTTATTGAATATAGGTACTATCGTTGGATGAAAGTACCTGTTATTTTAATTAATTTGCGTTTGTCTGTGGAGGATTCCTTTCTGGTAGTATTATGCAATAAACGTTTGAAAATAAACGAATACGCACGTACACACGTGTTGATCAGGACGCATAAATATTTATGCCAAAAATTATGTCATATTTTTGGCGCAAATATTTGTGCTGAACTATACATTTGATGCACAATGTAAATTTTTATTTATGTGGACTCGGCTTTAGATTTTGGGCCAGTCGTTCCTTTTACTTCACATTTTTATGCTAAAGAATAATTATTGTAGTGTCTTATTCTTTAGTTACTCATGCACTGAAAAAAATTAGCTGGTATCGATCATAATATGATACAATTCCTAACTCTATTTTGATAAACTTAACCAAATCATATTAACTTGTTAAGGATCATGCAGCTATATTTTTTGCAATTCTTGATTTAACTTTTCTTCTTAAATATTAGGTAAAGGAAATATATTACAATATCTATTACATATATTTAATATAATGTTACAGTATGTCAGTATAGAAACGAAAATGGGACAAGGAACTTGAAATCGGTAGAAAGACCTTAAAGTGGTTACTTTGTGGAATCTTGAATACTTTGAACTAAGCCAATACATGTTTGCATTAAACTCTTACTCATTTATATTTTACCTCTACCTCTGATTCTTCGCATACCTCTTTAGTAAATAAGGTAATTGTCTCAATCCGAAAAAGGTTTGTGCAACGAAATTCCGTACTGAGTTATGGTGGCAGTTTTGTCAGATATGCCGGTCAAGAATTTTAATAATTAATTATCTGCTGAAAAACCTGGCCGCAATGACGTGAAAGTAGATATTCGAATTTCTGAAGTGCGTAATATTTTGGGAGCCCTTGAAAACACGAATTATTTTCATAACTTGAGTACGTACAAGGTTGACTAAAATAAGTCCGGAATGCAAGAAATTAATATACATATATTTATATTGCATTTATTTGCGAATTCACCGAAAATTCACCGACATCATTGTCATTGGTACAATTTGCCTTGGTGAACCTACACCGTAAGTTTCACGAAAGAGAACCTTCTATCTGGATTTGGGGGTAGGTGGCATCTTGGCAATGCCCATAAGATGAATACATGTATATATTCTTACAAACAAAAATGTGTTTTTTAATTTTAATCAAGAGTCTGTATTTGAAGTGCTTAAGTATTGTGTAACTAAGTTTTAACATAGAACTATCCTTAAGGAAAAGTATACAGGTTATTTCATTTACGAAAGCAGGCAACGCCATCACAGGATTAAAAGCTATTATTGAAAGAGTCTGAATAACTGAACAACTCCAATAGGTGAGCAATTATGATTTGAAGAATTTTTGTAAAAACTATTTTAGGAACTATTTTGCAAATACTAAAAATGTATCAACTTAAGTGTCACATGCGGGTATTAAACTTTTATGTGCTTATATATACTTTATTTATGTATTATGTATTAGATATATAATTATTCAAATAAGTTACTGGCCAGGAAATTTCAAGAATATTACGTACCACTGAAAACATTTTGAAGTATGTAATTGCGACATTCGTCCTCACCTCGCAAATTGAGTCGTTAGCACGACTGATCTGCAAACTGAAAAATAGACGAGGTCACTTCACTATTAATATATTGTTCCAGAGATCACGAAGTTAAATAGAAAAAGGAAAATGTTAACACTAGTCGGTAACAATTTTTCTACAACAGAGCATTTACGTGGATTGAACTCTTTATTATAATAATATTTCTATCTCTCATCCTCATCGTAATGAAGAACCCGGAAGTCGGATTCTTGTGTGGTGGAGGGGGCGGCATTTAATATTTGGCCAGTAAGTTTTTAGCCGTTTATATAGTGAGATTGCAGTAGTTGCATATTAAGAAGGCTTCCAGTTTTATGTGCAGATTTAATATGGGAGCAATTATCAATTGTTTTAGGTATACCTATGTGTGCTATTTGAAAATTCTTCGAAGGGATTTTGGAACCTTAACAAAGTTGTTATTATTAAAATAATTCTAGTAGGTATCCTCTCAAGAATGTACATACTAAGTATATTATACACCTCGTTACGAAAAGAAGAGTGAAAATGTCGGTCCGTTATTTTTTCCATTTATATTTCGTAATATTACGAAAGCGTATAAAGGACATCGTTTGAAATAATTTTATAATTGACCGTTTAAACTGTCAATTATACATATTTGCTAGATCAAACTGATAATTATAAACTGTCAGTTATATACATAATTTACAGTTTAAACTGGCAATTATAAAATTATTTCACACGATGTCCTTTTATAATTGCCAGTTTAAACTGTCAATTATAGATAATTGTCACTTTGATCTGGCAATTACCTATGTATAATTGACAGTTTAAACTGGCAATTATGTATAATTGTCAATTATACATAATTGCCAGTTTAAATTGACAGTTATTTGTAATTGACAGTTTAAACTGGCAATTATAAAATGATATCACACGATGTCCTTTCTACACTTTCGTAATATGCCTCACTTCCTTGCACGCATCTTACACTTTTTATTTTTGACAATCAATAACCACATTTTTGGGATATACAGAATATTCTATAAGTCAACTGATACAAATAATAAATAAATCCAGTCCATTGTAGGAACTTCCGCGTTATAGTTTAATGATCATTGGAAGCAAACATCACTTCTTATCGGTTATGTGTTTTACTGGAACATTGAACAATTAAAGCACAAATTATATCAGAGGCGACGCTATTGTTGTTCTGGAGTAATTATTTATTTTTTATCGCCTGATTGAAAATAACACACATAGATTTGAGCATCTTACGGAAACAGTGGCTATGACCTCATGATATTCATTAAGAACAAATAGTTCTGTAGTGCGACTTAATAATTAATATCTGTATTTAGTTCACAACAATATTTAGATTTTTAATTATTTGTTCAAATGCTTCAATTATACCTATGTATCCGCCCTCTGGTGTTGATAAATAGTATTATCCGAACAAGGTAATTTATTTGCATTATTCTTTGTGGTTTTTTTTTATGTGAGTTTGTGGATTTAAAACTGTTGTTTCTCTATTTTCATATTGTCGTATACTGATACATTTAGATAAAACAAATTAAACCTAAACAACAATTAACTTGTTCTTGAATTTTAATAGTTATCGCAGATGAGTCAGGGGCGTCTTTATAATCTCTAGGGTGAAACGTCAACGAAAATTAAGACATATTCAAGTTATTAATTAGGTTGGGGATTTACTCGTAGATTAGGAAGTTTTTCTATAGAGTCCAGTAACTGAAATAATAAATAGCAACATCACTAACAGAAGTTTAGTATTTTATAATTTGGTTCGAAATCGAAATTTAAAGAAATCTTACATTAACCCTACTTTTTAAAACTATGAGCATTAAATTAGGTACCAACCTTGAAAGTGTTCCTTGCAAATTTGATTTATGATGTCAATCTTCCTAATTAAAAAATGAAGTTATAATGGGTATAATGTCTGTAACTTATTTGTGGTGCATTTTGACGATCTATCCTTAAGGAATTGTGATATAAAAAATTAAACATGAATGTGGCCGAATAATTTAAACAATTTCTAAACTCATTTTTTTTTTCTTTTCAGGTAAGAAGCTTCAAAGAAAAGTGTTTTCATAGTGAATGTAAGTTTTATTATAAGCTCGTAGATTCCATTTTTAATTGACTGAATTAGACTATAATTAAGTATTTAAATAACTAGCTTCTGATTTTATCTCTAAATTACTAAAACTCTTGAAAAACTTGTCGAAAAACTTTGATGATTCATAAATACAAACTAGCATACAAATAACATAATAATAGTATCATCTCTACCCCTCATTCTAATCACAAGGATTATCTCGAAACTCTGAGACGTGTGCGGAAAAGGGGCGGTTCATTATTATTCTGTAAGAACTGAAAATTAATCGTTTTGCCGATACTTTCTTATAAAATTTATAAATCTAGACCGCTGTAGGTGGGAGTACTACAAAGATCAGTTTTGGGTCCTCCTAATTATAGCACCTAGCTATATAACCTATTGATTATACAATCGCTCGACATAAATCTACAAAATATTTATTATGTACTTGAACAACACTTTCTGCTAACAAAGTCCAACATATCCGCTGTAATTCGATTTTGTAATAAATCTCATGTGACTAATGTGAAACAATAATTAAATATTCTATTAATGAAATCACTTTTACCAGTATCCAACACGGTAAAAAAAACTTTGATTGATTTGAGACACCCTTCGACTAGAGACAAATCACTAAATACCTACGTTTTAGCAGTGTTAAGACTATAATATGGTCTTAAGTGTCTGATGGGGATATATATATTATGTCTTAATTATATTTATTATATACCACAAAAAAATGTCTTGTGGAACTCTCATACGTCTCGGTTTATCGTCCTTGCTTTGATACAGTTTTTTCAATCGCATCTTAAGCGAATGCCTGGCATTCCATTTATTTACGAAAGAAAGATTTGTTCAATAATAAAATCCTATTTTACTCTGAGAATTTAGGATAATTACACTTCCTTGCCACAAAACGTTTGCATTTGAAAGATGATTTAAGTTTACAGGTGTAAAATTTCTATAAAACAATAATACTCTATCAGACACGGATATTATCAATCATATATTTAAGATTTCTATAAGTAATAAAATATTTTCAAATAAGGATTTAATCGAGTGATGATTAACTGATTGTCTGACCCTCACCTATCCTTCTTCTCTTGAATCATATATACTCCTCGTTTCTGTTGAGAAGACATTTATTACTGCATTACTGTAAATTAATTTATTACATGTGTTTATTGACTTCAACTAATTTTCGGTATAAGTGTTTTTGTCACCGTTGTTATGACATACTTATTCTTAGTAATGAGAAACACACCGTAGTGCCCCCTTTCGGTCTTTGTTACTATCTGTCTGACAATCATCGTCAAATTGACAGACAGATAATGACCTGCTTTTCCGCAGGCATTATAGCAGCGACCTCTAATGTGTTTGAGGAAGAAATTAAATTCTCTGTTAGCGCGAAACCGGTCAGTGTATGGTGGTAGGTCCCGATGAAAGATCTGGACCAACCTGACCTGAAAGAGATGCCTGTGGTGACTCGGCATCTCCTTGAAATAAATACTTGTTCCTCTTTATATTTTCAATATTTTATTGTTCTTCTCTTACGACATGACTTTATATCATATTCTACTTGAAACAAAGCCATTAAATATGTAGGTATTCAGAGTTAAACTGTAAATTTCAAGTATCTTGGATCCCAGACTGAACTGCCCCAATAAAAATAGTTATTTCCACATCAGTTGCGTTTTTATTATGTGAATGTGAATAAGTCTGTATAGACATTTTCACTTATCTAAACTACATATTTACTTAAATTTCTATCTGCTTGTTCAACAACACGATTTATTATTTTGATGGAATTAAAACTTTCAATTTAATAGCCATTAGTGTCGCAATCTAGTAATTCTTAAATCGTCCAGTGTGGTGGCATTTCCTTCTAAACTCAAGTGATGTGTTGTGTGTTTTTTAAGGCTACAGGGAATTTCTCTCTATTGTAGGACGTTGTTTTGGTATGGATACGTTGAACTTTCCGAGTCAAGAAACTTTTTATTGGAGCGATTGGAATATTGCACATACCGAATTTAAGTAATTGTGGTGCAATGCTCGACTTTTGAACTTTGCTAAATAAAACTTTGTTAAGGCAACTGGCGCATTGGCGATATGCAATTTGATTACGTTTATAATTATCCAGGAAATATATATTAATAACAGAACATTTATTGTAACAACTTAACTTAACTTAAGGAAGTAAAAATCTGTATTGAGAATAGAAATCTGTATTGAGATCGATGATCAAAAAAATTGGTTTGAAGGTGGAATGCGAAAGGTAAGCCAATAGACAATTAAAAAAATTTAATAACGCTTTGCGGGGTCACTTTCTGTTCATAGTGATTCGCGGTAATGAAATGTAACGTAACGTAACGTAAAAAAATATATTTGTAATGAAAATAAAATTTCAAAATTACAGTTTTCTTAAAATCTTGAAAACAATTTTGTAGTGAGTATATGCTAACTACAAATAACAATAAACCAACCCTAACCTAAAATAATCTACATTAAAAAATTATGAAATAATTTAAATTAAACATAGAGGCAGAAACAAATTTAGAAAACACATGTTACAGAGCTGTCATTGATGTGTCAAAAAATGCAGAATTTAGTCATATATTATCGTCCCAAATTTCATCAAAATATACCCAGTGGTTAAAAAATTAGAGGGGGTGGACGGAGTTTTATCCTCGCTGTATAATATTTAACTATTACTTTTACAAGATAGACTCATCCTGACTTCACTTCTGGTTTCCACGTTATTTTTTATATACAGCTAAGAACTTATTTCATTTTGCACAATCGTACGTTTAACGGAATCACAAAATATTTTTAGTTAATAATATTGAAAAGGTTTTTTTATATAAACTATGCGGTTCTGAAACACCGTTTATAATAGTAGGAATTATCTAAAAGCCAAATCAGAAAAACATCGTAAATCACCGATGAGTCAATATTTGTCTACTGCAAAGTAAACTAAACGTTTTAATACATAAATACAGTTTTAAAACATTAAAAATAGCTTATCAGAGTCTTAAAAAAAGAATGATTTAAGAATATACTGATTCTTACGCCGACTGTTACAAATTCGCTTTTCACCATTGGGATCTCCGAAACTGTATGATATACGAAGAAGTTTAAATGGGAGCAAAGTTGCGTAATCGGAGAAACAATATAATGCCTCAAACAAATCAAGGTTAACTTGATCAGGTTTTGAAATAATTTTATTTCGGTTTCCAAAAACCGAAATTTTGGAAATTCGTTTTTATTTTTTTCAGCTTTATTTGAGCATATATTGAAAAATGAAGAGCACTTTCTGGAAGCAACTTTCTGTCCTCTATTAGCCAGGATATTTAAGTTTTAATATGGCCCCATTTTTCCCTAACCATCATGGATTTCATTTTTTTAAATGAGAATTTTTACTTTTTACTACCCCAGAATAAATCGTATTCGGACGTTTCGAACTTAAAAAAGTGCATCTTCAGTTGTATAATTTTTTACACTTTTTGCTCATTTATCGTGTACACAAAGGTCACTGGATGTTACCAAAGTCAATGAGGCCTTTAAATTTTGATATGAGGCAAATGGAGGGGTCGTCGAATAACCTGCAAAAGCACCCGATTTATCGCCACTAGATTGTTTTTGTGGGGAACCCTAAAAAATAGGGTGTATAAAAATATACCCAACAATGTAGAGAAGCTGAGGGCAAATATTCCGTAAACGCTTTTAATTCGATTAGAAGAAGGAACTTTCAAGGAACAACGCAAAATATTTGCAGAAAAATAACTTTTTGTATAACTTTACTATATATTTTTAATGCAAATTTTGAATGGTTGTTAATCATTGCCATTTTTAAAAACTTTTTGTGATAAAATCAACACAATAACACCTACTTTATTTGTAAGGAATACTTTTCATTTTTTAACGCAATTACAAAATGTAAGGGCCTAATTGACTTTAGGAACATCCACTGACATTTAGGTATGTGATTATGTGTAGATACGATAAATGAGCAAAAACTGGGTACGCAGATAAAAAATATTGTACAATTCGGATCGGAAACATTGAAGATGCATTTGTTTAGTTCGATACGTCCGAATATGGTTTATTCTGGGGTAGTATGTTGTTAGGAGTAAAGGACACTTGCAAATTATGATATCAAAACCCCAGGTCCGTATTTAAAAAATTAAGTTGATGATGGTTCAGGAAAACGAAACGTCATAATTAAAATCTAAATATACTCGCCAATAGAGAACAGAAAATTGCTTTGAGAAAGCGATCTTAGTTTTTCAATATCTGCTGAAATAAGGCTGCAAATAAAAACGAATTTCCAAAATTTCGGTTTTTTCAAATATTTCAAAACCTAATCAAGTTACCCTTGATTTTTTTCATTATGTTGGTCCCCTGCGATTACCCAAATATGCCCCCATTTAAACTTCTTCGTATTTCTTAGTCTCCTAGGCTGTATAACTCCTTTTCATAAGATTTAATTGTTACAAACAATTAACTTACTAGCAAATAACTACGAATAGTAAGGGACATCACTAAGTATCCTCCATCTGTAAACGCCTTATTTAAATAAGGACTAAAACAAATCAAGCTAAAACAGCTATTCTCCTGGCAATATGCCGCGCCGAGCGCTGAATTACAAAGCAAAATTTGCCGTATTTTGTCTAACACAGTTAGAATCAAAATACAAGGATTCGGATTGCAACGAAAACTACGAGGAAATACTAAGACCACACATCGTAGGATGCCACTAATTGCAGACCGGTTTCGACCTTTTTATGATCTCATCAGTGCAATATAAGTGAGCATACCGACGAATGCGAAGACCTGAGTATTTGGCACAATAGGTAAACCTTGCGTACGCAAGACCTACGCAAGGCCTATTGGCGCCACCTCTGTGTAATTTTCGCAACACAATCCAAACAAATCGTAATGGGGTAAAAATCCAATACAATAAAGGGTTGTAGAAACTAGTTCTACTACTATCGCAAATAACTACCAATAGGCCTTGCGTAGGTCTTGCGTACGCAAGGTTTACCTATTGTGCCAAATACTCAGGTCTTCGCATTCGTCGGTATGCTCACTTATATTGCACTTATGAGATCATAAAAAGGTCGAAACCGGTCTGCAATTAGTGGCATCCTACGATGTGTGGTCTTAGTATTTCCTCGTAGTTTTCGTTGCAATCCGAATCCTTGTATTTTGATTCTAACTGTGTTAGACAAAATACGGCAAATTTTGCTTTGTAATTCAGCGCTCGGCGCGGCATATTGCCAGGAGAATAGCTATTTTAGCTTGATTTGTTTTAGTCCTTATTTAAATAAGGCGTTTACAGATGGAGGATACTTAGTGATGTCCCTTACTATTCGTAGTTATTTGCTATATGCATGCCATCTGATAGTAGTAGAACTAGTTTCTACAACCCTTTATTGTATTGGAAATTAACTTACTAGTTTAATAAAATTTCTACGCCTCTACGAGGATTACTGAGAAATAGAATAAAACAATGCAAAATATTTAAATTGATTATGACAGGTTTTTTCACAAACAGAATAATAATGGCTACCATCACGTTACTACTTTCCTACCTTACATTTTCTATAATTTTTTACAAACGAGAAATCCCGGCTTAGAAATTGTTTTAATACGAAGTGCTGCTTTTTGTCGAAATGCTGGTATTTAAACACGTATTGGAAACCAACCAAATGAGTGGCAACATGCGAAGGTAAGTGACCTAGGTCTTGCAAGACTCTTCGCCAGAAATAGACTCGACATTACGCAAAGTTCACACCTTACATTTCGGAATTAAAAGTGAAATTAAAAACTGTGGAACGCCATTTCACAGAGTGACGTTATAGACATTATTTTGAACGATTTATTTTGAAAGCTAGAAAATAGGATAGTTTTTGCAAACTCCATAAATATAAGTGTTTATGATTTGAATGATATACTGAATTAATTTCCAGGAAGTGTATAAGTTAGTCCATTTAAACTATCCAAGTCGATAAAGTTGCGTTCTGTGTATTATACAGCCATTCACGGCGTGTTAGACATATCTCCAAAACTAATAGGGATATAAATTTGAAATTTTGACAGATGCCATTTTGGCAGGAGATTTATTCTTTTAAAATACAGAAAAATTGTAAAAAATAGGTAACATACCATATAGCTAAACCCAGCCGTTTCGGAGATATTTGACATTTTATAAAAAATTTGAAAGGTGCAAAGGTTCCCGAGAACCTTTGTAAATTTATACGTTTAGCACGGATTTAGTCGGTTCTTGGCAAAAGGAACGAACCGAAGTTGTGGTGCACTTTAGAGTAAAGACAAATTCAATAGTAATATTTCAAATGTTTTATATCTCCCGTTACATTTTGAGAAAGTATCGAAAACTTTTTCAAGTCAAATGGAACACCCTGTATTTTTTACATCATGTTATTTAGAATTAAATTCTCTCTCTTCCAGTACTTTTATAGTACTTTTCCAGTATACTTTTTGAGATATCTCGATTTTCTCCAATTTTCCAAAATTATAGAAATTGATATTAAATTAGCCACATTTATAATATAACTTCAGCAAAGCACATAAGTAAACTATGATGCAACTAAAAATAACAATACAATATAAATATATACAATATAAACAAACATTATGATAAAAAAAAAACAAAATTGAAAAATAGAATTGAACTATCAAAAATGCTAACATAAACTATTGTTTTTATGCGACACCATAAATAAAATTCAAGTGATCTTAAACTCCATTGATCGTGGTGGCCACAGCCATAATGGTCCAGCCATGATCGAATTAATTGATCTTCCATAATATTTTTTTAGGTAGTCATGTAGTTATTTTCATCCGAAGTTATTGAACTGATTTTTGCCTTGGCAGCATTTGTCTTTCCAAAATTCAAAAAATTACGTTCCATTCTCCTCAAATTTTTTCCATCATGGGTAGCAACGTCGGATAGAAGTTCTACAGATTCTTCTAATCAAAATTGTCCATCATAAAATAAGTTTAATATGTCTTCATTTGAGTATTCCATTACAAGACACTTTACGCAGAGAATTATAGACGATAACGATGAAGAATTTGAGCAAAATTTATATGCAAATTGGAAATGTTAATAAATTGATTGGTTTGTTCCAGCCTGTCAATTTAAATCAAGACCTTCTTTTCAAAAAATTTATAGATATAAGTAAATTAAATGTAAATAGAGATATCTCAAAAAGTTATAGTTTTAACCACTAGAATGTATATACTGGAAGAAAGAGGAAGTCGAATAAAATATAATTTAGCTTAAACAATTCATGATTAATCATATCAAATGCTTTACTATAGTCTAATAAAATCGACGCACCAACCTTTTTATTGTCCAATTCTTTAAAAAAGTCATCCGTTATGTTTAAAAGGCCAGTTTCACAACTATACCCGGAAACCCTGATTGAATAGATGGAAGAATTTCATATTTCTTCATAAGCTACCTTAGTCGGTTTTCTACAACTCCTTCTTTTGGAAAAATTTTATAGAACGGAGTTCGCTTTCGGGGGAGCAACTTTTGGGATGTGAGCAAGTCCTTCTTTCCATGAGTTTGGAAATACAGAATTCCTTAAACACAAATTTATAAGATATGTTATATGAGGAATTAAATGAGGGCAGATAAATCTGAGTAGGGTAACATTAATTCCATCAGTTCCACAAGCTTGGGTTTTAATTTTAAGAATTATTTGCATTATATTATATTCTACCTCTTGGAATTTAAATAGATTTAATTTTCTTTTACCTTTCATTTTTAAAAAATATTCATTAATATCGTTTGCATCTATATCTGAGCTAAGTTCAAAATCATTATTATGTTTAAGTCCAGTAAATTTATTTATTACCCATTATCCATTTTTGTTCGTTATTAGTATTAGAAAATTTATACTGGAAATATACTCTTTGTTCTAAGACTGGAAAGAATTTAAAACAATAATTTTATGGTGAGCATAAAGTATCTTTAAATTATTTAAATGATTATAACAGAAACCTCCAAAATTCTATTCTGTCATGTATCATATTGTCCTGTTCCCTTTTAGTTTACTCAAGTTACTTTTATTAACCATTGTACTGTAGCGACCGCAAAAAATAGATACAGTAACAGATTACTTAAAAGTGCGTATAAAACCGCAACCAAAACACAAAGTTCAGTGTCCTTTCAAGAGAGAAATCCAATATTTCACAAACGCCTCGAGTCGGCGGCGTATTAAAATGATAATTTTCAGTGTATAAACAAATATCTTAAAACTTTCGCGAGGATAGTGTGATGAAAACAAACCAAAACAGTGTCCAAACCAAAATAGACGGGCACAGTATCTGCGTTGCCAAGTCGATGCATAGCAGCTGTTTGTACACAATGTATGTAAATTCATGGGATGTAAATTCGTGGGAATTAGATCAAATTTCGGCGAATGTTGCTCCCACTAATTTTAGTCATTTGGTTACTCCGATAATTTCGCTTAAACTTTTTTTAACTTCTACAAATGTTGCTTCCACGTATGTTGCTGCAATCTTTTGTCTTTAATTCAATACAACTAAATGTCAGTAGAATTGCATACATGTTATATTATCGGTATTTTGTTAGCATTTTGATGATAATTTATGATCTGTTGGTATGTGTTACCTTTTTTATCTTTGTTTGTGTTTGTGTCGTCTTTTATTTGTTTTATCGAGTCGATGGTTCAGAGTTTAGTGTCCCAAACCTTTAACCCAGAAGTCGTGGGTTTGAATGCCCATTCTTAAATTATCTAAATATAATTATATTAAGGTCTGTTCGTAGGGTTGCGTTGGAATGAGAAAAATGACAGCTCAGTCTTAATGTGAGGGATTAACATCGGTTGAGGTTTGACTGCCCCCCGAACTAATAGGGTTTTGCAGGTTTACCTCATTCCAGCACTGAAGGGTGGTTAGCTCTTACCAACATGAGTCGTCCAAACCAATCTCTTATGCAATAGTTTATTTTCCTGTAGGTATTAATCATTAAAAAGATTATTGAATTCTGTATAAAAAATATACTAGCAAAGACTTAACAAGAAATAAATAAATACACTTTATAACGTGTAAATATGTTTATGTTAGAAATGTTACTATCCTTGGTTATAATACTATTATATTATTATTATATTATTACGTATTATGTATTATCATATGAATAAGTTGTACAACTTAAATAAATAAAAAATATGAAAATATATAAAATTGTTGGAAATTCTTCCTTCTATAAGCAAGTAGTATTCCGGTATTAGTAGTCTTTGCTGTATAGTTTACTATTTATCTAAATGAATTTGGAAAATCGTGGACTGAACGTTAAGAAAATGATAATATTTGCTACTAAAATTTTGGTGGATTCGACCATCAAAATGAATTTGGAGAATATACATCAATGTGACGATATAAAAAGCTGCTATCGTGTCGGTTCGAAAACTGCTAATGGCGGTAAACTAAGTTCTCCTCTCCAACCGTATTCGTGAAATTTTTTAATGAAAACATTCGTTGTGCTCTTTTCAAGAACAGTGCAGCTTTAAAGCCAACGGGAGTTGAAATAAAAGAAGACGTGACTGAAGCCAGATTATCGCTATACGAAATTGCGGTGAACAAGTTTACAGCAAAAAATATGTGGTATCGAAATGGAAGCGCGTACATTCTGCATAATGGCAGACTGCACCGTGTTGAAATTATTAATCAACTTAAAGCGATTTGGTAAGACTATATTATCAAAATTAATTTTTATTATCATTTACTTATTACATATAAGGAGAATGCAAATACTTTCAATAGGGTGCCATGTGTTATGATTCAAAGAGACAAACAACAATTGGTTATAAATTAAAGAAAATTTTGATCCTTTAAAATTACCATTTTTACGTTTCATAATTTGAATAGGTATATAGCTGCCAGCTATAATTTTCCGGCTTACTCTAATACTGTCCTTAGCAAAGCACAAGTACAAAATGTTTAAAATTCGCAAATACTAAAATTTTCGTATTTTTGGCGAATGCGCCACGAATTCAAATTTCTGTCAAAAATTCCGACGTTAGCCCTGAATAAATAGAACCAAAATTCTATTGCGTAATATTGTCAAAGTGGCGAGAGTCTTTTTTATAGGCAGTTAAAATCACGCCCTTTTTATTGACTGATCTTACGTTACGTACTGAATCATTTATGACTGATGTATTTTAATCTGAACGTATCAAAGCCTCGATCAAGCAATTCGTGTAACATGTTTGACTCATTTGATTCGAAATATATAAACTTCAAACTCATCAATGTGACTGAATATAAATAGTCACATTAATGAGTTAAAAGTTTACGTATTTTAAATAAAATCATAGCTGAATTGCATATTTGGATACGTTTGACCATTAGGTGCAGTTTGAGTAAATCATCTATAAGTGAATTGCATTGAGAATAGTAGAAACCTCATCTGTCTCTTTAAGTATATGATTGTACGCTTTAATTGGAAGATATACTAAGCTATTCCATTCACTCAATTCAATAAATTTCACTCAGCCCAGAACATCAGAAGATCTTTTAAAACTGACGAAAGCTCTCGCCTTTTTGTAACATTTTTTCACCATTTATAGTGATTTCTTATTGCGTGTGTCACCGAAAAAGCATTTAATAGTGGAGTTACACAAGATCAAATAATTGCCGAATAATAATATTTATTATTTTATAAAATATCTCTGAAGTGCTCTTGTCGATCAAAGTACAGCGATCTTTCAGTTTTATTGAAGTATAAATCAAATCTTCGATCAATACTGACATTGAAGCCACTTTCAAGTTATTCTATATCATGTTACTGTTGTAGATTCAATCGATCAATAATATAATTAGTAAGATCCATCTGAGTTTAGTAGTCCATAGTAGTCTGAAACTGACTACTAAGTCGGACCGTTTGCTTTCAGTTTGATGACATATATTGCACAATTCAATCATATACAGTGAGGACATAAAGTCCGTGCCCCCCCTCTAACTTTTGAACCACTGGGTAGATTGTGATGAAATTTGGAACGATAATATAAGACTAAATTCTGCATTTTTTGACACATCAGTGACTGCTCTGAATGTCAAAGTGATAGCTGGGCGCGCAATAGGAACATTTTTTTAAATGGAAATGGGGGTCGAGTGGGGACTCATTTTGATGCTATTTTTATGCTCAAAACATTCCGCAATTTTGAGTTTCATTTGGTTCAGTAATTTCCAAATAAAAACCAGTAATATCGATTTCTGTTATATCATTTGTTTGCATACATATTAGAAATTATTGGAAATTATCAAAGCAAAACAAAAATTAAAAGTAAACAAATAACAATAAACCATCCCTAACCTAAAATAACCTAAATTAAAAAATTATGAAATAATTTAAATTAAACGTAGAGGCAGGAACAAAATTTAGAAAACACGTGTTACTTCAAAAGATGTTGAAAATAACCTCCATGAATCTCCTGACAAATAAATGTTCCATGGGT
The DNA here is from genome assembly GCA_963924545.1 of Pogonocherus hispidulus. Classification (NCBI taxonomy): domain Eukaryota; kingdom Metazoa; phylum Arthropoda; class Insecta; order Coleoptera; family Cerambycidae; genus Pogonocherus; species Pogonocherus hispidulus. Next base: position 41,430,504 of record OZ004698.1, on the reverse strand, counting down.
AAGTTCTATTATAAAGATTATGTGGTAAAAGATTATGTTATAAACTGATATTACTGGTTTTTATTTGGAAATTACTGAACCAAATGTTCTCAAATTTGGGGGATGTTTTGAGCATAAAAATGTCTTCAAAATGAGTCCCCACTCGACCCCTTCTATTTAAAAAAAATCCTATTGCGCGCCCAGCTGTCACTTTGACATTCAGAGCTGTCATTGATGTGTCAAAAAATGCAGAATTTAGTCATATATTATCGTTCCAAATTTCATCACAATCTACCCAGTGGTTCAAAAGTTATAGGGGGGGGGGGGGACGGACTTAAAGGTAACCACATAAGGGTTCATACTCACAAGGGTATAAGTTACCCTTGAAATTTTGCCTAATGCCTAATTTGTCGTGGAATAGGGATCTTTTACTTGTCTAGTATAGAGAAATAACGTCCGACTTTTCTCCTGTTCGATGGAGGTACATCTTTTACGCCTATTCTAGGATGGTAAGTCACGGGAAAACATCTTCGATCTTCCCTGTAGGATCACCAATCAAGTACTAACAGCTAATATTAACGACCTTGCCCAACTTAAACCTTACAACACATTTCCAAGAGATCCAGATAAGAATATGTTTTATTCAAATCCGAAATCTGCCTGAGTAAAAAATTTTTGGGCCTTTATTAATATAAATCGTAAGCTATCGAACTAATCCCACTTACGTGCACATTCTGTATGTGAACATGAAATTAAATAACATATACACACTCAAAACCTCATCAACAGACAGGTGAGAACTATGATTCGACATAATTCATGTTGTGTAATTGAATTATGGCTTCTCCCAGAGCCATTTGCTGGCAGGATCTTTTGATTCGTTTGCAGATCCGGCAACACTTCGCAAATAATGTCGTTGACCTGGCTGGTACTGGGTTAAGCGTTATGTTTTTAAAGCGGGTCAGTCGAAGAATTTTGATAACCTGGTGGATCTACGCGAGTGTTGACAACGAAACTATTTACTGCAATTCGTTTGTTGACAAATTAACAGGTCGATAATGGACAAGCCAGTAAAAGGGTTCAGTTGTTGGATATGTTAATTGCTATTGTGTAAACTTTCGATAAACGTATTGCATATATAGTAGGTTTTTACGTTGCTTCTGCAGAAATGTAATCATTTTTAGACGGTAATTAATGGAAGTAAGCTGGGACTTGTTTACATTACTTTTCATTTTATTCCGTTGATAGGCGTATTATTAATAGATTTAGAGTAAAGAAGGGTAGACACATTTTTTGGTTTACTAAATTTCAAAACATCTTTCTGGGGAAGTGTTTTGACAGTAGCTACATTCAACTCTACTATTGCTGGTACAATTGGTGTTACAGAAAAATTTGGTGAATTGACTACATAGAAAAAATACATAAATATATACCTATATGTATACTTATATAGGTATAGAAGAACAATGTACCATAGAACAAAACACACAGAAGCATCGTATAAATCCTAATAAGTTCGTATATTTCTATTGTGTCATAGAATTAATTAAATTTTGACTGAGACTGAGATTCTAACCACCATTCAGTGCCGGAATGAGGGAAACCTGAAAAACTTCATTCGTTAGGGGGGCAATCAAACATCACCCCATTTTAATTTTAACAAAAGATAACCTTTTTTGTATTTATTTATAGCAAGTATGGGTATCAATCTGTTTTCTGTTTTAAACGAACACATAATTCAATTTGGGTTTTTATACTGCTAGAACGAATGTAGCAAATAAAAAATAAAGTAATTCATTTTTACATGATACTATACATACACGTTGATAATAATAGCTAAAAATAAGATATTTTCTGCTAATATTTGAGAGAGTAATTATTGTTATACATATTTTAGCGTAAATTAGTGATATTTCTGTTTTATTGTATCTGCTATTGATTTCTGTGGTGATAACTATAGTGTCACTTCTAAATTGTAAAGTAAACAGACCAGACCTGTTGCCTATCAAGAAATTGTTGCATAATAAGATAATTAGGTAGTCATTATAATTTATTAAGCTGTTTCCACTTATTTGTATCATGATTTATAATGATATTACATTCCAATTATAGTGCAGCAGAATAAGTACGTCTTCAGGTAATACCTTATTATTAGGGAAATGTTGAAATATCGTTCCTTCAGAACGTGGCGTACGTAAATATTATAAAAACATCATTAAAAAATGTATAAGATAATTTATACACTTATAAACTTGTTAATAATCTAAATATCTTAATAACTCTTTAATCCGTCCTTACCGAAATTCAACAGCCTATGCATTTTGAGCTCTCTCTAGTGCTCTATAGTGTTTGTCTACAATAGTAAACATAATGACAAAAAGACTACCATAAAAGTCTAGGCAATTGTTTATGCTATAGGCATGAATTAATATAAGTTTGTTTTTTTTTAAACACAGTTCTCTTGTAGATGTTGAAACATCTACATGAGATATGTTTTTTCAAAACAATTATTTTCACGTTGTTTCATAAAGAACCATCCGCTTTCAGTATCCACTTTATTTAATATGAGTTTGTTACTAGGTTACAATTTCTTCCTTTATCTAAAAATTTTATATTGTCATTGACTATAATGGAATAATCCTTGCAATCCTAATATTCTCCCATCAAACATACATATCGATATATGAATTAAGTAATTCTCAAGAGAACGATGTATCCAAATAAATAAAAGTATATACAGTCATCGTAAAGTAGTGGATAAATTCGTTATTCTATAAGTAGGTACCTGATTTTTTAAGAAATCGCTGTGACACGTCGATTTTCTTTTATTTTTGTCCTTATTTTACATAAATTAAATTTTTTTACAGAGGGTCTCAATGAAGCAACTTCGATATAAACTTTAATATTTAAAATGGCACACCTTATATTCTATTACATATTTTTACAGAACTCTCTTTTTACGAATATTGTCAAATAAGGTTTCATGGGTCTTATCTCTACGAGATAGACCTCTGATAATAATAAGGGAGATATACGCAAAAAAGTGTGCCATAAGAGTAACGTTCGATTCAATCCGTTGGAGTCTGTTCTCCAATAAATCGCTCTGCAGCCAACTTTTTTGTACATATCTCCCTTATTATTAGAGATAGACCCATAAAACCGAATTTGACAATATCCGTAAAAAGAGAGTTCTTTAAAAATATAACAAAATCGACGTGTCCCAGCGATTTTTAAAATATTTATAAAACAACGAATTTATCAACTTATTTACGAAGGCACTGTATAATAAAGTTACTACGATTTTAGATACAATAAATATTTGGCAACATTGCAGATAATTTAATATGATCAAATTTCTGTAGTTTCCAATTTATCAGTAGGTACTCCTAGTTAACAAATAGCCCAAATGGTTACCGAGATATTTGGCTAATACTTTTGCTGTAGTGTATGATGTATAAAAGTGTTCCAAATACTCTTTATAATATTGATTTTTTGGAATTATCAAATGATAACTGCATGTAACTAAATGTGTGTAATTGGCAAGAGGCTGAAGTATTTCCCTTTTCTACTTTGTAATATGACTAACTGAATACTAAATTTACGTAAAATTTCAATGTGCGACAAATATAGCTGATTCGTTTGATTAATTTAAAAATGAAGCAAGTAATTGTAGTTTATTTTGGGATTACATCACCTGTAAAATAACAAAAAGCAGGCAACCAGAAACATGCAAATTAAATATTCAGAGTGCAATATCAAGGCAAACTTCTAAAGTTTGCCCCAAAATATTTTTTTGTTATTTTACAGGTGGTGTAATCCCAAAAGATACTACAATGAATCATGAAAACGTACCACAAATAAGTTACAGCAGTTATCTATTACAACAATGGTTCTTTACTACACTACATAAAACAAATTTTTCAAGTGCATTGATAAAAAACAATAATTTTTAAATATAGTATATTAAAATATATTAAAACAGCTTGAATCTTTTAGAGGCAGACTGAAAGTAATTCTTTTACAAAAAATTATCAAGCTATCTATAAATTTGTGACTTTTTCCTTTCAAAAGCAGTTCCAAGATATTTCCGATTACGAGTTTTGGGATATTTCAGACATAGAAGACTGCCGACAGGTTAAAACTTCATTGTAAGCATCCAAATTCTTTATCTACGATCTCCTTGGTCTATTGCCCTGTGGCCAAACAAGTTTGAGGTTGTTCTATATGCACAGCATTCCTCTGTTGTCATTTTAACGGTACTTTTAAGCAAGGTCCACGCATATAACGGACGTTTTTTGTCTATACGTTTTTTAACATCTAGTTTTCTCAGTCAAGGCCATCTTTGTTGTGTTGACCTATAATTCGGAGGTTATTTACATTGACTGACACGGGGGTATCGATTTAAGAAGGGGTTTTAATTTTAGAAAGCTTTTATATCGGGTACACACACTGGAACTTCTTGGTAATTTAATTACAATCTGAAATGCTAACATTAGTATATTAACTATCCTCTTAAGAATGGTATGTTATTTAATTGTGATACATGATAACTACAAACATAGCTTATTGTCTGTAACTAATTTGTGGCATAGCTCCATGATGTATTTATTATTATTTCTGGAAATATGCCACCTACGAAATGAAAGCAACAAAGGTGTGGTAGGTTGTACAGCAAACTGTTAAAGTTTCCAGCAATAAACCACTGTTTAGCGACGAGTAAGAATTCATCTAATTATTTATTGGTTTAACGCAAATTAAATATTTAAGCTATAATGAAAAATAAACTGAACAGCTTTTTTTAATTCCGTGATTCTTATTGATTTTAGAAACATTTATCAGATATATGCAATTTGTCAACGAGAACTGGAGAGTTAACCGCCTGGGTAGTATAGTGGTTGCTTTCGCCAAGAAAGTTGGCATCATCTGGAGATGATTAAAACTAAGCCTATGCTAACACTGTGTCCTATTTACACCTAAACTATTTACTAACCAATAATGCGCGCTCTATGGGATTGGCCCTCTGTCATTCATACTATTTTTACACTTTAAAATTTCCAAATTCTCAAATGCATCCAGCTGACTGGAATTTCTTACATTCCTAGTTAGTCTTAAGTTGTTACTATCTATCTTATGGTGGTTATCAAACCCATGTTGGGCGGCACTAGACTTATCTGTTCTACCATATTTGAAATGAGCCATATGTTCCTTGAATCTAGTTTGAATTGACCTTCTAGTTTGTCCAATATAGGTACTACTGATTGCACTTTTTACAGCTAATTTCGTAAATCCCCGAGTTTTCGATAGTTTCTATTCTGTCTTTTGGATGGCTTAAAAGTTGTTGTAGTTTATTTTCCGAAGAATAAACCAATGACATACCTATATCTTTGCAAACCTTGCCAAAATCACGTGTGAAACGAGGATCATGTGGAATAAATATGAATTTTGGATTTTTTGTTTCATTTTTAAAAGTCAAGGAATTTTCGAAGTGTCTCTTTAAATTTAAGTTTATTAATTATTTTGTCAATTAAACTTGAAATTATGGCTTAATTTCTATATAAAGAAAGATATAAAAAGTATTTAGGTACATATTTTTTATTTATATATTATTATGTAGATGTGTTATATATCTAGCATTATCTAGGTACTATGTTTACAAAACATGGAATTAATAATCTCATTTTCCTTTAGAAAAACAATACATAACCCTCATTAAAGAACCTACTTTCAAAAATGTTATAAATTAAGGGTACATATTGTATGACACGAGGATTAGGCAAGAAACTGTTAGAGATTGAGTCAGACTATATATCATTGTATTAGTAACCGAAATGCTCTATTTAAATATTTATAAGTAAGTATATAGAATGGTTTCATATCAAGAATACATTTTTTCCAAAATTGAAGAACTGTGTAAAATAAATTTTGCCTGCACTCTCGAAGAATCACCCTGTAGAATATGATTTTGTCTATCTAAATCGAGAAGACTTTAGATTTCACTTGAGACATCTTCTAAAACATGTAAGTGAAATAATACCAACATAAGTAAAAATATTTTTTAAGAATTAGGTCTAGAAATGAAAATATCAGATTTTATGTAATATTTTTAAGTTACAATTAGGTATTTATGATATTTTTAACAAATCACATGCAACAAATCATTGTGACACAACGCTTTAGTTATCAGAATTGTGTTATTAACTGTATGAGTCTAATAATAGCAATAGTTATTAAGTAAAAATACTGTTTCTGTTATTCATTACCAGGGAACATCCCCTCTTCTACTTTAAGAATAGTTATTAAGTTCTATTACTATCAAACATCGACACCACAGGCTGCACAAAACTTTGTGTCCACTAACAAGTAAGTAACTACTAATTACAACTATCTACAAGGCAGGAAACATAAATTATATACATTACAGATGAAATATTATTATAATAAACAATATCATTAAATATGCATATAAATGCTAACTTAATTGTTTAATAAAGTCTCGTGCTTACAAGAGAAAATGAGCTACTGGATAGAACGATTATTTATAAAACGGCTCTGCATAGATTTTCTATTAATGTAGTAATGGGTCAATATATTAACGTTACATAAAATGGTACATGACAAACGTGTTCTAGAATTTACATATCTACTTTTCTTGGGTATTAAGAGATTAGAGTCGTGAAAGTTTTATGAATATGAATCTACCAAACTCATTCAGAGGTGCTTAATTTGGTGAAGTAATCGTTTATGAAGAATGACAATCTAGTCCAATTTTAACGTAACTATAGCATTTATTATTTCATTGTAATTTGTATACATTGTAAATGTACAATGTACTAAAAAATGTAAAATATAAATATTTTTGTTACTGTAATTAAGAGCCTTAATAACATAAAAACAGAAAGAGATATGTAATACAGATCCTCAGAGAATAAAACTCCACATCATAATATACTATAATATACAGGGTGTCCTATTTAAAAACATCTGGTCTTCTTGGCTTGATATTCATAAAATTTGATGCTAAATGTTCAGCACCCTGTATACATTTAAACAACTGTTCAGGTACAGCTAGAAAGCTTAGATATTCAACAACTATCCCTGTGAATATCTTTGTTAAATATCATTTTTTAGGGAAATAGTGAATTTTAAGTCAGGTAGGGAATTTTACAAATATTTAAAAAAAAATTGATTTTTTCAAAAGCTGCTGAGAGTTCGTATGGGAATGGGAAGTTTTATGAAAGTCGTCCTAAAATAACGCGTAAGAATGAAAAATGCAATAATCTATGGGGTGTTCCATTTAAAATAAGAAAGTTAACGGCAAATTCTGGTATAACCGGAAGTATCACGAGGACGTCATTATTTTATTTGAGGAGAGCATACTCAAAAACCCAAGTGACCAAATTTTCACTCTTTAAATCTAATTAAGTAGTCTCTGACATATTTTAATGGATGGTCACCGTGAAACAGCCTGTATTATGTTGTTTGAAAAATATGTATTTGGCTCTAAGGCACATCTGAAGAAATTGCACAATATATATATGAAAAAGGAAATCCACTACAATAGAAAATTGGAAAGAATATTATAGGACATTAATTATGCCTGTTCTTTAGATAACCTTACATAAACTCTTATTGCCCACAATGTCGGTATGAATTCACAGATTCAAATTTTATATGTGGATTTTTCTAATTTTTACTCAAAAGATCACAAGGGGAATTGTACTACAGAAACTTTTTTGTAGATCATGCGCCTCAGGGTTCAAATCTTTTTTGTTAACTCTACTCATACGTGAGGTGCCATTGGATCAATTTAAATGTAAACTTTCTTCTTTATGCTGATGATCGATAAAATTTATTGTAAAATTGAAACAGCGGCAGCAGACAGATTAATATTTTGCTGAAGTTTCTTGTCTTGCACGTTAAACGCTAAACTCCCAACGTTTAATATGGAATCATATTCTAGAAAATGCAGTGAACTAACGTTTCAATAACTTATAGAAAATATATTGATCCCATCATAAAAATATGGGCCTTATTAAAAGAAATGTAAAAAGATAAAACTACTTAAATACTAAGAAGAATGCCAGATAAAGATTTTGTAGTCCTACATCAAACTGATATTGATGATAAGCTCGTTCTAATAAATTCTTCTTGTATAAAACTTTACACGTATCATCCATCGACCTGTTCCTCTTTGTAGCTAAGCCTCCGAAATTTGCAAATAAAATCAAAACATTTTGAAACATTCTATATCGTTTTATGAACATTAAAAATAGACAAAACAGGAAAGCCACCAGGATCACCGTGTAGGTACAGTTTTTAGATCCATTGTTTGGTAATTTTTTTTTGGAAGGTAGGTATAATAAATCCTTATATGATACCTATAAGTTAAAAAAAGAGATAACCTTTGAAAGCTACTAGTGTTTCCAGAATGAATCCGCTTGATGTATGTTTCAAATCGAATTAGTGCCTCGTTTTAGGGTTCACCCGTTATATCCCCTGTGTGGTAACAGATACGCGCTCGCAACAGTAAGCGCTTTCTATATAATAAATCTGTCGGGGCGTTTTTATTTATATCCGCGAGTTCAGTAAACTCTCTCGTTGTTAAAAAACACTCACTTCCATATGGTTTTTGCATCGGTGGGTGCAACGCTTGACACTTAACCCAGAAATTGGACAATGCAATTACTCGGTTTCGTCAACGTCAGCAATTAACTCTGAATTATATTGAGAGGAACATTGAACTCTTTGCTAGATGCTGGATATTTTAGGTCCCATTGTTGCATTGCTCCGGGGGATATGAACTACTTAAGTTCGAATTAGCTGGGTGCATCTTTTGTTTTGTCTTTTTGATGCCTACGTTCGAACATCGTACAAAATGTCGTAATATTGTATCAATAGACTCAGAATTCTCAGGAGCTTCAGGGGGTAGTTTATTCAAATGGATTAATAATTGCCTTTTCTTCGGGTGGATATTAAGATTACACGTGAAATATAATGTATAAACAATAATTGGTAATAAATAAACTTAAGTGCTTAAAGTAAATTAATATGGTAGGTTTAATTTGTGTGTCCCAATTTTGATACACCAGCATTGTTATCTCGGTTATTTTAAGAGACAGATGTACGCTGAAATTAGATCTATATAGATATATATCTCTTACATCTTTCTTTATATAGGCAATTAAACCAAAAAGTTAACCAAGACATAAATTATTAATGAAATTATCAAATACCTCGAGAGGCGAATCACTGGGGTATTTTAGTGTACAAGCAGGGGGAATTTCGAGAAAAATTGAGGACTTTAGGGGAATTTCAGGGTATTTCGGGCAATTTTTTGGGTATTTTGGGGAATTTCAATGGTACATGCTTAATTTTTCTTAAAATCTCTACAATCTTTCTTTTGGGTTCAGAACCTTTTGAGCTAAAACGGGTTGATTTATTGGATATAAATAAAAAATATAACGATATACGAAACCTCGCAACAAACAATTTATAAATTTGTTATACTATATGGTATTGTCTTTTAAAAGAATATATCTTACGTTTATTGTATTCTTATTCAAACTGTACCTATCTATCTTAACTGAAATAAGAGAAAAGTATTTTTAAATACTTTTCTTTATTTTTGAAACTTATGTAATGCTGTAGTATCTTTTAAAGGAATATCTTATACGTTTACTTTATTGTTAAGCTGTACCCCCAACTCCTAAAAGAAAAGACTGACTGTAATATAAGAAAATACTTGTTAAATGTTTTTGTTATGTTATTATTTTGTTTTAAATTTCTAATTTATCCATTAAAATGTTACTTTATTCATAAGAATATCTTTTACAAAAAATGTTTTCTTCATTCTCGTATTTTGTTATATCTGAGGCCCGATCTGATTACCTATTTTGTTGGAAATTTCAAAACGCCATGGGAATTGCGGAATATTTTGGGGAATTTCTGGGAATTGCGGACGATTTTGGGGAATTTCGAGGAATTGCTAACAATTTATTATATCCAGGGAATTTCAAACGTTTGGGGGTATTTCAGGGAATTTTTGGGGAATTTCGGGGAATATTTCCTTGCAAGGGAAATTTCAGAGTACAAATTTTTTTAGTGAATTACCCCTCGAAATACCTATTCTGGTCAATAAAATTTAATATTTCTTCGTTACCTATGAGAATGCAAAGGAATAACCTTATTATTTTTAAGATCTGTCAAAAACAAAATACATTAAATTACATATCTTGACATAGTTAACTTCAATTTATTGGGTCTTCAATACATTTTTCTTTTTAGTAGTGTTATCTGTATTTTTTAAATAATGAAATATTACTTAAACATGCCAACATCTACATTACATTAAAAATGATTATTTTTGATTTCGTACATTTTGTATAGAATTTTAATGATTTTTTTTTATTTTTTATTGACAAAAAGAAAGTGACATTGAATATTTGCAATGTCAATATTGTCAGTTTGTAGATAACTTCATGTTTTATTGTAAAATTTTCCTAATTTCCTACATAGGTACATTTCTATCTATATTTCTATATCTATATATCTATCTAATATATACTCTATCCTAATAAGTTTGGTCCTATAATTCTGGTAGTTTTTATAGAATATTTTTAATATTATTTATTGTCTTATTTAACTGTTTACATTAAATTCAGCTACAATTTCAGTTTTGTCAGTAAAAAATAAAAAATGTTTTCATTAAAATTCAATACAAAAGGTATATACGTATCCAAAAATAATCATTTTTAATCTAACGTAGGTATATACTTGTTTAATAGTTCATTATTTAAAAAATGTAGATATATTAGTCAAGATATGCCGCTGTAATTCAATGCTGGGCGGTGCATATACTGCATGCACCTAAGGTAGTTGTTTGCCATATATCCTACAAATAATAAGGTTATTTCTTTGCATACCTAGGATTATAGGTAACGAGGAAATATAAAACTTTATTGAGCCATAATATTTGATAAAGAAGGATGTAAACAGTTAAATAAGTCAATAATTAATATTAAAAATATACTATAAAAAATCTATTTCTTTTTACTAAACACCTAATTAAATATGGAAATAATCCCATTCATCTCAGGATAAATCCAAAATCGTTTGGATAAAATAAGCCCATTGCCAATAATTTTGTGTATTTTTTGATAAATTGCAATACAAATTTAAGTAAATGAAATCCGAAATATTTTACTGAATCTGAACGTAGGCACAGATGAATTTATTGCTACGCACATTCCCAATTCCCAAGAAAATACATTTCCAATGTTATCTTTTTAATATTATCTTGATGGTAATCTGTGTAAGGAACCATTTGATTTAAATAATAGAGGCACTATGTAGTTTTTAAAGATTTACTTGAAGAAATGGTAAAGGGACCAGGCATATCTTTGTATCCTCATATAACCCAAATTGTATTACATAGATTGTTGTAAATTGCTCATTCGATATGGCACTTAACACAAATTGATCGTTTTGTCTAATGTTAATAATCCCCAGTGGCAAAATAATTGCAGAATTTATGTGGGTTGCGTGGAAGATTTGTAATATTATACAGTGTTTTACAATTATTAATAATTTATTAACAATATGACAAAGCCTAACCGTGAAAATGTTTTACAAGGAATGTTGATGAATTATTTAAAAACTTAGTTGTATTTTTCTCTTTTTTATCGTTAAACAGGCTATAAATAGGTAGTTACGAGCACTGACATTTATCCCCTATTTTTTGAAACTACATTTTACCTTATATAGCGACTAAGAGATTTAAACGATGCATCATATAGGAACATTTTTAATCATAAAATTTTTATAAATATTGATATGGGCGATTGTATTTGCTTCATTAGAAACCTCTACAAGCATGAAACAGGGCCGTTTGTCTTTTAGAATGTAGCGGGAAGTTGAAAAAAATTTTAAAATATATGCGAAAACTCACTTTGTATGAAGAAACATAGCAAAATGTATAAAAAAAATTATTTGGAATAACATTGTAGACCGATATACGTTTCTGCTAAAATTGAAGAGAAAAGATAGAAATACCGACCGAGTATTTTCAATTTTATTTTCGAATGAAAATTTTACGATACAAAATTTTCCCATATGACGCATCGTTTAAATCTCTGGGTTTTAAAAACCACTTTTTGGTCTATAACTATTATTAGATTCAACAACATATTCAATTTCATAGTTTCTTTTGGGATTACACCACCTGTAAAATAACAAAAAGCAGGAAACCAGAAGTATACAAATTAAATATTCAAAAGTGGTATATATCTGTGTGTAATATTTTCTTTGATAATATTGATTTTACTAATTATTTATGTGTGATAATTTGTTTGATTTTAGTTACCTATTTTTCTTTTGATGGAAGGTATATCAGTAAATTGAATTGTTTGGTATTTTGTTTAAAGGTATTAGCACTGTAATCTTAAGGTTAGTGAATATTTTGGGAAATTACCTGGCGCTAGAGATCTGTTGGTTCGGGCAAATCGTTTAAAATCGTAAAAAACAAAAAATCTCACCCCTAGAGTATCATTACACACTAGATGTCTCCTGAATACTTTATATTATAATAAGCCTCCTAAAGTTAAAAAGATAATATAGTGTAGTAATTTGAAAATAAACCGTTAAAAATGTAAATAACCTGCTGTAAGTAGTAGCATAGACTAACTCTTGTAGAAGCAGCAAAGTAAATTTATAATTTTTACTTTTCCCTAAAAAAAAAAAAACACTTTAGACATTTTGTAAACAATCTGACTTAAATTATTTATTTTGCCGTAACTTATAGTTCTCAACGCAAATGGTAAAATTACTAAATGGTAATCGTAATTTACTGCAGTGTTATTTTTAACACGAACTGGGTAGTATAATAACTAAACCTTTAGAACTCATATTACACGAACGATATACCCGCCAAGATTGTAGAAGTACTCATAAATTGTAGTAAAATTTACAAAACCCTGTGTTAAAAATGAATCAATCCGCCATAAAAACGGAATAATTACACGGTGAATAATTAACTATTACACATTACCTGGTAAAATCTACTGTGTTAAATTACTTTTATGTAATGTAATAATACACCGATATGTCTGACACTGTCAAGTGTGGACTATACAGGGTGTCCACCTAGTGCGCGTAAGTCCAATATCTGGGTTAATAAAAGAGATAACTTAATTTTTTTTTCTACAGGGTTGTCTAATATCCCGAGCTGCACAAAATGAAAATATATTTACATATTCAGGGTGTTCAGTTTTTCCTGGACAGGTACCAACTTCGTTTTTCTAAATGGAAATATATATTTTTTATTGCTTTTTCGAACTAAACCCTTGATTTTAGTAGGACTTTCATCAGCCTTCCCTATACCTAACTTAAACTGTTTTTGAAATATTGACGGGTGAATATTGACATTTTTGCAACTTTGACACCCTGTAAAATCTAAACGGTTTGAGATCAAGCAAAACGGTTTGCACATTCCTATCTTAACTTTTCATAAGCTATCGTTTGGTACTAATTTCAGAATTATCCAAAAATTTAAAATTTTCTGAAAATTTTGAAAATTTTTTATTCCTGTATAAATTTGATGTCCATACTGTAGGAACTAATTCCTTGTCCAATTTTATGACGAAGAGTCCAAATAAACGTGTGTCCTAAATTGCCTCGTTTTCGAGATACAGGGTGTCGAGGTTTCTATAAAAAACCTTTTTTTTTAATATCTTGAAAACTCCAAGTTTCATCGATTTGGATGAAACTTGGTCCGTAGGTTTAAAGGAGTAAAGGGCTTATTTTAACGTGAAAATATTCACATTTTTGGCTCCAGTGGCGTCCAGGAGGGTAACCTATTTGAAATTTATGGCAGAAAACATTGGACACCACTGGTTTTTACAAGTTTTGAATTTTTTGTAGCTGAAATAATTCAAATGCAACTTGTTTGTTTCTTGGATTATTTCCTACTTTGCTTCGTTTTCGGAAAAAAAAATAAAAACTATTATAGTGCATGTCTAAATGTTTATGTTAAAAATAAAAACTGGGATTCTGGACATCCCAGTTTTTTTATATCCCCCAACTATAAAAATAACAATTTTGATAACAGGAACTTAATATCTACAAACACTAGAAGAAATATAAGATACAAACCTAAATAATAACTACAAATTAGTAGAAACCTTGACACTCTGTATCTCGAACATCTCGACCTCTGTATCTTTTTTGACATTTACCTATTATTTAATTTTGTTACATTTTTGTTACATATATTTAATTTTAATACAAATTCATTTGTAAAATACTTACAGTCGAATCAAGAATCCAACCGATCCACGCCATAAAAGAGCCACAATATTATTTGCAGAAAAATAAATATTTTTTTAAGTTTTGATACCTCAACATTGCACTATAGTGTGATTTACTGTGATTACATGATTACAAGGAAATAAATGTTTTTGGTCCTTATGACGTGCATCATTTGTATTCTTGTTTTGACCATATTTGCAATTCCATTTATAGATACCTTTTTGTGGTGAATTGAACATTGTGTCATGTTACTTATCTTGCCTTTATATCTAAAAAAGAACCCTACAGCAACTTTATTAATCAACATTATTACAAAAATATCAATTATATCTCATATTGAATATAATGAAGATGTTTTTGCTTTAATTTTACATAAAATTTATAGTTCCAATGAGTCATTTACATATATTAAGACAAACTGAATTTTAATCGATGTTTTATTGTCGGTTATTAAAACCTATTTTAATCTAATTGAATATTGAAAGACTTGCAGAACATGTTAATTTAAAAAATTTACATTTTGCATGCCATTACCGGCTGTTACACTGTTTCATTAGAAATTGTTCTTCGTGTCTCAATTAAATGTTTTATTAAACGTATGTAGCCGGAAAAATTGTCAAAACAGAACAATATGTTTAATTAATACTGGCATTGGTCTTTTTTAATTTAATAATGAAGTTAAAATGAAATATTAGGCCTGTTCCTGCAGCAATCAGCAACTAGTCAGAGGGATTCTGATTGGTTGAAAACAATTTACTGACTGGTTTGGGACGACTTGATTAGATCTGACTGACTGTGATTCCTGCAGGAACAGTGCTAGAAACAAGTATATAATAATATATAATAATAATTTCTTATCAGTACCTACCTATACTTACCAATTTTTACAAAAGAAATAGAGTTTAAGATAAAATCGTTTTTCAGATTTTAGTTGACTTTCCAAAGCTCGATCCAAAGTAAATGTAATCAAATGCTGAAAGTTTTGTTATAAAGATAGATGATTCACTTTAGTTGAAATTAAAGGCTTTAATGTAATAACTTTTACTATATTGTATCTTATAAACTGTGGAACTGTAATATATTAGAGTGTTATACTTACTAATCAGCAAATCGTGATGTTGCCAAATTGGCAAGATATCGAAAACAAAAGCTGAATCTAGCACAGCATTAAAAGAATTGGTTTTTTGACCCAGGAAGCTCTCAAACTTTGTAGAGTATGCTCTTTCAGCATGAAAAATTAAATGGCGATAGCGGTTTGTACCGTAGTACCGGGTAGAGATCCACCTTATGATAATTTGGTTGTTCACAAACTAGGGTGGGACGTACTAGAGAAGGCTGTGGTGGGACAACGCTCATATCGCATCTGTTTGTTTATGGTTGAGTTGAAATGAATGGTGTTTTTATATCTATGGTACAATCAGGTATATTTACCTTTGTTATCTGTTAATGTTTCTGTTTACAGTTTTTCCTAAAAATCCTCCAGTAGCTAGTTTAAATATTTGCTTTGTAGGTCCTTCCAAAATATGTATTTATTTTAAAGTTAATTAAAACTATATGTGTTACCATTTATTTCGTTTTTTCTTACCTGATGTTAATGTTTAACGTCCTCAGGTATTAGATAACTACATGACAGATGGGTGTAGATTAACATGAACTTTTCAGAAAAATACGTAATGATATATTTGGTGAAATAACGCACAAATAGTTATATCTTAAATTAAATATATACGCTGATACGCTCTGACAATGTAACAGCAGGAACACTAATCTATAATTTTTTGGACCTTTGATAAATAAACAAAAATATTAGAAATTGTAACATTCCATCAATATTAGTCTTTTATTAACTATTTTTATAACCATTAAGAAATTTTCTTCAACAAAACTGCTCTGATAACATAAAATGAGATGGAAATCAGTCAGTAGTTCATATCTTACAGCTGAAGTCCTGCATTTTGTCGTAGTTTTCGTGTAATTTAAATATTTGTATTTTGATGCTCCTCTGATATATTTTCAGAAGTATAGGGCTAAATATGTTTTTGCTCCTTATTGTCTAAGATATTTTTAAATGATGGAGTCCATATATGGCTGGTTAGGTACTGGTTGTAGCTATATTCACCTGTCAGAAACTTTGAACTACTCTGTCCTGTAGTATACTTCTTTTACTTATGTTAATTTTTCTTTTTTACTTCTCACATGTATTAAAACTCAAAATTTTAAAATTGTATCGAATACTAGAACATAGTTATTATCATCCATTTTCCACTTTTTTATAAAAGTTATTTTATAAATTATTTAAGTAAATTTATATCATACTGGACCTTCCCATTATTGGCGCTACCACGTAAGGAGTATACCTACCTCCACTTTGCATGTAAATAGCGAAGAATCTCGGAATGTTTGGTAACCAGGCAACATATAAATGTCGTCTTGTTTAGAAAAATAACAGTTAATGCCTTGCTCAGTTAGATTTTTACCTTCAGTAATGGGCGTTGTTCAGCCACTTACATTGACTTCTGAACCTCAGGAGTGTTTTACTATGGAAGTTCCTAGTAAGGTTTGCATCTTTCAATGAAAAATGCATAGTATAATATGCATAGTACAATATGCTACTATTGTGAACTAATAATTGTTTGGCAATTTTCAAACATATGTTTTTTTTTGAGAATATGTCGCAATACTTTCCTCTCCTTTTAATTTTCTGTTTCATATTTATAAATTTTCACTTAATCTGTTAGTCTAGTGTCTGGTAGTTAATTATGGTAAATCAGTAATATTAATTATTATTTGATTGATATTGGTCCTCTTCTGCAAGCATTTGGTGTTTTTTTTTTGACAAACATCAGACAACTCAACTGAAGTTAGCAAAAGAAAAAAACACTAATTTGAGACAAATGTTTTGTACCCTCTTCTTATTCAATTTTTAATTTCTTTCAGTAATGTAACAAAATACTATGGAAACAATTATTTTTTGATTATGTATATATTTTTTTTTGTTGTTTGAATATATGAACATACATAAACTATTTTACTGGAGATATATTAAGACAAAATGTAAATTGTGTTTGGAAATGAGAAGAGAAAGTTATAGAGTATGGATAGATTTGGTCAACATATTGATGACAATGTAATGTGATTGGATCTATTATTTGAATCTGCCATTTATTCTTATTTTGACATCAAGTGAATAAAATTACTTGATGTC
This sequence comes from Pogonocherus hispidulus, assembly GCA_963924545.1. NCBI lineage: Eukaryota > Metazoa > Arthropoda > Insecta > Coleoptera > Cerambycidae > Pogonocherus > Pogonocherus hispidulus. The sequence goes on along the minus strand of OZ004698.1, from coordinate 41,413,016 downwards.
AATAATAGTATGCGTCTAAATTCACACAATCAATTCTATCACATTACATTGTCTTGAATATGTTGACAATGTTTATCCTCTATCCACTGACTTATTAATTCACTAAAACCTGGACCTAAGCTAGCTCCTGACTGATTGAGAATTCAAACACTTCATGCCCAATGAGTTCAGAGCCGATTGAGAGCTCCTTTCGCTCTTTTTTTATCAAGTTGTACGTTGATAATTTATCAATGAACATTTGCTTGAACTACCTCACTGGCAACACTCCAATTCACATAGCTCGAAGCGGCATGACGTAATATGAACCTTTAGTGACATTTTGAATTGCTTCGTAGAAATTTCGAAATTTATTTTAATCAACAATAATTATATACATCACACGTTTGCAAGTAACCCATTTATCTGTACTATTTGTAGACAAATATTTTTAGAATATCAAATGGCTCAATCCATGGTCAAATTGATGAGAGTAGCTCCGTTCTAATAAAACGCCTTGAGCTCGGCCATCTCACTTCAGTATAGTTCTTTCTTAAGTACAAATATAGTGCAAGTACACTAAAATCCTTTGCGTTTTACATGAGTGCTGAAGTGAGACCCTAAACTGGTCGGTCCTGTCTCAACATCGTCGAAATTGGTACTGAATGTTGCTGGTACATCGGATCCTGGTCGTAGAGTTATAAGTTTAAATTTTGTAAAATCTAAAAACGGAATTTTGAAGCTCAGATTTTCGGTTCAGAGAGTCGGCTCGTAATTACGAGTCAGTGATGTTCAGAACACAAAGTAATAGCCTTTAAAAACCCTCTTCTTTTCTAGTGGTGGTGTTTACTGCAGTGACTAGCAGGCAGAACAATATGTTCATGTGACGATACTGCACTTTGTTTATTGCCATACAATATTGCAGTTCATCAAATGAACTTTAGTTTCACAAGTGAATACTCGTCCATGCACAACTAAGGGTACAAATGCAAGAACGTTTGAACGATATCAACATAATTACGCTTTACAAGACGCAGACCCTTGCTATTGGCTTTTATCTCATATAGCCAATTAAAAATTTATTTGAGCATGTTCACATTATGGGTAGTTTTATGAAGGTTTTGAGGTACTACCTACAGTAAAAGTTTTTCTGAAATTATAGTTGTACATATTTTTTAATATTATTTAGCACAGTCAAACTATATTATAAAATCTTATAGAAAATAAATAAATAAATAAAATGAATAAAGTAAATAACATAAATAAAATAAATAAACTAAATATAATAAATAAAATAAATAAAAATTATTAAAAATTAAAAATTAATTAAAATATATTTGTACTATTAGAGTACTATTAAATTAATAGTACTCTTAGAGCAACCAGTTTTTGAGCTAGTAGTGTAAGCTAATATAAAAACTACAGATAAGCACATAATCTGCTATTTCAATATTCTAATTAACAACTAATGCATTTGTATTGCTGCCATAAATCAGGGGAACACATAAACGTAGACGTAAAGCCTATGGTTCGTATATCATTATTTTATAGCCTTTCCAATCACAACATTTTTGTTGGAATTAATTCAATATACAAATAAAGATAGGCCGTTCACCTCGATATTGTTTTGTAATTATGGTTTAATTACTGAGATTATTTTCTCTTTTCCGCTAAAGAAATTTGTGTTTTAAGAGATCAGAAGACATGGTATTGATGAGATTTGAAACAAGCAAAATATATGGTCGATTCAAAGTTATTTTATGACCCCTTTTTGAATTATTAGTAAACAAAGTTTGGAGTAGACATTCGTTGACTCACTTCATTAAAAATGATTTCATCTTTCCTGAAAGGATTTACATGCTCTTTAAATTATAAAGTGAAAGTATTAAAAATATAATAAGCTCTTCCAAGGAAGTTTAACAACATTTTTCTAATGTTAGTCTGAATGATATGGCGGCCAAAAAACTTCCTAGGTTTTCGCTAATTATTTTTGCGTTCTTTCTGTAAAAGCGTTGATTGAATGAGACAAGACATGAAATTGTGTTTAATCAAAATTTATTGACGCACTATTTTAGAAAAAATTGACTCCTGATAATTGTTTACCATTATGATAGAAATACCAAATTTGGTGCGGAAATATGGAATACTGTCAGAGTCTAAACTAGTCAAAGACTAATGAGAGACTAATATCCACTCAACTTCTTATTAATTCTATTATTTATGAAATTTATTATGTTTTGGAACAAAAAATAAAGGTGTGAATAATTGATATAGAAATTTAACAAAAAGAAATTTCATACATTTTTCTCTTATATCTATTACAAAATTGGAAAAATGTCTAAAATATTATATGAACCCCTATATACCAAAACCAAATTTATATAGTCAATATGTGAGTTTGAAGACTACAAGAAAGAATTTCAGTTGGCAATACTGAAAGTAATTACCTTTTATGTTCGTTAATTCTTTTGTATGTTTTAGTATGTTTGTTGTCGAAAATAAATTTATTATGAGTCTCCAGGATATATCCGTTTTCATATCTCCATTATTTATATTATTATATTTTTTAGTTTTAAAACCTGTTTTTCCTTTAAGCTTGGCATAATGGTAGTTTCAAATATTGGGATGTAGATTCAATTTTAAAATTAAATTGCAAATTGACACTGTTAAAGTACATTAAGTAACGATCCGTAATTGGAAAGTACAACTTAAGTAATCCTAATATTTCTAATGCAAGACAGTGATAATTATATACCTAAAGTTCAACTTTTACCGATATTTTATCATGGATTCAAAATTATTTTGTAGATTATTGTAAATTTTTGTTTATCTCAAGGAATAACTTTTTGCTAACAACATAACAATACGTATTTAAATTATTTTTCATGAATGAAGAGAAATGGGTTTCACCTTGGCAGGAGACCTTTCATAGTTATTTATTAACAATTTTTTGACCCTCACCGTCGACGTGCTAAGAAGAAATTTAGCGATACTTTAAAACTAGTTGATGCCAGAGATGCATACAAAATTTCTTTTACAAAATCAACGATCGAAAGTTGATTATCAATATTACATTTAAACAGTAGTAACTCAGAATACTGCAGCTGAAATCACAGATGGAACCAATTGTTATAAGTAACAACAGTAACCAATAACAAATAAATGTTTTTCACAAAAAATGGATTAGATTACGTCAAAGATGTCCAAGACGTTTAGATGCATATGGAGGAAACAGTAATTATTGGTATTTTTGAATGTTACAATCCAAACAAAAAAAAATACTGTGTAGTAAAAGGTTACAAAGAATTGATAAAATAAACACAGTTAAGACATATAGAAACGTTTCTTTTTGTGAGGTGCTTTATATTTATATATTTGATGGCTCTCATACTTCCAGCTTCACACCCATCATCGTCTGTTTGTTATTTGTGTACATTTTTCTGTTTCTCCTTAACAAAAACAAAGTATGCGTTTAACTTTCGCACAAATCTTGTACATTAATTTACTAATTCCGTCGTAGCTGCAACATAAACAACATGTGGCGTTTGGCCTAAAATTTCCAACATCGCATACATTTTTTGCTGTAAACTGCGCATTTAAAAACAGCAAATATTAAAAGCTCCACTACTTCCATATCAAATTACAATCAAATGCCAGTCGGCAGTTCAGTGTGTTTGATTTTTTATGCAGAGGAGCTCGTTCAGTAAATCATTGCTCGGAGTGTTGTGCCTACCCGAAAAGCCGAGTTCGTTGAACCCTGACATCATCAGGTTAGTAGGTTAGTCGTATTCAGGACGTCGGAAAAAATCAAGTCTATTGCAACATCACCAGCAACGCCTTCTATATTCCCGCATTGGAGTTTCAGGTTTATCAACGATAAAACAAAAGCCAGCGTTCCTGCTATCTTGTATTTAATAATATGATAATAATAACTATTTCCTCCGCAATAGAAGTATCGAATATCGAATGACACACATCCGAGAGTAGTAGTGTTTCTTAAGAGAAGATAATAACAATTGTTTTAAAATACTCTCAGCACAATATAGAGTTTGTTGAACTCTTAAAATAATAATCAGTTTGAACGCTTTATCTGTTCTTTGTCAGCGTTTTCCCGATTGTCAACATCTAGCGAGATTTGAACTTAGTACTTACAGAACAGTGAACATTAATCAGCGATTTGTTTATTTGATACTATTGGCGTTAACATTAATAGTAGCTCTAGGCATCTTGTTTGTTTTCAATTGGGCGTTGACAGTTGTTATTGACTGTTATTATTTAATTTTAGGTTGTTAAATGCTATTAGTTAACCTAGGAGTAAATAAAATGTGTTAAGGTAGGATTGCAATTTGCATAATTTTATTGCTGAAGTTTTCGACCGAAATTAATTAAGTCACCTAAGCTAAAGTATCGATCCATTATTCAGTTGCTCTAGAATATTATTTTTTTTCCTTTTAGGCCAGTATGTACACCATCTTTTAAAATTATTTTGGAACATACAGGGTGATCCAGTGCAAAGGGGTGACCCAAATTTATATTTTTTAAAATGGAACACCCTGTATTGTAATTACTTATCCTTACTATCTTCGTTCTTCATCGCTACAGTTCTGAAATCTACATTTTCTGTACAGTGTTTTTCACAGGTGTAGTAATTTATGGATTTTCAAAGAGCTGAAACTCAATTACTTATTAAAGAGAATTATTATTATTATTATTATTATTATTATTATTATTAATTTTTTGAATGGAACACCCTCTATTTTTTGCCTTCATTGAAAAGGGCAGATAAATATTATCAACTTAAGTTTTGCATAACATATCTAAACGTAACAGTTTTTCAAAAAATCGAGGAAATTTCAGCTGTTTGAAAATTGATAAATTACTATTCCTACGAAAAACACTACAAAAATGCAGATTTCAGAAACGTAGCGATGAAGAACAAAGATACTACTGTGCGTCTGGAAAATATATTCCCTTATACATTGAAGAGATCACTTCTCGCTGTTTTTTTAGTGCGCTCCTATAAAAATTTTAAGATAACTTGGCAACGCCGCATCCAAATTTCAAAAATAGAACACCATGTTGCAGGTAAAAGAAAGGCGAATCGAAAACGATTGTTCACAAACGTTTTTCTTCGGAATTCAAACATGAGCAATAAACGAAAGTATCTTTAAAGTTCGTCATTAAAGGAAGATGTTTCTGGATCTAGACACCCTTACGCTTTTACCCGACTAAGGGCCGGTCTTTCCATCTCTTTATAAAATTACTTTGAACTAAAAGAAACTTAAAGTTAACAAGTTAATTTATCTGGCAGTTAAAGAATTGCGCCTTTCCAACACAATTTAACTGCTCTTTTGTAAAAAGACTGTTTAATGATATTGGCAATACTGATTAAATAAGAAAGTCTATATAATAAAGTGACACAGATGAAATGCGTCAATCATAATCAACAAAATATGTCAATTATGATAACATTACCTAGCTAAATATAACATACTGTGGCTATAACCAACTAAGTATAACTTTTTTTTAGTTCTAGTCGTTTCTGGGATCTCTAGTTTAAATTTAATTTTCAGAAGGGTAAAAATGTCTTTCCAGGATGATACAGTAAAAAGACTTGGAACCAAATTGTACAAGAATTTGAGGCCCTCACTAGTACAAATCGTAGGTAGCAGTTCAGTCCTCATTTCAAAATATGATTCAATAAAACATGTCATAAAATCTACCAAATACGTAGATATCATTTCTTTTTTATTATTAACCTGTTAGTGTGATACCGTAAATGTTGCTCGATTTTTTCTCGAACATTTAACACCGTTATTTTTGATACACCAAATCTCCTCATAAATTCTTCATCATCCCAGATGTTTAAATTGTCTATATGAGGCCTTACAGTATATATTTTTCGTTCGCGATTTGAAATATTTACCATGTTTATAATAATGTTTTCCATTATAAAAATATAATTTTTGACGTTTTATTAATCAAATTGTTTGCTAACACTCAAATTTGTAAAATTTCTGAGGTCAGAAATCTCTTTGTAACTACTTATAGGCCAGTGAAAGTGACCGATAAGTTAAAGAGCAGATAGAGAACTTTAAAGACAGGATTTAATTTAAAACACAGTGAAAAGACCCATTTTGTAGTTATAAGGAAGGTACATTTAAAAAGATGTTTATAAGGAGATGGAAAGACCGGCCCTAAGTTTCCCAATATTGAACAATCGAAACTGTTACATACCAAACTGTTTCCATTAATTTCCTAGCACACGTCACATTCGGTATTAATCATTCATGCAAATTCGTTAAGAAATCCACCGAACGATTGGTGGGGAATAAAAAATCGTTCTACAATTTACAATCAATAATTCCAAATCTGCATATGTCTATTAATTAAAACCAGTAGACCGTGCATGAATATATTCTGTGCTTTGTAAACAACGACAGACCCGTTTAGTACTAGGAGACCACCTCCGCGATTACATACATAATATATAACACTAAATTTGGTCGTGCCTGTATAAACATGGAGCTAAACGCTTTTTTTCGTATTACTCCCTATTTCGTTATCCACTATTCAATTTAAAACTAGATAGTTACATGCTCAGGTATTTGGGGTTAGGCAGTGGCGCACTGTAAAAGGTAAGGAAGAAAATGCGAAAATTTGTTAATTTTTCATCAACCTTAAGATGGCAGTAAAGACATAATCATATCAAATAGTTCCCACTCATGGAATAACGTGCAAATGTAGCGTTATGTTGTAGGAACAGTGGCGCACCCAGAGGGGGCAAGGAGCCATGCCCCCCCAAAATCTAAAAAAAAATACATGCAACCGCGCGTAGTTTTATTTATCTGAAAAACGGATTGCCAAGAACGACTTTGAAATGTTTCCAACAATAAACATTATATACTGATACTAAAATAACATTTAATTTAAAGTTAAAATGTTAGTCTTAAAATATTGTAATGGAACATATCAAACCATAATAATTTATTGAATAGTAATTTATGAATCGAGTTAAACAATTAATTTGGCGTTCCCAGGCCGCACTCCTCTATAATACAGTCAAAGGCAAAAAAACACTAAGGGCGATGCATTTTCTATCTCCTCACCCATTGTTGTCCAGGAAGGGGGACGGGTGATTGACGGGGTTTGTTGTATGATTTGCTGTTTATGATGTGAATCCCCAATTATCTGAAGCATTGCCCCCTCATATTTTTTCTGGGTGCGCCACTGTGTAGAAAACTGAATTTAGTTATTGAACTACAGTTTTGGTTAGTAGTTAGTAGATAGTAGTTAGTAAATATAAATAAATTAAACAGGAATAAATCGCAGGGTGAAATTTTAATGGATAACCCTCTACTTTACAGATTCAGGTATAGCGTTGTCTTTAATAAGAAAAAAGGAAACGAGAAAATCGCTTAATACCACAAATTCACTATGTTAAATTAACTATGTCATATAAAATGTTAGAAACACATTTATCTCTATGCTTTATTAACTTAAACTTGTTTATCTCTATAGGTAACTAGTAAATCTGGTATATATTCTAGTCTACCCTATAAAATTATGTACTTAGTTAACAATGTTTTCTTCTAAAATAATGGACTAAATTTCACATCATTGCCCTGTTACACCCACTTACTGCGGTCTTGAGTTTTAAAACAAAGCGTTACAGGAGCACTGACTTTAGCTAGACAAATTACTCTTGTAACAACTCTCATTAGTACTACATAGTTCTTTCACCTTGCGGTAATTTTTGTTAACTTTTCATCTAGATGCAACTCTTCCCTATACTTTTGTCGCATATTTATTTCACACCAGCTGTAGGTAATCATTGAAAAAATGAGCAGACAGTTTTGCTTACTTTATTATAAGAAAGAATAATAAATTTAATGTTTAACTATGAATAGCACGAATCTATTTCATATCCACCATCTGTAAACGCCTTATTTAAATCCTAAGGACTAAAACAAATTAAGCCAAAACAGCTATTCTCCTGGCTATATGCCCCGCCGAGCGCTAAATTACAAAGCAGAAATTCGCCGAGGCATTTACAGATAGGGGATATAAAGTAGATTCGTACTGTTCGTAGTTATGTACATCCTATCTGTCAAGTAGTAGAACTTGTTTCTACATATCGTTATTGTAAATTTAATGTTTTTAGCATTGTGATTCTCAAGACTATGCGCTAAAGAAAATTAATCAGAATATGCGTACCTATGTCAGAATTTTTCAAAAAATATGCACACTACGCAAATAGTTCGCATACATCTATGCATTACATATGCCCATTATAATAAAATTTTATATACACCTACGATTAAGTAACTTATTTCTTTGTAAAATTATGCATTATACCGGGTGTCAACGGATCTATTAGACAAGCCATAACTTCTAGAGTATTGGATGTATCAAAATGAGATTTGGTATAGGTAAATGGTAGAGGAAGAGGAGAGTTTTTGCATATTTTTCACGTTTAGGTTACTTCCGGTTTCACCGGAAATGGCTTCAATTTTGAATATTTAAATGGAACACCCTGTATATTTTTACATATTTCAATTTCTGAGACAATTTTGGACTAGAAAATGATATTTTAAAAAGTTTTTTCGCCTACTTGATTTTTTAGAGCCATTTTTAATATTGCATCTAGGTGGCCATGATTGAGCGCAAACTAATCTGAAGGCCTTAGATGATGTCAGAAAAATGTAATCGCAAAGTTTTAGTGATTAGTATGATAGATAGGAATGAGACAAGTTGGCAAAATTACTTTTTTATATCTAACTATTTTTTTTCAAATGGCAACACTTTTTAGACAAGCACTTTTCAAAAAGGGATTTTTTTTGCGAATCCAACGATACTAAATTCATTGTGATTGGATTAAAAATAAGTTCATAAAATACATTTACTTCAATGAAGTTTTTAATAAATTCGTATACGAGTATTATACTTTAAAAGTTTTAATGCCATTTTCTAGTCGAAAATTGTCTCAGAAATTCAAATATGTAAAAATATTCAGGGTGTTCCATTTAAAAATTCAAAATTGAAGCCATTTCCGGTGAAACCGGAAGTAACCTAAACGTGAAAAATATGCAAAAACTTTCCTCTTTCTCTACCATTTACCTATACCAAATCTAATTTTGATACATCCAATTCTCTAGAAGTTATGGCTTGTCTAATAGATCCGTTGACACCCGGTATATGTATGATACTCATATATGATACTCGTTACATGCATGATATATGTATTAAATATCTATATTTGGTACACATATACCTACATTTGGTTTTTTGGTACAGAAATGTCGTAATTTTTTGGTTTAAGGGCGCGTTTGTGCTCCCTTGTCGATGAAGCAGACAAAAGATAAATTAAACGACTTCAGTGTGAACTTAGAGAACCGAAACGTGCATTTTGCATTAGAAATACAATCGGCCAAACAGATTGTAACATTGTAACATTCAAAAACTGTACTGATCGACTGCAATTTAGGGATTTTTATGTTGCACGTCACAAATTTAGTAGCCTTATGTGAAGCAGCGAATGTGTCCCATTATTAAATTTATAATTTCCAATGAATAATTAGGCCATGCAGTTTCCAATTCGTTTTTGCTGTCCTTAAAATAGTTAAGCTCTGTCCTCTGCAGTAACGCACTAAACACAAAATAGCCCTGAATAATTTAGTAAGTTTTTGACAGGAGTGTCATCTAGCAGCAACTTACTGAAACTATTACGCAATTATGTCCAAAGAGAAGAGATCTTCTTTGTTGTTAATTTACTTTCTCGCATTTTTTCTTAGTTTATATACTTTAAACAATTGGCTCATTAAGAACGCCGAGACTAATAACACTTTCACCTTGTACGTGAATAATTACTTAACTAAACGTTTTTATATTGTTGTCTAAGCCATATATATGTAGCAAGAAATTAGTGTACAGTAATATATTAAAACATATATCCAACTATTTGACATTGACATTTGGATATCTTCAACTCATGTAGCGCTAACCTTAGTCATACAATTTCTCTATGTGCTTCTGGGTGCTGTAAACATCTATTTAGGTTTACAATCAGACTAAGTATACTCGTATTACTGACACTCGTTGGTTATTTACAGTTACCACCAACTAATGTTCCAAATTCTTAATACCTGACCCTTGAAAATAGTTATTCCAATCAAGGAATTTGATACCTACCCAGTCCATTGTCATCATGTCGAAAGTAAAGTAAAGCACAGGAAATTTAAAATAACATAATGCAATTGGATTATCTAATAATTCAATTATTTCCATTCCATCCGTGTTTCTTGCTATTTTCCAAAATATCATGTCTTCCCAAACTGTCGTTGCAAAAATAGTAGGTAGCAGACAGTGACCGTTTTAACAATAAAACATCTACTGAGGTTTGCAAACCCACGTTGAAAACTCAAGTGGGGCCAATGTTTCTTTAATAGTTTACATCTTCTCTGCAATTATTTTGATGATTACTCAACTATAAATGTCGGTGTCAATGATTTTATCATACCAAATTGAACTGGAAACCAGGATAACATTATTTTAAGGTAACTATACTTTATTGAAGGGTCTGATAAAGTTTAGATAATTGGATATTAGTTCAGTTGATATCACTTAATCTAGTTTTTGTGTATGTTTTTTACATTATTATTTACTTTTACGCAAGCAAAAGTAGCTAGTATATAAATAAGAAAACATAAGACTATGAGAATCCAGTAAACAATATCTCAGTTTTATGTATCATTTTGTTAGTTTATGGTTCCAAAACATATTTTAAATTTGTTTAAATACACCATTTGTATCAATTTACCTCATAACATTATCTGGAGTAGGAATGGTGTATATACTACTATTCTAGACTGATTGCTTATCTATAACCAATTAACAGTCCACATGGTTCTTCACCATCACAGATGTTAGAGTTGAGGAAAACAGTTTAAATATTCAGTCGTGCGTGAGACCCAGTAGTGTGCACATCTCTCTTTCAGCTTGTGAGTGATAGTCTGATGAGGTAGTGCGCGAAACGTTAGTAAGCCGTCCGGTACTGCCTGGTGGTCAGTGTTAAGAGGATGACAAGACCACAACACCTGAAAGACGGTTTTCAGTACCTTGTGCCTTATAGTTGCAATGCTATAAATTGGCCCCACCACACCTGGTATGCTATTTAGTTCGTTCAGGTATCTTTTTTTAACAGTAACATGTTTATCAATTTTGCAACACACTGTATAGTATTAGTACTGTAATGCAGTAGTTGATTACTTGATAATGTTTGGTTTTCAATGCTGAATATTCATTATATAATAAGGAGAATACCATTTATCTTATCACTATACTGTTCCTTACGAATTGCACAAACCTACCTACCTAACATTTATTTAAAATACATGACGCAAGGGCTTTAATATTTAGTTATTTATAGTTGAATTTAGCAGCCAATTTATGGTTATTTGAGGATTATTTGTACTGACTTCAAATGTTTGAAACTGTTAACATGTCGTAAATTGTGCGTTTTTTATGTGATAGGAAGAACGGTTACAACTATTCAATTTCAAAAATGAGGGTTAGATACTTAATTTTATAATGATTTTAGTCACCATGCTACAGTCCACCTACCTACCATGCATAATGATAACGAATAGCATCATTTTGTACTAAAATAATAATTGGTGTAAGCAATGCATTCTTCAAAATGTGTTACAACTGTTCAATTTCAAAAGTCAGGGTTAGATTCTTTATCCTTATAATCACAATGTTTTTGTTTACTGCTGTCGGCATCTTTTAGCATTTTTTTCCATATAGCGTTATGCCAAACTCTATGATGCCTTCAAACAAACAAACTAATTATGAAATTTGCAGTGATGACAAAATTGATCTCAATTTATTTTTTTGGTATGCATGCATATTGTAATGACATTTTAATAACTGTTGTCGATTCCTAGATATATGAAGATAAATTATTTTGGAACTGGTTCAAAAATGCATTACTTAGAAGAACAACTGGAAGCAACATAATTGTTTTGTTTTTTCGGTAACTCTAAGTGGTAATTTCAGAGGTTTCCTTCCAAATTCTGCCTATTATTGTAACAGATCTGTTACTGACATGGTAACATGTCAAAACAAGTATCATAAGTTGTTTTTCTATGAAATCTCATACACAATGTTCTGTCTTCTATTGTGACTTAAATTTCTCCTTACAAAAGTTTGAAAATTTCTGAAATCTATTTAGTTCAAATGTATTAAATTACTCATTTCAATTTCTCATATGCGTGAGCGTGGATTTACTTGCTCCCGGAACATACGTACTTGTCTTTTCATTTGCATATTAATATTTTGTCTATATTATGAGTGGTACTCTATTCTGTACAAACCAGTCTTTTTACTTGAATTTAGCAAGTTTATACCTAATACCTAGTGTATTCGATTTAATCCCGATATAAGTTAATCATGTATAATTAAATTATTAGTACTCGTGCAAGTTATTAAATTCCTGTCAATATTCATCACTCCTCATAGGGAATTTTTATGGTTGACAAACTGCCTATCAATGTAATCATATTATAATTTTAAATTTTCCTAAAATATAACTTTTTTTATTAATTTTTAGCACACTTTTGCTACCTTTTTATTTTCTTCGATTATACAATATATAATATTATTATTATATAATATTATACCATTATAAATTTGTTTGATTATTTTAAATTATTATTAATAATTACCTATTATAATTATCAGTTCTTGAAGATTTGTTCAGCTTCCTGAGTGTACTCCAGTAGAACTTGTTTATTTTATTTTGATTGTTTTCATTAACCTTGTAATGGTGTACAATCTTTGCAAGATTAAATTAAGACAGTTTAGCAGTATATTGTGCAAATAAAGTGTGAAGAATTGTTAATATAGCATCCCCCAAGGCATCTCCAAGTATTTTTCTGTGTTCCGGTGGTGGCAGTGGTGTAGTAGTTATATGTAGTGCGTTGCACTGCGAGTTCACGAGAGGTCAACTAGGGTCACGTGACCCCTCATCGATCCCTAGACTAACATCAGACTACACCTACCAAAAAATATAGGAATTACGTAATCAAGTAGCGCTCCCGCCGTGAGCTGTCGCTCATTCTTGCAATACTTGTTAACTGACTCATTTGCATAAGTTTGTCTCGCCCGGAAAAATTGTGGGTCGTGCAACGAAGACTTCTAGAGGATACCAAATATGTTAATATTGTTTATAATGGTAGACTTAATTGTAAACAAATGAGTAAGTTACATAATGCATATTAATGTAAGCGTCTAGATTTATGGAAATCTTCCTAAAGCGTTCGATAAATGGGTTTTGTTTTGTAGTGCTGTTTTGATTTTTGTTCAAATTTGTACTTTTAGCGAATACATTTAATACAATTTAAAAATAATATTTTGAATTTTCGTCATCTTCTCATATATTAATATCATAATTATTCTAAAATGAAACCGTGGGGCACTGTTCCCTTTAAAAATAAAGTTATGATGTGTGATGTTTTATGTTAAAATAAAAGTCATGATCAACGTCCACTTATTAGTTAATTTTCCAATGCAGTAACAGCCTCGTGTCTAGCAATAATGCAGTAACAGGATGATTCACACATCCACGGGATGAGCCACATCCTTCATCGAGACCAACCACGGACACTGATCGGTCTCGCACTTAGTAGAATAAGATGAACACAGAATAAGTGCGAAACTGGTCAGTGTCTGGTGGTTAGTTTCGATGAAGGCGATGAAGGTATCGAACGTAGCGATTCCTATGGAGATGCCGGAGTTGCAATGCCAGTTGGGGCATATTGCCCATGGGTTAGTTGTTTTCGGCATCTCCTTCAAATAAAGAAGTAGAATTGTCTTCCTCAAAAACAATGGAGGTTACTACTATAATAGCACTTGCGGAAAAGCAGGTGGATATCTGTCTGTAAGTTTGACAATAATTGTCAGACGGATAGTAGCAAAGACCAAAAGAGGAAACTATTGTGTGTTTCTCACCACTACATATTGTATACTCGTATTTTCACGAATATACGTACTCTAAAATAGGATTTAATGGGTGTATTCCTAATAGTAAAACCGATATGTGTAAGGCCATAAAAATAAAATGTTAGGGAGAGTATTGAAAAGTTTTCACCGAGGGCTTCACATAACTTATGTTTATAGTAAATTAATTTACTTCGAGTTTAGTCTAGCTTTCGAATTTTCATTTCTATTTTTCCACCTTTAAAAACACATTTCATTACATCGTGGACATTCTCAAATAAGTCAGATAAGGACCAATTCTTATCGAATCCTATACAATTTTTATATTGATTCCAATTTTAGACTGAGTAATTTGAAATTACAATTTTTTTAGAAATAAATTTATTATGGATTTCCTTGTATCTCTCTATCCAGCTATATAGAATGGTGTATTTAAAGAACGGGGACTTCTTCGAAAACCTATACTACACATACTATAATTAAGTGTAAATTATTTTTGCTGCAGCTGTATGTAATAATTATAACAATATATTTTTTGTTTAATGTCAAAAAAATATACCTACGAAGAATTACATAATAATATATTTACGTATGTAAATATTTTGTTAAATATGTAATTTTACAGCGGCGTAGACAAACAATTATATGAAAATTGTATTATAAGAGAAATTCCTTAAACTCGCTAAAAAATATATTCCTGATTCACATAAATATCTTTCTCAGAGAGATTAGCCATGAATACACTCATTCAGGTCATAGGCATTCGTGTACTTGTATTCCGAGACGCCTAGTATATTCATGTTGAACATTCTATGCACATCTTGGTGTAATTTGTAATATGTGTTGTACTATTTTGGGCTCTAAGACGCTAAATAGTTAACCTCTATTTCCAATATTTGGACATCATATCGGTTTGATTGTATGAGGTCATCATAAAGTAAGGAGTATACTTTATATAGAATTTTAAGAAATCAAGAAAGTAGCAAAAAGTAAATGGAATCTATAGTTGCTTCAATAGGTAATTGGATTTTACTGTATCTATGGAAAACAAAAGAGTGGTCGTGTCAACTGCTGATACAAGTATCATTGCGATTTAGAGAATTGTCCTCAAAATAAAACTCACGTAAACGTAAATTGAAATGATTTAAACTTTAATAACATTTATCTACAAACAAGAACTGGTTTAGTAAAAAAATTGGTGTTTAGAACACGACCAGCAACACTGGAAGAATTAAAAGACTCTATGAGGGAGCAAATTGCTGCAATTCAATCAGAAATACTGAATAAAGCTGTGTACAATTTGGAGGAACGTTGTTGGTGATTGCACAGCAGCAAAATCGACGACATACCGAACATTTGCGTTAACCACTGTTGGACATAAGAAATCCCATTGTTTAAGCATCCGAATTTCTTTCACATCCAGTTATTAACTTAATATGTTAAAAATACGTAATAAGCTGCAATATATCCCTTACTTTATGATAAACTTGTATGTGTTTTTAAGTAACCATCGCCGTTGCTATATGCGGCATCCTTCAGTTGTTATTATATTTCGTAGACACCGGATTACCCGCCGGCAATAAGTATGTTCTAGTGTAGGTTGATATCTACGAACTTTACTTAAAATAATGGGTATGGTTTTTTTGGAACCCGATCGTTAGTACTTTGCAGTTGTAACATTTTGATAAATATAGTATTTGTTTGATGTCAAATCACAGTAATGTTCTTCTAAAACCCTCTTTCTGCCATATTTTTTATAAAAAGACTGCTTGATATATCTCTTGACATTTTGACTGCCGGCAGTACATGTGGATTTGAGACTTGGGTATCATTACGGAACTCTACACTCTACACTACTCTACTACAAAATTATTTCGCTTACAATACTTAATCGCTTAAAAAGCTAAAAGGTAGGCGGTAAAAAAAAATTACAAGAAATTTACAATCCCGGAGAAAATCTGTAAAAAGTGACACTATTTTTATAAAGGAGTCTTCAGATACACAAATACAATGACAACAAATATAAGATATACCGAAATCGATTGTAATATGGCAGTTAACATTTGTTGGATAACAAATATAGTGTGTAACACCAAAGATAATTTTTTTAAATGGTATATAACCATTTAAAAAAATTATCTATGGTGTTCCTTCAAAGGTGAATCACCCCGTACAGGCAAAACTATTTTCAACATTTTCTTCTAAAAGAAAGGCGGAGGAGAATCGAGATTTCCTCTTTTTGTGATAAAGTAAAGTAAACCTGATTGTTATACAGACTTTTTTAGCTTGTCACTTGGCACTTTACACAAAAATTAGTAACAATTTGACTGTCAGAATATCATGTCTTGAATAATATGCAACCGTTTTGAAATTACTATATTTCTTAAATTTT
Source organism: Pogonocherus hispidulus (assembly GCA_963924545.1). Taxonomy (NCBI): domain Eukaryota; kingdom Metazoa; phylum Arthropoda; class Insecta; order Coleoptera; family Cerambycidae; genus Pogonocherus; species Pogonocherus hispidulus. Next base: position 41,396,647 of record OZ004698.1, on the reverse strand, counting down.
CTCTCTTGTTTCAGGGTAGAGACAACAACAGTAAACTTTCCATGTCTAATCACCGACCAGCGACCTTTGCCGGTTCACCTGGCCTTCCGGGGCATCACAGTCAGCGCTGGCAGCCGACCCATCCTGCAGGATATCGATGGCCTCGTCAGGCCGGGCCAGATCTTGGCCGTCATGGGACCGAGTGGGTGCGGGAAGACGACGCTTCTGAACGCTCTCAGCGGCCGGTTGAGGTTGGACTCCGGTCAAATCTTCCTCAACAGGTCTGTAATGAAAGTTATGCCACACATTAATGCGAAATATTCGTAGCGGCAGCGTAACGAGAAATAATCGCTATGCCTGCGAATATTCGTGTTAGTGTGTGGGAAACATTATTGTAAATTTACGTAATTTGTGAGTCACTTTTCGTTATACTGGAGGTGGATACCAACCTCCTTAATTCAAATGGAACAATCATTGCATTTTTTAATCCCTAAATAATTTGAATATAATTTTATTCAGGATTCCTAATAAGAGTCTTTAAAAGCAGATTCTCCTAAACTGGACAGTTTTGAGATATTTAACTCTGTTGAAAAGAATGTAAGGTTTCAAATTTTAAAATCAAGTCACCAAGAAAAATATTACTTAGTATCCTTAAAGGTCCATTCACTGTATACTTGACAGACATGAATTAGGGGTCGTGTTGAGAGGTTGGGTAGCCGATGGGTGAAGACTTACATATTCCCACTATCGAATTATTTAGATATCTGAGGTGCACGTAAAGCCGAAGTAAAAAGGCACATGGAAATAAAGTTAGCCCTCATTGCAAGGGTACCGGATTTGTCTTATAAGTGCAACAAAATTTCTTTTCTTTTTCTTTCAATACTTTTTTACTAAAAGTCGCTAGTTTTTTTATAATTAGACACGAAACGAACGCCGATTTTGGGCTTATTTTGGACTAGAGAATGGACTCTTAATATAAAATGTCCGATTCCGTAATGTTGATAACAAATTTTAGAAAATTTCAAAAGTTTTTTAAATATCAACCTCATTTAATTATTCTAACTTTCTTCCATTTAATGCGTCTCAAAAAAATAACGGAATTATATGTAAAATTTGCTAACCAAAAGTGAACCCTTTTTAAGATTTGAGGATACCCGCTTGTGAACGACCAAACTCTCCAGGCGCCTCTTTAACTGACCTATATTTAATATTTCGCAGCTTTTCTATGAAATGTACTATGCTGGATGAACTTTTTATGATGCATGAAATCTTTACAATAATTATTGTAGTTTAGCAGTTTTTGCTGTCACTTTTTAATATCTAAGTGATTCAGGAGTTCCAGGGTAAATTTCTAAAGATAGATAAAGATAGATAAAGATAGATAGTTCCTAAATTTTTAAAGGTAGACTTAAAATATATAGTTTCTTTAGTAGCTACACACTGTTATTCTACCAAAACTATTGCGGTTATCTACGCGTATGAAGTTTGGTCGTTTCATATTGCGTCAACTTATCGGAACATTACATAATGCGACTCTTTATAGGGATCCACTTTGCAAGAGGTGGAAGAGGAAGATCTGCTACGTCCTCCAGCAAGACATATTCTTCCCGGACTTATCTTTAAGGCAGACTTTAGAGTACACGGCAAGACTGAGATTACCTGAAACAATGAGCCATTCTCAAAAGATGCAGTATGTGGACCACATAATCGACGTCCTGGAGTTAGGCAACTGCCAGGACACCATAATCGGGGATTACATGAAGCGAGGACTGAGCGGCGGAGAGAAGAAGAGGGCGAATATCGCGTGCGAACTGTTAACTAATCCATCACTCATGCTGCTTGATGTGAGTACTGAAATACAATTTATAGGATTAGAATCTCCTTTATATCTAATGTTCTAAGTATATTAGCCTTTTGATTGTTCTAATAAATGAAAATAGAGTCCGGGTAAATTGATTACAGCGTGACAAGGTGTTGTTCAGGCGCTGGTGGCTTTTTCAGTTTTCCATTTCCAGTTTTTCTGAGATTTTGCTGATATTTTTAATATCCGCGCCATTGTTCCACTTCAAGCTTCGTCGCGGTAGGACACTTTAGACTCTACTTTACGGATAGAGGAAATGGCATTAAGCACTACACATGCCTTTCACTTATCAAAAAGGTACTACTAGGAATTTAACCTAATGAAACTTAACTAATTAAAGTATAATAAAACTAATAAATGCGAAACACATGACAATCGAACGAGACAGCTTCATAGTTGATTATTTTATTATAATATGAAAGCCCCTAATTACCTTAAAATGCTCCAGAATTTCCGTAAAAATGTCCCATCGACAAATGCTCTTAGATACGCTTATTGCTAGGAACCAAAATGGTGGCCATCAATGATTACTGATTAGTAAGAACTTATTCTCGCTTAGAAAAGTTGAAGCGTTTTACTTAATTACCTTACTAATTTTACACCCCCAACTAATTTTCAATAATTTAATAACTCGATAAAATAGCCGGTAATAAATCAAATACAAAATATTGTACTCAATATGGGTTTAATTTTATTAGTAAAATAAATAATTGAACATATCACGTTTCCACCAAAAGGTTGAATACATACTCTTTCCTATGTGATCACAGAAATAATGTCCATATTTCATGTAGTATGTTTTCTTTACGACACTCAGTACTCCGACTCAATGTACTAATAATAATATTTAGTGCCTTATTTATGGCAGCTTGCATCGTAGTTTTCGTATGGACGAGTTTTTTTCCAAGAGATATAGATGAAGATCAACTCTTCCATGCATAAATTTCCTTCCGACTCCACTCTAGAACTACTTATAATGAAGAAATTGTTGCAGAAGCCAGTTTTAAGAAACATTAGTTTATTTTCTTCCGCAAAGTGGAACTCCCATTACTCCCATTCTGTACGTGGGAGACTTATCGAACTTCATCCATTAGGAATTTTTTTTTAAATACCCCTTGAAGGGTATTTTGCTGCTATTACAATATGATCATAGGGGGTCAATGGGGGATCAATGAGTAATTTGGTTCTTTCCTAATTTAACTAAAGTTGAAAATCTTAGAGCTAAGGTCTTACTCACTAGTGTACCTTAGAGTCTGGTAACTTAATTACACTAAAACTAACGTGTAACACTAACCGCACAATACTCTGCTTTTATACTGATATAATCAGTTCACTAACTCAAAGGGCTTAACCCTCTTGAGCCTTCTTACTATGTTAATGTTGTCGAGGAGCTGGATGGCCTCGATGTTCACATGTTGATGGAGTCGTTGTTCGTGAGTCCTTGCAAATTTGGTAACTGTCTGCTCTACAGTGTCCATCTGAAGATCTCGATGAAGGTCGCTGTTTTTGATGTACCAAGACGCTTTGACGTTGCTCCGCAGTACTTTGTTCTGAAATCTTTGAATGTTTAGTCTTACTGGCACAGCTCCAGAGCTGTATTCCATAGGTGCATACTGGCTTGAGGATTTATTTATATAACAGTATTTTGTTGTAAGTTGATAAGCAGAAGTGTCTACCTAGTAGCCAGTACATTTTCTTATATCTGATGAGTTTTTCTCTTTTCTTTTTAACATGGACTTTCCAGCGAAGTCCTGCGTCTAATGTGATGCCTAAATATTTCGCTGAGTTTGCATATTAGGAAATTTTAAATATATTGGGGTATATGCTAGAGCAAATAACATGAAATTGTTATATAACGTGACTCTGTTGCCGCTAAGGTAGACGGATTCCTATTGGCTGGTACCTGCTAGTGATAACGTGCATCTTATTATATCAAATTCCACGTATTCTTCTCTATCATAACCCCCTTTATCGAAGACGCCAAATAACTTTTATATATCAAGATGCCAAATGTTTTCTAAAGTATAAGAAATTTACGGCATAGTCATTAACCAAAAATTCTTCTAAGAATACTAAAACTACAAACAAGTGTGGTCAATGTGGTATCAAGACAAACTTTCTTACTTATAAAAGAGACGCTCAAACGTTTAAAGAAAACAAGGAGATAATCAAACAATTTTTCAATTATAGTTGAAGTATATTTTTAATTTGTTCTAAGTAAAAACTTCATTAAAAAACAGTAATAAAATGTAGTTTATTTATTACATGATTGCATTTATTACATTTAATACCTGTGTTTGAGACCTAAATTTTGAAAAATAAAGTGATTTTTCTTTGGGTCACCAATTTACGAGTAGTTACATATTTAGTTGTTAAAATTCTGCTTAGTTCTGCATACTAATTTAAAAGTACTCATATTAGCGATAGAGTGATAGCAATTCGCTTCGCACAAATTTCCCAGGAAACGAATTTTAGCTCAAACGTAGAACACATTTTTCATAATTCTGAAACAACGAAGACAAATTACTGCGGAGCCCGGTGTGTAACATGTAATAGGTTTTATTATAATTAAAGTTAGTGGTTACCCCGTGTTCGTTATAAAGTTTGCTGCTCTAAATTTATTAGCGATGCCTGAACTTGTTACCAGTTATACACGCGTTTTAATGTTAAGTTATTACTTGGCTTTATTAAAATTCAATACCTTGTTTTACAAGTTTATTACAGTGAAAAATATCTCTAAAAACAGTTTAATAAACGTCGTTCTTCTTTTCTTTATGTACACATAATCTTTACAAATGTATCTTTTCATATATGTATGAGGTTGGTTCGATACGTTACTTTGGTATTTGCTATGTAAATGTAGGTATTCATAAATTCCTAATGATTAATAATAAATTCACACATAAATATGTTTCCGTTCCTAAATTACAAGAAACGATGGTCCATTTTCTAATTTAATGGTTTGTATCCTATCTAATAGTAAAACTGTATAGGTATACAATTTGGGTCCACTATGGAATGGACCACTTGGGTCTACTATGGAATTTTTATATTTTACCTAGATGTTATTATTTTCCAGATGTTTAGTTTATAGTTTCTTGTGCTTCTAGGACAATGATAAAAAAGCAAAAAACCTGCGTTTTATTGAAAATATTATTGGCGATTCAAATTACCGATGAGGGCGCTGCAAATTGTAAACAAATATGGATGAAGACGAGTAAAAATTTTGCATTTCATATCACAGCATCTAGCAATTTAGCATTCAGCTGCCATAAGTATAGTTACTTCATGTGTTAGTTAGGGTGAAATAAAGGATAAAGAGTGGTAAAAGTAGTCAAACGTCCCATAAGTGCTTCATTGCTAATGAATTTTTTGGGTTGAAACAGATAGCCTAGTTTTTGTTTACTTACATTTTGGACTAAAAGTGATAAACTGTATGGTGATACCATATTAGTGCTTATAATGTTTAAATTAAAATATATCCTGCTTTTATAAGACTAATAATAGAAAAGTATAGACAGACAGCAACAAAGTGGTTATGTTGTGTAAATAAACGTATTCTCTGTTATTAAATTGTTACATGCCTTTTGGAGAAATGAATGAGAAACAGTTTCTTATACTAGGGCCAAACTTCTACCTATCTTCAATCTGAAACACATTTATTGACACATTTTGTGGAATGACACCTATAAACACGGCAGTTTGTGTTGTGCTGATTTCTTTTGAATGCCATTTTAAAATGTAAAAATAAAGATGTACAAATACTAACCACGTCGTTTTTAACTTTGTAATACCAAAAAATCAAAAGCACCACTAAATTATTACGTTAAACAAACCCAAATACGTGTGTGTTATTTATCATTATATCAGCAATAACCCTCCAAAAATTACCTTTTAAGTAGGTTCAAATATTTTCATGCAGAGGGCTCATTCATTTTTGGAATCGCCAATTTTAATTTGGGAGTGCAATGAAAATACCCGCATGTACGAGATAGTATGACATTAATTTATATGGCATGCAAATATACGCAGTGTATGTATATCAAAATGAGAAGCCCAGCACTAGACTTTTCGAAAATGTCTCAAAATGTGGGGAATATCTCGTTGACAGTTTTTCATTTTTGTTCAATTTCCTGTATAAAAAATACCACTTACTTTACTCTACTAATAATTTAATGTAGTCCAGTTGACCGTTCCATTGTCAAAGTAAGATAAAATATATACCCTTTCCGTGATAGATCAACGCCAACACACATTGCCTTTACTACAGATCGTGGCTACATTAATTTTGAATTGCAAATTATCAGAATATTTTAAAGTATAAAGGTGCGATGATGTGATGTGTCATCGCCATTACAATGAAATATTTTTCTTTCATTGTAAATATATAGGGCGTTTTATTTATAATCCTTCCAATTTTTTACGATTGTTATTTCGGTACAGGGATATTGTAACTCTGAAGTATGAATGTAATACTGTTATCCTTGGATAACAGTATTACAGGGAAATCATTAACTTTGTCACATCGTCCAGCATATAAGAGCTCTAATTTGTAACTTATTTTATGCTGGTTGTACCGGTTCTAACTAAAAAGCTATTATAGTTTAAAATATAAACAATGCAAACTAATTGACAGGAAATTAACGTAGTTTCATTAACTCTTTTATATCTGGTGTAGTAATCTGGATTGAAGTCTGAAAATTTGTAGACGCGATCAAGAATTATCAGAAGAAATAAATTAATGTGAGACAAAACTGTATGACAATGTCAAGATGAGAAAAATTAAAGATGTCTTTGGCATCAACCAGTTTGAATATCCTACTTGCGATTATCAAAATCTTTCACATTAGGTACCTACTTACCTATAGGAAATATAGAAAATTGCACGGGAAATTCTTCGTAGAATCGGAATATCAAAAGTAGGTACCTATTTCATTTACAATAATGAAGAGGGCCATTAATTGTTCTAGACACTATTTTCATTCGTTTAATTGAGATCATTTCAATAAACATTCTAAAATTAATACTGACGTAGTTTTCCACATAACACTAAAACACTAAACTACACTCGACGGGCGTTTCGCCACCAAGTTGGCATTATCTGGAGATGGTTAAAACTAATCCCATGCTAACATGGTGTTCTATTTATACCTAAACTATTTCTACGGTTCAGTGAATCGTTATTTACTAACCAATAAAACGGGCTCTATTGGATTGGCCCTCTGTCATTCATAGTATTTTTACACTTTGAAATTTCCAAACTCTCAAAAGCATCCAGCTGTCTGAAATTTGTTACATTCCTAATTATTCTTAAATTGCTACTATCTATTTTATGGTTGTTCTCAAACGCATGTTGGACGCGACACTAGACTTACCTGTTCTACCATATTTGAGATGAGCCATATGTTCCTTGAATCTAGTTTCAATTGATCTTGAAATTTGTCCAACATACTTTTGATTCACTGATCAGAAATAGTTTAGGTATAAATAGGACACAATGTTAGCATAGATTTAGGTTTAATCATCTCCAGATGATACCAACTTGGTTGAAGAAACGCGCATCGAGTGCAGTATAGTGTTTTGGTGTTATGTGGAAAACTACGTCAGTGTTATGTTCGCACCGAAGGTTACCCTTTTCAAGATCCTTAAACTACTTTCCCATTTCAATTAAGATTGCTTTTCCAGATACGGCCATTGGACCAAACGTCGCAAATCGACTTGTACCTACTAGTATTTAGACAATTTTCAATTAGTTTACAAAAATACGTATTTTACAGGAACCAACGTCGGGCTTAGACTCACATGCAGCCCATAGCTTGATGACGACGCTGAAACGGTACGCGGTGTCAGAGGGAAAAACCGTGGTTATAACGCTCCATCAGCCTTCATCGCAAATATTCCATCTTTGTGATAAATTGCTGCTCCTGTGTAATGGCCAGACAGCCTATTATGGTGATACATGCAAAGTTGTCGACTTCTTTAGCTCCGTCGGACTGAATATTATGCCCCATTATAATCCTGCGGATTTTATATGTAAGTTGAGTGTTTGAAATTTGCATTTCTTGTCCCTGGATGATTTATATATGTATCTATTTCACTGTCAACAACGAGGTCAATGAAAAATTAAAGTGAAATGGAATAGTAAATAATAATTCTTATGATTCAATTTTATATAATTTTTTTTAGCAGCTGGTTAATAAGTTAACCGGTTGAAAAATAAACAGCAAAATATTATCATATAAATAGTTACGAGGTAACACGTCTATAAATAAATTTTATATACAGAAAAGTTTCATTACAACAATAGGACAAAACTCCTAGTGCATACTGTAACAATCTTTTCAGTTCCACGTTACATTTTAACACTCAAAAGCCAATGATGTCCTGCAAAAAATTGTTAGGCATACTTTTTTCAAATCACACAACGATTTATCACTTTTATTTAAACAGAATAATTGAAAAGAAACTTCTAGTTCTTTTAGTTCAAAAATCTTTTCACTCCTTTCTTAAACAGCCTACCCTCTACGCGGTTTTTTCAAAGCAATTTTAGACAATGTACTTAATAGGTTTTCCAATCTTTATAAGTATACACAAAATTATGGTACATAATACCTCCCCAGTGTAGGACTGTTAATTACCAAAATATTTTAAACTTTATGTTAAGATGATATTGTTGCAAAATTTCCGTTTTATCATACTTTTCATTATGTACTTAACCCAAGTATTATTTTTCACAGTGGAACAAGTTAAAGGATCTTCAGAATTAAGACAAAAGATTGTATTGGCTGCTAAAGAATCAAGGAAAAATAAAGACTATCCAATTGAATTGAGTCAAGATTGTCAGTATATTTCAGATAAATATAATGACCATCCTAGTAAAATTGTACCTGCTTCACATGGGCCATATCCAAGCTTAGAACGTAAGTAATTCAAAGATATACTTATTGGATAGGTATCTAAGTGTTTAATAGATATATGTCAGAGCCTCAGAGGTGACTCACGTTTAGACTGTTAGGAAATACGGCAACACTATTGATCTTTCACAACTGACAAACACATTCTTATAATCTTATAATAAATAATTAATATATAATATATGGAATCATCGAGGAAAACTAATTACCTTTAAGGGGGCGCGGACATATATAGAAATTGAGGGAAAATGAAGACATTTTTACCCTCAGGGATCTTACAAGTTACGACATAAAATTAAGAACATTCTGAACACTGATATATACCTTTTATATACTTTCTTACTTTTTACTTTCAGAAGACACATTAAATTCAATGGAACCAGATGTTCGAAGGTTATGGCTAGATACACATTCACATGCCTCATCATCAGTGAGTTCAGAGACAAGCGACTCTGACTGTTACTTCTCATGGCCTACGAGCTTCTGGACACAGTTCAAAGTATTATCACAGAGGAATTTTCAAGAGGCAAGGCCCAGAATGTTATCAAAACTATACTGGGTGCAAACGTTAGGTTTAGGCATTTTGGCTGGATTACTTTGGTTTCAGTTAGACAGGAACGAGGATTCTCTTCATGATATTCAAGGGTGGATGTTCTTTTCTACCACATACTGGATGTTGTTCGCACATTTTGGAGCTCTTAGTTCTTGTAAGTATACTGTTTTTTTACACTACGCATATATTCTGAAATTGTGTGTATTTTTTATAGTTAAGTGATAAACAGCATTTTAAAGACAACTTTAATAAAATATAATCTTCAATAGGCCTCCGAAGTAGGTATACTAGGGGGGTTCTGGACCACCAACCCCATGTAAAAAGCCCATAAGAGCAAAACGTGGTAAAATTTGTTCCCAAATGAATGCGCAGACGCCCTTGAGTTAACTGCGCATATCTCCACGTCCCCCAGGAAATCAGATTGGGTGGGGCGGGTCCTTGGGTCACTTGACAGGGATAACGAGGATAACGAGGATAAATATATCCCCGTGAGGATATATTTATCCTCGTTATCCTCGTTAACAGTTAACTCAAGAGCGTCTGCGCATTCATTTGGGAACTAATTTTACCACGTTTTGCTCTTATGGGGTTTTACATGGGGTTTGTGGTCCAGAACCCCCCTAGTATACCTACTTTCAGATGATCGTAATTAAAGCCACTCATTTATATTCCTATTGACTGTTCTGAATAGTTTGCTGTTCTAAAAATATTTGATTCACTCAAATTTATTTGGAAGGCCCATTAGAGTTAACTTTTTTACTTGCATTTTAGTTCCACCAGAAAGAGAAGTAATAAACAAAGAAAGACAGTCAGGAGCTTATAGGCTATCAGCATATTATCTAGCGAAAATGATTGGGGAACTGCCACTAACAATTACTCTTCCAGCAGTTTATCATCTCATATCATATCCAATGTTAGGTAAGTTACGAAATAATTACTTATAAAATTACAGCTTACTACGTTATATTGTATGTGTTATATGCGGAAGACTAGATACTCTCAACCAGTGAATAGTATATGATTTCTAAATGTGTAATGATGGATCTCTCTCTACACACCAAGATATTTAGTATCACTATAAGAAACCAACAGTAATGAGTCCACAACTAACGGATACAAACCTATATAATGGAAACATTATATGTATAATAGTTTTATATCTAATGGAGACTAAGAAATCTGTTCTTTGTTTTTGAAAAACTTTAAGTGTTGTTAATTTTTTTGAAAATAAAAATTTACTTAAATAAAATTTTACTACTAAAAGACCTCAATTATAATTTGTCAAATTGTATCGATTTTGTAAAATTTATAATAATTCCTTCTTCATTATTTTTTCAGGGTTTCACTCACCTTTAGTATTCCTAACGTTGTTAGGTTTCTTACTACTAAATACAGTCGTAGCACAAAGTGTTGGTTTCTTCATCGGAGCGTGTTGTATGGATATGCAAGTGAGCATCACAATCAGCGCCCTTTACACGCTGGCAACTCAACTATTTGGTGGTTACCTAGCCACGAATATACCGTCTTGGCTTACGTGGATGCGATACATGTCTATGGTTCACTATGCTTACCAGAATATGCAAATTATTGAATTTGGAGAAGGCTTACCTATAAAGTAAGTATCAGAAAATTTACAATATGTTGCAAATATTGATTATATTTAAACACTTTGATATGATTCTTATTGACCAAATTGAAAAAAAAAAGAAATTATGGTATTATCCCATTTTTTAAGGATATATTAATTATTGTCAACGCCAATAAAATTTATATGTTTTAACATTTTAAAACTAGAAATGAGAGAAAATTGCTGTCGCGATTTTCATTCCCATTTTGCATCTATTATTTTATTGCAATATTATTTTTTTGAAAACACATATTAAAGAAATTTCGAATCTGGAATGATGATGTAATTTATACTAAACTATTTTTCTTAATATTTTGATGAATTGTAAGGATACTCTATTCTTGATGGCAAAACAAAATTTTTATGTGCTGAAAGTAGAATTTATTTTTCAGTAAACATTTTTATCAATTTTATCAATAGGGCAAAAAATATATTGCCGTCATAATTGTTGTAGCACATTAATATTGTAGATATTGTAGATATAAGCTAAAATGATGAATTTTACAGACTGCCAAAATGAACGAATTAATTCCAAACTTTACCTGCAGAAAGAATAAAAACTACGGACAATGAAACGGAATAAACTAATACACTAAACTAATACTAATACTAAACACTAATAAATAATTGGAATTAAAAAGTAAAAAAAAGTTTGCCTCCAGCGTGACTCAAACTCGCGAAATCAACATTACTACGTTTGAAATCTTACGACTATCCCATTGCGTTACCGCGCCACTTGTCAAATATTGACCCTGAGCATTTAAGTACGCAAAATGTACGTGTTAACCTGAAAAAATAATTTTTAACACTATTCTTATTGGAAAAGCATTTTGCCTCAGTATTTTGATAAACAAAAGTGTTTGGCAGTGAGTACTATCGATTCCGTTAGCAATATTTCTCATACGAAAATTACCTATCTGAAGTTTAATTAATTTGACAATTTTCATGGGAGGTGCTTGTCTCGTTAGTGCAATCTCACATCGGCAGATAAAATGAGAAAGAAGTTGAGACGGATGCGCCTCAAGATTTTCAAAGACGAAATAGACGTAGAAGGACTCGACGTACGGTTTCCGGTACGGAAAAAACCAATCTCACAGGATTAGAGAAAGGACGGAAGTTTCGCGTGAAGCGGTTCTCGAAGCCGTAAAAATTGGAAAAGGGGTCGACGGGGTCCCGTGAAAAGTCGGGATTTCGGCAGGCGTGACGGGGCCATTAGGCGCGAGGACAAACGCCGGTGCTAGCCGCATCTCTCTCGCGGAACAGCGATCGTCGAAAATTTTGCAGAGGTTTTTTGAAAATTCGTTTAAATTGGGAAAACGCGTAGGAAACGGCACGAAAATACCCCTACGCATTGGATATACTCGGAGGAGATAGCTTTGAAACTTTGTGGATTCGGCGACGGAATTTAGAGCGAGACAGAATCGACGCATTTTAATATATATGGATATTTTAATATTTTGAAATATATCAGTCAATATGTTTGTCAGATAGCAACACTGTGTCTACATTGAGATTTTCCTAGCATTATTTGAATGCTTTGAAATATATCTTCATATTTCCATTGTACTATGTTAATGTTCATCATTTTGAATCAACAATTCAACAAAAAGTTTGTGAAATATCTATTTATAATTTTTAAGAAATTAATTTAATTTATTAACAATTAAGTAAGGTGGTGGAAAGTTATTTAGAGTAGTTGTAATTGCTCTTGATATATCCTAAGGGTTTTTTGTTTATTTCAGATGCGCCGATCAATCGAAATTCAAGATCTGCTCCAACTTGACTCACATACCAGTATCATCCATATTAGAAGCCCAAGGAGCATATCTCCCTCTTTGGGCAAACACTATCGTCCTGCTGGCCTTCTTACTTGTCTTTCGAATATTAGGTTATATAGTTTTACGTTACTTTAAAGCCCCCAAGTGACCCTAAATATGTACTACCTATCTACAAAATGTGATAAATACAATAGATATTAGTCATATTGACGTGAATCAAAAATATTGCGCATTTCTAATAGATGTTACTATTTTATAGAAATTGTCTATTTAAATCGAGTACTGCCAAGTATCTTACCAATTTTTTTTTTTTTTTTTGTAAATCGATGTGTCTGCTGTGATTTTGTAAATAAACTTGTTTAGGTTGCCTGTAGATCATCTTCGATGTTGTCTGTAGATATCAGTGGGATGTTACCTTAGCTACCTCTGGAAGAAGTTGCAGTGAATTTTATTATTTCTCTGAAAGATATTTGTAACAAGTATTTGATTTAATTAGATGATTTTTACACTATAACTAACTATAATGGACAGTTGTGACTGCAGTAAAAATGAACAGGCTGTGCTTTAATCGTAACTATTCGTGTTAATTTTGTAATTTTAAGTTCTAGTGTGTAATTATTCATTCCAATCTGTTTCTGTAGTGAAGGATTTTGCCTATCGGCCATTTACAGAATTCTTCATAATGTAAACAGATTATGGCTTATTGTGTACAGGGTGCACTAAATGTATTGATTAAATATGTTTTTATAAAGAATAAAAGTCTGAAATATTGTATTGAAGGAGAAACTGAACGGTAAGAAAAGTTTTCAAAAGGCCACATTACACGTAGCTATACATTAAAATCACGTAAAAACCTTTTTTACCATTTGGTTTGAATGAAACAAAATTATCACCCTGTATATGTATTTCAGAGTGTAAAGAAAGTGTTACATGCACAGTGTGCCTTCGTTTTTAGTATTCGATGTGCCAAGTATCGCAACCAGCTAGGCTACTGCCAGATTTAAAAATGAAACCGATATGTATTATTAAGAATGTGCATTGAGGAGATGGAGTGATACCAAGCAAAGTGTAGCGTGGTGCTAAATATTTGTTTAGTCTATGCTACAAGGAAATTTATGAAAATACCACGAAATTTTTTGTGTAAGTTAAGTATAAGAATAGAAAGCTGCACCAATAGTGGCAGAAATTTGCAAGATAAAAAAGTGACCGAAAAATAATGTCGACTCATGGTATAAAATCTTTATATAAATAAAATATAATATATAAATATAAATATATAAATAAAACCTTTTTAGTAATTTTTTATTTAATACTGTTAGATGTGTTCTATTATCCATTCGAAAATGTATTGCATGCAGTGTGCACAGAGGGGAATTATTACATTGAAAATTTTTTCTGGGTGTGTTCATTTAACCAATTTCAATCCTTTGTTAACTTTCTTCGGCTCTGGTTTTACTTTTAGTTGACATACAATTGATAGATTTTGGGATATAAATTTAAATTTCAGGTAAAGTGTAGCCGCTCTGCCAATTTTTATATTAAGCAGAATGAAACAGTCTAATGGAATGGACACTGTGTAAAACTACATATTTCGGTTGTTTGGTAAAAAAACTGTCAAGACTGGGTATAACAAATTTTTAGCAGTGATTTTCTTAACAAAAGCACGAGTGAAACGATCAAGATGTTGAGAACTTTCATAAAACTTCTTGTAAGAAATTATTATTCCTGATTAAAAAGTTTATCGTAAACTGTCCTTAAAACTTTTTTTCTCTAAGAAAATTGGTAGCAACTGCATTTTAGTCTGATTTATTGTACAAGGTATATAATAATACTTTTTAAATATATACCTGCCTATAGAAACTTCTTAATATAATTACACATATAATTGTAACCACATATGTGGTTTACAATTAAAATTAAAAAAGACTTGCATGGTATCTGTAGGTAGCATTTCATAAATTTCCAAATACTCAATAAAATATTATGTTTAAATGTATATTTTTTATTGTATTATTTAGTTACATCACATGCATTTCTTATATTTAAGGATGTTTATTTTTGTTTATATTTAAGTTAATAAAAATAAATTACCTGAAATGTATGATTACCAATCAAGTGTTCATTCACTTAGTCAAAGTTATGCCCTCAAATCTTGTTATAGAACACATTTTTTATTTGTACAGATATAATATATTTATTAGTGTTCATAATTCTGACCAGAGGGTTGTATAAAACCATATAAATAAACTTTCTGCGAATATTTGCCTTTTCTTATTTTAGTTCATATTATATGAATTATGATTTTGGACCAAAAATGTTTATTATTTTTAATAAATAGTATCAGCTTATTTGTTGTGGAATAATGTCTATAAAAATGTTAATAACTTGTTACAAAATTTCCTTTCTATCACCTAAATTCTAGGAATATATTTATCATAAGTCTATGTAGGTAAAGCAAATCATATGAAATTGTAACCATTACCTACATTAAGGTATTGTTGGCAGAAAATGTTATGGAAGAGTAATATTATAAATTAAGTAGCTGATTTATATGACCAAAATTATACTGCCACTGAATTCTTAAGATGAATTATTAAATGCCAAGCTGTTGTTAAAAATAATAAAAATTGCAATGATTTGAGAGACTAAAATATCAAATGTTATCATATCATATGATGTTTATATTATAATCTCATACATCTATACTTCCATGTATGTGTATAATTTGTACAAAGACTCCTGTATGTATATCTTAAAGCTAGTCCTAGCTTCTCATTTTACTAGGAATTATTTATATAATTCAATAAAAATTTATTAATATAGAAGTATGTTTTATTTACTTTTAATATTCACTGGACTTTATAACATAAGTACCTACAGGAATAACCGCCTTCAGAAATCAGAATTTCAGTCAATTACGTTTTGGACTAACAATACTCCTGACTGAACACATGTTATCATCTTAGATGGTTGTCAGGAGCAAACAAGATTTAGACGAATACCCTCTTGACTCTACATCCTAATAGCATTGTGTAAATACATTATATACCTACTGGAAACAAGAATCCAAGCGGTGGACGTCATCAGATATAAAAGTAGTTATATGACGTTACAGTGCCAAAAATATTATCCAACAGTTTTTAATATGTTCAACCATTGATAGATGGCGGGGTTCATTAAAGGAAAATAGATTAACAAAGTCCATAAATAGATAGAAATTCCTTAAATTATTGTCTAGTACTTTGGAGCTAAAAAGGCGGTCTATGGCGTTATGTGTAATGTTGGTTGCATAGCGCATTGCTGTCTAGAAGCTTTGAGTGACCAAGTTATACAACTTGGTTCCTCAATGCTAGAAACTTATTTCACTTAAGAATATATATAGTCAAAATGGAGACCAAGGGAAAAATTTCAAATTTCAACCAATATTTTGTTTATTATATTTTCTTGTACATATTCCGAAGACAGAATGCTTTAAATTTGGTAAAATACTTCTAATGATTTACTTCAGGCTTATTATGGTCCACCCCATTTGGCAATGATGCCTTCAAAATAAGAGGTACGGTTGAATAGCCATAATGTATTTAAACAATGTTAATACAACACTTGTGCATTACAGATTTCTTCCATAATTGCTGCAAGCAATATTTCAATAGGTATTTCTTAAATCTGTACTTAGGTACAGGTTCCTTCTCAATTGGTATAAGAATGTTAATTCAAAAATACTTCCTGCACTTTCTGCGCTCCCAATAATGTACATGAATATTACAGATTCCTTTTAAATATTTTCCAGTAGCAATAACTTCAGTTCTACTTGTGTACAGATTCCTTCTCAATTCGTATAAGTAGCGTAATTCAAAAATACCTCCTGGACTTTCTGCTCTCCTTATAATGAAAATGAATATTACAGATTCCTTTTAAATAATTTCCAGTACCAATAACTTTACAAATAGCCTTCTACTTGTGTACAGATTCCTTGTCAATTCGTATAAGAAGCGTAATTCAAAAATACCTCCTGGACTTTCTGCGCTCCTAATAATGTACACGAATATTACAGATTCCTTTTAATTAATTTCCAGTAGCAATAACTTTACAACAGCCTTCTACTTGTGTACAGATTCCTTCTCAATTAGTATAAGAAGCGTAATTCAAAAATACCTCCTGGACTTTCTGCGCTCCTAATAATGTACATGAGTATTACAGATTCCTTTTAAATAATTTCCAGTAGCAATAACTTTACAACAGCCTTCTACTTGTGTACAGATTCCTTCTCAATTGGTATAGGAAACGTAATTCAAAAATACCTCCTGGACTTTCTGTACTCCTAATAATGTACATGATTATTGCAGATTCCTTTTAAATAATTTCCAGTAGCAATAACTTTACAATACCCTTCTACTTGTGTATAGATTCCTTCTCAATTCGTATAAGAAACGTAATTCAAAAATACCTCCTGGACTTTCTGCTCTCCTAATAATGAACATGAATATTACAGATTCCTTTTAAATAATTTCCAGTGGCAATAACTTTACAATACCCTTCTACTTGTGTATAGATTCCTTCTCAATTCGTATAAGAAACGTAATTCAAAAATATCTCCTGGACTTTCTGCTCTCCTAATAATGAACATGAATATTACAGATTTCTTTTAAATAATTTCCAGTAGCAATAACTTTACAATACCCTTCTACTTGTGTATAGATTCCTTCTCAATTCGTATAAGAAACGTAATTCAAAAATACCTCCTGGACTGGCCTGGCCTGGCATTCTACTTTTGTACAGATTCCTTCTCAATTCATATAAGAAGCGTAATTCAAAATACCTCCTGGTCTTTCTGCGCTCCTAATAATGTACATGAATATTACAGATGCCTTTTAAATAATTTCCAGTACCAATAACTTTACAAATAGCCTTCTACTTGTGTACATATTCCTTCTCAATTCGTAAAGAAGCGTAATTCAAAAATACCTCCTGAACTTTCTGCACTCCTAATAATGTACATGAGTATTACAGATTCCTTTTAAATAATTTTCAGTGGCAATAACTTCACATATAACAAAAATCAAGTTCTATGAACAAAATTTTGTGTAAATACTGTTCTACTCCTACTTCTCGGCTTTCTGCACTCCTGATACCAGTAAACAACTTTACATGTGCCGTTTTCAAATAATGTTCAGTGCATTCTTAAATAATTAAGGAAAGGATATTTAGATATCCTCTAGATACCTAATAGCCTTCTACTTTTGTACAGATTCCTTCTCAATTGGTTCAAGAAGCATAATTCAAAAATACCTCCTCGACTTTCTGCCCTCCTAATAATGTACATGAATATTACAGATTCCTTTTAAATAATTTCCAGTAGCAATAATTTTAGCCTTCTACTTGTGTACAGATTACTTCTCAATTCGTATAGGACGCGTAATTAAAAAACACCTTCTGAACTTTCTGCACTCCTAATAATGTACATGAATATTACAGATGCCTTTTAAAAATTTTTTATATTTATTAGCTATCTAGAGGATATTTACGTATCCTCTAGATAGCTAATAGCCTTCTACTTTTGTACAGATTCCTTCTCAATTGGTATAAGAAGCGTAATTCAAAAATACCTCCTGGACTTTCTGTACTCCTAATAATGTACATGATTATTGCAGATTCCTTTTAAATAATTTCCAGTAGCAATAACTTTACAATACCCTTCTACTTGTGTATAGATTTCTTCTCAATTCGTATAAGAAGCGTAATTCAAAAATAATACTAATAATAATACTTCACATACAGTAGCAATAACTTTACAATACCCTTCTACTTGTGTATAGATTCCTTCTCAATTCGTATAAGAAACGTAATTCAAAAATACCTCCTGGACTGGCCTGGCCTGGCATTCTACTTTTGTACAGATTCCTTCTCAATTCATATAAGAAGCTTAATTCAAAATACCTCCTGGTCTTTCTGCGCTCCTAATAATGTACATGAATATTACAGATGCCTTTTAAATAATTTCCAGTACCAATAACTTTACAAATAGCCTTCTACTTGTGTACATATTCCTTCTCAATTCGTAAAGAAGCGTAATTCAAAAATACCTCCTGAACTTTCTGCACTCCTAATAATGTACATGAGTATTACAGATTCCTTTTAAATAATTTCAGTGGCAATAACTTCACATATAACAAAAATCAAGTTCTATGAACAAAATTTTGTGTAAATACTGTTCTACTCCTACTTCTCGGCTTTCTGCACTCTTGATACTGGTAAACAACTTTATATGTTCCTTTTCAAATAATGTTCGGTGCATTACAGAATTTCTTCTTAAATAATTAAGGTAAGGATACTTATAGGTATACCTAATAGCCATCTACTTTTGTACAGGTTCCTTCTCAATTGGTTCAAGAAGCATAATTCAAAAATACCTCTTGGACTTTTTGCATTCCTAATAATGTATATGAATATTACAGATTCCGTTTAAACAATTTCCAGTGGCAATAACTTCACATACAAAAATCAAGTTCTATGAACAAAATTTTGTATAAATACTGCTTCTACTCCTACTTCTCGGCTTTCTGCACTCCTGATACCAGTAAACAACTTTATATGTGCCGTTTTCAAATAATGTTCAGTGCAGTCTTAAATAATTAAGGTAAGGATATTTAGATATCCTCTAGATACCTAATAGCCTTCTACTTTTGTACAGATTCCTTCTCAATTGGTTCAAGAAGCATAATTCAAAAATACCTCCTCGACTTTCTGCTCTCCTAATAATGTACATGAATATTACAGATTCCTTTTAAATAATTTCCAGTAGCAATAATTTTAGCCTTCTACTTGTGTACAGATTACTTCTCAATTCGTATAGGACACGTAATTAAAAAACACCTTCTGAACTTTCTGCACTCCTAATAATGTACATGAATATTACAGATGCCTTTTAAAAATTTTTTATATTTATTAGCTATCTAGAGGATATTTAGGTATCCTCTAGATAGCTAATAGCCTTCTACTTTTGTACAGATTCCTTCTCAATTGGTATAAGAAGCGTAATTCAAAAATACCTCCTGGGCTTTCTGCACTCCTAATAATGTACATGAATATTACAGATTTCTTTTAAATCATTTCCAGTGGCAATAACTTTACAATAGCCTTCTACTTTTGTACAGATTCCTTCTCAATTCGTATAAGAAGCGTAATTCATAAATACCTCCTGGACTTTCTGCACTCCTAGTAATTTACATGAATATTACAGATTCCTTTTAAAAAATTTCCAGCGGCAAAGTTTCAAGCAACATAAAACAAAATTTTAGACAAATATCGACCTCCCTTATATTTTACTCCTTATTATTAATATTTTCTCCACAATCACCTAATAAAAAAAGGAACAATTTTTTTTAAGTTTCTGTTTTAAAAACGCTTATAAGAGTAACATTTCAGACAAATATATCTACTTCTTCGAATTTATATGCTCCTGATAGAATGCACGTAAATTACATAACGTATTTAAACAATCTTATTAAAACACTTGTGCATTACAGATTTCTTCCATAATTACCGGCAGTAATATTTCAAGCACTTATTAATGGTGCACTTATTAACCTTCTGCACTCCTAATAAAATAACCGCTTTACAGATTTCTTCTTAAAGAGTCACAAATCAAACCAAAATTCGGAGATATTGACTCTTTAATTTCTGCACAATGGATCGAAATACGTGTTAATTATAGATTGCTTTTTCAATAAATAAATATCAGTAGTAATATTACGGACATATTCTTTCTAATACGATACACAAAATTTACAGCTTACTTCTTTATCACTTAAGCACCTTACAATATGCAATATTTTACAGATTACAGTTATAAAATATATATGTACATTACAGTTTCTTTCTTATAAATTTCAAATTAAAACCAGCTTCTCATTCTGCTCTACTCCTTCTCCACCTTCAATAAGCATAGATGCACATACCTGAACCTTCTAATTCTCCAATTGAATTAGAAGCATTTAAAACGAACTATTAAATATCGTAATATGCCAGGAGAAAAATTTCAGATAAATACCTCCTCGACTCTATGCACTCCTGATAGAAAGCACGTAAATCCAAATAGGTAATGTTTAAATATTTACCAACTCATCATTTTCTCCAGATACAGCTCCAACTTTCTGGTTATGTAAATTAGCCAACTTTGTAGGTGTGTATTTAAATAAATAGTCAAGTATGATAGAAAAACTTTTAGACAAATATCTCCTGGACGTTCTGAACTCCTAATACAATGCTTCAATAAAATAGGCACTTTAATATTGAAGATAGCTTCTTAACAAGCTACTAGTCGACATGTTGGTTCTAGTACCCAACTTTTAGTCCCCCGTTTTCAATCAACCTTTTACAGGTTCCTTCTTTATAAGTAAAGTATCAAGTTTAACCTTCTTTTTTTCCCGTCGAGTTCCTAATGGTGTTCCGTTCCGTTCCGTACATTGCAGATATCTTTTAATATAATTACCAAACGACATTTTTGCAGATACCTGCAACTATCTGCTCTACTAGTAAAATAAAACCTTTTTTACAGGTTGCTGTTAATCAAAAGTCCAGTACTATTAGGGTACACAAAAATATCTCTTCGAATTTCTGCTTTCCTTATAGAATACGAGAATAATATTACAGATGCGTTAAAATGCCAATGCAACTGGGTTCATTTACAAGATTTGAATACCTCGTAATACCTTCTTCGCTTTTAATTCACACATATATTCTTATAAAACTTAAGTTCTAAAAATCACTGTAACTTAAGTTCTAATCTGGTATAAATACCCAATGTTATCGACTTTCTGCATTCCTCATTCCGTTAAACACTTTCCCGTCATTCTGCACACCATATAGAAAAAATCGACATCGCTTCTATTACATATATATTACAGTCTTAAATATTTTTTTAGGGTAATTATACGGCTAGGATTTCTGATAGAATATATGAACACTACAGATTTTTTCTTAGATAATTGCCAGAAAATATATATCGTACGAATTTATTCCAGTTTTCTGATTTTGTAGGTACTCATGATAAAATAATCGCCCTGCCTTATAATCTTCACATTTTGTCTCCATAGACAATAACGAACAATACAGATTACATCACTGCTGTTTCCTTAAAAAAAAAAATCCATACAAACACTACATCGGATTTCTATACTTCTAATACTTGTTTCTATATATTACTGTTTATACATCCATCATTAATTAGTAAGGATGGGACACTGACAATTGAGTAGAGTGTGTGAATAGAAAAATTGTGTATATGGAAAAATTGACGAAATTACACCAATATTTTCAGTTAGGTACATCTTCCTTTATATGCTACAAAACCATTTGTTATTAATATACATTAAATATAAAAAGATGGTTATAAATTCGGTATCTAAATTTATCATGACCAACAACATAAGTACCTATGTCAAAAAAAAATCAGAATATTATCTATGGTTGATACCACTATAATAATAATATACAGGGTGTCCCGTTTTTAAACTTATAAACTTCAACCGGACATAAGGGTCACCATTTTAAGACAAAAGTTCCGATAACGTACCTTCTTGACGATTTTTTGACAATTTTTTATAGTCAATGAACATTTTTTTGACCCTTGATATTTTTCAATATCTCGAACAGTTTAGCAGATGTTGAGACTGTTTGATATTCTAGGTACTACCTAGGTATTATGAGTGAACTGTATATTTGAAATGATATATTATGATAATCAACAGCAGGGGGTGGCAAAGGAAGGTCAAGGATATGACAATTGCATAAATTAACAAAGTATTATTTGTGTTTTTAATCTAATAATTTGAACTGTGTAATAAATATTTTGTAGTAAAAATATTTGTATGTACAGAGAACTAAAGACAGAAACTGATCGAGGTTGAAAATTAGACTTGATTACAAAATATTTATTTCACAGTTAAAGTTCAAATTATTAGATTATAAACACAACCCTCCCAATTTTTTCTACAAACATTCAATTCTTTATATGCTTTTCTTCCCTCCGGTATGCTTCGCGAGATATTCATCTTTTTCTTTACCAAATAGTCTAAATATTCTGCTAAACCGTACGCGATATTGAAAATTATCAAGGGACAAAAAAATTTTCTATAAGAGTCCAAGTTATTATTGAAAAAGCGCCAATGACAGTACACAAAAAGGAATACCCAGTACAGCAAGTTTGATAAAACGCTGTCAGATATTATCCTTACACTGTTTCAAAGGTATGTAAAATTTTGAGTTAATATCTCTCTTTGTTCAAAAGATATTGGAAAAAATCTTATAAAAAAATAATTTTAACACTTCATAGCTCCTCTAGTAAGGGAGATATACAGAGGATATGTATATAGATACTTTTTTCTTAAAATTCTGTCCCCTATGCACTTATGAAGTGTGTCGGTTTAAAAATGGCACTCTATATATAAATAAGGTTCCTGATAGAATATTATGTATTATTATATAAATTACAGATTTCTTCTTAAATAATTACAAGGAAAAACATTTCGCTCCAGGACCGGTTATTATTTTACACCCGGTATACCACGTCTTCAAATAAGAGAAGGTACATAATAATTTTAGTTATTATAAAATTTAACTTTTCTTTTCTTGACCGTTAGAGATTTAACACAGCTTGTTTTTCTTTGAGGGCTTTGACGCGAGTCGCGTCAAAGCCCTCAAACAACATGTATGCAGCAAAATAACACAATAATCGTTTCAAACAATTTAAAATTATTATAATTTAGTTAGTTACAATACATGAAACATCCTATAAATAATCTCTGAAGATGGCCTAATAAAGCCGAAACGTCAGAAATATATATATGTGAGATTCAGCATTTCAGCCCGACATCACCGAACTTCAATATTGTCATAATAGTAGAGTCATTATTATTAATTTATGGTTTTGTTTATTAGAACCGCATGCTGGCGGTATTAATACGTGGTAACTGTGACGATTGATTCATTATTGAATAGAAACTTATACACTAAGCAAGACGTAATATACTGAGTTCTATAAAATTCTTAGTTTTTCTTGTAAAATATTAAAATATTTCAAAAGTTATCTTTCCATAACTTACATCAGAAGTGGGATTCACCTGCCGAAACAAATGTGGTAATAAAAAAAAAAACAAAAACAAAACCTGTGTAGTGCTACCTGTGATAATAATTTAAAATAAAACGTGAGTTGTGCTACCTGTGGTAATAATTAAAAATCGTGTGTGATACGTAAGTGTGAACCACAGTACTCAAATAACTAAACAATGCCTAAAAAGAAATCGACGCAACCAAAAGACACTCAAATGGAAAATTTAACTAAAGTGCTAGTAGACACTTTAAAAGAACTAAAAAGTTCACAAGGTCGTGATTTATTAAATTTTGCAGGACTTAAACTATGCGCAGATTTTCAAGGAACTCGTTTGTATCACAAGTACAAAGATATATACAGTAATTTCACTCTTCAAATTTTTTGTACAAAAGTTTTTAATGCGCATGTCTGCTCTTGGGTAGTATGCGCGTTGGTAGATATGTAGAAGGGGAAGAATGGGCCGGTGTACGCTATTTTATGGGCGTACATTTGCTTTACAGGTAATCAGCATACGTTTGTGTGTCTAGGCGTTTGTGTTTGTGATTTTGATAAGTGTTTTGTATCGTGCGTAACATGGCTACAAAATATTGTTTCATTTGTAAACGAAATTCTGACATAACATAACTTTTTGTTATAGGCCACCCTTTTGACTCTTCAAAAAATAATAATCCGGACCTGTGCGTGTCTCCCAAAAACGGTCACTAATGCGCATGATTGTGCCTGGGTAGTATGCGCAGTTGTCTTTTTGGGGGGTTAAAAAAACAAAACTTAAGGACACCAACATCAAAGAAATTTTGCCGAGTGAAATTACTGTATATATCTTTATACTTGTGTTTGTATCTTGATGAAACCAGTAATACAAAAATAATAAATAATTTCACATTGGAAATGATTACAACCTCTTTACAGGGTGACGAGCTTAATTGTTTATTGAATTTACTCAATAAATTTCAAACAAATATTACTACTGGCAATAATGTTAAAGCCATAACTTACATATATGTATAAAAAAATGTAACCTTTTTTATATGTAATTAAGTGACCTATATACCCAAGAAAAACAATCTGTGTTATTATAAAACTGATAATAAATATATTTACCTACAATATGAATGATTTGTATTTTTGTTATGCAACTCATACTCCACCCTCTCTACCTTCTGCAATCAAACCATCATTATCCACAGCAATTGCATAACACCTGCAGACCACCATTACCATGGGTACTTGCGTGGTTCTCTGTAAATGGAAAGTGAACCGACACTGGTAGAGGAACAGAAACGTAGGAGTTCATGGTCATTCTCCTAGAACTGTGTTGACGAAACAAACAATAATTTCAAACTTGTGTGTGATGTGGTGCATGTTGAAATGGATATTTTCTTATTTACTTAAGGTAAGTAAACACACGATTTTTTTACAAGCAGTAGGTGCTTTGTAGATGCAAATTCAAACATAGTTTTCCATTTTTTATTCAATTTGTGAACGAACCGTACACTTTACAGTAGTTAGTTTAGGAATTACAGATTACAGTATCCAGTTGTATTCTTCAATCTTGTCACTACCTCTTCTGGAGTACATCTGAACTACTGTAAATATAACCTATGTAGGATAGAACAGTGTTCTGTTACCTTGATTGTGATTGTCGGGCAGGTACGGCTTTGAAATTTTTGATGCCCATATTTATTCAGTAACCAACTTTTTTGTGTACGTACGGTGTTGCACAAAAAATGTATCAGAGTGCTGGGATAAAATATTGGTTGTATTAATAACTTTATTTTGACAATAATGCAAAATATAACATTGAATAAAGAATATTTACACAAATACAGTAGGTAGTTATAGTAATCATACTTATATAAGTAAGTAATAGAACTTTGTGAATATAAATGAAAATGCAGAAATAATATTGAACTATGAGTTTCAGAAAATTCACTTACTTAATTGTATTTTTTGTATTCCTAATTTCAATAACATGCAGTGTTACAAAATCATATTTATATTTTCGAACAAATGTAAAATAATATAGTTTAGGTAGGTATCTGTGAAAATAGGAGGTAAATTATTTCAGTGAAAACACAAGAGATAACTAAGTAGAAGTTTTTTAATATTTTAAATTCTATAAAATTAAAATAACGTAAATTAAAGGTGCTTTGCTTTCGTTTTTGTTTATTCCACCAGACAAGAGAATTTAATGAATATTCATTAGAAATATGAATATATATTGTCAATTTTTTAAATACTTACCTATTTAGTAGATGTCGCTTTTACCCCTTCTCCTTACAGGGTTTACATCCCTTCCTCTTACATGCTTTTAATAAACCACTTACTTCCAACTTCGAAGACGTCTTCGTCTGTTATTCGCTTTTGAGATCATTTCTTTCCAATTTTATATTTTTTTGACAATTGCGCAGTTTTTAAAAACATGAAAATCGGTATTTTAACAACATAATCACCATATTATGTTACACACATAAAATATGTTAGTCGTTCCTCTACATGCATACATGTGTTGGATAAAAGTGAATGTAGAAAAACATTATTTTAACAACATATTTACTATATTATGTTATAAACACATAAAATATCTTACTCGTTCTTCTACGTGTATACAAGAACATATGATGGATAAAAGTAAATATACAAACTGTAAAAGATCCCTAACCAATCAGTAGCTGTTTCAATCCATTTAATACCCTCAGATCGCTATAGGTTTCAGGGTGAAGATATCTTATAGACATATAATTCAATCTAAATCTAAGCTAATCTAAGCAAAATACGAGATTTTTATTGTTTTCTAAAGTTTTAATTTAACATTCTGTATTCTTGCAGTCTATAAAAATGCCAATGTATTATTTCAAAATACCACAGCCTACCATCTTGAGAAATGCAAATAGTGCCATTTTTCAATATTTATGCACTGCGGTATTATTAATTTCTTAACTACAAATTTTGGAGAAGTAATAGTCCTTAATCCGAGAAATATTATTTATCGGATTAAGGAGCATTTAAAAATATTTCCATTAAATGGCTCCAATAATATATTTGTTATAGGTATGATATAATTTATTTCACGCCATCAAATTTCTTTTTAATAGTTTTAATAGTCTTTAATAGTTTTTAATAGTGCATGGTAACTTTTTAATAGATATAATCTGTCGGCTAGTCATAGATCCAATTAAACGAAATTAATGGGCTGAATATTATTTAGAAATTAGAACTAGAAATTGTAAATTTAAACTGGAACTAGTTACATTTTTTCTTTTATCAACAAACATAATAATGAAAGTGTGTGGCCACCTCAAGTAAACCGTTGCACATGGTACGCTTTTTTATTTTCATGTACGCATGAATTGGAAACGAGGGTCAGGCTTTATCGCTAATTCCACGATTCACATGACAAACAAATATAAATAAACATTAATTGACGTCTATTGAATATTAGGATCTTTAAACTCTAAAATGCAGATATTTGTTATAGTTTCAATAACATGATAGCTGGACCGTTGAGAAGATGTAAAAGATTACTTCCTGTGATATTATTCTTCGCAACCCTTGTGATATTATTTATTTGGAAATTATTTGAAGTCAATAAACAAAATGAAGTATCTACACCGCGCGTTTACAGGTGAGTCAGTTTGTAATCTATTAAATTTAGGTGCAAGAGTTTTGCAACTTCTACTACTATACGTATAGTAGTAATAGTTGAATACAATATGGAATAACTCCTGGAGCAGTAACTATTTTTACAACATCTATACGGGTGTAACATAATGGCGGGTCAAAAAAGAGCATATTCCTTGTCCTTGAAACTAAAGTAGAGAGGGTGGTATTTGGGTCTCAAATTTTCACGTTAAATGCCCTTTGGTTCATATTTAATTCGTAAAAAATTTCGTTTCAATATCTTCATTTGTTCACAAGATATTCAAATAGACCATTTACTTTTTTTAAATCTTTAACATCCTGCATGTAACTTAAAAATGAAGGCTCTAAGGACATAAGTCTATATGACAAAATATATTTGAATTTCAACAAGGAATTTATTTTTGATCCGCCATTGTGTTACATTCATATTTACCGTTTTGCTCATATCTCTGTAGTTAAAAACAATAGATAATATTGTTCTAGGATATCACAGGCATACATTATTTGAAATAATAAAACGTTCACATGTCCAGCTTTATATTTCCATCCGGCTAAAAATAATGATTTTTACTTTAACCATAGTTCTATTCTCGAAAGGGGTTGGAACCTTTGTTGTGAAAATAACACTGGCGTAGTTTTCCACATAAAACCAAAACACTATACTGCACTCGACGCGCGTTTCGCCAACCAAGTTGGCATCATCTGGAGATGATTAAAGCTGAGTTTTAAGCATCTTTCGCCATTCAAGTTGGGAACATCTGGAGATTATTCAAACTCAGTTTTAATCATCTTCAGGCGATGCCAACTTGGTTGGCTAAACACGCGTCGAGTGCAGTATAATATTTTGGTGATATGTGGAAAACCACCTTCGTGTCATAGTTTTATTGCTCATTTCACTTAATTCTCAAAAATATATCCCCTTCCCTTCCTTTTTCAATTACACAGTAAAAAAAGACAAATGGTAAAATTACTAAATGGTAATCGTAATTTGCTGCAGTGTTATTTTTAACACGAACTGGGTAGTACAATGACTAAAACTTTAGAACTCATATTACACGAACGATATACCCGCCATGTTTGTAGAAGTACTCATAAATTGAAGTAAAATTTACAAAACCCTGTGTTAAAAATGAATCAATCCGCCATAAATACGGAATAATTACACGGTGAATAATTAACTATTACACATTACCTTGTAAAATCTACTGTGTTAAATTACTTTTATGTAATGTAATAATACA
This sequence comes from Pogonocherus hispidulus, assembly GCA_963924545.1. NCBI lineage: Eukaryota > Metazoa > Arthropoda > Insecta > Coleoptera > Cerambycidae > Pogonocherus > Pogonocherus hispidulus. The sequence goes on along the minus strand of OZ004698.1, from coordinate 41,367,942 downwards.
CCGATATGTCTAACATTGCCAAGTGTGGACTAGGTATATACACACTGCTGAGTGTGGATTCAGTGTTAAAATCAGTCGAATTTTTTTACTGTGTAGGTAAGTTATTTCTTGATATAACATAATGTTGCCAATATCGAAGACACAAAAAATTTTATATAAAAATACATTGATGGAAATATAATCCTCTATCTGTCCGGCCCTCCCCAATTTTTAAACGAATCTGATATTTTTATGGATGACGCATATATACCAAAATGCCGTGCAAGGCATGATTTCGTATTATATTTGGTACATTTATATGTTTATAACTTGTTGTATTTTATAATATTTTGGTATATGTTTGGTAATTAGGTACTGAAAAATGTAAAACGGGATCCACTTCTATTTTATAGTATTTTACACGCTTTCTGCCAATTCAAAAATATTGATAAGACAATAAAACTTGTCCAAATTCAGCAAATAGTTGTCTAATTATATGCTGATTTGAATTAACTGCAATTCTATGTAATTCGTGTTGCAATAAAATGTTACGCAACTTCTTGGCATCGCGTAAAGACTCGTTTAGTTTACGGTATACTCTTAAACCTTTTATCTTTTACGCATCGGTCGGATGTTCTTTGTTTCTTAAATGTTACTTTTAGTAAATGCACAGCATCCTAGTGGTTAAAACAATAATATATAGCTATAATAATATATAGCTACTCTTCTGTCTGAATTTTAGATACAAAAACCAAGAGGAATACGTCGATAAGCATGGTATTCGAGTTGTCGTGGGCCATTACATAGGTAACCCAGTAGGTAAAATTCCAAATGCCACATACGACATGATAAATATGAATAATTTCAACCCAAGTCCGGGAGCTGGCAAAAATGGCCTTCCAGTTGTCATAGAACCCAAGGACCTGCTGATAATGCAGCAACTGTTTCAGATAAACAGGTTTAATCTTATGGCCAGTGATAAAATACCTTTAAATCGGACTCTTCCAGATTTCAGGAGGAAAAAGTAAGTTAGCAAAAGGTACTAGTTTTAGGCGGAGATGCGGACATGAAAATTTACATTTTCAATGTAAATTTATTCTCATGATCGGATTACCCGCATGCGTGCATGAATGCGTGGAAAAATAGCTGTTAACATGGCTCTGATTTCAAGTAAATTGTTCAAGGCAATGATCGTCCTTTAATTTGTTTATTGGCGTCAATTAAATTAGATGCCATTGTTCAAGGCAAAGATCGTCCTTTAATTTATTCATTGGCGTCAATTGATTCCATAATATTAGCTCCGGCTGATCTCAGGGTGGAGCAGATTCGAAGCTTTCGAATAATTAATATTAAATTTTATACCACCTCGTGAATCCCAGGGTAACGTTGTATTTAAATGTATATGTATAGATAATAGTTATAATTAATATAATAGTGAATTTTTGGTGAATTGAAACAAACAAGTAAAAACAATTCTATATTACAATAAAAAAATGTTTAGAGAAAAATATGTGTATGAAATTTAAAGAATACAATAAATCATCACTGATAGTTGTTATCATTTAAAATCACAGTACAGGGTGTATCTGCTAAGAATGAAATGATCTGGTTTACAAAATATGTATTTTTCTGGCATCGGAGAATGTAATTCAATCTCTCACCAATAGATACTCTCCGGTAATGATGGTCTTAGTGAACTTTCGGCAACGTGCAGCAGATAATGGTACCTTCAGGAACTGCGAACAAGATGATGTAACTAGCTAGCTTCTTGTTAATCCTGAAGTGTGTTCTGCTTATGTCGTCGTTCTAAATTCCAGGTTGATTCTCCTCTTCCAGGAAGCCAAGGTGTTTTTACATGTTTTACATGAAATGGGAAGTATGTAGACCAAGATCCTAAAGAAAATTATAAGTATAAACTAATTTGACATGAGCAAGATAACAACAGTTAATTTTGCAATGATAACAATGCAATGCAATGTGTTGAATAAAAATTTAAGTTAATAAAAGCAAAATTGACAAAACTGATTAATGAAATTTACATGAAATGGGAGTCACCCAGTATACGAAATTGCAAGAAAATTATCCAAAGTATCCAAATTGAGATTGAGAATTAATATTTGAAAATGTAAAATATAATTAACTAAAATAAGTGAAACTTCAGTGTAAGAAATGGCCATTCTCGGTAAATAGAATAATAAGGACATTTTTTTTCCGGAAACCAATTAGTATGTTTTTCTTTTTACTGCTATACTCTATTGTTTGCTGAGAATAATTAATTTTCTTAACAAACTGGGGTCAAAGGAAATAATTATTCTCTACATATTTTTTAAAGGTAATAAAGAGGAAAATTGAAACAAAGTTGTTAAATGTATAAATTGTTTATAAATACATATTTCATTTTTACTGACTTGTGACTTTGAGAGCAATTATATTTTTCAGATTTTCTTTGTGCACAGAACGAAGGTATCATAATATTATTTATTCTTATTTTAGGTGTACTACTCTCTTCAAGGACTACATTACTTACCCAAAAACTAGTATAATAATTGTGTTTCACAATGAGGCCTGGTCCACTCTGCTCAGGACTGTCTGGAGTGTAATAAATAGGTCCCCAGCTGAGCTGGTCGAAGAAATAATTTTAGTCGATGATGCTAGTGAGAGAGGTTTGTTTAAAAAAAATTGTTCCTTAAAAACAGTATATTATCTTTAATGTGGATACAGACAGAGTCAAGTGCATAAAATGATGTTTTGACTGAATCATACCTTAGTTGTTTGAAGATATTGAAGATTTGTGTCAATCATAAAGTTGGATGGTCATGATAACGACAGTCCTCCCGCAAGCTTTTGTGTTACAAAATTGTTACGATATTTTCGTTTTGGTTAAATCTGAACGTAATACTTTAACAACAGGATGGAATACGCTGGATGAATTAGAGACACAACATAAACGAATTTTCACCCGATATACAGTTTCCTAGGACCTGTATTATCCAATTTAGTCTACTGAGATAAATATACTTATATTTGAAGGAGACAGTGTGCCCCGACTGGCATTAGATTACTGCTCGTCAGAGTGAATCAGAGTGAATAAATAACTAGGATTGTCTTCCTCAAAGACAATAGAGGTCTGCTGTAATGGCGCCTGCGGAAAAGCAGGTGGCTATCTGTCTGTCAATTTGACAATAATTTTCAGACGAATAGCTGAAATGTACTTCTTTCTCACCACACCACTACTAACATTCACGATGCCATCGTTCACCGATTCTACTACCTAGGACACTCCTACGAGCGCATAACAAGCCCGAAACTGATCAGTGTCTGGTGGTTGGTCTCGATGAAGGATGCTGCGACTTTAAGGAGATGCCGGAGTAATGCAACGCCAGTCGGGACACATTGCCCGTGGAGTAATTGTTTTCAGCATCTCCTTCCAATAAATCCGATATTGAATCGTTTACAATGACAGAAATACAATGTTTCTGCTTGACCTAACAAGGAATACTTATTTTTTTATCTCAAAACTCTGTAATTTTCTTGGGTATTGTTATATTGGGTGCGAAATTAACTCACTTAGTCTGTATCCTTTAATAATAAATTCATTAATAATAAATTCGTTTTTTGGCAAGGCTTAATTATTTATTAGAAATATCGAACGTAATTTCACATTACATGATACATAAGTAATAAATCATTTTAATGAAATTTTTAGTTATTTCTGGAGACAGATATGAATGTCTGACACTGCTATAATCAATACTTAAAGGTAATATTTAAGAAGGTAGATCAGATTATCGCAAGTTCTACGAAAATTATCTAAAAAGTTCTGGCGAAACCTATATTTGACTCACGTTCCTTTCAGAATTCCTCAAAAAGTCTTTAGATGACTACATCCACACCTTGCCTGTAAAAACTAGAATTATACGTAGTGTCGATAGAATAGGGTTGATCAAAGCAAGACTGAAGGGCGCGCTGGCTGCAAAGGGCGAGGTACTGACATTTCTAGATGCCCATTGTGAGTGCACCATTGGTTGGCTTGAGAGTCTTCTAAGTGTGATAAAAAGTGACAGAAAAGCGGTGGTATGTCCAGTTATAGATATCATAAATGATGACACGTTCGCTTATGTGAAGAGTTTTGAATTACATTGGGGAGCCTTTAACTGGAACCTTCAATTCAGGTAAGATCCACACAGGAGTTAGCTCTATAAAATATCTAACACTATACGGGTGCTTCAAATTCGAAGCAATACATGGGGATCTCGGAAACGGTAAGAGATACGAAGTCGGTTAAATGGAGGCAAAGTTGCGTATTCAGGGGGGCAACATAATCGTGAAAAGAGATCAAGGCTAACTTGATTAGCTTTCGAAATATTTTGAAAAAACCGAAAATTTCGATTTTCGTTTTTGTTTTATTGCGGGCTTATTTGATGAGGTATTCAAAAATAAAGAGCACTTTTCTATAGCAACTTTTTGCCCTTTTTCGAATGGTGTTAGTGAATTTTCCGAAAAACGTTTCGTTTCCCGGAAACCAACATCAACTTAATTTTTTTAAATACGGTCCTGGATTTTTTTTTCAATTTTTTGGAATCATTTTTGTAACTTGATAGAATGTCCAGGAATCAGATTTAAACGTTTTGTCTAAGAAAAATCTATCATTAATAATTTCCCGTGGTCCTCTTAGATTTAGTTTTATCTAGGCAAACCTTTCTATGACAAACACATTTCAATGTTATGTCAAACACTATCGGTACTTAAAAATGGCTTTCAGTAATCTAGAATTTTTTGATTTTCTTTAAATTTTCTCATAATTTAGGAATTGTGCGCAACTACTTAAATGAAACATTTCCAAACAGATGGATTGGAAATCATGGTGCTATAGAATGGCCAGCAAGAGCTCCTGATTTATCCCCATTAGATTATTTCTTATGGGGACGAACTAAAAATGTTTCATATAAGAATCAATATAATAACATTGAGGATTTGAGAAATGTCACTATTCGTGTTCTGAATGCAATACCTGCAAGGAAAAACGAAAGATCTATTCAAAAATTAAAAAGACGAATACGCCTCTGCATGAATAATGACGGAGGATTATTTCAACATCTGCTTTAGGGTTTTTATAGTTTTAACATATTTTGTTGTTTTATTCATTGTTTATTCAATTACATCAAAGTTTATAGTTGTTAATTCGTTGTTTTATTATTAGCTTTTGTTTATTTAAATTGTTGCGTAAATAAAAATGAAACCTCAAAAATATTATTCAATATCTAGAATTAACAAAAGTCGAAACAAAAATACTAATGATGGATTTTTCTTAGACAAAACGTTTAAATATGGTTCCTTTTATGGTGGAATTCTATCAAGTTACAAAAATGATTCCAAAAAATTGAAAAAAAATTCCAGGTCCGTACTTAAAAAAATTAAGTTGATGTTGGTTTCCGGGAAACGAAACGTTTTGCGGAAAATTTGCTAACACCATTCGATAAAGGGCAAAAAGTTGCTATAGAAAGTGCTCTTTATTTTTGAATACCTCATCAAATAGGCCCGCAAAAAAACAAAACCGAAAATAGAAATTTTCAGTTTTTTCAAAATATTTCGAAAACTAATCAAGCTAGCCTTGATCTCTTTTCACCATTATGTTGCCCCCCTGAATACGCAACTTTGCCTCCATTTAACCGACTTCGTATCTCTTACCGTTTCTGAGATCCCCATGTATTACATCGAATTTTAAGCACCCTGTATTGGATTGCTCTAAAATATTGATAAAAGATGAACTTATATAAAGTTTATAATTGTTTTTAGCTATTGCAACATTAGCAATAGTAAAGCTCCATTTCCTAATTATTTTTTATTGTTTACTGTTACTTTAATGGTATTTAATATTTCTAGGTTTTAAATTACGTTTCAATCTCAATATTTTAGCTTACATATTAAACACCCTTAATTCTTCTGCTCATCAGTGCATATCAGAATATGAAATATCAGATATCATGTGATTACAACATATTTAGAAATTATCTCTGTTCATAGAAATACATTTATGTATTACGTTTTACATTAGAAGATGCTACAATAAATTTCATAGAATATTCATTTGCTTTTTCATTACAATATATTTCAGATGGTACACCCTGGGAGGCAAAGAAATGAAGCGACGAAAAAACGATGCCACACAGCCATTCAATTCGCCTACCATGGCGGGGGGGCTTTTCGCAATGGACAAGAAGTTCTTCTTCGAAATCGGAGCCTACGACGAGAACATGAACGTTTGGGGTGGGGAGAATTTGGAAATGTCCTTTAGAGTTTGGCAATGCGGCGGGAAAATACAAATAGCTCCGTGTTCCAGGGTGGGGCACATTTTCCGGAAGTCTTCTCCATATTCTTTCCCGGGTGGGATAAATAAAACCCTGTTTTCTAATTTGGCCAGGGTGGCGATGGTGTGGATGGACGAATGGGCGAATTTTTATTTTAAGTTCAACGAATTAGCAAGGTAAGTTTGCTTTCACTTATTCATTCCCCAAATAAAGAAAAATTAATAACAAAATAAACATATTTATTATTAATCTTCAAATAAATAAGTAGGATTGTCTTCCTCAAGGACAACTGTGTGTTTCTCACTACTATTAACATAATAGATGCCCTTTAGGGAATCATGTCGTAACATCGTTTATCGAGTCTACTACTTACGGCTCTCCGATGAACACAGAATAAGTGCGAAACCGGTCAGTGTCTAGTGATTGATTTTGCAGAATGTGGCGAATTCCATGGAGATGCCGGATAGTCCGTGATATTTTCGGCAAAACAATAAACTTGGAGTTTTTGAAGCTATCACTTCTATTTTGTTTTACAGAACTGTCAAAGATAAGCAAAACATAACGACAAGAGTGGAGTTAAGAAGAAAATTACAATGTAAGAGTTTTGAGTGGTACCTTGACAATATTTGGCCGCAGCATTTCTTCCCGAAAGAAGATCGCTTTTTTGGCCGTATAAAAAATTTGGGCGAAGACATGTGTCTAATTAAGCCTGACAGAAAAGGGTTGTCTAATCAGCCAATGGGCATTGCTAAATTAGAAAGGTAAGTGAGATATATTTGGAGTAGAGTAACCTTTTGATCCTTTTGTTTTATGTACATTTTTTTTTTTTGAATATATGTCTATTAAGAGTTGGACACAAATGTGTATATCAGTGTGCATATGCACGAGAAAGTGTTCTACACATACGAACATGCAGCAAAATATACAGGGCGTTCGATTAAAATAAATACAGATGTTATTATATCGGAACAATAGTGACAAATAAAATATTTCACATGTCTCATTGACTTCTATCATAAATCTAACGGGTTTTCCAATTAGCGCGTCAGAACTTTCAAATGAGACACAATAATAACTATATGTGATAATCCTTTAATCTTTATTTTATTTTGAAGAGCAATCGATGACATTATATTTTAAAAATAATATCGTCTAAATGTCCTCCTCCGCACTTTGTCCTGCATAACTGAATGCATTCTGGAGGCCCAATCTTCAACTACTATTTTACATATTGCCTGGTATATTTTGAATGGTGCGTTGAATGCTCAGTTTAAGGTCGGAAATTTTTAGTGGCTTATTTTTGTAAACCAGAGTCCAAGGGTGTGATATCGCATGATCTTGGAGGCCGGTTAACATTAGCATTCCTCGAAATAACGCATCCAAGAAACTATTGTTGCAGTAAATCACTTGTATCACGACATATGTGACAAGTCGCACCATCTTATTGAAAGTAAACATTATTTATGTCAACATTTCTTAGCTCAGGCCAAAGACATTTTAGCATATTCCTGTACCCCTCAAATAGTAAGGTCCGCTAACACTTTGAGCCCAGAAACCGCACCAAACCGTAACCTCAGGATAAAAAAGCGATTCGTAAATCACTCGAGGATTTTCCTCGGCCCAAATCCTACAGTTATGCTTGTTTACAACACCATTAAGCCAGAAATGGGCTTCATCGGAAATGCTTATCTTTTCTGTAAAAAGTGGATCTGCTTCCAACTGCTCAAGAACCCAGTACGCGAAATTTCGACGCAAATGTTGTGTAACGATGTGGCTTCAATTCTTAAGTGATTTGAAGTTTATAAGCCTTGAGATGAAGGTCTTGATGCAAAATTCTCGAAGTAGTTCTCTGAGAAAGGCCAAGTTCTCTTATAAGAACGACGTGAAATAGAAAGGTTTGGATCATCTGTTACAATTTGGGTTCAGCAGCAATATTGACTTCTGATCGGGCATCATATATTTGTCCATTTTAATTTGACAGAATGTACTGTGTTCAGTACATTCTGTCATATTAAAATTGTTATTTTCGTTTGTTGTTTTTACATTTGTTATCAAGATTTGACATTTACATTCCAAAGAAACCTTAATTTTGGCAAGAAAGTTCCGACTTGCTTATTGGAAAATTTACACATTATTCTATACATTAATCAATCAATAAATCCTAACTAAATTTGTTCAACATTATATACGACTGTCCAAAATTCGAATCTCTACATAGGGATCTCAGTTATTATAAAAGATAGGAAAACGCTCAAATGGGGAAAGTTTTAGAGAATTTTATGCTGATTTCAAATCTGCATTGAAAATTATCGAGTCAATTGTTTTTCGAGATATTTGAATAAAACGAAAAACCGAAGAATTTGTTTTTGGCCAATAACTCGCTAATGGTTAATGTGACACTTCTAAAAATTTTACATTATTAGTATACTTTTTAAAGAAAAACATTTTGGCATAAACAAAAATTACAAGGCACTCTTTGTTTTTCTGTTATGAACCACAACTTTATTGCTATTTCTTATGGTCGCCATATTGGATTTTTATATAATATTTTAAAGCCAAAAATTCTCTTTCCAACGATGTATCATAAGCCTATAAAAGAATTTTTAATATTTGTGAAATATTGAAAAAATCATTTTTTTACAAGTTTACTTTAGAAGTTGGCTGTGCCATGAAATGTAAATATTTCCCGTTCTGTCACAAGTGTCATACAAAATGACTTATGAATTGCGTTAAATGAACATATGGGGCTCACAATTTCTCAAATGAAGAAAAGTTTAAAAATTCTTTTATAGGCTTATGATACATCGTTGGAAAGAGAATTTTTGGCTTTAAAATGTGATATAAAAATCCAATATGGCGACCATAATAAATAGCAAAGTTGAGGTTCATAAAAGAAAAACAAAGAGTGCCTTGTAATTTTTGTTTATACCAAAATGTTCGTCTTTAAAAAGTGTACTAATAATGTAAAATTTTTAGAAGTGTCAGATTAACCATTAGCGAGTTGGCCAAAAACAAATTCTTCGGTTTTTCGTTTTTTTCAAATATCTCGAAAAACAATTGCCTCACGATAACTTTCAATGCAGATTTGAAATCAGCATAAAACTCTCTAAAACTTTCCGCATTTGAGCGTTTCCCTATCTTTTATAATACCTAACTGAGATCCCTATGTAGAGACTCGAATTTTGGACAGTCTGTATAAAACTACTTTAAGCTACAGACTGTGATTAAGTTTAAAAATTCAACATTTTCTGCTACATAATCTACTTTTTCAGGTGCCTAGGCGATAGCATAGCCATGGAGATGTTCGTAATGACGAAAGATGGTTTCGTGATGACAGACGATTCCATCTGTTTGGACGCTCCTGAGAGGGTGGGTATTGGGCCCCAGAAAGTTAGAATAATGGCTTGCAGCGGCTTTACCAGACAAAAATGGGAATACGATAACAAGGTATAAATTAATTTTAATTAAAAACAGTAGGCGGTTATACAAAAATATGTACAATACCTATAAAAAATTAAAAACTGTCAAATTTGCCATGTTTCCTTTGTGTTTCAGATTTTACTGCATTTTATTTTTCATTGTTCTGTATGTAGTTGAGTTGCTTACGTAATTTAGTGAACTAACTTGATAGTGTTTTGTATCGTGTTAATAATTAAATTTGTTTGTGTAAAAATTATTTATGGCAGCTTTGGAAAATAGACAAGATACTACTCCTATCAGTACTTTTTGATAGTATACATATAATGTGATGATCAAAAGTATATAATGAGTAAAAAAAAGTATATAATGTAATATCTTTTCATTAGAATGAACATAAATTTTGTTAATCAGAAATTTATCCACAGTTTATTAAGCAAAGAAAATCATTCTTTCAGGTATATCTGTCTCTAGTATTTGGCGAATGCGCCAGGAATTTAATAATTTCAATAATTTCCAGAACAGGAAAGTTCTATTAACTAATTCATTTTTATAATAGTGATAAAGTACTGTAATTACCTACTATTACAACAAAATAACAGTACACTGGATTAATTAAGAAGACACCAAATGAAGATTATTGAATAATAATATATATCTGCATGATATCTGTTATTATAGGATGAAATGATTTATTGTATATTTTTAATATTAGATATTTATTGGCTTATTTAACTGTTTACATCTTTCTTGAATAATGAAATATTAACAAGCATCTAGATTACACTAAAAATAATTATTATGGTTAGGTACCTTTTGCATTGAGTATTATACAAAAGGTATACGTAACCAGAAATAATTTTTAATGTAGATGCTTGTTTAATATTTCATTATTTAAAAAATGTATAAGACACTATGAGAAAGAAAAATGTGTAAAATACAGTAAGTTGAGGTTTCGTTAAGATATGCCGCTGTAATTCAATGTTGGGCGGTACATACTGCACGCAAAGTGGTTGTTTGCGACAACCACTAAAAGTAATAAGGTTATTCCTTTGCATACCAAGGATTATAGGTCATGAGGAAATATAAAACTTTATTGAACCATAATATTTGATAATTTCATTAATAATAATTAATAATTAATTATTATAATTAATTAATAATTAATAATTTCATTTTATTTATCTCTTATTTAACTTTTTGGCTTAATTTCTATATAAAGAAAGATGTAAATGATATTATTGTTGTTACCTATATGTGACCGATTTTGAACAAGGACGACCAAAACCCAATATGCGCCTAAATACTGAAATTTCAAATTCTGATATTTTTACAATTATTGCAATCATTATGCACGTTAAAGAATACCACGCATTTTTCGAATTTAAAAAATCGCACCTATCATTTGAATCCATATTAATCCATATTAATGTTGTTAATACTGTCAGATAATATTTTTTGCTTATAATTAATTAATTATGATAATACAATTAAATATATAGTATAATTAATAATTATAATTATTAATACCTTAATAAAATTATATAATTATAATAATAATTATAATATGTATTATTTATTATTAGCAATATGTTGTTTATGGGCCAATAATATATTTTAGAATTGTCTAATTCTTCGGTATTATTTTTTGACTGATGTAAGTACATTTGATTTTTCCAGAAACAGGAATTCCGCCACGTTACTAATCACAAGTGCTTAGACATCAGCAATTTAAAAAATTTCACAGAAGGACTGGTAATTAATGACTGCAATGGAAGCCCATCCCAAAAATGGAGATTAGAACCTGTACCTTGGAAATAAAATGGCAAATTATAAACATGCATGACACTCTGAATATACGAATTTAAAACAATAAGTATATTATAGAATTGTATTATAGTTTTAACTTATTGATATTTTGTTTATTTCAAATAAATTTTTAAAGGAATTTAAGCATTTTATTATTTATATGACCTCGAAAGCTAGGTATAATTATATTAGAATGAAGTGATACTGACCCATTTTTATTAAATGCAAACAAGAGTAAGTTTAGCGACGTATGTGTATAACTGATCAATTAATATAAAAATGAGATTTTAATTTTTGTAAACCATCCAAGACAAATTTAAATAAAATAGTATATTATACTATAAGGGACAGAAATGCGTTATTTTGGCAGAGGTGCAATTTGAAGCCCGAGGGCGAAGCCAGAGGGCTACAATGCACCGAGGACAAAATAGCATTTCTCCCGAATGGTATATACTATTTTTTCCATGGTCTCATTAACTTAAAAACACATATTTTGTTATTATGAAGTAAGTAGCACCAGAATTATTGTATTCGGATTTGAGCATTTATTTAGTAGTCGTTGAGTTATTGTCATAACTACAAAATAAACAAACAAAAAGAATTGTCAAATTAAGATGTTAGTTTGGTTCATGATACAACTACACTGATATGCTCATAACTTGACCAAATTTCGTTTGTTCTGCGCACGACGTCATTCTTGATGCAAAAATGGCTAAAATTCAAATACCTTACTGTCAGTATGACTGTCAGTGAAATAATTATTTTCGTGTTTGTCAATTGTATTCCCGTATTATTATAATTGTGAGGCCCGAGGGTTATCAAGTTGTAATTTTTATATTATAGGGTGTATTTATTTACAGTAGTGCTTCTTATTATCTCTTCAAATTGTAAAGTTTAGGTTAGAATTATATTCGGTAGGTAGATCGGTACAAAGAATGCAGTTTGAATTAAAATAAGAAAGATTGATATTAATCAACTATTATTTTAGTTTTCCTGTATGAATCGTGTATTATAATTCCATAATCGACGTTTATTTTATTTTGTTATCTTTGTTTACAAATATTTTATTTAATTTTGTATCAAAACTGACGTCACGCTCATCGATAGACCACGCCCCCATGCGCATAGGCATATCAGTGTAGTTGTATCATGAGTTTGGTTTAGTTTACAGTTTGTTTAGTGCACAATGAATAATTGTGAGTCGGAAGAGATTGTGGAGGCTGCAAATATTGCAATAAGCAATTTGTTACCTACGAAGTCAAGATCTTTATTCGATATAGCTTACAATCGGTTCAAAACGTGGTGCGCCGAGAAAAATATTCAAGTATACAGCGAGAATGTTTTGTTGGCATACTTCAGTGAAAATGCAAAGAATTACAAGTCTTCCACATTATGGGCGCAATAGTCTATGGTTAAGTCATGCTTGATAATTTACGACAACATAGATATAAGCAAATTCCCCAAACTGATCGCATTTTTTAAAAGAACCGGGGACGGATATCAAGCGAAAAAATCGAAAATATTGACAAAGGGTGAAATCGACCGTTTTCTATCAACTGCAGATTACAAAGAATTCTTAATGATTAAGGTAAGATTACTTTTGTTGTTAGGTATTTCAATTATTTAGTATTTTGATTTTTTATAGGTTGTATTAATTCTGGGGATTGCCGGAGCTTGTCGAACTGATGAACTAGTCAATTTAACTGTAGATGATATTGGGGATGTAGGCTCATCCTTGATTGTAAAAATTCCAAACACTAAGACAAAGATTCCACGAACCTTTGTGGTTACCGATGTGGGAAATATGCTTGAATTGTATCGAAAATGCCTGTCCCTTCGTTCTCCCCACGTCAAGCATAAGCGCCTTTTTTGTACTACAAAGCAGGAAAATGTAGTTCGCAGCCAGTTGGCAAGAATACCATCGGAAAAATTCCTAGTGTAGTAGCTTCGTATTTAAAATTACTTGATGCTGCATGTTATACTGGTCACTGCTTACGAAGATCTTCAGCGACATTACTGGCAGATGCTGGTGTGGATATCACGACAATAAAGCGTCATGCTGGTTGGAAATCAACGACAGTCGCTGAGGGTTATATCGAGAACTCCATTGAAAATAAGACCAAAATTGCTAATCACGTTTTAGTAGGTACCACCACTAGCGCAATCACAAAAACTTTAAATGTAAGCGAAATAATATACATTTGATCTAATATTAATTTTGAAAATTGTACAAATGTTACATTTAATTTAAATGTCAATAAATAATTTCAATGTTACCTATTTTTTTGCATGAAAAACGTTCTCCATAATGTAAACTCCCTTGGGAGCATTATACTCCCTTGGGAATAATCGACTACTTCTGTTTCAATTTTGATGTCATAGAAACTGATTTCTACTCCCGACCGTGGAAAAACTAATTAATTGGTAAAAGAAAATTTCAGAAGATAGAAAATCAGATATTTTTATTTTTTTAACACAAAATTGTTATTAGGAGTTCGGATCCCCTCCTCTGCACGGTCCAAGATCATGAAAATGTAGAGATCGGAGCATTTCCATCTAAGGCACCACGAAGAGCAGCTGATGAACTCGGTCTCATCTTCGACACTGAACGGAGAAACTAAGACTCTGTCACCGAGTTGGGACCCGTTCAGCTGAAAACCCAAGTTAATGTGGCAAGACTTTTGCTTTTTAAGATCAGCGGGGCTTAAGTCGGAGATCCCTGCAGGGCCTATGATAGGGCGCCGGAGACAATTATGCATCTGCTCTCTGCTTGTCCGGCATATACCCGCAGTCTCGGCTTGTATCCATATGATGCGGCTTTACCAGTGCTTTACTACTTTTTACGGCACTCGTATGAGATAGAGGAAACCATTGGATAGCAAAGGTATAGTACTTTCTGATAAAAGTGGGTCTAAAATTGATAGTATAATAAAAAAAATGTAATTTTATATAGGGACTCCCATTTGAAATAAGAAAATTAGTTTGCATTTCCGGTAGAATAGAAAATACGCCACGCAGTTGAAAATATTTTCTTAGATTTCAAAATTTCTTACAAATTTTCCCCCTGGTATTAATTGTCACAGTGTCATAAAGCCTTGTAGTTTTGGACTATGATTGCATATATGGGAAACTTCTTTAATGTTTTTAATTTTTCTGTAATCTTATACAAATTTTATATTTCATTATTAAGAGTTAACATGAAATGACAATAGCACTGAAAACATGCCTATAGGTTTGTAATGTATATTTTTTTAACCCATATTTAAAATTGCAAAACGCATTTGGAGTTCTAAGGTCAAATGGAACTATCGGATATAAACCGAGTTTGGTTAACCTATAGTTTTTTCACCTCGAGGTAAAAATATGGCGTGATTTTGCCTTGGATTGTAACTTTATTCAATTTAGCAAGTCCGTTATCTTTCGTATCATATCTAAGATACCAATAGTCAGTATCGAATTTGACAGACAAATTCTACTCGACCCTCTACGTCTAAAATAGGCAATTTATAAAACTCATATTACTTACTGCAATAGCCCAATATACTTAAGAGACAAGCCATCAATGAAGCAGGTATTAGATATATAGTACCATAATTATTCTTCTAACATTTACAATATCACGATAGGAGCCCCTATTGTTGGGCGCAATCGAGCGTAACGTGGTAAAACTCTAAATTGCCGCACGCTGTTGAGCCTTATGTAACCGAAATTATCAGAGGAGATTACATTGCAAGTGGACACGTGCTTTCTATACCAATGGCACGCAAACCTCAAATAACGCTAAAGTGATAATTATTAGATATACTTACGCTTACATAGGAACATAAGACGGTTTATGTATCGTACAGACAGGGTGAGTCATGTAATTTTGACCCTCTTATTTCCTTTTTTTGAAGAGACATAAAAAAGTAAAAACTGTAATTTGGAGAGTATTTTTACAAAATGGTGACAGTGAAAAATGTACATTTTAAATTTTCCCTAACTAATGAAGATTTCAAGGTTTCCCTCGTGCCAGCAAGGAATGGTGGTTAGGTCGTACCAACGTAAATGGTTCCTGAGGCGCAAATGGGGTTAGTGAATAATAATAAGCCACCCCCCTCTCCCACACAAGTGTTACAACTCAGAATCAGAGGTAGAAATGATTAGAAATTATTATCATTTATCTTTCTTTGTAAAAATTGGACCTGGACTTGTCCTCGTCAGAATTTCTTATCAATTAGCTGAGAGTATTTGCTTATGAACTGATTTTTCTTAATTAAAATCATGAATCACAGAAAAATGTTTCAGATAGCTTCTTTATCTTTCTAGCTTCGCACCAGTTTTCGAATTTTTGGTACTCCAGCTCATACGTTGCTTTGGCTTTGTCGGAATTGCTACAGTATCGTTTACAACTGCTTCTATATCAAAAGGTAAAATTCTTTCGGTATTTCTTCCTTATTTTTGAAAAGCTCTTTATTTCTTACAGCGTAAATAACTATTGCATAGGTACTTACTTGAAGATGTCACGTTAGAAAAAGTGTAAATACCTACCTGGTATTAGTAATGGCGAGAAACACACTGTAGTGCTCTCTTTGGGTTTTTGATCTTTCTCACCACTATTAACATTCACGTTACCCATTAAACAAGTATGTTCATGTTCATCGATTCCACTACCTATGGGCACTCTTCAAGCGGATAGTAAGCGCGAAACCGGTCAGTGTCTGGTGGTTGGTCCCCATGGAAGATGTGGCAACTCCTATGAAGATGCCGGAGTCATGCAATACCAGTTGGGGCATATTGCCCATGGAGTAGTTGTAAATTGTAAAAATATACCTCTTTTATACGCATACTATGTCCATATAATCTATTATCAAGACACAGCACTTGAATGTAAAGTTATATCCCAGTTTGTCGAATGTCAAATTTGATAATTATATTTTATCTGCCTCACTCACTCTTCATTATGTAACAAATAAGTGAAAGACAATATTAATTTTATGGTTATTGGATTGTGGTTTATACTCTTTGAGCGAAGGCTTATCGAAATTAAAAAAATATGTGCAAACAGAGTTATTTTCATTTTACTTTAATTTTCTAAGATTTTAGCCGAATTTCGCTGAATCTTGGGTCCATCTTCACAAAAATGTTCGGGTATCCTAGGTTCTTTTTGTAAAATGATGTGACGAAGTGATGAGCTGATGTTGATGATCTCCGGAGAAATATTATTACGACTCTGAGAACAAAAATAAGAAGAAGCGACACTGTGTCTGCATTGTAGAATTTCAGGAAAGGAGTAGGATTGTATCTAAAGGTACATGGTGAACAGTGGATTCAGCGGAAACAACGAAAAGTTTATTTACTATAAATGAATAATTTCAGTTTTTTCAAATGTCTTGAAAATCTATAAGGATCTATTAACTAAGTTTATATCTTTTATAATAACCGAGATCCCTATGTCCTCGAATAGATCAACCTCGAAATACGGGAACCCGTGGTGAATTACTCTGTGGTAGTAATCAGCGAAGGTGAAGTTTGAGTAAATAAATTCACCGAATCGACAAAAAAAATCACATATGAAGAACCTAGTATCTTTTTGAAACG
This sequence comes from Pogonocherus hispidulus, assembly GCA_963924545.1. Classification (NCBI taxonomy): domain Eukaryota; kingdom Metazoa; phylum Arthropoda; class Insecta; order Coleoptera; family Cerambycidae; genus Pogonocherus; species Pogonocherus hispidulus. The sequence goes on along the minus strand of OZ004698.1, from coordinate 41,350,849 downwards.
ACTAAGTGAATACAACGAAAATAGTAGATGAGATATATTTTTGTTATTTTATGTTTCTCGTATCCAGTATTTAATAAGTAATGTTTAAAATAAATCATAAAGCTGTGCCACAAATTAAAACTAGCAAAAGAGTGGTTCCAGAAACAAAGCAACTGTATCGCTAGGCAAAGGTTGTCCGTAATTACCGACGTCTTTCTTAAGTGGGCGCCCCCGTTTAGGCCATCGAGAGTGAATTAAAAAGATAGCGGTCTCGCAGCTCGATTCCAATTACACATTACTTCATCGATTTTATTTGCATGCGATTTGCAAATCTGTCACTTGCTCTGTCGAATGCCCTACTTGTTTTCCTAAAGGTGTGATCGAAAGCATAAACACGGCGCGCTAGTACGGGCATTGCACCTTAAAATTGTTCAGTTATCCTCTATACGTCCTTACAAAGATAATATTTTTATCACTTAAGGTCACGTTATCACTGGCAATGCCGCGTTTCATTGTGTTACTTACAAAAAGGCTTTGTTCTTAAAAACAGAACGATGAAATCGTTATTAGTCTTGGCATTCACACCTAAATATGCTGAAAATGTTTCTTTGTCGTAAGTTGTCGCATAGTATTTTCCAAAAATGACGTGCTACGTCACTATTGGATCATTCAACACACACCATATTTTATACAATTACGAAATTCATTGAAAATTTACATAAGAACTGTATCCCTTCAAAGCAAATGGTTTATTATTTTACATTACCAAAGTTACATTATTACATTATCAATTACATTAACAAAGAGAAAAAAACAGTTTAATGTGAATTTTTCCTAAACAATGCAAAAGTCAATTAACAATAAAGAAGATTTTCTTGCTTTGGACATGATTGCATTATAGTTTCAGTAAGTTACTGTTGGTGGAGTTTTAACGGGTCACTGAAGGCTTCGAAGACATCTATCATTGATGGGTGTTGAGGGAGAACCTATCTGCCCAAAATGCGGGGAGGGCGACTAAACGCCTTCCCACTTCTTGGCAGAATGTGTGGCTTTCGGCAGACTAGAGACGACGTCTGGGGGGCCGGGGAGCTGCAAGGGGAAGAGGTCAGTTCGCTTGAATGGACCGATATTCTGATCTACATTAGAAGGTTGGGAAGGTTCGACGAGGGAAGAGGTGACGGAGTTAGGTAGGAGACGACAGGGGTAGGCAAAAACGGCCCGCTTCTGGTCTACTTGTCAGGTCTTGGCTGCCCCATACCACCACTACTACTACTACTACTACTACTACTAATGTTAGATGACACTGATGTCAAAAAGTAACTAAATTATTTATGCGTAGACTGTGTTTATTGCGTTAGGTACCGTACTTAGTTTCAACTTCACTGCAGTAGATTCTTCTATATTATCTGCATATTATTATTATTGTTTATCTACTGCATTAACTAACGCTACCATTTTGTTTCCACAAATATAATAGTTTGCTTATTTTCTCTTCACATTTCCAACACCATCATACGTAAGTGATTATTTGAGGACCTCTTCACACACCTCTTTCTATGTATTGTTTCTGGATGTTCTATTCAGATTTTGCAACCTCTTTCTATATGTTCTATTTACATTTTGTAATCTCTTTCTATATGTTCTATTTATATTTTGTAATAAAAACCAATTATTGATAGAAATTTGGGAGTCTGAAACAAAGTAAATCACGTTAAAATGTCTAAAATCTACACGCCAGCGAACTACCTAATGGTACGTTCGATAAAGTTCTTGCATACACGATAATTTGCATATCAATTTTAATACGGGCTGTTAGTCGTCATTGTTTGCTGACAAGAATGCTTTTAAGGCAATAATAATTATTATGATAATTTACGAGATTGGCTCAATTAATTCTCCATTAAATGCTATTAACCACTATAAATTATGCCTTCCTGTACACCGATTTTTAGCTGGTAGTAAAAGTATTTGTTATCTCAATAGAGTACTGTGACCCATTTATGTTAAACACTTTTCAGGAGTTTAGATTTAATGCACTTTACGAGGGAAATAATTTATAAAATAACTTTAGAGAAATTTTCTTTTCTACAAAAGTTTACAAAAGGAAGCTATATATCTAGATCTGCCACATAATTAGCAGCATTAAAGACCAAACGGTCATTTACTTACACACCTGAGGAAAGTTGTTATCAGTGAAATGTTGCGCTCAGAATTCTGTGCCCGCTTGTTATGTTTTTAGCCTACTATTTTACGAGGTTGAGGCTAGGACAGTCATGGAGAGGCAATGTCCAAAATATTAGAAGACTTCGAAGTATTGTGTCTACCAATATATTTAAGGATGTTCTGGAGTAGAAGTTTTCCTGAATTTTGAAGGCTTATCCGTTAGGCTGCTGAATCTTTTCATACACTTCACTAATGTGTGACATTATCAACGACAAAGTACATGGTTAATTGTAAGTAACATCCACTGTTAGTAAAGAACAGATCATACGGTTCATGTGTTATGTACTGATATTAGTGAAGTTATTAATTCATACAAATATGCATGATCAGATGTCTGCAAAGATAACTGTAACAGGAAGTCCAGAATGATACTTAAGATGAGATGAGAAAGCTGGGTGTTGTAGATGCGTAACACATGTGTAATAACAAATGTAAACCGCTACATGTCATGATACAGGGCAAATAGAAGGCAAGCATTGTGTCCCCGGTGCTGGCAGACCATTATTAGGACATCAAAGCTTATGAGCATTGGTCAGGAAATCAATAAAGAACAAAATTGTATTTTCTTTTACCAAAGTTCTAAAGGATAAGGTTCTGAGGAAGCAGGCATGGAGATTTAAATAAATACATTGTCTATTGTCTAATTATTCGTCCTAACTTTTACAAATCCTTTGAATTAAATTTAACTTATGTCCATTATAGGGCATTTTGAACAAAAGAAAGCATAATTCAAACTGAAGAAGGCAAAAAAAAAACGGTATACCAAAAGGGCTACTTTTATATATTAAAAGAAATGATTAGGTAAGTTTTAAAATGCGATACATGATTTTAATATCGGTCATCTATATTGTATAGGAAATCATCCCAGGCCAGTTACAATATACTCATGAGAGTTCGTTCTATCTAAGTATATAAAATATACTGGGTGCTCTATTAAAAATATAAAAGTTTCCTTTCCAGCCTCGCCGAGCGCTGAATTACAAAGCAAAATTTGTCGCATTTTTTTGTCGCAAACCTTGTATTTTGATTCTAACACAGTTAGAATCAAAATACAAGGTTTCAGATTCCAAACGCTCGGCGAGGCTTATAGTCAGGAGAATAGTTGTTTTGGCTTAATTTGTTTTAGTTCTTATTTAAATAAGGCGTTTACACATGATGGATATAAAGTAGATTCGTACTGTTCGTAGTTATGTTATTATGTACATTCTTTCTGTTAAGTAGTGGAACTTGTTTCTACATCTCGTCATTGTATTGAATTCTCATATGATTAGTTTGATTTGGATTGTGTTGCGAGAAGTGCCAAGAGCTGGCGCTATGGTATAGGGTTTGCGTATGCAAAACGTACCTACTGTGCTTGGTACGTACTTGTGTCTTCGCATCTTTAGATACCATCACTTATATTGTACTGGCGAGATTAAAAAGTTAGGTCTGCAGTTAGTGACATCCTATGATGTGGGGCCCAAATATTTCCTCGTAGTTTTCGTTGTAATCTGAATCCTTATATTTTGATTCTAACTGTGTTAGACAAAATGCAGGAATGCTTTGTAATTCAGCGCTCGTCGAGGCATATAGCCAGGAGAATAACTGTTTTGGTTTAATTTGCTTTAGTCCTTATTTAAATAAGGCGTTTACAGATGATAGATATAAAGTAGAAAGATACGGAGATGTTAATGTTTTTGAAAATGTAAGGCAATACAGATTTGTACATTTAAGATTCAATAAATCATAAATTATGAATAAATGTTCCATTAAATTTAACCCAAACTATACAACGAGATACCTATATGAAGGGCCTTGGTCGAACGCAACGCGATCAATATTTGTGCTAAGTTGTAACAGCATAAGGATTGTCACAGGACTGCTAACGGGTCACGGATATCTCAACATGCACCTTAACACTATCGGCCTTAGTGACACTAGAAGGTACAGGTTTTGTAGGCACGATGACGAGGACTTCATTCACATCCTCTGTCGCTGTGCCTGCCTCATAGTCAAAAGACACAAACATCTGGCTGCAGCATTTCTTCTGCCCCCAGGACATTAGAGAGCTTCCCTTGGAACAGGTGTTGGCCTATGCGCATAGCACGGATCTCTTCCAATAGCTCTCGACTAGCGGCAAGCACAATGGGTCGGAAGACCTGAGTGCTTCGGGTAACCGCGCCGCCTTCCAACAACAACAACAACAACAACTTACAACGAGATATGTTGCCAAAATTTTAGGTATCCTTTGAATATATACCTAGTTTACTAAAAATGTATTGAATGAACTTATGAATAAATGGAATGAACTTATTGAAAAATTACGTTTTGTTATTTACGGCAACAAAATCAACTGCAAAGATCAATTATTAATTCATTTATTCAATTTTTTTGGAGCAAAATAACAAGAGAAATAGATTCATGCCCTAGAACACTTTCATTAGGACAATATCGCATTTCGAAATAAATGCGTAATCGCATTTCATTTACCGATATAACATATGCGAGCACTGAATCACTTGGTTTGTATAAGGTTACCGGGTGCCTAGTAGGCACTGAGTACTAACATTTCAACAACTTCAATTGTTTCAAAGCACTTATCCGGCGAATAACTGCAACTCCCGCTTGGCCTACTTGGATTTGATAAGACGTGCATTAAGATTGCATGGCCGGCTTTGATCGTGTCGATATCCTAATACGTACTGCACGTGTGTGTTCCATTGTTTCCGCTGCTAAAAATCCACCTGTCACAGCACGTGCTGAACAATCGCTAATAGCTGCTTCACAGACGCTAGCATCCAGTGAATCAAAGCATAATTATAATGTATATCATCACCGCGGCGCGTGCGTAGGATTCAGGGTGAGGAAGAAAAGGCAGATTTGAATTTATAAATATTTATGGATGGGTAAAATCCGATTTGAATTTATAAATATTTATTTGTAACTAGAATCTATAAAAGTTAATTGAATTGGTTTCATCGTCATAAATTACTCTAAGAAATCTAATGTTTTCCTAGAATATTATTTAATAGCTGTGAATGGAAATTGAAGTTACCTACCTATACAGGGTATGTCAGGACGAGCTTAACCGATCCGTATACACATAGAGAGAACTAGTCGTAGAGGTCAGATTTTGAAAATTTGCGTAGAGGGGCTAATTGATCGCGGTTTTAACTTCCTGTCACTTCAGATTATATCGGAAGTCGTACCAACTTTCTGATTTCAATAGAATACTAACTACATTTGTTAACAACTTTTTTATTATTGGAGTTACGATGTTGGTGAATAGACAAAGTAGTAGTATTTTTTATGGTGATTCCACTGGTGAAAACAAATGAACAGTTGAGCATCACGTTGTCGAGATATTCATCAAAACATATTTTTTGTTTGTTTTATACAGAATTTTATTTTAAACAAAATGAAAATAAGGAAGTTAATCAAAGAAAATCAAGAAAATATATCTACACAATACATGTAAAAGTAAATGTATTTAATGAAAAAAGATTATTATCGCTAACGTAAAAAGTAAACGAGTAAAAACGTCTTTTTTCTTCTCTATTTGGTAAGCATTTCCTTAGAATTTTATGTAAATTCTTAGAAAATATCGACCGTCTGGAATATCACGTTCAGAAAATTTATCAATGTTTCATATTCTTGTGCTGGCGTTCCTTTTTTTTTTCTACATATTACGTATAAAGTATCTACTTCCAACATAATGCATGTTTCCAGATATGTTAACACAATTTTTCAGTTAGACATACCTGAAATGACAATAAACAAACGTATAACACGTTTTGCTCATAAATTTATAACATAGAAAAGTCACCAACCTAACAAATAGATATAAAAATAAATAGTTTAAAGAGGAAACCCGAAGCATACAAATTAAATATTTAAAGTGCAATATGAAGGCAAACTTCTAAAGTTTGCCCCAAAAACCACTGTATAATATGTAATAAAATAAGTATTTGACAAATTATTATAATAAAATTAAAAAAAAATAAGCAGTGAACTAGCTTTTCCCTAAATGTTTCAAGTTGATCCCCAACTCGTCGTCAGTAGAAGGATGATAATGTTTGTATGATGAAAAAATTGTCAGATTGACAGTTTTAATTCAAAATGTTATCACATGCACTGATCAACTATGATAGGGTAAGGTGAGGAGAGTTGGACCACCTTTTAAAAAACTGTTAATAACTTCTTTATTATCGAATATAGAAATACATTCAAAACTGGGAACATGAATAAAAACTTAATAGTTTCTTCTGCTACACCTTAAATAACAAAACACAAAATTATAATTTGACAAAAAATTAAAAACAAAAAGTTCAAATTGGTCCGACTCTCCTACCCAATGCAGGAGAGATGGACCACCAGGGTCAGGAGAGACGGACGTCATATATTCTTCCTATTCTTTTTTTGCGTTACGGGTTCTGCAGCTCTGACACGTATTCTGGTAGGTCGTACTTTCTCATGTAACCAGCGGTTACATATTGTGCACTTTGTAGCTAATCGTCTTTTTAGAGTTGTTTTTGGTATGTCAAATGACCTCGCTGCTTCGTTTCCGCCCATTTCATCCGAGGTTACAGCGATGATGGCAAATGTTAGGTTTTCGGCAGTCCAAGAGCCCCTTGTTGGGGCATTTCTTTTGCGAATGTACACGTTCTGAATTTTCTGTAACAATTAAATACTAGGTCCATCTCTCCTTCACTTTGCCGGTCCATATATCCTCCAATTGGGAGGAGAGACGGACCGGGGAATAATTGCGCAACGGATTATTCGAACGCATTGTTTTTAAGGTTAGGATTATACCAGAATACGTACCCGTCTACCAAATATCTAAAATTGTCACTGAAACTTATCTAAAATTTACTCTCTCAACAACTATGCCTCACCCAAATATTTTTGGATACGTCGCAAAACGATTTTTGTTAATAACGTCACGAAGAACACACAAACAACACAACTGCAGTGTACCTTGTTGTCAACTGACGCGGGTGCTTATATGTAGCAATGCCAAGCACGCATTGACGTCATGCTTTGCGAGATATCGCAAGTGGTCCATCTCTCCTACTAGTCCATCTGTCCTCACTTTACCCTATTATTAATTTTCCACTGGTAACATCCTTCTGGAGGAAGCCACGTTTGATCCATGAATATTGTTTCTGACGAGTTACAGTTATCACCATTAAGTTTAATAATAGCACTTTCTTTTAATTTTCTTTTGTCTAGTTTTTCTTCTTTTTGTAAAATTTTAGCCTGTGTTCAATCAACCTGGTGACCGTTATGCCATACATGTTTTACTAATGTAGACCTGAAAATAGACCTAAAATTAATGAAAGCGGGTTCATAATCTTATTTACATATCATACAAGGTATTTAAAATATCCAGTTGATACTAGGTAATTTCACAAAAACTCAATTTTTTTTATAGACAATTCCCATTTATTTTACTTTCAATCAATTCCTGTTAAAAATAGGAATGAAATTTTATGTAAAACATGCTATACCTAAAGTGAACTTTTTGAGTTAGGGTAAAGGGAGGAGAGATGGACCACCATTTATAAAAATTAAGATAATTTCTTCATTAATCAAAGTACAAATCTGCAAATTGGTACATAAAATAACTAAGCTTTGGTACTCTTTTTGGAACACTTAGAAAGTAAGAAATATTTATCATTAAAACTAAAAAATAAATAATTCTCAGACTTGTCAACGGTCCATCTATCCTATCCTATGGAGGTGAGATGGACCATAGTAGGTAGGAGAGATGTACCTCACTACTTTTCCTTTTTTCTAGTAGCTACGTTTCCACACTTCTGGCAAAAGTTAAAACAACTTGTGCAGCCCTCGTGCAACCAGCGCTTGCACAAAAGGCATTGTGACCAATCGTCTTTCTTTTTCGTTGAACGATAATCTTCACTGCAGCCAACACTCTTATTTTCTAAATCGCTGAAATGTTCATCCGTTCTAGAATAGTCATCTAATGTCACATGGCCAGATGTCTATTTACCGCTTTCACTGCCAAATTGCGGCCAGCTTTTTTCTTGCATTGTGCCTTTTTTTTTAATAAATTCCGGTATGGTAATAACTCCTAATATTTTTTTAAGAACTCTTTTTACAGCTATAGATACGACCGGTATGGGGGTAACTTCATCCAGAGCTTTTCCATGAGCTATATCTTCAGTACCTAGCTGTTGATTTGTTAGGAGTGGTTTGTTGGTTTTGTATACCAGAGGTACTTGGTTGGGAAGATTCAGGTCCTGCTTGCACTTAAATGTAGTTTTGGGTATTCCAAATGCTGAAGCGGCTTCATTGCCGCTAATTTCGCCATTTCTGTATGCATTTACGGCATCATTTAACGCTTGAGAGGTTCAATATCCTCGTTCAGGAACATGCCTTTTTCATATGTACTTATTAAGCATTGTACTAAAGCAAAAAGTTATTGGTCCGACTCACCTCCCCCATATTGGTTCATCTATCCTCAAATGGGAGGGGAGACGGACCACTCGGTAACAACTAAACGGTTAAAAAGAAGTTTTAATATTTTAGGTTCTAGAAGACATTAATGCATATACTTACAGTTTCATTAACAAAAAAAACATTTTAGACTTGCCTAAGTTGGTTAAAAATAGAACTATATATCTTTAAATACAATTTTCAACGAGGCAAAATCTATTTTTCTTAAAAAACTTCCACATAAATGCTGGAAACCACGTGATCGCTACTGTATCAAGGTGAACTGATCGAAACGCAAAACAGACGCCTGTCAAATGTTGCGGTGGTGCCTTAAATTGCAAAATATTACCGATGGTCCGTCTATCCCCCTGATCCATCTAACCTCCCTTTACCCTATTTTCTAATTTTATTTTTTTTTATTTATAAGCAAAATATTTTCTACTTAGTTACTTATAATGACTGTCAAGTAATTTAGTCTTGAGAAGTGTCCCGTCTAGTATAAAATAGTGAAGATTTATTCAATTTAAGAGTAATTTAAGATGAATATGATAAAGTTATAAGAGCATGATAAACATTTTCTGTCAGATATACAGATAGTCCAAAACATGCCATACCATAACCCGTTTCAATGATAAGTGCAACTAGATAATATCGGCTGCCTAGTAGGTACCTACAAATTCTTGTTATTGAAAATACAAATGCCATACTTTTTGTTGACTACAATAAAATATTCTGTGTATTTTAGTTTTCTCAATTTTTTTCACTATTTAAAACATACCCGCCTATGGTGTTGGGTATTGCGACAAGAAATTTTATGAAATTGAGTTTATGTTTCTTATAATTGTGGGGAACATACATTTTATATGTCGACAAATTGGCTACTTACTCATCTATAAATATTTAGTCGGAGGTATATACTCATCTGTTATATGTTCTCGACTAAGACGTTTGTGCTCTATTTTTGAAAATATGAAGACATTATGCAGAGTATTTCTGTACCTTTTTATATGTAGCCAATTTTGGATGAGTATTTATTGCGTTTTGAATACACATTTTGTTCCAATTCTCAAAAACAAACAATATACTCCAGTGCTAAAAGATCAATTGTTTTTTTTTAAAATGTTTGCCTAATGACAAATAAAAATGTCTCTATTTCTTTTATGAAAATATTAAGGTACCTTTAAAGTGAGAATTCTTTTTGGAGGTGCATTTGTTAAAATCAAAAGTTATTGATTTATGTTTATTATTAAAAATAAAATCACGTTCTGAAAAATATTAATGCACACTGCACACTGAAAAAAATTATAATTGGAAAGTTACATAAATTTAAAAACAGAAAAAAATTAAAATATAAGATTCCCATGAATCATTGACACTTTATAATTAATCTGTGTACGTCCATTTCCTGCATTTTCCAATTATCTTAACGATGCCTAATGGCAACAATTCTAAAAAGGAAATGACAGTGAAGGGGCTCTGTCTTATTATCAATATAACTTAAGTGCGTTTAACAGACACTTAGAGTATACGTATTTTACTTAAAATTTTCTTTCAGATTTACTGGGTTCATACAATAAATGAAGAGGAATTTCTTGCCCCTTTAGTTCAAAATATACAATGGGGTGAATAAATGGTAGAGGTGTGTAATTATAGTGTGGTATGTATGGATACCAACATCTACGTACACTAAAAATACAACTTCGTCATGTAATAATATTAACAAATGACGGTTCTTAATAATGATTGGAGTTATATGGTAATATATTTTAAAAAATTGCCGGCGTTACGACAATATTTAATATTATTTTTTAAAGATATTAAAAAAGAACATCGATATTAATCTGCTTTCCGTTGTTCGATACGGAGCTGCTTCTTGGGCTTCTATGACAAACCAACACGCAAAAGAAAACTGACGAAAAGAAGCAAATGTCTCAGATAGACTACCTAACATTGTCCATTAAGTTATACAGTCCATCCCTTTAGTAACACCCCTGACCTGATCTTACAATTGAGTTGGGTTGAAATATCGACCTAAAACAAAATTTAGGATGAATGGTATAAAAAATATTACTTTCTGATACGATGATGATAGATGGCGTTGGAGTCGGTGTCGGAACATGGTTTTTTAAATAGCATAGTAGGCCGTGTTGCACATCGTTTGAAAAGTATTTCAGTTATCTTCACGCCAGCTGAAAAATTATAAAATCGGGTCATTCGTGTTACATGAGTTTCTGTGTTTCATTCAATGAGTGAAAGATCATCGTTCACTGAATATTTAAATGTTTTAATCGGAGAATGTTAATGTAATAGGTTTACATTCTCAAAATCTATCAATAGGTGTTAAGTCTGAGGAAAGTGTTGGTTTTCAAGTAATTTCTAACAGCGCAAAATTAACCATTACTTCTAGAATGAAGTAGAGTTAGGTACTGGAAAATTATATTAGGGGTAGTAAAAATCGCCCCGTTTACAAAAATTAGTAAAGAACGCTATATATCTCCGGTTCCAACAATAGGAATGTCACCAAGCTTTGTCAACAATATCATGTTATTCAATAGTATGCATTTATATCGAGAACGACGAAAAATAAATAAACGAATAAATACAATAATCAACAAATACTGTCTGGAATTTGTCACATTCCTAAGTAGTCTCAAATTGCTACTATCTATTTTATGGCTGTTCTCAAACGCATGTTGGACGAGACTAGACTTGTCTGTTCTACCATATTTGAGATGAGCCATATGTTCCTTGAATCTAGTTTGAATTGACCTTCTCGTTTGTCCAACATATTTTTAATTACAGTCTTTACAGCTAATTTCGTAAATCCCCGACTTTTCCTTACCTTCTATTTTGTCTTTGGGATTGCCTAAAAGTTGCTGTAGTTTATTTCCCGATGAATAAGCCACTGACATACCTATATCTTTCAAAACTTTACCGAAACCACGGGTGAAACGAGTATCGTATGGAAGAGATATTAATTTTGGGTTTTCTTTTTCATTTTGAAAAGTCGAAGAATTTCGAAGTGTCTCTTTAAATTTACGTTTTCTGATTATTTTATCAATTAAAGTTACAGAATATCCATTAGTCGCAGCTCTATCCCTGATCAATGCCTTTTTCTTTTCAAACCTCTCCTTATTTAGAGGGAAGCTTAATAGACGATGAATTAAAAAATTTAAACTCGCCATTTTGTGTTGAGCATAATGCTGAGGGTCCTTAGGGATATATAGGGGTTAAAGTACTGGTATCTTTTCTGTATATGTCAAATTGTAACTTATTTTCACTATTTATAATTTTATTAATACATCTAAGAATGGTAGTTGTCCAGAGTCTTTAATTTCATATGTAAATTTAACTGACACGAAACGACTATTCAATTTAGAAACAAAGTTGCCAATATCGGTGACTTTTGTATCAAACACTGCAAATATATTATCAACATATCTGAACCAAACCATGGGGAAATAGTCGAATTCTTCACTCGACAAACTCGAGTCATTCTTTGTGTTATGGCAAATCACAGTGCTGACTACTTGCCCAGAAATTTTTCATTTGCTTATTGAAGCTGATTATATACTAGTTGTATGACAATTAGTGGAAATTTAAAAATATAATACACAATCTTTTAGGTTTATTGTTCAATAAAACATTATACATAAGTGGAACATTTCTTTATAGTCACAATAAATCACCATTAAATAGTCAATCGTGATTTATAGTTACATAAAAATAACCATATGGTACTAGTACCATTACTTTCGTCAAGGTTTTCCGCCCTAACCTCCTGCACTGGATGAACGAGAACGTTTTAAACCAAAACTCCTTCATTATAATTATTTTCCCTCCGACTGCCATTAAATCTGGCAGCGGCACAATCGTCGACAATACAATTAAAATTATATAAGCCTCATGTGTAAAACAACAGGTAGTAGTCGAAGTCATGAACGCGTTTCATGATTTTTGGCCGTATACAGCCTTCTCTTCCGAGAAGAGACTCATTGACTGCTTTGCGCATACTGAGCGGGATACTTCAATGACATGACAGCAAAAAAGGCAACAGGCAGTTCTATAAAATCAGTACGCGATAATTATATTCGTATACAGTTTTGTACATTGTCTGGTAAATTTGGGAAGCTTTTGTGTTACAAAAACTGTTTTGGGTTTTGTGTTAAGAATAAATTTATTTATTAAATTGGTCTGTGAAGGATTTCTCTTTTAACCGATAAAATCATGTATAAAATGAGCCACAGTGGAAATGACAAGGGAAAGTTGAATACAAAAAATGTTACACATACAAATTGTAGGTACATAATTTATAAATACAACAAAATTCTAGAAAGGGGGGTTTGTGAAGGGAGGGGGCTTTGTTGTGAAGATAACACTAACGTAGTTTTCTACATAACACCAAAACACTATACTGCATTCGACGCACGTTTCGCCAATGAAGTTGGCATCATCTAAACATGTGCTTACACTATGTCCTATTTACACCTAAATTATTGTTACGGTTCAGTGAACCGTTGCTATGCCTCGGTGAACCGTCGCAACGGAAGTTTGTTGTGACGACACTGTTGCAAGTTTGAATAAACTTTCTAGTTTGTCCAACATACTAGTGCTTGCAGTCTTTACAGCTAATTTCGTAAATCCTCGAATTTTGCTTAGTTCGTATTTTGTCTTTTGGATTGCCTAAAAGTTGTTGTAGTTTATTTCCCGATGAAAACCACTGACATACCTATACTTTAAAAACTTTACCAAAACCACGGGTGCAACGAGGATGGTATGAAATAGATATGAATTTTGGATTTTCTCTTTCATTTTGAAAAGTCACTTGATACAGTCACAAACGACCAGGTACCAAGTGAACTATTAGATTCTCTCCAACAATACCAGCCCACATGTTTATAGAAAACAATTGTTGGTGTCTTCTAGAGACCACAGCGTAAGGATTTTCATGATGCCAAAGGTGGCTGTTTCTACCATTAAAATAACCATCGCGCGTGAAACATGCAACAGAAAACAATACTGTTCTCTCGAAGTGAGGTTCTATTAACACATTCACTGCGCATGACTCTCATGAGAGTCGCCCCTGCTCTTAGTGCAGTGCGCACGACTCTCATGTGAGCCAGGCGACTTGATACATTAAGTGAGTCAGTTTAAAAGCAGCGTTGCACGGAGGTGTATGTGCTTGTGTCAGCGTGTCGTATAGGATTCGGAACATAGAATTTTTTTTGCCGTTTTTGATTTGCTGTAGTATAAGGACAGTAAAATGGCGGAAGGTGAGCCGGGTCCCTCAAAAGCAAAAAAACCAAGACCAGCTTTTAAAAATCCAAAAAGATTAACTGAAGAGGAACTTTTCAATGCTTTGAATTATTCTAGTGATGAAGATAATGATCTTTTGGGGGGGTTAGGGAATTTTAGTGACACAGAGGCCGATACTTTCCTCGAACAGGGAGTGTCGGATTCGGACGAGGATGATACAGACGATGATGACGAAGGTAAAAACTAATTATTATTATTTTTTGTGTTAATTTGAAAAAAATTTTAGCTACATCTGATGGACGGTCACAGACTGTACTAGGGCGGGAAATTTCAAACAGTGGTCCTAATATTACACACGGGACTACGGATATGCATGAAATAGGTATAAGTTCAACATTTCATTTTTGATTTTGTTGTGAATAAATTTTTCTTACGTGCAGATTGTGAAACATCTCCGCAACAAGAGGTTGCAGATACTAATGCGCCAATAGGTGCAGATGCCCATGACAATATTCCAAACTGGACTGATGACCCTATGAATATGAAAGACTTTCCATTTATGAAAAATAATGGACTTTTAGTGCCCATTCCTCATGGCAATAATCCCATAGATTATTTTCGAATGATTTTCGACGATGTGTTTTTGAATCTATTAGTTGACCAAACCAATCACTATGCCGAAGAAGTCTTTCTTGGGGTAGGGGTTTCAGAAAAGTCACGGATTACGCACTGGAAGCCCGTTACTGCCAACGAAATGTTGATATTTGTGGCTTTACTGTTGCACACAGGGACCATCAAACTTAATAGGCTTCAAGATTACTGGAAACGTCATCCACTGTTCAATCTAAAATGTTTTTCTGCGCACATGAGCCGCGATCGGTTCCTTTTGATATTGCGTTGCCTTCATTTTACTAGAAATCCAGCAGACGGAGAACGTCCCAATGATCGATTATACAAAATAAGGCCTGTGATAAATTTTTTCAACGATAAGATGTCGACCATCTATTATCCAGGAAAGGAACTCTCTCTCGACGAGTCTATGGTACTGTGGCGTGGCCGATTGATATTCCGGCAATATATAAAGAATAAACGCCACAAGTACGGCATAAAACTTTATATGCTCACTGAGCCAAACGGCATTGTTCTAAATGTGATGGTGTATACTGGGGCCCTGGATGACAGTGGTGGAAAAGGCCACACCAAGAAAGTGGTTTTGAATTTGCTCAAAAATTATTTCGGTTCGGGGCATTCCGTTTATATGGACAATTTTTATAATTCATATGAACTTGCGAATGACCTAACAAAACGCAATACTTACTGCACAGGAACACTGAGTAACAAAAGAAAAAATAATCCTCAAGAAATTATTGCCAAAAAATTAAAAAAAGGAGAAACGGTCGCTAGATATGCCAATAATATAATGATTGGAAAGTGGAAGGATAAACGTGACGTTTTATATATAAGTAATGAGTACCAAAATAATATGATTGAGTATGTGGACAAGAGGAATCGCACCAAAGAAAAACCGGTTCCAATATTTCATTATAACAAACATATGGGTGGTGTGGATCGCCAAGATCAACTCAATTCATACTACCCATGCGAGAGAAAATGTATCAGGTGGTACAAAAAATTGGGGATACATTTTATTCACCTCATGCTTTTGAACGCATATTTACTGCATAAAAAATATTCTGGGGAGAAAATGTCGATATACGACTTTCGAATGTCGCTTTTGAGCAGTCTTCTCCACATTGAGGAAATGAAGAAGCCTGTGCAAAGGGATACTCCTGTGCAACACGTGCTGACAAAAATTGATGCAGTTAGGGGTGATGGAAGAGTAAAAAGGAAACGGTGCGGAGAATGCTCAAAAAAAAAAATTAGAAAGCAGACGACATATCACTGCGAAGCATGTCCAGGACAACCTGGATTTTGTGTTGGTGGTTGTTTCAAAAATGCCCACGCGTAGTACATAATTTGCTTATATTATTTATAATACATATATACGTGGACTATATATAATGTAATTATTTTAGAAAAAGTATTGTTTCTTTTAAGTTTTTATACAGAAAAATGTTATTTTTGTTGAAAAAAAAACCATTGATTTATTATTTTTCAGTGAAATAAATGCATACATTTATGTTTTCCAAATGCGTTCTTTTTATGTTTTTCCCATTTTCACAATATTTTATTGATTTTATGCGGCTCCTATGAGAGCCAGTCAGCACTGAACATGAAATTCTTGGCCAGGTGCCCATGACTCTCTTGAGAGTCACAGTGCAAAAAACATGGAATACCCTGTATATACAATTTTTATTGACACTAATCGATTTCTGACATCTAATTATACAATATTTTCGAAAATAACCATGCAGCTTGAAGGGTGACCCACAGCCTCAACGACCGCAGTGAACGTGTTAAGTTGTGACCCAAAAACCATTGGCAAAAAGCTAATCGATGTGGATAATCTTCAGGATTTAAAGCTTGTATGCGTTGTAAATGGTAGGGGTAGAGAAGTAGTTTATGCATGATACGGTGCACCGTCGACTTGGAGAATCCCATTTGGTGTGAAATTGCGCGAACACTTGCTGATTAATTTTCCTCCACACGATGTAGAACTCCTTCAAATCCAACCGTACGAGCTGTTCTTGGACCACCACCACCACCACCACCTGGTTGCTTTAGGTTCCCACATTCTCTAAGGCGACGATGGACGGAAGCAAAGATTGTATGATGAGGTTGCCGGCGTTCCGGACATCTCTGTCCATTCAAGCGTGCAGCTTTTCTTCCATTACAATTTACTGCACTATAAGCAAGGTGCATATCGGTAAGTTCTTAAAATGAGGAATTATCGTCCATTTTTAATACAAATTTTTAATAAAAATCGATAAAATTAATGTTCTAATGCCCAACTAATTAAATCGCAAATACGGTCTACGGTTTTAAAATTGACATTTTTGGAATGTTTATTGTGATAAAGGATAAAGAAATTTTCTTTCTCCCAACAAGAAGCGTGGTTGAATTAAAAAAATGTTAAACGAAGTACAGTGGTGTCCAACTAAATCAAGAATTAATTTAGTTATTTGGGTATGATTTAAAACATTTTATTCCTCTACATCCCAAACGGCTCATTTGCGGACTTAATAAAAAAAGTTTGTTTTCATGTCTCCTACCACCCCTTAAAGTTTTTCGGTATGTTTTTGGGACACGCTTTATAGTATTAAGCATTAGGCAAACTTTACTAAGTGTGTATTCTGCAAAAACTGACAGTTTTGACATTCATTTATTATTTCTAATATTTTTTATCGCTTACCTATTTCTACTAATTTAACATCTTTTGTATGCGTCCTTAGACATACGTAGCTGAAGACGTCGAAAGCAGAAAAGGGTGAGGTACATTAACCCCAAGGAGTACTAGTAAGATTTCAGATTATAGAATTGATAGCATTTGTGGTGATATAAAATTTATAGGTACTTGGTGTTTTTATATTTAAAATGATGAAGATAATAGCATTAAATAAATATAACACCGAAATGGTTTGAGGTTCTTTCGTAATATAATGATGTTATCCATGACTAGATGGGCTTTTATCTACTGAATGGGTATTCAAGATTTCCTTTTCAACAACGATGTTATTCTTTTGTGTGTTATGAAAAATAGAAAATTCATTATATCGTAATATTTTGAATTAGCAAATTCTCAACAAATATGCAAACACAACATATTTTTGAATTAAACTTAACAAGAAAATAAATAAATAGTATGTTGGTGGCAGATCTTTATTAAAAGTCTGATGATGGATACCTAAATGAATGACACTAGGTCTATATGTATCTACTTTAATAAGTTCCTTTCAAGAATTACATATGAATACATAAGTGTTGCAATTGCGAAAATAGGAAATCACGACTTGTTAAATATTCAGCACAAAATTGTACACGTCACAGTATTATCACTTGTCATTATGCAATTATCCTTTAATTAGTGTCCAGATAATGCCGTAATCAACAATAAAAGAAATATCAATGAATAAATTAATAATTAAAGTAAACAGGCTCCAATTTAAATTCTAATTATATGTTATTCAACGCACTATCAAGTGGTACATAAAAACATATTCTTTACAATTTATTGAACTTATTACCATGCTAACTGATTCTAATTGTCGCCAGGGACGTATTATGCACACCTACGACTTTAATTTGCCTCTCCCGAGAGGCTGAGCGTATTACTGAATACTTTGTAGTAGTTGCTACTGCTAGTTCAGTATAGTTTTTGTTAATTTATATATCAAAATAGAATAGTATTTACTATTTTATTATCGTAGTAGGTAGTATTTTTTTTTCACACTGCTTGATCTGAATTATAAAAGTACAGTTACTTTAGTGACAATTTAATTTATATATAAAATATCGCATATGCCACAGTGCAATTATCACTTTTACAGTGACAAATGCACTTGTGGTTTTTTCACTTATTCATTTTTTAATCCATTATCGCGGTGTCCGCTGTCAAAATAAATAGTTTGACATTTCTGTCAACAAGTTATTGAATTATTAAACACTAACAATGAATCGATTCATCGATTCGAATGAAAATGTGTTTATTTTTAGTGTTTCATAAATAAAGTTTGCATTCATATGTTTCTAAATTTCTTATTCATTAAATTGTCCTGCCGAATTACACTCGATGTTTGTATTGATACCGGATAAATTTGGATTGTTTAATCTAAACTGTTTCGTTTAACAATTTGACTCGAAAAACTGTCAACCTAAAAACGCTCCACTTTCGGTGTCGCGTTTTTAATAGTTGACAGTTTTCTTGTCTAATTGCTAGACAACAGTTTCTCATTAAACAATTCTAATTTATCCGGTAAAATACAAACCTCTTGTGCAATTATAAGTGAAAATAATTAAACTGTCTAATTTAGTTTTAATATACACTGAACCATCACCTGAAGCTGCATCTAGAAAAGGCAAAATGTAAAGAATGAAAAATAAAAATGGAAAAATATGGTGAACATAGTGAACCTACACAAAACCAAAGCAAGACCAAAAAGCATATAAATACTATTTAGACATAATTTTTTAAGGAAACTAATTAAACATAGATCAGAGATTAGTATTTATTAGTACCAAAAAGATTATAAGAAGAAACCAATCTACTTTGAGTATTACTATGTGTTTGAGTCTATACGAATATGAAAACTAACCAATTCACCCACTTATACATTTTGCTTAGGTAACGTATTTTATCCAAAAAAATAACTACACCTCACTACACCTGATAACTAAAAATAGTGGCTTGGTAATTCAATCTGTTCCTACTATTAAGTATTAGTTTCCGTGTTGCTGTTGGGAGAGGTACAGAACTATCAGCTTATAAATTATCCACTTCCTTCAATACGAAAGTCTAGCCACTTTTCCAGAAATAGAATATCTCGACATATGGATTCTCTTTTGGTGTTATCTGCATTACCTTTGAACATATTATATATCAGGAGTGGCCCACCTGCGGCTCGCGAGCCACATGCGGCTCTTTGAAGGATTATGTGTGGCTCTAGATAAATGTACCCGAGTTCCCTTTTCATTTTTGTGCTATTATATTTTAAAAAATTATTATCGTTCCGTATGTGTTTCAAAATGTCTTTGAAATTAATGACGACAGTTAGAAGACACTTAGAAGACTAAGTGCAACGTTGTAACAAATTTCATTTCCGTCCAAGTTAAGAATAATATCTTAACTCGATGACTCATCGAAAACTACGCGAACGAACATAAACAGTGACGTAATCGTCCGTAATCGACCGACTCCAAACCGATTTTGAATTTGTAAACTTTCATTGCAACTGACAGTTGACATTGTACTCTGGAGGAAACAATAATTTGTATCACTTTTGCTACGGATATAATTTGTAATCTGGAATTTTTGGTAAGTTAACTAAATTTGTTTCATAGTATGGCTCGGCATAGTAGGTATAAATATTAGTAAAAATGGCTCGGACTATCAAGGAGCTTGGCTACCCCTGTTATACAGGGTGTCCCATTAATATTGCGAAAAAATTCAGGGGGAGTTTCCTTGACCAAAAATAAGAAAGAAAGTTCCTATAAACCTATGTCCGAAAATGCTTCGTTTCGGAGGGTGTTGAAATTTAGAGAGAATACAAGGTTTTTAGTAATATCTGGAGAACCCTAATTCCGATTTTTTTGATTTTTCCGATTTCCGATAATTCCGATTTTTTTGATTTTGATTCGGGAATAGATAAAATAAATCAAATTACGTCAGACGACGTCTACCGTTTTTATAAACAAACATACCAAATTTCAAAAAAATCGGAATTAGGGTTCTCCAGATATTAGTAAAAACCTTGTATTTTCTCTAAATTTCAACACCCTGTATCTCCGAAACGAAGCATTTTCGGACAAAGGTTTATAGGAACTTTCTTTCTTATTTTTGGTCAAGGAAACTCCCCCTGAATTTTTTCGGAATATTAATGGGACACCCTGTATATTATACCTATCCACTTCTTAAAAAATGTAAACTTAAATGTATTAATTACTTTCGGCCAAATTCTTTCATTTGGTGATATCTGCCTTACTATTAGAAAAATATACCTTTCCACTTCTGAAAAAATATAAACTTAAATGTGTTAATAATTTTTTCTCAAATAGAAACTGTTTAACCACAAAAATGTTTCTATGATATATTAGAAATTGTATAAAATTCTGCAGGAAACTTTACTCATAATTTCATGTTTACATTATATCTAATCTATCTAATTATATTGTATTTAATATATCAAAGAAACATTTTTGTGGTTAAACAGTTTCTATTTGAGAAAAAATGATTAATACATTTAAGTTTACATTTACATTGCTTTCAGTGTATCCAATGGTAATTAGGAATGACTTCTCCGATTCACTGCATAATAAATGAATGCAAATCTTTCAATTAAATCAAATCACAGGAAACGACCCAACAGCCTAACTTGAACAAACTAATTTGTAACAATATGAGATAACCCTACACGAATTCCCAGTCGTAGATATCCTCTGCTCTGCTTTGCAGCGATTCGTGGGCATAAGACATAAACCCAACGCATATTAATAAAGATAACTCAATTAGGATGAGCGTTGCCTGCTATTAGAAAGTAATAATTGTTGTTGGATCGCCCACGGGGTCTTATTAACATTACATATTAAATTTTGAACTAATATGCACAATAATAATTAGCCGGCATTTGACTGCGTGGGACCACAGTACAGGGTCGAATTTAGGAGGCACGCCCAAGAATTCAAAATTAATTATGTAAGGCGACATTCCCGAGGCACGTGGCGCAGGTATATTCCGCAGGACCTCAGGACAGCTGAAGGGCCACACCACATCAAACAGAATGTTAGTCGCAGATTCTCAGTGAGAGAAAAAATCCAAGACCTAACTTTTTACTTACTTATTTACTTACATTTTAATACTATACTTTAACCACAGAAATAAAAATATAATGCCTACATTTTAAACATGACATTGTTCTTCACTTCAGAAAAGTAAGTATTTTTATCAATCATATATAATATGATCTTTTTCCTACTTTTAGAAAATTTTTAAAAGCATCATCTTAACAAAAATCAACAAACAATACCTACGCACTGCCACCAGGTATTCTACGATTTGTTGGCAGTTTAATATACAGGGTGTTCCTTAATATCATCTCCATACTGTAGGAGCTAATTCCTTATCCAATTTTATGAATAAGAGAGCAAAATAATCGTGTGTCCTAAACTGCCTTGTTTTCGAGCTACAGGGTGTCAAGGTTTGTAGTCACTTGTAGTTATTATTTAGGTTTGTATCTTGCATTTTTTCTAATTTTTGTAGATACTATAGATGCTATAAAAATGGGAACATCCCAGTTTTTTACTTTTGACATAATAAACATTTAGACATGCACCGTAGTAGTTATATTTTTTTCTCGAAAACGAAGCAAGGTACGAAAGAAATGCAAGAAACAAAAAAGTAGTATTTAAAATTTTTTCAGCTAAAAAAAAATCCAAAACTTGTAAAAAATCAGTGGCGTCCAATGTTTTTTCCCATAAATTTCAAATAGGTTACCCTCCTGGACATGGCCAACAATTTTAATCTTTTCACGTTAAAATGAGTTTTCAACACATTAATAAAAAAAAAAAAAGATTTTTTATAAAAACCTTCGTTTTCGATATACAGGGTATATTATCGAACACGAACCAAATTTAGGGCACACGTTTATTTGGACTGTTAGTCATCAAATTGGACAAGGAATTAGCTCCTACAGTATGGACATGGTATTAAAGAACACCCTGTACAGTTAGGTTAGGCCTATTCTTACTAGAGTTAAGCATACAAATAGAGACTGTAAGTGCAACATACTTTTTTTATATTTTTACGGGTGACATATTTCCTAAAAAATATCTAGATGAGTCATGATGAAAATACAGACATTATACTAGACATACAGACATTATTATGGTTGGTGTCTGTACCACCGATCAGTGTAAAATAGAGAAAATAAATGTGTTTCATCTAATGTGTAACAAAAATAGAAACATTTATACCTTCAGGGCAATTTACGAGTCCCAACTGGGTCAATTAAACATGCAAATATTTACGACGGAACGAAATCCTTTGGAAGACTTAGAAGTGTTTATTGTCCGGCCATTTATCATTTAATGTGTTGCAACCATGGCCGCGAGAATATCAGGCATAACGAAGAGGTAGGTGTACTCCTTTTGTAAGTAATGATTTTCTACGCGTGTTTAACAAGATATCCCGATGACCTGACCTGAGAGCTATTGCGGTAGAATTTTGCATCTTCACGGCACCACGCCCAGTTGGGCTTCCGCAGTCCGTATAAAACCGTAACCCACGGCGCCAAGCAGGCCGTGATCTCATCTTCTCCGGGATGCGATGATGAGAGTCTTCTATTTTACGCCCCAAGAACTTTTAACAGGCAGCGCAGTAACTGTACACTTTAAAAAGTCTGCTGTGATGAAGTTAGTCTCTCCACAGCTGAGCATCTGCCATGTATTTCACTCCTAGATGTCCTAGAGATCCTGATAAGATACTGCAGTAACCTTTAAAGAACTGTTTTAACACTCATAGTATTTTTGAAATAAATCATTCGCAAAAGTATGTAAAGAAAAATAAATAGACTTACATAGGAAGTGTTGTATAAACAATATACAAATAGTAGGTACTTGTAATGAGAATAAGCTAGGACATATGCATAAGATCCGGAAATGCTTGGTATTCGATATACTACCCTGGAAAGGGTTAGCGAAAAACACTGCGATAAAGTGATAATGTACGTTAAAACTAGATATTAGAACACTTAATTTAATGTGGGAACATGTGACTGTGTTCACGCTATGGCAGCAGGAAAATGTCGAAACAGGTGAATTTTAGAATTTCTATTAAAGAAAGGTTTACTTACTTAGGTCAGAATTTACATAGATTTAAAAAACAACACAAATTCGTACCTAAACAAACAATAGAAAATATACATAAAGTATGTTTAGTAGTTTTCAATATCAGATCTTATTTCTGGAGACACCAATAAGTTAGTATATTCTTTTATACGACCTACATAACTCCAAAATCGTTCCCGGGGTTTTTCGCTCTTCTTTGGAAAGCAGCATCTGTCATTAAAGTAAGCATTTTCGAACTTAGCATCAACACTTTTTTCCTATGAGATTCTATCTACCATTGAAATTTGTCATACAATTTCCGAAAGACCCAACAGAAGTACGTAAATATGTACTAGATAGATGACTATTTTTAATTTATTTTATTTATTTGCAACTACTTTACAGGAGATCCCATTTACCGAGCAGATAGAAAATCAAGTACTTGCAATACATGTACATAAAAAACTAAGATATATAAATCACAAAACAC
Source organism: Pogonocherus hispidulus (assembly GCA_963924545.1). Taxonomy (NCBI): domain Eukaryota; kingdom Metazoa; phylum Arthropoda; class Insecta; order Coleoptera; family Cerambycidae; genus Pogonocherus; species Pogonocherus hispidulus. The sequence continues at coordinate 41,327,025 of OZ004698.1, read as the reverse complement.
AGCTTTAAAATTAAACAAATACAAAAGATAAACAAAATAGCTAATTACATATAACGGTTTTTGTTGTAATTATCACATATAAGAAATAGGGGTGAAAACTTTAGAATGTTTCCGTGAGTTTAAATTTGATAACCGAAAGTTTAACTGACTGAGTAAAACTGGGCAATAATAATAATAATAATAATAATAATGTTTATTGACAATAATACGCTATTAACACAATGTAGGGAAAATATAAAAGTATACAATAAGTGGTACCCTTAAATACATTCAAATGTGTATATGTATGTATACCTGTGAATGTGTATATACATTCTCACACAAAAAAAAATATAATTCTATTTAACGATCCAAATAGTCTATAAACAATAATTAAACCTCACAATAGTTTTAATTAAACTGTGCGTGAGTGCATATTAATGTAATTTTTTTTGTTTTGAATTCGTGTGGTCGGGAAGAGTCTCCTTTTATATAAAAATAAAATAATGCTGCATATTACTAAATGCTACATTTTACAAAGAATGAAAACTAAGTGTAATGTGATACTTTACTTAAAAATAGCAGATTAAAGTTTATTACAGTTAGTTGTCCATTCGATAGATACACAGTCACTAAAACATTCCTGTATTTATGAATTTGTCTAATATTTCATATTTAGTATTTTTTATCCATTTATACGCTTCTATTTTGAATCTATTCCTGGTAACAGTTTTGCATTCAATTGCATTATGTATAAGTTTATGCAAAAATATTTGAGAGTAACACTCATGCCTCATACCAGTGCAGACCTAACCAAAAACTCTTCCTCGGGGAAATCGATTTCTGGATAAACAGAGTCTGATTTATAGAATAACAGCTTTAAAAACTTTCTTTGAACTCTTTACAATTTATTAATGTGTAGTTTATAGTAAAAGTTTCATAAGAGCGAACAACATTCAACTTTAGATCAGACAAAAAACATAATATAAAGTTTTCAATATACGTATATTTGTAAAATTTCTGCTAGTTCTCATTAAGAAATCCAGTATTTTAGGGGATTCAGAAACTACATTCCCAAAGTGAACAATAAATGATAATTCTATATCAAAAGATAGGTACACCAAGGTCTCGAAAAGTATCAGGTTCTTGAAGAACAGATCCATCCAACATATACTGATATGCTTGGCTTTAGTAGAGTACGTCATTACATTACATTTAGATATATTCAGATGTATGTAGTTTATTTGCAATGTACCAGTTGTATATTTTTGAAAAGATGTCCTGTAAAAGAGAACAATCCAGGGAATTAATCACTTTAAATATTTTAAGACCATCTGCATACAGTAAACAACCTACTTCTGTTTTTAACAATATCATTAATAAAATGGGTGCAAGGGTCCAAGAATGGACCCTTGAGGCATACCAGAAATTGTTAGATATTCGACAGACTCAAACTGTAAGCTACGTATTGTCTAAATATTCATATTTTTTTTATTAAAAATTTCATTATTTTACATACCATATTTAACGTTAGCGTATCGTTGACTTTACAGACAAAACTAACTTCAGTGCTGGATAAAAGCAGAACACTCCCCGTCACTATGAAAGCTCCGTGAAATGCTCCGGCCTGAAACAATACGGAAGCTTCCGCGCCAACTTGTGCTTTTATTGTAATATGGTTGAACGCATGTTGTTAAAGCTGATCACAAATCAAACATCTCTCGCCATGTTGCATGCACACTCCCCGTTTCCGATAAATAACGATGTTACTAAATCCCGTCCAGGGAAAATAGCTCTTTATGAGGTGGCACTGTTAGGGAGCTGGAGACTGTGCCGCGTTTTACTCTGTGACCACGAGTAGGAAATTCAAATGGATTTGATGAAGCAGAAAACTTTTCAATGGCTGTTGAGAGTTGGTGAATATTTAATGGGTACAAGATGTCTGTAACTTATTTGTGGTGCAGCTTTATGATGCATGCGGTCCTTTTGGGATTACACCACCTGTAAAATAAAAACAGGGAACCAGAAGAATTCAATATAAAGATAGAAAGTGTAGCATCAAGGCAAGCTTCTAAAGTTTGCCCCAAAAATTGCAATAAAAATAAATATATGACAAATTAACTTAATTTCATCGGTGCTTTTTCAGTTTGATATAAATAAATTCTGTAATATTAGAAAATATATCTGGAATTATCCTTAAATAAAAAAATTATAATAAAAAAAAATAAATAAACAATTAACTAGCTTTGTTCTGTGTTAGCTAAACATTTTCAGTCGATTCGCGACTCTTCTTCAGTAGAAGTTTAAATGATAAAAAAATGTCAGATAGACATTTGTAATTCCAAAGTCATCACGTATCTATTGATTATTATATTATTATTAATTTTCCACTGATAACATCCTTCTGTAGGAAGAGGAAACCACGTTTGATTCAAGAATATAGTTTCCGATGAGATTCAGTTTACACCATTAAGTTTAATAAACTTCCCTTTAATTTTCTTTTAACTTATTTTTGTTGTTTTCGTATAATCTTAGCCTGTGTCCAATCAACCCGGTGACTGTTGTCCCATACATGTTTAAAATACAAAATATATTTTTAAACGGATGTAACACCACTCTGCTGAATTCTTACTTATTCAATTCTCTGTATCTTTTGATTAAGGGATACAGAGAAAAATGTTAAAGAAAAAACTGGTTAGGTGCGCGTTCGACTACGGCTGTTAAAGTTCCGGATCATTTATGAATTTGTCATAAACTATAAGATCGAGAATCAATGTTTGTAGTGGCGAGATACAGTGAAATACACTGCAGTGCCCTCTTTGGGTCTTTGCTACTACCTGTCTGACAATTATTGTCTAATTGACAGACAGATAACGATCTGCAGAAAAGCAGATGCCATTATAGCGACCTCTATTTTCTTTGAGGAAGACAATCCTACTTAATTACCAATAATTAAGTAGGATTGTCTTCCTCAAAGACAATAGAGGTCGCTGTAATGGCATCTGCTTTTCTGCAGATCGTTATCTGTCTGTCAATTAGACAATAATTGTCAGACAGGTAGTAGCAAAGACCCAAAGAGGGCACTGCAGTGTATTTCACTGTATCTCGCCACTACAAACATTCACATATGCCCCTTAGGCAATCAATGTCGCCAGATCATTCATCGATTCCGATACCTATGGCAATCTGATGGCAATCATAACAAGATCGAAACCGGTCATTGTCTGGTATTTGGTCTTGATGAAGGATGTGGCGACATCCATGGAGATGTTGATGTAATGCAACGCCAGTCTGGGCATATTTCCCGTGGAGTAGTTGTTTTCAGCATCTCCTTCCAATAATCGAGAATCAATGTTATATTTTTAGTAATCCTATATATTTCATCATTTTAGTGTCAGAAGTTTCGGAAATAGGAGCGGGGAACATATTCTCCACGCAAATTTCCGCTAGTAACTTGAATACTAGCGGAGTAAATGTCTAAGTAATAGACATTTGCTCTATTGAGAAAAGCCTAATAAGCCGAAATACTATAGTATATAGAGTGTTTTCTATATATTTCTTGAAATATCTAAATGAGAACTATTCCAGAAGGCAATTTAACAGCTAAGACCTGACATATAATCTTCTCTAGGTTCAACAGGTTTACCTTTATAAATTGATTCTTTTTCTTTAACATAGTTAGCGTATGCTATGTTGTTTTTTAAAGATTTTTCTGGGACTATTTCAATTTTAAAATATAATGTTTCAGATTTTTCTCTATCGTTTTGTTTGTCAATAGTTTCAATTTCTTCTGATGTGTTTTCTACACCATCTACTGGAATGAATTCAATCTCTTTAGACCCTTCTACAGGTGAAGCTCATAATTTTGAATTGAAGAAGGCCATTTTTTTTTCTAACAATAATTTCTGATAACATTTAGGAATTAACAACAATGGCAGGAAAAGCTTTAAGGACATTTAAGAAGTTCGGTGAAGACCACATGACGATAGTTCTTTTCATTCTCGAGTTATAAACTATTAAAATGCGATACTTATAGATGAACACCCTGTATTTCAAAATCAAATAATGTATTTGCTATTACTGTATCTTAAGAATTCTTTTTGCGACTTTAATCAATTAAAATATACCTGTCCATTAACACTGAGTATAATTTTTGTGTAATGTTTATAGTTTAAAGTATTTTTATAAAACATGTCCATATGAGAAAGTACATCATTCCCTACCTAATACAGTGAAAGCTATACAGGGTGTTAAGAGTTTGAGTGATATTATGTATAAGGCGACAGTATACACCAAAATAAACAAAACACTTATATGACATGGGTCCTAAACCCAACCATTTTTTCAAAAAAAAATTTCGAAATCTCGAATTTGATGTGCAAACGTTCAGCTAATTAAGGAATCTCGGCATAATTTTATGCATAAGAATACCATGAAATGCAATGTTTACTGTTTCTAATTATTTACTCCTATACTCTTACTTTTAGTAATATAATACTCTTAATAATTGAAAGAAATAACTATCCATTGCATTTCGTGGAATTCCTTTACATAGAATTATGTCGAGGTTCCTTAATTAACTGAGCTTTTGCACGTCAAAGTGGACCTTAAAGAGGGTTGGAACTTTTGGTGTGAAACTGACACTGACGTAGTTTTCCATATAACACCAAAACACTATACTGCACCCGACGCGCATTACGCCAATCAACTTGGGATCATCTGAAAATGATTAAAACTTATTAGTTTTACTGGATCAAAACTGGATCAGTTTTAATGGATCAAAACTGAATCAGTTTTAATCATCTACAGGTGATGCCAACTTGGTTGGCGAAACGCGCGTCGAGTCCTGTAGAGTGTTTTCGTGTTAGCCAGGTGGTGAAGGAAAACTACGCCAGTGTTATCAAGTGGAGATTTCGATTTTTTTTTCTAAAAAATGGTTGGGTTTATGACCCATGTTATATAAGGTTTTTTTGTTTATTTCGATGTATGCTGTCGCCAATTAAAATAACGACACGCAAACCCCTGATACCCTGTATATTTTAAACATAGAGAAATATACATAATATCTATAAAGAAAACCAGAACAGACTTAGCAAACCAGAGTTAAAACACTCCTAAGCACCAGAACAGAATTGATTTACAGCTATTATAACACTTATCCTTTTTGTCTGCTCCCTAGACAAAAACTTATACGTGGATACTCAAGCATAATTCTTCAAAGAGGCATGTCAGCAGACGTAATTTATAGCTCATGAAAGGAGTTTATAATGATATAATGAGACTCTGTAGGTAAACTTGTGATATTAAAGCCGTAATATTTGCGAAACGCAACAATGCCAGGCATTATTAAGGAGAGAGCGCACACGCACACGTCAAAATGTAAAAACTCAGCGGCCTTGCTGTTTCCTAAACCAGATCGTCTGCCCGGGACGTGCTTATAACGAATTGGATACAGGGAGTGACGAATATTATAGGTCCTTGTTATGCAAAGAGCACTTGAGTACCTACTGGATAATGACTCGCAAAGTAAATGATAATTATTGTCTACTAAATCATCACAGTTTTGACTAAAAGGAAGACAGCTCAAGTATACAGTTTACCGGGCCCGAACCAGTTCTCGGGCTTCCGCCTAGTTATGGAACAAGGTCTATTGAAAACTGGATCATGAAAAGATCAGAGGAAGAATGGTCGAATGGGGCAAGCCAGGCTCTTAATTGAAGGGCCTTGGTCGAACGCAACTCGATAAATACTTGCGCTAAGTCGTAACAGAATAAGGGTTGTCACAGGACTGCTGACAGGTCACGGACATCTCAACAAGCACCTTAACACTATCGGCCTCACTGAAACTGGAAGGTATGCAGGTTTTGCGGACACGATGACGAGGACTCCATTCACATCCTCTGTCGCTGTGCTTGTCACATGGTCAAGAGTCACAAACATCTGAGTGCAGCATTTCTCCTGCCCCAGGACATTAGAGACCTTCCCCTGGAACGGATGTTGGCCTATGCGCATAGCACGGGTCTTTTCCAATAGCTCTCGACTAGCGGCAGGCACAATGGGTCGGAAGACCTGAGTGCTGCGGGTAACCGCGCCGCCTTCCAACAACAACAACAAAAGGAAGACTGTAGTTACAATTATTCATTCTTATTGATTTTGTGGATGTAGGTTGGGTACAGTGTTTTAACAAACTTCCTTAAATAATGCAAACTGAATTATTTTCTTGGTGCTACATTTGCAATTCTTATTTTGAATACTTACTGTTTTAGCAAGTTTCCAAAATAATGTTTTAATGGATCATAGTGTTGCGGCATAAATAAATTACAGACATTATTAATTATTAACTAAATCGGGTTGTTGACTGGTGGGTTTGAATCCCCATTCCGGAGAAGAATTTTTAATTAAATTATATACGGATGTATAAATGCCTGTTCGATCTGCAATGTTGCAGATTAACATCGGTTGATTTTTTGCTGTCTCCCTAACTAATGTGATTTTCCAGGATTCCCTTATTCTAGCGCTGAATGGTGGTTAGGGCATACCAACATGTCATTCCTGAGGCGTAAATGCGGTCTAGTGGATAATAATACGCCGCCCGCTCTACCACACAAGTCTCAGACTTCCGGGATAATCCCTATGATTAGAATGAGGGATAAAGATATTATTACTGGACCATTTCCATTTGGTACTACTTTTCCATGTTTTTTCTAATTTTTATATGAAAATTGAAACATTGTCGAACTGAATTAGTTAAGAAAATCTGACAAATTACCATTTTCATGTTGGTCAAGAAAAAAGAAAAACTGTACTTTTTAAATGTAACAGGTAGATTTACCTCCAAAAATAATGGATACATAAGTATTTCAAAAGTATGTCAGACTAAATTTTGAATTTTGCTCTGTTTAAGATGGACGTTAACAATTACCACCATGCAGATTTTTAAATTATACTCTTTTGTTTTATTTCATATAATATTCTGGCAACCCAGAACATTTCCGCATATAAACTTCTTTTTTCTAACTCTTAAAATAATGAATGTAGAAGTGGTACAAAATATAGGAAAATATACACGGGTCTGAAGTTCAATAAAATTTGGTGAAAAGTACTGAAAAGTGTAAGATGACTGAGAAGAGCAAGTCAAGGGACCCTTCTAGGATATATGCAATTCAAAATCTGTAAAAATCTTTACCAAATAATAAATAAAAATCGTTACGTAGTATTTTATCCACGAAACTAGCTATAAAATAATATTTTTGAAATCAGGAGAACTTAGGAGCACTCTTCCTATATTGTTTTCTTTATTTTGTACCTATGAATATATTAAGATTATTTTTAACTCTCCTCGTCACAAATGAGTTGAGAAAGTGTGTGCTGTAAGTAAATTAAATTTTTTTGTCGTTTCGTCTCTTTACAATTAAATATTGTATAGGGTACCTACTATGGCAATATAGACATTTCGACTGTATGTATTTTATTTATTTTTAATAATTTGATATAGATTTATTTCATGATTTAAACCATGGTGTTTTTATTTGGATTCGATTTATTTGATTCAACTTCTGTCTAACTTTTCTGTTAAAGGTGAAATACCTGTTAAATCATAAGACAAATATAAATGATTATTAACTTTAAACGTAGGTATATTATTCTCGATATTATTTTATTCCTAAACAGTATAGTTTTCCTGTTTACTGATAATACGTAATCAATCAAACTACTGGCAAATTTTATTACTTTAATGGATTTTGACATAAACACAAAGTAATCAGAGGAAAAGTTATATGTAGGACTTTAAAAAATGAGTTATTTATTATATTTTGTTAGTCTATATATAATTTTTATTAAATAGAATTAGTACCAGCAGCACATATTTTTGGAATTATTGCACCCGTAGAATTACATACAAATTAATATTATACGTTCTTGTAGCGGACTGAATTTTGTTGATTGTATTGTATAAGAAAATAACTATATTCGGAATAAAACAACTTATTATTTTCTAGTATAATGTAACCATTTATAGCAACATCACAATCAATTGAGTTTTGAAACGAGACTTTTACAAAGAGCAAGCCGTGTCTATGAATTTTTCGGGAACTGGTTCTTTTTGCAAAAAAAAACCATATGTATCGTCTGGCGTGTGGACAGTCAGGGCCCTAAGTTGTTTATTAAATTATTAAATGAAATTATGCATCTATTTCTATCCTTCACCAATTATTTATGGTAATATACTAATATATGAAAAAAATCAATACAATTTTCTCAGAACATGGAGTTTGGAGCACGCACTGTATGTATAGATGTCATTTTATAGCCTCCATATTTTTTTAATTTATAAGAAATAGGTAAATTCAAGATTTAATACATTTAAGAATAAGAGAAAAACGAGATTTAAGGTTATTATGAAGTCTTTACACTTACTGGGATTCCCATGTTTTTTAGATACCACGAAAGCCAAACTTGAACCATATTTTCTTGTAAAACTAATGTTTCGGTTTATTTAGTCTGACCTTGTACTAGTTATCGACACTGTTTTAAGAAATTTGTGTTTATTGTTTAATTTGGCCTCTAATAGATGTTCTTATAAAAGTTTTTACAATTGTCAAAGTTGAGAAAATGTATTTTGTTGAAACAACATGAAAGAAGCAGATAAATATAGTGTTTATCTACTCGTAATTACAAAATTGTATGTTTCAAAGTTAAATTGTTATTATGGATCAGTTAATGGAAGATTACCTACTCTAAATATACCTATAAGAAAATGAGAAGCACTGTATATAGCCACTAACTGAGGGTGCATGACAGTATATATTTAAAATAAGAAAAGTACAATACCAGGTGTCTGTCAGCAGACTGTCCTTTAACTATTGTAAAAATAGTTTTTGTGAAAATTGAGGCATTCCTCAAACTTTTCAAAAATTGTGTTAAAAGTACTGGTGAATCTTCTAAAGGATATAGTTCCGCAGACCATTTTTGGTGGTATGTATGTAAAAACTGTTTTTTTAAGTAATATAATAACACTAATACCTAATACTTCTAATGCAAATTACATAAAATACAATATACGCACCAGATACCCATGCCTCAGCGATCGTCTTAGCCTTGGACTAACTACTGCAGAAACAATAAAACTGAATATCTCTGTACCAAAATGGCTTCAATATGGAAGATCTTTCAGCTTGTTCAAGTAGGATTATAATTATGATTATTTATTTCACTTAGTTCATGAATAGTTAATAATATAATAATACTCTTAATACGAAATCAGAGAATTATTACAAACTAAGGGTCAGTTTAACTGATTTATTTATTTAAGGTTATAACTACCCAGGCAGAAAATAAATTCCAATTAACGGGCAGGAATACAAACAACTAGAATATAAATTTAACTAAAAAAAGTAAAAACATAATAAAAATAACATAAAATACTACAAATCGTGTAGGTATATTATAATATTAGAGCATTAACATCTCCCAAAATACATTTTACATTAACTAGGAAATTTTTTTTGGGTCTATTAGAGAGGCGAATTAATTCCCATCAGCATAAAGCTGAGACTCTCAGGGGAGATTGGATTTAGCACAGAGAGATCTTTGATCATTGCACACTCTATAATCATATACGCCCAAGACCGCTGGGTATCTTTGGCAAAAGACCAAGGATATGCAGTCTTGGACTGCATCCTTCACGAGGTGGACCTGTTGAAACCAAACTCGGCGGATCTAGACCGGAAGGTCGAAAAACACTCCCCCAAGCTAAGCTGTTAGTCACCGTGGCGAGGGCTGAATGATACGAGGGTAAGAGTATCTTGCACGGTACCCTCAGGGCACCAGGCGACACCCTGTTGTAAATAGCCTTACCCCTGCACGCGGGGCTCTACAGGGGTGGACCTTTATAACCCCGGTACTCGTGGAACTTTTATGGAACCAGTTATAAAACAAACATCTACGGAGAGCTCCTCTGAAGGGGCCTCCTCAAATAGCAATCCGGGGCCCTCCTCAAGGGCTCCCACTAGAGAGGGGGAAATTGTGGATGCTCCTACGGCCGAGGCACGGGCACTTCTCACCTCGGGCTCTGGGCGACGTAATCGCTCGGGGTCTGAGAAAAAGAAGGCTCGCAAGGCTGGCAACTGCCAAAGGAGGGGCGGGTCCCTCCTCATCGGGGGCTTCCCCCTTAAAGGAGTAAGCTGAGCAGGGGAGCTCCTCCGCCAAAGGGGGCCTGAAAAGGTCTCGCGAGGCGGGGGGGACCCCATCTCCAGCTCAGCAAGCCTTTAAAAAGGCCCGTGCTAGGGCCACATACAGCCAGGCTGTTAACTCGGCCTTGAGGGTAGCGATAGCCGGGGAGGATTTCCCGGCTACGAGGCTCTCGACCGAGTTACGAAACAGTCTGGAGATTGCGTTGGCGCGCGGTATTGACGCTCTCCCATTAGAGGGCTCTCTGCCACGCTTCGACGAATTTAGGTTGACAGAGCAGGGGATCATAATGGTCGCCTGCCACGACGATGTATCTAGGGAGTGGCTCACCTCTGAAGTGAGAAGGCTGTCTCCCTTCCAGGGGACTACCCTTCAAACTTTGGAGGGAGCGGCCCTCCCTAAGTTAAGGAAGATTGTTACCTTCGTGCCGGGCGCGCCTGTGGACGAGGGCAACATTCTTCGACGCATCGAGCGGTCTACTCCAGAGCTCCAAACGGGGCTCTGGAAGATAAGACAGACGATCGAGGTACCTGGCAAAGGCTCTAGGTTGATTCTCGGGGTGGATGAGGCGTCAGCCTTGACCATGCGGAGGATCAACTTTGTGGGTCATGCTGGTATGGCGAGGGTCTCTTTTTGGGACCCTAAGTTCCAAAGGGGAAACTCTGAGGCCGCTGAGCCGCCTGAGGCTTCCGCTTCCGCGGAGGTCCGGGCGGAATCTGGGGCTTCGGAGTGACCCTCAACCGGAAACAAAATGGGTACACAGGTAAATTGTGACCCCAAACTACTACGTTTTACGCAGAGCAACTTGCAACACTGCATCGCTGCGACTTCCATTATAAGTCAGCAGCTCGCGGTGGGGCATACAGATATTATAATGATACAGGAACCTTGGGTGACCAAAGGCTCTATCAAGGGTCTTAGTCGTAAATGGGGACGCATATTTGTGAGCTCCGACGCGGAAACCCCAAGAGCCTGTATATATACTGCTAAGCATGTTAATGCCATTCAACTAACCAATTTCTGTTACAGGGACATGGTAGTCATCAGAGTGAACATAGGAGGTAGGAGCTTCATTGTTGGCTCCGCATACTTACCATATGAAGCACAAAATCCACCATTTAGACAGTTCATGGATCTCGTCACGTGGTGCAAGAATCAAGGTCTACCGCTGATTATTGGGTGTGACGCAAATGCTCACCACACATGTTGGGGGAGCAGCGACACCAATTTTAGAGGCACGGCAATTTTTGAGTACATCAACTCCAATGAGTTGGACACGCTCAATAGAGGCTCGAAACCTACCTTTGTTACAAGAGCTAGGCAAGAGGTTATAGACATCACTGTCAGCTCATCTTGGGCTTCGCACTGGGTCAAAAACTGGCATGTTTCGTCGGAGGTGTCCATGTCCGACCATCGCCACATCTGCTTTAGTCTAGAGATAGACACAATCCCTACGACACAAGAGTATAGAAACCCAAAACTCACAGATTGGGGTATATACAAAGAAAGTCTGTCGGCTAATGTGAGACCTCATTCTAGGCCTCGCACAAACTATCAGATAGAGGAAAGCAATGATATTCTTAGCCGGGCCATGGTCCGAGCATATGAACAGAGTTGCCCGCTAAAAGTTACTAGGAGTAAACATACAGTCCCATGGTGGAACTCTGAGCTCCAAGAAACAAGGAAAGAAGCACGCAGGCTCTTTAACAGGGCCATGAACACAAAATCGAACTTTGATTGGGACCAATATAGAATGGCTCAACGTCGATTTAAGAGCTGTACTCGAAGAAGTAAGAGACAGGCATGGAAAGACTTCTGCGAAAGCATTGAAGACGCCCCTGCCACATCTAGGATTTATAAAATCATGAAATATAACCACGAATCTAGGATCGATGTTCTTAGGCTTCCTAATGGTACATATACGTGCACCACCAAGGAGGCGTTGGAGCACCTCGTGGATTTCCACTTTCCTGGTTCTGCCAAAAGTTCCAGATCTATCCAACACCAGAGGACTCCCCACATAGAGGTTGCAACTATGGATTGGAGGATGGCCTCGAATGTTGCCACGGTGGAGCGAATTAGATGGGCCATAAACACTTTTGCCCCATATAAGAGTGCGGGTATGGATGGAATATTTCCGGCTCTTTTTCAACAAGGGTCAGAATATGCTCAGTCATGCTTTCAAACCGCTCGATTTCTACCTCTCTCAATGAAGTCACAGTTAGAGCGACTGTGGGCCGAGGGTGCCCGCAGGGGGGGTTCTTTCTCCATTGCTATGGAGCCTTGCGCTCGACGGTCTTCTTCGCAGGCTTAATGAGGAAGGGATTATGACTCAAGCATACGCAGACGACCTTACGGTCTTAATCGCGGGGAAATCTGCAAATACAGTTAGTGAGCTCACTCAAAGGGCCCTAAGAATCGTAGAACAATGGTGTATAGGACAAGGGCTGAGAGTTAACCCCTCTAAGGTCGATCTAGTCCTCTTCACTAAGAAAAGGAAGTTGGATGGTTTTAAAGCACCAACCATTTTCAATAAGACCATCCAGCGTTCAAAGATGGTCAAATTTCTGGGAGTTATCCTAGACGAAAAGTTGTCATGGGTACCCCACATAGACAGACAAATACAGAGAGCCACCGCGTCTTTCTGGACATGTAAGAGGCTCTTTGGAAAAATGTGGGGGCTTAATCCGAGAGCCACCTTATGGCTCTATACCTCGGTTATTAGACCCTCCTTTCTATACGCGTCGATTGTATGGTGGCCAGCCGTCCGGCGGGTTACCATCAAGCAACGGCTAAATCAACTACAACGCCTGGCGTGTGTAAGCACGACAGGAGCGATACGCACGGCTCCCACAGAGGCTCTGGAGGCTCTCCTGTCTCTCCCTAAACTGCATATAGTGGTTGAGGGAGAGGCAAGGAGGGCCTCTTATAGGGTCAAGCAGTGGGGGCGGTGGCTAGGTAAAAGCCACGATGGTGGACACAAGTATTCTTGGGGAACTTGTGGGAGGAGACAGTCTACTGGACGCACCCAGTGACAGGATATCTCCCACTTATGTGTTTCTCAAACCTTACACAGTAGAGATACCGGACAGGGAAGCTTGGCTCGAAAATCCTGATGCTCAGGTCTCGAATAGGCTCGTCTGGTTTACGGATGGGTCTAAGACAGACCAGGGCTCAGGGGCGGGAGTCCGGGGCGTGCGCCCGAGGGCGAGACTATCCTTCTCCTTGGGAAAGTATGCCACGGTCTTTCAGGCGGAAGTGTTTGCTATCTCTGCATGTGTTCAGGAAAATCTCAAAAGGAGATATTCTAATCAGCATATCCAGATATGCACCGACAGTCAGGCGGCTTTACGTGCCTTGATCTCCTATAGGATCACCTCCAGGACGGTCCTAGAGTGTGTTAATGGTCTGACCCAATTGGGACAGAACAACCAGGTAAAATTGACCTGGGTACCGGGTCATCATAATATAACAGGAAATGAGGAGGCCGATACACTGGCTAAGAGAGGCTCAAGTATACAGTTTACAGGGCCCGAACCAGTGCTGGGGCTTCCGCCTAGTTATGTAGCAAGGTCCATTGGAAACTGGATCAAGGTAAGATCAAAGGAAGAATGGTCAAACGTGACTGGGCTGCGACAAGCCAGGCTCTTAATTGAAGGGCCTTGGTCGAACGCAACTCAATCAATACTTGCGCTAAGTCGTAACAGCATAAGGATTGTCACAGGACTGTTGACAGGTCACGGACATCTTAACAAGCACCTTAACACTATCGGTCTTAGTGACACTAGAAGGTGCAGGTTTTGCGGACACGATGACGAGGACTCCATTCACATCCTCTGTCGCTGTGCCTGCCTCATGGTCAAGAGACACAAACACCTGGGCGCAGCATTTCTTCTGCCTCAGGACATTAGGGAGCTTCCCCTACAACGGGTGTTGGCCTATGCGCACAGCACGGGTCTCTTCCAATAACTCCCAACTAGCGGCAGGCACAATGGGTCGAAAGACCTGAGTGCTGCGGGTAACCGCGCCGCCTATCAACAACAACAACAACAACTAGGGAATTTAAAATACACTTTCTAATGATCCCTGTTACAGTTGAATATGTCAAACTGATATACTCATTACAGTAGAAACAGATGTTGAAAAGAGGTGAATAATAAGATTCCAATGAGATGTAGATGAAATAAAGAACAAGTTTGAAAATATTCAACACTAAGAATACTATAAGAATAAAGAAAGAATAAGAGTAAAGAATAAAAAAATACACGGGGCACAATTCCAATTCATTTAATTGAAATCTGGATAACAATTCTAATTGTGGAGTACCAATAACTGGATAAACACCATCCTCTTTGTAAGCTCAACATAACTTCATAACTCAATCTAAAGAAATTTTCGCTGATATTCCCTTTAAATACAGACAATACCAATGTTGTATTCAAGCTATTAAAAATCAACATTAACTAAAGTTTTGTATTAAGTTCTTCACTAATACTTTGGTATTTTTTAGAGGAAGAATTAGAACCGAAATTACCTCTACCCTTGCCTTTTGTTAATAAAAAAATAAAGTTTCTTGGCCTATGAAATGTAAATATATCAATATATCTATCCAAGCCACTATCACATAGTGGCTTGATTGTTATTACGCTAACTAAGATGGCATTACCAGGAATTTGCTTAACTGGATAATTTATTAATGTAGCAACGGAATAACGACTGTAAGACCCCGTATATCACTGTACAAATCCAACAACTCTTACACTGTGACAAATGCCGATCGCACTGATGCAAGAACAATACCGACAACTTTTTATAAGATGCGTCGTAATCACTTCTCCAATAAAGGGTGCATTACATTCGGATTATTGCAGTAATTGGAAAAGTGATTGTCCATAAATCTAAAATCTTGAAGTCATGATCTGTCTGCTCTTCTGCTTTTTACTAAGAATTATAATCTTTTATACAGATAGTAGTTATGGGTACTTGTGGCATAGACGGAATGGAATTTAGATTTTATGATATTAATAAAAGTGAATATCAGAGTCTGACGGAACGTTATTTTAACTTTACTACATTAAATATTAAAGTGAATTGATTTATGTATAAATATAAATATTAGTTTACATCTTTCTTTATATAGGAATTAAGGGTCCGTTTACTGTAGACTTGACAGACATGAATTCGTGGTCGTGTTGAGAGGTTGGGTAGCCGATGGGTGAAGACTTACATATTCCCACTACCGGATTATTTAGATTCCGGAGGTGCACGTAAAACCGAAGTAAAAAGGCACATGGAATTAAAGTTAGCCCTTATTGCAAGGGTACCGGATTTGTCTTATAATTTCAACGAAATTTCTTTTTAATGTTATAAATTATATATCACCGGAAAGATCAAAAGATAAACTAGATTCCTATAGTAGCAAATTTTTGTTTAATACATGTATTTTAGAGAAAATAATTTTTAAAAATACGCTATTTTAGTACAACATTGTTCGCCTGGAATTTTAAAAATAAAATGAATTGCAAAAAATTACTACTATAGGGATTTAGATTAAAGTCTTATCTTTTAATACTTTTTTACTAAAAGTCACTATCTTTTATAGTTTTTTTATAATTAGACACGAGACGAACGCCGATTTTGGGCTTATTTCGGACTAGTGAATGGACTCTTCAGCTAAAAAGTTGACTAAAAGATAAATTATTAATGAGATTGACAAATATTATGGTTCAATAAAGTTTTGTATTTCCTCGTTACCTATTATTATAGGTATGCAAAGGAATAAACTTATTATTTTTAAAATATGTCGCAAACAACTACCTTGCGTACAACAGGCACCGATATTGTTGTTGTAGAGGAATTATGGTTTAAATTAAATAATAATTAATCGAGCATTGCCCTAATCATTCAATGATGAGTATTAATTACGTTTTGTAACATCCTGGGCGAGAACTAAAAAGATTTCATAATTTGCTCTACATTATGTTTTCAGTCCCTTTCTCTTAAGTAATGAAAAACGATTTATTAGACGAACTGATACTCTGTGCTATACAATATCAGTATTACAGAAGTATTTAACAGATTTTACAATATACTAGGTCTAGAATTTAAGATGGGTACATTGTTATGATTAGAAAAGTACGATACGATTAGAAAAATAATTTCAAAATTTGCAAAACATGGTAGACATAACTATTATTTATTTGGGTATTACGCCACCCCTGAAAAATACAAAAAATTAATAATCAACCTCTGCGCCGACTGATTAATCAAAGGTTGGTTTTTTGAAAAATATTTTTGCATAATCAAGAAATCTCTGACAGTTTTCTGTACGTCATACTTAAAGTTTTGATAACGAAAACGGAAAGTTTTCGAAACGTAAACGTTTTTAAGTGTGTGTTTAATGTTATATATTGTTAATCTGCTTTTTAGAGTGAGATTTCTTGATTAGGCAATAATATTTTTCAAAAAACCAACCTTTGACTCAGTCGGCGCAGAGGTTGATTATTAGTTTTCTGTGTTCCTGTAAATAAATCATTATTTTGGAAATATGTCTCCTGAAAGATTTATTGACGTAAACAAAATATTCTAAAATACACAAATATAGTATGAAGCTGAAAAAAGTTTATCTTAAAGCCACTAAACAAAATGAAAAACATCGAAAATATAAATTTCATTGGATTTGATTGATATGAAGTTATGAATATCTTTCCATTTGATCTTCTTCAAAGTAACCACTCTTTCAAAAACCAATAAATATTCTTCTCTTCATTTTTTAATGAACCAGATTTCGTATTTTTTTAAATTAAACACCCGCATAGTAAAAACACCATTATTATCTTAATTGATCATTGCTTATCCCGTCTGTATAAGGTTATAATGTCTCCTGAAGAGACACTAAGATATTTAAATTCATATCGTATCATTTTTAGTGCGTTTCTTAGTTAACTTTATCTGAGGCAACATTTCTTCTGATCCGATAAGCTTTTATAATATGTAAGACCAATGTAATGTATTCAAATGGTCGTCGTCGGTAGCAGTATTGCCAATCTAAGATCATCTGGGGTCTGCCGTACAAGATACTCCACTTTACCATAAGCTACCGTTTTAGATAACGCAATATACGACCACCGACGACACATTAAGATTTGAAATTTAAAGTAGTATATTGTTATGAAGTTGGGTGGATAAATTACAACAGAGGAATACTATAAATAAATATAATACTAATAATATACTAAATATCTAAAATATTAGTAATAAATAATTGAAGAATAACATAATCATCAAATACATCACTCAATCATACATCAATTATGAGCATGAACATGCTAATCACATAAACTTGTACGTTTTACAGTTTTTACAACACAAAACTTGCCTGTCATCTCATAGACAGGGGATCTTCCGCTTTATATCTTATCCGAGGGATAGCACGTCTTCTTCACAAACCTCTCCTCAGTTTGTATAGACTGTATGAATTCATCGACGTACAGGCCACTAAAAAATGAGGCAGCATCGCTGGTCTTCCCTGTACGGTCGCCCATCCAAGTACTAACCGCGGACCACGTTGCTTAGCATTCATTTCGATAATCAATATGAATGTTAAGTCGCTTCTCACCTTTACCTTTACAAATATAGGTATCCTTAAAGAAAAATCAGAAGCATGAGTTTCTTTATGATTTTTTCTTGAGAAAAAATAGAAAACTCTTTAACTTCTCTGTAGAAGAAGTTTAGTAATTTATTTATTTATCTGAATTAAATAATGGAAATACATAGGACTTTAGGTAAAGAAAAAATTGTAAATATTCAACGTCCATTCCTTGACTTCCTAGATCATTTCTGTTACAAAAGCAAACATGGAACCATTTAACAGTAATTTCTTCACAATTTTTTTAGCTAGTATTATACTGGGTGTCCCATCGAAAAGTATCACATTTCGTCGCCTTATATCTTGAAAACTAAAAGAGATATCGGGATGCGGTTTGGACAGAACAACTTAGGATTTTTGTAAGTTTTTTTTGGCACTGTTGCCAAATCTCCAAATATATTAGTAATTTTTTTATGGACTACGCTCCTCTTTGGAGTAAAATTACTTGCTTATATAAAATGGAACACCCTGTGTATTTTGCCATAATTAGAAAGCCTAATCACTCTACTTTTTAAAAAGGTATGCATTGTTTACATTATCTTGAGAATTGGAGCCATAAAATTAAATTTGTTATACGTACTCTTATTTGGGTTATTACGAATGAAAAAAATACCTTCTTCTTTGTAAAGTTATTTTTAAGTTTTTGTACACTTATTTTAAATAAAATACCCTATATACTCGTATTTTAAAATTTTAAAATCTCTGATCAAACTTGATGTGGAACTTGACTGCATTTGCTTTTTAAATGAAAAAAGATAGGGAGAAAAGAATAATTCTTTAATAATCTGTAGGAACGAGTTTTGTTAACAATAACAACAAAGCACAATGACAGTAATGAAAATAACAGATAAAATAATCAAAATAACTGTAAATAAAAACTACTTGAATAAGTTATAAAACAATTGGTTTTAACTGCCCACCATTTACTTCAATATACCTACATTTGTGCATCCTTAGTAGTAAATGATCAAAAGTGTGTGATCCTTCTAATGTGAACATTTTTATATTTATACTTCAAGTATTTGACACAACTGACAATACAGTTTATTATTGTACTTTTCTTTTTCATGGCTACTGTGAAAACGAAGACCAGCTTCACAAACTGTTCAAGTAAGAGGTGCTCCCATTAAACTGAATTTTGTGGCTCCAATTTTCAAGATAATGTAAACTATGTATACCTTTTTGAAAAGTAAAGTGATTAGGCTTTCTGATTATGGCAAAATATACAGGGTGTTCCACTTAATATAAGCAAGTAATTTTACTCCAAAGAGGAGCGTATTCAATAAAAAATTTGCCAATATATTTGGAGATTTGGCAACAGTGCCAAAAAAAACTTACAAAAATCTAAAGTCGTTCTGTCCAAACCGCGTCTCGATATCTCTTTTAGTTTTCGAGATATAAGGCGGCAAAATGTGATACTTTTCGATGGGACACCCCGTATTAAATATATTTTGTGAAGGTTAAATTATAAATAATATATTTTCTGCACTATTCAAACATGAAGAATCCAGTAGGTCATAAGCTGTATATACAAGGCGTTACATTTAATTTTGGTCACCATTCTATCTCAGAAATGGTAAGAGATCCAGGGTGGGTTAAATTAGAAAAAAGTTGCATAATTTTATGCTGAATTAAATGGCGGTATACTGTCTGCCATATATTCACTCGTTCGTGAGTTATCGGGGGGAAACGAAAATTGACGATTTGCAAAATGTCAATCTAATAATAAATGTAATATCTGATAGATTAGATGATAGATTTCCAAAAAAGTGGATTGGTACTAGAGGACCCACTTTTACGTCAGCTAGATGGCCAGATCTGAACCCCCTTGAGTATTTTTATGGGGTATATAAAAGACTACAGGTATGGGAGAATTTACGGGAATGTGGAAGAGTTAAGAGATAGAGCATAATTAGTTCTACTTGAAATCAGGCCAAATATATTAAGCGCGGCCGTTCAAAATATTTCTGAGAGGATAGATGTGTGTTTAAATAATCACGGTAGTAATTTTGAACATTTACTATAGACGGTAGTTATAATGGTACCAAGTTATATGACCTGATCCCAACTGTATGACCAGGACCTAAATATAAAGAGTGGATACCCTAATTAGGATAGATTATCGCATTCGAATAATAAAATGATCAGAAAATGCAATTTTTAATGCAACATTTATACCATTAGGTATAAATGTTGTATTTCCTAGGATATGTACGTACAGAGTATTCGCGTATATTTTTACCCCGACCTACAGGGGTTATTAAGAAAGTTAGGAAAAAAGTTTAAATACAAAAGTTGTTTGGTTTTTCACGTATTATCTTTTGGCTAGATCGAAAAAAAATGAATGTCGTAAATTTGAGGAAACCAATTGAACATAATATTTTTAAATGAGACACCCTGTATAATTTTACATGCTTGGGTAAACATTTTTTTCCTGATTTCAAAATATACATTTTTTTGACATTTGCACTGACAGTTTTCGAAATCTTTAATATTTAATGTTTGCAATAAATCATAAAAAAACTATTAAAAAATGAAAATATTAGAAAATGTTTAAATAACTAAGGAGGTTACATCGAAAATCATTAAATACTTTTTATTAATGTTGGTTTCTACTGATAAATATTTTTAGGTCTTTGTATTTTTTGTATTTTTTTATGGTACTCGCTGTCGAATATTTCGCAAACTGTCAGTACAAATGTCAACAAATTATATATTTTTGAAATCAGGAAAAAAATGTTTACCCAACCGTAGTGGCGTTCGGTAATTACCTCAGATTGATCTTTTTAGTCCGTATCGTTCATTAATTACATCTAGAGGTAGGGGAGGTAAATCTTGATCGTTCAGAAATTAAATCAGATCGATCAGAGCAAGATCTATTTGCTCGAAGCATTTTGGTCGAGGAGAAAGATTAATCTGAATTTGAGAGGTTGTGGTGGTCATGGTTGTCAGTTGTCATTGATTTTTTGAAGTTGTAGTTGGTTCTAGTTAAGTTGAGTTGTCATTTTTTGGAAATGGAGAAGTAGATTTACAATTATTATTTGATTTACAAAATACAATTACATTAAATTTACAATTTACAAAAATTTTGCACTGTTTCATAAGCGAAGTTTTAATTTTTTTCCAAACAATTTGTAAATTCTTCATCTTCATCTTCAAAAATTATTTCATATCCTTGGGCTGCATTTAAAATGGTTGATTTTACAATATTCGTTATTTAAATAATTCGAAATATAATATAAACACACAGTCAACAAAGTCAAAACAGAAAAGGTGAGGTTATATTATGCCTTATGCAATCCATTTCGTTCATTTATTTTCTATTTGTCCGTCTCATCTGGAATCACGCGACTGTAATCTCGTCGCATCCGTGAGCATATTACCGAACGCAACTCGTGTAAAATTATACAGGGTGTCCCATTTAAAAATATTATGTTCAACTGGTTTTCCCAAATTTATGACATGCAATTTTTTTTTCGACCTAGCTAAAAGATAATACGTGAAAAACCAAACAACTTTTGTATTCAAACTTTTTTCTAACTTTCTTAATAACTCCTGTAGATAGGGGTCAAAATATACGCGAATACCCTCTACAAGATGTTTCGTTAATAATATTTAGTTTCCACGTCAAACTATAAAATGTATGTTATTTGTTGAATTCGCCTCATTTTCAAAGTTTTAATACGGTATATAATACAACACTGTAAAGAGAATAAAACACATTATCTGATGAAATCAAAATCCAATATGGCGTCCATAACAAATAAAAAAGTTGAGTATCGCATCTCAGAATGTAGAGAGCTTAGAGAAATCTACCGAATTTTTGGTCTCGCCATTATCAATAATGTTTAAGATTCAAATTTGAAGTTTCTATTGTTCTTTATAGGGAGTTATTTAACATTTTGTAAATAGTTTTAGGTTCTTCCCCGAAACTCACCAACGAGTTCATATAAAGCAGATAACTTACCGCCATTTGATTTAACATAAAATTGTTTATCTCTTATCCTTCCTGAGATCCTGATGGTGGCCAAAATTAAATGTAACACCGTGTATAAAGCCCGGATATTAAATTCAGTTGGTCGCCCAGTGAATTTGGTAAAGTGAAAAAACCGTACCTTACTGCTGTGTATGTAGATACTAAATGTGACTGGCTGCATTGCGCCCATAAAAAAGTTGGAAATGATGAAATACCTGACCATTTAAGGGATCCTGATACAATAAATAAATTCTTCATAAATTCAGTTAGTAATACATCAGCTGATCCTGACACTATTGAATATTATAATAATAATAAATATGCTAAAATAAATTCGCCGCTGGAGTTGCAAACTGTTACAACTTTTGACGTTGTAAATATTGTACTTGGCATAGAGACAAATGCTAAGGGGGTTGATGAAATATCATCAGAGATGTTGAAAATATGTATATCCTACTGTGCACATGCAGTTACGCATGTTATCAATTTTGCTATAAAAGAAAATATTCTACCTGCATCTTGGAAGCATGCCCTTGTAATACCTATTCCTAAAAAAGAAAATGTTGCTACTTTAAATGATCTGAGACCTATAAGTATTTTGCCGGTGTTATCTAAGGTTATAGAAAGAATTGTATACAATCAGTTAAAAAGTTATGTAGAGGTCTACAACATTTTACCCCCTAAGCAATCAGGTTTTAGACCTGGCTTTAGTACAACTACTGCGCTACTTGACCTTACGGATGACATGTTGCAAGCTGTTGACAAGTCTATGGTTACACTGGCTGTCATGCTAGACTACTCCAAGGCTTTTGCTTGCATCACAAGTTATTATTGTCTAAATTGAAATATTATGGAATTTCGGTCAGTGCCTTGGGGTGGTTCGAAGCATAT
Source organism: Pogonocherus hispidulus (assembly GCA_963924545.1). Classification (NCBI taxonomy): domain Eukaryota; kingdom Metazoa; phylum Arthropoda; class Insecta; order Coleoptera; family Cerambycidae; genus Pogonocherus; species Pogonocherus hispidulus. Next base: position 41,304,340 of record OZ004698.1, on the reverse strand, counting down.
TTAAACAAGCGTCTGCAACAAGTGCAAGTTACAGTAGATGGTGGTAAGATATTCTCAGATAAATTAGAAATATTAAGAGGTGTTCCTCAGGGGTCCATCCTAGGGCCTCTGTTATTTGTCATATATACGGCTGATATACATGCTATTGTACATTCAAATATGCATTTGTATGCTGATGACTGTCAGTTGTATGAGTCTTTTAGTTCTGAATCACAGCATTTAGCAATAAGTAAGTTAAATACTGATCTTGAACGAGTGAACGATTGGTCGGTTAGAAATGCTTTATCGTTAAATCCTCTAAAAACCACTGTGATCATGACCGGCACGGAAAAGCAGCGGGAAAAAATAAATATAGAAAACATGCTCTTATTAGGAGATGTTCCTCTATCTGTCAAAGATAACTGCATGAGTTTAGGATTAACCTTTGATAAAAATCTGTCTTTCTCGCGGCATGCTACCAAGTTAATTTCAACAGCCTATGGTAGATTAAAAGGTTTATTTAAATATAAATTTGTATTGAGTACATCTATCAAACTTAAACTGGTAGAGTCACTGGTTTTATCGCTTTTTGATTACTGCGACATTGTCTATGGGCCTTGCCTTTCAGTATATGATCAGCATAGAATTCAAGTAGTGCAAAACTCTTGTATGAGGTTTGCAGCTAATGTTAATCGCAGAGATCATATCACCCCTTATCTAAATCAGCATAATTGGAGTAAAATGAATGCCCGTAGAGATATTCATTATTGCTGTTTCATTCATAAAATTTTATTAACAAATAAGCCATCTTATCTTGTTTCTAAACTGGTGTTTGGTGATGACGTATACAATCGAGGTAGACGAGATAAATACTTGATGCATATCCCTAGGCATTCCACCACATCTTTTAAGGGTTCTTATTCCTATAAAGTACCATACATTTATAATTCTCTTCCACTAGCAATAAAAAATATTAAAAACTTTACTAACTTTAAGTTAAAATTAAAAGAATATTTCAAAGACCAATAAATAAAAAAATCTCTTTTCTCTGCTCATTATCACTGTTATTTTCGGCTGTCAACAATGTTCACTTTCTTTTTATGTAGTCTTCATACTTTAGGATGAGTATATTTTCTTGTTTTTCTTATAAGTTATATATTATTAATATATATATATATATTATAATATTTTTATTTTAATTAAACTTGTTTGTAATTCAATTTAAATTTTTAACTCCTTTATTTTTGAGTGTTAAATTATATTTGCCTCGACCTATTTTTAGCATTTATTGAATATTTAAATTAATTTTATTTTAATTAAATTTGAATTTAGTGTTGGGCGCCAATTATATTTTAGATTATAGTAAATTTTCGTAATTTTTAATTTTCTCAATTAATCAACTTCCATGTTATACATAAGAAAACATTTTGCTTACCTCCTTAATCTACAACTCCTTCTTTTCAGCTATTCACTTATATTCACTCTATTTTGTTTTTATTTTAAATAATTTAAAAGTTATTTAATTTAATAAATTTTTTTTTTTTTTAGAAATTGAATCTATTGAATTGTTTAATTAATTTGGAACAATGATTGACTCTTTTTCAGGTGGGGTTCATTACAAATATTTTCTTGGCTGTAATATTTTCAATTTAATATAATAAATTTTTTTTTTTTTTATTTTTTAATTTTAAAAGTATTCTGTAAATTTGTTCTAGCAAATAAACCTCTAGTTAAATTTAACAATCCTTATTTTATTTTAATCAAATAGAAACATATGTCCGTGGACAAAAACTTGATCTATACAAATTTATGTAATTTGGGTTGCCTAACATCTTACTATTTGCAGATCTATTATTAAACACTTTACATAACTGTACTCAACTATATAAATTCTGCACAAACAGGTTATGTTGCTTAAACTAAAACTAAAATATTACTAATTATGCAAAACTGTTATTAAAATTGTTCATATTTGTGTGACAAATTCTGGATATTATTCTTCTTCTGGATCATTTCTCTGGATCTCTTTTAAGGTAAGTAGGTACTTTATTTAGACTCCTGTCTATTTTAGGCCTGACTTTTTATCTAGATAATATGTTATAGCTATATATTTAAAATCGTCTTATTAATGCAATTAAATGAAAATATAATCTCAATATTTCTGCTTGTAGATCTCTGCTATCTTTTCTCCAGCTGTGTATTAATTTTAAGCAAGTGATTTGACAAACAAACTTACTTTGAGGTTATCTTGTTATCCCTGCTTATCTCTCGATATATTTTTTAACAACTTTCCTTCTCAATTTCTAGTCAAAATTCTATTATTATTCTTGATTTTTCAAAAAGGACGCCGCTTCCGTTTTCTCAAAATTTTTTGTTCCTATCTCTTAGCAACAATTTCAATTCATTCTTTTTCATGGAACTTCGATTTTACCCATGTCTTTAATCACTCTTTTGCACTTAAAAGTCTTTTCTTAAACACTTCAATTTACTTTAAATTGTTTTTTAATACTTTTAAAACTACTCTCTTATTTAATTAACAAATTTATATTACTTAATTTATTATTTAACTATGCTTATTTTCTAAAACAAATCCCTTATTTTATTTTAAAATACCTTCTCTTATCTAGTTACTATCTGTCAAAATTTTATTTGATTATAATTTAAATGTCCTTAATTCTCACAATTCAATATATGAATTTTAATAAATCATTGATAACTTTCCAATTACTTATTCATTCCTTTTGAAATTTAATAATCTTAAACTTTAATCTTTTCTGATTGAATATATGTCAATAGCTCTGGTTTTATTTTACTTTTTCTAATTGTACTGTGCCTAAATATTGTCATGTGTCTAACATTTTACATATGTATCAATCATATATTTATCCCTATAATTCTTTTAGTAGATCTAGAATGTCTTAATATATTGTAAATTATAGATGTAAACTATTTTCAGGTTGGGCTAAAGCAGCCCTAGGCTGAGTCCCGCCTCAATAAAGTCAGGTATTATTATTAAATAAAAAATATCAACGTAAGTAAAAAGACATTTTTGTTTAACCAGATTATTTCGCAAAAAGTTTTAGATAATGATTTCCTTTAAGATTCTTATTAGGCACATCTTGTATCTACTAGATAAATGATTGCGCACTAACAATAGGATTTGATCAAAACGGTCATTAGCTTACTTATTGTTGCAATGACCCATTTAGGAAACAATCCAAAAAATGTGTATTTGAATGAAGCTGAATGAAATACGCCTTAGCTGTTAATGCTCAGATCAAAGTTGAATAATTAATTGCACATATCTAGATAATGGTCCCAACATATGGGCACACGATGTAAATTTATTGTAATTCTTCCAAGTACACGTTAGCGTAATTAATTTCTAGTAAGTTGCTTTTGTTCGGAGGCAACGCATCGGAGCAATCCATACATCATAGAGGTCGTGATGAATGTCTAACAATGTTCAGTAATTTAACTTTACTAAAGGCGACTCGTGCCGACAGATGATTCATATCAATAGCTCTCTCGCAGACGCTCAGAAAATAGAAAATGTTATACAATATCTACCTCGTGATATTTCTGGAAAAATATATGCAGTTGCGTTGGATTTTCATTGGGCATCGCGGAAAAAACAAAGTAACCCCAAGGCAAGGTTATTAAAATGAAAGGATTTATTTTTACAGTTAGATTTCTTATGATTTATCTCGTAATTTGTGAAGTGGAATGCACTGTACTTCATATACAATCGCAACAAGTTAATATTTGAGGTCTCATAATTTTTTTTATTTTTAGTTCAATTTTTATAATTTTTTAGCAAACTGTAGATAAAATTTTAATCATTATAAAGGGTTAATTAAAAGGTTGTTGTATAACCCTAATTTTAAAACACCCTGTGGAATAATTTCGTAACCAAATTCTTTCAAAATACCAATTTTTGTAAGAAACCATTTCTTTCCTACATTTTGTTTTTTAGTTCATGTCTTTAGGTGCATAGGTTCATTTTTAAGAGCAAAATGAACTTGTCACCAACAGTTTAGTTTAAGAAATATTATTTTTTAACGAGGTGGCTTGAACTGACTAGCATATTCTTATGACTCTGTATGTTCTCAACCCCATAGAGCATGTGTGGGACATGCTTGGTATAGGCGAGTCAGAGATCGCGAAGTAACTCCGGCTACTGTAAATGAGCTTCGTTTAGCCTTTGAGGAGGAATGGCAAAATATCCCTCAAGATGTTATTCGTAATCTTATTGACAGTATAAATCGACGTATGTATGCAGTTATAAGACCTAGAGGTGGTAATACAAAATATTAAGCTAAATTTGTTGTAAAATGTACGTTTTTTTAGGTTAGTTAGGTTACAGTTGAACTTGTTTGTTTTGAAGTTTGATTTTGAAATTTTGAAATTTTCTTGTTAAATTGCAATAATTGCTTATTAAAGCTAAACAATATATTGTTGTCTTTTCATTGCTAGACTCATAAACTAAACTGTCAAACTGAATGTTCAAAAAATAACATTTCTTAAAACAGAATTAAAGTTGGTTGGTGACAAGTTCATTTTGCTCTTAAAAATGAACCAATGCATCTAAAGACATAAACTAAAAAACAAAATGTAGGAAAGGTATGGTTCCTTACAAAATAGGTATTTTTAAAGAATTTAGATATGAAATTATTCCACAGGGTATTTTAAAATTAGGACTATACAACAACCTTTCAATTAACCCGTCAGCATTTTGTAAAAGACTGTAAATGCAAGTTGAAATTAGTCATTTTATCTATTGTTTGCTAAAAAAATTATGAAAATTGAACTAAAAATAAAAAAAATGACCAAATATTAACTTGTTAAGTTTTTTTTGCATGTGAGTGTAGTTTACTATCAAATTTTTACAAATTAAAAAAATTGTTTTCACTTGATCGTATTTACATTTTTTTAATGCAATAGATAGTTAACTATATAACAAGTAGTACAAATTTCAATTTTTCGAGTATTTTTCGTTTCTGAGATATGACTGCGATGTGTGTTTGTTATATGAGAGACATTTTTTCAATAAAAGAAAGATTGAAAAACTAACTGGAAAATATAGATGACCAATTTTAACTACACACAGATGACGTGTTTTTGATTAGTAATACTCATTTTGTTTTTAAAGGATTAACTCAGTTTTTAACTAGGAAGAACTTAACGGTATTTTTTATTTTCTATCCTAATTATTGCTTTTTAAAGATTTTTCTGTATTTATTCTACATTATACAACATCTACGAGTAATGTCTAATAAAGAATATATATTAACTTCTACGAAGAATGAAATAATGTTCCTGGGCCATTTGAATTTAGAAAATAATGTGCTTCTTTATGATTTAATGAAGACAAAGAATTAAGTCATATCCTTTTAGAGAAATATTATTATTATTATTATTATTATTATTATTATTATTATTATTTTAAGTAGTATAGCCCAATACAAGGAACATAAGGAACAATAGAAGTATATACAGAGATGTATATTGCCTCATATCAGTATATTTTCTATCTTATTCACTGCTATTCAACTATTTATTATCTACTGATTTTAGATCTACGAGTATCTCGTCTCTTTGTTTACATGGAAAGAAAACAAACTATACAATAGTGCTAACAATGTTTTATGACAAATTGTATAAATAATAGCATCTTTAAATATTACTTATAATATAATTACTTATACCTAATTACACTTAACGCACTTGTAAAAATAATAGCAAAGCATATAGGCATTGACGATTATCTTCGTTTTTTTAATATTTAAAACAATTAAAAAACCAATTCAATAAATTTAAATAGAAAAAAATCGGCAATTATTTCGAATGATTACTATAATTTTTAAAGGGATAAGACAAAACAAGGCGAATAATAAGAACATTTTTTATATGACTATTTTCAAAGCACCGTTGCTAAAAAAACACAATAATAGGTACAAAATCGTACTTATTTATTTGAAGGAGATGTAGAAAACAACTACTGAACGAGCAATGTGCCTCGACAGGCATTGAATTACTCTGATATCTCCATGGAAGTCGCCACATGCTTCATCGCGAGCAACCACAGACACTGACCGGTTTCGCGCTTATTATGCGCTCGTCAGAGTGCCATATGTAGTGAAATCGATGAACTGATTGCGACATGATTGCCTAAGGGGCATCGTTAATGTTAGTAGTGGTGATAAATACACCGTAGTGCCTTCTTTGCTACTACCCGTCTGACAAAATCTTTATTTATAGCAGTTTCAACGAATCTGAACTTTTTTAGTATCAAAATCTGTATGTCCAGCAGTCAAAATTCCTCTTTGTGTTCCGATTCGTTCAAGAAAAACAATCTTTTAAATGATCAACGTCTGAATGCGCAACGCGAATTTTAATCTTCAATTAAACGGAACACCCGTGCCATACCGTGTCGCAAAGGACTCATTTCGAATGCGTCTTACTTGGGAGGAATGAAGAAACTTGAGCGGTGTGGAATCCACGTCCATTCACGACTCCTTTGATAAAAAACTTTCTTAAAAACAAAATCTAGACAACGCCGACCTTCTTCCCGCGAAACAAACGAAACACGAGTAAAACAATAGGCGCGGCCTTCGCGATTAAGCCAGAGAAAAAATTTACGCGTGACTACAATTGCAACAGAAGCTATGAGTCTCAGACTGGGTTTCTGTACTTGCTGAAAAAATGGGTTTATCGTTTTGCAATTAATGGATTTTCATCGTAGATTATCGGAAGTAATATTTAATTAGTGGAACTTGTATTGCTTAAGCAATAATGTTTTCGAATATTATCTACGAAGTCCTTGATTAGGCAACCCCTTTTCAGTTGTTCAGTATTTTTGTGTTTTAATAAACATACATTTACGCGTATTAAACAAATTTAAAATCTCAAAGTGGACAACAGTCAGCAGCTAATAGTTTTTAATGTCCGTATTTTTAAGAGTTTCTTATTTCTAGTGGTGTGGCTGTAAACAACAAAACTATAAGAACGGGTAATTAACATGTTTTGCCTTTGTCTTATAGCTATGCGTTAGGTATTAGTTTTAATGTTTTCTTATGTTTATACTGATGTAAATTAACGTAGGTACAGTGTGATTCACTTTCGAGTGTGTAACATGGGTATCTCGCTTATTATAAAAGATAGACTGTAGGTTTAAATTCGGCAAAGTTGCTGAATTTTGTGCTCAATAAGTTGGCGCAAACAAAACCCCCATATCTGCTTTCGTTTTTGAGTAAGACGCAAAAAAAAAATGTTTCCGGTTTTGTTTTCTGGCCATAACTTCAATATTTTTAAAAATATTGACTTATCGTTTTCATATTATTAGGACACTTTCTTGAGACAAATACGATGCCGTAAACCGTTTTTTAAATAAGTGTCACTTCTATTGTAAATCATCGTCAACTTTATTTTTTCTTATGGGCGCCATATTCATTTTTCTCTTATTTGAATAAACCGATTTTTTTTGAATACAACAATATAATATATGTTAATATTTGCCTTAAAAAATAAGGGCATTACGAAGGAAAATAGGTATTTTTTTTTAAAATGTCTGGTTGGCCATGGCCATGATAGTCAGTTCTTGACAAACCACAAAATGTCACTTATAATTTTTATAAACTGCATCTGTGGAGTACTTTTTACATTGACTAACGATCTATACCACCGAAGAGAAACAAGATATTATAGATATTTATTACAGATGTAACAAAAATTTTAACAGAACAATTGAAGAATATTTAAACACATATTCTGAAAGACGACAACCATGCAAGACATATATTACTAAACTGCACTGTAATTTAAAAATTATGGCAGTTTTTCTAAACCAAGAAATATGTATGGATCTGCCATAATTTCTTAAATTACAGTGCAGTTTAGTAATATATGTCTTGTTGGCGTCATGGTTGTCGTCTTTCAGAATATGTGTTTAAATATTCTTCAATTGTTCTGTTAAAATTTTTGTTACATCTGTAATAAATATCTATAATATCTTGTTTCTCTTCAGTTGAATACATCGTTAGTCAATGTAAAAAGTACTCCACAGCTGCAGTTTATAAAAATTATAATTGACATTTGTGGTTTGTCAAGAACTGACTGTCATGGCCATGGCTAACTAGACATTTTCAAAAAAATACCTATTTTCCATCATAATGCCCTTATTTTTTTAGGCAAATATTAACATATATCATATTGTTGTATTCAGAAAAAATCGGTTTATTCAAATATGAGAAAAATTAATATGGCGCCCATAAGAAAAAATAAAGTTGATGATGATTTACAATAGAAGTGACATTTTTTTTAAAAAACGGTGTACGGCATCGTATTTGTCTCGAGAAAGTGTCCTAATAATGTGAAAACGATAAGCCAATATTTTCAAAAATATATAAGTGATGGCCAGAAAACGAAAACCGGAAAAAAAATTTTTGCCTCTTACTCAAAAACAAAAGCAGATATGGGAGTTTTGTTTGCGCCAAATTAATGAGCACAAAATTCTGCAACTTTGCCGAATTTAAACCTACAGTCTATCTTTTATAATAAGCGAGATACCCATGTTACACACTCGAAAGTGAATCACACTGTACAGAGTGTTCAAAATAAAATCCGCTATCCCATTATCTCAGAAAGTATCAGAGGTAGGTACACAAAAAAGTTGTATACAAAAGTTCTCTGTTTTTACCTAAATTTTTCATTTTTATTGCTTTCTTGTATACATGTTATTCGGTTTTTCAGATCCAGTCCTATCTACGTAGATCTATCTGTATTTAACCGTTATGAAGACATTAGCTTTAATTTAATTAAGAAAGTATTTAAAAAAACATTTAGGTACTCGAAAAATCTGGGTAAAACAAATAAGACACCTAAAAAAGTGTAAACCGTGTTTACGAGTAGACAATTACACTTATACAACACTTATAACACTTATACTTCACTTTGACAATTACTGTCAAACTGACAGGTGCTATTATAGTAGTGACCTCTATTAACTTTAAGGAATATAATTCTACTTATTTGTTTGAAAGAGATGCCGAAAACAACTACTCCACGGACAATGTACCCTGACTGGCATTCAATTAAATCGGTCAGTATCTGGTGGTTGGTCTAGATGAAAGATGTGAGACTCCTATGTAGATGCCAGAGTAATGCAATACCATTAATACCTACTTTACTGTTATCCTTCATACATATACTTGCGCTCGATTTTTAAACCAATATCAGAGAATCGTGGCAAAGTAAACGGTGCTGTTTTACAAATACTGTGCGTTTCACGAAGTTGTATCCCGGATTGGAATGTTAGTATATATCTCCAACGTATGGAGCGTCGTCATGTTATTAGTTAAATTCAATGCATTGGCACATCTCAGTTACGGACCGCTAGAAATTAAGGTGGTGTGATTTAAGCGCGCGTGCCAGTCTCGCACAGGATTTGCCAGCGAACCCTGACAATCCGAATATTCCCATCCGGGATACAACTTCGTGAAACGCACTGTATATTTTTAATAACTTATCAACAAATATCTGAGTAATATACGGTCATCATATCCTTTACATGATCCCAAGGATGAGCTGCATAAAAAAACATTTCTGTCATCAGCGAAACTGACTGATATAGATATACTAATTTTTATACAGGGACTTGTCTGGTTATTTTGGGATCGGGATTTGTCTTATTTGTCAATTCTTCGGAAATGTGGAAAATAACAAAAAAAAATAAAGGAATATATAGAATTTTAAATGAAGCAAGTTAAATTTCGTATGTAAGGTAAAATTTAATGCAAATGCCACTTTTCCTTGAAGTCTAGAAAGTTATTTATGGATCTGCGTATATAATAAACAATTCGTGAAGGATTACTTTCCATTAGATCTGGCACGTCAAACATTTTCTTTTTATTTTATACCGGTTTTTTCCCCAAAAGTATTACAAACCGTCTCTCAAAGAGCAAGTACAATTTTTACCAGTGCCCCTTTCCTCTAAATTTGACTTTTGTACCTAATACATATCTTAGATTCTTATTTAATTTATTGTATTCTTGACATTCCTTTGTTAAGTTTAAAGTATAAGAATGTAATTTAAATATCTGAAATTAAATCTTGTAATACCGTTTATTTTGAAACAGTAGATATTTTCCTTCATAAACAACGTGACATTATCTATTTTGTTTATATCTAAATCTGTAGATTATTTATTTAATAAATTGTTTGTACAGAACATTTGACAGTACCGTTTCTGGAAAGGTAAGTTTAATAGAAAGTTATGATTTGTTTCACATCTTGTATCTGATATTTAGATTTTATTAATCTTATCAAACTTCATAATCATTCTATAATCAGTTTCAGCTGCTAAATTTGTTGGAAAGAAAATGATATCATGCTGTAACTTATAAAATAAATTCGAAAATACGTCAGAAACTATAAAACTTAAAACTTTAAAACTAATATAGCTAACACTAGTTGATTTTCGATTTTACTTCAAATTTCTTATTCGTATTAAACTAAAAGACAACTGATTTAGATGATTTAGACAATGGTTACTTAGGGCAAGCTTTAATACTTTTTCTTCTGCCGTCTGGGTGATTATATTCTGGGAATTGCGTTTTCCTGTCTTTATTAAAAACAATTACGAAAAATCTTCAGAATCTGAACGGTTCCTGCAGAGGCCTATACAGGGTGCCCCACGAATAACGAAACAAGCGAATTTTCTTGCAAATCGCTCGGATACGTCAATTAAGTTTTCGAGGGGGAAATATTTTGCGCATATTTTAAATGGGAAGGGGGGTCGAGACAAAACTCATTTTAAAGCTTGAAAAAAGACCTTTACAATGCTGCATACTTTTTTGAATTTGTGTCACTAGTTCTTGAGAAATTTAATATTTTGTTTTTTATTTATTTTTTTTCATTTTTGCAAAATAATTGGAAACATTTCGAATTTGTTTTTCTTTAGATTGTAATATTGTTTAGTAAGTATTATTTTTTAAAAATAATAATAGTCCTGGTCAGTAAAAAATAAATTAATTGCAATTCTTATACTACATATGCTTTACGAACAACTAGAAACGAAAATTTACTTATTAATATTTTTAGTACCTACGAGTATTAATTTAACAAATGCTGAAAACGACCACCTTTTGTTTCCATACAGTGATAAAGGTTTTGCTCGAAGTATTTCCGAACATTACTTAGCATTTTTCTGGTGCGATTTGATGTCAGCCTTTTTTGTCAGTACAATTGTTATTTTACGATATTAAATGGGCATTTATACATCGGGTTCCTTGACGATCCAGATTATTACTACATTAATGTTTAAAAAGGAATACCTACTTAGTTAACAATATTACAATCTAAAGAAAAATAAATTCAAAATGTTTCCAATTATTTCTGCAAAAATGAAAAAAAAATTAAAAATTAAAAATTAAATTTCTCGAGAACTAGTGAATCAAATTCAAAAAAGTATGCAGCATTGTAAAGGCCTTTTTTCAAGCTTTAAAATGAGGTGTGACTCGAACCCGCTTCCGATTTAAAATTTTAAGGGTGAATCTCACCCTCGCTTATGGGGTATAACTACGACATTGAAAATATGCGCAAAATATTTCCCCCTCGAAAACTTAATTGACGTGTCCGAGCGATTTGCAAGAAAAAGTTGGTAAGTATCCGAAAATTCGCTTGTTTCGTTATTCGTGGGCCACCCTGTATAACTCGGGAAAACTGCATCTACATGGGTACTTTGAGTGATTCAGAAGAAGCAACGCATTTCAATGGTACATTCATATTATATTTTATAAATTTAATCGTAATCCAATTTTAACTTCATAGCAAAATCCGTCAGATACGGATCATTAGTGGAGATTTTAACATCGAGTTTCGATGGAGATATGCGAAAGAATGGCATGCTATTCATAATTGGACATACCTACCCAAAGTCGGAAGCATGTGAGGAATAATCGAATTTCATCGAGGCCGCAACCACACATAATGCATTTTCTAATGAAGGCTCAGATTGGAAACAACCGGCTGGGTGTTTCGCATTAAGCGTCCGGCTATAAAGAAGCCACAGGCGTCCTACCGATGTTCTGCAATAGCGCAGTTCTGCTAGTAGACGTCGGACTTATTGTGCTAATAAACCATAAGTCAACCTCACCGGTTGTCGAGTGGGTGGCCGAGGCTCGCAACCACACCCCGTGTAATCCGACCAACGCTGATTTGATGGAGTTGGAGGGCTTCGGGTTTGATACATTGCTACTACAGGCATATGTTGGATGACTAAAAAATGTTACCTTATAATTGCTACAGTTGAGATTCAATCGTCGTTACAATCTGTTCAAAAATTATTACTGCCCTTATTTATAAATATCTGAACAGTTTAAGTTAGCTTTGAAAGCAGATTGGGACCCTTACTGTTTGATGGTCTAAAATATAAGATATTGCAGATAAGAATAATTTAGATATTTAGAAATATTTAGATCTTATTCGATCTTATTAGTTCAGCATGATGAGTGATCGTATCTATCGACAATTCACTAGCAGTTAGGTGTTTATGTTTTGCAAAGACTATGGATAATAATGTGGCCCCCTTTGCAATAGCCGCTGAAGCAATCTGTATGAAAAAGGCAAAGTAGAGAAGTTGTTGACCATCTTCAGAAAATACGCAAGTATGAAACATTCACAGACAGATGAGAATAATAATAACAAGAAAAAATAGAGAGAGCTTTTGTATTCCAAAAAGCATATAGAGGGTTTTCCTCAATGTCATGTCTATACTGTAGGGGGTAAATCCTTGCCCAGTTTTATGACTAAGAGTTCAAATAAACGTGTGTCCAAAATTGCTCCGTTTTCAAGATAAAAGGATGTCAAGGTTTTTATAAAAATATTAATATCTTAAAAACTCTTCCGCCGATTTGGATGAAACTCGGTACGTTGGTTTGAAGTAGTACGGGACTTATTGTTCCTTTAACAAGCAGTTTAACAACTACGGAATTTAACATGAATAGATTAAAATTGTTGGTTCCAGTAGTGCTCAGGAGAGTAACCTATTTAAAATATATGGGAAAAAACATTGATTTTTTAGAAGTACTTATTGTATTTTTTTAGCTAAAACAATTTCAAATAACACTTTTTTGTTTCTGCATTTTTTTTCGTACATTTCTTCGTTTTTGAGAAAAACTATTCCACTGCATGTCTAAATGTTTATAATATTAAAAGTAAAAAAAAAAAAACTGGGATGCCCCCATTTCTATAACAGAGATTTAATATCTACAAACACTTGAAAAAATTCAAGATACAAACCTAAATAATAACTACAAATGTGTACAAACCTTGACACCCTGTATCGCCAAAACAAGACAATTTAGGACACCTGTTTATTTGGACTCTTAGTCATAAAATTGGACAAGGAATTAGCTCCTAGAGTAAGGACATGATATTAAGAAACACCCCGTATAGTGTATCCCCAATATAGATAGACACAACTCTAGAAGAAAATCAGACGATAATAAATATTTGATATAGAATATCTTCATTTAATTAAGAAAATATTAAAATCGGTACTCTTTGCTTGAAATCCTCTGTATAAGAATTCAAATATTTGGTGGTTCGTTTTTTATTTTGCACCAGTGATTTTTTGTTTCGACTTATCGGAAACGCAATGGACAAAACATAAAAACAATTTAACTCTCTCTCACCAGTACGTAGATATAGAGTGTGAGGAGTTTATTTCTAATAGTAAAATATAAATTATGTTTGAAAAAGTAATATGTGTTAGAATGGACCTAAAAATACTAGCTTAGCTAAGACCCGTTAATCTTTTAAAGAGAACTGTGAAACACGTTAGGCTTAATCTTAGAATTTATTTAGAATATATTTCTTACTGTTGTAGATGAACCCATCAATCCAGAATTTTGAGAGAGCAAGCACTATTCAAATAAATAAACACATACAGCGCTTTCAATTTGAAACATTCTCTACTTTCAATTTTTGATATAACAGCGATGAGGAATTGAAAATAGACCACCTTTCAAAAAATAAAGTTTTTTAATTGGAAGACGAAATGTGTAATCACAAAAGAAATGTTTTATTGTCTTGAATAAGCTAGGACGTCCAATTTGTCTACTAAATCGGTATTGCAAGGACAAATTGAATTAACGTATTGATACATGTGCTAACGATGTATGAAATGTCAGTTAAACAATTACAAGTGACAAATAGCAACATATAAAGCTGAATGCATACCAATAATAATAAGGACATTGTTTACGTGGAGAATATTTAATGACGTCTGAGTAAATAATATGGACTTGTGATGTGATGTCTCGTGCTGTTTTGAATTAATTCAAAGGGGTGAAAGAAACAAATATTTATAGTATAGCTGAATATACTTCTGTTAAGATTAGAAATATTAAATAAATTTGATCAGGAGTAACTGACTTAGCGTTCACACGATCGATATGAAGGCAAATCATTTTCAATATCGTACTTTTCTTTATTTAAAACATGTGAGGTTGATGATGGTTGGTTTAATTTTGCTGTTATATAAAAATATGTTAAAGGAAAACAATTATCCTAATGATTTGGTTGAAGAAACGTTTGTAAAAAATGGAAATAGGCAAAATATTAATATTCCAAGAGTAAATAGGAAAAAGCCATCACCATCCATATATCACAGACACATCTGAAGTACTTAAAAAAACTTGCTAATAATTTTAACTTAAGGACGAGGTTTAGAATAAAAACACTTTAAGATTAATACTTACTAAAACAAAACCAATTAATAATAATCAAAATTCAAAAAATTTCTTGTACTAAATTTCTTGTGAATGTGGTAAATATTATAAATATTGCTGAGACCTCTAGATTCTAGACCATGTCAAATAAGGGTTCGTGAACACAAAAATTATGTTATAAGTTACCAACTGATAAGTCTACATTAGTAATACTTGAAAGGGACAACAATCATAGAGGTTGAACGCAGGCTAAAATTATACAAAAAGAACAAAAATCAATTAAAAAAATAATTGAAAGAAAGTGTTTTCAATAAACTTAATGGTGAAACTATATCTCGTTGGAAACAATATTCTTGGGTCAAACATAGGGCTCTTCTTCAGAAGGATGTTACTAGTGGAAAATTAATAATATCATAGTAATCAGTGCATGTGATGACTTGTGAGTTAAATTAATAACTACTACTATATTTTTGTTTCATTAAACATATTGGATATATATGCTTCGATATTACACTTTCTATATTTATTTTGAATACTTCTGGTTTTCTGTTTTTTTTTTATTATTTTACAGGTAGTGTAATCTCAAAAGAAAATAAAATGAATGATGCACCTGCACCAAAAATAAGTTACAGGCATTATTTAAATAATGTACTGTTCCATTTCAAGTAAGGAATTTGGTACAAATTTCAAGTATAAGAGTAAGTGACAGGAAGTCGCACATATTTTCTAAAAAATCAGCACCTTCCACGTCAAAATTTTACTTCTACCTACTAATACCCCATATGATATCGATTCATCTTGTGACCCACCCTATATATTGGTTTAAATACCTTTTAACTGAGTAGGTAACTCACTTCCGTTGATAAATATAATAATCATATACATATAATAGAAATATATATGATTTCGATGAGGAACTCATCAGTGGAAAAAATAAAATAGTAGTCGATGCCGTATGAAAATTTATTGGGCTTATTTATTGGGCGGATTTAAATCCTGTCCTACCGACAGGATTTAAATCTGTGGTGACGGCGAAGGATTCAGTCTAAGGTTTGCTAACACAACGGCTTTCAACTTTGGCCACGCTGCTCATTTATGTTTCTTTTACATCCAGTTAAATGCCGCTTTGCACTAATGCGACTCATCCTACACTTCATCGAGAGTAGTAAAACATCTAATTAGAAAAAGCAGCAAGTATCTCCCGGCGTAGACTGAAATAATTGTAATTCATTTAGAGATATATAACGCTTGTTACCAATTAGTTAACGAGACGCTTGTCTTCTTCTAATTACACAAAACTAATTTAGCTAAATTAAAATTAATTGCGTCTCGTTCAGAGTTCAGTTCCTAAATCCATCACGAGCTGTAAATGGGCAATCGATAATGATTTAGCGCTGCTTTATTCTAGGAAGCGTCGTACTGACACTTGCCGCTAGGTTTTCTAGAAAAAATGTTTAATTGAGTTTGACAGGCGAGGTTACTCGTGCATGTGTTTTCTGTAAAGTGTTCAAGGTTATTTCATAAATGGAAAGAAAATATTTCATTTAAACTTATTGTATACAGAAAAAGGTTTAGAGAGAGAACTTACCTTCTGTTAAAATTATTGCTGTGAAACTGCTAAGAATTTTGACTGGGCGATTGCAAAAGTATATATTCTCTACAGACGTTTTAAGCCACTCAAAATATATTTTAAATTTCTCAACAACACTTTGCGTATGTTATCTAACACTTGAAGTGGAGATTTATAACTCCCAAATTCGATACATTATGTATATAATACATAAACAACTTATAAACTTAATTTAAAAAGCATGCAAGCAAAGCATTCTTAATAATCTTGGATTTTTTTATGTTTTATTTTTTATTTGTTACCTATCTATTATACCTACACTAATTTATATTTTATTTGTATTGAGTATAAAAAATGAGATCCTCTGTCCTCTTTTGTGAAAGTATAAGGTAGAGAAACAAATGAAATATAACTAACAGTTTTTTTGTTTTCCTTAACATATTTATTACTTTCTTGAACAGGTTATTCTATTTTCCTGATCCTGCAATCAGTTTTCGGTTTTTAAATAGGACGATACTCTGTAACTAATTATGTTTTTGTACATCTTTCAAATTCTAGGTCATAACTTTTGTATCTATTTTTTCTCTTCTTCTTATATTTTTGTGAGAAAAGAGGATACTAAAATATTCGGTTGTTCAACAGTAAGTTGACGTTGTATAATTCTTAAAATGCAATTTACTGCATAATGATTTAATTAGAATAAGAGACTGGCTTAATAAGGGTAATAAAGTTGTTTGTCATGTCATAATATCTCAGAGAATCTACGGTTTAATAGGAGACCTCAATAGTGCGTTAGGAACCAAACCCACGAATATAGCCAATCTGAGCGCCGTACCCTATACTTGTTATATATTCTTTATAAAACTACAAATGTTAATTCAACTGTAACATTTAGAAACAGTTTAAATAGTGTCATTATAATTTACTTACATGAACATTTAAAACTATAAGATGTGATATTTTACCTACATTTGACTGACGTTCAAACTGATAATAGAAATTGAATTGACTACTGATCATCTCAAAGTTTGGTTTTACATTATGACAAGAAGTTAGAAATAAAAATGATTTTTAAAAATATTTCCCAAAACATGAATATATCAATTAATATTCAAATCTGTCAATTCCACAACTGAATAAATATCAAAATCAGATATGTACATTACTTTTATCCAAACGGCCAGGTCCGAAATTTAGGATATGCACGTTTAATTTTAGACAGGGCAGCATACATTTCTTTTAAACATTTTGAAATGGACAGAAAATTCATAAATCCGATTATACTACAATAAGTCAAACTCAAACCTTGGTTGGTACACAAGAATTTCTGCACCTTATGTTTATTATATATAACTCCTAGATAACTAAAAGTTGTTAAAGGTTAAACATTGAAAAAATAATGTTGCAGATGTAACATGAAAATGCAGTAGTTTACTGTATGAATATAAATATAGCTCTTAAAAGTGTTAAACAAAAGATCTCCCTCCCATGTAAATAATTGGTCTGGCTGAACGTAGTAATAGTGGCGAGTAAATTATTTACTGAGTTAAATTATTGAGTCTACTTGTAGTTAGTAATGAGTATTTTGATATTATTCATTGAATAGCAAACCATTTTTTATTTGTATAAACTGACTTCTAATAATTACAATGTCTCTTACGCAGCCACTGAGTTTCATCCTGTTAAAATTATAGGTTTGTCGAATTTAAGGTTTTATTTATTTTTGACCTCTCCTACGGCTTGCGAGAGGATGCCACTGGTATCAGCAGAGCACTTATGAAAATATATGTTTCTCAGCCACCCAGTTTCATCCTTTTAAAATGAAAGGTTTTCCTTTTAGGTTTGTCGAATGTAAGATTTTATTTATTTTCTACCCCTCCAATGGCTTGCAAGTGGATGCCACTGGTAGCAGAAAACTGATAAGTATATCTGTTACTCAGCCACCGAGTTTCATCCTGTTAAAATGATAGGTTTCTGTTGTAGGTACTGGTAAAGAATTTTGACTGGTAGATTGCAAAAGTTTTCTCTACAGACGTTTTAAGGCAAAATATACTTTAAATTTCTCAGGAACACTTTGGGTATGTTAACTAACACTGAAGTGGAAATTTATAATTCCCAGATTCGATACATTCGATACATTATGTATATAATATATAAACAACTTATAAACATAATTTAAAAGGGATGATGTAATACCAAACTGTCCAATGTGTTTTATAGTAGCCTTCTACATTCTTAATAATCTTGGATTTTTTATGTTTTATTTTTTATTTGTTACCTAAATATTATACTAATTTATATTTTATTTGTATTGAGTGTAAAAAATAAGATCCTCTGTCCTCTTATTTGAAAGTATAAGATAGAGAAACAAATTAAACGTAACAGTTTTTTCTTGAACAGGTTGTTTTCTTTCAGTATTACTTTCTTGAACAGGTTGTTCTATTTTCCTGATCCTGCAATCAGTTTTCGGTTTTTAAACAAGACGATTCTTTGTAAGTGGGTAATTATGTTTTTGTACTTCTTTTAAATTATAGGTCATAACTTTTGCATCTATTTTTTTCTCTTCCTCTTACATTTTTGTGAGAAAAGAGGATACTAAAATATTCGGTTGGTCAACAGTAAGTTGACGTTGTATAATTCTTAAAACGCAATTTAGTGCAAAACGATTTAATTAGAATAAGAAACTGTCTTAATAAGGGTAATAAAGTTGTTTATCATGTCGCGATATCTCAGAGAACCTACCGTTTAATAGGAGACCTCAATAGTGCGTTAGGAACCAAACCCGAGAATGTAGCCAATCTGAGTAGCGTACCCTATACTTGTTATATTCTTTATAAAACTACAAATGTTAATGCAACTGTAACATTTAGAAACAGTTTAAATGGTGTCATTATCATTTACTTAGATGAAAATTTAAAACTGTAAGATGTGATATTTTACCTACATTTGACTGACGTTCAAACTGATAAGAGAAATTCAATTGGCAATTGATCATCTAAAAGTTTGATTTTAAATTATGACAAAAAATTAGAAATAAAAATGAATTTTAAATTATTATATTCCAAATCTGCCGAAACTGAACGAATATCAAAATCAGATATGTACATTATTAGATAGATAGATAGATAGATAGATAGATAGATAGATAGATATATTTATTAGTCCAACTAGAGCAATACAGCTTTGCTATGGGATAAGTCAAATCTACTCAAGTACAAGCAATGAAATGCGTAAAACAACAAATACAGCATAAACATTCAAGTATAAGCAAAGCAGCAAACACAATATAAAAATACGATAAAATATAATAAAATACAACCCACAATAAATTAAAATAAGTTATCAGCTATTGTCAAAAAATTCCTGGACGTAGTTGCACAAATCCTTAATAAATATATTTTAACATTCTTTTTAAATAGATCAATGTTATTTATGTTTTTCAAATGTTGAGGTAAATGGTTAAACAACCTCAGTCCCAAAACATTGTGAGCTTTCTGAGTCATGCCAAGGCGTCTGAAAGGGACAGAAAAATCATGTTTGTTACGAATGTCATGACAGTGGACAGATACAACGTTCCTTATTTCTGTAAATGTATAGTAATATTTCGTGGATATATAAACTTTTCAGCGGAATAATACCAAATTTTGCAAAAAAAGGGCGGCATGATTGGATTGGGGGTACTCCAGCTATACATCTGACAATACGCTTTTGAGCAATGAAAACGCTGTCTGCCCTACTTGAACCTCCCCAAATAATAATTCCATATGTTAACCTTGATTGAACTTGTGAAAAATAAAAGGAACATAACTGAGGTATGTCTAATGTATCCTTCAAAATTCTTGTTTGATAACACTTTGAATTTAATATATTGGTAAGTCTGTCACAGTGACTCCCAAAAGTCAAGGTTTCATCTAAAGTGATGCCTAAAAACAAAACAGTATTACATTTCTCAATATAGGTATTATTAAACTTTATATTTAGCGAAGATGACTTTGAGGTGTACGAAACATTACACAATTTGTTTTAGCACTATTAAAGAATAAAGAATTTTCACTAAATCATCTGCATAAATCGGAAATACCTGCATTAACATTATTTTGAAGGGAAATTTCACATCCATCTGAGAACAAGAGAGAGGTATCGTCAGCATATTGAGAAACAGATGCCCCAGGACACACTTTTGTCAATTCATTAATATAGAAAATAAACAGTACAGGCCCCAGAACAGATCCCTGGGGCACACCAATATCATTACTCAAAGTGGAAGATGTATAAATGAATTTTTTGTTACTTTCATAATTATGTATCTTGACCATTTGCTTTCTTCCCTTTCTATATGATGAAAACCAAGCAAATGCTGAACCTCTCATCCCATAAGCCTGAAGCTTCATTAGTAGCAAGTCATGGTTAACACAATCAAAAGCCCGACTGAGATCACAAAAAAATCAAGTCGGACTATTGTTGGCTTCAATAGCATTCAATATTTCCTCATAGAAAGAGATTATAGAGCTCGTAGTCGAATGGCCTTCACGAGAACCATGTTGATTTCCGTTAATAATTTTATGTTCTTTCAAAAAAGTAAGCAACTGAGAAAGCATTGCATATTCAAAGATTTTTGATATTACCGATGGTACAGAAATAGGACGATAATTTTTCATGTTTTCGCAATCGTTTTTCTTAAAAATAGGAGATGTTTTCAACATCGAAGGAAATACACCATCTCTAAATGATTCATTAATAATATGGGTCAATGGTTCCACAATATGCTTCGCAATTTTTTTTTATAATAATAATAATAATAATAATAATAATAATGTCTTTATTTATTTTCAATAGATACAATTGAATATGAGTGAGAGGAACACGGTAGAGAAACTACACTACAAATGAAAATAAAAAGCCGAAGATCAGATGGCCATACACAGTATGGCCCCTGCTTTTCATCTTAAGCTCAGCTTAATAGAGCCAGAAATATCATCGGGTCCAGATGAAGTCTTATTTTTTAATTTGTGTTTTATGATAGAGATAACATCTTCCTCGTTTATGTAAGTTAGAAATATATTATTTGGAATCTTCAAACGGTCAGGTCCGAAATTTAGAATACCTATACACAGTGAAAAAAGACAAATGGTAAAATTACTAAATGTTAATCGTAATTTGCTGCAGTGTTATTTTTAACACGAACTGGGTAGTATAATAACTAAATCTTTAGAACTCATATTACACGAACGATATACCCGCCAAGTTTGTAGAAATACTCATAAATTGTAGTAAAATTTACAAAACCCTGTGTTAAAAATGAATCAATCCTCCATAAAAACGGAATAATTACACGGTGAATAATTAACTATTACACATTACCTTGTAAAATCTACTGTGTTAAATTACTTTTATGTAATGTAATAATACACCGATATGTCTAACACTGCCAAGTGTGAACTATATACACACTGATGAGTCTGGATTCAGTGTTAAAATTAGTCGGATTTTTTTACTGTGTAGTACCGCAGTTGATACCGTAGTTGATTGTATATTATACCTACTAATTTATATTATTTCATTTGTATTGAGATTAAAAAATAAGATCCTCTGTCCTCTTATCTGAAAGTATAAGGTAGAGAAACAAATTAAATATAACAGTTTTTTTGTTTTTACTAAATTTTTATTATTTTCTTGTACAGGTTCTTCTATTTTCCTAATCTTGCAATCAATTTTCTATTTTTAAAAGGGACGACACTCTGTAAGTGTTTATGTTTTTAAACTTCTCTTAAATTCTAGGTCATAACTTTTGTATCAATTTTTGTCCTTCCTGAGAATATATTTTCTAAGAAAAGAGGATACTAAAATATTCGGTTGTTCAACAGTAAGTTGACGTTGTATAATTCTTAAAACGCAATTTACTGCAAAATGGTTTAATTAGAATAAGAGACTGGCTTAATAAGGGTAATAAAGTTGTTTATCATGTCACGATATCTCGGAGAGCCTACGGTTTAATAGGAGACCTCAATAGTCCGTTAGGAACCAAACCCACGAATATAGCCAATCTGAGCGGTGTACCCTACTTGTTATATTCTAAATAAAACGAGAAATATTAATGCAACTATAACATTTAGAAACAGCTTAAATGGTGTCATTATCATTTACTTAGATAAACATTTAAAAATATAAAATGTGATATTTTGATAAACTCTTATTAGTATATTTACTTGTTCAAATCATGTTTATTTTTTACACACAGTTTGTTACTTAAATATGAATTTTCTAGGGCATATAAAAATTCTAGGACCATTGAAACTCGAAACAACCACCCCCTAAGTACGGTACAGCATGCAGTTGGTAAAATTTAATGTGACGAAGTCTGTCTGCCTTGCCAGCATCATATTAAAATAGTATTTTTACAATTCATGCAAATATGCTTACTTAAATATATTGCAAAGCTAGATACAGATTATTAAGTCTAATTTCAATTCAGTAGGTACTTCATTTTTTGAAAATTATAAATTATTTTGGTAGGTATTCAATGGTGATGAAATAATAAGGAGACATTCAATCAAAAGAAAACCACTTGTAGCGCCCAAAATTTAACAATATTTCGAATTGAATATATTACTTAAGTATATTAAATTGCAGCCAACTTCACGGATAAGCGTCCGCGATTTCCCTTCTGTAATGTTAAATGTCGCTATGCAGTTAGGTGTGGCCACACATCGACATCATAGGCCTCTCAAAAAATTGAATAACTTCATCACGCAACACTTTTGAAACAAAAAATATCGCACTCTTGATCTATGCTTCTACCGATCACGAGCGTCTTAATTAGGTCAAAGTTATTGAATCATGCTTGGCGTTGCACGACTTTTGAGTCCACGCGCCAAAACGGATTTCATTAGTTTTCGACAGTAAAGTTTGTGTTTATTTCTCCTTGTCTTGCGTGCCGGCAGCCGTTTTGCCAGAAGGAGACGTAAATACTATTAAGCGATCAGAGCTGCCTTTGATTATAGCTATTATTATATGTAATAGGAAGTAGGGGAGAGTAAGGCTATTTTTGATTGAGACCTATCAATGATTCTTTGTTCTTTTCAATATTATCATTAATTGATTATGAATTGATTAATACTTGTTTTGGATATTACTCATAAAGGAACTAAAAATAATAATAATTAACTTACATGTTAACAGTTGGCACCCTGCAACTGTTTTGATAATGATTTTCATGATACAAATTTTCAATTGCTTATTAGTAACAGAAAAAAGTGTTTGCTTCGATTGGACAAATACGTTTTTGAATTTAAAGTTTTAGTTCGAATATCTCTGTTTTTTCTTTAAGATAAGTATCAACAATCTTATATTTTCACAATATTTTCTTGAATATCAGAAAATTCTCTATCGGATGACGTAAACCTGAATTGATAGAATCTGATTCATGTTGTAATAGGAATGCTATTCTCCTTTTTCCTTATTTTCCAAACTGCATAATACGTTGATTTTTCATTATTTCAATAGTCATGTTCAAAAGTGAATGTACCGAAAACCAGATCCTCCACTGCTAGCATTGTCACTCACGCCTACTTATATTTCACCCAACAGTTCCAGCCTCTTAATGAAGCTGATCACCTTATTGGGTGAGAACTTATTCAGATCCTCTGGCAGAAGTTGTCCTTTACTAAATATCGAGTATCTGATCCTTTCCACAGCTGGACAGGTATATAATATGTGTTCTCTTGTTTCATCATCTTCTAAGCACAAACGGCACTCAGCATCTTCTGCAAGACCGAATCTGGACATATGATATTTTAAGCAGCGGTGTCCAGTATTAGTGTTCGGTGTCCAGCCAATTAAAGTTCGTTGGTGCAACCTGTTTAGCTATAAAAGTTTCTTAGTTCCCAATTTTAAAGGGTTTATTATGAAGGTTTTCGAAAGAATGAATCTTGGTAGTTCTTGTCCTTAGTGGAGGATTTGCTTCTCAGCTATTTCAATAGTTACTAATACTTTAATCAAGTAATGTCCTTAAGTTAATTGTAACACTTTGAACCTTTGAACTTTTCATACAGTCTCATCATTTATTTTGTCAATGTATGACTGCATAACTGAATGCTTTGATATTTAGTTTCAATTTTTTATTCAAGTAGTTGCCAATTTTCCAAAATTAACATTTGATACCTCATACAAATATGCATATTTTAGTTCTTAAAAGAAGAAAACACATTTCTATGTGATTTTAGAAAGTTTCATTGTATTAAAGAGAAACTAATAAGAAAATGTGAATATTTCTTTACTAATAGAACAATAGGTCCTTCTCAATTAAAGTTTTACTGCCAGTTTAATAAATAAATGTAATATTTACTTTGAAATCACTATTTATAAAATATTATACGTCATTAATATCTCTACAGCTTTACCCCATTCGCCCCTAACGATTCTGTTGGCTCCAAATGATTGCTATGATCATTTTCTAAAACGGTAAAATGGATTCTCCAGTAAGTGTGCCAATATAATTGGTGGGTGTAGCAAGGTCAGCTGTTGCACGAAAAATTTCATTTTTATTTTATTAATGGTACTTTTACCTATTAGGTTAGATAATGAGGTACCCCTTATCACCTCAAGCTCTATCATTGTTTCAAGTCGGTAGAAGGCGATACAGTTCCATTGTTCGCGTTGGCAGTAGTAGGTAATTGATAGTCATTACTCATAATACAACATTCATTCATAATAGAGAATTTGTTTTATGTAATTGCAGTCATTTAATGGAAGCTATAATTATGATTTTTATTTAACGAACAATAGTATAAACTACGTCAGATTGATGTAATGCTTTCATTTTTTGTCATTAGTTTAAATGCAGCTACTTGAGTAATCTAGGTTCTCTGAATGATTATATAGAAGGGATAAATAACCTCAATTAAGTTTATTCCATTTTGAAAAATTGAAACATGCTTCAAGAATGTGGAATGCGAAACTACAATCCATTAAACTAAAAAATTATGAATGGAAAATATGTCATTCAATATATTTATATCCAATATCGTATGTGTAAGATAAAAATTGCAGAATTGTTCACTTATTTTCTTATAGATAATTAGATTCTTATATTAGGTATAAGCTTTATACCTAATATTCGCGTCCAGCGTTTGAAGAGGATTCTCATACTTTTCCTATAGTTCTTATGTCATAAGAAATGTATCCTGCCTAAGGATATCCATACATTGATCTTTACGTAGATTTCTCTTGCTAGCTTTAATGATCGTAAGAGTTGTTCTATGGAACAAATTTTCTTTCTAAAATTGCACACGATGTAACAGATCGTTTTTCTCCGTTTATGTTCACTTAGGAAGTTTATCCGAAACAAGGATATCTGTATTTTCTGTGGCTGTATGTATCACTATTTCTTTTTTATACTTGAAATAGACCTATTTATCTAGTTTGGCTGTACCTACCATAGAGAAAATAAAATAATGAGAGTGTTTAATTGCTTGATAAACATTTAGGAACTATGACGTCATAGCTCTAGTGCCACTATTGGCTACAAGAAATAAGTAAGCATTTTAGCGGGTTATTTAAATTTGATATTATATTTGTATTTGTTTAAAAGGGAACTTCACGCGACAACTATTTGCTTCTTATTTTGCATTCCCAATTATTATTGCTTTAATGGTTATTAATATAATAACAATGGAAAAACGTATGTTTTTCATTTTTATTGCATTAGTAACTATTAAAGCAATAATAATTATGACAGATAGCGACCTGCCTTTCCGCTAGTGCCATTATAGTACTAACTTGGGGATGTCTTTGAAGAAGATAATCCTACTTATTTGTTTGAAGGAGATGTCGAAAACAACTACTTCACAAGCTATGTGCTCTGATTGATATTGCATTACTAACGGCAATTAAAAATTAAACTACATTACAAAGCAGGTCGCTATCTGTCTGTCAATTAGACAATAATTGTCACACGGATAGTAGCAAAGACTATGAGAGGGCGCTACTGTGTGTTTGTCACCACTAGTAAAATAATAGAGGCCCTTTAGGTAACCATGTTGCAGCATCGTTCATCGTTCATCGGGTCCATTATCTATGGCACTCTGATGAGCACAGAACAACTTCGACACCGGTTAGTGCCTGCTGGTTGGTCTCGATGAAGTATGTAGCGACTCCCATAGATATGCCGGAGTAATGCAATATCAGTCGGGGCAATAATAGTCTGAGGAGTATGTTTTCCGCATCTCCTTCGAGGAAGTGTTCCTAGTAAATTATAATTTTTAAAGCTTCAAACATTCTTTAAAAGCATATTTTTTAAAAGTGTAATCTGCAGTTAACGCTTTTAGAGCCAAAAGGAAATATGACATGGCAAATTATTTATTGAATATTATTCAATACTTAGTTCGTACTTATTTAAGGTACATCCTGCATTAACAAATACTTTAGAAAAAATTTACCGACACTTTCAATGATCAGGAAATGGGGATAACATGATGTATAAATGATATAAGAATTATCATGTGCCAACAAATTATATGTAACTTAATTTGCTCACAGCATAATAAACAACACTCAATTATACCAATAACCGGAATGGAAGTAAATAATATTCTACCAATACAATAAACCGCCAGCACAATAGAATATATATGCAATTCATACATACCGACTTATGTCGCAATTAGTTCTTTGTTGCAACATAACTGCAGCAATAATGTTAACACGATAACTTTATGTTAATGAGCCTTGATATGATCCTACTAAAGATAGTCAAATTTCAATTCGCATAGCTCTGGATGCGATGCTCAACAGCAGCATATCGTTCAAGGGGCGTAGATGAAGAGATGTATAAGGATCACTGATCACTGAGAAACCGGTAAATGGATTCAATGGATGATATTATGTGTTTTGTTCCATTCTAGCACCTCTATTTATATATACATATATAATGTTTCAGTACATAAGATGTGATGGGGAAAAATGTTTCCTGAGAGCTGGACCTTTTACAACAGATAGATTACTAAAACTGTTTTAATTACCATTGGTTTAGGCGAAAACGAGGGATATATAAATTTCTCCCTTTACGGTGTTGCCAGATTTCTCAAGATCTATAAAAATTATTTTCAGTTGTAAAAGGTTTTCCACTTTTTCTGGTCACATATAAACTTCAGTTTTTTTAAATGTAGTCATGTTTTTTATGCTCATTTTAGATTCTACGAGTAAAATAAAGATTCCTTTGTATATAACAGTTGTATACCAAATGTCATACTCTTCGAGATGTTTAGCTTTAAAAATGTATTTCGTCGATATAGGTTGCTTACGAGGTTTAAGATTTTCAAGTTATGTTAGCAACCACTGAACTCTAATTGAAGGCAGACGTTGAACAAGAATGACTATTTTAATCCCTGTGCCAAAAGTTGAATCTTAAAAAAATGTAATGTAAACTGTATATTTTTATACCATCAGATGTAGAATTAAATTCTCTAAAACTTTAACGAAGCTTTCCCTATACTTAAAGTCCATAGTTTTTTGTATATCTCGGTTTTATGAAGAACTGGCTGTTTGCCATATTTTTTATTAAATAAACATAGTTCACATTTATCCGGGATATGGCCCAAGAATTCTGTCGTAAGGTCAATATGAGTGAGAGTTGATGTCGTCACAAGCTTTTACTCTAACACATTGATCTCATGGCAGATTTCTTGAGCCATATCTCCTTGAGAATCACAGATAGACCCATCAATCCGTATATAGTTACATGTATTGTATTCGTAAGAGCTGTAACTGAATGTGTGACAATATACAGGATGAGTTAGTAAGTATTCGCCAATGTTTACTGATTTATTATCAAAATGTTGAAAGACTTAATGGGCGAATATTACAGCTTTATCTATGTCTAATTATATCTTTCTTTCTTTCAGCTCATTAAGTTTAGTGTTTGACAGAAGTACTAAATAAGTATCTTTAATAAACGTTTGTACTGTTAGAAAATAGGCCAGCTACGTCACTGAAGGCACACCATCGCCGTGTGTCGCATGGAGTATTAGAATGCATATTTCTGGCCCTACTGGCTGGCACGGCGCGCGTCCGAATCACGAACTGCACGCTTTTAGCCCGAACTACATTACACAGAACATAAAGGCAAATGAAACATGCTCCAGACGTTATTATTTTAAATTACCTATTAGGAGGCGCATACTAATACCACAGGACCGGATCTGTAAAATGAAGTCAGATTTGCTAAGGGCCATCCATATGTATTAAAACGCGTCGATTCTGTCTCGCTCTAAATTCGGTCGCCAAATCCACAAAGTTTTAAAGCTATCTCCTCCAAGGAGGGATCGCGGAGCGATCCTCGCGTGCGACCGGAGGTCGCCCTCGGCCTTTCTCCAATGCGTAGGGGTATTTTCGTCCCGTTTTCTACACGTTTTCCCAATTTAAACGCCTTTTCAAAAAACCTCTGCAAAATTTTCATCTATTGCCGTTCGGTGAGAGAGATACGGCTAGCACCGGCGTTTGTCCTCGCGCCTAATGGTCCCGTCACGCCTGCCGAAATCCCGACTTTTCGCGGGACTCCCTAGACCATTTTTCTAATTTTACGGTTTCGAGAACTGCTTCACGCGAAAGTTCCGTCCTTTCTCTAATCCTTTGAAATTTTTTTTTCAAGACCGTACGTCGACTCCTTCCATTGGATAAATATGCCAAGATAGGTAATTCCGGTAGATATATCCTCTAAATTCCGTCACCAAATCGACAAAGTTTCTAAGCTATCACCTCCGAGCAGGGATCCCGAAGCGATCCCCGCGGGCGACCAAAGGTCGCCCGATGCCTTTCTCCTATGCCTAGGCGTATTTTCGTTCCGTTTCCTATGCGTTTTCCCCATTTAAACGCCTTTTCAAAAAACCTCTGCAAAATTTTCGTTAATTGCCGTTCGGTGAAAGATGCGATGCGGCTAGCACCGGCGTTTGTTCTCGCGCCTAATAGCCCCGTCACGCCTGCCGAAATCCCGACTATTCGCGGGACACCTCGACCCCCTTTTCTAATTTTTACGACTTCGAGAATCGCTTCACACGGAACTTCCATCCTTTCTCTAATCCTTTTAGATTTTCTCTCGAGACTGTACGTCGAGTCTTTCTATGTCTATTTCGTCTTCAAAAATCTCGAGTCGCGTCCGTTTG
Organism: Pogonocherus hispidulus; assembly: GCA_963924545.1. NCBI lineage: Eukaryota > Metazoa > Arthropoda > Insecta > Coleoptera > Cerambycidae > Pogonocherus > Pogonocherus hispidulus. The sequence goes on along the minus strand of OZ004698.1, from coordinate 41,274,902 downwards.
AACTTCTTTCTCATTTTATCTACCGATGTGAGATTGCACTAACGAGACAAGTACCTCCCACGAAAACTGTCAAATTAATTATACTTCAGATAGGTTATTTTCCTACGAGAAATATTGCCAAAGGAATCAATAGTACTGACTGCCAAACACTTCTGATTACCAAAATATTGAAGCGAAATGCTTTTCCAATTAGAAAAACGGTAAAAATTATTTTTTCAGGTTGACACGTACAGTTTACATAGGTACTTAAAGGTCTCAAGGTAAACATTTCACAACAGGCGTGATAGCACAATGGAAAAGTCGGAGGATTCAAAACGTGGTAATGCTGATTTCGCGGGTTCGAGTTACGCTGGAGGCAAATTTTTTTGTTTACTTTTTAATTCCAATTATTTATTAGTATTAGCGTTTAGTTATTCTGTTTAATTGTCCGTATTGGAATTAATTCGTTCATTTTGGCAAATTCATCATTTTAGCTTACTAAAGTAAAAAATATCTACAATATCAATTTACTGCAACAATTATGACAGCAATATATTTTTTGTCCCATTGATAAAATTGATGAAAATGTTACATCATTGCATCATCATTCCAGATACAAAATTTCTTTAATATGTGTTTTCTTAAAAATAATATTATTCTAGATGCTTTTGTCCCCCAAAGGGTGACCCCAGGCCGCAGGCATGGACCCCCGGTGGGGTTAGAAATGGGAACGAAAATCGGTGTCGCGATTTAAACAGTCACAGTGACAATAGAGAGTTTTTGAACCCCTTAAGTTTTAGCACGTCGTTATCGTTATCGTTATTCTGCGCATGCGCGGTGCCTAAAAGAGTACTCTTTTAGGCACTGCGCATGCGCAGAATAACGATAACGATAACGACGTGCTAAAATTTAAGGGGTTCAAAAACTCTCTATTATGACTAATCATCATTTGAAACATTGAAACTATAGTTTTGTAAACACTATGTCACTATAATTCGAATGAAGATCGTGCGTTGCATAAGAATAATAAATTAAGATATGTCTATTCTGAAATAAAATATCCTACACAACGCAAAACTCTAGTTTTAGCTCTAGGGGTAGCCCTAGTGATACAAGAGTTGATCTTTGTATTTTAATACTTTGTGAGAGACCTGGTATATATTAGTAGTGGTGAGGAATACTACATCCTTCAACGAGACTAACCACAGACACTGACCGCTTTCGCACTTATTCTGTGCTCATCAGAGTGCCATAAGTAGTGGTAGTAGACTTGCTACATGATTGTTTAAAGGGCACATGTTTTGTTAGTAGTGGTAATAAATCCACAGTAGTGCTCTCCCTTAGTCTTTGCTATTATCCGTCTGACAATTATTGTGTAATTGACAGACCGATAGCGACCTAGTTTTTACCAAGTGCCAAGTCCCAACTGTCATTCCAACAGTGACTTCTATTGTCTTTGAGGAAGACAATCCTACTTACTTATTTTTGATGGAAATGCCTAAAACGTGACCCGACTAGCATTGCATTACTTTATTTGTGTTAGACATCTCCTTCAATTAAATTTTTTAAATTTAATTTCATATTTTTCATATTATTTATATATTATTTAAAGTTATCTAGGTAACTGTGTCTATTAATATTATTTTCTTTTATGTGGGTTTTAAAACTATCTTCAGAGAATTATTCTCTTTATTCCACAATTTTTTTCAAACTTAAAAAAAAAGAAAAATAATTTCACTTCGGCCACTGTGAATATGAAGTAGAACATGAAACAAAAGAACTGTCTAAAATTGGGTTGGATACCAACAAGTAATCAATTAATGCACGTAAAAATGAAGCTGTAAACATTTGCATCAAACCACGAATTTCGCGGTTGGGGAAGTAACTAGGTAATAAGAGTAACATTCATTTAATCCGTTAATTGTCAAAATACTTGCGAGGTCCTCTTAATAAGTCCACGAAATGACTCATTGATTACATTATTGCGTGCTATCCCATAAAATTAAACTTTGTTTCATTAATCAAGACCGCCGCAAAAAAGTAAATGTAATAGTAAATGTCATAATTTAGAATCTTAGTTAAAAAAGGATTACAAAATTTATTGATGTAAGAGACGATGGTGTAATATATACAATATAGAATAAGTAAAGGGAATACATCAGATCGACAAGAGAATATTGAGATTCCGCAGGGCAGAAATTGGGCAGCGCAGAAATTGGGCAGGAAAAGAGGGTAGATGTATGAAAAAAAATTTAAAACGAATAAAATTGCTTGATATAAAACGTTTTCAAATATGTTTGTCCAACAGGCTAAGAACGAATAAATAAGTAAGACACAATAATTTTATGATCAAAAGTGGACTATCAGGCCAAACTTTTGCCCCATAAAAACAACCTAGATACAAAGTTACAAGGCTCATCATCAAGATGAGATGAGGGATAGAGATGTTATTATTATTATTATTATTATTATTCTCTGTTTTTTTTTTGTTGAAATCCAGTTGACCGGTTCCCTGGCTCCAATTTTCAAGGTCGACCACTGGTGTTTATCAGTAACTACTCACCGCGGCCTAGGGGTAAATAACTACTGAGTCCGGGAATCATGTGCCCTGAGTAGACGTAATGAGCCAGAATGATCGCCTTCTGCATTCTTCCGGCTAGAAGATCTGCCGAACTTCGGTATGCCGATATGATCTTCAGTTACGAAAGCAGTCTATCTCTTGCACCATCTACTCCTATTATCAGTACCAGATGACTCCTATTATCAGTACCACAAGCTTGACAGTATGTTCTAGATGGAGTCTACGACTTCGAAGGGAAGGTCTCGATATTTCGTCCATCCCTCCTCCTTTTTCAGGGCAATGTTGGTCTCTGCAGTAGTCGGGATTCTTCCAGCTAGAAGATCTGTCAAACGTATGCCGATATGATCTTCAGTTCCGAAAGCAGTGTATCTCTTGCTCCACCTACTCCTATTATCAGTACCAGAGGACTCCTAGTATCAGTACCACAAGCTTGACAGTATGTCCTAGATGGAGTCTGCGACTTCGAAGGGAAGGTCTCGATAGTTCGTCCATTTCGCCTCCTTTTTCAAGACAATGTTGGTCTCGGCAGGAGCCGAGAACTCGATGACAAACATTGTCTTGAGCTGGTGGCCAAGGAGGAATACATCAGGTTTATTAGCTCGAATCTGCCTGAGAGTGGGAAATGAGTAGTTCCAATAAACTCGGCGTAATTCAATTGAAATATATAAACTAATAATTAACAAGTAACTGTCACTAGCTTCTTTTTGATATTGACCAGTTCAGAATTTTCAAACCATTCTTTATTGGTAAATTCTTTCTTCATTTTGAAATTTGTTATATATATTTTAAGTCATGTTCTTAATTGGACACATGTAAGAATTATTTTCATAAAATTAAAACCAAATAAATTGAAAATAAAATGAACTGACATGAATGAACCTTCTGTAAAAAAGTCAAACAAACACCTAAAATAAAATAAAAAATAAAAATAAAAATAAAAATAAAAATAAAAATAAAAATAAAAAGTTTAGTTTAACACTAAACCCGTGGTTTTCTTGAATATTTGTATGTCCAAGAATATTTATACATTTTCTGAATGTGTCTTGTTTAAATTTTATTTATGGCCCACTCGCAAAATGATTATAAATGAATCGTGAATATATGAATACCTAGTCCTGTAAAAATAATGCAAATTACTTTAATGATGAATGGACGCGTTTACTAACTAAAATAACAATCAATAACAAATAACACTTCAACATGTTTATGTTGATTTATTTCTGAAAACTTATTGTATGTTATATTATTTTGGTTATAGACTCCAAATTGAAGAATCATTATTTCTCTCTAGGCAAAATATGAACTCTCTCTCTATACAGGGTTCATTTTCAAGTCTACCGTAAATCATATAGACAAAAGACAGACAGCAAAAATTAAAAAAATATTTTAGTAAGTAGTATTTTGTCAAATTTTTGAATATCAAAAACAAAATAGAAAATACATCCCCACGTCTAAAGCAACAAAGAAATATGAGTTTTTGAAATATAAATTTCTCATAATTTTTTAATTCTAATAATTAATTTTCTAATATTCTTTATATTTTATGAAATATGGAAAAATACGGAATTAAAAAACGACTGTTCAGATAATTCGACAAAAAATAATTACAGGTAATATCAGATAAAATACTATTCGCAAGAGTAACCCTAACACGTTAAATTGGATAAAGGACCGTTCTTCGCCTTAATTCTTTCTAGAAAGAGCCTTGATGGATTATAATGTATTTTATGTCATAATATTTTCATACCGAAATTTTGCCCTCATCAATATTTCTCTAATTTTACTTCAAGGACTTTTTAGTAAAATATTTTTATCCTTTGTAAAGATAATAATATTTTCTTTTATATCACGTTTTTCATATGCCTATATGAATGTAATTTATTTAAATATTAGTCCTAAAACATCTTTTACAACATTGCAAAGAACCTGCCCAACCATTTATTATGGAGAAACGTATGAAACTAACACATTTGTGTAAAATAATAAAAAGACTGTGATAGGCGTTTCCACAAAATTTGCACAATAAAGAGTTACAAGAATTCACATTTTTTAGATGTGTAAGTGGAACACATTTTGTGTGCCAACAGATTTTGAAATTACTTAGCTGTAATCGTAAAATAAAAAAGTCGTTGATAATGTTGAAAATTACCTCAAGATTTTTTCTAACGATGTAAGAAATACCGTATCTGATAAATCTATTTCATTTAATACATAAATAGGATGTACCTGATATTTCCAAATGAAAAAACAAATGTTTAGATGGCGAGCGGAGATGAATATCTTTTATTAATAATTATTACATAATAATTAGATTCGTTATAGTTTTTGCAGTATTACTAAATTTAGATCACAAACATTCTCAAGGTTAAGTTGATTCCTATAATTTTACATTTAGAAGTTATTTCTCATTTGAGAGGCACAAAATTGTATTTTAATTTTAACTGCTATCTAACGTTTTTGGTAAAATAAATGATTTATTTTATGATGGAAACGATGCAGCAATATTGTCATTATCAGAAGCTAAAATAAGATTGTATTTAAGTAATTACAATTTTTTTCACCCTTTCATTTTATCCCTTGTACTTTCGAATTTGAAAAGTCTGATCACCTAATTTTTTTGATATATATTTATCATTCAGTCATTTAGCATACTGTTCAATACTACATATATTCCTCTTCATTTTAAATTAATATACAGTCAAAGTTCATAATGTCCCACATACATTCATTACTTCAAAAACGGTAAAGTTTTTGAAAAATCGCTCGGACATGTCTATTGTCTTTTCTTTTGTAGTAGAATGAAAAATGTATCGACGCTGCCGGGGATCGAACCCGGGACCTTTGGCTTTCCGGGCCAATGCTCTTCCAACTGAGCTACCATGCATCCACACTTCCATTCTACTAATCAGGATACCGTTCTTAACATAAGTTGACATAATTTACTACAGTTTGGCCATACCTGACAACACAGCCGTCCTCGGCTGCCGGCCATAATCCGACACCTCGGTAAACATAATTCATAAACATAAGGTGAACTGTGCTGTCAGGCGGATTCCCTATCCCACTTCTGAAGCTGTAGTAGAATGAAAAATGTTTCGACGCTGCCGGGGATCGAACCCGGGACCTTTGGCTTTCCGGGCCAATGCTCTTCCAACTGAGCTACCACGCATCCACACTTCCATTCTACTAATCAGGATACCGTTCTTAACATAAGTTGACATAATTTACTACACTTTTTACACTTGTTTCATATATACTCATATATTAAATTTTTAACAGGACGACTCAATGAAGCTACGTCGATATAAACTTTAATATTTTAAATAGAACCCCCAGTACTGTTTTACAAATTTGAAAATAACTATTTTTTACGAATAGGTCATATAAGGTTTTATGGGTCTATCTCTAATAATAAGGGAGATATGCCCAAAAAAGTGTGTCATAAGAGAAATGTGCTAGAAAGAGAATATCGATTCATCTTCAATCTTTGTTTTTAATACTTCTCGCTTCCTCTTTTTTCATTATTTCACAGTTGGTGTAATCCCAAAAGAAACTACAGGGTGCGGCAGCATAACTTCCTTTTTTAAAATGCGCGCCATTCAGTCGGTTGATGTCGTAGCGGAGCGCTAGTGGTCTCGTTCGAGAGACGGGACTATAAAGTTTTGTCCCGACATAGTTAAGTCGCCATCAGTCGTTCCTGAGCAAGCTATTGTTTTTTTTTAGTGATGAAGTCCATTTTCATTTGTATGAATCCGTCAACAAACAAAACATCCGCTACTGGGCTGACACCAATCCTCGAGAATTGCACCAAAGGCCCTTGCATTCACCTAAAGTCACAGTGTGGTGTGCAATTTCCTCAGCTGGAATTATTGGTCCCTGGTTCTTTGAGGAAACTGAAGTCGCAGTGAAAGTGAATTCGGATCGGTATGTAAACATGATACAGAATTTTTTCTTCCCACGGCTAGATGAGTTGGACTTTGTGATTTTTTCTATGGGGTTTTTTGAAATCGGCCCGTATTTATGTGAACCGTCCAAGGACCCTACAAGATTTGAAGACCAACATCCAGGAAGAAATTGCCAACATAACGCCTGCTATGCGGGCAAAAGTCATGACAAACGCCAGAAATCGGTTTACTCAGTGTATGGAGAATGGGGGACGTTACCTATCTGATTTGATCTTCAAAACTATGTAAAACAAAACTTTAGGCATGCGCCTATATTATAAAAACAAATAAAAATGTTCTGATTCATACAATGGGTTTTATTAAGTTTTGAAAAAAGGAAGTTATGCTGTCGCACTCTGAATTGTAAAATGAATTGGGTAATAATTCTGTATTTAAATTTCCAAGTACGAACCTGCATAACCGCGGTTTAAAGTCTCGTGCATAATTTTTATAGTTGCCTGTAGGAGGTCCACTTTATCGGTAGATCTAGAGTAATTTGAGACAAATGGAATTGTTATTATATTCCACAATTATGAAATTTAAGATGAGCTATGTTAAGAGCTCGTGCTTTACATCTCGAGGGTTCAGTGAAAGTCATCATGATTAAAGTTTTTCGTTACATTTCAGATTTATGAATGAACTTTTACGTCGTATGCAGATGTGTACATTATGTAAATGTATGTAGATGTTATGGGTCTTAGATAAGCTGAGATTTTGTTAGATTTACATAGAATGTTCTTTATATGCTATTTTTGTTTTGATACCGGTCAGTTATTGTGATATTGTTTCTACAACTTGGGTACCAACAAAAATTTATCCATTGTTAACAATGATAGATAGATTTAATTATCATACAACTTAATACAACATACATCATAAATGAAATGTGAATTTAGAATCGTTGTTATGCGGTAATTAAATAATTAAGGCCATTCTTATTCCGTAGTATTTGGTGAAAGACTATAAGTATACAGTGTGACAAAGTTTCATGGTATAACCCTCTTTCCACCCTTATTTTTTTAGATATAATTTCAAATTTGACATGGTGGAAATACTTATTAATGGTCACATTTTGACATAAAAATTCACTTTTTTTTCGCCTTCCGGTTTTTCCGGAAGTAATACCATCTGTTATTTTTTATATGGAACACTCTGTATATGAGTAGGTTTTTGGAATCTACGTCATTTTCTGAATCCAACGATATAACATAAGTGACATTTCTGCTGTCAAATTAGTTTTTGGACTTCATTTTAGTTTTGAATGTAGAGTTCTTTGTCTCAACTGTAATTTCAGTGAACTGTACCGTAATGGTACCTTAAGAAAATTAAAATAATAATATTTCTCTTATTTAACGTTTTGGCTAAGAGTCCATTCACTAGGTCGAAATAAGCCCTAAATCGGCGTTCGTCTCGTGTCTAATTATAAAAAAACTATAAAAGATAGCGACTTTTAGTAAAAAAGTATTGAAATATAAGACTTTAATCTAAGTCCGTATAGTAGTAATTTTCGGTTTTTATTTTTATTTTTAAAATTCCAGGCAAACAATCTTGTACTAAAATAGCGTATTTTCAAAAATTATTTTCTCTAAAATACATGTATTAAACAAAAATTTGTTACTATAGGGATCTAGTTTATATTTTGATCTTTCCGGTGATATACAGGGTGGGCGAAATTCGAGGCTCACCATTGGGATCTCGGAAACGGTAAGAGATACGAAAACGGTTAAATTGGGGCAAAGTTGCGTAATTTTGTGACCAATAATATGCCGTCAAGAAATCCAGAATATCTACATTCGTTTTTGAGTTATTTCAAAAAAACCAAAATTTTGAGTTTTCGTTTTTAATTTTTTTTAGCTTTATTTGAGACGATATCAAAAAACTGACAAGACTTTTTCATTGCCACTTTTTATGCTCTATAACGTGGCAGTACAAAATTTCTGTTACGGCGTTTCGTCCGATCACGACCATCTTCAACTTTATTTTTTTAAATAGGGACCCATAATGTTTCTTACGAAAAACGATAGGATTTTTCATTCTGATTCCAATGATGTATGATACTTTATAGTTTTAATTATTCTTTTTGCTCAAATACTAGGAATAACTTTTAAGACGATCGAATCTAATATGCTTTGGGCTGATGACATTTGTTATAAAACAATTTTAATTGTCAATACAATTTGACGTTTAAAGGGCTTCGCTTTAATGGTGGCCTGTTTGATCATACACTTTAATTTAAGAAAATTTTAATTTTAGATTCCGCTGACAAAAATATTTCTGTTATTATTATAAATTACTTTGTTATCATTATTTTAAATTTAATTATACGGTACAACTTGTGTTACCATATAAAACCAAATTTGAACATTCAATAACATGATTTGGACTATTATTTTGTATTCTCCTGTAAATACTGTTATGTTCAAAACTACCGTTTTCTGTCAGTTGTCTGTGCAGTTTCGAAAATGTTGTTCTATGTGGTTGTGGCCTTTCTGGGTATGTTTCAAAATATATGTTTGTTCAGATCTGGTTGAATTTTTGTAACATTTATAATAAATTTCAATCATATCACATTTTTCTTGATTTGTAAACGGCATTATTACTTATTATTTAAAGCGAAGCTCTTTACGTCAACGTCAAATTGTATTGACAATTAAAATTGTTCTATAACAAATGTCATCAGCCTAAAGCATACTAGATTCGATCGTCTTAAAAGTTATTCTTAGTATTTGAGCAAAAAGAATAATTAAAACTATAAAGTATCATACATCATTGAAATCAGAATAAAAAATCCTATCGGTTTTCGTAAGAAACATTATGGGTCCCTATTTAAAAAAATTAAGTTGAAGATGGTCCTGATCGGACGAAACGCCGTAACAGAAATTTTGTACTGCCACGTTATAGAGCATAAAAAGTGGCAATGAAAAAGTCTTGTCAGTTTTTTGATATCGTCTCAAAGAAAGCTAAAAAAAGTTAAAAACGAAAACTCAAAATTTTGGTTTTTTTGAAATAACTCAAAAACGAATGTAGATATTCTGGATTTCTTGACGGCATATTATTGGTCACAAAATTACGCAACTTTGCCCCAATTTAACCGTTTTCGTATCTCTTACCGTTTCTGAGATCCCAATGGTTAGCCTCGAATTTCGCCCACCCTGTATAATTTATAACGTTAAAAAGAAATTTTGTTGCAATTATAAGACAAATCCGGTACCCTTGCAATGAGGGCTAACTTTATTTCTATGTGCCTTTTTACTTCGGCTTTACGTGCACTTCCGAAATCTTAATAATTCGATAGTTGGAATATATAAGTCTCCACCCATCGGTCACCCATCCTTTCAATCCGACCCAACATTCATGCCTGTCAAATCTACATAGAATGCACCCTTAATTCCTAGGTATATAAAGAAAGATATAAACAGTTAAATATGCCAATAAATGGTGTTAAATATAATATAAAAAAATAAAAATTGTTATTTTTCTTTGCATTTTAATTCTTCATTATGATACTTCTATTCATGATGATGATACTTCTTAATGATCTTTATGGTTATCCCTTCCGAACAAGCATATCTGATTCTATGTACTTAAACACTGATAAAGACCTACAAAAAAATAACTAAAATAATCACTTAAAATCGCTACACGTTATAGCAAAAAAGAAAACAATTTTTCACTTGGAATTTCTTATTTAAGTAATTTGGTTGTTGCAAGCAACCATTTAACGTTATGAAATATTACTGAGTCTATTTCAATATCCGTAGTATGTGATCAATTTGTGTAACTGTAACATTTTTATAAAAAATGTTGTGGCTTCCCTTTTGCAACTGAATTCTATATTTCCAAATTGGGTTACTACGGAGTACGTACCCGCAGAATCTAGTTTAATATTGAAATATCGGCAATTACCGTGTGTTTTCTAAGCACTGAACCCAACCGTGAAAATGTAAACGTGTTTATTTGAAAGCTAATTATAATATGATTCTCCATGAAGGTTGTTACCTATACCTGCAAAAAATCATGTAATTCAATAATACCCACTACTTTCAAGGATGTCACAATTCGGTGTAAAGAACAGACACGAAACCTGATAGATCCTAGTCCAGCAACACACATTTACTTTTATTTTGTGCAAGCAATACTTCTCAGAAGGCTCCTGAATCAACACTAGAATAAAATCAGTGGAAAACAAACGAGATTTCTCGTTCCTGCTTAAGATCTAGTTGAAAATGAAAGGACACCAGATTTTTTTACATAGACAACAGCTGTATGGAAATTAACTTTAATTACTTTAATTAGTTACATCTTGCTAACTCAATTATTTTAATAGCAGCCAATAGTTTAATACTGTACAGGGTGTACCCTTTAATTCAGGCCACTTTGCTATCTGCTAAATACTCGTAGTTAGAGATAAATATGAGATTAAGTTACAGAACAAACTATTCAATATTTTTAGAAACAATATTATTAACTTTCAAGAATTCTCACCTAAGCCTAACCCGTTTCTGAAATATCCTGAAAGAACTGAAAAGGTTTGTTTTCTATAATTGATTATAAATTGCAACTGAAAATGCACGCCTTAAATTTAATATTGTATGTAAAAAATGATGTTCTACTTCTACAACCAGAATAGTTATATACCTATTAATTGATTTCCATGATAGTCAAATATTACTATCATGAACTCGATATTAAATTGTGTCCTTATATAGCTTACTTTATATAGCGGATACCTTATATAGCAGAAAATTATTAAAATAAACAAAAATATACAGCGTGTTAGTTAAGTATTAAAAAACTAAACGAGAAAAAAATGCCACAAGCAATAACGAAAAATACGGAGCAACTCCGTACTTGTGGTTATATGGAATGTTAATCAAGACTTTGATGCTAAGCTACAAATACAATAACAAAAATATCCAGCGTGTTAGTTAACTAATCAAAAGCTACATCAGAACAAATGCTATAGAAAATAACGAAAAATACGATGCAAGACTATATTTGCGGTTCCATGAAATGTTAACCAATCACCTGGATGCTAAGCTACTAATCTAGTTACTAACTTATCTGAATGGACTGGTAATTCACCTGGGGGAAGCAAAACTATTTATTTCGTGTCTACTAATTATAAAGGCTATTTTTGATTTAAACATCTATTGGTTTATTTACGCGATATAGGTACTGCTCGACGAGTATATTATGACTTCCAGTGATTATGTCAGTATTAATAATATTTATTTATTTATTTATTTAACATTAAGTAAGGGCAGAGGAAAAAAAAATTCCTATAAAGCCCAAAAAAAGAATAACAATTATCAATAAAAAGTAATAAAATGGCTAATTCTACAAAAACAACTACTTATGCTACAACAGGTATTAGCAATAATAACATTTGAGGAGAAAAAAAAGGATATAATAATTAGTGAGATTTCAAAAGTTATACAAAAAGAAAAAAAAGGAAAAAGGTTGATACAGGTCATAGTAAAGTATCAATATGATTTTTAAAAGAATTTATAGTTGGAGCATTAACCGTATTTTCGGGTAAATTGTTCCAGGTGATGAATACACGATTACTCAAGAAAGACTGTCTAGTTTTAGTTTTGAAATTTTCTTTTTTTAATTTTAAATGGTGGCCCCGTAAACGACTCTCAGCGTTCAGTATAAACAAATTAGACAAACTCACAGAAAAGTCGTTTTTAAGGATGCGATATGTTGTAATAAGGTCACCTCGAAGTCTGCGGCGGTCAAATGTAGACAGCTTGGCCCTAGAAAGTCTTTCTTCGTACGATGGACGAATAACACCAAAAGGCAACCGAGTAGCTAGACGTTGAACATTTTCAAGTTTATTTTTATCACTCACTAGTTCAGGACACCATACACTGCCGGCATATTCTAAGATAGGTCTCACATGTGTTTTATAGAGTCTGATATAGGTTTCGAAAGACACATTAACAAAAGATCGTTTTAGAAGGAATGACATATTATTAGCGGCTTTACAAATATGCGATATATGGTCTGTCCAAGTCAGATTTTTATTGATTATGACGCCTAAGTCATTTTGAGAGTCGACAATTCTTAGGGGTTTATTGTTAATTTGATAAGGCAGACACGGATTATTTTTCCCAATATATAACACAACGCACTTTTCAACGTTTAGTGGTAGAAGCCAGTTAGCACTCCAGTTACTCACAAAGTCTAGGTCATTTTGTAGAATTTGATGGCCTGACGTAGGGTTGTTATAAATTTTTGCATCGTCGGCGTAAAATGACTTGCTAGATGTTATAATACGTGGCAGGTCCGATGTATATATTATGAATAAAAGGGGCCCGAGTACCGACCCCTGGGGGACACCACTGAGAACCGCCTTCTGGGAGGACAGACTGCTTCCCACTTTAACTTGGAAAGTTCTATCAGATAGAAATGCTTCAATCCAGAGTAATAAGTTTCCTCGTACACCCATATTTTCTAGTTTATATAACAATCTTCCCCTTGGTACTCGATCGAAGGCCTTTGAAAAATCCAGATACACAACATCAGTAGCTTCCTTCTTATCGAGAGCTAATGTCCAGTCATTTACACATTGTAAAAGATTAGTAGTGGTGGAACGACCTTGAATAAACCCATGTTGCTCTGGAGGAATCGCGTTAGCTTCAATTAAAAAGGATTTCATTTTCTCCGTAATTATCGATTCCATCACTTTACATATTATTGGTACCAACGAAATTGGCCGGTAATTGGTTGAATCGAGTTTGTCGCCCTTTTTAAATATTGCTGTTACAATGGCTTGCCTCCAAATGAAGGGAACGGTAAATTTTTTTAAAGACAAGTTCATTATGTAAGAAAGAGGAGTACAGAGGGGTGCAGCACATTTCTTTAGAAAAAATGCAGATAATTGATCGACACCGGGAGCAGAGTGGATTTTTAGTTTCCCTAGATGCTTGGCGACGATATCAGGTGTAAAAATAATATCAGATAGAGAATTGCAGACTCGATCGGTTAATAAAATAGGTAGAGGGACATTGGGAGGTTCCTCGGTGAAAACTTCTGAGAAGGAGTTGGCCAAAATTTCAGACACCTCCAACATATCTTCACAGATGCTACCATCCTGCCTTCTTAACAGTGGTACCGAAACTTTAGAAACTAGCGAAGAACGAATAAATTTGAACAATCTCTTATTATTATCACTGTTAGCTATATTCTCTTCATAGCAGCATCTGGCTTTTTTGATCTTTAAACGTAATGAGTTTGAAAAAGTATTATGTTCAATTAAATGGTTCCAGTTACCAGTTTGTCTATATTTCCTCCAAAGGTTCTTCTTGTGTTTTACCATTGAGATTAGTTCGGCATTAATCCAGGGCTTTAGACGATTTTTATAAATAGATTTACGTACTGTGTTTTTTTCTATGTGTCCCGTGACGATATTGTGAAAAATTTGCCATGCAAGCTCCGGGTCTTCAGATGCCAATAGATCTCCCCACTCTTGTGAATTTAAATTTGTATTAACATTGTCGTAATTAATGGAATTGTAAATTACATAATCTGAATTTGGTTGTGGAATATTTAAGTTGAATTGAATTTTGGTCGTTAAAACTGCATGATCAGACTTTCCAATTGGCGATAAAATTTCTGGGGTTGTTAATATATGTGCGTCATTAGTTAGAATTAAATCAAGGGTAGACGGTTCCTGATTTATTCGAAATCGAGTAGGTTTGTCAATAAGTTGAACTAAGTTGGAGTTCAATATGAGATCAGCAAAATAATAAGATGAGTTTAAGGTGTATGGTAAATTTGTTACTGGCCAGGACATGTTCGGAAAATTAAAGTCGCCAGTAATGATGAGATTGTCCATAGAGGCAGATAATGTGGATAAACAATTGAAAAAAACAGTATCATCTTCTAAGACTGTTTTGGGCGGCCGATAAAAACAGGCACTGGTGAAAGAGAAAGAATTGTAAGACAATTTGAGGGCTATTGAATCAATATTAGCTAAAGAGACGTCAACCGGGGTTACATTGAATTTTGATAAAATTTCCGATGACAAATACATGCATACACCTCCGCCGGGGCGGTTTATACGATCCGATCTAAAAATAGAATAACCTGGTATGTGTATAATAGAGTCGGGGATGTTAGGCTGAAGCCAGGTTTCTGTTATAGTTATGATATGAGGTTTGAGAGTGTTAATAACGCATACAAGATCATTAAACTTAGCCAACAGAGAGTCGAGGTTGGTATAAAAGAGTAACCACTCATTGAAGTTATCTATTAGTTTCTAGTTATCTATTATCTATAGGAATTCAAATAGACAATGAATAACCAATTATTAACCAATAATTATTAAACAAGAGTTCTAAGTGATAAATTGAATTCAAGTGCCTACAAAAATCGTGAAAATCTATGATCCTCTAGAGGAAAATGGCCGTTTGCAGCGATAAAACTAGTAGTAATAAGCTAAGTAGTGAGACTGACTGATATTTTTAATGTCACGTCCCAATTGTTAATAAAATATTAACCAGTGTCGTCTTAGTTTACTTTGTTGCAAAAATGCCTCGCTTACATTTTACACTGTAAACCACTGAAGAAAAGATGCGGTAATATCTT
The DNA here is from genome assembly GCA_963924545.1 of Pogonocherus hispidulus. Lineage (NCBI taxonomy): Eukaryota > Metazoa > Arthropoda > Insecta > Coleoptera > Cerambycidae > Pogonocherus > Pogonocherus hispidulus. Next base: position 41,259,800 of record OZ004698.1, on the reverse strand, counting down.
GAATCACTAAAAATACAAACGACCTGAACATTCCCATCCTAGAATCCTAATTCCAATGAAATTTGCACTTTTTGTAATAAAAATCAACCTGAGACCCTTTATCATATAATATTCCAACGGCCTGTGTATCAAACTTCAAACTCATAAAACTTAAATAGTTTGTCCAATATAAATGCAATTGTATATGAACTAAACAACATAAAAATAGACATGGTAAACATAATATCTAAATATACAGGGTGTAAAAAATAGTGTACCGGACTTTGAGGGGTGATAATACATCTAAAAATAAAAATAAAATTTACTGTGAACATAGTCTAGATTGATAGAGACTAGGTTCAATTGTTAAATATTCTTCAAAAAAAAAAAAAAATCAAGGCTAATATGATTAGTTTTTGAGATCTTTGGAAAAAATCGAAAGTTTAGAAATTTGTATTTGTAAAATTTCCAGCTTTTTTGGAGAGCTATTGAAATGAAAAAAACATTTTCACATAGCAAAATTTTACGCCCTATCGAACTGCATAAACAGTTTTTTTAAAATAACGTTTCATCTCTTCAAAAACATCTACAACTTAATTTTTTCTTTTAAGTTCAATGATGTATCACATGCTGTATTATTTATTGCTCCATTAAATATTCTTTGTTATTTTTAATTTGTTGTTGTTTTGTTAATTGTTTTTATTTTTGTTAATTAATTGAAATTTATTGCTAATGATTTGTTACTTTTTCTTTAACCTTTTGTTAGCACATATAGACAGACGCAGTTAGTTGAGTTTGATTATGGCTTTATATGTTTAAAACGTAATCAAACAATAGCATATACTCTACATAGCATATACAGGGCGCCCTATTTCTTGACCCGTTGCATGGGTAACTTTTTTATTAGTAGAGATATAAAAACGCTTAAATGAGCAAATTAGTGCAGTTTCGTATTAGTAATTCTACGGTAAGGCGAAAAATTATATACGGGGGAAGGTTGAAAAGTTATTGACAAAAAACGAAAAATCCAACTTTTCTATTATCCCTCGTAGCTCGTTCATTTGAAGAGTTAGAGAAAAATGCTTCACATGTTTTTTGCAGTATTTTTCATGTAAAATGACATGCACTTGCTACTTTTTATATATCTCTTAAAATGGTTGAGAATCACAGTAAAATATGTTTTTTTTTAAATGTAATGGATAGGTGGCTGTGACATTAACCGAAAGTCCCCTTTTTTCTCTTTCAGATGATATAACATAGTCCATATTTTATCCTTACAAAAGTAATAATAATCGTTGTTTTTAAAGAAAGTTTATTGTCACATCAAGAATGCTATGGAAATAAAACAAAAAATAAGATTCCTGATATTTTTAAAAACGTCTAGTTGGCATTTAATTATTGACAGATCATAAGTGACATTTCTAGTTTTTGTTAAGTAGTTTATTGTTTATTATTAATACTGCATACAAAATAATAGTGTTGCAAATATGTACACCAACGAAGAGAAAAATGATATGCTATTTTGTTATTATAACCAAAATCGAGATGCACAAGCTGCAGCGAATCTTTATTTTGAAACTTACATGGAACGAAGACAACCCCATCATAGAATATTTAGACAGCTGGAAAATAATATACGATTATACGGTTCTTTTTCAAAGCCTAAGGATGAAAGAAACTTCAATGAAGACACTGAAATAAATGTTTTGGCTTATGTAAATTCTAAACCTGATTCTTCAACTGCAGAAATTGCACATCACTGCAACACTTCCAAGGAAACTGTAAGAGCTATTTTAAAAGGTAACAATTTAAAGCCTTATCATTATTCCATATGCAATACTTTATATCCAGCTGATAATCAAAGAAGGATAACATTTTGTCGATGGTACATTTCAAAATGCGAAGAGGATCTAGAGTTCTGGAAAAAGATTTTATTCAGTGATGAAAGTAGATTTACCAACAATGGTATTTTTAACCGTCATAATAACATAATGTGGTGCCGAGAAAATCCACATCTTGTTTCTGAAAGAAGAAATCAACGTCAATTTGGGATAAATGTGTGGTGTGGAATTTTTTGTGGCAAAATTATTGGCCCATATTTTTACGAAGATAATTTGAATGCGAATAATTACCTTCATTTTCTAAGGAATACTCTAACAGAGGAATATTTAAATGAATTACCACTTCATATTTTTAGAAATCTTAAATACTTCCAACACGATGGAGCACCTGCGCATAATTCCCGCGAGGTAAAACAATATTTACATGAACAGTTTGATAATGTTATAGGAAATAGAATGGATATCGACTGGCCAGCGCGAACACCTGATTTGACCCCCTTAGATTTCTTTCTTTGGGGGTTATTGAAAGATAAAGTTTATGTGACAGCTCCTCTAGATATAGAGGATCTAAAAGTCAGGATTCAAGATGCGATTAGAAGCATACATGGACATACAATAAATAATGTTTTAAGAAGTATCCAGAAACGTTGCTTACTATGTATCCAACAGGATGGTGGTCATTTCGAACATTTACTTCAATATAATTAATTAATTAATAATTTCTGTTCTCAAAACATTCTTTTGTTCCATAATCCATAGCATTCTTGATGTGACAATAAACTTTCTTTAAAAACAACGATTATTATTACTTTTGTAAGGATAAAATATGGACTATGTTATATCATCTGATAGAGAAAAAAGGGGACTTTCGGTTAATGTCACAGCCACCTATCCATTACATTTAAAAAAATATATATTTTACTGTGATTCTCAACCATTTTAAGAGATATATAAAAAGTAGCAAGTGCATGTCATTTTAAATGAATGAAAAAACATGTGAAGCATTTTTCTCTAACTCCTCAAATGAACGAGCTACGAGGGATAATAGAAAAGTTGGATTTTTCGTTTTTTGTCAATAACTTTTCAACCTTCCCCCGTATATAATTTTTCGCCTTACCGTAGAATTACTAATACGAAACTGCACTAATTTGCTCATTTAAGCGTTTTTGTATCTCTACTAATAAAAAAGTTACCCATGCAACGGGTCAAGAAATAGGGCGCCCTGTATACATATAACTATAGCATATTGAACTCGCAATCATCCTTTCTACTTCAATAGCTCTTCAAAGAAGCCTGAAATTTTACAAAAACGATTTTCCAAAGTTTATATTTTTTTCAAATATCTCAAAAACTAATCATGTTAGCTTTGATTTTTTGAGGCATCGTATTGGTCATCAAATTAGCCAACTTTGCTCTGATTTAACCCTGTCTCTATCTCTAATTATTTCTAGGATACCAATGTTGTTGCACTGATTCGTACACTGTATGTGTGGAATGTCCTGAATGAACTCTTCTTATATTAGGAATTTCTTATCTTTAATTACTTCAAATTTTATAGCCAATTACACGGAAAACTCACATTTATAGTTTAAACAAACCGCTCAAACCTATAGGAATACTTGTTAGCAGGATTAGATTTGATAGTAAAATATGTGAAAATAGTTTATTTTACTTTTTATGGAAATAAATTAGTAACATCAAGACTTAATATTTGGGCACACTCATTAATGTTTGGGAACACTCATTAATAATAATTTTAGCAATGTTGATTTACAGCTGTTTTTATTCAGATCACAATTGCTGTGATGTTAGATTGTGGGTAGTTCTTTTACAATCCAAGGATGCTATGGTATTTCAACAACAGTCGTTGGTGTAGATTGTTATCGCTTAATATGGCCAAACTAAATTATATTCAGTGTCTGGTATGCCGAAAAAATGCCGAACACTACACATTAAAAATCGTAATGTCATGTGAAAGTGGTAGCGCTAGTAATTTATTATAGCATAAAAATTAATATTTGAAAGAGACAGTGTTCAGCCAACTAGAATGCCTGTGGAATGTTATATCGTATCACATAACACACAATTTTACTAGCAAGTGCATCAATTTTTATAAGATTAAATATTAGGAATAAGCACTGTATGTAAAGTGAAAATGAAAGTGAAAAATTGTATAAAAATTCTTTCGGAAATATTTCATCCGTGAAATACTTAAAACCCTAGAATTTCAAGGTTTTCCAAGCACCAAAGACAAGGACTGTTCAAGGACACATGCGTACAAGCTGGGTATCTACATTAGTGCAGTTGCCCCCTAGTACGGTTTCATTAAAATTGTACTATTAATCGTTGACCTTGAAAGGGGGTTGGAACTTTTGGTGTGAAGATAATAATGACGTAGTTTTCCACGTAACACCAAAACCCTATAATGCAATCGACGCGCGTTTCACCAACCAACTTGCCATCATCTGGAGATGACTAAAACTGTCTATACTGGTCTGAAGCAGGCGATTGAGAATCACCAGTTGTTGGAAATCCCACGCATTCATAAACACTAAAGCATCGGCATTTCAATAGCATATGGCTAATGGACTAGACGCATTTTGATGCGTCTAGTCGCATGCGACAATCGCAATCGCAGGCGGGGCTAGGAAATTCCACCTTAAAGCAGTGTACAGGCGATAATCTACATAAAACGAAATGTAATGTGTTCCTTTAAAGGAAAATCTGTGTGGTGATGATACGATTGATATGGTTAGTTCAATTAGTTCAATCAAGACTTTTAAAAGTTTTTAAAAACAGAAGGAACTGTTGGCAAAGTATTCAATGATGAGTCCTGAAACTAGGTCTTAGTATCTTTCTCAAGTGTTTTAATTTATACTTATTCGTAACAGACATGACTGCCCTGAACTTCTGCTTAAATTATGATTTGCAATAGGTATACAGAACTACTTCTAGGGTAATTCTAGGTAAAAGGCTTGTCATTCTACCTCCTTACCCCCATGTACCATCTTATCTAAGGTCCTCTGTATCATTTGCCAGCACTTGAACAATGTTAGCAACTAACTAGATGTATTTACCTATAATCTTAATAACGCAAAGAAATATATAAAAGTTATAAGTTTAAAATAAGTCATTTTTACAACATTGAAAAGTTTTTGATCATTTTAATTTTATGATATGTGTGGACAAAATAATTTGTCATCATTTTATGTTTTTGTTCTGAATATTTCATTTTATGTTTTTGCTTAAAGTTGTTGTGTTGTTTTTACTTTAATTTGAACTTTGTATTTCTGTATTATATGATTTGTACTTAGTGTTGAGTGTATGAATTTACTTGTAGAACATATAGAAATAAATAAATAAATAAATTACATATTAATTATCTAATGGAAATGCATTGTAACTATTTGCCAAGGTTTTGGTGGTATATTTTCAATGTTTTTCAAAAAGACTGGAAATTTACTACAGAAAAATTGGCATCTACTTAAAATTAGTTGCTAAAAAACTGCCCGAATTGATTATTTTCTAACCAACATTTTTCTATATCTTCGAAAAAAACAAAAAGGAGGTCTGTAAGTTTCCCATATACTTACCTACCACGTGAAAATTTGAAGTACTGTTTTGTCTGAGAAAATGAAACGTTAATAATTCTGCGTAAAATAATTCAAGATAAGTTTATTTATCAGACAATCAATGTGTTACTTTTATTTTTGTACTTTTACTTAGAACTGGTATAACACATCAAAGTAACTGTTCAGATAAATATGTATAAGCGAGCAACTAATAAATTACTTTTATTGTGATAAAACCCTATTTATATTCATAGAACACAGATAAGTGCCACAACTCTACCGGACTATGACAGTTTGCCATGAGACGCCACGTAATTTCGCAACTTGAATGTCACTTAATACTCCTCGTAATACTCTGACGCTGCCTGCAATCACAGGCAGCCGGCTAGAGTTTCGATCCTTGCCAGGCAAAGCCACTGCCGATTCCCTAGGTGTGGTCGTTGTCTTTGATTGCTGCTCAGCATATTTACAAACAGTAGCGTAACCTCAGATTGGTTGGTGATTAATGGTATATTACAAATTGTGTTTTTCCACATCAGCTTCCTGAAGTGTATAAATAATAGGTTTGCTCGGTTAGATATACTTGACTGACTCGGAACTGTAAATAGGTAGTATGATTTTTATTTGGTTTTAATTGGTAGGTTATCAAAGTCAAATTGAGGTAGTATGGTACCTAACTCAATGTAAAATCAGTAACTGCATATACATAAGTATAGAAACTATTTTTTTGTACAACAGTCAAAAAAACTTTACATTTTTGCATGTCTATTGATGCGTAAATGTTTACTTTTTTCACCGTGAAAAAAAGTCTTTTTTCACTGACAAAATAATTCACAAAATAAACATGAAATATTACTTTTTGAAGGATTTATTTTTAACAGAGTCAATTATTAATTGATTATTCATCATAAAACAATTTCATTTATTGGAATAATAATTGCTAGTAAAGTTTGAACAATTACTTCCAACATAAATTCCCGAAGATGTTTCATGTTGCTGCTGATCAGAAACGTTAGATATTTCTTGAAAAGTTGATTCCACAATTTTATCAGATATTTTAATTTGTTTGGAAGAAGATGGATAATTCAATATTTTGTTAGAAATCTCAATTTTATTATTCAAACTATCTTCTATATATGCTTCTACTACGGAGGCAGATTTCCAGCCACCGTGACGTTTATGGATGTAATGTTCCCCCTGCATTGGCCAGAAGAGTTACAGAGCTTCTCGTAAAACAGTGACCTGTGTAGCTCTTATACATGTCTTTTCCAAGCCATTTTGCAATCATGCTGGGAATTTCTCCTATTTTATTTATCCCCACATGTTGGTTAATACATTTTCCTCTCGAATATTTCAAAAATAATCTGTTACTTTTGGCATGAGGCAGCCGTAGTGCTCTATAGTTGCGGTATATCTCAATATAATCAGAATTTGAAACAGTAAACGTTCTTGCGCAATAAGTCTTCGTATCAGGTATTTTAACAATCAATATAGATCCAGCATCTTCAATGGCATCAATAGTTATATGTAATAATTCTTCACGGCGACAAGAACCGCTGATACCCAAAATTAGAACAACCTACAAATAAAACATATTGAAATTACTATTAATCTTACAAAATTATGATTATATCTGTACCTTATAAAGTAAATTTGTTTCGTTATCAGCATCTTGAATAAATTTATTGATATCATCCCTTGATAAAACTTTAGATTTCTTTCCTCGGTATCCGACACTTTTGTTCTTAATGAGCGGGACCAATTTTGAAAAATTCCTTATATCAATATTTTCCTTAACATTCAATGTACTTTTCAACATTGAATAGACACTCCTTAACGTAGGAGGTTTTATAATTTTTTATTTTTCCTAAAAAATAGCATATAAGCACATTTTCAGAAACCTTTTTTACATGTTTCTTGTCGCACCATTCACGAAATTGGTCATATAATAATAATAATAATAATAATAGTTTATTTGCAAAAATACAAAAAATACAAAATATAAAGTAGTAGGTAAAATACATACACTATACAAATAAACATACACCACAAAGCTTACGCTGTCTGTGGGTAGGATAATTGATAAATAATTCGATACTGTGAGGTGAGGTGGCAACATAAATAAAATAAAACTCAGGCAAGTATGGCATTATCAGTAGTTACTAGATTTAATATTATTAGATTGTAGTCAGATCATGTATATATTTCCTCTCGCTTTTCTTAAGAAATGATTTAAATTGATTTTTAAATATATTTAATTGATTAATAGTTTTAATGTTTTCAGGTAACGCATTATATAGCTTGGGTCCAAGGAATACAAAGCTTCTATGCCCTATAAATTTTTCACAGAAAGGCAAGACAAATTTATTTGTTCTAGTTTCATAAGAATGATGTGGTTTCTCCAAAAGATTTTTATTTTGAAACTGATATAACACTACAGAATGAAAATATAACTGTCGCACATCCAAGATATTTGCCTCCTTATAAAGACTATCTGATGGGTAAATATTAGGCTTAGTTAACATTATTTTCAGAATTTTTTTTTGTATAATTTCCATTTTTATCAGTTGTTCTTTTGCAGCACTTCCCCATGCAATAACTCCATAAGATAATCGGGATTCTACTAAAGCATAATATACATTTTTCAAACTGGGTATGTCCAAAATATTTTTTAGGTATTTAAATCTATATATTAAGCTTCTTAGATTATTACAGATATTATGTATATGATAATTCCATCGCAGATGACAATCAATAGTAACTCCCAGATATTTAATGGTTTCCGCACTGTCAATTTTATCGGAAGGAGTAATCTCGAGATATGTGAAATCAGGTAATGTATTTCTATAACATGTGAAAGGCAAAAACTTGGTTTTTTTGAAGTTAATTGTCAATAGTTTGTGATCAAACCAATTTTTTATTTGTTGTAAATCATACTCAGCACGCTGCTTCAGACTTTCCCAGGTACCGCCAGTGTATAAAATGGCTGTGTCATCAGCGTAACTTATTATATTACCTGCAAAATTATGAATTAATAAATCATTAATATAAATGACAAAGAGCAACGGTCCAATAACTGTACCCTGTGGGACACCAAATTTTACTGTATGCTGGATACTATAAGTGTTACCTATTTTAACTGTTTGTTGTCTATCAGATAAATAACTTTTAAACAACTTTGCAGCTGTACCGCGAAAACCAAGATCTTCCAAAGCCTCTAACAACAGCGGATGACTAACGGTGTCGAACGCCTTGGCTAAATCTAAAAATACGCACAGACACCGATTACCTTTATCTAAGTTATCAAACAGTTTTCCTGTTAAATACTGAATCGCATGCTGAGTACATTTACCTTCTATAAAGCCATACTGATGTTCAGAAATTAGTTTAAATTTATTAGTAAACTTTAGAATTCTAATTTTTAAAATTTTTTCAAATATCTTTGAAATGTTTGACAAAATTGAAATCGGTCTGTAGTTACTGGGCAGTGTTTTATCCCCATTTTTGAAAATTGGTTTAATCACTGCTACCTTAAAAGCAGAAGGACATATTCCAGATTCAAAAATTAAATTTGTTAGATGAGCCATAGGCTCTGAGATATCACCGGCTATTTCTTTAAGTCCTTCTGCTTTGATCATATCAATACCAGGTGCTTTATTAGATTTAAGACTCATGATAATGCTCTGAACTTCATGTTTACTTGTAGGATTTAGATGAAATGAAAATGCTGACGACCTCCGCGGGAAAGATATAGAGGATCTATTAATCTTATTTGCTAAATGTTCACCTATCCCCGTGAAGTAAGCAGCAAATTCATTAGCAACATTAAGTTCGTCAGATACAATTCTTCCAGAGGCCGTGGTAATTTTCTTTATTAATTTTGGATCATCTGTATTGGAAAGCTGATTTACAACATTCCACAACTGTTTAGTGTCTTTAGTATTTGTTATCTTAGATCTATAATAACCAAACTTTGTAATTTTTATTAGTTTATTTAGTTCATTTCTATAATCTAAGAATTCTGTTTTCAATGTCAGATTATTAGGATCAGATTGTAATTTTTTATAAAGAATATCTCTTTTAGTTATAGATTTAAGTAAACCAGCTGATATCCATGGTGTTCGTTTCCTTATTTTATGGGACAATTTAATCTTTTTAGTACTTAAGGTTGTAATATTAGCAATGTTATTAATTAGTATGTTAGCCATACCATCCACCGTTTCAGCGTTGTAAAAACTCGACCAGTCAATCAATTTTGCCAAAGATTTAAGTTTATTATAATCAGTTACATATTTATAGTTTACTGATGTAATTTTATTAGTGCCTTTTTGTCCCAACACAATTTTCAATAAAATAGGGGAATGATCCGTTACTTTATTTTTTAATATTATAGACTTAATAGCGTCATTAATTCCTATATGTTTTCTCATATACTAACTTGGATTTGGCCGGTAACATATTAGATACTATTGCATTTGCTTCCTCAGATATATCTAGATGGTGTATCACTACCACTATTATAATCAACATCCATCTTCTTCAAAATAACTTGAAATTGAAGCAACTACGAGCAAACACAGTCAAACAGTCAAACACGCGACGTACCAACAAACCGTTTCTATAGTAACGACACAAAAAGACCACTGGATTGGAAGTATTTATTTTTAATATATTTCAGACGATGTAAATTCACATTCACAGTTGTACAAAAAATGTTGTTTGTATTTCGTGTATAAAATTCGTGTTTTCATGGCACATTCGAGAGAATTTTTGGCCTCTACCTGCGGTCTCGGCCAAAAATTAACACTCTCATGTCGCATTAAAAAAACACTCATTTTACGCACTTAATACAAAAATAACTATTAATATACTGTAAACTGAATAAAATCACTCAACATGTTCTGTGTTTTGCAACTGTTATAAAAATAAATTTGTATTTTCAGCAGTATGTATGTGACGTGTATGTGTATATAAAAAAATACGATCATATTAAACAGAAATTTTGGACTATCTACAATGAAAGGCGAAGATATAGAAATATAGCATGTTGTGCAGATCGTCTTTCTTGACTAACGAACTAGCTATTATAGATAATCGAGACTGGCTTTGAATTCAATTTATATAATTAGCTATCTGGCTAAAGCTGAGAAAAACGCAAGACTATCTGGAAAAAATTCACAGATTTTGCAACCGTCGGAGTACATTGACAATGAATTAAGAAAATTTGGAACTATAGAAAGCTTGCAAAAGTTACCTTCTAATTTGAGAACTTACCATTTGCGACTTACAGACTTTGCCACCTTGTATATCACATTCACATGAGAGCTCAGATTCTCAGACTTACAATTTGCAATATACGAAAACGAATGCCAAACTTTTATAATTTAGTTACCTTCTAATTTAAGAACTTACCATTTGCGACTTACAGACTTTGCCACCTTGTATATCACACTCACATGAGAGCTCAGATTCTCAGCCTGCGCCCACGTCGCCCGCTCTACTCGGTCCCCCACTACCTAACCATGTCGATGTGACATGCTCATCTCGTGTCACTTTTCATTCAAACATACTCATATAACCTCCGTGATCCTATAAACATTTTCAATGCTAAAGAGAAAACTAAATACCTACAAGGATACTTGGATACTCGTTTTTTGTAAATATTATTATAAATTCTTCTTCTATATTTCCGTTTATTATGGTTTTGGTTGCTGATTTCAAAAAATGTTTATGATGATTCATATAGTTATTGTAGCATCACTAAGTTACAGATGTTATCTTCAGCGAAACTAATAAATAATAATGCAGCGTTTGTACATTTTGGATACGCCTATGTGATCAAGGTGATACAGTTTTCTCAATACGATACTCCTTACTGGAATCTTGATTCTTGAATCACTTTTCTGTCGTATTTTTTAGATTGTTTTATCAGATAGGAGGTGGCGTGGCCTTAACATTTAATAAATCGTTTATACTATTAATTGGTCGCGCTATTATATCGTTTGAAAATAATATTTAGCATAGAAATTAAAATGATTTATTTGATACTGAAATAGATGGTATAATTTACTTGTTATATTATGGAATCGTTTTCTCTTACATTAAAAAAGGATGTTGAAAAATGATCTAAAGCTATCATCGGTATTAAATAACAATAAATTATAAAAATGTTGGCAATATCGAAAACATTTCTGGCCTTGCTGAATACCTAATATTAACATTATTAGATAGGAAAGATAGGAATATCTAGGGAGGCAGAATTTATCAAACATGTATTACTGATAATGAGTTTTTGAGAAATTAAAAAAATATCATATACAGTAATATAAGGATTGATGGGTCTTTCTTTAATATTAAGGGAAATATGTCGAAAAGCGTGTACCTATAAGAGCAATGCATCAAAATACATTTCGAAATGTTTACAAAAGGCTTACCTTAGCTTGAGAATTATTTATCAGCATCGAAGGTTGTTAAATCGAAATATTAAAACTATGTTTTGTGAGTCGTTAGTTTTGTCGCAGCTAAATTATTGTGATACTGTGTATGGTCCCTGCTTACATAGCTTTGACATTAAACGAATTCAAAAACATCAGGTCTGCGATTAATTTCTGGTATTAGAAAATATCAGCGAATTAGCCACACTTTTGTCAAAATAAATTGGTTAAACATAAGTAATCGTAGATTTCTGCACTTTGTATGTCAATTGTATGCTATTTTGTTTAATAAATCCCCAACTTATTTGTTTCAGAAGATTTCTTACCATTGCGATGTACAGTTCACCTCCAGTGTATTTTACAGAATTATTTCGAAGGTCTTTTACACATAACATTGCAAAATGTATTAATAGTTTCAATAAAATTGAAACTCACTATCAGTGCTTCCAAAAATCGGCTTGCTGTTGTTGTAATGAGTTAGAAGGGAAATGTCTAAAGTTTTCATTAGTCTAAGAATTATATTTTTTTTTACTTGGTTAGGTAAAGTCAAAGCCAGAATTAAGCAAAGTGCAATGAGCGGAAAAAGAGTAGATCTATGTTGTCACATTTATTTCTAAAGTATTCTTATTTAAAACAAGAAACGTATTAATTACCTTATTTACCCATTTAATTTGTGTTTTACTTAATAATATCAACGAATTTCCGAATACGTGGAAACTGCGAAAGTCGTAAAGTGGACGACAAGCTGTTCATCCGTATTTAACATACATATTCTTGCATTTACGCTCTCTTTTCAACCGAGCTTCAACGACGTTGATTGGTCGAATCAGGAACCAACAAGCGACTGCGCTCGAGGTAGTAGGGAAACAGTGGCGTGATGTTGGGTTATTTCGCGCGCGTTTCTTAGCGGTAAAAATTTGTAGTAAAATTATCAGTGTATTTATTCTTTGTGTCAGTGTTTATACTTATTTGTGTTAGTTAAAAAAGTGGAATTGCATATACTAGAAGTATTCTATAGAATAGTATACTCGTACGAGTATATATTAATTGAAATGTGCCTAATGGCAAAAGAGAATACGCACGCCCATGCATCACCGCATTTTACCAGATCGGCGAGGTCATTCCACTTTGCTTAATTCTGGCTTTGACTTTAGGTACTGTCATAAAAAAAAAGAAAAGAAAATATGATAATTGTTGTATTTGTGAATACTTGTTCTATGTATTAAAAAAATTATTTATATAAAAATGTTACATGCGATGTCTCCTGATGTACTCTAGGGTTAGGTGGAAGAATAGACGAGTAGCTTAGTGTTACATCATAGTAAATCTCGCCCTTTACTGTTTATTAATACTTTATTTGTTAGTCATGTCAATAAAGATACAAGAAAATGTACTGGCTACTTGGTAGACACTCTGCTTATCAACTTACAACAAAAAACTCTTGTATAAACAAATCCTCAAGCTACTGTGGACCTATGGAATACAGCTCTGGGGCCGGGCCAGTAAGACTATAATATATTAACTATTCAAAGATTTCAGAACAAAGTACTGCAGAACATCGTCAAAGCGCCTTGGTATATCAGAAACAGCGACCTTCATCGAGATCTTCAGATGGACCCTGTAGAGCAGACAATTACCAAATTTGCAAGGACTCACGAACAACGACTCCATCAACATGTGAACATCGAGGCCATTCAGCTCCTCGACAACACTAACATAGTAAAAAGGCTCAAGAGGGTTAAGCCCTTTGAGTTAGTGAATTGATTACATCAGTATAAAAGCAGAGCATTGTGCGGTTTGTTTTAGTGTAATTAAGTTACCAGACCCTAAGGTACACTAGTGAGTAAGACCTTAGCTCTAACATTTTCAGCTTTAGTTAAATTAGGATAGAACTAAATTACTCATTGATCTCCCTTTGATCAGATTGTAATAACAGCAAAATACCCTTCAAGGGGTATTTTCTATATATAAAAAAATGTCAATAAAGGACCTTATTATTATTATTATTATTACCTAACCATCTACATTTTATAAAGTTACGACGTATCTCCGACAATGAATGAAAATAGTAGTAGTACTTCATTTTTCATGTAGTAAAATCGAATAACATTTCATATATTTCATACAATTTTATCTGTCTCCAGTTATTGCCAACATAGTTTACGAAACACAAAAAGATGAAAATATAATTATTGCCAACGCTTTTTTGGTCGTCCTTCACTCTAAATAAAATCGACTAAAAACGCAACCTGAAAACCAAACAATAGGATACAATCTGGAAAAAATCAAGGTTAAACGTATCTGACTTTGTTTGCACAAAATCTGTCGAACTTATATGGATTCCTCGTAAAATATTAGTGTTACAATTAAATCGGTTCAGTGATTTTATTATAATTTGATACCTAAGTTGAGCCACCCAGGTCGACCGGCATAAGGCTTCGGAATTCTTAGAAGGAATTGGAAGAAGAGCGATAATATCAAATTATCACCTAAATGCTTGCTAAATTCAAGTTGATTGCACTATTCCAAAAAATGAAGGCACAACTACAAATAACAAAGGAAAATGTACTAAATGGCAAAATTAACTTTTTCAATCTTAGTGAAATACACCGTATTATATAGTGAAATCCACCGATAAAACCGATATACACCGGTGAAATATAGAGATATAGTGAAATACACCGTAGTGCCCTCTTTGGGTCTTTGCTACTACCTGTCTGACAATTATTGTCTAATTGACAGACAGATAACGATCTGCTTTTATGCAGATGCCATTACAGCGACCTCTATTGTCTTTGAGAAAGACAATCCTACTTAATTATTGGAAGGAGATGCCGAAAATTAATCATTATTAAATGGAGTAGTTGTTTTCGGCATCTCCTTCCAATAATCAAATACACCTATTTTGCACCTATACAATACCCCTAATACAATTTACACCTATATTTGAACTTACTGCCTCACGTCAATGACTCATTTAGAATAAGTCATCTTATTTTATTCTGTTGCTACATGCAATAAATCTCTTGTGTTCCAATAAGGAGCAATGTATTAAAAGAATACAACAAAAGCAATATTCATGTATACACTACAAAGTAAGAAATAACTTACGAGGCAATTTCAAAATAAAATTGGATGTTTGCGCAATTGCTTCTGACAATGCAACACTGTTGATAGCATGTTGAGCGTTAATTTATGAGATCAGATAAGATCTCATAAGATGTCAATAAGAGATTGATTTTGAATAAACTCCTGAAATCTTATTAACATGGATAAAAATATGAAAAACTAAGGATTTGATATTTAGTTGGAAGAGAAGTACATTTAGTATACAGTATGACTGATTTTGCATGTCCAAGCGTATATCTCGTTAGGGCAGATATAAAAATGTTTAAAAGAAATTAACTAATTTCTAAATAGTGACAGAAAATCAGAACGCCAGATATTTCTACTTCGCCCTGTCTCGTCTACAGTGGATGTTCTCGTGAATATTAGAACCATTTGTAACCAATACTGTTACTTATTTATTTGCTCAGACCCAAAGAGGGCACTACGGTGTGTTTCTCACCACTACTAAATACTGTTACTGGTCGTGATTTTTTTATCCAAAGACATAATGAACTGAAGTTCGTATTTTTTTTAAATACTAGCGGAATTACACGTGGAAACACAATAAATGTTTAACTGAATTGTTTGTTCAGGATTTAGTGAATCTACAAACAAAATCTATTAGCTTAAATATGATAGACGTATGATGCCTAAGTTTGCACAATGTGTATCACGGAAGAATAAAGCGCACAGCACATAATTATATACATAATCGCTTTTTTTCTCCGTCCACAAGACAAGATGAAGGCGGGCCATGACTGAACACCGTGGAATTTTGCATGCACCGCCATGACAGATAAGGCCACTCTTAAACTAAATGTTACAACACCCTCCTGACAACCTTGCCACGGTAAAAAACGCGCCGGTAGTGCATTTAGAAACTGAGCTAGGCGTGGCAAGACCTAATATATATCTTTCCAATTGTTATAAGTAATTGCATTTTATATATTTATTATATGAGGTGATTGTATTTGATATGGTTAGAATCAATTTATTGATAATAGAGGAAAAGGCAACGGACAGTCGACAGGGTGGTACAACTTTAGTTGGTCAGAATATGAGTAAACTTGAAAATTGTCAATACAGGATGTGGCACGTAAAATTATAAAAAACGAAATGAGATATATTGAAGTGAATTATAATAAGATACAAATGAGGCAGTGATAGATTTTCTGAATACGAATTATTTATTTAAAGATACAACTGCATAAACAGATGAAAATATCCAATTAAATGGCAGAAAATTACAAACAGTAACAAATACATACATATATATATATAACAGCAATTTGTTCTATAAAAATAAGCAGTAAAATCTAACATTGATAAGATAAAGCATTGATAGTAGAGCAGAATAGGGAATTATTTATCCGTAATACATCGTTTAATTTTGCAAATATTACAATAAAAAATATCAAGAGACGACTGATAACATAATGATTACACATGTTGAAAATGGGAGCGAATTTTAATATATTGGTTCGAGGGACAGGTAAATGAAACGAGGAATAAGAACGAGTTTGAAATGGCGCAGTATTGAGCGACATGGATTGAAGTAGATCAAGAGAATCTATTTTATTAGTTAGAAGTTTATTCAAAAAAGCTACATCAAAATATATCCGTCGTTGCGCTAGGTCATTAGATTGAACCTAGACAGTAACTCAGTGTGTACGGTACCAATAGGTGGGTAATCTCTATCGATTTTATAAGCAAGGTATTTAGCATACTTGCGTTGAACATCCTCTAAATTAGAGATAAGAATGTTATAGTTTGGATTCCACACTACAGGAGCGTATTGCAATTTTGACCTGACTAAAGCACAAACCAGTGTATTAGGATGAAGATTCAGATTGAGAAGATGAAGATTAGGTGAAGATTTTTCTCTGTCTAGTAGCGCTAAATTTGCGGATTTGTAAATAAGACCTCTAGAAAGGCTGCCGTCAAATTTTAAAGGTTAATTCTTTAAATTCCCTGACTATTCCCTGATTTCTAGGCGAACAGTGGATTCCCTAATTTCTCCCAATATTCCCGGTCACTACGAATTCAGTTATTAGTTCCTGTTAATTAGCATCGACTACTGGTATTCAATAAAGGGGAGATAATGAAACTTAAATGACTACATAACTTTGCAAATAATTAATACATTCTAGATTATTAATCTTTAGAAGGAAAATAATGGCTTCAAGTAAGTTAGTAATAAATTTTATGGTGAACTGTAGAAAGATAAGACCTCCAAATAATGTAATATCGCCGCTATTATATAATATCAACTGTAACAAGTCTATAAAGGAAGATTATTTTAAGCTAGTGCTTAGAGTTTCTCATAATTAAACCAAGGCTTTTGTTGGCTCTTGCTATAAGATGATTATGTGGAATAAAAAGTTAAATTGGAGTCGAAAATGACACCCAGGTCTCTGAACTCTTTACATCTGGAAATAATTTCAGTACCTATTCTATACGGGATTGTTATAGGATTAGGTTTTCTTTTGAACGTTGTAATGTTACATTGCTATTGAGATATTCAATGGAAATTTATTAATTTCACACCTTAATTAATTAACCTTAATTTTTAAATGTAGTATCACCCTTCGAAGTCAGTTACACTATTTTTTACACCCTATACATATGTCTCCTATACAGGGTGGTCCAAATTTAAATACAGGAATTTGTTTGTAGAAACCATAGAAGATGTGAAAATAATTACACTTTGTTGTATAAACTTATCTCGAAAAAACTGGACTATTTCCAACATACGGGAGGAGGAGTGTTCAAGTTTATTAAGTGGCACAAAAAACTTTGAGTTATTTCGAAAAATTGGCAGTTTCCAAAATATCGAATTTTCATTAAAAATCTATTGCTCCACTTATTTTATAATTTTTAAGTAAAGAAAGAAATTTAACAGTAGTATTTATCCATGGTATCCATATGAATAAAAATGAGAATATGATTTTAAAAAATATTAATTTACTCATAAACTATGCCAATATTTACCAATAACTGACAATACCAATTTTTTTACAGTAAATTAACCGTAGAGTTTGGAAAAAATGTTCCTAGTAGTCAGCGACGTAATACAATTTAAAAAAAGAAATGATATTACACAAATTACTTGCACGCCACTGCCGATTGGTATTAAACTCAAAATTTATTTGATAATAAGGGTCGTTGCCAGTATATATTATATCAAATTTGAAAACAAATGGCTTATATTAAATGGTTTCCGAAACATATCCAAAAATTATTTAATTTTAATCAACTTGGAACCCCCCTTATCTTGAAAAGTGTCCATTTTTAGAAATAAGATTATATAACAAAATTCAACTAGTTTTACCTCTTCGATCATTTCCCAAAGTTTCCCTATTGAACTGCTCGCCAAAAATTTACAAAAAGTAGAATGGTAAACCTCACCACAAACAAAAAATTTTGAAAATAACATATTTATATATGAAAAATATTTACAACTATTACAGAACATAGAGCTTTTTCGCTATGTCTTCGCATATTTTTCGCATAATGTTTTTATAGAGTTTGGACTGACAGTTCAAATCAGACAAAATAAGTAAAATAATTCCTAATAAGTCAGCGAATTGTTTTTAATCAATTATCTCTGTTCTGATTGATTTGTCATTGTTTTAAAACAAACATGATCACAATCCGAAAGAGGATAAAACTAAGGAAGGACTCACATGTGAACTATACAGACAATGGTTCTTGCAGTAATAATATTGCTGAAATTAATTCAAAATGAAATCAACAGGAAACTTCTGTCTTGCCTTCTAAGGTTTGGCTCATCTGAAGTGAACCACCTTGTATAAGGCGGCACAATGATATTCTCATATTCTGACCTGGTTTCTTTTACAACGCTCTATGTCTATTATCATTCCATTGCGATATAATAAATGGACCTTCTGTGTGTTAACGCTGCCAACACAAAAAAATCGGTCAGACCTGGTCGTCCTTCAAATAAAAATTAATTGTGTCGAATATTGAGTACGGAAGATGACGGATTTTTATCACAGTAAGTTATGTATGTGTGGAATGCTAATTTTTTAAAATGTTTATTTTACTTCTAAATGGATTAGTCGTTACTCACTAACTACATGATCCGTAGAAGAATTTACTAAAAGGTCATGGAGAAATAGTTGAGGTAGCTGGACGCGTGCTTAAAAATTTCATGCAAGGCGCTGTTTTTAAGGTGATGGATGTCTTGCGGAATAAATTCCTGCAAGTCGGAATGTAGTAAGTTTTAAATCATTTAAATTATAATGGAATTATATATGTTGCACTTTATGGGATAGTTCCTATTCAGATTAGAAGTAACAGTGTTAATTGGCTGATAATATTAGTTACAATTATTTTATATTTATTGTTTTTAAGGTTAGTTACAAACTAATCTGATTTTCTCTATGAGAGTAAACAATCCTATACAATAAATAAGTTATTTAAAATATAGTGGCATCTTTTACAAGTGCAGTACGAAAAACACTATTTTTTATTAAAATACACACAGTATAAATAAAAAATATATACAGTGCAGTGCAAATCCGCCCCCCTGCTAACTTTTCAGCTAACTGGGTTGATGTTAAATGAAATGAATTGTTGAAAAATATGTTATTTTTTGACGATATATTCATTTTCCTAAATTTAAAGATGGCGCCACAGGCGCTGTCAAATATTTTTTTTAAATGATAAAGGTGGGACGCGTTCACATCATTTAAAAAGTTTCACAATTCTATCTGTACTAGTCTTTGAAAAATTGAAATCGGTTCATCCGTTCTCGAGTTATAAGTGTTTCTGAGAGTATAGTTATCAATGAATAAAAAGCAGTCAAATTCAATAGTTTAATAATGAAAACAATATTTTAATAGGAATAACTAAAGATTTTTTTCAACATGTATGAGCACCTTGGACTTTCTGACGGTAGAAAAACCTATCAAACATTTCCTGATGCACGTTGTGAAATATTTGCTTGTTCGACTAAAATAGTACGATTGTACGGTTTGGAACAAAAAAAGAAAGGACGTTCTCAAAAGAAGATATTCTAATCAGCATATCCAGATATGCACTGACAGTCAGGCGGTTTTATATTGCTTGATCTCCTCCAGATTCTAGATTATCTCCAGGGCGTAGAGTGTATCAATGGCCTGGCCCAATTGGGCCAGATTGTTCTGACCTCATTGGACCAGAACAATCAAAATTGACCTGGGTACCGGGTCATCACAACATAACTGTGAATGAGGAGACTGATGCACTGACAAGAAGAGGTGAAATATTCAGTTTGCAGGGCTCGAAACAGTGCTCGAGCTTCCGCTCAGTTATGAATAGCGTGGTCCATTGAAAACCGGATCAGAAAGAGCTATGAGAAAGAAGAATAGTCGACCGGTACTGGAATGCGACAAACCAGGCTCTTAAGGATTAGCCGAAGTAGATACCTGGTCAAACGCAACTCGATCAATACTTACGCTAAGTCGTAATAGCATATAGGACCATTAACAGGTCATGGACATCTCAACAATCACCTTAATACTATTGGTGTTAGTGACACTAGAAGGTGTAAGTTTTGGGAACACGATGCCGAGGACACCATACACATCATCTGTCGCTGTGCTTGCTTCATTGGTCAAGAGGCAGAAACATCTGGGTTCAGCATTTTTCCTGCCTCAGGGCAGAGCATTAGAGAGCTTCTAGTAGAACTGGTGTGGCCAATTCAGGCCAGGCCTGAGTGCTGAGGGTAACCACACCGGTTCCAAACAGCAACAACAAAGTCAATAAAGTCTTTGAATTTTGGTACTAATTTTTGTGACTGGAATTAAAGGTATAGATATTCATGGTTATTGTTACTAACACTATAGACAGGTTTTGAAAAACATTGAACTATTAATCATATTGTCTTCCGGAACAACCGTTTTTTTTTTCAAATCTATAAGTGGCAGATACCTCGGAGGAGATTAAAATATCACAATATAATAATATTTAAAAACATCTCATACCAAGCCCACAAATGTCTTCTTGTATCTATAAATCGTATTCGTGTTGTTAATTATTGATTACCAATTATCAATATAATATTTCTGATACAGTTATTATACATTCTACATCTACTTACATAAATGAGGCGAGCGAAACGGCACATAGCTATTCATTGTACCCAGCAAATATTATTCCATGTCACAACTGGGAGATTTATATTATTCTACTACCATTTTCTACCATTACAGCTAATTAGTGGTTACATTCTTGTATTTCCGCATACGATTTTCATCTATATTTTATCTTTAATTACAGAATAATTATTAAACAAACTGTGGGCAAATCACAAAAAACGTGAATGTAGGTAAGCAATTTATTATAATTTATTAATAACTTATAAGCTCATGTTAAATATGCATGCAGCACACTTTACAGATATAAATTATGTCTGTACGATGCTTACGTTACATAAAGTGAGAAAAAGAAAAACAAAAAGCGAGTAAGGCATTGGAAATATATAAAATGAAACAATCCAACATCTGTCTGAAACAGTCATGGCGGAATAAAATTTTAGTATAGTGAGAGTTATTTGGGATACAGATACAAAGTGGTGATACTTAAGAATAATCTCTTATTTTCTGTCTTGAATTAATTAAGAATTAATTTTATATTGGTTTGCTACAAGTAATGGAATAGGAAGCTGGGAACTGTTGCTGAACCCACAGATTTTCTGTTGCCTATACATTTAGGCACTATTTAAATGCATCTAGTAGATACTATAACCCAGCTCATAACATGGCTATTCCCGCTTTTTCGGACACAATTATAGTAAACTTTTGCTTTAATGTAAAAGCAATACAGCTACTAAAGTTGGAGGCAGATGTTTTGAATATTTTAACTCCCCTAAAATGTAATTTTAATATATACACAAGGGTCATTATCGACGATAAAATATAAACATTAGATAATTAATTTTATATATTTATCCAAAAACATGATGTTTTTAATGGTTAGTTTGAAACAAATAGATATTAGAAAACACGATTACCGAAATTATAAAGAAATGAATGTCGTACACCTATCTTCACATTTATTTTTAGCAAAGCTAAATGTACATTTCGAGTACATCCACTCATCATGGGTAGCTTTATATTAAATTTTTAATAAAATGGCCTAATTTATATACAAGCATAGGTAGTATTTATTTGGGTGGTATTTATTTAGGTATTCTTTCTATATCCAGGTAGTAAAGTTATAATTTGGGAATACCTAATTGTTTTTTCACTTTGTAAGTACTATTATAGTTCCTTATTTTACTATACAGAAAATTTTACAGAATATTTGTATTTGTATGGCTTCTAAGATATCTAGATTGTAGGAAGCGCTTGCTTTTACTAAAGAGATGGTATTTATACTGAATTTGTGGTCTGCTTCATAATTGTGTGAAAATAATGCAGATTTTTCTATGTTCTGGTTATTTATATGGCGGAGTGCTCTTTGAATATAGTTGAAACATTTCTTGCAGTTTATTTTGCATACACCCGATCTTTGTAGTTGATTATCTTTCTGAAAGGTGGTGCCTAGTTGCGATTTTACTGTAACTTTATTTTTGAAGGTAAGATTTATATTAAATTTCAGGAACAAATTTTCAAATTTACTTATATTGTTCTCAAAATGATTAAGGAAAAGGTATGGCAGAAGAAGAGATAGGGGATTACCCTTGCATTAAACGAAGTGTACAGTTAGCATCGCTAAAAATAAATGTGAAGAAAGTTGTATCGACTTTCATTTCTTTTTAATGTTATTGTCTCACGAACTCATCCGTCGAATTGACGATTATAGAAAAATAGCTATAATAGTGGTTTCTTAAAAGAAGGACTTATTTTATCGATTTTCTGCGACTGTACAAGTTTTCTTGTAGAAAGTATGTTTATTATGTGTCTAAAGTTTTTATTAATAATGGAATTATTCATATTTCAATTACTTTACGTGAAACATAAGCTTTAATATCTGCTACTTAGCAACACTTAATTTTTAAGGACTGGATTGTTGGTACTGATAGCGAATTCAGTATACTTTATCCTCAGTAGATCTAAGTGCAACGAAATTCCTATGGGTGATTACTAGGATGTCAGGTGGATATTATATAACTAGTTATTTCTATAATCTTGCATTATGAATAAATACCTTTACCTTTCAAATATTAAAATGATTGAAGGCCAACATATTCCCCCGATTTTACACCTACAGATAATTTTTTTGATGATGCAAAGCTTTTAGATTTCATTACATCAATATTCTTCGATTAAAACATTTAAATATTTAGAGTGAACGATCGTCCTTTACTCGCCGAATGAGACATAGAAACGCCTGTAACTCGAAAACGGATGACTCGATTTTAATTTTTCAACAACAGGTGTGAAGAGAATTGAAATACCTTTCAAAAGATGTGCCACACGGCCTACTAGATATTTAAAATAAATGTGCCAATAGCGATTCTGGCATCATCTGTCAGTTGTCGAAATTCCGCTTGAGGGTAGAAAGTAGTATTTTTCAGACTATTCATCCTACATTTGGATCGATATCTCAACTCGTTCAAAAGTAAAGGTAGGGGAGACTATATTTAAAATCAGGATAACAAAAATAATAAAAAAAGAAAACTGTAGAAACAAGTTACAATATTATTTCAATATATGTCGGTATAACTTAATGCTGGGAGGGGCTCTGGTTTGCATAGTATTTTTCCGATGTATCTTTTTAAGTAATTAAATAATTTCTTCTGTATATATAGATAATAAATAACTAAATACAAAAACTTCAGTAGATCATGGGATTTAATAAATAATTTCAATAACAGTAATACTTTTCTTAGTTTAATTGGTCGACTAAATAGCTGTTGAACAGGTTCAGATATGTGCGTGGGGGGGAGGGGGGTTTCCGATATGTGGATGATATCTTTGCAGTCTTTGATACAAAAGTCACTGATATTGACAACTTTGTTTCTAAACTGAATAGTCGTTTCACCTCAGTTAAATTTACATATGAAATTGAAAACTTTTTACAACTACCATTCTTAGATGTGTTAATAATTAGAAATAATGAAAATAAGGTAAAATTTCCCATATTTAGAAAAGATACCGGTACTTTAAGATATATCCCTAAGGACTGTGCTCAACACAAAATGGAGAGTGTCAATTTTTTAATTGTTCACCTATTAAGCTTCCCTCTAAATAAGGAGAGGTTTGAAAAAGAGAAGGCATTGATTAGGGATATTGCTGCGAGTAATGGATATTCCGTAAATTTAATTGATAAAATAATTAGGAAACGTAAATTTAAAGAGACACTTCGAAATTCGTCGACTTTTCAAAATGAAAGAGAAAACCCAAAATTCATATCTATTCTATATGATCCTCGTTTGACCCGTGGTTTTGGTAAGGTTTTTGAAGATATAAATCAGTCAGTGGTTTATTCATCGCGAAATAAACTACAACTTTTAGGCAACCCACAAGACAAAATAAAAAATAAGGAAATGTCGGGGATTTACGAAATTAGCTGTAAAGACTAATCAAAAGTATGTTGGACAAATTAGAAGGTCAATTAAAATTAGATTGAAGGAACATATGGCTCATCTCAAATATGGTAGAACAAGTCTAGTATCGCCCAACATGCGTTCCAACAATAAAATAGGTAGTAGCAATTTGAGATTAATTTTTGGAATGCCATAAATTTATGGAGATAATTTGAGGAATGCCATAAATTCCAGACAGCTGGATGCTTTTCAGAGTTTGGAAGTAATTGCTAAATGTAAAAATAGTATGAATGGTAACAGAGGGCCAATCCTATATAGCCCGCTTTATTGGTTAGTAAGTCACGGTTCACTGATCCGTCGCGGCGGTTCACTGATCAGTCACGATGGTTCACTGAGCGGTCGCGACAGATCACTGAACCGTAGAAATAGTTTAGGTATAAATAGGACACACACAATTTAGCATAGGTTTAGTTTCAGTTATGTCTAGATTATACCAACTTGGTTCGCGAAAAGCGCATCTAGTGCAGTAGGTATAATGTTTTGGTATTATGTCGAAAACTATTACAGACATATACAAAATGAAGACATACAACCCATGAGTGGGTACTCAGTCAGTGATATGATGACTAAATACCTAAATAAATACAGTGTTTTCGAAAAGTAACGAATAAATTCATTATTTTACAAATTGAGAAGTTTTCGAAAAAATCCCCTGACACGTCGATTTTGTTTTTAAAAAAGGCACTTTTTGACATACGACCCATATTTGTGACGTCATCGTTGTTCGAGATATGACGTCATCGACAATTTTTTTAAATAGCAACCCCCAATTTTGACCAAGCCATTTGAAAGAGCTTATCATTCTACATACGCATCATGAAAAATTATGGTGTTACATAACAAAAATTTCAAGAAAATAATGTTTGAGAATAAGATCTTAAAATTTAATTTTCACAATCCTGACAATGATAATGATTATGTAAAAAATCGACTAAATTAAATGTTCAAATTGTGCACCTTTTAATAAATCGATATTTATTAAAAGCCACGAATTTATTAATCGTCTTGGCTACTGTCAGGCAGCCAACGGTGCACAATTTAAACATTTAATTTAGTCGATTTTTTACATAATCATTATCATTGTCAGTATTGTGAAAATTAAATTTTAAGATCTTCAAACATTATTTTCTTGAAATTTTTGTTATGTAACACCATAATTTTTCATGGCGCGTATGTAGACTGATACGCTCTTTCAAATGGCGTGGTCAAAATTGGGGGTTGCTATTTAAAAAAATTGTCGATGACGTCATATATCGAACAATGATGACGTTACAAATATGGGTCGTATGTCAAAAAGTGCCTTTTTTATAAACAAAATCGACGTGTCAGGGGATTTTTTCGAAAACTTGTCAATTTCTAAAATAATGAATTTATTCGTTACTCTTCGAAAGCACTGTATATAAATTCTAGTAGAGGTATGATCGATTATAATTATGAATCTAGGTATACAGCTTCGCATTATCACTCATAAACAAATACTGTGGGATTCTAAACCTAATATTTTTAGTATTTATTCAATTAAGCCGTATTTCGTAACATCATTGTGTCACTAAGAGGAATCAGATGCCTTTTTATCTACAAATTAATTATTAGTCAAATTGAGTACACTCCATTCTCACCTACACTTGTTATATAATTTTGATTTATTATAATTGGTTCACAATTGCTAAGGCCACAATTTGCATTAATTAATTGTAGGCTATATGTCAACTTATTTAAATAGGAGTAAAAAATTGTGAATAGTAGTCCTTACACAATGGCTATTTCCTTGTTGAATGTCAGGTGAACGACCGTGAAATGCAACATTTCTAAAAGTAAAAAGGATATCCCTTTTAAATCTTAATTAAGAAAGAGTAAGCCACATCTTTTTGTTTCTAAGATAGCAAAGTGCTCCTCCTCATTTAATTATACCGCATACAACTACAAGAAGGTACATGATCCGATCCTAACAAACTTAATATCCTTACAAGTTAGTAATTTAACTGCAATCACTTTTGGTAAAGTATTTTAATTAATCTCACATGAAATAATTGAACGTGCAACAGTGATTAAAATAGAAAGTAATGTATGAGTGAATAATGATTCCAATTAAGCCAATTACTTTTTAGCTACGCCGAGAAGAATTTTGAGAACATTACAGATAAACTGCCATTCCATCAAGTAAAAGTTCTAAATTTAATCGTCGCAGAGATAAAATGAGGGAGGTATGTATTCAATTTAAATATTTCCTTGTCACCTCCAAATCAATCATTCCGTTTGACCAAAGGAAATTTTGGTTGCGGGTTGTAGATAAGGAGGTCAATTGAATACACTCTTTAAATTATACAAGGCGCGGTATTGTAAATTTGATATAATAAATAGTAAAATAATAAAAATAAATAGTAAATATAATTAGACCATTAACTTAAACTGAAATTTTATTTGTAATTTATTTTTGTTTAGATAAATTTTTTCTAGCCTTTCTCTATCGGATCAAATTATAATACACCAGACAAATTTTAAAGAAATATACGTTAAGTGTGAAGTTTTTGCGGGCATTATTTTTTTTTGTTGAAAACGATAGCTCTCTTATCAAGATTGCAAATCTAAAAATCCCAAAAAATCGGAAGTGAGCTAAAGTCAGCATTTAAAAAAACATGGCCGCTCGCGTTATTTTTAAGGTGTTTAAGAAGCATATATTCATGTATGACAAATTGTTAGTCTTCAGTGATAAGAATGCGGATCTAGATGAACTACTAAACGTTGGTATATACGGATTAGACGGATCCCGAGACATTATAGAGGAACGATTATAGGCTTTACAACATTGGTATAGCTAAGCGGACGCTCGAAAAATCTTTTGATTTGCACGTTCTTCCTCCAACGAAAGTTGCACTAAAGCAACATATTTTAAGGTAGTTTTAAATGATGATTACATTAATAGCAAATAATTTTTTTTTATATTTTCAGGACCTATCGTCAAGTGCAGCAATGGAAAGGAAATTTCCTAGCCCCGGATAAAGGTATTATAGGCACAAAAATAAATACAACACAAGGTTTAAAAATGTAGGGTTTTATTAATGCAGTCAAAATTTGTTTACTTTTTATATATCAATACCTAATGCTTGCATAAAATCAAACAATCTCCAAGCAAAAAGTATCCTTATCTAACCAAAACCTTAAGTTTAAAGGATTGGAATTGGATAATCATACTTTTGATCATCGAATTATGTGTTGCATTTTTATGTGTATTGTATACTTTAAATTGCGTGTTTTGTAAATACCGTCAAGAACGGTGTAACAATCCAGGAAAATATTGGTAAATTTAAGATTATGAGGTAATTTAAATATAATAGTCCGAATTCTATGGACAATAATAAACTAGCATATGTAAATATTTTTTAAAATTTGGGTAAGCCATCATTTTGGCATATTTGATATATATGGTCCTTACTTTCCAATCCTTTAAACGTAAGGTTTTGGTTAGATTAGGATACTTTTTACTTGGAGATTGTTTGATTTTATGCAAGCATTAGGTATTGATATATAAAAAGTAAATAAATTAAAGTGGTTAAGAAAAAAAAAAGAACAAAATTTTGACTGTATTAATAAAACCCCACATTTTTCAAAATTGTGTTGTGTTTCTATTTGTGCATATAATACCTTCCCATAGTCTTTCTTGTAGTATATTTTGTGGTCTACAAAATAGTGTATGTACAATTTTACTCTATATTGTACAGTTCTCCCGCAATTCGTGGCGAACACCTTAGAGGAACAAATTTTGCAGTAAGAATAATGTGTTTAACAGCTCAGTTTCGCGAAATTGAGACATTTTATATTTTTAAGTTATAAAACGAACCATAACAAACATCTTTTGCAAAAAACGCACAAAATGCGTATCCCCGTAACGAAAAGCACTCTCTGAGTGCCAAAAAAAATATACCTATATGTACGAGGATCTTTTATATGACTGAGTTTTTGTAGTTAACTAGATTGTAAAGTTAGTTAGTCATATTAAAAAGTTAAATGTAGGAAGTAAAAAAAACTTAAAAAAATCGTTTCCTTTTTCGTTTTTTTGTTAGGAAATTTATATTCTTGGTTATATCTAAATTAAAATATCATTTTTGTCTAATGTTTTAAGCTTAAAATCCTGAAAAAATAAAAAAAAATGTTAAAGTTGCTCAAAGGGATAAGAAGATTTTTCATTTTCAAAAATTTGAAGGGGCGGCCCTGTTTCTTTCAAAATGACGTTTTTAGCTCACAACGGATTTTTTGGGATTTTTATATATTTGTTCTTGAACATAAAACCTATCGATTCCCATTGGAAAATAAATGTCCCCTTAAACTTCATTGAAAAATTAAGATTTGCCTGGTCTATAAATCAAATAACCAAAAAGGGAGAAACAAACAAACAATAAATATTCCTGAGGCTCAACTGTGACCTACACAAAAATAATATGCCGTCTCCTCGCACACACAAATCTCACACTTTCGGGTCAATATTTGTTATAAGATTTAGATATTAGAATTTTGTATGTTTTCTGAGGGAGTTGTCATCTCCAAGGCTTATTGAGTTTCCATTTCCTTTATAACACCCACTCTAATATCCTGATATCTTGCACTATCTTGTAAAACTCCATCATTGTATTACTTGAGTGCTATACTCTTGTAAGTGCTATTTTGGCTTTATTAATACAGGACGTTATATAATATGTTTACTTCTACTTTATGACAGAATTTTCTGTATATTCTGCGTCTTCACTATAATCCTTAACAGTCCTGTTGAGTCCATTTAGGGCACAATGTCCTTTTACAGGACCTGGAACTACGCGTAACTGATTTCAACCTAATTAGATGAGCTCTTTAGTTTTATTCTTCAAGATTTACTTAAAAAATATTTTCCCAGCTACTTTCCTACCTATTTTCTTTGACACCTTAGTATAATTTTAAACACTCCCAAATCCAGGTCTGGACGAGTGATCAGTGTGATGAACCCAGTCTTTCTAATTCATTAGATATTTCATCAACTTTGACTTTTTTCATTGTTCATGCGACCACAATAGGTTTCCTTTACAATATCTCATTATAATTTGGCAAAGTGTGTACTGTGTGCTATGTAAATTTAATGTAATTGTTAAAATACATCATCTTAATTGTATTACTTATAAATTATAAGAATAATATCATTTCTTTCTGAAGAAACATGCACTTATAATATGATACACAATTGCACAATTTCTTAAGGAATAAGATATATATCGGTATCGTTTGCATTGAACTTTTGTTCAGTCGAATAAGGAAAAACTCTACATCAATATGTTTGTTAACCTTTACATCTACCTACGCCAATGAAGCGACCATTATAATAATTACCTTTTTTTATGAGATCGCCTTAGTTAAAAGGCACATCGTTTTACGAGCGATATTTCGCCTGACAGGATCAAGTACAACTAATCGATATTAAGGCCAACATACAGGTTCAAGTGTATTTCGCAACATTATTATGCAAATAATAGTTAAGTACCTAAATTTGATATTCTATACAGAAATAATTTTCAAAAACTTAAAAGATGTTTAGATATCGTGTCATCAAGCAAGAACTTTGCACAATATATATATATATATATATATATATATATATATATATATATATATATATATATATATATATATATATACAGTGTGGTGATAAAGTGACGTACAAAATTCATAACTTTTATACAGAGTAATTTTTCAAAAAACGCCGTGACAGGTCGATTTTTTTTTTAAAAAGACAGGTGCTGACATGAAAAATTTTCTTTTATCTGCTTTCGTTTTAAAGTTGTAACGTCATCGCACATTTTTTAAATTGCAATACCCTGTATTTTAAACCGAAATGATCCCAGTACAATGGTACCCCATATTAGGGGTTTGTTACTTACAATCTGCAGACAATGTTGCATCTCTGTGCAGTTATCAAAGTAGCAGGGGGTTACATTGTAAAATTTATGTACAGAACCAATAAAGTTTTCTTCTATATTACAGTGAAATTTAAGTTCATTATTATGAATAGAATACAGCTTCCCCTTTCCTCCCCGTCTTAAAAATAGAAGCTTAACAGGCGTTAAGTCACCTCACCAAAATGTATAATAAAGTGGATACTCGAAGCGGATGGTTCTTTATGAAACATCGTGAAAATAATTGTTTTGAAGAAAACATTGTTCTCATTTAGTTGTTCCAAGAAATATATAGCAAACACTTTATATACTAGTATTTCGGTTTGTTAGGTCTTTTTCAATAGAGTAAATGTCTATTACTAAACATTTCCAAGCGCGTTTTCGTTATTTATTTGTTTACGAGCACCTACCTCTGATTGATCCTTTACCATCTGGTAAAGCTCGAGTTTTTATTACCTTTTCTAAGAAGGTCGAGAGTGTAAAATCTATCTGATCATTGGTAGTACTCGGATTTATAATTAAAGATTTTTTAGTTTCTAATTGCTCTATAGATCTAAGCGTTTTTCTTTCTTTTCACGATGCAGTACCTTTACATTTTTCTGATCTATAAAATGATTATTTTCTATACAATGCGTCGAAAATCCTGAATTTTTTGCGTTATTTAATATGGATTTTTTATGTTCTTTTACTCTGGTATCAATACTTCTACCGGTTTGATCCGTATTTTCTAATCTGTTCTGTTAGAGCAATTAGAAATTATCTAGTGGAAAAGGAGGAAAACAATCAATTAAACTATTTGGATATAGTAATAAGTAAGGTAGAAAATAAATTTAAATTCTCGGTCTATAAAAAACCAACAACTTCCGATGCAATTATACCAGCAAGTTCGCAGCAGTCCTGACAAATAAAAAAGTCGGTTTTCCATAGTTTAATACATAGGTTTTTAATGTTTCCGCTGGAAAAAGCAGATTTTGAAATAGAATTAAGTACAATCAAACAAATTGCAAGAAACAACGGATATAAAGGAAAACTAATAGATAGCATGTTAAAAGACAAAAGGAGGAAATTTATTCGTCGGGTGTTTTACAATATTCGAGAAAAAGAAGACACCTATAGTTATATTAATCACGTTCCAAGTTATAGCGAAAAGATAGCTCGCAGAATAGAATGAAAGGGGTGTAAAACGATTAGTGTCAACAAGCGTACTATTGAAAGGATTTTGATAAACAACAAAGAAAGGGTTAATAAATTAAAACAATCGGGGGTATACCAAATTAACTGCGCAGATTGTAATGCCGTGTATGTGGGTCAAACCGGTAGAAGTATCGAAACTAGAGTAAAAGAACATAAAAAATCCATATTAAATAACGCAAAAAATTCAGGATTTTCGACGCATTGTATAGAGAACAATCATTTTATAGATCAGAAAAATGTAAAGGTGAAAAAAAAGGAAAGCGCTTAGATCTGTTAGAGCAATTAGAAATTAAAAAATCTTTAATTATTATAAATCCGTGTACTACCAATGATCAGATAGATTTTACAGTCTCGCCCTTCTTAGAAAAGGTAATAAAAACTCGAGCTATACCAGATGGTAGGATCAATCAGAGGTAGGTGCTCGTAAACAAATAAATAACGAAAACGCGCTTGGAAATGTTTAGTAATACACATTTATTCTATTGCAAAAAGGCCTAACAAGCCAAAATACTAGTATATAGGGTGTTTTCTATATATTTCTTGGAACATCTAAATGAGATCAATATTTTTTTCAAAACAATTACCAAAATGTATGTCTGAAAAATAAACAGGACGCCGTGAAGTTTTTGTAGTTATCAATTGTTATATTTATACACACAATCATTTAGTTTGATTGCATTAGGGAGTTACCCGCCCTTCACGATTCAACACTAAGCTCTGCTGATTCTACTAATAATTTACCTCTAATATTATGAAATGCTTTCTCCCTCAGTTTTGACTCTGCTACGCCACTGTGCAGGTGCAAATGAAGCCAGCGAAAATCACTGTTTTTCCCCAACGTGTCCTCGTGCTCTCTGAACTAAATAATCGGGGTCTGTGTAATGCATTACATACTAGAAGGACTTTCGTGATCGTGTAAACATTTTTTAACCAGCTCGCGATACAGTTTGTTTTGTGATGCAAATATGCGCTATAAGGAAACCCGGCTATTACGTTCACGCCTACTAGATGTGGACTGTACATGGACAGCATGTGTTACGTATGGCCTGATAGTCGGACAGATTTATCTTTATTATAGCGCTTTTTATGGCTTTCCTTCCTTTGTAAAAGTTTTCTCTAAATTTGGCGAGCAGCATTTTTTCTTTATCTTTATTTCTTGTTACCGGGATTATTATGAAGATATTTACGCTATCTGCGATCTTTTTTAGCCGTTCCGACGTTTTTTTATGTATTAAGGACTGTTTGCTTCATGTCGACAGATCGCTGACAAAATGCGAGAAATTTTGTTACACCTAACGTTCCTAATCGTTTCTAGAAATTTTAATAGTTGCCCTGCTACTTTGATAACTGCACAGAGATGCAACATTGTCTGCAGATTTTATCATAATTGTCTAGGATTTAATTTTTTTAAACTGCGGTTGCCACAAGTGATACATAAAAATTACATACATTTGTTTAAAAATGCAATGATTTTACGATTTCTATTTTGTGCTTAATGTTTTGTTTAGTTCTTTAAGTAGTAACATTTTTTTAAATATAGTACTGGACACTTTCAAACATTTGTTAAAGATTTAGCAATATAATTTCGTGATATTATATATTACAGTATGATGGTACCCCTTAAAGGACTTTTATAGTAGTACAGGTACTCTTCAATATAAAATATTGTATAGAAACTACTAGATAACATTAGTTTATCTTACTCTATATATGCCATTCAAATATGTTGATTATATTTGTACCAGCCCGTGTAAAATTACAAATGAAAAGTAAATATAGAAGTAAGAATAAGATTTCGAATAATACAAATATATTAATACAATAATAAATAAAATAGTAAAATATCGATTGAAAATAAGAAAAACAAGAAACCCTCAGTATGGTGTTATTCATTATGTCCAAACACGTTGCATAATATAATAATATGATTAATTCTCTTTTATAGATGGTGGTGCTAATTTTGAAACTCCAGTATTACTTTTTTTATTACAAATAATCTCCCCTATCACCTCCTTCTGGAGGTGATAGGGATGAACTCATCAAAATTAAGAGAAGCTTTAAATGGTAAAATTTGTGCATATTAAACCTCCTTTGTTTCTTTAAATACCAGGAGAACAAGATAACTCATGCGAGTTTTCGTTTTTTCTAAGTCCTCATAAAGGGTACTTGAAAATTTAAAAAAAGGGGAAATTGAAACAAATATAATTCTTATAACTGAGTACCATTTAAAAAATACAGCAACCTACATGTTGCCAGAACCTTAGTTCTCTCTTGTTAGTTATTTATAAAGCATTTGTTACATAATATATTATATACCAGATAATAATAATATACCAGAAACCCATATAAATTGTGGGGGGAGGGTTCCATAATTCCTAATATGAACTACAATAATATTGCCTCTACATCCTAATCATAAAGATTAGCCCAAAAGTCCGACACTTGTGTGTGAGAGGGGGCGGTGTGTTATTCAATAGGCCACAATTGTACCTCAGGAACAACTTATGTTGGTAAGCTCTAACCACCATTTCGGGAATGAGGAAAGGGAAACCTGGGAAACCTCATAGTTAGAGGGTCAGTCAAACATTAACAAATATTAATATATCATATTAACACTAAGTTGGAATTCTTCCCATTCTAAGCACGTACCCCAGGATAGTTGCCAACCCACTCCAATTATGCGATCATAAAAATAATCAATTATTATACACTAGCGCATAATAAAAAAAATTTGTAATGAAAACTTTAATTATTTGATTAGAAAAACTGAATAACCATTATTAAAAAGCTCATATTCAGATATATTTACATAAATTCCATAAATTAAATGAAACCATTAATATTTTCTATGTTATTGCCTTGATCAACTGGACATTTATTTGTTCACATATTTTTTTTTTAGACTGGGAAATTTGTGCCATTCATTTCTGTGAAAATTCGGATTCATTCCTCTCTGATATCCTGCCAATCGATCAACTTCAGGAAATTTGAAATGTAAATCGAAACGGATAAATATGTATGATGACTCCTGTACGAGTATATTTATTATGAATGAGATTTATGTAGATAGAATGTTGGACTTTTTAGCAATATCAAATGGATTACATCATAGAAGGATCACCATATCCTGCTTTGTAAACGTAATGAAATGTAAAATCCATTTGAAAAAAACACCAAATGAATTTAATAGAATATCTTAATGTTTAAAATGCAGTATATCCTTATTAGTATCCTGACAAGCTTACTACTGAAATATTAACCATTACTCGAAAATAATTGTATCACATGTATAATATAAATTAATTAATCATTGTCCGTCGGGTACCAGCTATATTTCCCACCTTCATCTAAAATAATTTCAGCACAAATTGAGTGGACTGACGTCCAGTTTTATTTGGGGAATATTCTGGTTGATCGGTTCCTTGGTCTTTGGGAATATAGTTGTTCATATCTGTTACCTATGTTAATTATTTAATTCTAATTATTTACCATATTATTACTATTCCTACGTTGAACAGGTGAACCTATTTAAAGAAAAGAAGCAAACAATGCACTATTACAAAATATGTAAGATTAATTAAGAAAAAATAGACCTACTTAAGTCAAAGAAGTAATTAATGTGCAGATTGGTAACGCAAACACATAAGACTATAAAGCGGGTAGATTGGTCTATATGTTGGAAAGTAAAACTAATATTACAAGAAGTAATGATGGGTTCAAAATTAGTTTATAAGTCCTAAATGTTACAGACGTAAATGTCAGAAATAAAAAATTTATACAGATAGGGGACTAGGATTTTATTTAATTATTTCGTAGCTAGTGGGATGCTTGAACACTCGACAATTGGTATATAAAAATCAATAGTCTGAAATTGAATTTGAGAGGAATAGACCATACCATGAAGAATTTTATATATAGGTATTGAAAATATTGATTCGATTTATTTTGTTCGTAAGTTATTAACTGTTCAATTCAAGTTGTTTCAATAATTTTTTGCTGAATTCTGATTTCAAGATATACACAGTAATGTCGTAAGGCTGAAAAAATTGAAACTTGAATTAAATACTCTCAATACTGCTACTGTGTCTCATATCCACAGATTTCAAAAAATAGTCCTTAAAATCTTTGATATGTCTGATAGGTCCTACAGCAAAAATAAAAGAAGATTTAAAATAATACAATTTTTTTCATATGTTCCAACTTTTCACAATCATATTGTTTGGAAGTTTAACTCAATTAGTTAATTAATTCAAGTTCTGATCAACAGAATTAACTTATTAGAAGGCAATATAAAATATAATATACAATTTTCATCATTCAACTATACTGAATTGTAGAGACTACCTATGTGGTGGAGTTATCAGCTAGACTCGTAGTTGACTACAATAGGATGCCAAAATATGTCCTGTATTAAATCCAGCAGTCAAATCATTTTTACAATTTTACAGTCAAGCAAGTATAACTTCAAAATTTATATATTTTTATATAATATGGACACACTATAGACAATTATAAACTGTCATTTGAGAATGCTGTTAATAGCAATAGTCCTAGGATTGATCCCTGTGGAACTACGGAAGGGCCTAATACGTCTCTCGATCTGTAATAATAATATAGATACTACAAATTGTTTTTAGACTTTCATATAACATTTCAAATAAAATGAGTTAACTTGCTAAAAGTGTATTAATAGACTAGATGTTTGCAGGTTCGAAGTAAGTACAACGTGACTGTCCTCTGATATATTTTTGTATAAAGTCTCTATATTACACAGGGTGTACCTAAAAATATTCTGATAAACTTTCAGTGGTGATAGTGAACACAAGACAAACATTATTTTGTTAAATCAATAGTGTCCGTAATATCGCTGTTTAAACAGAAAAAAGGAAACGCCTGTTTATTTTATTGCTAAGTAAAGAAATGAGTATTAATTTACAAAAAAAAGTTGAAAAGAGAATTAAAAAATCACATTATGTTCTTGTTGGACTTTAGAGGAATAATTATTACCTAAAGGTTTTAATTAATTTCCAACTATCTAGATCAAATATTTATTTAGAAGGAGTTTACTTCATTTACAAATAACTGAGAGTTTACAGAAATTGTTCAAAGTGTTGTCCATTGGCTTCAATGCAACACTATGGAAGATTCCTGGAATACCTTGAAGATGTGCACAAGCGAGCATTATTGTTGTGATAAGATCTTTATTACGAACAGAACCCTCGTAAATTAAAGATTTCAGATAAACAAAACAAATCTCAAGGAGGTTTAAACAAGGAGAAGATGCAGGCTATGCCATAAGACCACCTTTTGGATATAGTCCATCAAGTTGAATCTTGATATTTTTTTTCTCAAAAATTGATTAAGGGTCCAACTACTTCACATGATTTGTTTTTGAGATATATAAAGTTTTAAAGTGTACTCCAAATAAATAAATAAAATACTAAAATTGTAAAATATAAAGTTCAAAGTATCCAGTTCCAATAAATTATTTATTTAAGGTAAGGTGAGGACAGATGGACCCGTAGGAGAGATGGACCACTTGCGATATCTCGCAAGGCATGACGCCAATGCGTGCTTGACCTTGCTACATACAAGCACCCGCGTCAGTTGACAACAAGGTACACTGCAGTTGTGTTGTTTCTGTGTTCTTCGTGATGTTATTAACAAAAATCGTTTTGCGACGTATGCAAAATTATTTGGGTGAGGTATATTTGTTGAGAGAGTAAATTTTAGGTAAGTTTCAGTGACAATTTTAGATGTTTGGTAGACGCGTACGTATTCTGGTATAATCCTAACCTTAAAAAAAATGCGTTTGAATATTCCGTTGCTCAATAATTCCTCGGTCCGTCTCTCCTCCCAAGTGGAGGATATATGGACCGGCAAAGTGAAGGAGAGATGGACCTAGTATTTAATTGTTACAGAAAATGCCGAACGTGTACATTCGCAAAATAAATGCCCCAGCAAGGGGCCCTTGGACTGCCGAAAACCTAACATTTGCCATCAACGCTGTAACCTCGGGTAAAATGGGCGTAAACGAAGCAGCGAGGTCATTTGACATAGCAAAAACAACTCTAAAAAGACAATTAGCTACAAAGTGCATAATATGTAACCGCTGGTTACATGAGGAATGTACGACCTTCCAGAATACGGTGTCAGAGCTGCAGAACCCGTAGCGCAAAAAAGAATAGAAAGAATATGTGAGGTCCGTTCTCTCCTGACCCTGGTGGTCCATCTCTCCTGCATTGGATAGGAGAGACGGACCAATTTGAACTTTTTGTTTTTAATTTTTTGTCAAATTATAATTTTGTGTTTCGTTATTTAAGCTGTAGCAGAAGAAACTACTAAGTTTATATTCATGTTCCCCGTTTTGAATGTATTTTTATGTTCGTTAATAAAGAAGTTATTATCAGTTTTTTAAAAGGTGGTCCAACTATCCTCACCTTACCCTTCTTATTTTATGATTTTATTTATTAATTATATGAGCAAATGTGACTTGTAGGTAAGAAACTAAAAGATATAGAGCTCTGACAAAAGGCTTTGTCAGCTGACCATCTACATCCTTAAAATAGATTTGCTCTGACTTTGTACTTTGAGACCTATATTCTTTAAAAACCTATCTTGAAAGCATTGGTTGATACCTACCTACTTTGATTTAATTTAATTTTACACGTATAGGTACTTGGTTTTTCAGTAGATTAAAGGTTCGCAGTTAATTTTGGATTAAGTTTTTCAAAATGCCAAAAAAGTTATTTTCAATGGAACACTATAGAACCTTTTCATTTGATATGTTACAATTTATTTGTCTCGTATATCAAAAAATATAATCAGCAAACTTCTATTTGTTAATTCATTCGTTTGTGAAATTCCAAGTAAATAAATTAAGAGTTATTTTTAATATAGGCTTAAAAAGTGGTATATAAGAATACTCCTATGGGATAAATGAAATAAAAGAAAATGATACATATTTAATATTTTTACATTTATTATTATAATTACAATTAAAAAAATACAAATATACAGATTAAATATCTTGCGATACATGTAAAATACACCAAATTTACAATACATTTCTCGTTGGTCCCAGTATGTACAATTTAAACTAAATAAAAAACAAAAAATGACTAATCGGACGCTTCTTGCGTAAAA
Organism: Pogonocherus hispidulus; assembly: GCA_963924545.1. Lineage (NCBI taxonomy): Eukaryota > Metazoa > Arthropoda > Insecta > Coleoptera > Cerambycidae > Pogonocherus > Pogonocherus hispidulus. Next base: position 41,221,052 of record OZ004698.1, on the reverse strand, counting down.
ATTTAAGATAGTAAATTGGTAACCATGTTTGACTAAAATTAACAGAGGTGGCGGTTTTGTATTCATTGTGGAACAAAATTTGATTTCACCCCTCAAAGACGCCTCTGAAAATATACTACAAAATTAAAATTATGGCTTACAGTTTGAACAGTTCTTTACAAGTTGTACAAAAAATAATTTACAATTTACATCTAGAACTAACTCTAAGTAAGGTAACTAAAACACGCAACATTGCACTTAAAACATAATAAACCATGTTTGTAGGAACACAACAGCTTCATTACTCTAAAAATATCTTGCGGGAGTGGATAAATTATTAGTTTCTTGTCTTAATTTTAGGTTAAAGTGGTGCAGGTTTTTATAAGATAATCAATGTGCACACTTAAATTAAACAATATCTCTAAATTACGTAGAACTTCTATTAAAAAAGGAACAAATCGTTGTTAAATACTGATTTAGACTTAAATGAGAGATCACACTATTTTTAAAATAACAAAAATATATTATTTATGAATTCTCATAAAGAATAATATACCTATGTTGGATAATATTTCGTATAAATTTTCGTTTAAGAAAATTTTTGTAACAAATACATGCCGGTAATTCAATCACTGCAAAAATATAGTACTAGTTTTAAACACAATACGTCTTCTATCTCTACCCATGAGTTATTTGGATATTTGCCAAAGAACTACTAAGGATCATCTTATTACAATACTGAGTCTGTTGATGTCCTGCTTATAATTACAAAAATGCATTTCATATTGAAACCCCATTTGCTGACGTCATTGTACACATGCTAAAGCATTATGTGGACGAAAATATTTATTATATTGACAATAATACAACAACCTACAACTCAACTAATAGAACACCTGCTCCAATACAGCACTGTACAATGTTGTAAACAAACCAGTTTGCACACATGTAAACTTTCTGTGTTTTAACAACACCCTGTGTATATATTTCTATAGATTCAATTCCTTATTCTCAAATAAAGTTAGTAATGCTTGTTTTCGAGATACAGTTGTTAAATATCTTTCTTTATATGGGAATTATGCCAAAATGCTAACTAAGAGATAAATTTTTAATGAAATTATCAAATTTCTGCCGTTGCCGTTGCAATTAAATGTTGTGGGGTGCATATTGCACGCAAAGTTGTTGTTTTCGACTTATCTTAAAAATAATAGGGTTGTTCCTTTTCGTACCTAGGACTATGGGTAACCAGGAAAATTAAAAACTTTATTGAACCATAATATTTGATAATTTCATTAATAATGTATCTCTTAGTTAACTTTTTGGGTTAATTCCTATGTAAAGAAAGATATAAACGGTGAAATAAGCCAATAAACAAGTTTAAAAATATACTGTAAAAAACAGTTGTTAAAGTTTAGGTTAAATGACTTATTTTACTTTTACCTCTATGTGAGAACTTCCAATATTGAATTTTTTATAAAAATATACATGGAAAGATAAATGTAGCTACATGCCAACATTTTATATGTAGCATGTGGCTAACATTGTACATTCATAGTAAAAACTATTACACTTTCTCGTTATGTATAAATAAACGTAACAGTTACGTAAGAGAGAAGAAAATTCACCTGACTGTTGAAGATATAACTGTTAATCTAAATTCCAGATTAGAGACAAAAAACACGTATACTGTAAAGGTGCGGGATTTTTTCCCGATCGCAGCTGATACGTCTTAAGCCAACTCTGATCTGATAGAGAGCAAATTACACATACGTCTTTTTAACCAGATTAAATCCTATGCATGGCGTAGGAACGGGTTACGTCCCACCAGAATCTGATAGATCTCGAATTAAAGTTATTTAATCCGGTTTGCTCTTATCTACTGTAAAATCATATTTTGCATTCGCCTACGAAGACTGATCTCGGCAGACATGTGTTGTTATCTCACATTTGCTCATCAGTGGCCCATCCCTCGCAGGTAGGGCCTTTTCCAACAATGGTCGATGTCATATCGAATGGAAGAAGAAAATTATGATATGTACAAGCAGTTTAGTAGATTAGAAGGAAAAGTTAGTTAATAATTAAAACTATTAAGAGGTGCAAGATATAGAAAAGAAGAAAAGGAAATAAAATATACAAACGGAGAGGAAGGTGTACACAGAGGAAAGATATTGAAAGTTAAAAAATATATCAATATACACAAAAGTAGAAGCATATATATTGGAAGAATAAAGATAGCTCGAAAGATCTAGGAAATAAAATGGGAATAGGAACAGGTACAGATCAGTTGAAAACAGATACGTTTCCTAAATAAGGAAATATGCTTAATAAAAAAGAGAACAGAGCCAAGAGGGAAATGGTTCAGACTTAGTGATATCAGTGAAAGGAGGAGGAGGACGCAGAAGTTCAGAGTTAATGATATCAGTGAACTTATACTTACCACTGCCGAGAGAGTAAAACGGAAGAAGAGTTGTTATAGTAGAAGATAAGAAGAATAAAGTTATGATAAAAATAAAACCAGATTCAGTGAAAAATCGGTTAAAAGAATTTCAGATTGACGAAAAGAGATAATTTAAGAAATGAGTCAAGCTAAAGCAGTGAGTATGCATATAAGAAAAAATAGCGTTATAGCAGGTAGAATAGAAGTGGTGACAAATAATTGAAACAAGAGAAATGAATGTAATCGCTAAGGTGAAGCAAAGGCGTAATTTACTTGATTCAAATAAAAATTAAAATAGAATAGAAAACAGTATAAAATGAAAGAAAGAGGAAAGGAGGAATAGGGAAATTGCTAAGATAAAATGGAAGGGCAGCTGATTAAAGAGAAGAAAGAAATGACGAACAGAACAGAACACGGGAGAACAGAAACTCAGAATAGATGGAAATAGACAAATGGAAAGGAAAAGGAAAAGAGAGTGAATAGATGGAAAATAAGATAAAGAACAAAAAAGGGAGTTCAACATTTGATCTGATGGTAAAATTAAATCTTTTATAAATAAATAGCACAGAAAGAAATGAAGATCAAGAGGAAGACAAAGAATAGGGTAAAAGTAGAAATCAATGAAATAAGAAAGGGAATATGAAGAAAATAGTATAATTTCAAGGTCGGAAAGTAAAAGAAAATGATAAAGGCAAAGTATATGGAAGGTATCAGTAAAGTCAAATAGAAATAGTACAGTTTTTCAAGAAATGTTTAAATAGTGGCAGACAAGGGGAAAAGGAAAAGAAGATATATGAAGATTCAACAATTAACAAACGAGAATAAATAACTAATTCAAAAAACAAAAGATAGATAGTTGTGCATCTTAGTAAAAAGGAAAGTAAAAGAAAAAGCAAAACCTATAAGTCCAGGACTTTTAATTTTATTAGTACAATAATTACGCCGCTAGTTGCAAGGTTCAACATTTGATCTGATGGTAAAATTAAAGCCTTTATAGGTAAATAGCACAGCAAGAAAAGAAGATCAAGAGGAAGACAAAGAATAGAGTAAAAGTAGAAATCAATGGATGAAGAAAGCGATTATGAAGAAAATAATAAAGGCAAAGTATATGGAAGGTATCAGTAAAGTCAAATAGAAATAGTACAGTTTTTCAAGAAATGTTTAAATAGTGTCTTTCTTATCGTAAAGATTTAAAAGTACATATATTAAAAAAAATAAGGCGCCGCCTTTGATTAAAAGAAAGAATAACTTAATCCCGTCAGCTTACAAGTTGTGAAAAATTAATGTTAGACGAAGAAGTTAAGAGGATTTCAAGATTACACGACAATATAAAAGAAAATATATATTAATAATAATAATCTCTGTGTAATATAATGACAGACATTCGCTTACAGTACCTTCTTGATCTAGCGCTTTTATAAAGTGCCACTAGTACACGCCTTCCCTTTAGGCGCTCTCATGAACTAATATCCGCTGAGCGGTATTCTTCTTATCTACCTTAGGTGTAATATAAAGATATCGCCCGTTCCGCCATTGGTTGCAATATTGGATTCAGGCGTTTAATATAATCTTTATCGTAGGTATACACTATTTCCTGTATTACAGTTTCAGTTTTAAGATTTTTATGCGGTTTGAATTCGAAGCTTCATATTTTCTACCCTAGATCAACAGTTAGTTCCATAATACACTCGCCATATTCTTTCAGGTGAATGGTTGTGTTTAAGATGAGGAAGATATTATTACTATCGCTAAACATACTTGTTGTTAGCGTGTAGTGTAAGTAGTGTCTATGGATAAAAGTTTGAAAAAACAATTGATAAATGAGTAGAAAAGCCTCGCGCCTGACATTGAACTATAATAATTGTAAAAGGCCAAAATGTCGGTAATCGCATATTTATGTAAATTTTCGCGAAGTAAGGTTATTAAACCAATTTAAATTAGTCATTATCTCTGAAAATAATACAATTAGCATATATTAGCAGAAAGTGCTATACTTAGATTAGTATTGGAACAATATAATTTAATAGGTGTTATCTAAGAGACATTTTAACAAATGATTCTCTCCAACTACTGGACGTAAATGTATACTCAACACATTAACTATTTCAAGGACAACTATTGCTTGGTTTATAAAGTTTGAAACAAATAATTTTTTTAGAGGCATTTGCTGTGTTTATAGGTTGGGTTCCATTAATGATAGAGTGAAGATATTATCATTCGCAAGCTACAATTGCGTGCTATATAAGTAGATATATCATAATTTCGCAAAGTAGAAATATATATTACGTAATGAAAACAAGACAATGATGCTATTGTATTCTAATTACAGATAATATTACAATTACAATTTTTTTCAGAAGAAAGAACTTATTCTTTAAGAAAATAGGCAAGGAAAGATAATTCGAAGAAAAAGGAAAATATTCACATAAGAAAGGACGTGAGCCAGTTTATTAAATTTCTCGTAGATATAGTAGTGAACTTATTTGTAGCTCAGCTCTATGGTTCATTTATAATTATGATGAGTATATGTTTACTGTAATTCAGAAACCTTTTACAGTGTTTATATGCACATGCGTAACTTTATGAATCTATCAGCGTTTATTTATTTATTTTTTTTTTATTTTTAGGCGATTAAAGATAACTGAACCAAAGTTTAATAATTTTTGTTTCCACATCCAAACTAGTTCTAATGAATGTACTAGAAAAATTACATGTTATAGTAAGCCACTATAATTCATGAAGATAAAAGAAGATAAAGAGATAGAAGAAGATAAAACATATTTAAAATTAAAAGTATGCAAATAAATTATACAGCAAAACTGAAAGGAAGAAGTGAGATAAAAAAATTAAGGAGTAAGAATAATTTTAAATTTAAATTTGATTGTATAATAAATTAATAAAGAAAGGAAATATTGTTAGCAGCGTAGCAGAGATTAGTTATATATAGGTAGAGATATAGGTTATATAGAGTATATAAGATATAGACAGAGTGAGTCAACGAAAAGTTTCATTCTTGATTATCTGTCAAAGAATGTTAGGAGTGAAAGGTAAGTGAAAAACTATTTGAGAAAAATTAAATAGTTAAAAAGAATATAGTTAATTTAAAAAAAGCGGAAATGATGGCTAAATGTGAAAATAGTAAACAATATCTTTCTTTAGAAAACTAAAAAACAAATATAAATTTACATATTGAAAACAAGAAGAAAACATTAAAAAGCAGGAAAGAAAGAAAGAAGAAAGTGAAAGTATAAAAAGCAGAAATAAATTAGAAGGAAAATGATTGGTTAACGATAAGTAATAAAAATTTTGTCATTTGAACATTCTCCGTATGTAATTTTCTGAAAATTGATTGAAGTGAAAAATGTGAACTAAAATATACTGTATATTATTTTATTTAGTGAAAAGAAATAAGAACCTGGTAAATACTGGATACACTAAGTAATTAGCAGAAATTACGTCGAGAAGTTCTAAATATTCCAAAACAATAAAGAAAAAATCTTTTTATAGCTAAACAATTTGTTATTTGCACTATTTAAAAATCCTATTGTAACTTCATTAACTTAAGATGTTTAACACGTAATAAAAGAATTGTTATATGAGATGTGAGAATAGTACATCGCATTAAATCTATTTAACCGGCATTGTGCACATACGTAGGCATAAATGGACTGCTGTTCATATAAGAGCAACGTATCATCATCACCTCAACATAATTACTTCAAAAGAACTTGCTAATGACACTTGTATATCGGACTATTTGTTAGTTAAGTATTTGTGCTAGTTAACGACAGAATATTCTCACACTGAACGGTTTGTTTCGATATAACGAGGGTTTTTGTTCCCTACGAAACCTGGAATTAGGCTTATTATACACATAATTAGGAAGAGTATGTAATTTATGAATGGTATACTGTTATTTCACGAAATTAGAATAGGTAAGGTAGTGATTTTAGTCGTTGATTTTACGTTGTGGGAAGGATTTGTTGAAATGAACTACAAAATGCTGAATGAATAAACCTTAAAGATACAGAATTGTGAAAATATAAGCAAAGGGAAAGAAAGAGTTGCGAAATAACTTAAAAATATAGAAAAATGTAAGAAAATAAAGCTTTGAAGAAAAAACATTTTTGAAAAGCATGCAAATGAAAGAAACAATCACCAAATGTATAGAAATAGCACTGGGATTTACGTAATAAAAAAAGAAAATAGATACACATGCAAAAGAAAATAAATAATGAGGATAAGCAGAGGTAGACGTAAGTAAAGTATTTAGTAGAAAAATTATTTAGAATGTTAGATGTAGATATTAATAGGTTATAAAATAGGTAATTATGGGAAAAATTGGTAGTTATGAGAATAACTAAATGTAAAAATGTAAATATAAAAAAGTAAATGATACTGAAATATATGTATACTACAAGTTAAACAGGAAGAACAAGAAGATCAAAGTTCTAAAAGAAAAATTGAAACTGAATTTCCAAGCAACAATTACTTGGTTGGAGAGATAGATGTTAATAGGTGACATTAAGAAAATTGAAATATATCACAAATATAAATTGAAGTAACAGTAACAAATACTTAAATACTATTGACATTTATATTAAGAGAAGAAAAGAGAGATAAGAAAATATATAGTAAAAGATGTGATTAATTTCTATAGTAGTGGGCAGTGGTTAACGACATAATTGAATTGAGGAATCTTGGAAAATACAAATTGCTAATAAGGACAGGTCTGAAATTGTGCTGAAAAGAATAGTACAAGAAAAGTGAAATCAAGAAAAATGTATAAGTATGAAAAAGAAAAAGATAGTAAATAAGATAAACTAGCTACTTTCAGTTTTTAAATTTAATATTAATAACAATTGATAAACACACATATGCTATTAAAAGTGTACACACTAAATAAAGAAAAACTTTTCACCATTTTCCATGTATTATTTCCTATATCAGTCGAATTCATAACAAGGGATAATTTTTTTGCAATTCTACAGTAAGAAAAACCGTGTTTCTATAATACCTAGGCATAGTTATTAAAAAGAGATTGATCAAATTTATCAAAGAAAACATACTTCTATTAACTGATCAGATCACACTTATAAAATAGTTCGAGTTTATAACACGTTTCCAAATACTAAATTACCATATAACTAGCTCGAACTGATATTGTATAAACATATGTAATTACCACAATTAAAATAATACATCATATCTATACAGAAAATTATAAAGTAAAACTGAAAGTCGCCCATAAGAGTTAATATTAAAAATAATAAATATAAAGAATAAGAATAGTAATATAATATATGATATACAAGGAAATATTTTAACGACAAACCACCAATTACAGTATGATTGATACTATATATGTACTCCATCCAAGCAAATACGTATAGAAAACATGCAAAGGTAACTGTATTACCTCCGTAATGGATTAGTTTCCATATGCAATTCTGCATAAGAGATAACAGTTTAACCTGAACTTCCTTTGGCCTATTTGCTTTATTTGATTTTTCTGCCTCGGCTGTACCCAAGCCATCTCTGCTGGGGTCATCTTTGGTGCCTAACATTATAAAACGTAAACCTCGAGTCTCGTTCTAGAAGGAAGTGGGTGGGTTCTAACTGCGCTGAAGCCTTAAGGCCGCTTTTTAACTGACTGGGTAAATGATACGCTCCTCAGATCTTTCTCGGATAAAGCCCAGCTACTCTATGTGATGTTTACTATTAACATAGACGATGCTGGTTTTATTTCTTATTTGACACACCGGTTCGTTTTGCCTTAAACTTTCAGTGGTTGCTTCCAGTGAACGTAAACAAATTGCTGGACGCTGAAATGACGATGATTATGATGGGCAGGGAAAATAAATTGCACATGCAAATAAATACTTCATCAGCGATAAATCATGGAAGCAAGCGTAGGTGGAAGCAGAAGAAGAAGCAACAGTTAGTAAAAGGAAAATTATTACGTATATTAAGTATTAAGTCGTTGAAAGTATTATTTGATAAAATCTGACATAGAATACATATTGAATTCTATATGTATTCTATACATATTATTCTGTACGTCAGTTAAACTTAAAGTTTTGAAAACGAAAAAATTTTCGAAACGTAAATGTTTTTCAGTGATGTGTTTAATGTTATATATTGTTAATCTGCTTTTTAGGGTGAAATTTCTTGATTAGGCAAAGATATTTTTCAAAAAACCAACCTTTGACTGATCCGTCGGCGCAGAGGTTAATTATTATCTTGTGGTGTTAGTATGAGATGAGAAGAGTATGAGACGATATTTTTTTATTACGGTTACAATAAATACCAATTAGGTTAGAATAGAAGAAGTATGAGATGGTATAAGATCTGCACAGAGAATAGTACAAGAGTGAGGAAAATAGTGAAATATGAAAATTATGGGATGTTAAGAGCAAAACATACAAGAGATGAAAATTTTTGCGTGGAAAACAGTGTTTGTTGAAATAAAAAATAGGTACATGCAAAATTATCTAAATGGTTTTCTTTATATTTAGTATGTACACTTTTAATAACATATCCACATACGATATAACATCAAACCTTAATAAGTGACGTTGAAATTGAAATATTTATCCATTGTTCTAGACGGCCATTAGTAACAAGCCATTTCTAATCTGATCTTATCAACGGAAATAACAAAATGCATATAGATAAATGAAAATAAACTAACATGATTTTTTAAGAGAAGAAAAGCTTATAAACCAAAATTAAATACTATACAGGTGAATAACTTATCTATACACTTCAGTTAGTTTACATATTGAATAATAATTTTCAAGAAAGTTAAGATGAGGTAAGAGGTAAAGCCGGAATGTCAAAGAATCTAAAGTTGACATAATTTTGTACTTGCTCTCATAATTTAGTTGGCTTTTTTAACATATGTATCGTATATCTAGCATCTAATATGCAGTTTAATATTTTAGTTGGAATGCCAATCGTGTGGGATATAAAATTGATATAGGTGCTAGAGAAACAAAACCATCACTGTGAAGTATGTCTGATATCCGTTCCCATCCAGATATATATCTGTCTGATGCTTCTTTACCAATAACTTGTTCTAGCGAAAAAAGTAGAACGGATTTTTAAGATTAAATTTTATTACATTGCAATTCTTCATTTGGAAAAGGTATGATAAGTGACAGCAATAATGGAGAAGAAAAATTGTATTTGTTTTATTTATTGCTTAATGCTGTAAATATCTAAGTTTTTTGTTTAAATACAATACAGTGCTTTGTTAATACGAATATCGAGGTGTATGCACTGAAAAATATGATTCATTTCAAGTACTGTTTAAACTTTTTCTGACATGGTATAAAAAATATATGCCATGCACCTAAATCAATAGTAATTATAATTTAATCAATTACTGAATATTAAAACTAAAATATACGTTTATTTTACATATGCAAATTCTTTATATATACGTTAACAAAGGTTCGTATAAGCTTCTTATTCCAAATCAATTATAGCAGCAGAAGTTTGTATTTCTATCATAGATTATTTTCCATACCTGTTAAATATAGTTTAATTGTATAGAATATTTTATTTCTGAACCCCTCTTGTACGAAATGAATTTCAGAAGACCTTCTCTTCTCTCTCAGACTAATGTTGTGGTTTAAACCATTTTTTCGTTTTCAAATAGATTACATTTCAATTAATTTCTCAAGACCGAACACGGAGATATGAGCTTGTCCGATATAGTTTCGATTTTTTTGAAGTCAAGGAAGTGTTCCTCAGAAAAAGAAGTGGAGTATGCCCATATAGAGCATAATAAGCAGAGCTGTAAGTCGCAGTAGTTAATTACATACGGAATTGTACGTCCAACATCTAATTATCCTTAAACGAATCTGATTAGATGTGACAACGTACTACAAATTACTCGGAATGGAATATATTAAAGTAAATCGTTTATTAGCTCTCTTCGAATGCTTTACTTTTTTCCGTTTTATATCATCTAATAAAAATCACTTTCCAGTTATTATACGCTTGGTCAAGTCACTTTCTTCGATGGTATTGGGATTGAATAAGGTTTTTTGTTACGAGGCGAGCATACATTTTTCTAGAGGAGAGCTATAAGCCAACAGGAAATAGTAAACAGAGACAAAAAATTTAATTAAAAGAAGGTATCGCCCCAGTTTATAACAATACAGTAGATTAACTTTTGCACTGTACCAGTAAATTGGCTATTATAAATAAAAATGTACGTGACTTGCCGCGCAAGTTACTATCACTCTTCATTTCTATTTCAATTTTCGAAAAAACCGGAGCATATATTTCACACTTCAGTCATCATTATTATCCATCAAGATCTAGTAACAACTATACGCTTTTGTCAACTTTTTTCCGATGCGTGATTTTCTAATGGCCAGGAGAAATTACGACGAAAGAAATTCGAAGCGAAAGTAACTTTTCACAAGAAAACAACTGCAATTTAAGTTTGTTGTGACTAGTTTTTCTGTTACCTTCTCATTGTCTTTTATTGGGCATTAAACTGCCTTTAAAGCCTCATAAATTTAATCAGTCAATCATACTGGAGCTAACTGGAGGACTTTTTGCACTTGTCATCAAATGTGTTACATAACTAACTAGTAACTAATGAAATACAATTCAGAATTATTAAAATTGACGTTTCTGTACATATAAAATGCTTGAGTTTCGATATTCTTTGCATGACTTCGCATGTCAACTTTGTATATTTTTTTACAGTATGCTATCTTGAGATATTTTTTAAATGATGTACTCCATATCTTGTTATTCATTACAATCATATCAGTTTAAAAAATGTAACACCTGACTGATAATAGATTAAAGCTGGAATATATTTAATAATATTCCGTTTAATGTCTACAGTAGAAGTTGGTAGGGTATATACAATTAGGAAGAAAATTTAAATTTAGAAAAGACACACCAATAGTCACAGTATAGACAATCATATAAGTCCTATATTATTTCATCATACTGTGACATACTTTCATATAATTGACTTCTAGCATTATACCACGAGTTATGGAAATCAAAAATATATCAAAAGTATCATTTTTATAATAAAACCACACAGTCCTGTGTTTAATTTTGGGATATTTATATCCAAAATATGATATGAGGATAAAAAGGTCAAAATAGATTTCAAAGAAAGTAAAAATGAAGTAATTCTGATCAGTGTTGGCTTAAAATCGTTCAAAATTATAATTAATTTTAAATATTTTGTAAGTCTCTTACTAAAATAGAATAAAAACCTTCCACTACAATAATAACTCAGGTATAGTGATAGTGTACTATTTTGCAGTGACCAAATTTGTATGTATTAAAAGAGGTAAATGCTCTCTCCTTATGTGTTTGCAGCTAAAAAAGACAATATAATGTAAAAGTTACAACTTACAGGAGCTATTATTAATAATAATTTTCCTGTAATCTTTTAGTAAAGCTGCTTCTCATTTTTTTTTAGTTTGATATACGTCTGTGAACAAGATTGTATTCTGTGTAACCATATCTATAAGTATCAGGACTGTCAGTAACATCTTTGTTTAGAATTAGTTATCTATAAGCGTACCAGCAAACATTTTAAATACATTAAATTTATTTTATTAAATTATTCTTTTCCGTGGTTCTCTATAGTACTTTCAAGTACTTTCATATGAGATTCCTTTAATAAAATTTAGACTTTTGTGTAAAATATCTTATATTTTTTCATGGCCATGACTTTCAACTTATCAGTTAATTATCATAGCCAAATTTATCCTGCAGGGCAACTTTTAGAAAACTCAACTTTGTAATTGATTTTTTATATACTAAAATTGTTTTGATTCATATCGATAATGAATTTATAACCACCTTAACATCTAAGTCACAATTCCACATATCACAATTTGTTACCTGGATCAAGTAATGTTATTATTATTATTACTAATGTCTTCGCTTTCTTGCTTCATCAACTCTTCAGTACATTTTCCCTTACAGTCGTTGTCTTCTTCTTTATTGGAGGTCTCAGAGCTGGTGGAAGACCTCGAAGAATAATTGTCTTTGTCAGAAAAGTACGACGAGTCCCTCTTGGCATCCTCGGGTGACACGGGCTTGTCTTGGCCAGGTTTCGTTGACTCGAACAGTTTAGGCAGAGTTATAGGGAAGTTTGGTAATTGCTTTGGAGGTTGCAAGTGCTGCAACAGTCTTCCATCTGTTACTTTTCCCATAAATGATCTGATTTCCTCAAAGTAAGACTCTTCACTTAAATTTCGAGAAGTTAGGTTTCTCCTTTGTAAGTTTCTTTCATCTAAAATCGTCGGACCGTCAGCTTCATGTTTCTTTAGATGCCTATCTAGATTAGTCTGTTGTCCAAAACATCTTTCGCACAAAGGACATTTAAACGGTTTCTCCTTGTTGTGAATATTCCTAACGTGTCTCTGTAAGTTGCTAGATATACTAAAAGATCGCTCACAGTATCTACATTTGTAAGGTTGTTCACCAGTATGTGTCCTTAAATGTCTAGTCAGGTTTGCAGATCTGGGGAAAACTTTTCCACAAAATTTACAAGCATAACGATCTTTAATTTTGCCTCCCGCAGGATCGTAGACCTTTGGTGTTTGAGGAGTTGGTGGGTTCCTTAACATATCAAAGGGAACCTGATTCACAGGTGGACTTAACATCGAAGGGCTGAGGAAGGGATATCTCTGAGGATAACCCGGAGGTGAATTAGGGTAAGGTAAAGGTAATCTCGGTAAGTTTTCTCCTTTCTGAGCACGATACATAGCTTCTAGCATCATCGGATGGATTGGTTGAGGAGGAAACAGCATGCCTGGATAACCAGGTAACTGCGGATTAAACGTTTTTGGTAAGTTATTGTTGTTATTATTATTATTGTTATTGTTGTTACTACTATTCTGAACAGGACTGTTCCTATCTTCCACTATCACATCGTCTTTGTCACTACTAACACTAGCCGTGGGCGATATCAGATTTCTATTTTCGTCTTCTACCTGCCTCCTCCTGATCATCAAGGATAATTTCTTATGCTCTACTCTAAGGTCTAATGGTTGATCATCGCCGTCTTGTGGACCTGGGGGAGGTCGACCAGCCGGGGACATGTGGGGGCCTGGGGACCTGGTATTTCGGGATAGATCAAAGGGCATTTCATCACCGGGCGGTACCCTGATGGAGAGTGGGTACACGGCAGCTTGTTTCGGGGAACTGTGGCCTCCGGAAGCCACCAGCATCTTGCGAGGAGAAGAGTCTTTTTCGCGCATTGTGAGAGGGATAGTGAGAGGCAGAGGGGGCAAGTAGCGGAGCCAGGATAGGCCCGTATCCACCACACTCATGGGAAGTCTGAATGGTTGATCTGAAACAAAGAAAGAAACTTATTAGTTGATGAACGAATTTATCTTGTTATAGTTAAAGAACATTTGATATACATTCAAGCACTTGTAGTTGTTTCAAGGGAAAGGTGAATAATATACAAAACGATAAAGCAAAGCTCTTTGTTAACTTCAATAGAAAATATTTTCAGGAAATAAAATCAATATTCTCTACAATATTATTAGATATAAAATTTGCATATAAGTTGAGAGTAATTCAGAACAATTTTTATTTATAATTGCCATTATTTTAACTTTGTGTCAGTAGAAAATTCTGCACTTCTGACTGTGAGGTTGTATTCAAGAAATATAATAATAACAGGTATATATGTGTTTCTGTTGCGTAACAGTAGTCGGTATTAGCGTTCATAATTAATACATATTGGCGATGCTGACCTTTAATTAATAAGATATTTCTCCTTAAAAGATAAAAATTGATACACTGGACATGGTTTCCATGGGAAGTAGAAATTGATTTAATTAGCTGCATGTTTAATTGCCACATTAATGGCGCCGTAAGTGGAGAAGTGTTCCACTTTGTAGAAGTATCGTCGCACACATAAATATTGATGTTCGATTATATTATATTTCATAGAATAGGATCGTATTTTAATCTACGTCTTTCTTGTCAATCGTATTTCAATCGTATCTTTCACACTGCATGTGAAACGTATTTAATACTATTTTTGGAAGTATTTTATTTCTTGTGCATAAAATATTCATATTGGCTTCCTTTTTTAACCTTTTGAAAATATAAATTTGCTTAGTTTTGCCTAATCTAAAATAAAATTCTCCCTGGAAAATCAAATCGTTCTACATCTCTACAAATCTATCTACATCTGGAGATGATTAAAACTGAGTTTTAATCATCTCCAGATATGCCAACTTGGTTGGCGAAACGCACGTCGAGTGCAGTATAGTGTTTTGGTGTTATATGGAAAACTACAGTGATATCTTCACACCAAAGGTTCCAACCCCCTTCTAGTTATTACTAAATAAGGTGTTTTATATTTTGGATATAATTTTAGATGTCCCGAAATTAGTGTGCAATATTTTGCCAGTATTTCTACAATGTTTAAAAAGGGGACTTTTTCTTCATATAAAGATGGGTAGAAAAATACTTCTTTAAAATTTCAAAATCGATTTTATATTAAAACGGTTCATTTTATCGATGTTCAACATCGTTCAGCAGTGCCTTTTTTACGTGGAAAAACTAAAAATTTCATATTTAGTGACAAAACCAGGGAAAAGTTACGTACAAAAAAGTTACTACATCACGTGTTATGGCATTTAGGTAGATAATTGAAGCGATTTAGCTCGATAATGATGCGTTCTATCGATAGGGACCAAGTGTATCTTTTTAAAATATTGAAATTTCATATTTCCTAATCAAAAGCTGAAAAAGCTAAAGCACAAAAAAGTTGGGGTAATATTTACTCCTTTCCCCCCCCCACCCCCCGGTTGGTACGAATGTGATCCAAATTTTGACGTTTTATTTACAGCAGCGGATTCAGCATAGAAGACTTAGGCAGGATACCAAATTTGATAAATTTATGTCAACTGGCTTCGGAGTTATTTCAAAAAAAATCGGCACTATAGATTAAAGTGCTGATAGTCCCCTTTGGAAGCTTTTTTCGACCCATGTTTATATGAAGAAAAAGTCCCCTTTTTCACCACAGAAGAGGCTGACTAAATATTACACTCTAATTTCGGGACACTCTGTATACAAGCAGCAATATATGTTATATAGTGTATTTTATGGTTAGTTATAATATATTCCATGGTTATGGGTTATGGTTATGACAACTAACCTCCACTTTAGACGAAAACAAGCAACACATTTGTTTTTAGTTTTTTGAACAAAATTTTGTTAGTTGACAAAATTAAATTTCGGTCAGTGTTAAATGTCTTTGGTTAACAAGAAGATAAGTATCCTTCGCATAAATATTATTTAAAACCTATATATCTATGAAACAAGACAAATAACAATGATTATCACGTTTGATAAGTTGAAAATAATTCCAATTTCAAGTATGATGTTTTGATCGATGGAAATAGAGACATTTCCGAAACGGCAACGAAAAAATATGTGTTTTATATTCAGTAATAGTTGTGTTGGTGGTAAAAATTTTAAATAATAAGTAAAAAATTATTAAAATGATATATGGCTTATTTGATCTGTTTTCTGATGTAGTTCAATTGGTACTTGCATTAGATAGTTATACGTACTTAACAGTTAGTTAGTCCATCCCTTACTTCTAAAGAAAATGAGAATTTAGAGTATAAAATCTCAAATATCTCAAAAACTGTTGGAATTAGGTATAGGGAATGCTTCATAGAATAGATAGAGTTGTGTGATACCTTGATGAAAATCATATAAAATGATTTCACTTAGAAAAATTGAGAAAACTGCGGTTAAGAATTTTGGTTCGCCCTGTATACAAGTTAAGCTATTTTGAAGGACATTATATAGAAAGTAAAACTAGACAATATAGCATAGTTAATGAAGCCAGAAATTATCTAGTATTTATTTTCTTAAAAAGGATATAGCTCAATACATTTCGATTAAGATACAAAAATGCTCATAGCTCTGTATAATACTAGGTAAACCCTATATTAGCGAATTCTGAAAATAATCCGAATTCAAATATGAAATAAAAACTATATCATTCCGTTTAAAGAAACATAAGTTTGGTACGCCTCTTGATTATAGAGCACCCTATATAACTATACTATTTTTAAAATGTGCGTCGTCTTAGGATCTATGACATCCTGAAATATTTTTTTTTTGTTTATTAAGGTATAGGAGTTATGAAACTTTGCCACTCCATTGGGCCACCCTGTATAACATTTAAAATTGTTTTTTAATCAAATAACATATAACATTGAAGTCAGCTATCAGTTTTACTATCTAATAATACTTCAAATGTATTATTTTTATTCTGAATTCGTGAAATAATACACAAAGTTATTGAATTTCATATATACCATACACTATGTAATATAATCCATACAGAGTAAGCATGACTTATTCTTACGAGTGTATCTACTTCTTAACGACTGAGATCATGTACTACACTTCATGTATTTTCGATCATAACGTCAATCGATGCGAATGTTATTAAATATCTATAGGTATGTAGTTTTTACATAACAACTTAATTTACTCATAACTTTCGCAACGCATCATGTAGAGTAGATTTCCTCTTGCGAAACTAAAACCACTTTTGACTCATTCAAACATTTTAACGTTTGATATTTAGCATCGGGATAGTATTTCATTCAGTGGATTTGTAGTAAAAGTCAGAGAAGCTCCATTCATAGCATTGGCACCATTGCGCATCCGTTGGATAAAGGTGAAGATCATATAAGAGGATATATAGGGTGAATTATGAAAATATTTAGGGACCGCAATGTTTCCAGTTATTTTGAAAAATTATTTGATGAAGCTTATATGTTTTTTCTGATAGAAATAATAGTCTGTCCCTAGTAAAACTAAAATCACTAATTATATACTGACAGACTTCATGGACTTGTTCAACAAGAAACAAATCTCAAGAACGTGAATTTTGTTAAATCATTTATTTTATTCTTGAAATGGGTTGGAACCTTTGGTGTGAAGATAACACTGATGTAATTTTCCACATAACACCAAAACACTATACTGCACTTGACGCGCATTTCGCCAACCGTCAGTTGGCAACCAACAGTTGTCATCCATTGGAGATTATTAAAACTGATGATGACTGGAGTTTTAATCATTTCCAGATGATGCCAACTTGATTGGCGAAACGCGCGTCGAGTGCAGTATAGTGTTTTGGTGTTATGTTGACAACTACGTCAGTGTCATTTATTTTAGTTTTAAGATAAATACAGTACAGGTTTTTAAGATAGTGTTATTTGGATTTTTGTTTACATCTTTCTTTATATAGGAATTAAGCCAAAAAGTTAACTAAGGGATAAGTTATTAATGAAATTATTGTTTTAAGTAAAAACTTGTTAAGTTTTATATTTCCTCGTTACCTGTTATCCTAGGTATGCAAAGGAATAACCTTATTATTTTTAAGATATGTCTCAAACAACCACTTTGCATGTAGAAATTCTTAACATAATTTTCCCCAAACATTGCTACCTTTTGAGAAATCGTAGTAAGTCATATATGCTTCTCACCATCGAAACTCAGTAGTGATGACGTGTCGGAATCCTCTCAAGAAAAACGATTCCATTTCCTGGGAAAATGCTACATTACATGTTAACATGAAAAACGGGACATACTGTATATGTTGTGGTAGTAGCGTGTCATATTATTCGTTACTTCTTACGTTCTTCTATACGTTCTTTCTTTAAAGTTCTCTGACTACTTCAGAGTTTTATGAAAGGATTTATCTCGTGAGAACCAAGATACTGTTGAAACCTTTGTAAGTGGTCCATCCTGTATTAAGTCGTTTCATTTTATGATCTTTTACGGAAACAAAGTGAGAGCTTCTATACTTTATGACTTCTCTATTAAGTTGTGCAAAATATATTTCCGCTTTGGATTTCCTAGTATTTATCACTATTTACTGGAACAGAATAGCAGAAGTGTCATTTTATCTTTATGCTATTAGAAATATGAAACTAACTTCCTTCGGCAAATAGACCATAAATATAAGATATTAATAATAATATTTAAGTATGTTAATAATTCATATTTGATTTCGCTTGCTTCCTAACAGTATTTTAAAAGCTTATTAGCAATCAGATAATAGCAATTGTTCTAAATTTGAACACATCGACTGTAATGGGGTTTCTAAGTGATTTCAAAAAGTTACAGTGATTGATTAATTTATTGAAGATTTTAATCAAACTAAATTAAGATTTTCTGACATATATTCGAAGAGTTTGAGGTCCAGAAGTGAGAAAACGAACACTAAAAATCTGGTGAATATCAGAGTTGTATAGAATAATGTTCATTTTGTATAAGCGTATGGAGCAGGAAAAGTGCTCTAAAATAATATTCTAAAAGCTCTCACAAAGGCTTAATAATAACACAGAATAAAATCTCCAGGATCTCATTGGTGAGTATTGAATTTGAATGGATTCAAATTCATCTCGTTTTAAATGTTCTTTGTATAGTAGGTATAGCAAAAAGATTCATCTCTCACAAACTTTATTAGTATCTAGTTATAGTAACTAGTTTCGCGACCTAAATGTAGTTAAGGTTTATGATTTAAAAGAAAGCAGTATAAATTTTAGTGGCAATGTCGTTCCCTATATTCATATTGTCAAAATAGACAATTTTGTTTCTTCAATAAAAAACAAAAAAAAATATTATTTTTATTTTTAGAGGACTTTCAGCCCGATACGTATGGACAGATATCCTATAATTGGTCTGTAGGATATTTGTCCATATGTATCTGACTGAAAGTCCTCTAAAAATAAAACTAATAAAAGGGAAAGAAAAAGTTTTTTTTATTGAAGAAATAAATTTTACTTTTAAACAACCCATTCACGATGAGACCTACCTCGCCGCATGCGGCGATACAAGGTCTCAAAGACATAATATCTCAATGTGAATGGTGTATCATATGCGTCACATGTATCACATAGACACAGACAGAGGACAGAGACAAAGACAGAGGGAAAGACAAAGGTAAGTCTTTGTAAGCAAATGTAAGTATTTGTCCATAATAATTTAGTATTAATAATTTAGGAGGTCCCTTTCTCATTTTGTTGCAGTTCGCGAATCAAATTCATGTGGGAAAGAGTCCTTTTAAAAAACAGAATTTGTACATTGTACAGCCCTTGTATCGTCGCATGCGGCGAGGTAGGTCTCATCGTGTATGGGGCGTTTAACAGCCAACAACATTTCCAATATCATCTAAAATAGATCTAATCATCTAAAATATCATCTAATATTTTAATCTCATTTAAAAATATCTAAATGTGTAATAATTGTTCTTCAATTTCTTTATTTCTGTGTGGAATTTTGTAATAAATGTGTACCGGTTATAAACTAGATTTCTATACCTTCAGATAAAATCAATAAAAAGGATGCGGAAGATACAATTGACAACCCACAATTATATAAGTCTTGACCCGATAAGATCTAATTCACCACAACGTCATATAAATTCCGTAACTTTTTATTGATTTCTCATTATTTGATAAAAGTACAATTAAATCTGGACGCGTTATAGTTTTTTGTGGACCATTTCCAACATCTATAGCAATGTAGTAAATAACCATTGAAGAGGTAATTTCAAGTCTTACAATGAACTCGAACTTGGGTACAAGCATTTTTCACGATGGTGTAGGGGAAATTGACGTAAAAGCATTTTATGATGTCATAGGCTTTTGATAATAATAGTTATAATGAGTATTTATCTAATTAGTTAAACTCAGAAGAAGGTTTGGTATTTATATAAACAAGTATACAATTATAATTATATGTTTGTATTTTGTTTATTTTACCAAATGGTAAATATGAAATACAGATACAGTATGGAATGCAGAAAAATAAATATCTATGATAAATGATATTTTCATCTATTCACTAGAGATTCAGTCCCGATCTATTATTGGAATGAACTAATTTATAGTACTAAACTGCAACATCTAAATACATAAATACGTGTTAAAAATATTAGTAATATGTTTAAGCGTTGAAGGCGCTGGCACTGAACCACATTACATGTGGCAACACCAACTATTCTAGAACTCTAAAATGAGGTCAATCACAGACGGTAGGAGACGAGCAACAATGGAGGATTTGAATGAGATATATTAGATTTTTAGATTAGATTTTCCAAAGGACTCGGCTACTTGGACTAGTCCACAGCGACCTAAAGGATCTATTGTGGCACTCCCAACATATTTAGAGCACCCTATCCTTTCTTTGACTCCACAACCTTGATAGGGGCTCTTCCATGTAGCTATCAGCTGTTGGTCTTCCTCCCCAAGTATTTGAAATCTCAGCATCGTCAGGCCCTTACACTGTCAGACATAATATGTGTACTGAGGTGGTTTCCTCTTCTTCTTGACAGAATCTGCAAGTTGTCTCTTCTGCCAGTCCCATTAGCCTCATGTGCCTATTGATCCTACAGTGACCTGTTAGGAGACCCACTTTATTCTGATGGCATTTTTATTCTGATCTAACGGATCTATTGTACCTGTCTCAGTTATGACAGATACCTCAGAACCCGCAGAAGGGTTCTGGTCCTATGAGGTCTTTTCCTCCCCCTTATCTTCTAGAGAAGGGGGAGCTCCTCATTACCCTGGTGTCCTTCGTTCCTAGGTACCCAGGCTAAGGTCACCATATTCTGACTTCCTAACTCTTTCAGGTTACTCAGACAGTCCCACACAAGTTTTGACGTAACCTGCGAGGACCCTATTGTCTGTATCGCCGCTTGGCTGTCGGAGAAAATGATAATCGAACGATCATCTGTTCCTCACTTTATTGCCTCGTTAGTACTTAGGGCAGCATTGTATGGCTGTCACTTCAGCCTGGAAAACAATTGCCCATTTGCATAGACTTATTGAGATTTTGATTATTGGCCTCGTCCGACAAATTCCGGCTCCAACTCCCTATTCTGCCTTGGAACCGTCCGTATACCAAACTATTTGTATTGGGGGACCATTGTTCGAGTCTTCCTTATTTGGTATTTTAATAACAGTTTTTTTGGAAGCTATACCAAGGGATCATTATGTACGTGTGCATTCCTAAAATAGGATCAACCTTCAGCTCTGCGTAGAACTGTTATAGCTGTTATAAGCTGTTAAAGCTATGATTTTGACATCATATTGGTCTATGCATCACCGACCCGGCCTCACAATGAATATGTATACATTTTTAGTGATGGCAGATCCAATAGTACCTTCATGGAATGAGATACATATGTTTATATATTTTTATAATAATTATTTTATATATAAATAAGTGTAACTATATAGTAGGTATAACTAAAACTACTGAATAATAATAAACAATCCCTCTCCCACACAAGTCGCAGTCTTTCGGGTTAATCCTTGTGATTAGAATGAGATGTAGATATGTTTTATTATTATTATTATTATTATTATTATTATTACCATTAAGTATTCGCATTATACATATATTTGTGAAGTTGTATACATATTTTTACTCCGAGTTCCCCCATATTTGATCCTCAAATGTGTATGCAGCGCGTAAACTGGATTAGAGCAGCAATTCTACTGAGTGTCCGCAAAAAGGCGCAATTAGAAGGCGTAACTGTGTTTATTGGTTCTTCATTAGATTTACAGTCCACTTCAGTTTCCTATGAAGGAGACTATAACTTAGTGCGTCTTCTTATACGGCAAACACGTCAATTAGTGTGGTGGATTCCTCCAATGTATCTAATTCCAACACGTCAAAACGGCGGTGCCCGGAGATGACGATTTGATTTTTATCAGCATTGCTACTATTAAATGAAGAATATATTTTCTATTTAAGTGAACTACAATACCACTATAAGTCTTTAATATTTAATTTATTATAACTTATTATTTGTTTAATGAATGGTATATTGGCCACAACTTCCACCAGTTTCCACTTAATTCCTTTAGAAGTCATTATTATGGATACCACTTTTTGGATTTGGATTGACAATTTAGAACGCTAATATATAATTTTAAATCTAAAAAATAAATAACTGCTGTATTTTGCCTTATATATTTATCCATGCTTAAAATATGGCTTTTTTTAAAGGTTCCTTTGACATATTTGAGTAGTTTTGAAAAGAGAAACAAACGAACGATATTTAAAATTTGGAATAATTTCACTAATATATTTAACTTAATACAATATGTTAAGTAATAATAATCTAGATGAACCAACTAATGCATAAACACTAAGACAAAACAAAATCATTATAGCAGTGTACTCCTAAAGAGTATCAAAGCTATTCTATTTTAGCAAAATTTATAGAATATAAACATAAGTATCTGTAAACTTTGATTTTAGGTAATACGGTATTCAATAGTTACTTTTCCTCAACACAACAGCCAACACACAAATAAATTGGATGTCATTCATTGAACAATTTACTTATAAAATATGATTTACATTAATGAAACCACACCCTGATAGATCAATCTGAATAAATATATACCAGTCCCACGACTTTTAAGTAAAGTACCTATTGTTATTTGAGAAGACCTATTAACCTCTTCCAGCACGGGTTGTGCAATTATAAATTTATGCAATATATAGATAAAGGTGTTTAAATCTTTAATAATATTTACATACCAAATATTACCGATTTTGTTGATAGAACCATATTAAATGGTTCTATCTATACAGTTTTTTTATTTAAGGATATTTCGCAGAGGCTGATGGTTTAGATGTGACATTTGTGTCACTTTCTTGAAATGTAATAGATTGATTTCTAAACCCAAGTATAATTTTTGCCCTGCATGAGTTACTTGCATTTATATGGTTTTCATCTAATAAGTATATAGAGTTTTGGAATTTTGACATTTTCTGCGGTACTTTGGAAGAACATACGGTGTGGAAGCCGCTCATGGAATACAATAATTATTTACGGATTAACGGGTTTAGGATCCGTTAATCCGTGTTAGGACCCGCCAATCCGTATTAGGACCCGACGATTATATTTAATCTGTCGTAGGTACATTCATCAGAGTAGGATGCGAAACAGATTCACATCATAAAATTATTTGTGACGTTATTTTAGGGATTTAAGAAAAACGCTCAAACAGATGAACTTTTAATCTAAAATGAACATTTTATAAACCAAATTTTAAATATACAGGGTGATTAATCTAAGTGCAGTACTTACAGTAAGTGACCCTTTGTTTAATGGAACACAATATACTTTTATATTTTACTGAAAGCCCTTTGATAATCTGACACACTCAATACTTATGCCTTAAGTAAATTAGTACAGGATGAACTTTTAAAATTCTTGATACCGTTATTTTCGAAAAAACGCTTAAATAGGAAAAGTGAGAAGCCTAAAATCGATATGAGTGTTCTCTTCTGAGGGTCCGACAAAATCCCTAGAAAACTTATACAGGTTTTAGGATTTAGAATTTAGGATTGGTTTAGAATTAGAATTGGTTTAGAATGGTTTACTATTGGTAGATAGAAGATTATTACAATTATTTATATTTTGACATTATTTATATGTGAAGGTGTTTATTTTTACACTTTCAGTAACATTCCTACCTTCCTAATATTTAGGACTTCTATGAAAGTATATGAAATCTGCAACTGAATGCAATATTTCATGAAATAGGAGAAAAAAAATGATTTAATTTATTTTTCTTTATTATACTGGGTCTTGATGATGTCTTGGATATGATACAATTTTGAGTAATTGTTCAAAAAGTATTATCTAGAATTATAAAATCTATGACTGACATATTTTTTTCTGAACATATAAATTCCTAGAAGTTTACAATATCACATAATGCTCAAATATCACATAATATCACATAATGCTCAAATAACAAGGTAATAGTACAATGTTGTAGTACATATTATTTATTTTAAAGGGAATGAGTGCTCTATTCTATACCACCTAATTATTTTTAAAACCTAAGCAGATAAATTTCAATTAACCTTTTTGCAAAATACCTCTGCCATTGGCTAATGGGATTAATTCATTTAATACTAAAACTAATCACGTTACCATCAAATAAGACGCGTTAATAGGCAGTTAATAATATTTTTCCACTTGTGGTTCACTAATTACGTTCACTACAAAGAAATGCCTGGAACCACCAGTGCTTAACACTGCGATTTTATAGTTTACAATTAAATTAATGTGTAAACATAAATTGCTCATTAGCATCGTTAATTACTGTACATCAAATTTGAGAACAATTAACATTTCACGCTCGCTTACTCTCTCACTTTTATACTGCCTGCATGCACACGGATTTATTGTTTGAAGGTGTGTGCAGACTTTAATAGAACTACATATCGTAACACCGTCGCGCAACAAGTTTGGACGGCACTGGGTAACAACGTAACACCCTAACTTGAGAAGTTGCAGGTTTTGCGAACACGATGACGAGGACTCCATTCACAGCCTCTGTCGCTATGCCTGCCTCAATGTCAAGAGACATAAACATCTGGGTGCAGCATTTCTCCTGCCCCAGGACATTAGAGAGCTTACACTAGAACGGGTGTTGGTCTATGCGCTTAGCAGGGGTCTCTTCCAATAGCTCTCGACTAGCGGCAGGCACAATGGGTCGAAAGGCATGAGTGCTGCGGGTAACCGCGCTGCCTTCCAACAACAACACCTTACTTAGTAACATCAAGGCGTCCCATCCGTTGTCAATATTTCGCTGCGGCATCAAAGAAATGACACTCACTGATGTTGCACCACCTGTTTACATGTCTGGACAAGTCTGCGTAACAATCGCGATTTATTTTCCGTTTTATTTCTATATCCGGAATTGTTTGGTATGGAGTGGACGGAAGAATCTACCATTGATTTTATAAACAGTTATCGCAATAAAGAAAGTTTGTGGGATACATAAAATCCGAGATATTATAATAAAATAAACTTCTCCAAGAATGGCAATATTAATTGTTCTGAGATGGAACGACAGTATGTTCTGCCTATAGGATACGCAACGATGTATTGACACGCATAAACTGTTGACACACCGTTGAGCGGTGGTATCACTCTACGAAGTTCTGTTGCATGTCTGTACGTACCTTTATGTTTGATATACGAGTACTTCACACAAACTGTTTGTGTCTCAATAAGCATTTATACGATTGAACTGATCCCGCTGATACTTTTTGACAGGAAGGTGAGAATATGATTTTCCCAAATTGTTATGACAATTGGCCGTGTATAAAAAATTCTTGTATAAAATGTGCTGGATTTTTATGTACCATTTAAACAGAATACAGAAAGCGATAGTAAAAACTTAACATTCTATTAATAAAAAACGTATCTGTAACAATGTTCAGTAAAAGTAAAGACTTACTATAGATTCAGGTATACTGAAATATCCTACATCTACATGACATGATGAAGATGCATTAGAATCTGTAACAGATCGAACTACTTTTAGTACAAGTGTGATACCTGGAGATAAAGTTACAAAAGTATTATCATTCTAATTTCACTGAATTTTAGTGCATATACATATAATAGATTTCCTACACTCTTACTTTTCGCGATATTCCCAAAATATCCCCACTTCTACCGAGGTCCATGTATGGCATAAAAATTAAACAAATTAGTAGAAATATTCAGTGATATTCATTTTTTACCAGTCACTAAAAAGTAAAAGTTCGCTTTCGCACGTTATTTCTGCTTGAACCAATAATCCATTTGAAACTTTTAAGTTTTAACTGATTTTTGCTATGTACAAGCAGTATTGAAACGTTTTCTTTGAATTACTACTGTTATAGAATTATCATTTACGTTATATTATTGAGTATTTAGTGTACATCTGACTTTTCTCATTTTTACTGCAAGAAAAAGAGCAAGGCACTAGACTGAAGTCTTACGTTGATTAACTGTTTTATTGTATATATCTACGATTGCATGACCACAACAAAAAGGTTCTCACGTGATTCTCGTAAATTATATACTCAAAATCTGCATTTTATCTGGTGTTCCTTTTTTGACACTCTTGGGTCGGAGAAGGGGCGGTATATTATAAATCAATAGGCCACATTAAAGGCTTATAATTTATTTAGACCTAGAACCGCGGAACTTACAAGATTAAAAGTCTATCAATGCCTCAATAGATGTGTAAAATCCACTAATTTACGTTCCGTGTTTGGGTAAGAGAAATATTAAACTGTTTAAAGTTATTTTTCACAATTGGTATACAACGATTCATAATATTGAAGGAGTTCTACAAGGGTCAAGACACCGCATTCAGAGAGGCAGGCAACGCCCTGGACTAAGCAAGTCCTCACGTAGCGTACTGCAAGACGCGCACTTTTTCCTCCGCGATTGTAGCAGCAGTCCTGGTTTCAGGTGTTGCATGTATTTATTAAAGAACCATTAACGTGTTTAAATGGTTGAGCGTATTATCTTCGGATCTGTCGGTGGTACGTGCGTCTAACGGGGAACCGACAATTTGTCTATGTAGGTCTAGAGGAGTCACGACTGCAACTACACTGAGAGAACGAATTATTTGTATAGAAGAACACGATAAAACGAAATACTATATTCCGTTATGTTATTATATTATATTTCTATAATTTGAAAATAAATGAAATTCTCAGTTCTAATCCATGTGATAATGATTGTGATAATGATTTTTTCAAATCAATAATAACTGCTCTTAAAAATCTTTGCAGAACGTTTATCAATGCATCCGAAATAGGTTTAAAGATAATTAAAATTTCGGAGTCTTCAAATATGTAAGTTAATACTATAATAGGTAACAAAATCTTAACTTATACAGTGTGACCGAAAAATACTAGCTACTAGCTACTAGTAGCTAGTAGCTAGTAGCTAGTAGCTAAAATATATAAAATTCGGTTTTTTTATTTTTTCAGCATCAATAGTACCGAAGGCAACAATGAAATGAAAAGGTAAATAAGTGACACTGTTTAGCAAGAATTTTCATCTACAAATAAACTTTATATGATTTGATGAATATACCTATAATAGTACTAGTTATAGATACAAAATATATTAGGAAAGATATTGGAAAATATTCACTACCATGATAGGAAGTCTTTGTCAGCCATATAAATAAACCGTAGTTTGTAAACTAGTAAGTTTTCACATTTATTTATTATTTTAAGGTTATTGAATATATTTTGCCCAATTCTTATAAATATACCTGCTGATATCATTTTATCACCACAGGGTTGACCACCACACTTTACCACCACAGAGTGGTAAGATGTCGGTGACCAAAGTGGTGTTATACTTGTTGAAGTATAAAAAAATAAGTATAAAACTCTATTGTTTTAAATAGCCTATTTAAAAATTAGGAATTCAATCATTACGTCATCCATTGTCCGTTATGTATTTTCAAAGTTTTCAGTTAAGTTTTTAATCTTTAAATCTTTAATCAGTTTGGTTAATCGGTATTCAACTTTGGGGTTGTGCCAGAAATAGTAATATTAAAACCATTCAGACTTTCCAGAACAAAGTGCTGCGTAACATAATAGTCGTTCCATGGTACATATGCAACTCCGACTTGCATCGAGACCTTAACATCCCAATGGTTAAAGATGAGATCAAAAGGTTTGCTGGCCGACATGAGGCCAGACTTCACCTCCACATCAATGCAGAAGCTCTTCAGCTGCTGGACAACCAACATCTTGTTCGAAGATTGAAGAGACCCAAACCATTTGAGCCGGTATAGTGTGCTGTGTAAAAGCAGGACATAGTGCGCCAGTGAAATTGTTAGAAGAAAACAATCTAAAGGACGTTAATAGTTTAGTTAATAAATGTTTAGTTTGTAAGATTATTAGAAGAAAATTAATGGTTGGTCATCAGACCAGTTTTAATAGAAGTAAGATTCTCCAACAAAGAATTTTAATATAAAAAAAAAGTTTTTAATCTAATAGTTTAGTTTGTGGGAATCTTGGTTTCAAGAATATCTTTAAGATGGTCCTGCTCTCTATAGTTCAGTCAAGTGGTCACAAACTAGCTTGCTGGTATACTATACTTAGTGAACGCTTTTTGAAGAGCAGACTCAATGGAATAAAGAAGTGGAATGGAATTGGATTCAATGGAAATTTCCTTGTAAAACAATTTTAATTATATTCTTCTACATTAAATATTGTTCTTTACATGGAATAACGTTGGAATCTTATTGAATTTTATTTTATACAAATATACTATTCTTTCAGTGCATCTGTTTGCTTGCCTCTAGCTGGAGCTAGTGGGTGCATGACAGGGCTATTTATCGACAACTTCCGTGTGTTACACATAGATCGGATTCTCTTAGGGCGGTGTCCTTCTTTACTGCTCTCCGCTTACAAGTTTTATCGGCTGCACTCGTGTTTACTGTTATCACTAACATTTTCGTTGGAGTTCAGGAAGTAATCTGCTGTAGAAGATAAATATACAAGAGTAATTTTTAACTCCTTATTCATGGACTATATGCCGTACAAGAGAACAATATCTCTTACGTAGGAATTTATTTAGTAGCGACTATTTGCTCATATATCACATACATTGACGCGTACCAAAGTATTGGTTGAGTGATGACTCTAAGCACCATTTTGTAAATTAATAGTTTCTTTTCATCATTTCAGATATTTGGATCATATAGACTGCAGAACTATGTAGATTCTCTTGGATGTTTTTCCTTGATCCACTAAAGCGTGGATCAAGGAAAATGACTCAATCATTGAAGGATCAATGTCGTCATCGTATCGTGATCGACGGCTGAATGTTGTCGTTTTTTAATGCTATCATTCCGAATATCATCAGCAGAAACCGTTAAAGAATTTTTTAATACCGTCGTATTAAAGTAGATATATTTATCACATTATGTTACTAAAAACCATATATTATGGCAAATATACCTTTTGTTTTTCCTTCACATGTGAACAAGTGATTTCCAAAACCGCACATTTCCAGTGTGGATTTCCAAAACAAACTAATCCACTAACCACTCTGTTACACTATGTTACCGAACTCTTAACATATTGAACTTAATTTGCACTTTGTATTTATAAAAGCTATTAAAACGACAACAATAATATATCCAATAGATACTAAGCAAAACACTTAAAAAATTGGACAATGCGTAACCTGTAAAAATTTTTGACAGTTGTCAGTTGTTAGAAAAGTACCGTTTATCAAATCCCAACAGTAGTCTGTGGGGCGATTGAGACAGACAGTCCCAGACAGCCTCAGACAGGCATCTTGAGAAAAAACACCACGTTATTCTGAAAAACGTTTCGTTATCCTGAAAAACGTCACGTTATCTTGAAAAACGTCTCGTTATCCTGAAAAACGTCTCGTTATCCTGAAAAACGTCTCGTTATCCTGAAAAACGTCAAGTTTTTTAGGATAACGTGACGGTCTTTTTCAGGATGCCGGGTGAGGCTGTCTGGGACTGATTTCTTAAGTGTTGCCAACGCTGGTAATTGGGGAGAACCACTGAAACGACAATGACACAGACAAGAATTATCGCGGGTAACGTGATTTAGCCTATATAATAATGTTTCAGCAATAGCGAACGCATCCAGTTTTCTTTATAGTGAGACGGCATTTGTTTGCCAGGACGTGGCTATAGGCGTATTGCACAGAAGATGCAAATTCAACCGTATGCGTGTGATGCTCTTCCTCTAGCTGTATTGGCAATAACGTGAACACAGTAATAAAGGTATAACAAGATTCCTAGCTACCTATTTATATAAATAGTTCTTTTTACTTTACCGGCAACGTATTTCTTAGAACGAATCCAATTTATCAATAGTAAAAAATAATTACATCTTGAAAGATGTTTCATCGCGCAGCACTTTGTGAAATATTCTTTCAAATTATACAAAAGTAATATTAATAGTTCTTTTATGTTGATAGGCATCATGGAGCTCATCCAATTTCGAAATAAAAATTAAAATTGCTTTATCAATACCGTTGAATATTTTTCGTATTACAATAATTGACTGTTAATTTAACCGCACCCGAAATATTTATTAGATTCACGTTGGTATAATAGTAGTAATTGCTTCAATTGATTGAGGATGGCTTTTGTTACTTTCTAGAGTTTACTTTTACAAAGTTATGAGATGTGATATATTAGAAGTAAAATCTGTTAGTGGTCTATTTGTTACAAATTTAATGATTTGTGGAACTGTCATTATTAGGTAAAAATTGTACATAAAATATCGTCTTTTTTGTGGTTTAACCGCAAAATAACTTAAAATCTTTAAAAAGCATTAAATATTGTTATTACTTCCCTTCTTTAAGGTAAAAGTTGTGGATTTGATGAACAGCAAGAGAGGGAAAACTAAACTAATTGTTGTTACTTTGTAGTGAAGCTAAACGAAAAAAATACGATGAAAGTTATTTACTTATATCGAATGTTATATTTGCATAGATTTTAATATAGGGTTCAGAACCCAAGTAATACCAAATTGCATTAAAAAAAATTAAAAATGCATCGGCCGGGAATCGAACCCGGGCCGCCCGCGTGGCAGGCGAGCATTCTACCACTGAACCACCGATGCTGATTCTAATATTGTGAATATATTTGTTTATAATAACGTTAACCTCTTAACTATTTTCTATTACAATATCGAATAAATTAATTTGAGGCTAATATTCCTTTAACTTTTATTTAATGGACGGTGTTGAATTTGATTTTGACATGTGGCATCTTTCACCTGGAATGATGAATACCATATGCTTTTAAATTAAAGAAAATTGTGATGCCAGCGACTCCGATATACTTAGAACAGGTATTTTCTGATTAAAAGTTTATAGGCACCTAATTTTCAAGAAAGGTGCATATAGTTAAGGGTATTCACAAAATATATACATATTATGAAGGTGAGGCGAAAACAGGTACCTACTTAATCCTTGCTTATAAACAGCCCATCTAGTAGGTAGGTAGGTACCTACTGCAATCTAATGCTAAGTTCTTATTCTCATTTCTCAATATTCACCTCTCAATATTTCAAAAACAGTTGAGGATAGGTATAGGACATCCTACATGAAATATGTTTAAAATTTCACGTAGAGTTCAAAATTGCAATAATATACAGTGTTCCACTTAAAATAACAAAGATGACATTAACTTCCGGTATAACCGGAAGCGTTAGGTGGACACCATTACCTATTTTAGTTGAGAAGGGCATGCCCGAAAACACTATTGCCAAAATTTTCAAATTTAAAATTGAAGTAGTCTCTGAAATATGTCTAATGTCTCCTCACCGTGGGACATCCTGTATTTTGAAGAACATCCTACTCTATCGCTTCGCGATGCTGAACGTAATTCAGGTATGTCTCGTAGTACAATTCATAATATTATATGAAAGCATCAATATGATCCCTACAAGAAATTATCAGTCCAAATAATTTTTGAAGCTGAAAATCAGCGAGTGGAGTTTTGTGTTACTTATATTTTAAATCGATATAACATGAATCATAATATTTTAAAATATATCTTATGGACTGATAATTCCAGTTTTAATACTGCTGGGTTGGGATACATAATAAAAAGAATACCCATATTTGGTCTTCTGTAAAACCACACACTACAAGAGAAGTTCAATATCAGGCTAGACAGTCTGTTGGTGTGTGGTGTGGTATTGTAGACCCTACAGTTGTTGGTCCAGTTTTTTATAATGGCGCACTGACAGGTGATAGATATCTAGGTTTTTTACATAAAGAAATTGAAGCTATGATAGAAGAGACTGTTCCTTTGAATATAATTAATAACATTATATAGCAACAAGACGGGGCACCTGTCCATAATACCATAGACGTTTGAAATTTTTTAAATGACAACTATCCACAATGGATAGAGGCAAATAAGACTATGTTATGGCTTCCAAGAAGTCCTGATCTTACACCTCTTGGCACATTCTGTTGGGGTCAACAAGTCAAAAGTATATGAGCACCGATCAAACTCGGTTGAAGAACTCAAGGTTCGTCACCCTGTATATCACTGGTCTTAAATTAGATGGAGGTATTCAATATTGATCTTCAAGTATAAAGAACACAACAAAATATTCAAGTTAATCTAATTTTTACGGACATAGTTACTCTACTAATTTAGTATTGAAAACAACCGTTTGAGGCTACAGGAAGCAGATAAGGCTAAGTTTGACATGAAACCTATTATCAAACTTCCACCATCCATATCCAGTGTAGAAAATCGAGGTGCTCTCATATGCAAGTGTAACAAATTGATTTCCTGACGTTTTTATATTCGATAGCACGCCTAAATCAGGCTGAACGTAAAAGCTACTAACTTATAGAGTACCTACGCCTATCACTTTTATTAGCTTTGTTTTCCTAATACGATCTCTACTGAAAGGGAATTTAGCATCACTAACAGACGGCATGCCTGCTACTATTACAAATTTAGGGTTTATGTGGGTAATATATTTCTTCCTGAATACGTGAAAAAGGTTGAAGTAAATTTTCCGTCAGTTTCATACGTTTAAATTAGATTAATAGGCACATATTTGCATATAAAAATATTCTGATTTACAGGTTTGGAAAACTGTAGAAGATCTAGTATATGATAATATGCATAAACCGAATAACATTTTCAACTAAATTAATAAAAAGAAAATATTATTTAAACCGTTTACACGTTTATGTATAGGCACTCAATAAAAAACCCAAGATATATTTTATTAGTAAAATTATCCATTTCAATGAAGTTTTAATTTCTTTTGTTTCTCTTTGGATCTATAATCTAAATAAAAAAATAAATAACCTAACCATTTAAAAGAATATGTCTAAGTTTCAGGTCTACATATGGTGATGTATCCCAAATATTGAATACAACGACTATATTATCTCAATATAATCTCAAATTATTCTTTTTTAGTATACTTATTTTTCATTTTAATAATATTATCATCATCATTTTAAATATAACAATATAAAATAAAACTTATTTTAAAAAATGTCTGTAACTTACTTGTAACTTATTTGCGGTGGAGGTGTATGATTCATTGTACTTTATTGTGGGATTACACCTCAGGTAAAATAATAAAAGGCAGGAAACCGGATGAAAATGTAGTGTCAATGTCAACCTGATAATTTTTTATCACGCAAACTTCTACTAACGACGAGTTGAGGAACGAGTTCGAACGTTTAAAACAAAGCTTGTTAAGTCTCTAAATTCTTTAATATCTTTTACTTTTTTTTATAATTTTTTTGTTTAGACATTTTTTGAAATATCATTAGTAGTATTTCAAAATTTTACATGAAACCAAGTAACCACTGATGAAATTTAGTTAATTTGGGACATATTTATTTGTATTGTATATTATATAGTGGGTTTTGATCCTAACACTTTCAATCTTTATCTTGAAATTTCTGGTTTCCTGTTTTATATTATTTTACAGGTAGTGTAATCCCAAAGGAAACTACAATGCACTATTTTAAAATATTAGATATACTCGTAGTTGCATTTCTGTCAGCCTAATGTAAAACACGTTTCTACTTATGGCGTATTTAGGCATATGTAGGTATAATTATACAAAATAGTCAGATTGTAGATCATTTAGATCTTTTAATAATTTGCCTGATTTGCTTTATTTCATTTTCTTAATTCAATAACTATGAACAAATATGTAAACATGGAAGTAATTCATGGAACACATAACTATAATCACTTTTACGTAAAAAATGCTTAGGTATAAACAATTTGAACTATTTACAACTATTACTATAATAATAATAATAATAATAATAATAATAATAATAATAATAATAATAATAATAATAAATGGACTTTATTGAAAGAAATTAATAATACAATTACAATTCAAACGAGTAATATAATATGTTATCTACTACTATTAGAACTATTAACTAAATTGCATATTTGGTATATTCTCCGTATTAGTTTTAATATTACTCGTAATCTTGTAATATCATATCAATTAAATAATATGCAGTTACACACACTATTACACCACCACAGTAAAAATATATCAACTTACAGTTGGTAGGTATTGATTCCAACAACATGTTTTCAATGGTAATAAACTATTAAACACCTTCAACACTCTTACTTCTTTTTTGATCTCACTGAAACGCTGGAGTTCTCACTAATGATTAAGAGGAATGCTAGTAAAAATTATTACAATTTCAAATGAACTTTCACTTTACCAAAACATCATTTATTTAGCAAAAGTAAAAATATATAATTTTCTATTAACACGATTTCTTCCAGCTTTTTTTTTGGACAACTTGCTCGAGATCTGTGCAGCTTTTTATTCTTACTTTCCCCTGTGTTAAAATGAAATCGATATTTCTAGAGGTAGATATAATACAAGTGGATAAAATAGAATGTAAATAATCATAACTTACTTCCTCTACATAATGTCCTCTACGACAATATGATGTCGATATAAGAATAGATTTTGTAAATAAATTATTATGTATATGTTCCGTTTTCCACCACATGTGTAATAATGTAATAGGATAGATAATTTTTATTTGTTTTATATATTAATTTTTTCTATAGTATTGCAATACAAATACCTATAACCCTAAAATTTATTTGAAGGAGGTACCGAAAACAACTACTCCACGGTCAATGTGGTCCGACGGGCATTGCATTACTCCGACATCTCCATAGGAGTCGACACATCCTTCATAGAGACCAATCACCAGTTTCGCGCTTATTATGCGCTCATCAGAGTGCTATAGGTAGTGGACTCGATGAACGATGTTTGCCTAATGTTCATCATAAATGTTGATAATGGTGAGAAACACACCATAGTGCCCTCTTTGGGTCTTTGCTACTATCTGTCTGACAGTTATTGTCAAATTGGCAAACAGATAACAAATAAATAAGAAGGATTGTCTACCTCAAGGACAATAGAGGTCACTCTAATGGCGCCTGCGGAAAAGCAGGTCGTTATGTGTCTGTCAGTTTGACAATAATTGTCAGACATATAGTAGCAAAGACCCAAAGAAAGCCCTATGGTGTGTTTCTCACAACCACTAACATAACCCTAAAATTTAACACAAAATACTCAACCAAATGAAATTTGGATTTTAGCGAAAATCAGAGTTTTACACATTTTAGAGTGCGCAATAAAAACTCCATAGCTAAAAATACACATAGCGTAATTATATCTATCAATATCATATATGTCATATCGTATAGATTATATATAGAAGATTAGGTATATATTAGTAAAGGGTTCTTGGATAAAACGTAAATGCTTACTACGTATAAGGATATCAATTAGCGTGTAATAATAAAGACCTTGAGATTACGGGTAGTATTTTTAATACTACTTAATACTACTATTTTTATGTGAATTTTTTATGAGTTTTTGATAGTAATATACTAAAATCGTACTAAACTAATTAACATGTTTTATTTAGTGACAGAAGTTGGTGCATAAAACCAATTTTAATAAAAGTTTTAAAAGAAAAATATTTAATATTGTTAAGATAACCAATTACTTCCATAATTTATTAAGATGAAAGGTAAAATAAAGTAGGTATTGTTCGATATATTTTTATGATCTTTTATTGATATGACATTTTTAAAAGTTTTTTTAAAAATAAAACTTCTGGTTTTTTTAATCATGACTAATTAGGTAGAAACAACGTGAGATATGATGTGTCTCTTTTCCATCAGTTTGAACCATCCAGCAAAATAGTTTGTTTTTGCAATTCGAGTATCCTCGAAAAGATTGTAAGAGGGAAGGGGTCTTTGATTTTTGAAAGCAGACAAACTAATGAGCTTACCCTTACTTGGGTAAAGCCCAACTCACTTATTCTAAATTAACACATGAAATGGTGAACTCTACATTTGTGAAAGTTTATTATAACAATGATGTGCGGAATCGCCTATGCAGCTAATAACTGTCACCAGCTTTTACCAGAATCAATTACAAACCAGTCAGAAGGAATGTAAAAAACAGTCTAGTTTTGAAAAATGCAAATGGTTCAGACTACTAATAATAATATCTCTACCCCTCACTCTAATCACAAGTATTATCTCGAAAGTCTGAAGCTTGTGTAGTGGAGGGGGCGGCATATTATTATTTTAACTGGTGCATGACTTTCCATGAGTAGCATAGAAACATATGCAAAATAACATGACTTTCGCTCATAGATGTCATTATCATCCCTGAATTAGTAGGGGTAAGATCGAGCCTAAATTAGAACAGATAATTTTTTATTTGTCAATAATAAATTTGTCTTGCTAGGACTGGTTTTCTTCATTTTAGGTGGTGCTGCTATTGAAGGAACTAAAACAGCAGTGAGATGTAGCTGATGTGCCTATAATATACTAGCATCATTCTGAATTCTGGTGGTGTTTCGTATGTCGTGCTCACCGACGGACACATAATATATAAGTAAAACGGCATCTTTGATGCTACCACGTTATTACTTAAAGCCATCTCTCGAGAGGAACGTGCTCGCGTCAATGGCTCTAT
This sequence comes from Pogonocherus hispidulus, assembly GCA_963924545.1. Classification (NCBI taxonomy): domain Eukaryota; kingdom Metazoa; phylum Arthropoda; class Insecta; order Coleoptera; family Cerambycidae; genus Pogonocherus; species Pogonocherus hispidulus. The sequence goes on along the minus strand of OZ004698.1, from coordinate 41,184,196 downwards.
TCCGAGAGATAGAATAATGTGGAGTCCATATGGCAGTGAGGACATGTAAACCCGGTGTTTCCGAGTCACTATAGTGTTGTTATCTGGCGCATTATGTCTTTTCTGTCACGTCGCGGAGATATGTTCGCGCCGCGGAACTTTATTTTATATTGTGAACCGCTAAATCTTTGATAATAACGGAAAAGTCCTGGGAACAACTGGAACAGATAACATTTTATTGTTTCTTCACACTCGGCTGGTGCAACGGTGCCCCGGCAGGAAATTTTTGTCTGAACTGGATTTACATACTAATGGTTGTGCTGGTTCTCAGGTGGGATACATGCACGTAATGATTTTTTCGAGAACTTGTAATTGAGTGCTGCTTCCGCTGCAGGTGGAAGATGATAGATGGATGCAGCCAGTACAGTTTTCTTTATTGGCTATACGGGAAACCGTAGAACAGTTGCGAATTATACCATAAATTTTCGTTAGTGGTATCACTGAACATGAAATCTATGAAATGGATGACGGCAATGAAGAAGGTAAAATAAAGCCAAATTCTTAGCTATTGACTTTAGAGTAATGTCACAGCATTTTAAATATACCGCGTGATGTTTCAAAGCTTCATAATTAATTAAAGCATTTATAATTTTTTACAATAATAATAATAATAAGAATCATGCTTTCGGAACTGAAGATACCTGCATACAGATCTTCTAGCCGGAAGAATGCAGAAGGCGGTCATTCTGGCTTCATTACGTCTACTAGGGGCACACGATCCCCGGACTCAGTAGTTATTCACCCCTCGGACGTGGGAAATAGCTACTGATAACAACCATCGACCGACCCTGAGAATCAGAGCCAAGAAACCGGTCAATTGGATTAATAATAATAATAATTATAATAATAATAATAATCTTATCCGGCTTATCTGAAAGGCTGACCTTTGCTTATCATGTGGAGGTTCCTGATGTCAACTGCAAGGCCTGCCATAGGATGCCGGAGACAATTATGCATCTGCTCTCCGCTTGTTCCGCATATGCAGTCTCAGCTCATATCCATAGACATAACACGGCTTTACGAGTGCCTTACTACTTTCTACGGCACTCGTACGACATAGACAAACCGCCAGTTCTGCGTTACACATTCTTCCATTTCGAGTTTTGTCGTAAAGCTTATGAGAGATACACGCATTTCATATATAAAAAAAGAATTCACCGCAGCATACACTAAATAGAACACCCTGTAAGTATATCGAAAGGTAATTTTTAATTCTGAACAAAAATATATGAAAATCTTTTATCAATATTACCTCCATCTGCCTTAATTAAGGTATTATTTAAATATTCGTATAAGGTATTATTCCTTCTCGTTCGTCCTCTAAAATATCCACCTTGTATATGTAAAATTCATTTATTGAAGTGAGTTACCTGTTCAGGTAAGCGCATGCCACCTGTGCTGATTCAATTATAAGGTGTAACGCGTTCCTCACAAGCGCGGGCTAAAATAATGAATCGCAAATTAATTAATTTTACTACAACGCGAACTAATTTAAAAGCAATTTTTTGCTTCTCAGCCTCCCGCTTTCTATCCGCATTATTACTTACGCTAACGATATAATCGCGCAGGTGAAAAACAAAAGCAAATGAATGAGAAACAAGTTCCACGATCAAATTTCCTAGTGCATAAACCAAAGTCTAGTAGGCTGTGGTAGCACCGCTAACTTAATAGATGTGGCGCTCCTATCGATGCCCGTCGTCCCATTAACTATTGCGGTGTACGTGATTGCCGCCAGCGGCCCTTTGGCGGATCTTGAGCTTCTTAAAATAAATTACACTTTGTGAAAAATGTATGCGGGAAGAAATAACTGCATGCAAGTTTTCTGGAATCTGAAAAAGGTATGAGAGAATAGTCGAAGGGAAATGTACGGAAGAGAAAAGAGTGAAATAACGAAATCATACCTAGACAGATGCCAACAAATGCACCAGAATCAAGCCCAGTGTCGAGGGGATTTAAAATAAAAATGGAATTGGAACGAAGAAGAATAATATTGTTGTTGACGTTCTGGGCCATGACAATGAAGAAATAAAACTGAATATTAAGAGGTGTAAACGCCAAAGTAAAGTAGGAGCTCTGAATAGTAATTGAGACTGATATTAAAATCAGCAGAGTGGTAGATACCGTGGTTTTATTAATAGGAACTAAAGATGACCAACGCACCCTAACAATATGGCAAAAAGAATTGACAAAAATTAATAAGAATACTAATAGAAATAGAAAAATTATTAGTAAGTAAGTATAGTAAATTAAAATACATTACAAAGGAAGGAAAAGAATAAAATAACAGGTACTAAGCTTTACTACTACATCATAATACTGCAGAAGACTGCTTAAATAATAAATAAACAGAGTATTTGTAATATAAGCTCAATAATACTTAGTGGATCTCAATCATTTTGGCAACAAGGTGACAGCAATTTGTGTGGTAACAATTTGTTGGTCAGCTCTTTGTGAAAATCTGGCCAACTATCTGTATTTGTACGTCGCCACGTCACATCAAATGCTTCAAATTTAATTCAGATGCCCCAAGGCATTTATTAAGAAATAATGTAATGCCTAACAAATAACACCAGATTTCTCTGTATTGTAACATTGTCAAAACAATGTTAATTAACAATATAATACAAGCTTCTATAACCAGTAACATGCCTTTTTCAAACAGATAGCAACATTTTTATTAATTTATATTGTTTAAAAACGACTGCAACAATGCTTTTGATCACATTAATTTATCATTTGAAAATTAATTGACACCTATTCTATATTTACTGTAAACGTAACCACGCCAGTTATTCTTCACTGTCAACAAAAGATATCCTTAGTATTTTTATGTGTTTTTAGGTGATGTCACTTGGCCGATGATATAAATAACATAATTACGTAATAAGAGCAATGCGTGACATTCCAGCATAATCTCAATCATGCCCGTCGTGAAACTCTAGCAAAGGTTTATCACTAAATACTATAAAGGTATATACCTAGTGCTTTCGTAAAGTAGCGGATAAATTCGTTATTTTATCAATAACCAATTTTACAAAAAATATATGACGTATACATAGCAGTGTATAGTTAAATTTTCTTCAGTTTAGATAATTAGAATTTAAACCAGAAACAGCAGGAAATTTATTTCTTGTGTTGTAACACGATTCAAAAAATAATCACGCCGTAGTGCCCTCTTTGTCCCTCCAAGTATTGTCAAGTTGACAGATAGATAACGACCTGCTTTTCTGCGGGCGCCATTATAGCAGTGACCTCTATTGCCTTTGAGGAAGACAATCCTATTTATTTATTTGAATGAGATGCCGTAAACGACTACTTCACGGTGTATGTTGTTGTTGGAAGGCGGCGCGGTTACCCGCAGCACTCAGGTCTTCGACCCATTGCGCCTGCCGCTAGTCGAGAGCTATTGGAAGAGACCCGTGCTATGCGCATAGGCCAACACCCGTTCTAGAGGAAGCTCTCTAACATTCTGGGGCAGGATAAATTCTGCACCCAGATGTTAGTGTCTCTTCACCATGAGGAAGCTACAGAGGATGTGAATGGAGTCCTCGTCATCGTATCCGCAAAACCTGAACCTTCTAGTTTCACTAAGGCAGATAGTGTTAAGGTGCTTGTTGAGATGTCCGTGACCTGTCAGCAGTCCTGTGACAATCCCTATGCTGTTACGACTTAGCGCAAGTATAAATCGAGTTGCGTTCGACGTAAGCCCTTCAATTAAGAGCCTGGATTGTCGCAGCCCAGACCCGTTCGACCATTCTTCCTCTAATATTTTCATGATCCAGTTTTCAATAGACCTTGTTACATAATTAGGTGGAAGCCCGAGAACTGGTTCGGGCCCGGTAAACTGTATACTTGAGCCTCTTTTAGCCAGTGCATCGGCCTCCTCATTTCCTGTTATGTTGTGCTGACCCGGTACCCAGGTCAATTTTACCTGGTTGTTCTGTCCTAATTGAGCCAGACCATTAATACACTCTAGGACCGCCCTGGAGGTGATCCTGTAGGAGATCAAGGCATGTAAAACCGCCCGACTGTCAGTGCATATCTGTATATGCTGAATAGAATATCTCCTTTTGAGATTGTCTTGAACAGATGCAGAGATAGCAAACACTTCTGCCTAAAAGACCGTGACATACTTTTCCAAGGAGAAGAATAGTCTTGGGCGCACGCCTTGGACACCCGCCCCTGAGCCCTGGTCTGTCTTGGACCCATCCGCAAACCAAACGAGCCCATTCGAGACCTGAGCATCAGGTCCGGTATCTCCGGTATCCGGTATACGGTGTCTTTACTGTGAAACATATAAGGAACACATAAGTGGGAGGTATCCGTCACTGAGTGCGTCCAGCAGACTGCCTCCTCCCACAAGTTCCTCAAGAATACTTGTGTGACCACCATCGTGGCTTTTACTTAGCCATCACTTGACCCCAGTGCTTGACCCTATAAGGGTCAAGCACTGGGGTCAAGTGGTTGGGTCAAGCACAAGCAGTGGGGCAATAGAACACATAAGTATTGACAGTAAAAAGAAATTGGAGATTTCTTGTCTTGCGTCACTTGCAAAAAGCTCCTGTATATTATATGTCTTGTCACCTTATGTCTTTATGTTCGTATAACTTCATCTAGGTACATTTAGATAACTAATTTATTGAAAGTTGCCACTTTAAAATTACTTACTACAGTTGATTATCTATTATCCCCGAGGCTATTACGTGGATAATAATAATCCAAGAAATATATTTAAATTGCAAATATTTTGCCGACCGACACATTTAAATAATGCATTATTATAATTGATGTATCATTTCCTTTAATAGGCGTAGTATTAGTGTTACAAAACGAATAAATTAAGACTAGCCTGAAAGAAACAGAAAAGAATCACCGAGGAATTCGAATCTTGCGACAAAATTGGTTTTATTTGCTCTAATTCATCCAGCGGCCGGTGTTAGTGAAGTATTCGCTACGCTTGGGGCAAAGAAAGTCTCATGTCCTGCCACTCTAATAATCATTTGATAAACTGCGATCTCTGTAAAATAATGACATCTCAGTCGATGCTTCACGTGCCAAAGACTGCAAGCCAGGCTGACCGTTAAATACCTTTCACTCTCACCAAGAGGGGGTGGAGGTAAACCATTATTCATTTGTCAGTATGGCCCTGTCATTTTAATGGTGTACAAGTAGGCTGTGAGATTTTATTGATTGATATTAAATTGTTTGTTTCAGCTTAATTGGAATTTATATAATCGATTGTTTTTTTCATACCGATTTCACCCAATCAGACGGCTGTGTTTAGTTATATTGTGCAATTTCGAATCATACAAAACAACTACACGATGTTGTACATTTTCGATGATCTAAAATACGATTATGCTGGTTCGATCAGTATTATTACTGACTCTTTAGTAATATTGATAGGGTGCTTTAGTGTGAAGATAACACTGACGTAGTTTTACACATAACACCAAAACACTATACTGCACTCGACCCGCGTTTTGCAACCAAACTGGCATCATCTGGAGATGATTGAAACTACAACCTGTCCTAACACTATACTAATGTCCTAGTAACACCTAAATTATGCTATATAAGATATCACTATTTATACTATTTTTACACTTTGCAATTTCCAAACTCTCAAATGCATCTAGCTGTCTGGAATTTGTTATATTCCTAATTAGTCTTGAAGTTGCTACTATCTATCTTATGGTTATTCTCAAACTCATGTTGGGCAACACTAAAATTATCTGTTCTACCGCATTTGAGATGAGCCATATGTTCCTTGAATCTAGTTTGAATTGATCTTCTAGTTTGTCCAACATACTTTTTATTGCAGTCTTTGCATCTAATTTTGTAAATCCCCGACTTTTCTTTAGTTTCTATTTTGTCTTTTGGATTGCCTAAAAGTTGTTGTAGTTTATTTATTAACACAGTAGCAGTATATGAAAAAATATTAGAAACGATTGTAAAGAGCAATTACTAAGAAATTGTGATAAAAATAATATAATAGTCTCAAGCCAGTCAGGATTTCGTAAACAACATTCCTGTGAATCGGTAATTTTACGTATAAGTGGTCAGTGGACCAAGGCTTTGGATGAAAATAGAGTAATTTTGGCAACATTTTTAGACTTCAGAAGAGCTTTTGAAACAATTAATAGAGAACTTTTGGCAAAAAAATTTGAAAAGATTGGGTTATGTGATCAAGTGCTTGAGTGGTTTAAGTCTTATTTGTTTAATCGCTCACTCACAAATCACTCAAAAAGTGAAATTTAGAAACACTGTGTCAGATGCAATACAAAATACTCATGGTGTACCGCAGGGTATAGTTTTAGGACCAACCCTTTTCATGTTATATGTCAATGATATGGTAAAGTATGTGAAAAAATGTGACATTAGGATGTTTGCTGATGATACTATGATTTATATAACAGGTACAAATACAGATGCAATGATCAATATAATGAATGATGAATTAAAAAATTTATACCAATGGCTTCACGACAATGACTTGTATGTTAATATTAATAAATCTAAATATATGTTTATAGGCAATAGAATAAGATTAAATATGATAAATGATGTAAATAAAGTAATAATTAATGATAGTGTTTTAGAAAGGGTTGAGGAAATAAAATATTTAGGGGTAATTATTGATCAATGTTTAAATTTTAAAAGTCATGTTAATTATATAATGAATAAAATGTCAAAAAAATGTCATTTTCTGTACAGAGTGGGGAAATCTCTTAGTATGCATACTAGGTTGCTTTTATATAAAAGTCTTGTTGCACCACATTTAGAATTTTGTACTACCATTTTGTTTAATTTAGGACAAAACCAAATCCAGCAAGTCCAGAAAATACAAAATAGGGCCATGCGAATAATATTAATGTGTAATAAATATACTCCTATTGTAACTATGTTGGAGGTATTACATTTCATGAATGTACAACAAAGAGTTACCTATAAAACATTAATTTGTATATATAAAATTAAAAATAATATATTGCCAAATTATTTGTTAAATGGTCTTAAATACGTAAGGGACATTCATAACTACCCAACAAGAAATGTAGCAAACTTTTATATTGTACCATTTAACAAAAGTAAAACTAAGAATTCAGTATTTTATAAGGGTCTACAACTGTTTAATGAATTACCAGATGACATTAAATTATGTGATAACTTTAACAAATTTAAACGAATTTTATCAGTGCATGTGTTGGGCCATTCTTGATAAAGATATAATGTGAATGAAATCTATTCGGCATTTGATATATTATTTGATTGTTTTTTATTTGCGTAACTTTTTTTTTACTGTTTACACTGTAGTTGTGTTTATTTGTAACATACTAATGTAAGTTAAATAAGAGTACTTTTGCTGTTTTTTATATGTAAAGTTTTTTGTAAATAGCTAATGCTAAATAAACGATATATTATTATTATTATTTATTTCCCGATGAATAAACCACTGACAAATGTAGTGTCGTCCAACATGCGTTTGAGAACAACCATAAGACAGATAGTAGCAATTTAAGACTAATTAGGAATGTAACAAGTTCCAGACAGCTGAATGCATTTGAGAATTTGGAAATTGTAAAAATAGTGTGTAAACTGTAAAAATCTGTTTCTTTAGGTTATTATTTTAATAACTATTTGTTAATAATTATCCGCAGTATATGAATTGGTTGTTCTTATATATTATTTGATATGTCACGTTCTTTTGAGTGGTCTTGTAAGGTTGCATAAATAATCATGTTTAGATATAGAATAGACTTATTGGAATATTTCCGTCGGCTTGAATATTTTTTTCGGCAATATTCGAGCAGTGTTCATAACAAAATACCACTGCAAGATTTATCTTTTTGTCACGATGCTCAGCTTTGAAATCACATGAATTTGAAACAATCTGTAGATTTTCTGCACGCAATTTATATGTGTACTTACTCGTATTGGATTATATAGGTAGATCATCTCACCTGCAATAAAAAAATATACTTAATAATGAAACAAAAATTACTACAAACTATGGTATAAAAACACTAATATATCTCTCTCTATTACAAAAGTTTCTACAATATTTTGATACATAATTTTTAAACGCTGATTGCTTGAAATGGTATTAATATCGCATGATGTTTTGATTCCTTGACATAGGGTTTCAGCTCATGTTTCAGTTTATACAGGCAATATTATAGAGGCAGTACATTTAAAGGGACAATACATATTTGCTGTTTCAAAATACTGCCTTCTGCATAATTCCAAGCATCGGGAAATACTCCCATGTTTTCGAATGTTTTTTTTTTGTTCATTAAAATAAATTATTTTTATTTTAAATACCTACCCATTGTCAGAAATTTATTTTTATTTATAATGTTTCAATATCTTATATATTTATTAGAAAAAGAATAAATTCCTTATTATCTCTACTACTGAATATAATAAAATTGCACAAATATTTCGGTCAATGTACACACTTGTACTGCTATATTTATTAGTAAGCTAGTAAATTGGCTTAAATCTCACGGCATAAAAAACAAGGTCACGGCAGAAAAGACATTACACACATATTCTCCCATTTTGTTCAATTTCCTTGTTACGCTTCCAAGTCTAGTCCGTTTTTCACCTTTTTATGGCGACCTAACAATTCACACCCAATAAAGGAGATCGTAAAATTGCTGTGTTGACACCACGCTGGGAGATTTGCCAGTATATACTTTTAATTTGATTGCGACGTTGTAATCACATCGTAATTATTGGTTGTAAGGCTAGAACTGACTTCATGAAACAGCCTAACGATGTCCAGGAGGCTTATTACACCTCTGCTTATGTTTTATGGAAAATTGCATGCCGTTTGTATAATGGGTGTTGGTGAGAATGTTCCCACTATGTCAAATTTTTTAATTAATATCTGTATCTGAGTATTCCTACTCAAGTTGTTTAAGTAAATTTTGTTTTTCAATCACAATTTCTATAAAGCACCTACTGAAGTTATTTAATATTTCTAACAAAAGAAGCACGACAAATAAATAAACGAATGAATGATGACTAGTAGGACTAATAAAAAACCAGTCACACATAAAATTAGTCAAATGAAAGGAACAAGTTCGTATTTCCATATTGTTCATTCTAAAAACTTATAAGTTTAACAGTTTTAAGTCAAATATTACCCACTTAGTAACCTGAAAAAGAAATTAGAAGATATATCGAACACGGAAGGTTGACCAAAACAAAATAGGCGAATTTCCAAGAAAATTTTCATTTTCATATAGCACTTCATTAGAAAAACTTTTCTTAAATAATGTGAAAACATAACTTGAACTTAAATAAACTTGAACAATTTTCGAAATTTCTATTTGGTCATGTTATCACCGCCAATGCTGCGTTCGATTTTGTCACAAAAAACATTGTTCTTAAAACGAAACGATTTAATTGTTATTAGAGTCGGCGTTCTTAATGAAACGCATATTGAATATGCCGATAATATTTCTTTGTCGTAAGTTGCCGAATAATATTTTCCAGAAATGAAGTGATCGGTCATTCAACACGCACCACATTTTAGATGATTTTACGAATTTCAATGAAAATTTACATAAGAACTATGTCTCTTCAGAGAAAATTGTTTAAATTACATAAACCAGAAAAATATTCCATCAGTGCGATGTCTGTTTCGGTTGCCTATAGACCGATTCACCTAGGTTCACACTGAATACGTTTAATTCATCTTTTTACTCCTTCATCGACAAGGAGGTGCAATCGTATCCTTAAGGTAAATGGATAATAATGGTCAATAGCTATTATATTATTGAACATATTCATTCAGAAATGCAATATATTAATTCCATTCATAAATACATCTAGAAAATAATTTTATTCTTCAACCGAAAATAAATATTTGGAGTTAAAACCAAATGTTTCCTTAAATGTCAACTACTTGCAGAAATAGACAAAAAGTATAGATTAACCAGAAAATAGTATATATGTAGCATTTTACCGGAAATTTTATTTGGTATACCATATAAAATGGAAATTATTTTTTGGAACCAAAAACTGTAATTAAAGACTCCAGGCGATTCACCTGGTATGGCTGGAAACCTCTACATTTGAAAATTGAATGAAACAACCTATATGTACAAGGTGGCCCGTTTAATATGGGCCTATACCTTATCTCAGAAACTACAAGTTCTACAGAAAAAAAAATTATATGAAATTGTTTTTTTCAAAGTTATCTTGAATTTTTTTATATTTTCAAACTTATAACCTGTTTATATACAGGGCGATGAACTAAAGTTCCTTTTTTTTAAATAGCACACCCTATATATTATTACATTCTCAGAAAGCCCTTCTAAAGACGAGTTCGATGATATATGATATGATGGCTCTTACGCCCACCGTTTTGGAGTTATTGAGAATTATCTTCAGGAAATAGCCCATATTAAAATCGTGCTAGAAAAGTTAATAATTAAGTTTTTGAGCCTTAACTTGTGCCAAGAGATTTTTAATTTTATGTACTTTATTATGTAATTACTCAATATTCAACTTATAAAAAAAATTTTACGGTGTTGCCACATTTCGAAAACCATATATTCTCACGATTTTTTCAAATGGAACACCCTGTATATTGTTCCATTTCTAGAAAGCCCTTCTATTGACAAATTCAGAGATATATGATACTCAGAATATGACCAGGATTGAAATAGTGCTAACCAAGATCCCAAATTATCATTTTGAACTCTTAATTTGCATAAAAAATCTTATTGTTGAAAAAGTCTAGCAAAGAATTTCTTTTCTGAAATTCGTCTTACGGGAAATTTTGCTCTATACTCTCTAAGAGCAAGAGCTGGACTTTTATTATTTGATAAATAACATTCTAGTATATAAACTTTTTCTTCCACACTATACATTATTATTAATAAATACTTAATATATTAACGCACTAACGACATATTCGTATGTCAAATAATTTTTCAGTTTACCCCGGTTCTCAAGGCAATGATAAATCCTATAATAATTGTGGATATTTTGTTTACAAAGGCCACTCTGACTAAACGTTAAAATATGGTCATATTTAATGAAATTGCCAAATAATAAAGACAGAGTAGGTAGGTACATCGTAGAATTACCTGTGCATCTTCAGTCACTAAATACATTTTTTCAGGGGCTTTGAAAATCAACTAGTATACAATAATCTGATATATTTCACCGAATAATATAAAATTTATGTTGAAGATTATATAGCAACCAAAATTAAATATGTGATTTTTTACTGAAACTAGTTTTATTATAAATATTAATAATGAAAATGTCCCTATACTAAAGTTACATCAATTACATCAAAGTGATAGATCATATACTACCTATATAACTTTTTTTGGTGCAAATTAGAACTCAAACACTTATTACGTAATAATAAAAGTAATTTTGTTAGTTACAATTTGAATATTGGAGGTTTCCTGAAGATAATACTCAATAACTCCGAAACTGTGGGCGTCAGACCCATCATATCATATATCATTGAACTTGTCGATAGAAGGGCTTTCTAGAAATCTAACAATATACAGGGTGTTCCATTTGAAAAAATCGTGAGAATTTATGGTTTGCGAAGTGTGGCAACACGGTCAAATTTTTTTTATAAGTTGAATATTGAATAATGACATAATAAAGTACATAAAATTAGAAATCTCTTGGCGCAAGTTAAGGCTCAAAAACTTAATTATGAATCTTTCTAGCACGATTTTAATATGGGCTATTTCCTGAAGATAATACTCAATAACTCCGAAACGGTGGACGTCAGACCCATCATATCATATATCATTGAACTCGTCTTCAGAAGAGCTTTCTGAAAATGTAATAATATATAGGGTGTGCTATTTAAAAAAAGGAACTTTAGTTCATCGCTTTGTATATAAACAGGTTATAAGTTTGAAAATATAAAAAAATTGAAGATAACTTTGAAAAAACCAATTTCATATAATTTTTTTTTCTGTAGAACTTGTAGTTTCTGAGATAAGGTATAGGCCCATATTAAACGGGCCACCTTGTACATATTTCGGTTAAGAGAAGAAAGGAGTATGCCTCTAATAGTAACGGAGATATAACCAAATGCAGTTATCGTAAGAATGTGTTAGTCGAAGATTTCCCAAAGTATTTAACGCAGTTATCCCATAGCACAGTTTTCCTTTGATGTTATTTCCCTTACTATTAGAGTCAGGTTGATCAACTTCTATATTTTCTTGAGAATGGGTTTCCCACATGTATATCTAATAATAATTTCAAAATATAAGTCAGTATTTCAATTTAAATGTTTTAAGTTCGTCCTAAAAGCATTTCCCTAAACTATCTGTCACATCTTCGAAAATAAAAAAGATATGTGCGCGAGTCATCTTCTTCAATTCCTCCCGGTATAAGAGTCATCCCAGTTTTACCCTATAAATTGTAAATAAATGGATCTATTAATATGTTATGTTATTTCGATAATGCGAGCAGCAAAAAACTAATAATTATTTAACAGGCGCCATTTCTAACTAGTTCCATTTGGTGCCTAGTAAGTAGCAATCAAATACCTTCTGAATGATATCTTCTGAGCAATTCGCTCTGTGATTTTAAATAATGAGACAGAAGCAATTGAGGAGATCTTGTTTGCATGCATAATAGTTTCCCGTTTCAAGCTGAGGCTGTCAACCCAGTTTTTGCTCATTACTTACACATACACATACCGGGTACGACTTTAAGAAACTTCTAATTATCTATGCTAAGTCCTTAGAAATGTCTTAAAAGTCGGCTGATCCGTTTTCATAATATTTAACTACATGCTACGCTCATTACTTACGCAACTCTGAATAATTGTTACACATACTCGTATCGCTTGGCTGTCGTGCACAGATACAGTGTTATTATTAAAAATTCTTGTTTTGTAATGGTAGTTATTATCGCGATAAATATTTTAGGTGAGGATAAAAGAGAAAATATAAATTATGGGACTGGTCAGCACGAAGGAATTCAAGATTTATTATCAAATATGAGAATTAACCGCTTATGTCTTTGAAGCATGTCAGTTTACGTCTATTGAAATCTATGAAATTCGCAAAAAGTTTGGAACCAACCGTTACAGAGGTAGTGGTTTAAAAATGTACACAGTGTAAAGATTATAAATTTCGATTTTATTGGATTTTTATTGTTCACTTGATTTAAGTTATTAATTTTTGTCATTGTCTATGCCAACCTAAGTTTATTCATAATATAAGATAAAAACATGACCGGGGCACTTTGAAAGTAAATTTAATTCGTAAAGTTTCGTATTTGTGAATAGTGTTTATAAAGGGTGACCCATAATGTAGTGACACATTTTGAAGTCTACTTTTGAAAAACCTATAGGTAAATAATAATATAACAAATAACTACGAATAGTAAGGGCGTCATTAAGATCATCCTCCATCTGCAAACGCCTTATTTAAATAAGGACAAATCAAGCCAAAACATCTATTCTCCTGGCTATATGACGCGCCGAGCGCTGAATTACAAAGCAAGATTTGTCGCATTTTGGCCCAAACTCTAAACACAGTTAGAATCAAAAATACAAGGATTGGATTCGGATTGCAACGAAAACTACGAGGAAATACTCAAACCACACGTCGTAGGATGCCACTAATTGCAGACCGGTTTCGACCTTTTTATGATCTCATCAGTGCAATATAAGCGAACATCCCTACGAATGCGAAGACCTGAGTATTTGGCACAATAGGTAAGCCTTGCGTACGCAAGTACTAATGTCCTAATGGCGCCACCTCTGGGTAGTTTTCGCAACACTGCGAAATTATATTGCACTGATGAGATCATAAAAAGGTCGAAACCGGTCTGCAATTAGTGGCATCCTACGATGTGTGGTCTGATGTGTGTTTTCCTCGTAGTTTTCGTTGCAATCCGAATCCTTGTATTTTTGATTCTAACTATGTTTAGATCAAAATATGGCAAATCTTGCTTATACTTCAGCGCTCAGCGCGGCATATAGCCAGGAGAATAGCTGTTTTGGCTTGATTTGTTTTAGTCCTTATTTAAATAAGGCGTTTGCAGATGGAGGATGATCTTAATGACGTCCTTACTATTCGTAGTTATTTGCTATATGCATGCCATCTGACAAGTAGTAGAACTAGTTTCTACAACCTGTTATTGTATTGGATTTACCTATAGGTAAGTTTATGGTGTTGTTTCAATAGAAAAACTCAAAAAGTTTTTTGTGTTGCAAAAAAATACAGGGTGTACCAAAGTATAAAACGATTTTAATTAAAATATGAAATTCAAGAAATTTAATAGCAAGGGAAACTAACATAATAATAATAATAATAATTACTAGCGTAATTTTTAAAATTGTGTCTATAAGATGATGACCTTCTCTTCTTGAACATTCTTCTACTCTAGACATCATATTTCGCATAACATTATGCAACATTAATGGAACAATATTCCGGATTTCTGCTCGAATATTTTCTTTTAATCCGTCGATATTATTGGTGTAAACCCTGTATTTTAAATAACCCCATAACCTAAAATCACAGGGTATTAAGTCACATGACCTTGGGGGCCACTGAGGATCACAAAATGTTGAAATCAGGCGTCCTGGAAACATTTGCATCAGGACATTCATGGATGCGCGGGCAGTATGACATGTGGCGCGTCCTGCTGAAACCACATATTTTAAGAAAAATGTCGTAACTCTTGTAGAAAAAAGTTTATAACATGTTCACATAACGTTCCGAAGTTACAGTGTTATTTTCTTCATTTTCATCCTAAAAAAAAAAAAATAAGTTTCCACAATTCCCTGTGCTGACACTGCACACCAAGCAGTAGCTTTTTGACTATGAAGAGGAGTTTGGTTCTTTGGGATTCTTTTGAGACCAGTAACGAGAGTTGTTTGTTTACATAGCCACAGATATGAAATGTGGTTCGTCAGACATAAATATATTTTCGGTTTTCTAAAATCTCTAAAAAATTGTTGGAAAAAGCAACTCTGGCTGCAAAATCGGTGTCTTTTAGCTCCTGCACAAGTTGAAGTTTCTATAGTTTTAAGCGTAAATCTTTATGCAATATTCTTTGCAGGCTAGTTCTTGAGAGTGCTAATGTTTGAGATTGTCTGTTTGCAGATCGCTTTGGACTTCTTATAAATGCAAATTCAACTCTTTCAGTATTTGCAAGAGTTCCAATTGAAATAGGCCTACCTGCATGTTTCTTCTTCGGAGCTGACGCTGTGGTTCTAAATTGATCAACCCCTTTTAAAATTGTGTTTCTATACGGAGGATTCAAATTAAGTCTTGTCGAACTGATATTGAGTAACGACAGTGGACTGGTTATTTTGTTATTTTTAAAGAAATTTTCAACAATAAAAATAAAAACGCGATTATTCATTTTTCGAAACTGGCAGTACGTTACTGTCTATTGGACAATTATAACAATTATAAATCACTATGGTTACGCTTCAAAAAAATAGTAGTGTATAGAATGTAACTTTACGTAGTTATTTTTTGACTTGAATTTTTATACTTTAGTACACCCTGTATTTTTTGTTTTTCTATCGAACAACACCAAAAACGTACCTATAGGTCTTTCAGAGGCAAAGTTATTAGACTTCATCATCTATGTATCACTACATTATGGGCCACCCATTACTTTTGCAAATTTTAATCAAAACACATGACTATAAAAAGAATAAGCTGTACTCGCATTTTGCTTTAAAAAACAGCCAAGATACATGGCTAAATACAGACCTAAAGACGAAACTATAAAAGGAATTTTATTTAATAACTGATTATTTTTTAAGTAGCTCACTTTGAACATCAGTTTCACTTTTGACATTGCAATCTTAATGTTGTAGTCGCTGACGTTGATTCGACACTTGTTTTTACAAACTTAATCTAAATTAAACATGATTACTACAAGCTAACTCTCTCTGGTTTGCATAATTCTAATCTCGGCAGGATCTTTTTCAGACCCTGAAACACTTAACAGCATAATTAAAGATGCAGAAATTTGTTTCGGTTGAATTTGTCATTGTTAAATAGTAGAAGGTGAATGTCTGTTCCGATAATTCTTTAATTTTTTCTAAAGGTGATGATACAATCATAACCTTAACAATCGATTTAGCCGAATAAAAATAGCACCTAACTGTTGTCGGTGTACTGATGAGAAGTCTTTTCAGAAGTAAATTGTATTTTGATTGTAATTCTTTATGGTTTAGCCGATGTGGTTTTTAAATTCTGCTATTACTAATGCAACCTACCTTTTGTTCAGTCTGAAAGTTTATCTAAATTCTTATCGACACAATTACGATTGTTTTCAAAAAGATCATGCATCCACTTTAAATGGTTGATAAACTTATTGGATCCACAATAGATGATTTTCCATGCAAATTGTCACAAAGCGCCAGCCCAAAAAACTACAATTAACTAAAACTAAAAACTAAATTAAATAACACGGTATTGATAGTAAAATTAATTATAGTTTCGCGGTGAATTTATATCCATTATTTTTTTTTTGTATTACCAGTTTTGTTCGAATTTGAAGTTGCCTATTTAAATAACACCTAAAGGATAACATGTACTTAATTGTTATCTGAATAATAATTGTGATTAATAAAACATAAATACTAAATAAAAAAACATAAAGCAGACAAGTATTAGCCATACTGAGAGAAAATCTTTTTTAAAACCGCTAGTAAGATATAATTTTTTGAAATTATCACTTATTTATTTTTGCTTATTATTTATTATTGAATAATCAGATCAATAATCGTTTTAGAAATTTCTTTGTGAAACGAATGTACAAAAATTTATATTATTGTACAATTTCTACAGATATTTACAGATATATACAACAGGGTAAGGGTTAACTTCCGCGACCTCCAGTCAAGTTTTTGGTAATATATTATTTTACTTACTGCAACACATAGTTTACTTATTGGAAGGAGATGCCGAAAACAACTACTCCACGGGCAATATGCCCCAACGCCAGTCGGGGCATATTGCCTGTGGAGTAGTTGTTTTCGGCATCTCCTTCCAATAATTAAGTAGGATTGTCTTCCTCAAAGACAATAGAGGTCGCTGTAATGGCATCTGCTTTCTGCAGATCGTTATCTGTCTGTCAATTAGACAATAATTGTCAGACAGGTAGTAGCAAAGACCCAAAGAGGGCACTGCAGTGTATTTCACTGTATCTCGCCACTACAAACACATAGTTTACTTATTGCAACAAATTACGATTATTAGATGATCGTTTGCCTCTACCAATATATCAAATAGCTTAGAAGTGTTCTACTGTTTATATAAGCAGATTTCCTTCATCAGTAGGACTTTTTTAATTAAAGATACCTATGTTCATTTTATGTATTTTTTTGTTTTATTTATACTTGTCACTAGATGACAATAACTCTAAATATATGTTAATATGCTTCTTAAATTGATTAACAAAACATATTCTGTGCTTGATAAATGTTTTTAAATATATTTTTTGTTGAAAAGTACTATAAATTTATTCCGTCATATTCAAACGCATTTCTTAGGCTTAAGTGTTATTTATTAATAGCAACACTTATTAGTAACAATAAATTAGGGCAAGCAAGGTTGGCCGCGGTTAATACTTGGATGGATGACCATGCAAGGAAGTCCCGAGGTGCCTGCCCGCATCTTTTAGTGGCCTGTGAATTCACAGAAGCTATGCAAACTTAGGCGAGGTTTGCGTAGAAGACGCACCATCCCTTGGATAGGATGTAAAACCGTAGATCCCTTGTCAATGAAATGATGCAAGTAAAAGATCCTTACCCTGCTATAAAAAGTAGGGGTTCCGCAAAATTTCCAGGTTGGGGGTTGCTCGTCTTTTGGCGTCGATGATTGGCCTTCGTCGCGGAAATAGACCAACGTTAAATAAACGAAATAAAAAAAACAATAAAAACGCAGTAGTGAGTTGACGAATCACAGAATCTTCTGGTAAGAATAACCAGACAACAATAAAACATATTGAAAAATCTTTAAAGAAAGATTTTTCAATATGTTTTAGATTCTTTTTCTTTAAAGAAAACATTGATCTAGTTAGAGGCAACGATTATCGGAGATTTCGCTTTTCTAGAGTATACCATAGCTAAGGCGGAAGATCTATTAAAGTATGCGAGCCGGTGGCTCAGGGCTTAGCGTCTCGATCGCTCAACCCAGAGGTCGTGGGTTCTAATTCTCATTCCACCAAACAATTATTAACTAAATTGTTTACTCGTAGATCAAGGCTTATTCGCAGGGATTGCTTGGCAACCATCTTGACGATGGCCTAGGATGGGAAGAATGTCAACTTGGTATTAATGTGAGAGATTAAAATCAGTTGATGTTTGACTTGTCCCCCTAACTAATGAGGTTTTCCAGGTTTCCCTCATTCCATCTATAATGATATACTGAATGGTGGTTAGGGCCTACCAATGTAAGTTGTTCCTGAGGCGCAAATGCGGCCCGCAAAATAATAATATGCCGCCCCCTCTCTCATACAAGTCTCAGACTTTCGGGCTAATCCTTGTGATTAGAATGAGGGGTAGAGATATTCTTATGACAAACAAAAGGAAGGGATATGTCATATGGAGAAGCTTAGTAATCAGTAATAGCTTTTCGTACTGAACCAATGTCCACAGCAGTATTTAGCACATAAAATGTGCAAAATGAAGGAATGTCATACTGTTCATATTTCCCTTGAACTAGGCTATACGGATGATGAAAGAAAACTGCGAAACATGGATTTTAGTGAGTACCGAACATTTTCATTTTGTTTACCGATGGATACTTGTCTTGCTCTTATTTCTAGAAAATATATCCATTGTTATACTTTTCTTTCTAGAACTTGTACAATAAGACGTCCTGTATAGTGTATCAGGCAAGTTCACAACATGTTTCCAAAAATGTCCTGCACGTATGCATTTGCTGATGCAAATCACAGCGTAGCTACAGTCGTATGCATCCTGTATTTCCCAAGAGTACGGGATATTTTTTGCACTGGATCCATATAACTGCCCATTGCACCGGTTAGGTGGCTGAGGCAACAGTAACAGCATATAATTATTTGGATAATAATAATGCGCTGCAAAGCTCATTTCATTATTGATTTCATGTTGGCATGCCGGTTTTTATCAAAGCCAAAATCATGAATACCCAAGACGCACGGTTAATGTTGTCATTCTCTGAAATAATAACATTTAAAGTTGGATTCCCGAATTTTAATTAACTATTTCTCAGAGATCACCGTCAAAGAATTATCCAGTCGTTTTTATTCGGCGTCAGTTCTTCACCACATATTTCAGTCGGTTAAAAAATAACATAAAACCAAACGTCATACCACAAAATAACGCAAAACTGAATTAAATTATCGTTTTATTGAACAGCAATCTCGTTAGCCACGTCGGTAAACGTTTAAAAAACGGATGACAATTGAATTTGTAAGTGGCTCGGTTAAACAATGAGGCATTTGTTCGTCGAGATGTTTGTCGCGGGTAACTAGATGGAAATGAATAGAATCCGAGCATGCCTAACTGTAAACGGTTGGGAGCCACAAATCAGCATCCGTTTACAGGCTAATGGTCAGTGGAAATGGGAGAGGACGCGTATATGTATGGAGAAAGTGCTTCCATTTACATCAAAAGGTCTCTTCATATGTTATATATCCATTTAACAATGAGAAAGTGGATTTGTTACATATGTCTACCTATAGGTACGCATATTTTATATCGGTAGCCAAGCGAATCAAGATAATATTTATGAAATTCATCCGATCACAGTATAAGCTAGGTGTCTGTGTGGTACTGACAAAATTTAATAGATTATCCATTCATTAATGGATTATGCATGTTTGATCTCTGATAATTGACTGTGAAGTCTACTCTGAATCACGCCATTTAATTTCAATGGGTCTGTTGTTGAAACTCTTTTCCAGTGAAAGACTTTCAAAGATATTATTGAAGAATACTTCTTTGTGATTGATTACAAATTCAGTGATCAGTATTGGTAACAGCAGTGTTATGTAACTAATTTTGACAACCGTTAGTACAACAAAGGTTACAATCTTTTGAATCTCTTTAAACAATGTAATTAAATCTAGAAATTTTTACTATAAACTGTCTTTTAAATATCAAATCTAAACAAGATACAGAGGTTAGTCTATGTAGGTATAACTGGGGCCATGGCTTAGGCTCCAGCAGTTGCGCTGGAAGTCCTAATAAATCTACCACCACTTCGCGTGATGTTGGAAACAGAAGCAAGAACAGCAGCGTACCGAATCAGGAATAGTAATGATTGGACAGATAGTTCCTAAAGAAGAAGACATTCCAAGATAAGATATACATCGATGTCAGAGCTTATTCTAGAGATTGCAAAATTTAACTTCCGCAACCCGTTCGAGGTTCAAATACAGAATCTCAATGAATAGGAGGCGAAGGTAAATTCTTTGGAGGCTTGAAGCCTCGTGTGGTTCACCGATGGCTACAAAACAGACAGTGGAACAGGAGCTGGAGTATTTAGACTGAGATCTAGATTTCGTAGAAGCTATAGTCTAGGGACTTATCTCACAGTATTCCAAGCAGAAATTTTCGCAATAATGGAGCGTTTGGTGGAGAATCTGAGTCTAACTAAACTCATCTAAATATTCTCTGTTAATCAATCCGCTATAAAGGCTTTAAACTCAACCAAAATCAATAGCTCAAGGCTTGTTTGAGATTGTCTCCAACTGCTAATGGAATATCAATGCAGTGAGACAGTGTTGGGTGCCAGGACATAAAGGTTTCGAGGGAAATGAACGTGCAGATGAACTTGCTAGAAAAAAATATTAAATGGATTTCATAGGACCGGAGCCAGCTTGTGAAGTCTCTTATAGCTCTATCGGAATGGCTCTCAGAAAATGGATGGAACTAGAACATAAAAATTACTAGGTCTTAAAGCCAGAAAAGGGTCATGTGAAACCACTTGGAAGGCCCTTCGCAAACAAGTACCTAAGCTCAGGAGGACGTCAAGGCAGGGCACTGCCATCTCAAGAAACATCTCTATAATTTAAGATTGGTAGAGAACCCGGTTTGCCGGGTCTGTGATGATACAGGCTAGACTACGCTGCAGATTCTGGGTGAATGTCCAGGCTATGCTCGTATGAGGCTAACGCACTTTTGGACCCTTGTGGTTTATAATTTTTTTATTTTTTTATTTTATTTTATTTACTACAATATCCAACGGGCAATATGCCCAGTAACAGGATAAGGCTACAACAGAAAAATAACAGTACACATGCAAGTGTAAGAAAAACAAAAATCAAATCACACATAAAACAGAAAAACATAAAATACTGAAATATTCGTAATAACTAACAAAGAAAAGTAATATACTATACATACATTATAATACATTTATAAAAGCACGGTCACAACATCCTTAATTCTATATAGACTAACAAATGTACACACACAAAAAAAGCTTAAAGTGAAGTAGAGTAACACATTTTAATCTGGTTGATACTGGAAAAACGTATATCAACCCGTGACTCAATTTCATGATAGTTAGTAATCATTTGATAGATGGGTGAGCTTTTGTATATATTTGTGCGGTAATTTTTAATTGAGAGAAGGTACTGATTTCGAGTATTCCGTAGAGGTACGTGAAAATCGATCATTTCCAATATATTCTGACAATTTATTTTATTATTAAGAATTTTATAGAGAAAAATGACAGAGTTCAACTGACGTCTTTTTTGTAAGCTATTGATGTTAAAGCGGTCATAGAAACTTTGCTGAGGAAATCCTCTTATTGGATAGTAACCATCTAGCACAAATGCAGCGGATTTGAAAAACCTACGTTGTACTTTCTCAATATATAATACATGATTATTATAAATGGGACTCCAAACCAAGGAAGCATATTCCACCTTAGAACGAACAAAAGTGGTAAAGAGCGTACAAAGTGTGCCGGGATTTCGAAAATCTCTCATGTTACGTACAACAAAGCCCAAGCTCTTATATGCACTAGCCACCATGCGTTCAATATGTATAGTGAAAGAAAGTTTAGGATCAAAAATAACTCCCAGATCTTTAATACAATCAGGTCTCACAAGCACACACCCATCCAGCCTGTATTGGCTAAGTAAGAGGTGACAACGTCGGCTAAAAGTCATTGCATTACATTTGGCAGCATTTAAGGGCAGTTTATTTAAGGTGCACCACGAATTTAATAAATCTAAGTTATTTTGAAGATTTAATGCATCTAACTCATTGTCAATAATGGTGAACTAACAACACCTCTTGAATACTATAGTGTATTGAGTAAACTCAATATATCTATAGGTTTCTTCGGGTTCTCAAATGATCTGATTATAGTCCATCCTGAACATGCGCACTTTAAAGTATGCCTTTGCCTTAGACTGAGACTGTTGGTTCTTGGTCTACCTTCCCCAAGTGTTTGAAATGTCACTGTTGTCAGGTCCTCAAATAAAAATAGTCCTTATTCTAGAGCCTCAACTACTCAGCCAATGCGCATTACCTATTACTGATTTCAGCAATAATTTTATGTGCAATTCGCATTTGTGTGATTTTCGTGATTTCTTTTTTCAATAAAATCTCACACCCGGATTCATGAAAGGGGCGTAAGGCGTTAGTCGGACTAACCAACTTTGCACCGCCGACTACATCTTTTATTTTAACACGCGCAACATAGGCGCAAATTTTTCGCGTTTATCCGTTAATCAGAGAAAATCTTCATTTTTAACATGAAGTTTGCGGTTCATGAAAAATTACCCTCAAAAGTCTATCGTTATCTTCAGACGTGATCTGTCATCTGCTTATCTACTCAATTTACTACTCGTTACAAACGCATAAGCGCTTTTTGGTTTTACTTTGGTTTTGGAATCCAAACCAATTCTGAACAGTTCTGGATTTTTTGTGAATGCGTTGGCAGTTTTGCGCAGGTTCTGAACCTTCATAAATTAGAGAATCCGAACAAACTTATTGATATATCTGAGTGGTGTTACCTTGGCGCGTAACGAAAATTACGACATAATGTATTATGATGAGTATTTTTCCACTCAATTTAATATTTTGGAAGAAATACAAATAAACTAGAAGAATCAAATAGATTTACGTGTCTCTAATTAATTGTTGGTATGCGCACGTCATACACCTACACAAATAATTAAATTAAGACAATCTAGAAGTTGTACGACTTCATTTTCCTGTATCAAATATATTATTGTATTCAATTCTATTACTAAATTATTCCACAAACACTTATGAAGACATTCCCGACTACAACATGATAGTTTCCACAAATTTATTGAAACAATTGTGCCTACGACTAACGAATAATTATTATCAATTAACCTGTTACAATGATAATTAAATACAACTATAGCAATTACGTGACTTTAATAAAGT
The DNA here is from genome assembly GCA_963924545.1 of Pogonocherus hispidulus. NCBI lineage: Eukaryota > Metazoa > Arthropoda > Insecta > Coleoptera > Cerambycidae > Pogonocherus > Pogonocherus hispidulus. The sequence continues at coordinate 41,160,753 of OZ004698.1, read as the reverse complement.
GTGCAAACAATAATTCGCGCCTGCATTGCAAATATCCAGCAAATACGGCTTTATGTGCCATCGGCAATCAATAACATCACATATTTAAATGTTATACAGCACGTGGACGGTTAATGTAATTATTCCTCTTGTTCTCCATGTAGTCTCATCTGCCTCGAGTGGGAAGCAATGAATAAGTAACGACATATTTCAATTAGCATTCATATCTTTATTACTAACTCGATTTTGATTGTTACTTTTCAGGAATTAATGTTGCAGAATGAATAATGTAAAAAGTGTTACAGGATGAATGATTCTGGCCTATCAAAAATCGGAGGTTTTTTTATCATAATCTCATTCTCCTTGTTGTATACAATTGACATATTGTTGTATTTATAATAAATCGGGTGATACTGAGATTACCTTCTAAAGTTAAAATGCCATATACATTTAATACAATTTTAATTTAGAGCTAGTATTTTTAATTTAAGTGAAAATGTAGGTACATAAACTGAGTGCCATAATGGATCTTTAAACCAGGATATAGTCATGCGAAGGCACTGCTAGAAGGTTCTTCGCAGAAAAGAACTGTAGAGATGCTAGGCATGAGCAAACCTTGGCTCAGAAATATTACAGAGCTCATAACAGGGTACTTCCTCTCTATAATTTAAGATTGACAAAAATCCTGGTTATACAACAACACCGATAATACAGCGGAAGACACTGAGTGGCACATTCTGAGTGAATATAAGGGCTACCCTCCGATAAGGTTACCGCTACTAGGTAAATCGTTCTTGGAACCATGTGAACCATGTGTTAAGGGAAATTTCAGCGAGTAGACTTTTTGACGTTATGCAAGAAGAACAAACGTGCGAATATAATTATCAAAATTGAGGTACCTTACTACGTAACATTCAATATTAGTTATTCAATATTAGTAGATACAAATCAAATCGTACTATTAACAGGGCAGCAATAAATGTTACGACCAGGAAGCACATTATCTTTAAATTATTTCTTTATTTATTAAACTTTTCTATAGAGCGTGTCCACCTAGTGCGGGATACTAAGTTAATCTCTGAAGTTAAAAAAATTTCAAAAGGCATCCCCCTTTTCCGAGGTCTATAAAATGAATTATATTGGGGAGTATACAGGGTGTCCCAATTTTGTGTTACCTACTGATACAAACTTCATTTTTGTCAGTGACAACCTACTTTTTTTATTTGATTTTTCTTCCTTCTAAAAAATGAAGGGTTTGATGCATTAAAAGTTTTTTGAAATTCCAATATTTTTCGAGTTATTTAAAAATTTATCTAAAAAATGCGATTTACATCACCTCACAAAAAATTGGTTTCAGCTGTGAGATACTCTGTATTATAGATTTTTCAGAAGTTATTCACAAGTAGTCGCCTAGTTAAACCCTGTCGTAAGTTACTCGGAAAGATACTAAACTTACTAACGCTAAGGTACTTACTTTTTTAAAGGTAACACCAGCTACGTTATGAAATGTTTCTGCATCATTTTGATGTAGAATTCAGATCTGCAGAAAAGAAAACTAAAGACAACTAGAACATCCATTGCTAAGTTTTTAATAGGTTGCCATTTAAAAAAATTAAGTTGGTAAGGGTACTGCAAAATTGGGACACCCTGTATAGACATTTATAGACCTTGAAATTGAACTGTTGAAATTTTTTCGTATTTTCAGAGATATCTGGAAAATCTTAGAATCACGCACTAGGTAGACACGCTGTATATCTTTAATATACTTACTATATAAGTATACTGATATACTGTCATATAAGCTATAATATGACAGTAAGTATTTAGAGGTGATAAAACTCTTTGGGACAAATATGAAAAGTATAGCTATATCTTATTCTGATGGACATTGAGGAAATGCATTGTCATTTTCAGTAACAATTCTAAACGCTTCAGGAACAATAATTATTCTACCAATACGTACATTCCTCTATACATTCAGTGTAGTTTTGTTTTCTATAGCAAAACATTGCTTACAATGTAATTAATTGTTTACTAGTTTGATTTAACGAAATTCAAAGGTAGTTTATATGCACATGGAAACATCTCAATCTACAGAAAAGTGAAAATTGTATCAGATTCTTTAGTTTTTGCTGTTAGTTTCACTAATTTAGGTGTAGTGTCAAGTGTATTAGTTGTATCTGCCATGAAATTTGACATAACTTTAATTGATTACTAAATCTTCTAATCGAATTATCATAAAAAGCTGATAATAATTAATTCCGAACTACTTGTTTCGAAAAAGCAACAGCTCTAAGGTGCAAAAAATTGAGACATCTATTCGCCAAAGGTGACGTATTGCATAATTAGAACAAGTAATCTAATATTTTAAAATCAATTCGCCAATTATTTCGCCACATTCTAAAATGAATAAGTTGGCAATTTATATGGGCGCATTTTCGGTTTGGGCGTAGCTCAAATTTATTGAGCAACATTCAACTAATGAAAGTCGAAAGTAAAACGTATTAATAACTGTTGGTCCTTACAGACTTATATTGCTTCTGATGATAGCAATTTTGAAGAGATATAAATCAATGTACTGAAACTGTTATTCTCTATGGAATAACTCAGTTATTATAAAAGATACATACTCATATCTTAATGGGGTGGTAATAATATAGGCGCCCACATATGGAGCGACTTTGGAACGTATGTTCGTGGCGTACTACGCACTCACTCGGTGAAATACGCGGTTAGTGAAGGAACAGATCGCTAAAAGTTATTTTTCTTACCATCAACAAACGTAAAGTCTTGGTCGCTCATGTTTCGTTAATAAACTGTGTTTATTTTGTGGTGATGAATTATATCGACTACGGCCGTGTCTATGGAAAATAAAGGATCTATACTATGTAAATATAAATTTAAAGAGATATGCCTATTGATATCTTCTTTAAAAAATAAAAATTATAGAAATGAGACATGTCATCATATTTTTTCCTTCCATATATCATCATATATTTCGTTTCGTTTTTAGAGGGGAGGCATAATGTACGCAAAGTAATTGTTTTCGACAAATCTTAAAAATAATAAGGTTATTCCTTTGCGTATCTAGGATTATCTATATCCAGGAAAATTAAAAACTTTATTGAACCATAATATTTGATAATTTCATTAATAATTTATCTCTTACTTAACTTTTTGGCTTAATTCTTATATCTAAATAAATAAAGAAATAAATAAAGAAAGAAAGATATAAACAGTTAATTAAGCCAATAAATAATATTAAAATATACTCTAATAGATATAGGTGTTTAATATAAGATGTTATAGAATATTTATTTATACTACTGTACTTTTCCACCTCTTAGGGCTATTCTTAATGAAAAATTGGATTATGGACACACTCAACTATGTTCATTTAACACAAATTTGATTCATTATTTAATTTTGTTTCTGAAATATCATTTCATTTTCAATTTATCTAGATTATCATTAAGGGTATTGTTCGGAACGGAAATGCGGAAATGGCAAGCTGCTTCTTATATTTTATTAATAACATTTAGGTATCAGCTATGTCATCAGTTAGTGCACGATCCCACTGCGCGCTATGCGATGCGATGCTGTGCTATGCGATGCGATGCTATACAAACAAACAAACATTCATGTATATATCTGACTGTCTACATTGCGCGCTATAAATAGCGATGCGATGCTATGCTAATAGCAGCTTTTATACGCGTGTGTTTGATTTTATCGCCCGAACTCCCGAACTCGCCAGTACTGTGCTGTCAGTCGTCGTGATGGACGTCGAAAAACTAATAGAAGCCATTCGATCTCGGTCGCCGTTATGGGACCAACGTTCAAAACTCTACCACAAAAGAGACACCACAAATAAGCTATGGGAGGATTTATCAAAGGAGCTGAAATTGCTTCACTTACCTTAACTATGGTAAGCTTCACTTACCTTAACTATGGTAAGCTTCACTTACCTTAATGTAACAACAAGCCCATCCATTGCTCCTATTGGTTTCCTAAGATTTGTTCTACTTTTTTCTACCAATGGTGTTATTCCAAGTATATATTGAGAAGTATCTGATGACATACGAAAATATTCATGAAACTTCTTAGGATATCTATCAAGTTCTTTAAATAGGTGGTGAAATTCTCGATATCTAAATCTGTCCTCATTAATTTTGTAAACCCAAATTTTTCTTTTTCTTAATCTATTTTTTACAAACATATATCTTAACGCAGAGATCTCAATAACAACACAAATATTTTGTTAATTCTCATGACCACTCGCAATGCAGTACAATGCTACAACTGCGCGAGCAGTGTGAACACATCTTATTTCATAGCAAGCGATGATAGCATAGCCTAGCATCGCACAGCGAAGCATCGCATCACATAGCGCGCAGTGGGATCGTGCCCTTAGAATATTATTCCAAGTTAGATAATGTTACAGTAAAGTAATAATAATAATAATAATAATAATACAACTTTATTCGGAGTTTGATAGTTATAACAATATAAGTAAATACAATAATAATATTATATCGAAAAGGCGAAGTGTCACTAATTACAGTGTTTTTCAACTTAACCTAATAGGGAGAATCTTACTTCATGCATGTTTCTATTAATATAGGTGCATAATTTGGGAGCCTAATGTTTAATATATAATAATAATAATAATTTTAATTTCATAAAATTCAAACATTTCAGTTGCCAATCATAATTAATCGTCCTTATGTCCATCCCGCGTGATTGATTTTCAGTCACTGTTGCACTAAACGGATTTTAAGTTTTTTCTTAAAATTTAGGATTGAATAGTGGGCAAATTCAGGAGGTAAGAGACCATAGTATTTGCTTGCATTATACGAGAAACTGCGCTTATATATAGGTGTGCGATGTTTGGGAATTGCTAATAACAATCTGTTTCAGTGTGTCAAAGCCGAAAAAAAAAAGATTATCCAGCTAGATAATATCATAAATAACTAGCCACACACAATATCTAGTTCATCACTATCAACAGAATTAGTGTTCTATATGTCAGGTAAATTCATGCTTATGTATGCGGCCACAAACAAATTGACTAGTAAGCAGTTCATAGAAGAAGAATTCATGTAAACGTAATAATACATAATAATACTATATGGTACCCATACAAGTACAACGGGCATACAAACCCACGCTCCGCATCATTACACAGGTGGCGCATTACTTATTTTAAAGTATAAATACATACATTTCTCCTTATAAAATCCTTTTTGGAGAGAAGAATCCGCAATAATATTTTCCCATCTAATTATATTTCTATATATGCCCAGCCAGTGGGCGATAACAACAATGGCGAAATCATCATCGCTAAAACAAAATGCAAATACGTAGGAAATGTAACAATGGTACCATATCGTCGGCGGTTTTTATGATAGCAAGCCGTGTTCATTTTGGAGTTATTGGTATTGTATAATTGTGTACCCGCCGACTTTATGACTTTATTAGCTTTGAAATATATGCTTAACTTACCCAGCTGAGACACAGGAAGAATGGAAATATTTCATTAAACGTTTGTAGGTACCTAATTGAAGTAAAAATGATCAAGTCTTTAAATATAACTGTTGATTGAAGTTATAGATAGCAAAATAACTTCCAGCAGAGATAGGTGTGATGATAGAGCAAAGAAAGGTTTTTTTGAAAATATGCAGCTATACCAGGTTAAAAGTCTTCTTCGTTAGTCTGTGTCTAATTTGTGGAAGATATAGATGGCGCTAACATTTGATTTAACCGTTGACTGAATTAATAATTTAACTGTGTATAAATATAATTTACAGCAAAGCATAATCCTTTGTTCTTTCGTTACGAGTCCAGAGTCGCAGTTCATTCCAATAAAGGGTTCCTTGAGATTGGGTTCTAAAGATTGCGCTCTGAAGTTTGCAGACATACCTATACAGACTTTCTGTTGTAGGGTGTTGCATGTATGGTGTAGATATCATTACAGTAATTTACAATGGTATGCGCACGAATTTCCTTTTTCATTAGATATATGAGAAAAAACTGGTCACCAAAAGTTGTCTTCAATTGTCTAATTGAATTTATCATATGGATTTCTCAATTATAGGAGTTCATCTGATGTTACAACGTTCACTACCAAATTATATGCTACTAATCGAAAGAATTGGAAAATAATTAATTTACCGATCATTAAAGCAGTTGACTAAATTATGTTTTCGAAAAACTAAAATGGACAAAAATATACACGAGGTAATGAGAAATTAATTTAGAAAAATGTTAGTTTACCCAACACAGGTAAGTATTGTATTTGTTGTTGGGGGTTGATTTTCTTAATTTAAAAAATAATGCGGTTTGGTTATGCAGTAAACAATATCGACGAAAACCAAAATGACAGAGATGACGGCTGTTTCAATCTTTCCTTTCATAAATGTTATTTTAAGGACAACAGCTAATGTGCGATTTATTTGAAGGAAATGCCGAAAACAACTACTCCACGATGAATGTGGTCCGAATGGCATTGTATTACTCCGGCTTCTCCATAGAAGTAGCCACATCTTTCATCGAGACCAACCACCAGACACTGACCGGTTTCGCGCTTATTATGCAGTCGTCAGAGAGCCATAGGTAGTGGAACCCATGAACAATGTTGCGACATGATTGCCTAATGGGCATCGTGAACGTTAGTAGTGGTAAGCAAAGACCCAAAAAGGGTATTACAGTGTGTTTCTCACTACAACTGAAGTGCGACTTCAGCTCTTCAGAATGGCGACAAAAATAAAAATTACAATAAAAATATAGGTACAATATTCAGCTCGTTAAAGATATTTTGATTTATTAATATTTTTTCTCAGACAAGGTTTTCAGGTTATGTAAGGCATAGACAACACGTGTTGTTATATTGAGTTATTGAAAGCTAGTCATTAGACAATTAATTAAAAAAATGAAAACACAGTAAATAACAATTTGGACTTACAAGTTAACATTTCGCCACACCTTACTCTTGACCTTTTATTGAATAACTACGCAGGACAGGATTAATTGCTTTTCAAATAATACGATTAAAACGCAAAGTAAATATCACAACTAACGGTAATGTGCGCTATAACCACATATTCATACACCAAAATTTATATCTAAGAAATAAACCGAATAATGACGACGCCTTGCGTTTTTGCAGTTATCAAAAATTGTTACATTTATACACACAGTTAAGTTGATTGCATATAGTGAGTGATTCGCCCTTCGCGAGTCCAAATTAAGCTCTGCTTATACTAGTATAAAACGTACATAGGTATATGCACCTATATCGCCATCAAAAATATTCTTTCAACCATCGAAAAAATAATATTCTTCTCATAAACACATAAATATTTCTGTTCCAGCTTTAGTGTTATTCTAGAGAGGATCAATGGATTGCAATGATTGGATTTATCAGCGGAAACAACCCCCCAACTATATTTTTCCAAACGCAACACTAATGGCGTGTGACCTATTTTTGAAGAGGTTAAAGGTTGCATAACATAAAATTTAATTGTTAAGTTTAATTAATTACTTTTCAACGTAACAATTGCTCAAAATGTGCACCATTCACTTATTGGTAACATCCTGATAGGTTTCGTCCCTTATATTATGTAACATTTCCAGTGTTATTTCCCTGGTTTGATCTCTTATTCTTTGCTTCAGCTCGTTAATGTTGTTTTTTTTTTAATATAAACCTTCTACTTACTACGCTATTATTATTCGCTAATATCTAGACAGAATTTTCCCCGGTAGGTGGATTGGAAGACATGGAAGACAAGGTACCATTGAGTGGCCAGCAAGGTCTCCAGATCTTACACCGATGGATTTCCTTTTGTGGGGATATCTCAAAAGTAAGCTTTACATTTAAAAACCAAACAACATTGATGAGCTGAAGGAAATTATAAGAAATGAAAACAGGGCAATAAGACCGAAAATGTTACGTAATGTAAGGGATAAAACCTATCACAGATTAAGATGTTGCCAACAAGTGAATGGTGCACATATCGAACAATTGTTACGTTGAAAAGTAAATTAAACTTAACAATTCCATTTTAATGTTATGCAACCCTCAACCTCTTGAAAAAAATATTAAATGTGATCAGTATGCTGGATTCGTCTTTCTGTCAGCTTCCAATGAGAGGTCACACGCCATGGTGTTGCATTTGAAGAAACAAAGTTGGCGGTGGTTTCCGCTCTCCCTGAAGGGTTATATTTCGCATATTGCTTGGAAAAGGTAGGTAAATACATTCAAAGATTGACGTGTCTAGGGAATTTTTCTAAAAAGTATTCAGCTCCCCCGTAGCGAATTTATTTCAGTTAAAATCCCACCCTGTATATTAATAAAATAAATGAATTTCCTTCTTGCCCGTTTGTAGATACAATTATTATTAGTTCTCTTTGATACTTGGTATTTGATGACTGATGCAAGAGAACAAATTAATAATTTAATAAAAAAATTAATAATTGAACAAAACAAAATAAATAAATTAAATATGTTTATTATATCATAATTAATCAATAATGGTCAAGTATTGCAAATTTTAGACAAGAATAATTTTCTAACAATTTGTGTAATTATTTAATGTCTAAAAGAAGAACCTGAAGTAGTATTCAGGTTTCTTATGGTTTAAACCAACTTTTAAAGGTTTTAATGCACCCTTTTAAAGGTTTCTGTCTGATTGCGTATTGAATTAAATTACACGTAATTTACGTACGTATTAAATAAAAAATAATTAACAATTCAAAGTTACGCTTTGCACAATGCTGAGGCTATTATAAATCATATGATTATCTTGTATACACGGTATTAGTAAATGTGTAATTTAGTAAATAATTGTTTTTGTAGTGTAGAGTGAACCGCATATTCCAAATGATTTGTTTACCAAATATCAATTTCAATTTCATGTGGTTGATATGATACTCTTCAGAGAAGAGAAATCCCAACCTCAAATATCATAAATTCTAGGGCAGCGGCAATACAAAACGGATAAATAACAACAATATTAGCAGTAATAACCACAAAACCAGTCATTTGCATAGCACCGAATCGGTCATGCTTTTATTTCAAGTTTCAAAATTGCAACAGTGCTTTTTTAATTTTCAACTTGACACAAATTTCTACAATTATTTAGATTGCAAAATTTGTTTATGCTTTGTGTAACTCAACTTGACTTTAAATAAACATCGTGTATACGAATTATTATGTCTTAACAAAATTTAAATGGCAGGTGAACAGAAGTTAAGAATTTTATTCTTTTGTCATGAAATGTTTAAACATACGTAATCTTTTCTCAAATAGTAGTAGTAGTAATAATAATAATCACATTCTTCCTTCCAATATTAATTACTACAAATAATATTTACAAAGTAGTAAACAAAAATGGATTTTATTTGTAAGGTAAATTATGCAGATAAAATTAAAGAGAGTATATTAGAGTATATTAAAATATAGTATATTAAGCCACATTTTTTCAAAGTTTACCTTGAGTTTTAATCCCAAATGCCCTTTTCAGGACATCGGCCAACAATTTTAAGTTCACAATTGCTTCTGTTCAGTATTACATAATAGTCATAAATGAAATTCCATAAAGGACTCGTATTCTCATTGAAAATGAATGTGTAAGCAAGACAGTTTTCTTAATACATGAATATTTTTGAAATTCTTTCCAGTCTTTAAAATGAACTGACACATTTTCAAGAGTATACTTTTATCTCAGTCTAATTAGAAAAAGTTAATGAAAAAAAAACTAGCTGACAAAGTAAATTTGCAAATCATTAATAGATTCTACTAATAGCAACGTTACGGAATCTATTTTTTGATAAAGAGTGTAAGTACCTTCTTTACATTAAACAGTGTAGGCAGTCGTCAAAACGATTACACCGAAAGTTGTGTCACCAAATTTTGTAAAATTTTCCTGTTTAAAATGTCATTATTGTTTAAAAAAATTAGTTTTGAACAGAGAACAAGCAATTGACGTTTCAGAATTGCTTGTTTTCTTTGCAAACTGAGTTGCTTTACTACCTTAAATTGATGAAACAGATAAGAATTTGCTCTGGTAGCTCGACGATGGCGGACCATATTTATATACACTGCTTTTTCAGACTAAAGCTAATAGAAAAACCAGACTTTGAAACATGCGAATCAGCCAATTATTGTATGCATAAAGACAGGTGTGTTCCATTTACCATGGTAGATACACTTGCTATATACCTCTGACTTGGGAAGATGCGTTTCTTTTTAAGAGTATACCTATTACTATAATTTAGAATATCACACTTTGGTTGCGAATGTACCACTTATCCTTATATGGCTACGACACCACTAGGTAGCCCTTATATTGCTAAATTAGTGAGAGGCAAAATTATCAAAATATTTAATAATATTTTGTCGGCTAATACATATCTTGTTTTTGCCCAAGTAATACACATCGTCCTCAGGGTGGACCACTATTTATAAATTTGGACAGGGGTGCTTAGGGGCCTAAATTCTTAGGGGGTCCATAAGTCCAAACTTATAAAAAGTGGTTCACTTTTTAAATCTGCTTAGGAGTCTAAGATCTTCTTACACTACCACTGGATCCTAGGATATCCTGGGGTAGTTATCAATAAATATCCTTTGGATATCCTAGGACTTCCTGAGGACGATGTGTGTTACTTGGACAGAAATAACCTATTAACCGGCACATTGCTACAGAAAAACATAAGACAACTACTGGACTGCCTTCACATAATCATTTTAATACAGATTTTACAGAATTTATGATTGCCTGCAATATACTCTGGATTTACCACATTATTAAGTAGAAATTTATAGTTAATAAATAGAAATTTCTAGTTGGTAAGTACAAACTTTAGAGAATTTAATTTTTTTCCGTGGCTCTTAAGCTCTTCCGTAATTTATTTAGCTATATAGGCTACAAAAAAAAGACAATTTTCTTTATTAAATAATTGTAGAGGGTGTATCATTTAAGCAAGGCAAGTTTTAACTATTTATATTTTATTTTTCCATTTAAATCTACGTAGTAACTTTAGATATAATAACAATTCCATCTAGAGTTACTACAGGACTTAGATAATAGTCAAATAATTCCAGTTGTCTTAAAAAACCAAAGAAAAAGTATCTTTTTGCAATATAAATTAGACAAACCGTGAATAATCATAGTATACGACCTTCAAGTCATCTACTTCGTCTTAAACAATATTACAAGAATTCCATTTTAATTAATTTCGTAATAGGTTGAAGTTCTGTGCATAAACTTTTTTTTTTTGAGTTTTTGTATTTATTTCTGTCTGTCATGATGTATATAATATAAATTTTTTTCATTAGTTTTAAATAGCAGAAAAAGCTAAAAAAATACGTGAAAATGATGAATTTTATAAACCATTATTCAGAAATAATACAGTTAATTACTGACGTACTCTATTATTGAAAATAAGAAAGTTTTGGAGAGCATATGTATTTAAACATGAAAATATTTACACTTTTATTTCAGATCTACAACATCTAGATTCTTTCGTTTAGCTATGCCACATTGAAGATGAACAAACTCTCCGAAACATCTATATCTGTAAATGCATCGTTGTGTCGTCCCTATCGGGGACTATGGCACAAATTCTTTTCTTGTTTAAAACCTTATCATGGTGATAAATGTTAGTGTGAAGGTAAGAATCTGGAAACGTTAGCACATGTAATAAACTGCCTGTATGTTGTATTAAATGCAATAAATAATTTTAAAAAATGCTAATGTATGACTGTACACTTATGTATGTACCCGATTATATACAGGATGTCTACTTGTATTTATGTACAAATCCATAAAACCTCTATATTTATAATAAACGATATATAAGATAATCGACTCTAGATTTTTTGTTTCATAGGACATTAAAACTGCTTCTTTTGACGCGGTTTGACCGAGTCTAAGACTTGGTACTTGACTACCGGTTTTAAGACGAACATGCAGGAGGAAAAGTTATATTGAATATTGTGGTATAATAAATATCGCAGCAGGCCCTGCATGCCCGCCTTAAAAGCGGTGGTAGGGTCAAAAGAAGCAGTTTTCAATTGCTCGTTAAAACAAAAAAAAATTCAGTTGATTTTCTTTAAAAATAAAGGTTTTATGGATTTTATACATATATAAAAGTAGACACCCTGTATAACGGTGAAAGGTGCACTTCGTAGTACTTTTGTTTGCCAAACCACGTGTCAGCTGTTCAACTAAATGCTTTATTTAAATTTTCATCTAAAACTGCTCCTGAATAAGGTCTGACGTAAAGAAGGTCAAAGTAGGTAAAAGCTGATTATGATTTATTAATAGAAGTACTTCTGGGACATGACAAAGACAAATGATGGTCTCTTATGTAAATATTTTCTTAGGAAATTCGGATAAATTAATTATTTCGATGAAATGTGAGACATGTATGATAACATGGTGCCAGATAGTTTACTACGAATATAAATTTGACATTACTTTTTTAACAAGGCTGTGCATAAAAAATGCATTTCATATACTTTTATCACAAAGTTTATTATGTATGTAGGTATCAGTTTTTACAAATCGTATTTTATATAAATTAATTATACCGGGTGTCCAGTTTAAAATGATATACATGGGGATATTGGAAACCATTAGAGGCACAGAGTTGGTTAAACTGGGAAAAAGATGGGCAATTTTAGGCCCAAAAACAATCCAAGATTATATTTCCAAGAATTCCTTCCTTTAAGTAGATACAAGATGAAAACCAAAAATGAACATTTTCTGCAAAGGTCTATGGCTCATTTATTGTAAAAGATAAATTCATAAAGTTTTCAGGACAGGGATAGCAGTCAGCAAGTAGTTCAAAATTGGTCTCTAAAAAAATTTAGGCCCACTAAAGATTTTTGAAAACTCTGTAAAAAGAGCTTTTCAACCATGTATACATATGTATTTTAAAAACCGAGGGTCAATAAAATAGTCTACTAGGTCACCGGACCTCAGTCTATTGGACTTTTTTGTGTGGGGTTATCTAAAAAACAAATTGATGCAAGATCGAATGAAACTGCAGAGGAATCGTCGAGCAGTTAAAGATCCAGTAATGGGAATTACTCTAAACATGCTTCATATTTTTTCATTTTTAAATATACTAACATGGTTGAAAAGCACTCTGGACGGGGTTTAATATATTATATCTATTACTTTTATGGTTCGCAAAACGAAGATTTAAAAAGCATTATGTACCCTCGTCTAAATTATTAACGTCATAAGGATAACTATCTATTAATTTTTTTATAAATATAGCTGATGTGGGTTTAGAAAACCCAAGAAGTTGCTAAACCCTATAAAAAACAAATTAACTTATGTAGGTGTGATAATTTGCTATTAAAATGCTTCTAATTAGCAATTATAAATGGATGATGGTCTGCTGTTATTGGTTACTAATAATATTTGATTTAGAAGGCTCTACTTTTTTGAATCGAAATAACAAATACTTATGAATTAATTAATGCTTTCTAAAAATTAGACAATATGCAGGATGTTCTATTTGGAATTTTGAAGTTGTTATGTGACCGGAATTGTCAAATATTACACCAGAATTGATCAACGCTTTTGACTGTTTGACATCACTAAATTTCAAAATCGTAGTTTAAATAGTTCGGGATTTTGACTCAGGATAAAACTTGGTGGGCTACCCTGTATAAGCTGTTTTTAACACTTATATTTTTTGTAGTTGAGGAAAATCATGTCCTTTGAAATCATGTCATAATTTTTTTAATCGTTTGGTCAATTTCTATTGTTTCTACTTTTCTATTCCCGATGAAGGTGCAATAAATAGCTTCGAAAGCTTGAATTTAGAAAAAAAAAAGAGTTTTCGTTTCTGCCGTATTTGACTACAATCCCGTTGAATTAGTTCTTCGTCTTAACTTAACCAGTCAGGTTAACGCCTTCAGCCATATGTATATATAATAAGCATTTTTTGCCAATTTTATAAGATTAAGTTCATTTGCTGGTTTAGAAATCGATAAGATTATCTTTAAATTAAATGACTTTTGGTAGAAATATTTCAAGTGAAAGTGTTTAGCTAAATGAAGATAATGATAGATAAATCAAGTTACGTCATCCACTAATTTATAGTATGTGTAACGTCGCAAAAAATGTAACGTGACTATAATTAATTACTGATGAGATGTCCTGAATTAATGCGTGGGTCTGAAAACTCGTTGACACCAAGCCGCACACTTTTTTCTATAAACTGGACTTGTCATCATGTCATCAATAATTCGTTGATTCACCTTTAATCCACCGGTTCTTTGATATATCTGAACGCAGTACATTTCGAAATATTTTTGCAAGGAGTAGAGATATTATATCAGTTTGACTTTTTAGTCTCTTAAAATCTCGAATGTCAAACCACGTAACACGTCGATTATATCTTGGCCCCATTAAAATACAAGAAATATGGGTTTTAAGGTATACCCAAGTAACATAAAATAATCTATTAGTTTAACATCCATGAAGTCTAACATCGACGAATCTACGTCTAAAATATGTAGACGCACGATTGATATGTATACCGTAGACCATTTAGGTATATATACGTTTTTTAGGTTTATAATATATATATTTTTTACGGAAAATCACTATTTAAGACATTTAATAGTTATCTAATATATAGAAAGTGAAATTGTAAGTGGGTTTATATTTGTAGATTAGTTACAATTTCTACATTTTGTGCACAATGAGTCCAGGGTGTGAGCTGATGATTTTTTCATCAGCTGTGTCCCTAATGCTAATACTTAATAATTGTTAATACAATTTTTAATTAAATCGTAGATCAAGGCTTGTGCTCAGAAATGGGTTGGCAACCATAAGTTGATGTAGGACTGTCCCCCTAACTAATGAGGTTTTCCAGTTTTCCCTCATTCCAGCACTGAATGGTAGTTAGGGCCTACCAACGCAAGTCGTTCCTGAGGCCCAAATGCGGCTCTGGAGATGATAATATGCCGCCCCCTCTCCCACACAAGTCTCAGACTTTCGGGCTAATCCTTGTGATTAGAATGAGGGGTAGTAATATTATTATTATTATTATTATTATTATTATTATTATTATTATTATTATTATTATTATTATTATTATTATTATTATCCCGAAATTACTGGTCTAGATATTGGCGCTAGTTCAAACAAAAAATGTGGAGGTGTCCCGTCATGTTGAAACCACATATTGTTTCTAATATCTAAGGGAATATTTTCTAATAATAGAGGCAAAACGTTTTACAGGAAACGTTTTGCAGGCAGCAAGTGAACTATTAGATTCTATCCAACAATACCAGCCCACATGTTTACAGAAAATTGTCGCTAGTGTCTTCTAGAGACGACAGCGTGAGGATTTTCATTATGCCAAATGTAGTTGTTTCTACCATTAAAATAACCATCGCGCATGTGAATTCACAGAAGCTATGCAAATTTAGGAGAGGTTTGCGTAGAAGACGTACCATCCCTTGGATAGGATATGAAGCCGGAGATCCCTTGTCTATGAAATGGTAGGCAAGTAAAATATCCCTACCCTACTATAAAAAGTGGAGGTTCAGCAAAATTTCCAAGGTGGGGGTTGCTCGTCTCCTGGAGTCGGTGATTGGCCTTAGTCGCGGAAATAGGCCGACGTTAAATAAAACGAAAAAAAAAACCATCGCGCGTGAAAGATGCCTCGTTAGAAAACAATACTATTCTCTTGAAGTGAGGTTCTATTAAGTTGTGACCCAAAAACTATTGGCAAAAAGCTAATCGATGTGGATAATCTTTAGGATTTACGCGTTGTAAATGGTGAGGGTAGAGGAGTTGTTCATGCATGACTCAGTGTACCGTCGATCCGGAGGATACCATTTGGTGTGAAAGATGCCTCGTTAGAAAACAATACTATTCTCTCGAAGTGAAGTTCTATTAAGTTGTGACCCAAAAACCATTGGCAAAAAGTATATCGATGTGGATAATCTTTAGGATTTACGCGTTGTAAATGGTAAGGATAGAGGAGTTGTTCATGCATGACTCGGTGTACCGTCGATCCGGAGGATACTATTTGGTGTGCAATTACGCAATTGCAAATACTTCTTGTGGATTGATGTTCCTCCACACGGTGTAGAACTCCTTATTCAATTCAACCGTACGAGCTGTTCTTGTACGCCCACCACAACTAGAACGCTTAAGTTCCCACTAAGGCGACGATGGATGGAAGCAAAGGCTGTATGATGAGGTTGCCGGCGTTCCAGATATATCTGTCCATACAAACATACAGCTTTCCTTCGATTACAATTTGCTGCACCATAAGCAAGGTGCATATCGATAATTTCTTGAATGAGAAATTATCGTCCATTTTCAATAAAAATTTTGAATTAAATTTTGAAAAAGTTAATGTTCTGATCTCAACTATATATATAAGGCAAAAATAACACTACGGTCTTAAAATTGGTATCTTTGAAATGTTTATTGTGATAAAGATTTTCTTTTCTCTCAACAAGAAGCGTAGTTGAAACAATAAATGTTGAACCAAATACAGGTGTCCAACTAAATCAAGAATTAATTTAGTAGGTATTTGGGTATTATTTTAAATATTTTATTGCTGTAGAACCCAAACGGCTCATTTACGGACATATGTTGATTAAACAAAAAATGCTTGTTTTCATGTCCCCTACCACCCCTTAAAGTTTGTCGTTATGTTTTTGGGACACCCTGTATGGTGTCATATTATCGTATAAATACCTTTGATACACTGTATATCTTCCGATTTTCTAAAGGGTACCTTATGTAAGAATTCTCGTTAAGTTAAGTATTTGGTTTGAAGTTATTTATGCTATAGGCGGTTCTGTACCATTATTAAGTTAAATAAAAATAAAACTCCATATTTGGTAAGACTACTCCCACATTGTTTCTGTAATCCATGTTTATAACAGAAAACAACTCGATCCCTGCTCTGCTCTGGTTTCTCTTCATGACTAATATCTAGTGTGATGAATCTTTTCATTTTGTGCAGCCACGGCTTTCTATAATAACCAATGATAATTAATTTCTGCAAGTAATATGAAATACCGCTACCTTTTATTCTAGATTAGAGAAATGTCTTGTAGGAAAAAATTCATCTCAGAATTTCTCATTTGTTATGCGATAAAATCGTATTTTAATCGTACCATATCGACGCCTGGTGTCGTAATCATGTTCTTAGTCAAGAGTTATTTAACCAACATTGGAAAAAGTAGCTTTCAAGTATGTGTAGAAGTAATTTGAACTTTTTGCTAATTTCATGGTTTAAAATACTAAAAAATTAACATATTCGTTGTTGTAACGTCCTTGATTTAATGAATATTATTTTATTTATACTAGTTTACAATGATTGGTGATTCAATACCGTAAAAAGGTATTAATTGAAATTGAAACAGAACAGATGTTTACATAAATACTTTTTCACTAATTCATTGCACTGATATTTTATTCTTCTTATTTTAATTAGTATGAACGTTTTCAACAAAAATATATTCTTTTCTCTTTCAGGGGCACGAGTTTGAACGAGTTTTTGATTGAATGAGTCTCTGTTGTGTAGTCAGTGCAGTATATAACACATACCTACCTTAAAGATAATGATATGTTGGTACTCCCTGTTCCTCTGATATATTTATTTGATCAAAATGTCTCGATAAAAAAAGTAAAAAAAATAAATACAGCCAAAACGCTTTTATTTGATAGATTGTCTGTATTTTTATTCTAATATTTCTGTATTGATCTGTTCTGTTAGTATTGGCCTATTTCCGAAACTGATACCAATCGCGACACCAGGAGACAAGCAACCCCTAACCTGCAAATTTTGCCGAGCCCCAACTTTGTTGTGAAGTAGGGATTTTTTTCTTGCCTATCATCATGTGGATAAGGAACCTCCAGTTTACATTTTATCTGAGGAATGTATAGCTATACCCTCACCTAAGTGTATTGTGTATATGTGAAGAATTCACCAACGTACAGGTAACGAGAAAGTGGCGGAGTGGCCACGTTACTCTTTCGTACTTGGTCACCCATCCAAATCTAACCGCGAGAATCGTTGCTTTGCCTTCGTATTGTTTATATGAACTCTTGAGCCGCTACCACGACTTGTTCTTACAGATTATATTTATATACAATCTGTAACATTAGTTTTATAACTAGTGTTGATTTTAATTGGAAAATTAACAGTAGGCACATAAAACGATATGTGGAAAATTATTTTCGTTTATTAATAAAAATAAAACAAAACATAAATAGAAGCAGAATAATCATTGTATTTTGGTAAAAACACTATTCTCAATATTAGTATAGACTAGCTATTTTTAGTTTAATCAGGAACAAAAGAAGTAGTCTTTGGACAACTAAAAAATTACCCATACCACACCACACCGTTGCACACGACTGGATAAACAGTGATTATTTCTTCAAATTTAATGTTATAATTACAGCGTAACTCTTACCGGATATTATTTTTTCAGCGATCGTCAGAAATATGACTTAGTAATCATTGTTTTTTATATTGAGGTAAATGGTACGGATTTATTAAAAAATTTTATAGAACATTTAACAGTAGCCTTGAATTTTCTTCTGTTGGATCGATTAGAAGAGTGACCGATATAACTTTAAAGTTAAATTTATATAAGCATTTTACGATTATTCAAGAATTTTTCCTTGAAGTAAGCTATTTGCTAAAAGGTGCCATAATGTTTTTATAAGTAAGCCGTGACTAGGTTTTAGTTTGTTTATTTCATATTGAATGTTATATCCAAAATAAAAAAAAGTGTTTATTTAAGTATCTGCACTTACAGCATTTTAGTTTTATAATAAATAATTAAGTAGAAATAATAGTTATATTCAAAATAGTTTATAATATTTAGTTTTTATTTTATCTTAATGAATTACTTATATTAATCCTTTGGTGTCCTTGCTTGATGGTGACAACTTTTTGAATGTTTACCTCTTCCAACAATATTATTTATTGCTTCTCAAGTATAAATATTACTACTTGACTTCTTTACTACTTAGTAACTCGAATTCTCAACATTATACTCTGAGAAGAGGTTTACAATACATGGATTACAATAACACCAAATAGCAACTTAGCAAACAGAATCTGAAATAAAAACTTAAAACCTACAGGAATAGTAGCTCTGTCAATGAAGTTCTAATATTGATTTTTCACAGTTTAATTTTGATTTCTGCTAAAACTTCTTTTCTATATGAAGAAACCAGGATGACTCTTTGATTCATTCATTTTCGTCATGAGAATATACGCAATGTAACACCCTCTGAAAGGCATACTGACTAAAATCACAACCAAAAATCTGTCACTAACTCCCATTCTAATAGCCTGGAATGGAAAGAATGTAAGCTTGGTCTTAATGTGAGACATTAAAATCAGTTGATGTTTCAATGTCCGTGTGAAACATCAACTCATAATATGCCGCCCGCTGTCCCACACAAGTCTCAGACATTCGGGTTACTCCTTGCGATTAGAATGAGGGGTAGAGATATTATTATTATTTAGTTGGTATTGATAGACCTCCAGTATTTTCACTCGTGCATTTCAAGTCGACACAACTTGAACTCACCATTCAGACCAGAATAACCAGAATGTCGACGTCTTCGTATAATCACTAAGCCAGACAATATAATAACACTGAAATCTTTCCTGTTAATCTACTAGATCCCCTACCGATAAATTATTTATGAAAAAAAAAACCGAAAATGCCTATAAACAAATTGATGACGGAAGCGGCGTGTGATACCCAGCATCTGACCTGGAGGCAGCCATCGCCTCTAATAAATTGAAGAAACAGTTGCACATGACAGGAAGGCGAGCAAATAGAATGGCTATGCAGTACGCCCAGTTTTAATCACGAATAACAACAAATTCCTCAGATTCAGTCGACCAAGCAGCATCTCAAACATTAACAATTCTTCTTCCTTGATCACTATTAAGCTTGCATACGCTTTACGTCGCAGCAGGCCACGATATGTGAAACAAACGAGTGCGAGCGGTGCGGCGTAGCACACTTGATTAAACCGAGTAATGGTGCTCCGTGCACGGTGTTCATTTTAATTATAAGGAGGGTTGATTTTCAGCATGTAACTGCTACTTGATCGCGACCTTTCCGTACCGGCTGCCGCCTTTGGTAATTACAATTTTTAAATGCCAGATTTAATGGTATCTTATGAAAAATACCATCGGATTTATTAAAGGGGCGGCCACTTGTAATGAATTATCTAGTTACTTACAGATGAAATAGATGATTAAATTATTATAGTAATGCTATCAGCTGAACTATCAGAACAGTTACTTATTGGCGTTATGGTACCGAACCCAAGAAACCTAGTAACAGTTAAGCAGAATAGATGGTTTATTACTGTACAGAATTCGTTTTTTAGATTTGATAAAAGCATAGTTATACAAAAGCATTAACAAATACTTCAATATAAAACACTCTAAAACACAAAAGTATTTTTATTACAAAAATGTGATTCTGTTTATTATGTACATGTAAAAAATTTGGTAAAATAGATATATCTATTATTTAAAACTTTTGAAAATGGCTACATTTTCATGTTCGGCAACTGTATTTTCGCTGGAAATTACGATAATAACAATAATAATAATAATAATAATAATAACAATAATAATAATAATATAACAATAACAATAATAATAATAATAATAATAAATTTTATTTTTTCAACAGTACAAATATATAAATTACAGGACAACGCGTAGATAGTTACAAAAAAGAATAATCACGGATACAAAATAAACTAGAGAAAGAAAAACCTTACTTATCAATATTATAACTAGATATGTCAAAACTTACATACAAATGTTTAAATTTATTCTAGTTGATTCCCACCACTGTTCAACTTTAATTAGGCACATACTGTACATAGGTTGTTGCAATCATCACTAGAATTTATTGAGGTAAATAATTTCCAATCGTCAGAAAATAATAGTTTCAGACAGTCGATAAGCTGAATGAGATCATTAACAAATATAAAAAATAAAAGGGGACCTAAATTGGAACCCTGAAGTATATTAGCTTATAATTAATTGTGCAGAGTCAACATGGAGATTTCATCCCATTTATATATACTTACAGTGAGGACATAAAGTCCGTCGCCCCCCCCCCTCTAATTTTTGAACCACTGGGTAGATTGTGATAAAATTTTGAACGATAATATATGACAAAATTCTGCAGTTTTTCACACATCAATGACACCTCTGATTGTCAAAGTGACAGCTGGGCGCGCAATAAGAACATTTTTTAAATGGAAGCGGGGGTCGAGTAATTTGAAGCTATTTTTATGCTCAAAACATCCCTCAATTTTGAAAATATTTAGTTCAGTAATTTCCAAATAAAAACCAGTCTATCGATTTCTGTTATATCATTTTTTTGCATACATATTACAAATTATTGTAAATTATTCAAAGCAAAACAAAAATTAAAAGTAAACAAATAACAATAAACCGTCCCTAACCTAAAATAACCTAAATTAAAAAATTATGAAATAATATAAATTAAACGTAGAGGCAGAAACAAATTTAGAAAACACGTGGTACTTCAAAAGATGTTGAAAATGACCACCATGAACCTCATGACAAATAAACGTTCCATGGGTAAGTTCTATTATAAAGATTATGTGGTAAAAAGATTATGTTATAAACTGATATTACGGGTGTTTATTTGGAAATTACTGAACCAAATGTTCTCTAAATTGGGGGATGTTTTGAGCATAAAAATAGATTCAAAATGAGTTACTCGACCCCCATTTCCATTTAAAAAAATGTTCCTACTGCGCGCCTAGGACTTTGACATTCAGAGCTGTCATTGATATGTCAAAAATGCAGAATTTAGTCATATATTATCGTTCCAAATTTAATCACAATCTACACAGTGGTTCAAAAGTTAGAGGGGGGGGACGGACTTTATGTCCTCACCGTATATTAACAAATACAGGCATGAACCTAGGTCATAAAATTTTTTTTTATATATCTATTGAGATATAAACCACTGCTGTTTTACTTAATATCTATAACCCACTTATTTCTACAACTCATGTAAATAACACAAGTCTTGATAGCATCGAAAATATATGTCTATACGAAACAATATTTACTTCTACAAATAGTGTGATGTAGGTAAATCATTTGTGACTTACGAGGTGACTTACATAACTTTAACACCTGCATGCACATGTATGGATAAACTTTGTGCCATAACATATTTTTTTCCAATTTCCTGACATAGCTTGAAGTCACTCCTGCTCAAATGGTATGCATTTAAAAGTGATAATAAACTAGTTAATTAATTGTTATTGTTTTCTAAACGGATAAAAGCTATTCTAGGCTTTCATAACCCATAAATTATTATAATGTGTAATGGTTTAGTTTTACTACTCCTCATCCACTAATTGAAATAGTAAATCATTAATTTTTACGTTAACGAAGTTGCCTGTTTATATAAATCATCATGCATTCAAATAAGGTATGGAAATACTTTTTCAACGTGTGATTTATATAATACTTGAAGTCAGTTAACTTGGTTAAATAATTTAACACATCTGTAAAGGCATACCTAGAGTTTTCTATGTATACAAGAGGCATGCTTTCGGAACTCAACTATTTAAGTGACAAAAATTAACATTTTTGACTAGAATAATTTAATTTTATTGATTAATAGTCTTTATATGACCTCTTACACCCTTTATCTAGTAAGGTTATAAACTGCCCGGGTGCAGTTTAGTTCCTTTTCAGAAATATGGAATTCTTATTTTACTTGTCACTAAAAATAAAGGATTTAATATCCCTAAAATCTAGTTGACGACTTTTTGATAATTTTATGGGGTAAAATATCTACTTTCATGTGATTTTACTCCCGAAAAAGAAGCGATTTGCAAATAAAATATGATAATAGATATCGAAGTGTTACTTTCATCATAAATCAATTTAATATAACAGATTTTTTAAAGGATAACCATTTGCGGTTAACCATAGTTTTGTTCTTAAAGACGTAGCTTTCCATACTTCGCTGGCATTTCTCTATAACCCCATTGAAGTATTGAAAAACCAACTTGTGATGAAGATAATGCATCAATAGAAACTTAGAGGGGTTACACACGTTATATGGTATAAAATTAATAATATAACAAGAGAGCAACATTCTGTGTGATTGTAGTCACAAAGTAATTAAGTATAGACTTTGTAAGTATATCTAATAATATTATTATTATTATTATTAAGAAAGAAATATGAGCAGAAGCTTTGACAGCTTGTTTTGCTCAGATTACAAGGAAAAAAAAACTAAATATAATACAGTACACCCTATAAATGTCATAGTACTCATAACAGGAGAGCATATACGATATACAGATACCTACTAATGTAACAGAACAAAAAGACAAAGATATGACTAAACTAAGCAGATAAATTCATGAAACAATCCAGTCTATTTTTAAATGAATTTAAAGAAGGCGCGGTCACTACACTATTGGGTAGAGAGTTCCACACGTCGAACACTTTGTTGGGCAGAAAGTGTTGCCTGCATCTGGTGTGAAAATGTTCTTTCTTCAATTTTAGTTGATGTCCACGAAGACGGGGATCCATATTTAGCTGGAATATATCATCTGGACAGTAAATTTCATTTTTCAGTAACCTATAGGTCGCAATAAGGTCACCACGCGTTCTGCGTTTATCTAATGATGGTAACTTAAGGCGGGCCAGGCGGGTTTCATAAGGAATGTTATTGAAACCACTGGGTAACTTAGTGGCTCGTCTCTGAATTCCTTCGAGTCTGTTTATATCTTGCTTTAATAAAGGTGACCAAACAGATACTGCAAATTCCAGATGTGGCCGGATATACGCCTTGTAGATCTTTAGAAATGTATCAATAGTAAGATCCTGAAAGGATTTTCGAATCATGTAAATAAGTTGATTACATCTGTTGACAACCTTTGTAACATGGGCACTCCAAGACAGAGACTCTGTCACAATAACGCCTAGGTCATTTTGCTGTGAAACTTTTTCAATAATGTGTCCATCAATTTCATAAATTAGTTGCGGATTATTCTTGGACATATAAAGAACGCAACATTTGGTATGGTTCAATGGTATTAGCCAACGAGAGCACCAATCAGCGATGAGATCCAGATCAGCTTGAATGGTCGGCGATGGCAGTGAGAAAAGTTTAAGGTCGTCCGCATAAGATACAATATTAGAGGAACAGTTTTGAGCAAGGTCAGATACGTATACTAAGAAAAGAATCGGGCCCAGTACTGAACCTTGTGGTACGCCACTAATAACATTAAGCTTTTTTGATACAGAATCACCTACACGCACTACAAACTGACGATCAGATAAAAACGACGAAATCCACGTTAACAATTTTCCGCGCACACCGAAATGTTCAAGTTTAAGTAATAGTCTATTAAGCGGCACTTTATCAAAGGCACGAGAGAAGTCCAAATAAATTATGTCCATAGGCTGCTGCACATCTAAGCTGGAGGTCCATCTGTTGATTGCTTGTAGAAGGTTGGAGACGACAGATCGACCAGGTAAAAAACCATGTTGATGAGAAGGAATAATTCCGTTGTTTAACAAAAATGGGATTAGTGCATCACAGATAATACGTTCCAACATTTTGCATAATATGATTGAGTAATAAAATAATACCGATAATGGTATGAGATAAATATAAACTATTTAACTTAATGTATTTTTGTCTCCCATCTCTAAACACTGGAAAAGATTAATCAAATAATAAAATAAATCCAATATGTAGGTTAAATTTAGGCCATTCAAGATTGTCAACAACTATATTTTAAACTAAAAACTATTCATATTTTCAAAGTCAAAAATTTTTAATTTTTTGTTTCGAATTTTGTTCATTATCTTTAAAAACTACAGAGAATAAAAACAATCTTCATGGAAGGATGACTTCTTTTCCTGAGGTTAACCTTCAGCGCTTTGCGCAAGCATCTGCTTATTCTCATTCAAATTAATAGACAATCAAGGGAAAAAAGTATGTCTTGTCTTATTAAACTTGTCCCATAAAGGAGTGTATTACACAAAATGCATTTGTGGCACACCATTATTTGCAAATAAAGTTACTAATTGTTACGACACAAACGCAACAGAAATATGCCATTTATCAGTCTTTTGTTGTCCTTACAAAAAACCTAATCAAAGTTGCAAAACATCACTGAAATAGCCACTAAACACCGTGAACGACTTGAGGTAAAAACTTCAATAGTTATCATGGCCAACGCGTCAGCGATATACAATACATTAGCCACACTTTCATTTGTTACAACCACGTAGGAGATTGATGAATACAACTTTATTAAAATGGTACGTATCTATAAAACATATAATTACGCTGACTCAATGATATTGGTTTCTTTGCACATGGTATCCTTTAACTGTATAATCTTTTCTTGATTGAAGCTATCGTTGAACATTCTTCACTGTCTACGTGATATGTCGAGTGGAATGTCAAAATAAATAAATGAAACTATATCTATGACAGTTTTTTCAATAATTTTGAAAAATATACAGGCATATTTGTAGGTTGTTCCAAACTGGCTTAGTTGTTCCTTTTAATGAGTCTGCCGAAGTATTTAATTCATATTCTTTGGATTCGGTTCATGATCTCTGTAAATCTAAATCAAATCTTGGTGAACCTGTTATGTTGAGTGAATGCGTAGAGGAGTCCTTGAATATACTGCCAATCACTTCTGAGGAAATTGGTGATATAATAAAATAGGTATCGACTAAGGATTCTGCAGGGTGGTTCGATGATATTCCTTGTTCCCTACTAAGTTATGTAACAGACAGTATAGCAAAACCCATTGCCAGACTTATTAATTTTTCTTTTACAGAAGGATTATTTCCAACAATTACCAATTGTCCCTGGTTGTACCTATTCATAAAAAAGGTGAACGTGATAAAATTTCAAATTACAGAAGCATCTCATTATTGTCAGTATTTTCAAAGATATTTGAAATTGCAATTGCAGAAAATTTTAAATTCCTTTTGCATGAATATGGTATACTGAGTAACTGTCAATTTGGATTTCGTAATGGTCTGTCTACTCAGGATGCCATTTTTGCGGTGTATAGGTACATATTGAAGGGTTTTGAATCTAAAAAAAAAACGGCTGGTATTTATTTCGATTTGATCCGTGCTTTCGACACTGTAAATCATAATTTACTCTGGAATGGATAAGATCTTATTTATGTGATCGTTCTCAGAGGGTTGTTATTAGAGGCAATAGCGATCGGATAATTTCCAACTTTAGAATGGTTCCCACGGGCGTGCCTCAAGGAAGTGTCCTGGGTCCTTTTTGTTTATAATTTTTATCTCTGGACTATGAAAGGGCTCATAACAGGGCATTGCAAACTAACAAATATCTGTATAATCGAAGATTCTTACTTTACTAGTTTATTAGACTGTTAACAAAAGACGAATTTTTAATTTTTAGTTAGTGGATACCATTCGAAGTAATTTAAAAATACATAAAATACAGTTCTAAGTTTACATATAATCCAAACAGCACTGTGTTTTCATACATCATACAATAATATAATTTGATAATTATTGTAAATTAATATTTATTAATAATAAAGTATAAGAGGTATGATTTAAATATGTTAACACCTTATCCCAGTGCCTCGTTTGTTATTTAATTTACTGCTTGCATTCTGTTTAAGGTAATCTTCAACAGTTTTGTATGTTCGTAAATTTTACGTTAATGTTAACGATGTTAACTAAATATATATAAAATGTGTAGGCTGCTCAAAAAAATGACCTGGTTTCTTAGAGTGATATTATTATAATGCATTAAATTAGCATCTTCCACCTATTTTATATTATAATTTTAAACTTTTAGGTGCTTTAGCAACACAATGATTTATCACATATCGTAAAAAAGATTATCGATTATGAAGAAGCAATATAATTATTACTTTTGCTGGTTGAGAATAAAGGAAATACAAAAACTATTACATATTTCCATTAGATTTTCCAGAGCAAATATTGATGTTGTGCGTAAGTAGATGTTCTGAGATTGGGTTGGAATGTTTGTTGTGACACGCCGACAACATCGTTAGTCAAACACGCGTCGTAACAGCACAGAGTTTTGTCTTTTATGTTCATGTTTTGTTCTTTAATAATATCATTGTAACTGATAATTTTAGATCGCAAACAGTAGGAATCTCTAGTAACAAAAGGCAGAACCGCCCTCTGTTGAGTGCAATAGAGGGCGTTATTATGCAATACCCTCGGAATTTAATCCATTTTTGGCTTTAAATTAAGAATTGTTTTAATTATTATATTATTAAATATATGTCATCAGAAGAATATACTCCAACTATTCCTTATTGACAAATCATTTGGCTAAATTTTGAAAATTTGTGTTACCAAATGCAATTGTATTTTTTTTGATAGGTGAATATCCAATTCACCCAAGATTTTTCCTCCGACGATCAACTCATTTTTCTATCCAATGGAACTTTACACATTTTTTTATAAATCAAAGTAGTCTTTGGGACATTATCGATTTGTGATGCTCGAAAATAACTCATACCATTATTTACATCATTTATCTATTGCGTTTTGCAAAACAATTGCTGAATATCTCGCGGTTTATAATCCTATTCAAAAAACCACATTGGTCTAGCAACCACGTACCATTAAGGGTCCATTCTCTGTAGATTTGACAGGCATGAATGTTGGGTCGGATTGAGAGGATGGGTGGCCGATGGGTGGAGACTTATATATTCCAACTATCGAATTATTAAGATTTTGGAGGTGCACGTAAAGCCGAAGTAAAAAGGCACATGGAAATAAAGTTAGCCCTCATTGCAAGGGTACCGGATTTGTCTTATAATTGCAACAAAATTTCTTTTTAATGTTATAAATTATATATCACCGGAAAGATCAAAAGATAAACTAGATCCCTATAGTAGCAAATTTTTGTTTAATACATGTATTTTAGAGAAAATAATTTTTGAAAATACGCTATTTTAGTACAAGATTGTTTGCCTGGAATTTTAAAAATAAAAAGAAATACCAAAAATTACTACTATAAGGACTTAGATTAAAGTCTTATCTTTCAATACTTTTTTACTAAAAGTCGCTATCTTTTATAGTTTCTTTATAATTAGACGAGACGAACGCCGATTTAGGGCTTATTTCGACCTAGTGAATGGACTCTTAATAATTGAATAAGTAGTATTAAGATACCTATGGTTTAATATATGAAAAAAAAATATTTAATATGTCAACCGTGCACATCAATCAGTATATACATTTCAGAAATCAGGTTTAATAAAAGCTTTCTAACTTAAATAACCCAGTCAAATATATTATATATTTTCATGGGATAATTTTAGCGGCTAATCCTTGACAACAGTATGCTCTAGCTATTGACACTAACTATTTATTTTAATAATTGACTATTATAAAGAAACAAATAACTTTTCAAACTGATCATTTATTGTAGGTCAAAGACTAGTCAGATTGCTGAAGGATGTCGTTGTTTAAAATATTCATTTTTTTAAATGAATTAAATATATATTTACAAATTTACCATGAAGTTAAGAGATGCTTTATATGATAGTTTAGCCAATTACTAGCAAGGCGACATAATACGTGTACCTACTAATTGGCCTCGTATTTTTAGGGATTATAAGAGAAAAGATATATAAGAGAAAAAGAGATTTTAAGATACTTTTTATGTAAACACTTTAGAACTATAGAGTATTCTCTATTCACCTTTCGGTTTCCAACAGTTAAATCTTTAAACTAAACGACTTTCAGAACTTTCTTCAAGAACTGATTGTTTAGCAGAAAGTTAAAGCATTTAGACCAAACGACGCGCTTTCCTTGCGACGCACATTTGATTGAGCTACAAAACCATAATTGATGCATATATAACTAAAATTTTTTTACATCTTGCAGAAAACAAACGTAGGTGTAGCTGTTTGAAAGGCAGGAGGGTTAATACCTAATGTTTTCCTTATTTTAAGCATACAATTCAAAAAATAGTCAATGATTACGGACAATTACCGATGCTTCTGTCTCATTGCCTTTTGGTTTCCATGAAACTTTTAAATCTTAGGAAAATAAACACCTGTGGTCTTTTTTCCGTAGAATATTATATGGTTTCAGATAGTCTAAAGATATATCTACATTTAAAAAATTGTACAGGCGATGTTATTTGGAAAACCTTATTAATTTTTAAATCATCACACCACACTGATCGTAAAAGGAATTCACGCCTTATCCACCTTGAACGGTACAAGACGTGGCAGGCTTATTTTTAAGAGTAATAAAACGTTTTATGTCTCTGCATCTCGACTACGTACTTCCTTGTCAACCTCTAATTAGCAATATAAAATCTCGGAGTGATTGAGCCGTATAAGGAACTAGAGTGCGTGCTGATCTACTTTCATACGCAAAGCCATCCATGATCGGATTTCTTCCGAAAGAGAAAACTGGACGATGTTCACTGTCCATGGGTAACTTAATGCAAAATCTATGATCTGGTTTTCAGTTCGGGTAATGGGTCTGAAAATAATGAACTGCAGCAGATCATTCACATATAGAAGCTATTGGTGCAGAAAATACGTATTTTAATAAAAATTGCACAAAAATATAAAGGTGAAACTCCAATGAAGTTTCAAAGTTTCCTAATAAGTAGTCCTGACCATATTACAAAAAAATATTTGCAATTATGTTGTTGGGAATATCCTTCTTCAGAAGGATAACAGAACAATAACAGTAATGCATAAGGATGCTAATAATAACTTAGTGATCAGTGCAGGTGATGACTTGAATTAAAAATGTCTCCGAAGTGAAGTAAAGAAAAATGAATTTTCATATAAATTTCTAGCGGCAAAGAGTCGAGAATCGACTGGAAATATTTAGAACAAAATTAGTTAGTTTATTTAAAATTTTTATTACTTATATAGGTATACTTTGTTTTCAGTTTGAAGGTAATTCTAAATGTCTTTTGTAATATTACCGAATTTTATATCAAACTCAAAAGCCACTGATGAAATTTGGTTAATTTATCAAATATTTATTTTCACTGCATACTATACCGTGTTTTTTTGGGACAAACCTTAAAAATTTGCCTTGAAACTATACTTTTTACCTTTATTTTGAATACTTCTAGTTTCCTGTTTTTATTATCTACAGGTGGTGTAATCCTAAAGGAAACTAAAATGAATCATACAGCTGCACCTCAAGTAAGTTACAGACATTAATTAAAATTCATCTTAATTTACACTTCTGGTATGAAAAATCATAATTAAATGTTTATTATAAAGACAGAAATTTTACTTCTACAAAACTTTTTAAATGAATAATAGATATTTACAGCTATAATGTCCCATTTTCTTAACTCTTCTGAAGAAGGCGTCACTTAAATTCATATGAAGCTAGGGGTAAATCACTAAAAAAAATTGTACACTGAAATTCCCCCTGCAGTGAAAAATCCCCGAAATTCTCCAAAATACCTCGCAATTCCCTATAAAATAAAAAATAAAACTAAACTAAGTTAAAAATATATTCATTCATACAAAAACTCCCTCAAAAATATAATATAAAATATAGAACCCATCACAAAACGTTTTTAAGACATACCCTATAATCCTGTCAACACAAAAATGTTTTCGTAATTTAAGACGTACCTATAAAGAAATCTAGCAAAAATATAACGTAAAATATTACTAAAAAATGTCCAGGATTAGGTATAACCTCAGGTTTGGCCTCAGGTATAACAAAATATATATAAAATACCCTGAAATACCCGAAAATACCCCGAAATTTTCCGCAATTCCTTGAAATTCCCCAAAATTTCTCAATATTTCTCGAAATTCCACTTGCTCTTACACTAAAATACCCCAGTGATTCGCCCCTCGATATGAAGTGACCGATCTCATTATTTGTTCTAAGAAAAAATAAAAAAGATTGTGGCAACAAAAGATGTGTCACTTCTCACAAGAATTTTACACAGATCCATATCTTTTAAGTTGAATCGCAAGCATAAAGATACATTTCTTTTCTTAATAAATTGTTTTTTTATTTTCGATATATTATCTTTAAAATAATAAGGTTAGTTCTTTGCGTACCTAGGTTATAGTTAATAAGGAAAATTAAAACTTTATTGAACTATATTATTTAATGATTTCATTAATAATTTATCTCTTAGTTAACTTTTTGGCTTAATTATAATATAAACAAAGATGTATACTATTTCATTGTTCCAAGTTGGGAAAATTTTTAACCTGATGCTGTTGCTTACTTTACTGCTTGTTGTTTACTTTACTGCTGTGAACAGTAAAGTAAAGTACAAGTAGATTTTTAATAATATAATCAGTTTATGGTTTCGCAATAGGTGCTGAATTTTCTCAACTAGCACCCGTACTAAATAGACTATACAGAAATCTATGATCTGGTTTTACATCCAGAGCTTTTTCCAACGTTATATCACTTCGTTCCACTCCCACTTGCTGTACATTCATCTTACAGAAAGAGAAGGTGGACTGCACTGGCACAAGTCCTGCAGTGGACATTATATATTAAAAAAAGCATAGATACTTCTTGCGATTCAGATGTGGCGACATTAGAAAGCTTTCGATCGATTTTAGCTTATTCTGGTGAAAAACTCATGCAGGAAATTGCCTGCATACAAAAAGCCTACTATGTTGAATTAATTATTAGTTGTAGTGAATGCTGAATTCTATCTTTACTCGATCTACATAATGAAAGTAAATAGAATTCTTGTAGCGTAAGAAACACAATTAGCACATTTTCTTTGAGTTCGCCGCGGAGAAGTCACCGATTTGGTAGGTAAAATATTACTGGCACATAAAAATTGTATACTGGTAGAATGTATACTGTTAGGTATCTTCCTATCCAATTAACAGACTATAGAGCCATTGATTGAAAGATTAATTTCTATAGCGTTGACTGAAAGTGTATACAAGATGCGCAGCCTTACGGCGAACATCATAAGCCCGCTACTCACTATTCGTTACTTCGTCAATTCGTCGCAGTAATTCACCAAGTATTGCTTAGTGAGTATGACGCGCTGCGCCGATGCGATTCGTTGTGCGGCACTTCGGCAGACTTCGCCCAGATGTCGGTATTTGGACGAATCATCAAAGGGAAAATGAACGATGCGACGAAGCCGACGAAGCGACGAAGTTGAACGCGTTCGGTCTCAGATCTCATTCGCGAATCATTCGTTGAAGATCTCAAACTAAACAAAAAATGTTTGTTTTAAACAAATTTTTGTTTTAAACAAACATTTGTTTAAATGTTTGTTGTAAACAAATTTTAAATGATTGTTTTAACACAAACACAAAATGCTGCTTTAACACAAACACAAAATGTTTGTTTTAAACAGTAGATAACCGTAATAAACTTGACCAGTATATTTTTATTCTGACATTGAAGTTTTTTGGTCGCACTTCGCACAATGGACGAATTTCCATACATCATCGAAGCGAAGTGAATCAACGCATAATGAGTAGGATGTAATGCGTCGGATGGTCGAAGCGCGAATTGACGAAATAAACCGACGAATCGCATTAATGAAACGAATCAACGAATAGTGAGTAGCCGGCTATATAGTCAGAAACTGGTTTAGGATTGACAAACGCCCTGTAAAACCAGTCAAATATTAACACCTTTAAACTGAAAACAGTGTACATTGTTTTACATTAGACTTAGGCATCTTATGAATTTCTAGCCTACAATGAAACTCATGATTCAATAAAAATCTTCCATTGTCAAATAAAAACAAAATTTTTGTATTTAATATTTGCAAGATAAAACAAAATTTGCCAATAAAGGACTGTTTTTGAGTTCGGAAACAAGTTTAATAGAAGAAACTAGTCAACTTGAAATACATTTTAATTATAGTTTAAATGTTTAATTTACGTCAAACTAAAAAGTTACTGACAAAATTTGTTTACCTTATTAAATAATAGCATTCAGTATGTTTTACACAGCGGTTTCTTGGAGGAACTTTAGAAGTTTGCCTTGATACAGCTCTTGTAGTCTTTAGAACCGTTTTTGTTTTCTTGTTTTTATTTTAGAGGTGGCATATTCCTACAAATATTAAATGAATATGAATTACAACTACTCCACGAACTATGTGCCCGTGATGTAATGCAATGCCAGTCGGGGCACATAGTCTGTGAAGTAGTGGTTTTCGGCATCTCTTTTAAATAAATAAGTAGGATTGTCTTCCTCAAAGATAATAGAGGTCACTGCTGTAATGGCACTACTTGCGGAAAAGCAGGCCGCTATCTGCCTTTTAATAAGATAATAATTGTCAGACGGATAGTAGCAAAGACCAAAAGAGGGCACTACGGTGTTTCTCACCATCACTAACATGCTAAATGTCTATGTTTAATACAGTTATTTAAAAAAATGTATTTCTACATCTGGAAGGAATATAGAGTTAAATATTTAATTATGTCTTTAATTTTTAAGTTTCAACAGCAATTGACGTTGCAGTTGACGGTAAACATTACTGCCTTTACAATAATAATAAATCATTTCAATTACCTTAGAATAGCTAATCTGTAGAACTTCCATTCTTCATACCTGTAACAAAAAATAAATATATTAGTAAAATTATAATTTTTAAAGAAGCTTATAAATTAATGTGTATCCTAATATATACTAACAAAAAATATATTTAAACTGATTATTGAAATCGAGTGGGTGACTCAAAGTATAGTGTCGCGTAAGCCAGAGGATAATTTTTAATTAAATTGTTGTCTACTCATATATTAAGGCCTGTTCGCAGGGATGTGTTGGCAACCATGTTGGCGACGTGACTAGGCTGGAAAGAATGTCAGCCTGGTGTTACCAGACCAGAATGTGAGAGATTACCATCGAGGTTCATTTCCAGGTTTCCCCTATTCCAGCACTGAATGATGGTTAGGTCTTACAGATGAAGTCGTTCCTGAGGCGCAACTGCGGCCTTTTGTAAGATAATCATACGCCGACCGCTCTCTGTATAATGAGGGTTAGAGATATTATTATTATACACCATATTTTCATGGCGGTATATTCATAAGAATTTAGTGCCATTTTTCAGTCTTTGAAAGAATATTTAATCTTCTAGATCGAGGAAAAAATCAACTGGAGACAACTTCTATTGCTTAATGTATGCATTGAACACTACCTTGACGTTTTATAAAAATATACCTTCCATGTGACTAAGAGTGTAATATAACCGCTAGAAATATGCGTGTCTTTATTTGTAAATTGTTTAGTAAAAAACTAAAGTAATAATGTCATTAAATTAATTAATAAAAATGTCAATACCTGCACTAGAAAGTAACTGGTTAGAAATATAAGGTGAATATCCTTCACTATTTCCTGTCAAATTATAATTAATCTGCTAATATAAATTTAACTAATCTTATAAATCAAATCTTTATTGCTAAATAATTTTGTTCATGAACTCATGCCTACAAGTAATTACTCACCATATGAAAAAATGCATACAAACAAATGCGGTTCTCGTTAACAAGATTCCACCAAAAGTATCCAGTGATCTAAATGCAGGTGTTTAAAACCAGAGTGCTCTAAAATGGCGAGTTCGAACTTTTAGTTGATGTCAGATTAAAGTATAATATTGTCAGTATAATATAGTCATTATGGAAAAGTTAAGAAGTATTTTATAGTCTTCTTTTCAATAATACGTTAATAATGGACACATCAAATAATTTTTCGTACTTTAAATAACCTTCAAGAACTGGCTAGCTTCATAATGTGTGGGTCTCCATCCCCATGATAAAAAAAATTATTTATGAATAATTCCTTATACTTTATTCAGAATAAAATAACTAACATACTATTATGTAAAAGAATTTTTTATCAAATTGGCATAAAACATACCCATAGACCCATAATACCTAAATAATAATAAATCATACAGTTTTTTATTTCTAATAAAAGTTTCAATTTTTGAATCACCAATTTTTGAAGTTTGATTTTTGATCACATGACGTATCAAATTCGATGGAATTTGGTGTTATCTCGGAAACTCTGCGAGGCAGGAAATAATCCGATAAGTACTTTTTGGTATCAATTTTCTAGAAAACACAATGGCGTAAACCGCAACCTTCTATCGCCATTCACTTCAGAGATACCGAGTGTCTCAAATATGTACACCTTTAACTGGCTATTTCAATATCTAAGTGTCAAATCAATGGAAAAACATTGTTATGGCACTTTTTAAGTATAAATCAATAGTGCGATAAAAAAATGTACATGCATAATTTTTCCGGTATACAGGGTGTCCCGAAAACATACCGACAAACTTTAAGGTGTCGTAGGGGACATGAAAACAAACCTTTTTTTGTTTAGTAAACATATGTCCGCAAATGAGCCTTTTGGGCTGTATACAATAGATAAAATGTTTTAAATCATACCCAAATTATTAAATTACTATACTAAATTGCTGCCTGCTCCTTTGAACGCAGATATTTATCTCCATTTTCTGCCAAATGTTTTAAGTCTATTATTAGAAAATTTCACTTTAGACATTAGAAATAACATGTGGCTTTAACATGACGGGACGCCTCCACATTTTGGTTTGCTCGTGCGCCAGGATCTGGACCAGCAATTTCCTCGCCGACGGATTAAAAGAGAAGGTCCTGTGGCCTGGCCCGCGCGTTCTCTCGATCTCAATCCCTTAGATTTTTTTCACTTGATGGAAAGTATGACTTGGAGCACCATTTAAGGTGAAACTAAGTCATTTTGAAACTGTCTAAGTTATCAATAAAATGGTGTTAATTATACCGATTAAATTAATTGGTTAATAATTCCCGAATTTAGTCCACCTTGTACACTATTTTAAATATTTTAAAGTTACAACCTTGTCAATAACTCATTCCTCTTTAAATTGTATCTTATTTTCATGCAACTTACGGAATGTTATCTACACTTAAAGAGTCGGTACTGTGATGTAGAACATCATATACACAAAACATCTTGATGGTTTTTAATAAAGCGTATCTGGGATATCATTAGAAGGTCCTTTGAAAGATGCTGCGCGCGAGATTAAACGGAATCGTGATGCTACGGGGTCCAATTTATCATTTCGGACTTATCTATTTATCAACGGAATTGTCTTGATCTTAATGGCCAAGAATCTCATTGTTTAACTAATTTTTGAAACGTGCTTTTTTGCCTAATTCGAGGTCAGAGTGTATAAGGCTGACTGTTTTTCTTCTGGGCATTTTTAACATTTATCTCGTGATTTAAATTGAAAACGTTAATTTAATAGTTTTTTTTTTGGTCTGCACTGGACACGCCTATAGTTAGCGATTGCTTAATATCGTTAGATAAATTTAATAATGCTTTTAAAAAAATGCTGTGGAAAATTTATAATTCTTCCAATTTATTTTCTGTGGGTTACTAGTTGAATGTGTCGATTGTCCAAAATTATCGTTTTTTCATGGAACCACTCGAACGCTCGTTTTTGCAACAATACATTCGAAATCCGTGAAATTATATCAGTTAAAGGAGCAAACAAACTTTCATTGCGTGTAACAGTCTTGAAATCGGCAATTTTTCTTATTTTACTCCGGTTATTCCTTTACTGTGGTATATATCGCACTTTTTATTGATAAGATAATAATTATAAATTTCACAAGCGGTTGTAATTAGTTATATAGCTAATTTAATTTAGTATTTGTTACATAGAATCAATTTGTAATTGATTACTAGACCCGGTTACCGTTATGGTTTCTTGTTAAAGTAGGTGTAGTAATTTTTAAGGTATAAATGGTTTACGATGGTATAATTGATCACCATCATAGATCAGAGAGCAAAGAACAAAGATCTTTATTTTTATAACTTTGGTTTCAGAGGCCCTCTGGGTATGCTGGAAAGCCCATGCCACTATCCATTGGCCGTGGTCATGACCTGGGATGGTTTGGGGTTGAGCGGGATTATAGCACTTTACCCACCCCATGGCTGTAGGCCTGGTCTGCCTCGTAGAGGTGAGCTCCGTCCTTCACTGTAACCCTGATCACAAAAGTGATAAGTGTGGGCGATTAGTGGGGTCTCCTCCTGGCCTCGCTCTACCCTGCAGGCTGGGTAGGATCTCCTGCCGCTCTTTTGTCTTATCTTCTTTCTTCGTCTGTATGTTTAACCTACCGGAGGTAGTCTGTATCTGGTGGGGGCAGCAAGTGCCACTCCCGTCCTAGGTGGTGCTTTGGGGTAGGTCAGGAGTGGTTGTGTAGCCGGGGATGCACCTGTAAAAGAGCCAACTGGTCCATTAGCTTTGTGTAAGTTACGGGAAGAGTAGTCAAAGTGAGCCTGCGAGCGCTGTCGGCAGTCGCGGCTTCGAGGAGAGGTGGAAAGCCCAAAGATTCAAAAGACTAGATTTCCAACAACACATTAGGTTTTCTAAATATAGTATTTTCCTTGTGCTGAAAGCGTGATTAAAAAATGATTCTGTTCTAATATTTTAATAATAAGGAGGTAGACAAAAGAACATAATGTTAGTATAAAATGTATTTTAAAAACTTATTTATTTATGATTGCAACTTTGCAGGTCCATGTAGGATTCACAATGCCATACCTAACCAAATACTGATTTACAATGCTACCTAGCGCCACATTTTCCGCTTCTAATTTATCCATAAAAGAACACGAGTCATGCAGTTCGCCTAAGATTTCGAATTGGCATATGAATTTGAATATAATCCTTCATTACCATAACCCATTCATGTTTCAAAAATAGACGTAGGTGTAAAATACTAGCCAATTATTAAATTGTTCCTTGTTATGGTCGCTTGTTTATGATCGTGTGTTTAACCTATGGCTCCATGGCCTTTAAAGTTCAGATTTAGAAGGATAACTGTCAGTGAAATACTTAGTCTGTGTCAGTAATTAGATGGTTCTATTTAATATTGTTATAATCGTTATGTAACTTCTTCATTGAATACCTTTTTCCTGAACAATAATCGCCAGGTGAAAAGAAACCCGGGCAGCAGAATTGGGGCCAAAATAATTTGGGCAGTGGCACAACAACTGATGAATCATGTTGATAATCTACAACATAATAATTTTAAAGAAGCCGTGCACGGTCTATTTCCACATACACATGGACGACTAATGGAATTTTATTTTATAATGTGTACATGAGATTCAGTAAAGGGGTAAAATGGAAGATAAAAATTTTTATTTTTAGGTTTAAAGGAAGTGAGTGCCATTTCAACACTGATGATAAACTTCAACCTGATGTTTCTATACATCTGGTACTCCTAAGCTGTATTTTTCACCTATTATATCATGAAACAACTTTAGCTTGTTTTGTGTTTAAAGATTGTTCAAGAAAATAATATAATGTTTTCTTCCGCGATGGTCTTTATCAATTTTCGCATCAATTTTCGCAACGCAAGATATTCATCTTGCGTTTTTTGCCCATGGTCTTATTTTACCCAGCGCAGTGACTTTAGGCACTCTGAGCTTTGGTTTTTACTCATATATTGCGATGATGGGTAATCAAGTCATGGGTATCAAGTTCTTGCTAGCATATCAGCTTATTGTTTCTGTTTTCTGAGACACCTTATCTACAATAAGATTTCTTTATAAATATTCTTCTCGACAACAGCATCCCAATTTGAATGTTATGATTGGGTTTGAAGTGAAATTTGAAGTGTACTAAGAGATCTCTGATTATCTGTTGGTATATTGATATCCACAAAACCATAAAATTACCGTATACAATTGTCCCACCCACAAATTTACGAATGAATTGTTTTAAGCGAAATTTTTACCTTTGACTAAATTCTTAATCATGTCGAATATCAGCAAGATATCTTAAAATCTGCATAAGATAAAAAAACTGATAAGACATAATCAGCCTTAAGAAATCTCTGGAAAATTTTGAATCATTCTTGTCAAGACTTTTCATTTTGTCATAGTCAGATAAAGTGTCGAATAAGATATATTTACTATAAGAGTTACTAAGTATATAGACAGCAGTATATGCACCATCATCACATGAATGTCAGTCACTCTTAATACCAAACGACAGATAGCTGTTTCGATCTATTAGATCTCCTCAGTACCGCACATACCTCAACTCCATCTGGAATGAAAAAGAGCAACACACTATGGAGATTCATATAATAAGATATAATCGATACGATATTTGCATCACATATTAAAATTTAACATCTAGAAAAGTTGTATTTTAAATTTAAAATTACATACTTCACTTTTATCAACATTTCCATCTAAAAAATATTCCACGTAACAGCAGATCATAATGTTGATCAAGCAGCTGTTTTAATGTCTTTTTCGCTTGATATATATTTCGTTTATAAAAAACTATTACCCATCCCGATGTCACAATAAACACGGGATCAGATAATATATTCCAATCATCATGATGTCGATACGAAAATGTCATCTCGAGATGCAAATTCGCCTCGGCTTGTATCTATACCGAGTAGGCCATGGCGGAGTTGGGGCTGAATCACACCTCGCATTGTTATTAAATAAGAATAATAACATATTATATGTTAATGCTAGCCATACGCCGTTTGAAATGTGACATCCTAGACTGTTTAAATTAACATTTGATTTAGGCGTCGACGATGTTATGGGCTGAACCAAAATCATTGTTCATATGATAATCAGACGGTTATGTAATATTAATTTTTTTGTACATTAAACCGTTGGATGTTATGGAAAAAATTGGGAAGGTACGTCCTCTTATGAAAAGTTTCTCGCCCATCTTCGTATTACATGAATATCTATGGTCTAATGCTTTGAAGATATAAACAAAGTCTGTCAGGGATTCCGAATATTTCTCAACTAAGACAAAAGTCAAAATAAGAGTTTTGTTATCCAAGTTAAGATACAAATGCAGTTTCCTTGATTTCTTTATGAACCTGTCATGACTCTTATCATAAGAGTCATGATGGGTCTAACCTAACAAACAGGATCGGGAACTGGAGACAGTCACTGTAGAAAATAGTCAACTCTGTTATGGCTCCTTTTCTCGTTTTACAATATGCTAATTTCCTTCCATTCTATTCAATAAGCTTTATGTGTTTTATATTCAACATAGAAAGAAAGTGATTACCATGGAAAGTATTACACCCTGCGTTCAGGAAAATCTCCAAAGGAGATATTCTAATCAGCATATCCAGATATCCACTGACAGTCAGGCGGCTTTACATGCCTTGATCTCCTACAAGATCCCCTCCAGGGCGGTCCTAGAGTGTATTAATGTTCTGGCCCAATTGGGCCAGAACAACCAAGTAAAATTTTCCTGAGTACCGGGTCATCACAACATAATAGGAAATGAGGAGACTGATGCACTGGCTAAAACAGGTTAAAGTATAGAGTTTACAGGACCAGAATCAGTACTCGGGCTTCCGCCTAGTTCAAGGTCTATTGAAATCTGGATTGAGAAAAGATCAGAAAAAGAATGATCGCACGGGACTGGGCTGCGACAAGCTAGGCTCTTATTGAAGGGCCTTGGTCGAACGCAACTCGATCAATACTTGCGCTAAGTCGTAACAGCATAAGGATTATCATAGGACTGTTGACATGTCACAGACATGTCAACAAGCACCTTAATACTATCGGCCTTAGTGAGACCAGAAGTTTCAGGTTTTGCGGAGACGATGACGAGGACTCCATTCACATCCATTGTCGCTGTGCCTGCCTCATGGTCAAGAGACACAAACATCTGAATGCATCATTTCTCCTGCACTCTGAGTTCTCCGGGTAACCGCGCCGCCTTCCAACAACA
Organism: Pogonocherus hispidulus; assembly: GCA_963924545.1. Taxonomy (NCBI): domain Eukaryota; kingdom Metazoa; phylum Arthropoda; class Insecta; order Coleoptera; family Cerambycidae; genus Pogonocherus; species Pogonocherus hispidulus. The sequence goes on along the minus strand of OZ004698.1, from coordinate 41,119,916 downwards.
ACATTATGGCTGCATTACTGGCACAAGGATAAATAGATAACCAGAAGATAATCCCCGCTCTATTCCTTCTTCTAACCTCAATGATCGGTTAACCTGAAACTTTATCCTCGAACGGCCAGTGTGTAGTGTCTCGAGTATGCAGCGAATGTTTGCAGCGAATTGTTTCTTATGGATTGGGTTTTAAGACATGTTTTGTAGTTTTTTAATTAATATACCTAGTACCTTAAGTTTCGTTTATTTTAGTTAATCAGTTTGTAGTTAAAAGTGAATTACAGAAACACCATACTATAAACGAATTGCTAAGGTATTTTGGAGGGAATTTAATCGAAAAAATGTCTCACTAAACATACTTCCGATGTTTGTGAACAATATGCTAAAGCCTACCAAGATTTATATAAATCGGGTATATTTTGATACTATAAAGCTTACAAAAACGAAAATTTGGATTTATTTAGCAATTTAAATTTGCCTCACAAAGATTTTGTAAGCTTTACATAGTTGCTTGAAGTTTATAGTTAGTGTATTTCAATTAAACTTTGAAAGTATTTTTATATGAAACAGGTGTATTGAAAGTTTTAAAAACATTTGTAATGACGTTAAATTTGTACACCCATGGAAAAATTTTCACTTGTAATACCCCTAGAGGTCAAATTATATCCGGAAATTTTTTAGAGTTCACGAATATTTTGAAAATTATGCCGAGTCACTAGACGAGGGATAATTTTCTGAAAATTTCCCTGTATAATTTGATCTCGACTGGTATTCGGTAAGAAAATTTCACAACAAAATGGGTTTACAATAGAAAAATGCTACTTACAATATTTATTGTGTTTACTTCGTAGTAGTTAAACGTTGTTAAATATAAAACATAAGGCTTTGATTTACCTTAAATGTCAAATTTGGAAGAAAATATGACATTTGTTGTATTTATATGCATAAGCATAAACTTATTATTATTATTATATTATTAAGCGACCGCTGGTTTTTTGGAGTTATTATTATATTATAATGTCCACTATAATAGCTTCCAGGTACCCCAGAAGGAACAAAATTCCGAAGAAATACATAGATTGTTATAACAACGTTAAGAAATGCTCCCATTTTATTGGTTAATACATGTTGGCGTGAAATTTTCCTGAAAATTATTTAATAAAACTGTATTTAAAAAACAGAAACTGCAGAACTACACTTATACATATAAGTTTTTCACAAAAAATTGTGATTATGATATTAAAATATTTTCTAAAAACAAAACCCTAAAAATGTAAGTTAATTAGGTATGTCTATGGACAAGCAATAAAATATCTTTGAAGATACGCCTCCATTTTGGAACAGAGGTCACGAATCCAACGATAACCACATCAAAGGTGCCGCCTGCGAGATGTTCTTCTGGTTATCGATTTATTCTTGTGATGCAGATTGTTCCAAAACTTTATAAAATTGACTGACAGAAAACCATAATGCATCATTCAGCATTCCATTGAATATTAAATCTGCACATGAAGGGGAATTGTAATTACACAGAGCAGTGCATAATTTTTCAAAAATTTTTCTTTTACATCTCGGCATAATTATAACCACAGCATGCATTGATAATGCAAGTTTTTAATTACATTGTAATAATAGTGTTATATAATCTTATATTGTCCGTGCCATATAATGTGTTTGCATTTAAATATTATGTACGATGAATTAATTATACATAAATTATTAATGAGACATCCCGACAAGATGAAACATTGTTTTGCTTATTGCATACTAATAATAAAATTGATTCGTTACGGATTTATCTATTATGGTTATATTTTCAGAACACGCCCATGGAGAAGTTAGGACAATAGAAAATATACTCGATAGGATGATTTTGTCTACACCCATTAATATCTTATATATCTAGTACATACGTTCTAAACCATTCTGTAGAGGCGCATTCTGTAGAACAAGTGTTAATTGATTATGCAAAAAATGAGAGACAAATAGTATTTTTTTAAATCTCAGAGAGAAGTCAGTTAAAATCTAGCTTTTCAGCTATATAGCTTAAAGTCAACACACTTTATGTAATTTGTAAATAATGGAAATGTGAATGAAAAGTAAATCTTTTGTATAAATCAATGTTTTTTATTTTTATAAATTCTCCTTATTCGAAACATAGACAAGTATGTTTAAAAATTATCTTAAAAACTGTATGATAAAATTAATTTTATTTGCATCATTGAATGGAAGGAATTATTAAACAATTTTAAACGAAGTATGACTAGATATCCGAAGATTAGATATACATAGGAACTGCGTGGACGAGCTCTTAAAGACGTCAGGTTTTTAATCGTCCTCCGCGGTTGACGATGGTTCGAATCTCACCGTGGTCAACTTTTTCTAATTGCCCCAATATTAAATCTTTGTGCATAAGGCTAGTAGCGTTCTTAATATGCAACTTGTACTGCAATATCACTGTATAAATGGTTACTTAGTCACATATTAAAAAAAACAGAGTGATTGGCTAGGTGGAAGGACATTGGAGATGTCAAAGTATCCTTGATTAGTCAAAAATCGTAGCATTTAAGCGTTTTCCTTTTTTTTTCTTAGAATAGTGGGTAAATTTAATCCTTTTTGTTGAGCCAATTAAATCCAAGTAATTTCTACTTAAAAAATTAAAGCTGCTTTGTTTTTAGATGTTACTCTGTCATCTCGATTTTCGAATAATTTAATTTTCGAATAAGTTTTTATTTGAAATTATTTTAGTACATTTTATTTATATATTATTTATGTTATATTGGGTATGAGTCACTGTTACTGTGGTTAGTTGTTTTCGCAATATTTGTACGACTAGTATAGACAAATATTTTATTGGCGTTTGAAGTTGCGGAAGTAGTGAAATAATTTTAACGCAGTCTATATATTATTATGATACATTACTTGTAAAAACATGAAATTTAATAGAATAATGATGAAGCATAATTTATTTTTATTTAGGCCACTTTTTATATAAGCTTCTATAATTTGAAAATCACTTTTTACCTCGTTACCAATCTGGGGTATCCCAACTGAGTATAAACTCAAACCCACCAAAGTCAGATACCGTGGAAATATCATCTGGAAATTTTGTTTATGATTAAACATAACAATTTGCATATAATTATTGTGATACTACTGAAAGGTGCATTTATATTAAATAATCAATTACCGACAAACCACAAGTCATCTTCGTATATTTTAATATATTCTACGTGCACATATAGTTGGACCGTTATATCTTTGTACACACGTGATCATGCATATTGGTATGAATTAATATTAGAAACCTAATGTCGCTAATTTCAGTAGATAACACTTGAACCGTATGATCTGTTCTTTTCTAACAGCAATTAACCATGTAAGTTAAACATGTACACCATGATTAACTCATGGTGAGTCAAAAATGATGAATTTTTATTTAATATTAAACTGTTACTTATATCGAGAAAGTTCAGAGTAGGTACTCAGTGATCAGAGTATTCCTATCAAAGAAATAATTTCAAGTGTGTACTACTAACACTCTTTCATTTACTCACTCACTCTTTCTTATCACGGCCAGTAGTATCCGGCGTTCCCCAAGGATCTGTGCTAAGCCAAATCCTATACAATATACACATCAGAACTTTCTTTTAATATTCAGTCATGTTACAGACTCAAATGCAGACGACCCAAAGATGTTTAGCAATTCTCTTTCAGACCATAACCAGCTTCAATCCAAATCGTGTCAACTTAAGAAATGGTGTAATCAGTGGTTAATACCTATCAACCCTAATGTACAGTGCTGCATATAGGTGTAAATAGCCCCAATTATCATTACAACATTGACAATGTGCCGATAACAGTAGTGAAAAATCAGGTGGATCTGGGAATAGTTATAAATAGTAAATTAAACTTGTCTGAAGACATGACATCTAAAATCAAGTTAGCCAACTCTATGACCTGCCTTCTAAAAAAGTCTTTTCAGTAGCCTAATAAACAGTTATTCCAGTTACAGTTATACAAATCATAAGTAAGAATATTACTGGAGTAGAATTTCGTTATATGGTCACCATACTTTAAGGAGAAGGAACTCAGAGAAGGTTTACTAAATGGCTTTCTTTCATCACTTCCCTTGATTACGAGGATAGACTCAGTTTAGACTCATATTAGAATCTTGGATTAACCTCATTAAGTAACCGCAGAACCCGAAGTGATCTCTTCTGGTCTCCAAGGTGAGATCCTCTGTGAACCTACAGGAAATTTTTTCTATCACCAATGGAAGAAGGCTTCGTGGTCACCGTTAAAACTAGATCGTGAGAAGTACAAAACAACTCCCCGTTGGTATTTTTTACCAATTGAACCCTCTAGAAGAATACATAGACTCTGTTCCTTCTATCAACTCTTTCAAGAAGCGCTTGGATTCCTCCTCGTCTAGTGCTAGACATAATTAAGATTAGTTTTGTTGATTTGCAAATTTGCATAATATTTTGGAAAGGTATTCAAACTTAACAGACATTGTTATTAGATTCCTTAGCAAGCAACACTTAAAAAAAAGATATATTGAAAAATAATTTGTTACAATGATATAAAAATGTTTGTTATCTTGGTAATACCGGTAATAAATTTCTGCAAATTATATTTAATTTTATAATTAGCTTACTTCGACTTTGTTTACTCATCTAAATAAACAATTTCCGCTTCTCGGAAATAAAAGAGAAATAAATAATTTCAATTTGCTTCAATAATTATCTCACTATCATTTCACTCTTCTTTTGTGCTGCTTTAATTAACTTTTTACCCCATCTACTAATAGCTTTTAAATGACTTATTTGAATAATTTAATCTGATTAGGCCGACCATTCATATCCGGATTTGTCCGTTGAATCATGTCTCTCGCCGTCTCCTACAAATCGTTTTATTGGTAGTCTATTCTTTATCCGTTTCTTTCTCGTTTATTGTTTTCTTGAACCCCGCATACTTATGGAAAGCAAAATTTTTTAAGTAATTCAACCAATGAGAGAAAGCCTCCGCTGTATGGGTTAAAGTAGTATAGTAGTATGGGTATAAGTATTAAACTTATATAGAAAAATCACAGACTTTGTCAAGGGATTTTGGTGTATCTTTATAATAACATTAATTACTGCTGCATCAATCTGAACAATACAATATTTGTAGCTGTTATATACAATTACATAGGTGGCTATTGGTGAATCCATAAATCCAGCAATATCGCTGGATAGATCTACGTGTGTATGAAAAACTTTAAAACAATTTCTGTTCGTCGAATTAGATGAAATATATAAAGCTATTGTCCATTTAAACTGATTTAAATACTAAAATCTATGTTACCCAAATAATTTACGGCAGCTGTAGTAAATTTAAGGCTGTTATTTTAATGTCTAACTGGAGATTAGTTTTAATTAATGAACTTAAACGCTAGTTCTTTTACAAATGAAGACTTTATGAGCCTCGTAAAATTTTACTTTCAATCCCTTTTTGTGGTTATGAATATGAAATTTATTAGGCGAATATTTCATTAAATTTATGCAATTCACACCTTATAAATGTTCAACTAATTAACGGGCTAATTATTTCAGACTTTGGTTTACTTATCAAATACAGTGGTTAAATATTCTCAGTTAAATATGTACAGGATGATTGGTGGAAAATGGGTATCTTCCTATTTATCTCCGTCATCACTCGAGATAGAAGTTAAGAGAACTGAGAGTAATGTATTTGTCCTCAGTTTTATAAATGTGTCATTAAATGTACAGGGTGTCTAGACGTGGAGCGTCAGTGGTCACAGACACAATTTTTAACAAAAAAACATCCAGTTTTTTAAAAGAAAATAAAATTTCCTCTTGCTTCTTAATCTAATGGTACATATATAACTTTTTGGTTATCTTTAACCGTTTTCATCGGTTATCATCGGACAATTTATAAACAAATTAAACAAATTAGATGCTGTTGCAAATTGGATTAATACAACCTAGTACATTAAGTATACTTATTATATTCCGCTGACTTCCAACTTTAAACATCCTGTATAATTAAAAAATTACGATTACTCTCACTTTTTCACAGATTTGTATCTCAAATAATAACGGAGATATACGGGGTGTGCATTACCCACCAATCACCCTGTACATTGTAAAGGGTATTAGTTACACTTTGAATGATACATAGGCACTTCTGATTATGAAATATTAAATGCCACAATGAAAATAGAACAAATCAAGCAAAATTGAGGAGACAAAAATAGTATTAATAAAAATAAAATAATCATAAAACTAACAAATTAATTATCAACAAGTTTCGATGATAGAACGCGGGTACCTACATTAATATGGATTGAATAGTTCGTCTCTCATCATAACATTTAGTGGTAGCAGCATGTCCAGAAGAATCAGTATCTCTCACACAGATATGTACGAGCTGTGTACGCAAAATTATACTGAATAGTATCTTTATTAACAGGAATAGTAAAGATCTATGTGGTCAAATTATAATTGAGCTGTACTTAACTAATTAAGTATATTAAAGACGATTTTATCAATTAAACTAATGAGTTGATAATTTCGCAAATTATGATGAATTTTTAATTGTCGATAATTAATATAGAAAGCTGCTCACGTGTAACGTGAACTACTGTGAACTATTCCAATACTTACTCGATTAAATAGCTGTAAAATTTCGTCATCAGGGGACCACATCCAAAAGATACCTCGTCTTGTTTATAATATATTTGAAAGATCAAGAAATTTTGATATTAAGTTTTTAATAATAAACTTTTATAGGATTTTTCATTATTCAGGGGTACGAATATTCTGCCAGTCTTTTACTGACATACTGTCTTGAAATTTTGTTACATTCTAATAAACCTGTATGATGTGATCCATATCTTTGAACCATTTGAACCCTTTGACACCATTTGAACACTTTGGCGCCAGTATCTGAACAAAATTGAGAAGCTTTGTTAAAAAAAGGTTCATCATACATAGTCTACATTTTGAATTTAATATACAGGGTTCTGGAATTTACACAACCATATATTATTTTATAGACGCGGTTTGACCTGAGAAAAAAATACAACCACGGAACAACTTTATGATTGTAGTGAAAGTTTAAAACATAAAAATAAAAAAAACTTTATATTGTTATCCTTTTTTTTTTGTTTATTTACACTACATATGCTGAACTAAACATAAAAAGTAACCAATGGAATTGGAATGGTATAAATATGGTTCCCCGATTACGCAATTCTCCTGCAGTTTATCAAAATCTTACCTTTTCTTATATTTGCGTGTAATGATCACCCTGTACTTTACCGTGCTTCTTAATTTTGTTAACCCAAATGGCCAGTCTAGATTGTTTTACGATATAGAAGTAGCTAGAACGTGTCACATTAAAATTATCGAGCGTAAAACTGATGATTTATAAGTTGGGAGAATTTGTCTGCTACTTGTAACAACTTCAGTTATTAATTATAGCAATTAATATTTATTGTAGATGTAAGTCCTTGATTGATTCGTTTAATTATCGAATATATATTCCTGACCAGTTATATAGCTTTAAATTGGAAACTTCAAATATATGAGGCACTTGTTACGTATCAATTTATAGTTAGGTAGGTTGCTCTTGGACAACCTTACATATATGACCTATCAGAGACAGCCATACATATCATTTGTTGATGGCCCATTCAGAAAAATGATCTACTTTATGTCGAAGCTTTTGGCATATAAAATTGTTTATGAACTTGTATTGTTGTTGTATCTGGTAATTATAAGTCTACGGACAATTTTTATAATAATATTATATTAAATCTGTACGCATAAAACTAGTAGCATTCTTAATATGTAATAGTACTGCAACCTCACTGTCTAACCTCAACCTCAACCTCAATGGCTAATAACCTACTGTCCACTTTAATTAATAAGATTTCCCAGATTTACCTTATTCTCGTACTAAATGTTAGTTACAGTTACAACATCGTAAGTCGTTCTTGGGCGCAAAATAATAATATTGCGCCTCTCCACACACATAATCTGATTTCCGGACTCATTGTTAAGATGAGAATGAACGATATACTTTTAATATATTATACTTTGTGTTGTAATTTTGGCTTAATGGTACAAGAATTACCAACTTTTGACTGAACAGATGTGAACATTTGGGCTTGACTAAATACAGTTACATGAATATAGACTAGAGAATCATACAGCTATAGACAGTCGAATGGCTAAATACTTTTAAACCTCCTGATGGCTCTTTATGAAACTAAAAGTAGAAAAATTAAGTTGTGCAATCAAATAAATGGGAATAACGATTAACATGAATATTTAGTATAAATTTATACTGCAACTGGTTTGAATTGTATTTATGCAAGGACAAAAGACGGCGAAAAAACTATAAACCACACTATTACGGAATCCACGGAAAACCACAAAGAGAAGGTAATAAGCTACCAGGAAAGTACATCGAAAGGAATCGATTATTAAAAAAATTAAATTTTCCTATCATAGTTCACTTAGCACAGAGGAGTACAGTTTTTTATTCTGAATTAAAATCTCTAGTCACTTGTAAAATTGAATTATAATAAATATTATTATACCTGAAGCTAAATAACTATGTATTTAGCAGATTCAATTTTAACGATTTACCTTTACTCGATCCATTTTCCATTACAAAATTTTGTCACAATATAAATGTAAGAATGGTTCTCATCCTTTACTTTACTTTATTATATAGTAATTTTTCCAGTATATTAAAGTTAAACCGGTAAATAGTTTAATGGGGCAAGGAACATGGGTCGCGGTTAGTACTTGGGTGGGCGACTATGCAGAGAAGACCCGCTATGCCTGCCCGAAGCCTAGTGGTTTGTACGTTAGTGAATTGAGAGAAATTATATAAATTTATAGCTGGTTTGTGTAGAAGACTTACATCCTTCAGATAGGATGTAAAGCAGGAGGTCCTTTGTCTATGAGATGATAGGCAAGTAAAGGGTCCCTACCTCACTACAAAATGTGGGGGTTCGGCAAATGTTTTTAGGTTGGGGATTATTTCACTCCTGACATCCATGATTGGCCTTACTCGCAGAAATAGACTGAACTTAAATTTACACAAAAAACTTGTCAATATAAACTAAAATTCAACAAGCAAGTGATTTTTATTAGCAAGCAGCACATCTGTTAACTACGTATGCCGTATACAGGGCTGCTAGAAGCACAACCAGGTAAATAAATACATATTGAGGAATTTAAATAGCAAGTTGTGCTAAGCAGTGTGCTGCGAAGTTATTCGCGATTAAGGTTATTGGCCATTAGTCGCCCAAAAATTTAATGAACTAATATGAGTGCGGTCTTTGTTCAGATCGTCTGTGCCAGCGTCTGCTATTAATGTAACTTACATGTTACATTACATGTAACGTACATGTTACATTACATGTAACGTACCTGTTACATTACTTATTAATGTAATCACAGTGCTCTCTTTTGAATTTCCATAAAGTGGATACTCGAAGCGGATGGTTCTTTATGAAACATCGTGAAAATAATTGTTTTAAAAAAAACATTGATCTCGTTTAGATGTTCCAAGAACATCTTGGAACATCTAAATGAGATCAATGTTTTTTCAAAACAATTTTTCTATTTGACGCATCTGCATGGTGCCAGTAGTTGGCCTAGTTGCGGAAATAGGCAGACGTTAAATAACCGAAACAAAAAAATAGTTTAATGTTGGTATATCAAGAAGATTAGAAAGACTCGACCAGATTTAGTGATAAGTAATACAATATTCAGTAGGTAGTACAAACTGAATGTAAAAACAAATAATGCTAATGTCTAACGGCGGTAGTGCTCGGTTATCAGCATTTTCTGAAGCTGTATTCTACTTAGTAAATTTATTACAAGCGTAAACTTTACCACGTTCTCTGGAAATAACACGATTCGGTTAGAATGCTACGAAGCTGGGATTTCTGATCCACCTCAAAACTGAATAATCTATACCAAAAACCATGTCACTAATTGTTAATTTACTTATTCCAACTGGTGAAGAAGATTTTATTTAGTTAATTTATTTATCTACTTGCACGAGGTTCATATATTAATTTTCATCAACAATTTAAAGAAAATTGACGAAGAATACGCAACTGATCTTGTTACACCGAGTGGATCTATAAAACAGAAATTCATTTTAAAAGTTGAATCCCCAGCTCATTTACTTTTCATTCTATCTCTATCAATGCCTACTTTATAATCTGTTCAAACACATCCGTTAAGAAACGTGTGTTGGATCATAATATTTTCACCAATTTTCAGCAATGAAATTCAGTTATAAGCCGACCTCCGTACTTCTGTTTATATATCTTTTACTTTGTATACCTATAAGTATTTCGGAAAATGATTTACTTGTTTTTAAAGACAATCTTACGAAACAAATAAAAAATTCAAAAATACAGTAAAACCGAGGATAGGCAAACATGATAACCCGACTCTGTAATCATCTGGCGATAACTACGTACATTGTGCATAGGTCGGCAATTAGTTGATACTATGAGGGTATATGCAGTGTAGTAGATAGGGTCTGTTAGACACAGGTGGTAGTATTGTAAAATGCCAGAATCGTAAAACAAATGCTATTTTGTTGGGTTCCTGTGTTTAAATTTACAATAAGAATATCACCTTATAGGACTTAATATCAAATTCAATATCGGATGTGTCAGTCAGCGCCCTACTATTTATACGTATAACTCGCTAAAAACTCAGTGAAGGGAGGAACGAAGCCCGAAGCAAACAGTTATGGCCATAACTCCTAGATCGTGACATTACCGCAATTTTCAGGCTATTTTATCCGAGCCGTTACATTTTTATTACTGCCTAAACAAGCGTACCAGGACTGAAACACGTAGCGAAAGTCTCTAACGTCGTCCTTTCAATCACTTATCTATTAGGCGATCAGGTGTTGATCGAACTCGTAAATATTTTGCGTAGTATGTAAAAGTGGTGAGATGTAGTCGGTAAGCAACATAATATCCATCAGCAACGTTCTAGAAAACTGTAATTCCAGTATTCTGGTGCTACATATTTTTTAATACGTTTATTTCAGTTTTAATCACCTCCAGATGATGCCAACTTGGTTGGCGAAAGGCGCATCGAGTGCAGTATAGTGTTTTGGTGTTATGTGGTAAACGTCAAAGATACAGGGTGTTTTTTGAAAAGAATACATGTTAAGTATTATACATTTTGTTTTTATTTAAAATATTTAAAAAATTAAACAAATTCGAATAATCGAATTTACGCGCCATTTCTTATTAAACAAATTAGTCAGTACAGACACTTTTACAGACACATTATCTTGTAAACCCCTTGTGAGTAGCAAACCCCTAACCATTGCACCATTGTACTGGGAAAAAAGTGGGGATTCCATTTCTGTTTGATATACAAGGCGTTGCAAATTCAATCATGGATGACGTCACAACTCTAAAACAAAATCAGATAAAACAAATTTTTTTATGTCAGTACGTGTCTTTTTAAAAAACAGAATCGTCCTGTAATGCCGTTTTTTGAAAAAATCACACTGTATAATATTTATGAATTTTGTGTGTTACTTTATCACCACACTGTATAGATAAATAAGAATACTATATCCCTGAAAAACGTGCAGCATTTCCATGTACACTAACTTGCTGCATTTTTAGCATTTGTCAATAATTCACTATAATATATAGGTATATATATAAATTTAATATTTTAATAACAACTATAAACAGTAACAAAGTTATCTTTTGGAAATTATTATTTAAACTGAAACAGGACGTCAGTAAATCTTCACTGATAGTTATTTCAAACAATGGCAATTCTTTTTTAAGATCCATATACGCCAAATGGTTAAGGCGAAAATTAGGTTATCCTGACGAGTTTGCATCATGGATACGGTTGTATATTCTTGAATGTAGGATCTATGAAGACATTAAATGTTTTAAGAGATCATCAGCACATAAAAATTTACTTAACACACATACATAACTATAATTCTGAAGAACCATTCCAAGATAGCAAAACTGGTACAGGTGTAACGTTACCGGTATATATTATCAATGTCTTGATCGTAAACAAAATTACATGTAATATCTGGTACTGCCATACGTCTTTCCTTGTAAAACGTGTTGAAAATAGTGGCGAGATACATGTTTTCACAATAATAAAGTAAAGCAGGATCATTAAATGACCAACAAAAATGCTTTATCGTTAAGTTGTATACTTGCTTGCGTTAGTGGTGTTTGCTCTACTTCCTTTAGTAAGTAAAAATTGTATTAGTAGGTGACAATGCTATATTTAAAGTTTAGAAAATGGATATACTCTGATGTTAATGTCTAACACAGGCAGGGGCGGCTCATGATGAAATAAAGCAGGTGTTCCGCAAATGTTGATTTTACCTATTTTCTAAAAAGATACTTCGATTTTTTACTGACGTTTGTATGTTTTTCCTAGACTAACACCTTTCGTTTTAATAATAATGCTCGGCAAATTTCTGTCTTTATTTTTTAATTCAATATTTTTAAATATATTTAAAAAATCTCTTCATATGAATCAAATTCTAAACTGTCCATTGTCAATATAAATAATAAGTTTATACCAACCAATTTTAAGTACTTACACAAAAACACAATTATTGTATTATACGCAAATTAACTGTAAGTTCTGCGACCGATGCAGCTCACTAAGCGGTGTACAATTTGCAATGCCCCAGGGTTGTTAGAAGGGAGATGAGGGAAAGAGCGGGGGTGTCGAAGGCAGTCCACAAAACTGCCTCATGCCGACCACTTAAAAATTTTGTGGTATGAATAAAAATGAAGTATCTGCTGCTACTACTACAAGTATTAGTATATTCTACGTAGTATCTACTTTAAGACAAGGGATTTACTAATTTCCGGTAGCATCTACTTTACTTGACATAGAACTTGCTTCACCACAAAGTATATACTCCATATTATGAAGTATCTACTTAACAAGTGTAGCACATTCTTTGAAATGTTAGAGTACCTACTTACTTCAGTCACACATACGTCGCGCGCCGGGCCCTGGCTAATAAATGAGGTAAGACATGTTTAATAGTTTTTGGGAAACGGTTTCAGTTTTGTATGTATTTATAACATCAACAGTCCTTTAAGATATCTTCGGATGAAGGAACTGTGATAGAAGAGTAACGAGTAACAAGAAAGTAACGTTTTCCCTACTAAACCTAGATGAAAAATATAAACATAAAACATTCTAAATTGATGGTAGGTACTTAATTGTTTATCTAAAAATTTGACGGTATAGGGCATCACCGTCGTAGTGTCTTCACGCACTATTACATTTTATTTCTACTTATTTGAGCCATTATTAAAATAATCACTTTGTAGCATGCACGGTGAAGCTGCTATGATATCAACTTCACTAATGACGAAGCAAATACTTCATTTCTTGTTAAAATCGAACTATCTACCAGTAAAAAGTAGATACTTTAAGGCTTAGTACATGCTACTATAATGTTTAGGAGAATGCTATTATTTTTAGCATTTCCGGAAAAATAGAACGGAGTACTTCGAAATGTAGTATCTACTTCGTCTCTTAAAGTAAATATTACGTAAAATATACTAATACTTGTAGTACTACCAGGTACTTCGTTTTTATTCGTACCACCCAATGTAAAGGATACCGTTACAGCTATTAGAGAATTCTACAACAAGTCTATTGTATTGTCTTCGCCGATATTATAAGTTAGCAATGTAAATTAAAATATTATATTGTCAACAAAATTAACAAATAAACTTTTATAAACTCAATAAGATACTCAATAGATTAGTATTTTTGAAAATATATCTTTCTGTGCCTAATATGTCGACAAAAGAGTTGATGGATGATAATTAATGTGTAGTTTCTAATACATTTCTTACCATGTGTAAAAAGCAATCCCATTAAACTTTATGACATGAACTATAATGTGTCTTGTTTAACCATATTAATCTGCTTTTGTGTGGACATTTTAGTTTTTGGTTAAGCAAAAATTATATTTGTCTCTTAGGTATTTTATCAAACAATTTAAGCATTTTAACCAGCATTTTAGCATCATAACCATTTTAAGCAAACCATGTTGGTCTTTTTGGAAACCCAAGAAATATTTTAACGTTAGATATATATTCTATAGAGGTATCCTGTGCCTCGTACGTATAATAATTATTAAATTCAAGAATACCTTCTCCGCTCTAGTTCCGTACAGTTGGACTACGCGTTTTCTCAGATCTCCCGAGATCTGGTAACCCTCGACCTCTCTGTACACCTGTACCTATTTATTACATATGTACACGTTCTCAACAAGATTCGCAACCTGAATTAGTAAGTAAATATATCACTGGATCCTATTATCTCAGTTAACACATCTAATATTAATATAAGGAATTTGTAGTGTAAGCCGCGGACATGTTTCTTTCGTCGTGTAGTTCGCTTCGAAATTTACGAAGTATCAACTTCACATGAAGAATATTAAGCAACAACTACAACATAAAAACACTATTTACAATAATTGTCAGACCCTGGTTTTACATCGTCATGTCTCGATTTTAAGCTGTACCAGTGGAAAATATCAAGAAATAGAAATAAATACTTAATGAGTATTAACTGATTAATAATACTCGTGTACACGGTCTGTAGCGACTAGTTGACAGTAGATGTATGTTTTGATACCGGCCATACGAGGCCAAGTTCTCTCGATGGAAAATAATGGTTACATTTTATTACTTCCCCGCTTCTACCGGAAGTAAACATCAACTTCTTTATTTCAAATGAAATACCCTGTATATTTTTGCATTGTTGGATTCCCTTCTAATCTCGAGTCAAAATGACCCCATATACCATACTTAACATTTATATTTTTAGAGAAATTTAGATTTTTTTTAAATAATGAGTGATACTCTGCAGCTCTCCTCTGTAACATAAATATCTGTAGCATTATCAGTAATAGAAAAATGAATTTTTGAGAACTCACTGAGTAACGTATACAGGGTATCTGTTATTACATAGCCAATATGGAAAATCTTTCAACAACTGAAAATATTTTCTAAATGAGATCACTATGTTTTTTTTCAGGGCAATGAATTTGCATTTAAAAATGGTTTAATTTCATCTGAAACTGATCTAAAAAAATCATAGTGGTCTCGTAAAATAGATGTAAAAAGATTCCTTCCTATATTGCCTATGTAATATGATGTTAGGTTAGGTTCAAAAGAGAGTGAGCCGATATCGCCGATTCAATATTGAATCTCGATTACGTTCAGAGTTATGTCTACTGTTGACTAGTCGTTACACACCCTGTATATATAGAGATTGACGAGTCAATGTGTAATAGTTAAATTGTTTAGGCGAGCGATCAGTTACTAGGCGAAAAATTCTTCATCTGACACATCTTTTAAATATATGTAGATCAATGTAAGTAAAATAGTTTTTTATTCTCTGCACACAGCATAGATTGGGGAAACAATATCTTAAATTGGTGCTTATCCCAATATCGGATATAAGAGAAGTAAAATTATTTATTCAATCTTTAAAATCTTTATGGTTTTGTTTTTTCTTGTATTGTGACTATAAAATGACTGACTAACTAAAGATAATAAGGAGATTTTGAATCCGTTAAATTTTAGCACATCGTTATCGTAATCGTTATACTGAGCATGCGCAGTGCCAAAAAGAGTAACATTTTTGGCACTGCGCATGCTCAGTATACCTAACGATTACGATAACTATAAGCTCGAATTTAAGGGACTCGAAATCTCTCTATTTTAAACGATTTACTGTTATTTTTGTAATCAATTATGAATGCAACGTTAACTTCATTATATTTTTGTATCTACATAATACAAATACTTGTTTATAAACAATATCTATTTATTATTGAGCTCGGAGTTTAGTGCTTCGATCCTTCAATCCAGCGGTCGTGGGTTGAATCTTTATTAATGCCAGGCCATTTTTAATTAAATTCTCTATTCGTATATTAAGGCTTGTTTACATTGGTGGTTTGGCAACCATCCTGGCGTACGTGTCTAGGATCGGAAGGATGGCAGCCTTATTCATAATGTGAAGGATTAATATCGGTTGATGTTTGATTGTACCCAAGACTAGTCAGGTTTTCCATGCTTCCCTCATACCAACAAGTCGTTCTTGATGCGAAATTGCTGCCCACTGAATAATAATGTGCCGTCCTCTCTCCCACATAAGTCTAAACTTCCCTGAATATAACAAGGTGTAGAAATATTATTATTAGAAGACATAGAATAATTATATGCCTTATATACAAGGTGTTTCAGAAATGAGTATTCAAAATTTCAGAGGATGTAGAAGACGTTGAAAGATGACGAAAACCTTAGTACACTTTATGTCAGTGGCGGCTCCTAAGGGAGATACTGCCCCTTAAAGGGGTTATCTCAGAAACGGTTTTTGTTGCGTAACTTCACAACCGAATAACTAAGATGAATGAAATTTTGAGTGAGTATGTACATTTTTATTCCCAACGATTAGCATACATTACTTTTTAAAATTTAAAACAGGGGCGTACGAAAATGGTGGGGGCGCGGGGTAAATTTATTCAAATCTTTTTTATGAGCAATTTTTTTCTGTTTCTGATGGGAAAATATAAAAATTTAAAGTATTTTACATAAAAAAGGTACTCTAGTTCAATTTCGCTAGAACGCGCCGTTCTCAAGTAAAATCGATTTTAAAAATCCGGAACATGCTGAAAAATTCAAATTGCTTTAGGTGAAATAATAAAATAATCAAAGTGTGCCATGAGAAAAAAAACACTAACTTGGCAGTGACAGTTATCATTAACAACGTTGTTTATTATTGTTTTTTAACTTGTGCTGCAGCGTAGAGTATAAACGTTCAAAATTATTGAAGAGAATGCCACATTTTCTGAATATGTAGATATGTTGTTGACATTAGGCGAATGTCATGGGAGCGCAAGACAATCAATTGGCATTGGAAATGATGCTACTATAAATTGGTCTCCACGTACACCAGATTTGAATCCTATGGATTTCAACGTGTGGGGCCAAATGAAAGAGAAGGTATATTCACAAGTCATTGACAATGAGGAGCAGTTACGTCAGCGTGTAGAAGATGCGTTTACTGAACTCACCCTGGAGCGGAACCTATTTTCTTTGGAACGCAGATTACGCGCTTGTATTGCTGCAAATGGTGGACATTTTGAAATTTCAATAGCTTTAATACCACTGCAAATAGCGTAATATCACCTATTCCTATTTAAATTTTGTTCCTTTGTGTTCTTATTATTATGTTGTTGTTACTACTGTGTAAGAATCAGTATTCTTATATTTGTTATGTTGTCATTAAATTTGTTTTCAATTGATACTATGTTTGTATACAGGGTGGTCCAGATTTTAATAGACAAACTTCAAGAAAGTATAAAACAACAAAAATTAATATCATTTTGCTTAATGAACATGGGCGGAAAAAGGCACCATTTCTGAGACAATGGGCCTTGAAAATAATAAAAAAAAACGAATTCTTAAAATATGTGAAAAACGGATTTACCAAATTAAACCAAATTCGGTACAGAATTTTCACTAAATATTCCTCGCAATTGTGGATCTACAAAACCCAAATTCAAATACCAGTGCCGAAGAATCAGGGGTACTATTTCCCTATTTAAAATTAACTTCTACGCCACTGGATTAATGGGCAATATGATTACATTTTATAATTTCTAGAGGTTTTCCAGATAAAAATCCATTTTTCCAGTGCAATGGATGATTAGCTGCTTATAAGACACACATCATAAAAAACACTTGTAATAAAATAATTTGTTTCAGTCAGTCAAGAACTTCAACCAAGTTCAAAATATTCTCTCCATTTAAAACATTTCTATTCATGCAGTTTGGTAGACCAGAAGTCATATCTAATTTGGGAACTTCTCAGCATACCTTCTTGCGCTCCCATGACATTCGCCTAATGTCAACAACATATCTACATATTCAGAAAATGTATACTGTGGCATTCTCTACGCTGCAGCACAAGTTAAAACACAATAATAAACGACGTTGTTAATGATAACTGTCACTGCCAAGTTAGTGTTTTTTTTCTCATGGCACACTTTGATTATTTTATTATTTCACCTAAAGCAATTTGAATTTTTCAGCATGTTACGGATTTTTAAAATCAATTTTACTGGAGAACGGCGCGTTCTAACGAAATTGAACTAGAGTACCTTTTTTATGTAAAATACTTTAAATTTTTATATTTTCCCATCAGAAACAGAAAAAAATTGCTCATAAAAAAGATTTGAATAAATTTACCCCGCGCCCCCACCATTTTCGTACGCCCCTGTTTTAAATTTTAAAATGTAATGTATGCTAATCGTTAGGAATAAAAATGTACATACTCACTCAAAATTTCATTCATCTTAGTTATTCGGTTATGAAGTTACGCAACAAAAACCGTTTCTGAGATAATTCTGATGCCCCTTTAAGGGGCAGTATCTCCCTTAGGAGCCGCCACTGACATAAAGTGTACTAAGGTTTCCGTCATCTTTCAACGTCTTCTACATCACGTGTTTCACGTGTTTCACATGAGATTCTTTTAAAAAAATTATTTTTTTATGGCGTACGGGGCGTACCGTTAAAATTGATAGAATCATATCTAAGTAATCGTCGACAAATCGTATGTCTTAATAATTCCTATTCTGGCTACGAATATATGCGTCACGGAGTTCCGCAGGGCTCTGTCTTGGGCCCCTTACTTTTTATCGTGTATGTTAATGATTTGTCTCCCTTTTTATTACCTTTTCGTAGTACGCTATTTGCTGATGATACTACCATTTTTACCTCCGCGCGCAATCCTGCCGACCTCTCTTTGCTAACAGACGAAGTGGTGGACAAGGCTCAGCTATGGTTCTCAGCAAATAACCTCAAACTAAATGAAACTAAAAATCAGCATTTACTACTTTCTACGCATACAGCTTTGACAACAGGAAAATCTGCGAAGGTACTTGGTGTTATCCTAGATGATTCTCTTACATGGAATGCTCACATTGATAATCTGGGAAGCAAGCTGTCTAGTATTGTCTTTTTGTTTCGCAGACTGAAAAATGTCCTAAATAATGATGTTCTGACAATGTGTTACTATTCACTTTTCCATTCACACTTAAGTTATGCAGTAATACTGTGGGGTAACAGTACGGCCTCTCATAAAATATTTAAACTACAAAAGAAAGTCATACGTATATTAACTAACTCTAGTTACACTGCACACTGTCGACCACTCTTTCAAGAGCTTGGGATTCTACCGCTGCCTTGTATTTACATATATGCCAGTCTAGTTGAAATCCACTCACAGAAACATAAATACATCACACACTCTCAATTTCATAGTTACGAGACGAGATATACAGATAATTTCAAAATACCACGCTACAGACTCGCTAAAACAAGGAAAAATTCAGTAAATTTAAATTTGTATAACATTTTGCCAGCCAACATAAAGATTCTTAATATTTACAGTTTCAAAAATAGAATAAAATCATTTTTACGGACACGCTGTTTCTACACGGCTGATGAATATTTAAACACCTCCGATGTAACCGTAATATGATAACATGCATATGTGGTGGGATTGGACTTATCGTGCATTATTTGACTTTTTGTTAGTTCATGTCATAATGTCTTGGTTGTGATTGGTTAGTGTATTACCCTGATATGTATATGTACGTGTTTTTACATATTATGTATGTGTGTTAAATTTTGGTATACTTTGTAAATACTTACCTTTTTTATATTATATACCCCTTTTGGTATTTTGTATTTAGACTTGCCATAAAGATTTTCTTTTGTAATCTAAAATGGTCAATAAAAAACTACTACTACTACTAACTACTACTACATCCTCTGAAATTTTGAATACTCATTTCTGAAACACCTTGTATATGCCAAATGTCATTATATTTCACTGTATAAATTTGCTTAAAGGTGTATATTTGAATTATGTATTTGTTTTTTACTGAAATCTGAAATTTTATCAGACTTTCTTAGCCTTTCTAGACACGAATATGCTTGCTTCCGACGTTTTCGTGCACTTGTGTGGCAGGAGGTCTTATTATTCAAAAAATTGTTAAGTTACAGAAAATATGTAACAGTTATTATAATTATTCAAATAAGCCAAAAGTAATATAAAAAACATACTACCAAGTGGCATAACGTATAGTTTGTATAACGAAATATGAACAGTTTCATACAGACAAAACTTATTTTATTAACCGCACGTATCTGAATGATATTAAATATGTCCCACCTAGAGCATAATTAATGGAATATTTAAAATATTTACATCATTAATATATTTATGAGTATTAAAATGTAATAAAAGGTAAGGCCACCAAACATAATAAAGCATTACCACTGAATCTTAAGACCATAGTCCACGTGCCAAACTAATAAAATGTAAATTTGCCAGAAGATATATGATAGGCAATTAAAATACATCATCTAGAGTACATTAGAAAACTAAGATATAAAAATCACAATGTATGTTGGCTGGAAGTCATTTAATTTAATATATAAACCAGTTTTAATGTCCATGATGTTAAATAGAAAAGAGGTTTGTTTATTTATAACCTCAGATATGTATAATATTGAAATACATTGTGGTCTAGTAAAGTATTTAATATAGTGTGTTTAAAATCATAAAATAAACGTCTCCGGATATACTTGCATTATGAAAACGTAATATTTAAGAAATCTTAGATGTACAAACTACATTTTTTTAATAATTAAGACGTATACTGCATGATATTGATATTAGTCCAATCATATCAAGAACTCAATTTCAGATGTAATAAGAAGTTAACATGGACTTCTACAGAATTACTTATTGGTTTGCCTGAAATTTTTCCTCTGCAGTAAAGCATGTAAGATATCAACAGACAGCAATGAGGAAAAAGAACGAAAAGTTCTTTATATTTAATTTATATTTTTATAATCAAAATATGAAACCTCCTTACTCTTACGTATATAGATAATAAACCAGGTCCTTACCTATCTGCCGTTCGATATTTATCTTACAAGTTTTGGGATTCCATCTTTTATGGTAGTTTTATTGTGGAAATTCTTGGTTGTGAAATGTGAGGTATAATTATATTTTAAATAAATTTATATTACGTAGATTAAAAATTAATATCGCCTTTATCTTAAAATCATTGTAGAGCATTCCCTGTAATAAATTTACTAACCCACCTCTATCTATCAGAAAAAAGGCGAATAGAAAGTATATTACAATACAATAATTGTACTGAATACATAATATTTATCTAACAATAGAAAGGACTCGTAACTGATTTAATATATTTTTTGAACCGCCCTATATACGGCTGCAAAGCCGACCGTCCTTGATATGTAAGAATGTTATTAAGAAGATTAGAAACGCCCTGCATTGCTATAAACCGCTTCAATGTTACTCTAAATAACCCACATGTTATTTAAAAGTAATAAAACTATATTTTATGTAGCTGGCGAAAACACAGTTAGTCATAAAATCAGTAATTCCGCAATATTAAATTAAAAAATACCTACACCTTGGTTGAAGAAAAGAAAATCATGACACATAACCAGAAGCATGAGTAAATAAATTTCCTGTGTACTTGACAACTTGTTCAAAAAATAGATAAAATATTTTTTTCGTTTAAAAGTGTCTGGAGGTTTCATTTATAGAATATATTTTGTCTCTTGCGCACTTTTATCAATAAATTTAACTAATACTGGGTGTCCCAAAAACATACCGACAAACTTTAGGGGTGGTAGGGGACATGAAAACCAACTTTAGCATTGAAAATGCTTATAGGATCGCGAAGCATGTCACACCGACATGGTTAGGTAGTGGGGGACCGATAGAGCGGGCGCCGTGGGCGCATTGTTTGGCATTCGTATTCGTATATTGCAAATTGGAAGTCTGAGAATCTGAGCTCTCATGTGAATGTGATATAAAATGTGGCAAAGGCTGCAAGTCGCAAATGGTAAGTTCTCAAATTAGAAGGTAACTTTTGCAAGCTTTTTATAGTTCCAAATTTCCGTAATTAATTTTCAATGCACTCCGATGGTTGCAAGAATTGCGAAATCAGTGAATTTTTTATTTAAGAAACAGATGTTCGCAAATGAGCCGTTTTGGCAGAAAAAAGGAAAAATGATTTTGGTAAGTTTTGTTTATTTCAGTGATAAATAATTAATAAATATTCATTTAGAAAAAATTTTCAGGAGGACATTAATAAATCACTTTTTGTTCGTGTTGGACTTTGTTTCATTGACAAATAAATGAAGGTTTACAATAGGTGTTCAGAATGTTGACCATTTGCTTCAATACAAAAATTGCACCATTGGTTCATTAACTCGTGGACTCTACGGAATATTCTGGAAATAGTTTCTACATGTGTATAACTGGCCATTATTCTTGCTAAGAGATCTTCCTCATTACGAATAGGCGTTTCGTAGACTAAAGATTTGAAATTACCCCAAAGGAAAAAATCCAGGGGGTTGAGATCGGGAGAACGCGCGGGCCAGGCCATGGGTCCTCCTCATCCAATTAATCGACGGAAAAATTGCTGGTCCAGATACTGGCGCACATTCAAACCAAAATGCGGAGGTGCCCCGTCTCGTAGAAATAGAGAAGGGAATCCCCTGTTCAATCCTACATGAAGCCGTATTGTTGTTCTATTAATAATATATTATAACCGTTCAGTTTTTTTTTTAGTTTTCACAGGATCACTAAAGAAGTTGTTCGTTCGTCGCATGTGATTCTTCAGTACGTGAAGCATATAAACTTCTGCAGTTAGATCTGATTAAATTCAGTAGCAATCCAATCGCGTTTCTAAATCAGCTTCGCAATCTCGCAATCTAAAGCAACTTGAGTCAAGGCAATCGAT
Source organism: Pogonocherus hispidulus (assembly GCA_963924545.1). NCBI lineage: Eukaryota > Metazoa > Arthropoda > Insecta > Coleoptera > Cerambycidae > Pogonocherus > Pogonocherus hispidulus. Next base: position 41,096,966 of record OZ004698.1, on the reverse strand, counting down.
TGACTTGAACGTTCTAAGCCGCTTGGAATCCAAAGTCATAATTTTCAATCCTTTTTTCTTCAAGCCGCTTCGGTTCAAGCTGGCTTGAAATTGACGAAATAAACGTAGTCATTGTGACTAAAACTGATAGCTATGTACAAATTCTTTAAAACTCTGCAGTACTACAGAATTCGTTGTTTTTTTTTCATGGGCCAGCATTATTGCTGCCACAGCAATTGATAAAATGATTCACATTATAGCTAAAGCATTCTGATCAACTTTCTGCTGCTGCTGCTGCTGCTGCTGAGTCTTATTGCTGCTACAGCAATTGCAACTAAAAGGATTCACATATACCTAAAGCACTCTGATGAACTTTATGTGTTTACCGAGGCGTTTCTTTTTTGCCTAGGTTTGTTTTTTGAAGAAGAAATATCGGTAATGTTATAGCTTCATCAAACATGGTTCAAAAAAAAATATTGCAGATGGTAATTTCTATATACTAATTCACTTGTTTTACCGTTTTTTCTTAACTCAACTAGAAACTATATAAATTTTGTTCCTTCGTTTTGGGACATACTGTATATTAAAAATACTAAAAGCTTATACTCACATAGGAAATTGGACACCGTGGGACTAACCTGCAACAAAAAAACAGACATTTCAATTAGTTTGTCTAAATGGAACAAATTGCATTCTATTTAAAGCACTCGTTGAATTATACACACACTCATCTTCCCATGAAATTTACCTGAATCTTCTTCCTTAGTTCAACTAAATTCTACGGCTCTTATTGAAGTTTTAACTAGCATATAAATCTCATAAATTATTTTTTCGTGAAATGTATTCATGGAAGTTACACAAAAAACCAATAGACTATAAAATCTATTGTGAGAGGACAAAGCTATAAACTGCTTTATTGGATAAATGATGACTAACAACTAGAAGTAGACTATGATTACTTTCATCGTCTACATTCATGAATTCAATGAACATCGATAGGCGCTGAATACGAACTTTTACAAATTGGGTATTAAACTTTTTAATGTTCAACATTGGTCTATTCACTTCATCGTGAAAATTTTAAATTATACTGTTTCAATAAGAAAAAAGCAAACTTTGTAAATTGTCTTTATACTAAGTTCGGAGTCTTCCTTTTAAAAACTTTATTTTTATACTACCTATATTGCCTATAAGTCAATCTCAAATTAAATTACGATGAATCGATGTATAAGTATAAGGTGCTAGTTATCTAACGATAAGAAATGAGTATCAATAATGATCAATATTAAAATCATATAAAACTATGTAGGTATATTTATAGAGTCCCTAAAAAAACATTTAACAGAATTATATATAAAATAAATATAGTATTGTAATGTATTAGTGGTTAAATGTGACAACGCCGCACCAATGCGCACTAGTAATGAATGCCCGAAGTTGGTGTGAGCGCTCACACGATATAATTCAGATAGTAAATCTCTTATGAAAACATAATAATAATAAACCTAAGTTCATGAATATTATGTCCCTTCTTATTACCTACAAAGGACCTACTTAAAATATAAAGACAAGGAACGTTACAAGTATTACGCCCTCTCTATTTTTCCTTCACATTTGTATATAGGCTGTTTGTTATTCTGAATATGTTTCTTAATTAATGATATTTTTCGAAAAAACAGAACCTACTATTTTCTTAATTTTCAGCTTTTCTACCAGTATGTCCAAATCAATAATAATTTTTTCAGAGAACGTCGATAATTAGTCCAGTTTTGTTTAAGTAAAATTTTTGTTATTATGGATATTGTCAATTGATATGAAAACCCCTCATGAGCGAAGACTAAACCATGTAATCCTTGGAGAGGCTTACCCCCTATCTTCATAAGAAAGATATGTGTTATGTCCGGACGTGGTCACCGGTATTTATCGAATTCCTCTCGTATACTTGGATGTAAATTACTTATTGTACTGCAATCATTCATGAATGTTCCATGAATGTTTCTACGTACAAGCATCTAGGAGCCGAGTTAGCCTATATAAGGACTAAGGTGTGCCCCGTGAGTTAGTCAGGGTTAATCAGACAGCAATGGAGAGTAAAAGAACCAGACCCAATGGAAGATACTGCAATTCTCGAAGTTTTTTGCTGTGTAATTAATTTAATATTGTTGAAGAAGTGTCGCATTGCACCTCAATAGTTAAATATTTTTATTGTTGTGTAAAATTCTCACTTATCTTTTTAACCCCTGAAGAGGTAACAATAGTTTAAACTGTCACTTTGAAGTTTTAAATCAATAAGTCTTGTACATCATACGTGTTTTATATTTAATAATTCACCCACCAGGACCTCTGAAAATTATCCCCGTAGACTCACCATCCTCGAGGGCTAAATCAACCCTACGCACTCGTTATAAGTTTTATGAAATATTCGTGTCATTAATGGCTAATTATTGTACAGTTGTAATGATTATTAAAACTATATAATGCTGTATAAATGGTCCTACCCTTTCATGATAGGATAATTTACTCAACTTTTTGAACTACTGAAGAAATATCCCATTTTCTACTGAAATTTTAGGTTAAAGATTAGGAAACCACAATGAGACAAACATAAAAATCTGTCTGGTCATGATATGTTCACAATGGAAAAAATCGTGCTTGCATTGCGATACTAACATTTTAAGGATTGCTTAATGAAGTTGTTTACAAAGTAGTTTATAACGCCCTCAGGATAATAATTCCATTAATCATGAATAACGGAAGAGTACAATACATTTTTATTTCATTATACTTAAGATAGAATAAATGTCATCATTGGTATGATATCCATAGCGGTTTTCATGGTAGTGACTGAACAAGGTGACCATATTCGATTTCAGGCTGTTATTTATAGCAATAAATAAGATCCAATGATATAATACCGATCTATAAAAAGATTATTTTTGTGATATAGTGTTACTGGAAGAAATTATATTGTTATGACGATTGAAAGAATACATGAGTAGAATATATTTTCTAAACAATGAGGACTTTTTTTATATTACATTACAGATACTAATGCCTGAAAACTAATTTATATCAAAATGTTAGTAGTAGCATTAATGCGTAAACATTGACTTTCTGTTCTGGTTTATTTTGTTTTGTTTTATTCTATTTTATTTTATTTTAGTTTTGTTTAGTTATGTTGTTTTGTTTTTTTATCTTGTTTTGTTTTGTTTTGTTATATTTTGTTTACTTCATGTAATACTTCATTTTAATAAGATCAATACTTCATTTTAAGAATATATACCGAATAGTTTAGATACATAATAAATAGATATCTTGTTTATATTAATGAAACATTTATTAAAAATTGAAAGTGTTTGTTCAATTAAATTAGCATAAATCAAGGAACTAGATTGTTTCTTTACTCAAAATTATAGTAAATATTTTTCCTATAATATTATAATGTTACGTATTACAGTATATATAATATTATAGAAAATGATTTTACTATAATTTTCCGTGATATTTTCGTTTTAAAATTATGATGTTTGGGTCGATGAGGTTCATTTACACGTTTCTGCAGTCATTACTTTTGATAGCGGTTTTACGAAAACGAGCTACAATTTTAAAGAACCCGTCATTGCAAAAACAGTCAAATAAATTTAACAAAATTGCCATGCTTGTACCATTTTAATCAGATTACACTCCGAGCTGTAATCCAAGATCTCCTCGTAAAACGGTTGAAAAGTAAATTTAGCCTCCTACGATATTCAGGACGTATATTTGAATTTAAAAGGTAAAGTGGATAAAAGTGTAGGTATGCGTATCGAACAGCTGTTCCATTTTGTTATTTCACCAGTAAAACTGGTCTCTTGTTTTTGATATTACAACAAAATGTATTTTATCTTGAAACTTTTTAAAACCGAAAATAAAATTCTCAATCCGTAAACAGCAGATAATTGTTGCGAAACCAAAAGAAGAACGTATCTACTTCTGTTATCAAACACAGAATTTGTAAATGAATTAATTTAAAAATAATAATATAATACGTCTTCCCATCATTCTAATGATAAAATCTGAGTTTTGTGTGGGAGAGGGGGCAGTATATTATTATTTCGTGGGCCGCATTTGCGCCGTGATTGACTATCATAGATATACAAGAGTTAAATAATATTAATTCTACGGTTACTTACCTACTCTAACAAGTAGTGATCCTGATAGGATTTTATAGATATATTTTTTTATAAGAATTTATAAATTTTAAAATCTGGAATTTGCTAAGATGGCAGGAGAGAATGGGTATAGGATACCATGAAATAAGCTTAAAATTTTGTAAAATGTGATTCTATGAAATGAAAAGGACTATGCTTTTGTAACTGGACATTTCCGAAACGTCGACAATAAGTGATGTGTTTTGGATTTATTAGATATCTAATAATAATAAATAATAATAATAATTTCATTTTTGGGTAAGCAGAACTATATTTCGAAAGAAACTGGTCTTCAGTAGTTGTGAAATAGAGATACATGTTTCAATATTTTAAATATTTTAAAAATAAGGTACTCAACAAAATTTAGAATATGTAGGATTAATAACTAGGAAAATAGAAGCAATAGAGCAATTAATCAAAGGCAACAGCGTCATACTTCATCATTCTTAGGGTTACTTTGTAATGTGTTGAAATATTTGCTGATATGCACCTTTTGATTTTGACAATATTTTTCACAATGAATTCAGTAAAATGCTTGAAACAGAAATCAAATAAGAATAATTGAAGACAGATAAATTTCTGATAATAAGAAAAACTGTGTTTCCATTTAATAAAAATTACATAGCTGTAGAGTCAGTAACTTTTTATATTTTCTCGTTTATAGGAAGCTCAAATTCTATAAGTAGCATAAAATTGCAATGTGAACGAAAAAACTAACTCATAGTCATACGTAAGTACTCACGTTCAGACTGCTTATTCTATCTTATGTTCGAACATTTGGAACTTCTTAGACCCATTTTTATAAGAAAAATATAGCAATCACTCACTATCTAGTAGCCTTTAATGTTTACACTCAAGTATTCCATACATTTTGATGGTTGTTATTGGCATGTCCTTAAAAAGTGTAACAGTATTATTTTTGTATAATTGTAATAATTATCCAAGCGCTGCTGTACACTTGGATGAGAACTAAAGTAGCAGTACAGTCTACGTATTACAAAAAATAATTATTCATGAAGTTTGAAATTGTTTTTAAGTTATTAAAGAAATTTGCTCGGAAATTTGTCATGGAATATACAAAGGAAGATGTGTCAACGTTAGATTTTCTGAATATTTTCTCTTATGATTTAAGCTATTAGTCATCTATCAATGATAAGGACTGTAATATAACTAACAGAATAGAGGAAATATAAGAACATTATTGCATGATTGTCAGTTGACTATCAAGACTGAAGTTTAATGTAAAAAACCAAGCAGGATTGATTGCTCTAAAGAAAAAACCTACCCTTTAATAACTACCCTTTTATATAGTCCACTACTCCATAGTCTATAGTTTGGATATACCTAAAAAGTATGTTTAAACTCTGATCTTATGTTTGCCTTACTCCCTATTAAAAATCCTATAATTGATGATGATTCTTCCAAGTTACTTCTGAACTAGGAAGTGGTGAAAAGGGGTATTAGCACTAACCGACAAGCGACTTTTCTAATAATTTAGTCTCCATTAAATATGATCTCAAGCGTTGTAGTAGCAATTAACAGATCATAAATTAAGTTGAAAATCAATTTACCAGAATTGAATGAAACCCACGTGCAGCTAAATATTCATTAGAAGCTCATTAATTTTTTCCTAAAGGACCTATGCTCAGACATGTAATTAAACAAGACCAAATTAGAAAAAAGAATCCAGTTCGACAAATACAAACCAGTTAATAGTTTTTTACAGCGGATGGTGTCGATGTAGTTAATTTTTACATTGTTGCCACATCGCTGACTATTAAATTAACATTGCCACCCAGTCGGAGCTACCAACCTATTAGGATTAATTAGGAAAGTAACTGAAGTCATTACCATTAGTTAGGGAAGTAACGAGTTGATTATACTCAGATACCAACCTAATTAAGTGCATGCCTGGTATTAGACCGTCAAATAGGACTTGGCGGAGAGATTTTCGAACTTTATTACTCACATGACAGTGATTTATCCATACTTCTAGTTTATACGATGCCTGAGAAAGACTTAGAAACACTGTGCAGTATAGTACATATAAGTACATATAAGGAATTCAAATTAATAGTATTTCATTTGGTTTATAATTTATTATCACATACCTTATTTTTAATGAATTATTTATTTGAATTGGAAAAATTGAGGATATTTCAATACTTCCCACACGAAGATAAGAAAAAAAAATTGCATGGTCTTTTAAATGTGAACATATGAACCTAGACAACTATTTTGAATGAAAAACTACTTATTTTAATAGTATATACAAGCTCTTGCTGATTTGCATACCAGTAATTCTTCTGATAAAATAAATTTGCTAAATTTTATTATGTTGGAGGCGTAATGTTTAATGGTTTTTTTACAAAATGTTTAATCGTATCTAAATCATAATAAAATTAATATTTTACATTGCAAATAACTGTTGTTACAAACATTAAGTAAAAATAGCACTGCAGTTGGATACTACTGTTGATCGATGGGATCAAATATACTATTTACTATTAGGTCATTTACCTTCAATCATATAAGGTATAATCAACATAACTGTTTTGTAAAAAACTCAGTTCTCATGTAGATGTTTCAAGAAATATATAAAAAAACACTCTCTATACAAGTATTTCGGCTTGTTAGGCCATTCTCAATGGAGTAAATGTTTATTGCTAAATATTTTCAAGCTCATTTTAGTTATTTATCTATTTCCCCGCCTCGATTGATCCTAAAGCCAGAGTTTTTAGTACCTTTTCTAAGAAGAGCGAAAGTGTAAAATCTATCTGATCATTAATAGATCAAAAGATTTTTAGTTTCTAAATGCTCTAGCAAAACAGATTAGAAAATATGGGTCAAACCCATATTTTCCCCCAACAAAAAGAAATCCATACTAAGTAATGTAAAAAATCAGGATTATCGACGGATTGTATAGAAAACAATAATTTTTTATAGATCTGGATAAAGGTACTGCATCGGGAAAAGAAAGGAAAGCACTTAGATCTGTTAGAGCGATTAGAAATTAAAAAAATCTTTAATTAGAAATCCTTGTACTACGAATGATCAGATAAATTCTTCATTTTCGCCCTTCTTAGAAAACGTACTAAAAACTAGGGCTTTCCCAGATCGGAAAGATTAATCGGAGTTCATAAATAGATAAATAACTAAAATGGGCTTAGAAATATTTAGTGATAGAAATTTACTCTATTGCGAAAGGCCTATCTAGCCGAAATACTAATATATAGAGTGTTTTCTATATATTTTTTTAAAGATCTAAAATGAGAACTGTGTTTTTTCAAAACAATTATTTTCACAATGTTTCATAAAGAACCATCCCCTTCTAGTATCCACTTTAGTATAATCAACGTTTCTATTCCTGTATTCAAAGTCATCACCATTTTCCTAAAAGCAGTTACAGATTTTGCTTTGGAACATATGGTGATTTTAAATTTGGTTTGAGTATGTCTATAATCAAATATCAAAATATCTTGAAATTTCGCAAATTCCATTGCTAAGCAGGAGTGTTCCAGTAGCATAAAGTCATAACTAATTTATTTATGACTTCATTACGAAATATTCTTTAGTACAAAATAAATTAAATTACCTGCATTTGTCTGCATTTTTATATTACATTTTAAGAATATAAATCAGTTAATTAGAATATTGGAAGGTTAAGGTTAACTATTTTAATTTATAGGTATCTAGTTGTTCAACAAGTATTTTGAAACGGCTGTACTATGATAATATCATCTAAATGTTGAGATACATTATGACATTTCTCAACGCCCAGTAATAATCCAAATACAATCTCTGGGCCCATAAAAAGGCTGAATGAATGACCCCATGCAAATGAGTTTGCAAAATATCAGCAACGCATAAAACTGAATTCTTCGTCGGTAAACGACAAAAAATTGCTTCATTTTAAAGTATTTTGATGTTACGCCTTTATCTTATTATCACTAATTGCGAACGTAGTATTTAACGTAAACTGTATAATGTTTTCATTATGTTTTAAGTATGGGAATATGAAAAGTGAATTACTTAACAACATGGGAATTAGACTGACATCTGCCATTGTGGCTTTTAGTGGCCGTTTATAAAGCACTTGCAGTTTCATTAGGTTATTGTGGGAAATTAGGTCAAATACAAAGCGTTCACCTTTTTTGGATCTCTTAGAACAGTTAAATAAAACATCGTTGTAATACAAGAGTAATTAATCTACAACCAAAGAGATGGATATAACTATGATATAACCATGATATAATAAATATGTATTACGCGTCTAGAGATTCCGAATTTTATGAACTAATTATTGTATTCAGAATTTTGACCAATAAAAAATGAGTCATATAGAAACAATATTCTTTTACAATAGGAATAAATAATAATAATAATAATAATAATACTACGATGAGGACATGAATATAGGAAATTACCAATCCTCCTATGTAAGTTTAGAGATTTTAGATCGTTAACTATGAGAGAAAACATTCAGTAAACAAGAGAGCTATCAACTATTCGTTGTTAACACCGTATGCGGGATACAATTTTTTGATCATAATACTCATGTATTTTTATGTGCACATAGCTAAAGGAGAAAAAGCCAACAGCTATATAAGATGGTTATGGTGAGAAGCACAGTAGTGCCCTCTTTTGGTGTGTGTACCCTCCCTAGAGCAATCGCCTCACTTAAGCACCCCAAATGTTAATTCTGATGGTGGAAATACCGTCAGAAAAATTTCAATTAAACTAGTGTGATATGTCATATTGTTAATGTTATTCCAGCATAGAGTACCTCGTACACGTAACTACTCAATATCACATTAGGTGTTATGCTGTTTTATCTTCTTTTACACAATTTCTCATGGGGCTAGGTATGTTGTTTTTGGAAGGCGGTGGGGTTACCCGCAGTACTCAGGCCTTTTGACCCATTGTGCTTGCCACTAGTCAAGAGCCGTTGGAAGAGACCCGTGCTATGCTCATAGGTCAACATCAGCTCTAGTGGAAGCTCTATAATGTCTTGGGGCAGGAGAAATGTTGCATCCAAATGTTTGTGTCTCTTGACCATGAGGCAGGTCAAGAGACAGCACAGCAACAGAGGATGTGAATGGAGTCCTCGTCCACAAAACCTGCACCTTCTAGTGTCACTAAAGCCAATAGTATTAAGGTGCTTGTTGAAATGTCCGTGACCTGTTAACAATCCTGTGACAATCCTTATGCTGTTACGACTTACTGTAAGTATTGATCGAGTTACGTTTGACCAAGGCCGGTTTGATAATGCCTTAGTAATTGAGTAGATATTGAAGCAAATGTGAAGGCAATTTTGCATTTTATAATTTTTTAATTGGGAAACACATTGGATATTATAATTTTATTGTTTCATTTTAATTTCCATAATAATCACAACAAGCTTCAATGTTTATATGTTTGCAGCATATGACCAACTTTTGGCCCGATCTGTTTTACTCCTGAAGCAACTTTTATGGACATTTTTGGAGTTCACTAGACTTTCAGTTTTTCTTGTGCATTATATTCAGTAAAAAGCAACACTCTTATTTTATACAAAATTGCAATATCCGTTATTTCTTCTTTAATTGCGTGGAACCGCTGATGAAAACAGACACCCGTGCTCCTTTGTTGACAAACGTTACAAAGCATACCCATTTTAAATAGATCTACATGAAATTAATATCCTCTTGCAACTTTCCTTTCGGGCATTGATGTACCGGTAATTTGTGTACGCGTATATACACTACTTGTCATGTGAACATAACGTTAGAAAGTGTAACACGTCAGGTTATTTGCATGTCCGCGGAATCATTTTAACTGTACATAGGTATAATTTCGGAGAGACGCTATCATCATTTTCACAAAAATTCTTAATGAAATTGAGAACCAGAATGTTAATGACAATAATTTATATCTACCTGCAGGCCTTATTTCCTTCTCATGGATATATCATAGCTGGAGTTGTGAGATATTTTACGCGTATATTTGAATCTAAATGAATAAATAATGTGGATGAGAGAAATGTTAAGAGAATAAATGTAGGCATACTTAAATAATATTTATCTACTTCAGTTCAGTTAAAATTAAAATGAAAAATTTTACTTGAAAAGAACTTTGTTATTTTAATATTTCAGTGAGAAACACTTTATGAGTATTAATACTATAATGCTTTTTGCACGATCCTGTCATACAGGGTGTTTTAATAATGCTTAGTCAACTTTAGATATTAACAGAACTTAATAAATAAAATGTGTTTTATAAAACAGTTCATTTAGTACAATTTTGAACAAAAGGAACTGTACAATGTTAGTCAGTATGCACACTTCTAAACTTTATTACTTCCTCTATATTTTAAATTTTATACCTTTAATTGTTTTAGATAAATTATCTCCCTCAAACTGATTATTTTCGCGCTTTTTAATATGTTGATTGTTCAATCTATATTATATATTTTTTTGCAATGACTTGTAGTTGTTGGTCATTCATATTTGGTCAGTCTCCTCCTCAAGCAGGGTCAAAAACTGAACATTTCCTGATGTAGATGTATAACAAGGACATGTTTTTATGTAAATATATGCATTCTATCTAAAAGTAAAAGCAACAAATAATTTCTGTTTTTCTAATTCCTGAAATTGTGACAAAAAATATAATAGCATATGTCTTTATAATATAATATAATAATATTTATAATTTTTCTATGCATTGTCACTCCTAAAATGGCCCTTTTCAAATGACCGGTACTGTATTTTAAACAATTACAATTTCTTATAATTATAGTGTAATCTCACTAATTTATTCATAAAAACATTCAATTTTATTATTCTGATGGTTTCAGCTGTTAGTTTTACAGTTCTTCTATATATTCATCTAAATTTTTATTTCAGTAGATTAGATTAGATTAGATTAGATTTATATTGGAGTGCCCCTTGGCCTAATCCACAGCGACCTAGAAGATCTATTGTGGCACTCCCAACCTATTTAGGGCACTCTGTCCAGCTTTGTCCTTTGCATTAGACTCCACGGCCTTGATAGAGGCTCTTCCATGTAGCTGTTGGCTCTTCGTCTACCTTCCTCAAGTATTTGAAATCTCAGTCTTGTTGAGTGAAGTTGCTTCTTCACTCAAAACATGAATCTTATGGGGACAGCCCCATAAGATTCATGTGCCTATTTAGCCTACAGGGTCCTGTTAGGAGACCTACTATTATTCTGATGCCCTTTTTATTCTGGCCTAACAGATCTGCTGTGAATATAGTTGTCCGTTCTTTAAAGAATAGCTTTGCCTGTCTCAGTTGTGGCAGATTTCTCCACCATTCTCGAGATTTGTTTCTCATTCATTCCTTCATGTATGTTTTAATGCATGGCTTCGCTATACCGCAGAAGGGTTCTGGTCCTATGAGGTCTTTTGATGCGCCTTCTCGGGCTAGTGCATCTGCCTCCTCATTACCCTTGTGCCCCTCGTGCCCAGGTACCCAAGGTTACCCTATCCTTGCTCCCTAGCTCTTTCAGGGTATTCAGACAGTCCCACAAGAGTTTTGACATAACCTGTGAGGACCCTATTGCCTGTATCGCCGCTTGACTATCGGAGAAAATGGCAATCGAGCGATTATCCGTACCTCGTCTTATTGCCTACTTAGCGCAGCATTGTATGGCTATTACTTCAGTCTGGAAAACAGTTGGCCATTTGCCTAGACTGATTGAGATTTTGGTTATTGGCCTCGTCCCATAAGTCCCGGTTGCAACTCCCTGTTCTGTCTTGGAGCCGTCTGTATACCAGTCCATTTAAGCTATTATTGGGGGACCATTGTTCCAATCTTCCTTGGCTGCTATTTTGTTTCAGTAGGCCTAAATTAAAATTCATATTAATTGTTTATACTTTCAGATGTAAAAGAAATCCCTTATAAAACCTGTTCGTGAGAAACCTCCAAAAATTTACAGAATTCTGACCATGGGATATAATGTTTGGAAACACACATACACCACGAATAAGATTTACTATGTCAAAACGTCTTTACATAATGTATTACAAAATGTCTTCCTTCAAAATTGGCTAAACGGCTTAGGGAAACATCGATTATTTCATATTTCTAACTGGTTCTGTATTTTATTAAGAAATATACTGATACCACAATTAATTATAGACATATCAATTGCATATAAAAAAATTTACGTCAAATTATTGAAAATCATCTTATAACATCGCCATTAGTTAAAAAGATACATATTTCATCTTACTCATTTTTATAATTATTCAGGTGGTTTGCCTATTTGTCAACTATAAAAAGGATGACATAAAATATATTACATAAACCTAATTTAGTTGACAGATATGAGCATTTTAGTTATACTTGCAAAAGTTGAATACCCCTTTTAAGTCCATAGCAACAAAGATGAGCGCTGATTCATTCTTATATAATGGAGTCAATACGTCAACAAAAAATTCTTATTTAAAATATTGGGGAATTATTTGCGTAGGATAATGAACAATGGACAAAATGTTTGTCTGAACTAATTTATTAGTTCTTTAGAAACAATCAATTAGTGTATTTTTGTACAATAATTACCATTTCATAAAAAATAACTATTTGTTTTATGGGTAACTGTACGGGTTATATTTTTTTAATTTTAATTTAATGAATATACTGTTTTAACAGAAACTCATGTAGATATGTGCTGGAGGAGACAATGTCATAGTCAAATTAATCAATTGTTCGCGTGGTAATAAAATTTAAGAAAAAAATTAATTAATATTTATATTTAAACTTCTTACAATTTTTCATCCTTCCACGTGTTCTATATCCATCTTATAACAAAATAAAGATATCGAATAAGAAGTAACTTTGTAATAGAAACGATTTAAAATAAATTAAAAATCACAAACCAAAAGGAAACCAACACGTTTGCATTACTTTAAAAAAGAAATTATGTGTGCTACATAAAGAAATGGTGTGTAAGTTTTAAGCAAATGAGACCAGTAAGGAACAATTCATATTGAGAGTACATTTAATTTAAAAACACTTTCGTAAGGTAACATATAAGCATTTTTTTTTAAAATTTAATATGCAATAATGATAGTATTGGGAGTAGGTATTATTCGTATAATGATTAAATCGATACTTATAAATTTTAATATTTTAAGAAGCATACGTTACATGAAATGCTTCATTAAAAAAGAGATTTAACCTTAAAAATTGAGATATTAAGATGACTTCAACCACAGATTAATCAATCTATACAGACGAACCGCGATAAATAAACGTACACAAAAGTTCGGTTCACTCGCTTTTAAAATACATCACTCTCATTTTCACAGTTGGAAAAAAAAAGATAACGCATTATTTCAACAACTTTTCATCATTGGAAACTAGCTCATACAATAAAGAAACAATAATTGTGCCTTCTTCGTTCACCTTCACGGTCAAGAATAATTTGCGATTTGCGATTTTGAACGATTTTAGTTGGCTACATTTTGATACTTCCAAATATAACAGACATATCGGTTCATCTGTATAGTTATTTATCTGTGCTTCAACTGATAAGAACTGGCAATGAAGACATTTTATTACTCAAATAATAAAAAGCTGATCGTTGGGTTAAAAGTTTACGCTAGGATTTACTGAAGTCAATTTTTGTTAATGTCCATTGCCAATAATTAATTAAATTCTGCTTTTTAATATCCAAGGTTATTTTTACAGAAAATTTATAATCTAAAAGTGATGTTTGACAAGTTTAGATCAGGTAAATTTACTCAGAAACAACAAATATTACGCAGATCGTACAAAATCTCTTTAGTAAAATGTTTATAAATTTTAATAAAAAATTACATCGTATACATATATATTACATCAAATATATACATAGACAGATAAAAACTACAACTAAAAGACAGTATTCAGAAACTATACAAATTTAAATATAAAAGTTAAAAATCATTTGCCAAACTCTCTTCACACGTAGTGTAATGCGGAACGTTATGACCTTAGAAAGACTTATGACTCTGGTATGTTTTGGAGTAACTCTATCTTTACAGGTTTTTCATTTCACATTTCCTTTTAAGTAATAATTTGAATCGGTGGGATGATAGGTCACTATCTTTATAATATTATAACATGCAAAACAAGTCGAAATCTCTGGATTGATAAATATTGTCAGACAGATAACAATATAGACCAATACAAGACATTCTCACCACTACTTGCAGTGTCTCAAGTTCCTTTCAAGAACCGACACATTGATTAATGTTGGTTTTTGTGTACTGATATAATAGCAAATAAGACCAATTTCACACAGTATTTCATTTTCCTGTTCGTATTACACGTTACATCATATCTAGGTTCCCAACGTTAATCCAAATTTGGACGCAAAAAAATAACACAACTTTTTATCTGCCTTTAAAAAATTAAACCTCTTGTACATACCACTAAGATAGTAAGTATCTAACTTCCGCATTTTTTGTCAATGATCACGTCTTTTATAGATAAAAGGTGTGATTATTGACAAAAACGCGACAAATTTTATTGATTTTGGTTAGAATCAATATCAATAAAATTTGTAGCGTGTCATATTAAACAGTAATTATAAAATCACGTAGCAGGTGTAGCAGAACTTAAAAGAATTTTAATGTTTTAATAAAGTATTATAAATGGGCGGAAATGTCGGAGTAAACAAAGTAAATTATGGAAAAAAATACACCATAAAGAAGTTAAGATAAAGACACATCACATAAGCGTTGTCTATCTATGCGCTACTAAACTTTCCACATTTTTCTGTAGATCTATAGATGAAATACGTTAAGTAATTTATTTAGTTATTACGTACTGTGATTAATTTTTGCGCAGGTGACTATACATACTTTTAACATTTATCAATAGAAGTCAATGTATTTATCAAAGAGGGTGTTAGTTAAATGATTTCACAAAACAACCGAAAAAAAGTTTGTATAGACACCAGTTCGGATACACTTTTAAACACAATTTTACATGCAGTATAGTATGTTCAAATAGATTGTTCAAGTACCACGGGTCAGTGGCGAAACAATCAATGGCATTCATTCAACTAAAGAAATGCATGTCCTCAACAAAAGTATATTCTGGTCGGTACATTCTGTATCAAACAAAGGCTATTCTGATACTGTTTCGTGACAAAACAGATACATATTTTTATTTATTTAATACGCTGCCCTAAAAAATCTCCTAAATTATTCTCTACTGAAATGATAACCTTAATTTTATTGCTGGATCCGAATATCTATCTGGAAAATTCAACATTTCAGGACCTGGGTTGATGTCAACTTTGTTGTTATTTTGTAATATCACCCGTTGGTAAACTCTGTAAGATTGTTTAATCATAACCAGTTGAACAAAGCTGCGTACTCAAGCAATAGGTATACCAAAATACCATGTTTACCAAAAGCCTAGAAATGTCAAATTCGTATTATTGTAACATCTTCGGTAGTATTTCCTGTATAGTTTATTACTGATTAACGTAGATTTTCGTAGATTTGTAGGGTAATTGACTGTACTAGAACTATTTATTTAAATGATGATATACGGAGAATGTGCGTACAAGCCACACATTCACAAAGTGCCGCACATGTAAGGCTAAGTAGTCGTTCTCAATCATTGTCAGTGAATTGACTCTGAGAGAGTTGAATTTGTGAGAGATCGCGAAAAACGGAAAACCGTCATTTTCTGTGATTGTCTACAGAATTTTCCATAATGTATCTCTCAAATTTGGAGCCAACTATATTAGAGTGTATATAATAGGCAACACATAGAATAGAACCAATTATATAAAGTGAGATAAGCGGATACTTATATTAATTATCGCAATAGAAAAGAAAGATACTATGATATACCTACACATAAAACAATATAAACAAATCTACTACTAGTTTACTAGTTCATTATATGCAACATATCCATAGAGAAAAATAAAACGTATGTTTTCAAAAAAATATGCAGATCCTATTTTGTTTTTCAATGTTTATATGTTATGTGTGACATTTCTCACACAGGCAACCAGCCCAAGAAAAGAAAATATTTATTATTTTTAGGTACACACAATTTCTTATTTATCTAATGTCATAATTGCTTATTAGGTACATTGTATTAAAGTAAAAAAGAAAAGGAACTTGTAACAAATCTTCCCACAGGGCATCTAAATTATATGCCAATTTATGATATGAGAAATATTTAATGGTTAAGAGATGTAAAAATAGAAATTTCGTCTTTTAAGAGACTGTAAAAAGATCAATTGATATGGTATTTTCTATTATTAAATATCATACATACATACATACATTACATACATACATACATACATTACATACATACGTACATACATACATTTTTCATATTTTTTACAAAAATTTCAAGATCAATTGATATGAGTAGATAAGCTTTAGGCGTATGGACCCAAACACGCGTGTATTTTTAAAGGGGCCTAAATTTTGCAAAAAAAATGAGTAATTTGATCCGCTCCACGCCACGTAAACGTCACGTACCTTAGTGGGGAACATTACGTTTTACGTCACGCGTATCCTTATATCCTATCAGGATACGCGTGATGTTTTTCAGGACACGACGTCGCGCGTATCCTTATATCCTATCAGGAAACGCGTGACGTAAAACGTGATGTTCCCCACCAAGGTACGTGACGTGGAGAAGGTAAAATTACTCATTTTTTGCAAAATTTAGGCCCCTTTAAAAATACACACATTTTTAGCTCCATACGTCTACAGCTTATATACTGATATGGTAATTTTTTATTATTAAATACCTACATACATTTTTCATATTTTTTATAAAAACCTAAAATAGTATAGTTTCAAAATTGAGAATACCTGGGGCAGTATTTTTTTTTATAAAAATTGTAGTGATGCAAACAAATGAATATTTTAATGTTCATTCCAATTGCGGAAATTGAGAATATACGGCTGTTCTTTACGGATATCGGAAGTTTGAACGATCCAATCTTAAAACTAAATAGTGAATTTTCCATAATGTTTCAGAAAATGAAACAGCTCGGTAACATTTCTTGACAGCGATGCATTTATTTATTTATTTATTTTTTTTACTTCTTGCAGTCAAATATTACAGGTTACTAATAGCCTCATAACTCCAAATACAAAATGGTATATTTTAAAGAATATCTCACACCATTTTATTTTACTTTAGGTTTTTACAGTATATCTATATCTAATGATTAATTTTCACACTGGCATTCACTACTCGTATGAATATTACGAATGCAGGATTCCACACGTTGACAAGAACGAGTTCTCTTCTCAAGCTGTCTTTCGTAGAGTTTAATATTTCAAAGAGACAAGCAGTAATAGCTCATTTTTTATGAACCGCAGGTGAGAAAAGAGAAAATCACTTCTGCCTACCGTATTACAAAACAACCAAACAGTGATTTTTTCATCAATCATACAGTAAACAAGAAAACAACCGTGATTGATGTACCTAGAGTAATGACAAAGATTGAAAACGAAATCGCGGCTTGTTGTGCAACAGACCACACTGTCTTTTATCTTATTAATACAAAGAATATTCCCGCTATTGTTGTTATAATGTAACTCCGATTTAACAATGCAACTAACGATGTGGTATTACACTTGGGATTCGAAGCTTTGTAGAGCAAGGTTACTTAAATATACGCAGATTCGCGAACTGCTAAGGTCGAAATGTAAACATAATATGGTCGTGTGCCTGTATTTCAAAACTGATTCATTGTTTAATTAGCCTCAGAAACTTATTAGGTGCGAGATGAAGCGTTGCAAATATAAATGACGTTGCATAATGGGAAGGATTCCCGCTTCTAACTTGTTATGTTTGTTTTAGATGCGCACTGCTAACTGAAATAATTATTACTTTAAAAATTGATGGTTGGTGATAGACAGGTACATCTAAATAATTATTATTATTCGCTTTCTCCCTGTGTGTTCTTGAGTTAGCAGCGCGCTTGCAGCAGCCAATTAAATGTATCTTAATTTAATATAATCAAGCAAGTTATTTGTAAACTGTTCAGAGATTTTCATTTAATACACGCGATAGATTATTATAAACTAAACAATTTATATAAAAATGTAAGTACATGTAAATTGTGCCATGATTTTTTTTAATTGAATTTATATATTTAAGGATATATAAAATATCTGATATAAAATGTAAATAAATACACGCAGAGTAAAGTATGGTAATTATACCTAATATTTGGTTTATTTTACCAAATGACAAATTTGAATACAGGGAAATATATATCTAGCTGAATCAGGTATATAGTTTATTCATTCACTTTGACGGTTATGATTTTATTATTTCGCTATTATATTACTCCAAGTTTTTCATTTGGTAGCTATGATTAAACCACCATTATTTTCTTTAATATTTTATTTTGTAATTATACCCAGACTTTTACTAAGAGAAAAACTGGAATTAGTTCACCCGTTTTGATATTTGATAACAGTGACCAAATATGCTGCTCATATAAACCGACTATAATTTTATGAAAAATTAAATGAAGTGAACTGTCAAATATTGGTATGTTAATGTTATGCCGTACTCAATGTTACTTCTTTCTTATTTGCTTACCTGCAAACTCATACATTATTATTATGTCATGAATATAGCCAATATTATAGGTGAACTAATTTTATATTTACAATGAATACAAACAAGTACTCATGTGTATACTTATGATTCCAAATTATAGTTTTGGATAATAGTTGCAATCAAAATGGCATGAAGGGAAACGAAAACTTGTAAATGCCATGGCTCCTTGATTTATACATGAAAATAACTAAATGATCATCTATTCACTGGAGATTTCCAATCCCCATCTTTTTACACACTATTAGAATGAACTAATTTATAATACTAGGCTGCCAGAAGTGGACAGACATAAATGCATGTTATATGTGTTAGCTACAAACGAACGCGTTAAAGAACTGAAACCAAGCCACATTACATGTGTCAACATCAACAATTCTAGAGCTTTAAAATGATTCACTGTTCTTGATGTCACGCTTAACGATTAGGAATTCTAATTGGTTAAAACGTCTCTACCTAGCTGAGGCGTTTTGCTGTACCAACAAATTCTGAATTTGTGACACGTAAGACAGAAGTTTATTATAATAAATTGTTAGTTATTATTACTAAATCTAACGTTTACATAAATAATGACAAAGTAACGTGGATCAGGTAAGTTCTTAGTGCATTTTGGACATTATTCGTTTTCTTAGTGAATGTGTAACATTACAAAGTCTTGAAAATCATTTACTTATATTTAAACTATGGATTTAGTTATATTTTAGCTAAAAATACTATTAGACCTATGGCTGTTTTATATGAAATAAACTGTGCACAGCCAAACGGTTTTAATTATAATTATTAATTTTCAATTATCTGGAGAAAACAATTTTAATAATTGTATATTTCATCAAAAAGTATATGTACTTAACCATTGACAAAAATTTGTTTATATGATCTCGTAAGCTACTTTGTAGAACTTCCAATATTACTACTAGTATTAGTGTTAAATTAATTATGTACATTAGTAGTGGTGAGAAACAAACCGTAGTGACCAATTTGGGCCTTTGATAATATCTGTCTGATAATTATTGTCAGATTGACAGACAGACCACGACCTGCTTTTCATCAGGCGCCATTATAGCAGTGACCTCTATAGTCTTTGAGGAAAACAATCCTAGTTATTTATTTGAAGCATAATAAGCATAATAATAAGCGGGAAACCGGTCAATGTCTGGTGATTGGTCTCGACAAAAGATGTGGCGACTCCTATGGAGATACCAGAGTAATGCAATACCAGTCGGGGCACATTGCCAGTGGAGTAGTTTTCGGCATCTCCTTCAAATTAATTATGAACATATTTTAATATCGAAGACAGTAGAAACCACTCCTCTGAGTATGTATTTATTCGACATAGACTACAAAGTATTTCATTAACTTCCGATATTTGTATGAATTGCACAAATATCGTAGATGATTTCTTAATTGGTCCAGTCCAGTTTCGTAAATCATCGAAATAACATCGCTTACTTTCTGAAATCTTAAGTAGGATACATGGACATGTAGGATAGTAGCATACAGTTTGTAATTTTTTGGATGAACCGCTCATGAGATTAGATTTCAGTAAAATCTAATTAAAGATACGTTCTCGTCAAAGCATTTAGCGACGGTTTTGCCTGGAAGAACAAAACTCAGCCAAGCATATTATAATTGCTTTCCCAAAAGCTGCGGCATCAGAAATTACCTCCTTCTATGCTAAAGACACAGTTCCCAGGAGAGATCTGGGTTTTTTCAGGAGCTTACTCTGAAATCGGATTAGAAGATAAAGAAGAAATTCATCAACTATCTATTGATCTATTTAGCTGACGGTGATTTTCTTTACTTGTTAAGCTTATCTATTTAAAATACGTTATACATTAGGCAAGTACAATTTAACTTTAATTTTATATACCTATATTAGAAAATATTATATTTTTGTTATTTCGTTATGTTTTATAATAGTGGAGATATGATTTTTTTATTTACACCTTAATTTACTACATGGTAAAGTATATTTTGCAAGTGCGAATGATGCACACGCAATTTAAATACACATTATTTTTTAAGTTCCCAATTAATATCATTAAGATAAACATACGTAACCTGAACTCGTGAGAAATAAGTACGTGCAAGTCTTACTTTGCAAAAAATTCCTTGACATTTATCATACCAGTTATAATGGTGTGTATGATGCAAACGTGACACGTAAACAATGACAATTATTATTAATTTCTGGAAATTTAAACTTCTTAATTATATTTACTTTAAGAAAAGACAATATTATGTAGTTTTATATAGCCACATATTATCAAACTGTTATCTGCAGGACTATTTAAACTTTGAAATGAAATCCTTACGTGTATCAGAACTGAATGCCTTATTCTGAACTTATTTCGCTGAAAAGTATAAAAAAAAACACCAGACAGAGAGCACAATCTTAATTAATAAAAAATAACTATACCTATATAGCGAAAATTAAGACTAAATGCCCAATTTTAGCGTTTTCACGATGAGGAAGATATAGAAGATGTAACAGAATATGATTTCCAAATAACAAATCTCTGCAATCCCATTTGTCATTATAATCACAATTCAGTTCTGCTGAAACACTTCAGAATATTCCGGTATGTTATACAGTTGAGATTCATAGAATTCCTCCAGTGTTGAGTCACGTAGATTGCACCCAGATGTAATTAAGAACATGCTACTACTCCGTGGCATCTCTTGTCCATCCTAATCTTCGGTTTCGTGTGCGCTAAGTCAGATTTGATGGGTCTGCAGCAGTAAATCTTAAGTAACGGATCGATTCCAGGTTTTCCTTCTCATTCTGGCGCGTGTCTGGCCCCGTTCATTAGAGCCGTCACGTGCGACCTATCACCTCTGACATCACCTACCTCCACGTCCCTTCATTCTGTTTCACCTAAGTAGATGATTGGTTTTAATAGACGTAAACGGTGAGGTCTACCGACGTTCAAACACGACGTGATGGAAATTTGTAAATATTAGTCAGTATAATAATAACGAAAAGTTCAGTATTTATTGCTGAATAATTGCTCAAGCTCTTTTCGTGGTGGAACTTGGAACACATTATGAGGTATAATTTGTAGCACACTAAACAATTGTTAAGTTTGCATACTTCCTTTGAGTATTTTTAATTTATTTGTATCAATATTTTTGAATTTCATTCATTCATTATCTTATCAAATGTAAACAACCATTTATTACAACAATGGTAGATTTGCAATTTCATTACAATGCACGAACAGTGACTCTTAGGCTATCTATTTAATCTGCCTGCTAATGACATATTTGTAAATAATATAGACGCTACACCAAACCCGATCATGAACATATTGAATGATGTATGATAACAATCTTAACTGAACTATAGATAACTATAGTAGTGAATTGTGTGTAAGGCTAGTTTAGTGGTGAGCATATAATTTCTAAATCATTTCAGACGTCAAGAAATGACAAGACATCAAACATCGTTTCAAAGTAGTAGCTTTCATAGCGGTAAATGTCATAGTACAACATTTGCACTTGATACTTGAATAACCGTAATCATAAAGGAAGTCTTATTCTAGGTAAAAGTTAATAAGCATGATTATTTTGTCATTCTGAAATAATATTTTTTGAACAATTTGAGACCTCCAATAAATATAAACATCCAATCAATAAATTATTTCTAAACCAGATGAAAATACATTTGCAATACTGGAATACCAAATAAATAGCAAGGATTATAACGGTGATATAATACTCCAAGCTAGAAACATATTTTTAATCAGTTTAACTTCACCAATATATTCCATTTTGCCATATATCTTGTAAAACCTGCTACCATTGTTTGGTAAAACCAGAGACTTAAAACAGAAGTTATAAACAGCTTTGTTCTATCTGCTATGAGAAAACAGATTTTTCCACATAAACTTGTCTAGTACAGGCAATTTTTTACGGGCAAATGTATTTGTATTATCTTCTCGAGCTGTGACATCGGCCTACTTGATTAGAGGATACTCGCTTTCTACAATAATCGGTTAAGCTATGTTCAGGTGGCGGAAAATGGCAATAATTTATATACAAAGACTGTCACTGATCTTTCGTATTAATTGTTTATGCAAACGAGGAACTGGCGAAGTTCCAGATTTAAAGGTCTAATAACAATAAATCGGCGTGTTTTATAGATATTATCTCCGGTTTCTTTCCTTCACCGTTTCCACTAAGAAGATGAGTAACTTTAGATCATAAATATTCATGACATTTTTTTAAACGTTGGTACAACTTATATTTGAAATACTGGGACGGATGGGCTTTGTTACATTTACTATTAAAGCAAATATAAGGGAAATTGTTTGAGATGCAGGTTTTTTCTTTTATTGGGATTTTTTTATGAAAACACTTATATATAAAGAATATTGAAAGTAAAGCTATTCTAGTTGGTTTTCTGAAACTCGACTTTTACCTAATAAAACCAAAATTATCACACTTTGGAGATATCAAACAAAATCACATTTTCTTTAATGTTGGGAAAATATGTCAGAATGTAAGATGGAAGCTGAAAATTTTTTGGAAAATTGATTGACATGAAAAACCAACCAACTGTCTTTAGGAAGCGTTAAAATATAATCAATAAAATTGACTATACTAAAGTTACAGACAATATATGGTAAATTATTTGTTGTAGTTGTTCTTGATTTTTAAAGCAGCAATATGCACTAAGTTGATCCTCTATCTTCTTTTACAGTATATAGTGTGCTCTATTAAAAAAAGATTCGCTCCCCGATTTGCTACTGTTAATTTGATATATTTTTGTACCTTCATTATCCGAAATGTTCTATTTGGGAGAGAACTAATGATCGCATTATTTTCAACTGAAAAATGCAAGGTAAGTTTCTGCTTTACGTTAATTTGAGACCAAGTCAAGAATGACAGACC
Organism: Pogonocherus hispidulus; assembly: GCA_963924545.1. Lineage (NCBI taxonomy): Eukaryota > Metazoa > Arthropoda > Insecta > Coleoptera > Cerambycidae > Pogonocherus > Pogonocherus hispidulus. The sequence continues at coordinate 41,073,292 of OZ004698.1, read as the reverse complement.
AAGATAGAAACAAAAATGTAGTTTAAAGATCTCATATACATTTTAGCAATCTTGCGGCGTACCATTGGAAGTTCAGGTCCGTTGTTCATTAGTAGCTACTGTAGATGTTCATCTCTGAATTAATTTAAACAAAATATTCCATAAATTAATGCTAAAATTAGTTTCATTTCATCATGAGTTTGACAAGGAAAATTGTTTATACATAAATAATTTAGCGTCTTCAAAATATCAAGGCATTTTGCACCTACGCGTTCCATCTCAAAAGAAAAAAACTATTGGCCAACGTTATCAAACAAAAAACCATTGGCCAACGTTATCAAAAAAATGCCCATTCGTTATGAAAATAGAATGGATCACTTTGTTATTAACTGACTAATTTGAAGAATTGTAAGAAAAACTGCTTTCAACTTTGTAGAATTGCTATATTTCAAAGATAATGGCTGATGATTCACATTAAAGTTGAATACCCAATACAATAAAGGTTAATGGCAGCTATCAAATATTTTAGTGCTCATCCTACGCATTCTACTAAAATCGAATGTTCGTGATCTCTTAAAGACGAGCATATAATTTGCATGGCTCTATAAATTTATACTAGGCGGCAAAATAGACAATGATTATATAAGATGTATAACTTGTAAAAAAATTTAACATTGACCCTCAAAAATAATATTTAAACTGCAACTAATAGAGGACTAAAGGTCCTCAAATAATTCCTATATTTTTAAAATAGGTTAACATATATTTTTCTTAGGCGCTAGGAATAATAGAATTTAGAAAAACTCTTAGTATTATAAAGGCCACAGGAAAAATCTGTGTTCAATATATATTTATTTATTTATTTTGTTTACAGCATCCAACGGATTATAAACCCAATTACAGGATAGGATGACAAGGCAAAATACAACTGAGAATACTAATAATAATAAAAAAAAATAAAAACATAAAACAGAAACATATGTAAAGGACATGACTAACACATAGTTAAAAAACACAGAACAATTTACAGATCATAAACACATCTGATGTCTGATGTTAAATGTTAGTAAATAGAATATTTAGCTCAGATTCGACATTAGAATAATTAGTGACCATTTTATAAATGGGAGGCATTCCATATATATTCACCAAGTATATAAATACACATTCCAATATAATATAGCTAACCGCATAAATGATATTGTCTTAGATTTTCTTTTTTTTTTTTAGTTACTTGATACTTCCACTGAATGTAATTTTTATATTTTATTATTTATGTGGTACATATATATTATTCCAACTATTTTTCACATGTTTAATATATGAATGAGTACCTAGTCTTTGGTGACTAATAAAAATTTAGTAACCACAATAAGTGCTTTATGTTTTAACTTATAATATCATAACGCATTATAACTTTTATAACTTATTTATATACTTTTAAAAGATCTAGTATTTTGTTGATACAAAATAATATCTTATAATTTGGTACAAGATATATGAATTATTATTTTGTTGGTCCTAAAATTAAAAAATATGTCCAGAAAAAAAAATTTATTTGAAAATATTACACGCAACAAAAAATTTAGTCATATTATTAGTAATTTTCTTTAGTTATATATTTTTCAGTTTTCTGCTTAATATTTTCGTGTACGCAATCATTTACGTTTACCTGTTTCAACATTTTCTTTTAAAAAATTTACTGTCTTTGTACCAAACGGTGCTTACAGTTTACAGCTTTGTTTCCGGTAAAGCTTTAGGTTTTGTAACATAATAATAGGTATCACTTGCTACCAATTTCCGGAAGTCGTAACTTTTTACTAATCGATTTTGCCGAATTAATAGCCCATGATGCCCAATTAAAAGTAACTGGAAAGTTGAAATCAAACAATCACACTAAAACACTGACCCACTGTAGGTCTTCACAGTTCCTAAGAAACAGTTAAAAAAACGAAACAAACCAATAGAGACAAGCAAAAACTCATAAAATATTCTTGGTTGATCGATTATGCGAATCTAGATCAGTTGGTCGATGCAATTGATTGAAAATGTCGGAAAGTGTTTTTGGAGTCACGGATCATTTGATGCCAGTTGCTGCAATTCTATTGTTTTTTTACCGAATTTTACCTAACATGTGACAAATAGCTGGTGAGCGTTTGAGCAATCTCTAGTGGAAAAATAATACCACTGATATGCTTTAATTTTATGGTTTAATTTGTCGGTTCCTCTCTATGTGTAGTGATACGGAGCAATCGACTATTTACTGCAATTTAATGTGGTAATATCATTAGGAGTAATTATATGAATAGGCTATTTAGACATAGAACACAAACATTCTTAAAGTTAACAGAATCTTCGTATACAGTACCCTACAACAGTTAATTTATGAGTCTCCCTACATTTTTAATAAAAAGTTAGTTTTATTAATCAAACAATAATAACCATACATATAAAATATAAGATACCACTACTAAAATATAGCAAAAATGTTGATAAATAAACATTATTTAATTGTTTTCTTTGACATATTAGTTAGGAGTCGATTGAAATGCCAATTAGAGAAAAATGCACTAAGAGATTTACGTTTAGTTTAATATACAAACTGTTATTGTATTTTGTTGTTCGTATTATTTTCAAAAATATGATCATACTGATGTATGTATGTACCAATCAATGTATGTATAAAAATATTATACTTTCAGATTCTACACAGCTTATGATAAACCATTTTAAAAGCAAAGTAATACGACAGTTCAAGTTCTTCAATCTATTTGGATATGAATAGGTAATCATATGATGTTGGCTAAACTTTCTTGAGAAACATAAAAACGTGAAACTGTATGGACCTGTTGGTTGTTTATTTATCTGTTAGTACTTTAAGTGTATATATTTTAAAATATATCGTTACCATTCTCTACACAATGATAATGCTTCATCCGTCATATGCAAAATGTTAGCTATAAACGAAAAATTAATAAAAAATACAACATCTGCAGTTCCTATACACACATTTCACTGAAAACTAGTTTTTTGTCATTATGTTGAATCATTTTATCTTTGCCTTAGTGACCAGAAGTTATACTGTTACACATTATTTCTTTACAAGCGAAATACGCCAGGCCACGGTATTGTCGAAAATAATTTAATTGTCTTGCAAACCATATGTGCAGAAAACTATAAAATTTATTGCTATAATAAAAAAATATATTTTTTTCTGCTATTAATAATGGTGCTACACCGGCGATATGTCTCTGTTTGTGGAATTAAGAATTATCCAAATATTGGTCAAGATGTAAATATTATAGTACAATGGTAATTTAGAAAGAAACACGTGATGGGTTATGTATTAAAAATAAGGATGTAGGTAACAGCTTCGATAAATCGATGTACATAAATGCTTTACTTTTTATATTATATTTTATGCAAAAATAAGTAATACCGAAAATACTGCTGGTTTAGTAATAATTAATTGTAGTATATTTCCAATTTTCAAAGCAATGCTATTTTGTTAGATATATACTTATATTAGGCAAATACAGTTTTTTACAATGTACTCTGAATCACACTTATGCACATGTGCGCTCAATTACCAATTAAATATAAATGAATTCCAGTCTTTTGTAAATAGGAAGCTAGTTACTGAAGGTAAAACATAATTGTTTATAAATATTACTCACTGAATTATCAACTGACCTTATTTTTATTGCAGTCACTGGAATCACAAAACGCTTTTCTTCGATCTTCCCAAAGCTGGCAATTTAAAAAAACTAGCACAAAAGTGTTTCGAGTCCTTTACTAGTCCATAGTCCATAAGGTCTGCATTGAAACAGTCTATTTTGGATTTTACACTTAGTTTATTTTCCACTAAAAAGTCCTAGATGCAGAATGTTGTAAATTGCTGAACAGTTACTGGCTAGATAAGGCCTGTTGTAAAATATGTACGTATAGTCACGAATTGTACACCACGCCTTTAAGATTCTTCAACGCTTTAAAACACCTGTAAGCAAACTGTTTCACTTTTAAGTATATAGTAAGAGTAAAACTTGTTATTTTTGGACAACTTTTCAACAACTCTTCGTAACACTTAAATCTTATGAAGGTCCCTGCCAGTTGTAAGTGAACTTTATGCACCCAATTTAAGTGTCAAAAGTGAAATTAACCTTTTACATTAATCCAAGCACCAGATTAATGGCCCTGTTTATTGGTTTTATGTAACATCGTAAATAATCCCCGAAGGAGGTTTACAGTTTCAACAAAAATCAGTTTAAATTTTAGTTTCCATTATTTATTTTGTTGTGCCAATTCTCTTGAAACATAATCCATAAATTTTTGGAGACATAGATGGTGAAGTAGGAAAGCAACCCTGGAGATATCAACGGGAGATTAGACGCTAAACTTCATTCACTTGGAACTGGACTCACTTTTGAAACACAACACAGTTCGACTTCAGCAAAAATTAGTTTATTAGTCTTTAAGGGGTGCGAACACTTTGATTTACTGACGTAAAGATCTGGTACACGTGTGTACGAGCGCGCAGATCACTGACGTGCACTCCCTTCTGTAACTGAGAGAGCACTGGTCCAGCGCGTCTGTAATCTAGCAGGCTTATACAAGACACTGCTCTAGTTTACTGTCTTGAGATCGAAAGTGTTTTGTCGGATGGGCTCACTTGATATGGTTTAGGTTTTGTTAGTTGTCTTTGTAATGGTGACGGGTGTAATCGAGTGGTCGTTGGTCAGTTCCTGGTTGCCGTTGGTAGTGGAGCTGGACAGTCTCCTGCCAGCAGGATATGCTTATCAGATATTCATTAAGCTGTTGTATGTCATATATTTATTTAAATACGTGTTATTGGTAGGAAATTAATTGTTTTGATGTTGGAACTGTAACAGGATAGGATGAATAGGTGTTGTTTATGGATTTTCTTTGTTTTATTGCCTTGTCCTTGGGAATGGATATCTGTAAATGGATTTGTTTTGTATTCTAATGCGCTTTTATGTGCATTTTTATACAATTGTAGTTCAGATTGAATAAATTTGCTATAGCTACGAAATGTTAATTTATTTTATATATTTAAAAAATTATATGAAATTAAACTAAACTAAAATAAAAAAGATGTTAGATATCTCGCGCCTACACACTACTATATATTTCTTTCTGTGCGTTGTGCACTCAACAAAAATTAATATTTTTTCTAAATAAAAAATTGAAAATGAGTAGAAAAACTGAACATTAAAAAAATCAATAGTATGCTTTGTTTTATGTAAAAATTTCGTTGAGAATAAATGATCAGAGTTACAATCTTACCCTATGTAATCTTATGGGAAAAATATTGATTTTTAATATTTCATATTATTTCAGGATATTGTTATTTCAGTCATAAATAATGATATTCAAGATACCTAATATTATTTTTTATTGCAGTGATTTTATTTAAGTGATAAATGAGGAAAATAAATACGCGATATACTTACGTAAAAATAAAAATGTTTTGACATTAACCCTATTTCAGAAGCCCCAATTTTACTTTTACTTAGTAGCTAGCTAGTACTTAATTAAGAAAATAACTAAGTAAGTAAAACAATTTAAAAGAAATAACCTATATCCCATAAGAAGTAATTTAGCCAAATTATGTGTACCTACATATCTTAGATTTGTTTTGTAAAAGATACAAAAATTGGATAAATGTAGTGTTTAATTTAAACAAATTCATTTTATTATAATAAAATATAGAATGATATGTTTTAGAAATCATAAATATCTTTAAAAGAGATAAAGTAAAAACATTTTAATATCTTTCTTCAAGTATTCGTTTAGGATTTACTGATTTCAGTTGGTTGCACTGTCTGTATACAAATATTGATGAATACATTTCTGTTTATTTTTTATATCTCGGGATACCCAAGTTTAATTATTTTAAAATATCAGTACAAATACGTCTGTTACAGACATATTCTCGTTTTTTGTAAACGCCATTAACGCATCTATTTGAAGAAATATGTCATAATTCCTGTAGCTTTAAGCTATACAATTTTTTTCTTTTGAGATTTAAAAATTTACTACCTATCACATTTCAGCAACTTTGCTGATACAGTTTAACGTTTAGTAAACGGTTTTTATAAAAACCAGAATACGTTAAACTCAAGTGGGCGTCATCTACAATAACACCATATGATTAACACCAGCAGGACGCTTACAGAAAATTAGAGACAGCATAACTGGACTTAGAGCGTCAACCAGTGTGTATCTAACAGCGTTCTTCAAGCAACGTAGCCAACGAAATGATTATTCAGTTGATAACTGAAAAGTTGTCGAGCAGGAACCTTGTTACATTTTCACCCACATGATCTCGCACAAACGAGATCTGCCTAGCTAATACGCAAAGCCTTTGCCTTTATTGTCTCTTTTTCGAATTAGCATTGGAGATTTTATAAGTATTTCGCGTGTTGGTCGGTCGCAGTCGAACGTGAAGGTGTCGTAAGATTCCAGATTACATATCACTCGCTCTAGTGTTTTGTTGGTCGACTGAACACAGCGGACTCGAAACTGATAGTAAAAGTAACCACGCCTTGCCACAGATCGACTGTCAATCCACTTTTATTTATTTATGAGGAGAATGCGGGTAATATGCGATCGGAGTCAACTGGCAATACAATTCGTCCATTTTCACATGATGTGTCTGTATTGCATGTAACTATTTATAGTAGATTTTAGTTATCTTCCCTGTTATTGGTCATTTTGCCACATTTTTGTATAATATATACAGGGTGGGAAAAATTTTAATGTGCAGTATTGGTATCTCGGAAACGGTAAAAGATACAACGTGGCTCAAATTAGGAAAAAGTTGCTCAATTTTATGCTGATTCAAAATATATATGAACAAGTTTAATATATTCCGGGCCGTTCGGGAGTTATGCCGGAAAATATGATACTTTCACACTTGATACTTTCTTCAATAAATATGGATAATACGCGCGAATAACTATAAATATTATTTATTTACAAATAATAAACAATCATTCATTTATAGTTAATTGTTACAAAGTGTGTATAGCTTTTTAGAGGAACTAATTATTATAATAAGAAAAACAACTTATTTATACTGCTCGAATTGGCTGCCGTTACTCTGAATACAAAGTTGAGTCCTTAGAAACATATGTCATCCACTGCACGTCTTACTGTTCCACCATCTCTTGAATTTATGTATTGATTAATTCTTTCCAACATTTCATCCTCTGTCAATGGCACTGGATTATTGTAGATATAATTTTTAACAGCTCCCCAGAAATAATAATCTAAGAGGTTTAGACACGGTGATCGCGGTGGCCATAGAATGGGACCATTTGTACCCATCCACGAATTCGGAAAACGTTGATCTAGGTACTGGGTTACAATCCTAGCATTGTGTGAAGGGCATCCATTTTGTTGGAACAACTGTAAATTTTGTATATTTTGCAAAGGAAGGTCATCCAGCATTTCCTCCAAATTATTTTGTAAGAAGTGTAAATAATTTCGAGAAGTTAATTTATCAATAATACGATAAGGCCCTAATACCTTATCTAAAATTCCACACCAAATATTTACTGAAAATCTAATTTGAGGTCTCGTTTCTCTAATCAGGTGAGGATTTCGTTGTTCGTAATGGTGCTCATTTTTTCTATTGAATATCCCACAATTAACTAAACGTTGACTCATCACTCCATAATATCTTTCTAAAAAGACCATTGTCATTATTCATTAACCTTTGCAGCCAGTGACAAAATTGCAACCTCCGCTCATTGTCTCCAGGATGTAGTAAATATTTGGTGTGGAATTTTAGATAACAAGGGATTAGGGCCTTATCGTATTATTGATAAATTAACTTCTCGAAATTATTTACACTTCTTACAAAATGATTTGAAAGAAATGCTGGATGACCTTCCTTTGCAAAATATACAAAATTTACTGTTGTTTCAACAAAATGGATGCCCTTCACACAATGTTAGGATTGTAACCCAGTACCTAGATCAACGTTTTCTGAATTCATGGATAAGTACAAATGGTCCCATTCTATGGCCACCGCGATCACCGTGTCTAAAGCTCTTAGGTTATTATTTCTGGGGAGCTGTTAAAAATTATATCTACAATAATCCAATGCCATCGACAGAGGATGAAATGTTGGAAAGAATTAATGAATACATAAATTCAATAGATGGTGGAACAGTAACACGTGCAGTGGATGACATGTCTCTAAGGACTCAACTTTGTATTCAAAGTAACGGCAGCCAATTCGAGCAGTATAAATAAGTTGTTTTTCTTATTATAATAATTAGTTCCTCTAAAAAGCTAAAAACACACTTTGTAACAATTAACTATAAATGAATGATTGTTTATTATTTGTAAATAAATAATATTTATCGTTATTCGCGTGTATTATCCATATTTATTGAAGTAAGTATCAAGTGTGATATATCACCGTGCTTGTAATTTCTTTCTCTATTTAGTGAAGTAAAAATCCAATATGGCGCCCATAAGAAATTCAAAAGTTGAATATTGTTGCGGAAAAGCTAGTAGGCCTAGAACATGTTTTAGTATGGCAATCGAAAGCTCTCACCAAACTATGTAAACGTACCAAATTTCAAAAGTCTACATTTATTTCAAGAGGAGTTATTTGACTTAAAAGAGATTGGCAAATTTTCATTTTTCCGGCATAACTCCCGAACGGCCTGGAATATATTAAACTTGTTCACATATTTTGAATCAGCATAAAATTGAGCAACTTTTTCCTAATTTGAGCCACGTTGTATCTTTTACCGTTTTCGAGATACCAATGCTACACATTAAAATTTTTCCCACCCTAGATATTAAAGCAAAGGGACATACCAAACCCTGACGCCAAAATAATAGTCATTGCTTTTTGGAACTACTTACTTCTAACCAAACATTTGATAATGATGATCCCATTCACAACAAGATTTTGTTATGAATAGGATGGATCGTCACTATCTTAACTTATACTCATTATCGCCGTTTTATTTTAAGTATAGTTAAATTCTTCAAGATTTCACCAATTAACTAATATTCAGATATTTCTGTCCATAGAACGAATATTTAAAATAGTGGGAAACGTATATAGGTAAACCTAAGAAATATTTCCACAAGGGTAATTATTCCTCATCTTTACATGCATGAGCTGTCAGACAGATAAGGAACAGGTAATGTGTCTAATAGTAGTTATTTTGCCATAATACTTATAATAATATCTCTACTTCTCTCTACTTTAATCACAAAGATTAAACGGAAGTCTGAGATTTGTTTAAGAGAAGGGCCGGCATATTATTGTTCGGTAGGCAGCATTTTTCAGGCCCCGCTCAGGAATGTTTTACATTGGTAAGTTCTAACTGCAGGTGGTAATTCAGTGCTGGGAGGAAAACCTGGAAACCTCATAAGCTAGGTTGGTAGTCAAACATCAACTGATGTTAATCTTTCTCATTAACACGAAGCTTTCCATTATAGGCACACACGCCGGGATGGTTGCCAACTCATCTCTGTGAACAGGCCTTCTAAAAAATTGACTAGTCAACTTGCCTAATTAAAAGATTTGGGAGGAATGGGAATTCAAAGCCAGGACCTCTACGTTAAGTGATCGATACACTAAACTCTGAGCTACCGACTGTACAAATTAGTGGGTAGAAAATGAACAAGAATCAAAATGTACCAAGTTACAAACATTAAAGTTTTGTTTATCGGTTATAGTTGATAAGAGATGAAATTTAAACAAAATGTTTAATTTTGAGCCCTATATTGGGAGAAGAACAGTAATTTGGTGATTCGTGGAAAATTCCGCTCTAAAAAGAAAAACTCGAGTTTCTTTTATACTGCCAAAAGAAATATTAATTTGTTCTGATAATCCTTTCACATATCATATGTCTTTACTAACTCATGGAACTGTATATTATAATATTAACTCCAAGAAATTTGAGACAATACTTTTTTAAATTAATGATCTTATCGATGAACATTAATAGTAGATTCACTATAGTAAAAATAATCAAAGAAGTATCAACAGGATTACCTTATTTTCAACCTATACCTATTAGAAGAAGATCTGTCCACTCTGTAATTTACTTCAAAATTCAAGCAAGTATTACAGAAGAGAAAATATATTGTTTGGGATTCTCATATTGAAAATGAGTAAGAAATCCACATTTTTGTTATTTTAGAAATATAAAATCATTCATTCATCAAAAGTGATATGATTCTGCATTCTTCCGGCTAGATGATCTGCCGAATTTCGGCATGTCGGTATGATCTGTTCTGGATGGAATCTGAGGAATTTGAAGAGAAGGTCTCGATATTTCGTCCGTTTCTCCTCATCTTTAAAGACAATGTTGGTCTCGGCAGGAACCAATAACTCGATAACAAACATTGTCTTGAGCTGGTGGTCAAGGAGGACTACATCAGGCTTATTAGCTTGAATCTGCCTGAGAGTGAGAAATGAGTAGTTCCTAATTCGGCACTCTCATTTCCCACAAAGGACTCAATCTTCCGAAGCATATGGCAGCATTGGTGTTTCGTCTAACTCGTACGAATACCGTAAAAAGTTGTAAAGCACTCGTAAAGCCGCGTTATGTCTATGTATATAGGCTGAGATTACATATGCGGGACAAAGAGAGAGCAGAGCATGATTGTCTCCGGCACCCTATGGCAGGCCCTGCAGTTGATCTCATTATTATTCCTTTTATTATTATTCTTATTATTATTATTATTATTATTATTATTATTATTATTATTATTATTATTATTATTATTATTATTATTATTATAACTAATTGAGAAGTTACCTATGCAATAATCACACATTAAAATTACTTACATTTGCGCTAAACTTGCATATACCTACATTTACAAAGTCATACCGTAGAAGTAAAAAAATAATTGGTTGGTCTGCTTGTTTAATATTAAAAATAGAATAATAAGATTTGCATGAAATTATAAAACCAATCTGTTATTTAAACTGTTAGAAAGCCTGAAATGGTGTCAATAAATGTCAATATAGATCTGTAATATCCATCTATTTAGAAAACGTATCTTCAATTTATGACATTTGAATAGTTGTCCCATTTAATGATATAGCAAAAACTTCAAACTATAAAAGTCAAATATTTCTATGCTTTAAAAACGATAATATGCTAATACCTTTAATATTTAATGCATTACAAACAACCTTAAGATTTATTGTAAAATTGAGAGTATATAAAAGTTTTTAACTAATTTCTAGTTTTAACTAGTTTAATTGTCATATATTTTTTGTAATTTTTTACAATTGTTAGATATTAAACTTCCTGCCATACTTGTGCCTGAAGATGCACGCAAAGTTTCGACATATCTTAAAAATAATAAAGTTATTCCTTTGCGTACCTAGGATTATAGGTAACGAGGAAAATTAAAAACTTTATTGAACCATAATACTTGATAATTTCAATAATAATTTATGTCTTAGTTAACTTTTTGGCTTAATTCCTATATAAAGGAAGCTATAAACTTTTACAATATATTTTTTCTCCGCATGTGGAGTGATAATTTAATCGATCTCTGTCCTATCCTCGGTCCTATCATATTGAGGTGTTACAATATATTGCACATATTCTACCTAATGATGAACACCTTAGCATATTTTAAAAGAATTGCTTTATTAATAACATTTTTTTATAAAAAATTACCTACCAGAGTGGGTTATAATAAAAAAGTAAAAGTGTTTTTCAAGGTTTCAGTTGAATATAACTTTAGAGTAATGATTTTTATTATATACTTACTTTGAACTATAAAACAAAATTTTCATGGTTACTGTTTCGCTTAAATGTACTTCATAAAATTTGGAACAAAAATAATTCACTGTGATTTAATAGACTGAAATTATGTAATTTGTCGTATAAGCTAATCACTGACTTCCTGTTGTAGATAAAATATATTTAGTAGAGAAACTATTTTTGCAGGTATTAATACTTAATTTATTTTATAGATTCTTGACTAAATTTACAAGAAATATGTATGTAAAATGCTTTAGCTACATTTTAACTTAATTGAGACTTCGAATATCTGCTCTTCATGTTATTAGTATACAAGGTGTCCCATCGGAAAGTATCAGATTTCGTCGCCTTATATCTCGAAAACTAAAAGAGATATTGAGATGCGGTTTGGACAGAACGACTTTTTGTAAGTTTTTTTTTGGCACTGTTGCCAAATCTCCAAATATATTGGTACATTTTTTATGGAATACGCTCCTCTTTGAAGTAAAATTATTTGCTTATATTAAATGGAACACCCTGCGTATTTTACCATAATCAGAAAGCCTAATCACTCTACTTTTCAAAAAATGTATGCATTGTTTACATTATCTTGAGAATTGGAGCCACAAAATTAAATTTGTTAGAAGTACTCTTATTTGGGTTATTATGAATGAAAATATACCTCCTTCTTTGTAAAGTTATTTTTAAGTTTTTGTACACTTATTTTAAATAAAATACCCTGTTATTTTATCATTTTAAAATCTCTGATCGATCTTGATGTGGAACTTGAGTGCATTTGCTTTTTAAATGAAAAAAGATAGGGAGAAGAGAATAATTCTTTAATAATCGGTAGGAACGAGTTTTGTTAACAATAACAACAAAGCACAATGACAGTAATAAAAATAACAGGTAAAATAATCAAAATAACTGTATAAATAAAAACTACTTGAATAAGTTGGAAAACAATTTGTTTTAAATGCCCTCCATTTACTTCAATACATTTGTGCATCCTTAGTAGTAAATGATGAAAAGTGTGTGATCCTTCTAATGTGAACATTTTTATATCTATACTTCAAATATTTGACACAACTGACAATACAGTTTATTATTGTACTTTTGTTTTTCATGGTTACTGTGAAAACGAAGACCAATGTCACTAACTGTTCAAGTAAGAGGTGCTACCATTAAACTGAGTTTTGTGGCTCCAATTCTCAAGATAATGTAAACAATGTATACCTTTTTGAAAAGTAAAGCGATTAGGCTTTCAGATTATGGCAAAATACACAGGGTGTTCCATAAGCAAGTAATTTTACCTCAAAAAGGAGCGTTATCCATAAAAAATGTACCCATATATTTGGAGATTTGGCAACAGTGCCAAAAAAAACTTACAAAAATCTTAAGTCGTCCTGTTCAAACCGCATCCCAATATCTCTTTTAGTTTTCGACAGATAAGGCAGCGAAATGTGATGCTTTTCGATAGGACACCCCGTATTATCTTCGTCTATTAATATGTTACTCCTATGAAATATTCGTATAATGGAATATAAATATAAAATATGCTCCAAAAAATGAGCATATATTTGTAGGAATTCTATTTAGATACTGCCTACAATTCGACAATTCGAGATAAAATTACCTAATACAATCATGTATTTCATGCTTTAATAGATACTTCTTCTTCTTCTTTCTCCTGCGGGTCGGTTACTCTGTAGCGAGTTTTTGTTCAGCGAGCAACTTTGTTCTCTCTTACCTCGCAAGGCTCCAAAAATGGTTTACCCAGGGGTGTTAGCCTCATACGAGAGTAGCCTTCACATTCACTTGAAGCGCAGTCTCATCTGCATTATCGCAGCCCCGACATACCGGGCTTTCTGCTAATCTTATATTATAGAGATGCTTTTTGAGATGGCAGTGCCCTGCTATACCCGAGCCAAGACTTACTCATGCCCAGAATCTCTACAGTTCTTCTCTGCAAAGAAGACTTTCCATGAGTGCCTTCGCATGATTCTGTCCTGGTTTTAAAAACCAGTAATTCCCATGTTCTAGTTCGACCCATTTTCCCAGAGCCGTTCTGGTAGCTACTCCGCAAGCTGGCTCAGGTCCGATGAAAGAAATTTCACATCCCTTTCTAGTATTTTCCAGTTCCACCAGCAATGCAAACAGTCTCAAACAAGCCTCGCACTGATTTTATTTGAGTTCCGAGCCTTTATTGACGCCTGACTATCAGGGAATATGTAGATGAGTTTACATGTGTATTCTCTCCTTTTCTGCTTGGAATACCGTAAGATAAATCCCCATGCTTTTAAATACTTTGTACCCTACCTGTAGTGTAGTGTATTTAGTACTACCTACTATTATCGACTGAGATAAAATAGCCTAATACATGTGTTTCATGCTTTAACAGGTAAGTAATATATTTATAATATGCAAAACTAAATCACTATAATATTGCTAATTAGCAATACTGTTTTCTCCGATGAAGCTAGTAGTTTAATTTTAATAATGAGCAAAAATGACATGTGTATGTATATACATAAGCACTGCCTTATTTTCCTTTAATCCACAACTGTCGATTTTCACTATTACGTAGTTCGCAACTAGTTCATTTTCAGTTCTTTATTTCTACACACCGATCAGGCGTTGAGAGTAAAAGTATATGACAATAAATTAGATACAATTATTTGTCTACGCACTTTTGTCGACTCTGTTTAGCTTTGGTGTACTTAATTAACTGTAAATTATTGTATCTGTGACATTCGACATTGTTATTAATTAATGTTGTGGCTAATTGAAAAGTCCTTTATAATTATTGATGTATAATAGTTGTTCCGGGTTGTCCTTATGTTTTAAATGTTAATTGGTTTTACCTATTGCAGTTTTGTGAATTGTGACTACTAAGAATGTACCCAATGATATTTGTCAGATAACTAGAAAAGTTTCAAATAAATTAATAAAATATACTTTTAAGTCTATAAATTTATTTTATAACTTACAAGAAATAGGTTTGCCGCAGGATACGGCTCATCCGCTACTTCAAATGTTTCACAATTTCTAGGTAACACTATACTTTACACACAATCTGTAAGAATTAAATATTTTTAGGACGTCATTCAACATTTTTTTAAGACATTTTAGAGTTTCTAAACATAAAGATATGGCTTTATCGGTAGTTTATTACACAGAATATAATGTCCAAGATTGTATTCAAAATGTGTTTCAATGAAAGTGCCACAAAAAAATTAAATCGAATATATTTTTGAAAATATCAGTTTTTCTTTAAATCCCGTCAAGCAATTATTTTAAATTAACTTTCAGCTTATTATGGGACACCTTAAAGTGCAAGTTCTCTCAATTTTAATAACTTCATACCTGCCATGGCTAGCAAGATACCCAGAAAAGAAACAACACGGAAACACACTGAAAATTGTAGTTCTTGTGGTTTTAGAAAATTAAAATTCTTTATAATATTACGTTTCATGGATATTTTGCAACACTTCTGAAGATATATAAAATATGAGGAAAGAAATCCCTAAACCTAAAGAACAATTTGAAAGAGATTGGCAAAACACTACCTACATATACAAATATACAGCATGTCCCTAAATAACGTGCTAATATTTCGGGATGTGATTCCTCAGATCATTTTATGAAGAAAAGTCCATATAAACGTATGTCCGCAATGGTTTAAATTTTTTGTTGTTGTATTTGATTTTTTTTTTAATAATTATGTTTTTATTTATCTCCGAAAGTACTTATTATACTATATATTATTTACTTTACATTATTTACGTACTTTATATTATTATATAAAGATATTATTTTAAATTTTGGTATGTGCTAATAGGATATAAAACCACATATTTTAGTTAGAAAAGTTATTGTATCGCCACTAGTGGAACACTAGTGGCGTCCCTGCAAAAATGTCCTTTGATATTTTTTACAAAAAGGCGGCACGCCACTGACATTTTTCCATGTGAATTTTTTCTGATCAACCTGGTCAGTTCTACATGGAAACGGTCTCTTGTATTTTCCTCATCAATTCTTGACTAAAACAGTTAAATTAAAATTGCTTCATTCAACAGTATCGACGAATGCCTACTTTTAGAACATCTAGTAGGTAATCCTGGTATAAGTGACATTTTTACAAATATCATTTTCAAAACAATATTTGTTGACATAAATTATATTGATAAATACTGACCACTGATATAAAAAAATAATAATAAACAAAACGAAATATTAACACCCCTTAGCAAAAAATTTAAGGTGCTGCGGACATATTATGTTTATATAAACTTTTTTATAAAATGATCTGAGGAATAACACCCTGAAATATAAAGGAGCACGTCATAAAGGAACACCCTGTATAGTTTCAGACAATACTCTGAATGATTATCATTCGGTTGCAGGTACATACTCATATCTCCGAAAGAAATAAACAAAATCATAAAAACGTAATCTTGCTAACAATCCGTCCTAATACATTTTTCATTATGTGATTGTGCTTGTTAGTATAAATCTTAAGGCTTATGAAGCATTAAGCATTATTAAATAATTCGTTAACTGTAGGATCTATTTGGGTCACAGTTTCAGATGAAAGTGAAACATTATTTTTAAATTACTACAACTCGCAACCATTTTCATGATTTATCGATTCCTGTTATCAGATCTGGTTTTCGCAACGGGGCGGCATTTTTAAAGATGTTACAATATATTGTTCAACAGGTTTTGGCATGCATGACTTATTCCTGCCTATATTCTATTTAGTAAATTTATCATTTTAATCTAATTTTCAATCAGTAATTGTTCGGTTCATGTTATTACCTAAAAAACTGCATTACCCAATCGAAACCTATAAAAATTAAATTAAACTTAAAATACTATTTATGGCACTGCTTGTGATTCATAAAAAAAACTTTGATAATACCTAACCTGTAAAAAGTACAGAAACGGAAAATATAAACAGAGAAAAGAAAAAAGAACATTGTATATTCAAGATAAACTGTTTGAAAAACTAAAAATGTAATAATAATTTCTACAACTACTATAGCTTATTATTATTATTGGTCGACTGGATTTCAACAAAATAATAATAATAATAATAATAATAATAATAATAAATATATAAATAATAATACTTAAATACTTACCTACATCAGTGACTGAAAATCAAAAAGTTAAAATTTACTAGGATGTGGAGATTGTCACAGATAGGCCTGTCACGCATAACCGTCCAGATATTGTTATGCTCTATAAAGAAAAACAAACAATTTTCATCGACTTTACAGATCCGCTAGATGAGAACATTGAAAGAGCATAATGGTAAGATAACCAAATATGATGAGTTAGTTAGCCCAAGAAGTGAAGCAAATTTGACAACTAAATAAGGTTATCATCATGCCGATAGTCATCTCGGCAAATGGTTTGGTGCACAGAAAACTTGCTTCTTATCTGGAACAACTGCAACTGAGCCTACAGCTAATAGGACTAATGCAGAAAGCTGTAATTTTGGCCACAACTGCAATAGTTCGAGTCTTCTCTAATTAGTAGCCACCTCTTACGTCCTTGGATATCCCGGATGTACGAGCTACACCCACAGTAATCTGTGAAAATAATAATAATAATAATAATAATAATAATAATAATAATATTTATTGACCAACATTGTCCTGAAAGAGGAGGAAAAACGGACGAAATGTCGAGACCTTCTCTTCGAACTCCGCAGACACCCATTCAAAATATACTGTGAAGCTTGTGGTACTGATAATAGCAGTTGTCGGTGGAGCAAGAGTACGATATACCCACTGAACCAAGAGATACACTGCTTTCGGAACTGAAGATCATACCGGCATGCCGAAATTCGGAAGATCTTCTAGCCGGAATAATGCAAACGGCGGTCATTCTCGGCTCATTACGTCTACTTAGGGCACACGATATCTGCACTCAATAGTTACTCACCCCACGGACGTGGGGAGTAGCTACTGATAACCACCAGCGACCGACCCTGAGAATCGGAGCCAGGGAACCGGTCGACTAGATTTCAACAAAAAAATAATAATAACAATAATAATAATAATAGTAATAGTAATAAGAAAAAACGTCGACAAAATAAGTAAACCAGTGAAGCATGGAGGTTCTATATTCGTTTATCCAATGCGGGTAAACTTCATCCACTTTGTGAGACGCATATTTGGAGAATTGTAAATAAATCCGTTAATTCGTCATATACCTTGAATGCGTACACCTGATTGAATGAGTAAACAATGGCAGCATATTCAAATTAGCATCTAGGAAACTAATAAAACTGCAAAAATCAAAAATATTCTCATTACAACACCCAGGATTATTAGCAGTAACTGGTAAATATCTTTAATAAAAAGACTTCCTATGAAATGCAAGTTTCAGATCAGTGAAAAATTCACTCTAGCAAAGGCAGATAGTAATCAAAGTTACAATCAAATTTAATACGTTTTTATTTAGTACCATTTCTTTGCATTTAAGGGTAATATGTTGTTCAAGCACCAACTATTAATAATATCTATAGTTACAGTACATTCATTTACATTTGGTGGGTTGAGAGTGGTGTAAAGTTACGATAGTCGACATATAATGAGCAGCTAATATCTAAATCTGACTATATCGATTTATAAATAAGTTAATTAACATAAATTTCAGAGTAGATCCCTCTGGACTAACATATCAATTTGGTAATACAAACGATTACAGGTTATAAATTTACTCCCTTCTCCCTACAGTTCTGTTGAAATCTACTTTGGAACCCTACCATTCTACTCTGAAGGGACTGATAACCATCACTTGTGCATGTTTGGTTAAGACCTACTTTAATTTATATCTAAGAGTCTTGCCAGTTTTATGATTATTCAATTGGTTGGACTATACAGTTATTCCTTACCCAGTTTTACTATGTTTCAAGTCTTAGTTCTAAAGTTATTACTTACCCACTAACCTAAATCTTCATACATTGGGGTACTACTAAATAGTACCCCAATATTTACTTGAATTACATTTCAACAAAAATATTTAAATAACTAAGATTTTGGAAATCATATGTTGCCAGATGATTTGGAGTTGAAATTGACACCATTAGAAGGGTTTTCTGTGCATAATCAGATTATTATTAAATGCTCCTGCAGGCTCTCAGCCCAGTAGTTCAGTAGTTTTAGTCTTGATATACAGGGCGTAACCTTAA
Organism: Pogonocherus hispidulus; assembly: GCA_963924545.1. Classification (NCBI taxonomy): domain Eukaryota; kingdom Metazoa; phylum Arthropoda; class Insecta; order Coleoptera; family Cerambycidae; genus Pogonocherus; species Pogonocherus hispidulus. The sequence continues at coordinate 41,054,341 of OZ004698.1, read as the reverse complement.
ACGAATGTACGATTGTCATTTGTAATTTTTACTAAATTATAGACAGATAATTTAGTAAAAATACAAGATAAGATATGCCAGCAAGCAAATTATGTAGAAATTAGTGGTAGTCCTTTATTGCTTAGATATAAGGAAGGAATATTCTTAAAAACAATAGGTCCTTATGTGCTAATCCTTATCCCCAACCACTTACAAGGGGGACTATTACTATTTCTCTGGGCTTTGACAAAACCAGCGCCCCAAACGACCATCAAAACTAGAAACGAAGCTGGTCTACAGTAGGCATATTTTCCTGGGTATATTACCTAAATAGATATTAATTTTCTGTTCGCAGACCATATTTATCGAGTGAACTGAAAGAGGTTGTTATTAACTTTAATTTACTCTTTCTCTTTCTATCCGAAAAGGATCAGTAATAAAGTTTTTTCATTAATTATTTTTATCAATCATATAAGTAAGACCACCAATCTTATGTTTTTTAAATCACACACCTTGCATATTTTTACTCATATGTCTTAAATGTTGTCACGAATACAGTGATATAGATATCAACCTGCCTACCTCCAATAAGAGGCGAGGTACACCCCTTCTGATTCATTTTCTGCACACAAACTCGAAGGATATAACACTTCTGAATAATTTAAAATTTACCTACTTATTATGTTGTAATTATGACTTCAATTTAGTTATCAATAAATAATAATATGTAGATATGAAGTATGCACTCATCTCACGAAATATTAACGACACATAAGATAAGCCTACGCCACGCAGTCACGCTACCAAAAATATCGGGTAAAGAAATTTGTCAGTCCATTACCAATACGTATTAAAAATGGGACAAGACTTGACACTGAACGAAAACATGTCCCTTATAATTAAACAAGAAAGCAGCCGTCGGTACAATTTCATTTTTGCTTTTATATCGCACATAAAATTTAAATTACTGAAGCCGTAGGCACGTTGTACGACTTGCCTTGTATTAAGGATTAAAACGTTGATGTGACTGATTGTAATTAGTAGTGACCCGACTGTTATTGATTTCTTTTATTTTTTATTTGATGTAACGAGTTGATCAGTTGTTGACAGCAATTACCTGTTTTCTAATTATACCGCAATAATTAAATGAAGATTAAAATTAAAGATATATTAATTCAGCTTAAAGTAGATACACTGAGGGAAAAATCTTGCTTAAAACCGTTAATAAGCCACAGTTTTTTGAAATTATTAATCATTTGTTTTTGCATATTATATTAATTACAGGTAAATAATTATTTTTAAAAATTTCTTTGTAAAAAGGATATACCATGAGTTGGTTTGTCCAATAATTTTTGAAATATTTATTTTCTAAAATTGAATAACCATTTACAAACAAAATATTTAGTAGTAGATATACATTCAGTGTTCTATATAAATTAAACAAATGTATACAGGGTTATTCATAACTTATCTCTAAAACTTTGAGGATATATGCATCCTTAAATAAGAAATCGATATCACCAAAAAAGTCTTACGATTTCCCGTAAACAATGTTTAAAGTTATACCATTATAAAGGACTACGTAGATGGGCAACTGTACTTCGACATCTGATATACCACATTCCTAAGAATATGGTAAAAAGAAGTAAACACGTTTTTGTACCTGAAATGACTGGTTAAAGACCGAACGAATAGAGTTAGAGTGGGGATAATATCTCTATTGTCTATTCAGTCATCATTTTAAGTGTTCCTTTCTCAGTGCCGGTGTTTTATTTATCGTAGGAGTGTTAAACTGTAAAATTTTCAAAATGGCTCATGTGTACAGTAATGCTGAGTTAATGGACTGTTACCAGTGGATTATCAATTACGAGTTAGGTTTTGTGAGTGGTTGTTGCAGCAAAATGCTGAAAATCCCCAATTTACTTAATAATTTGCGTTTACAAGATCAGCAACCAGGAGGAACATTCAGTTTAGTGCGGCAAAATTGGATAAGGCGTGCCCAAAAGTGTGTACAAGTCGAGGAATATTATTTCGAACAGCTTTTGTAACAAGGTATGTGCAAATTTTTTATAAATTTCAAGTTTCTAATACCTAGTAATCAAGTAGCGCAATTCTATATAGATAAGTTCTGAATAACACTGTATATTCAATATAATATTTTTTCTTAAGTACCCGTTGACTTTTCTGATAAAAACGTATTTGTCTTTTTCTTTGAGCTAAATTAGTGTGTGTAAATATATCGGGTTTTAAAAAATATGTTTTTCTAACTACGTATGAAAACTGATCCGAATTAGTTGCGCTATAGCTGATTTTCTGATAGCAAACAAAGTACACTTTAAGAATGTTCATTATCAAAAATCAAAAGATTCAGAGAAAAGAATATTTTAAAAACCTACCTTAAGAGAGACAAAAAAAAATAATAAACCCGCGCCATCCAAGTGAAAGTAATTTTAAAATAATTTTAAAATATCGTCCATAGGGATATGTCCATATGTCCACAGTATTGAGGAATAAAACAGTGGCGAAATTGATCCATTTTCAGGACTTAATGTATTTAAATGGAGTGGCTGAAGTGTGTGTATTAACCATAAGTTCTTGAAGGTAAAACAGGTCAATGTTCACTAATACCAATAATTATCGTCGTTTTAGAGCTTAAATTTCGTACCTAAATTATGAAAAAAATATCAATTCTGCCCTGTTAAGGATAAATGTCGTAACTGCAACTTTAATGAATTTCAAGATTTTTAACATATCACTTCAGAACAAGCTTTCTTTATATAGGAATTAAGCTAAAAAGTTAACTGGCTAAAGTTAACTACAAAAAGTAAACAGTTAAATAAGCCATTGAATAATATTAAATATATTCCGACGCTAAAACATCCAGAAAAGTAACATTGACGTAGTTTTCTATATAACAGTAAAACACTACACTACACTCGACGCGCGTTTCGCCAACCAAGTTGGCATCTTCTGGAGATGAATATCTCCAGATGATGACGTAGTGGAAAACCACGTCAGTGTTATCTTCACACCAAAGGTTTCATCTCTTTTCAAGATCCAGAAAAGTACATTATTCAAATGTCGTAAGTACAGTTCCAGCCATATTGTTAATAAAAAATGTCTAAACTACAATGTATTAAGCATGTGTGGAGTATCTACACTGCAGATGTAACAAATTCCTTTAACACTTTGTACAATCGGCATGACTTCTTAAAGTTTATAGTAAATTTGAGTAAATACGACAAGTCTCCTTAACAATGCCTATACGGCGCGTCTTTTGACATATGAGTTACGAAAACGGACAACCTAACCTCAAAATACGCCATTAATTATAATAATGCCTGTTCTTGTACTGTTATTGACATTGATTGGTGATTTATACTTTGATATTGGTGATTGGTGATTGATTTACGCGCGACACTAATATACTAACAGTTCTACTAACCTTTGTTAGGCAAATTTGTCATAACTAACAAAACTCCCCTTCAGAATTTGAAAATATCAAAAATAAGTGCATAATGAAATTCAGACTTCGAAAATATATACACTTCAGTACCTTTACCATACCATAATACTGCAGAATTACAACTGCACTGCAGCCCTATTTTAATTCTAAAGCCCTAATTTAATCCAGTTTTAAATAAAGCTAACGATTTTCCAGAAACGGATGGTTAATAAAATATAAAGCACAAATAAATAAAAGGAAAAAATAAAATAATTCAAAATAAGATATTATATTCTTAGAATGTGTATATATTCAATTCTGTAAGGCTTAATCTTAAGATATTTCGATGGACACGAGACAAATAATAATTATTCAGTAGCCGTTCACGACATTCTTCATCAAAGCTATTATTCATAAGTTTATCCCATAATTAATTTTGTATTTTCCAAGTGGTTTATGCAAATCGCATAAAACTAATTATTGATTTATACAAACACTTTCATTGTTAATTCTATGTATAGATTCATTAAGTTTTCCATTTGCATTTACATGACTTATCTGTTCATTTAATTTCAATCTCTCACTTAATGATCATTAAATTTCAGGAGAAATTGCTCCTTTAGTTTTATTTATTTATTTACTTATTTACATACACAATTCAACAAGTAAAATACCCAAAAGGCTAGTAGTAGTGAGAATCACACCGTAGTGCCGTCTTTGGGCCTTTGCTACTGTCAATTATTGCCAAATTGACAGACAGATAACGACCTGCTTTTCGGCGGGCGCCATTATAGCAGTGACTTTTATTGTCTGTGAGGAAGACAATCCTACTTAATTATTTGAAGAAGATGACGAAAACAACCACTCCACGGCCAATGTGCCCTGACTGACATTGCATTACTCCGGAATGCATATTCAGTATTGACGGACGGGCTAGATATTCGGGCGGATTATCGGGTTATACGTTGACGGCAGGCGTACTAGAGCATCTGCTGTTTATGATATAAGGAATTTATGAGACAAAATGCGACTGTTCGAATATTATCCACCTATAAAAAACAAGTGCCTACTTTAATACAAGTATATTTACAGTATTGTATACATGTATTTCAACAGAACTATTGCATTATTTTATAAATTTGTGTTGGCCAAGTCCTATATTTAAGTTAATGCATGATTGGAACGAGTGTGGCGCCTTGTTTTTTCTTTTTTTCTTCAAACAGTCAATTCTTCACGTCGCAGAAGCTAGCTCCACCACAAGCGAATATTGGGATGGGATTTTATAGAGAATTAACATCTATTTTTAGGCTACTTTGGTACCCTATTATACATTTTTCCGCTCACCTCCAAATGTGTTAGTTTGTTCTAGTAGGTTCTAGCTTCCGCCTGAAGTTAGCTCCACCACACTTATAAAACATGGTTCGCCTAAACAGTTCGCACATTTTTATGCATCAGATTTAACAGCTATTTAAAGGTTCTAAAATGTGCCTTATTACAACTGAATCGGATCATCCCATCCAGAGATTGGCAGACCCACTCTTAGGGTAAAATTTTTAGGTCTTCGAATTTTGAGATAGAAGTTTATGGAGAATTAACGGTTATTTTTAGGCTCTTTTGATATCCTATTATAAATTTTTCCACTCACCTCCAAATGAGTGAGTTTGTGAAGGTGTTAGCTCCCGCTTGAAGTTAGCACCGTCACTCTTGTAAAACTTGATTCGCCTAAACTATTCACATATTTTATGGATCAGATTTAAAAGCTCTAGGATAAGTCTTCATGCAACTGAATCGGACCACCCCATCCAGGAATCAAGATCCCTAAACAAGTAGGTTACCTCAGTTTCGAGAAAAAATTCTATTGGTTAGTTTGAGGTTACGTCATCTGGCGTCCAGAAAGCAGCGAAATTTTGATATGATTACTGGTAAATATTGCATTTCATGATGCTTAAGAGTATAATTTTACTATAACAGTTTAAAATACATGTATTGTATACATGTATACATAACAAAACGTTTTACAGATAAACATTAAACCGTAAAATCCATAAAAAATACATAACACAACTACAAACTTTTATGCGGACCTCCTAGATATGGTAGGTATATGTGTATATTAACGATGTAGATATGATATGAATGATCTATCAAATTCAGAAATCAATACTAGTAGGTATAAATTAGTTACTAGTGCCAAATACTTATATCATACAATTTCAGAACTTTAAGAAGTGACATGAAAATGTATATATAGTTATTTTGTCTTGTACGGATTGTAAATCGTTTGAAAATATGAGAAACGAAAAACTGCAATAATTTATTAAGAATAATACATTTTCTTATTCACTTTTAATTAAGTTTTAGGTATAACTGCAGATATTTTATTTTTATTATGTAACTCAAATTATATTTGATTCATTGCATTCACAACTGGATTTTTCGGAAACCCGTGTTATAACACATCTTTGTTCAGAGCTTTGGTAATTTCCAGACTATTATGGCATGTATAGCAACAGCACATCGACACCCTGGCATTTTGCTGAAAGATCAAATTATTTTATATTTTCATCCTACATAAAACATTACAGCCTCGGTCACTTTAAATAATGAGATAGCCCAAGAATTTGGGGCGGAATACTTTTTAAGTGAAGGACAACATAATTTGACAGAAATTATTGCTGGTTTACTTACCTATGTGTTTATTTTATTAATCTATTGTAATTCTACACTTGGTTCACAAAACAGGATCAGGATTGACAGATTATTCAGTTCTTGTCAAATTTAAACACATTAGGACATTATGAGAGAGACAATGATGTACATAAAAAGAGTGAGAGGCAAGGTCGCCAGATGACGTCGCTCATCCCGGTGTACACCGCAACACCCTCTCCTACAAACATAGAACTGAGGTAACCTACTTGTTTAGGGATCTTGTCCAGGAATGGGGTAAAAACTCCGGAATTATCAATTACGGAAACAATTTTTTAAAAAAATTATATTATGTAGCATGAATTTACTAAACTTAAACAGTTATCGATGCTTTTCGTTCTTTCGTTGCAACATAACGGTGCGATCAATATCTTCGTGCATGGAACCACGAGAGGTATCTTCACTACGAGGACAGAGAGTATCAGTCCTGACATGTGTGAAGCCAAACGTACCAAGTGGGCACTTGTCATAAAGGGATTAGGTATATACAGTGGCTTCCATTTCCGTTAACCAGCATGAAAAGGGAAAATGTTGCCTGATGGCTGTCAAAGAGTCACTCCGTTATATAAAAATTACAATAAAACCAGAAATGTCTCGAAAACAATTTTTGATATAGATGATAAGTGTTAAAACTATCAGAGCCAAATAGCATTATGTATGGACTATAAATCTGTCGAGACTGAAGTCAAATCAGTGAAGTAGACAAAATGCCAGGAAATCGTTTGTGATAGATGCCTCCACGATTATGAATAATCGGAAAAGGATAATCTTCGTACAAGATAACTTAATGCTATGACAAGGCGTTCCACGGTCATTCCCCAGACTGATCGATCTAAACCTCTGCTTCTGTGATGCAACTTCCGTAACAGAATCCGTTAAAACTCCCAGAATTATGGATTACGGAGAACATAAACTTTTGTTAACAATTTTTTTTAAGAATTATGTTATGTAGCATCAATTTACTAAATTTAAACAGTTATTGAGACTTTTAGTTCTTTCTAAGCAACATAACGGAGCGATCAATATTTTCCTGTATGGAACCACGAGAGGTATCTCCACCAGGAAGAGAGAGTATCAGTTCTGACATGCGTGAGGCCGAACGTACAAAGTGGGCACTTGTCATAATGGGATCAGGTATATACAGTGGCTTCCATTTGCGTTAACCAGCATGTAAGGGAAAAATGTTGCCTGATGGCTGTCAAATGGCTGTCAATGTTCTAACACATTGTTATTATGTCGCCCTGTAACAAATTTAATATATGTAAAACAAGTGTAAAAAGAAAACAAAATCGATGGTTCCAAGCGATTTTTCAAAGAATTTGCCATTCTCAAAATAACGAATTTCTGCGGGGCTTTATGGACTCACTGTACTATAAATATTACTAGTGATGTGAAGGCAGAAATTTTCCGAAAATGAAGTATGTAGTCAAATTTTCATTGGAGTAGTATAATATGTTATTTTCATATACAGTACATTAAATAAGAAATAGTAACACTTTGCTGCATATTTGTACTTGTTACGTATTGACATATTGAGAAAGTATATTTAAAAAAATATCATGTATGTGGTCTTGATGGAAAGAAAATGAATCAATTAATTCAGAAAAATGTTTTTTTTTTAAATCTCAGTCTTTCATAAATTCCCGTTTATTTTTCTGGAAATTTTACATCACTAAATAGATATTTTATATAATTAATAACATATTATAAATTCCCTAATACTCATTGCCTACGTTTTAGATTAAATTAAAAATAATAAAAAAATAACTATCCAAAAAAGGTAATAAATTACGCTGTTTTACAGCGTTGCTTAATACTGCTCGAAGGCAGAACTTTTGATGCTTATACAAAATAATAATGTGAAACAGACCATGATCTTATGAATTATTTATTTTAATAAAAGTTGTCCATACGTACACATTCGCTCTGACAAAGATAATAATTATATTAATTTCGAATGTTGTAATTTCGAAAACGGACGTTTAGCGATATTTTAGCTTAATTACATCTGCATTGAAAATGTAACTAAGGAGTATTATACAGTGCAGATAAAAAGTTTGGAATACAGTTATTGTTTCGGAATTCGCAAATATTTTGGGAAATTACTCGGACAGACCTTCTTTTGATTTTGATCTTTTAGCAATGACGTCATCGCTGCTTGAGTTTCGACGTCATCTACTGTTTTTTTAATGGAACACCCTATATATTTTTTCATTTTTAGTTAAGAGTACCTATTATCTCACGGATACATTAATATAGGATTTGATGGATCTATATATAATAATAAGAAAGTTATGACCAATAGAGTGCGCGTAAGCGTAGTGTGTTAATACAGCAGATTACAGATAGATCCCGCAGCAAATATATATTGCATTCTGATCTTTGACAAGCCTTTTCCAATTTTCCGACTGTTTCCTTTATTCCATTGTATAGAATTGTTTGTACCATATAAACAACTGTTAGTTGTTAGTGTAATATAATAATTAAAATAGACGTAGTAGTATCTTGTGTACGCCACTGTAGTTGAAGCTTCCACAGGCGAAACCCACCGCCCAGGACTCAGCGGGTGCCGTCCTCAATATGGACAGTTCTTGAAGCGGAGGAGAAAAACCTCGAGTATTATGCAGTAACTCACGGAACTGCGGATTGTGGGCAAGGGTTTAGTTAGCTGCTGCAATATATGGTCTCATAAACATTAAGGCATATGTGAAAAAAGTTCTCGTTGAGGGTAGGGCTTCGTTACTCTAAATTTTGAAAATATTGCATAAAATCGCAAATGCAACTCATAATACGACACAGTAAGTTAAGTGATTTTTTTTTAATTTTACAAGATATTTTATGCAGTTAATAGTGTGAAGATTATGAAGAAAAGGTCCAAGAGCAGCAGAGCAACAAGAAAAAAAGACAAGAGCAACCAAGGTCCAGCATAAGTTAAACTGGATCAGAAGATCGATATCAATATTCTCGATTGTAGGGTGGTTTTTGCAATCTGAAAAGGGTTAAAAATAGAAGAGAATTTGAGGGAATATAAAACTAACAAAATTAAATATTGAAAGTGTTATGCCGTAACTATTTCTATTTCGGTCTTTGTTCCTTTAATTGATTGATGCATATTCGTCTTTTTGGGTTGACCTCAATTTCCAATGCCAAGAGATGGGTTTCCATAGAAAATGCTCCGACATGGCAATTTTTATTTCAAGAAGGTCACATTTTTATATTATCGATATTTATAAAGTGCTAAAAAATAGGGGTTTACCTCAACTTTTATTTTTTAAATAGAACGCCCTGTATATTTTTACAAATTTGGATAGAACGGTCTCCTCACGAATACATTAATATAGGTTTTGATGGATTTAGCTCTAATAGTGAGGGAGATATACATAAAGTGTAGAGTGGTTCCATAAGCTAGAAACAGAATATCGATTCGTGGCTAAGCTACAAACTCTACAAAATCTGTCTCCAACAAATTGCTTTTATGGTCATATCCCTTCACTATTAGAGCTACATCCATCAAATCCTGTATCAATGTATTCGCGAGAGGACGTTCTACCCAAATTTGTAAAAAGTACACAGGGTGTTCTACTTAAAAAATATGTGCTGTGGTAAAGCTCTCTTTTTTAGGGCACCCTGTATAAATGTCAATAATATAAATGTGTCCCCCTTCAGATAAAAATCGACATGTCTAACATTTTCCATAGAAACCAATCTTTTGGCAGGTGATCGAGGATAAAACTTTTCGTTGACCTGTCTAATGATTTCAGTAACATGTCTAATGATTTCAGTAACATATTTACTCAATATCTGAGAATAGCTCGAGATACAATGGATAATACATTTGTAATAGTTATTTTAAAACCTATCTGTATTTTTGTTGTTTATTAGGTACTCTTTACAGATTAGTTTTTTAGTAGCTAGTTTGCCTTAAGGTTCAAGATTATTAATATTGCAACAAGTATATTATAGATCTATGGCCAGTTCTTCCCAAATGTCCCCATCTGGCACCGTCAACAATTTACTATCTAAAAAGCTACATGATAGTTGCGCTACAATTGCAAATATTGAAAGATCAGCAGTGTTCTTTAAAAGCGGGCTCTTTAATGTCCTTTCAGATACTCCTGCTACTATACTATAATATAATACTAATACTCGTATTAGTATTATTTTTTGATAAAGTTATTAATCTTCTATAAAGCTAGGAAGAAAATTACAACGTCTAGTTAAGACATTCCTTGCCTAATATATTTTTATCATTCCAAATGTTAACTGCTATAGATATTGTAGGTATTGGTATTGGATAGGTATTGTAGACCTTGCCTGAAGAATAAACAGATTTGCTGTTAGAGCTGTGCAAAAATGTAGAATTGATTTGCTGTGAATCAGCGCGTCAGCTCGTGTCATTTATATGCCTATAAAGATTCTCCATCAGCAAGTTTAGTTGGAGGTGAACTAGAAGGCGCAGCATCATCTCAGCAGCCTATGGGTGTGGCAATCGGCGATCAGACTAACATACAGGGAGGCACTTGTATGACTTTAAGAATAACAAACTGTGATTGTCGAGGACGACCAGCAGATATCTAATTGGGAAAATGTGAATACCAAAATCTGTTATGTTGTGGCGTTGTAGAGGAAAATGATTAATTTGAAATTATAACAAAGAAAAATACAATGTTTGTTCGAAAAGTTTTTAATATACCAAAATTGATCAAAATCTACAAGAATAGATATAAGATATAGATAGAATCTGATAAACTATTGACTTGATACAAGGTGTCTCAAAGAAGGCAAACCTTATATTTTTTTTAAATGGAATAGAACATATTTTTAAAGATTTACTTAGATCATTTTCTCTCGAATGTATTAATACTGGGTGGTTTGATGAGTATCTCTAATAATAAGTGATACATCCCCAAAAGAATGTGACATAAAAGCAACGTATCAAACGAAGATTTTATTGTTTATCTAGAAGTAAATAATTTCACTAAATCTAAGTTTCAGAAAATAAACTTTTCAGAGAATCACTTTTAGGTAGGCTGAACCTACCTGATATGTGGGTTGTATGTTCCCATCATGACAGGGTAATACCCTGTCAGGTATTATATTTAGCATTGTTTCAGAAGGCTTGGAAGTTTTCAAGCAAATTATTCTTATATTCTTTTATAGCACAATAAAACTAAGTTCTATTGTAGTCATATTGTTATGTTGCTACTTGCCTCTACCAGATTGCTTGAGGGAGACAAGAGTTCCATCTACCATCTCTAGTTACCTTTGTCCATTTCACAGGCATAATATACTTTAATGTTAAACTGGATTAGGATGAATTATTGATCTGTATTTGCAGAATCAGTAGTAGGATAACTTTGAAACAATCTTTACTATTTCATCCTAGATATAGGCAAGCCACTCCATCACTTATTCTAGATCTCATGGGTTCGAATCCTCATTTCTCCAGGCAGTTTTTAATTAAATTGTCTACTCGTAGATTAAGGCTTGTTCACAGGTTGTAAGATTTGATGCTATTTATTTTGACTGTTTGTGAAACCAGTAAGCAACTTGACATTTTAAATACCCTGTCTGGTATTATAAATCTGTTTTCATCAATTTTAAGTACTATTGACATTTTATATTAGACCTGTAATATTTTTTTATGACATGATTTTGAAAATTTTTAATATATCATAACGCTGTTAGTCTGAAAGTTAAAAAAAAAGGTACAATTTAGGTATATAGAGTCCTGAATAAAATTATCCCTAAATTTATGAAGGATCAAAAAAAATCAATAAAAAAACACAGTAGTGCTGAGAACACCCCGTAGTGCCTTCTTTGGGTCTTTGTTACTATCTGCCTGACAATTATTGTCAAATTGACAGACAGATAACGACTTGCTTTTCCGCAGGTGGCATTACAGCAGTACATGCCACCTGCATGTACTGCTGTACATGCAGGTGGAATGAAGTGGCTGTACATGCAGAACTTAAAGAGAATAGTTCCTTCTATTGTCTTTAAGGAAGACAGTCCTACTTATTTATTTGAAGGAAATGCCAAAAACAACTACCCCACGGACAATGTGCCCCGACTGGCATTATATTACTTCGGCATCTCCATAGGAGTCGTCACACCATTCATCTAGAACAAATAACCATCGTTATCTGTCTGTCAATTTGACAATAATTATTGTCAGACAGATAGTAGGAAAGACCCTAATAGGGCACTACAGTGTGTTTCTCACCACTACTAACATTCACGTCGCAGCATCATTCATCGAGTCCACTATCTATGGCACTCTGATGAGCACATGATAAGCGCAAAACCGGTCAGTGTCTGGTCAGTTGGTCTCGATGAATGATGTGACGACTCTTATGGAGATGCCGAAGTAATGCAATGCCAGTCGGGGCACATTGTCCATGGAGTAGTTGTTCTCGGTATCTTCTTCAAATAAAAAAATATAGTGTTCCATTTAAAATAAGGAAGTTGGTACCGACTTGATACCGTTATCATCGGAAGTTAAAAATATTATTGAAAAATTTTACCTCTACTAGTTTCACCATATATACATATCGATGATACTCGTTATGATATGGGTACTTTGTATTTAAAATCTATGTTCAAAAATCAATTCAAATAAATCGAGATGAATTACGAATTGAACATGTAAAGTATATTTAAAGAATAGTTTAATGTTTAATATAATATATAACAGAATTCACTCGAAGATACATTCACTCGACGTCAGAATACTTTGGTTGTGTCAGGCTCCTACATGCAGCTTTCCTGAATAATTCAACTTGAGCAGTTTCTTAAAATATGTTTCAATTTTCGTGGGGTAAACGAAATGTTCCTACGCAGTACGCACAGTTATTGTTCACTCACGATCTCAATTATTTTAAACCACAAAGACTAGCATAGAGAAAGTCCCGATTTTAGGAAATATTATGCTTGTAACGTCCACATAAATAGTGGTCACGAAGGTACTGAAAATAATCATTGTGCTAGTCCTGCGAATTGTTTAAGAAATAATTGAAGACAGTATAATATATTGTCGAATGTCGAGGATGTATGAAAAAAACCAGACATATTGCAATTTGATTTTCCAAACTAAGTTGGCAAACTTTTTTAATCATAACTTGACACAAATGCAATCAAAGCGAAAATTATATCCAAGAGACCCTTCCAATCCAATTTGTAGCATTTGCTGAGATATCAGGAGTGGTACCAACTTGTCAAACAAACAGCTTGTATAGAATTATTACAGATAAATGTATCAATGTATGTGTCATGGCCAAGATAAGTACTTAGAATGTGGGGGCATACTGGTTTACGTTTGGTAATTATTATTTACAAATAACATTGCTCTACATTTATCATTTTTGTTGTTACTGATGTATTCATCCTTATTTACTTATATATTGGAAAAATGCCAATTATGTTATGGTTATACAAATAACAATTATGTAATTGTTATTCCCAGCGCCTATACTACATTATACAGGGTGAGTCAGTTTTTATGGTAGGACTTTAGCAATAATTGATTAAAGACTTTTTTAAGAAGAAAAATTCACTAAACAAAAATCGTAGAACGCTTCGTTTGCGAGATGCAGGGCGTTGAATGAATTTTTTTAAGAATGTATTTCCGTAATGTCCCTAAAACGTCTATAGATTGTCTATAGTACATGCAATTTGGTATGAACAATAAATCAGATATGGTGAATAAAACAAAGGAGTCTGTTATTCATTTCATCCACCAGTGACATCCCTGAGGGGGATCACTACAACCTTTTTAAAAATAATTTGTACGCTCGCTGATTTTTTGTGAAATAATACAATTTTTTAATTCGTAAACCATTTATCAACAAAAAATCTTTCTTTCAATTTTTTGATAAAGTGAACGGTTTTCGAATAAGTTCAAAGAAATTTACGCCTATGACTACTAAACAACAGGAATAAACCATATAGCTAATAATAATACCTATCGAAATAAAAACTTTATTATTGGTTTGTTGAAATAAGCATAGTACTTATTAGTTCATGAAAGTTTTCGTGACCCGTCCATAATATTTTATTTAAAAAATGGGGTTTATCGAACATTAACTCAGTATTTTTTTATCTACTCCAAAACCTAAAGGGCTTTAAGAACTATTGCAAGAATATTAGAAAACTAAAAATTTTCATCAAAAATATTATTTCGTTCTTGCAATAAAATGTTATAAGAGAAATAGTCGTTTTTGCATATGATGTAATATGATGCAGTTTATTTTAAATAAAGAGAAATGATGTATGAAGTAGCAAGTCAAATGGTCATTATTTATTAGATTGATATTATAAAACTTAATCTTGAAAGGGGTTTGAATCTTTGGTGTGAAGATAACACTGACGTAGTTTTCCACATAACACCAAAACACTATACTTCACTTGACGCGCGGAAAAGACGGGGATGTACGATATTAGCTGTAAAGATAGCAATCAACAGTATGTTGGACAAACTGGAAAATCAATTTAAACTAGATTCAAGGAACATATAACTCATCTGAAATATGGTAGAACAGATAAGTCTAGTGTCATCCAACATGCGTTTGAGAAGAACTCTAAAATAGATAGTAGCAGTTTGAGACTAATTAGTAATGTGATAAATGTGTGTAATGTAAATTATAGTAATGTGACAAATGGATGCTCTTGAGAGTTTGGAAATTGCTAAATGTAAAAATAGTATAAATGGTGACAGAGGGCCAATCCCATATAGCCCCTTTATTGGTTAGTCGCGATGTCGCGAATTACAATAAGTGTTCAAAGTGTGAGCCATCTGGTTGAAACAAAACCATTCCTTTTAGGTTTAATAGATTTCCTTTCCACATATTAACATGATCTGCATGCAAAAGCTGCAAAAAGATTTTGCATGCACACGAGATGCTAAGAAATATGATCCAAATAAATAATTATTATAAATTCCAACCCAAACGTTTACACTAAACTCATTCTGAAAATATCTTCGTAGGACTGTCGATTTTACACACATGTTGATTATGAAGATTTACAATACCTCGAGGTGTAAAACAGTTTTAATTAAAAACATGAACACTGGGAATTAACGTATAATATTTAAGATTTGTTGTTGTTTTTCATGGCACATCATATTATTTGTGTTGTTTACTTAAAATACTTATATTATCAATATCGTTGGAACTGTTCGACGTTATATAAATTTACTCGAAAACCGTTCACTTTATAAAAAAAAATAAAGAGATTTTTTGTTGTTAATCGGTTGACAAATAAAAAATTTGTAATTTCACAAATAAATCCACAGGAATAGAAATTATTTAAAAAAATGGGCAGTGACCCCTCGCAGGGACGTCATTCATGAATGAAATTAATAACAGATACCTTAAGATGCAGATACGATCTATGTTTACTGAACTTTTGTTCTTAAAAAAAAGTTCTATCATTTGTTAAAGTCCTCCACGAAAAACTGGCTCTCCCTGTATATTACTAAATACTAGAAGTAAATCAGATAAACCAAAATATGAAAGGACTTTGCGTACGCTTTTGGATCACCGATTGACTGATTAAAATTTTAAATTATGTAAACGCGGCCCACTGTTTGATAAAATCGATGACTTTTCTAAAACTTACTAGCATCTGAACAGAATTACATCATAGCTTATAAGAATGCGTAGAAAAGCAATTAATCATCTAAGAGATAACTATTCGGCATGTCATCTAGTTCTCAATATCCTTGGCTAATTTTAAAGAAATCCTGACACTTGTAGATATTGTCCATAGCAGCTCATTGAACGAATCGGTGCATCTATCGATATGCCCTAATTCATTGTAGCCTACTTGAGCGTGGTTTGTTGGTAGAGCAGACCAATTGATTTGATGGATTTTCTATATAGCAAGAAGCCAATCGTTCGTACTGATCCAGTACTTTATCTGAACTAGTTTACTTGCGTTACATTTTTTATTGTTGCGTGTGAAAGTGACTTTACGAGTTTGATTGTGTTGTTATTGGTAAAAAGTATGAGTAATTTTTTCACCGAATTTGATTATAGATTCTAAAAGGTTTCGAAAATTTGCCTAAATTGAGTTTGTAGCAAGAAAGTAATAGAGTAGTTAAGTGGCCTATTAAATAGATGTTTACTTCATCTATAGGTTTTGAAAAAGTAAAATTAGATCTGGGCTTTTTTGCTTTAGTTTTGGTAATAATTGGAGGATATTCGGCGGCATCGGTTTCAGGTTCTTTGTGGGTAAATCGTTGGATTGTGATATGAGTAGAAATTGCTCAACTGTTTGAACACCAGATTATGTTTAAAGGAATTAATAAGGATTTAGAATTGCTTGAATGCAAATCAACATCCAATATGTGTTACATAACTGTTTGTTTAACTGACTTTTTTTAAATTAAAAGCACGTATTTGTGAAACAGAATACGCAATCTAATTTCTATATCGATAAAAATATGTTCTTTGTGTTAAAACTCTACAAAGCTTTTTTTAATTATCTGCTTCTAAGATAACCTATATAGATAAATATATAGATAGATAGGTAGATAGGTTATTGAGTTCAGCAATATAAAAAAATTAGTGCCCAGTGACTATTGAACGAGTCATAACCAAACCATATAAATAACTAAGTATAGTAAACACACATTAACTTTACCCACATAGATAAAAACACAATCCATATAACATACTCAAAAATACCTGGCACAAATCATCACTGAAATATTAATCCAGAGCGTAGTAGGCCCTTTCTATTAAAAATGCTTTTAGCCTATACTTAAAGTTTTTAATTGGAAGTATAGCTTTGCTAGGGCAGTTTGTTGAATAATTTTATTATAGAATATGGTATATTTTTTGAGCATAGATAAAAAGAGGCAAGTTAGTTCATATTTCTTTCTTATGGAATATGGATCTTGCATCTCAAAGTCCTTGAACAAGGAATTATTGTCTACTATAAATTCGGCTACTTCAAAAATATATAGCCTTATTTGGAAATGCACTTTTCTTTAGACAAAAACACCTAGCTTTGTGACATACCCAAAATATTCCTAACACACATCTCCTCAACAACAAAATTGTTTTGCGTCTCGTTTAAATCATTTCGACATGATGCCAACTTGGTTGGAAAAACGCGCGCTGAGTGCAGTACAGTGTTTTGGTGTTATGTGGAAAGTTACGTCAGGGTTCCAACCCCTTTGAAGTTTCCAAAAGAAACTCCTCAGAAAACAGCTCCATATCTAATTCTAGAGATTACAGACGTTAGTATGCCATGAATGCTGCTTCAATGGTAATATTTTGTGCCAGAATTTTAAAGGCATAGCAATAATTGACCATACTTTGCTCTAAGAAATCAACATGAGATTTCCGGTCTATAGTTGCGATCTATCTTTACTCCAAGTAATAACAAAGGATCTACACGTATTAAACTGACAGGCGTATTTGTAAGTTCAGAAAAACAATTATTGTTATGTTTTGAAAATTTAATTACTTGAGTTTCATCTTTGTTCAATTCTAAGTTTATTAGGAGTGAAATAATGTTCCAATGTGTTCAAAGTTATATCTATCTTATTTTTCAAATTTATGTTATCATCGGAACTGAAAACCAATTTTCTATCGTCAATGTATTGTACTAAAAATGGACATGTAATTCATTAGTGTAAATAATATAAGTAGGGGACCCAATATTGACCCTAGTAGTCGCCAAGCTAGCTGTTCCCTAAGTAGCTCAGTAAACTACAAATATTATGCTAAATAAAAACCAATTATTATAGGCAATTATACAATTGACATGTATATCAATTGTACATTACCTACATCTATCTATACTTTATCATTTAATAAGTACTTCCAGGTATCGTTAATATGCAGTTATTGTGTGTAACATTATTATACACTGAGAGAACAATTCTTTATTATTAATGAATTACGTTTACAATAAACAAATGGTGAATTTGGATATTACAACAAATATAAAATTCTCTGAAATAAATAAGTTTGAATAAATTTTACAAACTTTGGTGCATTATGGTACATTTTGTCTATTTATTCCAATTCTACGCTAAAATTTAGTTTTGTAGTCACTGCTGGTATCTGGAATGGGCAAATTCCCGAGGTATCTATTTTTCTTCACAATCCAAGAATAATTAAATCGTAAATATTTTGTTTCTATTAGGGGAAATTATGGAATTATAATGAATTATGGGCAATTATTATTATGGAAACAAACTCATGAATGGTATCCCTTCCATAGGCGAGGTTATGGATACCTTAACTATACCATTCAACGAAATGTAATTACTTAGCAAGACTCCTACGCTACAAGCTCTAAATTACATTAAAACATGGTGACATAATAATATTTAGCCTCACGACATTCAGCTTACACATGATCAAGGTCGAGCTATAAATTAAACTTTATGTTGAACCAATATTTATTATTTATTATACCGTTGGAGTCCTTCTCTAATTAATTTAATTTATTTAGTATAGTATTTAATATTGGGAATAATTAACTTGGCAGAGATGGCAGTCAAAGAAAGTAAAGTGGAATGCACTCTTGTAGAACAGATATTTTAAATACACAGCTATAGAAGCTGCCTCCAGTCTGTTTCAAAAATAGTAGAAAGGAAATGATCTGGAAGGATTCGAAGAAGAAAATATAACCATAAAACGCTGGCTTGAAAAGGTAAATTATGAAACCTAAAGTCAAATTGTGATGTTTTAACTGCACATTACTTATTTAGGCCAAGAATCTAAAAGCTTTCGTAGGTGATAGTTCACATCCATAAAATATAAGTAAAAATTTAAAACTCAACGAAAATGTGGATATTTCCAAATAAAAGAAGCCACCTTGAAACCTTCTTAAACAACAAGCAGAAGTTTTACAGGTTGCCGTATATTTACAGTCACTTTAGGGAAAAATGGAGTAGTGAAGTAGAGTTTCTGTCAATTTTACGTGTAGTTGGCACCAATCAAGGCACCAATAGATTCCCAGCTATAGAATGCCAAAAATTCCAAATATATGCTCAGATTTCTGTTATACAATAAATACACTGTGTTTAGTTTAAGATGAACTGTATGGATATCTCAGAAACTATTAGAGATACAGAGTTGGTTAAATTGGGAAAAAGTTGAGCAATTTTAGGCCCAAAATTTAATCAAGGTTATAGTTCCAAGAATTTCTTCCCTTAAGTAGATACAGGGTGAAAACAAAAAATTTACATTTTCTACAAACGTTTATATAGCTCGTTTATTGTGAAATATACATTCATAAAATTTTCAGGACAGAGATAGCAGTCAGCAAGTATTTCAATATTGGTCTCTAAAAAAATTTAGGCCCACTAGATTTTGCGCTAGCTAACTCACCTTTTGTTTTCCTTATAGGCGCTATATTGGATTTTCGTATTTTTGAAAACTCCGTAAAATGTAAAAAATGTTAATGTAATGTAAAAAAATGTGAATCATGTTTGGAGTAATTCCAATTACTACGTCTTTAACTACTCGACTTTATTCCTCCGCAGTTTCATACGATCTTGCATACAATTTGTTTTTTAGATCACATCACACAAAAAAGTTTAAGTCCGGTGACTTAGCAGGCCATTTTATTGATCCTCGATTTTTTTTAAATATGCATATTATAGATGGTTGAAAAGCACATTGTACGGAGTTTTCAAAAATATGAAAATCCAATATGACGCAAATAAGAAAAACAAAAATTGAGTTTGCTAGAGATAATTTTTTTAAAGGCCAATTTTGAAGTCCTTGCTGACTGCTATCCCTATCCTGAAAATTTTATGAACGTATCCTTTACAATAAATGAGCTATAGACGTTTACATAAAATGGATATTCTTTTTTTTTTGACCTGTATGTACTTAAAGGAAGGAATTCTTGGAAACGTAACCTTGGTTTACTTTTTAGCATAAAATTGCACTTTTTCCCAATTTAACCAACACTGGATCTCCAATAGTTTCTGAGATGCCCATACACTGCATGTTAAGGTGGGCACATTATACTGAACATTTTCAAATTTGTAGTAACCGTTTCAGGCTTATTTTTTCAGTGTACGCATCACCAATATGTGGCGTCCTCATTACTGGATATTTTTAATCAACTAATGCGATAGTCTCTTATTCTGACTATCAACACCCGTAGATTATGTTGCCATAGAGTAACCTTTAACATTAATTTGGAAACACCCCTGAATTTCAAATATCCTGTCAACACCGATTTCATCTGATGAAAAAACGAATGCACGGTATATTATGTACCTCAGTTTTTTTTATGTACTAGCAACAACTAAAATCTCATAGTTCAATTAACAAAGTAAATAAGAATGTTGAAAAGCATGCCTGCGATTTACCAATATTATTCTGAGAAATTGAGAATATGTAATAACGAATATCTATTACATTTGAGTAATACTAATTAATGAAACACCACCTCGACCACAAATGAAAGGCATTGTTTCGACTTTTGTCACTAGGTAAAAAGTAGAGCAGTTTTGTGCAGACTCCTTGCACCACATTCAACTGCTATTCTTTTTTTTGCGTAAAATGTCTATCCTAATTCGGGATAATGTTCATAGAGAGGTATATGTCTGCAAATTCCACAAGAACCACAAAATCTATACAAAAAAGTTTATTTGACAACATTTGGAAACATTTTGATAGTAAATTGCAACGAATAAATATAAGTTTTGGTTGACATGTTTCTACTATCACCTAATTTTTATTAAATACTGCAGAGTATACATACAAGTATAGTTTTGGTACTTGCTCTTCATTTGATGCTTTTAAGCAAAGTATTTGCTGTTGGCAAATAAGTTTAATAATAACAACATTTGAGTAAAAAAATAAAACTTACAATGAAATTTACTTTAATATACTTAATGATATTGTTCTTTAAAAAAAATATATGTTCTTCTAAAAAATATCCTGTGTGGTTTATGTATTGTGGAAATGTGAATTTTGCGAATTCATTTAAAAACTACAGGCAAGCAAATTTATGGTGATCATTCAATATGCACAGAATTTGGCACGAATTATTGTAGCACATTCGGTTTTGGGTATAACGAATTACATACACTTCATGTATTAGTATTTTCCTTCTTCCTGAAGGGAACTAAGTAATTTTCGGTGTGTAACTACAAGAAGTTAGTACTTTCGTGTAAGCATCATAATATATACTTAATAACTGGGTCCCCTTTCCATCAAGATTCAATTAGGAATGACAAAGAGTTTTAAATAATGTTCTTCTCAAGAATGTTCAAGATTACCATCAACCACGTAAAGAGAAGCAGCTGACCATTGACATGAATTAGTAGTTTGAGAAACAGAATTGTTACAACAAAATATGAGCTTTTGTAGCCACATCCAGATATTAAACGCAGATTTTAATAAAATTCTTGCACTGCTGATATTCATTTTGAAAATATTTTTTCTATATAAATATTTTACAATAGTTTACAAGATAATTTTCCAATGAGGTGATATAATGTAAGAGAGAAAATTTTCAAACGAATCTATGTGGATTATGAATTTGAATTTGTCAGGAAATCAATATTGAATGATCGCGACTAATTTATTTACTTATTAATTGGTTGTTTTAGTTGGTATTTCTTTTCAATAGGCTCAGTTTGTACAATTTATAAGAAGATTAATATGGAGTATCCTGACTTCAGTTTCACAAAACTTTGTTTCTCTTAAACCTCGCAACATTAATTAGTCCTAATGACATTTACAGTAAATTCTTATGTCCTACATATATTTTCTTTTTTACAATATATCCCCTTAACTTTCAATTAAGCAATGCATTAATAAATAGTAATGACTTATTTTATAAATAAATTATACCTAATTAATAACCACCGAATGCAAATAATCCAGCATCGTACTGTAAACTGGTCTGTGGGACTTATGCTAATGATGTTATTCTATATCGACATCCTATGTTGTGACAAATTATTGCATACATTTGCAGCTACTTTATTACCTAACAACCCTTCGTATGCCGAGTCCTTTTCGCAATGTTCCAGATTAGTATGTATATTCATCAAAATCTGTCGTTGAACATATTTTCTTCTCAAAAATAATAGGTGGTACTGTTGGATAATGCGGGATTTATAATACCATATATTTAATGTTGCTTTTAACAGTTCGAAGGTTATTAAGTCCCAAAATGATTTCTCGAAAAAAATGTAAATTGGACACCTCTATAACTGTATTGTTATAATTATTATTATTAATAAAGTATACGCGTTTTTTAATTTAAAAAGTTTTTATTAGCGAGTCGGATCATCAAAAAATTTTTTTATTTTAAAGTTTAGTTTAATTTGAATATATGAAGTTAATATCAAATCATACATTTTATTCTATTATACTTTTGAAGACACCCTTAACTATATCCCTAATCAAATAATATATTATTCAGCGTTTAAAAAACGAAAAATGAGATATTCTTTCTATTAGTTTGGATATTTAGAGAGAATTTTGAAAATATCAAAACATAGATAGCATACCTTAAGTCACACACAAAAAGTCAATGGAGGTTCATTTCCTGAAATTGATAGTTTTGCTTAACCGGAAATAAAATTTCCATCCTAAAAATGAGGGAAAATATGATTTTTAAAATGAAATACTTACCTAATCATTTTTTACCTGTCTAAAGATAACTTTATCTATACGATATACCTTTCTATTTTCTTATTTTTTAAATATTTTATCGCCTAATATTTTAAATATTTGACGAATAGGTGGAGAAACAATAGTATTCGGCCTGGATGCGATTTTTGAGTTGTACGAATCGAGAAGTAGTCGAACAGAAAGAGACGGAAATGATGCAAATGGTGGAAAAGTACGAGATATCGCAGTACTGACCGTTAGGGACTTGCGTAGAGTATATGAACAGAACAAGAAAAGTAGACTGTCTACAATGCACTAACTGCCACAGGAGATACAAGGAGATTAAACAATGTTTAGAATATCATGTTTTCCATATCGAAGTTTCCTCCTATTTTTTAGGAGGGATGGGCTGTCTTCCTTAGTTTTTAATTATTGTTATAGTTTAATGAACTCAGGCCATTCAGGCCATGAAGGGAACGAAGCAACCGAATCTCTGGCCAGAGAGGGTGCTGCTTCTGTATTTGTAGGACCAGAACCGGTGCTTGGCGTATCCTCGAGTACTACCAAAGCAACTCTTTTGACATGGGCTGATGAGCAAATCCTCCAGTACTGCCAAAAACTACCAAGAACTACCAAGATTAGTTCATTGGAAGGCGTTCCTAATAAACCCTACAAAAACAATAACTAAAAAACTTTTAGAGTTAAGCAGGTTGCACCTACTAACTTTAATTAACCTACATACTGGGCACTGCTGCTTAAAATATCATTTGTACAAATTCGGCCTAGCAGAAGATGCCGAGTGCCTCTTGTTCTCAGAGGATTATGAAACGGGAGAATAAATTATGTACCTGCCCCGCTGGGGAAAGGATCGTATACTCAATATTTGGCAAAGGAAATTTATTGTGACAAATTTAATGAAAATAATTTATTTTGTCCATGTTGGGTAGTCCAATATACAGGAAGTTTGGTTCTAATTTGGTCTGAAAATGACGAGTTTTCATAAGTTAACTTCTGCCAGCGGATCTGAATAAATTCTCACCCAATAAGGTGATCAGCTTCATTAAGAGGCTAGACCTGTTGGGTGAAATATAAGTAGGTGTGAGCCACAGTAGACCATAATATGGTCGCAGTGGAGGGTCTTGTTTTCGGCCCATTCACTTTTGAACCTAACCTAACCTAACGTAGTTTAATGAAATGAATTGTTTGCTTTATTTGATTCTGTGTACCATGTCTTAAATATTAGAGACTACTTTTTGGAAATTTAATGATTTATCACCAATTTGCGCCACCTCCCCCGGATTTATTCTAGTCAATACCTTGAAAACTGAGACACTTCGCGACATCCAATTGCAATTAAGTAATTCATCCTCCAAATTCGAGGATGTATATCGTTCGAACGGCAAAAGATTATTCCCCCTTCGATTTGTTTAGATGAAAGATAATTTTATTGACATTATAATGTTGAGTCTTTGGTTCAGACCGGCAATTTCGATTTATATAAAAAAAATTTCTGTACGATCCGCGAATCGGAAAAATATATATAATGTTTCAGTCTGCTTTCAGTAAACTTTCAATTTTTTCAAATGAAACTTTT
This sequence comes from Pogonocherus hispidulus, assembly GCA_963924545.1. Taxonomy (NCBI): domain Eukaryota; kingdom Metazoa; phylum Arthropoda; class Insecta; order Coleoptera; family Cerambycidae; genus Pogonocherus; species Pogonocherus hispidulus. The sequence goes on along the minus strand of OZ004698.1, from coordinate 41,030,007 downwards.
GTTCTATTTTAATTTTCGTGGTTTTTTTAATACACTTTTTTAATTGAAGTCAAACGAGAAAATTCACTAGGAAACTTATGTGTGTACCGTTCTAATAGTAAGACATGACCTCCCTTTCAACTAGCACATAATATGATGCTGAGAAAATTCATTTGTAAACAGTAGAACAGATACTACGTTCTCTAGTAATCCAAAGATAGAAAGATTACTGAAAACAGACTGAAACGCTTATTTTCCGCATATTTTCCAACGCGCGAACCGTATAGGAAAAATAAAAAAAAGGTTGACAATTGTCCAATCTGAACGAAAGACCCAACATTATAATGTCAATAAAATTATCTTTGATCTGAGCAATTCAAGCGGAGGTCAGAACTTACTATTAGAACGGAACACATCCTGGAATTTGGAGGATAAAACATCAGATTTAAACAATACTTAAACATTAAGTTTAATGTTCTTTCCTAATTAACATTTTCTATCTGTATCTTCGGTGAGAGAATTTTAAGAAAAGTTAGAAAGCTCACACCTGCCTAATCCATTCCGATCAACAGGGTTTCGTTTATTATTTTTTATATTTCAACCAAAAGCATTTCAGAATGAAGAACAGGATTAATAATATATATTTTTTTAATTCAGAAAGACACTTTTTGTAGTAGGGATTCAAATAATTGTTTTATATCCATTCTCCAAACTGTAGAATTCCGCATACATGTGTCAAACAAGTAAATAAGTTTTGCCAATAATAAAATATTCTCTATTGTTCTACATCTTTATTTATCTCGCGTTGATCGAGATTTAGCAACAGCTAATTGCTATTACACTCATATCCGCTATAAAATAAACAGCAACTCGATTACGTCAGCAAATAAATATATCCCATTTAAGCAGCTCATTTATCTAAAACAAATACACCAGTCATTTAACTCCGTTGTTCTAATAATCACTTTCTATTTCTTTGGTGTGGATGAGCGGTAATATTTCCCCATTGGTCTAGTGTGCTATGAGCGGCCCCGGATTGTCTAAGAGGGGATCATCATAAGTGTTGTATTCGCTTGTGTCTGTGTGTGTGGGAGGCATAATTTGTTTAAATGCTGGTAGGGAACAAACAATCTGCTACGAGTGTGTAATCATCACCATCACAATCTAGCCAAAAGGCTAGACTGTTGGCAGGAAAGAAGAGAGGAGCCTATATTATTTTAATAGAATCATTTGTGGTTGTTCTTGATAATGAAAATATAGAATATTAAGCTCTCAAAAGCTTAATATCAATAATTTTAAATAATGATTAATATGTATCACAATAAGTTAGTTAGATATATATGTCAAATAGATACAATCTGTGTTTCAACTATTAGCTTCTATTTATTATACTTAAATTGTTATTACGTTTGCTTATAATACAGACAGCTGCTGCTGTACAGGGTGACCTAACGCTGTGGCAAAGCTTGATTACTCCATCTTTCTTTTAGACAAAAAATTTGAAGCGGATGTAGATAGGGGGGGCAAGAAATGCACAATTTAAATTTAATTTAAAATAATTTTGCCTGTACAGGACGATTCCAGACGATTTTGCCTTGTACAAATATTTGGTCTGCCTTTGAAAGGCAGACCAAAGTTTAATTTTTTAAATGGAACACCCTAAATTTGATAACATATTTGGATTCTACATGGAATTCTACAACTTTTTTGTCTTAGAAACTGTGTACCAAAAAGAAGCCGTTTCCGAAATAATCAAGATTTTCTATAAAAAATTATATTTTCACCAGTTCACTTGATCATTGTTGGTGAATTCGTTTTTTGCGATAGGATCTAACTGGGTGACACACTTAATGTAGTAGATCCACCATAAATTCCAGCTTGGTTACCGTTTTCATATTTCATACAGGGTGTACACAAAACCCTGTCAAAGTTTTATCAAAATTATTTTTAAATTGTGCATTTCTTGCCTCCCACCAATATCCGCATCAATTTCTTTTTCTCAAAGAAAGACAGAGGAAAAATCCAGTTTTGTCAGAGCGTTGGATCACCCTTTATAAAGGTGAGGTTAATTATCATCATAGGCTGGTTTAAAAGTTAGACTGGACTAATTCAGTGGAAATAATTTATTTTGTCCATGTTGGGTAGTCCAATACAGCAAGTTTGGTTTTAGTTCGGTCTGAAAGTAAAGAGTTTTCATAAATTAAAAATTAAATAAACCATTTCTTGAGGCATACACTGAAAAATGCTATGTATATATCAAAAACATAGTTTAAAACCTACTTAAAACCGTAGATATAGATTTAGTTAAAATATGCACTGAAATTAAATAATATTAAATAACAATAACTATATATGGTCAGCACTAATTCATAAATAATCGACATGACAAAAATATCCTTGAGTACCATAATATCAAAAAATGAATTTACCTATGAATTTTGTCATTTCCAAGATATACAGGGCGTCCCAAGATGATGTGACACATTTTAAAGGCTTATAACTTCAAGCCAAAATGAGATAGCGACGAGCGCTTTTTTTTGTCTTTTGTCATTAGTACTAGTTTTTTTTTACTTCAACAGGTGCTTGAAAAAAAAAATTTAACTTTAATTCAAAATTGTGATAATTTTTTAAATGGAACATCCTGCAAATTATGTTACCATTCGATAGAGACCCTTTTCCTCTTTTCAAAACTGCATAGTTCGATAGAGTTATATCAAAAAATAAAGGAGATATTTCAATTTACACACCAGCCCTTTTCAATAGACCATAATTTTTTTGGAAGATCGCATTTTATTTTTTTACATATTACTCACTCAGTATAAATAGTATAGTATCAAATGCATACAAATAAAAACTAATTCGATATTCATTAAATGTTAATAATCGGAACTATACCAAATGATTTTTCAAGTACTTAACCTATAATAAGTAGTCATAAGAAGTTGTTTTCGGTATCTCCTTGAAATAATCTATAATAAAATTATCATAGCTCTCGCTGTAGCTGGTATTGTTACAACACTATATTATTTTGATTATATTATAATTTAATATCAGCTTATACGGAAACAAAAGGGGCGCCAAAAGGGAGGCAAAATTGACAAAATGCTCTCGTTACTTAACTTCTCTTTAATATGATAGGGGCATTATTGTAGAGGTTGAGGTTAACATTTTTTGATAATAGCGATATCCTTCGATTTTCAAGAGACTTTTTGTAAAAATTACTATTAAGTTAGTCATGGATGGAAATAAACGTCAAAAAAATATTTAGTTAGTGGTATTTAGTCAGTTCTGCTTGTTTATCATAAGGGATACCAATTATTGTTCTTTATTTTAGATGCCGTAGGTTATTTTTTAAAAAAACAGAACGTTTGTGAAATAATGAATTTATGCAACCCTTTTGCTGATCACTGTATATCTACTGTAAAATACGTGTACTACTTTACATACAAAAGAAAAATTTTTAATTTATAAATTCTGCACCAAATTATATATTGTACACTATCATAACGCCTAACTAATGAGGTTTTCCAGGTTTTCCTCATTCCAGCACTGAATAGTGGTTAGGGCCTTACCAGCGTAAGTCGTTCCTGAGGCGCAAATGCGGCCCGCGAAATAATAATATGCGGCCCGCGAAATAATAATATGCCGCCCCCTCTCACACACAAGTTCCAGACTTTCGGGCTAATCCTTGTGATTAGAATGAGGGGTAAAGATATTATTATTATTATTATAAAAGTTTAGGGTGATTAGCCAGTTGCATAAACGTCCCCGAAGCTAATCTTGATCAAATTAGATATGCTTATTGGCTTCCTTAAAAGATAACTGTAAAACTGGTGACAAAAAATATTAATAAAACATTCGACAGGTATGCAGGTACTATATGAATGCATCGATGGGGCTCTGTAGAGGCACTGGATATACAAATTATATGTTATTATAACGGCTGTTTTAGTATGCTTATACTACAACGGTTACAACTACGTACGATATAATGACGCAGCTCCTGTTTTATTTACCGCCTTGGGTGAACATTTTATTATTAAATGAGCATATGTGAAGAATTTGGCTCACTACGTTGAAGACCTAAGGCAGATTTCGAACAGTTACTGTAAAATCAAAACACAAGTGAGTCTTGTACAAGGTGGCCCGTTTAATATGGGCCTATACCTTATCTCAGAAGTCCCAGGGAAAAAAAATTATATGAAATTGTTTTTTAAAGTTATCTTCAATTTTTTAATATATTCAATTTTATAACCTGTTTATATACAGGGCGATGAACTAAAGTTCCTTTATTTTTAAATAGCACACCCTATATATTATTACATTTTCAGAAAACCCTTTTAAAGACAAGTTCAATGATATGTGACATGATGGGTCTGTCGCACACCGTTTCGGAGTTATTGAGAATTATCTTCAGGAAATAGCCAATATTAAAATCGTGCTAGAGAAGTTAATAATTAAGTTTTTGAGCATCAACTTGCGCCAAGAGAATTCTAATTTTATTTACTTTATTACGCAATTACTCAATATTCAATTTATAAAAATGTTTTTGCCGTGTTGCCATATTCCGAAAACCATAAGTTCTCACGATTTTTTCAAATGGAACACCCTGTATATTGTTACATTCCTAGAAAGCCCCTCTATCGACAAATTCAGAGATATATGATATGATGGGTTTGTATCCCATCGTTTCTGAATGATTATCCTCGGAATATGGGATTTTAATACTGGCTATTTCCCGAAGATAATACTTTTTTAAATAGCTCACCCTATATATTATTATATTTTCAGAAAGCCCGTGTAAAGACAAGTTCAATGATATATAATTTGATAGGCCTGATAATCATTCAGAAACGATGGGATACAAACCCATCATATCATATATCTCTGAATGTGTCGATAGAAGGGATTTCTAGAAATATAACAATATACAGGGTATTCCATTTGAAAAAATCGTGAGAATTTATGGTTTTCGAAATTTGGCAACACGGTAAAAAAAATGTATAAACTGAATATTGAGTAATTACATAATAAAGTAAATAAAATTAGAATTCTCTTGGCGCAAGTTGATGCTCAAAAACTTAATTATTAACTTTTCTAGCACGATTTTAATATTGGCTATTTCCTGAATATAATTCTCAATAACTCTGAAACGGTGGGCGTAAGATCCATCATGTCATACATCATTGAACTTGTCTTTAGAAGGGCTTTCTGAAAATGTAATAATATATAGGGCGTGCTATTAAAAAAAAAGGAACTTTAGTTCATCGCCCTGCATATATACAGGTTATAAATTTGAATATATTAAAAAATTGAAGATAACTTAAAAAAACAATTTCATATAATTTTTTTTCCATGGGACTTGTAGTTTCTGAGATAAGGTATAGGCCCATATTAAACAGGCCACCTTGTACACAAACAAACAACACTTAATCAAATTAATATTATTCGAAAATAATTAAAAATGCTTTGTTACATTCTGAGATTATCCCAAATACTCTGGCATTTATCCCTATACTGATTACTGCGTTTTTATTCCTACATCACGCCTCAAAAAATAATAACACAACGTCATACCTGATGCATAGTACCATCAGGTATGACGTTGTGTTATTATTTTTTGAGGAAAATATTTTTGTGTTGTGCAAGAGAAAATAATGACCTGAGGCTAACTGTACCCTTGACTCTCAAAAAATAAATTAATTAAATTAATAAAAACCTAAGTAAACACAGCTTGCAGCTCTGGCTCAATTCAAGTTCAATAGTAAATACTGAAAATTAAAATGAAGAGAGACAAATGCAAAGGAACTGATGGAGGAAAGAATAATTTTGCAAGAAAGAACTATCTGCAAAGTTGCTGAATATGAGTAAACACCGGATCAATTACAGGATCCGTAAATTACAGGATTTATAACAGGATATATGAACCTTAAAGTTTACTTTTCTATAAAATCTGCATACCATGTTTATTTATTAAGAAACCATCACCCAACAGCTAAAATCAATTACAGGGTGGGAAGAAAATACAGAAATTCTAGTAGGAACGAAAATCACAATCAGTACACATCATATATATAAACAATGTACAAAGAAGAAAATCAAAACGTCATCAATCAGTAAGTATCAAGCCAATTCTGAAATATATTGCAAAATCTGCCTACATATGTTGTGCGAAGGTATAACAGAGGGTATTTGTTTGCGGGGTATTAACATAAAAGGTTGGAGGATCTTTTGGGGATACACCACCTGTAAAATAACAAGTATATTTTCTACAAGTATATTTTCTACCAGTATATTTTCTACAAGTATATTTTCTACAAGTATATAATATTTTGCATTGCAAAGCTATTGGCCAAATGTAAAATGATGGGATACATAAACGCCCAGTTCTAGAGTAGTCCATCAAGACACAACCGACTCTAGAGTCTGTTGTGATCGAGGTAACTTAAAAAACCGATTCTATTAAGTTTTAAAAAGCTAACGCCTGATGAACAGGCCTTTATTTCCTTATGTCAATAAACTATAGTTTGTTAATTTTTTCAAATTTTTCAGGAACATCGGTCTATCAAAAAGAAACAGTAAAGGCATAGTTAAGTTATTGCATTGTTTAATTTTAAGGACTGTAACAGGGTGGGCCAATGAAAAGTTTCCACCTTTAATAACTTGGAATACAAGTTTTTTCAAATAAATTCCATAGGCAGGTCAATTTTTATTTTAAGGGGGACACATTTCCATGTTATTAACATTTATATAGGGTGTCCTAACAAAGAGATATTAACCACAACTTATATTTTTTAAATGGAACATCCTATGTATTTTTACAGATTTGGATAGAACGTTCTCTAACGAATACATTGATACAGGGTTTGATGTATCTGTCTCTAATAGTGAGGGAGATATACCTTAAATAGTGTTCCATAAGAGCAGTGTGTTAGAGAAAGACTTTTTAACGGCTGTAGTCTAGCAACGAATCAATTTTCTCTTTCTAACACATTATGCTTATGGAACACTCTTTTATGTAGATCTCCCTCACTATTGGTGCTATATCCGTCAAACCATTATATCGATGTGTAAGAGGACATTCTTTCCAAATTTTTAAAATACACAATGTGTTCTATTTAAAAATACAAGATGTGGTAAATATCTCTTTTTTGCGACACCCTGTACAAATGTCAATAATATGGAAATGTGTCCCCCTTGAAATAAAAATTGACGTGTTTGTTGAAAAATTTGTTGAAGAAACTTGTATACCAAGTTATTTAAGGTGGAAACTTTTCATTGGCCCGCCCTATATAAGTTTTCCCTTAGCTAAAATAGCTGTTGTTGCAGAATGTAGAAATTGCATGGTAATCGGATAAGTTTTTGTAAACGTATCTGTAGGTATTTCTATTGTAGCGGTTATTGACATTTACCAATTCTAAAATTTCTGAAACTGACTTAATTGGAGCAGTATTTCACGATCATAGAAAGAAAAAATATTGACACAGATTCTTCGTAATACTTTAGCGTGGTCTAAATTAAATTGAACATTTCTTTGTTTCTAAATATCTTCCGCAGTCTATTTATTCTTACATCATTAAGTTTGGACATATTATAGAATGATCTTCAGGCAAAACATTGTTTCTATGAGAAATACCGAGCAGTCTGTAATAACACGATGAGTTATATTTATTATGAAACAGTGGTGCAGTTTTATAAATTGAAGTTCTCCAAAAGTTGACATATAGTACATTTTCAACATGATAAAGTATGAAATTATATTTCTCATTGAAAAGTATTATTAGCAAGTTATACTTTAAGAAGTTTCTTGGTATAGGACTATTTATTGCATTCTGATATTGCGTTTTCTCCGTTCTATTTACTTTAAACGAGACAATTGTAAATATTTTTTTTTACTTTTTTATAGCATATTTATAATATTATTTATTGCCTTAGTTAACTGTTTATATCTTTCTTTATATAGGAATTAAGCAAAAAAGTTAACTAAGAGATAAATTATCAATGAAATTATCCAATATTATGGTTCAGTAAAGTTTTATATTTCCTCGTTAATTTTATAGGTAACGAGGATTTAAAAATAATAAGGTATTCTTTGGCATACCTGGGATTATTTCTAGGTATGCAAAAGAATAACCTTATTATTTTTAAGATGTCGCAAACAACTACTTTGCGTGCAGTTTCCACCACCCAACATGCGGCAACAAGCAGGATATCTTGACATAACCTCAACTTATTGTCGTTAATACATTTTTCTTTTTAATAGTGTTATCCACATTTTTAACTTAGTTAACTTTTTGGCGCAATTCCTATAAAAGAAAGATGTAAAAAAGTTGTATATAAATTATAATTGTAAGCTTTTGATTGAACATCACGTTAAAAGATACCAATGACCCAAATATAATTTTTTTGAAATGAAAAATACATAATGTAAAATGACGTATTTGAATATGTATGACTATAACGAATACTATGGCGTATTGGGATAAAATATAAGGATGAAATATATATATCAAGAATAGATTAATATAGCGATGAATTTGTATACCAGGTGGAATAGGAAAGTAGTTCACCCTTGAATCACCTTTATATTTTAAGATATGTTAACTATTGTAAGTTAAACGAAATACCCTGTATATTTTTACATAATTCGGTCAGCGTGATTTTTTGATTTAGTACCATTATTTTTTTCTTTTCACTGTTGATTCTCAAAATTTTCAATTTTCTATAAAATTACGTTTTCAACAGATTTTATTGGATTTTATAAGTGTTTCTTTCTCTCAGCGCCTTATTGTTGGATACCAATCGACTCGTAAGGAGCTGGGTTTTCCTGGATCCCTAAATAAAACAGTTCTTGGAAGACAGTATTTTTTGCTTCTATAACAGCAGTGAATTGGGTTCTACCAAGCAATCAAGCAATATAATATTTCTGGCGATTTTCAATTTGGTAAAATTGGCTTTTTTTATAAATCATATCACTCTAGATCATCGTTTCTCAACCTAGGGGTCGCGGACAGGTATAGAGGGGGTCGCAATCTGTCAAAAAAAGGCATCTATACGAAAAATCCTTTTATTAAATAATAAACCTTAAGTTATAATCATCGTACTAACTATATCATGTAATAAAATAAACTAATAACTAAATATATGTTAATTTATTAATTAATGTGAGGCTTGCGTTTGTTTTTCATTTAAAAGTTTGTCTATATGTGGATTAACTTTGGAAACACACAGTATATTACACACAGGAAGTTAATAAATTATTTTCAAGTTGTAATAGCAGATTTCTATATTTAGTTTTTAAAGGCACCATTGAGGAATACCCTTTTTCGTACAAGTAAGAAGTAGCAAATGCAATTAATATTTTTAAAGCTTCCGTTACTAAACTTCCGTATTCACATCGTCGTGCAAGCCAAAACTTATCTAAATCTTGAACCAAAAATTCTAATTGTAAAGTTTTGCCTGCCAATATTGTCTGTGAGGGGGGTCGTAAGGCTTTTTACTTTATTTTTGGCCTTTTTAGGGGGTAGCGACTCTAAAAAGGTTGAGAAACAATGCTCTAGATGCAAATTTAAAAACTTCAACTTCCAATATACATATTTTTGTATATATCGAGACGTAATACATAAGTAGTGAGTGGAGAATTTTTGCTTCTATGGTACACTATTTTGCGTTGGAATTTTCGTTTTTACAATTTTTTCCCGGAAGACCGAAATATCCCATTAGTTGAAATATAATCCGCTATCAATAGTAACAGAATATTTGACACTGGTCTACATTTTATCAATTATTTGTTTTGTTGAAATTTTCAACTTTCAAATTTTACTTTTAATATTTTTTATAACTTCCTTGAATTTACTTTAATTGATTTATTTACATGAGCATTGCATAAAAAAATGTTTAAATTTCATAATGAAAGAATGAAAAATGGAAACTAGGTATTTCTAAATAAAAGGCGTAAATTTTGTGGGTACACTCTGTATTATTGCGATGCATAACTTCTAATATTGAACGGTCAGACTATCAACCACTGCCCTCCATACCATTCCGTCTAGCTGTCTAATTTCGAAACTCTGATTTCGGCGATTAAACAATAGAGGTTTTATAAAATCAGTACGCGTATCAACTAGATGAACTATTTCTCTATTGCTTATCTGTGGCTCGCGCAGTTACCTAACTCTATCTATTTTCATGAGCTTGAGACTAATCGATAAAATACAGGGTGTTAAGGAAAAAATGAATTTTAGAATGGTCCTTGACACATTCTTGGCCACAAATTCACAAGGACATATAGAATATTCTACGAGGCTTTGTTTTAAATATGTGTACACTGCTGTTCTAAATGAGAAAAACTGAGTCATTTATATTTAGTATTTTCGCAATTTTCTATACGCGGTCAATTGTTGTATGGAATATCGAGTATCTTGAAAGTGCTTGGTATAAGGTTGGTAAGGGTAAATTACACAGAAGCGGTAAAAATTGTCTTACGTCTTGTGGTCACTTTGTATAATAGCAACATATAGATTGTCGATAACTGATATTAGTTATAGCATACACTCTACAATAATTAACACTGATTTGTTGGTTTTCCATAAAACGCACTGAAAGCAGTTAATATATTTAGTAATATATTTTCTTTAACTACCGATACCAGGCCCTTATTTAAATATTTTAGATATTGCTTGCTTAGATAATACAGACAGGATACCCAATTGAAAAATATATGTTTGATCCATAACTTTCGTGAATCCTGTATAATTATTTTTAAAAATGCTTATGACTGAATCCGGCCAACTCCGATATACTAGATATTCGCACAAGATTCTTTGGGTGAGTTACAAGCTTCCAAGACCGTCAAGAGCCACATGCTGCTCGAGGTGGCCTCCTTACGACTAAACACGACGGACCTAGACAAGGAAAGTCGATAAATTCCCCAAGCTAGGATGTTAAGCAATCTGTGTCTATCGCTAAATGTCACCGATGTGATAGGTGTCCCTAACGGAGCCTCTGGAATAACAGGAAACCTTCCAGAGTAGGCTTGCTTGCCTTGCCACTTTCTACTCGTGGGACTTACATGGCAAACGCAGTAAAAAACCAACCTGATGAGGGAGGTGAAACCCTCGATCCCCAGGCAACTGGGGAACCTATGGAGATTGGGGTCAATCCTACTCCTTATTACACCGAGCCGGTGGCTCAGGGCTTAGCGTCTCTATCGCTCAACCCAGAGGTCGTGGGTTCTAATTCCCATTCCACCAACAATTTTTCATTAAATTGTTTACTCGTAGATCAAGGCTTATTCGCAGGGATGGCTTGGCAACCATCCTGGCGATGGTCTAGGATGGGAAGAATGTCAACTTGGTGTTAATGTGAGAGATTAAAATCAGTTGATGTTTGACTTGTCCCCCTAACTAATGAGGTTTTCCAGGTTTCCCTGATTCCAGCACTGAATGGTGGTTATGGCCTACCAACGTAAGTCGTTCCTGAGGCGCAAATGCGGCCCGCGAAATAATAATATGCCGCCCCCTCTCCCACGCAAGTCTCAGACTTTCGGGCTAATCCTTGTAATTAGAATGAGGGGTAGAGATATTGTTATTATTATTATTGTTATTATTATTATTATTATTATTATTATTAGGACATGAGGGATCTACATGTTCAGACAACATCGCCCTTAAGCCCTTAAAAGCAGACGGCTAGGAGGAGTTGCAAGGAAGCTCCTAACTCGTTTGCTTAAGAGTGGAGTTCTTACCAAACTAACTGGAAACTCTGCAGAGGGCGATAATGACATCTGTACCTAGATGAACTTCTAGATAAAGGACCTCATGTGAGATTCCAGAGCTGCACACATCGGCCTGGATGGCTTCTTATCACCTGTGTCGATCAGATGAGCGCCTCGTGGTTGGATAGGTAACATAATAAAGCACCTCCAACCGTGGAAAGGAGCTCGTCTTCAATCCGTGCAGGGTTAGGACTTACCTAAACCACATATATATATATGTATAGCATATCTACAGGATGAAGTCGACAAACGACTTACATCCGACTTGGTTCTTAGCAGGCTAAGAAAAATGAACCGCGGCTTGAATACCCGGGTTTATTTAGAATGTTCCTTCGTTTCCTGCTTTTATTATTTTGAATTAAAGGATATGTAGAAGATATTTGTATATACATATCCGCATCTTTATAAAATATATTGTTACCTTGTCAGTACTTAATGCCAGCTGCAAAATATGAGTGTCTTTTGAAAATATGAACTCACACCTATCACTGCATTTGAGGTTTAGCTGGATTGTAAGAAAGTAGGAAGACGATATGCTTGCAGTGCTCGAAACCCAAGTGCAATAATTGTATAAAAATGGCGAATGTTTAGCATATGGGGCATTTCTTATTTGTTGCTAGTTATACGGCTTTCAGCAAAAATGTGTTATTTGATGTATATTATATCAAAATATAATGAAATGAGTTTGATTCTACTTCTTAATGTATCTGCTTCAAATAAAAATATACAATGATATAGTTTTTTTATTTACTTACTGGAAATTTTTTTGATAAGTACATTTGTTTCAGTTCTTAGTTGTACTAAATATGGCGCAGTATCACAGACTGCACATGTCTCAGGGTGTTTGAAAAATTCACCTGTCCAGTTAAAATATTTACAGATTGACAGGGAGATTTTCTGTGATTTATTTTCTTTCGGTTTCCTAAAACACCAATCAATCTATCCTCCGTTTCCCCATCGACAGAGCTATTTGTAATAATTACTGGCGAATGTCGCAACGCTGCAGCAACTATCGATATCCGATTCCAGCGAGACTTTCTAGGGTTAGGATTTAGCAAATAACATTACAAAACAGAGACATAAAAACCGCGGTACGTAATCGACGTGAAGGCTATTGTATGAAATGGTAGCACTTCACAATGGTAGCACGGAGAGCGAACAAAAAAAAGGTAGCAAGTAGTTTGTTGCGTAGGCCGACCCCGCCCGTTAGAAAGCAATTCCGTTCAACAGGGTGAACCGTTTCAGCTATCGGTTGATGCCGATCACTGGCTGCAGAGTCGAGGAGCTAAAATAAACGTTTAAGTGTTACAAACCCAATACTAAAACATACTCATAGGTAAAGGATCAAGAATAAAGAGAACCTTGTTTTAGTTTTGATATATTTAAGACCTTCCTTATGCTAAAACATATAAAAACTAATCTCAGATAACAAATAGCTTAAAATAAATAAATAAATGAACAAAATAAATAAATAAATGAATAAATAAATAAACAATAACTGAAAATTTGAAAAACTGAGTAATGTTTTTTTCTCAAACAATGTACCTACTTAATTAAGAAAAAATGAAGAAATTAAAAATGGCAACGCTAGATGGTATTCTTCCACAGTCAGCTATACCCGATAGTCGTCGTTTCTTAGCTGCAAAGTTGTCGGCTATAAGAGTACGTTTATAGTACAGAGAGTTCCAGAATGATTGTCCTGTACGGGAACGCAGCCTATCCTGAATATAATCAAAATTTATTTCCATTTGTTAAAATTACTTCCTTTTTAACTGTCCATTTGAAAATTTTCATATTTGACAGCAGTTGACGTTTGACTCAGTGACGTTTAGCATTTTTCACATTTAAATTGTTTTACTGAAGTATCACTTGCGTTTAAAAGAGTATTTTTCAATACTATACAGTTTCAATTCTTAATATTGAATTATGTTTTTCTTACATAATACAATTACACAGAAATACAATTTTGTATTTCTTAATATTGTAATTAATGTTGAAATTAATATAAGAATCATAAATTAATGTTTTTTAACGCTCCACAATTCACAGTTTGAATAGGTTATACTGGTGATATACAGGGCGCCCTATTTCTTGACCCGTTGCATGGGTAACTTTTTTATTAGTAGAGATACAAAAACACTTAAATGAGCAAATTAGTGCAGTTTCGTATTAGTAATTCTACGGTAAGGCGAAAAATTATATACGGGGGAAGGTTGAAAAGTTATTGACAAAAAACGAAAAATCCAACTTTTCTATTATCCCTCGTAGCTCGTTCATTTGAAGAGTTAGAGAAAAATGCTTCACATGTTTTTTGCAGTATTTTTCATGTAAAATGACATGCACTTGCTACTTTTTATATATCTCTTAAAATGGTTGAGAATCACAGTAAAATATATATTTTTTAAATGTAATGGATAGGTGGCTGTGACATTAACCGAAAGTCCCCTTTTTTCTCTTTCAGATGATATAACATAGTCCATATTTTATCCTTACAAAAGTAATAATAATCGTTGTTTTTAAAGAAAGTTTATTGTCACATCAAGAATGCTATGGAAATAAAACAAGAAATAAGATTCCTGATATTTTTAAATGTTCGAAATGACCACCATCCTGTTGGATACATAGTAAGCAACGTTTCTGGATACTTCTTAAAACATTTTTTATTGTATGTCCATGTATGCTTCTAATTGCATCTTGAATCCTGACTTTTAGATCCTCTATATGTAGAGGAGCTGTCACATAAACTTTATCTTTCAATAACCCCCAAAGAAAGAAATCTAAGGGGGTCAAATCAGGTGTTCGCGCTGGCCAGTCGATATCCATTCTATTTCCTATAACATTATCAAACTGTTCATGTAAATATTGTTTTACCTCGCGAGAATTATGCGCAGGTGCTCCATCGTGTTGGAAGTATTTAAGATTTCTAAAAATATGAAGTGGTAATTCATTTAAATATTTCTCTGTTAGAGTATTCCTTAGAAAATGAAGGTAATTATTCGCATTCAAATTATCTTCGTAAAAATATGGGCCAATAATTTTGCCACAAAAAATTCCACACCACACATTTATCCCAAATTGACGTTGATTTCTTCTTTCAGAAACAAGATGTGGATTTTCTCGGCACCACATTATGTTATTATGGCGGTTAAAAATACCATTGTTGGTAAATCTACTTTCATCACTGAATAAAATCTTTTTCCAGAAGTCTAGATCCTCTTCGCATTTTGAAATGTACCATCGACAAAATGTCATCCTTCTTTGATTATCAGCTGGATATAAAGTATTGCATATGGAATAATGATAAGGCTTTAAATTGTTACCTTTTAAAATAGCTCTTACAGTTTCCTTGGAAGTGTTGCAGTGATGTGCAATTTCTGCAGTTGAAGAATCAGGTTTAAAATTTACATAAGCCAAAACATTTATTTCAGTGTCTTCATTGAAGTTTCTTTCATCCTTAGCCTTTGAAAAAGAACCGTATAATCGTATATTATTTTCCAGCTGTCTAAATATTCTATGATGGGGTTGTCTTCGTTCCATGTAAGTTTCAAAATAAAGATTCGCTGCAGCTTGTGCATCTCGATTTTGGTTATAATAACAAAATAGCATATCATTTTTCTCTTCGTTGGTGTACATATTTGCAACACTATTATTTTGTATGCAGTATTAATAATAAACAATAAACTACTTAACAAAAACTAAAAATGTCACTTATGATCTGTCAATAATTAAATGCCAACTAGACGTTTTTAAAAATATCAGGAATCTTATTTCTTGTTTTATTTCCATAGCATTCTTGATGTGACAATAAACTTTCTTTAAAAACAACGATTATTATTACTTTTGTGAGGATAAAATATGGACTATGTTATATCATCTGAAAGAGAAAAAAGGGGACTTTCGGTTAATGTCACAGCCACCTATCCATTACATTTAAAAAAAATATATTTTACTGTGATTCTCAACCATTTTAAGAGATATATAAAAAGTAGCAAGTGCATGTCATTTTACATGAAAAATACTGCAAAAAACATGTGAAGCATTTTTCTCTAACTCTTCAAATGAACGAGCTACGAGGGATAATAGAAAAGTTGGATTTTTCGTTTTTTGTCAATAACTTTTCAACCTTCCCCCGTATATAATTTTTCGCCTTACCGTAGAATTACTAATACGAAACTGCTCTAATTTGCTCATTTAAGCGTTTTTGTATCTCTACTAATAAAAAAGTTACCCATGCAACGGGTCAAGAAATAGGGCGCCCTGTATAGGAATAGAATAATACAAAATAATAACTATATTATTTTTAATAAATTGGCTTTATTTTATTTTTAACGTAACCTATATTTACTGACGTACCATGGCATGGAACAAATCAAATCAAACCAGAAAATTCCCTTGCCTGCGCTCATGATTCTAGTGCAGGTACTAAAAATAGAAAGGCGGCACATAAAAAATCATTATGAAGCGGCACGGACAATCATTCTGGAACTCTCTTTAGTAGTGATTAACTTGAAGGTTAGAAGCTTTTGAACGAGAACGCAACACCATCGACCATCGAACACATAGAAGGCAATCTACATATCCTTATAGTGTGCGGTAACTCTGAGTTAGAGAGTTGTCACAGACAGGAGAACACGCTATTTTTTTCAACAAGTCAAATAAAATCGCTCAGTAGGCAGACGACACTGATCATCACATATTGGAAGGTTCGCAATATTCCCAGTATAATATAACACTCAGGGCAAATTTCTGAGGGATTTACAAGCGCTCACAGAACTATATCTGTCCTACTATAAAAAGTAGTACTTCTTAGAAGTATTAGTAAGATAGTAAAGTAATAACTATCGGTTGAGGATATCATTCAAAGTTAAGTATATTATCCTTGCGTCTATAGTGCGAAACATAAGATAATAATCTGAAAGTAGGTAATGTGGATTTCTTCTGCAGTACTAAATTTTCTAAAATTAGTTGTAAATTGAATGACAAACTACAGGTATTTATACTATGATATCTCCAGCAGGCACTTCAGATACATATACTATTCTTTATCCACTATTTCGGTTTATTTGATAGATAGAAAACCCAAGTTATACAATCTTTCTATGTTAAAAATGTGTCATGCAATCTTCATATACTATATACTCACTTATTATTTGGAACAGTTCGGTATAGTTTTTTGTGGATTCAAATTATTCCACCATTTTTTGAGGGGCTAAACTCGATACGCTCTAGAAACATTTTTAAGTGATTGATATTCTATTTGAAATTACAAATTTTGAAATATCAGGCTTGTCATACACGTATAGAATTAATTATATAAATAATATTATATGCATATAAACACGACATAAAAATGTTGGTAAAAAATATATTTCCAATGTAATCAGCTGCATTTGTATATATTTGAATTATAATCTAATAAATATGTGCTAATAGAGTTATTAAAACTAATATGCAAGTGTGGCAAAATTCATGTTTTCCTGAATGTTTAGAATGCTTTCAAATTTTTGTATCGTTTGGCGAGTTTTCCTTGTTTGATTATTTATAGCACATGTATATAAATAAATATAAGTATATCAATATCTAATTTGGCAATAATTTGGAATGTTTTGAAGTACGTAATAGTATGAAATCTGTTTGTGATAATTTACCTACCTCTATATTAAGTATTTATATAAAAAAATCTTATTTTCAGTCCAGTGGTCTAATTTTCTTACGTAAAAGTTTCAAGGTATAGGGAGTTCCGAAATAATGTTTAAAGTGATTCTAGTTGTATTGATAATTTCTGAGGGGTTTTACAAGCGCCAACAGAACTATTTCTCAAAAAATCACTTCTTAGAAGTATTAGTAAAATAGTAATAACTATCAGTTATTAAATAAAATAGGCGTTTTTTGTGCATTTTTAATAATTTACTATATTAATTTATTAAAGCGGTATATCCGGTAATGA
The DNA here is from genome assembly GCA_963924545.1 of Pogonocherus hispidulus. Lineage (NCBI taxonomy): Eukaryota > Metazoa > Arthropoda > Insecta > Coleoptera > Cerambycidae > Pogonocherus > Pogonocherus hispidulus. The sequence goes on along the minus strand of OZ004698.1, from coordinate 41,012,305 downwards.
TAAAAAAAATAATTTGACATGTATTGTGGAATATACGCTTAAGGTGAGTACAGACATACAACAGAACTTCGTTTCGTAACATCCTAGTGCAACAATTTTATATTACGCATCAAAGGTATCGTGTGTCAAGGATTTATGCGTATCAATACATCGTTGCGTAACCTATGAGCAGAAACTAATGTCATTCCATTCCAAATTTCGGAATTTTTGGTATCCTACAAAACTTCTTTATTTCGTTAAAAGTTTAGAAAATCATTGGTAGATTCTTCCGTCTTCTCCATAGCAAATATGTAATTCAGAATATAAAAATAAAACGGAAAATAAATCGGGACTGTCACGCAGAGCTGTCGAGACATGCCAACAAGTCATGTTGCTACATCCGCTACATGACATCTCTTTGATGCTATAGCGAAATACCGAACAACCCATGGGACGCCCTGATATTACCTACTGAGTTACGGTATTAGGTTGTTACGCAGTGCTGTCCAAACTTGTTGCGCAACGGTGTTACGATACGAAATTCTGTTGCATGTCTGTACGCACCTTTAGACATGAATTTGACTTCAGATTCTATTTAGTTACAGTATTTATTAACGTAACGTTCAAATTATATATAACAATAATATTTTTTACAATGATCCAACACTTCTCAGATTAAGTGGAACCTAATAGAATGGACTTTTTTATGTTAAACATTGTAAATCAGTTATTGGGCAAAGCGGTTAAATACGTTGGTACGTTCTTGTTCTTAAATGGTTTATTTGCTCTGTTTTACAAATTTTATACCTAATTGTTAAGGAAGTAATATTTATACAATACTTAATACATTTTACCATAATAATATAATATATAATAATATCTCTATCCCTCATTCTCATCTTAGTGTTGAGCCCGGAAGTCAGAGACTTGTGTGGGAGAGGGAGCGGCATATTATTATTTTGCGGGCCGCGAGTGGGCCCAGGAACGACTTACGATGTTATAACTTGTGGCAACAAAATTGTGAAAATGCTTCGTCATTACAGCAGCAGCATGTTTGTTTTTAAGAGTATACTAGTGTTACTCTTAGCACTATGTGCTAGTGCTAAAGCCGCTATTTTAACGGCATTTCCTATACTGTAAATCGTAAATGGTATATACGTTAAACAATATATTATTGGTTAATTTTTAAGTCTCATAATGTATACCACAAAGGTTAAATTTGATTTTGCCACTTTGAAAAAAATCTATATTTTTAATATTTTATATTTTTTAATATAAAAATTAAATATTTTTAATATTTTTATATTTTCCTACTTCAAATAACATATTTTTTGTCTATATTCATTAGGTAAATAATCCATGTTCATTACATTCATAATTAATAAGACTTTTTTAAATTCGTAATATGTACAGGGCGTTGCAACGCAGAGGTTCATTTCTTCTTATAATATACCTAATTTTTTTAAGTATTTTTGAACGAGAAAGATATTTATTTATTTATTTATTTATTTTAGAGTACAATGTCCAACGGGACGAATCCCAGTAACAGAACAAGGTTTGAAAAACAACATTAAAAATACATAATATAAAATCATAAAATAGACAACATAAGTAAAAATACAAAAACAACAAATAAGAAATACAAAGATATATCATCAATACAATATACAGACGACTATGCAAATAAATTTTTAATAAATTCAGTTGAATGAAAAAATATATCAAGTCGATCTTCATATATTTGATAATTAACAGTAATTTGATAAAGAGGGGAGGCTATGAGAATGTTTGTACGGGGTGTTGGCAATTGCAGCACTGAATTAGATCTAGAATTGAGTCGAGGAACACGATATAAAATTTGAGACAGCAGAGAAGGTGCATTCAGAGAATTATTGATAATTTTATGCAAAAAGATTAGAGAGTACATAATGCGCCGACGTTGTAAGCTAATTAAGTTGAATGTGGATAACAAAATGTCTTGCGGAATACCACGAACCGGATAGGTGCCAAAGTTGATGAAATGTAATGTCTTTAAGTATATCCGCTGCACCTTTATTGAGAGAATTTTGTCAAAATCCTTCGAATTTAAAGTCAAAGCATTAAACACAAAATTATAAACAACCTCACGTTTCTGGTGTGAGAAACTCTATTTCTTTCCTCATGTGATGTTTTACAGTAACAACATTGAAATTTTTGCTAGGTAATTCAAAAAATGTTTCCTAAGAATTCCCGGGACATCGATGCAGTTATATATTTCAGTTATTTTTAATGAATAATTAAGATAAATGAATCTTCAGAAGACGATAAGTAATAAGATAATTAAAAATTAAAAATCTTCGCGTTTTCAGGCATGAATTTTCTTTTAGCCTCTTGCTTATCTAACAGAAGACTATGTATATCTAGAACACTATGGCTTTAAGTCTGATTGACTCTTTGTTACATCCGGTGTACCCCAAGGATCAATATTGGGGTCATTACTAATAATTATGATAATAAATTATGCAATGCAATTAACGCAATCCTAATGCCATTAATTACTGATGTTATAATGTTCTTTTAAATGTCTCCAAGTGCAATATGTTACAAGTGCAATATCTCGCCACGAAGAATACATCCTTGGTCTTTGATTATAAACTAAATGACATTTTTTTTAAAAAGAGAAGATGAGCTTAAAAGAGCTTCATTTTTACTCTCATCTGACCATCAACAAACATGTTCATACCACTGTTTGGTCTGCGGTTAGAAATTTAGATTTTATTATTAGAGATTCTGTCAGTTTTGATAATATTCAACTACTAAATTTATTGTATAATGGGTTGGTAAAATTCAAGCTTGAAATTGGCACACTGGCATATTATGGGATTGTATAAAATTCAGTGTCATCTTTTCTCACCTCATCATTGGTGAGAAAACATTCTATTCAAGATCAGATGTGAAATATTATAAGCACCTTCTTTTAATGTCTACCTACGTACAAAACTTTAAATATGATAAATATAGTTTGATAGGTCAATTAACTAACATGTTTTAACAATACCATTTCAACATTTACACTAACACTAACACTAGAAACCAGCATTGCATTTTCATAATCTGAAAACCATTATTTTGTCCAGCTCTTCTTCGATGTAATCAGGTTTTGGTACCCCAAAGCACGACACTTCTTCGATGAGATCAGATTGTCTAATGTCTAAACACTCTATTGATAAATTTTACTTTTAGGCTTAAGCGGGATTACATGTTATGTAAATGGTAACATTTCAACAGTTGCTTAACAAACAACTTGAACATAATGTCATTGCCTTAACTGCCATCAAACATAAAAGTATAAGTGGTTCTTACAATGTGATGATTTACAGCAATAATCAATTAGGATTAATCCCTGCTATTTGTAGGTGGCCATTTTTATATTAAACAGTATAGGAAATTGAAGGTTACATTTTAATTTCTTCAATGATATTTCAAACAATATTGCTTGTAGTAAAAGCAGATGTAGCAAGAGAGAGAACATTATCAGTATAATTCTCTATCTGGCAACTGATGACAATAGACAAATTCATTCAGTGATTTTATCTTAGTTTAGAAGAAAATAGATAGGGAAAAGAGTGGATATTACACAAAATAATTCTTTTACATATTTTAAAGGTAAAGCATATTTATATAGGGTCCGCCATTAGTTTGGGGCACGGAGCATATCTTCTGCATTTGAAGAGATGTCGAATTGAAATTTGGTACAGTGTTGAGTACCAAAAGGTGCATATTCTAGAATTATTTTCGCTTTCTAGCGGTAGCCATATACAGGGGGTGCAATAAACTTATATTTTTTTTAAATAGAACACCTCTATTTTGTTTACATAGTTGGATAGTCCTATTGAAACTCAAGAAAATTATGTAACGTTTTGCATTCGATGTAGAGGCTCTAACGTCCAAAAATATGCTTTACTTTGAGAGTCTGTAGACACCCTGTATATTGAAATCGTAACTATTTTTCTACGGTAACTAAAAATTATTGTCCTCTAGTTTCCAAAATAAATAATATCATCTGTCAAGTTTCCATGCGGTGATCGTAGTTCGCGTATTCAAAGTTTACTCAGTAATATTTAATGGAACCCCCCATTTTAAATAGCAGTAATGAAAAGTAGGTTAAAAGAGCTTTCCTACAGTATATTATATGATATTTCCAACAGTTTTCCTGTAATAAATTTATAAAATACAAACTTACAAATTTTACCTGTTTCACAAACGATTAATGAAAGCTTTTTAGTTCATTCATATTGCATACCATAAACCTGCTAACTCCAAATATTACATCAAATGTCAGTAAATGATTTTAAAATTTTTATTACTATGAGAAACAAACTATGTCCAAATTATAAAACGTTACAACAAGCATACCTGCTACAGTTACTACCACAATGTCCTGCTACTTCATACCACCCCAATTCCTGCCACACTACAAAAAAAATTTGTTGTCTATGAGAATAAAAAAGGAATGACGTGTATCAATGGTAATAAGTGTAAAATTTTGAGACTCATATATTTACAAGATTTTGTGTTAAGTTTTATTTAAAAATGAGTACTTTCTCTCAAAATGAGTTGATAGATTTTATTTAGATCCTTGGAGAATGTGATAAAGTTGCTTGTTGGGTTATATAGGTACGCTAAAAGTACTACGAGTTCCTTAATTTCACGGAAGTAAAGTTAGAAATAAATGGTTTGCTCCTAGTTTGAAACATCTTTATACAAACTGGTTCTCAATGCGCGTATATTACACCTATTTTCTTTCTGAATACAGGTGGCTTAATTACGCCTTACTACTTGCTAAATATAATCATCGTTGTTAAATAAAATTTATTAAGGCGCTGTTCATCATTTTTGACGTGGGCATGAATTTGATCTCTTCCGGTTTCGCCTTAATAATTTATTATAAATCAAAATTAACTTCAAGTATTTAAATTAGAATATTCTAAGACTGACTATAACATAGCTAATATCGAAGTCTGTGATTGACTAATACTTGAACAAATTAATAAACTCTTATTTAGTATGAGTAATATGAATTGACAGCCTATTTCTAGAAAAGTATGAAAATAGTTACAGGTATATACAATAACAAAGCAAGTGTGTCAAGTTCATCGATATTTTTTGTATAGTAGAGTCTTCACTAAATTCCGAATGATGTTTTATTTTTGTGTTTTATAAAATTTTGATAAAAGAAAAATGATAGTACCTAGAAAATTAAAAGTGATTAACACCAGTTTTTTAAAACATTTATACTTAATTTGCCTATAGATATTTTTATATTTTAAATATTTCAAATTCAAGAAATACTAAGTAATATTTCAATTACATTTGTAGCTTTTGGAGTTAATAACAGAAAAATAAATTGTGTAAATGAATTAGCCTAAAGCAATGGTTTGACAAAAACATATCTATGCAATATTATCTTCTAAGGCTGTTTTCTTGAAACTTCGGATAACACACCCAATTTTGTGCCATCTAAATATTAAAGAGTCAACAAATAACGATTAGTTTTGCAACCAGACTTAGTACGGCGTGGCTTTGCATTAACTTCAGCAGATTCGGAAGAAATCAGGAGCGAAGTCCATTGCAGTTAAAGTATTTTGTTGAGTATCGCGAGAATGAAAACCACATAAGGCTGAATCCTTCAAAAAGACATGGCTACGAGTATAATTGGAGGAAAATAAAAAGTAGTTATACCATTCGATGCAGTTTTGGTTAGTGTAAGTACACGTTATTTTTATGTATTTTTACACTCTAAGCGATCAAACCTGTTCCAAAATTTTTACTGCAACCACAGATTAACCAGAGCAGATGTACAGATTAACTAGTGAATCCAGGTCTAAACTAGTTAAACTAGATTAACTAGACCTGCAACCTAAACTAGTGTATAGAACATGGAGGGAAAACCGTGTTTGGAATAAGGAATACTCATATTTATTAATAGAGAACTTTGAATTATATCCTGAATTGTATATTATATTCTATTCTATTCTATTCTATCCATCTTCTATTCTCAGTTCTATTTCTCATGAATGCCCAAATCAGATCTACTCTAAATCCAGTGCCTGATCCATATTTTTCTTCTGTTTATTTCATATTTCCATATTATTTTCTATTCTTTTTTTTCAATTACAATATTACAATCACAGGAGCATCGACAGTTTTCAGGTGACATATTTTGCCATAACTAACTTAAAATTGTGCACGCATTTAAACAAAAGCAAGACCAAAACACTTGCTAGAGCAGTTTGTTAAAGTAAATTTGGGTAAAATTTAAAAATAGTGTTGACACATTCAAGCATATGCTGTTTTGCATATGCTTCAAGCATATGCATAAGCACCTCTTTCATGTAAGGTAATACATATTTAACATTTTGCCTTATTTTGTAGTGATGTTCAAACTATTTAAGTGTGCGTAGGGTTTTTATATTGATTAATCGAAAAATTTTGCAAAAGAGCTGCTTCGAATCTTCTAGTGTCTTGGATATATTTCTATAGTACGAAATTTTCAAAAAGTGATAATGTTAGAGAGGTACCACACCCATTTACCCCTGGATCTATTTGTAAGATAAAGAAAGTCATGTTTAAAAATAAAATAAAACTTTGGTTTATTTAAAAAAACTGTAGTTTTTACTTACTTTCTTACTACTGCTAGGTATACTAATTAACAGAATGACTATCAAAATAAATTTGAAAACTACAGATGGTGTTACAAGTTATGTACTAAGGCAACTAAGGCTTCCGAAATAATGTTGCTGCTTATTAGTATAAACGAAGCAGAATAAATATACACCACATTACACGTACTTTATGTTACACTGTTTTATATCATGGCTAATATAGCTAACACCTCTTTCAACCGGTATGCTTTTACTATAGATTTGAGGCCTATTAGATGTGATAGTTATGATTAATTATAATCCATTTACTACTCCTCAGGTAAATGGTTAAACTTAGATGCCCGGGGTTTTGTCGTAAATTTTATCTCGCTGATTTGTTAATTCTAGATATATTATCTGTTAGATCTATATACTGCATACCGTATGCAAATTGATATACGGAAAACCAAAGTGGATGCAAAAAACATAGTTATTAAAGTTACATGACTTTATAATTGATGTTATATAAAATAGAATATGTAGAAAGCGACTAACGTAGAAATCATGGAATAATTATTTTTGCCTACACACTTGTACAGCCATATGAAATTCTTGGGGACATCCCTCACATACATCTACCACGAATTGGATTATAAAAGATGGGGTTTATTTTTTTCGGGAATTAAACTGAAGCTTCTTCTTTTATGCACTAAGTTCTAGATATAGGTACATATATAAAATTAATATCTGCTGTACACTAATTAACCAATTTCAGGTCCGTCAAATGAGTGGCAAAGTTGTCGAAAATAATAATTTGTTGAAAAAAAGATGAGTTGAACTTTTGCAAATATTTCAATTTCGAAACCGTTCAAAATTCATAACAAATTACTTTATAATTTTGAAGATCCAGGAGTAAAATGTCACTGAATTATAAGCAAATGTTATTTTATTATATAATTTATAATAATTTATTTGTGGTCCAGTTGTAGGATTCATCGCCATTTCTTTTAGGATTACATACTAGTAAAATAATAAACACTGGAAATAAAACTTTATACTAGACGACTACAAGTGTACAGAAACAGCATTGATAAGTTTGTTAGTAGTGAAAAACAAATTAAAAGCGATTCGTATGTAATGTTTTATTATAGTTTATTCCAAAATATTCATGAATTATCCTGAATTGTATTTTAGTGTATTTTTTCGTACTGGTACCTTCTTGAATTTTGTACTTTGTTGCTATACATTTTTGTTTAATTAAATTGCCTATGTAGGTGTCCTCTAATTAGGCTTTGTGCCTGTTGGATGCGAAACGAAATAAATAAATAAATAATTGTAGTATCCAGGTAACTTCTACTTAACTTAAAATCACTGTATAATATGCATTTTTACATTATTCTGGGTGACAAAGAATTCATTATACACGGTGCCATTTTGTTTAAAACACTTAAGAGAAATTTGGAGTGAATAAATTGCTCATAGCTCATAATATTTTTTAATAGAAACTACAGGGTCTTCACATATATTTCTATAACTAGCGTTTAAGTCTTTGATCTTCCATTTTACAAAAGAAACCTTGTTAATACGTAATTAAGGGTGTCTTTTGAAGATTCAGAAGACTCCGTGACCTTTTACATCATGCTTTAGGAGAAAAAAATACATATACCTACACAGACTACTGTAACGTCTCCGAATTAAATACTTTTTTCTAATATTCACTTAAAATCAGGTCACTACATAAATATAAAACTAACTGTATGTGACATATACAATTTTTTTATTTTAGCTTTTACAAATCAGTAGCAAATATTACAAATGTAACTTTGCCAGTGGTCTAACAAGATTTAATTTTTTTATGAAGTGTCACATTAAATACAGTGAAAAAACATCAGATGCATTCGATTCTAGTTGATAATACGAGTATTTTATTTCCACTTTAGTTCCTTTAACATAAATCGACAGTGACATAATTTTAATTAATTTCAATGTTTATTTTTTGTGTATACATTTATATGTTATTTTAATAGTAAAGTATGTATACTTTGTCTACATATTTCATCCACATGGACCAGTTTTTTAACAAAATGAATTAGTATAGACCAGACTAATTAGTAGCAACTACATCAATAATTATTATGTAGCAAAACACGTTTGCCTAGAAGAAATAATAAAACAAAAGTAAAATACAAATTTATATATGAATTATAGTTAGAAGGATCATTCCGTTAATAAGTATACCAATAAAATATCTTATCTACCTTTAATATGTAAATTACATTTTATTGAATCCATATTTATCTTTCTTTACACCCCTGAAATAGTTATTTGTTTAACTAGTACAAAAAATACACGTGTTCGGGACGAGGGAAAGGGTTGCCGGACGACGTATAGGGGAGTCCGGCAGTATTACGAGTCTCGAAAACGTATTTTTTGTACGAGTTTAACATAATATTTTTTTTTTCAACCGCTTCTAATTAGTACCTCCAGTTTACCGATTCATCGGAGTCACTATTTGTTTCTATTTTTCTATTTAATTAAACTTCAATATATTATGTGATATGCAATGTCAATGTCAAATTACTTTTCGATGGTGTACAACTGTACAATAATCTCTTTTTTGTACAGTTGCTATGGCGATCTCAAACAGTCCCGAAATGGCCCTCTTTTTATACAAAATAATTTAATGTTATAGTGTCTTATTCGTATGGTTGGAAAAAAAATATTATTTTAGTACTTTTTTAGATATGCTGTTACTTTTCATTTGACTTAATCTGTAATAATGAAGTGTTTTCAATTTTACCTTCCTATTTCTAGGAAGCCCTGCAAATGTTAATTAAAACGTTGGTGAAACTGGTCTTAGTTTGTAAATGGATTTATTATAATAGTTATAGAGAGTGTTGCGAAAATTGTTGGCACAAATACGGAATGACGGATTTTGAGACATATTTTAAGGGGGGGTCATTATTTTTGGGATGGATTAAACTTAATTTTGTGTCTACTATTTTCCTATTTTTATTTCTTTGTATGTTTTTTTATATATGTAGTTAATTATACTTGTCTTTGTCTAAACAATTGCTATTATAATAGGTTATATTAACGATAATCCTTTTACTATTAAGACAAGTCTAAAACTTCTGTCATTTTATCGCATGAAATAAATACTTACTTAAGAAAATTAATAGTGTAAGTAGTAAGTACTTTAGTTAAAAAAAAGTCAATTGGTAAAATAATACATAAGAATAAGGCCTGGAGACATCGAATAATCCCTTTTTAATATTTTTATATTAGGAAGTTGTTATAAAGGAGGGCCTTGTTGATAATTTTCTTCAATATGAAAGCAAACTTCAGTCATCAAGATTACATAGATTTACATACGTATAAATTTAATTCCATAATATTTTCATTTGTCGAACAAGCTAAAACCGTGTTAAAACGAATCAGATGAACTCTAGTAAAGTAAAGGAATATACAATAAACTAAATACCATTAAGATATTGTCATCTCTTTGTTCAAATGCACTGACCTGATATAACTAAGAGCATTGGAAGCCATATTTAATTTAATACGCCACTTCCTTTGAAATCCAAAAATGGTGTGATGATTATTTTATTTAAGCATTTATATAGTACTATAATATGTTATTCAAAGTGTCCCCGTTGCCTTAATAAGGACAGCATTTTGTTAAATCTGCGGAGGAGTGAAAGTAATTTTTTTAAGTGAATAAAAGGATACTGTATTAGACACTGGTAAAAGTGAGTTACATATTACACAGGCACTTTTGGTGCAAAAAATAAATTTTTAGAAAATATTTTACTATGTAAATTTTCGCGTTAATTGGCTTTACTCTTATTGGCTCTCTTACCATGTTTAAATCTCAGCAGAAAATATTTATTTGACGGAAAAATCTTGCTTAAAACCGATAATAAGGCATAGTTTTTTGAGATTATTAATTATTTGTTTTTGTATATTATATTAATTATAGATAAATAATTGATTTTCAAAATTTATTTTAAAGAAACATCAGTATGTACCTATATCCATAAATTTATGTTAATTAACCTAATGAAATGTTTGTTTCCTTTGCTAACTCAACGAGTTGTCTACTTAAATACTTTATAAAAACAAGTACCTATACCTAATATCTTTTATATTCAAAAATAAAATGACTGTTCATTATTTTAGTCGGAATATAATTACTATTCCAACATTTTTGCTACATATTTTAAAATACACACTGTTAACTTTTGGCTCATTCCAAAATGTGTTTTTTATATATATTTTTCTACTACTTAGGTGTAGGTATATGTACCGCATTGAAATATTAAAATGATGCTGATTCTCAGTTAAAAGTTTTATATGCATTATAAATAATCCAAAATCCTGGTTAAATCCAAAAGGGTTGAAGGCAATGCACGAGATGAAAAAAAACCCTGTATGTGCCATCACTTTTATATCTTAGGTATATCCTCAGATTTATTGCCATCTTGACTATAATGCCATAAACATAACCAGGATCAGGTTACAATTTAAAGGAACAGTTCCCATTACAATTATATCTGCTTGAAGAATATATTTCCTATGGGACAACTACAATAACAATTAATTAAATATGTGAGAAAGGAATTTCTATATCGATTTTTTAGTGTAATACGTAATCAATTATGATTTAATGCTGCTTAAATTTAAACTTAGTCTTAACAAAATAAATAATGAACAGTTAATGTATGTATGATTCTTCCACATTCAAAGCAAAAACTGAACATATCGGCGAAGTAGGAAAAACTGTAGTGCCCGCAAATCATTCTTAACTACAGGCAATTCTACTTTTACAGTTGTGTGTGTTAAATAGCATAGTGCATGGTCGATACAAGTCCATTCAAAAACAGCAAGAGGAAGTTGAGCAATATGAGCATGATGTGAACACCATTACTATTTCAAGAAGATTCATTCAAAGTAGCTTTACTGACGTAAAGTAATTTTTAATTTGACAGTGCATCAAGTGTACTCGTAGATATGGAACCACTTACGGCTCTTTCACACTATCAGGTACTCGCCTGTCAGGTACCGGATCTGATACAAACCTGAGAAGTAGTGGACTATTGGTTTGAACGGAAGTGTTCACATTGTCAGGTTCAGGTCCGGTGCCTGATTTCAACCCGACATCTCGACTACAACGTCAGATGACCTGATACTGGATGCAAGGATGGTGGAAGACACATGTAAACGAATGATTTCACACTGTCCGGTAGTTTTCGTCAGATTTTCAGAGCGCGTGCAACAAAATGCAACCTACAACAATGCAACAAAGTGCAACAAAACCCGATGCACACCTGATATATAATCATACTTCAGATTTATATCAGATCCGGTACCTGACAGGCGAGACCTGATAGTGTGAAAGAGCCGTAACGGTTTTGTATGTTTTATGGTAAAAAATAATCTTCTTAATATTGAGTTCGAGCTCAGAAACTAAGCGCTATGATATAAGGCAGGAATTTTATCATTTAATTTGGTTCAAATTAAAGCGATGACTTAGAGCTGATGGGTGTTAAGAATGGCTGTCAGTATATTGGTTATTAGGTTTATAATTTAGAAAGTTTAAAATAAAAAAGATATTATCATGTATCAATAATAATATTGATATACATGATTATAAACTCGTAAATCAAATAGCAGGATTCTATACTATACTATAGATACGCTGTTGCATTATTTTTAACTTCAGTTAATTGCCAACTTTGCTAGAAGCTTCCTCTAAATAATATGCGAATAACACTGTCGTAGTTTTCCACATAACACCAAAATACTAAACTGCACTCGACGTACCAATCAAGTTGGCACATCTGGAGATGATTAAAACTTAATGTTAATCATCCATTGATGAAATATATACAATATGCTTTGATGTAATATACCAATATATACAGAGAGTTCCAGAATGATTGTCCGTGCCGCTTCATAATGATTTTTTATGTGCCGCCTTTCTATTTTTAGTATCTGCACTAGAATCATGAGCGCAGGCAAAGGAATTTACTGGTTTGATTTGATTTGTTTCATGCCATGGTACGTCAGTCAATATAGGTTATGTTAAAAATAAAATAAAGACGATTTATTAAAAATAATATAGTTATTATTTTGTATTATTCTATTCCTATGTATCATCAGTATAATCTATTCAAACTGTTAATGGTGGAGCGTTAAAAAACTTTAATTTATGGTTCTTATGTTCATTTAAACATTAATTTCAATATTAAGAAATACAAAATTACCAACCTGATTTAGGACTCTCTGAAACTTTATAGTATTGAAAAATACTCTTTTAAACGCAAATGATATTTCAGTAAAACAATTTAAACACGAAAAATGTTAAACGCCACTGAGTCAAACGTCAAATGCTGTCAAATATGAAAATTTTCAAATTGACGGTTAAAAAGAAACTAATCTTAGCAAATGGAAATAAATTTTGATTATATTTAGGATATGCTGCGTTCCTGTACCGGACAATCATTCTGGAACTCTCTGTATGTAAGGAGGTAAGGTAGGGATTACGAGGTGTATAATAAGACTGATTTGTTTCAATTTTGTATCTCTGATGATTTCCGAAATGCCTATACAGTTTATCTTAAACTGCACACAGTGTACGAATTACTTTTACGGGATACAATATATATAAATTCATGTAGTAATTCTACGATATAAAAAATATTTAATTTGACGCAAGACACGTCGAATTAGTTGAATAAATAAAACATCTGTCAATCTGACTCTTGTCATTATATAAGATTTGCAAATAATAAGTGCAATCAAATATTAATTATTAATACAGTTCACTGCAGTATATTTTTAAATTTCAATCATCCTATTTAAATTGTTAATTAGCACGTCTCCTTGTTGATAAATCTATTTTTAATTGTATGTTGAATTTGTTAAGACCACCCATTACTGAACAAAAACATGTTTATGATTCGGAAATAGATTTTCGCATACTGCCGGAGGGAATGCTCATCTGGCGGTTACAGAGTGTTTCTTTATAGTAAATGAAACCATTATAACAATGTTTCACTGCCCCAGTCTACTATTGCGTCAAGCAAGAGCTATATTTTAAACAGTAATAATACGTATCTAATATCAGTTTAGGTGTCTGTATAAATGCCTTCTAAAATATACGTACTTAAACTGTATTAAATTACCCAACAATTATATGGTGCCTTCGAGTATAATTTCTAATGTAATCTTCAATTAAAGACTATGTGTATCGGCCGACGCGGCACCTCAGGCTAAAAAGTGGTATACATTTAGCCAAATTTTGCCTATGAGAGGTTTACAGAAATTTAAAGTTAGCTAAAGTTCAACAATTAACAAAAAATAAACAGATCATGTTGTTTCATAATAGTGGATTGTTCATGTACCAATGAAATTAAAAATAAAATATGGAAAGATTTTCCATAGCAGTTCCAATTAGAGATTCATCAAGTCAAGTAGCTTGGATTTTTCATGGATTACTAGACTGGACTTGATAATCAAGTATTTTAAAAATTCTAAACTTGACTTGGCTTGATTTTCTATCGTTACTACTTAACTTGACGTCAAGGAATTTCACTAGCTATTTTCACTAAAGCTATTTATCGAAGAATCTAAAAGATTCAGGGTTTTGACAAAACCGAAAATATTAATTAATGATGATGGTGATATTATCTTGAAAGGGGCTGGAACCTTTGGTGTGACGACAACACTGACGTAGTTTTCCACTAGTTACGGAACTAGTTCCGTAGTTTAACTCCAAAACACTAAATATGGAGATGATTAAAACTCAGTTTTAATCTTCTCCCGATGACACCAACTTGGTTGGCGAAATGGTCGTCGAGTGCAGTATAGTGTTTTGGTGTTATGTGGAAAACTGTCAGTGTTGGAAATATTATATTTGGCCTTTTTGATAGGATGTAACTCTTTAACGGATTAACATTTAAAAGCTCAAGATATCGAGATTTTTTAACGGAATAAAATTATATAGGTACACATTTTAAAGTTTCAAATAAATCAATATTTCGAAAAAAGTGATCTCTTTAATTCCTGTCAGTATGGTTTTCGCAATAAAAGATCTACCACACTTGCAATAAATAATTTGTCGCGCTCGGTCCTGATGAGTAACTTTGAGAATAAAAAAATCAGTAATGGGTCTTTGTATGATCTAACAAAAGCATTTGACTGTGTCAGCCATAACATTCTGTTTCAAAAACTTTCTCATTATAACTTCAATAAGAAAAGTATATCACTTATTCAGTCGTACTTGACTAATAGATCCCAATATGTTTGTTTTAACAAAAGCACGTCACCAAATAGATCTATACAGTATGGAGTTCCACAAGGTTCTGTCCTTGATCCCATATTGTTTCTTATCTACGTGAATGATTTGCCAAATTGTGATAGAGACTGCTTATTTACTCTTTTTGCATATGACACCACTGTACTAAATAGTGATAGTCATAGTAACTATCTTCTTGAAAAAATCAAAACAACACATAATAAAGTGGTTTCTGGCGAATAAGCTATGCCTAAATCGGGAGAAAACGCAGTCAATTTTGTTTTCATTACGCGACATTGGCGAAATCGATAAAAATAATTATGATTCACACGCTAAATTCCTTGGTGTATACATTAATGAAAAAATGACTTGGGAATATCATATCGTCAACCTTTCTAAGAAGCTAGCTAAAAATATTTTTCTGATCAGGAGTCTTTCTAAATCAGTCACAATAAAGACATTATTGATAGCATACTACGGCTGTTTCCATTCCAATATGTGTCATTCTTGCCATTGCTCTGACATCTTTAGCTTACAACGTAAATGTGTAAGAATTATAATCGGCCTTCATTATAGAGCAGATTGCAAAAAATCTTTTATACATCACAGTATTCTCACCCTGCCCTGTATTTATATACTGGAATGTCTTCTTTATATTAAAGATAACATACATACATTTCAACAACGCTGTATGAGTCATGATTATTGCAGAAGAAATAGAGACAAAATTAAGCCTGATTTTCTGAGACTGAGAAGGGGTAGAGATGGAACTAATTATTTCGGTATCTTTTTTTTAATAGGCTTCCAAATTGTGTTAAAAATTTATGTAGTAAACATTTTAAAATGAAAATGAAAAGCTATCTTAAAAAAGAGGCATTTTACACCTTTGAAGAATATATTGAGAATGATTTTTCTGATATTGTAGTCTTTGTGATGTTCAATGTATTGTATGTAGTTTATAAGTTTTTCTTACTATTTTTAAACTGTATTTTCAGGTCTTAACTATGTTATTTCTTTTATATATGTAAATTTCTTTGTGTGACGTATTTCATACATATATTTCATACATTTCTTTAATGTGGTGACATCAATAAAGTATTATTATTATATTATTATTATGTGTAATTCGTGCGCAAAAATATCAAAACGCCCTCAAGTGTTTGACGTCGCACTACCTTATTCCTTCGAGTTAAAATGGTAACACATTTATATAGATGCAACCTCAATTT
The DNA here is from genome assembly GCA_963924545.1 of Pogonocherus hispidulus. Lineage (NCBI taxonomy): Eukaryota > Metazoa > Arthropoda > Insecta > Coleoptera > Cerambycidae > Pogonocherus > Pogonocherus hispidulus. The sequence goes on along the minus strand of OZ004698.1, from coordinate 40,996,172 downwards.
TACATAACTGCGAAAATGATTTTGTTGAAAGGTTTATGAAATGCACCTGACTAAGTTAATTATAACATTCTAGGACTCTGTAATTATTAGATATTAAAAATGTGCTCTCGTTTTACTTTCTGATTTTTTCACCAGACGAACAAAAAATTTAAATTGTTTAGTTTTAATTAAGAGTCTATAATATTTTTTAAGATATTTTTTTGATTAATTAATCTAAATATTAATGAAATTTAACTTAAAATAATAAAGTCATATGGGATGTGACGTGAATATGTAATTTTTTTGACCGACTATCGCAACTTACAGTCAATTATATTAGTTTCAGAATATATTATATTTAATTAAAAATCTATTAATTAATTATACTTATATTATGTCAATTATAAATGTCATATATCTCTGTAAGTTACATTACTGGATGGTTCTGAATACGTATCTTAAGGAATACAGTTCTGATTCACTACGATCAAACATTCGTTATGATTTTTTGAAAAACCATTATTTTCCATTTTCACCAACAATTTTATGGATGAGTCCTCAAGCGTCTTATGTTGGTTATCATATCAATCGATTCGTTAGAGGCCGAATTTTGTATACCCATCGAGCCATTCCCTTTCTAAATAAAACGAAACCATTAATCTTTTATTTGGAAGGAATAGTTTTAATTCTTTAACGCAATAATTAAAAAATGTAAGGGCCTAATTGAATTTGATAACATCCACTGACATTTATGTGACGTGTACGATAAATGAACAAAAAATGAGTATGTAGATAAAAAATTGTACAATTTAAATCAAAAACATTGAAGATGAATTTTCTGTTCGAAACGTCGGAATATGATTTATTCTTGGGTTGCATGAAGTTAGAGTTAAAGGAGACTTTCAAATTATGGTTGGATGGTTTGAAACTCCAGGTCCGTATTAAAAGAAGTGAAGTTGATGATGGTTCTGGAAAAACGAAACATCACATTAGGAATCTGAATATCCTGACCAATATAGGACAGAAGTTGTTTCGAGAAAGCGCTCTTTATTTTTCAATATCTGCTCAGATATGGCTGCAAAAAAATAAAACAATTTTCCAAAATTTGGTTTTTTTCTAATATTGCAAAATCTAATCAAGTTAGTTTTGATTTTTTTGGATCATTATGTTGGTCTCCTGATTACGCAACTTTAACAATCTGTAAGCTTCTTCGTATCTCTTACAGTTTCCGAGATCCCAATGGTGAGAAGCGAGTTTATAAAAACTTGTATATTGGTTCTTCTTTTACAACTTTTTAATTGGAACTGATTGGTAGTTACTGTCATTTTACTACTACGTACCATTTTATAAATGGCATGTTTAATGTTGAAACTGCAACAACAATCAGCTACAATTTAAAAATGATTTAAAATAACAACAAATGTATATTATACTATGAGGACAAAAGAGCTTATATGTAATAACTTCGGCCAAAATAAAAATGTTCGTATGATTAAGTAAAAGAAATATCTACAAAAAAAAATTAAATAAAATTGTATGTAGGCGGCGAACATGAAACTCGTAAAGATTTATTTTTACTTCTCGCTCTTAAGAATATTACGGCGAGACATTGTTACACCTGTTAAGCTGCAAATAAATTTCTGCTTACGTAATATAAATTCATATTTAAAAGACCTCATGCACTGTTCTTTCGTGTTTAATTAACTCTATAAAATACTTTCAAAATGCTGCGTAAAAATAACCATCAATATTCGTAGCGAAATATTTAACTCTAAATATGCAAGTCATAAGGCTTCCTTGAGGCTACCGGAAAAAAATACATTGGAGTAACGCGAATTAAAATATAAATCTTAGATGAATAAACGAATCTACAAGTGTATCCCTATATAATGCTCAAGATAATATTAGGCGGACATATTTTAGTGGTATTATAGAAGAGACGTTGTATTACATACGCCCGTGAAGATAAAATTGTAGATATGTTAGTTATTGGCGATTCAGATTACCGATGAGGGCGCTGCAAATTGAAAACAAATATGGAGGAAGACCAGTAAAAATTTTGCATTTCATATCACATCATCTAGCAATTTAGCATTCAACTGCCATAAATATAGTGACTTCATGTGTTAGTTAGGGTGAAATAAAGGAAAAAAAGAGTGGTAAAAGCAGTCATACGTCCTATAAGTGCTTCATTGCTAATTATATGATTTTATGGGTTGAAACATGTACCCTCGTTTTTGTTTGCTTACATTTTGGGCTAAAATAAATGTGATAAACAGTATGGTGATACCATATTAGTACTTGTTTTTTATTAAATAATGTTTTAATTAAAAGATATTCTGTTATTATAAGACTAATAATAGAAAAGTATAGACAAACTGCAACAAAGTGGTTATATTGTGTAAATAAACGTGTTCCCTGTTATTAAATTGTTACATGCCTTTTGGAGAAATTAGTGAGAAACAGTTTCTTATAGTATGGCCAAACTTCTACCTATCTTCAAACTTAAACACTTCTATTGACACATTTTGTGGAATAACACCTGTAAACACGGCAGTTTCTGTTGTGCTGATTTCTTTTGAATGACATTTTAAAATGTAAAAATAAAGACGTACAAATACTAACCACGTCGTTTTTAACTTTGTAATACCAAAAAATCACAAGCACTACTAAATTATTATGTTAAACAAACTCAAATACATGTTATTTATCATTGTATCAGCAATAAGCCTCCAAAAATTACTTTTTAAGTAGGTTCAAATATTTTCATTCAGACGGCGCATTCATTTTTGGAATTGCCAATAGACTACTAGCCAGTATTACATAGTTGGACTCCAGCTACTCGTAGAACTTAATAATAGTGAGACTAATAGTAGCGGTCTCCTCATGATAAACCATCGAGTGGCATTCCAGCATCAGAGCTCGTAACTGTAAGTCCCTCGTATTTTCGATAATCCCCCTGTGCTTGTACAGGGTGTAATATTAATGCGTCATTATTCCATAGCGTCATTATCGGTGAAGATAGAAAACACATTTTCATACCAAAGTTATTTTTATTTACTCCTGCATTACCTAAAATATTGGGTAATATACAGGGTGTTCACATTATTCTGTACAGCAACCATGGGCGTCGCCTCCATAATCTCTAGAATGGCAAAATTTTAAAAATACCCTGTATCTCAAAACCTAAACACAGTAGACCCGATCACCATTCATTAAGCCGAACTAAAAAAAAAAAAAATTGTTCCAGGATGCGTAAGCGGTTTTCTTGTGCATCTTATAGTTTCCGAGATTTCCATCTAGGTATATGTAGGTAAGTCAAACGGCTACGAGAAATAACGATAATAGAAGATAATAGATGTAGTGGACAAGTTAGGCAACCAGAAGAATGGAATATTATGAATACTCGAACAAGGTAGAAGGCTGTTAATAGTTAAATCGCATTAAACAGGCAGATAGTTGGAAGAGAAGCCAATGTCCTGCCAAATTCTGAGCAGAATATTATGGAGAGACAATTGATACATGTTTTATAATTCACAGACGTTCTGGTGGTTAAATATACTTGTTACACAAACAAAAACTTCATTTAAGTAAGTATGATGATTCATAATATCTATATTGAACTTTTAAAACTGTCACTTATTAGCGCAGGATTAATAGCATTTTATTGGCATTATATCGACAATTACTGCGTTAGAAAATACGTTATTAGAGTGTAAAAGGCATTATGAGGAGAACGTGGGCGGAAGTTGCTAATAAGCTGATATACACTCAACTATTATCCTATTTGAACAAACTCATTAAATATTTATTAGATAAAGGCATTTTACTCGCATTTTAGAAATATATTCAGTATTAATTATAATGAAAGAAGTGGAGTAATTTCCATTTTATACTAGCATAACTTGATACAGAGATAATAGATGTCATGGGAAAGCATAAATTGTTTTGATGAAATTAATTTATATTTGATTGCTCTTACATTCAGAATCTTTAGTTAAACCTGTAAATTGATAGATATATTGTACTCGTTTAATAGTTTCAATTCTATTCAAGCGATTTGGGAAAAGAAAATAATTTAAAAAAGTAACAGCAAATTTTTATTGAAACTGGTATTTATCTGGCATAGAAAATAGTCGTGGATGACTTATTAGTGCTTGAGAGGTGAAGCAGAAAAGCAACTAAGTGCTATACAAACAAGTATACTACCTATTTCATGGCCCTAATTTTAATGATTTTAACTTACAATATCAGTAGATAAATAATATCGAGAAAAGTACATTTAAAATCTTCTTTAATTATTTTACTAGTAAATTGACAAGCCAGACAAGTAAATAGACAATAGATTTTATATTTATGCATACTGTTTGATATAATCCCATCCCATCCCATCTCAAGCGATACCATTTGACGTGGTACGAATCGCCACTTGCCTAATTTTCATCATGTCATATACCCTAGCGTGATGTCTTTCAACAGTTTGTACGCAAAAGTGGAATCATACGCATAAAATGGCAGCAGAAAGTTGTGACTCCTGTTAATGAGCTGGTTCACAAGCATGAACATTTCTATAATATGAGAAGCAAGCACTATAGAAACCAGAATATATGAGACGAAGCCCGAGAAGAAAATGCTCAGCAAATGGGTACTATGATTGACTGTACCCAATATCTTCTTCTTTTTCTCTCTTCTGAAACTAATAAATCTGCTGCACGTTCATTTCTTGATCGCTCATCAGAGGAACTACTAGTCGCCATGATTTCGAAATTGAATCATACTATCGATATGAACGCCAAGCAACGACGGCCGCGGTTAGTAGGTAGCTACTTGGTGGGCGACCATTTAGGGAAGACCCGCGGAGCCTGCCCTCATCTTCTAATGGCCCGAACGTCCATGAATTCACAGAAGCTATGAAAATTTAGGCGATTTTTACATAAAAATGATGCTATAATATGAAAAACAGGTTCTATAGAAACCAAAATATATGAAATATGAAGCCTGGGAAGAAATTGTTCAGGAAATGGGCACTATTATTGGGTGCACCCAATATTTTCTTCTTTTTCTCTCTTCTAACACGAATAAATCTGTTACAAGTTCTATTTCTTGATCGCTCATCAGAGGAACTACTAGTCGCCATGATTTCGAAATTGAAACTTTTTTGTTTGAAAAGTAACGTGACGTGGTATCGGATGGCGTCGGGACAGCGCACATAAAGTACATCTGACGCATCATGTCGGATGACGTAAAGTCGTTTTGAAATAGTAAATTAATCAAATATACCCAGGACAACCGTGGTAGCGACTTCGCGTTCAATCGATATGAAAGCTAAGCAAGGTTCGTCGCCTGGCTGCCTGTCCATATCTCCTAGTGGCCTGTACGTCGATGAATTAACAGAAGCGTTGCATGCAAGCTTAAACGAGGTTTGTGTGGAAGATGTACCATCTATTGGGCAGGATGAAAAGCCGAAGATCCCTTGTCTATGAAATGATAGGCAAGTAAAAATCCTACCCTGCTAAAAAAGCGGGGTTAGGAAAAATCTCCAGGTTGGAGAGGTTGCTCGTCATCTGGCACCGGAAGTTGGCTACCGAAAGTTAAACACCTGAAATGAAAAAATATATACATTATCCTGTTCCAATATAAGTAATAAATATTTTAATATGCCTAAAATTCGTCGGTAGACGGGGTATAAACAGAGTTTGGGATTTCTTGGATATAAAGTGGATATTAGAAGCGGATGGTTCTTTATGAAACATCGAGAAATAATTGTTTTGAAAAAAACATAGATCTCATTTAGATGTTTCAGGAAATATATAGAAAAACTCTATATACTAGTATTTCGGCATATTAGGCCTTTTTCAATAGAGTAAATGTCTATTACTGACTTCGTCTCTAGTAATAAACATTTATTCTATTGAAAAAGGCCTAATAAGCCGAAATACTAGTATATAGAGTTTTTCTATATATTTCCTGAAACATCTAAATGAGATCTATGTTTTTTCAAAACAATTATTTCTTGGACTTGATAGTTCTAATAAAATAAATGCTTTAGGTGTAGGTATAAGAAAAGTTTTCCCAATGGTTTTGAATTACGTTTGAAACGTTTTAAACGGTTTGAAACGTTTGTTATTTATAGCTCCACATTTTTCAACTGTTTGACATTTAATTTGAATTGATATTCAATGTTATCAATAAAATGGTAAGATTCCACCAGAAGTATATTTTGCTTGTTCAAAATGTGGCAAAAATTTGACTGTAATCATTTGAATTTCATTTAGTGTGGAACGAAGCTTAGTTAAATTCAACAAAAGCATAGGTAAACTACTCAATATGACACTTTTATGGCAACATGTAACAGTGACGGGACAGTATGAATTCCTTGTATGCTATAGAAGATGTTGTCTACTTCAAAGCTACGGCGGACCTCAAACTATTTGTCACTTAAATATTTGGCCCACGAGCAATTCTAACATTATTTATTATTGATTTATTTATAATTTTTTTTCTTATTTATTTCTCAAAATTTAATAGAGCAAACGTAGTAAATTTTGTTCCACTACACATTACTACAAGACAAACGTCATTATTTTAAATCTTTTCATTAATTACTACCAATAGATTATGACCAACCATGATAATATAAACATTTAAAAAACATTTTGAACAATTAGTTGAATTAGCAACATCATGCATTTAAACTTCTGAAAATATTTGAAGTATGAACAGATAATAAATTAAAATCATGTAAGTATGTACACAAAGCTACTAACTTTGATGCGTACCTACGTAATTCAGCAATACTCCTGAATCTGTAATATCCACTTTGCAAAAATGTATATGTTACATAAACTATCTACTTAATTGTTGGGTTAATATCTAAATTTGTGTAAAATAATATCTCCTACTTATATGGACTTAATTGGTACTTTTATATTTACGACATACACTTATTTATCCCCTTATAGAAACCGCTTTAATTTTTTACCGAAGATGAAACATAAAAAAATACTCTTCAGAAGAGTAATTCAAAATAAATTATTTTTATATTACATACTTAAAGAATATTTTTATATCCATTAAAGCCATTAAGCTGTTTTATTCATATCTGCTTTTAGGTAGATACACTACGTATAATTCAATTCAAGTGCCTTCAGACACATAATCTTGCGTAAGCAGTTGTGTAACATGCTCTTAAAAAATAATAAAAAAGCCTTATAGGTTGGGTGCATCGTACATCATCGCCTGTGTTTCTCACAAGCTGACTCATTTTGAACTTTACCCGATAAAAATAAATTACTATAACCAGACAGATTTCTCACTTCTTGCATTATTTTCAGGTGACCTTTAATAAATATGTTTCGGAGCCTTAAATCTTTATCCACCGGCGCAATAATCATGAAATGCACACGAATGTGCGGCACTAACGATCAGGTTATCCGTGAATGAATGAAACGAGCATCGCACTTTTGCTCGGCCGCCTACGATCCTTAAACGTATCCATGTATTGAAATATTTTATACGCCCTTTGCCCATCATACAAACAATTCTACATGGTAAAACGTGGTTTTCAGTTGTTCAGTCATTATGTAGATCACTAGAAGAGTTAGCTTTTTGTTGCTAGGGTAAAGTGGGAATATTTAGTTTTACCTTTCCTTTTTACTATCGTAATTTTTGTTTGCTCCAATGTCTACTTCTTCTAAACGTTGTCATATGTTCTCTATAAATAATAAATAAAGTTTTAGATTTTTAGTATTGGAAATATTTAAGACAGCAGCATATAGTATATTCTTAATATTATTTATTATTGGCTGATTTAACTGTTTACGTCTTTCTTTATACAGGAATTAAGCCAAAAAGTTAACTGAGAGATAAATTATTAATGGAATTAAATATTATGGTTCAAGCAAGTTTTGTATTTCCTCGTTACCTTTAATCCTAGGTATGCAAAGAAATAACCTTATTATTTTTAAGATATGTCGCAAACAACTACTTTGCATGCAGTATGCACCGCCCAACATAATTTCCCTTAGCTCACAAAGCTGAGGGAAATGTCAGCGAATCATTGAGATGCACAAATCAGTGGGATGCACGATAAACCTAGCTGTGATCGCAGTGCATTGGGACTCGTGTAGAGAAGCCGACTCACATAAAGAAGAAGAAGTGCTGAAGATTATACTGTCAGTAATCTAATTGTATATTATGAGAAGTTCTGTGTGGTACACTTCAAGGTAAAGAATATTGATATAACATAAAGTTTGTTTCCAACATTATACAGTGCTTTCGAAAAGTAACGAATAAATTCATTATTTTAGAAATTGAGAAATTTTCGAAAAAATCCCCTGACACGTCGATTTTGTTTTTAAAAAAGGCACTTTTTGACATACGACCCATATTTGTGACGTCATCGTTGTTCGAGATATGACGTCATCGACAATTTTTTTAAATTTTGACCACGCCATTTGAAAGAGCGTATCATTCTACATACGCATCATGAAAAATTATGGTGTTACATATCAAAAAATTCAAGAAAATAATGTTTGAAGATCTCAAAATTTAATTTTCACAATACTGACAATGATAATGATTATGTAAAAAATCGACTAAATTAAATGTTCAAATTGTGCACCGTTGGCTGCCAAGACGATTAATAAATTCTTTTTGGACATTATCTATATCTTCAGGAGGTATACGATGTATCTCGTGACGAATTCTTGCTTTTAAATTTTCTATATTAACCGGTCTAGTAACTTATACTTTGCTTTTTAAGTATCCCCACAAGAAATAATCTTCGGGTGTCAAATCAGGCGATTTGGCTGGCCACTCAATCGGCCCCCTTCTCCCTATCCAACGATTCGGGAACAGCTCATCTAAATAAACACGGACAGGTGCTGCATAATGGGGAGGTGAATCTATATCTGGATATAAAGTTATTAGTGCAGGAATGAGGTCGTCTCGAAGAAAATCCAAATGTCTTTTACCAGTTAGGTTGACGTCAAAGAAATAGGGACCCAGAATTCTTCCGTCGACTATGCCGCACCACACATTTACTTTCTGGGGACTTTGAGTGTGATACTCCATCATCCATCGGGGATTCTCGGTAGCCCAATAACGGCAGTTTTGCCTATTGACATGGCCGTTCAAAACAGATTTTGCTCGCAGAATTGATTTCGCCGATCAAAGTCGTCTTCAGATAGCTCATGAACAAGGCATACCTTATAAGGATGATACTTTGCTTTTTTTATAATTTTGTGAACTGTGTACGCTGCCATATTGAAATCAGAAGCCAATTGGCTAAGTGTTGAGTGATGATTTTTTTGTATTGCCAACAAAACATTAACCTCATCATCTATTGATTTTGACGGTCGACCAGATTTAGGAAGATCACGAACATGTCCAAAGTTACGGTATTTAGACTCAATATTACTTACCATGCTTTGGCTAATGGGATATCGATCAGGATGAGTTTCATTGAACATTTCAACTACTTCTCTTGGGGTGCACAACCTGTCTCCAAATCCGATCATGCAAAGAATTTCAATTCGTTCTCGTTCAGTTAATTTAACCATTTTTTTTATAAAATGACAAAGTTACTACCTACTCAATAAACACTTCAAACGCAGTGCTTTTGCCAAACAAAACATAAGAACTAAAGAAATAACTCAAAAAAAAAAAAAATTTAATAAAGTAAGATTTCAAGTTTTTATCTGACAGCAATAAAAAACATTCTCGGTCGCTGCTAAGACTACTGTCAGGCAACCATGGTTTTTCATGACGCGTATGTAGAATGATACGCTCTAATGGCGTGGTCAAAATTGGAGGTTGCTATTTAAAAAAATTGTCGATGACGTCATATCTCGAACAACGATGACGTCACAAATATGGGTCGTATGTCAAAAAGTGCCTTTTTTAAAAACAAAATTGACGTGTCAGGGGATTTTTTCGAAAACTTCTCAATTTCTAAAATAATAATGAATTTATTCGTTACTTTTCGAAAGCACTGTATAAGTTTAACATAAATGCTGACACTGATAACTAAAAGCAGTATTATTTGTTTTCGTAGCAAATTTTTTTATTAAAAGTGAAACATCCTGTATTTGGCATAAAAGTCTGCACAATAGTGTTTCTCGCTCCTGCCTGATTCCTCAATATTAGAAATCAAAAATATCTAGTTCTACACCTTATAATACACTTGTTCATTATAATAAGTTACTAATATTAGAAGCTTTAGCCTTTGTACAATTTACTGCAGATTATTAGTAGCAATACACAATGTAACCTTTTATCACTTTTGCGACATTTACGAATATTACAAAACACTCACTTGTATATTAAATTTGTTACTTTACTTCTGCAGATTTAATGTGTTAATCAAGTATTAAAACTAACGATTACCTTCAACTGACTAAAGAACTTTAATCTACCGATTGAAAATTTAGAGCTTGATAAAACTCAACTAATAAAGAAAAACTGACGCTAATCTCCCCTACTCGTCAAATTTCGTAGCCGCACAACTGAAGGTTAGAGACGTAAAGAAGGCTTAATATAAACTACTCCAGATACGTCATGTCGCGAAAGACATATGGACTTATTATATTGTGTAAATCCGCAGATGTAATGTTTGCAGAGGAAGACGGTAAAAATTACAAGCGACCGTAATGATGGTTTTAATAATTCATAACCTCCTATCAAGCGGTGTCTTGTCAGAAACAAAGGTAAGTATGTAGTTAAGGAGATTTTTTTCTCTACCGAGGCAATAAAGTGAGCTGTCGCTGGACTCGTTGGTGTGTTGTTAAGGCAGGATCAAAATTATATATTTATTTAGTGTACTTACGCGGTACTACCAGAAAAAACCCATATACGGGTTGTCTATAATTACCTGTTACACTACGATATACAAGGTGGGATACTAATATAAACCAAAGTTTCATGAATAACCCACCTTTGACGAGATAGAAGGTATTAGTGAAGATGAAATACTTAACCAAGCTTTTCGATTCGCCTTGTTACATACTTAGGTTTAAATTCTTATTTGTTAATACATTTAAATCCTTTTTTAGGAAATGATTTAAATTTATTTACAAATAAAGGCTTCATCTATAGTATTTGTAAGATTTATTTTCGTAATGAAATAAATTTGTGATAGTATTGGATAGGATATTTCTAGTAGGTAGTTAAAAATTAGTAGTAGTGGTAAAAATTGCATTAGCCATAGCTAAATTAGTAAAAAAAGTTCGAGTTTCAATATTCATTATATGAGAGATTAATCATAATTCAGTTAACATAATTAAGTCTCCAAATTTCTGCTTTTCCATTCTCTAAACAATTTTGAAATTTAATTTATTTTGGACTTTATATATACTGAACAGCAAATCAAGCACAACACCTATTTTTAGTTTGAAGGAGGTGCCGAAAACAACTACTCCACGGTAAATGTGCCTCGACTGTCATTGAATTACATCGGGATCTCCATAGGAGTCGCCACATCGTTCATCGAGACCAATTTGACAGTAATTATCAGACAGGTAGTAGCAAAGTCCCAAAGAGGGCACTACGGTGTGTTTCTCACCGCTACCAACCTATTTATAGGTTGAAAAAATTTTGTTTTTTTTTTATATATTTAAACTCCTGGAAGATGGTACTGGTTTAGAAAATCTTCAATTTTTTTTTTAATTTGAAGCAATTGAAAAGATAATCCCGTTATGTTTTTTGTTGAACTTTAAATAGGTTTCTGGATTTTTTCAAAAATTATGGAAATGTTATTACACTTTTTTTTGACAGCCCGGTGTATTCTATATATGTACGTTTTAGACTCGTTTCTATATCGCTTTCAGTTTCAGATATAAGGGTGTTTCTGAAACACTGCAAAGTGACTAAAATTTAACACTGCCATATATACTGTTCCTCAACCTATTTTATCGTGGTAGTTAGAGGGCGCAAACAGCGCGCTCTAGCTATCAGAATAAAATAAGTTGAGGAACAGTATATATTGGAGATTATTCAGTAAGAAAAGCTCTTTCAAACGAGCCCTAGTTTGTTTAATTCTGTTAACCCAAACCGGAGTTATCCTTATTTGAATAAAATAAAGTTTAACCTTCCCCCACCACTTTATTTTCAAAGATAGAGCAAAGTGCGTTACAGAAAAGAGATTGCAAATTTTACAAAGATTACAATGCCACTATTTAAAATACCTCTTAACTCAGCATATTTTTGAGAAAAATCCCATTTTCTGATTGGTCATAGCAATTGCGGCCCTTAGCGTTCATCCTACGAACTTGAAAATAATTTTCAGCGATTTCTCTTGTCCGATTTACTTATCACTATTTTTTCCAAAGTTATACGATAAGTAGTTTCTAAGATACAACCGGCGTCCATTCTTAGTTGGCCACCAGGTACATTAATAGGCATATAAGTTTAAAAAAAGCTATAGTTTCGACTTCGACAAAAATTCTTTCATTCAAATCATAGAGCTCCAGTAATAACGTGAGTGTTAATGATGACGCGTGACCGACAACCCTAGAGTATTCTACCCGATAAGAAGAAAATTGTGATGGACTAAAATGTCTGTCTGTCTAAATGTCCATGAATTTTTAATTATTCTTATCGGATACAGCTAGGTACAGTTGCTAATTAAGATTATCTCATTGTCTAGAGTCAGTTGCTGTTACCAGCATTACAACAATTAAGTTTAAGTATCGTGAAATGGCGGGCCCACAAAATTTTAAGAAAAAAAATTGTTAAAAAGATATTGCAAAGTAATAGAACTAATCCTATTGGCATAGCAAACCATAAAAAATATTGAATCTTTTGTTCAGTTTTTGCACTTTAAAAGGACCATTCACATGACCTTCATCAAATAATTTGCTTTAGAAGAAATCAACGATATCTCTGTATTGTTTTCTGTTTAAAATTTGTACGGAATTACACAAGCAAATATATACTTATATACTATGCGGATATGTATTGGGTATTACTTTGCAAATCTACAGATTTTACAGGGTAGCCCAATAGTGCGTGGGTGGAGCATAATTTCGTTGGTATTATCACTAAGCAAATACATTTAGGTATAGTCAGAGCACCTACTTAAGACACCTATTTTCAAAAATTATTTTTGTCACAAAAATATATATTTTTTTAAATATAAGACCCTATATATTTTTATACACTTTAATTCACCTTGCTCTGGGAAAAACACCAGTATTAGGTTTTTTAACATTGCATACAGTGTTGCTATTTTATTGACGTTTTGCAAAATCTCATGAATCCCATGTATTTGTGAAAATCCTTTTAGCGCTGCAGATTGTCAAGATTATGAACTGAAATTTTCTACAAGTGTAGGTACTTAGACAAAATCTAGCTCTATCTATACATATGACTAGAAGTCAGATATTCTATAAACGGTGTTAGCAAAACGTTAACCAACTTTATGATGTCTAGAGGATCAAATCTTGATTTTTTTGTATTTAGTCAATTTATTCAGCCAATTCTATTTAGTTTCCCTTAATCAAGTCCTGTACCTTTTCTGTAACTTTTCTGGTTTTCGAGTTATTTGACGTTTTTGCAACTGCAGTGAAATAATAATAACCAGTGTTATTTTTGCTGCTCGCGACTGTTTACACACTTCCAATGCGTTAAGTTGTAAATGTATAATTAATTATATATGTATAATTAATTAATTATATTTATATAATAAATATTAATATTAATATAATTAATAATAATATTTGGGTTTTTCTATTCATTCCTATTTGCTTTTGTTCTGTTTTGTGCTTTCTTTTACTGCTTCGTTTTGTATTTTTCATTAGATTTAAACAGTAATAAGTATATACCTAATATATTTCAGTGGAAAATGATTTGTTATTACTAGTTAGTTTACTTTAGTCAATCACCTTTTAAATATTGCTTATTTTGTTCTGTTTCATTATTTTTGTAAATTTGTCCTATTATTGGATATTTGTAACTGTTGGGCAATAAATCTATTATTATTATTATTATTATTATTATTATTAATATTATTATTATTATTATTTTACCATCTGTAGGACATTTTATCAGTTGCATTAATATAACTTATTGATCGGTTCACAATCGGATGGGCATAGAATGTACCTCGTCTAGTTTTCTATTTAAGCGGACCTGTTTCGTTAAGGTATGTGAATTACACAATGTTTTTTGTGGTATAAAGTATTGCGCCGGATCAATTTGCGCGTTTCATAAATTTCTCAGTTGCAGTTTACAGTTTATTACATACTTAGTCTGCAGCTCAACATAGATCGAATAAATTCTACTGTGACGGATTTTAACAGGTTGGCTTTTCAAATAGGAATGCGTATATGCATCATTCAAATGACTGTTATCTACTCATTCTGAAATATCTTCGTTATTTTCAATTTAAATGCAAACATACCATATTTTCTCCCTTTTACTTTAACTTAAGTTTTGCGTTAATTTCGTTAATTTTGTTAACACTGACGTGGGACACGTAATCTTTTGCACAGCGGAGTATCAGAGATTTTTATGTGTGATATTTTGAGAGTGGCGTATTTGATATTTATTCTCATTTTAAAACTTTGGATATATCGCTCGGTAAGCATAGGATATAATAGTTGTATGCTTATAAATAAAATTTATTTTCACCCATAGTTTTCACAAAAAAAGTAATTTGTTAAAACTAGATTTGCTCCTAATTTCGGATACTAAAATGTACCCAATTTCAGATATCGGAGATTACGAAATCTAAAACTTTTTAATTATAAAAATTTATTACATAGAGAAAGATGCTCAATGTACGTGGCAAAAGCAAACAGTGGAATTCCGTTAACATGCAACGGACAATAGATACTGTTAGAAATAAAAGAAATAATTTCAGATACCCTATGAAATTAGAATACCATTTTTTAACTGGCGAATTCGCCATTTTTTAGTTTTTATTTTTAATTTTCCATATCTACTTAAATTTTCTTACTCAATCCAAAAATTATTTAAAGATATATTACAATAAATCAGATCATACAAAATTTTGTTAAATAATGTTTAATTACGTATTATAGGTATGGCTCATTTAGAAAACTTATCCGAAATTAGGCTACTTTCCTCTATTGTTCCAGCATGATAATCTATTCCAATTAGGGTATCAACTCTTTATATTTAAGTACTGGCCATACAGTTGGAATCAGATCATATAATTAGATAATAAATATTCAAAATGACTTGCATTGTTATTTAAACATACATTTATCCACTTAGAAATATGTTGAAAGGCCACGTTTAATATATTTGGCCTATTTCTCGTAGAACTAGTTCTACACTATTTCTTAATTCTTCCACATTCCCGTAAATTGTCCCATACACCTTGTCTTTTATATGTATTTATATTATTATTTACCCCATAAAAAATAATCAAGGGATTCAGATCTGGCGATCTAGCTGGCCACAAAGTGGTGTCCCTAGTACCAATCCACGTTTGTGGAAATTTATCATTTAGATAATCTTGGACTGTTCCAGAATTATATTCCATCACGCTGGAACAAAAAAATTATCATAGATTCCATTCGTTAATGCATTCAATATACATTTTGTATTTTCTAGGATATGTACATACATGATATGTGTTTAATAATATTTTGTTTCCACGCGGCCAATAGTTATAAAATATACATGATTTGTTGATTTCTCCCCATTTTCATAATTATAATATAGCATATAATGCATCGTTGCAAATAGACTAAAACGCTTCATCTGACGACATTCCAGTATAATAAGAATAAGAAATAAAAAAGTTGACTACTGCACCTCAAACTCTAGAGTGCTTAAAAAAACCAACAAAATTTTTTGACTCGTCATTATCAATAATGTGCAAATTTCAAATTTGAAGTTTCTATCTTCCTTTATAGTGGAGATATTTAGCATTTTGTAAATCGTGAGTTTTCGTTTTTTCCCGAATAACTCACGAACGAGTACATACATGACAGATAACGCACCGCCATTTGTTTCAGCACAAAATCAGCACCCTGTATCTCTTACTGTTTCCAATCGTATCTGCTGTATCAATCAAGGTAGTATTTTTAGTATCGTTTATAATTATCGCTCTGTTACAGATCTTTTACTGTTCGTACAGTGTCGGCAACTTATTTTAATTTTTTTTTTATGGAATTAAACTGGGTTAAACAGTGTAAAGCACAATTAAAATATTCTGTTTTTATCTTAATTTTTGCATTCTATTTAAATTTAGAGTCACTTTTTATTAACATCATATACAGTGGTTTAACGTAACTACAATTTTTCTTTCAAATTTAACTTTAAACCAACTTTATTCTTACTTCCAGTACCTTAAGTACTTCCAGTAAATTTTTGATCACATGACCTCATGTTTGTTTTAATAGAACCATTATAACTTGGTTTCACCCAGGAATTTTATTTCATATACATTTTATTTTCACTAGTCACTTGTAACTTTCTTAATTTCAATTACTGGCCTTTTGTTACCTTTTGTATGTATGACCTCCTGAAGACCCGCAACAACTATTGAGTCTACTACCCTTACTACCCTTCGAGCTACATCTGCCTACTACTTCAAACAAATCGACACTGAAGTCTCGCTACCAGTACTTGAGACCCAGTTTCCGTATAGTACTCTATACCTCTAGCTAGACGGTTATAACAACGGAACTACTACTCCTGGAGGATATTCTAAGGACCTCCCTCTGGACTTCACGTAACAGCGATCGGAGCCACTAAAGGTAGCCACTAAGCCAGTAGGGTTCAAAATATTGTAAAAAGTCCAGTCTTGTAATTTTAAATCAGTTTTTTTTGCATTGCATTCTTGCATTCTTAACTTTGAATATTTTTTTTACAAATTCAAATTCAATCTGTTAATTAATATGTGTATCAAGTTTTTTTGTATTCATTTATTTCTGACCTCACCTGTATTTAGGAAAAGTAGGTTAAATAGTTTTGAATTTTCACAGTGCTCTCTCCGATTCTATCCTGACAACTGAGCTATCGGAGCTACTTTGTAATCAATCTTTGTTTGGCGATAGCCAAAGTCAACTTGGTTCACTATAACATATTGGTTAGAACATAGAGAAACGGAGCGAGTTCTACTTTTCATAGAGACACCCAGTATTGCATCTTACTTAGAAGTGTTACTTAATTTTTTTTTATATTTCTTTCAAAACCTCTGATTACGTAAATCATACTATATAGAGAAAAGTTAAAAATCTATTTTTAATCTTAAAAAGGAAAGCAGACCTATTAGTATACGGGAAATTTAAGTAGGTATTCTAATTTCTTCTCTTAATGTATAATTAACTTTTTTCAATAAAAAAATCACTTGTTTGTTGCAATCAAGCAATCAGAATCACTGTCAAGTGGCGATCACAGAGACCTATAATTAAATTAGTGTTCCTAGCTATTAACTAAAACGGAATAATTATTATTTATTTTGTTCTAGCCCAAAATGTTTTGAAAGCGGATAATTTAAGTAATCTTGCGTGTAAACATTTTTTTAAGTTGAAGGTCTTGAATAGTAGATCAGGACATTAGTAAAGGCGCATGAAATGCAAGAAAAAGCATGATCCGGGTAGAACAAAGTGGTGTGATTGAGTAGATTTTAGTAATTCTGAATTTCCGATGATTAACTGAACGAATTCTTCGAAATGAATAAAGCTATGAAAAACTTCTTGGTAATTTACAGATATTTATTGAATTATGGTTCCAAATGTGTATCGTATTAAGTATTCTAAATATTACATCAAATAATGATTAACTTGTTTGACTTATTCCAGCTAATATTCTTTACCAGTTTTATAGTTTATCCTTAATCACGGAAACAAAGACTATAGAATGGAGAAAGCATATTACAATTCATACGATTTCTGTGACTACAACATAGTGTTTCGGTCCAGTGAGGAGTTTGCGCAGTGAGCAAATGGTTGTATAAGTTACTTATAAACAAGCAAGTTACATATAAAGTCAGCTACTTAATAAATTGCAAACAACTTACATATGAACTGCAAACAAGTTACATATAAACTACATGGTTTGTTTTTCTTTTCTTAAAGTAAAAGTTAAAGAGTGGTTTATGAAGAATCTCTGTGTACTATTGAGCTCTCATAAATATCGTGTCACTTCATGGTGTATCGTCCGAAGTTCCAAGAAAAATACCGACATCCGTCATCAAACGGGAACTGCACGAATTCCGTACCGGACCGAATCCTTCATTCCCCCTCTTCAAAATATCACAATACTTGTACTGTGCGTTTCAAGAAGTTGTATCCCGGATTGGAATGTTCGGATTGTCAGGATTCGCTGGTAAATCCTGTGCGAGACTGGCACGCGCGCTTAAATCACACCACCTCAATTTGTAGCGGTCCGTAACCGAGATGTGCTAGTGCATTGAATTTAACTAATAACATGACGACGCTCCATACGTTGGAGATATATACTGACATTCCAATCCGGGATACAACTTCGTGAAACGCACAGTATAAGACTTTTCCGTTCTATGGTCTTTATTTCTGTGTGCTTAACGCTGCAAATAGATGTTTCCGCTACATATTTTCAAAATAAGAATTTTAAGTACCTTTCTCAAAAGGATGTAGGCTTTGATCTAAATCGTTCCTGGGCGCTAATGCGATCAACAGAATAATAATATGCTGCTTCGCCACCAAGCGACTCTGAGTTTTGAAATAATCCTTGTGATTAGAATGAGGGAAGAAAAATTGTCTTGAGAAGCTCCAGTACAATTTTGATTTTGAGAAGCAATAAGTTGGTAGATGAACTCAGAGCAGGCAAGCCTATTGACCTGAATTAAAATATGAAATGTGACATATCGGTGAAACGCAAGTTTTGGAATTTTAAAGAATTCAAAAATATACATGGTACAAACTATAAATCATGGCAAACACCCCTAATAATGGACGAATGGCCAATGGATCAATTATACGTCAGGAATTGTAATTTAAAATAATTTTTAGTCCTAATATATTTTATATCTGCAGGAACTTCACATTCAGGAAACTAAGAGGATATAAGCTGGTATTCATGAACCAATTTGTATTTCAAGTACCCCTTTATTTTTATCATTTTATTACGATCACTTTCTTTTCTAGCCACTTGCCTACACGTTTATTGGTTATTCAAAATCTGCAGCCCTGTATCATAAACGTTGCGTGAATCTTATTTAAGGTTAATTCGTCCATAAAAATTTTACAAGGTGTACCTTGCATACTCTAACCAAAGGAATATATATATATATATGTAAGCCTGCGGATAAAACAGTCGAGTAGGTACACACTTTCACCATCATGGGCTCTCCGTTTAGGTTATTTATAACAGAAATAGTGGCACGCGCTCGCAAGAAAGGACTAATTATTTTTAATAGTCCTTATGTAACTTAAGACCTCTCTCTACGAAATCTATTAGTAAGCTTAAATATCAGTTTAATCGGTACTTTCATTAGAATCCACTGGCATTAGAAAAAGACGATATTGCCAATGCATAATGCGTGCTGTTTACGGTTCATGAGTTTTGTTAAGAAGAGAGATA
The DNA here is from genome assembly GCA_963924545.1 of Pogonocherus hispidulus. Taxonomy (NCBI): domain Eukaryota; kingdom Metazoa; phylum Arthropoda; class Insecta; order Coleoptera; family Cerambycidae; genus Pogonocherus; species Pogonocherus hispidulus. Next base: position 40,976,651 of record OZ004698.1, on the reverse strand, counting down.
CCAATTTATTGTTCCATCGATGTACAATGGGTTGACTAGTTTATTATATTTTCATCTATTGTATAGGCGTAGGTCTTTATTTAGTACCTCTTCAATTAGTTAATGTATTGTATTGCAACACGTATCGATACATTAATTTCCTGGGTAGTGCACAAATTGTTTACCTAAGCATACAAATTTTGCCAATCAGAAATAATATTTTGTTGATAGTTTCAGTAAAAAAAGATTCTCAGTTTGTTCTCGATAGATAAAATGCCAGTTACTGTAATGCTCAGTATTCAAATCTTAGGAGTGATACGAGATATAAAGCCAACATTATAAAAACTAGACTAGGAAATTTAGTGCTTGTCATAACTAGAGGACATACCTACAGTTTTCTTGTCTAAAATTATCTTAGCAGCAAATTGGATAAATTTGCCTATTCTCATCCCAAGCACCCTAGCCACCGTCTAAAAACAACGAGCCGAAGGCTGTATGACTATGGGGGTTTACTCCGACATGCGTAGACCTAGCTGAAGATATTTTTTACTCCTTACACTCTTTGTAAGTCCAACATAGAAACAAGCATGTCCAGTGATATGACCAGAAGTTCAAAGGATGGCACATTTGACTACTGCAAATTTATAGACTACTATACTAATACATTTGTCACAAATGAAGAAAACAACTAGTGTCTTCTATATCACACCGAGGTAGTAATTTTTCTGTGTAGAAGAATTACAGTTGTGGTAGATTGAACTAAGAATGGATCAACCGATAATACCAGGGCGTTTTTCTGCAAGCTGAGATATCACATGCATGGATCTCAGAAATAAAACATATATGAAATACCTACTTGTACCGCTCCAAGGTTGTTTCCAACATTATGTATACACATTTTTTAGCTGTCCAGTACTGATCCACTTCTTTGGCTGTACTGTTAATCGATTGAACGGTTGTAGGCTAAAGAACCAATTTGGGTTCGTTCCCCAGGCAATGTTGATTCATGTGGATTGTTGGTCTGCGTTTTCCCGCTTCCGGGCAGTTCGATTTGGGAGTTGTCTAATTTATGTGGTGCTTTTTTAATTATATGCCTACTCCCCAAGTGGGTTATGTCATAAATAACTACCGCTTAATATCACATGCACAAATCCTCTAAATACAATCTTCTTTCATCATCCTCTAAACCCATATTATGTCTCATGTCTTGGTGAAAGGATCAAAACTTCTGCTACTCAGCTCCATTAAGAGGCTGGACCTGTTGGGTGAAATATAATTTGGTGTGAGCCACAAACAGACCACATGGTCGCAGTGGATGGTTTGATTTTCAGTACATTCGATTTTGACCATAATTTAACAGCAAGAATGCCATAGCCATAAGTTACAGTCACCCGAGAGTGATATCAAAGATATGAGCACTACGGCATCCAGACTTTTAGCATTAGGAGATTTTATGACATATATATTTGCTGTGCTCATTTCATCATCTCTTGATATAAATATGGCAAAATATATCAATTAATTCATCTATAAAATCGTCTATTCGTCTTATTCGTCTATAAAATCCAAATAAATACTAATAAGAGGAAAAATTAAACAGCATTATAAAAACCTTAGTTCACGTTCTGGCTCTTCATCAGAAGTAAACTGAAGTTGGATAATCCGGTACACACGAAGATTGAAAGATGAAATTCATTAATACTGACAATGCAATGCAATTCAGGAAATGGGAAAACAAGAGACAATATTTATTCGCATCTCTATTAGCCTTTTAAGTAATTGATGTGTAACCCAATCATAAGGGTTGATTAATTGATGTGTAATCCTTATAACTTCTATTTACATCTAGATGCTTCCTTTAGAGCCATTTTGTCTTCTAATTACATTTACATTCACATTACAATTTTTACATAAATTCAGTACAGTTACATAAACCCTTGAAATTAAGTAACTTATAAAGGCATGTCTAAAAAACTAAACTGAACTGAATTACGGTGTCATTTAAATTTACAACAGAAGGATTGGTTCAAGTAAAAGATGAAATTAAAAATAACTGACACAGGGTGTCCCAAAAACATACCGACAAACTTTGAGGGGTGGTAGGGGACATGAAAACAAACCTTTTTAATAAAATATAATAAACCTATAATATACATAATATGTCCGCAAATGAGCTGTTTTGGCAGAAAAAAGGAAAAATGGGTTTTTAAGTTTTGTTTATTTCAGGTACACTATTGATGACAATATATGAACTATTGGATTCTCTCCAACAATATCAGTCCACATATTTACAGAAATTGTTTCTGGTGTCATCTAAAGACCACAGCGTGAGGATTTTCATCATGCTTAATGTGGCTGTTTCTACAATTAAAATAACCACCCCTCGTGAAACATGCCTCATCATAAAACAATACTATTCTCCTGAAGTGAGGTTCTAAGTTGTGACCCAAAAATTATTGGCAAAAAGTTAATTGATGTGGATGATCTTCACGATTCTTGTACGCGTTGTGTATGGTAGGGGTAGTGAAATTGTTCATGCATGACACGGTGTACCGTCGACTTGGAGGATCCCCTTTGGTGTGCAATTGCGCGAACACTTGTGGATTGATTTTTCTCCACACAGTGTAGAACTCCTTCTTCGAATTCAACTGTACCAACTGTTGTTGGACGATCACCACCACCAGGATGCTTTAGGTTCCCACTTTCTCTAAGGCGACGATGGATGGAAGCAAAGTTTCCTTTGTGCATACAAACGTGCAGCTTTTTTTCCATTACAATTTGCTGCACCATAAGCAAAGTGCATATCGGTAAGTTCTTGAAATGAGAAATTATCGTCCATTCTAAATACAAATTTTTAATCAAAAATCAATAAAGTTATTGTTCTGATGCCAATTAAATAAGTCACAAATAATACTACGGTCTTAAAATTGGCATCTTATGAATGCTTATAGTGATTTATCCCAACATGAAGGGTGGTTGAAACAAAAAATGTTGAACGAAATACAGTGGTGTCCAAGTAAATCAAGAATTAATTTAGTAGGTATTTGGGTATTATTTTAAATATTTTATTGCTGTAGAACCCAAACGGCTCAATTGCGGACATACGTTTATTAAACGAAAAAGGTTTGTTTTCATGTCCCCTACCACCCCTAAAAGTTTGTCTGTATATTTTTTCGGACACCCTGTATATGAGCAAGAGTTCCTCAATTTAGTTCAAATGAATTAACCACTCTCTAAATGTTGCTGGGTGCTTCAGATTTTTTGCTAGTCGAGGGTAATGATCTATATCCTATTAAAAACTTTTTTTCTTACAATCTAATAGTGCACTTATTAGGTTACATAATTGGTCTAAATATTTGACTACACCACTAATATTAATTTTGGCATTTTTTTGATGATTACTTACTTGTTCATATAATTATATTTGATTAATATCTGCAAACTATTCCATTCATTACTATATTAGTGACTATCTAAACGGCATAAAACGTGTAATTTACTATTTATAGAATATTTATTACTGACCTATACGGCCAGCCATAAAAAGCTCATACAAAAACTTCATCCGTAGCACCCTTGAAAATCTTACAATAACGGTTGAGTTGGATGAAAATAATTTTGACATTTCGTGGTCATACGTTCAAATTAGCAGTATGATTTATACCTATCTTTAAAAACTGATGGTTTGGTTTCCTTTTAATAGTTGTCACAATAAACTCAGCTAAGCTAGGGATGTGCAATTCCACTAGCTTAAGTTCATTGACATTAGCTCCGGTAGCTCAGGGAGATTTATGACACTAGGGCGTAGTATTCGTAGGGCTGCTTTGAATGTTGACAATTATTTATTTGGGCACCAGGATAATTTTTAGATATAAGATAAAAGAAAACTATATAAAAGTTAGTTGAATACACTATAATCAAATAAACAAATTGAATGGAATTTACAAATGAATAATAAAGTGACTATTTAACAATAATTCAAAAATGATTTAATATTGACTAAAATATGAAAAAAATTTGAAAAATGAAATTTTAAAATTGGCTAACTTTACACAATTTTAAGAGGTTCGGGGTCACTCTGAAAATCTCGTTCCTTCTTTATGAGGTCAGTACTCTCACCCTTAACCTGTGCTGATGATTGGATCCAGGTGGACTTTCCGTGACAAAGTGGGGAAGCTAGAGCTCTAGTCCAGATGATAGTCACGTACTGCTAAGTCCAATCCTCTTATCTAGGGATCTGCAGGTGGTAAGCGTCCAGAGTTTTCAGCAGGTTATAGATCTCGCAGTCAGGTTACAGCAGCCTCGTCTCAGAAGAGTACATACAAAGAATTGTTTGTGTTAAGAGTGCCCCAAAATTTACAAATATATAGATGAACGTTGACGGCTAGTATAGCCAAGATTAAAAATTATAAATAAATTCCTGAAGGGAATGTACCAGCAAATCTGGTATGGAAAAATCCTCTGTGATTCTCACAGGGAAAGTAATTAACAAATGAAAACAAAACCTGGAAGGTGTCAACCTTTAGTGACCCTACCCAGAATGAAGCAAATAAAATTACCCAAAAAATTGCATTCAAATGAACTGATTACAGTTCAGCACTCGACAATTTCTTAATAAAAAACTCTAATCATTACTATTTAAAGATACAATAGTTCAGAAGGAACAAAAATAAATTAAATAAAAAAACCCTCTATTATCTGACCCAAAATTCCAAAAACAACGGTTTCATAACCGGTTAAACAAGGAAATATTACCAGTCTAATTAGGTAAAAGAGAAAAATTATTTCATTAATATTTCAAAAACTGAGTGACAAGTTATAGAAATTCGTATTGATTTATTGTACAAATTTGTTGTCAAAGAACAATAATCAATGAATTTACTATGTTAGGAAACAGGTTCCAGTCTTCTAATCGGCGTGAATGTGAGTTATTCAAATCTATATAAAGTAACAAATTACTTAACCTAGTGCAGAAATTACGATATTAGCAATTTTCTATAGCTCCAATCATATATTATAACTATAAGATAAGAGAAGATAAGATAACGATAAGATAATTAACTTAATTCCCAAAGGGCACAACACGTGGTGGATAATCGCAATCCGATTCAAACAAAATGGAGGCAAGAAAACTCAAATTTATTGGTTTTAAAAAAACAATGTTTTCTATAATCTCCTGACTAGAGCACAGCTTCACAAATTTATAAAATCATATTAAAACTATTTTCTATTGTTTAGAATCGTACTACATTTCACCATATAGGGTGACAAAAAAAATCTCCCTGACCACGCCTAAATAATTTACCTAAAATCCAGGTAAATCCTGATTATATATGAAATATAATTACTTAATAATGACAACAAATCGCTATTATCTTATTTCTGTACTAATAATTATATCGTAACCAATAATGAAAGTGAATAAATTATATATATCAAAAGGTAAAATAACTCACATCTGCATCTGCCTACTTTCGAAGACGGGAACTGTCTCTCTCGATCCTAATTACACCCGATCGTCTGTTGGATTTTTGGAGGGGCTACCGTTTTTCTTAGCCAATGAGCACATTACACCGCGTTATTTCAAAAATCGAGAACTTAAGCCACAACAATTAGGTTGGGTGTTTTACTGGCTGCATAATAATAAGGAACTTCATGGAACGACTCAAAAAGTACGTTACATATCCCCCCTTCCCCGGTAATAAAAATTGATAACTCTAGGAGTTATAAATTTTTATATAGGCCAATTTTAGAGGAAACGACAGAGGAACAACGGTAATGAAAATGGTGAAAGGAACTTGAAAGTTATACCTTCCGAGACATCGGTCTGACGCCTCAGCAGCAATATAGCTGTTGCTAGTACTAAAATGGGTTTATAAAAAAAATCCCCAAGGAAAAAATATAGAGGACTTAATACACATGGCAAGTAGTGCGTCCTAAAACTACAGCACTTGTGAAAGGAATACCAACAAAATAGATAGAGGACTTAATACACATGGCTAGTAGTGCGTCCTGAAACTACAGCACTTGTGAAAGGAAACAGGCACTAAAATGCTTGACAACAGGTTGCCTAATCCACTGTTGTACTTGCAAACAACAAAAATATGGAGCTAAAAATGCTGGACCTACAACGTGCTCCCAGTTGTGGTACTTGCAATTAAGATAGTTTTACCAGTATAAGATACAATAAGATATAAGATATAAGGTTACCAGATTTAACTGTATATGGACTATAAAGGATTTAAAAGATAGAGCCATGCTCCGAGTTAGACTCGAAAAGTAACTAGAACAATAACCACCCTTCAAGTGAACCTCACTAATTAATATGCTAAGAAACTCTCAGCCAAATTTATAAAACTAGCAATTACACAAGTAGGAGGTAGGTATGCCTGAACCCACGCATCTAAAACAAACCGACTACTACTAATCTAGTCCTGTGGTAAACCTTAATTTTTACTAAATATTTAATGTCTCATATTAAAGTAACTCAGAAAAGATACACGAATAATAGGTACCGACTCGACTAGGAAATATTGAATTCACATTCTATGTGAATTTAAGATAATGTTCACCAATGTAATTAACACTAGATAAACAATCATAGAGAGATAACACACAAAGATAAAGAGAAACAGGCAAATTACATAAGATCGACAATCACATTACAGACCTACTCTGTATATGACTGAGGGACTTATGAACATCGTCAACCATCAGATGTGAATAATCGCACCGCTAGACCTACTCTTGAGATACGAATTTTAATCTAATTGTCGAACACAGACGGTTAAAATAAACCAGGAAAAAGAAAGGACATCACACAAGAAAGAATTTCGACGATGTTGTTGTCAAATTTAATGGATACTGGGTGAGCAAAATAACTAACTTCCGACAATGCATTTATTATTTAGTTAAGATAACCAAAAAAATCCGATAATAAAATATTTTGAGGGCTAAGATAATACGATAATAAAGATAAGATATACCCAAAAAATATGTACTAAATAATACAATTACACTATATCTCAATCCATTGCTCTGACGCTTGCCCAGTCCATTAAATAGTTAAAATAACGTAACCCACCCATTTAACATCCCGAGTGTCTTAGATCAAAGAAAAGAAGAGAAGACAATACAGGAAAGGTGGCGACACTCACCTAATTTTTTTCAAAATTAGGCCAAATTAAGATACATAACGATACGATACGGCAATATTTTACAAGATACTAAATCACTAGTCGGCGTCGTCGTCTGAATCTAATGAGTGTTCATCCTGAGATTCGTCAGAATCCAAATTACTATAATCTGGTTTCAGGTCCTTTATGTGGTAGTTACCAATGTCTTTACCATCCGTGTCCTTTAGGTTATATACTAATTTGGAAATTACTCTATTTACAATACACGGAATATATTTAGGTCCTAATTTAGCTGCATAATCATTAGGTTTACTAGATAAAGAATAAGTTTTCTTCCACACACGATCACCCACGTGAAATTGCAGATCTCTTTTCCTCAGATTAAAGTGGTTAGCATTACGAAGGTAGGCATCATGTAATTTTTTCCTAATATCAATATATAACTCAGGTAACGCTTGCAAATCCTCAATTAATTGATTTTTTCGGCTAATCTCCATTACATTATTTACATTATCCGCGATTTTACCATAATAATCACCTGATAAAGGAATATTTCGAGCAAAATTCAAAAACGCTGGAGAATAACCCGTGACATCGTGTTTAGCTAGTCTAATAGCTTGGGCTACCCGGTAAATGGACATGTCCCAAGTTTTATGGTTCCCATGAATATAAGAGCGGATTGCAGTGACAATAACTTTATTAATACGTTCGGTATGATTTATACGTGCATGATACTTCGCTGTTAACCACCTTGTAACCTTATACTTTTCTAGAAAGTTCCTCATTTCCTTACTAACAAAATAAGTGGCATTATCCGTGAGACAAATCTGAGGGACACCATAAATTAGGAAAACTTGGTTTTCTAAAAACTTTATTATACCTTTTGACGTGACTTTAGACATAGGATGGACTAAGACATATTTGGTAAACCAATCGACCAACACCAGAAGATACTGATTACCCTGTTTAGATCTAGGGTAAGGTCCTAGAAAATCGGCTGATATTAATTGGAAAGGGAAATTAATATTCTTATAAGAGCCCATTAACCCGGCTTGAGGTAAATTTGAGCTTTTACTAGCCGCACAGACGGGACATTTTTTTACATATATATATACTGACTTACGCAGACCAGGCCAATAATATAATTCACTAATTCGAGATAAAGTTTTCGAAACACCAAAATGACCGGCTGTGTCATTATCATGATACAATTTAAATATCTCCCCCCGATTAGCAGTCGGTACTACAATTTTCCAATCTACTAAATTACTTACAATAGGAGTCGTAGAGAAAACATGCTTATACAGGATGTTATTCTCAACCCGATAAGAAGGATATAATTCAGGATTCGATGGAACCTTTTCCAACATTCTGCGATACCACTTATCCAAAATAAAGGTAGACACATCGAGAACAGCTGTTTCTGGCATACTTCTAGAAAGAGCATCCGCAACAATATTAAGGGAACCTTTCCTATGACGGATCTCAAAATCATACTGGGATAATCTAATAGCCCATCGAGCCAAGCGACCGGTGGGATTAGAGAGATTGTGGAGCCAAATCAGTGAAGAGTGATCAGTTTCCACGATAAAGTGAGTTCCTTCAGTATATTTTCTCCACTCCTCTGTGGCCAGAATCACACTGTACAATTCCTTCTCAGTAGTGGAATATTTTCGCTGACAGCTATTCAACGTCTTGCTGAAGAAAGCAATTGGATGTTCAAGACCATCTTCCTCTTGATAAAGGACAGCACCCACGCCAGTATCAGATGCGTCACACTGAATTCGGAAAGGTTTAGAAAAATCTGGGCTAGCCAGAACAGGGGCAGAAGTTAATCGCTCTTTAATCAAAGAAAAAGCCGAGTCAGCTTCTGGGGTCCAAGAAATAGGCTGGCCCTTTTTCCTACCATGTAGAAGATCAGTTATGGGGGAACAAAGGGAAGAAAAATCCTTAATAAAACGCCGGTACCAACCGACCAAACCAATTAATCTTTTTATCTCCGTTGTATTTCTAGGAACCGGGTAATTCTGAACCGCTTCGACTTTGGACTTGTCAGTTCTCAAGCCTTGCTTATCAACAACAAACCCTAGGTAAGCAAGAGAGGGTCTACAGAATTCACACTTATCCAAATTAATTGTAAGGTTAGCTGATTTCAATCTATCGAAAACTTGTCTTAAAACTTCTAAATGTGTAGGAAAATCAGGGGTAGAAATAATAATGTCTTCCATGTACGCGAAAACAAAAGGTTCTAATGACGGTCCTATTACTTGGTCCATTAACCTGACCATCGTTTTGGGACTATTAGAAAGACCAAACGGCATGACCCGGTATTCAAATAAACCGCGGCCATAAACAGCAAAGGCCGTTTTGGGACGAGAAGAAGGATCTAACGGGATCTGATTAAAGGCACTCTTAAGATCTATTGAAGTAATAAATCGAGCGTCTCTCAGTTTACATAAGATATTATCTATCAAAGGCATAGGATATGCATCAGGAACAGTGACTTGATTTAATTTCCTACCATCAAAGCAGATCCGATATTTTCCAGGCTCTTTTTTCGAGACGACCCATAAAGGGGAAGACCAACTAGAATGTGAAGGCTGAATAATTTTTAGACGTAACATTTCATCAATCTCATCATTTAAATACTTCGACAAGGTCGGAGATAGTGGATATTGTCGTTGCCTGATGGGCTTAGCATTCCCAGTGTCAATAGTGTGAGTGATCATATGTGTTAGTCCGATCCTATCATTAGGAGCAATGGTCTTAAATAAATCAATGATATTTTGCAAATCATCTCTTTGACCAGGAGAAAGATCAGAAAAAGAGTGAACGGTATTCACGGTACATAAGGTAGAGGTCTGAGAGACATAAGTGGACTGTTGAAAATCAAGATTAATTTTAAAAGCTTGTAGAAAATCTACACCTAAAATAAGAGAATGCTGTACTGAAGGAATCACTAATATTTTCAACGTTCTTGAAATATTATTCAAAACTACCGGAAGAGAGACATAACCAAAAACCTCTTGTGGTTTACCATCCGCCGTAGTAACATGGAGACTATTATCATATTGTATAGAGAGATTGAGAGACTTAAGAAGGGACATACCAGAATAACCCAAAATTGAAGAGTTACTACCGCTATCGACTAAAGCTAGTAAGGAATTCTTAAAGATATTTATATATACATAGGGACGAGAATCATTCGGTTTCTTTACAAAAATAGGGGCCGTACCAGATACAGAGGACCTGGATGAACTAAAATAAAAAGATTTTACTAAGTCCAACCAATTGTCCCATTCAGAACGGGAAGTTTTTATTGGGGAGACCTTTTGCCTTTGCCCTTGCCTTTTTTTGAATTGCCCTGTCCGGAAGTGGACGGTTCGGGCCCTGGATTGGAAGTAGGGGGAACGGTATCCAGGTTCGCGACACCCCTTGCCTCGTTTTTTTGCGAAGTGAATTGAGACTGACAACGACCACAATTTAACTTACTTACATTGCGGCGACCACACCCATAACAAAACAAATTTCTAGGTTTATTACAATGTTGATGAGTATGCCCCTGAGCATTGCAGTTCCAACAGCGGATCGATGATAGGGTGGAGACATTGGCGTAAAAAGTCGAGGTACCAACTTTCGGACTCGTTAACGAGCAATTTTTAAAAGGGTAGGCTAAATCGGGTTCTAACAGGGTGGAGGTATTTTTAGGAGGAGGGACATATCTTTCAGACCAAACACGTGACTCCTCTAATTTTTTACAAAGTTTAGTGAGTTCAGCTATGGTTTTGGGTTCAGTTAAAGCTAAGCCAATTCCTAAAGACGGATGTAAATTTTTCTTAATTTTATTAACACGAGTTAACTCATCTGGTTGACTCCGTAGGCGACTAAATAAACTTTCCATACTGGAAATATAAGCTATAATTCGCTCTTGTGGACCCTGAGTTCTCCTATCAATTTCGCGAAGGAGCTCATCCTCATAAGTATATGGCAAAAAGTCTAATTTTAACTGAGTGACTAATTCATCCCAAGTAGAGAAATTTATTTTATTTTGCATATACCAAGTATAAGCAACGCCTTCGAACAGTTCTCCGGCAGAAGATAATAAATTTTGTTTAGTGGCACCACGGGACTCGCTTAGCATATTAACCTTTTCCAAAAACGCCATAACGGACTCTTTATCTGACCCAGCGAACTTAAGGTTCCATTTAAAAATCGGCACATATTTATCCTGAGATAGAGGTCCTGATATAGGGGGAGGATTACGCGTAGGTGTAGAAGCAAGAGGCACTGATTTAAAAGCAAAATCCCCTTCTAAGTCTAATATTTGATATTGTAATTGAACCTTTTTTAGTTCTTCCTCATCTGACTCAACTCTTAACTTTTCTAACCGCCCCGATAAATGCGTTAATCTAGACGTAATTTGCTTATAAGCGGAATCACCTGAACCTCCAGAGAAGTTATCTATCTGAGACTTTACACTACTTATGGTTTCCTGAATTTCACGAACGTCATCCGAATGAGTAAAAGGATGAATGAGAGGAGCTTGACAAAAGCTGCGATTAGCTCGCTCCTGTGCCAATACACCTCGCAGACGTTTTCTTTTCTCTTCTACTGTACCAGCAGACTCTAAATTACGAATTGCTAATTCATAAGATAACTCCTTAGTTTTCAGATGATTCGGATCCATATTGGATTTAAATAGGCTCTACTATTAAAAAATTACTACTATCCCCTCGGTATCCTAAATTATGCAACCCGTACTCAATTGCTAGGTTTATTAAAAATCAAAAACACCCTGTGTGTTATGAACCGGTACTATTAAACTAATTATCAACCAAATATAGCTAACTCCCCAATATTCAAATATAACCAATATACACCCTGTATATTACTAATATATAAAACACAATACTATGTATAACTTGGTCACTCAATTTAATTAGCCTAGGAATTTCTGTTACAATTTATTCTTGTGGTTTCACGGAAGAAACAAAAATAATTTAACACGTACTAAACATAGGCAAGATAAGATAAGATAAGATAAGATAAGATACGATACGATAAGATACGATAAGATAAGATAAGATAAATATTAAATATTTTATTTATTCCACAAAACCCGTTCTATAAAAACTTTTACCGATAAATACCAACCAGTGGACAAAAAGTAGATATATAAAACTGCTACTAAAAGTTTTCAAACTCAGGTATAGAATAAATACTTCCTATGATTTTGTATGTAAGAAATTCCTAGTTTAATGTTTTATAAATATGAAATAGCAAATAAAATATACCAAAAAGAAATCTTATCACTAAAAGTTTTCAAACGATTTATTATACACAAATTTTGAAAATATCTGAATTTTGGTCAGAAGGAAAGAGATTATTTTATTTCGATATCAGAAACTAATTTGTCAACTATCAAAACTTACTACAAGCACTACCTGCTTGCACGAGCCCTATACGTTGAGATTGCCAATTTGTTGCACGCGTTGTGCTCCAATTTGTTGCACAGGCCTCACACGTTAGGATTGCAAATTTGTTGCACGGGCCTCACACGTTGGGCGCCAATTTTGTCACAATAAACTCAGCTAAGCTAGGGATGTGCAATTCCACTAGCTTAAGTTCATTGACATTAGCTCCGGTAGCTCAGGGAGATTTATGACACTAGGGCGTAGTATTCGTAGGGCTGCTTTGAATGTTGACAATTATTTATTTGGGCACCAGGATAATTTTTAGATATAAGATAAAAGAAAACTATATAAAAGTTAGTTGAATACACTATAATCAAATAAACAAATTGAATGGAATTTACAAATGAATAATAAAGTGACTATTTAACAATAATTCAAAAATGATTTAATATTGACTAAAATATGAAAAAAATTTGAAAAATGAAATTTTAAAATTGGCTAACTTTACACAATTTTAAGAGGTTCGGGGTCACTCTGAAAATCTCGTTCCTTCTTTATGAGGTCAGTACTCTCACCCTTAACCTGTGCTGATGATTGGATCCAGGTGGACTTTCCGTGACAAAGTGGGGAAGCTAGAGCTCTAGTCCAGATGATAGTCACGTACTGCTAAGTCCAATCCTCTTATCTAGGGATCTGCAGGTGGTAAGCGTCCAGAGTTTTCAGCAGGTTATAGATCTCGCAGTCAGGTTACAGCAGCCTCGTCTCAGAAGAGTACATACAAAGAATTGTTTGTGTTAAGAGTGCCCCAAAATTTACAAATATATAGATGAACGTTGACGGCTAGTGTAGCCAAGATTAAAAATTATAAATAAATTCCTGAAGGGAATGTACCAGCAAATCTGGTATGGAAAAATCCTCTGTGATTCTCACAGGGAAAGTAATTAACAAATGAAAACAAAACCTGGAAGGTGTCAACCTTTAGTGACCCTACCCAGAATGAAGCAAATAAAATTACCCAAAAAATTGCATTCAAATGAACTGATTACAGTTCAGCACTCGACAATTTCTTAATAAAAAACTCTAATCATTACTATTTAAAGATACAATAGTTCAGAAGGAACAAAAATAAATTAAATAAAAAAACCCTCTATTATCTGACCCAAAATTCCAAAAACAACGGTTTCATAACCGGTTAAACAAGGAAATATTACCAGTCTAATTAGGTAAAAGAGAAAAATTATTTCATTAATATTTCAAAAACTGAGTGACAAGTTATAGAAATTCGTATTGATTTATTGTACAAATTTGTTGTCAAAGAACAATAATCAATGAATTTACTATGTTAGGAAACAGGTTCCAGTCTTCTAATCGGCGTGAATGTGAGTTATTCAAATCTATATAAAGTAACAAATTACTTAACCTAGTGCAGAAATTACGATATTAGCAATTTTCTATAGCTCCAATCATATATTATAACTATAAGATAAGAGAAGATAAGATAACGATAAGATAATTAACTTAATTCCCAAAGGGCACAACACGTGGTGGATAATCGCAATCCGATTCAAACAAAATGGAGGCAAGAAAACTCAAATTTATTGGTTTTAAAAAAACAATGTTTTCTATAATCTCCTGACTAGAGCACAGCTTCACAAATTTATAAAATCATATTAAAACTATTTTCTATTGTTTAGAATCGTACTACATTTCACCATATAGGGTGACAAAAAAAATCTCCCTGACCACGCCTAAATAATTTACCTAAAATCCAGGTAAATCCTGATTATATATGAAATATAATTACTTAATAATGACAACAAATCGCTATTATCTTATTTCTGTACTAATAATTATATCGTAACCAATAATGAAAGTGAATAAATTATATATATCAAAAGGTAAAATAACTCACATCTGCATCTGCCTACTTTCGAAGACGGGAACTGTCTCTCTCGATCCTAATTACACCCGATCGTCTGTTGGATTTTTGGAGGGGCTACCGTTTTTCTTAGCCAATGAGCACATTACACCGCGTTATTTCAAAAATCGAGAACTTAAGCCACAACAATTAGGTTGGGTGTTTTACTGGCTGCATAATAATAAGGAACTTCATGGAACGACTCAAAAAGTACGTTACATAGTACATGGCTGTACGTGCCCCGGGTTAGGCTTTTGTAAGCTATAATTATGATAACTGTTGCGTGCATTAGATCCCTCTGTACGATTTCGATAATACGTAAATAAGTATTAATTATTATTAAGTCTGAATCTCAGACCATTAGTAAGCGTTTTTTCTTATATTAAAACCATAGAGAAATGTCAAGAAAGGGTAAAAGAAGGGGTTATATATACCGTAATATTTGGAAATACAAACGACTGTACGAATAGCTCCTGATATTAAAAATGTTTAAGCAAAAACTTCGATTTGACCTAACCAAATATTTATTTATGGGTAAAATATTAAAACTAAGACATATATTATTAAATAATTCAAATATTGTGATGAGAAGTGAAGTATTATATAGTGAAGCTTATATTGATACCTATAATTTAGGTATGCAAAATAATACCTTAATTATTTAAAAGAATATATCTGGGAAGCTACTACTGTGCATGATATTGTATTATAATGGTATATTTTGAAATCACCTAATATAGCAAGACCTACTGTGCAAGACCCCAGATATGCCTGAAGATGCCAGAAGATGAAACTTGTAACTAAGAAGGACTGATAGAATTTCAGATATACCAGTTAAGAAATAACAATAATAATAATAATAATAATAATAATAATAATAATAATAATAATAATAATAATAATAATAATAATAATAATAATCATACTGAAATGGAGTCACACAGACCTAGAAGCAGTTGATAGAAAAGTGAGAGTGATGCTGACTAAACATCGTTCTCATCACCCTAACTCATCTACTGCACGTTTATACTTACCGCGGAGTCAAGGTGGACAGGGCCTACATAAAGCCACATTACTGCATGAGCAACAGGTAAAGTCTCTACGGAATTATTTCCTTTCTTCCACCAATCCTCTTCAAATGACAATAGTTGGAATAGATGAGAAATACTCACCGTTGACACTTGCTGTCCCGAATCCACACCAACGAGGTGAAAGCTTACAGCAGATGGAAGAGGAAGCATTGCATGGAAGATATGCTGCAGATTTAAATGATCTTTATGACGCATCTTATAATGATGAGCCCGGAAGTCACAGACTTGTGTGGAAGAGGGAGCGGCATATTATTGTTTTGTGGATCACAACTACACAGTAAAAAAATCCGACTGATTTTAACACTGAATCCACACTCATCAGTGTGTATATAGTCCACACTTAGCAGTGTTAGACATATCGGTGTATTATTACATTACATAAAAGTAATTTAACACAGTAAATTTTACAAGATAATGTGTAATAGTTAATTATTGACCGTGTAATTATTCCGTATTTATGGCGGATTGATTAATTTTTAACACAGGGTTTTGTAAATTTTACTACAATTTATGAGTACTTCTACAAACTTGGCGGGTATATCGTTCGTGTAATATGAGTTCTAAAGGTTTAGTTATTATACTACCGAGTTCGTGTTAAAAATAACACTGCAGCAAATTACGATTACCATTTAGTAATTTTACCATTTGTCTTTTTTTACTGTGTAATACTATAAATAAAATAATAGAGAATTTAAATCCCAAATTTTGTAGTTATAGTAGATACTTACTGAAATTTTAATATTTAAAATGATAGTAATATTAAAAAGGAAAATATGTTGAAAATTAATTTCTTGCGGTTCTATAAAAAACATGTAATTAAATAGTGCGTGCGTGCAAATAGGATCCACGTTAGTTTTCTAATACATCTTGTTTTATATAATTAGTGTATTTCTTTACATACCTACCTATAGATTATAAAAGAAAATAAGGAAAATAGTCCAAATATTTTGATCCAATGAACTTTGTATCATAGTATTTGTATGATTTCCGTAATAATGTATCTCTTAGCTTATTTTTTTTTTAGTGAAACTCTAAATAAATATATGAACTGTTAGGGAACCCAATAAATAATATAAAAAATATATTGCTAAAAAAGTTACCTTTATAGAGAAAATGTTTCATTTAATCAGATATTCAAATACAATTATTATCTATAGGTTAGTATTATTGCTCTGTAGCTCTTGAAAAGCTACAAAACTTCCTGTTTTACTAAACAAATAAGTATTTATTGTAACTTGGGTGAGAAGATAATGAAAATTTCAGTAAAACCAGGACATTTTTCCTAAACAGGAGATATAAATTAACTAAAGTTAGGAGGTACCTAATGTCTGTAACTTATTTGTGATGCAGCTGTACGACTCATTGCATACAAACTTCTACCCGTCTACCGACGATGAGTCGAGGATCAACTTGTAACGAATAAAGCAAAGCTAGTGGTGTAATTCCGAATGAAACTAAGTTGAAGGTATGTGTTCTATACCTACACTGAAACCGAATGAAACCGGATTAATTCTGGAATGGAAAATGCAGTTAATTCTGATTTTCCGGATTTTTTTCTAATCTTAAAATTACCTATTTTCAATAATTAAGCGTAAAACCTATTTTATTAAAAGATATTTTATTAAAATAATTACTTTATATGAGTATGGTACTCGTATATAAGTTATCTTAAAAGTCCAAGCATTACTGCAAGTAATCAACTCTGGTCCATATCTCAAGTAGGTGAAAGTAAATAAATCCAGAACTGACTCTGGGGTACACAAAATACATGGCAAGGTTTTTTACATGTTTAGATGTACTTATTAAATAGGTATATATTATACCTGTGACGGCCAAGGTCTACCTACATTGCATACACAGGGTGTTGCAGTTCGAGAGGGAGAGAGAGTATCTAAGGTAACCAGAACCGCCTTTAGAAATGGCTCATTAACCATTCGTTATTAATGTAACAAAAGCACACAGGGTAAACGTCAAGTAAAGTAAATATCTTTAGAAAGTAACATCTGGCTCAAATAGATAGATTTTGTAAAACCATCTCTGGTTCTGTAGCAAAGATGTCATTTTGGGTCATAAATAGTATTGATAATTGTTCGGGCCTAACAAAGTTAGTGAAACATTTTATGGATGTCTAATTCCGTGCACCCCAGGACACGGAACAATGTTGAGGACACAAAGCGCCAATTGGGCGTAACTAATTAAAGCCAGTAAATTGTAATGAATTATGGTGGTACTTGGAAGTTCTTCGAAGTAAGATCTTTTGTATGTTCATATAGACAATAGTGCAAAGGCATAGGTCCTCCTGGTTTTTTTATGGGGCTTTTCCAGGAATAATAACAGTAGAGTAAGTCGTAACCCCATCTCACTTTGAGACGAGGATAATATCTAAGGGTTTTAGGTCACTAGCTAGGAAATAATTTTGATTGGCCACCGTGACAAAAACAGGTCATGGTTCGCGGTACTAGACAGAGATAAGAAACGTACTTTAACAACCAATGGGATTAGTTTATTTAAATTTTATAGCAAAGAAACTTTACTTGGAAAGTTTCGACTGAAGAAAAGTCAGTCTCCCGCGGTACGACTTCGCCACCGGTTTGTATTTATTTGGGGCTTCTCCCCACAGTAAGAGGGCACACCACCCAGGCAGGGTAAAGTACGTTTCTCGGGCTTGAAGTAGACGCCGTTAGTTGTTTTATATAGAGTCATTCAGTTTAGAGTTCATTAGTATTGTATTCAGTCGTTTTCTTAGGTCAAATATCATTTCAGTAGTTTGCATTTCTATTTTGTTTACGTTTCTAAATTCTATTTATTTGTTATTAAAAACCCTTGCCTAAAAGTGCTGTGTTTTCGTGCAAATCCGCCCAACTACCCTCTCAGTGTTAGCTTATAAGAAGTGTCCCAGGAATACGTCCCTACATCGAGATTCAGGATAAGATAACCCACGGTAAGTCAATACTCTTTTTATACGTCAATCACAGCATATCTCGAACCCCGCGACAGAGAAATCTATTCAGTAGTAAAACTTTAGACTCCCTTTCGAGATAACTGAATAATTAAGTAAGTTTCGCGAAGCCTGTAGAGCACAACGACCAGCCTGTTACAAAATGGTGTCAGGTATACTGGGTTTGTTTTTTTGAAAATTAAACATGTCAAGGAAGCAAAGATATGCTGTGAGTATCGTGAAAGTTTTTGAGACTGCCGTTGGAGCTTATTTATGTAGGGACTTATTTGTTTGCTAATTAGATAAAGAAAAAGGAAGGAATTTATGTTCTTTATAGTAAATTGTCGAGCCAATAATAAGTTTATAATTATTAGTAAAGTCAAAGAGAGGGTAGGAGTCGCACAGGTTCTGGAGTGGTGACCGGGGAGCTCCGGCTTTGAAAAAGTCGTTAAAAGAATTATTTCGGACATGAGAAAATATCCACGCAGTAGGCAGATAATTTTGATTTTTGTAGAAATTTTTCAGTATGAAATTTAAGGTAAATGGTAACCATATGAGTAGTGGACTCCTGTCTGAAATATAATCTTTGGTAAATTAGTGTAGAAAAGATAAACAGTAGTTAAATAGTAAATATAGCAAGTACCAAGGTAAATTATGAAAATATTGTAAGATTTCGAATCGAATGTCCGGAGATGCGATACATTATTGGAAGCATTTTGAAGCCCCATATTTCGCTAGGTAAAATGATTGAAGTAGTTGTATTTGGGTTGTTGGGAGCACGTTGTTTATAATTATTAGTAATTTATTAGGTCAAGATAGGAATCAGCCGAAGTTCCATTATTGGGACTGATTTGAAATTATATTAGTTTAGCTACCCCAAAATTGTGGTTATGGGAAGATTATGGCACACTGTGAAACTAGGTAATAAATGTGCGTGCTTGCAACAAAAGAAAAATTCTGTAAATAACTGGGTATAGTTATTTTAGATAATATTGTCAGTTGTGAAACGTGGAGGCTTTAAAGTAAGCTTGGTAATATAGTAATAAATAAAGTAAGGGTACAATTGAGAAAAGGTCATGTTTTCAAGTTGGTTTTGTTGAAAGCAAATAGTAGTTTTATGAACCGGCCCTAGTGCACAGGGGAAAGTAATATTAATTTGGGTATCTATATAAAGGCAGAGTAGTGCTTAAAATCGAGGAAAGAATACACATACACTTTAATAGACCGACTGTCTATTTATTACGTGGTTGGGCCATGGTAATAAAAAGAAAATGATTGAGATTTTGTAGTAAACAGCTCTCTTACCGCAGGTGTTGTAAAAAGGTGTTTAGGTACAGCTTCCGTCCGAGAGAAAAAGGGTATTTTGTTTTGTTTAATCAAGCTCAACTCAAATTTTGCCCACGAGTTACTGGCACAAGCCCGATTAATAAACTAAAATCCGTGGGTTCAGCCTATAAAAGTAGAGCCCAGTTGTCCGACTTTTTTTCGAAATGTCAAGTAGTAAGGTATAGGTATAGCCTGTTATATAGGTATCTACTTAATTTTCTTAAGTCCTTCTCAGTCCTAGTAAATTCATTCAGATAAAGTTTATTTTGGGGAAAACCAAGGCTCTTGCGAGCCAAAGACAGGGTGATGGATATATCCGAATAATGAATCAGCCGTATAACGTAAATCCCATACATTTTGATAGTAAATATTGTAGAGACGATTATTTTAGAAAGTACGATTGTAGCCGTTTTGTTCAGGGAGAAACCCAGAAGTGGGTAGGGATTTCTGTCATGTCTGTTAAAAATATTGATGATAAGCTTATCAAGTTATCGAGTTGCAGGTGGATTTTATGGATATTCAGAAGGACGAGAATTTTTCGATCGCGAATAGTTCCGTCGCTAAGTAGGTAGTGACGAAAATCACTAAAGTAACCGATACAAGATGACAACAAAGTAAAAGTAACTTGAAAAAATGAAAGTAAAATATATAATAAGGGTTTAAAAATGTTTTCACAGGTCTAGGGTTACGGGAAGCTAGATTTGAGAAATTTTATGTTAGGTAAGATGTATGTGTGCAATGATGCTCTGATGAAATTATTGATATATCCAGCTAAAGTAGTAAAACTGTAGTAATGTCAAAATTTATAAAATTGTTTTAGTAGAGATAGAGAAGTTCTATTTAAATTTGGCAATCGAATCACATGGGAAAGAAAATTTGCGTATTGTATTGTATTCTGAAGTGAGGTAAAATTCGAGGTAGAAGGTATTTTTTTTTCTATTTTTTGTTTTGGCAATTAGAAAATTGAGAGTTTTGGCATAACGCAACTAGCGAAACACGCCTCTTCTATAAGGAGCAAATTGATTTTCTTAACAGGGACGTATCGGTGTAGGAAAATTTAGGTAAAAGCGACAGATTATTTGGTATAAATTAGTAGGGATTGTAAAAACAAGGCTCGATTTAATCGGGGTTACTAGATGTCAAGAGTATTTTTCGATGTTCAGGGAAACAAAATACGCACTACTTGTTAGTCGAGGGGAAAAGGGGACGAATACAGGACTAGTATATTTTTGGATAGACCTAAGTAGAGGAGAGACAATTAGCTGAAAAATTAGCGTAGTATATTAGTTGAAATATCTGCTGGGTGGAGTACCTAGAAATCTGGAAGTTTCTAGCTAAAGGATGTCCAGATTAGTAAAATTGGAATAAAGTAAAAATGGAAATTTGGGTAATTTTAACATGGAGATAGCCAACAAGGGAACATCTGATAGCTGGTTTTCTTTCATTTGGGGGAAATAATATGAAGAGATACAACCGATTAATAGTAATATTTTTTCTATACAGCTAGTTTAATAAGTGGTGGTTTATCATCCCAATTGTCAACGAACCGAAAGCCTTAGGCAAACAGTTTTTTTGTTGTTTAAATCGGTAGAGGGAGAGGAATAGTCATATATAGTTTTCGGTTAGTACGGGTGCATTCAGCGACTAATTGCGGTCGTTGATATATCTATAAACTAATTGATTTTTGTACGCATGCACAAAGGTGCCTATCCTGTAGCTACAGTCAAGTAATACCGAATCTAATGTTCTAAGAAGCTAGAGTGGCCATAGTGGCCTGCGAAATATTGCATAGTATCCAGGCTAGGGAGACAAACAGCTGACGAATTCTCTTGTTGCCGAGTAGGTAAAATCGATCAGTCGGAATTATGAAATGACCATCAGTCATAGGGTACTTCACCATAGACGTACCTGAGCGGGGGCGATTCAGCTAGTAAGTCCAAAGTAAAACGCAGGGTTGTTCGGAGAATCAGGTCAAGGGGATAAGAAAGATTAATAGATGGATAGATCCATAAGTAATAGGTGAGCTAATTAATAGTATAGGCAGAAAACTATAGTAATAAGGCACCTGCTAGACAGTTTTTTTTGTGTTGTTACTAGTACATGAATTTTAATTTAAGAGATAATCATTTGCAGAATAAAGATAAAGGCATTATTCAGTGTATAATCAGGTGTGCATAGACAAATTAAGTGGAGTGTAAATATGAATGCATGCATGGGAATGAATGAAATCCAGGCCTGGTAACAAATGATTTATGGAAAGGTGAGAAATTCGGAATGTATGAGACTTAGACGAGAATTAGAATGATGTCGGATATGGACTGAATAACGTCTGACTTAATAAGGAAAAATTTCGGGGCACTGTCTAAGCATTTTCCAATTAGCCCGTGGAAGCTGGGTTAGTTTTCAAGGAAACACGGATTGCAACACAGCGCGGAAATAATAGGGTAGTTATTGGGTAATAAAATTTTGGCCATTGTAGTAGACAATTTGGTAATTTAATTGTTACGAATTATATTCGGTATAAAGAAATGGAAAATTTTGTGGTACGCCATTGACATGGTAAGGGGATAAGTAACACAAACCGATCAGCTGAGAAACATGACCCACTTAAAATTTAGAAAGTGAAAGTATCGCATCTCAGGGAACATTGTCGCCAGCAAAGGATAAAATCAAGGGTAGTGGTTCATTAACAAAGGCCTTGCCGATTATTAGTTTCAGGTCCACTCAGGAGCGAGCGAGCCAGGTGAACTACTACATGATTAACACTTTGTTTCATAGGTTCATCCCTAGGATATCTTTTTGAGAGTGATTTCTGATTTATAGATACTTATGTAAATGTGTGCAGTGGGAGAAAAGGTTAACTCGATAGTAGCCACGTATAAAGCTACAATGAGGCGAGGTGAATAATCGAATTGGTTCTTGGGAACAAAAGGTAGCGGAAGCAAGTAGACACCACCAATGTTAGATTATCGCGTACAAGCAAACTATCGGAGGTTGAATGAGACTAGCGCGAATCATGGGGCGTTGATCACTTAAATAAGACAGATATAATCGCAAATATGGAAACATTGGGGGGTAATTAGATAAAATATATAAAGGGGATCGGTAGATTTTGGGAAATTCACTCTAGTTAACATTACATGTTTTAAAAATCAGAAAAGGTACAACGTTTAAAGGGTAGAAAGATTCACAATTAAAGATCCAAGAATGTCTAATAGCAAAAAAAAAAAAAATGATACTAGTCGTTCTCAGTAGTTAGTTATCGCAGCATATAGATTACAGAGGCATTGGGGTAGACAAAGAAGGGACATTTCCTTGTAGGGGGATGTATGTATATTTATATGAATATTTCATTGAGTTCAACCACAATTAGCACGCACCTCTGTAATGAACTTCATTCTGAATCTGATGTATAGTTTGCAGTTTAAGTTTTTTAATATACACTGAAAGACGTATCGTTGTATGGATAGTGAAAGCTATTGGGGTTAAATTTTGGAAATGGTGGTGGCTGCTTGACTTTCTTCTTTACGGGTAGGAGGTTCTATCCTACCCTTTCGGAGTACCTAGCATAGGAGTATACTTGTGGTAATGGGCTGCGGACTTGCCCACTGTTTGAAGTCCATGCACCGGTTAGCCGAGCTATAGGCACAATAGTTTAGAGTTGGAGAGGAGCCGTTTGGAGACCGGGAGCTCCAACTATCAACACGAGCAGTGGCGGATACGTGTTCATGGGTAGGAATTAAGGATAAATTGGGGACAGGGAAATGTCGACCCAAAGGAAAAGGCACTGCGGAGTCCGCTTCCGCCTAGGACGTATATAGGATAAGGCGAAGGGTACAACTGCCCATCGGTCAAGATGGAGGCAGAGGAAATATTAGCTGGCCAGGGATCCCATGCTGCGGACTCCCATCCAGGGACACTGGTACCGGGTCTGTCGAGCTCGTGTGGGTAAGTGCATCTCTCCAGATCCGTCAAACAGTTCGAATGGAGAACACTCCATTTACCAGTGAATCAATAGACCAAACGAACCTGACAACTTTACGGGAGCCGATAATTACATCTATCCATGGGTACGGTATAAGCGACTGTGATAGCACGGCCGGGCTATGCGCAGGCGCGAGAACGAAGTGAACCACTCCCCATCACCACAGATCAGTTGTTTCAGGATTCTGAATGTATCGCAACACAACCAGTCATTAGTAAACCTTTACTCCCCTGATTAAGTTGACGGACATGCCGATTGTGCGTGCGACCCGAACAGAAGTGTTAAGGAAGACGAATATGCTAGGGAAGGATGGTGTCCACCTCCAGGAGGAATAGCAGGTTACCAGCAGGAGCAAGAGCATCTCCTCCTGATTCGTCAAACAGTCTCTTGGCTGACGAATGTGACCGCCGTTGGGGCGAACTAAATGCTATAATTGTTGGAAGGGGTCAAGGAAAATCGCACAGGGATAGAAGACATATGTTGATAGAATGCGCCAGTAGAGGAAAACCCCGGGGATATAGCATATGGTGACGGTAACGCAAATAGAGTCAAATAGTAGGTAAATACACGTCGTCTCCCACTGACACTGACAATAAATTAATCATAGGGGTCCAAGGAAAACCATGTAGCAGTAAGGAATAGTATAATTAATAAGAGTGTTTCAGGTTGATTTCCACTTCTCATCGTTTAGCCATACTGGACCAGGCCAGAACCGGATCCGGTAACGGAGTAGCAGCAAGGAAGGCATAGACAGACCCAGGACGAGTAGGTCGACCAAGGGCTATCGAGTGCAGGAGAGAAAGAAGGAGGATGGGACGAAGAGTTCCTGCGAGGGCATCCATGGATTGGTATCAGGGCAAAGCAACGAGCAGCAGGAAGAAGCAGTGAGGGAAATCCACCGGCCAGACCAACTGGGAGGAGAAGGAACGAAGAAGAAGTCTTCCTGGAATAATTAAGTAAGGAAAATTTGTAAAGAACTTCTACGTCCCAATGTATTTGAATTTGGAAAAACATTGATCCGTTTAAGGGGGAGGCGATGTAACAAAAGCACACAGGGTAAACGTCAAGTAAAGTAAATATCTTTAGAAAGTAACATCTGGCTCAAATAGATAGATTTTGTAAAACCATCTCTGGTTCTGTAGCAAAGATGTCATTTTGGGTCATAAATAGTATTGATAATTGTTCGGGCCTAACAAAGTTAGTGAAACATTTTATGGATGTCTAATTCCGTGCACCCCAGGACACGGAACAATGTTGAGGACACAAAGCGCCAATTGGGCGTAACTAATTAAAGCCAGTAAATTGTAATGAACTATGGTGGTACTGGTAAGTTCTTCGAAGTAAGATCTTTTGTATGTTCATATAGACAATAGTGCAAAGGCATAGGTCCTCCTGGTTTTTTTATGGGGCTTTTCCAGGAATAATAACAGTAGAGTAAGTCGTAACCCCATCTCACTTTGAGACGAGGATAATATCTAAGGGTTTTAGGTCACTAGCTAGGAAATAATTTTGATTGGCCACCGTGACAAAAACAGGTCATGGTTCGCGGTACTAGACAGAGATAAGAAACGTACTTTAACAACCAATGGGATTAGTTTATTTAAATTTTATAGCAAAGAAACTTTACTTGGAAAGTTTCGACTGAAGAAAAGTCAGTCTCCCGCGGTACGACTTCGCCACCGGTTTGTATTTTGTTACGGGTTCATTTTTACCCGGTTTATTTCAGGTAGCTAAATTTATAAATCTTTATCTTTATAGTTAAATCACTTAAATCACTGATAAATAACATAAATAAGGAAACATATATCGCAAAAATCCATTTATTATAACACTATAATCAAACATTAAATGTTAAGCTTAAACTATGTCAATCGTTCTACGCCTCGAGCACCAGGTGAAATTTAGTATCATTTTCCTAAAAACAAAATATTCATTAGATCAATATAATACAAGTACTACTAATTTAAACTTACCTAATCTCCTAGCATAGTTATTTCTTCATAAAACCTTTTATTTCACATTGTTGAGATTCTCAGCAGCGCCAACTCCGAGTACCCCTGAAAAAGGATGCATCTTTGTAGAGGCTAAAAAGTGCAGTGGAGATATTAGTTATAACCTAAACAGCATACAACTACATTCAACAGATTCTGAAGTTCATTACACAATTTTCATCTTTTACAATTAACCCCATATTAAAATGTAAATATAACCTTATAGATTTGTATACATATTTTTCTGTCACAGCTGTCATATATTTTCCAGAAATATTAGAAACTAGTACCACTTAATTCATTACAATGAGGACTATATGCATCTCATCAGCTCTGATGGAAATTAAATAGTAGAAAGAGGTAGCAGATATATGAGTTATATTTTAGTAAATTCCCTAGGAATATTCTGTTAGGACTTTTGGAATCTCCCCTCCCTATTAGAAAAACACGGATATTAGTTTTTTGTATAGAATTCCTTCTTGGTGAAAAACCATTTTTGTATTCTTGAGACTAAAGGTCTGCATAAAGTGTTTTAGCTGATTAAAATAAGACAAACTGCGTTTATAAACCTAAGTAGGCAATAGTGCCATATTTTACAGCATCTGCTGGATTAAATAAAGGTTTATTGTAAATGCAATAAAGTTTTGTCACCATTAAATCTCTCAAATCCGTACCACTTTCTGGCCAAACTCCACCTTCAGGTAAGCCAAACACGTTTCTCACTGCTACTTGTGTCCAACTGCACAAGATGTATCTTTCTTTTAGGCCAGCTCTGGCACGCTCGCATAAGCTCCAGCAAGCTCGTGTAATCTCCGACAAGCTCGCCTAAGCTTCGACAAGTCCCCATAAGCTCCCGAAGGAGTTCATTTCACCACCACCAGCTCACCTAGATCCGCATACCATTTCGCCTAACCTAGAGCCTAAGTACCTACACTGCTTGCCATCTCCAGTCACCTTAACAGACATCGGACCCATTGCTTCATTGGGACGAGTTACGAGTATACTGCTACCGAGAGTATCTGAGAACATCGGAGGATAAGAAGTTTGCTCACCCGAGTAGCTTGCAGGCAACCTATAACCATATTATTCTATCTTTATTACATATTATTAGTTGGTTTTATTTGATAAGTACCTGCTCTTATATTATACGTATCTGCTTTACTCAAGCTTATAAGTGCTTATATTTGTTGAATCGCTTGCACGTATATCTACCTTCACTAGTAACTATATTGTTAAATATTGGCCATCTGCCACCCTTAGCTTCTAACTTGTTCGAACGACATCTAAAACGACAAAGTTCTCATTAGACACTTGTAGTGCCTACTAGCAATCATTGAGGTCAGTAAAACATTCATTACCTAATAACTAAAACTATTATATAATTTGTACTTACCTATGTAAGCCAAGGTATACCTAGGTATTCTGCACTAATACCACAGTGCATCTCATATTGTCCATATATAAAATTATATAGTAGTACTTTTGTATATAATTCGTTTGAGGGATTATTGTATAACCATAACCTAACCTGTAACCAGTGTAACCTGTCAAGTAATCACAAAATAAAGTAAAAAGTAATAAACCATACCATAGATAACTGTTACTCTGTGGCAATTAAATGAAGCTAATAAATAAGTATAAGTAGTAAATAAATAGATTTGTTAGTTTATTGTTTTGTTCTGACAACCACGTCAGTCAGGGTGCGTTCACCCATTGAGTTACGGTACCAATTACCATTGGAATTTTACAGAGAGTTGGAATAGAACCACAGTATAGAACTCTCTGGTATTTTATTTCTTTTGTTACCGCCCTTAACCCACGAACTACCCCTGTATCCTCTGGACTAAGGCGGACCAGAGGTAAAGGTAGCAAAATTGGCGCCCAGCGTGTAATTTTTTTTAATTTCTCATTATAGTAGATCGAATTGACGTTCAACGTATCATTCTTTTTCATTGTATTATTAAATTCCTAATTTTGTAAAACAAAGTTATTGTTCTATGTGTTTGTGAGTACAGGTACAGGTTTAATTAGCAGTAAAAAGTAAACAGTAGTTTTTTTAACAGAGATAGAAAAAAAAATAAGCAAGTAACAAATAAGCAAGTTGCAGAGTGAAAGCGATACATGAAAGTTTTTATTCTTTCTCCTTAAATAAAATAATAAACTGTCGAATATCTGCTGTAGTGTTGGCAAGTTTTATTATTAAGAACTACTTAGGTATTTATAGTAAGAACTTCTCCAGTTAAATTATTTTTAAGATATAATTTACTTTGATGAAACTATTGGTATTATTAGTTACAGTGTTGCCAAGTATATTTCTTTTCTCCGATGTTGAAGATTTATCCTAATTTTTTTTGTTTAATATAAATAACTTAATGATATTTTGTATGCAAATGATCAGAATAATTTCTGTTGCAAAGCAGTGTTGCCGGTGTTAGTTGCTGATCTTTCAATATTAGTAGTTATTTTAGAGGTAAATTTTCGTAGTGTTATACAATTAAGTTTGTATTATCAAATAGATAAATATTTTGCGGCGTTGCCAGTTTAATTTTTTTTTCCAGAGAGTTGGAGAAAATATTTGTAATTTGTTATTTCATTGCTGGTGTTAAATAATTGAAATATTTTGCGTGCTTGCGAATTTAATATTTTTCCAAATATTTGGAGAAATTATTTATATTTTTTTTTGTTTTGTTTTTTATTTAACTTTGCTGGTAAATAATTGAAATATTTTTGCGGCGTTGCCAATTTTTATTATTTTCCCCAGATTTAGGGAAATTATTTAATCATCGTTATTTACGGTTGATATGTGTTAAATAATTGGACAATTTTGCGGTGTTGCCAATTTTTAATATGTATCTTTATATTTTGGGAAAAAATATTTAAGTGCGATTTTGAATATAGTGTTGACACTCATAGGTTGGAGTGGATATACCGATTTGTTTTAATAGTCGCGGTAATTTGTGGAACTGTCGCGCGTACATAGTTAGAAAAAAAATAAAATTATAGTTGAATCTTGGGATTTTCTTTGCGATCTAATTTAATATTTATAGTACGGTTTATTGTGCTTTTCTATTCGTTTGAATCACCTTTTCGTCGTGGGTACCTTGCATTGCCTGGGTCAATTTATTTTTTTTTAAATTTTTTTTTATCGGGTAAAGGGGGGGTTCCTGCACGGAATATAGTCGGTGATTATAAATACCTAACACAAGTGTTGATTGATTTATTCTGTAATGGCAAACATGGAAGTTAACAGACTTTTGGGAGACGAACTCTCGTACGAGATCGAAATCAGAAGATTGTCTGGAACGGATGCCACAGTTGTGGAAAAACGAGAAATAGTGCGAGAAGCATTGCGTTTGGAAAAACTTGGATTAGCCGAAGCTCCACGAACTACTGATTTAAATTCGAAGAATGAGTTGATGATATGTAAACAGAAATTAGAAATTTTGGAAGTAGAGATAGAAGAGTTCAATATACAGAATAAAGAAAACGAATATAAACGGATAAGATCGAGGCTTTTACATATTCAAGGAAGATTGATGAGGATAATGGAAGATGAGTCCGTTATTTTGGAAGAAAAATTCAGTATGCTGAGTTGGGTCAGAAACCTCTTACAACAGCTTACTATATTATATATGGATCAACAACCCGAACATACACCTCTTCTAGAAATCCCAGTGGAGGATGGAACTACAACTAGTGCTCCTGTAACGGTACAAAAGAATCGTTCGATCTTGGATGAGCCGAACATTTTGCTTCCAGAAGTAATACGACCGGTAGGAACATTTCCAGAATTTTCTCATGAACCTGAAATAAGTGGTGACAGAGAAAATATGGACAGAACCCAAAGGGATAATACACGACAGCGGGATCTTCTAAGAGACGTTCATAGACAAGAAGACCGTGTTGGATCCAGGGTTAGGACAAATCCAATCGTCCCTAGCACCGTAACCAGTTTACCTCCACACCGTTATTTAAACCAGCTTCCCCCACCATCTCAAGTACGTAGTCGAGCAGATATTTTTAGGCCCAACGATGTTCAACCAGGACAGTTACATTTTTCAACTCAATCCGAACAAAATAGGGAGAATCTAGATCATATTTCTCACACGAATATTTCTCAAACTTCGCGTCGACATGATCTTGAAGATAGACTTTACCAAGAACGACATGAACAGTGGACCTCGGGACAAAACTTATATGCAGCTGTTTCTCGACCCAGAGACAGTCGGACTTTTGCTTTTCAACCTCCAGGTGCCTCAGTATCAGTTAGACGACCTGAGGAAAGGCAAAGTAACCGTACTGACCTTGCGACTATGGGCGATAACACGTATATGTTGACAGGTGCTGACCAGTCATATACAGGACCATCCCAAGCACACTCTGTACGTTTCCAGGATAGAGTCGATAACGAACCATTGGAAACCAGACAGTACCCGTCAGGGAGGACTAGTTCCTCTGGTAATCTAGTAGATCAACTTCGAGAGTTAGGGTTTTCGCCTCTCAGATCTCGACATAATGATACAGACCTAGGCTTTGGAGAGAGAGATAGATATACGGATATAAACCGATGGAACGTGCGCTATGATGGTATTTCTAGTGTGAACAATTTCCTTCAGAGGATAGAAGAATTAAGAGTTTCACGTGGAGTGACAAAAGATAGACTTCTTCGCTCTGCTCCGGAATTGTTTACCAAAGACGCATTGCTATGGTACCGAATGGGACAGTTTTCGTCATGGGAAGATCTTGTTGAAAAACTTCGATCGGCTTTCCAACCATACGATTATGAACAAGCCTTATGGGAAGAGATTAGAAGACGTACTCAAGGTTCCCAGGAGAAGCTGATCAATTACATTTCGGTAATGGAGAACATGTTCGCGAGGCTATCTGATAAACCTTCGGAAGATACAAGGGTGAAGATTATTCGCCGAAATTTATTACCGTATTTACAGACTCAGTTAGCTGTATATCCAGTAAATAATTTGCAAGAATTGATATGTCTCGGGCGATCAATTGAAGAAACTGAAATTCGTGTTCAGCGTTTCTGTCCACCGCCAACCAATGTTCGATTGCTGGTCGAACCAGATTTTGCCTATAAAAAGCAGGTAGGAAATCAAGTAGCTAGTGTTCACATGAATCGCTCCGAAACCAACTTACCTATCAGATCCAATCCAGAAGACAACTCAAAAACCAATTCACCTATGTGTTGGAATTGTGAAAAAGATGGTCATCGCTATAGACAATGTCCAGAACCACGCCGAATCTTTTGTTTTCAATGTGGTCGTCTAGGAGTCACCACCCCTTCATGCACATCTTGTAAGACAAAAAAAGAGAAAGCGAGTCGACGATAGGCCGGTCATCGGGCTCGCACATATCTCTTCCGGCCCTCAATATTTCACCTACAAACCACTCCGTGTTTGACAAACAACCTGTTTTGGATTACATTCTCGATCATGCAGTAAACGACCAACGACCGTTTTTGCAGGTTACCATTTACAGCCGTCCAATATTAGCTCTGTTGGATAGTGGCGCTTCCCGAACAATACTAGGAGGTCCTGGCTGGAGCATGCTACGCAATTTATGTCGTCTCAATAGTTCCGCATCTAGGGAATGTACTGTTGCCAACGGACAAACGTGCAAGAGTATAGGAACTATTTATGTACCTATTGTTCTCCGCAATAAAACTCGAGTATTTGAAGTACTTGTAGTCCCATCTTTATCACATACACTAATATTAGGTATCGATTTTTGGATACGAATGGGCATTATTCCCGACCTTAATACTGGAGAATGGAGCTTCAGAAAGGACGAAACTGAAGAGTGTCTGGTGAATGCCATATGCTCTTATGACTCACTAACTCAACCCCAACAGGACCAACTTTCTAAACTCGTTAATGCAGCATTTCAAGGCATGGAAGGAAAGTTGGGATGCACTCACCTAATGGAGTTAAAAATCAAGACAAGTTCACAACCGATAAAACAGCGGTATTACCCCATTTCGCCAGCGATGCAGAAACATGTCAACGCCGAACTGGACGAAATGCTAGCACAGGGGATTGTAGAACCTTCAAATTCGCCATGGTCTTCACCGATTGTAATGGTGAAAAAGAACGATGGACGCTTCCGCTTCTGCGTTAATTATAAAAAGCTTAATTCGGTCAGTGAGTGCGATGCATATCCTATTCCTTGGGTGAGTTCTATTCTTGACAAACTGCGTGATGCCAAATATCTGTTAACACTCGATATTAAATCCGCCTACTGGCAGATACCAGTATCTCCAGATAGTAAACCACTCACAGCGTTTACAGTTCCAAATCGTGGATTATTCCAATTTTGCAGAATGCCGTTTGGTTTGCATAGCGCCCCAGCGGTATGGCAACGTCTTATAGAGACTGTTTTAAGAGCAGATCTTGATTCTTTTGTTTTCGTTTATCTCGACGATGTAATAATATGCACGCCAACATTTGAACAACATTTGGATGTTCTGGGCAAGGTCATCCAGAGAATAAAGGACGCGGGCCTAACACTCAACAAGGAGAAATGTAATTTCTGTAAACCAGAGTTACGTTATTTGGGATATGTCGTAAATTCTGGTGGACTTATGGTAGATCCACAAAAAGTTGAGGCCGTGGTTCAGATTCCAACTCCACGAACCGTCACTGAAGTGAGAAGGGTCGTAGGACTGGCGTCATGGTACCGAAGATTCATCCCCAACTTCAGTACTGTGGTAGCTCCGCTGACAGCCCTGACAAAGAAGAATATCCACTTTGAATGGACTACTTCATGCCAGCAAGCTCTCGATACAGTAAAAGAACATCTCGTTAGTGCTCCAGTTTTAAGCTGTCCTAACTTTGAATTACCTTTCACCATCCAAACAGACGCATCTGATTATGGTCTGGGAGCTGTTCTAACACAAGTGCAAGATGGTGAAGAAAGGGTAATATGTTACCTAAGCCGCTCGTTATTGAAAAATGAACGCAAGTTCACCACAACAGAAAAAGAATGCCTTGCAGTGATATTCGCCGTGGAAAAATTAAGACCATACGTTGAGGGGACGAAATTTACTGTTGTCACGGACCACTACAGTCTCAAGTGGCTTTTTAGTATAAAGGATCCTGTTGGAAGAATAGCAAGATGGGCGCTTCGATTGCAGCAATATGACTTCGACATTATTCACCGTAAAGGTGCAGAGAACGTCGTCCCTGATGCCCTATCCAGATCCGTGCCAGTTGTAGATTCTCTTTCCACCGAGACTACACCAACTGATCCTTGGTATCGAAGTATGATTACCCGTGTTACTGCTAACCCTGACAAGTATCCGCTTTGGCGTCTCGAAAACGATATCTTGTATTACCATAAGAGACGAGAGTACCCCGAACTAAGAGAACCATCCAGTTCTTGGTTGAAAGTAATCCCAAAAGAGAGTCGAATAGAAATTATCCGCGAACATCACGATCCACCAACTTGTGGACACTTGGGTATTTATAAAACTTCAGCTCGAATCAGCGAGAAATATTACTGGCCAAAACTGAAGTCAGATGTGGCTAGATATATATCTAGATGTACAGTTTGCCTCCGTACGAAACCGTTACAGAAGAAACCGGCTGGGAAAATGCTTAGTGCACAAGTTACCGCTACTCGTCCGTGGGAGTTAGTTAGCGCAGATATTGTAGGACCACTTCCTCGATCATCTAGTGGCTACAGTTATATCCTATCTGTTTGTGACTGTTTCACGAAGTTCGTATTATTGTTTCCTTTGCGTTCCGCAACAGCATCGGCTGTGTCCCGAATTATGGAGGATAATGTGATACTTGTTTTTGGAGCTCCAATTAGGTTGATTGTGGATAATGGTGTCCAATTTACAAGCCATAAGTTTAGGGAGTCCATGCAGAAGTATCACATCACCATAAAGTATCTAGCAAATTATCACCCACAAGCAAACCCCGTGGAAAGGGTACATCGTGTAATAAAGACCATGCTAGCCTCTTACGTAGAGGATAACCATCGAAACTGGGACAAGTACCTCGCTAAAGTCGCCTTTGCTATAAGGTCAGCCCGCCACGAAGTTACAGGTCACACCCCAAACTTCTTGAATTTCGGACGCGAAGTCCACATTTCTGGAGACAGAAATTCACATGACCCAACAACGACAGATCCAGAAACCTACATCAAGAAAATTGAAGTATTAGATAAATTATATCAGGATATTACGAAGAGGTTAAAATCCGCATACGAAAAGAGTCGTCAAACTTACAACCTTCGCCGTAGAGACGAAAAATTTTCCTTAGATCAAAAAGTGTGGAAAAAGAATCCCGTCTTATCTGATGCATCAAAAGGTTTTACTTCAAAGTTAGCGCCAAAATTCATGGGTCCGTGCACAGTCACGAAGGTTGTGTCACCTTGGACATATGAATTAGTAGGTCCGAACGGACGGAATCTGGGTATATGGCATGCAAAGGATCTGAAGGCGCATCCTCCCGATCAGTAAACCATACGAAAAGTCCGTCGTTTTTCTTTTTGTTTGTTTCGTGCCGTGTAACAGTTCAAGGGGTAGAGAAAACTCATTGTAGGTAGCTCAAATCTTTTTTTTTATTGTTTTTTTTTTATTAAGCAAGGGTGGGATTGTTACGGGTTCATTTTTACCCGGTTTATTTCAGGTAGCTAAATTTATAAATCTTTATCTTTATAGTTAAATCACTTAAATCACTGATAAATAACATAAATAAGGAAACATATATCGCAAAAATCCATTTATTATAACACTATAATCAAACATTAAATGTTAAGCTTAAACTATGTCAATCGTTCTACGCCTCGAGCACCAGGTGAAATTTAGTATCATTTTCCTAAAAACAAAATATTCATTAGATCAATATAATACAAGTACTACTAATTTAAACTTACCTAATCTCCTAGCATAGTTATTTCTTCATAAAACCTTTTATTTCACATTGTTGAGATTCTCAGCAGCGCCAACTCCGAGTACCCCTGAAAAAGGATGCATCTTTGTAGAGGCTAAAAAGTGCAGTGGAGATATTAGTTATAACCTAAACAGCATACAACTACATTCAACAGATTCTGAAGTTCATTACACAATTTTCATCTTTTACAATTAACCCCATATTAAAATGTAAATATAACCTTATAGATTTGTATACATATTTTTCTGTCACAGCTGTCATATATTTTCCAGAAATATTAGAAACTAGTACCACTTAATTCATTACAATGAGGACTATATGCATCTCATCAGCTCTGATGGAAATTAAATAGTAGAAAGAGGTAGCAGATATATGAGTTATATTTTAGTAAATTCCCTAGGAATATTCTGTTAGGACTTTTGGAATCTCCCCTCCCTATTAGAAAAACACGGATATTAGTTTTTTGTATAGAATTCCTTCTTGGTGAAAAACCATTTTTGTATTCTTGAGACTAAAGGTCTGCATAAAGTGTTTTAGCTGATTAAAATAAGACAAACTGCGTTTATAAACCTAAGTAGGCAATAGTGCCATATTTTACAGCATCTGCTGGATTAAATAAAGGTTTATTGTAAATGCAATAAAGTTTTGTCACCATTAAATCTCTCAAATCCGTACCACTTTCTGGCCAAACTCCACCTTCAGGTAAGCCAAACACGTTTCTCACTGCTACTTGTGTCCAACTGCACAAGATGTATCTTTCTTTTAGGCCAGCTCTGGCACGCTCGCATAAGCTCCAGCAAGCTCGTGTAATCTCCGACAAGCTCGCCTAAGCTTCGACAAGTCCCCATAAGCTCCCGAAGGAGTTCATTTCACCACCACCAGCTCACCTAGATCCGCATACCATTTCGCCTAACCTAGAGCCTAAGTACCTACACTGCTTGCCATCTCCAGTCACCTTAACAGACATCGGACCCATTGCTTCATTGGGACGAGTTACGAGTATACTGCTACCGAGAGTATCTGAGAACATCGGAGGATAAGAAGTTTGCTCACCCGAGTAGCTTGCAGGCAACCTATAACCATATTATTCTATCTTTATTACATATTATTAGTTGGTTTTATTTGATAAGTACCTGCTCTTATATTATACGTATCTGCTTTACTCAAGCTTATAAGTGCTTATATTTGTTGAATCGCTTGCACGTATATCTACCTTCACTAGTAACTATATTGTTAAATATTGGCCATCTGCCACCCTTAGCTTCTAACTTGTTCGAACGACATCTAAAACGACAAAGTTCTCATTAGACACTTGTAGTGCCTACTAGCAATCATTGAGGTCAGTAAAACATTCATTACCTAATAACTAAAACTATTATATAATTTGTACTTACCTATGTAAGCCAAGGTATACCTAGGTATTCTGCACTAATACCACAGTGCATCTCATATTGTCCATATATAAAATTATATAGTAGTACTTTTGTATATAATTCGTTTGAGGGATTATTGTATAACCATAACCTAACCTGTAACCAGTGTAACCTGTCAAGTAATCACCAGGGCCTGGGAACTCTTATGGGAGTTTTGTAGACAAATTGATTATTTTCACTACATCTCACCAGAGAGCGTTTTACAAAAAATTTGAGCATCTGCCAATCATAAGAAAATAAAATATGCTAATAATCATATACCTAAATGTCAAAGACAACTGTCAGTTTATGTTTTAAAATTATGAAGGGGAATCTCAATTTTTATTTTTTATTTATCCTGAATTAGGTATGTGTATTAGCT
Source organism: Pogonocherus hispidulus (assembly GCA_963924545.1). Classification (NCBI taxonomy): domain Eukaryota; kingdom Metazoa; phylum Arthropoda; class Insecta; order Coleoptera; family Cerambycidae; genus Pogonocherus; species Pogonocherus hispidulus. Next base: position 40,940,161 of record OZ004698.1, on the reverse strand, counting down.
TGAATTGTAGTGAATTGTGTCTCAGTATATTTAGTGACATTTCTTCGGAATTCAAAGCAAACAGATTAACAGTAAAATGCAGTTAAGTGTGCAGATTGTATGAAGATAAATAATTGTTCTCATGGTTTAAGAAGGTAAAAGAAAAATTAGTTAATGTGATGTGTTTTATTAATTTTGAATTTCGTAGGATAATATACACTTTCAAAGGTATGGAGTCTGTATTGTGTGAAAACAAATAATTTTTCTAGGTGTCTGAATAAAACAGGAAGAGAAAATCGAATACATATCAAGTGTAGTTAGCGATTGTCGTTTAATTGAAACTACAATATTGGGCAAATATATTATATGGTCTTCTATCATTATAGGTATTTTTATCAAATTGATAAATTTGATAATTTGCGAATATATTGTAAATATTGTAATACAAAATATGCAAAAATATACTTATTGTAGTTTTATTTGTTTTTATCTTCATTAAAAAAGTTAAATATGTTACAAAGGTAGGGCGATTTTGTACAAAATTTTTAAAAAAGTTCCACTACATCTCTACAGATGTCGTTTTCCGCGTCGTTTTTTATCAACATTGCAGATTCCTATCTACCCCTAACCTAATCTATGGTAATCACAAAATAAAGTAAAAAGTAATAAACCATACCATAGATAACTGTTACTCTGTGGCAATTAAATGAAGCTAATAAATAAGTATAAGTAGTAAATAAATAGATTTGTTAGTTTATTGTTTTGTTCTGACAACCACGTCAGTCAGGGTGCGTTCACCCATTGAGTTACGGTACCAATTACCATTGGAATTTTACAGAGAGTTGGAATAGAACCACAGTATAGAACTCTCTGGTATTTTATTTCTTTTGTTACCGCCCTTAACCCACGAACTACCCCTGTATCCTCTGGACTAAGGCGGACCAGAGGTAAAGGTAGCAATTTATTTGGGGCTTCTCCCCACAGTAAGAGGGCACACCACCCAGGCAGGGTAAAGTACGTTTCTCGGGCTTGAAGTAGACGCCGTTAGTTGTTTTATATAGAGTCATTCAGTTTAGAGTTCATTAGTATTGTATTCAGTCGTTTTCTTAGGTCAAATATCATTTCAGTAGTTTGCATTTCTATTTTGTTTACGTTTCTAAATTCTATTTATTTGTTATTAAAAACCCTTGCCTAAAAGTGCTGTGTTTTCGTGCAAATCCGCCCAACTACCCTCTCAGTGTTAGCTTATAAGAAGTGTCCCAGGAATACGTCCCTACATCGAGATTCAGGATAAGATAACCCACGGTAAGTCAATACTCTTTTTATACGTCAATCACAGCATATCTCGAACCCCGCGACAGAGAAATCTATTCAGTAGTAAAACTTTAGACTCCCTTTCGAGATAACTGAATAATTAAGTAAGTTTCGCGAAGCCTGTAGAGCACAACGACCAGCCTGTTACATTAAGATACAGGGTGACAGGGGGGTCAAAACTATTTTTTATCATAACTTTGGTAGGAAATGGAATAATGGGTTCATATTTGGTAGGGTTAATGCATTAACGATACTTCATTCGTGCATGTATGACAGGAAAAAATCCAGGTCCGAACTTCATAAATTGTTAATTTTTTGTTTCCCTCTAGAAAACATCACCTTGTATGTATTTTTCTTAAATTTCTATACGATATTCGGAAAGAACAGAAAAAAGTTATCTAAAACACCTGTTTCTTTTTTTTTTGTTACACTTTGGTGGTTATTTAAATACGCTGTTAAATGTACAAGAATACGGCTTCTACAATTAAATTAAGTAAAAGACACATGATAAAAATAGTTGCATCACGAGAGGGATATGGCTTAATGGGAGATAGAGGACATCTAGGGTAACTCGAACTGTCCTTAGAGATGGCTCATTAACCATTCGTTATTAAGATACAGGGTGATTTATGATTTTCAGTCAAAACTACAAAACAACTTTTTACACTTGTTTAATACAATGAAGAAAACAACAAAACACAAACCAACTAATATCTAAATGTACTTTAAAATAGAAAATTAATTTTAAAGCAAATTTTCGTGTATAGAAGTTGGGAGAGGCAAAGTGGCCTCCTCCAACTTCCATACATTTTCTTGCACGTTTAGCTAGGTTTCTAATAGGATCATAATATAGGTACATTAAAAAATCTATATTTTAAACATGAAAGAAATAATTAAATTATGTTCATTGGTTAATGAAGTTAAAAAATAAAGCAACATATAAGTGCGCCGTTACACGACCCCATAAAATGTAGTGTTCAAATATGAATGAGTTTTATAAGTCTCGCAAAAGTTGCGAAAGAAATCAACTGTAATATTATTTCACTAAGCCTTGACAGAACCCAACATTCAGAATAAAAAAAACTAATTGCATGCAAAGGCAGAGTACGTATTGTTTGGAATAATTTATTGTTTACTTAGGATACAGTTAAACAAATAATTATATGTAACAATGCGCTGGCGCCTTTGCATATTAATAATTTTCTTCTGTTTTCTTTGAATTCATCGGCACCCACTAGTCAGCAAGGACCTTGCAGCCGATTAATAATTAGAAACCTACATAAAGTATATTGAGAGCTCCAATTTGCATTAGCCGAATGTCACGAACATATTTTTCATACTCTTTGTTCAGTGTTGGAGGAAAACATCTACATCTATGCATATGAATAGAATCCGCGTTCTAATTTGTTTAATAATTCTTGAAAATTTTACTTTTAACCGAGCTAAGACCTTTTATTACTTAAAACACTGACCTTAGCCAATATAATTAACGTGTATGCGGTTCTTTAAGCATGATGAATCAGAAGTAAAGCATAATTTTTTAGAGGTGTATCCATATAAATAATAGAAATTTTAAAACGAACGTTCGTTAAAAAACGAACCAGAAACTTGTTTGGCATCCATATCAGCTTCACTAAGAGGCTAAACCTTTTGAGTGACATACAGGTTCCCAAATAAAAATATATTCAGTTTGAAAAAAAAGACACAAGATGTTAGTAGATGTTGGTTAAATAAATGCAAATAACATAATACTAGATAAATACTTTAATGCATTTTGAAGAAGAAAAGGCATTGATTGGGAATATAGCTACGAGTAATATTAGGATATTCTGTCTGGAAGTTAGGTAGGAAACGTAAATTTAAAGAGACACTTCGAAATTCCTCGACTTTCAAAATTAAAGAGGAAATTCAAAATTCATATATATTCCATACGATCCTCGATTTACCTATCATTCGGTAAGGTTTTTAAAGATATAGGTATGTCAGCGGTCTATTCATTGGGAAATAAACTTCAACAACTCCAAAGGCAATTCCAAAAACAAAATAAAAACTAAAAAGAAGTCGGGGGTTTACGAAATTAGCTGTAAAGACTGCAATCAAAAGTATGTTGGACAACCGAGAAGATCAAATCAAATTAGATTCAAGGAACATATGGCTCATCTCACATATGGTAGAACAGATTAGTCTAGTATCGCCCAACAAACGTTTGAGAAGAACAATAAAATAGATAGTAGCAATTTAAGGCTAATTAGGAATGTAACAAATTCCAGACAGCTGATTACATTTAAGAATTTGGAAATTGCAAAGTGTAAAAATAGTATGATTAGCACAGAGGACCAATCCCATCCAGCCCGCTTTATTGGTTCACTGAACCGTAACAATAATTTAGGTGTAAATAAGACATAGTTATAATTATCTCCAGATGATCCCAACTTGGTTGGCGTAATGAGCGTCGAGTGCAATATAGTGTTTTGATGTTATATGGAAAACTATGTCAGTGTTATATAAAGTAAGTTAGTACAGCAGTATATTTTTTACAACTTTACTGTTATATTTAAATCTAATATCTATGATCACATACAAAAGTAATTAAGCTTATTTTTAAGTATTAAAAAATGTTTTAAAGAGGAAAATTCGAATAAAAATTGGATCGCCTTTATCTCAGTTATTTTCGTTGTGCTCGCTCTTAAAGCTTTACATATTTGGTTTTATATTCTTCCTCAATACTTTTTCCTCAAAAATTTGACTTGAATCCCAAAAAAATTTGGTTATCATAATTTGCCGTAAAATAAAGTAAAAATATGAGGAAGGACTGCATTTATTTATAAACTAGTAATATCAGATCTCCTAATGCATATCCTTGGGAATCAATTTTATTCCACTGGGAGTTAAAATATACAAGGCGTTTCATTGGAAACAAGAAAATTATTATTGATGTCTGTTAGTCAAATTAAAAATATAAAATTAAACTTACTCAATTTTAGTTTATTATTTTGTTAGAAATCATATACTTACTTTATGTGTTAAAAAAATCCTTATAAAATCCTTGTTTCAATGAAGGCTTGAAAACATAATGCAATAGATAAAATGCTCATAGGAAAAACAGGATACATGGTAAAATCTAGAACATTCTAATATCAGTGCAAGATAATTTTCTTCCGCAATTCGTCCTTACGATTTACTTGACCTTATATTGCCAGTGTAACTACTTATAACTATTCATTTAATCTACGTTATTGATACAAATATCTCAGTTTGCTTAGATGTAATCCATTTTTGCATACATTAATAACTGTATTACAGTTCGTGAGAGTCCTTGAACATTTTTTAATCTCCATCCTCTAATTAAATAGTTTATATAACAAAGCCTCTGGAATATTTCTACCTAATCTAACAAATATATTGGCGATTTCTACTGAAACATATTTAAGAATTTAATTATATCCTAGCACTGAAATTTAAATTAAATAATTAAATCATTATAAGCGTGATGAGGGTCGTTATTGGGGCAAGGTTTTCTCTAATTCACGTGACATATTTTCGCTTAGCACGCAAATAGTTAATATATTACTTTATACTAACTATATAGGGTGTCTCACTTAAAACAAAACACCCTTAATATCTGGAGAATAAAAAGAGATTCACCGAAACAGGTTAATCTTTGATTAGGAGGGGACAACATTTGAAGCACAACTGAACATTATCATCCCCTTCTCTCCGCCTTTGACACTTAAATTTCAAATGGGAATAGAGCTCCAGTCGCCTCATTTAAAAGGTATTTTTAGGGGGTCAACGTTCAGTTATGTTCCAAAAGTTTTATATTTCGTTTTGTTCTCGGATATTGAGGGTGTTTTGTTTTAAATGGGAAACCCTGTATAAGTTTGTCATACTCTTACTTCGCGTAAATCAGTGGTTATATATTGTCAGGTTACTTTGTGTGTTTAAAGTCACAGGCTGTTGCAAAATAAATTAATACATATTTTCATAAAATCATATACCGGGTGTTCCACATAAAAGTCCTCAGCCTCGTATCTCGGCAACGGAAAGACATATTTTGATTTTGAAAAAAACAGATGATAGAGCCCATCCATGGCTTGGTCACGGAGTTCAACTTGATTTCCTTCAGAGCAAATTGGAGATGGCGCTGAAGTCGAAAGAAACTTTTCGTTGGCAGGAACTTTGTAATATCGGATACTTTGTTCAATTCTAAACAATTTTTTGTTAAATGACTATTTTTCAAAAACTTAATAATTTCAGAGATATCGGGTTTTTCATTTGGTGAGGCCCCAACTCAAGGGTATTTTAGAGTTTCGAATTATTATCTTATTACATATTTTATATTTATATTATTATATTACCTGAAATTATAATTATTCAAGTTAATTTAATAGCTCTTTTTAAGGAATAGTGAAATAATATGTATTTCTGTAAAATATGGCAAGAGTTTTTTAAATACATAATTCATTTTATATAATAATTTATTTCTGCGCTTGTCCTAAAATAAATCCTGAATATACCTATGTATGTACAAAATGAATTAGGTATTTAAAAAACTCTTGCCATATTTTACAGAAATACATTTTATTTCACTATTCCTTAAAAAGAGCTACTAAATTGACTTGGATAATTATTGTTTCATTGTATAAGGTAATAATTCGAAACTATAAATACGCTTGAGTTTGGGCCTCACCAAATGAAGAGCCCGATATCTCTGAAACTATTAAGTTTTTGGAAAATAGTCATTGACAAAAATTGTTTAGAATTGAACAAAATATCGGATAAACCTTATTAAAAGTTCCTGCCAACGAAAAATTCCTTTCGACTTCAGTGCCATTTCCATTTTGCTCTGAAAAATATCAAGTTGAAATCCGTGACGAAGCCATAGATGATCTCTATCATCTGTTTTTTTCAAAATATATCTTTCCATTGCCGAGATATGAAGCTGAGGACTTTTATGTGCAACACCCGGTAGATTGTGCCTTCAGAAAACGTGGAATCTCTCGATAGCTAGGAGGATGGTCAAACTCTTATCATCACTTCTGTTAACACGTGACAGGCGGTCTTCCATCTGACCATACATTGATTGTTGGTCCAATTTAGTGTGACTGAAAATATAAAATATAAGCGAAAACATTGCATGATTATGTGTGAATTATTGCATGTTCGAAAACAGTAAGTCAGATATTATTTTAAAAATTGCTGCAGCTCCAGAACCTTCAGGACTTGCCAATGCCTAGAATTACTCAGTCAATACTACTGATATCGATTGTTGTGAGTAATAAATAAAGCAGTCCTGTAATAAATCAGTAGAAAACACTGTAATCATAATAATTACAACAACAGTTACGCAAGAAGCGTATACAAGTATTTATTTTTTGCGTTTATGGAAAATTAAAAATCCCAAATCAGAATTCCTTGGCTAACAGTCTTTATGTTTTCCGTTATTAACGGATGTGAAGTTTCTGCGCCTGAGGATTATGTATTACGCTAAAACATAAATATAGCAGTTGCCTAATTGACGTGCGCTTACTTTATGGTTAAATATGGGTTTCGGGTTTTCATCGCTCTAAGGTAGTGTGGATAAATAGTTTGAGGTAAATAAGGCTCCTTCAAAATTTAAAATAATTGCTGATTTATTAGTCAAAAGTTCAATACTTTGCCCCAGTAAACAATGTGTGTGGTGCATGCAAGATCATATCCGATTAAAAATATTTTGTGCTACTTTTACTTTACTTTTGGAATAATAAAGTAAAATTTAATAGACTACTGTTAGACATAAAAAGGCATTACACTGCCTGCCCAAAATAAGGATAAGAAATGGAATTATTAGTAGAAGGTCAGAGTAAGAAGGAACTAAATTATAGATTTTTAATATATCAATAAACGTGTGATTGTAACAGGACAAATCAGTATATGAGGCAGTCTTCAATAGCCTTGTGAATGGTACAGCCTTAAATATGTGAAACAGATTATGAATGAAGGTATTATTATCATCTTTTGAAGATAAAAAATAAAAGAAGATAACATATCATACTTTTACCACTACCGCCGTTGCAAAAGTTAGAAAAATAACGTTGGTTGATTACCACATAAATATATGCATGCAGCTATAAACTATAGGTACAACTAAAAAAAAATCAATAAACGTGTGAAGTGGAGCGTGTAAAGAGGAAGAACGATAGAATTAACTCGCAGAACTGATATAAAAAATGGTTTTTGAATAATTGTAATTAATACAAAATTTAAGATCACAGACATTTTTTGTTATTTCTGGCAAAAAAATTTAAAATTATTGAAGCTTTCCTAAAACGTCAATCTGAAGAATATTTAGGACAACAGCAACAGCAACACAATTTATTGTATTAAATAATTGTTAACACGTATTAATTCGTGTTTACAAGTATTTAATACAATAAATTGTGAAGTACATCAAACTCCTTTTTAGTCGTTATTATAGACGACTTACATTTTTCAGCATCATGGGCGATTTGAGGCCATTGAATGTGAAGTTGACCCCGCAACTCATTTATGGGATGACGATGGCTACGGATGAACTCAGTAGTCTCTATTCTGTAATGTTTTTGTAATATTATATTGTTTTTAAACTGAGAGACTGATACAACTAATACTAATTTCGGTTTTTCATACATCACAGAACACGTCAGGATAATGTAAATGGTGTATCTGTTGTATTGTACTACGACGTGACGTGTTAATATGTATTAACACGTCACGTGCTAATAATGTGTCCTAAGCTAAAAAATATATTTTGCCTAAATTTTAATTCGTGAATTCCCTAAAGTACTGAGGTACATGAATTCCCTAAGTTAGGTTAGGTTAGGTTAGGTTAGGTTAGGTTCAAAAGTGAGTGGGCCGAAAACCAGACCCTCCGCCGCGACCATATGGTCTACTGTGTCTCACACCTACTCCCCCAACAGGTCTTAATGCAGCTGATCGCCCTGTTGGGAGAGAACTTATTCAGATCCTCTGGCAGAAGTTGTCTTTTGCCTAATAATGAGTATCTGATCCGTTCCCCAGCGGGGTAAGTGCATATTATGTGTTCTGCCGTTTCATCATCTAAGCACAAGCGGCACTCAGCATCTTCTGCTATGCCGAATTTGTACAGATGATATTTAAACGACAGTGACCAGTATATAGGTCAATTAAAGTTCGTCAGAGCACCCTGCTTAGCTCTAACACTTTTTTAGTTCTTGTTTTTGAAGGGTTTATTATAAACGCCTTTCAATTAACTAATCGAGGTAGTTCCTGCTAGTACTGGAGGATTTGCCCCTCAGCTCAGTTCAAGAGCGTTGCTTTGGCAGTACTCGAGTATATACCAAGCTCGGTTCTGGTCCAATAAATTCAGAAATATCACTCTCCCTGCCTAGAGAGTCTGTATTAAAGGTACTGCGGTAGTCTATCTCAATTATTTAAGGTTAGTATGATATTTTTAAAATATTCAAAATCACGTCACTAATTTATTTGAAAGAGATGCCGAAAACAACTACTCCACGGCCAATGTGCCCCGGCTGGCATTGCATCACTTCGGCATCTCCATGGGAGTCGCCACATTAAGAGGCGCTTATTATGCGCTATGATGAGCTCACTATATATAAGAGGGCACTACGGAGTGTTTCTCACCACTACTAACGTTAATAATTGTCAGTTTGATAAGCTACACCAGAAAACAAATATTTTGACAAAACCTTTCATGATTAAGAAAGACATTCTTTGTTATGTGATTATATTATATGACTTAACTCATTTTTATTAAGTTATTCCTCTGATTAAACTTATTTATGATTCGATAATTCACATCATAAGTTTTAAATTTTCCAAAAAAAATCACAAAATGGTTAATATTATTCAGATGTAAAACAAAAAGTATATGGAATATTACCGGATTAGTTTAAATGAAAGTGGATTGACGTTAGGCCAGAAAAAGAGGTTTGTTATAGCATAGAATGCTTGATTATTAAGTAAAGACACTTTTTTACTAAAAGACTATCAGTCTCTCAACATCTTTCCCTGCACAGCTTAGAGATTTTTAATTAAAAATCTGCTTTACTTTTACTTATTATATCGAAGATATTAAGCGACTGTTTCTTGCATACTTGTAAAAGCACTATTTCTTTTATCGCGGCAGGTAATGTAATAAGAATTTTATAAATAATATAGAGCAGTTCAAGCGTGTATAGTTTAAAAAACTATGATATATTCCTGCATTTTGTGCAACTAGCATATAAAGACTAACTTTCTTCAACAGAAAGCTTAAAAAATTAACTACTTTTTTCTGAAAAGTGAAATTATGTCGCCTATTTTGAATGTGGTAAAAGTATATATAATAACTATATTTTAATGATAAAAAGTGCATGTAAGTGATGTATAATTTCCCTTCCTATTTTACTATTATAAGATGGAATATCTACTACTATATATAACACATATTTTTCATTATTCGTTTTTAATCCATAAGCCGTTATGGAAGTTTCTAACAGAAACGCTCTAACATAAAATTTCTAAACATAAATTTCAGGACTGTATAATTTGACAATTCAGTATAATGGCAATATTTAAACAATTTGTAACATCTTACACCGAGGGGTACCGTACCCCACAGTTCTTTGGACAACTTGCGTGCAATACTTGCAATTAGTTGTAATGGTCGTGTAATGCTTGCAATAATCGTGTAATGGCTGTGTAATGCCTGCAACATCATGTACTACTTAGGTAAAGCGTGTAACTTGTTCCTTAAACAAGTTGCGTGCAATGCTTGCAATTAGTTGCAATGGTCGTGTAATGCATGCAATAATCGTGCAATGTCGTGTAATGCTTGCAATAATCGTGTAATGGCTGTGTAATGCCTGCAACATCATGTACTATTTAGGTAAAGCATGTAACTTGTTCCTTGGATAAGTTGCGTGCAATGCTTGCAATTAGTTGCAATGGTCGTGTAATGCATGCAATAATCGTGCAATGTCGTGTAATGCTTGCAATAATCGTGTAATGGCTGTGTAATGCCTGCAACATCATGTACTATTTAGGTAAAGCATGTAACTTGTTCCTTGGACAAGTTGCGTGCAATGCTTGCAATTAGTTGCAATGGTCGTGTAATGCATGCAATAATCGTGCAATGTCGTGTAATGCTTGCAATAATCGTGTAATGGCTGTGTAATGCCTGCAACATCATGTACTATTTAGGTAAAGCATGTAACTTGTTCCTTGGACAAGTTGCGTGCAATGCTTGCAATTAGTTGCAATAGTCGTGTAATGCATGCAATAATCGTGCAATGTCGTGTAATGCTTGCAATAATCGTGTAATGGCTGTGTAATGCCTGCAACATCATGTACTATTTAGGTAAAGCATGTAACTTGTTCCTTGGACAAGTTGCGTGCAATACTTGCAATTAGTTGCAATGGTCGTGTAATGCATGCAATAATCGTGCAATGTCGTGTAATGCTTGCAATAATCGTGTAATGGCTGTGTAATGCCTGCAACATCATGTACTATTTAGGTAAAGCATGTAACTTGTTCCTTGGACAAGTTGCGTGCAATACTTGCAATTAGTTGCAATGGTCGTGTAATGCATGCAATAATCGTGCAATGTCGTGTAATGCTTGCAATAATCGTGTAATGGCTGTGTAATGCCTGCAACATCATGTACTATTTAGGTAAAGCATGTAACTTGTTCCTTGGACAAGTTGCGTGCAATGCTTGCAATTAGTTGCAATAGTCGTGTAATGCATGCAATAATCGTGCAATGTCGTGTAATGCTTGCAATAATCGTGTAATGGCTGTGTAATGCCTGCAACATCATGTACTATTTAGGTAAAGCATGTAACTTGTTCCTTGGACAAGTTGCGTGCAATGCTTGCAATTAGTTGCAATGGTCGTGTAATGCATGCCATAATCGTGAAATGCCTGTGTAATGCCTGCAACATTATGTACAATTGTGTAAAGCGTGTAATTATCATGTAATAATCAAGTAATGAGTTAATATTAGGACAACACAGTTTTTCGGGTGGTTAACTAATACCTATATACAGGGCGCCCTATTTCTTGACCCGTTGCATGGGTAACTTTTTTATTAGTAGAGATACAAAAACGCTTAAATGAGCAAATTAGTGCAGTTTCGTATTAGTAATTCTACGGTAATGCGAAAAAATATATACGGGGGAAGGTTGAAAAGTTATTGACAAAAAACGAAAAATCCAACTTTTCTATTATCCCTCGTAGCTCGTTCATTTGAAGAGTTAGAGAAAAATGCTTCACATGTTTTTTGCAGTATTTTTCATGTAAAATGACATGCACTTGCTACTTTTTATATATCTCTTAAAATGGTTGAGAATCACAGTAAAATATATTTTTTTTAAATGTAATGGATAGGTGGCTGTGACATTAACCGAAAGTCCCCTTTTTTCTCTTTCAGATGATATAACATAGTCCATATTTTATCCTTACAAAAGTAATAATAATCGTTGTTTTTAAAGAAAGTTTATTGTCACATCAAGAATGCTATGGATTATGGAACAAAAGAATGTTTTGAGAACAGAAATTATTAATTAATTAATTATATTGAAGTAAATGTTCGAAATGACCACCATCCTGTTGGATACATAGTAAGCAACGTTTCTGGATACTTCTTAAAACATTATTTATTGTATGTCCATGTATGCTTCTAATTGCATCTTGAATCCTGACTTTTAGATCCTCTATATCTAGAGGAGCTGTCACATAAACTTTATCTTTCAATAACCCCCAAAGAAAGAAATCTAAGGGGGTCAAATCAGGTGTTCGCGCTGGCCAGTCGATATCCATTCTATTTCCTATAACATTATCAAACTGTTCATGTAAATATTGTTTTACCTCGCGGGAATTATGCGCAGGTGCTCCATCGTGTTGGAAGTATTTAAGATTTCTAAAAATATGAAGTGGTAATTCATTTAAATATTCCTCTGTTAGAGTATTCCTTAGAAAATGAAGGTAATTATTCGCATTCAAATTATCTTCGTAAAAATATGGGCCAATAATTTTGCCACAAAAAATTCCACACCACACATTTATCCCAAATTGACGTTGATTTCTTCTTTCAGAAACAAGATGTGGATTTTCTCGGCACCACATTATGTTATTATGGCGGTTAAAAATACCATTGTTGGTAAATCTACTTTCATCACTGAATAAAATCTTTTTCCGGAAGTCTAGATCCTCTTCACATTTTGAAATGTACCATCGACAAAATGTCATCCTTCTTTGATTATCAGCTGGATATAAAGTATTGCATATGGAATAATGATAAGGCTTTAAATTGTTACCTTTTAAAATAGCTCTTACAGTTTCCTTGGAAGTGTTGCAGTGATGTGCAATTTCTGCAGTTGAAGAATCAGGTTTAAAATTTACATAAGCCAAAACATTTATTTCAGTGTCTTCATTGAAGTTTCTTTCATCCTTAGGCTTTGAAAAAGAAGCGTATAATCGTATATTATTTTCCAGCTGTCTAAATATTCTATGATGGGGTTGTCTTCGTTCCATGTAAGTTTCAAAATAAAGATTCGCTGCAGCTTGTGCATCTCGATTTTGGTTATAATAACAAAATAGCATATCATTTTTCTCTTCGTTGGTGTACATATTTGCAACACTATTATTTTGTATGCAGTATTAATAATAAACAATAAACTACTTAACAAAAACTAAAAATGTCACTTATGATCTGTCAATAATTAAATGCCAACTAGACGTTTTTAAAAATATCAGGAATCTTATTTTTTGTTTTATTTCCATAGCATTCTTGATGTGACAATAAACTTTCTTTAAAAACAACGATTATTATTACTTTTGTAAGGATAAAATATGGACTATGTTATATCATCTGAAAGAGAAAAAAGGGGACTTTCGGTTAATGTCACAGCCACCTATCCATTACATTTAAAAAAAATATATTTTACTGTGATTCTCAACCATTTTAAGAGATATATAAAAAGTAGCAAGTGCATGTCATTTTACATGAAAAATACTGCAAAAAACATGTGAAGCATTTTTCTCTAACTCTTCAAATGAACGAGCTACGAGGGATAATAGAAAAGATGGATTTTTCATTTTTTGTCAATAACTTTTCAACCTTCCCCCGTATATAATTTTTCGCCTTACCGTAGAATTACTAATACGAAACTGCACTAATTTGCTCATTTAAGCGTTTTTGTATCTCTACTAATAAAAAAGTTACCCATGCAACGGGTCAAGAAATAGGGCGCCCTGTATACTGATGGAAATGATCGTTTTACAATAATGTCCAGATTTCAACAATTACCAAAATTTATTATAAGAGAAAAACTGTTTATCTCAATGGCTATATATTTTCCCTTGAAATCGCTGCTAATAATTTATTTATTAGATAAATACAACCTACATCCCATTCACAACGGACACTAAAATTTTGGGTTGTTTCCTTATTTTAAATATGTATTATATATGGTCTTGCATTTAAATGTCTAACAAATCATGTCCAAATATATTTTAATTGCAAAAAATGTAGGTGAGGTGACATTTTTTATATCGAACCCATATTCCGAAACAACGTCCAAACTACAAAAAAATATGACCTTATCTAATTCTTAACAATGGTTACTTTTAAAAATATAAACAAATGGTATGTTTACTCTAGTTACTTGTCACAACCGTGGCCATTTATTTTGAAATATCAATCTATATTTTTAGAGGCTGTCTGCTTATACAATTCATTTCCTGGATGTCTTTATTTAACCCGACTTAGTTCAAGCCTCAGATATTTAAATATTGCATTATCTGACTACTAGTAAACATACGGTAACAGCACCTAAATCAATCAATATGTTGCAAACAGAAATGACCTTTGCAAATTCCGAACTAGCCTTTGTGTATCTGGAGGGCGGGGTCGTTATCAGCGATAATCCAAGCGTAGAATATTACTCTAATCCGCACTGAAAAAAACCATCACTCCGGTATGCAAACATCATAAAAATCAGGACATGTAATAGAAGGCTCTCGTAATTTGTATTGATAAATGCTTCAAAAGCGGGCGTGCCGTGTCAAGTTGTCATTTATTATTAAAAGGAATTCTTCTACATGCGACTTGGATGAGGATATACCGGATGTTTGGCAGTAAATATGCGCCTAGTGCATATTAATGATAGGCCCGTATATTATTTGAAATATGAAAAGCTAAATTTTGCTACATGAGGGCTTATTTTCTTGTCTTTTAAACCTAAACCTGTCATGATATATTTAGAGGTAATATACAAAAAGATGTTACCATAAATTGCTTTATCCATCTGAAGGACTGATTTATCTGCTCCCTTAAGCTTATTTTATTTTAGGATATACTCAGGAATTGAAAATAAGTAAAAACTGTGTAGGTACTTAACCAAAATCTCAATTTTTTACTTTTATTTTATATTTTTGATTTGTTTCAAAGCCAAACGGCATATATTATGAGTATAAACTAAAATGCTTAAATAACACACAACATGTGAAAATTGTGGCAGGAGAACTTGTTTTACCTATAGTAATGGTTTTACCACATTTAATCCCTTTGATATCCTTACAAAATTTTACTAATCAAGAAGTAAACATTTTATCACCAAAATGTCTGTAACTTATTTAATAATAATAATAATAATAATAATAATAATAATAATAATAATAATAAAAGGTCTCTATTATAAGGTGTTTACAAAAATATAAAACACGCAACAGCTAGGCGAAGTCTAGCACTGGCTATTCCATAATTATTTTTTGTGGTGCGTTTTCGTGATTCATAGTTTCCTTTGGGATTCCACCAAAATTAATATACCTTCGCATTAAAATTAACGCACCACTAAGAAAAACCGACAATGTCAAACTGAATTTCCTGGCGCACCGTCAACCCAATTTCGATGAATTTTTTTTTTTAATTGTAGCCTACTTCTTCAGCAAGTGCACTATGGTAGTATCTCTTATTAGAATTTAAGTTTTGAGCATACACAGGGTGTTACAATGAAGTAAAGTTTTTTTCATGAACTTTGGAACTCTCTGTGGAATGCTGTGATTAAAACGGTCGGTGTGTACTGATTCCCATTTTTTTCGAAGCTTTTCGTTCTTTTTTGAACCCGTTATCTCTATTATTAAAGGAGATAAACAAACAACTAAATTGAAAATGCAGTATTGTAGTAATTTAACAACAAGAACAAAAATCAACAAAACGGACGAAGAAAATCAATACCGTGTATTTCCACCTCTACTTCTAATAACGACTTGGCATCTACTACTCATACTTGAAATCAAATGCGTAATCTGGTCTTGGTCAATATTGCTCCATGTTTTCTCAAAATGTTTTCAACGTCGTCAAGCGAGGCGGCGAGCGGCTGATGATTTCTATGTTGCCGACACAAACTGTCCCAGAAATGCTCTATAGGATTGAGATCTGAACTGCGCAGAGGCCAGTTCAGCGTTTCAATGCCCACCTCCTGTAGATATTCCTGAACTATACGAGCAACATGCGCCCTTGCATTGTCATGCATTAATAAGAAATTATTGCCAATATTTGGGACAAAAGGGACAACATGGTCGGATAAAATTTCCTCAATATATCGTGCACTGGTCAAGGAACCTCCACGTAAAGGAACTAGCTCTGTACGAGGTGTCCTGGATATTCATCCCCAAACCATTATAGAACCTCCATTAAACGACACCCTCTCCCGAACACTGCACTGAGAGTAACGCTCGTTTGGCCATCGGACCATCCTTACGCGTCGATCGGAGCTGTATAAACAAAACCTGGACCCATCAGTGAACAAGATGCGCTCCCAGTCCTCAAGATTCCAATTCACATGTTCTCTAGCGAATTGTAATCGCAATCTACGATGGTTTACGTTTAACTTCTGTCCTGTAGCTTGAATTCTAAAACTTAAATTCTGTTCTGCAAGACATCTTCTTACAGTGGATACACTTGTATGGACATTATGAGTGGTACAAACTTGTACTTGCAGACTACTACTACTCATTTTAGTTGTGTATCTCCTCTAATAATAGAGATAACGTGTTCAAAAACAAAACGAAAAGGTTAGAAAAATATGGGGCTACAGTCTAACATCAGTACACACCGACCGTTTTAATCACAGCATTCCACAGGGTGTTGCCAAGTTCATGAAAAAGGTTTACTTCATTGTAACATCCTGTGTAAGGTCAAAACTGTAATTCGAATAAGAGATACTACTATAGTGCCCTTGCTGAAGAAGTAGGCTACATTTCAAAAAAAAATTCATCGAAATCGGGTTGACTGTGCTCCAGGAAATTCAGTTTGACTTTTTCGGTTTTTCTAAGTGGTGCGTTAATTTTGATGCGAAGTATATTATTTATAATAATATATATTTATTATAATATATATTATATACTTTATTATTTTTAGCGGCAAACTATAGAAGTTTGCCTTGATACTGCTTTGAATATTTAATTTGTATGCTTCTGGTTTCCTGCTTTTTGTTATTTTACAGGTGGTGTAATCCCAAAAGAAACTGAATCATTTTATCGCCTGCACTGTACTGCACTGCAAATAAGTTTACTGCTTTAACTACTCTAGTGGCAGTATCAAAGGCGTGGTATGTTGAAATAGTAGAAAAACGAAAGTAAAGCTATTATCTAAAGATGCGAATAGTCGTGACGGACCCCTGTGGCTTTAACTTAACCATTCAGAATGAAAAACGGAATGGTTATTCTTTTGATTGCTCTTCCTAATGGAAGGTAGGCGCGATAAAACGACAAAACTGTGTGTAACTATGTAACTGTATTAATTAGTTATATAATATCAAAATATCTTCATAAAAAAACAATACTGGAATGCGGTAGGGTATTAATTAATTACACAAATATATAGGAGTTATTCCTAACTGGAATTAGATAGATGCGTGACATATAAGGTGCAAGTTCTGCCATTTATCAAGCACAGTATAATAATAATATCCTTTCATTATCATTCCATTGGTGCGCTCAAAAGGCGGACACTTGTGTGGGAGAGGAAGCGGTATATTATTATTTTCGAGGCCGCGTGTGCGCTCAGGAACAGCTTACGATGTTATAAATGTAACTACCAATTAGTACCTAAAAGAAAAGGAAGGAAAACCTGGAAGCCTTATTAATTCAAGAAAACAGTATGTTGTTAAGCATTTGCAGTGAGGTTGCAGTACTAGTTGCATATTAAGAACGGTACTAGATTTGTACACAGATTTAATACAGGCGCAATTAGAAAACGTTGATTGAAGCATCAAAAAATATAGGGAACGATTAAAAAACCTCATATCTGCTGCTTAACTGCTGGACTACGGAGCTCCTAATAATCGTAATCTTTTAAAATTCTTTTTTTTATTTTATGATAGTAATTTGCGTCAATATGTCTATACCTGATTATTTGTGGCATTATCTACATATTCTTATGTTCATTAGATATATCTACACACACTGAAAGTATAAAAATATTTTTAGAACAAAGTTTACAAATTTATGAAATCCGACAGCTGAAGTTACAGCTTATAAACAGATAAACTCTGACAAAAGTGTTTCTGTTTTTAAACAAAAAATATTCTTATTTCACAAATTTCAAACAATTTCCATGATACCTAATTGTATTTCTTGGTTAGGAAAAATTGAGTCTAAAATTCAATAATCACTGACGGTTGCTTTTGGTGGAAGTGTTATTTTATAATATTTTCACGAGAGCCAGCCTGGCAAAACATAAAAGGAAAAATATTTTGTATTTATGTTAAATATGAAATTACGCTCTACTGGTGCAATAAATTATTTAAATAGGTACTTATATTTGTTGTTATTCATAAAATGCAGGGTACCTCAGAAACCACTCTTCAGAGAATAATTTTAATATCATGTTTTCGAATTTTCAAGAGAAATTCATCTGTCCTATCATCAGAAAAGAAGACTCTCGGCTAAACATAGTAGTATACACTATATAACCTTATACACAAAACACTGTATAACAGGGTTGTCCAACTTCAAGTGGCCCAAGGGCCGCTGGAAATAAAATGGGGGTTGTGAGGGCCGCATCATATAATAGTTCGTATGGAACTTTATTAGTGATTTGTAATACGAACAAAAAAACTTGTTTGTTTGTATAATTATTTTTATTTATTCAAAAAAATAACAAATAACAAAAAAAAATTAGTGAAAAGTTTGGGAATGTTGGTTTTCACTAACCAGTGTATCAATATTAACATTAATATTTGTTGTTGACAAACGAAGCAACTGAGTAAGTGACTTATCAGACAGGAAACACCTATATTTTGACTTTATAACTACCATTACCTACAATTGTAAACACTTGACCGTAACAATAAACTTCGCGAACCGTATTCAACGTTTTTCTGGCTATAAGTCTCTATTCCACACCCTATTAACTATTAACTCTGCACGTCCCGCTTGACTCAACCTTCTTATATGCGCGTGAATGGTCACTCGAATGTTCGAGAACGGTCCAGCCAGAATGAACACCTCCAATGTTACAATAACTTCATTGCAGCCTTCTATCCACCGCCACTGTCATCATATAGCTTATGTATGTGTTATGTTATATTATTTAATCGTTCGTGTAGAAATTACTTTCTTGTGTTATTTTGATGTTTTAAGTATATTTCTATATTTTTTGCGTGCGTGTATAATATTCAATAAAATATCCAACAATTTAACTATACATTATCAGTGATTTTTTAGTTTGACACTATAAATAAATTAAACAAATCGAATATTTATTTTTTTAAAAGTTCCCAGTTCTAAAGGTTTCCAGTGTATACCAGACTCCTAAGTCATCAAATATTTCATGTTATGATTTCCGATGTGAAATGACAGATTAACATTTTTTAATCAGATTTCATGACTTGAATCTTTATTTTGGTAGTCCGTGCTTTCCTCTTGCTGTTCTTATTATTTTGCAGATGGTGAAATCCCAAAAGGATTTATAATAAATTAAGTATATCTATTTTTTATAACAGTTACCTATGTTATAACCTACGGCTTAATAAAACTATTTGGATTTCTGGTAACCTAATAGATTTGTTTTGTATTTAATACTGATTTTTTTGTACATGAATAAGTATTAGGTATAATATTATTTTTACAAAAATTGTCTTCAGTTCCATATATAAATCAAACCAGAATGATTTATAGTTAAACAATGGGATATTGCCTATACACCGCTGTACTTTCGGTACCCCGGTCTATGCCAATGGTTGCAATAATTGCAGAATCAAATAGTTGTGATGACCAAATGTTTCGCCTGTAATTATCTGATTTACTGTTTCATTTAAAAAATTCTGTACATGAAATATTTAGTTTCAATGGATACTGTTGTTTTCAAAACCCGATAAATATTTAAATATTTTATTATTCAACTTCGAAGAAAGACTTCAACTTAAAAAACGAGTTTTCCTTTATCTGCACCTCAAACTAAAGCAAACAAAAAAACCATCAAAAAGTCGTAATACAAAAAATGGATCGTAATCGAAAAGGGTTAAAGCTAAAGTGACAAAATTAAGAATTATAAAAGTGACATAATTCCAAAAACTTTAGAATGAGATTAAGGACAAGAACATCTGCACAAAATCTAATCATCTTCGTCACCAGCCGTCAACGAATAAAAATAAAAAATTGTCCCTCAAAGTTAATAGACATGTTTGCCTAAAACTCTTTATGTAGTTCCCAAGAATCTATAGTAACTTTCTATCCATTCATTCATTCTAAACCACTCGTATCTAATAGAGTAATATTAAGTACTTACGAATAAATGAAATGCAACTCAGATATATAAACACTACACTTACTTTAGTAAGCAAAATCTGATTAATGGATATCAATGTGATTGACTCGTTAACGATTCAACTAATATTGATGCTTCATTCACTAGATGATGTGCTAATAAATCTTTTATATTATTAATCAAATGTAATTTGTCGGTTATAATCCTGTATTCATAACCTAGAACAAATACATGAAGATAAATAATATGTTGAAATGGTATGAATGGTATATAGTATTTTAATATATACAGAAGTAAAAGCTAAGTATTATTTTACACTACAGTTATTTTGAAAGAAACACATTTTGTTGATAGTACTCGTTACTACAGTGGATCTGAAATGTTTTCATTATTAACTCAATGTTATATTTTCTCTTTTCTCGAACTGAATGACTTCTTAAAAATTTGGGAAAAAGTTGGTCAATTTTAGGCTCAAGAAGAATCGAACGTTATATTTCCAAGAATTCTTTCCCTTAAGTAGATACAGGGTGAAAACAAAAAATTTGCATTTGCTGGAAATGTCTCTAGCGCATTTATTGTAAAAGATACATTCACAAATTCTCAGGACAGGGATAGGAGTCAGCAGGGACATCAAAATTGGGCCACTAGATTTTGCGCTAGCATACTCAACTTTTGTTTTCCTTATGGGCGCCATATTGTATTTTCATATTCTTGTATTATGGTTCAATAAAGTTTTTAATTTTCCTCGTTACCTATAATCCTGTTCGCAAAGGAATAGCCTTATTATTTTTAAGATATGTCGAAAACAACTACTTTGCGTGCAATATAAACCGTTCAACATTGAATTACAACGGTATATCTTCATATAACCTCAACTTATTGTCTTTAATACATTTTTCTTTGTAATAGTGTTATTTACATCTTTTAACTAATGAAATATTAAACAAGTATCTCCATTACAATCAAAATAATTATCTTTGGTCACACATGTACCTTTTGTACTGAATATTAATGACAAAATTTATATTTTAATGGCAAAACTGAAATTGAAGCAATCGTCCTTAGCCTAATGTACGATACGTATTTCTGCTTCCGGTGTCTTCAGGTACATGTGTGGTAGGAGGTTTAACATCTAATTGTTAAAAATTACAAGAAATATATGATAATTAAACTGATTTGATAATTTGATGATGATGAAGATGATTTGATAATGAAACTGAGTTTAAAATTACAATGATTTCAATGTCAAAATTGTCAGTTTGTAGATAACAGATGATGTTTAATAACATTTTCCTAATTTCATATATACTTATCTAATCTATAATCTATGTTTGAGTCTTATAACTTCGGTAGTTTTTTATAATATATTATTTACTGGCTTATTTAACTGTTTATATCTTTCTTTATGTAGGAATTAATCCAAAATGTTAACTAAGAGATAAATTAATAATAAAATTATCAAATATTGTCGTTTAATAAAGTTTTTAATTTTTCTCGTTACCTATAATCTAGTTTTGTTATATTGCACGCAAAGTAGTTGTCTTCGACAAATCTGAAAAATCATAAAGTTATTCCTTAGCGTACCTAGGTTATAGGTGCAGAGGACAATTAAAAACTTTATTATTATAATTTAATAATATGTAATAATTTCATTAATAAATGTATATGTTGGTTAACTTTTTGCTTAATTCGTATATAAAGAAAGATTTAAAGAATACCGTTTGCTTGTTGATGACAAAACAGGTATCAAAATCAACCACCTACTAGTTTATTATACCAACAAATATTATAATTAAGATTTTTTTTAAATTTTGCCACAGCTTTGCTAAAATAGAGATACAAATAAAATTACCACAAGTACCACAAATATAACGTTTTTAGAACAGCTAAATCGTTTGTTTTATTTACTGTTACTTTGCGTTGAAGATGTATGCATAATGTACCAAGATGTTTTGCTGAAAGTAGAGAAGTTCATCAAAAGTTCTATAAAAACATTTTTCGGCATAGTCATCTATTTTTTTTGGTATATCTAGTACTCGATTAGTTTTCAATATATCTTATCGGTAAGAAGCTAAGATATACACATATTTTTTTTAATACAATTGCATTTGTCTAGAGATTAGAAAAATAATATTTTTATTTGTTCACTAATGAAATATATTTAATCCGAGTTAGTTAGTTAGATACTGTTGTTGCTAGAAATAGGCTGTGGTAGTAGTTCTGGTCCAGTCTACACACCCTTTAATACAGGGTGGAATAAATTCACTACCGGGGAGCTGAATAATTTTTCGAAAAATTCTCGAGACACGTCATCGTTTGAATGTGTTTACTTATCTTTTCCAAGCAATATGCGACATAGGAAGGGCGGAAACCACGCCCAACTTTGTTTTTTCAAATGCAACACTATGGCGTATGACCCCTGATAGAAAAAGACAGAATGATAGATAGATGACAGAAAAACGAATCCAGCGTAGTGATCATATTTAATATTTTTTCAAGAGGTTGAGGGTTGCATAACATTAAAATGTAATTGTTAAGTTTAATTACTTTTCAAAGTAACAATTGCTCAAATTGTGCACCATTCACTTGTTGGCAATATCCTAATCTGTGATATATGTATTCGCCCCTTACATTACGTATTATAGCCCTGGTTTCATCTCTTCTTCTTTACTTCAGCTCATCAATGTTGTTTGTTTTTTGAATATAAATTTTACTTTTGAGTTAGTTAGTACGCTGTTATTGTTCGCCAATATTTTGACAGAATTTTCCCTGGTAGATGCATTGGAAGACGAAGCACCATTGAATGGCCAGCACGGCCTCCAGATCTTACACCGTTGGATTTATTTTTATGGGGACATCTTAAAAGTAAAGTTTACATTCAAAAACCAAACAACATTGATGAGCTGAAGGAAAGAATAAGAGATGAAACCAGGGCAATAACACTGAAAATGTTACTTAATGTAAGGGACGAAACCTATCATACATTAGGATGTTGCCAACAAGTGAATGGTGCACATTTTGAGCAATTGTTGCGTTGAACAATAATTAAACTTAACATTTTAATCTTATGTTGCCCTCAACCTCTTGAAGAAATATTAAATATGATCAGTATGGGGGATTCGCCTTCCTGTCACCTTTCCAGTGAGGGGTCTTACGCCATAGTCTTGCATTTGAAAAAACAAAGTTGGGGGTGGTTTCCGCTCTCCCTATTTCGCGTATTGCTTGAAAAAGTTAGGTAAATACATTCAAACGTTGACGTATCTCGGCAATTTTTCGAAAAATTATTCAGTTCTCCGGTAGCGAATTTATTCCATTTAAAGTCTCCACCCTGTATATCTGCTAAACTGAAAAAATAATGAACTATGTATATGCAGAAAAAAATCATCATACCTCTATAAATATATAAGCAGAAGCTTTGGTGTGGAAATTTATAAAACTAGATGTCTATAAAGTGAGTAATAAGTATCTAGTATAGTAAAAAAAATTAAAACATTTATGATAACAAGTTCGTTCCATTGTGGAATTGGAGTATAATCGCATTGTAGTATATTATGGTACATAGGTATGATATAATATTATTTCGATATGGCATAATATACCAAGGTAGTAAAGCCATCTCTAATTATTAATTTCTTTATAATTTGTTTAGTACTAAAAATTCAGAAGTGGTCGAAAATATCATAAATGAAATTCGTGCTGTAATAAGAATACAAACGAAGGTATTCAATTTCTAAATTAGTCCTTCATCATAACTCAATACTTCATTCTATGATTCACACACTTCATGATTCATTCCACTTATTTTGTATCCTTCACAGACCACTGGTCGTGTTTCCTAATATTTGGGGTTCGATCTGCTACTAGTATCTATAATTATGATTTCCTATTTCCTGGATTCAAGTTTTAGATCATTTCATTTCTCGGTCAGTAGTACTTACTTATCCTCTGAGAAACATTATTTGATGCATGAGCTGTTCGGTTACACATCAAGTATCCGAATTACGTTTCAGAACTTAAATAGGAACTTTTTCAAATTGTGGGGTTAAGCAGGTTGTTTATGAAATAGTGGCAGACACTTCTACAATAAAAGAAAAATGGGACTGAAAAGTGTGGTAGAGGTGAGATATCCGAAAGTTCTTCCTACATATTTCGAATATAATAAATGTTGAAGGGGGTTGGAACCTTTGGTGTGAAGATAACACTGACGTAGTTTTTCACATAACACCAAAACACTACACTCGACTCGCGTTTCGCCAACCAAGTTGGCATCATCTGGAGATGATTACAACTGTTATAGTATTGCCAGATGATGCCAACTTGGTTGGCGAAACACGCGCGTCGAGTGCAGTCGAGTGTTTTGGTGTTATGTGGAAAACTACGTCAGTGTTAATAATAATTGTGTTGCTAACGTGAAATTTCATGAGTCTTCTTACTTTAGTTCAAGTTGAATTTCAAAGAATTTCTATAATACCTACTATTAAATAAACACAATTTTTCTGGGAAACATTTACAAAATTAACATTTTATTGTTAATATTATTTTTTCTAATATACCTAGTCAAGAATTGAATTAAGATTTTTTTAATAGAACATTTAAATATGAGTTTTCTACGTAAAGGAAAATGAATAAATCTACAGTGCTTCCTATCATAAAGTAGTGGGTACTTAAATTAATTATTTTATAATTACCTAGTTTTTTTAAAAATCGCTGGGACTCGTCGATTTTTTTTAATTTTTGCCCTTATTTTATATATATTTAATTTTTTTCAGGCTGACGAATCTAAGTCGGTATAAAATTTTAATATTTTAAATGAGACACCTTGCATTTTTTACATATTTTAAAGAACCTTTTTTTGAGGAATATACGGTTGTCATAATATAAGGTTTCATTTGTCTATCTGTAATAATAAGGGGTATATACCTAAGGAAGTGTTCAATGGGCTAGAAAGAGAATATCAATTCGAGTGATTCTCTCACTTTTTTGGACTTATCTCGCTTATTATTAGAGATAGACCCACAATACTTTATATGACCGTACTAGTAAAAAAATTAGTTAATTCCAAATATGTAAAAAATACAGGGTGATCAACAATGGACAACATTTTGAGTAATTATTGAATTATTTTTATGTGCAAAATATTATAATTTACTTGGCAAATAAAACGAATGAGAAAAACAGTTATAATGTTTTATTTAAGAGGTATGAGGGAGTAAAAGGGTTTTCCTAAATATCTCGATAAGGGATCGATCAATTAAAATAAAAAAAACTGACATATAGGAATTAAAAAGATCTTTAAAATGAGGTATTACAAGATACCCTTTTCAGTTTATGGTTTTTAAGGGGAATGATAAGAAGGTTTATGATTTTTACACCCTGCTCCGCTAGCAGGGCGTAAAAGGCTCCTACTAGCAGGGTGTAAAAGGGAGCGCGTCAATTTTTGAAAATTGTCTTATTCGGGGGGACATTTTTTACGTATTTCGGGATTTTTCAAAGAAATACACAGATATCGAGAAAATGAGGGTGTAAAGTTTTGAAATTAACAAATTGATTTGAAATTAACTTAGAGCTATTATATCTGTGACAAAATATACTCTTCACTATGTGTACATACATTTATTTGTTTTGGAAAAGGATTAACCCTATTAAAATTCCTCCATGTATTTTAAATTAATACCACATGCAGTAGTATTACCAACATTATTTTCAATTATAGTCTGGTTAAATTAAAGCAGCACATTTCTCTCGAAGGAAATTTAAAACTTTCTTCCTTATAAATTCGCTCGCCTCGCTGACCATCTCATTTTTGTAATGTTAGTAACTAGCCTTAACTGCGGACGTTCATTGAAACAACTGAGAAGCAGTACATCAATCTAGATACCCACGGCTATAGAAACATCTGCTAGAGCTTCCGCCGTAGCTTGCTGTGATGTCCCGCATTCCTGATTAAAATTCAGAGACGTAACTAAACCTTTTCTATGGGAGGCTGCATTGAGAACACGTTTTTTATAAGTGTCTCTGGGAAGAGTGGATGAATAATGATATCTTCAGCAATTAGTTCATCAAAGTCCAGAAATAGTTAGTATAGTGCTATGAATACGTCGTATAATCCCTAATAAAGTTTCCCATAATCTTCTAGCGTGGATAGCTTCTAAATCATGATACTTTATAATATCAATTCGATATAAATTCTTATTTCCTGCTGATGCTTGAATATATTGTTGCAGAAAAGCCAAAAATTCTTTATAAATACACACATACACATAGAATAGAAATACAAATACACAAGATCATTTTATTTATAAAACATACATGTGTACTGAAAAGAAACTAGGTACCCACTAGAGTTTTGAATAACTGATTGATTAACAGAATACAACTGGCTAGACCCAGAAAGATTTAACACTATTTCCTGGAGGCTTACTGTGCCGCCATCTGTGTTAGACTACAATCCTGTTATAGGTAAACAGATTTCATCACACTATAATGGACATAAGGTCGTCCATGTCAAATTTTTTGTCACCATTGTGATGTCAATTTTGATGGTTCGGATAAAATTCTACAAGTTTAATTAGATAATATTTAGCAATCTTTATAAGTATATAGTTACAGTGAAATAAACTTTATAGATGGGTGGTAAATATTAGGGTTAGATCTTGTATTATTTCAAGTCTTCCGACTAACGATATAAATATTACTAAATAATTTGTGATACTAGGGTATCTAGGTGGGTGCCCTAGTGGTAACAAAAAATAAATAAAGTAATATAGAAATTAAGCAAAAAATTAATTGAGAGATAAATTGTTAATGAAACTATCAAATATTATGGTTCAATAAAGTTTTTAATTTTTCTCGTTACATATATAATCCTAGGTACGCGAAGGAATAACCTTATTATTTTTAAAATATGTCGAAAACAACTACTTTGCGTAAAATATGCACCCCCCCAACATTGAATTACAACGACATATATTCATATAACTTCAGCCAACTTCTTATTATCTTTCATACATTTTTCTTTTTAATACTGTTATCTATTATTGTTATTATTTCTGTTGAAGTTATATGAAGATATGGCGTTCTAATTCAATGTTGGGGGTTGCATACTTTACGCAAAGTAGTTGTTTTCGACACATCTTAAAAATAATAAGGTTATTCCTTTGCGTACCTAGGATTATAGGTATAAGGAGGAAAATTAAAAATCTCATTGAACGATATGTTTGATAATTTCATTAATAATTTATCTCTTAGTCAATTTTTTTGGCTTAATTCCTATATAATTCCTATTAAACGAGCTCAAATCAATTCATGTTAACTTTACCAACAAAAGACTAGTTAACCCTCCATCCTTGGATATTAATGGTACTATTGTACCCTATGAGAATAACGCCAAATACCTAGGCATGACCCTGGATGCCAAGCTCCGGTGGAAACAACATGTGAAGAAGAAAAGAATCGAACTTGGTTTGAAA
This sequence comes from Pogonocherus hispidulus, assembly GCA_963924545.1. Classification (NCBI taxonomy): domain Eukaryota; kingdom Metazoa; phylum Arthropoda; class Insecta; order Coleoptera; family Cerambycidae; genus Pogonocherus; species Pogonocherus hispidulus. The sequence goes on along the minus strand of OZ004698.1, from coordinate 40,912,626 downwards.
TATAGACACCATTATTGGATGCTTGGAAGAAATTCTAAGTTGACAATACATAATAAGATACTAATTTACAATCAGATCTTAAAACCAGTTTGGTTATACGGTATTCAACTTTGGGGTTGTGCCAGAAATAGTAACATTAAAACCATTCAGACTTTCCAGAACAAAGTGCTGCCTAACATAGTAGACGCTCCATGGTACATACGCAACTCCGACTTGCATCGAGACCTTAACATCCCAATGGTTAAAGACGAGATCAAAAGGTTTGCTGGCAGACATGAGGCCAGACTTCACCTCCACATAAATGCAGAAGCTCTTCAGCTGCTGGACAACCAACATTTTGTTCGAAGATTGAAGAGACCCAAACCATTTGAGCTGGTGTAGTGTGCTGTGTAAAAGCAGGACATAGTGCGTCAGTGAAATTGTTAAAAGAAAACAATCTAAAGGACGTCGTTGGATGAACTTTAGTTAATAAATGTTTAGTTTGTAAGATTATTAGAAGAAAATTAATGGTTGGTCATCAGACCAGTTTTAATAGAAATAAAATTCTCCAACAAAGAATCTTAATAAATAAAAAAAAAAAAATCCAATATAAAGAAAGATATAGAAAGTAATGTAAGTTTGAATTTAACTCGAAATTTTTCTGTATCAACCCTGATGTATATTAAGTCGACTACGCACGCTGAGATGACCCTCCGGTGCATATGTGAATACTTGACCCCTGGTTGCAGTTCACAAGAGACGAGCACCGCCTCGACCTCAAACCTATTTCTTCGTTTCTAATCGGATTAGGGCTATTGTAATCCATCGGTGCCTCTTAGCCAGAGGCCTTGCAATTATTTACTACACACACATTTTTGTTGTCCGTTCCTCAAACAGAATGTGGCCTAGAGCCAATGGTAAAGAACCAGGAAACGGCCATTCACATCTAACGTAAATCCGCAGTTTCAATTAACTCAGATTGAAAATTGAGCATATGGGCAATATCACATTATGATTAAGTAGATTGTGTTGGAAATAATCTTGTATAGTAGCTGCCACTCCCGAATGCAGCAATTCTCGGAGATGCTAAAAACATATTTATTCAGAGAAGATGATATCAATATTCAAAAAGAAATAGATAAAAAATCATATGTCAAAAAAGACATATTAATAAGAACAATGTTAATAATATAGCCCCATTCAAATATAATGTAATTTGGTTACTGGAGTAATACTAAAGTATCCTTTAATTTAAATATAAATATTACAAAGAATGGGTTGAGAAAGGGTCAGTGAAAAAGAACAACTGAATAGATTAAAAAATTATCTACCTTTTCTTCTTACTTTCTTAATTATTTTTTTTTAATTATTTATTTTTTGCTTGTTTTATTGTTAACATTAGATGTAATTATAATGACATATTGGTAAAAGTACATGCTCAATATTCGTTATTATATTTTCCTTTTTTTCTTTGTCTTCTTCTTCTCCCATAAAGACACCAAGTACCTATATACTTAAATACACTACAGTGTATTTAACTGTATCTCGCCACTACAAATATGTATTAAGTATTACATTATTTAAGAGTATTTGCAGTAAAAATATAATAAATATAGACTAATACCTAACTGTGACCTAATACTAAACAGAAAAAATTAAGGGTGTTTAAAACAAGTTTTAAAACTTCGCTGTTAAAATACTTTGGGTCAGTAAATAGTCTGTTAAGGATATTGAGAAGTAATAAAAGAGTTTTCAGTTCTATTCCAGAAGACATGCAACATGCTGCTTCTATATTTTATGGATTTGTCAAGCAATTTCATTTATTCAAAGTTCATTAACATACGATGAACATGAATGGTATTGTTTCTCTTTCTAATGAAAACGTATCTGTAAAACCGTGTGTAAAAATGTGTATTTTCTATAACATCATATAGTTAATCCAATTTTTTAAACCGTCTTTAATTATTTGTCTATAATCGCATTAAGGATTTACCGAGCTATCAATAAGTGATTAATTGGTCTTCACTTAATGATGCTAATCAAGCTAATCCTTAATGATAATTATTTCTTTAAAGTATAAGTTATGCATATGTAAAACAATATTGTTTTTTATTAAAAAACATCGATGTTATTACTGAATAAATCATGTCAAAAATATTAGTAGTTGTATTAAAAGGTCCTCCATTAAAAATTGAACTTTGTGTATTCGAGCAATTTTCACTTACATACATAATTAAAAAATGTTGTCCACTTTATAAAAATATTTAGGTCTTCACTGTATACTATTTTTGGACTTCCTTCAAGTTTTTCAACATTAGTTCAATACAGCCTGTATAAAATTGATCTATATAATTATCATATATAGTTTATTAATCACCAGTACAAATTATTACGTACGGAATATAAATAACCAGTATGATAAGTAATGTTGTTTGTGCCTTGTATTTTCTCACGACCGTTATCTGGATGATTGGCCAGAGAAAATATTAATTTAGTGCCTTACAAGTTATGAAACTGCATATTGATTAAATTGATTTATTCATTCTGTGTGATCTTACTCGTTAGGAAATAGCCGTTAATTAATATTTTTTATTCCAACTATATCCACTATATCCAACAACTGACAGACACAACTTCAATAACAAGTATATTTTTTCTATAGAAGAATTCAGTATTGCGTAAAATAACATGTAATTTAGTTTTCTAATAAAGGTAGGACTATTTTTTCTGGTTCTGTAAAAATGATTTATCAGGTAATATTTTAAACTAATGTATTCAATTTAGTTGTAGTAATTTGATCTATAGTTTTTTCCTTTACTGGACATATGTTTCTATAATATGTTTTATAATAATAATAATAGTAATGATAACAATAATAATAAAAATAATAATAATAATAATGAGAGGTGCCGAATTTATTGGAACTACTCATTTCCCATGCTCAGGCAGATTCGAGCCAATAACCCTGATGTAGTCTTCAACCACCAGCTCAAAACAATGTTTGTCGTCGACTTCTCGGCTCCTGCCGACACCAACATTGTATTGAAGGAAGAGGAAAAACGGACGAACTATCGAGACCTTCTCTTCGAACTCCACAGACTCCATCAAGAACATACTGTGAAGCTTGTGGTACTGATACTAGGAGCCCTCGGTGGAGCAAGAGTTACACTGCTTTCTGAACTGAAGATCATACCGGCATGCTGAAATTCGGTAGATCTTCTAGCCGTAATAATATAGAAGTCGGTCATTCTGGGCTCATTACGTTTACTCAGGGCACACGAATTCCGGACTCAGTAGTTGCTCACCCCACGGACTTGGGGAGTCGCTACGGATAATCACCAGCAGCCGAACCTGAGAATCGGAACCGGTTCTTTTTGTTGAAACCTAGTCGGGTTTCAACAACAAAAAAGCATAGAATACATTGGTAAAATGTCGTAGACTAATTTCGGGACACCCTGTATAGACAATAGTGACAGGTCTTTCAAATGCTCAGAATAATATAATGGTGATCGAAACTGGAGACATTTTTATTTACTAAAATTAAATCAGTATCTGTTACAAATGAAAAATTAATCCAATTCAAAATACATTCTTCAACCTTTGTCCGAAACTGAGTTTTAACAAATTTCTATTATCGTGTTTTGTGAAAACATTTGTTGTTCTAAAACAAAAATCTCCTCGAAATCTCCTGAGAATAAATCAAAGCAAGCCAAAAAATGGTTCTCCGAATTAGAACTAGCCTGGTGCAGAATATTTGACTTTTTAAGGTATAAAAATAATAAGTTTACATCCTGTTTAAATTATTTTGTATTTATTGGAGATTATAATTATGAATATCCATGGAAAGGGGCACTGAAAACATTTTCGTAACAAACCATTAGTGTCTTTAACCTTTATTAGCTAGTAATTGAACCTACATACTACTGCAGAGAGTGTAATTCTCTTATCGATCATCTATACACCAATGACACAGATATAATCACCGATATCGTTAGTCGAAAACATGAATCACATAAAAACTGGACACGACAAGTCACTATCAGTACACTGTTTTAATATCGTGTTAACTGCTATAACAGAAAGCCTGAAGCCAAACCAGCAGTAAAATTATTATCTTGACGGGTGAACATTGAAGAGATTGATGCAATCTAGCATTAGCCATACGGGGATACTTAGAACTAATATTTTCTACCAATATTTTTCTGCTTCATCAAGTGAAAATATATTACAGATATTACCTAGCTTATAGATATTACTGATAAATCGATAGATGGAGTCGATAAATCGGTAGCGAGTTCGATTTCATGCGGACTTATGCGGAAAGATGGGGTGACAAAACTATGCGGATAAGCTAGGATGGAAGAATACCCATCAGGAATTAATGTGAAAGAAAGAAAGTTTTTCAGGTTTTCTTTATTTCAGCACTCTATGGACCTTCACCACCTAAGATGAAAATGCAGCATGCTGATTAATAATATGCCGCCCCTCCCTCACACAAGTCTCAGACCTCCGGGCTAATCTGTGATTAACATGTTATGAAATATACATAAAATGAAATTTAGAGATATTATTATTATTTATTTATTTCACAGGTCTCCCTGGAGTATTTTCCAAACTCAAACGGCCTTAGCAAGTTTAAGTCTGTGGTGTGATATAATTGGTATTTACTGTTTTCCCTACAATGTTGCATTTTGAAAGAATGGTTGCTTTTTGCATCTCCAGATAACTTTTTGGTAGTAAATTTATATCTTTGAATGGCAGCGTGCAGTGATATCGGCATTTCTCCCGTTGCCCCTAGAATTACAGGCACTATTTTTGCTTTCGGTAGATGCCACATGTTTTTTATTTTATGTTGCCAGATCTTTGTATTTTCTCAATTTCTGGTGTGCGTTCTTTCTATATTGGATGCATGGGGGAGGGCAACTCCATGAGTCGATTTAGTGTTAACTTATCTTGCTTTAAAAAACATGTTTCTCTGTTTGTTAAAAAACAAAATGGCATCCGTGTTTCTCCAAAAAGGCGATCAACGTCTTAGGGTTCATAGAGTGAAACTAACTCTCAAGTTTTAGAAACTTTGTTTTGGTACTTGTGTTATCCAGGGATGAAATTGTCTAGTAAAAGAGTTTCAAGTCCTTTTGGTTGATACACTTAAGTATAAAATGGTAAGTGTAAGACCTTCGAATTTTTGTAGTGGCGAGATACAGTGAAAATACACCGCAGAGCCCTCTTTCGGTCTTTGCTACTACCTGTCTGACAATTATTGTCTAATTGACAGTCAGATAACGATCTGCTTTTCTGCAGATGCCATTACAGCGACCTCTATTGTCTTTAAGGAAGACAATCCTACTTATTTATTTATTTGGAGATGCCGAAAACAACTACTCCACGGCCAATATGCCCCGACTGGCGCTGCATTACATCAATATCTCCATGGATGTCGCCACATCCTTCATCAAGACCAAATACCAGACAATGACCGGCTTCGATGTTGTTATGATCTCATCAGATTGCCATAGGTATCGGAATCGATGAATGATCTGGCGACGTGATTGCCTAAGGGGCATAGTAAATGTTTGTAGTGGCGAGATACAGTGAAAATACACTGTAGTGCCCTCTTTATGAAGCATGTGGCGACATCCATGGAGATGTTGATGTAATGCAACGCCAGTCAGGGCATATTGCCCATGGAGTAGTTGTTTTCGGCATCTCCAAATAAATAAACCTTCGAATTTTGTTAAACTCAAGAGAGAATTTACCGACAAACGTCATCGGTTTGAAACATCCGAGAGAACACAACAATAACTAGCTATTTATTGTTGTTTTCTCTCGTATGTAAGTTCTGTAGTTCTAGATTATGTATTTTATTAGTGCTAAACAAAAAGACAAAATGGATTAGGTAGGTGAGATGAAGCGTTTACATTCCTTCCAAGTTGCTCTCTTGGGAGTAGAAAAGAAAGTAAGCTTTCCTACTTATTTTGTGTTTCTCTTTTAGTTATTTATTATTATATTAAGTTATTCTGGACTGTATTCAACTGTATTGTTAATATATTCAATAAATTAATACCAATGGACTTAATAAGTATATGGGGTACTCGTTACTATTTTTATTATTTTGTTAGACTGACAAAATATACACCAAAAATAAGCACCTCAAATATATTATTCAACTTTCTTCTATAAATAAAGCTATTTATAAGTAAACTTTTTACATTTGGAAGCTATTTGGTTTCACTCTGATCTAGTAGCTAACCACCAAAAAGGTAAAAAAGTACTAAAAAATGTTCCAACTGCAAATTTTAACTTTCTATATATCTTGCAGACATCCAGGTCCTGACTTGTTTTATTTTGAAATTACAAATTTGTAAAGAATTCTGGTTTTGACTCTTACAATCCGCTTGCAATAGCAAATTAGGAAAGTCGAATGTTTCTCTTCTAATACCACTTTAACCTCATTGTCTAAATCGAAATTAGTATTTGACCGAAACACACCACAACGTGCCTCGCTGAACCATAAAAACATTCTTCCGTGCCAGCTGATGCGTTAAAGTTTTAGAAATAATGCAATCTTCTGCCTTGAAGGTGACTGTAAAAAGTGGCCGTTCTCGATTTTTTACGGAATGCGACAAAAAGGTAATTAGCCAACTGGGCAAATTAGAACAATTAGAAATTAGATTGTACCAACGGAAAATGTTGCTTAAATGTGCGGAAATCCTTTGCTTTTATTTAGTGTGTAACATATTTTTATCTCAGAAGCTCTATTGCTCAGTATTGTTAAATATATCAATTTTTTATGAAGACGGTAACCATTAATTTGAGCATTTTTTTATTATGATATTAAGGTGTATGCAGATACAGATGTATGCAACATATACAGGTTGCTTCAATTTAAACGGCCCCTAGGAGATAAGATCATAAATCAGCAGAGGACACATTTGACACATGATCATAAAGTTCATTGTAGTTTCAACTAGGATTACTGTAAAATAACAAAAAACAGCAAACCAGAAGTATACAAATGAAATATTCAAAGTGCAGTATCAAGGCAAACTTCTAAAGTTTGCCCCAAAAAACCACTGTATAATATGAAATAAAATAAATATTTCATAGATTAACTAAATTTCATCAGTGGTGTTTTAGTTTTACACAAAATTCTGTAATATTACAAATCATATTTTGTAATATTACAGAATAACTCTTTTTGCGAATACGGTCATATAAGGTTTTATGAGTCTATCTCTAATAATAAGGGAGATATGCCCAAAAAAGTGTATCCAGATTCTCAGTGTCCGCTGCTGGTGGTTATCAGTAGCTACTCCCCATGTCCGTGGGGTAAATAACTACTGATTCGGGGAGTCGTGTGCCCTGACTAGCCCTAGTGAACCCAGAATGACCCTTTCTGCATTCTTCCGACTAAAAGATCTGCCGAATTTTTGCATTCCGGCACTCCTTCAGTTCTGAAAGCAGTGTATCTCTTGCTCAACCTATGGCTCCTCCTCCTTATTATTATTAATATTACTATGATTATTTTATTCATTTCCCTAAAATAAGTTCTTGCCCAATTCTTCATAAGTGATGCTTTATGGGTATTCCTTTAGTTAAAAAAATTCTGGTAGAATATTTAATAAATTATTTTAATAGTAATGCAGGCTGTAGATACATATTAAAGAAAATTATTATTACTTCACCTTAAGTCTAACGATCTCAAATAGTTTAATAATATGTATATGAGTGTAAGTAACAACTTCTTCAGCCCACATGTACCACCCGAGGCTACCCAGATCTGCTCTAGTTAAGGAACTTTCGATTTTCTTCAAATATGGTTTATCTAAGTAGGCTGGCCAAGTGAAACTATTATAAACTATAACTACTGATGCGGCGCGCAGTCTTTTTGTTAATTATTTTACGACGCCAGATTTTTATACGAGATTGTGAATTCCTTTGTTTTTGGCGTGGTTAGGCAACTCATGCTGGCCTCGCGACACACTAAGCCGCTTCCTTGTCTGTTTTTTGATAATTATCGGCAACGTTGTTATTTTTTAATTGCATTATGCTCTAGAGAGGTCGGAATTTCTCCTCGGCTTCGCTTCACGTTGATCTCTGTCGTGCTGAAAATTGTTGTCACATACTGAGGGACGAGTACATTATTACAGGATGTCTCCGAAATAGTCACAGATGATTTCCTCATATATTTTTGACGGGTAATTACAAAAACAGTGATGGAATCATATAAAATAATTTGAAGATACGAAATATGTGGCAGATATAAGGAGATTTTCATTAATTTTTCAGTCGAGAAGATCCTTGTTGTTGTTGTTGTTGTTGTTGAAAGGTGGCGCGGTTACCCGCAGCACTCAGGTTTTTCGACCCGTTGTGCCTGCCGCTAGTCGAGAGTTATTGGAAGAAACCCGTGCTATGCGCATAGGCCAACAACCGTTCTAGGGGAAGCTCTCAAATGTCTTGGGGCAGGAGAAATGCTGCACCCAGATGTTTGTGTCTCTTGACCGTGAGGCAGGCACAACGACAGAGGATGTGAATGGACTCCTCGTCATCGTGTCCGCAAAACCTGCACCTTCTAGTGACACTAAGGCCGATAGTATTAAGGTGCTTGTTGAGATATCCGTGACCTGTCAGCAGTCCTGTAACAATCCTTTTGACAAGAAGAAGATCCTTTCTAGGCTTAGTACTCTCATCTAACTCCCTCCCACAGGATTTGATATCTAACAATTTGGTGAACAATCTGGAGATGGGTACCTCCTTATGCCCATATTTTCTACTTAGACAGATGCTTTCACAAGCCACAGTATAAAATTGTGTTCTTACCTGGGTGTGTGTTGCAAAAAGACTGGTGTTATATTTTTGTTCTCGCATAGCCGAATAACCAATCATTGAGGTTTTGGATCTGGAAATTAGTCTGTAGGTCTTTTTTGATTAAGATACCTGCTTTCTCATAGTTCCTTGAGGCTCTGACATAGACTTTAAATTTTACGTCATAATGTTTCGGCACTACTAGAAAATACCGTACACAATTTCAGAGCAATTGTTAAATAGGACATCTTTCCATTTTTTCCTTTTTAAAAACGACCTTAGGAAACCATTTATGCTGTTACAAGGTTTATAGAATTTTGAAGAAATAAAATGTTTTATATCATATAAAAATATCATTACTACATTACAATATCATTATTTATATATAAAATATCATTAAAAAGATCAACCATCTAACTTAACAATCCCCTAATATCAGCCTCTGATTTATGGGGTTGCTCCTCTGAAAAAATACCTTCAATTATTTTTTGTGCAATAACTAGAAAACATAGATAATATGTAATTTTAATTTTTCGCGGACATTTGTATAATAGGTAAAATGAACAAGTATGGCAGACGTGAAACTGGTACTAGTAAATTCATAGCCTCCGGAGATTTGCTACCTACATCGAAGACAATCGCCAATGAGTTTCAGACCATTTAATTAACTCCTTGTGGGAAATTTTCTAATTAACGGCAGACGTAATGGTTGGTAATTGATTTAATTTGGTTTTGATTTGAGATTTAATGTTTAACAATTGAATCATTACATGTTAATGTAATAGTTAACAGTAGCTATGTCATTCAAGTCTTTAGTCACCAAAACAAGAATTATGTTTTGGGTAACCTCTTATGCAATATTATTAAATATTTCTACTGCTAAGATTTTAATGGCACTTAAGAGTTATTGTAAGAAAAATAAATTGCAAACGTGTTGCTTTTTGTGCCTGAAAGGAAGGAATTGCTTCGTGTACAAATTTATCAATTCTAACACGATATACACAAAAAAAAAAAATTGAAAATGTTACACCACTAGCATCAGTTTAGTGTACATACACTATTTAGTGTATAACATATCAAAGACATATTATGAGAGATCTTATATCTGTGGAATCAATAATTACACATTTATTGTTGTATATATTATATAAACAATATTGGAAAAATATAATGTTATTAAATAATTATACAGTGCGGTCGTAAATAGTCCCCCCCCCCCAGCTAAGTTTCGAACCAGATAAGATAGAGACACCGGACTAAAACTGAATTAAATGGCATGAAGTATGCTACTTCTTAGTTCAAAATTAAAACTGCAGTTTTTAAAGATGGCGCTAGTGGCGCCATCAACTTTAAAACTTTAAATAGCAAGGGTGGTCATGTGATACCTCATTCGAATGGTTTTTTAATTCTCTATAAAATGGTGGCTTGATTTTTAAATTTCATTGACTAGTTCCGGAGTTATTAGCATTTGAAAGTTATTTGATAAATATGGCGAATTATGATATAAAAATCTAGGAGCATTGCTATTCAAATAGACGGATAGGAAGACGGGGAACTATCGAATGGCCGGCTCGTTCACCAGACCTTAATCCTCTGGATTTTTTTTATGGGGATACTTGAAGTCGCAGGTTTACATTACCCAACCTGATTCACTAGAGGATTTGAGGAATAGAATTATACAGGTGTGCGCGGCAATTTCTCCAGAAACATTTGGGAATGTAGGTAGGGAATTTGGAAATAGACTATTTTATTGCCAAGAAGTGTTGGGAGAACAATTTGAACATTTATTAACGTGATCAGAGTTATACCAATTTCTTTGTTATTAGTTTTATTTATGTATTTCCTTATTTGATTATTTCTTTTATTTTTTCACGTATTATTTGTGGTTGGCTTATTAATAAAATATTTATCCATTTAAAAATCTTTACTAATGACATTCTTGTGCGAAAATTAAATGAAAATGAGATAAAATCATTTATTCGCCATATTTATCAAATAACTTTCAAACGCTAATAACTCCGGAAATAGTCAATGAAATTTAAAAATCAAGCCACCATTTTATAGAGAATTAAAAAACCTTTCAAACGAGGTATCACATGACCACCCTTGCTATTTAAAGTTGTAAAGTTGATGGCGCCACTAGCGCCATCTTTGAAAACTGCAGTTTTAATTTTGAAGTAGGAAGTAACATACTTCATGCCATTTAATTCAGTTTTAGTCCGGTGTCTCTATCTTATCTGGTTCGAAACTTAGCTGGGGGGGGGGACTATTTACGACCGCACTGTATAGTTGGTACCAATTTCATAGTTCCACGGAGATAGCTTAGACATACTTATTAGCCGTTAATAATTAAAGATTATAATACTACTTCTAAAACAATAATATAGTATATTAGACTTGTAGAAAACACTATTTTGTTACCTGCAACTATGTAAACTGTTTTGTAAATTTTTCGATAAAAAGTTTCGCTGGAATGTGATATGTGCATGTTCTTCTTTTTTGTAAACAAGATTAGTATATTTTCCCGCTCTTTAATTGTGTTTTCTTGAGTAGTTGTATCGCAAATAAATAAATAAATAAATAACCTTTGTAGTGGTCCAACTCTTTTTTCTTTAACTTGTCCACTACTGCAACAAAATAGTATTTTCTTCAAGTGTTTATATTTAAACTAATTACAATGGTCTGAGAACTAAAAGGTAAACTAATTAGTATTATTATTTATTATAATGATCGTGCAATTATAAACGCAGGTGCAACAATAACGGCAAAATAAAAGTATAAGTCACCGGGACTAAGATTATTAATAGTTGTCTAATTGAACTCTCTTGTATTCCTTAAACAAAAAAAGCAACAAAAGTTTAAATCTCAAGCCTTATACAAGCAGATAATAATTTGAATGCGCACGCTTTATCAACCAGGTGTACGTTTACTTATGCTCTATTGTTCAGTAACCACCTGCATAGTTTAAAAATTGGCATATTACATTATGTCCGGTGAAAAAAATCAGTGTATAGTTTAATTAATTGCTGCATATCAATCATGTTTGGCGATGGAATTATTGATCACTGGTGTTAATCATTTCGTCATACCTATTGAATGTATATTATGAAATAGTAAGCACTGGATTTGTATTCTCTCTTTCGTCATTGTCAATAAAGTTAAGACAGCTTTTTGGTCACTGTTTGAACAAAGTAAATAAGTCGGTACGAAAGAATGATCGGATGTTGTTATATTTTGATTCCCAAATTTGTTTTCATTAATTTTAATGCTAGTATCACCGCCAAAATTGTTCTATCACAAAGGTGGATTCCGAGATATATGATATATACGTATTATTTAAATGGGCCGATGAATTATTTATACTGTTAAAAATTTTATTTCCTGGCAAGTATATCTTTTAAAACTTATTATTTATTTCAATTGACTATTTATTTCAACCAAATTCTGAAAATGTATTCTCTTTATAGAACACCAATTCTTTATATTAGTAGTGATGAGAAACACACCGTAGTGCCCTCTTTGAGACCTTGCTACTATCTGTCTGACAATTATACTTACTAGTTATTTTTATGTCTTCACTATGCTAAAGTAGGTATTAACTTATGATAATATATCTTTATAGAATCTATAGATCTGTAAGAGAATAGGTTCGTGTATCCGTTTTTATACACATTGACTGATAAACGAATAAAATAATTTACCACGAAACTTTACTATGCAAGTAGTTCCATTTAACTTTGAATTAAAAATCAACTTCTAAAATGATGTAAATAAGATAAGGATATATGAATGTTTCGAAGTTTTTCCTCCTTCTCAGTGTAGTTTAGCTAAATTTTCATTTAGCCATAATTCCTTTTTTTTTGTACAGCACTGTTCCACCATAATCCCCATACAAAAGTAATTGGATAGAGCTGCCTACTCTAGGGGTGCTAGGATTATGTAAATCTGCCTTCGTAGTCTAAGAAGACCATTTGATGCAATGGATATATAATTTTTGTTACTTTTGTACACGAAATTCATTCGTTACCTACTATTAATTTTTCAGTTTTTGGTAATTTCTTATTTTTTTGGAGATAAGAAACGGTGCCTTGACAATTATATTTTTCTTAATTAAAACACTACAAACCTTAGACAATCCTCAAATCCAAAGCCAAAGGTTGTCTGAAGTTCTTATTTATGCGTTGTCATAGTAACGTGCCATAACTTCAACCTTTTCTTTAGCTCACATTCAAATCAAATTTATTTTAATTTAGTAGGTAATTTTTTGAACTTTCACAAAACAAAACAAAATAGTCAATTACCTGAGAGTATTACACCATATCCAATCACTAGAAGTTAGACACTCCACACAAAGGGTTCTGAACAAGATCAACTGGTAAAAATACCATCTGGAACTCGAACTAGTTACACTTCTGGATTTTAAATTGTGGAACGACGTGAAAAGAATGATTCGTAACTACTTTAGTATGGGAATCTACTTCCTCAGATTGAAATTAATTATCAACTGGACCCCAAAAATCTTCATCTAGAAGAAAAGCGTCGCAATAACCACAAATGCTGCCTCGTTCCTTGCCAAGGTAGGTAACTTTGTGATAACTGAAGAATATATCTAATGAAGTCATCATTAGCTATATAAAAATTGGAATTCTACGGAAATTGTGTTGACGCAGACTAGATCTGGAGATTCTTAACATTCAAACAACCTTCACAGGAATGGAGAATTGACAGCCGCACCCGGAGGCGCTTACTGAAAAACAAACAGCAACACATACTTATAGTTTATCCTATGTGAATTGATGCACTGCATTCAGTCACCCGTAATGTGTCACCAGGAATCAACCTACTATGAAGCACCAATCAGTATAAAAGCTCCAGTTAGGTTAGGTTCAAAAGTGAGTGGGCAGAAAACCAGACCCTCCATCGCGACCATGTGGTCTATTGTGGCTCACACCTACTTATATTTCACCCAACTTAACAGGTCCAGCCTCTTAATGAAGCTGATCCCCTTGTTGGGTGAGAACTTATTCAGATCTTCTGGTAGAAGTTGTCCTTTGTCACCTAATGAGTATCTGTTCTGAATATGTGTGTTCTGCTGTTTCATCATCTTCTAAGCACAAGCGTCACTCAGCATCTTCTGCTAGGCCGAATTTGTACAGATGATATTTTAAACGGCAATGACCAGTATATGGCCAATATTGCCTCCTCCTTCGGTCTCAGGTGTCGAAGACTTTAGCAGCCTTCTCTCCTGATTCGATGGGATCGATCTTTTATTAGGAGTTAGATTGACCCCAATCTCCATGAATTCCCCAGTTGCCTGGGGATCGAGGGTTTGACCTCGAGGGTATCCCTCGTCAGGTTGTTTTTTTTACTGGTTGGTTGTCCATAAAAGTCCCACCAGTAACAAGGGATTGAAGTCGACCACAGCAGAGCCCCGCATTACTGTAGCAAGGCAAGCATACTCTGGAAGGTTGCGAGGCATTCCAGAGGCCCGGTTAGGGACACCTATCAGGCCGGTGCCGGGGGAATTTATCGACCTTCCTCGTCTAGATCCGCCGTGTTTAGTCATTTGCACTGAAGCTAATCTTACAGCTAAGTGAGTATATTCTGCTACCGGGCAGGATTTCTATGTGTTAGTAGAACAGTACATTGAAGACTCGATAAATAATAAAATAAAACGAGGATAATATTATAAACTCTTGAAATGATCCTAGAAGCTATAAATGCAACTACAGCCGTTTTGAAAATCAAACATTTCACTTCGACAACGCCTCATTGAATCTGCCTATAGATAGCTACAATTTCCAAATTACGAACCTTACTTTGTACCGCAGAAGTTACCATTTTGAATTAGAATCCGACTATCAATAATTATATAATTATTGTATTTTCAACGTTAATGCAAAAAAAATTTATATTCTAATCTAATATTTAATAAGTTATGATATACTCGAGAAGTTCTTATTTTAATATATATGACTACAGATAATAGCATTTCTTACTCTATATGAAATACTTGTTTCGTTCGTGAACTTGTTCACTTACTCGTGATTAATTGTTCACTCACGAAACCACAACTCGCACATCTCAGACACTTTTCACCTCATGTTGCGAAATATATTCTATTTTGCTAATCCACAGGAGCTTTCATTAGTCTTGATAACTTAAATGTATTTAATAAACTTAAAAAGGCGCTTCTTGACAATAAATTGGTCTAACCAACACACATATATGATTGTATTTTAATAAGAAGAGTTTTATCTTTTAGAGTGGATCATCTTTTCTCATTCCTTCTAAGCTTATCCGACCAACAAACTATACAATAGCCACCATTTAGTGTAGATACTGGCATACCTATGTGAAATTAGAATATAGCTGCTTCAGTTAGCGTAAAGAGATAAGATTAAGAGATTTTGAAATTATGCAACTGAACATATTTAATTTAACTGTAAAAATACATTATATCTTTAAAGTAGCACCTATATAAGATACTTATCTACAATGCATAACATTCTCAGGAATTCCTTTAAATATAACTGCCATATCATCTAAATAAAATCTCCAATTGCAAAAGAAGGCACCTATAATACCGTCAATCAAAATTGTTAATATCGGACAGCTACTAACTGGTGTTCAAAATTGACCCAATTTATTTCTCAATACTATCCATCATAGAATACTGTCAAGCTAAAAAAATACAAAAGGTTTATATCTAATGTATCGTTTCAATTTAAAAAAAGAGGTTGCAGTGCTACTACAAAATGGCTAAAATTTTAATAAAAAATTGGGTAGCCAGCAGTACCAGTATAATATTATTTCAAAGGCTTTAGGTGTTACGCTTTAGGAGCTGAACTTAAATGAAGTAGCTAGACTGGATATAATGCAAATTTTAATTTTAACAACTCATTTTAATCTAATTATGATATAATTATATAAATATAAACTTTGTCGAGTTTTTTTGCAGAAGTGTTGCGTGTTTGCCAAGTAAAATGACGTTAGTCAAGAAACTATGAATGTGTTCTGCATTTTATAATTATTATAATATAAAGTGGATACTCGAAGCGGATGGTTCTTTATGATACATGCTGAAAATAACTATAAATCCTTGTACTACGAACGATCAGATAGATTTTACACTCTCGCCCTTAGAAAAGCTACTAAAAACTAGAGTTTTACCAGATGGTTGGATCAATTGGGGGGTAGGTGCTCGTAAACAAATAAATAAGGAAAGCGCGCTTGGAAACGCTTAGTAATAGACATTTACTCTATTGAAAAAGGCCTAATAAGCCGAAATAATAGTACATAGAGTGTTTTCTATTTATTTCTTGGAACATCTAAATGAGATCAATATTTTTTTCAAAACAATTAATTATAAGTAATATATATTATACTAGATATATGTACTAATAGTAGGTACACTATATGTTAATCGAATATATAACCAACACACATATATGATTATATTTTAATAATCATGAAGGGTTTTATCGTCTCTAGTGCAGAGTTGGATCATCTTTTCTCATTCCTTCCAAGCTGACCCGACGAACAAACTTTAATCCTGAAAAATGTGTGTAGTAAGTTGATAAAATATTTTGGTAAATTATAACGGTAGAGACTGAGGTTGGTAAACATTAATCATCATTTAATGCAGAAATGAAGAAACGTTACTATCTGGTACCTAAGCTAATTTTCAAGCTAATGCCGCAAGACATTTAAACCAAATTTGGTATTCAATATGTTCCAATATGCTGCCATGATATGTGGAGATATCAACCACTTCGGATTATCAGGGGCGGCGATAATGCCCGCCAATTGAAATTGATAATATTACCTGTACATAATAATATGATAAACTTTATATGTTATTTTATTACATATTATATAATTTTATTGTTGTTTTAACGAGATCGTGATTAATAAGTTAAATTGAACTCATTTTATAATTCCGTTCTAAAAACTATTTCAGCTGATTAGGTATCAAATATCTATCTGCAATTGTTTCCTTGTAACATGACACCCTAATAAACCATAAAAAACTATTCATAACGATTTACGGTTTGAACATTTGAAAAATCAGATGGCATTGGAGTGTTACAGATAGCGAAACGTGCGACCTTTTCTAACCATTTTTTTCAGCGAGCGGTGCGGCGATTCCGCTGCATATTTTCCGGACCGTAGTTATCAGTGTTGCCACATGAAAAACCAGTAAATGGAACCAGTTAGTAAAGCGGTGCAGACTATTAATAATATTTAGCCTATAAAGCCTTTATTAATAATATTTAGCACAACTTATTACGATAATATGTATTACTTATTTTTCGAATGACTTATGTATAACTGAAAATCCAATATTTCTAGCTATCACTCTAATGACAATGATTATTGGCAAAAACTACTTTGTGTTGTTGAACCCTAACCACCATTTAGAACAAAAATTAAAGAAACCTGGGAAATATCGTTAGCGAGATGGTTAAATCTGAACCAATGTTAATTCCTCACAATAACACGTGATGGGTGTACTTCCCTCCTATCCTATATGCACAAGCAATGGCCAACCCATCTATAGATATAAAACATATATCTGTACATATACGAGTCACAATTTAGTTAAAAATTGTCATATCCACAGGGAAACTAACCCGCTACATCAGGGTATGTAGGCCAGACTCGATAAATTAATAATATCTCTAAATATTTGGCATTTATAACCAACTTCTACTTCGCTTGACTATTGCCTATCGCCAAACAAAGATTGATTACCAAGTAGCTCCGATAGCTAGACGTCAGGGTAGGTTCGGAGAGGGCACTGTGTTTACTATAACCCTATAGATAGTGCCAGAGACTTTTTTATAGAAAAAAAAATCAAGTCAAGCTAAATAAACTATAATCATAAATGAAAGGTAAAAAGTATTAATTATTCACTGATTATTAAAATATATTTTGCTTTTTTTACGAACCTTTACACTATTCGAAAAATCAAGCTCGGAACACGATAGCAAATGTCTTGCCCAATGAAAGAAATCAAAAAAGAGCACTAGGACTGTCAATTATGGCTTAAATACCCTGGTCATTAGGTGCGTTCACAAATGTTATGGGTTTTAAAAGCACCGATTGTACTCTGACGTTAATATATGAATGTAAAGGTGAGATTTGTTAACACAATTAGATAAAAATAAAAGAATAAAATTGTGATTGTTAGAAGGAACTAAAAAAAATATCAAATGTAACAAAATTTTCGTTACACATTATAGAACAAAAATAAAGCGGATATATCATAGAAGCATGTTGGCAGAGCACAGAGCAGAAGCAACAATACAAAAATAGTAGAAATCCTGCCATTACGGTAGGTCTGGCAGCATTGGCATCATAACCGAGCGCAGACCGTAGTAGCTCACTGCGGGGGCCGTAGCCTCAGGGCTAGGCGGGGCCCCTTCGGAGATGATGCCCTTCCTTTCACCGCGTTACACAACAATCGAGATTGTGTGTGTGTCTTGTAGTCCGTTCGACTATTATTGCAAGGTTTCTTCAGACTGGTATGGGTATTAGCGCGGACCGCGGCCGTCGCTAAGCTTATTCTGATTAGCAAGTACAGGGTGTCCACCATAACACGTGCAGTGGAATGGCTGGATTTAATACGTTTAATAGAGCATTTCATTAAACGTCCTGAATGTGTAAATATGGTTGTGTCTTTATACAAATATTTCTGACAACAAATCAATAAAGCTCCAAGGGCTTAACGTCTTCTTTCCCCAGTTTTAATTTTTCCTTAGATCAGTTACCTACGCTGTTATGATGGTAGGTTTATTAAAGATAAATATAAATTTTTGTATATCACTAAAATCAGAAGAAAATTTACAATACAATTTGTATTGTAAAATCATCAGGCCAAACCAAAAGTGAACCATATAATAGTATGTATTAGATCAGTATTACATCTTGTATCTATCCCTGTATGATATACAGGGTGACAATTTTTTGAAAATATTATTTTTCTCATAACATTAGCTTGAAATTAACCTTACAAGTTTTTCTTGGATCAAATGTAGAGGCTGAATTTTGGTAAGAAGGTATAAGTTAGCGAATAGACAGATTACAGAAGACGAACCGAAGACGAAGACGTATCCAGTTAGGCTAGAATAATGAATTATTTCACTCATGTGTTGTTTTCTTTTTAGCAGTGTACAGACATTTTCTTAACTTGTTTCAAAAAGGAATTCTACTACCTATAACCAGTCACCCAAGAGATATAGTGAACTTAAGAAAAAATCTACGAAAACTAAATGTCTACAACATCTAATTGGTTTATAAAGAAATAGTTATTAGTTTCAAATTCCAAACTTTGCCACACGAATATATAAATAACTAGAACCATATGTTCCTATATTACGTGCTCTATTCCTTTTCGTACCTTACCTTAAGGTACCTTAAGATGGTACTTAGCGTCTCCAGTGTTAGTGTGATCATTAGTATAATTTTTTTCTAACGCATTGGATTTAATAAGACATTTTATCTATATTTTTAATTATAGTGCCTTAAGTTTCGTTAATTTTAGTTACTCGGTTTGTAGTTAAAACCGAATTGCAGAAACAAAATGTTAAAATGAATTTTGCAAGATATTTTGCAGGGTATTCAATCAAAATTGTCTCACTATAAACATACTTGCTATGTTTGTGAACAATATTCTAAAATCCACCAAGATTTGGATGAATCGGCTTTATTGTGCTAATAAGCTAATAAATGCTAATAAAGGCTAATAAATTCTTACAAAAATGCCAATTTGGATTTATTTGTCGATTTAAATATGCCTCACAATGATTTTGTAATCTTTATATCGTTGCTCGAAGTTTTATTTCAATTAAACTTTGGAACATTGTTTTACAAAACAGAGTTTTGAAAACATTTATAATCACGTTAAATTTGTACACTCCTGGAAAAATTGTTCTCAAAATTATTTAATAAAACTGTTTTGGTCGAGTGAAACTATATTTATACAGTTCATATCTTTCTTTATATAGCCAAAAAGTTAACTAAAAGATAAATTATTAATGAAATTATCAAATATTATTATTCATAAAGTTTTAAATTTTCCTCGTTACCTATAACCTATAGGTACGCAAAGGAATAACTTTATTATTTTTAAGATATGTCGAAAACATCTACTTTGCATGCAATATGCACATCCCAACATTAAATAGAACAGCATACCTTAAATATATAATATATCATATACACTTAAATTTATGTATAAACAGAAACTTTAGAATGACAAAAATGACAAAATATAATTTGGAAAAATCAACAAATGTTATTATTTATTTAAATAAGTACCAACCTACTTATTTTATTTCATTTCAATAATTGTGATTATTATGATATTAAAACATGTTTTCAACTAAAATCCCAAAAATATAAATTAATTTGGTACGTCTATGGAAAAATTGATAAAATATTCTCAAAAATACGTCTCCTTTTTGGAATCGAGAACCAAGGTTATGAATCCATCGATAACTACTTCAAAGGTGCCTCCTACAAATATTCTTCTGCTTATTTATGTATTTTTGTGGTTTTTTTTTAAATATAAAACATAAGTGTGCACTCGAAACATAAAGTTATTGTAGGTATGTACCAAATTACTATCATTGCGCTCTAAAGAATCGTTAGACTTAGAAGAAAAAACATAGGACTTACTAGCAAATGCGGTGTTTAATTGTTTCTTCAGTTTCACGTTCAGAAGTAGCATTTGGGAGAAATGCATTGCTGTTCTATAATATATTTAACGTGCATAAACATTTAATAGTCATATAAATTTATTAAAGAAAGCTAATTCCGCTTTAATAGCTGTTTTCGGGTTGTATTGTACTTGAAATTAACAGAAAATGTGTGCCACGCTAACTTGTTAATCGATATAAAAACTCTTTATTGCATGCGTCAGTGATTCTGAATAATAATGAAAAGAAAGTAACATCTTTAAATCGATCACATGTTAAGTTTCATACGATTACAACGTCCTTTGCGTTTCTTAATAGCTTTCGTTAACTTACGTTTTTAATCTGTGGACTACACACCTCACCATAAAATCAAATTATAAATTAGATTTTAGTCTCTATTTCAATGTGAACAATAATGACCTGTGGAATGAAGAGATCTCTTGTTTGTGAGATCATTCTAGGACTTGCATAGAGAAGAAAGGAAATTTATACAAAATTTAATTCAATATTATTAGTGTGGTTATTAGACGAAATAGACGTTGAAATAGGTTGAAATATTTTCATCCAGAGGGCGCAATCATTTTTGGAATCGCCCATATATTATTGTATACAATCCTTTGTGTACCTACAATCTTGTAATTAGAAATAGGATGCTTTACTTAAGCTTACTCAATATTGGAATTTCAGAAACTTATGAGATACAAAAAAGGAATTTTTATAATTAAGTTATTTTATGTGGTTCCTAAGTATCCTAAAAAAAAAACTGAAAATTCCTATTTTTTTTAATTTCAATGCGACCGTGAAAAGCAAACGAAGAGTTATTACTTCTACTGTTTATTACAAACTCTAATAGACACTAGGGAAATGAACACACGCATTAACATGATACAGGTTTTAAATGTTCAATATGGCCACCACTGTTTTCGATACAAGTCTGTATTCTCTTGATAATATCGCTCTTGATAATATCGCTACAGTACTTAAAACTGGATCTAATCTATTGGAACCTAACATAAGTTCATCTTTCACGCTTTGTAAATTATTGTATTTTTGGTGTAAATGATCTTGATGGAGCTCCATAGAAAATAATCCGGCGGATTGAAGTCGGGGGACTTGAGTGATCAGGCAGCACAAAAATTACTAACCAGTGACCTTCTACCCAAAATACATAATTCGGAAGGACCACGATTTCCTATCCATTTGTGAAGATAAATATTGCATAAATAATTGTATACTATTCGGTAATTAAGGTGGTGCTCCGTACTGTTGAATATATTATGTTATGTATCCTTTATATCTAGTGGCAAATTATCCAAGATATCCTCACAGTTGTGCTCCAGAAATTCTAGATAATTTTCACCATTCAAATTATCAGCAAAGGAACATGGACCCACCAACGTTTGTTACATAATATCACATGACAAATTAGTAGGTAAATTTGTATTGGAACATTCGCTGTTTTAAAACATGCTGATTTTCAGTTGCACAGTAATAAAAGTTTCTTCCATTAAATGTGTCAGAATTAGTGAATCTTCATCTGTCCACAAAATATTATTTTATAAATTTGGATTTGTATTTAATTTATTAAAATATATTAACAAAAATGTAGTCGTTTTTGAAAATCAGTAGCACTTAAACTTTGTGAAATATGTACTTTGTAGGGGATCAGAAACTTTTTCTTCAAAATTCAGGATTGCTTTAGGAATATTATCTTACTTAGAAATTTGCTGGTTTGATACGTTTGGATTTACATCAGTTGATGGCAATTCGTCAAATTCCTTCTTTTCATTTCTAATTTCTTCTCAGGGTTTTGGTATTAAAGGATACATTCATCCTTACTGAACATTCAAGTTTTGCAAATATTGTTCGATGAGGCTGCTTGCATCTCGTTTCATTTCATCTCTACTTTTACTTCGTCTATCTCGTGTCATCTCGACAAAATATTGACTCTATTCTATATTCTAAATGTAAAAGTAATACGCAATCCTTACCAAATTTATATGACACCTCTATAACAGTCCTTATACTTAAATCCTTAAAAATACTTAATTTTCCCCTAGGAGTTTTATTCTTATTTTATCGTTATCTTCGGTTGTATTTGGAGATATGACTATAATTTAAAAACATTGGATACGATACTGAGTATAATTAAAAGTTTTGGTATGTTGAAGTAAATTATTGCAGATTAATTTGTGCGTGTCAACACAACTGACTGTAGGTAGATCCTGTTTACAGTTTAATACACGCACCATATCAATATGGACATATCAAGCTGATGTTGAGTCCGTATTTTTTCCGGTTCAGCGTGAATCGCAGGCAAAGTTAGCATACGTGAAGACACGGGGTGGGGGGGGAATGAAATACTTTGGCGTCCCTAGTCTAGTAGTAAATATCGTAGGCAGGAACAAGATAGGTTATAAACCACGTAGGCTGGCAAGACTGCAATATAAATGTCTCATAAGTTGCAATTATCCTCGCTTTATATACGTCCTCCCATTGTGCACTGTCGCCAGCCTTGCTTGTTCCATAACTAATGCTCCTTGGATGCTCATTTTTGACGCAAATTTGAATTATTGCGTACGGCATAATATATCAAATTTTAAGACCGATGATGCTCGCACTAGAGCTCTAGTCTCTGCGTTATATTTTACTTGATTTTTTTTTCATTTTGTAAATAATGGATTAATAATTAACAATTACTAATTGATTATAAAACATATACATGCTGTACCCCCGTACTTAATGCATTTTTTTTGTAAATCCTGCCACATAATTGAATTTCTGTCTGAGCTGTATAACTAAAATAAAAATAAAAAAAGATATTTATGTATTTTCTATTTTAAAAATAACTAAAATATTTATGCAGTGAAAAATTGTGTCTACATTGTGAAAAAATCTACAAAATAAGTAATTCTATTAGATTATTGAACTTTTAGTGCATTGTCAACGTAACCATTCTTTGTTTTGCCCTTCCATAATTTATTTTTGTCATAACCTCTATGTTAGAGTGTTTAATGAACTCTGGTATATATCAATATTATATCCGGTTTCGGAAATAATATTCGAGCGCTTGTCACTGAAATAGCACTAAGAAAGTACTAAGCCGTAACAAGTTTACCCTATTAGAAAAACTGTATTATTTAGGCTAATGTAAAATTAGAACTTCCATAAAATCTCATAAAAGGAATGAAGCAACAAGTTTTGCTTCAGCGAAACCAACAATTAGCGCTAAACTATAATCTAGTTTTCTTTGGGGTAAAAAATTGTAACGAGGTAGTTCTAACTTAACGTTAAGCAAGATATTCATACTAAAGAAAAAAAAACGTAAAAATACTTCTTAGAGCACTAAAATAGCACTAAAATGCACTAAAATGTAGCAGCATAAACATAATAGACGTCAATCCTTGAACACCTGTTTCTAAAGTTTCATTCATACAGATATACACAACAAAGTTTGCAAACAGTTTTTATATGTTCTAATAACAACATAACTATTAACCTAATCACCTGAATGCGTAGGAGGACTGCTTTTTTGATGGCCAATTCTGTGAACTCATGCCTACGACATTCTGACGTCTCAGACGCCTCGTGTAAAATGTAGAATATTTTCTTTTCTCTCTCTACAATCCTATAGACATAATTAAGCAGCATTTTGATATGTAATTCTCAATACGATTTACTCGTATTTATGTCAGAATGATGATTCAGCCTGTACGGCAATTTTTTTTTTACGAATTACAGGGTGTTTCACAGTGACCACCCATTAGAATATGTCGGAGACTGCTTATATTTACAGAGTGAAAATTTGGCACTTGGGGTTTTGAGTATGATCTCAAGTAAAATAATGGCGTCCTCGTGACACTTCCGGTTATAGCGGAAGTTGTCGTTAACTTTCTTATTTTAAATGGAATACCCGATATATTATTGCGTTTTTGTATTCTACGCGTTATTTTAGGAAGACTTTTATAAAACTTCTCTATACAAATTCTCAGCCTTTTTTGAGAAAATATTTTTTTTTAATATTTGTAAAATTTCCTACCTAACTCAAAATTCATTATTTCTCTAAAAAAGTAATATTTAACAAAGATGTTCATACGGGAAGGTGTTGAATATCTAAGCTTTCTAGCTGTACCTTTACAGTTGTTTAAATATATACAGGGTGCTGAATATTTAGTATCAAGTTTCATTAAATTGAATCCAAGAAACTAGATTTTTTTAAAAAGGACACCCTGTATATTATAGCATATTATGATGTACAATTTTATTCTCTGCCAATCTGTATTACACTTCCCTATATCTATCTCTTTCTGTTTTTGTGTTATTAAGATTCTTAATTACAATTACAAAAATCTTTAAATTTCCTGCAAAGATGGCTATGAACATGTAAGCAGAACAAAATCATTATATATCAAAATACACTAGTTATCTATCATCGGTCAATTGCTTGTTGTTACTGAATACTGCTGACACTTTATTTATTGCCATCTTTGCAAGAAATTGAAAGATTTTTGTTATTGTAATAAATAGTCTTAATGACATAAAGACAAAAAGAGATAGGTATAGGGAAGTGTAATACAGATTGGGAATAAAATTCGACATCAGAGCAAGCTATAATATACGGCGTATCCTATTTCAAAAATCTAGTTTCTTGGCCTGAATTTAATGAAACTTGATACTAAATCTTCATCACCCTGTATACAGTTAAACAAAGCTACAGCTAGAAAGTTTAGACATTCAACAACTTCCCGTATGAATATATTTGTTAAATATTACTTTATTAGAGAAATAATAAATTTTAGGTTAGGTAGGGAATTTTACAAATATTTTTAAAAAATTAAATTTTTTTCAAAACCAGTTGAGAATTCGTATAGATAAGTTTTATGAAATTGTTACGCCTAAAATAACGCGTAGAATCAAAAAATGCAATAATATATGGGGTATTCTATTTAAAATAAGAAAGTTCACGGCAACTTCCGGTATAACCGGAAGTGTCACGAGGACGTCATTATTTTATTTGAGGGGAACATACTCGAAAACCCCAGCGTCCAAATTTTCACTCTTTAAATCTAAGTAGTTTCTGACATATTCTAATGGGTGGTCACCATGAAACAGCCTGTATAATTAAATATACACTAATCTGTATAATATGAGACGTTATCTGATAGGGGGCGATATTTGCTCTGAAATTTGGAGTGAAGTATTTACTTGTCAATATACTAATGTTTTAGGCGTTGAGATCAAAGATTATTATAGGTTTTGTACCTACAGTATTTAAATCTTTAGGAATGAGTTATGATGCCTTTATTATTTTTGAAACGTATGATTCAGTACCCAGTAATGATGTACATTTAAGGAAAGCAATAATGGTTTGATCTGATATGAATGCAAAGTTACCAAACACGCTTAGATAATAAAACTCTTTAGTCAAAAGAAAAAACTAAAAGTATTTGCGGTAAATTTTTCAAATCGAAGAAATTCTACAAGTTAACAATCAGGAAAAATGACTTTCTGATTTAAAGTTGAGATATATGAGAGACCCAAAAGTATAGATTTTTAGCGGGCTGTCACGGGCTGTCGAATGGAAAGTCACGTCATTACTAGATTTAAGAAATATTTATGATGTGAAATAATGATTAGTTATTAATATATTTTCAATAGATTTCAGAACAAAGCGGAACATCGTCAAAGCGCCTTGGTACATCAGAAACAGCGACCTTAATCGAGATCTTCAGATGGACACTGTAGAGCAGACAATTACTAAATTTGCAAGGAATCACGAACAACGACTACATCAACATGTGAACATCGAGGCCATCCAGCTCCTCGACAACACTAACATAGTAAGAAGGCTCAAGAGGGTTAAGCCCTTTGAGTTAGTGAACTGATTAGATCAGTATAAAAGCAGAGTATTGTGCGGTTAGTGTTACACGTTTGTGTTATTAAGTTACTAGACTCTAAGGTACACTAGTGAGTAAGACCTTAGTTCCAAAATTTTCAAATTTAGTTAAATTAGGATAGAACCAAATTACTCATTGATCTTCCTTTGATCAGATTGTAATAGCAGCAAAATTACCTTCAAGGGGTATTTTCAATATAAAAAAAAAAAATTCAATAATTTAAATACTTAGAACGAAATTGATCGAGCAGGAATAGAAGGAACTCTGATCGATCATTCAGGGTTAATACTTATTAGCAGTGGATTTTTACACATAACAGTACCATTGAGAATCTGTTTGTAACTATTATAATAGGCTGAGTATTTTTACATTTAGATCCATAAAAATTTTCGTCTGTATAATATGCCAACTTTGCCTCCTGCAAAAGTTATTAAAAATAATGTCTGTAACTTATTTGTGGTGCGGTTGTATCATTCATTGTAGTTTCTTGTGGGATTACACCACACGTAAAATAATAAGAAACAGGAAACCAAAAGCTTTTAAAATATAGACTGAAAGTGTAGTACCAAGGCCAACTTTTAAAATTTGACCCAAAAAGAAGTATCTATTAAGTATCTAATAAATCATAGTAAAATATTAAACCTTTAAATGAATTTATTAAATGAAGGCAAACACACAAAATTACACTATAGGACCCAACGAAATCAATTTAAACTAAAATATATAAAACACTTTTTAAACATAAAAACAATTTTACCGACAGAGAAAATAAACTACTTAAGTAGGTACACAGTAGTAAATGTGTATTATGATACACAAAATAGTAAACCTCCATATTTTATAGGTTACCTAAAATACACAAACATAACAATTCAATTAAACTCATAGTTAGCTCTATTGGTTTTCTATAAATCCATGATTTACTAAATATTTTAAATCCTAAATCAGATAATGCTATCTGCTATCTTTCTGACAGACAGCAATATGTGGCATATTAGGGGTTTCAAGTCTGTTGAATACTTAGTCACATTTGGCGTTCCTCAAGGGTCCATTGTTGGGCCCCTGTTATTCAACATTTTCATTAATGATATAACGGGCGACATTGAAGGAAACTGTTTGCTTTACGCTGATGATCTTAAACTTTTTAAGGAAATTAACAGCTTGAGTGATTGTCACTTTCCGGGACCTCGGTGTTACTTTTGATAGTAAACTGTCTTTTAATCAGCATGTAGATAATGTTATATCGGAATTGCTTAGAACTCTGTGTTTTTTAATAGGAACTAGCAGAGACTTCTCAAGAATAGATACTCTTAACATGCTGTATTTTACTTTTGTCCAGTAGAAACTTGAATACGCGTCACCTGTGTGAAACCCCTATTAGAATCTCCATATTGAATGTTTGGAAAAAGTACAGAGAAAGCTATTAACACTTAAAATGCATAAAAGCTATCTATTTTCAATTACAAAATGATTTTTTTCAACAAGATTTTGAATGGCAACAAGAATGGGATCGTCATTATTTCCAGTAATGAGAAATATTTTTTTAGAATATTTTGAAAAAACTTATGTTAAAAATGATGTTAATAAACGAAAACATGATGAGATATATAGAAGACATATTTACAATATGGCCCCATATAGTATGATAATTGAAATCATTTTATAAATTCTATTAACTGCAAAGAAACAACTAAATTTTAAAATTAAAATTGAAAATGATAATAAACTATAATTTTTAGACGTGTTAATGATTAAAACAAATCAAATTTTGAAACTATTCTATGTAGAAAACAGCCAGATACTAATGATCACATACGTCAAAAGAGGTATAGTTAAATGTTTATATGACAGAGCAAACTTAATATCATCAAATTCAGATGCTTTTATTTTAACAAAGAAATGGACATTATTAAAAATATCTTAAGTGAAAACAATAATTATCTATAATGATTTTGTTGAAAAGCGTTTGTGAAAATTGAAAATGAGCAATAACAACTACTATTCAGATATCTGTTTCAGAGATATCTGAAAGACTAAAAAAACTTGGTAATAATGTTAACATAGGAATGACATTTAAAACGAAAAATACTTTAAGATCAATACTTACAAAAACAAAACCAATTAATAATGACAAGATTAAGAAAAGTGTATCTACCAAAATCCTTGTGAATGTGATAAATACAAATTAGAAATTACATATAAGGGTCCGTGAACCGATAAATTATGTTAGGAATTACCAAATTGTTAGTTTACATCAGCAAAACATACATACATACATGTTGATTGGATAGAGCCTAAAATTATACAAAAAGAAGAAAAACCAGTTAAAAGAAAATTAAAAGAAAGTGCCTTTATTGAACTTATTGGAGCTAAGTATCTCGTCGGAAACAATATACTTGGATCGAACGTAACTTCCTCTTCTCCAGAAGGATGCTACCAGTGGAAATGATCTGATATTTTTATCATACAAACCTTCTACTGGCGACGAGTCGAGGATCGACTGGAAACATTTAAAACAAAGCTAGTTAATTGTTTAATTTCTTATACATTTTATTATAATTTTTTGTTTAGACATAATTCGTAATATCATTTGTAATATTACAGAATATTAAACTAAAAAACCACTGACGAAATGTAGTTAATAGGTCATATATTTATTTTTATTTCATATTACACCGTGTTTTATTTTTTGAACGTACTTCAGATGTTTGCCTTAATACCACAATTTGAATCTTTACTTTGAATACTTCTGGTTTCCTGTATTTTTTTATTAACTTCCAGGTGGTGTAATCCCAAAAAAAGCTACAATGAATTATTAATAATATTTAATAACATCCCGTATACCTACATCCTGATAGCAGACCAGTCTTCTGATGAAAACAATTTCTCAAATAAATAAGTACTGGGACTGCACCATTCATTACAGTAATGTTGTCACTAAGAAATTTCAATAGCGTTGTTATCTTTGTCTAATCAACAGCACTTATGATGCTGGCTTGCACATTATTTCAATTTTATACGTTGCTGTAAATTACTTTTTGTATTAGATTTCAAATTAGATTAAAATGTTTATGAGAGAAGATAAATATGATTTCTTATAGGCGCAAACGTGCCATATCGTTTTACTATAAAGTATAATGTAAACTTTATACCTCACCTCTATTAGAAATTTGCGTGAATAAAAAACATGGGGAAAGCATGTGGGTAATTGCTTTTTGAAAATATATAGCGGAAGAGTATAACAATACTAGGTTTTTAGTAAATACCTACCTCAAACTTTTTAAATAAAGATATAATAAATAACTACGAGTTGTAATTTATTAATAAAGCACCACGCATATTTCTACAGGTTGTACAGCGAAGGTGTCCCCTCTCTATATTCTCCGTTATATTCATATTCGCAAAAATGTGTTTTAGTGTAAACTCTTACAGGAAAATTAAATTTCTTTAAAATTCTACACACAAACTCATACAGGGTGTTCGAGCAAAATATTCCAAGTTAAGATTATGTTCCTTTTTTAAATGAGACATGTTCCAGAATCAAAAAGATAATATTACTCTTTTCATAAACAAATATCAATAGAAATTATTTTGCAATATTTCTAATTTTATATTTTATCAAATATATATTAAAAAATTTTGTTTTGGTCTCGGTTTTGGTCACATACTATTTAACTAATTTATACTATACGAGTATATGCCTACTAACATAATATTCGCAATGCTTGTCCTATAAAGTATAGAGTTTACAGGGCCCGAACCAGTACTCAGGCTTCCGCAACTAGCCTAGTTATGTAACAAGGTCTAGTGGAAACTAGATCAAGAAAAGATCAGAGAAAGGATGGTCGAACGGGACTGGGCTCTTAATTGAAGGACCTTGGTCGAACGCAACTCGATCAATACTTGCGCTAAGTCGTAACAGCATAAGGATTGTCACAGAACTGCTGACAGGTCACGGACATCTCAACAAGCACCTTAACACTATCGGCCTTAGTGACACTAGAAGGTGCAAGTTTTGCGGACAGGATGACGAGGACTCCATTCACATCCTCTGTCGTTGTGCCTGCCTCATGGTCAAGAGACACAAACATCTGTGTTCAGCATTTTTACAGTCACAGGACATTAGAGAGCTTCCCCTAGAACGGCTATGCGCATGGCACGGGTCTCTTCCAATAGCTCTCAACTAGCGGCAGGCACAATGGGTCGATAGACCTGAGTGCAGCGGGTAAGCGCGCCGCCTTCCAACAACAACAGCAACATATTCGTAATAAAATTATTTAAAAATAAGTGGAAAATACAAGGTGTCCTGATTAGATACGACTTTAAGTCACATCTGCTAGCGTCAATACCAAATAGTCATATTGAAGATATGACCTTTTTTACTATTGACCGAACACCATTCTATATCAAGGAATTTAAAGAACTGTCTGAAATTACTTCAAGTTTGAAAGACTCTCACCTGAAGTAAGCAAGTTCTATATTAATATTTTCAGAGCCTATTGAGCTTTCTCTTGCATATTTAAAAATACCATCCTCCTAACTTAGATATATTATGTATTTTCTCTTTGGAAAAAGAATACAAAATTCTATTTATTAAGCGTATTAGTTGTAATTGGTAAAAAATCAATCCAATTTAGTTCCTATAAACATTTGAAACATGACATGTATGTTAATATTTCTTCTGTATTGCATTATTATGTAGCATGAAACTCAAAGTCCTTATTTGGCATGGAAATTATTTAATCTAACATAACATATTAGTATGCTGTATGTAATCAAAATATGCATTTACATTAATCAGAGATTTTAAATGATGAAGAGATATGTGCTCCAGTTTCACTTGAGGAATTTCTAATCCACTCTATAAACAAGAAAAAGGTAACCAATTAATTTAATTAAAACCTTAATTCTTATTTCGCACATACATTACAGTTAGTGTTATCAATTAAAACCAAAAACAAAATGTACCGCGTACGATTTCCCTTTAAATAATTCAAACACAAGACAGGCTTACATAACCTGAGTTTACATAAATTTTATATTTATTGGTATCTGTTAACAGGAATTCCTTGCATAATTATTGATCTCGGTGAATGTTGGAATCAGAACTATCCATCACATGCATTTGTTGAATGCACGCTTGTGTCATAGCCAATATTTATTTGACTTACATTCTTAAAAATACCTTTCGATATTTTTTATTTGGTTCCATATCAAAGAATTTATAACGTAAAAATAACAATAATAGGAATAATAATAATAATAATAATAAAGGTAACTTTTATTTATTAAAATAATAAAGGGTGCCCAAATTGGGATTTAAATTGGCCACCATTTATACCAATCTTCATTGACAGTTTTTCTATAGTGACAGATATCGGGTAAAAACTTTGCGATTAGTTATGGCTTGGTCATCATGAAACGACTGCCCATCGAAGAAGGCATATTTATTGCGAATACTCTTTACCAAAATCGGATGTGTTTTGACGAAACTGCATGACGAAACAAGATGCCGTACGCATTTCGGAAGAAATTGGATACCACCAGTTAAAGTTATTGAGAATTTTACTTACCCAGATTGGTCAAATCTCTTCATAAAATTCTCAATAACTTTACAATTGTGTTGCCCGATTAGAAGCAAACATTGATGCGGTAATGGCTAGGTTTGATCAGAACCCGAAAATGTCAGTTCCTAATCGTTCACAGCATGTTAAAAAATCCAGTCTGCACTGGAGGAAGATCCTGAGTCTGCATCATTTTAAAGGAAGATCTCCATTTCATTTAAAACCATCTGCTGGTTCGAATTA
The DNA here is from genome assembly GCA_963924545.1 of Pogonocherus hispidulus. NCBI lineage: Eukaryota > Metazoa > Arthropoda > Insecta > Coleoptera > Cerambycidae > Pogonocherus > Pogonocherus hispidulus. The sequence continues at coordinate 40,880,433 of OZ004698.1, read as the reverse complement.
AAACCAAGCGATCATATTTTTCGTCATATGTTTGTTAATTGAGCATTATAAACAAGGCAAAATCATAATGATTTTTTTCAAAAAATAAATAAGCTGATTTAGAAATTAGTTGATACGTAAACAAGCAGAATTACAGAATATATGAGGAAAATCCAACAAAAATACTAGAGAAACGGCTATCCAGAAAAAGTTACTGTGTGGTGTGGTTTTTGATCTGGAGGCGTGAGAATGAAGCTGGTGAATCGGTTACTGTGAATGAAGCTGGATACAAGACAATGACAACAGATTACAGAACAGATGTGAAATGAAACAGAAGGTACCGATGTAAGTAGTTGTAGTTAACTTCAATCTTACTTTGTCTCAATCACAACTTATAAAAGTAAAATACAAACATTTTAATAATAACAGTAGTTATGCATAACATAAATTCAGTAACATAATTAAGCAAATTATTCCATTTATAATTGCTAGTCATTAAACTTAGAAGATTGTCACTTATTAATTTTTAGTAATAATTTATAATTAATGTAGGTACACACATTCTATATTTTTTCTGCTTAGGCATCTAAACATTTCTCATTATTAACAGTGGACTAGTTATCTCCTTGTATCCGTGAGAATGTGTGGTTGAACGATATTCGGAGTTACTAAATATTACTTCTTATAACTCCATTTTACACTTAAGTCCAAGCAGATCACTAATTATCTTGTCATTCTCTTCTTTAATAAGTTATCAGCTGACATCAACATATAATTATTGTTTGTAGTGGCGAGATACAGTGAAATACACTGCAGTGTATTAACACATATAATTATTGTGTTTCCCTTGTATTCATCAGAATATGTGGTTGAACTTACATTCGAAGTTACTTTATTATCCCGTATTGCTCTAATGCACACATAGATCTGAACGAAGACATCTTATGTTTCATTGTATTAGCTCAGTAGACTTAGCAGACGAAGTTTGTGAACAGAACTTCTAAACCATGCTCTGTGGTCGTCGAACTATACAGACTCTTTCCATGTAAAGTTGCAGCAGTGATTGAAGAATTAAAGTTAATTCGATTTTTCTTTAATGAATTTACAGTTATGGTACTGTTTATTAACCATAGAATAGTAAATACATAATGTGGCACTAGATTTTAAGTCCCTGAATAAAGGCTAAGCTAATTTATTATATATTACTTAAGTACTCTTGGTATTTATTAATTGTAATGAAATATTTTAGGCTTTTTTTAGTTTCCCTAAAGAGTTGAATAACAAGCAGAGCTAAATTGAACTGAATAAGAAAGTGCTGTAGCTCGTCCTGATCGTCCTTCCAGTGAAGGCAGTAATTGATTTATCAGTAGTTATATCTCAAATAGTTCATGTACTCATTACAAAATGAATCAGTATTTATTTAAAATCAGCAATACTGCTAACTAATAAAAAATAATCACTTGATCAACTTGTTATAGAAGTGCTTATAAAGACCCCCTACGTATTAGTTAGTAACACATGAAAGTAATGTGGCCTACAGAGCGGTGTGATTTTAATTTATTTTTAATGAGATTTTTTGCTTTCTCTTTACAATGAACAACTTGAAATTAATAGAACTGGGCATTTTCGCCTACTTCCTAATCGATTTTTTCCTGTTCACTAACCAAAAAACTGAGCAAGCGTGTACGTATGTGTGTGTGTGCGAGAAGTTGTTACATAAAGTGTTACATGGAGAAGTATGACATTTTAATTTGTTCGTTGCATTGTTACTCTATCAAATACTGCGGTACTTTCTACTGGATCTTTTCATTATTATAATAATGAAAATCATAATATTAAAAGCCCGGACCGGCTTACATGCCAATCTTTATCTAATTAAAAATAATAATTGATAATAATTTGTACTGATTTCGGCTCTCAATAAATTTTCTAAATTGAATGAAACTTAACTCATACTATGAATATACATATATTGAAATAAGATAACATAATGTATTATTTACTCTGTCGCTACTACGGTACTGCTGCGTCTTACTCTATAAATTGCTCTTTATAGAAGAAAATTTTAAATTATTGTATTGTTGTTTTACCTGATAAATATTAATGAATTCTGTCCCTCGCTTGGAAGATACTACATCTGGATCCACCCGCTAAATGATACCTTTCAAGAATTTACTAGAAGACTGCAAGTAGCTAGCAACACAATACTTGACTGGACCAAACAATGGAATATCAAGCTAAACGAGCTCAAATCAATTCATGTTAACTTTACCAACAAAAGACTAGTTAACCCTCCGTGCTTGGATATTAATGGTACTATTGTGCCCAATAAGAATAACGCCAAATACCTCGGCATGATCCTGGATGCCAAGCTACGGTGGAAAGAACATATGAAAAAGAAAACCGAACTTGGTTTGAAATATAGACAGCATTATTGGCTGCTTGGAAGAAATTCCAGGTTGTCAATACATAATAAGATACTAATCTACAATCAGATCTTAAAACCAGTGTGGTTATACGGTATTCATCTTTGGAGTTGTGCCAGAAATAGTAATATTAGAACCATTCAAACTTTCCAGAACAAAGTGCTGCGTAACATAGTAGAAGCTCCATGGTACATACGTAACTCCGACTTGCATCGACACCTTAACATCCCAATGGTTAAAGATGAGATCAAAAGGTTTGCTGGCAGACATGAAGCCAGACTTCACCTCCACATCAATGCAGAAGCTCTTCAGCTGCTGGACAACCCACATCTTGTTCGAAGATTGAAGAAACCCAAACCATTCGAGCTGGTATAGTGTGCTGTGTGTAAAAGGACATAGTGTGCCAGTGAGATTGTTAGAAGAGAACAATCTAAAGGACATCGTTGGATGAATTTTAGTTAATAAATGTTTAGCTTGTAAGATTATTAGAAGAAAATTAATGGTTGACCATCAGACCAGTTTTAATAGCAATAAGATTCTCCAACAAAGAATTTTAATAAAAAAGAATTTACTTATATAACCAATTATAGATCAAACCTTTTTTAGGACTTTCAAACTTTTGTCATAATTTACTGACTATTTCACTGACTATTATTATTGAAATGGTTACTGGTCATGAGAATGGCTGGAGTTTTAAAGTTATATATATTATACCTACTTCCAATGGACCTACATGTCTATAACAAAAATCGATATGCAAATATTGTAAATTATTTATAGTATTTATATTATTTAGTCAGTGTAAATATATTGTCCATTAAATAAATAAATAATTATTTTGTTCGGTTGAAAATATTTGCCCACCCTTCACAACCTAACTGTGAGAAGAGTATTCATAGTCCATCTTTATTATAACATTAGATTATCTATATGATTGACATTTTATGGTGAGTCATTTAGATGTTACGATAAAACGTAAAAGAAAGTTATTAATCACTAAATGATGTTAGAGTTCTTATCGAACAGTATGTGAAGAAACGTTACTTTCTTTTTCGTTGCTAATTAATATAGACGACAACACAGGAGTAGATATTTATACTAGTTAGTTATCGGACGTTACATTATTTTTTCTATTAGCAACAAAGGACAGAACATTACTATCACTCTATTATAATGAAACTACTTATAATATTCGTCATTTCCTGTACTGTGTACTGTACCCCAGACGTATGTATACAATGTGATTTATTATTATTGTTTTTTTATTAACATTAAAGATTGTAACTTTACCATTGTGTTAGTTACTATCACATAATTAAAGTCCGGCATATTGTCACAATAATAAATAACTAACCAGAAGGATATCCCGCAAACGGCACCTTTAGTGTGGTTAACGATGGATTTGTGACCTCAGTTCCAAAAGGGAGACTTATTTTCAAGGTTATTGATTGCTTTTCCATCCAGGTCAACCCAAGATACGATTGCAGATCTCATAAAAAATATCTATAAAGCTATGGATAAGAGTCACTCTGCTTTATATGTATTTGTTGACTTGGCCAAAGCTTTGACACTGTATGTCATAAAAATCTATTAAAAACATTGGAAAATATTGGATTTCGCGGTATGGCGTATGAAATTTGAAAAAGCTACTTGCAAGATAGAAAACAATGCATAAAAAATAGGTAATCAATCCATTGAGTATCGAAGAAACTGTTTCTTGTGGGGTTGCACAGGGAACGGTTTTAGGTCCTTTCCTATTGGTTGTTTATGTTAACGATCTTTTTAATCTTCAGATATCTGTCGAAGTAGTTGCTTTCGCTAACGCTACTTAAATTAAAAGTAGAGTCAGATTTTAGAGATGTACATTTTTTTGAGTACTAGAAACTTACCATCAATGGAAAAAAGGCATTTTGGCTTCCTTTCACTTCATTATGCCCAATTTTAATAAAATTTCTGTTACCAAGCTCAGTGGGATGAACATGGAAATTAAATCTGTAAAACATATTAAATACTTAAGTGTTATAATATATTGTCATCTCATATAGGATATACACATAAATCATTTAATAAAAAAAATTAAGAGAACTAGTTGCTAAGTTTAAAAATCTTAAATAATTTTTAATTAATATAAAACATTTGACATGCATACACTTTGTGCATTGATGTAGTCACACCTTACCTACGGGGTCGTTGCTTGGAAGGGTGCAGCTAACTATTTATAACCAAATTAGAAGTTCTGCAAAAATATATTTTAAAGATCATATTTGATAAAAGTTGCAACTACTCAAGTGATTATTTTTCAGTGAGGTTGGATTGTTTGATATCATGCAGCTCTTCTGTCAAAATATCCTTACTCATTTGTTTAAAAATAGAACTAGCAGCTCTAGGGTTGACCAATGACTATACCTACTTAACACGCAATAAATACCATGTTTTGAGACACCCATCTGCTATAAAAACAATTATTCAAAGAAGCTGCTATTATTTTCCGCTTAGAATTCATAACAAGTTGCTACCTAAAATAAAATCAGTATATTCTTTAATTTATCAAACAAATCATAGGCATTGGATAGCTCAAAAGTCACGAATTTCAGTTCAAAATATAATTGAGGGAAAAATATTTTTTTATCTTTTTTTATTAAATTGAAAAAAAGGAAAAAATGGAAAAATCGGGAACAAAAGAAAAAATCTAAATATATTTACTTACTTATTAATTTTATTCTTAAGTTGGTACTTTGTGAGTACACTCACACTAACAGTATACTAGCACACTATACACTAATAGTATATATATTAGCTAAATAAACCTCCGCACAAGGAACAATGAGTCATTTTGCAGGTAGCAATTCTTGTTTCCTCATTTATTTGTTTATATGTTTATATGTTCTATTGCATTACATATTAAATAAACATTATTATTATTCATTATTATTATTACTACAAGCTAACTGAGAAACTAAAATTAAGGAGACATAAGGCACTATAATAAACAAAACTAGATAAAATGTCTTATTAAACCCAACGCGTAAAAAAACTATTGGCTGCGAACACACTAACACTCGAGATGCTACAATCTCTGCGAACAAATCTTAATATACGAGTAGATAATTTAATTAAAAATAGTCTGGTGAAATGGAACTCGACTCGACAAATAGAACCAGTCTTACCAAAACAAATAATGATCATTACTCATTTTTGAATTTACAGACAATATGAGATGAGACCAAATTCTTTGACACAATAACGGAACGGAACGGAATAACGGAACGAGACAATACATTTTGACACGTGTATAGTCGAATATGGAATATGTCGTCTATCGGCTAATAACTAAAACTATTGTATGATGAGTACATTCACAAGACTTGCAGCAATAACACATGCATTTGCGAAAACATGACATATGATCCTTTCGCAGAAATCATTCAATTGGCCGATGGTGACATCTTAACAGTTTATACTCAATGCTACTACTGTTTCAAGCGCTGAAGCGTTCAGTACTTGGGCGAATTTTTTAGTTATCTTCTAGCGTTATTAATAATACTAGGCTAGTGATTTAACCAATTGTTGTAAGTTATTTATAAAAAAAATGGTATATTAACTATTTACGACCCTGAATGTAATATATAATATATATAATCTGGTAATAAAGTAAATTAATAACAAGTTCTTCAATAAAATATACATAAGACATTGTTTAAAGAACATTTTATTTATAGCCGTAATAAATTAATATGCTTGTGATTAACATGGATTAATTAAATGCAATTTAACACTACATTTTAATACCGCTGTATTTGAAATTTTAATTCCTAGGTAGGTATACTTCTAACTAACAGTATTTTATAATCGAATTATTTACAATATTAACGATACATACCCAGATATCTGTGCCACTGTAATCTTTAGACTTGAACCTAACTACTCTTTATACTCTTTAATAGCCTTTATAAAAATTCAATTCCCCACAACCCACACAGCACACTCTCTCCATAGGATATCCTAATCAAGTCCTGATATCCCTGCCTGGGATTATTATCCTGAGGATGTTTTCAGGACAAATTTATAAGCCAACTTCATCCTCAAAATGTCCCAGTAGAGGATATCCTAGGCAAGTCCTGAATGAATATCCTGTAAATATCTCTTGAGGCTATTATGATCCCGGTAACATCCGCAATGGAAAGTCCTATATTCATCAAGTATGGATATCCCATAAATATTTGGTGAGGCCATTTTTGGGCATATTTTGAAAAATAGTTATAATTTATTGGGAGATAAATCTAAACAAATTAAACAAATGCTAAAATAAGGTACCTATACCCAAGGATTGTTAACTGTTTACAGGATTGCTCGATCGCTCAATTTTGTCATCCGCCTTTGTGACGTCATCGAAGATATATGTAATCGAATTGTCAAAATATACCTATTTTGTGTTTGTTATATTTCACATTTGCAAGAGAATTTTCGTATTTGAATTCTTTTATTAATATTATTATTTATTAAAGTTTGTAATAACAGTATAAAGTGTACCTATTTCTACAAGTTCGAGATCTTTGGATCTTTGATGAGATGACGTCACAATTATGGATTACATTGTAGTATAGGGATCGAGCAATCCTGTAAACAGTTAACAATCCTTGACCTATACCTACCTACATCAGTAGGAAATTAAGGTGGCATGTAACTAAAACAAATTATTATATTTCTCTCATAATAGCTAGGCTAAGTGCTAGGCGTAAGTGCTACGTTACGAAAAGGGTAATAAAAATAATTATGCCATAGCTTTTTTGAAATTAATATTGAAATAATCAATGCCTAGGTAATAAAATAATATCAATGAGCACAAATTAATTACTGAAACAAGTTAGTAATCAATAAGCTTAGTTTATGTTATAATATGATGATAAAGTCGAAGGAGCTTTTCCACCATGATGTGGAAAGGAACAGCTTCTTCCTGTTTTGATTGGTTAAAGAAGCACGTAATTTCTTTTCATCCAATCATACCGTGAGGAAGCTGTTCATCCGTCTCGGTTTAATTCTGTTCACGTGATCGCGTCTTAACGGAACACGGACACGGAAGTCACGGAACGAAAGTGAAAGTAGTAGTAAAGTAGCCATCTTGCGCCGCAGCGTCATGTTGATGGGATACGTGTGCACAAATTCTTTGCAAATTACTGAGTTTCAGTAATTTGTGTATGTGTGATATGATGATTGTGATGGATGTGATAGTCATAGATAAAATATAATAGTCTCTGTTATATTCATTACTATGATTAGTTTAATTAATTTATCTACGAATTGATTACTGATTTATGGTCTTGTGTGGATATCTGTGGCACTGGTATGTATATGGTTCTTGTGGGATTGATGTTATTATTTATTATTTTGTTAATAAAAATAAAATATGTTTTTAGAATAGCAATCATGGCCTTTGTAATTGTAGAGTGGTCAAGTGGTGGCGTATCTATAGTACACGAAAAGTGGCTAACCCCTATGGAAAAGAAAGTATTTTGGCCATCTTTTAAAGATCAGAATAGATTTGATAGAGCACTTAAAAAGGGTGAATCCTTTGAAGAAACATGGAATCTTCCTAATGTCACAAAATGCATGGATGCAACAGGTGGGTGTAACCTTTTTATCTAATATGTTCAAACTTGTGTGCTGTATTTGGAAATTTATCTTGACAGTTTAGTTTTAAAATTGACTTCCGTAAAATTTTGCAGAAATGTAGGTTATTAATTACTTTCTTAAATTATGTACCTTTTTACCTATTACAGATAATTTTGAAAAAGCACGGACAAAATGGAAAGAAGCAGAAAATACTTCTAACTTAGATACGGAATTTTGATAATAATAATAGGATAAGAAAAGGGTTAGACCTTTGAGATTATTAGACAGTGATGATGAAAGTGATTGTGGACGTCCCACTAAATAATAAAATACTCTGTAGACCACCACAACTGAGAGCAAAGCTGCCTTTTGGAGAGGATTACACAGGAAGAAATGAATTACCCGCAATATTTTAGAATATATTATTTTCACTAATAAATTGTTTTATTTTCCAGTTCCTTCTTGCAAAAACTGAATGCATAGATAGAAGTGCATTTTCAAAGTGATTCTATTTAAAAAATTGTCTCATATTTATACATATGTATAAATCAGAAAATAAATGATTTAGATTCTCAGGGCACGACAAGTTCAAAAATAATCAAGCTAAAAGGTGCATTAAAATCCCAATAGACAGCCTGAAGAGTGACACGCCAACGTGTCCTTATAGAACAGATAGGCGTGAGTTCCTGTGGATTGGTATATTTAGCAGCATACCTGGCGTGTGATGCGTCACTCCACATGCCGTCTATTTGGACTTTTAGATTGAATAACCTAACAAAGGCAGTAACCATTCCTCCTCAGGACATCTCCACATTTGTCCTTATCCAATACTCCAGATGTCCTGAGGATATTAATTAGGATGTTATTAGGACATTATCAGTAAGATCTGGGCTGTCCCATTTGGGTGTCCTAAGGATATCCTGGAGTTTTTGGAGGACTTCCTTAGGATATCCCATATGTCCAAAGAATGTGTACTAAGTACATCCTGAGGATGAACCTGTGCTGACTGGGAAGTATTTGAAAACTAATATAATAATTTTTGTATGGCCATTGATTTCTTTACGTGTGTGTAGAGAAATATCACGTATAGATAGACGCTATTAAAACTTTTTTATGACTATATATTTCTGGAATTTTGCAGCATTTATATACTTAGAATCCGGATGAGATAAAAAATTCTTCCAGAATATGAACATTATTTTAACAATATGTGGGGTATTTATATTTCTACTGGTATCGAATGTTAGTGTGGCAACCTGATATCTAACTCAAACCACCTCAGAAGATTCTTACAGATAACCTAATACCAGATTTCTTCAGTTCTTCTTCTTCTTCAAGAAGAAATGGCTGAAAATACTTTCCAGGGCCAGCTTAAGATTAACAGTAAAAGTCGGGAAGTAATCAGGAAAATTACCTTAGAGCTTACATCCATTTCATTTTTGTTAATTTTTTATTACTAACGAATATTTTACTCTCCAGTTCGGTGGCGCTAATGCACATATAAATGTCGATGCTGTTACAGATTAGCGTGTGGGATGCCTGCTCTAGTAGATGGCAACCAGGCGGCCGCGCCTAGAGATCTTCGACTACGTTCTCCGCAGTGACTGTCCTTATTGCAGAATTATACAGAGTACGAAAAATTCTCCAGAGATAGTGTTTAGTTATACTTTGAATAATAATTAGTGGATCTCTCGTGCTGTTTCATGGATACAATAAGAAGAAAAGTAAAACATCAAATTTGAATGGGGCTGCTCATTCAACTGCAGAATAAGAATAGCAATAACAATGGAAAAGTATGGTTGCTCAATTATCTTATTTTTAGTGATATTACTGTTACTATTCTTATATAGTGCATAAATTCAATATAACCGTTTAGTTTTAATTTGATACAGTCCTAGCCTTTTACCTTTAATGCAAATGTTCCAGATGTACTGTTGACTTGGCTACATCTTAGACTGAATATCATAGAAAACAATTGAATAATTGGTTATATTAATAAAAAACTCAACAATCAACGGTATTATTTAACAGATTTAGTGGTTGCTCCAACCATTGTGGTAATATCTAAATATTTTTTTTTAATTATAAATTTTGACATAAGAAAATGAAAGAAGTTTTATATTTTTAGGAGTCTGGCACAATATATTCTAACACAGCAAAAATGTCCGAAAATTTCACTAGGTACCTACTGTTGTATATGCGGTACTCAGCAGAAGTGAAATTATTTATTGAGCAAATGCAATATTAAGTAATTTGTAAATACACTTTTCTTAGTGCACATCAGTTAGTATGAATGATGTCACTTTGTAAACTAAAAACAGAAATTACGCCTGTTTTAAAACTATTGGAGTAAAAAGTGAGGAAAATACTCGTTTTTCGAATGATTTTACAGCAGACCATATCTCTGTATTTAGTAGACAAAGTGACATTTTTTTCAATATAGCTCGTTCTTTGAGGTTTTCCTGTCTTTTTATTTTATTTTCCTCTATTAACCATAATGCTTTTTATTACTGAAAGCAGGATTCGACATAATATGCCACACTTAATAGAGGACAACCATGTTTTCAACGAAGATTTTACACACCGGGAAAAAAGGAGTCAAACTAAACTTATTAGTATAATTAGAAATTAATAAATTAAAATCATCCGGTGTATTACTTAACGACCAAATTGAAACAAATTCATCTCCATTATTGAATTTATTTAGGAATTCCTATTTAAATTAATACCAATATAAAAATATAAATTAATTATAAAGTACTAGTAAATTATGCAGAACCCAACCTCTTAGAAAACCATAATCCCTTTTTATGTAGATCCAATATGCTTGTACAGTCTTTATATCTCAATTGAAACTGCATAAAAAATTCCGACAAACGACACACGTGCGTAAACAAAGAGGCCGTCGTCGAGGTGCAGGTGTTCCTTTTGTTGGAATTTTTTTTAGTGTCAATTGACATTATATAAACTATACCTACTCGTATGTATATAATATTGTTCAATACTCTAAACTTTAGTTGTAATAATCACATCTGAAGAAGCCACTGTGAGGCTAAACAATTGTTATGTTAACAAATTATGTTAAAGTGACAATTTTATTGTCAATTAAACAACTATTGTTTTAATGTGATAATGAATTTTCATCAAGTATCAACGGCCCAATGAGTACACTATTATTATTTTATGTTTAACTTAATTTGTTCAACACTTTTCTATAAGTACCAAGTTTATATAATTGTATACTTTGAACCTAATAAAAAACGTCTATCTACCTATCTAACTTAACACGAATATCCTACATACTTAAAATACACAACATTTCGATAGGGACATAATTTACCAGTGCAATAGCCGTTTCTTATCAGACATGGCTTGAAATCTCGATTGGTTTCAGCTATAGTTCTTCGAGTGGCATATTTTTCATTAGATGTTTATAAGACGCTATATCGCAAAGACGGTTGCAATTATAAAATAATGATCAGCCGTCTCTTCCATTATTATTAGATAATCATTTAAGACAAAAAGTTGTTTCATTTGCCGATTGCGCAAAAACACATTGACCAAAATAGTATATATTTTTATAATCCTATGATTTTCAGTGTATGTTTGTCAGCTACATGACAAACGATCTCGGCGGTATTTTAAAATATTCATGAAATGAGAACGGGTGTGAAATATAGTAAAGCCTTTTGTTTATTTTATATAAAACATCTTTGGGTGATATGGGGCCAATATTTTTATGAAAAATGTATACAGTTTTATTTACAAAATCATACTATGGACAAAAGTGTAATGCGTTCAATATGGTACGAGTAGGAAAGCAATATAGGCAACATAGGAAGGCAACAATCTAATAAAGTCTTATTTTTATAAACGAAGGATTTATGTGGACTATATTTTGATACCCCAATTTAATTTTTATACTTCTCTTAGGTAGAGTATTAAGTTGAAGAGGAGTTGAAAGTTGTCTAGGCATGATAAATATGATATCAAAGAAGTGACCTGAGTACTTATTATTAAGAGACTAATGGCGACACCACTATTACCATTGAGGTGCTACATCTCGTAATTTATCTAAAGTTAGGATACCTATTGTATATGTTACAGGAAATATCCAATTTTAGGCTATTTCAGTTTGGCCTAGGACATACTAAATTTCCTATTGTTGTTAGAAACCTTGCATTTTTCCTAGGACATACTAGTATTACCTGATAGTTTTTAGGACAAACTAAAATAGCCTTATTAGTGGTAGGAAATATCCGATTTAAATTATTGAAAAAAATGCATTATATTAAGAAAATTAATTCAGGGTAAAAGGATGAAGCAAAGTAAACATTTTATTTAGCTTCCCTTTGGTCGGATTGAGAGGATGGGTGGAGACTTATATATTCCTACTATCGAATTATTAAGATTTCGGAGGTGCACGTAAAGCCGAAGTAAAAAGGCACATGGAAATAAAGTTAGCCCTCATTGCAAGGGTACCGAATTTGTCTTATAATTGCAACAAAATTTCTTTTTAGTGTTATAAATTATATATCACCGGAAAGATCAAAAGATAAACTAGATCCCTATAGTAGCAAATTTTTGTTTAATACATGTATTTTAGAGAAAATAATTTTCGAAAATACGCTATTTTAATACAACATTGTTTGCATGGAATTTTAAAAATAAAAAGAAATGCCAAAAATTACTACTATAGGGACTTAGATTAAAGTCTTATCTTTCAATACTTTTTTACTAAAAGTCGCTATCTTTTATAGTTTTTTATAATTAGACACGAGACCAACGCCGATTTAGGGCTTATTTCGACCCAGTGAATGGACTCTTAAGAAGCTACAACACTTATATCACTGACAATCAAAACTTCTGGATGCAAATTTGTATTCGGGTATTTCCTAATAATAATCAGGTCATTTTAGTTTGTCCTAAAAACTATCAGGCAATACTAGTATGTCCTAGGAAAAATGCAAAGTTCCTACCAACGATATGTATGGTATGGTATGTCCTAGGCCAAACTGAAATGGCCTGAAATCAGATATTTCCTGTAACATATATAAATAATTTATTGCATATTCGGCACCTCTATATCTTTCAACACATTAGATCTTTACATATGGTTTCGCAATAGCTGATTATTGTTACTTTAACCGATGGTTAACTAACTATAAGTTCAGATGTGTATAGTTGTAGATAAAGTGTTAAAGGAATTCACATTCTAAATAACTGATAGTCAGTAATCTGATGGTTAAAATAGGAAGTTTTAGAATTTTCTTTCATAGTAAAACTAATAGAACTGATTAATTTATAAATATTCTTTTATTTAACACCTATTTACAGTATACTTAGTCCAGTATTCTATGTATGAATCTTACATTTTTCTATTGGCATGTTTGTCCTTTTACCGAGATCCATACAGTTTTGCCCAGAAAATATATTCCCATTGTTAATTTATTTGCGGAGATATACTCACGTTACGCCACTGGACAACTGCTCTGTTTCCACACACAGAGATGGAACATGACCACGCCCGGCTACCGACCTACAAGCTCTGTGATTTTTGTCACAGAACTAGATTGAGTGCACTATTGCGGATATATCTACTAGCGTTCATGTGGCGAGTCACTTTCGATTCTATTCTTGTGCACGGCTATTTATGGTTGTGTTATGATTTGTTTATCAGATCGAATGAAAAATAAGACATTTCACGAATTGTTGGTTTCTGGATACAGGCCTTATGTCATGGATTAGACCTAATGCAACCATTCAGTGGAGTAGTATTGAGAGTTCATTTTGTACATTTGTTGAAAGTAAAAAAACGATTTCCAATACAACGTAGGTATTATATTCTCGCGTAGAAGGCTATCGTGAATATACTGAAAAGTAAATGAAGTGCAACACCTATTTCTAGAGTGAAAATTAACGGTCCATATTTTTTTGAACCGCTTAATCCAAAGAGATTTTTTTGTTCAATAGATTTAACCTACTGGAACAAACATAGCTTTGTTTCTAGAAATCTTAATTTTTTTTTATTTGAAGCAATTGAAAAGTTAATGCGTTGTTCTGTTTTTTGTCGAATTTTAAATATGTTCCTGGAGTTTTCTGACATTATAGAAAAAACATGTTATCATAAAGTAAGGGGTATATAGGGTCAATTCTGTATCACCTCGTTAAAACTTAAAGACCCGCTAAAAATGTTGTCTTTAACGGACCTGTTAATTTCAAATAATAAAACTGTATTCTGTATCGCTAAATTAAACGGATCCGTTGAAAAGAAATTATTTTAACAGGGGGTTAAAAATCAAGTGTAGTAGTTCAACTGTCTGGATTTTCTGCAATATACCATTGGTAACACTGAGCTTTTATAAATAGCAAACAAGATATAACCTCAATTTTCAAAATAATTTGTATGTACTTGTCTTGTCACTCTTGTCAATATTTGTTTACTGCTTTATTAGTAGTACCTACGTACTTAAAGTAAAAAAGAACTAAACCTTAGTGTTATGTGAATGTAATCAATGCTAACAGTGGTAAAACATGTCGACATGTAGGTCATCTGGCTAGATAAAGAAACAAAAAGAAAAACTGATTGTGTAGGAAACAACAAAGATTTGTTGGAAGTAAAACCTAGTAATTTGGATCTTATTAAAATAAAACACAAATGGACATTTAATTGACATTATGGATAATCCTAATATTTCTACCTATTTTTTGCGATATATTTAATTTCTAGACCAAACTGTGTGAGAGATATTAAAGTTAAACATCCTTTTAAAATTTAACAGGTAGTCAACAGCAGGGTTTAAAATTTAACAGCCAGAAGGGAAAACTAAGGGAAATATGTCAATTTTTAAATGACTTGCATGGTACTGAATACTATTTTAATTTTAACTGTCGTTAAAATTGTAACAGGTCTTTAAAATTTAAAGGAGTGATACAGAATCGACCCTTATTTCAGCTTATTATGTATTTTTAACAAATTAAGTTAGTAAAAGGATGTGAAAGAAATTCGATTTCTTAAACAATGGGATTTCTTATGTCCAACAGTGGTTACGCAAATGTTCTATATGTCGTCCATTTTTCTGCTGTTCAATCATTAACCGTTCCTGCAAATTCTACACAGCATTTCTGGTTGAATTGCAGCAATTTGCTCTATAATAGAGCCTTTTATTAATTCTTTTATTTATTTATTTATTTATTTATTTCTTTATTTAGATCCTCCATCCAACAGCAGAAGCCAATTACAGGATGGGAAAATACACAATTTTACAAAACTCATCAAAGGAATATAAAAAAAAGAAAAAAATCACGCAAACATGTATAAACATATGACAGTAACGTTAGAAGACTAATATAAAAAACAAATTAAAAGTAATACTGTTACATAAAGAAGCAAAAAATACATTAAAAAAAAGAAAACAGCATCGAACAATGATTGTATAAATTAAAACATATAAAGAGAGTTTATTAACAAGCATACAGTTTTTTAATTTCCTTTATGGTACAATGAAATATATCAATTCTGTTTTGCAAATTGTTGTAAATCCTACACATGCAGTAGAGCGTAAAAAATATCAGTAGATTTGTTCTAGGCGTAGGAAGATAGAATGATATGTTACTTCTAGATTCAAATTTAGGAATATGTAAATGAAGTCAACTCAAAATTTCAGGACAATCAATATTGTTGTTAATGACTTTGTACAGGAATATGACAGATTGTAAAATTCTACGACCATGTAAACTGGTTATAGTAAATCTACCAAGTAATAAACTTTGAGGTGTTCCAAAAGGTAGATACGAGCCATCTTTGAATGCTAGATATTTTAGAAAACGTCTTTGAATCGATTGCAGACTCTCAATACATGTTACATAACCAGGATTCCAAATTAATGAAGTAAACTCAATTTTTGATTTAACAAAAGCATTAAAGACAAAATTAAGAGTTCTATCAGTAAAAATTGTGGAGATCCATATCACAAAAACTAGATTCCTGTAATATGTTTGTATTATATTATTAATTTGTGCATTAAATGTTAATTCCCTGTCGTAGGTGACTCTCAGATCTGTAATATTTTGAGGACGATTTAAAATATTATTATTTATTTCAAAATTATAAAATAAAGTTCACGTTTTCTGGAAAATGACATTACATTACACTTCTCTATATTAATATATCTTCCAGCATTGTTGGTCGTGTTCTAAACACCAAATTTTTTAAATAACCCCACAGCCAGTAATCCGCTGGGTTAAATTTTCTAGATGTATACATATGGTTATTTTATCGTACATATTTTCCTATTACTGATGATGTGTCAGAATGTGTAAATGGCAATTATTATGTATGTGTTTTTTCCAGTATTTTATTTTAGATTGAATAAAACTATTTGCTTTTCTTTGACACACCTAGACGCCCTAGACTCCTTGTATGTATTTTATATAAATTTGTTAAAAAACTTTAATTTTTAAAAATAGCATCATTTGGATACACCGCGACGCTCCTGTGAAAATCCAGGAAAATATATCGCTATAGTGAGGAACTTATATCTAATATAAAAATAAATTAGAATTAGTATTACAGAAAAAATTTATAGGTTTAAATTACATATATTAACGGAAATAATTAAATTATTGGGTAGCGCTGTCAGTTTAGAAGCTGGGGAAGGACGAAAAGGAACTAGTCTGTTTTCATCAACGTGATCATCCTGAATAAATCTGCAATAAGTCTACATCTTAGTACTATGATGAAAGGCATAAAATTAGAATATTCAATAGTCGTTTCGCCTGCTAATGAAATAAAGGAAATATTTCCTTTAATGTTCGAAATAACTCGGAGAAAAAGCTAAGTCTTATACGCCTTGACGCGTTTTCTTTGGATAATGTAGATAATACACCACTACTATAATATCTAGAGCCTTAAATTCTTCTACGATCTTTTAGATAGAAATGTAAAATTCAATTAAGTGAGTGTATTTTTCAAATTTGAAATCGATTCATAGATAATATAGACAATTTAATTTATATATAAAAATCGCATATGCCACAGTGCAATTGTCACTTTGACAGCGACAATAGTTACCTGCAATTTTTAAAGTGACAGATGCACTAGTGGTTTGTTCACTTATTCATTTTTTAATCAATTATCGCGGTGTCCGTTAACAAAATAAATAGTTTGACATTTCTGTCAACAAGTTATTGAATTATTAAACACTACACTGAATCGATGCGGTAATGCTCTAATAAAAATTTGTTTATTTTTAGTGTTTCATAAATAAAGTTTGCATTCATATGTTTCTAAATTTCTTATTCATTAAATTGTCCTGCCGAATTACACTCGATGTTTGTATTGATACCGGATAAATACAAACCTCTTGTGCAATTATAAATGAAAATTAGAAAAATTATTATTTTCTAAGGAGGCCATGACATAATAAACACAATAGAAAATAAATAAAATAATTATCAATAAGTACCCGCCGTAAGGACATATACAGTGTGTGCAAGATAAAGATGGGATAGCATTGGGATCTTGGAAACGGTAAGAGATACAAAGTTGGATAAATTATGAAAAATTTGAACAGTTTGAATACCTTTTACATGGACTTTGCAAAAATAACTTATCTTTTTTTGATTTCGAAATATTTGGAAAAACATTTTTTTTTGCGATTTTAGTTTATATTTAATACTGGCGTTATTTTAACAGCTATCAAAAAATAAAAAATACTTTTCCATTGTCACTTTTTGAGCTTAACAAGATGGCATTCATCAAGTTTTTGTCCGACGTTTCGTTTCCGAGAAACCAACATCAACTTCTTTTTTTTAAATACGGCCCTGTATTTTTAAATAGAAATTTTGATACCATTTTTTATTCTCAATTCAATGATGCATCACAAGTAATGGTTTAATTACGTTTTTAGTTTGTTGCTGCCACCATTAAAAATTAACGAGGAAAAGCCTCCCGAGTTTATAACAAATAAACAAGTAAAATAATTATTTATCTTAATTATTTATTAGCATGTTAACTCAGGAAGCTTTTCGTCGTTAATTTCTATGGTGGCAAAAACAAGCTAAAAACGTAATTAAAAACCATTCCCAGCAAGAACACAAACGTTAAAATAACGTTAAAATTGACGGTAACTAACCGTTGAGTAACCTTTGTATTACGACGTTGAATCAACGGAAGAATATCCCGCGGTTCAACGTATATTTCAACGCATGTTACAACATGTTAATAACGTTTATTATAACTTTATTTAAAACGTTATTTATAACTTAATATACTACGTCTCTATAACACGTTTATTAAACGTTGAATTTGATCGCAAAACAAATAGTATTTAACTGCTAATAAAGGTTAATACAACGTGTGTTAGAAACGTGTTTCAGACGACACATTCCAAACATTGGTCAACGTTGATAGAACGTTTGAGATCAACGTTATATAACGTTGATCTCAACGTTAATGGAACATTGATACAGTTAGAATACGATGTTCACGGCTACGATGATGACGAATGTTCACATGGAACACTTTTGGAAATCACTTGTACAAATTCCACCACTTGGCACTGCTTGAATACAACAATATTCTTATAGGGCTTCTGCAGGAGACTAAAGTTATGAAATAGTAGTTTCTAAAAACATTTTTATTTTTGCTTTTAAGTTAGCTTCTAAATTCTAAATGAAAATTAATTATACCAATAATAATACCATTTCATCTGACTAAACATTTATTTAAAATACTTAATATATCTACAATATATCATATTTGGTCTTGTACGGAGGACCTGAAAAGTAAAAGTATTTTAGTTTAGATAATAATCATTTTCACTGCAAATCAGAATTTATCACTTTACAATCGAGAAGTTAATTTTCAATAGCGAACTTTTCTAGTTACTAGGTGATGGTAGTCATTTCACCTCGTATTTCACTGTTACAATGATTATCCGATTTGTAGGTATTAAACTATGTTACCCAAGTAACATAATTTACTTAAAAACATTTTTCTATAGATTAGGTAGGTACAGGAGGTAGGCACCTATATCGTTACGTATACCCGTAGTCATCGACGTTGTCACCCACCTATTATAGTTTTTTTTATTTTAATGCAATGTGTCGGTCCCTAAAAAAACAAATTAGATAAATAGATACCCTAAGTAAGTCAGTAATTTTAACATCATTTAACAGAAAATTTAGAATGACTAACGTAAACTGATCTTCGAAAAGGCTGTATCATTTTTTCAACCTGATAACTCAAAAAATAAATATTTTACAGTAATTTCAAAGCAGGACAAAATTTAATTTACTTACGTCTTCGTAGACAAGCGTCAAAGCAAACCTAAATTTAGCCGAGGTTGAAAAGAAGTTAAAACAATAAAAAAAGCATGAGCTACGGCACCTGTGATGCCACGGCCATATTGAAATAAACGAGTGTGGGTACCTAACCTACTACCTACACCTTTTCTGGACATGCAACGGAAACTATTAGTATGAAAACAAAACAGCACTTAATGCATAAACTTGCAACTAAAGTACAACAATCCACTAAAAATGATTTCATAAACTTACTTTTCACTAGTTATTGCCCCTGCCAATAGCGACAATTTCTGCACCAGAACACCACACATCAATTAAATACGTTTATACGATGTACGAACGAACAAGTGGCGGTTGGCGGAACTAGCGGGCGATATAACACGTGACCAACGTGACGGAAAAGGAAACTAACGACTGACATCATGCTTGCTTACTGCCAACAGTGTCAACAACCAATCACGATTATTACAATTGACATCAGCCATCAAATGTCCGCTTGCTGATTGGTTAGATGCAACCTTTCGGATTGTGAAGTTGGAAGTTGATGTTGACCCCGTAAAAATTTGAATTGAACTGAATTTGTATTTCGTTTTTCGTTTTTCATTCGTAGCCGGGGGACGAGGAATTGCTTTTATGGCAATTTTTATAAATACATTTTTCCACTTCAACTGCCCAAAATATTAGCTACACTGAAAAATAATATTGATTTATTTTGTGGAGAAATGCCAAGTGTTTCTAATATCGCCATAAGCATAAACTACCTATACCAATATCTAATAGATATTATTGTGATAGATAATAGGAAAAATTTGACATTTCATCTTGTGTATAAAATCATAGATATGTGTAAAATTGTGTTATGATCTTGAAATTAATGTCAATAATGATTCACCATTTTCATGTTGTTTTAATAAATATATCTATACGTAAAAAATTAAAGATTCTCGTAAAATTATTGTGTTGAAAATAGTTGAAATATTGTTTCTCTTAACGTTTATATAACGTGCAGGTTCTAGTTAAATATAACCTTATTATTTACGTTGAAATAATGTTCACAACCACTCAAGCTGTTACTTTTTATTATAAAGTTTACGTCCTTTTAACGTACAAATTACACCGTAAATTACGTTCATATTTACGTTTAAATAATGCTAACAGTCATAGCTCAAATTAACTTGATTAACCAACGTCAATTTCCCATGAAAATATTACCAATACTAAATAAAATGTTGAAATATTGTTCCTTTTAACGTTTATATGTCGTGCAGAAAATAGTTAAATATAACCTTATTATTTACGTTGAAATAACGTCCAAAACCACTTAAGCTGTTAATTTTTATTATAAAATTTACGTCCTTTTAACGTACAAATTACACTTAAAAATTACGTGCCTATTTACGTTTAATTAACGTTAAAAGTCATAGAGTAAATTAACTTTATTAATCAACGTTAATTTCCCATGAAAATATTACCAGTATTAAACAAAGAGTTGAAACATTGTTTCTTTTAACGTTTATATAACGTGCAGGTTATAGTTAAATATAACCCAATTATTTACGTTGCAAAAACATAACAAACCAATCAAGTTGTTACTTTTTATTATAAAATCTACGTTTCTCTAACGTTAAAGTTACCCATTGAATTCTACTAATAAATTCACGTTTTTATAACGTATAAGTTACACCTTACGTTGATAACGATTGTTGAATAGACGTGTTCTTAACGTTTGATTGAAAGTAGGTTCTTAAACAACGTTGGTTTTTTCAACGAGTAACGTTTATTCAACTACAGCAACGTTATATACACGTTAAAACAACCAACCTGTTCTCACTGGGTTACTTGTGATGCATCATTGAATTGAGAATAAAAAATGGTATCAAAACTTCTATTTAAAAATACAGGGCCGTATTTAAAAAAAAAAAGTTGGTGATGGTTTCTCGGAAACGAAACGTCGGAGAAAAACTTGATGAATGCCATCTTGTTAAGCTCAAAAAGTGACAATGGAAAAGTATTTTTTATTTTTTGATAGCTGTTAAAATAACGCCAGTAATAAATATAAACAAATATCGCAAAAAAAATGTTTTCCAAATATTTCGAAATCAAAAAAAGATAACTTATTTTTTCAAAGTCCATGTAAAAGGTATTCAAACTGCTCAACTTTTCATAATTTAACCAACTTTGTATCTCTTACCGTTTCCAAGATCCCAATGCTATCCCATCTTTATCTTGGACACACTGTATATTATGATTCTTATTATTAAATATTAAATATTTCTCAAATAGTCCACTTCTTTATTTACGTCTTGCCCAACCCCCTTATTTTGAATAGGGGTTCTGCATACGTATCACATACAGGATTATTTTGAGCTGTGCAACAAGAAATACCTAAACAATATTTGTGTCTATTAGTTTATTTATTTTTTATTCTGCTTATTAGATCCATGATCTTAAAACAAATGTCATTTTATAGATTACTTGTAAATTAATTTTAAATCTAGGAAAAACTAGGTTTAGTAACTTACAGAAACAGCTTTTACTAATTTACTTAAATCGAAAAATTAAGTCACTTATGTATGCTTACATTATTTATATTCAGCTCTATTACAGAATAGAAATAATTGATATAAATAGACTACTATTTTATTTTGACACAAAATCCAGTTTATCTCTTATATGTGTTTAAAATGTAAAGGTAACCGATTAACCTTTAAGTGTAAATTGTCGTCGATATAAAGGTTAAAAGTATAAATACACAGTGAGTTGACTGATCATAAATTTACAACATAAATCATATTTTTCAGTGATCACAATAATTACAGAATGGAAAACATTATTTATGTGCTTACCAACAAATATCTAGCGATTTATACATTTTATGGTACATGTACAGCGTTTCGTTATCACAGGTCCGTACCAAAAGTACACATTTAAGTAGGTTAACTGTCAGATTGGGATTATAAAGTCTTTATTTGATTTATTTATTTGCTTATGCGCGCTTCTTAGCTTACTTATCTGTTTATTTATTTATTTGTATGTTTCTTTGTATACTTGACTAATTTATTTATTTATCAATTCTCATTCAAGTTTCTGCCTTAAGCATTGTATTAAGCATTGTATTCCCCTACTCTTGTTCCAATTATATCTATTTAATCGTAAACAATGTGTTACTATAAATAATTCTCAGTCCGGATTTAGGGCCTCAGGGCTCCGTCTTGGAGCCCTTATTATTTTTAATATACATATGTGAATGATTTCTCCCATTTTATGTCTCCAAATAAACATGTATTATTTGCAGACGATACTACTCTTATGTGCTGCGATGCTGATGTTGATAGGTTATTGCGCCACTCTATACAAAATGAAATGCAAGCTAACCAGTGGTTCTCAATCAATAAATTGAGAGTTAATCAAGGTAAAACACAGAGACTAATTATCTCGAACAGCTCCCTAACAAAAGGTGCAAACATAAAAATCTTGGGTATATACCTTGATGAGAAATTAAACCGGGCATGTCATGTTGACCATATATACAAACTCTAAGTGAATAAGTTCCCTCTTCCTGCTTAGAAGGCTAAAAAATTTCTTAGATTTTAGTACCCTGAAATTGGCTTATTTCTATTTGTTTCATTCCCATCTTACGTACGCTACTGTTATATGAGGAAATTCACACCATGCATTCAATCAAAAAAGGCTGTTAAATAATATTTAATGCTAATTAGATATTATACTGTAACTTCCCCATGTATATATATATCAAAGTTTACTTGAGATTCATGGGAGTGCTCCCGGTCTCGCGATGGAAGCTGATATTCACAAGTACAAGTACACAAGTTAAAACACCTCGTTACAATGTAACTATTAGTGCAAAAAATTTGCTTAGTTTTAATTTGTTCAATCACTTACCGGATAAACTTGGGCAGTTAAATTCAATACTACTTAAAAGTGGGATAAAAAAAATTCTTCTTAAACATTGGTTCTACTCTGTAAAAGAGTCTGTAGAGAAGAGTTTGCAAACACCACTTATCGACAATATCGACAATATTTTGTCGTTAACTTATCTCTATTCAACTTTTTGTCATATTTGTCTCTTTTGTGTTCTAACCGTATATTTACACTTATATTTATGTATTAATTATTAATAATTGCTTTACCAATTCAATATTTTCTATGACCAGTTTTGTACTGTAACGTTCAAATTGTGTTTATGTAAAAATACTAATACTAATACTAATGTCGCTGCATAAACAGAGTGGGTTTACTGAAGAGCTTGGAAAGACATTCGTTACAGTCCAAAAGGTATTAGTTAAGTCCGTTGCAGTTGATCATGCTATGCGTCCCTTATAAATGTTCCTGAACTTAAACTCTTAAAACATAATTAATATTTATTACAATTTTCGTTGAAATTTGAAGATTTATGTGTCCTTGAGCGAAGCTTTATGTTGTTGTTAGTTGCAAAAATCTGTTAGATTGTTGTTATTGAAAAGTGTTAAGTTCCTGTGTTAAAACTTCTGAAGATATGAATATCCTTCTTATAAAATGAAGTTTGAACATTTTTAATTTTTACTATATCTGCCATTTTTTATTTTTATTTATATTATTTATTTTTTTATAATTGTTTATAAGTATGAATAGTCTTTAGTAATTTGTAGTAATCGAAAGCTACGTTGGTGCCCAGTTTAAACCAACATAACTAACCCATCAAATCTAAAGTTCCAGTCATCCCACTACTTCAAATTGTCCACTGTCAATTTCATCATAAAAAACCCCTTTACGTCTCAATCTTCATAATCATTGTAACGTAATCATACAATTATGAATTGTAAATCAAAGCGCATTTTTTGCACTAATTCACGGATATTTTTTTTAAATCAGCAGATTTCAAATTTCAACGAAACAAGTACAGAAAACTATTTAATAGAGTTAATAATAGTTGTGCCTGAATTATCTCTCCATCCTCAGTTATAATAAGGACCATTATAAAATAAATTATTCCCATATGAAGAATTTCTTCCTTTAAAAGTAGAAGAATCAGCAGCGTACAGATTTCACTAATAACATCATCGCTAGCATTATTTACTGTTTTATGTGGAAAAAAGTGTTCCCACAATATAAAACCCATGCTAATGGTGATATGTTTTTCAGTCTCTTATTACGGTCCTGCTTTACAATTACAGAAGTATTTGGAATGGTATTAATCTCAGTATTAAAGCCTACTGGATAAAATACACCTATTTAAAAAAACGTGGGAACATTCAATTATTCTACATTAATTAGACCAAGTTTGTAACACGTCGTATATTATTAAACTATGAAAAGGCATACGAAGTGAATAATGTGTTCATTATAGTGACAAACAGTTGTAAGCTTGTTGTTCTTTGCGTATAACAGTTTTAAATTACATCCGTTTGTTTTATTAATTTAAAATTTGTAGTGTTATCACTGTGAAAACTAAACGGGTTATAAACATTAAACAAAATGGAACTCTTCTTGGCACACTTATATATTAATGTGTATATATTAATACACAAATTATATCTAAAATAGCAATCAGGAACCATATTTTGAACTATTTTATATTACAGGTAGGATTTCTGAATATAATCAGAGGTAAAGATCTAAAATGTTCCTACAACACATTTCTTTTGCTACGAGAAGGAAATATCCCTTATTCAGAAACTTTTGTGCTACTGAACAACCGGCTAACTCTTGCAAATAATTATAAATGTTCGGTAGCATCAGACATGCAACAGACCAGTGCTCAAAGGTGGGAGGTCATAGCGTGCGCCCAGGAGCGAAATTTTCTTTCTTCTTGGTAAAGCATCCCACGGTCTTTCGGGCGATGTTTTTAGGGATAAGTTTAGGTAAAAAGGTGATAAACCAATCAGCCTATCAAGATATGCTCTGACAGTCAAACGGTTTTGTATGCCTTAATCTCCTCTAAGATCAACACCAGGACGGTTTTTGTGTGTATCAACGGTCTGGTCCTATTGGGTCAGAACAATTGAGTTAAATTGACCCGGATACTGAGTCACTACACCATATCCGATAAGGAGGAGGGTGAGGCGCTGGTTAAACAAGTTCGAGTTTCAATTGAACCTCATGGTCATGAACCTCACCTTAAAACTATTGGCCTCAATACCACTAGAAGGTGTAGGTTCTGTGAACACAACGCCAAGGACTCCATCCTCTGTCGCTGTGTCTGCCCTGACGTCAAATGCCTGGACGCGGACCTTCTCCTGCCTCAGGACATCAGAGAGCATCCAGTAGCTATCAGAGAGCTTCCAGCTTCTAACAACTCTCGGCTACCGGCAATCACAACGAGTCAAAAGGCCCATTGGAAGTGCTATGAATAACCGCCTCGCTATTCGAAAACAACAACCAGAACGTGCAGCAAAAATTTAATCTATAATGCGGTTTTTCAGAGTGGCTTCAGATATCCATCCGTTTGACAATAAATATAATTAGGGTTAAATTTTGTTAACTGAATCACTTCTATGACATACATATACATATTTTGAGGAAAGATTTTCAATTATTTTTCTAAGTATTTTCCCAAACTGCGTTTCGCTATTTTCATTTATATGTTGATTATATTCTTCTACAATAATGAGGAACGTACAGGATGTTCGGTTTAATCGTGGCGAAATAGATATATTGTTTAACCCTCCAGTAGACGCGCCCGGACTCTCAGTCCGACGCGCATTTTACACGTAAATAACTTTTTTTCCTGAAACGTGACTTATCGGTAATAATAATTAGGTAAAATAACTTAGTTATTCGTTATTTCAAGTCTGTAAATATTTATATTTTAGTAATTGAAAATGTGTGAATATCAAAGGGAACAAGAACGCCGTCAAAAACTTTTTGAAGAACTTTCTTCAAAACTTTCTGTGGCAAGTGTTACCAAGAAAAGTGTGGCGAAAACTATAGTGTTAAAAAACATCACATTTTAACCTAAAATTGAAACCAGTTTTGTACATTATCATTCACTTATGTTTTGTTTTTGCGTAGAATAAATATTACCTAATAACTTTTTTGTACTTTTCTATTTTTTGTAAAATAAATATAGTTTGCCCAGTGTTCTCCCTTTAATTTCAGTCAGTTTTTAAATGATGATTTTAAACGAGTATTAATAATTTGTGTAGTGTAATTTGTTAATAAAAGATGTGAGATCATGATACTTTGTAAATATTTCATAATTTTTACGAAAACCTAGCATCATTTGACCACTTTTAAAATCGGACTGTTACTCCGACGCGTCTACTAAAGTTATGAAATTTGGTGCGTCTACTGCAGGGTTAATGAATTAACCTGTGTATTTTCACAATTTGGTAATATTCTAAATCAAACGATATAGCATATCATATACCTACTTAAACCCAGCCGTTTTTCAAATATTTGACATTTTATTCTAAAAAAATGTCCAATTTTTGAAAAACGGCTGGAAAAAAAGGAAAAACGAAACTTTTATTTCAATGGATCCAAATGCCTTTATAACTTTTTAGGCATAAAAAAATAATCATTTGGATTTTGGTATAAGAAAATAACATTAGCTGTGCTTCCTTTCAACACTATAAGAGATTTAAAAATACTACACTAAGTGCTCCAAATTTCAAGTTATATTTTCGGAATTTAAAGTTTCTGCGAAATTTTAAACCGCGGAAACTTTTTAGTTTTAAATGGAACATCAAGTAGGCCCTTGATGGAAATAATCATTTAAAAAACTAAATTTAGTTATTAATTGTCGATTGTGTGACATAACGGATACCATTTTTTAGTTTTAATCGATCTAGCAGGCCAATATATCTTTCCCGAAATTCATAAGGTAAATATAAAACAGTCAGCAGCCAGGAAATAAATTTTTTAGATGTCAGCCCCTACAATATCTATCTTATATTTAAAAGAGCTAAAGTTTTCATAACTATGCAAATAATACATGTTCTATTTTAAATTAAAAATTTTCGCTGTTTGTAATATCCATAACGTAACAAGGAAAGGAGGTTTTACCTCCTATTCTGCTATATTTGGCTCTAATTACTATTTATCTTAATAATTGGCTTACAATCCGTCCACACTTCCAGCACTTGCCTGCAATACTTCATTTTTTTAAGATAAACTTGGTCATTTATTAATCAAAGCGGTAAAAGCACACTTGCAGTCTGAAATTTATGTAATTGGTAAGCATAAATAATAAGTTTCTGTTTTTGTGCTTCCTGTAATATGATCGGTAAAGCAATCGTGGTACTGAAAGAAGTTATTAAGGCTGTTAATTATTGTGGTACGGAATTAATGAGTATTAGTTGCTGGTATTGATAATTTAGATATATTAGATGTCGAATGTTTTCAGTATGTCATAAATTTAAGCTACATGTTAAGAGAACAGTGTTAATAATACACATATATAGTTATATGGAGCATATTAGAAAAATAGTAGACAACTTATTTTTTGTAAATAGGTAGTTGCCTCAGATTTTAATATATTAATTCTGAAGTATAATATCTGAACAAATAGAAGGGTGGAGAGATAAGAACTAAATGGAGATCCCATACTTCTGTGTATATAAACATTAACATACAATATTTTAGCTTCTCTTTCAGCAATTTTTTGTACCTTATTTGATTCAGTAGCCTCTCTCCTATTTTAATTTCCAATAATTAAAGTTTGGAGTTACAATTCCATGAACATGAAAGTGTACCATATATGCTCTCTAGTGTTCTGTAAAGCTCTAATAACATTTTTGTATTCAAGTGATTAACGAAATGGATCTCGTGACATTCAAAGTACAAAGACAGTAAAATGAAAGGGCGTCATTATAAAAGTTATTGCAATAATTCGTCGGTAAATATAATATACTAAAATATTTGTAGTGGCGAGATACAGTGAAATACACGGTAGTCCTCTCTTTCGGTCTTTGCTACTACCTGTCTGACAATTATTGTCTAATTGACAGACAGATAACGATCTGCTTTTCTGCAGATAAGGAAGACAATCCTACTTATTTATTTATTTGGAGATGCCGAAAACAACTACTCCACGGACAATATGCCCCGACTGGCGTTGCATTACATCAACATCTCCATGGATGTCGCCACATCCTTCATCAAGACCAAATACCAGACAATGACCAGTTTAGATCTTGTTATGATCTCATCAGATTGCCATAGCTATCGGAATCGATATTGGATTGTCTTCCTCAAAGACAATAAAGGTCGCTGTAATGGCATCTGCAGAAAAGCAGATCGTTATCTGTCTGTCAATTAGACAATAATTGTCAGACAGGTAGTAGCAAAGACCGAAAGAAGGCACTACGGTGTATTTCACTGTATCTCGCCACTACAAACATTCACTATGCCTCTTAGGCAATCACGTCGCCAGATCATTCATCGATTCCGATACCTATGGCAATCTGATGAGATCATAACAAAATCGAAACCGGTCATGGTCTGGTATTTGATCTTGATGAACGATGTTGATGTAATGCAACGCCAGTCGGGGCATATTGCCCGTGGAGTTGGTGTTTTCGGCATCTCCAAATAAATACTAAAATAGTTTGTGCAGTGCCCCTAGATTTTAATTTAGATCAAGTGTCCTGCTGAATTATTCTAAGGTAGCAGATTTTTTGTAACTAGAGAAGCATCGTAGTCATGACACTCTGCATAAAAGTGTCTTGTTATTGGTCTTTTATAACGAATAGTCAGAGAATTTATGACAGTAAAATTTACAAAAATCTACACTTTACGAAAATACTTTGCTCAGTGTAGACACGGATCTATTGAGACATCTATACTATTAATTACTATATCATTAATTCAAAGACAAGATAAACAAGTTCTATTTTGTATGAAAAACAAAGTTCTTTGGTCAGTTATGAAACATAATTTTATGAAATATATATTAATTATTCGGAACTCATGCATATTGAAACAAAAAATAAGTATATGAGTTATATTCTTGTCAGCGATATCAATTAGATTAATAGTAATTGATTATAGTAATAAGATAAACAGGGAAACAAATGCTTACCTTACTTTTTTTCCGTTGTCAATGTCATACATGCAATGTGATAAAGTGAAAGATATTTTAGCCTTTAAGGGATCTATACAAAAAATCAGGGTTTGCTGTAACAACACTACCTGTTGCAGATTAAATGGAATTTTTCTATTACTTTTTTGATAAGGAAGTATTGGTTCCAATTAAATGCAATTTTTGTTACAATAAAGAAACGGCGTGTTTACGGCAGCTTAAATTGTACTGAAAAAATAGTTACAACTATTTCTTTTTGGCTGATTATATGCAAAGGTTAAGAGTCCATTCACTAGGTCGCAATAAGCCCTAGATCGGCGTTCGTCTCGTGTCTAATTATAAGAAAAGTATAAAAGATAGCGACTTTTAGTAAAAAAGTATTGAAAGATAAGACTTTAATCTAAGTCCCTATAGTAGTAATTTTTGATATTTCTTTTTATTTTTAAAATTCCAGGCAAACAATTTTGTACTAAAATAGCGTATTTTCAAAAATTATTTCTCTAAAATACATGTATTAAACAAAAATTTGCTACTATAAGGATCTAGTTCCTTTCTTTTGATCTTTCCGGTGATATATAATTTATAACATTAAAAAGAAATTTTGTTGCAATTATAAGACAAATCCGGTACCCTTGCAATGAGGGCTAACTTTATCTCCATGTGCCTTTTTACTTCGGCTTTACGTGCACCTCCGAAATCTTAATAATTCGATAGTTGGAATATATAAGTCTCCACCCATCGGCCACCCATCCTCTCAATACGACCCAACATTCATGTCTGTCAAATCTACAGAGAATGGACCCTTAAGTGGTAGAGCAGAACCTCACTAGTATTTATTTACTTGAGAGCTATTGAACTTCGTCCTTTAGGTAAACCAGATATTTTGTTTATATTATTGTTATTATTCTTCATATCCGCAACTTAAATGCTTATTTTTGTACTTTTCTCTGGTGTTACTTAATAAAGTCAATTATTATTAATTATTGTTTTTGTTATTGATCTTTATTTATTTTTTTTATATTTTTTTGGAATAAAAATGCTTTTCGCAGACCCTTCCTGGCACTGTGGGACTCCAGCACAGGGTGTTCTACAGCTGTTTACCCACTAAAAACCTTCCACTCGCCTGTACTGCACCTGGAACCATCGCTAGATTGCTCATCGGGTGCAACATCTTTCCCTTTCCTGTCTTTCCAGCTCTTCCTTTTCTTTTGCGATCATTATTCTTGGTCATGTTAACAATGCTCTTCCATGCAGTTTCTGATGTAATCATAATCAGCACCAAAGGTGATATTTAGTATTATCATTATTATTATTATATTCATATAAATTCCAGAAAACAATTGATTTTGATCGATTATTCCACTACTAAAAATATTCAACGTCATCCTAAAATGTAGCACATTTCCTGATTGTTGGAAATTAACAAGGGTGTGTACCATATTAAGATATAATAACTCTACTGACGTTAGTAACTACAGACCCATTTCCATTTTATGCAATTTTTCGAAGCTATTTGAAATATCTTTGTATCAGCTAGTTTACTGGTAAGTTAAACCTTACATCTCAATTTCGCAGCACGAGTTTATAGAGAACAGATCAATAATATCTAATTTAGCAATTATATCAATTTATCTCAGACCATATGGATGAACGAAGCCAAGTTGATATTATATACACAGACTTTTCAAAGGCCTTCGATAAGGTTGATCATGGTATTTTATTAAGTAAGCTCCCAATGTATGGATTTAGCTCTCTAGTCATGTTATTTTCCTTCACCTAGAAAACAGATCTCATTCTGTTAGTTATAATGGCTTCAGTTTTAGTCGGTACGTTACAACCTCAGGAGTACCGCAAGGTTCAAATATAGGTCCGCTCTTATTTTCATTGTACATCAACGATTTAACTGAGAAAATAAATTGTAACAACCTTTTATTTGCAGACGACTTAAAAATGTATGCTCCTATTCATTCACAGGAAGATTTTAGGCAGCTTAACTCTCAATTACCACTGATTGAAGAATAGTATGCTGAGAATAACTTATTTATGAATATTTCTACATGTGAAGTATGCTCATATACGCATAATACTCGTACCTTATTATATTTCTATAAGTTAAATATTGCTGCACTTAAGCATTGTAGTTCAATTAAAGATCTTGGCATAGTCTTTGATGATAAACTGTCTTTCAGTGAACATCTTGATGATGTCACTTCCTCTGCTTTAGTAATGCTAGGTTTCATTTTAAGAAACTGCAAAACATTTTCTGACCTTAATACATTAAAAACTTTATATTTCGTTCTAGTGCGCTCTAAACTCGAATAGGGTACGTTGATATGGTATCCACATTATTCTATACAAAACAAGGTTTTGAAGAATATTCAGAGATGTTTTTTTAAAATTTATGGCTTTTAAAATTGATGGTGTATATCCAATGAGGGGATTCCATCACGATAGCTTACTGCTGCGATTCAATATTACTTCTCTTGAAAAGCGAATAATCAATGCCAACCTTTTGTTTTTATATAGAATCATTCAAAATTATATTGATGCAGCTCATTTATTGTCGCGAATAAAATTCTATATACCTATGGTGAATTCTGGACATTATCCGACTTTTTACTGTAGTACAACTAGAACTAATATTCGCCTGTCGTCACAGATTTATGTAATGTGTTCCAAGTTTAATAATGTTATTAATATATGTGATATTAACAGTTGCAGTATAACAACTGAACTATTAAAAAATCCAGTGATTTCTTGTCCCGTAATTAATTAGTATGAAAACTCATAATTTTGTATAACTTCGAATTATTTCTGTTGGGCAATAAATAAACATTATTATTAACTAAATCTTTTTCTTAGTGTAGCAATACTTCATGGGATACAAGTCCCTGCTACAAATAATGTCATGCTGTTTTTGTTGTTTTTTTTTCAGATTAAATTGTTGGATTACTCTATTCATTTAACTGACAGTGTAACTGACTAGTCAACTATTAAATCTATTTTGGTTTTATTTAATAGCTATAGCTAGTTAATAAATTTTCATAGGCTTCTTGATGGACTGAACAGTGAAAACAATCACTGAGGACAATAACGACAATTTATGTTCCAGTATTGAAAAGGCGTTGATAAAATATTCGGAAATGAAGTGTGTCGTATTTATTATAAATAATAAAGAAGAAGAAATAACTAAGTTATTCTAAGTTAACAACCTCAGATTTATCTGGCTTAAGGGTCCATTCTCTGTAGATTTGACAGGGATGAATGTTGGGTTGGATTGAGAGGATGGGTGGCCGATGGGTGGAGACTTATATATTCCAACTATCGAATTATTAAGATTTCGGAGGTGCACGTAAAGCCGAAGTAAAAAGGCACATGGAACTAAAGTTAGCCCTCATTGCAATGGTACCGGATTTGTCTTATAATTGCAACAAAATTTCTTTTTAATGTTATAATTTATATATCACCGGAAAGATCAAAAGATAAACTAGATCCCTATAGTAGCAAATTTTTGTTTTATACATGTATTTTAGAGAAAATAGTTTTTGAAAATACGCTATTTTAGTACAAGATTGTTTGCCTGGAATTTTAAAAATAAAAAGAAATACCAAAAATTACTACTATAGGGACTTAGATTAAAGTCTTATCTTTCAATACTTTTTTACTAAAAGTCGCTATCTTTCGTAGTTTTTTTATAATTAGACACGAGACAAACGCCGATTTAGGGCTTATTTCGACCTAGTGAATGGACTCTTAACGGAACTTGTGGCGAAAAGGGCTAGAATATAGATAATCACTATGTAGTATACGACCGAAACCGAGAATAGAATCTCAATGAATATCTTTTCATAAAAAACTGTCAACACAGTATTCCCAAGCAGTGGTAGTATCTAGTCTAGTAGCCTAGTAACGTTGCTATAATTAGCTTCTAAAAAAATGTTATTTCCAGAAGAAAACAGATGTGTGTGCTCTTGAAGAAAGCTATGTTAGCGTCTAATTTACGGTGTAGTCTTGACAACCGCGCAATCTGAAGAAATAAATTATTGACCACACTCAGACGAGTGACCTAAACGTGTAATCATCTTCCATTATTACTATAACTTAATAATCAATTGATTGTGTTAATCATTGGATTTCATACGTACGAGGATATACTTTAATCATGACTATTTAAATTTTTTATTTTGAGCTGAAACGCGGTGCATGAGTAGCCAGTAAAGAGGCATAAGCTTAAGTTGCCAGTGGCAGAGTTTGAATTGGGGAACGATTAATGAATTTATTTATCAATTATTATGTTTTCTATGCATTAACAATGTATTGTTAATAGTATTGTTTTTATTATTTTATTATCTCTTAACTACTATATGGTGTGAAATAAACCATATAGTAGTGTGGATGGTGGTATTCACACCATATAGTATAGACGGAGGGTGAAACATAACCCTATGGAAGTAATCGTACTACAATCGTTTTGATGTTACAAGTACCTAATGTAAAATATTACACATGATTTTATATATTGTTCAGACGACTATGAATTCAGCAGCGAAGGTGGGCTATGGACATTCTAGTGATGTACAGACAGAACAGGAAGGTATGACTATTAACAAATTTAAAATTACTAAACAATCAGCCCTGGTCTTATACAACTGCAAGACCCATTCTGAGTCAATATGGAAATATCACCAAGCACTTAAGGACGACGATAACATGAAGAATATTTCTATATGCTAAATTAAAAAACATGCTTAATGGAGTAACATCATAGACGTTGAAATACTGACCAGTGTACATCTTTGGACCAGCCACATCTAATTAGTCACTTAATAAGAAAAATAATCACTAGAATTTAAAAAGCCTGTGGTATGAGACAAGCACCTGTCGAAAAATTATAGAGAAATATTAACATATGCCAAAATTGTGCCATATGCCTTAACATATGCCATAACTGTGATGAACTACTTGGCTATATCTGGAAGAATTATGTAGTTCTTAAGAGCTATTCCATGGGCAATATAAACTAAGGAATCTTCTTCACAGTATATGTAAGATAAAGTACACATGCTATAACATGCTTAATGGAGTAACATCATAGACGTTGAAATACTGACCAGTGTACATCTTTGGACCAGCCACATCGAATTAGTCACTTAATAAGAAAAATTATCACTAGAATTTAAAAAGCCTGTGGTATGAGACAAGCACCTGTCGAAAAATTATAGAGAAATATTAACATATGCCAAAATTGTGCCATATGCCTTAACATATGCCATAACTGTGATGAACTACTTGGCTATATCTGGAAGAATTATGTAGTTCTTAAGAGCTATTCCATGGGCAATATAAACTAAGGAATCTTCTTCACAGTATATGTAAGATAAAGTAAACACTCTCTGCAACAGTAGTGAGTAAACGTCCAACAATCCAGAATGAGAGAATAGTGAATCGCAATGGCCAGTTTCTTGAAAATTATCTTTTCCATTTCCACCTTCTTTACTGACTGAGTTGGTTGACTGGGTTAGATAAGAGGACATCTTAGTGAGGAAGTGCGATGCCTGTGCACAATATTTACGTAATTTACAACTTTTAACGCAACTTTACATAATATATTAAAAGGAATACATATTCTCTGCTAATTTTTCTAAGCTGCTATTTCTACAATTTCTCTGCTAAGTATTTTATACATCAACTTTTGAGTCTTCACTCTAAAATAATACTTACTTATCACATGTATTTCGTAACATTTGTATTGGCCATCATAGAATTTAAAAAAGTGTACTCTTTTTCATAACTTATAGGCATAACTTATAACATTAACTTCAACCTCTATCGTATAATGCATTAAACGGCATATCTAAACATCATACTTTAATACTCAATAAATGAATAATTAAGTTCAATAGTTTAACAATACCAACCTGAAAGAATAAACACCAAAGGACTAGGATACATAACCAAATAACAGAAGACCCAATAACTATCACAATGAAGAAGAAAGGAAGTGACCGTGACTCTTAATGGGAAGATGATGTCAATATAATCATAACTAAACAAGAAGGGAACAATGAGACATACCAGAAAATAACCGAAAAGTATATATCGAAAAAACAGCGTGAATCAATTGATTTAAGCTTAAGATTAAAAACAAATCCAGAAGCAAGAGTGGAAAAATACTGCAGTGTCTACGGCAATGTCAATCAGAAACAACAAGTCCCTCAACGTTAAATCTACTCTCGTTGATCTACTACTCAATCGCCTTCACTAAATATTGGCTTAGGGTCGCCAAAATGCCCTGTACTCCGTAAAAAGGTAAACTGTGTAAAGAAAGGGAGAAAACCAACTCGATTATCCTAAATTAAAACTAATTTGTCTCTTTAATCCAACAAAATCCGTAACTGTCGGATTTTATTTTATATAAATGATCCTCGACCAATTGCTCCCTCAAGGTACATTTCTAACCCCTCATTATCCAATTTATTGTCATATTAACGAAGCATTGCCGAGCCGCCAGTGACAGCGCCGCGTAAAAAGTCCACTTTCCTACAATTTTACGTTACCCAGTGTATGATTAAACACTCTTCCGCGCTATTATCTTGTAGTCGGCCTGGCTAACTAGATAATTTACATATTCTAGTAGAAAGGTAGCAGATCGCATTTTTTTGCTCGCCTTCTAGCCGTGAAGCGATGCTCGTTCTGGTCAGCTGAACTAATGCGCGTATCTGTTGGGAGCTTTTCCTAATAACTTACATTAATTTAACATTTATGCTAATATTATATGCCACCCATTATAGTGTTATTGGAGTGTTATCGCTTTATACGTTGTATTTTATTGATTACTCTATCCGTCTACCTAGTGTTTGTAATTTTGTTTTTGTTTATATTAAACTCTTACTACCTACCTAATTGATATTTAACCATCTTGTTAGTGTTACCTTTCCTAAAATCTAGCTAAAATTAAACACTACACAGTGTGTTTCATTCAAATAGCTATCTTAAGTTGGGTGTTCGTTTACTTTAAGAGAAATAAAGTTGGTTTAAATTTAGTGCTTCTGAAAATTTGTATAAAAGTTGTGCTTATATAAAAATTACTGATAATAATTGTTTGGAAAAAAACATTGATCTCATTTAGATGATCCAAGAAATATATAGAAAACACTC
This sequence comes from Pogonocherus hispidulus, assembly GCA_963924545.1. Lineage (NCBI taxonomy): Eukaryota > Metazoa > Arthropoda > Insecta > Coleoptera > Cerambycidae > Pogonocherus > Pogonocherus hispidulus. The sequence continues at coordinate 40,843,926 of OZ004698.1, read as the reverse complement.
TATATACTAGTATTTCGGCTTATTAGGTCTTTTTCAATAGAGTAAATGTCTATTACTAAATATTTCCAAGCGCGTTGTCGTTATTTATTTGTTTACGAGCACCTACCCCCGATTGATCCTAACATCTGGTAAAGTCCGAGTTTTTAGTACCTTTTCTAAGAAGGGCGAACATGTAAAATCTGTCTGATCATTCGTATACAAGGATTTATAATTATAGAGAGAGATTAAAGATAATGAGAAGAATTAAAAATCCATACTAAATAACGCAAATATTCAGGATTTTCGACGCATTGTATAGAAAACAATCATTTTATAGATAAAAAAAATGTAAAGGTACTGCATCGTGAAAAGAAAGGAAAGCGCTTAGATCTGTTGGAGCAATTGGAAAGTAAAAAATCTTTAATTATAAATCCTTGTACTATGAATGATCAGACAGATTTTACATTTTCGCCTTTCTTAGAAAAGGTACTAAAAACTCGGGCTTTACCAGAGGGTAGGATCAATCGGGAGTAGGTGCTCGTAAACAAATAAATTACGAAAACGCGATTGGAAACCTTTAGTAATAGACATTAACTCTATTGAAAAAGGCCTAATAAGCCGAAATACTAGTATATAGAGTGTTTTCTATTATATTTCTTGGAACATCTAAATGAGATCATTGTTTTTTTCAAAACAATTATTTTTACGATTTTTCATAAAGTACATACGAACCATCCGCTTCGAGTATCCACTTTATTAAAAATTACTAATTGAAATTGTCTTTAGAATCCTAATTTTTGCCACTATCAATTTATTCAGATATTTGCAAAATCCGCCAGAAAACAATCGACCAGAACTTGATTGTTCAATACGTTTATTCTATGTATGAAAGGCTTTATGCATACTACCAAATTTAACAGTTCACACACTACCTGTTTAAACGATCTAACAATAAATGTCTCACCATTTTGTTATCCTAATTGCCTATAAAACTCTGAACTTATGAGAATTAAATGTGAATCTCACAATTGGTGAAACGTATACATTATAAAATAAAACATTAAAATTGAATCACGCCATATATTTATAATCACATATAACCAGACACTTTTTTTAAAGAAATATTTTTGGAAATTGAAAATACGCCAAATAATGATGGACTAGGATTAAACAAATAAAATCAGATAGCCAAGACAATATTCCATAAATTTCCAGATTTCTGAAAGAATTAAAATTTGTATGACCGGATTCTAAATTATTACGTAAGGCAACGCAAATTAAAAATACTTAAAATCAATTATTTACCAAAAGACCAAAATACAAATAATTATTGTATTTATGAAATTTCTTGTGAATGCGGTTTGGTGATTTTTGATTGAGTGTGTTTTGTTTATTCCGCAAATCCGACCTCACTTATCAAACCATTGTCTACGCCTTTTCGTTTTTCCTCCTTCATTGCGTACGGACTATGATTGATAACAGTAGATGTGTGTTGGGTGTTAGAAACGAAATACGTTTTGAACCTAATTCAACGCCAGCCACGATGAAATCACTTTCTAAGGAACCGTTACTAATTAGTCCGCGTCATGAGTGCTTTTTTGAGGAATAGGCATTATGTACTTACGTCAATGAGGTTAAAGACTTTACGAACAGCCACGCTAAAAACGTTGCAAAAAGAGAATGAGAAATTGAAGGGAACTTATACGGCAATAATAATTGGAAGAAGACACGGACAAAAGTGAGATCACGAATTTTATACAAACTACTGAAAAAGTAAGTATCAGCATCATCGTATATTAAATGTGACATATATTTTAAATGATGAATGGTAGGCAGCGTGCATTGTCTGGTGCAGTTTTTTCTTTAAACTTTGACTACAGCTTAAGATTCTTGAACTTAAACGTAATTTAGCACCAGAAGTAGAATAATATCAAAGTCAGAAATGATATGAAGAGAAAAAATATTAAAACGCCTTATAAGTTTTAGACACCCCTAAATCTAAAGACAAAGGGTCTCCGGAAAAAGGTTACATATTGAAAAAGCCCAAACAAACAGCCTATAACCCACCGACACTGCCAGTGCCGAAGCTGAGAATTGAACGCAGACCAGAGACCGCAACCCGTTCTAGCCCTTTACGCTATCGAGGGGATTAGTTACTTAGTAATAATTATCCACAGGGTTCTGCACTCTTTTTGCATATTATGGACACGGTAAAGCCGATTTTATAGTCCGCTTCATATAAAGATGAAAAATACAAAAAATGTAATCCTGCTCAATATTAGGTTAATCAGACGCCATGTAACTTATAAAAAACATAGAATGGTTTTATGGATATAAAAATAGTCATCCTATGGGGAAAGCCTGACATAGTTTTCCACATAACACCAAAACACTATACTGCGCTCGACGCACGTTTCATCCAACCCAGATGATGCCAACTTGCTTGGCGAAACGCGCGTAGAGTTCAGTATAGTATTTTGGTGTTACGTAGAAAATTACGTCAGTGTTATCTTCACACCAAATGTTCCAACCCCCTTTAGATATGGAGAACACGTAGCTCTTGTAACTTTGGTGTTCTGAATTGATAACTATGGTCGCACTAGAAGCTAGGTTTGCATTAACGTAAAGTAATTTAGTTTCAGTGAGTTTGAAGTTGTCTTATCATATACGGTAACATTTATCAAAAAATAGCAAGAACACCAAATATACAAACAATTAACACACGCTGATACATGATACAGAATGTATCTGTTAATTTTAAATTTAAACCCGCAATCGCCGTCAATCTGACGTTGCGTCGCGTAGATTTTTTAGGACTACCAGCAATACATGCTTGGTTCCGCCAATGGTGTTCAAAATTTCCGAAAGTGACGGTTTGGCGTGTTCTGCTTAGATTAACTATTTTTAGATATGTCGTGTAATAGCTTTTGGTATTCTATATTGTTTATAATTCCTCAGAGACATGGATGTCGTGTGTGACCGCTTCCTTTAGACCGGTCGCATACGACCAACCTAAAGGCGACTTCCATGAAAATGCCGGAGTAATGCAACACCAGTCGGAGCACATTTCCCGTGGAGTAGTTGTTTTCGGCATCCCCTCAAATAAATATATAATTTCCTTGTTTTATATAGGCAGTTAGTGACAGATTTTTACTTGTGATTTTAGTCGGTATGCCTTTCATATGGTATTATAATACGTATATTCTCATGAGGAAAAGGAATAAATCCAAAGAGTTATTTCGTGTTCTTCATACAGAAAAGTGAGTTTTAATTTTTTGTTCGCAATTTATGCGTTTCAGTATCATTTTAGTCAGGCTGACATGTATTTTAAAATGAAGTTTAACACAAAAAAATCCTCGGAAAAACACCGACATACCGTTAGCGTGGGTCCAAAAAGGGCTGTTAAGGTCACGTGATCTTGCATTTGAATAAAGAATTTTCTGCTTTTCCGAACAGGCTACCAATGTATACAACAGGTATACAACTTTTTGTTATAAAACAGCTGAAAAACAATATGACATACCGTTTGTTAAGGTTTCACCTCTAATTTTGTTTTGTTAGTATCTAGTTTAGTTAGTTTAGTATTAATATTATTGATTAATAATTGAATAGTAATAGTATCTTATTAGGGTTGTCACCGAATATACTTTTAAATATTTTTTCCCGCTACTTATTCCAAATCAGTAAGTCGAGAATTCTTATTGGTCGGCTTGCGCAGAGAAGACACAAGTCTACACAGTTCAAAAAGTGTCGACAAGAACTCAATACGCCGCTGAATGCCTTGTTAATAAAATAAGTGTTCTTAAGAAATTTGAAATACCAATTTGTGAGTTGTGTGATCGGGTACTTGGTCCTGCTGATCTTTTGCCCTTATGGAAGCTTGATGAAACCTGCATTTTGGTAAGTCGTACCTCGAGTTTTCGACTTATCGGGATATCGCCTAATACAGTCCACTTTATATTAATTTTAAATAACATTACGAAACATTTTGGTCACTTCGGCCAGGGATATGCTAGTTATTTTTTAAGTTTCAATTGTTTAAGGGTAGATTTGGTGATTTTAATATATTGGAAATATAATCTCAATAAATTATTTTCTGTATTGAGTGGTTAAAACACGCCAAGGTCAAGTTTCCAAGTACCAGGTGACATTTTTTGCGCCACGCTATCTCCACTTTTTTGTTCTGGCGCTCGCCATATGATTTACCGATTTTGTTTACAAACATTGTAAACAAAACAGTAGGTACGCCGCTTGTTTCTATTAATCAGTCGATGCTTTAGCTTATTGCTGATTGAAACTTTTGTGATAATATTTCACTGACTATGATTAGCTAATTGCTTTGGCTACTAAATAATAAATTAAATAAAATTCCGATATTGTTCTCGCTTTTCATTAGTATTGTTTTTTGCTTAGCATTTCTTTTTTGCTAGTATTATAATATTTCTTATTATTTTCGCCACTGTAGAGTGTTTATTATCATGGCAGAAAAAATTAAAAAGGTAAAAGCTTTACGCCAGATGGAAATTGTTAAATTAAATGATTTGCTCCGGTCAGCACAGGCGGCTTTAGATGATACTTCGGCTCAAGCTTTATTTAAAGCAAGGTTTGCTGATATTGATGAAATTAAAGTCGAATTTCATAAACAACAGAGTACTCTTGTTACTTTAGTCATTCAGGATGAGGCAGAAATGCAGGAGGCCATTGAGGCATCTAGAGAATTTGATTCAGAGTTTTATAAAATTAAAGCACGTTATGATGACTTGTTTGTAAAATCGGAGAAAAAGGTTACTGGTAGTGGCGTCAAGGGTGAACCTTTATTAAACCAAGATAATGTAGTAAAACTTCCAAAGTTTGATTTAATAAAATTTTCTGGCGACATAACTCAATTTTCCACGTATATAGATTTTTTTAATTCCTCTATACATGAAAATATGTCGTTATCCGCAATTGCTAAATTTCGCTATTTGATTTCATCTTTGGAAGGACCACCGCTTAAAATTGTCACTCGCTTACCTATGACGAGTACAAACTATATAATTGCATATAATTCATTGGTAAAAAGATATAAGAATAAAAAATTATTATCACAGTCTTATTTTTCTGCTATAGAAAACTTACCGAAATTACCCTCAAAGAATCCTCAGGCTTTACGCAATATGCTCGATGTATTTTTGGAAGATTTAGAGGCTCTTAAAGCTCTTGGCTATCCGGTGGATTCTTGGGACTTTATCATGTCGCACATGTTACTTAGTAGAATTGATGAGGAAACCATAGACAGATTTGAATTGATAAATGACTCCGAAGCTATGCCTAAATTTGAAGATTTACTTAACTTTTTAGAGAAACAGTGTAGCTCATTTTCTAACCAGCAACTAAACAAAAGTAAACAGGTAAAATCCAAATCGGATTTTACTAATAAAAATAACATAAACTTCTCTCGTCGTCCTGTACATTGTTCAGCTACATTTGTAGGGACTGACAAAAAAAATGATACAAAACCTTGTGTTTATTGTTCAAATTCTCATCCTTTATATAAATGTCAACAATTTTCAATTTTAACGCCCAATGAACGCTTTCAGCTAGTAAAAAGTAAGAATTTGTGTATAAATTGTTTAAGTAACATGCACAGTACTTCTCGTTGCAATTCATCGTCTTATTGCCGAATCTGCAAAAAACGACATCATACACTGCTTCACTTTGAGAATACCGGTATAAATTATACACATACTAACTCTCAAGACAGCAATTCTATCGCGACAATTAATAGTAGTATCAAACAGACAGATATTATGTTGCCTTCTACATCGCATAATTTTTCTACTCCTCCCGTAACAAGCGCAACTTGTTGTAAAAATTCTACTACGATATTACTTTCAACAGCTATCATAGAAGTTTTGGATAGTCGTGGTAATTTTCAAAAGGTGCGAGCTCTGTTAGATACTGGCTCCCAAACAAGTTTTATTACATTAAAATGTGCCAATCGATTGGGTATCCCAAGACAAAAATTGTTTACTGAAATACAAGGGATAGGAGAGTCAAATGTAAATACCTATTTAGGAGCTGTTATATTAAATTTACGCGCGGTTGGCAAGCCTTATTCTAACTTTTCAACTAATGCTGTAATTTTACCTAATATTTGTGCTAACCAACCCAGTATCGCCTTAGTTGCTTCCGGGTGGGATCATATTAAAAACCTGCGTCTAGCCGACCCGGACTTTTTTAAACCAGGTCCACTTGATGTCCTCTTAGGGGCAGACTTGTACCCCTACATTGTACAGGGTGCTCGTGTAACAGGTAATGAAAATGAACCGGTCGCCTTAGATACAGTTTTTGGATTTGTATTAATGGGGAAAGTCACAAATTCTAGTGAAACTATTAATTCTAATTTGAAAAGTTTGTTGTGTCAAGTTGAACATCAGTCTTTAAATAATATTTTGCAAAAATTTTGGGAAATTGAAAATATCGCGCATCAAACATTTTCTTCTCCAGAGGACATACAATGTGAAAAACTTTTTACCGATACGGTTTTTCAAAATTTAGAAGGTCGCTTTGTCGTACCTTTGCCATTTAAGGGCGACGTTTTACCTACATTCCCGGACAGTAGAAATCTCGCACTAAAACGCTTTTATGCCTTAGAACAACGCTTACTTAAAAATCCTGCGCTGTATTCAGAATATAATAAGTTTTTAAAGGAATATTTAGATTTAAATCACATGGAAATGTTGACTAAGCCAATGCATACGGAACAGTCCTATTACATACCGCATCATTGTGTAATAAAACCCGATAGTACAACTACGAAATTGCGAGTTGTCTTCAACGCATCTGCTAAAACAAATAACTCTCTCTCGCTAAATGATACCTTATTAATTGGTCAAAAATTACAAAAGGATATTTTTCAAATTTTATTAAAATTCAGATTACATAATGTGGTTCTAACGGCTGATATAAAAAAAATGTACAGACAAATCTTGATTGTCCCCGAACATCAAGATTTTCAGCGCATACTTTGGCGTTTTGATTTAAATAGCCCTGTTTTAGAATTTAAATTGCGTACAGTCACATATGGCGTTTCCTCTGCGCCCTATCTCGCGCTGCGCACTTTATTATTTCTAGTGGAAAAAGAAAAAAATAATTTTCCTAATGCCGCGAATATAATTGCTTACGACACTTATGTCGATGACATTGTTACAGGGTGTTCTAGTATTGATGAAGCAGTTGCTTTAAAGAAAGAACTTACGCTACTTTTACGCACTAGAGGGTTTGAATTACATAAATGGTGTAGCAATAAATCGCAAGTTTTATCGGACACATCGTCCTCGCTCGCTAACCTTTCTCCTCTTTCACTTGACCTCGATGAAGTTACTAAAGTTTTGGGTTTGCTTTGGTTGCCTTCATCAGACATGTTTACATATTCTGTTACGCCCCTGGATCGACCCTGTACAAAACGAAACTTACTCTCAGAGCTCGCACGCGTTTTTGATCCCCTTGGATTATTAAGTCCCATTACGCTTTTTATGAAACATTTAATGCAACAATTATGGGTTTTGGGACTAGATTGGGATGAAAAACCTCCATTAGATATATTAAATATATGGACACGCTATAAGAAGGAATTGCCCTTGTTATCTAATTTTAATCTACCTCGTCACATTGACATTAATTTTTCGCATTCATTGGAACTTCATCTCTTCGCCGATGCAAGTTCAATAGGTTATGCGTCAGTCGCATACCTACGCAATATTCAAAATAATAAAATTTTGACTTACTTAGTTTGTTCAAAGGCTAGGGTCGCTCCCTTACGCACTCTTTCTGTTCCCCGTTTGGAATTATGCGCTGCTGTACTTGCAGCCGATTTGTGTGATTACATATTGAAGACTTATCCCCAATTACATTTTGCTAAAATATGTGCATATAGTGATAGTCGTGTTGCATTGTGCTGGATAAAATCACTTCCATGCAAATGGAAACCGTTTATAAGTAATCGTGTCAGTTTGATACAAGAACGCCTTGACCCCTCTAACTGGTATCACGTAAGTTCTTCCGAAAACCCGGCAGATATCGCATCTCGAGGAGCCTTTCCCTCTTCTTTTCTAGATAATGAGTTGTGGTGGGCTGCACCCAAATTTCTCCAGTTACCTAACTACACTCCTACAGTATTTGAGGTTAATGTAACTTCAAATTCCCAAGAAGTTACCCTTGAGGAACGCAAAAGGGTCGCACTAAATGTTACCCAAAACCCTGATAATTTTTTAGATACTCTTGTCAATAATTACTCTAGCTTAGATAAAGTTCAGCGCATTCTCGTTTATGTTATGAGATTAATTAATAATTGTAAATTCCCTGATCAGAAGCTAATGGGTCATATTGGGTTCTCCGAATTACATTGCAGTATGTTAATTCTTGTTAAACATGTCCAAACTTTAAGTTTTTCTGAAGAAATTAATAAAATAAAATTTAATAGAAAACTTCCAAAGCCATGGCAAAAACTTGGTGTATTCTTAGATGATAAGGATTTTCTAAGAGTTGGAGGTCGTCTCCAATATTCGACACTGTCCTATGATAAAAAACACCCGTATCTGTTACCACGCCATAAACTGACTTATATGATTATTGAACAAATTCATTTAAAATACTTCCACGCTGGGGTACAAACGGTTCAATTTTTAGTTTGCCAGAATTTTTGGATTTTCTCCGTTAAACGCGCTGTTCGACATGTATTATCTAAATGTGTTAGATGTTTTAAAATAAAACCCAAAACCTTTCAACCTCCAATGGGTAACCTACCCAGGCCTCGAATATCACAGCTAAAACCGTTTTCTCACTCGGGTGTTGATTACGCGGGTCCTTTAACCATAACTCTGGGTAAGACTAGAGGGGCCAAACCATATAAGGCATGGATCTGTCTCTTTGTCTGTTTATCTACTAAAGCAATCCACATAGAATTGTCATCCGATTTAACTGCAGAAGCCTTCTTGGCTGCGTTACGCCGTTTCATTTCTCGTCGTGGACGTGTAACTGATTTATATAGTGACAATGCTACTAATTTTGTTAAGGCCAATAAACAGCTTTTAGACTTAACAAAAATCGCGGCTTCTCAAGAATCCATACAGTGGCATTTTATACCGCCATCGGCGCCACATTTTGGTGGAATTTGGGAAGCCGGAGTTAAATGTGTGAAAAGTTATTTACTTAGGGTTATAGGTCATCAAATTTTAACGTATGAGGAAATGAACACTATACTATGCCAAATTGAGGCTATTCTTAATTCGCGTCCATTGACTCCCATAAGTACAGATCCAAATGATTTTTCTGCTCTTACGCCTGGTCATTTTCTTACTCTTGACCCTCTGACCGCCGTGCCTGATGATGATTTCACTTCAGCTAATATTAATAGGCTAACTCGATGGCAGTTGCTCCAACGAATCCAACAAGATTTTTGGCGTCGCTGGCACCGAGAGTATATAAATACTCTTCAAGTTAGAAACAAGTGGCTGAATCCTATTGTAACACCTGATATCGGGACTTTGGTCTTAATTTACGATGAACTTACTCATCCTCTTCAGTGGCGCCTAGGGCGAATTAAAGCGTTATACCCGGGGGCCGTTGGAGTGAGTCGAGTCGCTGACGTTCAAACGTCCACTGGTACTTTGAAACGACCTTTTAGAAAACTATGTCCCTTACCACTTTGTTCCTCTGAAAATGCATCGCATTTTGGTGGGCCGAAATGTTAAGGTTTCACCTCTAATTTTGTTTTGTTAGTATCTAGTTTAGTTAGTTTAGTATTAATATTATTGATTAATAATTGAATAGTAATAGTATCTTATTAGGGTTGTCACCGAATATACTTTTAAATATTTTTTCCCGCTACTTATTCCAAATCAGTAAGTCGAGAATTCTTATTGGTCGGCTTGCGCAGAGAAGACACAAGTCTACACAGTTCAAAAAGTGTCGACAAGAACTCAATACGCCGCTGAATGCCTTGTTAATAAAATAAGTGTTCTTAAGAAATTTGAAATACCAATTTGTGAGTTGTGTGATCGGGTACTTGGTCCTGCTGATCTTTTGCCCTTATGGAAGCTTGATGAAGCCTGCATTTTGGTAAGTCGTACCTCGAGTTTTCGACTTATCGGGATATCGCCTAATACAGTCCACTTTATATTAATTTTAAATAACATTACGAAACACCGTTTGACCCTCTAAAAGGCACACTGACTAAAGTCACAACCAAAAATCAGTCACTAACTCCCGGTCTATTTGTATAAATATTTTCTTTGTGCGTACGATACTTCGATCAAATTTAGTGGTAAGTGGTTTCGGTAATATTTTAGTAAATAACTTTTTGTCAGATTAGCTACAAAACGTCCCTGTTTTTTACTAAATAATATATTTCTACATACTCATTTGTTTCAATTAGCATTTTGTAAAACTAGAACAATGAGAATTTTTACTTTTGGTCAGCAACCGCACATGTAAAGATAATAATCACTTCCGACGTAAAATAGTAGTAATTTGTGGTTGTCTTAGAATGGAATGCACATGCATATCCATGACGAGGGCACATCGAAAAAAATACTAGTTTGCATATGCTCGTAATAACAATGTTTAACAGATTTAACTTTACTCGACAACTTCAATACGTAACAGTAATGATCAAGTAAATAATTCTATACAATTCAACGCAGGTAATCACTTATGCAACGTTTTGAAACCAACTACTTATGTATCTGATACTTTGACCATCTAGATCACGGATTCATCTTAAATCATATTATTCTCGATTGTTTTGCCTTATTTGAGAGCGCAAGGTGCATGGTAAGGTAATTTTCTGTAATGATTATAGCAAACTCGATATTTATATTGAGCTCAAATAACTCGTTATGGTTTCTGAAGAATTTATTTTCATTTTCATTGTGCAAAGTTTAGCATTTAGACCACTTCAACGAATTGCCCTCGATTGCCAACATCTCCAATGACTATACATTGGAGATATTGTGACGTTTATCTATAATAAATATTTAGAAAGGGCATACAACGTGTTAATTATTTATTTATTTAATTAGCTTGCTAGCGTTGTAAATACATCCACATCCACAGATTTTGGTAGGACTATAATCGATAAAGTCGTGGTCACAGAATAAATTCTTGAAATTACGAAAACATCACTCAACCATCAACTACACACCCCACAAAAATTATCGCAACACTAAAAATTTGCTATTATTTTGATATTCGTTTTCTCTGGAACTAATTGTCCGATTTAATTGATTTTTTTTTTGTATTGTAGGTTGATTCGTTAGCAATGTGACTGGTTTAGTTACATTCTCGAAAAAAATAATTTTGAATACATACAGGGTGAAACAAGTGTAACATGATTTGTCACAGAAGTTTAGAACACCCTGTGGAGTTAATTAGTTATGGCAACCTAGTAAAACTTAATAGGAGTTAAAGCGACTTCTTTTCTTAACATAATCGTCTTGGTTTCACATCGATATCTCAATAATTAAAGGAGATATTTCAAAATAAAAGGTTCAGTGTCATTTTAGTAAAAAAAATCGATTACAAGTGCATCACTAAACAAATTTAATAAAACAGTATACCCTTACAGCAATAAAACACGTCATAAAATTAAAATAACAATTTTCAGTATCGGGTATTTCCTCCCCTAGCCTCAATTACCGCTTGAATACGCTGTGGTAGACTTTCAAACAGACTGTGTATGTAATCTTCCCCTATATCATTCCAAATCTCTTGAAGCTTGTTCTGGAGCTCATTTATTGTTCGGCAGGGGATTTGACCCTCCTTGATTTTCCATGTCATGTAGTTCCATACATGCTCAATTGGATTTAGGTCTGGACTGCGAGCAGGCCAGTCCATTGTAGCAACATGACTGTTTTCAAGATATTCTCTTACTATACGTGCAACGTGAGGACGTGCGTTATCTTGCATTAAGGTAAAATTATTACCCAACAAGCGTCCATATGGAATCACATGAGGAACTAAAATATCCGTTATGTAACGTTGGGCAGTCATGCTGCCATTGTTGACAGGCACCAGTGCCGTACGTCCATTAACAGAAATTCCTCCCCACACCATTACCGATCCACCTCCAAAATTTTCGATCTGTCGAAAATTGCACTGCATATGCCGTTCACCTGGCATTCTGTATACTGGCATACGTCTATCTGACGAATATAAACAAAATCGTGATTCGTCAGTAAACAGTATACTAGACCATTCTTCTAGGCCCCAGTTACTGTGTTCCCTAGCAAATTGGAGACGGGCAACTCGATGTTCCCTGGTCAGACGTGGTCCCTTGGCTGGAACCATAGGACGTAAATTAACTTCTCTAAGACGGTTTCTAACAGTTTGTAAAGAAATGTTTGCATGTCTGGCTCCCAAAATTTCTCGTTGAAGCATACGAGCAGTACAATGTCGCGTTCTTAATGCCGAAAGTCTTAGAAATCTATCATCTGCAGCTGTAGTTACCTTTTTACGCCCTTGTCCTTGCCTTTTGGAATGTTGTCCTGTTTCTCTATAACGCCTGATTAATCTGGAAATGGTACTTGGTTGAACACCTATTACATTTGCCACATATCTTTGACTTCGTCCGTCTTCAACGAGTGCAATTGCTCTTACTGACTCTTCATTTGACAAATGTCTGTTTAAACGAAGTTCAGCATTCATTTTTTTTAAATTTAGCACGCAAATTAAAAGAGTTTTAACAAAACTGTAACAATCGTATTTCTGTAGAAATAATGATTGTAGGAATGACATTTCAAATTTTGTTTTCAGAGCCTGCTCGTAGTTTTCGTAAAATCTGTAAATGTTTGTTAAAGTTTATTTGATTTTTTTTACTGAAATGACACTGAACCCTTTATTTTGAAATATCTCCTTTAATTATTGAGATATCGATGTGAAACCAAGACGATTATGTTAAGAAAAGAAGTCGCTTTAACTCCTATTAAGTTTTACTATGTTGCCATAACTGATTAACTCCACAGGGTGTTCTAAACTTCTGTGACAAATCATGTTACACTTGTTTCACCCTGTATGTATTCAAAATTATTTTTTTCGAGAATGTAACTAAACCAGTCACATTGCTAACGAATCAACCTACAATACAAAAAAAAAATCAATTAAATCGGACAATTAGTTCCAGAGAAAACGAATATCAAAATAATAGCAAATTTTTAGTGTTGCGATAATTTTTGTGGGGTGTGTATTTAGCTTCAGGGTGGTTATAAATGATAAAATTAAGTAACTAATTAGTCTCGCATCACTTGTCAGCAATCAGATGGTAATCTTAATGATCTGAATGGGGATGATCTGAAAAAAAAGAGGAAGTAATATATTTTATTGAAGTTGGAACTGCCTGCAAGTTGGCAGGCTATAAAATTGGTATAAATCTATTTAAAAAAACTAAATAAACTAAGCCTAAATACTACTTTTGTTAAAGAGGATACTGTCGTCAAAAGGGAACGATTTATAAAAATAGAAAATTGTCAAAATATCAGGAACTTGGCAGTTGACCGATCACAAAATTGGTTTAGATATGTTAAAAATAACAAAATAAGCAATCCCAGTCCCTCACTTCATTTGGCAGATGTGGTGCTCTGGCCAAAAAGGCATGATTTCGTAAAAATGTAAAAATATTAAAATTTCCGAAACTGGTTTTTGACCGGCAACAAAATTGGTATTGATATGTCAAAAATAACAAAATAAGGATTCTGAGGATTGTCCTTGGAGCTCCTTGAATTCTTATCACTAACCTTCTTACTATATTTTGTATTTAGATTTCATTTTCCCGGACTTCTATTATTGTGGAAGCATGTATCCCAGAGGAATATCTGATCTGTACGTATGCTCAAATGTTTTGATACCACCCTCTAAAGATTAATCACCCATACATAGTGACATATGGTGGGTACTATATTGCCAGCAGCAATGTTTTCTTCAGCGAAATGCTGATCGTGTGCCTTTGACAGACTAACATATTTATTGCTTTAGCTTCTTCAGTACTGGGATACATTTGCGCTTAACAAACTGAATTTTAATGTTTACATTGAGAATATTTTCTTTCGGGAATATTTGTGTCAATCCGGACATCATTTTTCCATTATGTATATGGAATATAAACAGAGCCCTCAAGCTCTATTTTTACAGTATTTTTTCTGCTTATCTACTACTTCACATTGTTTGACACATGTGAAAATAGGGATTATTGATCTACCTGTCATAAGTCTGTTGTTGATAAGAAATAATGCTTTTCAAATTAAATGAGCTTCAGCAATCCAACATTATCTCAGCATTATACAATATTTATTTTATATTTTATTTTAATTTTGACCAAAAAATCAAATGATAGATATGAATGGTTAACCGTATAATAATAATATAATAATAATAATATCTCTAATATTAGTATTAGTATAGGTTGATATTATCAAAATATCTATTGCGGAGTATGATTTGATGCTTAAATTTATCATAAAATTTTAGGATGGAACAGTACGATGATATAATTTAGAAATAATCTGTCTTAAATATAAATCTATTAATGAAATGGTACATTTTAGAAGATTTTAAATTCAATACTATATACAATAGTAACGGAAAAAATATAAGCACAAGATTGTATATAGAAAATAATAACATTTTGATTTGACAATGCAATGTTCGCATATTTTTTTAATTCAGCTGTAAATTACTTGGAAATAAGAATCAGTGTGCCATGTAACTCGGCAAACATTAGTTCACAGCCTGTGACTTTTGCAGTCCTTAGCAATAATCTGCTTCTTTTTTGTAATGACATTTAATAAGGAGAGAACGCTGTGAGATATACGTGTGAAATGTATTCAGTTTGATAATTATAGTTCGAAGAAGTTTGACATGTCTATATGTTCTCACAGGTGTAACGGCACTCAACATAACACTATAATAGGCTTCATTTATTTTAATAAATACCAAAGATGGGCGTCGACGGAAAGAAATTTAGTGAATTATACTCGAAAATTGCAGCAATACTGTTATTTACTTTAACCAAGCTTCCTATTAGTACAAGCTACAGGATTCTTCTGAAATATTTAGAATATTAAAGGGGCCGATTGCTGTTAAAATTACATTATCAATTTTGAACATTATTAAATAATGTGTATTCCTAATACTTACACAACATATTGGTAGCATTGTATACAGGGTGTTAGTTAAACATGCGGCAAAAATTCAAGAGTTTATTCATTGGACTATTCTAAGGATATTTTATCCTTTGATGATTTTTGAAAAAGCGCTTTGTTGCGAAGATATAGGGCGAAAAAAATTTTCAACAAATCCAATTTTGGTATTTTTCACATTATTAATGTAGGTGAAATAAAAGTATGGCGTACTACACTGGACGTATCAAGTAAAAGACATGTAAGAAAAAGGAGTTGTTTTTTCTTACCAAGATCCCATGATACTTCGGAGTGATTATTTTGTATGTTTTTGTATGTTATGTTTTTGTAGTTTGTATGTGTCGCATTTGTTAAGATTGATTAACGTTTGGCTAGTTGACGTGTAAACGGTTGTTAGTGAAGTCCTTTATCATGGCTCGCTATACGAATGCCGAGATGGCTGACATGCATTTTATTTATGGACTTGCTGATGGCAATGCATTAGAAGCTAGGCGACTGTACATTCAACGATTTCCTAACCACATTGCTCCCGATAGAAAAATCTTTCAAAGTATTCATCAACGTCTTCGAGAAACGGGAACATTGAAGCGAAGTGGAGGACCAGGAAGGCCAAGGACTGTAAGAACTGTAGACGTAGAAGAGAATATGCTGGACATGATAGAAGAAGATCCAGGTACTTCTACGGGAAGAATTGCAAATACTTTGAATGTAAGTAATTGGACTGTTTGGAAAATTCTGAGAGATAATTTGTTGTATCCATACCACATTCAACGCGTTCAGGCACTTCTTCCTGCGGATTTTGCTCCACGTATTGTATTTTGTCAATGGCTTTTGCACACATTGGTTGAAATTCCTCAACTACTTACGCTGATTCTTTTTACCAATGAAGCCAGTTTCTCGCGAAATACAATAAGGAATTTCCACAATAACCATGTGTGAGCTGACGAAAATCCACATGACATTTGTGAAGATCGGTTTCAACATCAGTTCTCGTTGAACGTTTGGGTTGGAATTGTGGGTGACTGGCTAATTGGACCGGTATTTCTACCAGGAAGACTTACCGGCGAAGTATACCGCAACATTTTGGAACAAACGCTACCTCAGCTTTTGGAGGATGTACCATTGGGTACAAGACAGGCAATATGGTTTATGCATGATGGTGCACCATCTCATTTTAGTGTAGTTGTTCGAGAGTTTTTAACAGCAACATACGGAGATCGCTGAAATGGTCGAGGTGAACCTCACGTATGGCCTTCTCGATCCCCGGACTTAAACCCCCTGTGAAAATAACAGTTCATATCGAAACTTATATTGTCATGCTCAGCAACATTACAGATTGTTTTAGATACGTCTAATAATTTTACTCTGAAGAGGTAGTTTTTAATTAATTTTAATACTAAAATACAAAAACGCAATTAAAATCTGGAAAAATACTCAATAAAAATATACAAACAGAATTGAAATCTCGTTAACAAAGCTGTGTGTATCTATACAGTAACTGTAATTCATCTATTACGTTTTCATCCTTGCACAACTGAAATGATGCTAATTTGTATTGTTTAATTTTTGTAACAGACGCCCTTGCTTATTTTTAACGGTTGGCTCTACTTGAACTTTACACAATAAAATTTTGTACAGATGATGTTTTAAAGGGCAGTGACCAGTATATGGCCAATATTGCCTCCTCCTCCGGTCTCAGGTGTCGGAGACTTTAGCAGCCTCCTCCCCTATCCGATGGGATCGGGCTTTTATTAGGAGTTGGATTGATCCCAGTCTCCATGAATTCCCTAGTTGCCTGGGGATCGAGGGTTTGACCTCCCACGTCAGGTTGGTTATTTACTGGTTGAATTTCCATAAAAGTCCCACCAGTAGCAAGGGATTCAAGTCCACCACAGCAGAGCCCCGCATTGCTGTGGCAAGGCAAGCATACTCTGGAAGGTTGCCCAGTATTCCAGAGGCCCCGTTAGGGGCACCTATCGCCCCGGTGCCGGGGGAATTTACCGACCTTCCGCGTCTAGATCCGCCGTGTTTAGCCGTATGCAGGGCCACCTCGAGCAGGATGTGGCTCCTCACCACGCACAAACTGTCTTGAGAAAAGCTTCCTCATGGGATTGCCAACTTCCCACTCAGCTATTTCCTTGGAGTCATTGGCTATGTGCTAGACTCCTTGACCTCTTTCTAAATGTAACTCCAGCTATGGAACTTCTTTTAAGAGTGGTGAAATCTATTTAATTTTAATATATGTTTCCTTTATATTTTCTATTTTTTAATATTTAGTCAATCAAGGCTATGTGGAATACAATGATGGGCCATTGCGTCGTAGACCTAAGGCTTTAAATTTGTAATAACTTCCTATATTATAATATATATTATGAACTCATCCAAATTTAGTCTCTACAAATTGTTTATTTTATTTAATCTGCGACTCCCTTATCGATTAAAGTAAATGGAAATACACTGATCAATAATCCACGTGAATTTTTGGTTGAATTAGTTTCAAAACAACATGTAGAAACATTTTTATTTAGTGAAAATGAAAATGGTGTAACTTAGGGTGAATGACATGTTTGTTTATATCTAATAGTGTTATTAATACTGTTATCTTTCATCATTCAATAAACTGGCAGTTAATCATAGTATGCTTGAGACAAACAGAAATACATACAAAACTGAATATACCGTCACCACAAGAATAGATATTTATGTATTCTTGTGGTGTCACTGTAGTGAAATGGGCTAGAGGGTGTTGTGGCAGCATTTCAGGGTCACACTGCCTATGGGTTCGATCCCTAGCTCCGGCAATGGCAATGTGGGTGGGTGGGGTTTGTCTGCCACTGGATCTGGATTTGGGGGTTGCTTAATTATGTGGTGTTTTAATAATATTTAATATAAAAAAAAATTAAGAAATTTGTCTTATCTAAATGAAAAATATAATTATTAAAATTCAATATACAAAATGAAAGTCAAAATACAGCAGTAAACTAGTTTATAATGTTGTTGTTGTTGTTCATAGGCGGCGCGGTCACCCGTAGCACTCAGGTCTTTCGACCCATTGTGCTTGCAGCTAGTTGGGAGCTATTGGAAGAGGCCCGTGCTGTGCGCATAGGCCAACACCCGTTTTGGGTGTTCCCTAGGGGAAGCTCCCTACAGCTAGCGTTGTAGGGAAGCTAGTTTATAATAGTTTATTAGTCATCCTTAACATTTGTTTCAGGATACATTGAATTTCTATTAAGACGGTTTTTTTTTTATTTTTCATTTATGAATAGATTAGATTTGAAATAAATTATCTTATCGATTTTTGGCATTTTCTTGGGGCCACTACAGTATTTATAGTTATGTATACTTAATTATTAATGTGCTAATTTTATATAACCAAGTTCACCTAATCCTTGGCTATTGCATAACAAAGATTTATTATAAAGTAGCTCCGGTAGCTCAGTCGTCAGGGTAGGTTCGGAGAGCTATAGATGGCGCAAGAGATTTTTTTTATAGAAAAAAAATTTAAAACTATTTTACCTACTTTTCCTAAATACAGGTGAGGTTTGAAATTGATACAAAAAAACCTTGATACAAATTTTAATAAACAGATTGAATTTGAATTTGTATTACAAAAAAAATTATTCAAACTTAACAGTGCAAGAGTCGGTTTTACCATTTTCTTCTTGGCTCATCTTGGTTCGTCTAGGGTTACCTCGGTTTGTCTTGGTTTATCTCGTTTCCACCTGTTCTCGACGAATCATCTCCCATTTCATCTTAAAAGTGTAACTGTAATTGTAACAAGATAGATTAATGAGGTAGTTTACTAACATGGATTGTTATTATTATTATTATTGTTCATACCGAAAATAATTAATGGTAAACTACTTTTGCAATAAAAATTTAATTATGAATAACTGAGGTTGCACCGAACTACAAGCTAATTAATGAATTAATTGATACAAAATCTGACTTATTTAGTTCCGTAAAAAGACAATAGAGAGGCAGCCAGTTTTCGTACCCGCAATTTTCAACAGAGCGATTGTCACGGGGAATTCGTGCATATTCATTTAAGTGTTTCATTAGGACGGTGTTTCGAAATTTCACAAAATCGTGTCCAAATTAATTAGCAACAACGAGCCGTAATTGCCGGTTCGCATTTTACCAGAGAAACCTTTTACTTAAAAAGTAAGTTTTTGTGTAAGTTGAAGTAACTGTACCTAGCTACAACAATTTTATATAAAATGCTTTACCGAATTTGTCTTTTGGATTGGCTAAAAGTGCACAGTAAAAAAAGACAAATGGTAAAATTACTAAGTGGTAATCGTAATTTGCTGCAGTGTTATTTTTAACACGAACTGGGTGGTATAATAACTAAACCTTTAGAACTCGTATTACACGAACGATATACCCGCCAAGTTTGTAGAAATACTTATAAATTGTAGTAAAATTTACAAAACCGTGTGTTAAAAATGAATCAATACGCCATAAATACGGAATAATTACACGGTGAATAATTAACTATTACACATTACCTTGTAAAATCTGCTGTGTTAAATTACTTTTATGTAATGTAATAATACACTGATATGTCTAACACTGCCAAGTGTGGACTATACCGGGTTTCCCATTTCATTTGACTAATGGTAATTAACATGGACTATTACCTTTCATTGAATTTTATATTCCCAGGGCACACTATGAGAAATATTGCTAACGGAATCGATACTACTGACTATCAAACAGTTCTGATTACCAAAATACTAAAGCGAAATGCTTTTTTAATTAAAATATCAGTAAAAATTCGTTTTAAGTTAAAAGGTGTAGTTTACATAACTGTTTTAAGAAACGTCATTAAACGTCATCCGATGGACTAGTTGGTTAAGCGGCAGTGTTTCAAACTGAACCGCAAAATTTTGCAGGTTCGAATCCCGTCAGAGACAACTTTTTTTTTTTACTTTTTCATTCATTACAAATTATTAGTGTTTACTTATTCGAATAAATATGGTTCATTGTCAGTACCTAGTTATTATTTTTGAAAGTCACCATATTTACTTATTAAAAAAAAAAACATATTTATTCGAATAAGTAAACATTAATAATTCGTAATTAATAAAAAAGTAAAAAAAAAGTTGTCTCTGACGGGATTCGAACCTGCAAAATTTTGCGGTTCAGTTTCAAACACTGCCGCTCAACCAACTAGTCCATCGGATGACGTTTAACGACGTTTCTTAAAACAGTTATGTAAACTACATCTATTAACTTAAAACGAATTTTTACTGATATTTTAATTAAAAAAGCATTTCGCTTTAGTATTTTGGTAATCAGAACTGTTTGACAGTCAGTACTTTCGATTCCGTTAGCAATATTTCTCATAGTGTGCCCTGGGAATATAAAATTCAATGAAATGTAATAGCCCATGTTAATTGCCATTAGTCAAATGAAATGGGAAACCCGGTATACACACTGATGAGTGTGGATTCGGTGTTAAAATTACTCGTTTTTTTACTGTGTGGTTGTAGTTTATTTCCCGATGAAGAAACCACTGGCATACCTATATCTTTAAAAACCTTACCAAAACCACGGGTGAAACGAGGATCGATATGAACTTTGGGTTTTCTCTTTCATTTTGAAAAGTCGAGGAATTTCGATGTGTCTCTTTAAATTTACGTTTCCTAGTTATTTTATCAACTAAAGTTACAGAATATCCATTACTCTCAGCTATATCCCTAATCAATGCCTTTTCTTTTTCAAACCTCTCCTTATTTAGAGGGAAGCTTAATAGACGATGAATTGGTGCAATGGTAAAAGTACTTATGGATATATCTTACAGTGTTTTATATTTTCTATATATGTCAAATTCTAACTTTCTAATTCACTACTTCTAATAATATTAATACATCTAAGAATGGTATCTGTTCAGAGTTCAATTTAGAATTTAGAAACAAAATTGTCAATATCAGTGACTTTTGTATCAAACATGCAAAGAAATCATCCACATATCTGAACCAAACCCTGGGGAAATACTCGAATTCTTCTTTTGCCTCCGTTTCGAATCTGTTCATGAAGAGATTGGCAATGAATGGTGACAGAGTTACCCATTGATGTACCATTATGTTGCTCAAAAAAATTAACATTGGATCAAGAGCAGTTTCATACAAAGTTTAGCGCGTTTTACTACACCTTGACTGGGATTGTTTGATTCGAGTAATTCCTCAAGGTAGTCCAAGGTCTGTGGTATAGGAACACTTGGACCGTAGAAATAGTTTAGGTATAAATAGGACTCAATGTTAGCATAGGTTTAGTTTTAATAATATCCAGATGATGCCGACTTGGTTGGCAAAACGTGCGTCGAGTGCAGTATAGTCTGTTGGTGTTAAGTGGAAAACTACGTCAGTAATATCTTCACACCAAAGGGTCCAACCCCCTTCAAGGACCTAAGGGTATATGTTTTTTTATTTATTGTCTGCTATAGTATAGTATAGTATAGTATAGTGACATTATCAACTTACGTATTACTCGCTATAGGTACCTGAGAAATTTGGGTTGTACTTGAAGATATGAACAGAATGGGAACCATAATAATGCATACATTATTAAAGTACCGAGACTGCATGATAAGAATTTGTAGTAGAATACTCATACACGGTTGGCAAGCATGTAGGAGTTGAAATCGAAATAGTGTTTTATTATATTCATATTATATAAATTAAATATATCATAACTAACTGTACGCTCAACTGATCACTTGAGGTCCTACGTGCGATAAAAATTACTGTAAAATGCCTTGTCATCTTAATAATCTTACTCCTGTTTAAATTTCATTTCAGAAATCGCTCTATAATTATCAAAAGTGAACAAATGAGTACTTATATCGTGGATATTGCGAAAAAAATGAAAGTCAGCTTATTTGATTAATAAATTAACTTTTACCTGTAGCTATAAAGATATGTATTAAAAAATATACTAGAATAGGTTATCGTAACTCTCTAGTGGTGTATTCTGGATATCAATTATTTTTTTCTGCTGATTAGTAAGCAATAATAGAGTTTCTCACAGACATCTGTGTGACAAAAAATAGTAGATTTGAACTGAAATCTGCTGAATTTAGCACTTATGTGTACTTCTAGGACAGAAATATTTAGTATATTGATCAAATTTTTCTGTTTTATAATGTATTAGTTAAATCCATAGATATTTTGAAATATTTCTTATTGTTTTTCTTTCAAACTTTTATTAAAATGGTTCAAATACAAGTTGAATGTTTCAAATAGTAGACTTTATATGATATACCTTTTTTGAAAAATAAAACAAATGTAAAATGAAAGAGAAGTTCAATTTTAATTCAATCCAATTTTCATTGTATCATATACCTACAGATTGTCGCTGGAAGAAGCCATTACTATGTGGTAATTTAATATCTTGTAGTACAAGACACATTACTATATACTTTACTATTAGCAGCCTCTTAAGAAAATATTTTCAAATTGTGAAAGTTTGTATCATACTAAACTTTTTTTTAAGATTCTAGGACGAGCGTACAGTATGGATGAAAGTTAAAAAAGTTCTAAGTATTTTAATCAGGGTCATTTTGCAAATTTCGGAAATATAAGTGTAACTATATGTCAGCTTATACTGATTGTTTCAAAATCTATTACAAAGTCGATTGAAAAATATAATTTTTTATATCAAAAAGTTTTAAATGTTCTAGTGTTCCCAATTACTCGAATTTTTCGATTTCTGAAAATTTTGTGAGCGGGGTAATTTAAATAACAAATATTTTACAACTTTCTTAAATACAATTCTCCATATACTATTTTATGAAGTGACGTTCTATTGAATATTATTGTTCATGATACAATATAAGCAAGTAGATTGAAAATTAAATAATTTTATAATTGGCGCAATTTAAAATGATGACAATTGAAAGATGACAATTTAACTGCTTCAGAGGTAGTAAATAGTAGGTATTACAACATTTCTAATTTGCAAGAATCAAAAGTTAAAAAATAATCTAGAAAAAGTACCTACTTCTATTATTAAATTAGCTAATAATATTTTTTAATTTACAGAGAACTAACTACTAGAATCAAAAAGTATCACGATAATTTCTTAAAATCACAGAAATAAAGATCGTCAAATGAATAATATTTAAAATTGTTTAATTTTATTGGTTTTGGCAACAAAATAAATTGGTAAATTGTATTGTTACCCTCACCCATTGATAGGATTCATTTCGTTTCAAAATAATCAAACTTTGGTATCCATTCTGTTTAATGAACTTTTCGTAAGGTCCAACGGTTTTTATAAGAACCTTTTTATGTATTTTAACATTAAATTAGTAACCGTAAGCTTAACAACAAAATTTATTATAAAATAAAATTACAATGAATCACTAGATTTAGAAAATTATAATATTTTCGTTTTCCTGTACACCTTTAAGGTATTTAGTAAATGCATAGTATACAGTATCATAAAAATGGAGCTAAGAGAGCAATCAATTTAATGAAATAATTAATTATTGTATATAATGAAATTATTGTATTTAAAAAAATTGAGAAATTTATCTTTTGTGATTTGATAAAAATTTTGTGATAAAATTTTTTGAGATATTTAATAATTCATATAATTCCAAAGCACTAGCGAATTTCATTATTCATTCTAAAGAAAAAAAAGTAAAGTGTTTCGACTAATTTTTAAGATACAGTTAATTAAAATTATGATTTTCTTATAAAAAAAGCGCAATATCTGTGGATGCAAGATGCACCTATATTACTTGAATGAGCAAAGTGACATTGACTCTTAATTTTTAAAGAATATACAGCCCCTGTATATTCTTAGATTAAAATTAGATCTTAGAAAATTAGTCCGATACTGCCTGATCAATACCTAATTCCTCTCAAAAATACCAAATAAAAATAATATTTTTTTTTTTATTTTGAGAACAAGGCCCAACAGGCGTAAGTCCAGTAAAAGGGCTGAATTTCCATAATTACAGACACAAACAAAATGAAAAGACAAAAATGTAAACTAAAAAATACTAAAATATAAATTAATATTATCAACTAACAAAAAAATGCTCATTCCGATAAATGGCACTTACAAGACTATTTTGAGACACAAAAAATATATCTACGAAATTATTAATTAAATTAAAATTGTTACATACAGAGTAAAAAGGAGACCTTAACATAACATTTGTTTTTGCTTGTAGAAGATAGAAAAAATTTGTATTCCTAGCATTAAATGACGGAACTCGAAATGTGATTTTGGAAAGAAGATGCAAGCAATCAATTTTGTTATGTAGTAGTTTGTAGAGAAATACCAATCCAGCAACTATTCTTCTAAATTCAAGAGAATACATACTAAATTGGGACAAGAGAACAATGTGACTAAATCTCGGCTCAGGATAGGTACCATATTGTTTAAAATGTAAATATTTAAGGAATTTCCTTTGAACATTTTCAAGTTTGGTTTTGTGAATCTGGTAATAAGGTGCCCAAATAAGACTTGCATATTCTAACTGTGATCTAACAAACGTGAAGTACAGTAACCTTAGACAATCTATATTATCAAAATCCTTGCACGATCGTATTATAAAACCCAGTGAACGCATTGCGGCGGAAGCAATGTTATTTATGTGGATGTCAAATAAAAGTTTGCTATCAAATGTCACTCCTAAATCCGAAGTGTTAAAAGATCTTTCCAGTTCATAGATATTAATGAAGTAATCATAACTAAGCGGATGTAACTTCTTTGTAAACGTAATGACTTTACACTTAGACACATTTAAGTTTAACTTATTGAATGGCACACCATTCTACTAAATGGTTTAAATTTTCTTGTAGGGTCTTGCAATCCTCTATAGTGTTGATACGTGTAAACAATTTTAAATCATCGGCATATAAAAGTGACTTGACATTAAAATTCTCGGGTAAATCATTAATAAAGATGTTAAAGAGCAAAGGTCCTAAGATGGAACCTTGTGGGACCCCTGATGCAGCTATAAATGTGGATGATTAGTAACCCATATATTCAACACATTGACAACGATTGGACAAGTACGAACTAATAAAATTTGTTAATTTGTCACTGAATCCGATAGCAGCAACTTTCTGCAAAATGATGTTATGATCAATTTGGTCAAAGGCCTTTGAAAAATCAGTATAGATCACATCAACTTGTTGATTGATATCTATGGCCTCGGAAGTGTACTGTGTGAAAACCGCTAAATTTGAAATAGTTGAACGATTAGTCATAAAACCATTTTGGGTTTCCGAAATTATACCTTTTATACTACTATATATCAACGTGTAGAGTGTGACTTCGGACACCTTTGCAAAGTTTGATAAAATAGTTATGGGCCGATAATTAGAAATTGAATGTTTATTGCCTGACTTAAATATAGGACAAATTTTACCCTGTTTCCATGCATCTGGAAAAGTATCCGTTTCCAAAGATAAATTAAAAATCGCTGTTAGAGGTTCTGCAAGCACATTTGCGCAGTCTTGTATAAAAAAGCTAGGAACACCATCAACACCTTGGGACATTTTTGGTTTCAATTTTTTTATTGCTTGAATAACTTGGTCTGTAGTAACACACTTAATATGAACACAGTTGTTATTATTTACAGCATCACGAGGAGCTTGAATATTATGGTTAGTGTAAACATTTTTAAACTGGGAGGCAAATGCATTAACAATGTCTTGAGGACTTTCGAAAACGTTATCATTGTCAAACAGTGTTGAAGGAATTCGATTTGTTGATCGTTTATTATTCACAAAAGATCAAAAACCACGAGGATTGCTATGAATGGAATTTTGCATTTTACTTATATAGTTCTTGTACGCCTGTTTGATTTCACGTTTGATTGCAGAACGCATATTTTTAAATATTTGGAACAGGTACGTAGACGCCGTTTTCTTATATTTATTAAATATATTTCGTTTGTTTCTTAACTTACTGATTATGTCTGGAGTATACCACGGCGGATACCTATGCTTTTGTGATTTCATGGTAGGGACAAACGCATCAAAAGAAGAATAGAGAATGTCATAAAAATTGTTACAAGCAGTATTAATATCTGAGTGGATATTTATATCCGCCCAGTTAATATTTAACAGTGTGTTATACAAATCTATAAAATTGGCTCTGCGAAAATTGTATTTTTTGTTGACAGGACTAAAAGTAAAAGAATTAACGCTGTCATGCCATATTGTAGCTATTATAAATAAAGATGAGTGGTGACTATCTTCAAGCAAGAGTGATGCAGAGTTACGCGAAACTGAACATTCCAAATTACTTATAACTAAATCAAGAATATGGTGGTTGGCATTTTCTATTAAATTGTATTGACGGAAATTGTAGAATTCAAGAAAAGCTATCAATGTATCACATTTTGAATCTGATAAATTTACATTGTTCAAGAAATTGGTGTAATTTGGTATATTAAGGTCCCCTATTAACAATACATTATTATTATGTAAGTATTCCATATGTTTAAAATGATCAAACAGACAAAAATAATCATCTACATTGGTTGAAGGAGGGATATAAAGGGAAAAGATATATATAGGAGTATTATATATTATTATTATTATTATATATTATTATATATTATATAATATGACAGAGGCTCTCTTTGAAAGCTACAAAAGAACAAAGCTCCAGTGAAGGTATACTTATATACATCTGCTAAAGTGAAATACATTTCGAATTTCGAATTTGAACTATGAATGAACGATTTCTTTACGCTAGTATTTTAAGGAAGGTTTTTAAGTTTTCATTCACAAGACAGAAACTCCGCACCTACAAGGAATAAAAGCATGATATGGTATTTTCATTAACTCAATTCATTTCTAATGATACGGTTTTTACGCAGCTCTTAATAGAGGGAAACAGCGAAAAAGGCGTTATTGGAACGTCCATTATCTATATCTGTAACCAATTAGAGGGTACAAAACCAGATCAGAAAATCTTGGCGATCCCAAAAAGGCGTTCTCTGGCTTTCTTCTGTATTCGACTAGATTTTTATAAATATATATGGCCACAATGAGTACCAATGTGTTTATTCTAACAGAATGCTATTGTACGGTTTCCCAGACATATATGGCCGCGTTTGTTGCATTAAATGTAAATGCAGAATTCCTGGTTACAACTTGCCTGGTAAAAATTTGAATTGAAAAGTATAATTTAGAATGATGTGTTGAGAAGAATAGCATACTCGTTATTTTATAGCAATGAAACAAGTTCTAAAAACAATTTTAGTATGTATCACAATTTGTTACGACATGGAATTTCATAAAAATTTCCAGAAATCATTCGGTGTGGTGTTATTACAGTAAGGATCATAAAGTTGAGAACATCAGGGGACTTATAGCCTCGACATTTTCTGGCAAAAATGGAAGGAGGCTGTGATAACTATTATTCGGCAATGGTCAAGGGATCAACGAGCTATTTCGTCCTTGCCAAAAAAATTTCTTGATTTATTTATACATCCATAAACATTTTGTAATATTGATTTTTCGTAAAACAACATAACTTTGCACAAAATATTTAATAAACCACGTGTGTTAGCTATGAATAAATTGATCATAATTAGTAGCAAGAATATGTTTATTGATGATTTACAACTAAACCATATAAATTAAAACGGGTCGATTCTGTCTCGCTCTAAATTCCGTCCCAAATGGACAAAGTTTCTAAGCTATCACCTCCGAGTGGGGATTGCGAATCAAGATTTTCTCCTATGCCTAAGTATATTTTATTCCCGTTTCCTACGTGTTTTCCCAATTTGAACGGCTTTTCAAAAAACCTCTGCAAAATTTTCGCCGATCGCCATTCGGCGAGATAAATGCGGCAAGCACACGCGTTTGTTCTCGCGCCTAATGACCCCGTCACGCCTGCCGAAATCCCGACTTTTCGCGGGACCCTCTCGACCCCTTTTCTAATTTTTACGGTTTCGAGATCCGCTTCACATGAAATTCCGTCTTTTCTCTAATCCTTTAAGATTTTTTTTCGAGACCGTACGTCGTGTCCTTTTACGTCGAAAATTTGTAGTTTTTTAAGTATTGGCAATTTAACATTTTTCTATTGTAAAACTACTACTGCTTTTAACTTCAGTTACTTTTCGTTGGCCATAACGGCGTTAAAAAATAATCACTACATTGCAAACTGAATTAATTGTATATACTCAAATAATTTATAAAAACAATTACCTACTTAATATCTTATAGCTTCCCAAAAATAATATTATTACGGGTACTTATGCGTAGGTAGTATATCTATATATAGACCATAGGCAAAGGCAAAAACATACATAATATTCAATTGATACTGAAACTGTGTGAAAAGTTTTATATGCAATTTCTACAATTGTATTACAGGTCATATGAATAATTTTTATATTAAAAAAAATAAATTATCTCCTATAAAATGTGGTTATTTATAAATAAATATTTAATAATCTGTTGAATGTGCTTTGCGTTTAAATATTTTTTGGCAACTATAAATAGGTACCTACCTGCTTGTTTCATTCTGTAAAACTAAAGTTTTAAACCGACACATTATACATTTTTCATTATTAAACTAAATTATGTTTGCGAAATAAATCCATTTGCAAAAACAAAACATTTAATTCAGCAGATAAAATATTTTTCTCCTTAACAATTACATTTATTAGATAATAGATATTAAATATTTAATATTACTATTGAAATAAATGCCATGTTAATACCAATTAAATCTTAAATTTGCGAAATCTAAATAATAGGTAAATAATTTAATTGTGGTAAGAAATTCTATTTACCTCCATTAAATCTTTTTATCAGTGTATAATCTACAATTTCTGTAGTTAACATATTTTCTCCAGTTAAACTTAAGAAAGTTAAGGAGACGGCTTGATGTGTATAATCGATGAAGTATTTATTATATTTTTAATATTTATAACCATTTTATTTGAGTGTTGTTTTTCAATCCAATCTTTAATCCAGTAACAAGATAAAATACATACTTAAACCTTAACGATCAAAACTAATGAATCCACAAGGATTGCACCAAGCTCTATAAACATTAATTTAGTAAAACGTAGCTTTTGTCCAGTTCGAAATGGGTCAGTCAATTACGACCTGTCAATCTCGCGTATTATTGACTGTATGCTCTTCTTTGGCAATATTAATTCTTCTTATAATTTGAGAGCTGCGCCCTGTAATTTACTTTCAATTATTTTCTTTTTTTAACGTCAGGGTTAGCTCGAGAAGTCACGAGAATTTATTATTATAATTAAGACGAAGTGTTTTTTAAAACTGACTTAAATGTGATATTTTGTATTACAGCGAGTTTAAAAATAATTTTTTGTGGTTGATAATTGAAAATATACACGGTGTCCCACCGGAAACCGGCTCGATCTATATATGGCAAACTATAATTAGGAAAAAATTGAAAATTGGGCAGTATACCAAAGTCACTGGGGGCAAGCGATCTAAAATATTTTTAAGATGGCAGCAGTTCCGGTTATACCGGAGGTAGATGTCAACTTGCTTATTTTAAATAGAACACCCTGTATATTATTAGATTTTTGAATTCTACTCAGAATTTTAAATATATTTGGTGTATAATGTCCTATAATTAAGTCTAGCCGTTTTTGACATATTTAAAATTTTATGTGAAAAATGACGTTTGCAGACCGAAAAATAATTATCAATTTTTCCTACACGGAAGCTTTTGTTATTTAATTTGGGTTGGGTTCCTTGTAGAAGGGGACCTATTTTAGAAGTCTTTGTATGATATTTTGATAATTATTAATACAGGGTGTTCAAAAAAGAAGAATGAAAATTGAATTGAGAAAACTGTCAAAAGTCAATTTTTTCAAATGGAATCCACCTGTTTTTATTATTTCGTCTTATTAAGCATTACAATTAGGGTAAGTTTGTATAAGGTTCCAAAATCTTGAAATTTTCTATAATTTGTTTAATAGCACATCGCGACGGCTTCGGTTTTTGCAGATATCGAATGGCATATGTGTCACATGTTCTTGATATCCATATATGATAGAATTCAAAAATCTAATAATATACAGGGTGTTCCATTTGAAATAAGCAAGTTGACACCTAATTCCGGTATAACCGGAAGTGCGGTCATCTTGAAAATGTTTTAGATCGCTTGCCCCCAGTGACTGGTACACTGCCCAATTTTCAATTTTTCCCTAATTATAGTTTGCCATATATAGATCGAGGCGGTTCCCGGTGCGACAGCGTGTATACAGGTTGTCCCACTACACTAATTTCAGATTTAGCGAGAAATTGAAAATTTCCCGAAAATTTTTAAAATTTTTATTTTCTGGCTGAATCTGAAATTGGTGTCAAACGATAGCTTATGAAAAGTTAAGATAGGAAGGATAGGATGTGCAAACCGTTTTGCTTGATCTCAAACCGTTTAGATTGTGCAGGGTGTCAAAGTTGCAAAATGTCAATATTCACCTGTCAATATTTCAAAAACAGTTGAAGATAGGTATAGGACATCCTACATGAAATGTGTTTAGAATGTTACGTAGAATCCAGAAATAATATAATATATAGGGTGTTGCATTTGAAATAAGTAAGTAGACACCTACTTCTGGTATAACCGGAAGTGCGGCCATATTGAAAATATTTTAGATCGTAAAATATACACGGTGGGACACCAGAATTCCAAAATCTTATATGTATACACCGGTGTATTCAGAAAGACAAGGATATTTTAGTTTTTGCAAAATGTATAGTGTTCCATTAAAACACAGTTTTAGTGTAATAATTACAGATAGTTCTGGGTACATCTAGTATATTTTTTATGTAATTAATATTATGAAATCGAAATTCTATAAGAAAACAACATACCTATCTATGGGTTAGTCTTTTGAAACAAAAGAATGTGTTGAGAATTAATTAGGACAATAAGGAAAGGGACAGTTTTACATGGATCACACTGTATAGGCAAAAATCCTCTCAACTGATTCCAGAATCCAGGTTTTGTGTGAGTTATTCATAAATTACACATTATTCTCATGATGGAATTTATTTTTAATACATCTATCTGTTACTATTATACAGAAGTATAAGCTAGAAACAAGAATCCAAGCGATGCACGTTATAAAGGCTAAACAACGTTATTTTCCAGAAATATGTATGCTTCTTTTAAATTTGCTGTACCTTAGCATAGCTTTCATTAGTGTGATTTACAGTGATTACATAATTATAATGAAAATAATGTTTTTGGCCCTTTAATGTCATGTAAATTATTTTATAACTGAGGACGTGCATCGCTTGGATTCTTGTTTTGACCATATCCATAAATTCTTGTAATTGTATATAAAATACGCCGCAAAATAGATTCCAGTAAAAAAATATGATAGAGTAATGATATTGTTTGCTTAACTATAATAACGTAACTAAAAGAAGCAATTAAAAATAAAAATCAGGGTGTCCGAAAATTATTTCAAATAGCTTTATGTACAAATTATATTTTAACTGACCATTTTTGTGCAAAATGGCGTTACATAATCTGGTCCGTCCAACTGCATTTAATTATACTTGATTGCTGGGCACGGGCTTTCGAATTCTTCTCTCGATTGAAGAAATAAAGGTCACAATAAAATGCCTCAGTTATTTATAAACACAGCGGGCAATTATGCTGATTTAAATAAGTCGGAAAACATGTAATTAATTTTGCAAAAAATCCCGCTAAAGAAAATAAATTGTCATATTATTATCATTAATACTGTAGTAATACCACACGCAAAAAATCTCGATGGATAAATGGGACTATTGTAACATATATGGGCCTTAGGCTTAATGGTGTGCATGCGAATTATTATACACATTTATTGATACACACAGTTGGTGAGGCAAGAAAATAAAAATAATAGGTTTACCCACTCGTGTCAAACCTTCGGGTGACTTTCTACATATAGTACCTTAGGATTCCTGAAAAATTATTAGATGCGGACATCAGTAGAGAGAAATTTTAGACCAATGGTGATCTTGGAGAAAACATGTAAATGTTCATTGCCCTTAAGGTTCATACATCAGCTTAAGATAATGCTTATCAAATGAAGAAACGGAAGAAATATCGAAAGCTTTTCTTTGAACTCCGCAGACTCCATCCAGAACATACTGTGAAGCTTATGGTACCTACTGATTACAGGAGCCTCGATGGAGCAAGAGATCCACTGCTTTCGGAACTGAAGATCATACTGGCATGCCGAAATTACGTCTACTAAGAGCACACGATTCCCGAACCCTGTAGTTATTCACTCCACGGAGGGGGAGAGCAGCTACTGGTATCTACCAGTGCCCGACCCAGAGTATCGGAGCCATGGAACCGGTCGACTGGATTTCAAAAAAAAAAAAAAATATATCTCTACTAGTTTTAATCACAAACCCCGACAGTCTAAGACTTGTATGAGAGAAAGGTGGCATATTATTAATTCAGTAGACCTTATTTGCGTCTTAGGAACGACTTACGTTGGTAAGCCCTAAACATCATTCAGTGTTGGAATGAGAGAAACTTGGACAACCACATAATGTAGCGGGACAGTCAAACATCAAACTATCTTCATTTTTCACACTAACCCCAAGCTGAAATTCTTTCCATCCTAGGTACATACGAAAAGATAGTTGTCAACCCATCCCTGCGAACAGGCATTGATACACGTGTAAACAGTTTAATTTAAAAAATTGTCTGGTGGAATGGGGATTCGAACCACCAACCCCTGGGTTAAGCGATGAAGTAGTCTTGTACATAAATTTTCCATCTTTGACCTTTTTCTGTAGTGCAGATCTTGACATAAAATAAATCGTCACTATAGTTTATATGTATAGAACACCCTGCGCTGTGTACAGATTCAGAAAAATCAGCACTGCTTTCTGAGATATTAATCATGTCCCAGCTCCCAATTTGACACATTGTTGAAGGTACATCTGTATCATTAGGCTACAGAATGGCTTTCCGTGGCTTGAATCTTTCCATTTCTGATGCTATATAAATAGCAGAACAAGTGAAACTTAAATAAAAATAATTTATTATTTGTCAACGAATACAAATATATAATACAGAGGTACTCAGTTACTACTAGGTATTAGTTTTCAAAAAACCTAATCTACTTTTTTTGTTTTGATCGTAATACCACATAAAGCACGCCTGAACAGTTGAACAATTTTCTTTACGAATATATACAAGATTGTCAAACTACAAAGCGCGACAGCGACTATGAAACTAATAACGTCCAAAAGGAAATACTGATAGAATGGTATATCTGCGGCTGGATTTCTCAGTTGTTTGGCTCCCTTATTTCTAATGATGTATTCGGTCCACCAAATTGCCTTCTCCAAGCCACTTACGGGAACGTCTTTAGCCAGTCTTCCAAGACGTCTGACTGAGTTAATGTACCTGTAAGTAAAAATGGTTTAATTGGTTTATTTAATTTAATGGTTTTCTATGAAATATAGTCCTAACACATAATATTATCTACAGTAAAACCTCTATATTCGGCCACCTTTCAAAAGCGGTCATCTCTAAAAACGGCCAGTTTTCAAATTTACAAAACCATTTATATGGCAAATACTTGTAGTAATGACCTCCCTAATAGCGGCACCCCCATATAACGGTCATGGCGACTTCCAAAGACAATTTTCTTCATAAAACACCTGCAATTTTACTTTTCATTGCCGGATTAACAGTCATCAATTTTATTGGCAAATATGTACATAGGTATCTAAAATTTTCCTATGCAGAGTTTTATAAATGCAATAATTATTGGTATTTCCCATAGTAACTTCAAAACCACAAGCGATAAAGGGGCTGTAGTTTCGTAAATTTTGAGCTAGTTTATATTCAACTGTCATTTTGTTACAATCATCATGTTGTTAAAAAGAGAACGTTTATATTTTAAAGGCAAAATTGATATTATTGTGGAAAGCGAAAAGTTCAGTGCCAGTGCTCGAAAGTTGGCTATGGTATTGGAAGGACACAAGTTAACGATATTATAAAAAACACATCCGACTTATAGAAACT
Organism: Pogonocherus hispidulus; assembly: GCA_963924545.1. Taxonomy (NCBI): domain Eukaryota; kingdom Metazoa; phylum Arthropoda; class Insecta; order Coleoptera; family Cerambycidae; genus Pogonocherus; species Pogonocherus hispidulus. The sequence goes on along the minus strand of OZ004698.1, from coordinate 40,809,751 downwards.
CTTTGAAGAAGGTTTTAATCCAAAACAGAATAGAAAATTCCCCAAAACTGAATTGATTGGCTTTCAAAGTTGGTATGTTTCTGGTTCTGTAAAGCCAGAAATAAAAACCTCCACAAAGATGGACCTCTAATAAAAGAAGAACCGTTAGAAGCAGCCGAAAGTTTAAAAATGACGAGTTTTAAAGCCTCAAATGGATGGCTGCAAAAATTTTGTCAGACATAACATAGGCTTTAAAACAATTTGCCGGTGAGTCAGCTGATGTTGACCTGGATAGTGTTGAATCCTGTAAAACAAAGCTACAAGTAGTAATAGAAGACTAAAAGGTGATAAGTGTGCCCCTAAAAAACTGCAAAACAAAGATTGACCATTTTATTTTGGGCAAATATGGAAGGTGACAAGGAAAATCCATTAATTAAAGGAAAAGTAAAAACCCTCGATGCTTTAAAGGATCTCATATAAACAAACTGCCTTTAGAATGAATACCCAATAAGAAAAGGTTGGATGACAATAGAAATTATGACCTCATGGCTAAGAAAATTTGACGAAAACATGAGAAAATAGAAAGTCATAATGGATGGATAATGCCACGTCCCATCCTAAGTGACACTAGACAACGTGAACATTGTTTTTCTGCCTCTAAACATCACTTCTTACTGTTAGCCATCGGATCAAGGGATTATTCATAACATCATAACTTTAAGATGGTTTATAGAACATTTCTAATCAAAAGGCTTCTAACTTTCACAAACATCGAAAGTTCATTTGAAGATACAGAAAAACGTATTAATTTAACCAACGTTTTAGTTTGGGTATCAGCACCCTGGAAAAACGTTTCATCAGCGTTCTGACCTCATTTTTTTATATACATAAGCACACCTAATTTGTAGATATATATGTAGGTAGCTTCTTCAATGTGTATCATTTAATTTAATAAAGAAAGCACAAAAATAACCTTTTCTATTTATTTTTGATCTTCTCTCAATAACGTCCACCTCCATATAACAGCCAGCCATTTTAACAATAAATTTGGTGGTCTCTATTTAGAGGTTTTACTGTGTAACTATTTATTTATGGCATTATCTAGTTATTTTCCATTTATTGAATATTTTCCATAATTTTGAACATATTACAAACATTGGAATAATTGGAAACGTCAGCCAGCTAAGTTTTTGAATTAGTTGTGATTCAAAGTATTCAAACAAAGGAGAATGTAACTAGTAACATTTAATCAAATTTATGTAAAATATCTCATGAGAAACTAGATATAGGAGATATTATGAGTTCGGTACCTATATCTGAAAGAACTCTTAAACACCAAACTTAAATAAGTAAATCTTATGAATTACCGCTACAGAATTACTCTATTTTCTTACTTTGGATCTGTGATAACCTCTATGATCGCATTTTTCAGCTCATCCTTCTGCACCGATGGTTTACGTCCGACGGTTTTGCCGATTTGCTTAATTTCCATCAATCTCGCGTTCTTAAATTGATCAAAGAAGAATGGAATCACCACCATTGGCACTTTGCTGTAAATGGCTTCTTCCATCGACTGAAGACCTCCTTGAGTGATGAACAGCTTTATATTTGGATGTTCTGTAATGTAAAACATTTCTTTCAAATTATTTCCGAATGTTTTACTGCAAAAATTTTTTCATTATTAGTCATTATTTGTCCTCAGCTATAATTTCCCAAGTCTATGCATACGTTAAGAATCACCCTGTATAATAATAATTTGAAAGTGAAGTGAAACTAAAATTACTCTTATGTGCGTTCTAAGTTTAGAGTACCTAAAAGTTGTAGTAGTAAAATTTGAACTATAACAAAATTAATATATTGCTAATAAAAGAACATTATTTAAATGTAGTAACAACAACCGCGACAGATTTTATAATAAAAAAGTTGAATTTGAAATGAATTAAAATAGTGCGGTTATACCTACCTTTAATGGTATATTTTTATATCGGAAATATGTAATAAAAATTAAATATATCATTCAATGTACTTATAATGATACGTTGTCATAATAATTACCATATACAATAACTACATATAAATATATAAAAAAATTGTTTAGTAAAAGTTGTGCTATTCTAATAAAAACCGTGCGCTTTGTTTTACGCGGCTTTTCAGAATATATTTTAATATACAGTAGAATATTAGCTCAGGGCCTACTACCGTAAGTTATTCCTGAAACGCGAATAATAATATACCGCCTCTCCCACACAAATCTCAGACTTCCAGGCCAATCACTGCGATTAGGTATTATTATTATTATTATATTATCATTAGAAATCGCCAAAACTATTCGATTTAAATTTTAAGATTTACTACTGAAAATATGAAATACTCCCGTAAATTACGGTAAATTTATGTAAATTCCATCTTATTTACTTTTTCACTTATTACCGACCCGTCCTGGTCTTCAAATTGAATATATTTTCACTTGGGGCTCCATATATTTTATTTCACTCTCAGGCAGACAAGCCACCCAATTTCTGCTATTTTAATATTTCCTTCAACGTTTTTATACATATTTTTTTTAATCCAGAGAGAATATTCATCAAATGACAAGATGGGTTATCGGGTATATTAGCATTTCATTATATGCCGATTATTTTCTCGTAGAACTTGTGCCCGTCACGTTAAAATATTACAATATTTAGTTGATTTGATTGCAAGTAGATTGTAAAATACTTACTGAGCACAATTTGTTGAGGCGCCCATCTTACTATCTTCACATTTTCGGGTTTTCCAGGCAAATAATCCCCCTCGAATTTCCATACAACTCTATAAGGTATTTCTTTAAATGCCTGTACGATTGCTGTTAACGTAGCTTCATTTAGTTCGTTACTTCTTACGTTACTTCCCAGACTGAAATATATGAAGCCTTCCTTGGCAGTATCCATAAAATCTTTGAGATCCTGAAAAACATATTTTTACTAAGTAGTGATTATCAGTGTATTCAGACGTGTAAGAAATGAAAAAGAATATATCTATAGTTATTTAGTGGTTGAAGTTTTCCATTTGTATGTCAATAAATGATGATTGCATATTAATTTTATTTGCTTTTAGGATTTCACCACCTTTAAAATAATAAAAAACAGGGAACCAGAAGTATTAAAAATAAATATCTAAAATGTAGTATCAAGGCAAATTCTAAAGTTTGCCTCAAACAACCACTGTATAATATGCAATAAAAATGAATATAATGACAAATTAACTAAATTTGATGTGGTTTTTTAGTTTGATATAAAATTCTGTAATATTACAAATTATATTTCAAATTATGTCTAAACAAACAATTTATATTAAAATTTAAAAGAAATTAAACACTTAACTAGCTTTGTTCTATACGTTTCAAGTCGATTCTCGATTCGTCGTCAATATAGAATATTGAAAGTTTGTGTGAAAAAAAAAACATTTTTAATTCAAAACGTCATTACATCCCCTGTTTTCGCTATGATATTATTAATTTTCCACTAATAGTATCTAGTCCACAAGTTTGCCTTGATACTACACTTTCATAAATATATTTTATTATTTACTTTCATATTATTGATGATGAGTTAATCATGATGAGTAATACAGATGAGGTTTTTCCTGTCATTCTAGTAAATATGGTTTTACTTAATTAAAAGGGAATACAAAGGAATTCAGAGTTTACACAGCTTAATTCACATTGAACAGATTGTTTTTTAATTCAACCCTTAACTTAACAAATTTTTCAATACTTATCACGGAAAATGCCATTATCTTGCTATTTAATCAGCAATTTATTGAACATATGCAGTTAATTTAATAATTTTTTACTATAAACAGAATGTGTTTACAATGTTTTACATTGATTGCAGTTTTATCAGCAATTTTCACTTATTATGTTGCATATCAAATCTATAGATATATCACGACATTCAGTCTGATACAGGGCGTCATACTGGGCGTCTGAATACAGCACTGATACATCACAGAGTGTCATAATAATGATGCCTCAGGTTGTTCCGCCAGCAACTCCATCGATCGACTATGGGAAAACTATAATTATTATAAATCTGAAAATTTGGTAGCAACCAATGTTGAGGGGCCATTTGGCAAAGATATTTTCAAGCCGGTGTCACTTCCGGTTATACCAGAAGTAGATGTCAACTTGCTTATTTTAAATAAGAAACCCTATATTATATATTATTTTGAACGCTTAATTCGAAATATATTTCATGTATAATATCATATACCTAAGTCTAGGTCTAGTTCTAAGTCTCATATGCCGTTTTCGACATACCTATTTAAAATTTTATGTAAAAAATTATGTTTGCAGGTCGAAAAATAATTAGTAATTTTGACTGTACGGGACCTACTTTAGCAGACTTCGTATTATATTTTGATAATAATTATTAACTCAAATAGTAGTTTTTGAAATACCGGCAATTTAATAATAATTCTCGGCATGATTGCTGATAATTTTTAAGAACTAGAAGACAGTAACATTTATTCAGAACTTTCTAACGCCGTCGTGGGCAACTAGAGTAACTGAACTTGAAAGCCGTAGTATTTTTACAACAGAAAAATGTTAAATTGCCAATATTTACAAAACTACAAATTTTATGAATAGATAACCTTGTGCAAAGCTAGCTTTTATTTTGCTGAATGCTGAATAATATAACATTATAATAACATGGTGTTTCCATTTGGAAAAATAGACTTTTGACATTTTTCCAATTTATATAAATTTATTCTTATTTTTTGAGCAAACTGTGTTAATAACTACTATCAAGGGCCTTTCTACATGGAAACCAACCCAAATTAAATCATAAAAGATCAATATTAGTTTTTATTGCACAACTGACACAAAAATTTGAAAACTTAGAGTTAATTTGGAAATAAATGATAAAGGCATAAGGGTAGGTAGACGGAGGTGAGACACACTATATATACTGATAGAAAAATGTTTATCATCAGCGTTGTGCAAAGGTAATAATATTTTCATCTAGATAAGATAACAGATGAAACCAGAAAATAGTGTCTAGATACAGATAAAAAATAATTATGTATATATAATTATTTAGATTAAGGTAACAGATAATCTAAAATTATCTAGCTATATATTTTTATTAATTAAGGATTAATTTTAAAATTAAAACTGCCAATTGAATTTGGATAAATTTTTATATTTCAATTACAGTTTTTTATAAGATATTGTTAATTTCAAATAACCAGTAGGCTAGTAAAAATAAACCATAACGGTTTTATAATAAATATTTTCAAAACATCAACAACTGTTGAAGCTTTACTGCAGTACAGGAATCACCAATGTTACCTGAGACAAATGTATCTTGGGTTCTATACTCCTCTCCATTCCAATGTTAATAGTGGCTGGACCAATTGTCCTAGCGTCCAGAATAACTGGATTTATGTCCAGAAACATCATATCAATATTGCTAATAACTTCCTCCAGGCTAGCTGAGTTATTTGTAAAATATTGGTCGATAATCCTCTGTTTACCAGGTATCACATAAATCGTCTCAAAAACTGACACGTACATAGAGTATATCGTACTTATTATCCTTTCTGTGAAAGTGAGTCCTCTATGGAAAGGTGTCGCGTAATCTGCGTGGAGAATAGGATGAGCTGGGTTGCCCATAGCATGGTGGAATTCGGTATGTCCATCTATAGATGTGATCAGAACAGTTGGGCAGTTGTATAGTTTTCCAAAAGCCAAAAACTCCGCATAGTAAGATTCGACAAAGACCACGTCGAAGTGATAATGTCTTCTTTTATGAATCAAATCCTGCACTCCTGGATTAGACAATTCTTCTTCAGCTGCATCTCTGTTTATTTGAGTAAAGATATCATACCAGTTCCACATATTTAATACATTTTCAGCTGTTTTACCTATCTGGTATTTTTCAGTCACTATTTTGAATGCACTGCTGGTGTCAATTTCAGTCAAGTTGATCAAAGTAGGGTCTTTCTGTGGAACAGTGGTCATCAAGGTAATATGGTGGCCCCTCAACGATAATTCTTTCCATATTTGCGTGAATGCTATTTGATGGCTGTAGAAAGGTGCCGGTACCAGTGCCAAAATATTTCCACAAGTTGCAAAATATGCAAAGGACAACACACACAACACTTCCGACCACATGTTACGCGATGGAATGGATACTTTAGTTGAATTTAGTGCTGTTATTATTAATATGTCCTATTCAGTACTCCAAATACTGAGTGGTTAAAAAACATAATTTACGAATTTCAACTATACTTAGAATTATTCCTCGTTTGTGTGTAATTTGGTTTTAAATATGTCATCTAATTATTGAGTACCGCTAGTGGAAGCCATATCATATCCTACATTAACATTTGTTCTTACATTAGCAACGCAATGTACGTTAAGAGAATGGATAACGTTTTTTAGACATTACCACCATATATACTGTGTTTATATTATATTATTGTTTCTCTGGAGTTTATCAGTTAATAAACGATTTTTAAGTAACCTACGGGGACCTTCCAATTTGCACGATTAGTCAAACTGTTATTCACAGATTGATATTATTAAACAAAATATGATGTGCAAGCAGGCTACTTCAAACTTTATATCTAATTTCACTAATAGCTTTTTCATGGAGCTTCGTGAATATGGTAAACAGGGTTTGAGAGTTTAAAATATTTCCCGTAATTCGGTTTATATTACAAATAAACAAATTTGTTTATACAAATCCGTTCAGCTTCACTAAAATCTTCAGGCATTTTGTTTGTAATACAACGGCGGTTTAAATGGAGCTCTTAGTAAATGGGCTTATCAAAGATTAGGAGGACAGGATTGGTAAATAAGCGGAGGATGCAGACTCACGAATTTTTAGACGGGCCTAACAAATCTAAGACGGTCTGGCTGTTGACCCTAGGGTCAATGGCCTTGAAACTAATAGTGGGGAACCTGATATACCACTGCAGACTGAAAATGCATTATTTAAATTTGTTAGAAATAGAGGAGGATTCGTTATTCCCGAAATATGGAGAAGGGGAGGATACCCCTATCCACCTTCTAGGGTACTGTGCTGGGCTCACCAAAGATTAGGAGGACAGGATTGGTGAATAAACGGAGGATGCAGACTCACGAATTTTTAGATGGGCCTGACAAATCTAGGACGGTTTGGCTGTTGATCCTAGTGTCAATGGCCTTGAAACTAATAGTGGGGAACCTGATGGGCCACTGCAGACTGAAAATGCATTTAAATTTGTTAGAAATAGAGGAGGATCCCTTATTCCCGAAATACGGAGAAGGGGAGGATACCCTTATCCACCTTCTAGGGTACTGTGCAACTCTTGGGAGACTAAACACACAGGATCGGGATCAGAAAAATTCATGAAGATTAGCTAGGCAGTATGTTAATTACTTAACTTGGATCTGTGAACTAACTGAATCAATGAAATAATGATTAAACTATCTTGAGATTCGTAATGACCATTTGCCTACAGTGTCGTGAAATATGTCGATATATCGATACAGATATCATTATCTTTTTGACCATATATTATTGTTGGAAGCAAAATCACTTTTGATAAAACTAACGGTTCGTTTTATTCTTTTGTCAATAAAAACAGTTTTTTTAGTGAGCAAGTTAATTTCATACACACAGTACATTTTTCACATAAAAAAAGGACTGGCAGCAGGATGTTAATTAGACTAGTTAGTGTTAGACTATTTTCGTCGTGATTACAGTAGCGTTTAGCTATTGTTTTTAGAACTTTTTGACACTTTCATAACTTATTTAACAAGAAGAAATTCAATTATTTTCAAACTATTCAATAATTATCTATTACCATAGGTAGTTACCTAACGATGACAACTAAAATGGGACACACTATACATCACATTTAAAAATTTAACAATAATGGATTGTTTTAGTTTATATTTTGCATAAACCATTACATTTTTGGGAATAGTATATTGATAGAAACCTATTGATTCTTAATGACATAAGTATTTATTTTATATTAAATTTTAAATCAGAACTGCAAACTGAATTTGGATAAATTTTTATATTTCAACTTCAATTTTCTGTAAGATATTATTTATTAGCTTCGAAAAACCAGCAAGCTAGCAAAAATAAACCATAACTGTTTTAAGATAAATATTTTCAAAATATTGAACACATTCAACAAAACTGTTGAAGTTTTACTGCAGTACAGAAATCACCGCTATTACCTGAGTCAAAGGTCTCTTGGGTACTATAGTCCTCTCCATCCCAATATTAATAGTGGTAGGACCAATTGCTCTAGCGTCCTGGATAACTGGATTTACATCCAAAAACATCATGTCAACGTTGCTAATAAGTTCCTCCAGGTTAGCTGAGATATTTGTAAAATATTTGTCGATGATCCTTTGCTTACCAGGCGTCACATAAAGCGTCTCGAAAAGTGACACGTATAGAGAATATATCGTACTTATTACTCTTTCTCTGAAGGTGAGTCTCCCATGGAAAGGTGTCGCGTAATCTGCATGGAGAATAGGGTGGGCTGGGTTGCCCATAGCATGCTGAAATTCGGTATGTCCATCTACAGATGTGATCAAAACCGTTGGACAGTTGTACAGTTTTCCAAAAGCTAAAAACTCCGCGTAGTAAGATTCAACAAAGACCACGTCGAAATGATAGTTTCCTCTTTTGTGAATCAAATCCTGAACTCCTGGATTAGACAATTCTTCTTCAGCTGCATCTCTGTTTATTTGCGCAAAGATATCATACCAATTCCACATATTTAATACATTTTCAGCTGTTTTACTTATATGATATTTTTTAGTCACTATTTTGAATGCACTGCTGGTATCAATTTCGGTCAAGTTGATCAAAGTAGGGTCTTTGTGTGGAACAGTGGTCATCAAGGTAACATGGTGGCCCCTCAACGATAATTCTTTCCATATTTGCGTGAATGCTATTTGATGGCTGTAGAAAGGTGCAGGTACTAGTGCCAAAATATTTCCACAAGTTGCAAAAGATGCAAAAGACAACACACACAACACTCCCGACCACATGTTACCCGATGCGATGGACCTAACTGCTAACTTTAGTTGAATTTATTTCGGCTATTATTTATATATCCTAATTAGTAAATCACTACTCTAAATACTGAGTGGTTAAAAAACATAATTACTAATTTCAATTATACTTAGAGTTATTCCTCGTATCTATGTAATTTGGTTTTGAATATATCATCTAATTATTGAGTACAGCAAGTGGAAAACAAATCATATTCTATTGTTCCTGCATTAGCAAGGCAAGGTGCCTCAAGAAGATAATGTTTTTAAAGATTACCACCGTATATTTATATCAAAGCCGGTATTTCTGTTTCTTTGGAGTTTATCTGTTAGTAAACGATTTTTAAGTAACCTATGGTGACCCTCGAATTTGCACGATTAGTCAAAATGTTTTATTCAGAGATTAATATTATTAAACAAAATATGATGTACAAGCAGGCGATTTCAGAATCTAATTGTACTAACAGCTTTTTCATGGATCTTACGTCATACAACGACGGTGACGGTGTTCAGAGTTCAGTTGCAGCGGAAATCGTGATTAGAGAAGTTCCGAAATGGCCATTTGCATACAGTGTCATGAAATATGTCGAAACAGATATCTTTATTATCTTTTTTGGACATATGTTTTTGGAAGTAGAATCATATTTGATAAAACTAACTGTTTATCTTATTCTTTTGTCAATATGAACAGTTTTTTTTTGTAGTGAGCCAATTAATTTCATATATAAAGTATAGTTTTCATATATAAAAATATGCTGGCACCAGAATTCTTACTATTTTCGGTGTGATTACAACAGATTTTTATCTATAGTTTTTAGAATTTTTTGAGGATACATAAAAATCAATTTTCCAAAAAAGAAAAATGTTCTTTTGTTGTTTGAAGTTAAACACCTTTTACCTACATACATCTCTGGATAGACTTTCTTCTGGTGAGTTTTTTTTATAGAAAATGGGATTGCATATATCTATATTTGGAGAATAGTGTCCAAATCATAAATAGTGATAGTCTTTATGATGTGATTTTATGATTTAATCTTATTGTAAAAATTTGGAGGATATTTGTTTAATACACTCGTGGAAATTGGAAACAACTCACCTAAATCTATAGTAATTTTTGTATGGTTATATTTCTAAACGCTTTTATCAATTTGACCAAATTTAATACAAAAACCGCTATAATTTGGAAACCAATCTAGGTAGAACCGATTTTCAAAAAAAAATATTTTTAGCACAAATGAAACTATCTTTTGACACAATAAAATTTATTTCCCCACTTTGCGTGCATCCCAGATACTTGTGTATATTTTGGTAAAAAAACACGTTCCTACACATCATCCTGTACATATTCTATAACCGTGTTATATGACAACTGACCTACCCTACATTACAGCCCAAGTTTTGACTTAATGAAATAAAAAAAAAAAAATTGGTCAAATTGATAAAACCATTTAGAAAATATAACCGTACACAAATGACTATAGTTTTAGGTGAGTCGTTTCCAATTTCCACGAGTGTATAATACGGTGGAAAAGTCTTCGATCAAGAATTCGAAGGGAAGTTTGCTTTGTTGATATATTTAAAATAAGTCTCATCAGTTAGTTGTTTCAAAATGCGTCAGTATTTTAGAATTCCATTAATTAGTGTTAAATATGACCTTTTTTGGAAACGTTTTGTCTAAATTTCCAAAAGTGTCAAGACTTCATAGTGATAGAACTGACTTAATATACCTAAGTGCAATAAATAACTTTATTTTGTATGTATTATTAATTTGTATTATCAATTCGGATATTAATATCGTGTTAGTGAATTAAAAAAATGTTTTTACTTTACCGCAGACATCAAAATTATTTGTTTATTACAATCTAATTTTGTTATATTTTTGGAGATAACTTATCAAGTTTTTCTAGTTTTTATTTAGAAAGAAGTTAATATTTATTTAATAATAATTCAACTCTGGGGAATTCCTTAAGATATATTACCTAAATCGGATCATCACTAGATGTTTTAACAAATTAACTACCAGTTAAAAACTTCTTAATTAAATAATTGTATTATAACAAGCCCGAATAAAATATAATTTGGACAGAAATATATCACCAAAATATTTGAATAATCTGAGTATCAGAATGCTTGTTTTAATTTTTTATATCCTGTAAAAGTATGGCTCAACTGTATCATTTTTGGAAGCCAAACTGATAAACTGACAATATATTGTAAACACATTTGCAAATATCTAATTTTTTCCAAGACCTTCAATAAAACTGAAATTATATTTATTGAACAAAAATACAACTAATACTTGTTATTGGCTGTAAGAGAATTGTCAGGTTTAAAATGTCAGCCAAATATGGTAGATGGGATGAAAAATAACATGTTAATAATGATTTCTGACCTTGCAGATTTAGATATTACTTAAAACAGATAATGATAAACTGTAATTTTGATTGCAATATCGCGTGAATAGTCACGTGACACCGTATAATAAGTATAAATACGATATATGAATCGAAAACAAATCAGGAAAAATAAAAGTTACATTATTAATTTCAACATTTCTTTTGGAAATATGATACTTGTGATAATAATCAAGAAAACTGAAAATATTAAAAAAACTAGATCAAGGAAAACTTTTCAAATTTAACATAAGAGCTTTAAATGAAATGATAAAATGAACAACGTAATGGACAGTGTCACGTGACTATTCACGCGACATTGCATAATAAGTAGAAATACGACATATGAATCGAAAACAAATTAGGAAAACAAAAGTTACATTATTAATTTAAAAAAATATCTTTTGGAAATATGATACTTGTGATAATAAGCAAGAAAACTGAAAATAATAAAAAAACCAGCTCAAGGAAAACTTTTCAAATTTAACAAAAGAGCTTTAAAAGAAATGGTAAAATGAATAACATGATGGGTATTATGTTATGCACTTTTAGTTATTAATAAACATGATATGTTGAACAGGATTCACGTATAACCTTTTGCTCTCGCTAAGGCTGACCTAAACATGTATCGCTTTGATGTTTTTTTATTGTGAACGTACTAATGTTATTATTGCGAAAAGGGTATCTCAGTGTCCCACACTGATTCTGTAGTCGAATTACTCGTAATTAGATACGTAGACAAATTCATTAATGACCGCATATCTGCATTCCAATGCAGTTGATTATTTTAAATTTTGAAACATAACAAACAACAAGCTACTTTATTAGGGGTCAGTTCCAATTTAACTTTTTCAAAAACATAATGCAAGTCTAAAGAGACTTTGGTCTTATATGATATCAGAATGCATCCTCATTATGTATTTTTCTGTACCTATTCAAAACAACATATTATGGAGAAAAGCAAAATATTATAACTAAAACTAAACTAACAAAAACCTCTATAGGTTTTTAAGTGAGGGAAATCTTAAAAATAATATATATCTAAGTATAAATAAATAAGATAAATAATACCCTATATTCTAATCACAAAATTTGGTGTATCAAATACAAACCCATGTCACATTGAACCATAGGGAAATAAAAAAATAAAGAGTGTTCCTTTCTGTGTTAAAAATTGGCACCACTTGAGATGACAATTGACAATAATTTACCCATGCAATAAGTGGATCGATTTGAAATCGGTTTGTCCGTGTCAAATTAGTTTTAAACTATATGTATAAATAAACTCAATAGCAAATACCTGAAAGCACTGTAATTTGCGAAACACTGTAGGTATAACAGTTTAAAATCCTCTCCCAAAAATTGTCTTAATGAAATTAAGATTTGTTTTCTTTATAGGAAAAAATTAATCAACAAACTATTGTCAGTACCTAATGGGGTTTTATTAACATATTGCAACATTACAGTTTTTTTTTATTCAGTTATATTTTTAAATACAGTAACGGGAAAATATATAACTCTAGAAACTTTTCCTTACGAGGAAATTAATTAGAATTTAAATAGACAAATTTCAAAAACACAATTAAAAACATTAAAGAACTACAAATCCATTTACCTTTGTTATGTAAAAACTTTACGCAAATTTATACGAAAACTATTCTACAAGTTTTAGTTTATTTGTGTACATTCGCCGTAATCATTTGCCCATTTCTTTGAATATCGAGTAAATTCATTATTTTTTCATCTCAAGTTCGCCCAAGTCAGTAAGTAGTTATAATGATACGATATCCAAATTTTTAACTGAGAAAGAAATTTAATTTTTAAACCAAAATAAAAAAGAAACTATGTACGACACTGGCTTAATTTGTTTTTACTTCCTTTAACCTAACTGTATGGTCTTCTTTGCGTTTGTAGCCATTGTCAGATTTAGTTATTATAGATTTGAGTTGACGTTAGTATCAACAGTACTCTTTATATATCTACACTTTTATTCCATAGCAGTTATTTCGTATTCTTCAGTTTATATCGTATAACTATAATAAGAACACTTCTTGCTTCTTGACGTCGTTTATGCTGTCAGTGTACCACAATGTCTTACAAAATGACTCCAACACAACCTCAGTCTACTCAGTCAGAATCAACGTATTTTCGTATAAAGCTATAATGTATATCTTAAGTCATTACCCCCTGCCTACAAGGATTAAAAATGCCTTTCTTGTGACATTGGCGCAAATCTCTTGTATGAACTATTGACTTCTTATCTGTCAGCAATGGATTTCATGATTGTTGAGTACATTGTTACTAAGTATCTTTATCGTTGAAGTATTTCGATATTGTTTACAAAAAATAAATTATCTTTTATCTCTGTAACTTTTGGCTTTTAAAATTGTGCAGCTGGACAAGAATTTAAGATATTGCCAATAAAGAGAGTATGGAGGAGTAGGTACGTACCAAACCAAATATAATGGTAATGTATGGTAGTACTAAAACAAATTGCAATGAATAGTGCAAGAAAAAATTAAAATAAGGTAACAGATGTATTACTCAGAGACAGTTGCACTGCACAAAAGTACGAAAATCCACTGATTTCGTTACGCGTAATTTTTAAACCGATGGAGTATGCAAATTGAAATTTTGTGGTATTATTATATTTATGATGGGCAAATTGATAATTCTGGGTTATTTACATATAATTTTCCTTATAGGTATTTCTCAAGGAGATGAGGAGAGAGAGATTTTCCCTATATGTTTTTTATAGTTCTATTTTTACAATGTTAATGTGATGCTAAGTCTACTCAGTATATCTTAATACAAAACAATACATTTTGTCTCATTTCGACAACTGCAACATCTTTCGAGAAAATAAACGTAAAATAAAAGGTACAATTATTTAACGAATACTTATTTACTTACCGTAGTGAGTGTAAATGTATGGTTGATAAATAAAAATATGAAACTAAATATTCTTCTTATATTACTACTTGTACCTACCTACATTACCTTCAGCTCTGTGGGAGTGTATTTTCAAAATCATAATCTTACTATGGGCGAAATGGCAAATGTCTGTAAAAATCACTTTTATATAGATAGATACCCTAATAGGAGGTTACTTTCCCACAGAATGTTAAGTAGAATCCTTCAACGTTTTAGAAAATTAGTTCTTTTGAAGCCAGAAATACATTCTGTGGAGGTCAGCAAAGGAATTTACTAACTGTAGTTTCAGAAAAACTAATTTTAAAGCAAATTAAAGAAATTCAAGGAAACATACTTGCGAGCAGAATATGCGTAATCAGAAACAAACTAACCTTATAGAATTTAAATTTGTTAAATTTGATTAATGTATATAAACTTTTTCTCCTATTTAGGTATGTACTATATAACCTAAACATTTACTTTCATTGTGAGACATTCTATATATTTCATTGTATTTCCTTTTGGAATTACACCAAGTGTAAAATAATAAAAAGAAACAGAAAACCAGACATATTCAAAATCAAATATTGAAAGCCATCAAGGCAAACTTCTAAAGTTTGCTTCGAAAAAACACAGTATAATATGCAATAGAAATAATGAAATAAATATATGACAAATGAATTAAATGTCATCGTGTCTTTTTAGTTTGATATAAAATTCTATATGATTATAAGTGATATTTCGAAAACTATGTGATTTTGGGGCAAATTTCAGAAGTTTGCATTGATACTACACATTCAATATTTATTTTGAATACTTCTGGTTTTTTGCTTTTTATTATTTTACAAAGAGTATAATCCCAAAAGAATATATAATGAATCATACACCTGCACCACAAACAAGTTATACAGGGTGTCCCAAAAACATACCGACAAACTGTAAGGGTTGATGGGGGGCATGAAAAAAAACCTTTATTGTTAAATAATGTCCGCAAATAAGCCGTTTGGGCTGTAGAGTAATAAAATATTTTAAATCATACCCAAATAACTAAATTAATTCTTGATTTAGTTGGACACCACTGTATTTCGTTCAACATTGTTTGTTTCAACCACCCTACTTGTTGGGAGAAAAAAATGTCTTTATCACAATAAATATTCCAAAAATGCCAATTTTAAGAACGTAGTATTATTTGTGACTTATTTAGTTGGCATCAGAACATTAACTATGCTGATTTTTAATTCAAAATTCTTATTTCAAGCCGTTACCGATATGCACCTTACTTATGGTGCAGCAAATAATGGAAGAAAAGCTGCACGCTTATATGAACAGAGATATCCGAAACGCCGGCAACCTCATCATACAACCTTTGCTTCCATCAATCGCCGCGAAAGTGGGAACCTAAAGCGTCCTGGTGGCGGTGGTTGTCCAAGAATAGCTCACACGGTTGCATTTGAAGAAGGAGTTCTACACCGTGTGGAAGAAAATCAATCCACAAGTATTCGGGGTATTGCACACCAAATGGGATCCTCTTCGTCGAGATTACACCATGTCATGCATGGAAAACTCCTCTACCTCTACCATTTACAACGCGTACAAGCTTTAAATCCTGGAGATTATCTACATCGATTAGCTTTTTGCCAATGGTTTTTGGGTCATAACTCAATAGAACCTCACTTCGGGAGAACAGTATTGTTTTTTGGTGAGGCATGTTTCACACGCGATGGTTATTTTAATGGCAGAAACAGCCACATTTGGCATGATAAAAATCCTGACGCTGTGGTCTCTAGAAGACACCACCAACCATTTTCTGTAAACATGTGGGCTGGTATACATAGTTGATGAGAATTTAATAGTTCACTTGCTGCCTGCTCGTTTGAACGTAGATATTTATCTCCATTTTTTGCAAAATATTTTGCTTCTATTATGTATTAGAAAATGTCTCTTTAGACATTAGAAATAACATCTGGTTTCAACATGTCGGGACACCTCCACATTTAGGTCTAAATATGCGCCAGTACCTGAACCAGCAATTTCCCGCCGATGGATTGGAACAGAAAATCCTGTAGCCTGGCTCGCGCGTTCTCCTGATCTTCTAGACACGAAACGCCTATGGGTAATGAGGAGGATCTGTTGGCAAGAATAATGGCCAGTTGTACACATGTAGAAGCTATTCCCGTAATATTCCATAGTGTCCGCGAGTCAATGAACCGACAGCGCAATCTTTGTATAGAAAGAAGCAAATGGTGAAAATTTTTAACACTTATTGTAAATCATTATTTATTTATCAAAGAAACAAAGTCCAACACGAACAAAACATTTTTTGTAAATGAATATTAATTCACTGATGATAAATCACTGAAATGGCTCATTTGAGGACATATGTTTATTTAACAAAAAAAGTCTATTTTCATGTTCTCTACTACACTGTGTCTATGTTTTGAAACGCCGGTATTTTTCCGTGTTTGATATACATACTTTGGTTAGACAAAAGTAATCTGCCTGATACTTGATAAATACATTCTCTAAGACGTAATAATTTATGTACCTATATATAAGGAAAAATTTTCACTCATTTCATATGATCGAAATCTACAACTTTCAGTCAACCAATTAGGTACTTAGTTATACTGATCCATAACATCCATGCAACTTTCCCGAAAATGACTTTAATGAAACATATTATTATTAGTTACACTTACTCTTTGTTCCAAACTTTGTTTTTATAGAATTAATCACTTTATATACTAGAGACGTTAATTCTTATCGTTTCGCATAAAAATTGATTACAGACACTATAGTCTCGCTATACAATTTTGAACAAACAAGGTTAAGGTCCAAAGTTGAATGAACTAGTTATTGGAATAATTTGTTTTCTGTTAGATCATGTAATAGATATATTTGTGTAAAAAAATTGGTCTAGATAGACATGTTGAACTTTTGTAGGGAATTACTCAATATTAAAATAATATGAGTATTATACAAAACTTTCATTAAAGTATTGCTACATTTGGTGACAACAAGAGTGGACAACACACAGTAAAGCCATTTATATATGCTACTATCTGTATCTGACAATATTACTAATTGTACACCTATGATAATAATATGCTGAGGAGAAGCAATAACGTCAAAAGCGGTCTGTGTCACATCATTGGTATGTAGTGGTGAATAATGCAACCTTTCTAGGATTCGCGGAAAAATGAAATGCTGGAAATTTCATTCCGTTCCACTGCACTATCCATTTTCTGTCTCATTATTTATGACATTCTCAAATATAGAATGGTAGGGTTTAGTTATAGTGAATAATCAATAGAGTGGAAATAGAGTACCTAGGTGTGGGTCTAAAATACATTTATCTTTAATTGAAGAGATAGCAGATTCTATTCCACGAAAAAATCAACAAATGAATAAGGCATTTATAGATATAGGTTGGCAGCCAACTCTACATGTAAGTGAGGATGGGAAGTATACCAAACAAGTGTTAATGATAGAGGTTTGCATGCGTATGAATTCAACTGTCCTTCTAGTTAATGAGCTTTTCCAGATTTCCCTTTCTGCGCTAAATGGTTAGGATTTGCCAATCTAAATTCGTAGACACTAATCCAACTTACAGAATAATAATGTGCCACCTCCTCTCTAAAATTTGATATATTTATTTATAAATATATAAATAAATATATGAAAAATTGTAATTATTTTAGATTCACTTAAATTATTAGGTATTTAAGTGGTTTATTTCCGTTCAACTAAAAATCCACTGATACAACTTAGTCTACTATTTTTTTTTACATTTTATACACAATTTTTTTGAGGCAAACTTTAGTAGTTTCCTTTCAGGCTACGCTTGTGATTTTTAGAAAACGCTTAAAAAAAAGTGATTGAGATTTCATAAAAGAAGAAGATGGTGTACAATATATATATGGAGTTGCAAATAAAACAGCCCGTGCATGTTATATGAAAGTAGCATGAAATGCTCAACTCAAGCTAACTGAATTTTATATTCATAGTTCAAACTGACAGAAAGCCTAGTAGGTATCCCGAGTGATCATGTGACGAGACTGCGCTGTCCATTCTGCGTGAATGTGAGGAGTACGCTCATATGAGGCCAACGCTCCTAGGTAAACCATTCCAGGAACCTTGCAAGTTAAGGGAAATTTCAGTGAGTAGACTTGTACTTTATGCAAAGAACAAAGATGCTCGCTGAGCAGGAGATAAGCAGGATGCGCAAATGCCATATGTTTACTTAATAAACTACTACTTTCTGCTTTGTTAAATTATTCTTCTCATTATTTTGTTTATTTATTTATAACTTACTGAGTATCTGTTGTTGTGGTGCCCACTTGATTGTCAGTGTTTCAACAGCGTCTTATATTTTGCTTCTGGTCTCATCAGCCATATTGATATTTAGCCCTTGTAGACTATTCAATTCCCTATCTGTCAACACCATGTTCATTAAAATAGGTTTAGAAACAGAAATTTGGTATTTTGGTAATTTGGTAACAAAAACAAAGTACGGGTTTTCTTGACCCACCCGGTATAAGTACTATTATCATTTACAGCACAGCATTACATACAGTCACGTTTTGGTGATTTCAAGTACATCATGATAGTATGTGTGTATTTCAGCATTAAGATACAAACCAAAATCATAAAATCATAATCAGAACCATAGAACCATGATGACAGAACCAGAATTATTTCTATAACAGCCCGTTCCTACCATTCAAAAGAAGAGAGAAGATTTCTGTTCTGAGAAGATTTCAGACTAATTAAACTAAGGAATTTCAATATCATTTCGGACGCTGAAACCTGAATTTACGTCATCATGAGTGACGAAAATGCTTAGATGGGCCTGTCTTACTGCGTGGCCTAAAGCTGTAATAATCCTGAAGTCCACTGTAACTGTACTTTTGCGAAACATTATTTGTATTATCCTGTACGTTTGTTCTTATAAAACCCTTCCTAATCTATTGATAATTGATATTATATTGTCCAATTGAACATGATGACGATAACAGTTTGAAGTCCCGTGTAACTAAAAAATATTTTATTTCGACCTTAAAAATATTGTTATCACACTAACTTAAGGTAGTAAGTATGCAAGTATAAATAAAAAGAAATTGGTAAATAAGAAATAATTGATAGTTAAAATGATGAAGTAGGACAGGTAATTGTGAAAATAAATTATACCATGTGGCAATTACGTCTTATGTCGTTTATTCTGAAATTTGGCGTTTATTATTGCATGTCGTAGTCTATTTCCTGACACTGCAACTTACTGATAATCTGTATGGGCTGGGCTCATTTTACTGTTTCGATATTGTCAGGTTTCTCATAAGGAAAGTCTTTTACTGTTTTTACAAATTGTTAAATCTTTATTCAATCCAATGTTTCTCACAATCACTCCCAGGATAAGAAACTACTGTTGGCATTATACATGAATTTCTTTAGAAAAATCAGAAAACCAGATTGCAGGGTAATTCAGGACCCGCCGAAGAAATAAAATATCTAAACGCACGATTTGGAGGTAGATTGAACTATCACATCATAAATTTGATGCCCTTATCTGTTAGAACCAATAGGGCAATTCTTATTTTTCTGACGATTTCGACCACCTTTATATCTTTGGTGCTTCATTTTTGTACGTAGAATCGAATAATTCTGTTAATTTTTATGTATATCTTATAGTTATGATGCAATGACATCAACTTCTATTTAAATAAAGATCATAGATATCCATACCATCATGCCTATGGTAACTCATGCCTATGATAACAATTAAGGTTGTCGACTGGTATCGGACATTCTCTTCGATGTAAGTAAAATAATGTAACATTATTGCTAAGTTATAACAAGCACCTGGTTATACATTAAAATTGAAGGTAGAGTAAGATCTCAGAACAGCTGATAACCTGGAGCATATTCTCTGAATCCACATAGTTGGAAAAGTTAGTTTCACTTGGCTTCCATGTTGTTTGGGTCCCCGCTAATGCCAACTTCTTCTCTTGTACAACATTTTTTATGAACTTTTTATATGGTTTACATTACTTGCATTACTTTTATATAGTCGTCTCCTGAGCGTTATTAAAAATATATTATATGTTTATATCGTTAACTTAAAAATTAACTTACGAGAAACGTTACCAGAGAAAACCATTGACTAAGATATAGTCACTGTTAATGGATTTATATTTATTCAAATGGCCTTGAAATATGGGTTTGCCATCTTTATTACTATTTGTTAAATAATAGATCATCTAAAGATTTAAACAATATAGGTAGCAAATTAATTAAACTTGTTTTCTATTGTGAATTACTTCATATTTCATAATTTTATGATTTGTTTATATTTAATTATAGATTTTCAATAAACTTATATGTAATAGCACGGCAATGTTTTATTAGTAACGCATATTGTTCTTTCAATTCAAGTTAGGATTTGTTTCCGAGGTAAATTAAAGACAGGAAAACAAATATTTTTATTATGAGCAAACTGCCGATTTATTTATAGCTTCAAACTTAAACTTTGTTATCTATATCTTCAAAACACCATTGAGTTAAAATAAAAGTTAATTTATTAGTAAATAAAAAGTATTATTAAATATATCCATTTTTTAACTAATGTTCATTTTATTTTCACATAAAAATACAAACATTCACAAAATATTCATCCATTCTATAAAAGTTATAAATAAAACCAAACATAAGGTTTATTGTAACTTTTTATTGAGGAGGTTAGATTTGGTTGAAAATCTGGCTACCAGTAACCTATAGATCTTCTTCACCAAAATAATTAATATTGTTAAAGTAACAACTACTGTTGAAACTAGAAAGCCAATGACATCTAAGAGAAAATACTGATAAAGTGGTAAGTCTGCCACAGGGTTCCTCAAATGTTTTGCTCCTTTATTTCTGATAACATACTCCGTCCACCATATTGCTTTGTCCATGCCAGTCATGGGAGTATCCAATGATAGTCGTTTCATTCTGCTCACAGCATTTTTGTATCTAGGAATAAGAAATAATAAATAAATAAGACTAGTAACTTCAATGCGGATTCAATGTGCGTACTATAACGTTGACCACATAATTTTTTTACAGTCCGATTTCGGTATTTAATATTGCTTTCAACTATCTTGCGGACAGATGGCAAATATCTTGACAACCTCCTTCGACTTGGTAATATCCTCGTAGAATTATGTTTTCTTCCAGAACTGACGAAAGAGTTATTTTTCAAATATGCAAGAGACAGAATCGTCATCTGCGATCAGTCAATCTACATTTAAAAAAAAAAGGAAGACAATAAGATCAACCACAATATCAATGTTAGTAGTGGTGAGAAACACACCTTAGTGTCCTCTTTGGGTTTGGTAGTTGGTCTCGATGAACAATGTGACGACTCCTATGGAGTCGCCATATTGAGTTGTATGGAGTTGCCGATGTAATGCAATGCCAGTCGGGGCACATTGCCCGTGGAATAGTTGTTTTCGACATCTCCTTCAAATAAACAATATCAATAATGCAAATGAATGATACTCCCACAAAAGAAAAATTATTCATCAGTGCCTAATTTTTTTTTTTTTTTGTAGAGTATTTTTCCCTAGTACATGTTGATGATAGAACTAAACGACAAAATACTTTCAGAGGAAGGTCCAGAGCTATAACGATCTTCAGAATGCAGAAAATGATAAATGATGTGTTAACGGCAATTGGTATGAATGCATTTAAAAACGGGTATAATAATTACATCAGTCATGCGCTCATTTAATGTGGGTTAACTTTACAGTGGATATTGATTATACAGTGAGGTTCAAAACTCTGGAACGCCCCAAATAACTTTAAAAATATTGTTTTTTTGCAAAAACGCTCAGACACGTCAATTTTTGATTCTACTTTTCTGTATTTTTGAGGTATTGATTTATTTGTACAGTGACGTATCACTGAGATGCAAAAAAAATTTCTTTTTAAATGGCAACCCCAATTTTTTATTCGGAATTCATGAAAAACATTTTTTTTACGTATCTTTGACTAAAACAGAAAAAAAACCTTTATAGGGTTACAGAAGAAATTTTTCGATATAAATGCAATTTACAGTTAAAAAACCTACAAATGTTCTCTAAATTTAAACCGAGTAGGTTCTGGAATTTATTGAAACCAAAGACTATCATTGCTTCATCTAATGTCAAAATTTTAATTTGTTTAACACGTAGCAAAATTTAAATCCATAATTTTGGTATTTCATTGTTATTATTTTATTGTTTATCTCGTATTATTCATCTAATAATGTCTGTTTTGGAGAAAGAACGGATTGAGATACTTATGATGGTTGGTTACGGGGATAGAAGGAGAACTGCAACAGAAGTGTGTGAGCTGTTTAAGAGGAGGATTCGAAAGCTCTATTTACTCAAATGGCCGCAAGGTTCTCTGGTGTAAATTTTTGAATTTATTTAGAATAAATTTTTAGTGACTAAAGTAGATTTCCACAAGAATAAAGTACAGTTGATTCCCTAGCAAGTAATACTACTTACGATTAGATGGCGCTGATATTAAACGGTGTACATTGTATTTATTTATATAGTGTCCCAAATAACGAAATGCATAACAGAAACTTATTCCCCACTGCGGAGTTGCTGACTATCGATAGCGACACGGTAAAATAGTAAAGAATAAAAAAGGATTTTAGGTTGTTTTGGTAAAATCAAAATTTAAGCAGTTGTTTGTGAAAACAATGTCAATAAAATTTGGTAGGTATTCTATGTAATGTAATCGATATTTCATTCCACATTCAAATAAAATAAAATTTGAAAGGAAATAGTTATTTGTTTAACTAGTACAAAAAATATACGTTTTCGGGACGAGGGAAATGGTTGCCGGACGACGCGTAGCGGACTTCGGCAATTTTACGAGTCTCCAAAACGTACTTTTTGTACGAGTTTAACATAATATTTTTTTCCAACCGCTTCGAATTTGCTCCTCCAGTTTACCGATGATTCATCGGAGTCACTATCTGTTTCTATTTTTCTATTTAATTAAACTTCTATATACACCTATTATGTGACATGCAATGTCAATGTCAAATTACTTTTTGGTACTGTACAACTGTACAATATTCTTTTTTGTACAGTTGCTATGGCGATTTCAAACAGTCCCGAAATGGCCCTCTTTTTATACAAAATAATTTTGTTATAGCGTCCTATTCGTATGGTTGAAAAAAAAAATAATTTTGTCACATATTTCATATGCCTAAATCATAATACCTGTCCATCAACCTAAAGAATAACACAGACCGGCTGGCTATTCATGCTGTTTCTATCTTTGAATTAGAGAGAGATACAACATCGAGCGTAACGACGATAACCAATAGTACTATCTTAAAATTCGTAATCGCATGCTGTCTTTATTTATTTACAGAAGGTGGTGATTTTTTATAGTTGTACAAATTATAAAAGGTTTTATGTGCCTTACAGAAGCATATACCCAAATTTTTCTGTGCCGTGTTACTAGTTAGTTTTGATAATTTGATTACCGTGTGTATAAGTGAAGTGATAGTAGTGTGTGTAATAAATAAGAGCAGAATTCCTAGGTAGCCGCAGTTTTGAGTTTTTTTTAAAAACTTTGTTGAGCGTGTTTGTGTTATTTATTCAAAATAATGCCTAGAAGCATTGCTACACACAGGAAGCGCAGCAAAGCTGCAAAAAAAGCAACAGTTGTTTGACAGTCACGTAGGAATAATAATAATATAATGGATGGTATGTATAATTTTACTTTATATTAATTTTTGTCGGAATTAAACTACATTTTTATTAAAAAAAAATCATATATATGGTCCCATTTCTTGGCCGAAAGGAATTTTTAACAATAATTACTTAATATAATTTTCTTTTGTTATAAATAAAACCAATCGCTTGTGTGAAGAAACCATTCGTAGTTAAAATCTAACACCCGGATTCATGAAAGGGACGTAAGGCGTTAGTCGGACTAACCAACTTTGCACCGCCGACTACACCTTTTATTTAACCCGCCCAACAAGGGCGCAAATTTTTCGCGTAACTTGGCTAGTCGGGCTAACGTTAGGCCTCGTTGATGAATCCGTACGTAAAATTATTATTGATTAATATATTGGTAATATTGAGTGACAAATGTATGTATTAAATTTTGCACCCATGTCACAATCCCAGCAGTAAATATTTTTATTATGTTCGCGATTTATTATACAACTATTTAGCTAATTATTTTAAAATTATTTGTGAATTCCATTTGTTGTTATAGTAAAAAAATATTTTTTTTTTTGAACCTACCGAACCAAGCCGAGTAAATGAAATAAATTCATCTCATTCAGATGATAGGTTAGTATTTCATTAAGTACCTACCTATGTGGTAATGTCTCGTCATCTACACTACAAAAAAGTTATGTTATAAAAGCACCTGTACATGTACGCACAGGGTGATTGGTGGAGAATTTACACCCACTTCTATCTCAGTTTTATTTGAAATAAATCTGGGAAAAACAGTAATGTATTTGTCATCAATATTTTAAATATGTCATTAATTGTACAGGGTGTTTAGAAATGGATGGTCAGAGGCCGTAGACACATTTTTACGATATTTTTATACAAAAAATGAAATTTCTGCTCAATCCAATATCCAATATATAATCCAATATAAATATATTAAAATAATATATATTAGGAATTATGATAATCTATATTTATAATAAATTATAAATAACTATTTTTTTAACAATAATTTATAATAAATCTAAAATTATATGATACACTTAATAAAACGTGTTCTGTTTGTTCTATTAATCTAATATTTTATTTAGCATTTAATTATTAATAAATTGTTTGGTGATCAAAATTAAATTTACATGTTAATATCCAGGTATCTAGATATTTATGTGTAAATATCTAGGTATCTAGAAAATGGGAAAGCTTACGGCCGCCCACTTCTAAACACCTACACGCACATTTAGTGACATATGAGGCTAAAATATAGTACCCTCACTTTTTTCCCAGATTTCTATCTCAAATAATAATGGAGATAGAAAGGGTGTCAATTCTCCACCAATCACCCTAATCACAGGTAAATAAAAAATTTGTTACAGGGATGGCACAATAAATCATGAAAATCCTTTAACATTTGAGATGTTGGAGGAACAATGCTTGGCAGATCAGAGCAGGTTAGTTTGTGCCCCAAGGGATCCTCTGTTGCCTTTGCAGCGGCTATTCATTTTGTCTGTATGTACTGCATATGATATTCTTGCAATGCATCACTCTGTATATGTCGAAGAATAAAAAATATTATTAAAATTGCTTTATTTTTACCCTTATTAATTTACCTAACCCTCATTTTACCTATGCTTCAGTACCTAACACAAAATATTAATAAGTGTTAAAAAAACAAATATAATACATTTAATAATAAACAAGAAAATAAAAAATTACTCTCTAAAATACTATACTGTACCACTGAACGGAAGCTGTACTTGAAAAAATAAAAACCTAATGAATACTAATTCTATATTCACTCTTTCTATTCTATTTGTCAGTGCAAAAATAATTTGCCTAGAGTTCCTGTACTTGACTGCGGATTACCATAACTTATTTAAAAAAGGATCATGGTTTCCTGTAGAGGTAGGTATATTTGACTATACTAAATTTTCTAGGATCAGTACTATCTGAAATACTTCTTAGATTTTCTGTAATTCAGTCAATTACAATATAGTAGGGGGTCCAAGGCTCTGAAAAATGAAATGACCCATGACGGTAAGGTAAATGATTTTTGATTTCATTTAGGGGTATAGGGTCCCTAGGGGCATAAGAAATGACTTGTTGGACTTTTCTTGGCTCTTGCATAACTTCTTAAATAGCAAAAAAAAGGGCGGAGCCGTGTTTAAAAAATAAGTGATTTTGAACGTTTACACCTTTCTAAAAAAATAACTATTTGAGATATTCATATGATTTTTTATTTGTGAATACTTGAGACATGAGCGCTTCTGCCTGTGATAATAGAATTAGAAAATATTTTTCTGTTTTTTTTTAACAATGGCTAAAGTCGTAGTTACGAAATTTATGTATCGAAAATTTCAACATACGGTCAACTATATTAAATTTTCAAAATTTGCACATACTATATGTGAACGAAATGTGGTCTAAGGCTTGAAAAAGTTTTTTGAAAAAAAATCAGTTCCTTACCTTATCTAGTTTTCGAGATAATCATTTTTAAAGTAGAACGTTGTTTACATTCGCGCCTGACACGTGCCATACAATTTACTGTGGTGCGCGCTACCATCTAATGCAATATATCGGAATATTAGGCCAGACTATAAAATTGCGAAATAATTACATTCTTATAGTTTGTGACTATTGTTATTATATATTAGTTTATCAATGTTTTATCTATTAGTGTCTTGTTATTTATTTTAATTGAAACTCACCTTTGACAGGGATTAAGACGTGTCGCCTTGTCGGATATCCCATTACTGCCGTATTTTAGCCATTAAAACAATTGTTAAGAAAAGATGTATACATGTGCAAACAACAGAACACTAAGGACAAGCACATTTTTTACACATTTTACTTTGTAATTGAACTTTATTATTTTTTTAAAAGATCTGGTAATGGTTTTTTTGACATCATTTTTGGGATTATTTAATGATTAATATCCACCACATATCCAAAGTTTTTGAGTAAATTGGGAACCGGATCAGTAGACTGTTTGTAGACTAAAATTTGTTGCAACGTGCATTTTACATGGGAGTAAAGAAGTATCTCCAGTAAGAGGTAGAGAACGTAAGTCACCCCGAGTAATTGAAAATAAATGTTGAGCATCCACCTCCAGCATGTTGAGACGTTAAAAAATTTAAAATTGAAGTTAAAATTTAGGCATAATGTGTGGTACCTGAAATCCGCAACTATCATATCAATGGGACGATCTTCAAAACCCTGAATTAGCTTCAGTAACTGAAAATCTTGAATTTCTTTGGATTTAGCATAAATGACATTCTGCTTTTCTTGGGTGGAAATCAAGAAAATCTCACGTTTTCCTTTTTTATCTCTATCTTTAAGGCATAGAAAACATACTTTTTTAAAATCCACTGGCTGACTGTTATTACGACTTGATTTTTGTTCATAGGGAAATTTTTTTCGCCGGATACGGCATTAATGGGATATCCGACAAGGCGACACGTCTTAATCCCTGTCAAGGGTGAGTTTCAATTAAAATAAATAACAAGACACTAATAGATGCATTGATAAACTAATATATAATAACAATAGTCACAAACTATAAGAATGTAATTATTTCGCAATTTTATAGTCTGGCCTAATATTCCGATATATTGCATTAGATGGTAGCGCGCACCACAGTAAATTGTATGGCACGGGTCAGGCGCGAGTGTAAACAACGCTCTACTTTAAAAATGATTATCTCGAAAACTAGATAAGGTAAGGAACTGGTTTTTTTTTTCAAGCCTTAGACCACATTTCGTTCACATAGAGTATGTGCAAATTTTGAAAATTTAATATAGTTGCCCGCATGTTGAAATTTTCGATACATAAATTTCGTAACTACGACTTTAGCCATTGTTAAAAAAAAACAGAAAAATATTTTCAAATTCTATTAGCACAGGCAGAAGCGCTTATGTCTCAAGTATTCACATATAAAAAATCATATGAATATCTCAAATAGTTTTTTTTTTTTTAGAAAGGTGTAAACGTTCAAAATCACTTATTTTTTAAACACAGCTCCGCCCTCTTTTTTTTGCTATTTAAGAAGTTGTGCAAGAGCCGTTTTGTAAGAAAATTAATAACTTTTTCGTATAGTAGATTCTCATTAGTTTTTTGGCCTAAACTAAGAACGTTAGGTGTACTACCTTGTGCAATTAAAACAACCTCAAGAATAATATACCAAGTGTTCCATTTTTCAATTTTCATTTTGGAAATTTCAAACTGCGAAAATTTAGTTGAAATGTGTTTCAAATGTCTAGTTTAAAATTTTGCAAAAAATATATCTTTGGTTATAAACTGGAAAAAGTATTTTAATAGCTAGACTTCCATAGCACTAATAAATAAATTATAAATATGTATATAAATTATTTTGATGAAAAAATGGTTACGGTTACGACACTGACAAACTGCCGTGGCAATATAATTTACCGTCGAATGTTGCCTTTATTTACTTTGGCAGTTGTTTTTATGTTTTTCGTTACAAATTTTGTTTTCATTTCTGTTATTTTATTAACAAAGAGTTAAGATTTTAATTAGGTAGATAGTATAGATATATTAAGTACCTACATCATTTAGTCTGTTGTTTTTTGTTTAAACTTAAAAGACACTGTGAAAATATATTTATATAATTTTCATTCATTATATATCTACACATTATTTATATTGATATATTTTCAGGTCACCGGTTGTAATTCGATATTATTACTTCAACTATTCCATTTTGCAATAATTTAATAGAAGCGTGTAAACAGCTATGAACAGCAAGAATAACACTCGACAATATTATCTTACTGCACTAGCAAAAATGTCAAATAACTCGAAAACCAGAAAAGAGTAGATACCTATACGACTTATTAAATATAAATGACTAGACAATTAAAAAATGTTAAAATATACTGGGTATACTGACGCCCTGAAAGTATACCCTGGATCATATTTACACTTGCAGAAAATTTTTATTCATAATCTTGACAACCAGCATCGCTTAAAATTTCACAAGAACTGACGAGTTTTCGAAAAAAACGTTAATAAAATTTTTGAGATTGCAAAACCTTATACTTACCAGTATTTTGTGAAGAAATGTTTTTATTAACATTTTTGGTTGCCTCCACGGGATGTACCTAATAAACTTTTTTTTCTCAAAAACCACATAAACCAGAAAAACTTATATGGGTAAATCAACTAATTATCCTAAATCTTTTAACAGCAAAAATACGGGATGTTACATTTAAAAAAATGTACCTATGTTTTGTTCGTAACTTTTTTGAGCCACCCTATAGATGTCAAAATAATTTTAAAATGTGCCCGTCGTCGACTTTGATAACATCCAATATTAAAATGTTTATGAAATTATTTAGTTTGACCACAATAATCCTCCACCTCATCCTCCTTTGACCACCCTGTATATGATACCACCAAATAATATCTGGAACACTTGTCAATAATAATAAATTAATATAATAATTAAATTATTATTTTATTTTCATCCTATACCCGTAATTGTCTACCTGCTGCAATAAAAACTCGGGAACATTGTTACAAAAAACATTCCAATGCGTACGATAAAAGTTGAATTGAGGTAGGTTCTGTTGCACTGGTTATATACTGCATCTCACTCTCAGACTTCTTTTTCTGGCATGCGTCAGTTGAAAGTTTAGAAAGTTTACACGGTCTTACAATTATTTCAATAAAAAAAGGATCGTGGTGCCTTGTAGTGATAGGTATATTTTACTATTCTAGATATTCTAGGATCAGTACTATCTAAAGTACTTCCTAGGTTTTCTGTAAAACGTCAATTACAATAGTTTTCAAATTAACCTATGACATAAATTTTACAAAAAGTCTCATTTTGTATCTACAAAAGTAAATCATACATTTTTTTCGGATCCGCAAATATCGAAGAATTCTTTCAGGCACATTATTAAAAAACGTTTCCTTTACCTAACGCAAGAGTTAACCTAATTTATGAAACAAATTTGTTTCATCCACAATAACTTACGCAATTTTACATACTTTAATAATTCACAATAAATTATTTATATCGCCCAAGAATGAAATATAATAGTCACTTGTATTATTACAATTGTTTCAAGAACACGCATTTTTTGGGACACTATATATAAAGGTAAAAATATTTACTATACAGTTATCTGTATCTTAGTTTACGAACACAGTGCTATACGATGGTAGCGCCATCTTCGAGGGAAGTGCCAAACTAAGAATTTAGCCAGGAATGGTTCAAAATGACAGACAAATTGTCTCTAACCAACGTCTAACGTCAAATGAAAACTTTGAAAATAGTTTTTGGAAAATCGGAATAATTCTAGACAGTAGTATTTTCAGAATTTGCTTCATGTTATGTAACTTAGGTAATGACATCTTTTCTACGCGATCCATGACAAAAAGTGTAAAAATGTATACCCGATAAAAAAACTTATATCTTATTTTCAGAACGAATGTTTGCTCTGAAACTTTGTCATTACCTCTTCCACACCTTTACCTTTACCTACAAACTAATTTTTATCACCCCAATGTCATTGTTACGATGAAAACTATTTTTAAAAATAGGTCTGCAGTCTCAAATATTCCGAATCCCCCTCTTAATAATACTCATCAAGATCGACCACCAAGTGTTCGTTCAACAGTGAGTAAAATTATTAGTAAATACAGAGAATATGGTCACGCTCGTGATTTACCAAGAACAGGTCGTACCAAGATTGGTGAAAATACTCAACTTGACGTTTTATTATTAGTTCAAGAAAATCCCCATGTTTGTAGCCGCCAAGTTGCCGCAACCATGGACATAAGTAAAAGTTCTGTTCGCAGGGTTTTACTTAAACATATATATCATCCGTACAAGGTAACACTGGTTCATCAGCTTTCAGAAGACGATTTTGATCGTAGAGTACAATTTTGTGAAATCATGCAGGAACGTTGCAATAACAATACCATCTCAGTAAAAAATATTATTTTTTCTGATGAGGCCACTTTTTGTCTTAATGGGTCCGTCAACAGACAAAATTTCCGCTATTGGGCAACACAGAACCCACGGTGGATGTAGGAATCCCACACGCAATTCCCTAGAAAAGTTAATGTTTGGGCGGGAATAGTAAAAAACAGAATTTTGGGACCATATTTTTTTGATGGAAATTTAAATGGGGAAAGATATTTGGAATTCCTAAGAATGGAGTTATACCCGACTTTAATTGGTTTATTTTCAAATGCGAATGATCCAAATTCAATTGATGACCAGATATGGTTTCAGCAAGATGGTGCTCCACCTCACTATGCTCTTCCTATTCGTACTTACCTAAAAGTGAAGTTTTTCCTAATAGGTGGATAGGTCGACGTGGTGCAATAGAGTGGCCTGCTCTCTCCCCAGACCTGACCCCACTCGATTATTTTTTATGGGGCCACGTTAAAGGTCTAGTGTATGAGAGTAGGCCAGAAAATATTGATGAATTAAAAAACAGAATTCAGCAAGTAATAGAATTCCGCCTGATTTTATCAATAATGTTCAAAATGAATTCATCTCTCGTGTAGCTCATTGTCAGGCAGTCAATGGACAACAATTTGAGCATTTGATTTAATTGTAATATTATTGTAAGTAACCTAATTTTTGATATTTTGTTTCAATAAATTGCATTGCATATATATATCGAAAAATTTTTTCTGTAACCCTATAAAGGTTTTTTTTCTGTAAAGTTTTAGTGAAAGATACGTAAAAAAATGTGTTTTTCATGAATTCCGAATAAAAAATTGGGGTTGCCATTTAAAAAAAAAATTTTTTTTGCGCCTCAGTGATACGTCACTGTACAAATAAATCAATACCTCAAAAATACAGAAAAGTAGAATAAAAAATTGACGTGTCTGAGCGTTTTTGCAAAAAAACAATATTTTGAAAGTTATTTGGGGCGTGCCAGAGTTTTGAACCTGACTGTATACAGGGTGTCCACCTAGTGCGCGTAAGTCCAATATCTGGGTTAATAAAAGAGATAACTTAATTTTTTTTCTACAGGGTTGTCTAATATCCCGAGCTGCACAAAATGAAAATACATTTACATATTCAGGGTGTTCAGTTTTTCCTGGACAGGTACCAACTTCACTTTTTTAAATGGAAACCTATATTTTTTATGGCATTATCGAATTCTACGTAAAAAATTAGTGGGACTTTGTGTATAACACTGCTATTGAAATATTGATAGTTTTCGAGATATTTGACTTTTAATTTTTTTTTCTTATGTTTCGTCACTTCTAATAGTTGACATAATTATGGTTGTATGACAGCTAGAAATTATTTTTTTTCAGAAACTGTAGAGTGAAGATGGCTCTTTCGAAAAACGTATCAAAAGTTGACCTGCGATATACAGGGGGCAACAGAAATCGTGCCAAACCTGATGGTTTAAAATTTAAAAAATCTCGACTTTTTCAAATGGAACACCCTGTGTTTTATGATTTCATTAGATGCCTTTCTGTAGACTCTACAATTTTATAATAGTTTTCCCTATACCTAAGTTGCGTAGTTTTTGCAAAAAACCCACTTTTATGAAAAATACCCGATTTGCGCACGTTCCTTTCTCGGGAAAAACGCAGTGAGCGTCTGTCACGCAATAAAATTTGTGACAATCAGTTTACATGTCATTTCTTCTTTTACTGAATATTCACGTACGAGTTTAGAGTAAGTACTAAGCGTGCATACAATGAACTATTCAAAAGAAGAATTAGTGAAAATGGTTTATGCCTTAGGAGAAGCTCATGGAAATTGTTTGCTAGCAGCACGTATTTACAAAGCAAATAATCCAGATTTACAGAGATTTCCACGTGCTGACTGTTTTGAAAATGTGAAAGAAAGATTTGAAAGAACAGCAAATGCGAATTATGAGAAAACTACCAGGAGACATGACGGTAACAATGACGATATTCAGTTTAATGTTGTGGCGTCTGCTGTTGAAAATCCAAATATTAGTGTCAGGAAAATCAGTAATAATCTTGGAGTTTCAAAAGCTTGACAAACAAGATACTGAAGAAGAATAATTTTCATCCGTATCATATTAAAAACCATCAAGCACTGTTACCTCAAGATCACCTAAACCGCCTGCAATTTTGCCACTGGGCATTGGATAAAATTCAGGAAAGTCCAAACTTTTTTATGAATGTCTTGTTTACTGACGAATCAACATTTTCAAACACATGCTTACCCAATCGTCGCAACTTTCATCACTACGCTGACAATAATCCAAGATTATTGAGGGTACTAGATAATCAGCATCGTTTCAAAGTGAACGTGTGGGCTGGAATTTGTGGAGAACATATTGTTGGGCCGTACTTTTTTGAAGGCAATTTAAATGCCAATGTGTATTTGCATTTTTTGCAAAACGAACTTCCCCTTCTACAGCTACAGAATATGCCCGCTGATTATTTGGTTCAACAATGGTTTCAGCATGATGGTGCCCCTCCACATTCCACTTTGGCGGTACTGTGATTATTTTATTGTTGTAGTACTTTTCCTATTATCTATTCATATTTCAGATTAGAGAACACCTAAACCATGTATATCCAAATAAGTGGTTAGGTCGTGGTGGTCCAGTTCCTTGGCCTGCACGTTCGCCTGATTTAAATATTCTGGACGTTTTCTTGTTGGGTTATATCAAGGAGCGAGTATACGAAGTACCACCAACGGATATGCAAGACTTGAAAGAAAAGATCCAAAATGAGTTTCTAACCATAACGCCCGAAATGTTAAGAAATGTTCACATTCATTTTCGTCGTAGATTAATGCTTTGTGTTGAAAACAACGGTGGACATTTTGAGCATTTACTTTAGGTTAGCTTGCTTGTATGAGTATTGCGTATTCTTTTTTCAATACTCTATGTATATTCATCCATTTCACTATTAATTTTTCTAACTACGGTAACACCGTTTGGTTTTCAATATGATACGTATGAAACTTCTTCTTCAATATCTTATTTGTCGAGCTTTTGAAAACTCCAAGATTTCTACTGATTTTCTGATACTAATATTTTTGGATTTTCAACAGCAGAAACCACAACATTAAACTAAATGTTATCGTTGTTACTCCCATGTCTCCTGGTAGTTTTCTCATAATTCCCATTTGCTGTTCTTTCAAATCTTTCTTTCACATTTTCAAAACAGTCAGCACGTGGGAATCTCTATAAATACGTGCTGCTAGCAAATAATTCCCATGAACTTCTTCTAAAGCATACGCCAGTTTTGCTAATTCTTAATTACATGTAGAGCTTTTATGATTTTTTACTTTTATTTACAAATAAATGGTAACTTTCCATAAAGACTTGTTTATTAAACTGAAATTATCTAAATTTTTTAGTTATTTTTATTTTAAGAAGTGTAAACTAATACATTTTATAAAAATAAATAGCCTTACAATATTTTTTTCCGTCAAAGGAGTGCGCAAATCGGGTATTTTTCATAAAAGTGGGTTTTTTGCAAAAACTACGCAACTTAGGTATAGGGAAAGCTATTATAAAATTGTAGAGTCTACAGAAAGGCATCTAATGAAATCATAAAACACAGGGTGTTCCATTTGAAAAAGTCGAGATTTTTTAAATTTTAAACCATCAGGTTTGGCACGATTTCTGTTGCCCCCTGTATATCGCAGGTCAACTTTTGATACGTTTTTCGAAAGAGCCATCTTCACTCTACAGTTTCTGAAAAAAAAATAATTTCTAGCTGTCATACAACCATAATTATGTCAACTATTAGAAGTGACGAAACATAAGAAAAAAAAATTAAAAGTCAAATATCTCGAAAACTATCAATATTTCAATAGCAGTGTTATGCACAAAGTCCCACTAATTTTTTACGTAGAATTCGATAATGCCATAAAAAATATAGGTTTATATTTAAAAAAATGAAGTTGGTACCTGTCCAGGAAAAACTGAACACCCTGAATATATAAATATATTTTCATTTTGTGCAGCTCGGGATATTAGACAACCCTGTTGAAAAAAAAATTAAGTTATCTCTTTTATTAACCCAGATATTGGACTTACGCGCACTAGGTGGACACCCTGTATGTATTTAGTGTGGTATTAAATGTTTGTGACTTTATATATTGCTTTTCGGTTTTTCATGTTATATAATCAATTCTAATTTGGTAATTGAGCTATATAGATCTTCACATCTACTCTACTCTCGAGTATAATAATAATAATAGTAATAATAATATGTAGGTATTTCTCTCATTATCATTTCGTACGAATAGCTTAACTTAAGTTTGCACATTTTGTAATTAATGTACTGTTACTTGTGTTTTGATTAAGTGTAGATCACTATTCGAAATCCACTATAGATTATGACGCGCATACATCAATATATTTAAATTTTAGCATACTCAATAAAATGGGTAAATTGTAATGTTAACTACAAGGTTAAATTTATTTGATCTAATATAGTTCCCTACAAGTTTATATCTAAAAATACAACACTACCTACTAACTGCCACCAACAGATTTTAAAATGTTTTTACTATTATAGATATGCAGGTATATAATAGTTATTTATTGTATAAGTGTTTTAGATAACATTTTATCCACGCAAGAATTTTCTTAAGTGGATAAAATGTATCCAAAAAACGCATACAATATAACGTTTTATCCACAATCACCACATTAATTAAATGGAATTATTTGAAATTGAATTAAAAAAAATTCGTATTCATAAAATGAAACGTGGAAGGGTGTCATAGTTACAGGTTGCTATGGTTATATTTTTTTATTATTTCACTAGTGGAATAGAGTTACTTTATTCCACTATTGGATAATAGGTTACTTTATATGCTTTATAAGTGTGGATAAAACTCCTATTATAATGTGATTGTGGATAAAAACATTAACTTACCATCACATTCTTGGAAAATAATACATTTGTCCAGTGTGTTGTATAGTCTGTAACTTAAGGCTCACAATTTGTCTATATTTTATACAAGTTGTGTTTTAAACATTAAACAACATTCAGCAACTTTGTCTACATGCTTCATTGTAAACTCTCACTAATACATCTGGTCGTGACATTTGGTAGACGTAACTGTTACCTCTAGAGAACACTATAGTTTGAAGCCATACCACTGGACAGCACCTGCTGCCATTTATGGTCAACTTGATAACTGTGTACATTCGTAGTTGGTTGCCATCATCGATGCAGAATAAGCATAATAATAACATAATGTAGAAAAAAACCTGTCATAACCTGATAATAGTTATTTATGTATCAAGGGAATTATAAGGGCCTTAATTACCGATGGCCGGCCCGAGGGACAGCAATTGCCTGAGGTTATTAAGGCTCATTAATTCCCGTGGTACATAGATAATTTTATTTCTGACCGATTTCAATAAAATATTGTTCATTTTTAAAACGGAAAAAATGTACCAATTTATTACCTTCCCGGTATATTTGAATCAGGTACCATTGATTATAAGAGTTTTGTTGTTGCTAGGTTGTTGCTATGTTACTTGTTTATAAACAGAACTTTGTTATCAAGCTGTGTTTGCGTTAAAAACGTGTTTTCTACCCCAAATATAATGGAGCAGATTTTGAAAAAAGCTGAAAAAGCAAGAGAATAATTATTTCCATCGAAAAGTGAAGCCGTATGCCAAAAAGAATACAAGATATATCTGGAGTGGCTGACACGGAATAATGTTATGCCAAAAGATGCCACTGAAACTGTATTACTGGCATATTTTCAAGAATTGGTAAGGAATATTCTATGTTTTTCGGTAGATTTGGTAGTAATTGTGTTTATTCGTTGCAGTCAGAAACGTATAGTCCGAATTCTTTATGGACTAAATGGTCAATGCTAAAATCGAAGGTGATTATACATGAGAAACGAGATATCACCAAGTTCAATGAACTAGAGGCTTTTTTGAAACGGAAGAGTAAGAGTTATAAGCCGAAAAAGTCTGCTGTTTTATCTCCTAATGATGTTATCAGATTTCTAAAGAACGCTCCTAATGAAATTCATTTATTGCATAAGGTAATTTTTTCTTATTTTCCTTTTTGTGTGTATTTATTTCCTTTTTTTGTTTTAGGTTGTTTTGATTATGGGTTATTTTAGAGGATGCAGAAGTCAGGAACTTTTGAATATGAAGATATCGGATATAGAGGACCGGGATTCCGTTATGGTAGTGAACGTACCGGAAAGTAAAACTGGTGTATCGAAGAAATTTACAATTGTGGATGAAAAAGAGTTCTCCGCTTTGCCTTTATTAAGACTTTATATGTCTTTGCGTCCTAAAGGTATTGAACGATTTTTTTTGAGCTTTCGACAAAATAAATGTACATCTCAGCCAATTGGAAAAAACATGTTTGGGAAAATCCCCAGGAAAATCGCAATGTATTTAGGATTGCCAAACCCATCTTCCTATACGGGACATTGCCTTCGTCGCACTTCTGCTACTGCTCTAGATAATGCAGGAGCAACTATGACTAACTTAAAAAGACACGGAGGTTGGAAAAGTTCCACGGTGGCGGAGGGGTATCTGGAGGATAGCATCGAATTGAGAAATAAAACGGCGCGTATGTTGTCTACTTTGCCATTAGAAGATGCAGGTACCTCGACTGTAGTGAACAGAAGCTCCAGCCATACAAAAAAAAAAGAAATTGTTTCCAGTGGAGGTAGTAATTTTCAGGGAACATTTCAAAATTGTACATTTATTATTTGTAATGACGCGAATAAATAAAATATGGTTCAGTTTTCATTTCATAAATATATACAAATATATGTATATTAGCATTTTTTATTTTATTTTTACTTGTGAAAGGTAGAGGGAATTATAGAATCTATAATGTCCCAAGGGAGTTATGACCCTCTTTATTGATAGTGTAACTATGACGATATAAGCTTATAATATCCCGGTCAGAAATAAAAGAATAAAGAAACTGTCCGAAAAATCTGAAAAGTCCGAAACTATGCATTAGGTTTGCGGATAGTAAAACGCCCACCAGAGGATTTACATGCTTTTCAGGAGTTATAATGGTCTCGAGGTAAATCACGAATTTTTGGCCAGTCGATATATTGAAAAATATTTGAACTACGATGTTGAATTTTGGTTGTTTGAAAGAGTCCAATGCGTTGGATTTTACACACAGGCGATATAAAAATGAAGACAATTATGTTTGTCTTGTTAACACGTTGACTTACTTTGAATTATTTATTACTTCCAAAATTGCACTTTTCAGTTCTTCCTTCTCTATATATGGTTGTCTCCCAATAGTTACAGCAATACCTTTATTCCTCATTAACCTAGCATTTTGTTGCTGGTCAGCAAAGAATGGAATTGCAACACAAGGCACTTCGTTGTGTATTGTCTCCTCTATTGATTGCATTCCTCCTTGAGTTACGAATACTTTTATGTTTGGATGAGCTGGAATATTAAATTATGAATTACTTTGATTCATGGCAGAATCAATAGTCACTATGCCTTTTGCAATAAAGTATATTTTAACATTAGTAGTGGTGAGAAATAGACCAGTGTGCCCTCTTTGCGCCTTTTTGGGTGCTTTTGAGCTGAAATATCTAATAATGCATTACGTTAATTCATGCCAGAATCAATGGGCACTTTGCTTTTTGCGGTAAATTATATTTTAACATAGTTTTTATTAGAAGAACAATATTTAAGAATGACTAAATACTTACATGTATCATCTGGTATGATACCATATTATTAAAAGATACCATATTATCAAAAGCAAACGCATAAAATTTAAATTATTACTAAAGTGCACAAGAATTATACAATGCTTATCAACAGAGAAATATATCCTGTATTTAATAACACTACGCTACGTCATTCATAGAGTAGTTTCTGTCTTTTGACTACATTAATAAAACTAATCCTGTATATACCTGTTAAATATATGTGTGTACAGCATGATTATAAAATTAAAAAAAAACTACTCACCAAGTACGCTTATTTGGGGTGCCCATTTTATTAGCTTCACATTGTCTGGTTTCCGGGATATATCATTTTCTTCTGCTTCAAATTTCCACAAAACTTTGTATGGTAATTCCCCTAAAGCTTCAACAATCGCATTTAGAGATTCCTCTTGAAGATCTTTACTTTTAACGTTACTTCCTAGACTGAAGTAGATAAAACCGTTAATTGCGCTGTCTAAGAACTGTTGTAGATCCTACAACCATCAGTGAATATATTTATTCTCTAAAAATCAATGTGGATGGTGGTCCAAAATATTACAACCATCCACATTCTAGGGAGGGAGGGGTATTCGAGGGAGACCGCCCTATTCTAATTTGTAAAAACATACAGTGTGTCTGTTCCACGGTTGTACTTCCCAAGGCATCGGAGAGGCGGTGGAATCTTAAGTTTGGAGTTTGGACACAGCAGAATAGTACTGGATGGAGCCTGCAAGGTGATCAGGAGTTCGGATCCGCTACTATGACTTGTCCAAGTCCAAGACCTTGAAAATACAGGGGTCAGAGCATTTCTATTTAAGGCAGCACGAAGAGCAGCTGATGAATTCGGTCTCATCTTCAACGCGAACGGAGGAACCCAGACCCTGTCACCGAGTAGGGACCCGTTCAGTTGAAAGCCCAAGTTAAAGTTGCAGAAGGCCGCAATCTTCTGCAGCTGCATAAGGATAAATCATTGCACGTGGTCTTCTATAAGAGCCTTGAAGACCACGGCTTATCCGAGAGGTTGACCTTTGCTTTTTTAAGGCCTGTGGAGTTTAAGTCGGAGACCGTGGAATTCATAATGGCTTACCAGGATGATGTATTTACCACCCTCTTCTATCGAAACTGTGTCATGAGTATAGAGGTCTCTGATGTCAACTGCCGGGCCTGCCATAGGGCGCCGGAGATAATTATGCATCTGCTCTCCGCTAGCCCGCATATGCAGCCTCAGCGTATATCCATAGACATAATGCGCCTTTACGAGTGGTTTACTACTTTCTACGGCACTCGTAGGAGATAGACGAAACACCAGTTCTGCCATACTCTCCGGGGGATATTGAATCCGTTGTGGGGAATGGAAAGTGCCGAATTTATTGGAACTACTGATTTCCCACTCTCAGGTTGATTCGAGCTAATAAGCCTGATGTAGCCCTCCTAGACCACCAGCTCAAGACAATGTTTGTCATCGAGTTCTCGGCTCCTACCGAGACCAACATTGTCTTGAAAAAGGAGAAGAAACGGAGGAAATATCGAGACCTTCCCTTCGAACTTCCATAAATAATATACTGCGAAACTTGTGGTACTGATTATAGGAGCCCTCGGTGGAGCAAGAGATACACTGCTGTTAGAAGTGAAGATTAAACTGGCATGACGAGCTACTGTTAACCACCAGCGGCCGACCCTGAGAATCAGAACCAGGGAACCGGTTGATTGGATTTCAACAAAATAAAAAAATATATAAATGCTCCGACCCTTGCATTTTCATGGTCTTGGACCATGCAGAGGAGGGAATCCGAACTCCTGATTATCTTGCAGGCTCTATCCAATACTAGCCTGTTGTGCAAACACTCCAAACTCAAGAGTCCACGGCCTCCCCGATGTCAACGGTGGAATGGACAACCTAGGATGCAAACTCCTCTTAAGATGCATCATTTTGTATATTCCTATGTCGACTTAACACAGGAACATAGGACACGAGAGGAGCTGCGACAACTCGACATAGTCGAGTTGTCGCAGCTCCTCTCTTGACTTTAAACTTGACCCTACATTTAATTATTATTACTTACTATTATTACTCAATTTATTTCTGACCCATCATGCATATGATAAAAAAAGATAGATATCCTTTTTTCATAAATTAATAATTTGAAAATATCCTTGATATATAAATTGATTTTCGAATTACATGTATATTGAAACAACTCACGCGCTACGGTTATTTTCAGTACTTACGTTTGGCAGAGGACTGGTGCGAATAGATCTTAAACCACCAATATTAATTGTATTGGGACCGGTAGCTCTAATATCATGTAGAACTGGAATCATGCTAAGAAACAGCATATCGACATTATTTAATAATGCATTTATCGTTGAACTGCTGTTAAAGAATCTACGCAGAAGTTGATCCTTCTCAGGGTAACTTATATAATAATAGAATAAAGACGAATACAAAGAATATATCGTACTTAACACTCTTTCCTTAAAGTTTAGAGGAGCACACCAAATTGATCCAACATCTGGATATAAAACTGGATGGGCAGTGTTTCCCATTTTGAAGTAAATATATGTGAAGGCATCCAAAGAGCTGATTAAAATTACGGGGCAATTGTATATTTCCAAAAAACCCAGAAACTCTGGATATAATAATTCAAGGAAAATTACATCGAAGTGATTCTTCTCGTGATGTATCAACTCCTGAATTTGCGGATATGACAGTTGTGCTTCAGATATATTATATGTTAAGTCATGAAGCCAAGTATGTATATTCCACATGCTTGTACTTTTTTCAGCAGCCTTGCCCACATTCCGGAATAATTTGTAGGCCCAACTCACATCTATTTCTGTCAAATTTGTTAGAGATTCGTTTCCTTGTGGATTTGCCGTAACTACAGTCACCTTGTGACCCCTTAACGACAATTGTCTCCAAAAATCTAAGTAAGCAACTTGATGGCTGTAGGCTGGAGTTGGAACAATTGCCAGAATGTGAGCAGAAGATACGAACGACGCAAAATTTAAAACTAGAATTGTATACTTTCGATACATTTTGAATACTGACAATATAAATAATTTAACTACTAACGAACAGGCAATAAATTTTAGATATTTATATCCTTCTACTGATAAGATATGTCACATTATTTTGGCAATAAATAGTTTAATAGTTATTTATGCATCAAGGCCGTTAACTGCAGTTTACCGGTCGATAATAACTTGATTGAAGTCTCAGACGCAAATGTACGACTTCCAAGAAACTCTAGGAGATTGTTTGTGTTATTTGTGAATTTCTCTGATTGAATTTCTTAGCCAAAACGGTAAAGAATATTCGCTGCCTGAGGAGTAATTATTATGCTTTGTCGCACAAAGGCAGAGGCAGGCACTGTTGTGCAATGGTAAATTTCAAAGTACAGTGTTATCGTAGATGGTATTCAGCTTCCATGGGCGGAACCAGGAAACCAGGCCTAATCATCTGGAGATATGGAGGACTATACAAAACTTCTTTTCTCGAGTGACTTCTCCCACCAAAACCCGTTTGT
Source organism: Pogonocherus hispidulus (assembly GCA_963924545.1). NCBI lineage: Eukaryota > Metazoa > Arthropoda > Insecta > Coleoptera > Cerambycidae > Pogonocherus > Pogonocherus hispidulus. Next base: position 40,767,482 of record OZ004698.1, on the reverse strand, counting down.
TCTTGTAATATACAATTGGCTTATAGTATGTTATATATTGGCTTATATAGTATATATATATATATATTGGCTTTAGTATGTTTATTGATTAAAATTTAAATTGAATTAAATAACAATTTAAAAAAATGCTCATAATAAGTACCAAGAACATTAAAGTACTGCTGTGAAAACATTTACAATATCTTAAACAAATTTTGGGAGAAAAGAGCCTGTTAAATGGTGATTGGTCTATTTTGTATAGAGTATCAAAAAATAACATTCCCAATCAGTTTCTGCTAAAAATTTTTATTATAAAATTCAATATGTAAGTCTTTTTATTTGCAGTCAATACTAATTTTCATTTTTAAAATTGATATGATAATACTGTTATATTATTTGCAAATATTTATGTTATAAATATTCAGGAAAGGAAAGTCATAATATTAAAACGTTTTCAATAAAAATACCTCTTATTTTTTTTTCTAAAAACAAAACAAATTTGTAAATGTTCTATTTGTTATTGTAAACTAGAAATTAGTACTTGCTGTTTTGTAGGTGGGAACTCTCTAAATACAGAATTTACAGATCAATTACTGAATTTACGGCCAGATTAGGTCTGAAACACGTCGATTTTTATTTTTAATTGTTCATCCAACAACACCGTCTCATCTCCTGCTTTATTTAATTTGGACATGTTAACTTTAATTTGTTTGGCGTCACAGATAATATTTTGATATAGTAAGCCTTGTATATATATTATATTTAAATGGATCCTTTTCCCACAAGTATGTTGATTCTAATTCAAATTCTAATTCATTATTCTTGTGGAAACATTAATTCAAGAAATATACGTAAATTAGCTTTATCCTTTATTATGAATTCATTTTATGTTTCATTATAACTTCATATTATCTTTGTACTTCCTTATTTACTTTTGTACTTTTAGATTTAAGTTAAGGACTTTCAGTATACTTGTAAGTCTAAGTATCTTTTATTCATAATTTATATGACATTTTTATAAGAATTTATAGAATTTCATTATGTAAGTTAGAAAGAGAAGTATTTGTCTATATCCCACATATTATAGACTGTTTACTTTTGACTTTAAAATTAACTCTATTGCCCTAGTCTTATTTTCATCATTTTAATTCAACATGTATTTACAACCAAATTTCCACTCATTCTATAAAAGTCAGAATAAAACTCAATTTATTTTATTGTAACTTTTTATTAACTAAACTCGATTTTTGTGAAAATCTGGCTACCAGCAGCTTATAGATCTTCTTAAGCAAAACAATGAGTATTGCTAATGGGACCACTATTATTGAAACAAGAAAGCCAACGACATCTAAAAGATAATACTGATAAAATGGTAAGTCTGCCGCAGGATTCCTTAAATGTTTTGCTCCTTTATTCCTGATAACGTACTCCGTCCACCATACTGCTTTCTCCAAACCAGTCATGGGCGTATCTAGTGACAGTCGTCTAATTCGACTCACAGCATTTTTGTATCTAAAAATTAAGACGACATTAATAACACTAATGTAGTTTTCCACATAACACCAAAACACTGTTCTGCAGTCGACCCGCGTTTCACCAGCCAAGTTGGCATCATCTGAAGATGATTAAAACTTAGAAATTTTTGGACTTATAACTTGTTACTTACAACGTATTTCGTTTTGGTGTTATGTGGAAAGCTACGCCAGTGTTATCTTCAACCCCTTTCAAAACGACATTATTAAGTTTTGTTAAGAAGTATCTCATTTTCATAGATGTGATGGAAGCAAGAATTTCTAAATAAGTTAATAACATGTCACTTCTTATTGAATGTTTCGATTGATAAGCATGATGATTCACTAATAGGTTTCAAGACTTAATAAGATCAAAGGTCGAAACATTATTGTAGTTGGGTATGTATATTTCATTAAGTAGGTACTGATACAACATGTGCATCACATGTGTTTACATGTTTTTGTGAAAGAATAAATGTAAAACAATTATAAAGACAAAACGATTAATAACTATAAAAACTATTAAAAATATTAATTAAAGAGAAGAAAAATATATCTTATTATACATCGTTGGAATCAGAAACAGTAGCTCATTGAAGGTATCAATAAATATACAGGGTGTTCCGTTTATGTACAGAGCAGCCCTAGTTGGTTTACACTTTTATAAATATAAAAAAAATGGGTATAGCTTCCAATATTATTACCACTATTACGCACCACTCTTTTATATTGGAACCCATTACTTGATGAAAATAAAAAGAAGGTGACATGTTCCTCCATTTATTACTTTGACTTGTTAGGTAGGTACTATTTGCATTTATTTAATTTAAACAGAAGTTTCGAACTTCAAAAAGTTAAAGTACTACTAATCAGTTTTAAATCATTTTTATAGGATCTCCTTGTTACACAATATTAACATTTTAATCTTACTATTTGAAGATAAGCTGAAGAAAACTATCATGCGCGAGCGACGCCTGTTTATATAAACAAATCAATTAGATCTAATAAGTACCTATATTTCGTAAAGGTTACCAAAAGTTTTCGGAAAATGATAATTCAGTATAAATATAGCTAAAAACAATGTACCTACACAATTAAGATACCTATACTAACTAGTTTACTTCAACTGCTAACTGTATTCTTTCGAGATACACTTTGTATTAGTTCAAAATAGAGTTAAAAAGATGAAGCTCAGTAACACTGACGTAGTTTTCCGCATAACACCAAAAAACTATACTATACTCGACGCGCGTTTCCCCAACCAAATTAGCACCATCTGGAGATGATTAAAACTCAGTTAAGTTCAGCTCAGACTGGTATTAATCATCTCCAGATGATGGCAACTTGGTTGGCGAAACACGCGTCGAGTGCAGTATAGTGTTTTGGTGTTATGTGGAAAACTACATCAGTGTTATCTTCACACCAAAGGATCCAACCCCTTTCAAGAAGCACAGTAAGTAAAAGCATTCCATATGAATGTACAGACTTGAAAAATATATGAATCCAGAATTTTACAAAGTTGTACGTACTCTTTGGTAAAACCGTTGCACCTTTTGGTGGAAAATTTAGGTATTAGCAGTTTGAAAATACCTATTACGCTCTATTGAAATGACCTGTGCATATTTTACTATTTTACTCACCAGCAACATTTGTTTACATTTATTTTATATTTGACTTACTTTGGATTATTTATTACTTCTAAAATTGCATTTTTTAATTCTTCCTTGTCGATAAACGGGTGCCTTCCAATAGTCACAGCAATACCTTTATTCCTCATTAACCTAGCATTTTGCTGCTGGTCACCGAAGAATGGAATTACGACACATGGCACTTCGTTGTGTATTGACTCCTCCATTGACTGCAGCCCTCCTTGAGTTACGAATACTTTTATGTTAGGATGAGCTGAAATATATTATATTCAGTTTAATTCATGAAAGACAAGTTTAAATCGACGTTAGAACCGTCATAATTAAATATATGTATAATAAGAACAAAATTAAAGAAAATCGACGGGTCTTAGTGATTTTAAAAAATTGGCTATTTATAAAATAACGAATTTGTCCGCTACATTACGGAAGCTGCCTTATTAAGTACGAATGAATGTCAAATACGTTTTATAACTTATTCTACAAATTGTTATTGAATGTATAATTTTCCAAATGCACAATAAAAAAATAAATTTTTAGTTACTTAAATTTACTTTATAAGGTAAAACTCATAGCGTCTATATTTAATAATAAGAGGTGTCAAAAATAGAGTACAAAAGTAATGTATTATTAACAAAACTTTCTTTTAGTTTTGGCTTAAGAGTCCATTCACTAGGTCGAAATAAGCCCTAACGGCGAACCAGTGCTGGGGCTTCCGCCTAGTTATGTAGCAAGGTCCATTGGAAACTGGATCAAGGTAAGATCAAAGGAAGAATGGTCAAACGTGACTGGGCTGCGACAAGCCAGGCTCTTAATTGAAGGGCCTTGGTCGAACGCAACTCAATCAATACTTGCGCTAAGTCGTAACAGCATAAGGATTGTCACAGGACTGTTGACAGGTCACGGACATCTTAACAAGCACCTTAACACTATCGGTCTTAGTGACACTAGAAGGTGCAGGTTTTGCGGACACGATGACGAGGACTCCATTCACATCCTCTGTCGCTGTGCCTGCCTCATGGTCAAGAGACACAAACACCTGGGCGCAGCATTTCTTCTGCCTCAGGACATTAGGGAGCTTCCCCTACAACGGGTGTTGGCCTATGCGCACAGCACGGGTCTCTTCCAATAACTCCCAACTAGCGGCAGGCACAATGGGTCGAAAGACCTGAGTGCTGCGGGTAACCGCGCCGCCTATCAACAACAACAACAACAACAAGCCCTAACGGCTCTTTCACACTATCAGGTCTCGCCTGTCAGGTACCGGATCTGATATAAATCTGAAGTATGATTATACAGTGCGAACGCCGGCTGTGGAACGCTCTGAATAAAAAAATCCCTGGGGGTCTATGTCAAAAATGCTCGGACACGTCAACCTCAGTTTTTGAATGCGCATCTTCTCATGTAGTTGAAATTTGTTTTTACCCCCACCCCTTTTGTGCAATGACGTCATCGACTTTTTTTTAAATAGCAACCCCAATTTTCTTTTACGGATTCTGATTCTATTCGAAATTCTGGTACCAGCAATATTAAATTTAATGTCATATTCATCTGTTAAGTTAGCTGCATTATTACTTTTCATAAAAAATACAGCTTTGTAACAATCTAAGAAAAAACATCTTAGGGGGCCGTGGAAATTTTACTAATTTATGTCAAATAAAACAAAATAAGCTAAACTGACAGCAAAGTGTTAAGATACTTTATTGACAGTTTGTTGTAGAGTCGATTTGGCAGAGCTAATTGTTGTTATTTTAGTAGGTACTCATTGTTACTTTATATTATTTACTTCCCCCTATTATTTGCGTTTGTGAAAAATGGTTCGTTACTTAACAGAAAAACAACGAATTGAAATTTTGATTATGAGAGGTTGTGGAGATAACCAGCGTACACAAGAAGAAGTCTGCGTTTTATTTAATATTAAATATCCCGATGATAACCCCATAGTGCGCTCCACAGTAAGTAAAATTGAAAGAAAGTTTTCCGAAAGAGGTCATGTTAGAAGCGACTCAAGGCACCATCAAAACGTTTCCGAAGAAATACAACTGAATATGCTAGTGGAGTTGCAAGAAAATCCGCATAGTTCTACTCGAGTGTTGGCTGCTAATAATGGAATCAGTCAAACATCAGTTGTAAAATATTTGAAAAAACATAAGTGGCATCCGTACAAAGTTACATTAGTTCATGAGCTGAATGAAGACGATTATGACCGAAGGATTGAATTTTGTGATAGCATTATGGAGAGGTGCAATGCCGATGCAGATTTAGCCAACCGAATTATTTTCTCAGATGAGGCTACATTTTGCCTTAACGGCACGGTTAATAGACAAAATTGTCGCTATTGGGCAGCTGAAAATCCACACTGGATGATGGAGGCCCGTACCCAATATCCACAAAAGTTGAATGTGTGGGCTGGCATTGTTGGTAACAGAATTCTAGGACCTTATTTCATTGAGGGAACACTAACGGGTGACAAATATTTGGAACTACTTAGAGATCATCTCGTCCCAGCTCTAGCTATACTCTATCCGAATCGCAATGACGCTGATATTCCCGATAATGCTTTGTGGTTCCAGCAAGATGGAGCACCTCCGCATTATAGCGTTATGGTTCGAGATTATCTAAATAATACCTTTCCTGAGCGTTGGATTGGACGACGGGGAACAATAGAATGGCCAGCTAGGTCACCAGATCTTACGCCCTTGGACTATTTTTTGTGGGGCTACCTTAAGAGTAAAGTCTATTTTAATAGGCCAAATTCAATCGAAACTTTAAAAGAAAGAATTCGACATGAAATCCGGGCAATTACACCAGCGATGTTACACAATGTTAGGCAGGAATTTATTCATCGACTTGCATTTTGCCAAGCGACAAATGGGGCTCAATTTGAACATTTAGTTTGATATTTGAATATTTTTAGTTTTTTGCCTTCTGTCATTCAATAAAATATAATCTCCACGGCCTCTTGAGATGTTTTTTATTAATTTGTTACAAATCTGTATTTCTAATGAAAAGTGATAATGTACCACCTAACTTAACAGATGAATATGACATTAAATTTAATATTGCTGGTACCAGAATTTCGAATAGAATCAGAATCCGTAAAAGAAAATTGGGGTTGCTATTTAAAAAAAAGTCGATGACGTCATTGCACAAAAGGGGTGGGGGTAAAAACAAATTTCAACTACATGAGAAGATGCGCATTCAAAAACTGAGGTTGACGTGTCCGAGCATTTTTGACATAGACCCCCAGGGATTTTTTTATTCAGAGCGTTCCACAGCCGGCGTTCGCACTGTATATCAGGTTTGCATCGGGTTTTGTTGCACTTGTTGCATTGTTGTAGGTTGCATTTTGTTGCACGCGCTCTGAAAACCTGACGAAAACTACCGGACAGTGTGAAATCATTCGTTTACATGTGTCTTCCACCACCCTTGCGTCCGGTATCAGGTCACCTGACGTTGTAGTCGAGATGTCAGGTTGAAATCAGGAGCTGGACCTGAACCTGACAATGTGAACACTTCCGTTGAAACCAATAGTCCACTACTTCTCAGGTTTGTATCAGATCCGGTACCTGACAGGCGAGACCTGATAGTGTGAAAGAGCCGTAAATCGGCGTTAGTCTCGTGTCTAATTATAAAAAAACTATAAAAGATAGCGACTTTTAGTAAAAAAGTATTGAAAGATAAGACTTTAATCTAAGTCCCTATACAGTAGTAATTTTTGGTATTTATTTTTATTTTTAAAATTCCAGGCAAACAATCTTGTACTAAAATAACGTATTTTCAAAAATTATTTTCTCTAAAATACATGTATTAAACAAAAATTTGCTACTATAGGGATCTAGTTTATCTTTTGATCTTTCCGGTGATATCATGATACAACTACACAGATATGCCAATGCGCATAGTGATGTCAGTTACGAGGAAAAACAATTGATAAACACAAAAATAATTATATCACTGCCCTTAAGAATTTTCGCATCGCATCGCCATTTTTCCCTCACGAAATGACGTCATCGCAGAACAAACGAAAGTTATGAGCATATCTGTGTAGTTGTATCATGGGTGATATATAATTTATAACATTAAAAAGAAATTTTGTTGCAATTATAAGACAAATCCGGTACCCTTGCAATGAGGGCTAACTTTGTTTCCATGTGCCTTTCTGCTTCGGCTTTACGTGCACCTCCGAAATCTTAATAATTCGATAGTTGGAATATATAAGTCTCCACCCATCGGCCACCCATTCTCTCAATCCGATCCAACATTCATGCCTGTCAAATCTACAGAGAATGGACCCTTAATATACATATTAGCATTTAACATGTATAAGAGTCATAAATATATTTTTTTGTGCAAATTATGCTTTCTTACTATTTAGAGTAACTATTTATTTTACTAACTTTTTCTAAATAGCCCCGTCGACCTCTTCATGTAAATTTTCCAGGAACAGTATTCTTAGTTTTTAACAGGTTTAAACCTTAAATGGGAAACGTAAAATCTGACAGAGTACTCTTCTAATCACTACCAAAATATTGTACTGCCCTCCGAGCGTGGTTCTCTAACAAAATTGACAATAATTTTACTAACACGTTACCCTTACGGCACACTATTCTATAATTGAGAACCATCATTATAGAGTGACTTACTGCTAGCATATGGATATGGAACCGTTTGATGGGTGAACTGGCTATCGCAATTGCTTCGGCACGTGTGGAAAGATAAGGTATAATTTTAAAAAACATAAAGATAAATACATTTTTTCTTTAAATAGGTAATTTAATTAAGTATTCGGAATAAATAACCTCGATATTAATCGTCAAACAGAAGTTGCCTACAAAAAACACGTTTTCTACGCCACATTACTCGAGAACTTGGTTATTGTCGACATGTACATAAGTGCGCACGCTAAAGTTTTCTACCTTTATGCTTCGATAGGCCTGTTCCTGCAACAATCACCAACTAGTCAGAAGGAGTGTGATTGGTTGAAAACAATTTGCTGACTAATTTGAAATGATTTGATTGGATATGACGGGTTTGTGATTCCTGCAGGAACAGAGCTGATATTAGCCGATTACATTGCTTATTTTTTAAATAAAATAATCATATTGCACCCCATATAGAGTCCTTGAAATTATAGTCTAGATCACTTTCTGTAGGGAACGGCACATGAAATTCCTTTAGGCAATAATGTTATCTGATATTTTATGCGGTGCGTATACAGGGTGAGTTTTTTTCGATGTTTAGTGTAAGGATCTGGGAAAGTATAAGAGATACAAAAAAGCTTAAATGAGGAAAGATGTGCAGTTTTATGATCCTTATTAAATGTTACTTTTATTTTTTGAAAAAACGTCATGGCTGACTAGATATTTGGAAAAATCCGAATTCGCCCAATTCCTTCAGATGAGTGTAGCTCCGTTGCTATTTATTTTACAAAAAAAAATTAAATTACAAAGTTTCATGTTTTAGCAGTGTTAATAAGACAGTGTGATCAAATTGCTCGTGAACACTTTTGTTTTCAAGTTATAACACAAACTTCAAGTTTTTAAATGTAAACCATAGTTTGCTATGAGCTAGAAAAGAATGTCTTTTTTTATGCTTTCCAACGATATAATATTTGGTATTGTTATTTTGAAAAATGGATGAACTCCAGCCGTTTTTAACTTTTCAATTGTTCGTTAACGTAGATGGCTGTGAAAATTATACCCAATCCAACGGATTAAATCAAAACCGATTGAAGTCGGCATCGCGTGAGCACCTCTGTATGTGTCAGAGCACCGGAGAAGTATGCGACTGGCATATTTTAAATAAAACAATAATAATAAGTAACAACCGGATTTATTTTCAGAAAGAATTTAAAATTATATTGATGGAAATCATTTGTGGTAAGTGAATGAAATACTTAACAAAGATGCAAAAATCATTGCATTGCAAAATAATTGTGAACAAATCATTACCTATTTATTTTAAGGATATTAACGAAATTGTTCAAAAAGCCCACCGTTATTATTAATGCACAAGATACATCTTTTTGAAACAGAATTTGAGGCTTTTCTCACAGAACGCCTATCAATATTGTCAAAAGCTTCCTGAACAGCTTCCATAAGATCCTCTAATGTCGCATAGGTTGTCCGATAAACGTTATCTTTTATTGTCCCCCACAAGAAAAAATCTAAAACTGAAAGATCATGGGACCGACGAGGCCATTCGACTGGTCCATTTCTTCCAATCCATGAATTGGGAAAAACTTCATTTAAATAAGTTCGCACAGGGAGATGATTATGTGGGGGTGAACCATCGTGCTGAAACCATTGAAGCATAGCACGATGCTCTAGGTTTAATTCATCTAACATATTCTCAAACTCGTTTTGCAGAAAGTGTAAGTAAACTGCACCAGTTAAAGTACCTTGGTAAAAATACGGTCCGAGTATTCTTGAACCAATAACACCACACCAAACCGAACCGAATAACCACATTAAATCCGAACTTAATTTGCGGCCTCCTTTGTACAACATGATTTGGATTTTCTTGCATCCAAAGGTGCTCATTGTGTCGGTTGAACATTCCACAATTTGTGAAACGGGTTTCGTCAGTCCACAGAATTTAAATTTAAATTGTTGATCAACCCTACACATATTTGTAAACCATGTACAAAATTCTAGACGCCTTTCAGAGTCACCATCGTGCAACGTCTGTGATACTGCAACTTGCCGTGTTCAAATTGAGGGATTTTGTGTAATACAAGCTAGTACATTTATTTCCGCAGCTTCGTTTATGTTGTTTTCTCTATTTTTGGGTTTACAGAAAGAACCATATTGTCCCAAATTGTCATACAGTCTTCTGAATGTAGGTAGACTAGGCTGTCGACGATCGAAATATTGTTTGAAGTATGGCTGTGCAGCTCGAACGCAGTTTTTATCACAACGAATATAATACTCAATAATATCACGCTTTTCCTCGTTTGAAAAATTAATTGTCTTTGGCAATTGAAACGACTTTTAAGAAAGAAAAATAACTGTCAAATAATGCTACAGTAACTAAATACGTTGTCAGTAAACATTTCGATTGTTTTCACAGCCATCTCGTTAACGAACAATTGAAAAGTTAAAAACGGCTGCAGTTCACCCATTTTTCAAAATAAGAATACCAAATATTATATTGTTGGAAAGCATAAAAAAATACATTTTTTTCTAGCTCATGGCAAACTATGGTTTACATTTAAAAAACTTGAAGTTTGTGTTATAACTTGAAAACAAAAGTGTTCACGAATAATTTGATCACACTGCCTTATTAACACTGCGAAAACATGAAACTTTGTAATTTAAATTTTTTTTGTAAAATAAATAGCAACGGAGCTACACGCATCTGAAGGAATTGGGCGAATTCGGATTTTTCCAAATATCTAGTCAGCCATGACGTTTTTTCAAAAAATAAAAGTAACATTTAGTAAGGATCATAAAACTGCACATCTTTCCTCATTTAAGCTTTTTTGTATCTCTTATACTTTCCCAAAACCCTACACTAAACATCGAAAAAAACTCACCCTGTATATACGCACCTCTATAATTTTGACCAAAGGTACAGGTCTGTTAATATAAAGAATATGCCCATCAATATCTATATCAATAAATTCGTAATTCGTACCCAAAAACTTATACCGGCTTACATATTTCTTTATATAGGAATTTAAGTCAAAAAGTTATCTAAGAGATAAATTGTTAATGAAATTATCAAATATTATGGTTCAATAAAGTTTTGTATTTCCTTGTTACCTATAATCCTAGATATGCAAAGGAATAACCTTATTATTTTTAAGATATGACGCAAACAATATTATTATATTGTAGATAATATGATACGATAGATTATAGGTTAGATAAGTGTATAGGATATTAGGGAAATTTTATTAATAAACATAAGTTATATACAAACTGACAATTTTGTTGTAAAGACAATAAGTTGAGGTCAAGATATGCTACTGTAATCAATGTTGGGCGGTGCATATTGCATGCAAAGTAGTTATTTGTGACCTATCTTAAAGATAATAAAGTTATTCCTTTGCATACCTACAATTTTAGGTACCGAAGAAATAAGTAGGGTATAAGTATTTGATAATTTTAATGTATCTCTTATTTGGCTTTTTTGGCTTAATTCCTATATAAAGAAAGATGTAAATAGTTAGGAAGCCAAGAAATAATATAAAAAATATACTATCAAAAACTACCCGAGTTATAGGACTCAAATATTATTAGGATAGATTATCCATTAGATGAATATGTAGGAAATTAGGAAAATTTTATTAAAAAAGATTAAGTTATCTACAAACTGACAATTTTTACATTGCAATTATTTTTATTTAATCAGTTCAATTGTCTTATATTTCTTGTAATTTTATGTAGTTTTAATTCGATAAATAATACAGGATCTGAAAATATTATCCTCACCTTAATTTCTTAAATATAATGCAAAATGTTTAATTTGAGAAATATACAATCATCAATGTACATCAGCAATTTATGTTTATCCACTCATATAAATAATTGGAACATGATATTGGAACATGTATATGTTACGACCCTGTAACCATGGTTATTAGTAAATCAATTGTAAATTTGATTTATTTTTTTACTAAAGATAGTTAATAATTAACTCATGCTGCAGATATTGAAAGAAATGTTTTTATATTCTCATAAATACACGATTATAAAACAAATAAAAACCACTCACCAAGTACGCTTATTTGTGGAGCCCATTTTATTAGCTTCACATTGTCCGGTTTTTGGGGTATATCACTTTCTTCTGCTTCAAATTTCCACAAAACTTTGTATGGTAATTCGCCTAAAGCTTCAACAATTGCGTTTAGAGATTCCTCTTGAAGGTCTTTACTTTTAACGTTACTTCCTAAACTGAAGTAGACAAAACCATGAGTGGCGCTATCTAAAAACTCCTGCAAATCCTACAAAAAATAAAATACCACCAATGAATTTATTTATTTTCACCAATCATAGAACTTCATTATAACAGGTAAAACTAAGAACAAGGCTCACCCTTATTTTAAAATATATCACAATCTAACTTCTATAATATATATAGGGTGGATTTTTTAAAGGGAACCACTATATCTGTTAATATTGAAATAACACTATAATACGTTCAACTTCTATATTTTATTTTTTAATAAATCTGATAGTATAATATGCAACATTTTCCATTGGTTCCAGTTTAACCTGAGATTAAATTATAACTCTAACCGAATATATTCGGTTAGAGTGTTTCCTTAGGAACAATTGATAAAGAGTTTGATGAGTCCATCTCGAATAAGAAAACTACCATGTGTTACACTTGTGACATGATCATTCTCGCTCTAACATATTGGCTTTACATCAGCTCTCGTAGACGATATATCTTTTAATATCACCGATAGGCCAATCAAACATTACATTACTGTTTTCCTAAGGAGGAGCTCTAACCGAATAAATGACAATATACAGAGTTTTAAATTTAAATTTTAAAATTTGATGTAAGGGCCGGTTAAATGGGAACTGAGATATAATTTTTACATACACTACAGATAGTTTAAAAAATCTAATTAAATATGTTCCATAGTATAGTATGTGTGTTTGTATAGTTCCAGAGACAATGTCCCAGTTTCTCGCTATAAAAGTAAAATGACATTTATAAAAAATTCGTTGAAACACAACCTTTCCGGGAGATCTAAATAGCGCGATAATATCATTTTGTTCTATTCTTCCATTCATTAAATAAGGTCCTCTTTTTCATTCCATCTTTGCAAAAAAGGCTCTGCGATATGTCATGCAATATTACCAAAATAATATTTAAACTTCCAAGCAAACACGAAATTATCCATAATTTAATTGAAAAGATATTCTCAATATTATTTTATAAACATATTATTGGTCCTGTTCTTTCAATAGGTACGCGATTTTTAAACGAAAAATAGTAGTCTGAGTGATTAAGCCGCTCTAAAGTAAGTCTATTGTGTAGGAGACTGCTTGATTGAAGCTTACTTATCACGAAACGAGATATAAATTAATATAATAAATAAATATTATTTTATTTTCATCCGGTACCCGAAATTTTTTGCATACTCCAATAAAAAATTCGGCAACATTGTTACCAAAAAATATTCCAGTGAGTACGATAAAAGTTGAATTGACGTAGTTTCTGTTACTACACTGGGCATATACTGCATCTTACTCTGGGGCTTCTTTTTCTGGCTTACGTCCCTAGATCTCGAGTTTGGGGTAACATTTATGAGCGAGAAAAATTTACACGATCACTGACTGATCACTGAAATACGTTATTTAAGTTTATAGTAAGGGATGTGTATCATCAGAAACAATATATCTAGATCAAATGTAGCATCCTTTTATAAGGGATATAGATATTGTACAATTGGAAAAAAAGATGAAGCAAGTATTGGCTTAACACGTTTGGTAAACAAACAAAAAAGAAATGAATAATTAATTAGTCAATTAAATTCTTATTTAAAAATACTAACCTAAATTAAAGTGTCACTAATAATATTTAGTTGATTATTAAGATCCATACATAAAATGTTTTCCAGAATTTTTTGGGATTAGCTTTAGAAGTTTGCATTCATAATAAACTGGCGGTCTTTAGGATATTTTATCTTCTTGTTATTATTTTACATTATTTTATCTTCCCTGGCAAATATTTGATGAATCGGAGACAATAAGTTATAGATAATGATAATTAGTAGGTACATACTCTATTTAAATTGTTTATATTTTGAAACAGACAAGATAGCATTTATCACCTCTAGGTAGTATAGCATAAAACTGTGTTTATATGTCTAGACTATTAATATGTCCTAGTCTAGTTGCTAATCAAGATCGACTAATCCGTGACTGGTAAACACTTTAATTATTATGTTTGCCTTCGTTTTATGTACATTTCGTCTGATTAATTGACCCTAATAATTGAGAAAATACAAATTTATGACTTCGTTCAGGTTTCCATAATACAGCGTGACACATATGCATGGAATACCCCTCTTTTCCACTTTATTATTTTAGACCCGTTTTTCAAATATGCCACGGCGGAGGGACTTACTAAAAGTCACTTGTTGGCATAAAAACGACCTTTTTGCTGATTCCAGTTTCAGCGGAAATAATACCAATTCCCGATTTGTATACAGAACGCCAAATATATTATTGTATTTTTGGTAACTATACGTCATTTTCTGAATAAATTTAATTAACTGAGCTCATTACATATCTGAGCTGTGGAACAAATTTTTTTAAAATTTACTTTACAATCGCCATGTATATTTTCCAAAAATACAGCAAGTCTCTCCCCTATAGATGAGAAAGAACTTATATTTTAATATGTCTGATTTAATAGAATAAAATATTTTCCAAATAGTTAGAAGTTTCCATTGACGATACTATTAATTGATACTTACTTTTGGCAGGGCCTTAATAGACATTGACCTTAAACCACCAATATTTATGGTACTGGGCCCAATGGCTCTCACACCTTGTATAACTGGATTCACGTTTACAAATAGCATATCAGCATTGTTCAATAATTCACTTACTGTTGAGGTACTATTAAAGAATCTATGTAGAAGTTTATCTCTCCTAGTATAACTTATATAATCATAGAATATTGACGTATATAAAGAATATACGGTACTTAACACCCTTTCCTTAAAAATCAGAGGAGCGTGCCAAGATGATCCTACCTCCGGATACAAAATTGGGTGAGCTGTGTTTCCCATTCTATGATGCATATTTGTGAAAGCGTCCATGGAACTGATGATAATTATGGGACACTTATAAATTTCTGCAAAACCCAGGTACTCAGGATAAAATGATTCTAGAAGAAGTACTTCAAAATGTTTCTCCCTGTGATGTATCAGCTCTTGAATTTTATGAGATGACAATTGTTCTTCAGAAATGTTGTACGACAAAACACTGAACCACTGATGGACATTCCATAAGCTCATAGACTTTTCAGCTTGCTGGCTTACATCGGCGAAGAACTTGTAGCTCCAACTCACGTCAATTTCTGTTAAATTTGTAAGTTGTTCGTTCTTCTGAGGGTCCGTCGTAATCACGGTCACTTTGTGTCCTCTTAGAGACAATTGATTCCATAAGTCGAAGAAATCAACTTGATGACTGTAAGATGGGGTTGGTATAATTGCCAAAATATCAGCAGAATAGGCGAAAGACGCAACATATAGCACTAGTAATGTACACTTGAAGATCATGTTAAATATTAACAAGATAGCCCGCCAGTTGTACTGGGTTGTTATACTGAGAGCTTACAGAGAACACTTAATATATCGAGAGATGAGACGATATAATAAATATCAATTTAGATAATTCACGAAACTCTTGAACTGCGATAGTCATGAGGAACAATCGCAGACATATGAAGAATGATAGACAATTTAATCTTATGATGACTTTGCATCATTGAAAATAAAGATGTAATTTACAACAATTTTGTTTTTAAACTTATACGGATATGTTGATTTAACTTTGCACTTAACACATAATTAAACCGACCTTGATAAAACTGAATTACGGTTAATTTTGTATATATACAGTGTGTCCCACTTTTAATGGCCCTCCCTCCGTATCCGAGCTATTATTTATCTGATTTCAACCAAATTTGGATCGGTATCAATGACCTTTATGTTATGTTTACTTGACCTAACTTTCGCCTTTGTTAATTTTGTCCAAATGACCAAAATGTATGTAAAATTTCTCGAATACATTGATATCATTGGAGAAGAAAATCGTCAAGAACGTGTATCAAAGCGTTATATACGTGATCCTTTGGAATTCTTTACCTAGGACGAATTTCGTCAACGCTGTAGATTCCAGAATGATACTGTTGCAGACTCTTTTACCTCTTGTTTTGGAAGGATTTCCAAACCAGACAGTCCTGGTTTACCCATAATTTTACAATTAACCTGTTTACGCTTTTATGCTACTTGTAATTTTCAGGATGTATATCTGGTGATTTGCGTAGTATTAGCCAGCCTACGCTGGCTATAAATATAATTATTAAAAAGGTATCAATATTAATAGCTGCACGTTTAGGTGATTTTGTTCGACTTCATTGAACATTTGTTCCATTTCATTGAACAACATTTTGCATACCAGTTAACTAACCTGCTCAATTATTTATTTTTTTGATACTTCATTACATACTTATTTCCTTCTGTGTACTAATTTTTTTCCTGTTATATTTTACTTTTCAATAAATGAAGATTTTTCATTCATCATGCTCAGATAGCTTGGAAAGAGTCCTGTGGGTCCTGCTTATCTTTATGCTTTATCTAACTCTTTATGCTTAGTTACTAAGCATAAAGAGTTTCCCTCTTTTTGAAACAATGTTTTTTATTTCAGTGTTCTTTCAAACAATTAATAAATAAAGTATATAGGAATAAAATAAGTGTACATTTCCAAAAATAAATACATTTTTTTTCAAAATTATTCTTTATTTAAAAGATGCATATAAGAAAATGTAAACAACGTATTGATTATTTTAATGTATTCACAATGTTAGTTAATAACTAACTCAAAAATTAATTAGTAATTCTTTTCACCGAAAAAAATTATTTCATCTAACCTGTCTTATTGAGTTTATATATTTATACAAAGTTGTCTATATCTGACAACTGTAATGTGTTCATAATGTTAATCAATTATTAATTATTCAAAAAGTGTTTAAGCTATTTTTGCAGCTTAAGAAAACTACATAATCTAATGTAATATTGTCAAGCGCAGTGGTATGTCGATGGTCGATAGATAGTCAATGTCGATGCTCAGATCTTGATTTAAAGCAGCATCTTCAACATCACGAGTAGCCCAGCATTGTTCTTTTGGGGAGAGAGCGAGCATACTGTGACGCAGTGCTTTAGCTTCCATGCATTTTTTGTAGTCTCATTTTTTATTGCAATAAGTTCCTAAGTTTTCTTGGTGGTCGACTCAGAGGAGTTCATTAACGAGGTGAGCCAAAAAAGCCTTTTCTCTGCAGGAATAAGCTGCAGATTCTATTTCCGTTCATCTAAGAGTTTATGTAAGCACTGTTAAAGTGTATTTCACCAAATTTATATTAAATATTTTAAATTATTATTAAACAGAGGAAAATACGGCTACATACCTTAAAGTAATAAAATAAAACACTTTTTGAACAAAACAAATAGATTTTCTATTAACAATATTGACAGCTATTATATATATGATAGCTGACATCCGTTATATGATTTATAATTGATAGCTATGTCTGCCGCAAAATTTAAAACCCTAATCAGCCTCATACGAGAATGCCCGTAGTAGGATCTATAAAACACAATGCCATCTTGATATCCTTTCAAATAAGGCAGACTTAGGTGAGCAAGTGCTCAAGCTTGAGCTGAGTTTCGTTAATAAATATGGGTCCTAATATCTCTCCTATAGATGAGAAATAACTTATAGTATTAATATATCTGACTTAATAGAATAAAATCTTTTCCAAATAGTAGAACATATATTTGGCGCTACTACCAATAAATACTTACTTTTGGCAGAGGCTTGGCAGGCATGGACCTTAAACCACCAATATTAATTGTACTGGGACCAATGGCTCTCACACCTTGTATAACTGGATTCACGTTTACAAATAGCATATCAGCATTGTTCAATAATTCGCTTACTGTTGAGTTACTCTTAAAGAATCTATGTAGAAGTTTATCTCTCCTAGTATAACTTATATAATCATAGAATATTGACGTATATAAAGAATATACTGTACTCAACACTCTTTCCTTAAAAATCAGAGGAGGGTGCCAAGGTGACCCTACCTCTGGATACAAAATTGGGTGAGCGGTGTTTCCCATCCTATGATGCATATTTGTGAAAGCGTCGAAGGAACTGATGATAATTATGGGACACTTATAAATTTCTGCAAAACCCAAGTACTCAGGATACAATGATTCTAGAAGAAGTACTTCAAAATGTTTCTCCCTGTGATGTATCAGCTCTTGAATTTTATGAGATGACAATTGTTCTTCAGAAATGTTGTACGACAAAACATTGAACCACTGATGGACATTCCATAAGCTCATGGACTTTTCAGCTTGCTGGCTTATATCAGCGAAGAACTTGTAGCTCCCACTCACGTCAATTTCTGTTAAATTTGTAAGTTGTTCGTTCTTCTGTGGGTCCGTCGTAATCACGGTCACTTTGTGTCCTCTTAAAGACAGTTGATTCCATAAGTCAAAGAAATCAACTTGATGACTGTAAGATGGGGTTGGCACAATTGCCAAAATATCAGCAGAATAGCCGAAAGAAGCAACATATAGCACTAGTAATGTACACTTGAAGATCATGTTAAACGCTAGCAAGATAGCCCGCCAGTTGTAAATACTGAGAGCTTATAAAAACATTTAATATATCGAGAGTCTAATGATATAATAATTATCAATTTAGATAATTCACGAAACTCTTGAACTGCGATAGACATGAGCAGACGCATTAAGAATGATAACAATTTAATCTTCTAATGACTTTGCACAATTGAAAATAAAGTTGTAATTTAAAGCAATTTTATTTTTAGACTTCTACAAATCTGTTGATTTAACGTTAGCATCCACATAATTAATCCGACCTTGGTAGAACTGAACTACGGTTAATTTTGTATATATACAGTGTGTCCCACTTTTAATGGCCCTCCCTCCGTAACTCAGTTATTATTTATCTGATTTTAACCAAATTTGGATCCGTAGCAATGACCTTTATGTATGTTTTACAAAAATACAACTAGGCCCATATTAATAGTCGGTACTCAAGGTGTTCTCATTGCTTAAGGTCGAGGATGGCCTTCTATAAGGTTTGATCTAATGCTACCTTGAGTACGCGAGTGTAACCTAACTTTTACTTGACGTAACTTTCGCGCTTGTCAATTTTGTGCAAACGACCAAGATGTATGAAGAGTTTCTCGAATACATTGATATCATTGGAGAAGAAAATCGTCAAGAATCTGTACCAAAGTGTTATATACGTGATATAGAAAATCCTATAGAATTCTTTAACGAGGACGAATTTCGTCAACGCTATCGATTCCACAATGATAGTGTTGCAGACACTCTTTTACCTCTTGTTTTAGAAGGACTACAAAACCAGACAGTCGTGGTTTACCCATACCTCCAATTTGACAATTAACCTGTTTACGCTTCTAAGCAACTTTTAATTTTCAGGTTGTATATCTGATAATTTGCGTAGTATTAACCCAGCTTACAGTAAGTATAATTATTAAAGAGGTATCCATATTAATAGCTGAAAGTTTAGGTGATTTTGTTCGATTTCATTGAACATTTGTTCGATTTCATTGAAGATTTGTTCCATTTCATTGAACAACATTTTGCATACCAGTTAACTAACCTGCTCAATTTTTATTTATTTTAATATTTCATATTGTGTATTGTGTGATTTTGTGTACTAATTTTTTTCCTGTTACATTTTACCTTTCAATAAATGAGGGTTTTTCACTCATCATGCTTAGATAGCTGGGAAAGAGTCCTGTGATTACTAAGCATAAGGAGATTCCCTCTTTTTGAGGCAATGTTTTTTATTTCACAGTGTTCGTTCAAACGATAAATACCTTATTATAAAATAAGTATACACCAAAAATAAATACATCTTATTTCAAAATTATTCTTTATCCAAAAGATGCATTTAATAAATCTAACCTGCCTTATTGATTGATTTATACATCTATACAAAGTTGTCTACATCTGACAACTGTAATGTGTTCATAATGTTAATCAATTATTAAATATTCAAAAAGTGAAGAAGCTATTCTTTCCAGCTTAATAAAATTACATACATCTAATGTAATACTGTCAAGCAGTGGTATATTAAAAAACCTATCTATCCCAAAAATAGTCGATTCTCAGTTCTAGACGTGGGGCAGCAGCTTCAACATCATACGAGTAGTTCAGCACTGTTTTTTTGGAGGGGAGGGCGAGCATGCTGTGACGCAGTGCTGTAGTCTAGATCTTGCATCTTCTGTAGTCTCATTTTCTATTGCGATAAGTTCCGATGCCTTCGGTTTTTCACTAATTGCAGCACCTTCTGTCCTTTATTTTCCACAATGTTATGTTCTTTAACGAGCTGAGCCAAAAGATCTTTAGACTCTTTTCTCTGCAGGAATAAGGTGCAGATTCCATTTCCGTTCATCTAAGAATTTACGTAAGCATTGTTAAAATGTATTTCACCAAATTAATATTACATATTGTAAATTATTATTAAACAGAGAGGGTAATATGGCTACATACCTTGAAGTAATAAAATAAAACACTTTTTGAACAGAACAAAACAAATAACTAATTCTAATAATAAGATTGACAACTATTATATATATATATGACAGCTGACATCCGTTATATGATTGAGAATTGATAGCTATGTCTGCCGTAAAATTTAAAATCCCTAACTAATCAGGCTTGAGATCAGCCTCATACGAGAACTCCCGAAGTACGGTTTATGAAACACAATGAGATCTTGAGGTCAACTTTCAAATAGGGTAGACTTAGGTGAACAAGTGCTCAAGCTTGAGCTGAGTTTCGTTTATAAATACGGGCCCTAGTCAGGCCTTTCTCCTATAGATGAGAAATAACTTATAGTATTAATATATCTGGTCTAGGCCCAGTCTTTCCACCTCCCATTAAGTTCCAAATAACTATTTGGCAGATTAGATTGTGAAAACTCCAATACTGCAACATCACATTCTAATCTGCCAAATAGTTATCTGCAACTTTATGGGAGGTGAAAAGACTGGGCCTTAAATAGAATAAGATATTTTAGAAATAGTAGAACATAGATTTGGCGATACTATTAATTAATACTTACTTTTGGCAGAGGCTTGACAGGCATGGATCTTAAACCACCAATATTAATTGTACTGGGACCGATGGATCTCACACCTTGTATGAGTGGATTCACGTTTACAAACAGCATATCAACGTTGTTCAATAATTCACTTATTGTTGAAGTACTGTTAAAGAATCGATGCAGTAGTTTATCCCTCCGAGTATAACTTATATAATCATAGAATAGTGACGTATATAAAGAATATACAGTGCTTAACACCCTTTCCTTAAAAATCAGAGGAGCGTGCCAAAGTGACCCTATGTTTGGATACAAAATTGGGTGAGCGGTGTTTCCCATCCTATGATGCATATTTGTGAAAGCGTCCATGGAACTGATGATAATTATAGGACACTTATAAATTTCTGCAAAACCCAAGTACTCAGGATAGAATGATTCTAGAAGAAGTACTTTAAAATGTTTCTCCCTGTGATGTATCAGCTCTTGAATTTTATGAGATGACAATTGTTCTTCAGAAATCTTGTACCATAAAACATTGAACCACTGATGGACATTCCATAAGTTCATGGACTTTTCAGCTTGCTGGCTTACGTCGGCGTAGAACTTGTAGCTCGCACTCACGTCAATTTCTGTTAAATTTGTAAGTTGTTCGTTCTTCTGCGGGTCCGTCGTAATCACGGTCACTTTGTGTCCTCTTAGAGACAGTTGATTCCATAAGTCGATGAAATCAACTTGATGACTGTAAGATGGGGTTGGCACAACTGCCAAAATATCAGCAGAATAAGCGAAAGACGCAACATATAGCACTAGTAATGTACACTTGAAGAGCATATTAAACACTAGTAAGATAGCCCGCTATTTGTAAATACTGAGAGGAGCTTAAAGAGAACATTTAATATATCGAGAGACTGATGATATAATAATTATTATCAATTTAGATAATTTACAAAACTCTTGAACTGCGATAGACATGAGGAACAATCGCAGATTATAATGACTTATAATGACTTATAATGACTTTGCATAATTCAAAATAAAGTTGTAATTGTGTATAAAGTTGTGAAGTTGTAAGACCCATGCTTGACCGACATAATGCTACCTTGAGTACGCGATTGTAACCTAACTTTTACTTGACGTAACTTTCGCCCTTGTTAATTTTGTGCAGACGACCAAAATGTATGTAGAATTTCTCGAATACAATCATATCGTTGAAGAAGAAAATCGTCAAGAACATGTACCAAATGTACCAAAGCGCGTGATATCGAAGACGAATTTCGTCAACGCTATCGATTCCACAATGATATACTATTGCAGACACTCTTTTACCTCTTGTTTTGGAAATATTTCCAAAACAGAGTCTTGGTTTGGGGGGGGGGGGGGGCATACCACCAATTTTACAATTAACCTGTTTACGCTTTTATGCAACTTTTAATTTTCAGGTTGAATATCTGGTGATGTGCATAGTATTAGCCAAACAACAATATGTATAATTATTAAAAAGGTATCGATATTAATAGCTGAACGTTTAGGTGATTTTGTTCGATTTCATTGGACAACATTTTGCATACTAGTTAACTAACCTGCTCAATTTTTATTTACTTTAATATTTCATTACATATTTCCTTTTGTGTACAATTTTTTTTCCTGTTACATTTTACTTTTCAGTAAATGAGGGTTTTTCATTCATCATGTTCAGATAGCTTGGAAAGAGTGCTGCGGTTACTAAGCACAAATAGTTTCCCTCTTTTTAAACCATCGTAATTTTTATTTCACAGTGTTCTTTCAAACATTAATTATCTTGTAATAAAATAAGTAAACATCTCCAAAAATAAATACAGTTTATTTCAAAAGTATTCTTTATTCAAAAGATGCATATAATAAAATTTAGACATAGTATTGATGACTTTAACGTATTCACAATGTTAGTTAATAACTAACTCAAAAATTAATTAGTAATTCTTTTCACCGAAAAAAAATATATCATCTAACCTGTCTTATTGAGTTTAATATATTTATACAAAGTTGTCTACATCTGACAACTGTAATGTGTTCATAATGTTAATCAATTATTAATTATTCATAAAGTTAATAAGCTATTCTTTGCAGCTTAAGAAAATTACATAATCTGATGTAATATTGTCAAGCAGTGGTATATTAAAAAAGCTATCTATCCCAAGGATAGTCGATGCTCAGATCTAGATTTGGGGCACCATCTTCAACATCATACGAGTAGTCCAGCAGAGTACTGTTTTTTGGGGTGGGTGAGAGCGTGGATGCTGTGATGCAGTGCTATTGTAGCCTTACATTTTCTGTAGTCTCAGTTTCTATTGCAATAAGTTCCGAGGCCTTCGGTTTTCCACTTATTGTAGCACCTTCTGCCCTTTATTTTCCACAATGTTGTGGTCTTTAACGAGCTGAGGCAAAGGAACTTTTATCAGCAGGTATAAACTGCAGATACCATTTCCGTTCGTCTAAGAATTTACGTAAGCACTGCTAAAATGTATTTCACCAAATTAATATTAAATATTGTAAATTATTATTAAACAGATAGGATAATACGGCTACATACCTTGAACTACTAAAATAAAACACTTTTTGAACAAAACAAATAGATTTTGTAATAGCAATATTGCCAGCTATTATATATATGACATCTGACATCCGTTATATGATGAGAATTGATGTCTGCCGCAAAATTTAAAATCACTAACTTCTCAGATTTGAGATCAGCCTCATACTAGAATGCCCGAAGTATGATCTATAAAACACCGTCTTGAGGTCGACTTCCAAATAAAGCAGACTTAGGTGAGCAAGTGCTCAAGCTTGAGCTGAGTTTCGTTTATAAATACGGGCCCTAGTCTTTCTCGTATAGATGAGAAATAACTTATAGTGTTAATATATCTGACTTAATAAAATAAAATCTTTTCCAAATAGTAGAACATAGATTTGGGGCTACTACCAATAAATACTTACTTTTGGTAGAGGCTTGACAGGCATGGACCTTAAACCACCAATATTAATTGTACTGGGACCGATGGATCTCACACCTTGTATAAGTGGATTCACGTTTACAAACACCATATCAACGTTGTTCAATAATTCACTTATTGTTGAAGTACTGCTAAAGAATCTATGAAGAAGTTTATCCCTCCGAGTATAACTTATATAATCATAGAATAGTCGAGTATATAAAGAATATACGGTGCTTAACACTCTTCCCTTAAAAATCAACGGAGCGTGCCAAGGTGACCCTATTTCTGGATACAAAATTGGATGAGCGGTGTTTCCCATTCTATGATGAATAGTTGTTAAAGCGTCCATGGAGTTGATGATAATTATGGGACACTTATAAATTTCTGCAAAACCCAAATACTCGGGATAAAATGATTCTAGAAGAAGTACTTCAAAATGTTTCTCCCTGTGATGTATCAGCTCTTGAATTTTATGAGACGACAATTGTGTTTCAGAAATGTTGTACCACAAAATATTGAACCACTGATGAAGATTCCATGAGTTTATGAACTTTTCGATGTGAGTGCTTTTGTCGGTGGTGAACTTGTAGCTCGCACTCACGTCAATTTCTGTTAAATTTGTAAGTTGTTCGTTTTTCTGTGGGTCCGTCGTAATGACGGTCACTTGGTGGCCTCTTAGAGAGAGTTGATTCCATAAATCGAAGAAATCAACTTGATGACTGTAAGATGGGGTTGGCACAATTGCCAAAATATGAGCAGAGTAAACGAAAGACGCGGCATATAACACTGGTGATATACACTTCAAGAGCATATTAAACACTTGCAAAGAACCGCTGGTGGTAAATGCTGAGCGTTTTATCTAATATATCGAAAGTCTGTTAATTATCAACTTATAAAGAATTCACAAAACTCTGGTACTGCCATAGATAATTGGTCGTAGGTCGGTAGATCGACCGTAGATAGATAGGGAATGATAAAGAGTTTAATATTTCGTAGAATTTTAAAAGCTATCGTTTTAACCTACTTATTTTCAATTGCAGTCATTATGTCATATCTTTTAGTCATTAGTCATATCTCTTATTTTTAAAATTAACATAGGTATATTTAATTAATGTGACCTTGACACGAAACTGAACAACGATTCATTATGTATGTAATATGCAATCATAAAGTAATGCATAATTTTCAGAAACAATGAAAACATGTTTTATAAAATATTGCTCGGACCCGTTGATTTTTTTTCGTTTTTTGTCACCTTTTGCGTGTACTCAACTTTATACACGGTCTTGAAGGGGGTTGGAACCTTTGGTGTGAAGCTGACTAGTCGTATACCCTTTTCAAAACACCATGTATAATACTAACGTAGTTTTCCACACAACACCAAAACACTACAGTCCACTCACAGTGTCCAGTGTGTGTTTTGGTGTTGTGTGGAAAACTACGTCAGTGTTTTTATACACGGTGTTTTGAAAACGGTGTACGAAATAAAATTTTCATTTTTTTAATATAACACCTAGTTGCAGATTTGGACAGAGTTCTTCTTTACAAATACAGCGATATAAGTCTACCGGTTTGATAAGCATACCTATCTATAATGGTAAGGGTACTCAGCCAAAAGAAGATACCATTGGTGTTAAATCGTTATTTGGAAAATAAATAAAAATTTCATGATGACGGTGACAGTCTATGTCTAGTTTCCAAATGTCACTTTAAGACAAAATTTGTATTCTTTGTCGATTAATTAATAACAGTAAAATGGTGCGTTTGTTTGAAACACAGAAGATTGAACTTTTTATGATGTATGGCTATGGAGATCGCCAAAGAATAAAAGAGGAATCCACTTTGTTCAATGAAAAATAGTCGTATCAGCCCATAACTCAATGTGTTGTTTCAAGAACAGTACATACATTTTTGACAACTGGATCGGTTAAAGATTTTCCAAAACAGGGTGCTCAAGTATTCCTGAAGACGCTAAGTTAAACATCTTACTTGGAGTAGAAGAAAATGGTCATGTCAGTAGGTACTAGGCAACATGCAAGTGTTAATAAAGTTAGTAAGAGCTTGACATGGAAACTCTTAAGAAAAGAAAAATTTAAAACGTACAAAATTCAATTAGCTCAAGAATTAAATGTGGATGACCTTGATCGTAGATTACACTTCTGTAAAACATTTATTGAAATGTGTAATGCCACTCCACAATTATCAAGGCAAATTTTATTTAGTGATGAAGCATCCTTTTATCTGAATGGTACCGTAAATCGACAGAACTGCCGCTACTGAAGAGAGCAAAATCCACATTAGATTACAAAAGCCCACACCCAGAATCCACAGAAAGTAAATGTTTGGGCTGGTGTTTATCGTGAAACAGTAATAGGACCTTATATTTTTGATAGAAATTTAACAAGTAATCGGTATTTAGCATTTTTTCAAAATGAGCTAATTCCTGCGTTAGTACAGACGTATCCTATTGAAGAAAATCCTGTCACACCGGGACACGCAATGTGGTTTCAGCAGGACGGGACACCTCCTCATTATGCTCGAAGCGTGACCAATTATGTGGAAACTGTTTTCCAAGGAAGGTGGATTGGTAGATGAGGGGTAATAGAGTGGCCGGCGAGGTCGCCTGACTTGATTATTTCTTGTGGGGTTACTTTAAAAGTAAGGTGTATATAAATCCACCAGGTAATTTAGATGAACTGAAACGAAGAATTCACATAGAGATTAGGGCAATAAATCAGCAAGTTATTGGCAATGTATTAGATGAATTTGAATTTAAACTTGGTCATTGTCAGTTAGTGGATGGTAGTAGTTTTGAACATTTAATTTAAGTTATTTAATTATAATTTTGTTGACTATTTTCTTGTTTTGCTAGTGTTGAAACCCTTTTAACTGCAGCACCAGTAAAATAATTTTTATACCATTATTGCCAATTATAATTGCACAAGCGGTTTGTATTTTACCGGAAAAATTTGGATTGTTTAATCAGAAACTGTTGCCTAGCAATTGTACGAGAAAAACTGCCAACTATTAAAAACGCGACACCGAAGGTGGAGCGTTTTTAGGTTGACAGTTTTTCGAGTCAAATTGCTAAAGGAAACAGTTTAGAATTTAAACAATACAAATTTATCCGGTATCAATACAAACATCGAGTGTAATTCGGCAGGACAATTTAATGAATAAGAAATTTAGAGACATATGAATGCAAACTTTATTTATGAAACACTAAAAATAAACACATTTTTATTTGAGCATTACCGAATCGATTCATTGTTAGTGTTTAATAATTCAATAACTTGTTGACAGAAATGTCAAACTATTTATTTTGGCAACGGACACCGCGATAATTTATTAATAAATGAATAAGTGAAAAACACACTAGTGCATTTGACACTGTAAAACTTGCAGGTGACTTTTGTCACTGTCAAAGTGACAATTGCACTGTGGCATATGCGATTTTTTATATATAAATTAAATTGTCAATGTAATAAATAACTTAATTCATTTTATAATTTTATTCATTTCTTTTATTATTTGCTTAATAAAAAAATATAAACACTATCACGGGCTAATTTAACAAATTCTATGTCGCCGTATTGCTGTCCTTTATTTTTTTTTTTATACATTTATTTATTTTCCAAATAACAATTTAATATCCAATGGTATCTTCTTTTAGCTGTGTACCACTTACCATTACAGGCTTATCAATCCATATATCGCCCTATTTGTATGAAGAGCTCTATGAAAATATGCAAAAATATACTGGGTTTCCATTAAAAAAAAAGCTTTTATTTGGTACATCATTTTTATAACACCCTGTATAAAAAAGTTACATGCAAAAGGTCATAAAGAACGAAACAAAATGGACGGGTCTGAGTGATTTTTTATAAAACATTTGTTACTTTGTGTCTGAAAATTATGCATTACTTTATGGGCGCACTGTACATATAGTCTGTGTATATAGTCTGTATAATGGTCTGTTCTTTAATCATGGATATTTTCTATTTTCAAGAAGAAAGGCGTATTATGTATTTTATAGTGATCTTAGTAATACGGTTAGGTGTTCATTGAAGAAGTTCAGACACAACAATTCCGGTATTATTGCATCCATCCAGTTTGCCTAGATAATTAATTATTTTAAAAGTTAATCAAACACGATGAAGGTCACTTCAAAATAGTTCCTAGAGGAAAATACGTCAAACAAAATTGGTTAATATTGTCATTTAATTTTTTATTTCCTACTTATTTGCAGAACAGTATATGCTACGTATATGAGAATTAATAATTTAATATTATTAGTGTATCTTAACGAGTACTGTTATCACTATCTTAGCATCATTATCCACTTGTGTTAAATGTAGTAGATAAATAAAAATAGATTGGTCTTATCAATTCCTAAATGGTCCTCAATGTTCATAAATTCCTTTGATGTTCCTAAATGTATCAACCGAAGATCAGTAATGAATTATATTTTTATTTTAATTTGTGTAATTTTTTTCAATATTTGCAACCAAATATAGTCTCTCGTTATTTTATACTTTTTCTTTTTTCATTTTTTTTTGGTTTAAGTTTAAAAGATTCTGAATTGTTCTTCCTTTTGATAAAACAATTTTATTAAGCACAAGATATACATTAATGATCTTAAAAAATTTTGAAATTGCCTAATATGGAATAGCTTACCACTTGCATCTATTAGTCAGAAATAGTCGTACGTGACAGCATACATGTTTAAGTATCTATGTCCAAAATTATTTTGTCATTTATTTAAGGTACGCCACAGAGCCCGACAAATAATCCCCACATTCTAAAAGAGAAAAGTGAGGATGGGGCTATACATTTGTGATGGAGATAATGGAAAAATTCCTTAAAAAACATTTTCGTATCATTCAGCAAACCTTAAAACACAAAATCTTATTAATTCACTAGAAAATAGCTACACATATGAATAAAAAAGCACAAGACACTGATGAATTGAAAACTGAAAGAGTTTGTCGAAAAACTAATTTTTCCTGCATGAAATGATATCGACGTATTCTGGAATAACTTCAGGATACACCATTTTTTACCTATTTTTTCTTTATAATTTTATTATCGTCATAATTTTAAATATAACATTAATTAAACATCTATTAATAAAATACTAGGTGTTTAGATTTACAGACATTTTGTACTTAATTTGTTTGGATGTTTGTTGGAGAAGGAACAATGAAGGGAGAGGACAGAGGACTTCTTTCGAATATGTTTTTTTAAATATGTATTGTATTTAATATGTATTTAATTAAAAATATATCTCTAATTTTTATCTAATATGTAAACAGTTTATAATATTCATGTTGCGTAACATTATGTAATATGAACAAATCTCTTAATTGTTGATAAAGACAAATAAGATAATCAGTTTTTATTCCAATATTTCTTCTTTGTTTGTGGTTTTTGTCACCCACTATCAGGTAGTAATTCAATATAAGTATTATTAAATCACTATAATGAAGAAAATATTAATAACGGTACTAATTATGCTGAAAAGCGCTCGGTATTAGTATTACAAAATTGATGACATAGTGCCTAGTGCGCCGTTGCAAGATGTACTTTTTCCCCAGCCCTAGGGAAATTGTCTACAATCTTCAACACCGCCTCTGGGGGTGCCAGGAACAACCCCCCCCCCCCAAAGGAGAAGTGTTAACCCTCTAGGCCTTGAAATGAGGGAGATAGGCCCTTTTGTCCACTTTCCTGGACGTGACTACCGGCACTTATCGAATACCCCGGATCGAATACAACAGATTTCAAACCACCAATATTTATTGTAGTACGAGTAGAACCGAACGCTTGTATCACTGGATTTACACTAAGAAACACCAGATCAGCATTATTTTATAATTCGTTTATTGTTGAAAAACTTATGCAATAGTTTATCTCTTGCACGACAACACAACATCTTGCACACACCATAGACTGGTGTAGACTATATAAAGGATATACAGTACTTAACACTCTTTCCTCAAAGTTCAAAGGATGTGCCAAGGCGATCCTGTATTAGGATATAAAACGGGACATTTACGGTGGCATCCAAAGAGTTGATTAAAATTACAGGACAGATGAATATTTTCATAAACTCTAGCAGCTCGGAATATAATGATTTAAGAAGTGCAACGAACTGTCTCTTTGTATTATGTATCAACTGTTGAATTTGGTGATGTGATAGTTGGGCTAAGAATATATCATATGTTAGGTCAAGAAGTCAGAAGTGGAAATTCCATTTGTTCATAGTTTTTTCAGCGGCCTTGCTTACATCTTCAGCGGACTTATCAACTCGGACATTCTGAACATATTTCAGTCCAATGGGTTAGTTTTTTATTTCTTCATGGATACGTCGTAACCACAGTCATTTTGTGACCTATTACGGGTCACAATATCAGCACAGATCAGAAGACAAGCTACGTGTAATCTAGAATTATATACTCGAGAAACATTTCGAGTGCATCTTACACAATATTAACAAGTACTGTTGAGTCAATAGAACAATAATTGAAATGTTTAATAAGATACTTTAAACACCGCAAATGTCTGATGTATAAGATAAGATATAAATACACTAATTGAGGTGAAATTGTGAATACACTCAATTCTACACAGTAAAAAAAGACAAATGGTAAAATTACTAAATGGTAATCGTAATTTGCGGCAGTGTTATTTTTAACACGAATTTGGTAGTATAATAACTAAACTTTTAGAACTCATATTACACGAACGATATACCCGCCAAGTTTGTAGAAGTACTCATAAGTTGTAGTAAAATTTACAAAAAAGTGTGTTAAAAATGAATCAATTCGCCATAAATACGGAATAATTACACGATGAATAATTAACTATTACACATTACCTTGTAAAATCTACTGTGTTAAATTACTTTTAATGTAATGTAATAATACACCGATATGTCTAACACTGCCAAGTGTGGACTATATGTATACACACTGATGAGTGTTGATTCAGTGTTAAAATCAGTCGGATTTTTTTACTGTGTAATTGTGAATGCGGAGTTCAGTATTTCTATTTATTGGTGATGTCACAAGTATTTGTAATATGATATTTAGTATTAATATCAATCGATTAGTTTGAGGTATTTCGAAGGGTTCATTTGTCAAGGAAGAGGGTGGAAGAGGACGAATAGGTATATGTTAATGGATTTACGGTCATGGCAAAGTTCACAAACGATAAATGGAAAAATGAGAAAGTAGTCCTATTTGTGTTAGAAATTCAGCAAAAAGAAATTTAGTAGATGCGATTTCACTAATAATCTCAGTTGTTAATCAATGATTTCCTTGTGATGAGTTTATGTTTCCTAGCGGAGGAACCCTGTCTGTATGGTATGTTTGTTTTGCATTTACATGGATAATCATGGATTGGCTTAGTGTGTTTACTGTATTATGAAGTTTTATTTATCAATCTCAGTTTCTATGATAATCAGACAAAATAAAGACAAATTTAAATTATGTGAATACTCCAATAGTAACATATGAACCAAATGTCAAAGCATAAGCATACTGAATCTTTTCACACAGTTGAATAATGTATGACATTATCACACAGACAAAGTACATGGTTAATTAATTGTAAGTAACATCCGCTGTTAGAAAAGAACCGAATACATGGTTCATGTGTTATGTCCTGAATTTAGTGGCATTAGGTTTTTAATATTAATTCATAGAAATGTGCACGATTACGTGTAAGCAAAGATGTAAGGGCCCAACTATATACTGGGTTAGAAATAATTAAAAATTGAATTAGAATAAAATTTGTTACCAACTGAAGATGAAAGATGTCGAATAAGGTAAAGGGAGATCAAAAATAATGTCTGATATTCTCAAATGACAAATATTGGAATAATATATTTAGCTACACATTAGACATTATTAAGACAATTCCTGAAACATAATTAGCAGATAAACGTTGCTTAAAAAATATTATCTTGCAAAACGAGAGTTTTATAACTGCTCTTGTCGTCTATAAAATAATTTCCACAATTATTTAAGGACTATCAGAAACCATTATCGTGAAATATTAAAATTACTTATCTGTTCTACATAGTACGAATATATAAGAAAATACTTTACCATTATAACGAGTAAAACTTTAATTTCGGTATTAGTACAACTATCATATCAAACAAAGGTTATAAAAATACTCACTTTTGGCAGAGGTTTATCAGGTGTCTCTCTGAAACCACCAATATTTATTGTACTGGGCCCGATGGCCCTAATTCCTTGCATAATTGGATTCACATTCAGAAACAACATGTCAGCTCTATTTATTAGTTCTTTTGCTGTCGTAGTGGTATTAAAGAATCTACGTAGAAGATCGTCCTTCGAGGAATAAAATACATAATGAAGGTATAACGACGAATATAAAGAATATATGGCACTAAGTAGGCTATCTTTAAAACTGAGGGGAGCTTGCCAAGGCGTCCCTATATCTGGATATAAAACCGGATGGGCCATGTTCCCCAATTTGTAATGAGTGTTTGAAAAAACATCCGTGGAGCTGATTAAAATTATGGGGCAATTATGTTTTTCGGAAATACCCAAAAACTCAGGGAAAAATGCTTCAAGTAAAAGGACATCAAAACGTTCCTCTTTGTTATGTATCAAATCTTCAATTTTCTGAGACGACAGCTGTGCTTCAGATATAGTATACGCTAACTCAGTGAACCAAGGAAGCCACATGTTGGCACCTCTTTCAGCAATTTTGCTTATATCTGCCAAAAACTTATAACTCCATTTCATATCGATTTCAGTTAAGTTTGTTAGTTTCTCATTCTTCTGTGGATCCGTCGTGACCACGGTAACCTTGTGACCTCTAAGTGACAGTTGACTCCAAAGGTCGAAGAAAGCAATTTGGTGGCTGTACGATGGAGTTGGCACAATACCCAAAATATTGGCGCAGCACACGAAGGTAGCCGCATTTAACACTAAAATTGTATACTTGTAAAACATACTCACTACGAATGCTGACTACTACTGAGATTTGTAATGTACGTGTTGTTTATATATGATACTCTGATAAGATGAATTATATCAATCTGTTGAAAATGCCGATAAACTGAATACAGTGAACTGTCCATTAAAGGACACATCCGAACAATGGACACCTGTGTACGGATAATCTTTAAGGCGCGGTAAATAGTGTGTAAATAGGGATTTCTTTGCACCTCTCATCAACAGAGGTGGACAGTAAATTCTTTTTCAAATCTATTTCTAACGGACACATGTTTGGTTAATTTCGTCCTTCAATTTTAGTTTTATTTGCTTAAAACCATTTGCATGCTGTTCATATAAGGCTGTACACTACTGTACAGTCTGCCATTGAATTATCTTAATAGACATCGTATTTAATTTTAATGGTTTAGTACGATTGGACACTTTATTATTGTAGTTTTACTGAGCTAAAATTAATAGCAGGTACCGTGTAGAATCATTCGTTTTAAGACACAATAAATCATATTTTGAAAAATATAACTGCTTGTTTTGTTTTGTATTTATCTCCATACAATAGATACCTCTCATATACACAGGACACGTTATGTTGCACGGTGCTTGCCTACTGTAGCGAAGGTTCACTATACATCAAACCATATAGTCAAAATTACTTGAACCAAATAAAGCTAAAGTTTGATGGGGGCATTAAAACACTCAAGGGTGTAATTTTTTGAAAATATGTTTAACTATCTAAGAATAAAAGAAACATAAGAAAACAGATAGTTATTTCCTAATGAATTTCGTTCCCATTTCTAGCCCTACCGGGGGTCCAGGCCTGCGACCTGGGGTCGCCCTTCGGGTGACAAAAGCCTCTAGAATATTATTTTTAAGAAAATACATACGTAGTAAAGAAATTTGAGATAATCCCTTGTATATGAAATAATAAATTTAGAGACAGAAAGCTGAAATTTTTTATTTGGAATGATGATGCAATAATTACCAAACAATTTTTTTTAATATTATTATTATTATTATTATTATTATTAAAAAAAGTACTCTATTCTTGATGGTAAAACATTATTTTTTAAGTGCTGAAAGTATAATTAATTTTTTAGTAACCATTTTGTGAAACTGTTTTCTTGAGAAAAAAAAATAAATTCATAACTTGTATTCTTCCATAATTTATTGTAACGGTAACTTGATCACTTTATACCCAATATATGTCTACAATGATTATAATTAAATATGTAACTGTTAAAGATACACAGATTTGGTATATATTGAAAGAAAAAAATTTTTTACAATACACTTATCTATGAACTAATAAAGGTAATTAAGTATTTAATTAAGCGTAAAACTCAAATTTTTCTATAATTTGAGTTTTATGCTAAATATGCTGTCATAATTGTTGCAACAAATAAATATTGTAGAAGATATGTATTTTTGTAAACTAAAAATGATGAATTTTAAAGACCGCCACAATGAACGAACTGATTCCTAAGTTAAACTGCAGAAAGAATAAAAACTGCGGTCAATGAAACAGAATAAATAACCACTAATATCAAAGTCTACATATTATAATAATACTAATAAATAATTGGGACATAAAATTAAAAAAAAAAAGTTGCCTTCCGTGATTCGAACTCGCGATATTCAAAATTATGACGTTTGAAATCCTACGACTTTACCATTGCGCTAAACTTCTTGTTTTCATTTCATGTCGCAAAATATGTTAAATATGTAAGCTGGACGTGTTAACCTGAACAATTAATTTTTACGGATTTTCTAATTATAAAAACATTTCGTATCAGTGGTCCGGTGGTCCGGTGGTCCGTATACCCCTGATATTATATATCAATAAACTCGTCTTTGCAAGGACTTTCAGGAAATGTAATAAAATACAGGGTGTTCCATTTAAAAAAATCATGAAAAATTAAATTTCACAAAACTTGGCATCACTGTTGCAATTTTTTTTATTTTAGTATTAGACAGAAGTTTCATAAAATAGACCAAATTAGAATTTCTTGGCCCAAATTACAGCTTATCACCTCAATCAGTAACTTTTCTAGCTCGCTATAAAGATTAACCTTTTCCTGAAGATAACAGTCAATAGCTCAGAAACGGTGGGCTACAGACCCATCATATTATATATCATTGAACAAGTCTTTTGAAGAGCTTTTCAAAAATGTAATAATATACAGGGTGTTCCATTTAAAAAAAGATAAGTTTAGTTCATCACCCTGTATATTGAAGAGCTACAAATATAACTATATTAAAAAAATACCGACATCTTTAACACAAACAACATTTATATAAAACTTTTTTTTCTATCTCACATAGTTTCTGAGATAAGGGGATACGCACTCTTATACGGCCCACCCTGTGCGTGTTGTTTATATGATACACTGATAAAGTGAATTATATCAAACTGATAAAAATGCTGATAAACTGAACACAGTAAACTGTCTATTAACGGACACATCTAAACAATGGACACCTCCCGTGAACGGATAGTCTTTAAGCCGCGGTCTTGTAAATAGGGATTTCTTTATATCTCTCATCAAAAGAGATAGACAGTAAATTCTTTTTCAAATCTGTACCTAACAGACACATATTTGGTTAATTTCGTCGTTCAATTTTACTTTTATTTGCTTAAAACCATTTGCATGCTGTTCACATCAGGCTCTACAGTCTGGCATTGTATTATCTTAATAGATATCGTTTTAGTACGATTAGACACATTATAATTATAGTTTTACTGGGATAAAATTAATAGCATATACGGGAGAGAACCCTTCGTTTTAGCACAGACCCAAAGAGGGCACTACGGTGTGTTTCTCACCACTAACATTCATAACCTAAATAACAAGAAAAATTTTATTTTCATTGAATAATAATCGAATAATTTCATTAATAACATAGATTAGTTAATTTTGTTGTCTTAATTCCTATAAATAAATGTATACACACTTAAAGAAGTCAATAAATAATATTATAAAGCTCATCTTAAAAACTATTTGGTGATAGTGTTGGCACTGCAAATACATTTTTTTCACCAAAACATCCAACTTTCCTCTTAATATAGCAGTGTAGGATGTCTTAATGCTTACGAAAGAACATTTTTACAATACTTTACCGGATCATTTTTAAAAATTGCTCTAGATATATCACATTTGATAAAAATATCAAGTGATACAAATAGTATGCACGTCGTGCCATGAAGTTATTTCGCATAGAATTCAGTAAATTACACAAATATTGCAGATTGCGTGATCTGAATTAGCGTTATCCTATTCAACCAAAATCAATCACGGTAGTCCGAGGCGGAGCATCGATAAGAGCTGTCTTGTCCGACACGTTCGAGTCGAAATTGATAAGGCAGATGTGTGTAACTTACTGAATTCTAGGCGAAATAAATAGATGGCCAGACGTGTATATATACATACATCACTAATTGTAGTAAAATTAGAAAGTAACAGTGGAAATTAGTTACGTATTTGCTACATATTAATATATACAAATTGTATATTATTATGATGGACAATATTTCACCTTGGTATTATTTCAGAAATTATTAAAGCGGTATCAGGTACCGCTCAGTAAAAAAATTGTCTGGAAAAATAAGGGAAATCTCATTTGCATATATGTGACAAAAAAGTTGATTTCAAGTCTGTTGGCTGAAAACACAAAAAAAAATCTTTAATGATTTCTTTCCTTGATTGGTTTAACTTATTTGAAACTTTAAGTGGTTCTTATAGTTATTTGAATAAATTCGGAAAAAGTATAAACTTTACGTTCTTAGTTTATAACTAGTTCCTATACATCAAAACATGGGTATAATACTGTGTAAGAAATAATTCAAAAATGAGTTAGAATAAAATATGTCAGCAGGTGAAAATGTAAGCTATCGAAGGTAATATTCTCAAAGGTGAAATTTTATTGATGAATAATGAAAGAGTATTTACATGTTAGACATTATTTAGACAATTCATATAACACAATCTGCAGATAAATTTTGCTTAAAACAGATCATCTTGCAAATCAAGGGGTCTATAAGTACTCTTGTCGGCTATAAAATAATACTTATTCTATATTTCCAAATTTATTTAAGAACTATCAGACACCATTGTCGTGAAATATAAAAATTACTTATCTGTTCTACATAGCACGAATATATAATAAATATATTACCATTATAACGAGTAAAACATAAATTTCGGTATTAATACAACGAAGATATGAAACAAAGGTTATTAAAAATACTCACTTTTGGCAGAGATTTAGCAGGTATCGCTCGGAAACCACCAATATTTATTGTACTGGGCCCGATGGCCCTAATTCCTTGCATAATTGGATTCACATTCAGAAACAACATGTCAGCTTTATTTATTAGTTCCTTTGCGGTCGTAGTAGTATTAGAGAATCTACGTAGAAGATCGTCCTTCGTGGAAAAAAATACGTAATCAAGGTATAACGAAGAATATAAAAAATATATCGAACTAAGTAACCTTTCCTTAAAATTGAGTGGAGCTTGCCAAATCGTTACTAAATCTGGATATAAAACCGGATGGGCCATGTTCCCTAATTCGTAGTGAGTTTTTGAGAAAACATCCAAGGAGCTGATTAAAATTGTGGGGCAATTATGTTTTTCGGAAATACCCAAAAACTCAGGGTAATGTGCTTCAAGCAAAAGGACATCAAAACGTTTCTCCTTCTTATGTATCAAATCATGAATTTTCTGAGTTGATAACTGTGCTTCAGATATATTATACGCTAACTTAGTGAACCAAGGAAGCATAGTCCACATGCTGACATCTCTTTCAGCAGTTTTGCTTATATCTGCGAAAAACTTGTAGCTCCATTTCACATCGATTTCAGTCAAGTTTGTTAGTTTCTCATTCTTTTGTGGATCCGTCGTGACCACGGTCACTTTGTGACCTCTCAGTGACAGTTGACTCCAAAGATCGAAGAAAGCAATTTGGTGGCTGTACGATGGAGTTGGCACAATACCCAAAATATTGGCGCAGCACACGAAGGTAGCCGCATTTAACACTAAAATTGTATACTTGTAAAACATATTCACTACGAATGCTGACTACCTACTACTGCGATTTGTAATCTACGTTTTGTTTATATATGATATTCTGATAAGATGAGTTATATCAATCTGTTAAAAAATGCAGATAAACTCAATACAGTAAATTTACCATTAACAGACACCTTTAAACAATGGACACCTCCCGTGTACGGACAGTTTTTAAGATACGGTCTTGTAAATATGTATTTCTCTCTCTCATCAACAGAGGTGGATAGTAAATTCTTTCGCGAATCTATATCTAACGGACACATTATATTAATTTACATCCGTCTTTCAATTTTACTTTTATTTGATTAAAACCATTTGCACGCTGTTCACATCAGGCTCTAGAATCTGGCACCGTATTTAATTTTAAAGCTTTAGTACGATTAGACAGTATTATTGTAGTTGTACTGAGTTAAAATTAATAATAGGTAACGGGGAGAATAATTTGTTTTAAGACACACAATAAATCATATTTTCAAAAATGTAACTGCTTGTTTTATTTTGTATTTATCTCTATACAATAGACACCTCACATATACATAGGTCACTTCATGTTGCACCGTACAGGGTTTTATTTTACAGGGGGTCTCTTCGCGAAAACACTCAATGGTTGAATGGTTTGAAAATCTGTTTAACTACCTAAAAATAAAATTTATCTTACACATAAAACGAACATTGTTTTTAAACGCAATACAGAGCACTTTCTTATTAACGTCTCTTTGTGTTTATTAATAAATATGTATTATTTCATTTCCTTTTCAGTGCCTTCAGTGCAAAAGTTTTGTTTTGTTAGGCAAAACTAACCAACACTATTTTCCAAAAACCAACACCTGACATATTCTTTTGACGCAGAGTTTTATTCCTAATATTTTTATATCTTACGAAGTGTACGACAATACCCTATTAAAAATAATGACAGGATAACGTTTATATGTATATTTTAATATTATTGGGGCTGATATTCGGTTCAGAATATAAAATAAGTTCATTTTTTTAATTGTGTTTTACCTAACGTTTCTATTTAATAGGATATTTCGGCTGAATTTCATAGAAAACATTGGAAAACTAAAACCATCTTATGCAACTTACTTCAAAGAAAATATATAATAAGTATACAACATTATTGATAGGTACTATTTATTAACCATTAAATAAAATATTAGTCTATATGATTCGTTATCGCTTTTTAGCCTTTCTCATATGCAACATATTACGATCGATAAAAACGTTATACAATATGTGGTAAAACTTTTTCATAGTCATCAGTCTAATTGTCGTGATTATCTTGTAGACTATTAATAGATCAAGTTCTTTGTTAACTCTAGTTGTTCGTTATTAATCAAGGTTACCTTATCATATTATCAAGCGATAATTTATCGCTATATTCTAAAATATTAGGGAAATAGATTGAATATTAGGGAATTTCATATTGAAATTAAAATATTACTAAAACTAAGCAGTTTAGAAAGAATAATATTCTGGACTGCTTTTGTTTAGAATATATTAAAAAAATTATTGTTTCACATTTGATTCCCATAGAAATATATGCATTTTTTGTTAATTTTTGTGTACCTATATTTCTGAATTTTCTGGCCGTTAGAGTACTTATTTGAGTATTTTCATCTTATATTACTCATAATGTTATATAATTGGAGGTAAAATTTTTAAATACAAGACACCTCCGTTAAAAGTTATGTGTTTAAATTTCCTGTATTAAAAGAGTAGGTCAACTTGCAAGCAAAATGCAGCTTTCCGCAAGATATGAATCCCCAACTCAATCGCTTATAGAGGAGACATATGTACATACGTGGACATACGATTCAGCTACACGTTCTTTCTATGCAAACGAGTTACAATTACCACAATGGTACTTCGGCCAAGTCATCCGCACATAGAGCGACTGTAGCTATGAGTACCTGGAGATTACTTCGTAGCAGCTGGTTTAGTGTTAGAACGGAGTCGGTGGGATAACACACACATAATCGGGATTAGGTTGGAACAAAATATGAGTTACTTACAAATGGTTACTTACTCCTCCTGATGGTTTCTGGTGCTAGCGGAAAACAAAAGATACTTCCTAGGGAGTTACAATTAGGGATCCACGATTCTGCAAAATAGATAGATTTTCTGGATCGATTCAGATCGGGTGGCTTAGGATCGATTCCTCAAAAATCGTAATGGAAAAGATCGATTTTTAAGGAGATCAGTTACTGATTCTCCTTTCCCAAATTTCAAATGCAAATACCAAAATTTTACGTATGTTTTTAGGCAATTATTATTTTATGAAATTTAACATTAGAATAATCAGGAATAATTCTGTTGTCAATTGTTTTTGATAAATAATCTGTCAACTGTCAAATGTCAATGAATCGTTAACAGGCAAATACTTCTCAAAAAGTTCTACCGTATACAAGAAGAAAATAAATAAATGGATAAAATTAATCGGAAGCTTAATCCATAATCATAAACACAGATTAAATTTACAGAGACTCATCATAAATAAGATATAGGGTAAGGGTAAGTTTCAATGATTTTTGTAAAATAAATTGTAAATGTAATTATAGCTAGGTACTGTATGCATGAAAACCCTCTTGCAACAATGCAACTTCATATGCGCAACTTTTCAAACATACACCCATAAAGGTGGATTTATAAACTTGACATTGGATTTGGCTTTGGTGCTGGCGCCGAACGTCGGCGCTGATCTTCGTAGCAAGTTTCACACCCAATTTATATTCTTGAAGTTGGCGTTGTACATTTCTGTTTGTTTACATTTGAGTTTGTGGGGTTATTTCGCTTTTTAAAAAATTTAAAATAGATAAACCAGCTGTTATTACTTACGGAATCTTAGGTATATTAGGGTTAACTTTGTGCAGTTATGTGATTAGTTTGTAAAAACGAAAAAGAAGAAATAGGCGGTGTAAAGTGAGGCCTATTAACAGGGCTCGCAAACACTCTGGTGGGTTCCAATACTACAAAAAAAACCAGTACTTGGAATGAAGAGCAATTCTTTAAATTCACGATGTACGTACGTACGTACGTACACTAAATAGAAGTAGACTTGCAAATCGAAGTTTTTGTTTATAAATTCATCTTAAAAACGCAACTAAAGCAGTAGATATAATCTGTGACTAAAAATATCAATTAGACAATTTTGACATTTCTTTCCAACGCGCTT
This sequence comes from Pogonocherus hispidulus, assembly GCA_963924545.1. NCBI lineage: Eukaryota > Metazoa > Arthropoda > Insecta > Coleoptera > Cerambycidae > Pogonocherus > Pogonocherus hispidulus. The sequence goes on along the minus strand of OZ004698.1, from coordinate 40,726,271 downwards.
GATCACGTGCTGTCAGCGATGGATTTCTATTGGACGACGACGCGATGCTACGGATTTACTACGAACGCCAACGGCAAAAAGATAAAATTGGTTCATGTTCAACGGCAAGCGGCCATCGGCCAGCGTCAAATTTTCTCCCGACGGCGAATATAAATACATCAATGCAACTGCGTGTATTTATGTTTCAGCGCCAAATCCAACTCCGAATCCAAATCCAGTTGCAAGTTTATAAATCCCGCTTAAGAGAAAAGAGAATAACAACAACTAACTTGTGCAATCCGATCTCGATTTCAGTGAAAAATAATCGATTCATAAAAAATCTCTGTTAAGAAAATCGATTTAAAACATCGAAAATCGCGTTATAAAGGTCGATTATCTACAGAATCGATTTAAATCCGGCATCCCTAGTTACAATGCCTTGAATAAAAAAGCGGAGACACCACGTGATCTGAGAACACTGGTGCAGTGTTCTCTGACGTGACTGTAAATAATGTGGGAAAATCATCGCGCATTGGTTGTGCGGATATTTAAATTTTTTATTCAAATTTGGTCAGATTTGTGGTACAAGGTACTAATATTGTCAATATATTATGGCTGGGTAGTCACAGCGTTAAATAATATAAACAAATTACAAAATAACATTTTGGACTTACACACTCATTTTAAATAGTATTGCTAAAAAGAACGGTATTGCTATGATATCATACAATAACAAATAAATAATATCAGTTTACTTTAATCGTTTCAGGAAATACAAATTACTCTAAGCTCTGTAAAATAATAATTCAGGGACCGGAAATAAACTAAAATATATTTAAGTAACTGGATGTAAACTCGGTAAAATAAACAATCTTATATATTATTAAAAATGTAATTGACGGAATACTTTAAGTGACTTTTTGCTCTATCCACTGTGATTTTATTATTTTAACAATTAACTATATTAATTGAATGTTGTAGGCAATGGCAATAATATAAAAAAACTGGACCCTGTAGTCGATATTGAACTCGGGTCGTCCTGTTGAAAAGTCGGCATGATTTCTACAGCGCTTCGGTGCTCACTTATATTATTTTGCAGCGGAAACTAATACATATTAATTATAAATCATTATTCAATGCTATATGAAAATAAATAAAAACGGTCCATATTCATTGCTAAGAAAAGTAACCAATACAAATAATTTTTTTTTTTAATATTCAGCAACGGGAAATATCTATAATTTACCTATTTATATCGAAATATTGAGAAATAAATTAAATTTGCCTCCAAATATAATTTTTTAATTCAATTGCAATTGCATACAATATTTATTTGATAACATGAAATTTATTACAACTTGTAAATCTTATTCTATTTGTATAACAAATGAATATATAAAAGTACAATATTAATTAGATATGTAATTTTGAACATAATACATATAACTAACATGTAGGCTGATAACAATAAAAGCAAATTTGAGCAAATCATGAAAGTCAATAAATAATAATGAATGGGTATTAACGTAGCAGGTTATTAACTTGTAAATTACAAATGTTCTAATCAAGATAGCCTCATTTATTGTTAATTTCTCCCCAATGACAGATCTAAAAGATTACGTTTTCTAAACAAGGCATATAACAAATGTCTATTTAACTTTTATATCTATTTAAAACAAAAACAGGATTCTAAAGATGTGCAACTATCTACTTTATTCAGTTTTTTTCCTATTTGAACTAGAATTAGCGAAAAGTAACTTAATGAATCTATAAACTGTTCTTGTAATGAGATACAATAGAATTAATACTGTAGTTACTGATAAAATCAGAAAACTCAGAACATCTATGAGGTAATACTGGTAAAACGGGAGATCTGCTGCAGGATTTCTTAGGTGCTTGGCTCCTTTGTTTCTGATAACGTATTCTGTCCACCATATTGCCTTCTCTAAGCCCGTCATTGGAAAATCTGAGGCCAATTGCTTGAGCCTTTTCACATTTGTTCGATATCTAAAAATATTTAGAATGTATAATGCAAGTGATATTGATATGTTTCATAATGATATAGCCCAGTGGTTCCCAACCGGTGGGTCGCGACCACCAAGGGGGTCGCAATGGCTTTTTGCGGGGGTCGCAGATAATCTCCTGGCCTTCGTTGCTAAGCGTAGAAACTGGCGATGTAAAATTAATCTTGGAAACCTTGCAATGTTTGAACACCTATGGACAACGGCTGAAGCATCACAGACAGGAATTGTGGAGAATCTAAAAGAGGAAACTGATGTTCACCTTCAATCCCTCCAAAAAGAAATTCAACGTTATTTCCCTGAGCTGTCTAAACAAGAAGTTGCAGTAGTGAGAACCCCATTTCATCTGTCATTGGATGTTGCTGCATGACGTTCCTGATGAAGTGCAGGATGAATTTTTAGAGCTGCGAAATGATTCCACAGCTCGTGACTTATTTCAGGAAAAATCGTTGACGGAATTTTGGTGTGTCACGGGTCATTCGTATCATAATATCGCGCTGCTTTCTTTCCGGGTACTAGTACCATTTGCTTTTACCTACCGTTGTGAAAGTGGTTTTTCAACTTTTTTGCAAATCAAAATTAAGGCCAGAAATAGACTGGATGCTCAAGATGACATGAGATTGGCCTTGACACATACTCAACCAAGAATTTCAAAACTTGTTATGCAGATGCAAGCTCAGTCATCACATTCATTTTTTATATTTTATATCTAGTTGCTAAATTAAAAATATCAATATTATCGATAAGAATAAATGGGGGATCGCGGACATTTTAAGGAAATCTGAAAAGGGTCCTGACTATAAAAAGGTTGGGAACCACTGAAGCCCAAAGGCAAAAGTACAAACATTGTGTTTTAAAATTAGTTCTCATAACACATTTTGTTATTTTAGCGACTCAACTATTACGAGTATTATCTTCTTTCTCGACTGTATTTCTCGATTAAAAAAGAAATATAAAAAAGTTGTGTGATGTGAACGTTTTTCTATTGGGTACTAATGCTTAGGTATTATAAAAAATTAAGATATTTAATTGTTTACTCACTTTGGATTATTAATGACTTCAAGAATGGCATTCTTTAATTCCATTTTATCAAGCGACGGTATTCTGTTAACAGCTACAGCAATACCCTTCGATTCCATTACTTTTGCATTGTAATACTGGTCACCAATGAAGGGAATCACCACAAAGGGCACTTCACGATAAAGTGCCTCCTCCATAGACTGTAACCCACCTTGAGTGATGAATAATTTTATGTTCGGATGAGCTGCAATTAGTTAAACATGATCATCATCAACATCAACATCAGGGAGCTAATACAATTTTTCGATTAGAATTACATTATTATTTGAAGGATATGTCGAAAACAAACACATCCAGTGCCACATCGCCAACTACACCGCCACATCCTTCATCGAAATCAACCACAGACACTGACCGGTTTCACGCTTATTATGCGCTCGTCAGAGTACCATAGGTAGTGGATTCGATGAGTGATGTTGCGACATGATTGCCTACGGGAAATTGTGAATGTTTGTGAGCAGGCAGATTATTATTATTATTAGGAGTTAGGGATGATTGTTTATTGAATATACATAATTAATTCTTCAATTAAAAGGAACAAAAACAGTAAATAATGCTTTTGTATCGAAGTATTAAGGTAAGATAAGACCTATACCTATACCTGTAAGGTAAGTTGCTTCAAGACTTGCTCCACTTCATATAATGCAAGAAGTTTAATAACTAATATTTCATTAAAATAAATTATACAGGGTAACCTAGTTTTATTTGGAAAAAATGTAGGGACATGTAGCACCAGTAAATATAATGGGACTTGCTATATAAACTTATTTTCAAATCTCAACCGCTTCCTAGATACAGGACGGTGAAGTTGAGAAAACATTTTTTTTCTAATATCTTTGACATCTCTGACAATAAAATTATACCTATAATAGGCAAATTTTAATTTAAGGTTTGTTAGGAATGGAGATGACATGGTTTCATAAAATATCCATTTACTCTGTAACGGTGTTTTTGTGAAAACAATGGAAGTATACTTCTTTGTGGAGAAATTGGTGAGACATGCAAATATCCTATGATTTTAAACGTTAGTAAGGGGCGTAACGTATATTTTTTAGAAAAGAAGTGCCAACAGTGCAGGTTGTGTTCCACTGGCTATTCCCATCCAGCTTCAATTTTTTGTGGAAGTAAAGATTCAAAGTAGCATCTACCAAAGGCAATTTGAAAACAATTGGTCAGAGATATAAATAAAAAAATTAAAAAATTTTTATCCCCTGTACCTCGGAAAGGTTGAGATTTGGAAATAAGTTTATGTAGCAAAGTCCCATTATTTTGACTGGTTTTACATGTTCCCAATTTTTGCAGAGTAAAACTGGGGCACCCTGTATACCGGTAGTCCCACCAAATATTTCGTAGTTTATATATACATATAATTTTTTATGAAAGTTATATGTTTACATATATATTTATTTATATATTAATATATTTACATTGTATGTTTTAGGGAACAGAAGGATGTTTTTTTTTTGGAGTATATTGAGTAATATTTTTAAATCTACAAATAAAACATACCGGAATACCTACATATCTTTTAACTTTCCCGAATGGCGGTGAACATCACCATTTAAATGTTTGATTTTTCGGTTAGAAGTAGTGCACAAATAAATTAACAAGTATTTATTTTAATCTATAGGAATGATAATCAAAATATGATAGAAGAAAATATTTTATTTGATTATGTAAAATTAAAAAAATGTAGATGCAAGTGATTAATAGACAAAATTGACTGCCAACCAAAATTTCTCAAGTTTTTTACTTACATAAAATGGTCTGTTGTGGTGCCCACGTGATCAGTTTAACATTTTCTGGTTTATTGGAAAATTCATCTCCTTCAAATTTCCATAAAACTTTATATGGAACTTCTTTAAGCGCTTCAGTTATAGTATCTAAGGTATCTTTACCAAGATCTTTACTCTTAATGTTACTTCCTAAACTAAAGTAAATAAAACCATTTGTAGCACTGTCCAAAAATTCAGCTAATTCCTAAAAAAAATCCTAAATAATTATACTATAAATACATTTACATATATAATAGATTGATATATCACATGAAGCATATTTATTTTTTTACGATACTTGAATCGGTTATAGAAAATAAAGTTTTCATTATTTAAATTGAAAATTGGAGCAAATGACATTAAGACATACATTTATTTCGTGTTAGATAAACGAGTTAGATAAACGAGTTTCTAATTTTAAGAAATAATGCTTTTTTTTAAATGACACAATGGATCGGCGACATTCGCGGTGATAACATGACCTTAACAGTGAAACGTAAATATTAAAAAAATTGCCGAATGACATGCAGAGTTTCTCCTCAATTTAATTTTTATGTTGATTGCTTGTAATTAATCATTTAATATAATAATTAAAGACTAAGCCTTTCGTCAGTTCTGAAAAAATATAATCCCATACGTGCAAATCACTAACCTGAAGGACGTTCTCAAGGTAACCAAATACCTAATAATGTCACAGATTAACTTAACCCGTGATAATGATAATGCGAAAGTTACTAGCCTTAGGTATAAACACGATAAAATAAAGCTTACGAATTTTAGATCTCAAATATATTTAATCCGGTGACTAAATGAAATGAAATCATGAAATTAGTAACTTACTGTAAAATTCGAACTTTATAATACAATGACAATGACTTCTCAGTTATTACACATACAGAGTGAGTTTTATGTATGGAACGCCTCAATTATCTCGGAAACGGCTTGCCCGATTTTTATGAATTTTGGTTTATAAGTGTTTTGTAATATGGCCGATATTATTGTGGCATTTACATTGTTGTCAGATCTTTCGTTTTTCCGGAAATATACTGAAATTTGTTATTTCAAATGGATCACACTATATATTTTTTTGTTTTTGAAATCTCTAAGAAATTTAGAATATTTTTCATGTAATGTTCCCTATACCTAATTGCCATAATTTCGGAGTTACAGCTACATTTGCAATATCTCCGCCGAAGTTAAAATATTACATCAGGGCGGCTATGTCTGCGACAAAAACAATTTTGACGTTTTAATAAACTATTATTGTTTTTGTTTATTGAAAGTTACAATGGACCGTTTATCTGAGAAAGAACGAATTGAGATTTTAATGATATTAGGATATGGTGATGTGTGTAGAAGTCAACAGGAAACGTGTAATATCTTTAATAATTTATATCCTAATAGAAATCCCATAACAGGATCTACTGTGAGTAAGTTGTTAAAAAAGTTTAACCAAACTGGAGCCATAAAAGATTTACCGAAATCAGGGCGTATAAAATCTGCAACAACTGAAGATAAATCTTTAGATGTTTGTGTTATGTTAGAAGAAGATCCACACTTGAGTACTAGACAAATATCCAGGGAAGTTGATATTTCTCAAACATCTATAATGAAAATTTTACATGCCAATAAATTCCATCCTTACAAAGTAAGATTGGTTCAAGAGTTGTCAGATGATGATTTCGATAGACGTGAAGAGTTTGCCGACACAATGATGGAAAAATGTTACGATCAAAATAATCCAAATTTTTTAAATAATGTTATGTTTTCCGATGAGGCCACTTTTTGTATTGATGGAAACGTAAATCGGCATAATTGCAGATACTGGTCACGTAACAATCCTCGTTGGATGAGAGAATCCCACACCCAATTTCCACAAAAGATTAATGTATGGGCTGGAATAATAGGCGACAAAATAATTGGTCCTTTTTTCATTGAAGGAAACTTAAATGGTCCGGCGTATTTAAATTTATTACAGAATAATATTATACCTGAGTTGGCTCGGTTATTTCCAAGTCTAAGTAAGTATTCTCAATTGCCTGTTAATTTAGAAATTTTATTATTTGAAACTTTCAGACAATAACAATGTCCCAAATAACAATATTTGGGTGCAACAAGATGGAGCTCCACCTCACTATGCGCGTGACGTGAGGCAATAACTAAACGATGTGTTTCCCAGAAGATGGATTGGAAGGCGTGGTTTTATCGAATGGCCCCCGCGATCACCCGACATGAACCCTTAAGACTATTTCCTGTGGGGTTACTTAAAAAATATTGTTTATAAAACCAAACCTGCCAATATTCAGGAATTAAAAGATAGGATTACCTGAGATAAGAAGAATTGAGCAGTCAGGAATGTTACAAAATGTACTGCAAAGGTTTAAACATAGCATGGCTTCTTGTATGGAAGTAAACGGACAACATTTTGAGCATCAGCTGTAACCGCCTTTACTTTATGTTTTCAAAAGATCCTATGGGATTTCTATTAGGATATAAATTATTAAAGATATTACACGTTTCCTGTTGACTTCTACGCACATCACCATATCCTAATATCATCAAAATCTCAATTCGTTCTTTCTCAGATAAACGGTCCATTGTAACTTTCAATAAACACCAACAATAATAGTTTATTAAAACGTCAAAATTGTTTTTGTCGCAGACATAGCCGCCCTGATGTAATATTTTAACTTCGGCGGAGATATTGCAAATGTAGCTGTAACTCCGAAATTATGGCAATTAGGTATAGGGAACATTACATGAAAAATATTCTAAATTTCTTAGAGATTTCAAAAACAAAAAAATATATAGTGTGATCCATTTGAAATAACAAATTTCAGTATATTTCCGGAAAGACGAAAGATCTGACAACAATGTAAATGCCACAATAATATCGGCCATATTAAAAAACCCTTATAAACCAAAATTCATAAAAATCGGGCAAGCAGTTTCCGAGATAGTTGAGGCGTTCCATACATAAAACTCACTCTGTATATTAGGAAATATATATAAAATATATAAAAATATACGGTCACCGAGTTGATTGGGCACAGGCGAAAGTTTTACAAAAAGAAGAAAAATTAGTTAAAAGAAAGTGCTCTTATTAAACTTAATGGTGATAATTGTATCTCGTCAGAAATAATATTCCTGAATCAAACGAGGCTTCCTCTACTCCAGTGGAAAATTAATAATATCATAGTGGTCAGTGCATGTGATGACAATTTCAATTTAAAATGTCAATCTGACAAAAAATACTTCTTACCATAAAAGAGTTCTTGTTGTACAAACGTTCTACTGACGAAGAGTTGAGGATCAACTCGAACGTTTAGGAAAAAGCTAGTTAAGTATTTAATTTCTTTTATAAATTTTATTATAATAATTGTTGTATTTAGACATATTTTAAAATATGGCATGTAATATTACAAAATTTTGTATAAAACTGAAAACTATTGATGAAATTTACTTAATTTATCAAATATTATTTTATTACATATTATACAGTGGTTCTTTGGTGCAAACTTTAGAAGTTTGCCTTGCTACTACACTTTGAATATTTAATTTGTATGCTTCTGGTTTCCTGCTTTTTGTTATTTTACAGGTGGTGTAATCCCAAAAGCAACTATGAATTATACTAGGAAATTTGAATGTAATTTAACATAACATTGAACTTTTAATTGAATTCAGTGAATAACATTGAATCTTACATATTATATTATTTTATAATATAACGGTCTGTAAAACGACAAGTTGACAGTAGACGTATCTCTGAAAGTAATCGAGATTCGAAATTGAATTTCTTGTTCTAGTCATGTGAGGTTAAGTTCTAACTCTTGAAAATAACGACCACATTTTATTACTTCCGGTTCTAACGGAAGTAGATATCCGCTTCCTTATTTTATATGGTACTTTGATATGGATTATATGGATATATTTTTGGATTATTGGATTCCCCATTACATTATATTTTGTAGTATTTTCATTTACATGAGCAAATAACGATTTTAGGTATAGGGTACCTTATATCAAATTAAAGCATTTTTAAATACAAATTCATTGGACTGAAAAAGCATAGTGGTCTCATTAAAAACGAACTATTTTCAAATGTTCAAAGATTCCTGTATTGATTATGTCATAACAAACACCCTGTATACGTTTTGGAACTAAAATCCCTACCGATAGGTAGATCATGGGGTACTCAGTGAGGCCCAAAAATTAATTTTTCTATTACTAATAGTATCAGAGATATTTCTGAAAAAAAAAGATATCTCTGAGAGCATAAATTTTAAGTATGAAGTATGGGTGTCATTTTGACTCCCATACCTCATACCTGAATGTTACTCCCATATCTGAATTATTAGGGGAATCCAACAATGTAAAAGTATAAAGGGTGTTCCATTTAAAATAAAGAAGTTGATGTCTACTTCCGGTAGAACCAATAGAACCTAACGTTACATGACCGGAGCCAAAATTTTAATTTCGTATCTCGATTAGTTTCAGAGTTAAGACTACTGTCACCTCGTCGTTACACACCCTGTATAACGCATATATTATTGAACATTTCCTAAACAGTCTTCATTTTTATCCTAAAACGTTTCTAAATAGGTCTCTAAAATATTCTTCCGTTATGAGATTTGATTAAGAGGTATTCTTACTAATAATTCTGTCTTCGAAATATTGTATACAAAATTTGTTTCCTATTGCAGAAAACCAGAAAATTAAGTTTTAGTTAAAACTAAAGCTAGTTTTAGTTTTAGTTAGGTAGCGTCTTTTTTTTGCACAGAAGAGCTGTATCTAATTCCAACATTTCCAGTATCTCGAAAACTGCTTTCTAAATTGTTTACCAACAGGTAAATTTTCTGTTAGATATATTCATTGGTACTTTCAAAAAACATAATGCAATAATAAATGTTCTTTGAAACGTATTAAAAATGATTTTCACAATCTGCCAGGTCTAAATGCATCACAGTTATTATGTATTGTGTATTTTGTTTGCTTTGAATAGATTTGTAAGTGATATTGTTATTTTATTTATTTAGTTTTGTTCAAGATATGTCAAAAAAAATCTTTTGAAATTGTCTAATCCATAGATTATAAAAATTTATTTAAGAATACATTTTAGAATAAATTTTTAGATAAGGCACAAGACTTACTTGAGGCAAAGATGCTGAGGATACTATTTGTCTGTGGCCACCTATGGTGATTGTGGAAGGTCCAAGTGCTCTGATTGGTTGTAAAATTTCATTTACATTGATAAACAGCAAATCTACGTCATTGACCATTTCATTCACAGTTCGTGTAACATTGAAGTACTTCCGTACAAGTTCATTTCTATCCGGAAATGCTCTGTAGGTAAAGAAGTACATCGTATACCATGTATACAGCGCACTTATGAGTCTCTCTTTAAAACTCAATACTCCGTAAAAGGTAGCACCTAGTTCCGGGTACAGAATCGGATTGATTGGATTTCCCATTGCTTGGTGTATAACTGTCGTAGCGTCCAGTGAACAAATTAGTATTTTCGGACAGTTATACAGTTCAGCAAACGCCAAGAACTCGGGAAATAAAAATTCCACAAGGACGACATCAAAGTGCGTTTTATTATGAATTAAATTTTGAACTTCTGACTGAGAAAGGTCCCCATCAGCAATTTTTGAAGTCAGTAGATGGCCCATCCTGTGCATTATCCACATTGTCGACCCACTTGTTGACAAACTTCTTCCAGCAAATTCTAAGTAAACTTTGTATGACCAGTGCATGTCAATTTCAGTTAAGTTGGTTAACTTTGGATCTTTTAAAGGATCCGTTGTTAGCACTGTTACCTTGTGCCCTTTCAAAGATAATTCCTTCCATATGTGTGTGTAAGCTATTTGATGGCTATACGATGGCATTGGTAAAATTGCTAGTATATTAGCTCCATCTGATGATGAAGTAAAAAGCAGCAGAGAAGCTAAAATCTTCAAAATCATTTTAAAATAGGACAAAACCACACTTACACTTAACACCTTCAACAAGCAAACTAACGAACTACATGGAACTGTGCATTATAGTAACTGATAAGATTGTTGTAATTATATTAAACTAGATTAATTAATACTTAAGTAATACAACGGCTTTATAATCTTGATATGATTAGATATAAAGATGATTTTCATTTTACACAGACTTTCTAATATATTAGAAAGGATTGTAAATCGAAGACAGCCATAAAAGTAATATTATTCTTTTATCGTCCCACATTCTAACGAGGGATTCTAACGAGAATGATTGACCGGATTCTGAACGGACCCTCTCCCAATTGTTGTCATAACTGGTTTTTGCGTTTGTCAGTTTACCCGTTTTGTCAGTGTTACTTTATTTTCTATCAATTTTCGAAATCGAACAATTAACAACAGGAGAAAAAGTTATTTTAGCAAACGGAAACTAGTTATGACAACAATTGGGAGGGAGTTGTAACGAAATTAATTTTCGTTCCATAGTAATTCTAACAAAAATCGTATATGACCCGTTTTATTTTAACACACGTATTATAAGTATATGAATATTTTTATATACTACTCATGCCCAAGTAATGGATTATTGTTTTTCAGTATAGTTTTATTGTTATAGTATATTTGTTAATAGATAAGACCATAAATAATATATTTTATTACTACCGGCTGATATTCAAGAAATTCCAAACGCTGTTTTTACGCCGTTCGCCATGTTTGTTCCTAACAAAATACATGAATTTACGAGTTGTAGGTACCCTAAAATATTAATTTAATGCAATGAAACTGGATAATATTTGATTAATTTGCTATTTAAAAATTCTTATTCAACCATTTCTTGTAATTTGTTAAAGTCGTAATATGATATATCTATTAATTTATTTTAAGACAACGTTTGGAATAAATAACTCTCCGTACGAACATATTATGACAATTAATGTGTTTCCTAATATTTAATGCACTTTCCTGTAATAAATGTTTACTGAACTTGTTTAAATTACAAAGGGAAAGATATTATCTGATATATTTTTGATTTATAATAAACCGTATTTGCCAATTTTGACCGAATTAGGTTAAATTAAATTATGTGAAATATATGATTGTTTTAACAATTAAATATATTATTTTGTTATAAACCGATATTTAAATGCAGGTTGGTGCAGTAAGGTATAAAAGTCAAAATGCTTTTATAAATATATTAAAATGTGTTCTGATTGCACATTGAATTGATATTGTTTATTTTTAAGTTAAATTCAAGTAACTATTCCGCTAAATACGTAATATTTGAGACCATATTCGATCATAGAACCAAATCCGCTTTTCTGATTGGATGAGCCGTCAGTTGAGGATTATAAAAACCGAGCTTATTTTCGTTCAAAAACAGTATTTCACCGATCTCCTTATCAGCAACTAGAGTAAGTTCTACTATAGGCTTCCTTCCCGACCCCTTGGGTAAAAGCTGATGAATAACCTGTGCTGAGTGGTTGACCCCCAAGAAGACTTCTACAACTGTACATACCGCGTTATTCCATTTTCAAAAGCCCTAATAATTATTTTTATAAATTGGTTAATATTTGCACCCCTTCCTTTTTTTAACTGTGATTAAAAGTTTTAGTTTGACACTGCCGATTTAATTTTTGAATGAAATGCATTACTGCTAACAATCTGGGTTTATGATATTGCTTTGTTTACTATTGCTACTTGCTTATTATTAATATATTATTTATTATTGCTGCTTGGATATTATTACCCTATATTTTTTACTGCTTGTCTATTTTTGCTAGGTACTTGTTTATTTTGCTGCTAATATATTTTAATTTAAATCAATCTTGTAGTAACTCACATTAAACTGATTTTTATTACCTAGATTTGAGTAACATTGACCCCTGGCATGTGTCATTTTACACCTTCTTCACTGGATCTACCTAGCATCTACTCATCAGCGAGTAGAGTCCCTGTGGACCATTCATCACATAAAATCATTGAGTGGTGGCGCTTGAGATCAAAATAGACCGACCAATAATTGTTTAGGGGTATTAAAAGCGAAAATAAAATAAGGGCGTCATAATTTGACGTCTCAGAATAGGCCAGGAAAAAAGAGTGTCACAGGGTGCATCCAGAATCCCGTGAATCATTCTAGATATCACTATAAAAGTAGTAAAATAACAGTAACATGTAAACACGTTGATTATCAACATAATTTGTAATAATTAAATACAGAATTATCAATGAGTTCATACATAATATTCAATATATAATAAGTACATACAAGAATAAATAAAAAAAGAACGTGTAAAATATATATATAAGATATAATAAATAAAATATGCCGCACCTTGTCTTACATAAGTTTCAGACTTATGTAGGAGACTAACTTTCGGACTAATCCTTGTCATTACAAGGAGGAGTGGAGATGTTAATTATTTATTATCATTACTATACCTGAATACCCTCAAAGAGCCAGGGAGCGAGAATAGAGTGACCCTAGCTTAGGTACCTGGGCACGAGGGGCACAAGAGTATTGAGGAGGCAGACGCACTAGCCCGAGAAGGCGCACCAAAAGACCTCATAGGACCAGAACCCTTCTGCGGCATAGCGAACCCATGCATTAAAACATCCATGGAGGAATGCAACAGATCTGTTAGGCCGGAATAAAAAGGCCATCAGAATAATAGTAGATCTCCTAAGAGGACACTGTAGGCTAAATAGGCACATGAATCTTATGGGACTGTCAGAAGATGCAACTTGCAGATTCTGTCAAGAAGAAGAGGAAACCTCAGTACACGAGGTAGTAGGTGTGCCAGTGCGAGAGCCTGACAAGACTGAGATTTCAAATACTTGGGGAAGGAAGACCAAGAGCCAATAGCTACATGGAAGAGCATCTACCAAGACTGTGGAGTTTAATGCAAAGGACAAAGCTGGACAGAGTGCTCTAAATAGGTTGGGAGTGCCAAAATAGATCTTATAGGTCGCGGTGGACCAGGCCAGGGGGCCGACTCCTATATAAATCTAATCTAATCATTATTATGGTATTTTTGTGCATCATCAACTTCTCAGTTCTTCGCTGCTCTATATGTCTTGTAGTAAATGGGTTAGTTCCAAATCTAGAAATTATTTTTGGTTTGGGTACGATCTTGTTATATTGCACGTATGAAGTATGACTGTTTTATGTGAGTGGGTATGCAGGTATCCTTCTTTTATGCTAAAGTTAAGTGAGGTGCTTTGTAAATGACTACGGGTGATACCTGTCACCGACATAATGCATGGAACGATATGCACTTCTTTCTATTTCCATATTTTTTTCAACATCAATTTCTAATTATTGTTAGTATTTTTCTTTCTTATCTGTATTTTTTTTATATCTATGCTATCTATGTGAGATGAAATTGTCACGTCAATACGATAGGATACGTCATTCTATTTATCTTATCTTGAAGTGTTTATCTGGTCTATTACCATTTTATCAGTTCATATGGTTGTATTCCAATATAATTTATAATATTATCATCCGATCATTCCATTATTATCCTTATCGTTATTAATGTTATTAATTGCAGTAAACTTTACTTTGATTTTTCTTTGGAAACATCAAAATCTGTTAGACTTCTTTTAACTTTTACAGTTGGAATATAAAACAGAATAAAAGTTTATTATTTAGCACTTTTCCTTCAAACTCGATAATGGACGCATTAATCAATAAAATTACTGCGTATGAGTTATTATTGATGGTAGTAGAATATCATTATGTTATAACAAAATTGTATACACTGATATACAAAAATTGCACGTGTTATATAAAAATATAGATGGTCTTGAAATAGTACAAAATAAAAATCTAAGCTTTAAAACTTCTAAAGTGTATCCATCATTAGCGAACCATTCTTTAATCACATGAACACTTAAATTTTTACTGTTAGCGCCAGTATATCCATTTTATTATTATTATTATTATTATTATTATTATTATTATTACAAATTCAGTAAGGGCAGAGGACAGATGTCCTATAATGCCCCAAATAAAATACAATTTGATAACAAGAACATTATAGTAAATAAAGACCTAGTCTATAGAAAACTATAGAAAACGTTATGTGTTTAATCCCAGCGTAACCGAAATATGTGTTACAAAAATAATATAACTCTAAAGAAATTATATTTAACTGTAAAATTACTTAAGCAATTTTACAAAATAAGTAAAGTTTTTTCGTCGAGCAAATCAATTTTAAGTCGATTTAATATTTCCTTAACTCAATTAAACAAATTTGAAAAAACCTATTTGTGATTCGAGAAACGTATTTATTGTGAGTGAGACTGCATCAGTAATGTAGTAATTAATTAATTAATTAGCGTAACCACGGGAATTCCTCCAATAGACCTGCTGGCATTGGAGAGGAAAACAGTTATGAGACCACATGTCAAAGTAAGTTGGCGATCAGGAAAAGACTGCGGCAGGAAACCATAACCAAGTGGCAGAGTAGGAGGGATACAAACACGACGAAAGGACAGTGGACAAAGAAGCTTATCAGAAACATCCCCAGATGGATTGGCTGCGATCATCGTAGACTGGACTACTGGACAACCCAAGTCTTAACGGTACACGGTTTCTTTGGCGAATATTTAAAGAAAATGAGAATAGTCGAGACCGATTTGTGTGTGTACTGTGGCCAAACTGACAGTGCAGAGCACACAATCTTTGGGTGCCATAGATGGGACATAGCAAGACAGACGGCAACGAGAGAACTGGGCATCGAGGAAATCGGGCTAAACAACGTCATTGACATGATGGTGAAGTCGAAGGATGGCTGGAAACCCATACAGAGGATGTGTAGGACAATAATGAAGACAAAGAAGCAGGAAGAAGGACTAGTGAATGCACAGGAAAAATGATATAAGACAGCCAGTACTCCCTGTTAATACATCGATACCACACGGTGACCGAGGGGGTACAGCAGGGCTAAATGAGGGGTTTTAGTCGAAGTAGCGCCCGACACTACCATGGTTGATAGATGCGAAGACCATGGTGCCGAGCGGTTTCCCCTCAACTAAAAAAGAAAAATAGAAATTTATTCAGTTTTTATTTGATCATTCCTAATTTGAAAACTTACATTCTGCGAAATAAATAACTGTTTTTAGTTTTACAAAGCTTGCTTGATAATATACAAGATTATCACAGTCAAGACTCAGTCCAATTACTTTACCAGTGTAAAGCCACTTTACCACTTAAATAATAAAGCATAAGCATTATTTAATTATTCAGACATTAACAGAATAAGTTAAAAATATATCGCTACTTCTTCAAATTTTACATACAGTCCAGTTACTTTTTTTTAGCAAGACTAGTAAATTTGATACAAAAATATTGTTACAGTAATTTCTTCCAATATATTAACATTAAATTACTTTAGTACCACCAGGACTTTGCAATTTAAATAGAAAATCTGATCACATAAGGTTACATTGAGTACTTCAATGGTGTATGACTGAGTCTTAAATATTATTTTTATGTACGGTATTATTTACTATTTCAAGTTAAAAAACTTCCCTTCCTTATTGCACCTTTTTATTTATCGCAAGAGGTTTATCTATAATTCTTCTAACTAATCCAATAGATTTCCTTAATAAAATGAATAATAATGTTAAGATAGCAGCAGTAACTGTAACTAAAAATCCAATAACATCTATGAGATAATACTGGTAGAATGGCAAGTCAGCTGCTGGATTTCTAAGATGCTTGGCCCCCTTGTTTCTAATAACGTACTCTGTCCACCATACAGCCTTTTCTAGACCAGTCATGGGAGTGTCTACTGCTAGCTGCTTCAGCTTCTTAACAGCATTTCTATAACTGAAAACATCAAATCAGTTCATCATCCTTTCTAAATTTTGAACGTCACAAATTATTTGAAGAAGACAAAATAAGCTAAATAGGTAAACATTAGTCAGTATATTTTGAATTTCTAACATCGAAATATTATTTTAAATGTTAGTCAGTGGTGTAACATATACTTTGTAGAAAAGGTGTCTCAAGTGTGAAGTTTTGTGGAAGTAAAGATTCATAGAAGCATCTACCAAATAGAATTTGAAAACAATTGTTTTTTTTTCATGACAAAGATATAAATAAAAAAACATTTTGTTTTTCATTTTCAACACTCTGTATCTCGGAAACGGTACAGATTTGGAAATAAGTTTATATAGAAAAATACCATTATTTACTGGATCTACGTCACGATCCCTAATTTTTTTAGCATAAAACTTAAACACCTTGTATACTATAAAAAATAATATGCATAAAAATTTACCTTGGATTATTAATAACTTCGAGCATAGCTGTCTTCAAATCTTCTTTTTTGATAAACGGAAATCTATTAACAACTACAGCTATACCTTTATGCTTCATAATTTGTGAGTTCTGTTCTTGATCCGCGACGAATGGAATAACCACGAAGGGTACTTCTGCATAGATTCCCTCTTCCATTGACTGCAAACCTCCTTGCGTTACAAACAATTTAATATTTGTGTGGGCTGCAATAATGAAACATAATTAGGATGTAATTGAGATGCTATACCAGAATCTGCATATTAACGTATAGAAAGGGAAGTTGTCTACAACGTCTGAATTCTGAATTCCTCTTTTACTAATGAGTCTGTTACTTACAGAGCAACATAACATCGAAGACTTATTTTTTTATGTACTATTATATTTATAGTACAGAAACACTGACGTAGTTTTCCACATAACACCAAAACACTATACTGCACTCGACGCGCGTTCCGCCAACCAAGTTGGCATCATCTGGAGATGATTAAAATTAAACCTATGCTAACATTGTGTCCCTTTTATACCTAAACTATTTCTACAGTTCAGTGAACCATCGCGATCGCTCAGTGAACCATCAGGACTGATCAGTCAACCGGCTATAGTGAACCAATAAAGCGGGCTTTATTGGTTCACTATATGGGATGGGTATATGGGATTGGTCCTTTGTCACCATTCATATTATTTTTAAATTTAGCAGTTTCTAAACTCTCAAATACATCCAGCTGTCTGGAATTTGTTACATTATTCCTAACTATTTAGTCTTAAATTGCACTACTTTTCTATTTTATGGTTGTTCTCAAACGCATGTTGAGCGACAGTAGACTTATTTGTTTGAGCTGAGCTTGTATATATTTGAGATGAGCCATATGTTCCTTGAATCTAGTTTGAATCGACCTTCTGGTTTGTCCAACCTACTTTTTATTACAATTTTTACAGCTAATTTCGTAGCTGTTAGCATAGGTTTAGCTTTAATCATATCCAGATTATGCCAAATTGGTTGGCGAAACGTGCGTCGAGTGCAGTATAGTGTTTTGGTGTTATGTGGAAAACTACGTCAGTGTTAGCTTCACCCCAAAGGTCAACCTCTTCAAGATTATAATACAGGCCAAGTCGGACTGCACTCTTTCTTTTTAATTGAATTCGAATAAATAAGTAATTACAAACCAAGTGTATTATTTTCAATCACCTTAAAATCTTAAGGTTTAGATCAAGTCATTTCCCACAAACATAAAGGTTTATATTAGAAGTGGTGATAATCGAGATATAACGAGCTTTATTACTCAGAAATAATTAATGTTATTATTGGGTACCACCTGAGAAAGTTTAATTTAATTGGCTGCACTAATTGACTTCAAAACTGATTATTAAATAACAGCTTAGGCCATACGAAAATTTGGAGTGGCTTGTATTTAGAAAGAGAGATATTATATTTTCATAATATATGAACAGGTGTGCATATACACAGGGCGTTATCATTGATATAACAAAGTTTTCCTATGTACACTACATATTAGTAGAATTATTATTGATTTAACGAAAAGTTGTTAGAAAACGTATTATATACAGGGTGTTAGGTAAACATGCGGCAAAAAGTCAAGAGGTTATTCCTTGGGCTATTCTAAGGATATTTTATCCTTTGATGATTTTTGAAAAAGCGCTTTGTTGTGAATCCAATTTTGGTATTTTTCACATTATTAATGTAGGTGAAATAAAAGTAAAAGGCATGTAATGAAAAGGAGTTGTTTTATCTTACCAACATCCCGTGATACTTCGGAGTGATTATTTTGTATGTTTTTGTATGTTGTGTTTTTGTAGTTTGTATGTGTCGCATTTGTTAAGATTGATTGACGTTTGGCTAGTTGACGTGTAAACGGTTGTTAGTGAAGTCCTCTATCTATGGCTGACATGCATTTTATTTATGGACTTGCTGATGGTAATGCATTAGAAGCTAGGCGACTGTACATTGAACGATTGCTACAAGACAGGCAATGTGGTTTATGCATGATGGTGCACCAGCTCATTTTAGTGTAATTGCTCGAGAGTTTTTAACAGGAACATACGGAGATCGCTGGATTGGTCGAGGTGGACCTCACGTATGGACTGCTCGATCCCCGGACTTAAACCCCCTGGATTATTTCCTATGGGGCCATCTAAAGTCATTAGTTTATACTAGGCCAGTGGAAGATGTGGACGATTTAAAAGATCGGATAATTGCTGGGTGTAACTGAATAAGAAACGACCCTGGTGTTTTTGAAAGAGTTCGGGAGTCTATGAGGAGAAGATTGGATGGTTGCATCCGAGCTGGAGGTAGTCATTTTGAACAATTCTTGTAGGTTCAGAAATGTTACATGTAATTTTTAGTAATAAATTGTTATTTGTTGAAAATGTTTTCGCCCTATATCTTCGCAACAAAGCGCTTTTTCAAGAATTATCAAAGGATAAAATATCCTTAGAATAGTCCAAGGCATAACCTGTTGAATTTTTGCCGCATGTTTAACTAACACCCTGTATGTCAACTGCTTTCTGAAGCCTCAAATTATTCAAACTATCGAGCAAATGTTCTCGACTGTAGTAGAATCTTACCTAGAACAGCTGGTTGAGGTGCCCATTTAACAAGTTTTACATTTTGAGATTTTCCAGGTAAGTGATCATCTTCATACTTCCACAAAATCTTATAAGGCATCTCTCCAAGAGCTTGCATGATAGAATTTAATGAATCTTTTTTAAGTTCGTTACTTTTAATGTTGGTTCCCAAACTGAAATAGATAAATCCATCTTTGGCGCTGTCGAGATATTCTTTCAAGTCCTAAAACGACAAAATAAACTTAATGAGTTAAAACAATATGATTTTTATGTATTTATGTCATGAAACAAACCAAAATTTTGACTATGTTATGTACATAATATTAAACGTTCACGTTTATACGTGAAACTTTGTTAATTATAAAGGTTATAATAACGATTGGACACTTCTCTGAATCAAAATAGATTTTTAAATTTAAATTAAATGTAGTGAAAAATCTTCCGTAACTCTACTACCAACTTATGTAACCCTCTTCCTTTTACAACAAGCGCTAAAATCAAATTCTACTCTAATTAGTTACTCTCTCGGCTTATTCCACTACGAACACTGATTTAATAACCAAATTTGCTGTATTTTTTCAAGCATTCACTCGAAATAAATTATTCTAGAAGTTATTCTAGAACTTATCACGTTAATGCTACCAATTTCGGCCGAATTACATATGGTTTGATCCAATCAAAGCAGCTGAATGATCAATAATCAAATATATTTGTATCGGCAAAAGATTACTTGGACATTTACCAGTTAGTGTTATCTTGTAAAAAAATCAAACCTGATCAGAAAAATTAGGAATATACCTATTAACAAAATGGCACAGCGTGACTGCGTGACCCAAATGTTTTTCTTTATAGATCGGTAATAACTAGAAGACTTAAACACTCTTAAATTGTCTTTGAAAAGAGCTAAAAAATTATTCGTTAATACAGACAGCATCCATTCTCCCGAAAT
Organism: Pogonocherus hispidulus; assembly: GCA_963924545.1. NCBI lineage: Eukaryota > Metazoa > Arthropoda > Insecta > Coleoptera > Cerambycidae > Pogonocherus > Pogonocherus hispidulus. The sequence goes on along the minus strand of OZ004698.1, from coordinate 40,705,581 downwards.
TATGCCAGGATGAAAACTTAGTTACTAGGAAATTTCCCCTTTTTAGTCTAACAACTTCGAATGAAAAGGCGAAGTTCTAACTGAACAAAAGTAAAGTCAATCAAGTTCTAAACCGGCAACACTCCGTAACTTCCTTCAGGCTTATCATATTGCAGTGCTTTTGGTGCTGTGCACCATGCATGGTGCTTTGCATTTTAATCTAAATGTGTTTGACAAATTTCGATTTAATTTGATTAAAGGTGTTTACAGGCGATATAGGTTATCGATAGAGAGATTATCTTATCTTAACGTTTTCTAATACTTTAATTTGAATACACTTATGTACTAGTGATAAGTTATGAGCATGAGCATGTATATATTATATACATACAACCTGCCCTTTATCTATTTCCATACATGGCTAACTTTGTTAATAGTGGAGGAGTAAGAGAATTGGTTAAGTTAGCAAAATTGGGCAGAATTAGAAGAGAAATTCAGTGCCTCCTTCAGTTTTAATTTAAATTTTAAACATTTTGAAATATTTGTGAAGTTGTTTAATATATTTGCTTCTGTCCATAAATGTTAATTACTAGCGTAAAATAACAAAATTGATACGTCTATTTTACAAAACACTTACCTTTGATAATGGTACTATAGGTAGGTTTCTCCTTAAGTCTCCAATATTAATTGTAGTGGGACCTATTGCTCTAATATTATGAATAAGTGGATTCACATTAATAAATAGCAAATCTGCATCATTCACTAAATCTTCTGTTTTAGTAGTCAAATTGAAATATTCTCTTATAATATCATCTTTATCAGGAAACATTTTGTTATAATAATAGTATAACGAACGGCAGGTAAACAGTGTGCTTATAACTCTTTCTATAAAATTACTTGCTACATGAAAGGATAGTCCCATATCAGGATACAATACGGGATTTATGCTATTACCCAATGCCTTATGGAAAATAACTGTCGGGTCCAAGGTAGCAAAAATTATCTTAGGGCACTTGTGTATCTCTGCAAGTGCTAAGTATTCCGGAAATATAAATTCTGTGAGAACGATATCGAATTTGGTCGTCCTGTCCTTGATAAGGTCTTGAATGGAATTTGAAGACATTTGTGGTAGTGACATGCCTTTCGATATATCCACCATCAACCTATGAAAATTCCATGGTGTCATCTCCTCTTCCGGCATCTTAGGCATGTTGGAGAACAATTGGCCCCATTTCAGGTCGATTTCGGTCAAGTTGGTTAACTTTGGGTCGTTCATAGGCTCTGCGGTTACTAATGTCACCTTGTGACCTCGTAACGATAATTCCTTCCACAAATGTCTGTAAGATATTTGATGACTGTATGACGGAGTCGGCAAAATCGCCAAAATATTTGCACAATAGGAGGACGATGTGAAATATAACACAGCACTGAAGTATACGAGCAGCATTTTTCAAGGAATTATAAAACTGTATAAATGAGCTCCGTACGGTTCCTATATAGCTGAAATCATATGATAAACCTGAGATAAGATTATGTAGAAGTTAATTATTTTGTCTGTAATCTCTAGCAGTGACACGCAATAATAAATATTATGTGATTAAATTAATTAGTTAACAATAATAATAATAATAATAATAATAATAATAATAATAATAATAATAATAATAATAATAAATTAGAAACTTACTTCTGAATCAACATTGTTTCGTCACTAGCATATTTTGTTATGTCTTCACAATTTAAAATGAGTTAAGACTTCGGCGGAGTCGATGGTTATAGTAAAGTACTTACCTATTATTTTTGTGTTCACTTTACTGGTAGAATTTAGAAAATTTACACAGAAAGGGTGTACCTCTAAGAAACAGATTTTGTTTACAATCATGTTTGCCTACAAGTTAAAGGACTAAGGATGTAAAAGACTAATTTTTCTAATTTAATCATTAGATTATATTTATATTATTAACCAAATATTTATACAGCATTAATAATTATTCAATTAATTTAGCATTGTATTATCGAAACTGTAGATATGTTAATAAATCGATATTTTGACTGTCACCAAGCTGACTATTGAGAGATTAGATATTGATATGCATATGATTATAGGTAAGTATATGATTGCGATTCGGTGACTCAGGGTTTAGTGTCTCGATGGGTCACTCAGAGGTCGTGGGTTCGAATCCCCATTTCACCAAACAATTTTTGATGAATTAGTAAGCTCTAATTAAGAATATATTAAGCAACTCATTTCTTTATCAAATTCCGCGCTATTGTAGGAGAAGCACCATGAATCCATTCATCATAGTATTTATGTTAAATCCACTCATCTACTTATGGTTCACAATATCTAATAGGTACCGAGTTTTCGACGCTTTTTGACGTATTGACTTTGGCTTAAAATTTAAAGAAAAATATTTTTAAACAAAATTTATCTGCATCTTGGATGTAGTGCTTCGGTATATTCGAAAGAATTTTTGTCGACCTCTCCAAAGGAAATAAGGACGTAGCGACAGATATCAAGTAGGTCTCAATTAATACTAAATTGGAGATCTAATTTAGTATTTAATTGCTATTTTGCTACGCATCAACACAAATAAAATACAAAGCTTAACCATTCGAGCTGGGTTAAGAAAAAACCCACACGGTAGTATCGGGTAGGAGCAGCCTAGGTTCGGAAACTACTCTCCTAGGAAATATTTTTATTATCACACATTCAGCTACCAAGGTGGGGGAGGGAGTGGATCTTAAGGTAATAAACATTTCTTACAGATATTATCAAATAATGAAAATGAAATTGATCATTGCATACACATATATACCTCTACATATATACCTACCTACGATGGGTTGCTCTCGCATCAGCTTAGTTATAGGTACTAAAAATGTCTCCAAATGAGAGTATTACAGAATACAGATATAATTCGCACCTATATCTAATTATATATTGCTTCTTAAGTTCTACCTCAACATGATCATGTCGTTCACATGTACAATCTTTCAAAATAACTCTGATATATGTGACATTCTGTAACCTATTTTAGTGTGTGACGAATGTAAATAAGGCTGCTACCATCAACCTGACATCGTAGGCACAACTGGTTCTGGTTCACTTGGTGTTCAGAATAGTTTCCGGAGGAATTCAGTGGGTGAACTAGTATCCAACATTACCCCATTCACTCGAAAGAAACTAGGAAGGACAAAAGAGACAGCTGAAGTCAATGAACAGCTGAAGCATCCCAACCAAAGGAGGAAGCGAATACATAAACCAGAGAACCACAAGTGAGAATAGAGAAGAAAAACAAAAAAGAAGAAACACGGAAAAAAGCCTTTGTTGGAGGAAGGCTTTATATAGAATGGAGTTTAGTAGTCTCTAACTGCTACATTTACTTAACTTCCTCGAAAAAATCGCCCTTTTTGAGTTATGTGACTCTGTATGCACCACTTTGCAGAACAAAACCAAAGTTAAAGACCAACCCAATTATTATCCCAATTATCTTGGCAACATTAAAAATTCACATTGGTTCAATGACTTAGGGACTTTCTTCCAACCGGGCAAAAACGACTTTACAGGTTAGTTATTTAGTGGGGGAACGCAGCTGAGAGCCGCACCCACAAACTACCTCTGTGACCACACCTCTGACCTGTGTCACACACAGATATTGATACTCGGCCCAGCCACCATTCTTTTACTCTGTTTAATACACATATACGTGGGTCGATACTTACTATCGACCCGTCCTTGTCATCAAATTAATTTTTTTTTTGTTTCAGCATGTGCGTAATCTTTCACTCCATTACTACCGAAATGCAGAACTGTGGCATGGCAGAGCTGGGCATGGCAGCTAGAACCAGTATATCCATTTATGTGTTTAATGCCACGATAAAAGAAATATGTGCTTCAAAAATAATGTAAATTTAAAGAAATGATATTTCAGAATAAAATTATTAACATCTAATCGAAGCTACTATGGATCAAAAGTTTTTTCGTAGCGCAAATCAATTTTTATTCGAGTTAATATCTCCTAACTCAATAAAATAAATTTGAAAAAAACCTATTTGTGATTCGAGAAATATATTTACTTATTGTGAGTGCGACTGCATCAGACTAATTCACTTTCATTAAATGATGAATAAAAATAAAAACGCAGATAGTAGATCTAATAAAAATATATTCAGTTTATATTTGATCATTCCTAATTTAAAAACTTACATCCTAAGAAATAAATAACTGTTTTTAGTTTTACAAAGCATGCTTGATAATATACAAGATTATCACAGTCAAGACTCAGCCCAATACCGTTATTTTTCCAGTGTAAATCCACTTTATCACTTAAATAATAAAGCATAAACATTTAAATATTTATAGTAAATTGGTTACACAAATATTGTTACAGTAATTTCTACCAATATACTACCACTTTGAAACTAGTACTTTGTAATTTAAATAGCAAATCTGATCCAAGACGTTACATTAAGTAATTCAATGGTGAATGACTGAGTCTTAAATATTATTTTTATGTACAGTATTATTTACTATGTCAAGTAAAAAACTTGCCTTTCTTATTGTACTTTCTTATTTATCGCAAGAGGTTTATCTATAATTCTTCTAACTAATCCAATAGATTTCCTTAATAAAATGAATAATACTGTTAAGATAGCAGCAGTAACTGTAACTAAAAATCCAATAACATCTATGAGATAATACTGGTAGAATGGCAAGTCAGCTGCCGGATTCCTCAGGTGCTTGGCCCCCTTGTGTCTAATAACGTACTCAGTCCACCACACAGCCTTTTCTAGACCAGTCATGGGAGTGTCTATTGCTAGCTCTTTCAACTTCCTTACAGCATTTCGATAACTGAAAACATTAAATGAGTTCATCATCCTTTCTAAATTTTGAATGTCACAAATTAATTTAAAAAAGATCCAAAGAAACGAAATAGGGAAACGTTAATAATCAGTATATTATTCCAATTTCTATTTCTGTTAATCTAGAATGAATAACAATTAATATAAATTAAGTTTGTCTCTATAAAAGTATTATACAGGGTGTTCACGCATATTTTGAACTAAATTGACCTAAAACGGTCACAATATCAAACAATTTATGTATTTTTTTGTTTCCACGTTTATTTTATTGTCTGTTCTTTATGTAATCATTATTCAATAATCAAAAACCGTTAAATAAGATAAGAGAAGAATAGATACATATTTTTTAATATTACACATCTCGAAAACACTAGGAGATAATTTATTAAAATTTTATATTTTTGAAAATAGAAGAAAAAAGTTTTTCCAGATTTATGAAAATATACAGTATGTTCTATCTATGTAAAAAATCCAGCTTGTCATGTAACTTTGGCCCCAGATGTCCAACTGTATTTCTGATAACCAATTCGTAATTTTCAAAAGACATACTAAAATTCATATTAACAAAGATTTTTTGAAAATTAAAGATTAAGGAGTTAGAAGCTAGTTCAAAATAAACGTGAATATCCTGTACTTGTATCTATTATATACATACTTATTCTATTCTATAAATTCTAGACATAGTTTTGAAATAAATAGATATTATTACTGTCAGTTCTTGTTAGCTTACATGTAGAGCGTGATTTGCCAAAAATATCCTTCCCCCGTATTTCTTAATCAATTCCAAAATTTAAAAAATCGCGTAAAATCATTATTATCGAAGATTTTAGATGTCATATTGAAATGAACCGTCACCTCCGCATCCAATTATATACAGGGTGATGCTTGACTTAAATGGAAGTCTCTGTATATTTTAACATTTTTTATTAGAGCGTTTCTATATCTAATAATAACTGAGGTATTGGCTAACGACGCACCTCCAAATCCAACGATAAGCTCGTTCAGAGTGATGTTTGCCTTTTTAAATTTAATACCCTGCATTTGAATCATTTCAACAAATATAATTTTATATGTTTCTTTTATTCAGATACAAGGTGTTCCATTTAAAAAATCAAGCATCAAGAATATAATTGAATATGGAGGTGACAGTTTCATCAATGTTTAAAGCCTTCCAGAAGAAGGGTTTTACAAATTTTATTGAAATTTTCAATTCGGTCCACAAATAGCCGAGTTATAGGAGTGTATCTGACTCCTAATCAGTTTATTTATGAGAAAACGCTAAAAAAAATATGTTAAAATACAAAGGGTTTAATTAAAAAATCAAGCATCACCCTGTATATAATTGGATATGGGGGATGACAGTTTTTCAATGTGGCATATAAAATCTTCGAGGAGAATGATTTTACGCGATTTTTAAAATTCGGGAATCGGTCCAGAAATAGTCAAGTTATAATGGGGGACATTTTTGGTGAATCACTATGTAGGTACTATAAAAAAGTAATACGCAAAACATACTATGATGAAAAAATATCTTAAATATAAAAAATTACCTTGGGTTATTGATAACTTCGAGCATAGCTGTCTTCAAATCTTCTTTTTTGATAAACGGAAATCTATTAACAACTACAGCTATACCTTTGTGCTTCATTAGTTGTGCGTTCTGGTCTTGATCGGCGAAGAATGGAATAACTACAAAGGGTACTTCTGCATAGATTCCCTCTTCCATTGACTGCAAACCTCCTTGCGTTACAAACAATTTAATATTTGGGTGGGCTGCAATAGTGAAACATAATTAAAATCTAATTTAGATGATATACTAGAATCTACATATTGATATTGAAATATGTATAAGAAACAGAATTTGAACTGATTATTAATAAATAACAACTTAGTCCATGAAACTATAAAATTTAGCCTGTCGTGACATTGAATTTCATCAAATTGTACATTATTTAGAAAGAGAAATTTACATTTTCATAATAAACAAACAGGTATGCAAATACACAGGTTGTTTGAGGTCATTGAAGTAACAATGTTTTCCTATATTATAAATTTTTATTATAATTAACTTGCCGAAAAGATGTTGGAAACCGTAAGATTACATACAGTGAGGTTCAAAACTCTGGAACGCCCCAAATAACTTCCAAAATATTGTTTTTTTGAAAAATCGCTCCGACCCGTCGATTGTTATTTTTAATTGCACATCTTTTTCCACAAAAACTTTTTATACAGGGTGTGTCATGTAACAGTGGCCAATACTAACTTTCTTATTTTAAATACAACATCCTGTATATTATTACATTTTTGGATTCTACATAAAATTCTAAACACTTTTTATGTAGGATGTCCTATACCTATCTTAAACTGTTTTGGAAATATTGACAGGTGAATATTGACATTTTGCAACTTTAACACCCTGTAAAATCTAAACGGTTTGAGATCAAGCAAAACGGTTTGCACATTTCCTTCTTAACTTTTTATAAGCTATCGTTTGATGGTAATTTCAAATTTATCCAGGAATTAAAAAATTTTCAAAATTTTCGGAAAATTTTAAATTTTTGGATAATTCTGCAATTAGTACCAAACGATAGCTTCTGAAAAGTTAAGATAGGAACGTGCAAACCGTTTTGCTTGATCTCAAACCGTTTAGATTTTACAGGGTGTCAAAGTTGCAAAAATGTCAATATTCACCTGTCAATATTTCAAAAACAGTTTAAGATAGGTATAGGACATCCTACAGTGTTTAGAATTTTACGTACAATCCAAAAATGTAATAATATACAGGATGTTGTATTTAAAATAAGAAAGTTAGTATTGGCCACTGTTACATGACACACCCTGTATAAAAAGTTTTTGTGGAAAAAGATGTGCAATTAAAAATAACAATCGACGGGTCTGAACGATTTTTCAAAAAAAAACAATATTTTGGAAGTTATTTGGGGCGTTCCAGAGTTTTGAACCTCACTGTATATCGACTGCTATCTGAAGCCTCAAATTGTTCAGACTATCGAGAAAATGTACCTGACTCTAATATAAACTTACCTAGAATAGCTTGTTGAGGTGCCCATTTCACAAGTTTTACATTTTGAGGTTTTCCTGGTAAGTGATCATCTTCATACTTCCACAAAATTTTATAAGGCATCTCTCCAAGGGCTTTCATGATAGAATTTAGTGAATCTTTTTTAAGTTCTTTACTTTTAACGTTGCTTCCTAAACTGAAATAGATAAATCCATCTCTGGCGCTGTCGAGATATTCTTTCAAGTCCTAAAATGAGATAATAAACCTAATTAGTTAAAACAATATGGTGTTTATATTTAATCAAGAAAGGGATTGTAATTAGACCTATTATTTTATAAACGTGATAATTACGTTCCAATACTTCATCTATTAAAATAGCGTTTTAATTTTAATTTAATTTAAAAGTAGTGAAGTGTCTTCAGCAACTTTACTACCAACTCATGCAACTCTCTTCCTTTTGCAATAAGAACTAAAACCAAGTTAAGCTAACTAGCTACTTACTCGATTGGCATTATGTCGGTAGGCATACAGGGTGGGCAAATAAGAGAGAACGCCGGCTGTATCTCAGAAACCGCTAATCGGAGTATTTCCGGAAAAAAATTTTAATAGTAAATATGGCCAAGAGATGTCGCTGGAAATTATTTTCAAGTTCCTGAAATCCCTAAAATTCAGTGGAAACCGCAGCGTTCTATCTCTTTCCTAACGGAAGATATTACCAAAAGAATTGCTACTGTAGATATGATGTAGCCTTTCACCTTAGCATTTAAAATCGACTCGTGATAGCCTATTATTAATAAAATATAAGAAAAAAAAACGTTGCGGAACAGAAAAGTCGTTAGTGTAGTCTTTGTAATTTTTTCAAAAAATATAATAAGAGATAAAAGTAAAAATTATAAAAATTTGAGACAAATTTGAACTGATGCGGCAAAAGCTGACTTTGTAAATTAATTCTTTATGAAATAATGTGGTGGTCCTGAAAACGCCTGATTTATTTGGGGACGTGATGTTCAATGGCCTCTCAAACGTTCAAAATGTCGCCCATCGTTTTGAATACACAGTTACAACTGTTCTTGGGTGGATGAAACCCAGCTAGGTATTATATTAAACAAGTTGAAAATGAAATTGATTACATCTATCTATTCTATAGATTGCCGATTTGACCTGTATGGAGTTTTATTTATGGGGGCGATTAAAAAAACTAATTTACGCAATGAGGCTTGCCGCCACAAGGGAAGTGATGATCGAACGTATTAAGGTGTATTCCCGTGCCAGAAGTGGAAACTGCAGTTTCATCTACCCAAGAACGGTTGGAACTGTGTAGGTATTGAAAACGATGGGCGATATTTTGAACATTTGAGAGCCCTTTGAACATCACGTCTCCAAATAAATCAGTCGTTTTCAGAACCACCACATTATTTCATAAAGAATACATTTAGAAAGTCAGCATTTGCTGCATCAGTTTAATTTGTTTAAATTTTTTTATACTTTTAAGTTTTTACTTTTATCTCATATCATATTTTTTTAAAAAATTACAAGCACTAACGACTTTCTAGTTCTGCAACAGTTTTTTTTCTTATATTTTACTAATAATAGGCTATCACGAGGCGATTTTGAATGCTAAGGTGCATCACAAAGGCTACAGCGCTACATCACTAATCTCCAGTTGTAATTCTTTGGTAATATCTTCCGCTAGGAATGAGATAGAAAACTGCGGTTTTCACTGAATTTTAGGGATTGTTGTCCTTTATTTAAATATGTGACAATAAATATATCGTGCCATTTGAAATTTTCTAGAAAATCCGCTATATTTGTTATGTTAGCAGACAGCGCCCTCTAGCGGCTATAATAAAAGTAACAAAACCAGCTTTCATGAGTCTAAATATGCATAAAAAAAGCTCTTTCTAATGAGACTAAGTTTGTTAGATTCGGTTTATCCTGAGCCGAATTATTAACGTTTAAAGGAAAGAAAGTTTGGCCCCCCCACCACTTTATTTTAAAAGATAGAAAAAAATGAGTTGCACGAAAAAGTTTCAAATTTCCTCTAGATTAATATTTACTTATTTCCGGTACTACTTTATTAGGCAAATTTTCGAGAAAAGTTCATTTTTCTGGTTGGCCATGGATGTTATGCCCCCTAGCGGTCATTTCAGGAACTTGAAAATAATTTTCTGCGACATCTCTTGACCATATTTACTATTAAAATTTTTTCCCGGAAATTCTCCGATGAGCGGTTTGATGAGCGGTTTCCGAGATAGAGCCGGCGTTCTCTCTTATTTGCCCACCCTGTACATTGGTAGTGAATTACTATACAAATTTGCCGTATTTTTTCAAGCATTCACTTAAAATAAATTATTATTCTAGAACTTATCACCTTGATGCCACCAATTATAGACGGTTTATACCTAGTTTTAATAAGTAGCAGCATAAGTAATCATTGCTTATACATATTTGCATTAACTAAGTATACTAGAACATTTAGTAGTTGGTATGGTTTTGTAAAATAATATGTAATTCGAACCTGATAATACAAATAAGCAGTATACTAATAACGGCACAACGTGATAATTATTTTTATAGATAGATTATAACTACAAGAGTTACATAGTCTTTCAGACCTTTGAAAAGAGCTATACAATTATGCGTTAATAATAATTATTAGCATCCGTTCTCCTCAAATTCTGCCGTAATGAAAGATTATTTACTAGGAAATTTGGTGTATTTAGAACGCTTCGAATCAAAGCTTGACGGTTCGAATTGAACAACAGTGAAGTTCGAAACCGAAGGATATTCGAAGGATGTCAACTAACAGTGAACATGCCATCCTTCATGAGAAGACCTGGCATATTTCAGTGGTTTTGGTGCTACTCAAAATCTTTCATTTTAATCTAAATTGGTTTGACAAGTTTAGATTTAATTTGATTTTAGTCTTTAATGTATAAGGTGTTCACAGCTGATAGAGATGTAAGGGACTCTTTACTAATAGTAGTTATCCTCCTCAGTCAAGGAAGGTTCATAAAACGATTTTAATTTGAAATTTTCTGATTCTTTCATGTGAATAAATTTATATACTGGTGAAAAATTTTCAGTTATAGACATAAATTAGGTACAGTCTTAATATAACATCACTCTCGCAATATGAATGTCAAAGTCTTAGTACTAGATAACTATCAGTTTAGAGCTAGCTGACAGTTGCAGAATTTTTCAAACCACTGTGAACTGATAACTGCCAGTCAATTTAACAAACACCTGAAAGTGCCTGTTGGATAATAACTTCCAGGTTAAGAGGATAATAAGTAAATAATAATGATAATAATAATAATATCTCTATCCCCTCATTCTAATCACAAGGATTAGCCCGAAAGTCTGAGACTTGTGTGGGAGAGGGGCGACATATTCTTATTTGGCAGACCGCATTTGCGCTTCAGGAACCACCTAGGTTGGGAGGCGCTAAACACCATTTTTTGGCAGTACTGGAATGAGGGAAACCTGGAAAACCTCACTGGTTAGGGAGACAGCCAAACATCAACCGATTTTAATTTCTTACATTAACACCAAATTGACATTCTTTCCATCCTAGACCATCGCTAGGATGGTTTCCAATCCATCACTGCGAACAAGCCTTAATCTACGAGTAGACAATTGTCTGGTGAAATGGGGATTCTAACCCACGACCTCTTGTTTGACGATCGAGACACTAAACCCTTAGCCACCGCCTCGCCTAATTAACAAAGATTTTCAAAAGTGACAGTGACTTATAATAATTATAAAATTTGTTTTGTATAATCTTAACAGATAATATTCTAGCCTAGTTTAGTCTAGACTAGATAAAAGATAATAAAAGTTTTTAATCTTTTGGGATATGAAGATGAATTTATGGTGGAGTTTTTAAATAGTGAAAAAATATGATGGAGTTTTTAAATAGTGAAAAAAGGCTCTACATAGTTAGGGCAAGAAAGAATCCTTTTGAATAATACGATTCTTTGGATTAATTTATTAGATTTCGTTTAAAAGAACAACAGTTCTCCGAATTTTGCAACAAATTTAGAACAAAATAGAAACCATAAAAGTATATTTTACATACATACTTATTATATGTTACTGTGATCACAAAACGCTAGTAATAGGAAAACAAACATTAAAATTTAATGCTATAAATATAAGTTTCGGATTGTTGACAATTGAACAATTTTCATATTTAGAATGTAAAAGTAACACGAAAACTAGCCATTAACAGCATTTAAAGTCACTCTTGCCAACCCTACAGAATATTTTGCTAACAGACAGCTGTTGTTTTTGTTGGAAGGCGGCGCGATTACCCGCAGTACTCAGGTCTTTCGACCCATTGTGCCTGCCACTAGTCGAGAGCTATTGGAAGAGACCCGAGCTATGCGCATAAGCCAACACCCGTTCCAGAGGAAGCTCTCTAATGTCCTGGGGCAGGAGAAATCCTGCAACCAGATGTTTATGTCTCTTGACATGAGGCAGGCAAAGCGACAGAGGATGTGAATGGAGTCCTCGTCATCGTGTTTGCAAAACCTGCACCTTCTAGTTTCACTAAGGCCGATAGTGTTAAGGTGCTTGTTGAGATGTCCGTGACCTGGCAGCAGTCCTGTGGTAATCCTTATGCAGTTACGACTTAGCGCAAGTATTGATCGAGTTGCGTTCGACCAAGGTCCTTCAATTAAGAGCCTGGCTGGTCGCAGCTCAGTCTCGTTCCGTCATTCTACCAGACAGCTACTTAACTACCTGATAAATTTGTATTGGCAAAATGGTTCCAGAATTAACAGACACTCTGACTGTCAGTCACCCTCAACTGCTAGTTACTTAGCAGATAGTTTTAACTGCCCATTGAAGTACCGGCCCTCTAACAGATAAGATTATTAATTAATTCCTTTATCGATGGTTTTACTTCTACAATATTAATACTGCGATACGTATATGCGCATATAGCATTAAGGTTGCTCATAATTTACGAGTACATCTGATCTGTCTGCAACCTAAGTAGTGTAGGTACTAAGTTCATCTCACACTTACGAAAACGAGTTTGATTATCAGTAATAGTAGTAATACGATAGTATGGTTTCATAAACTTTCATGACTTATTACTTAATTTTTTTTATAAACAAATCCTATTAAGGTTTATTGAATGAATAATTTAGTGACCATAATTTTTATATTAATTATAACGCGAATTTGTTCTCATCACATGGTCATCACTAGCTAATATCCACCTAATATCAAACAGTTTTATAAAACTGATATTAATTGTAATTATACATATAAAAATTGTCTGCACTTATTTATTTGTAGCAATATTTCAATATTGCTAATTCTACTCGCTAATTTGCCACGCTTTAAAAGAAAACTAAAATAAAATAAACCACTACTATAAGAACCACACAGATGTCGCTACTTTTCTCATTAGTTTGGATATCTAAAAGTGACATTTCTGTGAAATGATAATGAAAAACGCCCCATTAAAATGAAGATTTCGCATACTTGTATTCACAAAAATTAAGAAATACAACTACTCTTCATACCGCCCGCCGGTCAGGCGCTGCGTTATCTATATTAGTAGAGTAAAATCACATGTATAATTCGCTTCTTTCTAGGGATACAAATCTGTAGTATTGTAGTACCGGGATATCAAAAATTATCTTGGTCAAGGGTGGTTGTGGAATGTAAAACGTGTGTCTTACTTTAAATTTTTGAATATGTGAATATGTTTTGTTGTGTCAGAATCTGTCAAGTCATTGTGCTGAAATTTTCTAATCCAGTTTTTGAATCATGTCTCTTACCACACAGCACAAAATTTTCATGATTGAAGCCTATTTTCGAACGGGTGCGCTGGTTAATGGAAATTGGCAATACAGTCAACGTTTGTGTTTGGACAATTTTCGAGAGCACTTCCCAGGACAATTACCGGACAATTTTTATGCGTGCCTTACAAATTGTGTTGAAGTGTTTCGCGAAACTGGTTGTGTGACTCATAAAAAAGGTGCTGGTAGACCAAGAGTTCGTACAGAAGAAGTTGTCAATGACGTTCGGCAACGTATGGAAGAGGAGCCTGCAAAACCTTTGAAACGTCTTTCTCAGGAAGTTGGACTTTCTTATGGAACATGTCATAAGATTTTAAAGAAAGACTTGAACATGCATCCATATAAGATGCAAGCACATCAAGCTCTTCTGCCCGCAGACCACACCAGATGCCTTGCTTACACAAGGGTTTGTCAATAATTTAATGAATGACGATCTTCTGGACTTAACTTTTTCTTCTGACGAAGCGTGGTTCCACTTTTCGGGATACATCAATTCTCAAAATATGCGAATGTGGAGCAATGATAACGCTTTTCTCGATGAAGAATAATTGGGCCAATTTTTTTCGATTTCACCGTCAACGCAGGAAGGTACAAACACAACTTTTTGGCTGAATTTGTGCAACAGTTAAACGATGATGAACTTCGGTACGGTTATTTCCAGCATGACGGTGCAACAGCACATACTACACGAGAAAATATTGTTTTCCTCCGCGAGTTTTTTGATGACCGGCTGATAAGTTTGCATACAGAAGTTGAATTTCCTCCGAGATCACCTTGTTTGACAATTATGGACTATTTTATATTTCCTTACTTAAAAAAACAAGATTTTCGCAACTCCGGTAAATAATTTGCAAGAACTGCAACAAAGAATTGTTCAGCAATGTGCAACCAGAACGCCAGAAATGCTGCAAAACGCTTTTCACAGCATGAGGAGGCGCGTCAACTGGTGCATCGAACAAAACGGGGGACATTTCCAACAATTACTGTAATTTAGTTTTTCTTGTTACTAAAACCGTTATTTCATAATTTGTAGTTCATTATTGTTTTACAACTGAAATAAATAGGTATGAAATTTGTAGGTTATTGATGATGTCAGTGTGACAGTGACATAATTATTTCAAATTTAAAGTAAGACACACGTTTTACATTCCACAATCCCTTTGACCAAGATAATTTTTGATATCCCGGTAGTATTGGGGTACGCACCAGTATTCGCTCTATAAGCTTGAGTGCGCCGTAATACTTCACTCTGATAAACGCGAGCGCTTCGTGTTTCGTGAAAATTCGATCTTTCGAAAACAGTTAGAGATATCAACCCAAACTATTTTTTTAAAACTATCTCAATATTTAGGCTCCATTTCATTCGCTGCGTATATATAAAAATTTTGAATATTTCACAGCTAACCGCATATCGAATTTTGTCATGCATAAGTTTTAAATTTACGTAATTTTTTTGGTAATATAGGTGTACTACCAAAAAGAGGTTTACAACAATCCACGAGCTTAGGTTTTGTGCATAAGTGGTTAAAATTTCAGGGTGGTAAGTCTGGCCGGTTTTTTTAATGGCGATGTATATACTCAGAAACACATGTTGTCGAATTGTGCAGTTAACGCACTCTAAGGCCATTTAAAAAGAATGCCCTACTAAAACAAGTTGTATATCACACCACATATGCCCCAAAAAATGCTCTAAAATATTGTATAAGGTTTAGGTAATTCTAAATTCATCTTGATAAAAAAAAACCAAAGAATTGTTCTTTTTTAGTAAATAATTATAAAGTACAGGTAATCATATAATCACCCATTTAACATAATTTATAGTATTGAAAATGTTGACCGTAAAGTGATATATACCGCATATGTATTTCAGGAAACTCAGTCGCAAATTTACTGACTGTGATGTCAAGAAGAGTTTAACCAAGCCTTAGTATTAAAAAGTGCATTACGTTTTGTCGCAGTAGTAGCAGTACTTACCGCTGGTAATGGTTTTACAGGTACATATCGTCTCAAGTCCCCGATATAGATCGTAGTAGTACCTGTAGCTCTAACACTATGAATAACTGGATTCAAGTTGATTAACAGTAAATCAGTGTCGTATATTAAATCTTCGGTTTTAATAGTTGAATTGAAGAAGTTTCTTATATTCTCATCCTTGTCGGGAAACAGTTTATGATTATGGAGATACATCGAATGAAGCGTAAACAGCGTGCTTGTGACTCTTTCTTTAAAATTCCTGGCTTCATGGAAGGTCATCCCTATTTCTGGATACAATACAGGGTTGATACTGTTACCAATCGCATTGTGGTAAGGAACAAATGTATCTAAGCTCCCAAATAAGATCTTAGGACATTCATGTATCTCCGCAAACACCAGAAATTCCGGGTACAGGAATTCCGTTAGGACAACATCGAATTTCTTTTGTCTGTTGAGTATCAAATCTTGAATAGATTTATCCGAGAAATGTGCTTTTGATATATCCCTTGTAATGTCCCTGACCCACTCAATAAAAGTCCATGGACTCATTTCCGTTTCTACCGTCTTACTTATGTCACCAAGTACTACATAGGCCGACCTCATATTAATTTCAGTTAAGTTGGTTAATTTTGGATCATTTAATGGATCCGTGGTTATTAGTGTTACCTTGTGACCTCGTAAAGATAATTCTCTCCATAAGTGAGTAAACGCTATTTGATGACTATACGATGGGGTTGGTAGAACTGCCAAAATGTTTGCACCTTGTGAAGGTAATGCTAATAACAACACAGCACTAAGATATATGAGAAACATTATTTGAACACTAGTAGTTGTACACTGAATGGATGTAATTTGACCTCATCCTTTATAGTAAAAATTATCTATAAATTATTTGCGATAAGACAGATAGGCCAAGTTTAAAATATCGTAAAAATATTTTTTTTTGTTCGTTATCTGTCCAAATGATAATTATTAGTGTTTAATTAGTCAGTTAAGTATATTAAATAACTTTATCTTGTAAATCTATGGAACTAGATTGCGTGTTCCAGCAATTTAAATTGTTTGTATTGCTTTTAATTCATTTGAAAGAAGCTATTGCATACATTGTCCAAGGTATTAATAGTAATAATCGTAATATTAATAACAACATGACCATGATATTAATAAAATTAAAGGCAGTCGATAAGATTCCATTCAATAGGTCGAAATAAGCCCTACATAGGTGTTCGTCTCGTGTCTAATTATAAAAAAACTATAAAAGATAGCGACTTTCAGTAAAAAGTATTGAAAGATAAGACTTTAATCTAAGTCCCTATAGTAGTAATTTTTGGTAATTCTTTTTATTTTTAAAATTCCAGGCAAACAATCTTATACTAAAATAGGGTATTTTGAAAAATTATTTTCTCTAAAATACATGTATTAAACAAAAATTTGCTACTATAGGGATCTAGTTTATCTTTTGATCTTTCCGGTGATATATAATTTATAAATAACACTAAAAAGAAATTTTGTTGCAATTATAAGACAAATCAGGTACCGTTGCAATAAGGGCTAACTTTATTTCCATGTGCCTTTTTACTTCGGCTTTACGTGCACCTCCGAAATCTTAATAATTCGGTAGTGGGAATATATAGGGTAAAGGGAGGTCAGATGGACCTGGAGGATAGACGGACCATCGGTAATATTTTGCAATTTAAGGCACCACCGCAACATTTGACAGGCGTATCTTTTGCGTTTCGATCAGTTCACCTTGATACAGTCGCGATCACGTGGTTTCCAGCATTTACGTGGAAGTTTTTTAAGAAAAATAGATTTTGCCTTAGTGAAAATTGTATTTAAAGATATACATTTCTATTTTTAACAAACTTAGGTAAGTATAATATTTTTTTTTTTGTTAATGAAACTGTAAGTATATGCATTAATGTCTTATAGAACCTAAAATATTAAAACTTTTTTTTAACCGTTTAGTTGTTACCGAGTGGTCCGTCTACCCTCCCATTTGAGGATAGATGAACCAATATGGGGGAGGAGAGTCGGACCAATAACTTTTTGTTTTAGTACAATGCTTAATAAGTAAATATTTAAAAGACATGTTCCTGAACGAGGATATTGAACCTCTCAAGCGTTAAATGATGCCGTAAATGAATACAGAAATGGCGAAATTGGCGCCAATGAAGCCGCTACATTTGGAATACCCAAAACTACATTTAAGTGCAAGCAAGACATGAATCTTTCCAACCAAGTACCTCTGGTATACAAAACCAACAAACCACTCCTAAGAAATCAACAGCTAGGTTGATTTCTTAGGAGGAAAAGCTCTGGATGAACCGCATACCCGTCGTATCTATAGCTGTAAAAAGAGTTCTTAAAAAAATATCAGGAGTTATTACCTCACCGGAATTTATTAAAAAAAGGCACAATGCAAGAAAAAAGCTGGCCCCAATTTGGCAGTGAAAGCAGTAAATAGACATCTGGCCATGTCACATTAGATGACTATTCTAGGACGGATGAACATTTCAGCGATTTAGAAAATAAGAGTGTTGGCTGCAGTGAAGATTATCGTTTAACGAAAAAGAAAGACGATTGGTCACAATGCCTTTTGTGCAAGCGCTGGTTGCACGAGAGCTGCACAAGTAACCTTTGCCAGAAGTGTGGAAACGTAGCTTCTAGAAAAAAGGAAAAGTAGCGTGGTCCATCTCTCCTACCTACTATGGTCCGTCTCACCTCCATAGGGTAGGATAGATGGACCGTTGACAAGTCTGAGAATTATTCATTTTTTAGTTTTAATGATAAGTATTTCTTTCTTTCTAAGTGTTCCAAAAAGAGTACCAAAGCTTAGTTATTTTATGTACCAATTTACAGATTTTTACTTTGATTAATGAAGAAATTATCTTAATTTTTATAAATGGTGGTCCATCTCTCCTCCCTTTACCCTAACTCTCCACCCATCGGCTACCCATCCTCTCAATCCGACCCCGCATTCATGCCTGTCAAATCTACAGTGAATGGATCCTTAACGAAATAATGTTTATATTTTCTACATGAAGAGATATGCGTCCTAATATTTCTGTGTTTGAGCTTTTAGTTCATTTTAATTGAAAAAGTTCTAGAAATCTTCACTAATGCTTCAGGTAATAAAATCTACCTTTTAGCGAAACAGTGTGTACCCACAGTTTATAGACCAAGAATCAGTTAATTTTACATTAATTATAACACTACTTCTCTGTAGGAGAAGACACGTATGAAAATGGTTCCGTGAACATAAGAATACGTATTATAACACCGTATTTCGACCTCAACAATGAGGATTTCGAGTATTATAAAAGATACGAACTTGGTTAAATTTAGGCAAAGTTGCGACTAGTAATATGGCTCGAAAGAATCGTTGCCTCGAATAGAAAGGCTAATATGATTAGTTTTAAGATATCTGAAAAGAAAAACTGAAATTTTGTGTTTTCTCTGTACTCAAATATTTCATTCATTATTATAGCTACTGTTTTAATCTTTAAACATCATTACTACTACTTTTTACGTAGAATATGAAAATCCACTATGACGCCTATAAGAAAAAGGTTGACAATCAAATTTTCAAAATAGCGACTTCTATAAAAAAATGGTCAACTGATTCAGACGTAAAAGGTTGCTCTAACGATGTTAAAAAGTTAGAACAGTTTTTGAGAATAAAAAATTCAAAATTTCTCTTTTTTAACTTGAAAACCTATAGAGGTACCTCGGATTTAATTTTAGGATGTAAATTTCCCAACTTTGCCTCAATATAATCGAGTTCGTATCCTTTAGAATGGTATCCATTGGTATGCCTCCATACATACCTCGAAATACGGGTACTCTGTATTTGTTCCATTGACACCGATGAAATCAATATAAGACAAAAAAAAAAAAAAAACAGTTCATATCCATAACAGACACCTGTTACTGATTATTTTATTTGATATGCTTTACAAGTTACCAACGTAACTTCCATTTGTCCAAAATTTATATGGTTGTATTGGAATATACAGTTTATATACAGGCACAAACCAGTTTGGGATAAATATAAACATTGGAGAAAATTGGTTTCTTATCAGAACAATGCTAACTACTTATTTTACTAAGAAATTGAATTAAAAGCTAACCCGCCAGATGATCTATTAAATAATATGGTTTGATCTACTACCATTCTTTGTTGTATGATTACTTTTACCCAGTTACATATATAATTACAAAAAATTATATTCCAACACGTAAAAATTTGAGTATATAATATAAGGAAAGATAATAAAATTTGAATTAAGTGTCCAGTACCTACTTGATATCACAAATTTTTAGTATAAATAGTGATTTCAGACTCAAAATTTTAAATCCAGACCTTCATTTACAATAATGTACACTATTTTTAAATGAACCATAAAACTGGTCTAGTCACATACCGAAAATGAGTGTTGAACTTTTTGAATTCAAAATCTAATCCTTTTTTAATTTAAAAAAATATCAACATGGCCATTACGTTATCGTACCTTTCAATCTAGCTTATAAATATTTTTTTATCTTAAAAGTAGAACCACCGATTTGATTGCGTAAGCTCCCACACTTTGCAATAAATTGTCCGATAAAAAAAATTGCGCACTCATGGCTGTCCGCGAAACTATTTAATAATGTCAATAAATTTTAATTATCAACGCATAAAGTAGTATATTTCAAATATTCAAAACCAGTCGAATTTATTGATTAATTTATGCGTTTGTGCGGTTTGCGTTAACAAAAAACATTACAAAATTGATACGGCTATTTTACAAAACACTTACCTTTGATAATAATAATAATAATAATAATAATAATAATAATAAACGTCTTTATTGCAAATTCTATATATATAGAGAAATATACAATGGGCAGAAGTCTAGCCTAATGGCCATTCACACTTAACCTTTTCCTTAAATTAATTCTTAACCTAAACTTAAACTAATAAAGGAAACCATGAACATGTATAGAGTAATATAATATGAACAAATTTATTTATTTATTTTTTCAAAAACAGAAAATATCGTCTTAGCCTCGTTTTAAAGGAATTTTCAGACGTGATACTTCTAACACTTAGATCCAACGAGTTATACAATTTAACAGCATTAAAAGTAAATGATCGACGAAATATAGCTGTTTTATGTCGAGGCATTGCAAGTGATGTTAGGTTTCGTAAATTACGATTGTGAATTTTGTTGCGACATATTAGTTTATCTTTTAGATATGTGGGAGATAAAGTATTGAGAATGCGAAACATGAATATATGAAAATGATACTGAAATAAATCATTGACTTTCAACCAGTTTAGATTTGAAAAAGCTGCAGATAAATGGTCATATTTCCTTAAGTTACTAATTAACCGACAGCAAGTGTTTTGAATTTTTTGTAGTCTGTTGCACGTTATCTGATCCAAACAGGGATAATAAACTATATCACAGTATGACAATTTGGACAATACTAGACTCTCACACAAAAACTTTTTCATCTTATAGGTAAGCATATTTTTATTAGCATACAATAATTTTAATCTTAAATAACAATCCTTTGCAACATATGCGACATGGTCTATGAATTTGAGATTTTCGTTAAAATATACGCCCAAATTTTTTGCAGTCTTGACAAACGGAATGACTTGATTCTCAATGTTAATATGCATATTTGTTTTCAAGCGCTCTCGTTTCTTTTTTGTGCAGAATAAGATGACCTTAGATTTACTTGGATTTAGACGTAGATTGTGATATTTGGCAAATTTATTAATATTACATAAATCATTATTTATAATTTGTGAAGCCTCATTAAAATTTTCGGTTGGAAAATGATGATAGAGTTGGGTATCATCTGCAAAAAATTGCACATTACAGTTTGTAACCACTTTAGTTAAATCAAATGTATATATTAAAAACAATAATGGTCCCAATACTGAGCCTTGAGGCACACCAGATACAATTCGTTGAGCAGAGGAAATATTATTATGTAATAATACCTGTTGGTGTCTATCATTTAAGTAATTAGATAAGAACTGCAATGATGTTTGATCAAAACCCAAGTAGCTACATTTAGCAACAAGCAATTTATGGTTGATTGTATCGAATGCTTTCGTAAAATCTAAAAGCACCAATGCAGAAGCTAACCCACTATCAGATGCACGCAAGATATTATCAGTCATATTCGTCAACGCCGTTGCAGTACTATGGCCCTTTCTAAAACCGGATTGGTGTACCGGAAGCAAGTTTTTGGCTACTACATATTTATTTATTTGACCATAAACAACTTTTTCCAAAATTTTTGACAGAATTGGCAATAGACTAATAGGCCGCAGCTCATTGATATTTGAAGGATTAGGACATTTGGGACGAGGTGTTATAAGGGCTGTTTTCCAAGACACTGGGAAAAATCCCCTTTCTAAGCAACTATTGACAATGTGAGTGATATAAATTCCGACAGCAGGCATACACAGCTTTATCATTTGAAGAGTCATACCGTCGACACCTCGAGCATTCGATTTTATTTCAGCAACAATTTTAGATATATTTTCATGTTCAACAAGTTGGAAACTAAAATTAGAATCAGGATGTAGTAAGTTGTCTTGATATAGCTGTATATTTTGTGCACAAAGAAAATCACTATTTTGAAAGACTGAAACAAAATATTCATTAACTTTACCAGGATCGCAAAGGTGTTCAGGGATTTCGGAACTACTAGTACACTGAATTTTCAGTGCTTTGAGAGCGTTGTAAAAAGATGACGTACTTTTTTGGCTATGTAGAAACCGAAGATAAGCAGCTTTTTCTCTGCGAACAGAAGCCTTAGCAAAATTTCTCCACTGTTTATAATTGCTCCAGCTTTCATCCGTCTTATGTCTTTTATAATTTTGTAAAGCCCTGTCACGCATATCCATTATCAATCTTAGATTATCCGTTAGCCAAGGTGCACGCGGTTTACTAACACGAACAGTTCTCTGTGGAGCATGTACGTCAAACAGCTGCAAGACATGGTAAGTAAAAAATGCTACCTTATCATTTATGTCATATATATGCAGTATATCAGACCATTTGATGCTGTTTAAATCACTATAGAATTTATCAGCATTAAAATTTTTAAAGTCTCTAAAAGTTACCATTTTTTGTTTCTGCTTAACTATATCAAATGAAATCTCACAAAAAGTAAGACGGTGATCAGTAAATAAGTCAGTATTTATTGTACCACTACTTCTACATTTTTCGGGTGTATTTGTAAATATGGGATCCAATAATGTTTCCGAACCTCTAGTGATTCTGGTAGATTCACTAATTAATTGTGTCATGTCATAGCTATCAAAACATTGACTTACTTTATTATTTACATTAAACAAATTTACGTTAACATCACCCATAACCATAACATATTCATATGCGGGAATAATAATAGACAAAATATTATCTAAATATTCAATAGCTTCATCCACGTTTCCCTTTGGTGGCCGATAAACAATACCCAAAGCCAATGTCGTACGACCAAATATAATTTTTAGCCACTGATAATGGTACTACAGGTAGACTCCTCCTTAAGTCTCCAATATTAATTGTAGTGGGACCGATTGCTCTAATATTTTGAATAAGTGGATTCACATTGATAAATAGCAAATCTGCATCATTAACTAAATCTTCTGTTTTAGCAGTCGAATTGAAATATTCCCTTATAATATCATCTTTGACAGGAAAAATTTTGTTATAATAAAAGTATAACGAACGCCATGTATACAACGTGCTTATTATTCTTTCTTTAAAATTACTTGCCACGTGGAAGGGTAGTCCCATATCAGGATATAATACGGGATTTATACTATTACCCAGTGCCTTATGAAAAATAACTAATGTGTCCAAGGAAGCAAAAATTATCTTAGGGCACTTGTGTATCTCCGCAAGTGCTAAATATTCCGGGAATATAAATTCTGTGAGAACGATATCGAATTTGGTCGTCCTGTCGTTGATAAGATCTTGAATGGAACTAGAAGACATTTGTTGTAGTGACATGTCTTTTGACATATCCACCATCAAACTATGAAAATTCCATGGTGTCATCTCTTCTTCCGCCATCTTAGATATGTTGGAGAACGATTGGTAAAACCATTTCAGGTCTATTTCGGTCAAGTTGGTTAACTTTGGGTCGTTCATAGGATCTGCGGTCACTAATGTCACCTTGTGACCTCGTAATGATAATTCCCTCCACAAATGTCTGTAAGCTATTTGATGACTGTATGATGGAGTCGGCAAAACCGCCAAAATATTTGCGCCATACGAGGACGATGTGAGAAATAACACAGCACTGAAATATACGAGCAGCATTTTTCAAGGAATTATAAAACTGTATAGATGAGCTCCGTACTCTTCCTTTATAACTAAAATTATATCATAAACCCGAGATTAGATGATGTAGAAGTGGAGAACTCAACATGCTATCATTAACTTTGTCTACAACCTCTAGCAGTGACATGCAATAATAAATATAATGTAATTTAAATTAATTAGCACTTGAAATTTATTGCTAAATCAACATTATTTCATCACTGTCATATTTTATTTTACCTACACAATATAAAATGAGTTAAAGCTTCGATGTAATAGGTTGTTATAACAAAATATTATTTTTGTGTTCACTTTGCTGGTAGAATTAGAAAATTTCCACAGAAAAAGAAACGCAATGATGTCCTAGTAAAAAAACTGATTTTGCGGAAAATATTGATTGTGTTTTTTGTATGTGCATTTATTTGTTAAAAATGTATGAACAAGCCAATTCATTCTGTTTGCAATGATATTTGCCTACGAGTATTTTTTAAAAGGACTAACTTTGATTTTAGAATGGAATTATTAGACTAAGAGCTGTCGGCCGCGGAGGGACTACGACATTACCTCCGGATGGAATTTTGTGAAGTGGTTGGGGAGACCATGAAGAAGTGCCATCTGCAAGGATTTTGCTCAAAACCCCTGCAAAGGACACGTCAGACGACTCAAAAATGAAAAAATCCTTGCTCAAAAAATGATCATACCTCCGGCAGAAAATTTGCACATTACCTTTTTAAAAGTCACAGATAATGTATGTAAATCGTCAGACGTCTCAGTCATTTTTCTTACCTCCGTCTGACGTTTTAACATATTGCAACAGAGACCATTTTAAGCACATTTTAAAATCGTCAGATGAAAATACCGCCGCGAAGTCCCCTTACAATGTTCACAAAGTTCCGACCCACATGGAACGTATTTTTTTTTTTTTTTTCGAAAAATTATTTTCATTACCTCCGTCTGACGTTTTTACATATTATCGTAGAGACAATTTTAAGCATATATAAATCGTCAGACGAAAATTCAACTGCATTCCTCTGCAATGCCGTGAAAATCCAGCCTACATTAGGTACTACATATTGGGGTATTTCAAAATAAAGTAATTTGCTATTTTCTGACTTGGCATCCCGTGAAAAGTTTACTGATGATGAAATAGAGATTTTGATCAAAGATGAGCGCTCTAGGTTATGTGAAGCATCGTCCGCAATTGTTTTTTGATGAAAAATCACAAAATTACGTAGAATTTTTGTGACAAATAGGTCAAAAAGAAAATTTTTCAGACGAGATTGTATGTTTTAAGTTTTTTGAGTCATTTTGAAACGAAAAACTTTCTTGATTATTTAATAAAATCAACCGTTTAGCGAGAAAAAATTCAAACATATTGAAAAAGTGGGTATTCTCCAAACTTCAATTAATTTTTCATGGCGAAACAGTTCATTTTTTCGAAAAATGGGGAGAGATCTTTTCTTTTCCGAATGGGCCAATTTATAACAATTTTTACTTTTTATTGTACAACAAATTACAGCTATTACAAAATAATTTGTGTTCCTGCACAAAAAAAAGGTTAAAATTTGGAGACTACTCACTTTTTCAATTTTTGTTTGAATTTTTTCTAGCTAAATGATTCATTTTGTCGAAAAAATGTCAAGAAAGTTTTCTGTTTCAAAATCACTCAAAAAACTTAAAAAATACTATGCCGCCCGTTAAAATTTTATTTTTGACTTATTTGCCACAAAAATTATTTTTTATTTTGTTATTTTCCATAAAAAGTTGGATTGCGCTGAATCTTTCACTGTACGGAAAATTCTCATCTTTTGGCAGAATCTTTTGGTTCACTTAAACTAACAATTTCAGCTACAGCTCGTTGAGAAATCGATTTTTTTTATTTTTTGAAACACCATAAAATTAATACCGTATATTGTTTCAATATTTTTTTTTATGAAATACATGTTGAGGTAATAAGAGGAAGTCAATTTAAGGGAAAAATTTTGTGGAGATGTAATTTTCCTATTATTTAATATAATGTTAATTTATATAGTAGGTATTTTAAAGTTCTGAAAGTAAACGTGACTGTTGAATATCGTATTAATTTAAGAGATGTTTTTGAGCGTTTGGTAAATTTATTTTCTAGAAAACATACTAGTTATTACTAAATGAATACAAAAAACATTTTCAGTCAGCGGTATTTTCGTCTGACGATTTTAAAATGTGCTTAAAATGGTCTCTGTTGCAATATGTTAAAACGTCAGACAGAGGTAAGAACATTTTTTTTTTGAAAAAAAATGACAACTTTGAAGGCGTCTGACGCTCCTTTGGCAGCGACCGAGACGTCTGACGATTTACATACGTTATCTGTGACTTTTAAACAGGTAATGTGCAAATTTTCAGCCGGCGGTATGATCATTTTTTGAGCAAGGATTTTTTCATTTTTGAGTCGTCTGACATGTCCTTTGCAGGGGTTTTGAGCAAAATCCTTGCAGATGGCACTCCCTCATGGTCCCCCCAACCACTTCACAAAATTCCAGCCGGAGGTAATGTCGTAGTACCTCCGCGGTCGCCAGCTCTCCGTCTATCTCGTTGGAAAGTATTTTTCTAATTTAGTCATTTTTACATCCAAAAATTTGTTCGGTCATTAAATTTTGTACAGCTTTTATTTACGCTCGGGAAGCTGCTCTCTGATATATGAGCTGGTTACGACGACCCAATAGTAATCACAGACGCTGGAGTCTGATCGTCTGGTATCTCAAAATTCTGTTGATAACTTCTCAATACATACTCATATAGTACAAGAGACTTCAACCTTCTCAGTGTACTTGTACTATATAAAAATACTCATAATATTAAGTCAGAAGGTCATAATATTAAGGTAGAAGTTAGATATTGTTTATGTATCAGCTGCTGGGCTATTTTTGGCCTATGTATTTACAAAAGCTTGGCTTGATTGTACTACATCCGACTCTGAAATTTTCTGGCAAAATTATAATATCTATCGTTCAGACAGGGATATTGAGGCCACCAGCAAGGCGAGCGGCGGAGGTGTCCGCAAGGGTCCTGCAAGAGTTTATGTCTAGTTTATTAGATGTCTTCTGCTGGCTTTAATTCGTTGTCAGCCGTTGATGTCGTGTGTGCTGAGATAAGAAGTCATAATTTTACATTTGATATAATGGTTATATACGTTCTTCCTTACACAACAGTAAATTATTATCAGACCTTAATAAAGTAATTAATAAATATCAGTAATTATTGCTTATCTATATTTTGGTGCAGCATTTTCTGAGAGCGACATGTGTATAAGATCTAAATATATTAATATGCAATATAAGTAAAAAGTATTTGTAAACCTCTGGTAAAATGTGAAAAGATATAAGATAAGTGCATCGTTCTTTATATCATTATTTATTTCCCAAGCTAACATACTCATCATATTATTATTTAATCTTAAAGTTTTATAAAGATTGTTTTCTCATAAAAAATATAATTTTTTTTGGCAATGAAACGCACCCTTATTCAAATTCGAATTTATATAATTAAAAAAATATAACAAAATTATTTATAACAGCTACATCTGGAGTTGATTAAAACTAAACCTATGCTAACACTGTGTCCTATTTACACCTAGACTATTGCTACGGTTCAGTGAACCATGATTTACACTAATACAGCGGGCTGTATGGGATTCAAAAGTATTTTGAACAAACTAGAAGGTCAATTCAAGCTAGATTCAAGGAACATGGGTCTTCTCAGATATAATAGAACACATAAGTCTAGTGTCGCCCAATATGCGTTTGAGAACAACCATAAAATAGATAGTAGCTATTTAAGACTAATTAGGAATGTAACAAATTCCAGACAGCTGGATGCTTTTGAGAGTTTAGAAATTGCAAAGTGTAAAAATAGAATGAATGGTGACAATCCCAAACAGCTACCTGTACTGAGTAAATCACGGTTCACTGAGCCGTAGCAATGGTTTAGGTGTAAATAGGACACAGCATAAGTTTAGTTTTAACAATCTCCAGATGATGCCAACTTGGTTGGTGAAACGCGCGTCGAGCGCAGTATAGTTTTTTGATGTTATGCTGAAAACTATGTCAGTGCTAATTTCACATAAAAGGCTCCAACCCCTTTTTTACCACTGAAATATCTCATCCTAGAAATTCTACGGATTTAATTATGTCTATTAGCGAATTATTTTGGTTACCTATGTAAATACCTTTCAGGATGCGCAGTTTGCTTCTGATAAATTACCAAATCATAATATAGAATACAATAAAGTATTTTACAATCGACCTTTACAACAAAGAACACAAATCTTGTTACCCACTCCTACAAAATACTTACCTTTGATAATGGTACTACAGGTAGCGTTCTCCTCAAGTCACCAATATTGATGGTAGTAGGTCCAATTGCTCTAATATTTTGAATAAGTGGATTCACACTGATGAAGAGCAAATCTGCGTCATTCACTAATTCTTCTGTTCTAATATTCCAATTGAAAAATTCTTTTACAAGCTCATTTTTGTCAGGAAATATTTTCCACATATAAAAATATAATGAACGCCAGGTGTACAACGTGCTTATGATTCTCTCTTTAAAATTACTTGCTACATGGAATGGTAATCCCAAATCAGGATATAACACGGGATTTATACTATTACCTAGCGCCTTATGGAAAATAGCTGAAGTGTCCAAGGAAGCAAAAATTATCTTAGGGCATTTGTGTATATCTGCAAGCGCTAAGTATTCCGGATATATGAATTCTGCTAAAACGATATCGAATTTGGTCGTCCTATCGTTGATAAGGCGTTGAATGGAACTTGAAGACATTTGTTGTAGTGAAATATCTCTCGTTATACCCACAATCAAATTATGAAAATTCCATGGTGTCATCTCCTCTTCCGCCATCTTAGATACGTTGGAGAAGAATTGGTAGGACCACTTCAGATCGATTTCGGTCAAGTTGGTTAACTTTGGGTCATTCATGGGATCTGTGGTTACTAATGTCACCTTGTGACCTCGTAATGATAATTCCTTCCACAAATCCCTATAAGCTATTTGATGACTGTATGATGGAGTCGGCAAAACCGCCAAAATATTTGCGCCATACGAGGATGATGTGAAAAATAACACAACACTAAAGTAAATGAGCAGCATTTTGCAAGGAATTAGGTATAAAACTGTAAATATGTGCTTCTTACTCTTCCTTTATAGTGCAATACTTATCAAGAAGTATATAAGATGAAGTAGAGGTTAACAGGCTATTATTTACTTTTCCTATAATCAGTAGCAGTGACATGCAATTTTAGGCCGATATATATATAGTTCTCATATATAAATACATACTTCCTTTATAATTCATATCTAGTAAAAAGTGATTTGTCATTTAGGATCAACACAATTTACAGAATATCGAGTTAACATATCAGTAGTAGACGATGATACGACTATTATTTTAATAGTATTCGATGTTTATCATTACACTTAAAATTTAAGACTTTTTTCTGATAAGATTAACTATGAAAGCATCGGTTAATTATATTTAGGCCAGTATAAAATTATTGTTATCTGTTTAAAATCTAATGTAAACTGATTATATCGTACTATAAAAATTACGTCTTAGTACTTACTATATGTCTATAAATTTTTAAAACGCAGGAACACTTACAAATAAAAAGAAAGAGATTGAAGAGAAAGAGATGTAAACTCATTAAAACTACAATTAAGTATATCTATATTATTAAAAAGTGAATTCGTACTTGAACATATCATGCAAATACACACTTGAGTAAATTTGTACGTGGAATACTTAAATAAAACAAATCTGAAGAAAGAGTGTGTAATAAATGGCGCACCATTTCAAATATTTTAGGGCAAACAATTTTGCTATTTAGCCATTTATATGGGGTGTCCCGAAATTAGGGCGCAATATTTTACCAGTGTATATTTAGTTGAAAGAGATGCCGAAAACAACTACTCCGCGGCGACTCGAATGGAGATACCGGAGTAATACAGCGCCAATCGGGGCACATTGGCCGTGGAGTAGTTGTTTTCGGCATCTCCTTCAAATAAATAAGTAGGATTGTCTTCCCTAAAGACAATAGTGGTCACTGCTGTAATGGCACCTGCGGAAAAGCAGGTCGGTATCTGTATGTCAATTTGACAATAATTGTCAGAGGTGATATAGATAATTGATAGGGGTGAGGTGATAATTGGTGCGCAAATACCCAAAGATGGCACTACGGTGTGTTTCCCACCACTACTAACATTTTACCAGTGTGTTATATGGTTAAACAGGGGACTTCTTCTTCAAATAAATATAGATCGAAAAATGTTTCCTTAAAATTTAAAAATCGATTTTATATCAATCAATACGGTACTTTTTTTCAATGTTGAACAAGAGTACCTTTTTTACGTAGAAAACTCTAAAATTTTATATTTTAACGACAAAACCATGGACATGTTACTTACAGAAAAAGTTACTACTTCTCGTGTTATCGTATTATAATAATAAATAATTAATCAAATAAATAATTAAACCTGTTTTGTTGGAAAAAGATGCGTCCTATCGATACGAACCACATGTACCTATTTTTTAGTAAAAAATATTTAAATTTCTTATTTCCTAATCAAAAGTTGAAATACACGTTATGATTAAGACAATCAAAGGCTTTGAAAAAGTCTGTGAGGTCAACTTACCCACAGAAGTCAAGTGCTTCACCAACACACCGTGTTAAACAAAATAGATTAGGATCAATGGAACGTCCGGAAATATCTGCACAATTGTCTTTAAACCGTCTCATTCTGTGGAAAATGTGCCTGGCTCAAGAACTGAAATTACTATTGATTTACTAGGTCGCAAATTAAAAATATTTTTATAATGAACTGGTGATTTTCCCACTTCACCTAACATTTAATAGAATATGTAATAATTATTGTACAATTCGCTGGTACAAGATCTTTGTTGAATAATCTAGAATGCTTAGAAATATTGAAAGATGCTAAAAACTTTTTCCAAATCCTTTCCTACTTTTTCGGATTTGATTTAATAAACAGAAAATGTGTTTTTTCTCAGATTGGACTAGATGACAAGTCTCTTACAAGAAAAAATATTACAAGAATAATAAATATCATTCTTACTTTTGAATTGAGTAGTTTCTTTAGATACAGTGAGTGATTTTCTAAATAGTACCAATAAATACTAATTGGTACGATAAGTGCCAATTGAGTAGGTACGTATTAGGTATGTATTTATTTAACAATATATTTGATCGTATAATTTTATGTTTTGCACGCATTGAATTAAAATTACTTTAATAAATACTAATTTTTAACAATTTCATAATTTCCATAAATATAATTGTTTTGTAACTGTAATATTTGTAATGTAGCATTTACTAGATATATAACAAAAAATAGAAGGAATATATTAAATGAATTTATATTATATAATCATATACGAATGAATGCCGAATTATCTACAATAATAAATGAGTTATATTCAAAATAGTGTGCCATGGGCAGTATTTTGGACAAGGAGCTCGTAATGTTCATTGCGGAGCAACGACCAGACTCTTTCCAACGGGCTACTTTGATGGTATATTATTTTGGCTATATCTTCCTTACTGCTAGAGGAACAATCATCAAATTCTTTATTTGTAAATATTCGTTACAGAATGCTTTATCGAAATCTATAAAAGTATATTTAGAGTGTCCTATTTATCATGACTGCCTGTAGTAGCAACGGAGGTAATAAGGCATGGTGCAATTTAGTAATAAAATATTATATATCTTTAAATCTATTGGATGTATAACAGTATAAACAAACTACAATTTCAGTTACACCAGTTAGTTTAAAAGTAACGCGTACTGTCAATTCCTCTTATTACTGTTTATTTTCTGTCTTTGGCTTAAGAAGATTTAAAGAAAAAATTTATTAAACAAAATATATCTGCATCTTGCATGTAGTGCCTCGGTACCTATATTCGAAAGAATTTTTTGTCGACGTCTCCAAAGGAAATAAGGACGTAGCGACAGATATCATAAAGTATGTCTCAATTAAGACTAAATCGGAAACTTCATTTAATATTTATTTAGTATTTACTACGCATTAACACAATTAAAATACAAAGCTTAACCATCCGATCTGGGTTAAAAAAAACACATTGTAGTATCGGGTAGGAGCAGTGTAGGTTTGGAAGCTACTCCTCTCGTAGCAGGAATCACACACTCAGCTACCAAAGAGGGAGGGAGTGGTTCTTAAGGTAATAAACCTTAAATATAAGGTAAATATAAGGTATTTTAGTGTGTGACGAATGTAAATAAAGCTGCTACCATCAATCTGACATCGCAGGCACAACTGGTTCAGATTCAAGTGGCGTTCAGAACAGGTTCAGGAGGATTTCAGTGGGTGAACGAAGTGTTGGGTATCCAACACTACCAAAAAAGCTGTTGTTGGAGGGCCACCTTAGATGGAATGCAGTTTAGTAGTCCCCAACTGCTATATCAACTTCATCGTAAAATTCCCCTTTTTGAGTTATGTGATACTCTGTATGCACCACCTTGCATAACAAAACCAAATTTAGTCACCAACCAATGCACATGTTCAACATTCACATGTCCAAACGGCTTCCCAGTAGAGTTGCGACTTTTTAAAAAATTCAGGCCAGGCCAGATAAACTCACCGAACGTTTAGCACAATTAAACCTCTTGACAGTAATGACCCGGCCAGGCCAGGACCGGCAAGAGCAGGCTAGGCCAGGCCCTGCCGGAACAGACTAGACTAGGTCAGAACTGACCAGGCCAGATGGAAGTCGGGAACAACAACGGGAAAATTACAAAAACATTTTATTAGATCACAGATCACTTTCTATTAGAGATTGGATTTGAGTAGTAGATAACAAAATAAAGGAGCCTTATCCGGGATAACGCACGGAAATGAAAACTAATGTCATATTATTACCACTAGTGACTTTTATAATATTCACAATAAAA
Source organism: Pogonocherus hispidulus (assembly GCA_963924545.1). Classification (NCBI taxonomy): domain Eukaryota; kingdom Metazoa; phylum Arthropoda; class Insecta; order Coleoptera; family Cerambycidae; genus Pogonocherus; species Pogonocherus hispidulus. The sequence goes on along the minus strand of OZ004698.1, from coordinate 40,672,600 downwards.
TATTTCGTAAGGCAATACTACACTTCTGTTAACATTACAAATAATCGTTTTTGGTACTAAAGTTAAAATAAATGAATTATGTTGATTGTATGAAAAATTTTGCGGCGTAATTTTTCAATAGTAAATATTTATGCTTATATTGGAAAAGATACATATCTAATGGCCTATCCCACTTACATTAATAAAAAATTTAGATGTGCGTAAATAGCAGAGTAATACTTATAATAGTTATTGTTAAATATAATTTTTCCATTTAAAAGCAACTTAAATTTTAAGTAGTACCAGTGAAATTGGCTGTAAGTGGTCAGATAAATGAGTGAAACACAACATGTTATTATGAAATCAAATTCCTCATGCGAAGAACAAGATATAGTATTTTAAATTTATTAAGTTATACGGCAAACCGGTTAGCTCAGGTCAGGTCTGAACCGGTCCGAACCGGTCCAAACCGGCAGGCCAGGCCCGAACCGTCCACGCCAGGCTCGAACCGGCCCGAAGGATCGACTCAGCCAGTCGGGCCTGGCTTATATTCAATTTCAGCCCGGCCCAGCTAGGTATTACAAAGCATCCTGCCAGGTCCAGCCCGGCCAGTAAAATATGCACATTTTCCCGACACGGCCAGGCCCGATTTCGGGCCTCGCCTGGCCTGCCCGTGCTTCTGGCCTCAAATCCCAACTCTACTGTCCAGATTAGTTTTTTAGTGGGGGAATGCAGCTGAGAGCCACACCCACAGACTACCTCTGTGGCCATACCTCTGACCTCTGTCACACGTGTTACTTCTCCAACCCACAGATATTGATACTCGGCCTACCCACCGTTCTTTTAATCTGTTTAATACACATTTTACTTACTATCGACCCGTCCTTATTATCAAATTGAACATGTTTTTTTTTTTTGAGGATGAGCATGACCTTCCATTATAATCGAAATGCAGAACTGTGACATGGCAGAGCTGGCATGGCAACTGAAGCCAGTATATCCATTTATATGGTTGATGTCACGGTAACAGAAATATGTGTTACAAAAATAATGTAACTTTAAAGAAATTATATTTCAGAATAAAATTATTAACTTATAATCGAAGTTACTACGGATCAAAAGTTTTTTCGTAGCGCAAATCAATTTTTATTCGATTTAACATCTCCTTAACTCAATAAAATAAATTTGAGAAAACCAATTTGTGATTCCAGAAATTTATTTATTTATTGTGAGTGCGTCTTTAATTTACTTTCATTAAATGATGAATAAGAAATAAAAACGCAGATAGCACATCTAATAAAAATGTATTTAGTTTTTATTTGATCTTTTCTAATTTGAAAACTTACATTCTACGAAATAAATAACTGTTTTTAGTTTTACAAAGCTTGCTTGATAGTATACAAGATTATAACAATCAAGACTCAGCCCAATACCATTACTTTACCAGTGTATATCCACTTACCACTTAAATAATAAAGCTTAGATATTTAATTATTTATACAATGACAGAATAATTTAAAAATATAATAAAACTTCTTGACATTTTTACATACAATACAGTTACTTTTTTAGCAGCGCTAGTAAATTGGATTCAAAAATATTGTTACAATAATTTCTACCAATATATCTACTACCAATAAATTACTTTGGTACTAGCTAGTACTTTGTAATTTAAATAGCACATCTGATCACATGAGGTTATATTGAGTAATTCAATGGTGTTTGACTGAATCTTAAATATTAGTTTTATCTACAGTATTATTTACTATTTCTAGTAAAAAAATTTTACTTTCTTATTGCTCTTTCTTATTTATCGCAAGAGGCTTATCTATAATTCTTCTAACTAATTCAACAGATTTCCTTAATAAAATGAATAATAATGTTAAGATAGCAGCAGTAACTGTAACTAAAAATCCAATAACATCTATGAGATAATACTGGTAAAATGGCAAGTCAGCTGCCGGATTCCTAAGATGCTTGGCCCCCTTGTGTCTAATAACGTACTCTGTCCACCACACAGCCTTTTCTAGACCAGTCATAGGAGTGTCTATTGCTAGCTCTTTAAGCTTCCTCACAGCATTTCGATAACTGAAAACATAAAAAAATCAGTAGATCATCCTTTCTAAATTTTGAAAAACTAAATAGGGAAACATTAATCAGTATATTATCCGAATTTCTACTTCTGTTAATCTAGCATGAATAACAATTAATATAAATCAAATTTGTCTCCATAAAAGTATTGTACAGGGTGTTAACGTTCATATTTTGAACTGAAATGACCTAAAATGGTCATTTTAGATCAAAAACATTAAATAAGATTGTTTTTGCATGGCCTGCTATTATATAGAAGAGATAAATATTTTTTAATGTTACATATCTAGAAAACAATCAGAGATACTTTATTGAAATAATATATTTCTGAAAACAGAAGAAAAAAGTCTTTCTCCGGATTTATGAAAATATACAGAATGTTCTATCTATGTAAAAAATGAAGTTTTGTCATGTAATTTTGGTCTCAGATGCCCATTTGTATTTCTGATGACAAATTCCGAATGTTCAAAAGACCCTAAAATCCGTATAAACAAAGATTTTTGAAAATCAAAGATTAAGGAGTTAGAGTTCAAAATATACGTGAACACCCTGTACTTTTCTTTTTTTGTTTTGTATAATTTCGTTTCAAAAAGCAACCCCAAACATACCATTCTATACATAATTTTTCTATACTATAAGTTCTAGAGATAGTTTTGAAATAAATAAATATTACTGTCAGTTCCTGTTGGCTTATTCATAGGTACAGAGTGTTTCGCCAAAAACATCCTTCCTCCGTATTTTTATATCGATTCCAAAATTTTAAAAACCGCGTACAATCATTATTGTCGAAGATTTTAGAAGTCATGTTGACACTAAAAACTGTCACCTTCACTTCCAATTATATACAGGGTGATGCTTGACTTCTTTAGAGCGTTTTCTCACGAATACACTGATACAGAGGTCGAAGAATCTTATATTAATGATAAGTGAGATATGGGCTAACGATGCACCTCAAAATGATATGCTCGTTCAGGGTGATGTTTGCGTTTTTAAATTTAATACCCCGTATTTGAATCGAAAATCGCATTCCTAACTCGCTCCTTATTTCAACAAATATAATTTTATATATTTGTTTTATTCAAAACGTTGAAAAAAAGTTAAAAATGTACTGGTTGTTCCATTTAAAAATCAAGCATCACCGTGTATATAATTGGATATGGGGGTGATAGTTTTTCAATGTGGCATCTAAAATATTCGAGAAGAATGACTTTACGCGATTTTTAAAATTTGGGAATCGGTCCAGAAATAGTCAAGTTACAAGGGTAACATTTTTAGTGAATCACTGTGTACTATAAAAAAAGTAATATGCATAAACAAATACTATAATGAAAAAATATCTTTAAATATAAACACTTACCTTGGATTATTGATAACCTCAACCATAGCTGTCTTCAAATCTTCTTTTTTAATAAACGGAAATCTACTAACAACTACAGCTATGCCTTTGTGCTTCATTAGTTGTGCGTTCTGGTCTTGATCGGCGAAGAATGGAATAACCACAAAGGGTACTTCTGCATAGATTCCCTCTTCCATTGACTGCAAACCTCCTTGCGTTACAAACAATTTAATATTTGGGTGGGCTGCAACAGTGAAACATAGTTAAAATCTAATTTAGATGCTATACTAGAATCTACAATAATACATAATATACAAACAGGTATGCAAATAACAGGTTGTTTGAGATCATTGAAGTAACAATGTTTTCGACTGTACTAGAAACTTACCTAGAACAGCTTGTTGAGGTGCCCATTTCACAAGTTTTACATTTTGAGGTTTTCCTGGTAAGTGATCATCTTCATACTTCCACAAAATCTTATAGGGCATCTCTTCAAGAGCTTGCATGATAGAATTTAGTGAATCTTTTTTAAGTTCTTTACTTTTAACGTTGCTTCCTAAACTGAAATAGATAAATCCATCTTTTGCGCTGTCGAGATATTCTTTCAAGTCCTAAAATGACAAGATACATCTAATTACTTAAAACAATATGATGTTTATATTTAATTAAGAAAGGCTATTATTGTGATTGGACCTGTTTTTTATCAACGTGATAATAACGTTTCAACACTTCATCTATTAAAATAGCTTTTTAATTTTAATTTAATTTAAAAGTAGTGAAGATTCTTCTGCAACTTTACTACCAACTCATGCAACTACTTCCCTTTTACAATAAAGGCTAAAACAAAGATAAGATAATTAGCTACTCTTTTGGCTTTATGTCGGCACGAATACTGAATTACTAAACAAAATGTGCCGTATTTTTTCAAGCATTCACTAAAAATAAATTATTCTAGAGTTGTTGATGCCACCAGTTATGGCCGGTTTAGATATGGTTATAATAAGTAGCAACATAAGTATTGGTTATACATATTTGCATCGACTAAGCATACTAGAACTTTTAGTAGTTGGTATCGTTTTGTAAAATAATTCGAACCCGATAATACAAATCAGCAGTATACTAACAATGGCACAACGTGACAATTTTTTTAATAGATAGGTTATAACTCCAAGAGTTAAACAGTCTTTGAGATCTTTCATAAGAGCTATATAATTATGCGTTAGTAGCATCCGTTCTGCTGAAATTATGCCGGGATGAAAGCTTATTTACTAGAAAATTTGGCGTATTTAGTATGCTTCGAATCAAAAGTTGACGGTTCGAACTGAACAAAAGTGAAGTCAATCAAGTTCAAAGGATATTCAAAGGATGTCAACAGTTAATGGCATCCTTCATGAGAAGGCCTAGCATATTCCAGTGGTTTTGGTGCTATCCAAAACTTTGCATTTTAATCTAAATTGGTTTGACAAGTTTAGATTTAATTTGATTTTCATGTTTCGAGTTTCGTGAAAATTCGATTACTACAGAATGATATCAACCAAACTTTTCTTTAAAACTCTCTCAATATTTAGGCTCCATTTCATTCGCTGCATATATATACAAATTTTGAATATTTCACATAGCTAACCGCATATTGAAGTTTGTCATGCATAATTTTATAAGTTTTAAATTTGTAATTTTTTTGGTAATATATAGGTGTACTACCAAAAAAGGTTTATAACAATCGAAGAGCTTAGGTTTTGTGAATAAGTGGTTAAAATTTCAGGGCGGTAAGTCTAACCGTCTTTTTTTAATGGCGATGTATGTACTCATGCCATTTAAAAAAAATTGGTCCACTAAAAAAAGTTGTATAAAATGTTTTATCTATAGCGAATGTGAAAGTTGCCATTTATCTACTAAAAATCGTAGATAAAATAGTGCTTCAAAATAAGAAGACAGTTTTCCTATTTTAAAATCCCTTCAGATAATTCTTAAATTTTTCTTCATACTAAACGCATCCATATTTGATATTTGGGCTATAGAAAAAAACATTGTTTGACACACCACGATCAAATTCCATTATCGTCTCCCGAAATTAATTCACTCGCGATTTTTTGGTCGTTCGGTAAAATACAATTTTATCGACTATTAATACCATTATTAAAATCTCTTTTAGGAACGGGAAAAAAAAGCTTGAATATACCATTTGAGGTCCTAAAAGCTTATTTTTTCACACAAACTTTTACCATATCTGACGAAATGATGTCTTGGGGAAAACTTTAGAAGTTTGCATTGATACTACATCTTCGATATTTATGTTAAATACTTGCTTTTCTGTTTTTTATTATTTTACAGATAATGTAATACCAGAAGAAACTAAAATGAATCATGAAGCTGCACCACAAATAAGTTACAGACATTATGAAACAGAGTAGTTGATAAAAAATTCTAAATTCGTCTTGATAAAGAAAATCCAAAGAATAGTTCTTTTTTAGTGATTTATAAAGTTTTGGTGCTCATAGAATCACCCATTTAACCTAATTTATAGTATTACAAATGTTGACCGTAAAGTAATATAATATATACCGGATATTTATTTCAGGAAACTCAGTCGCAAATTTACTGATTGATTTGTGATGTCAAGAAGAGTTTAACCAAGCCTTATTATTAAAAAATGTATTTCGTTTTGATGGAGTAGTAGCAGTACTCACCGCTGGCAATGGTTTTACAGGTAGATATCGTCTCAAGTCCCCAATATAGACCGTAGTAATACCTGTAGCTCTTACACTGTGAATAACTGGATTCAAATTGATAAACAGTAAATCAGTGTCGTATATTAAATCTTCTGTTTTAAGAGTTGAATTGAAGAAGTTTCTTATATTCTCATCCTTTTCGGGAAACAGCTTATGACTATGGACATACATCGAATGAAGCGTAAACAGCGTGCTTGTTACCCTTTCTTTAAAATTCCTGGCTTCATGGAAGGGCATCCCCAATTCTGGATATAATACAGGGTTGATACTGTTACCAATCGCTTTGTGGTAATGAACAAATGTATCTAAGGTCCCAAACAAGATCTTAGGACATTCATATATCTCTGCAAACATTAGAAATTCCGGGTACAGGTATTCTGTTAGGACAACATCGAATTTATTTTTCTTGTTGAGTATCAAATCTTGAATAGATTTATCAGAGAAATGTACTTTTGATATATCCCTTGTAATGTCGCTAACCCACTCAAAGAAAGTCCATGGAGTCATTTTTGTTTCTATCGTCTTACTTATGTCACTAAGTACTACATAGGCCGACCTCGTATTAATTTCAGTTAAGTTAGTTAATTTTGGATCATTTAATGGATCTGTGGTTATTAGTGTTACCTTGTGGCCTCGTAAAGATAATTCTCTCCATAAGTGATTAAACGCTATTTGATGACTATACGATGGGGTTGGTAGAATCGCCAAAATGTTTGCACCATGCGAAGGTAATGCTAATAACAACACCGTACTAAGATGTATGAGAAACATTATTTGAACACTAGTAGTTGTACACTGAATGGATGTAATTTGACCTCATCCTTTATAGTGAAAATTATCTATAACTTATTTGCGATAAGACAGATATTCCAAGTTTAAAAAATATCGTCTATTCTTTTGATTGCTAACTTCCAAATGATAATTAATAGTGTTTAGTTAGTCAGTTTAGTATATTAAATATCTTTATCTTGCAAATCTGTGGAACTATATTGCCTGTTACAGCAATTTAAATTGCATGTAGGTACCTATTTATTTTAATTCATTTGGAAGAAGCTATTGTATGCATTGTCCTAGGTATTAATAGTAATAAAAGCGCTATTAATATCATTAGCATGAAATTAATAAAATTAAAAGCAGCCGTTTTATAAGTAAATTAAATAATATTTATATATACGGTCTTAAGGGATATAGGTCCCAATATTTCTGTGTTTTTAGTTCATTTTACTTGAAACAGTTCTAGAAATTTTCATTAGTACTACAAGTAATAAAATCTAAAATATTTTAGTGAAACAGTGTCTACCCACAATTTATAGAAAACATTTCCTTATTTTTATGGGAAGTTTATGGTTCTCTTCTTCTGATCTTATCTTCTATTTATAGAGTATTTTCCAATTGCTTATTTCAGTATATTTAAAAAGTATACCTTGATTAAGAAGGTGTATAAAACCAACATAAAGATAATTTTATGGTTAATTAGAGCACTATTTCTCTGAAGGAGAACAGAGTTGGGAAAATGGTTTACTAAACCCGTATTTCGAGCTGAAGAATGAGAATTTCGATTATTATAAAATATGCGACATTGGGTGCACGGTTGCGTAATTTGGTGGCCAATAATATGGCTTGAAAGAGTCGATGCCTCGAATAGAAAAGCTAACATGATTAGTTTTTGGCATAATTAAAAAAAAACTGAAATTTTGTGTTTTCTTTTCACTGATATATTTCATATATTATTATTGGTTTTAAACATCATTAGCTTAACTTTTCATCCACACTTTTTCATCCAGGGTTTTAATCCACACTTTTGTAAATAACTAATTAAAAAACTAACCCGCTAGATGATCCATTAAATAATATTTAATATTAATTTGGATATTTTTATATAAGGTTATCAAATTTTTTATCTGAACAGATATCTACTGATAACTGCAAAACTAATAGTCTTATATAAAGAAGAATGTGGTTCAATAGACTGTTATTTATCACTTTATTTTAGTATATATACATTGGGTTTACGATTATATTACTTTCTTTTTAGACGTAGACGTAGAAAGCTATATATATGGTTTTGAATTTGCAGCACCATTATAATAATAACTTATTTATTCAAGCAATTTCAATTTTGTTGTATGATTACTTGTACCCACCTAAGTATGTAAATATTATATTCCCACATGTAAAAATTTATAAGTAAGTATATAATGCAAGGACAAATAATAAAATTTGAATTAAGTGCCAAGTTTTTGATTTCACAAACTAGACCCCTCAATTTTAAGTATAAACTGTGATTTCAGACTTTAAACTTTTCCAGACTTTTATTTTAAATAATGTACATTCATTTACTCAAAATGATTGTTGAATTTTTTGAAATCTAGATTTTGATTTCACTTGATATCAGATTGATCTTATCAGATAATTTAAAAAGATATCAACATGACGTATTACGTTATCGTACATTTAAATCGAGCAGCTTTCATATATCTTATTACTTTAAAAGTAGAACCACTGAAATTAAATTATTTCATATATTTCCTTATGTCAATAAATTTTAATTACCAGGGCACAAAGTAATACAAATCAAATATTCAAAACCAGTCGAATTTATCGATTAATTTGCGTTTGTGCGGTTTGCGTTAACAAAAAACATAACAAAATTGATACGCCTATTTTACAAAACACTTACCTTTGATAATGGTACTACAGGTAGATTTCTCCTTAAATCTCCAATATTAATTGAAGTGGGGCCGATTGCTCTAATATTTTGAATAAGTGGACTCGCATTGATAAATAGTAAATCTGCATCATACACTAAATCTTCTGTTTTAGCAGTCGATTTGAAATATTCCCTTATAATATCATCTTTATCACGAAATATTCTGTTAACATAAAAGTATAACGAACGCCAGGTAAACAATGTGCTTATTACCCTTTCTCTAAAATTACTTGCTACATGGAAGGGCAGTCCCATATCAGGATATAATACGGGATTTATGCTATTACCCAGTGCCTTATGGAAAAAAACTGCTGGGTCCAGGGAAGCAAAAATTATCTTAGGGCACTTGTGTATCTCCGCAAGTGCTAAGTATTCCGGGAATATGAATTCTGCGAGAACAATATCGAATTTGGTCGTCCTGTCGTTGATAAGGTCTTGAATGGAACTTGAAGACATTTGTAGCAGTGACATGCCTTTAAACATATCCACGAAGAAACTATGAATATTCCATGGTGTCATCTCCTCTTCCGCCATCCTAGATATGTTGGAGAACGATTGGTAGGACCATTTCAGGTCGATTTCGGTCAAGTTGGTTAACTTTGGGTCGTTTACAGGATCTGCGGTTACTAACGTCACCTGGTGACCTCGTAATGATAACTCCTTCCACAAATGTCTGTAAGCTATTTGATGACTGTATGATGGAGTCGGCAAAACCGCCAAAATATTTGCACCAAACGAGGACGATGTGAAAAATAACACAGCACTGAAGTATACGAGCAGCATTTTTCAAGGAAATATAAAACTGTATATATGAGCTCCGTACGCTTCCTTTATAGCTAAAATTGTATCAAAAACCTGAGATAAGATGATGTAGAAGTGGAGAACTCCACGTGCAATCATTATTTTGTCTATAATCTCCAGCAGTGACATGCACTCGATAATAAATGATTATAATTTAAATTAAATAGTAGATGAAATATATTGTTGAATAAAAATTTTTTCGTCACTAGCATATTTTAGTATATCTTCACAATTTAAAATGAGTTAAGGTTTCGGCGGAGCCGATGGTTATAGCATAGTACCTATTATTTTTTAAAAGTGGCTACTCGAAGCGGATGGTTCTTTATGAAACATCGTAAAAATAATTGTTTTGAAAAAAAACATTGATCTCATTTAGATGTTCCAAGAAATTTATAGAAAACACTCTATATACTAGTATTTCGGCTTGTTAGGCCTTTTTCAATAGAGTAAATGTCTATTACTCAGTAATAGACATTCACTCTATTGAAAAGGCCTAACAAGCTGAAATATTAGTATATAGAGTGTTTTCTATAAATTTCTTGGAACATCTAAATGAGATCAATGTTTTTTTTCAAAACAATTATTTTCACGATGTTTCATAAAGAACCATCCGCTTCGAGTAGCCACTTTTAAAAAATGTCTATTACTCAGTAATAGACATTTACTCTATTGAAAAAGGCCTAACAAGCTGAAATACTAGTATATAGAGTGTTTTCTATATATTTCTTGGAGCATCTAAATGAGATCAATATTTTTATTCAAAACAATTATTATTTTTTGTTCACTTTACTGGTAGAATTAGAAAATTTACACATAAAGAGGCGCAAAGGTATACTTCTAAAGAAACTAATTTTGCGGAAAATCATGATTGTATTTTTTGTATGTGCATCGTTCGTAAAAAATGTTTCAAAGATCAAATACTCTATATCATTCTGTTTCTAATCATGTTTGTCGACAAGTTAAAGTACTAAACCCTAATTTTAGACTGGGGCTAGCTTTGAAACGTATTTTTCTAATTTAGTCATTAGATTATATTTATATTATTAACCAAATATTTATATAGCATTAATAATTATCTATTTAATTAATGTGATTTCAGACTTGAAACTTTTCCAGACTTTTAATTTCAATAATGTACATTAATTTACTGAAAATGACTGTTGAATTTTTTTAAATCTAGATTATGATTTCACTTGATATTTGATTGATCTTATCAGATAATTTAAAAATGTAACAACATGACGTATTACGTTATCGTACCTTTAAATTGTGCAGCTTTCATATATCTTATTACTTTAAAAGTAGAACCACTGAAATTAAATTATTTCATATATTTCCTTATGTCAATAAATTTTAATTACCAGGCCATAAAGTAATACAAAGCAAGTATTCAAAACCAGTCGAATTTATCGATTAATTTGCGTTTCTGCGGTTTGCGTTAACAAAAAACTTAACAAAATTGATACGCCCATTTTACAAAACACTTACCTTTGATAATGGTACTACAGGTAGGTTTCTCCTTAAGTCTCCAATATTAATTGTAGTGGGACCGATTGCTCTAATAGTTTGAATAAGTGGACTCGCATTGATAAATAGTAAATCTGCATCATACACTAAATCTTCTGTTTTAGCAGTCGAATTGAAATATTCCCTTATAATATCATCTTTATCATGAAATATTCTGTTAACATAAAAGTATAACGAACGCCAGGTAAACAATGTGCTTATTACCCTTTCTCTAAAATTACTTGCTACATGGAAGGGCAGTCCCATATCAGGATATAATACGGGATTTATGCTATTACCCAGTGCCTTATGAAAAAAAACTGTAGGGTCCAGGGTAGCAAAAATTATCTTAGGGCACTTGTGTATCTCCGCAAGTGCTAAGTATTCCGGGAATAGGAATTCTGCGAGAACAATATCGAATTTAGTCGTCCTGTCATTGATAAGGTCTTGAATGGAACTTGAAGACATTTGTTGTAATGACATGTCTTTTAACATTCCCGTCATGAAACTATGAATATTCCATGGTGTCAGCTCCTCTGCCGCCATCTTAGTTATGTTGGAGAACGATTGGTAGGACCATTTCAGGTCGATTTCAGTCAAGTTGGTTAACTTTGGGTCGTTCATAGGATCTGCGGTTACTAATGTCACCTGGTGACCTCGTAATGATAATTCTTTCCACAAATGTCTGTAAGCTATTTGATGACTGTATGATGGAGTGGGCAAAACCGCCAAAATATTTGCACCATACGAGGACGATGTGAAATATAACACAGCACTGAAGTATACGAGCAGCATTTTTCAAGTAATTATAAAACTGTATATATGAGCTCCGTACTCTTCCTTTATAGCTAAATTTATATCATAAACCTGAGATAAGATGACGTTGAAGTGGAGAACTCAACGTGCAATCACTAATTTTGTCTATAATCTCCAGCATTTACATGCATTCAATAATAAATGATATAGTTTAGGGAATTTACTTAATGGTTGAAATTTATTGTTGAATTTTTTCATCACTAGCATATTTTAGTATACGTTCACAATTTAAAATGAGGTAATTTTTCGGCGGAGTCGGTGGTTATAGCATAGTACTTATCATTTTTGTATTCACTTTACTGGTAGATTTACTGGTAGAAGATTTACACAGAAAAAGGACCCAAAGATGTAGTTCTAAAGAAACTGATTTTGCGGAAAATCATGATTATATTTTTTGCATGTGGGTGGTTCGTTAAAATGTATCAAAAGATCATTATACTTCATATCATTCTGTTTCTAATCATGTTTGTCTACAAGTTAAAGGACTAAACCCTAATTTTAGAATGGGGCTTAGTTTATTATTTAGGGGCTAGCTTTGAAACGTATTTTTCTAAGTTAGTCATTAGATTATATTTATATTATTAACCAAATATTTATATAACATTAATAACATTAATAACATTAATAATTAACTATTTAATTAATTTAGCATTGTGTTATCTAAACTGCAGAAATGTTAATAAATCAATATTTTGACTATCATTAAGCTGCCTATTGAGAGATTAGATATTGCTATCCATATGTTTTACTGAAATAATCCATGGTCATTTCAATTTGCCGTGGTTTTTGTTCTATCTAGTCTAATCTATTTATTTAGTGGCCTTAAAAGACCACCCAGACTTTTAAGCGTAACCGATGTTGCCAATAACTTTAAATCTTATTGACATTATTTTAATATTTATCTGGAATTAAATAGAAATTTTTTGTTTTATATACCAAACACCCAGCTCTCTAGATATCTAAAGAGATTTATTCTCTTGAATTTGAACAGAAAAAAAGTCTATAAATTGGAAAATGGGATACAGAATACGAGTTTTTCGAGACGAAATGTTATCCGAAGCCAAAACGAAGTTGACTAAATCAGGATTAGAGTTTTATGCCAGAAAAAAAAATATAAATCATGGCCTTTCTGGTTCCTCTTACAGTACAGTACAGCTAAAATTACAGCGAATTATTTTGGTTATGTAAACACGTTTCAGGATGCGCAGTTTGCTTTGATAAAAGCTTTTCCTGTATTTGCCTATCTCAAGAAAGTATAATAACCAAATCACAATATAGAATACTATGAAGTAGTTTGGACAAGCGACCTTTACAACAAAGACCACAAATATTGTTATCTACTCTTACAAAATACTTACCTTTGATAATGGTACTACAGGTAGCGTTCTTCTCAAGTCTCCAATATTGATGGTAGTAGGTCCAATTGCTCTAATATTATGAATAAGTGGATTCACACTGATGAACAGCAAATCTACATCGTTCAGTAATTCTTCGGTTTTAATATTCCAACTGAAGAATTCCTTTACGAGCTCATTTTTGTCAGGTAATATTCTGCTTACATAAACATATAATGAGCGCCAGGTATACAATGTGCTTATTATTCTTTCCACAAAATTACTTGCTACATGGAAGGGTAATCCCATATCAGGATATAATACGGGATGTATGCTATTACCAAGTGCCTTATGGAAAATAACCATTGGGTCCAAGGAAGCAAAAATTATCTTAGGGCACTTGTGTATCTCCGCAAGCGCTAAGAATTCCGGGTAAAAAAATTCAGCTAGAACAACATCAAATTTCGTTGTCCTATCTTGGATTAGGTCTTGAATGGAATCTGAGGACATTAGTTGTTCTGACATGCCCTTCATCATACCTATCCCAAAACTGTGAAAATTCCATGGAGTCAACTCGTCTTCTGCCATCTTGGATATATTGGAGAATACTCGGTAGAACCATTTCAGGTCGATTTCGGTTAAGTTGGTTAACTTTGGGTCGTTCATAGGATCTGAGGTTACTAAAGTTACCTTGTGACCTCGTAATGATAATTCTCTCCACAAATGCCTATAAGCTATTTGATGACTGTATGATGGAGTCGGCAAAAGCGCCAAAATATTTGCACCATACGAGGACGGTGTGAAAAATAACACAGCACTGAAGTATATGAGGAGCATTTTTCAATGAATTATAAAACTGCAAAGGTGTGCTCCGTACTCTCTTCCTTTATACTTTAAAACTTATCTTAAACTACATAAGATAATAGATAAGGTGTTATACTTATATAAAGTAGAGGTATGTGCATATCCAGACAGGCTATTATTTATTTTTCCTATAATCACTAGCAGTGACGTGCAAGTTTAAGTCGATATATATATATATATATATATATATATATATATATATATATATATATATATATATATATATATATATAGTTCTTATATACAAATACATACCTACTTACTTTATAATTCATATCTAGTAAGAAGTGGATTGTCATTCAGCTGATTATTGAGGTTAGCAGATTATATCGTGCTATAAAAATTACGTCTTAGTGTTATATACTTCTATAAATTTTTAAAAGGCAGGTACACATGCAAATAAAAAGAAAATGATGATAACACATTTCAGTCCTTTGGATTTCATCAAGTTAAAACATATTTAATCTCTTTACATCTTTGTTTATATAGGAACTAAGCCAAAAAGCTAACTAAGAGATAAATTATTAATGAAATTATCAAATAATAATAATAATTTATCTTAGTCAGCTTTGTGGCTTAATTTCTAAATAATGAAAGATGTAAACAGTTAAATAAGCCAATAAATAATATTAAAAATATACTACAAAAAATATTTAACGTCATTAAAACTACTATAAAGTATGCCTATATTATTAAAAAGTTAATTCGTATTTGAACACATATCATGCAAATACGCACTTAAGTAAATTTGTACGTCTCCATCGCTATGTCTGCCCCAGGTCAAGTGACACAAATATTAGAGAGCTTCCACTAGAACGGGTGTTGGCCTATGCGCAAAGTATGGGTCTCTTCCAATAGCTCTCAACGAGCGGCAGGCGCAATGGGTCGGAAGCCCTGAGTACTGCGGGTAACCGCGCCGCCTTCCAACAACAACAACAACAAATTTGAAGAACGAATATGTAAAAAAGACACATTGAATTTTACCATTTCTAATATTTTAGGGCAATCAGTTTTGTCATTTAGCAATTTATATAAAAACACACCTAAGGAATATTTCCTTCTATGCTTTAAATCAGATATTTTAAACAAGCTAAGGAGCTGCAATTCAGGAAAACCCCTCAGACGATAATCTCTCACTGCTTCTGAGTGTACAAGTTTTAAAAATCTTACCTTCCATGTCATCTTTGTGTAAATCATAAGATTCCAAATAATGGAAGCGCTCTAATTTTGAACGTACAAATGTATTAAACGAAAATAATATAATATTAGGTAACAGAATTGAAACCCTAACAGTTCTTTAAAATGAAACCTATAGCAAGCCTAGCATATAGTCTGTAGCAAGCCGATGTTAGTGCGGATATATGTTCAATAAAAAAGTTTCGAATATAAGTGTTTCAGTTTATCACATTCTTGAATTCTCGTTGTTAAGTTTGTAATCAGAAAATATTTTTAAGTCATCTACATATTAGTAGTGGTGAGAAACACAACGTAGTGCCCTCTTTGCGTTTTTGCTACTTTCCGTCTGACAATTATTGGCAAATTGACAGACAAATAACAAATATATTTTTTTCCAACCATACGAATAAGACACTATAACATTAAATTATTTTGTATAAAAAGAGGGCCATTTCGTAACTGTTTGAATTCGCCATAGCAACTGTACAAAAATAAGATTATTGTACAGTTGTACAGTACCGAAAAGTAATTAAACATTGCATGCCACATAATATATTGAAGTTTAATTAAATAGAAAAATAGGAACAGATAGTGACTCCGATGAATCGGTAAACTGGAGGTGCTAATTAGAAGCGGTTGGAAAATAGTATATTATACTATAAGGGACCGAAATGCGTTATTTTGGCAGAGGTGCAATTTGAAGCCCGAGGGCGAAACCAGAGGGCTACAATGCACCGAGGACAAAATAGCATTTCTCCCGAATGGTATATACTATTTTTTCCACGGTCTCATTAACTTAAAAACACATATTTTGTTATTATGAAGTAAGTAGCACCAGAATTATTGTATTCGGATTTGAGCATTTATTTAGTAGTCGTTGAGTTATTGTTATAACTACAAAATAAACAAACAAAAAGAATTGTCAAATTAAGATGTTAGTTTGGTTTAGTTTACAGTTTATTTAGTGCACAATGAATAATTGTGAGTCGGAAGAGATTGTGGAGGCTGCAAATATTGCAATAAGCAATTTGTTACCTACGAAGTCAAGATCTTTATACGATATAGCTTACAATCGGTTCAAAACGTGGTGCGCCGAGAAAAATATTCAAGTATACAGCGGGAATGTTTTGTTGGCATACTTCAGTGAAAATGCAAAGAATTACAAGTCTTCCACATTATGGGCGCAATATTCTATGGTTAAGTCATGCTTGATAATTTACGACAACATAGATATAAGCAAATTCCCCAAACTGATCGCATTTTTGAAAAGAACCGGTGACGGATATCAAGCGAAAAAATCGAAAATATTGACAAAGGGCGAAATCGACCGTTTTCTATCAACTGCAGATGACAAAGAATTCTTAATGATTAAGGTAAGATTACTTTTGTTGTTAGGTATTTCAATTATTTAGTATTTTGATTTTTTATAGGTTGTATTAATTCTGGGGATTGCCGGAGCTTGTCGAACTGATGAACTAGTCAATTTAACTGTAGATGATATTGAGGATGTAGGCTCATCCTTGATTGTAAAAATTACAAACACTAAGACAAAGATTCCACGAACCTTTGTGGTTACCGATGTGGGAAATATGCTTGAATTGTATCGAAAATACCTGTCCCTTCGTTCTCCCCACGTCAAGCATAAGCGCCTTTTTTTGTACTACAAAGCAGGAAAATATAGTTCGCAGCCAGTTGGCAAGAATACCATCGGAAAAATTCCTAGTTTAGTAGCTTCGTATTTAAAATTACCTGATGCTGCATGCTATACTGGTCACTGCTTACGAAGATCTTCAGCGACATTACTGGCAGATGCTGGTGTGGATATCACGACAATAAAGCGTCATGCTGGTTGGAAATCAACGACAGTCGCTGAGGGTTATGTCGAGAACTCCATTGAAAATAAGACCAAAATTGCTAATCACGTTTTAGTAGGTACCACCACTAGCGCAATCACAAAAACTTTAAATGTAAGCGAAAGTAATATTCCTTCTAATATTAATTTTGAAAATTGTACAAATGTTACATTTAATTTAAATGTCAATAAATAATTTCAATTGTACCTCTTTTTTTGCATGAAAAACGTTCTCCATAATGTAAACTCCCTGGGGAGCATTATACTCCCTTGGGAATAATCGACTACTTCTGTTTCAATTTTGATGTCATAGAAACTGATTTCTACTCCCGACCGTGGAAAAAAAATATTATGTTAAACTCGTACAAAAAATACGTTTTCGAGACTCGTAAAATTGCCGGACTCCGCTACGCTTCGTCCGGCAACCCTTTCCCTCGTCCCGAAAACGTGTACTAGTTAAACAAATAGCTATTATGTACAGATATATTTTCAGCTACATATAACAAAGCCTCACATTTGAACATGGATGTGATATTAATACACAGTGTGTCCAGTCAGGAGCTTACATGATCCATATCTCAGAAACAACTGACACTACACAGTAAAAAAAGACAAATGGTAAAATTACTAAATGATAATCGTAATTTGCTGCAGTGTTATTTTTAACATGAACTGGGTAGTATAATAACTAAACCTTTAGAACTCATATTACACAAACGATATACCCGCCAAGTTTGTAGAAGTACTCATAAATTGTAGTAAAATTTACAAAAACCTGTGTTAAAAATGAATCAATCCGCCATAAAAACGGAATAATTACACGGTGAAAAATTAACTATTACACATTACCTTATAAAATCTACTGTGTTAAATTACTTTTATGTAATGTAATAATACACCGATATGTCTAACACTGCCAAGTGTGGACTATATAGACACTGATGAGTGTGGATTCAGTGTTAAAATCAGTCGGATTTTTTTACTGTGTAGTTTTCTAAAATTTTATACGAGTAATAGAAGGTGTCCTCCTGTCAAAATATTTTGACCGTTCTGATTTCCGGTTCTCCAAGAAGTAGATAACAACTTGCTTAATTTAAATAGAACACACTGTATATTTCACCATGATTGGATTCTACATTAATTGTGCGGGCCACTTTGTGCAATAAATCCTATTCCTAAAAATATTAAATTAATATTAAATATTCGAGATATTAATTTTTTTTATTTTCAGTTGCTAAGTATTTAAATTTAGCTAGATATTTCCATTGCCACTGTACTTAATCTATATATAACAAAAATTTTTAATCGTCCGTTAATTATATACTGCCTTCCTTCCAACGCTTAGTTAAATATCTTTAATTTAGTCGAGAGTACAAAATCTCTTTCCAAGTGAAATTCTGTTAAAACATATCACATCACAAAACATCATATCATTTTAGGAATGGGATTTATTACACAAAATGGCCCTAGATTGAATATCACTAGTATCTTATAAGAAAAAATATTACAAGATTAATAAATCCCCTTCTCATTTTTTTTTTGTGAATTGCGTAGTTTCTGTAGAAACATATTTTTAATTCCGGTGATTTTGTAAGGAAGTCCCAATAAATACCAATTGGTACGATAAGTGCCAAACAAGTACTTATTACGTATGTACATATTCAACAATATATTTGATCGCATAATTTTGTTTTGTACGCATTCCACTAAAATTAATTTAATAAATACTATTTTTAAGACAAGAGCTGATTAAACACGGTAAGAATGAGACGAGATAATTTCGGTGCGTCAGTTATAAAAGATTACTATTACTTTGAATAAATTTGAAATGCACAAATATAGCTGTATTGTAAGTAAACTTAAATCTGATCTACTTATCCCTTATCGCTTAGCTACATAACTCCTAATATTTAAACCCATACTCATTAAAGAATGTGATTACTATAATGGCAGTCCCTCTAGACTTTAAATAAATGTGTTATTTATATTTATATTATTAAATAATGAGGAAGTGGTTTTGATATCTACACATGATTCAGCAGTTTATATTTTAATTCACTTGAAGCACGCTCTCTTTACGTGTATTTTATAAAAATTTTATAAATGTCAACGCGTAATCATCATTATCATTTATCAGTACATCATTTATACTGAAGCAGTATTGTGCAATACTCATTATCAATACGTAATTCCAGCTCAAATTTAAAACACGCGAGACTTTTATATCGTTTAATTGCGGAATGTTATCAATTATCACTGTTATTAGTAATCTTAATTTTATGTCTTAGCGTCATCTGAAGTTTGCCCGCCGTATCTTCTGAGCGGCTATTAATACTGTCATTTTAAAAAACACATGTTTGTTTTTCCCGTAATGATTATTTCAAATTTATGTCGGGATTTATCTCTGTCAGCTACCGATATTTACTTTGAACAGCATTTCCGACTAAGCCAAGATTGACCTCATCAGTTGGACGTTCTTAGTTTTTAAATATCTGCATAGCTATTTGTAGAAAGTATAATAGTGACAAACTAATCTATGAGTGACAAATTACTATATGGTAATAGTAAAAATAGCCCTTCATAGCAGACATCGTCAAAATCCTGCTGGGCTGCCAAAAAAAGCTGCTATAAGTAAAGCAAAGAAAAGGCACATAACAAAAATAAATTCTTTATAAAGCGAAAATCAATAATACCGTTTTTATATAATTAGTTCTAATTACTGATTTTTTCTTTTCCCATTTGTTTTTAATTGATCTGATTAACATGATCCCTACATAGAGAAAATGACGTCTTTAAAAACAAATAAAATTACTGTAAATCAAATAAATTTTCGTAGTAGGACCTAGTAAACCCATTTCATAAAATAAATAACATAATAGCTTCAGTTAATTGACGTAATTTCAAAATATCAGTGATAGGTCGTATGGTAGCTGGGCTAGGAATAATATGCAAAAAGCAAATAGCTTTGCAGAAAATCTTGAAAATACATTTAAGCCAAACCCAGGAGAAGAACTATCAGAGTTGGAAATACGTGCTCAGCAAAAAATAAACATCAGACCAACTTCCCCTAAAGAAGTAGCAAAAAGATAAGAGAAAACGTCGATCCCAAGAAAGCACCAGGCTTTGATCTAATCATTGGAGAGGTATTAAAACAACTTCCAAAGAAAGCTATAATCAAACTAACACATCTCAATGCTTCATTCAGATTAAGGTATGTTCCTAAAATGTGGAAAGTGGCGGAAGTCATTATGACACCCAAACCCGGGAAAATCCCCCATGAAGTTTCATCTTGCAGACCGATATCCCTGCTACCGGTAATATCAAAATTGATATTACCTTGATATTGGGCAGGATTTTGATAAAGCGTGGTATGATGGGCTAAAATATAAACTAAATAAGCTACTCCCATAAATACTCAGAATTATTGGAATCATATATCTCGGATAGACTCTTCAGAGTCAAACAAGATGAAACATACACTGAATTAAAATAAATCAGAGCAGGAGTGCCACAAGGAAGCGTCCTAGGCCCTATCTTATACCTGTGACATACCACAGTTAGAGCGAAACACAATAGCCACGTTTGCAGATGATACTGCCATTCTTACGATAGGCAAGGGCTATGAAGAAGTTGCAAATAAACTGTAAACATCAGTTAACCAAATCAATAACTGGACCAGAAGATGGCGCATCAAACTGAATGAAACCAAATCAGTGCAGATTAATTTCACAAATAAAAGAGAACAACAAATACCTATTAATATGAACAATACCAAGATTTCATATGCAAACTCAGCAAAATATCTAGGCATCACATTAGAGGAAAGACTTCGCTGGAAAGTCCATGTTAAAAAGAAAAGAGAAGAGCTAGACATCAGATATAAAAAAATGTACTGGCTACTTGGTAGACATTCCTGCTTATCAACTTACAATAAAATACTGTTGTATAAAAAAATCCTCAAGCCAGTGTGGACCTATGGAATACAGCTCTGGGGCTGTGCCAGTAAGAGTAATATATTAATTATTCAAAGATTCCAGAACAAAGTACTGCGGAACATCGTCAAAGCGCCTTGGTACATCAGAAACAGTGACCTTCATCGAGATCTTCAGATGGACACTAGAGCAGACAATTATCACATTTGCAAGGACTCACAAACAACGACTCCACCAACATGTAAACATCGAGGCCATCCAGCTCCTCGACAACACTAACATAGTAAGAAGGTTCAACAGGGTTAAGCCCTTTGAGTTAGTGAAATGATTATATCAGTATAAAAGCAGAATATTGTGCGGTTAGTATTACACGTTAGTTTTAGTGTAATTAAGTTACCAGACCCTAAGGTACACTAGTAAGACCTTAGCTCTAAGATTTTCAGCTTTAGTTAAATTAGGATAGAACCAAATTACTCATTGATCTCTCTTTGATTAGATTGTATTAACAGCAAAATACCTTTCAAGAGTTATTTTCTATATACTTATAAGAAAAAGTAATATGTCGTACAAAGTGTTTTAAAAATCTTTATCTTTCAGCTTATAACTAAATACTTCTAGGGTAAACAATATTTATTTCGACCAAACTTTATCTTGAATAGTTATCTGAATTTTATTATTACATTTGACTATTATATTTAACGTCTAATTTTTGGCGTCTAGTCCTTTTTTGCATTCAGGAACAGCAAAGAGTGAAAAATAAATTCATTTGATGATAGTTTGATTCCTTATATTTACTGTTTATATATGTACTAAGTGCGCAAGGTTGTTCTAAATTTACGTAATTTTAAATGTATGTATGTATGTAGATACAGAGACTTGGTCATTAGCGCGAGGATGAAGCATCGCATTTCCATTTGAAGAATATTTTTTTCTGCAGAATTCATAGCCACATGGTAGATGTTGGTTTTACAAAATAAAACACTTTTGTTATAATCTTGAAGGAGGTTGGAACTTTGGTGTGAAGATAACACTGACGTAGTTTTCCTCATAACACAAAAATACTACTGCACTCGACGCGCGTTTCACCAACCAAGTGGCATCATCTGGAAATGATTAAAACTGACCCACTTTTGTTATATTACACTTCAGTCTGCCTAAATTTGTTTAATAAAATTGTATTGCTGTCTTAAGTTGTTTTAAGCAATTCCGAAATAACAGAGTTAGTGAAGCAAAATGTCTTTAGGGATATGTCTACTTAGATATAATAATAATCACCATGTAGTAACAAGTTATGAAATTAATTTAAAATTTAATGTTAATTTAATGCCATTTGACAAAATAGTTAAAACTGTATTGTGTGAATCTCTAGTTCTATCTAGATTAATTTTGACTCTATTTGATTTGAACTATATTATATATATAATTTGAACTCTGTTCGGTTCTCTGTGTTTGGTTCATGAATTCTAAACGGATTCAAATAGTACCAAATTTAAAACAAATTTTTAAATTTCCAAAACATGCCGGGTATTCCACCGGGAACTCCACTGATCGATTATGGAAAAACTATAATTAGGAAAAATCTGAAAATTTGGAAGCGATTTCAATATTTTCAAAATCACCATCTTCAAAATATTTTAGCCGAATGGCCCCCATGAACGTTGGTATACTACCAAATTTTCAAATTTTCATAATTATAATTTTCATAATTCATAATTAAATTATCATAATTATAATTATATACAGTCTGTCCATAAAGTAACCCCCCCCTGCTAACTTTTGAACGAATCGAGTTAGAGAGTTCTAACAAAATACAGGGTGAATTACGTAAAATGAGGTTGATTCTGACGATAAATTCGATTCTTCAAATTCAAAGATGGCGCCACGGGCGCTGTCAACTCAATTTTTTTAAATGGCATAGTGTGCCGTGTTGCACCTCATTTAAAAGATAATTCAATACTCTACTTTCTCGTTTTTGAAAAATGACAATCGAGTTAGCCGTTCTCTAGTTACAAGCGGTTCTGTTTCTAATCTGATCCATGAATAAAATGTTAATTAATATTTTAATACAACAAATTTTGAACAAATATTTATTAAAACAAAAAATAAAAGAATCAAATAAGTTATTCAAAATGTTGTCCAATGACTTCTTGGCACATAAAAAGTCTACTTTGAAATTCTGGCCTGATATTTCCTAAAATTTCTGCAGGGATATTTCTACACATATGTGTTAGACGTTGCTATAGTTCGTCGATATTTACTGGAGGAGTTCTGTAGACTTTTGACTTCAAATATCCCCATAAGAAAAAATCAAGAGGAGTTAAGTCCGGGGAACGAGCCGACCATTCTATCGGGCCCTTTCTGCTAATCCATCTGCCTAGGAAATGGTTATTTAAAAAATCGGTAACAGGTCCATAAAAATGAGGTGCCCCCCCCCCCCATCTTGTTGAAATACAATACTTTGAATGATATTGTCTTTCTATCTTTGGAAACATTTCCACCCGCATGATTCTTAAGTACCGCTCTCCTCTTAAATTTTCTCTTAAATCTATCAAATCGAATAACTTAAAAAATTAAGAAAAAAACCTGTAGACACTTTCAAACACTCTTAAAATAAACGCTAAACTACTTTCTCGAACCTTATTGACGTTTCAGTGACAGTGGCAAGTAAGGCAAGGAGACTTCATAAAAGCAAAATTTTTAAATATCGTTAATACAAACGCTTGTAACTAGAGAACGGATAACT
Organism: Pogonocherus hispidulus; assembly: GCA_963924545.1. Classification (NCBI taxonomy): domain Eukaryota; kingdom Metazoa; phylum Arthropoda; class Insecta; order Coleoptera; family Cerambycidae; genus Pogonocherus; species Pogonocherus hispidulus. Next base: position 40,648,731 of record OZ004698.1, on the reverse strand, counting down.
CGATTGTCATTTTTCAAAAACGAGAATGTAGAGAATTGAATTACCTTTTAAATGAGGTGTAACGCGGCACACTTTGCCATTTAAAAAAATTGAGTTGACAGCGCCCGTGGCGACATCTTTGAATTTTAAGAATTGAATTTATCGTCAAAATCAACTTTATTTTACGTGATTCACCCTGTATTTTGTTAAAACTCTCTAACTCGATTCGTTCAAAAGTTAGCAGGGGGGGGTTACTTTATGGACAGACTGTATAATTTTCCATAATCAATTGATGAAGTTCCCGGTTGTGTCACACTTGTCCTTTGAGGATGACTAATTTGCTGTATTATTTATATTTGTTCATTTACACAAACCTTCTCTATTACTCGTACCACCAAATTCGATACCTAACTGTTTTTAATTAAATTGACATCAATGTGTATTTTTATATTCAATATATTACCTACGGCTCTGCGGCCGTTGCTCTTTAACCTATACAGGGTTAGTCAGAAGTAGCAAACGGGTCAAATAACTCGGAAACAGAATTTGGTATACATAGTGTATAAATAACGCCAGATCCAATAAAAGTAACAAGTTGGCCAATATGTTGCCAAGTTTACTATTTTTTCCCAAAAAATTCCAATTTACCGGGATATCAAAAATTATCTTGGTCATGGGTGGTTGTGGAATGTAAAACGTGTGTCTTACTTTAAATTTGAAATAATTATGTCATTGTCACACTGACATCATCAATAACCTACAAATTTCATACCTATTTATTTCAGTTGTAAAGCAATAATGAACTACAAATTATGAAATAACGGTTTTAGTAACAAGAAAAACTAAATTAAAGTAATTGTTGGAAATGTCCCCCGTTTTGTTCGATGCACAAGTTGACGCGCCTCCTCATGCTGTGAAAAGCGTTTTGCAGCATTTCTGGCGTTATGGTTGCACATTGCTGAACAATTCTTTGTTGCAGTTGTTGCAAATTATTTACCGGAGTTGCGAAAATCTTGTTTTTTAAGTAAGGAAATATAAAATAGTCCATAATTGTCAAACAAGGTGATCTCGGAGGAAACTCAACTTCTGTATGCAAACTTATCAGCCGGTCATCAAAAAACTCGCGGAGGAAAGCAATATTTTCTCATGTAGTATGTGCTGTTGCACCGTCATGCTGAAAATAACCGTACCGAAGTTCATCATCGTTTTACTGTTGCACAAATTCAGCCAAAAAGTTGTGTCTGTACCTTTCTGCGTTGACGGTGAAATCGAAAAAAATTGGCCCAATTATTCTTCTGCGAGAAACTGCCATCCAAACACCAATTTTTTGAGCATGTAGTGGCGATTCAGTAAAAATATGAGGGTTATCATTGCTCCACATTCGCATATTTTGAGAATTGATGTATCCCGAAAGATGGAACCACGCTTCGTCAGAAAAAAAAGTTAAGTCCAGAAGATCGTCGTTCATTAAATGATTGACAAACCAATGGCAGTAAGCAAGGCGTCTGGGGTGGTCTGCGGGCAGAAGAGCTTGATGTGCTTGCATCTTATATGGATGCATGTTCAAGTCTTTCTTTAAAATCTTATGACATGTTCCATAAGAAAGTCCAATTTCCTGAGAAAGACGTTTCAAAGGTTTTGCAGGCTCCTCTTCCATACGTTGACGAACGTCATTGACAACTTCTTCTGTACGAACTCTTGGTCTACCAGCACCTTTTTTATGAGTCACACAACCAGTTTCGCGGAACACTTCAACACAATTTGTAAGGCACGCACAAAAATTGTCCGGTAATATTGCCACGTTTGGGAAGTGCTCTCGAAAATTGTCCAAACACAAACGTTGACTGTATTGCCAATTTCCATTAACTAGCGCACCCGTTCGAAAATAGGCTTCAATCATGAAAATTTTGTGCTGTGTGGTAAGAGGCATGATTCAAAAACTGGATTAGAAAATTTCAGCACAATGACTTGACAGATTCTGACACAACAAAACATATTCAAAAATTTAAAGTAAGACACACGTTTTACATTCCACAACCACCCTTGACCAAGATAATTTTTGATAATCCGGTACTTTTCTTAAATGGAACTGTATATTTTTACATATTTGGATCGAGCGTTCTTTTACGAACATATTGGTGTAGGGTTTGTAACGAATTTTTTTTCCAAATGCTGCAATTAATTTGTTAAACATTAAGGGTTAGTAACAAAGACTGGGTATCTGGTAAATTAAAACATGTAAGCTGATACTGTACTCAGAATATGTAAATTTCCACACTGTAACTACAATGTGGAAATTCAAATTACTTTAACGTCTACTTTTTTTAGATGGAATAAAAAAATTTAAGGAAATGTACGAATTGAGAATTACTTTTAAATGTGGTGCAAGGTCTTACCTTTGTTAAGGGTTCGGAGGTATTGACTCGTCTAATGTCTCCAATATTAATCGTTGTAGGTCCAATCGCTCTGATACTGTTTATCACTGGATTTATATTTATGAATAACATGTCTATTTCTTTAATTAGTTCGTTTGTCGTAGTAGAAATATTGAAATACTTCTGAATAGCTTGGTTTTTATGAACATACATATTGTGACAGAGATAATTACTTACATACCAAGTGTACAGAGTACTTTCTACCCTTTCAAAGAAATTCAGAGGTGCATAGAATCTTGCTCCAATATTTGGGTACAAAGCTGGATGAAAGCTGTTTCCTACAGCATTGTGGAATAAAGAATTTGCATCTAATGAGCTAAAAACAATTTTAGGACACTTATATATCTCCGCTAAAGCCAAAAATTCGGGAAAAAGAAATTCAACCATTACCAAATCGAACTGATAATAATTTCTGTTATGAATTAAGTGTTGAACCTGATCTTGGGACAATTGCAGCTCTGATACCACTGTCAGTATACTCTGCATATTCTGAATAAAGGTCCACATACTGAAATTTTCCGCCATGTTACTTATGTTTTTGCTGGCTTCATATGAGAGTTTCATATCGAGCTCAGTAAGGTTACTCAGTCTTGAATCTTTCACAGGATTCGTAGTTATTAGAGTAACGTTGTGTCCACGTAAGGATAACTCTTTCCATAGCTGTCTATAAGCGATCTGATGACTGAAGGATGGAGTAGGGAGACACGCTAAGATATTAGCACTATATGAAGGCGAAATTGTTGAAAATATCACTAAACTTAAAAACCAGGAAGCCATGGATCAAGTACTTCTGAAATGCATTACGCTTTCTTCGTTTATATACCTATGTAACTTTATGCTAATTTGTAGTAGATAACATTATTAACTAATAATATTTATATATAGATTATCGAAAATTATGTCTATTTGTTCCAGATTACTTAAACTGAATAGAAAAAGTAATCAATCCTAAACAAATTTTAATATCTGATTTGTACACTTATATTCTATATTAGTTTACTTATTAAATTAATTAAACAAGTTACATACATAAGTATGACTTAATAAAAAACAATTATTTAATTATAGTATATTTGTATGTGAGCATTCATTGATGTTAAAACAAATAAACCGACGGCCCCAGACGAAGATGTCATCCCCTCATCATTAAGCAGCCCTCGACCCTCGACCCTCGACGTGCTTTAAGTGTTTATAGTTTACAGTTTATAGTTTTTATGAGAATATTAGGTCCACACTTGTGACTGCTCCAAAGGCAGATTATTATTGAATGAACGCTCGTTTAAGATAGACCTGACTGAAAGTTGTAATTTAAGAAATAAAGATTTGTGTTGAACCTCTAAAACAATAGTTTTTAGTTTAATATTACCTAAAATCTAACATGTATTATTATTTATTGGCTTATTTAACAGTTTACATCTTTCTTCATATAGAAATTAAGCCAAAATGCTAACTAAGAGATAAATTATTAATGAAATTATGAAATATTATGGTTCAATGAAGGTTTGTATTTCCTCGTTACCTATTATCCTAGGTATGCAAAGGAATAACCTTATTATTGTTAAGATATGTCCTAAATAACTAATTTCGTACAATAAGCATCAAGCAACATTGAATTACAACGGCATATCTTCATATAACCTCAACTTATTGTCTAATACATTTTACTTTTTAATAATGTTACCTACATTTTTTAAATAATGAAATATTAAACAAGCATCTACATTGATTATAGGTAGAAAATAAAAAACTTTATTGAACCATAATATTTGATAATTTCATTAATAATTTATCTTAGTTAGCTTTTTGGCTTATGTCCTATAAAAGGAAAGATGTAAATAAAATATTTTATTATTTAAGTACTTTATTTGTTACTACTGATCTTTGATTTTGATTATTTTATTATTGTAGAATCACGTACTGACAAATTCATTCATTCATTGCTCCTATTATACAGTGTAAAATCATTAATTGGTTTGAGTGAACGTAGTAATAGTAATGAGTAAATCTATTGAGTTAAAATATTGAGCATATTTTCTGTTATTGACGATATTGACGATGCTGATGATTTTACTCATTTAAGGCAAATACTGATCACGTACACTCAAATAATAATAATAAAAGTAAATAGAAGTCCATGACTTGCCTCAGGAACAACTTAGGTTGGTAAGCGCTAACCATCATTCAGTGCTGGAATGAGGGAATTAGGAGAACCTCATTAGCTAGGGGGGGCAGTCAAACATCAACTGATTTTAATTTCTCACGTTAACACGAATCTGACATTCCTCCCATCTTAGGCCATCGCCAGTAAGTTTCGTATGAAGCAGTTCTCGAAGCCGTAAAAATTAGAAAAGGGATCGAGGTGCCCCGCGAAAAATCGGGATTTCGGCAGGCGTGACGGGGCCATTAGGCGCGAGAACAAACACCGATGCTAGCCGCACCTTTCTTTTAATCTTTAAATTGGGAAAACGCTTAGGAAACGGGACCAAAATACATCTAGGTATAGGAGAAAGGCTTCAGGCGACCTTTGGTCGCCCGCGGGGATCGCGAAGCCATCCCCGCTCGGAGGTTATAAGTTAAGAAACTTTTTTGACGCGTTTTAGTATATATGGATAATACTATACACTCTCCATTATAAACCATTAAATCCCTTCGTACTCTACTCTTCTAGATAAACGATACTCAGGTTTATTTGTTTAGGTTGTAGGATTAAATGGGTACAGACTGCAGATGCCTCTTGCCTTACCATGTACTACATGCTCGAGTCATCAGCCATGATATCTATTAATGGGTTCGACTCATCCTGACAAAGTGTCCATATTTTATTACTCTTCCTTTTTACCATGTTCTCATAACAGAATTGCAAGTATACAGTAATTAACTCAACTCATTTCTACAAGGTGCAAGAAAAATATACGTAATTTATGTACATCGCCTATTAATTTTCAAAAATACTCTTTCAACGAGAACGAGGACTAACACGATAAGGTGCGTCAGTTATAAAAGATTAATATTGCTTTGGACATGTTTGAAATGGACAAATATAGCTCTAGTGCAAATAAACTTAAACCTGGTAATTATCCCTTATCGTGTAGCTACAGTATTCCAAATATTTAAATCAACACTCATTAAAAAATGTGATTACTATGATGACAATGTCTCTAGACTTTTAATAAAAGTATTTTAGGTATTTATATTGTTAAATCATTAGGAAGTGGTTTTCATATCTACACATGATTCAGCAGTTTTAATTTTAAATCGCTAGATGCATGCATGTTCTCTTCACGTGTACTTTATTAGAATTTTATAAATGTCAACGTGCAGTCGTCAATATACCATTTATTATCTATACTGAAGCAATATTGCACAACACACATTATTTTAGGTGTTAATGTCATCAAAAAGCTGCCCCCCGTAATGATTACTTTAGCTATCAAGATTTATTTTCCACAGCATTTCTAAGAAAGCCAAAATTGACGTCATCAATTTATCGACGTCCTTATTTTTTTCTACCATATTTGCATAGTCATTTTTGCGAGTGTACGAACACAGCGCTCATTTATTATATTCACAAGACGTATATACGTAAAACAGTTAATTCTTTCCAATACATAACCCTTACGGTAACCTTTTTGCAGATATCTGCTTTGTTATTAGAGATGTAAAACATTGTCTATCAGTGGACTCATCGTGTACAAATGTGTTCAAATTCTGTTTCTTGGTTGCTAAAAAAAACCTGTTATAAATAAACTAAAACAGGCACTCACCAAGATAAAGAGAACTTTTAGAAATTAAATAAATGAGGTATTTTTACCTATTCATATTTAATGGCAAACACTAATTTCGCTCATCCAACCCCAGTTGACATATGCGTGAGCAGCATGGGCGATTGCTGCAAAGACGTATATGAAGAAGATCTAGGCTGTCGAAGATATCGCGCTAAGGACCGTAGTAGGTGCATCCTGGTACCTGCGGAGAGCCGATATATACCTCATACCTCGACTATGTCCCAGTCCTAGAAGTCATCAGGAGGCGCGGAGTCAAGTTTTTTGCGCGTGCCGAGACGCACAGCAACCCGTTAATCCACATTAATACACAAGCGGCCAAGGCTCCACCTGCTCACACCCAGGATGAGGGTAAGATCTTCTTATGTTTCAGATTCCACCCGGAACAAGCGTAGAGGGCTACGAGCGACTAAAAAACGATCCTCAGACCTCCCCTCGAAGCCTCACTTCGAGTACCCTTCCCTTACCTTGCATAAAGCTAAAGGGCCCTTTAGAGGTGCCAACTGAGTCCAGTTCTTTAGATAGACTACCCCCGGTGGATTATACATGCAGGCGAAGAAAAAAGACAAAACAGAAGAGCACCAGAAGGTCTAGATCCTATCCAGCCTGCAGGGTAGAGCCAGGAGAGAAGGAGACCCCACGAATCTCCCACACCTATCACTTTTTGTGATCGGGGTTGGTGAAGGATGGGGTTGGTGAAGGATGAGGTAGTCCAGGCCTACAGCGATGGGGAGGGTAAAGAGCGATAATCCCGCTCGGCCGCAAACCATCCCAGGTCATGACCCCCGTCAATGGATATTGGCGCACTTATTTGGCTACAATAAGTCTATGCTGACAACAACTGTATTCAATGCTAATCCCCGACCGCCACCTGATCGCTTGTCAGGCTCCCTTGTTTTTCTTTCCCGCCGTCAATCTTATGACTTTGCCCAAATTATGAGAGCATCCGCTGATGTTGCGACCTTGGGCGGCTACGAAAAATAAATTCTTTTCCCATATCATACGAAGCTCTAAACAAAATACAATCATCTCTCATAATACTATATGCTTTAGAAATAATTTCCTATAAAAAATAAGACATGTTCCACGCGAACATGTCAGTTATCAAGATCAAAAATAACTAGAGATAGAATAACTGATTTTTCTGGTTAACATGATACCTACCTACATGGAGAAAATGGAGTTTTTAAAACTATAAATCAAATAAATTTTCGCAGTCGGGCCTAGTAAACCTGTTTTTTAAAATAAATGACAATTATACTTAATTGACTTAATTTAATAATATCAGTAAGATATAGGATTGTTATAGGTAGGTGTATATTAAAAAAAAACTTAAAACACTATAGAAAACTATTAGAGAAAAACTAAATTACAAGTAAATTAAATTGTGCAATAAAAATAAAACTGAGTTTCTCTAACCGATAAAACAATTTAAGAAACATACAACTATTGTCTTAGGCGAGAACAATATCGCTCAAAACCACAAAATTATAAAATTAATCAATTGTTTTTTTCTAGGTGGAGGCTTTAATATGCAAAGAAACTAATTTTTTTCTTACGTTTTGACTGAAGGATTATTTTTATTTTTAAATTATAAACGATGTCAAAATACCGGAGCCAACATTTAACCAACATTTAAAAAAGTTGTATACAACATATTTTGTAACTTATGTGTGCCACACTTAGAGCTTCAAGTTCGTATAGCGAGTTTTTTTGAAGAAACCATACATCTCTTAAAATATCGTAAAATATCTTGCATCTTTTCTGCAAAGGATATTACTTACTATTTATTTTGGAAATACTCTAGTACTCTCAATTTTAGTAATACAATTTTATTTCAAACTTTGGTTTCTAAACCAGATATGTCTGAATGAATGAATGAATCTTCGTAAATTGTATGTGTTGGATTATAATAAAAAAATCAACTGATGTAATGATCTAATTCTGGTTATCCTACCATTTATACCATTTTAATCAAATTAAACCTGTTGGAAAAATAAAATTTACATGGTTTTTATGGCAATATAGGTGTCGGTATGTCATAATATAATATTATCAGAATATCACTATTTCCAATTTAAATTTTTCGTTTGACACCTTTTCTCAACATATGGTGGGCACTGACCTGTCTAAAATTGAAATTATAGCTAACTTTCAATGAGATTCAGATTATCAAGGTAATCATTTAGATGTACTAAATAAAACAGCATTGTTAAATAACTTAACAACGAAGAAAACAATTTATGACGAAATGTCTAGTAATTATTGTTTTTTTATGACTAGTAATGTCTAGTAACCATTGTTTGCTTTCTTAATTAACTGGGATGATGATAATATCTACCTGCGTGATTGGTACCTACTTCAAGATCGTCGTTGAAAAATATGTTCATTTGATGATAGTCTGATTATTTATAATAATTGCTGTTTACATAAGTAATACAAAATTATTCTAAATATACGTCTTTTTAAATTCAGGTACCTACTTATAGAAGCGCTTGGTAATTAGTGCGAGGTTGAAACATCGCTTTTACATTATTTGAAGAGTCATTTTTCTCAAGAACTCTGTCACATGGTAGATGTTGTAGAAAAATAAAACACTTTTATTATATTACACTTTAATCTGCCTACATTTATTCAATAAAATTGTATTGCTGTCTTAAGTTGCTTTAAGCAATTCTTAAATAACAGAGGTAGTAAAACCAAATTTCTTTTACACAACAGTGATATTCCTACTTAGTCTAATAATCACCATGTAGTAATAACAGTAATAACAAATTATGATATTGGTTTAAAATTTAATCTTGATTTAAGATCATTTGCAAGAAAAGTTAAAACTGGATTGTGTAAAATTCTAGTTCTTTAGATTAATTTTGAGTATATTTCATTTGAACTCCTGTTATTTGGTTCTTGAATTATAAAAGAATTCAAATAGTATAAAATTCTTCCTTAAGATTTTGGAATTCGAAAACATAGCTTTGTAGTGGCGATATACAGTGAAATACACCGTAGTGCCCTCTTTGGGTCTATACTGCTACCTGTCTGACAGTTATTGTCTAATTGACAGACAGATAACGATCTGCTTTTCTGCAGATGCCATTACAGCGATCTCTATTGTCTTTGAGACAGCGTTCCATCGGGAACTGCATTAATCGGTTATGGAAAAACGGATATGGGTAAAATCTGAAAAATTGCAAGCAATTTCAGTATTTTCATTATTAGCAACAGGTTTATTTCTCTGTCCTGACGGATCCAAAGTTTTTGAAGTTTTCTACAATTTTTTTGAAGGTTTTTGATGATGGTTTCCGTTTTTGTGGATAACGAGCAGCAAATATACCTAACACACGCTCTTGATATTACTTTATCACGTTCTTGAAACACATTAAATAACCCTCGTTTGTATAACTTTATCGTCCCGGAATGATTGTTGATATTTTTAGCAAGTAGTTGAAGTAGTCTACTAACGTAGACTACTATAGTTAGTAGTTCATTTAGTAGTACTACTTTAGTAGTCTACTATAAGTAGTTCATTTGTACATAGAAACTAACCCGTTTTATAGTAATTAATTATATAAGGGGATTAACAAGACTTTGATAACTAGAAAAAATGGCCACTGGAGGCACATCCGAGAGTTATATTTTTTCTAGATGATTAAAGACTTTTAATTTCCGAATGAATTCAACGTTTTATCTACGGCCGCGGCCAAAACCACTCAATTAGGAGAGTGAAAGCCGTGTAAGAGCAGGTGAAAAATTCTGGTTTTGAAAAACGTCAGATTTAACACATTTATTTTGACCAAGAACATTGATTTTGAGCTGAAAACTAGAAAGTCTTGGAGTTCTTTCTATGACTATAAAATCGAAGCGTGGTTTTATGAATTTTAATCCACTAGTGTATTAGAAGGCCTCTAATCCACGGAAGCAGACGTATTAAACCTTCGTAATATAGTGGTCGTGGATAAAATAATAAAGGCTCCCATACAGTCAAAGTTTGTCATTAGTTTTCGGCCTGCAAACTTCATTTTTCGCATACAATTTTAAATAAGTATGTAAATAATGGATATCCTTATGTGTACAATATTATAAATGAAATGTGTTGAGAATTAGATGGTGGAACTTCCGGCATAATCAGAAATTTCACCAACTTGAAGATATTTTAGAGGAATTGGTACGCTACCTAATTTTCAGATTGTTCCTAATTATAGTCTTTCCATAATCATTCGATGCAGTTCCCGATGGAATACCCTGTATATCAGTGCATGTACGAATATATTTGATAAAGTTATTCAATACAAATAAGATCCTATTTATACAGTTTGTCCCTAAAGTAACCTCCCGCCACCTCAACATTTGTACTAGTTGAGATATCGACCTCAAACGAAATTTAGGATGAATGGTATAGAAAATACTACTTTTTACCAGAGCAATCGGAATTTTGACAATGATAGATGGCGCCACAGTAGTTGTCGGTACATTTTTAAATAGTATAGTAGACCGTGTCGCACCTAGTTTGAAAGGTATTTCAATTCTCCTCACACCAGTTATTGAAAAATTTAAATTGAATCATCCTTTTTCGGGTTATAAGCGTTTCTGTGTCTCATTCGCTGAGTGAAAAACCATCGTTTACTCTAAATAATTAAATGTTTTAACCGAAGAATGTTGTAATCTAAGAGGTTTGTATTCTCAAAGGAAATGTATCTGTAGATGTTAATTAGGAGAAATGTGTTAGCTTTCAGTTAATTTCTAAGCTATTTAAACTATGGTTTTTTAAACTATGCTATTTTGAACTATGCTCCCCAAGTTATTTTAGCTTAGGGAGCAGCAGCAAATTGTCATATACAACCCCTGGAGTTGTATGGATGACAAATATGTCCATACTTTTTATATACCTACCTACTTTATTTTTATTTTGTTTGTATTTTACTATATTTGCTGGCTGGTGTTTTACTTAATTTTTTGGTATTAGTATTAAATTGTATTTATCCATTTACCCAAGTCCATTTAGTTTATCTTTGTAAATTGTCTTTGAGTAATTATCGTTCTCTTAACAGTTTTATATCACAATACTTTGTGTCAACTCCTATCCTGTAAATGGTTTTTTACTGTTGGATAGCCGTGTACTAAATAAATAAATAAATAAATAAATAAATAAATAAATAAATAAATAAATAAATAAATAAATAAATAAATAAATAAATAAATAAATAAATAAATAAATAAATAAATAAATAAATAAATAAATAAATAAATAAATAAATAAATAAATAAATAAATAAATAAATAAATAAATAAATAAATAAATAAATAAATAAATACTTTAAATCCTCTTTTATGCCCAAAGGAACATATTTCTCACAGAGAAGACCGATTACTTACATATACATATGATATTTTGAGTATATTTGTATACTAAATCATTTTCTCTGTCTTTGTTTTGACTGTCTATGTATAAATAATAGTTATAAATAATAGTAAATATTTGGCGAATTGAAACAAACAAATAAAAACAGTTCTATATTAGTTACAATTAAAATATTTTGTATGAAATTTGAATAAAAAAATTAAATGAAATAAAAAGAACAAGAAAGAACAATTGATACCAATCAAAATTACTTTACATTTATGTCTCTACTAATATGATCTGGTTTACAAAAATGTATTCTCCAGTAAATATGGTCGAAGTGGACTTTCAACAACGTCCAGCAGATCCTAGGATCTTCCAGAAACTTCGAACAAGATGGTGTAGCTAGCTAGCTAGTTTCTTGTCGATCCGGATGGTGCTAATCGGAATGCAAGGGCCTTCTCCTTTGGTCGTACTTCTAATGATAGAGTTGAAATTCCAGGTCCCTTCTCCTAAGGAGCAAAAGTGTTTTACATGAAATAGGAAGTATTTAGAACAAGATCGTAAAGGAAATTTCCAAATAATTTGGAAATAATAACAACTGTAATCTGTTGAATACAAATTTAAACTAATGAACTCAAAGTTGACCAAAAGTGATATATAAAATTTTCATGAAAAAGGATTCACCCAATATATGAAATTGCAAGAAAATTATCCAAAACATGTAATTTAGAATAATAAACAATTGAAAATGTCAGATATAATTAACTAAAATAAGTTAACTTTTAGTATAGGAACTATAAGAAATGGTTCAACAAAAATTACTAAAGAACATCTTGTTCTAACATCAAGACACTATATGGCACTCGACGCGCGTTTCGCAAACCAAGTTAGCATTATCTCGCGCCCCCGTATCTGACAACAGTTCGGGGCTCGGCTCGCGAAGCGCGAGATGATGCCAACTTGGTTGGTGAAACGCATAGGATAAATTGATCCATATATTCATCAGTCAAACGTTCCATCATCATCGTGGCCATCATGTTCTGTCATTGAGAACCTCAAATTCCAATAGAAAATATTACTTTCTCCTAGCGTTTTAGAAAATAAATAATATATTACATTGTGCTTACTGAAGATCTGGTAATGCCTGTAAGTGCGACGTGGTGCTAAAACACGACAGGATTCGTTGTCGAGCTATGCCAAACCGAATTTATTACTTTTTAGTGATTGGTAATTCAAACTTGAACTAATATGGCCAGAGTTGTACACCTATCCTCCAAACATTGCTGTGTGCCACTCCTATATTGTTACGCAAGGGCTCCCTCAAACCACCAAAAAATCATATAAACCAAATAGAGAAGTCCCAACAAAGGCTATAGCGCCTCATTGCCCAGTTCACTAATTTTGATACAGGTCAGAGTAAAATGATGGAAGTCGGCACCAACACTCAGAAAAATCATAATTATACGACGGAATTAACAGATTGTTTTGTTTTATTTTCAGTTGTAACTTGTTTGCAGATTTCTCAATTGCAGATTGCAGATTGTACAACTTGGCTCTTACATATTATTACTGGTTTGGCTCAACATTGGTATGCGAAGAAATATTTTCGATTATGAAACATAAAAAACTAAACAAAATTAAGATGTGTTTCTGGCTATTCAATTATCTTTACCATTCATAAAATAATATGTAAAAACACTGATCTAACTAACCTCAATTTGGGTTCGTTAGGTTAGTTAACATAACTAACCATAATTTGGATCAGTTAAGTTAGTAGTCTGACTAACAGTAAAGCTAACTAACCCTAATTAACCCAAACTAACCCCCTAAAATTGCCCTTGCATATATTACATTGATTGCGTTATAATGAAAGGGATAACTTTATTTACGTGGTTAATCATGCTAGTCTTTCAAGTGTAGGCAGCTCATAGCTTTCAATTGACCAGGCGTGCAGAAATAAATGAAAAACATATTAAATATATAAAAATACGTCTTTATTACGAAATAGCTATACTTTAAACGAAATAGTTATGATGCTGATGATGACGAGAATAGTTAAAAACAACAATAAATAATATTTTTCCTATTATGCGCAAACTGTTGTCTGCTTTCTAATTGATCTTTTTACCCGTTGTCATTGTTCCTACATTTATTTTCGATAAAATAAATCTAACAAGCACTTTCAGTATCCATACTGTTACAGAAATCACTAGTACAGCCACGAAAATTATAAAACTTAGTACATCTAATAAATAATACTGATAGAATGGCAAATCGGTTGCAGGATTTTTCAAATGTTTTGCTCCTTTGTTTCTAATGACGTATTCGGTCCACCATACTGCTTTTTCTAGGCCATTCATTGGGTTGTCCAAAGCGAGTTGCTTGAGACGTGTGACAGCATTTCGATACCTAGAAACAAATTACGTGATAGAATACTTCCAGTTCTGAGCAATTTTTTGCAAAACAGCATGTTCAAACAATTTCAGTAGGTTTATTATACTGACAAACGAGTTGCAAAGCTGCGAGTTTTCTAAAGGACAAGTGCAATAAACACCTTATGGGACACGTTGTTTATACTATTTTTTTCTATTTTGCACGTTTTACAGCTACAAAAGCAAAAAAATCAACAGAAAATTGAATTCCCATGTAGAGATTTTTATACATATTCTGCGACAGTTGGTATCATTTACGTTTATCAACTTTTCTTTGCTTGAAAATTTAATTAGGTTATAATTTATACACCATTTGTATACATTACTATAAGCACACCATACAAAATAAAAAATAGTATATTAAACAACGAGTATCATAAGACGTACTTTTATCGCACGCGTCCAAGTTTAGAAACGAGCCGGCAAGCGGCGAGTTTTCTAAACGACAAGTGCGATAAACGCCTTATGAAACGCGTTCTTTATACTATTTTTTCTATTTTGCACGTTTTACACCTATGAAAGGAAAGAAAAATCAGCAGAAAATTGAATTTCCCTATTAAAATTTTTATACATGTTCAGGAATAGTGGTGTCATTGACGTTTATCAACTTTTTTTTGCTTGAAAATTTAGTTAGGTTATGATTTATATACCACTTATATGCCATCAAGGATTGTTAACTGTTTACAGGATTGCTCGATCCCTATACTACAATGTAATCCATAATTGTGACGTCATCAAAGATCCAAAGATCTCGAACTTGTAGAAATAGGTACACTTTATACTGTTGTTACAAACTTTAATAAATAATAATATTAATAATCATTTAAATACGAAAATTCTCTTGCAAATGTGAAATATAACAAACACAAAATAGGTATATTTTGATAATTCGATTACATATATCTTCGATGACGTCACAAAAGCGGATGACAAAATTGAGCGATCGAGCAATCCTGTAAACAGTTAACAATCCTTGATATGCCATTACTATAGCAACTATATCACACCATACAAAACAAAGGATGTAAATTTGTTGCTACCAACAGCTAAAAACAAAAAATTATGTCAAAAAGGGTTTGTTTTCGATACGCAATTGGGTTTCATAATGACCTGTTTATAGAGGCAAAATAGAAAAAAGTAAATATTCCAATGTTCTCGTCCTTTTATGTAATAAAGTTATAGTGAGAAAAACTGTATATAAACTGAAATCGAGCGATTTTGAAATATATATTTTTTCTCAAATATAATTTTTATAGGTAGATACAAATCAAGAACATTCTGTATTATAAAGTAAGAGTATGATTCAGGCCCCAGCTCAATACTTTAAGTACATGCATCAAAGAATAAAATTAATCAAATAAGTATAAAAATATCACTAACTTAAGTAACCTCAATTTGGGTTAATTTGAATTACTCCTAAAAAATCATTAGACAGATAGGTAACTGAAGCTTGCAATAATTGGTAAAGACATTTAATTGTCTAAATAATCAATAAACAATATGTAATTTAAAAGGTTTTGAATATTTTGGAGAAAATTATATCAATTATTTAACTAAAAAACCTATTATTTGGTGGAGGTATGTAAATGATATTTATCCTATTTGGTCTTATAGCATTTAAAAACTAAATAATTTTCTGATCAATTGCAAAGAACAAAGAACCATCAATTAAATTTATGTACAATAGAAATAGAAAAAGATAACACTTTACCTTTCTTAGATATTTTAATTAAAAATGTCAGTAACTCATATTATTATGAAATAACTCTTTTCAGGAAACCTACTCATGCAAATAGATACTAGGTAACATTTTAATTCAAATCATAATATTGCCATAAAGAATGGTGTTGGTAAATATTTGTATGATAGGGCTAATCTAATATCTTCAAAAGCCGAAATATTAACAAACGAATTAAAACTATATTATGTGTTGGTAATATGTCTTATTATTCTTAAGAACATTCTTAACTTTCAGCAGAACCTAAGTTTAAGAACTTAAGGCTAGCATCTAATGCTTAATTTGAAAATTTTAATGACAGTTTTTTAAGTACGTTCCTGTTTTAAAGATCCTTTAACACACCTTTGCTCAATAAGAGACACAATAATTCAGCCGCATCAACTTATATTTTTTTCATAACGCTTGTAAGTATGATCTTTATACTTTTTCTGTAATTAGGCTGTTTAATATTATACATAACACGAGAATATTTATTATCATCATAACGGCATATAATTAGACCTCATTTTAGTACATTAGTTCTAGTAGACGCTATACATATTATGAGCGAGGGTAAACATTGGGAGTACTGAAATAAATACGACATAAGGTCTTATTCAGTCTATTAAATTTGAGAAAAATTTGTTTACTTAAACTATAGAAGAATATAGACGGGGTCCCCTAAATTCAATCTAGCTACGTATATAACATCCTGCTGTGGTGTACCCTGAATGAGGATACCATCCTCTAAAGAGCCTTTTTAAGCTCCCATGTTAACATGCTTCCTGTGCACTTTTTCCAGATTGAGAAAGGAAAGCAAACAATATAATCCCAAAGAATGGCTGAATTTTCTATTTATTTACGCATAAAGGAACTTAATTCGGAATTAATTCTTACATTAATTTTATTTCTCTGTAAATTTTGTGTACTCTGTATTAGTATACATGGTTCCAGAACATAAAAATTTGTAGTAAATTTATATTTGAAAATATAATGCATTTATTATATTAACTAAAGTGATCAAGTTACTTCAGTATATATGAAGATAATTGAAAGAACACAAACACATAAACAATTTCCAAATTCAAAGCCAAAAATTATCGAGAACGGGGTTACACATTGAAAAAACGCAGACAAACATCCCACATACCCACCGACATTGCCAGTTCCGAAGCTGGGAATCGAACCCAAACCATAATAATAGGCCGTGTGATCGAGAAATGCTGCCACAACACGCTCTAACCCAGTGCGCTCTAACCCACTGCGCTACACAGTAAAAAAAGACAAATGGTAAAATTACTAAATGGTAATCGTAATTTGCTACAGTGTTATTTTTAACACGAACTGGGTAGTATAATAACTAAACCTTTAGAACTCATATTACACGAACGATATACCCGCCAAGTTTGTAGAAGTACTCATAAATTGTAGTAAAATTTACAAAACCCTGTGTTAAAAATGATTCAATCCGCCATAAAAATGGAATAATTACACGGTGATTAATTAACTATTACACATTACCTTGTAAAATCTACTGTGTTAAATTACTTTTATGTAATGTAATAATACACTGATATGTCTAACACTACCAAGTGTGGACTATATACACATTGATGAGTGTGGATTCAGTGTTAAAATCAGTCGGATTTTTTTACTGTGTACCATGATGGTAATCAATAGTAGGGAACGGGTATGTCGGTATGAGATAAAGTTAAAAATTTACCTTGTATTATTAATAACTTCCAAAATTGCACTTTTTAATTCTTCTTTGTCCAGATATGGTCGCACATTGACTGTTACAGCAATGCCCTTGCTCTCCATACGTTTTGCGTTTTGTTCTTGATCTCCAAAGAAAGGTATTACCACAAGAGGTACCTCACTATAAATTGATTCCTCCATAGACTGGAGCCCTCCTTGGGTGACAAATAGTTTTATGTTCGGATGTGCTAAAATTTAATAATCTCATATAAATTATTATAAAATATATGCATCAGGTGATAATAAAATTATCAACACATCAAACTACTACCAAGTGTTGAAGTGTATAACTCATCAATAGTATAAATAGTGATAGGAAGTAATACCAGTCTTTTATAACTAAAGTAATAATCTTATAGTTAATCATTTATTATCTTACTCCTTTGATATAGGAAAACATGTCGACCTTATTATCATTCATCATTACCTATCACCATATATCATTATTGTCCACTGTCCATAATACAGCTATAACTGCCCACGGAGCCAAATCTATATAAGATTCCTGTTTTTGATTTATATGTTCGTCCTAAATCCTTTCAAGATTATTATTATTATCTGGTATTTCTGGGATTATGTTCATAATATTATTACATTTTGAGATGCTCTTTTGAGTTACTTATTTTTTTTTTTTTAACATTTTGAGACCCATACTTGATTTGATGAAATATTTAATTATTGCCATTTTTTAACTTTTCTTTCAATTGTTCTCAAAGAAATAATGGAATTTCTAAGAAAAAAACAGAGATCTACCTACCTATATCAAAAACTAAAAATAAATTTAAAAAATATTTGAATGCCATAGAATATAAGCCAAAAAGTTGAATGGCGAATATTCAAATCATTTTGCAATATATGTAATAGTATGGAAAGGAATCACAAGGTCCCATCCTATTCATTTTGTCAAAAATTGAGTGCCAGCCTCTGTAGCTCCATAACGGTAAAAAACAGTGTTTAAGTTTATGCAATACTGATTTTTAGTTAACAAGCTCAGACTCATTTCAAATATTATATACTCGTAGGTACAGTATATATTACGTCTAACATATTATCTAAAAACGTTGAATATAATATATACACATTTGAAAAGCCAGTTATAAAGTTTTCTGAATATATTGAATAACTAATTATTGAGCCTTACCCAGAACGGACTGCTGTGGAGCCCATTTGACCAATTTTACATTATTTGGTTTATCAGGTAGTTCATCAGCTTCAAATTTCCATAGAACTTTATAGGGCAATTGCCTCAGGACTTCTATTATAGCTGTTAGTGTCTCCTTTCGCAAATCTTTACTTTTTACATTACTTCCTAAACTGAAGTATATGAATCCCTCGTTGGCATTATCCAAAAAGTCCTTGAGATCCTGTAAAGAAAACAGTAGAGGTATAAAATATAAGACCCTCTGCTCAAAGTGAAAGTATTATGTTGTTAATAATCTATCTGTGAAATCTGTAGGAAACAAGTATACCTAAAGAAAAATACCTACGAAGTTATTGTACCAGGTACAAAGTGCCAAGACAAACTGGTATTGCAAATATAATGTATGTGGTGGTATGCAAACAGGGTATATCCAGATAATAAATATTATAAGTAATTATTTACTGCAATGTGGTTATCTACTTCAGATTGGGTTTATTTCAATTTATCATGACAGTGAAAGCCTTAATAATTTTGATTTGAAACAGGTAGACACTAATCCAGTAAGAATAAAATTATCCCTGACATAAAATACTGTTCTATAATAATTTTATTGTTACTATTTAACAATCTGCTAATGTGCACTCAACATTTGATTATAATGCGGAATTTTATATACCACAGTAAAACTTTAAACTTCAAAAACTCTCTGATACCACTAGTCTCTAACAATAGAACTTCTATCGTCACGCTTAGAGGTAATCTAACCGAATTAGATTACTCAAACAAATAACATATCTACGATTATCTCTTTTAACCTTCTGTATTTTTGAAAAACTCGGTGGAGTACCTTCATTACTCGAAGTAATGAAGGTAAGTACTAATAAAGTATTATAGTTAGTTGTGGGAAGGACGGGAAGAATGTTTTTATTAACAACAAGGAACTTTCCAAAGGAGTAGCCCTAATCAAAATCTTGGGGTACTTGTTATATCTGCACATTCCAAAAATGATTGAATGAAAAGTTATCAAAATTGATAGAAATATTGGACACACATTTGTCTCCATTTACTAAAATTGTCGCGATTGTTTAATTTTTCTTTTTATATCGTTTTGTTCTTTATCTAAAATTTTAACTGACTCTCACTGTACCCTATGGCCATTTTCCCAAGCACATTCACAAATTTTTGACTTTTCAAATGCTCTTCTTTGAATATAATCTTTGTGTTCTCCGATCCGAACATTTAGAGGTCTTGATGTTTCACCCACAAAATGTTTATTACACTCACATGCATTTTGAACTTTGTAAATATTTTTTGGCCGAGTCTTTGATAATATTGTCCGTCAAGTATTATCCCTTTGAAAAACCGTTCTAATTTCGAACATATTACCAATTCTTCGTAACCTTTCAGACAGACCAAAAGTATATGTATGTAGAATTTTTAAAGTATACGAAATTTTACGTTATTCTATTTGGTTGTTTTTCTTATTTTTAATGCTTTCAAATGTTCTATCAACAAAACTTTCGGGATACTGATTATTAATTGACACATTTTTAATAAATTTTAATTCGTTTGTTAATATTTCGGCTTTTGAAGAGATTAGATTAGCCCTATCATATAAACATTTACCAACACCATTCTTTATGGCAATATTATGATTTGAATTAAAATGTTAGTATCTATTTGCATGAGTAGGTTTCCTGAAAACACTTATTTCATAATAATATGTATTACTGACATTTTTAATTAAAATATCTAAGAAAGGTAAAGTGTTATCTTTTTCTATTTCTATTGTACATAAATTTAATTGATGGTTCTTTGCAATTGATCAGAAAATTATTTAGTTTTTAAATGCTATAAGACCAAATAGCAAAAATATCATTCAGATACCTCCGCCAAACAATAGGTTTTTTAGTTAAATAATTGATATAATTTCTTATATAAGACTTCAAAATATAATTCTTCAAGATATAATTCTTCAAAATATTTAGGTTTTATTATTATTAGGTAGGTACAGTGCGCAGCAGTATTAAGGGTCCCCCAAACCAACGCGGATAATCGCAGCACCTGCGGAAGTTCGCACCGCTTGCGATTCGCATCATTTTGTTTCCATTGCGTTAAATATGTACGTTCACACCAACACGATTTTTTTCGTTTAGACTGCGAATTGTCTGCGTTTATTTCGTACGGAGTTTTTGTTCGCAATCGGCTGCGTTTTTTCTCGGATCGGTAGTAGTTTCGCAGTCTTTTAACAAAGAAAGTAATTAATAAAATGGAAAAATCATTGAATTAGTGCGAAAGTATCCTATATAAAAATATAACATAGATTCTCGTCTTTTCGTAATTGCGACATTAATGTATGAAATGCCCTATATTGTCGTCTTTTTTATTAATATCGTGAACCCATTTTCTTTTCTTCTTAAAGTTAGATACATAATGTGATCAACACATTCATTTTTAAAGAATAATAATAATTTTACCTTAAATTGTCTTCTTCCAATGCAAGCAACACAAATGCTTCTTCTTCATCCGATGATGTATACATATTTTTGTATGATAGGTAAGTATGTAAGTACAAGTACA
Source organism: Pogonocherus hispidulus (assembly GCA_963924545.1). NCBI lineage: Eukaryota > Metazoa > Arthropoda > Insecta > Coleoptera > Cerambycidae > Pogonocherus > Pogonocherus hispidulus. The sequence continues at coordinate 40,627,566 of OZ004698.1, read as the reverse complement.
ATTCGTTTATTTTTCATTTTCAGCAATAGCAATCAACCTTTTCGATACTGAAAATATGACGCATATGATGCGATTATATTCGCTTTGGTGTGGGGTTCTCTGCGGATTCCATTTCGCTGCGAACTTTCCGTCACGAATCCGTTGCGAATAATTCGCGTTGGTTTGGGGGAGCCTTTATGCGAAAAGGAACTCAATGAATATTTTTGTTTTTAAGTTATTGCCATTTTTACATTCTGCAGTATAGGAATAAAATATTTTTGTTGCGATAATTTGTTAAATAAAGATCATCCTCAACTTTAAATATTTAAAGAACGACCTAGCATACCTACAAAAATACCTACAAAAATATGTGTTCTGTACTTTGATATCAATTTAGCGGCATATTCTGGTAAGAATCGAATTTGAATAAAAGTGAATAAGTTGTAGTAATATTCCATATTACCCCTTAATGATTGTAATTAAAAATAAGTTATTATAAACAGATATATACATACATAATGAGCAATTAGTCTGATATGAATCTAGTAAAAACATGTTGTGGGTGTATTCATAAACGCTGCTTTTAATATTCGAAAACATTTCTTCATAAGTGTTTTGTAATAAGTCATAAATATTACTAATATAGTAAAATTAAACTGATATCATACAGAATAAACATGTAAAAACCATGAGCATACCTTATAATCGAAGAAAATGGGGAAATTATGTGTTGCACTTTTAAATGTGTGCTCCAATAAGTAAATGAAATTATCAGAATTCTCTAACTTTTTTTATTACAATAGATCCCGCGCCTATCAATCTACACTTTTGTCATATCAAACTTTAAATGGTAATTTATCATTTATCTATTTCACATGTGACGATAATTTTTACCCTGTTTTTTTGAAAACGCTGTTGCTATCCCGCTGGCAGGGACGCACTAAGTACTTCGCTGTACAGGGTAATTCACTTTCGAGTGTGTAATATGGGTATCTCGCTTATTATAAACGATAGACTGTAGGTTTAAATTCGGCAAAGTTACGGAATTTTGTGCTCAATAAGTTGGCGCAAAGAAAACCCTCATATTTGCTTTTGTTTTTGAGTTAGAGGCAAAAAAAATGTTTTTCCACGGTCGGGAGTAGAAATCAGTTTCTATGACATCAAAATTGAAACAGAAGTAGTCGATTATTCCCAAGGGAGTATAATGCTCCCAAGGGAGTTTACATTATGGAGAACGTTTTTCATGCAAAAAAAGAGGTAACATTGAAATTATTTATTGACATTTAAATTAAATGTAACATTTGTACAATTTTCAAAATTAATATTAGAAGGAATATTACTTTCGCTTACATTTAAAGTTTTTGTGATTGCGCTAGTGGTGTTACCTACTAAAACGTGATTAGCAATTTTGGTCTTATTTTCAATGGAGTTCTGGACATAACCCTCAGCGACTGTCGTTGATTTCCAACCAGCATGACGCTTTATTGTCGTGATATCCACACCAGCATCTGCCAGTAATGTAGCTGAAAATCTTCGTAAGCAGTGACCAGTATAACATGCAGCATCAGGTAATTTTAAATACGAAGCTACTACACTAGGAATTTTTCCGATGGTATTCTTGCCAACTGGCTGCGAACTACATTTTCCTGCTTTGTAGTACAAAAAAAGGCGCTTATGCTTGACGTGGGGAGAACGAAGGGACAGGTATTTTCGATACAATTCAAGCATATTTCCCACATCGGTAACCACAAAGGTTCGTGGAATCTTTGTCTTAGTGTTTGGAATTTTTACAATCAAGGATGAGCCTACGTCCTCAATATCATCTACAGTTAAATTGACTAGTTCATCAGTTCGACATCTCCGGCAATCCCCAGAATTAATACAACCTATAAAAAATCAAAATACTAAATAATTGAAATACCTAACAACAAAAGTAATCTTACCTTAATCATTAAGAATTCTTTGTCATCTGCAGTTGATAGAAAACGGTCGATTTCACCCTTTGTCAATATTTTCAATTTTTTCGCTTGATATCAGTCACCGGTTCTTTTCAAAAATGCGATCAGTTTGGGGAATTTGCTTATATCTATGTTGTCGTAAATTATCAAGCATGACTTAACCATAGAATATTGCGCCCATAATGTGGAAGACTTGTAATTCTTTGCATTTTCACTGAAGTATGCCAACAAAACATTCTCGCTGTATATTTGAATATTTTTCTCAGCGCACCACGTTTTGAACCGATTGTAGGCTATATCGTATAAAGATCTTGACTTCGTAGGTAACAAATTGCTTATTGCAATATTTGCAGCCTCCACAATCTCTTCCGACTCACAATTATTCATTGTGCACTAAACAAACTGTAAACTAAACCAAACTAACATCTTAATTTGACAATTCTTTTTGTTTGTTTATTTTGTAGTTATGACAATAACTCAACGACTACTAAATAAATGCTCAAATCCGAATACAATAATTCTGGTGCTACTTACTTCATAATAACAAAATATGTGTTTTTAAGTTAATGAGACCGTGGAAAAAATAGTATATACCATTCGGGAGAAATACTATTTTGTCCTCGGTGCATTGTAGCCCTCTGGCTTCGCCCTCGGGCTTCAAATTGCACCTCTGCCAAAATAACGCATTTCTGCCCCTTATAGTATAATATACTATTTTTCCGGTTTTCGTTTTCTGGCCATAACTTCTATATTTTTGAAAATATTGGCTTATCGTTTTCACATTATTAGGACACTTTTTTGAGACAAATGTGATGCCGTAAACCGTTTTTTAAAAAAACGTCACTTCTATTGTGAATCATCGTCAACTTTATCTTTTCTTATGGGCGTCATATTAATTTTTCTCGTATTTGAATAAATCGATTTTTCTAAATACAACAATATATGGATTTATGTCAATGTTAAGGGCATTATGAAGGAAAATGGGTATTTTTTTCAAAATGTCTAGTTAGCCATTAGTTATTCAAATATGAGAAAAATTAATATGGCACCCTTAAGAAAAAATAAAGTTGACGATGATTTACAACAGAAGTGACATTTTTTAGAAAACAGTTTACGGCATCGTATTTGTCTCAAAAAAGTGTCCTAATAATGTGAAAACGATAAGCCAATATTTTCAAAAATATAGAAGTTATGGCCAGAAAACGAAAACCGGAAAAAACATTTTTTAGCCTCTAACTCAAAAACAGAAGCAGAAACGGGTTTTCTTTACGCCAACTTATTGAGCACAAAATTCCGCAACTTTACCGAATTTAAACCTACATAGAGTCTATCTTTTATAATAAGCGAGATACCCATGTTACACACTCGAAAGTGAATCACTCTGTACACTTACTGTAGGTATTATCTGGATACAGGGGATTTAGAATTTAATTACAATTAAAAGTCAGAAATTATAGGAGCCCTATATAATGTTTTAGCATGTTTATTTACATAAAGACAAGTAGGCAAGCCGGTGGTTCAAGGTTTAGTGTCTCGATCAGTCAACCCAGAGGTTGTGGAATCCTCATTCCACCAGACGCTTTTTAATTATTTACCCGTAGATTAAGGGTTGTTCGCGAGGGTAGGTTAGCAACCTTCCTGCCGATAGCCTAGGATGGGAAGAATGTCAGCTTGGTGTTAATGTGAGAGATTAAAATCAGTTAATGTTTGGCTCTCCCCCTAACTAATGAGATTTTCTAGGTTTCCCTCATTCCTGCACTGAATGGTGGTTAGGGCCTACCAACGCAAGAACCATAAACGAAACAGGACGGTATGATCGAGCGAATTCTGTCCAGTAGCCTCCCTACTTCACGCCATTGCCAAGCATTATACTCTGGCGCTTATAAAAGCTTAACACAAACATTGTTTTTCCAGTTATTTTACCACAGTTCTAAATAATTAATTTGAGTTATCAAATGAAAAGGGGGTTATTTGATTGTTGTGGTGTTGTATGTATTTTTTTACGTTTGATAATATATGTAGTCACATCTTTATTGCTGAATAAAACTAAATAGATTATGTTACGAATTAGTTGGCACACCGAATCAGCTAGTGGCCTAATTGCCACACTTGGGCCATTCTGCCTCATTTTAAATAAATATATCAGTTAAGAAAATAGGACTTTTTGGTTATTAGATATAGGGCTCAAGATAACGCATTTCTTAAAAAATAGTATTTTTGACTTTTTTAGTATAACATAATTTACATGTGTGTAGGGTATTCAGCCAATTTAAATCAACTAAATTGAAAAAGTCTATTCATTAGATACTTATTTTTAAATATCTTCTATACCAGTTGGCTAAAATAATAGGCAGTGACTCATGGTCTAATTCGATACAGAATAGGGACGAAGTGTAAATACTTAATACATAGCGGCACAAACGTTTGCACATAGAAAAGTGATGCCGCTTACGCATTACTATTGAACAGAACTATAAATTGTCTGTTCCATGGTGGTTCCATGCTTCTCTATTCCATCCTACCACAATTCTTTACGTCGGATATAGTTCCGTCTTTGTTTAACGGGTTAAAAAACGAAGAGCGAGATATGCAACGTATGCAACAAAAGTCAAGAGTGTCTAGAAGATCGGACATGCGCATTTCACACACATCCAAGTAGTTCAACGCAGCCTGACATAAGCGTAGTACGCGGGAAATGCTGTCATTTGTGTCTGGACTGCATATATGAATTGGTGAACTTGGTGATGTGTTACTTAGTTTATTTAGTGTTCGAAGAAAAGGATTTTATTATGGAAGCGATCGCGGGGAGCAGTGGATTAGAAACGCGTAACCGATCTCATCTGACAAGCGAGGAAATTCGTATGATAAAAAATTTCTATGAGCGATTAAAAGCGCGTGATAAAAATTTAAGTGTAGTGGATGCGGCGGAACTGTGTAGTGAATTAACAAAAGTCTCCGTTCGTAGTGTATTTCGTGCAATAAAATATGGAGACACAGACTCCATTGCTCTGGCAGAAGACAGCGATTTGCCCAAACTCTCGTATAAATTCCTTATAAGGACAATGCATGAAATGAATTTCAAATATTGCAAACGGAATCGGAAGAGTATCTATGCTTATAGAGAAAAATGAGATTGTGAAATGGAGACGAGAATATTTGGAGAAAATAAGAGAATTTCGCGCTTTAAATAGAAAAATATATTATATGGATGAGACATGGTTAAATGAAGGATGTGTAGACATGTGTTGTGTTGTGTAGTGTAGTGTAGTGTAGTGTAGTGTAGTGAAGTGAAATGAAGTGAAGTGAAGTGTTAAATAGTAAACTTGCCCCGGAATGTGATTAATCGCGTTTTCGGTGGCGGCTGTGGGTTGGTGGTGGGCCATCAACACTTAAAAGCGTTCTTTTAATATCTGTGGCAATATTCATCAATTTCGATCGATGTACAACTAATCTGTAAGGTGAGTTTGAAAAACAATTCACAATTTCTATAACACCGTTCATGTTCTGATATTTTTTATATTTATTTGACATTATTAGCACCTTTCCAACGATTTTTGCGTACGCCTATGGAATTACAGTCCCCACCACAATTTATTACGTCACGCGGTAATACGTCACTGCCTATTATTTTATCCGACGGGTGTAATGAAGTTACATTTTCTTTATCATCCTTATCAGGATGCGCAAATAGAAAACTTCATATACAAATAGCACAACTGCTTCACTGATTATATACCACGAATTACATTGAATTATATGAATTACATGTCATTCGTGGTATATAGGGTGAAGTAGTAGTGCTATTTGAATACAAGATGCCCCAATTAAAACAGTCCACTTAAAATATTTTAAATGAAACAGGTTTTTCCGGAAAACCTCGAAACAGGTCGATTTTGTTTTCAAAGGAGAAATTTTTTGATCGTAAATTCATTGATGTGGGGCCATCCCCCTAAGCGGGGATGGCTCTTTTTTTCTTCCGCGTTAAAATTAATGTAAAAAAACCTGTTGGAAGTGTGGGTGAAATAAATTGAAAAAAAGACTTAAAATAGTAATAAAAAACTCACCTGACAATGACACTGTAAAAAATTAAGACTATCATCGAAGTGTTGATAAGGTGATAGGTTTCATTAGGATTTTACAGGTAGTTTTGTTCCAATTTTACACCGATCAGAATTGTTTAGGTAGTGAAATTCGTTGATTTGTTATTATTCGCATGCTATTTTGAAACAAACGATCTAAATTATCATGGTTCACACCACTGTAGAGAGAATTGAAATTATCACTCTCTATTTTCGAAACAATGAAATGGCCCGGGTAACTGCAAGAATTTTTAATGAAAGGCATCCCGGTAAGAATCTCGGTCATCCCTACGTAATAAATTTTATTTCTAAATTCATGCGGCCTACGAAATTATAATATGCCGGCCCCTCTCCCATGCAAAAGTCTCAAATTGGGCTAATCAAATTGGGAATGAGGCGGAGGCGGAGAGGAATGTGTAAAATGTCAGAGTCGTCAATGATAGTTGACCATCATAATATAACATCTTGCAAAAATGCCATCTAATATTAATAACATTAATAATAAAATAAAATAATATCTCTACCTCTCATTCCAATTCCACAAGGTTTAGCCTAAAATCTGAGACTTGTGTGGGAGACAGGGCAGCATATTATTATTTAGCGAGCGACATTTGCGCCTCAGGAACGACTTCCACCTATCGGACCAATCGGTCGATGTGGACCTCTGTGACAATATTATTTATTTTATGTGAATTGCTTATTCAGTATTTAGCAAGAATCTTACTCTTATACTAACCTTTGGCAGAGTCTTCACAGATGTAACCCTATTGTAACCAATATTTATTGTGGAAGGTCCAAGAGACCTAACGTCTTGTAAAACTGGATTGACATTCAAGAATGTCATGTCGACCTCTCTAGTTAGCTCTTGTACAGTTGTTGTTGTATTGAAATATTTATTTAGAATAGCTTGCTTCTGATGCAGGAACACCTTGGATACGTACAATGACATATACCAGTCGTAAATAGTACTTATTACTCTCTCCCTGAAGTTTAGATTTCCGTAGAATGAGGTTAACATTTCTGGATTCAAGACAGGATGATTTGGATTGCCTATTATACGATGAATATAAGAAGTTATATCCAGTGAAGAAATCATAATTTTGGGACAGTTGTATATTTCAGAGAAGCTCAAAAACTCGTGGAAAAATGCCTCTACCAAAACTACATCGAAATCTTCTTCAAGCTGCATCAGTTTCTGGACTGGGTCAGACGAGAGTATTCCTTCAGAAATGTTTAACATTATATCCAAAAAAACTTCGAAAGCATTCCACATGGTTAATTCCCTCTCCACCTTCTTGCTCACAGTGCCAAAGAATTTGTAAGTCCATTTCGTATCGATTTCAGTAAGGTTTGTCAATTTTGGGTCGTTTTGAGGATCCGTTGTAATCACTGTGACTTTGTGGCCTCTTAAAGATAACTCTTTCCATAGTTGTGTGAAAGCTATCTGGTGGCTATGTGATGGTGTTGGTATTATCGCTAAGATTTTTGAACTGGAACACGAAGGCACAGCGAATATTGCCAGACTTAAATATACCCAAATCACACTCATATTGCAGCACATGTATACTGACAACATTCCGTAAACTGTTATATAAATATTGCAGTACCGAAAGATAAGAGCAATTGAACATGAGTTGGTTTTCTTATGATGATATTGACGTCTGTAAATGACAATGATTCGTGCATTTTTTTATATGAATTTCTCATGACAATAATAAAATGATAAGCAAATTATAAAAATTGTAATGTTTAAATGTTGAAGGCAACTATGGTTAAACTTAATTATATGACATTAAAACTCCACATATCTCTGCTGTTATTTCTATTATTGGGTAATATACTTACTACTAATACTACTATACACGATACAAGAATCCAAGCGGTGCACGTCATAAAGGATCCACAATGCTATTTGCCAGAAATATATAAAATATATACAATTTTGATGTACCTCAACATAGCTAAGACTAGTGTGATTTACTACGATTACATAATTACAAGCAAGCAAATGTTTTAGGCGCGTTAACGTCATATTACTAATTTTATAACTGATGCCGTGGATAGCTTAGATTGTTGTTTCGATAGTAATTATATGTAACACTTATGAAAATATGAAAATATTAAATAAAATGCCTCAGCCATGGTCATGGTCAGGTGTTGATCTTCGAAACTAGTTTTGAATCGTATGAAAACAGGTGTTAGAGAGCGTGGAGTTTATAATAATTCCCCTCATATTCGAATATAAAAATTGTTTGATAGTAGTTTTTCTTTTATAGGTTTTAATATAGTAACATTGAAACTGTTACCTAACATACAGACAAATGAAAAGACAATTAAAAAAGAATAAATGAACATAGCGAGGTTTTGCTATACAGTGAGGGGATAGTTTCTTTATTTGAACGAGTTGCTTTTATTAAAGGATTATTTATTTAATATAAAAAAGTCAAATGGTCACTTATAAACATATTAAGTGTATTAGGTGTAGTAATACTACAATATAGTTTAGTTTCTAATTTATATAATACTTTCCATAAATTTAAAAATCCAAATTTCCCTAGACTATGCAATTTTGCATGTAAATTGGGAACTTTTAAATAATTACGATGATGATAACTTGTGGCAGTTTAATGATATAGTATGTGGCCATAAAATTTACAGTTTACTGTATACAAAAGATTTAAAAGTAAGTATCTATCGTGGTACACATCGGGAATTATTAGAACCATGAATCTTAAGGTCTACTATCACAAAAAATATAAAAGTCAGTAATGTTTACTGCCTTAAAGAATTTACGTGTGTAAGAAGGATGGTTAAATATCAGATATCTAAAATGATTATAAAAATAATCTAATTGTTATTCAAGAAAACTTGAATGATCCAAGGAGCTTTTAGTCTTTTGTCCTAGAAAAAAGCAACTTTTGGTCTTTCGTCCAAGAAAAAAGAGTACTACGGTTTTGACCTACCTTCAAACATGTTCTTGGATGACGAACATTAATGATTCTAGTCTAACAATAAATATCTAGTTTTGCTAAATATTTTTCATTTGTATTTAATATGCAATACACCGCCTCCTAGTATGAAAAATTTTGATATTAACTAGTTTTGTATTAATTTAAGATGTTTCACTAAAGCTAATATTCTTCGTTCTATCTGAGATTAAAAAATAAAATTTATTGCGGTGACCATCAAATAGCAAGTTGCATAGTAAAAAACTGATCTTTGAGTGTTAACTGTACTTACCACTTCTTATCTTATTTATCTTTTACTTAATTTTTCTGACATTTGGATTTGTAAAGAGCTTATCCAATAATAAAAACTGACAATTCATCTCGTGTTAACTACCGCCAGTAGAGTAGAATCACCGTTTCTGAGTCTCCTCTTTCACATGACAGGTGACTAATAGAACTATTGACCTTTCCGGAATTTCAGGAATTTCCGTTTTGATTAAGTGTTACAATCGAAGCTGACCTTCATAGGCATCTAGTATTTAATCAGATGCTATTGATGTATCGGAAATTTGTGAAAATTCGCGTTCCAACCGTTACAATAGACATTATACTATTTACTCGTATGCAACCCTTATTACTTTTTGTTAGATAACTATTTAAACATTAGCTACTATTAGGCAGCCGGCCTCAACGCCTTTGTGACTCGAGGATTGGTTAGATTGTAAAGGTGCCTGGTGGGATAAACTCGATATAGCGAACAGACACGGTAAAATCTAGGCTTTTTGGTGTTCTTTTACGTCAGGTGAGATATTGCTTTATATTTACTTTTTTGTATAGATTGAATTATCTATTTGTTTCGTATTTAGTTACAGTTATATTTATTAAGTAATATTTATTTTCCAATTAGGAAAAATAGTGTCTTTTTAGTGAAACTCGAAACAAGTGTTGGCTTCAGTTATTTTTTATTGATCGAAGGATTTGATGGATAAATTAGAGTTCCTAGGCAATTGACCTTTAGGTTGATTTTTCAATAAGATTATATAACCAAATTTGTAGGAGAATCTATAACCTCGGTAATTATCTTGGTTACTTTGTCTAGGTATTAGGTAGTTCAAAGTCATATTAGGATATTTCTTGATAGAAATATTTAATTAAACTGTGTAGAGTCTATTAAATAAACTACAAATAAGTTTATTAATTTCATAATTTGGTTCGCAATAGTATCTATCTCCTGGTCAGGTAACACCAAGCCACATTTATTTATTATTTACAAATTGAGCTTGATTGAGCTATGGCAAACCAAACTTACTACTTTTAAGTGATTAGTAATTTGAACTTGTACTAATATGGCCAGAGTGGTACTCCTACCCTCCAACCATCACTGTATACCTGTCCTACATTAGCACGCAAGGATTCCTTCTGTTCAAAAATATTTGCCTTTTTTATTTATTTAAAACATAACATTAAGATTTACAGTTTTTCTACCTATTTTTTTATCATACATAAAATAATGTGTAAAAAAACCACTAGGTAATCTAACTAATCTCAGTTTGGTTAACATGACTAACTTTAATTTGGGTTAGTTAGGTGAGTAAACCTAAGTAACAGTAAACCCTAAACAGATGGAAGTGATCTTTATTTGCGTGGTTAGTCATACTAACCTCTCATGTCTTCGCAGCTGATAGTTTTCAATTTACCAGGCGTGTAGAAATAAATGAAAAACGTATAAAATATGTACAAATAAGTCTTTATTAGAGTAGCGAAATAGTTATGATCCTGATGATGACGATAATACTTTAATGAAAAACAATAATAAATAATGTCTTTGCTATTATGGGCAAACTGTTGTCTAGTTTCTAATTGATCTTTTTACCCGTCGTCACTTTTTGCACATTTATTTTCGATGAAATAAATCTAACAAGCACTTTCAGTATCCATACTGTTACAGAAATCACTAGTACAGCCACGGAAATTAGAAAACTTAGTACATCTAATAAATAATACTGATAGAATGGCAAATCGGCTGCAGGATTTCTCAAATGTTTTGCTCCCTTATTTCTAATGACGTATTCGGTCCACCATACTGCTTTTTCTAGGCCATTCATTGAGTTGTCCAAAACGAGTTGCTTGAGGCGTATGACAGCATTTCGATATCTAGAAAAAAAATTCAGAAAACTTCAAGTTCTGAGTAATTTAAAACAGCATGTTCAAACAATTTCAGTAGGTTTGATATACTGACAAACGAGCCGCAAAGCGGAGAGGTTTCTAAAGGACAAGTTCGATAAATAGCTTATGAAACACGTTGCTTATACTATCTTTTTCTATTTTGCACGTTTTACACCTACGAAAGTAAAAAGAAATCAGCAGAAAATTGAATTCCCATGTAGAGATTATTCTACATATTCTGCGAGAGTTGGTATCATTTACATTTATCAACTTGCCTTTGCTTGAAAATTTTGTTAGGTTATAATTTATATGCCATATGTATACATTACTATAGCACACCATACAAACGCAATATAATAGTATATTATGAAATTAGTTTATAATGCAGCAGATTATGGCATGAGTGAATTTTGGCGCATGAGCGAAGCCAATGCGCTAACACTTCACGAATGCCATAATCGAGCATTATAAACGAATTTCATACGCTATTTTATAGTCGAACTGTGGTTTTAACAGACAATTTAAGTTTTAAAAACTTAAATTTGTGCAATCGTAGAATGTTCGCATATGGTTACTATAGCATTGTGCCATAAAGTGGATTTTATGGCACGATTCTTTCACATTACAGCACGGGTGCTAGAAAGTGTCAGATTATTAACGATTTTGACTTTCATAATGACAGCATTATGATGACAGTCGACTATAAAAAATAGTATATTAAACAAGGAGTATCATAAGGCGTACTTTTATCGCACGCGTCAAAGTTTAGAAAACGAGCTACAAAGCGGCGAGTTTTCTAAAGGACAAGTGCGATAAACGCCTTAACAAACGCGTTGTTTATACTATTTTTTCTATTTTGCACCTTTTACACCTATGAAAGCAAAAAAAAACAGCAAAACATTAAATTCCCGTATAGGGAATTGTGTACATATTCTCCGAGGGTTGGTATCATGAACATTTATAATTTTCATTCTTTGACGTTTATTTATTTTATAGTGAAATGTTATTTCCTACTTTGGTACACGTTATAATAATAATAATAATAATACTATATTTTCCTTTAAGATAAAACATTTGTATAGAAATAACTATATACCTATTTGATGAAAAAATATTACAAACAATATGTTATTGTAGTTACTTGTACTTGATTAAAAAGTTTATTAATTCAAAGAAAATAATGCTATTCTGAAAATATAGTTCGGTTATAATTATTGCTAAATTAACACATCAGACAAAGCAAAGGATGCAAATTTGTTGCTGCCAACATTTAAAAACAAAAAGTTAAGTATCGAAAATACTTAACAATTGTGTTTCATAATTGTGTTTACAGATGCAAAATAGAAAAAAGTAAATATTACACTGTCCTCGTCCTTTTATGTAAGAAAATTATAGTGAGAAAAACCGTATATAACCTGAAATCGAGCGATTCGAAAACATATATTTTTTCTCAAATATAGTTTTTATAGGTACACATCAAGAATATTCTGTTTTACAAAGAACGGATATGATTGCCCCAACGCAATACTTTAAGTACATACGTCAAAGAATAAAATTAATGAAATAAGTATAAAAAAAATCTAACTAACCCCATTTTGGGTTAGTTTGGATTAATCCTAAAAAATCGTTTGGCAGATAACTGAAGCTAGCAATAATTGGTAAAAATATTTAATTGTCTAAATAACCAATAAACAATATGCAATTTATTACAAGACTTAGTAATTCATATTGAAATGAAATGAATGACTAATTACTAATTACTCTGAGGAAATTGGGTTAGAAGATATCCAAAGGTTTTGAATAATTTTACTATATGTGTTGGTAATATGTCTTGATATTCTTAACTTTCAGCAGAAATTAAGTTTCAGAACTTAAGGCTAGATCTAATGTTTAATTTGAAAATGTTAATGACAGTTCTTTTAAGTCCGTTCCTGTTTTAAATATGTTACACTCCTTTGCTCAATAAGAGGCACAATCATCCAGCCGCGTCAACTTATATTTTTTTTTCATAACCGCTTGTAAGCTTGATCTTTATATTTTTTCTGTGAATAGGCTGTATATTATACATAACACGAGAATATTTATCTATGATAATGGCATATAAGTAGCATAAAAAATAACACATAAAAATATTGTGATTAGCATTTAAAATCTTTTTGGTCCTATCTTGATATACGTTGACTGATATTATACCCTGAACAGTTAAAATATATCTAAATTTAAGTGCTATCTCATAAAATTAGAACTCATTTTACTACTTTCGTTCTACTAGTTGTTATATAAAATAATATATAATGAGCCAGTATTGACATTGGGAATACTGAACTAAATATGACTTAAGGGTCCATTCTCTGTAGATTTGACAAGAATGCGGGGTCGGATTGAGAGGATGGGTAGCCGATGGGTGGAGACTATATTTCCACTATCGAATTATTAAGATTTCGGAGGTGCACGTAAAACCGAAGTAAAAAGGCACATGGAAATAAAGTTAGCCCTCATTGTAAGTGTACCGGATTTGTCTTATAATTGCAACAAAATTTCTTTTTAGTGTTATAAATTATATATCACCGGAAAGATCAAAAGATAAACTAGACCCTTATAGTAGCAAATTTTTGTTTAATACATATGTATTTTAGAGAAAATAATTTTTTAAAATACCCTATTTTAGTACAAGATTGTTTGCCTGGAATTTTAAAAATAAAAACAAATACCAAAAATTACTACTATACGGACTTAGATTAAAGTCTTATGTTTCAATACTTTTTTACTAAAAGTTGCTATCCTTTATAGTTTTTTTATAATTAGACACGAAACGAACGCCGATTTAGGGCTTATTTCGACCTAGTGAATGGACTCTTAAGATCTCATCCAATCTATTAAATTTGGCAAAAATTTGTTTACATAAAGTATAGAAGTATATACACGGGGGTCCCTTAAACTGAATCTAGCTGTATAGTATTTTCAACAGTGGTATTGTCAACAATATGAGTATCCATATTTAAGAAATTAATATTCAAATAATTATTCAAAACTTATATTAGAAAATATTATTTCTGTTGGTAAGGTTAATTACACCCTGTATATAGAAGTATTAAACATTCAGTACAAAACTACTTAAACCATTTATTTCTCATTCTAACAGGAAAATAATTCACACACATTTCTGTTGACTAATGATTTTAAAGGATGTAACAGGTCCAATTACAAAATGCATGATTCAATGAACGGCAGATATATATGCATCTCAATCTAAAGTGAGATTTTAACATGCATTGAACTTCCACCACTCCCAATATGATTTCTGAAGTGTAAGCATCTATTGCCATAAAAATTAAAATTGTGGATGGTGGAAGGGGAGTTGTAGTTGGACTCTGAAGGGAGTCACTAATTGACTGGAAGATAATCAGGCTGTGCAACAGCCCCTCTAGAAATGTTCTCCTTTGGGTAAGTCTCATTTTATTTTATTATTCTGTATTTTTATGCTTGGCATTTAGCCACATTTATATGGGTGTTCTGAATAAAGAATAAAGTTGTTGTATTGTTCTCAGTCGCATCATTTTAAATTAGTATAAAACCCTCTTGCAGCCAAGGAAAGGGCTAGGTAGTTTGCCCTCTAGTCACAGACGTGACATGGTATATCCTGAATGAGATAGATACTGTATTCTAAAGCTAAATATTGTACATGCTTCATGTGACTTTTTCCAGTTTGAGAAAGGAAAGTAAACAATATATTGAGAAACCCAAACAATAGCTGAATTTTCTATTTGTTATGAATAAAACCACCTAACTCGGATCATTAATTTTATTTACCTGTAAATTTTCTCTACTCCATAATAATATGCACTATATTTATACTCCCCCTGTTAGATTTTTTGTTTACAGAATTATAAAAAGAATGTGAAATATAAAAGTTGCAAGATTTTTTATGAAGTTTTCGAAAATGATAGTAGAAACACCAACGAAGTCCAAACACCTTGTATATTTTTGCATATTTGGATAGAACGTTATCTCACGAATACAGTAATGTAGATATTGATGGGTCTATCTTTGATAATAACGGAGATATGACCAAAAAAGTGCGCTATAAGAGCGATGTGTTGGAGAAAGACTGTGCCTAACAACGAAGAGATATTCTCTTTTTAGCACATCGCTCTTATGGTGCACTTTTGTGGTCATATCACTGTTATTATTAGAGATAGACCCATCAATATCTATATTACTGTATTCGTGAGACAACTTTTCTAGCCAAATATGCAAAAATATACAGGATGTTCCATTAGTAACATATTATTATTCCATAAATTAACAATGTTAACATCCGCGACCATTTGTTTGGACTTCATTTGTTTTTCTACTATCATTTTTGAAAATTCCGTAAAAATCGTCCAACTTCTATATTTCACGTTTTTTTATAAATCTGTAAACGAAATGTTAAGGGGGGGGTCAAAATATAGTGAATCACCCCGTACATGGTGCCAGACCATAATTATTTGTAGTAAATTTATATTTGGAAATGTAATACATTTATTCCTTCAAATTGCAGAACCATGTGTATTTAATGGTGTAGGATCAAGTAAAGTGATCAAGTTATTTCAGTATCTATCAAGATAATTTAAAAAACTTCACCACATAAACAGCTCCCAAATCCAAAGGCAAACACTGTCGAGAGCGGGGTTACACATTGAAAAACGCAGGCAGACATCCCACATACCCACCGACATTGCCAATGCCGAAGCTGGGGATCGAACCCAAACCATAATAAGCAGTGTGATCGAGAAATGCTGCCACAACACGCCCGAACGCACTGCGCTACCATGATGATAATCAATAATAAGGAACATATGTCGGTATGATTGAGGGTTAAAATTTACCTTGGATTATTTATAACTTCCAAAATTGCACTTTTTAATTTGTCTTTGTCCAGATATGGTCGCACATTGACTGTGACAGCAATGCCCTTGCTCTGCATACGTTTTGCGTTTTGCTCTTGATCTCCAAAGAACGGTACCACCACAAGAGGTACCTCACTATAAATTGATTCCTCCATAGACTGGAGCCCTCCATGGGAGACAAATAGTTTTATGTTAGGATGTGCTAAAATTAAATAATGTATAAATTATTACAAAATATGCATCGGGTGATAATAAAATTATCACAACACAACACATCTAAAACTACTACCAAGTATTGGATATAACTCATAATCTCATCAGTAATATAAATATTGATAGGAAGTAATACCAATCTTTTCTAACTAAGGTACTAATTTTATAGTTAATAATTATTATCTTACTCGTTTGATATAGGAGAGCATGTCGACCTTGTTATCATTCATCATTAGCCATCAACATATATCATTATTGTCTGCTGTCGAAAATACAGCTATAACCACCCACCGAGGCAAATCTCTAGATAAAATTCCTGTTTTTGATTTATGTGTTCGCGCTAAATCTTTTCAAGATTATTATTAATTCTTTTTTATCTGTATTTCCGAGATGATATTGTTAATATATTGCAATTTGATATGCACCTCTTTTGAGATATTTAATTTTTTAAAACATTTTGAGACCCTGCATGATTTTACGAAATATTTAAAATTTTCAAAATCAAGTCTCCCTGAAAATTGATTTATTACAACCTTACGTAATATAAAATTTCAAGGACACTTGAAATTGATAGGACCAGATTCATAATGCTACATAATGTATTTAAAAATTCGGTTGATAGGTATCTAATTTTATAAAAACTCAAAAACACTATTTTTTATAGTACTTCTATTTTTTAATTTTTCTTTCAATTACACTCAAAGAAATAATGGAAGTATGAGTATAATTTGCTATATCTAATACAAATATTTTTTGAGTTATTACCGAAAAACAGTTTTCTTTGAACCCGTGGTAACTAATTGTTCCAACAGGCTGTAGGTACCTCACACACCAATAAATTGTTAAGTTTATTAAAAAACATTAAGTTGATGACACCTTCCCAGGATAGGCACACGGAAGACGAAAGACAAACAGGACAACAAGGGGGGATACGAAAGTGAATTGAAACTTGTTCATAATATAACACAGAATTTCTAATTTCTCAGCTATTTTCAAACATTCCAAAAACCAATTAACTGCATAAAGTTCTTCAGTTTCTACAAATTTAAACCTACATACCCTACAACTTAGTATAAGTGATATACCCCTAGTATAGCTACCGAGCAGGTGGCTCAGGGCTTAGCGTCTCGATCGCTCAACCCAGAGGTCGTGGGTTCTAATCCCCATTCCGCCAAACAATTTTTCATTAAATTGTTTGCTCAAGGCTTATTCGCAGGGATGGCTTGGCAACCATCCTGGCGATGGCCTAGGATGGGAAGAATATCAACTTGGTGTTAATGTGAGAGATTAAAATCAGTTGATGTTTGACTTGTCCCCCTAACTAATGAGGTTTTCCAGGTTTCCCTCATTCCAGCACTGAATGGTGGTTAGGGCCTACCAACGTAAGTCGTTCCTGAGGCGCAAATGCGGCCCGTGAAATAATAATATGCCGCCCCTCTCCCACACAAGTCTCAGACTTTCGGGCTAATCCTTGTGATTAGAATGAGGGGTTGTTTAGAAATTGTAACTATTATTTTATGTGTTTTCATTTGGGTTGTTTTCTAAAATAGAAATATATATATATTTTTGGTTATTCTATTTCTTAAGAGTTTATTTTTGTATACATTGTAAAGGCTAAAGGCTTTATTTGAGTTGGCACAACGCCGCATGCGCGAATCTCAACAGGTGGACGACAGTAGAAAGAAGGCAGCAATCCGCCGTGTACCTACCAAATTTTGCTCGTAACAAAATTACCAAACCGACTCAATATATTAGAAAAACCTACCCGGCGCCGGTCCCTAGGTGCAGTGAAGTGTCATTCAGCGCAGAGAAACGCAGTGGTAAGTGCCTACTCATTAAATCTAGTTAATTGCATTTTATTTCGCATCGCATCGCATTCGAACCAGCGCATAACGCTCTAATGTGATACTTTTCAAAACATTAAATGATCCTTCATTACCGGATACAAAAGTAAGCTCTTATATAAAACTAATTCCTTCTGAATTCTATTGAATTCACAAAATTATTTAGTTCAAGTTCATAAAACAGTCAAGGTCGCAAGTCTACACTCGGTACGTCTGATAAGAAGGCGAACTTTTTTGGTGCGCCTCACATACTTGTTTTTTGTGAGAACAGCTGATTTCGGTATAAAAAGTAATAATAATTGTTTACATTTTGAATTTAGTAAAATCAACAAATATCTTATCGTCTCCATAACATTTACTTTGATACCTTTTACATTATCCAGGTATTTCTAAGAACCTTTCGAACATTTTCAGATGGCTAACTCAAATAAACTAAAACAATCTAAGGCTCTACGCCAAATATGTTGCAATCAAGTTTCAGAAATGTTGGAATTTTCAGAAAGAGCAAAAGATGATCAAATGTTGCGTAATCAGTTTAAAATGTTAACTTCTAGCATTAATCAAGTTGCAACAGATTTTAGAAAACAACATGAAAATGTTATTACGATCATCGCTTTACAGGACGAGCCAATTGATACAGAAGAAAATGTTCGTAAGGAATTTGAACTTAAATTATCGCGTGTTAGGACAGTTTTAAGGGAGATTGTGGGAAGTCAACCTAAGGTAGAGCCGTCTAAGTCCGATCCAGGTGATAGCACTTCCAATACAAAAAACCGTAAAAGTTTGAAAATGCAGAATATAGAATTCACAAAATTTTCAGGTGAAAATATAACTGAATTTAAAGTATTTTTTGATCTTTACAATACCCTTGTCCATAACAACTCTGATCTGGCACCTATAGAAAAATTCAATCTTTTAATTACGCATTTGGAAGGAGAAGCATTGTCTCATGTTCAAAAAACACCGCTAACAACAGAAAACTATCAAAGTGCTTATGATTTATTCGTAGAGCGCTTTTATGATAAAAAGGCGATAGCTTTTACTCTTTTACAGGGGTTGGAAAATGCACCTATTGTAACAAACTCAAAAAACATATCAGATTTAAACAATTTGCTAACTATTTACAGTGAAAATGTTGCTAGTTTAAATAATATGGGATTTTGCACACAAAATTGGGATTTCTTACTTCTTTATTTATTTTCTAAACACCTTGATGAAACTACACTTACGCAATTTGAATTAGAATTTCCAAGTACTAACGAAATGGCTTCATATCAATCATTATTCGATTTTGTATCGCGCCGTAATAAAGCTGAAACCTCAGTACGACGTACTAGATACAAGACATCATTTCCAGAAAAATCCAAAACGAGCATTTCGAATAGATCACATAACTCTTATCAGAAATCTCGTAACGCATTCTTCCTGAAAGAAAATAAAAGTTCAACATCTTGCATTTTATGTAGTGCGGTGCATAAACTGTATTCATGCCCGGTGTTTCATAAAAAAACAGCCCAAGAAAGAAATAACATTATTCGACAAAAGCACTGTTGTATAAATTGTTTAAGCCCCTACCATAATAAAACAAATTGCAAGTCTAACTCTACTTGCAAGTTCTGCAACGCTAATCATCATTCTTTATTACATATTTCCCGGAATGATGAAAACACTTGCACAGATTCGCTAAACTTCGCTTCTCAGTCAAATAACATCGCGTCCTCGCAAGAGGTTCTTCCCGCAAACATACAGTCCACTTCGATCGCTTCAAATACTCCTCATACGTCATCAAGTAATCAATCACATAATCCCTCTAATTTCTGTGGCAAATTAACGTCAAAAACTCGAACTTTATTGTCGACAGCTAAGGCTGATATCTTAGATTTACGGGGGCAATATAAAACCATACGTATTCTGATTGACTGTGGCTCGGAAATGAGTTACATTTCAGAGAGGTGTTACAGACTCTTAGGTCTCGCAAAATATAATTATGCCGTTACAGTTCAAGGTCTATCCTCTATGCAAGACTCTACGGCAAAAGGCGCTGTTACGTGTACCATAAAACCGGTCGGAAAAACTAATCCTTTAGTAACATTTGACGCAGTAATTTTCACTGAATTATGTAATGAATTACCTACTTACACTATAGAAAATATCAAAGATTGGTCCCACATAAAAAATTTGCCGGTGAAATTAATGAACCGGTTGCACTCGAAACGATATTTGGTTGGGTACTAATGGGAAAATTAGACGCCTCCGTTAATATGAATAATACGCACTCATTTTTTATTAAAAATCAGAACAATCTTGAGAGTACAATAAAATCATTTTGGGAAATAGAGGAAGTCCCTGAATCTCATAAGAATTCTCCCGAGGACGATCTAGCAGAAAACCATTATCAAACAACGCATTCTAGAACAGCCGAGGGACGTTACGTAGTCGAATTGCCTTTCCGAAATTCCGAACCATTTTTCGACTTTAACAATACGAGGGATCTCCCTATAAAACGCTTTCTTTCACTAGAAAAGAAATTTATAAAAAATCCTGAATTACATTTTGAGTATTCGAAAATAATTCAAGAATATATTGATAAGAATTACATAGAAATTATTACAGACAGTAAAAAGGATTATCAAGTATATTACATTCCACACCATTATGTAACTAAGTCCGATTCTAAAACATTACGTATAGTTTACGATGCTTCGGCAAAAACAAATTTTGGATCTTTAAACGATCAGCTTCTCTCGGGTCCAAAGTTGCAAAAGGACATTGCTTGCATTTTACTGAATTTTCGAGTACACCCTGTAGTATTTACTAGCGATATCAAAGGCATGTTTACACAAATATGTGTAGGAAAAGGACATGTCGACTACCAAAGATTAGTGTGGCGATTTTCATCACTTGATGATATCAAAGATTATCGATTATTGAGAGTCACCTTTGGTTTATCATGTTCACCTTTTTTGGCAAATCGAACAATTATGCAACTGATAGAGGATGAGGGTGCGAATTTTCCAAACGCCAGTAAAATTCTGAAAAGCGATATATACGTTGACGATATAGTATCTGGGTCGGATTCTCTTGAAAATGCTATACGCGCGCGCGATGAACTAATACAATTGTGTAATCGCGGTGGATTTGAACTTAGGAAATGGACTTCTAATGTTCCAAAATTTTTAGAAGACTTACCGGAGGCAAATATTTACTCTGAATCATTTCCTTTCACAAACAATGATAATTCTGTGCTAAAAATCTTAGGCCTCCAGTGGCGTCCGGGTTCAGATATTTTTTCATTCAAGATTGAACCAAAATTTGACACGACCTGTACAAAAAGACTTATCTTATCAAATGTCGCTCGTATTTATGATCCGCTTGGATTTTTAAGTCCTGTTACATTTTTTGCAAAATGTTTTATTCAGCAGCTGTGGTGCCTTGGCTTGGATTGGGATGAATTCCCTCCATCTACAGTTTGTGAGAAATGGCAACGATTTCTTTTCGACCTACCACACATTTCAACGTTTAATTTACCGCGCCGTCTTATTGTTACTGATTATAAAATTTGTGAACTGCATGGGTTCTCAGATGCGTCTGAAAAGGGATACGCTGCAGTCGTATATTTTCGTTTTCATAAAAATAATAATTTTCATACATTTTTTGTTATAGCGAAGTCTAAAGTGTCTCCTCTGAAAAGGGTTTCAGTACTGCGTTTAGAATTACTTGGCGCGGTATTGCTTTCTAAATTGGTGAAATTTGTTATAGAAACTTTGGAAAATAAAATAAAATTCTCCAAAATATACGCTTGGACGGACTCTTTAATTACTTTAACTTGGATTAAGTCACCCCCACATAAATATAAAACTTTCGTAGCTAATAGAATTTCTTATATACAAGACAGAGTGACACCCGCGTCGTGGCACTATGTCAGTTCGATTGACAACCCGGCTGACTGCGCATCGCGGGGCTTATTAGCCTCGGAACTATTAAATCACAACATGTGGTTTTGTGGCCCTACGTGGTTATCTTTAAATGAAGAATTGTGGCCCAGAACTTCTAATAATACTCCAAAACGTGCATCTCAAGAAAATCTTGAAGAAAAGACAGTCACTTTTACAACCTTTCAGACTGAGAACTTCCTAGATTCTTTAATTGATAAATTTTCTTCACTTTCAAAATTAAAATCGGTCTTTGCCTACATTTTACGCTTTATTAATAATGCCAACAATAATGGTAATAAAATATCTGGACATCTCACAAATACGGAATTAAATCGCGGTTTAATGTTATTAGTGCAACATGTACAAAATAATAAATTTTCTCAAGATATATCGCAGCTACTAAAGAAAAAATTACCCTCTAAACCGTTACGCAAACTTAACGTATTTCTTGATGACAGGGGTGTCTTGCGAGTAGGAGGTCGGCTAAAAAATTCTTCGCTATCGTTTGACGCGAAATTTCCCGCGCTCTTGCCAAGAACCTCGCGTTTAACAGAAATGATTATTGAAGACTTTCATAAATCATTTTTACATCCTGGTGTTCAAACTTTACAATTCTTACTTGTTCAACAATTTTGGATTTTATCCATGCGCCGTGCAATTAAAAAATGCGTTTCTAATTGCGTGAAATGTTGGCGTGTCTCTCCAAAACACTATCAGCCTCCACTATCCTTTGGGGGGGGAGTATGTTTAGAAATTGTAACTATTATTTTATGTGTTTTCATTTGGGTTGTTTTCTAAAATAGAAATATATATATTTTTGGTTATTCTATTTCTTAAGAGTTTATTTTTGTATACATGGTAAAGGCTAAAGGCTTTATTTGAGTTGGCACAACGCCGCATGCGCGAATCTCAACAGGTGGACGACAGTAGAAAGAAGGCAGCAATCGGCCGTGTACCTACCAAATTTTGCTCGTAACAAAATTACCAAACCGACTCAATATATTAGAAAAACCTACCCGGCGCCGGTCCCTAGGTGCAGTGAAGTGTCATTCAGCGCAGAGAAACGCAGTGGTAAGTGCCTACTCATTAAATCTAGTTAATTGCATTTTATTTCGCATCGCATCGCATTCGAACCAGCGCATAACGCTCTAATGTGATACTTTTCAAAACAGGGGTAAAGATATCAAGTTCATGTTATTACAATGGTTCTAATAGTGTCAATGGTAAGTTCTATACTCTGTTGAAAACCTGTTAGGTTTTACCCTAGAAATATAAATAGGACAAACGGCATCCTTCTGTGTATCATCGTTTTTCAGATATATTTTCAATCTACTCGGTTTCTAAGAAAAAAAACAGTACTATATCTACCTGCATCTACCTACCTAAACAAATACCAAAAACTAAAAATAGACAAAAAAAATATTTTAGTGCCATCGAATATAAGCCAAAAAGTTGAATGGCGAATATTCAAATCATTTTGTAATAAGCTAGTATGGGAAGGAATCACGAGGTCCCGTCCTGTCCATTTTGTCAAAAATTGAGTGCCTGTAGCCTCTAATCCAGCCTCTATCCTATATAATTTAGCCTCTATCCATAACAGTTAAAAACAAAAGTGTGTAAGTTTGTGCAATTCTGATTTTGAGTTAACGAGCTCAGATTCACTTCAAATATTATATAGGTAAATTATATTAGGTAGATATACTATAGGCATTCTGGGACAAAAATTCCATGTAAAAGACCATAAGCTAAAAACGTGGTCAAATTTGTTCCCAGATGTGGGTATGTCCGATATATTTTGTGGGTACGCATGACATATATCTGAGCAAGGATAACGAGGATAACGTGTAAGGATAACAAGGATAACGTGTAAGGATAACGAGACAAAAAATGTCACGCATACCCACAAATATGTCATGCGTACCCACAAAATATATCGGACATACCCACATCTGGGAACAAATTTGACCATGTTTTTGGCTTATGGGCTTTTACATGGAGTTTTTGTCCCAGAACGCCTACAGTATATCTACTTATATTATATTATGTGTAACACATTCTCTAAAAAACGTTGAATTTAATATAAACACATTTGAAGAACCAGTTGAAAAATTTGGTGAATATATTGAATAACTAATTATTGAGCCTTACCCAGAACGGACTGCTGTGGAGCCCATTTGACCAATTTCACATTATTTGGTTTACCAGGTAGTTCATCAGCTTCAAATTTCCATAGAACTCTATAGGGCAATTGCCTTAAGGCTTCTATTATAGCTGTTAGTGTCTCGTTTCGCAAATCTTTACTTTTCACAATATTTCCAAAACTGAAGTATATGAATCCCTCGTTGGCATTATCCAAAAAGTCCTTGACATCCTGTAAAGAAAATGGTAGAAGAGGTATAAAATATATGACATTCTGATCAAAGTGAAAGTATTTTGTTGCTAATAATATATCTGTGAAATATGTAGGAAACCAAGAGATTTAGATAAGAAACCTTTCATTTTTTAAACGAACTAAATAATATACAGGGTGCGCCATTAGTGCGTATGCGGACCACACCACCTATACTTTTACAGTTAGAAAAATAAATTTTATTTAAGCCCACCAAGTATTGTATCGTTAGAAAGCTGAAAAAGAGCTCTTTAAGGCGACATGATAATATACAGGGTGTATCATTTAAAATTTTGAAATAAAATTACGATATGCGAAATGTATCACTCTGTATAGCAAATGTAACTTTTTGTTAAATGGTTATATTTTCTTGAATAAAGACATATTCTTAATGTATCTTACGAGAAAATGGAAGTTATATCTCATTTAAATGGAGAACTACAATAATGCGAAGTAACGACCTTTTTCATAGAAAACTTGGAACAACGTCGCCACGCGTAAATTTGGATATATTAAGTGCTATATTAAATTGTTCAGAAAAGTACGCTTAATTAAAAAATCTAAAAATATATAGGGTATTCCATTTAAAAAATGTAAGTTCGGTTTGGCATTTTAATATTAAACACCTTGTAAAATGCCAAAATAATTTTAAAACATGCACGCCATTGGCATCTAACTTTTTACCAAAAATTATTATTATAACTTTAACGGTATAGGTGGTATGGTCCGGATACGCACTAATGGCCCACCCTGTATAATAATGATTTTGCATATATGTACATATGTTAATTGTATAATAATAGTGTTAAAATATTCTATTCAAATGTATGAGGTACAGGGTATTCGCGTATATTTTGACCCCTACCTACAGGGGTTATTAAGATAGTTAGAAAAAAAGTTTAAATACAAAGTTATAAAAAAAGTATAAAGGTAGTTTGGGTTTTCACGTATTATCATTTGCCTAGGTCGAAAAAAAAATTGCATGTCGTAAATTTGAGGAAACCAATTGAACATAATATTTTAACTGGGACACCCTGTATAATTTTAGAGGCTTGGGAAATTTTTTTTCCTGTGATTTCAAAAATATATATTTTGTTGACATTTGTACTGACAGTTTTCGAAATATTTAATATTTAATGTTTACAATAAATTACAAAAAAAAAAAAATTTAAAAAATGAAAATATTGGAAAATGTTTAAATAACTAAGGTACCTAGTTATATCGAAAATGGTTAAATAATTTTTATTACTGTTGGTATCTAGTGTTAAATGTATTTAGAATTTAATTGATTACAGATAGACATATATTATCTTACAGTGTTATATTATCACTCGATGGAATGTGCTATGTGCTCAAGGCCATGTGCCTGTGTTTTTATGAGTGTACTTAACCCTACCAAAATAAAACTAGGATAGACTTGCAAAAAATGAAAACGATATTTTAATATATATCCGAAATATACATTATCTAACCACTTATCAGCGATTTTAAATATTACGATAGATTTCTTAATATGGTGAAATATTTCTTAATATGGTTTGCGTATGCCCTTGGGCATACGCAATCGGTATGTCGTCTTGTTTTTCAACAGTTTTATAACAAAAAATTATATAGGTACCTACTTATAATTGGCAGTATGTTCGGAAAAGCGGAAAAAATATGTATTCAAACACATGTTCATGCGACCATAACAGCTCTTTGGACAGCGAAAACGATATTTTAATCTATATCCGAAATATACCTACATTATCTAACCACTTATCAGCGATTTTAAATATTACGATAGATTTCTTAATATGGTGAAATATTTCTTAATATGGTTTGCGTATGCCCAAGGGCATACGCAAACGGTATGTCGTCTTGTTTTTCAACAGTTTTATAACAAAAAATTATATAGGTACTTATATTTGGCAGTCTGTTCGGAAAAGCGAAAAAAATTATTTATTCAAACACATGTTCATGTGACCATAACAGTTCTTTGGACCACTTTGACCCACGCTAACGTGATGCGGTGATTTTTCGAGGAACCTTTTGTGTTGAACTTCATTTTAAAATACATGGTAGCCTGAGTAAAATTGCACTAAAACGCATAATTTGCAATCAAAAAATGAAAACTCACTTTTCTATATGAAGAACCCGAGATAACTCTTTGATTCATTCATTGCCGTCATGAGAATATAATAGCCTCTGAAAGGCATACTGACTAAAATCACAACCAAAAATCTGTCACTAACTGCCGGTCTATAAAATATGGTAGATACTTATTTAAGTCTATCCATATACCCCAATGTTCAAGGCTGTTGAAAACTTATATAGGTCTTGTATACTCGCCAGCTTAACATAAATTCACGATACCTTCTTACCCTGCTATGTAATTTAAAATTTCATTATGTATGGTACATATTTTTTTTAGTATATATTTTTTCTAAATCTAATCGAAAATATAATATAAACTATTCATTAACCATTTTAAAAAATAGTCTCTTTATTGATATTTTGGTAGATATTTATACGACCTTTTTTAATTCTGATTTTTTATTCTGACCAAATTATTATTATTAAATAAAATGTTACATTACATCTGCTTGAAAATGTCTATTTTATTATTTACAGTTATGACAATTTGATAATATCATTATTATTATCGGATTTTCATTATTCGAGTACGTATTAGGCACCTACTCGGTGCATTTCGATTTTCAAGTTCGAATTCAAATTAAAATTTCCTTAAAAATCAAAGTGAATAAAAATATTGCATTTGTTTCACCTGACGTAATTTCTTTAGTATTAATAATAAAAATGAAAATTGAAGTTAAAAAAGTACTACTTTTAAGTTATAAACCGTGTTTACTAAAGGATGTGAAAGAAAAACAATAACAATGTTTTTACAGATTACCTAAAGTGACTGGTTAATATCTTTTATCAAGTCTGTGTATTCACCAATGAAATGGTATATACTAACCTTTGGCAGAGGATTCATGGATGTGACTCTTTTGTAACCTCCTACAGTGATTGTGGAAGGGCCAAGTGCCCTTACACCCAGCCAAACTGGATTTGTATTCAAAAACATCATATCGGTGCTACTAATTAATTCCTGTATGGTTGATGTGGTATTGAAATATTTGTCCAGGATATTTTGCTTCGTCCGAAACATCCTCCGGCCCATATATAGTTCCATATACAAGTCGAAAATGGTACTTATTACCCTCTCCTTAAAACTTAGATTTTCGTGGAGTGCAGTAAAAAAATCTGGCATTAGAACAGGATGAGTAGGATTACCTATTAGCCTGTGGATGAATGAATTAGCGTCCAAGGTGCTTATTATAATCTTTGGGCAATTGTGAAGTTCAGCAAAGGCTAAAAACTCCGGGAAAAAAATTTCAACTAGAACCACATCAAACTTTTCCTTCGGTTCCATCAAGCTTTTCACAGAATCAAGGGACATTTGCGCTTCTGTCACATCAACCATAATGTCGATAAAATAACCGAAATTGGTCCACATATTCACTTCCGTCTCTATTTTTCCGCTGAAACCACCCATAAATTTGTATGTAAATTTGGTATCTATCTCAGTAAGATTAGTTAATTTAGGGTCCTTTTGTGGATCCGTCGTAATCACAGTGACTTTGTGTCCTCGCAGTGACAATTCTTTCCATAGTGGTGCGTAAGGTATCTGGTGGCTATATGATGGAGTTGGTACTATTGCCAAAATGTTTGCGCAGAAACATGAAGACACAGTTAGTAATATTGTCAAACTCAAATATATCCGAACTGCACTCATGTTTTCAACACTGATGAACACGTTGAACTGAAAACTTTATGATAACTACTCTTATTTATATAAATTTGCAATTAGTATAAAGATACAAGTTCTCAGATAAAAGTAAGGCATCAATCAAATTAATGTTTTATGAAATTTTGTGTAGATTAGTTGGTTTTTCTTATCAAGAATACTTGAGATGTAATTTTACTAATATAGTAATAATTAAAAAATTAAATAAACATAGTTAAGATAATGTATGAAAGTATTTATTTATGGCATTGTCTAATTACTTTTTTTTAGGTATTATGCCACACTGAAAAATTACCAAAAATAAAAAAATAATCAAGGTCTGCGTCGACGGGCCCACGAAGGTTGGTTTTTGAAAAATATTTTTGCCTAATCAAGAAATCTCACACTAAAAAGCATATTAACAATATACAGTATTAAACACATCACTTACAACCGTTTATGTTTCGAAAACTTATCCGCTATCGTTATCAAAACTTTAAGTATGAATGACGTACCGAATAGTTTGTAATTTATTTTGTTTATCTACTTCCATAGGCATATTAGAAAATAATCGATTTTTATTCTAATTTGACTTACCTCGTCTTTCAGAATTGATAACCAACAGCTCTCAAAATTTATAGAAATATTAGACACGCATTTGTCTCCATTTAATAAAATTGACGCGATTTTTAAATTTTTTTATATTGTTTCGTTCTTTATCTAAAATTTTAACTGACTCTCACTGTACGCTATGGCCACTTTCCCAAGTGTTTTCACAATGTTTGACTCTTCAAATTTTCTTCTTTTAATATAATCTTTGTGTTCTCCGATCCGAACATTTAGAGGTCTTGTTTCACCCACATAATGTTTATTACACTAACATGGTACACTGTAATGAAGCATTTTGAATTTTCTAAATCATTTTTTGGCCGAGGGATTGATAAAATTGTCCGTAAAGTATTATCAGCTTGAAAAACAAATTCTTCGTAATCTTTCAGATAGAAGTATATATGGAATTTTTAAGGTACCTATACGAAATTTTACGTTTTTGTATTTGGTTGTTTTTCTTATTTTTAATGCTTTCAAATGTTATATCAACAAAACTTTCGGGATACTGAATAAAATAACACATTTTTAATAAGTGTAATTCGTTTGTTAAAATTTCGTCTTTTGAAGATATTAGTTTATCCCTATCATATAAACATTTGACAACACCTTTCTTTAAGGCAATCCTATGATTTGAATTAAAATGTAAGTATCTATTTGTATGAGTAGCTTTCCTGAAAACACTGGTTTCATATGTGTTACTGACCTATTATATTTAACATATCTAAGAAAGGTAAAGTGTTATCTTTTTCTATTTCTATTGTAAATTTAATTGATGGTTTTTTGCAATTGATATAGATCAGAAAATGATTTAATTCTTCAATGTTATGAGACCCAATCGCAAAAATTTCATCTACATAGCTCCACCAAATAATAGGTTTTTTTATTAAATTATTGGTACAATTTTCTTCAAAATATTCCATAAACATAATACTTAGATAGAATAGGAGATAATAAAGAACCCATAGCCATACCAAAATCTTGCTGATAGAAGTTATTTTTAATTGAAAATACGTTGTTTATACAACGAATTACTTAATACAAACATTAAGTAATTCCATTATTGTGTCTATACTTAATTTAGATCTATTTGTTAAATTGGTAATTGTAATTTGTTTTTCACAATATTGAATGTTTTATCTACTGGAATATTTGTAAAAAGGCTAACTACGTCAAAACTTACCATTAAAGTATTTGTGTTAAAATTAATTAATGAAGAGGTTGATTATTAATTTATGTACACAATCAGTGGTAGTTCATAATACCCATATAAATAAGAGTATATGAACGTAGTGTAAAAGTATATTTAAATGTGTAATGTAATTGTTAGTTGTTAACTGTACCTTAATGGCCACATAAATTAACATTATTAAGTATGTGTACTTCATTGGGTATCTCTTATTTATTTTGTAAGTAACATTTGGTTCAAATCCAATACAATAAAGGGTTGTAGAAACTAGTTCTACTACTATCAGATGGCATGCCTATAGCAAATAACTACGAATAGTAAGGGACATCACTAAGTATCCTCCATCTGTAAACGCCTTATTTAAATAAGGACTAAAACAAATCAAGCTAAAACAGCTTTTCTCCTGGCAATATGCCGCGCCGAGCGCTGAATTACAAAGCAAAATTTACCGTATTTTGTCTAACACAGTTAGAATCAAAATACAAGGATTCGGATTGCAACGAAAACTACGAGGAAATACTAATACCACACTTAGTGATGTCCCTTACTATTCGTAGTTATTTGCTATATGCATGCCATCTGATAGTAGTAGAACTAGTTTCTACAACCCTTTATTGTATTGGATTTTTACCCCATTACGATTTGTTTGGATTGTGTTGCGAAAACTACACAGAGGTGGCGCCAATAGGCCTTGCGTAGGTCTTACGTACGCAAGGTTTACCTATTGTGCCAAATACTCAGGTCTTCGCATTCGTCGGTATGCTCACTTATATTGCACTGATGAGATCATAAAAAGGTCGAAACCGGTCTGCAATTAGTGGCATCCTACGATGTGTGGTCTTAGTATTTCCTCGTAGTTTTCATTGCAATCCGAATCCTTGTATTTTGATTCTAACTGTGTTAGACAAAATACGGCAAATTTTGCTTTGTAATTCAGCGCTCGGCGCGGCATATTGCCAGGAGAATAGCTGTTTTAGCTTGATTTGTTTTAGTCCTTATTTAAATAAGGCGTTTACAGATGGAGGATACTTAGTGATGTCCCTTACTATTCGTAGTTATTTGCTAACATTTGGTTATTTTCTTAACATAATATTTAATTTTTTGCAAAATAAACATTGTTATGCTATTGCAGTTTGATTTTAACAGAATGTTAGTTTACCATAAGTAGGTACTTCAGCCTCTTCCAAAAAATTTGAAATAGGTTCATTAGGTGCAGTGCGCAACAGTATTATGCAAAAATGAATACACTGAATATTTTTGTTTTTAAGTTATTGCCATTTTCACATTCTGCAGTACAATAATTAAATATGTTGCTGCGATAATTTGTTAAATAGTAACCATCGCCAATTTTAGATACTCTGAACTCCATTTGAAGTGGACCAACGAAATTTAGGGTCAAATTTAAGCTTCGGTAAATTTCGAATCCAGTGGCGTAGAACTATGAATTTTTTATTGTACAGGTCTATCATTCTAGCAAAATCATATATGTTGTGTACGTCTCCACCTTGTTTATTTTAAGAGATACAGCGGATTTAGTGGAACTATGTTTTTTCCGTAAATTTCAAATGCATACACAACCTGTACTAGTAGAACGAGAATGATGGGAGTTCTTTCTTTTTGTAGCCTAATTCATGGGCTTCATTTCCGTTTTTGATTTGTTTTTTTAAACACAGTATTTTAAGAGATATGAAGGTTTTCGTAAACCACTGTTTTTGAAGTAAAAAAATCTCTTAAAATTTTGTTGAAAAAATGTAGGGTGGCTTTGGAAAAATTGCTTTATTGGAAACTGTCAAATTTAACAAAATAGACTTGTTTTCTAATTGTCACACTAAATAGCGAAATAATGGCACGTTTATCAATAGATCAATTAAATCAGGCAGTTGGTATGTTACTTGGTGGAAGCACTCAAAGAAATGTGGCAGCATTGGTGTCAGTCATAGTGTTATAAGTCGTGCATGGGCAAGACATCAATTAAATTCCGTTCATTTTCGCCATGGTGGAGGTCGTGTTCGAAAAACTACTGCTAGAACTGATAGATTAATACGTTTCATTACCAGAAGAAGGAGAACTGTTGTGGCCGCAGAATTAGTAGAACATCGAGAAGTGAATAATGTAAACATATCCCAAAATACAGTTCGGAGGCGATTACATGAAGTAAATTTGAGAGCACGACGACCAGCTAGACATCCCACATTATTAATTGAACACAAGAGGAATCGTCTATATTTTTGTAGAGAACATTTGAACTGGAATTTAAATCAGTGGAGCAACTGTCTATTTACGGATGAATCGAGGTTCAAATTAAAAAGAGCTGATGGCCGTACTAGGATATGGCGAGAAAAAGGTGAACGTTACCAAGAAAACTGTATGATCACAGTGGATCCCTATGGAGGGGGGTCAGTTACAGTATGGGCTGGTATATTCACAGGTGGAAGGACCGAGCTAGTCGTCTTAATTAACCAAACTATGAATGCAGAAAGGTATCTAAATCAGGTTTTACGACCTATTGTGTTACTCTTTGCAATTCAGAGAAGACCTAACTTTAGTTATGTAGATAATAACGCAAGACCACATCGAGCTAGAATTATAAATAATTTTTTTGAAGAAAATTAAATTCATAGATTAATATGGCCTTCCCGATCACCGGACCTCAATCCAATTGAACATGTGTGGATGTTCTAGGAAGACGTTTAAGGAATCGTCGTAGACAGCCTGTCAATCTTAACGAATTGGCTAACGCCGTTATGGAAGAGTGGCCCCTGGTGAGTCAAGATGTTATAGACAATTGCATAAATAGCATGACGAGGAGTTGCCAGGCTGTAATAACGGCAAGAGTAGGTGCAACAAGATATTAATAAATAGTAGTTGTTAATGTTGTTATTTCATTCTCTTTTCCTGTTTATCTGTTTTGGTTTATGTTTTTTATTTCTATAGAATTAATTTAAGTTACTAGGTGTTCCACATCCTTAAAAATGTATTACCTAATATGGCACATGCAGTTATTAAAAATTTAATAAATTTCATACATTTTTTCAACAAAATTTTAAGAGATTTTTTACTTCAAAAACAGTGGTTTACGAAAACCTCCATATCTCTTAAAATACTGGGTTTAAAAAAACAAATCAAAAACGGAAATGAAGCCCATGAATTAGGCTACAAAAGGAAAGAACTCCCATCATTCTCGTTCTATTGGTACAGGTTGTGTATGCATTTTAAATTTACGGAAAAAACATAGTTCCACTAAATCCGCTGTATCTCTTAAAATAAACAAGCTGGAGACGTACACAATATATATGATTTTACTAGAACCATAGACCTGTACAATAAAAAAAAATTCATAGTTCTACGCCACTGGGTTCGAAATTTACCGAAGCTTAAATTTGACCCTAAATTTCGTTGGTCCACTTCAAATGGAGTTCAGTGTATTTAAAGAACGTCTTATTTAACGACGAATGAAACATTTAAAAAAAAGAATTAACCCGAAAATCACTTGTGTGGGAGAGTATTATTAAAACTATTTCATATTTATTTTATAAGTTATCATCTACGGCAAACAAACTATTGCTGTACAGACTAACAGAATGGGTATATTGCGGCGCGAGTTCGAATCTCGCCAGGGGAGAAATGGCACCTCTCCCAGGGAATGGTTGTGTGTCTGCATTTTTTTCATGTGTACCCTCCCTCTACACAAGCCTGAGGCTTTCAGAAGGGAGGTTGTCCATTTATGTGGTGTGTTTTATGTATTTTTTTATGATATGAAATACATTGGACTCTGGAGTGCGTTTTGATTAGTTTGAAGTGTCTCAATCGAAGGTGACTTTCATAGGCATTTCTAGTATTTAATCATACGTCATACGCTTGGGCTCCAGAATGCGTTTTGAGTATCTTAAAGTGTCTTAATCAAAGGTAACCTTCGTAAGCCGCTAGTATTTATTCAGATGCCATTTATGTGTACGATTTTGGAGTTAGGAATGCGTTTTGATTATCTTGAAGTGACACAATCGTAGGTGACCACCGTACTCCGCTAATATTTAGTCAGATGCCAGTAATACATATGACTTTGGACTCCAGAATGCGTTTTGATTATTTTGAAGTGTCAGAATCGAAGGTGACCTTCGTAGGTTCTAGTATTTAGTATAAAAGTAGATATACGTAGTATAAAATAAAAAATATAGATAGAAAATGTATAGGTCTTAAGTAAGTAAATGTATAACACGCATTGAATAGTAATTTATTCACAAATAAGTATACAATATTTTTGTTATTTTTTATTGATAAATTTGACATTATAATCATTATTGCTTTAAAAGTTTTTAATATCTCTATGGAAATGTAATAACTAATTTATACAGGTACCTGGTTTTACAATTTTTATAAATATCCACAACACCTACATTCCACCATTTTATTTAAAAATACTTAATACAAGCCTGCTTGAAGATATTATACTTACAAACATATATGAAAATCTTCATTTTGATGGATATGCAAATTCATATTTGTCTTAAATTTAGCACGATGTATGAGCACATACATACATTATTCATAAATACAAATTATAACAAAAGACAATATTTTATGTTCCCCAAATGAAAATCAACAGGTGTGATTATATGGTATACCAGCGGTACATGTTATTACTTCGATTTGAACCATAAATAGATCCGATGCCAGAGTGGAGTTATCGAAAAAAGCATAGATCAAGTTTAAAGTTAACTTAAATGTAGTAGAGATTTATTTATAACTTGTCTCTTTATCAAAACTGACTACTTTTCTCAATAAGTCACATAATGAATGAATTTCGGTTTCAAGTTAAAACAATGCTTAAAGTTTTCACAATTATCTAATTTAAGGTGGAGGTTGTTTCCATTTCTGATTATGGGTATTCTAAAAAACGCATACTTATGTACTTGTACTTGCACTCAACAGTAAGGGAGATACCCTACTGTTACTGACAACTACTGTTATCACTCAATTTCTATACCCGTGGACATGACGTGACGGAAAAAAGTTTAAAATAATACTACAAATTGATAATTTTTCAGTAGATACTAAATGATCTGTTTTTGGGTTTCAAGAAATACAGTTAATGTAAATATATGAAATATTATCGCTGTTGATACATACAACAACAAACACAAATCATATATATACCAAATTAAAATAGAAAACGGCCATTAAATTGGTCACAAGAAGCCAGGTACTCACTGCTCTCTTCTCGAATTTTTATTTTTTTTTTTTTCAAATCCTGAATCTGCGTAATTAAGTTGACACAACTGGCACAGTAAATAAACACTCTGTATACTTCCAAAATAAGTAATGCAAATTTAAATAATATATATTCTACAACCCACATAACTAGTGCAAACAAAAAAGAGAACATAAATTTCATTTCGTCTTCTCCTTCTTATGATAAAATGTCCTAACGAGTTTATATAACTTCTTCAGGACTACTATGGCAACAACAATTGTTAACGTAATTGCTAGTAGAAGGAATCCGATGACGTCTAATAGGTAGTACTGATAAAACGGCAAATCGGCTGCTGGATTTCTCAAATGCTTGGCGCCTTTATTTCTGATAACATATTCCGTCCACCACACCGCCTTTTCCACACCAGTCATGGGCTCGTCTAAAATCAACTGCTTCAATTTTTTCACACCGTCACGATATCTGAAAAGAAAATCTACTTGAATTGAATGAACGTGGTTGCATCTCATCTGAAGTAAAGGATGTCTTGAAATAAAGAAGCAGACTGCTAGAGGCCATGAAAAAAATAGTTATTATGGAAGTATGGGATAGGATTATTGATGGGATATTGCATTCAGATGCAATCACGTCCACTAGGAAATTTTAGGATAACGTGTTTCACCTGTAACTAAAACTAATTTTTCATTTATTCAAGGATAATTACTGTTTCAGAAGACATTACGTTTTGCTTCGAATTCATTTTTTAACAATGAACTATGTAGATACTGACCTAGTTTTTAGAGCAGAAAATTTTCACCATTGTCCTGATACTGGAGAAAAAGTTCTTTCAAGAAGACCTCAATCAATTTGCAATGCGTACAACATACGATATAATATATTATAATAATACAACATAAGATATAATACATTTGTTGCGAGGTATTTTCCAAAAAAGTGACAAAATATAACTTTTTTGATGAGTTGTGATGATCAAACTATTGAATTTAAGGGTTAACAAAAATCCTTATCACGCCTTAGTGATCAAAATCATCCGTGCTGGTCTGAAGCGAATACAAAGACTTTAACAAAAGAAAAAAGCTATATTGGGTTTTTCAAATGCACAATATTTAAATACCAAAGAATAACATTCAGCACATTTCTTGTACTGAATGTGGGAATAAGCTAAAGTCAAATTCAATGGTCTGTATCTTGCAGAATAGTCCATATAAGAATTCATATAATTCATATAGTTCATATAATCTTTGCCCAAAACCTATCTTAATCATGTACTTATATCACAGACACCTATATCACCTATATCACCTATATCACAGTACCTATATCACAGACAATTGTACCTCTAAGGGCAAGACAAATTTTTAACGAAGTGCCTTTTTCTCTATTTTTAGTAGAATAATATCTCCTCTGAGAAATATACATAAGAGGAAACAATATTCTTTTAAACTGAGCATCCCAAATAAAGTTCGAAGTAAAAAAAATGAAACATAATTAAAAAATGTCCATGGAACGTCCAAATCCAAATAACTCCATGGAAATGTCCAAATAACTCCATACAAATTATAATGATATCTCCTGACAATTTCATAACTCCATGGAAATTATAATAATATATCTCCTGACAATTTTTAAGCCGCCACTTACTTGGGGTTATTCATCACTTCCATCAGCGCTTTCTTCAATTCTTCCTTACGCACGTTCTTTTTGTCCAAAACTACAGCAATGCCCTTATCTTTAAGGATTCTAGCATTTTGGTATTGATCAGAGAAGAACGGTATTATCACAAATGGTACCTCTCCATAAATGGATTCTTCCATAGATTGAAGGCCTCCCTGACAGAGGAATAACTTCACATTTGGATGATCTGCAATTAAAGAAAACTGCACGTGCTTGATAACAATCTTTATCATAATGCTATGTAAAGAAAAATTTTAATTTATGAAATAACAACACTGTTTAATTGGGAACATAATCAACTAATGTAAAAAAATGTGGATATAGGGTATTTTCCAAGTACATTTATCAAATAAGGCATGTAATTCTTTCGGTCATTTAATAGAAAAGTTCTTATATACCCTGTGCCTTTATGCAGTATTTTCTGTCAATTATTGAATAATGTATTTTATTATACAGGGTATTCTACCTAATTAAAATGAGAAAACCAATTGGTTTTCCACAAGCAAAAACAGGCCGTTTATAAAATACTTGATTTTGGAAACTGCCTATTGTCCAAAGTTTTCCCATTTAAATTCGGACCAACCCCATAAATATATCAATTTTGTAATACTTATTTCGGATCATTTCAAAGGATAAATTACCTAAACATTCATTTCATTCTACTCACTCAAA
The DNA here is from genome assembly GCA_963924545.1 of Pogonocherus hispidulus. Lineage (NCBI taxonomy): Eukaryota > Metazoa > Arthropoda > Insecta > Coleoptera > Cerambycidae > Pogonocherus > Pogonocherus hispidulus. The sequence continues at coordinate 40,590,041 of OZ004698.1, read as the reverse complement.
ACTTTTTGTTGCGGCAACCACGTAGCTGTTTTTATGTTTTTAGGCATGGTGGTAATTTCTGTCTCAAATTTCCACAACACTTTGTATGGTATCTCGCTTAAGGCGTCCACTATACGTTTCAGCAAACTTTGGCTTAACTGACTACTTTTCACATTACTTCCTAGACTCACATAAATACATCCTTCACTGGCATTATCCAAAAATGTCTGCACGTCCTAAAAATCATAATAGGTATAGATAATAACACTATTGATATAATAACTATTCACATTATAATATAATTTGAATTGCGATATTACATTTGTGTCTCACTAGAATAATCCAAACTGAGTATAATTAGGCACACTCACATAAGTACCACACATTTAGTACGTTTAGACTTGTCTTCTCTGAAGTTAGTAATGGTGAGATACACTCCGTAGTGCCCTCTTTGAGTCTTTGCTACTCTCTGTCTGATCATTATTGTCAAATTGACAGACAGGTAAGATGGAGTAGTTGTTTTCGGCATCTCCTTCAAATAAGTAAGGATTGGCTTAGTCAAAGACAATAGACGTCACTATTAGAATGAGGCCTGCTGAAAAGCAGGTCGTTATCTGTCAATTTGACAATAATTGTCAGACAGATAGTAGCAATTACCCAAAGAGGGCACTACGGTGTGTACCTCACCACTACTAACATTCACGATGCCCATTAGGCAATTATGTCGCAACATCGTTCATCTATTCCACTACCTGTGGCACCCTGACGAGCGCATAAAAGCAGAAATATACTTATCCAAGGCAACGCGACGCTTAGAACGCACGCACGCTACCCGATAAGTATTTGGCACATCCATTTCCCATAAGAATGCATTAGCTAGGAATTTACAATAACTAATAATTACATAAAAAAGTGAAAATAACAAAGGAAAACTAACAATATAAAATAAAATTACATATTATACAAGTATAGCAAACAGAGAACTATGGAATTGACTCATAAAAAGAGAAATAAACGTCATTTAGAAAATAAGAAAAAGAAAATAAGGCCAACATTAAAATAAAAGAAAAACTACATTGTTAATCTTTTGATGAGTGAAAGCGAACAAGAAGGGCGAACTATTATAAATATTACAAATATTGCTTAAAAGGGAAAACCTTATGTTTGTATGTGGAGTTGACAAATAAAATAAATCTGAACGATGTGCAACATACAAGTTACTCATGTTTAGAATTGCAGTGCAGTTAGTAACTATAATTACGAAGTAATTTAAATAAAAAGATTAGGCAAGAAAAATTACGTCTTTCTATTAAAGAAACAAGTGAAAATCTGTCAAGGAGTTGAGATTGAGGAAAATCAACCTCCATCTGAGCGAAAGACAGCAAGTTTAACAAAACTTAGCTGGCAAAATTTTTCAAAGCTATCAGTATAAATGGAATAATTAAGAAGCCATATGACAGGTATGTTTTTTAAGGCAAGTTTCATTTGTAAAACTGCGCGTGCCTTATGGATATCCAAGAATTTCATCTACATTGGCAGTTGTGTTGAACATATGCTTATTGAAACTTAATATTTTGTCAAATGCAACACCAAGATAACAGGTCAGGTCATGGCAAATACTCACGTCTAAAAAGGATGTTATTAGCAATAGAATAATTAAAAGTAAAGGTATTGAGTTTTGTAGTAAAGTACATAACATGATATTTCTCTGAATTCAAGTGTAGATTATTTAGTATGCACCTTTCACTAATTATATTCAGATTTTGCTGCAAATGCTGAAGGCTGCGAACATTTTTAAACCATCTGCATGTAATATACGAAATAATAATGTAGAAAACAAACTTTTTATTCTTCTGACACTGTCTATTGTTCTGAAATAAAATAATCAGCATCAACAAAAAAATATTCCTAAAATAACTTGACATGACTTCCACCATTGACTAAGGATCACATCTAGGCGACGAATTTCATCACTTAATATTCTACAGTGTATTGTAATGGAATGCCCGACCGAATGTTTTATATGCAAACTGTATCCTTCTGTCTTGTATTTTCAGAAAAATCCTTGGATATATCAGTTTTGCAGATCTCTATTTTAAAATTAATAACCTTTGTTCAGAATATCCCAAATAGGCGAGCCTGGGTAAGAGCACCAGTTTTGATGATTAAAACTGAGTTTCAATTATCAAAATTAATTGATTAAAACTCATCTCCAGATAATTATTATACCTGACGTATCAAAGGTATTGGTTGCAGTTAATGGGCAGCAAATTAAACTCATTTTAAAATGAATTACTTGAGTGACAATTCTGATATATTTCAAAACGATCACTTATTCACTCACCGAAGATATTGGTTGTAATGAAACATCTTCCCTGTGACCACCAATTGTTATCACAGTTTGTCCGATAGCTTTTGGTCCTTGAATAAGTGGATTTGCACTTAAAAAAAGCATGTCTATATCACTTATTAAATCAGATATTTGTGATGTACTATTAAAATATTGGCGTAAAATTCTTTCCTTGTTAGGAAACAGAACGAACACATACACACAATGAAAGTACCAAGTAACCAGTGTACTCATTATCCTTTCTCCAAAATTTAGTTTTCCGTGCAAGGGTGTCACAAACTCAGGATATAATATAGGATGTCCGGATTCTCCGATCAAATTATGATAGATTGAAGAAAAACCCATTGAGGATGTTAATATTTTAGGACACCTATATATTTCAGCAAATGCTAAAAGTTCTGGGACAATGCTCGTCACAAAAACTAAATCAAATGCGTTTCGCTTATGCAGCAAATTCTGGCCTATACTGGAGGAGAGCATTTCCTCGCTAACTTTAGATAGATGATTCCAAATCAGTGTGTGATAAGTCCACATTTCGTAATCATGTTCAGCAAAACTGCTCACATTGGAAGCATACTTGTATGCCCATTTAATATCAAGTTCAGTCAAATTTATTAGCTTTGGATCATTCAACGGATTCGTAGTAAGTAGAGTTACTTTGTGGCCCCTCAGGGACAATGCCTTCCAAAGATGTGTATATGCTATCTGGTGACTGTAAGATGCGGTGGGATATAGCGCTAAGATGTTTGCACAATTAGAGTACGAAGCCGAGAGGAACACAAAACATATATATTTGTCGAACATATTTGCGAACAATTTCAATTGTAATTCTGTAGGTACTATGGTTACCTTCTATTTATTTATAACTATGACACTATAACGGTGATACGTTATGGCTTTGTTGTAATTAAACTCATTACGATACACTTGTTTTCTTTATATAAAGGGTCAATTATGCTTCGGTTATGAATAATTGCCCTTTTTTCTATTAGCAAAACCGTACAATTCTTACCAGATTATTTTTTACCCTCTCTAATACCGAACGATAGGAATGTACATTATTTCATGGTACCACAAATATTTTTTTCCTACAGTTTTAGCATTATCTTTTTTAAAATAACAATTGTCAATATTTAAATATTTAATATTTGTATTTTATATCCATGAGTCAATACAAAGAAACAGGTACATAGATAAAATATATATATACTGAAATAGATTGGTAATTCTGACTCCCCCACCACTTTTTCCTGAAATAGTACCTGGATCCTATCACTTGCGGCGCTGATGTTAATTTTTGTTGAGCAGAGAGTTTTAAGTGCGTTAGGCAATTTTTCGCGGTTGCACTACCAAAGCTGGTTTATCGGTCAATTTTGTAGGAATAATAGCAATATTGTTATGGTATATATAAAATTTGAAATATGTTTAATTGTTCTCCTTATGTTTTACAGATTCATCATAATTTGAAGAAAATAAGTAAATATTTGGTCGGATAAGTTAACAATTTCGATTTTTATATATCACGCATATAAAATTCAAACTTTATTCAAATGTTCTACTTATTTTGTTCAAATGAATTTCCATTACAAATAGCTGGACAAAACAAGTATTCATTTGAACAAAATAAGTAGAACAGTTGAATAAAGTTTGAATTTTATATGCGTGATAATTATATAAAAATCGAAATTGTTAACTTATCCGACCAAATATTTACTTACTTTCTTCAAATTATGATGAATCTGTAAAACATAGGAGAACAATTAAATATATTTCAAATTTTATATATACCATAACAATATCGCTATAAGATATAAAAATTTAAGGAAATTAAATAAGAGTATAGTAAGAAAATATTAAATTTATTTAAATCATTATAGTAGTTATGATTCATGTTAAATCATGATCTATGGTTGGATAAGAAGTGTTTTAAGCTATGTTAAAAATTATAATATAGCAATTTTCAGTTAATGAATCAATTAACGACACACACAACCAGATGCAATTGATATTTTCGTGGCTTGTTTTATTACCATTACTAATTAATTTGTATCTAACTTTCTACCATGAAACTATTTCAGATACTATCTTTTGAGGGTAGAATTTATAACTATTGATATTCATCTTTCCGATATTCACCCACATGAAAAATCTATTATAACCCAGTTGTATGTCTTGTTAATTCGTTAAGACAATGATAACACTTAAAATTTAATGGCACGTATATAAGTATGACAAAAATATAATTCCAAGAGGCTATCTCTAACAAAATGAATATTTTATTTATTAACAGATGTTATAAATAACTTTATATGTTTGAGCAACTACCTGCTCATTATTTTGCCAAGTGGATTTAACATTTCCCTTGAGTATATTATTACGGAGACATTTAACTAGATGAGGGGCATCATACATACAGTACATATAGTAGGATGATTTCCTCTCCACCCACGCAGAACCCATACATAACATTTTCTTAATTTCTTGCACTGAATTCCTCATTGGTCTTAGTCTTTAAATAATTTATAACCGCAGTATTCGTTGAAAGTTGGTCACATATCTACAAAAATAAATGTTACCTTATTAAGAATGTAACTATATTAATCAAACTCACTGCGTGGCCACTACTTTCAATCTAATTTCCTGTAGTGCTTCATTTACTTCCTTTACTACCCGCATGAGTTCTGGTGTGCTCATACCACCCTCCGAAAAGTAATAGCATACTGGCTGCTTCCATTTTTGGCTAATTCCCCCTGTCATAAAGACCATGATCTGCAAACTTTGAACGCCTTTCACAACCAGTGTCCTCAACCTAAATATGGCACGGCGTGCTTTTTCAAATTGGTCTTATTACGGTCTGCTTGAAATTTCTGATCCTCCGAGAACTGAATATCACATATTCAAAAACTTTTTATTTTTTCTAGGCACAGAGCAGAGATCGGTTCTGCAAATTGCCTGTGTCAACATTTTGAACGTCTATACTATATAATAAAAAGTATAAACCTGTGGATAGATATAACAGAACAAGCAAGCAGCAGTTTTTTTTATAATTAATTGAATATGTACATAAGTTGGTATACTTAATGGTGAATATAACTGAAATTTAGTTCAATTATTAGATGATTTATTAACTTAACAATAACTAACAAAAAGCAACAGTTTATGCAAAACTAACAGGTTATGATTTTTATTTTCAAAACATAATTCATTTCATTCTCATTCAATGATGCCTCCCATAGAAAAGGATACCAAGTGCTAACAGCGCTGCAGGTGATAGGATCCGCGAACTACAAAAAGGGGGATAAGAAAAAAGGGCATTTTTCATTAAGTGAATACCCCCTGGGTATATATATTAAGTTTGATAAATTTTTGCTCAGATATCAAATTATATATTATAGCAGCTAGAGATCTATTTTTGCTGGACATTTCAAGAAGATACTAATTGCTGAGGACACCTTTCATATATGTTAGCGTTGCCTGTTCTCGAGGGGCATCGTGGAGGTGGACCGAGTCATGGTACGCATGACTACTAACTGTCAAGATACGCATGCGTTACTTTAGTTTAAGACTGGTCTCTACGATGTATTGTCACGTTAGCTCGGAGTGGTGAAAGGGAGGATCAATTTGTATCTAATAACGCAAGCGCAATGTATCTCTACATTGCGCTTGATGCGCGTTTCGTCAACCAAGTTGGCATCATCTGGAGATGATTAAAACTGAGTTTTAATTCATGATTTGTAAATGATTCAAACTGAGTTTTAATCATCTCCAGTTTATGCCAACTTAATTGGCGAAACGCGCGTCGAGTGGCGTATAGTGTTTTGGTGTTCTGTCGAAAACTACGTCAGTATTATCTTCACACCAAAGGTTCCAATCCCTTTCATGAACATAGGCTTATTTTCAATTGAAAATAGAATAGATAAATATCTGGTTAAATAATAATTTTGGAATCTGCTAGTGACTAGATGTATGTTGGTAATATAGTATGACTGCAAACGTTTACGTTAATAAAAATTACGAAATTATCGCAAAATAGCTGATTGTGAACAAACAACAGTACAGGTAGGAACAAATAATTTCCAGGTAAAATGTGCGGAGGTCGAAGTGTATATTTCTCTATTTTATTAGTGTTAATTATTATTTCTTATTTTTTGTTTCATGAAGCTGATCCTGTGGCTTTGACATTTACATAAGGTGCTGGTAGTGCCAGCAATCATTCCCCAAATCATTTATGTACCTTGAACAAACGTAACAAACCGAGTATAACGGCCTTTTGAAATCTGTCCACGTTAATATTTCTATCGAATTTTTGAATGCTGATACAGTGTCTAGACCAGTAAATTGTTTAGAGATTTATTTTTTGTAAAAATACATGGTGTTAAAAAAACCATCATTAAAAAAAGTGTCTGTTGCCGCTAAGTCTTCACTTCTAAACATCCTGAAGATTTAATAACGTATTTAAAAATTGAGGACAAATACATTACAAAGACCACGTAATACCGTTTTCTTTAATGATTGATTGCTTGCGCCATATATTCGTAACTGATAGGGGTATCAAGCAGAAAATATGTGAAATTAAAAATATTAATTACTATAACTAGCCCACACAATTGTATATCAGAATATAAGGAAATATTGATAATGTATGAAAGTATTTATTTGTACCATTGTTTAATTACTCTTATTTATTTGGGTATTATGCCACCACTGAAAAATACAAAAAATTAATAATCAACCTCTGCGCTGACGGATCAGTCAAAGGTTGGTTTTTTCAAAAATATGTTTGTCTAATAAAGAAATCTCACCCTAAAAAGCAGATTAACAACATATAACATTAAACACATCACTCAAAAACGATTACGTTTCGAAAAGTTAATATTTGAAAGCATAGAAAATAAAAAAACAACCAAATACAACAACGTAAAATTTCGTATACCTTAAAAATTCGATATACACTTAGTCTATCTGGGAGATTACGAACAATTGGTAGTATGTTCGAAATTAGAACGGTTTTTCAAACGGATAATACTTTACGGATAATTTTATCAAAAACTCGGCCAAAAAATAATTTAGTTATAGTTCAAAATACTGCATTTGTAGCATGTATGCAATACCGCATGTGTACTATGTGAGTGTAATCATTATGTGGGTGAAACATCAAGACCTCTAAATGTTTGGATCAGAGAACATAAAGATATATTAAAAGAAGAGAATCTGAAAAGTTAAAAATTTCTGAACACGATTGGGAAAATGGCCATAGGGTACAGTGGGAATCAGTTAAAATTCGACTAATCGAAAATCGACTAATATCTAATATGCCCATGGAAGTAGATAAACAATAGTATATTATATACCTAGGTTGAGAAGTGAGCTATTATTGACGGAGAAATTTCGGCGCCTCAGGATATAATTTTCGAGGTAAATAATGGCCTTCTCAACCGAAATATATATATAGTATTTTTTTTACTACTAATATCCGAACTAACACCAGAAGATCTTGTTTTTATTTTAAAATCAGTCATTTCCGCTATTACTTAAACATATCGAAATATCAAGTAGGTGAAATGTCAAACTGATGGGTGAAATGTCAAATGATGTGTTTCAATAAACGTTTAATTTAAAATTTGAGAAACATATAAATCATCTCTTAAGAAGGGCGTACTGTACACTAAAAATATTATATGGAAGTAGTCACTTTTTCCCTTTGCATATAAAATCTACACTCTGTGAAACATTGATTCTGTCTATATTTAATTATGCCGATGTACTTTACGGTCCATTTTTAACCGTTCAATACAAGAACAAAATTCAGAAAGTGCAGAATTCTTGTCTACGACTAATATATGGCATTCGTAGGGGGGAACATATTACCCATAAGCTAAAAGATAGTAATATCGTTGGATATGTCTAGAAGGAGGATTTTGCATGCAGCAATTTTATATTATAAAATTATTTTTAACAAAACCCCTACATACCTGCATAGAAAAATTACCTACCGCGCAGATATTCACAACATAAATGTAAGACATAAGGGCATCCTCTCTCCTCCATCTTTTAAACTAGAAATTTTCAGACGAGCCTATACGTACCAAATATGCTTAATTTATAATGATATTCCTTTGCCCTTCAAAAGTTACCCTATCCAAAAATTTAGGACTGTCTATAAGCAATTATTATTTGAAAATCAATAGTGTCAATTCTTGTCAATGTTTAATGTGCAATAGCAAGGCTAAGGTGAATAAGGGCTGTTAAAAATCGTACCGTAATGTTGGCGATGATTTCTTCAGGTTAAGTGGAAGAACAATTTATTTAAATAAATTGAACTTCGCCTTTTGCTTTATACTTTTTGTTTATTTATTATTACTAATAGATACGATACTTGTAAATTTGAAGCAATAAAGTCGATTATTATTATTATTATTATTATTATTATTATTATTATTATTATTATTATTATTATTAACTTAGTTTAATAATGAACTACTTCTCATTACACAAATGAGGTAAATAATAAGGTTTTCTCATGTTAATAGTAAAAAAATAAATTACAAACTATCATACTATTGTATACGTGAGTCACACGTAAACTTTTGATAACGAAAACGGAATAGCTTTCCAAACGTAAACGTTTTTGAGTGATGTGCTTAACGTTATATATTGTTAATCTGCTTTTTAGTGTGAGATTTCTTTATTAGGCAAACATATTTTTCAAAAAACAAACCTCTGACTGATCCGTCGACGCAGAGGTTGATTATTAATTTTTTGTATTTTTCAGTGGTAGCATAATGCCGAAATAAATAAGAGTAAGGAAATGTTGAACAACAAATAATTGTTATATAACATTTTCCATTATTTTCATATAAAGCATTCACTGTCTATTTTCTTATAAATTATTGAAACAAGTCGTAAACAAACGCATTTTGGATTTTTTTCATGGAATTTTCATTCATACTTACCGGAGGAAGTTGTCCTATAGTGACATCTTCTCTATATCCAGCAATGGAGACAATATTTGGTCCTAACGCTCTAGGACCATGTATGAGAGGGCTTACACTAAGGATCACCAGATCAAGGTCAGTTATCAGCTGCTTTATTGTTGATTTTGTATCGAAATATTTATTCATAATCTTTTGTCTCTCAGGAAAGACTGTGAATTCAAAGAAATATTTCCAGTAACAACTAAGTAACGTACTCATTATCCTTTCCTTAAAAGTCAATGTTCCATGAAATGATGACACGAATTCTGGATGTAAAATAGGGTGACCAGGGTTTCCTGTCAAGTGGTAGAAGGATGCAGTTACCTCCATACTAGCAAATAATATTTTTGGGCAATCGTATATTTCGGCAAAAGCCAGCCATTCTGGCACTAAGAATTCCACAAAAACGACATCAAAATGTTTTGGATTGTGTATCAAATCCTGCACTTGAGGGTGAGACAATTGAGCATCTGACACAGCCTTCATTAATCCAAAAGCTGCAACGTGAAAACTCCACATCGACCACATGTCATTTTCAGCTAATTGACTTATTTCGGAAACATATTTATATGACCACTTCATGTCTATTTCCGTAAGGTTTATTAACTTTGGATCGTTTAAAGGGTCCGTGGTTATTAAAGTCACCTTGTGGCCTCTCAACGACAAAGCTTTCCATAAATGTGTGTACGCTATTTGGTGACTGTAAGACGGACATGATACAATTGCTAAAATATCAGCACAATCAGAAAAACCAGCGAAATATATCACCAGCCACGGGAACTTCAGGAACATAATTTGAATAACACGTACGCTCACTTACTGACACACACTGTTCAATAAAGATCAAGGATGTACCTTATCTATTGTAGTTGCTACATCATTTGATAATGAACCCTAATAAACACGCCGGGCAAATGCACACAAACACGACAATAAGCAAAGAAATACAGTTTGTTAATATCTGTTATCAATAAAGTTGAAAACTAAATTTGTACAAGTTATCTAGTTACCTAGCCGTTGTCCTCTTTAATAACTGCCATTCCTCGTAAATATTATTACAAACAAATTGAACCGTGTTATTAATAAGATAACATAATAAATATCGTCTTGTTAATAAGATAAGATAGCTATCTTGAGACACCCAATACAAAGTACTAGGATTATATCCCAAGTATTGAGATTGTACACAATTTAATAACAACTAGAAATGGAAGAAAATCTCTATTGCGATTTTCGTTCCCATTTCTAGCCCTACCGGGGGTTCAGGATGACAAAAGCATCTAGAATAATATTATTTTTAAGAAAATACATATTAAAGAAATTTTATATCTGGAATGATGATGTAATTATACTAAACAATTTTTCTTAATATTTTGATGAATTGTAAGGGTGTTGTGTAATTTCTTGATGCTAAAACATAATTTTTTAAGTGCTGAAAGTAGAATATATTTTTCAGTAAACATTTTTATCAATTTTATCAATGGGACCAAAAATATATTGCTGTCACAATTGTTGCAGCAAATTAATATTGTAAATATTTATTTTTGTAAGCTAAAATGATGAATTTTACAGACTGCCAAAATGAACAAATTAATTCCAAACTTTACCTGTAAAAAGAATAAAAACTACAGACAATGAAACAGAATAACTAAATACTAATACTAATAAATGATTGGAATTAAAAAGCAAAAAAAAAGTTTGCCTCCAGCATGACTCGAACTCGCGAAATCAGCATTACAATGTTTGGAATCCTACTACTATACTGTTGCGCTACCTCGCCACTTCTCAGAAGTTGACCTTGAGACAATTAAGTACGTAAACTGTACATGTCAACCTGAAAAATTAATTTTTACCGATTTTCTAATTGGAAAAGCATTTCGCTTCAGTATTTTGGTAATTAGAAGTGTTTGGCAGTTAGTACTATCCATTCCGTTATCAATATTTCTCATAGTAAAATAACCTATCTGAAGTTTAATTAATTTGACAGTTTTCGTGGGAGATGCTTGTCTCGTTAGTGCAATATCACATCGACAGATAAAATGAGAAAGAAGTTGAGACGAACGCGACTCGAGATTTTCAAAGACGTAATAGACGTAGAAGGACTCGACGTACGGTTTTGAAAAAAAATGTCAAAGGATTAGAGAAAGGACGGAACTTTCGCGTGAAGCGGTTCTCGAAGCCGTAAAAATTAGAGAAAGGGCTAGGGGGTTCCGCGAAAAGTCGGGATTTCGGCAGGCGTGACGGGACCATTAGGCGCGAGGACAAACGGCGGTGCTAGCCGCATCTCTCTCGCCAAACGGCGATCGACAAAAATTTTGAGAGGTTTTTTAAAAAGGTGTTTATGTTGAGAAAAGGGGTAGGAAACGGGACGAAAATACCCCTACGCATAGGAGAAAACCTTCGGTCGCCCGCGGGGATTGCTCCACGATCCCCCCTCGGAGGAGATAGCTTAGAAACTTTGTCGATTCGGCGACGGAATTTAGAGCGAGACAGAATCGACGCGTTTTAATATATATGGATAAGGTAATTCACTAGAAAAATGTCTGCCTTGCAAAATATACCTACGAGTTTCAATTCAAAATTTAATGATTTATTTCTTACGGCTTTGAAATAATAGATATATGGAGTTCTACAATATTCTGTATTTGTACAATTTATATTTGCTATACAGGTACCTAAATAAAAATATGTTCAGTTTTGATACAAAGACACAAGGTATTACTACATTTTAAATACAGTTGAATAACAATACTGGAGTTATACAACTAATTCGTTATTTAGTGGGGGAGCACAGCTGAGAGCCACACCCACAGACACCTCTGTCACCCGTGTCACGTCTCCCACCCATAGACATTGATACCTCGGCGCACCCATGTACCGTTCTTTTTCTCTGTTTAATACATACATTACGTACTATCGACCCGTCCTTGTCGATGTAAATTGAATTTTATTTGGGACTCCGTATATTTAAATAAAAGGCACCAGATATGTTAAAGGAAAAAGTAAAAACAGATTCACGGAACATTTTACTTTCCTTTCACGGTCTATATAGTTCAGTTTGTCAATACCTAAACGTGATTATTTTATTTGGGAACAGCAGCAAGTATCAAAATAAATATTTTGGTATATCTGGTCATCCATTTAACACCGACAAGGTATCACAGATGTCAAATATTCCTTACGATTAACTGACGGTCAGCTGTTTCAACCTGTAAAGCCTCATCAGAGCCATTCAAGATATTGCATATGAAACCCGGACTACTAGAGTCGATATCTGTACTGCTCCTATACATAGAGAAATAACGTCGAACTAGGCACTTAAGTTGATCGTCTTGTATGCCAGTCATGTTTTTCTTGGGCTTTCACTTCAAACCGACAACAAACATAGAAGAAATAATATTTGTTTCGTTATATACAGGGTGTTCCTCAATGTCATGTTCATACTGTAGGAGCTAATTCCTTGTCTAATTTTATGACTTGGAATCCAAATAAACGTGTGTCCTAAATTGCTTCGTTTACGAGATACAGGGTGTCGAGGTTTTTATAAAAAATTGTTTTTTATATAAAACATAAAATATATTAAATATAAAATATATATTAAAACGGGTACATCGAAGTTTTTTTACTTTTAACATAATAAACATTTAGACGTGCCCTTTACTAGTTTATTTTTTTTTTCTGGAAAACGAAGCAAGGTAGGGAAAACATGCAAGAAAGAAAAAAATTGTATTTGAAATTGTTTTAGCTAAAAAAAATCCAAAACCAGTGGCGTCCAATGTTTTTTCATATAAATTTCAAATAGGTTACGCTCCTGGATGCCACTGGAGTCAACAATTTTAATCTTTTCACGTTAAAATAAGCCCCTTACTACTTCAAACCAACGTACCAAGTTTCATCTAGGCGAAAGAGTTTTTAAGATATTAATAAAAAAACTATTTTTTATAAAAACCTTGACACTCTGGACCTCGAAAACGAGACAATTTAGGACACACATTTATTTGGACTCTTAGTCATGAAATTGGACAAAGAATTAGCTCCTACAGTATGGACGTGACAACACCCTGTATATATTCCTATTCGTTATATTCCGTTATATATTGTAACAGGCTGGCCGATGTACTATACAGGCTTCACGAAACTTACTTAATTATTCAGTTATCTCGAAAGGGAGTCTAAAGTTACTATACTGAATCAATTTCTATGTCGCTGGGTTCGAGATATGCTGTGATTGACGTATAAAAAAAGGTTTGATTTACTGTGGGTTATCTTATCCTGAACCTCGATGTAGGGACGTATTCCTGGGACACTTCTTATATGCTAACACTGAGAGGGTAGTTGGGCGGATTTGCATGAAAACACACCACTTTTAGGCAAGGGTTTTTAATAACAAATAACTAGAATTTAGAAACGTAAACAAAATAGAAATGCAAAATACTTAAATAATATTTGACCTAAGAAAACGAATGAATACAATACTAATGAACTCTAAACTGAATGATTCTAGATAAAACAACTAACGGCGTCTCCGTAGAGCCCGAGAATCGTACTTTACCCTGCCTGGGTGGTTTGCCCTCATACTATGGGGAGAAGCCCCAAATAATTACAAACTGGTTGTAAAGTCGTACCGCGAGAGACTAAAGTGAGGGGGAGTTACGGTTTACTCTACTGTTATTATTCCTGGAAAAACTTCCCCGAAAAAACCAGGTTGACCTATGCCTTTGCACTATTGTCTACGAACATACCAAAGATCTTATTTCGGAGAACTTCCAAGTACCACCATAATTCATTACAATTTACTGGCTTTATTCCGTTACGCCCATTTGGCGCTTTGTGTTCTCAATATTGGTCCGTCTCCAGGGATCCACGGAATTAGACATCCATAAAATGTTTTACTAAATCTGTTAAGCCCGAACAATTCTCAATACTATATTTATGACCAAAAACGACATATTTGCTAAAGAACGAGAAATGGTTCTACCAAATCTATTTATTTGAGCCAGATGTTGCTTTCGAAATATATTTAACTTACAGATAAAAGGGCCACTTGACGTTCACCGTGGGCTTTTGTTACAATATAAAGTGTCTCCAAAAAGAAAGCAAAAAGCTGAGAAATTATTTAAGAAAGGTAAACATCTTTCTCATTCATGCGCTCTTGAAACAAGAATTTAAGGAAAATTTTTCGTAATTTACCGGAAAATTAACATTATTTTTAATGTCATCTTCCAATTTTCATTAATATGAATTTTCAATTCCTTGCTGGTCATTATTAATAACTGTTTTTATAGGGCAAGACGTCCCGATAAATAGATACATCTAAAATTAAACATATTAGTTGCCTGTAATGAAGTTGGCCCACCCCGTACACAAAGACAAATGTAGGTCCACTGTGTTCCATCTTCTGACAGCAACCGGTAATTACGCGTTTCGGCGGCCGCGCCGCAGCATGTCGGTCCTCCTCGCCTGCGGCAAAGAGGAAGGAGCTCGGCCACATCGCGACGGCCTTGCGAGAGGAAAGTGGCCGCCTGGGGGCACGGCGTGGCAGGCCTTGGGTCCCGTTACCATCAGCATTGCACGCTATTTCTCTCTCCTCTGCCGCGCCCGTCCGCCACCGACGAGCCGGCGCGGCGTTATCTGCAGCTCAGATCATGCCTTCGAACAGCCTTTCCAATATTGCTGGTTATTTTATGTTGCTTTGTACTATGCGTAAGCTCTGCGGTTGGTGAATAGAGATGTTAAAAAATGTAGCACCGCATGTATGCCAATGTGGTCTAGTTTTGATCTTTTGTAAGCGACCGGTGGTAGAAAAGGTCACGAAACATATGAGTGTTAAAAGCAAAATAATTTGAATAGCACCTAGAATGAATCAAAATAAATGCAAACGATTGGATAAGTGGTTTGCTATAGGTATTAGTTCGTTGGAAATACGAGTATAAGTAAAAGTTTTTGTTGTCAGAAATAAGACGCAGTGACAGATTATACTTACCGACGCAGTGACCGATTCTTGATAAGAATAATCATAGTCTAACCTGTCACTTAAATAAAGTATTACTTGGACTCATTCAGGAGAGGTGGTACATTGTAATCTGCAGATCGAGGATTTATAATATGGGAAACTAAGAATTTTAAAATAAATTCATTGTTACAGGTTTAGAAGTTCCATGGATTGAGAAAAACTTGAATATGGGTCATTATTTTGGTACTCGCAAACTCAAGTGGATCTAAGACAATTAGTGTTAGTTCAAAAATAGCTTATAATATTCCTGTATTCAAAAAATACATGCCCTCCACACTACAATACAAAGTTTGCATTGGATTTAAAATTATTTGCATCCTTGTTGTGTCATAGAATCCTTCAATGTTCTCCCACTACTTGATAGTAGGGGGATATTCCTTAGGTAAGGGTTATATACGCGATTCATTTTAAGATCGTAGCGCCAAAACGGCAGTAACCTAACCTAATCTTGGGCCACTGACACTGACGTTTGAAATTGTATTCATCAAAGATTTGTTGTCGAGAAATTTAAACTAGGTAAAAAGCTTATAAAACTATTTTAATAGGGGTAAGTAGCGATATAAAATTAAAATAGATTTCAATATTTTTCGAGCGTTCAATCTGAAAATGAAACTTAACCTCAAAATATGTCAAATTCTTTATTGGACATACGGCATACATACCTTTATGGAAATAGTCATTCTTAGAGAAAAGCAAAAGAGCCACACACTCTACTTTGCGTTCTTTAGCTTCTTTATCCATACTTGTCTCGTGTAACTCTTTAATGCCCAACTTATAGTTTCCACCATAGCTCCAGATTTTCCCGCTTTTGGAAAAGTATGAAACTGATCTCGGGGTTTTTCTTTGTCCAAGAGGAACAATGACGCTCACAACAATAATGATTCACATCTAATCAAAGCAATTAACTAATATAACAACGGATATTTCAAAATTCACAATAGACATACATACACAAAACTGAACCAAAGGCCCATGCGTTAGTTGTGCGTGCCGCCAGTAGGTAGCGTATTGCTTAGCAAGAATCGCGTATAAAAATAATCAAATAGACAAAAGATTAATTACAAGTACTTCAAGGCTACAAACAACATACGGGTAAGGAAATAATGAATAATTGCTTTTGACAAACCAAACAAAAATTGGTTTCTTTTGTGATAGCAGTAATGTTAACATAATCGACCAACTGAACGATCTGGTTATCGTTTAGTTGAAAAGTTTGGACAAATTGGCTTGCAGATAAGTCAATATTTATGCATCGTTGGGGTTGCCCGATCAGAAATCAACATAGCTGCTGTAGGACAAAATATAACAGATGATCCAAAGCTCTCTAATCCACATCGTTCTCAAGAACTTGGCCTTTCTCACTCGACTACTTGGAGAATTTGGCATCAAGATCTACATCTCAAGTCTTATAAAGTTCAAATCCGATCCGTTCAAAGTTGAATGCCGCATTTTTGGCTTAATGGTTTTGTAAACAATCACAGCTGTAGGATTTGGGCTGATGAAAATTTCGTCAAGTGATTCACGAATCGCCTTTTTATCCTGAGGAGGTTACGGTTTGATGGGGGTTTTGGGCTCAAGCGTGATTGGACCCTATTTTTTCTAGGGCGATGATGAAAATTGCTAATGGTGAGCGGTACAGGAATATGCTAACAGAATATCTTTGGCCTGAATTAAGAACTGTTGACATAAACAACGTTTACTTTCAACAAGATGGTGCAACGTATCACACATGTTGTGAGACAATTGATTTATTGCAACAGTTTCATGGACGCGTTATTTCGAGAAATGGTAAAGTCAACTGGCCACCAAGATCATGCGATATCACTCCCTTGGACACCACACCCTTTTGGGGTCAGGTGAAATCTTTGGTTTACAGATATAAGCCACGAATAATTCCCGACCTTAAGCGGGACATTTAACACACCATTCGAAATATACCACGCGATATGTGTCAAGATGTAGTCGCAGATAGGGCCTGCAGAATGCATTCAATCAGAATGCATTAAACGATATTATTTTTAAAACATAATTTCAGCGATTGTTCTTCAGAATAAAATCAAGAACAAAGGATTATCATTGTGTCTCATTTGAAACTTCTGACGCCCTAATTGAAAAACCCTGTAATAAGTATAAACAACATCGGACTGCCTATCCGTAAACAAAACAAACTGTAACTCGTATTATACGTTTGTATCATTATTTTTAAGTATGTACCCGTTATTAGCTTTATTTTTAAAGCTATTACCATATTACCATTCGGAAGATAGTAAATATAACACTCATAAAACATTGTACTCAAAAAAAAAGATCAAAATTAGTGTAACCACCCTATACATAGAGATTTGGAGTATTATGTGCTACATTTTCAAGTGTATCAGATAATTGACTGTAATTAACTTATCATCAGCAATAAAAAATCAAATAATATTTCCGTAGTTTATAGCGTACTCCAGATTTAATCAACATCAGGAATTACATATTGCACTTACTGCTGCTGATAGCTGATAATATTGCATTATAAACAAACAGTAATCTATATAGTTATTAAGGTGAAATAGTAACGTAATTACGAGAACAATAAAGAAATCTATAACAACCTTCGCTGTCGTGCAAGAATATTGCCTAGTTTTTTAGATATGTATATCCATTCTCATTATTATGACATTATCAGAAATCATGTGAAACGATTAACTCCGATATAGGAAAAGGGAATAAAAAAGTTAAAAGTAATCGCTAGTCCAGTTTTGCTTATTAATCACTCGTAAAAAACAGGCTTATGTAACAACTCATAAATAAAGGTAGGTAGGAACGGAGCTATCTATGATAAATAACCTGCAGATCTACAAACAATAATGTGTTGCTATTGCTATCAATGCAGGAGTAAATCTAAATGTAATTATTAATGTTTCGAACAAGGGTATTGAAAACATGATTTCTATCAATAGATTTTAAAAGGTGTTAGATGTTCTTTTACTTTTTATTTTATTAAAAAACTTAAAACTATATAAAGGTTAGTCATGGAAAAAATAATAATAAAATTAAATAAAAAGTAAAAGAACATCTAACACCTTTCAAATATATTGATAAAAATCATGTTTTCAATACTCTTTTTTGAACATTAATAATTAATTTGAAGGAAATCCTGAAAACAACTACTCCACGGACAATGTGCCCCGACTCGCATTGCATTACTTCGGCATCTCCATAGGAGGCGCCACATCTTTCATCTTTTGATGAGCTCGTAATAAGCACGTAACCGGTCAGTGTCTAGTGGTTGGTCTCGATATATGGCTTTTGAAAATCATTAATACATTATTTCCTGCCATACCGATCAGAATGCCGTCAGTACGCTACTTTTAATGGATTCAAATCTAGTTTGTATACGGCGTCATCTGGGGTACCACAGGGATCGAATCTTGGTTTGTTGCTATTTTCCTTATTTGTTGATGACCTTAACAATAGCATCCAATGCGAAAAATTACTTTTCTCAGATTTAAAGTTGTACTATATATAAGTATGTGTAGTACCTATGTATAAGTTGTATATTAATTCTATAAGTTTAATACTATGAGTATTAATATACAAATAAGTCCTCGCTCGTATACTATTATTTATTATTAAACTTGGTAGTTTGAATAATATATCCAAATGCAAAACGCATGTTTTACTCACTTGGACGTACTATATTATGATTATGAAATTAATTAGCATGAGTTGGGTTCTACAGATCCTTTAAAGGATATTGGGGTACACTTTGATAGTAACTTGAGCATTACTCTTCACATGAGTAATATAATATCCTCATCAATGAAACTATTAGATTTCATTCATAGATAGTCCTGATTTTCACGATTTACAGGTTTTAAATATTTTATGTTTTGTTTATGGTAGATATAAACATGAACATTGCTCACTTGTTTGGAGTCCCACGAATCGAGCTAATCTTACATTTTATCGCCTATTTAATCCAGAAATAATATTTTAGTGAAGTCTCCAGCTAGCAAAATGTGCAGCAATTATAATTTATAATGTATGTAATATTGTAACTATTACCATATATTTTGCTGAAAGTGTTAACAACTTCATTTAATACAACTAGAGATTACTTCATACGACAAATTTATTAATAATGGATTAAGACACTGGCTCTTTATTATCTTTGTCAATATTATACTTACTTATACTTGCTTTCCACTTTTTTATGTAGGTATTACTACAAGTAATTGTCCTTTAATTGGTATTTTTAATCGTTGGGTTTTATTATTCTTTTTATTATTATAGCTCAGCAACGTGTTTTTGCCTTAATTTCCAACTTCCCAGCTTTCCAAAACTGCACGCCACTAATTAGGCACAAGCAAGGATTTCCAGTCTACCAGTTTAAATAAGAAATATTTATCTAACTGTGTATATAGCCGAATGTAGAATAGTTCATGCAAATTAATACATCTATGGAACACATAATCCACTGTTATAAACCGGTTGGATAATTATAGGTTGCATATACTACAATTAATAATTGCAAGGCGGTGATTTAAATATGTATATTCTTCTAACGGTATTATCTTCTGTGATTCATACATGAATGTTTATAGAACGGTTTAACAAGACGCATAGTAGGTAGAATTGAAACTTTTGGACTTTTATATTTATTTATAACTGGTTCACATTTATTTAATTTATTAACCAAATTAAACTAATAGGGAAATTTAAATTGCATTTTCTTTCCATACCTGTAACCTAGGTATGCAAATAAGGCCCAGTTAAGAGCTATTTGCTAGTAAGTTTCCTACCTTTATCTTTAGTGTGTTGATATCTAAAATACCCAAGGAATACGTGATGTTTTAATAAACGTTTATTCAATGAGGTTACCGTTTAAACTTCGTTATCGTTTATTTTATAAACGTCTATGAGATACGTTTCTTTACAAAACGTTATTTATACGTACATGATAAATTACTTTCTCCAAATTCCTAAGAAATATTTGAAAAGAAAATTAATCGAACGTTGCACTAGAAACAAAATAAGATTTGTATGTTTCCTGTTATATTCCAAATTGTGGTAAACGATTTTTAAACATGCGTATTATAAATATTTAATCGCCACCAGTTTTTTATAGGTAGGTATACCATAAACGACTATTTCAGGAGTATATAAAACTAGCAGAGAGAACTTGGAAAATACTTAATATAATATGAAAAATTTCATATAATATACTAAATGTATACGTTTATTGCGCGGACATTCGAACGTATATACCCTAGTCGAATAGACGAAATTTAAACGTTTAGTAAACCATTCTGTGTTGCTTGGGTAATACTGATAATAGTTATAAAAAAGAAAAATATATAATAGCAATGGCTAGTTATTTCAGTTATATATATATTAAAGTTATTTCAGAATATATTTGTACTATTCCAATACTGGGAGGCTTTAGGGCACAGAATAGACGTCAAAACATACGACAATGATCCAAAATTAATGTGATTTTTCATATTTTTCCTTAATTGAACATATTCATATGATACAAATCTGATCAGTACTTTTCGTCTAATTTTGAAAAATGCAAATATCCAATATGGCGGATATAAGAAATATCAAAGCTAAGTAGGCAATCGCAAAGCTAAAAATTTCAAATGCCTATTTTCTGTCTTCTCTCTATTCTACTCGCGAGACGAATTTTTAACAATGTATCTAACCCAGGATCATTCCTGGGTATATAAATATGCAACTTTTTCCTCATTTCACCCAGCCTCTGTATCTAATAGTTTCTAATATAATATAATAATAATAATAATAATAATAATATCTCTACCCCTCATTCTAATCACAAGGATTAGCCCGAAAGTCTGAGACTTGTGTGGGAGAGGGGCGGCATTTCGCTGGCCGCATTTGCGCCTCAGGAACGACTTACGTTGATAGGCCCTAACGACCATTCAGTGCTGGAATGAGGGAAACCTGGAAAACCGCATTAGTTAGGGGGACAAGTTAAACATCAACTGATTTTAATCTCTCACATTAACACCAAGTTGACATTCGTCCCATCCTAGGCCATCCGCCAGGATAGTTGCCAAGCTATCCCTGCGCATAAGCCTTGATCTACGAGTAAACAATTTAATGAAAAATTGTTTGGTGGAATGGGGATTAGAACCCACGACCTCTGGGTTGAGCGATCGAGACGCTAAGCCTAAGCCCTGAGCCACCAGCCCGATGGCCGTGTACTTTAGTTTGAACTGGATATATTGGATTTATTAATAGGTATACCTAAAAAAATACACAGCACAGTTGTAACATATACGTCTACATAATGATACGCCCATGTGTGTCAGTACCAAGTTAATACCGACTCCACCCATGCTGGTTGTTCATCTGTCACCGTAACAACGTCCTCCCTGTCAGGGTTAACTAGATCGAATTAGGCGAGAGTGGCATTCAGATGTTCTGTTTTGCATAAGCAAACTCACGTAAGCTGTTCTCCTGCGCCTACTTAGTCATTTTTATTCTATATTTTATTCTATTCATATCTAATAATTATTATTGATTTGCCATGGTGTAATTTACATTTTAGTGTCAGACTTGGTCTGTTTATGCATACATATTTTTTATAAAGGTTCCATTGGTGCAGGGTATACTTTTGTCAACAATTAGAGCGCAGAAGAGAAATTATCAGTTGCTCAGTCAATTTAATGACATACATTTATTTTTAGAGGCATGAATGACAGTTATTTTAATAGTAGGTATATAGTAGTAGTTAACATGGACTTGTATGTTTTTGTAAAACCTGAACAAATGGAGAATCTGTAGCCATTCTACAATCATTAAAATAAATTACATACGTATTTTAGTCTGGTTTAAACACTTACCTATGTCTACTGAGATAATTAGTTCTCCCAGGAAAAATAATTTTCTACGGCTCATTAATTAATGTTTTCTTCGGCTTCTTCCGTTATGAGAAAGCATCTGGTTGCAATTAAATTTTACACAATTATTTTATTCTAAAATAAATCCAAAAGTTGGAAAATACGTTTGTATTTTGTATTTTGTAGTTGGTATGCAGCTATGTACAGGGTGGGCCGTATAAGAGTGCGTATCCCCTGGGATTATGGGACTATTTTACTTTTGAATTTAGAGTGCCTTGACCATCCCTGATTACTAATGGGCCATAACAACCATTAAAAATAGAGTTGGCGTCAAAAACATTCAGTTTATCTACTTACAGGGCATTAAAATTCCTCAAAGTGGTGGAACTGAAACTAGTTTTTTTTTTCAAATAGTACCATAATGGTATTAAGGTACCATAAAAATTACAATAGTTAACAAACAATCTACCCATATGCTTATTGTATCTGTGGGACCAACCAAACTGAAATTATAGTTGAGAGAAAGCACTCTAAATTCAAAAGTAAAATGAAGTCCAAAAAGTAATATGACAGCTGAAATGTCACTTACGTAATATCGTTGGATTCAGAAAATGACGTAGATACCAAAAATGTAATAACATACAGGGTATTCCATATGAAAATCGGGAGTTGATATTACTTCCGGTCAAAAAGTGGCTTTTAATAAGTATTTCCACCATGCCAACTTTGAAAATTGTACCTAAAAACATAAGGGAGGAAAGAAGGGTATGAATCCATGAATCTGTGTTATGTATACAGGGTGTTCACCTAGTGCGCGTAAGTCCAATATCTGGGTTAATAAAAGAGATAACTTAACTTTTTTTTAAACAGGGTTGTCTAATATCCCGAGCTGCACAAAATGAAAATATATTTACATATTCAGGGTGTTCAGTTTTTCCTGGACAGGTACTAACTTCATTTTTTTAAATGGAAACCTATATTTTTTATGGCATTATCGAATTCTACGTAAAAAATTAGTGGGACTTTGTGCATAACACTGCTATTGAAATATTGATAGTTTTCGAGATATTTGACTTTTAATTTTTTTTTCTTATGTTTCGTCACTTCTAATAGTTGACATAATTATGGTTGTATGACAGCTAGAAATTATTTTTTTTTCAGAAACTGTAGAGTGAAGATGGCTCTTTCGAAAAACGTATCAAAAGTTGACCTGCGATATACAGGGGGCAACAGAAATCGTGCCAAACCTGATGGTTTAAAATTTAAAAAATCTCGACTTTTTCAAATGGAACACCCTGTGTTTTATGATTTCATTAGATGCCTTTCTGTAGACTCTACAATTTTATAATAGCTTTCCCTATACCTAAGTTGCGTAGTTTTTGCAAAAAACCCACTTTTATGAAAAATACCCGATTTGCGCACGTTCCTTTCTAGGGAAAAACGCAGTGAGCGTCTGTCACGCAATAAAATTTGTGACAATCAGTTTACATGTCATTTCTTCTTTTACTGAATATTCACGTACCTACGAGTTTAGAGTAAGTACTAAGCGTGCATACAATGAACTATTCAAAAGAAGAATTAGTGAAAATGGTTTATGCCTTAGGAGAAGCTCATGGAAATTGTTTGCTAGCAGCACGTATTTACAAAGCAAATAATCCAGATTTACAGAGATTTCCACGTGCTGACTGTTTTGAAAATGTGAAAGAAAGATTTGAAAGAACAGCAAATGCGAATTATGAGAAAACTACCAGGAGACATGACGGTAACAATGACGATATTCAGTTTAATGTTGTGGCGTCTGCTGTTGAAAATCCAAATATTAGTGTCAGGAAAATCAGTAATAATCTTGGAGTTTCCAAAAGCTTGACAAACAAGATACTGAAGAAGAATAATTTTCATCCGTATCATATTAAAAACCATCAAGCACTGTTACCTCAAGATCACCTAACCCACGTATATCCAAATAAGTGGTTAGGTCGTGGTGGTCCAGTTCCTTGGCCTGCACGTTCGCCTGATTTAAATATTCTGGACGTTTTCTTGTGGGGTTATATCAAGGAGCGAGTATACGAAGTACCACCAACGGATATGCAAGACTTGAAAGAAAAGATCCAAAATGGGTTTCTAACCATAACGCCCGAAATGTTAAGAAATGTTCACATTCATTTTCGTTGTAGATTAATGCTTTGTGTTAAAAACAACGGTGGACATTTTGAGCATTTACTTTAGGTTAGCTTGCTTGTATGAGTATTGCGTATTCTTTTTTCAATACTCTATGTATATTCATCCATTTCACTAATAATTTTTCTAACTACGGTAACACCGTTTGGTTTTCAATATGATACGTATGAAACTTCTTCTTCAATATCTTATTTGTCGAGCTTTTGAAAACTCCAAGATTTCTACTGATTTTCTGATACTAATATTTTTGGATTTTCAACAGCAGAAACCACAACATTAAACTAAATATTATCGTTGTTACTCCCATGTCTCATGGTAGTTTTCTCATAATTCTCATTTGCTGTTCTTTTAAATCTTTCTTTCACATTTTCAAAACAGTCAGCACGTGGGAATCTCTATAAATACGTGCTGCTAGCAAATAATTCCCATGAACTTCTTCTAAAGCATACGCCAGTTTTGCTAATTCTTAATTACATGTAGAGCTTTTATGATTTTTTACTTTTATTTACAAATAAATGGTAACTTTCCATAAAGACTTGTTTATTAAACTGAAATTATCTAAATTTTTCAGTTATTTTTATTTTAAGAAGTGTAAACTAATACATTTTATAAAAATAAATAGCCTTACAATATTTTTTCCGTCAAAGGAGTGCGCAAATCGGGTATTTTTCATAAAAGGGGTTTTTTGCAAAAACTACGCAACTTAGGTATAGGGAAAGCTATTATAAAATTGTAGAGTCTACAGAAAGGCATCTAATGAAATCATAAAACACAGGGTGTTCCATTTGAAAAAGTCGAGATTTTTTAAATTTTAAACCATCAGGTTTGGCACGATTTCTGTTGCCCCCTGTATATCGCAGGTCAACTTTTGATACGTTTTTCGAAAGAGCCATCTTCACTCTACAGTTTCTGAAAAAAAAATAATTTCTAGCTGTCATACAACCATAATTATGTCAACTATTAGAAGTGACGAAACATAAGAAAAAAAAATTAAAAGTCAAATATCTCGAAAACTATCAATATTTCAATAGCAGTGTTATGCACAAAGTCCCACTAATTTTTTACGTAGAATTCGATAATGCCATAAAAAATATAGGTTTCCATTTAAAAAAATGAAGTTGGTACCTGTCCAGGAAAAACTGAACACCCTGAATATGTAAATATATTTTCATTTTGTGCAGCTCGGGATATTATTTATTTATTTTTATTTATTTTATTTATTTATTTTAGTTTCACATATTAGACAACCCTGTTGAAAAAAAAATTAAGTTATCTCTTTTATTAACCCAGATATTGGACTTACGCGCACTAGGTGGACACCCTGTATATGTATGTATTTCTAAAGAGTGTGAACTTTCGGACGCAATTTCAGGATGATGTCTCTTGGCAAGATCGAAATTCATTTCATAAAATCCTTAAAAAGGACAAAATTGAAATGAGTCCAAAGGATATTATTGATACCTACTTTGAAACTTTCAAAGTATTGATATTCAAGACTGGAAGTATGAAAGTAACGATTTTTAATATCGATAACAAAATTTATTAGTATTTATAAAGAACGGTATCGAAATGTTTGATATCGGTGAGTTAGTAAAGGTAATACAGGTTAGTGAGGTTAAATACCTCCACAAACATGTACAAACTTAACATTATTAGTTAATAATAATACCATTAAATTATCCAAACCTACTATCTGTTTCTATTTCTATCCCATTATATAAATTATTTAAATTACGGCATTATCTACTTTCTTTGGCACCGAAAAAGTTAGTATCGATACTTTGCAATATAGTATCGAAGATATGGTTACCTCCTATTGGTTTTATCACAGCTATATCCTAATAATTGTATTTCGAAACTCGATATTGTTTTCTTCCTTACTCGATATTGTTTTCTTCCTCACTACTTAAGTACGGATTGCAGAAAAATCTGCAGAGGAAAATTACATTCTTACAATAGTTCTAAAACTGATCCACGATTAGAATAATACAATTTTTAGAGTAATTTCTTGACGGACTATAACCATAGTTTTAGAAATTTCTAGAAAAATCTCGAACGCCTCAATTTCAATTTTAATAGAACGTCTTTTGTCATATTAATCTTCTTTGTCACCCTTGTTGATTTGTCACCCTTCACTTTCTTTTAATCAGACTCCAATGCTTACCCGTCCATTTACAGTTGAATCTTCGACTTTCAACGGACCAAATTTAATAAGTTTGATACATTTTTAAAATGAAACAACAATATAATATGTGGTTTAACTCGCGTTTACATATAGAGTGTATTATGAAAATTTTTCGGTTTTAACAAAAATAAGACTAAATTAATACATCAAGGAGTGCTAAATAAGCCAATAGGTATAACTTTCAAATGCAAAGTAACATAAAAACCTGTTGAATTTAATGTCATGCATCATAATAAGATTTTACTGCACTGGATGCAGAAAAAAAAACGAAACAGATACGTATTGTTCTAAAGTGGCAATGAAGTAGGTACTTTTCGTTATTACCTTGCATCTAATTACTAGAAACTGGTTCAAGAGTTGTGCCATGCCGGATGTATGGGATATATTATGTGGGTACGTAGGTATTGTTATAAGACCACTATATTTTGAAATATAGTATTCATAGAACATGGAGGTAGCACTGAAACCAAAACAAAAGCAAGCTCATTAAGGACATAATCTGCTTAATTCGATTTAAGCCTCTTAATAAAACAGTGTGTTGTTGAGCAACTACCATGTTGTTGTTTAGATCTAAACTTTAAAATATGCTTATTATAATGACTCATGTTTCCAATAGGAAAACTATCTTCATTATCAAATACAGGAGTAACTTTTTATAGATTGGTGCATTTTAAATTAGAAATTATATAGGTGGTATAAATAATATATTATTGTTAAATTGGAATAAATATTTAGATTTTCATTTGGAGACCCAAAAATAAGATGATAAGAAACAAGTAAATATAGCAATCAGTAAATGCTAACAAATAAACAATAGAATGATAACTAAGCAAACGATAATATAAACAACTGCTAAATAATCGATAAATATACTCAAAAACTTAGCACGCAAAATAACTTCAATGTCAAACTAGCGTGTCTAAAATAAATGTCAAATGAATAATTCTCGATGACAGTTTGTAAATAAAAGAACCAATTGTAGGTACCTACTTAGATTTGAAGTAGGAACAACTTGATTTTTACTTACCAAATACGCCTACGTAGAGAATTGATACCCACACCTACATTTCAAATTTCAAAATGATAGAGAGCCAACACATTCCCCCGATTTAGCACCTACAGATACATTTCTTTGAGAATTCAAACCTTTAAGATTAGATTACATTAACATTATGTACATACGACTACGTGGAGAATTACTGATACATCTACATTTCAAATATTAAAAAGGTTAAAAAAGGCTTAGATTACATTATATTAACATTCTTCTGTTAAATCATTTAAATATTTAGGGGTAACGGTGCTCTTTTCACTCTCCAAATGAGACAGAAATTCTTGTAACTCGGAAACTGATGTGAAGAGAATTGATATTTTTCAAATGATGTGCGATTCGGTCTACTAAGCTAATTAAAAAAAATATCACAGATTTCGCAATTCCATTAAGCGAGTACGGTATTATAACTGAACAGTCCCCACTACTCTTCCCGCTGCTCGCCGTCGAGCGCTGCGCAATCTATCTATAAGGGCACCAGTATTCGCGTTATATGCCTGAGCCCGTCATAATAGTTCACTCGCATAAACGAGTGTGCTTTTTAAAAATTTGATAATTCTAAAACGGTTACAGAGATCAACCCACACTTTATTTTAAAAACTTTTTCAATATATTTCCCAAATACCTACAACAAGCGCATCCAAATACCTAGTATTGATTGTCAAATGACAATCAATACTAGGTATATGGATGCGGTATATGAATGTCTGCCCAACCACATTTGATTGTTTGCCCAAGTTTGCTGCAGGTTGTTTGAGACGGAAGTGAAAGGAGAAGTAAAATGCATAGACATTTTTAGATTGATCGACTGGGCCTGAGGTAGCGGTAGAGCTAACAGTTTTTGTAGTTTATACAAATTTGTCAATTCTTATATGCTAACATTTTACTTTCTGCGTGTGCACAAAATTTTTGACTTATATGAGCAGATACTGTCACTGTCTATTGTCAAAACTGAATTTGCATTAGTGATTTGTGAGCAATTTTGTCTATGGACAAAAAAGACTATTAGAAATTTACTAATATAACTTATCTATTATATTACATATGTCACATTCAAATACCGTTGGACGATGTGATGCGCATGTGCAGAAATACTGGTTTGCTGCGACCTGATTGGTTGGCCGTTGGATATCCGGTAGCGATCCAAACTAAAGACGGTATGAAATTTTGCGGCCAACCGTTGCCGTAATTAATTTATAAATCCTTCCATGTATTTTTATTTATAGGTATTAAAATAAATAATAACCTAAGAGATGCATTATTAGTATTATCCAAATATTATGATCAAATGATGTTTTAATTTTCCTCGTTAACTATAACTTATGGGTATAAACGAAATGGGTAGGTATTAAAGAAACAAATCATAGTAAAGGCATTTAATATTTTACATCAAACTTTCAGTAACATATTCAACAAAATCATGATACACCAGTATATTTATTTTTACGCCACACCTGACATCGTAGCGTTTCCTCCAATACTCTCATGCATTTGTTCACATTATTCTGCCACCCGTTCGTTAGCTGGACAGATTGTAACACTATAAGGAATAAAAAAAGTTCTTGAGAACACTAGTCGGAGTTTTATTAATACATTTTAAGCCAATTGACTACAATTATCTTGACATATTATCATATGATAGTTTTAGTTCGTTATTCGATGTCACTTTGTACACTTGCATAATTGATCGATTAACCACCTTTCCCTTCTTCTCAAATTTACTTTCATTTAAGTATTATAGGTCATTTAGAGTTGCAATATTACTTTCAGTATTATATTTGGTCCTTAATTTATGTCCATATAATAGTTTTAACTGAATTTATTGGATTTTACATAATTTTCATTGATATTAGTATTGACTGATCCGATTTATGCGCTTGCGGATATTCTCCGACTCGATGTTTTCTCCTATTTTTCCTTCATTATTAAATAACCAAGTGCGCTTGTTAACTTTTTTTGATATAACGGTGTAACGCAACATCTACGTACCCGCTTTCAGGTGATATGAATAATATTGCGAGTAATTATATACCGCAAGGTCAACTACGACAGATTTATGCTCGCACAAAGGACAGACGACCTATCCATCCAGCTTATTACTCATGTAAATCGTAACACCATTAATGTTTTACTTTCATTTTATGTTTGTTCCTTTGGTTGCGGTAGCAGAGTTAACTGACATTAATTGTGTAAGAGACACAATTTGAAACCAATACTATATTAGCGAAATTAACTAACAACTACACGCCCTACTTATTTTCATTTAAAACATACGATATCTCAAAATTTTATCGATATATACTTATTTGAAGATGCCGAAAAAGGCTACTCCACGGCCAATATGCCCCGTCTGGCGTTGCATTACATCAACATCTCCATGGAGACATATTATTAAACAATATTTAGACAATTACATTAGACAATTGTCAGACAGGTAGTAGAAAAGACCCAAAAGAGGGCACTACGGTGTATTTCACTGTATCTCGCCACTACAAACATTTTATCGATATCTCTAAAAGAAATGCTTAATTATTTTTCTGACTCGATCATTAAAATCAGTACTAAGTACTGATCTTACCTACTATGCTAATTATGATAGTTGTATGATAGTAGTATGCAAACTAATGTTTAGGGTCACTTTATGTTGAATTATTTGACTTTAATTACTTTACTACTAGTTACTACTTTATTACAGGTTTCGTCAGTAGAACAAACATTCTTCTAAAGTTCCTACTTTGCTCTATAATTAAAACTTATTTCATTATAATATTATAAGGTAATCATTGGTCGCGTTCATCAGGACATAGTGATACCGATCACCAAACAACTGTTCTGATTGGTTACTTTGAATCTGATAACCAATCAGAACAGTTATTTAATGGACGCTCGTGTATCGCTATATTCTGATGAACGAGACCATTATATCCTCCTGATGTTTTAACATCAAGGAGTAACAAAATGTAAATATAGGGCGTGGATCATTTTGGTGATGCATGTGTTGTATCTTGGAAACTATAAGAGATAGGAAAATGGTTAAATAGAAAAGTTTTAGACGGTTCTGTTGCTAATTTAATGGCGCATGCAGGTCCTAGCTCTTCAGGTTTTTAAGTCAGTTTGAAAAAAATGTAAATGTGGTATTTTCAAAAGTCGTCAGTAACTTTTTCATTTAGAGGATTTTTTTTTAAATCTGAACACACTTTTTCACAGCAAGTTTTTCGAGGAATTTCAATGCATATTTAGATTTTCGTTGCGACGTTTCGATGGGAAAAACCATAATCAGCGTTCTTTTATCTTTAGAAAGTTTGTTCATATTTTAAAAAAATCCTCTAAATAAAAAAATTACAGACGATTTTGGAAAACGGCAAATTAACTTTTTTTCAAACTTGAAGCATACAACGGATTTACAACACGTACAAGCTTTAAATCGTGAAGATTATCCACATCGATTAGCTTTTTGCCAATGGTTTTTGGGCCACAACTTAATAGAACCTCACTTCGGGATGTTCTATTAAGGGTTGTATTGTTTTCTGATGAAGCATGTTTCACGCGCGATAATTATTTAATTGGTAGAAACAGCCACATTTGGAATGATAAAAATCCTCACGGTGTGGTCTCTAGAAGACACCAGAAACAATTTTCTTTAAACATGCTGGTATTGTTGGAAAGAATCTAATAGTTTACTTGCTGCCTGCTCGTTTGAACGCAGATATTTATCTAAATTTTCTGCAAAATGTTTTGCCTCTAGTCATGGCCTGCAAGAATAATGGCCAGTTATACACATGTAGGATATTCCATAGGGTTTACACATTTACAGAATATTCCATAGGGTCCCCGGATCAATTTTTGTATTGAAGAAAATGGTCAACATTTTGAACACTTATTGTAAACCATCATTTATTTATCAATGAAACAACACGAACAAAAAATGATTTATTAATGTCCTGAACATTTTTGTGAATGGCCTATTAATTACTTATTTGTCGCTGAAATAAACAGAAAAATCCAGTCTTCCTTGTTTCTGCCAAAACGGCTCATTTGCGAGCATATATTTATTAAACAAAAAAGGTTTATTTTCATATCCCCTACCACCCCTTAAAGTTTGTCGATGTGTTTTTGGGACACCCTGTATAGCTTCTATGCATTATTAGTGTTCAAATTCTAATGTATTGGATTGTATTTTAGTATTTTGTATGAGTAAATTGGTATCAAAGAAAATAAATTGATTATATTATTAAAAGGATGGATAGATCATACGGTCGCAGAAGCTACGCCACTAGATGAGGCTTCTGTTCTCCTTGAAATGCCCTTGAGACTTAAGACGTCCTCACAATAGCGCAGTAGACCGTAGTAGGGTTACTGAATAAACAAGCTAATCGTTCCCTCATATCGAAGCCAACTCTGGTAGCTAGTTTTTCTTTGATTTTGGTTGAAAGTGTTTAATGTCTAAATAATAACATTAAATTTTTAATTCACATTGATAATCAAAACCTTGTTGGATAAACGAAAAATGAATATCAGAAATGGTTTCAGTAGGGCGGGTCGTTCAGCTCTTAATATTTAGTAGCTTTAGCTTAGAGGCGTATTATAGCAATATGACTCATGTCGTCTAATTTCGACTGGGTTCAATCCTCTAATAAGGCCCTAACATTGACTGTGGACTTTTAATAATTGGTAACGGCTTACAGCCGTTGCCTTTGATTTGCAGTGTAATGTTTTTATGGTTATAACATTATTTAACTAAGTACTCTCATTTATTTTAAAAAAATCACGCCCTAACACATCTTCATTTTTCAAATTGTTTCTGCAAAAGACAATACCTTACTACTAAAATACTACTTACTAAAATAACGGTAGCTACTTCCTTCCTGTAGTATTTAAACGACTACTGATTGTTATTTCTTTGGCAGTTCTTAAAATGTTTTACCATTAAAACAGTCCGTTTTTGATTTGTTAGAAAAAAGTGTGTATTAAAATATAACTGTAGAATGTACATCATACTATGCTAAAATAAAATTTAACAGTTCGTGCATATCATAGCAGTAAATCAGAAAACTAATAAAACCCTGTAAACTTACTTCAAGGACATTCTATAATAAATAATTCTAAAACAATGCACAGTTAACCTTTGATATATAAAACCAACCATGAACTTGCTCCGTCTAATTGAGAGCGAAATTCTAAAATCGTTTGGAAGACTTGACATTCGAAATCAAATGCAGAGACGTTAATAAAATAAAGCTGTGAAAGTATCTGATTTGTATAAAAACTAAACAAGAGAGCCTTGCAACACAACCAACTTAACCTCGCATTGTGCCTTCTTAGAACTAATTAATAATATATGGTTTACGGAAAGTAGTAATTTGTAACGTATACTCAAGCGTCTCTCCTTCGGTGTTATAAATATACAGAGGATATACAGGGTTGCCTTGAAAATGCGTAATTATAAGCAATATCAGATATAAATAAAAAAGTATGTACAATATTAATGAAAATGTCTTTGTAGCTTATTACAGTAAAGTATTTGTTTTTATTTAGAATGTTTATACAATGTTTGAAAATTCGAAAATCCGTAAGACAGTGAAGCCAACATAATTTCAGTTTGGATAATAACACCAGTAGCTACATTCACTTGTAAAAAACTATATCCTGAAGTCAAGGAGTTACTCTGATAAGATATTATAGCTGACATGTATCCTGTTACAACTTCAGAAGGGTTTTCGACTGCATGGTAAAAATGTTGGTATTTCGAAAGGAGGTGTCCAAAGAAGAAATTTCGTAATATCATTTTTGAAATTCCCTAGAATGCGTCTTACAGTATGTCTTGATGGTTTCTGTTTATGGGGATATAGATCAGCAAATGTATCGCAAGTTCTTGTTATAACTTTGTCATATTGTCCATAAATTACAAATATATTTAAATAATCTTCGTAAGTATAATTTAATAGTAATGGCGTCTTTTTTGTGGGCACAAACAATACTGACGAAGCTTCTGACAACAAATTAATTTGATACTCAAGAATAAATTGTTTTATTTTTTCACAGTCTACTTGGTAAAATGAAATATTGTTTTTACACGTTTGTATAAAAAAAATTCGCTGAAACTGGAAAACCTTAAAAAATAGGTACATACAAATTTATACCATTCTATTCAGAATTAATTCTTCTTTTGACCGTAGAATAATACCTATACTGGGTGTCCCATTTGAAAATATCAAGTTTTGTAATTTGTTAAATTGGTAAATTGACATAAATTTTGAGGGCCCTGTATGTTCATCAGACATTATGCAATAATTTTCAGATGTAGCAATGCCTATACAATTACTGTTGCAAATATTGTAATTAAAGGTCTTCCACTATTCAAGATTCAACATTTTTAATATCTTTTTAATACACTTTTTTCTTAAAACTGGAGAGGTCGCGAAAATAACTGAATTTAGGTCTCTGACCTCTAAACTTACACAATACTTTACACAAAGTTGACATAAAATTGAACGCAGTATCAAAAACTGCAAAAATATACAGGGTGTTCCATTTAAAATAAGCAAGTTGGTGTCGACTTCCACCATAAATAAGTTACAGACATTAAATACGTTATACTCGAAAAGCCCCCGTGCCAAATTATCGACCTTCAAACTGTCTGATCATGATTAAACTGATGATGAAACTTGTATAGCAACACAAAATCATCCTTCGAGGTATAAAAAGATATAAAATATAGTCATATGTTCATTACATGACAATTAGTAGGTAGGAAGCATTTGATTTAAAATCTGCTACCCAAATCTCCCCTACAACACATTTTAAATATAGTGTACAATACACGAGGTCATTAATGCAGATAGCTTTGACTTTGCATCCAAGGTGTGGTTCTTGAAACAAATTTTTAGCTTCTCAAGTTTAACCATTATAATACGCCTGTTTTAGAAAATGTTTTGTTTCCGTAAGTTAGAGATTTATGAAAATATAATGTGTACCGATTGAGCTAATGTATCGGGAATATCACTATTGAATTGTATCAAATAATACCCTTCAAAGTTATATACGAAATGGTGCTTAAAGAAAAAATGAACTAGAAAAATATACAGGGTTATTCACTATACTTTGACCCCCCCCCCTGTAAACTTTTTTGTTTACAGAATGGGCCTTTTCCACTAAATTGAAATTTACTATTTTATTAATATCAAACGTTATACTGGTACATAAGTAAAGGTAGAATCAACCCAATTTATTAAAGAATTGTAATTAAGCGAAGTTATCCAAGTACAAAGTCACCGGTCTTCACGAATCATTTCAAACTGCGCGGTTCGCTGACATCACACTCCTGTAGCCAATAAAATGTAGACAAGTTAAAGAACGGCTCCACGTTGCCACATATAATTTTACTTTTTTCTTGGAAACGATTAAATTTACATTATGGTAATTTTGAAATGAAAATATTATCTATTTTTAGGTGAAATGGTAATTTTTCAAATGAAAATATGTATTTTTAGGTGAAATATTCTCCATAAATTATTACTAAAGCAAATCAAAATGATTATTTTACAATTTATAACTTCAGCAAAATAATTTTTAAATATTTTTCGGTAAATGTGACAACACTGCACAATCTATGCTAGAATCAACTAAATGATGATTTGATAACTTAGGTTATAAAAACTAACCTTCTTATATTAACATTGCGCACTTCAGCACTTAGAAAGTTTATATTTATGATGTAGAAATCGTTAACCATTTCACTGTCAACTCTTGGAAGGTTGTCTGAATTAGCCTTAAGATATCCCTCTTCAATTTTATTCATTTTAAATTAAATTAATCAAAACACAAAACGAAAGTTAGGTTAAACACAATTCACTTCACAGAACACAAAATGCAGAGCAGCCAACAGACAACAACGAACTGGAGTATGTCGTCATGGCGCGTTTTTTAAAATATATGGTAATTTTAACAATTTTTTCAAAATATATCTGCGAAGAAAAAAATAAAAAAAAATACTTTTCAGGCATAACTAAGTATATATTTTATAATAAGCAAATAAAAAAAAGATGTGGAAAAGGCCCATTATAAAAAAAATGTGAAGTATAAAAGTTCTACGATTTTTTATGAAGTTTTCGAAAATGATAGCAGAAAAACAAATGAAGTCCAAACAAAATGGCGGCGGATGTTAACTATGTTAATTTAAATGGAACACCCTGTATATTTTTGCGTATTTGGATAGAAAGTTGTCTCACTAATACAGTAATATAGAATTGATGGGTCTATCTTTAATAATAACGGAGATATGACCAAAAAAGTGCGCCGTAAGAGCTATGTGTTGGAGAAAGACTTTTCCTAGCAACGAATCGACATTCTCTTTCTAGCACATCGCTCTTATGGCGCACTTTTTTGGTTATATCTCCGTTATTATTAAAGATAGACCCATCAATATCTATATTACTGTATTCGTGAGACAACGTTCCATCCTAATATGCAAAAATATACAGGGTGTTCCATTTAAATAAACACAGTTAACGTCCGCTGTCATTTTGTTTAGGCTTCATTTGTTTTTCTCCTGTCATTATTGAAAACTTCGAATAAATCGTGCAACTTTTATATTTCACATTTTTTTATAATTCTATAAACAAAAAAGTTAACAGGGGCGGCAAAACATAGTGAATCACCCTGTACGTAAGAATTTTCTTTTCGATTGGCGAAGCCCATTTCTTGCCTAGCAAATAAACGGTGAAGAAGATAACAATGAATTTATCATTATGTCCGGTTGAGATGCAGATAGTAGTTTAGTAGGATACAGTAATTGAGTCAAGTTATTTTATTGTTCAAACCATTCAAGTATGTTGTTGTTGAGTTTGTTGATCTATGACGAGTGAAAACGATTGTTTACACGCATCCATTATTAAAGTGTAGTCGAATAGTGGAAGTCGAGTAAACACCTTATGCAAATACTGTTTTGTTTAAATAAATAGGTAGTTAACTAAATATAATAAATATAGTTATAAATC
The DNA here is from genome assembly GCA_963924545.1 of Pogonocherus hispidulus. Lineage (NCBI taxonomy): Eukaryota > Metazoa > Arthropoda > Insecta > Coleoptera > Cerambycidae > Pogonocherus > Pogonocherus hispidulus. The sequence goes on along the minus strand of OZ004698.1, from coordinate 40,553,458 downwards.
AAGGAGAAAGTCCAAGCAAATTCGGTCAATTTTCAACATATTCAATGGTTCAATTTATTCACCATAACTGATGTGTTATTTATGTAAAATTGCAATAAATATTACATGAATAGATTCATGTAATATCTATTGACGTTTTAGAGTTACCTATTAAGAAAAATTCTTAAAAAAATTGTATTTTCAACGCCCTGCGTTATACGGTCTAGGTTTAATGAAAGTCCTACCACAAAAACTGACTCACCCAGTATAAAATTATGCCCTTAGGTTATCCTCGCAGTAAAAAATACATGTTCATTAAGTTTGCGCTCCATTGAACCTAATTACTTATTCTTTTCTATATAAAATTGTAATTTATAGTTGCCTTGTTGTAAACAAACTTTACGGAATATTCCCCTGTAGCATTTTTGAATATCATTGTGTTATTGGTGTACACACGCGTACATTGAATAAGGTGGTTACCAGATAAAGTAAATATTTAAAAGTTTATTGATATCCTAATATGGATATACTAGGAGATAAATTGCGATTGCGTTTTTTATTATGTCACGCAAATCACAACACTCAGGAACCCCTAAAAGTATTATTGTTTTATTATGTAAATACTTTTAGGCATTTTTAAGGGAACGATATGGAAGAGAGAAAGGTTAACCTGAAGTTATGTAGGTACCCCGTAGTCACAAGCAAACAAAAGCTATATAAATAGGAAAAATGACTAAATTTAGAGTATTGATCCTTTAACCTAAAATTATTATGTAACTACATTCATCGAAGTACAGAGTTCAGCTTGCCACCGCGATTTACTGTTTGTTTTATATATTTTTTGACTTGATACCTATCAAATAAACTTTGTAACTTTATCATGGAGTATGGAATTCTATTTGAATAAATGTCAGACAGATAGTAGCACAATTCAAAAGAGGGTTGTTGTTGTTAGAAGGCGACGTGGTTACCCGCAGCACTCAGGACTTTCGACCCATTGTGCCTGCAGCTCGTTGAGAGTTATTGGAAGAGACCCACGCTATGCGTATAGGCCATGGCCCATTCTGGTGGAAGCTCTCTAATGTCCTGGGGCAGGAGAAATGCTGCACCCAGATTTTTGTGTCTCTTGACCATGAGACAGGCACAGCGACAGAGGATGTGCACCTGCACATCACCCTAAAATCTGTATCTTCTAGTATCTCTTCACTAAGGCCAATAGTATTAAGGTGCTTGTTGAGATGTCCTTTTAACAGTCTTGTGACGATCCTTATGATGATATAGCGCAAGTATTGATCGAGTTGTGTTTGACCAAGGCCCTTCAATTAAGAGCTTGGATGGTCGCAGCCTAGTCCCGTTCGACCATTCATCCTCTGATCTTTTTCTGATCCAGTTTTCAATAGACCTTGTTACATAATCCAAAAGACGGTACTCCTGTGCTTCTCACCACAAAAAAATGTTTGATGGAGAGTTGTGTATTTACGATTATAAGTATTTACCAACGAGGAGTCTCAAGTCCTGTTAGGAAATAAGTATAATTAAATACATATAAGCAAATTATGAATTGCAATCACATTAAATAGACAGATTCAAAATAAATATGAAGGAGAACACGAGACTTTAATAAAGGAAGCGGCTAATTTAATTGTCTCAATAATATAGTCGAGATAATTAATTTAGCGACAATTGACATGCTATTACACAACAGTTAAGGATTATTCATTTTGTCAATTATTATAACCGCTACTGCTTCAACTAACGAGATTATTCCAATAAATTATATATACTTACTTAAATCGCTTGCTCTCGATTGCGCGAAACTGATGATGGGTTGAGACTTGTATTGCATAACGAGTAATCGTTAACTCATACACGTATCCGATGGGTGTCAATGTCATTTGCCAAAAAAAAAAAAACTAGGAAAAATAAAGGATTTGTGGCATATTTCCATCCTTTCAATTAATCTTATATATAAAGAAGGGCAATTTACGCGAGGTCCTTGTATTGACTGCCCAATACAGGTCTATACAGGGTGAGTAAAAATTTTGCGCCCGGATATGTACCTACGCCATAATTAAAACTAAGACGACGAAAATTATGAATACCAAAATCGCAAAACCCAAGCCAATCTCAGAAATTTTTTAAAAACAGTTCTTGACAACTTTTGTAATAATACGTTATAGTTACTTCAAAATTAAAAACTAATAAACTGGTGTCAAGTCAGGAGACCAGAGTGGCCACGAGATTTGGTCTGCTCAGTCTTCCATCCATTTCAAATATAATATTTATGTATTTGTCGGGATTTTAGTAGGTATTCTTAGTTTTTGCCTTTTGTCAATGCCATTTGCCAAAAATAAACTAGAAAAAATAAAGGATTTGTGGCATATTTCCATCATTTCAATGAATTTTATATATCAAGAAGGGCAATTTACGCGAGGTCCTTGTATTGACTGCCCAACACAGGTCTACACAGGGTGAGTAAAAATTCATCGCCCGGATATGTATGCTGTAATTAAAATTAAGACGACGCAAATTATGAATACCAAAATCGCAAAAGCGAAGCCAATCTCAGAAAATTTTTACAAACTACTCTTGATAACTTTTGTAATAATACATTATAGTTACTTCAAAATTAAAAACTAATAAACTGGTGTTAAGTCAGGAGACCGGAGTGGCCACGAGATTTGGTCTGCTCAGTCTTCCATCCATTTCAAATTTAATATTTATGTATTTGTAGGGATTTTAGCATTCTTAGTTTTTGCCTTAGATTTAGTTGTAGAATACATTTTGGAGAACTGGAGAATGATTTTTGCATCATTTTGTAGTTTAATGCAGCAATAAACTGAAAAATGGAATACTGTAATCTCCACATTTTGTAAAGCCCTGTTACCAATCTATATTTCTTTTTTGGAACATTTTCATTGGCACTGAAGGAAAGCACACACTCGAAAATATCGTTGTTATTGTTGAATTATATATATAGAAAGTTTTACTGCAGTAAAAAAAATAACAACCTTTCTCTAAAAGTTGGTATTTTTTATTAAATCGGTAAATTTCATGAAACTTTCTTAGAAAAGTGATATTTTTAAACGGTGGATTCAACGAATATGTTGATTTAATTTGCTGTAACAACTGTTACAGTAGGTAACTCTTTAATTAAAAATAGGATAAGTATTTTCTTTGATAAGGACTTTAATCAAAGTTGTTTAATAATTTATCTGCAGGAGATAAGTGTAAAATAACATTACTTTTAAAGTAACATTACTTTTACTTTACTCAAGTTGTTCCCGGTAATTATTTAATTTTTGCAATGAAAACTAAACAGATATAGCAAAATTGCTATTTCTTGCATTCCAAGCATTGCAGCTGCATATATAAAAAAATCTATTTGTATATACGTTAATACCCTGCATTGGAAATTTGACAGAGAAGCATGTGAAAACACGTGGAAGTACAGAAATAAATTTTGATGCTTCTTTCAGCTTTTTGATAAAACGCAAATCGTACGCCCATGTCAGTTGCTCTCCATTAATCGCATAAATCAAGCGACCTTTATCTATGGCGACAGTGAAGAAACTGAAAACAAACCGGCTGATCTTCGGTCCGAGACATACCCGGGGACATGTACCTCGATTACTGGGTGTTACCGACAAATGGAAATAAGGTAAATGTCATCCGGTCGTAATTATCAGTCAACTGGACGATTATGAGCGTCTGTGTCTCCTTTCATAATGTTTTACATTTATTCATTCGCCTGGAGATCTTTACAGAATATCGTCGACAAATTATCAGATACCACGTGCATGCTGTTATTACTGGTAAATTAAATCGCTTATAGGGTAATAATAGCCGTTCATTATGTTACGAAATGTAACCGACTTATCAATAACTTCCGGCCAAAATAACAACGAATAATAATATAACAATAATAATAATATAATATAATAATATCTCTACCCCTCATTCTAATCACAAGGACTAGCCCGAAAGTCTGAGACTTGTGTGGGAGAGAGGGTGGCATATTATTATTCCGCGGCCCGAATTTGCGCCTCAGGAACGACTTACGTTGGTAGGCCCTAACCATCATTCAGTGCTGGAATGAGGGAAACCTGGAAAACGTCATTAGTTAGGGGGACAGTCAAACATCAACAGATTTTAATCTCTCACATTAACACCAAGTTGACATTCTTCCCATCCTAGGCCATCGCTAGGATGGTTGCCAACCCATCCCTGCGAACAAGCCTTGATCTACGAGTAAACAATTTAATTAAAAATTGTTTGGTTGTATGGGGATTTGAACTCACGACCTCTGGGTTGAGCGATCGAAACACTAAACCCTGAGCCACCGGCTCGCCCCGAATGGGGAGCATTTAAGTGAAAATTAGTTTATTTTTGCAGATATGAGAAATGTTAAAGTTTAAAATACGGTATTAAAAAAGATAGTATATAAATTACAAAGTAAAAAATACTGTATTAAATAAAATTTATTATAAACTTATGAGTAATTAAAACATGTAATTTTTTTAAATATGTGGAAGATTTGGTTAGAATTTCTTCTCACGAATGTATTCATTGAATTAGCTTAGTGGGTGTATTTCCAATAGATATCATAAAAGTATTATCTCAAATAGAGCTTTGTGGTCGAGGTGTGTATGGGTCAACCCACCATCGCGATGCTGATTCGATTCCAGCTGTAGTAGTCTAACCTTGAATATCACACAATGAGCCCTGGTGGTTGTAGTCCTTCAGGATCGGAGAGCATAGCTAAACTGCTAAAATATTTGAAACAATATCTAGTCTAATATTTTTTTACATGAGTCTTAATTGTTTTCAAACTGTAATTCTATCATATCTCAATGGCAATCACACCATAAGCTGCGTGTAATGACTACTGTTTTAAATCTTATCTGTTTTATTTCGTAATTAATTGTCGAAGTATCAAAGCTCCTGAAAAATATTGTATCACTTATTATAAACATTTGTAATGTACTTTAAAGTATATAACTATTTTACTAAAACATATTTATTAATTTTCGAGACTAAGTATAGTTAAAGTCATTTATAACTAGTTTACTTCTTATATGAAGTTTTATTCTAAGTAAGGTGTTGCTAGTCCACTGCGTCGTTGACTGAAGCAATATATTCCTTCATATATATTCCTATATATCCTTCAAAAAGACCAACCACCAAACACTGATGTTGCGACATTAATGCCTGAGGGGCATCCAGTAAACATGGAACGCCAGTCGGGGAACATTTCCGTGGAGTAGTTGTTTTCGGCATCTCCTTCGAGTAAATAGTTTTAATGTTCAAATTTAATTATATAAAATTTCAATCAGTTATAAAATTACTCAAGCAGGACTCAAACTTTTTTCAAATTGAATTTTAACTTTCTTTAATTTTTCATTCATGTTTACACTTTTAATAATAAATAATATTTAAGTTAACAACGTTAGCAAGTAAACGATGCATTTATAGGTATTATATATTTTGGAATTGTTTATATTATAATTGATCCTTTCTATGAATAAAATATTTTCACAGCCAGACAGCAATATATTATAGAATATTAAAATATTCATATCGCAGATCATTTTGACTTGATTGGCAAACCTATTTTAATAGGTCACAACTGTCTGCTGTGTGACTGTTTGCAATTTCTCTCACATTAATTAAAAATACATTCTCATTACTTCGATCAAATTTTTTCAACTTGTCACAAACTTTTAATCTCTATTTTCATGTAGAATAAAGAGTTGCGAGAACATGACAGCATTGCAATTGTCAGACACTAGCAGTTCAACGGTAGTTACAAAATAAGCAGCCACATGAAATTTAACGTCAATCGTTTCCTTATACAATTAAGAACTTGATTTAGTATATGTGGAGCAACATTTCCAATTGCGATTTAGTCATTTAAATATGAAGTGCTGATTTCGCTATATTAAACAATTTATAGCACAACTACTGTTCAATTTACTTGGCAAGTTTCTTTTAATTGAAATAATGTTTCCTTCTCTTAATCCCTTCTGCATGTGGTGGGTATTACTTAAACTTAAAGAATTACGCAATACGTATTCCGGTTTATTAGAAGCAATTTTCAGTGAATTTCAGTGCTGTTTAACCAATCAATTGATTTTGTTTTGTCGACTGTATACACAGTAAAAAAAGACAAATGGTAAAATTACTAAATGGTAATCGTAATTTGCTGCAGTGTTATTTTTAACACGAACTGGGTAGTATAATAACTAAACCTTTAGAACTCATATTACACGAACGATATACCCGCCAAGTTTGTAGAGGTACTCATAAATTGTAGTAAAATTTACAAAACTCTATGTTAAAAATGAATCAATCCGCCATAAAAACGGAATAATTACACGGTGAATAATTAACTATTACACATTACCTTGTAAAATCTACTGTGTTAAATTACTTTTAATGTATTGTAATAATACACCGATATGTCTAACACTGCCAAGTGTGGACTATATACACACTGATGAGTGTGGATTCAGTGTTAAAATCAGTCGGATTTTTTTACTGTGTTGATAGATACATAAGGAAACTGATAAATTTGGTTTTCGGCGTTGTTATTTAGATACTTTTTTTATTACGGTTATTTAACGTCGGCCTATTGCCGCGACTAAGGCCAATCACCGACGCTAGAAGACAAACAACTCCCAACATGGGAATTTTGTCGAACCCCCACGTTGTAGCAGGGTAGCGATCTTTTACTTACCTGTCACTTTATAGACAAGGGATCTAAGCCTTTACGTCCTTTCCAAGGGATGGTATATCTGCCACACAAACCTCGTCTACGTTTGCATTCATAGCTTCTGTGAATTCACCGCCGTACAGCGTTCAGGTCACTAGAAGATAGGGATAGGCACACAGGCGACGAACGTTTCCTAGCCTTCATATCGGTTAAACGCGAGTGGCTACCTTGGTTGCCCTGAGTATATTTGATTCATTTACTATTTCAAAATACTAATGCAACCGCTATTTGAACTTTATTAGACTTAAAATATAATATATTAATGTATTTTTTGACAAAGTTTTGAATAACTAGCTTGTATAAAACCGGATTAAGGCCGTATTAGGGGCATATTATTCTGATGCGGTATCACTTCACGTCATCCGACATGATGCGTCAGATGTACTTTGTGTGCACCGTTCCGACGCCATCCGACACTACATCATGTTACTTTTAAAACAAAAAAGTTTGAATTCCGAAATCATTGCGACTAGTAGTTCCTCTGATGAGCGATCAAAAAATAGAAGGGGCAGCAGATTTATTAGTTTTAGAAGAGAGAAAAAGAACAAAATATTGAGTGCAGCCAATAATAGTTCTCATTTCTTGAACAATTTCTTCCCAGGCTTCACATTTCATATATTCTGGTCTCTATAGAACATTGTTTGACTAAGTTTAATAGCATAAGAAATTTTTTGTTAGTAGGAACTTTGTAACAAGGTTTATCTGATACTTTGCTCAATTCTAAACAATTTTTGTCAAATAACTATTTTTCAAAAACTTGATAGTTTCAGAGATATCGGGCTCTTCATTTGGTGAGGCCCAAACTCAAGCGTATTTTAGAGTCACGAATTATTACCTTATACAATGAAACAATAATAATTATCCAAGTCAATTTAATAGCTCTTTTTAAGGAATAGTGAAATAATATGTATTTCTGTAAAATATGGTAAGAGTTTTTTTAAATACTTACCTAATTCATTTTGTATAATAATTCATAATTCCCCAATTCATAAGTCCCAAAATAAATCCTGAATCCTGTATGTACAAAATGACAAAATTTTACAAAAATACATATTATTTCACTATTCCTTAAAAAGAGCTATTAAATCGATTTGGATAATTATTGTTTCATTGTATAAGGCAATAATTCGAGATTCTAAAATACGCTTTCCTTTGGGCCTCGCCAAATGAAGAGACCGATATATCTGAAACTTTTAAGTTTTTGAAAAATAGTTATTTGACAAAAATTGTTTAGAATTTAACAAAGTATCGGATAAATCTTCTTACAAAGTTCCTGCCAACAAAAAATTTCTTTCGACTTCAACGCCATCTCCAATTTGCTCTGAAGAAAATCAAGTTGAACTCCGTAACGAAGCCATAGATGAGCTCTATCATCTGTTTTTTTCAAAATCAAAATATATCTTTCCGTTGTCGAGATACGAGGCTGAGGACTTTTATGTGGAACACCCGGTATACTAGGTTTGTACAGAATCATCTAAGGTATAGCATTATTATATAGAGACGAGCCCTCCGTTGTCATATAAATCCTCTAAAAATCCTACAAAAATTTTTTTAAATTAACGAAAAGTAACTAAAGTTAAATAATGGATCTTGTGTAACGGTAAAGGATGACTATAGTTATAATAAATCGGGCCTACCTGACCATCGTCATAGCCCACGAAATAAATATCATCCGTATACCCCTTTAGTAAAAAAGTTCATCTCTCAAAGGTCATACTCATACCTATCAATCACAATTTATAAGATTATCCTTAATTATATAAAAGAAGTTAAAAATAAACCGCATCTTAAAATCATATTGAGATAATTTACATTAAAAGAATCCTATCTAGATATTCTATAATAGTACAATCATGCTATTGCATAAATAAAAAATATATTATTTATTATATTGTTTTATTATTGTATTATATTATTATTGTTGTTTTATATTGTTTAATATATAGCATGTTTTATGTTTTATGCATGGTATTGTTTCTGATAACTTGTATTTAATTTTATGTTTGATATTTACATACCTATAACTTTGGAATTTCGGATTTTAGTAATAAAATTAATTTGATTGAATGATCTAATAGAGAATTTTATGCTGAATTTAAATATACCAAAAAATATGCACGGATATCCTATTAAAAAGATGTCCTTGAAGGTGTGTCACTATAGTGGATCACCCTGTACCTTGAAATATTCTTAAAATATGATCCTTTTCACACTGGGTTCCTTCCATGAAACCGTTTCTCATCAAAACTCTGCAATGAGGTTGCAATGATTGGACTTTGACGCACTGCTGGGATACCCTGTAGATTCAATATATACCTATTAGATTTCTAAACAATCACGAACTAATAACCCGGCTGTTGTCTATGTTTTCTGTTATTCTATACTACTCAACAGTTAATTTCAGTTTGAAATTTATCAAGAGTTGCTGATTGCGGTAGTAAAAGGATCTGTGCGTGTCTAAATACTGATTTGGTTACGCTTACATTTCTCAATGTATAGGTACCAAGTTAAATTAACAATTTAACAATGCAGCTTCTAAAACTGTGGCCCCTATACAAAATTGTGCCAAGGTATTGATACTTTTCACATACCACTTATGAGTTTTATTATATTAATGGTTTTCTATGCAAATGTAGTATTCTAAATAATTTTTTTTATTAATCATCAGGGTGCATTCGTGTTATTTATGCTTGAATGCAAAAAATTGTTTCGAAATCGGGAATTTATTATTTAATTTACCCAAAATGTTTCATATAATTTTTTTATACTGTACATCTTGTTTAGTTTCCTCTAGACAACGTTCTCTTAAATGTTTAACTTGGTTAATATCATATATTTAATAAATTAGTTCATCCTTTTCAAGTTCTTCTCTTCGATATGTACCGGGTGTTTCCTTTAAGTTTGAAGCCCCCCTTATTTAGGTTACCATTTACTTATTTTACATTTTCGAAAAACCTAGAATTTTCCTACATTTTCAAATATGCAATTATGTTTTTTCAAACTTTAAAAATGTACAGGGGGCACTATTTTTGCATTTTTGAATTCGTTGCGTCTTTGTGCGTACAACAATATGTAATAGTTATATATTTATTTCACAACTAACGAAGATATTGATAAAAACAGCAATTGGCCATTACTGACCTAAAATACTGATTCGAAATTGTTATATCACATTACACACTGAAAAATATGAATTAATCATATAACAAAGGCAAATCATATAGGCAAAGTTGTGGCCCACTTTTTTATTTACTACTATAATAAAACTACTAGAAACATATATTCATATTGGTTAATAACGTAAATTTATTTCATGTTAGTCCCTTCCGCAATATGTAAATAGTTTTCCATCTCTACATATTTATAGGCGAACAGGTGGCTCAGGATTTAGTATCTCGATCGCTCAACCCAGAGGTCGTGGGTTCTATTTCCCATTCCACCAAACAATTTTTAATTAAATTGTTTACTCGTAGATCAAGGCTTATTCCCAGGGATGGCTTGGCAACCATCCTGGGGATGGCCTAGGATGGGAAGAATGTCAGCTTGGTGTTAATGTGAGAGATTCAAATTAGTTACTGTTCGACTATCCCCCTAACTAATGAGGTTTTCCAGGTTTCCCTCATTCTAGCACTGAATGGTGGTTAGGTCTTACCAACCTAAGTCGTTCCTGAGGCGCAAATTCGGCCTGCGAAATAGTAATATCCCGCCCCTCTTCCACACTTTGGGGGGCTAATTCTTGGGATAAGAATAAGAGCTAGATATATTATTATTATCATTTGAAAAGGAATACTTGCATCAGTTATAAAATTACAGGATGACATATATATATTTATTATCTATTTATACTTTTATCAATTAACCACATATAGACATTAAATACATCCATTTCGTGGATTATAAACTATTTAAATAGTTTACAATGGTGGATTACAATATCTTAGTAACATTCTCAGTTATTTTGAAAATTAAATACCTTGTTAAGTTTTCCAAAATATATTAATTTAGTCTTTATCAGATAATGAGTTTAGCTGAAGGAGTTTATCATGCAACTGACCTTAATATCCACTCAATTATTAATTTCAGGTATAAAACAGACTAATTATGTTCAGTAGTTTTCTCAGTAGGTCAATGGATGTGACCATATTGACAATATTACGTGAGCTTGCAATTCAACTAATAAATCACATCTTGATGAAGTATCTAAACAGATTTATTTGCTAGTAGGCAAGAATAATTATAATAATTTTAATAAATGTTCTAGCTTTACATTTAATAATATGTTTGTCTCTAGAGTACTATTCCTATATGTGCAATTTATCATATTTTTTAAATTACAAGGACTGGAGCAACGAAATATGCCCAGTTATTTAAATCATATCTAAATAATAATACGCTATTAAATGATATATGTTAAATATAAGTAGATAATGATAGCTGCAGATCTTATTAGTGATAATAATATCGTATTTATAGGTTTCCAAAGAAACAGACATAGTAACCACTGTAAATATAGGACTATAATAAAAATATAGGTGTACTACCCATTTATAAAATACATATTTAATTCAAATTATCTTAAGTCGAATACCAAATATAGGTCACTGATGTTTCTATTCTGTGAATTATGTATTTTCTCCCAAGATAATGGATATAAAGGTCATTCACGTTAAGTTTAAAGTGACGTCACCTTGTCAAAAAATACACCGTTGACAGATGTAACTTTTTTCCGGGCAGGAGTTTGAAAAAGTTTACAGAATCACTACAGTTTTAGTTCTGAGAAGAACTGTTTTTAGTGTAAATAAAGTGAATAACTAGAAAACATAAATTGAAAGCAGACGAACAAAATTTAAGCAGAACCAAACACCAAAAAAATCAGCAAACAATAGATAGGCAATACAAATAAATAACAACTTGACAACGCAGACAAGGGTTGCCAAATATAAAACTCTTTGTAAATGCCAAATACTATGTTAATTTATTGGTCATTTGTTTATCGAATATTGACAACAATTAATTACTGAAAATGACGTCACTTTAAACTTAACGTGAATGACTTTTCTAACAGTAAAACGGAGTATATACCATATGAAATTCTCAGTCACTGATATATAATTGAACAAAATAAAGTGCCTCACACGTTTTCCGAAGTACAATATTTTCTAATTTTCACTTTATTTGATTTTTCCGCATATAGGTAAGTAACCACACTACGAAAATCAATTTTATTCAGCGGATTTGTTGATCCAATTCCAATTTCAATAAACTGGAGTTGAAGCTACTAACAAGCCCTTTCACGCCAAGCTTTCCACTGAAACAGCATCTCGAGTGAAAGTAAAGCTGGAGATGACACGCAAGTCCCTTATCTATTGAGAGACAAAAATAATGTATGAAATTAGCAAGGTACTATTGTTATTAACATTATAGAATTTTTAAGAATTAATATACTTAGTATTGGACTAATTATAGAATTAAGCAGGTCAGAAAGAGAGTTAAAAACAGGTCATACAACGTTTTATGGGTCTATCTCTAATAATAAGAGAGATAAGCCCAAAAAAGTCTATCAAAGAGTAATGTGCTAGAAAGGGAATCTCGATTTGTTGCTAGACGCAGTCTTTATGTCTCTTATGACACACTTTTTTTGGGCATATCTCCCTTATTATTAGAGATAGACCCATAAAACCTTATACGATCGTATTCGTAAAAAAGAGTTTTTTCCACATACGTAAAACAGAACTGGGTATTAAATTTAAAACATTAAAGTTGATATCGACGTAGCTTCATTAAGTCGCCCTGTAATAAATTTAATGTATGGTAAAGTGTAAAAAGAAAAGAAAATCGACGTGTCCGAGCGATTTTTCAAAAACTTTACCATTTTCAAAATAATGAATTTATGCGCGCCTTAAACTCACTGTACGCTTATGCAAATACATATTAACAATGAATACTCCCACCCCCACACACATCCCAGATCCAAGTATGTGCCCACCCTAAAATATTGTGCCGGTTTGTGTCCAGCCATTGTGGAAAACCTGGCGCCCTCACTGTAAACTAACCATTTATTAACCTAATCTAATTAAGTGAGTTAATATATGTTTCTATGATTCGTAATTGATGTTGTAGGTCTAATCACCGAGATTCTTTCCTGATAAGTGATTTTATCAAGTGTTTATTCATGTTTTGATTCCAACACAGAGTTTTGAAGGTTTGTCATATAATTTCTTATGTGTCTATGATATCGACAACACATTTCTACAGAACAAAAATACCGTGAAATGAGTTAAAAACGTATAAAAAATTGTTTTTGTGGATGAAGGTCCTTTTATTAAATCCTGGCCGTTTTATTCTGGAGGTATATGGGAAATGATTCTCCCTTCACTTGAAAGTACATACTTATAACTTTTTGCTGTTAATTTCTATCAACAATCATTTTTTTTTTAATTGAAGGGTGTGTAGCTGTAGTTATATTTAGCAATATAATCTAAATTAAACACAATAGAACACTCTAATATTCTCATTAACTGATATCATTGATACGTAAATTAGATATAAGCTCCTTAGTATTGATTAATTTTTTAGACATCAAACTGTATAGCATAAACAATTATGCACAGCTAGCAAAATAAAAAATACAAAAATAAATCTCAAGGAAAACTATTTATTTAGAAGTATGAAGGTCTTCACAGTAGTCACTTTTATCTATAATTGACCACACCCAAGCAAAATATGTGGTGATAACGTATTAAAGATGTATGGCTATTTATAAATTAATCGCAACAACAATAATTTATGAAACATAGAATCCGTATACAATTCAAGGTTGCGTTCAGTTTTGAGGTAAGGCTAACCATTATGTTATCTGAAACATATCAGAAGTAGGTTGACATGAATATTAGAAGCTCTACCTATATAAATATCATACAGAGTGGATATTACCAACTGTTTCTTATGTATGTAAATTTTGGTAAACTTTATAGGTTAGGGTTAGGTTATAGGTTATAGGTTATTATAGGTTAATTATGTAACTAATTTTTTTAGATATAGAATACTGAACATGTAGCAAATCGAATTCTTGTGAAAATGAAAAATAGTTAGTGCTTTACTTGATAATTATAAAGCAAACATGGTAACAAAGAAAACGCTGTTTTATTGTCTCTGACAGTATAAAAATTTTAATTATTTAATATTATAAGAAAACCAAGTCTGACCTACGCATCTGGAGTAGAATTTACTATTTAGATTTTTTATATTTTTAGAAATTTGTCTATACACCCGATAATAAGACGAAAATCTATAACCCGATAATAAGACGTTAAAGGAAATGAATTAGTTTGCAATTCTACCAATGGATAGTAATGCTCCTTCTGATGGACGCCATATTTCTTCAGACTACGTAATTTTTAGCTAGTTGGCCGTTGTCAGTCTCAAATAAACATAATGGCACGACGGGCAGCGAAGATTTCTCACAATCACAAGCAGATTTCTGGAAACGGAAGATTTTCAACAAAAGAAAATTTGTCTAAATTCTCCATCTTACCAGATGATTAATACATCTGGTTGTGCCCTTTCGTGAACCTAACTGCCACCTATATCATGCTATCCCCTATTGGAAATAGCATGGTGACCACCAAAGGCAGCACTGGTGTCCAATATCGTAATTGGAAGCTACAAAATTGCTCTTTTTGTGAAATTAGAAAAACTGTAGATAGACAAAATATACGAATTTTACCAAGTGTTTGTGTTTAAATTGTTGTATTTTTAACCAATAACATCATAAACAGTATAACAAATATATACCAACTATATAAATATATTATTTTACAGGTTTCTGGGGGCGCAAGACACTCAACCAAATAAGCTTTGTGTAATAGTCCATGTTACCAGACGATAAATATGCCTGATTTCACTCACTAGTAAAGCTAACTACCACCTACGATAGGACTGTAGTTTGAAATTCTACCAATGGATAGTAGTAATGCTCCCTCTGATGGACGCCATGTTTCCTATGGATGAGGACTACATAATTTTTAATATAATGGCACGACGGGCAGCGAAGATTTCTCACAATCACAAGCAGATTTCTGGAAACGGAAGACTTTCAACAAAAGAAGATTGGTCTAAATTCTCCATCTCACCAGATGATTAATACATTTGGTTGTGCCCTCTGGTGAACCTAACTGCCACCTGTATCAAAGAGAATTAACTAATAATAGTTTTCACATTCATACATGCCGTCGACTAAATTTCTATTTTTGTCACTATGCGCCAGGGGCATAGAATTTGAAAAATAATGTTCTTGGCGCAGGTTATAGTAAATTTATGAAACTGGTTTAATCATCGTCATATCGCACATCTAGTTATCTTTGTCAGTGACACTCAAATAAGTGAAATGGAAAATGAGAGAATGAGAATACGAGTTGCACATCTCGCTGCCAGGTCAGGAATTAGCTTTCCGTGTTTACTTCATTACTTCCATTTTGTTTTTGTTGTTATCTCTGTGATTGAATCAATTGGAAGCTTCGAGTGCCCCGGCGTTTGACTGCTTGTGGTACTTATATTATAACAGTTAATACTGTATTAGTGCCAGATATGGAGTAGTCGATACTGTCCTCTCGTCCTTTCCGAAAGGCAATGTAAAATGTTCGTTTTAATGAATGAATTGTGTAGATCTACGCCTATTGGTGATTCAAATTACCGATGAGGGCGCTGCAAATTGTAAACAAATATGTAAATATGGAGGAAGTCGAGTAAAAATTTTGCATTTCATATCACATCATGTAGCAATTTAGCATTCAACTGCCATAAATATAGTGACTGCATGTCCTAGTTAGGGTGTTAGGGTGAAATAAAGGATAAAAAGAGTAGTAAAAGCAGTCAATCGTCCCATAAGTTCTTCATTGCTAATTATATGAATTTTTTGGGTCGAAACAGGTACCCTAGTTTTTGTTTACTTACATTTTGGACTAAAATAAATGTGATAAACTGTATGGTGATACCATATTAATGCTTATTTTTTGTTAAATAATGTTTAAATTAAAATACATTCTGCTTTTATAAGACTAATAATAGAAAAGTATATATAAACTGCAACAAAGTGGTTATGTTGTGTAAATAAACGTGTTCCCTGTTATTAAATTGTTACATGCCTTTTGCAGAAATGAATGAGAAAGAGTTGCTCATACTAGGGCCAAACTACTACCTATCTTCAATCTTAAACACTTCTATTGACACATTTTGTGGAATGACACCTATAAGCACGACAGTTTGTGTTTTGTTGATTTCTTTTGAATGCCATTTTAAAATGTAAAAATAAAGATGTACTAACCACGTCGTTTTTAACTTTGTAATACCAAAAAATCACAAGCACCACTAAATTATTACGTTAAACAAACCCAAATACGTGTTATTTATCATTATATCAGCAATAAGCCTTCAAAAATTACCTTTTAAGTAGGTTCAAATATTTTCATGCAGAGGGCGCATTCATTTTTGGAATCGCCAATAGATGTAGTGTAGATCTTGTGTATAATTGTGCGCCGGGAACTATAGAAATCACCGAAAAAAACGAAACTTGGGAGATAGGAAATTACATTGAGTGAATTCTCTTTACTTGTATCATGTTATCCCCTACTGTAAATAGCATGATGCCGACCAGAGGCAGCACTGGTGTCCAATATCATAATTGGAAACTGCATTGCCACAATTCGTGGTAATTATGTTCACCAGACTGTGTGACCAGGCGTCAGTCTATTAACCGAGTATCAGTAAACTTCTGACAAGTCCAACAGAGATAAAGTCTTCAGAGGTGGCATATTTTCATTTTTTTTATGACCAAACAAATTCAAAAAACATAACCAAACTATTTGTTCTAGCTACCAGCGGTATAGAAAATAAAGTAAATAACATTTTTTAGATAGTTTTTTTGTTTGGAAGAGATGCCGAAAACAACGAGCAATATGCCCCGATTGGCAAAGGCACTTGCGGAAAAAGAGATCGCTATTTGTCTGTCAATTTGACAATAATTGTCAGACGGATAGTAGCAAAGACACAAAGAGGGCACTACGGTGTGTTTCTCGCCACTACTAACATTTTTTAGATAGGCTATCGTAACTAATTAAGCCCAGTATCGTAGAGGTGGCAACCTTCAGATCCGGTAGTGACTCTGAAATGGTGCATTCCTCAAAAAGCAATACTTTCAGGCGTTGTAATATTCACGGACTCTTGCGACATGCTACGAAGCAGATCTTGTCATTAAGTGACAAAAGCATAATTTTACTCTTTCCAACCACTACTAATAAAAATAAAAATATTAATATATTCATGGTAGCAATCAATAGATATATAATTGTTCGATTATCATTTATCAATCTATAAGATATTGATCAGAAAATTTGATTTACTTCCTAATTATTGTTTATGACGGAAAACATAATAGATATAATATTTTTTGCATCACAATTTCAATTGAATTTCAACTTTACTCCTTATAGTTTTCTTTATTTTGTTCTACGAACGTACGAGCGGTATGCTGTTGACGTACTCAATTTGTTAGTATGTGGAGGAAGTAATGGTTAAATTTATTTCTGGGTGTCCAAAAAGAAAACTTACCAAAATTATATACTTTTTACTAATCAGACGTTGCACCATATACCATTATAAATATCTACTTCCTTTTCCTTAAATTTTTTCTTGCTTCAACTGTGAATCATTGAACATTATTAAAATACCTACTATCCCTCGTTTATTAATATGTTGTAACCACGAACCGACATTGAAGTACGATCTGAAAGTAAAAAGTCATCTAATTAAACATCTACTTAAACCACAAAATATGCTCCTGTGTTCCAAGTAATTTGGTTTTCGATATTATGTAACAAAAACTGAGTGTTTTGAAAGGGAAATTGTTTACAAACTATTTTAATGACTAATAAGTGAAATTATAAAATACATATTATGATAAACAACGCGTTTCTTTGTCTACTATCCATTAATATATCCACTAATCTATCCATTAAAGTCGAACTCTAATTCTTGCAATCTTATGTCTGTTCTCTATTTTACAGGATGTCCCAATAATGCGTCAAAGTTAATTATCGGCCCCATTGCAGAGTCTAGGAAAAAATAATTTTATGGAAGAGATGCAGTATGAATATTTTGAAACATACAGAGTGGCCCACTATAGCGACGCACTTTCAAAACCATTTTTTTAAACTGAGATGATGAGATCAGTTTCAATCATCTCCAGATGATGCCAACTTGGTTGGCGAAACGCACGTCGAGTGCAGTATAGTGTTTTGGTGTTATGTGGAAAACTACGTCAGTGTTATCTTCACACCAAAAGTTCCAATCCCCTTCAAGAAAGCTATTTTTAAGATATATTTTACATAAGTCATGTGAAATATTTCATTACACAAAAATAGGATAATTCCATGCAAGAGTTTATTTATCTTATTTTCTTTTCCTTTCCTTTTTTAGAGCTAAAGACATTGTTAGCACTTTAGATTGGAAATAGAATAGCACACAAGTGGTTTAGTTAGCCAGGTTAGCCAGATATCCAAAATCAATAAAGAAATGTAAATCATTCTATCAATGAACAAAGTCAGAGTTGTTTGTTTTAGTAAATTATACTAACTGTGTTTAGTACCTCAAACAAAAATATTTGCATAAGATTAGCGTTCATTTGTCAACTCAAATATTTGTAAATAGCTTTATATATTACAAAGTAAAGTTATTATACCTACATTCCATATAATAATTAATAAATTTAAGATTTATATCGGGATACATTTAAATTTACTATTAAAATTGATGGTTATCGAATTATATAACAAGGTATTTAATAAGGTATATTACAATTCCTTCTCAACAATTTATAAAAAGTCATCAGATTGTAGCCCAGATAATAATGTAGTCATTGCAGGATTATTACCTAAGCGCATTGCATTACTAAAAATATGTTTTTTATTCATTTCACAAAATTTAATGTCAAATAACATATAACGCAGCACATTTAACAGCAGCACAGAATAACAATTTACTTGAATTTTTAATACTTTACTTTCTCTTTTGATACCGAACGTTCAGTGTAAGTATTTTAACTATATCAGTACCAGCAAATATATGGCGGATAAGTTAATTTCAATGTAACATTACGTTAAAATGTTAAACATCAGATAAAGTGTATTTTATGTCCATTCATCGCTAAATATAAATGATCAACTTTTTTTCTTCCTACCAATCAACTTTTAGCTCAAATCAATTCATGTTAACTTTACCTACAAAAGACTAGTTAACCGTCCATCCTTGGATATTAATGGTACTATTGTGCCCAATGAGAATAACGCCAAATACCTAGGCATAACCTTGGTTTGAAATATAGACAGCATTATTGGATGCTTGAAAGAAATTCTAAGTTGACAATACATAATAAGATACTAATCTACAATCAGATCTTAAAACCAGTTTGGTTATACGGTTTTCAACTTTGGGGTTGTGCCAGAAATAGTAATATTAAAACCATTCAGACTTTCCAGAACAAAGTGCTACGTAACATAGTAGACGCTCCATAGTACTTCGTAGTAACGTCTACTGCTAGTAAACATAGATGAATTTTACAAAAAATATTTTTTATGTTTTGTATTTAAACTTCTTAATAATAGTACACATTATTATTTTTATATTTCCTAGTAGCAAGATATAAGTGACTGAATAAAGTTTTGGTATTGCTTATTAATTTGATACCTGGTGATTAATGAAATATACAGGAAGCAAAAAATATTTAAGGTGCCTACCTTGAACTTGTTCATCATTAATTTAGGTGTCCACTTAAGAGTTATATAATAATATTTAAATTCATACGAAGAGATAATTAATGCTATACATTTGGTTTGTATCAGTCTGGTCACAGTAGAATATGGTACGTTGCGATTATATAGAGTGTGCATCATATTTTTAAAAAATGTATAAATAGTGTATCCCAAAATGATGGAACAAAATTCATATTTTCTTTCTAGTTAACATTTAAAAAAAAATGGTTTACAAATAGTGTTCAAAATGTTGACCATTTACTTCAATACAAAGATTGCACCATCGGTTCATTGACTCAGGGACCCTATGGAATATTCCGGGAATAGGTTCTACATGTGTACAACAGCCATTATTGTATCAACAGCCCCAGTTGACACCAAAAGAAAAATTCAGGTGGTTGAGATTGGGAGAACGCGTGGGCCAGGCCACGGGATCTTCTCTTCCAATTCATCGGTGACGAAATTGATGGTCTAGATACTGGCGCACGAATGTGGAGATGCCCCGTCATGTTGAAACCACATGTTATTTCTAATATTTATTGGGTTATTTTCTAATAATAAAGGCAAAACATTTTGCAGAAAATGGAGATAAATATCTGCGTTCAAACGAGCTGACAGCAACTGAACTATTAGATTCTCTCCAACAATACCAGCCCACATGTTTACAGAAAATTGTTGCTGGTGTCTTCTAGAGACCACAGCGTGAGTATTTTCATAATGCCAAATGTGACTGTTTCTACTATTAAAATAACCATCGTGCGTGAAACATGCCTCATCAGAAAACAATACTATTCTCCCGAAGTAAGGTTCTATTAAGTTGTGATCCAAAGACCATCGGCAAAAAGCTAATCGGTGTAGATAATCTTCAGGATTTAAAGCTTAAAAACGGATGACTCGATTTTGATTTTTCAACAACTGGTGTGAAGAGAATTCTAATACCTTTCAAATGACGTGCGACAACAATTACTATGGTATTTAAAAAAATGCCCGGACAGCGACTCTGACGCCATCTATCAGTTGTAAAAATTCTGTTTGTGGGTAAAAACTAATATTTCTTATACCATTCCTCCTATATTTTGTTTGAGATCGATATCTCGATAACTTTCGATCAAAAGTTAAGATGGGACGTGGTCACTTTAGGGACGGACTGTATATAAGTGATATGAGGGAAGGAAACATATTTTAAATTAATTATTTATAATAACTGGCAGGACCCTGACGAAAAAATTTTACATAAAATATAATAGAAAATGAGGTAAAAACAATTTTATCTCATTTTTAAACATATTTTCATCACACAAATCTCATGTCTAATATCCATATGATGACCACATTTTTTAACCAGCTCAACCACATCGGCCATATGCACATTGTATGCATATCGGAATACAAAATAATTGGTGGAAAAGCAAAGATGCCGCGCCGCGATAGCGCTGACACTAAGTGAGTCGGCCTAAAAGGCACTTTGTGCTAAATAAGACATTTATTGGAATTACAAAAAACTTATTTCTATGGTGCATAGTATTCCGCTCTCATAGGAGTGCGCCTCTTTTGTGGAGCGGGTCGTATATCAGGCTTGCTGTTGTCGATGGCTACAAACAATCGGTCTATAACTTACGCTCTAACTTTTTATTTGGGTGAACGCCCAAGGGGAGTTTTATATGCATATGTCGGCATATTTACCTGATTTTCTTCCATAACAGTTATATAATGTATATAACACCTACAGTATATCGATTTTTTATAATAAAATAAAACAGTCTCACTTTTTATTAACCACATTACTGCTGAGTGTCATTTTTATTCTGTACCTACTTATTTTATTCCAATAAATGTGTATATTACAGAGGTACTCTATGGGTTTTAACCTACCATAAAAGTATAAAATGAAGAACTTGAGTTCTTTCCACAATTCATAAAGTTTTGGTGCAAATCTGTACAATTCCAGACTGTTTTACGCTACGCTGAAGAGTAGCAAAAACTCCGAAACATCCATGAGATGAAAACTGTAACTTTATCGTTCTTTTATTTAGAAGTCTTTAACATAAATCTTTTATAATTCTAGTAAATTTTTTCCAAATCAACGTTTTTATATTTTTACTTACATCATGTGTATGATGTTGATATTTCAAACTTAAACTAAGTTTAAAAGAAACATATTTCTGACATTGACATATATCCAGATGGAAAGTGACATACTCGTATACCAGGGTGGAAACTGACTTTCCACCCAGACAAATGTCACTTTCATTCCAGGTAAATTTTATTCATATTAAGTATCACAAATTATTTTACTAAATTAATTGTAACATTCCATTGGTTATAAGCGGCAACCGAAATTATTAATCCATGCTGAACATCCTGCGTAGAAATGGTAACGTTTTTAATACTGGAGTTTGGTATTTCGCCAGATATTTTTGTGGCAATTTTAACCTGAGAATCTGTAGAGTTGCCGATGTACCCTTCCGCTACGGTGGAAGGTTTCCATCCCCCTAATCTCTTGAACTGGAGAATGTCACCACCGCTATTTACCAATATTGTGGCTGCCGTTATTCAGAAGCAGTGCTTCCGTGTATATTTCACAATACGGAAGCTTTAGAAACACTGCATTTTGTTTTTGGGAAATTGACTTATCATCGAATTGTGGCCAAATGACTGACGAGTAATTTTACCGAATCGTAATTGTAAAAAGTTTAATTTAGAACGTCTAAACGAAGGGCAACATATTTTTTATTAACGTTAGCCATTCTTCATTATTCACTATAAATACTCTTGTCTGGTAATTCCTGATCTAGGAATTTGGATGTGAACCTTATTTTCCGCGATATTAACATCAGTCAATTTCATTTTTATACAATTCGTCACTTCGACATTACATAAAATTAATTTAACATAGTAAATTTTACAAGGTAATGTGTAATAGTTAATTATTCACCGTGTAATTATTCCGTATTTATGGCGGAATGATTTATTTTTAACCCACGGTTTTGTAAATTTTAGTACAATTTATGAGTAGTTCTACAAACTTGGCGGGTATATCATTCGTGTAATATGAGTTCTAAAGGTTTAGTTATTATAACCACCCACGTCGTGTAAAAATAACACTGCAACAAATTACGATTACCACTTAGTAATTTTACCATTTGTCTTTTTTTACTGTGTATATATCCTAGATTTTGTTGTTTTAAAAATGCTAATAACTTATAAAGCTTGAAGATATCCACTTTATCTTTAATATTTAAAGTAGTACGGAACATTGAGTAAATGGACCAAAGAGTTAACGGCTTTTTGGTTTTGCCAATTTTGCTAAAATATGCCAGCATAACAGTTTCAGTATCAGCGTTCTGAACAATTTTTTGCAAGCACCAACTCTTGAAAACATCATAAACTTTATCATACCTTGCACGACTCTTCTTAGGTAACAAATCTTTTTCCAAACTTTCAGCGGCTTTTCTCAGTTGAGGAGGAGTACAAATAATTTCTTCTGAATTGCTCATTGTCTTCGAAAATACTTTTTTGATGACAATCTATCAAAAATGCAACTCATTTAACATAGACAAGGGATTGGCGATGTTAGGTTGGTTAGGTATATTCCTCATTTAAGTTTGTATGTTTGACTTATTTAGTGTCATAGTAACCATTGTCAAAATGTCAATTTGACTGACTTGATATCTTACACAAAAACCGTCACTTGCATTTAAATATATGGTTGTAAATAAAATAGTATACAAACCTCGGTGAAAAGTTTCATTCATTCGGTATGTAATATACTATTTCATTACCTAAGTCCTATTATCTTCCCATATGCCCAATAAAATATTTTCAAAGGAACTTAATCTTATGACTTGACAGCTATTTAAACAGGCGAATCCTGAAATAAATACGTACCACCTATTTTCATCTTTTGAGTAGGATAGGACAAATAACTGGCCATATTTTTGTCATTATAAACAGTTTTACGATATTTTTCTATGTATTATTTCCTGAAATTTTAACACAAAACGAAAAAGTATATCTTGACTTATTTATACAGGGTAGACAATAGAAAATGCATAAATATCTAAGAAGAGTTCCAAAAAGGGATGACACGCGATCATAGGAGAAATTTTCAAGCTCTCTGCATTTCCATTAAGCCTGTAGAGAACAACATGATACCTAGGTATTTAAACAAAAAATAAGATAAGAAGCCTTTTTATACCCACATGAATATTTTTAATTTAGTACTAAATTATTTAATTTTATTTCATGGGATCATAAGCATATATATAGGTACTATGGGTATAAAAGTTCATAATTGAATAAAAAATAATTTTTATATCAGGCAATATATTTGATCAAATATTGAAATAATTGAAACCTTTTAATTTTATTGGAAATACGCCATCATATATCCATAAAGGCCTACTTAATAATATATTTTTTACATTATTTATTGGTTTCTTTAACTATTTACGTTAAACTAAGATAATAATATTAATAGTATTAAAAATAAAAATATGAAACAATAATAACTTCAAATAATACCCACTACAGTTGTTTATGGCAATTTTTTTTAAACTGTATCCTAGGAAATAAATAAAAATAAAAACTTCATTGAATTATTTGGATCATATTATAAACAATATATTTTTAATTTTTGTATTTATTTTTTTACTGGAAACCCACAAACAAATATGCAAAAAAGTTATTTAATAATAAACGTTATAATCTTGATCCATGGTACCAGAGTGTAAGTAATTCCGTTTGACGAGGTACAATTCAATGAGACATACTGTATATCAATGTGAGAAACAAAACACCACGCAACTATAAGACGTAAAAGAATATCGATCAGATTGAATAAATTTAAGCAATATGTCAAGCAGCCTCCTATCTTTAGTTATTCCTTCCCTTATTTGGACACGTTACGGCATCATATTTCTTTTGATATGACCTTTAGTCAACAGCTCCATTTCTTTACGGATTGTTGGCTATGTCTCATAACT
Source organism: Pogonocherus hispidulus (assembly GCA_963924545.1). Lineage (NCBI taxonomy): Eukaryota > Metazoa > Arthropoda > Insecta > Coleoptera > Cerambycidae > Pogonocherus > Pogonocherus hispidulus. The sequence goes on along the minus strand of OZ004698.1, from coordinate 40,528,916 downwards.
CAGTGTGTTTCCTTATTGGAAATTGTAACGTTTTTATTATATTTAAGAAAGGTAATGAAGTTATACTGAGAGAGAACTCAGGAAACTTTTATAATCTAATATATATATATACAGGGGTGATTTACGATGGATATGTAATATTAGAAGAATATAAAAAAAAACGGATCTATTGATTACTTTGAAAATTTGGTTATCAAGGTAACCACGTATGCTCGGTCGGCCGAAAATATTTTCGAGAGTGCGGTATTGCCCATTCCACGTAAAACTGGCAATATATTCGTTATTTTAAATAAATTACCCTGTATATTTTCTTCATTTTTTTTGTCTACATCCAGTAACTTTTCTTAATATTTATCTACTAACTGAAGATAACTCATACTAACTATGAGTTATCTCCACTTTGAGATATGTACTGTATATACGGTACTGATAATACGTGATAAGTCCTGCTGCTAACGAGGCCCAAATCTCTCAGACTTGCGTCATGGAACATCGACTGTTTCAGCGCAAGAAAGCACAAAGTGCAAGAACTCCTGTCGCGTCTAGAAATAAACGTGATTGCACCACAGAAGACGAAGTTAAGAGAAAACAAGAGCGCCAAGTTAGCTGGGTACAAGATGTACAGAAAGGACAGAGTAGGGAGACCAGGAGGTGAATTAGCGCTGCTCGTAAGAAATGGGATAGACCATCACGAGATTAAAACGCCGGAAACGGTAGATATGTAAGCCCTTGTTGTCGCGCTTGCCAAGTACTGACAGTTGGAGATTTCAACGCCAAGTCAGGACAGCGTTGAATGTGGAGCATGTTGAATGTGGACCAGCAGGACGACCAATACCCACCGAAGGGTGCTGCTGAACTACCTAGACACTCACAACGGAGTAGAAGTAATGGCACCAGATGAGCCGATATTCTACGGAGTCTTAGGCATACCTGATAATATGCTGGATATCGCTTTACTCAAGGCTATATCGATGGTGGTTGAAGTGCAATTGCTGCACGAGGGGTCCACCACACACACTTCCTTCTTACCCTGGAAGGACGGCAACCCACCTAGCATTCTTCACAAAGAGGTGCACCGATTGGGACCAGTTCCGAGCAGAAATGCCAAGGATCTATACACCCTTTCGCGTCATCGACATAAGGAGGGAGCTCGAAGCCGCCGTCGAAAACCTTGAGAATGATATCCCCATTGCCATAGGAGCCAGCACAACAGAAAGTAAGTTATCTCACAGGTGAGATAACTTACTAACAGGGCTCTCCTGGATAGCCAGGCGCGAAACCAGCTGAATCGGAGAGTCAAAGCCGCATTGTCCGAGCATCATCAGGCCAGATGGCAACAACAACACGAGTTGCTAAACACCGAGGACCGAAGTCTGTGGAATATCCAGAGAGCTCTGAGGTTCAACCTACGAATGATCCTCCCGATCCACGGCGAAAATGGGTACGTATGCACGAGATGGGAAAAGGTCGAAGCATTCGCTGACAGCCTGGAACTGCAGTGTAGGGAGAACAATTCGTCAAACAAAGATGAGGATCACCCCGACGATGTGAGATGGCGAACTCGAAGGATTCCACAGATGCCAGACCACGGATAGATCCACCCTGCCACCGCAGAGGAAGTCAAGGACATCCTGCGCTGGCTTAAGGTACGCAGGGCGCCGGGGAGCGACCAGATAGGAAACGAGACGCTTCGGAAGCTGCCCCGCAAGGGCGTAGCAGCGTTGGTAAATATTACTAATGCAATCCTGAGCCTCCCCTATTTCTTTGCCAGGTGGAAAAAAGTCGAAGTGATACTCACCCCGAAATCAGGTAATAACTTAACCAGCCGAAAACAGGTCACAGGCACGATTTTCCTGGATGTAGCCAAAGCTTTCGACAGTCAATCTTGACCTACTTCAAACCACGACCCTGGACGAGAGCGGCACTTGGTGCCCCCGCCAGAGATAGACTACTAGATAGGTAGTCGGCGGTGCAAAGTTGGTTAGTCCGACTAACGCCTTACGTCCCTTTCATGAATCCGGGTGTTATATTTTAAATGTAAATCTAGAAATAAATTTGAAATTATAACGCCTTATTTCTTAATATTGTTTCATAGCATTTATTGACTGTATTATATATAGTTTTGTAGATTATTGTATGTTGTAAGATCACGTTATGAATAAACATTGATGTCTTTATTAATAGTTGACATTTCCTTAAGTAGAGATCCTGTACTTCTAGATATGTTCTGTGAATATTTCTTCGTAAGCTATATATTGCGACGAACATTTCAACAAACGCATTATTTTTATCCTCTCCTTATATTACGTATTATATATTGCATGATACAAATACTCAAATGCATTTCTTCAAATAGATTGGTCATTATACTCTTACGTTATATGTATGGAAGGAAATTAAAAAAAATCAAAATATATAATATCTGTATATTTTTGAGAAATATATTTTACATCAAATTTGTAATTGCTTTTGATAAATTAGTTAGTTTTGTTAGTTTATTAGTTAACCATTTGGTCAGTACATTGGTTAGTTTTATAAAATATAAAATCAGTCTTTGTTGTTCGTGATTTAGTGAAGATGGTGTCAATATTTCTGATTTGTTAAAATCTGTTAGTTTGATTACCCTTTATTTCCTAACATCTATAACATTTGTATTTTTAACCTAACCTCTTTGTTGTACACTACTTTGTTGGTGCTGACACCAAGTGTGTTGCTTTCAGTTTTTATTAAGAAAATTCTCAATACAAAGGGATTTGATAGATTAGATGATATTGAATAGGATAGTTTGTAACGTACATTTTAATGTCGTTTCATGAGGTTGACTATTATGCACCCCGTAAAACACCCAACCTAATTGTTGGTGGCTTAAGTTCTCCGTTTTTCAATTCTGCGTTGGAGAACGCTCATTGGCTAGAAAAAACGGTAGCCCCTCCAAAAATCCAACAGACTATCAGGTGTAATTAGGATAGACAAGATAGACAGTTCCCGTCTTCGAAAGTAGGCAGATGCAGATGTGAGTTATTTTACCTTTTGATATATATAATTTATTCACTTTCATTATTGGTTGCGATTATAATTATTATTAGTACAGAAATACGATCATAGCGATTTGTAGTTATTATTAAGTAATTATATTTCATATATAATCAGGATTTACCTGGATTTTAGGTAAATTATTTAGGCGTGGTCAGGGAGATTTTTTTGTCACCCTATATGGTGAAATGTAGTACGATTCTAAACAATAGAAAATAGTTTTAATATGATTTTATAAATTTGTGAAGCTGTGCTCTAGTCCGGAGATTATAGAAAACATTGTTTTTTAAAACCAATAAATTTGAGTTTTCTTGCCTCCATTTTGTTTGAATCGGATTGCGATTATCCACCACGTGTTGTGCCCTTTTGGGAATTAAGTTAATTATCTTATCGTTATCTTATCTTCTCTTATCTTATAGTTATAATATATGATTGGAGCTATAGAAAATTGCTAATATCGTAATTTCTGCACTAGGTTAAGTAATTTGTTACTTTATATAGATTTGAATAACTCACATTCACGCCGATTAGAAGACTGGAACCTGTTTCCTAACATAGTAAATTCATTGATTATTGTTCTTTGACAACAAATTTGTACAATAAATCAATACGAATTTCTATAACTTGTCACTCAGTTTTTGAAATATTAATGAAATAATTTTTCTCTTTTACCTAATTAGAGTGGTAATATTTCCTTGTTTAACCGGTTATGAAACCGTTGTTTTTGGAATTTTGGGTCAGATAATAGAGGGTTTTTTTTATTTAATTTATTTTTGTTCCTTCTGAACTATTGTATCTTTAAATAGTAATGATTAGAGTTTTTTATTAAGAGAAATTGTCGAGTGCTGAACTGTAATCAGTTCATTTGAATGCAATTTTTTGGGTAATTTTATTTGCTTCATTCTGGGTAGGGTCACTAAAGGTTGACACCTTCCAGGTTTTGTTTTTATTTGTTAATTACTTTCCCTGTGAGAATCACAGAGGATTTTTCCATACCAGATTTGCTGGTACATTCCCTTCAGGAATTTATTTATAATTTTTAATCTTGGCTACACTAGCCGTCAACGTTCATCTATATATTTGTAAATTTTGGGGCACTCTTAACACAAACAATTCTTTGTATGTACTCTTCTGAGACGAGGCTGCTGTAACCTGACTGCGAGATCTATAACCTGCTGAAAACTCTGGACGCTTACCACCTGCAGATCCCTAGATAAGAGGATTGGACTTAGCAGTACGTGACCATCATCTGGACTAGAGCTCTAGCTTCCCCACTTTGCCACGGAAAGTCCACCTGGATCCAATCATCAGCACAGGTTAAGAGTGAGAGTACTGACCTCATAAAGAAGGAACGAGATTTTCAGAGTGACCCCGAACCTCTTAAAATTGTGTAAAGTTAGCCAATTTTAAAATTTCATTTTTCAAATTTTTTTCATATTTTAGTCAATATTAAATCATTTTTGAATTATTGTTAAATAGTCACTTTATTATTCATTTGTAAATTCCATTCAATTTGTTTATTTGATTATAGTGTATTCAACTAACTTTTATATAGTTTTCTTTTATCTTATATCTAAAAATTATCCTGGTGCCCAAATAAATAATTGTCAACATTCAAAGCAGCCCTACGAATACTACGCCCTAGTGTCATAAATCTCCCTGAGCTACCGGAGCTAATGTCAATGAACTTAAGCTAGTGGAATTGCACATCCCTAGCTTAGCTGTGTTTATGGTGACAAGTTTCAATCAGTGAATACGATAATTACCTGTGAGACGTATTTATAATATTGAAAAACCTCTTTTCCTTTCAGCAGAAAAATGTACATTTCAACATATATACTACGAAATGCTACGAAATAGAGAGGATTTATCATGTTTATAGAATTTATAAATCACAATAATTTTTAACACATGTCTTAGCGTTAAAATGAAAATTAAAACTGAAAACACTGAAGAACATCAAAATAACTAACATAATTCTAACATGTCTTTATTAATCGAACGAAATCCGCAACAAATCACGGATTAACGGAGACTTATTTATACCACTGGACTTTTAATTGATAGCGACATGGAGTGAATAAGATGCTCGGCCTACTCCGCATTAGAGGCCGATTCGTGGGTGGTCCATTGCCTTACTGTCATCACCCTCGCCTTAACAACATATGAACATCGTACTAACAAGACTTTGAGATGCACGATTGATTTCCATGGATATACCGATTGGTTCTATTGAAGATGAAGGAGAGGTTTCTCCAGAAACATGATGTATTAACATGGACGTCTCGTTTTATGACTTACGGCGTAGCATAAGAAATACATAAAATTCAACTATTATTTCATTTAAGAAAACAAAATTGTATTGGTACTCATTAAAATCATAATGATGGTTTCTATAGTACTATTATTAAAACACTTTCTAAATTCTTAATTATGTACAAACCATTCTTCTGATGATATAGTAGGTGATATAAAAGATAATGTATCTTTACTATTTCAATGCTAAAGCGAGAAATTTCACCAAGCATGTGATATATCAGAATAACGACTTCATATCATAGATTTATATTACACTGTCAAAATTATTGAGAGTGGCTAATTGCCCTCATGTGGAGCTTTTATTTAAATAGGTTAACTTAGGTAACCTGACTCAGTAATGAGAACATAATTACTGTGCGTTTCACGAAGTTGTATCCCGGATTGGAATGTTAGTATATATCTCCAACGTATGGAGCGTCGTCATGTTATTAGTTAAATTCAATGTATTGGCACATCTCGGCTACGGACCGCTACAAATTGAGGTGGTGTGATTTAAGCGCACGTGCCAGTCTCGCACAGGATTTGCCAGCGAATCCTGACAATCCGAACATTCCAATCCGGGATACAACTTCGTGAAACGCACAGTAACCGTCAAGCAGAAGTTGTAAAAACTCCGTTCTACACCACCTGCACAAAACATGGATGTTGTCGCGTGTAAGTCGCATGATCCAGTTACTACTTAGTATTCTGTATTCACGTATCAAACGTAGATAGAATGATATTTAACAGAGTGCGTATTGGTGGGATGTTCTATACAGGGTTATTCAGAACTGATCCATAATAAAATTTGGGGATGTTCAACATATATGTAGAAATGTGGTAGTGCAAAAAAAAATTTTTTGGCGTGGTCTTAAAACTATTTAAAAATTTTTCATTGTACGCCGCTGGATACTGGTCCACTGTAATTGAGTGACCTTGGGACTGACAATGCAAACAGGCTAGCACAAAAAAACTTCGGAAGATCTGAGGGTATACCGACACCCGGCGCAAAAAAGATTTGCAGCGTTTTTACTTTAAAATAAACTTAAAGATAGATAGATCTGACCAAAGTGACGTGTCTTTAAAATGAATAAAATTTTGTTACACTAATTTTGAAGAATTGCGCTTCTTGATTACTAGGTATTAGAAACGTGAAATTTAGGTATAAAAAATTTGCACATACCTTACAAAAGCTTTTCGAAATAATATTCCTCGACTTGTACACAATTTTGGGCACGCTTATCCAATTTTTCCGCACTAAACCGAATGTTCCTCCTGATTTGCTGATGTAAATGCAAATTATTATGTAAATTGGGGATTTTCAGCATTTTGCTGCAACAATCACTCACAAAACCTAACTTTTAATTGACAATCCACTGATAACAGTCCATTAACTCAGCATTACTGTACACAAGAGCCATTTTGAAAATTTTACAGTTTAACACTCCTAAGACAAATAAAACACCCGCGAGAGCGACGCACAGACTGACGACTCATAGACAATACAGATATTATCCCCACTCCAACATTATTCGGTCGGTTTTAACCAGGCGTTCCAGACAAAAACGTGTTTACTTTTTTTATCACATTCTTAGGAATGTGGTAGAAAAGTATCAGATGTGTTGAAGTACAGTTGCCCAGCTACGTAGTCCTTTATAATGGTATAACTTCAAACATTGTTTACGGGAAATCCTAATACTTTTATTAAATTTTTTTTTGTGATATCGATTTCTTATTTAAGGATGCACATATCCTCAAAGTTTTAGAGATAAGTTCTGAATAACCCTGTATATCATCGATAAAGTGGTATATACCACTCTATAGTGGAGTGGTGGAGTGGGAGTGGAGTGATATACACTTACAGTCTATATCACTATGCGCAGCGAGGGACACATTAAACTTTTATGCACAATAATTATACGCAGTTAAGCATTATTTTATAGGGTGAATAGTAACAGAGCTTATTATTCATGAGTTAATCTCTATCATTTTAACAGAGAAGTATAGTAAGGGCATATATAATTTTTAACCAATTTGTCACAACTTTCAATAAATGCACTTCATATAAATATCTTGAATGATAAGGGGACACTCACATATCAGATAGGAATAGTTTCAGGTGGAGACAGGTTTCAAATACTTAGCAGAAGAATCAACCATTAATTCTTAGTATCATCTGAAACTATTTTTTTGATAAGACGCATTGCCATACGATAAATAAATTTAACACAATACCGACTACTGCACATAATATCGTCAAAATTTGTATATAAACTTGTCGCATGTGTATCTGATTTGCTTTTCTACGTATAGCATTAAATTTTGTATATTTACGATATTAGAATGTTGTGTTGTCATCTGATTTTGAAAAATGTACCTATTTCTGTTGAATATTTCAATGAATATCTTATCTTGTACGTTTAACAACAAAAAAGTGAAAGAGTATCTTCAATTCTTTATATTTCTTCAATATTTTCTGATAAAGTGAATTAACTAAGCAGCTGGTGCAAAACTAAGTAACCCTAAATTGCTGTCTTCTTAACAATTAATATATCAAAATACATAATATTGTTCTTCAAAGAAGATTAAAAAAATAATAGAAACTTATTTTTTTATTTTTTTTTAAATTTTTGTTAAAAAAAACTGAAATATGTTAAACAGAATTTTGTTACACCTAGTTTATTCTAAATTATATTCTCTTTTTAATGCATTCCTCCAAAGCTCACAATAATTTAAGACACCTTGTTAACATTTACCAGAATTACTTTGATATACGTCCGGTCCCGCAATTAACAATATACTCTTTACATACAAAAGGTGTGGCGGTGAGACCCAATTTATAACAGCTACTTGGCAGATATTTCAAGGCCCCAGCTCATTCTAGATGGCGCAAGGAGAACTCATTTAGCGATGGGTCAAGTGTAATAACAATGCCTCGTTACTAATAGTTAGGAAATTTTCACAGGGGCGAATCTATGGGTATAAGTCGTGTTTTTTGGCCCAAGCCTGCTACTTTTACTCTAGAAGTGCAACTTCTTCCTCAAGGAAAGAATAATTGATTTCCTTATATGGGATAATTGGTACGTACAACACTTAATTATGGGTAAGGAGTCAAAATATTAATATTTTACATAACTACGAATAGTACGAATCTACTTTATATCCACCTTCTGTAAACGCCTTATTTAAATAAGGACAAATTACAAGGATTAAAACAAATTAAGCCAAAACAGCTATTCTCCTGGCTATATGCCTCGACGAGCGCTGAATTACAAAGCAAAATCGTCACAGCAAAAATAGATCGAAACCGACCTGCATATTTTTTATTTATTACATGCACTGTACTTTTACTAATAGTGTACTTATCTCTGCTAATAGTTACTACATATTATACCTCAATCTGGATATTGAGTTAAACAGTATTACCGAGGAACTGTCGTGAATTAGTAATAGGTTTTTTTTTAAATAAAAAACCATAATTCTAAAACTATGAGTTTTTTAAAATAAGAATATATTTTAAAAAACTAATCATATTTTAAAAAAACTCCTCAAAAAAACCTATTACTAATTCACGACAGTTCCTCTGTAACTGTTTAACTCAATATCCAGATTGAGGTATAATATGTAGTAACTATTAGCAGAGATAAGTACACTATTATTAGTAAAACCATAGTGCATGTAATAAATAAAAAATATGTTGCTTGTTGATTACTTATTTTATACGATAGTAGTTTTATCTAAAGATAAAGGAAACAAACGAATTAAAACATGTTTTATTATTATTTTTTTTTTTTGATAAACAAATATTGTGACTTTCAAAAATAATAACTAGGTACTGACAATAAACCATATTTATTCGAATAAGTAAACACTAATAATTTGTAATTAATGAAAAAGTAAAAAAAAAAAGTTGTCTCTGAAGGGATTCGAACCTGCAAAATTTTGCGGTTCAGTTTGAAACACTGCCGCTTAACCAACTAGTCCACCGGATGACGTTTAATAATGTCTCTTAAAACACTTATGTAAACTACACATTAACTTAAAACGAATTTTTATTGATATTTTAATTAAAAAACCATTTAGCTTTAGTACTTTGGTAATCAGAATTGTTTGACAGTCAGTATTATCGATTCCGTTAGCAATATTTCTCATAGTGTGCCCTGAGAATATAAAATTCAATAAAATGTAATAGCCCATGTTAATTGCCATTAATCAAATGAAATGGGAAACCCGGTATATGTACTTCTGTTGGAACACTGTCAACTATATAATTTATTTATAAAATTGTAGCACAGTATTTTCTTTTCCCATACATTTATTTTTTAACTGTTTGAAATGTATTGAAACAAGCCACATCTGTTAAAGTGGGTCAGCTAATATCTACAAGCTGCTTTGAGTCTTCCAGTAAACAGTTAAATAAGTTAATAACTGATATAAAATTCCTGTTTGAATAGCATATATTCTTCTTTTTGTCTTCATCTTGCATATGCACTATCATTACTTCGAGTAAGTTACGCCACTGCTTCTAAACTAGCACAATTGCCGTATCACACTAACACGAGGGACTAGATAATGAGTGACAAAATTATGGGCCTTTCACACTTCCACTTAAGAATAAAATCATCTAAATTACAAATCTAAACTACCCAGCTAGTGCGCGCCTCTAATACATGCATGCAGTTTCTGTTGCAGGATTGTGCAAAATCTGATACTATTTTTTAGTTGAGTACGCGAACGTATTATTATTTCTGTTTGCCCATTTCCATGCATGTGTTAGCCATTGTTTTATCAGAGTTATAATTTGGACGATTTTATAGCGGATAGTGAATAGTTTGGCTTACATTTGATTCTATCGTAGATGTAGTGCGTATAATCAAGTAGGTTAAAATGGGTGGTTATGTTATGTCGACGTAGTGAAGTTATTAATGAAAGTATCCAACTTTCATTCATGAAATTATTGTTAAATCAATAATTTCCATTATTAAGAAGTTACACTGCTTTTATAAACAGCTGTGTTTTCAGGTACAGATCTGTGGATGTTCTTTTTGGGGTTGCTTAAACCTGCCACCTGCTTGAACTTACCGCTTGGTGTTCCCACCCGAAGGATGGCATAGATGGGCGTTCTGACGCTCTAGATGTCTGGTGGATTTTTACATCGGGATGTCAAAATGGCACCTTAGAATTGACGAGGACATCGTCCACCCTTTAGGTCAAGAAACCCCAAAAAGATGAGATATAGTGCCATACGAAGATGACAGTACATGGTGCCCTACGTTGGGCGCCATGTCACGCTCTAAGAGTGTGCGCCCCTGTAGATGCGGTGGATTTGGAAGCTAATCCCATGTTACGGGAGACATGTTCCTTTCTAGGTCATATTTTACTTTGGAAATGGTCTTTTTAGGTTAGTTTGACTTTAAGGCTAGCTTGGATTGACGTCCCGATGCTCCAGACGCCTGATTTTCACTTCGGGAGGTTAAAATGGCATCTTAGAATCGGCGAATACGTCGTATGTTCCTGGTGAGACTCTGTGATAACCTAGCCTTGTGTTTAGGTCCTGAAGGGATGGCCAAAAAGGTTGAAAAACGTATAACGTTTATTTTTAATTAAAAACAACAACTAACATTGAAAAAAACCATTACATGCTACCATTTTATTTACAGTACCGTTGCACTAACAATAAATTTAGAAATTACAATAAAACAAGTTACATATTATGTTGAAAATTATGTCCTTCACTAGCTATACACAAATTTACTCTTCTATGCATATTTTCAAACACATTTTGCGGCTGCCATTCGGAGTATGTCCATAATCCATCTTCATTTCTAGTTCCACTTCGAAAATGAGCCATCAAGATAAAAGCGTCTTGTTCTGCATTAAAATGCATAATATGTTGAACTGAAATACGATGTTTTTTAGTTAACCTTAAAATTTTGTGTTTACTTGTACTTACGAGAAACTTGAAAAGCGATGTAATTTAGTTCTGCAAATAACTGATTTCAAATATGTAGGATATAATATTGAAGTAAAAGGAAATACAGAAAGACCAGCAGAAAATCGCAGCAAACGATGCCGGGTGGTAATGAATAAAGCACAAATGTCAAATATTTGCATGAGTCGTAACGGTTCCTGTACAATAAACACCGACATTCCATTCGTCGACAGTCAAAGTAATACGATCGCTGATTGGCTGCTTTCAATCTCAAAATGACAAATAACGCCAATTGCATGCCGTGACACGGAACTTGCGTTTTAATGTAATCTTCACCTTATGTTTTAGTTCCTTTAAAAGTAGCTAACATTCTGCTGCCAACGTGCAGAAAATGAATTTACTATTTTTAAAATAGCTATTCGTCACGTGGCCTTTGGACATTTATTTGGTACAATTTGAAGCATAATTTTTATGTGTAGGTACTTTAAAAACACTAACGTGTGCGTGTAAATCATAAGTATGTATTTGAGTACATTTCCTTTCCGATTGCAACTTTGTAAACTAAAACAAATGACGGTCCTAGAGGCATTTAGTTTACTAACACGAATGTCCACTTTACTTCTAATAGTTATGCTCCAGGAATGGTCTTTGAATACATATAAACTAGATAGTTATCTCGCCAACTTACCGATTATAATTGTATTGTGCTCGACCACCTGCTTTGCATTTCTATTATTGTTCTGTCTTGTACTAAAATAAATCTTCCTAGTTGTTGATTTACAACTTATAGCAGCAATAATTTCAGCTTTAAACTATTGTATAATCTAATAGTTTATAGTGTTACAGTTTTGAGATGACTATTTAAAATATATGAAATATTACATAATAATATCCTGAGCTAAATTATATATAATTTTGATTTTTTAACTCAGCCTTGCCTAATCAAAAATACACTTTACAAGCATTAAAATAAAATGCATATTACTAAATTACTATTTAATACTAATTACTATTACTACTAAACACCACCCCAGTGCTTTTTTATTCGTTTTATCCAATCCGTTTCGAAATTTTGAAATATTTTCGAATTTGCCAAATGCGAAGTTTTATAGTAATTTTACAGTATAACTGCATGGGCAACTCAGAAACTTTTAGAGATAGGGTTGGTCAAATTGGGAAAAAGTTAGGCAAATTTAGGCTCAAGAAGAATCCAAGGTTACAATTCCAAGAATTCCTTCCCTTAAGTAGATACAGGGTGAACACAAAAATGTGCATTTTCTGAAAACATCCATATCTCGCTTATTGTAAAAAATATATTAATCAAATTTTCAGGACAGGCATAGAAGTCAACAAAGACTAAAATTGATCCACTAGATATTGCGCTATTGCGCTGGCATACTCAACTTTTGTTTTCTTATGAACTCCATATTGGATTTTCGTATTTTTGAAAACTTTTAAACCATGTATGATATGCATAATATGATGAAAAATACGATTGCATACACTTAGATCTTTGGATAACCCTACACAAAAAAGTCTAGTAGAGTGAAGTGCGGTGATCTAGCAGGCCATCTTATTGGTCCTCGGTTTGAACATATGGATATTTACCTACATGCATGGTTGAAAAGCTAGAGCAAGCAAAAATGTAAAAATCCGATATGGAGACCATAAGGGCACCTAAACTTTTTTATAGACCAATTTTGAAGTCATTGCTGACTGTTATACCTGACCTGAAAATTTGATGTAGGTAGACATGTCTACTATCTATCTTTTATAATAAACGAGTTTTGAACGTTTCCAGCAAATACCTACTCATCTTTTATTTTAACCATTTATCTACTTAAGGGAAGGAATTTTTGGAAATGTAACCTTGGATTCTTCTTGGACCTAAAACTGTCAAACTTTATCCCAATTTTACCAACTGTGTATTGGAAGTAGTTTCCGAGGTACCCTTACAGCTCTTCTTAAACTGGGCAACCACCTATTTATTAGAAAATAGCTGAGGAATTTAATAGAAGTGACAAAATTATTATAAATTTAGGTAAAATGATTCATGAGTATTAATACTTGTAAATGTAGCAGATGAGTTTAATATAGAAGCTAAAAAAATCGTAAAATATACTTCATCCTTCTATATTACCTGTATTAATACTTATTTCAATATTGAACTAGTTGTTTTGACCAAGGAACTTTTGACTTATATGCAGTACAGTGTTTCTATTGATACACAGATTTAAATTGACGGAAACGAATTGCCATAAACAAATACGACTTTGATTTTCCTTTGTTTACTATGCACCTACTATAAATACATAATATATCCTTTCATCCATTTGCCATATTTTCAAATAAGTTGTAGGTGCATTGGAATATGTGTGAAACATGAAAGTGATATTTTATTTATTACAAGCGCATTACCAATATTACTTGAACAATGCCAATGTTTTTTCTTCTGCGTGACCGCACAGCATACATACCTAAATAATTGGTTTATTTGGATTTTCACGTTTCAAAGTTCCCCTTAAATTTTTCTTTATGGCAATAAATTAAGATGTTCATTTTAAATAAATTATTGCTCGTCTAACTTATGTGTGAAAGCTATATTTTTAAACTATAAGGACTTTTAAGGGTTTAATGGTGTTTAAGTAGGGCTTATTGGGTTGACTGGCGCATTCGCCATATTATAGAATTAAACAGGCTACTCACCATTCTGCACTCATTCACAAACACAAATATAAGTTACTTGTTACATAGGCAAAATTTCGGAAATTAAGAAAGTCTTTTTACTTAAATCGTCTATGTGTATGACTAAATACTTTAAAAGTAGCACATTAATTTTTTTCTAATTTTGACATTTAAAGTGACGCTTTTCAAAACCCTTTGACGTTAGGAAACGTTTTATTTTTCATAACTAGTTATGAAAAGTAAAACATTTCCCAACTGGCGATGAAACGTGTGTTTTGTCACATATAATTTGTTTGTATAATAAGTTTAAATTACCTTAGCAACACTACACAAGTATGAATATAATGTAATTTATAAAATTTAAAAAATAATTCTGTTCTTACGTTAGAATTGATTAAACATACCTGTCGTGGTCAAAATTAGAAAATATCTTGTATGAAACACGTTGGGAAGCACTATTTTGTGTAGGTAACTCGCATTCTTTTGCGGATCTCGCTAGCGCTCTTTCACAAAATACTACTTTTCCCAACTGATTACATAATTAGCTATTGCTAAATGCCATCCTAAGTATATTTGATTTTTCAAAAAATAAATCCCTAGTAATTTTTAAGAATAAATACAAATTAATCCAATAATATGTATATAAAAATATTTAGAGTATCTATAACATAAGTACATAGTATATTTATTATACATTTATGGTTGGCTAATATAAATATTTTACTAAAATGACAATATCCTGTTAAAAGGGCTTCAAAATTACCTAATTGTTACTAGACATGGAATAAATTACTACTACTATCTGTAAATAAATTATTATGCTGGTCCTGTGAATTGTATACCATTTTAACATAGATAAATTTATATTATCACCTTATGAGCTGCTTCTGTTTTTGTTGATTGTCTTCGATACAATTTTTTCCATCATATAAAGGTAAAAGAGAAAGTCTGCAAATTAATTGAATATACCTATGACATACAGGTAAAATACAGATGGTTTCCAGTTTTTTATTTTTTTATAGATGGTTATTATAGAAATCTGCATACTTTCATCTGTCATCATCACACTGTCATCTTTCAAGAGTTTCAGGAGTCCAATAATCCTGATAGTTAGAAATTTTGTGAACCTCTTATAGGTTCATAGTCTAAAAGGCATATTTTGTATGTCTCTTATGCTGAGAAAAATAAATGAATTTCTGCAATCACTAAACCATACGTCTTATATCTGTTAACGGGGAGCTAATATAATCACATACATCGACGAAACATTTTGCCTATTTGTTATGGTATCCAATGATTTTCTAACTTTTTATTTATTTACAGTGCAGTAATTATCACATATATATGTCTCTATCCATAACATGTCTCTATCACTGTGTTAGCAGATAACCCAGAGGAGTTGCAAGCTAAGGAATACCGGAGGTTTGAGGAATACAGTTCGTATTGCCAAAGAAATAAGGTCATATAAATGAAACCAAAACATTATGCTTAAACTTCCATTATTAGGAGGGAATTACCGAATACTTTCAATGTTTTTCAGGTTACACCTTCACCATCTACTAAACTTCTTGAGACACAAATTGACTCTAATCTCTCTTTTCAGTCACATGTAGATTATGTTTGGTAGTAAACTGAAGAAAGCGTACTATGTATGCACTACTTCAAATTAAATCGAGTCTAGATTTAAACGCTATCTTAAATGTCTACTATTAACATATAGTCATATTTTCTTTAATATAGTCACATGGCGACGGCCACTGATACCAATAGAATTTTTCTTGCTCAAAAGAGAATTTTGAGGTTGATTTTTAACTTGCAATGTTCGGAATCTTGTAAAGGTATTTTTGTACCGGGTGGCCAAATAAGAATGGACGCCGGCTGTATCTCAGAAACTACTTATCGTATCACTTTGGGAAAAAATTATAATAAGTAAATCGGACAAGAGAAATCGCTGGAAATTATTTTCAAGTTCGTAGGATGACCGCTAGGGGTCGCAATTGCTATGACCAATCAGAAAATGGGATTTTTCTCAAAAATATGCCAAGTAAAGAGGTATTTTAAATAGTGGCATTGTAATCTTTATGAAATTTGCAATCTTTTTCTTGCAATGCACTTTGCTCTATCTTTAAAAATAAAGTGGTGGGGGAAGGTTAAACTATATTTTATTCAAATAAGGATAACTCCGGTTTGGATTAACAGAATTAAACGAACTAGGGCTCGTTTAAAAGAGCTTTTCTTACTGAATAATCTGTAGTATATACTGTTCCTGAACTTATTTTACCGTGGTAGCTAGAGGGCGCTGTTTGACATCGTAACAGTTATTGTGCGTTTTCATAAAAATTTTAAATGGCAAGCTATGTCTCTTTTTACATGGTTAAATAGAGCACAAAATTTCCAAAAAATCAGCTCAAACCGCAACTTTCTATCTTCTCTCTAACGGGAGATATTAAGAGAACAAATAAAGTTAGGCTGCCGCCTAGGCCTATGATAATAGTCTAATTAAAAATTATACTAGTAGGCTATGAAACAAAAAGAGGTAAATAGGTACGTCAAAATATTAAAACGTTTTAGTTACATGTTAATGTCATTTAGTTAATGTCGTTTCATGTCTTATTAAGTTTGTATGGTCCGGGTTTTTGTTGTTGTTGTTTGTGTTGTTTTCTTGTTTATTCTGAATTGTAGTTTATTGTTCGTTTTTTCTTAGAAAATGATTTATACAAACGAAGAGTTATTTGACATGGTAAGAGTTTATTTTGAATCAATGAGAAATGCTACAAATGCTACAGTTGCTGCGAGAGTATATGCGCAACAATATCCTGATAGACGGCACCCCAATAAAAAAGTTTTCCTACGAGTAATTCACCTTCTGCGAACAACTCGAAATGTTCATCTAACTGTATACTTTGGACAACGCAGAGGTCGCACCGAAGGGAACATTATTAATGTGTTAGCTTACCTATATAGGACTTAATCCTCAACTAAATACTAGAACTATTGCGAAAGACGTTGGAGTAACTCAAACTACGGTTTAAAACATACTCAAGGAACATAGTTTTTGTTTCATAGCCTACTAATATAATTTTTAATTAGACTATTATAGGCCTATATAGGCGGCAGCCTAATTTTATTTGTTCTCTTAATATCTCCCGTTAGAGAGAAGATAGAAAGTTGCGGTTTGAGCTGATTTTTTGGAAATTTTGTGCTCTATTTAACCATGTAAAAAGAGACATAGCCTGCCATTTAAAATTTTTATGAAAACGCGCAATAACTGTTACGATGTCAAACAGCGCCCTCTAGCTACCACGGTAAAATAAGTTCAGAAACAGTATATACTGCAGATTATTCAGTAAGAAAAGCTCTTTTAAACGAGCCCTAGTTCGTTTAATTCTGTTAACCCAAACCGGAGTTATCCTTATTTGAATAAAATATAGTTTAACCTTCCCCCACCACTTTATTTTTAAATATAGAGCAAAGTGCATTACAAGAAAAATATTGCAAATTTTACAAAGATTACAATGCCACTATTTAACATACCTTTTAACTTTACATATTTTTGAGAAAAACCCCATTTTCTGATTGGTCATAGCAATTGCAACCCCTAGCGGTCATCCTACGAACTTGAAAATAATTTCCAGCGATTTCTCTTATTAGATTTACTTATTAGATTGTGTTTCCTAAAGTCATACGATAAGTAGTTTCTGAGATACAGCCGGCGTCCATTCTTATTTGGCCACCCGGTACAACAAAAAATGTTTCACTTCCACTGAATATTTATATTAAAGTGTCTTACTTTCACTAAAAGACATATACAAAATTTGGTCAAGCGAAAGACATGAATATCACACAATATATGGACATAAACTTTTAGTACCAAAGCACGAAACGTCAATATTTGAAAAATCCCCTCAATATGGCTTCGTTGTACATTCGTTGAATATATTTGCAGATAGTATTCGGTTTTGGGTACCTGCCTGTACAAATTGTGTTTTCTTTTCTTCTTGCTTTAAAAAATTAAGAAATTAACCATTTTAATGTTTAATGGAATCTGTTTTATATGTGTGTGTGTGTGTTTATATTGTAGGGCAGTATATGTGTATGCATATATGTTTGATTATTGAATATATATTTTTTAATAAAACAATTTGAAATTCATGTTACCTATACTGACTTGCCATATGTATAACTGTATTATTTCTGGCCAATAAAATCTATCTGTCTATGTAAAAATAACAACAGTTATAATGCAATTATATACTTATTGTATTTGATAAACTCTATCATACACTTCAACTTATATCTAAGCGTCTTATTGTCACATATACCTAGTATTCTATAGATACACAAATATGTTTATACAGACTTAGAGGAATTGCAATACCAGTTTTCTGATTTTTTTCTTAGTGTAACATATTTCATTTTTAAACATAAGAAAAGGGGACGTGTTTGTCATAAAATACGTGAATTCATTATGACTGACAATGTAAATTATATTCAAACGTAAAAGACTGAGCTCTAGGCACAGCATCCTCGAGTAACTAGATTTCAATTACTCCACTCTTAGCTTTATTGGCAATTTTTCTTCAACTAGTCCTATAAACAAACACAGCTATAATTGGTGTCACAATTCATACGAGGATAGTCTAGTTAACTGTGATTTCTCGTGGCTGCGGGAGACCGTAACCGGCAGGGCAATAACCGTATCAGCATCGGCCACCTACGCCCAGGCGCTGACCAGATGGAGATATGTGGACGATGTCCGATTGCGAGACAGAAATCGCTATCTGGGTATGGTATGTGTATCGCGGATTATATAGCTAATAAACTGAAAATTGTGTAATAATATGGCGGAACTTATATCAGTATAATGTAGGAAAATGGTGAAATACACCACACATTTAAAACAAAACACAGGAACTTAGGTATAAGTACGTTGTGTTTAAATATTTGAGAATTGATTTTCTCAGTCATGTGTTCTATTTTACTTTTCGTGGTATTTTAAATACGTTCAAGTCAAAGCGAACGAGAAAATTTACTCGGAAATAATATTTTTTTATAGTTGCAATTTGCAACTTTACCTTTGCAATTATTTTAGCCAAACTTATTAAAGTCCAAATATCATCCGAACGGTAAGGGATGACTTCATTTCAAATAGCTTAAATGAAATACAATTTTATTGACATTACTAAGGTGGGTAATATTACAAAACGTTTAATATACCTAACGTGTTTAATTAATAACAAGAAAACTTGTATAAATGAAAAACGAATTCGAGGTACGATTTTAAATTACATGGGGTCATCATAAAGTAAGGGGTATACTTTAAAGTCTTATATAATTTTAAGAAATCAAGCTAGTAGCAAAAAGTAAATGGAATCTAGTTGGTTCAATAATTGGATATCTATATCTATGGAAAACAAAAGAGTTGTGTCAACTGCTGATACAAGTGTCAAACGTAATAATTGCGATTTAGAAGAATTATTGGTTTAGTAAAAAATTTGGTGTTTAGAACACGACTAACAATAATGAACAATTAAAAGACTATTAGGGAGCAAATTACTGCAATTCAACCAAAAACCCTGAATAAAGCTGTGTACAATTTGGAAGAACAGTTGGTGATTATACACAGTAAAAAAACGAGTGTGTATACGAGTAAAAAATTAGTGTGTATATATTCCACACTTGGCAGTGTTAGACATATCAGTGTATTATTTATTACATTACATAAAAGTAATTTAACACAGCAGATTTTACAAGGTAATGTGTAATAGTTAATTATTCACCGTGTAATTATTCCGTATTTATGGCGGATTGATTCATTTTTAACACAGGGTTTTGTAAATTTTACTACAATTTATGAGTACTTCTACAAACTTGACGGGTATATCATTCGTGTAATATGAGTTCTAACGGTTTAGTTATTATACTACCTAGTTCGTGTTAAAAATAACACTGCAGCAAATTACGATTACCACTTAGTAATTTTACCATTTGTCTTTTTTTACTGTGTACAGCAGCAAAATGGACGACATATCAAACATTTGCGTTAACCACTGTTGGACATAAAAAATTCCATTGTTTTAGCAGTGGAATTTATTTCACATCCTGTTATTAACTTAATTTGGTAAAAATACATAATAAGCTGAAATATATCCCATATTTTACCTTGTTTATTGTGACGTTTTCCACTGTTATCCTCAGAATACCTTCAAACTTAATCTAACCTAGAGCTTATTATATCATTTTTAAATGCAAAAATATAATATACCTACTTAGATTTTATTCATAATTTGTTGAACACTACCTTTGATATCACCTCTTCTATGTCCCTATCTCTTTTTTCCAGAGAGTAAATTGCGAAGCTTATTATTTAATTTTATCTATTGTGATAATAGTCCTGAAGTCTTTCACAACAGAAAACAGTCGCAGCTATTTTGACTCATTGTGATTTAAATAAATAATAAATTAATCACTCATCTGGGATCATTTTTATTTATTTATTTATTTATTTAGTATACGGCTATCTAAACCATTACCATTAAAACCATTTACAGGATAGGAGTTGACACAAAGTATTGTAATGTAACACTATTAGGGAACAATCATTACTTAAAGATAGTTTACAAACATACCTACATAAAGTAGGACATCTTTAGAGTGGCGAATAATAGATCCCATATTTTTGCTAGCTTTAGCAGCAATTGAAGAACTGTGTTCATTAAAACTCAACTGGGGATCAAAAATTACTCGAAGATCTATAAAAGAATTGGGACGCTTTAAACAGACCTTGTCGAACGTAAGTAAGTAAGTTGTTCCGAACGCACCAATTATTCACTTGTTCCAGATTGTATTGTAACTTGATGCAGTAGGAAATATGGTAAAATATGTTCATGTCGGCTGAGTATAATAAGTACCTTATATTAAAATTAGTTGCGATATCGTTTATGTAAATATTAAACAGCATTGCTCCCAGAATAGATCCCTGAGAAACACCAGATGAAGATTTTAAGTGTTTAGATATGAACCCTTAATGCTGTAGCATTTGGTTTTTCCAAACCACAAAATTATACATTTTATTTTATATTTAGCAGTTTAGTACACACTAGGACATCTAGCACATAGTAATAGTGCAATAATATGTATATGTAATAATAGTAATACATAGTTGTATTCATACTTGGCACTTGGATTTCTTTTTTAAAATAATAGCACTTCATATAATACAGAAGATTCGTACCTATTTCATAGTGTTGTTGTGTGACACTCTTTTGTTACTCCGTGAATTAAGGATTCTGTGATCATGTTCTGTGAAGGGGTTTTTTGAGAAGTTCACAGGGAACTCTGGCTTTTTCTTTTTATAACCGAGATGGGCAAGTAGTCGGTTGTTTGAGAGAGCTATTTTACATCCGCAAGGGTTGGACTTCATGTATACTTTATTGGATTTTTATGCATAGTATTAGTCGACTATGACTACGAAGTATTATCCCAGTCGGATTTATTTGTCAGTGTAAATTCCTCACAGGTATGTTTATATTAAAAATTTCATATCTCCACGTGGTTCTATATACCTTTTAATTTTTTTAGCTGCCGCATTGCCGTTCCTGACGTACTTTCAGTATGTTTCTTAAGTTTTTAAAACCCTCTTTATGCAGAGGTGAGTTGAATTTAACTTTTCGTTATATTACATAACTATAATGGGATTTGTATTCCAGGGTTTAAGGTTTTAGGTTAGAGTTTTAAGATTCAAGAGTCTTAGACTACCTGGTTTCCGGGGTAATCTTAAAGCAAGAGGATGATATCCTGTTTGCAGTTATAAATCTGGTTATATAATTTTTTTGGTCCTGGTTTTATTTTTTATGGATAACCTTAAGTCTTAGTTGGGAATAAACTATTTATGGTCCTGAGAATTTTGGATACTACCTGCCTTTTTGCCTGCTGGAGATGTTAGGATAAATCTCAGTTGGTTATCACCGCTGTCCGAAGCCCGTTTTGATGGTTACGTTAACGGATGGTCAGATAAGCCTTATATATTAATTCGCTTCAAATTTATTTAGTAATTTAAGTATATGAGCTTCACTCTTTCAAATTTGATTAGTAATATAAGTACATGAGCTTCACTCTTTCAAATTTAATTAGTAATTTAAGTATACGAGCTTCACTCTTTCAGAATTGGTTAACCTTGTAAAAGGATCTAGATTCTTGATTTCCCTAGAGATCTCAATTGTAATTCTATACAGGTTAAACTGCCTGCTGTAATACTTAAATATTATTTAATCCACAAGTAACAATAATCATTAAATAGATCTCATATACTGTGTAGTTTTATTTGTCGAAAGAGGTACTATATTTTTATTTCAGCTAGCTAGCGTTAATTTCTAATTTGGTACATATCACTCAGAGGTACTCCACTTGCCTACCAATTAAACCAAGGGTGGAGTGGCGCCCAAAATTGAGAGATTTGTTGACTCTTATTAGAAAACACGATTGACCAAGTGAACCTACGACTCATGCCCTAATAGGCGAACAGCTGCCGTCCGCTGTGTAACATAAGTATTATCTTCTCACAAAAGAACAGAGAGAAATACGTTGCAATGCTGAACAAACTGGATTGATTCTGTTCTCTAAATATGAACTGAATAGGACACTTGACCAACGAATGGGATAGTCAAACACTGTCCAATGTAGCTACTAATATTTTGTGGTCTAAAAGATCAAAAGCCTTCTGAAAAGTCTGTATAATATATTATATCAACCTGACCTTGCTTGTCTATCACCTCAGAGATAAATTGAGTGCCACAGGCCAAGTTGGTTGTCGTAAATCTACCTGCCATGAGTTCATATTTTTCGGAAATAATAATATTTTTGAGATGAAGCAGGAGATTGAAATGAAGCACATTTTTTAAGGCTTTTGAGAAGATAGTTATGATAGTCACTAACATTCTACTTGCGTCCCTTCTGATTACTCTAGTCTAGCAGATCTAAGCGCTTTGTATTGTATAGATCTGAAAAATGTAAAGGTACTGCTTCCGGAAAATAAAGGAAAGCGGTTAGATCTGTTAGAGCAATTAGAAATTAAAAAATGTTTAATTAGAAATCCTTGTACTACGAATGATCAGATGGATTTTACAATTTCGCTCTTAAAAAAGATACCAAAAACTGGGACTTTACCAGATGGGAATGATCAATCGGGGTAAGTAAATAGATAAATAACTAAAATGCTTTTGGAAATATTTAGTAATAGACAGTTACTCTATTGAGAAAGGCCTAACAAGCCGAAATACTAGTATATAGAGTGTTTTCTATATATTTCTTGAAACATCTCAATGAGAATTGTGTTTTTTGCAAAACAATTATTTTCACGATGTTCCATAAAGAACCATTCGCTTCCAGCATTCACTTTAGTAAATTTAGAAGTTTACATCAACTTGATTGTTCACTATGTTAAGATTTTATTCACATTATAATTTACCAAAATATCATATTTATATATTGTCTTTTCTTGATCTGGGGTGTTTGTCGTTTCAGCTTTGTTATCATTATTATTACTATTATAATCATTAATTACATTAATACCGAAGGGCAAATATCGCCTTGAAATGATAAAATTGATATTCAAAATGTAATAAAAAAAAATTTACTTTTCTATTGACCTTAATTTTTATTGGTTTATTCTTAACTGGAAGTAAAGAAAGTCGCCTGAATACTACCTAGTGTACTAGAAAATTTTAACATTAACCTTTAGGCATACCTGTAAATAAAACACGTATATTTCTAAAGATATTTAGCCTTGACATTATAAATGTTCGGTGGTTCCAACTCTCACTCTCATCTTTACATTCAGCTCAGCGTGGAGATATAAGCAAATATAAACTATCCTTATTTTAATATAATATGGGGTGACAATATGGTAGTGATTAACACCTAGTAGTAAAAAGCTTTTATATTGGTAGCTTGCAGGATTATTATAGGACCTCACATTAAAAAGGACGCGTACTGCCACTCAAAACTTCAATACCAAAACATGCTTCTCCTTGTAGAATCAGCTCCTCATTCACTATATTTATTTATTTATTATTATTATTTTTTTTTGTTTACTGCCTATCATTTTAACTGATATACCCACAATTATTGCAAGAAGGGTCGCTGAAACCTTCACTGCCACCTCCACCTCCACAAAAGAAGAACAAGGTGACCCGTACGCAGATCCTTTGATAGCAATACCTGGTTCCGGCACTTTCTCTCTCTGGGTGTGGCCGAGATGGTGCAACCTAACGATGTGTATTTATGTCCGATCACCTTCGATATACCTATGCCGATACGTATGCTCTAGTTACAGTACACAGAGAGCCCGACCTGTCTCCTGCGTCCCTTGCTGGTCACGAGGCAGTTGCTGTAATTATTCAGCTAGAAACAATCGTTGTCTATTGTCGTTGTACTTGAATTTACCAACCATGAATGGAGATCTGCATCAAATAAATAATCTGCAGGGTGTTTGAATATAAATGGACCATCTACGCAAATATAGAAAACCCCTTTTCTAATAATGCTTAATTTTTACAAATAGGAAGAATCTATTGCCAAAATAAAAAACAAAGAGCAAACGAAATATATTTTTTTTTATTAACTTGCTAATATAGATAATTATTGATAATAGCGCAGATACCTCAAAAAAAGTGTACCATAAAGTGAATTTATCAAACAGCTAAGGAAATTAGTATTCTCAATGCAACATCATTTCTATGGTACAATATTTTTGATGTATTTTCCTTCCATTAAACCGTAACTGAAGCAGGCAGTCATTAGTGCACTTTCAGCCAATTCAAACACATAAAAATAGACGGAAAAAGTTTAACTCATATGACGTATTTCTTACTCTATACAGGGTGTGCAACGACAAGTTGTCGGTAAACGTATCTCTGAAACTAATCAAGGTATGAAATTTAATTCTGGTTCCGGCCAAATGACGTTAAGTTCTATTGATTAAAAATAAGTTATTTATTACTTATAGTTCCACCAGAAATGGTCAGCAATTTCGTTATTTTAAATAGAATACCCTGTATATTTTTGCACAATCAGATTCCGCTTCCTATTTTGAGTCAAAATAACCCCCATACCCCGTACATAAAATATATACTTTCAGAGATATTTAGATTTTTTTAAATTATTGACATATGCAAAGTATCACTACTAAATAAATATCTCTGACATTATCAATAATAGGAAAAATAATTTTTGAGAAGTCACTGAGTAACTCCTGATCTACTTTCTAGTGTGGATGTTAGACTTTGACCATTTGAAAATAATTTTTTTCAAATGTAAGCACTGTGATTTTTTCAGATTAATGAATTTGTATTTAAAGATGCTTTTATGCTTAAGGTTATCTTATATCAAATTAAAGAGTTTTTAAATACAGATTCATAAAATAATAATTTTAGGTACAGGCTAAGCCTATATCAGAATAAAGAATTTTTAGATTAAACCATTTTCATTGCAATAAATTTGGAAGGTTTACCAAATCTGTTTTATTTACTATTTCCCAACCATTCTGAAAGTAGAATTCTGTTCTAGAAACATTATAAAAATATGAAAGGAAATGTCCTGTGTATCACCAAATCTTTATTCCCTGAAGATTTTGTCAGAACTTTCATAAAGTTACAGGTAAATATATTAAATGTACTTACCTGTAACTTTATGAAAATATCCGGTAACATACCGTGATCGTGATTCTAAGTTACAGGTAAGTATATATACTTACCTGTGACACCCTGTGTCACTAAATTTTTATTCCCTGAAGATTTTGTCAGAACTTAATATGTTACCGTCTACTTTTATAAAGTTACTTACCTGTATACTTACCTGTAACTTTATTAAAGTATTACCGGATACTTTCATGAAGTTACATACCGTGATCGTGATCCTACATTTATTTTTAAGACGTTAATATGATAAATTTTATCTCTATCTATTTTAATTTTGCGTATCTTAAAAGTAAATAAAGACACTGTTCATCGACCTTTCAAGCATAATTTTTCATTAAGTAATCCTTTCCGATCTCATAATTAATACAGATCAGTGAGCTCCCATTTGCGCAATCCAATATTAATTGTTGCAAATAACAATTTTAGATTAAAAAATAATATAGGTATCTGATGAAAATGATCTTAAAATAACGAGACCTACCAGGTTTGACCTAATAAGTATAAAGCGAATTGCTCATATAATAGTTGCAGATCTATATCAGAGAATCATTAATCATTAAGTAATTAAAAATGTCTTAGTTTCACTACTATTGTGCATAAACTTTTAAACGAGTTACGGGCAGATAAAGAAATAGTCATAGATCATACTAAATATGAAATAATAAAGTAGTGAAAAATGAATTATAAAGCAAGTATATAAAGTCATTTAGGTATTTTATAATCATTTATAAAATAACCAAGACAACTAGAGTATTTAGAAGAACAATCCATTATAACAAATAAGCATATTTCGTTTGCACAGATGGATTTTTTTTAGTACATTGAGTATATTAATATAATTTGTATTTCAAGAAGTATTATAACTTTCGGGTATATGTTCATATCTTGGTTATTTGTGGAAATAGAAAATAATAATAGACACATTATTCAGATATCAAACTCCTTTTTTTTGCTGCTTTTTTTGTTCCATTTTTTAAATTCATTTTTGCATTTCAATCTTTTGAATTATTCGTTTTTAATTTTAAAGTATGTGTCATTTAGATACTTAGAATTGTTTGCTAATAAATTATGAGTTATTGATCTTAATGAATTACGTATCATAAAGATGGATGAGGAAGTTTAAAGATTTGTTCCCCAATACTTAGTGTATATCAGTAGATCGGATCTATTTTCTTATATCTCTTATAGTGAACGGGATAGACTGTAAAACCATCCAAATTTGTCCACCCTGTACATAAATAACTCTTGGCATATGTCAAAATGTCACTAGAATCAAGAAAGTAAACTGTTAGTTAGGAGAGATTGTTAAAACAAGAAAAAAAATTTGCACTGTTGTTCCCAATAGGAAACAACAATGCAACTATAGACCTTGAAATTATATCTCTTTTGAGTGATGTTTGAGTGGTGAAATTATATCTCTTTTGACATAATGTTTAAAATGAAGGACTTACTGTGCTTTTCGTATTTCATTGAGAGTATTTCACTTACTGAAGAGGAAGCTAATAATGTAGCTCCATTATTATGGATGTCCTTTCTTTTATCTGTTTGTATTTATCCATTAACTCCAGTTTCTTGTTCTATTATTTTAGTTTCATAAGCTATATAGCTACGGATATTGCAAATTAGCATAACTGATTCATCGTATGCATATGCATAAGTTTTTAGTTGTATTTTGTATTTTTGAATATTAGATATCTCTAACAGAAAAACTAGTATGAGGTGTATCTGACACTGAAGAAACATAATAGGCCGAAACAGCTGACTACCGTTTATTGTTAGGGGTGATCGATACTCTTAAGGTGACAATGCATCTTGGAAGTGTGTCATCAAAAATCTATAGGATCATCAAAAAGTAAGGGGTATACTTTAAAGTCTTATATAATTTTAAAAAATCAAGCTAGTAGGAAAAAGTAAATGGAATCTAGTTACTTCAATAATTTAATTTTACTGTATCTATGGAAAACAAAAGAGTCGTCGTGCCAACTGCTGATACAAATGTCAAACGTAACTGATGTTTTCGAAAATCGTGTTATAAGCAGACATTTTGTAAATTCTTGACCTCCAAGATCACCTGATCTTAACCCAACGGATAACTGACTGTGGGGTTATTTAAAAAAATTGGTGTTTAGAACACGACCAACAACGCTAGAAGAATTAAAAAACTCTATTAGGAAGCAAATTGCTGCAATTCGACCAGAAATGATGAATACTGATGTGTACAATTTGGAGGAACGGTTGGTGGTTGTACAGCAGCAAAAAGGACGACATATCGAACATTTGCGTTAACTACTGTTGGACATAAGAAATCCCATTGTTTAAGCAATCGAATTTCTTTCACATCCTGTTATTAACTTAATTTGTTAAAAATACATAATAAGCTGAAATATATCCCTTACTTTATAATAACCTTGTATACTCTAATGACGAGTTTGTAAATTAATATCAAGAAAAACAAAAAGAACAAAGTAAGAAGCTAATATAAGATACTCCAATCACTGTAGAAGAAATTTATGAATTAGCTAGTGAATTTCTGAAAGTATGAATAATACTTTCATTTGTTTAAAGCACTTTGTGACTCAAGTTTGCTTTATATACGGATACAAAAATATTTCAAATATTTTCGTATTATTCGTATTATATAAAGAATATTTCAATTATTATTTCATATTATAAATTTCAATATCATTTCCATTTTCTACCAAGTTATGGGTAAATCAGTATCTGCACCATTTATAAATTATCATTAAAACGAGTGGTACATGAAAGCACAAACGATTAAAAAATCACGTTTTATTGCAAAACACCATTGTATTTCCTTACTATTGACGTTTTAAAGGCTGAGCTCCATGGCAAAGCATTTTTTACCGTATATTTATACCGACGAGTATGAACTTTTTCTCCTTTTCAAAAATAAATTACCTACTAAACATTTAAATTTTACTCTTATTCTAGGCCACACTGTATAACACTAAATGAAGTCTGAGATCTCGAATATCAGACGTTCATTACTCAAATCTGATTACGTTAAACATTGAACAATATAATAAATATGTACGTAATACATATTCTACATTCCAAAGTTTAAAATGAAATTCATGTATACGACGTGCAAAATCCATCGAAGAAGCAGATAAACCGTGCCAGTATTTCTACACTGAAAACATTTTATATTTAAACCGAATGCTAGATGCTTGCGCGGGGCGTGGATCGAGATGCATACCGAGAGTGAAGGGTCACAATGTAGGTCAGATGCTGGCACGCGAGCTACACGAGTCAAAAGCACGCGGGACTTACTTCGTCACTTGCAATTTCTAATGACTCGGGTCCTAGGCTATAAATTTATATACTCAGTGAATCAATAAAATTATATAGACATATAATTTTAGAAATTACCTCACCAAGAAACTGTAATACTATACGGTTAGGTAAACGTAAACATAATAGAAGTATAGGGCCAAATATTTAAATTCTGGATGAAACACAGAGTCGGCTTAAGAATGTATGTTTTGTTAATGGCAATATGTAAATATTGTTGTACATCTTGTAGTGCCTCTGTCTGTCTCTAGTGCCAAGTTACTCATACTAAATTACGGGTTATCAGTAGGGGAACGGCGGGCATTGGCGTATTACTCCTATACATAAAAATTAATTTTAGACAAACCAGAAAATATATAATTGCAAAATTTGGATTGAGTATACCTAGTCATTAATGTTCACTCTGACGATATACGTGATAAAAAAGTTAATTGTTAATACACGGAAAATAGTAAAAAAATATTTTATTAAGGTATTATTCTCCCTTGCGGGTATTCCCGTACATGTAAAGAGTCAGTACCAAAAAGTTTTTCTATATTCTATAAAAGAACTAGAACAAATGTGATCTATTAAATTTAAAAAGAGATATATATATATATATATATATATATAACGGCGATTATATAATACAATATATATATATATATATATATATATATATATATATATATATATATATATATATATATATATTGTATTATATAATCGCCGTTCCTTGACAGTAGTCGTAAATATAGTCTTCAGGCCTATCACAGCGAGTGCATAACTTATGAACCCAGCACCCACAGGGAACCCATCGAAACCACTCTTCATCTTTTCCATATTCTTTAAAGAACACATATTTCATCGCCTTCGGTATTTTCGGCATCATCAAGTTCATCATGAATGGAGGTTAAGCCAAATAACATGTTTGATAACTGCAGCAAATGTTGACAAATTTCGTCCTCCTGTTGCAGTATAAAAACTGGTCGAGTTCCCATCCTTTCTGGATAGTACCCACCTTCTTTTAGTCTATTGGGTTGAGTGCTTAAAGGTACGTTAAAACGTCGTGCAGAATCACTACGGGTTCCTCCATTTTCTATAGGTAACTTCAAAGCTGCCTTCATTTGTTTTCTGTCCATGAACATTTTGGAGTAGTCCGTATTTTTTTTTGCTAATGAAAGAAACAAAACGTGGTAGATATACCTAATGCAAAAATAGTGTGATACAATGCCGTACACTGGAGGGTAGTAGCATGTACTGCATGGTAATGCCGTGCAAGAGTACCGTAATACCCGAATTATATTGAGCTGTTTTAAAATTTTCACTACAACGTAATTTGTAAAATTGCCCCATTGGGACAGAACAACGAGATAAGATTGACCTGGATACCGAGTCATCACAACATAACAGGAAATAAGGAGGCCGATGCACTAGCTAAAAGAGGCTCAAGGTATACAATTTACCGGGCCCGAACCAGTTCTCGGGCTTCTGCTTAGTTATGTAACAAGGTCTATTGAAAAATGGATTATGAAAAGATCAGAGGAAGAATGGTCGAACGGGACTGGGCTGCGACAAGCCAAGCTCTTAATTGAAGGGCCTTGGTCGAACACAACTCGATCAATACTTGCGCTAAGTCGTAACAGCATAAGGATTGCTGACTGCTGACAGGTCACGGACATCACAACAAGCATCTTAACACTATCGGTCTTAGTGACACTAGAAGGTGCAGGTTTTGCGGACACGATGACGAGGACTCCATTCATATCCTCTGTCGCTGTACCTGCTTCACGGTCAAGAGACACAAACATCTGGGTGCAGCATTTCTCCTGCCCCAGGACATTAGAGAGCTTCCCCTAGAACGGGTGTTGGCCTATAGGCATAGCACGGGTCTCTTCCAATAGCTCTCGACTAACGGCAGGTACAATGGGTCGAAAGACCTGAGTGGTGCGGGTAACTGCGCTGCCTTCCAACAACAACAACAACAATTTGTAATATTTAAACTTACCTTTTAAATAAACAGTTAACCATAAACACTACTCTTTCACAAAAGAGCAACACTGTTAGAAAAGAGAACTCATTGCTTGTGTTCTCATTGCCTTATATTTTGTTTAAGAAGCAATAAAGTTATTTATCATATTGCTAGTACCTTGAGGAGAGCTTATTTAGTAATGTATTATCTATCCCCGATGTCTGAATTTGTTTATGTAATATTCAAATGGCTTCAATTACAACAGTTCCAATTATCTGCATCACGCAAACGTGCACACTAATTTCACATTCGCTGCAATATTATTATGTATCCCAAATCAATATGTATCAATATTGTTGATTATCTGGATCTATCTTTAAAAATCGACTTCATCAATTCAGTCACGTCATGGAAATGGAAGAAGGAAATTCTACTTCCTTTCCAGTTATACTTTCCAGATTGCAGTACATCGTACAAAAACTCAAATTTGAAATTAGTTCTATTTCAAATTTAACTCTAATCTCTTCAGCCATGATTCCCGATAACAACTGATCAATCTCTTCAATTTTTTCATATTAATCGAAAATTTGCTTTTATATATCCAGTAGTTTTCGATTGAAGAACATGAGGCTTTTTCACATTTATTTTGTTTGAGTTAATAGTACAAATCTTGAAGTCACTACCGATTTGAATCTTGTATACACTCGATTTAAAAAATAAAAACTGTACAAATATTTGCAGCTCAAAATATATCATATCTTTCTAGTACCATTTTTAATAGTAAACACCCATCCCTTGTTTACAACTGATTGAAGCAGAAAATGAGAATAAGTTCCGGAGGATTGTACAGAATAAAGGTCAGAAATTGGATGAATAACTCTGTTAAGTAACTGACTTTCCACAAATGGGCATTTTGCAGTGCTGATGAACAATTCATTCTCATGTTTTTATTACACTAAAATATACTATTATTCTATTTATCAAGTTTCAACAGAATACTAGTTAGATAGGTGCGAAAAATCTTTCGGCTCTTAAAAAAATTATACATATGAAGAATAGGTGATTTTTCTCTCAATGTTCAGAACATCTCTATAAATAAAACGGCAATTCTGTTGAATTTGGTAAGACAGGTTGTCAAACATTTCAGCCCAGGCTTATCTATATTAAACTGATATTTTTTTCACGCTTTTTTAAATTTACTTTACAATAAGTAGGTAGTATAAAGGACTGTAAGGTAGCTGGCAATCATTGTCACCCTGATAATCGATTTATACAAACAATATTGCGTCCATTTCATTTGAATAACAATGTATCGTTCTGAATGAATTTCATCTGGAAAGTACTCAGTAATTAGGACACCATGTCACTTTTTAATCTATTTCTTTTTGGTGTGATTGATGTGGACTCTTACATGCGTATGCATATATGTTGTGTAACAGTAATTCCATTTATTTTTGTATTTTACATTTATTTATTCCAATTTAATTAACATCAGTCATAATAACGTCAATCCACATTACGATATACCTGCTACATTTTATAATAGAATTTTAAATACTCCTTACTGCATGCCACTCTTACGTTATTACCTGCCAATTACCATAACAGAGCTAAATACAGAGGGTTATAGGAAATATCATGCATTTTCCTTTAAAAAAAAAATCACTACAGATGGGGGTCTCATCTGCGCTGCTGATCAAGTAAAAGGTGATAATAAAAATTATATAATCGACCCTAAACAAACCTGTTAGGTCACCAGATTCGAATTTTGAATATTTAACGTGAATAACGTACTGTTTACTTTATTTTATTTTCCTCTCAGCTCCAGACAGGAGCAATTTTTCGCTGTAATTAACGAAATTTTTAAAATGATTGAACTATTATACGTTCTTCGTCTTTTATTGTCAAATAAAATGTAACTATTTGTTGACATAAATAAAACACACAGTTTTTAGAATTGGATTGCTCTTGTCAATCTCCAAACTTGATTTTTAAAATAACGTTTATTTTATAAATGTGTACGTTTCCGTAAAGAAATACAAGAGTAGATACTGCTGCTGCCACCTAGGGTTACTATTGTGGCTTACCTAAGGCCCTGGATTTAGTGGTGGTAAATAAATAAAAGATCTCTGTAGCGATCTACCACAGAACTAATTTTTAAATACAAAGTGTTTCAGCAGGGTGAATAAAACTCTAGGAATTGGGAGGCCTTAATAATAATTTAAAATTTACCTTACAAAGGCAAGGGTCTATGTCTCATAATTTTCAACTAAATTTGAACTTCTATTGATAATTATAAGTAAAACATTTTATATGACAAAAAAGAAAAATGTATTAAAGACAATAAGTTGAGGTTATATGAAAAGATGCCGTTGTATTAAATATTGGGGGGTGCATATTGTACGCAAAGTAGTTGTTTTCGACATATCTTAAAAATAATAAGGTTATTTCTTTGCGTACCTAGGATTATAGGTACCTAACGAAGAAAATTATAAACTTTATTGACCATAATATTTGATAATTTCATTAATAATTTATCTCTTAGTTAAGTTTTTTGTTTAATATATAAAGAAAGATATAAACAGTTAAATAAGCCAATAAATAATATTAAAAATATACTATACTACAAAAAATTCTACTTGTTTGAAATCGCCAAAGTGGCCAGTTTGGAAGAAAACCTCAATAATTGAAGAGCGGAGAATTTTCAATGACTATATGATGAGGAGGAGGTGCATGAGGATTTCTAGTACATTTATACGTTTAAATAGCTTATACCATCTTAGACACATCATGATTTATTTTCAAGTTATCTTAAAGTTTAAAGTGTTGAATGTATTGTACAAAAAAATATTTAAATATTAATCTTGAATACCTGCTATTACTTCATTGTCTTTCCAATCAAGGAAAAACGTCATATTATATTGTACACTTAACCGTAAACAATTATTGTGAAATATATATTAGCAACGATCGTTAAAACGTATTAAAATGAGGTCATCTAAGTAAAATAATATATATTATTACACTGATCTGATTACTATGTTCAGTAGCGACACCACAAGGACAAATTATTTAAAGAAAACAATAGAAAGATTTCAGCCAGTGGCGCCAACTCACATATAATAATTGTATTTATTACCTTTTCTATAATACTAATTATATGAGCGACTAATGTAACTTGTTGCTTCATCAGCTACTTGAAAGTACAATAAAAGTACGTTTGCTAGAAGAATAATAATAAGCTGTTCCCGCTACCACACAAGTCGGAAGCATTATAATAAGTTATTATGCTAGAATGAGTGTAAAGTGAGCAGTTGAGTTGAGTAAGTTTCCAAATCCAGTGTTCAATCATCCAGTTGCTACGTTCCGATTGACAGACAGTGACCTATTATTCAGCGCCTATCTTCTTCGCTACCGTCTCGAAAAATATTCACGGCCCGCTTGCGTAAGGAAGTATACCACAAACCCTGTGTCTGGGCTAATTCAATCCCAACCATCTTGAAGAAAGGTCAGTCTTGATCTTGGTCACACCAGCGTGGCAAGTCTGAGGCGTGGTGGTTGGTAATCAATGCTGCTGAAAGCTATCGTATTACTGCCTCGACAATGACAAGTAGATATAAAGAAGCCGCCCTTCCAGAAACTGTAGAAGATAAGTGTCTTTGTCTGCAGCCCTTGGTACGTGAATTAAGGCCAAAATCCCGAAGTATATGTGCCTTTCCATAGTCCTTGCACACCCGACGTATCTCTCCACCAAAGCCAGGGTGAGTATGTTTATCAGGTACTGTCTTTAGTGGGTCAGAAGTGGGTCCTTGCAGAACTCCAGATCTTAGATACCTTAAGTGTCAAAGACAGAGATAGCTTCCTTCGACCCAAGGTGCCTACCTTCGTCACTGATTGACAAAAACAGAGCAAACCCTGCAAGAATCGGTTGCAATCTCTTCTGGATCCACTGAAGTACTCTAGCCCAGTAAATTGCAGCAAACCGTATGCTGAGGATGCTAACAAGGCTTCCTTTTATTATGGTAAGAAATGTTGATCCTTAACTTTTTTTATTTAAATAACAAGCAATCCGTTGTAATATAAAGGCCTAACTTGCAATATGTTTGTTTTAGGTTTACAGAAAAATTTAGGTTGTTATTAAATTCAGTCAACTATCAAGAGGACTATCGTGAAGAGTAATTATTATGTTCTCGGAGGTCATTATGCTCAAAGGAAATGATATTTTGTGTATTTCTTTTAGTTTATTTAGCTTACACAATTTTTAATCTCAGTAAGAGCCGGTATTACAATATCAATATAATCTTAATCTTGGTTACCATGAATCTTTGACATTTGATAGCTAGAAGCGTGGTTAAAGCTTCAGAGGTCAAACCAATAATATTGGCTTGGACGCTAAATCTCTATTTCCTTATTACTAAATGAGATAATTAAGATCTGTTTAGATCAACAACAGGGGCACGTATTTAAACAAATTACATTTCATCAAAGAGGTTTGGAGAAATGTATAATTTTCTACCTAAGAGTTGTTTACATTATAGAGTTCTTAATTTCTCTGCCTGCAACTAGTAAGTAATTGCAGGCGGTAGGTAGTAGGTAGGTTCCGTCTATTATTTGTTGGTTTTCTAGTTGACTTCTATTTTTATCTCACTAATCCCTTCTTTTAATTTTCACGTCAAGATAATTTAGGTACCAGTCTACATTTCGTATGTCTGAATTCTGAATGACTCGCTGATGCTTTCCAAACCCTCTGTATTAATGATTATTAACTAACTTCGTTACAAATTTGTAATTTATACCGTTTTTCGCAAGCACCATCGCACGTCGACCCGCTACTGGCCGATCTGCATAACGAACGACGTCCTGATGAAACTGTATCTAGAGTGTTGGGCGTGCTGCTAGTCTCTTGTCCTTGGTGACGCAAGTAGAGCTCTGGCTACCGCGGTGAAAGTGACTACACCCACCCCGCCCGTGCGTATAATAGTCCAAGAATATGAGGTATAAACTTATCCTATTTTGTCGCTATTCTTTAGCAGTTTGAAACATTCAGACTATAGTGATTGGTCGAAGGCTATTCTTGCCTTACAAGAGAAAATAAAAATTGTCAATTTAAAAAACATAATTGTTACTAAATACAGATACATCAATAATAATCTTTATCAATCAATAGCTTTATTTGATATATTTAGAGTTGTATTATTGATGAAATAATCAACCAATCAATAATATAAAGATTTACCACCAGAAGATTACCAGAATTGATAGAGCTAAAAATTCATTAGGCTAGATTATGAATTATGAGACTGCGCTTCACAATCTAAGTGAATGTGAAGACTACGCTCTTATGAAGCTACGCTCCTGGGTTAAACCATTTTTGGAACCTTGCGAGCTAAGAAAAATTTCAGCCAGTAGACTTTTGAACTTTATGCAAAGAATAAAGTTGCTCGCTGAATAGAAGATCGGCGTGATCCAATAGGCCCAGATTTGGCCATAGTGCTTTGAGACTCCCTATAGAGGAACTGACCCGCAGGAGGTAGAAGAAGGATGATTATGATTAGATATTATACAGTATATCCAGCAAATTTAATTAAATAATTTTGCCCCTAGGAATATTTTCAATTATTGTCACTTATTTCCTGTAATTCATCATTTTTTTTAATAATAAGACCTCCTGCTACGCATGTGTAAAACAGAATCATGTGTCATACATTAGAACAGGGACTGATAGAATTTCAGATTAGTCAGTAAAAAATAGATAAAAGACAGTTCAAAAAACAATTTTATCATTAACGAAAAGTGTACTAAAACATGGATGTTATTTTTCAATTCGAATTTCAAACCGACATTCCCATTGCATTAGGGTTAAAATTAAACTGACTTGTCTACTGACTAAGTTTATTGTCACGTATGTTCAGTCTCAGGATCTTATTAAAGGAAATATTTTCCTGGACTATACCCAGCATTGCCATCCGCCATTGGTCTTGGTCTATTACCGGCTACGGTTACTTTTACGCTACCAGATTTTTTTATCCGGTTCGTTAATTTGAAATATTTGGTACCACGCGTTATGTATTAATTTTTTGTCTATTATTATTGAGGAATATGCATATGTGTTACACAATATGTGCTGCACCACTTGGTTCTGTATGTTGGTGTGACTGAATATAATTTTAAACATATTGTTGTTGTCGCCTCCGCATAGTATTTTGAAGATATATAAAGAGATGGTTCTAGCTATAATAATAAATAGGTATTTTAATCTTTCTGGTGTCTAGCACAAAATGAGACATTTGCATTTCCCCCTACAGTGAGGGAACCAGATGGGTTCCTTTAATATCTGTCATAAGATCTCAGTATATACAGGGTGATCATTAGCCTCTTTACAAACTTTGTCAGTGGAAAATAGTTTTTATTTAAAAAAAAGTCATATAAACATAGGTTTTAATTCTTTTTGTTCAAAAGTTACAGCGATTTCAAAGTTTTTTAATCCACAAAACCTAGTAGCCATGATTCGATATGACAAAATTTAACAACAACTGCTTGTTAATGTCTGGGTCCATATGGCAGACATATTAAATTGTATTGTGCAAAATAAACTTAGAAATACTTAGCAATTAATCGTTTTAATAACGAAAAATATGCAGATAATATTTTTCTGTGTGGATTCTGTAATGAAAATGCTTGTAATGCAGCGAGATAATATTGACTTAGATTTCCTCAAAGCTATCAATCAGATACAATATCATTTAGAAGACTTCTCATGACTGTTATTATCGCTCCCCCACGAGTTATAAAAAGCTCCTCCAAACTCCAAGAATCATTATGAATGCTGTAACTGAACAACCTGAAACTAGTACCAGACGCATAACCAAAAATCTTAGAATAATATTCAATAAGTTTGTATGGCGAGTACTAACTAATCAAAGGCTACACTTTTATCACCGACAGAGTGTACCATCATTTAATCATGGAGATGCTTAAAAGTGTCAGTTTCATCACTGGACTTTGGAACAACACGACCAAGATAATAATTTTGTTTCTTAAACTTTATGGTTAGATAAATCCACTTTAACCAGAGATGGAGTTAATAATTTTTATAATGAATTATTTAGTCTTTGAATAACCTGCATGCGGCCAGCGCGGGTCGTTCTGAGCATAG
Organism: Pogonocherus hispidulus; assembly: GCA_963924545.1. Lineage (NCBI taxonomy): Eukaryota > Metazoa > Arthropoda > Insecta > Coleoptera > Cerambycidae > Pogonocherus > Pogonocherus hispidulus. The sequence goes on along the minus strand of OZ004698.1, from coordinate 40,490,850 downwards.
ATATTAGTGTAAATGTTTGGGATAGGATATTTAACAAATTACTTCCTGTAAATGTGTGGTAGAAAATTAATTACATATATTTACCATGAATTTTTGAGTTTTTAGTTATCACACTTTTTGATTTTCTGGAAGATATGCCACAATACAACTCATACATCCTGCTAATACAACATAAATGTGGTATTAGCTTGATGGGGCTCCACCTCACCGAGGAAGACTAGTAACCCAATGGAATGCATCTTCAATAGAAACACTAATTTCCCAAACAGATGGGTCTGTAACCGAGGTCCGACATCATGGCCAGCTATACAGGGTGATTCAGGTTTCATCTTGATAACTTCAAGAATCGATAGGACAAATAAAAATAATGTTCATTCATGATATAAACTTATTTCCTAAATCGCATCGTTTCGGAGATAGAGGGCGTTGAGGTAGGAATTTCTTTCCCGCTTTTCCGTCATAACTTTTGAACTACTCATCCGATTGGAGTCATATTCGGAACACAAACATTCCTTATCATCTTACGTACTAAAGGTTATTAAGTTTGAACCACCCATCCCTCTTAGAAGTATATTTTGTGTGCTACTCCCTATCTTAATTTATTACAAAACTTGAACAAAAAAAAAAAAATAATTTCAATAAAAAAGCTGTGGACCCTGTGTGTGCCCATTTCGAAACATTTTCGTCTCTTATTTTTATATACAATGAAGTTCGTGACAGTGTTGCGCCCTCCGATCAAATATGTATAGATAAGTAATTGCCTATTTGTCAGTATATAAAATAATGTGACCAAGAATAACAAAAAACATAACCTCAATTTCATGAAATTACTTGTCACAGTGCCCAACGGCATGGGCGGCTATGTTTTAAGGGGTGGAAATAATAATTATAAAACTAAAAGTACAGATTAGAATATTTTATTTTAGTAAATACAAAGTTTAAGATTTACATATTCAAGAACAACAATTTATACACATATGTGTATAATATTTACTACACTATTTATAATAGTATTTAATATTTACTATTAAAAAACAATTGTAAAATCATTGACGATCCCTCTCGCGATCGCCGATTCTACGTTTATGCATGGCTACTTACCTGTGTAAACCACGCCCATTGGTGACAGTCACAAAATCCCTAACAATTTAGGCGGTAAATTAAAATGGCATTTTTTGATTGGAACAATTGCTTGGGCACTAATGTAAACAAAAAGCTTTTGTTTTAAATATTGTTGTTCAAAATACTGTGTTGCTATCATTTGTCTATATAATATTTAGTCGGATGTTGCGCCCCAGTCGCGTATATTTGATTTAACGTTATACTCGTAGCAAGCCATGAAAAACAAAACTCATAGTAATATGTGTAAACTGTCGTCTGTGAAAACCATTGTTAAAAGTATTATTGAGGGAAATTGACTATTGATTGAGTATGAGGGAAAAGCGGGACAAAAATTCCTATTTCAGCGCCTTCTATCTTTATCACCATCACCATCACCATCACCATCACCATCACCATCACCATTACCATCACTATGACTATCACCCCGTCACCCTGTTATCAGGATATATTAATTTATAAATAGATATGTCACCCTAAAGAACAGTATAGAATCAATAAATATTTACTTCTTCAATAAAAAGCAAAAGAAGAGGACTTTCAGCCAGATACATGGACAAATATCCTACGTTTTTCAAGGTTACCTAACAGCTAGTATTTGTTTATTTATTTATTTATTTATTTATTTATTTATTTATGTATTTATTTATTTATTTTATTTTAGAGTACAATGTCCAACGGGACGCATCCCAGTTACAGAACAAGGTTTGAAAAACAACATTAAAAATACATAATATAAAATCATAAAATAGACAACATGAGTAAAAATACAAAAACAACAAATAAGAAATACAAAGGTATATCATCAATACAATATACAGACGACTATGCAAATACATTTTTAATATATTAAGTTCAATGAAAAAATATATCAAGTCGATTTTCATACATTTGATAGTTAACAGTAATTTGATAAAGAGGGGAGGCTATGAGAATGTTTGTACGGGGTGTTGGCAATTGCAGCACTGAATTAGATCTAGAATTGAGTCTAGGAACACGATATAAAATTCGAGACAGCAGAGAGGGTGCATTCAGAGAATTATTGATAATTTTATGCAAAAAGATTAGAGAGTACATAATGCGCCGACGTTGTAAGCTAATTAAGTTGAATGTGGATAACAAAATGTCTTGCGGAATACCACGAACCGGATAGGTGCCAAAACTGATGAAATGTAATGTCTTTAAGTATCTATTTGTTCAAAGAATCCCATTATTTTCGTAAGTATTTTGGTTACTACCTCAAGGACCTAGATTATTTATGATATTGGAAAAGTTGTTCCTCTTTTTTTGTTTCTTATTAAAGAAATAAATTCTATTTTATCATACAACAACTTTTCCAATCTAGGTCCTTTTCTAATCTGGGTCCTTGATGCAGTGACGAAAATACTTACGAAAATAATTACGAGTCTTTGAACAAATACTAGCTATTCGGTAACTTTGAAAAAGCCCGAAAACTCAAATGAAACGTAGGTTATTTGTCCATGCATCTGGCTGAAAGTCCTCTTTTTCGGTTTTTATTGAAGAAATAAATTCTATTTTAACAGCCAACAACTTTTCCAATTACTTTTTTAATGTTGGATGTAATATTGTCTCATGAGTTATCTTTAATAGGAACAGTATATCATTAATAAAGATTTAGGATTAGGTACCCAAACGGTGACTTAGATTAGTAAGAGTAAATGGCAAAAATATCTCCATATATGATTGTCAGACAGATGAATACTATCAATGTGAAATATATGAACATGTTTTTTGACTAACTGATTATAATCATAATTAATTATTAACCCACATTTTGGCGAAAGTCATAAGAGATTGCATGCAAAAGAATCATATTAGACGAGATAGTATGTTTAGAACTTGGTATTGTTATGTATGGTATGACATGGTAGTACTTCTTAATCTATGTATATAAGTGGTATATTTTTCTTTGTATTCTATTTTCTGTCGACATTAGAAACCGATAGAACTGATGTTTTAAAATTTTTTGGGACAAATTTATCTGTGGAAATCAGGATTCGTTTTTAAGTTATATATAGTCTCTACATTTTTCGGAGACTTCTACAGGATAATTGATGGAGGTGTTATTGAGTTATACTGTATATACTATATTGGGTCGCTAATATGTATGGATACTGCCGATTATTTCCTAAAGTAAGTGCCTTGATATATAAGTTGATGGGTCTATCTGTAATAATAAAGAAGATATGACGAAAAGAATGTGCGATAGGCGTAGTATGTTGGAAAGAGAAAATAAATTGGTTGCTATGCTACAGGCGCAATAGAGTCTTTGTTCAACATATTACTCTTATCTCATACTCTTCTAATCATGTCTCATATCATTACTAAAGACCTATCAAATCCTATATCAGTGTATTCGTGAAGGAACGTTCTATCCAAAAACTTAAAAGCAAATAGGGTATCCTATTAAAAAAGCCAACTTTGTTTTTCCATGACCTTTTGACTAATTCTGTAAATTTTTTATTATTCTAACAGATTTTAAAAAACCATAAAATTTTTATGTTTAATATTGTTCGCCAACTACCTTACTTATCTCCATACATATCAGCTATCCTGTCTATTTCAGCAGCATTGGGTGTTGGGTAATGAAAACCAAGAGTTTTAATTACCGATAAAATCCATACAGTGTGATCGTAAGGTAAGGAATGAATTCAATATCTCGTAAACCACATTTTTTTTTTTAAATCGCTCGGACACGTCGATTTTCTTTTATTTTTATACTTGTTTTTAAAATATAAAATTTTTTACAGGGCGACTCAATGAAGCTACATCGATATAAACTTTAATATGTTAAATGGAACACCCAGTATTGTTTTACATATTTTGCAAGAACTGTTTGTTACGAATACGGTCATATAAAGTTTTATGGGTCTCTCTCTAATAATAAGGGAGATATGGCCAAAAAAGTGTCATAAGAGCAATGTGCTATGTAGAGACTATCGATTAATTGCTAGGCACAATCTTTCTCTAACACATCGCTCTTATGGCACACTTTTATGGTCATATCTCCCTTATTATTAGAGACAGACCCATAAAACCTTATATGGTTTTATACGTTTATACGTATTCGTAACAAAACCATAATGGATGATGTAAAATTATATGGAAATAATAAGATTTTCTTAATCTTTTCACTCAATCTAGAATTTGTTTAAAGCCAACAAAACAACCGAAGGATGTGGCTAGATTTAAAGAATTTGATAAAAAATTCCAAACCTCTAGATATGAAGTATCGATTTGAAACAGGCTCTTTTTTTCTACTAAAAAGGCACAGTCTTTTTGGACGACAATAAATAGTTTTATTAGTGATTTTTTGAAGCAAATGTCTAATCTTATTTAAATGCTATTTTAAGAAGTAATGTTTTTAAATTGTATTCTTTTAAATAGAATAAGCATTTTGTTTTGGTAGCTATTAATTAAATTGGAATTTTAAGGATTGTGAGGTAGCTGAATTTGACAAAAAACGTACCTATTTGTAATGTAATAAATTTATTAATTTATTTTACAATCAGTGTCTTTACCCTATTTAATATGAGTGATTCATAAGTGATTGAAAACTCCATTAATTACAAGCTATACTCTAGTACGACCAGCACTTTAGTACTTAAGTACATATTTTTATTAAAATAAAACAAAAAGTTACACTTTGGCTCCAATTTCACTTTCAAAATAAATAATTTTTATAAAATTAATACTAAACCAATAAATTTCTCAATGCTTAGAGTACAACGGTTCCTAAATATATTAATCAACAAGAAATGGCGAATATTTTTCTATTATTTACACAAAAGCAATTTCGTCACACAATACTAAACCGAGTATTTACAGGTACGAATATACATAATACGAAAATTTTCATCTTATCTTAATATTATGGGGTACAATTCTGGAAATAATGTGCTAAGCTTATTTCAAATGTGCTGAAGATGTATCGAAAATTGACTAAAATTTGTGTAGGAACTTTAAAATTTTTTTCAAATTTTCAACCTTAGTTCGGCCTTGTTAACAAGATAGCTATATTTACAATTAAGTACTACATCTATTAAATAATTTCCTATATAACACAGATTTTGAGTCATGCCATATTATGTACAACACAAGTTTAATTTCACATGAAGTCTCCTTTATAATATTTAATTTTGCATACAACACAGTTTTAATAAAATTGTAATGGTTACAAAACACTAGTTTCCATTCAAAATGAGAAAACACATTTTTCAAGGAATTACTATAATCCAAAATTGCATAGAACCTATCACTAAGTAGAAACCTTAATAGTCTGATCATTGTTATTTAACAGTTCTTCTTTTTCCTGTTTCATCTTCGAATCAAAGTTGTTCTTATGGGTTGAGGGGAAATCTTCAGCAATTTCGGAGTATGTTTCAGAATCTTCATCTTCCTTTCCAACCACGTCAATTTCGTGACTTGGTGAAGGGTTGTACAATCTCGTAGTAACATTGTAGTACTCTTGTCCACTATAGGTCACTTTTTCCATAAACGTTCTTATTTCATCAAAACGAGCGTCTTCGCGTTCATTTTCATTGCTGCTTCCAGGCGAGTCTGCAACTGCCACTCCACCATTTCCATCGTCAGACTCATGCTTCTTAAGATGCCTGTCCAAATTAGTCTGCTGTCCAAAACATCTTTCACACAGTGGGCACTTAAATGGCTTTTCCTTATTGTGAATATTTCTGACGTGTCTTTGAAGATTACTGGATATGCTGAAGGAACGTTCACAGTATCTACATTTATAAGGCTGCTCCCCAGTATGAGTACGCAGATGCCTGGTTAGGTTTGCTGATCGTGGGAACACTTTCCCGCAAAATTTGCAAGCATACCTGTCCTTGATTTTTCCTTGGCTTTGCTGCTGCATTACTTCGTGGTAAGGTTTTCCGTTGTTAAAACTCTGTAATCCTGGTCTTAGCAAATCCAGCCTCTGTGGAGGTAGGGCGCTTAAAAAAGAAAATCTGTGATGTCCGAATGGTGACGGAAGTAACCTCTCGTTGTTCTGTGGGTAATTGTACGGGAAGTTAGGCCTACACATTAAGTTCTCTAACATAATTGGATGTATGGGTCTGGGATATGCCATTGGAGGAGTAACAGTAACTTTCTCAACAATTGACGTTTTTTTTTCTTCTTCCACTTCGACTATCTCGATTTTTTCTTCCTTTACGATACTCGGTGGTGAAACTGACTTACTTCTGGTTTCATTTTTTTCTACTTTCACTTCAGCAACTAGTCCAGACTTTTTCCAGCCGCTCAGATCTAAAGGTTGTTCCCCTTCGTCGCTACTCTCGGAAGGAGGTCTAGATAAGTTCTTGTCTGAGCTCTTTGATAAATCCTTAGGAAAGTTTTCATCTTCCGATGACTGAATAGTGATTTGTTCTCTGGGATGTGATAAAATATTATTAGGTCTTGCAGGAGATGGCGTTAAGTTGGCTTCTAATCCAGTAGGGGGACTGACTTTAGCAACTACAGGGGTTTCCCTGGGAGGCGTAAACCTCTCTATTTTGGGTGATATCCTTTCAGGGCTGCTCAACCTCAATTTTTTTTGTGGTGGGGGTGAGAGATCTTCGTCGGTCTTTAGCTTAGGTAAGTGATTGAAGAAAAGTGGGGATATGAAAGAATTCACTGGACTAGACGGAAACATTTGAGGGTAATGAGGAAACTGTGGGGGGAAAGGAAACGGCAAGTGACATCCAGGGGGCCTGTAGATTGAAAAATGGTTGTTGCTGGCCATTGGGCTCAGAGGTAATTGCGAAGGTGCTGTAAGAGAAGGAGTGGGGGTCGTTGAATCGCAGAAACGCTTGTGTTTTGACAGAGATGTCACCGTGGAGAAGGATTGGTTACACTTAACGCACTTGATTTGCATTCGGCAGTCGGCGTGCATACGTTTGTGACGACAAAGATTTGAGAACTGCGTGTATGCCTGGAATAAAAAAGAATATAGTTATATTTATATCCATTAAGACATCAACAAATCGTGTTTTTGGGGAGCAGTCAAATGTTGAAAAAAGGCTTTGAAAACTAGTTAGATTTTGGTTTGTCATGAAAATTCTAATTAACAACAAAGTATGAAAATAAGAACATTAGAGATTGTTGATAATAGCTACACTAGTTTTCGTATTTGTCCATAACAAAACATAAATAAAACGGCAGGTAAAACATTTAAATGAATTTGCATGATTGCAAAAAATACATTTTTATTCAGTTATATTGACCTTACAACTGACTATTCTTAATTCTTAATCCAATAAAATTTTTATTGGATCACTAATCCTACCACAATCTTCAACAATCTTCAACTTTGAATAGGTTAAGTTAGGTTAGGTTGTAGTCGAACATGTGGTCTATTGTGGCTCACACCTACTTATATTTCACCAAGCAGGTCAAGCCTCTTAATGAAGCTGATCACCTTATTGGGTGAGAACTTATTCAGATCCTCTGGCAGAAGTTGTCCTTTGCCAAATAATGAATATCTGATCCTTTCCCCAGCGGGGCAGGAGCATATGTGTTGTGCAAACTTTATATAATATAAGATCTATGACCACACATTCTAGTATTTTCCGTAATTTAATATGAGATCATGATTTTCCAAAGAAAGTTTCCTTAAACTATTCTCTTGCCAGAATGCGTTATTATCAACAGTTTTCAAGAACAATGAGAAATACAGCCGAAACCGAATTTATGTCTTTTTAACAAAACCATATAACTGGACAGCATATAACTAATTCAAACAAATCTATCTCTTGGATAGTATCCAGTCAATAGTTCCCTTCAAGCGTGGTGGAGCAGTACTTTGTGCATAGGACTGTTTCCTTTGTTTTGGAAAGGAATTAGGTCAATTTTAGTCATATTATTTTAGACTCATTTAATAATAAATAAATATTTTATGAACAATTGGATGGAAACAACAAAAGCCCTTTTTTCATTCACCATTTATTTTGCTGTGCTTTAAATTACTAACTGATGGTTTATGAACTTCACAAATATATAAAGGAAAACGGTAGCATAATATGAATATAGTTAGAAGCATCTCAATTGAAAGAGGCAAAGCCTATTCGAGTTACTGAAATATTTACCTTAAAGCACACTTCACACTGAAAGGGTTTCACAGAGGAGTGTATGTGGGTATGTTGTTTCAATCCGGAGGAGGTGGCAAATGTTTTTCCACATTCTGGGCAAGCGTGGGAGCGTGCACCAACGTGGTTTGTTCTGATATGCCTCTGAAGATTGCTTGGATCAGTAAAGACCTAAAATAAAAAATAACAGTGATTAAAAGTTTGTGTATGTACTTCTGTATGAAGAAACTGTATGACAATTAACATGAATTAAATGTTTTTCCTCCGAAATTCACCATCTAAACATATAGTCAATAAACTGATGACTGAAATACATTGTGAAACCGGCCGTCAATGTGTGACACAGATTCATAGTTTACCCCTCTTTCTCCCCTTAGTTTTTAAGATATAATTTTCAAAGTGCAATTAATAAGCGATCTATCCATATACTTACTTATCTTATCTTTGGGGTCAACATAACTGAAAATACAGTTGAGAGAAGGCACTCTAAATTCAAAAGTAGATAAATAGTCTAAAAAACAATTTAGCAGCTGAAATGTCACTTACCAACATATTGTTGGATTCAGAAAATTACGTAGATTCCATAAATATAGTAATATATAGGGTACTCAGCCTATTTAGGGTATTAGGGTAATATAAAGCACTTCAAAAAGTTTCGTGATAAAATACTTCAAAACTATTCCCTTAACTGTTTTTCTATGTCTTATAGTTTGAGAACCTAATACATCCATCAATAATTTGGGACACACTATATTCTTATACCAAATATGTCGGAGACTAGCATTAACATAATGAAATAACTAGTAAGTATTGATATATCATTCAAAAAATTATTTTGGGAATACATACATTTGTAAAAAAAAGAGTAAAACTTAAACATTCACAAATAATGATGTTAAGTGTAGCAGTAAAACTTCAAGAAACTTTATTGTTTCTGCCTTAATAAAAGTTTCTATTTTAATTTTTGGTACTCGTTTTATAGTATTCTACAGACCTCGTATTCTGATCAGGTAACCCCTTTGATGGATCATATAGTTGCGACCCAAATGAATTAGATATTAATGTCAATGTAGTTGTCACAACAAACAACATACACATAAATTTAATAAGTAACATAAAGATAAGTATATAGTCATCTCACCTTAGGACAATTTTCACAATGATATTTTCTATGTTCTCCGTGCTGTATCGCTCGATGTCTTATCAGGCAAGGACGATAGGAGTAGGACTTCGGGCAATAATCGCATCGGTATTCGTCTCGATGGTAATTGTGCTTAGAAATTAAATGTTCATCTAATCTGGAAACGAAAGCACATTAATTTTAGTAAATGATTTGCGTATACTCTAAATTTTGCTTAATTATCAGTGTGTGTGCAACTATGGTTAAACTGAAACCAGTTATAGAGGGACAAAGAGCTGGAAATGATGAGACGGTAGCCATCACGCCAAGATTTGTACGTTGTGAGAAAAGTTCAATTATATGGCTGAAGAATAAATAAAAAATATCTAAGTGTTTACCAATTGTCTATCTAGGTATAGCCATTCTCTTCAGCCATTGATATTTGTGTAAGCATCAATGTCGAGAATATAAATCTAAATTAATGAAACAGTCTGCCGAGATTCAAGAAAAATAACATGGCGAGACTCGAAGGAAGCTGTCCGTAAAGGCACCAAAAAGTATTTTTACTTGAGTACAATATCGTCATATATGGTAATATATTTGGTGTGTCTGTAATAAGCACAGATTTTATCCACAGTGAGTATGCCTTCTCTACTACCTACTGAAATATTGCCTTTGGGCTATTATAATATTTCGTTTGAAGTTCAACATCCTCTATTGACTAGAGTTGCGGATGTTAAGCTAAATAATTTCAATAATAGGTAATTGTTTTGAAAAAAACATTACAAGAAATTTATAGAAAACACTCTATATACTAGTATTTCGGCTTATTAGGCCTTTTTCAATAGAGTCAATGTCTATTACTGTAATAGACATTTAGTCTATTGAAAAAGGCGTTTTTGAAAAATTTACTCTATTGAATAAGGCCTAATAAGCCGAAATACTAGTATATAGAGTGTTTTCTATATATTTCTTGGAACATTTAAATGAGATCAATGAGATAAATAAATCAAACTAGTGGCGCCCTTTATTCAGGTTAATCAGACAAGTATATCAAAATCACCACCCACGCTTAGATAAGAGTTTCATAAGTTATAAGTATTTTAGTAGTGGTGAGAAACACACCATAACACCTCTTTGGGTCTGTGCTACTATCTGTCTGACAATTATTGTCAATAATTGTTTTGAAAAAAACATTGATCTCATTTTTAGATGAACATCTAAATGAGATCAATGTTTCCAATGTTTTTTCAAAACAATTATTTTCACGATGTTTCATAAAGAACCATCCGCTTCGAGTATCCACTTAATTATTGTCAAATTGACAGACAGATAACGACCTGCTTTTCCGCAGGTGCCATTACAGCAGTGACCTCTATTGTCTTTAAGGAAGACAATCCTACTTATTTATTTGAAGGAGATGCCAAAAACAACTTCTCCATGGGCAATATGCTCCGACTGGCATTGTATTACATCGGCATCTCCATAGGAGTCGCCACATCGTTCATCGAGACCAAATACCAGACACTGACCGGTTTTCCGCTTATTTTGCGCTCACCAGAGTGCCCTAGGTAGTGGACTCGATGAAGACCAGTCGGGGCATATTTCCCGTGAAGTAGTTGTTTTCGGCATCTCCTTCAAATAGTTATAAGTAATGTTTTGTATTAATATGGTAGAGTATCTTATACGATATACAATGAAATAAAGAAAAATATTGCTCTAAGTTGTTTAAGTTAACACAAATAAACAAACCTACAGTGACAGACTATTAAAAAATCTCGATTGCACTCATTTTTCCCGTTGTCGAATAACATGGACGATAATTCTCCCGGTATTAATGATATGAGTATTATGAAGAGTGCATTGCACAATCGAGGCCTCAATATACATAGATCTAACGTTATAAAAATGGCAAAAGTAATGCAACAATATTTTGAAAGTACCAATTGAGAAATGCAATTTCATTCGGAAGAATATTTCAAATGAAAATGCAATTAAATCATAAATATCGAAATCTAATAACATCCACCGCGATTTTATTATACTTTACCGTGAAAGTAATTCCACTCTCCAATTTATTATTATTATTTGGATTACTCTGCGCCCTTTATCACTCCATGGCACGCAAGGAGACTCCTCAATTGCTCTTTAATGACAGCACAGAAACTTTTCATCAATTTAAAAACTATAAGCAGTAGTGGATTTACTATTTTGTAGGGCTAGCTATAGTTTCACAAGGACGTTGTAAATTCTTTTTGTATTAAATAAGATATTCGTTAAAAAAATCAGTGTAAATTATTTAACTCAGTGCACAGTTTTATAACTAATTGAAGGAAAACCACTTGGCATTTTATTGAAAAATTATTAATGAAAAATTACTAAGTACGGAATTTGTATATTGTATATATATGCTAAACCAGTATGCAAATCAATTTTTCTGTCCCAACCCACCTCAATTAATACGCATAGGTATATACAAAATTGGAGTCTAGCTCCATTTTGCAAACATTCCTATATGTCTTTTATCTGTGTTTACGTAAGGGCACAAGATTGAATTGCTTTCTAATAACAAATCTCACGTTTTTCGTCAAATTGAAAGGTATCTAAGCTGCGGATTTTCTATTTCAGAGCCATATCCTTATTTCATGATGGCTCCCTGCGTTATTTTCGTATTATTATAGTAGGTTTAAAAAAATCTTTAAAAGTAATCCAGCTTTTCCTGATTTTATAAAACTGGAATAATATTAAACTATAATATAATATATTAATGAATATTTTCAGCCACGTATATATTTTTAATATATGTATGTATACCTATGTAATAATTTCAAATTAGGTCTCATAATACCTCACATCCGTAGAACCAATGTTTTGTTACTCCTTTTTGTTTTTCTGAAGAGGAAAAAATATAAGAACAGTGTCTTAAATTGCTCTTTAATGACAGAAATGAAACTTTCCACTTATTGCCAGAAGCAGTACCGGACAAGTAATTTTTGGGAGCCTACCTTGTTTTCTAAGACATATTTGAGGTTTTTTTACAAAAAAAAAAAAAAAAGATGACGGAATAGTCATCTAAAAAGTTAACTTCAAGGTGATTTAGATAACAGAAAAAATATCTAATTGGTTATAAAAAAACAAATTTGTAAATTTCGATTTTATAATTCAATTTTTCACAACTTCATGATTCGAAAAATTTCTGCAAAATTTTATTCTATGATGAATGTGCATTCGGTTTTCTCAGTATCGCACAGGCCTCATAGTGAAGATAACTTATTATGGTTTAGAAATATAGTAAATACGCCCTATAAGCGTGGGTACAGTTTAGTATATATACTAAAGACAATAACGACAATAGGTCAAATCCCCTCCCCCCGGCCCCCGGCATGAGACGTCAATTCTGCGATTGGTTGGAAGTTAGCCATGTTAAATATGCTTGATTTTCAAACCAATCGCGATGCTTTAATTAGTTCCGCCGCCATTAGTGGTCGAACTAGCCGACCAATCAAAAAGTGACAGGCAATATTGCCACCACTGTAAGCGTGAGACATAGTTAACGCCATCTAGGCTGAAAAGAGCAACTTACAGAAGTTGTATCTTTTTGATATTGTATGTTTACGGGACTTATATAACTTATGTCAGGTACGAGTCCTTTTTTTCAGACATAACTAAGAATACAGAACAAAACACCAAAGAAATGGCACCTCAGGATTGTGTAGAGGAAGGGTACACATCGTACAACCATTGCCTGGGAGAGGTGCTATATCTCCCCTGGCGAGATTCGAACTCGCACCGCGATATACCATTCTATTAGTCACAAGCTACCACCCAGCAACTAACAGACTGAGTTATCGCCGCGGTACTGAGCTATCGCCGTAATAATAAGAATAAAACAGTTCATCCGCATCAGTTCTGCGCCGCTGTATAAAACAGTTCATCTGCGTAAAACTTCAGCCTATTGCGTTGCCCTAAGGAGGTTGTAGTCCCCTTTTTAACCATAGAACACACAAGTAAAATATTGCACACTAATTTCGGGAACCCTGTATACTCAATAAGGGTACCCCACCCGGGAATTCCACAGATCGATTATGGAAAAACTGTAATTAGGAAAAATCTGAAAATTTTGTAGCATACCAACGCCGATGGGGCGGGCCAATCGGCTAGAATGTTTTCAAAATGGTGGCACATCAGGTTATGCCGGAAGTAGTTGTCAACTTACTTATTTTAAATATAGAACACATATGTATTGTATCATTTTTAGATTTTACGGACGATACCAAAGAGATTTCATGTATTATGCCCTATACCTAAGTTTAACCATTTATATTAAAAATTGTATGTAAAAAAATGACTTTTAAGTAATTACCAATTTTGACTGTGCGGGGGAGCTTCATTATTAATTTTGGGTTGAGGTCTATGTAGAAAAGAATCTACTTTAACAAACTATATAATATATTGATAAGTGTTAACATACGGTGTTCAAAAAAGAAGAATAAAAATAAAATTCTGTCAAAACTTAATTTTTTCTAATGGAAACTTAGTTTTTATAGTTTTACCTTATTCAGTATTAAAAATAATGCTAACGTTGCATAAGGTTGTATATTCCGAAAATTGTATTTTTCAAAATATTGGCAACTTTTTTCTGTTGCAAAAATACTACGACTTTTAAGTTCAGTTATTCTCAGTTGGCCACGAGGGCATTAGAAAGTTCTGAATAAATGTTACTGGCATCTAGTTGCTAAAAATTATGAACAATCATGCCGGGACGCGTAAATTATACAAACGAAGATTATTTAACAAAAATTTGTTTATTATCTATGGAGAATGTGATAAAGTAATATTCACTTTAGTAATATACGGTGTCAATAACGTGTCATACATTTGCTACTCGATATCCGCAGCAGCTGAACTGAGTAACTGAACTAAAAGCCCGTAGTATGTTTGTAATAGAAAAATGTTCAGATTTTTCCTAATTAAGTATAGTTTTTCCGTAACCGATCGATTGAGTTCCCGATGGCACATCCTGTACACGCGAAGGATGTCCTCAGGAACTTGCATCTTTTCCTAATAATACGAACAATATTTCGTTCTGTCCGAGGGGCCCTACTGAAGTATATCAAGCATATTGATAATCCGCCACTGACCGGAAAACAGTTAAACATTGATCGATCATCCATAGTGATGGGCATATCAATTAATAAATTATGTATGTGTTTCACGCGCACATCCGTTTCTATTTTTCTATTAGTGCATCAGGTGAAATAATTCCCACCAAGTTCTGCGATTACTACTGACACAGCAGCTAATGATATACGTTTTTATAAACACGGTAATGGTTTGAAATAAAAAATAGTTCACTTAACGATGGTTCTCGTAGTTTTACAGTCACAACATAAATCCCGTGATTTGAACGTTTGGTTGAAGCAATAAAAATGTTAAACAGCTCAATTTTTAATTTCATCATAATGACAATATAAAATGTTTATTCACAACCATATATGTATTGAGGTTATTACTGACTTTTTAGAAGTTTGAAAATTAGTCATTACTAAATGTTGCGATACTCCAGGTCGGGAAGTGATCACTTTCTACCCAAGGGTGGAAAGTAAAACATCTGAAAGATACGTGATGTTTGTATTTTGAGTGACGTTAATTTTGACAAGGCATCAGTCATCAGAAAAACCCGTATATTTCTTTATATTTATTTATACGAAATCAGTTTACAATAACACTAATTTTGGATTTTAGTTTTTTTAGCCCATTTTTTATTCAATCTAAAATTAAGTACGTACATATAGGTATATTATGCGAAAGCAATTTAATGAACATCTTATTAGGTAGAAAGGTAGAAATTTTTCCGATCAGGAAGTATTCTGTTTCTTTAAATATGCCAATAATTTGGAAAATTTCGATATATCTACCTTAATTATTTCTAATGTTTAACGTCGTCCTCAACATTGAGTACCTACGTAAACCATAGCGTTGACGATTTCTTTTTCTGGGACATTTCACTAAAATATGCAAGTAGCACAGTTTCTGAGATCACCTTTCCAACCCAGAGGTCATAATATTCAACAACACAACATCAATGCTAACACAAATACCAAAACGCGTATTTATTTTCGTGATGACATGATAGCCGCATATTGTCTTCTCACAATACCATTCTGGTATTTAAATGCCGACACCCAGTAAACACAAACAAAAAATAATTCCCCGTAAAAAGCAAACATCATGAAGCGTTGTTGTTAATCTTGCATTAATTCAAGTATATTTATCCTTGTAAATAATAAATACGACAGAACTGAAGCAATCGTCACGAATTCTATGTTAATGGGGCAAAAAACGTTTCAGCGATATATTTACCCGATAAACCTGGTAATAACTAATTAAGTGCTATGTGGAAGTGTATCATAGCCCTTTGAATAATTTATTGGTCCCATGGGAGAGGCCATAATCCTGACGGACGTTTCGAACATGTACTTACTTATCTACATCGGTGTAGGCCTGATCGCACACGCAACATCGGATTTCAGACTCGTCTTCTTCGTCGTCTTCTCGCTCGTCAACCGTTCCACTATGCTGTGATGCTGGAACAAAAATTTCCTATAATAAAGATCAAGTATATAATCCACCTTCACATCCACATGAATGTGAGACAACATTAAAACCAGGGCAGACAGCTGTTTCGACATGTTAATCATCAGGGCCTTTCAGGTTACTCATAGTGAAGAATAGCCTGAATAGTGCTGAAGAAATTTAATAAGTTGAAACAGCTGTTGATTATCGAAGCTGAATGACATTTAAGTGCAATCTAATCATCCAGGGAAGTCACAGAGCGTTTACTTTTACCAAAATCAACGTCAATGGTCAACTAATGACGTTGTTTTTGTGAAGTATGGTCACGTTTTTAATTTCACTGTCACACTGTCAGGTATTTTAAAAAAAGTAAGTATAAAATATTGTCATTCTACAATCTGACTAAATATAAAAGATTCTATTACAACGTGTTTCATTGCAAAAGTAGGTAAGTGTGACTGGTAAATCAATAAGGAATTAATATTTTTTCAGCATTCAATATTGAAAATGAACTGCTCAAAATATGATTTTAGTTTGAAACATCTTTAAATACTTTTCTTTATAAAATCAACCATATAAGTTACACAATCAACAACAATAATAATAGAAACAAAATGTCTCAAATAATATAAATATTTCTATTCAAAAAGCTACAATTGTAAGAAACATGGTATATTATGTAACAAGTACAAAAATTATTTTTCAGCCATTGGAACCTTGTCTATTTCGGTTTCGTTTTATTAGAAAACTTCTACCTCGGATGGATAAACATAAATATATTTACAAAGAACAGCGACATCACAAACCAAATTTGATCATAATTGCAATATCCTAGATAGAGGTTCGTACATATTAGACGTGAAAATAATTATGTGTAATAATTTGGCGCTCACCAATGCTAAAGCTTATCTCGAAGATGATTCTTCTTTGAAAGGAAGTTTAAAAACAAGGTACAGATATTACCGAACGTTTATCATTATCTGTTACCTAAGATATGATTTTTCTTTGAATATCTTATTAATGTTTGAAGGAAAGCCAGAAGAGATATATCTAGTAGTTATCTAGTCTATGAAATATCTTTAATATGGAAAAACCAACCACTTCCTATGTTGCATCGTTAATATTTATTTATAATTACAGCGTCATTTCTATTTGTATCAATTAAAAAATATCATTAGTAGTTGTTAGTCTTACCTATGAAATTGAGGAAGGAGCTATAAATCCTTTCTATCAATCATTTTGTTTAACTGTTATAAATGTATCATTTTTCGACACATATGTAAGTATATAGTGAAGTCATGGCAATGAAAAAGAAGCCGGAATATAACAATGTATCAGGAATTGGTTGTATCGTAACTAATGAAGGCTAATCAAGTCTCATCTCCAGGTGAAACGCCTTAATATCTCTTAATTTAGTTGCCTTTAGACAAAGGATACCAAGCACCAAATTATATTAAGTTGAATCATAGGCAACACTGGGAATGAATTGAATTTTCATTAATTTAGATTTTTTTCTGAACCAAGTTAATTGAAATTCATGTTTAATTGTTTAGTCCTGCCGATGAGGCTAGCTATGAAATTATCATAAATATATTTAAATTAATTTACAACTTGTTTATCAAATATTCCAGTAATCATACGGCTGAAACAAAGATTCTCATTTTACTAACTGTAGAGATATTGCGATTACTGTATGTGTGTGTTTTGAATAAAGCATTAAAGGAAATCTTTGGCAGTACTTTTATAAAAAGATAGTCTGAAGACCTTTATGCGGCAATCATTAAATTAATTAAACAAATATAAAGGCAAAGGAAGTTATAACAGTAACTGATTGACATAACTAGTAATAACAACGGTACAAAAAATAATAATCCAAAATAGTTTACTGAAAAAAAAAATGGTAATAAGGAGAAAAGCACACATAATTATAAAAAGGAAATAATAAATAATAAACTATAATATGAATATTTAAACCTATCAAAATTAAAAGGGATTTTACAACACCTTGACCGATACGATCAACACAGCTCAACAGCTTTATTACGGTCAAGCCTAAAAAAATTTATATATTTTTCTTGATTTAATTTTTATTGTATATGACTAGATATTCATAAACATATATTGGAGTTATACTTAATATACTATGTTTTGATTTATACTGTATACAAAAATAAAATGGAAGGTTTATTTCCCCAAATTAAAAACCTATAATTTTGTTATCAAAATGTTTTACTGAAAATGAAAAACAAAAGTTATGATTATATATTTTTGCATAAATTAAAAACGCATGATGAATCGTTGCAGCATACACAAAAAATATCATTACTTATAATTAAGACATGTGACTCACGGACATTAGTATTCACAAACCTGATATCTGAAATGTTTCACTGTCGCGTTTTTTTCAGTCACCACCACAAACAAAGAAGTCAAAAGTGATCCACAGGTATTAAAATACAAATATAAACTAAATATCAAAGTCACCACCACATATTGCACCTTCACTTGTTCCCTCATTGGCGGGTCAGAGTTGAGTTTCACCCTCTCCGTCGCACCCCCTATACCGTACACTTGAAAATAGAGACGGAAGAGGGTTGAATCGTCAAACGCATGAATGAAAGGATTTCGTTAACCCCGTTTATGTCATGTATTAGGGGGTGTTTTTAGTGGACTAGATAAGGACACATGATATTGTTGGAGAATTGGCCAGCAGTGGGAGACATCCGTTTTCCGAGGGTGCTATTTCCACTGATTTTGATTGATAAGTGATTTTGCCAGAAAGGCTTCAGTTATATATTTGTGACATAAGGCGGAAAGTTATTAATTACTTTTTAAGCAATAATAGAGAATTTAACGGACGGAATATGTGGATATAATACAAGTTGTAATGTTTACTCGTACGCAATATGTATCTAATTCTAAAAACTTGCGAGAATTGGAAAAAATCAGCAAAACTGCTGAACTTACTTATTAAAGCTCCTTATCCTAAAGCTACTTAGCTATTAAAGGCTCCCCTCTTTTTGAAGTAATTCTGTTATAGATTTCGGTCAAAATATAGAGTAAATAATGCGGAATGATCTGTTTGATAATAAATCCGGTTTTTTTTATAAAAGATGATGCACTTATCAACTTTTGTAAGATTAACAGATATCTTACTGTCTACCAAAATTTTCAGTGTTCTCCTAGATCTTGAACAGTAGACTAGTAGACATTCATTTTCAATATTGTTGCAATACCTACATTTTGTAAAGTCACATGTAAATTTCAAACATTATACAGTCCACTAAATAAAGTAATAGTAAATCAGTATACCTATTTTCTCAATAAAATAGTAAATGTATAACGCTGAATGCCAATTCAGTCGACGAAGAAAAATTCAGGTGTTTCCCAAGTGAACCCATTACATGGTCCTTCGAGCCGGATCCGAACCAGCGACCTATGGATCATGTAATGGGTTCACTTGGGAAACACCTGAATTTTTCTTCGTCGACTGAATTGGCATTCAGCGTTATACATTTACTATTTTATTGAGAAAATAGGTATACTGATTTACTATTACTTTATTTAGTGGACTGTATAATGTTTGAAATTTACATGTGACTTTACAAAATGTAGGTATTGCAACAATATTGAAAATGAATGTCTACTAGTCTACTGTTCAAGATCTAGGAGAACACTGAAAATGTTTGTAGACAGCGGGGTACCGTTGCG
Source organism: Pogonocherus hispidulus (assembly GCA_963924545.1). NCBI lineage: Eukaryota > Metazoa > Arthropoda > Insecta > Coleoptera > Cerambycidae > Pogonocherus > Pogonocherus hispidulus. The sequence continues at coordinate 40,471,221 of OZ004698.1, read as the reverse complement.
CGCGCACACGCATGTGGAACGAACTGATCACGATACGACCGCGTGATACGTTTGAAGTCACTTTAGCGAACACTTACTGTGTATCTTGAGATTATCTACTGTACTATAAGTTAAATAATAACTTGATTGGTATTATCAAAGACTTCGTTGAAGCATCAGCATAAGAAGCTGAAGCATAAGGTACACGAGACAGTAAAATAGAGAAACTAGGTACTCATTTGAATTGTTTCAATCATTTTTCAGATCAGCAAACCAAACCGCAACCATAACCAACTAAAATAGCTATTTCCAATTTCCACATAAGATAACAATCATCAAAATTTGCATTTTTCTTCAAAAATATACGAGAAGTCTATCAGACAATATCGATTCTACTCAGTTGTATAATATACAACTGAGTAGAATTGAGTACATATTATATTATGTACTTATGTACTTACAATAAAAGTATGTCTAATGTAAAATAAAGGTAATGAAAAATTATAGCTTTGGGCGAGTTGGTTATATTAAACCAAATCAAATAAAATTTGAATTTAGAAACTAATTCGTCAACTACAACTCTTGGTTTTTGCTGATAGATGGCTCCAAAATAGTAGAAATCTTCGATACTTGTGTAGAAGCGATTTTGAAATTGTGAAATTGTTAAATTATGTAGAAGTGATATTCTTTGGTTATTTTGTGACACAGAAAAGTAATTATAATTTGTAAAGGTATTTTTTCCCATATTCTAATCTAAAGTTTTACATTTCATTTTCCCTAAATAGTGGAAACTTTGATTTTTATATATCTCTCTCTCTCTCTCTCTCTCTCTGATCTCTCTTCAGCTATAGTGGTTGATAAATTATTTTTTTTTTATTATTAGAAAATATTTATTTTTATAAAATATTCTAGTTGGTTATGGATTTTATATTGACAAATTTGGTTTTATTTATCGTAAAAAATACTTTTATGTTAGTAGTGGTGAGAAACACAGAGTAGTGCCCTCTCTTGGTCTTTGCTACTATCTCTCTGACAATGATTGCCTAATTCATACTAATTAATAACTACTTATGGCACTAAGTGCGAAATCGATCAGTGTCTGGTGGTTAGTCTCGATGAAAGATGTTGCGACTTCCATGGAAATGCCGGAGTAATGCAACGCCAGTCGGGGCACTTAGTCCGTGGAGTAGTTGTTTTCGGCATCGTCTTGAAATAAATACGTTTATGTTTAATATAAATTTCAGCCTAGTCTAATTTGTCATGTTGAATGAATAGAATTATTTCGAATACGAGTGTACATCAAATTTTATAATATTTACCTTATATACCTAACAGCATTTAAGTTATAATAAAATTGAACCGCAAAAATTAAAAAAAATTACCTGTGGATTTTTTAGCGTAAAACTATTATTTGTCCACGAAAAAAATTGTTGGAATAGTTTTAGTGTCATATTAACAAAAAGAAGTTGATGATGATAATTGAAAGACTGAATTACATTATTGAGAAATGTAATTTTAAAAATACAGTAAATATAATAAAAATTAAACAAAAAAAAACCTTACCACGTTGCAGACCAAGAAATATTGATAGGTACTTAGAGAGATTCCCATACATACCTTCGCATGGAAATGGAAAACTGAATCACCGTGTCAAACATTATTGGATTTTCTACATACTCAAAATGTTTAAAATTGTAACTTTACAAGTCATTTAAATGGTAACTTCTTAACTTCAAAGAAAATCAAAGTAGGTACCAATTTTTTTTTATCTTTGTTCCAATCCAGAAATGTTTTAAACATTTTTTGAATTTCATATAATTTTTATAAACCATATGGGAAGAACCTTCTGCATAGATTTTTATTTATTTTCCTCAGTGCATTGCCACAGTAAGGCAAACTATAACCATATATTATTACAAATATGACGGCAAATCGCGTAAAAAATCATTTCGGTTGGGTCAAAAGTCAGGTGCATATTTAACCGTATTTAAACATCTGTCCCCTAACCCCCTAATTTGAAATATTCATCACGTGAAAACGCATACATTTAAAAAGAGATCGCTGCGACTAAAGCAATAAAACAAAAGAACGCCATATGGCACGAGCTATCACACAGCCATCTTTGACGTTTCATGTTGATATCGTTCCGACCAGGAAACAGATGAAGTTAACGATTTACATCCACCGAAATTAATAGTCAAATTATATCAAAATTTTACCGTTTCAATATAATTTCTGTGCCCCTATCCCTAGTATAGTAAAAACTCAATACAACATTTCTGCGAATTAGGTATTTTACCCAATATATTGTGTCATATCAGTAAAATGTATTACTGATACCTAATTACTAAACAATAAGGAGTTAGGTACCTTCTCAAAAAGCTACATCACTCTATACACACCAAGATTGTGCTGACAGCAGCAGCTGAAACAATTAGTATTTAGTAAAATTAGCGTAATAGAGTCCATAGGTCAATAGATGACTTCATTCTATTACTAAATATTTCAAGCAGTTTTCTAATTTTTCTTGTAAGATTTAGATATGTTAAGATAAGTTTTTTGAATACACTGTTTTGAAAGAATAATAAACTAGTTGTCAGATTTTTCTTAATAATAATGTAACTATAAAACGTTCAGAGAAGTTCTACACAGCTCATAGTCTACGTGAACGACATAGTAATGTAATAATATGATTCTAAAGAAAAAACTTAAAATATACTGCAAACACTAGTAATAAAAGTACAAAAGATAACTTGTTTATAGCTTTCTTTAATAGAAATTAAGCCAAAAAGTTAACTAAGAGCTAAATTATTAATGAAATTAGGTTCAATAAAGTTTTTAATTTTCCTCGTTACCTATAACCTACCTAGGTACGCAAAGGAATAACTTTATTATTTTTAAAATATGCCGAAAACAACTACTTTGCGGGAAATATGCACCCATAACATTGAACTACAACGGCATATCTTCATATAACCTCAACTTATTGATCAATCAATGCCCTAAGTACATGCTATGTGGTCAGTCTCACTGCTTGTCTAAAAAAATATGAAAATAAAAAATTGTCAAATAGCTTCCGAATGCATATTTTAAACCAGTTTGCGAAATATATATTTGATTGCTTATTATAACAGCTAGCAGATGTCTAATTCGATAGCATTTCAATGACAGCGTAAAATGTACTATATAAAATTATAAATAGGTATGTGTTCTTTTTTTGTAAAATCGTTGGAAATTAGAATTATATCTGAATGTACCGGTACAGAAAGTACCGGTACTAATGTATCCAATATTGAAAGGTATCGGTCAAGGGCGGATTTTGCTTTTCGACATTGGGGGGTATCCCAAAGAACCACATTTTTAAAAAGTTTCTCAATTACCTGCGTGTTTAGATAGGTACGTTTTTCTTTGAACAAACATGAAATAGCAAATAAAAGCGTTTAATAAAATATCCTTAGGTGACGTACGTTTATGTTTTTTTTTTTTAAATAATTACGTTTTTGCTTTTTGCTAGAGTAAAATTTGAATTTGGGGGGTAATTACCCCCCTATTACCCTATTACCCCCCCCCCCGTAAATCCGCCCTTGGTATTGGTACTTTTGCAATCGAAACGATACGCTGTATCTGTACTGTAATATGGATCGGAATATCACTAACATCATGCGGCGATAATATCTGAGGTTTCCGGCGAACGGTTACATTACCAAAACTCAACCTCAACACAACAGAAAAAATGATCCGATCCGTTTCTCCCACCCATAAAAATGATTAAAATATCAGACACACGCCTTTTACATGTGTATTTTAGCCGAGATCCATTAACAACAAAGAATAAATATGTCACACGGGCGTAGGACAACCCCATTGTAGCCCATGGTAACAAAAGGTGACGATATCAATACACCCCGTAATAAATCCGATTACTCCCAGCTGTGCATTTGGCAAACATGCACTGATATCGGAGCCTTTAAAAAACTGAAATCACCCTTTAAAAACCCTTAACTGCGCAATGCATCTAGTGACTTGACTGCGAGATTATTTCGACTCATTTGAAATTGAGATGTTCGCTAGATTAGGTTTTGAAGTGCCAGGGATTAAGGGTGTACGGTAGATACTCGAATCGATAACGAAATTAATTCTATAGTAAAATTAAACCTGCTTATATTTTTTGAATTGTAATATTGCAGTTGTATTTCAATTTTAATAAGCGGAGAGAATTATGTGAAAGTATTAACACAATTAATTATTAAAACAAAATACAAAAGTAACAGCAAACAGTAACAGTAAAAGTGAAAACAAAAAATAATTGCTAGTATAGTAGGTATCATAAAAAAATATTTAAAAATTTATGTTTCCAATTATTATAGAATGAATTCAAATGTAAAATTATGAAGTTAACGTTATTAACAAAAATCATTACTGTACATAGGACGTTTACAGTTTTGTTTTTTAGCAAATGGCACTCTTTAAATATCTAGAAGGTTCGCTGTGTCTAACCCAAGTCAGGAGTGGAGCGGTAGTAGTGTCTAGCCTTTCAGATCATATTTATTTAACTTTTTTCAAAATAGCGGCTTTAACGGATGGAAAAAACGCTTCCATCTAATAAAACATTTACGCAGCAGCTAGAACTGTCCCAAAAAACACTGAATTAGGTCATTATGAGGAAGTACTAATTTCCAAACCGTCTATCCCTGGTGGTGGCACCAGTAAATGATGCGGCTACATTCCAGGAATTTCCGGTGAAGTTCAATACTGGTCGGTGCTTTTGCCTCTAGACTTAAGTTAAGGGGTCAATGAGTCAAAGGGTGGGGACTGTCGGTATGACAGTCGGTATGAGTGTCGGTATGAGTCAGGGGAATGATCGCTATCACGAAGCGATCACCAGTTTTATTAGAAAAATATTTGTAAATTTCAATTTTATTTTCAATTAGACAGCAGTATCTTAAAAAGCTATATAGGATACTGAAAATATTCCATTAAAATTATTTTATATAATAAAATAATTTCAAAATTGCCTAATTGCCGTTCCTTTCCAAATCCTTTTCATCTTCAATTAAATAATAAAACAATTTTCTTGATCAATTACTAATTTTCAGCTCGAGGTTAGGAAAATCACTTTCAATTAATCTTATACATTATAGTTTTACATCAAGTTGGGAACAAAGGATTATATATTTTTAAAGTTATTTAGAAAATCAAATACACAGTTTGTTACAAAATCTGGAGGGCCGCAGGGGTCTGTCTTGGGTCCGTTATTTTTTAATATCTTTATTAACGACATTGTGTACAACTTGGATATTCCTTGTCTGTTGTATGCGGATGACCTTAAGCTGTACTCTAGGATTAATAATGTTCATGATTGCATGGCTCTACAATCAGCAATTAATAAATATTACTGTGGTGTAAAGCGAACAAACTACAATTAAATGTTAGTAAGTGTTTTGTAATGACATACTCCTTAAAACAGTCCTCTATAGTGTACGGTTATACTTTGGGCAATTCACCTCTATCAATATGCAGTAATTTTCGAGACCTCGGTGTCACCTTCGACAGTAAATTGTCGTTTTCAGTACACGTTCATAATATTGTCAGTGATGCGTTTAAAACTTTAGGATTTATAATACGTAATTCTCATGATTTTAACAATATTGATACGCTTAAACTTCTGTATTATTCCTATATTAGATCCAAACTGGAATACGGATCAGTTGCTTGGAGTCATATAGTATTAATATTGATAGCTTAGAGAAGATCTAGAGACGCTTTCTCAAATTCCTATCTTTCAAAGTAGATGGTGTCTACCCCGTCATAGGGACTCCGCATCAAGAACTTCTTGATAGATTTGCAGTTATCACCCTCGAAAGCCGCAGAGTCACTGCAGACTTAATTTTTGTATACAAAGTAATACACGGTAGTAATGACTGCTCTGAAATTCTTCATAAGTTAAACTTTTATATTCCTAGAGTGAACTCCAGACAGAATGCCCTGTTTTCTCTGCCTTTTGCCAGGACTAATCTTCAAAAACTTTCTCCTTTATTAAGAATGTGCAGAAATTACAATAGGACTAATAACAGTATTGACATATTTAACTGCAGTATGGCATCAATAAAGAGGCTGAATTTTTCCCTTGTTTTAAATGAAAATCGATTTCCTGTTTAATGCAAATCAACCCTCATTTTGTTAGATTTTATCTCATTAACATGTTCTTAATATTTTGTTTCTTGTAACTTACTTAGTTGTTGTTTGTCTTTTTTATTGTTTTTCTCTCTTTTTTGTTACCTTCTCAGTCATTCTTTGTTGCATATATTTTGTATTTGTATTTTGTATGTATTTTGTAAGTCCTACCCTGTAAATGGATATGTATCTGTTGGGTAGTGTATGAATAAATTAAAAAAATAAAATAAAAATAAAATAATAATGTCTGCACTATTGCAAATATACAGGATGGATCCTTGACTTGTATATTATAGAATAAATGTAATGGGACTTCTGGAATTATGTGAAATAATCAGTTAATGTGAATCAATCATGAATCATGTGAAACAATCACAAAGACATCAGAAGATAACACTAATCTATATTTTAAATTTCTAAAAAACTGTCAAATGATTAACATTTACGCGGGGGAATAAATAATTGGATATATATTTGGCGTAAATTGACATAGATTTAAAAAGTGATTTATTTAGAAGTGTTTAATTAATATTATCTTAAACTTTCCTAAAAAAAGAGAGAAATTATCGTAAAAATTATCTAGAAACTGATTATATGCTTTCTAAACTGTCTACAGAACTTCTAAAACAAATCGTCTGCCATGCCAACCGATCAACACATCGTCCACGAACGATTAAATTGTTATTAGCCTTAATAAATCCAATTAAATTCCCATTTTCACACCCAGTAGACCGTGCCATCAAATAATCTCGAAGAACCGAAACTTCCAGAAGTCGTGGATGTTCCAAATTCCCAGGCGTAATTAAATAAAACGTTACAATTTACATTTTTGTACCTTATGGGTTGAGCCCATGCCGAACTTTACCGTTCCTTCGTGGGAGTTGCACGCTGTTGGCAGACAGACACCTGTTTGGGGCTTCGGACCAGAACTAAAATAAGTGTACCATAAAATAACGATATAGGAAGATTGTGCGGTCGAATATAATTATAATCATCAGGTGATAATTCAATTTGGATCGCTACCACCGGCAGTGCGGAATGAGTAATTTATTTGGGCAGGGTGATTATGACTAGCTGACACAACTAAAACGATGTATAAAAAAGGGAAGAAAACGGCATTTTGCGTATATAAAAACATCAACAATTTAAAAGAACTAGAAAATCTTCTATTTCTATCAGAGGGTAAAGCATTGAAAGTAAGTGTTCAATAAACACCTTATTTGTATAAGAGTTATAACAAAAATATTACATCGTTAAATCATTTTTACATCAAAAAATACTCGAAAGGCTCGTTTATCGTCTCAGAAGCCAGTGCCCAATGGTGCAAGAAAACTATTAATATGATGTTCCGACGAAACCTGCAATAACAAGAGATGCACTTGCAATTCTCAAGGGTTAAAATGTTGCAGTGATTATAAACGTGCAAACTGTAGTAACAGTCCAAGCAACAATATTAATTCAAATTACGAGATGAAGATTTCTAAAGTATTTTTTATTTTTTCAATTTTAAAGTAGATTTTAATTTTGCTGTTTTATAATCTAATATTGAGTTTTCATAAAAAATATACATGATATCAAATAATGGGTAATGTCGAAATAAACAAAACCTTTTAATTAAGTTGTTATAATACATACTAATTTTTTAACATCTTGTAATAAAACATGTTCTAATAATGAATTTTATATCATTATACTCCGAAAATAATTGATTTTACTTATTTTCAAATTGTTCAATTACTTTCATTTACAAAATATTATCGTGTGGAGGCACCCAGAACAAATACACTGATAAAAGTACAGCCGGCCGCTTATATAGCGAGGCATCACGACTGTACCGCGTAACTTTCAACTTTGATTAATGATAACTTCAAAACTATAAGATATAAAGGTATGATTGTTTTTTAAAACTTTCTTGAGACCTTTGTTGGTTTAAAAATTAAAAATTAAAAGTTTTTTTTTTATTTTGGACACCTTGTAGCTTGGCAACAGCTGCCGTAAGACCCCAAATTTATAAAACAAAGAATTATGAATCCAAAATTCATATCTATTCCATACGATCCTCGTTCCACCCGTGGTTTTGGTAGTAAGGTTTTTAAAGATATAGGTATGTCATTGGTTTTATTCATCGGGAAATAAACTACAACCACTTTTAGGCAACCCAAAAGACAAAATAGAAAGTAAGGACAAGTTGGGGATTTACGAAATTAGCTGTAAAGACTGCAATCAAAAGTATGTTGGGCAAACTAGAAGGTCAATTTAAACTAGATTCAAGGAACATATTGGCTCATCTCAAATAAGGTAGAGCAGATAAGTTTAGTCTCGCCCAACATGCGTTTGAGAACAACCTTAAAATAGATAGTAACAAATTTCAGACAGCTGGATGCATTTAAGAGTTTTTAAATTGCAAAGTGTACATCAGTTGGACACAGTGTTACCATAATATGTTTAGTTTTAATCATATTCGGATGATGCCAACTTGGTTGGCGAAAAACGCGTCAGAAGCAGTATAGTGTTTTGGTGTTAGCTATATGGAAAACTACGGCAGTGTTGATAACAAAGAAACCTTATTTTTGGCCATAGATTATTTTGACCATAGATGGATTTTTACCTCTATTTAGGAAAAACCATATATACTTATGGACACAAAAGTATGTGCATGAGATACATGAGACCCCATGCATCACTTGCTACAAAAGTTACAGCATGAGTATTTTTTACATTAGGCATTCTCTTTATCGTCTGTTTTTTTTTTTCATAATTTTAATATTACGTTTACATTGCCGTTAAACTGTTGAAACGAGCGTTATTTCATTAGCCGAACTGCGGAATAGGGCGCCACGCGTCTCCGGACAAACAATCGAATGCGGTGCATAGCAGTCACGTGACCAGATCCGTGTCTCGGCCTACCCGGATTACCGCGGCTATTGTGGGACATTTCACCCTTTCGGATGGAGTTGTCATAGACTACGTGGGACGTCAAACATTATTTATGATTTCACGTATTTATTATGAGTAATGCGAAATAGTATACGGCCCTTATATGAGATGCGGACAGATGCGACGAGTCACGGATTTCAGCGTTTACGCGTGCACATTTGCGTCATATTAAAGATAAACTATTTAGGGTTATATTATGTTTGGGTGGTAACCGTGTGATTGATGAACGTGTCTGGCCGCATTATATGCTGCGATGGGGCTATTGAGATACATTTATTTGGGTAATTTCTTAATACATTTCATTTAACGGATGCAATGGCATTGACATTTTATCAATCAGTCAGCTTTCTATGGATTATTATACTTTGAAACATGTTTTTTGTGGAATTGATATCGTTTACCGGTATACCACATTTTAATCAACTCTACAATTAATGGTGTTATTATGAACGCCGTGAACTATTTAGAGATACGTCAGAATCTTGAAAGGGGTTGGAACGTTTGGTGTGAAGATAAAACTGACTTAGTTTTCCACATAACACAAAGCATATATTAGATTAGATTAGATTAGATTAGATTTATATAAGAGTCGGCCGCCTGGCTTGGTCCACCGCGACCTAGAAGATCTATTGTGGCACTCTCAATCTATTTAGAGCACTCTGTTCAGCTTTGTCGTTTGCATTAGACTCCACAGCCTTGATAGAGGCTCTTCCATGTAGCTGTTGGCTCTTGGTCTACCTTCTCCAAGTATTTGAAATCTCAGTCTTGTCAGGCCCTCGCACTGGCACAGTACATGTACTGAAGTTTCCTCTTCCTCTTAAAGCATTCATGCAGCATTTTTGAGCATTTTCGTCTTAGACAAAAGAGACTTAGTTCAGAGACACTTAGACACTTAGTTCAGTCCAACATCAGGAGAGCCGTGTATATCAACTGACTTTTGAATATTGAATACGTAGCGCTTTAAAAAAACATTCAAGTTGACACAAAAAGAATATTTTCAACAATATCTCTGAAATGAAATCAGTAAATTGTTTTTCATTTAATAATATTACTTCTGCAACGATTTACTGCTCTACAAAATGTTATGTCAGTGGAAGGTAGATATGACCATTTTGTGGGTCCATATGAGACTGTCGTAAAGATTATTCAACAGTAAAAGTATAAGGACATTCCATCGCAAATTATACATACACCAGTATTCAAGATAGTGACTAATTGACCCCATCGCCAGCAAAATAATCGGGGAACAAGAGCCATTTCATCAAACTTTTTTATATGTCTCTCAAAGGTAACAGGCAAAATGAAAGAGGCTCAAGTATACAGTTTACAGGGCCCGAACCAGTACTCGGGCTTCCGCCTAGTTATGTCTACTGAAAATTGGATCAAGAAAAGATCAGAGGAAGAATGGTCGAACGGAACTAGGCTGAGACAAGCCAGGCTCTTAATTGAAGGGCCTTGGTCGAACGCAACTCGATCAATACTTGGCTAAGTCGTAACAGCATAAGGATTGTCACAGGACTTGTGACAGGTCATGGACATCTCAACAAGCACCTTAACACTATCGGCCTTAGTGACACTAGAAGATGCAGGTTTTGCGGACACGTTGACGAGGACTCCATTCACATCCTCTGTCGCTGATCCTGCCTCATGGTCAAGAGACACAAACATCTGAGTGCAGCATTTCTCCTGCCCCAGGACATTAAAGTGCTTTTACTAGAACGGGTGTTCGCCTATGCGCATAGCACGGGCCTCTTCCAATAGCTCTCGATCGCACGGGCCTCTTCCAATAGCGGCAAGCACAATGGGTCGAAGGGCCTAAGTGCTGCGGGTAACCGCATCGCCTTCCAACAACAACAACAACAAGCAAAATATAACATTTTAAGTCAACAAGTAGGTAATCATATTTTGATCTTAAATTAAATTTCAACCACAAATCCAGTCTATTCTATACAAAAAATGCCAATTGGTTGTTAAATATTAACTACTATTTTTTAAAGCGTTTACCAAAAACACTCTTTTTGCAAATTTGGAATCAGGGCATTAAGTACTATTAGAATATTTCATATGAATTTAAAACTAAAAAATCGTATAATACCTACCTAAATAAAAAGTTGTAAGTAAATATCTCTTGATACAAATATTTTACCCACCCCATATTTTATGTGACGCTCTGCGATCTTCGTTGTAGCTGATTTCCTAAAGTAATTATTATTAAATCACTCTATAAAAACGTTATTCAGTACATGCAAACATAATTTTTCTAACCCTCAGGGAGCAATTGCATCCTGTTTATAATAAATCACCCCATAGATTTGTGCCAATTACCATGTCAAGTGAAGTCAAAAGTTTCGAAAATTCACCGGCATCTGGCCGGATACGGTCACCTTCTTCCGGTAGATCGGGTAAATCGTTGAAAAAATCAGAAACGAAATCAGTCGCGTGTTCCACAATTGGACACGCGTTATTAGATGGTCTTTCTTGGTTTTAATAAATGAAAGACGCATGCGGGGGTTAAGTGAACCAGCTCGATGCGGTATTGTTTCATAAATCCTTTTATACACAGCCGACTGCGTCTTGTCAATGTAATAATCACGATAGCCAGATAGCCGCGGTTACTATGATTGCAGTTCTTACTTCCGCTCGTGTAACAGAATCGGGAAGAGTTTACGATACATGCAAGTCTCTTTTATCCTAGGACGTAGTTCTAGGATAAGATTTAATCATCAGTAATTGCCGATATCATGGTACACGTTTAAAAATTATTATTTAATGTTAATTTCGTAGAAAACTTTTCGGTGGCTAACTTTAAAATAAATTGCTCACTAGTATTATTATTTTACCAAATGTATCTCTAGTCAAATAATATCTCTTTACCTCATTCTCATTATAATAATGAACACGGAAGTCAGACGCCTGTGTGGGAGAGGGGGCGGCATATTATTATTTTGTAGGCCGCGATTGCGCCTAGGAATGACTTTAACTACCATTTAGTACGAAAATAAGGAAAAACTTGAAAACCTTATTAATTAAAGTAAGCAGTAGGTTGTTAGCCATTTACACTGTTACATTGTGAGATTGCAGTACTATATAGTTGCATATTAAGAACGTTATACCGGTTTTATACGCACAGATTTAATATATTAGGTAGAAGCAATTAAAAAAAGTTGACTGAAGGCGAAATCCTAACCCTCATCAAATGTGGAAAATGATTCCCGCGTCTTTAACGGATCGACCACGGAGCTCCTCCGGAGACCAGGATCGTTTTTAATATTATATGCTGAGAAATATTTAAATAAATGTTTTTTCTGGTGGCGCTAATACTATGTTTATACATATAAAGCATTCCTATCAACTAGGAACATATTGAGAAGTATTTACTAAAATGGATCTTAAAGAAAATTAAATAAATGTATCTATAAATGATCTTTAATGAATAAATTATCTTTTTTCATCGTTCTAGTCTTAATGATACTCTATCTTTTCTCCGTAATAATGTCCTATATATGACAATAATATATAGGAATAAATAAAAAGATATACCTAAGTTCCTCAGAACATCCCCTATACGTATATTAAGCAGTGATTTCGTAAAGTAATGACTAAATTCGTCATTTTATAAATATCCAATTTTTATAGAAATAGCTCGAGCATGTCGATTTTTTATTTTTGCTCTTATTTTACATATATTTAATTTTTTACAGGGTGACTCAATAAGACTACTTATAAAAACATTAAACCTAAGATTTACCCTAAAAAAGTGTGCCCTAAGAGTGCTAGAAAGAGAATATCGATTCGATGCTAGGTGACGATTGGAGAAAGACCGATGCACATGGTCTTTCTCCGTCTGTGTCGAACCAGGCCCATATGGCCCATTTTATTTTTTGGCATATCCTTTGTTATTATATATAGATCCATAAACCATACGACCATATTCGTAAAAATAGTTCTTTCCAAATATGTAAAAAAAATACAAGGTGTCCCATTTAAAATATGTTATAGCTTCACTGAGTCTATATTGATTCTATAAGCTATTTTATAGCTTCATTGAGTCACCGAAACCCTCGAAAATCAGTTCACTCTGAGAACTATTGCACCAAATAAGTCCTAATAGGTCGAAACTGATGATTATCGTTTATCATTACACATGGCTGATAATCATATAGTGACAGTCCGTTGTAAATTTTGTTAAAATAAGGTAAGAAAATCCTGACCAAAAAGTATATTTGCTTCTATATTCTAAGCCGAAAGAAGTAGAATAATATTAGAAAGAAAGATATTCCTTTTATATCGGCCTATTACTTAATATTATATTTTTTATTTCTAGGAATTTTATATTCCTACATTATAAGATATTATATATTTTATATTCCTATATATTGTTGTTTTTCTTCTGTGTTTTCCTAACCACTGCAATGGAAGTTTAACAATTGATATTTACCTGTCTCTCTGTCAGATCTCTCATCAGCTGAAGTGGAGTCACCAAACATGTCCTGAAGGTTTAACGGTTCTCTCGGACTCAACATCAGTTCAGTACCGGAAGGAATGTCTTGAAAGGTTTCATACCACAGCTAGAAACAGGACATATTTAAACTGCATCGTACTTATTCTAAGGAAATATATTTATACGATATATTTTCATGTTATGTTTAATAATAATACCTATAGCAAATAACTACAAATAGTAAGGACGTCATTAAGATCATCCTCCATCTGCAAACGCCTTATATTAGTATAATAAGGACTAAATTAATAATATTAATAGTATTAGTATAATAAGGAATAAGGACTAAAACAAATCAAGCCAAAACAACTATTCTCCTGGCAATATGCTGCGCCGAGCGCTGAATTAAAAAGCAAGATTTGCCGTATTTTGGTCTAAACACAGTTAGAATCAAAAATACAAGGATTCGGAGGCCAGGAGAATAGCTGTTTTGGCTTGATTTGTTTTAGTCCTTATTTAATATAAGGCGTTTGCAGGTGGAGGATGATCTTAATGAAGTCCTTACTATTCGTAGTTATTTGCTATATGCATGCCATCTGACAAGTAGTAGAACTAATTTCTACAACCTGTTATTGTAATAATACCTATATCTATGCCTCAATCTAATTTAAGAGTATTTTTTATTATCATACTGTAAGTCGAATTATTATCTTCAAGGTAGATCTATAAACCGTACATACCATTCGGTGCAGTAGTGAAAAATCTAGAAAGTCTTCATTCTAGAGACAATCTAATTCCTACAATTTTCTAGAGTTTTATACTTACAAGAAGTGTTCCTGTGCCACTATATTAGGGCTTACAATATATCAGCTAAGATTTGAACCCAGGTAGTCGCAGTATAATAAATGCGACGTCTGATGCTTTGGCCACTGACATATTCATTGTCCTATACCGAGTTTTCGAAATATTAATTCAGTTATCAAACAACCTACTCGATTATTTGGAGCTGTGAAGCCTTACAACCCTTATTCAACTTTAGACTCTGTTACTAGCTGTACGCCAATAAAACATGAAACGGAAAGCTTACACCAAATAGGTAGCATAACTTTAAATTTGACAATGGAGGATTAAATCAGTTATATATAACGTAATGCATGATATATATTTGTAATGAAAATATTAAAACTAATATTCATACGTCCTCATTAATAAAGAATATTGTTAGAGCAAACACGCTTTACTCTTCTGAAAAGAGAAATGAACAGTGAAAAGTGAGTAAAAATATCGGTAAAAGTGAATTGAGTGAAAATGTTAAACTGATATTTCCAAATCAAAAAGGAATTTCTATCGAATAACCGCATATCGTATTTATCAAAGCGTCTGATAAAGTTAGTTTACTTATTACAATATTGCTGTCATTACCTTTGATATAGTATTTTTCTTAGTAAAAATTTTCCTTGATGTTGCAGTCGTGCTCTTTGAATAATATATTGTTTTATATTTATTCTACATAGTTCCAAAATTGCTTATAAATCATAGAGACATGCCGCAAATAAATGATATGTAGCTACTAAATACTTGTCAAAGCGGAATTAACTGTCAAATTATGTATACCACCTTTTCAAAACGTAATAGGGACGTCGAATATTTACAAAAAATAAAGGTAATAAGTATAAACAATATTATTTATCTATGTGACATCTATCATCTGTTACATTATACGAATAAATTCATTTATATAATTTGACAGTTAATTCTATCTTAGAATGGCTTGATAAAAACTGAATAAAGAAGTAAAAATGTCCCCAATTTTTTAGGAAAGGTATTGTTTTAATTGATCCGAAGTTAATCCTTAGTTTTACCACTGACTAAAGGATTTAATAAAACTTACAACTGGATAGGATCGAGATTCAAAAGTATAATCTATAAAATATTTATCAATTCCACTCAGTTGCGTGTCTTATTAAATCCCTCAGACTAAAGAAATATCGTCTTAATGGAAGTATGAGTTTTTAAATGCTAGAAATGTTTTGCCAACGTTTGATTTTTTGAAGAATATAGTCAATTTCAAAAGTTATAGCATAAATTATTAATTTCAATATTAAAAAGATTATACACTATATCACTATAACGTGTCTCGTATACCTCAGATATCTAAAGTTATCTTGGTTAGAGTCTGTCAACCCACCTGTCAAACGGACTTCATCAATCAAAAAATTTATCAAAAACTTAAACGCCAACTGTAGGTATTCCCAAATTACATTAACTAGTACGCCTGATGGAAAATATGCTTCAACCATGTAAATTTTGTGCTCTGTGATAAAAATTATAATTATAAAAATGCTTAAAATGAAAGCGTACTTTTTGAAGTCTCGTCACTTATTCTGATTTAAACTGGTTTTGGTTTTCCGCGTATGCCCAATCACAAGCAGTTTTTTCATGAAAATTTATAGCAACTTAACTATTAATAGAAGTATCAATATTTCTTTTGATAAATTTCTTAAATCAAATGCAATGAAAGCAGAAGATTATAAACGTGGTATTATTTACCGTTTCACTTCTCATGAGTCAGTATCCTAATAGAGCTTTCATTTAATCCTTTGGAAACATACTATATATCTTTAATATCTCTCTTTCTGGCTAACATCCACTACAGTGCGGTTTTTACTAAACTATTCTTGTATGGTGAGCCAACTAAACCATCTCTTGTGCCCTTACAGATCTGGATCAGAATACCAGCTGGTCGTTTAAGGGTCGGGGGTCCTTAATCATATAATCGGAATATTGAGGAATCGTGAATCGATGACGTATGGTGATTTATTAATGTTTGTTGTAAAAAATGATGGCAGAGTACTAAATAGTAAAAAATAGTATAACTATAGGTACCGTAACTGATTATCGTCGTAACTTTAAGCATAACATTGAACCAAAATAACATCTATCAAACAAAAGGTGACAAGCCACTTTATTAGATCAATAAGTATTATACGATTCATAAATCGTATGTGGGTATGCTTCATAATAAAAACAGTTCACGGTTATCATGTCATCAAAATCACATTTTATGTGAATAAATTAATAATCACATTGTTAACCTACTCGAACATAGGAACCCATCACGCAACTCCTTGTCATGAT
The DNA here is from genome assembly GCA_963924545.1 of Pogonocherus hispidulus. Classification (NCBI taxonomy): domain Eukaryota; kingdom Metazoa; phylum Arthropoda; class Insecta; order Coleoptera; family Cerambycidae; genus Pogonocherus; species Pogonocherus hispidulus. The sequence goes on along the minus strand of OZ004698.1, from coordinate 40,454,552 downwards.
GATGTAACATTTTTTTGTCAATTGACGAAGTGTGTAATTGATTTGAGTTTCTAATGAGGTGTAAGTATGCAAGTGGTAGGATTTGCATTCATCAATTATTAATAATTTGTCAACAAAATTTATTCATAAAATGTATCCGAATTATTACTCAAGATATAGGCACCTAAATCATGTATTGGGAATTTGCAATTATTGTATACGGATGTCCCAAAAACATACCGAAGATCTTTAAGGGGTGATAGGGACATGAAAACAAATATTTTTTGTTTAATAAACATATGTCCGCAGATGAGGCGTTTGGGCTGTAGAGCAATAAAATGTTTTGAATCATATCCAAATAACTACATTAATTCTTGATTTAGTTGGACACCACTGTAATTCATTTAACATTTTTTTGTTTCAACTACGCTTCTTGGTGGGGGAAAAAATTTTTATATTGCAGTAAACATTCCAAAGAATTAACACCGTAATATTATTTGTGACTTATTTAGTTGGCATCAGAACATTAACTTTGTTGATTTTTAATTCAAAATTTGTAATGAAAATGCGCGATAATTTCTCATTTCAAGAACTTACTGATATGCAGCTTGCTTATGATGCAGCAAATTGTAATCGAAGAAAAGCTGCACGCTTTTATGGACAGAGATATCCGGGACGCCGGCAACCTCAGCATACTACCTTTGCTTCCATGCACCGTCGCCTTAGAGGAGGTGCGAACCTAAAGCGTCCTGGTGGTGGTGATCGTCCAAGAACAGCTCGTACGGTTGAATTTGAAGAAGTTCTACACCGTGTGGAGGAAAATTAATCCACAAGTGTTCGCGCATACCAAATGGGATCCTCCAAATACCCCTACCATTTACAACGAATACAAGCTTTAAATCCTGAAGATTATCCACATCGATTATTTTTTTGCCAATAGCTTTTGAGTTACAACTTAATAGAACCTCACTTCGGGGGAATAGTATTGTTTTATGATGAGGCATGTTTCACGTGCGATGGTTGTTTTAATGGTAGAAACATCCATATTGGCATGATGAAAATCCTCATGCTGGCTACTCATTTGAACGCAGATATTTATCTCCATTTTCTGCAAAATGTTTTACCTCTATTCTTAGAAAATGTCCCTTTAGACATTAGAAATAACATGTGATTTCAACATGACCGGACACCTCCACATTTTGGTTTGTATGCACAATTGTTTGCACAATTTCCCCACCGATGGATTGGAAGTGGTCTGGCCCGCGGGTTCTACCAATCTCAACCCCCTGGATTTTTTCTTTTAGAGTCATCTGTGAAATCTTTAGTCTGCGAAACGCCTATTAGTAATGAGGAAGATCTCTTAGGAAGAATAATGACCAAGTGTACACATCTAGAAGCTATTCCCGGAATACTCCAAAGGATCCGCGAGTCAAAGAGGCGACAGTGCAATCTTAGTATCGAAACAAAAATGCTTAACATTTTGAACACTTATTGTAAACCATGATTTATTTATCAATCAAACAATGTCCAACACGAACAATAAGTGATTTATTAATGTCCTCCTGAACATTTTTTGTAAATGAATATTAATTATTTGTCACTGAACTAAACAGAACTTACTAAAATCATTTTTCCTTTTTTCTGTCAAAGCGGCTCATTTGCGGATACGTTTATTAAACAAAAAAGGTTTGTTTTCATGTCCCCTTCCACCCCTTAAAGTTTGTCGGTATGATTTTGGCACACCATGTATAGATGAAGTTAGTAGGTAAGAATCTTGCAAACATATTTTTAGAAATGTAAGAGATGAGAGGAGATACATTTCCTCATGTAAAATTTGCTAGATTCTAGTAATTGAAAAATATTAATATACCCATATTTCTAGAACCAAACACCTAAAACCTAGATAGGCAACCGCCATGTAACAGTTTTGGGCTAATTATAATGCAGTTTCTCAAAAAATTAGACATGCGTAACAAATATAAATCAACTGCCAAGACTATCAATCATTTTCAATAGTTGAGAATACCCAACATTATCATTTTGGTTTATTATTGACATCATAATTATTGTAAATTGTGGTGACAATCAGTTCATTCCTAGATGCTACAGGCCTCACTTTACAACAAACCTCACCAAAAGCAAAGTAAAAATGGATCGGTGAAAATTGTGTCATGTTTCTGCTTAATATCTCCACACTTAAAGAATTTATAAGTCATATTTTACTACCAAACAGTTTTCTGTAAGTTGTCTACTGATGGGTATGTATTTTTGCTGAAGTAGCAAATATAGTGAAGTCACTACCAAGACATTTTTAAATACTTGAGGGATGCAGCATTATATAAAAATGAAACGATCACTGACCTGCCCGCTCTGCAAGTAGTGTCGAACATTAGCCTGGTTCTTGTTTGGAGTACTCTGGATAAGTTTCAACCAGTTTTGGTGTTCCACTGAGCCATCCAGCCATCCTCTAACTCCCGAACCGGCAACAACCTGAAATATATAAAACTAAGTACAATTTAGAGTCGATTCTGCGTCACATATTTTTGTGTTGTTATAGTTTATATCCAATCAGACCTAGATACGTTTTACTAATCTTTTCACCGGTTACGAGATCTAACAACGATGTTAAAATTATCAATAATATGGAATACACTTTTAGTTATTTTATGAGTATTACAGATTATAAGCTCTTCTATAAAAATAGTTTATTTTTACGATTGCCAGTCTCCCATTTTATGTTTTTGAGTTGACATTCCTATAAATAGTAAAAGGACTATAGAATTAAGTCGTCATAAACTGATAGAAATGAGTTTATCATAACTAGAATTTCTAATACATGATATAAAACAATAAATTAATAGGTAACCAATTGTTGTTGTATAATACCAGTTATACAATAGATTAATAAATAAAATGATTTAGAAACTATATATATATATATAGACACCTTTGTTGACAATACGTATTTTTATATCCAGTACTCAACCATTTATCGTGTAGTCATATATGAATAATATCTATACAATAACTTTATGGTGGTGTAAAGAATCCTAAAATAGGTAAAGGGCATTTCGGTTAATGTACTTTTAAAGGAAAAAAAATAAATGAATATGTATCTATTCATATATTAAATTTTTATTTCATTACAATTTTTATTTGGACAAGCCGTGGTAGCAGTAGGCGTTCATATTATCGATACGAACACCAAGCACTGTGGTCCGCGGTTACTTGTATAGGTGACACATTTAGGGAAGACTCACGATGCTTACCCGCTTCTTCTAGCGGCCTCTATATCGGTGAATTCACAGAAGCTAGCAAGTTGTGTAGAAGGCGTACTATGGGCAAGTAAAAGATATCTATCCTTCTACAAAAGTGGAGGTTTGGCAAAATTTCCAGGTTGCTGGTCTCCTGGCGTCGGTAATTGGTCTTAAGTCACGAAAATAGACCGACGTTAAATGACCGAGATAAAAAAAACCTATTTTTATTTTATACTTAATATACTACTGTTATACTAAAAGCCCAGTGATGAAGTTAATTTATCGACCATTTATTATTATTGCATATTAGCCAGACCCGTTCTTGGGTCACACTTTAAAAGTTTGCTCTTGATACTACACTTAGATCCTGCCAGTTTTTTTTAACTTCACCACTTTGAAGGTGTACTAAAATGCCTAAAATTAATATTCGACAGTTTATTTTAAAACAATATACGAATCTAAAGAGAATTAAGTTATCATTTAAACAGTTACAAAAGGATTTCCATTTAATTTCGAATGTGTTGCAGTAAAACGTGGTGAATCTAAAATATTTACAACACTTCTAAATATATTTAACATCCCAACTAAATAAGCATCGCAAGCATCACAAATTAATCTTCCTCCCTGATATAACATCTAAAAACGAAACCGACAATCAGTTTCTCATAAATAATCTCTGACATATTGTAATAAATCAGATCTAGGCCGTGTGTTTCCCAACTTAAGATTCAATTAACCCACTATTGAAGCCTTAATGTTAATTTACAAGCCGCAATACGCTTCCTTCAGTAGGATCCTCGCAATTTATCAATATAACGCTTGAATACAATGTTATAACGTCAGACGATCCCTATTCAACAGCCCATAGGGTTGATTTTTGCAGCCGTGTCACCAATTAAAGTTGGGTCATGTTAAGGGTGAAACAAGGGCGTGCGACGTTGTGGGGTGCGCTCTAATTGTCGGAAGCAACCGCCCTCAACCCCTAATGGCTTGATCCTTAATCCTGTCATTATATATCCTGCGAGGACATGAAAGAAAAGGCGACGAAGGAATCAGCCCATTACTGGATCTCCGCCAGGCCCCAGCATGGCATGGTTAGTACATATTAAGGTTATTTCGTTGCTATTATACATTTTCAAAAGGATTTGAAAAGTAAAAATGTGTGAAAAAACTGGTCATTTAATCACCGAGTTCCTTGTGGTGGCGATATTAAGGAATTACGAAATTTCATACAAAGTGATTTTTTTTATCTGTTTACAAAACAAGCACAATATACAGAGGGTCCAGTTTTCTTTATCTTTGAGGAGTATTAGGGGTTATATATGAGCGACACTTTGATACTTTTTTAGAAACAACAGATGTCAATACGCAGAATTTCCTCAGTTTTCTTAGTTTCTGAGCTAAGGGGTGAAATTGAAAATTTACTATTTTTAAGCACCCCTCGTGTCTCAGCTACCTAATAACGTATTGGGAAAACGAAAACTGGTCTATGCACAGTTTTTACGTAGAATCAAGCGGTGCACTTACTTTGTTCTGAAAGTATCAATTTCCGAAATATAGGGTAAACTTAAATATTTTTTTAAACGGATCAGTTCAATTACGATCTTTTTAAAATTTTCAAAAACACATACATAATACATATTTCTAATAATAACTCGGGACTCGAATTCGGAATTGTAATAAAAAATCTTTTAATTTTTAGTAGATCTGATTAGTATCAAAAGGTAAATTAGTTCTGTTAGTAGTGGTGAGAGACACACCGTAGTGCCCTCTTTGGGTCTTTGCCACTATGTGTCTGACTATTATTGTCAAATTGACAGTCAGATAACGACCTGCTTTTCCGCCATTACAGCAGTGACCTCTAGTGTCTTTAAGGAAGACAATCCTACTAACTACTCCACGGGTCAAAATAATTTTTTTATTTTCAAATGGCGAGCCTTAATTTTAAAAACTTGAGGTCTTATTATTCTCTCATATTCAGTTTCTATATACATTTCGTATTAATATAACACATAGAATCGTTTCCATATGATGTTATTTTCGGTAAAGTCCTAGTTTTTTTTAAAATACCTGTTTGATATGAAGCCCTACCCACAGCTAAGTTTTACGGATATTTTAACACAATTAGAACTAGATATACAGGGTGTCCCACCGGGAAGGACCGCGATGGATATATGGAAATGTGCGTACAGGGTGATTTTGAAAATTTGGTTAGTTACAAAGGTCAGTGCGTACCTTTTTAAAATATTTTCACGTTTCTGGCTGTTACGTTTTCTTATTTGGATACCTCCTTTCGTAATACCAAAATTTTTAAAATTCTTGAGGATGCGTCTTACAACATGTGGTGATGGTTTCTATTTATGGGGATATCGATCAGCAAATGTATCGCAAGTTCTTGTTATAAATTTGTCACATTGTCCATAAATTATAAATAAATTTAAGTAATCTTCGTAAGTGTAATTTAATTTTGATGGCATCTTTATTAACACTTTTCTGGACACAAACAATACTGACGAAGCTTCTGACAACAAATTTGACACTTGAGACAAACTAAACCTAAACCATTACTGTTGCAAATATTGTAATTAAAGGTTTCCCACTATTCAAGAATCAACATTTTTAATATGGTACTGTAACTGTCACTTTTTTCTTAAAACTGGAGATATCTCGAAAATAACTGAATTTAGGTTTAAAATAACTGAATTTAGGACAGCTTTACAGAAAGTTGACTTAAAATTGAACGTAGAATCCAAAACTGCAAGAACATACTGGGTGTTCCATTCAAAATAAGCAACTTGGTGTCCACTTCCGGTTATACCGGAAGTTTCAGAAACGTAAAAATATTTTAAAAAGGTAGGCCCCACTGACCTTTGTAAAATTTTCAAAATCACCCTGTACGTACTTTTCCATATATCGATCGCGGCCCTCTCGATGGGAGACCCTGTATATATCAACACTAACACGGTTAACAAGGTTACAAATTTTTAGTAAGTATACGTAATCCCCTGATGTGCCTATTCATCCTACGCCACTGGGCATTTGTCTTTTTCTAGTTCAGAAAGCCGCGGAGCTGTCGAGAGTCCACGTATTGATTTTACAGGGAATAACGGGAAACCAACCAAGTCGAACAACTACATAAAAATTGAATCTAAGTAGGCTTATACCGTATTATCAATTATCACTTCCCCTTAGTGTTCACGTCAAGACGTTCTGCTTCGTGTCTTACCCCACTATTCGTTACTCGCCTGACATCGAGAGGTGTTCTCGTGCCCGGAAACCGGATTATTGCAACGTTCTTTATTCCGAGTTATATATTCTTTAATGATCAGAAACCGATTTCAATAAATTTCTCCAAATGAATGCATGTATAACAAAGTATTTTTCGACTAAAAAAGAAAATGTACTAATTTAAATTTCCATGAGACGTAAACATGAAAAATTTTGCTGAATGTAGGTATATATTATATTTATGGAAACAATTTTTTTTTAATTAGTACTTTAATAGTTACCACCATTTGAATTTTAAGCACTTTTATTTTACGACAGACAGCTGTTTCGACCTGTAAGGTCGTATTATGAGTGGTCCGCATTTACGCCTCAGGAACGACTTACGTTGATAAGCTCTAACCAACATTCAATGCTGGAATGAGGGAAACCTGGAAACCCTCATTAGTTAGTAATGTTAATCCCTCTTATTAACACCAAGCTGCCGTTCTTCACATATTAGGCACGTACGCCGGGATGGTTGCCAAACCACCCTTGTGAACGACCCTTAATATAAGCGTAAACAATTTATTCAAAAATTGTCCAGCGGACTGGGGAATCGAACATACAACCTCTGGGTAAAGCGATCGATGCACTAAACTCTGATCCACAGACCCGATTTTACTATTTTTACAATTTTATTGTAGCTCATATTACCGGGATATCAAAAATTATCTTCGTCAAAGGTGGTTGTGGAATGTAAAACGTGTGTCTTACTTTAAATTTGAAATAATTATGTCATTGTCACACTGACATCATCAATAACCTACAAATTTCATACCTATTTATTTCAGTTGTAAAACAATAATGAACTACAAATTATGAAATAACGGTTTTAGTAACAAGAAAAACTAAATTACAGTAATTGTTGGAAATGTCCCCCGTTTTGTTCGATGCACAAGTTGACGCGCCTCCTCATGCTGTGAAAAGCGTTTTGCAGCATTTCTGGCGTTATGGTTGCACATTGCTGAAAAATTCTTTGTTGCAGTTCTTGTAAATTATTTACCGGAGTTGCGAAAATCATGTTTTTTAAGTAAGGAAATATAAAATAGTCCATAATTGTCAAACAAGGTGATCTCGGAGGAAACTCAACTTCTGTATGCAAACTTATCAGTCGGTCATCAAAAAACTCGCGGAGGAAAGCAATATTTTCTCGTGTAGTATGTGATGTTGCACCGTCATGCTGAAAATAACCGTACCGAAGTTTATCATCATTTAACTGTTGCACAAATTCAGCCAAAAAAGTTGTGTCTGTACCTTTCTGCGTTGACGGTGAAATCGAAAAAAATTGTCCCAATTACTCTTCTGCGAGAAACTGCCATCCAAACACCAATTTTTTGAGCATGTAGTGGCGATTCAGTAAAAACATGAGTGTTATCATTGCTCCACATTCACATAATTTGAGAATTGATGTCTCCCGAAAGCTGGAACCACGCTTCGTCAGAAAAAAAGTTAAGTCCAGAAGATCGTCATTCATTAAATTATTGACAAACCAATGGTAGTAAGCAAGGCGTCTGGGGTGGTCTGCGGGCAGAAGAGCTTGATGTGCTTGCATCTTATATGGATGCATGTTCAAGTCTTTCTTTAAAATCTTATGATAAGTTCCATAAGAAAGTCCAATTTCCTGAGAAAGACGTTTCAAAGGTTTTGCAGGCTCCTGTTCCATACGTTGACGAACGTCATTGACAACTTCTTCTGTACGAACTCTTGGTCTACCAGCACCTTTTTTATGAGTCAGACAACCAGTTTCGCGAAACACTTCAACACAATTTGTAAGGCACGCATAAAAATTGTCCGGTAATATTGCCACGTTTGGGAAGTGCTCTCGAAAATTGTCCAAACACAAACGTTGACTGTATTGCCAATTTCCATTAACTAGCGCACCCGTTCGAAAATAGGCTTCAATCATGAAAATTTTGTGCTGTGTGGTAAGAGGCATGATTTAAAAACTGGATTAGAAAATTTCAGCACAATGACTTGACAGATTCTGACACAACAAAACATATTCAAAAATTTAAAGTAAGACACACGTTTTACATTCCACAACCACCCTTGACCAAGATAATTTTTGATATCCCACAATGATAGAATATTTTATATCTTAGATGAAAGAATTTTAAAATATATTATAATATTTGTTTTTTAAAAGTATCGATCATCTTTTCATAATTTTAGAGATTTTCGTACCTCATATAATATATATAAAGTTTTAAATCACTTCTCAAATCATTTACTATTTTATTCCAAAAAGTTTTATAGATACAATTTTTTCTTTGAAAAAATATAAAAAGTGCAAGAAATGCTTACCCCTAATCAATGTATTATATAGAAAACATTTTATTGAAAAGTGAAATAAAAAGGATGTCTATTATATTTAAAAGATAACATGTGTCACTATTTTTCTAAACATTCTGTGTATAAGCCTTGTATAAGTTAGTGCACGACGTGTAAAATATCCAAACATGTAACTTTATTTTTCAAAAATGTTCAGGGTCAATAAACATTTATTTATTAAATAAAAACATATATTTTTAAGTTTATGCCGATTAACTTATACATAATCCACATTACATTTTGCTAACTTATGGCATACAAACAAGCATACAAATTATTATAAAATGTGTAACTCCTGCCGCCATCTAGTAGACAGTAACCACGTTATAGGCATTCTTGTATTTAGTTAAGGAGTCACCTGCTCAGGTAACCTACCACACCTGTTTATTGTTCAGCGTCGGAAACGGTGAAATAGAGCGCGATTCTTATACACTCCGATAGATGACTTTTAGTTGTCTACCTTAATTCTACGAGTAATAAATAATTTCCATTCTCCATTGTCGAACAGCTACAAATGTGTATAGTCAAATTGATTTGACACCTGCTACTATAATTTCTCTAGGTTAATTTTAAATTTAAATGTATTCCTATTTAGTGCTTTGTGTAGTTTTCAATACCTATTTATCTTGTAAACTTCGCCTTAGTATGATGGGGCAGTCAAAATACATGGTGAACAAATATACAAGGTTATCATAAAGTAACAGATACATTACAGATTATTATTAATTTTTCACAAATGCAGTTAATAACAGGATGTGAAAGATATTCGATTGCTTAAACAGTGGGATTTATGTCCAACAGTGGTTAACGCAAATGTTGGATATGTCGTCCATTTTGCTGCTGTATAATCAGCAACTGTTGCTCCAAATTGTATACCTACAGCATTATTCATCATTTCTGGTTGAATTTCAGCAACTTGTACCCTAATAGAGTATTAATTCTTCCAGTATTGCCGGTTTTGTTCTAAACACCAAATTTTTTACTAAACCAATTCTTGTTTGTAGATCCATCTTATTATATCTTAAATCGGTTTCAAATTACTTTTACGTGAGTTTTATTTTGAGAACAATTCTCTAAATCCCAATAATTACGTTTGACACTTGTATGGGCAGTTGACCCGATAACTCTTTTGTTTTCCATAAGTACAGTAAAATCCAATTATCGGAGCAACTAGATTCCATTTACTTTTTGCTACTAGCTTGTATTCTTGAAATTATATAAGACATTAAAGTACACCCCTTACAATATGATGACCCCATATATGTTATGTTACATTGAAAGTTATATAAGAAAGTTATGTTACATTGTATACCCAAATATCATCAGAAAAAGATATTACCTACTCCTATTATTTGCTTAAATAGTTCTCTACATAATTTAACATGACAACCGTTTATTTCGAACTATCACTAATGTATATGTATACAGTGAGGTCCACTGAAAATAATCCAGTGCAATATGTGACATTTTAAGTGGAAATAACGCAAAATGCTCGGATAGGCCAATTTTTCTTTTGAGGGGGGTATATTTTCATATTATTGTCATTTATACAGGATGGCCACAAAAAAAAATGTTTACCGAAACTTATATTTTTTAAATAGAGGAACCTGTGTATTTTTATAGATTTGAATAAAATGTCTTTTGACGAATTTATTGATATATGGTTTGATGGATCTAGCTGTAATAGTGAGGGAGATATACGTTAAAGAGTGTTCCATGAGAGCGATAGGTTGGGGAAAGACTTTGTAGCGTCTGTAGCCGTAGCGTAATCTGTAGTAAGGAACGATAACCTACATTGATGGAAAAATCTCACTTAGAATCGGTAGTAAACTATGGTAATTTGAAATTATTGATTAGGTGTTTATTTTTGCTTACTTATTATATTTACTACAAATAAATAATTACTTTTAAAAATTTATTTGTACCATGAATTGATATAATTAATTGTAAGAAATGTATAGTTTGTTACAAATATTTTTAAAATATTTGTTCTCTAAAATAAAATACTATATTTATTTACCTACAAGATATTTAGTACTGAATATACTCTCAATACTCTGTATAAATTTTAACAAATGTATTTATTTCAAGATAATAAATAATTGCATGATACTAAGTACTCTATTAAAATGATTTAAGTCCACCTATTAAGTCTAGAACTAAATATTTCCTTTTAAGAAATATATTTATTTTCCACAATTAAATTGTAACATTTAATTGCAATCGCTAAACGCGCAGAGCGCTTGCGCGAACAGCTAACTTGTTGAGCCGTGGGAGCCATTTTTGTAGCGTTGCCATGTTAGGAGAAGTACATGTGTGTTGTGTGTTGTGTGTTTCTTCGTAAGTAAAATAAGTGTAATTATCCGTTCAGTGAATTATAATATAACAAACTATTGGGTAATGTATATGTAATAATTGTATTTTATATATGCGTCATACTTTTTAAACTAACTGAGGTGGTTTCTTTAGGAACTGTTATTTATTTTAAAATAAGAACTTAGTTCAATAATTGTTTTACTAACCTAACTGATTGCTTACTCAAATTATCTATAAAAACATCTTTTTCTACTAAAAAAAAAATATAAAATCCCTTTTCCTTATTTCAGTAAGAATATAATGTTAACTGTTATAATGTCTACTTCCAAAACTTTTTTGTTACAATATTTTTTTCATTATAGATCCTTGGTGTAAGGTGTACCTAAGTCTGTATAGGTGTAAGTATATGTAGGTATGGATATTCAAGGGATGTCGCATATATTTATATAGAATTCTAGATTGATGTTAAAAGTGAGCCAAACCTTTTAGATGCATTTTCTACAATAATTAGCTATTTCAATTTATATGAATAATTACCAAAATAAAAAAAAGTTAATAATTTTTCCCATCTCCTATGAAATGTAGTTTCTTATAAACAAATTTGAAGAATTTGTTGAATATAAAGTTTTACATTTAAATACTAAATATTTGTTAACTATAAATACTTGTCTGGTTGTCCAGAGCTAAATTTTTCAATAGTAAAATGAATTAATTGTGCAAAATAAATCAAGTATACCATACCTTCAATTTATTTTTTAAATAATTTTCTTTTTAAAGTAATACTATTATCATCATTTCAAATATTAAATAAAGATTTGATTTAAATTCATTAAATTTTTATTTTTTAGCTGAATACTTATAAATAAATGTGCAAACATTTATTTTTACTAGTTCTAGAGTTGTTTACATACTTAGTAAAGCAGTTTTAAGTATTATTAGTAAAAGTAATAATAATTGTGTCTTCTGGAGACTTATTTATTCTTAGTTACTTAAACATTCGCCTCTTTAATTAACTACTTCATCAGGTTATTTTCGATAAAAATATCAGGATCCTAAATCGAAAGCACCAGATCCTGAAAGCGCCTCGTAAAGAACAAGACATATTGAGAAAACTTATTATGGTAACTCAGAGGACGCCTTACTGCACAAACTACATGACTTCGGCAATTTCAAGAAAGCCATAACTCATCAATGTTCAGAGATGCTTGCATGGAAGTCAGCTGCACATTTTCCGCGTCGTTTGCCCGCCTTTTTTCTACCATCATAAGCTTTCCTCCGACTTTTCGCCCGATTTCCCCGCCGAGCTATTCCGCCGCTGTATCAAAAAGAAACTTTTCCTTCCACGAATAATTAATAAGTTTAAAAGGTAAGGCCCCGTTTCAATTATGAAATGTTTAGAATGAATTTTTATGCCTCGCGTCATATTGAAGTCGAGCCGCTTGGGAGTTTGTTTGGAAGTTTTAAAAAGTGACTTTCTTTATGTCAATGTGTCTTTGAGAAGTTTATGAATTTCGTATTAGCATTCTACCTACAAAGTTTATTGGTACCTATATAGTTATATTTATATACTTACTACTTTAGTTATTCTAAAAGTGAATTTTGATATAAACCATAACGTTAATATGTTAATATTCTAGGAAGTTTTTAGTTAATCGTTACCAATTATGCAATGTTTGTTGCCTATACTCGGCGGTCACGTGGCTTACGTGCTTTACATTTGTGATGACTGTACAGTACTTGTACAGTACCTAAATGTTGAGTAAACCTGCAAATACTACAAATATAGTGGAAATGGCTTAATTGATATAATGATAAATAATTACACTGCATGCTACACCTCTATTTGTGTTTCCAATTTGAGTTTTGCAGCACGTTGTGCGCAACCTTATAGTTAAAATTTTCTCTTTAAAAAAACGCCTAAGTACAGTATTTTTTTTTCAAAATCCTAAAATGCCAATTCTCAGATGTTTACGTATTGTTATATGATCACTAGAAGACAGCATATGACATCCAGAATATCTTAGGTATTCGTCTTCAGGAGGCCAAAACGCAAGAGGCAAAGCATCGGGCAATCGATGAGAGCATTTAAAAGCAGGTTTAGTTTTATTAACCAATCAAATTCAATCTGAAAATCAAATGAGACATTTAAGGAAGTAAACATGTGTTCTTCTGTTGATTGACAGAATGGAAATAATATTTAGTGCCTACTAATGATATCTAACTATTGTATCTTCCTATTTGAAAAATAACGACTGAAATTTGACAAAAATCGGGCTTAATGTCTGGTTTTATTACTACATGAAACTTGGAATGGCGTTAAATTATTTTAATATAGCGTTTAGTTAGCCAGCAGATGTTACTTGAAAATACTAATTATTAATTTTGATGGCCGTCCAGTGTGGTGCAAGCGTCAATTTTTTGCTGCCCCCAATTCATCTCGTTCAACTAGATTTATTCGTCATGTCGTCCCTCGCCGTATTTTGTGTCCAACCCTTCCTCCAGATAATTGCATCATATTTATCTACTTTTAGAGAGCCATTCTGTGCGAAAATATACCTATTTTATTGAAATCGTACAATTTCCACGTTGACATAAATTTTCCCGAAAATGTATACGTTTCTTTTATTCTTGAATGATGTAAATTATTGTCAATGTGTAGGTACCTAATTAAAACTTACAAATTATAAGAAAGGAACTGTAGTGAAATCTGACAAAGGATTAATAACGTACAAAAACCATTCAAAAACCAGTACAAAATTATACTAGTATAATTTTTTATTAGACTCTTATAGGTCTAGAAGGCAGCCTAATTTTATTTGTTCTCTTAATATCTCCCGTTAGAGCAAAGATAGAAAGTTGCGGTTTGAGCTGATTTTTTGGAAATTTTGTGCTGTATTTAAATATGTAAAAAGAGACATAGCCTGCCATTTACAATTTTTATAAAAACGCACAATAACTGTTACGATGTCAAACAGCGCCCTCTAGCTACCACAGTAAAATAAGTTCAGGAACGGTATATACTGCAGATTATTCAGTAAGAAAAGCTCTTTTAAACGTGCCCTAGTTCGTTTAATTCTGTTAACCCAAACCGGAGTTATCCTTATTTAAATAAAATAAAGTTTAACCTTCCCCCACCACTTTATTTTTAAAGATAGAGCAAAGTGCATTACAAGAAAAAGATTGCAAATTTTACAAAGATTACAATGCCATTATTTAAAATACCTCTTAACTTGGCATATTTTTGAGAAAAATCCCATTTTCTGATTGACCATAGCAATTGCGACCCCTAGCGGTCATCCTACGAACTTGAAAATAATTTCCAGCGATTTTTCTTGTCCGATTTACTTGTTAGAATTTTTTTCCCAAAGTTATACGATAAGTAGTTTCTGAGATACAGCCGGCGTCCATTCTTATTTGGCCACCCGGTACATGTTGACAAAATATCCAAGAATGGCGTCAGTTTTTCCGAATGTTTTAGAAACTGAAAGAATAAAGCAATATTTTTGTAAGTCATATTTATCTCAAAATAGGGATCGTATTCTTTAATTTCTTTTTTGTAGTGGGTACGTACTTGTAATCTGGTTTTTATAATCGAATCAAAACACAAGATATTTTGTGCTGTTATTAGGTATATATCTGATTTTGCCATTTTATAACGATAAAAAACAAATGAGTAAGTTCGTTGATTCAAATAATTGATGATAAAATTTATCATTCCTAGAACAACTGAATACGGGCCCCTTTAACAAATACTCCAAACATTTATACTGAAATCTATTGAAAGAGATACAGAAAAATCAATCAGTGTCTCCATTTGGGTCACTTTTGTTGTACCAGAACAGATGCATCACTTTCAGCTGTCAATGAGGTAGTTGATCAACTAAAATGAACTCGAACTTGAGCCCCTGCGACTACTAGTACCCGAAATGGTCCGCTGTGTTAACACCTTAGGATAGTTTTCAATGAAAATCGATCAGTACATAAAGAGCTTCCGATAAGGGAGCATTCATCTGTTAATAAACCGATTACTCGAGACCTTTTCCACAATTTTGGCTACTGAGGAGTCCAATTTTGGTAGAAAAATAAAAACGTGTGAATTCTCTTCCTTGTTAAGTTAACCGTATCTTTTAGATGAATCTTTGAGAGGTCGAATATTAGGTCTATAAAGGGAAAATGTAGCATAACATTCGTCTGATATAAAAGATGTCTTTTAGTTTATGATTTCAGTTACATAGTTCTGTCATAAAGATAAAACAAATCTGCATAGAAAGAAAATTGTTAGGTAGGTACACAAATAAGGCGGCACATTTTGTCAGTCTTCTTATTTGTAGGGTAACTGTGAACATTTTTATTTATTAGAATTATTGATATTAGAGATATTAATATTGATTATAATCGAAAACATATAGAAGTAAAAATCTTATTAATTATAACAAGTCACGTAGATATAAAAATAGCTGTCTGTCTGATATCTAACTCTTCGAACAAGTCCATATAAAGTTTTTAAATAGCCACGTCCATATGAAGAAACGATTCAATGTTTCAATTTCCCATTTTCGATGTGTCATAATTATTTATATACAGTAGACTGTCGATTATCCGAAATAATGTGGACCGGACCGATTTCGGATAATCGAAATTTCGGATAATGCGGAGATTGAGAAAAATCATTAACATGATGTACATATTATGTTTATTATATAAGGAGCATTTATTAAATTTCAATTTAAATACATATACATATTAAATACCAAAACAAATATATAAATATGTATTTAAATATGTACAAACATAGGAAAAAGTAACTACTTATACTTTTATAGATGTATGTAATAAATCCTAACAATACATAATATCTAATACGTTTGTATGGGATAAATAATACATAATCTGCATTCATAAATTCAAGAAAGAGGTAATTGGTAATATATATTTACATACATATTTCATAAATTTCGGATAACGCGGAGGAATAGCCAGAATCATTTCGGATAATCCGGTTCATGTGTCGTTTCGGATAATGCGGAGTTCGCATAATCGGGTTTCGGATAATCGGGAGTCTACTGTATAAATAATTTATAAAGGAATTAAAATTCGTAAGAAAGCTAAAAGCCTGAGCCGAAGTGCAAATTTTATCATTTTGTGTTGAGTCCATTCACTAGGTCGAAATAAGCCCTAAATCGGCGTTCGTCCCCTGTCTAATTATAAAAAAACTATAAAAGATAGCGACTTTTAGTAAAAAAGTATTGAAAGATAAGACTTTAATCTAAGTCCCTATAGTAGTAATTTTTGGTATTTCTTTATATTTTTAACATTCCAGGCAAACAATCTTGTACTAAAATAGCGTATTTTCAAAAATTATTTTCTCTAAAATACATGTATTAACAAAAATTTGCTACTATAGGGATCTAGTTTATCTTTTGATCTTTCCGGTGATATATAATTTATAACACTAAAAAGAAATTTTGTTGCAATTATAAGACAAATCCGGTACCCTTGCAATGAGGGCTAACTTTATTTCCATGTGCCTTTTTACTTCGGCTTTACGTGCACCTCCGAAATCTTAATAATTCGATAGTTGGAATATATAAGTCTCCACCCATCGGCCACCCTCTCAATCCGACCCAATATTCATGCCTGTCAAATCTATAGAGAATGGACCCTTAAGTAAGATAATAAGTAGTGTAGCTGACACTGTGTCTAAGGGTTTTACATTCGGTACCTAAGGTAAGTAATAAAGTTGGCAAAGGAAGTATTATTTTTACTATTATATTAAAATGAACCATAAACAAATTTGAACCATAAGAAATTGAGAATTGGATGATTATAAAAAACTACTTCTTCAAAATATTAAAGGGTGATGTTTTCACAAAATAGTAATTACGTAAATATTTGAGATGAACACTTTTCACTAGAACGCATTGTATAATCGATGGCAAACTTTTTTATTTTCCCTTTCATTTAATTTACAAACTAAATAAATAATGAGGAAATATATCAAATGATTACTCAATTATATTCTCTATAAAATCCCACAGAACTGTGTTCATACATAAGGGATTCTCATAAAGTGACAGTAACTCTTACAAATCAGAGAAGGTGACATAAAATGACCGAAAATGCATTGAAAAATCGGAATATTACGTCTAGATTAAGCCAACAAAAGAACCGGGGACTGGAAGCATGTTTAAACCCTCAGGATAGAGCTTTACCATGTAGACGTCACTTTAGACGCGACGGGCGGCCTTTTTTAGAGGTGTCAACCATCACATGATCACTTATTCCCATCCCTACGCTTAGATTGTGAGTGATCTCTTTATATGGGCTGGTGAACCTCACCGTCTAAGCGTGCAGTAGGTAAAACGGTAGCATCTCTCTGTTCTTTATATTTTGCCGAAATTTTAAGCCTTGGATTCCTTCTGAATGCATGTATAAAGTCTCATGTGTATTGTAGAACATGAATGAGGATGTAAAAGGAATGCTTTGGTTGTTAATTTATATTCTGGTGTCATTTCAAAAAATTAATAGAATATTTATGATAATTATGTTACCTAGAATACATTCAAATACTGTAATGGACATGTACTCCCAATAAGTGTCTATTCAATGAAACATTGTGATGAACAATGAAACCTTTTAAGATTCTTGAAGAAAGTAAAATTTCAAAATGAGTTAGCAGGCAACACACAGACTTTTTGTTTTATTCTAAATAAGTAACGATTAGTTTAAAAACAGATTGAGGTGAGTTCGTGAAGATGAATATAATTAAATAAGACAATACACCTTTCTTCACATACTTATCTATTAGCAATGCTAAATGTATACATTTCGAATACTATGTACTCATCGTCGGTGTCGTAAACACTAACAGGTTAGTGTTTAAGCTACCGACGATGAGTATATAGTACTCAAAATGTATACATTTAGCATTGCTAATAGTTATGTGAAAAAAATCTATACAGCTTTTATAAAGCTTAAACACTAACAGGTTAGTGTTTAAGCTACCGACGATGAGTATATAGTACTCGAAATGTATACATTTAGCATTGCAAACAGATAGATATGTGCAGAAAGGTATAATGTCTTATTTAACGGTTGGTTTATTGGTTTATTCAATATTCTAATATGGTAGTTCTGATTATTAAACTTTATAGATACATTTTTAATCAATTTTTAAATGGAGTACCCTTTATACAAGTGTAAATATTGAGAGTATACGGAATTTGTGACACCTATGTTTCTAATTATATGCATGTTGTTGCTATCTTGTGTCGGGGCCTACAAAATAATTAAACTTTTTATTAACTTATTACAAAATTTTGGCCCAAGATCTATGGTAGCTTTTTTCGTTCGATAAAAGTATTCGATAGACACTGTTTGAGAGAAAATCAAATTATGAAATATTTGTAACACTGCATGATATTCAAAAACGAACATATCTAGAGATGTATTTGGAAAATTTGTATGAATATTAATCACGCCCACACATTTGTACTCATAAAATGTCTTTTTTTTATAATCACACATAGGTCTGTCAGAGATTTACCTTAGAATACATAATAGGGTGCTTTGATTTTGTTTCGCAATATTAATTTAAAAAATTAATAGTTTAATTGTTGGGCATGGTTATAATTGCAATCTTAGGTTATGTTGAATCAAATATTGTAAACAAAATTTGACACTCTTCCTGAATTGTTGTATAAAAAACACAAAAAGGGAAGAGGAAAGACAGAACATCGATATTCCGTTTGCCAATTCTGGTGTCAAAATAATAAAAACAAAATATTAATGGATTGGAATAACCATATCAACATTTCTACTATTTCTAACTATTTGTGGTAAGTATTGTAATAATTACAATAATATAATAAATGAATGAATAATTTATATTTTTACATGATGCATGCATGCATCATTATTTGAAGTTAAGTATTTAAAAATGGCTTCTACACTATCAGCAATAAATATTAATTCTATTGTGCCCCCTACACCTGTTCAATATTACTATAAAATATAAACGTCAAGTGGCTAATCATATTATATCAAAAATATGTGCTAATATTTTTAGGCGTGTCTGGCTAAAACATTTTGCACAATTATAGGTACACAATATTATTTATCATATCAACTAGAACATGAATCTCTGATAATATCTACAGGGTGTCCCATTTAAAACCAAACACGTCTAATATCTCTATAACAAGACGAGACTAAAAATTTGCCGAAACAAGTCAACCTTTTATTCGGGGAAGGGACAACTTTTGGATCAAAAGTGAAGCTTTTTTACATTGTTAATTTTGAGTATAAAATAGAATTTCGTTTTATTTTCCTTTCTCCTCTTCGCTTTACGCAAATTCAAACTTCAAACGTCAATTACTCAATAACGAAACGATTGATTTTAAAACTAAGCACGCCATTGAATAGAGAATAAAAATGACTTTGAAATTAAAAGCAACTCGACCCCTACCCCCATTTGAAATTTTGTATCTCCTTGGGACGGAGGAGAGGGGTCAACCTTAACTTATTCTCCCCCCCACCAATTAAAGATCGACCTGTTTTGGTAAATTTTAATATCTCGTTTTGTTCTGGAGATGCTGAGGGTGTTTTGTTTTAAGTGGGCCACCCTGTATAATATCTATATTATTGCCATAAGCAACTAATAGATTTAACAAATTCCCAAAATGTTATCAGCCAATGATAAAACCAATAATCTTTATTGATAGAATCTAATACAACCTAGACAAGATCTCGTCAATATAAACAATACTTACAATAATTAGGATGGCGTAATTGGGCTGGCCCATTTATCAGTAAAATGCATTTTTGCAGTATAAAATAGTGTACTGATAAGAGTGAAGTGATAAGCGTATCATATATCTTTCTAACAATCATTCATCTACCAACTCTTATCAGAACTTTTTAATCTTTTATAATCTTTTTATTTCAACATATACCTAAGCTGTTAAAATAAAAGATAATTTTTCAAACAATATATCATTTCCAATATTTATTTATTACCTAGTGCAGTTATTTATTTATTTGTCCGATTATTAATAAAGGATCAAATTTAGATGTATCAATATAAAAACAAACAACAGCTTTACATCCGTGATGACATGGAAGTGAGCCAGTAGAATCGCAATATTTTTTTATTGTCAATATCTATTATTATCAATATTTATTACTTAATGTCAGTTTTTTGCATTACCCAACAAATAATTATTTTATTTATATACAACTAAATATTATTAAATTATTAATTTACATCACAGTATAGAGCCCAATATAATATTCTATATAATGTAGTAATTAAAGTAACACATTTCCCCTTTAATGTACAAGGTGACTCAACGAAAAGTTTCACCCCCGATTATCTCTGTCAAAAGATTAGTTTCCATGTAAAAATCCGATTCGAGACAGATCGAGAGGTTTTATATAGTTGTCTCAAAACGGATAGTTCAAATAGTGAGAGAGATATCTATATAAAAGTCTTCCATAAGAATAATGAGTTAGAAAGAGAAAACCGCTTCGTTGCTACAGTCACTACAAAGTCTTTCTCCAATACATTACTCTTATGGTCATATTTACCTTACCTTACTATTTGAGCTATATAAGAATAATTACTAGATGTCGTCAATTTAAGTAAAAAAGAAACAGAGTTGAATAAACATCACACTATAAGTCACAGAATGATCTAGAAGCAATAAAACACCTCTTGAAATCTGTTCTTTGCATAACTAGATAAGTACCATGTGCAAGAGGGATCCTCAAATTTCTAAAAATATACAGGGTTATTCAGATATTATCTCTAAAACTTTGAGGATATGTGCATCCTTAAGATCAGCAACCAGGAGGAAGCTTTTGTAACAAGGTATGTGCAAATTTTTTATAAATTTCATGTTTCTAATACCTAGTAATCAAGTAGCGCAATTCTTCAAAATTAGTGTAACAAAATTTTTTTCATTTTAAAGACACGTCACTTTGGTCACATCTATCTATCTTTAAGTTTATTTTAAAGTAAAAACGCTGCAAATCTTTTTTGCGCCGGGTGTCGGTATACTCTCAGAACTTCCGAAGTTTTTTTCGTGCTAGCCAGTTTGCATTGTCAGTCCCAAGGTCACTCCATAACAGTGGATCAGTATCCAACGGCGTGCAATGAAAAATTTTTAAATAGTTTTCAGAAGCCGCCAAAAAAAATTTTTTTTGCACTACCACATTTCTACATGTATGATGAACATCCCCAAATTTTATTATGGATAAGTTCTGAATAACACTGTCTAACATTATTGGTGGTGAGAAACACACCGTAGTGCCCTCTTCCGGTCTTTGCTACTATCTATCTGACAATTATTGTCAAATTATAGATAACGACCTGCTTTTCCGCAAGCGCCATTATAGCAGTGACCTCTAGTGTCTTTGAGGAAGACAATCCTACTTTTTATCTCCTTCAAATAAATATAGAAGATTATTGCAGCATGTTGATAAAAAAGATGATAAAATCAGTGTTTGAAGATTCCAAAAGTGCCATGAATCATAAGTAAAGTTTTACTGGATACAAAACTGTTTACATTTGTTCGAATGTATTTATAAATAAAAGATAGGTATCTAATGTGATATTTAGTTGTTTAATAACCTCTGCGATAAACAAGGTGGGTCCAACTCAATACCCGATTAGAATCCCGATAATGGTAAACTATACATAGTTAGTTAAATTGGGATAAACTTGGGAGTATTATTATCAAAGACTTTCCGCAAAAAATTCAGGATAAATTAATTTTCTGTTTGAATGAGTCAGAAAACTACAATTATTTATAGTTTTTACTCAAAATATTCTTAACATATTCAATTTTCAATACAAGTTAATAAATTTGTATAAGTTTACAACTAATCACAATAATACCTAGTAATCTACTCCCATCAATCCTCCGAATGTATCCATTATTATTTATTATGGAGTTTGAAGGAAAAGCATTAAGTAAAACTTAAAACCTTTAGTAGGTATATTTTATGATGCAATTATAAAAATTTAAAGAGAGTCGCTCTTCCAGTACCTTTGTTATGTGACATGTTGTTATCTATGATTCATTGTAGTTTCTTTTAGGATTACACCACCTATAAAATAACAAAAAAAAATAATTATAACAAAATTGATAAATAAAAAAAGAAATAAAAAATATATTTATAAAACTTGATACTGCACTTTGAATATTTAATTTACATACTTCTGGTTTCCTGTTTTTTGTTATTTTACAGGTGCTGTAATCCCAAAAGAAACTGCAATAAATCAGGAAAACAAGTACATGACATATTATAAGTTAGAGACATTATATTGTTATCTATACTCGTTATTCAAAAGCAGATATTTCCAGTTTTCATTCTAATAGTAGCATTATCAATTTCATGAGTTGAAAACTGTATGAATATGAAACTACACACTTTTTTTAAGATCTTTATAATCTAAAGCCTTCCATCAAGTAAAATATTGAGATTAAACATTAATATTGATATATTATAAGTCTTATTGCCGATCTTCAGAAAGTATATACCTACTAAAGGAAACAACAATTTTAATACTCTTACAACGTACTACATAGCCAGTATTTATAAAAACATCCACAAAATGATCCCTCCTTACCTTGCCCGGCAAAAAACATGGCTGCAAGCTTCTAAAACACAAGACTCCGTTTATTATTCCATAATAAACGACCTGAAAATTCTGCAGCAAACTGTATTCAATTTGAAGTTATCTAAAAGTTATTTCCTAAATGTCAAAACAAGAAGCAGATAATTGATCATATAAGACACAGCGCAGATTTTACCCTTCAGGGGAGAATGACGAGAGGGAGGCAGTTCTTAGAAGAAGGAGATAGAGAAAGGTCAACTATAAGCCATCATTGGCAGCTGTCTGTTGATATACGAGCTAATAACCGACGCGACACTTTGATTATAGCTGCGAACTCACCACCCACCCCTCACTTACATAAACCACCCCCTTATTTTGCTCTTGAAGATGACGACCTTCTTAATTACTCTGGATATTAATTATGACACCCCATTATCCCAAATTTACCACCCATATATTAGAGGGAGGTTGTTATTAAATATAGGTACCGCTTTATTTATCTTCAGTTCATATAGACTCGACATTTTCTATACAATTATTATTGTTCGATGAATTACTGCGTAATTAAATATTTGGTCTTTTATTTTACATTTCGTGTACTTGATATGAGGAGAAACTGAATTTTCATTTCTTTTTTATAGTCTTGAAGGAGGTTGGATCCTTTGTTGTGAAGAAAATACTGACGTAGTTTTTCACATAACACCAAAACACTATACTGCGCTCGATGCGCGTTTCGCCAACAAAGTCTGCATCATGATTAAAACTGTAGTTTTAATCATCTCCAGATGATTCCGACTTAATTGGCAAAACGTGCGCCGAGTGCAGTATAGTGTTTTGGTGTTATGTGGAAAACTGCGTCAGTATTATATATTTATATGTTTGTATATGTTATTGGGTATCGTAAATTCAATTTCAATCTCATCTCGTATTTATAGCATATAAAGGGTGTTTAAAACGTTACTATTCCAGTCGGTGATGACATGAAAATGTATCTAATTCACTTAACAATAGCAAATATACTAAATGAGCTAATTATGTGACATTTATTATTTTTATAATTGTAAAAAATTAACATCAAATATTGTCATTCACTGATCTTCCAATTCTGAAGTAAGTTTCAAGCAACCATGCGGAAATTGCTCAGAACTGCACAAATTCTGCTCCAGTATGTACATTCTTTATATACGTATACCTACAGTGCGCAGTTTTTTGTGAGTTTTAAATGTTATCTTTTGAAATCTTTCAAATATTTTATCACTTGTACTTAGGTATTTATTCCAAAACACCCTGTCCTGCTGTATTGTGGAATCATTCTCACAATTTAAAGACAATATGCTCACGTGCCCAGAACAGTATACAATCAAATAAATCAGAGGAAAACAGTATGTATCTGACCTTTATGCGATAGCGACAAATGTTATTGGTATCCCCATTGCTACTCAGTGTCCAACTGACATCTGTTGTTTGATATAGCATTAGGAAAATTGATTTTACCGAAATTCGTAGCTTGTGTTGCAACTCATAACCATTTATTTTATAACCAAAGTAGACACAGAGGATTACAACCACGGCAGAGGTTTACGTAATATATATTTCTGAATTTCTTCCATGAATAATGTATTAAAACGGGAGAAAACAATAGAAGCACTTACACGGAATAACTAAAAATAAAATTTTGTAGTTCAATAGATTTGTATATTCTTTTTATAATTTTCAGACGTTGATATAGGAACATTAATTAATTTGAGGACAAAAACCTAAACAATCAGTAGAAATGTTCCTTATTAGCTTATTTACAAATATCTAAGAATACAGAAGGAAGAAACTAAATGCTTCGTAACCCAGCATATAAAAAAGCAATATTTTGTAAAAACTGGGTACACTTATAGATTCATTGTAGTTTCTTTTGGGATTACCCATCTGCAAAATATTAAAAAACAGGAAATCGGAAGTATCAAAAGTGTAGTATCAAGGCAAACTGAAAGTCGATCCTCGACTCGTCGTCAGTCGACTCTGCTACTCACGACGAGTTGAGGATCGACTTGAAACGTGTAGAACAAAACTAGTGTTCAATTTCTTTATATGTCTTATAAATTTTACTAATTTTTTTTGTTTAGACATGATTTGTAATATTATAGAATTTTTTATCAAACTTATAAACCACTGATGAAATTCAGTTAATTTGTCATATATTTATTTTTATTGCATATTATACTGTGATTTTTTGAGGCAAACTTTACAAGTTTGCCTTGATACTACACTTTCGATCTTAATTTTCAATTTTTTTTCTTTTACTTAACGTCGGTCTATTTAAACGACTAAGGTCATTCACCGATGCCTTCAGCAACCTCCAAACTGGAAATTTTGCCGAACCTCTACTTTTGTAGCAGAGTAGTGATCTCCTGCTTTACATCCTATCCAAGGGATGGTATGTCTTTTTATTTTGAATACTTCTGGTTTTTGTTTTTTATTATTTTACAGGTGGTATAACCCTAAAAGAAACTAAAATAAATCATACAACCACACCACAAATAAGTTGCAGACATTAATACACTTATAAATGTTTTAATGATGGAATTTTTAAATCTAACGAATACATACCTGAAAGAGTAAGTTAATATTTTACCTATTATTAACTGTGTTATATGTTCCTGTAAAACAAACTTCTACAAGGAATAAAACATAATTAAAATAGAGTGGATTTTCTTTATGAAACATCGTGAAAATAATTTTTTTGAAAAAACACAATTCTCATTTATATGTTTCTAGAAATATATAGAAAACACTCATACTAGTATTTCGGCTTGTAAGGCCTTTCTCAATGGAGTGAGATCTCACTCTATTGAAAAAGGCCTAACAAGCCGAAATACTATATATAGAGTGTTTTCTATATATTTCTTGAAACGAACGGTTTTTTCCAAAACAATTAATTATAATTAAAACGTCAAATTCTAAGGATGTTGATATTTGTAATTGTTGATTGCTTTAGAAATATAGCTACAGCCAATTTTTATTTTTTATGGCCTGAATCACGGAATTGATTACGTGTCATCGACCAATGTTTATAGGAAATACCTTGCCTAATTTTTTACTTTTAGAGCTTGGTATATTTAACTTGTTCTTTAGAAGACCCTGTACACTTTTGAAGCTCAGTTAGTCCTCTTTATACTGCTAATAAAACGTTTAACAGAGTAAACATTGAACTAAAATGTTTAGAAATGGTAAGTACGATCAACACTATAAAAGTTTTGATTGATTTCTTTTATCCTCTTTCAACTTTTAGTTGAATATGAATTGACATGTTTTCCAATAACGACTTAAATTTCATACAATTTCCCCAATTTTCCAGATAGTTTTTGAATGTAACTTTTACTGACTGCCTCACAAAGTTTGGCGATAATTGCTTCACAAATTTTGTAGAGTAAAGACATTGACTGTTCCGAGTTCTTGCAATTGATGGGCAAATCACGTATCTGCCGCACAAAGAACCATCTTTTCGACAAGGTAGTGATATTTTCACACCCCCGAGTTGACATCGGCTTAGAATTTTTGCCGATATATATAAAGAGATACCTCCGATTGTTATCTAGAAACAGCTCGTACGCTTCGAGCTACCTACGGTTGACTATCCGCACAACATAAATACCCAAATCGGACGAGAATTCCTTCGTTTCTTTCGGACAATGCGGGAAATTATTACAGAAATGATGGGTCTTCCTTTGACTATTGACCACTGGCGTCGTAAAATATACAATAAATCTCTTTGAAGTTTATTTACTGTTGAATTATTTCCTTGACACCTTTCCCATTATTGATGACTGAAACGACTTTATTCCTGTCTATCTTTTTTTCTGAGGTATTCCTTGGAAAATGGCTATTAATAATATTTTTCACAGTTATTTTAAGTTGTCATTTTAATTTTACATTTTTATAAAATTGCGATCCATCCCTTGAAACACCAAGCGCGGGGAAATGCGAAGTAAATTTTGCACTTTTTACTTACATTATTTTCTGTAGTCTCGTAGTTTATACAGTGAGTCCCAGAAGTAAATGTCTCAATTCATTTAAAATTCAGCGATGTGTTTTTTGGAAAAACGTTCGGACCCGTCGATTTTTATTTTTTAATGCGGTTTTTTATGCTAAATTTATGTATGGGTAGGTAACCCAAAAACAAGTTACAACCATCAAGTTTATTTTTCAAATGAAACACCTCTTTTTCATTTCATTTTTGAATTCTGTGTCCAATTCTAAGTCTGTTTCATGTACCTACCATGTCTTATACCTATCTTCAACTGTTTTTGAAATATTGACAGGTGAATATTGACATTTTGCAACTTGACACCCTGTAAAACCTAAACGGTTTGAGATCAAGCAAAACGGTTTGCATATTCCTATCTTAACTTTTCATAGGCTATCGTTTGACACTTATTTCAGATTTAGCCAGAAATGAAAAATTTTCACTTATAATATCCCTAGTGCTTAAATTATTTCCGGAAATTTTTTCGAGGTCATGAATATTTTGAAAATTATCCCGAGCCGCAGGCGAGGGATAATTTTCTTAAAATATTCATGAACGAGGAAAAATTTCCGGCTTTTAATTTAAGCTCGTGGGATATTCGGTAAGAAAATTTCACACCATTACTTTATAAATATTATGCCAAAATTGAACATTTTAATTACGAATGACAAACATTCATTCCTCCATAGTGAGCCATGAGCAATAACAAACATTTTTTACGACTGTCAAATTGTCAAGTACGATACCTTGGTCAAGTTCCACCACTTTTCATCGTGTCATTGTGTTTGTGCAATTTGCTGATTTATTAGATTGTGTTTTTGAAAATGTTCCGCTTTGGAAAGGAAACATCATTTATTTCTGATAATTATTCTGAAGTACTTCGAGCATTGCAAATATTATGCTTAATAAAATGTGAGTTTTCTTAGTGAAATAAAATGTCATTTTCTAACATTCGTTACATAAATATTTTACAAATAACTTAAAAACATATTATATTTTTGTTTCTTATTAACTTTGATCTACTAATATTGGTGGAACATCATTTATTTTTGATAATTATTCTGAAGTATCTACTTCAAAATTTATATGTTTAATAAAATGCGAAATCTCTTAGTGAAATAGCATACCATTTTCCAAGTTTAGTTACGTGAACTTTTTATAAATAACTTAAAAACATATTATATTTTTCTTTGATCTACTAATATTGGTGGAACATAATTTAATTTTGAGAATATTACTTAAATTCTAGCATAGGAAAATGTATTGATTCATTCAACTTCCGCGTCTTTATTTTGACATTTTAAATGACAGAAAAATTTCCACTTATTAATTTGACACAACGTTAAAAATTTCCGGAAATTTTTTGGGTTGGCATGGTAACTGAACAAAAAACAAGCCTCTGATTAGTTAAAATATGGCGGTGTGAAATTTTCGATTAAATTTAATCTCTTGGTTATATCTGCAATTAGTGTCAAAATTTAGCTTATGAAAAGTTATGAATGTGCAAATCGTTTTGCTTGATCTCCAACCGTTAAGATTTTACAGGGATCAACACGACCCTTGAATTATTTTCAATCCTTTTTTATATTTTTATATAACATTAAGCAAATATTAAAGTGTATCAGGAGCAATTAATATATGACCTACGGTTATGGAAAATAATATTAATATCTAGGTAATTTGCATGAAATTTTCGTATGTCTGAAAATATTTCTTGCACGTGTATAAACACCAATTAAAGGGAGAATATTTAGTTAAATATGCGGTCATATGCTTTCCATAATAAGCAAATAAATTTTTGCAGCCTCAACAAGTAATTATCAAGAATAAGTTAAGCCAGTTTAGGGTTATTACGTTTATATGGGACGTTGGGGGTTGGCGTGGGGATATTATCGGTATGTTTTCAGCTTTCAGCTTTTGTGCAGGTGCTGCTATGAATTCTTTACTATACCATGACATCATAGATAAATATGTCTAGAAGTAATCACAACCTGAAACAATGTCTCCACTGGGAACATGTATAAAATGACCTCATTTTTCATAAAGATTTCTGAAAAGTGTTATTAATGCATTTTCTGCACAAACTTTCGGGTAATTCACGGCACAGTACATATCATAATTATTGCAATACGTTTTCGAAATTATACCTACATCTTTTTTCAGCAAACCTGGGTCACACGGATATATTTCCGCAGATGACCATATTCTACCGCTTTTGCCGGATTCCAAGAACCCACCCGAAAATATTATTAATTCTTGAATTTATAATTTTACTTTAATCAAATTTAAGAAGCTAATCAATAATATAAAAATATACAGGTCTTTCACGCCCGTTCATTAAGCTTTAAAGAGTTGGTGGTGTTTATTTCGTTCTGAAAATTTGGAAATCTAAATTATCACTTATACTCTTTTTAGGTAAAATAATTTCCAGGTCGTTGTATTTCGGGCTGTGTCAGGAATAGGTGTCAACTTACCGGGATATCAAAAACTATCTTGGTCAAGGGTGGTTGTGGAATGTAACACGTGTGTCTTACTTTAAATTTTAAATAATTATGTCACTGTCACACTGACATCATCAATAACCTACAAATTGCATACCTATTTATTTCAGTTGTAAAACAATAATGAACTACAAATTATGAAATAACGGTTTTAGTAACAAGAAAAACTAAATTACAGTAACTGTTGGAAATGTCCCCCGTTTTGTTCGATGCACAAGTCGACGCGCCTCCTCATGCTGTGAAAACCGTTTTGCAGCATTTCTGGCGTTATGGTTGCACATTGCTGAACAATTCTTTGTTGCAGTTCTTGCAAATTATTTACCGGAGTTGCGAAAATCTTGTTTTTTAAGTAAGGAAATATAAAATAGTCCATAATTGTCAAACAAGGTGATCTCGGAGGAAACTCAACTTCTGTATCCAAACTTATCAGCCGGTCATCAAAAAACTCGCGGAGGAAAGTAATATTTTCTCGTGTAGTATGTGCTGTTGCACCGTCATGCTGGAAATAACCGTACCGAAGTTCATCATCGTTTAACTGTTGCACAAATCAGCCAAAAAGTTGTGTCTTTGTGCGTTGACGGTTACATCGAAAAAAATTGGCCCAATAACTCTTCTGCAAGAAACTGCCATCCAAACACCAATTTTTTGAGCATGTAGTGGCGATTCAGTAAAAACATGAGGGTTATCATTGCTCCACATTCGCATATTTTGAGAATTGATGTATCCCGAAAGGTGGAACCACGCTTCGTCAGAAAAAAAAGTTAAGTCCAGAAGATCGTCATTCATTAAATTATTGACAAACCAATGGCAGTAAGCAAGACGTCTGGGGTGGTCTGCGGGCAGAAAAGCTTGATGTGCTTGCATCTTATGTGGATGCATGTTTAAGTCTTTCTTTAAAATCTTATGACATGTTCCATAAGAAAGTCCAATTTCCTGAGAAAGACGTTTCAAAGGTTTTGCAGGCTCCTCTTCCATACGTTGACGAACGTCATTGACAACTTCTTCTGTGCGAACTCTTGGTCTACCAGCACCTTTTTTATGAGTCACACAACCAGTTTCGCGAAACACTTCAACACAATTTGTAAGGCACGCATAAAAATTATCCGGTAATATTGCCACGTTTGGGAAGCGCTCTAGAAAATTGTCCAAACACAAACGTTGACTGTATTGCCAATTTCCATTAACTAGCGCACCCGTTCGAAAATAGGCTGCAATCATGAAAATGTTGTGCTGTGTGGTAAGAGGCATGTTCAGGCAGAGGTTCAAAAACTAGATTAGAAAATTTCAGCACAATGACTTGACAGATTCTGACACAACAAAACATATTCAAAAATTTAAAGTAAGACACACGTTTTACATTCCACAACCACCCTTGACCAAGATAATTTTTGATATCCCGGTAGTTATACTCTAGGTTAGGCTTAATAGAACGATAAACTTTTTCTGTTTCTATTTTTGTTACATTTTTGGATTTTACTAAGTGATTTAAAAGAAGTTTCATAGAGCAGTTTTTATTATTTATTTATTATGTGCCTTTGTTCAAACTATTCATTTTCTTTTTTAGTGAACTCATTGGTTTGTTACAAAATATCCACTTGTTATCAATGCCATTTTCATCCTTTTCATCCTTTAGAAATTATTATAATTATTAATCTCCGTACTCCCAATTTTCACAAAAATGATGAATAACAGAAAAACTAAAAGAGATAGGTATAGGAAACCCCCATACCTTCCGATAGAGAATACAAATTTACGTGAGGTACTGTAAAAATATACAGGGGTTCCATTAAAAAAAAACACTTTCAAACACTGAAGATTTGAAATTCACCAAAGTTGGTACTAAATTCTGAGCACCCTGTACTCAATTCTTCCTATCCAAAAGTAATTCATTTTATTATTTAACAATATCATAGTGTTATTAGCTTCATAGACAGCGAATTTCAAACGAAGAAGTGCAAACCTTTCTTTTACTAAGAAATAAAAATATCCTAAAATAGGGTATATTTAGGTATAGGGAAGTCGTTGAAAGTCCCATTGAATCAATGAATAAATTCCAAAAAGGTACTCCTGTATTTATAGCTGGAATTGTAGTACCTATCTTTACATTATTTTGGTTACAAAATGTATAAGTGAGCCAAATTTTCGGAAAGAAATGATCACCAAATTACACACATGCAAATCTAATTACCTACAATACCTATATAAGCAGATAAAGATTAACTTTTTGGAAGTTGCTTCTTCGACAATCTCCTATTTTGATACATTTTGAAATATCAAAATATCTATGAATTTCAAAAACAAGACGTTTTATAGAATATCATATGAAGTTTTTTGTAATGAAATAACCTGAAAATCACCTTCTGTCAATAATCTGTTATCAATAATAATAGGACTAATTATATAGCATAACACTGTCCACCACACACTTTTAAAACAGTAGTAAAAAGTACGAAGTGTAATGTATGTTCCTGTTCAATTCAACTCTAATAATATAAATAATAACCAAGAGTGGATAATTATATCTACCGAATTATTTACAACAGGTATAAATATGTTTTTGCCATACATTTTACCTTTCTACAGAATACATTCTTAATAAAACACCCAAACATTTATTTATAAAATTTCATTTAACCTCATGTTGGTTCCAACTCAAGATATCAAATATTGACAGCGGGAAAGTGGGAGGGAATTCTCAGTGAATCGCACCTTGACAGTTTATTTTGTAGAAAGCAGAAAAAACTATTTTGTAGCAAATTTCCCATAGGCGGTCTGAATTCGGTTTAAAAATTAAAGATCTAACGCGATTCAAAGCTTTATATTTTTTCTATAGAAATTTGAATAACGAGATTAGCCTCTCATTCCTATACGCATTTTTTCATGTGTAAAGAGGAGTAAGAAAAACATGTTTGGCCACGTCTCAGTTGACACGGTCAATGCATTTAATATACAAACTTGATATGCGAGATGTGCGACACATTTTTGACACGTTTTGTGCTTCCAATTATGATATAATAAAGAGAGTAAACCCTCCCTTGTATTTGTTGACCTTACAGTGTCCGTTTCTGCGACTCTCTTGGTGGGATATGGTAAATAAAGACGTGTGCTACGTCGACCGTGAAAATAAGCTCTCACAAGCAGCACAGATCAAGAATTTCGGAGAAGTTTCGTTATACAGTGCTTTGGTAAAGTTGTGGATAAAGTCGTTATTCTTTAAACACACAATTTTATAAAAAAATCTCTCGGAACTATTGATTTTGTTTTATTTTTGACCTTATTTTATATACAGGGTTATTCACACAAAGCGGGTATTAGACGTTCTTGGGGTTCGGTTAACGATAACAATCTGATTTTTTTATGGGGTAGGTTTTCGATTATTTCCGATTCAATGAAAATATTTTCAGGTTTGCATCGCTTCCGGTTACACCGGAAGTAGACCACAACTTCGTTATTTCAAATGGAACACCCTGTATATTATTGCAATTTTGAACTCTACGTGATATTCTAAACACATTTGATAAAAGATGTCCTATACCTATCTTCAACTTTTTTTAAAATATTGACAGGTGAATATTGACATTTTGTAACTTTGACACCCTGTAAAATCTAAACGGTTAGAGATCAAGCAAAACGGTTTGCACATTGCTATCTTAACTTTTCAAAATCTATCGTCTGATACTAATTTCAGATTTATCCAGAAATAAAAAAATTTCGATTAAATTTAATCTTTTGGCTAAATCTGAAATTAGTATCAAACGATAGCTTTTGAAAAGTTAAGATTAGGAATGTGCAAACCGTTTTGCTTGATCTCAAACCATGGTGTCATGGTGTCAAAGTTGCAAAATGTCAATATTCACCTGTCAATATTTCAAAAACAGTTGAAGATAGGTAGAGGACATCCTACATGAAATATGTTTAGAATATCACGTACAGTTCAAAATTGCAATAATATACAGGGTGTTCCATTTGAAATAACGAAGTTGTGGTCTACTTCCGGTATAACCGGAAGTGATGCAAACCTGAAAATATTTTCATTGAAACGGAAATAATCGAAAACCTCCCCCATAAAAAAATCAGTTTTTTATCGTTAACAGAACCCTAAAAACGTCTAATACCCGCTTTGCGTGAATAACCCTGTATACGTATAGCCTCCATAATCCGGACATTGAATTTTAAAAGTCATAATCAGGACGCATCTCTTTAATCCGGACGCATGTTCAAGGCTCCGATCGACGTTGGAGTCGATCGAATTGATGATGCAATTTTGCCGTCGAAAGTTGTTGCAGAAACTACAAGGAAAGTAGAAAACAATGATAGCGACCATGATTGCGCATAAAGATTGCAAATTTGCGCATAAAGAAGCTATAGGTAATATCCTTTAATAACTGTATTCATTGAGCATCAGGAAATCACATCACAAATTGAAGAATATAGCAATAAAAAAAGAGGCAGAATAAAAACAGAAAAATATTACAGTCCTTTTATAACAAATTTAGACCTTAAATGTATCTTCTTAATTTATTTGTACCATATTTATTTACGTATATAGGTAATAATATTTTAATGTGTGTTCATAATAAAATATGTATACATATGTACATAATTCGTACATACATATATGTACATATGTAGTTTTATGTTGACATTTTTACCGATTTTATGTAGACCATAGGTATTTAGTTATAGGTAGTTAAGAGTCATTCTGTGTTATATATATAATAAAACGTTTTATGTACTTGTGTATGTAATTTTTATTTAAATTCGGTAATCCGGACAAATCGCTAATGAGGACAACTCCCGTGTATTTAATTGTCCGGATTAGAGAGGTTAATACTGTACTACTATTTAATTTTTTAAATTTTAAATTTATACGTCAATATAAACTTTAATACTTTAAAATGAGACACCCTATATATTTTACATTTTTTACATATTTGAAAATCACTCGTTTTTACGAATAAGATCATATAAGGTCCCATGAGTCTATCTCTAATAATAAGAGAGCCCAAAACATGTGCTATAAGAGCAATGTGCAAGAAAAAGAATATCGACTTGTTGGCATTAACATTATATGGCCCACGTATGCTTAAAAAAATAAAACTCCCTTTGCAATATTATACGGGGCGATACAGCCTTAAATGAACAAACTCGGATAATTAATCGAAGTTAATACCAACTTATTATGTATCTAAACTTTTATATTCAGGGACTCTAAATAGTAAGGTCATAAAAGAATATTTATATGAACAATATTAGTCATAACTATTTTAGCGTCGGTCACTGTATGGAAAATTAAGAACGAAATTACTTTAAAGGAATTTAAAATATCATCCATCACAAAATAATTAAAATACAATTATTTTAGAAAGAACTGTAATGCTCGCATGTAGATGTAAATGTATTAGAATTGAATAAATAGAAGTAAATGTATTTATCAAGTAGATACATGTTTTCATCACTTACCATTGCCGAAAAAATTACCATTATCAGCTAATAATTTGATAAAAATTAACAAATAATCAATCTGTACTTCTACATACTCCTATTTCTTCTAAACTTTATGTTGTATTTGCTGCTGTATATTCAACAGAAAATATTCATTGCACTATATCTGTAAATAAAGAAATGTGATATACTTATATTAATTTATATATAGAGTTGATCAAATTGTCCGATTTTAAACAACTTCCTATTTCGAAAATAGATACTAATAAGATTATATCATAATCTTAGCAATTGATTTTACAAATATCTACCATAAGTATTTACATATGTTCGTGCATTTATAGTTATTTATAAATACGGACCTTCTCGGGTCATTTGACAGAAATAAATAACGCGGTATAAAAACGGCAGTACCATTTTTTTTAATTTAAATGATCTTTCTTTTCTTAAAACATTAACCACATTACGACTCAACAGGTATTCTTCTGAGGACATGCCACCTGTAAAATGAAAACAAGGAAACAAAGTAAAGATTGATAGCAAACTTCTAAAGTTTGCCAAAAACAATCATCAATGATTATTATACATTGTGTTTCACTTGTCACCTTCACACCCATATGAAATTTTACTGAGCAACACGATTTGGATGCTTATTTTTTTATTAACAGGTGTATGCCCAATATGTACTTTTGCAACCCTACGATGGTTAGGTTATTATTCCACGGCCTGCTACAATTTTTTTTTCGACGCTATTTTTTGATAAATAATATTAGCGATTTTTTTTATAGAAAATCTGGCAACATTATTCGCACCCTCTAGAACCCAAATATCTCGAGTTACGTGAAATTCTTAGATAGAATAACATTTCTAGAGAACTTTCAACTTTCAAAATTACAAAATTATTATTTTAGTTTAAACATGCAGAAAGCTTTGGAAATCAATGAAAACTGAATAACTAAATGCACAAAAAGGCATAATATCATTAGCAATTGAAAAAAAATAGAAACTGTGCTGGATTGTTAAATTTATAATATCAAAAAGACTATCAAAAACAAAAGCAAATTATAGAAATGTTTTACTATACATTGTCTCCGTGTTTTTATTTTACAGGTAGTGTATTCTCAGAGGAATATCTGATAAATTAAAAGGCTCTACCACAAATTAATTAGTTGTAAACAGTAATCATACTAGTTCTTTCTCATCAATTCGTCCTAGTTCAATTTACTAATTCCTTCATTACAGCATTTGTAATGATAAGCTAAACTTGGAAAAGGTGCTTTTAAAAGAAAACAGATTTTAATCCACGCCTTAAAACATTAAATTTATAAAGCAGCTTCTGAATGAATGCTATCGTTAAGGCAGCAAACCTAAATTTAATAAAGGTACTGTCAAATTCGACACTGCATTATCCTTTACAATGATTAGCTAAGGGGGCACTTGAATAATAAAATTTGCATATCTTTCGCTTTGTCAGCTATTCATACCACTTGTCAATCAAGTATCATGCGAAATTGATGACTTCGATGCTCTCAGATGAATTTGCATCTGACACAATGACAGTTTAATTGCAGTTTTAAAAATTAATTCTCAACATTTATATTTTATTAATCTTCTTAGTGCTACATTTATGTAATTGTTGGCGTGACCAAGAAGCTTCGCTGAAGTCTAAAATAATTATTTGCCAATATAACAGATGCACAAATCACGGTAGTCGTCCATATACTCATACGAATATATACCGGGTGACACAGGAGACATGTAACACCCCGTAGCATGTTTATTTAAAAAGATATTATTTTGAAATTTGGTACACTTATATAATGCGTTATTGTCCTTTTTTAAGTACAAAACATTTTTGTCCACCACTTCCGGTTTTACCGGAAGTGACATCTACTCTGTTATTTTAAGTGGCACCCTGTATATTTTTTTTACTATCTGATTCGTCTCTAGATTCTCTTTTCAGCCATGTATCGGAACATGGCATTTGTTTTTAAAATGACAGTTAATATCAATTTTAGTTTGTTAAATCTAGGTGGCCCTGATATGAACCTTGGCAGATATTGATGAGTAGTGTGCCGTGATATCGAAAGACCTCTGGCATGCAACTTTGTGCCTCATATTTTTTTGGGAATAACCAGTAGATGAACAGACTAATAAGACTAACTAACTAACTAACTAACTTATTTAAAAAAAATATCTTTAAACAACCCACGATATCTTAAAAACCAAGATAGGAACCCCATTTTTCCCTTCACTTAGTTAAAAAATACTTATTTATCTTTTATTTTTGTCCAATAGAATTGCTGTGCTTATCATATTTTGCTTTCTTCATTAAAATTAGTATCGAATGTTATTGCATAATAATGAATATTGTACTGCTACTAAAATATTTAGTAAGCAGGCGGTGGAAACAAAAGAAGGTAAAACGACGCGGCATTTTGATTTGACAATTAAGAATTGTTTACTTGACAGCAATATCTACTTGGCACACTACGCATCAATATCTGCCAAGGTTCATATCAGGGCCACCTAGACTTAACAAACTAAAATTGATATTAACTGTCATTTTAAAAACAAATGCCATGTTCCGAATCATTGTTGAAAAGAGAATCTAGAGACGAATCATATAGGTAAAACAAATATACAGGGTGCCACTTAAAATAACAGAGTAGATGTCACTTCCGGTGAACCCGGAGGTGGTGGACAGAAATTTTTTGTACTTAAAAAAGGACAATCACGCATTATATAAGTGTACCAAATTTCAAAATAATATATTTTTAAATAAACATACTACGGGGTGTTACATGTCTCCTGTGTCACCCGGTATACAGAGTAAATCAACGAAAAAAGTCACCCTCGATTATCTATCAAAAGATTGGTTTCCATGGAAAATTCTCGGATAGGTCGACTTTTATTTTAAGGGAGACACATTTTTTATATTATCTATTGACATTTATAGAGGGTATGCCGGTATGTCAAAATATCAAAAAAGAGAGGTTTATCACAACTTATATTATTTAAATAGTTAATTGTCTTCTCATATTGCACATAACATAGGGCATATAGAGTTTGATGGATATAGCTCCAATAGTGAGGGAGATATGACCATAAATGGTTACCTTAAAAGAAATATGTTGAGGGAAGGTTTTGTAGCATCTGTAGCCTAGCAACCAATCGATATTCTCTTTTTGATATCCATCAAATACTATATCAATGTATTCGTGAGAGGACGTCATATCCAAATCTGTAAAAATATACAAGGTCCTCCAACTAAAAGCGAGTTGTAATAGACCTCTCTTTTTGGGGCACTCTGTACAAATATCAATAATATAGAAATATGTGCCCCTTAGCCCTAAAGCCCCAAATAAAAATCGACTTGTCCTAGCATCCCATGGACCAATTCCCAACCAACTCTTTGATATATAATCGAGGGTGAACTTTTCGTTGACACCCTGTATAGGCCCTAATTTAATGACGAATAGAAGGGGTATATATAATATATTTTAGCGGACAAGTAGACGTCGTGTATACAGACTTCTCTAAAGCCTTCGATCACGTTAATCACAATATTTTACTAAATAAATTAAATCATTTTGGCTTTGCGCTTCCTTTACTTAGCCTGCTTAGTTCATATCTAAAAAATGGATACCAATTTGTCCACTATCGGGGCTTTACTTCAGACAGATTTGTGGTTACTTCGGGTGTGCCGCAAGGGTCAGTTTTGGGACCATTGCTGTTCAACCTTTATATTAACGATATTACTTCAAAATTAACTTGTGAGACTCTGCTGTATGCAGACGACTTAAAAATATTTTGTTCGGTAGGTAACAGCAACGACTCGGATATTCTCCAAAATGATTTAAACCAATTAGAGTATTGGTGCTTTGAAAATCAGCTTTCGCTTAATGTAGGCAAATGTAACAGTCTAACTTTCACTAGACAACACAACCCTTTAGTAATTGATTATATCCTCAACAATGAAGTTATTAAAAAATGTGACAAACTGAAAGATCTGGGTGTTGTCTTCGACTCTAAGCTATCTTTTACTGATCATGTTTCTGAGTTGGCCACATCCGGCTATAAAAAACTAGGTTTTATTTTAAGAAATTCGAAAGGCTTTACCAACGTGGAAAGTTTGCACTTATTGTTTAATACTTTTGTAAGATCAAAACTGGAATATGCTTATATTATCTGGAACCCATTATACAGCGTGCATAATGTTGAAGTTGAGGGTATTCAGAGAAGGTTTCTAAAATATTTGTTTTTCAAGGAAATGGATGTTTATCCACCGAGAGGTTATCCTCATGAACAACTACTTGAAAAATTTAAAGTCTCAAACTTGGCTAGCAGGAGAAAATATCACACATGTGTTTTTTTATTTAAACTTATGAACAGCCATTTTGACTGTCCATTGTTATTAAACATGATACAATTGCATGCTCCATCACAACGTACGCGATCTACAAACTTATTTTACCTTAACACTCCACGAACTAATTTACTTAAGCATTCTCCTCTCCATGTAATGTGTACACATTTTGACTCTCTTAATCTGGATATCTTTAATTGTAAACTTAGTGAACTTAAATCCACCTTGTGTTAGTTTTCAACTTTTTTTTTTATTTTTAATATGTTGTTGTTTTTGTTTGTTTTGTAGCTTTTAAAATTATACTCAAGTATATAACTCTTACTTAAATGTTCTTTCGTGCCCTATAATTGGGTTTCCTGTTGGGCAGTGTATCAAATAAATAAATAAATAAATAAATAAATAAATATTTTAACATGGATATATTGACAAAGATGTACACAGCTATTGGTTATAAATGCGGACACCATCCTTGATTATGTTATTTTTTGTATGGAAAAATATTTCTTATAAATGTATTTTGTGATTTTTATAATCATCTTCTATAGTAGAAATGGAGGCTGCATGTCTGATAGTCATAACAGCAGAACAATCTTTGCTTATGCAATTTTAAATGGAACAATGACTACCCTGTATATTGTATACATATTTATTTAAAGATATTCTCAGATTGCGCCTTTGGGCTGAATACCTATATACCTATAACTACGTAAAAATGATTAATTGTAGCCTTTTTTGGGATTACACCACCTGTAAAATAACAAAAAACAGGAAATACTGGAAATCAGGTTATTCTATATTCAGGTTGTAGTTCAATTGCTTCTCCTGATGACTAGATTTTGAAAATATTAAATATTTCGTAAAACCTTGCAAGTGTCAAACATTTTCAAAGAAACTAGATATCTCAAAAACCGTACATTTATGGTATAGGGAATTTTGAATAAAATGTCCCTTAAATTTGTCAAGGAATTAAAAAATGTAAAAGAAAGTGTAGTATTCCATTTAAAATAAGGAAGTAGGTATCGACTTCCTGTATAACCGGAAGTAACAGGAAGTCAAAAATATTTTTAAAAAGCCAGCGCTATTTATTACCCACATGCAAATTTTCAAAATTCTGCCTTTA
Source organism: Pogonocherus hispidulus (assembly GCA_963924545.1). Taxonomy (NCBI): domain Eukaryota; kingdom Metazoa; phylum Arthropoda; class Insecta; order Coleoptera; family Cerambycidae; genus Pogonocherus; species Pogonocherus hispidulus. The sequence goes on along the minus strand of OZ004698.1, from coordinate 40,414,326 downwards.
TTGGTTATCCATATACAGATCGATACAGCTCGTCGTGACATACCCTGTATATGAAATATGCAGGGTATGCAATGTATTGCTGTACATAATAATTTTAAAATAAAATTAAAATTTCTCCCATAAAGTAGCAAAATATTTAATTCAGAAACTAAGGATACTTAGCTTATCGATACTATATTTTGATTTTAATTGTTACTTACCTAGAATAAAATTGTGTTAATCTGGAAGACTCGATTATTAAAACTTCTTTAAAACTATTGACTTTACATGCGTTTAAATTCGTTATTAAAATACATGTCTGTTGTAATAGAATATGTGTTTGTCACCTTCAGTAGTTTATTTTGAGCATCAGAACAAACACACATGCAAAACTAAGTGTCGGTAAATATATATGTGCCATATCTTATCAATTTTATCAATATGCAACAGGAGTGTTAATTCATAAAACTAAAAATATCTGTTAAAGTTTAGGTCAGGATTATTTCTATTAGATATTTCCTCCTATATTTTAGCTTCAATTCATTTGTATCTATTATACAAACAATTTTAATAAATACGTAATATAAAGTGTAGAAAATAATTTATTTTGTAATTTGTTAAGTTATGTTAATTATGTTTTTGTTTGTAATTTGTTTGAAAATAAATAATGCATTGCTTTGCCGAAAAATAATTTTTTATATAATTCGGTGTTCTTCCCACAAAAAAAGCAATTTTAAGTAAGGGTGGGTAATCCGTTAGAAAATGGTATGAATACATCAATACCAGGTGTGAGAATGATTGACAGGATATCTAAAAACCCCTTTTTCAATACAAACTCTCCAAGGAAATGTCAGGATGTGCAGAGCTCTACATAAATACAATAACAACTCTGAATTATGTTCGATTTTGCACAAAGCTAACACAAACTAAACTCAACTTGTTAATATATCACTTATTATTATCTTTCCACATCTTAGATATAGGGTAGGTACCTATATTTACATCTTTCTTTATATAGGAATTAAGCCAAAAAGTTAACTAAGAGATACATTATTAATAAAATTATGGTTGCATAAAATTATTAATTTTCCTCGTTGCCTATAAGTCCTAGGTACGCAAAGGAATAACTTTATTATTTCTAAGATATGTTGAAAACAACTATTAAAACGAAAAATGTTTTATATACGGTAAATTGAGGTTATATGAAGATATACCGTTGTAATTAAATGTGGGAGGGGTGCATATTGTACGCAAAGTAGGTGTTTTCGACATATCTTAAAAATAATAAAGTTATTCCTTTGCGTCTTACGAGTTTTGATTCTCCTGTATCTTTACCAGAACTTTACTTCAGCAACTTTTTAACAAAACGTTCCGATATGCATACATATGATGTTTGATCCAAAGAAAATTACAATATAGAAATGGTAAAGAATAGTAAACTACAGAAGTCGCTGTTTAATGAAGGGTTGCATTTGTTCAATGCTCTGCCACATGATGTCAGGGATGCACCCAATTTGCATGCATTTAAAAAAGCTGTTTTTATTGTTATTTCAGAATTTGCTAACTATAATAACTTATTCATTTATGTATATTCTCTTCCATTCTATGTATATTAGCTTTGTTAAATAAATCTTTACTTATTTACTTACTTACTTACTGTATATAATTACTGTAAACAATTTTGTAGAAAATTCTATAGAAAGTTATCACTTTGTGATAACTTTCAAATTATTTTTATAAGTAACGCCTTTGTGTAAAATTAGTACATTGACATAACAATTCTATATCAGTGTTTTTCCCTTTTGTTCATAAGCAAAGCAAAAGTTTGTTATAAGGATTACACACGTGTCAAATTCAAATTCAATTCACTTCGATGACTTCTCGGAAAATATAAAAACTATTGGAATTATGTCATTAATAAATTGGAATGTGTGCCGCAGGGATACGGGAAATACTCAATAGTATACCGACCAAAATTCATTGCCTGTGAGAAATCCGACCTATAAGCAGTGATTTAATAAGTAACTAATGTTTTTTGGTTTATGGTTTTTAAATGGGAATTCATAAACTAGCAGTGAGCCATCCAGTATAGAGAACTAACTGCATCAATCTATTGTTTGTGATTTCCAGTAGTGGAGATTTCGATTCATCCTGTGCTTCTTATGATAATATGTTGCTAATAATACAACTATACTTTATCTACGTAAAAATCTGTAACAGTAAATCATTTTCTAGTATTTTCTTAAATTTACCAGAGTTTCTCTTATTTCCTATCAACTAATTTTGTCAGTAAATTGATGAACATGTCTTAACTTGAATCAAGAACATCACAGAGATTTATGTTGAACGTTTGCGTGCCAGAAAGTTCGTTAAATTTAATCAGAGATTTCGTGAATATGTCCCAATTTCACACCCTAGTAGAGAGGATTATTCCTCCCTTATTTTAGGAAATAATATACAAATACTGTAGTCTCGCACCCTACAATCGGGAAAGTAACCCCATTCACACGATGGTAACCAGATCTTTTGATATAAAATCTAAATAAAGTGTTATTTTAACAATTTGTATACCACTTTGTGTCAACGGAATTGGCCACTTACAAGAATGTAATAAAACACCATTGTGTGAAATAGCTATCAATTTTTACCCTGAAGGGTATAAGGACTAGTTAAAAAAGAGTTGGGATTTCCCCAGAAAAGGTAACCTAAGTATTGTATACCTTTACACTCCGTTGGTCGATATTATTCGAACAAACTAGCTTGGTTATTTTCCTCTGTCGATTAAAATTAGTCACAATTTTCAAAATACTAATTTTTCATTGCACTGTACCAAGAACTTTAAAAGAGGTAATGTTATATTAATTTAGAAACCGTACTAGCAAGTAACTTACGCCAACAAAAACTTTTACTGATCTGGTTTCAGGCTTAGAGATATGTTAAAAACACAAAATGGAGATTAAGAAAGTAGTTTCAGGTTAATTTTTCTCTGGTAAATATTCTCTAGGGAATGTATAATAAAATTACTGAAGCAAACAAAATCTTCTACACTATTGAGGTTTTCGTAGACTCCTGAGGTTGGATTAGAACCTTTGGTGTATAACACAAAAACTTGGTTAATGTCCACTAAAACACAATACACAGAACTGTTCTCGCACAAGCACGAATTGGCAATGATTAAAACTGTTTTAGTTATCTTTAACTATATTTAGAAGTTCTTCTTTCCACCGTATAAAGAATCCTTGTTAATAAATTAATATTATCTGCACTTTAACGGAAAGATGATCAGTTTTAACAGATCAAGTCCTAATAGTAACACTACACTGGCAAAAACTTCATAGAAACAGTTCCTCTAGTTTTTAAATTGTTCAGGAAATTATTGCTAATTAGAAATACAATTTTATAGAGATAATATTGTGTCATGTAATAGAAAATATAGGTTTTCATGATGTGCTGCGAAGGCGCAAATCAAGCGTCAAGCAAAGGGACTGATGGAAAGTCCTTCACACATACAATATAACTGTAGTTAGAAGGATCTGCTCAGGAATATGACAGGTCTCATACTTAATTGGAACAAGCATCTCAAGGAACACCTACAATATAATCTAAGAATGTCAGATAGCAGCCCAGTAAGCCGAATCTCTGATGATGCAGATGAGACCTGTACATTATGGATGTTGGATGTACAAAGACGCTCGCTAGATAGAGAATCATAGGGATGCATAATCTGCGGTTGCAGTGCTTTGGATCTCGCCTCAAAAAGATCGACTCGCATGAACTTTGTAAAATGTGTTTTATTAAAACTACGACACCTTGTACCTAAACCTATAAAGGTTTTACGAAATTTTAAAAATAGCAACCTACAGTTGGGAATCTTTCAAGCAAGTTGCTGATTCAGCTGTTGCTACCAAAACGTTTAGATGAAGAAATAAGTGATTTTCTGTTCAGTCTGCGTACGGAAATTGACTCTTACTGATATATATTTTCCTTTAGTTACAACTTAGAAAATACGTTATATTATTATGTTTGTGACTTACCTCCCATGCAAACCTAGCGTCTTGAGGGATGCTGGCCCACTTGCCCTGAAAAGGACCATATCTCGTGCCTTTGTTGATAATTGTCTTAGCGAACACTCCATTCTCCCTCAACTCTAGCTCACTGGGCAGCATTCCACTAGCCAGAATTACTTCCCTAGCCCTTAAGTAGAAGATGTCGATATTGCCGTTGGACTGTTTGGTTTCGTTGAGATACTTCTTATGATCCTCCGCTTCGTTTCTGGATTTCTCAAATAGTTCCTCGGGAAGCTTTATGGATATTTTCGGACTTGTATCCGCTAGCATGTCCTCCGAATGGGAATAGATATTATTTCTGTAGTCATTTATAGGGTAACGTAGTAACGTTGATTCAGTCTGAGGTGGGATCATCGCCTTTTCCATGGAATGTTCTTCAAGTTCCAATATCTGCGTCGAAACTTCTATTTCATCTTCAGAACCTTCTAGAAAAGAATAAGATGGTATAAGATCATCTGAGATATGAGTAATATCATTATGGCTATGTAAAGGATCCTTAAGCTAGTTCCAGACAATACGCAAGTGTCCCAGTTTAATTCATCCTCAGTGGGAAGTGACTGCAGAGCACACGTCCCCCTGTTTTGCAATGAATAATGTACAGGGTGTCCAAAACAAGATAATCTATCCCCTTATCTCAGAAAGTATAAATGGTAGAGAAAAATGTTAAATACAAAAGTTTTTTGCTTTTACCTGAATTTTTCATTTTTATAACTTTCTTGAATACAGGTTGTTCAGTTTCTCTGATCCAGGCATCAACTTTCTTTTTTTAAATGGGACACCCTATATTCAATTACGTTTTTGAACTCTCCTTAAAATTCTAGGTCGACATTGTTAAGGGTACCCTATACCTATCAGTTACCGTTACGAAGATATTAGCATTTAAAGAAAAAAATCTGTAAAAAAACACCTGCTCAAAAAATCTCGGCAAAACAAATAAGACATCCAAAAAAAAGTTAAATAGGGTTTATTTCGTAGACAATTAGACTCAGGAATTACTTCTATGGATCGATATTACCTGATTAATATACAGGGTGTTTTTGACAGATGGCTCAAACATGTATATGTTAAAACTTCAGAAAATCGAAAATCTCTTATGGAACACCCTGTGTATTATTATATTTTTGGATTCTCTATTAAATTTTAACCATACTCTATATAACTTTCCCTATTCTTATTTTGCTTAGTTTTCAAGATATTGACGAAAATGTAGAAAAAATGTCACCTATTAATCATTATCGGCTATTATTAAAAATATATCTACTATTATTTGGTATATTATAGTAAGTGTGCCTTAATACTGATTAAGAATATATTATTTTATTAAAAACTAATATTCGTTTAAAATTATTTCATTAATTAACTAATATAAACAAATCTGTTTATAACTTGAACCACAAATAACCAACAATAATCAACAAATAACAATAAAAATAATAAATTAAATCAAGTGTCCTATATGTCCTCAATTTTCAGCTATGCATATTGTGTATATAACTGCTAGTTTTCTTACAGCGCAATCACTTTGATTGAGCGCTTCAATTTCCATCCTGATTTTAATCTTTAAATCATCAACATTATTACTCTGAATTTCATAAACTCAGGCTTTCAATGTACCCCATAAAAAGTTCTCAAGTGGAGTTAAATCTGGAATCCTCGGCGGCCATGGGATATTCCCGTTTGGCCCTATCTATTCCACAAAATAGTTCTTAATAAAATTCTTTACAACTGCAGTATTGTGGCATGGAACTCCATCCATCTGATAGATAATCTGATTGGCATCTTCTTCGGCATCCAATAAAGGTAAAATGCAAGTTTGTAATGAATGTAATTTCCTGATATTTTACCTAAGGTACCTGGGACCATTTAAATATTGGCCAAGAAAGGCAGGGCCTAAAATGTGTCTCTTATAAGTAGCGCACCAAACATTTTCGTCAATATCTTGCAAACTAAGCAAAATAAGAATAGGGAACGTTATATAGAGCAAGGTTAAAATTTAATAGAGAATCCAAAAATATAATAATACACAGGGTGTTCCATAAGAGATTTTTGATTTTCTGAAGTTTTAACATATACATGTTTGAGCCATCTGTCAAAAACACCCTGTATATTAATCAGGTAATATCGATTTATAGAAGTAATTTCTGAGTCTAATTGTCTACGAAATAAATCCTATTTACCTTTTTTTGGATGTCTTATTTGTTTTGCCGAAATTTTTTGAGCAGGTGTTTTTTAAAGATTTTTTTCTTTAAATGCTAATATCTTCGTAACGGTAAATGATAGGTATAGGGTACTCTTAACAATGTCGACCTAGAATTTTAAGGAGAGTTCAAAAACGTAATTGAATATAGGGTGTCTCATTTAAAAAAAGAAAGTTGATGCCTGGATCAGAGAAACTGAACAACCTGTATTCAAGAAAGTTATAAAAATGAAAAATTCAGGTAAAAACGAAAAACTTTCGTATTTAACTTTTTTCTCTACCATTTATAGTTTCTGAGATAAGGGGATATAGGGTCTTATTTTGGACACCCTGTACATATAGGTACTCTTCCGAATTCAGATAGATCGTTTGTTAATTTCAGAACTTATTGGTGGCTTTCCAATACGAGAAGTGCATCTGTATTCGATAACATTTGCAAGAATACTGGCGACTTATCTGGAACCAGCTTTAGTGTAAATTCAAAGATGACATTTTTGAAGTGGCTTTATCACATGAACCATTATTGCCTGCACGTTCACTACGAAATTCTTATATTTAATTCATCTGTAAGGTTTTACGAATACCATCGGGCTACTGAGTGCTTTCAATAAAACTGAAATTTAATTCAGGACTAAGAGAGTAAACACCTACAAAATGATCCATGACGAACCGCCAAACTTTACTAGTCAAAGTTTGGCGGTAAAGAATATCTTTTCTGCGCGATTCCTCTTTTTTAAAACTATCAGGTGGGGCTAACACAAAAACTAAAAACAAAGTAGATAGTATTGTAATATACAGGTCCTTTTTCAATAATTACAAAGGATGCAAGTTCCTAGGAACATCCCTCATGCACATACTCAATATATAGACAAAGGTGTAAATGGCGTTACTTATATTCCACGATTACAGCGTAAATTGTTGTGTATACAGTGTGAAACCAATTCATGGTATACCCCTCTTACCTCCCTTACTTTTTTAGATACAATTTTCAAATTTGGCATGGTGGAAGTAGTTATTAAAAGTCACATTTTGACATAAAAATAACTTTTTTGCCACTTCCGGTTTTACCGGTAGTAATACTATTGATTTTTATATAGAATACTCTGTATATTATTATATTTTTGGAATCTACGCCATTTTCTGAATCTAATGATACTTTTACTTTTACTTGACGAATTACTTTTTGGACTCTATTTTACTTCAGAATTCAGAGTGCCTTCTCTCAATTTATTAGAGAATTAAGTTCTGGAACCAACAGAACTTAATTTCAGTTCTGTTGGTTCTATAGGTAAAATATGCGTATGGGTAGATTGCTTATCAATTGTACTTTCTAATGGTACCTTAGTATTATGATGGTACTATTTAAAAAACTAGTTTCAGCTCTACAATCTCCTTAAATAATTTTAACGCCCTGTAACTAGAGAAATTGAATCTTTTTGACGCCAACTCTATTTTTTATGGTTGCAATGGTCTATTAGAAACAATCGGGGATGGTCAAGGTACCTACTCTAAATTCAAAAATAAAATATGGTGCAAAAAGTAATTTGACAGGTGAAATGTCAGCTTATGTTAAATCTTTGGATTCAGAAAATTATGTAGATTCCAAAAATATAATAATATACAGGGTGCTCAATTTAAAAATCGAGAATTGGTATTACTTCCGGTAAAACTGGAAGTGACCAAAAAGTTATTTTTATGTCACAAGAAGGCTTTTAATAACTACATCCGCCATGCCAAGTTTGAAAATTTTATCTAAAAAAATAAGAGGGGAACGAGACGGATACCAAGAATCTGTGTCACACTGTATACCATCGTATACCGATGGTTCTAGAAGCAATGAGTTGTCGTCACTCAAAAATAATATTTTAAAACCCTATTCGTCTAATGATAATTTGATGTAAAGACCAACACAATAAGACAGTGAGGAAGGACACTGTCGTAATGAGCTTAACTGCAAAACCTAACCTAACTGTTGACTGCAAAAATCTTCAGAGGAGAATTTTGCTAATACCACAAAATGGCTAGAAACATTGTATGTTCTGCAAATTGCTTGCTTGTGGTTGTTCTGTGGCATTGTTATTTCCTTCAAACATTTATAGACAGTAGTGGCAGCAGTGTAAAGTTTAGCAGTCTATACGTTTAATTTATTGTTATGTAACACAAAATTGGTAATGAAATTCCTAAATTTTCATATTTATTTTATTAAAAATAATTTTCCCCAAATAATTCAGTCCACTAACTTCTATAGGTATGATGTTTGCACTGTTACGTAACCTAATAATACATAGAAAAATTTTATCCCGTGGTCTCAGGACAAAAATTTTCAATGTGAAATACATCTTAATACAAGCGGCAGTCCTAAACATGTCATGTTATCCATCCATACATCTTACATATATGACAGCAGTAGTAAATAGGTTAACCGGTTTCAGTAAAATATTCAGGAGCAGTCTTTCTGTTTAGGACTTCATATAAGATTACTCAGTTCAGAAATAAATGAGGATGTGAAAATTTTACATTAGATTTAATAGATAAAGTTGACCGTAGACTCGCTCTATCTTAATTCGGAAGTATTAGTTTAAAATTTGTATTTATTAGGCAATTACGTGAATGATTTTCTGTAGCAGTTCGAACATCTCTGTTATTTATACTCGATATAAGGACTATTCCTTACGAAAATAATCATTATAGTTAATTAAAATTGATTATTCGATTTACACAAATTTTTCTATAAATTTAAAGAACTATAAGTTATTATAACAAAACTAAGTCATCTCGTAGAAAGATTAAAAGAACTGTTAAAGACAAAAACAAATTAAATAGGTAAACTATTTATTGGATCAAACGCTCCTCGAAACGCTCGATCATATAACACAATTTAAAAACATTCATATTCAAATTAATTGCATATATTTTTAAAAAATTACTCAGAAAAATATATACTCAGACAAATAGTTGTTATGTCTACACTTTTTTTGTATTATACAGATTAATCATAATAATAACATATCTATCCCTCATTCTTATCACAAGGAGTAGCCCAGAAGTCTTAAACTTGTGTGGGAGAGGGAGCGGCATATTATTATTTAGTAGGTCGCCATTGCGCCTTAGAAACTAATTACGTTGGAAAGCTGGTAAAAATGGAAAACTACGAGTATATTAATCAGGGAGACAGTCAAATAGCAACCGCTGTTAATTTCTCACGTTAACACCAAGCCGACATTCTCCCATCCTAAGCCGCACGGGAGGATGGTTGTCAATGATGTTCAAAATAGGAGTAAATAATTTAATTAAAAATGATCCGGCAGAATGGAGATTCGAACCTACGGCCTCTGGATTGAGTGATCCAAACATTGATCTCTGAACCGCCGACCCAATTATCCAGTCCAATCCATATTTAAATATTCCTTTTGAAGTTATAATATGATATTGTACGTATTTATATTTGGGGTATTTTGTTTCGTTAAAATTGTAGGGATATTCTTGTCAACATTAGTGTTCGAACTTTGTGTTTACATTCGTTTTTTTTTTCTAAAGCTTCGAGATGCGTTCTGTATCAGGTTTTTGGTATAGAATCTAATGGTGATAACCATTTTTTTAATGTAAACCGTAATTATCACCACCAAAAAGCTTGTTTTTTGTACTTTACGAATAAATCTGATATTGCTATTACTAAAATTACTTAAGAGATATTAACTACATTGTGTGTAAATTTTGTTACAAAATTAGTTGGCTGTGAAATTTTATTATGTTCATTATTTTTTAACGATGTTTCGATAATGGTCACATTATTTAATTGTGTTTAATTCTTCTTAACAATTTTCCACCAGTAACGACGTGGGCAGTGAAAGCTACGAAACTATAGAAAGCATCCCCACAGCAGAGAATCATTAGCGTCTCTAAACATTGTTCCAACTACGTGCGGTAGTTTTGCTAAACTACAATTTATTTCCTAACAGAAAATTTTGTAATCATGTTGAATAGTGTTGAATAGAAATCAACTCATATTAGTTAGTGACAGTGGTCAGTGATAGAGAGCATAAGAAATCAATAAACTTATAAAATCAGCAACACCAGGAGACACATCATCTTTTCCGGGTAAGTCTAGTCGACTGTAGCGGATATTTACGAAATAACGAGATAATTTGTTAAAGACCGAGAAGTCAAAGGCTGAACAACATGAAGTAGTTATTATCTGATATTTTTCTTTGGAACAATTTCACGCGTAAATGTGAAACAAGGTCCAACTCAAACTAATTTAAGTTGATTTTGTTTGCATAGCTTCGAGCGAATTTCTAGCAAGTCGAGATCGATAAGAAAGGTATAACTTTATACTTAGTTGTAAAAATGATTCCGGTTCTGTGATCATATTTGCCGACTGTTTGCCGAGGATTAGAGATCCAATCCTAATGATGCCGCTTTTCGCATGTTCCGGACATTTCAGGGACTCCTAGATTGCTGGCACAGATTTATCTGTGAATTGTTCACAAGTTGATAAAGGAGATATTCTCTGTTTGTTCTGTTTATTACGAACTGTGGGGCGGCTAATAATAAGTATGCAATTTTGGGTTTTAGTTCTAGTAAAATTTCTAAAAATGGAAGTAAATGGTTTAGAAATGTAAGATTAGTTATAGAATATGAGAACAGAAGAATCAAGCATACGTACTGCATTTCATATCTCTCTAACTATACAGGGTGTCTACTTTTAAGTTTATACAAAATCGATATTTTCGAAAACTTTTTTTGTTCGAAATGTTTTCAAAAAACGTCCCTTTTGACTATTACTTTTGTCAAAATTTATTATTTTTGTATTACTTTTTGCGCTAAATGACTTTTCACAAAAGCCATTTAGCGATTTTCTTATTTAAAATCTAATACTATTATAATGATTATTATAATTTATTCAAATTATAATAATAACAATAACATACATGGTAGTTTCATGTATGTTTCTTTCATGTACTGAAATACAACTACGTGCTACAACTAAATATTATCAAGTTTTTTATAGTATATTTTTAATATTATTGATTGGCTTATTTAACTGTTTATATCTTTCTTTATGTAGGAATTAAGTAAAAAAGTTAACTAAGAGATAAATTATTAATGAAATTATCAAATATTATGATTCAAGGAAAATTAAGCACTTTATGGAGCCATAATATTTGATAATTTTAATAATAATTAATCTCTTAGTTAACCTTCTGGCTTAATTCCTATATAAAAAAAGATATAAACAGATAAATATCAAGTTCCTGAAAAAAGCTTTTTTTAAAATATTATATTTTGAATCCAAACCAAAACGAAAAATTCAAAACCTGCAACTCCTAGCTATAGGAAGTATCGCAAAAATGAAATGATCCTAAAATACTATGTAAAAGAAAGTTATGTACCTATATTATGTTATCAAATTTCTTGAATTTTTGAAATTAATACTGTTCTTGATATCGGTGATGTCGATTTCGGATAGGAGACGCACACAGTATAGTTTGGCTCAATTTTATTCAATTTTTATTACATATATAGTACAAACCATTTGACACGTTCATAGTAGATTTGTGTCTCCTGAAACTAAGGTTAGAAAACCGTTAGCTCTAGTAGAAGACCACCATAAGTTCTAGTTCGTAATTTGGCAATTGGCAATACTAGTTGGCACCTGTCTCAGGTTGGCTATGGTGCTTACCAATAGCCTATAAAATCGTTTGGATAAATTTTAAATAGTGAGGATCCATTCTGAAGTTTTCAGAAGGGAGGTTATATATTTCTATTTCATGTTTTGTTTATTTCATTATATCGTTGGCTGAATGTTATAATAACATGCAGAACTAAATAGAAATACGTAACCACTTGATATTTCCTACTATATAGACCGAACCTAGTCAAGATGTGTATCAAGATTAAGTCAATGTGTTAGAAAATAAAAGTTTTAAGAATTGAATTTTTTACTGTTAGTTTTTCTCATACTTTCTATTTTTCTTCGCGTTTCTTTTAATTATTTTTGAGGTATTTTTTTATCAAGTATGCATATGTGTACCTAATTTAATTGGTTAAATTTAATATTTTTTTGCTAACCCTCTGTCACATTCAGGAGAAGAACGGTATTTTCAAATACCTAAATAAAATATACATCGTATTCGATTATATAAAATACAAATTAATACTGTCCCGTTAAATGTCCAAAAAATTTTGAAATTTCATATACTTATATCCTTGATATTTATATAAGATGACAAGAAACAGCAAATCATCACCTGCAGCAGCGGTAGATGAATAATTATAAAATAGAACTCACTTAAGGCCACGACACCACTGACGACCGTTGGAAAACAGAAATAGGATGTGATGTAAAATGTTATGCAGAGGATGTTCTTTCTTTTCGAAGCAGAAGCTTGAGACGCAAAACGTATGTAATGCGAAACCAAAACACAATTCCGAAACGATTTTTTCATTGAAACTCTGGCTTAGTCACGATTTCGCGATTACAGAAGCGGGCGGGTCTTTGAACCTTTGTGATAACATTATAGACGTGATCCTAGGTTATGGATGTTTGTCGCTCAGTTTCACTACGGGACAACAATAATAACGAATATTTTCATTAAACCAGCAGTCATAGAGAAAACGCCGAGGGATCAATTTAATGTTTGTAATTATTTGTTTCACTATCCAGATATTTTTCTTTTTATTGGATATTTCGTCACTAAAAAGCCAGACGTGGGTGGAATTGTTTTTGAAACCTAGAGTAAAGATAAAATTGGCACCCTAGGTTTATATCCGTTATCAAAAGTCAGCAATAACTAGAGAGGCTTTCTTCATCGTACAAGTTTACTTTGAAAGCTTAATTAGCATAACCATCTATTTATGAAATAATTTTTACAGAAGACCAGGCAATAGTTTATTCTTATTGGTATTATTAATTTATTTTTTATACTTTTGATTTGTATAATTATTTCCCGTTTTTTTATTAGCATATAAATTAAAATATTGACTCAGTAATATGAATACCAAACTAGTAATAAAAAAATTAAAGTCTACTTTCTTCATGGATATCCATTATCAAAATAAATAGGAGCAGTAGCAAAATCATTACATCATAAAACTCTACACGGCACACTTCTAGCTGTTAGGCCTAATTAAAGACAGCAGACGGATATCCCATGATACCAATTTTATCTAAATTAACCGCAATTTTAAAAATGCGTCGCCACAAAACCGCAATAATGTTGTATGCCAATAGATATCAATAATTAGTGTTTAAAGCGAGGCTACGATATAGTTTATATGAAGATTTTTTCTGAGTACTGGGTAAGCCAAATTAGATCCCCACTGAGAATCAAGAAAATTATAATTGTTTTGAAAAAAACATTGATCTCATTTAGATGTTCCAAGAAATATATAGAAAACACTCTATATACTAGTATTTCGGCTTGTTAGGCCTTTTTCAATAGAGTAAATGTCTATTACTAAACATTTCCAAGCGCGTTTTCTTTATTTATTTGTTTACAAGCAACCTACCTCCGATTGATCCTACCATCTGGTAAAGCCCGAGTTTTTATTACCTTTTCTAAGAAGGGCGAGAGTGTAAAGTCTATCTGATCATTGGTAGTGCACGGATTTATAATTAAAGATTTTTTAATTTCTAATTGCTCTAACAGATCTAAGCGCTTTCCTTTCTTTTCTCTATGCAGTACCTTTACATTTTTCTGATCTATAAAATGATTGTTTTCTATACAATGCGTCGATAATCCTGAATTTTTTGCGTTATTTAATATGGATTTTTTATGTTCTTTTACTCTCGTTTCGTTACTTCTACCGGTTTGACCCACATACACGGCATTACATTCCGCGCAGTTAATTTGGTATACCCCCGATTGTTTTAATTTTCAAAACAATTATTTTCACGATGTTTCATAAAGAACCATCCGCTTCGAGTATCCACTTTATCAACAAAATTATCTTTTTAAAAACATTTTGTCTGACTTGTTTCAAATTCTGCGTCGGATAGATACACTATAATATCACTGACACTCTTTTATCTGAGATTACGAATTGTCCTACTGCTTCTGGTTGTCATTATGTTTATTCCACATTGACAATGATATGACGAGTCTGAAAGTGAGTCTTTGGATAGCAGGATGACCACGAGAGGCAGCACGTGCTGTTCAGTAGTGGCGTTGCAAACAGTGCCTTTAAGATGACTGTTACGTTCACCAGAGGGCGCACGACTATTTAAATAGCAGTATGGTTTACGTTTCTGCATAGATTATTACTACTACTATGACAAATATTAATTCATACCAATTCTAATATAATAATAATATCTCTATCCCTCATTCTTCACAATTAATAGCCAGAAAGTCTTAGAGTTGTGTGGGAGGGGACGGTATATTATTATTGAGTAGAGCACAATTGCGCCTCGCTAACGACTTATATTAGTAGGTCATAACCATCATTCAGTGCTGGAATAAGGGAAACCTGTAAAACCTCATTGTATCATGAGAAATGTAACTACTAACTTATTTTAGTTAATAATTAATATATGTTTTTTTATCTTCTTCCTTTATAAGTATCTACTCACCTACTATAAATATTCGATAATTTTCTACAATTTCAAAAAGGAAAACGGAACATTTGGTGTTTTTGTGTAATAAATTTTATACATACTTTGTTGAATAAACATTTAAGGAAATTCAAAATTAGTAGAGTAAAACCCTAAATTCAATAAAGGGATTCTAAACTGGGCATTAAATTGCAAAACCATTCCTTTTGATAATTCTGTCTACACAGAGAGGTTTCATTGATACTTGTTTTTCAATTTTCCAAACAATTTTGCATGTTTTCTATATTTATTTTTATTTAGAAATCTATTAAAAATTATTTTTTGATTATTATTGCTTTTTAATTTATTTCTTTACTATTTGCACTAAAGTTGTAGTCAATAGATGACGCATCATTCGGATACACAACTGATAAGACTGATTATGTAACTGATATACCTATAATTCAATGAAACAGGAAAATGTGCTGTGAAATACAAAAATCAACAGATTTTTTTTTCAGTAAACACACAGTGCATTGTATGAAACACGCATCATTGAAGTTAACTGCCTAGAGATATATAAAAACATGTTTTTAAAATGGATCTGTAAATACTGATTTGTGAGATATTTAACAATTAAATACTGGGTGATTCTGAAAGTTTATAGTCAGCAGCAAAACCAGTGAAATGCTCAAAATAGTGTGCCATAAGAGAAATGTGGTATAGAAAGAGAATATAAATTCGTTGATAGGCACAGAGACTATTTCCAACACGTCTCTCTTATTGCACACTTTTTTGGGCATATCTCTCAAAGAGTGTAGCAAAATTAAATAGTTCATAGAACCCCATACATTTTTCTACATACAAATATATCCATATATAAAAACGGGTCGATTCTGTCTCGCTCTAAATTCCGCCGCCGAATCGACAAGTTTCAAATCTCGGGGATTTGAAAGAGCGGGGATTGCAGAGCAAACCCAGCGGGCGACCGAAGGTCGCCCCCGGCCTTTTTCCAATGCGTAGGGGTATTTTCGTCCCGTTTCCTATCCCTTTTCCCAATTTAAACACCTTTTCAAAAAACCTCTGCAAAATTTTCGTCGATCGCCGTTCGGCGAGAGAGATGCGGCTGGCACCGGCGTTTGTTCTCACGCCAAATGGTCCCATCACGCCCGCCGAAATCTCGACTTTTCGCGGGACCCCCTCTAATTTTTACGGCTTCGAGAACCGCTTCACGCGAAAGTTCCGTCCTTTCTATAATCCTTTGAGATTTTTTTTCGAGACCGTACGTCGACTCCTTCTACGTCTATTTCGTCTTCGAAAATCTCGAGTCGCCTCCATCTCAACTTCTTTCTCATTTTATCTGCCAATGTGAGATTGCACTAACGAGACAAGCACCTGCCACGAAAACTGTCAAATTAATTAAACTTCAGATAGGTTATTTTCCTATGAGAAATATTGCTAACAGAATCGATAGTACCGCCTGCCAAAGTCTTCTGATTACCAAAAAACTGAATGGAAATGCTTTTCCAATTAGAATATCGGTAAAAATTATTTTTTCAGGTTGACACGTAGAGTTTACATACTTAAACGTCTTAGGGTAAATTTTTGACAACAGGTGCGGTAGCGCAATGGGAAAGTCGTAGAATTCAGAACGTGATAATGCTGATTTCGAGAGTTCGAGTCACGCTGGAAGCAGATTTTTTTTACTTTTTAATTCCAATTATTTATTAGTATTAGCTTTAAGTTATTCTGTTTCATTATCCGTAGCTTTTATTCTTTCTGCACGTAAAGTTTGGAATTAATTCGTTCATTTTGACAGTCTGTTAAATTCATTTTAGCTTACTAATGTAAATATCTACAATATTTTTGGTCTCATTGATAAAATTGATAATAATGTTTACTGAAAAATGAATTCTACTTTCAGCACTTACAAAATTATGATATGTTTTACCATCAAGAATAGAGTTACCATCAAGAAGAGAATCGTTTAGTATAATTACATCATCATTCCAGATACAAAATTTCTTTAATATGTATTTTCTTTAAAGTACTAATATTCTAGATGGCTTTTGTGCAGGGCTAGAAATGGGAACGAAAATCGCGAGGGCGATTTTCTCCCATTTCTAGTTTATATTTAATAGACACTACTTAAACCCGCTTATTCACAAAATATTGCGATCTAAATTAACTTATAACTAATATGATATTAAATTTTTGTAAAACCATCTCCAGAACGGGCGAAATAAAATGCTTCCTAGAAAAAATGACACCTTTGTCTCGTCGATTATCAGAAAGGACAACAAAGAACCACATGTTCGTGACCTCACGGTAATAAACTAATTCATATATTGTTGCACCTTGTAGCTGTTCGTTTATATCTATTCACTGCGGAATAAAGGAAAGATGTATTACTTTTCAGAAGTACAGGTACGCATCGTCGCAAAAATTTCATGCCTATTGTCTCTTCTCCGGCAACTTTAGTTATAAAAAGACAGGCTTATGTCGCATACATACAGAGTGTTACAAATTCGCTATTGACCATTATGGGATCTCGGAAACTGTAAGAGATACGAAGAAGCTTAAATGGGGGCAAAGTTGGGTAATCAGGGTACCAACACAATGCCTCAAACAAGGGTAACTTGATAAGGTTTTGAAATATTTGGAAAAAACGAAATTTTAGAAATTCGTTTTTATTTTTTTTTCAGCCTTATTTCAGCAGATATTGAAAAATGAGGAGCACCCCCTCAAAGCAACTTTATGTTCTCTATTGGCCAGGCCATTTAGATTTTCAATGTGATATTTCATTTTTCCAGAGCCGTCATTAACTTCATTCATTAACCTGGAATTTTGAAACCATAATTTGCAAATCTTCTTTACCCCTAACAACATACTACCCCAGAATAAATTATATTCGAACGTTTCGATAAAAAACTACATCTTCAATGTTTCCGTTCCGAATTGTATAATTTTTTTCTACCCACCCGCTATTTGCTCATTTATCCTGCATATATACAGGGTGTCCACCTAGTGCGCGTAAGTCCAATATCTGGGTTAATAAAAGAGATAACTTAATTTTTTTTTCTACAGGGTTGTCTAATATCCCGAGCTGCACAAAATGAAAATATATTTACATATTCAGGGTGTTCAGTTTTTCCTGGACAGGTACCAACTTCGTTTTTCTAAATGGAAATATATATTTTTTATTGCTTTTTCGAACTAAACCCTTGATTTTAGTAGGAATTTCATCAGCCTTCCCTATACCTAACTTAAACTGTTTTTGAAATATTGACGGGTGAATATTGACATTTTTGCAACTTTGACACCCTGTAAAATCTAAACGGTTTGAGATCAAGCAAAACGGTTTGCACATTCCTATCTTAACTTTTCATAAGCTATCGTTTGGTACTAATTTCAAAATTATCCAAAAATTTTAAATTTTCTGAAAATTTTGAAAATTTTTAATTCCTGGATAAATTTGAAATTAGTACCAAACGATAGCTTATGAAAAGTTAAGATAGGAATGTGCAAACCGTTTTGCTTGATCTCAAACCGTTTAGATTTTACAGGGTGTCAAAGTTGCAAAAATGTCAATATTCACCCGTCAATATTTCAAAAACAGTTTAAGTTAGGTATAGGGAAGGCTGATGAAAGTCCTACTAAAATCAAGGGTTTAGTTCGAAAAAGCAATAAAAAATATATATTTCCATTTAGAAAAACGAAGTTGGTACCTGTCCAGGAAAAACTGAACACCCTGAATATGTAAATATATTTTCATTTTGTGCAGCTCGGGATATTAGACAACCCTGTAGAAAAAAAAATTAAGTTATCTCTTTTATTAACCCAGATATTGGACTTACGCGCACTAGGTGGACACCTTGTATGTCACTAGATGTTACTAAATCCAATTATGCCCTTAAATTTTGATGTGATGCACTTTCTACACCAACGCAATTTCCTGAAAAATGGATATGAAATAGTAGGATAATTGAATGGCCTATAAGAGCACCCGATTTATTTCCACTAGATTGTTTTTTTTATGGTAACGCTAAAAATAGGGTATACAAGAATGTGCCCAACAAAGTAGAGGACCTGAAGGCAAATATTCTGTACTCCTTTAGTCCCATTAGAGGCAGGGACATTAAAATGAATCTCTAATCTGAAAGAGGTCATCCCATGAAAATGTT
Source organism: Pogonocherus hispidulus (assembly GCA_963924545.1). Taxonomy (NCBI): domain Eukaryota; kingdom Metazoa; phylum Arthropoda; class Insecta; order Coleoptera; family Cerambycidae; genus Pogonocherus; species Pogonocherus hispidulus. The sequence goes on along the minus strand of OZ004698.1, from coordinate 40,395,363 downwards.
TAATGTTGGTTAATCATTGTCAATTTGAAAACCTTTTTGTAATCAAATCAACCCATTAATGTTTTATTTGGAATAACTAGTTTTAATTTTTTAATGTAATTCAAAAATGTAAGGACCTAATTGAATTTGGTAACATTCACTGACATTTATTTTTACGATAAATGAGCAAAAATTGGGTATGTAGATAAAAAATGGTACAATTCGGAACGGAAAGGTTGTGTAATTCAATGCTGGAGGTGTATATTGCACGCAAAGTAGTTGTTTTCGACATATCTTCAAAATAAAGGAGTTATTCCCTTGCGTACCTAAAAGTTTGGTAACAAAGAAAATTAAAAACTTTATTGAACCATAGTACATATTTGATAATTTCATTAATAATTTATCTCTTAGTAACTTTTCGGCTTAATACCTATATAAAGAATAAAGACGTAAACAGTTAAATAAGCCAATAAATAATATTAAAACTATACTAAAAAAGATAAGTATTTCTGTTCAAAGCGATCCCTTTGCCTATACCTATTATTTTATTATTTTTAGTAATTTTTGAACATATGTTTATATTAATTTTTTCTTGATTTTGACGAGTAGAATACTCTATTTTTGTTATACACAAAATATCCCTGATATTTAGGGCTATTTCCAAAAAAAACTATGTTTATTTGCTACATATTTGTATATTTGTATATTTGTGTTATTATCTAATTTTCCATTTACCCATTTACCCTTCTGAACTATTAGGTAATTCGTTCTTTTGCTATACTTCCGAATTTATTAAAATATTAGAAAATAAGAACATGTGGACAAGGAACTATCAGACATTTTAATCTTGAATTTACTGAAAATTGTTAAATGTTATTTAGAATCTATTAAGAAAATTATAATTTAACATTTTCAAACAAAATATTTATTATATACCTATTAATTGATATTATTATTCAACAACTTGAACTTATATACAGCCCCTTCCGGATCTCAGTTATTAGTTACTTAATTTTAGCTAATCATAATTCACTAATAACTAATTATGTTGTTGCGTGGTCAAGCGGTTAAAGCCGCGAGGTTTTTAATCGTTCCACGCATTGTTTGACGACGGTTCAAATCTCGGCCCCCAACTTTTTCTAGTTGCTCCTATGAGTATATCAGTATGCATAGTGCTAGTAGCGTTCTTAGCATGCGAGTACTGCAACCTTAGTGTGTACCTAAATGGCAGCAACCTACTGTTGACTTTAATTAATAATGTTTTCCAGGATTCCCTTATTCTCGTACTAGATTATAGTTAGAGTTACAAGATCGTAAGTCGATCGTCGACGCATTTGCGGCCAACGAAATTATAATATACCGCTCCATCTTCCACACAAATAGAACAGAGATTTCTATGAGAATGAGGGATATAGATATTATTATTTATTATTTTTATTTACCCAAATTTGGATCCATATCAACCCTTGTTATACTCTTTTTTTATAAAAACATACTATTTTTCAGTGGCGTGTATTTTATTTAAAGAAAAAGAGGTCGTTTTTTCTAGTCATGTTGGGCATCAACACAATATTGTTGATCACCGTGGTCTGGAATCCCCTCATATCCAAAATTCCACTACATTTCCGAGTGTCTGAGTAGTATCTAATCATAATTATTAATAACTTTGAAATGGTTTGTTTTTTAAAAAAAATATAAACCCTAATGTAGTGAAATTTTGAATATGAGAGTTTCAAAGTACGCTCTAAAAAGTACCCAACACGACCTCTAGAAAAATCGACCCCTTTTTCCTTAAATAAAAATGCATGCCTCTGACAAAAAAATAAGTTTGATTTACATAAAACAGTATACCAAAGGTTATTACTACTGGTCGAAATTTGGTTGAAATCAGATAACTTAAGAGAAATATTGGAGGGTCATTAAAAGTGGGTCATGCTGTATAATATAAAAACGTCATTAAATGAAAAAGTAGTTTGTGATTCTTGATTATCATGGTATTATTCTTTTAACGGTGCCATAGATACTAGCGAAATGTGGATTAAGTGCACACAATGTTAGTGTTTTCTTTTTAATAATATGTTTTCATTTCACAATAAAAGGTTTATAATAGAGTTGTTACAGTTAATAGTTAATAAAATGAAATGTATACATAGTTAGGAAACGATACAAATTTCAATTTAACTCCATACACCACCTCCTACCTCCTTGTAGTATTCAAGTCCATTCGATAATTCGTTTATTTTTTAACAGACAGGGAAACCACTAATTTTTCCATTTCATCGTAGGTTATAAGAACATTACAAATTTTATTGGAAATACGCCACTTACGAAACTTTTAAAAACAGGAATAATAAAATTTAATAATAGAACTTTTAAAGCTCAAAGCCTAAGATAGATACATAATAATATATACCTACACAGTATTGATTTTCTTTTTTAAAATAAAATAAAAAGTGAACAACTTGATGCCTTCTAAATTAATTCAAATTAAAATTTATTAAAAAAAAATGTTTCCCTCCGCTTTACCATCGAAATGTTTCGATAATAATATTAGCATCATCTTGAGATTATTAAAACTAGTTAATTATATAGGTACTTAAAATTTAATAACCTTGAGATGATGCTATCATTATTAGAGAAACGCGCGTCAAGAGAAGAGGAATGTTTTGGTGTTTCGTAAAAACTCGGTCGCCTTTTTGTATTTCATTTCATAACCTGAGAACTGTTCAGGATTTACTATGTCTACTAACACTAATCCGTGTTATAATATAAAATTTGGCAAAAATGGCACACAATTTGTGGTCGGACAAACATTTTTTAGGTCATTTCATGTGTTGCCGGACTTAACCTTATCCAAGCCACCTTGTTACTATAAACGCCATGTCTCCATTTGCAAATGATCCATGTTTACTAAAATTTGTCTGCTCATTTCAGATCACACGGTATGCTATTAAAGCATATAATCTTAATATCCTACAGATTTAAAACTAATTACAGAAACCGAATATTAATATCTTTCAATTTATAGTTAAAATAGCCTACTGGATTTAGTCTTAGGAAATACTGTTCCGTTTACATAAAATGTTCAAAAACTGACAGCACTATAAGGTTTCATTACCTGTCATAATTTTGGTTAGCATGAAGGATGACCGTCTGGAAATGGCTTCAGCGGATTTACAATTCAAACATCATGGTGCGAAGAACTAAGCACTAAAATCAGTGTCACTATCACCAGGAGTCACTGTCCTAACTAATTTAAGTGAGTGATCTATGTTACGCAACAGTTCACATGCAATGCTCAAAATCTAAATCGACACTGGAATCAGGATGCGCCTGGATCTGGGGCTTCCCTGACAGGGGCGTGTCCAGGGGAGGGGCGAATGGGATGGGCTATCCTACAGGATAGTATCCCCACCATCCAACCCGGATATATCTGTGATATTCTACAAGCCAAAAGGCATTATCTTATTGACGTTGATAACTCTATTAGGTTTTGCAGTTGTTTAGCTTTGTTTGTTGTTCGTTGGGGCGTTCTTTGAAAGGATCCGTTTAATGTGCTGGCTAAAAAGGACCTGTTTCATTTTGTTTTCGTATGGTTTAATCAGATTACATTTGGTAAATAATTTTGATGTATGGTACACTGACATTAGATTGTATGGCATACTAATTTATTTTAATTATGTTTTGTTTATTTTAGTATCTTTACGTAGATCTATAGAACATTATTATATCTGCGATGTCCTGGAGCACAATTGAATACTATAACCAGATTTACTTTTTCCCCAGTTAATATAAACTTTTCTGTTTTAGAACGCTTCTAATCGTGACAAATTAATTTGCACCGGTTTAGTCTAAAGGTTTGTATCGATCTAACTTCGATGTTTCTCTACAATATTAAACTGTACATACTGTACAGTACAGTACAGCACAGTATTGTACAATACACTACTGTACAATACTATCTATTATAGTTTAGTTACCAATGGAAGCGGGAAAGAATTTCGCTTGATGTAAATTATTTCCTATAACTAAAAACTGTACGTCCCCTGAAGCTTATGCTACTGTATGTTAAGTGGGTAATTTTCAAAGAGTCCCTTTCATAGATTTGCTCTGTGGCTTCGAGTCTCACAGAGGATCACTGGCAATATTCTCCAAACCACGGAGTTGAACTTAGAAAAATGCTACTTGGGCAAACGTAACAAACCAAGGACGATAGCCTCTTAATTGTGGCTTTTAAGATTTCTGCCAAATTTTGGCATGCCGATATGGTAATTAGTTAAGAAAGTAATGGGTGTTTCGGCCTTCAAAGAGTCCCAATAATCAGTATTATTATTTTAACAGCATCTAAGGTATCGACAACTTTATGACTAGCAATATATAGAGCTGGGCAATTGAATGAGAAAAGAGTAAGTAGTTGCAAAAAATTCGTAGCGGTCAAGGTTTGATAGCCGAACCAGGACCATTGATCTTCCTATATAAGAACTACTCGTACCTTCTAGGTAGCATACATCCTAAGGAGTTATTTGAGATAGCCTCCTTAACCTTCTAAATAGGATCCATCCTTAGGCCCCTAAATAGGAGCTGAATAGGCTAGAATTGACTAAAGAGGAAATAAAAAATAGGATATAGCTTTGACTTGGTGAAACGGCTGTTGCGTCTGATGAAGCTCACACACATGCTTCACTAAGGGCAGTAGAGAACAGACAACACAAAACCTCACTGCAGTATTGAGAATATTATAACTCTTCGTTAGCTGTACATATCAATAAAGCAAACTCTACTGTAAGCCCTTTTCCAAATTTTACTTTCAAGTTTTATTACCTAAATAGTATAGAATATATAAGTGAGTACTTCTGGTTTCTTCTGTTGATGGGATAGATTATGAAGTTTGAGGTGGTACGTATGTAATTATCCAAATTAATTCGAAAACTGGTATGCATAAGAATAATTCTGATAACGGATTACACAATAAAAAATATAATTTTTCACATTTCGAGCGAAATCCGTACTTACTTAATAATTTCGTTCCATATTTTTTCAGAAGTTCATAGTCTTTAGAATTTGACAAATACTAGGTATATAATGCCTTGGCGATCGATGTAAAAACTTCCGTCCTTCAGGCCAGGAAACAGTGCATCCCTCAAAGCTGAAAGAAAACTCCGCATACCCACTGATGATATATCATTGAGCCAGAAAGGCTTCCAGTCAAGCACTTAAATTTATTTCTTTCGACCTTTCGAATCTCACATGTGATAACATCAGTTAGGAGTAGTTGAAACGGCCAAAAGCCAAAATGACCAAATTTAAATGCAATGGTCCCAAGTTTAAAGCGCATTTAGATAAGACATGGCCATCTATTTCACTGCTCTCTATTGTTGGAAATCGGGTTGGAATTTACGGGGATTCGTCACTGGACCCGGATACGGAGATGCTGACGTTTATCCAACGATTCGGGTGACTTTAAATGCTAGGATTAAAAAATACGAGAGATCTCCGGATTGAGCAATGGATAGGCGTAAAAAACACATATTAGGGTTGAAATCTAACTGCATGTTAAGAATACAGACCATCGACAGGCCATATAGTTATTTTATGTGTAGGAATATAAAGTGTATTTGGTAAAATATAAAAGATACCTAATGCTTTATCGAAAAAGTTATGTGGAGTTTAGATGTATTATTGATGAACTGAGTGAGTGATAAATTATTATAAAGAGTGAATTATTTTAACTGCAACTGCACAAACAACAGTTCTACAAAAAAACTAGGGTAAATGTTCAAACACCAAACCATTATTTTGTATACACTTTTGACATCTACCCCCGTAAGAAGTAAACTCGAACAATGAAATCAGATGATTGATTAATGTATTTAAATAATATTTAGACAAATAAGTATAGATTGGAAATAAGGGCAGGGCTCAAACACCTAATTTAACTATTCCGGACTAGTGTGCATGGAGTTAACATACCTTACATTTAAAATGTAAGGTACTCCACTGTACAAAAACAGCCCGCTATTAAAACATCAAGAAAATGTCACAAATTTAATTTAAAAAACTTCAAAAACAAGAACCAACGGCTTTTATCATGAACTAGTAAGCTTTTGGTTTCATAATGATTTTGGACTCAAGGCATCACCCCTTTAATTTATGATAAGGATTTAAAATGCCCTTGTATAATACAGCAATGCTAGTTCGTAGACGGTAGATAGGTAGATGTAGAAAGTGTACATTTATTGTAATTTTTACTTTTCTATGGTTTTGGGTGGTTATGGTTTGTCGGTATAAAGTTCCTTACAGTTTTGGTTGTTGTATTTTAAAAAATAATAATTTCTAAATATATTTGAAGGAGATGTCCAAACAATTATTCCACTGGCAATATGCCCCGACTAGCGTTGTACTATCAACCAACCACCAGACTGTGACCGGTTTCGCGCTTATTATGCGCTCGTTAGAGTGCCATAGGTAGTAGAAGAGAAGAACGATGTTGCGGAGAAGCAAGTAGCTATCTCTCTGTCAATTTGATAATAACAGTCAGGCGGATAGTAGCAAAGACTCAAAGAGGGCACTACGGTGTGTTTCTCACCACAATTAATTTCAAAATATCTTTAAATTATTTTAAAATTATATTCTAATTAAAGTAAATCACTATAGTTTTTCTGGGGCTAAGTTAAATCTAAAACTCTAACTAAATCTAAATTATATCTAAAACGGCAAATAACAGTTGAATATACATTGGTTTATAAAAATTTATAATGTCTCCTCTAATTTTCTATACAGCCTACATGAGTGTCTCGGAAAGAATTTAGAGGGCTCCCTACTTACGTTCAAACTGTTAAAAAACTGTTAACTTTATTATCCGCGGCTTTACGGCAAATTATTTTCCTTAATGCAAAAGATACACTTGTTTAAATTCAATAGGAGGTGTAATATGATTTCCCATTCCAAATAATGCCCACCCAACCAAGATCAGGTGATAATTATAATCACCCTGTATAAAGCAAAGGATTAATTAAATTAATTATTAGTAATTTGCCTCACTTGGAAATTATTTCTATGTATGCACTTGTGATGGGAACACCTATTTTTTTTAAATTCAGTGAAGGAAATCATATTTTTATATATGATATTGGAAAAAATATTAAATATTTAGAGTTCTAGGAGACTTTCAGTGAACCCAGAAAGTAATTTTCCTGAAAAGTGAAGAAATCTGTTATTCATAAGTAAGAAGAAACCTATCCTATACAGGCTGATTCGGTCATTAGTACATTAGTATAATATGAATATGCGATTTTAAAAATAGTTGAATAAATATTACCGCTGAAAAAACTAAACCTTAATTAGACTGTCTATTTTTCCTGAATTCAGGAATATTTTTTCACTTTTACCAAATTAAGTAAAATATTTTATTTTTCGATGTCCTGTCTTTATTAGACTCTCCGAATACCTGGTTAAAATTAATAACTAATTAAATTAAACTAATTAAATTAAAATTAATAATTAATGACTGAATCACCCTGTATACCTACTAAATTTTGCAAGAAACGATATACTACTAAATTTACCTACTATACCCTGATATACCCTGTATACCTACTAAATTTTGCAAGAAACTATATACTTGTATAATAATATTATCTGTAACTTATCGGGGCTGCCGTTGTATACAAAATTTCATCATAATTCCTTTCGGAATTACACAATCTGCAAATTAGTAAAACCCAGATCAGTAAAAATAAAGACACAAAGTGTAGTAATAAGCTAAACTTTAATAGTTTGCCCTAAACAAGTTTCTACTAAAGTGAAATAAGCTACTAAAGTGTTCGATTTATTACACTTTTAATTTAAATTACAATTTTTGTTTTTACAAGTTTTACTGAACTCGATTGTCTATCTAATATTACAATATTAAATAATTATTAACATTTAAGAAGCCAGCTTTTCCATTTTTTCTTACCTCAGCACGTCCACCAGTAAACATCAAAACAGCATGTGTGTTGAGACACTCTATTAATGAACCTGGGGTTGTTTTGGTGAAGCTGACTTATTCAGGTAGTTGTGGAAGATCACTTATAAGAAATAAGCGTGGTATACCCAAAGAATTTAATTTTAAACCCTTATTAATACTCGTTTTGATGGTCCTCGGGGAAAAATTGGGAACATAAAAGATTTGACCCAATTCTAAAAAAGCAGAGGCCAAGAGATTTTATATAAATCAATTCTTAGTATCCAATCAACCTGCACCGATTAGATACTGATATAGACGAAGATGATAACAGTAGTGGTTTAGGTGATTCCAACTAGAAGGCAATATAAATTATTTAATAAAGTCTAATACTTAATAATAAATTCTTGCGTTATTCAAAATACTTTCAATTTAAAATTAACAACATCCCTTTTCCTTTAAATTATTAAAAAGTTTCTGCAAAAACGTCATATGTCAAATTAAAAGATTCTCGTACAAAAAAAAACAAAAGAAAACTGATATTCATATTGAAAAATATGTCAAATTATCAAAGTGATATATTTGTATTTGTAAGCCAGCTGGTATACATTTTAATAACAACTGGCCTTTGAGTAATTATTTTTTAATATCAGTTTCTCCTTCGGACAAACTTTAAAAGCTTGCCTTGTTATTGACTTTCCGTTTTTATTATTATACAGACAATGTAACTCCAAATGAAATTATGATGAATTTATGAGTTACTTTTGTAGTTATTTCAAAAAGTAGATTCTAAAAGAACTTTTCAAGATGAAAATTCCAATTATTTAAATTATTGTATGTACTGTCCCATACAGTCCGTTTCTTATAACAAAAATCGTTACAAATCGTAAAAAACCCAAGAATTGTGACAAAGGGTTTAAGACTGCAGATAAATCCATTTAGGGCATCGACAACAGGAACGGTTGCTCCCCAAGTGCTGCACGATGAGAATCAAGAGGTTATAAAATCAAATAGCCTGTTCTCGAGACATCAATACGTTAAACAAGAAACCGTTCAAATCTAAATCACAGACTGCATAAGAAGTAAAATCCAAGTAGCCCTGTAGACAAAACACTGTAGGCGCACTCCGGGGCTCTAGATCAACGAGTCCAACATATTATTAGTGGCCTCCCTTGATGAATATGAGGCATAAAAGGTGCGCGGAAGTCCTTTATTCCACGAAGAAAGCGGAACTGAATACGATCAGATCAAGTCATGTCGTTGCGGGATAATACAATGCAATTTCTGTCTGCATTAGAAAGACTATTTGGCAGGGGGTGAAACTACTCATTATTTTAGATGTTATTTAACGAACTTTCAAGTTATCGCGCGATAGCGACGTTTTTCCCAGGATGTGTGACATTTCGTTGGGAACTACTGCTACCAAGATGCCTCGCATATGCTCTAGACATCAAAATAAAAATCAGCACACATGTCTAACAGAAGAAAAATTATCGATGCAATAATAAACCCAAAAATTACAGTTATACACAATATCAAATAATAAATAGCAAAAAAAATTAAAAATTTAATAAATATTAACAAGTAAGTAAATACATAATACATATTTCAACTCATTAATATCGAAAACAAATAAAAAATGATGGTATTCTCAATTCGACTATGCCATAAAAAATCTTAACCATAATTTGACCTAATCTTGTTAATAGCAAGGAAATACACCCATTTGGTTTGCCGTTTCAGTTCAATATTTTACTCCTTTAAATGTTTACTTTCACAGTTTTCCATCTGAAAATCGTCATTATCACAACATTGAACAATATTTATTTCCGAATTGTTGTAATTCATGTTGTGTAACTTGTCTAAATATTGCTTGACAGAAATTATACCAATCTGAGTTATAGGAGTCTCCAACAGTTCTCTATTCTAAAATTATTAAAAGTTTCAATTTTTAAATTATATACTTACTTTTATTATATATATATAAGTGCTATAATAATATCTTATCTGATTTGTAATCCACTCATTCATTGTTCAGGCCTGGAGCAATTTATGATATATAATCATACAGCAAATATATGATAAGAGTTTCATTAACCCATACGATCTTGCATTATCTATGCATGTTTTAATTATATTGTCATTGTTTCATTGAATGAAACGCTCTCTAAGTATTTCTCATTCAAAAAGATTGTTCTGTCACAAGTATATTGTATTGTGAACGATAACATATTGAATACTAAAATGTTATTTGAACATTATAATCTAGTATCACATTGACGATGTTTCTCTGATATTCTTGCACATATTTTTGATGTATTCGTTACTCTTCATTTATCGGTTTTATTACTTTAATTCGAATCGGTGGCTCAGGGTTTAGTGTCACGATCGCTCAACTCAGAGATCGTGGATTCGAATCCCCATTCCACCAGAAAATGTTTAATTAAATTATCTACTCATAGAGTAAAGCTTGTTCGTAGGGATATGGGTTGGCAACCATCCTGGCGATGGTTTAGGATGGGAAGAATGACAGCTTGGTGTTAATGTGAGACATTAAAATCAGTTGATGTTTAACTGTCCCCCTAACTAATGAGGTTTTCCAGGATTCCCTCATTCCAGCACTGAATGATGGTTAGGGCCTGTCAACGTAAGTCGTTCCTGAGGCGCAAATGCGGCCTGCGAAATAATAATGTGCCGCCCCTCCCCCACACAAGTCTCAGACTTTAGGGTTAATACTTGTGACTAGAATGAGGGGTAGAGATATTATTATTATTATATTATTATACTTCTAACGAACGGAATAAATTCAGAATTCAGAAAATTCAGACACTTTTTTCACATCTTCAGATATTCCTTTTAAGTATGTCCCTATTTTATAAAAATCGCTTAAAATAAAAGGTTGTAGGAGACTACAACCTTTTATTCTAGTCTAGTCTAACCCTACGTAGCTATTCATATAATTTAATAAAATAAAATCCCTGGCACTATAAAAGTTTTAGAATAATCTATTTTTTAATTCAACTAAAAGTCAATGAACTCTGCAATTGACAAATAACTTTATTTTATTTAAAAAAATTTATTATTATTGTTCTGTATTCTGTTATTTTATTCAACACTCAAACATTTAACTATTAGTATTTATTTATTATAATTTACATATTCAACCAAACTATTGTTTTATACATAAAAATTCCATATTTCCATGCTAAAATGAAAAATAGGCAGGCCGATTTCAGATACTCGTTAGGTATAGGTACTCCTTATAGGTATATAAGTGCGTAATATTTAATATTAGATTTATAGTTATATATACGATATATGATTGTGAATTACAGGAAAAATAGCGGATACGGAAAGTTTCAAGACAGGATGTCATCTTTTTAGGGTATATAGTTTTGTTTTTATCAAAATAAGGTGAAAGGTTATTATTAAAATAGGTCCGCAGGCGTTTGTTGTGGTAATTGTTGGCGCTGAGATTTTCATCAGCAGTTTTTTTTTCTGTTAGGTATCTTCTAAACTAATGAAGACTACAAAAAAAATTTGAAGAGTAGTGTTCAGTTATAGTGTCAAGTCAATATAGAAATACAAAATTAAGATCATCCCGTAATTTAAATGTAAGTTTTAATTTCAAATCAGTATTACCTCTTATGATTTTTTCGTGCCTGTTACTGTTTATTAAAAAATTTAATATTCTTATTTATTTCTCAAAAAAATCAAAATTAAAATATGTCGAAATTTAGATACCTATATAAAAGTTAATTAGTTTCAGATATATCCAAAACAATCGCCCTCTATTTTTATGCAGCCTTCTGAAACTTTTTTGGACGTATAAGATGAATAATGAAATATATGAAACTTTTGATAGAAATAGAGGTATAAGAAAATAGAAGTAGATAAGTGTGAACTTCTTTCTCATAAACATATACGTTAAATCGTACAATAAGAGGCTGAGAACGATGAATTTAAATGGTATGTATCTAAAAGGCAAATAAAATATCAAATTTCATTAAAAATCTTCTGTAAGTAGGGACCTTCAAGCATCTCCTCAGCCTAGAGATACCTGAAGAGGACGAATGACTTTGAAACATGCAAATTAGAACAGAATAGACTTTTAAAAACCGATGTGTAAAAATAATGTCAAAAAACTATTGTTCTGCTTATTCATACCTGCGTGTAAGCTTAACCCTAAGTGCTAAATTTAGTGCCTCTTTGACATTTTGTGTCACTGGCCCAATATATTTTATAAATTTATTTCATCTATCTTCCAGTACGTGTGCGTTAGAGTAAGAAATAAATGGACCGAAAGGGTAAGATAGAGAGAGAGAGGGCGCGCTTTATGTATTTTCCCCCTTTTCTGCATGTGTGTGTAATAGGGTTATCATCTTGTTTGCATGCTTGTATATTACGGCTATATATGAAAGTTTTTTATTTATGAGTGTATTTATTATACGAGACAGTACACGGCATGTCTTGGAGGGTAACTTACAAATTGAAATTTATTAAATAGTTCATGCTTTATTTTATTCGAATTTTATAAAAGAAATAAACATACAGGGTGACCCAATACTTTGACAAAGTTCCATTACTCCTATGCCGCAATAAACAAAAAAAAATGAGGATCTCATATAACCTAAGAAGACGCACATTATAAAATTATGTATAGTCATATATAGTGCTCTATAAATCGGAGCCATATCAAACTTATGTTTTTTAAATAGATTGACATATTTTTTATTTCATTTTCAATTCGGATTATTTTTCCCAATTCGCCGATATAGGGTTTACTAACTAGTATTATACAGAGTATTTTAGGAAATATGAGCATTTCTGTATTTTAATAACTTTTTATCTTTTTAATTGTTAACGAAATATGAAATAATATTCATGTTTGAATATGTAATTTCTGATTATGTAAAAACTTTTTTAGTAAGGATTTATTTATTATTATAGTATCTGCATGGCATAGAGTAAAATTACAAAAATATTATTAAAATGGTACTTCTGCTTATTATATGTTAAGTTGTAACTGACTTATTTCTAGTATGCCAGGTACATACAGTTTTAGCGCCTTGTAAGTGGTACCTCCTTATAGATTGATGAATGATGTTCATTTCATGTTAGGCTAAAAAATTTGGCCAGAAATAACTATAAAAGCTAACTTGAGACTTGTGTGAAATAAATTAAATTCCATTTCACTTTGACCTGGTTTGCGAAAAAAAAAATGCATGTCATGTCATCAGGATTTCACGCCTTCCTCAAATAAAGGATATGAGGTAAAGAATGATATAAAACGTGAAGGAACCCTTGAGCATGACACTCGCAATCCTTTGAACGGAATTTAGGAATCCCCCAAAAATCAATTTCACACGGTCAAAATGTTAAGGGTTAAATTTAGGTGTTTCACCCTTTTTTGTAAATCTTGTTAAAATTATATAAAATACGGAAGTAACCACCGTGCAACCGCTTTTAAATAATAATAGAAGTGGGTTAGAGTAAGGAACCCTTTCTTACTTTTCTGGCTTTGTATTAGGACAAGATCAGGTAAATGCGGCACAGGTATGGAAGGCATGCAGCGAGATTTACCTTTTCAATGTAAAAAATAACGTTTTTGTGTATATTTTGCAAGTAGGAGAGCAGTATTGTTATTTTTTATGTACAATAACGGTATATGTCACAAGTCTAGAACGAGTTTCAAATCAAGAAATCAAAAATACTTTACTTTCTGCTCGAATAAGTCCTACAAATTATTTTTAATTCAATACCTATAGGGGAATAATTTACCATAATAACCCGTACCATAATAACATTCATAGAAATTGTACGTTTAAAGTACAAAGGTTTTTCTTAATATTTTTATTGTTGTACATTGCAGAACCTACAATTGATTTTTATTAAGAGGTGTATGATTCAGTTATGCCTAACTATACTTTTCTAAATATTTAATAAATACTCCGATTAATTGACAATATTGTGGAAAAATGAATTATTAAAATATATTATGATGAGGAACTTAAGTAACTTACTATGTACTAAAGTCACAAAGTTATAACAATAAGTACTACTAAATAAAATAAAATAACTATTACTATGTAATAATTATTACAAAACTTGTAATTATTAACACCTATACAAATATATTATTTTTTATAGGTGAGGATTAATGTAACTATAAATTTAAAACGTATTTCCTGGAATATTTCGACATATAATTGCAAGTTTTAGGTTAATTAAAGATAACTAGTTTTAGGGATGTATTAGTGAAATATAATTACCTATTATGTTATTAATGATACGTAGTTAATTGGTGAAAATATAAACATACAACTAGCTAATTTGATAAGATAAATAAAATTTTACTCTGAAGATTTATATCTCAGATAATAATTATTAATGAAGGATTTCGAACTAAGATAACGTTTGATTTTTCATAGTATATGCCAAAGCAACGTATTTAATCAATAAATTTGTTGAGTCTCATATACTAAATTAAATAATTGAGATTAAAGAAAAATGTTAAGTGAAACTACAACTAACTTACTGAAATAACAACAACATATTTTTCACTGTATAAAGGCAAAAAGGATAATTTGAGGGAAAGTTAGTTCATGGTTCTTGTGGAGATACTTGTTTTCCTCCTTCTTCCTACCCTCATCAAATCTCTTCGTCATCAGTCTCCTTGCCACTCTTCTATGTGTATTATACTCCTTCAATTAACGTCTTTAATAATAAACTCACTATATTTAAGTGTCGAGAAGTGTCTTACAATAAGGACCCATTCCACATGAAACTGAGTATATAATAAAAGATCATAATAGTAAACTATTTGAGCAGTTGATTTTTTGGGTTGGAAGATATTGCAATAACATATTTTTATAACAGGTGTTTATAAACTATTCACATTTGAGCTTCTGAAGAGAATGGAGAGTATGTGTTTTTAATATTCAACATACATGAATGGTTAATAACCATGAACTTTTAATTTTCTCACGTAAGTTTTAGAATTCTTTAAATTTTACTGTTGACTTCCAAAATGATAGAACGAATAGTAAATTACAATATTCGTCGCAAGCTTGTATTCAATTAGCAAATGAATAAATTATGTGGAATTAGTTTTATATTTTCTGTTTTTACTATCGTCTTTGGAAGCTACTTTTTCACGATAATGATGATTGAGATGACAAATTATCCATATTAGTATGAGACACATCAGCATTCAGATCTTGGTTATCATATAAGAGGCAAAAGTATGCTTCAGATAATACAAATACTGCAATACTGCCGTGTCAAAAGCCTTAAAAATTCAGGGGATTAGGTTACTGGTTTCCACGATAGATGACGTTAAAGTTTTTCAAAAATACTACATTCAGTCTCAGTTATGTCTGAAGTTGTACGACATAGATTGACAAAACTTGGAGGAATGATATAACTGATTAAAGGGAACAGTTTTCGGTATACTTTCATATTAATCTGATAACCAGTGGCCAAGATAAAAGAACCTGGGACAATCTACGCCACTGGATCTTGAGAAAAATTAATAGATGTATTTAATTCCATATTATATTTTTAATAAAAAAGATCCCTTGTATTTTCGTTCTGACATACTGTGTTACTGAATTATAATTAATTTTTATAATATACTTATATTAATATTATCAATTGATTATTAATATTAATAAAATTATAATTTAAAATTAAATGTAAACAAAAAATTTGTAATCGAAAATAGTCTACTCCGTGAAGAAAATGCAAGAGATTGTTAGTAATATCAGATTTAATTAAAGTCGTCTATTAATTTTTTTTGAAAACCCAGTGGCTTTGATTCCGTTTGGCAACCGAGTGGCAACGTTTCCAATGACAAGGCTCCTTCGTATCTTCATCACTGGTTGATAAATCAGAAAGTTCATTTCTGATGTACGTCTATGTCATACATCTTCAGAGATAATTGAAAAAATATGATATTTTTACCAAATTTTAAAGGTCTTTCTTAAAGCTTTTGATCCTAAAATGACCCAAGGGAGCACCCTCTTAATTTATCTCATGAACTTTAAATACTGCTTCTCTGACAAGGACTAAAAATGCACCCTGTATATTTCAATATGTTTGAGATTCTTGCGAATAACTAAATTAGTTTAATTATTTTTTTCTTCTAGCATATAATAACACTTATATTATATTATGTAGGATGTATTATAGAAGTCCTATTGTTTTACTAGTAAAGAAATATTCTAATTTTTTTACTTGTACAAAAAAGTAAAAGTGTAACAACAACAGATTAAAAAAGAGTCATGCAGCCATGATTTCTCAGAACTGTCAGTTTGAAGTTTAACATCGCGTCAGATCGCTTTTTATACAAGCTCAAATATCTGAAGAAACACAGTTTTAATTTTGACGTTTGAAGAAAAAATAGTATATGTCACTCGAAGGATAAAGCTCATTATGTATTTAGCCCAGTTTACACAGCCTCGGCTAACGCCTCGGCTTTGTAAGCTTCTGGGCTCAAGAAATGATGTTCGCGTTTTACTCCTAGTAACATAATATACTATTTTCTTCCATATCACAATAAAAAATCACAATTTTTGAACTTCACTTCAGCAGCATAAACAATAATTTATGTTTAAATTGTTCTTATTGGCGTCATATTAGATATTTTTTATGTGCATGATAGTTCATACAGTAGGTAATCTTTTCAGTAAGATATACTTCACTCAGGTATCAAATATGTGTTATCTGCATAGGAAGATATTTTTTATAACATACCTACTATCTAATAAAAATAAATTAATAAAAAAAAAGTAGAAATAAGTAAGTACTCGTAAAGTTCACAGACCTTATGAAGGAGTATAGTATATTATATTTTACGTTCACCATACCATTAGTAACTCTATCATCCTTATAATTTTTCATATACTTACGAGAGTTCACTGCCCTTAGAAAGAAGAGAAGTTACACGATTACACTTTTTCAATTAAAAATTTAATCTTAACCCCAACGAGCACATCAAGAGACAATGGTAATCATTTAGAAGGTAATAGCTGTAACAGTACTTAAGAATAATTAAACTTTACAGCATTTTCGGCATTTATCTTTTCATTCAAACTTAATATCTCGATGAGATATATGAAGCAGCGCCCTGTCAGAAACAAGTGACAGTCGCCGGGCGGGTGGCTTTGTATTAGAATCCCCGCTTTAAAATTGAAGTCGGCCGTGGAAACATACGAATTACGAAGGCACCTACTGCGATAGGAGACCTACAAAGCGCTATTTTAATATTAAATTGAATTTATGATGTGTATTTTCTAACACTTTGATGCTCCGATACCCTGCGGATTTCGCAATTACGCATTTTGTGGGTTTCGTCTGTTTCTGAACTCTCAGATCTGGTGATGTCAGTAGGGTTTTCATTAGATATTAAATAATAAATGTTTTTCAAATAAGGAGACACACGAAAATATGAGAAATAATTAACCAAAAAGAACATCCATAGAGGATATAACAAATTTTAGCAGATGTAGTCTAGTTTTAAGTAATTATTTGTCATGAATATTTCTAAAGCCCTATAGATATAAGCTCAATTTAATTAACAGTATTTATAATTATTTGCACTTATGAACGTCCCTACTTATGATATGTTCCTCGTATGTTCCTTAAAGATTCTTTAAATAAAATAACTGCTAAAATGTACTTATTTTTTTCCACTAGGATTAGGATCACTTTTCCTAGTATCCTAGACGATCCTAGGATCACTAGGATTTTCACTTTCAGTCAGATTAGGAATTTTGATGACATTAATTCTTGTTCTAAAAGAAATTTATTAAAAATAAGTTAAGAAGGCAATACCTACAATTGTGTGACCTGATAGTAGTCACGTTGAAAATAAAAAATATCACCTCTGTCTCACATGCATACCTAATCATTGGGGTCATTGAAACTATCTATTACAAAATATATTTCTTTTTTATTTGAAGGAGATGCCGAAAACAACTACTCCACAGGCAATGTGCCCCGACTGGTATTGCATTACTTCGGCATCTCCATAGTAATGCAATGACAGTCGGGGCGCATTGCCCATGGAGTAGTTGTTTTCGGCATCTCCTTCCAATAAATAAGTAGGATTGTCTTCCTCAAAGACAAAAGAGGTCACTGCTGTAATGGCACCTGCGGAAAAGCAGGTCGTTATCTGTCTGTCAATTTGATAATAATTGTCTGACCGATAGTAGCAAAGACCCAAAGAGGGCACTACGGTGTATTTGTAGTAAACTACTAAAATATATTTCTATTGCATTATTCTTGTAATGCAGGGTGTCCCATTTAAAACGAGGCATTTTTATTCTCTATTCAACGGCGTGCTTAGTTTTAAAATCGGCCTATTCGTTATCGAGTAATTGAAGTTAGAAGTTGAGTAAAAAGAAGAATACGAAAAGAAAACAAAATTCTATTTTTTTTACTCAAAACTAATAATATAAAAACTAAATTAAATGCTCAAAGTATCCACCATCAACTTCCATGTAGTAATACAACCGTTTTCGTTTGTTTTATACAGCACCTTGGATATTCTGTTGTATCATGATTAAACTACATTTTAAAGGGACCTATAGTCATTAGATAGCTTAATCTAAGACTAAGAATAACTTCCAGCAACATTTGGATTACTGCATGGAAGTTGCTGGTGCATAATTTGTACATTTAATTTGTTTTTTACATTGTTAATTTTGAGTACAAAATAGAATTTCGTTTTTTTTTATTCTTCTCTTCACGCAACTTTAACTTCAAACGTCAATTACTCGATAACGAATTAATCGATTTTAAACCAAAGTACGCCGTTAAATAGAGAATAAAAATACCTTTCAAATAAGGTGCGACTGACCCTATTCCCATCTGAAATTTTGTGTGATTTTGGAGCAGGTAGAGGGGTGAAGGGGTCAACCTTTGGTTATGCTCCAAAAGTTGTTCCTCCCGAATCAAAGATTGACCTGTTTCAGCAAATTTTTATATCTCGTTTTGTTCTCGACATATTGTACACCCTGTAGGTATAAGTATCATCTTACAATATTCTAAATTGTTTTCTTCGTTAGTTCTATTCTGCACTAAATGCAAATAGGTACAGCATTTATTACAAACTTTCATAAACCCATTACTCATTATCCTATTACTCGTCCTAGGTACTTCTTTATCTGTTAATTCACTGAAAATATAATGTCTACAAAACCAAATACATTATGTTTCCTGTTTCTCCTATTAATGTTGCACATAGAATACTAACTCTATTATTAATAAACATCTCTGGCTACATCCCTTTCCCCTATTTCGCAAGTCACAAGTTCTCCTAGGGTGTTTGTAATGCCTTAATAAATACCTAAAGCCTTCGAAAGTCAAAGATGTTACCCAGTGATAAATTAGCAGTAAGTGTAGTCGAAACGACTTTTTATTAAACATATGTTGCTCTTCTTTTTCACATTCAATTTCAAGCCGTTTGTTATCTTTTCAGGGAGGGCGTAGAGACGTGATTACGCGTATTCTATATTATGATGTGTGCGAGATAGCTCTAATGGATTTGTATCATTTGTCTCCTCGGGTGACAGTTCGAGGGTCGATGTCACAGCTACTACTATTATCAAGTCAGTGTAAATTCTACCTTCGCAATTTTCGCAACCCTCGGTAATTGATGTTTGCTATTCTATTAGAGTGGCCGTTTTTTGTATTAGCTTCAGTTGTAATTGAGTTTCATGGATAAGTTGTATATCTGTTTACTTTGCCTTTTGCGTTTTGATGACGACGATATAAACAAAAGTACCTACGTCTGTGAAATATTGTTTGAAAATGGTAACAGATTTCAGACGAAAAATTAAACATTTATGAGAAAAGATGATGAGCTTCTCATCCGCAATGAGAATCGTGCACCCAAATTTTTGTATTTGAGGTTTTCTCTAATAGCTTTCTCTAATAGATATTAAAAAATTTCATAAATGGACACATTGTATAAGTACCTTTTTAATTTTGGTAGGACGCGAATCTTATAAAGAATATAAAATAGTTCCAGGGACTTTCTATTACAAAAGCTCATGGCACTTATAATTAGTACTAGATTTTCTAATAAAGAGTAAAAAACACTAATAATAGTTACAGTTATTACCTCATACAGGTTAACCAACGGTTATATAGGTACCAGCTACTCAATAATTTATCTAAGAAAATAGTTTATAATGCGTGTTGTATATCCATTATCCGTATACATATATTAAAACGCGTCGATTCTGTCTCGCTCTAAACTCCTTCCCCGAATCGACAAAGTTTCTAAGCTATCTCTTCCGAGAGGGGATCGCGGAGCCATCCCCGCAGGCGAGCGGAGGTCACCCCCAACCTGTCTCCTATGCGTAGGGGTATTTTCGTCCCGTTTCCTACGCCTTTCCCAATTTAAAGGCCTTTTCAAAAAACCTCTGCAACACTTTCGTCGATCGCCGTTCGGCGAGAGAGATGCGGCTAGCACCTGCGTTTGTCTTCGCGCCTAATGACGCGAGCACCTGCGATTGTCCTCGCGCCTGCCGAAATCCCGACTTTTCGCGGAACCCCCTAGCCTTTTCTCTAATTTTTACGGTTTCGAGAACCGCTTCACGCGAAAGTTCCGTTCTTTCTCTAATCCTTTGGGATTTTTTTTTTCGAGACTGTACGTCGAGTCCTTCTACGTCTATTTCGTCTTTGAAAATCTCGAGTCGCATCCATCTCAACTGCTTTCTCATTTTATCTGCCGATGTGAGATTGCACTAACGAGACAAACACCTCCCACGAAAACTGTCAAATTAATTAAACTTCAGATAGGTTATTTTCCTATGAGAAATATTGCTAACGGAATCAATAGTATCGACTGCCAAACACTTCTGATTACCAAAATACTGAAGAGAAATGCTTTTCCAATTAAAATATCGGTAAAAATTTATTTTTCAGGTTGACACGTACAGTTTACATACTTAAATGTCTCAGGGTCAACTTTTGAAAAGTGGTGTGGTAGCGCAATGGGTTAGTCGTTGGATTCCAAACGTCGTAATGCTGATTTTGCGAGTTCGAGCCACGCTGGAGCAATTTTTTTTTTTACTTTTTAATTCCAATTATTTATTAGTATTAGTGTTTAGTTGTTCTGTTTCATTGTCCGTAGTTTTTATTCTTTCTGTAGCTGAAGTTTGGAATGAATTCATCATTTTAACTTACAAAAATAAATATCTAAAATATTAATTTGCTGCAACAATTAAGACAGCAATATATTTTTGGTCCCATTGATAAAATTGATGAAAATGTTTACTGAAAAATAAATTCTACTTTCAGCACTTAAAAAATTATGATGTTTTACCATCAAGTATAGAGTACCCTTACAATTCATCAAAATATTAGAAAAATCGTTTAGTATAAGTATAATTATATCATCATTCCAGATACAATATTTCTTTAATAGGTATTTTCTTAAAGATAATATTATTGTAGATGCTTTTATCGCCTGGACCCTCGGTAGGGCTAGAAATGGGAACGATTCTCCCATTTCTAGTTCACCTGTTAATCTGTCACATATGGTATACAACGCTCTTATAACGGATTTAGAATTCTAATAATGGATAAAGCACATTTCTTTCAGTGTACGTTTATTATTCTCACCATGGTCGAATAACGTGATAACAAATTGTTCATTTTTACGTTTCAGCGTGGTTAATGAATTAAATTAATACTTTTTCTTAAACAGGGCTGGTGCAATTTTAAAAATTTTATCATTTTGCTCAGAGTACATTTTCTCTAAATCAAACATATTTGCATATAAAATTAGATTAACATCAACCACAATAGCGAAAAACAATGGATTAACGGTTTTGGTTTAACCAATTATTTATTGCAAATTTATTTAAATAATTGCATAGTATCAAAAACTACATAATAGACGATACTTAAGAAGTTTTGTGCACTCTGGGATTGCATAGAGCTCCATATCAGAGATTAATATTAAATAATCGTCTTTCTCATTGACAAAGTTATGGGATGTCACGCGATGATAAAAAAGCGTAGTTCAAAACTTAAAATTACCCAATAAATTACCAACAGGCTCTCTTACAGTGGCAATTCGCTTAATAAATTATTGAGTGGTTCTCCCCTAGCAACTCTTGTACTTAAAGCGCAAAGTAGGAAGAAAGATTTTTGAAACATCTGCGCGTGCCTGCAATACGTAGCAACAAAAAGTCGTTGAATCTATATTTAAATGTAATCGGAATGGAATAATAGGTACTTTAATTAATACAATAATGCTTTCAATTCGTTTGTTTTCCCTTTTGCTCTCGATTATCATAGAGCTGTGTTCGCTGGAAAACCAACCTTTGTTTTAACGTGACAGATGCAACTAAATCATTTGTTTTTTATTATTACGACTCGGTTAATGTCTGTAAATGAACTCAATATATGGACATTCAAGCACCACTATTAGTATTAGTATAAAATCCAATAAATCGCCAACTTATTTAAATACATTTCAGTATACTTTAATGCTAATTAATGGTGTAGAATAATTATTATAAACTTTTCACATGTTGGACAAAGATATTAAAATTCAGCGCTGGAATTAAGGAAACCTGGAAAGTACATTAGTTAAGGGGACAGTAAAACATGAACCGATGTTAATATCTCACATTAACACGAAGCTGACAATCTTCCCATCCTAGGCTGGTCGCCAACCCAGCCCTACCAATAAGACTTAATCTGTGAGTAGACAAGTTAATTAAAAATTGTTCGAGGGAATGTGGATTGGAATACACGATCTTTGGATTAAATGATAGAGACATCTGAAGGCTGAGTTACCGACACGACATATATAATAATATATAATAATAGGTGATTCATCCTGAGATTCAGAAAAATATTTTTTAAATAAAACACATAAAGCTGAATGTGATGGTGAACACTTTATTATGGGCCGAAAGAACAATCGATACCGTTTATTTTTTGAAAATTATTTCAGTCAAATCGGACCTGTTTTGAGCATACTAACCGGAATCTTGCCAGTTACAACGAGTGACGTTTGCTCCAAAGGCGTCAATCGAAGCTGGCTTAGCCGCTAATAGACTTGAAACTTGACGTAACCCTAAAGAAAATAATCTAAAAGGGTCATATCGCACGCTCTAAGCGGCCAATTCACCGGTTCAAAACGTGAAATCAGCTGTTCACCGAAATCATTTCTTAATATGTTCACTGTTTCACCGACATCACAGGCTTGAATTTAGGTAAGAAATAGTCCACCATAATGGCAAGATACGAATGCCATTTACTGTTGCGTTCCTGCCAAGCTCATCATTGACAAAATATGGCCCTATGATTCCACTAGCTTATAAACCGCACCAAATAGTGTATTTTGCTGGATGTATGAACCGTTCATTGATTGCTTTCGGCTGCTCATCATCCCAAATCCGGAAATTTTGTTTATTAACGTATCCATCGAGCCAGAAATGGGTCTCATCACTGAACAAAATTCTGCGATAAAACAGCTGATCTTTATTAAACTGTTCCAGAGCCTATTCACTGAAATCCCGACGCAAACGCAGTTCCAGCAGCTTCAGTTCTTGGACAAGTTGGATTTAGTATACTCTATATGTACTAAAGCAAGATCTTTACGTAAAATGCGCCAAGTTGTTATGTGCGACAAACCAAGCTGATACCCAGCTGAGAGTGTGCTCATTGAGAACACTCTCAGCTATTGTCGCTACATTCTTTTCGCTACGTGCTGGACATGGTCTATTCTGTCGTCAGTTATCCAATAATGAAAATTGGGTTCGACATTTTCTGATGGTAGTGGTAATAGTGCGTTCGGTGGGTCGACTATTCCGACCATAAGTAGCTCTAAGTGCACGAAAAACTTGCTCCACAGAGCGCTGACCCCTCCACAATTTAGAGTCGCCATCCCGGTGTAAGTCTTTCTATGACGCAATGGTATTCAATACTGAGTCGAACTGCACTGACGGCTTGACACAACGCATACGTGATATCTAAAAAAAATATATTGAAGAAAGTACCTCACGATGAATCACCCTATATATTCATGAAATAACTTTCGCGTTCAAAGAACACACTTAACTGAAGGCTACAGGATTAATGCATATCTACTGAAACACCATATATTATCCCTCATCACTATCATCTTAATATGTGCAACGTTAGGTAATGGATGTTAGTAGTGGTGAGAAACACACCGTAGTGCCCTCTTTGGGTCTGTGCTACTATCTGTCTAACAATAATTATTATCAAATTGACAGACAGATAACGATATTATATGTGAGATATTATACAGATTAGTCACATTTCCGATGTGGAATTCAGAGTAGGTATATCAGGAATAATTAGATACTGAAAGAGCTAATTTCTCAAGTTACTCCAGTGATAGATCCATATTAATTCTTATTAATATTACAAACCACCTTCAATATATCCCTAATGTTAAATAAGTTACAATTAACAGGGCCACAAATACACCAATTTTTTGTTACATACATTTTGTCACATATAATTAACTACGAAGTAAACCTGATTTTGCATATACGAATAAGAATTATAGTTGGTTATAACTTTCTGATGAACGTACATTTACGAAAAATTATGTAGAAATAAATTGTGTTTTCATGGAATTCGAAATTGTGAAAGTGTTTTCTTGGAATTATAATCTATTTTGTATTTATATATGATATCATGTAAAAATTAACTATATTTTTTTTTAAGACCGTAGGCAACAATGATTCCCATTGTTGTTTATGAAAATAAATACTATTTCGTAACTTTATAAGATGAAGTGTACTGAAAAACTGATAGTAACATATTGATCCACAACAGTTTTTAGTTTAGTGGTAAATAAGGTAGCACCATAAACACCGAAATAATTCTGAATATCAAAAAAATTAATAAACCTGCTATTATATAATAGCAGGTTTTCAAATATAAAAACCAGGTTTTCAGAAATCAGATCTCAAAAACCGGAAAAGCTATAAAGCTTTTCCAGTTTTTAAGATATCTCGACTCCCATCAAAACTAAACTTTTTTTCGTTCTTATATCATGTTCAAAGAGCGAATCTAAATATACAGGATATTGATAAACGACGTATTAGACCTACGGAAATACACTGCGCCAATAAATAAGAGGAATACTAACAAAAATAGTTCAAATTTTCTTTACAGTTTTATAAAAGCAGTGAAATATATAGGCTGGCTATTTTATTGTAATACTAACGAAATTAGAGCAAATCAACCTTATCATTCAAAAAAAAGACAAAACACGGGAAACAGTTCAGGGAGTAAATCAACTTTTTTTTGTCCTAGAGTGTATTAATGGTCTGGCCCAATTGGGTCAAACAAATTGACCTGTGAACCGAGTCATCACAACATAACAGGAAATGAGGAGGCCGATGCACTGGCTAAAAGAGGCTCAAGTATACAGTTTACAGGGCCAAACCAGTACTGGGGCTTCCGCCTAGTTATGTAACAAGGTCTATTGGAAACTGCATCAAGGAAAGATCAGAGGAAGAATGGTCGAATGAGACTGGACTGCGACAAGCCAGGCCCTTAATTGAAAGGCCTTGGTCGAACGCAACTCGATCAATACTTGGGCTAAGTCGAAACAGCATAAGGATTGTCATAGGACTGCTGACAGGTCACGGACATCTCAACAAACACCTCAACACTATAAGCCTTAGTGACACCAGAAGGTGCAGGTTTTGCGGACAGGACTCCTTTCACATCTGGGTACAGCATTTCTCCTGCCCCAGGACATTAGAGAGCTTCCCCTAGACAGTTGTTGGCCTACGCGCATAGCACGGGTCTCTTCCAATAGCTTTCGACTAGTGGCAGGCCCAATGGGTCGAAAGACCTGAGTGCTGCGGGTAACCGCGCCGCCTTCCAACAACAACAACAACAACTTGTTGTTTGTTGTCAAAAAAAGTAAAAAGTCAACTTTTTAAATTCAATAAAATTAAAAAAAAAATCAAATCGGTATGCTAATTATTTGTCATTAGAGTGTTTGGTAGTAAAATGTTGTATGCATGAGGCACCAAGTGAAGCTGAAGTTGCAAGAGTCGTCGAAGAGCTAACATTATGCTGCAAGACAAGTTATGTTGTAAGCTCTTCTTTTTGGTACAGGCTGTGGAACTAATACTTGTACCATCAGCCTACTACTTTTCTTAGCTTCTATAAAACTAAAAAAAAATTTTATATTTTTTTGTGTTCCTCTAATTTATTGGGACAGTACAATAAATACATTTAAAAAAAAATATAACAAATACGGAATATAGACGTTACATAAATTACATAGAAATCGTACCCCGATTATAATTATTATCTCTTTTCCGTTAGCGTTTGGAACAGGAAGTCTATAGGATATACTAATTACTTTGTTGGAAGACACTTTCTTGTGGTCAGATAATAATTATAATTAGTTGCGGACACAACGTTCGTGATTGATAAACTGAAGAGCAGTATCTAAAATGATGTAATCGATTCTTTGGCGTTTTATTTTTAGAAAATACGCATTTAATCTGCTTTAATTAATACGTAACTATGTATAATAAATTTGTTTATTATCTATTTGAAGGAGATGTCGAAGTTGAAAACAATTACTCATAGACAGGAGATGCCGAAAACAACTACTCATAGACAATAAAAGAACAAGATTCTGTCTATTAGGAAATAATTAGCAGATAGATATGAGCGAAGACCACAAGAGGGCACTACTGTGCTTCTCACCACAACCAGAATTAGTTAATTATGTTCTGATATTTATAACACTTATTCTAAAGAACTGGACACACCCGATGTGTCTAGATTCGTTAAAAACTCAGTTTCAGGTAAGCACATAGTTTAAATTTTCTGACATTAGATTATTTAGTACCTATATAGGTAACTGTTCCATTCGGCATCTCAAATATAACGATGTGCACTATTTTTTATCCATTATTTTTGTTACAATAAATTTTATTAACACCATCTAATTGTAAGTATTCTAACTGGACAATAAGTATATTTAAATTAGATAGGATGAAGGTTAAGAATCAAAATAAACCAAAATTAGATACCTAATATTTTTTTTATTTGAAGGAAATGTCGAAAACAACTACTCCACGGGCAATGTGCCTGTCAATTTAACAATAATTGTCAGACGGATAGTAGTAAAGACCCAAAGGGGGCACTACGGTGTGTTTCTCACCATTACTACCTAGTATTACTAACCTAGTGTTTTGTTATGGTGATTTAAATAATTCTTAATTTTTGCGTTAACAGGAAGTTTTACGTAGGAAAAGTACACCAAAGGATACCTCAGAGATAATAGCACATGAATATGTAATGCACAATACTTATCATCCAACTTACTGAATCATACTTATCGAAAATCAAAAACAATTTAATCGCGCCTATCGCTTAACTACTATAAAACGAGTTTTATATGTTAAATATAACCATTATGAACGAGTGTAATAATGTTAATACAACCGTTATATACAAACTGTGTCGACTGCCTTTATATAGGGTAACTCCCTATCTTACCTATGTATACATAATATATATTAAACCTGTTTTAGTGAAACTGATTGATTAATGAGGATGGATATGACTTTTGAGAAAAAATAAGTTCTACACTTACTATAAAAATTTTTATATGTAATATGCATGATATTCTAGTGAAACAGTTTAATACGCCCATTTCTTTCAGTGCAATATTGCCATTAAAAATACAATTATCAAATTCAAAAGTTAAACATAGAAATTCGTTTTTCGAGGGGAATTCCTCAATGACAAAAATCTTAAATCCAAACTGTCCTTAAAGTTTATAATGTATAAAACTCTACTAGAGAAGTTTACGCACCTTAAGGCAACAGTCAAGAATATTATAGATATAATTATCATTTGGTTCAACGATTTTATGAAGACCACGTACATGTGACACAGATTCGTTACTCATATCGTGGGATTTAATTAAAATTATACGAATTATAATTTATTTTCATGTATACCCATTTTGATAGTATTCAGTGCACTTATTGATAACAAATTTAATTTAATTTAAATGTGTATCTATTTGTGTGGTTTAAATATAACCCGATTGGCAATAAATAATTCACATAGAGTACACACGGAACATATTGCAAACGCTCTATCATACCCTTTATGCAGCCTCCGGCAGCGCTTCGTGCCGTACATCAACTCGTGAACTTGGGGGTTGTCTTTGTTTAGATTTGTAATTGAAATATAATAAGTGTATCAGCAAGAATTTGGAAGCAACAAAAATGGGGGATATCTACTAGATCCATTAGTGAGGCAGGTAACTGATGAAAGAGCTGCGAAAAGTAATTTTTTTTTTTAATAATGTTAAGTAATAAAAAGTAGATTTTGTAAATAATTTGAGACATAGAGAATAGTCGATTTTCGATTTTTCTTAACTAGTGCGGGAAAAAATACATTCTAATTCTTGAATTAACTATTCATTCATTGTCAACTTAAATCATTTCTTACCATTATTATAAGTTTTATCCGAGGTTTTATCTATAACTTTTTACAATTGGTTATGGAAAGCCCTGCGAATGTGAAGGTATTTGATGAAGTAGAATGTCTTTTAAGAGTCTTGCCACCATGCCTTTTAAGTGTGGTGATGACAGCTCCTGCATCAGCCAGTATCTTAGTATGCCTTCTACGGAAACAGTGGCCGGTGTAATTCCCAGCATTCGGCAATTCCAAAAATTCTGCTGCAGTGTCTTGTACATTTGCCATTTCTATATCTTAGGAAGAATGTTGGATGCTCAATTAGTAACGGACGAAGAGAGGAATACTTTCGAAACATTTCGACAAGATTGACTCCTTCCATGTTCCCGTTAGAAATAGTAAATTATCTTCTCATGTTCGTGTTGGAAATCTTCATCAATATATATTCTTCCGTGTCTTTTATATGTTTATGCTGAAGAAATGTTAGTTCTTCTCGACGAGTATGCTCCACTGACACCAACAATCAACACTATCTAAAATAAGAAAGAATTTCAGTATTTGGAGAGAAATGTGTAAATTACACTTTAGCTTCATCATCAAATAAGTTTTATCATCTACTTTTTTCAAAAATTTCATGTCAATATTCTTTTTCACTGCCAATCTTGTTCCTTGTTCTTATCATTGAGTAAAGACTCTATAGCGTGTAACTCTGATATACTCTGGATTTTTGTCCAAAATAGACTAGTAGAACTGCCTCAGTGATAACAATTCCACTCCTTTTTGATGACTCCTAACTTCAAATAAACGATTTTTGCTGATTCTTCTACGTCATCTTCCATATTATCCTTTGAAGCAGAAGATTCGGACATTTTCCATAGATCACTGACACAATAATATTAACAAAACGAAAACCTAATTAACAAATTCGTTCCTATATCTACATTCCCTCAGGATTCTTGATTCACATTTTCGAAATTCACAATTTTCAATAAAAAATTATGATAAATATAGTTATTTGAACTTTTTCAAAACACTATTAAAACAAAATCATGTAAGCAACTTGTAAGAAAAGTGTGTTTTCCGCATATGGCATATTTTTTATCTCGGCTGGCGCCTCGGTCAAAAAACCTACTCCTGATGCGGAAAAAAATCGCTCTTCCTAACTTATTGCACAAAGAGCTATTACCGTCTTGCAAGGTGTATAATACTAGAAATCGGTAGAAACATCAGGCAGGAGACTTAATCCATAGTAAATACATAGGTCTTTGAATGAATAGGTTTTGTTATGTATACAAAGCCCATATTTTTGTACGAATTACAACTAGCTTTTTACTCCATTTCCGGTAGAGAATGGGCTTTTCATTAGTGGAGATTTCACAATATGATTATCTGTAATGTTTCACATTATTTCATTGTCTGAGATTTAAAATTGACTTATTCTGAAAATCATAACACGAAATCGCTACTGACTTTGAACTTAAATAACTTTCTGAGAAAACAATTAAGTGTTCTATTAATTATTCGTATTCTTTTAATAGTAGTAAATAATCAATTTCTGTCCAACTCAATGAAATTCAAATTTCATCACCTTTCAAAAAATCAGAAAAAAAATTGTAAAAATGATATATGGTTTATTTGAACTGTTTTTCTGATGTAGTTCAATTGGTACTTGCAGACGTCTAGATATTTTACTGACTAAACGGTTAGTCTATCCCATACTTTTAAAGAAAATGAGAATTTAGAGTATAAAATCTCAAATATCTCAAAAACCGTTGCAATTAGGTATAGGTGTAGGTTGCAATTATGTATAGGGAATGCTTCATAGAATAAAAAGAGTCGTGAGATGCCTTAATGATACAAAATATAGAGTGTTTCATTTATAAAAATTGAGAAAACTGTGGTTGCGAGTTTTGACTCGCCCTGTATACAAGTAAAGCTATTTTCGTAGAAATTTTATAGAGAGTAAAACTAGACAATATAGCATAATTAGTGGAGCTAAAAATTATCTACTATTTATTTTCTTAAAAAAAGATACAGGGTATTCAATTCATTGTGATTAAGGTACGAAAATGGTTATATCTTCTGAACTACTCTGTACAATACTAGTAAACCCTATATTGGCGAATTCGTAAAAATGATCCGAATTTAAATATGAAATAAAAAGTATGTGATTCCATTAAAAAAAAAACATAAGTTTGATGTGGCCCCGATTTATAGAGCACCCTATATGACTATACATATTTTTAAGCGTCCTATGAGATCCTAATATGAGGGATAGGAGTTATAGAACTTTGTTACGCTATTGGAGCACTGTATAGTGTGTTATTTGTCCTGTTACAGTGTTTTTTAAACTTGCTTTAATATAACCTACTTGGAATCTTTATTATGAATATATTTACCTATTTTTATTATTTTACAGATTGTGTAGTCCCATAATAATTCGTTATGAATGGCTCAGCAGCCACACAAATAATAAAGTTGTTACGTCCTTTATGTTATCATGTATTTTGGGAAAGAAATTATCTCCACGTCAAAGTTTATTGTAACCTAAAAAAATATTGTCACCATTCCAATATGTTAATGGTTTGGTCTCATACGAACACAAATATTGTGTCTGTTCTGTCAAATTAACAATAATTTATAATCAAAATATGAATTTATGTCGCCGTGGTGTTAGTCTATACATAATTCGTTCGAGCAATAAAGCTGGAATACGCTTCCCAGAGAGCTTGCTTGTTATATTATGCCAACTCTAAACAGAGAACATCTGAATGTGGAATCCAGCCCAAGTCACGTCCAGGAATCACTTGATCAATAGTTATGGCCTCACTTTAAATTTATGGCCTTTGTTTCGACATTAATATATTAAGTTCAGATTTTATGAGATACTAACACTAACGCTTCATTTAAACCGGATATTTGAAATACAAATATCAAAAAACGTTGTACATTACAGTGGGTTAAGAATAAAAAAAACAATTGGATTTGGAATAGCAACAAAATGTTGCCTTTAAGCAAAACAAAAATTATTATTTACAGTACTTTGATTGGGTGATGTCTTTTGCACATTACAGGGACTCAAAAAGTGAAAAAATAGGAAAAACTAAATTTTTATTTGGATTTGGAATACCACCCAACACTCTGTCTTTGATGTAACAAAGATATATTTTAATTAATACTTAATGTTGAATACTTCTGGTTTTCAATTTTTTTTATTATTTTACAGGTAAAAATAAACCGAACGAAATTACGAGGGCTAGTATCGCTGCATCGCTAATAAATAAGTTACGGCCATTAAATAATAAACATCAGAGTCTAAAAATCAGAAATAATGGGAGCTTTAACCTCATCAGCCACTCTAACGTTGAAGTTAATTCTTATCCTAAATTTCGGTACGCCATAAGTTGAATAATAAAAATTATTCCGATAAGACAGATAGTATAAGCGTGATGTGAAATAATAGACGAGACAATCCCAACCTTCTAATATAACATGATAAGAAGTGTGGGAAACTCTGAAGCTTTATCAGAGACACATGTCATGTGTCCTCTGCATCAAAACATGCCTGACTCAGTTTGTTTGACAGTTCACTTTCCAATTCATGATATTTACTATAGGCTGTCAATATAGTAAATTACGAAATATTGTTTTCGCTATTTTAAAGATAATGTTTCAATAATAAATGAAATTCAGCAATTAACTAATAGAAATCGGAAACCAAACATCAAAAATAAAGATTGTAAGTCTGGTATCAAAGCAAACGTTTAAAATATATTTGAAGATAGCCTTCTAAAAGGATTGTTGGTGGATCTTCAGGGTTTAAATTACATGATATTTACTATAGGCTGTCAATATAGTAAATTACGAAATATTGTTTTCGCTATTTTAAAGATAATGTTTCAATAATAAATGAAATTCAGCAATTAACTAATAGAAATCGGAAATCAAACATCAAAAATAAAGATTGTAAGTCTGGTATCAAAGCAAACGTTAAAAATATATTTGAAGATAGCCTTCTAAAAGGATTGTTGGTGGATCTTCAGGGTTTAAATTACATTTACATTAGACGAAACAGTGATATGGAAGTCATTAACAGTAAAATAATTAGAATTCATTTAATTTAGGGGTAATTTATTTAACCTCAAGTTAAATGTGATTTTTCAAAAAAGAATTAACCAAGCACGTGTAAGTTAGTGGAGGCTACATTTTAAAAGTGCTATGAAATATATAGAGCGTTCCAAAAAAAAAACTGAAAAATTGGGGGATCTATCATGAGGCACCTAGATACAGAAATATTCTTCAAATAATGCTGATCAAAACATTTGTTTTAGTCCTTATT
The DNA here is from genome assembly GCA_963924545.1 of Pogonocherus hispidulus. Taxonomy (NCBI): domain Eukaryota; kingdom Metazoa; phylum Arthropoda; class Insecta; order Coleoptera; family Cerambycidae; genus Pogonocherus; species Pogonocherus hispidulus. Next base: position 40,362,625 of record OZ004698.1, on the reverse strand, counting down.
TAAATAAGGTGTTTGCAGATGGAGGATAGTCTTAATGATGTCCTTATTATTCATAGTTACATATTTGCTAAAAGTATAGTAGTTTCTAAACGTTTAGCGACATATGAATAAGTTTGCTATTTTATAATTTTACAGGTGGTGTAATCTAAAAAACAATTACGACGAATCAATAAGAGTAACTCAATGCACCGAGGCACCGTCAAGGTTATTTTTTGAAATAAATCATTATGTATTTTAATGCATGTTTGAATTCGGTTGAAATTCTCTTTTCAGCTATTTTGATAGAGTGTTTGCAAATAAATATTTGAAACTTTGAAATATAAAAACATTGTAAACAGAAAAATAATATTCCACCCCTCTGATACACAAGCCAAGAAATAATTCATTAGCTTTGGGTATAATCATTTTCATTAGAATACGGGGTAGAGGTATTATTTAATATCTCTATCTTATAGAGAATTTAGGTACACTATAATTTTTATAGATATAGTGTTCTATATATAATATCGATATTTTCAGAAATCATACTCACTTTTTATTTGCACTAAACTGCTACTAAACTTTTACTAAATCAATTCTATTTCAACTAAACTGCTGACCATAGTTTGACGTACAGAAACTAAATTGAATGTTATTGGAATAAGATTATCCCTTAAATATTATCGAATATTTACTATTTGGAATATCTACTTTATTTTTCGGTGCACTAGGTTTCAGTCACAGGGAATTTTTTTTATATTTTTACTAAATTTTATATAAGCTTACCTAAATATTAAAATCTAAACTCATTCTATTAGGTTAAAGTTATTTGGTCTTAAGAGTCTATTCACTAGGTCGAAATAAGCCCTAAATCGGCGTTCGTCTCGTGTCTAATTATAAAAAACTATAAAAGATAGTGACTTTTAGTAAAAAAGTATTGAAAGATAAGACTTCAATCTAAGTCCCTATAGTAGTAATTTTTGGTATTTCATTTTATTTTTAAAATTCCAGGCAAACAATCTTGTACTAAAATAGCGTATTTTCAAAAATTATTTTCTCTAAAATACATCTATTAAACAAAAATTTGCTACTGTAGGGATCTAGTTTATCTTTTGATCTTTCCGGTGATGTACAATTTATAACACTAAAGAGAAATTTTGTTGCAACTTTATTTCCATGTGCCTTTTTACTTCGGCTTTACGTGCACCTCCGAAATCTTAATAATCCGATAGTTGGAATATATAAGTCTCCACCCATCCTCTCAATCCGACCCCGCATTTATGCCTGTCAAATCTACAGAGAATGGACCCTTAACTGAATTAAACAAATATTATTTATTCAGTTAATATTATCATTCGTTCCAAATGACCTTAAAGTAACTATAATACCTACTTATATACTTAATACATATAGTTTATACATGCATCAAACGACTTGCAAGTGGTCTACAGGAAGTTCTTTAAATATCTGCTATTGTGTAAAAAAATATATGGTCGGTGTTCCATATCTTTTTTTTTTGTATTTTTGGAAGTTTCATTTTAAAGTCACGGATACTAGATTAGTAAAAAGTGGAATAGAACATTTTGATTTTAAGAATAGAGCATTATTCGTATACACACATTGCTTTGTAAAGAATAAACGGGTTAATAATTCAAATATAACGAATTTTCAAAACCAGTGGCGCACCCAGGAGGACAAGGGGACATGCGGCCCCCCCAAAGCTTAAAAAGATACTTGCCACCGTCGTAGTTTTATTTATCTCAAAAGACTGATTGGCAAGAACGACTTTCAAATGTCTCCAACATTAAACATTTATATACGAATACTGAAATAATATTTAATTTATATTTAAAATGTACAATCTTAAAATATTATAATGGAATACCTATATCACTAAATCTCCTTTGAAAAATGCTTCTTTATATTTAAAGATTTATGTACTTTGTATACTATACTACATATACAATATGGTAAAGTATACAACAATAATAATTTATCAAGTAGTTAACAATAATTAATTTGGCGGTCCCAGACTGCACTCCTATAATGTAAGCATATAGGCAAAAAACACTACGGACGATGCATTTTCTATCTCCTCTCCGGTTGTTGTCTAGGACGGGTGATTCACTGCTTGCTCTCTGATTTGCTGTTTATTATATGAATCCCCAATTATCCGAAACATTGGCCCCCAATTTTTTTTCTGGATACGCCACTGTTCAAAACTAATATAATGGGTGTTTCATTTGAAAAGATGTATCTAAAAAATGCTCGTTGACACATGTCACAATATGATATTCTTGAAAAACCAAATATTCTATAAAAAATTTTCAACATTTAGTCACATCCATAGAGCCATATTCATTGGTCAAATGGGTGCAAAACATGTTAATTAAGTGTAATACTCGTACTCTGACTTAATTTATTCGTTTATAAAACGTCTCAGCCAAAATGTTCATATTTCTTTTAAATTGGCGATGTTGAAGATGTTGTCTAAAACCAAAGTAGGTATATGAATTTAAAAAATCAAATTCCACATTCTTGTATCAAGTCAATATAAGATGCATGGAATAGACTTGTTTCGTCCTATCTTACTTTACTTATAACTTGAGCTTTTAAACATTATCTGTTGAGGACTACCAACAATTTCAAAATAAGATTTACCCAGTTCTTGCTGTAGGATATAAAGTACCCAGGAACAGTATACTTATATTTCCAAACAAATATCTTACTTGACAATTTATTCTTATTGTGCGGCAATCGGAAATTCAACTAAAACCAATGGAGTAACTGTAGCTGCATCAGCGCTACATTTAAGACAATATCAAAACCGTGTTAATTTTTATTCCATTTTCCTGCCTTTGTTATCCCGAAACATCGATTAAACTTGCAGCACGTGCATGAGAAACTTAAAGCCCCAAAGTTATCCTAAAAACATCAGGGGCGAGCTTAACAAAGCCACGGTTCAAAGACTCCCTCAATTATTAACAATTTGTGATCCACTCTTGTAATAGCGCGGTTAGCTGAGTGCACTCATCAAGTGTTCTTTGAACGGCAGACAAATGAACGCCGAGCGCTGCTGCTGCTGCTGCTCCGTGAACTATGGCATCGTTTAAATACAGATGGCAGTGAAGAGGTTTCGTTTTCGGTTTGTTAATTTCGTTATTCGTTTTCCTCATTATAAGGTAAACAGAAACGAGCAACTTGAAATGCATCCTTAAATGAGAAGGGATTGGTCCGGTGCTTGCAAATATAAAAAGTGTAGTAAAAGAAAACGTCTGCAAAATACAAATAAATAAAAGAATAACACTGTTACAGAAGAGAAAGGAACCGGATGACAATACAGAGCTATTCGGGAATAAGAACAAGAGCGAAATAAGTAGAAGAAACAGAGACAAAATGCTCCAAGCTTGATTTTTCGAACAGAGTAAAGCTATATAACTAGCGAAATATTTGATTGATCAGTGAATAAATAATACTTTTTACCTTTCATTGATGATTATAGTTTATTTGGATTAATTTATGTAGCAATATTTTTGAGTCTAGGTGGTATTTATTCTATTCTTTTAACTTATTTACAGCCACTTGTTTCTCTCACAGAAATAGAGGTTAATTTCTGTGGTTACTAATGTTACTTATATACCTTTTATAGCATTTTACTTATTGCCTTTATTTAATTATCTTCTTAGTGTCAACCAAGTAATTTATCCTTATAGCATTTGGGACAGAATTTTGCTGTGTGTGACTATATGCAGTGTATCCCAAAAGTAATTACCTAAGGCAAAGACGATAGCATTGAGAATTGAAGAAGGATTTGGGGCTTTACAATTAATGCCTAAAGGAACGTATGGTACAGACATACACAGTTAGTATGTAATATTATATTAGTAGTATTAGTTACAGACTTTTGTATAAGACTAAAAAACCACTGATGACATTTAGATAATTTATCAAATATTTATTTTATTGCGTATTATACAGTGGTTTGGGGCAAATTTTAGAAGTTTGCCTTGATACTGCACTTTGAATATTTAATTTGTATGCTTCTGGTTCCTTGTTTTTTGTTATTTTACAGGCGGTGTAATCCCAAAAGAAACTACAATGAATAATGAAAACACACGACAAATAAGTTACAAATAGGTTTGTATCAAGTATCCTAAAAATACAATGAATAATGATCTACTATACAGGGTGGCCCATTTGGACTTAGGACACCTCTGTAAAATGGATATTTTAAGTCCGATTTGATGATTTTTTTTTAGGTTGTTACTCATGGAAAATTGCATTTTGTGGCAAATAGACAGATTTCTTTATTTCATGGGTTACTTGATCTTCACAACGTATTTTGGGGCATAAATTAATTTAGTGAGAATTGTTATTAATATTCTGTACTTTAGGATGAAATTTGGTACAGAGCTATTTGAGGGGGCGCAGAATACAGTGGCGTACTTAGTTTTCGTCTAAAAAAATCGCTAATACGATTTCTCGAAATTTCGCCCCCAAAAAAATTGCAAAGTAGGCCTTGATTTGTGTAACAGAAATCTGTCTATTTGCCACAAAATGCAATTTTCCATGAGTAACAACCTAAAAAAAAAATCATCAAAATCGGACTTAAAATATTTATTTTACAGAGGTGTCCTAAGTCCAAATGGGCCACCCTGTATATAAAAAAATATTCTTGCATTAATTTCCACCTGTTAATTTATTTTATAAAACGTTATTGAATATAATTATAAAAATTAAATATCTGATATCCTTAAGTATCTAGTTAACATATTTTGTCTAGAAATTACAATTCAAACATGTGTAGGATGTTCTAAAACACACTATACAATATTAAATGATTTTAATTATTGTAGCTCATGTGGTTAATAAATCTCTGCGTTGGAAAGTCTTCATATTTTATTGCAATTTCCGCGTCATAACTGAAGACACCCTATATAGAACTATTATCGCATTCATAGGAGATTTGCTATTCAAATATGTAGCAGAATTTGAGCTAGTTTTATCTACCTCAATTGGACATGATATTGAATTTAAAAAAGATATAGAACTAAAAACTGGAAGATATGAAACAGGAAAAAAACTAGTAGATATGTAACAGAATCAACCATTTGTAAGTACCGTTCAAATATTGGAACTTTGTTGCTTTCATTATTCCCAGAAATGATAAATCTGTTCAACTGATGTAGCCGATATGACAAGATAGTGGGAAACTTGCGAAATTCGATATTTATTTGCTTTAGTTAGATATCAAAAACTGCAAGTTTCAAAACATTCTACTTCAAAGTGATATGTACTGCATTATAGAATATGCAGACATATAGGAATTATTTACCGTGCAGATAAGACTAGTGTGTATTTAATATGAAGTATAATCATTTTGATGATCTCTGCAATAGTTTACACCACACAACTAAGTACGGTTTTCCAACATACACAGTGTTTTCTAAGAACTTGATTCCTAAGTTAAGATTCCAAAGAATCATCAGCTAGATTTTCTTTCAATGTCATCTTGTCGCCTTCATATATGATCCACGCTACTAAAAAGCATGTTGAAACGAACGGATTTGTTTCAGACGCTGTCGCTTGATGAACGCTATATGCAAGGCGAATCCAAACACTATAATTCTCTGCTACTTCATACATTTCTATGGAATTATTTGATTTTTATCGCGACGCAAGACGCGACAGGTTTTCCTACCGCCATTTTCTTTTATAAATAGTCCTCTCCAGCATTTTAAGTTTTGTTGATGCTCAACGTCTTTGTCGTTGATAAAGTTGTAACTTAAGTATTTACATAAAATTATACAAAAGTTGTATGCAAAAACAGGAACTGTTTGTCTTTTGTCACTTCGTAGTCTCAAACTAATTTAAAATTTTTAGATAAGTTTTAGGTTTAAAGTAAAATTATTGACTTCTTCTTAAGATATGGCAGCGCTCCTGCCTCTTCTTCTTCTTCTTCTTCTTCATGTGGATCGATTTCTCTAAGCCCCAAAGGCCCCAGATTCCCAAAACACTGCGGCCACAGCTAGGAGTATTGAGCATCTCTCAGGTTTCCTATTCAGCGAGCATCTTTGTTCTTTGCATAAAGTCCAAAAGTTGAAATTTCACTCAGTTCACAAGGTTCCAAAAATGGACACAGGAGCGTTAACCCCATACGATCATAGCCCTCACATTCTTTTAGAATGTATAGTGCAGTCTCGTTTGCATCATCACAGATCCGGCATGCCGGGTTCTCTGCCAATCTTAAATTATAGAGATATTTTTTGAGATGGCAGTGCCCTATTACGAACCCTATCATGCTTTGTTCTTGTCTGAGAAGGATCTACCATCAGTGCCTTCATATGACTTTTTCCTGGTTTTAAGATCCAGTAATTTCTATGTTCTAGTTCCACCCATTTTTTCAGAGCCACGCTGTTCTGACAGAGCTAGGCGACTATAAGCGACTCCACAAGCTGGATTCGGTCCTATGAAAGCCATTTCAGATGGTTTTCCACCAAATTCATCTGCAAGTTCATATCACTCAATGCCTTTATGCCCTCCATGGTTCCCAACAATGTCTTACTGTACCGGCATTTGCAGTACTCAATGAATAAATTTACTTCTTCCATTTAAACATTGGCTATTGTTTGCATTGCTAATAGAGATATATAATTGATATATTTGTACATAGTGGGGTCTTGATACCCCATAATGGGTATACCTAAATGATATTTTATATTATGGGGTTGGTCACTCAGAGTTTAGAATATTGTTCCAGAATCCAGAGGTGGCAGGTTCGTTTTCAGGCCGATAGAAACAGTTTTATTTAAATTGCAAATCGTATATGAAAGGGTTATATGGTTATCCATGATACCCATGGGTTGGCAACCAACTTTATACATAAATCAAGATGCTGTGATTGGCGGAATGGTGTTAATGTGAGATATTTATATGAGTGGGTGCTTGAGAATGCCCTAACCCTAATAAAGGTTTCCAGGTTTCAGCCATCATTTCGGCCCTAAACAGCGATTGGAGTTTACCAACCTAACACATTTCTGGACGCTTATGCGGCCATCAGAATAATAATATGCTGTTCCCTCCTCCACACAAGTATCTGGTTTTTAGGCCTGTCTTTGTGATTAGCATAAGGGATAAAGTTATTATTACTATTTTTAATGAAGGGCATCAGAAAATACATATAGGCAGTCTCATAAAAAATATTTATACATCCAGGAATGTCGAAGATAAAAGATAAATTTGCAATGTGTCGCCTGTTTGACATTGACCTTGATAAAATCGTAAATGAAATAAAAATGTGAAAAGTGCAAACCGTTATCAAATGATAGTAGTGAGAGTCCAAATATATAATAGTAAGTAAATAAGATTAAGTATACCTGGCTTTAGTATTTACAATTATTATGTTCAATGAATTTTGTAAAAACGTATATTTGCAAATAACAGCGAACAGTTTGATACCTGTAACAGTTTGATATCTATAAGATAATAAAGAACTTTGCACACTTTACATGTAGTGTGAATACCAACTCTAGATTGAATACTAGAATTAATACCAACTCTCGATTTTTACATGGAATATTATTATAATATTTTTGAAATATGTCATTTTCTGAATATAACGATATAGTATAAGTAGCATTTCAACTGTCAAATTACTTTTTGGACTCTATTTTACTTCTGAATTTAGAGTGCCTTTACCATCCCCGACTACTTCTAATGGTCCATCCTGAGGGTTGGTATTACTTCCAATGAAACCGGAAGCGGAAAAAGGTAATTTTTATGTCAAAGAATAACCTCTAATGAGTAATTCCGCCATGCCAAATTTGGCGGATTTGGCAAAAATACAATCTAAAAAACTAAGGGGGAAATAGGGGTATATACCTTGAATCTGCGTCACACTATATAATTATTTTGAGGCTTACTGTATTTTAGTTCTAGTGCGTTGTTATATACCGGTCGAATACGCAATGTTTTCACTAGTAGAGTTTCTTGTGGCGTACCACAAGGTGAAAAAAAAATGGAACGAAATTTTTTATCTGTAGAAAATTTATATTAGAGTAAAATGATAGAAAGTTACACTGCAATGAAAATTGACTCTGAAACAATGACGTGGATTTCTATAGATTTTTATTTCACTTTTTGCTATCCCTGATTATAGATAGTAGAAAGAATATAAAAGATAGATAATAGAAAAATCTAAAGAGGGTACCTACTACTACTTAATCATGATCATAGTGAGAGGTAATTTTTTTCAATATATATATGATACATAATATCTACATGATGTCTCATATGTTCATGATGAAGTATAAAATAGAACTACCAAACGTACATTCTGTAAAACAGAACACCATACAAATAAAACCTTTTCGGCCTCAGTCGAAAAGGTTTTAGTTACTTATATGGTTTTTAAATATAGAGGCAGCATTCGTTGCGATTCCCTCGTTGAGATTACGGATGTTCCGATTAAAGAGGTTGCTAGGCTATTACTCTATGTAATAACAAGTACTTTTTTATATAATAGCTATCTAGTGGAGTTTTCTTCTAGGTCCAAAATGATGTGTACAAGAGAAAATAATAATTCGAATTTTAATAAATTCAGAACAGTACAGATATACAAAAAGTTATTTGGAGTTCGATTAGACAGAATGACGCCGATTTTGAACATTCTAAAGAATTATTTTTCTTAAAATAGAAATTAATCCCTTGTTCCTAATCCCTACACTTTACCTACAAGTATCTACACTTAAAATACCTACACTTTACTTAGATAATTTGCTAAATAAATAAACACCATTTTCTCTATTTTATCAATCAAGTATTTTATCAATGGTTAGCTGTATCGCTGACTTATAAATAGAATTAAAATTGCTCAAATTTATTATCTTATTATAGGAAATCGATTTATGATGACACTCTCTCTATCAATGAAAATATTTTACTAAAAGTAAATCTCAGACACTCCATGTTTCTCCAGAGTATATATGACCAAGTTATTTTTAGCAGGCTATATTGATATAAAAATTGTAAAATCTCTACAAATTTGGTAAAAAGCATGCTACAGAAAATTATACGAAAATAATTATATATAATTCAAACCAGCTCTTAAGAATTATACAGTGTGTGCAGCTAGCATGCGGAAGTCAAATCTCTCAGTTGCTTAAAAGTTGCACTAATTCTTTTTTGTGATGCTGCCAGACTTTCTGATTTCCATAAATATATTAAATATAATTTCATTTGTGTAGAATGTGCTATATTTGCCGGACAGATAGTAACGGCAATCTATATTTTTTATAATTTTTTCGAATTCTCTTCATTTTCGTGGGATTTTTATAACAATTCCCTATACCAGAACTTAATAACTTCCAAACTATAAGAATTGTTGTGGAAAATTATTTTTTTCACTATTATCTCTCTAGCTTCATATTTTTGACAAATAATGAAACGATTAGACGTAATTTTTACTGAGTAGCTAGTCGAACCATTGAACTTTTAGATTTAGATAATATACAATAATAGGTTTATAAATAATATATAAATTTTATATAGTGTCTTCATAATCCTGTGCCAAATTTCGTCAATGTAAAATGTGCTAATAAATCGACTTTTCAAATGGTAGCTGCCACTTTGTTATTTTATTTTTAATTATTATTACCAAAATTATTAAATAATAAATAGTTTATAATTATCAAACAAATTCACTTTTTTGAAAGATAGAATTAGTGGTCGGTTATAAAATTTTAACTAAAACTGTGAAAGTGATAGCTTTGAATTTTTGACAAGGGCTAGGTTAGGTTAGGTTAGGTTAGGTTCAAAAGTGAATGGGCCGAAAACCAGACCCTCCACCGCGACCATGTGGTCTATTGTGGCTCACACCTACTTATATTTCACCCAACAGGTCCAGCTTCTTAATGTAGCTGATTACCTTATTGGGTGAGAATTTATTCAGATCCTCTGGCAGAAGGTGTCCTTTGCCAAATAATGAGTATCTGATCCTTTCCCCAGAGGGGCAGGTGCACAATATGTGTTCTGCCGTTTCATCATCTTCTAAGCACAGGTGGCACTCAGCATCTTCTGCTAGGCCGAATTTGCACAGATGATATTTTAAACGGCAGTGACCCGTTTATAGGCCAATTAGAGTTCGTAGGTGAAACCTGCTTAACTCTAGAAGTTTTTTAGTTCTTGTTTTTAGGGTTTATTATAAACGCCTTCGAATGAACTAGTAGTTCCTGCCAGTATCGTGGTAGTTCCTGCCAGTACTGGAGGATTTGCCCCTCAGCCCAGGTCAAGAGAGTTGCTTTGGCAGTACTCGAGGATATGCCCAGTACCAGTTCTGGTCCGACAAATTCAGTGACACGGGCTAACAATGATTTTTTAATTACAATTTTCGATAAATACGCATTTTTAAGAAAAACTATTTCATTTAGCCATAGAGAAGGCAGATATTGGTTATTTTATTAAAATTGACAAAATCTGGCACAAAATTGTGAAGATCCTGTGTAAAATTTATATTTTATAAATGTTCAAAGATCCGACTAGCAACCCTGCAAATTATGTCTATATTCTTTAAAAATATGAAGCTAGAGAGGCAGTTAATAGTGAATCTTTTCCCCAAAACAATTAGAAAATCTAGGGAAATATTTAGTTTAGTTATAGGGAAGTGTGATGATAGTTCTACTAAAATTGATGAAAGACCTACTACAATGAATAACAAGTTTCGATAAAAGTTACTGCCTGTCTACAAAATACAGAACATCCTGTATAAATTAAATTATTTTAAATTTATGCAACTCGGGACATCTAGGAAAAAAACTGCGTAACTCTTTTGTAAACTTAGATATTGGATGTGTAACTTTTTTATAAACTGAGATAGTGGACGCGTGTCAGGTGGACACCCTGTACGAAGTATGGATAACACCTCTCACATATTCCGTCAATACAATGAGTAATCTATATAGAGATCTTTCCATTTTATCACCTACACTTTACATTCAAACTAATAGATTCAGGTCCGCAGTTAAGCTGTCTAGAATTATGGAAACAATTCTAAAATAAAATTCTTTATTCCTAAAATTGCAACTCAATTAATTCGGTGTCAGACATAGGGAGTATCGCGTACAGCAATATAAAGCCCATCAAATAATTCGGCGTCCTGTGTGAAACGACGAGAACTAAACTCGGCGCCGTAATGCCTCCGCCACGTGGCTCATTCTGAAAATTACCGCGGGGTCGTGCCTAAATTGGGTGCTGCCAGAATCATATCCTCCATGAAAAATTGTTTAGAACGTTGGGTTTCTTCGGTAAGTATGTGAACGGCTTCGGAAGCATGACCGTAAGTAAATAATCGTGTAGCGAAAGCTTGCTCTATAGAAAAAAATATCAAGGAGGAATCTAAAATACATAAAGTTAATTTAAAAATTTGCAATAAGAATGCTAGTTACAGTAAATTCAAGATGATTACAGCAAAATAACTTTGAATAAAGTTGACCACGCACTAAAACTTGACATTTATTATAAAACCTTATATGTATATCAATGGTAAGTACAATTTTTTAAATTTAATAAAGATATCTTCAATTGTGTTTATAAAATTTTGTCATATGTATCATCACGTAATATAAAAGTGAATTTAGGTGAATTATAATAGGTGTTTGATTCAGAACTGATAAAAGTAATCACTTGTATTATCACAAGTGCGACGGGGAAGCCGTCGTAGCCAAGGAAACGTGAACTATAAGTGCCACTACTATATTGAGTTATACAGTGTGGCCCATTAACAAACAGGACACCTTTCTAAAAATTTTTTGTAAGCGCGATTCCAATGAATTTTTTTGTATATATTAGCTTCCTAGATGTACTTATTGAACCTATTACGATGGTCCAGCTGCTAATTCTCAGCCTACTACGATTTTTTTTCCAATCAATTTTTTCGAAAATTATTTTTCGAATATTCGGCAATATTCGGTATAACCGGAAGTGTTACAAGGACGCCATTATTTTAAAGGCGGAGAGTATTTTTAAACTTGAGGAGAGTATACTCAAAACTCCAGTGTCCAAATTTTCACTCGTTAAACCTAAATAGTAGACTCGTTAAACCTAAATAGTAGACTTGTTAAACCTAAATAGTAGTCAGACATATTTTAATGGGTTGTCATCGTGAAACAGCCTGTATAAACGCAAATGTCAAATATTTTCCAACGTAATCCTTGAGAGTATAATTCTACGATAGATGGACCTAGAATAAAGATGGACCATTTATATATTTCCAAAACTAGTCACTACATTTATTGCATCGTGCGTTGGTGTCAGTCGATTAATAAAGCAAGTGGTAAAATAGCAAATGGTAAATGTGGCAAGTTGTCCAGACAAAGTTATTTTCTATTCAGTATACAATATATCCATTTTTTTACGTAGAGCATGTGATTATTCGCAGAAATGAATATCTATATCTATTATATTCTTGGTATAGCGAGTAATTGAAAAAGGCGGAATTACAAATTTTACTTTGTTTATAAAAAAAATCGCTTGATTTGGATAGTACTTATATCCCATACATTCGAATCAACCATATCATGAAAAATTGAACCAATATACAGGGTCGCGTAGATAAGGCTGAGAAGTGTGGGGTCTTTAAAACTATAAGAGATACAGATTCAGTTAAATTAAGGCCCAATTACTTCCTACTCATTAAAATATTAAGTATGACACACCGTTATGTTGGAAATTGAAAGTCCTTACAATGGTGATCATCACTTGATGGATAGTAACAACTAACCTCAGAAGAAATAAAAACGTTCAAAAAAAATTTCAGCACTAATCAAGATTAGTGTGATTTGCAAGCAGGAGGTAATTGAACCTTAGATTGTGCCACTCGTTTTCTATTTAAACGAATCTGTATCTCTTACAGTATCCGAGATCTCCATACTTCTCATCCTTGTCTTGAACACACTGTATATTATAAGATAAAGAGTATAGATACAGGTCTTATTTATGGTAACATAATATTAAATCATTCTATTAATTTACTCTATTTCATTTATAAATGCCAAAAAAATATCTTAGGATATTTAATAATTGGTGGAGGTGCGAGGAGGAGGGCGGTATTGTAGGAGAAGTTCAATTAAAAAGCCACCGAATCTATTACTAGTAATTGAAATAGGCGACATTGTATTCTAGCGTATTTTTATGTATTTTTCTATTTAAACAGTAGTGAGCATAGCATTTAATCTCAAGAAATAATTTGTCAAATTGAAAAATTCACTTCGAGCAGCAGTCAAGATTCCAACTCAATACGATCACATCGTGAAGTATTTCTAGGGAAGGGCGAAGGATAGCAGGCGAACAGACAAACAGGATAAGAGCCGCGCCGGAAATAGGACTGTCAGCAGTCCGGAAGAGGCGAGAACAGCCCCTTATGGTATGTCTGCCTTGAAGACACGCGTGCCAAGCTATCATTTATACAATAGGAAATCGCCAGATTACACGTAATTCTTCTTTATAATAAGAAGGCGGATCGCTACTCGTATTACACGAAAAGGTGTACGCAAGCAGATGTATAATAATTAAGAAACATTACAATCGAGCTTGCCGACAATTATTTCCTTATGATTGTAGAATGAACAGTTTTTATTTTATACCTCACATACATATACAATACATAATACATCGACACACCTTTTAAAACATAAAAGTGGCCTACTATAGTATAATACAGAGTATAATCAACATACTACTATGTGTAAAGAAAATCTTAACAAAGAATTAAATATATAAAAAACAAAGTGCTCTAAATAATGGTTACTACCAAATATTCTTGTAAAGAAAATTGTTCAAATCATTGAGACAATATATCCCATTCGTAGAAATTATAACATTTAAAAATATAAATTTAGCAGTTACATTTTAACACAAAACACTTACACTTACCAAAAACATTGTTAATATTGCTTATACCATTTTTGAGAAAGTAATAAAAACAATAACGATAAAACTAATAAAGAAAAACCTATCTAAAGGCTGTAAGCGTAGGCTGTAGGCTTGTAAAACGTGTCCTTATATATCAGTAAGTCCATAAAGTCCCGCATAAATGTATTATTTTGGAAAATGGTAAAGTTTTTGAAAAATCGCTCGGACCCGGATTCTTTTTACATTTATTTACATATATTACATTCTTTACAAGGCGACCTAATGAAGCAAGGTCCGATATAAACTTTAATATTTTAAATGGAACACCTAGTACTGTTTTACATATTTAGAAAGAACTATTTTTTACGAATACGGTCATATTAGGTTTTATGAGTCTATCTCTAATAATAAGGGATATACCTATGCCCAAAAAGTATGAAACCTCGTCTTTCAGAACTGATAACCAACAGCTATCAAAATTTACAGAAATATTGGATACACATTTGTTTCCATTTAATAAAATTATCGCGGATTTTTCTTTTTATTATTTTGTTCTTTATCCAAAGTTTTAACTGACTCCCACTATACCCTATGGCCATTTTCTCAAGCGCTTTGACAAATTTTTGACTTTTAAAATTCTCTTTCTTTAATATAATCTTTGCGTTCTCCGATCCGAACATGTAGAGGTCTTGATGTTTCACCCACATAATGTTTATTACACTTAAATAGTAGATATACTGTAAATGCAATATTTTGAATGTTGTAAATTATTTTATGGCCGAGCCTTTGATAAAATTGTCCGTAAAGTATTATGCGTTTGAAAAACCGTTCTAATTTCGAATATATTACCGTTTCTTCAAAATCTTTCAAATAGACCAGTATATATGGGATTTTTAAGGTATCCGAAATTTTACGTTGTTGTATTTGGTTGTTTTTCTTATTTTTAATGCTTTCAAATGTTCTATCAACAAAGCTTTCGGGATACTGATTATTAAGTAACACATTTTTAATAAATCCTAATTCGTTTGTTAAAATTACGTGTTTCGAAAATATTAATTTAGCCCTATCATATAAATACTTTATGGCCATATTATGATTTGAATTAAAATGTAAATATCTATTTGTATGAGTAGGTTTCCTAAAAACACTTGTTTCATATGTGTTACTGATCTTTTTAATTAAAATATCTAAGAAAATTAAAGTTTTATCTTTTTCTATTTCTATTGTACCTAAATTTAATTGATGGTTGTTTGCAACTCATATAGATCAAAAAATTATTTAATTCTTCAATGTTATAAGGCCAAACGCCAAACATATCATCTACATATCTGCACCAAATAATAGTTTTTTTAATTAAATTATTGATATATTTTTTTTCAAAATATTCCATAAATATATTACTTCGAATAGGAGATAATGAAGAACCCATAACCCATAGTTCTAAAGTATGTTACCAAAACTTTTTTTAATAGTAATGTATGTAAAACAGTTTAATCTTGTTGAATCTCCCATCTCATTTATATCATTACTTTCATAAGGACAACAGACTAAGTTATTTTTCAGATTTTTATTTCAATTAATCTTTTGGCAAACCTTAAAACTAGTAGAAAATCTTGTTGCCTGATAAAGTAATTCCAATGGAACCACGAAACGGAATGATACTACTATATTAGAATATACTATAATAAAGTTGTGGGTTTTAGATATTACCACTTTCATTGCTGGAACAAAAGACATTTTGAATTAAAAACTTGACGTTATACAATTTACGATTTTACTAATTGCTAATATTTTGAAAAAAACGTATCAGACTATACTTTTTCAAGGATACAATGCATATTCCAATTTCACAAATTTCCAATGTTACACTTTTATATTTTCAATAGATACCTACTCATCTCAGTACCGATTTAATACCTATTTTAGAATTATTGACAAAGATATGAAATTATTGCTTTTCTATTGTTTTATATACATTTATTACTATTATTACCCCTGATCCTGATCCTTAGAGGCAGAAACTGTTAGGAAATAGTTTTAATACAAAAATATGTATACATAAAAGTATTATTTAAACATAAGATTTTTCCTTAATTTCTTTCAACTTTACCGGAGATTTTCTATCATGGAATTTTGCAAGAAGGTATTAATATTGTTACTAATCCACTCTAAAAACTCCGCCCTGTAAATCACCGAATAAATATCTACGGGGAAACATTTATTGACGTTTCGTGATAGCAAGGAAGTGTCTGACGGCAGTGTAAAAGCTGATTAGCGGTGTGGAGGGTGCTTGTTTGGTAATTTAGATAGGATCGAAGTTGTCTGTGAAACGAACCCTAATTCAAACATACTCGTAACGGTGTTCCTCCTCGATCTACCGAAGAATTAATTTAACTTAACTTCCCATGTATATGCTTCGAGTTATATGACAGAGGCGTCTCATCATAGCGCAAAATAATCCTTGGGATTTATTGATTTATATGTTAATGCATAGAAATGATGCATACATGCATAGATAGAGAGCCGGATTCAGTGTTTAACGTCTCGATCGATCAACCCAGAAGTCGTGGGTTCGAGTCCCCATTCCACCAAACAATTTTTAATTAAATTGTTTACTCGTAGATCAAGGCTTGTTCGCAGGGTTGGGTTGGCAATCATCCTCGTGATAGCCTAGGATGAGAGTATGTCAACTTGGTGTTAATGTAAGAGATTAAAATCGGTTGATGTTTGACTGTCCCCCTAACTAATGAGGTTATCCAGGTTTTCCTCATTCCAGAACTGAATGGTGGTTAGGGCCTACCAACGTAAGTCGTTCCTGAGGCGCAAATGCGGCCCGCGAAATAATAATACGTTGCCCCTTTCCCACATAAGTCTCTGACTTTCGGGCTAATCCTTATGATTAGAATGAGGGGGTAGAGATATTATTATTATTATTATTATTATTATTATTATTATTATTATTATTATTATTATTATTATTATTATTATTATTATTATTATTATCATTATTATTATTAAATATATATTAATGTATAGAAATATATGTTAATACATATATTATTTATTTAGTTTTCAATAACGATATTAAAAATAGTAATTTATAGTTGCCCACTTGAGCTTATACCAAAACTTACACAGCTTATAATAATAT
The DNA here is from genome assembly GCA_963924545.1 of Pogonocherus hispidulus. Taxonomy (NCBI): domain Eukaryota; kingdom Metazoa; phylum Arthropoda; class Insecta; order Coleoptera; family Cerambycidae; genus Pogonocherus; species Pogonocherus hispidulus. Next base: position 40,345,590 of record OZ004698.1, on the reverse strand, counting down.
TGTCTACCACAATTCAAAACATTGCCTTATTCGCAGACCAAATGATTGATCTAATTAGAGTTTAATCGTATATTTAATATAAGAAATAACTTTTGAAACTATACTTTGAACTAAACTTCTGAACATAAAAATTGGATCATTCCTATGGATAATAATTAGGGTACTAACACTGACGTAATTTTCCACATAACACCAAAACACTATACTGCACTCGACCCGCGTTTCGTCGACCAAGTTGGCATCATCTGGAGATGATTAAAACTGTGGAAAACTACGTCAGTATTGTCTTCCCACCAAAGGTTCCACCCCCTTTTAAGACTTTTACTTTTCTAACTAAAATTTCTAATCGACAGTAAAGTAATGTAAATAAAATTATATACATTTTTTCTTATGTGTTCCAGTTTGTTCAAATACAGGAGATAATCAAACAAACAAAAAATTACATAATTCAAAATAAAAAAATTATAGGATGCCATATAGCACGCCTCTGGTATTGATTCGGCCTCGCATAAATTACCATGGAAATACCCCAGATACCCTTCATGTACCTTTGCGTCATGAGGAATATCGGCTAATTAAAAATTCATAATTCACGCCTATTGATAACCCAGCGATATTGAAGAGGGTCTATACTACAACATTTATTAAATATTATATTTGAGCCTCCATGTGAAGGTGAAGCGGTTTTGTTTCTTTGCCATCTGCTTTGTTTGGAGTAACTATATGTAAAGCTAAGAATAATAGCTATGAGAATGCCATCGATTATAATAATAATCATTCTCATGAAACTATAATGTGCTTTATAGAAATCAACAGTAAATGATACTGAGAGAAAAATGAGGTGACAATAGATTGAGGTTGATATCTTGCTCAACATCCTTGTTAGGTTAGTATTTTATTTAGGGAAATATTCCTGGAGATTATTCTAGAAGTAAACATCTTATTCCTTTTTAATAGAAGCCACTCACAAGGGGAGTGTTTAAATATTCAGTGTATACAAGATGGTTCACCCAAAATTCATCTATAAAATATTTAAAAAATATAAAGGCTGCCATGTTACAAACTCGCTTCTCACCAATGGGATCTCAGAAACTGTAAGATATGCGAAAAAAATTAAATGGAGGCAAAGTTGCGTAATCAAGAGACCGACATATATGCTCCAAAAAAATTAAGGCTAACTTGATTAGGTTTTGAAATATTTGAAATAAATCGAAATTTTGGAAATTCTTTTTATTTTTTGCAGCCTTATTCGAGCAAATATTGAAAAATGAAAAGCAACTTCTACCAGGAAACTTTCTGTCCTCTATAGATTTTTAGATTTTAAATGTGATGTTTCGTTTTTCCAAAACCATAATCAACATCATTTTTTTAAATACGGACCTGGAATTCTGAAACCATAATTTGCAAGTCTCCTTTACCCCTAACAACATACCACCACAGAGTAAATTATATTCGGACGTTTCGATAAAAAAATACATCTGCAATGTTTCCGTTCCGAATAATATAATTTTTATATCTATGTATGTAGCCACTTTTTAAAAAACTCACTCATCGTATGTACAAAATGTCACTGGATGTTTACCAAATCCAATTAGGTCCTTAAACTTTGATGTGATGCACTTTCTGCACCACTTAGTTTCCTCAAAATGGATTGGAATGGTGGGGTAGTCGAATGGCCTGGAAGAGCGCCCGATTTATTTATATTTGATTGTTTTGGATTTTTGTATACCTAACTAACACAAAATTAATTTTCTTTTGACCATGTAATGATACTATTGATGTTTTATTTGGAAAATACATTTTCTAACGCATTTCATAAATGTAAGGATCTAATTGAATTTGGTAACATCCGGTGACTTTTATGTGTTCGATGAATGAGCAAAAAGTGGCTATGTAGATGAAAAATTATATAATTCGAAAAGGAGATATTGAAGATGCATTGTTTTTATTCGAAACGTCCGAATATGACTTATCCTGGGTATTGTTATACTTACGCAAATTACGCCTTCAAAATTCCAGGCCTGTATTTAAAAGAAGTTAAGTCGATGATTGTTCTGGAATAACGAAACGTCATACTGAAAATCCTGGCCAATAGAGGACAGAAAGTTGCTTCGAGAAAGTGCTCTTTATTTTTCAATATCTGCGCAAATAAAACTACAAAAAAATCAAAACGAATTTCCAAAATTTTGGTTTTTTCAATTGTTTCAAAATCTGATCAAGTTGGCCTAGATTTTTTGAGGCATTATGCTGGTCCGGCGATTATACAACTTTGCCTCAATTTAAGCTCTTCGTATCTCTTACCGTTTCCGAGATCCCTTTGGTGACAAGCGAATTTGTAACTACCTGTAATAAGTAAAGAGCATTATATCATTATCACTGCATACATAGATGCAAACATACGACACACTGAGATCTAGGTGGTCAATTATATTTTCGGTTTAAATTTAAATGATATATTTTTATTGAATCATTTATAATTGATTGAATAAGGGTGACTGACGACACATTTTGAATTAAGAGATATACCCAAAGGATTGCAAAAGATGATACTGGTATTGTCAGATGAGTACTATTTTTTAACAGACTCTCGAAGATAATAGGCCGGCCCACTGTTTTGGGACATTTTCTTACTATATTAGAACATTACCTTTCTCGACATTATAGACCCGACATTATAAAAAAAATGAATAGTGTACAATTTTCCTTAAGTATATTTTTCTAACTTAGGCACAAGAAGACACATCATGTGATAGCAAAAACATTAATTTCTTAAACTGTAGTTCATCGAGAGTTAACACCCTCTACATTTTAATAATTTTATTTCAATTAAGGACGGGATTTGAAGGGATATTGTGATGTTCTTATCACCCAGCACCCCCTGGCGAGCCGACAAGAGCGCCACTTTACTCCCCGTGGCGGGTTGCAGAGTCCTGATAAAACATAAGCCCTCTTAAGTGTTTTAGTACAACAGATAGACACTTACAGCTTTTGTGGGCTATAAAGTTAATGTAACATTACGGCCGAATCATCAGGCAGATAGGGATACGGATAATAGACAGACTAACCATTACGTCTCACTTTCAGTGATGTGGTCGTTAGAAAATTATTGCTATTACGAGGAAATAGACAGTATAAAATTGCGTGGATATTTATTGCTAAATTTAGTTCCACCGTAAGGGGTGCAAATTTAATACAATATTGTGTGACTTATGTTCTACCACTCTACGTATTAAGTACGATATTGTAGGAATAAGTTATATGAAAACAGCCAATTGTGAATATCAAATATACGTTTGGATTGTTTACTTTGGCAGATAATTACTTGCTAATTAGTTTGGTTTTTCTTAGACTTGTGTAGCAGAAACTATTTAATAAATTTGATTCATCAGTTAAATCAAAATTATTTTTAAATGGATTTGATTGCATTGCCGTGGACTACGTAAAGTAGTCGTACGTACATACACACTGATAATATTAACATAGAAAATATAATATTAACATATTATACATGAATGTAATTGATTATATATCTAAGATAATTTAAAAAGAAGTAGTTACTCTTATATATAAATTATTTACTTACTTTGTACATGTAAATGGCTATAATTGATTTAGTCATAGTTTCTAGTAATGAAATATTTTCCACTAGTAGCAGATCAAATCTACATGGGGGCTATTAATATTGCAAACAATTGGCGAAACCGTCGGCTTATCCAAATATCTGAATACGATTCCTGAGCCTTTACAATGTGTAATCTAACTTTATGTATGTACCTACAATAAAGACATCAATCCCCGTCCTCGTGTATACATCTCTTTCTATTTTAACCGACTTCACACTACTATCTCTATCATTGTTTGTCACCAATGCGGCAGATGTCGCACAACCACAGTGGCGGAGAGATAGTGGTTAGACGTACTTCCTAAATAATGTCAAAAATATTTGAATGAGTGTACTTTACATACTTATCCAAGATGTTAAGACAATTATTTACTTCAAAATATTTAGTTTGGATTTGATAAAATTTTGAACTCTTCAACGAAGAATCAACGAGAACGTGTCAAGTATAAAAGAGTGCCCTTTACTACAACGGAAACAAAACATTGACAGTATCCTTAGCCTTAGATAATTAAAATGAGTGAAATAATAGTAAGGAATTCACGTAGGTACTTCTACTGCAACTTCTTTAGTCACAAATAGTTTCCTATAAATATTAATTTATATAAAGCAGTATTTAAAACAATATTGAAATATTTATTAGTTTGAATCGTGAGCACTAACAAAAGGAAAAAATCAACGTGAGTCTAGATTATAGAGACTAATATATAGAGATAAGAAAATATTTAATATTTAAGTAAATATTTTCTTATATTATTATATTAGCATTGGCCCTGCATTAATTATTGCAGGGCCAATGCTAATATTCATAAAAAAGAGACGAAGTAAATCGGCAAGTATAACCACTTACACAGAACAGAAATCATGTTTGAAGAACCCAGAAAGTTAATGGGGAATAAACATAGTGCACATTTTAAACAAACTGAAGTGCATATTTTATGTTAGTTAGTGCTCAACTAAACAAGAATTGCTTTATACGCTTTGGTATTAATAGCTCTTTATATACAGTGAGTCTATAAAGTAGCGCATAAATTCATTATTTTGAAAATGATAAAGTTTTTGAAATATATCTCGGACCCGTCGATTTTGTTTTCTTTTTACATATAAGGTTTTATGGTAATATACATATGGAATATGGTCATATATCCCAGGTTGTATGGGTCTATCTCTAATAATAATTAAGATATGCCCATAAAAAAGTATGTCATAAAAGCGATGTGTTGGAGGCTCAACCCAGAGGTCGGGGGTTCGAATCCCCATTCCACCAAACAATTTTTAATTCAATTGTTTACTTGTAGATCAAGCCTTGTTCGCAGAGATGGATTAACAACCATCCTGGTGATGGCCTAGGATGGGAAGAATGTCAACTTGGTGTTAATGTGAGAGATTAAAATCAGTTGATGTTTGACTATCCCCCTAACTAATGAGGTTTCCCTCATTCCAGCATTGAATGGTGCTTAGAGCCTACCAACGTAAGTCGTTCCTGTGGCGCAAACACGGGCGCGAAATAATAATATGCCGCCCCTCTCCCACACAAGTCTCAGACTTTCGAGGTAATCCTTGTGATTAAAATGAGGGGTAGAGATACTATTATTATTATTATTATTATTATTATTATTTTAAATCGTCGATCCTATAACTCTCAAATACACTTATTTTTTGACGAATACACCTACGCCACTGGGCATGTTATTCTCTCAAAATCCGTGAAGCAACATAGCGCGTGCGAGTTTAAACGGTATCTATTAGTGGGAAATTCAAAGGGACCAGTAGACCAGATACGCGGTCGTACGAACAGAATTAAAAAATTGTAATGATTCACATGGTGGATTGGGAAGATTATATGGCAAATTATGGGTGAATATTATTACATTAGTTATGAATTATTCGGAACGAGATTTATAGCATAATTTATTCTGTACAGTATGTTGGTTTACATCGTATCGGGGAATCGGATAAATCGTATGAATAAGTACACAACAACTTCTGTTCATTTATTATTATAGTTTTTGTTTCGCTCACTACAAACATGCAACTTGCCATCAAATTATACTACGCTGGTTCAACTTCTTAAAAAATATTACAGATGTTCAAAAAATATATTTTTACCATATACAGGGTGGGTCACGAAGAAAACCTAAGTATTAGGATTATCTCAAAAAGTAGTCAGAATCGAAATCTGAAAATTTGTATACAGGGTTTTATCAAAAATATCTATTTAATGAAAATATAGTGTCAACTTCCTCGCACTTCCTGTTATACCGGACGTCAACATCGACTTGCTTATTTTAAATGGAACACCCTATATGTCATTTCATTTCTGGATTCTAAAAATTCTAAACGCATTTCATGCAGGATGTCCTACACCTATCTTCAACTGTTTTTGAAATATTGGCAGGTGAATATTGAGATTTTGCAAATTTGACACCCTGTAAAATCTAAACGGTTTGAGATCAAGCAAAACGATTTGCACATTCCTATATCTTAACTTTTCATAAGCTATCGTCTAGAGCACTCATTTTAGATTTAACTAAGAGATTAAATGTAATTGAAAATTTTTAATTTCTGGCTACTATTTCAGATAATCCTAATAGGGCCTCTTCGTGACTCACCCGTATAGTCATACTATACATAGTAATATATTGACATAGAACATCACAAGCTTTAGTAGTTATTTTTAAATTATTTCAATGGCTATTAATTTCAAAATATATTATTAATATGTTCTTACCGTGTATCTTGCGTATTTGGAGAGTACCTACTAGGAATTTAAGGACAAATAGAAAGGTACTTAAAGCATCTGAGTTGATTGTTCAGTTTTGTACCTACTAGATATTACCATATTAATTTAAGTCAACTATAGATAAATAAACAGGTCCTTAAATACCTTATAATAAGACTGAAGAGGAAGCACAAATAACAGTTTTTATTTTAAATGAGAAAAAATTACATATGAGTCCCGAGTGCTGAGTCCTTAATTATTTAGGATTTCTGTTAGCAGAACTAATGAAAGAATATGCTTAAAATACAACAAAGATAGAAAATAGGGTATTGAAGAGAAGACACAGAAATAAAAGGCTACTTAAAGGTAAGAAAATAAGCACGGATACTAAAATGTTAATATATACTTAAGGTGTTTAACACCAAAAAAAGAGTAAAGAACTAAAATTCTATAAGTGAAGATTAGTCTAATTTAATGGATATTAGCCGAATAAAAAAATGAAAACGAAATAAGACTACGGATTAAAAGCGCAAAGAATAATGGGTATATAAAATGAAGATAAGAACACCCTGAACAAAATAATTACAAAATGGATTATTCAGCAGAAGAGACGAGACCAGATACTCAGATTTGGGAGTGTTAAGGGCTGATTCCAAATTTATAGACCGTAATAGAACTTAGGACTATTTTATTGTTTAAAATACATCGATCAGTTGCAACCTTACAGATGGACGAAATGGTCTATATTACCATTTGATTATGATGGTCGTGTAATATAAAAAATTAAAATGATAGAAATGCATTTTTCCAAATGTTTTTCAGTGTAAGGTAAATATTCTTATAAATAAGTTCTAAATTGTACTGAAAATAAAAACAGAATTTTATAATTTTATATACTTGTAAATAAGAGGAATTAATTATTTAATTGGTTCCGGGGGTTTGTTCCGGTAATCGGGCCGTCCATTTATGGGCTCCTTGACCCTATCCACCTACGAAAAAACGTTGTTAAGAGAGTTTCTAACATCTGAATCAGAAGATTTTTCTTTTGATTTTACGTTATTATGACAAAATTCATGGCAGAATCCATATAAACCTTATATCCTTGAACTCAGAATTGCTTAAAGTATCAAAATATGAAAAAATATATATCGTGTTTCATTAAAAAAATTGTTGAATAAAATGAAAACATTTATATATATTTAATCACTTCATTTTAATACATCATAATGATAGGTACTTCACAAAATAATAACATAAAATTATTAAAAATAATAAGTTTAATATAGTTACAATAATTATTCTCCTTATTTATATTGTAAAACAATTTTTATTATGATTGTTTAATGTATAAAAATAATTAAGTCTTGTCTTGGTTTTATGCTTGACTTTTATCTGGCCTTTTCTCTTAATATGTAATATTTGGGCCTTTCTGAATTAAAGAAACTATCTTTAACATTCCAAAGAAATACAGACTGTCGTAGTAAATATAGCCATTCTTTATAAATATGTACCACTTAATTTTTAGACATGGCCAGAAGCTAGAAATTCTAGAAATGACATTCGAATTCATAATTTAAGTTATTTTTACAGATTACAATCAATACAGATGCTATACTGCTCAACTTTATTCAAAGTATCTGCAGATTTCTCGTATTGGTATCAAGATCTGCTTCTCATTCAGGAAAATTCATGGTCCGTGTCAAGAGACTCGCCTCTACTTTAGTCGCAAACCACAACACCTTATTTAATCCAAAGTAGACTTTTTCGACAAATTTGCCGCCTTTTGCAAATCGCCGAAAGATTTATCCATCTTTAACGTAACTTGATACTCTTTGGTTGCAAACCGAAGCAACTGTAATAGGTGTTAAAAGTTGTAAAACACCGCTGCAGTGCCTTTCTCACTCCCATCAACACGTGGTGATATAAGGATTATCACGAATGTGTTAAATGGGAAATTTGAGATATTAGTTCGAGATCCCGGATCGTAAACTACGAATTTTATTTGGTCTTTTTTCGCTTTTGCCGAAATTGGTTGAGAGCTTCATGGTGTTTGAAAACTAATAAGGTCGGTTTATCTTAAGCGACTCATAAAATTCAATATAACAGGATTTAAGGAGTTAGTAGGGACATGGAAGATTTACTGAAAATTTAATAATGTATAAGTATTTTTAATTTTTTTGGGTTATATTTAACATTAAACTAATTTTAAAATGACGTTTTAATACCACACTAGAATGACGGGTGGATAAAGATATTGTAAATAGGTCATTTCTTTTATTTTTTGTATCCATTAAAGTTTGTAGTAATGAAAAATGCCAATCAGAATTAAGTGCCAAAGGAAAACGTTGTTATATTTAACAAACTAAATTGGTATTGTTTCTACACTTTCTGCTAATCGTTACGTTTATCTATTTTCCAAATTATATGTATGTACATACACTGTGTTTCACTTCTTACTTTCACACCCCTGTAAAATTTTACTGATCATCATGATTAGGATGTTCATGTTTTATGAATAGGTATGCTTAAGACATACTTCTGCAACCTAGGACGACGGCGAGGTTAACATTCCACGGCCTGCTATGATTTTTTTCGACACGATTTTTCGAGAAATCATAGTGAATTTTTTACGGAAAATCTGACAACATAGCATTATTCAGCGCCCTCTAAACCCAAATATACCGAGTTATATGAAATTCACAGATAGAATAACTTTCCTATGGAACTTTCAACTTTCTAAATTACGAAACCGTTATATTAGTTTAAACGTGCAAAAGGGTTTGGTAATAAATGAAAACTGTATAACTGAATGCAAAAGAAGGCATAATTTCAAGAATATTATGTCTTCTATCTGTCTGTCTGTCTATTGAAAAAAAATTAAAAGCTGTACTGAATTTTTGTATTTGTAATGTCAAAATTATCAAAAACAAATGCGAAAAATTCACATTTGATTTTAATAACTCAATGTTAAATAAAATTATCTCACGTAGGTAACAAAATTGTATCTCTTTCCATTAACATTCCTCTTTCATCATGTTTTATGTACTTTTGAATGTGTTTGTCTTCTGTTAATGACATGCAACTTTCATTCTTTTCCTGTTATTTTTTACATAATTGTTGAATTTTCGTTCCTCCCTTCCTGGAATATTTCTGCTGTACACTTTACGGTTTGGTAAACCCTACAAAAAGTGCATAAGACTTGATGGGGTATTAGTAGAAACAGATAAAATTTAGTTACCCGAGATAACTTTTATTTAAAAATGAATTATTAAAATGAAATGTTTGTTGAAACAGATAAAATTGATTTTTATTTATTATTTAAAGATATCAAAATATATCATTTTTTTAATCGAAACTTCAATTTACATTGTTTAACTGTTTCTAACCTTCGTTAGAATTATCGTTAATATTATTCGTTATAATTATTTTCGATATTCCAATTCGATAAACTTTTTATAGTTTTTCGCATTTGATTTTGATGAATCAATCTTTTTAACATGAAGAATATAGAAATTCAGCACAGTTTAAAATTTGTTGTATATTGTGATTGATATTATGTCTGCTCTTGCATTTCGTTATTCAGTTTCATTTATTTCCAAAGTTTTTTACATATTTCAACTAAAATACTCGTAGTAGGTACTTCGTAATTTTGCAAGTTGAAAGTTCTATACAAACGTTATTCTATCTAAGAATTTCACGCAACTAGAGATATTTGGGTTTTAGAGGGCGCTGAATAATGCTCTGTTGTCAGATTTTCTGTAAAAAATGGCTAATATTATTTCTCAAAAAATCGCGTCGAAAAAAAATCATAGCAGGCCATGGAATACCTATTCATAAAAAAATAAGCATCCTAATCGTGCTACTCAGTAAAATTTTATACGGGTGTGAAAGTGAGAAGTGAAACACACAGTATATCTAATATGTAAACATCTATTCTATCTCACATAATAAATTCACATAAATACAAGTAGTCTTCATATTGTAAAGAGAACCCTGTATTTCAGTCAACATTCTGGATACATAACAAATCCTCATTAGCACTAATAAAATATATTTTGTATCTAGTTACAATTTACAGATATATCGCCCCAACTGATGTCCCAACAATTTATCCAGCCCTGTATAGGGTTTTGGTACACCCTGTGCGAAACATTTGATATTAGACGAAAGCAGCTTCTGCCTTACCGTCAGCGGTAGCAGATATAAACATATATCACTCATCTTTTATTATCATGTTGAGCAAATCTGACTACACCCATGTAGGGGCAGGAAGATCCTTCCTATCTAACATCTCTATTCAGGTTCAGCACCTGGCAGCTTGGTACACAATGAACGCATGTTACCCGAACACGATGACTTTATACGCGTCAATGGGTCGCAATCCCATCATGGTATAAATTAACCGTGCGTGCCTAATAACGCGGCAGTTTAGCAGTTAATACAGCCAACGACGCCGAGCCATACAACGTCCACGGAGATTTTTTTAAATAAATCTAGAGGATGTCCTTTCGTAGAGGCAGAATAAACGAGAAATTACTGAAATTCGACCATTTTCCACTATAATAAATATTTTTTTAAATCAATGCCAAATACAGTGTGTCGCAAAATGATGGAATAAAATTTATATTTTTTTTTTATTAAAGAGATTTAAAAAAAACGTTGAACACGCAAACAGGTCAATTATTATAGGTATAGAAATATAGGGCGTCATATTTAAAAAAAAATGTGGATAATCTTATAGCTCCGTTAAAAAATCTCAAAAAACTACGAAACTTACAGAAAAGTGGCAATTTCTATATACTAACTGATCTGTTTCAGCGTTTTGTTCCATAATTTTGGGACACACTGTATATAGATGTAAGTGTAACTTGAGTTTTTAATTATTTCTGTGATCTAAGATCAAATCTAATATAGAGTTCCATATTATATAGACTTGTCATTTTTTGTTTTTTGTTAGTTGGTAAGTGACAATTATTATACCTTCCTTATTGTATTTGTGTTATTCGTAGCACAGCTTCTTGATTCATTAAAAATTCAAATAGGCATAGAAAATATGCCCATGATAGTAGCCAGAAAATGCAGTATTAATGCACACTTTTTAACTTGCTTTCGTTCAGACGTTCTAAATCTATATAAGGTTTTTCGTTAGTGAACTTTTTTGTCACTCTGAAATATCAGTATTCTAAATTCGTATTTTCTGAAAACTATTTCTTTTCAGTTCTTCACTGTTTACTTTTTTGGTAGAAGGGGAATCGCCACATCATTCATTGAGACCAATAATGAATGATGTGGCAACTCCTATGAAGATGCCGAAGTAATGCCAGTCGGGGCACATTCCTCGTGGAGTAGTTGTTTTCGGCATCTCATTCAAGTAAATAATAAGTAGGATTGTCTTCCTTAAAGGCAATAGAGGTCACTGCTGTAATGGCTGTAAAGCAGGTCGTTATCAGTCTGTCAAGTTGACAATAATTGTCAAACAGATAGTAGCAAAAACCCAAAGAGGGCACTACGATGTCTTTCTCACCACTACTAACATTTATTATATATTATACATACTTCCTCTTTCATAAAAAAGGAGTAGACAGTAAAAAATTTTAATTAAAATAGTGCTCCGTGAAACTTAATTTGAATGAAAATATCAAATTAATATTTAGAAATAAACAATAATTCCCTATTGTTGAATAGCGAAGTGTCTGAAGAAATCAACCAGAAAAGTTAGTTAATTATATTTTATAGAAATTAATTTAAACAGTTTAAATATTTCATTTCTGTTGAACCCTTAAGTCACTGATAAAATATAGTTAATTTATTAAACAAATGCAATTTTTATCAGTGACAGTATATATAACCGAAAGTGTAGCAATTTTACAAATATTTTCATTAAATAGAGGATAGCCCACTGTATTTATCATAAAAGTTTCAGAATAGATACGGAACTTCCTATATTTCTAATGAACGGTTTCAATCAATCACCCTGTATATAGAGCTCAGATATTTTCCGGTTCTAAGGAGACCCGTTGCTTTTCTGAGCTGTTGATTAGCCAAATTGAAACAATGTGATAGATTTTGTCAATTTTAGCTTGCCATTCTACATGAATAATTACGACAAATAGGTAGTTGTTATAAACTTCCCTACAAGTTCATTAATTTAGGAGATTTAAATTTTCCTGTACAATTTTATAACTAAAAAACAGGGTAAATTCCTTCAAAATAATATCAATTCTTGTAATCCAAAAGGGCAAATAGAAAATTAAAAGTAGATATATGATACCTTATTCACTAGAAAAGTTATCATTACAAAAACCATATTTAAAATTTTTTTCTGTCTTTCTCGCTCATCAGTTACTAAAATCAGGAAAACTGATCTTATATGAAACGAAGGAAACTTGATGAAGAAGGCACCTAAATCAAACAAAGCATACCTCTACTTTCATCACGGTAAGCGATTAAGACGAATTCATAGCTATTCGGAATTCAGATATCAGGCTCAGATATTTAATTATGACAAGTAATGGGTCGTATCTTCAGCTAATTTTAATTAGCAGTTAATTACTAGCAACAGCCTGTCACACTTTCTTGGTCCTCAGGCAGTAATTGAAGGCGTTCGCAGATTTGAATCTGCACGGCCTGTCTTGATTTTAGGGTCTCCCGCCTTCCATTGTCACAGTTATTCCCGAGTTATATCTTTAAGTGCGTCTTAAATTGTTGAGATTTTAATTTTGATCCCGTTGTTAACATTTTCAGATTTTAATTCCATTAAGTTATTAGGTCGGATCTCTCGTGAATACTCATTAGAGTAGCGCCCTTATATAAGGTCTATATAGGATGAAAGTAACAGAAAATGTACAGGGTGGACATGTAAAAACTGTAAGACACAATTAATTAAAAAACTTCCATTTTTAAAAACGGTCTGCCCATCTGTATTTTCAAATGTTTACAACCTTTCGAATATCAGGCAATAAATTTGCTAAACGGTTCAAACTATTAAAATAGTTTGGGTGTCTACTTGAATCAAACAATCTCAGTTAAGATGTAGTAAAAGAATATCTTCAACTCACTAAACTTTGCAAGAAACAAAATGGCTTTCGATTCAATGGTAATTTATTCGAATAACTTGAGGGTTCAGCAATGGGTAGGTTAGGTTAGGTTAGGTTCAAAAGTGAGTGGGCCGAAAACCAGACCCTCCACCGCGACCATGTGGTCTATTGTGGCTCACACCTACTTATATTTCACCCAACAGGTCCAGCTTCTTAATGTAGCTGATCACCTTATTGGGTGAGAGTTTGTTCAGATCCTCTGGCAGAAGTTGTCCTTTGCCAAATAATGAGTATCTGATCCTTTCCCCAGCAGGGCAGGTGCACAATATGTGTTCTGCCGTTTCATCATCTTCTAAGCATAGGCGGCACTCAGCATCTTCTGCTAGGCCGAATTTGCACAGATGATATTTTAAACGGCAGTGGCCCATATATAGGCCAATTAGAGTTCGTAGGTGAAACCTGCTTAACTCTAGAAGTTTTTTAGTTCTTGTTATTGAAGGGTTTATTATAAACGCCTTCGAATGAACTAATCGTGGTAGTTCCTGCCAGTACTGGAGGATTTGCTCCTCAGCCCGGGTCAAGAGCGTTGCTTTGGCAGTACTCGAGGATATGCCAAGCACCGGTTCTGGTCCGACAAATTCAGAAGCAGCACCCTCCCTAGCTAAAGAGTCGGCTGCCTCATTCCCTTCATGGCCAGAATGGCCTGGGACCCAGACCAGAGTTATTCTATTTTTTCTGCTCAATTGAGCAAGTGCCTGCTGGCAGCTCCATACCGTTTTTGAGTTGCAACGGTAGGAACCAAGAGCTTTAAGAGCTGCTTGGCTGTCTGAGAAGATTTTTATCGATTTGCGTGTAAGTTGCCTTTGTTCCAGCCTCTGTACACACAATTCGATGGCATAAATTTCTGCCTGAAATATAGTTGCATAACTGCCAAGGGATGAAGATATTTTCACCGTTGGGTTGCAACTATATACTCCGGCTCCAACTCCCATGGGTGTTTTGGATCCGTCTGTAAACCAACAACTATCTGCCCTTAATAGGTCAGCCTTATTCCGATCCCATTCATCTCTTCCTGGGAAGAGAATGTGAAAGGGCAGTTCAAGGTTGGTCTTTGCAGGCATGACATCTGAAATCATCTCCAGGATACTGTGACTTTCCATGTCATCCAGCAGCGCTCCATGGTGTCAGACTGCGGCATGTTAAAAGCTGCCTGCTTTAGTCTGTATGTTGCCCATCTGGCCTCTCTCTCCAAATATATATGAAGAGGAGGTAGGTCCAGTAGGATTTCCAGAGCTGCTGACGGTGTGGAGCTAATTGCTCCAGTTGTGGCCAAGCAGGCTTGTCTCTGTAAACCAGAGAGTTTGATTTTGGTCCTTTGTTGTAGTCCTTTGGACCACCAAACTATGGAGCCGTATGCGATCATGGGTCGTATGACCGTCACATACAGCCAATATATTTGTTTGGGTCCAGTGCCCTAAGATTTCCCACAAATTCTTCGACAGGTCCATAAGGACAGTCGTGCCTTGTGAATCATTTTTTCCAGATGGGAGTTCCAATTAAGCGACTTATCCAGTACTACACCCAGATACTTTGCTTTGCTTACCCAGCAATGGGTAACTAACTCTTTGTCTCCATTCATGGTCAATCTGTTCATGAACAGATTTGAAACGGAGGCAAAAGAAGAATTGGAGTATTTCCCCAGGGTTTGGTTTAGATATGTGAATGATATATTTGCAGTGTTTGATACAAGTCACTGAAATTGACAACTTTTTTTCTAAATTGAATAGTCGTTTCGCGTCAGTTAAATTTACATATGAAATTGAAAATTCTGGACAGCTACCATTCTTAGATGTATTAATAAAATTAGAAATAGCGAAAATAAGTTAGAATTTGACATATACAGAAGAGATACCCACACTTTAAGATATATCCATAAGGACTCTCACCATTGTTCTCAACAAAAAGTGGCTTATAATGAGTTTATTTAACTTCCCCCTAAATAAAGAGAAAAATAAAAAGCATTAACTAGGGATGTAGCTACGAGTAATGGATATTCTGTAAGTTTAATTTATACAATAATTAGGAAACGTAAATTTAAAGAAACACTTCGAAACTCCTCGGCTTTTCAAAATGAACGAAAAAATCCAAAATTCATATTTATTCCATACGATCCTCGTTTACACGTGGTTTTGGTAAGGTTTTTAAAGATATAGGTACTTATGTCAGTGGATTATTCATCGAGAAATAAACTACAACAACTTTTAGGCAATCCAAAAGACAAAATAGAAACAATGGAAATGTCGTGGATTTACGAAATTAGCTGTAAAGACTGCAATCAAAAGTATGTTGGACAAACTAGAAGGTTAATTCAAACTAGATTCAAGGAACATACGGCTCATCCTAAATATGGTATAATAGATAAATCAAGTGTCGCATAACAAGCGTTTGAGAACAACCTAGTTAACTTGTAAATAGGACATAGTGTTAGGAAATAGTGACATAGGTTTACTTTTAATCAATCATCTTCAGATGATGCCAACTTGGTTGGCGAAACGCGCGTCGGGTGCAGTATAGTGTTTTGGTGTTATGTGGAAAACTACTGCTGTTATGTGTCAGTGTTATTAAAATAGTATTGAAATCATTATCTTGCAAGAAGATATAGGTACTTTATATAACGACAGTTACAAGCCGAGTCAGTTTTATTAAATGTTTTAATCATGTTAGTAAACATAACTTTGAATAAGTATATAAGTATACAGTCTGTCCAGCCAGGAGCTTACACAATCCATATCTCAGAAACTACTGATACGTTTTTGTACGTGCAATAAATACAGGGTGTTCTCGGCAAGTAAAATATTTTGCCAATTCTCTAGTTTCCGAGTGTAACGGATATAAACAACCTGCTTAATTTAAATGTAATACTCTGTATATTTCTCCATATTTGGATTCTGTATTAAATTTTAGAGCCACTTTGTGTAATAAATCCAATTCCTAAAATGTATAGAGTTTTCGAGATAGGTATACATTTTTTTAACAAAAATTTGACGGATGCAGACTAGCAAAGAAAATTTATCTGTAAATAACCCGTCGACTAAATTAAAAATATTTTACTGTGGGCGTTATAAGGAAGGCAGTAGGTAATTAACGGCCAGTTAAAAAATATTCAGTTGTATACAGGGTGAGTAAAGTGGCAATGGAAATATTTAATCGAAAAGAATGAAATAGCTTCGATTTTTTAAAAGGAAACACCTAATTTTTGTTATTTTAATGAATTCTTCGCCCAAAATATGGGTACCTTGCATTCAATTCCCTATACCTAATCATAACGGTTTCTAAGTTATTTACAGATTTTAGTAAAAGTTTTGTCACGATTTAACAATAAGAGATATACCGGGTGCCAACGGATCTATTAGACAAGCCATAACTTCTAGAGTATTGGATGTATCAAAATGAGATTTGGTATAGGTAAATGGTAGAGGAAGAGGAAAGTTTTTGCATATTTTTCACGTTTAGGTTACTTCCGGTTTCACCGGAAATGGCTTCAATTTTGAATTTTTAAATGGAACACCCTGTATATTTTTACATATTTGAATTTCTGAGACAATTTTGGACTAGAAAATGACATTTTAAAAAGTTTTTTCGCCTACTTGATTTTTTTAGAGCTATTTTTAATATTGCATCTAGGTGGCCATGATTGAGCGCAAACTAATCTGAAGGCCTTAGACGATGTCAGAAAAATGTAATCGCAAAGTTTTAGTGATTAGTATGATAGATAGGAATGAGACAAGTTGGCAAAATTACTTTTTTATATCTAACTATTTTTTTTCAAATGGCAACACTTTTTAGACAAGCACTTTTCAAAAAGGGATTTTTTTTGCGAATCCAACGATACTAAATTCATTGTGATTGGATTAAAAATAAGCTCATAAAATACATTTACTTCAGTGACGTTTTTAATAAATTCGTATACGAGTATTATACTTTAAAAGTTTAATGTCATTTTCTAGTCCAAAATTGTCTCAGAAATTCAAATATGTAAAAATATACAGGGTGTTCCATTTAAAAATTCAAAATTTAAGCCATTTCCGGTGAAACCGGAAGTAACCTAAACGTGAAAAATATGCAAAAACTTTCCTCTTCCTCTACCATTTACCTATACCTAATCTCATTTTGATACATCCAATACTCTAAAAGTTATGGCTTGTCTAATAGATCCGTTGACACCCGGTATATTATACTAAATACAGATATTTCTTATTTTTGTTTCAAATTTTTGTGAATACATTGTCAAATTATTACAGATACTATAGTGTATCTCTTGCTTTCAATATACTTATCTCAATCAGATTTGTAAACATACAAACATTTGTAAACATACATATAAACAAATATCACTCAGTAACCCATATGCAGTTCTGAATGCAAAATTAACATGGTAGATACACGAAATATATGAAATTTCTGGTTAACAGATTTTATCAATGAAACTATTACCGGAAAGTAAATTTGAAATAAAAAATGGTGTAATATCTGTTTGAATTATCTTGAAAATAATTTATATGATAAATTATGTTTATCAAGTGGATTTATCTCAGTATTGATAAAGGACTAACATAATTCAGTGATTTCCTAATAAAGGAAAAATAAGATACAGCTACAATTTGAAAATTTTCAAATGTCTAGTCGTATTTATTCATCAGTTCTTTTAAGGATAACTATAATCAGTCATCTAAATCCAAAGTGAAAAATAAATCGGCCGTGAACTATTATGTTTACCAAGTATTTAACAAATATAGCATATAAGGGAGTTTTCTTTGAAAATAAAAAAAATATAGAAGTTTATATAAAGATATTCCGAAATCTGTAAACTTTTACAAATTCCAGAAATAATTGTTGTAATAAATTGAACACTATTGACTTCTTATTTATAGTTTATTGTTTTTTTGAGTCTTTATTTTTTTATACGGCCATCGGCATTTTCATTCGTTAATTTAAACGTCGGTTGAAGGGATTAATCTGCTGTAAATGATGTAAATCCTGAAATGGTTTATACAGTGACCGACAGAAATTTTGACACATACAGGGTGTCCCCGTTTTTTCGTTCATAACTTTGGCAAACGATAGAGCATGCAAAAATAATAGGGTTTTTCCTATAAAATTTTTTTCTAAGACGCTTCGTTGTCGTTATACGGGGCGTTCAATTTTTAAAAACAAATTTTATTTGCTTTAATATTTACTAAACCCATAAATATTTTTTGTTGAAACTTGGCACACACTAATCGTGATAAAAATCTAATATTTTGACGTAAAAAATATTTTTCGACTAAAGACAGTGCCGTAGTTATGGGGTTTTGTTAGCAATTAAACCCCCTAAACTTCTACGCCAATGACGAAAAATGATTTTTCGATACAGATATTAGTATTTTGATCCTTTGTCAAAAAAAAAAGTACTCTTGACAAAAATCGCTAGAAAGTCTTCTTTTTGAGATATTTGGATCATTTAACAATGGTTAGCTTATGAAATTATTTAAATCTTGGCTAAAAGTTAGTGTAAAATTCAGTAGGCATTGCAAGTTTCAATTTTTAACAATAGTATTGACATATGTCATGTTTAATCAGTTTGTTTAAATTAGTGTTGGATGTACCTAGTTTGAGTAATTGGTTGAAATTAGTTACAGTTATAGTTTAAATAAGTTAATAATGTCGTTTAGATTTACTAGTCAAGAATACACAAATATACATTTTGTTTATGGATTTTGTAACGGAAATTCCGTAGCTGCTGCAGCTGAATACCAAAGACGGTTTCCAAATACAAGACATCTATCCCCAGCAGTATTCAGAAGAGTTCATCAGCATCTTTCAGAAGATGGTCCTGCACGTAGGAGAAAACAAAATAGAAATAATAATGTTTTAGTTAGAGGTAGAACTAGACGTGTTCTTCGGTTATTTGAAGAAACAAGATCTATGAGTGTTCGAACAGCTACTCACATTCTTAATATACCTCGTGTTACAATTTGGAAAACTTAGCACAAAGATCGTCAAAGAGCTTTTCATCTACATCCCGTACAAGCTTTACATCCAGGAGATAACGAAAGGCGTTTAGAGTTTTCCAATTTTATTATTAATTCCCTGAATAACAACGAACACTTTCTCCGGCAAATGCTGTGGAGAGACGAATCCCATTTTACTCAACGGGGAGTTATAAATTTTCATAACTTACATTTATGGGCCCATGAAAACCCGCATGGTATAAGACCGAGAAATTTCCAAGAAGAATTCAGTGTCAATGTGTGGGTTGGAATTTTCAACAACAATATTTTTGGACCATACCTTTACCGGATGGACTTAATGCCGCTACATTTCTTCAATTTTTGGAAACAAATCATTTTAACATGTGGGAGGAAATACCACTCCCCGAGAGAAGAAATGCTTGGATGCAATTAGACGGTTGTCCTGCACATTATGGACGGCAAGTTCGGGAGAGGCTAGATACTGCCTACGGGGAAAGGTGGATTGGTCGAGGTGGTCCAGTTGCTTGGTCTGCTCGATCACCTGATCTCAATCCCCTAGATTTTTTGTTTAGGGCTTCTTAAAAAAAAGTATATGCGACCCCAGTTAACAATAGAGATTTAATAAATCGTATTCGAATGGCTTGTAATGAAATAAATAATGGCATGCTAATTCGTACAAGACGTTCATTAAGAAATCGATGTCATCTTTGCTTTCAAGAAGAAGGATATCATTTTGAGCATTTATTAGATTAAATCATTTGTAAATTATTATTGTTTTTGCCGTTTGTAATAATTATAATATTGTATTTGTAATATTATTTTTTCACATTAGGGTATACGCTGCGGGGGGAGGGGGTTGAAATGAGAATTTATTTCAACAAATTACACAAACTACAAGCAAACAAACTGATTAAACATGACATATGTCAATAGTGTTATACTGTTGTTAAAAATTTAAACTTGCAGTGCCTGCATAATTCTACAATAATAATTTTTAGCCAAGATTTAAATAATTTCATAAGATAACCGTTATTAAATGTTCCAAATATCTCAGAAAGGGGGCTTCCTAGCGAATTTTGTCAAGGGTACTTTTTTTAGGCAAAGCATCAAAATACTAACTTCTGTATCGAAAAATCATTTTTCGCCATTGGCGTAGAAGTTTAGGGGGTTTAAATGCTAACAAAACCCCATAACTACGGCACTGTCTTTAGTCGAAAAGTATTTTTTACGTCAAAATATTAGATTTTTATCACGATTAGTGTGTGCCAAGTTTCAACAAAAAATATTTATAGGTTCAGTAAATACTAAAGAAAATAAAATTTGTTTTTAAAAATTGAACGCCTCGTATAACGAGAACGAAGCGTCTTAGAAAAAAATGTTATAGGAAAAACCCTATTATTTTTGCATGCTCTATCTTTTGCCAAAGTTATGAACGAAAAAACGGGGACACCCTGTATATGAGAAACATTTATATACCTAGCATATGATACATCATTGCTCAAAAATGAGTCTAAGTTGATAATGGCTCTGAAGAGACGAAACGTTACTTTAAAAAACTGTTTACGCCATTCGATGGAGCGTATAAAAAGTTGCTATGACAAAGTTTATTTTTTAATTTCAATCTTGAAGGAGGTTGGAACCTTTGGTGTGAAGATATCACTGACGTAGTTTTCCACTATACTCCACTCGACGCGCGTTTCGCCAATCAAGTTGGCATCATCTGGAGATGATTAAAACTGGCAATCTGCAGATGATGCCAACTTGGTTGGCAAGACGCGCGTCGAGTGGAGTATAGTGTTTTGGTGTTATGTGGAAAACTACGTCAGTGATAATTTAATTTCAATAGCTCTTCAAACAAGGCTGAAATGATGCAAAAACGAATGGCCAAAATTTAAGTTTTTTCAAATATCTTGATTAGTTTTTGATCAAGTTAGCCTTGATTTTTTTCAGTCATATTATTGGTTCCCAAAATACGCAACTTTACCCTCATTTAACCTAGCCTCTATCTCTAACGGTTTTCACGATGCCAATTTATTGCATTCAATTTGAAACACACTGTATACAACACATCTTGTGAAAGTGAAAGACTATACAAAGTACTGAGCCATAATTTTTGGTGTTAGTTTACGCTGTTAGGTCTTTCCATCTCTTTATAAAGTTGCTTTTAACTAAAAGAAACTTAAAGTTAACAAGTGAATTTATCTGGCAGTTAAAAAATTGCGTCTTTCCAACACAATTTAACTGCTCTTTTGTAACAAGACTTTAATGATATTGGCAATACTGATTAAATAAGAAAGTGTATATAATAAAGTGAGACAGATGAAATGCGTCAATCATAATCAACAAAATATGTCAATTATGACAACATTACCTAGCTAAATATAACATACTGTGGCTATAACCAACTAAGTATAACTTTTTTTAAGTTCTAGTCATTTCTGGGATCTCTAGTTTAAATTTAATAAAGTGTAAAAATGTCTTCCCAGGATGATACACTAAAAAGACTTGAAACCAAATTGCCCAAGAATTTGAGGCCCTCACTAGTACAAATCGTAGCACTTCAGTCCTTATTTCAAAATATGATTCAATAAAACATGTTATAAAATCTAACAAATACGTAGATATCATTTCTTTTTTATTATTACCATGTTAGTGTGATGCCCTAAATGTTGCTCGATTTTTTCTAGAACATTTAACACCGTTATTTTTGATACACCAAATCTCTTCATAAATTTTCATCATCAGAGATGTTTAAATTGACGATGATGAAGATGAAGATGTTTATAGACATCCCAGATGTCTATATGAGGCCTTACTGTATATATTTTTCGTTCGCGATTTGCAATATTTACCATGTTTATAATTTCATGATCTAATAATATTTCTTCTTCAAAATCAATAATGTTTTCCATTATAAAAATATAAGTTCTGACGTTTTATTAATCAAATTGGTTACTAACGCTCAAATTTGTAAAATTTCTGAGGTTAGAAATCTCTTTGTAACTACTTATAGGCCGGTAAAAGTATAAGTAAAAGTGACCGTAAATTAAAGAGCAGATAGAGAACTTTAAAGACAGGATTTAATTTAAAACACAGTGAAAATACCCATTTTGTAGTTACAAGGAAAACATTTTAAATAGCACGTTTACTCCCTTACTACTGAAGTACCCCTGTAAATGCAAATAAGTGCATACTTATCTCTTATGCATATTCGCTGGCACCATAACTGCACTTTGAGTGGTATGATTCACGTTAACTTCCCAAATTCCAAACTTACTGCCTTCTATCTATGTCGTCGCATTAAGTGCACGGGGTACAACCCGGAGTCATATAACTCCGGATGGGGTACATCACGTGATCGCGTGTCGAAGCCTCGTTGTCGACTTGAAGAACTAATTACGAACTAAGTTCAATCTGGCTCGAAGCAATTTCTACTAATTTAATATCTATTCTGGCTGTAACCTGTTAATTTACTATCGAACATGTCTGTGTTGTATTATATCCACGACGAACAATTATGGACTTGACTCTAAAACTTTCTAATCTGAAAGAGACTTTTAGACGGTGCGTACAATAATTGAGTTTATTGGTCTCATTATTCATTGTAATTGGATTGTGCTAGGCCATATATAATAATATCTCTAATAAGATATTCAACAACATAAATGGACAGCATATGTAAGTTAAGAAATAGCTAAATTCAAGAACTTTTTTACCATTAATAGAGAAAAATCGGTGAGGAATTAGTCACCACTTTCATTTTAAAATATCAGTGCAATACGATAAGTCAGTAACAAGATGTGAAAAGATTTGTAGACCATCATCGAAGTGATTGGTTATTTTTTCTACTTATTTAGAAAAGTTATCTATGCTAATGTTTCATCGCGTTATTATGTTTAAGATATCATATTATTATTATTATTATTATTATTATTATTATTATTATTATTATTATTATTATTATATGCTGTATGATTGTCTCCTTTAATGCTTTCATAATTACATCTTCCACAAGCATTCCTAAACTAAAACATAAAACCCGGCTAAATTATAAGAACATAGGTGACGTAATTAGTCACAACATAAATTAAAGAAATAAGACAAATGGTAAAAGAGGACATTGAGAAGCCTCACAATAATTTATGGCGCATTTCTCGAATCTAATATAAATCGAGACCCCTCATCCTTCTGGCGTTACGTGAATAATAAAAGACATATCCATTTTAAATCCATGATGTTTGAAAATGAAATTGTCTCCGATTCGTAACTAATAAGTAATCTTTTCACTGACTTTTTTAAAAATCATACATTAAATCCGATTGTTTACATGATAATGATTGTTATGTGATAATCTGGAAAGGATTAATAATTACTTCCTAAATATTCGTACTTGTTCTGAAGCAGAATACACACTGCACTGAAAAAACTGAAACCTAAGTTAACAAGGACTTGATAACATTCCATCTTTTGTAATACGTGATTGTCCTGTGTTTGCTAAACCATTGATTATTTTCTTGAACTTGTCAGTGAAAACAGCAAAATTTCCATCAGTTTGGAAGCGTTCTAGAATTATACCGGTATAAAAAAAGTGGAAAAGTAGTGAGATCTCAAATTACCGACCTATAGTCATACCCAATAATCCTGCAAAGGTTTTTGAAATAGTATATATAACACATATTTTCACATGTTAAGCATTATATTACTAGTTTCCAACAAGGTACGGATAAGAGTTTCTACAAATTCTAATTTTATATCACTAACTATCTCTCTGAAGCAATTGATGAGGATCTGCAAACCGATCCCGTTTACACGGATTGCTCGAAAGCCTTCGACAGACTAGACCATAGTATTCTTTTACAAAAATTACGAACTTCTGGTGACACTCAAGGATCTAACTTTGGTCCACTGCTTTTCAATATATTTATAAACGATATTATGTTTTCTTTATGCTGATGATCTAAAATTTTTTTCTAAAATTGCTAACCATATGGACTGTTTACAGCAGAATTTAGACATTATTAGCAGTTGGTCTGAGAGAAACAAATTGTCCCTTAATGCTAATTAATTAGTGTAGTGTTCTCAATTTTACTTAATCAACATTTAATACACAATTATTATCATGATAATGTCACTTTTTTCCGTGCTGAAATGTTTGGATTTGGGCATATATTTTGGTAGTGAATTGTCTTTCATAACACACTTGAACCAAATCACTTCAAAAGCGTACAAAATGCTTGACTTTGTTATAAGGAATTCGGGAATGTTTAATAACGAAGCTTCTATAGTTGCTTTATTTTGCTTTTGCAAGATCGCGCAGTGTAGTTGAGTGTACCTTGTTACAAAAGCTGTTCGAAATAATCTTCCTCGACTTGTACACACTTTTGGGCACTAAACCGAATGTTCCTCCTGGTTGCTGATCTTGTAAACGCAAATTATTTTGTAAATTGGGGATTTTCAGCATTTTGCTGCAACAACCACTCAAAAAACCTAACTCGTAATTGATAATCCACTGGTAACAGTCCATTAACTCAGCATTACTGTACACATGAGCCATTTTGGAAATTTACAGAGAGTACGTACATAGACTGATGACTGAATAGACAGTAGAGATATTATCCCCACTCCAACTCTATTCGCCCAGGCGTTCTAGGTACAAAAACGTATTTACTTTTTTTACCACATTCTTAGGAATGTGGTATATCAGATTGTCGTTGAAGTACAGTTGCCCATCTACGTAGTCCTTTATAATGGTATAACTTTAAATATTTTTTACGGGAAATCCTAAGACTTTTATTATACATTTTTTTGGTGATATCGATTTCTTATTTAAGGATGCGCATATCCTCAAAGTTTTAGAGATAAGTTCTGAATGACCCTGTATAGTCTTCTCTAGATCCACATTGTCTTCTTTTATTATTGGATTACACATACATAAGTTATCTTAATCTCCATCGTATTTTATTATTGGATTACACATACATAAGTTATCTTAATCTTCATCATTTAATCATATGCTTTCAATACCATTTTTAAGATACGTTACTTCTTGTTACGTTACTTGTTGAATACACTTGTTATTCCATTTTTGGCTACAATAGATCATTTTAAACAAATAATTGAAATTGGAATAGAAAGAATAGCCAAACATCGGCCTTCCACCACATTTCTTAATTGATTGCTCCCTCAACATCATGAGAACAGCTACAAAAAACATTAGTACAATTATTCCATCCAGGTCCTGAATTATTGAAACCGTCCTACAATCATATTCAAACTTTGCACTGCTCGGTGGAAATTCAATTATCTTCGGCTGTATCTGAAGCCATAAATTAAG
Organism: Pogonocherus hispidulus; assembly: GCA_963924545.1. Classification (NCBI taxonomy): domain Eukaryota; kingdom Metazoa; phylum Arthropoda; class Insecta; order Coleoptera; family Cerambycidae; genus Pogonocherus; species Pogonocherus hispidulus. The sequence goes on along the minus strand of OZ004698.1, from coordinate 40,319,867 downwards.
CATTGCTCTAGCAGCCCAACTGATTACTCGACATGGTGTCGCGGAAGCCGTCCGTACAATCACTTGTTTCGCAGCAATTCCCTTGGGTTGTCACGGAAACCAAAACAATCGCGCCCCGTTGAGGGACATTTGTCTTAAAGTCTCTCTGTATCGGGAGAGACGTCTGAACAGAAAGAAGGCAATAAAACTCTTTATTCGGTAGTCATTCTTAAAGGCTTCAGGACTTTATGAAACACAAATTTTCCAAGAACATATTAGGAAAATGAAAACATTAAATTTCTAATAATAGATACGGTTTTCGTCTAATATGTTTTATAATTTTGATATGCAAATTATAGTCAGATATTTAAGCACCAACATGTTTATGTGACTTCTTTATCACTTAGAATAGAAGACAATAAAATAAAGTTTTTCAACTCATGAAAAATTATGTACTTAATTCCTCTAAAAAAGAAAATTCAATTGTAGCTATACTGTATGAATAGTGTTTTGTTGTATAAATGTATACATTTATTTTAAAATTATGTGATATCATCAGAGTTAATATAAGTTGCATATATATTTTATATATTTTTAATTGTAGTTTTCCAGATTTTTTAATGAGAACTCAGCAACCGAGCTTGTTTTAATTTAGGTATAATTTGATGATTATTATTACTTCATTTATTTGTTCATTTATGTATAAATAGGTAACAAGCTACATTCATTTGTTCGTCAATTCAACATCGTATATTACAGGTAGATAGACATATTCTGATATACAGGGTGTCTATTTAAAAACGAGCAATACTCTGTAAGTATGGACCTAAAAAAGATATAAAAAAATTCTCAAACCCGTTTCTAGGATATATGGGAGGAATCAGTATGACCACAAAATTGACCTTCACTAAGCAAACCCTGGGACTGTAGCTACCCCAACTATTTTTTTTTAAATAGCAACAACCCCTTTGTGATACCTCATTTGAAAGCTCTTGGAAATTGCTATTCAACAGTGCTAAAAAAATACTTCTTAATAGTTTAATTTTTGAGAAATAACACAAAATAAATTTTATAATTATTTATTCCAATTTCTCGTTATAAATATCAAATTAAACCATTTTGGTGTAAATAGGGTTGCAAAAACATTCGTAAAAACTGGAGAACAAAAAATAATTGTAACAAAAGTATAATAAACAAAAAAAGCATAAATAAACAAATTGTTCAACAATAATCAGAACACTAATTTTTAGGGAGTAATAATGGGAGTCATTTTGAGCATTTACTTTAAAGAGCTGTAAATTAAAGTGTTCTGATTACTGTTGAACAATTTGTGTTCTCCAGTTTTTTTGCGGATGTTTTTACAACCTTATTTGCACCAAAATGATTTAATTTTATATTTATAATGAAAAATTGGAATAAATAATTATAAAATTTATTTTGCGTATTTCTTAAAAATTAAACTATTACGAAGTATTTTGTTTAGTACCTACTGTTAAATAGCAATTTCCAAAAACTTTCTAATTGGGTATCACAAAGGGGGTGTTGCCATTTAAAAAAATTGAGTTGGTGTGGCTACAGCCCCAAGGGTTGTTTAGTGAAGGTCATTTTTGTGGCCATACTGATTACCGTAGAAACGGTTTTGAAAAATTTTTTATATCTTTTTTAGGTCCATACTTACAGAGTATTGCTCGTTTTTACAGGGTGTCGAAATAGACACCCTGTATACTGATAGTTGTTCCTTGTTAGATGCTGCATATGGCTAAATAAAAAAAGTATTGTTTTAGTTTGCCGAAAAAATAATTCTGCTAGAAAAATTACGTACAAAATACATATTTGCAAGAGTGTTCCAAGAACACAGCCATGTACACAATAAGCAGATTGCATTCGAACAAATTTGGACAATAACGTACCCCTCAGTAGATGTGTACACGCTAGGTTGAACATATTCAATAAGATGGTTAATAGCTGATCATCACATATGTTTTTGATTAATGATTTTCGCATATAGAAGGGGGATAGAGTAATAATAATGTTAACACTTTGTAACGACAACTCGCCTACAATTTTCACAGAAGATTTACTGAATTTGGACACAGGGATTTACGAATAATCGTGGACATTTGTGTTAATTTCCAAAAATATTATTGTTTTAATAATTAGTGATTGGTTATATTATTTTGAAAATATTTCTCTAGATAATATACCTACTTGAAAATATTTGATTTTTATCAAAATGATTCATTAAATTTATCGTATCTTTACCACTACTACTATAATTTAAAAAAATCATTGTTATGGTGAACAACAAATGAAGTTTTTTACAGAGATTTAGATCATTTCAATGGAGATTTGAAATTAATGGAAGAAACATTAATTCAAAAGATTTTTTCCATTTTAGTTATAGTCTGTAGTATGCATTAGAACTAATTATTACTAAGTACTACAACAGCATTAAGAGCAAATGGTTTTAGGTATTTTACAAGAGTTGTGTGCTTAAAAAGTGGATTAAAAATATTAACTTATTAGGAATATACCTGGTACCTACTGCTCGTAACAGATGTAGCTAGTCTAGTCAAGTTTTCATATTACTATTTTCCCAGAGGATAACGTTTGCCAGACGAAGCTAATTTGAAGAGAAATTAGGTAGGTACCTGTACTGAAATTGAAATTACTTTACAAATTAAACATTTCATTTCCATTGGTTCTTTTCTGTGTATCTACGTAATTTTCTTCAAAAAATATATAATTTTAACATGTTTAAATACCAGATTGCTTTATCATTCTAAAAGGAAGAACATAAGACAAACTATATCACTAGTTTACTGACTTAGTGATAGTGCCTCAAAACTTAAATCTCTAGACGCATAGAAAAGAATTTGCTAATTTAACAATTTTGATTTTTTGCGCAGTATCTACTCTTTTTGCTAATAAAATAGTATATTGTCTAAATGGTTTTAACTTTCCTTAAACAAATTTTATTATATATGTAGATGTATAAAATGTTATTACTTTATTTTTAATATGTTCTCAAACAGCAAAAATGATTTTCTCTAGAAGTGATAAAATATTTTATTGAACAAATTTAAATAGATCTATAGCACTGAGCTTTCCTGCAATAAACCATATCGTCATAAAATATTAAGCCTATTGACACAATAAAATGTTTTTTTCCAAAATCAAATTGGAGATTATAATAATATTTTCAATTAATATAATAGTTACTGTATTCATCTAATAAAGTATATAAAAAAATCTCGGTTTTATTTTAAAGAAAATCGGTTTCAGGTATTTATTGGTTTATAAAGGTAGTATAAGAAATAGTTTACTTGACCCTAATATAGTAGGAATAAAAATTTCGTTAATTTAAAATACCTATAAAAGAGTATTGAAAAGTTAAAAAAAGTTGCGTGAAGTTAAAGTTTACTTGCTAATAATGTCTGCAACATATTCGTGATCCGTTTTCATGATTCATAGTTTATTTTGGGATTACACCACCTGTAAAATAACAAAAATCAGAAAACAGAAGCATACAAATTAAATATTCAAAGGGCAGTTGCAGTATCAAGGCAAACTTTTAAAGTTTGCCCCGAAAAACTACTGTATAATATGCAATAAAATAATATTTGACAAATTATGTAACTATATTTCATGAGTGGTTTTTTAGTTTTATACAAAATTCTATAATATCACAAATCATATTTTGAATTAATTATATCGTAATAAAATAATTATTATAATAAAATTTAAAAGAAATTAAACACTTAACTAGCTTTTTCTTAAACGTTTCAGGTTTATCCTCAACTCATTGTCAGTAGAAGGTTTGTATGATAAAAATTTTTTGTCAGATAGACATTTTTAATTCAAAATGTCATCAGATGCACAGATCACTATGATATTATTAATTTTCCACCGGTAACATCCTTCTGAATCAGAGAAAGCTACGTTTGATCCATGAATATATTTGTAGTGGCTCGACGAGATACAGTTATTACCACCTAATAAAAGGATTTTCTTTTCATTTTCTTTTATGTGATTTTTCTTCTTTGTGTAAAATTTTAGCCTGTGTCCAATTAACCTGGTGACCGTTTCATCATTATTAATATTGATCAAAATTAAAAAAAATGTATTTACTAAATTCCTTGTGAATGTGGTAAATAGTATATTGGTGAAACATCTAGACCGCTACAAATAAGGGTCTGCGAAGAGAAAAAATTATAGGGATAACCAAGTTGATAGGTCTACATTAGTAAAACATGTATGGGATAACAGTTACCAGGTTCATTGAACACAGGCTAAAATTTTGCAAAAACAAGAAAAATCGGTTAAAAGAAAATTAAAAGAAAGTGCTTTCATTAAACTTAATGGTAACTGTATCTCATTAGAAACAATATTCATGGATCAAACGTGGCATCCTCTACTCCAGACCAGTGGAAACCAGTGGTAACCAGTGGAAAATCAATAATAATATCAAAGTGATCAGTGCATGTGATGACATTTTGAATTGAAAATGTCAATCTACCAAAAAATTTTGATCATATAAACCTTCTACTGACGACGAGTTGAGGATCAACTTGAAGCGATTACGAAAAAGGTAGTTAAGTCTTTCATTTCTTTCAAATTTTATTATAATAATTATTTTATTTAGATATAATTCAAAATATAATTTCTAATATTACAGAATTTTGTATACAACTAAAAAATCACTGATGAGATTTAGTTAATTTATCAAATATTTATTTTATTGCATATTATAGAGTGCTTTCTTGGGACAAACTTTAGAAGTTTGCCTTGATACTGCACTTTGAATATTTAATTTGTATGCCTTTTGGTTTCCTGCTTTTTGTTAATGTACAGGTGGTGTAGTCCTAAAACAAAACTAGGAATCAATTTGCTTGCTTATACATATTTGAGATTTTCCACGAAAAGCAGCGTGGAAAATCTCAATGTTACTTTCAAATGATTAATTTACTGAAATTGACTATATATATATTTTTGTTAATCCTATACAAGGTGCCCATTATCTATCTCCTTACATGGCTTTGTTGATAGTGGAGATAGAGGATTGTTTAAATTAGCAAAATTGGGCAGAATTACAAGAGGAATTCAGTGCCTCCTTCAAATTTAATTTAATTTTTAACTTTTCGAGATATTTTGGAAAAACTGAAAATCGTCAAAATTTTTAAACTCGAATATCTCGAAAACTATAAAAGATACAAATAATATAAAAATAATGTGTGATAGTGTTTTTTTACGTGGAATTCAGCGGTGATATTGAAAATTTCACGGGCATCTTAGTTTTTGAGAAAAAAAATAAAGTTATGTTTTTTTAAATGGCAACCATAGTTGGCTATGCTATCAATAAAAAGCTTATTTCTTTCTGATTTCAAAAATATAATATTTATACCTTTCCCCTTTCTTTTGTTTACTGTAATGAACAAATAATTTATTAACATAGTAAGCTATGAAAAACAAACGTAGATCAGTAAACAACAATAAAATGTAAATTTCAGATCACACTAAAGTCACATTATAAACGTCAAAATTAAACGTTCATCTTAAAATAGTTATTGTGAAATGTACACAAACGAAGAAAAATACGATTTATTAAATATTATATTAATAAATTAATAATAATAAATTAATAATAAAAATAAACTTTTTATTGATACCATAGCCAACTATGGTTGCCATTTAAAAAAACATAACTTTTTTTTTTCTGAAAAACTAAGATGCCCGTGAAATTTTCAATATCACCGCTCAATGCCACGCAAAAGACACTATCACACAGTATTTTTATTTTATTTGTATCTTTTATTGTTTTCGAGATATTCAAGTTTAAAAATTTTGGCGATTTCCAGTTTTTTCAAAATATCTCAAAAAGTTAAAAATTAAAATTAAATTTGAAGGAGGCACTGAATTCCTCTTGTAATTCTGCCCAATTTTGCTAATTTAACCAATTTTCTATCTGCACTATTATTAACAAAGCCATCTAAGGAGATAGATAATGGGCACCCTGTATAGTAGGTGGTTGAAAAAAATGGATTGGGAATTTTTTATACACGTTGTAACTACAACAGCATTTAATTATTAGAAAAGCAACAATTTTCAATTAATCCATAGTGGATTAAATACGTACACAAAATATATCATAAAATGCACCTCACAGAACAGAGCTTTGAACAAATATGCCACTTGCAATTTTAAACTTCCAGCCGATCCATTAGCACAGAGGAAAAATAATTTTTTTTAAACAAAATAATTGACTTCCTGAAAGCTGAAACGTGACAGGGATGCAATAATGTGCCAAGTAGTATTGTATTAGTGGTGGTATAAAGTTCAAAGCGTTGCGTTGCGGTCGAAATCCCCATGTCACAAACAGAGTCACCAAGCGTGGCCATACAAAGCAGAAAGTTAGCTGTGCATGCACATTCAACTGTCCCCATATTGACGGCAGACCAATGGTCACTTTATAAACTTTGAATTGACTGTCACACGGGAGGTTTATTCAAAACGTAGATATGCACTAAATTAGGTTTATCACTGGAACTGACGTTGCTGTTCAGACGCCGTTTTTCAAAAGTTTCAAGCCCAGCGCAGGGTAACTTGTAAATTGGGTTTGTTTTGTTGTAGCACCATGCATGTTGACGTTTTCATATTCGTTTGGCTGTGGAATTGTACGGTACACGGAGAAAAATGGTATCTTTGAAACAAAAAAAACCACTTCCAAGGAACAATATGTTTTTCACAACAAGAATTATTTCTTTGAGGAAATTAATAAGCTTTATTAAATAATAGTAGTTAAGTAGTCCTTTTAAAATCATGAAATTATTGTTTTTTTCAAAGTATCAGTCTCGTTGAATTTTCCTATATGCTGCATAAATATCTAGTTGACTTAGCTTTATAAATAATATTGGCATATTAATAAGCTCGCTTAATCCTTTAATAAAAAAATACGAAAAATGAAGCTCGGTATTTCTAATTTTGGGAAGTTTTTGTTTAATAACTAGAAGCTTTGGCTGTGAAAGTCATCACACTAAAATATTTAAGGTAATATTTCCAACTAACTTTTAGTTAGTTAATAGCAAAGCTATTACGAAGTATAGGACACCGTCGTAAATAAATTATTGGAAAATCCACTAAAATAAATCCAGTAAACACATTTTCATATTTATAAATACATTTGTAATAGCAGTTTCCATTAGTTCACAGTAGTAATAAATTAGTAGATTTATGATAACTTATATTGGGGATGTGCATGAGATTTTTAAGTGGCAAATTTTAAAAAATCAGAGATAAACTGAGGAGTGCATGGTGCGCAAAAAAATAATAATTATAATAATAAAATAATAATAATGTCGTGTCTTTGCGCATCACGCGCTGTAGACGGGTTAATGCCAAGTCTAACAAAATGTTAGTTTATGTTTATAAACGATCTTACTATATTGCAAGTATGAAGTATGACTACTTTTTGTGACTGGGTATATACGATTTCTTCCAGGCTATGCTGAGTGAGATGATTTATGAATTAGTAAGGAGTGATGTAATGAAAGGAACGATATGAACTTTGTTTTGATATTCCTATTTGTTTTTTTGTTTCCATATTCTTTCTTAATTAATATTAATATTTTTTTGTTAAAATCCAGTCGACTGGTTCCCTGGCTCCGATTCTCAGGGTCAGCCGCTGGTGGTGGTTATCAGTAGCTACTTCCCACATCCGTGGAATGAATAACTACTGAGTCCGGGAATCGTGTGCCCTGAATAGACGTAATGAGCCCAGAATTACCACCTTCTGCATTCTTCCGGCTAGAAGATCTGCCGAATTTTGACATGTCGGTATGATCTTCAGTTCCGAAAGCAGTGTATCTCTTGCTCTACCGAGGACTCACAAGTTTCACGGTAGTAGTAGTAGTGGTGTATGGGGCGGCAAAGACCTGGGAAGTAGGCCACAAGCGGGCCCTTTTTGCCTACCCCTGTCGTCCCCTACCTAACTCCGTCACCTCATCGAACCTTCACGACCTTCTAATGTAGGTCAGAATATCGGTCTATTCAAGGGAACTGACCTCTTCCCCTTGCAGCTCCCCGCCCCCCCCCCCAGACGTCGTGCCTTAGTCTGCCAAAAGCCACACATTCTGCCAAGAAGTGGAAAGACGTTTCGTCACCCTCCCCGCACTTTGGGCAGATAGGGTCTCCCTCAACACCCATCAATGATACCTAAATGTCTTCTAAGCCTGCAGTGACCTGTTAAAACTCCCACCAACTGGTTTAGAACCTTCGACTTAACAGCCAGGCCGTCTTGGTCTTGCTTGGCTCCACTATACAGTTGCGAGCTTGTCTACAACTTCCACTCCTTCTCCAGTTTTTACTTAGTGCTTCATGAGCCCAATCATTAAAAGCCATGTTGACCTGCTTTCGTGTAATGCCTAAAATCGGTTCAGGTCCTTGGTTGGGGCCCTGAGATCCGATTCGAGCCAGTTCATCGGCCCTTTCGTTCCCTGGGATTCCACTATGACCTGGTACCCATACCAATTTAACCTCTTTTCCTCTGGCCAGCTCCTCCAGGGTATCTCCGCACTCTTGGACAAGAGCGGATCTTGTCCTTGGAGATGCTAAAGCCTTTAAGGCCGCCTGACTGTCGGAGCAGAAATAAATATTTTGCTCACTGTATGTGCTAAATGTAGTCTGCAGAGTGCGAAGAGAAAGTGTCAATATTTCATTCGTTTATCAAAATATATTATTATATATTTATTGCAGCAATATTTAATTACAAAACAAACGTGAACAACAATAATCTTACATTTTTTTCTATATAAATTAAAATATCAAGGAATAGGGTGTTCTCACATATTTTTTTTAATACCAAAACATTGAGTTTTCCTTCCCTATTATACATATATCTAATTAAAAAAAATTACAAACACTTGCATATCCGAAAAAAAGTGAGTTGAAATTTAAATTCGGCATTTGGCGCGCAAACGCGTCTACTATGGCAGACATATTTGTGACGTCATCAGGCATATAAACAAACAGTTTGACAGGAAGCTATCAACATCAGTCATTATATTTCCATTATAATAAAGATCAGCGTGTATGGTAACAAGTTTTTTAAAGTTATTTTATGAAGTACTAGTTATATTATATGTTTTAAATATATATAAAAAATTCCAGTTCAAAATATATAATAAACAAACACCAAACGGCGGCCATTTATATGCTTAATGATGTCACTTGTGTTTTGGTTCCCGTTTAAAATAGATCCTTTTTTAAATTTTCTAACTTCGATTTTATTCTGAAAAATGCAAAATTTGCATTTTTAACACATTACAACTTCTTTGTGGATGTATTACTAAGCATGTATAGGTTTATAACTTGATTCGTCACATACGGAAAACACTCTATTGAATATATATCTAATTTTGTATAAAAATTAACTCGTTAAATTTTATGTATATTATTTAGTTTTGCCTAGACTCAAGTCTTTATTATCTTGTAAAGAAAATTAATACACCACTCCTATAGCGTCGGCGAAAACCTTCAACTTCGATGTACTCGTAGCTTAGTAACACCATGTCAATCAATTAATTCTATCAAACAGTGACAACATGCTAATTAACCTGTTGGTAAATTAACTTTGATCTTGTATGGCTTCATTAACTTCAACCAAAGTTCTGAAAAATGTAGTTTGATATTTGATAGTCTTGTTCGTATATAGATATAGATTATAGGTAACCTATATCTAAGAAAAAAGGTAAACGTATAACTTGTTTAATTGAATGAATACAGTTTTATGTTTCTTATAGCTTGATTACAAATACAAGCACAAATACAAAAATTACTCAAAATCCAATTACGCTATAAAATAATTTAAATAATAAAATGTCATTTGGAAGTCTCTTTTATTTGAAATTCAAGAGTTTTATGTCGAATCATTATTAAATACTATGGTCTATAGTACATTAAAAAAAGCTATTGATAGATTTTGTCGAGAAATGACAAAAGAATATCAAATATATTTATATGGTTAAAAAGAGAATTGAAAGACCTTTCATATAAGGGGTCACTTGATCCCTATTCCCTATTTAAAACTTTGACATTTGTGCTGAGGATGGAGAAAGTACATGTTGCCATGTCAAATTTGGTAGCAAAATATGTCCCCCTCCAAGTAAAAATCGACCTGTCTCGGGATTTCTCTGGAAATAAAACAGTAAAGGAGTTATTCAGGGTGGCTCGTTTTCATAGAAATGCTCTGTATACCTCCATTGTGGGTAGATTTATAAATGGTTAGATAGATATATTTTTATAATTTCTAAATACAAGGTAGGTAAAATAAATCGTATTTTTAACGATGCTTGCCTTTTTCCCTGCCTCAAAAAGGTATAATTTTTAAAGTTACTCTACCCTCATCATATTTTGATGAATAACGGACAACGTGTTTAAAAAATATTTTTGGGATATAAAATGTGTTAAACATTATATCTTTTCAAACACATATGTATACCACAAAAGACAATGTATACTTCCAAAATCACTATTTTCTCTCGCTGGTCGATATTTTAAAGATTCTAGTGCTAGTAGTAATAGGATTCAAAGTGTTTTTTTAAGTAAATAACTTTAACGTTATAAGTATAATATATAATATATAGTAAAATTTATAAGTACTACCACATATGTACTACAGAGGAAGGATACTAATATTGATTATATCATATTCTTCCGTAGATTAGCTAAAAATACTGAGTATAACGATTAAGTTTTTCCGTAACTCCCAGTTACTTTGAACGTTGTCCTTATATTTCGAGATATGGAGCTTATATTAATTTTCCAATAAATTCCGTTATAGTTTACTAGAAATAAATATAAAAATGTATTTGATGGAACATGTGTTTATTAAAATACAATAATTGTTTTCCAATAATAACTAGCCAAGTTATCATAACACCTACACAATCCATAAAATAAATTGTGTTTGTTAATAATAAATTATCTGAGACAATACCTACGTGTTTGAAATATTAGTGCGAAAAGATAACCCCTATCTACTGTTATGACTTCTGCTAAAATTTGCGATTCGATTACCTACTTCCAATGTAGCAATTTTTATCATATCATATCCATGTGTCCAATTTGTTGTTCAAGCAGTATTGGAAAAAATGTCAGTACATTAATTTTTAAACAAGTTTCACATTATCGAGCATGTTTGCCAGCTAAATTGCCTCATCCATATTGAATTACGGGACAGCTTATTTATTTTCGAGCGAGTTTATCAAAGGCTAGTTGAAAATTTCACGTACCTACTGTTTATATTACAATTTAATGTAACTTCGTAGGTGCATGTTATTGTACATAGATTACAATAGAGTAACAATAAATAGTTTTGCTCCCATTTTATCGTTTCTCTTATGGACTGCCCCTATCGGTCAGTCAAAAAATATGTACAAAAAGTTTCATTATAATTTAATTTTCAAATTACTGATTATCGACCTTACATAATGTTGTTTATAAGTTGTCTTGTGGTACTTGTCCCAAGGTATATGTTGGTCAAACCGGACGAAATTGTAAAAAAGCTTGGATGAACATAAAAAATGTTTTTAAAATATGAAGACTTGTTGTACGTATGCCAATCATCTATTTGAAGAAAATTACAGATTCAACGATAACTTTGATGTGCTCCACACAGCATCCAAAGGAAGAAAACTTAAGTTATTAGAAAGTTTGGAAATTAATAGATATAAAAATTTAATAATAACTAAATGATCAAACTGACGTGAATAATTTTTCCTTACCAAACTTGTTTTAACAAAATTTTTTTGCACATTTCAATATGTAGTTCAATTAATATGTAAATAGTTAAGGATTTCCAATTGTAAATAGGTTTATATTTCCTTAGAATTGACTTATCTATTCTTGACTTAATTATATTATTATAAGGGCCACTCTTCACTTATTCTAAATAGTCTAGTATTTACATCTGATGAAGCTAAAGTTTAGCGAAACAATTGTTATGTTTATTATACCTATAAAGTTTTTGTGAAAATTTATTAAAACATTAGTCTTATTCAACATACAGTATCTAATTTTCAGTAAACGTTATGTATGCATTTATCTTGAAATTGAAAAGTGCATCTTTTCATTTTCAAGTCCTATTTTGAATGTAGAGTCCTATTTAGAATAGGTTCTTGGGGTCAAATAATGACAGGTCTGGATGATTATAGGTTCACAAAGGAATGGAGGTACAGAGTGTTAAACTTTAGCTTCTTTTTAGGTCTTTAAGGTTGCCAGAAAAAATAGGATTTTTTTAATTTACAACGTCCTAAACTAAGTGAAATAGTGACTTTTTCATAATATCTTTCTGAAGTTGATATATGAAGTAAACGATATAGCAGATTTTTCTGTATAACTCAAATTGTAATTCACTAGATAATCAGTATTCCGCTGTAACTAGTAAAAAATTACAATATTAACAAAAAATTCTGAAGAACCACTTTCAGAAATCCCATCAAAAATTAACGTAGCAAGTATAGATATGCACAAATTTGTTCTATGAAGGTTCGGCAGAAAGGGAACTTGAAAATGATACACCATGTACAATGTATTTTAGCATATATGCTAAAATACAATGTGCTTACAAAATATGTGCTTATTGGTACTATTTTTTTAGTCTAATACTTAGATATTGCGTAGATGGAGAGCATACTAAGTTTTACATTGATATTTATCTCATTTTTTTCTAGAGATATGAGCTTAAAAACTTCTGATTGAAAACTGAAAAATTTTAATTGAACATTATGTACCGTAATGAAGAATTTTTTCCACAAATCCATAGAACCCGTCGATACATCTTCAACAGCCATTTTCAATATCATTTAATCTCAGGAATCTGCTCTTCATAAATTTTAAAAATTGAAATAAAAAGTATTTTTACTGATTAAGTTAGCGCAGTGGTCAATAACTCCAGTCAAGTAGATGTTACATGAATATATAGATTTAGCGAAGGCGTTCGACAGGTTGAATCATAATATTTTGTTGAAATATTTATCTAAATTTGGATTCTCTAGCAATTTATTGCATTTCATGAAGTCTTACTTTAGGGATAGACTTTAGCAAACAAAATTTATGCACACCCTGTCAAGACCTTTTGCTGCAGGGTCCAGTGTTCCACAAGGCATCAACTTAGGGCCATTGTTTTTTCTACTAAATGACATTCCCGAGCATTTCGTATACACCAAGTGCCCGGATGATGTAAAGCTTTATACGCAGAAATAATTAATGGTAATGGTGTGTTATTGTTACAACAATTGGCAAAATAGACAACTGGAGCGTTGATAAAGAAATATCGTTAATTATAGATGCTCATCAATGCCATACTCAGCGAATATGAATAATAAGAATAATAATTACCTGCTACAGATATTAATAATGCCCCTCTTCAACGATTATTCAAACAAACTGATCTTGGTGTCTTGTTTTATAATAATCTGAATAAATAAATAAATAAATAAATTAATAAATAAATAAATGAATGAATGAATGAATGAATGAATGAATGAATGAATGAATGGATGAATGAATGAATATTATACAAAAACTGATGTGTATTATCAAAATTTGTTTTACAAAATCAAATATTTAAGTTTTGTATAGGTTGCAATATCAGGAATACCTAATACAGGAATCTGATTATAGACATAAACTTGATCAATAACAAAAAAAAATTAAATATCAAATTACGACCCCAAGCTGGGTAAAAACTACTAACAAAATGCCGTTGCCTATATACTTATTACAAGGAAATCATGCCATATTAAATCCTATAATTATTGTTTCATTGATTTTAATTAAGGCACCATTATTAACGTTATATTTTACAACCAAAAAAATATTTTTCTGCTGATTATAATTAACTGTATTAACTGTTATGATTTTAAGAAGTCGTCCTACCAAGAAAAACGTATTTATACCGTACCGCAGAGTGGAAGTTTCCAATTTCCAGAGCGAAGCAAGAGCAGAGGAGGATAGAAAACAATCGACAGCGTGAAATGCGATCGATCGGCCGATGTTATTTCAGTCTAGAGGTCAGTGAATTTACAGGAGGCGATGCGTATTCGCGATCGCGTCTGCCTTGAGACGAAGCCAGCTTTTTAAACCGTGTCGACTGTCGACCGTTTTTGCTTGTTGAGTCTGTACATGAATATAATTTACCTCCCACAAGAGGTAAATATATCCGTGCTTCCATCACAGGTCATCATTCTCACCTTACATGGCAGTGTGTTGTTTGTAGAATTCTTTTGTTTCTGTTTCCTTTTGTTTTTTTAAATAATATGCAGTAGACACATATGACTATGTAGAATATGTGGAGACACAAAACGTGCCAAATGATACTTAAGAGAGAGGGAAAATGAAAATGCAAATAATATGTTCATTTCAAATTTTAGTGAGATTAGATTTAGCAATCAGTACTGTTTCTTATTTGTGTTACTACGTAAGGTAAGTACTTACAGGTTCATCAAGCGGTAAAGTTGAACTGCAACTTTGTTGCCTTTGAAGATATCGGAAACGTAAACGTGTTATTGGCTAATTTATAACAAGAATTATTTTCTTAATGACGATAGAGCATCGCACTTTTAAGATATACTTAGTTGTTCATTTCGTTTTTTAAATGGAACACAAACAAAATATATTATCATATATTTGAAAAGCTCATCCGTTCAGGAATTTATGGATTTTATGGGTTTATCTCAAATAGTAAGAAATATACCTAGAGTTAAAAAATATACAAAAAACCTGTTGTGATAAAATGAGACCATCAATAGGTACCACGTTCATTAATATGCTTCTGAAGCTATAAGCTCCTTCTTTAAAGCATGGTTCTTATGACACATTTGCTTTTGGACATATCTTCCTTATTATTAGAGATAATATAACTTTATAACAAATCCTATATAAATATAAGTATTCCTGGTTTCTCAAATAAGAGACTGCGTTAAGTTTCATTAATTTTATTCAGTTAGTTTGTACTTAAAACTGAATTTCAGAAACAGCATGTTAGATTCAAATTGTGTAAGGTATTTTGCATTTTAATAAAAAAAATGCCTTATTAAATATACCTACTTACGCTGTTTGTGAACAATATTCTAAAGCCCACCAAGATTTGGATGAATCGGTTTTATTTTGTAATTATCTTATTATTATTTTATTTATTTTCTGATTATTTATTTATTTTTGTGGCACGATGCTTTATTGTTTTTTAGCATAGCAGTTTAAGTAAAGTTAGGTACATCATTAAATGTATAAATAAAAATATATGATGAATATCTTCAAACTAATTTATATGAATAAGAATTTCCATCATACAGGGTGCGGCAGCATAACTTCCTTTTTTCAAAACTTAATAAAATCCATTGTATGAACCAGAACATTTTTATTTGTTTTTTTATAATGTAGGCGCATGGCTAAAGTTTTGTTTTACATAATTTTGAAGATCAAATCAGATAGGTGACGTCCCCCATTCTCCATACACTGAGCAAACCAATTTCTGGCGTTTGTTATAACTCTTGCCAGCATAGCAGGCGTTATGTTGGCAATTTCTTCCTGGATGTTGGTCTTCAAATCTAGTAGGGTCCTTGGACGGTTCACATAAACACGGGATTTCAATAAAACCCCATCGAAAAAAATCACAAGGGGCCAAATCGGGAGAGCGGGCCGGCCACTCCAAATCGCCCCTAATTGAGATGAGGCGCTCTGGGAAGTGTTCCCTCAAAACAGCCATCGATGCTCTTGAAGTGTGTGCCGTTGCACCGTCTTGTTGGAACCAAACGTCCCCTAAGTCCAACTCATCTAGCCGTGGAAAAAAAATCCTGTTTCATGTTTACATACCTGTCCGAATTCACTGTCACTGCGACTTCATTTTCCTCAAATAACCAGGGTCGATTTGGCCCCTTGTGAGTTTTTCTATGAGGTTTTTTGAAATCCCGTGTTTATGAGAACCGTCCAAGGACCCTACTAGATTTGAAGACCAACATCCGCAGGAAGAAATTGTCAACATAACGCCTGGCAAGAGTCATGACAAACGCCAGAAATCGGTTTACTCAGTGTATGGAGAATGGGGGACGTAACCTATCTGATTTGATCTTCAAAACTATGTAAAACAAAACTTTAGGCATGCGCCTATATTATAAAAAAACAAATAAACATGTTCTGATTCATACAATGGGTTTTATTAAGTTTTGAAAAAAAGAAGTGAGGTTGCCGCACCCTGTAGGAATATTTTCCACTAAGAAGATAATGTTTGTTCACTATAACAAGCACACTGTTTCAATTTAAAACCTTATAGGGTTAAGTAAAAATGTAGTAAGTAGCATTAACGCACATGATGTATTGAAATATTTAAGAATGCACACAAGTGTAACTCAAGTGCCCGACAAATCAAGCAGTCAAATATCAAGTATTTATTATAACCATCGTCATCGCAACAGCTGCGCCAGACAATAAATATTTCAAGATAGACAAGAGGATAAAGATTTTCTAAAACAAAGATCTTATTTTATACTGAGCTACGAGTGGTTCGGAGCGTAGCCCTCTGATCTCATTTCTTGATTTTGTTTTTTGTTTAAGGCAATAAAAAGAGAAATCGACAAT
Organism: Pogonocherus hispidulus; assembly: GCA_963924545.1. Taxonomy (NCBI): domain Eukaryota; kingdom Metazoa; phylum Arthropoda; class Insecta; order Coleoptera; family Cerambycidae; genus Pogonocherus; species Pogonocherus hispidulus. The sequence continues at coordinate 40,303,256 of OZ004698.1, read as the reverse complement.
CAGCTTTAACCGTTAAGATCCTTTTTAATGATTTTATTAGACTATTGTCGGGTAAATCGATGAAAAGAAATTCACCCTTCTCTTTAGTTCCTGCTTAGAGATGAAAGTGTTTTGAGATACAAAAGATTATTTCAAGCGCTTTGTATGGTGTTTTTTAATTTAACTAAACTGTACCAACGCTACATTATTTTGTTTAGTGTGGTTTTTTGCTATGGTTATCTTAATATTATTATCTACACTGGTGTGCTTGAAAATAATGTTTTTTCAGCTGTAAATGTATGCTTTTGCTCATAAGAGACTAGTAAAACAAAAAAATGTCTAAATTTTCGTCCACAAGAATGTTCTCGAAGTTTAAATCAAATAGAAATCAGCAACGAAATAATGTATTATTGCTAACTTGCTAAAAGGTGAATAAATAACTTAAAAACAATTGAAATTATATTATAAACAAATAGATTGGTCAAATAATTATAGGTAACGCATGTTAAATCTGGAAAGTAGGTAATTCAAAATGAGTTCACAAACAGAAAGATATATTTGCCAACAGTGCAAGAACTATGATGTACTCGCAATTCACATGACATCATTAGAAATTATTTCCATTTAAACCATGATTTACTTACAGATTTATACATAGCTATGATATTGGCGTATTTACTCAAAGCACGACTTACTTTCAAATTTACAAAAATAAAAAGTGATGATAATTTAAGAAAAACGAAACATCCAAATGAATGAACGTAGCCAAAGCAGGAATTAGGTACTTCTGTTTGTAAAAAATATAAATATAGTGGTCCCATCAATGTACCCGTCAACGCACAACCAGTGAGGGAGTATTTAAATAATGTATTTCCGAATCGATGGATTGACCGAAGAGGTTCAGTCGAATGGCCGGCAAGATCTCCTGATCTGACACCTCTAGAATTCTTCTTGTGGAGATATCTAAAGAGCCAAATCTATAAAAAGATGCCAAATGATGCGGAATACTTACAAGATAACAACAATAATAAAAATATAACTCCAGAGTCTATTCACAGCGAAATTCAGGAGTTTGAAAGTTAATATTGTCAAGAATTTGGTGGAGAGCACTTTGAACACCTACTGAAATAGGATTTTTTTCTACATGTCGTTTCAGTTCATTTTACAGTTGTTTCATAATAATTTTTTAAGTAAATGTTTAATTAATGTTTAAGTTTTTATATCATCAATGTTGTTTTCATTACACGTTTATTCTCTCGCAAACAAATCAAGAAGTACGCGTTGGATAGAGCATTAAATTCCCTTTGACAAAAGGTGTTGCACAACCCATGTTCCCATTTAAAAAATTGTAAGGGGTTGTTACCCCTCCGAGGGGTTCAAAGGGAAGGTAAGATATTTAGATAAAAAACTGCATTTTAAAAATAAAAATTGACGTGTTTCAGGATTTTTTTCAAAAGTAGCTATTTTGCATTTTATTGAATTTAAACGGGATTTTACAATTTCACTGTATATCTATTTACACCATCAAAGGCTAGATACTCATACGAATCCATAAATTTGACTTATCCTGTGTGTACTCCCACTAATACTTTAATTATAGGACTGTTTAAAATGTGTGGGTAATAAATAAAATTCATTATACAATAACATTTACTTATTATTATGTTTCAACAGAAAGCCATATAACGTAGTTACTACAGGTAACTGCTACAGAGTATCTTGTATATAATTAATTCAAATGTGTAACATTTGAACTGAAATCGTAAATCGTCAAATATGCATAAGCTTTAAACTACTGACATATCGGGATTAGACACACAGGTGTGTTGAGAGTTATTCAGTAACAAGAACTTTGCCATGCTCGTTAAAACCCAGTTTTGCTCTCTACAGCGTATTTGGATTTTGTACGATTCCAAATAAGGAATATCAACTGTATTTAATTTATTAAATAAAGCTGGGCGCTATTTGATAAAAACAACAGTTTAAGTTTAGCAATATCAATTAATTGTTTTTAAAAAATGTATCAGTTACTTATTTTCTTCCAGTTTTCCAGCACTGAAAACTGAAATCTTTGTACTTATATGGTTGTAACTTGTTATTGTAAAATTGTCGCCAATTCTTGAGATGCTACAATTTTTATTTTGTATGGGCACAAAAGAAAAAAAGATTCACAAATCTATATTTAATAAACTAAATTTAAACCATGCACCAAATCCGGGCGAGTAAAAACACATGTAGTAAGTGTTTTTAGTTTCTTCATGTAAATCAAAAAATAAACCCATAAGTAAACAATTCAAAATGTGACACTCTTTTTCCAAATATCTTAACAATGTTCTGAATTCTTCATATTTCAGATGTCAAATTAGTGATATACTCAACATTGCATTCATTTAAGTTATAACTGTATTTTTTACCATATAAAACATCCTATTGGTGAGAAAAGAATGTATTCCACTCTGTATATTTTCTAACAAAAGTTGTCACAAGTGTATTAAGTCATTATTTAAACTTTTTAAAGTATTTTAGATGTTATAATTATCAAGGTAAATAAGTTTTCAAATAAATGGCGAATGCGCCAGTGAAATGAATTTTGTCGAAAATATGTTATATGAAATAATTAAAAATGAAGAAATTAGAAATATACATGTCGATGTGCATGCATTTAGTATCGATATTATTAAATACTTTTACAGCCGTTTCATTCACCGATACATAATTTGGTGGCGTAGCATTTTATACAACTTTGCAACACATTTCAAAAATAATACTGATTTTTCAAAATATTTTTCAAACATTAAACCGCAACATTTTTGCGAACCTCGACTTAAATGTTTCTATTATGTCCTTCATATACCTAAGTTAATATCTGTTGCAATAACAAGTAAGCTGAACGATACACAGCGGAGTGTTTTAAAAAAATACCATACACAATAAACAACACATATATAGGTACAAATATTTTTGCGGCAACCTCCGCTTCTTTGTATGAGATGTTTTCAAATTTTCGCGGATCTTACTATAAAACAACGAAAGAACCTATTTACACCCCTGAGGAATTTTTAACTATTTGCCCGATCGTACACATTGATTGTTCTCTACAGAAAGAGTCAGTTCAAAGTGAGTCTGTTGTTATGAGGATTGAATTTGAGACAGGCGAAAACATGCTTAAGGACACTACAGCATACTATTTCATTTTACATGATAAATTGATTAGCTATAATCCTCTAACTAAAATTGTTCATCAACTATAAAGTGTGCAAGCTCCTATATACAGTATAAACATTAATAAATATAAAAAACTCATAACCAACCACGCAGTATGGTCAATACACTTCAACGACGAATCATAAAGCATCAGAGAAAACTTAAGAAATTAAAATACTTAATAAAACTTTATTGCCAGAAACAAAGAATGGTGAGACATTTTGCTTATCTCCGTTGCTCGGATGCTAGGATGTGCAAGGATTTTACCTTGAAAACAACAAATTTGTTCCTAAAGAGCTTGCTTCTTTCGACGGATCGAAGATTTCCCATTTTTTGTTTAAACCACCGTTTAGTATGGAACTACTGTCACCAGAAGCACATCGTCAAAATATATGGCTTATGCATAATCATCACTGTATTAAATGGAGTGAAGGATTTACACCTGTGCATACTATGGGAAAAATTTTAACAGATTTAACTAGTAAATATGAAATAATTTACGTAAAAATGCGGGAAAAGTGCCAATATCTTAAACAATACATATCCAAGCCAGTTGTGGAATTAGAAGATCATCCTGCCTTGCTCACTACAGAGCCAAAGTGCGTATTTCATGATAAAAATATTTGTTGTTGTGCATTGTCAAAAGTATACTCTATTCATGAAAATTTTATGTCATAGCTTCGGAGCTTTTACGACAGGGTCAGATACCTATACTACCTATACTACCACTTTAGATTCTTTCCTTTATGTATTGAAAATGAAAAAAAATTCCAGTACGAGAGAAAAACATTATGTTGCCCAAGTAGTAAATATCAGATACAATTTCGAAACAAATTTCAGCAGTAGGAACTATTTCGAATCTAATTCCGTTTTTTGGCTGCCACTAATCTTTACCGAAACAAAAATTCATGTATGTATCGAAATATTCTGTAGCGATCGTTTCAGTAATATTTCTATATTTATTATAAAAGAAATGGAAACCAAATAACCATATTTATCGAAACTTTTACAAAATGTCCAATGTCAAATCTGAAATCACATGAGCAAGAAGATGAATAAGACAATCCCGTGACTGACATCAATGTTCTCTGTGACTTTTCACTGTAATTCAATGTTGGGGGCTGCATACTGCACGCAAAATAGTTGTGTTCGACATATCTTAAAAATATTAAGGTTATTTCTTTGTGTACTTATATAAGATTATAGGTAACTAGGAAAGTTAAAAACTATTGAACCATAATATTTGATAATTTATTTCTTAGTTATCTTTTTGGCCTAATTCCTATATAAAGAAAGACATAGTTTATCGGAAGAATAGCAAAAATGTGTCTTAATGTGTGCTACTTAGGTGTACTTCCCTACAAATTACGGCGCCTGTTGTATAGAGTTTGTCAATAAATTTATGTAATTTGTTTCGAAAATTAACTTTGGATAATTTGATTAATAAATGTATAAACCTTACTTCACCAAATCTGCACCGTTCTCAACGAACAACCCTATATCACCAAAGTATAACGTGATCTGCACAAGTTACGCTAGATTAGGCCAACGCAGCAAAATATATGTAATGAAAATACTACACTGTCAGTTTTTATCTTTCATATCTAAACTATTCCAATTAAGGTCATTTTTTGTGGCAGCCCTGTACATCCTATTCAATACTATTTCCACATCAATACAGTAATAAAACACCCACCACGCTTCGGTCGTCGTTCGGCGTGAAAAGCACAACGGGCCGAGCTTTACCCAAAGAGTTAAGGAAAAGCCAAGACGACACGCAATCTTGCCATCGCACGCGAGTTCCGCCATATTGTCCTTTGTGTCGCCGATAAGATTGTCCGGTCGCATGTCCGGTGATTTAGTGCTCACCCCCGCTTCAGCTAGCATCCCGCATAGAAAGTCCCAGCTTTAGATATGTAAGAGGATAACGCAGAGCCCATACAAAGAATTTTATGGTGTGACCGATAGATATTAATTCGCGGTACGCATGGAATTTTCGTATTATTTTTGTTAGGCATTTCTATAAAATTTGTTAGTGAGTGAGTAATTACGTTTAGTTCTCTGAATATTTTACCATTTCAACTAAAATAAAACCATGTTTCCCAAATCAATCATGTTTTATTTCTTTAAATAATATAATATCTCTACCCCTCATTATGGTCACAAGGATTAGCCCGGAAGATTAAGACAGGAATTGTTGAATTTCTGTTGGGGCAGCTTTTGGTGAGTTCCTATATGTATCAAATAGGAAGATAATGATGTATAGGCTTATTTTTATTAAGTATCATAATATTTAAGAGAAATAAACAGTTCTGTTAACTTAATCTATTAACAAACCCGTAACTAAGGCTATCAATGAGCTCTGCATTTCAGCCTAAATAGTTTATAACTTTTGTATCAAGTCGATTAAAACAACATTATAATTGTTAATATAATAATAATAAATAATTATAAAAATATATAATTAATAATAAATAATAATAATAAATAATAATAAAAATAATACTAATAACAGTAATAATAAAAATTATTATTTAATTATTACTTAATGATGCCCAAATATTAACTTAATCTTTCATAAGCTCTGATATGTAAAATTATATTTGTTAGCTACAGGGCAAAATTGATGTTAGGGTCTTCGTAACTTAGGTATAAGAAATTTTAGGTTATACCTCTTGAGAAATTGTATTTAGAATAAAATAAGTTAAGAAGAAATAAATTCATGAATACATTTGTTAGCCAGCAATTATCTATATGGTTCAATACACCAGTACCAAGATGTTTCTTGGCATGCCTGTAAATGTCAGGTAATTAAGCCTTACATCAGTAAGAAGGCCTTCCAATAGAAAAGGATCTCCGCATGCATCATCCGGCATAAACAAAAGTAAATAATCCGCCTTGTTTGTCAGTCAGTTTGCATATTTCCGCTCCACACACAAAACCATGAGTACCACTCTGATGTAGACAGATTAGAACTAAAACGCATCCTTCTTCATTTGTTGAAGGTATCGTATTATTTTTCACGTAGGCCGGGATTCTTTTGGTCGTCCGCAATATCTCTCAAAGAACATCCTGTCCTTACATTGAGATATGTAGGTGAGGTTATTTATTTGTGAGTTCATATAATGATCAAATTATTTTCCGTGTGAATTAGGGGAATGCCCATGTCCATGGGGGTACCCAAATTCATTGTCCCTAAACATTTTTTCATGAAGAAAAGTCAAAATATAAAAAATTTACAAATTTATTACTAAAATTTGTGTTTTATATCCAGCACACTCCGTAGCAAGTGAAACAGGCTTTTATTTTAACTAATTCAGATACTGTTGTTGGCTGTATTAAGAGATCCCGTATCCTAATAAGACCAAGGCAATAATGAGATTGAAAAGTTATGATATTAACGAAAAAATATATTTCTATATATTGTATAATAGATTGTTTTAGTTCAAAATAACAGTGATAATAATACTAATAGGTAGTACAGTTCACATACATGGCATCCATCCATATGATATTGTGTCGCCTTTACACAATCCCCCGTATCCATGACTAAGCTTCAGATTTTATGCAGTAAAATTGCTAAAAATATGCACATAATTATGTAGCAAATTAAGACGAAATAATATGCTAAAAGTATGACCTTTTTCGACAAAATATTCCGAAAATATGCAGTCAAACTCCGAATAAAAATATTAAAAATTTTAAAATAGGATGCCCGGATAAATAAAAAAATTAGTTGGGGAAAAATGTGATTGTTACAAAAATACAGAGTACATATTTACAAAATATAATAATTAATAGAAGTACATATACAGTTAGATCTAACTAAAAACATACCCGACCAGCAAATTTGTTTTATAAATTAAATGTGTTATACAAGTATTATGTTTTATTGATGTCTTATTACTACTTTCAAAATGCTAATATAGTTTATTAGACTTGTAGAAAACACTCTTTTGTTTTCTGCAACTAAACTGTTTTGTACATTTATCTTTAAAACGTTTTTGTAAGAAAATTAAAATGGTCTGTAAATCAATTAAAAAATTATTTTACAAACGTTTTTTTGACTAAGATATAAACCATTTAACCTTATAAAATAAAACTATTTTATAATGCATATTTAGTAACATACACATTTTTAAGACTGTTATAAAAACATATTAAAATTATTTAGTAACTGTTCCCTATTAGCTTACAAAATAATTATGTTAGAGAATTATTTGAGACAATTTTGCCTTTGAGAGTAAATTATAATTCCTGAATCCGCTATATAATTATGATGTAGTATTAAAATTTGTTGTAATATGGAAATGGTAATAAAGTCGTTATAAAACAAAATATTTTATTTAACCCTATAAAAATGCTTAATTTATTTATATTTTCCTTCCGAATTTGCTTTTGTCTCAGAGCCACTATAGGATATCTGCGTTTACACACGATATTATTGCCATGGCGTGGTTATCAGTTTTAAGAAGTATAATGTTATATCATTGGGAAGTAAGATGTGGCAATCCGTTTAATTCTACATCTTTAAAGACGGCATTACAGGTAACGGCAGCAATAGCTGTTAATTATTTTAGAATACTTGCTAATAACACAAAAATGTTTTATAACAAACATTCATCAAGCTATTAGTATTTTATAAATCATTGATTTATTAATTACGTTTATAGCAATTAAAAACGCACTAGTTATAAAGTTAAGATATTTTAAACAAATTGACGTAAATTTCAATGGCAAAAACGTAAATTTGTAAATTTGAGCTTTTACAAAATATTACCTAAAAATTACATGCTATATAAATTACAGTAAAATTTCCTTGGCATATTAAAAATTGTCTTCGCTGACCATCAAACTTGCCCAATAGGCAAATAGAAGAAAGTACACACTTTGTTTAATCACTGCGATGAACAACTAATAACTTCTCCAAGCAATGACTCCTTGACAGAAACAAGTCTTGAAACTGTAGTGATGCAATTACGAAACTATTTTATTTCATTAATGTGACTCCATACAGATTTTTTTATGATGGTTTTTTAAGAACCACACTCTTATAAATTTACCATTTTATAGTGCCAAGTATAAAGTTTTTTAAAGCCAGAGGAAATGTTTATATAATAATTTTGTAATGATTCCAACTAGCTTTACTAAATACTAACGGCGATTAAATAATTTTATTAGATTGTGCCAATTTTCCATTTGTAGCTGCTGTAAAAACGTTTTAAAAGTATTTCTGTCATTTTTATAAAATACGAAATTACTACACAGTAAAAAAAGACAAATGGTAAAATTACTAAATGGTAATCGTAATTTGCTGCAGTGTTATTTTTAACACGAACTGGGTAGTATAATAACTAAACCTTTAGAACTCATATTACACGAACGATATACCCGCCAAGTTTGTAGAAGTAGATACTCATAAATCATAAATTGTAGTAAAATTTACAAAACCCCGTGTTAAAAATGAATCAATCCGCCATAAATACGGAATAATTACACGGTAAATAATAAACTATTACACATTACCTTGTAAAATCTACTGTGTTAAATTACTTTTATGTAATGTAATAATACACCGATATGTGTAACACTGCCAAGTGTGGACTATATACACACTGATGAGTGTGGATTCAGTGTTAAAATCAGTCGGATTTTTTTACTGTGCAGTTGGGTAATACCTAACATAAATACTAACTCTCTAATATCCGACAACTATGTGGATATTCGTCCTCTTACTTCATTGATTGGTACCTATGTAGTCATAGCGGGTATCTCCGTGTTTAATTTTGGTAAATTTGTATAAATCTGTGATTATGCATTAAGGGCTGGAGAGATCTATAGGTAAATGATAAACAATCCAGTTAGTCGCTTTTGAGGCATTAAATTACAAGGAAAATTTAATAACTTTTTAACGACGCTTAATTGAACTGCAGTTTATTCCTGTGTTTTTTTTATAGCTCCATTAAGTTACAGTATTAACAAGCTTCTAGGAACGTATGAAGAATTTGGCAGAATTGTTGTAAGAACTTGGTGAACAATTATAAAAAGATAGACCAAATATTGAAAATTGTATTAACGATTACAAGGGTGAAAATGAAGAAAATTAAATTTAGTTTTCCTTAGGTCAAAAAATGCATTCCTGAGCTACCTATGAAAACCTTTAACATATATTTGCTGAAGTACATAGAGAACAGATTAGGGAAACATGTATTGCTTAGTTTCAAGCAAATGGATTATTTGAAATGATAAATAAGGATGATGCAATAATTTTCCTTCGAATGATATTTACGTGACGAAACAATTTCGAAACGCAGTTAAATCGAATAGCGTTTCTTTATCTCGGGCTGGAACAGTAGGCAATAAAAATGAAGTGATCTCATCCGTGTTCAATACACCATTAAATTTCTTTCAACTTAACCACCTGATAAGATAAGGTGAAGTCATATTCCATTGAAAATCTTATTATTCAGGTAAAAAGTAAGTGTCCCTACGTGATTTACCGTAAAACATTTTCACGAATCGGATTCTTTAATAGCATACAAATCACGGTTATAAAATGCTCATTATTATGCCGATTTATTACCTCATGTAAAAATGAATAGAACAATTGTTTGTTTTCAGTAATTAGGGCTTATCGCTTGTCGCAGAATTGAAATTTTCTTGTAAATAAACCATTTGAGAAACGTTTGATCATGGGTACGTTTTAAGTTTCAAAACTTTTGACCAATTACACTGTATCTACATCGTGTGCTTTTCTTCCTCGCTTCATCAAATGTAAAATGTTTAATTTGGCCCTATACCTACCTTAAGTATCAGAAACTACAAGCTCCATGAAAAAAAAATGTATGAAATTATTTTTATCGAAAAGATCTCCAATTTTTTATTGTCTTAAATTGTATGATCTGCTTCTATAAAGGCAAGTTCAGCGGTATATGATATGACGGGTGTGTAACCCATCTGTAAATGATATTGTAGATACCTGATCAAAACAATTTTATATAATTTTTTCCATGGAATTTGTAGTTTCTGAGATAAGGCATAGGCTCATCTTAAACGGGCCACATTGTACATTAGTGTCTTAGTGGGATCATGTTTTTTCCATGACCATCATCCAGTACCACCCCTTCTGAGATCTCGCTTATCATCACATTGACAAGCGACCTCGGACTTTACATCCCATTTAGATGGTAGTCCATTTTCTATACGTGGAACTCGTCTAGCCGTGTTTAGACTCTGTTAATTCACTGACATATAAGCCATTAGAAGGTGGACAAGCAACGTGGCATCATCACTGAAATAAAATTCGTTGAGACAAGGATGAGACGAGACGTTGAGAGTTGCATAACATTTAAATGTAATTACTGTTAAGTTTAATTAATATTGAATGTAACAATTGCTCAAAATGTGCACCATTCACTTGATCCTAATCTGTGATAGGTTTTGTCCCTTACACAGTAAAAAAATCCGACTGATTTTAACACTGAATCCACACTCATCAGTGTGTATATAGTCCACACTTGGCAGTGTTAGATATATCGGTGTATTATTACATTACATAAAAGTAATTTAACACAGTAGATTTTACAAGGTAATGTGTAATAGTTAATTATTTACCGTGTAATTATTCCGTATTTATGGCGGATTGATTCATTTTTAACATGGGGTTCTGTAAATTTTACTACAATTTACAGTACTTCTACAAACTTGGTGGGTATATCGTTCGTGTAATATGAGTTCTAAAGGTTTAGTTATTATACTACCCAGTTCGTGTTAAAAATAACACTGCAGCAAATTACGATTACCATTTAGTAATTTTACCATTTGTCTTTTTTTACTGTGTATATTACGTAACATTTCTGATGTTATTGATCTGGTTTCATCTCTTATTCCCTCCTTCGGGTCATCAATGTTGTTTGTTTTTTAATATAAACCTTACTCTTGAGTTACATACTACGCTATTATTGTTGGCCAATATTTGGACAGAATTTTCCCTGGTAGGAGGAGTGAAAGACGAGGTACCATTGAATAACCAGCAAGGTCTCCAGATCTTACACCGTTGGATTTATTTTTGTGGGGACATCTCAGAAGTAAGGTTTACATTCAAAAACCAAACAACTTTCATGAGCTGAAGGAAAGAATAAGAGATGAAACAAGAGCAATAACACCAGACATATTAAGTAAATTAAGGGACGAAATGGTGAAGATTTTGAGGAATTGTTACGTTGAAAAGTAATTAAACTTAACAATTACATTTTAATGCTATTCAACCCTCAACTTCTTGGAAAATATTAAATGTGATCAATACTCCGGATTCGTCTTTCTGTCACCTTTCCAATGAGGGGTCACACGCCAAAGTGTTGCATTTAAAAAAACAAAATTGGGGGTGGTTTCCGCTCTCCCTGAGGGGCTATTTTTCCCATATTGTTTGGAAAACGTATAGGTACCTAAATACATTCAAACGTGGTCGTGTGTGGGGAATTTTTCGAAAAATGTTTCAGCTCCCGATAATGAATTTAAAGTCTCCACCCTGTGGGTATAATTTCTTTCTGAATTATTATAGGATATTGAATCGTTAAAGGTATTTTCTACTAAGCAATGAATTACAGTGTACTTTCTAGTCATTCCTTCAGAATTATCATTTGTCAATATAGTTAAAAAATATAGGTTCCAGCATTTCGTAAAAAATATAACGCGAAATAAAATAACTTAAAAGAAAATCTCGGAAACAACTACTCTGCGCAAAAACACCCCGACTAGCATTGAATCATTGCGGTATATCCAAGGTCACATTTTTCGCCAGGAACCAGTTTCGGACTTGTTAATTTTAGTCCGTATGCGTGTATGCCATAGGTGGAGCGAAACGACGAATTATAGGAACAACATCATAATCTAACCTTGCTAATAGGGGTTTGATAGTAGTACTTATAAAACTTATAAACTCTATGTGTAGTAAATATATAAACAGACTATAATTTATATATAAACTCGGGTACAATGTATGTACCTGATAACTTAATAACTTATTGCGTTGTGACAAATAAATTATCTTTCAGGACTTATCAGAAAATAAGTAGCTACAACGTGTAGAACCACAGAAACATTGCATTATTAATGTAATATGCAATATGCAATATTCTATGGAAATTATTGCATAGAAGTAATTCATACTAATCTAATACCTACAAGTATTTATTATAAAACGTACATAATAAATATTTTTTATATTAGGAAGTCCCTATAGATCCAAAATTGGATAACCGCCAGAGACTACGGTAGGATAGTAATAATGATTTACGTAGGGTAAGGATTAAAAATATGTTTTCAGTTGTATCAGGTTTGCCGAATCATTGAAAACAAGTTGGTATATATTGTATATAGCCCTGTAAAAAAATAGAATGAAAACCATTAATTTAAAAATAAATGATGATAACTTAGGTACCTATACTTAGTACCTAGTACCTAGGGATTACTTTAGTCAAAGACGACACCCACATCTCTCTGAGTGGATGTACACAGTATCTTGAAAATGAATTAAAAACTTATATTTGTCCACGTATCTGGCTGAAAGTCATATTTTTTGTTTTTTTTTTATTGAAGAAATAAATACTATTGTTTTCAGTTAGTTCCTTCGTACACAATTTTTTACATATTTTAACTACTGTGACAAAAAAGTAGGTAGGTAGGTAACCTTCTTAGTTCCTCTTTAGAAGTGCTACCTATTATGCAATATAGAGTATCTTATTTAAAAAAAATGTCGGTAATATTATAGCTCCATCAAACGTGGTTAAAAAAAATAGGAGATATTACAGAAAACTTGCAATTCCTATTATAAGTATAGGTATACAGTGTGTCCAAGATAAAGATGGGATAGCATTGGAATCTTAGAAACGGTAAGAGATACAAAGTTGGTTAAATTATGAAAAAGTTGAGCAGTTTGAATACCTTTTACTTTTAAATTAAATTAAAAAATACTTTTCCATTGCCACTTTTTCAGCTTAAAAAGATGGCATTTATCAAGTTTTTGTCCGACGTTTCGTTTTCGAGAAACCATCATCAACTTCTTTTTTTTAAATATGGCCCTGTATTTTTAAATAGAAATTTAGATACCATTTTTTTTCTCAATTCAATGATGCATCACAAGTAATGGTTTAATTACGTTTTTAGCTTGTTTTTTCCACCATTAAAAATTAACGAGGAAAAGCCTCCTGAGTTTATAATAAATAAACAAGTAAAATAATTATTTATTAGCATGTTAATTATAAAAAATGTTCGAACAAAAGACCATTATTTTCTAAGCATAGGTAACATCGTTTAACTGTAGCTTCCGAAACATTGTTAACATTTCTATTCATTTTTAAGCAAATTATAAAACGATATTTATTATTAACCGTATTGTAACTCTACCAAATTGTCAATAATGACATTTTTACGGATGTTTTGTTTTCAAAGCCTACTACTGTTGTTGTGGTAGGTGCATAGAAAAATCGTACTGTTTTTACTGTACATGTATAGTCCTGCATCTAAACTTATCTAAAAAAAATTATCTTGAAGCATTCAGAGGAGCATTCTTTTATCTTTGGGGCTACATAAAAACTATGTGTACCAACATAATTTTCAAACAGAGGAAGGATTACGCGAATTGGTACTAGAAGCATTTCAAACTATTACGCCAGATGGACTTTAACAATTGTTTGGAAGCTACAGTTAAACGATGTTAGAAGATAATGGTCTTTTGTTCGAACATCTTTTGTAATTAACATGCTAATAAATAATTAAGATAAATAAATTATTTTACTTCTTTATTTGTTATAAACTCAGGAGACTTTTCCTCGCAAATTTTTAATGGTGGAAAAAACAAGCTAAAAACGTAATTAAACCATTACTTGTGATGCATCATTGAATTGAGAATAAAAAATGGTATCAAAATTTCTATTTAAAAATACAGGGCCGTATTTAAAAAAAAGAAGTTGATGACGGTTTCTCGAAAACGAAACTTCGGACAAAAACTTGATGAATGCGATCTTGTTAAGCTCAAAAAGTGACAATGGAAAAGTATTTTTTATTTTTTGATAGCTGTTAAAATAACGCCAGAAATAAATATAAAGAAATATCGCAAAAAAAATGTTGTTCCAGATATTTCAAAATCAAAAAAAGATTTTAATTTTATTTAATTTATTTTATTTTATTTAATTTAATTTAATTTTAATTTTTGCAAAGTGCATTTAAAAGGTATTCAAACTGCTCAACTTTTTCATAATTTAACCAACTTTGTGTCTCTTACCGTTTCCAAGATCCCAATGCTATCCCATCTTTATCTTTGACACGCTGTATACTATAATTGACCTGTCTCAGCGTTTTTCTTCTCAACTTTCAATCTCAACTAGTAAAGAAATATGAATTTGTTCCACCATATTGGGACACACGGTATAAATCTATATTGCAGATGTCCGTTTTTCATTGTATTTTTTGTATAGGTGTAGGGATACATATACTTGTATTTAGCTTACTATTTTAATGAATGAATCCTTTATTATTATTATTTAGGTACATGTAAAAAATCGAAGTGACAATTCTGCTGGAGCAAACTCCTACCCATTTACTTTTATATAAATAAAGTATTCTATACATTCCTGCGCTATTTGTCAAATTTTCTTGAAACACAAACCACGCCTTCGGATGGAAGTGCGCGCAAGGCTGAATCGTCTTTTCCGCAGTTATCTCTCAGATATAATAGGGAGGAACAAATGGGAGTGTCTTTTCCACTCATCCGCAGAGCTTGCAAGACCCCTCCTGCTGCAAACATAGCAGGAATATCGACATAAGGTATTATTTAGACAACAAATAGTCTTTTAACAATTCGGAAAGAATAAACATTGAGTTATTAAGTAGCAGAATATGGTCCACAGTACATTTAAAATAAAAAAAAAATAATAATAATAAATATGTAATAAAAATATTATGAGTTGCTTTCAGAAGCATTTTTCAGATTTTTACAAAATAGCAACAAATAGGAACTGATTTCGTGACATTTTTATCGATTTGAACTTATATTGGGCAGTAATTATGTTAGACATATAAGGTAAAAGCACCATATTCCGACGTATGCTGAATCGAGCCCTAATCCCGCCCTATTTCCTAAGGCAAATTTTGTCAGTCCATTTCTTTAAGTTGACAACGAATATCTAAACGTGGTCAAATTTATCCCTTACAGAATTTATTAAGTTACACAACAGGGCCAAAGTGGTAAGTTAAGTCACTCTCGTTTGGATTTAGTTTGCATTTAGTTCCGATCGAGTCACTCTAGGTGCTACAGTGAGTGAAGAACGTCTGCATTTTGGTAAGTGGATCGATTGAAATGATTCAAAATATTTCGAAAATTAAAAGTTTTTGTTTACCCAAGCGGGTTGCATTTTTCTTTTATGTGAAGAAAAAGGTTTTAAAAATATATTTTTATTGGTTTTGGTTTATTATTTTGACACAAACTTTTACAAATACGTTTAAAAAAATACGTCGGAATAAGGGTCTGTTTTTGTTACCAGAGGTAATGTCGCCGTAATACGTCGAAATAAGGATTTTCCTCTGTTGTATTCAAATCAAATTTTAAAATATATATGAACTGCAATTTGAAAAAAAATATTTGTAAACTGTAAATTAGGCCTTAATGTATGCTAGGAGCAAAATACGTCGTATAGATATCTCACTAGAAAACTAAATTTTGTTTAAGAGAACTAACTGCATTTTGGTAAGTACATCGATTGAAGTGATTAAAAATATTTCGAAAATTAAAAGTTTTTGTTTATCCAAGCGGGTTGCATTTTTCTTTTATGTGAAGGAAAAGGTTTTAAAAATATTTTTTTTTTTGTTTTGGTTTATTATTTTGACACAAACCTGTACAAATACGTTTAAAAAAATACGTCGGAATAAGGGGCTGTTTTTGTTACCAGAACTAATGTCGCCGTAATATGTCGAAATAAGGATTTTCCTCTGTTATATTCAAATCAAATTTTAAAATCGATATGAACTGCAATTTGAAAAAAATATTTGTAAACTGTAAATTAGGCCTTAATATGTGCTAGGAGCAAAATACTTCGTATAGATTTCTCACTAGAAAACTAAGTTTTTTATGTTAAAAGAATGTGTCCCAAATGGAATTTTTTTAATAATAGCTATACCTACAACCAACTTAAATTTTTCAATTAAACTAAAAAAAAAACTCTTCTAAAGTGAAAACATTCTTAATTTAGGTAAAAATAAGTATGTTTAAAATTTTATTTTTACTTGTTTTCTTTCACAATATTGACACAAATCTGACAAAATCTTAAAAAAAAATACGTCGGCATAAGGATCCTATTTTTATAGTTCAGGAGGAGCCCGGCTTCAACGGGCTCATGTACTTAGGCAAGTAATGTTTTGGTTGTTTTAATTTTAAAATATTTTGTTTGATTGTATATTGGGCCTTTGCATGCCTTTGTAGATGGAGTATGAGCAAATTACATCGAGAAACTCCAAACAAAAAAGAATCCAGCTCCACACGTCACATCTCCACAGGCCTCTTCCGAAATCACCGCACCAGGATCAGATTTTAGAAAAGAGTTTGAAAGCAAACTATCACCTGAAACCATACGCCAGTTTAAACAATCTTTTAATTCAGGTTGGTCAGGAAATTCATCTTATACCAAACTTTTTGAATTCAGGAAATCACTTAACCCTGAAGCGCAAGTAAATGACCAGCTATTATCCAATTCGCCATTAAGTGAAACTGCACAATATTGTCCAAGACCTTGAAGAGCTTCTGCATGATGATGAAGAGACCTCGTTACATCAGTTAGGTGACTCAACACTAATTAACAACA
Source organism: Pogonocherus hispidulus (assembly GCA_963924545.1). Lineage (NCBI taxonomy): Eukaryota > Metazoa > Arthropoda > Insecta > Coleoptera > Cerambycidae > Pogonocherus > Pogonocherus hispidulus. The sequence goes on along the minus strand of OZ004698.1, from coordinate 40,286,220 downwards.
TAAACGATGATGAGGATTTTAGTTTATTTAGCATTGGACAAGATGGCTTTTTAGAACTGGACGCAAGTGCTGAAAATGAAATTTTAGACCTACAAAATAACGAATCCATGACAACTGATAATTCAAACAATAGCCTTATAAAATCAGCAGACCAAATCACTGAAACAACCTTAGAAGCTAAATCAACAGTAAAATTAACTTCCTCTTCAAAACCATGTCGTAGTAATTCAGCTGACAATAATACCACAAACAAAATTCAAATTTTAAAAATAGAATATTTTGAACCAGGTAAGCTTCTAAACAATTCAGTCAATCACAATAATTTTATTACGCCTCCCAGTCAAACATCCTCCGTAAAATACGATGTTATCGACGCTACAGTCAATGATAAAGAAAATATTTACAAATATTTTGTTGTTACAAATTTATGTTTTTTTTATCATAAAAGGATTATTTTTGAATATTGTAATATCTCTATTACTTTAGTAAATATATCGTTCTGCATATTTTTTGTCGTATTTAATGTTTTTTATGTTAATTACAACCATATTTAAAAAAATACAATATAAAAATATACGTCGGAAATAGGGACCTCTTAGGCCGGAATTAGGGTCTAAGTAAAAAATTTACGTCGGAATTAGGAGATTGTGACATTTTTTAAAACATATTTTTTTTACCAAAAAAGACATTATATTATGTAAAAAAAATATATGCCTATAATTCAGAACATATCATTTCACGTTCTAAAAATGCCAAGCATAATATAACTAAATCTGTTTTTCTAATATTTGACCTCAAACTCAAAAAACCCTAAACTACGGCGGAATATGGTGCTTTTACCTTAGATACCTATATCTAAAAATTAACAAAAGCAACCATGTTTAATTTTGTTTTACAAATTATTCTGTGTTTACACAATCAATAAGTGTAAGGATAACGATTCCAAGACAGACTATTTCAGAACATTGAGGTCATGTTCTAATTTTAGCTTTTATGATGTGCGCCCAGTGTATAATTCAAGTGAAGTATTAGTAAACACATCTATGAAATATTGTTATTATTTATGTAATGGACACGGGCTAAGCCGTAAGAATCACATTCTGTTGTGTCGAAAAGTATTCTGAAACTTACCCCTCAAGGAAATATATGTGTTCCTATCAAAACATGTGATTGTCTATATAGAACACGTGTAGATTGTAGATGTTTTATTGTCCAAATACTTTTAGTCGTTACAGGTACTAAAACTTTGAATACCAAATCTGTAACAGATTGCTTCTCTTACTCTAAATCTAAAATTTAGTTGATTTTGTTGTAAGATAGAAGCTACCTCGAACTTGTGGTAATACAAGAAAGACGGTTAATCCTGCAACCAGTTAGAATTCGGCTATTTTTCGTTAGCCATGCACTTGCTTACATAAAGTTATACAGCAGGAACTGTAAGTTATACCTATCTATTATGCCGTTTCATCACATATCATGTGAAAAACGTAAAAATATATAACGGTCTCGATATATTTTGGACTTTAATAGATACAAATAAGAAAAGGTAATCGTAAAAATCAGCCTTATGGTGATAAATTCCTGCTAAAGTTTTTTCGTTAGACGACATAATTTGTTGTTTTAGATGATTATTACTTTAATATCATATAATATGATAAATATAATAAATATTAAAAAAAAATTATTAATATTGTTATACGAATAAAAATCACTAAACTATTCAATTTTATTACATTTAAATTTCTTTAACAAGCAAATCCCTTCTTTGTTGGGGTAGATGCCTAGGTACACATATATAGGTACGATATGATTTTTCCCACTATATCAATTGGTATTTAAATCAAATTAATAGAGTGAAAATAATCATTTAATTATCCATTCAAATTCCGAAGTAATTCTTCCGACGGCGAGGTTAACAGCGAGCTATGAAATTGATTTTATACCAGCATTTATTTTAAACTGTAAAACAGAATATAGGCCCGACAACTTTAAAATCGGTCATAAGAAAAAAGTCCTACCTTGAGCTGTGACTCTACGCGCAACAGATTTAGATCTCATTGTAGAATCTCGGGAAATGTCAAGAAAATCACTGAAATCTCAACCGTCTTCATATCATGAACTAACAACACATCGTACGACAAAGTCAAGACGGCTATGGACGGAGACAATAAGAATCACGATCGTCTTTTTTCATATACGCTTAGACCAATCAGAGGCCTCTATTCGCTGTCATGTTTTATCACTTCTCCGAGGCGACTGTGCTGTAATTTTTGATTTGGATCGCGGTTAGCGTACGACAGAATAAAAGACTGCTCGCGCTCTTTTGTTTCTCTCGTTTGTTTCCACCTGGGGAGATAGCTATTCAATCGGCGTAAGTCGTGCGTTTTTCTTTTGTCCACGCGCAATTATCTGCGCATGGACACGCCCACATTGATGCCACGCCAGTGGTGGGTAGATAAGAGCATCACGGTCGATACTCCGGGACACTCCGGGTATTCTCTCCCGGATTCCTATCCCCATTCCAGGACTGCGGGCTATGTACCCGGCCCACTGGATTGATGCATATGTAATTTGTTTGCTCTATTCCGGCTGTTGTTTGCCCAACGCCATGCAAACAGATGCTAGCGGTTTGCAGAGTTTATTAATTTGCCTCGCTGTCTTGATGGTTCGCAGTTTATTTTATCTGCCGACACGCAAACAAGTTTTTTCGCTGTTGGATATTTAAGCAAATGTGCGTCTGGCTACATTAACTACAGTTTAATTCTTTAGCAGTTTGGTGTTTTTAGTATCATAAAATGGAAAAATGTATAGGGTATCTTCTTTCCTGTTCAAATATTTATGAATAGGTATAGATATAAGGACAAGGGTGAATAATACCTATACAGGAACCTCAAAAGTGATATAAGACATGTAAAAATGTAAAAAAATGAACATAAGTAGGTATATTTCTATTTAAACACTTTTCTTAGGTTCTTCATTTGTGTTAGGACTTTTCCATCAGAGAAAAATAATAGTAAATGTGTTTACACATTTACTATTATTGAAGGAGAGTATAAAAGGATTAGAGGGAGACTATAGAAGGGCTAACAAGGATTTCAAAGTGAGGATAATCAAACAGAAGATAAGTGCTGGAAGGAACTGATTAAAGACATGAATAACGATGTGTGGGGACAGGGGCATCACATACCTGATGAAGAACTCGCTGCTAATCAAGGCACCAAGGATTGATCTCACAGAGCAGGAGTTAGAAATGGCCAGAACCCTCTTCCCGGAGCAAGAGAAGGAGCAGGAAGCATTGGCATTGGAGAAAAGAACGGAAGGATACATCGAGGAGGAGGAAATCAGACAAGCAGTTTCCAGAATGAAAGAGAAAAAGGCGCCTAGGTCGGACGGCGTTCCACTAAAGGTTGTGAAAATGGTTGTGGAAGAATGAGTATAGGAGTATAGGGGCTGAGAGATCTGTTAAATGAGGAGGATAGGATGGGGACCTTTCCGGAAAGCTGGAGGGCATCCAAATTAGTGCTAATGCCCAAACCAAGCAAAGAGGCAGTGTCGGAGACAACCTATTGAGCGATCTGCCTGATCGATAGATACTATAGCGAAGATATATGAAGGTATAATATTACATAAGCTCAAAAATGAGATAGACAGAGCATATTATGATACATCATTGAACTTACAAGGAAAACTGCTGTTGAGTGACGTAAAAATATTAATAGGGCCGTATTAGAAAAAATAAGGTTGATGATGGTTCTGAAGAGACGAAATATTACTTAAAAAACTATTTACGCCATTCGATAGAGCGTAAAAAGTTGCTTTGCGAAAGTGTCCTTTTTATTTCAATAACTCTTCAAAGAAGTCTGGAATTTTAAAGAACGTATTTCCAAAAATTTCGATTTTTTTCAAATATCTCAAAAAGTAATCAGGTTAACCTTGATTTTTTTGACGCATAGGTATTACTCGTCGCCAAATTTGCTCCAGTTTAACCTTGTCTCTATCTCTAGCGTTTTCCACGATACCAATGTTGTTGCATTCTTGAAACACACTGTATGGATTGATGAATGCATAGTTATGAAAACTTTTTAAATTATTTCTAAATTATCTAATATAATAATTAGAGATAATATAAAACAGATTTCTAATATGTACAGTAAAGGTACATCCTAAAAACGAATAATTACTGATTGCATGATATCCAAATGCCTAACACTTGTTGAGGCGAAGCATGTACACTAAGTAAAACAACGACGAGGCAAGGAGTTGTTTTTCGTTATTGAAAGCAATTTGTCTGGAAGTTTCCTTTGTTTCCTGCACCGAGTTAGTCGGGAAGACGCCTTTCCGAGCAGTCGAGGCCTGGCTACTATATTATTGCCGCACAGAGAACTGTAACTCACGGAGAACTGTAACCTATTTTGTGATGTGTTTATCTTGTTCATTATTCCTGCTTTGATTTGTTGCGCTTTGATAGAATAATTAATGTTGAGATAAGTCGCAGTTTTCATTTTATAGGGTGCGGCAAAATTAAGCTCATAATTTTGCTTGTAAACAAGATGAATACGAGATGAAGAATCGAGAAATTCTTCAAAGAACGTCTAATAGAAATCTATAGTATTATTTTAGCTTATTTGTGAAAAATTATAACTCCCAAACAACCGCCACGAGAGTTAATGTATAATGTTCTGCTCCTTTCCGTGATTTTTTCATTATTACTCTGTGAAAGTTTTTCAGAAAAAATTGTCGCACGGATTCTTTGTAACTCTATATTCTTTAGATATCTCCAATAGAAAAAATCTGCAGCCGTCGAACCTGGGGATCGCGGATTCCATAAAATATCTCCATTTTTTAAATGAAACGGTCTGGAAACGTACATGACGTCTTAGAACAAGAATCATTTATCGTAATGAGCTTAATATAGGCATCAAGTTCATCCAGTTCTGGTTGCAAGAAGTTTTGCAGTAGGTATTCCTCCATATCGTTCTCTGGTAACTGTAGCCATAAAACGGGCCAATAATTTTTCATAACAAATCGGCACCAAGCAGTATTTGATCATATTGAACAGGTTTATGGATTCTTTTAAGGGTTTTCTGTTCTCCGGAAATGGTAATTTTATTTATACACCCAAAAGGCAAAAATGAGCTTTGTCGCTCATTTTTCCTCTCAAACAATCATTAGCAGTAATTGTGCCTCGCTAGAATTTAGTGCTAGCCTAGCCCTTTGGTGTGAAGACAACACTGACGTAGTTTTCCCCATAACACCAAAATACTATACTGCACACGACGCGCGTCATTTGGAGATATTAAATCCGAATCTGAGGTTTAATCATCTCCAGATAATGCCAACTTGTTGGTGCTTTGGTGTTAAGTGGAAAAATACGTCAGTGTTACGTTTTCAGTGTAACAACGACTATTTTGAAATATTTATTGCTTTGAAAGACGGGGTACACTCACATAAATTAAAATACACAGGGTTATTCGGAACTCACCTTTAAAACTTTGAGGATATGTGCATCCTTAAATAAGAAATCGAAAAAATTTATAATAAAAGACTTAGGATTTCCCGTAAACAATGTTTAAAGTTATACCATTATAAAGGACTACGTAGCTGGGCAACTGTACTTCAACACATCTGATATATCACATTCCTTCAAAAAACAGTAAACAACAGTTTTTGTACCTGGCGAACGCCTGGCGAATACAGTTGGAGTAGGGATAATATCTCTTATTGTGTATGCAGTCATCAGTCTTTCTGTGTCGCTGTCTCTGTGCGGGTGTTTCATTTATCGAGTGTTAAACTGTAAAATTTTCAAAATGACTCATGTGTACAGTAATGCTGAGTTAATGGACATGATTCTTATTTATGGTGAAGTTGGACAAAATTCATTGGTAACTTCGCGCTTGTATGCGGAACGATTTCCCAATCGACACACCGACACATCGACAGTTAGGTTTTGTGAGTGGTTGTTGCAGCAAAATGCTAAAAATCCCCAATTTACTTAATAATTTGCGTTTACAAGATCAGCAACCAGGAGGAACATTCTCGGTTTAGTACGGCAAAATTGGATAAGGCGTGCCCAAAATTGTGTACAAGTCCAGGAATATTATTTCGAACAGCTTTTGCAACAAGGTATGTGCAATTTTTTTATAAATTTCATGTTTCTAATACCTAGTAATCAAGTAGCGCAATTCTTCAAAATTAATGTAACAAGATTTTATTCATTTTAAAGACACGTCACTTTGGTCACATCTATCTATCTTTAAGTTTATTTTAAAATAAAAACGCTGCAAATCATTTTTGCGCCAGGTGCGCCGGTTTTTTTCGTTCTAGCCAGTTTGCATTGTCAGTCCCAAGGTCACTCCATTACAGTGGACCAGTATCCAGCGGCGTGCAATGAAAAATTTTTAAATAGTTTTCAGACCCCGCCAAAAAAATTTTTTTTTGCACTACCACATTTCTACATGATGTTGAACATCCCCAAATTTTATTATGGATAAGTTATGAATAACCCTGTATAAGTATCAGTTTAAAATAATATATACAAGTATAAACACGTACTTAGATTGGTGAAAATTTGAATCAGATATCTCTAAAATAAGACAAGTGTTGAATTGATTTTAATAGTATCTATGTATAAACTGATATTAATAAAAGATGATTTTCTTTGGTAGGCACTTTTTTATTCTCATGGCTCTGGGTTGAAAAAATGTTTATATAATAAATTACACTCCAATTCCACCAAGAGGGAGCTAACTTACTCTTGAATCGCATGAGTTGGGCCAGTTCTTTTATATATTTTATTCAAGGTTTTAATATGAGACCTGTATAGGTATGACCTTTTAATATTCATCTACTGTAATTAATAAATATATGCAGTAGCTCCCAGCCACAAATTGTTCATTAGCACGCAAAAGAGAAAGGGTAATAAAAAATCGCAGCAGTAGAATTATCTACCAACTTCATACTGGAGTAAAACCAGAAACGTATAATGCTATTTTTTTTAAATTTATTAGCACTAATCAATGATAATAAGTCCACTTAGGAGGGCTACTTAACCGCACGTGAGAAGACTGATTTTGTGATAATCGTAACCTTACCTCAGATGACAATATTATGATATATGTAATAACTGTATATTGTAGTTGTGTAGAGTTGTATACAACATACGTATTATGGGTCATTCATATCTAATACTTTATTATTAGAAATTCCGTGTTATATGACACAAGTTCACCAATGGTGGGGCAAAACATCTCAGTTAGTTGAAGATGAATCAATCAGAAACATTCTAATACTGAATTACGTGTAACAATGCTGTGGACTGTGAACTGAGAAGTGAATTGAGCACATCATTTGGTCATAGTTTTTACAACTTTTTTGTTTTTCTTGATCCGAAAGCCGATGATCTGCAATAATTGATTTCAATTATAAGATGTTACTGAAATTTTTATTTTGGAATATATTTAATACGAATATTTATTCAATTCAACTTCATTTCATTTAATTCTACTCTAAGATATTGGTTGGTTAATGTAAACAGAAGGCTTGGCAACTGATATCAAATATAAAATCATATAAACTAATTTCACTTCTGCTCTTAATAGAAGTTTGGTTGTAATTACAAATTAAAGTATCAAAGCAAAAATATTGATTTGGTCATAATTACCAAATGAAAAAATTAGAATAGTTACAATAGTTACAAATTCCGCAAAGCTAATTTCCCCCTTTTATATAAAAAAGGGGGGAAATTGTTTTGCGCAAATTGTAAAGCTGAAATACCATAATCATATCCGTGAGATTGATCCAGATTGGAGTACCTACTCTTAATGATTTCACTGCGGCGTCGATGAAACTTCCTATTCTTTTCCTAGTTTTCCTGTAGTAGGAATTTTCCTAAATGGTTCAACATTGATATTATTAGGAATATTAAAAGCAAAAAAAGGGTTTGAAGGACTATTTTGAAAAAAATAGTGGCGACCTAGATGCTTTACCTGATTTGAATATACTGAAGGCTAAGCCAAAGAAAAATTTATAATAAGGTCCACGTAAATTATATATTAGATATATTATAATATAGATAATATTTATATATAGATAGATAAAGACTATACCCGTGCCATCGAAAACTGCATTAGCTTTAATCCTAATAAGTTCTGATCCTCTATAAAGATTAAAAAGAGAGTGGCCAATATACCATATGACATATAGCGAAACTACAGTTCCAGCCAGCCTTCTATCGTGGTCAATGCATTTGCTGATTTCTTTATAAAATCACTTTCCATTATTCAGCCTCAATTAAGGTAAGAAATACATTATCTACTATTTACCTTGCAAATTGCAATACATTATTTCCTGAATTCCAAGTTTTACAAGCCCTAAAGCGAATTCTCAAATTCACCACAGGACATGATGGTATTCCAATTTCTTTAGTAAGGGACTGTGCTAAAGCGTTTGTATACTTATTCGTTATTCATTCATTCATTTAATTTACCTTTAAAACACTATCATATTAACTTTCCTAACTTAATAGAAGAGCGCTAAGGTTTGCCCTGTACATAAAAATGGGGACCAATCTGACATCACGAACTTTCGAAAGGACATGCCGTAAACAACTACTTCAGGGGCAATGTGGATAATTCGGCAAAACCGGAGTAATGCAATCCCAGTTGGGACACATTGCCCGTGGAGTAGCTGTTTTCGGCATCTCCTTGAAATAAATAAGTAGAATTGTCTTCCTTAAAGAAAATAGAGGTCACTGCTATAATGGCACCTGCGGAAAAGCAGGTCGTTATCTGTCTGTCAATTTGACAATAACTGACAGACGGCGAAATACTAAACAGACAGCATTCAAAATATTATAATTCCGAGTAGTGGTGAGAAACACACCGTAGTGCCCTCTTTAGGTCTTTGCTGCTATCTCTCTGACAATTATCAACGAAAATAACTACTCCACGGGCAATGTGCCCCGACTGGCATTGCATTACGTCGGCATCTCCATAAGAGGCGCCACATCTTTCATCGAGACCAACCACAAGACTCTGACCGGTTTCGCGCTTATTATGCGTTAATCAGAATGCCGTGCATAGGTGGTGAACTCGATGAACGTGATGAGAAACACACCGTTCATAGAGTCCACTACCAATAAACGCGAAACCGGTCAGTGACTGATGGTTGGCCTCGATGAAAGATGTGACGACTCCTATGGAGATGCCAAAGTAAAGCAATGCCAGTCAGGGTACATAGCCCGTGGAGTAGTGGTTTTCGCAATCTTCTTGAAATTATAATTCCTGTAAATGGAACTTGTTTCTGTTGGCTGACGTAAAATAAAATACAATAACAAAATTTTAACAAAGTGAATAAACAACCCATACCAACAACTGATTCAGGTAAATATTTCCCTTATTAAAATTTATAATTTTTCTCATCAAACTTTTCTATGAGTGTGATTAAAAAATATATAAAGTAGTTTGATCACGCTATAGTTCGTTTGCTTCGGTACATCCTGTATAAAAACTAGCTGGCCGCATATATGAGCTCATAAGGAGCACCCAGAGGGACATTAAAAGAGACCCCATAAATCTGGAACGTGCTCGCGTTGCGGTCGGTGAGGCAGGCCGTATCGGGGAGCACGTCGCTTGCCGTCGCTGTCAACGCCGCCGCGACCGCGATTCAATCCGGACGTGCCTTTGTGTCTAAATATATGCCCGACGTTCCACTTGCACACGAAAGTTGCGAATAGTTCTCGCTTGGTTTTGGAGTTGTTTAAAAGCGTCTTGTGTAACTAACATGTGGTTTAGCATGTTCATGCAGTAGGCACTACCGCTAAAGGCATAATTCTCGGTTCGACTCGCAAGTAGATAACAGTCCATAAATGTGTCAGAAATTTTCGTCAAATTTTTTTAACATTAAAAGTATATAGTACAAAATATCTTGGAAATGTGAAATGTTGACCACTTTGCACTATAAATATACGGTCAGGACATAAAGTCCGTCCCCCCCCCTCTATAATTTTTGAACCACTGGTGTGATGAAATTTGAAACGATAATATATCACTAAATTCTGCATTTTTTGACACATCAATGACAGCTCTGAAGGTCAAAGTGACAGCTGGGCGCGCAATACGAATATTTTGTTAAATGGAAATGGGGGCCGAGTAATAACTCATTTTGAAGCTATTTTTATGCTCAAAACATTCCCAAATTTTGAGAAAATTTGGTTCAGTAATTTTCAAATAAAATCCAGTAATATCAGTTTATAACATAATCTTGTTACCTATTAGGTGTCATTGTTGATTGTTAAAATTATATCACCCACGGAACTGGATGCAAGGAGACAGAAACTATTATTAATGTCGGTTGGAATTTGGATGTTTCTATCATTATTAACATCATGAAATAATATAGCACCGAATATATTTATCGTGCAATTCACCTTGCTTCTGTTGTTCCCGGAATTCCAAATAAGTAAAATAAAAAAAAAATAACTTAAAATCTATTTACTCTACTAGTATTAACTAATACTATTAATTCATCATCCTTTTTACCACATCTTTCTCTGTATCTCTTCAGCTTCTTATCCAAACATAGATTGTCACAAATGGTGGTGCAAATGTCACTTGGCATGAAGCGTCAACCTCAACTGCGATAAATGTCATGGAATATTGGGCGAATGTCCGTATTTATAATTTATTATAACTACAAGTCTGGATTTTGGTTTTTGTCGGTTTTCACAAATCCAGATTTCGTTTTCTATTTTGTTATTATACTTACACATATTTCTTAGTTTGTCATTTTAAGGCTCCCCCAAACCAACGCGAATTATTCGCAACAGATTCGTGACGGAAAGTTCGCAGCGAAATTCGTGGCAGAATCCGCAGAGAACCCCACACCAAAGCGAATATAATCGCATTATATGCGTCATATTTTCAGTATCGAAAAGGTTTATTGCTATTGCTGAAAACGAAAGATAAACAATTTGTACTTGTACTTACATACTTACCTATCATACAAAAATATGTATACATCATCGGATGAAGAAGCATTTGTGTTACTTGCATTGGAAAAAGACAATTTAATGTAAAATTATTATTACTCTTTAAAAATAAATGTGTTGATCATATTATGTATCTAACCTTAAGAAGAAAAGAAAATGGATTCACGGTATTAATAAAAAAATACGACAATATAGAGAATTTCATACATTAATGCCGCAATTACGAAAAGACAAGAATCTATGTTATATTTTTGTTACTTTTTTCGAATATTTTTGTAATCGTCATGAGAAAGGTCGTCTAATATAGGATACTTTCGCACTATTCAATGATTTTTTCCATTTTATTAATTACTTTTTTATTTAAGAGATTGCGAAACTACAACGGATCCGAGAAAAAACGCAGCCAATTGCGAACAAAAACTCCGTACGAAATAAACGCAGACAATTCGCAGTCCAAACGAAAAAAATCGTGTTGGTGTGAACGTACGTACATATTTAACGCAATGGAAACAATATGATGCGAATCGCAAGCGGTGCGAAATTCCGTAGGTGCTGCGATAATCCGCGTTGGTTTGGGGGACCCTTTAACCTGATCTAATTTAACCTTTCTTGTCAATATAGTGTTAGTGTAAGGCATTGTCTGCTAGATTATGCTACCAAATTCGTGTCTGTTCCCATTGAATAACATACCGCCCCGTCTCTCACATAAGTCTCGGACTTCCGGGCTGATTCTTGTGATTAGAATGAGGTGTAGCAGGCATAATGGGCCGGAAGGCCTGAGTGCTGCGAGTAACCGCGCCGCTTTCCAACAACGAGGGTGCTGCTAAATTTAATAGTTGAAGTATTAAATTCATAACTGGTTATTAGTATTAGTAGTGCTAAGAAACACACCATAGTGCCTTCTTTGGGTCTTTGCTACTATCCTTCTGACAGTTATTGACAAATTGACAGACAGATAACGACCTGCTTTCCCGTAGGCTCCATTATAGCAGTGACCTCTATTGTCTTTGAGGAAGACAATCCTACTTATTTATTTGAAGAAAATGCCGAAAACAACTACTCCAGCATCTCCATAGAAGTCGCCACATCTATGAAAGATATGACGACTCCTATGGAGATACCGGAGTAATTCAATGCCAGTCGGGGTGCATTTCCCTTGGAGTAGTTTTTTTCGGCATCTCCTTCAAATAAATCATTATCAGTATGTTAAGCTACTGATTATCAGTGAGTTCCACACAGGAAATACTGTCTAAATCACAATATTTTGAAAACGTTTTCCATAATATAAGTTTGAGGGCGACACGCATAGTACACAATTTAGATTTAGTATCTTGAGTCTTAAATAATATTCGTTCATGATAATAGCTTTGAATATTCATCAAGGTCGAGTGTTTAAAATAATTACCCTTAAAAATGACATATAATGTGCCCAGCGCAATTTTCTACATAATCAATAATCAGTGTACAAACCACATACTTTCATGTACAGAACTTTAATCTAAAAAGAAAACTAGCGGCACGAATTAGCATGTATAGGAATGAATAATTATTTTGGCTCAAATTTAAGTTTTATGATAACCACTGGGATATTGTTGAGTATATAGGTACTTAATAGACTTAATTTAAATACACTGTGACTACGATAGCTTATAGGTCTTCAACAGTATATAATTTTTAAGCAGGCACCACCTAAAATAGAATATTCCCTACAAACAATCAGAAGGTCTCGTAGGTTCAATAATATGTACAAAGTGCAAGTTATTCACTTTGCAAGCAATACAAGCTGAATCAAAAAGCTGGTAGGCTTAAATATGCTTACATTTTTTTATAACTTACAAAATTTAGTACTCTGTTTTAATTTTTCAAGAAATTGGGGCCTAAAGTCTCCATCAAGTTATTTATTTTTGAATAACAACTAATATGGTTTGTCTATTATTATTTATATTATTATTGTCTATTATATTTATCATTAAAATTAAATCCATAAAATGAAATGTCAAAATCCACTATTAAATTAAATATAAAATAAATTATTCAGTTTAAAACTATTATGAAAGTTTCAAAAATTACAGTTGATTGTTGTTGTGATATCATGAAAAATAGTATCTGTAGCCCCAGATTAGGTACTCTATTTAAAAGTTGAAATGCCTTCCACTGTAGTCTTTTCGAAAAACAATACGATTCTGATTAAGTTTTGGACTGAAGGCTTTAGCCCATATAAGGATACATAGACACCTACTAGCCAGCTCAATAATAACATAATACTAATAATTAATACATTATCCTTTAGTAGTAAAAAGTAAAAAGACCCTGTATATCTACTTTTAGTTAAATAAAAATGTATATAATATGTATCTACTTTTTAAATAGCATAAAACAATTGGGTAGGTTTAATGTTTATGTTTTTTTTTCGTATCATTTTTATTTCTTATTATTACTTATTGTTCTTGTTAATTATTGTTACAGTAACCATACTTTTATTTCGTTTTAATATAGTACGAGTATATAATATATAGTATATTATAGTATATTCTATATAATATATAGTATAATAATTTTTATTTTATGGAGTAGTCTAAGTATTACAGAAATGAAGCACATCTCATGGTTATCAGTTTCTTTGTTACTTCAAAACACCACAATGTGTTTATTAATAATTCTACATCAGTCGTAAGAAGTCGTTAGAGTTATATTTTACTTTTACCATGTTAGAAAAGTTTACGCTACTATCGATGAACCCTAGTGTCGTGATTGTCACGCCAGAAGGCGAGGGCTGCGGTCATCAGTCATAACCCAGCGATTGCGAGGTGTATCTGGGCCCTTGTGTTTCACAGAATGGTCGATTAACGTAATAAAATACCTTCTGTAACTCGTAATTCCGTAAACATATTTTTAAGACAGTGTTTTAAATAAGTATTTGTGTAGGTGGAATTAAAATATGAAATTATCCATATTTTCTCCGATTACATTAAAACGTGGCAAAAATTTGCTTCGTAATCTGACTAAGTCTGATAATTATCTCAGTTAAAAGTACGTTAAGCCATGCGACACCAAAACCACGATCAGAAATGACAAATTTAAGTATAGCTTCTGATATGATCATGAAACTGTATATTTAACAACTTTACTACCGTTTTAAATAACTGAAAAATGTGGCTAATATATAGCAATTAGCAAATCATACCAAAATAAATATCTTTAAAGGAAGACATCGTCTCCAATACAATATTCTCAAGTGTAATTGTATAATTATTGGTACATTTCACCCCATAAAACAAATGATACCTAGTTCCCAGAAGAAGTTAATAACGGTTACGGACAGCACAGAGAGTGATTTTTCGCATTGGAGTTTTTGCTCCTATTCAATGTAATAAAGCTAAAGGGGAAAATCTAGATCCCATATAGAACCATGAACGTGCACATGGAATACTGTAATATACATATGTTTGTTTCTTTTAACTTAATCCTTGTGCTATTTAGGTATCCTCGCCGCTGAAGATGACCTGTGAACCATAAGTACTTACACTGATTGCTCATGGTGGTTTAGTAGGTATATAGGCTTAAAGTAGCATAAAATGAATATAGGAAGTAGTAGTATCTATACATTCTTAGATTATTTTCTTAGCTATGCTACATTGAGAAGTGTGAGCTCCGAAACATTCTAATTGCGATATAGTTGCGCCTTGTTTTCAAATCTTCACGATTCTTTTTGTTTGGTTAATTTTCACAACTTATTCGTACTTCGAATAAAAAGTTACATCAGGTGGGACTAAAACATCAAACCATAGGGGGATATAAAACCTTGCCATATTTATGATGGAATGCTTCAACAGGAACACACCTATATGTTCATGTTCATGTTGGAGCCTATATCAACAGCTTTAGAAGTTTTAATTTGAGACCAGTCTGAAAATTATCACAACATATCAAGGAGATATTATATAGGGTGTTTGGTAAATTGTTATGGGGAAATCATACATTTTGTAGAGTCCATATAAGGCTTTTAAGGCCATTTTAATTCAAGCAGACTTGTTTTAAAGTTGGTTTGGATATATCAGAAAATAGTAACTGTAATGGCAAGTATTATTTACGGTCAAAAAAATTATACTGAATGTGGGATCACAAATATGAGGAACATCGTAGACAAATATACAGTGGTATTTTTAAGTTGTGCATATGAACGATTGTATATTAAGTAAAGTAAACGGAAATATTGTGGATACTATTTCGTAGTCTCTTACTTTTTATAAGCTATCGTTTGATACTAATTTCAAATGTATCCAGGAATTAAAAATTTTCCGAAAATTTTGAAAATTTTTAATTCTTGGATAAATTTGAAATTAATATCAAACGATAGCTTATAAAAAGTTAAGATAGGAATGTGCAAACCGTTTTGCTTGATCTCAAACCGTTTAGATTTTACAGGGTGTCAAAGTTGCAAAAATGTCAATTTTCACCCGTCAATATTTCAAAAACAGTTTAAGTTAGGTATAGGGAAGGCTGATGAAAGTCCTACTAAAATCAAGGGTTTAGTTCGAAAAAGCAATAAAAAATATATATTTCCATTTAGAAAAACGAAGTTGGTACCTGTCCAGGAAAAACTGAACACCCTGAATATGTAAATATATTTTCATTTTGTGCAGCTCGGGATATTAGACAACCCTGTATAAAAAAAAATTAAGTTACTCTTTTATTAACCCAGATATTGGACTTACGCGCACTAGGTGGACACCCTGTATATCCAATATCGTATTATCAGTCAACAGATGAGGTATCTGTTTCACAACTATCATGATATTAGTGGAACGTCACTACAATAGACGATAAATTGATAAGTGCTGAACACACCTGCTCTCTATGCAAGCTCCCTGACCAATATTGAATTACTCCTGTAAATCTTAAAAAGCTAGCCACATCATACCAGGTACCGTACCGTACAAGTAAGTTTAGTTGCAACCATATTATCACAAAACCTACTTATTTAATATTAGTAGTGGTGAGAAACACACCATAGTGCCTTATTTGGGTCTGTGCTAATATCTGTCTGACAATTATTGTCAAATTGACAGACAGATAACGACCTGCTTTTCCTCAGGTGCCATACAGCAGTGACCTCTATTCCCTTTAAGGAAGATAATCCTTAAGTGACATCTCCTTCAAATAAATAAGTAGGATTAAAGAAAAGAATCATTAAGAAAAAGTTAAGAACTGTGATTTTTAGTTTTAGAGGTGCAGTTTTAGAGATGTTTCTCAATGCAGTTAGAGTAACCATTTACGAATTACTGTAGACAAGAGTATAAAATTCTTATTTAAAAGCACTAATTCCTTTTATCTCTAACCCTAGTAGTTTTTAACGACCTTGTTAATGTTATTAATTGTTTCTGTAAACTTTGACTCAAAGCACACCTACCGAGCTATTATGGATCGCGTGCTACGGTCTCTATCTCAGCAAATTATACATAGTGTTTACGGGTCAACCGTTATTTGTCACATATCCGTGATTTCATAACGCATTACCCTCTAACAACTCCGCGTTACGTTCACATGAGAAATGCTTTCATAAAACATAAAGATAGTACTAGAGATTGCTCAATTTTATGTATACATTTATGAATAGTCTATTAGTTGGAACAGTAAGAGAATGGGGTTTTATAAATGTAACCAAGATTTTTATCATTTTTACCTACTTCAAAGTAAATGAAATGAATCAAGAGTTCTTTTTAGAATTAATTGTAATTCTGTGTACAGTTAAAAACTTTTTATATTAATTATACCATGTGTAAAGCATATACCTACAGAGTGTGCCAACAAAATTACAGAGTTAACCCGTGGGCATGATAATGGATGACTAGCTTTTTGGAACGTTTTTTAAAACTCGAAGAAATGTAAAAGTTAATCAAGCTTGAATGTTAACTTCACATTCAAAAACGAAAATCCTTTTTACAAGAAACACACAATTTTAAGATAGGATTTTTGTACTTTTAAAAATATTGTTTCAATATTCTTTAGACCTTTAAATTAAATTTATTCTGAAGCAGTGAACAGTAAGCGTAAGCGTAAGTCATTCTCATTTTGTAAAATGCAAGAAGCAACATGTTCACTTTCACCTATGTCAAATCTATGTACGGCAAATAAAAAAGAAAGAATTAGGCTCTTGATCTTCAATCCTTAATAGACTCGATCTATGTGAGAATCTATATCTACTAAATAATAGAGGATACGTAGGCAAGTATAGCAGATAATTCTCACCTATTATAAACTACCTATACTCCAAAAGTTTTAATAAATGTCATTGTATGTATCTTGTGAAATATCAAATCAAATAGGTATAATCTATATATATACAGGGTTATTCAGAACTTATCTCTAAAACTTTGAGGCTATGTGAGGCTTTGAGGTAATCCTTATCAGATATCATAAGAAATCGATATCACCAAAAAAATTTATAATAAAAGTCTTAGGATTTCCCGTAAACAATGTTTAAAATTGTACCATTATAAAGAACTACGTAGATGGGCAACTGTACTTCAACGACATTTGACATACCACATTCCTAAGAATGCGGTAAAAAAAGTAAACACGTTTTTGTACCTTGAACGCCTGGTTAAGACCGAGGCAATAGAGTTGGAGTGGGGATAATATCTCTATTGTCTATTCGGTCATCATTCTAACTGTGTTCTTTCTCAGTGCCGGTGTTTTATTTATCGTAGGAGTGTTAAACTGTAAAATTTTCAAAATGACTCATGTGTACAGTAATACTGAGTTAATAGACTGTTACCAGTGGATTTTTTTTGCACTACCACATTTCTACATGTATGTTGAACATCCCCATATTTTATTATGGATAAGAATAACACTGTATATATATATATATATATATATATATATATATATATATATACCGGGTGTCAACGGATCTATGGATCTATTAGACAAGCCATAACTTCTAGAGTATTGGATGTATCAAAATGAGATTTGGTAAAGGTAAATGGTAGAGGAAGAGGAAAGTTTTTGCATATTTTTCACGTTTAGGTTACTTCCGGTTTCACCGGAAATGGCTTCAATTTTGAATTTTTAAATGGAACACCCTGTATATTTTTACATATTTGAATTTCTGAGACAATTTTGGACTAGAAAATGACATTAAAACTTTTAAAGTATAATACTCGTATACGAATTTATTAAAAACTTCACTGAAGTAAATGTATTTTATGAGCTTATTTTTAATCCAATCACAATGAAGTATCGTTGGATTCGCAAAAAAAATCCCTTTTTGAAAAGTGCTTGTCTAAAAAGTGTTGCCATTTGAAAAAAAAAATAGTTAGATATAAAAAAGTAATTTTGCCAACTTATCTCATTCCTATCTATCATACTAATCACTAAAACTTTGCGATTACATTTTTCTGACATCATCTAAGGCCTTCAGATTAGTTTGCGCTCAATCATGGCCACCTAGATGCAATATTAAAAATGGCTCTAAAAAAATCAAGTAGGCGAAAAAACTTTTTAAAATGTCATTTTCTAGTCCAAAATTGTCTCAGAAATTCAAATATGTAAAAATATACAGGGTGTTCCATTTAAAAATTCAAAATTGAAGCCATTTCCGGTGAAACCGGAAGTAACCTAAACGTGAAAATATGCTAAAAATTTCCTCTTCCCCTACCATTTACCTATACCAAATCTCATTTTGATACATCCAATACTCTAGAAGTTATGGCTTGTCTAATAGATCCGTTGACACCCGGTATAGCAATCCAGGTCTGGCCCCACCTTTGTCCACAGAATGTTTCCTTTCTCACTATTCATTACTTTCATTTTCATCTTATAGAGAAACACTGAATATTTTTTACCTTATCAGTATATTTCTACCTTGGGTGTCCTAAATAACTTTGGAGGTGAAAAAATTAGGGGATAATATAAAAAAGATACGTTGAGCTTATTTCCAAGGAGGATATATTTTAATGTAATACTTGAATAACTATCATTCATCATCCTTACTTACACAGTCAACCCCTCAAAAAATTTAAATGGCAAGAGGCGTCGAGTAATACATCTTTTGAAAGGTCTTTCAATTCTGTACATATCTTTGTCTTCTTTTAAGTTTTATCATATAATACTTCTACAACTTTTATCCTGAATTGATGATGTTCACCCCATATTTTTAAAAACCCGAAACTAGTAATAAACATTTTTCAAAAAAATAGAAAGAATATTGCACTTAGTACCGGCTCCAAATTATTTTTGATAATTGGCACTGAATCTATTGAGCTGAGTATCAAAGATTCAGATTAATCTACAAACTAAGTGAACTATCGAGGATACGAAATAAAGAAGAATTGAATTGAAAGAAACTGAAAATATAAAAATGCTTGAATATTTATTGTATGGATTTTACAATTTAAGAAAGGGACACTGTTATCTGATTTTTTTATTATTATGCATATTCCATGACAAATTTTCCTTACCTATTTATACAGACAATTATACTGCCAAAGGACATTTTAATTTCCTGCCAGTATGTATGCAAAACAGATATCGTGACACGCTTCATATTTCCATATTCTACGGCACAGATAATGCCAGCTTTTATTACTTCTTCCTTGGCCGGACTTCCATTATTTGAACATAATTACTCAGAAGAACCCCTTTCAGCCCTACTCGACTAACTTATGCCATCAGAAGTATACAAAATTCAAGACAATAAAAGTATATGGCAGGAAAAATTTACGTCGATCTGTCAAGGGTCTCGGACAGTCGCCCTTACGTAGGAGAATCTTACTGCCTTTTGCCCTCTAATCTATTATGTAAATCGAGTCCATTAAAATCACGACACAATAGCAATATGATACACGGTATGTTGGTTTATCATTCATGAACGTATCCAAGGATACATATAGGAGAAAGAGGGTCAGATTTTCAAAATATATATACCTATTATAAATTTATATTAAATTTACAAATATTATACGAATTCATTAGATTTTTATAATTTATCTTATTTATTTGTATTATCAAGTAGCATTATCAGCCACAATTTCGAAACAAATTTCAGTAGTAGGAATTCTGCGATTAGTCATTCCATACATGCGCTTTCATAAGTTTTCTGAAACAACAACCGATTTGTCAGGTTTACACTGTAGTTTTACACTGTCCAACCAATTGTAAAAACTTTTCCATGCACATTAGCATTTATTTTTTTTTTTTCGAAACAAATGGCTTTATGGTCAGTTACTTTAATTATTTTATAAAAATAGAAACATAAAATACCTATGGAAATTTACTGTAAAGACTGTTTTAGCATTTATTTATTTGGAGATACCGAAAACAACTACTCCACGGGCAACATGCCCCGAGTGGCGTTGCATTACGTCAACATCTCCATGGATGTAATGGCATCTGCAGAAAAGCAGATCGTTATATGTTCATCAATTAGACAATAATTGTCAGACAGGTAGTAGCAAAGACCCAAAAAGGGCACTACGGTGTATTTCACTGTATCTCGCCACTACAGACTGTTTTAGCATGTTTCACTATTCTACATTCATTATATAAAATAAATGGAAAGCGAATAATAATAAACAAAACTATTGTCTAATTGACAGATAGATAGCGACCTGTTTTTGCGTAGCAAAATCCATTACAGCAGTAACCTCTATTGTCTTTGAGGAAGACAATCCCACTTATTTATTTGAAGAAGATACCGAAAACAACTACTAGGCACATGGACAATGTGCCTCCACTGGCATTGCAGTATTCCGGCATCTTCATGGAAGCACTTCTTCCATCGAGACCAACCACCAGACACTGACCGGTTTCGTGTGACATATAACCTACAAACAGAATATTATATATGAAATAGAGAATTCAATGAAATGAACAGCATACCATAATAAAATTGCAATGTTAGATTTTGCACTCACCACAATTCTCATCTTACTGTATCGTTATTCTTGTCCTCGTTATTCGTTCCTATGTTACTGATTGTTCGGCAGAGGTTCGATATGTGTCCAGTTCGATCAAAGTGCAAAAGGGACCATCATATGACCGCATTTACCCCATATCATCAAGTTATGATCCTGCATGCATCTATAAAATATATAGATAATATTAGTAATAGTATTAGTAGTATTAGTATTAGGTAAGAAACACACCGTAGTGTTCTCTTTGAGTCTGTGCTACTATCTGTCTGACAATTATTGTCAAATCGACAGACAGATAACGACCTGCTTTTCCGCAGATGCCATTACATCAGTGACCTCTATTGTCTTTAAGGAAGACAATCCTACTTATTTATTTGAAGGAGATGCCCAAAACAACTACTTCACGGCCAATAGGCCCCGACTGGCATTGCATTACTTCTCCATCTCCGGTTGCGACTTGATTTCTTAATAAACGTAGTGAATGTTAGTAGTCATGGTGAGAAAAACAACGTAGTGTCCTCTTTGGGTCTTTGCTACTATCTGTTTGACAATCGGTATCTCCATAGGAGTCGCCACATCGTTGGCGATATGCCATACCTATGGCACTCTGATGAGCGCAAAATAAGCGCGAAATCGGTCAGTGTCTGGTATTTGGTCTCGATGAACGATGTGGCGACTCCTATGGAGATGCCATGTAATACAACACCAGTCGGGGCATATTTCCCGTGGAGTAGTGGTTTTCGGCATCTCCTTCAAATAAATATATAGATAATATGTCATACCTTTCCTTTCCGTTATTTCCTATCCTTTAACTACGCTCCACTGAGGAAAGGCAGAACCAAAAGTCGAGAACTAGCAGCACTAGTGATTGGCTTTTTCCTTTTGCGAGTACGCCACTGTTATCCGCCATCTACCCCAACGGATCCCCGCGAGTGGACATCGGGACGATGAGGGCGCGATAACGACCGCGATAATGCAGCGACGGACACGGAAGAATAACCTTAGCTTTTGCTCACTCTATGAGAATTATGACACGCGTCATAGCGGTGATATGAGAAACGGAAAACGGGACGGTGACATACACCGAGGTGCATATCATATCTGTAGGAATCATGCGACTTTGCGATTACGTTTATGCGGCAATTAACATTTTAAATTTGGTAGGGGGAGCACTGATTACCTTTTGGGCTGTTTTACTTCCTTTTGGAGACTATTCGTCATTTTCGTATAGAACTCCTTTCGGGGTTCTAAAGATAAGTGATACTTTTAGCAACAGTAAAAATCTTTATTCAACACTTCATATTCAATACAACACTTCTTGTACAATATCTAAATAATTACACACCGAACACGCTTCGAAAATCGCACTTATTTTACTTAAGTATTGCTTCTTCTCTTAATCGCTGTTCTATTAAGACTGACTAACTCGCCAGCACGCCGTGGCTTTTATATAATATATGTAAACTAGGCTTCTAGATCTTCGTAGAAATTTCCACAGAATACTCACGAATAATCCGTATACAAGGACAATTCAATAAATAGTCGACAGCCAAGTTATACGAGGGATATTCGATGAGTACCGCTGGTGACATCCAGGAAATGTGGGCAAAACGGCCCATCTCCCTTATTTGAAGGCCTAGAGGGTTGAGACTTCGCCCTTGGGGGGGTTGTTCCTGGCACCCCCAGAGGCTGTGTTGCCAGATTGTGCACAATTTCCCTAAGGCTGGGGAAAACGTGGATTTGGCAACGCTGCACTGGGGAACTGTGTCGACTATTTTGTAAGAATATTAAACCTACCTATGAATTAAAGTTAGTTCAGATGGAATCCCTACTTAATAATAATTTGTTGCTTGAAAATATTACCTACATAAAGGACGAATTAAAACGTGAAAATTTTCTTATTAAGAAATGTTCTTTGGTGCGCGGTTTTTGACCGGTTTCCCCTATCACCCGGATATTCGAACCACCGACCACGGTCGTTAAATACTGTTACACCTACCGGTGACGCATAGAATTAGAATAAATAAGGAATACGAGGCTGCGAAGTGTGCGAGCAAGGAAAAGGTAAGGGACTCCAGGAAAAGGTAGCGTCGATATAAACTCGTGAGATAACGAACCCATTTTCAATGAACTTCTGTCGGTTCACGTTAGCTTGGCTCCCTTATCTGAAAACACACGAACTCCCTTCGAGGTCACCTCCAGCATGGAAATGTTACTGATTTATGTGGGCTCGCGAGTACAGGAGGAAAATGCTCGTGTTGGGGATAAGAAAATTGCGATGTATATTAATGCACAATAATAATTTTGCCTTTATATCTCAGTAATATTTACAATCTTGTAAGAAAACACGTTTTGTATGTATGTAAGAATATTAAGAAAAGTTATATCCCACTTATTCTATAGGTTTTAACCTCGAAATAATGTTCTAAGTAGTTAATTCATTTTAATCATTTTGGTTAGGATTATATGGTGATGAAACAACAAGTAAACAACTAATATTTCCCTGGTTCTATTTTTTGCGATTAGTATAAGTGAGCGTTTGCACTCCCTTCTTGATAAAGCAGTTAAAAGATAAATTAAACGTACTTATTCAATGTGAATTTAGGCAACCCAAACGTAGATGTCGCACTGAAAATACAATCGGCCAAATAAATTGTAACATTTTAATCAAAAACCGTACTGGTCGACTGCCTATCCATAGACATAATGCGGCTTTACGAGTGCTCTACTACTTTCTACGGCACTCGTACGAGATAGACGAAACACCAGTGCTGCCATACGCTACGGGGGATATTGAGTCCGTTGTGGGGAATCAGAGGTGCCGAATATATTGGAAATACTCATTTCCCACGCTCAGGCAGATTCGAGCCAATAAGCCTGATGTAGTCCTCCTCGACCACCAGCTCAAGACAATGTTTGTCATCGAGTTCCCGGCTCCTGCCGAAACCAACATTGTCTTGAAAGAGGAGGAGAAATATCGCAATATCGAGACCTTCTCTTCGAACTCCTCAGACTCCATCCAGAACATACTGTGAAGCTTGTGGTACTGATAGTAGGAGCCCTCGGTGGAGCAAGAGATACACTGCTTTCAGAACTGAAGTTAATACCGGCATGTCAAAATTTGGGAGATCTTCTAGCCGGAAGAATGCAGAAGGCGGTCATTCTGGGCTCATACGTTTACTCAGTGTAATCAAACAAGTCATTTTTTGGCTTCCTGTCATCGAGTATTCCAATGTACCTTACTTTATCTTTCTTTTTTTAATGATTAATGCAGTGAATTCGTTGAACTTTTTTCCTGATATATCTTTCTATTTAGCGACCGTCATCCTTTCACGTCTGATGATATCTATGAAGATCAGGCGAGGAAGTTCGGCTAGGAAAGGTTTTACTAATTTATAATTGGTTTGGCCAGACCTGTCCTGGTTTGTGGTGCAAGAGTTTGGCTCTTAGATTTTAGGTAAGCCTATCTGTCGTATAAAACATCAAAGGTCAGTTCAGCTGTAGTTTAGTACATTTACACAGTAAAAAAGACAAATGGTAAAATTACTAAATGGTAATCGTAATTTACTGCAGTGTTATTTTTAACACGAACTGGGTAGTATAATAACTAAACCTTTAGAACTCATATTACACGAACGATATACCCGCCAAGTTTGTAGAAGTACTCATAAATTGTAGTAAAATTTACAAAACCCTGTGTTAAAAATGAATCAATCCGCCATAAAAACGGAATAATTACACGGTGAATAATTAACTATTACACATTACCTTGTAAAATCTACTGTGTTAAATTACTTTTATGTAATGTAATAATACACCGATATGTCTAACACTGCCAAGTGTGGATTATATACACACTGATGAGTGTGGATTCAGTGTTAAAATCAGTCGGATTTTTTTACTGTGTACCTGTATGAATGTAGAAGAGAAGCTACCTATCGAAAACAATCCTCACGACCTCTGCTGGTATGTCCAGGTTAGATTCCTATCCAATTAAGCATTCCAACGGCCCGACAAAAAAGGCGGCTGTGGGCACACAAACAGTAAAAATATCGTACTTACGTGATTGTTGATCATTTGGTGGTCTGATAGTGCTATATTTTGTGATTGAATTAAATCATATCGAGTTTTTTGGTACATGTAGGTGTATTTTTAAACAAAAACGCTTGTCACGTGCTTGGTAGTCTGGTGTGGAAGCCGTTCAAACAGGGACTCCCAAAACGTGCAGATTTTCCGACAATAATCTCTGTAAAAATTCACTCTGCACCTGAAAAACCAATAACATCCATAAAATTTCTGAAAAAGCACAGTTTAATCACAGTAAACAATTACAAAGAAACAAAATGCCTTTCAGTGTTTGCCCATAACGGCGATTTTATATCACGTGGTTTGGAATGCCTAATGATCGATGTTTCAAGTATACGTAAAATTGTTTCCTACATGCATAGTTACCTAATATTATGTTAAGAAAATCATTGTCTATGATTCTTTTTTTTTTTTTTAAGATTAAGTTCAGATTCGTATTCACTGGCTCTAAATACGAACGTACGGATTTATCAACGAGGCCTAACGGGTTAAAATAAAAGGTGTAGTCGGCGGTGCAAAGTTGGTTAGTCCGACTAACGCCTTACGTCCCTTTCATGAATCCGGGTGGAAGAGTTTACTGACCAAGGGTGCCAGACAAGACACTATATAGACTTCGCATTGCATATATAATGCAAATAACGGTGCAAATAACCTACCTTAAAATCTCATCAATCATGTAATGAAGAACCTTCTAAAGCGACATATTTACATCAGTCACACCTATTTATCTAATGACGAAACACGAAAGCAAATAAAGCACAACGATTATCGTACTTATTTATATACATAAAACGAAATAATTGGTGTCATAAACTGACAAATAAGACACATATTCTGTTAGCCTTCCAATTAAAATGCGATCAATGAATTATACAGTCGAGTTCACCACCGCGTCTAGAGGGTGGGATCATCATTAGTTTTATAAACGGCCTTAATTAAATAACCTATTCCTTTTATTATTTGAAGAGCCGGAATAATAGAAAATCAATACAAATACGAGCTAGAATAAATACGTAAAATTGTAAACAGTTCCATAGAGACAGTCAGTTTACCTACCTATACAGTAACCATATTTATTTCACAATATTTTGAATTACATGCAGTTAGTACAAATAAAAAATATTTAATTTTTTTATTAGAAGGAGATGCCGCAAATAACCACTCCAGAGACAATGTGCCCCGACTACCGTTGCAACATACACAGTAAAAAAATCAGACTGATTTTAACACTGAATCCACACTCATCAGTGTGTATATAGTCCACACTTGGCAGTGTTAGACATATCGGTGTATTATTACATTACATAAAATTAATTTAACACAGTAGATTTTACAAGGTAATGTGTAATAGTTAATTATTTACCGTGTAATTATTCCGTATTTATGGCGGATTGATTGATTTTTAACACAGGGATTTGTAAATTTTACTACAATTTATGAGTACTTCTACAAACTTGGCGGGTATATCGTTCGTGTAATATGAGTTCTAAAGGTTTAGTTATTATACTACCCACTTCGTGTTAAAAATAACACTGCAGCAAATTACGATTACCATTTAGTAATTTTACCATTTGTCTTTTTTTACTGTGTACTCATTTACTCCGGCATCTCCATGGAAATCGCCACATCCCTCATCAAGGCCAACCACCAGACATTGACTGGTTTCGCCCTTATGATGCGCTCGTCAGAGTGCCATAGATAGGTAGTGGAATCGAGGAAAGCAGGTCGCTATCTGTCTGTCAATTTGACAATAATTGTCAGACGGATAGCAGCAAAGACCCGAAGAGGGCACTACGGTTATTTCTCACCACTACAAACAAAAAATATTTCATTCTGAAAAGGGAAAATTCGTGTATTTTCAATGGACTGATGATTTTTTATTAGTTCGGCAATGTTTAATTTACTAAAAATAGATAAATTTGCGAACAGTGTGGCAAATTTGACTCAACTATTTTCAAGCAAACTAAAGAAAAAACATGAAAAATTGCAGTGCACTGGAAATACAGTCTGAGTCACCAACACAGCTCACCCACTTTTCAATGTTTTATTTTTATTTTAGAAAAAAATAAATATATGAGTACGAAATGGTTTGTTATTCGCTAAAATTTAGACACATTAATTTATGTACAGGGTGTTCTAATTTCTGGTGCCATTAAATTAGATTTTTTTGAAATGGAAATGCATAGCTTTTTTTAATCATCAGAGAGGTCATGAAGAGAGCTTTTCAAAAATATAATATAGTTGGTATCTGCTTTCATCCATTTTTGAAATATAGCTACTTAAATTTTGAAAAATTAGCCATGCTAGGTATACATATTTCTCGCACAAGTTATGAGTGTGCTATGAAATAAGTGGCATGAATTTACATAGTAAATGAATTTGAACGAATAACAGCTTAAACTTTAATAATTTTTAAAAATTTAATGACCAACTATATTATATTTTTGGAAAGCTCCCTTCATGGCCTCTCTGATGATTAAAAAACTATGCATGTCCGTTTAAAAAAATTCTGACTTTAATGGCACCAAAAATTAGAACACCCTGTACATAAATTACTGTGTCTAAATTTTAGCCAATAACAAACCATTTCGTACCCATATATTCACTTTTTTCTAAAATAAAAATAAGACATTGAAAAGTGGATGATAATGTCAATAATCACCTGTCAATATTTCAAAAACAGTTGAAGGTAGGTATAATAGGACATCCTACATGAAATGTGTTTTGAATTTCACGTAGAATCCGCAAATAGTATAATATATAGGGTGTTCCATTTAAAATAAGCAAGTTGGTGTCGACTTCCGGTTATACCGGAAGTGCCAGAAACGTGAAAATATTTTAAAAAGGTAGGCCCCCACTAACCTTTGTAAACAACCAAATTTTCAAAATCACCCGGTACGTACTTTTTCATACATCGATCGCGACCCTTCCCGGTGGGACACCGTGTATGGGTATTGCTTTTGCACTATCTACCTATGAATCAATGTTTGTTTACCTACTAAATTTAGGTATTGTAACGTAACCCATATAGGAAATTGAAACATCGATGTAAACAATGATCATTGTAGAATTATGTTTTTGGGCATGCTCTCCCTTGAACTAAATTAAATAAATAAAATCTGATTATACCAAAATTGGAAGCCGATATTGGATACCAAAAGTTCACGTTGTCATTTTGAATTGAATAGTATTTTTTTTTCTATTTTGAAGGTCAACTTGTCCATTTCACGGGGTTTTCATATAGGTTTTCTATTGGCGATTCCAAAAATTAATACGCCCTCTGCATGAAAAAATTTGAACATATTAATTAAAAAGACAGTTTTTGAAGGCTGATTGCTGATTCTCTTTATACTTCATGACTGATATAATGATAAATAAACGTACTATTTGGTTTTGTTTAACATAATAATGTGATGCTTATGACTTTTTGGTATTGCAAAGTTAAAATAATATCATGGCTAGTAGGTTTTCATAGATACATCTTTATTTTTACATATTTTGAAATGGCATCCAAGGCAAACTAGCACAACACAAACTGTTGTGTTTAAGGGTGTCCTTCCAGGAAAGGTTCTAACATCTAGCGGTATTTAAGATAGAAGTTTGTAGACCTAGTACGAGAAACAGTTCCTCACTTATTTTCACCTAAAATGTAAAAACGGAATAAAAGGAAATAATTTTATTTACGATATAACCACATTAAAATATAACCACTTTCTTGTACCGGGATATCAAAAATTATCTTGGTCAAGGGTGGTTGTGAAATGTAAAACGTATGTCTTACTTTAAATTTGAAATAATTATGTCACTGTCACACTGACATCATCAATAACCTACAACTTTCATACCTATTTATTTCAGTTGTAAAACAATAATGAACTACAAATTATGAAATAACGGTTTTAGTAACAAAAAAAACTAAATTACTGTAATTGTTGGAAATGTCCCCCGTTTTGTTCGATGCACAAGTTGACGCACCTCCTCATGCTGTGAAAAGCGTTTTGCAGCATTTCTGGCGTTATGGTTGCACATTGCTGAACAATTCTTTGTTGCAGTTCTTACAAATTATTTACCGGAGTTGCGAAAATCTTGTTTTTTAAGTAAGGAAATATAAAATAGTCCATAATTGTCAAACAAGGTGATCTCGGAGGAAACTCAATTTATGTTTCAAAGGTTTTGCAGGCTCCTCTTCCATACGTTGACTAACGTCATTGACAACTTCTTCTGTACGAACTCTTGGTCTACCAGCACCTTTTTTATGAGTCACACAATCAGTTTCGAGAAACCCTTCAACACAATTTGTAAGGCATGCATAAAAATTGTCCGGTAATATTGCCACGTTTGGGAAGTGCTCTCGAAAATTGTCCAAACGCAAACGTTGACTGTATTGCCAATTTCCATTAACTAGCGCACCCGTTCGAAAATAGGCTTCAATCATGAGAATTTTGTGCTGTGTGGTAAGAGGCATGATTCAAAAACTGGATTAGAAAATTTCAGCACAATGACTTGACAGATTCTGACACAACAAAACATATTCAAAAATTTAAAGTAAGACACACGTTTTACATTCCGCAACCACCCTTGACCAAGATAATTTTTGATATCCCGGTATTAGGTAGATACATCTGCAGTAGCATATTGCAGTAGTAGGTATTTTATTATTACTTTTATAGTTTTATAGAGTGTATTTTAACGTAAAAATAGCAATTATTTAACAAAAAACCTCAAACGCTAATACTTATATTGTTTTAATAAATTCCATATAGTTTTTATACCTACGGTTCGTCATACTTATTTTAATCCAAAATGTAAGTAAAAAAATACCAAATGTTTTAAACCCAAAGAAATCATGATAAATAGCAAAGAATCACTTTTGTATACGAGTATACGACTGCTTTTACCACTCGTTTTATTGTTTATTTCCCCTTACTAACATATAAAGTCACTATATTATAGGAGTTCAATGCTAATTGCTAAATAAGGTGATATGGAATACAAAATTTTTACTCGTCTTCCTCGATGTTTGTTTACAATATTCAGTGCCCTCAAGGCCAGGTTGAATTATCAATTTTTAAAATTATACAGTTGGAATAATAACGTGTCTTCATAAATAAATTAATAATGTTTGCACCTTAAAATTGTCTCTTTTTTACACTGAGAAAATTAAATCGAGAATATATGCAGAGGGGGGGGGGGTAACAGGCATCATTTTGAATATCATATGGGGGGGGATTGCACCACCTGTAAAATAATATAAAATGAATGATGAAATTTATAGTAGGTATTTACTTTCTGCAGGTTTTTTGGGCAAATTTAAAAGTTAATTTGTATTGGTAGGTAACCCTCTGAATCTTTCGAGGAATCTTTAGTCTGAATATAGGTATCTACTTCTGGTCTCCTGTTTTTATTAGTTTTTATTATTTTATAGGTGGTGTATTTTCACAAACATTACAGAAACGTTATCTAACTATAACTAAATGTTCAACTTACCCTACATCCAATCATTTCAGTCATTCCACTTACCAATCATATTCAAATCGGCAATTTCCTTAAACTGCAGATATATGTTGAGCCGACTTTAAGCAATATATTATCGGTGTGAGGCAGAAAATTAAAATAATGTGTACAAACAAAACCTTTGGTACCTCCTCAGCCGCAAGCTGGGCAACAAACGAAGAGAATCGAAACGGTAAATGACCCAAGGCGCCGACAAAGGAGCGAATTTGAAAACATCTGTTCCAAGCTGACACCTAAGTTAGAAATTCACACATCGGGCCGCGTGGGCGGCCTTGGCCTTCAGTCTGAAAAGGAACACCTGAAAAAATAAGACCGCCCGGCCTGAAAGAAGCGTCACAAAGCGCCATTTTGTAAGGATCAAAGGCGTGGTGATGCGGCACTTATCTGTGCTCATCCAACAATTCGTGGTGAATCTCTCGGCGAATCACGAAGAGCCAACAATAGACACATGCGCGCGTCACAGCGCATCCCACTGTCAGTTTATATTCGATGTGTCTGTTTCAAGGCGGCTGAAACAGTGGCGACCCCAGGTGCATTTAGTTTTGGCATCGGCGGCGGCGTTTGGTTTAACCAGAGACATATAGTAGATCTAAATGTCGCTGATTTAACTTATCCATGCCCGATTACACTGATAGAACAGTTTATTTGATAGAACTTTCATTTGATTAAATTTTGGTTAGACCCAGGTTTTAGTTGGAATCCTAACTTTGGTTAAAAGAAAAAAAATAACATAAAATTACTGCATTGTCATCTGACAAAATTACTGAAAATTATTTTAAAACTATAACACTGAAAGCTACAAAACCGTAGAAGGGCCACAATAAAAGTAAAAATTTTAAAACTTAAATAATTCTGAGTTTTAAAACTTAAAATTCTTTTATCTTAGAATTCTGACTTTTATCTCAAACTTCTGACGTTTATCTTAGAATTCTGACTTATAACTCAGAATTCTTACTTTTATCTCAGAATTTTTACTTCTATCTCAGAATTCTGACTGATAACTCAGAATTCTGGTAAGTTAATGTAGAAACGTAAGTTAATGTAGTTATTTATTGATTGATTTCAACCTAAAAAAATATCGCTCTTTTAATTAAAATTTCCCTCGTTTTTGACAGAACGCTCACTCGAAAAAATATATGTACAGGGTGTCCACGTTAAGGACTTATTACCCTTGTAACTTTTTTAACTCTTGATGGATTTTGAATTATTTTTCTGTTATGTTGGTATTAAAAATGTGCATGCAACGTGTAGGTATAACTTTATTTTTGGGCTGTAATCATGGCCCGCTATACGGCTCAAATACTTTTATTGACTCAAATTTCAGAAAGTATTAGGTACCTATTATAAATTTTTTTTGGAGAAAAACTGATGACGAATTCTTACTTACTTAAAACCTACCAATTTTCAGTATTCTAAGATACAGGGTGTCCAAGAAAAGAAAATGTACTTTTATTGAATTAAATTTTAGAAAGTATTATTAGGGATTTTTTAGAGAAAATCTGATGACGGAATCTTATGTAGGATAACTTAAAACCTACCTGTACCAATTTTCTGTGTTCTAAAACACAAGGTGTCCAAGAAAAAAAAATTATTATTTTTGACACAAATACAAATTATTAAGCAGTAACAATTTTATGGTAAAACTAATAATAAAAAATCGGTACAGGTACGTTAAGTTATCCTAAATAAGAATCCGCCATCGGATATCTCACAATTCTGACTTGATAAGTCAGAATTCTGAGAGAAAAGTGAGAATTCTGATATAAAAGTCAGAATTCTGAGATAAAAGTCAGAATTCTGAGATAAAAGTCAGAATTATGAGATAAAAGTAAGAATTCTGAGGTACAAGTTAGAATTCTGAGATAAAAGTCAGAATTCTGAGATAAAAGTCAGAATTATGAGATAAAAGTAAGAATTCTGAGATACAAGTTAGAATTCTGAGATAAAAGTCAGAATTCTGAGATAAAAGTTAGAATTCTGAGATAAAAATCAGAATTCTGAGATAAAAGACAGAATTCTGTGATAAAACTCAGAATTTTAAGATTTAAAATTTTTATTTTTATTGTGGCCCTTCTACGCCTTTGTAGACCGACAATCTTTTAATTGATTATTATTGAGTGTTACAGCTTGTTTCATTTGTGCATTAATATTGAAAGACAAATAGTGTCGTTGTACAGGAAAATTAGTTAGGTATTTGTTTTTAATTCATTTCAATGACAGATTCTTTATTTAATTGAGGAGTTATACATGCTGAGGTTTCCATAATTTTTTCTTTGTAAGTATAGGTTTATAGGTTACATTCTTGAAATTGTAAATGGACCATCTTGTTTTCGTTCATATTTTTAGATATATTTAGAATAAGGTCTTTGGGTATATAATATGGTTGTTCCAAGTAGAAACATATTACAGTTATTACGGTTGTGATGTTATATTTCTATTGTGGCGTCTCCCCTGAAGACAATCAGTATGTGCACGTATAAATATCTTTTAGATACTTCTGTGTTTTGTATAACGTTATTAGATATTATTATTATTACCTATTATTATTATTATTATTATCGTTCGTGAGAAGTACCTTTATCTCTCTGCGGAACTGCCAAATCAATATCTCTGCATACCAACAGAGAAAAGTAGCCTAAGGTGAGATAAGTTTTCTCAATCAGCCATATAATACGTAATTAAACATAATTTAACAAAATTTTGGTATGACCTGACCTCATTTATTGTAATATATCTTTACAAAATTTTTGCATTGAGTAAGAAAATTTAAGTACTAGATATGGAAAATTAAAAATAAAAACTAAAAAATGGCGAATTCTCCAGTTAAAAAGTGGTATTCTAATTTCTAAATGGATAATGTTGGTTATATTTGTTATATGGACATCGCAAGTCATATCGGTCGTTCGTTATCGTTTGCACATTCAGTCATGTTTTTATTATTAATTTTTCTAAACGTTTTCGTAAATTATGTTACGATAGAACAGTAACAAATTGCTTTGTTTATCTCTTGCAAATTTGAAATTGAGTCACTGGTTGATATACTTTGTAGCAAAATCCGTCAAATTAAAAGATGATAGCATATTAAGTATGTGTATACGTTTGTTTTTATTCTTTTCTGTTCATCTTTGTTACTTACGTTATGTATTATCTATTTTACATTTTTCTGTTTTATGTGTTTGAGTTGTAATATTTGATTTTGTATAGGTATACCTAGGTACCTCTATATGTTCGTTTTTGTAATCTTATTCTTATTAGACAGTTGGATATTGTATAAATAAATAAATAAATAAATAAATATGGTTCTAAATGTTGGAAGAAAATCAGGATTGTGAGAATGTCAAGTCTCTTTCAGGGCTTTAAATACAAGGTCTTAAGAAAACATATGAAAATCAATTATTTTAAAAGATATAGGTACATTTCTTATCGTTTTTTTTTTCTTATCTCTTTCTATTTTAAAAGTCTATCTACATAAATAAATTATTTGGCTTTAGGTATATACTTTTTAGTCGACTGAATTTCTCGCCAGCCATCTATGACGGCTTTCATTTCTTCCAGATTTCTGTACAACAAAGAGCCCTTGTAACTTAAAAGCTCCGGGACGTGTAATACGGGATAATCTCTCCCCGCAACAGTTTCCAGTTCCTGCTATCACTCCAATCCTTAAAGAGGACACCGGGAGGCGCGAGGAGCAGCGCCTCTCGAACGTCGCCTTGGCAACCAGCTCGGTCTTCAGTCTGGTGACGTCACGGACATCGATTTCGGTTTTTCCTCGGAACAGAATCCATTTCCTTTGAAAGCCTAGCAGAAGTAGTCCATAGGAACGTGGTCTAGACTTGACGAAAAGGTATCTGAAAAATAACATTGATTACTTATATATGACAAGTAAAATTGATACTATCATTGAAAATAACTAAAACAGGTTATTCAACTTGTCTCCATAAGACAATTTTTGGAAGTTATATTACTATAAATTATACTGTGAGGGAACGTTAACAACCATTTAAAGTTTTCTGTAACTTTTGTAAAAAGATGTTCTTTCATCAAGTTTGTTTCTACACTGAGATCCAGAATAATTGACCGGATTCTGAATGCTCCTTGGCTCAATTGCAAGCTCAAAACTGGTTTCCTTTTGCTAAAATTACTTTCTTTTCTACTGTTAATTGTTCGATTTGGATAAGAACATAAAGTAATATTAACAAACGGAATCCAGTTATGATAGCAATTGGGAGGGAGTACGTTCAGAATCCGGTGACGGTTAGGAAACATATTTAAATAATGGTTACACGGTAAAACAACCGACTAATTTTAACACTGAATTAACACTCATCAGTGTGTATATAGTCCACACTTGGCAGTGTTAGACATATCAGTGTATTATTACATTACATTAAAAGTAATTTAACACAGTAGATTTTACAAGGTAATGTGTAATAGTTAATTATTCACCGTGTAATTATTCCGTATTTATGGCGGATTGATTCATTTTTAACACACGGTTTTGTAAATTCTAGTACAATTTATGAGTACTTCTACAAACTTGGCGGGTATATCGATCGTGTAATATGAGTTCTAAAGGTTTAGTTATTATACCACCCCATTCGTGTTAAAAATAACACTGCAGCCAATTACGATTACAACTTGGTAATTTTACCATTTATCTTTTTTTACTGTGTAGCATAAAACATAAAACATAAAACACACCACAGAAATGGACAACCTCTTCTGTAAGCCTCAGGCTTGTGTAGAGGGAGGATACACATGAAAAAAACGCAGACACACAACCATTCCCTGGGAGAGGTGCCATTTCTCCCCTGGCGAGATTCGAACTCGCGCGCAATATACCCATTCTGTTAGTCACAGGCTATCACCCAGCACCTAACAGAATGAGCTATCGCCGCGGCATCTTATATAGCATAGCTGTTTCAAAATACGATAGTACACTGAAAATTAGTCTATCAATTATCTTTTGATCAATTAGTAAACGAAATATAGTGTGGTAATCTTCACCGGCTCACTATTGTATCTTGAATGTAAAAGTAATCGTTATTAAAATGCTTCATGGTTATACACAGCCTTCATAAGTGTCCACAAGCCATTTGTTCATGCAGTAACTGTTTTTGAAATAGTACATCGCTTTTCAAGTTACTCGTTGTAGCTACAAATACCTACAAGTACAACTAAAAACAAAATGTGAAGGTTATAACTAAAAAAAAATCGTATTTCAGTTCGACACATGCTTTTTACTGTAGAACAAGACGCAAAAGCATTTTAATGGCTCATTTCCGGAATGTAAGTAGAAATGAAGACGATTATGGACAAACTCCGTGCAATCCTGCATTGAGCAGTTTATGACTCAATTTCCAGAGGAAAACATTGACTATGAGACCTTCTTAAACCACAAATGTGCAATTATTCAGGTATTTAAAACCAAACACTGACTTTACAAAGGAAAATCGACTGGTAGGCCTAATATTCTCATAGAAAATGTGATCTATGATAAATACAAAAAAGATGTGTCAAAGTTCAAAAGACCGCTCACTGAGATAAGTAACTTTTCGTATTATGTTTGATCCAATATTCACAAGTTTATTTTAAAATTGCTTTGAAACTTGAAATCAGCAGCTTGAAGACTATATTTGAAATGAAAATCAAGTTGTAGGTATTTATATATTAATGAAATCCTTTTTGTAGGTCTTTCAAAAAGTTAAAAAAAAACGATGAATCTGGCTGAAACGACTAACGGAATCCCTATAAGGTAACCGTTGTACATAGGAGTTGCGTCCCCCCTTGATTACGGAAGACGATTACATCATTGAGAATGGTTTAACAAAAATGCGATATTAACTTGTTAAATTTGACAGTTTTTACTAATGAAGCCATTCCACTTCCACTTATCAGGTTAGCCAAATAGCCAAAATTATAGGACTTAGGCTGCAGAAAATCCTAAAACTTTTCTAGAAATTAGCTTACATCCCATTCAAGTTGGTTTTTGGGTAAGCGTAGTCAAGAAGACGTAGATATAGTAGGTCCTATTTCTATGAGACAATAAATAGTGAAAGATAGACCCTGAAAGAGCTGGGGAACGAGAATTGAGTGACCCTAGCTTGGGTACCTGGGCACGAGGGGCACAAAGGTAATGAGGAGGCAGGCGCACTAGCCCGAGAAGGCGCATCAAAAGACCTCATAGGACCAGAACCCTTCTGCGGCATAGCGAAGCCATGCATTAAAACATCCATGGAGGAATGGATGAGAAACAAATCTCTAGAATGGTGGAGGAATCTGCCACAACTGAGACAGGCAAAACTATTCATTTAAGGACGGATGCCTAAATTCACAGCAGATCTGTTAAGCCAGAATAAAAAGGCCATCAGAATAATAGTAGGTCTCCTAACAGGACACTGTAGGCTAAATAGGCACATGAATCTTATGGGACTGTCAGAAGATGCAACTTGCAGATTCTGTCAAGAAGAAGAGGAAACCTCAGTACACGTACTGTGCCAGTGCGAGGGCCTGACCAGACTGAGATTTCAAATACTTGGGGAAGGAAGACCAAGAGCCAATAGCTACATGGAAGAGCCTCTATCAAGGCTGTGGAATCTAATGCAAAGGACAAAGCTGGATAGAGTGCTCTAAATAGGTTGGAAGTGCCACCATAGATCTTCTAGGTCGCGGTGGACCAGGCCAGGGGGCCGACTTCTACATAAATCTAATCTAATCTAATCTAGTGAAAGATATCGAAAAGTTATTTAGAGCCTTTCTATCACAATTACACGATGATGAGTTCCAAGTTGGTTACTTTACGAAAGATGGGGCAACAACTCATACCTACCTCAAGAGTCACAATTCCGTTTTTAGAGGAGTTTTATGGTAATAGACTAACTAATTAGTCGAGAATTGCGGCCAGCCAGGTCACCCGACTTAACTCCTTTAGATTATTTTTTATTTGGACATTTAAAGAATAATGTTTTTGGGGCTGCAATACATGATATAGAAAATATGAAGCAATAATTATTCGATAAATTATCAATATAACTGAGCAACAGCTGTATACGAAAATATGCTTAGGAGAGTAAATTTGTGTACCTATATCTAGTGAAGGACATCATTTTCAAAAAAATATGTAATATTTTTATGTGATTTCTAAATGTTTATTGTTATTGTAATGGTACCTTCTGTAAATCATAGTGTTGCACGTAATGTTTTTTCAATGTTAGAGTTTTGCTGCCATAGATTTATAAGACAAGGGAGATGTAATTGTTTACATTTTAAAGCAATCAGAGAACCCCTTGTTTACTCTTTATCTGGTCAACTGCAAGGTCTACTTTATGATTGTACGAAAAACTGTTGCCAAACTGTCAATTGTGTAATTTATATTTTCACATTTAAACTACCATGATTATGGGTTAAGGTTAAAATATTACATAAAAATATTTTTCCGTTTCCTAGTTAAGTAGATAAATCATATTTTGTTAAAAACGTTGCGATAAAAACTAACTTCATAACGCAAAAATGGAATGAACAGGCATCATTGCTCCCTACTCCAATCCGCATGTTCATTGATGCCGGTAACAACCACGTGAATCGTAGTATTTTATAGTATTTCTTTTGTGCGGTGTTGATGGCAGTCGGAATTTTGCTTTTGTGAATTTTTCAGTGTTTTTCGTAAGGATTTTATTACTATTCTTCAGAAAATGGTGCATCAGTGTCAAGTGTATGGAAAAATTAATTCTTTATATTCAAAACTGTCTTTCCACAGGTAAATTTTGCCAAGTTTTGTTTGGTTATTCGGTCGCTATATTTGTCACGCCATATTTACGGATTTTCAGGGGCGTGCTGGCTGGCTTCCTTATCATTTTACGGAATATAGTATATATATATATATATATACTATATTATATTATGGAATTGCTTTTGTTATTTTTTAAAATATGGCTGATGTGTTAGTTTTTGGAGTTACCTACACACATACTTAAATATGGTCAAAACAAGAATCCAAGCAAGAAGTTAAGGCATCATCATCATCATTCAGCACTTTGCTGCATAACAAATTAAAAAACCTATAATGTTTGGTAAGTGTGAAGCCAACATGCAATTTTTGCACACAAAAATTAAAATCAGTTGCGTAACCAAGGTAATTTTTAAAGGTATCCTTTATACTAATCTAAGAGAAAATCACCATTATCAGTCTTTTAAAGAGTTATTTTGAAAACAGTAAGTCAAATAACTTGAAACAAAAAGTTGAATTAAAAACTAACACCATGTACATCTTTCTTATTTTAAATTATATTTCACTTTTAAATGGAATTGAACCCTGTATACAGAGTTTGGGTATCTTTGAAAAACTGAAAAATACTTTTTTACACTACTGTATATATAAGTTTTTGTAATGTAGTAGGTGTACCACCTTTACTTAATTCAGAATTTTAAGTGTTCAAGTTTCAATTCATATTCCCTACATTAAAACTCCGATACTAATTTAATTTCTAATCTCACAAGCTTTTGCTGTTGCAATTATAGTACTGATTTTCTTAAAATTCCTTTTTTGATGTTTTATTATCATACCCAACCCTTCCAAAAACAGTACGCCTTTGGCGTCGGAAGCAAGTTCTCCCAAAACTTTTGCAACGTTGCACGGAGTCGGAATTTTGCCGTTCTTTCTCTCGGTATTCTTTGTCATACACATTGCCAATGATTGATACAAAACAAAAGGTTATTTATGAATGAACCGTGAGGTCTCCTCTTATTAAGTCTATGATTGCTGCTAATAAAAAATAAATGTCACACAGTCTCAATATTAAATTGAAAAAAATTGTACTTAATTAGATATTCTGCATATATTTTCGTTTATTCCAGTTGATTAACAAAATAAAAATGCAAAATTAAATTCACTAATCGCACTAGAAGGTTGACTTATTCAAATTTTTTTCGTAGTTATCAACTATCCATAATATGTAACACCATAATATTGAATTTACTAGGAATAATAAATTCAATATTAGGTATGAACAGTTCACTTATAATGAGGTTAATTAAATCTGTTAAAATATTTTTATTTCATTGAATCTCTAACCGTGTCGGGAGGGGACTGCCCTGAATCTAGGAAGTTTTCAGTTAATCGTTGTCAATCATTGCGATGTTGGTTGTCTATACTTGCGGCCACGGGACTTGAGGATATTTCTGTACCCTCTGTATATGATGTTTATTATAAATAAAATTTACTTAAGCTAGGCGTAGGTATGTCAGAGATTATATTTAACCTGACTTTAGAAGCTGCAACTAAGAATGGAATGAAATGAAAATACTATGAATTGCACCGATAAAATAAATATTCAAAGTGACCAGAAACTGTTTTAGAATTCTTTTTTATTGCTTATATAGAAACATAATATAGGTTCCTATAAAAGTGTTCAACCGTTATTCAACACCCATTAGAAATACTGTTGTGAAATTGCCGTTGCCTAACACTTATTAGTTTAGAGGTCATTTACAACCCTTCAATAAAACTAGTGGACAAGATTTTCTGTTTCTTCTTAATCGTCAAAATAATTTCATCGCAATATGAAAACTCAAAACATCTCTATGTAGTATTTAGTTAGATCTTCAGATTATTTTAATAACATTCAGAGATATTTGATATTTTATTTTTTAGTAGTTTCAAAAAAATAGTTTTGTAAACTTTGTAATTTAAAAACTCACATAAAGCAAATAAATTTAGCCGACTGTCGGATTTAATATAGACGCATATGCGACAGTTTAATATTTCTCACTAAATTTTTTCAAATGAATAGGTAAAGACCATGACAACAACTTATGGC
Source organism: Pogonocherus hispidulus (assembly GCA_963924545.1). NCBI lineage: Eukaryota > Metazoa > Arthropoda > Insecta > Coleoptera > Cerambycidae > Pogonocherus > Pogonocherus hispidulus. Next base: position 40,245,898 of record OZ004698.1, on the reverse strand, counting down.
CTCCCATAAAGCAGTCCCGCATAGTCGTAAATGCTCATATCCCAGGCTGCGATGTGATATTGAGATTTACGTCCGGATAATGCGATCTCTGAACTGCACGCCTCCGGAGCGATGCAGATTTCAATTTCAGCAGCTGCATATTCATATCAGTTTCCGCTCGCGCGTCATGCCCAATTATGATTTTAAGACTACACGCAGAAATAACCTGGTGCAGGATCCTGATTGTACGATACAATTTCGTTTAAGGTACGACGTTACATGCATTTTTATATCCCAATGTTACGATGTTGTTAATATTGCGATTCCCTATCTTCTTGATATTCAACATACACTGAGGGAAAAGATTATTAATTATAATTAAAATCATTTGGTTGAGCAGATTTTGCACCATTTGTCATAGTTCTTGTTTTTAGTACGCGTTCACATGTTTCTGATATGTGTTTATGCATATCCACCTATTGCAGTCTAATATTATAAATCAGTTAATTCTATAATAATGAATTATGTGTTAAAACATTCGGTCCTGAATCTCTAGTGAATAGATGAGATTATCAGTTTATAATTTTTATATATAAATCAAGGATCATAGTTCTGTATGTGAACAAGTAGGTTGTACGATTTCAGGCTCTATAAATTCTAGCTATTTTAATCGGTTTAAAATTGTCGGATTTTGTTAGTGTTTGGAGTTCAAGTGTGTTCAACAATAAAGTTTAACATAGTTAAAAACAACCCTTAAATATTTAAAGGGAGGATAGTAGCTGCTACTATTTTAAAATTCTTAAAACGTGTTCCTATATATAGGCTAAGTGCTTCAGTCTTTCACATCGTAAAAAGGTCTACACGCAGAAATAACCTGGTGCAGGATCCTGACTGTACGATACAATTTCGTTTAAGGTACGACCTTACATGCATTTTTATATCCCAATGTTATTTTTTTGTCAAAATTGATTGCGATTCCCTATCATCTCGATATTCAACATACACTGAGGGAAAGGATTATTAATTATAATTAAAACCATTTGGTCGAGCACATTTTGCACCATTTGTTCATAGTATATATGCGTTCACATGTTTCTAACAAGTATTTATGTGTGTCCACTTATTGCAGCCTATAGTATTATAAATTAGTTAATTCTAATAATGCATTATGTGTTAAAACATTCGGTTCTGAATCTCTAATGAATAGATGAGAATATCATTTTGTAATTTTTATATATAAATCAAGGATCCTTGTTTTTACAACTTTTCGTTTCCTTTGACGCAATATTAGTACTTGTTTGTATTAATTGTAAATATACACCATATGTTACCCATATTTGCCATAGGTTTCATTACATAATACCTAATAATGTATTAGTTTTCAGGCAAGTAAATAAGAAGCAATATACAGGCTGTAACAAATTCATTTCTCACCTTTGGAATCTCGAAAACTATAAGAGATACGAAGAAGCTTAAATGGGGATAAAGTTGCGTAATCAAGGGACCAACATAATGCCTCAAAAAAATTATGGTTAACCTGATTGGGTTTGAAATATTTGAAAAAACCGAAATTTTGTAAATTCTTTTTTATTTTTTTGCGTTATTTAAGCAAATATTGAAAAATGAAGAGCACTTCAACACTGACGTAGTTTTCCACATAACACCAAAACACTATACTGCACTCGACGTGCGTGTCGCAAACCAAGTTGGTATCATCTGGAGATGATTAAAACTGACGTACGTCAGGTGGAAACGCATGCCGAGTGCAATATAGTTTTTTTGGTGTTATGTGGAACACTACGTCAGTGTTGTCTTCACACCAAATGTTCCAACCCCTTTCAAGAAAAGAAGACGAGCACTTCCTCAATGCAACTTTTTAATGTTTGTTAACCATTGTCATTTTGAAAACTTTTTATAATAAAATGAACCAAGTAAAGTTTTAATTGGAAGAAATAGTTTTCATTTTGAACGCAATTCATAAATGTAAGGGCCTAATTGAATTTGATAAGTGGGTATGTAGATAAAAGATTGTATACAATTCGGAAGATACATTTTTTTTGTTCGAAACGTCCAAATATGATTTATTATAGGGTAGCATGTGGTTAGGGGTAAAGAAAACTTTACCCCTAAAGGCAAATTATGATTTAAAAATTCCAGGTCTGTATTTAAAAAGTGAAGTTGATGATGTTTCTGGCAAAACATCACATCGAAAATCTAAATATCCTGGCCAACAGAGAACTGAAAGTTGCTTCGAGAAAGTACATTTTTTTATTTTTCAATATCTGCTCAAATAAGACTAAAGAAAATTAAATCAAATTTCCAACTTTTCGTTTTTTTTTTTTCAAATATTTCAAAACCTAATCAAATTAGTATAGATTTTTTGTTGGTTTTGTTGTTGATATTATGTTGGTTTCCTTATTTAAGCTTTCTCATATTATGTCTTACATTTTCCGAAATCCCAATGGTGGGAAGCGAATTTGCAACCCAGCAAGAACACAAACGTTAAAATAACGTTAAAATTGACGGTAACCAACCGTTGAGTAACCTTTGTATTACGACGTTGAATCAACGGAAGAATGTCCCGCAGTTCAACGTATATTTCCACGCATGTTACAACATTTTAATAACGTTTACTATAACTTTATTTAAACGTTATTTATAACTTAATATACTACGTATCTATAACACGTTTATTAAACGTTAAATTTGATCGCAAAACAAATAGTATTTAACCGCTACTAAACGTTAATACAACGTGTGTTAGAAACGTTTTTCAGACACTATTTGTCAACGTTGATAGAACGTTTGAGATCAACGTTATAGAACGTTGAGCTTAACGTTATTATAACGTTGAGCTCAACTTTACTATAACGTTGAGATTATAACGTTGGGATCAACGTCGTCATGATCGTATCCGTGAACATCGTATTCTAACTGTATCAATGTTCTATTAACGTTGATCTGAGCGTTCTATAACGTTAGTCTCAACGTTAATAGAACATTGATACAGTTAGAATACGATGTTCACGGATACGATGATGACGAATTTTCACTTGCAACACTAGAAATACACTTAGAAATCACTTGTACAAAATTCACCACTTGGCACTGCTTGAGTATAACAATATATTATGTTTTAGGGCTTCTCCAGGAGACTAATGTTATGAAATGTAGTAGAAATAGTAGTTTCTAAAAGCATTTTTATTTTTGCTTTTAAGTTGGCTTCTAATTCTAAATGAAAATTAATTATACCAATAATAATACCACTTCATCTTACTAAACATTTATTTAAAATACTTAATATATCTACAATATATCATATTTGGTCTTGTACGGAGGACCTGAAAAATAAAAGTATTTTAGTTTAGATAATAATCATTTTCACTGCAAATCAGAATTTATCACTTTACAATTGAGAAGTTAATTTTCAATAGGGAACTTTTCTAGTTACTAGGTGGTGGTAGTCATTTCACCTCGTATTTCACTGTTGCAATGACTATCTGATTTGTAGGTATTAAATTAAAAAACACTGATAAACCTTAGTAAGTTATTTATTGAATTGAAATTAACCCATATATGAAACCCATCTATATTTTCTGAGCTACGTAGTAAATCTGTTTAATTTAAACAAGAAAATACGATACTTATTGCAAGTTCTTTTTACTCTGCGGTTGATTTGCCGCTTACCAATTCTTTTTGTTCTTTCTGAAGTATTTCTGAGCATTACCTCGAGTTACAAAAATTAAAATAGAGAACAGAATTATTTACTTTATATTCTTATTACATAAAATGTAAACCCAGTTATTAAATCGTAGATAATTATCTTGGGTTCCAGAAAGAATAAAATTTATATTTCACGATTGATTTTCAAATAATGTACAAGCAGTATGTAAAAATGTGTATGTTGAGTTAAAAATTAAAATTCAGAAAATGCATCCGTCAGAAAAAGTAAATCATTTTGTACAATGAAGTAAATAAGTACCTATCTAAATAATAATTAGTTTTACTTGTATCTGATGAAATATTGTTTGTAAATACTTAGTCAAGGTAAATTTTTGATAAATGTTCATCATGTACATTGTAATAACTAGTAAAGTAGCATAACAATTTACTTAAAAATATATTTACAACAATTTTATTATTTTAGCGCAATGTGTCGGTCCCTAAAAAAACAAATTAGGTAAATAGATACCCTAGGTAAGTCAGTAATGTCAACATCATTTAACAGAAAATTTAGAATGACTAACGTAAACTGAGATACGAAAAGACTGTATCATTTTTTGAACCTGGTAACTCAAAAAATAAATATTTTACAGTAATTTCAAAGCAGGGCAAAATTTAATTTACTTACCTCTTCGTAGACAAGCGTCGAAGGAAACCTAAATTTAGCCGAGGTTGAAAAGAAGTTAAAACAATAAAAAAAAGCATGAGCTACCGCACCTGTGACGCCACGGCCATATTGAAATAAGCGAGCATGGGTACCTAACCTACCTACCTACATACCTTTTCTGGACATGCAACGAAAACCATTAGTATGAAAACAAAGCAGTAATGCATAAACTTGCAACTAAAGTACAACAATTCACTAAAAATGGTTTCATAAACTTACTTTTCAATAGTTATTCCTGCCAATAGTGTTCAATAGTTTTTAAACTGCACCAGTAAACAACACATCACACATCCATTAAATACCTACGTTTATACGAAGTACGAACGAACAAGTGGCGGTTGGCGGAACTAGCGGGCGATATAACACGTGACCAACGTGACGGAAAAGTGAACTAACGACTGACATCATGCTTGACCCCGTAAAAATTTGAATTGAACTGAATTTGTAATTCGTTTTTCGTTCGTAGCCGGGGGACGAGCAATTGCTTTTATGTCAATTTTTATAAATACATTTTTTCACTTCTACTACACAAAATATTAGGTACACTGAAAAATAATATTGATCAATTTTGTGCAGAAATGCCATTTGAAGTGTTTCTAAGATCGCCATAAGCATAAAATACCTATACCGATATCTAATAGCTATTATTGCGATAGATAATATGAAAAATTTAACATTTCATCTTATATACCTATAAATCATAGATATGTGTAAAATTGTCTTATGATCTTGAAATTAATGTCAATAATGATTCACCATTTTCATGTTGTTTTAATAAAATTATCTATAGGTAAAAAATTAAAGATAGTCGCAAAAATTATTGTGTTGAAAAGAGTTGAAATATTTAACGTTTATATAACGTGCAGGTTCTAGTTAAATATAACCTTATTATTTACGTTGAAATAACGTTCAAAACTACTCAAGCTGTTACTTTTTATTATAAAGTTTACGTCCTTTTAACGTACAAATTACACCTAAAAAATACGTTCATATTTACGTTTAAATAATGTTAACAGTCATAGCTCAAATTAACTTGATTAACCAACGTCAATTTTCCATGAAAATATTACCAATACTAAAGAAAGTGTTGAAATATTGTTCCTTTTAACGTTTATATGTCGTGCAGAAAATAGTTAAATATAACCTTATTATTTACGTTGAAATAACGTCCAAAACCACTTAAGCTGTTAATTTTTATTATAAAGTTTACGTCCTTTTAACGTACAAATTGCACTTAAAAACTACGTGCCTATTTACGTTTAATTAACGTTAACAGTCATAGAATAAATTAACTTAATTAATCAACGTCAATTTCCCATTAAAATATTACCAATATTAATCAAAGAGTTGAAATATTGATTCTCTTAACGTTTATATAACGTGCGGGTTATAGTTAAATATAACCTTATTATTTACGTTTAAATAACGTTCAAAACCACGCAAGCGGTTAATTTTTATTAAAAAGTTTACGTCCTTTTAACGTACAAATTACACTTAAAAATTACGTGCATATTTACGTTTAAATAACGTTAACAGTCATAGCGCAAATTAACTTGATTAACCAACGTCAATTTCTCATGAAAATATAACCAGTATTAATCAAAGTGTTGAAACATTGTTTCTTTTAACGTTTATATAACGTGCAAGTTATAGTTAAATATAACCTAATTATTTACGTTTCACAAACGTTAAAAACCAATCAAGTTGTTACTTTTTATTATAAAATCTACGTTTCTCTAACGTTAAAGTTACCCATTGAATTCTACTAATAAATTCACGTTTTTATAACGTATAAGTTACACCTTACGTTGATAACGATTGTTGAATAGACGTGTTCTTAACGTTTGATTGAAAGTAGGTTCTTAAACAACGTTGATTTTTTCAACGAGTAACGTTTATTCAACTACAGCAACGTTATATACACGTTAAAACAACCAACCTGTTCTCACTGGGAACAGTCTGTGTAGCATAACATTAACATACCAACAATTTAGTTCACTTCCTTTAATTCTCCTATAAGATTACTGTTGAATAATGAACAGCAGATTTGGTAACTGATATCAAATCAGGTGAACTAATTTTTATATTAGTCTTAGTAAAAGTTTTGGTGTAATTACAAAATAAAATATTAAAGCAAATAATGATTTAGTCATAGTTACCAAATGAATTGGGATATTATAATACTTTGATTATAATAGCGTAATAACAAAATAATAACAAAATTAACGTATAGTTGGAACAAATCATTCAGCTGTTTCAGCTAGATAATTATTTCCCCATATTCAAATTTACCATTTGGTAAACTAAGCCAAATATCTAGGTATAATTACCAAACCTTTCTCTGAGAGTATATACGCAAGACAGAAATTACAAATTATGTTGGTAACACGGCTTCAAATTTGTATAAACATAGTGGTAATAATATTCCCCGCACTGTTGGCAGAGAATTTCATTACAGGAATTATTACAACAATATTATTACAGGGAAATTACAGTGTTTAGTATATCTCTGGATTTTGTTGAAGAATTGAATGCTAGTAGGTATTTAAATACAACATTAATTTATTATTGATGTAGATTCCTCATTGAAGCCATTTTTTTAGAATAGCACTGGAATAAAAAGCAATAACTTGAGGTTATACAGGATAGGTAGGTATACCGTTGGAATTCAATAGTGGGGGTTATTATAGCACTACCAGTAGGTTTATTATATATTCTCTTAAACCCTGAGGTTATTCCTTTACGTAGGTACCTATAGGTTGGTAATAAGGAAAATTTAAACTTTATTGAATCGTAATATTTGAATAATGTTATTAATAATATATCTCTTAGTTTTTATTTTTTTTGCGTAAGCTCTATATATAAAAGTGAAGACAGTTAAATAAGCCAATAAATGATATTCAAAAATATATCTTAGAAAAATACTGTTTTGACACTTACTTTAGGAGATAAAAAACATTATCTTGTAAATATATATTTTGAAGTAAATCAGTTAACAACTTTATGGATTTTCCATCATAAAATAAATAACATTAAAATGTTCGTTTCATTCAATTAGAAAAATATAAAAGGAGGCGTTATCTTATAATTGAAATGGTTGTTTCCGCAATCTTGTTTTATTTTATCTAGTTAAGAAGACACACCTACATAATCATAAAATTAAATTAAATTAAATTAAAACGGCACCTGTATAGCATCTTATGGATATAATACCTAGTAGTTCTCGAATTTTACGAGAACATTAGTAAAATCTGTTATTTATTAAATTTACAGATAAAAAAAATATATGCTTACACATATTATAATAATATGTAAGTATGGTTTATGAAATAAAAAAATATTAGTTGTTAATTTACACATGCATTTTCATCGATAAATTTAGGAAATATCATAATATTTTAAACTTGTTTTATATACCTATTTTCAAAACAATGATTTATATACAGAATATAACAGCTACCATTAAAATGCCTATGCAAGATGATTTAGACGAGGCATCAATCAGTTACAATCTAAACTTTGATCGGGGGAATAAATAAATCACTGGAAATGTCATTCTGACAAGGACAACAGCAAACAAAAGACCAGTCATTGTCAGTTGTCATATTAGTGTTTGTTCAGTTATAAGGCTATGTTTAAATATTTTTTGTATATAAAATTTATAATATACGTTGCTTTGCAGTGTTGTTAATTTAAGTAGAAAATGATGACATCGGCATTGCCGGAGTCTTCTGAATCGACATATTATTATGATTCGTGGTGTCAGTATTTCTCTTGTATATAATCTTGTTGCCGGCATCCAGTTTTGTTTGTGAATCCAGCCTGATTCTTTTATAATATACTGGACGCTATTTATATATAAAATAAATAAAACAGGGATCAGAACAGAGTCCTGAGGCACCCCTATTTCAACAACCGACATCTGCATATCAGCTCCAGATGACTTTTTATTCTTTATTATACATTTTATTAAATTGAGCAATTCTTCCACAGTAAAAGGCTCTAAAAATAGAAAAGAATTTATCTTATCCAGCGTCACGGACATGAAATGTACTGGATGACATTTTCTCAGTTATACTTTTCGGGGTCTTAATGAAAAAATTATTAAAAGCCGTTGTAACTATATCAGTTGAATTTGTTTCCATGTTATTATTTTAACCGTCAAATTACTTATAACATTTTAAGTATTTTGATTTGTGAGAAAAACCTGCATGCTATACGGATTGGATTACTAGAAATCGTTATTATTTTTATTTAAAAAAGTATTATTAGCTATTAGAAAGCATTACTATTATTATTTAACGCTTTGCCTATTGTTTTTAGTGGATCACATCTTGAATACCATACGTCGTATATGAGTAGTACATAATACATCATGCCGTAGGCGGGATTTCTGGGATGTCCATAATATTTTTTAGACAAGCCAGAAATTGTGACAGTAGTTATTTATCGAAATTTACTGTCAAAGCGAAAAAAAAATAAAATTCATACTAAGGCATTCGGCGACTTGAGTTTCGTAGAAGTTACTGATTCCGTCTTACATCTATTTATTACTTCAAAATTTATTTACATTGCAAAGTGCGGGGACAATAAAATAAGCAACACGGAATATGTGGACTATTAGCATTCCTTGTTACTTAAATATATCTAATATGGTTTTAAAAATCTCTACCTTACTGCTTACTATTTTCAAGAAAAATATTTCGCTCAGTGTAGTTGTGAAAACAAACCTGGAAAAAACCAACATGCATTAGGAAAATTGTCAGATCAATTAGGTACTTACTTGTCAATTCAAAATTTACCATCCGCAGTTTCAAACTATGGCGTTATTTTTAATAATCCAGCTATGGTGCGACCGGAGAGAATTCTGGATTAAAATTTCCATTATGTGTAATACGATCCGCAGACGATTTTGTATAATAAAACTAAACCTTTTGACATCGTAACTCCGCAATCATAAAATATGACATTAAAAATACGGTCTAATATTTCAGACCCTTCTCATAGTGAACCAATTTGAATCAACTTCATACGCTGCTTTGCGGGATACACGGTTTAGCTGGTCCGCTGGATTTTCTTTGTAGATATGAGCGAGGTTCATCGAAGCGCGTAGTGCATTTTAACCACTTATCCACTTAGAGATACTTACCCCTAGCCGCCCCTTGCGTGCGGAAATAAGATTTTTCAGTCAATTTTCTTCTTGTGAAAATCTGTTATTCGTCAGATGTGTAGGCAGGCTTGTCTTGATTCAAATTTTATGCTTTGATAGAGTATTTGCTTGTGGCGAAAGCATTAGGAATGAACTTTTTGATAGTGGAGACTTTTTCTTTCATATTATGAAATAATATGTAATAGGTTTACATTCTAGAATCTAGTTTTGCTTCTTTTTACTAACGATTAAGTGTCTACAGGGAGATCCAATGAAAATATCGCGTACTCTTATGCTGTTGGTTAATATTACAGATAAAATTATGCAACAAAAATGAGATAGAACTATATTTTTTTATTTTTTTTTGTCATATACTTATTACCTATCCAGAGTCTTCCATTTTTATTCCAATGTTATGCTAAGAAATGGCTTCAATGATAATCTGCATTAATAATAATTTAAGGTTTTATTTAAATACCTACTAGCATTCAATTCTTCAACCAAATTCAGAGATATAATAAACACTGTAATTTCCCTGTAATAATATTGTTCTAATAATTCCTGTAATAATTTTTCTTTCATTTTACACCTCATTCTAAATACAAGCTTTGACTGGTCAAATACTTGACTCAATGAGTCAAGTAGGTAAAACTATATAATGTACACTGACAAAAGAATTTAATTGAGATAAATAAAATTTCTTACCACTAATTAAATTATTTATTTGTATTTGGCGAATTAAAAATCTTATTGATATTAACATGGCATTTATTTCAATGGCAATTTTAAATATTTAATATTATCTAATAAATTTAATTACCAAGGAAAAAATATATAATCTGATGTTTAAATTTTTCAAACGGATTTATTTGGCACATTTAATTTAGATTTACTATTGAAAACTAAACTTTAGTTTTCCAAAATGAGACAAGGAGGTATTTAAAGTTCCCAAATATTTAAAATTGAAATTTGGATAAAGTTTATTGATGTTGTACAGATTATTACATTAATTCATAGAAAACTAAATTTCATAGGAAATGGGAAAATGGGTTTTCTGATAGTCTACATACTTATTCCTTAAATAAAATACTCACTTCGATTTTTGATATCTACAATATGGATAATATGGATGGATAATATTAGTAAAAAAACTACACTGGCAAAAAGGTTTCGCCACTATACTTTTTGAGCCATTATAGGTACCTTTTGAACTATTTGGTTCATTTTACCAAACGGTAAATTTGAATTCAGGGAAATAAATATTGGTCTAAATTAGATATATGGTTTATTACAAAAAAATTAAAAAGAAAACATCTACATTGCCAGATGGTGTACCGTCATCCTTTGTTGATAGTTTTTAATCTACTACGTTTTATAAATTTAGAAACCCATATGACATCTTGCTTAAGGGTCCCATTAAAATAAAATATTTCGTAGCCAACAAAAAACAAATTATCCATTTAATCTAATATCAGATATAATTCTCCATTGCAAGGCCGCCACTTTGTGTTTCACTTGATGTGCCACCTTCCGTTGCACATTTTTAGTATTACCCTAAGAGAGCATTGCGCATTGAGCAAGAGTGCATTGTTTGAAACATTTTCAGAGATTAATAACTATTATTAATAGCAAAATGTGTTTCTACTTTTTATACATTCTTCTATATGTTGATTTTTTATACTTTATCTGAATTCAGTTCTCTTAAGATGGTTATAAATAAACCAAAATGTTAAAAAACCTTCAATATGACCTAAAATGGTCATTTACCATTTAGTTTACTGTAACTAATTCAACGAAGAGCACTTTTTTACGTAAAAAGTCATAATTTTTCACATTACTCTATTCACTTAGATAAAAGAGTTTTGTGAAAAACAATCCTCTATACCCTTATGAAAACCCTTTCACGGCTCTTTTTTCTATCACCATTTGCTGTGGAATAAAAATGTATGCCAGAACATCAAATTTCAAAATAATTAGTCTGCGACTGTTCCTAACACTTGGTGTAAATAAAACTGATACAATACCTCTCTTCTAATAATAATTTGTTTTACTTGAGCAATGTTTTATTAATTTTAAGAATTAAATGCTTTTGTGTGGGTTATCTAAAAATGATTCAAACAAGTAATAGGATTATATTGATTTATTGTTAGAAAGTTTCTCTTATTGAAAAAGATTTACTGATTAAGCAACTAACGAGTGATCTTAGTGACCTTTAGTTTACATAATTAGAAGAGGCCCATTTAAAACGGCAACATAACACGGTTGTCATTTAAAAAATTCTGGGTGTCACAGAAGAGGGGTAGTCCACTAGGTACTACTCCAAGATATAGCTTACTATAGACCTTATAAACATCTCTCCTTCCTGCAAAATGTTATAAAACCACCAGGATGGATATCTGCTCCCAACAGTTCATGTAATGCCATCTCCTAGCCGCTAGCTAAAATTCGACATGTTGGAAGAATAACCATTTTAATTACGTACCTCCCTAAAAAATTTATCTAAAATCGTTATTCCACTAGTTTTCTATGAACCAACTAGAAAATAATAGATTAGTTATGTAAATTAATTGTTATTTTTATTTTGCAGTTTCAATAAAATAATTTTCAGAGTTTCTAATGGTTGCTCTGTACCTTTAGCAATTTTGTGGGCAACATAGTTTGAATTTTAAGAGTTTTTGTTAATCAAGTCAATATAATCATACCTTCTGTCGACCATAAACCGACACGACGGTATGTTTTACATGGTTTTACCTAATTTGTGTTACTGACTGGTAATTTCAATTTAACTAGTTTTGACTAGTATATGCCATAAAATGCCAAATGCCAAATGCCATGACAAAGCTTCAAGTGAGACAGAAAATGTTCAAAGCCAATATTCATTCAAGGTTTCCAGTCAAAGTGGCTGTTTACGGTGAGATATAAAATTTTGCAAGAGCAAATAAAAGTAAACCATTACCATAAACTTCTATTGCAAAAAGACCTAAAGAGCAGGGTCTGAAACTGATTCGGAAGAAGAAATATCTGACAGCAAATTAAGTTATCTTTATGGACTTGATGACCAAGAAGAGAACCAACAAAGCTGAGAACCAAGGGATATATTTAAGACATATTTATGTATTTAAAAAAATAAGTGAATATTGGCTTCAGTGATGAAAATGTACAGGACGAACTCTTGAATTTTGCACGTGTTATTTGTGTGCATCTAATATTTTTGTGTTTTCATTTTATTTTACTGTTCTTTTAAAAGTTACAATTTAATTCATTTCGATCCTTAAAAATTTAAAACATTTAAACAATAAAACACATTAAAATGGTCAAGTACATTAAAATTAATAAATGTTTCTCTTCTTTAGTAGAGTTGGCTTGAAAATAATTTTCGTGTAGAAACCTGACAAGAATTTAATTTTCCACCCAGAAATTCAATGAACCAATATAAGTGGGGTCCTGTGTCACATCATCTGCATGTGTACTAGTCACAAGTTGTTTGGAACTTTATCCCAGGTCTATATTTAAAATTAATAGACTATATAAACCATTTTTCGGTTAAATTAATACTATTTCATAAAAAAACAGCCCATTGCTCTATTAAAAGATTTGAGTTTAATGGGTAAAGATATACAGTGATTCACCAAAAATGTCCCTATCTGGTTAAAAACCACGCAAAATAACCTCTATATATCTCTATATTGGTGTATTGGTAAGAAAACGCTCTAACAGAAAATGTAAAAATATATATTGTGTGCTCCATTTAAAAAAATCAAGCATCATCATTTCGGTTTTTTCGACATGGCGTCTAAAATCTTCGATAGGTAATAATGATTTTACGCGGTTTTTAAAATTCTGGTATCGCTCTAGAAATAGTCAAGTTATAGCAGGGGATATTTTTGGTGAATCACTCTGTACATTATAGTTTTTGACTGTCCGAATAGCTCTACACCAACTGGTTTATTTTGGTCTGTCCTCCATTTTCGCTATACTCCATCTTCCACAGAGATCTGGGTACGCTACTGGCAGCCAGTAAACACGATAAGAATGACGTAGATCGATAAAGGTGAAATTGCATAATTTGTTATCTTCATGGTGTATTATTATTTAGCAAAAGTAAACGTAACAGCTGCGGTGTCCGAGTGGTTAAGGAGATGGACTTGAAATCCATTGGGCTCTGCCCGCACAGGTTCGAATCCTGTCCGCAGCGTTTCTCTTTTTGATTTTTTTCTATTTATATATTTAATTTGTATAGGGTGGCCCATTAGTGCGTATGCAAACTGTACCATCTATAAAGTTACAATTAGAATAATAGTTTTTGGTACGAAGTTAGATTTCAGTGGCAAAATTATTTTGGCACATACCTACAAGGTGTTTAATATTAAAATTCCAAACCAAACATATACTTTTTCAAATGGAACACCTTATATACGTTTTGATTTTTGATTCAAGTGTGTTTTTATGGACATTATGCTACATCATATATCCAAATTTACATACTGCGAAGTTATTGCCAGTTTTCTATGAAAAAACTTCGCTAGTTCGCATTATTGTAGCTCTTCGTTTAAACGAAATATGACATCCATTTCTTATCGGTCGAATTGAGAATATGTCTTTTATGAAGAAAACACAGCGACTTAAATAAAAATTGGATTTGCTATACAGAGTGATACTATATATAGTGATTTTATTTTAAAATTTTAAATAGAACACCTTCTTCATGTCGCCTTAAAGAGTTACTTTTCAGCAGTTCCATTTGAAAAAGTACATGTTTGGTTTGGAATTTTAATATTAAATACCTTGTATGTGGCAAAATAATTTTAAAATATGCACGTTACCGGCATCTACTTTCGTACCAAAAACCATTATTCTAATTTTAACGGAATAGGTGGCACAGTCCGCATACGCACTAAAGGCCCACCCTGTATATTAAACAAGTTTCTATACCCCAAACGCTTCGTTTTTTAATTACAGGGTTTTCTAATTTTTATATAAAAAAATCAGGTTTTTATTATCCAAAAAACTCTTTCTGATTTGATTGAAATCATCCAGGTTTAATTACTGAAAATGTCAAAAGATATCGTTTGATGCGAGTTCATTTTTGATTTGGAAAATACATTTTCCTGTCTGACTTTTGGATGATTTATCCTGCGACACATTGATTGGTGACACGTTTAAAAATTCCAGAATTCTGCCTCATTTTTTCGCACTAATGAATGTTGCACTAATGAATATACGGGGTGGGAAAAATTTTAATGTGCAGCATTGATATCTCGGAAACGGTAAAAGATACAACGTGGCTCAAATTAGGAAAAAGTTGCTCAATTTTAGGCTGATTCAAAATATGTGAACAAGTTTAATATATTCCGGGCCGTTCGGGAGTTATGCCGGAAAAATCAAAATTTGCCAATTTCTTTTAAGTCAAATAACTTCTCTTGAAATAAATGTAGACTTTTGAAATTTGGTACGTTTACATAGTTTCATGAGAGCTTTCGATTGCCATACTAAAACATGTTCTAGGCCTACTAGTTTTTCCGCAACAATATTCAACTTTTGAATTTCTTATGGGCGCCATATTGGATTTTTACTTCACTAAATACAGAAAGAAATTACAAGCACGGTGATATATCACACTTGATACTTTCTTCAATAAATATGGATAATACACGCGAATAACGATAAATATTATTTATTTACAAATAATAAACAATCATTCATTTATAGTTAATTGTTACAAAGTGTGTTTTTAGCTTTTTAGAGGAACTAATTATTATAATAAGAAAAACAACTTATTTATACTGCTGCCGTTACGCTGAATACAAAGTTGAGTCCTTACAGACATGTCATCTACTGCACGTCTTACTGTTCTTACTTATCGTATTATTGATAAATTAACTTCTCGAAATTATTTACACTTCTTACAAAATGATTTGGAGGAAATGCTGGATGACCTTCCTTTGCAAAATATACAAAATTTACAGTTGTTTCAACAAAATGGATGCCCTTCACAGAATGCTAGGATTGTAAACCAGTACCTAGATCAACGTTTTCCGAATTCGTGGATGGGTACAAATGGTCCCATTCTATGGCCACCGCGATCACCGTGTCTAAATCCCTTAGATTATTATTTCTGGGGAGCTGTTAAAAATTATATCTACAATAATCCAATGCCATCGACAGAGGATGAAATGTTGGAAAGAATTAATGAATACATAAAATCAATAGATGGTGGAACAGTAAGACGTGCAGTGGATGACATGCCTGTAAGGACCCAACTTTGTATTCAGCGTAACGGCAGCCAATTCGAGCAGTATAAATAAGTTGTTTTTCTTATTATAATAATTAGTTCCTCTAAAAACACATTTTGTAACAATTAACTATAAATGAATGATTGTTTATTATTTGTAAATAAATAATATTTATCGTTATTCGCGTGTATTATCCATATTTATTGAAGAAAGTATCAAGTGTCATATATCACCGTGCTTGTAATTTCTTTCTGTATTTAGTGAAGTAAAAATCCAATATGGCGCCCATAAGAAATTCAAAAGTTGAATATGGTTGCGGAAAAACTAGCAGGCCTAGAACATGTTTCAGTATGGCAATCGAAAGCTCTCATCAAACTATGTAAACGTACCAAATTTGAAAAGTCTAAATTTATTTCAAGAGAAGTTATTTGACTTAAAAGAAATTGGCAAATTTTGATTTTTCCGGCATAACTCCCGAACGGCCCGGAATATATTAAACTTGTTCACATATTTTGAATCAGCCTAAAATTGAGCAACTTTTTCCTAATTTGAGCCGCGTTGTATCTTTTACCGTTTCCGAGATACCAATGCTGCACATTAAAATTTTTCCCACCCTGTATATGTTGGGCGCAAAACCATAATTTCATTTGATAATGATAATGATGGCCAACAGTCGATATTTTGCTCAGTCTTGGGTTTGGGGGTTTGAAAATGATCAAAGTTCGAAGTTCAATTCTATTTCGGGCTTTGGCCCTCTCGAAACAGCCCAACCTAGGATTGTGGAATTATGAAGCAACCCAAGCTTAACAGATATTTTTAGTGTATCGATAGAAATGAATGAATGAATGAATTTATTAATTAAGACTCGTCGCTGGTGTACATTCTCGATCAAAGCAAGGTTTTGTGAGATATGGCCGTAGAAAGAAATGCGAACACAAGAGATGCAATTGCTTAAAAAAATAAAAGTGAAATTCAACTCAAAATGTCGTTCACCGTCACGTTAGAGAAATAAATAATTATCAATATATGTTTTCTGTTCCAATTAATGTCGCATTTAAGAGTATTGCATTAAGTTGTTTTGCCATATCTTATGCTGTTTATTTCATATGGTTTCTGCCTATTTTATTAGTAATAACAGTAATCTTATTTTGGTCTTTATTGTATTTTATACTTTGGAGATTTATTTTCTATTCCAATTGTTAGTTATTTTGTATTCCATTCCATAGTATTATGTGTTCTTTCGTAAATATAAATTATTTAAATAACACATGGTTACAACTTAGTTTTTCAAAGATTTTTTTTTATTATAGAGAATTTCTATCGATTCACTAAAAATGTCTGTCAAACTCTAGTTGTTTCGTAATTGCCCAATCCTAGGTTTAGGCTATTTGGAGACGTCCAAAGCCCGAAATAGAATTGAACTTCGGGCTTTGTTCGCTTTAAAACTTCCAATCTTAAGATTGAGCAAAAAAATTGACCATTGGCCGTCTTCGGACTTTGCGTCCGACATATACGTACATTACCTGAAGTTTCAATTTATTTGGCAGTTAGTGGTATTGAAAATTCAGCTCGAAAAGCTATTATACAGTTTTTTCATTTTTAGTAGTTTTTGAGATACCTCGGAATTCCATCGAATTTATCTGAACCTCTAGAATCTAGAATCAAGCCAATCATGTTTCTTATAAGTGACGTAGAAGATATATACGTAATTTGATAAATGTCATATTGATTCAACTTGATTCAACAGTTTGTAGAGCCAGAAATTTATAATCTCTGGTAGATCTTTGCATTCATCGGACCACGGCATGCAATTTTATAAAAATAATGTTTTATTGCATTCTTTAAACCGAACATTATAGGAATTCGTTATAAATAGGTACTTTTTATTTTAACTTGATTTTTAACAATCTTTTATTGAAAAAAAAAAAAATTGTAAAATCATAACCAATTTGGTTGTTTTAATATTGCGTAAGTGAGTCGAACTCCTTATAGCAAGCATTTATAGCCCGACAAACCTACCTACCCATCTATCTACCTAATTACTAAAAAACAGTTTGTTTCTGGGTATTACTTTGCCTTGATACTTTGTGGTGAAATAGATACTTAGCTAAATACTAATCACAAATAAATGATTTCTGTTAAAAAGTTTGTTTCTGCTTATTATTCATGACTTCCATGAATTTAAGATATTCCACATGAACAAAACTAAAAAAATTGGAAACGGCTCGCGTGTCAGTGCAGTTATTTGATGTTGGACGGGTGCTTGCCTCGCCTCCTGATTGATCTTGCACTGCCATCACGAACACTGAAATTATTGCGAATATTTCATAGCATAATCTTAACATGTCATTTAATATGAATAATAAGGTCATGCATAGAAATTACGATACACATTTTATATCTAATGAGCTTTATGGCCGTTTTCTGGTGTGCCAGATAAGCTTCATTAATTTTTTACTCGTAACGTTAAGGCTGATGAATAATTAATATCCTGATGACCTTCCTAACTATGCATAGCATGGAATTATAAGCTGTAACTTTATTCTAACGTAAATCCCTGGTGAATGCTCAAAATATTTGTTTCTGTATAATCTTTGACCATCAAATTATCATGAATATGCAATATAAAACTAGTTGGCTCCATGAGTAAAGAAAAGGCAACAATAAAAAAATGCAGTTTCACATCTGAGAGTTATAAACCTTGGCTACTAAACCATATAGTCAGAGGACTACAACTAAACCAATTGCAGAAAGTCCTATCTTGATACTGCAATTTTAGCACTCTGATAGAGGAAGATATATCAATTTTACAACATATATTTATGACTCTTGAAAGGTTAAGGTCTGTTTGATATAGGAGAGCCTCTAGTGGGAGGAAGGAATTTTCCCCACAAGAACCAACATGTACTAAAATGACATGTTGATTGGGGAAAGGTGAAAAGGCAAAAAGTGGATAGCATTATGGCTACCTTGGCTACTAAACCATATAGTCACAAGACTATAAAGCAACTGAAGAAAGTCCTATCTTGATGCTGCATTTTAGCAGACTCTGATAGGGGAAGAAGAGGATGGTACTTACCTCGAACATGGAGCGTGTGTAGAAACGACTTCTCACTATTTCACAATATATGTTTAAAACTTTTGAAAGGCTAAGGTATGTTTGATATAGGAGAGCCTCTAGTGAGAGAAAAAGATTTTCCCCACATGGACCAACATGTACTAAAATGTCATGTTGATTGGAGAAAGGTAAAAAGGTAAAAGGTGGATAGCATGATGCTGAACCTTGGCTACTAAACCAGAGAGTCAGAGGACTCTAAACCAACTGAAGGAAGTCCTATCTTGATACTGCATTTTAGCCGACTCTGATAGGGGAAGAAGAGGATGGTACTTACCTAGAACATGGAGCGTATGTAGAAACGGCTTCGCACAATTTCACAATAGGTATTTATGACTTTTGAAAGGCTAAGGTATGTTTGATATAGGAGAGCATCTAGTGGGAGGAAGGGATTTTCCCCACATGGACCAATAGGTACTAAAATGTCCTGTTGATTGGAAAAAGGAGAAGAGGCAAAAGGTGGATAGCATTATGCTGAGCCTTGGCTACTAAACCATATAGTCAGAGGACTCTAAAGCAACTGAAGGAAGTCCTATCTTGATACTGCATTTTAGCAGACTCTGATAGAGGAAGAAGAGGATGATACTTACCTAGAACATGAAGCGTATGTAGAAATGGCTTCGCACAATTTCACAATATATATTTATGATTTTTGAAAGGCTAAGGTATATTTGATATAGGAGAACATCTAGTGGGAGGAAGGAATTTTCCCCACATGGACCAACATGTACTAAAATGTCAAGTTGATTGGAGAAAGGTGAAAAGGCAAAAAGTGCATAGCACGATGGTAGAGGTAGACAATTGACATTCTTCAACTCATCAAACTCATTCTTCTAAGTAATATGTACTCAGTGAGAACGTGAAGTGAGGAACAATGGCAAAGTTTTACCATGATATAAAATTTGTTATAGAAGGTACATAAACAATATTGTTGACAAAAGTGTTATCTAATTTTAATAAATCTGTTCCTTCTGAGTTACTAGCAAAGTGTCATTCTTTTATAGGTATATAAAAATTGAGAATTCTCATAACTTACATCTGCTGATGTTCCTTTCCCATCAATACCCTGTATAACTACTTAAACCAAGAGCAGTGATTCCAAAAGAACATAATTTGTTTGTGTAAATACATATGCTGTTGCCCTGTACGCGTCACCTAATGTCCAAAGTTACAAATCATTTTGACGTGTTATAATAACAAAACCTCGGTTAAATTCTAAACCCATATTCATGATAGACAGCTTTCGATGAACTATTAATGGTAGCACGCGACATTGTGCCTTTTGAGGCAAGTTGTAAAGTTCTTTTTCCAAGACATGGTAGCCGGAAGTGCGTGACGCGGGGACACACGGACAGCGCTAATCTTCCGGAGCTCGCGTGCGCCCTCTGTCGGTAATCTGGTCGCATATCTGGAGAGATTAAGCGGCTTCTCATATACACTTAGCCACTGCAGAAAGTGGTTATTTATGTTTTCATAACATTAACTCGAATTGTCATGACGGCCTATCGATTTTTTGTTGATAATTAGAGTTTTATAGAGAGTACGTAATTGTTTTAGCATGTGATTTAGCAATACGTGCTCAAATGTTTGAAAAACGCGAATAAATTTGCATGTAGGTCGTTATGTGACACATTTTATTATAATGGCCATAGGAAAAAACGGAAAGTAACGCCATGCAATGTCTGAACATTGTCACCATTTTACAGAATGTGTGTTCTGCAAATAATTTCAAGAAAAGATATCGAGAGCGATCGTGAATAAATTGTAACAGCAATAAAATTAAATTCCATCTTTCAATGTGACAATTGAAAATTTGTTTCCATTAGAAAATTGTACACAAAGTTTCAGATACCTACTGAGAGTATAAGTTTCTTTACTGGGGTGTGTATTCGAAGATATTCGCTGGCGACGTCTCTTACATAATAACTTTCTTCAACTTTGATAATATTTTTTATTGCCAACGCCACACCGATACCAACCGATGCTGTCGTAATTCATATGGGACAACAGTTATACGGATCCTGGTGGAAAACTAGGAAATTTATGACTGTAATAGAGTTAGCGCCATCTGCACAACGGTCATAAAACTGCTGCATGCCATCTTATAAGATTTTAATGTTTGTTCCCTTTATTGGTCCCACTAATGAAAAATACTATTTTCGCTTGCATTTTCTGGAATAGTTTTTACTTTACGATGATTTTGTATTTCCCACGACGCAAATCTGATAGTTCTCTATAAAATCATGAAGGACATGAAACATTATGTGCATAATAACATGCCTTATTTGTTTTTATTAGAAAGTTCAGGCCGTAAAATAATTGGAAAAATATTTTGATGCTGTTGTCATGGATATATGTATATCACGATCGTCTATTTGCAATTTCTATAATATTTATAAAAAATCATCATTATTGTAAGTAACAAGACGAGTTGATGGCTCAGGATTTAGTGTCTCGATCGCTCAACTCAGAGGTCGTGTCTTCGAATCCCCATTCCATCTTTATTAATTTATTTAATTTTTGATTAAATTGTCTACTCGTAGATTAATGTTCGTTCACAGGGATGTGTTGGCAGCCATCCTGGCGATAGGAAAGCAGGATCCTGGCAGCCTAGGATGGAAAGAATGTCAACTTGGTGTTAATGTGAAAGATTAAAATAAATTGATGTATGACTACCCCCCAAACTAATGAGGTTTTCCGGGTTTCCCTCATTCTAGCACGGAATGGTGGTTAGGTACTACCAAAGTAAGTCGTTCCTAAGTCGCAAATGTGGGCCGGGAAATGAGGCCCCAGGGTTTCGTGCTAATTCTTGTGATTAGAATGAGGAGTAGAGATATTATTATTGTTATTAACTGTTTTAGGCTACGCTAGTATTTAATTTGATTTTTAAGGATTTTTACAACTATATCTAAATCCTCTTGAAGTGCAAAGCAATCATCTATATTTACTATTTTCTTGTACACTTTTACGTCATCAGCTTATAATAGGCATTTACCATCAAGTTTACATCCAATATCATTTATAAAAAGGTTAAAAGGTAAAGGGCCAGGTACAGATCCTTGAGGGACACCTGATGTAGCAAGGTACTGAATACATTTAGTTCCTAATATTTAGAGCAGGAATAAAAGCTACTTTTAAATGAGAAAAGATAAGCAAGGTGTCCCATTTAAAATAAAAAAACGTTTATACCATAGCCCAAAAAAACAAGTAGATAGAAAAAATTTAACTACTCCACTGCATTCCACTTAAGTACTTTTACAAATTTGTCATTACACTTTTTCTGTACATCTCAAAATAAGAAGGAAAGAGTTGAAACAGTAGCTTTGTTTAAATGATAAAAATTTACAAATCACCCTGTAATTCAAAAACATGTGAGAATAGAATTGACCTAATAACACCATCAACCTGGCTTTGAAAAAGTAAGTCGAGACTGTGTGATTAACTTGTCACCCTGGATTCCAATGCAAAATGGACTGCTCTGTACGTAAGCCATAGTTAGTTAATGCACTAGCAAACTAGGATATTTTTTTGTGATTTGCAGTACCAAAATCACACGAACAAAACGCAAGCCGCAACACACGCCAGACTGACCGACTTATCTGCGATCAAATCCTCCGATTTGGTCGGACGTCGAAAATACTCGATCAAATTGCGTTCGATTTCGTGGCTTCCAACGAAATCGTATAAGGATATTATAAGTTCCTGTAGATATCACAAACTAGGCAAATCTAATCAAATCATTCCAAAGCAGGCAGTAAATTGTTTTCAACTAATCACAATCCTTTTGACTAGTTGGGGATTGCTGCAGGAACAGGCTTATTATAACTTACATAGAATTTTGTAGAAGACTGGTTATTTGATCCTGGTACCTCCCCTGCCACCTCCCCTTTCTTCAGGGGTCAAACTGAAGAAATTTGATATATTTCTGGGAAGTCTTCCTAGTTCAAATAACTGACAAGACAGGTTTTTGTACATTGTAAATTACTATTTTACACTTTCTTATAATAAACCCAAGCATCCTATATGCTGATAATGTTATATCTAGTGACAAATACACGTAAGTGGCTTGTCAAAAGTAACCTTTGATGATCTTTAGCTACTAAGTTAGGATAGTACGGAGGAGCTATGCCCATACTAGCTGTAAATACAGAGGCTGTATTGATAAAAAGAAATTATGCAGAACAACACTTCACAGGTTTGCATTACAAATTAGTAAACAATATGCAGAGTTGTATTTGGCATATTACAAGAAGTGATTATTTAATGTTTTAATTGATAATTGTTTGCTTAAATAGTATGTAATAGTACAATAGTTTGAACATTCGATAACAACTAACAGATCTAACATAAAAACATCTCAAGGTGGATAGGCTAGATACATAATATGCTCAGGGAAAGATTAATACGTATATCCATACTGGAGGAAACATTAGTGGGTCCGGCGAAACGAGGGTGTCCACAGTGAAACGCACTCTCATATCGTTGTGGTAAAAGTCATGAACAAAGGTGTAATAAAATGAAGTACAATAATATTGTTTCGACTGAGTTACACTTGGCATTTTGAAACATTAATAAGTACTAACTTTCTTTAAATTAGACCAATTTTAACTTTTCTTTAAAACTAATTTAGAGAACAACAGAAGTTATCTATGAAAACCAGGAATAAAAGTGGATCAAATTGAATCCCGGAGGCACACCTATAATATAACTACAAAAATATTAGAGCTGGAACTATTATACGCAACATGTTGGACCTATTATTCCGGTATGAAATAAATAAAGTTATCTTATAATAAGTGATTTACTGAAGCGTTGAAGCCTAATCTAATTAGCCTATAATACACGTACCTCTAAACACAAATAATACTTGAAGGCGGAAGCAGCTAATATTATATTTCAGATCTATTATCCGCCTCTCTGCCATTTTCGAACGCGCAGTTTGAACATGGCAGAGAGCCTTTAGTCTTCTACTGAAATATGATCTATTATTGCATTTCTTTCATTATTTTATTCTTTTCATGAGACTGATCAGAGGACGTTGTTTTTAAAGTCAGTATTATTTATTTATTTATTTAGGTATTCTAAATTCTAACAAATCTACATACCACAACTGTCCATTTACAGATTAGGTATGTATATGGTATACCTACATAATATGTGTATTACACTAGAAATTTCAAAATTTATTAATCATAAAATATTCAAACTTCTAATTTATTTGTATATTTATGTAATTTTTTGTAATCTTTGAAACCTATCAATAAAAAATAAAAAATAAAAAAAGAGCCACCGCTGCGGACAGGATTCGAACCTGTGCGGGCAGAGCCCAATGGATTTCAAGTCCATCTCCTTAACCACTCGGACACCGCAGCTCATGTTAAAACAGTATTATGGGTAGTAGATAAGCTAATATTGATATTTAACAATATTTACTCTTATAAATGTTTATTCTACACCCAAAACATAAATTAATTCAGTGTTTTATGAAAACATAATTTAAATCACTAATATTTGGCATTTTAATAATAGATATAATATGAAGTTTTACGTAATCACATTTCTATATTATGCAACCATACATACAAGCTATGCAATTGGTTGTCTATACAAAGCTACCATAGATTTTAATATTTAGTATGCCACCTAATGGCAGCACATAGAATTTATTTAAGGTCACTGAGGAAAGGAACAGATAATATAAAGATTTCAAATTTAGCTACTAGTTACTTGGTCACGTGACGTTAGACAGCGCCAGTTGACAACAAAATTTTGTGATCTGGGAGACAGTTATGTTTATGTAGTTTTTACACTGGTTTTGATGTTAGTTCCTTACATTAATAAATTATTAATGTTATTTTGATATTGTGAACTGTGTAAAACATCAGTGCTCATTTTTCTTGTTTTGTGTCAAGTGATAATAATATCCCAATTGACGAAAATTGATATAAGTAAGTAATGTATGATTTCTAATTTTTAGGGGTTAATTAAGAGTTTTATCTTATATTAAACAAGAATATGGGTATTTATAAACCCTTCCTTTAAGTAACAAACACAAACTTCAAAACCATGTGTTGAATTTTCTTATAATAAAAATACAATTTAATTAGCATGGGGTAGGTCGGTTAATGTTTACTTCTCTATCGGGGGTTAGACAGCCATGTTTGCAGACTGTTTCACCCAAAACGTTTAGGTTCAAATTTCTGCTTCTATAAATAAAGCGATGTGTAAATGTTCTTTTGAGATAAGGGAAAAAGAGAACATAAACATTTTATTATCTAAACATATTTATACTAAAATTATTGTAACTACTTAATTATTTGCTCTATGGTGTTAGTAGGCACCTATATTTATTGAAATAATATATGCCTACTTAATTAATTACCTTACCTAGGTATATTTCCACATATTCTTGTAAATTCAAAGCAATAAGAAAAGAGTTCGTCCTCGCTACATGTCTTAAATATATTACCCAAGTTTACCTGACCTTAACGGTTTGTTAAAACATTAAACAATTAGGTAAATGTCACATGGGTATGTATCTATTCTGCAGTATTTTCGCAAAGGTACCTACCTACTTAACTTATTTTTATTGGTTTTGGTTAATTTTTATTTCTACTTTGATTTGTTTTACTTTTATTTTATTATTTACATTGTTTTCTTTTATTTACATTAACTCCAGTTAGTATCCATTTCGGTAGGTATCTTGGTTGGTGTTGCATGTTGAATTTATGTTGAAGCTCATGGTAAAATGCAGAAGGTATTCCTAATTCGATTTCTAATGCTATCTATATATTTTATGAAACGTGTTGACGTTAACGTTCAACGTTATACGTTGCTCAGTAGTTAACGGAACTATTTTCGGTACCTAATCTAATTTTTACTATTCACTCACGTAAACACGATAATAAGGTATGTAGTATACCTATTTATAATGGTACTTATCGAGGTACTTACAGACCAAATGTCATCGTACTTCTCATATGTATAGGGTGCTGCCTAAAAGTCGATAGTCTGAATTGAGGTTTCAGTACTTGTGTCTTGTCTTATCATATAAGTGATTGGCTGTTTACAAACCATTGCGAAACGTTCAAGTCCAAACAACGACGATTAAACATTGCTGACGAATTTAGGTTCGCGGTTGTTATTACAGAAACTTATCTGTAGTATTATCGTATGGATTTGTGTTTATTAGATAGATCAATGGTGTAGGTACAAACTTTATGTAGAAGTTTTAATATGTAACTATTACTACAGACGTATTCAATTTTGTAGCGACACATGTCTACTGAATTGTTTGGTATTTCTCATACCAACGATTTTCATACAATCAATTTGAATTTCTAACCATGTAGGTATTTTTATCGGGACAAGACGCGGCTCTTTACGAGGTATTTCTTGTATCTATTATACTTAAATTAACTAAACAAAAGATTATTATATTTTGTGGACAATATAGTATTTATTTCGTTGAAAGTCTTTAAAATTGAATTAATCGGCACCGTTAATACTAGAGAAGCTATAATGCGTAACATTTAGATGTTATTATTCTAGCGATGGGTAGTTGGGAAATATCCTTACGGAAAAATTCCCGGGAATTTTTCCAAACCCTAATTACCTATCGCGGAAAAATAATTCATACAATGAATATGATGTAATGATGTTAGTACCTACTATTACCGCTATTAGCATTTTAGGGGCAACCAAAGTTTTTTTACCAAAGAAAATGTGTTATTTGTGCCTAAGAATTTTTTATTTATTTTATTTTTCAAATAATTTGATTTTTGTCTTATGGTAAGTATTCTCGATGGGATACATTTTGTCTGATACAAATTTTGTTCTAATCTCAAGCAGAATGTTCAAAATCATGTATTGAAATGAAAACTGTAACTGCTCCATTTTCATCTATTAATTGTTCTAAGTAAATTGTTAAATGATTAATACGAGGATTAATAACAAATATATTTAGGTTCGTTTCTGATAATCACATTTTTTTCTCGAGTTTTTGTTTAAATGAAAATGTGAATATTTGCTAGAAAATCACTGGTACGGCAGATTCTACCTAAATAGAATGGATCAATATCTAATGACAAGGAAATAAAATTCTTAGATTATATTATATAAGAATAGAATTAGACAGAATCTAATCAGATTCTGTCTAATCTGTTCGAATCTGTTCTGTTCTAATCTAATTAGAATCTAATTAGATTCTGTCAAATCTAATTCTATGGCAACTTTTGGATATTTGTCAATTCTAAAACAAACATGACTTGTTTTACTTCCACTATGGTACCTAAGTAAACAAGTAAAATAACCAAGATGTAGTCAATTAATCGTTAAGGCATTAATTTTCTTAGCACCTAGCACCTTTATTATTTTCAACTATAGCCAGTTGATAGTTAATAGTACTTTCGAGAAAATGATAATAGACATTTACTGCACTTACCTGAAATCTTGGAATTTGATATTTTAAATGCAATAAAAAAACTGAATAAGAATATGTGAGGGGTTCGGACCTAATTCCCGCATTTCTGCTTAGAGATTGTGTCATAGTTTTCTGCAAGCCTTATGATTCTGGGGTATTCCCTGATACATTGTCCAGATAATTCAGAATAACTACTCTCCACAAAAAAGGTGTTAACAAGGACAAGGACAATTTTGTCCTTGTTGTTTGACAACAACAAGGAACGGTTTTATACAAGGTTCCTAATTTGATGTGCAAAACCCAATTTATTTCTTCTACTATTGATGCTGGGACCTGGGACCAAGTGTTCTCTACACACACTTTTCAAAAGATTCTGAAAGGCGTGACGATGCAACTCCGATAAAAAACTGAATGTGATGGGACTCTGTATAGGTTTAATGAATTTCTTTCAATCTAATCTCGAAGTCTGATCTCAATTTGTGCAGTACCGGGGATTTAAATCAGGGACTTTTCGTAAAATCTCGGGCGTTCCCCAAGGGGCGATACTTGGACCACATCTCTTCGTAATTTTCATTAATGATATTACGAATAATCTCAATGTACGATATATTTTATATGCCGATAATGTTAAAATACACACCCCACAAAAATTATCGCAACACTAAAAATTTGCTATTATTTTGATATTCGTTTTCTCTGGAACTAATTGTCCGATTTAATTGATTTTTTTTTGTATTGTAGGTTGATTCGTTAGCAATGTGACTGGTTTAGTTACATTCTCGAAAAAAATAATTTTGAATACATACAGGGTGAAACAAGTGTAACATGATTTGTCACAGAAGTTTAGAACACCCTGTGGAGTTAATCAGTTATGGCAACATAGTAAAACTTAATAGGAGTTAAAGCGACTTCTTTTCTTAACATAATCGTCTTGGTTTCACATCGATATCTCAATAATTAAAGGAGATATTTCAAAATAAAGGGTTCAGTGTCATTTTAGTAAAAAAAAATCAAATAAACCTTAACAAACATTTACAGATTTTACGAAAACTTAGCAGGCTCTGAATACAAAATTTGAAATGTTATTCCTAGAATCATTATTTCTACAGAAATACGATTGTTACAGTTTCGTTAAAACTCTTTTAATTTGCGTGCTAAATTTAAAAAAAATGAATGCTGAACTTCGTTTAAACAGACATTTGTCAAATGAAAAGTGAGTAAGAGCAATTGCACTCGTTGAAGACGGACGAAGTCAAAGATATGTGGCAAATGTAATAGGTGTTCAACCAAGTACCTACCATTTCCAGATTAATAAGGCGTTATAGAGAAACAGGACAACATTCCAGAAGGCAAGGACAAGGGCGTAAAAAGGTAACTACAGCTGCAGATGATAGATTTCTAAGACTTTCGGCATTAAGAACTCGACATTGTACTGCTCGTATGCTTCAACGAGAAATTTTGGGAGCCAGACATGCAAACATTTCTTTACAAACTGTTAGAAACCGTCTTAGAGAAGTTAATTTACGTCCTATGGTTCCAGCCAAGGGACCACGTCTGACCAGGGAACATCGAGTTGCCCGTCTCCAATTTGCTAGGGAACACAGTAACTGGGGCCTAGAAGAATGGTCTAGTATACTGTTTACTGACGAATCAAGATTTTGTTTATATTCGTCAGATAGACGTATGCCAGTATACAGAAGGCCAGGTGAACGGCATATGCAGTGCAATTTTCGACAGATCGAAAATTTTGGAGGTGGATCGGTAATGGTGTGGGGAGGAATTTCTGTTGGGCATACGGGTGTACGGCACTGGTGCCTGTCAACAATGGCAGCATGACTGCCCAACGTTACATAACGGATATTTTAGTTCCTCATGTGATTCCATATGGACGCTTGTTGGGTAATAATTTTACCTTAATGCAAGATAACGCACGTCCTCACGTTGCACGTATAGTAAGAGAATATCTTGAAAACAGTCATGTTGCTACAATGGACTGGCCTGTTCGCAGTCCAGACCTAAATCCAATTGAGCATGTATGGAACTACATGTCATGGAAAATCAAGGAGGGTCAAATCCCCTGCCGAACATTAAATGAGCTCTAGAACAAGCTTCAAGAGATTTGGAATGATATAGGGGAAGATTACATACACAGTCTGTTTGAAAGTCTACCACAGCGTATTCAAGCGGTAATTGAGGCTAGGGGAGGAAATACCCGATACTGAAAATTGTTATTTTAATTTTATGACGTGTTTTATTGCTGTAAGGGTATACTGTTTTATTAAATTTGTTTAATGATGCACTTGTAATAGATTTTTTTTACTAAAATGACACTGAACCCTTTATTTTGAAATATCTCCTTTAATTATTGAGATATCGATGTGAAACCAAGACGATTATGTTAAGAAAAGAAGTCGCTTTAACTCCTATTAAGTTTTACTATGTTGCCATAACTGATTAACTCCACAGGGTGTTCTAAACTTCTGTGACAAATCATGTTACACTTGTTTCACCCTGTATGTATTCAAAATTATTTTTTTCGAGAATGTAACTAAACCAGTCACATTGCTAACGAATCAACCTACAATACAAAAAAAAATCAATTAAATCGGATAATTAGTTCCAGAGAAAACGAATATCAAAATAATAGCAAATTTTTAGTGTTGCGATAATTTTTGTGGGGTGTGTATTTGGTTCTGTCAACTCCATTGCTGATTGTGAAAATCTTCGAAGTAACCTTGTTCCTTGTTTCATTAAAAAACTGGTGTAACGACAACAAGCATCTTTTTAATATTAGCAAATACCATTTTGATGTGTTTTCATAGTAAAAAAACGGTAATACTTTTTGATCATAAGTTGAATAGTCCCAGTCTCAAAAGGCCTGACTATGTTACAGATTTACCTTTCCAGATTTATCTGGAATTAAATTGTATACGGAAAATCCAATTTAGTACTTTTGTGAGGTCCAAACTACAATATGGCTCATATATCACGTATACCTCAATGATTGTAAGAATTCAATTATTATATGATTAGCGACTCATTAAATTTAATATTGTCAACGTATTCCTTGATAGTATACCTACTTTAAAAGTAAAATATATAAAAATTATAAAAGTAAATATACCTACCTACATAATTATTTTATTTTAAATAACAAAGCTTGTTTATTTGTTTATTTTTTACCAAATTTTAACGTTTTAAAATGTATATATAGTAATTTTACCTTTTTACATTTATTTCTGAAATAAGCCCTGTAGGAGAATAGGCACATATGATCGAGGGGAAAGCCCCAGGGAAAACTACGTGGTGACTTGGTTTCCTGTTTTTTTGAAAACCGATTTAGAGGAAGGGAAAATTCAATAGAAAGATAATTTAAGAAATTTTACTTGTTTATTTCAAGATGTACTTCTTAAAATTTAACACAACGTAAGCCTTCCTAATATATCTGTTTAAAATATTTTAAAACATTTATTTATGAATGCTTAGTTCCATTTGAGTTTTTAAGAAAATATGATATGTTCAACAACCGTGATCTCATTGGTATACTCAATGCCTTGCTGATACATCACGACCTTATAGCTTTATCGGAACTATTTTGTTAATAGTAATTTGTCAACATTTATATTTTTATTGCCTTGTAATCGTATCATATAGAGTCGGAAGTTGCAAACAATTCTGCAATACTCATTTCGTGGATATTATTTTTGAATTGTAGTTCTAAAATTGATTTCTAAATTTTATTGTGCATCATACAAATTACACCAGCATTATTTAATTTGGCCAACAAACACTTTTTTGATAATATACACATATATCCGAGTGTATAACTGTCCCCATTTCATACCTATTAGATGCAGAATGAAATTATGTCTAATAGCAGGATTTTAAAGTAGAAATTAATGACGTGTGCGTGGCTTTATCTAAATACCCATATGATTAATTTAACATATTTAACAAAACAATAAACCGTAGGCGCCTCGCTTTCAAGTATAATACGGAGTTACAAGAGAATCATCGGGTTTTAAAAAGATATATTTCAGAAAGTATTAAAGTTATAATATTGAATGACATGTCACAAGAAAGGGAAAATGTCCAAGTTTTTGAACACATCATTACAAGTGTTCAATGTGCCCTCCTTGCGTCACACGACACATGTCCAACCGATAGTCCCGTTCGGCCCAAACACATTGCATGTGTGTCCCGATCGATGCTGTTCACAGCAGTAATAACGCGTTGTCGGAGTTCATCCAGTGTTGCTGGCATTGGTGGTACGTAAACCATATTCTTGATGGACCCCCAAAGAAAAAATCACATACAGTAAGATCGGGAGATCTGGAAGGCCAGGCGAGGTCCAAATCTTCTTCAGCACATCGCCCAATCCAACACGTTGAGTCCTCGTTTACATAGCGACGCACCTCATTATGCCAATGAGGCGGAGCTCCATTTTGCTGGAATATGAGGTTGTCAGAATTAACTTCATCCTATCTAGGTATGATGTAACCGTCACCCGTCACCCGTCACAGTGTTTTCATGAAAGAAAACAACCCATACACTTTTGTTTTGGATACTGCACAGAAAACATTTAATTTTGGAGAAACCCTTTCATGTTGCCGAGTGATATGAGGATTTTCTGTGGCCCATATCCGAATGTTGTGAGGGTTCACCTTTCCACTTAAATGAAATGTCGCTTCATCGCTGAATACCAGACGGTTAGGAAATTCGTCAGCCTCCATTGCTTCCTGCGTGGCAGTACAAAAATCGGTTCGTTTCACGTAGTCGTTGGGTCGTAAACTTTGCACTATCTGTATACGGTACGGTTTCAATTATTGCAATCATCGTCACACAATTTTCTATAGAGTTTGCTGTGGAATGACAAGTTCATAGCCTGCTCTGTTAGTAGACTTTTGTGGGAAACGCACGAAACTTTGTCTAACTGCTTCGGCCGTTTCGTTAGGAATGCTGGCGAGAACGCTGGGTCTTCCAGTCCTTTTACGTTTGCTAATAGAGCCTGTTCTTGAACTGCCGATACCATACCAGAATGCTTTGATGACCTGAATCGAGACCTGGACATTCTGTTTGGTATTGCCTTCGCACCATAACAAGTGATAAACATCGCGCGTACTCTTAACATACAAAACGCTTTCTGCTGCATAGTTTGCATCACAAAACAGAAAAAGAAGAAATGAGATTTCTGTAGAAAAGGAGGGCAACACAAACTGTCAGTGGCGCCCTCATTCCTGGCACTTTTTGGCGAGCGGGAAATTTAAATATCTCAATTTAGGTACCTTCTCCTATTTATTTAGATATGTAGCAAAAAAATTATGTACCGAGTTTATTATTAATGGAATATTTAAATATTATGGGTTTTAATGGAAAGTAAAAACTGAAACTTCACAAAATTATAATATTTAAATAATTTTCAAGAATAATATCTCGTTACTTAATTTTTTTGACTTATCTAAATAAATATGTAAACATTTAAAAATATTAATGAATGTCAAAAAAATTATTGTACTTACCTACATAATTCTTATCCAAAAATAGTTATACACATATATATGGGTTTTTACATTTTTATACCGTATAGTAATTAATCTATAGTAATTAA
The DNA here is from genome assembly GCA_963924545.1 of Pogonocherus hispidulus. NCBI lineage: Eukaryota > Metazoa > Arthropoda > Insecta > Coleoptera > Cerambycidae > Pogonocherus > Pogonocherus hispidulus. The sequence goes on along the minus strand of OZ004698.1, from coordinate 40,213,002 downwards.
TCAAAGCAAACATTTTTTAAATATTTTTATTAAACAAAGGGATGTAACAAAAAAGTACTATTTATGATATTCTAAATAAATTATATGAATGAATACATTTTTATGTACAAATATTGCTAATGGATGAGCTTGCTACTAACGAACAAAATATATCAATAATGTTTATCTCTGGAGAAGGCGATCAGCGAAATGTTCATGGGGAAATTCAGTCTCGACTGCTATCCATTTCATGAGAAGTACGTTAAACCCTGACATACAGTAAGTAGTTGTACATGAAACAAAAATGAGGGTTGGGTTTTCTTTTATAGTAATAGGGTTGTTCTCTACAAAACTAAATATAAAAATATTTTCCCTTGGTAGAACAGACAAAAGCAGGATTTATGTATTTCTATAGTAAATACGTGTATCTAGTTCTAGTATCTAATTATAATTATTTTACTTCCAGTAAAACTTTTTTACTTCCACTTTTATTATGGGTTGGCTTCGGCCAACGGGAATTTCACTTAACAATCAAGAATTTAAAAAACAGTTTATAGTTACGTTATATGATCTAGGTACTCAAACGATTAGGTACTCACATATCTATTATTTAAGCTATAATCTGGCCTACTACCTACTGACTATAGTAATTTTTTCAAGTATAAATTGGGGTTATGATCTATATTTACAAGAATTGAAGAAAAAGATTACAAAAATATATAAAGTAAAAGATATAATGCTTACAGTTACTTCAAATTTTGTAATTTTTATTCCAATTTTCTGTCTTTGAAGATATACATCACTCTTAAAAAACATAACTAAAAACTAAATCACCACCATTTTAAATTTTAACTGCCATCTGCCATCCAGCATCCAGAGTAAGCCGTAAGGCAGAGCCGTAGATCGTAGCCGTCCGTAGCAGCCCCGACCGGCTCCGGTGCCATACAAATATGCGCGGTTGCCATTTATAGCGAATATTACATGTTTTCTTGCCTAAAATAGCCAAAAATGGCAACCTGGCATGCCTGGCACAGGTTGCGGACTTCATAATATTAGTTATATCCCCCTGGTTTGCATACTGAGGTCACAGCCTACCAAATTTGTTTGGTAGGTTGTGCAGAGGTCGTGGTGCCGCCTGGATGTGTAAAGCGAAGTTCTCAAGCGCGCATTTCAAACTTGGAGATATTTTCCCCGTTTTGTGTACTTTCTTGTCTTGTGTACTTTCTGAAATATATCTTTTTAAAGCCCGATGTTTCTTTTGTAGTAATCCCGTATACTCAAAGTATCAAAGTATTACATCGTACAGTTTGTGACTTCAAATGTTCTACGTCGACGATTCTACATCAATCAAGACTGTCAATCAACCATTATTTTTTAGTATTCTGCTACGCTTCTGTAACAAAATTATCATTCTGTGCCAAAAGTATCATACAGGTCTTGAATTTTGTAGTTTATTTTTACCGAATCGGAAATAAACATTACATTGGATAAAGCGAGGGATAATTTTCTCGGCAATATGTGTAGGTATACTTTGAAATGGAATCACTGGGAAATCTTTGAAATCACTGGGAAATCACATAAACCATTGCCTTCCATAAATCATCATTATCAAAAAGTTAAATCATTGGGAGAGCAGAGCAATCAAGAAAATCATCCAGAAATCACAAACGTGCGGATATAGGATAACATGTGTAGGTATTTTCTGCCCAGGAAACTTACCCTCGGAATAAACCATTACTCAGTCATTTTTTTTTAAATATACCTTTACCTACCAAAATTTTACTTTTTCTTTATAGAGGAATGTACTACCTTTCCGCTGACATAGGTATATCTACATGAATTGTATTCTACGTTACTTTTCGTAATGTTATTATTTATTTTATATCCAGTTTTATATCATGTTGGTAAATCTGTATTTAATCCATAAATATTGCATAATATTGATATGCTTGTGTATACAAATATTATTGCCGTGTAAGCTGCCCTACAAAATAACGACATTGCAGAAGATTATGCCTAGAAAATGATACAGGTATACCGTTTTTCTTAGCCATTTCGAATAAGATGATGTGTCATAGTCTCGTTAACCATTACATAGTACTATAAATGCACATAACTAAATTTAATGTCAGTAGTGGTGAGAAACACACCGTATAGTGTCCTCTTTGCGTCTGTGCTACTATGTGTCTGACAATTATTGTCAGTCGGGGCATATTGTCCGTGGAGTAGTTGTTTTCGGCATCTCCTTCAAATAAATAAATTTGGTGTTTAAATCAAGCTCTAGATTTTCTTTCTCTAGCACCAACTAGCTAATTGTGGCGCTAGCTTGCTGAAGATAGGTATGGTAAATATCGAGGTAAATGTAGCTTGATTTAGAGATAAGTCGCTATCCGCGGTAATGTGGTAACCAAGCTTATTTTAGTTTATTTTCCAGGAAAAGTGGGTACCTTGTAGACCAAAATCGTTGATTACAAAGTATTACCGAGCATTTAGTTGTACCTACTGCAAAAAATATGTGCTCATTTTTCGTTAAAAACAAAAAATTATATAAACTACATTTCGTTTATAAAACGGGGAACAGATATAGAAAATAATTAAAAAGGTTTGGGGAAAGACATTATCTAGACGATAAGGAGAGTGTAAAATGATAAAGTGTTAATGAACTAACGGAATTCAGATGAATTCTTTAAATACTTAGTAAATATATATCTGCGTCGTAATTATCTGACAAAAGTAAACGTAGCAAGTGCAACAAAAACAAAATATATTATTTGGGACGAAATTTTTCTATAGAATACATGGTTAGTTAAAATAATTATGGTAAAAAACATCACCCTTGTTGCCTATATATTATCGAGCATATTACTTCGTGCGTACAGTTGTGTGTAGGTATATTTGTTTGTTTGTCCACAGTTATTAAATATGTAATGTATCCATTATGTATTTGTTACCTAGAAAAAAGCCATCCATTATTCCCTGTAGTAAATACTGGGCAAATTCACATAATGTTTACCTATACGCGCCTATACAATTTATTTGTAAGCCATGGCAATTTTTCAAAGCATAATTTTGTTTTTTATAGTGTATTTTTTGTAGTATGTGACCAATAATAATTATTTTTAATGTAATGTAATGCTTGTTTAATATTTCATTATTTAAAAGATGTAGATAACACTATTAAAAAGAAAAGTGTATTAAAGACTGTTGAGGTTATATGAACATATGCTCTTGTAATTCAATGTTTGGGGGTGTATATTGCACGCAAAGTAGTTGTTTTCGACATATTTTAAATAAGGTTATTCCTTTGCGTACCTAGGATTATAGGTAACGAGGAAAATTTAAAACTTTATTGAACCATAATATTTGATAATTTCATTAATAATTTATCTCTTAATTTTTTGGCGTAATTCCTATATATATAAAGAAAGATATAAATATAATTTTGTTATTGATTTGAAACACCAAAATTTGTGCGCTGCGTCATATTCATTTTATAAAACAACAAAAAATATCTATATTTAGGAAAATATATATATATACTATTCGCATATAATGGCTATTACTCACTCGGATGATTGGCGACACTCACCTACGGCTTATGACGTATATGTAACCATCACCCTGGTCAATAATAGCCATGATTATGTTCTCGTTGAATAATGTACTTATTATTCTACAACTGTGTATGAATATATTGAGTGTGTATGATATAATTATGGATATATGTCTGAGTATTCATAGTTTGTTTCTTTTGGGATTACATCACCTGTAAAATAACAAAAGGCAGAAAACCAGAAGTATACAAATTAATTATTCAAAGTGTAGTAACAAGGCAAACTTCTAAAGTTTGCCCCAAAAAACCACTGTATTAACGTGTGATAAATTAATATTTGATATATTGACTAAATACAGTGGTTTTTTGGGGCAAACTTTAGAAGTTTGCCTTGTTACTACACTTTGAATAATTAATTTGTATACTTCTGGTTTTCTGCCTTTTGTTATTTTACAGGTGGTGTAATCCCAAAAGAAACAAACTATGAATCGTCAAAATACACCACAAATAAGTTACAGACATTATGTCTGAGTATGTTGTATACCCATACCGTGCATGTGTTGGTGTGTGTAGCATATTGTATAAGAAGGTAGATATACTGCAACTGCACCTATGTCAGCTTAATGGAGATTATGTTGTGTTGACGAATATCCCACGCACAACTATTGTTTTGTGGGTTTCTCTCTTGTTTGTTTGCATTATATATTATTTGTTCTATTGCTGTTGTACATTTTAAAAAAATACTTGCGTATTGTTATAATATTCATTCATATAAGTAGGTACTTTTTGTAAAATTTCTGTATATTACTAATGTAAATAAACATTATTATTATTATTTTTTTTTTGTGGAAATCCAGTCGACCGATTCCTCTCCGATTCTCAGGGTCGGCCGCTGGTGGTAATCAGTAGCCACTCCCCATATCCGTGGGGTGAGTAACTACTGAGTCCGGGAATCGTGTGCCCTAAGTAGACGTAATTAGCCCAGTATGACCGCCTTCTGCATTCTTCCGGCTAGAAGAGCTGCCGAATTTCGGCATGCCGGTATATTATTCTATACTGACAATGTATAAAAAATGAAATGCGATCTTCCAAAAAAAATTATGGTCTATTAAAAAGTGCTAGTGTGTAAATTGAAATAACTCCTTTAGTTTTTGGTACAACTCTATCAAACTATACATTTTTGAAAAGAGGAAAAGTGTCTATATCGAATGGTAATATAATCTACAGAGTGTTCCATTTAAAAAATTATCATAATTTTGAATTCAAAAGTGGCAATTTTTTTTTCAAGCACCTGTAGAAGTAAAACAAACTGGTACCAATGACAAAAGAAAACTTTTTGTAAAATTAAGTGTACCAGTGAAAACCGCTTATCGCTATCTCATTTTACCTTGAAGTTATAAGCCATTAAAATGTGTCACATTATCTTGGGACACCCTGTATATAAGGCTAGATAATGTATAAAAATGCAGTAAATCTGTAGATAAACCCTTTTTAGTTGTTACTGACTGCAACTAAAAAGGCAGAATTTCAAGTAAAAAAAATTAACTTAAGTGAAGAATTATAAATAATTTATGTATTTTTTTTATCTATTTAGCAGCCGTAAAATTACAAATTTATTGTGGCATGTAAGCAAATACATATTTTTATTGCTGTATATTATATTTAACAAAATAAATAGCTAATAAAATAATTTAAGAAATGACTATGAAAAAGATATTACGGTCCGAAATAGATTTAATGTTTGTAGGTTGGATACTTAGCTCATAAGACTGCACATCATCATTCCCGAACAAGGTGAATTATCTTTGACTGTGTCCTGTGTCCTGTATATAATACCAATTTAATCTTATCATTTGTTTGCACTTGACATCGCATGTTTTGTGTTCCATTCGATCATGTTTATCTCCGTGTTTATCCTGTAGTTTATTTTTCTAATATCCAAACAGTGACATTTATATGTAATTTCTCGACTTTTCCGCTTTGCAAAACAGTTTAAACAATACTTAATTTCCAGTCATACTTGGATTGCCAAATGCATTAACATTTTTATATTAAATTGTGGGGTTTAATGTCAAGCGATATTACATTGAACATTGTGAGCGATTGTTGCTACTAATTTACCAATTGACCTTTCTTTCAATTGAAATTGAGTAAGCTTCAGTGAACTATGAATGCATTATAACGAAAGTGTTACGCTTAAGATTGACAGCCCTGAGTAATTAATCTCTTATAAAGTATCTGTGAATAATCCTCCAGGGCAATAATTTGCATTGAAACTATTTCTAGTGGTTAAGTCTCAATTTAAGTTCGATCTATGAAACTTGAACTAATTTTGTTTTGCCGCAATGTGATTCTGGGTAAATACCTAGCTAAATACCCAAAATTCTGCACGCGTGAATCGAATTTGCTAGTTGAACTATAGCGGTGTAACAAGTTGCTGCACGTTGGACTTAAGTTTTTGGTATATTTAAATAATATATTAAATAGCTCTCTAAAGATATCTTCTAATCGTTCTTCTAGGCTGACCAATTCCCTCATTTTGTTACATTGTTTTATAATAATAAGTTGGTTCCCTTGGTGTACTTTCTGCGACTATAAAGCCATCGAGAAAACCTCTGTTTTGTCCACGTTGTTTTATTTAACGCATTTCCGTCACTGTTTAGCCCTACGGTAATTCTTCCATTTCCGTTGCTTTGATAACACTACCGTTATCAAGAAACACTTAACAGCTGGTGTGTTTTAATGCTGAAATTCATTGTGGTGTGTTGCCCATGATGTTCAGTAGTTATTTAAATCTGTAAGTTATGTCTATGCCTATGATTTTTTGCACAATAAACGAGTTTAAGTTTGTCAGTTTGACAGTTATAAATAAGCCGACTGCGACGTAAGGAATTATTCTATCTAACGAGCAACATTTCTTTATTGTGTATAAATAAAATATCCCAAAAATTTTTGAGGAATGATTTCTTATTTTTTGAGCTATCATGAAAGACGGGAACAAATCGATATTTTTTAACTCACGACAGCATTTAATATACAAGTTTTTTTGCTGTGTTATTTAACGTCTGTCTATTTCCGCAACTAAGACCAAACGAGAAACTGTCATTCTGGAAATATTGCCGAATCTCCCACTTTCTATATTAGGCTAGTGATGTCTATTATCTCATAGACATCAAGGGACCTTCGGTTTTATATCATACGTGAGGGATGGTACGTCTTCTACACAAACTACAAACCTCGCCTAAGTTTGTATAGCTTCTGTGTATTCACCGACGTACCTACTAGAAGGTGCGGATAGGCACCACGGGTCTTCCCTGTACGGTCACCCATCCAAATGCTAAGCGTGGACCACGTTGCTTAGCTTTCATGAACGTTAAGTAACTTAGCTCTTTTTTCGTCAAGTATAGTGGATTCCAATCCAATGAATATAAAGCTTACTCAGGTGTCCCTCAGGGTTTCAATGTAGGACCTCTATTATTTCTTTATTTTATAAACGATCTTTTACTTAGCCTGGGACATTCACGTAGTCTGCAAACGATTTAAAAATATTTAAGACCATCAAGAATTTAAATGCCTGCTCATTATTGCAAAGTGACATTAATCGTATATATGCTTGGGTTTAAAACAGATTGAGTTTTAATATAAAAAAAAATGTTTTGTTATAAGCCTTACCAGAACTACGATTGTTTTAAATTTTGCATATGAAATAAATAATGAACAGCTGTCATAAGAATCACAGAAGTTAAAGACATAGGTATAACTTATAACAGTAAACTTATGGTCAGCATATCGATAATTTGGTAAAGCTTCATACAAAAGTTTAGGATTTTAAAAGAATTTTAAAAATCGTAATACACTGTGTTATGGCACTTACAACTGAAAAAAATAAAAAAAGTACAGAAAATTTTTTTAATATTATATTTAAAAAAATATAGTACTTAGACCTCCTGACTATAGTGTTACTAGAAGTGAAGACCTGTGCGCGGAATTTAAGATACACACTGGAGAGTCGTAGAAAAGTAGCTTTGGTATAAAGTTTTTTTTTATAAAATAGTTAATAACATGATTAATGAACCTATATTATATTGTCCTTGTTTACATTTAGAGTTCCAAGTAGAGGGACTAGAGTCCATGAATGTTTAATTCTGCCTACTGTTAAAACTACTGCCCACTCACCTCTCTATATGTTATATCTCCTTTAATTAACCGAGTTTCGACTGACCACAATATTGATTTTTATTGGAGGTTTAATCGATTTCGCAAAGTTGTAACAAATATATTTTTTTCCCGTTGAGAACCAAAATTATATGTAGGTACTTCTTGGCTATTGTGCTCCCTTTGTATTCTTTATGTATGTATGTAGCTGTGTACATTTTTATATCAAATGTATCTTTAAAGTATGTATGTTATCTGTCTGCTTCATTATCACAATTATTTATTGTTAAATTGGTCTTTCCTTGTAATTAGGTATTCATGCCTGTTGAGAAATAAATAAATAAATAATATAACAAGAGTTCTACAAGACAAAACTGATAGAAAAGCTACTTGTGGTTCAGCGGATCATCACACTAACTTTTTATTTTCAAATAGAATATAACACTGTCAGAAGATATTACTGTAAGAATGTCAAATATAAATATTTTCACACATAATATAGAATGCAGGCCTCTAAGGTATACATACATGGCCCACTTAATTGTCGAGTTAGATACTCATAATTCGACAATAAAGTGCGTGGGTGCCTATGTCTAAAAGTATGTCTCATAAAAATTATATAGACGAGACCATTGTAACCTAGCAACACAGAGATAATCTTTTTCACATAAGTATTACTCTTATTGTGTATTTCTTTTTAGCATTCATTGTCCTTACTATTAGTAATAGAACCATCAAGCCCTGTATTATTGTAATCGAAAGAGAACGCATGATACAATTTCTATCATGAGGAGAGCGTGATGTCCATATCCGTCAAAATATACAGGGTCGTCTGTATCAAAATAAAAACATGAAGTTACCGCATGAAAATATTACAGAACATTAGAAAAGATTCTATTTTTCTGTAAATGGCACACGCTGTAATCATTAAACCACTACTCATGGTGGATAATTTACTCTTAGTTATTGTGATAGCTTCAAACTAAGTCGTCGGTACAAATAGTTTACTGGTGTACTTAATGTAATAACCTAAAATTTATTCAATTATTAGGTAATTACAAGAAGAGATTTAAGTTACTGTCGAGCTGACTTAGTCTAACGCCTTAACATATATTTTTTTAAATAATATTTGATTTTAGCCATAATTAAATGTTTTATGAACCAATTTAAATTCTACAGGTAGGTACAGTGACATTTTTTTAACCGACTCCCCTCGGCTCACTAATTGCACAACTTTTCTATTTGCTATTTTAAAAAATCAAAAACTGTTCCCACACTGAAATTTCCCGATGATTCCAAATATGACTTCAAAAGTTTGCCCATATGTCATTTTTGACAGATATGACGCCATATTAGATGGCTCTTCATATGGGGAAACCTTAGAGGCCATATTTGGAATCATCGGGAAATTTCAGTTTGGAAACAGTTTTTGATTTTTCAAAATAGCAAATAGAAAAGTTGTGCAATTAGTGAGCCTGTTAAAAAATGTCACTGTACAGGCTACGTTATTAATAAAATATATTTTACCAAATTTAAATTTATGATTAAATACAGATATACACAGATTATAACAATCCGTATTGATTTGGAAATAATCTAAAAAATTGCGTTATTTTAGCGAAGCCACTGACCTTTGATTATAAATTGATTTATATAAATTTAAACATACAAACATAGTAAGTAAAATTATGTTGTTTTATGATAACTATTATTTATGAAAAAAAAATTCCAATAAACACATCATAATTAGAAGTCGTCATATAGGTACAATGTACGGATATATCATTTATAGTATTTTGTAATGTAAATATTATAATATAAAATAAAATATTATAAAACTAGACTAAACTAAATCATTATAAATTTATTCGCTGGATAATTTTTATATATAAAATATGAAACTAAGATAATTAAAAAATAGTACTTACCGAGGTACTTACAATAATTTTAAGAAAATGTAACATAAATTGTGAATAATATAATGAAATTTATACATCATTTTACACATCTCTAAGGAAAAATAAATCGAAAACAGCCCTGACGGATGTTTTCGATTTATTGATTTTCTGATTTATTTATTGATTTATTCGATTTATTGAAATTTTGATAAGGTCAATTATAGAAGTTTTATAATTTTATTTTTTTTTGTTTGGATTATTTTCACAAGTAAGGCCAACAACCCCCAGAAAACCAGCAGTCCCTAGGTACCTGGAATCGAATTTTCCAGGCAAAAACATACCTGGAATTTTGCTGAACTTCCATTTTGTCGTGAGGTATAGGGATCTTTCATTTCCCATCATTACATGTACAAAGGACCTCCGACTTTACATCCTGTCCAAGAGATGGTACGTTTTTTTACGCAGATTACAATGTTCTTCCTGCAGCTCGGTTTCTCTATAGCTAGTCCCAAATCACTCCGGCAGCATTTGGGCCTGTTGTGCATCCAACTGATTTATTATTTATAGAACACCTTTGTTCTTTTCATCCAAGAATCTACTCGCAAAAATTTCCCTTAACTCATCATTCTATCAGATGGTTTTATCCTCAGTCTTATCTTGAAGTGTCTCTTAGGAATTACCTGTCCAGTCATTATTATTACTGATTCTGTACGCTGCTACACTTGCTTGTCTTTCCAACGTTACATAAAGTAAATGTTTCCACCATTACACTAGTAAAGTAGTAGGTGGTAGATTTAGCAGGACTTCTATCTAACGCAGCTGTTGGAGCCGAAGCATTAGCTCCAGTTATACATACGCAGATTTCTGAATATTGTTCAGATTTTCTAATGCAATGATCTGGTTGGCCTTATGCCACCATTCTAAACCCCCATAAAATATTATAGGTCTCACTATTGAGGTGTACATCCAGTATAGCATCTTCGCTCTCATTCCCCCAAGTTTCTTCTATCAAACGCCGACATACATAAAGTGTTCGTCTCACCTTCTCAACAGTTTTTTCCAGATGTAGGTTCCAGATAAGTTTCACATCCAGTGTTACCCCTAGATACTTAACCTCCACCGATAACTGGATATAGTTTTCCCACCTAAGATGAGTTCTGCAAGTCGTTCAAATTTCGTATTTTTATGAAAGGAACCACAACTGTCTGATTGACACATAGTGTTTCCCCTTAGGCACCTATATTTCTATAAATTGTGTGAATTCACCAAGTATTCAAATTAAAAGTCGCTACCAGAGCTTGCCTTAATAGTAGAGATGTGTCGGTATTTGAATACCGCGATTTTGGAGCGGTATTTTAATGGAACCGTTCCATCGCGTTCCAGATTGACGAAATAACCGGTTACTGAATAACGATTGTGCTGTACTGGAAAAACGGATTTCTTGTTTATTTTAAGAGATCCGTGACTGGAAAGGAACAAAAAAAGGGAACTAATATGCCACTGCGCGGTATTTTATCGCGGTATTTTGTCGCGGTATTTTTCTGGAGCTGTCGCGAAAGTAACGCGACAGAAGAGGAACCGGTATTCCCATCTTTACTTAATAGTATGATGTAAGGACTTTTCTTATCTAAAGGAAATGAATAGTCTACCATTGGAACGAGTCTTACGTAATATGCCGCTCGTCAAATATATTTTAACTTGCAGTTGAGTTATTACTTTTATATATAAGCTTAAAAGTATATAATATTTTAAAAAGTAATATATATATATATATATATATCCCTTCACATTTGTATATAATTTTACTAAAGATAATACATGTGCCATATTCCACTAAGGGCGAGAACGGTCGAAGGACACATCATGTTGGTAGCACCCTGTAGGAACTATTCTATAGCCACTACCATATCTCGTTTCATCTATGCTAAATCCAACGAGAGAATGGACTTGCTCTCGGTCGAAAATTCGTCTGTTTCGGTCAGATCTCCACCTATTCAACCCCTACCTCGTCGCACTTGGCTCAGCAGTTAACCAGGGCGGACGCCTTGCCTTACCTACCTGACCCGATACCTACTTTTTTAAATGTTATTTCCTTTTATATAATAAATGTCTTATTTTAGGAATACTCAGAGTTTATATTACGTGGCGCTGATAAATTTATTTCACCTAATTAACTTACAACACTGAAGAAGCACCTATTTTTGAAGAAGCGCTAGATTTTATGTATAACGGTTCTGTGTAGCTCGCTATGCACTCCTCCCACTCCAATCGCCGATGCGCAAAGCAAGTCCATTCTCTCGTTGGATTCAGTTTAGTAGGTTATTTGACACAAAGTTTTATTATATATTGTTATTGCATGGGTTTCCAGTTATTTTCTTTAAGGTAAGTGTCCTGAAATACCGATTACTTAATCAGTAAGAAAATGTTCGAAATTCCCATATTTTATCGGTTTTCATTCGGATAAGTAAATATTTGTTTCGAAACAAAAAATGTAATTCATGGTTTCCAAAGAAATAATGCAGATGTGCATGGAAAGGGTTTCTTCAATGTGGGGAGACCATGTTGAAACTAGTGTAAACAAAATAAGTCAATTATGGTTCCAGAAAGCATTTAAAGATCCATAGAAAGATTAATAGAATAAAAATACGGTATTAGTTTCGAAAAACGAATTTCAATTGATGAAATTCGTTTCCAAATTATGTCCTAACAATTCTGCTTGGTCGATAATTTCTCCTAAATTCTATCCTTTTAAAATATCTGCTTTTCTTATTAACCTTAGTTTAAAATTAATTAAACATTCAAATAGAATTTTCTTTTTAATTATGTAATTGTAGAACAATACATTAATTAATTACTACTAATTATTTCATTAACCCTACCTTTAAGCTGTCCATACTCATTAACATAAAAATACATAATTGTCGAGCACATTGTCACTTCTAACATATATTATTTTTATTTATCCTTCAGATTATTTCAATTTTTGCGTTTCATATCGTACGTGTTAATTAACCTTGAAAACGTACTCCTAAATGAATAGGCGATGAATAGGAATTCATGAATAAAGATACGTTACAATTGACAATACCCATTATTTGATTTCGTATCAATTCTTAGTATTGCAGCGGTTATCGGTCTCGTACTGGTTTATTTAAATCCCTGAATACAACAAGCAGCATTCTGTGTAACGGCCCTGGAAGGTCAAGTCCAGCCGGAGGTTCGTTTGTTTTCTTATTGATAAATGATAACTCTCTTCAACCACTGATTGAATACGTACTATTTCAATCAACGGTAATGGTGACGTTTCGCTGAAGTCAAAGTAGATTATCGTTGGATACTGCTCTATATATGGTGTCTCAAAATTAACCTGCCAAACTCCGCTTTCGGATTCTCCGTTCAAAATTAAGAAAAAAAGTTTTAATAAACGTTATATCGATAAATGTTTCCTGAAGGAGCTACAGCCCCTGAAAGATGCACCCCCTGAAGAAGGTTTTTATAGAATAGCTCTGAATCTTGTGAAGATAGAACATTGAAATTTTGGGTGTTTACTAACCTTTCTATTTTTAACATGGTTACGTCATTACAATTCCAAAAATGTATCCAGAAGTAGGTCAAAATTTGAGGAGGTGGGGTAAAAACTACCCCAACTTTTTTATCTGTCAGTTTTTGCAGGATTTGATCAAATTCTAAAATTCTCCGTTTTACAAAAAAGCTACTCTTCTTGAACTTCGATAGGATGCACCGTTTTTGAGTAAGATAGACTTGAAAATATGTATATATCACAATATGAATATTGTAAAAACTTTCGAATCAAAGGGGTAATGGAAATAAAAGTTTGGCGTCAATTTATTTGATATTTTGGTGAATGTATAAGTTATACGTTAAACAGTAGCTGCGTATTGGTTAAAAAACTATTTTTGTCATCAAAATGCAGGAATACACAAATCAGGAACTTGCAAATATGAATTTTGTATACGGGTTTTGTAATGGTAGTGCAGTTGCCGCTGAACGGAAATGTCGCAGACGATTTCCGAACAGGGGAGTACCTGGGTGTTAAGTACTTCATAATTTTCGATGCATTCGTGGACAAGGAAGACCTCAAACGGAATATAACTAAGAGAATGTTTTATCAGCCATGTTATATCATCGTATCATCCATATGCGCCTTTTCGTAAATTCAGCATAGTTTTGTGATGGATGACATAACTGATGGATGTGATGAATTAATGCTGGACATGGATTCCATCAGAACAATTGACAGAATTAATTTACGAATAGAAGTTAGTTTTAATGATAGATGGAAACATGCGCATAAAGGTCAATTCCATGAATCTCTTGTTGAGTAAGAACTACTGTATATTTTGTCTCCCCAACCAAATATCCACTGGAAATTGTTCACCCTCTATTGTGACTAACAAATAATCTACTAGGTACTTTGTGCTTACTTTTATGCTTTTATCAAAATTGCATCCCTTGAGCCAAACAAAAAGAACATATTAATTTCAAAATTAATGAGAAGACATTTTCCCCTCCTTTTTCCATCACAAAATTTAAAATCCATCATAACTATTTAATGATGGAAATGATGGTTTTCTGATGGGACATCATACAATTTTGTGCTAAATTTACGAACAAGATTGATAGCCTATCACAAAGCAATCGCTGAATTTTCGAACGGTTTTTACTGTTTTGTGATAGAAATGATTCCATCTTTTTGAGAAATGATGGATTTACGAAAGTGCGTTATTATTTTCAACGTGTGCAAGGTGTACCTAATGCTGGACGGCCATGAGTACAGTTTTGCTAATGGATTTTAGATAACTTAGATTCTTATTTTTGGGCAGATCCGAACCCTTATGTGGTAAGACGATAACTTTCAGCATCAATTCTCTGTGACTTTATGGGGAGGAATCAGAGAGCATCAGTTTATCGGTCCTATAGTGTTGCCTAATCGTCGACTATCTCAATATTCTACAAAACAATCTGAGAGAACGTTTGGAACATATCCCTCTCAATGTACGCCTGAGTATATACTACCAAAACGATAGGGCACCTGTTCATTTTGAACGCCATGTTAGAGCATGACTGAATGTAAATTTTCCTGATAGGTGGATTGGTCGTAGTCAATCAATCGAGTCAATCTTATCGGTGCGCTGCAAAATTATTCATACTTTGCAACAAGACTTGAAATAGATTTTACTCAAAAAAGGGTGCATCTTATGGAAGTTCAGTAAGAGCAGCTTTTTTGTAAAAAATCTAGAATTTTAGACTGTTACATCAAGTTCTAAGAAATTGGCAGAGAACAAAGTTGGATTAGCTTTTACCCCACCGGCTCAAATTGTGACTTACTCCTGAACACATTTTTGGAATGGTAATGACGTCACCTTGTTTAAAATAGGAAGGTTAGTAAACACCCAAAATTTCGAGGTTCTATCTTCACAAGTTTCGGAGCAATTCCGTAAAACCCTCTTCAGGGGTGCATTTTTAAGGGGGTGTATCTCCCTTAGGAAGCATTTTTCGGCGTAGTTTATTAAAACTTTTTTTTTTTACTTTTGAAAGTACAGTCCGAAAGTAAAGTTTGACTGGCTAATTTTGGGACACCCTGTATATTGCTCTGTTCGGTATTATGTACTTTATTGTCCCAATTGGCGGAAGTTTGTATTAACAACACTTAGAAAGGCAACGTGTACTTATATAAAATTGTATAGTCAGTTAAAATGGATGAGATTCATTTATTTCATGAAGTCAACGCAAATGGGAAAACCAATAACAAATATAATGTATTTTCTGTTTGTTTACACTTTGAAATAACCATAAAAAAACTAATACCAAATCTTATTCGAATCTTCTAAAGCGTATATCCGTGTAAATAACACATCAGGATTTGCTCTCTGAATGTCGGAAAGTGATTTTATCTTATGAGCTTATATTAAATATAATCATTATAAAAGTAACATACTTATTTTATTATGCTTATCAGAAAACCGATTATTAATCCAATAATCGGTAAGAGTAAATTGTACTAATAAATAGATACTGCATATATAGTGTTTCTTTGATTGGTCGACGACTAATTCCTTTCTGACGTCATCTATTGTTGATTCTTGTCAATAGATTGTCATATTATGAATATGAATTACAATAATACAATGTATTATTTTTGGTACCTTTCTCCAAGAAGATAATATGATGAGGGAGAGTGATAATTTGTCAAATGTTTATGCCTCGATTTACGCTTATATGGTACATAAGCACAAATTAACGCTACGATGGCGCTAAAATAACTATAAGTAATAAGTAATACCACCGATTAATAAATAACTCTTTTTATATGTGTAATACTCTGTTCTTAAACATTATTACGAAAATATCTCTTATTTTATCAATCAACTATTATACTTTACCACTATGGGACTACTTCGAATATCTTAAAAAAAAATATATATATATATATATATATATATATATATATATATATTTTTTTTTTTAAGATATTCGAAGTAGTCCCATAGTGGTAAAGTATAATAGTTGATTGATAAAATAAGAGATATTTTCGTAATAATGTTTAAGAACAGAGTATTACACATATAAAAAGAGTTATTTATTAATCGGTGGTATTACTTATTACTTATAGTTATTTTAGCGCCATCGTAGCGTTAATTTGTGCTTATGTACCATATAAGCGTAAATCGAGGCATAAACATTTGACAAATTATCACTCTCCCTCATCATATTATCTTCTTGGAGAAAGGTACCAAAAATAATACATTGTATTATTGTAATTCATATTCATAATATGACAATCTATTGACAAGAATCAACAATAGATGACGTCAGAAAGGAATTAGTCGTCGACCAATCAAAGAAACACTATATATGCAGTATCTATTTATTAGTACAATTTACTCTTACCGATTATTGGATTAATAATCGGTTTTCTGATAAGCATAATAAAATAAGTATGTTACTTTTATAATGATTATATTTAATATAAGCTCATAAGATAAAATCACTTTCCGACATTCAGAGAGCAAATCCTGATGTGTTATTTACACGGATATACGCTTTAGAAGATTCGAATAAGATTTGGTATTAGTTTTTTTATGGTTATTTCAAAGTGTAAACAAACAGAAAATACATTATATTTGTTATTGGTTTTCCCATTTGCGTTGACTTCATGAAATAAATGAATCTCATCCATTTTAACTGACTATACAATTTTATATAAGTACACGTTGCCTTTCTAAGTGTTGTTAATACAAACTTCCGCCAATTGGGACAATAAAGTACATAATACCGAACAGAGCAATATACAGGGTGTCCCAAAATTAGCCAGTCAAACTTTACTTTCGGACTGTACTTTCAAAAGTAAAAAAAAAAAGTTTTAATAAACTACGCCGAAAAATGCTTCCTAAGGGAGATACACCCCCTTAAAAATGCACCCCTGAAGAGGGTTTTACGGAATTGCTCCGAAACTTGTGAAGATAGAACCTCGAAATTTTGGGTGTTTACTAACCTTCCTATTTTAAACAAGGTGACGTCATTACCATTCCAAAAATGTGTTCAGGAGTAAGTCACAATTTGAGCCGGTGGGGTAAAAGCTAATCCAACTTTGTTCTCTGCCAATTTCTTCAGAACTTGATGTAACAGTCTAAAATTCTAGATTTTTTACAAAAAAGCTGCTCTTACTGAACTTCCATAAGATGCACCCTTTTTTGAGTAAAATCTATTTCAAGTCTTGTTGCAAAGTATGAATAATTTTGCAGCGCACCGATAAGATTGACTCGATTGATTGACTACGACCAATCCACCTATCAGGAAAATTTACATTCAGTCATGCTCTAACATGGCGTTCAAAATGAACAGGTGCCCTATCGTTTTGGTAGTATATACTCAGGCGTACATTGAGAGGGATATGTTCCAAACGTTCTCTCAGATTGTTTTGTAGAATATTGAGATAGTCGACGATTAGGCAACACTATAGGACCGATAAACTGATGCTCTCTGATTCCTCCCCATAAAGTCACAGAGAATTGATGCTGAAAGTTATCGTCTTACCACATAAGGGTTCGGATCTGCCCAAAAATAAGAATCTAAGTTATCTAAAATCCATTAGCAAAACTGTACTCATGGCCGTCCAGCATTAGGTACACCTTGCACACGTTGAAAATAATAACGCACTTTCGTAAATCCATCATTTCTCAAAAAGATGGAATCATTTCTATCACAAAACAGTAAAAACCGTTCGAAAATTCAGCGATTGCTTTGTGATAGGCTATCAATCTTGTTCGTAAATTTAGCACAAAATTGTATGATGTCCCATCAGAAAACCATCATTTCCATCATTAAATAGTTATGATGGATTTTAAATTTTGTGATGGAAAAAGGAGGGGAAAATGTCTTCTCATTAATTTTGAAATTAATATGTTCTTTTTGTTTGGCTCAAGGGATGCAATTTTGATAAAAGCATAAAAGTAAGCACAAAGTACCTAGTAGATTATTTGTTAGTCACAATAGAGGGTGAACAATTTCCAGTGGATATTTGGTTGGGGAGACAAAATATACAGTAGTTCTTACTCAACAAGAGATTCATGGAATTGACCTTTATGCGCATGTTTCCATCTATCATTAAAACTAACTTCTATTCGTAAATTAATTCTGTCAATTGTTCTGATGGAATCCATGTCCAGCATTAATTCATCACATCCATCAGTTATGTCATCCATCACAAAACTATGCTGAATTTACGAAAAGGCGCATATGGATGATACGATGATATAACATGGCTGATAAAACATTCTCTTAGTTATATTCCGTTTGAGGTCTTCCTTGTCCACGAATGCATCGAAAATTATGAAGTACTTAACACCCAGGTACTCCCCTGTTCGGAAATCGTCTGCGACATTTCCGTTCAGCGGCAACTGCACTACCATTACAAAACCCGTATACAAAATTCATATTTGCAAGTTCCTGATTTGTGTATTCCTGCATTTTGATGACAAAAATAGTTTTTTAACCAATACGCAGCTACTGTTTAACGTATAACTTATACATTCACCAAAATATCAAATAAATTGACGCCAAACTTTTATTTCCATTACCCCTTTGATTCGAAAGTTTTTACAATATTCATATTGTGATATATACATATTTTCAAGTCTATCTTACTCAAAAACGGTGCATCCTATCGAAGTTCAAGAAGAGTAGCTTTTTTGTAAAACGGAGAATTTTAGAATTTGATCAAATCCTGCAAAAACTGACAGATAAAAAAGTTGGGGTAGTTTTTACCCCACCTCCTCAAATTTTGACCTACTTCTGGATACATTTTTGGAATTGTAATGACGTAACCATGTTAAAAATAGAAAGGTTAGTAAACACCCAAAATTTCAATGTTCTATCTTCACAAGATTCAGAGCTATTCTATAAAAACCTTCTTCAGGGGGTGCATCTTTCAGGGGCTGTAGCTCCTTCAGGAAACATTTATCGATATAACGTTTATTAAAACTTTTTTCTTAATTTTGAACGGAGAATCCGAAAGCGGAGTTTGGCAGGTTAATTTTGAGACACCATATATAGAGCAGTATCCAACGATAATCTACTTTGACTTCAGCGAAACGTCACCATTACCGTTGATTGAAATAGTACGTATTCAATCAGTGGTTGAAGAGAGTTATCATTTATCAATAAGAAAACAAACGAACCTCCGGCTGGACTTGACCTTCCAGGGCCGTTACACAGAATGCTGCTTGTTGTATTCAGGGATTTAAATAAACCAGTACGAGACCGATAACCGCTGCAATACTAAGAATTGATACGAAATCAAATAATGGGTATTGTCAATTGTAACGTATCTTTATTCATGAATTCCTATTCATCGCCTATTCATTTAGGAGTACGTTTTCAAGGTTAATTAACACGTACGATATGAAACGCAAAAATTGAAATAATCTGAAGGATAAATAAAAATAATATATGTTAGAAGTGACAATGTGCTCGACAATTATGTATTTTTATGTTAATGAGTATGGACAGCTTAAAGGTAGGGTTAATGAAATAATTAGTAGTAATTAATTAATGTATTGTTCTACAATTACATAATTAAAAAGAAAATTCTATTTGAATGTTTAATTAATTTTAAACTAAGGTTAATAAGAAAAGCAGATATTTTAAAAGGATAGAATTTAGGAGAAATTATCGACCAAGCAGAATTGTTAGGACATAATTTGGAAACGAATTTCATCAATTGAAATTCGTTTTTCGAAACTAATACCGTATTTTTATTCTATTAATCTTTCTATGGATCTTTAAATGCTTTCTGGAACCATAATTGACTTATTTTGTTTACACTAGTTTCAACATGGTCTCCCCACATTGAAGAAACCCTTTCCATGCACATCTGCATTATTTCTTTGGAAACCATGAATTACATTTTTTGTTTCGAAACAAATATTTACTTATCCGAATGAAAACCGATAAAATATGGGAATTTCGAACATTTTCTTACTGATTAAGTAATCGGTATTTCAGGACACTTACCTTAAAGAAAATAACTGGAAACCCATGCAATAACAATATATAATAAAACTTTGTGTCAAATAACCTACTAAACTGAATCCAACGAGAGAATGGACTTGCTTTGCGCATCGGCGATTGGAGTGGGAGGAGTGCATAGCGAGCTACACAGAACCGTTATACATAAAATCTAGCGCTTCTTCAAAAATAGGTGCTTCTTCAGTGTTGTAAGTTAATTAGGTGAAATAAATTTATCAGCGCCACGTAATATAAACTCTGAGTATTCCTAAAATAAGACATTTATTATATAAAAGGAAATAACATTTAAAAAAGTAGGTATCGGGTCAGGTAGGTAAGGCAAGGCGTCCGCCCTGGTTAACTGCTGAGCCAAGTGCGACGAGGTAGGGGTTGAATAGGTGGAGATCTGACCGAAACAGACGAATTTTCGACCGAGAGCAAGTCCATTCTCTCGTTGGATTTAGCATAGATGAAACGAGATATGGTAGTGGCTATAGAATAGTTCCTACAGGGTGCTACCAACATGATGTGTCCTTCGACCGTTCTCGCCCTTAGTGGAATATGGCACATGTATTATCTTTAGTAAAATTATATACAAATGTGAAGGGATATATATATATATATATATATATTACTTTTTAAAATATTATATACTTTTAAGCTTATATATAAAAGTAATAACTCAACTGCAAGTTAAAATATATTTGACGAGCGGCATATTACGTAAGACTCGTTCCAATGGTAGACTATTCATTTCCTTTAGATAAGAAAAGTCCTTACATCATACTATTAAGTAAAGATGGGAATACCGGTTCCTCTTCTGTCGCGTTACTTTCGCGACAGCTCCAGAAAAATACCGCGACAAAATACCGCGATAAAATACCGCGCAGTGGCATATTAGTTCCCTTTTTTTGTTCCTTTCCAGTCACGGATCTCTTAAAATAAACAAGAAATCCGTTTTTCCAGTACAGCACAATCGTTATTCAGTAACCGGTTATTTCGTCAATCTGGAACGCGATGGAACGGTTCCATTAAAATACCGCTCCAAAATCGCGGTATTCAAATACCGACACATCTCTACTATTAAGGCAAGCTCTGGTAGCGACTTTTAATTTGAATACTTGGTGAATTCACACAATTTATAGAAATATAGGTGCCTAAGGGGAAACACTATGTGTCAATCAGACAGTTGTGGTTCCTTTCATAAAAATACGAAATTTGAACGACTTGCAGAACTCATCTTAGGTGGGAAAACTATATCCAGTTATCGGTGCAGGTTAAGTATCTAGGGGTAACACTGGATGTGAAACTTATCTGGAACCTACATCTGGAAAAAACTGTTGAGAAGGTGAGACGAACACTTTATGTATGTCGGCGTTTGATAGAAGAAACTTGGGGGAATGAGAGCGAAGATGCTATACTGGATGTACACCTCAATAGTGAGACCTATAATATTTTATGGGGGTTTAGAATGGTGGCATAAGGCCAACCAGATCATTGCATTAGAAAATCTGAACAATATTCAGAAATCTGCGTATGTATAACTGGAGCTAATGCTTCGGCTCCAACAGCTGCGTTAGATAGAAGTCCTGCTAAATCTACCACCTACTACTTTACTAGTGTAATGGTGGAAACATTTACTTTATGTAACGTTGGAAAGACAAGCAAGTGTAGCAGCGTACAGAATCAGTAATAATAATGACTGGACAGGTAATTCCTAAGAGACACTTCAAGATAAGACTGAGGATAAAACCATCTGATAGAATGATGAGTTAAGGGAAATTTTTGCGAGTAGATTCTTGGATGAAAAGAACAAAGGTGTTCTATAAATAATAAATCAGTTGGATGCACAACAGGCCCAAATGCTGCCGGAGTGATTTGGGACTAGCTATAGAGAAACCGAGCTGCAGGAAGAACATTGTAATCTGCGTAAAAAAACGTACCATCTCTTGGACAGGATGTAAAGTCGGAGGTCCTTTGTACATGTAATGATGGGAAATGAAAGATCCCTATACCTCACGACAAAATGGAAGTTCAGCAAAATTCCAGGTATGTTTTTGCCTGGAAAATTCGATTCCAGGTACCTAGGGACTGCTGGTTTTCTGGGGGTTGTTGGCCTTACTTGTGAAAATAATCCAAACAAAAAAAAATAAAATTATAAAACTTCTATAATTGACCTTATCAAAATTTCAATAAATCGAATAAATCAATAAATAAATCAGAAAATCAATAAATCGAAAACATCCGTCAGGGCTGTTTTCGATTTATTTTTCCTTAGAGATGTGTAAAATGATGTATAAATTTCATTATATTATTCACAATTTATGTTACATTTTCTTAAAATTATTGTAAGTACCTCGGTAAGTACTATTTTTTAATTATCTTAGTTTCATATTTTATATATAAAAATTATCCAGCGAATAAATTTATAATGATTTAGTTTAGTCTAGTTTTATAATATTTTATTTTATATTATAATATTTACATTACAAAATACTATAAATGATATATCCGTACATTGTACCTATATGACGACTTCTAATTATGATGTGTTTATTGGAATTTTTTTTTCATAAATAATAGTTATCATAAAACAACATAATTTTACTTACTATGTTTGTATGTTTAAATTTATATAAATCAATTTATAATCAAAGGTCAGTGGCTTCGCTAAAATAACGCAATTTTTTAGATTATTTCCAAATCAATACGGATTGTTATAATATATATATATATATATATATATATATATATCGTTTTGGCGGCAATTCAAAATAACCATTTTATAAATTTTTTTTGAACATCATTTTTCTGCTATTTTTTGTTATTTTAATTTAGTAAATCGATATTAACAAAACTAATAGTGGTTGGTGAAGAAACTGATATTGGGGCGCGACCTGGGAGAGGCCTATGCCCAGCAGTAGAATGAGAAAAGCTGATGTTAATGATACAATATCAATTAGAAAGAGGTTGTAGGACTTGGCCATCACTGATTTAACTCATCACGGTTGGTTTGACAAAAAAATACTTTTTGGTGCATGGGGATCTTCTACCAACCAACTTCTTGGTTCACTTAGTTTCCTTAATCTTTGGCTTGAACTGTCGCACTACGACGACATACTTAAAATATATGGTAGCTTATTGATTCCAAATTCGCAGAAATAACAAGACAAGTAACAAGTCTGCAGTGTGTTAGCTGAACGTGATTTATCTCCATTATAATTCTAACAAGGGTGGTGAATGTCTTACGAAACTTTCGGGGGACATAGTTTGACTGTTGTGGACAAGCGTCATCACCTTAAAGAAGCCATATTAAAGGCGATCACTTATCCCAAAAAAGTAGGAGGAAGTCGTTTCGACCACACCAGGGAAATAACAAACGAACGTTTGTGACGGCCAAGTCATTAACATTAACAGTATTATTATCAGGCTTTCTCATTCCACTAGTAGGCATAGGCCTCCCTTAGGTCGTGCCCTAACATCAGTTCCTTCGTTATCTATATCGATGATATTGTATTGGTACTGACAGAAAACCTTTTTCTCTGGAAGCGCTATGAATACTTACAGTTAATTGGACTTAGCTCTGTTAGATGTCATGACTTTTTACTGATACACGATCACGAGACATGATATTATTTTTACGAGAATGGTTTTTGGTGGAATTTCAATTCCTTTTGTAGGTTGATCCTCTTTTCTCTTGCAGGCATTATTTATTAAACCGTAAGAACTTTTTTCTAGATAATCTGTTTCTTATGTCTAAAATATTATTTCACTCAGAAAGATAACCGGTAGCAACGTCTGCTTTCACACGCCTGCCCGCGTTAGGGTTGCTAACTGGCAGAGCTCTCCCTCCATTTGGATGGTTGTTTCCTCCGGAAAAGATGCGGTAATGCAAGGTAATGCAACGTAGTGCATATTAATGCAGCGTGATATATTTGTTGATATAATACAGCGTAGTGCAGGAATACGCTTACATTGTTTCAACAGATTGTCTAATAAATGTTTTGGGGTGAATTATTAGATTATTATAAGAAATATTTTTTAAAACAGGATATAAAGAATAATAAATAATAAGTAGTGAATGTTAACAAATAGTCTAGAAAAAATTTACTTTTTAAACTAAATTAAAGCAAATGTTCAAAATGTCTTCCGTTCTGTTCGAGGCATGCATTGATCCTCCGATGAAAATTCTGGCCTACATTTCGCAGCATTCCCTCAGTTACTTTATGGAAAGTATTTTGAATTCGCATCATCATGTCCTCTTGCGTTGTAGGTTGAATTTTGTAGACTTCATTTTTTACGTAACCCCATAAGAAGAAATCCATCCTTGTAAGATCCGGACATCTGGCAGGCCAAACTGTAGGACCACCTCTTCCTATCCATTTGTCTGGATATTCAACGGTTAAAACTTCCCTCACTTGTCTACTATAGTGGGGTGGTGCCCCATCATGCTAGAACCACATATTCCTTCTTAGTGCTAGAGGTATTACAGTCAGATATTCCTGGAATTGGTTTCGCAAAAATTGTAAATCAATATCACCAGTCAGGTTTTCATTCAAAAATGTGGGCCAATTATGTATGTTCCAATAATTCCTCCCCAAACATTTAAAGACCATCTGTGCTGGTAATCGATGGATGAAACAATGTAAGTGTTTTCCGTGGCATAGTAATGAAAATTGTGCCTATTAACACAACCATTTTTATGAAACGTAGCCTCATCAGTGAATAAAACCTTGTTAAATACGTGAAATAATAAAAATATCAAATTATTCGAAAACTGTTAAGTTTAAGCACACATTGTGATACATGTAGAGAAAGGTCTTTTTAATGGCTTTTTAGATATGGAATCAAATATGGGTCGTGCCATTTAAAAAAATCGAGTTACGTTCGTTCTAAGTTTACGAGATTCATTTCTATTTTATTAACACCCTGTATAATTTAATCAAATGATTTAATCATAGAAGTATACACAGTTATGTTGACTATTTGTGCACGAAAAATCTTTTTGAAATTCCAAAAAACTTAACCGTAATTGCACCTGAAACTGAAGTCTGCTTCAAATTTTTTTTTTTACAAAATATTAAATATCTTAAAAACGACTGCATTAAAGTACATACATATTGATATCTATGAGTTAAGAATTTTGCGTAGATTTTGAATATCTAAAAATATACAGATCGTTCCATTTAAAAAAATATAAGTTGGGTCTGCCACCTTAACATGAAACACCCTGTACGATCAAAAATATTTTTAAAAGGAGCTCCAAATGGTATAGTATAATGATGTCACGTAAAATTCCTCCAAGGTTCGTGCCTGCCGAGTTATGGAACAATTCTCCACTAAATTTACACCCTGTACATCTGGAATGTCACTTTCTCAGGACTTTTTCTTCCGGCTAATGACTTGTATTTTCAGCCGCACAAGATAATATGAATTTGTGCTGGATCAGTGACAAAGTAAATATTTTCATACAGCACGATAAGGGCTTTATATGGGAGGTAAACAAAATACACATATCTTATCAACTTTTTACCGTTACCTGAGCGCAAGCGCCTCGGTGAACGTGCTGCCATAATATTACATAGGTGGCGGTTGAATTACAGTGGGTATCGTTCAAATGATATTTATGATAGACTATTGTCTGCTATCACAATCTCAGCTGTTTGTGTTTTCACTAGTTTCGCGCGATTGATTGCAGTAATGTGAATGCGTATTTCGTTTTAGACCAAACCGTGCCATTGTGAAATTTGTGTTTATTTTATTGGTTTATCTTTTTACGTTGAGTTCCTGGTTGCAATAGGATTAAAGGTGTAATATTATTGCTCTGCATATAGTAAGTGTTTACCCAATAAGTTGATTTTTGAATTACTATGGTTCAATTAAGACTGTAGCTGGAGGTTATGAAAAATGTTTATTGAGACCTTTTCTTTCGTACTGAATTAATGAGTAATGAAAAGCAACTAAATTAGAAGTCATTGCAATTTTCCCTTAATTTTTAAAAAGGTTATGTTTCGGCGAAACGGATTCACTTTGGAAGTTTTTTGCTTTTAGTTTTAGTCTTAAAAGATTATGGTTTTAATAATCTAAAAAATTTATCTTGAATTATATTGTGTGTAGATTAGTAATATATACAACAATAACAAATGAATCAACCCGGTAGCTTAGTGGGATAGAGCGTGGCAACATTTCTAGGTCACACTATGATGGTCTGAGTTCGACCTCCAGCTCTGGCACTTGCAATGTCGGTGGGTGTGTTTGTCTGCATTTTCAGTGTGTAACCCTCTTCAAGACCGCTTTCGGCCTTGGATTTGGGAATTGTCTCATTTTTGTGGTGGTTTAATGTTAATCTTTTACACCCATATTAATAATAATCACAATAACATCAAGTTTACTAATGACAACTAACCGCATTCTTAAATCAATCTAAGTAGTTCATATTAATAATTAAATATTTATAGACAAATAACTAACAGCATGCTAAATAAGAAGTTAATGTGACAACATCTCATTCTATACATGAGCTAATTTCACTGCAATAAATCTAACTTGCATTTACAAACATTTACGCAAAGTGACAAGACTGACAAGTGTCTTGTGTCAAGACTGTTTTGTGCTAATAACCAATTAAGGGCGGATTTAGCTTTTCAACATGGAGGAGTATCTCAAAAAACCACATTTTTAAAAAATGTTGTGAAATTAGAAATTATCTGTTCATTTAGATAGGTACATTTTTCTTTGGACAAACATGAAATAGCAAATAGAAGTGTTTAATAAAATATCCTTAAGTGAAGTACGTTTATATATTTTTTAACTAATTATGTTTTTGCTTTTTGCTAATGTAAAATTTTAAGTCATGGTAAATCCGCCCTTGATAAGCATTAAGTTTGCCTTTTATAATAGGGAGATTTTGAACACCTTAAATTTTTTCCTTATCTTTATCGCAATTCGCAATCGTTATACTGAGCACGCGCAGTGCCAAAAATGATATCTTTTTGGAACTGCACATGCTCAGAATAACGATAACGACGTGCTAAAATTTAAGGGGTTCAAAAACTCCCTAATGAATTCGATAAGTAACCATGCCATAATAAAATTTTATATAATTATTGAGGTTACTGACATATAAATACGGAAAATTTCGCATTAAATTATTTAATATTTCAGAAAAACGTTCTTGATCTGTTGATTGGGAGGGAAAAGAAAAACTGTTGCCATTTTTGTCACACTTTTAGGTTAACTTTAACTTATTGTAAAACATACCCAAACTGATAACTAGTGATTTAGCATCATTCTAGCGTTAACATGCATTTAAATGGTATTATTAATGCAGTTTTCACTAATTACATTCTAGTCACGTCTTAGAACATTCTAAGTTTTATTATTAATAAGGCTGTTAATGTTTAACTATTTTTTTCTATTTTGTGTCTGTAAACAAGTCATTATGAAACCCAATTACGTATCGAAAACAAACCCTTTTCGACACTAAACTTTTTGTTTTTAAGTGTTGGTAGGTAAGAACAAATTTACATCCTTTGTTTTGTATGCAGTGCCATATAGTAATGTATACAAATGGTGTATAAATTGTAACCTAACTAAATTTTCAAGCAAAGAAAGTTGTTAAAATGTATATGATACCAACTGTCGCAGAATATGTATAAAAATCCTTACTCGGGAATTCAATTTTCTGCAGATTTTTTTGCTTTCGTAGGTGAAAAACCTGTAAAATAGAAAAAATAGTATAAACAACGTGTTTCATAAGGCGTTTATCGCACTTGTCCTTTAGAAAACTCGCCACTTTTTTCTAAACTTGGACGCGTGCGATAAAAGTACGCCATGATACTCGTTGTTTATTATCTATACTATTTGTCAGCTGGCTGATGTAGATTTGAAAAATATAATACCTATCACTTTTGGTAAAGTCATTCAGTTAGGTAATTCAATACGAAAGAAAAGGATTCTTTAAGTATTATCCCAAACATGTTATCCTTTATTATTGCTGGTTTATTGTACTCGAGGAAATGGAAATCTTACATACATACCTTAACTTTATGATTTGTACATATCTCGTTCTACATTTTAGAGAAAGAATGTACGAATATTTTATAGAACTCTAGTGGAAGGTCTCGCCGGTCACTTATCGTAATCCTCGCACGTCACATGTTGATGCTTAATATTATGTAATTTTGTTTATTACGCTTATATTATATATGATGGTAGATATTATTTACATAGATTTATTTGTTAGTTTCTAATTAAATTTTGCTTTACGATATACATATTGAATAAACCTACCTAGGCATTTAATTACTTTTAATGAATAATTAACCAAATTATTTGAATAGTTTATTATTGTCGAATTCATCTTTTGAAAGTAGAAATTCTGGATACACCAAATTGTAAGCACACTTTCGTTGATGATATTTCTTTATAGTATATTTTTCGAGGATTTTTTTATAATTATGGTGTAAAATACGTAGTCACAAATTTCACTGATAAATTAACCCGTATGGAATTAACTTCCTTGTAATGTTTTCAGTATTGCATGTGACAGCAACCATACATTTAATTTATAAATTACATTTATAACTTACAAAAACATATGTTTTTATAAAAAGTTACAGAAGTATCTACCACATAAATGTACTTATAAAACCAAGTAAAATAAATGGAAACACTAACCTAATTGTATAGATAATTACTATTTACAAATAAACAATCTATTGTTTCTAAATACTTAATTCGTTGTAAACTGAAGTAGGTAACTAGATCGGTAACAATGCGAATATTGAAATATATGATAATTTTTACATTTCAAATATACCTAGTGGAATGTCGTAATTAATTGTTATTTGAAATATGTTTTTTCTCACGCTAAAACCACTTTTGCTCCAATTTTCCCCAATGTTTAACGAGTAAAAATTAATATTTTAGTGGTTAATTAATAATTATTTTCTTTTTCAAAATGAAAAATAGTCTGGGATCATTGTAGAAAATGTCTCAGTATAAAATGCGGGAACCTATAAACGTAACTCTGGAATTAATTTGGATACCTATGTAAGTACTATTTTGGATTTGCCCTGTAATGGTCATATTATGTTATGAAAATAATAGCCATATTTTATTACTTCAATTTCTACTAGTTATTTGAAGGAGATGCCGAAAACAACTACTCCACGGCTAATGCGCCCCGACTGGCATTGCATTACTCCGGCATCTCCATGGGAGTCGCCACATCTTTCATCAAGACCAACCATCAGACCCTGACCGGTTTCGCGCTTATTATGCGGTTATCAGAGTGCCATAGGTAGTGATTTCGATGAACAATGTTGCGACATGATTGCCTAATGGGCATCGTGAATAGTAGCAAAGACCCAAAGAGGGCACTACGGTGTGTTTCTCACTACTAATTATCCGAATTTAAATGTGAAATAAAAAATATATCATTCCATTAAAAAAAAAACAGAAGTTTAGTATGGCCCCGGTTTAAAGAAGCCCTATATGACTATACATATTTTTAAAATGTGTGTCCTCTTAGGCTTTATGAAATCCTAAAATATTTTTTTGTTTATTACGGCATAGGAGTTATGGTACTTTGTCATCTTATTGGGCCACCCTGTATATTACCAAGGATCGATTGTTCAAATATGGTTCATCTTCAAATCAACTGAACTGGGTTCTACTATCATAGAAACTATTGTTTCAATAATTATTTTGTAGATATCAAAACTCAGTTCTTCAATTGATTTGAAGATGAACCATGTTTGAATCATGTTTTAAGTTAAAATATTAATTTTTTATTTAAATATCTTCCAAAACCATAGCCATATTTCAACTGCTTTCAAATTTAATAATATGTAGAAAATTATATTCCTCTGATATTGTGCAAAAAATCAGGAGTGACGATTTGTGACAAGCCTCTATTTTATTTGAAGGAGATGCCGAAAACAACTGCTCCACGGCCAATATGCCCCGACTGGCGTTGCATTACATCGGCATCTCCATAGGAGTCGCTACATCGTTCATCGAGACCAAATACCAGACACTGGCCTGTTTCGCGCTTATTTTGCGCTCATCAGAGTGCCCATAGGTAGTGGACTCGATGAACGATGCTGCGACATCAATTTTCAGACAGATAGTAGCACAGACCCAAAGAGGGCACTACGGTGTGTTTCGCACCACTACTAAGCCTCTATTTTGTTAGTTCATTTTGACATAAATTCCAAAAGACAACTTACAAGTCAAATCTCTATACAAAATAATCATTTTGCTGTAGATTTTATTTCAATATGAAGAAAATGTGTAGTTTCTTGTGGAA
Source organism: Pogonocherus hispidulus (assembly GCA_963924545.1). Classification (NCBI taxonomy): domain Eukaryota; kingdom Metazoa; phylum Arthropoda; class Insecta; order Coleoptera; family Cerambycidae; genus Pogonocherus; species Pogonocherus hispidulus. The sequence goes on along the minus strand of OZ004698.1, from coordinate 40,182,572 downwards.
AAACCTGTGTTCCATGTTTTATTACCATCTTACTAGATTTTTTCTTGCTCTCTGTCCTAATTCCCCAATTTTGCTACATATTTCTTTGTGGCAAATTGGCGGACCTACTGAAATATATTAAAGAACACAAGGCTTTAAAGATACTCTCTATCGTTTGTTTATTTATTTATTTATTTATGTCAATCAAAATGTCCTTAACATCATAATAATATTTTTTGTATGATATTTATGTAAATTGATATGCCACAAGGAATGCGTGATTTAGTTTATGAGTAATTAATAAATATTGTTCATCAAGGATAATTTATCTTAAAATTATTAATCTAACAGAGTATTATCTTTTTATACAGGAACATAAAAACAGATAAAAGTATCAAGTAATTTATGGATGTGCATGTCATAATTATCTCTTACTCAGGATAGATCATTCTTAAAACTGATAAATTACATGGTATTTTTGGTTTACACAGTAAATAAATATATAAAACTTAACTAAGAATGAAGATACTAAGAGATTTATGTTTTTTATATCCCAGAATTTTGGTATAAATTAATGCGTAAACACACCATACCACAGCCATTTGGATTAAGATCTTTTCCTGCACATATTTATTTATTATTGGGATTCATTTTTTAATATCTAGATATATTTATTTAATATAATATCTTTCTATCTTATCTATCTATCTAATATAATATCTATCTTTATTTATACAAGGTTATCATAAAGTAAGCGATATATTTCAGCTTATGTATTTTTAACAAATTAAATTAATAATAGGAAATTCGATTGCTTAAACAATGGGATTTCTTATGTCCAACAGTGGTTAACGCAAATGTTCGATATGTCGTCCATTTTGCTGTTGCACAATCACCAATCGTCATCCAAATTGTACACAGCATTATACGGTATTTCTGGTTGAATTGCAGCAATGTGCTCCTAATAGAGTCTTTTAGTTCTTCCAGCGTTGTCTGTCGTGTCCTAAACACCAAAGTTTTTAAATAACCCCACAGCTAGTAATCCGCTGCGTTAAGATTAGGCGATCTTGGAGGCCACGGATTTACAAAATGTAAATGTATTATAACACGATTTTGAAAATCATCAGTTAAAAATTGTTTAACTGGTCGGTAAATATGCGGGGGTGCTCCATCCTGCATAAAAATCATGTTTTCAATTCCTTCGTGTTCGCTTTGTATCCGTGAAATGGCATAATCTCGTAACATATGCAGGAATCGTTCAACAGTAAGTTACAAAGACGGCCAATGATAAAATTAGATGTGAAACCGCACCAAACGGATGACATTCTTGTCATGAAGACCTTCTTGAATGATGTCATGTGGGTTTATCGGTTGAATTTATATATTAATGATTTGTTAAACTTAAAATGCAAGGAAGAGCTAATTAGTTTTGCAGATGATACTGCCATTATATATTACGAAGTGAATTGAAGGATAAAACAGAAAGAGATTTTAGTGCAGTTATTAATTGATTTGATGAACATCTGTTATTATTAAATTCTGATAAAACGAAATATATGCCATTCACGTCATATGAAAGTAACTTACCTAATTTTGGAGCTTAAAACATCATTGTAAATTAATTTCTGGAAGCAGACCATGTTAAATATTTCGGTATATTAATTGATAAACATCTCAGCTGGAAACTACAAGTACATTTTGTTCTGTTTCTGTGTTCGTTGTGTTATAGTTAGTGGAGGAACATACGAGTACGAGTATGTGGTTATATCACTTTATCAACGCAGTTCTGTTGGTTCAGTTTTTCACTTAATTTATTCATTTTTTACTTTAGGATGCAGGTATGTAATTTAATATTTTCATCAATTCAAGAACTTTGTTCTTATAATATGGAGAGGTCAAACGAATTGATAATCCTTGTTTTTAATGTAATCATAATAAATGTGGCATTGCTTTGTTCATTCTGTTCTTTGTTCAATATAAGTATATTATCTGTAAAACAAAAATATGTGTCAGTATGTAAATGTGAGAATGGTGTGTGTATATATTATGTATGTATATATACACGTTTCTATGTGTTGGTGAATATATGCATAGATTTTGTGCCTTTAGGGTTGTTTTAGTTAGTTCTTTTGTATGCACCCGTATATTACAGATTATTTTTGTATACATTGTTTGGCAAATACATGCTGTAGGTACTTGTCTTTTCTCTCGAAACAATTAAAAGTTTAATACTTTTATCGAGGTTCTTTATTTGTTTACTTAAAATTAGTTTTGGTTATCTTATTGTAGGTAAAAATGGTAAAAAAAATATATATTTATTATAATTTAAATGGGTTCTGTCCTTTTGTACATGTTAGACCACTTTTCATAAAACCCTATCTGGAAAGGTTATATAATTTGTTAATTTCTAATGTTATGATTTCAAAAATAACGTCTGGAACTGTTTAAGTAGCCCATTAAGTCAGCTATATCGTTACTTCACATATTTACAAACAAATTAACCAATTTATTTGAACATAATGTCTAAATTAGCAATATTATTGTTTCAGATATCATTATCGCATTTGTAAACTGTCCCAATTAAAAAAAATAACGTAAACATAAATAAACAGTTAATGTGTATGTACAAACATCGATTAAACACAGTCAGTTTTTCCTTATGAAATGATTATTTAATAAATTATTATTCCACCAAGAGACGAAGCTGAATTAGTTATTTTTGAAATTAAGAATAAATAACCCTCTGTATTTTAAAGTTATTTTTCTTCAATGAGTTTTTCGGGATTTTGTAGTATTTTCGGTATTCTCTTGTGATTTTTCAGTTTGTCATCTGTCATTTGCCGAAAAATGTTATGTTAAAAGCGCTGTGACGTGACTTTCTATTTGATTAAGGTTCAGTGTTGTCTTTTTGTAGGTATTAATAGATGCATTTTGATATTTAACAATTTGTTACTAAAAATGGATAAGGTAGGTAGGTAAAAAAATATTAAAAAAATTATGTCTCAAAACAATCAATAAACTATAAGTAGTTAGTTGAAAAGAAAACTATAGAACCCAAAAAGTGGAATGGTATGCTTAAAACAAAAAGAAAGTGCTTTGAAGCTACACCAGCCATTTCGGCCCACCACCAAAATTTCTATACCATAATTTATTACACTTTTATTACAAATTTATTCCACCAAAATTAATTTTATTACCCTTGCCGTAAATTAGTTATAAGCGAACAACCTAGGTTTAATATAAACCTACACCAGCCAATGGTAACTTTTGAACTAAATGAGATATGGAGATGGTTCTTTCGCTAGAATTTATTACAAATTTATTACATTCGACCCCGCCTAGTTTAAACTCCTTACAGTGAAATCCAAGGGGTGAAAACAACCCCAATGAGGTATTTTCAATTTTAATGAACCTAAAACGTGCAAATTCATCCGAGATATATTTTAATTTATCTCTTAGAAATATTAAACATACATTTCATACCCGGGGGTGAAAACCACCCCATCTACCCCAAGTACGTCCAAACACCGATAAGCGAAATTTAAATTAAATTAAATTTTACAATATTGCAAATACAAGAAAAATGAAACCTGATTCATATTTTCTTCCATTTAAATTATAATCGATTAGAGTAAACCGCGATTTTATTACACCTGCCATTTTCGAGAAATCGGGAGTGATCGGCGTGAATCATAAGCTAGCCGGCCCTCTCGTATCTTCGAAACTAAAAAACGGATTGCAATGAAACCTACATCATATTTTATTACATTTGAATTATAATTGAATAGAGCAAACCGCGATTTTATTACATTTGCCATTTTCGAGAAATCAGGAGTGATCGGCGTGAATCATAAGCTAGCCCGCCCTCTCGTATCTCCGAAACTAAAAAACGTACTGCAATGAAACCTACATCATATTTTATTACATTTGAATTATAATTGAATAGACCAAACCTCGATTTTATTACACTTGTCATTTTCGAGAAATCTGATGTGGTCCAAATTGAATGGTAAGCTAGCCCGCCCTCTCGTATCTCCGAAACTAAAAAACGTACTGCAATGAAACCTACATCATATTTTATTACATTTTAATTATAATTGAATAGAGCAAACCGCGATTGTATTACACCTGCCATTTTCGAGAAATCGGGAGTTGTCGGCGTGAATCATAAGCTAGCCCACCCACTCGTGTCTCCGAAACTACATAACGTATTGCAATGAAACTTGCATCATATTTTATTACATTTTAATCATAATTGAATAGAGTAAACCGCGATTTTATTACACTTGCCATTTTCAAGAAATCGGGAGTAGTCCGGCGTGCTTTGAAGCTAGCCCGCCCTCTCGTATCTCCGAAACTACATAACGTATTGCAATGAAACTTGCATCATATTTTATTACATTTTAATCATAATTGAATAGAGTAAACCGCGATTTTATTACACTTGCCATTTTAGAGAAATCGGGAGTGGTCGGGCTTCAATCAAAGCTAGCCCGCACTCTCGTATCTCCAAAACTATAAAACATATTGCAATGAAACCTGCATCATATTTTATTACATTTTAATTATAATTGAATACAGCAAACCGCGAATTTATTACACTTGCCATTTTCGAGAAATCTGATGTGGTACAAATTGAATGGTAAGCTAGCCCGCTCCCTCGTATCTCCGAAACTAAAAAGCGTACTGCAATGAAACCTACATCATATTTTATTACATTTGAATTATAATTGAGCAAACCGTGATTTTATTACACTTGCCATTTTCGAGAAATTTGATGTGGTCCAAATTGAATGGTAAGCTAGCCCGCTCTCTCGTATCTCCGAAACTAAAAAACGTACTGCAATGAAACCTGCATCATATTTTATTACATGTTAATTATAATTGAATAGAGCAAACCGCGATTTTATTAGACCTGCCATTTCTAGAAATGGGGAGTGGGCAGTGTGAATCATAAGCTAGCCCGTCCACTCGTATATATCAATCAGAAAGCAGGAGACACACAGGGCATAGTTCACAAAAAATCTTATGAATTACACCCTAACTTATCTTATAAATTATTTGTTGTGGTGGAAATTTTTAAAATTTTATTTTAGTTTAACTATAGTAGTTTCGCTGTTTCGATTCGATTTGTAAATAGCTGTTTCATATGACATTTTGGAGCCACTTCTATATTATTTAAAAATCCAATTTAATAATATCTTAAGATTTTATACTTATACCGCTACCCATGTCTCATAAAGGAGATACCGAGATTTAGTTTTTATGCCGTTTCAATTGAGAAGATAATAAATACTTGGACGGGCGGGCCAGCTTATGATTCACGCCGACAACTCCCGCTTGCTCGAAAATGGCAGGTGTAATAAAATCGCGGTTTGCTCTATTCAATTATAATTAAAATGTAATAAAATATGATGCAGGTTTTATTGCAATACGTTTTATAGTTTTGGAGATACGAGAGGGCGGGCTAGCTTATGATTCACGCCGATCCGATCACTCCCGATTTCTCGACAGGTGTAATAATGGCAGGTGTAATAAAATCGCGGTTTACTCTATTGTATTATAATTAAAATGTAATAAAATATGATGCAGGTTTCATTGCAATACATTTTTTAGTTTCGGAGATACGAGAGGGCGGGCTAGCTTACCATTCAATTTGGACCACATCAGATTTCTCGAAAATGGCAAGTGTAATAAAATCGCGGTTTGGTCTATTCAATTATAATTAAAATGTAATAAAATATGATGTAGGTTTCATTGCAGTACGTTTTTTAGTTTCGGAGATACGAGAGGGCGGGCTAGCTTCAAACCACGCCGGACTACTCCCGATTTCTCGAAAATGGCAGGTGTAATAAAATCGCGGTTTGCTCTATTTAATTATAATTCAAATGTAATAAAATATGATGCAAGTTTCATTGCATTCCGTTATGTAGTTTGGGAGATACAAGTGGGCGGGCTAGCTTATGAATCACGCCGACAACTCCCGATTTCTCGAAAATGGCAGGTGTAATAAAATCGCGGTTTACTCTATTCAATTATAATTAAAATGTAATAAAATATGATGCAGGTTTCATTGCAATACGTTTTTTAGTTTCGGAGATACGAGAGGGCGGGCTAGCTTACCATTCAATTTGGACCACATCAGATTTCTCGAAAATGGCAAGTGTAATAAAATCGCGGTTTGGTCTATTCAATTATAATCCAAATGTAATAAAATATGATGTAGGTTTCATTGCAGTACGTTTTTTAGTTTCGGAGATACGAGAGGGCATGCTACCTTACCATTCAATTAGGACCACATCAGATTTCTCGAAAATGACAAGTGTAATAAAATCGCGGTTTGCTCTGTTCAGTTATGATTAAAATGTAATAAAATATGATGCAAGTTTCATTGCATTCCGTTATGTAGTTTCGGAGATACAAGTGGGCGGGCTAGCTTATGAATCACGCCGACAACTCCCGATTTCTCGAAAATGGCAGGTGTAATAAAATCGGGGTTTACTCTAATCGATTATAATTTAAATGGAAGAAAATATGAAGCAGGTTTCATTCTTCTTGCATTTGCAATATTGTAAAATTTAATTTAATTTAAATTTCGCTTATCGGTGTTTGGACGTACTAGGGGTAGATGTGGTGGTTTTCACCCCCGGGTATGAAATGTTTGTTTAATATTTCTAAGAGATAAATTAAAATATATCTCGGATGAATTTGCACGTTTTAGGTTCATTAAAATTGAAAATACCTCATTGGGGTTGTTTTCACCCCTTGGATTTCACTGTAGGTAGTTTAAACTAGGCGGGGTCGAATGTAATAAATTTGTAATAAATTCTAGCGAAAGAACCATCTCCATATCTCATTTAGTTCAAAAGTTACCAGTGGCTGTTGTAGGTTTAAATTAAACCTAGGTTGTTCGCTTATAACTAATTTACGGCAAGGGTAATAAAATTAATTTTGGTGGAATAAATTTGTAATAAAAGTGTAATAAATTATGGTATAGAAATTTTGGTGGTGCGTCGAAATGGCTGGTGTAGCTTCAAAGCACTTACATCATTTTTCGGTCTAAAATGCTTTAATTCCAAAAATTTGATACAAAACAGATAAATATTTTTTGCAATAATTTACTTAAAATTTAGTTAACAACACTGCTTACGCTAAAAAAACATAACCTTACTTACCGCCGAAATACCAGTCCGGGGTTAGAATAGTCGACTTTTTTACAAACCACGCACTGTTGAACTATTGTAGATTGATTATAAAAGGCTCTAAATACCTCTACTGCCAAAAAAACACTGCAAATAAATAAAAAATCCCAAAAGATTACAAACACAGCACAGCAACATTGTAACGTCATCTTTTGACATAAGAGCGTCATTTGATAGCAAAACAGCCGTACAGCATTGCCATAGTATTTCCCTAACACCATAATAATTTTATGTTATTAGGAAATTATAAATAATTTTAAAAGTAGAGATTATGTATTTTCATTAAAAAACACAGATAAATATTTAGTATATTATTTTTTCTTAATTACACATAAAAATTCAGATAAATATAATTAATATACTCTTCGTTTTCAAACACCGGCGGCAATCCGCATAGATTTTACATCATTGATTTTTGTTGAAAACGATGTCTGATCGGCATAAAATGTAAACAATTCTGTCTCCCCCTTCTTATGTCTATGAGTGTAGTTGAATCATGGACATAATTATGACACCTTAGAGTAAAAAAATAGGAAGAATTCAATGTCGTTTATTAATTTCATTTAGTATATCAGATCCCTACACTATTAAAGTTTCCTCCAAAATAAACTATAAAATGTAACAAAAGCTAAGCCAGTTTACAGTGGTTTTCAAGTAAACATTAAAAGTTTACTTTTAAGTCTAAAAAGTAAAAGTCATACTAGACTTTCATGTAGGTACTGTTAAATATGCTTAATATTAGTAAAGTATAATAGTTTTGGTTTCATGATATATACTATGTTACGTTAGTGCTTTGAAGCTACACCAGCCATTTCGGCCTACCACCAAAACTTCTATACCATAATTTATTACACTTTTATTACAAATTTATTCCACCAAAATTAATTTTATTACCCTTGCCGTAAATTAGTTATAAGCGAACAACCTAGGTTTAATTTAAACCTACACCAGCCACTGGTAACTTTTGAACTAAATAAGATATGGAGATGGTTCTTTCGCTAGAATTTATTACAAATTTATTACATTCGACCCCGCCTAGTTTAAACTCCCTACAGTGAAATCCAAGGGGTAAAAACAACCCCAAAGAGGTATTTTCAATTTTAATGAACCTAAAACGTGCAAATTCATCCGAGATATATTTTAATTTATCTCTTAGAAATATTAAACAAACATTTCATACCCGGGGGTGAAAACCACCCCATCTACCCCAAGTACGTCCAAACACCGATAATCAAAATTTAAATTAAATTAAATTTTAAAATATTGCAAATACAAGAAGAATGAAACCTGCTTCGTATTTTCTTCCATTTAAATTATAATCGATTAGAGTAAAGCGCGATTTTATTACACTTGTCATTTTCGAGAAATCGGGAGTGGTCGGCGTGAATCTTAAGCTAGCCCGCCCACTCGTATCTCCGAAACTACATAACGTATTGCAATGAAACTTGCATCATATTTTATTACATTTTAATTATAATTGAATAGAGCAAACCGCGATTTTATTACACCTGCCATTTTCGAGAAATTGGGAGTAGTCGGGCGTGGTTTGAAGCTAGCCCGCCCTCTCGTATCTCCGAAACTAAAAAACGTACTGCAATGAAAGCCACATCATATTTTATTACATTTTAATTATAATTGAATAGAGCAAACCGCGATTTTATTGCACCTGCCATTTTCGAGAAATCGGGAGTTGTCGGCCTGAATCATAAGCTAGCCCGCCCACCGTATCTCCGAAACTACATACCGGATTTCTCGAAAATGGCAGGCGTAATAAAATCGCGGTTTGCTCTATTCAATTATTATTAAAATGTAATAAAATATGATGTAGGTTTCATTGCAGTACGTTTTTTAGTTTCGGAGATACGAGAGAGGGCGGGCTAGCTTACCATTCAATTTGGACCACATCAGATTTCTCGAAAATGGCAAGTGTAATAAAATCGCGGTTTGCTCTATTCAATTATAATTAAAATGTAATAAAATATAATGTAGGTTTCATTGCAATAAGTTTTTTAGTTTCGGAGATACGAGACGGCAGGCTAGCTTATGATTCACGCCGATCACTCCCTATTTCTCGAAAATGGCAGGCGTAATAAACTCGCGGTTTGCTCTATTCAATTATAATTAAAATGTAATAAAATATGATGTAGGTTTCATTACAGTGGGTTTTTTAGTTTCGGAGATACGAGAGGACGGGCTAGCTTCAAACCACGCCGGACTACTCCCGATTTCTCGAAAATGGCAGGTGTAATAAAATCGCGGTTTGCTCTATTCAATTATAATTAAAATGTAATAAAATATGATGTAAGTTTCATTGTAGTACGTTTTTTAGTTTCGGAGAAACTAGAGGGCGGGCTAGCTTTGATTGACGCCCGACCACTCCCGATTTCTCGAAAATGGCAAGTGTAATAAAATCGCGGTTTGCTCTATTCAATTATGATTAAAATGTAATAAAATATGATGCAAGTTTCATTACAATCTGGTATGTAGTTTCGGAGATACGAGTGGGCGGGCTAGCTTATGATTCACGCCGACAACTCCCGATTTCTCGAAAATGGCAGGTGCAATAAAATCGCGGTTTGCTCTATTCAATTATAATTAAAATGTAATAAATTATGATGTAGGTTTCATTGCAGTACGTTTTTTAGTTTCGGAGATACGAGAGGGCGGGCTAGCTTCAAACCACGCCAGACTACTCCCAATTTCTCGAAAATGGCAGGTGTAATAAAATCGCGGTTTGCTCTATTCAATTATAATTAAAATGTAATAAAATATGATGCAAGTTTCATTGCAATACGTTATGTAGTTTCGGAGATACGAGTGGGCGGGCTAGCTTAAGATTCACGCCGACCACTCCCGATTTCTCGAAAATGGCAAGTGTAATAAAATCGCGGTTTACTCTAATCGATTATAATTTAAATGGAAGAAAATACGAAGCAGGTTTCATTCTTCTTGTATTTGCAATATTTTAAAATTTAATTTAATTTAAATTTTGATTATCGGTGTTTTGACGTACTTGGGGTAGATGGGGTGGTTTTCACCCCCGGGTATGAAATGTTTGTTTAATATTTCTATGAGATAAATTAAAATATATCTCGGATGAATTTGCACGTTTTAGGTTCATTAAAATTGAAAATACCTCTTTGGGGTTGTTTTCACCCCTTGGATTTCACTGTAGGGAGTTTAAACTAGTCGGGGTCGAATGTAATAAATTTGTAATAAATTCTAGCGAAAGAACCATCTCCATATCTTATTTAGTTCAAAAGTTACCAGTGGCTGGTGTAGGTTTAAATTAAACCTAGGTTGTTCGCTTATAACTAATTTACGGCAAGGGTAATAAAATTAATTTTGGTGGAATAAATTTGTAATAAAAGTGTAACAAATTATGGTATAGAAATTTTGGTGGTGGGCCGAAATGGCTGGTGTAGCTTCAAAGCACTCAAAAAGAAGCCAGTTTTAATCGCGAACTGCAATTAGGTATTCACATAAATAAATGTTGATAGTACAGGGTGAGTCAACCATAGAGTAAAGTTCATTATCTCATTTGTTTCGAGATCTACGAAAAAACATTAAATACAAAAGTTTTATAGAATATTAAGGTGCACAGTTTAAAATTATTTTTGAGTATACAGGGTGGTTCAAAAAAGCGTGGCAAATATAACATAAGTTTTTTTAAATGGAACACCCTATTTTTTTATTTATTTTTAGATTTTACATGAAATTCTATAAATTTTTTGTTAATAATGTCATATACCTAAACCCAGTAGTTTTTCTAATATTTTAATTTTTTTAGAAAAATATTAGTTTTTACTCTTATAAGAAACTGACAGTACCGCCATTGTTTCTGAAGGTGGAATACTCAAATTTGGTACAAACGTTCTATAAGGATGACAAAAAAGGTATATGTAAATAAATTTGAGTTAAATGCTACAGGGGCTTCAAAATAAATTTATACATTTCGACTATTTTAACTTAAAAAATTTCAATTTTTTTAAATGGTACACCCTGTATATTATTATTTTTTCTGATAGATTTTACAAAACCCGTCAACTTTTATTGAGTATGTCATATACCTAGTTTTCATAATTTGGGAGTTATTTTGATTTTATTCATTTTTACACTTGTTTTTATTACACTAATGGATTCATTGGGGTGGCCCCCTCGATCATGTGACTTAACACCTTTAGATTTCTTTTTGTTAGACCACTTTAAAGATCGTGTTTATGTGAATTCCCCTACTACACCAGAAGATATCAAAAATAGGATACGAGATACCTGGATTACAATAAACACCCTTTATGCTATGGAACGTGCAAGAAAATATAGTAACAAGACTAAACATGTGTATCTAAGTAGACGGGCATATTTTTGATCATTGATTACTCCATAATAATTAAAAATAAGTTAGTTAGTAGGGAAATTATTATTATTTATATTAGTTTATGTTTCCACAATAGCGTAGGTAAGTGTAAAAAAGAATAAAATCAAAATAACTCGCAAATTATGAAAATTAGGTATATGACATATTCAATAAAAGTTGAAGGGTTTTGCAAAGTCTATCAAAAAAAATAATAATATACAGGGTGTGCCATTTAAAAAAATTGAAATTTTTTAAGTTAAAATAGTCGAAATGTGTAAATTTATTTTGAAGGCCCTGTAGCATTTAACTTAAATTTATTTACATATACCTTTTTTGTCATCCTTATAGAACGTTTGTACCAAATTTGAGTATTCCACCTTCAGAAACAATGGCGGTACTGTCAGTTTTTTATAATAGTAAAAACTAATATTTTTCTAAAAAATTAAAATATTAGAAAAACTACTGGGTTTAGGTATATGACATTATTAACAAAAAAGTTATAGAATTTCAAGTAAAATCTAAAAATAAATTAAAAAATAGGATGTTCCATTTAAAAAAACTTATGTTATATTCGCCACGCTTTTTTGAACCACCCCGTATACTCAAAAATAATTTTAAACTGTGCACCTTAATATTCTATAAAACTTTTGTATTTAACCTTTTTTCGTAGTTCTCGAAACAAATGAGATAATGAACTTTACTCTATGGTTGACTCACCCTGTACAATAAATACAATATCTTGTATATTTTCTATAAAATTTTCGACAGTATAAAAGCGTACACAAAATCATACCGAACCGATCCTTCAAAATAGTTTGATATATTATGTTTAAATATTTCCAGCCTTTTAGCATTCTCATCACTACTGTATACATTTATTTCATAATCCATTATAACAATTTTATATAGAAAATACCAGACTTACTGAACATAAAACAAAAGACCTATTTGGTTATATTTAACTTTGGCATGGGCGGGTTAATTTAACTCTGAGTTAACTTTAAGCTGGAAGGTAACTTGCACTTGAAAACAGATTTTAACGAACTTAACTTTAACTTGTGAGTCAACTCGATATTAAAAAACTAGAAAATTATATATAAAGGCTAAGCAACGTGGTCTGCGGTTATACTTGGATGGGTGACCGAGCAGGGAAGACCTGCGATGCCTGCCCATACCTTCTAATACTGGTCTGTCTGTACGTTGATGAATTCACATAAGCTATACCAACTTAGATTATGTTTATATGGAAGACCTATTCCTCGGATATGTTATAAAGCCAGAGGTTTTTTGGTGGTCTATCGTGGTATTCATACTCCAGGAGAAAGTAGGGGTTCGGCAAAATTTCCAGATTGGAGGTTGGTCGGCCTGTTTCCGCAAAAATATGCCAACTTTAAATAACCGAAAAAAAAGTTACAAGAACGCCACACAGCCTATTCTTCAAAGGTTTTGGCAGGCTAATTTTCAGTTGTTTGGAGTGGCATTTTATTTATTTAGCTATATGTCACAGTAATTGTAGATTACACGAATTCACAGGAAAGGGTAAAACAACTTTGATTTGTCATATCATAAGTACAAGTTTCAGCTAAAAATGGAATAACTTATTTTATAACATTGTCTGATTAATTTAAATTTAAAGAAACAGGGATACAAAATTACCCGGGTACCCGTTTTCAATACCCGGTATTTACTTGCTACCCGTTAATTACTCGGTATACCCGTTACCCATTATTTACCTTTTACACGATATCAACCTAACTGCTCAAGAGCTCAAGCTCAATGCTCATGTTCCGTGCTTCCTCCCCCATCTCCCATTCAGATCATATTTTATATCCCCAAACCTATTAACAACGCCGCCAACGCAAAACCACAAAAAAAACAAGTTGTGATATGGATCACACAGAGGCCGACACAGTTCAGGTGTTGAGAGGGTTATCGGTATTTAACGGCTTATCGGGTACTAAAATGGTAACCGGGTAGCGAGTTGTTATCGGGTACCCGTCGGCATACCTATATAAATGGATTATTTGGTATCTGCAACTTCAATTTCTACATCTTCTGGCAAAGCATCTTCATCACTATTTTCGTTTTTTTTATTAAAATTGCACATTTTCTAGGATAATTTCAATCACACCAATATTGATAAAAGTCAAAACAAGTCGCGTTTACTATAAACAAAATCCATATCATCCGTAAACAGTATAGCGATCAAACCAGTTTAAATCCCAATAATAATTCAAACTGCTTCCTTTTTATCAATTTCTGTTAAATATTTGCGCTCAAGAATAAAATAGACTATTACACAGGACGGTAAAAAAGGTTTGCCTGCTCGTTGTAAACATTTTCCACTCACATATAAAGCATCTCTTTACCGTCTTGTATAATAAATAACTATTAATCACTTTAAATATCTATCTCATGGGAAGTTTTCTCCGATTTAAGAGTAAACAGAATCGTTTCCAAAAAATTCAACTGGAGATTGACATCTGATGTCTGTTATACAAGCACGTAATAATAAAAGTAGGTACCTATAGTTTTTATAAAAAATTTTTGTAAAATAATGGTACTTATAAATTAAAACTTATTTTTTGATATAGGTATATAAAGTTGCTGAAAAAATTATTATTTACGCCTACATGAAAAACTGAAGGTTCCCCATGAATTAAAATTTTTTTTTAAATTAATTGGTTAACATGAATACTTAATGACTTAATTAAAGTTATAATTGTTTAAATCGAGGTTCAAATTACCACAGTTCGCGTCATTCTATGAAAAATTATACATGGATTAGCAAAACAGATAATAATGATTCGTACTACGAAAAGAAATAAAGATGAGCTTACTCATGTCTGTGTACTTACATCACAGTTAAAAGAAATTTTTTAATTTTATTTTGAAGTACGACATTATGTCGTACTCTACGGAAACTGATAGAAGCATTTCTGAAGTGACAAAATAAAAGTGATATTTTGTCCGTACTAATATTTTATTTGTTTTCTTCAGTGTGAAAACTGATAATTTCAGTTAGTCAACTTTAGTTAGGTTAGTCAACACTAGATTTCAAAAACCCTGACGGTTCCTTCTAGCTCATGGAGGTTTATTTTCTAGTATTTCATAAAATATCCAATAAAGAGAAGCGCCCCAATATCCATTGACCGTGGTCATGACCTGAGATGGTTTGAGGCCGAGGGGGATTATCGCTCTTTACCCTCCCCATCCCTGTAGGCCTGGAGTGCCTCATAGAGGTGAAGCCCATCCTTCACCAACCCCGATCACAAAAAATTATAGGTGTGGGTGATTCGTAGGGTCTCCTCCTGTCCTGGCTCTACCCTACAGGCTGGGTAGGATCTTCTGGCGCTGTTTTGTCTTGTCTTCTTTCTTCTCCTGCATGTCTAACTCACTGGGGGTGGTCTGTCTTGGGCGGGGGCAGCAAATGCCGCTCTCGTCCTGGGTGGTGGTTTAGAGTAGGTCAGGAGTGGCTGCGTAGCCGGTTATGCATCTCTAAAGGAGGCAACTGACTCTTTAGCTTTATGCAAGCTAAGGGAAGGGTACTCGAAGTGAGCCCACGACCGCTGTTGGCGGTCGCGGCTTCAAGGGGAGGTCGTTTTTTAGTCGCTTCGTAGCTCTCTACACTTGTTCCGGGTGGAATCTGAAACATAAGAAGATCTTACTCTCATCCTGGGTCCAGCAGTTGGAGTCTTGGCCGCTTGTGTACAGCGGCCGCATCGGGCTCGTAGTCCACAGCTTCCCGGATTAGCGGGTTGCTGTGCGTCTCGGCACGCGCGAAGAACTTGACTCCACGCCTTCTGATGACTTCTAGGACTGGGGCATATTCGAGGTATACATCGTATGTCCTGTCCCAGGTACCAGGGTGCACCTACCTATAAAAAAAAGAAAAAGGAAGCATTAGGAAGCAAATAGATAGATACAAAACCTGTCTCTTGCTTATTGACTTTATACCTACTTTTTAAGGGGATAGTTGTGGTACTTCCCAATAATTTTATATTTATACCAGCGAAAGAATTAATTCCTCAACAATTTATCTTTACCCAATTTGTGGTATCCTTGCTTTCAGGTTATCTTTTATAGTGCGTACCCAAGATCTATTATTATGTACAGGGTATGTTCACGTATATTTTGAAATAAAATGGTCATCATTTCGATCAATTTCTGTAGTTTTTTTGTTTTCACGCTAATTTTTCTGTTTGTTAGGAGTGTTTTGTATTTAAAAAATCAAACTTGTCATGTAGATAAGTTTGGTCACAGATGGCCAATTGTGTTTCTGATCTGATCTGAATCCTTTGAAGATTCATATTCTGAATCTTCAAAACACCCTAAGTCCGTATAAACAAAGTTTTTTTTTTGTAGAATCAAAGGTTCTAAGGAGTTTGAGACTATTGTTCAAAATATACGTGAACACCCTGTAAGTACCTATTATAGGAAATATTTAAATAATTCATCATTATTATAGTTATCAACAGTATGCATCATTCTTGATCATGATCAGTGAAACTGAAGTTAATCTAAATTTTAATAAACAGTTACTAAAAATAAACTGTTTTAGTAAACTTCAAATGTAGGGAACTTATGTTTTCCTTAAGGAGACGATTATGGAGCAGTGCCTTTTTATGTAGACCTACTAATATTAACGACTTACGATATAGGATTTAAAAAAAGTCCATATGAAAAAAAATTGTTAATATATATTGCGGCAAGAAACCCAATTCCGCATTACGACTCATAAGTATGCTTTCGTTTTATGTGTTTGTTTAGACGTTTTGTCTTACACGCTAATTGTTTACATTATTTATCGCATTGATAACAATTACTTTTAATACTGGTTTAATTCATAGATGTTATCTCGGATTTTATTGATTTTTAATGCTTCTATGTAAACATTTTAATTTTACATTCGTATGACGTGCATTATGCTGATTCTTGCCTCGAGGTTTGTTCCAACACCTCGAAAAATCGTTTACTGTATGGTGAGGCTCATACGCATTAAATAAAATACGTTCCAACCCAGGGATGAATGGTTGATGGGACGATGTTTTTGGTATTCCAACTAATTTTGCGATCATTCGTTGAACGATTTCTAGGCGACAATTTCAGTACAGAGTAAAATTAAAAACCATTTTTGTCTTTTTTTTCTTATATATATTTAAAATTTAAATATTAGTGATGAATTAATATAGTTCAGACTTTTTATGAGGTTGATATTCCTACCTATTGCAAGTATTAAGATTATAATTGATAGAAATTTGCTATTTAGACAATATTTTTATTTAGATACAGCCAGATTATTAAAAATTGGAGTTATGAAAAGGATAATGTGTGCACGAAAGTCTGAAAACCGTTCTAGTGATTGTACTTCCTTGTATCGATAAAAAACGCGCGTCACCTACTTAGAGAACCGATGCAAACAGTTCTTGTGATCGTATCTAAGCAATACAATCATTCATATTAGTTAATACTACATCACAAATTAAATTTCGGGCAGCACTCAGGCCGTTCGACCCATATTGTCAAGTGCTAGTCGAGAGTTATTAGAAGATACCCGTGCTATGCGCATAGGCCAGCAGTAGTTCTAGTGCGAAGCTTTCTAATGTCCTGGGGCAGGAGAAAGGTTGCACCCAGGTATTTGTGCCGCTTGACCATAAGGCAGGCACAGCGACAGAGAATGTGTATAGAGTCCTCGTCATCATGTCCCCAGAACCTGCACCTTCTAGTAAGATCAAGGTCAATGGTAGTAAGGTGCTTGGTGATGTGTCCATGACATTTTAATAGTCTTGTGACAATCCTTATGCTGTTACGACTTAGCTTAAGAATTGATCGAGTTGCATTCGACTAGAGCCCTTCAATTAAGAGCATGACTATCGCAGCCTAGTTCCTTTAGACCATTCTTCCTCAGATCTCTTTCCGATCAAATTCTCAATGGACCTC
Organism: Pogonocherus hispidulus; assembly: GCA_963924545.1. Lineage (NCBI taxonomy): Eukaryota > Metazoa > Arthropoda > Insecta > Coleoptera > Cerambycidae > Pogonocherus > Pogonocherus hispidulus. Next base: position 40,165,094 of record OZ004698.1, on the reverse strand, counting down.
GCTACATAACTGGGCGGAAGTCGTAACGGTGGTTCGGGTTCCGAAAATTGAATACTCGAACCTCTTCTACACAGTAAAAAAAGACAAATGGTAAAATTACTAAATGGTAATCGTAATTTGCTGCAGTGTTATTTTTAACACGAACTGGGTAGTATAATAACTAAACCTTTAGAACTCATATTACACGAACGATATACCCGCCAAGTTTGTAGAAGTACTAATAAATTGTAGTAAAATTTACAAAACCCTGTGTTAAAAATGAATCAATCCGCCATAAATACGGAATAATTATATGGTGAATTACTATTACACATTATCTTGTAAAATTTATTGGGTTAAATTACTTTTATGTAATGTAATAATACACCGATATGTCTAACACTGCCAAGTGTGGACTATATACACACTGATGAGTGTGGATTCAGTGTTAAAATCAGTCGAATTTTTTTACTGTGTAGTCAGCTCATCAGCTTCCTCATTCCCGTTTATTACAATGACTCGGTACCCAGGTCAATTTTACTTGATTGTTCTGGCCCAATAGGGCCAGACCGTTGGTATCTCGGTTAATACACTCAAGGACCGCTTTGGAGGTGATCCTAGAGGAGATTAAGGTGTATAAGCCCTCCTGACTGTCAGTGCATATCTGGATATGTTGTCGCCGCATCATCCCGGTATTTAAGATTGGAAAAGGGGTAAGAAGTTATTTAAATACCTTGCCTGTCACTCGAAGTGGCTCTCGCTAGATTAAATCTAGCAAGGGGAGTGTTGACACACACCCGGATCGTCCTAGCCGCTGCTGGCCAACTAGGCGACACCCTCGATATACACAGGTGGATGATACTACGCTCTTCGGCTTGAGACGGGCTGCTCATACGCGAATACCTAGTATCCGCGACGTCCGTCCACGTTGGCGGTTACCAGTCTTCCTTCCGGGCCCGCACTTATTTTACTTCGCCGCTGGTGGCACACTTCTTGTCCAGCGGTGGAAGTTTTATATTTATATCGCCACCTCAAAGTGAGCAATGATAATTGCTCTCAAAGAGTGTCTCGTAATAGCGATTACCAATGAACGTAATGTAACGAGTTTCTTTAAATCGAACCAATTTGTGGAAACAGTGCCCCAGCAAATTAGTTCTATATGGTTATTAGTAACACCCGAAGTGAATAATTATTAAGTAGTGAAAACCTCAATTAAATCTAAACTCTTTTAAATGGTTCTTTCTTTAAATAATGTAATATAGGAGTATTATTAAATGCAAATATTAAATATTATTAATGCTTAAGAGCGAGTAAAAATAAATGAGCCACGTGGTAAATAAATGTGCACGTGGTGGTGTGCCTTTGACACGCAATATATAAATAATATAATATTCAAATCTATTAAATTAGCTTCAGAATAATCTAATGTATGAATGATATGAAAATGCAATTATTAAAACTTCAAGTTAGCAAATGTGAATAAATAAATGCTTTCAGCACATACCAAGATAAATCCAGGCACTCACAGAAACACAACTGCACTTCACTAGGGCCAAGAACCAAAGAGAGAGATTTTTGCCAGTCGGGTTTCTCGACCGTGTCTACTATAGGGGTTGGCCCGCAGGTACCCGGTGGCTGGCAGCGCGCACCACAGACAGAAACGTATACAGGGGGTAGATAAAATAGCCGCTCCGGCGACAATGTTGATTGGAATAGTTCCTATTGAGATTTTCCTGAACACATGCAGAGATAACAAACACTTCCGCCTGAAAAATCGTGGCATACTTTCCCAAGGAGAAAAATAATTTCGCCCTTGGGCGCACGCCACGAATACCCGCCTCTGAGCCCTGGTCTGTTTTGAACCCATCTATGAACCAGACGCGCCCATTTGAGACCTGAGGATCAGCATTTTCGAGCCAGGCATCCCTGTCCGGTATTTCGCTCGGTCTTTGAAGGGTTTATAAACACATAAATGGGAGATATGCTGTCTCTGGGTGTTTCCAAGAGACTCTCTTCTTCCACGAGTTCCTTTAAATATTTATAATAAATAGCCACCGCCTCCACTATTTGACCCTCTAAGTGGCCTTTCTTGCCTCCCCGTTCGACTACGATATCATAAAGTTTTAGAAGTGAAGAATCTCTAGAGCCGTGCACATCGCTCTTGTCGTACAAGACCCTATATTATACTTGTATAGTTAAACCTTAGGAACTACTTGCACTTTCTGAGTTTCTTCTTTTCAGATGAAACTAATAACTTTAATGTTATGATGTAGTAAGCATGTTTATAGCTTTTAAAGAGAACTATCGAAAACAAGTACTCTGGGCAAACGCCACAACCAACATTGAATTACTCCTATATATTCTGAAAGAATCTTTGTTGGAACGAAGGCAGATCACTGTCGCTATCTGTCGATTACTGTCAAGACTGTGGGGCAACTAGTAATACAGACCAATAGAGGGAGGGCGCATCTGTACTCTCATCACTACATATGTATTTAGTTATAGCATCATCACCCCGTACGACTTGAGTACTTTAGCATATACCTAAATTACATAGGATACAATAGGAAATTGGAATATTGGAATCATATTTTAAAAATTTTGGGTAAGGTGTCTCGCCGTTATTATTTATTTGACCAATTTTAAAAAGGGAATAAAACAGTAACATTTGCATATATTTTAGTATTATTAACACTATAAAAAGCGAACAGAACAGTAGTATATAATCAATCCACAGGTATTTTTTTGAAATTTATATGCTTAATTAAAGTGAATGGATAAAACTACATGCAACTACTTTTCATCTCATTCTTGCTACTTTATTATAATATCTAGGAAAATTATAATATTTAAATGTTTTTTGACCCATACATTTTCTTTATAGATGATGGAACTATGTATATACTTGAAGGGTATTTCTTCCTACTGTATACAGATTGAAAAACTAATAAGCCTACAAGCTAATATAGATAAATAAGAATAAATTAAAATTCAGGTAAGACGTATCAACGTCGGCTACAAAAATTTCAAACACAAGTGTCATTGACATCTGCGTACGTGATTATTGTCGTTAGCAGATTTTATTTCTTTGTTACAAGTACATAATTATGATTGGCAGATGCACAAATGTTGCGTGAAGTGCTTGCTGTTTATTGAGATATAACAAAACGAATCCGGCTTGTCTACGCGACTCCCATTGAGGTTTACAGATCGTTTCTTTTGCTCCCACTCATAGAAAAATATGAGCTTGTTTTGGAATCAAATTTATTCTCGTATTAATTACAAGTTTTATAAATATAAGTTGACATTAATTCCCAAAACATTGTTGTTAAAATACCTGTTGCTGTGTCAATTGAATGTCAATTTACTAAATTTTATTTTACTAAATAATTTATAAATTAGAATCTACAAATCGGATGTCATTTATTCTGAAGATATTTGAATAAAGTAGATCTGTCAACACTGGATACTCATGACTAGGATTGGGTAAATAGAAACAGCGCTTGAATTTTCTGTGATTGAATAACTGCTAGCCTATCTCTATAGTAGCATGTATTTTCAGTTAAATTCGTTTTATGTTTCAAAAAATGTATAGCTAATAAGAAATTAAACTCAAGGAGACTAATTTTAATTTAGTTTAAGCAAAAAATAACTCCATAATGGATTTGATGTTCAAAAATAAATAAAAAATAATATAGTAATACAAAAAAATAAAATAGTAAAAAATCACTTGATATAAATCTATACAGACACTCAGTATGTAGTGCTTCCTTTGAAATCAAATGAGAGTAACAATACTTTTAAAATTACTCAATTCTGTTACAGTATTTTAACTCATAAAATTATAGAATGGCTTATATTATGCAGAAAAATCAGCTCATTCAATCGTATGTTAAAATTTTGAGTTAAATTTGACTCATTGTATTAAGTTTTGAGGATACCTTCGTATACCTACAGTGAAAAATTAGTCATTCATAATATATTATACTCCCTATGACTTCACCATTACTTATCTGTATTTAGTTCTTTAAGCAAGGGTATATTGTTCTCTATGCGCATAGCACGTGTCTCTTCCAATAGCTCTGAACTAGCGGCAGGTACAATGGGTCGAAAGGCCTGAGTGCTGCGGGTAACCGCGCTGCCTTCCAACAACAACAATCATATGTTGTTTCAGTGCTCTATACACAAACTCGTGTATATTTTATTAGTAAAAAGTACTGTAATGACCTGGAGTCTTGCAAATACTCTAATGACCTGGAGACTATTTAAACCCCCTTTAACATAAGGGAGAAGTTGAAAATTTATAAGTTTCTTTAATTTAGCATAATTATAAACTTAAAATTGGTTTTCGAGGATGTTCTTTTATTTAACTGTTGAAGTTTTATAGATATCGTATACGATACCTATATACTATTTATTTTGAAGTTAAGGAGTATATTAGTATATCACATAAACCCATATCCATGATATAATCGATAAAATTTACCGACGCGACGCCGACGTCTATATATACTCACCAAGTATAGATCGCCTCTAAAATCGGAAGCTCATTATTTTGAATAATATACCTGTTATACACACGCCAACATAATTTCATGGCCAATTTATTTTATATGATCATAATTCATAAGTGAATTGTTTATTGAATTTAGCGAATAGATTATATTTAGGCGCAAGATGAGATTTATCAGATGGTACTTACTTACTGGTAGTTCAGTAAAATGCTGTTAGTTTGATGTTTTTTAGATAAATCATAAACTATTACAAATATAAGTCTGGTGAACCCGGAGCTGGCTAGAAGAAATCATACTGGAAAATACCGGTGGTTTTAACCGATTTTTTGTGGCCTGGTCAAAATTAAAAAGGCCTAGTCAACATGGAAAGGCCTGGTCAAAATTAAAAAACAAATTCGATACCGAAAATGTTGTTTAAAATGAAAATGTATATGAAAAAGCACAAATTAACAAATAAATAAATATTCAAAAATAAAGATACAGAAACTTAACACAATAAACTCATTATTCTAATAAACTATACATTCTTTGATTCAATTAGTCACATAACACATAACATAATTTTGTTTTGGTAAATACAGTGTATGGTTAGTTAACTCCCTCTTATTACTTTTCCCAAGTAACAACTTAAAATGCCGACAAGTATTTATCGGGTTTTATCACAGATTTAAGAAAGTAAATACACCGAACTGGGTTTTATTATTTCTTTTGTGCATATCAATTTATCTGCAGATAATATGTACTTAAAAAAGGCCTTCAAGTTATCTATAAACCAATTTGTTAAACATCTTTGCCCTTTAGGACCTATTGGTTTTTAAGTTTTGTGGTAGACATTATAAATATTTAAGTTTTATGGGAGTTTCAAAATATGGCCTTTAAGTACTCCTTATGATCAAGCAATAAAAATAATAACGCTTAAGTAGTCTTACCCTTAATATATGTTATCATAAATACTATTTGCTTTTAACAATATAATTGGTAAAGGCTACTTAAAACCTAATAGTTTTTTTGGTAGCTTTATTATGCTACGTTAAAACCATTTGGTTTTTATAAAGCACTTATAAATCCTTTGGTCCCCCTCCACTTAAGTCTTTAAATTTTAAGAGAGGGGACATATAGCACATAGTCAACGCCATGGAACACGTGATATTCGCCGCCGTGGATTTATTTTGTAAATAAACCAATAAATACACTCATGTATTCAAAGGATATTAAGGAAACTTTTTAAAATCTAATCTTACTTGTATTTTTTCTCTTTTTCTTGCTCAGTTAACGCTATAAACACAGAATTAATGTTTTTTATGATCCATGAAAACGGTAACCATATTATAGTACAAAAAGCAAACATGTTGCTATTCGCAAATATCCATTTAATTTAATAAATTACTGTCAGATTGTATATAAACTTTTATCTACTTTCCTATGCGAAATAACTTTTCATTATAGTTTTGATTTTCTAATGTAGTCTTAAAATAACATAATACTTGCAGAAGTTGCACACAATTAACGTAAATAATTCACGTATTCTTATTTCTTACTCGATCGATACCTGAAATAGGTATTTTATTCCTCTATCACTGGCTCATCCACCATTTTTGCGAAATATGTAACCTAATTTTTGGATTGTTGTATTTTAAACCCTTCTTTGTTTTGAGTTGTTACTAGTTTTTGTCAGTTAATGTAGGTACCGCGTATTGCTATTATTTTTATCGTTCTGACTATATACTTTTGCCGCACAAGGGCTTTTGTAACACAAAACATATGCATTGCAGATTTTGCTGGCGAAATGTATTGTAATATTGATTATATTTTATTTATAATAATAATAATAATAATAATAATAATAATAATTTATTTATCCAGACAGATCACATATACATGACATTGGACAAGTCAATACTAATTTCACACGTATAACATTTACAGAACATCAAATAAATCGATAGTAAAGCACGGTCACATCTTAAGACTATATTAAAACATTAAAGCATTAAAACATAAGTGTCAACGAGTAAAATCTGCTATGCTGTAAAAGCAATTTTCAGTCAAATATCTTCTCAATTTTGATTTGAACGAGTTAAAATTGCGTTCAGTTCTAATATTTACTGGCAAATGGTTCATAAATTTAATGCCCATGTAGGACGGTGTTTTCTCATATAAAGATGTTTTGTGATGGGGTATTCTAAACAGATTACCATGTCTAGTCTTATAACCATGAGTTTGGTCATTCTTAACAAACTTATCGGAATTTTTTGCAATCTGCAAAACACATTTATAGATATAGATGCATGGAAATGTCAGTATATCATATTTTATAAAATAAGGTCTACAAGAATTCAATGGCTGTACATCAAAGATTAGACGCATGATTCTCTTTTGTGAAATAAAAACTCTACTGGTACTAACACCACCCGCATTAGCCCATATGATTACATTATATGACAAGTGACAATAGATTAGGGAATAATAAATATCGAGAAGTTGTTTACTGTCAAATATAGACTTTAATTGTAGGAGAGCGTAATAACCACTGTTAAGCTTTTTACAAACAAACTCAATATTGCTTTTCCAGCTCATATCATAATCAATGAAGGTGCCCAAAAACTTCGTAGTTTCAGATAATTGAATTACTCTACCATCAACTGTGACGTCAAAAGCATCCCGAACATTCCGTGAGGAAAACTGCATGCAAACGGTTTTTTCCGCATTTAATATTAATGCATTTTTATTACACCAGTTTGAAAATTCAACTGACAATTTATTTAAGTGATTCTGAAGGTCCCCAGGTCCGTCTGCAGCGGCAGCAAGTGTTACATCATCAGCATATAGAACGGTACAGTCATTACTAATATGCTCAGGAAGGTCATTTATAAATAGTAGGAAGATCAGAGGACCGAGTACGGAGCCCTGAGGAACTCCAAGATCCACATCATGAATACTAGAATACGTATTATTCACTTTTACGCATATTTTTCTGTAACTTAAGAAAGATATAAGCCACGACAGAAATGTACCCCGGAAACCAATTGCATGCAACTTCGTCCCCACAAAACCAGGATCCAAACAGTCAAATGCCAATGACAGATCGAAATACAGGGCTCCCACATATTTTCCTTTATCAAGGTTTTCATAGATATACTCAGTAAAAGCATAACTAGCAGTTTCTGTGGATCTGTTTGGGCAAAACCCATTTTGACAAACTGACAGTAATTTATATTTACCAAGGTATTTTATCATCTTATCATATATTATTTTTTCTACTATCTTACTCAATACCGACAGAACTGTAATGCCCCTGTAGTTATGAATTACTAAACGGTCACATTTCTTAAATACAGGTGTCACACTACCAATCTTTAATAAATCTGGAAAAACTCCTAAATGAATCGACAAATTCACCAAATATGCTAAAGGAGCAGCAATAAACCTGCCTATGCTCTTTATAATTTTTGTAGAAACACAATCAATACCCATAGAATTTCCATTCTTTAAATTATTTATAATATATTCCACATCATTTTCATTGACACCGTCATAAAAAAATGTATTAGCCACATTTGAATTCGATATTGTGCATTGAGCAGATATTTGACCACCAAACCGTCTCTGTATAGCTATCTTAGCTGCAGAGGTAAAATAATTTACAAATGTTTCAGCCAGGATATCACCCTGCTCTACAATTTCATCATTAATAAATATTTTTATGGGCACATGAGCATTTGATTTACCATTTTTTTGTCGGACTAAACTCCAAACATATTTTTGCTTTTGAGTGGTATTTTTATTTTTCATATTTTCCCGATAAAACTGTTTTTTCATAGAGCTAATTTTCGATTTATAATCTCTTTTAGCCCGTCTGTAAAAGTCTTCCAGTTGATTATCTCTCAAATTATTCTTTAACCAGAAAAGTTCCGATAAATGTATTTACATACATTTATCGATTAGGAGCATTAGACGTAATGAATATTGATTGCACTTGTACAATGAGATGTATTTTAGTTTAATATATGGGTCCTAGCATGTATACATATTAAATACAACTCGAATAAAGTATTGTGTATTTGTACCTATAGAAATATTTTTTGTAAATGTGAATAATTCGGTCTGTTGTGTGTCAGAATATTTTGGTTCAATCTACTAACCCGCTCGTATTTTCTTTATTTTACTACATTTTAGATGCTTTGCCTTAGTATTAAATACCGTAGGTATACAGGGTGGCCCAAGAGTGTGAGAAAGTTCCATAATTCCATGCCATAAACAAAGAAATCTATATATTTCAGAATCTTGTAGAGCCCAAGAGGACGAACAAAAATATGTATAGTCATATAGGGTGCTCTATAAGGCGGGGGCATATTAAACTTTTAAAATGGAATGATTCTATTTCATATTTGAATACAGGGTGAATCAAAACTCGCAACCACAGTTTTCTCAATTTTTATAAATGAAAAACCCTATAATTAAATATTGATTCATTTTTGAAATAGCGAACTTCTAAAATTGTTACTACTACTTAAGATAGTGTAATCGGAGAGAAAAAATTGTTTAAGGTATGGTAAAGGGTATTTCTAGTTGCAATGAATAACTGTTCTTTTTACTCTAGTATCGATAAGAACAGCAGAAAAAAAATTGGGAACCAAAAAATATTTTTTTTCAAATTAGTTAAAATCAAAGAATTATATCGAAAGTTTTAAAGTACTATTTTATTGGCCATCTATATACACAACTTTTTTCCATTTAACCCAATTTCTAAATACTGACCCTATACAAGGTGCCCATTATCTATCCCCTTACATGGCTAACTTTGTTGATAGTGGAGATAGAGAATTGTTTAAATTAGCAAAATTACAAGAGGAATTTATTGCCTCCTTCAAATTTAATTTTAATTTTCAACTTTTCGAGATATTTTGGAAAAACTGAAAATCGCCAAAATTTTTAAACTTGATCTCGAAAACTGTAAAAGATACAAATAAAATAAAAATACTATGTGATAGAGTTTTTTACGTGGCATTAAGCGGTGATATTGAAAATTTCACGGGATCTTAGTTTTTGAGAAAAAAAAATAAAGTTATGTTTTTTTAAATGGCAACCATAGTTGGCCATGGTATCAATAAAAATCTTATTTTTTTCTGATTTCAAAAATATAATATTTAATATACCTTTCTCTTCTCTTTTGTTTACTGTAATGAACAAATAATTTATTAACATAGTAAGCTATGAAAAACAAACGTAGATCAGTAAACAACAATAAAATATAAATGACAGATCACACTAAAGTCACATTATAAACGTCAAAATTAAACGTTTATCTTAAAATAGTTATTGTGAAATGTACAGAAACGAAGAAAAATACGATTTATTAAATATTATATTTTTGAAATCAGAAAAAAATAAGATTTTTATTGATACCATAGCCAACTATGGTTGCCATTTAAAAAATATAACTTTATTTTTTTTCTCAAAAACTAAGATCCTCGTGAAATTTTCAATATCACCGCTTAATGCCACGTAAAAAACTCTTATCACACAGTATTTTTATTTTATTTGTATCTTTTACAGTTTTCGAGATATTCGAGTTTAAAAATTTTGGCGATTTTCAGTTTTTTCAAAATATCTCGAAAAGTTGAGAATTAAAATTAAATTTGAAGGAGGCACTAAATTCCTCTTGTAATTCTGCCCAATTTTGCTAATTTAACCAATTCTCTATCTCCACTATTAACTAAGTTAGCCATGTAAGGAGATAGATAATGGGCACCCTGTATAGATACAAATTTATAGTTGTCCGTATTTTAATACCTAATATATGAAATATTAATCATCCATCTATAGTTTAGTAATATCCAAGATATCTATTGATTACTATCTAAAAATAGTGCCCTTGTTTTTTCATATTACGTAACATTTCCAGATTAGCTTTGTGAGATAGTGTTATGTATATTTTTATTAAGTAATTCACCACGATCTCTGGGTAAATCAGTTGACCCAGTGACCTGTCGTCGACGGCATTTTGTCTACACGCAACCTTGAAAACGGCAAAAATGAAAGACAAGGTCGCCGCGACGATATAAAAAGAAAGTATCGAAGTGTGCGCCGCTTCGGTGTTATATTATGTAACATCTCTAATGCTAACATAATAATAACAAATTGAGGTCTATGTTGAGGGCGTTCATTGGCGTACCTATATAATCATACTCTGGTAATCAATGGCAGCAATTAATTGACCTATATATTCAATGTTAGAAATAAAATAGATAAGTGAGTCGTTGTATAATACGTAACATTAATTTAGCCAAAAAAATGTATCTAAGAGATACCTTAGTTATTTAATTATGGTCTAATCAAGTTTATATTTTACTTCTTACCGAGGTGTGTAAAGAAAACAATAATAATTACTCTGCATTCCCAGCATTGAATGATATCGACATATCCTGAGAAATATTAAGTAAATATCTATTTAAAATTGAAAATGCTATTTAATATTAAGGATATGTGTATACATTGCTATGATTTATATGAGAAAACAACTATATAAATAATAATAATAATAATAATAATAATAATAATAATGCTGCACCCAAATTCATGTAAGGAGAGAAAAATATAAGCAGAAAAGAAGGCGGCAGACATACAACAGATTCACTAACCATATAAACTGATAAAACAGTATAACACTTCAAGATAAACTATAATGTGACCTCCTTCATAGATGTGGCAATACTATCTGGCCAAAACATCGCTAAACAATATTCAGAAAATAAAGAAAATAACAACTAGCAATAGAAAGAAAGAAATATGGAAAGAATATGGAAACAAAAACAAGTTCATATCTTTTCATCATTATATCGGTAACGGGTATCACTCCATACGCATTCGTAAATCAACTCTGTCAACTTAGCCTGGAAGAAAGTGTATTAACCAGATCACAAAAAGCAGTCATGCTTACATGCAATATATTAAGAGCGTTTCTAAACCAAAATTAATTTCTTGCTAGACTTGGTATGAACCCGTCTATCAGAAAATAGTATTATTCGTTTTAAATAGAAATCTACTTAAAATTTTTATTGTTAAAATAATAATGATAAACATTTTTAAATAATGAGGTTATTTCCCAGTTAGATTATAGGTAACAAGACAAATATAAACTTTATTAACGTAATATTTAAAACATGTCTGAAAATTTTTGACAATATATCTAAAATACATATTATGTTTAAGAAACAGTTTAAGATATTCAAAAAAGATACCACTTCTGATTTTATTCAATTCTTGAACTTATTTCCTTTTGACATCGTCTATATTCCTTGAATTTTTTTACATAAGTATATGTAATTTTTCTAAAATAAAACGAAATTATCAACCAGGAGGTTTTTACCTATAGTTTGGCCTATACAAAGTCATTTAAAAAGTTCAGTTTAAGATAAGTTTTCGTTGACTTATCACTTATATGTCACACATAAACTGTGGCGCCAGAGATCGTACTAAGAATTATGTTACCACTAGGTGTTATACACACAGTGGAAAAGAGTTTGTGTATGCCAAAAGACTACGGGCACACCAACAAGACCAGGCTGCCATATACACACAATTCTTACAAAAAGTAAACCAATAAAGTTCTTGTGGATAAATAATTATTCTGCTTAAGGGTCCATTCACTGTAGACTTGACATACATGAATTCGGGGTCGGGTTGTGAGATTGGGTAGCCGATGGGTGAAGACTTATATATTTCCACTATCGAATTATTTAGATTTCGGAGGTGCACGTAAAGCCGAAGTAAAAAGGCGCATGGAAATAAAGTTAGCCCTCATTGCAAGGGTACCGGATTTGTCTTATAATTGCAACAAAATTTCTTTTAATGTTATAAATTATATATCACCGGAAAGATCAAAAGATAAACTAGATCCCTATAGTAGCAAATTTTTGTTTAATACATGTATTTTAGAGAAAATAATTTTTGAAAATACGCTATTTTAGTACAAGATTGTTTTCCTGTAATTTTAAAAATAATACCAAAAATTACTACTATAGAGAGTTAGATTAAAGTCTTACCTTTCAATACTTTTTTACTAAAAGTCGCTATCTTTTATAGTTTTTTTATAATTAGACACGAGACGAACGCCCATTTAGGGCTTATTTCGACCTAGTGAATGGACTCTTAATAATCTAAATAAGACTTCTTAACCGGCTAAAAAGGTAATAAAATGCAAGCCGAGGTTGTGTATTGTACTTGATTGGTTTCATGGGAACGAGGATTCAGTAGTGATGGCGACTATTGGTTCTATAGCCTTAACAGCGTATACAAATCACAAGCCACTATGCAAGTCATGTAAAGACTCATGAGTCTTTGTAATGTAAGAGTCATGTAATGGGTTGCACTCACTACTTCACAGGCGCATTAATAAATCATTCGCTTAGTAAGACTAGTATTAATGGGAATCATCATTGTCTACTATAATTATATTAACTATTTTTAACTGCCCAAGAAAACCAATTTGATGTTTGTGGATGTGTTTTAAAATACAGTAAACAACGTACAGGACACAACAGTACGTACAAGATTATTTTACTTCTTCTGTAATATGATATAATAAATTTATGAAAATAACCCTAAAGCGGCCCCTATAGACGGTCAGTATTATTGTGCAATATAACGTGGGTATTGTACAATAATATTGACTGTTTGTGTATAATATTGAAGGATTTTCCGATATATTGAATGAATCAAAAATGGTTTGATATTTATTGTACAATATGAATTGTATTGAGCTGCCTGCTGTGGGCAATATATCAATATATTTGTATCAATATATTTGTATTGTAATTTATAGTTGTATCTCAAACGCACTGTAGTCAACAGCATATTAACTAGTGAATATCACTTCAACAGAAGAAGAGAAGGAGAAAATTTATTTTAGAATGTATTGAGCTTTATCGTTCGATTCGTTACCAGGACTATGGAACGTTAAAAGCAAAGAATATAGTGCAATGGCCACACAAGCAGCTTCACGTCACTTAGCATGTTTTTCCTACACAAATTTTTCCGACTTCAATTATATTGCATAAAAATATTGCATCGTCGGTGGTCGCCTCGCAATAATACTGTGCAATATATTGCACAATATTTACTGTCTAGGGGTCACTTCCAAATCCTATTTTTTTACATATACCAATTTGGAAATAAATCTATATTTATTGTTTGTATATACATGTTCAGATATTTGAGTAAGGTACATAAGATTCCTTTTATAGCAACTTTTGCACTTATGGCTGCATATGTTATTTTCGTCCGAAAGCAATAATAATAAAGGGTGGGAGCCACTTTACTATTATTAATTATTTATACATATAAAACGTTCCTCTTTTTAGCTTATTGGAAACGTGGCTACAGTGTATAGTTTTGAAAACATGCAAATATGTCAGTTGGATGATATTACGTTATCGCGCGAGGTCAGATTTGCCAACAAAAACCCAATTTGTGGTACCTACTGATATTAGCCAATTTTGCTTCAGGCAGTTCATTTTTTAAAGTCATTTACTGTGGTGTACACAAATTTGTTGACATCACTCAACAATTCCGTGGTTCTACTCGCAGTGTTATGTAATGTATAATAACTTCAATTTCAATAATACCTATTTTTGGTCTCAAAATAGAATCAGAAGAAAAACAATTTAACAAAATATAATAACAAAGATTATATAGATATACCTTTAATCTTTTTATACGTTATGTAATGCATTATTTATATATTTTGCGATTATATTTCCGAAGGTGTAGTTAAAAATAACAACAATTTACATATCTAACTTACTGAAGTCATGAAATATGATATCCTAGTAGGTAGGTAATTAATGAGTATATAGTCAGTTGAGATTGTGTCGTCGGGACCTTAGTAATTATTATGCCTGTCGCAGATAGAAAAATAAAAACATATATAACAGAATATCTATCGTTATTATAACACCGAATTTAAAATATTGTTTACAATATTAATACTTTGTTTTCTATTGAAACCAGTTGTTAAAAATATAGGAAAGGCAAATATATTAATAAGTTAACTTAAAGGCGAATTTACACGTATCAAGTAGGTACCTAGCTAATGCAAGTAACTTAATTTAGCTACTCATTTCGTGTAAAAAAATGTATTTAGTACATTTTGCATTTAGTAAACTGCTTATACAAGTGAATATAAATATTTTCTATTTACTTGAGCAAGTGGCTCCCCCACCTCTGTCTGGTACCAACTAATCGCCAAATAAACTAGTGTGTAGGCAGGTTAGATTAGTAAAGTTCATTAGCAGTACAGACCTTATCATCCCTAGTTATCTCCTAGTTACATGTCTCATACTCTCATACTCATAGCATAGATATATACATGTCTTGAAGAGACAACATATACAAGAATTCTGTTCTTTGGACATGCTCACATAAGTTCTATATTTGGTAGATCTTTATCAGCCAGTTCTCAGGAATGTAGAAGAAGCCCGATACATTTCTCTCCCCCACAAAGCCATTTTCCAATCCAACAACGCTTTTTTTCTGTCAAATTCGTCTAAAATTATTTCTGCCAATTCCCCATATACATGCATTATGCAGTTCTCTATTGTTGCTCGAATACCTTTACTTGCCATGTTTTAAATGAAATAAAATCAAGAATACTAAAATGAACTAAATTTTAGCTACTTACTTTAGTAACGTGCTTTAGCTGCTGGATACGTGTAAATTCGCCCTAAGTTTTATGAGTAGTTTTATTTGACACAAATGGAATATTATAAATTATATTTGGTATTTACAATATTAAATGATTTCATTTGTAGCAAACATTATTGGCTACAGCTATCGATGTTTCCAAGTTTTCGCTCTTCTTCAGTATATCATAACTAATGTAAAGGATCTAGGGTGTGCTTTGCACTTTCACGTAAAATTGGACCACGTACCGCCACCTCTATTGAACGGTCAGTATGAAGAACTTTATTCTTCTTAAATTGAAAGAAATTATTAAATAATCGGATTTAATTTATGATGAAACGATTAAAATAGAGAGGGTTTTTGTCCTTAAAGGAAATGAGGATGCATCTACACACATCAGAATTTATTTCGATATTATTTAACGGTTCTGTACACTGAGGGAACAGATTAATATAATTATAATTAATAAAATCATTTCGTTGTACATAGTTCGGTTAATTAAAACAGACACAGTCCTTATAAATTTTTTAGCGAAACTATAACATCGATGGAGCGGTTTTAACCGATCAGGATCTGTAACCATCAAGCATGAGATCATGAAGAGTGAATCATTCTAGGTATCCATAGAATAATTGTCGGTGTTGGCACATGTAATGTGGTTCAGTGTTAGTGCTTGTGCGTGTAATAACACGTAAAGCACGTATTTATGCATGCATGCATATTAGCATGCATGTCCACTTATTGCACTAGTTTTATAAAATTTTCATTCTTGATTCTTCATAATCTGATAATTTTTCATTCTGGTAATCACTTATATGTAAAAAGACTGGGACTGTGAATTTTTGATGAATAGATGAGAAGATAATTTTGAAATTATTATATAATATATCATGGAGCCCATGGTTTTTACAACCTTTTCATTTACCTTGATGACATATTGATTTCAAGTATTAACCGATATTAAAATTCTTGAATATGTTTAATTCGAGAACTTGTTTATATAGACTGTAAATAGAAAAGCTAATCACATATATTCGCCACATATTTCATAATATAATAATAATGTAATACAATAACAGGTTGTAGAAACTAGTTCTACTATACTTGGCAGATGGCATGCATATAGCAAATAACTACGAATACGAATAGTAAGGATATCATTAAAATTATCCTCCATCTGCAAACGCCTTATTGAAATAAGGACTAAAACAAATCAAGCCAAAACAGCTATCTTCCTGGCTATATGCCGCGCCGAGCGCTGAATTACAAAGCAAGATTTGCCGTATTTTGGTCTAAACACAATTAGAATCAAAAATACGGATTCGGATTGCAACGAAAACTACCAAATAATAGAACGAATAATTACCAAATCTAATGTTTATACAAATAATGACTAGATTACGTGTATCTGGTTAGTGTTCATAATGGTTATATGGTTGGACATTAGGTATTCAGTTTTTTAGTAAAGGTTTAGTAACATTACAAAGCATTTGATTTATAATTACAAATTAATTTATTATAATAAGCAATCTAATAGCTTCAATTATAGTTACTAATCTGTTTCCTCAGTGTACGTACCTTCACAATTTATATAGTAAAGTTTCTCATCCATTCCTCATGGTCTGAAGTGAACAGGAATTTATCTGTAAAATTTTAAAAGTCCATTTTCTTTAGTTCAAACGATTATCTGGGTTAATAATAGAGTAATTGTATTAAAGCTCTAATAACAACTTCACCTACATCTGTTTTTAATACGACTGGGTGTAAAGCTAATATGAAGGTTTATTTGCAATAATTAAATTAAAGCTTTCTCAATGTAAATACGTTTAACTGATCTGATAATATATGAAATTAATTTGGCACGCCTATTTATAAATATGTTTGCATGGTATATCGGGTACCGCGATATAATTTACATGGTTTCTGTCGTAAGTAGTTCCGTATAGATAGCGGTGCAGCTTGTCTCTTTTTCATTCACATAGGTATATTGCATTTCTGAGTTTTATAAAAGGTGCAAAAAAGGGCACCAATGCTGGAAATTGTAGTCGGAGAACTTGAAGTTTTTGTAATTTTATTTTCAAGACATCCATAATTGTTCGGTATAAAATAACTCTACGGGTGTCCTTGAATATACACAGTGTGTTTATAAACTCCCGAATAAATGCATTGTTTAAAAAATGATGAAGTTTTTGAAAAATCGCCCGGACACCGATTTTCTTTTATTTGTGCACTTTTTTTACATATATTAATTTTTTTACAGGGAGACTCAATGAAGCTATGTCGATATAAACTTTAATATTTTAAATGGAACACCCAGTACTGATTTACATATTTCGAAAGAACTCTTTTTTACGAATAGATTATATAAGGTTTTATTGGTCTATCTCTAATAATAAGGGAGATATGCCCAAAAACGTTGTGTCAGTGCTAATGTTCGTTCACGACTAGAAGTCGCAGCATTGTTTTGGTATTCTTATTGCAAATCTCAAAAGTCACTGGTAGAGCGAGTTAAAAAAAAAATCATTAAATATTTAGCATTTAAAGTAGATGCTGTTTATCCAGAAAGAGGAATAAATTACAATCTTCTAGCAGGTAGATTTAATGTTACAAGTTTGGATGTTAGGAAATTTGTATATCACTCGCATTTTTATATAAACTGATGAACAATATGATTGATTGTGCGGATTTGCTTTCTAATTTTTATGTACCTAGGTTGAATCGAAGAAATAATGTACCTAACTTTTATGTATAATACGCCTAGAACCAATATCTTGTTGAGGTCACCAGTATATGTCATGTCTACACATTATAATTCTTTGCGTCGACCGCATGATTCTTTTTTTACTCCATTTAATGCTCTAATAAAGCTAGCTATGGAACAATTTAATGACTGACTTATCTATTTCGTACTTTTGTCTAACTAGGTTACTTGGAGGTCTTACTTATGTACTATTGTTATACGTATTTGTTTGTTATATTTAGTTTAAGTGGCCGACTTTAGTTTACTTTCTTTTTATATATATTTTCTGTATGTTATTGTACGTAATTTTCCCTGTAAATGGGATTTTGTTGGGCAATAAAACTATTATTATTATTTACATCTGATCTGAGGAATGAAACGTGTTCTACACAAACCTTGCCTAAGTTTGTATGTATAGTTGCGAGTATTGCTGTGTATTCACCGACCTACAGGCCACTAGAAAATGCGGGATGGCATCCCGGGTCTTCTCTGCATGGTCACCCATCCAAATATTAACCGCGGACCACGTTGCTTAGCCCTTACATCGATCATATGAACGCTAAGTCGCTGCCACGGCTTGCTTTTTTATAAAAGACAATAATTGAAACAGGGAAATGGAAGGATAATATCAATCTATGCAGAACTGAATGCTTTATTACATTGTAAAAACATGCATAAAACATTACTTTTCAAATTTTCAGATCTACAATATTTCGAAAATACTATTTACCATTTATTAAGTTCTCAAGAAAATTATGCAATCGGTACCTAACGTTTTATTATATTTTGCTTGATTTATATCTAAAATGTCAGTTTCCGTCAGTACACTTCACCTTCCGCCCAGGTAGCCAGAGGCGGAAATGAAATTTTCAATTTCATTTAATTTCTTGCGACAAATAATTCTTTTGTCTTTTTTCTCTCAGATACCTCGTATACTTTCTTCCAACATAAGTCTTTGAGATCTTCTACTTCTAAATGCAAACAAAAATCACATATCAAATAAAGTCAAGAAAACTGATAGTATTCAGAGAGATCATAAGTGCATCAAACTAAGGTTCGAAAGTTTGTCCAATAATATCACTGTAAGAACTAAAGTGAATAAAACTGTAATAAAAAAGTAGTTTTGTTATATGGAAGTTACAATTAAAAAAAAACATTCAAGTTATTTAGACGTTTCAAACCGATTTTGCGAATCTTCATCTGTGAATTATTGAAAGTGATGTTTTAATGAAAAATTCAAACTGACAATTTTAAGTCAAAAAGGACGTACACTTTTAAGGAGTTTATTGAAACGAAGGAAGTCAAAGAAGTGCCCTGGTAACTGCTAGTAAGTCCTCAATAACAACCAGAATCCTCGTAAGGTTGAGTGGCTACATGCTACATTTGAACTACTATCTACGGAGACACCATAGTTTCTGCCCAGTTAAAACATTTAACATGTATTTAATAATTTATGGAGAAAGACTACAACCCTAGGATAAATTTAATAAAATTACAAATACTAAACTCGACCACTGACTAGTTGGTGTACGCCACATTCAGTTCATTCAACTAAAATTAATATATTTAGACCATCTAGTTACTATATTCTTCGACCACTTGACTAATTAACTGAACCGGACATTAATGTAGCTGCATTTTTATAAATAGTGAGCTATCTATTCATCATTAAACTATTCGAACAACCAGGTGCATCGTTGTGCTATTTTTCATCGCCAAGTGCGCTTCAACCTTAATAATGTATCTCCATCGGTCACGTTTTGTTTTAGTCATCCAAGACGTCGTACAAACAGCGCAGATGACACACGTGCTTTATATTCCTGCAGTATATAAAACAATAGAATTACTAATATACCGCGCCTTCACCTCATTAGGGACACATGCACCAACCGGTAGTAACACATTCAGTGACCATGCCTCAGACGACATTGTTGCCTTGTCTCGAACGACTGACTGGGTGATGGAAATTTCTTTGAACACAGTACCTATCTATGTATATGTTTCAACCGATTATTTGCTAATCTTCTTGTTTTGTTCCTTTAAAGTGTTTAAAAGATTATTATTGCAAGGTTCATGTGTGCAGTAAATCGTTAAGAGGCATATATTTGCAAAGCACACAATCAGTGTTGAAACACTTGTTAGTATGTTTGTAGTGGCGAAAGATCATAACAAGATCGAAACCGGTCATTGTCTGGTATTTGGTCTTGATGAAGGATGTGGCGACATCCATGGAGATGTTGATGTAATGCAACGCCAGTCGGGGCATATTGTCCGTGGAGTAGTTGTTTTCGGCATCTCCTTCCAATACTTGTTAGTATATTTGTTTAAATTCGATATAAGATAAAGAAGATTGATCTAACTGAAATTCTTTTTATGGCACTTTTAGTTTTATTAGAAATAGGAACCACATGTATGATTTCGCCCTGAAAATACAATAAACCAAAGATGTGGCATCTTTAACAAGAACCGTACTGGACTGCAATTGTCCAGTACCCGTAAGGATTTTTATGTTAATTTTATTAATACTAGTGTCAATAAGCGGCTTGGTTTATTCACAATGAGACATTTTTGACTAATCAAATGTGGACTTTCAGACTTTGTATAGACATCAGATTAATATCTAGACTTGAAGATCAAGATGAAGATATCAAGATTTTAAATTCTTGGTGTAAAATGATAATAAAATTATTGTTTGGAATTATGTTCAATGACTTGTTTGAATAAAATATTTTTAAATGAATTTCTTTTCTAACCTCGCTGGTAGGTAGGTATTAGTCGAGGTTCCCCCCGGAAATGTCGGGGAATTACAAAAGTGTCCCCGAAAGTCAGGAAATATTAAATTCCGAAAAACCTGGAATTTGGGTTATTTTTACGTAAAATCCTGGATATAATATAACTATTAATATATCTATATACGAGTCTATATATCAATTTATATGCTTTAAAATTTCCACTATTGTTCCATTACATGACAAATTCCCTCCCTTAGTTAGTCTACATCATCAACTGGCCGTGTAGTTCTATACATATAAACGAGTGCCTTTCTATGGAGCTATTTCATTGGCCATCGATTAGCATATAATTGTCAACATCTAATTAAATTGCTTTGTGTCTCCAGGCGTCTGAAGGCGACTTTATATGCTCTGAGCCCATGTCGATTTCATTGGTGAAAATTGAATCCAACTGTCCAAGTTGTTCTATTTTGAAAACTATTGAAAATAACACCAATGAACCTCATAGAAAAAATTGGAGATTTTAATTTTTACAAATTAAAAAATGTTCCATTAAAATAATAGTTTTTAGTACACCCCCTATATTTTTTCAGTAAATGAAATTATAAAATCACTATTAAATTTTACAGAAAAAATCTCGTAGACCTGACTTTTAAAACAAAATAATATAGGTATTGTAAATTAAGACAATAAAAGCAAGGGGTTAGTATTACGTGGACCAGACTGTACATTCAACTGTTGACATTCACTTGAGTGAATGTTAAATTATAATATACATAAATAGACCCAGTTTGACTATATTTTTGCTGAAATTGCTACGGAAGTCAATCCATCCGAAAAATATATCAAACATTATTTCATATTTGATAAGTCAAATATTTCGAGGAGTAGAGCTGGTTTTGCAGCAAAATCAAAATTGAATAATCTTTTAACTTCATTTACAATAATTAACTTCAGTTCGCAAGAGCTTCACAAGTTAAAAAATAAAATTAATAATTATTAATTTTATTTTTTAAGTAATTGGGCACTAAATTTTAGTGCCCAATTACTTATATATAAATTTTGCGTTGGTTAAATCTATTTCTCCTCAAGAATCTGGTAGCTTTATGTCTACGGTATTCTGGATACCCTGTACCATGTACATATATATTTAAATTCGTCAACGGGGTTTAATTTTACGAATATATGACTCTCAACACATGACACGTAGTGCGTTAATGTTTCTGATTAGTAAGTCACTTAAGATTAGCGGTACTCTATATTTGCACGTCGACCTTCAGAATGCCTTGTGGAAACATCTCATTAATACGAATTAAAAATGTCAAGATTTACGTGATTAGAAAATAAACATTGATAGCTGTAAATTGTAAAAACTTGGTCACTGACACTTGAATTAATAGTCGCTGAACATTCACCTTTCCTTAGTTATTGTATAAAATTTTAAATTTTTACAACAAATAAAATTTTAAGACTATCCCTATTTTGGAATTATGGATTTTGACACTTTAACCATAAATGCTATTGTTACATGTTTATGGGAAGGAGTATAGTTTGTACATGTATATATACACAATTTGGATGATTTAAAACATAGCAGGTGGAATAGTAACCTTGTAGTTATATTGGGTTGTATAGGTATACCTATATCCTAGCCACACCTATTTATATAAAAACTTCACTATAGTGTGGCTAGGATAGGTATATCTCTACAACCTATTATGACTATAAGGTTACCATTCCACTTGCTACGATTTAGTGTTTCAGTGCGGTTTTCTAGAAATCATATTAGTGATTTTTTTACGGAATATCTGATAACTGATGAAAATCTGATCATTAGTATTAATGCCCTCTAAAACGCACATATCCCTAGTTACCCAAAATTCTCAAATTGAAACTTCTATAGAGCATTCATTTTTCAAAATTAGCAAATTAATATTTTAATGTAAGGATGCAAAAGGCTTTTGAAATAGATGAAAACTTCATAAATAAAAAGTTTGTGAAATGAGATGAAATTTAGTTTTTATAATAATATAAGATGATTTTTATATAAGAATACATTATTAAAATGAAATGTTAGTGAAGCAGATTTTATTTTATTTTTAAAGATATCAAAATAAAGCATTATTTTTAACTCTAAATTGAATTTGAACTACCTATTTTAGTGGTTCTAATAAATTGTTTGTTATATTTTTCGTTATAACAATGCCTATTATGAGTTTTTATAATTTTTCACATTGGTTTTGATAGTATCTTTGATACAACAAAAATTCAGCAGTTTTATTTTTTTTTCTGCTAATCGTTGTATCATCTCATCTTGCATTTATTTATTTCAAAAGCCTTCAGCATGTTTAAACTAAAATAATAATTTTCCAAGAGTAGTTATTTGATTTGGGAATTTTATATAACTCGGCATATGCGGGTTTTAGAGGGCGTTGAATTTTCTACTGTGGTTCTCTAACATTTTTCGTAAAAAATCGGAAATATGATTTCTCGAAGAACTGCACCGAAATAAAAATATATAGTGGGCGTTGGAAAAAGCTGAAATTCAGGTTAGAGAAGTGTGTGTTTAACTGGTTGCCTATATTTGCAGCGTCGTGATGCAGGATGGTTTTATAATTTTACCAAATCAGAATATGTTCATATAGTAATACAGTTTAGATATTCAACCAAAAAAATAAAATCCAGATATATTGTTAATGGAATAGCAATTATTGATTATTCTTCTGAGAATTCAATAACATATAACATATCAGTTCAATAACATAAATGAGAGTTCAATAACATATCTAAGTACAAATATTATTTTCGACTAAAGTCCTATACTTGATAAAAGAATTAAAAATATAATAAAAACTAAAATATTTACCTTATAATTCAATAAAGAGATATATACAACACCACAGTACCTAGTTATTTACGGCATATTATTTTAAATGAAGTTATTATGAGCATCCTAGGTTACAGGTAGCAAGCAAAATTAAAACTTCATAGGATCATAAATTTAAATAATTTCATAAATATCTTCGTGTATGTTTCTGGCTGAATACCTATAAATAAATAGTATAAACAGGTTATTACAGGATAAACTAGTGATTTAGGTACCTATGAATTTGAACCATCTCTCACATTATCTAGTTTACAATCAGTGGGGTGAGTTATAGATACTTATATTTTAATATGATTTTATGGTAGCGAAGTAATTTTAGGATCTCGTATTTTATATAAATATAGCCTTTATTCTTGACTGAAGATAAACATCGCCAGACTAAAAATTTGAATTTCTCTCCGCCCTAAACTGGTGCGATTACTGTGAAGTTTTTTATGCTACACCATTGACCTCTTCCCAGAAATATTTCGACAATGATTTGGCGGTACTTTGACGTATCTAGAAAGCTTTTACGAATTAACTGCGTTTTTCTATTGCTTTCCAACGTTATATAACCGATTCACCTCCATTCATTTTAATTGCAAGATATGAATAATCAGTTTCGAATTGGAATCAAACCATTTCGAATTGCTGGCATGAAATTTAAACCAATCAATTTCGAGTTGGAATTGACTCAATCAGAATTTATCATTGATAAGTTCATTACACCAAAATTTATAGCATTAGAACTTTGAACAATTTTAACACCTACTGTGAATGTTGATAACCAGGTCAATTGAGTAATTAAATTTGAGTTTCACTTGTATTTCTGAAAGCGTAAAAAGTCAATCCATAAGCAGTACTGTCTATCATCCATCAGACCAGATGATTAATATACCTGGTCGTTCACTCTATGACCATCTCCCCTCTTCGAGAGTATTGTATTTTGCTACTTTACCAATTGAGAGAACCTTCCGAGAGTTGACCATCCTGCTGCACATACTGCAAGTTTCTGAAGATTCAAACTTATTCTGCAATAACTGTTACAGAATGAGTTTCTAAACTGGGCAATCTGGATAGCTACTACAAGCAGCTTGTTCCCAATGGTAGGGTAGCAAACTGCAGTGTCCGAAGTGTGGAAAATAGACAAATTTCTTATTGTTAGAGTTTGAAACGTTGGAATAGTTTTTTTCTATTGAATTTTTAATGTTTCCAGTCTGAAATTGTTTATACGCAAAATGACTGCCTGTGGTCTTCTGTTGTTTGTATTTGTATAGCTTTTCCCAACAATCTTGACTTTGCATATTTGCTGCTATATTCGTCTTGATCTCTACATTTACCGAATTGCATGCGTGTGTAGCTGTTCGCACGCTTTCCGTTATTTAAAAAATATTTAAATAATCAGTTTTGAATAAAAAGCTATGCAGCAAAAAAGACGTGGTTGGTGTATAACTTCACGTATTAAAAACAGAAATATTTATAGCATGCGGCTGAAAATGACGGCGAAGGTGATTATTATTATTCAGACTCCCAGGACAATCTTCGTAGACTCTTCAATTGACGATTCCAAAAATGAATGCGCCCTCTGCATGAAAATATTTGAACCTACTTAAAAGGTAACTTTTGGAGGCTTATTGCTGATATATTGATAAATAACACGTATTTGTTTTGTTTAACGTAATAATTTAGTGGTGCTTGTGATTTTTTTGGTATTACAAAGTTAAAATCGACGTGGTTAGTATTTGTACATCTTTGTTTTAACATTTTAAAATGGCATTCAAAAGAAATCAGCACAGCACAAACTGCCGTGTTTATAGGTGTCATTCCACAAAATGTGACAATAGAAGTGTATAGGATTGAAGATAGGTAGAAGTTTGGCTCTAGTATAAGAAACTGTTTCTCATTCATTTCTCCAAAAGGCATGTAACAATTTAATAACAGGGAAACACATTTATTTACACAACATAACCACTTTGTTGCAGTTTCTCTATACTTTTCTATTATTAGTCTTATAGAAGTAGAATATATTTTAATTTAAACATTATTTAACAAAAAACAAGCACTAATATGGTATCACCATACAGTTTATCACACTTATTTTAGTCCAAAATGTAAGTAAACAAAAACTAGGACACCTGTTTCAACCAAAAAAATTCATATAATTAGCAATGAAGCACTTATGGGACACGTTTACTGCTTTTACCACTCTTTTTATCATTTATTTTACCCTAACTAGCACATGAGTTACTATATTTATGGCAAATGAATGCTAAATTGTTTGATGATGTGATATGAAATGCAAAATTTTTACTCGTCTTCCTCCATATTTGTTTACAATTTGCAGCGCCCTCATCGGCAATTTGAATCGCCAATATTGTATCAGAAATTATAGTAACTCGATGCTACTTGATGCCGTTCTTATTTGATATCTCCATCTTGATTGGTGACAGAAATTAGTGAAGGATAATATAATAATTACGTCCGCGTTGTAAATGAATTTTATTTAATTCGAAAGAAAAATTCGTGTAATCTAAAGAGTATTGTAATCCCTTCTACCCAGCACTTTTTGTTTAATTTCAAAATTGCATTTACCGGTGCGTATTACATTACCCATTCCGGTCTCATAATAACCAATAACCAATTTTCATAAATCACATCCTGGCGGTTACCGCGTGCCGTAATTTAAATTTTATTAGAGTATATTTTCCGTATTAAAATGAATTATTCATGCGAAATTTGCCGGTGGATGAATGTAATCAAGTTGTTTGCGACGTTGCCAAGCGAATTTCATTTGGAGATTAGGGCGTCGCTTTCAATCCGGTAATTATAACCGGGCTCTTTTCATTTCACAACTATTAAAAGCCAGTCGCAATATTAATGAGTTATCGTTATCACACTTTGTTCGGGATTACATCCAGAAATACTTTGAAATATATCACTAGGTATAATGGTTTCCGCTGATAAACTTATTAGCTAACTAATGAAATAACAAAACGAAATAGTGCACATTAAATATTAATTAAGACTGTCACTAGAAACTTGTACTGAAAAAACGCAAGTTTTATTCCAATTTTTAATAAACTTTCCAATTATAAAATGTTAAATATTATGCTCGCTATATTTATTTTTTTAATATTATAACTATCAGCAATTAAGTGGTTTGTGTTATTTATTATAAAATACTTATTTCTAATTTTAATTACTTCGAAACATACCTACAAGCAAAAAAGGTACACAAATCGGTAAGATAAGAATCAAGTAATTTACTAATATACCGAGTGATTCACTTTAGAAGTACATATACCTATATGCCGCTTTAAAAAGGATAAGATAAAAAGCTTTATTGTCAAAATAAATCAGAACTTATACCTAGAGATGCGAGATGCACTTTCTTTCCGAGTACCTAGTCCGACAATAGTAATAATAAAATAATAATATACTTATCTACCCCTCACTGTAATCACAATACTCGAATGAATATTCGAATCCAGTACCTCTGGATTGAGCGATTGAGACACTAAACACTGAGCCACCGGCTCACTTTGGAACTGTTATTTATACCTTGGTTTTTATTCTGTTCATTCAGTACAGTTTTCCTTCCTATGTATGAACTTACAGTGAATCACCCTGTATACTAAACTCACGCATGTGTTATAATATAATATAATAACGCTAGATTTAAATTTTCTGTCAATACCTACTCTTTGTCGATACATTCCCGTAGAAAAGTCACCTACTGCCTTTGACTCTATTTTGAAGTTGGCTATAGAATATATTTATAAAATTAAGGAGCTTGTTTTCTTTTTAAATATTTTTAGACTTAGTGCAACGTCTGCTCCAATTATTGCAATTTTCAATCTCGACCTTCCTCCGATTGTTTATCACGATTTTTATCACATTTACAGTCTTTTAGCCTTCCTCTGATACTTATTCTGTCATTTCCCTGTACAACTTTGTCAAACGCAAATTATCAAAATGTTGTTATGCCTGTTCTGCATCAAAACGTGATGATGATTAATTTGACATATTTTTGTTTATATGAACACATTTTGTTGCATCACTTTTTGCTCAATTATCTTGTAAAACATTATATTTTTTCTGCCTACGACGTACCATACACATTTATAATAAACATTATTTCTTTTATATCAGAAAGAAGTTACTATCTATACACATGTTTCAGACTACTTCCGATCTCAAATAATGTATGATTATAACCTGATTAAACACAACTAATAAAAATGAAACCACAAATATGATGGTTTCCTTGTACCTCTCCATTGCATTGTAAGAAATTTTGTATATCTCTTATTTTAAATATATCTTGCCTTCATCATTACTCCCAGTATTTAAAATGAAAGTGGTTTAATTTATTACTACAATTTATATTTTTTATGAAATTTGATTATACAAATATTTTTGTTATCGCCTACTTTACCTTCTGTTTACTTTATCGCCTCCTTTATTTATGAAAGAATTAGGTATGCATATATAGTGTGCCATGCTCCTTTTTTCCCGTTAATTTTTTTAGACACATTTTTCAAATTTGCCACTGCGGAAGTACCTACTTATTAAAGATCACTTTTTGACATAAAAATGAGCTTTTTCCCGATTTCGGCTTCATGGGAATTAATACCAACTTTCAATTTTTCGTTCTGCAGGGCGAGTTCTATCAACTCGCCCTGTATATTATTATATTTTTGACATCTACTACTACATTTTCTGAATCCAGCGACATAGGTGACATTTCAACTGTCAAATTACTTTTTAGACTATCTTACTTTTGAATTTATAGTGCCTTGACCATCCCTGATTACTAATGGACCAGAGCAACCATACAAAAATTTAGTTGGCGTTAAAAATATTCAGTTTCTCCACTTACAAGTGATCAAAGTGGTGGTAGAGCAGAAACAATTTTTTTAAATACTACCATAATGGAACTAAGGTACTATTAAAAGTGTAATTATAATTAATAAGCAATCTACCCTTACGCTTGTTTTATCTGTGGGACCTACACAACTGAGATAATGAACTTTAAATTTAAAAGTAAGATTTCGTCCAGAAATTAATTTGTCAGCTGCAATGTTACTTACGATATATCGTTGTATTCAGAAAATGTTGTTGATTCCAAAAATATAATAATATACAGGGTGTTCCATATAAACAACGAGAGTTAAAATTTAAAGATAATTTTCATGTCAAAGAGTGATCTATAATAAGTATTTCCGACGTAGTAAATTTAAAAATGTTTCTAAAAAAAAAAAATAAAGGGAGTCTTATGTAAAATAAAAATAAAGTGCTATTAGTTTCAATCGAAAATTGTCGTCAGTCAATAATTTAGGTTTTTATTTATGTGGTAACTGATAAACTAATGTATCGTATTTTGTTACGTTTTTCTTGTTACGCAGTTGATCAATTGCTTCAAATCAAAATCATATTCTATTTTCATGATTCATTTATTATTATTATTATTATTATTATTATTATTATTATTATTATTATTATTATTAATATTATTATTATTATTATTATTATTATTATTATTATTATTATTATTATTATTATTATTATTATTATATTTCATGGTGCCAATCATATTACGCTATGCTTCTAAGATATCATCTAAATGACTTTTTAACACTACGGTAATCAAACAATATTTCATAACCTCAGAGAAAAAACAAGTGTTTCGAATTGGCAGTGGCAAGCATATTATTTTATAATGTAGTTTATTTAATTTTTTTATGTGCAACTGTTCACGATCGAATTAGTTTTTACATTAAATTTTTACACTTGCGAGTGAAGTAGGTATGTTTTATTGGCTTTCCTTAAGTTTTTTATATTGCTACGACGATTAAAACAATAATTTCATTAATTAAATGAGAAGCGTATTTTAAATTAGTTATATTTATCTGGGATTTATAAACATAATTGTCGAATTATGTCATTCGTCGCTCGTGTCACAATAATAAACAGATTTTCACTAATTATACAACGTTTACGAGACAGTTTATAAAGTAGTGAAATGTATATCACTACATATCATGATTAATGAATTTTATTCCTATGGTCTGATGATTTATTTGAAAGCTGGCAACTGTTGTATGGTCCCCTCCTCTGTCGCTTATAAACTACAGAAATTCTGCTCCACCTATTGAAATATAGTCGAACTCACAGAGTAGAAGTCGATAAGGTTCAGCCAGCAATATGCCGGTGCCTATGTCGTTGCAAGTTTCCGTTTGGAAATACCACGACTATACTATGATATGAAGACATACATACGTGCAATCTTATATATGTTGTATTAATAATAATTCTATCACTAAAATATATTATTAATTATTGTACTTATACTGCCTACTACTTATGTACAATTCATAGTTCAATTTCTATTCAATAATTTCCGTGCGACTTGCAATGCAATCGTGAAATAACGAGGTGTATCTCTGGTTGCCTATGGATCTGGCATAGATGGTGTAGATGTAGTCTTGCAAGAATAGAATAGTTGTATTAAAAAATTATTATTCTAGGGAGTAGGTATTCTGTAAATGATATTACTGTGAATTTTAATAGCAGTGCATTCAACTGTTTTTTGAGGCATAAATTGCAAAAATTAAAAAGCGTAGTCGCCAATCTCTCTGAAATTTAGTGTCCCAAAAATAAATCAATGAATATTTTGTGTATTCGTGTGTACACTCTTTGAGTGACGAAGTGTCCTTGGTTTCCCAACGGTACACCACGTTTATTCTAATTATAAGAATTTTTCTATAGTGTACCCGTTACATATGTGTACATATGGTACCCGTTTTTTTCTATTCTCAACTTGCTAGAAAATAAATATATTGTTAATATTCTAAATTATAAAAATGTATTTGATTGCCTTAATTGATTAACTTCAATGGGGTGCTACTTTTTCTTATTAGCTGGTTACTCTGAATGTTTATGTCTAGCGATAGTGGAAAATCTTAAATTATGAATTTTATTAATAATCCTTTTTTTTCTCCATGAACATTTTGATATCTATATTTAAGTTTTTCGGTCTCAACATTGTTTTTCATCACATGAAAACTAAATTGTGTGTTTAAAATAAAATTAGATAATGTGTGTGTATGCCTGTACCTACAGTTGATATTTTGCTGACCCATTTTTTTATATAAATACCTAATTTGTTGACTCAGTTCTATTTTTCTATATTTTATTCGTAAATATCACGATTAACATACCTATAGCCAGTTTCAGCTGAACATGTACTTCCTGTTTCATATAAAGTTGTTTTTATGATTGAACATGAGAAATATTACTTTCCCTAAAATTTGGAACATCTATCATTTGAAAAATATACAGTGCTTTCGAAAAGTAACGAATAAATTCATTATTTTAGAAATTGAGAAGTTTTCGAAAAAATCCCCTGACACGTCGATTTTGTTGTTAAAAAAGGCACTTTTTGACATACGACCCATATTTGTGACGTCATCGTTGTTCGAGATATGACGTCATCGACAATTTTTTTAAATAGCAACCCCCAATTTTGACCACGCCATTTGAAAGAGCTTATCATTCTACATACGCATCATGAAAAATTATGGTGTTACATAACAAAAATTTCAAGAAAATAATGTTTTAAGATCTTAAAATTTAATTTTCACAATACTGACAATGATAATGATTATGTAAAAAATCGACTAAATTAAATGTTCAAATTATGCACCTTTTAATAAATCCATATTTATTAAAAGCCACGAATCGTGGCTTCGTCTTGGCTACTGTCAGGCAGCCAACGGTGCACAACATTTAATTTAGTCGATTTTTTACATAATCATTATCATTGTCAGTATTGTGAAAATTAGATTTTAAGATCTTCAAACATTATTTTCTTGAAATTTTTGTTATGTAACACCATAATTTTTCATGATGCGTATGTAGACTGATACGCTCTTTCAAATGGCGTGGTCAAAATTGGGGGTTGCTGTTTAAAAAAATTGTCGATGACGTCATATCTCGAACAACGATGACGTCACAAATATGGGTCGTATGTCAAAAAGTGCCTTTTTTAAAAACAAAATCGACGTGTCAGGGGATTTTTTCGGAAACTTCTCAATTTCTAAAATAATGAATTTATTCGTTACTTTTCGAAAGCACTGTATGTACCTTCACCACAGATTTATAACGGATCCTTCACCAAGGTGCTTCAAAACAAATTTTCTATTTATATACAACTTTATATTAAAAAAATATATTGTTGCCTAATGAATTTATGCAAAAAATAGTTTACATTCGAATGCTGTTAAGAAAAGCAAACATTCAGAAGTAGTTCATAAGTTGAAAGTTTTCAAAATTTATGATATACCTAGCTACACCTGAATTAGTTTTATGTGTTGCATGATTCATATAAACTAATTTTAGTTACAAACACTTCATGAGAACGGTAATCCGCTCATATTTACATCCTGCCCCACTATTTTTGAAACTTAGTTTAAATGCTTGAAATAGAAATCCTGATCTAATATTAGAGTTTGTTAAATATCATATTTTAATTATGTCTTTTGAGTATACTAGAGAGTTATTGGCTGCCCCATAAACTTAAGCAGTATTTAGGTTTCTCTTGTTTTGACATCTAAGCAAGCGCATGCATATTTTTTAATAAGGGAACCTTTAATAGGGTGACTGCCTGACTTATGCAGGTTTAAGGTACGGTGTTGTCTCCCTTATTTGATGTTTTGGACGTAACCGTCAACAATCGTGAAAACGATAACGTTTAGAATATTGTTTATGTATTTTTAGAGTGACAAGGATAAATCCACAAAAGTATTAACAATAATATATATTATAATATACAGTGTGTCCAAGATAAAGATGGGATAGCATTGGGATCTTGGAAACGGTAAGAGCTACAAAGTTGGTTAAATTATGAAAAAGTTGACCAGTTTGAATACCTTTTACATGGACTTTGCAAAAATAAGTTATCTTTTTTTGATTTCGAAATATTTGGAAAAACATTTTTTTTGCGATATTTGTTTTTATTTATTTCTGGCGTTATTTTAACAGCTATCAAAAAATAAAAAATACTTTTCCTTTGTCACTTTTTGAGCTTAACAAGATGGCATCCATTAAGTTTTTGTCCGACGTTTCGTTTCCGAGAAACCATCATCAACTTCTTTTTTTTAAATATGGCCCTGTATTTATAAATAGAAATTTTGATACCATTTTTTATTCTCAATTCAATGATGCATCACAAGTAATGGTTTACTTATGTTTTTAAGTTGTTTTTGCCACCAATAAAAATTCAGGAGGAAAAGCCTCCTGAGTTTATAATAAATAAACAAGTAAAATAATTATTTATCTTAATTATTTATTAGCATGTTAATTACAAAAGATGTTCGAGCAAAAGACATTAGTTTTCTATGTAACATTTTAACATGTCGACTTTTCTTGAAAAAATAATTTCTATTCATTTTTAAGCAAATTATAAAACGATGTTTATTATTAACCGTATTGTAACTCTGCCAAATTGTCAACAATGACATTTTCACGGATGTTTTGCTTTCAAAGCCTGCTACTGTTGTGGTATAGGTGCATAGAAAAATCGTACTGTTTTTACTGTATATGTATATTCCTGCATCTAAAGTTATCTAAAAAAATTATCTTCAAGCATTCAGAGCCGCATTCTTTTATCTTAGGGGCTACATAAAAAAACTATGTGTACCAAGGTAATTTTCAAACAGAGGAAGAATTACGCGAATTGGTACTAGAAGCGTTTCAAACTATTACGCCAGATGGACTTAACAATGTTTTGGAAGCTACAGTTAAACGATGCTATGCTTAGAAAATAATGGTCTTTTGTTCGAACATCTTTTGTAATTAACATGCTAATAAATAATTAAGATAAATAATTATTTTACTTGTTTATTTGTTATAAACTCAGGAGGCTTTTCCTCGTTCATTTTTAATGGTGGAAAAAACAAGCTAAAAACGTAATTAAACCATTACCTGTGATGCACCATTGAATTGAGAATAAAAAATGGTATTTCTATTTAAAAATACAGGGCCGTATTTAAAAAAAGAAGTTGATGATGGTTTCTTGGAAACGAAACGTCGGACAAAAACTTGATGAATGCCATCTTGTTAAACTCAAAAAGTGACAATGGAAAAGTATTTTTTATTTTTTGATAGCTGTTTAAATAACGTCAGAAATACCTAAATAAAGACAAATATCGCAAAAAAAATGTTTTTCCAAATATTTCGAAATCAAAAAAAGATAACTTATTTTTGCAAAGTCCATGTAAAAGGTATTCAAACTGGTCAACCTTTTCATAATTTAACCAACTTTGTAGCTCTTACCGTTTCCAAGATCCCAATGCTATCCCATCTTTATCTTGGACACACTGTATATTCTTATTTCCTTCCCAAATATTCTGATAATCACTTGAATTTGGACAGAGACTTGTACATCTCTATACGTCTCTGATTTGGACAAATTTTAGACAAAGAGGAACGACAAAATAAGGTACGCTTTTTAGTTTATTCGAATAATTATTACAATTTTGCGAACAAGATGAGGTCAAGCAGTACCCATTCAAAATCTTATACTATAACTCTATTATCTTTATATTTAACTTTAAATTTTATTGTTCTGGTAGTCAACACAGTACTGAAAAAATACTTGTCTACAGAAAATTAAACAACCAGGTGTGCTAAAATATAATCACGTTTATTTTTTGTTAAACCAAAAAAATATATATTGCTGTTAGTATAGCATAAATACACTGTTATACGTTATAGGATGGGTCTGTATTTTCATTACCGAATAAGGAGTCATACAAAAAATTAATAATAAATGATACATATATTATTATATGACATAAATCTATTCATATAGGTACTGCATATGTATATGGTCTGGAATTCTGATATCCTGACTTCAAACAATGTCTGCAAATCAATATATTGGTTGTTTACTTGTATTTTCCAAAACTTACGTACTTTTTCTTCGTTTTAAAAATGATTATTATGTAAATCATTTTTGAAATATATAAGCCTCTCTGGAACTACATTTTTTAATTGCTGAAGAGATGTTAGATGATTTAAACAGGAAGGAAACTTATAACATTGAACATTTAACCATGCCTGGGGTTTGCTTTTCTTTTATTTGTAATAAGGCAGGTTTTGTTGCTGTTGGGTTCGATTTCATAGTGGTTCGAAATGCAAATTGCCTTCAAAAGCACTTTTAATAATCGTTTGACTCGGGTACAACGTATTCACGATCGTGTTCACGGGCCTTTGTCTCTTTACCGTATGCAAGTGTCGATAACATTTTATTTTAAACAAAATGTATCAGGCGCAATGTTCGATATCCGATACATTATGAGATTCGAAAACGTTTCGCCAACGCCTACTCCGGCGGAGCACTGT
The DNA here is from genome assembly GCA_963924545.1 of Pogonocherus hispidulus. Classification (NCBI taxonomy): domain Eukaryota; kingdom Metazoa; phylum Arthropoda; class Insecta; order Coleoptera; family Cerambycidae; genus Pogonocherus; species Pogonocherus hispidulus. The sequence continues at coordinate 40,130,171 of OZ004698.1, read as the reverse complement.
CATTGTTATTAACGCCAGTGGCGTGGCGTGGTGATAGGTATATTTTCTTGATTAATATCAACTAATTTAAAATATAATAAAGATTGATATAAACCGATCCTTTGAAACTATTAGCAACATATATCTACCTGTTTCGTGTCTTAAAACTCATAGAAAATACAATGACAATAATGGGTTATCGAAGTTTCTAATGATTGGTTCGAAATCTTAATAGACACTACGAAAGAACAATGACAATGAAACAGTGAAGCTTATTAAACATGTTTTTGTTGTCACTAAGGTATATAAGTTCCTATAATAATGGCTGGTGCTACTGATAATAGACATATTATGTAACAGCTTCATGTTTTGTTCAGTACAGTTCAAAATGAGAATTCCTTTAATGCATGTGCAACTAAATATTTAGTCTGATAAGAGTATTTTGACACTCGATAATCGACCCGATAAAAACAAAATGTTTAATTTGATTGTGCTGTAGTTTGTAAGGATGTTTCTTTATTTTTGAACTAGGTATTTTAATTATTTTTGCTTTGAATTGAATACTAAACGCGGTAGGATTACTGGTCCAAATCGGAGACAAATCTCGAGACAAATTATATAGTGGTAGTATAAAGAAAATTGGTAAAGTTTGTAAGATTTGTAAGTGGAGTAAATATGGCGTATTCTCATGGAATATCGGATATTATAATCTGGAAACAAGATTTTTTTAAATAGAAATACGGTTACAAGCTTTATTCGGTACATTAATTAGTTTGTGATATTTCAAAATATGTTTAAATTAATTACATATTCGACAGGGATGTTTCACTTACCTTTAATTTATAAATTCTATAGCCTCATCCACTACCGCCTTTTTTCTTTAATTTGCATTAATATGGTAGAAGCAATTATACAACTGATTGTAATTACTTTAATTTCGTGTTTACCAAACATTTTTTTAAATAATTCTTTGTTTTGTGGGTTCTCTTCCCGAAATCGATCTAGAGATTCTAGAGAATTCGCAGAAATAAAAATTATGTACGGAAAGAATTTTCAACTCTAAAGCGGCCTTAATTGTTTCAAAACTGTACAGGGTGACTTAGACAATTTGATAAACAGAAAAAACTGAGTGGTGAATCTCGGAAATATGCAAGTTGAATAAAAGAAAGCGTCTTGCCTCGTTTTTACTATCAATTTAGGGCTGAAACAAATATTGGCTTACTTGATTGATTCGTGATAGAGGTTTTTTAAATCTGACCAACTTCTATTGGGCCTCTTTTTCTCGTTGGTTATAGAACTTTCAAAACATGCGCATCTACCAAAATGATTCATGCTGTATATACTGGGTGTGTGATTACTGTGATTGCAGTTTAAGCAAATCGAAATCAAAAAAGTTTTAAATGAAATACTATAACATCAACTCTACATCACTATACGTTGTGGGACATAATTCGATTCCTTATATAAATGCTCCACTTAAAACCTCTCTGATTTCGATTTGCGTAAAAAATCTCTATGTACAAATCTATTTCTGAGTTATGTAAAAAACATGTATAGGTACTATAGTAGTAGCAACATGTTAATTTTACTATTAATTTGATTACTATAATAATAATTAACAAAGCAATATATTATTAGTAAAACTATTTAAATCTGATAGATATCTGTCATTCTTATTATTTTTTTGTAACATTTAGTTGATATATTCTACCCTCGAGTCTACCACAAACTTGTACAATTTCAGTATTTTATATAGCGATTAAGTTGTCGACTTTTATCAATTTATTTATTGTGCTTTCCCTTGTAAGAATCAACCCTTCTAGTACACCCCTGGCACCAAACGGCAGCCAATAGTCTGCACAAGGCATGCTATCGATTTGCGAGCGGTGCGGAATGATCCTTTCGCGCGCTTCAACCCCTTTCTATACGCGCCACCTCATCCTGCGACCCCCGAATAACGAGGGACGTTTTTAATTTTTAATACCTTTTATTTTAGATTCGATTATCGTTCCCCGCCACGCGCGCCCGCTCCCGTTTTTGACGTGCCATTCATTCCACGTGGACGGCGGATCGAATCAGAGGATATAGAGTGCGCTTATGGAAATATACTGATGATATTTTTTGATATTTATCTATTGCACCATTGGAATATCTTCTGTTTATTTGAGGATCTCGTTAGCGATAAGAGATACGGGATTTCTAGATTTTATAAAAGTTATATAACAATAAGAGACATTTGCAATTAATTATACTTAGACAGGGAAATATACACATGTACAGGGTCTTCACGAGAAAATGTTTGATCGGATTGTAAGTTTGTTAGATTTGAAGATATCGGAAATGTAAAAAGTTCTATATTGACTAATTTTTGACAAGAAATCAAATTTTTTATTATAAAAACTAAGACCATCACCTTCAGTACAGAGATATAATAGATATCGTTGTCTCTTAAATTAAATACCCTGTATATTCATAAATATTGAAAATCCGTTCCTTCACGAATATACTCATTTTTATATGTCTATCTTTGCAGTAGTAAGGGAAATACCGGATGCCTCATTATATTTAGACCTTTTTTGAACCTACATAACCTCTGAACTAGCTGAGATAATGAAATGCGGTTGATATAAAGTCTAATTTTGATAAGTTTCTTCCTGAGTATCCTCCTTTTTTTGCTCGCGACATGACGGATAGGGCAACTTTGTTATTTCAAATGGAACACCCTCTATATTTTACACAGTTGGAAAGCCCATTGTTTCCCCTTTCCGAAATGTCATATTTGTCATGGAAATTATACAAAGTTACAGTTTTATAAGCTTTTAAAGTGAATACCGCGTTTTAGGAAGGATCATTTTGTCCTTTCCAAATTTTCAATTGCATTATTATAGCCTGATTTTCATTATTTTGAGTTCTTTTTTTACGGTCGATGCAACCCGAAATTCAAAAGATTCTATACTATTTTCTAACTGAAATGTTTGTTCAAGGTTCTTTGTGAAACATAGTTCTAAATCTTCTTTGTGGTTTTGTAAGATTTAGTTTCAGCAAAAAAGATTACTCGCTTAGCTTTTTCACTTAAAGTAAGTATTTTTCTTAAAGTAACACAAGTGATGTTGTCTTTTATTTCCATAGTCTACTTTGTGAATTATTATTTTTTTCATTTTTCATTTCAATAAAACGCGATTTTCAATTTAAAAACTTATAAAGCCATCACTCTGTATAATGTCCATGACAAATATGGCATTTCCCGAAAAGGGAAATAATGGGCTTTCCAACTGTGAAAAAATATACCTACAGGGTGTTCCATTTGAAATAAGAAAGTTGCCCTATCCCCGAAAATACTTACATCATGTCACTTCGGGTTAAACCTGAAGTGAACAAAAAAAAGACGGATACTCAGGAAAAAACATATCAAAATTAGAAGAAGACTGGCAAAAACCGCATTTCATTATTTTAACTAGTTCACAAGTTATATAGAGGTTTTAAAAGAGTCAAAATATAATGGGGCACCCGATATTACCAAAAAAAGTGTGGTGTATGAGCGATGTGTTGGAGAAAGAGTAGCCTCTGTAGCCTAGCAACAGAGCCTATTCTCTTTCTATATAGCACATTAATCGTATAATACTTTTTTTTGTCATATCTCCCTTGCAAGTAAAAATACATATATAAAACCCTATGACTATTGGTGAAGGAACGGGTTTTTCAAATATGTCAAATATAGGGTATTTCTTTAAAAAAACAAAGTATGTAGATATCTATATCTCCGTAATCCGATGCTCTATTGGTTTTTCAATAAAGAAATAGAAGTCCTTGTAAAAAAGTAGTCAATAGCACTTTCTACTTTTCCGATAACTTCATAGGCAACGAAGTTACAATTTGATCTAATATTTTCCCGTGATGACCTTGTATTTCGTTGTAAAAGACATCATCATATAAACTACTGTGCCTCTCGCCTCTATTATATGTGTGTAGTATTACCAAATGATAGGTCTTATGTTGCAGTGTTCATCAGGACATCATTATTACTTAATAATAACGTCCTGCCAACACTGTACATAAAACAGCTTAAATAACACAACTTTTGTGGAATGTAGCCACTGTTCGATACTAAATAAAACTCAAAACTATCATATTATTTGAGATTCATTAAAGCATCATATATGAAATTCTAATTAGAGGACTGGAAAGGCTTATTTTTTACATCGATTTCCAGAAAAGTTGCATGTCTATATATTTCTGTTGAAATGTCAGAAATACCACTTCTGTTGAAATGTCTGTAGAAATGTAGAATTTTTTTGAAGTGGAATTAGGTACCTAATATTCATTTTATTTTCTTTTGGGATTACACCTTCTGTAAAATAATAAAGAACAGAAAACTAGAAGTATTCAAAATTAGTATCGAAACTAATATCAAGGCAAACATCTAAAGTTTGCCTCAAACAACCATTTTGACAGTTTTTTCACACAAACTTCTACTATTTTCAATTTACTATTTACTAAAGTGGAATATAATTTACATCTATAATTTTATGTCTATAATTGTCATTTACCTTTCGCGTTTCCCCAAAAATAAATATTAACCAATATAAGTGGTTCCTTCCAACATAAATTTTAGTACACACTATCTAAAGCAATACTTATATTATTATTGCTATTGCATACTGCCTTCTAGATTCTAGAATTTATGTAGTTCAATTTCTATTAAAATAAAATTGTACGCCCGACGGCCAAGAAGAGTCCTTGACATTCAATCAAGTATTCTTTTTATATATTTTTTTATATGAGAAAATACTACGTAGTTTTAAATAGCATTGCATTACTACTGTATTATTACCATTTCATAAGCGGCAAGTAGGTGTAAATATTAACATTCAAATGTCATGGCGATTTCGAAAACAATAAGACAAATTTTTATGACATTAAAATGGCGATTAAGAACAATAATACCTAATGAGCTACCTCAAAAAAGAATGTAACATTGAACTTTAATGTGATGTCATCGCTTATTATATTTCATTATTGTCTTTCTATATAGGTAATGTATGGATCATTGGAAAAATATAGAGTGAAGTATTTTCACTCCAATTAACGTAGCAGAAATTAAAATGAACACATAATTAAGAAAAGCTGAAATGCCCTTAAATATTCGTAGAGGTGTTCACAATAAAAGTTAGGTAACTTAAAGTAACATTACAAACAGTTGATTAAACTCCAATTTTGTAGATTTCTAATTTGCGTTGATTAATTAAAACAAGAAGGAAGACAGTTAAACTCATGTATTACAAGGGTTAAGTTAGAGGTTATTATATAATAAAAATACTTCAAAAGCTTCGTATACCTCGCTTCGTATGAAGGCAGAATTTCCTACAAAAGTAAAGGTGATGAAAAACACAGTAGTGCCCTCTTTTCGTCTTTGATACTATCCGTCTGACAATAAATGTCAAATTGAGAGACTGATAACGACCTGCTTTTCCGCAGGCGCCATTATAGCAGTGACCTCGATTGTCTTTGATGAAGACAATCATACTTATTTATTTGAATGACATGCTGAAATAGTATATTACATACTGAGGCGGAAAATGTTTCATTACTGTCGAGCGCTGCTTAGATAACCGAGGTGCGTAGCACCGAGGTCTATAGCGCGAGACAGGAATGAAACCTTCGGCCGAGGTATGTATACGATTTTTTCCACGGTCGGGAGTAGAAATCAGTTTCTATGACATCAAAATTGAAACAGAAGTAGTCGATTATTCCCAAGGGAGTATAATGCTCCCAAGGGAGTTTACATTATGGAGAACGTTTTTCATGCAAAAAAAGAGGTAACATTGAAATTATTTATTGACATTTAAATTAAATGTAACATTTGTACAATTTTCAAAATTAATATTAGAAGGAATATTACTTTCGCTTACATTTAAAGTTTTTGTGATTGCGCTAGTGGTGGTACCTACTAAAACGTGATTAGCAATTTTGGTCTTATTTTCAATGGAGTTCTCGACATAACCCTCAGCGACTGTCGTTGATTTCCAACCAGCATGACGCTTTATTGTCGTGATATCCACACCAGCATCTGCCAGTAATGTCGCTGAAGATCTTCGTAAGCAGTGACCAGTATAACATGCAGCATCAGGTAATTCTAAATACGAAGCTACTACACTAGGAATTTTTCCGATGGTATTCTTGCCAACTGGCTGCGAACTACATTTTCCTGCTTTGTAGTACAAAAAAAGGCGCTTATGCTTGACGTGGGGAGAACGAAGGGACAGGTATTTTCGATACAATTCAAGCATATTTCCCACATCGGTAACCACAAAGGTTCGTGGAATCTTTGTCTTAGTGTTTGGAATTTTTACAATCAAGGATGAGCCTACATCCTCAATATCATCTACAGTTAAATTGACTAGTTCCTCAGTTCGACAAGCTCGGGCAATCCCCAGAATTAATACAACCTATAAAAAATCAAAATACTAAATAATTGAAATACCTAACAACAAAAGTAATCTTACCTTAATCATTAAGAATTCTTTGTCATCTGCAGTTGATAGAAAACGGTCGATTTCACCCTTTGTCAATATTTTCGATTTTTTCGCTTGATATCCGTTACCGGTTCTTTTCAAAAATGCGATCAGTTTGGGGAATTTGCTTATATCTATGTTGTCGTAAATTATCAAGCATGACTTAACCATAGAATATTGCGCCCATAATGTGGAAGACTTGTAATTCTTTGCATTTTCACTGAAGTATGCTAACAAAACATTATCGCTGTATACTTGAATATTTTTCTCGGCGCACCACGTTTTGAACCGATTGTAAGCTATATCGTATAAAGATCTTGACTTCGTAGGTAACAAATTGCTTATTGCAATATTTGCAGCCTCCACAATCTCTTCCGACTCACAATTATTCATTGTGCACTAAACAAACTGTAAACTAAACCAAACTAACATCTTAATTTGACAATTCGTTTTGTTTGTTTATTTTGTAGTTATGACAATAACTCAACGACTACTAAATAAATGCTCTAATCCGAATACAATAATTCTGGTGCTACTTACTTCATAATAACAAAATATGTGTTTTTAAGTTAATGAGACCGTGGAAAAAATAGTATATACCATTCGGGAGAAATGCTATTTTGTCCTCGGTGCATTGTAGCCCTCTGGCTTCGCCCTCGGGCTTCAAATTGCACCTCTGCCAAAATAACGCATTTCTGTCCCTTATAGTATAATATACTATTATTCACAACCATCTCTAAAAAAACGGGAATATCTCCATTTATTCATTCATATTTTTTCATACTACTTTTCAATTTAGAAGACAGTGAAAATGCGTTTCTATGACGCTGACATTATTATTTAAATAAATTGTTGACTGTCACACTGACAGCAGTTGATTATTTTTTTTTTGTATTTGCTAAAAAACTAAAATCCAAAATTATTGTTATTGTAAACTGATTCTGTATAAATAAATATAAAATATAAGGGTCTTTCTGATGACTGATGCTTTGTCAAAATTAACGGCACTCAAAATACAAACATCACGTATCTTTCAGATGTTTTACTTTCCACCCTTGGGTAAGTTTCTCACCACAAGTAACATAATAGTACCTACTATATTCGGAAAATTCGGTTAAAGAAAATTCTTACTACCATTTTTTGTGCTGTTGTAGTACATTTTGCTTTTATATTTGTAAGTAAATACTCTATGATGTGATTATATAAATATGTTTACTGAGCCGATTTCGCTACAGCAGTAACATTGTTTCTTATGCATAAAAAGACTTTACTGCAGCACAAATATTTTATTTTGAAAGTTGACATTTCAACTACTGGAAAATAAAAATTCATAAATTTTATTTTATAGCATCACTTACCCACCATATGCCGACGCGGCCTCCGCCATTTGCCATTTATCTGTTTCTGTTTTGTTATCCGTTCAGTGAAAGTTATGTGAAAATGGTGAAAACGTAACATTGGTTGCATCTATTCCTAAAATTTTTTATATAAAATGTAGGATTTTTTGTGTAATATTAACATCTACTTATTATGTGATTTGATTTTTATTTGTGGTAAATTTACTGTTTTACATTTGTTGGTCATGATTTCATGAACTATAAGTAACCAGTTACGTTATATAAAATGTCGGAATAAGGTAAAATATTTTGCTTTACTGAGGTATAACGTAAAAATAGATACTGTATATAGCTACCACATTTTTTCTGCACATTAAAAGTTGCAATCGAGTTCGGTGAAGGCAATTACATTAGCTCCAAATATTCCGCTACTGCCGCTATAGCTAGAATTGTCGACAGACAACAACATGACATACCTACAAGCAAAAATTAGTTAAATGGAGTCGTGGATATTTTTGGTAGTAATAAAATACCAAACTTTTGATCAGTTTGGTTAGTTTACAGAACGTTAGTTTATGTACAGTTTATGTATGTTAGTTTACACTGGTTTATACACGTGTGGAATTCCATGGCTCAAATTTCCTCAATGCATATACCGGGTGGCTTAAAGTGGATGGCCGATACCTGTCTTCAACTGTTTTTGAAATATTCACAGGTAAATATTTATAAATGACATTTTGCAACTTTGACACCCTATAAAGTCTAAACGGTTTGAGATCAAGTAAAACGGTTGGCACATTCCTATCTTAACTTTTCATAAGCTATAGTTTGACACCCATTCCAGATGTAACCAGGATATTAAATTTAATTCAAAATTTTTAAATTCTGGCTAAATCTAAAATTAGTGTCAAACGATAGCTTATGAAAAATTAAGATAGGAGTGTGCAAACCGTTTTGCTCGAGGTTTTGATTTTACCGTTCAAACCGTTTAGATTTTACAGTGTGTCAAAGTTGCAAAATGTCAATATTCACCTGTCAATATTTCAAAAACAGTTGAAGATAGGTATAAGATATCCTACATAAAATGTATTTAGAATTTTATGTAGAATCCAGAAATGAAATAACATATAGGGTGTTCCATTTAAAATAAGCAAGATGTCGACTTCCGGTATAACCGGAAGGGTCACACCCTTGAAAATAGTTTGCTTTTATAGAACTGTTGAGGTTATGTCCATAGCCAAAATTTCAGAAAAATGCATATATTCATTCTCGAGATACGTCTAATAGGTCATCCACTTTAAACTACCCGGTATAATAATATGAAAACTAACACATTTAATGCTGTGTTCAGTATAACATAACATGCACCATAGACCTGACTTTTACGGATGCACCATTATAGACACTCAGGCCTGAACAGATGTACTACACTGATGAGTAGGTATGTTTTTTACTTGTCTTTTTGTGACTGGTCTATGGATTTAACCCTGAAATGGTCGTTACCATTTCACTCTATTATTTGACCTTTGCGGCATGGCAGTCTCAGTGAAAGGTTGATGGTATTTTACTTGTCCGTTTCGAAAATCCAGTCGCAGAGATTGGTAGCGCATTACTCCCGGAGACGAAATCGTCTGAACGTGATATAATAATAACGCGCTGAAAGTCGAGCAATAGTACAGCATGTCCCATTCATTTTTTGATGATTTTGAACCCTAGTAAATTTGCAGTTAAGACAGTTATATTAACACCTGACAGGCATTTGCCTTGTATTATACTGGAAAGTAACTGCGTATGACTTCAAAGATGGTTACTCTGAAATGATTCGAGACCTTAAACTGGCTCACGTATATGCATAATCGCAATACAAGAGTTTGTAGCATACGTAGTTATTTTATAGTTTAATGTTAGGTTTGTAATAAAAATACTAAGACTAAAAACATGCTAAAAACAATATAGTATGACTAAACTTGATTTTGGTAGTAGTCAGTCTTCAAACCTGTAACTCTTTTTTCACTTAATTTTACCGCCGCTGCTTACAGTTGCCATTTGATGGTTGAATGCGAATGCGTGAATTGAGTGAAGCTCGTAGCTGTAAAAATGATTCCTTGCTCATTCCAAAAGTGCTTAAATAGGCCTTCCGCGAATATCTTTCAAAACAAGTAGCGGTCATTTAATTACTCAGGTATATGTTTATATGATTTAACATTACTATCGTATTCTTTCTGAACAAATGCATATATTTTAGTGATATTTCTACTATTTTTTGTTAAATATGTTTCAGTTTGCAGACAAATTGCTTTGAAAATTCACTTAATAAGATGGCATTTATTACACTATCAAAAATTTTTAAATGCTGTGGGTATAGACCCGCAGATAGGTAGGTATCACCTACGTGATTTTTAATATAATAATTGATTATATTCTTATACAATCTTAGACTATTTTTAAAAATATTTATTTAAAATTGTTTATAAATATTTTTAGTGCCAATAAAAATTACATAGGTGATTCAGTTAATCAAGTAGCAATAACCAGGTAAGTTCCCGCGACAACATTCCTCACATATATACTACGTATATAGACACTAGTGTATATATTACACCATATGTGTTATGCACTCCTAACGCCAAACAACAGACAGCTGTTTCACCCTAGATGGAAGAAGTATGGCTAAATAATAGACCAGAATTTTAGTGTATAAGCCCTCTTGAAAACCACTTCAGTTGTTACTCTGAAATCTGTATAGCACTGATATGGATCCTAGTAGTTCGAAACAGCTGTCTTGATATTTAGAATCAATGACACTCATATGGTGACAGTGTATACCTGTCTGTGTTGTAACTAAAATAAATGGCTTTAAGTATACCTATATCTAAAACTACACTTGTTTTCATTAGCACACAATAGGCAATAAATGTAAGTTATTAATATCAAAGATAAATTAATGTTTATGGCATATAACGATTTACACAAATATACATTAACATACATAACTAAATTAAGTACCTACGTATTAAGTTTAATGGGCTTCCTCCTACGAGGCAGCAATGCCAAATATCCTTAAAAATATTTAGTTGGTCATTAATTTTATAGTTGTTAGGCTATTGCAGTGTTACATTATTACTTGTTCCTTGTCCTTTCAATTATTGGTAAGATAAGTCCCTCACCCAAATAAAATAAAACATATAGGTAATACAATTTTATATATTATACACATTTGGTTCAGAGATGTATTTATAGCATTCAAAGATCTAAAGTGGCCGGTGGACAATTTCGGTGCAAGTCAGGTCAATAGCTTGTTTTGCAAAGCCGTTACTTGGTTCATTCTTGCAAAATAATGAAATGTTATTTCTTTGAGCCCAAGTGTAACAAATACTTAAAATAGGAATTGTGTATGCCCATATGTCACAAGATTTTAAATATACCCGTATGACCGCTACAATAGCATAATGGGTTAGATTGGATCCTTCACACTGTCTGTTAAGGTCTGAATCTCCACCCGATTCCCAGGTCTGGCACTGGCTATTATAGGCTGCCACTGACCAGGTAGGGTGTTTTGCTGCATTTTTTCAGTTGTAATTAATTTGTAAACTTTAGGGTAGTTTTAGGTTTGGGGGTTGTCTAATGTATATGGTTTTTACAACTGTTTTATTATTTTTTTTAATAAATGCCGATTGTTTCATTTATTAGAAAAATCCACGCCAACCAACGAACCCAACGCCAAAAAAAATAATTTTCTAGATCAAATATTCCATTCTTGTTTTGAGTCAAGGAAAAACCGTGACATTTATATCTAGTTTTAATACAGTACTATACATATATTATCAATACATAAATTAACACCAGTTGCGCATTATTGGTTCACCTATTAACACTATCAACTATACATATATTATAACAAACTTGCTAGTTAAAAATTATAAAATTTAAAAAAGGTCTAGTACAGCGTATGCAAAATGTACGCTTAATTTATTGGCACCCGATTAGATATTTCTAGTTAGATTTCCCATTGGTTACCCCAGACCTTTACTATTAAAGTATGTGTAATTATTTAATTTAAATTATTAATTTATTTCTTCAATAAAAAACAAAAAAAAAATACTTTTTTCATTATTTTATTTTTAGAGGACTTGGACAAATCATTCTATGTATCGTCCGAGTTTTCGGACTTTTTCAAAGTTAATATCTAAAAATATTTGTTTTACACAAGTGTTAAATTAGGTTAGTGGCAGAATAAATATCCAAAAAAGTGTTTTCTTACTTACTATAAATTGCCTATTTTAATTTGTTGTATGGGAAAATTAAAATAGGTAACTTTCTCCTTACCTAAGGTTGCTGTCAAACTGAACTTAAGTTAGTAATTTATTTACAAAAACAATGAAATATGACAAATTTAATATGGAAACAAAAAAATGTGTGGCTCGAAAATGGTCTATTCGATGAAGGAAATCCAAAAAATATGACAGAAAATTAAACACATCTATTAATTTTTCTGAAAATCCAGTGGCATATCCGAGGTTTGAAATGGCAAGGTTTGCCCTCGTCTTGCCCTCGATCTTCCTCACTACTTGACACTTTTTTATGAAAATGTACCAAACTATTCTCTTAAATAAGCTATTAGTATCATTTTGTCAATCTATATCATACGGCTTCAGAGATAATTGGGCCTTTTGAACCTAAAATGACCCAAGGAATCACCCCGCAATGTATGACGTGGTGTCTAAGCTTTGGTTGCTCCAACCTCCGCTTCCACATTAGTCATTAAACTTTCAAGCTAATTCTGCTGATTAGAATGTTGAAAAACTAGCGGAGGCCAAAATTATGCTTGCCTTCCATATATGTATTAATTTATTACCAAGTCATCTTTGAATTGTTGAGCATTTGTATATAATTGCTTTGACTTTTAAAATCTGGGTACGTACTCGCACTTCAATAAGCCTTTTTTATGTAGAATACTCGTGGGTGTGTACAGTAATTACTTTCGGAAACTCGACTCACCTTTTGTATTGGTTACAATTATTTATATACCAATGCCATATATATACGCAGTATTAAGGATGTGCCCAACTCTTCATATTGTTTGCATCCTAGTTGTTAGTGATACCCTGTAATTACTAATCACTATAACTTTCAAAGTAAAAAGGAAATATGTTATTGGTGAAGTCTTTTAAAAACCTTAAAAATATTTGGTTATATATACCAGTTTCCATAAAAATATTTACAAAATGTAATGTCAGTCATCTATTTATGTGGCGGACCTTCATGGTTTATCTAAAAATCTTTTCGGAATGCAGCTGTGAAAAAATAAAAAACAGAAAACGATTATATTCAAAAGAAGAATGCAAGTTTTTAACAAAATTTTTAAGTTTGTCTCTGCCAGTTTTTATGGTAGCATATTTTGTCTTTCATTATTTAATTAACATTAACGTTTGAAGGAGATTCACGAAAACAACTACTCCACGGTCAATGTGCCCCGATTGTCATTGCATTACTTTGGCATCTCCATAGGAGTCCTCACATCATTCATCGAGACCAACTACCAGAACCAGACGCTGACCGGTTTCGCGCTTATTATGCGCTCATCAGATTGCCTTAGGTAGTGGACTCGATGAACGTGCATTGCGACGTGATTACCTAATGAGCATCGTGAATGTTAGTAGTAGTGAGAAACATACCGTAGTGCCCTCTTTGGGTCTTTACTACTATATCTGTCTGACAGTTATCGTCAAATTGACATATAGATAACGACCTGCTTTTCCGCACTCTGATGAGCGTAAAATAAGTGCGAAACCGGTCAGTGTCTGGTAGTTGGTCTCGATGAACAATGTGGCGACTCCTGTGGAGATACCAATGTAATGCAATACCAGTCGGGGCACATTGCCCGTGGAGTAGTTGTTTTCGGCATCTCCTTCAAATAAATAAGTAGGATTGTCTTCCTTAAAGACAATAGAGATCACTGCTGTAATGGCACCTGCGGAAAAGCAGGTCGTTATCTGTTAGTCAATTTGACAATAATTGTCAGACAGATAGTAGGAAAGACCCAAAGAGGGCACTACGGTGTGTTTCTCACCAATACTAACATTAACGTATTGTAATTTTAGGTTATTATTTTCTAAACATAAGTAGATGTACTGCATTTTTCGTGTAAATAATACATTTACAAAATTTTATTGATTGTAAAAAGTACTTGGGGAGTTTGGACAAAATTGTACCAATAAGATGCCTTATATTTAACAACATGTTGATAACTGTTGATATTTTGTGTTTCAAGGAAAATCAAACATGTTAAATAAAGTTTACTCATTATTAAATAACAAAATCAGAAACAGCATTTCTAACAAAGCCATTTATTGGTTAGTACAGTGTGCTCCATTTTCGATGTCTTGATGGGGTCTCCTAGTCAATACCACAAATATAAAGAGGCCGTTTTCGCTAACCGTTTTTTTTCGCCGTTTTTTTTTTTTTTAGAAGAATAAAATAATGTAATCAAAATTTTGTAATCATAATGAGTTATGACTGAAATTGAGTTTCAATTTGACAAAATTGACTTTTGACAATTGTTTCAGTTTCATTCTTTATTCCTCTTTTTTGAACACCCTGTGCTAATAATTATCAAAGCGTTCTACGAGGTCTGCTAAACAACCCAAACTAGTTAATAATAAAGGCACCGGTACAGTCCAAATTGCTAATTGTTTTTCGGTCTGCAAACCTCGCTTCTTACATAAAATTTTACATAGCTATGTCAAAAATGGTTAGACCTGTATAGGTACAGGACAGGTACAGGACATTATATCTACCTGAAATATGTTTACAATTTCACGTGGAATTTAAAAATGAAGTAATATATAATGTCCTACTTAAAATAAGTTGCAATATAGTTCTATTAATTTATTTATTGCAATTTAAAGTATATTAACATATACTTCTAACTCCGGTGTATCCGGAAATGCCACCATCTTGAAAACATTTTAGCCGAATGGCTCCTATCAACATTGGTAGGTATCCTGCTAAATTTTCAGATTTTCCTAATTATAATTTTTCCATAGTCGATTGAAGGAGTTCCCCCAGTGGAACGCATCCTGTCCTGTATTATAGATTTATTAGCATCGTAAAATTGTGATTTGAATAATTTTTATCACGTAGGTATAAGTACATATGCAACACAATTAAGGACATACCTAAGTCCTTAAAAATAATAACTTGTGTCTTTCTAATCGCTTTTGTTACTTATGAAGTAGGTATACACGACGGGAAAAACAATTTATTAATAACGTGACGACCATGAAACTGAATGACTATAATTTGAGGTCTCGTTGAAGGAGTGCTTAGGTGCTTGATTTTAGTTAAATTATTATAATTATTTCTAATTAATGTAATTGTGATACATTGTTGCAGCGCCGCGTTGTAAAGGAATGGCATAATGACTTACAGTGTTTTCACCGAACATAAATTGAAAAACATGCAACTAGTCCTATCAAAAAATATTTCGAAGTGTTTTGCAAACAAGAAAAGTATAAGCTAAGGGTACAATTTTCAGTACATAACTTGGTTAAAATAGTAGATATTTTTTAACAAGGGATTTTTAAATAATTTATTATATTTATAAATAAATGTTTAATTTATGTCAAATTAAGAAACCATTTATTAACTACTAGGTATAGTTGATATATTCAATCATTTGTTTCATTACATGTGATATACTGGCTTTTTTGGGACGAACCTGACATTATTTTGTGTCTCCTATTCCCAAATTTGTTAATGAATTTTAAAGCTACGTAACAAATGCAATTATGTATCTAATTTATTTAACGCCATTGTATGTTGTTTACAATTGTAAAAAACTTAGCAACCAAGTAATTACTTGGTTGCTAAGTTATACCAGTACTTAAGTATGCCTAAAATGTTTTTTCTTGTTTCAGGATATCAACAAAACTCATCCTTGTGAATATTTGGTGAGTAAATATTACCTTGATTAATCATGAGATTTAATCAAATAGTTTATGTATACAAAAAATCTTTCCAATTAAAATTATAATTACAGTCTTTCTCAAAACGATTATGAGAAGAAGATTATTTATAATTTGTAGGACTGTCTGCATTTATTCTTTGTTAATTGACATTTTGTAAGTATTACTGAAAAGAAAAGGTACTCACATATTTTGAACCCAAACAAATTATCATGTCAAACTTTAAATTGTGAAAAATTAATATAATAACAGATTGCATATTGAAAAATATATGAATTTAAATGCTAAAAATAGAAGTATCAGCGGATAGACATGCTATAGATGTCATGTGCCAGATCATTTATTGTGCTATATTGCGTCTTCTTGCCTCGTTTTTGAATGAATAAATAACTATTGATCAATATACATATAAAGAGTAATGGAAGATCGGTTTACATGTAATATGTGTTCCACTTTTGGATACCGTCAACACTGAAAGAAATATTATTTCGCATTGTGTGTCACATTTACGGGATTTATGAATTGTCATTCCTAAATAGACCTTTTGACAAACTATTTTTTATTCCTATATACTCATTTTGACAACATTTTAAATATATTTGTTATTTTTCACTTCACAACATAGAATTTTAAATAAAATTTTATTATCTATAGGTAGGACGTCACAGCTACTCTAGCGCCACCCTTGCCTACAGGAAAAACTAAGCATTTTGGCGTGTTATTTAAATTTGATATTGTATTTGTATTTACTTAATGGGTAAGTTCACGCGACAACTACTTGCTTCTTGCGTTGCATGTTCCCTGATTAGGTATTATTGTTTTAATGGTTATTAATGTAATAAAAATAAAAGAATGAGAAAAAACAAGAGCAAATAAAGGTTGTAAAGAGAACTTTAAATTAGACTAAACTATATATTTTATCTATAATTTTTTTTTACAAATGCATCTCTTCAATATGAAAATATTTCCAATACCTCTTTTAAAATTAAATAATGTAATTTTAATGTAGTTCATAAGGTACGTTTCAGTCAGATTGATAAATCATTTAATTTTTCACAACTGCCCAGAAATTTTCTTTTCTACCACTTCAATCGTTATTTTGCATCCTAAAAAATGTTTACAGAAATTAACAACACAACAAAAATAATCAAAAAATAATATTACCTCGTCTGTAAGTGCTATCGATTATCCCATAGAGATAATAAAATAAATGTTATTTTGTTGACTCTGATTTATCTCGCCTCTGTTTTCAATAACTTATATATTCGAGATTATATTATTTTTAGATTTTTCTTGGGAAAAACGTCAATTGATCCAGATTTTAGGTTACTAGATAGGGTAATCTATCATGTGTCTTAACTATATGTAGCCCTTTGCTCTTGCTTTTTCTCGTTTTTTTTTTTTCATTTTTATTACATTAATAACCATTAAAGCGATAATAATTAGGGGACGTGCAAAGCAAGGAAGCAAATAGTTGTCTCGTGAACTTCCCTTTTATAAGTAAATACAAATAACCCGCCAAAATGCTTAGTTTTTCCTATAGCCAAGGATGGCGCTAGAGTTGCTGTGACGTCATAATTTCTAATTATTTCCCAAGCAATTAAACACACTCTATTTTATTTTCTCTATAATACTAATTTATATAACATGATTGAAATTTTGGTTGCGGCCATATTGTGTCCCGTGTTGTCAATTGAAAATACTTACGGCCATAGTTTATTACTTTATTACTACGGCCGAAAGTAGAAATCAACAAACATTGTTTTAAATAAAGAATTGTAACTGCATGTATTTTACGTAAATAAATCTCTCTTGTTCTCAATAGCTGATGCATATGGGCTTAAGAATGAGGGGCGGCACATAGGTATCTCCCAAAACAGTATCATATAAAGATGATATCATATAAAGATGATATCCGTTCGTTGCTATAAATATTCACGCATCCATTTCCGAGAAATTTAATTTGGTTTATCCCATTGTCAATCACACCACTCAAAAGGCTGAATTAATACTTATCTGTTATGATTGTGATTAGGCATAGCTAGGGTAAACTCAGCGGGAACATCAACGTGTGCCGCGCATTAGCGCCCAAAAACAACCTTGTGTTGGTGAATCCTAACCACCATTGCAAAAGTGCAAAAATGAGGGAAACATGACCTCATTAGTTAGGGGGACACTCATTTACACATACGTCTCACATTAACATGGTAAATAAACTGCCCTCCCGGTTTATACATACATAGATGCAGATTATGTTGCGAACTTGCATCTCTCCATACAAGTCATAATTTATTTTAATAAACCGTTGGACCCACACGTAGAAATAAACCTGACACCTCTGAGTTTATAAACGAATATATTATAGCTCTGAACTAGCGACTCGATTAGATGTACTATTTGAGGATTTAAAGAAATATCGTGTCTTCGAAAAATACATTATGGGATTTTTAAAATAATGGCGGATGCGACGGTGATTTAAACTTGTATGACACTTCAATAAATATTGCCGCCTGAATCTACATTTTTACTTATACATGAGTGTATATCCTTTCCCTGAAAGTATACTTATAAACGTATATAAGAACCTATACAAATCTACCCCTCTATCGATAATAAAATAAAAATAATATAATATTTCGTTTACCTATTAGGAATTTCTGTGTATTATTTTTATATTAGTTTGAATTAAAGGTTGTCATAGAAATAAATAATATAAGTAATAACAAGCAAGTTTTGTCATTACTTTAAATAGTATAGGGAATAATATAGAAATGTATATAAAAAAACCATTAGGTAAGTATAATTTAATTCTAAAATATGTACGATTTTACACATTACAAGAATTGAATATACTTTAACATAATCGTGAATATTTGTAAATCGAAACTATTACCTAAGTTTCGATATATATATATATTAGTGCCGCGTATAAACTCAAAAAATTTTGATAATCTTCGTTACGAGGCAGGTCTCTTCATTTTGGGGGCAATTACATTTTATGCGAGGTATAGTTCCGGTCCGGTTGTTATTTAATTTCTTTATTATAAAACACATTTCTATGAATTTACATTATTTTTCTGTCCATTTCATTATTTCTGTTCTTTCTATTGTAAAATATGGAAGTGGAAAATTACCCGAATTTTTATTTTTTATAATTATTAGTAACGGTATTAAATCATTGCAGCATACAAATTGTATTTCAATAGATAAGACATATATTTTATATATAGGTATATTAGTTTATCCATTATTAATTATTTCAAAACAGAAGTACCTGTATATTGCTTAAGTTAAAAAAGATGTAGCTAAAGTTGCTTTTAAATACGTTCGGTACTATATTGAGACAATTAGAGATAATAATTAGAGACAAAAATAACTACAACTTAGTAAATATTAATGTATTTTAAAAAATATTTGGAAAAATATAATATCTAAAAATAATTCTTGTATTATGAACACATTGTTGTCAAAATAATGACACTGAAAGTCAGTGAAAAGACACTGAGGAAAATGATTGGTTTTTTTGGTGCTTTTTTGGCGCAACCATTGCAGACCCCTGAATGACTTGTACCTACTAGTCTCATGTAGCCAATTATTGCATTCCAACACTGAATCCAATCAGCTTTGGACTTGCTAGTGTAATAATATTCACAACACTGAATGCAAAAATCATCACTATAATCAGATTCGTCATCAGTAGAAGTCAAAGTCAGTTCACTTTCCGAACTGAAAGAACTTGGAATTATTTTAGAATTTTTTGGAAACGTTCTCATTCATTTTTCTCTTAACTGGCATACTCTTTTCTTTTTCTCTTCTTGAGAAGTGCTATTTCGATCACAAAAAATTCGTCTCTTGATACGATTTTCAGGGGAGGTCAATTCTAGAGCGTGTTGCTTCCTTTTCGTCGACATTCCATGACGGACTATCGGTATGCTATTAACTTCTCTTAAATACTTTGAAGGCGCTCTTCTTCATCTGAAGTTTCGGAGTGCACTGCTGATGGATCAGGTGTTTGGGAGGGCAATGCTGATGGACTGGGTGCTTCAGATGTAACATTTTGCGTAGGCATAGACTTTCACTTGTACGTCTTTCCCATTTCCTATAAAAAAGAATCAAATATAAATTAATTAATAGGGCATTTTACACCTTCAGTAGTGGGACGTATTTCTAAAGTTAGGGTGAAATACGCCCCACTTGTCTAATAAATTGCAATGAACCATTAAAGGAATACAGATATCACTGTTTTTAGGTTAGGAAACATACTTTCTCGTACTTTCATGGGCTTTGATTTCAAACTAGGTACACCAAACAAATTATTATTTTTTGCAGTAATTACACAAGAAAACAGGACAGGTTTTATATGCGCCCCGTCTCTGCGAAAAACGGCATCTACTGATGGTGTCTAAAGTAACGTGGTGTCTCGTATCTTTGCTAGCCACACTGGGGCATATTCTCTTTTGCGGCATGTGTCCTTTACTCTATATAGATACTGTGTACTAGGCCTAGGTAAGTCCTAGTACACAGGACCTTGAAATTTATTACTGGTTTTATATTTGCAATAATTTTTAACAGCTAACGACAAGCTTTATCCAGATCTAGAAACAATATAGGTACAGATGATATCATTTATAATAAACATAAAATCTCATATCCGGTTTAAGCGGAAGTTAAACCATATTCCGCATGAGCTACAATACATTTTCATTTAAATTACATCATCGGTACTCAATATATGAAACATGATCCATACTTTTGCTTATCCCTGTATAGAATATATGCATTAAAATGGCTGTCTGTTTAAGCCTCATGCACTAAATTTACCTTTTCTTTTTGTTTCGTTGCAAATGTATACAAGAATAGAAATAACTAGTATATTTCCCACTTATCAGCGGTCGGTTATCGTTGCTGGAAATTTTTATTTAACCTGGAAACCGCGATTAAACACGAATACGTATTGCACACGAAAATAAATAAAATGTACACGGGTAGCTTAACGATAAACCTGCAGTGGCATACATATATTTCACATGTAGTAATAGTGTAATATTTAATAAAGTTAAAATACGGGTGCGCCCGGTGGTTACACATTTTTTTCGACTGGCAATTTATTTTTTGAGTACATAACGTTACAATTATTACTGGTTAACATGGTCTGTAATTATTGGATTACCTGACCTCGAACTGGTTCGTTGACTTAAAAAAAAAATCAGCAACAAGAATCTCAAAGAATGGTAGGAACGTCGATTATTGATACATAAGCAAATAAAACAAAATTTTAATTATATAGAATGTTTAATAGCCACATGTCTATCATAATTTGTCTTTTAGGATCACGTCAATACAAAATTTATTTGGCACTTTATATACAGGATGTCTCAGTTGTAAAATGAAAACATTCTGGAAAAACTTATAAACTTATTTGTTGTTGTGTTGAAGTTGAAAAATTATTTTTTATTTATATCTCCGACAGTAATAACCCAATCGTTTTCAAATTTTATTTGGTAGATGCTACTATGAATCTTTACTTCCACAAAAAATTTTAGCTCGAGGGGAATAGTCAGTGGCGTACAATCTGCACTCTTGGGACACCTTTTCTAAAAAATATATGTTACGCCACTGACTAACGTTTTAAATAATACGATATTTGGATATCCCACTCATTTGTCTACAAAAAAGTTAACTTTTCACAAATCCCGCAGTTTTCTCACAAAACACCGTTACGGAGTAAATCGATATTTTATGAAACCATGCCATGCCCTTTTCTAACATAATGATACCTATATCTGCATTAGGTATAATTTTATTTGCATTAAGTATTATTCTAAATTTATAAGTAAAATTTCCCTCGAAATTTTCTTCGCATTAAAAACTGCATTCGTTGACCATCAAACATGTCCAATAGGCAAATAGAAGATACACACTTATTGCTTAAATAACTGAGACGAACAACCCTGCTCTGACTCCGTGACATTTTTTGAAACTGTTATGATACAATTATGAAACTATTTTGTTTTATTGATGTGACTCCATGCAGAATTTCTTTTATAATGGCTTCTTAAGAATCACACTCTTATATCAGACAATTTTATAGTGCTGAGAATGAAGTTTTTTTAATTTTAAGCCTGAGGAAATATTTATATAATATTTTTGTAATGATGAGAGCTTTACAAAATCAACGGCGAT
Source organism: Pogonocherus hispidulus (assembly GCA_963924545.1). Classification (NCBI taxonomy): domain Eukaryota; kingdom Metazoa; phylum Arthropoda; class Insecta; order Coleoptera; family Cerambycidae; genus Pogonocherus; species Pogonocherus hispidulus. The sequence goes on along the minus strand of OZ004698.1, from coordinate 40,108,193 downwards.
AAAATAATTTTATTAGATGGTACCAATTTTCCATTTATAGCTGCTGTTAAGACGTTTTAAGAGTGTTTCTAAGAGTAACGTTATTTTATAAAATTTGTTTCGGAAATATTTCTTAGCAGTTTCTATAAAATACGAAATTGCACGCTAGTTGAGCTAGGTATATATGTTTTTACTTTTTATATACTTTGTGTTAAGTTGATAGATATCTACTATACCTATTGTGTTTCTCTTTATCTTTAAAATGTAGCCGTTCCCGTTTTTTATTACAAAATCTATAGACTGATCATTCAAAGTATTTATTTGATGTTCTTTAAGAGACGCGTTTAAAGATACCTAGTCTGGTCACATTAATATTACCTAATGCATTTTGTACAACAATAAAAATTACCATAAATACCTACTATATAAAACATTACTTATCTGATTGAAAATATATTTGAGGCAGATTTATAGGTAATGCATGATTTTTAGCTAGATTGGTGCTCTATTTGCCGGAGCATACTATTTCAGTATCAGATTAAGAGATGCCATAAAATGAGTATTTCTAAATTCCATGTATATGTAAGAGTAATTTAACCTAGAACTTTTCGAATTTCCACATGTCTGTAAGTTTCCCTCGAGCCGACAATATTGATATTTAAGGTGTCCTCACCTTTTTGCTTTTATTTGCGCAATGGCGCGCTATTGCAGAGAGGTGCGGCTCTCAATAACAGCGAACATATGGCTAATATATATTTTATTGGACATAAAGGTTAATTAAATTTGATTTAATGATTTAATGGAAGTTTATTTGTTTTGAGAAATTGCGTATTTTACTCCTATATAAAAATATGGTATTTATTACGTAGTTACTGCACAGTAAAATATTTTCAGTGAAATTTAACGTAAAATTAACACAACGTTGTTTCAACAGGTCCTCGCTGATTTTCATAAAAATGTAACACATTCTACTCTTAAAGTAGTTGAAAGCTTAAGAGTCCATTCACTGGTCCGAAATAATCCCAAAATCGGCGTTCGTCTCGTGTCTAATTATAAAAAAACTATAAAAGATAGCGACTTTTAGTAAAAAAGTATTGAAAGATAAGACTTTAATCTAAATCCCTATAGTAGTAATTTTTTTTAATTCTTTTTATTTTTAAAATTCCAGGCAAACAATCTTGTACTAAAATAGCGTATTTTCAAAAATTATTTTATCTAAAATACATGTATTAAACAAAAATTTGCTACTATAGGTATAACATTAAAAAGAAATGTTGTTGCAATTGTAAGACAAATCCGGTACCGTTGCAATAAGGGCTAACTTTGTTTCCATGTGCCTTTTTACTTCGGCTTTACGTGCACCTCCGAAATCTAAATAATTCGGTAGTGGAAATATGTAAAGCTTCACCCGTCGGCTACCTAACCTCTCAACCCGACCCCGAATTCATGTCTGTCAAGTCTACAGTGAATGAACCCTTAAACATTGAATACTCGTATTTACACAATAGAGTGAATTATAAAATTAATATTATGTTAAACACTTAGTTGTTTTTATTTAATAATTCACTAACTTTTACCTGCGTATTTGCCGGTTCTCTTTCATTAACTGATTAGTTTTAGATTCATCTTACTCCGTAATGAGTAATGTGTAACACAAAGTTGTTTTTCGCATGCAGTAGGTATTCAATAAAATTCAATTAAATTTTGAGTAATATTTTCAACATCTATCTATATACTGACAAAATACGCCCCAGATCCTAAGCTTATTACACTATCAATCGAAATTTTAAGTTTACATTTTGTAAAGATAAAACTTTTGTATGGAAAAGATTTTGTAAAGTCTAATAAAAAAAGAATAATAGTAGGTATATTAGGTTACTGGGAGTAGAAGGCGAACATTATTTGTTGAGCCCAGAAGCTTAGACTTATGTTCTGAAACGTCACTTTATGTTGTATCGTTGGAAAATGACGTAGATCCCAAAAATATAATAATAGACAAGGTGTTCCATATAAAAATCGAGAGTTGGTATTCCGGTGAGGCCGGAAGCGGGAAATAGGTAATTTTTATGTCAAATAGTGACTTTTAATAGGTACTTCCGCCAGGCCAAATTTGAAAAAATTAGGAAAATAAGAGGGAGAGAGGGGTATACCATAGAGCTGAGTCTCTCGTTCATTTTCAGAGTATCGGCACGTAGGGCACAGCTCATTCAAATGAGTCGCTCAGAGCGAGTCGTTCATTTGAGCGACGTGGATGGCACTGTCACTGTTGAACTCGATCATAAGTTTGGTACATCATCCTTGAATGGCGTACACCATGCCGCTTTTCGAAGCTGCATGGTGTACGCCATTCAAGGATGATGTATGGTATGTTGTACACAAGAGGATAGCCAAGTTTTAACTTTGTAATTTTCAAACTTTTGATGTTTAGTTTTTATTAGAATTCTTAGTTTCAGTTATATTAAAGCGAATATATAAATGTGAGTCAACATTTAAGTAGTTATTTTTACTTTTACATTATTTGTATTGACTCATTTATTGCAAAATTATTGTTCAATAAACCATGCATAAGAACACGCACAATCAAACATCGCAAGTGTATTGTGATTGTGTAAAAAGCTCATGTTTGTACGCTGTGTAAATGGCGGAATGAACGCTGAGCTCTTTCGTTGCGAGTCGATCGCTCACGACACAATGATATGTGCCGCACATTCGTGCGAGTTGTTCATGAGCGACCCAGTTCCAGTATACCAGGAATCTGTGTCACACTATATAATATAATATCCAAAATTCCTGAAAATATCCATTAAGATCTGAGTTCTGCACTTATCTCGGGAGACGGTGTTCCAAGCAGAAATGTTTGCAATATGGCGTGTTTGGCAGAAAGTTTGAGAAGGTTATACTCGAAAACTCATCTACATATTCTCAAGGCTTTAAACTCAAATAAGATTATTTATTTTCAGGGGTAAATACCTCGGGTATTTACCCAAAATTGGGTATATTGCGGGTATTTAAAAAAAATAAGTGAAAAAATAGTTTAATGAATAGTTAGTATACAGTATACCACATACCGCATACGCATCATATCATACGGTATGATTATGATGCATATGCGGTGTTACTATTATATTATGTTAAATTCACGGATATATTATTATTCATCTGAATCTGGTTCTGATTCAGAGGAAACATGGGCCATAGGAATATCTACTTCGCTGTCTGATCCACTTTCAGAACCAGAACTTAAAATAATTTTCTTTTCACCCTTTGATTTTGCCAGTTATTGGATTTAGATGTAGATGGTAATGAAACATCTTCTATCTCTATTACTTTATCTTAAACTTCAGGCAGCGCTACATTCTCCTCACATTTTGTTTAACTTCCAATTGTGAGATAGATAGCTAATTTTTGCAGCTCTTTCAGTAGTTACTCTATTTTAATGAAATAAAACCAATATTTTAATACGAAATAAAAATAAAAGTATATTAGACAGGCACTTGCAAAAACACTACAAAGTGAGGTTATGATATGACGGCTTACGGTTGACATTTCTCATATACTAAGAATTCTTTAGATAGCCAACTTCCGTGGTAAAATTTCAGTAGATAGTAGCTCCCTCTACTGTCCACTTGATTTCCTAGCAATTTTACGCTAATTTGCTTATTTATTATAAAATACCCAATATTTGGGTAGGTAAATATAGTTTGGGTAAGTACCTAGGTAAATACCCAAATTTTATTTACCTACCCATTGGGTAAATACCCCAACTACATCACTATTGGTGACTGGCTCACCTCCAATTTGTAACCTCCTGGTTATTAACTCGTGGTCATAACTCATAACTCATAACTCCTGGTTATAATTCGTAACTCAACCTCATAACTCTCATGTTAGTTATAACTCATAGTTATTATCTCAGGCTTTATTAGCTCATAACTCCTGGTTAATAACTCTTGGTTATTAACACCTGGTTATTAACTCCTAGTTACTTCGTTCGCCTCCAATTGTTTATTGGACTAGCAAATGCCAATACAGTAAAAGCTGCCAGAACGACTCTGGTAAAGTCGGTGGAATTTTCGTTCCAAGTCACGGGAAAATGCATCCAATTACACAGAAAGTGATAAGAATTTTTACTCACTATTAGAAATTATTGTCCTTAAAAATATCCGAAAATACCTTTCTCTGGGCTGTTTAAAATCTGGAAATCTGGTGAAATCTTTAAAAATTCCATGTCTCTTTTTTTATGTGTTTTTAGTGCATGATTTTGTTATATGTATTATTGTATTCCTACCGGTACCTATTTATTTTCAGTTAGTTGTAGTTTAACCTCAAATTTAACGTACTTTTAAGATTTTAAAACTGAATTTTTATAATGTCTGTAACTTATTTGTGGTGTATTTTGACGATTCATAGTTGGTTTCTTTTGGGATTACACCACCTGTAAAATAACAAAAAGCAGAAAACCAGAAGTATACAAATTAATTATTCAAAGTGTAGTAACAAGGCAAACTTCTAAAGTTTGCCCCAAAAAACCACTGTATTAACGTGTGATAAAATAATATTTGATATATTGACTAAATTTTATCAGTGGTTTTTCAGTTTTATACAAAATTTTATAATATTACATGTCATATTCTAAAATATGTCTAAATAAAATAGTTATAATAAAAAATTAAAAGAAATTAAACACTTAACTAGCTTTCGTCTAGACGTTTCGAGTTGATCCTCAACTCTTCTTCTGTAGACTATTTTTATGTTGAGAACTCTTTATATGAACGAGAAGTAGTTCTTGTCAGATTGACATTTTTTTTTTTTTTTTTTTTTTTTTTTTTTTAATGTCAATCTGACAAGAACTACTTCTCGTTCATATAAAGAGTTCTCAACATAAAAATAGTCTACAGAAGAAGAGTTGAGGATCAACTCGAAACGTCTAGACGAAAGCTAGTTAAGTGTTTAATTTCTTTTAATTTTTTATTACAACTATTTTATTTGGACATATTTTAGAATATGACATGTAATATTATAAAATTTTGTATAAAACTGAAAAACCACTGATAAAATTTAGTCAATATATCAAATATTATTTTATCACACGTTAATACAGTGGTTTTTTGGGGCAAACTTTAGAAGTTTGCCTTGTTACTACACTTTGAATAATTAATTTGTATACTTCTGGTTTTCTGCTTTTTGTTATTTTACAGGTGGTGTAATCCCAAAAGAAACCAACTATGAATTGAATTTTTATGTATATATTTTTTTAATAATAAAACGTCCTGAATTTTTACCCCCTTCGTCGTGAAAATTAAAGATTAAAGATAAAGAAAATTGGCAACCCTAGTTACATTATGTCTTCTTACAAATTGTAAAAGTTCCTGATATTGGTATAGCATTCTATCATATTGTTCTAAAAATATGTGACATATTTTTACAACATATCTAATAATAATTGTAAGCAAAGTAATAATCGCTTACTAAATGCAAGCTACTAATTTTAAACAATATTCTTTATACCTACTTGTCTGAGCAAAAATATCAGTACCTATTTGAAATTCATAATTATTATATTGCTATTGTGTGTGTATATAATAATTCTAAACTTTGTTGAAGCTTGGCATTATATTCGTTATTAAGTTACTGAAAACGTGCTTTATTTATTACTTATTTAATGTACAATAATTTTAGTAATAATATAGTAATAACGGGTAATAAACCGCTTATTAGTGCCATAGAGAATACATGAAATCTAAGGACTCATAAATTATATATTATTAAAGCAGCACAATTTAAAAAATAAAAATCCTTGAAAGTACGAATGGTTTCCATTGGAAATAAAAAATATTTGGAACTCATAATAATTAAAAATATAATACAGATCACACCCTTACTTAATTGTGCAATAAATTACTCGTATTAAAATGTGACGAAGGTCATGATGAAATCTTTTCTAAAATTGAAAAAAATTGCAATTCTTTATATGTATCTAATATAGGTAATAATGAATAAAAAAAAATGAACAATAATTGATCTAACTCAATGTTGATGTAAAATGTATACGATGTATAATTTGCTAATGATTTTTTTGGCGTTGCCTAATTTGCATAATCAGCTTCTTGGAAAACATAAAAATATAAATTTGACCGATCATGAAAGTTGATAGGGGTGAATGAAATGTTGAAATGAAAGGACTAGTTAAATGAAAAATTGACCGATCGGTCAATTTTTCATTTAACTAGTCCTTTCATTTCAACATTTCATTTAGTCCTAGTAGTTGTATGATTGGATGATTGGAATTCTGATTTGATTATAATTCAGTTAATGGCGCACTATTAGAAATACATTTGTACATGCATCATTTATTATTATACATTCGAGCCAAGAAATATACACCCCTATCAGCTTTCATGAGGTGAAACATTTAAACAATAGTTCCTTTAATGATTGCACCACTTGTAATATAATAAAAAATAGAAAACCAGAAGTATTCAAAATAAATATCGAAAATGTGGTATCAAGGCAAACTTCACAGAAATTTGTCCCCAAAAAACACTGTATAATATACAATAAAAATAAGTATGTGGCAAATTAATGAAATTTCATCAGTACAGTGTTTTTTTTTAGTTTAATATTAGATACAAATGATATTTCTAATTACCTATGTCTAAACAAAAAAATTATAATAAAATTTAAAAGATATTAAACGTTAACTAGATTTCTTCTAAACGTTTCCAGTCGATCCCCGACTCTTCGTCAGTAGAAATTTATATCATAAAAAATGGTCAGATCGGCATTTTTAATTCAAAAGTTATCACATGCACTGATCACTATGTTATTGTTAATTTTCCACTGGTAACAATATTATGAAGAAGAGGAAATCACGTTTGATCCAAGAATATTGTGTCCGACGAGTTACAGTTATCATCATCAAGTTTATTAATAAAAACACTTTATTTTAAATCAAAAGTGTTTTTATTAAACTAGGTTAAGCGAAACTAGGTTTTCAAAAACCACCCCTACACTTGAATTTGCACAGGTATTTATTTTCTACAATTTTCAGATGTGTGGTAAAGTTATTATTATTATTCAATATAATAATACAAATACCCGCAATAAAAGGGAAAAGTATTCTTTTATTTCGATCTAAGAACCCATTTCACAATTTATATACCATATATTTTTGGGACATTCTGTGTAACTTAGATAGATAGATAGATTTTATTGGCCACAAATAATACAGTTGTATATATGGCAAGTCAGAATAGGTAACATGAATAAATAAGTATTACAAATTACATATTCAATAATAAAACACATATATACACAAACACATACATACAATATATACACACACATATATACATACAAATTTAAAACAAAGTTCATTAAACATTAAAGTACTCAATTTTCTAAAAATTTTAGCAACAAGAAAGAAACACAATTTATACAGTGAGGTACCCAAAAACGAATACTATCTGCAAATAAATTCCTCAACACTGTCATAGGCTTTTTGAAGAAGATGTCTTATTGCTTTTTTAAAACTGTTATAAACTACTTATATCTCTATATTCTTGCGGCAAAGAATTGTATAATGTAACAAAGCTATGTATAGTGAGGGAATTTTTCAAAGATTGATGTTTTGGTATTAAAAATTCATGTCCATATCTTGTATGATGTTCATGTATGTCGCCAACTTGACCAAAACTTTGTATATCCTTAATTTTTTTTTATTGTACAAATATAAAATTCGTAAACTTAACCCTATCAGCTGTAAACACAGGAAGTAACCAACCAAAATAAATAATTACCTTATTCAGTTTAATTATAAGCGTACAGGATCCATAACAATTCAAAGCAAATAGCATACGAGCATAATAATGTTATTCCTCGTTAGCTGTTCAAACACACGACTCCGCGAGTATCCGCAATTGCTAAACAAAGGTTACGTTCTTAAATTTCTAGCCACGAAATATATAGGCAATGAGGAAGTTGCTCATATTTCCATGGTCAAATCCATATGCAACATCATATTGGCCTACGTGAATAAATTAACAATAGCAGGCGATACCGTAAAGTATATGCCATACCTACTAATATTTATATTATATAAATCATTATCTGTTGCAGTAAATAATCCATCTGGTGATTGTTTTTTCAATTAAGAGGTGATATACCTCTCGGTATACGCTGTATACTTGAAGTAAGATTTTTAAAACAGTTAATTTAAAATATTCATTAAATTTTAAGTTAAGGAAGGGTATTCTATTGACCTTTTGACTAAGTCCTATCCATCTCTCCCAAACAACATTTGGAGTTGGGGGTAATTTGGAGCCTGCAGCAATAAATCAGTAAAACGGTAGGTGCTTGTTTTCATTTCTTTTTTTTTTTGTACTAGTTTTGAAATAGCTATTTGTGCAATATGTTAGGAAATGGGACTTTTTCTGCATCAGGCGTAGGTTCAAAAAGGATCAAAAAATATGCCATATGCGGAAAAGACACTTTTCCTACGAGATACACACATGATTTTTTTAATAGTCTTTTGAAAATAGCTCAAATAACTATATTTATCATAATTTTTTATTGAAAATTGTGAATTTCGAAAATGTGAATCAAGAATCTTGACGGAATGTTGATGTAGAAACGAGTTTGATTATTAGGTTTTCGTTTCGTTAATATTATTGTGTCAATGATTAATGAAAAATGTTCGAATCTTCTGCTTCAAAGGATAATATGGAAGATGATATATAATCGCGATTTTTGCTGATTATAAGAATCAGCGACTCAATCATTATTGCCCACAAAATCCAAAGATACTTAAATATGAAAAAGTGTAGATATCGCTTATTTGAAAATTGGAGACATCAAAAAGGAGTAACTGTTATCACTGAGGCAGTTCTACTAGTCTATTTTGAACAAAAATCCAGGGTATACCAGAGTTCTACGCTGTGGAGTCTACTCAATGATAATAACAACATTGGCAGTGAAAAAGAATATTGACAAAAAGAAATTTCCAAGTTTAATTGTTTTCCTTAAACGTAAATCGGTAGGACATAGATCCAGGAAGTTTAGTGTTTTAAGAAAATCAGAAGTTGAGAAATTTTTTGAAGAAGCAGATGATAAAACCTTTGATGATAAAGGTAAAGTGTAATTTTCACATTTCTCTCCAAATATTGAAATTGTTTTTTATTTTAGCATGTCGTCGAGAAGAACTAACATTTCTTCAGCTTGAACATATAAAAGGCATGGGAGAATATATATTGATAGAGATTCCCAAGGGGACAAAGACGAATGTGAGAAGAGAATTTACTATTTCTGGAGTAACATCGAAGGAATCAATCTTGTCGAAATGTCTCGAAAGTATTCCTCTCTTCGTCCGTCACCAATTGAGCATTAAAGATTCTTCCTAGGATATAGAAATGTAAAATGTACAAGACAATGCCTTGGTATAAATTCTATAAGGGGTTTCCCTAAAAAAAAAATTGCAGAATTTTTGGAATTGCCGAATGCTGAGAATTTCACCGGCCACTGTTTCCAGAGAACGTCTGCTACGATACTGGCTGATGTAGGAGCAGACATCACCACTCTTAAAAGGCATGGTGGATGGAAAGCAACGAACGTGGCAGAAGGATATAATTATAGAGGATTCCGTTAAACAAAAATTTTAAGTAGCCTTAAAAATATTGGGTCAAAATGAGATCAATATAAATACAAACTCGGTCTCTACTTCATCAAATACGTGTGAGCAGGTCTTTCCATAACCAATTTTAAAATAAGTTATAAGTAGTTAAAATTCAAATAATGTTAAGAAATAATTTAAGTTGGCAATAAATAAATAGTTTGTTGAAGAATTACGATGCATTTTTTACGTGCGGGAAAATGTTCCTAACTATTAAAAAAACTAGCTTTCCGTTATTCCAGCTTATTTCCACCTAGTCCGGCGCAGAATAGTTGGCGTGTATTTTTATGTTTATGGTTACTCCTGTATAGCAGGCCCATTCTTCTTATCACATGTATCCATTAATAGATTCTTCTGTTCACTATTCTTTAGTTTTATGCAACGCACTCCAGCTTTCTGATTGCCGCTCATTTGCAACCTGCTTGCAACTGAGCTATACAAGTTGCAAAATTGAAATCGCAGCTGATACCTATTTGACATAAATGACCAACCAACCTGTTGAGAGAAGTGAATCTGGATAGTGATTTAAATACGAATTTAATCGTAGTTTATTATAGTAAGTGGTGGTTTAGTTAATCTAAATATAAATGTCTATTCAGTGAGACTGTCTTTCAAATCTTAAGTAATATACCTATTGGTCTGCGCTAATTTTGGTTAAAAAGGGAAACAGTTAAAAGTATATATTTCTTTACATAGATAAAAATCAAAATACAATCTGGTTGTTACAATATACAATTACAAAATATTTCATTAGGGTTAAATTAAAAGGTCACCTAAATCCTAGTTATTTTATTGAATAATTCATCACATTTTGTATATCGATTTTGAGGCAATCTTTAAAAGTTTGCGTTAATGCCATCCTTACAGTGTTTTAAACTTCTATTTTCCTGCTTTTCTATTATTTCATAAGTGAATATATTCCTAAAATATAAACTAGTAAAATCTTATAAATTAAAATAAGTACCATAATTTACAAACCTACCTTACCTTAACTTTTACAAGCCAATAGCCATGTTACGTTTTAAAAAATATGATTTAATGTTTTATAAACTTTAAAAATACTAATTGGAGAACCTCATTTATTATATTAATTATATCTTGATGAATGAATACATTAATTAATTTCTATAATTAAATTTATTCGATTAATAAATCAGCTAAGAAATTGTGACAGAATTAATATCAATAGAATTTGTTCTTTGTGTAATAAGTATTACCTAATATATATTTTTTAAAATACTATTTATTTAATAATTTCAGTATTCTAGAGACAATATATTATAATCTAAGATAGTTTAAATAGTTAAAAACTATTGATTTATCGATAATTTTCTACTTTTAGGTGACAACGCATACATTTTCGTGGACATACTTAAGGGCGCCGTAAAAGTAATAATTGAAATTATACAGGGTGAGTCAGTTTATACTAGCAGGACTCTGGCATTCGATAGAACACCTGATTTTAAGTTAAGTTTATCATATAAATATATGTCGGTAATCGCTTCGTTTTTGAGATACAGGGTGTCAAAGTTTTGGGTTTTTTGTAGTATTTTCCCCACAGCTCATATAGTTTTTAAGATACTCTATTAAAATTTTTACCATAGATTATCTATGATGGTCCACAAGTTTCGACATATGTAAACAATTTGAAAACGTACAGGGTGATATTTTTTCGGGGGTCAGGCCCCCTTTTACAGCTTAGAACTTTTTTGTGATGCGCCCCTGACTGCTTATTTGAAAAAATTTGGATTCCACGTTCAATTTAGAAACTTTTTCGTCTCTTGTATTTTTATCGTAGCTGTGACGGTTGTCGAGTAATTTGAAAAAGTCTCTGAAAGAATATTTTATTAAATAAAAATATTTTCATCAAAATTTTCACTAAAAACAAGTATTGTCAAACGAAAGTTCATTAATCTAAATTGTCAAAGGTATATACTTACAGTACAACTTTTGCCACAAATTATTTAATTTTTTGTAGCATTTCAAAGACTTTTAATAACTATAAGTAAAATAATTAAGAATTAATGATAAACCAAGATCTACATCCTGGCGATGAACAACGCAGAGGGAATTTTTCTCGTTAGATCCTTAACACATTAGAAAATAATAGAACTTTCTTATCCAACGTATTATGGACTGATGAATCTTGCTTCACCCGACGTGGGATAGTAAATCTCAAAAGTCAACATATTTGGGTGGAGCAAAATCCACGTGCTATTAGGCCAAGAAAATTCCAAAATGAATTTAGCATTAACATATGGGTAGGAATTTTTGAAAATAGTTTATTTGGACCATATTTTTTGCCAGGAAGGGTCAGTTCGCAAAGCTTCTTACAGTTTCGAGAAACCGAGCATCCTAATATGTGAGAAGATGTCCCTCTAAATTTAAGACAGCAAGCTTGGTTCCAGTTGGATTGCTGCCCAGCTCATTTTGGAAAAAATGTAAGAGCTTGGTTAGACGACAATTAGGCAGAGAGATGGATTGGACGTGGATGTCCAATCGCACGGCCCTCAGGTTCCCCAGATATAACACCAATGGATTTTTTGTGTGGGGCTTTCTTAAAGAAAAAGTGTATACAACTCCTGTTCAAGATGTTGAATATCTTAGAGGACGTATAAGGCATGCTTACGAAGACATAAGAGTTCATCACTTAGTTTCAGCAAGAAGGTCTATTGAAACGCAATGCCGATTATGTATCCAACAAAATGGATCGCATTTTGAAAATTTAATTTGAAAATAAAATTATTTCTGGTTATTTGTAAAGTTACTTGTATTTGCCTTGGTTTATTATTAGTTCTTAATTATTTTACATAGTTATTATATGGCTTTGAAATACCACAAAAAAATAAATAATTTGTGGAAAAAGTTGTACTGTAAATATGTACCTTTGACAATTTAGACTAATGAACTTTCGTTTGACAATACTTGTTTTTAGTGAAAATTTTGATGAAAATATTTTTTTTTAATAAAATATTCTTTCAGAGACTTTTTCAAATTACTCGACAACCGTCACAGCTACGATAAAAATGCAAGAGATGAAAATGTTTCTAAATTTAACCTGGAATCCAAATAAGCAGTCAGGGGCGCATCACAAAAAAGTTCTAAGCGGTAAAAGGAGGCCTGATCCCCGAAAAAATATCACCCTGTGCGTTTTCAAATTGTTTACATATGTCAAAACTTGTGGACCATCATAGGTAATCTATGGTAAAAATTTGAATAAAGTATCTTAAAAACTATATGAACTGTGTGGAAAATACTAAAAAAAACCCAAAACTTTGACACCCTGTATCTCAAAAACGAAGCAATTCTCGACATATGTTTATATGACAAACTTAACTTAAAATCAGGTGTTCTATCGAATGCCAGAGTCCTGCTAGTATAAACTGACTCACCCTGTATATATTGTATTGTTAATAAAAAGTTAACACATGTGGTAAACCTATTTTCTCCAAAAAAAACATGTACAGTCCCTGAAAATCGATAGAGATTGCTTTTTTTAAGAAATCACTGCGTCTTTAGGTATACAAATATTTTAAACAAATGAATATTTTATAAGTAATTTTCTATACAATCGCGCATTCTCGAAAGATCTATTTGTTTCAAACTAGCCATGTCATAGCAGTGGATAAATATATAAAATTAATTGTCTAAAGTTCATATTCTATCGTCGAAAATCTCACAAAATCTCACCCTTGTTCATAAACTAAAATTACATTTTAGGGGAATTTAAATGTTGAAAACAACTAACTCTACTCTCAACTAAAACTTAGACTTTTGAATTATTAGTATTGCTAGTATACCGAAGAAACGGTCTGAAATGGGAAGTTTTAGGAGCAGGGAAACGGTCGCTTTAAATTTTGTAAATTTTAAAAGTTTCATTTTTAGAAACACCACCCTATACAGGGTGTCCAAGATAAAGATGGGATAGCATTGGGATCTTGGAAACGGTAAGAGCTAAACTCAGGAGGCTTTTCCTCGTTAATTTTTAATGGTGGCAACAACAAGCTAAAAACGTAATTAAACTATTACTTGTGATACATCATTGAATTGAGAATCAAAAATGGTATCGAAATGTCTATTTAACAATACAGGGCCGTATTTAAAAAAAAAAGAAGTTGACGATGGTTTCTCGGAAACGAAACGTCGGAGAAAAACTTGATGAATGTCATCTTGTTAAGCTCAAAAAGTGACAATGGAAAAATATTTTTTATTTTTTGATAGCTGTTAAAATAACGCCAGATATAAATAAAAACAAATATCGCAAAAAAAATGTTTTTCCAAATATTTTGAAATCAAAAAAAGATAACTTATTTTTGCAAAGTCCATGTAAAAGGTATTCAAACTGCTCAACTTTTTCATAATTTAACCAACTTTGTATCTCTTACCGTTTCCAAGATCCCAATGCTATCCCATCTTTATCTTGGACACACTGTATATTTACCATGTGAATTCATATTTATACAATAAATTATAACACTTCGGTGAGAAGTATCCATATCGTAAGAAGCTCGGTAAGAAGTATACATATGAGAAACGAGAAGATACACTCGATCTAACAATAATTGTACTTTGAACTTTTAAATTTATAGTTAATTTTAAGAAGGAATATTAGTGTCTGTCTTCATCAAAGAATTAAAAAAGATACTAGTTATTATTTTCATCTCAACATATTCTTGTAATAAAAACAATATTAATAATAAGTGTATTCACCGCTATATTATTTAATAAAATGTCAGATGGCGTCGCGTTTACAATCCTTTGTCATGGAGAGCAAATACATCATCAGTTGGATTAGCAGCTGCACGGTAACCTTTTACAGTCGACTATTGTTAGTGTTAAAATATATTTATATGTGATTATATAATAATCCTTTCAAATAGTTAATAAATAAATAAATAACAAAACACTTATTATTTAAAAGTCAGTAGTATATGTATTTGAGATTAAAACTTTTATCTATTATTTATTATTACATATTAACATAGTATATTATTATAAATAGTAATATAAATATAAAAATATAGAATTATCAACAAAATAAAAAAAGACTAGCTATTTGAAGAAAATGCCGGAAATAACTACTCCATTTTCATTATATTTATTTACACAGTAAAAAAAGACAAATGGCAAAATTACTAAATGGTAATCGTAATTTACTGCAGTGTTACTTTTAACACGAACTGGGTGGTATAATAACTAAACCTTTGGAACTCATATTACACGAACGATATACCGCCCAAGTTTGTAGAACTACTCATAAATTGTACTAAAATTTACAAAACCGTGTGTTAAAAATGAATCAATTCGCCATAAATACGGAATAATTACACGGTGAATAATTAACTATTACACATTACCTTGTAAAATCTACTGTGTTAAATTACTTTATGGTAATGTAATAATACACTGATATGTCTAACACTGCCAAGTGTGGACCATATACACACTGATGAGTGTTAATTCAGTGTTAAAATTACTCGTTTTTTTTTACTGTGTACTTGCATAACTTGATTAGTATATTTCAGCTTATTGATTGTTTAGACTAAAAGATTAATTCTACTCTTGTCACGCAGGTGACCGGGGAACTAATACACAAAAGTATGTAGATCCAAGATTTATATTTATGCTATTATTGTTGTAAGGGCAAATAACGTAGGGCGTAAACGTAGAGCGGTGATATGCTTCAGCGCAATTACAGTTAAACAACCTATTACTTAACTCTTTGTATTTTGCACTTTACTTTTCCCACAAACTGTCTAATGTCAAACTATTTTTAACTGACTTACGTTTACGTTTTATCTAAAGCCGCGTACACACCAAAGCTTCAACGCAAGGCAGTGCCAACGTCTG
This sequence comes from Pogonocherus hispidulus, assembly GCA_963924545.1. Taxonomy (NCBI): domain Eukaryota; kingdom Metazoa; phylum Arthropoda; class Insecta; order Coleoptera; family Cerambycidae; genus Pogonocherus; species Pogonocherus hispidulus. The sequence continues at coordinate 40,092,697 of OZ004698.1, read as the reverse complement.
CGCATGTGGGGTTAGGCTGCAGAGATAGAAGGGATGGGAACAGATTTACTATCACCACCAATCCTTGCGATCTAGTCTTTTTATTTTGTTTGAAAGAAATTTTTAGTGTCACGCGACAATTACGGTTTGGTTTGTGCAAGTGCCTGGATTCCTAATTCTACCTACATTGAGTTCAGAAATATTTTTGGTGCTACTTCAGTTCTTCCGTTCACTCCATTTTAACAAGATATACTATCAAAGTTAGGTTAAGTTTTAATAGACTACATCCCGGAAATTGGTCACCAACAACTGAATTGTGAAAAACTTAGTCGGTGCCAAATCAAACATTCCTTTAATATATGGCCCATCCAGCGAAAATAACAACCTACGCTAATTCTTCCTTGAAAAGCTTTGAAATGCGTTCAACTGCCTCTGATGATACTCTACACACGAAACCCAACGCTATCGAAATTTTAAGCTTATGTGCCTTGGTTTGAATTGGAGCTACGGTCTACGAGGCTTAAGGGTTTGCGTGTTTTGATTTTTGTTATAGTTTTAATACTAATTAACTGCAGTATACAGATTAGATCCAACATGTTAATATTTCTACAACATTGTGTGATAGTGTTGCCTTAACTTGAATGAAGTAACAGAAACTAAGGATTATCTAAATAGAGGATTTATGCAGGAGTAGTTTGTTAACTACTCCTAGTAGTCAGTTTGTTAACTACTATTAGTAGTTAGATTTTTTCGTTTGTTAAAGTTATCTGTAGCATTATACTGTTTGAGTTTAGGCGTGCTCCTTTCTTTTTGTGACAAAGTTTAATAACAGTTAAATTATACATATATGTTGATTTGCTAAATTTACTCTTAAAGTTACTAGCCATTGATGACTAAGAAAAAACAGTGAACAGTTCTTTGTCTAACATATGATTCAGCATTAAGGGTACGTTGATAATGATACAATAACGGCTGACAAAATCGAGCTTCAGACATGTTCAGCATTGTGCAAGAAAAATTAAATGCTTCAATTAGTATATTGCAGTAATTCTCTTCCCGTGTCGGTATTATTTGAACTAACGTGTTTGTAATATTTCGTATACAGTGCAAATTTCTGAAATTTTGGTGATAAATTTTGCTATTGCTGATTCTTTGGATTGATTCAAACGTAGTCAGGCACCCAACACGTAATAAATCATCCGTTGGCTTATCAAAATTTCATCAAAATAATTATGCCAAATATGTTGTATGGGCGACCTACGTACTAAAATTATTAGCAGTACCGTTGCTTTTGATATATTACTACAAGATGAACCCGCTACGTTAAAGGTAAAACAACTAAAGTATATATATCTTATAGTCCGGTATACCTTAAGTAGAAGACCTCCAATAATTCTCGCTGATTTAATACACTGTACTGGAATTAATTTAAAATTAAAAACAGAAGTCCTATGAATATTGGCCACAAGTTCCGGGGCCTGTGTTCATACTTTTTTATCTTCACATTTTTCATTACCTGTGGAGCCCCCATTACCTGTGAGAAGACTTTGTGAGAGGTACCTATTTTGGTATTAAAAACCTCTAGGGCCAACGGTTAGCGAAGTAAGGCAATTTCAAAATCGCCGATAGAACATTCTAGCCACATGGTGATTCTTCTTTTTTGTTAATTTTTTTTAATTTCTAAAGAATAAATGTTTAAGGCAAAATTTGATTAAGCCGTACTTAGTTCATAGCCCCTGATCAAAAAGTGAGTCGCCTTATAATATAGTATATTATGGGGGTAATCAACTCTGACTATATATATTTTAATTTTTGATATGGAACATAGATACATAAAACTGCTACATAAGAATACACATACCATACCATAAATGTATTTATATTGATCTTCCTGAGATATCAGGTAGCAGGTAATATTCAGAGCTCCTGTTCTTTCTCTTAAAGTGGATGGTCATTACCCTCCAATTGGGAAACCTCAAAATTACCTGCTTGATAGATTATCTGTTCAGAGTCTTGAAAATTGCAGGAAATGTCAATTTTTAATTTTTTTAATAAAATTTTGAATAATAATATTGATTGTCCTTAGATACTTGAATACCTTAGATTATGTTCCTACGCTGGCAACACTCTCCTATATGGCACTTTATCTTCCTACACCACGGACTAACTACAATTTTCTAAAAAAAAAGTGTTTCCTTAGTCCATTATCCATTCGTAGTTTTGTAATTTTCGTTTTTTAATAGTAATATGATTTAATGGCGTTTATATTGAAAAATGACTATTATAATAAATAATATATTTCTTGTCATTTAAACTAGTTGTATTTGCAATACAATAACGAAATGTAGAAATAAGTTCTACTACTTGACAGATAGGATGTACGTAACACATAACTACGAATAGTACGGATCTACTTTATATCCACCATCTATAAACATCATATTTAAATAAGGACTAAAACAAATTAAGCAAAAACAGCTTGTATTGGATTCTCATACGATTAATTTGGTTTGGACTGTATTGCGAGAAACGCCAAGAGGTGGCGCTATGATATAGGGTTTGCGTACGCAAAACTAACCTACTCTGTCAAGTACCTACTTAGATCTTCGCATCTTTAGGTATGATCACTTATATTATTACACTGGCAAGGTCATAAAAAGATCGAAAACGGTCTGATATCCTACGATTTGTGGTCCAAGTATTTCCTTGTAGTTTTGGTTGCAATCCGAATTCTTGTATTTTGGTTCTAACTGTGTCAGACAAAATACGGCAAATTTTTACTTTGTAATTCAGCGCTCGGCGAGGCATATAGCCAGGAGAATAGCTGTTTTCGTTTAATTTGTTTTAGTCCTTATTTAAATAAGCAGTTTACAGGTGGTATATATAAATTTAATTCGTACTATTCCTAGTTATGTGTTATTTTTAATATACATGATTGATATGTGAAGTTGTTCAGTTTCCATATTTTTTCGACATTTGTTGTTGCTTGTTGATATTTTAATTTCTTTCTGCATACTTTTATCTATGATTTGGTCAAGTAGTATTTCCACGTCATTGTGTAGGTGATTTTTTTTATTTTATCTTGAAGTGTTATTATTATTAAGATTTTTAGAAGAAAGTTCATTTCTACTATCTTTTAAAATAATGTTTTTTGAAAAACAACTAGATATAACCTTAATCCTTAAATTGGTAAAAACAAAGGGCTAAATGTGAAATGTAATGCTTTCTAAACCTTGACTGTATATAATTAAATGAATTATTAATATAATGTAGACATTTGATTCCTCACTTACTCGCGTAAAGCAATGATCCCTTTTTTATAGAGTAGCTACTACTAAACAATAACACCGGCATTCTTCAAAACTGGATTAAATGTCATAAAAAATTAATGTCAAGGAAATATTACTCAACATTGTATACAGTTACAACCACATCTAACTTATTTTATGCTATTATTACTTAACAAAGATTTCCACGCAAGCACGAAGTATGTATGTAACAATATGCGAAGTGGAAAAGAAAAATGGTAATACCTATATATAGAACATATACAATGCCCATACAAAGAACAACACCTACGTCGCTGCTTAATTATGTAACAACATTCCTAATGAATTTAAAAATATTAGACATAAAACCTTTTAAATGCAAACTAAAAGTTACCTACAGGTTTGAAAATACATAATTATATTTAGAAATTACATTTTAAAAACTTATTGTAATTAAATTGCTTTACTGATCTACTACAATTTTTCCAAATACTGTACTTATGTGCTGTGTTTTTTGATATATAAATTTATTTGCTCATAGTGTTTTATATTAGTATTTTATTAATTTCATGCTTTATTTTTATATTAGGTAAATCTTATATGTTGCACGTGTTTATTTATATGTTTTTTTACTAAATTTGTGACATAAAAATGTAAGTATATTTTCTTTATATAAATAAACATAATAATGACACTGGTAGTTATTATTATTATTATTTAAAGTAAACCCAAGTTACCCTTACTCCCCGATACTTACAGAGAGGGCTGGGAAATCTGAAACCGTGGGGTTAATGGTTTTTGGGCCGGATATTTATGTGCCCTGAATAGACGAATAAGGGATGACTGGTCAGATCTGTGACGTGATCTGAGGTCTTCTGCATTCTGTAAAAATTTCTGCTGTATTTCAGTATGCTCTGGTATAGTCTTTAGCTCTGAAAGCATTGTTTCCTTCCACCAAAGGCTCCAGTAATCATTTTCGCTATCTTAACCGTATGGTTCGGGTGTACCCTGCGGGCATCGAAGATCAAATATCGATATTTTATTATTATTTAAATATACAGAGTGTCCTGAAATTTGTGTGCAATATTTTACCAGTGTTTTCTTTAGTTAAAAGGGAATTTTTTTGTATATAAACCTGGATCGAAAAATGTTTCCTAAAGGGACTACAACTCCCTAAAGGCGACATCCTATTGCCGATTTTGTCTAAATAACTCCGAAATTTAGATATTTGATATATCCAATTGAGATAAATTTATCAAGTTTGGTATTCTTTATATGCTAACACGAGATTTAAATAACTTTTCCCTGGTGTTGGGATTAAATTATGATATATAAGAGACACTTTTGTTGAAAATCAAGAAAATACACCTTTGTAATATAAAATCAATTATGAAATTTTAAGGAAGCATTGTCGATTCATGATTATACGAAGAAAAGGTCCCCTTTTAACCATAGAACAGTGGTAAAATATTGCACTCTAATTTCAGGAAACCCTGTATGGCAGTGGTTAGTGGGGGCCAGAGATTCAAGTGCCTAAAATCCAGTCAATTCACCCCTTGGCTCCGACACTTACATAGCTCGCTAGCAATGTCAGCAATTACTCCCCAAACCATTAAGTTAATAATTACTAGGCCGTAGGCTCATATGCCCTGCGTAAATGCAACAAACCGAGGATAACGCCTGTCTGCAGGACAGATTCAAGATTTCCACCAAATTTCGGCATACTTGGTATAATCTTTAGTTCTGAAATCAGTGTTTGGTTCGCTCCACTAAGGGCTCGAATAGCCCGTACCAGTAGTTAAATAATGTGGTTCAGGTAAAGTATTCGAAGTTTGAAGAGCAGATCCTGATATTTATTATTATTATTACTATTCGTGATTCTGCCCGTACACTCTTCTCAGGTCTCCACTTCTCCTATGTCTTCTTGTTTATAATTCTCGTATATGGATTAATACCAAATAATTTTTAGTTTAAAAACGATTTTGTCATAATTGCATGTATGAAGGTATGACTGCTTTTTGTGAGTGGGTATGTACATGTGATTTATGAATGAGTATGAGTGACCGGAACCGATATATTAAAGGACTATTAATTTTTTACTGTTTTCATACTATTTTAACTTCTATTGCCAGTTGTTGATATTTTCTTTTCTGTACTGTTTTAGCTATATTTTGATCACATGGTATGACTATCTGTAGGATAGGTAGTCCTTTTTATTTTATCTTGAGGTGTTATATCAGGTCTATTATGGTTGTGTCTATCGTTTTAGGTAGCAGTTAGTATGGATTGGTAAGATTAGGTTAGGTATAAATTCTAACGTTTGTTTTTTATTATAGTTGGTGATGAATTGGTAGCATGTTTGATATTACAATTGAAGATTATATCGCAGGGCTAGTGTCAGGAGAATATTTTTTACCAATATACAATAGGTTTGTTCCAACTAAAATTCAGAACGATTCAAATCGTTCTGGGATTTTACGAGAATTTGTTATCCTGACCATGCGCGTCAAGCGTTTTGACTTCATAAAACTTAACTTCTAAAAGACTGCTGGTAACCCTTATATATGTTCCCTGCTGGTAACCTCATTGTTTTGAAAAAGTTATTCAAAAAATGTCTGATTTTGAAGAAAGTGATTTTGATTTATCTAGTTCATATTAAAATTACAACTATTCTAGTTGAAATATTAAAAATTCATCTACATCTACAAAAATTTACTAATTAGTTGATGTAAATAAAAGGTGTGCCAAATATGTCATACCTATATTCATTGAAGGGCCTTGGCTATGATCCATTGTATTAAACGTAGATAATAGAACGGAGTCATATGGGAAATATTAAATTTAAAAGGTAAACTTGGGTCTGTATTATTTAGGTTATGTATGTACAAGTATGGTACAAGTTTATGCCACACAATATCAACAAGGGACAAAGGTTTATATTGTGATCTTTCCGAATCCATCGTTAATAATTGTATATTCCGTGGTTGATTCGAATTCTCAAAAAGCGTTCCAACAAAGTACCAAATTCTGAACCGATTCCAATTGACGCATGCGTATTTATTAAATCCGGAACCAAGTTACGAACTATCTTGAATTGTGTGTTGGAACAAACCTTATGTCTCTTGATATATTGGACATCTGCTAGTAGTTTACATTCGTATGTTATACGTTCTATTGTTTCAGGGAATCGGTGACATTTTCAGCATCTTCAGCATTAATATTATTTTTGTTACTATTATTATTATTATTTATTTTATACTGATAGATAACTAATAGCCAATACTTTAAATTTTAATCCCCATTTATATGAATTTGAATATACGGTATAAAATATACGGATACAGCATATACTTATCATTTTTTTTTTAATTAACAAACAATATGAACCGGAAAGGATTAACGTGCCTTTGATAAGCGAATGCAATAAAGCAATGTTAATGTAATACCTTCTGCATTGTCGATTAATTAATGGCAAATAGTCCAGTAATTTGTTATTGCTGGATGCAGGAACGATATCTTTCAGGAACGTGGGAATATCAATGTATATTATTCAACTACAACTGTAAATGAAACAGATCTACCTTCTCTTTATTTTTTCACAGAACTAACAATAAAATGGTACTATGAATAAAATAATCACAGCTAAATAATAATAATAATAATAATAATAATTTATTAATCCAATAGCTCATAGATATATGACACGAGGATGAGTCCATTTGGTCCAAGTCCAACAAGAACATTTGGGATGCTAAAAAATTCATCCACTGAATAAAAAGCATAAGAATAAATAATTAATTGACAAAAACTTATTTAATTAATTATTGTTGATGCTAACATCAAGTTTGTTAAAGAGCACGGAACCAGCATAAAAAAGTGCCATAACTTACCTATTATCTTGAATCTATAAAGACATCATCAAAATTCTTTCTTTAATAAAAGTTTGTCTGCATGATTCTCTATATTTCAATTGGTATATATTTCAAGAGATACACGTGGCTCGATCTCTTGCAGAACAAAAACACAGCCGGAAATAGTTAAATTACCTCTAACAAATTACACCATGGCAAAGTGCCGATTCGAAATTTGAATGATAAAAAATTGTTACCACTTTTCTATTAGTATAGCCCTTGAAGTGCGAAACATATACTTTCACATATCTTACATACCAAATTTATATGCGTTTGCCAATTTAGGGAGATTTCAACATGAATACCAAAAAACCTATAATAAGTTACTCACACAAATTGATTTATTGTTAAGTTTTATAAGAGGACTATGTGTAATTGGCTCCAACAGGATGAATCTGCATTGAAAATATTTTATCTTCATTCATGACCAAAATATTGAATTAAAATATTCAGAAGGAGAGCAGATTATCTTGTATTTGTTTTGACCATTGAGTGACATAATAGTTACAGTCAAATTATGTGACGTTGACTGAATTATTTCACTCAACGGTGATACTATATAAGGTTATATAATCGGCAAAGGTACGATAATAAACATATAGGTAGTCTCCAAATTATTAGCAGGTATATAATAAAAAAATAGAAGATTACCCAATATATTGCCCTGTCGTGGAACTCCAATATACACATCTATTTTTGAGATTTTTTCCACTAACTGTTTTATATTTAGGGGATAGGACTAATATATTTGTACAATTGCCTCAATACATAATACGACTCAATCTTTTTTAACAGAACATAGCAATTCATGCTGTCAAAATCCTTAGATAAATCAATAAATAAGGCCATAACTTTGTGTCTATTATCAATTTTTGGTAAATAAAATTTAAAAAACTACTAGTGATGCAACTTTACTACTAAATGGCTAACAAGCTACTGATCACTTTCATTAATATGTTTTCCCATAGTTTTCCCTTATTCTCGTACTAAATGATGGTTAAAGTTATACATTTTAATTGGGCGCATGGGCGGCCCTCAAAATAATAATATGCCGCTCCATCTGCCACGCAAGTCTCTCGGCATTCGGGCTCATCATTAAGGTGATAATGAGGGAGAGTGTATAATCTAATATAGTATAGAGTGATTTTCTCTAAAACCATGTTGGTTTGCTAGCAGTTTGTTAATTATTATGGATAATACAAACAAAACAGGTATGGGGTGATAGTTACATAATAACTACTTCTACTTATCTTATGAAGATATTACCTTTTATATTTTTAGTATATCTGGACAGTGACCGCCAGCAAAAAAATTATTGATCTTGTTGCACAAAAGATTTTGTCAGAACATTGCCAGAAGACACTGAAGACAAGATAATAGCATTGTTTTACAACTTTTAATGAAATGTTATCTGACCCAGTTGAATTAGCATTTTTCAAGTTATGTATAACATTTATAAAATCAGATTCAGTAGCATGTGTAATGTTATTTGTTATTTCATTAGTTTTTCTTAGACTGTAATAATTTTTGTCGTCATTTTGACTAGGTGCCAGACCTCCCGATTTAGGCGGGAGCCTCCCGATTTCTTACTGTCCCTCCCTCTTTTTAAACGAACTAAAGATATTGCTGATTTCTATTTAAAGCTCCCGAATCTCCCGAATACTTCCGAATTTATAAAATTCATATATATCTACAAATTATTCAGGTAGGTATACACAAAATGTCGATACCGACCGGTACCGATAAGGTAACATACCAGTACGAACGCGAATGATACGTGTCACTCTCGCTACTGTTTATGTTTGTGTATCACTGTAACTACTGATACAAAATATTCTTTTGTATATCTTCTGCTGGCGTGGATTATTTAGATAAAGTTTGATTGACGTTGGGCATAAATAAGTCTTTTAATTTTGAGGAAATGGTGAATGCGCCCCTGTAAAATCGACCCTCCCGCTTTTTATTTTTGAAAATCTGGCAGTTCTATCGGTGTAGTTATAGACCGAGGATAATTAATAAAAAAATAATTTAATTTACTAGCAGTTTCAGTTTCTTGCATAATTGTAACAAAAAGTAAATAGACAGCTGATAAGTAAGTAGGTATATTAATTTAATTAGATTCCGAAATTTTGTTTCAAAGAAAGGAGAGTTCTCAAATAATTATTGAACTTAAATAACCGTCATTGTATGTCCTATTAAAAAACCACAAATAGTGTTATTGCTATATTATTTCATTTATGAATAGTTACATTTTTCTAATATTTTGTGTATGGCCAGTTTTGTTTGGTTGGAATATCAAGCACAATTATGAAGAACGAGATAGTAAGATTTTCCCGAAGTTATCATATTATATTATCATATTATAGGATATGCTTATATATTACAACATTATACCTGCTCTTAGTCAACTGAATATCCAATTCCATTATCACAGGCGATAAAAAAAATCGGTCTTGTTAGTTGTTGTCGGGTTCGGAGCGCATACGCTACAACCATTTTTCCCATTATGAAGAACAGACCCAACATAGACGGACCCAGCAGCGCAGGTAAAATCAACCTTGGGAGCGGTCAATGTTCAGCAAGCAGTACTTGATGGAGCGGTCCAAACAAACATTGCGTGCCGCCGGTGAAAGGTATGGCGAGGGCCGGATCTAAAAAAGTTTAATCGATATTCTTGATACATCGTCTTATATGGTTACTGATGTTTGCAACACAGTATTTACAGTAAATTTTATTTAGATGTTAGTACGCCCGTATATTGTGACTGAAGCAGTTTGTAAGCTCAAATTTTTATTGCCATATTGCTCGTAGATGGGACCGAAAATTATTGAGGTAAATTTAAATGTTTATCAATAATTGTTACTTGACGTCATCTTTATTCAGACTTTGCCGCATAATATGAAATGCTTCGGTAGATGTCTCAAAAAAGGCGTTGAAACGCAGGCAATTCAAAATTATTTTTTTTTATATTATTTTGTCGTAACATCCAACGCATGTCATCTGTCACTCTGAAACGATTTCCGAAATAAAAAGTATGGTCTACCAGTTTCCTTTTGAAAGGGGTTGGGACCTCTGGTGTAAAGATAACACGGACGTAGTTTTCCACATGACACCAAAACACTATACTGCACTCGGCGCTCGTTTCACCAAAAAAGTTGGCATCATCTGAAGATTATTAAAACTACACCTATGCCTAGCACTATCTCCTATTTTATGGTTGTTCTTAAACGCATGTTGGGCGACACTAGACTTATCTGTTCTACCATACTTGAGATGAGCCATATGTTCCTTGAATCTAGTTTGAATTGACCTTCTAGTTTGTCCAACATACTTTTGGTTGCAGTCTTTACAGCTAATTTCGTAAATCCCCGACTTTTTCTTAGTTTCTATTTTGTATTTTGGATTGCCTAAAAGTTGTTGTAGTTTATTTCCCGAAGAATAATCCACTGACATACCTATATCTTTAAAAACCTTACCAAAACCCAGTGTGAAACGAGGATCGTATGGCATAGATATGAATTTTGGATTTTCTCTTTCATTTTGAAAAGTCGAGAATCGAGAGTCGAGAAGTATTGAATGAAGTGTATTAAAATACCCCTCTTCTGATTTTCTGCTGGAAACGAACTATTTTCTGCTAACCTAACCTAACTAATGAAGAAGTACTGATTGCCAGGAGATATTTTTTTCAAACCTACTGGTTTTTTCTTAAAAATTAATTTGTAAAGGAGATATAACAAAATATGTGTTTTTAGAATAAGTGGTACTCCTTTCAAGTGTACACTTTGCTATTCTATTTCCGATTTATTTGTACGACGCATGCGCAGTTACTTTTCAAATGGCTTTAAAACGAAACTGCGCGTGCCTCGTACAATCTGCGACTATTTCTTGAACTACGCTTAAACAAAGCTGATATATTTGTTGGTCTTTATCAATATCGATCTTGTTCTTGTGCAATATGGGATTATTCATAGTCTATTAATTTCCAAGATGCATGCCTACACAATGTTTAGGGTTTAGTCATTGGTCACGGTTAACTGTCATCATATGTTGTATCTTCCTCTCCCCTATATACCTCAAAAAATCACCAGAAATTGACTTTCATTTGCTTACACGAGCCATATTCTGAAAATTATATGGTATGCGCTTTTTCTAAGTATAAAAAAATCAGTGAACTTTCTATTGAAAAAATTATATCTTATAAATACAATAAAATAACCGGTACACTAATATTATATTTAAAATTTATGAGTATAGTATGATTAACAGATTAATGATTAGAATATTCATTTTATCCAAAGTTAAATTTTTTCAACCAAAATTAACCATAAAATAATAGGTACTTGGAACATTATTTTATTCACAAGCAGCTGCACATTTTTTCTGCAAATATTAAATAAATAATTGCTTTATTTCTGATTAAAATAAATATATATGCCTATCTGCGTTGCATGAAATAGAGTCGGACCTGCCCTTAAAAGTAATATTCCAGTTGGGCCATCGAACCAGCAGTTTTAGAAAGGACCTATTTCAGAACCGACGTTTTCGGGACGTGCTGTAGTTCGCCGCAAGAAAGATAAAAGCACTTCATTGAAGTTGAAGGACGGACAATATTGTTCCATTCCGTATAATAATAACAATTGTCTATGGCCAACTGGCGTGCATAAGTATTTTGGTTTCGCCGTGAAATAAACAATGAGTTCTTCATTAGGATTGTTTCCATTTTCTAAGTTAAAAAAACCACTACGCTGCTTTGTAATGCGCCTCGAAAGTGTTTTATTCCCAGAATACTAATTTTGCCATCTTTCCCTTCTTTTATGGAGGAAATATGAGTGCTTTTAAAAGTTATAATATGAGTAATATATGATTTTATCTATGATCGTTGAGTGACCTCTGAAGTTGTCGGTGATATAGTTTCTCTTAACAAGAATTTCGAGGATCATTTAAAAATTACAAGAAATGAAATTGAGAATATTAAATTTGCGTATCTTCTGCAAAACTTATTTTGAAGAGTTTTATATATGTAATATTTACGATAATATAATAACATTGATACTTTTCATCTTACCAATAAGTAAAATATAACATCAGAATGTTATCACTTTAACACCGATGTTATGTTTACATCAAATGATACATCATATGATACATCATAGGGCTGAATTAAAAACACTGTCATAACTACATGCAAAATAACACGCATGTCATTTCATAAATTAATGTAATTCGCGACTGCTATATATTGATGTTATTTTAGCATTTAACATACTGATAAACATACAAGATAACATACTGATGCAGTACTTAAATGATACATTATACCAATAAGTAAAATTGCAAGACGAATTGCAAAATAAATAAACATGCAAGATTTGATTTAACATGCAAGGTAACATACTGATGTTGTGCTTAACATTATACCAATAAGTAAAATATAACATCAAAATGTCAAATACCACTTTAACACCGATGTTATGTTTGCATCAAATGATAAATCTGCATAGAAAACACTGGCATAATTACATGCAAGATAGCACCCATGTCATTTCATAAATCGATGTAATTCGCGGTTGCTATATAATGGTGTTATTTTCGCATTTAACATACTGATAAACATACAAGATTTGATTTAACATACAAGACTGCAATACATTATACCAATAAGTAAAATATAACATCAGAATGTTAAATCTCATTTTAACACCGATGTTATGTTGACATCAAATTATACATCATAGGGCTGAATTAAAAAGACTGTCGTAAGTACATATAAAATAGCACCCATGTCATTTCATAAATCGATGTAATTCGCGGCTGCTATTTAATGATGTTATTTTCGCATTTAACGTACTGATAACCATACAAGATTTGATTTAACATACAAGACTATGATTTAACATACATAAAATACTGATATTGTGCTTAAATGATACATCATACCAATAAGCAAAATATAACATCAGAATGTTAAATACCACTTTAACACCGATGTTATGTTTGCATCAAATGGTACATTATAGGGCTGAATTAAAAACACTGTCATAAGTACATGCAATCATTTTATAAATCGATGTAATTCGCGGCATAATGATGTTATTTTCACATTTAACATACTGATAAACATACAAGATTTGATTTAACATACAAGAAAACATGATATAATGATACAATAAGTAAAATCAGAACCGACAATAAGTAAAATCAGAATGTTAAGTACCAATTTAACACCGATGTTATGTTTACATCAAATGATACACCATAGGGCTGAATTAAAAATACGCAAAATAGCACCCATGTCATTTAATAAATCGATGTAATTCGCGGCTGCGATATAATGATATTTTCTCATGTAACATACTGATAAACATACAAGCTTTCTATATATGATCTATGATATAACATAGATAGCATACTGATGTGCTTAAATGATATACCAATAAGCAATATATAACATCAGATTGTTAAATACCACTTTAACACCGATGTTATGTTTACATAAAATGATACATCATAGGGCTGAATTAAAAACACTGTCATAACTACATGCAAAATAGCTCCGATGTCATTTTATAAATCGATGTAATTCGAGGCTGCTTTATAATGTTGTTATTTTCTCATTTAGCAACCCAAGATAACATACTGATGTTATGGTTAAATGATATATCGTACCAATAAGTAAAATATAACATATAACATATACCATAATATAGAATATTAAATACTTACCACTTTAACACCGATGTTATGTTAACATCAAATGATTCATCATTGCATCTTTAGTACTGGTATATTTGGTACCAGTTAAGGTATTGTTCTAATTAGGTATTATGATATTACTGTACTTTCGTAGTGTAGTAGATATATCATTTTCTTTTATTTTAGCCCTTATTTTACATACCCATAGCCCATATTTTAATTTTTTATAAGGTGACTTAATGAAACTACATCGATATAATCTTCAATATATCGTCGATATAAACATTTAAAAAAAGAGGGCCATAAGAACGATGTGTTGCAAAAGAAGAAAGACCTAGCAACGAAACGATAGTCTCTTTCTAGCACATTGCTCTTATGAGACACTTTTTTGGGCATATCTCCCTTATTATTAGAGATATGTCCCCAAATAAACATGTCATCTCTGGTCCTTTTTATAAAATCTAAAACATTAATATAGGGTAATGGTACATACCATCAGTAAGTACTAAAAATTTTATTCACGCTTGTATTAATTTAATTTTGTAGAGTCGATGTTTAAGGATACATAGAAACAATAAAAAACACATTTGAAAGAATATCATTAACATTTGATCAACCATAACGCGAACATTCGAAACATGTGTAATTATTAATTTTAATATTCGTATTAATCAAATATATCTTTGAATGTAAAAAAAACAACCACATTATCCTTGAGAAATAGATACAAGTGATTATGTTGTTATAATATACCTTACCTACTACCAAATTTAATTGGAAATCGTAGATTCTATTCAGCTAAGCCGTAAATTAGTGTTGGCGCATTTAATAAATTCGAATCAGCATTGACTCTTCGGGAATTCGAAGGTAAATGTCAAGTTTAACTGTATCAAGATGCAGAAGTTCAGCCACATTATTATTTATTATTAATATATAATGTTGTCGTTTTACAAGTTTTTTACATTTCGCTACACGGTAGTTCAATCAAATCGCTTGTATGACAATCATCATTATATCTGTTGATGTGATTATATTTTATTTACATATGTTGGAATCATCGTCAGATTTTAAATTTACTGTAATCAATTAATAATAATAATATATCTACCCCTCATTCTAATCACAAGGATTAGCCCGAAAGTCTGAGACTTGGGTGGGAGAGGGGGCGGCATATTATTATTTCGCAGCCCGCATTTGCGCCTCAGGAACGACTTACGTTGGTAGGCCCTAACCACCATTCAGTGCTGGAATGAGGGAAACCTGGAAAACCGCATTAGTTAGGGGGATAGTCAAACATCAACTGATTTTAATGTCTCACATTAATAGGTACCAAGTTAACATTCTTCCCATCCTAGGCCATCGCCAGGATGGTTGCCAACCCATCCCTGCGAACAAGCCTTGATTCACGTGTAAACAGTTTAATTAAAAATTGTTTGGTGGTATGGGGATTCGAGCCCACGACCTCTGGGTTGAGCGATCCAGACACTAAACCCAGAGCCACCGGCACGCCTAATTGTTGATAATCTTCATAATCTTGAAACTCGCGTTGATATTAAAAATCAGGTATTTGTAAAATTAATCCTTGAGAGTAGGATAATTCTTGTTTACGTCCTTGTTTGGAGGTCTTTCTGTGTAACATTTCAATATGGTATTTTACATTTTTCCATTATATCTTAAACGATCTATAATTCGAAAAACAATATTCACGAAAAGGTCTTGTAGCATCAATAAAGGGCTGTGGGAAATATATGCAAAGTCCAAGTGCATTCCTGGTTAATGTATATTGAGTGATATTAAAATCATTCCATATTTGATCTACTAACAACCGGTAGTGTTGTGAGTTTCTGAATTAGAGAGATATCTAACTATCTGTGCAATAATAACCAGATAAAACATATTCTTGACAATATCTATCACCATTACATACCTACATACATATTACGTTTATAGAAAGAATGCAGTTGCATCGCATCATTGTCAAGCATCCATAACAGCAAAGAGCAGACAGCTGTTTCGACCTATTATGTCATCTCAGTGCTATACAGGTCTTAGACTGGAGGCAACTCATGCAGAATTAATTAGTGAGGATTGCCACTAAAAATCTTATTGATTTTTTTATTATAAACCCATAAAAGTAGATGTGGTGTAATCCATGAATATGATATTAAATTGAACTTTTGTAGCTCTCTCAAATTATTAATAAAACAATAAATATAAAACAGGGAACATTGTGTCCATACACATTCTTTTCTACTTCGGGGCGACCCATCATTATTTTGCCCATCCCAGTGATCGACAAATATATTCCATTTAATAAAAAGTGGTATTTAGTAACTGTGCTTTCCATTTACCTGATCTTAAGTGTCCTGTTGATGTTACTGGCCATTCGGCGGTGGTCAGGGGCAGGAAGGTTAAGGCCGAGGTGATGTCCTAACCCTGGGTCGGGCTTTAGGACAGGAATACTCATTTTATCGTCTGGTTAAATACCTGATGGAACAGATGGCCACTGATAGGTGCAAGGAAAGGACAGATTACCTTTAACGTAACAAGAGACTCAGGTAAAAGAAATAGGAAGAAATATTAAGGTTCCCATCGTGGCGTGGTATAAAGCGTTATCTTTTGATATCAAGGTGTAGTGGGCACATTTGCAAAGCTGGTAATATACAATTAAATCGTCTACTCCAGGAATAACTTGCGAACTTTATTTCCTCCAGCAGTTTTGTTTATATTCATTTGTTAAAGGGTTCTACAGAAATATAATCTTGACTTATGTTTACATATTAATTTATAAGATTATAAGTATTCACAAATAATAGCTACAAATAAATTTCTGAGCAGTAATTGATTTGTAAATTATATTGGATGTCCACCTCCTCAACTTAAAAAGGAAATATATTTCAAAGAATTGCCATAACAGGATAATATTGATTTTGTGAGAGCGGGCGGGCTAGTTTTGATATGGAACGTGATGTTTAATCCATCTCCGTATCCTTGACGTCTTCCGCTAAAAATTATACACAATATTTGCGAAAGGGTGTTGCTTCATGAATACCCTTATGTAGGGGTTGGTGGGGCTGTCTCTAAATATACACAAAAGAGGGTGCGATAAGAGCAATGCATTCACACGAATATTCTTGCCAGGACAAGTAGGTAATTTGTTTTGGCATTATAGGTATTTACCGGTATAAAAATATAGATTTCTTTTTTACAAGTAACACAGTTGTAGTGTAAAAACACAGTTTATAATACAGTCCCAAATATTTTAAGTTAATTTGTATGCTCAACAATATAGGTGGCGCTATATTCAAACATATATTCGTTCTGATTTCTCAATAAACTTAAATACAAACCTATAACTTTTCTTACTATGCTTGGTAGGACAGTAAATAAGAAAAATAAATAGGAAAACCGTAGGTCGATATCTCTTTCCGTTTTAAAGTTATTGATACCAATAGTAGAGGGTCAGAGGGTTCGACTTTATTTAGAGTTTAGTAATATGTTTGAATAGCGCCACCTATTGTTGAGCGTACAAATTAAGTTAAAGTGGTTTATAATAACAATAAATCGTATTAAATAGTAAATAAAATTGTTTATATAAAATTTGTAGCAAATTGCCCTAAGATTATAAAAAGTATTTCTGACTTACATTGGGTCTAAGATATTTGGGCAAATAGCCCAAATTTTCGTAACACCAAAGCAAATGCGCCCCCTAGCGATGAAGTTGGGAACTTCAAATATTTGGCCATATTTGTTGATACATTTTTTACCTCAAATTCGAAGCATGAATGGTATCCGAGATATAGCCGCTTCGTAGTCTTAACTGATCAGACTTATTATAGTCTGTCTATAGATATTTGTAGAGCCTAAAATGAAATATGTTTTTTTTTTCTAACTTAAAATATACCATATATGAAATATCCTGATGGTCCGATTCCCACATTTTCTGCCACACAAAACACCATTATAAAAAAAGAAATTATTAGAAGGAATCGATTTAGTTCCATTAACAGTTATTTAAATGACAATGTTAATTCAGAAACATTTGTTGCTATTGTTTTCATGCGGCCACCGTTCAAAAAGTTGTTGATTTCTATGCAGTAATCATGGCATTCAACTTTCAACTTACATAACACAAAAACGGCTGAACCAAATGTCAATTTGTATGGTATATTTTAAATCGGAAAAGAAAGACCTTTCATTTTAGTCAAAAATATACAGAGCATTTCATTAAAAAAATATATACTTGTCGCCCCCCCCCCGTATATATGCAAAGTTACCGGAAATTACGCTGCATATTTGGAAAGGAAAAAATTTCCCCTGTATGTCAGTTTTTTATTTTCCCCGTACGATAAAAAATTAAAAAGTTACAGGGGGTGCTGGTTTATACGAAGTCACCAGGTACCTACAGTGTTTTGCCTTCAGTATTTTTACACCATTTATTTTATTCTGAGCATTTGTTGAATATTTGTTCTTGGACCATATTTTTATATCTTGTTCTACTATTTTCCGTGAGCTAATTTCCATTTGGCGTCGTTTTTTTATGCTAGCGACTTGTCATTATTATTTTTTTATCCATAGGATGGGTCAATGTTGATCAACATCTGTGATATTTACTTTTTTAATCAAAAATTACCATATCTATAAATATTTATAACACCTGCTAATACCTAACCTTGTGCAAACAGCTTTGAAATTACAGTTTTATTAATCTTCTTATTTCATAATTAAAAAAACCATACCTATGTATACGATTAATTCTCAGAATACTTGCCTTTTATATGAGTAAATAACGACAATTTTATTTGTTTGCCTATATTTCTTACCCAGGAAATATACAGGACTCCGTACCGTGTGTTTTAAAGATAGTAATAGTAATCGAAAACCTAATACGCATTATAAAAAAAAAACATTGATCGCTGAAGTTTTAAAGAACTGTCAAATGTTAGATGTGAGTGACAACAAGCAAAGAAGTGAGATGGAGACAATACTCCAGATGATACGATACCATTGCCTTAAAAAATCCTGTCCAGGCGTAGCCAATCCTATTAAATCATTTTAGGGATAAAAGTCCTTTTATCCCTCATTTTCTTAACTCTATACTTAATATTAAATAACTCAAAATAACCTTCTAAGTGGACTATGGCATGAAAAATCATTATTAGATGTAGAAGTATTTATAATGTTATATAAACGAAAATTCTGTTCCAATTTCTCGGAAATTCTCAAAACTTTTGTTGCTAAAGAATTAGGTTGCTTATATTCCCCAGAATGTGTAAGTTTTTAAAATAAAGAAAATTCTGGTAGGCCAGAAAAGGCAGTACTTTTTATAATTGGAAGCCGATTAGAAAGTGAAGTGGTTAGAAAACTAAATCACGAGACTTCAATATAAACAACATTAGACGTTATTCATGCTAGCAAGTTGATTATTCAAGTTATTTTAGTTACCATGGAATATTTTAGCAAGATGCAGGATCGAATTATTACTAACTACCCAAACAAGATGGCTCAATAGCTCATGCAGATACAATTATCGCGAATATTATTAGTAGGAATACTGCAATACGTCTTCCCACTCTCTCCTTGGGTTGACTGATTGTTTTGAAAGTTATAACTGAAGATAAATATCTCGATAAATATTAAGAAAGTGACATATTCCTTCATTTATTATGAAATGTTCGACATGTCATCTTAAATTCCAGCTGGCACAATATAACATAAAACTGACATTATACATTTTTCCTGAATCTATACGTGACTTTTCATTATACAGCTTTCTAAGCTGAGAGTCCGTTTTTTGAATCTCTTGATATTTGAGTACTACTTTAGTAATGCCCATTGACGAGATGGCAAATCTTATGTAATCCTCAACCTTGACTATTGTTTCATTGTTAAATTGCTGGTTAAATTTGCAAGGCCTCTGCCGGATGGATACGTTGAGTAAATATTTTTAATGATTTGAATTGCTAACCTTTTCCTGGATGTGCATCGACCATTTCCTGATGTTTTTAAATGTTAATTAGATAGTGCTTTTTGCTGCTTACCTTTTCAGTTGTAATAATAATAAAATTGCACATTTAATATAATATAATAAAATATAATAATAATAATAATAATAATAATGTTTATTTTGAATTTAAATATAAACAATATTAATGCATAAAATGCGAAACATTACATAATAAATATTGAATGGCCCAAAGAAGGTATTATGATTTGTTTTATAATATATAGGGAATATATTAGGTAGTGTTTTGTCCAGTGCATAATGAAATATAGGTGACGTTTGATTTCTGAATTACGTATTTTCGGCTCGGTTACACTTTTATATTCATTTGCAGCGGGCCGTTAGCAGTAGTTACAAGATTCATTTTTGGAAACAACAAACACATAAATACAAAAGGTTTTAAGTTAAACTACACCATAATGTAGGGTTTTAGAAAAATAATGGAGTAAAAATATTGTATAGGACATATGCAATCAATATGTGTACAATAAAACTATACTCATTGTTTGAAGACTGAAAACTATAGTTATTGTTTGCAAAAGTTTGATAAAGTCCTTTATTTTTGTTTCAGAACGAGAATGGCAACTAATTGGGATACAAAGTTCGAGGGAAAAGGTATGTAATTTCTGAATATCTGGCAATGTATTTAAGTTTAATATAGTGCTATAGCATCGATAATGGCTGTAGTATACTGTTATAATTCTGTATAGATTATGTATTAAGGAGAGAAAAGAGATATGTATCCTGGATATTGACATAGTCGAGAAAAATCCATGGAATTAGGGAAATATTCATTGCACCTGACAATAACAAAGTTGAGAATTTCAGCATGCACTCGATTTAAAAAAAACTAACTCCTTCACTAAACCACTTAAAAAAATCGGGCAAATCAAGTTGCTGTTTTTCCATTACCATTTTCCGCATATTTGAGATTTGGCATTTATCATCATTTATTTGTGAGTATATCACATTATCGATAAAAAATCAAAGTATTAGGTACTCACTATACAAATTTACTGAAAATATGCCGCATGTAAAATGAATAAATAAAAAACAGCTTTTCTAACTAATAAAGAATTTGTAACTAGTGCCAACGCCAACTGAAAGTGTGGCCAAAAACCACTCAGTCCATTTTTACGGGAATCCAGGGTAACTAAAAATGTGTAAAAGTTATGGATAAATATACTGCACAGTCTCGACCTACTTTTTCAAGGTCAGGTTGCTGATGCTATCAGATCAATTCTATTGTCACGTGGTTTCCAATTACAGGGTGATTTGAAATTTTGCCTATTTCAACTATCTATCTTGTTTTGAGATATATAAAAAATATGTAAATAACAAATTTTTAAAAGTACTAAAATTGAATTTTTGTCTGTCTAAGATTTTCACTGGTTTTTTGTTTGAGACAAATCCAATATTTTTAATAGGTACCTGCGATAAATTATATTTGGAATTTTTTACTATATTTATTCCAAAACTTTTCCATCCATAAAATTCCCTCTGGAACTCTTCGTTAGTGGAAATTTTATGTCGTGATTCATGAAAATATCAAATTGACACTTAAACGTCACTTGGTATAGTCTTTATAATCTAAATTGAAACTCCATAAAAAAATCCGACAAACGACAAGTGCGTAAACAAAGAGGCCACCGTCGAAGTGCAGGTGTTTCTTTTGTCGGAATTTTTTTTACAGTTTCAATTGACATTATAGGTATAGACTATACACTAGTCACTATTTAATTTTCAAGTAGTTCGATATAACCATAAATAAACTTTAAGGAATTTATTGAATACTGCAGCTCTAATTTTTAATATAATTAACACAAAATAATAGTACTGTTAGGTAAATGATTACATATATTTTGTTTTTTTACATTGGTTTCATTAAATTTACATTTCGTGCTCGTACTTAGAGGCTCGTACACTATTCTAAAAGAGTGTAGCTAGTTGAAAATTTTAAAATTATAACGTACCTATAGTTATATAAATTTGAATTTTATTTAATTTAATCTAATTAATGAAAAATCAAGAACCAAATTTTTTTTCAGTTACAAAAAGTTGTTGTTGGAAGGCGGCGCGGTTACCCGCAGCACTCAGGCCTTTCGACCCATTGTGCCTGTTACAAAAAGTTACCAAGTAGATAATTCAGAATAACATAATTGTAATATTTCTCTTATTCGAAAAAGACATACCTGCTTATGACAATATAAGTGCCTGTTTGAAATGGCAAAGCTAATTGCAAACATTTCGGTAATGCACAACCAATAATTTCAACAATTTGTCCCTCTCGGCTTGAACGTTTCAGCGCAGTCATGTAGGCAGTATAAACCCTTTGCCTATTTGTCCATTGTTTACTTTAATCTAATTTGCAATTGTAATGGTTTGTTGTACGAACGTGTTTGGCGTAGCTAGGTAGGGTGGAATAACGAAAGCCGCTATCGTTGATTGATCAAAACCAAAAACACCCCGTGTTGCGGGGAATTTTCATTAGACGGCCGGTAAACAACTGAATGGGCCAAAATAATTTGCGTTAATTATGAGCTGCTTGAAAATTCGATACTTGTTGGACTCATCATCATTCAATAAACTATTATTTCGTTCCAATTAATATAAAATAGGCTAATAGTGTTATGCAGTAAATATTCGGATTGTGTGAGAAATTATTGCTGATAGCACTTTTTAAGGGGTAGTTGGTTAATTAAATTAGATTACGTTGATAGCTTCATTCTATAAGGCACTATCTTGGGAAATTTTAAAGTTTGTCCCAAAAAAAAACATATACAGAGCATTTCAATGAAAACGAGCCACCCTGAATGACTCCCTTACTATTTTGTTTCTAGAGAAATCCCGAGACAGGTCGATTTTTGCTTGGAGGGGGTCATATTTTGTTACCAAATTTGACGTGGCAACATGGCAACACTTTAAATAGGGAATAGGGGTCAAGTGACCCCAATTCCCTATTTAAAATTGCCAATTCCCTATTTCCCTCAGAAATATGAAAGATCCTTCAATTCTCTTTTCAACCATATAAATATGTTTGATATTCATTTGTCATTTCGGGACAACATCCATCAATAATTTTTTTTTAATGTTATAGACCACAGTATTTAAGAATAATTCGACATAAAACTCTTAAACTTCAAATAAAAGGGACTTTTAAATGACATTAGGTATATTATTTAAATTATTTTATAGCGTAATTGGTACACCAGTAAATATTGATTTGTTGATTGTTAATTAATGTATTTAAAAGATAAATTTAAAATAAAAATACAAAAATTACTAAATAATATGTTGCTAATGGCCACCATTCACTTCCATACAATAATAAAAACGAGATTCTGGTGCTCTCCTTACATTGTGCGGTACTTCAGGTGTTATTATTAGTGGTTATTACATTCAGGTATCATTACTGGCTGTTGTTATGAAAATAAAAAAAAATTGTGAATTATTTTCAAAAACAAGTTATTGATGGATTTTGTCGCGAAATGACAAATGAATATCAAACATTTTTATATGGTTAAAAAGAGAATTGAAAGACCTTTAATATGAGGAGTCACTTGACCTCCATTCCCTATTTAAAAGTTTGACATTTGTGCTGAGGGGTGAGGGGGTACATGCCGAAACGTCAAATTTGGTCCCCCTCCAAGCAAAAATCGACGTGTCTTGGGATTTCTCTGGAAACAAAACTACGGAATTATTCAGGGTCGCTCGTTTTCATTGAAATGATTTGTATATGGGAGTCTACATAGATAGATTAAAAAATGTTTTCCTGTCCCTACTAACTTTACCTTTGCACTTGGTAGATTTCGTATTTGAAACAAAATATGCATCAATTGTGAAGGGATAGGCAATTTTAAATCTTATGACAGTCATAGCAACTACTGCAATCCAGCATTCCCGTTTCTATTCCTCAATTCCTTAATTTTAGTATTAGATTAGTAACACATGTAAATTATTTTCTTTTAATTTTCAATTTACGTGTTAATCTCGAATCTCAATATTTAATAATGTAAAATTAATATAAGGTTTGTTCCAACAAGAAATTATATAGTCTAGAAACGATCCGAGAACGCAGTGTTTTCTATCCATACCAGTCCTTTCTGAATCTTTGCATTTTTATGCTGGGCTTAATTTGTTTTATACCTTATGTAAAAATAAGGCGGCTGCAGATGGACAAATTATAAAAAAACTAATATAATAATAATAATAATAATAGTATTTATTTTCTCTCTGACTCACGCTTTAGCTATTGGTTAAGAAATGTTTATTCAAATTTTTGAGATCTATTCTGATACAAATCTAGAATAATTAACACTTTTAACGAATTTTAGTATAAAAACTTTTAATTTAATTATTATTCATTAATTATATTTTTGTAATAAGCTATTATATGTTCATCATTCATTAATACTTAATTAATGCGAAACATCGCATATTGCTCTTTGATTCTGTTGGTGGTTAAATAAAAATAACCTTCAAATAAAAATCCACATCTTATATTTCTCAGATTGCATCCGCAAAAGGTAAAAAATATTTCTGATGTGCCATTCGAACTAGCAAGGCAATACAATTTGTTAAAAGGAGATGCCCAGCCATCATGGCTGAGCCTCTGAATAGATGGCATGGTAACAGTCCTCGTCCGTGTGTACACATTATGTGGGGAAACTCATAAATTAATCCAATATAGGGGGGTTGGTTCGTAGTAATTATACAGCGCCCATTAAACGAATGCACATGGAAAGCCCTTTGAAATCATCGTGCGTTGTGCCGCATCGGCCGATTCCAGTTGCTCTGACGTGATTGTGTTCAATTTTTTCGACATAAAATTATTTTGAATACCTGGTACCTGGGGAACATGAACAGATAATATAATCTGTCCCTACTGGAATAATAGCCAACATTTATTCTCTGTCAGGACTTTGACTTTTAATATTTTATCATAATCCAATACATATGTGTTCTTTTTTCAGTAATTTCAAATAATCCATGGTATAGAAGACTTTATCATGGCAGCCACATTTTATTTGTTCGAAGCTCCGTATAGTTTTCTCAGTTTATTAAATATTTAAATACACTTAGTACTGCCTGTACGTCGGCCTGGACATAAGAAACATTTTCAAACCGAGTTATCTTAAATCAGATAGTTTTTTAATACTTCAGTAACCCAATGACGTAGTCGAAATTTAGGTAGTATTTATTGGTTCTTTATTTCAGACTCATCTTCTATAGATACAGATGTCAGAATTCGATGTTTCTTTTACTTTTCAGATCGTAGTTCAAAATTTGGTAAGTTTACACGTTTTATTTCTAAAGATAAAATTTTAAACCAGGTTTTCTTGGGATATAGCTCTGACTTTCTGAATAAGTAAAATTAAATGCCATAGTTTTTGTACATTTTTCTATAGTTTCTCATTATTTTAAATGGAACATACTGAATTTTTTTCTTTGTAGTAAGCAGCTTTGAGTTCTTATTTTAGCGGTATCTCACAGATGTCTTGTTTGTCTTGAATATATTTTGAGAGCCAACAATTACAAGAATACTTCTTATTAAAAAGTACTTCTGAAGTGCGATTTATTATTGAACTGTTCCATTCACTTGGGCTTTGGTTGGATTTTCTTCCGGTTTACCTCTCACCAATGGACAAAATAACATGGACAGGCTGTTGTGTAACGAAAGAATATACTTGGGTGCTACTAAAGCGAACCGTATGTTCGGGTTTATCTGTTTCAACATCAACTTCAACTATATACTGTTTGATGTTACATCTAATGAATTTGCCCGTGAAATTTACGGTGATGTTCATTGTAAACTTTAAAATTCTTGTTCTGTTGTTAGTACGATAAGGGTATACCAGTTTTAAAATAGATACTGATTGGGAAATGTAATATAATTTAATATATAAAATTACCGTACTATGGTAATTGTATAATATAAAATAGAGCGTGTTCGATTTAAATTAGGTCACTTTGAGTTTCAATGATTTGTAAGATATAAAAATATTCACTGATAATTACATCAAAATTCCGCTTAGACCGTGTTGTGTCCAAAAAAAAGTGATTGAACAGTCGGATATATCTCTGCAAACACACGACATGTTCTGCTCACAATTCGATACACTCCCCGTCAACGATAATTAAATTTAAAAAGTCGTCGTTTGTGTAACCGAAGTGAGCCATTATTATTACAAACACTCGCTTTTACTAACACTAAATCGGCAAACTCACTTTACACAGCAATGACCGTCACTTTGCTAGATATGTAATGACATTAGGTGACGTTCAAATCTTTTGTTTCATAGCCAATCTGACAACTGCCCGATTATTCTCGTTCCGGCAATAATGTCCAAATATCTTCAAATCAGTAGAATTTTATAGGGAATGTTAATACCAATCGAAAGAGAATTAAAAAGTACATATAGGTTAGCATTATAAAATACAGGGTGTTCCCTTTACAATAAGTAAGTTATTGGGTTTTTTGAATTTGTCAAAATTGGTCGACTCTTTTTTTGGACACTCTGTATAAGTTGCACTAGCTTTCATACTTTATACATGTTTCCATACGTTTCATTGTTACTCCATTAAAATTTAAAGTTTTTAGGTTACAAACGGAAATAGAACGGGATAAGTGCAACTATATTTTTTGAGAATTTTTTGAAAAAATCAAAATATCTTGAAAACGATTAAGAATAAGGATAGGGTATGCTTATGAAACTTACCTTTAAATTTGACGTGGAATCCAAAAACGGAATAATAAATAGTATATTCCATTTGAAATAAGCGAGTTGACTTCGACTTCAGGTAGAACCGGAAGTTGCACCTCAACGCAAACGTTTTTAATCGATAGAACATTGCGAGAAACCCCCGTATAAAAATTTTCAGAATTCCAGCACACGTAGTATTCTAGAAACAGCTAATGAAGGTCTACGTGGTACACCCTGTATATATAATCATGTAAATGTTGTTCAAAGTTATAGAATCCAAAAATGTATTAGTATATCGAGCGTCTCATGTAAATTAACTAAAATATATTTAGCTGTGAAATCATATTTTCATTCATTAGACCATAGCTCCTTTGACTGGACCTTAAATTTCAAAGTAGGGTCTTAATTTTTTCTCGAGATACATCTAATCCGCTGTCAACGTGGGACAATATTTATATGAATGAAAAAACTCTTTATATCTTTCTACTATTTCCTACTATCTACATTTTATTATTCTACTATCTATATCTTTCTACTAAAAACAAATGACATTAGACAAGTATTCATTTTCACTTCATTTTGAGTAAATTGTATTGAGCCTAATCGTGTGATAAAGATTATTTCGTCTGTTGAGGCTGGTCGTATACTTATATAATTATTAAAAGGCGGAAGATTACTGTCGTGTCCTGAGCCACTTTAAATGCAATTATATGCAAATTTTTTCGTGAAAATTTTAAGACGCATAATCTCCTTAGTTCTAAATTAGCATTAATTTATCATTGGAACAATGTAGACCGCCAGGTCAACGAACGCTCCACATAATTTAACGCCATCCCATAAATTTTATATGTAAATCGACCCCAAGCAACCAAGTCCAAATATTTATTTCAGGGGCTTACTCTCGTTAGGAATAAGTAAGGATACCATGAATAATTGTTTGTTATTTCTTCTCATTGAATTAGATGATGCTATGGCTATATCAAGCATATAAAAATAATGGAATAATCAGTTGTTTTATTTTATATTATGTTACCATATTTTTTTATATAGGTATGCAACAATAAAAAAAAATGAAATTAAAACACCCCATACACGATGAGACGGTATGTATCTTTTGAAACGGTCATATTCAATGTTCATCATGGCGCGCTCCTATCCACTTTATAAGGAAAAAATGGTTGCAATTGGTGTTGCAGTTGGCTTAACAATTTTTGATGAACACGATAAAAATAAACAACCAAGAAAAATACGGTCAAAACAGTGGCTCGTTCAAAGAAGGACTTTTCGCGCATGGATTTGATACGCGAACTGCAACAAAATGCGAGAAAGGAGACTTCCTAAATTATTTGCGAAAGAACAAACGCTCGCCTTTACGCACAAAGGCTTACCTCTGTCTTTTCCTCTCTAATCACTCAATACATTAGAAAACTAAACAAAACTAGTCACTAAGCATGCCGTATTATGCGTCGATAGTTGTCCAGTCGAATGATACCGTCTCAGCCACGCTTGATACTATCTGATACAACACCATTCACGTTGAAATGTGTCTCTGAGACCTTGTATCATCAAATGGGATGAAGTAGGTCTTATCATGAATGGGGCGTTTTAGAGATTTTAAACTAATAATTAAATTATCAGAATTTTACAATCCAGTTAAATTTGTGTTGGTTCCATTATAAATAAATAATTTATAATGGAAGAAATATCATCAAGTAAGTAATTATGTTTTATATTGTTATCAATTTTACAAGTAACTTGACATGTTTTTTTTAAATGTGCAGATTAATTAAGGACGTATATAAACAAACGACGTACCAGAGCTATTCTGTTTTTCAAAAAGCACCAACGAAAAGGAACTGTAACTGAATACTGTATCAGTATTCAGTTACAGTTTCTTTTTGTGAGTGCTTCTTTAGTAACTACACGTTTCTAATTTTTATTTTTTACATACGCATGCACATAGGGTCTATAGAACAATAGGTAACTTTTAATATACATTTTAATCGACTTTCTACCAATTTAGAATAACTAAAAATCGAAATGTATAAGAAGAAGAAGATATGTACTTATCCTTTCAATTCTTCGGGTCATACTCATTAAAAATTAAACACTATATATGGCGGATCACATTTTATTACGTAGGTACTTGTTTTTTAACATATTCATCGTCTTTAAGTTTGGGTCAGAGGTATGTTATGTTTAAATATCACTTGTAATTTCTTGATTATATAAATATCAATGTGTATATCAATCCTTACACGTGTGAAAAATATTTGTAAAACAGAATTATATTATCCTTGGCATTAAAGCCAAAATCTATATTCCCATACATGATGCAATGGTTGTAGACTGATTTGTATAGATGAAAGAAGAGGCGTCTTAATATGTATTATAAGAAGACGTAAAAAATTAATTAAAAGAATGCGTGGATATCCAACGAATGACAAGATTTAAATAAATTAGAAATGGGTGACTTAATGCAGTCATGATTAAGAGAAGTGATATTTAATTTTTAACATTTAAAAAGTTTTAGATGGGGAATGAAACAGGTTTTTATTAATAATTCTTTTAGGATTATGACGTCAAATAATGAAAACGGGAAAACCAAAGATTCCGTGTGTAGTATCAAGGCAAACTTTTAAAGTTTGCCTCAAAAAAAAACAATATACAGTGTGAGTGAGTTTGCATTACACAACTCGGTAACTTCGTAAATGTCGAGATATTAAAATTTTTCAAAAAGTACTTCAATGTAATTTTTTGTGCTGTTTTCAACCCTGTGATTAAAAACGCTCTAATTAAAAAACAAAAGAGCAGCGACATGTACAGTGATTTTTTAAATGGAACACCCTGTATTTTATTTCATAATTTGAAATCCTATCAAATTCTTAATATGACACCTTTTTTATTTTTTCATAAAAGTGATAATATGTAAGTTAGGAACAATGCAATAAATTATCGGTACTAGGCCATGGATTGCATAATTATTGAAAACAAAGCGTGCTTGTGAAGACAAAAGTTATGCGAATAAGTCATAAATATTTTTTTGTTTCAATTATACAATCCATGGCCTAGTACCAAAGTTTACGGAATAAATATTCTTTAAACTTTGCTAGTACCAATAATTTTTTGAACTTATTGTTCCTAACTTACATATTATCACTTTTAAGAAAAAATAAAAACGGTTGTTTTTTTAATGAGAGCGTTTTTAATCAGAGGGTTGGAAAGAGCACAAAAATCACTTAAAAGTACTTTTTGAAAAATTTTAATATCTTGACATTTACGAAATTACTGAATGCAATGTATACTTACTCTACTTATGATATTTTACTTTGATGCAAATGAATTCATTATTAATACGAATAATTTTGCAAATATTTTTGCATGGAAATTGTAAGAAAATTGAGAAAGAATTAAATATCAAACAATTTTTCCTCTAAACATTCTAGCCGATGATAGTTTGATATTCGTCGATTGAGCTTTCATGTCTTAATTTTCAGAATTGTCAGATTGATACTGTCTATATTCAAACGTCATCACTTACGTTGATAACTATTTTATTTTTAATAGATCCAGTAATTACCATTAAATTGAATAAAAGCACTTGTTTATATTTTTGATTTATTTGATTTTTCGTTTTGGATAGTTTTTGCTTTAA
The DNA here is from genome assembly GCA_963924545.1 of Pogonocherus hispidulus. Lineage (NCBI taxonomy): Eukaryota > Metazoa > Arthropoda > Insecta > Coleoptera > Cerambycidae > Pogonocherus > Pogonocherus hispidulus. The sequence continues at coordinate 40,062,482 of OZ004698.1, read as the reverse complement.
TTTAATATTTTTTATTTTCTGAAACTAGAAAACCATCGATAAAGTTTAGTTAATAATGTTACATTTTATTCAGCATATTATTGCTTATCATATTAGGGCAAACTTTGAAAGATACATTTATACTATACTTGAAGTCTTGATTTTTAATGGTTTTTATTTTACAGGTGCTGTAAAAACATTAAAAGAATTTATGATTAATCTTAAAGTAAAGGAGAATTGCTAAATTACTGATGATACATTTGATGTCATCAAGACCTTCTCTTTTCTTCAGCAAAGAAGAAAAGTGAGAGGGGAAGTCTTAATGGTATCAGATGGATCCATCACTTAATGTAACAAATCTCCTGCATGATGTTGGTTACTATAAATCATTGTTTAGAATGTTCTTATTACAAAATGATTAGTAAATACTTAAGATTTTAGAACCTTCTTAAGAACAACCAAATGATATTGTTGCCTTATATAAAGTTCGTGGATTAAACTTTTTATAAAAAAAAAACAAGGATTTTAAAGGGAGTGGAACGTTTTTGGCGCTAAATTGGAAATTTTACTAACATATTTTTCGTCATACTTACCTTGTAAGTTGTTGTGACATTGTTTTTCGAAATCTAAGTGGCACTTTATATTGGCAGTTGTTATGACAACGGCCTGTAATATTAACAACGTCCCTCCTTACAGGACAATAATAGTAATACTAGAACTATGAATAAAAGTAGTACTAGAAATATCAGATTTCATTTATTTAGAACAAATTAATAATCTTCATTTAACAAAACACAAATATTAAGAGTATAACTTATTAGAAACATTTACAATTCACTATCCGAACAATAAGATTTTCTGTTCTTACTTAGGTGTTTACTTTCGATAATTTCAACGTCATTGCTGGATGGATTGCTGATGGAATCAACAACTGACAACTGTCATCCCATTTTCCTACGGTATAGATGAGCAAGAAGGCTCGAAATTATTTTGGTTATATAAAATTCGATCAGCTATATCTCTACCTTATTTTTCATTGAATCTGCAACGTAAGATTCTTTTAAGACCAAGGAGGTCAAGTCCTGAATCTGCTAATAGTGTTGCCGAAGTTCTTCGAAAGGAATGTCCGTTATAGGTCGTAGGGTTCTCCAGCCGTGTTCTGCTATTTGGCTTGGAATTTTTGAAAAAGTATTTTTCCCATAGGCTGATGCACACACTTACCAAAACGATAATGTAAGAAAAATCTATAACTACTGACGTTTGGTAGTCGCAGACCAATAATTTTTTATAACTTCTATAAAATAATTGGATATTAATTCCTTTGCAATAATGACAAAAGAACGTTTTAAGGAGTTTTTAGTATCCGGTGTTTTAATTATTATTATCAATTTCATTTTAATCAGTTCATCTTTCCTACAAGCCCCAGCGATTCCCATAATCATAATGATCTGCAAAAAAAGTAAGAGGTGAACAATGTTTAAAAATAATGTTTTTGTAAGCTTACCTTCATCAGCAAATGTGTATTTTCAGGAGCCCTCTACTAGACATTTATCCATTTCTTCCCTTGTAAAGATATTAGATTTTTTAGGTCTAAAACCATCATTTTTCCGCTTCAAAAATGCTTTCAATTTGGGATACTTTGGAATATGTTAATTTTCATTAATATATAGGTATGGTAGTTTTTCGCATGAAATATTCACATCATAAACTGTTTGGTGATTTCAACTTGTAGATCGAGCAAAAAGATATGCTAATAATACGTTTTCTGAGGTACTGTCTGCCTGCCTCTCGAAACACCAATGTCTAAACAGTTTATATATCTCCTTATATCGATTTTGAGATTTGCCGCCAAAATCTACATAAATAACTATTAATTGATGTATTGAAACAGATATCCATAACACATTATAATATTTTAAAGCATTCATAAAGACCCAAATAAAGTAAATATAGAGGAAGAATTGCTGTAAAAAAATCTCTCAATAGTGGTACTTAATATTATAATTTCAATAATTTTGCATATATTTGGGTTTTTTTACTCGATATATTTGTTTTTTATGGATCCACTATATCGTAATTCTGCAACATCTGTTACAACAGCAACTGAGTAGTGAAATTCGTTTGGATTCTATTTGTATATCCAAATCACCGTTCTCTATAAATGTCTGATATGCGGAAATGGTGTGGATCAAATATGACTTTTTCTCGAATGTTGTATTATAAATGGTAAATAAATGTGTTCAAGACAATTTAGTCGAATAAAGAAAATATAAAAAAATATACTCTCAGGTTACTTTTGAGACATTATTTTGTAATATAATTAATTTAAAAATACACTCCATCGATTCCTCCGGATGGTGCTTCACAGTTGGTATTACGTGTTTGATCAGAGCACGATCCCAATATGGCGGCTGTCACATTTTTTATACCTGCCACATCCTGCTATCGGTTCCATAAATCTGTAGAAATGGTATCTGATTCTATTGTTTCAGAAACCGACCAATAATTTGTCGAGGATGTTTTCCCCGAATTGAAGAATATTCTGGTTGTGTTGCTATTTGATATTTGTCGAAAAGTCGATCACTTGAAACCGCGCCTCGTGCATAATATTGAGGTCTATGCTCTGGATACAGGTTACGATGTCCCTCAAAATTGCTTTCCAATTTATCCCCTTGAGGTTTAACGTACCTGTTCGCAACTCGGCAGAAATCAAAGTGACTCGGCAAGAAAAATTGACAGAAATTTGTATATTTCTAGTTGATCAGGAACTTGCGAACTTTCGGATAATGAATTTGAGTTCCACTATTATTGTTCGGCCACCCATAGAATGTAGGTACTAAAAGGGAGAGGTAAGTAGCGCAAAACGCGTGCTCCGATGTGTCGAAGTTGCCAAATTTATAATATCGAGAGAACAAACTTAATTTGATGGAGATGCCGAAGACAAGTACGGCAATTTGCCCCGACTGGCATTGCGTTACATCGGCATCTCCATAGGACTCACCACATCGTTCATCGAGACCATCTATTTGACAATAACTGTCAGACAGATAGTAGCAAAGACCCAAAGAGGCAATACGGTGTGTTTCTCACCACTACTAACATTCACGATGCTCATTAGGCAATAACGTCGCAGCATCGTTCCTCGAGTCCACTACCTATGGCACTCTGATGAGCGTAGAATAAGCGCGAAACTGATCAGTGTCTGGTAGATGGACTCGATGAACGATGTGGCGACTCCTATGGAGATGCCGATATAATGCAATGCCAATCGGGGCACATTGGCCGTGGAGTAGTTGTTATCGGCATCTCCTTCAAATAAATAAGTAGGATTGTCTTCCTTAAAGACAATAGAGATCACTGCTGTAATGTCACCTGCGGAAAAACAGGTCGTTATCTGTCTGTCAATTTGACAATAATTGTCAGACAGATAGTAGGAAAGACCCAAAGACACACTACGGTGTATTTCTCACCACTACTAACAAAATTAATATTGTTCAGCAATAAACCTGTTTTTTTTAACAAATTGTCGGTCTCAAGTCGACATCCCCTTGAATGGTTCACCCTATACACATAATTCGACGACAATTCCTGCGTTAAATATTGAATAGAGGATGTCTACAAGGTTACCTACACCGATACGCTAATAATGCAATATTCGTGTTATGTATATGGATTGGGAATTCCGGTTGCTATGTCGCGGGTCTTGTAGAGGACTACATAATTTATAGAATGGCAATTGATAGTCCTCTAAGCCATGTTGCAACTGGATTATTCTCAATTATGCGTTCGAGGGCATTGTAGATTAGTACTAGATAAATACAGGTTGAATGGGAAATGTGAAAGGGCGCTGCTTGACATTCCTGGCCCAGGGAAATACTGTCTAGCTGGTTTCAGTGTTTATCTAGGTACATCCTACATCCATTCAGATAAATAACGTATGCATATCGTGCACTGGTGCACGAAATAGTTCGTTTGTCATTAATTATATTTGCAAATGATTTTGGTTCAGCAACTATTGGATCAAAAACTTAAAAAGTTTGAATAAATAGGTTTATTAAAAACAAAGATTATTTTGAGTACGCCATGCATAAGTGATTTAGCGTTCATATTATCAATATGTATGCTAAACAATTTTTATCGAAATTACTTACGACTTGAATGGGTATTACAGTTTTCGAGTATTGATTCTTCAAATAAAATTTTGGCGTCCTTGTGGCACTTGTTACTGCCAACTTTGCTATTTTACATAGAATATCCGATATATTTTTAGATAGGTATTGGATTCTACCCATAATTTTAGAGGTACTTTCATTGGGCTTCCCTCTGTGTTCCTTATATGCTGTATACTTCAATATATTTCAAAAAACTAGTTTTTTTTACTTGTATCGGTACCTTAAATAGTAAATATGGAACTGAATCCTATCTTGTATACTTAGTTATATTTTTTCTATAAAGTAATATTTTGTCGAACTAGCAATCTATTCGGGATATACACATAATCCCGAATAGATTGCTAGTTCTTAACCAGTTATTACAAAATTATATCAACTTTTCATGTAAAAAAAAGATATGATATAATAGTTCAGTAAAATAACGATTTATATCGGGCCGGTGGCCCAGGGCTTAGCGTCTCGATCGCTCAACCCAGAGGTCGTGGGTTCTAATTCCCACTCCGCCAACAATTTTTAATTAAATTGTTTGCCCGTAGATCAAGGCTTATTCGCAGGGATGGCTTGGCAACTATCCTGGCGATGGTCTAGGATGGGAAGAATGTCAACTTGGTGTTAATGTGAGAGATTAAAATCAGTTGATGTTTGACTTGTCCCCTTAACTAATGAGGTTTTCCGGGTTTCCCTCATTCCAGCACTGAATGGTGGTTAGGGCCTACCAACGTAAGTCGTTCCTGAGGCGCAAATGCGGCCCGCGAAATAATAATATGCCGCCCCCTCTCCCACACAAGTCTCAGACTTACGGGCTAATCCTTGTGATTAGAATGAGGGGTAGAGATATTATTATTATTATTATTATTATTATTATATCGGACAAAATTGATAAAGTTTTGAAAATTGGTGGAAATGTTAAGGATAGCATAAATATTATTAAACCGAGAAGGTCCCACCCCTAAGTAGTGTGCTTCATCCCCTAGGACGTATTAATTTTAGGAAAAAATCGTGGATGTGTTTTTTATTTAATTTTATAAGGATAAATTAACTCCTATATAAAATAGTCTATTTGGCAGTGACATTTTTGTCACTTTGACAGCGATAAAAAAGGTGCATCGTTTTTTATCACCGATAAAAATGCCTGTTCCTCAAAAGCAGAGTACATCAAATAATTGTACAAATGAAGATAAATATTATTGTTGTTCTTTGTTTACATATTTTGTCGTTAATTTATCTTGCCAAAAAACACTCGAGCTTTATTTTTATGGATAAATTTCTTTTTAACTCAAAATTTTTCCATTCAGTAATTTTGCTCGAAAAACTGACATTTGACAAAATCGCTCGACCTCCGGTCTCGCGATTTTTTCATGTCAGTTTTTCTCATAAAATAACTGATTGGCAAAATTATTTCGTTACAAAGAGAAATTTATCCGATAAAAAAAAAGCTCTTGTGGTTTTACTGCTGACAAATTTTGTATTATGTATTTTTATCAAAAAGTGCACCGTTCCCAAGACAATCTAGAAACCTGAAAATAGTGGTGAAAACGACGTCCTAGGAGATGAAGCACACTACTTAGGGGTGGGAACTTCTCAGTTTAATAATATTTATGCTATCCTCATTATTTCTAGAAAGTTTTTAAACTTTATGAATTTTGGCCGTTATTTTACTGAATTATAAAGAATTATATTTCAGTTAAAATTTATTATTATTTTTATTTTTATTATTTTTTCGTTAGTATATATTCTAGGTGACAGATCACATCATCCCCACAAACACCGCGTTCCAATCTTTACATGGTACTATGTATACTCTTAAAGGTTACAATTACCTGACATAGTTTGTTGGTGATTATAATAAATTGGTGGTAGAGCTGTGTAGGTCTCGCTCTTGGACCTTTCCATCGGTATCCTTTCAGTACCGACCGCATAAGTTTTAGTATCGAAGTCAAAGACAAAAAGTGATATATCTAAGGGATGCAGAGGAATCTGGTCACTGTTCTTCGTCAACCGGTGTGTATGCCTGGTGGATTAGTGTTTTCATGACTGAGCACTTCTGTGCTAAATGGTGGTTGGACTTTCTAAGCAGATTTCGGTAGATTACATGTCTTTTTCCTGTAGATATACTTTAACTCAAGAAATAAAGCCTTCTTCTGCTCTACTTCCATAGTTACCCTTGTGTGATGTACCTTTAATAATATACACAGAGAGTAGAGATCATTTAAGATATTAAAATTAGATTGGCTGAAGCATAAAAATTGCTGTACGTGTGCTTGATCTGTACTTTTGTTCTGATACAATATGTCAAACTGACTCGTTTGCATCATAGTTTGTAAAATGTATATTTATTCTGTAAACTTTAAGAGCATGTAAACTTCGAGTTAGAAGTGTTCACAAGAAGTTCCGTTGAAGGTTTGGATATATCTAATACCCGAAATATTACGTTTATTTATATTATATTATTACGTTATATATTAAAATATACGTATCACACTGTTTATGTCTTCTAGAATAACTACCTACATAGAAGAAATAAAATTGAAAGTTGATTTCAGTTTAATGTCAACCTTTATTACTTAGTATATTATTTACTTAAAAACATACTTATTTGGCAAACCGAAAACACTGGGGCAATCTAAGTAAGCATTTTCCATGGAACATGTACTCGACGTGTGACGACAGTTTAACTTTTCCTTCGGATAAAACTAGTGAACATCAAGTATTGAACAAAACATATAATTCCCCGCTGAAAATAATTGTCAAGCAAGGCTTATTTTTCATAATTACTTGTATTTTGCACTGTTTACGATCAATACGCTGGAATGGTGGTTAAGGCTTACCAACGTAAGTCGTTTCTGCCGCCCCCCTCTCAATAATAATAATATGCCGCCCCTCTCCCAAAAATGTTTCAGATTTCCTGGCCTTCTAATTAGAATGAGGAGTAGCGAAATTATTATTATACGTATTATTTTGTAGAGATATGTTTATTTTGTGTCAAACTGAATGTGCATTAACTATTTTTCATATTTTTTTTTCAAAGTGGAATAACTAAATACGTATGTGCCATTTTAATAAAGATATATTGTGCTCGCGACATGGAAGATTTCACGGGGGAATAAAAATACAAAATAGTGTTAAGCTTTCGATATTGAAATACAGCAGAATCTCGTACTGACTAAGTTAAATAAAAAATGCGAGGTCGGAATATAATTTAATAAGCGGGAATCTCCTAAAAGCTCGTGCTGTGGAGCTATGCAATACGAAGCAAGGGAGCTTATCAATTTTCCATAATATTCAGTCACGATTGTAGGAATATCGAAAGCTACTGCAGAGAAAAGTATAGTTTAAATGCGCCGTCGTGGTTCTTCTAAATGAGCTGCGACGCCCCATTGTAAATACCGAGGTAAATACGTAATGGTACATTCTACAGGATCATTTGAGCAAAAAATCCAGTACTTTAACTTTTTCATTTTGCACTTAAAAAGAAGTGTCATTTAGGTAAATATAACTACCTTTGTGGTAAGGATATACCTACTATTTAAAATATTGAATTTGTCCTAAATATGGAAATCAGGATTGTACAGATTTGGAAAAACTCATGTTTTTAGTATAATTAAATTATTGGGCTAATTATGATGGCAACAAATCCAAGGTATTTCATGTAGTTCAATACTTTTCAAATTTTTCTTTGAGAGGATACAAGATTTCTAATCATGTTAGCTCAGCCTTGAGAAAACCAATTGGGACACTTATATTTATCTGTAATAGTGTATAAATCAGTGTATTATTTTGAGAAATTTTGGAACATACAGAAAAGAAATTATTGATTATAATTTACTGCAACCATTTTAAACGATGTAGTAACAATCTCTATACTTCAATAAAAATGATCTTATCATTATTAGGGTTTATTCTCAATCGCAGTAAGGTAGTATAGGGTTTGCGAATAGGTATTATAAACACAAATAAGTACCTATCTACTCATACAATTACGTACTGTCAAAGCACAGAAACAATAACAAAAAATACTAGAGATGCACAATCTAAGAAAGATTGTGTCAATCACTGTTACACAAAGTGAAATTACTAAATATAATTATAATATTTAGTAATTAAAACATATAAAACATATAACATTAAAAATTAAAGAATATGCTCCTGTTGCACAGAAATATGGTGTACCAGTTTCTAAGTTGTACAATAGAAATCACAAAATATACTGATTTTAGTTGCCCTACAGCACGAAATACGTAAAGCAGATCCATAATATGACATTAGTTCTAGCTACTGGTAAACTAAAGATTTCTAGTTGTCTAGATAAAACTTAGCAATACGAAATCTGAATTCATTAAAGAAACTAGTATATTAAATTTCACTGTGTAGTAATTTAAAAATAAAACAGAAGAAAATAGAGCACATCCTTCTTGAAACAGCAATTAAATTGAATATCTGGTGATCATGCCCTCTAGCAGGATATTTACCGTAAACTCTGAAGCAGGTATAAAAATTTTAAAAAAATTCTCTGGACGTTATAAACAAGAATTCTTTGATTGTTGTAATATGGATACCGTTTTAAGGAGGTATGTTCTTATTTAGATCTAATAAATCAATAATAAAGAGTTTTTAGTGCTCGAACATCTTGAAAGTTATAAATATGAACGATTCCAGGTTGGCTCCTTGCAGGACTCCAAAGGTACAACCAAATTACTATAATAATATCATAGTGATCAGTGCATCTGATGAGATTTTGAATTAAAAATGTCAATCTGACAAACATTTTTTACCATAGAAACCTTCCACTGACGACGCGACGAGTTGAGGATCAACTTGAAAGGTTTAGGAAAAAGCTAGTTAAGTGTTTTATTTCTTTTAAATTTTATTAGGTATAATAATTATTTTATTTAGACATAATTGAAAATATGATTTGTAGAATTACAGAATTTTGTATAAAACTAAAAAACCACACTGATGAAATTTAGATAATTTATCAAATATTTATTTTATTGCATATTACTGTGCGTTTCACGAAGTTGTATCCCGGATTGGAATGTTAGTATATATCTCCAACGTATGGAGCGTCGTCATGTTATTAGTTAAATTCAATGCATTGGCACATCTCGGTTACGGACCGCTACAAATTGAGGTGGTGTGATTTAAGAGCGCGTGCCAGTCTCGCACAGGATTTGCCAGCGAATCTTGACAATCCGAACATTCCAATCCGGGATACAACTTCGTGAAACGCACAGTATGTATAGTGGCTTTTAGGACAAACTTTAGAAGTTTGCCTTGATTCTACACTTTGAATATTTAATTTGTAGGTATGCTTCTGGTTTCCTGTTTTTTGTTATTTTACAGGTGGTGTAATCCCAAAACAATTGAATCAAATGACATCAAAATGAATCAACAGACTTTAAATTTATTTATGACTATTCCTTGATTAATATGTTCAAACCACAGTATCTATACACAGCTTCAACCTGGTGTTGAAAATCGAGGTTGGACGTATACCATCATTATCTATAACGATTTATTGGAGCATTACCCAGATACTCTAAATTTAGTTGGCTATTTTGCCACATTCCTGAATCTATAAAAATATTACACTCATGGGGTTGATTTTTGAAAATTGATTTTACTTAGCCTTAAGCAAATAATATAATTACTATTAAATGAGTCGTTTTACTAGTGACGTGTCAGAAAGCATATATTTCTATTATCAAAATACAACACCTGAAATTTGAGTTGCTTTGAATTTGTGAAACGTAACACTTTTTTGAATTTGTTAAAAGTGGGATCTATTTGCTAACTCAAAATAATTTATATTTCAATTTCCATGTTTGATAATGTAATTAGACAGAGTATTTTGAATCATTGATTATTAGCGCCCCGTATAGGTACCTAAGGAATCTCTGTAGTTAGTAAACGAAGAGGATGGCATTTTCTGCTGCTTGAATTCTTTTAAAAGACATAAATATGTATTTTTTTCTTTCATAGGAACAATGCCATGCTTACAATAATACGTGACACAGAAACAATATATTTTCTATCTAACAATTTGTCTGGCGTGAAAATTTCGAAATTATATTAAACGTTACAATGCACAATGCACGAATCGGTTGTCTAAGGTGGTAATCTCGCAAATATACCCTATTTTGATGCCTCGCTAAAACGTGCTACAACGTTACTTATTTCTAATTTCTATATGATTCTCAAGGCCAGTCCATTTATTTTCCAAAATGGTTATATCCAGTATATTTTACGGGATTAGCCTTACTTTCAGTTGTTCTAGTATTAAAGACATGAGAGCGTTTGGAAATGTTTTCTAATTGGGAAATAATTGATTTGTATGCACGTACTATTTGTATAGATAATAGTTCACATCATATTCCTTTACAAATATTATTATTTATACTTACTATAAGAGGTGTTTTTGTTTGTGCCCATGCAAAATAACCAAATAACCTACCAAAGGTGATCCTGTATTTAGAAATAAATCATCAGCTGCAGAACTAATAAAATAGAAATTGTACTGCCTATGGGTGATTACTTAGAATAACTTGAATTTTATTAAATGGAAATGTTCTGCAAGGATTCCAAATTAAGCCGTGAAATATAAGCATTTCAAGATATACAACGTTAGATATTATTGAGGAGGAAATATTATGTAAAGCCGTAACTTTACTTCATAAAGCTTCAAAAGAATACAAATTACAGCGCGTTTTATTACGTAATGACAGCTGAAACAACTCTTAATAGAGCTGGTGAAAAGTCTTGCTTAGTATTATTTATTATAAGTATACAGTTCAGATATATTGCGCGGCGTTACAAAATAAGAGACATTTTATTGCAAAACTTTTCCATACATATTTTATTTTATATATATTAGCACGAAACTAATGTGAATCGAAAAAATAAATATTCATAGTGTTGTTTAACAGTAATATCCCGAATACGAAACACGAGGGATTTTGGATGGAAAATGTCTTCAAAGCAAAACATTTTGACAAAATAACGTATAAATTTTGAATAATTATTTCTCGAATAAATTAGATTTTTGATAAGTTTACTTTGTTCTCGTAAGTATTTCCATTGGAGCAATTTATAGGTAAAGAAATTACAATTCTGAAATATATATTCTGTTTATCGAAGCAAAATTTTTAGTTAAAATTATTGCTGTAAAAATTATTGTAACTGTGGAAATTTTGTAGATGACGGAAATCAAGTAAGTACATATATTTAACAACAATAATAAATATTTATATGATAGCTTAGTTGAGCCAATAAAAATGCTGCATTTCCTTAATAAACACCTACGAACGCGGTTTTCCTTCAAAAAGATCGCCTGTATTATGCACAAGTTCTGGCATATTCTTTCCTAGGCATTTCTCCCGTACTATTTTTTAAATCATTAGTAGGTACTTATGCATTTTACTAATATGGTATAAAATACATTTAATATTTACGAAAAATTGTTTCTATTCGATCAATAATTAGTAGCTGCCTTTGTTTTTAAAATAGTGACTTTCAAACATCTTTATTAATATAGCAATAATCAGATAATATTGATGAAGTATATTGTCAAGTAGCGACAAAAATGAAGCAGGTTTCTTTGCATATAATTCCAACCATATGTGTTCCTATACCTACATATCAAAAATGTGTGCATATTATCTTAAACTTAACCGGATCACTGATCCAAGCATGTTAGAATTTAGATTCAGTGGAATGTTTATTAGTCATCCAATATTTTGGGACCATTGACACACAAGTCTTAGTTTGAGACAAAATTACTCATATCACATTCATACACAGGAAAGCTCCTAAAGTTATAAAAGCCAAATGACAATATAATGTAACCATTTTAGAAGGCCATACCTTATTAGGAAATGAAAGAGAGAACTAAAAATTCATTATAAATGCATCTTCTATAATTAGGGTACTTATAAGTAATTTCTAATTATACATTGAGTCCCAGAAGTATTTTCTAAATTCATTTAAAATTCAACTATGTGTTTTTTGGGAAAACACTAAACCCGTCGATTTTTATTTTTTAAAACGGTTTTTTATGCTAATTTCATGTATGTAGGGTAGCCTAAAAATAAGTTCATCCATCACAAACAACCATCAACTTTATTTTTTCAAATGAAAACACCTATTTTTTATTTCATTTTTGAATTCTGCATCAAATTCTAAGTCTGTTTCATATACTATGTCCTATACATTGTTATTAACTGTTTTTGAAATATTGACAGGTGAATATTGACATTTTGCAACTTTAACACCCTGTAAAATCTAAACGGTTTGAGATCAAGCAAACTGCTTTGCACATTCCTATCTTAACTTTTCATAAGCTAAATTTTGACACTAATTTCAGATTTAACCAAGAGATTAAATTTAATCGATTTTTTTTTATTTCTGGCTAAATCTGAAGTTAGTGTCAAACGATAGCTTATGAAAAGTTAAGATTAGGAATATGCAAACCATTTTGCTTGATCTGAAACCGTTTCGATTTTACAGGGCGTCAAAGTTGCAAAATGTCAATATTCACCTGTCAATATTTCAAAAACAGTTGAAGATTGGTATAGAACATGGTACATGAAACAGACTTAGAATTCGATGCAGAATTCAAAAATGAAATAAAAAATAGGTGTTTTCATTTGAAAAAATAAAGTTCATGGTTGTAACTTATTTTTGAGCTACCCTGTATACATGAATTTAGCATAAAAAAACTGCGTTCAAAAATAAAAATCAACGGGTCCGAGCGTTTTTCCAAAAAACACGCTGAATTTTAAATGAAATTGGTCATTATTTGTGGGACTTACTGTATATTGGTGAATGTATATTTTTAAAGAAAGTTTGTTCGAAATACTTGTACTACGACATTTCGACCTGCTCGATTTAAATTCCTTATTTTTGCTGCTTCGATCTCTAGGTAGATCTCTCTAATAACTTATGATCATAGTTGAGTTATATCTATTTCAAATACAATTTTTTTTATACTATTATTATTATTAACCATTTGCATGATTTTGTACAACTTCTATGAATGTAAAGAAAAACTGTAGCACGGCCATGGCCATGAAGGTTTTATTACTCTCCTTCATTTCCAAATGAATATTAATTAAAATATTGCTCTTTCCTATCACCTGTATATTACATACCACTTAAAATTATCCTAAATTAAAATTCCTTAAAAACCAGCCCGTAAAATTTTACCGATTTAAATCAATATAAAAAGCTTTACAAATATATGATAAACGACAGCTCATGAGAAGTTAAGATAGGGATGTTCAAACCATTTTGTTTGATCTCAAACCGTTTAGATTTTACACGTTTAATATGCACCTGTCAATATTTCAAAAATAGTTGAAGATAGGTATAGGACATCCTACATAAAATGTGTTTAGAATTTCACATAGAATCCAGAAATGAAATAACATATAGGGTGATCCATTTAAAATAAGCAAGTTGATGTCGACTTCCGGTATAATCGGAAGTGTCACAACCTTGAATGTATTTTACTTTTATAGAACTTTCGAGGTTATGTCCACAGCCAAAATTTCAGAAAAATGCATATATTCATTTTCGAGATACGTCTAATAGGCCATCCACTTTAAGCCACCCGGTATTTCTACTTCCATATTTTCTACTAATTTTCTTTCATTCCAAATTAATGTAGGTGTTGGTCTAATAGATATCGGTAATAATAGTTTAATCCTAGTAACAAACTGACAACCTTTTCTATTACAAATCTGTAGGATGCGCCTTCTATAACTCTTTTACTATGTATTACAGATAGACATTAAGCTCATTAACATTATCGGTAAAATAATTTTCAGTTTAATCAAGTCTTGTGATAATCTTCTACCGTTTCATATTTATCTTACTGTTCTCAAAGTAATATCTTTTATCAGTGATTTGCCGTAGGGTAATCCAAAATTGGTACTGACAATATAGAATTTTGATATAAAAAGGTCGTGAAACGTTCATCCGAAAATACGAGGATATAGTCTTCAACTTTTTTCTTTGCGAATAATTTTGTTGATTAATAAGTACTATTTTCTTTTATCCAAAATTTTGATGAATTTCATACCAAAATTAAGAGTAATGATTGATTCAGTTTAAGTTAGGAAAAGTTATGCAGGAAATATTTTTTAAAATAACTGGAAATCTGGTATCTTTTCTTCCACGTGGAGAATATTTAATATACTAGTATGATGATTCAATTGAAATCAATAGGATATGTACATACCATTTTTGTAAGCAATGTGTATCCGACAACTCTTTTTTTTTCGCCCACTTTCAGTTGCTGGTATTTCCTTTCAACATATTAGAGTACAAAGCAATTCAAACGCAACAGATATCACAAACAAACAACTTATTAAACGTGCGGATAAAAAAAGTAGAAATTTACACATAATGTAGGCCACAGAGTAATGGGCAGCGAAGAAAAAATCATGAAATAACTCGTTACCATTATTGTATATGTCAGTTGTAACCTAGCCTTGAGGTAAGATATTCTGTTACCCAAGTATATATCTCTTGCAACGATTGTATGTCAAGTCCATTGGTACGAATTTTAACTCACCCTGTATTTGCGAGCGATGAAGGCTAAGCAAGTTTAATAGACCAGTAAATAGAGACACTTTCCTTCCTTACGTGGTTGCGGCAAAATTTGCGCAACACTGGAAGCTTGTAGAAAGAAGACGTCGTGTAGAGCAAAATGGCAGAGGGTAAAATTACTACAGAAACTTCCTCCATCGGATGAAGGGTTGAAATCATATTCAACCTTGGAGCCTTGGAGACATCCTCAAGGAGCCCTTGGGATCTCGAAAGTGGTATAGAGTTGGTGCGGTATGTATTATTTCCAAAAGTATAAAATACATATTTGAAGGAGACGCCGAAAACAACTACTCTACGGCAATGTGCCCCGGCTGGCGTTACATTACTTTATCCATGGATAAAGGACATGTCAAATGTTACCGACTGATCAATATTAGTAAGTTGTTTGAGTCGGTTTTAACTGTTATTTCATTCCTTCAACAGACTGGAAGACATAATACAAAAGCGATTCATTTTAGCCACAAACTAAGTCTCGAGTATACAATAAAATAAGTTTAGTTAAGCTTATCAGAGATCTTAAAACCAAAAGGATATGGGTGGAATTACTTCTCGTCATGTACGGAAATTACAGAGTGTTGTGTATTCGTGCATTATGTACGCACATTCCTAGATCATGTTCATTTTCAATATTCAGCGAACGTAAATAGTGATTTAAGGGTAATAATATACTGGGTGTCCCATCGAAAAGTATCACATTTTGTCGCCTTATATCTCGAAATCTAAAAGAGATATCGGGATGCGGTTTGGACGGAACGACTTAGGATTTTTGTAAGTTTTTTTTGGCACTGTTGCCAAATCTCCAAATATATTAGTAATTTTTTTATGGAATACGCTCCTCTTTGGAGTAAAATTACTTGCTTATATAAAATGGAACACCCTGTGTATTTTGCCATAATCAGAAAGCCTAATCACTCTACTTTTCAAAAAGGTATGCATTGTTTACATTATCTTGAGAATTGGAGCCATAAAATTAAATTTGTTATAAGTACTCTTATTTGGGTTATTACGAATGAAAAAAATAGGTACCTTCTTCTTTGTAAAGTTATTTTTAAGTTTTTGTACACTTATTTTAAATAAAATACCCTATATATTATTTTAAAATTTTAAAATCTCTGATCAAACTTGATGTGGAACTTGACTGCATTTGCTTTATAAATGAAAAAAGATAGGGAGAAAAGAATAATTCTTTAATCATCAGTAGGAACGAGTTTTGTTAACAATAACAACAAAGCACAATGACAGTAATGAAAATAACAGATAAAATAATCAAAATAACTGTAAATAAAAACTACTTGAATAAGTTAGAAAACAATTGGTTTTAACTGCCCACCCATTTACTTCGATATACATTTGTGCATCCTTAGTAGTAAATGATCAAAAGTGTGTGATCCTTCTAATGTGAACATTTTTATATCTATACTTCAAGTATTTGACATAACTGACAATACAGTTTATTATTGTACTTTTCTTTTTCATGGCTACTGTGAAAACGAAGACCAGCTTCACAAACTGTTCAAGTAAGAGGTGCTCCCATTAAACTGAATTTTGTGGCTCCAATTCTCAAGATAATGTAAACTATGTATACCTTTTTGAAAAGTAAAGTGATTAGGCTTTCTGATTATGGCAAAATATACAGGGTGTTCCACTTAATATAAGCAAGTAATTTTACTCCAAAGAGGAGCGTATTCAATAAAAAATTTGCCAATATATTTGGAGATTTGGCAACAGTGCCAAAAAAAAACTTCAACAAACAAAAATCTAAAGACGTTCTGTCTAAACCGCGTCCCGATATCTCTTTTAGTTTTCGAGATATAAGGCGGCGAAATGTGATACTTTTCGATGGGACACCCCGTACTTGATCCGCCAATATTTGCATAGCGCTATGGCTAATAAAATGGTCAAAGCAATAGATAGTAATTTATAGCTGATACGATTTCAATGCTTACACACTTACTTGCTGTTTATACATACATGCTTTATAGCCGCTGAATTATGAAAATTAATAGATTATAATCAGATGTCTATATCAGTATTTCTTCGTTATAGATTCTCCATTATGCTACTTATCAACTTTAATAGTCAAAACTATACCAATCGAAGAATTTTCATTCGTACTCCTTATATGAACCTATTTAGTTAGGTTTCATTTCTTTTTACTTGAATGCATCCAAAACTTGCCCACCATTTTTTTTCTTCTCTAGACACCTTGTATTTTTGCTTATTTTGCTTATTTTACTCAGCCTCCAACTTGCATATTGTCATGTATTTTCATCAAGTACAAATTAGAATAATCGCATTCCAGGAATAATGTAAAATTACCATTACAAAAATAATTAAAAAAAAACAAAAAAAAATAAAATATGTAGATACAAACAAGTACATAAATAAATAAAATATTTTTAAGGGGTTAAGTGTACAACGTAGATAAGTACATATACTTATTGCGTTCCTTCAAGGAACTTTTGTATTGAACAAAGACTGATTTCAATCAGATTTATTTTACTTCTTCTAATATATAGGTATATGTAGTTTTTTAATATGTTTGAAATTTACTATATTGAAGAGTTTTGTACCAATTATATTGGGAGACATTATACACACGTCTTAATGCTGGTTAAGATACAGACAAAATTTTATTTTTTGTTATTGATTTGACATCGACCTTGTGATATCTTGGAATTTTCTCCTGGACTATCACAGCACTTCAAACGAAACGAACGTAAAATATTTTGGGAGTCGTTCAAAATTGTTTCGTACTAATTTAGAATGTCGGGAGAATTGCAGTGTCTGCCTTTGTTTCGTAACTTTCTTACTACTCTCACTGGATTGTGTGCGGCTTTACGCGAGGCTAGCTTACTAATTCGCTCTCACTTTTTAGTAAAAGTGAACGATTTAGGTGAACGGTGCCATTTGAATGTTGTTTTTTTGTTCGGTTCCTTGGCACTTGATGATTATCGAATGCAATAAAGATTTGAAACCGATGCTGTACAACGTTTTGTGGAATCCTTAAGATAAAACGTTAAATTAATTCAAAGGAAATAAAACATGATCTTTATTTACCATGTGGAAGACTTATTTATTATTACTCAATATTCTTCAAGTTGTTTGGACCTGAAGGTATTAGATAAATTGACTAGATATATAAAAGAATAGATATTCTGAGTCATTTTAAAAACTGCTTTCGGTGTATCCAATTGATATACTTTTATTCTTTGAATGAACACTTCTGTTTTAATGTCTGTAGTATTATTATAATTTTTAATATATTATTAGCCTAAACGACGTCATTATTG
Source organism: Pogonocherus hispidulus (assembly GCA_963924545.1). Lineage (NCBI taxonomy): Eukaryota > Metazoa > Arthropoda > Insecta > Coleoptera > Cerambycidae > Pogonocherus > Pogonocherus hispidulus. The sequence goes on along the minus strand of OZ004698.1, from coordinate 40,044,427 downwards.
CCATTCTAGGCCATTTGTGTACCTCATAAATCTAGGGGTAGATTATTCATTATGGTCGGGTAGACCAATTCCCTAGAAAATCTAGAAAAATGTTCTACTATTCTAGAAAATTATAATAATGCCGTTCCCCAAAGTTGCCTTTCTCTAATACCGCGTATGTGTGAACTATCGACAATTATCTATGAATTTCTTAAGGGTTTTACTTGCAGTAAAGATCATAAGTCTATAACCCTCAAATTATAGTAGAGATATACAGTATCCCTTACTTGATGGCATCCAAATGCAATATTTTTGAAAAATTTAAATAAAATTTTTTAAATTTTTGTAATTCCAAAAATGTTAATCTTCTTAATTGGTGTTGAAAAGGTATATTCTTAAATGGAATCAATATTTGAAAGCTTCAATTCCGATGTGGCCATAGTTTTGATAACTTTTTTCGAAATTGAATACGAATATGTGTATGTAGAAATTTAGTTTAATGTACAGGGTGATTCAGCGAACCCGTTCATTAAAAATTTAAGGACTCCTATTGGAATAGTTTTTGGAAAATTTGGATACGAGGGTTTTCGAAACAGTTCTATAATACATCTTAAGTATTTTCGTTTTTCTGGCACTTCCGATTTTACACTTTCTTATTTTAAATAGAATACCCATAGACTTAATAAGAGGAGACCTCACGGTTCATTCATAAATAACCTTTTGTTTTGTATCAATCATTGGCAATGTGTATGACAAAGAATACCGAGAGAAAGAACGGCAAAATTCCGACTCCGTGCAACGTTGCAAAAGTTTTGGGAGAACTTGCTTCCGACGCCAAAGGCGTACTGTTTTTAGAAGGGTTGGGTATGATAATAAAACATCAAAAAAGGAATTTTAAGAAAATCAGTACTATACATTGCAACAGCAAAAGCTTGTGAGATTAGAAATTAAATTAGTATCGGAGTTTTAATGTAGGCAATATGAATTGAAACTTGAACACTTAAAATTCTGAATTAAGTAAAGGTGGTACACCTACTACATTACAAAAACTTATATATACAGTAGTGTAAAAAAGTATTTTTCAGTTTTTCAAAGATACCCAAACTCTGTATATAGGGTTCAATTACATTTAAAAGTGAAATATAATTTAAAATAAGAAAGATGTACATGGTGTCAGTTTTTAATTCAACATTTTGTTTCAAGTTATTTGACTTACTGTTTTCAAAATAACTCTTTAAAAGCCTGATAATGGTGATTTTTTCTTAGATTAAAAGGATACCTTTAAAAATTACCTTGGTTACGCAACTGATTTTAATTTTTGTGTGCAAACGTTGCATGTTGGCTTCACACTTACCAAACATTATAGGTTTTTTAATTTGTTATGCAGTAAAGTGCTGAATGATGCCTTAGCTTCTTGCTTGGATTCTTGTTTTGATCGTATTTAAGTATGTGTGTAGGTAACTCCAAAAACACATCAGCCACATTTTAAAAAATAACAAAAGCAATTCCATAATATAATATAGTATATATATATACTATATTCCGTAAAATGATAAGCCAGCTAGCACGCCCCTGAGAATCCGTAAATATGGCGTGACAAATATAGCGACCGAATAACCAAACAAAACTTGGCAAAATTTACCTGTGGAAAGACAGTTTTGAATATAAAGAATTCATTTTTCCATACACTTGACACTGATGCACCATTTTCTGAAGAATAGTAATAAAATCCTTACGAAAAACACTGAAAAATTCACAAAAGCAAAATTCCGACTGCCAGCAACACCGCACAAAAGAAATACTACTTATAAAATACTACGATTCACGTGCATCAATGGACATGCGGATTGGAGTAGGGAGCAATGATGCCTGTTCATTCCATTTTTGCGTTATGAAGTTAGTTTTTATCGCAACGTTTTTAACAAAATATGATTTATCTACTTAACTAGGAAACGGGAAAATATTTTTATGTAATATTTTAACCTTAACCCATAATCATGGTAGTTTAAATGTGAAAATATAAATTACACAATTGACAGTTTGGCAACAGTTTTTCGTACAATCATAAAGTAGACCTTGCAGTTGACCAGATAAAGAGTAAACAAGGGGATCTCTGATTGCTTTAAAATGTAAACAATTACATCTCCCTTTACTTATAAATCTATGAGAATACCCTATATTTTTTAACATTATTTATTTCTACGCTAGCATCTACGTTTTTAAATGTGGGACAACCTATACGAAAAATTAATAGTTTTTTAGATATTTTAATTTTTTTGAAAAATATTTATTTTCTAGTAGATACCTTATTGAAATACTTATCATCGACTGACAAGGAAAGTTATGGTAACAAGTTTTGGGCTATGGTTAGGTGGAACATCAAGCTTTCCGATTATGTGAAATATTTTATTATTTACAGGGTGTTGAAAAAAATAATTTGGTTCTAACTAATTTCAACTACCCAAAAGTATTTTTTTTAAATGTTTCTGCATTTTACTGCTCTATGTGATGGAGAATAAAGTGATATTTCAATCTGTATTAAGATTCCCTACACCTTTGTGTTACCATTTCCTTGCTATTGATGTATTTACTTTCGATACAATAATATATCCTATTTCCTTGAATTGCTTATGATTAGAGAGCCATAAAAATTAAATCGAAGTCTCGTAAATGCGATTTTCGTATTTACGAGACATATGAGATAAAAAAACACATTGTTTTAATTTTCATGGCCCGTTAATCACAAGCAATAGGTACAAGGAAACAGACAATTATTGTATAGAAAGTAAATACGTCGATAGCAAGGAAATTGTAACAGATAGGTATAGGGAATCCTAATAGAGATTGAAAGATCACTTTATTCTTCATCACATAGACCAGTAAAATATAGGGTGTTTCATTTAAAAAAAAAATACTTTTGGGTAGTTGAAATTAGTCGAAATCAAATTATTTTTTTGAACACCCTGTAAATAGTAAAATATGAAATTACACGTAATCTGAAAGCTTGATGGTCCGCCTAACCATATTCCAAAACTTGTTACCTTTACTTTCCTTATCAGTCGATGACAAGCATATCCGTATTGCAAAATCAAATTTTTTCAAAAAAAAATTAAAATAAGTATGTAAAAAACGAAAAGATTTTAGCGTAGAACTCAAAAAATGTAAAAAAAAATATATATATAGAGTATTACATTTAAAATAAGAAAGTTGATATCCATTTCTGGTACCTATAACCGGAAGTGCCAGAAAAATGGAAATACTGGAAATGGATTTCGTACACCTAAATTCAAATATATATTTGATCTATCTGAAAGATTACGAAGAATTGGTAATATGTTCGAAATTAAAACGGTTTTCCAAACGGATAATACTTTACGGACAATTTTATCAAAGACTCGGCCAAAAAATAATTTCCAAAGTTCAAAATACTGCACATATGCACAATGTACCCTGTGAGTCTCATAAACATTATGTGGGTGAAACATCAAGACCTCTAAATGTTCGGATCGGAGAACACAAATATTATATTAAAAGGAGAGAATTTGCAATGTTAAAAATTGGCGAACACACTTGGCAAAATGGCCATTGAGTACAGTGGGAGTCTGTTAAAATATTAAATAAAAAACAAAACAATACAAAAAGAAATATTAAGGGATCCGCGAGAAGTTTATTAAATGGAGACAAATGTGTATCCAAATATTTCTATAAATTTTGATAGCTGTTGGTTATCAATTCTTAAAGACGAGGTAAGTCAAAATAGAATGAAAATCGACTAATATCTAATATGTCCATGGAAGTAGATTCGGAACATTGGTCAAATTTAAAGTTTTGATAACGAAAACGGATAAGTTTTCAAAACGTAAACGTTTTTAAGTGATGCGTTTAATTCTATATATTGTTAATCTGCTCTTTAGTGTAAGATTTCTTGATTAGGCAAACATATTAAAAAAAAAACAACCTTTGACTGAAACGTCGGCGCAGAGGTTGATTATTAATTTTTTTGTATTTTTCAATGGTGGCATAAGAGTAATTAAACAATGGCACAAATAAATACTTTCATACATTATTGTGGGTGTATTTTGCCCTCTTCGTTCAATGTGAGTCTATGCAATTTAACCTTTCCGAATGTATCATCTCCCTTTAAAGTTATTTGACCTCATTCTATACTAAATAAAGAAAAACGCATTTCCAGGGAGTTTATTCCGATCGTAAAAGGTATAAGCTGGCAAATTCGACCGAAAATGTCGACTCACCGGAACTTCGGCAAACGTTTCAGTGCATCGAAATTTTCCACTAAAACATGCAGAACGTGAAAAACCCGCCTACCGCTAGCTGTGCCGAAGCGACGAGGCGACCTACGCCGCGCGAAAAACATTCTGCGGAAAACGGGATCGCTCTCCGACACGCCCCCGCGCGTATTTTCAGGATTTTCAGGCGCCCCGTACAGATCGACGCCTCAGCTGCGAGTCTGTGCTAACTCCGGACCGTCGGAGGGTAGAACAGGGCTTTTACCATTGGAGAGAGTTCCGTAATGACCAAAGCCAATAGTATACTGTATTGATCCTTTGGTTTTCAGGCGGCATTAGTCCTTAGGACGGTGCTGAATAAGGTTCGGTTTCGCCTGAAAATTTCAGTAATCCTTTTCAGCAGTGTAGAAAACGGCGCTTGGAATGTGCATGAAATGTCTGTACGATTGCACCGTGTACTATCCTTTGTGAATATATGTTTCGTCTCAGTTGGTGTGAAAAAGGAATTAAAAACGAGCGGTTTTGTTATATCTGTAACTCGGACATGCACTACGTGCGAATAATTTCTATTGAGTACACCCGACATTTTTTTTTCCTTTGCTTTACAGGTATTATAATTCAAATAATTTCATTTAACAGATACCTCTCTGCTACAGCAGACAAGTCACTATTGTTGCTTCTGCTTTTTAGCATTACGTATTATTTTTAAAATATGTGACCATTGAAGATTCCAAAAATGAATGCGCCTTCTGCATGAAAATGTTTGAACCTATTTAAAAGATAATTTTTGGAGGCTTTATTGCTGATAAGTAATATGTATTTGGGTTTGTTTAAAGTAATAATTTAATAGCACATAACTACGTATAGTCCGAATCTACTTTATGTCCACTATCTTTAGATGCCTTATTTAAATAAGAACTAATACAAATGAAGTCAAAACAGCTATTCTCCTGGCTATATTCCTCGCCGAGCGCTGAATTAGAAAGCAAATATTCGCCGTATTTTGTCCAACACAGTTTTAGAATTAAAATAGGGATTCGGATTGCAAAGAAAACTACGAGGAAATACTTGGACCTCACATCGAAGGATGTAACTGACTGCAGACCGATTTCGATCTCTTTATAACACCCTTTATGAATAACTTAGTGATGCTTTTTGGTAATGCACAGATAAAAACGACGTATTTGTACATCTTTATTTTTACATTTTAAAATGGCATCAAAACAAACCAGCACAACACAAACAGCCATGTTTATGGGTGTCATTCCACAAAATGTGTTAATAGAAGTTTGGCCCTAGTATAAAAAATAGTTCCTCATTAATTTCTGAAAAAAGCATATAACAATCTAACAGGGAACATATTTATTTATACAACATAATCACTTTGTTGCAGTATGCCTTACTTTTCTATTATTAGTCATATAAAAACGGAATATATTTTAATTTAAACATAATTATTTAACAAGATCTAAAGATGGCATCACCATACGCTTCTTCTACCGTTTGTCACACTTATTTTAGCCCAAAATGTAAGTAAACAAAAACTACCTCTGTTTCAACTCAAAAAATTCATGATATTTAGCGAAGCAGCACTTATGAGGCAAGGCACTGCTTTTACCTCACTTTTTATTGTTAATTTCACCCTAACTAGCACATAATGTCACTATATTTATGTCAGTTGAATGCTAATTGCTAATGTGATATGAAATGCAAAATTTTTACTCGTCTTCCTTCATATTTGTTTATAATTTCCAGCGCCCTCACCGGTAATTTGAAACGCCAATATAGATTATTACAGGTAATTTTTATTACTTATGTATCTTTCATTCTTTAAAGAATAATACATTTTTTAAAACACAAAATGCTAATAAATGCCTCCCTTATAGAATCTAAGTATATAACTATAGAGGATACTTACTCTATGGTATGACAGTAAAGTAATAAAAAATTAATAATCATAGTTTTTTAAAGCATTTTTCTGCCAGTATGAAAATCCTTTTATGTGATAAGCTCCAACACCTGTTCAAGTTTAAATCGCTGAAAGTATTTAAGCTTGAAAATATTATCATAAAGGATTTAAGTGGGATTAAAGTTTTATGACACGCCAAAATCGTTTTACTACATTTAAATCTTGTAAGGTAAAAATTAGTAAGCCATTTTTAAATAAAAAAAAAGTAGTATTTCTCGTATAATAATAAAACGAAATAGCTATAAACCACCATTTTGGATGAAAACTTTATTATACAGTTACTCGAAATGAGATTAACATTTTTTTAAATATTAACTTATGTTTTTTGCTTACTTTAACTCTTTACAGAGAAAATATGCTTCATTTTAAATTATACAATCGAGTATAATCAGAGTTTTGTTTATTTATATTAAAAAAACTGATTGTACTCATACTGATAGTAAAATGTGTGGAGTAGGTTTAACAGCGTAATTTAAATCTAATTTATCTTCATTCAAATCGAATCGACTATACATTGCATTAACAAAACTTTTCTGAGCTAGGTGAAGATTAATCGATTTTTTATTACCTTCATTCTTTCGATTTCTTCTTGTAGACTGTATTCAGAACTGATGAAAATTTAATACCGAACTCTTATTTCAGGGATTAGCATACCTGAAAAATTTCCTTCATAGTGCTCCTGTAAAGTATTAGGTATGCAGCTTTTGAACTAATTGTGTACAAGACTTCAGTCAGAAAAAATACAGGGTCATCTATAATATCATCTAGAATTAACTACTTTTTGTAATTAGGAATGATTAGACAAATTAGTTGTTTTTCCCTTAATGTTTTTCCGCAGTTATCTTTTCAGTTATCTAACCTTTCATGTTTTAATATTTTTAGATAATGCAAGAAAACTGAAAAAAACGTGAAAAATCATCAGATTCTATCGCAAGCAACAATACCCTCACCAAGCAACAAAAAATTACCCTGTATTCATTATTATTGAATCATTTCTTTTATGTATAAGCTATATCGCAAAAACTTAATTTATATGTTAATCCAGTATCTTTCTTGTTTTCTTCAGTATATTTTAGCTGTCAATTTCATATATCCCTTGCAAGAGATAAAACCATTTATTCTATAGTTTTCCTAAGTTTCCAACATCCTGTATCCGTACCAAAAACAAGATCTAGATTGAAAAATCTATGGGAAACACGGTACCTATATGTAATATACCCGCGATAAATCATAGCGGGTGAATTAGGAGTGCAATAATTTAATTTTGATATTACTTACGTAGTTACTATTTTTACCCAACGACAGCAAGTTACACGATATCAATAATTGAGGCCAACATTTGCTTTTAATGGAATTAATTTCCAAGGATTCTGATTCCTATCTGAATTGGTTGATGCCCACTCATTTTTCCGAACTAATAATATCGAGAGAGACTTTCTTTTTAAAGTTTCTAATTACAAAATATATTGAATCCGGAGGTACTGCTAAAAATATAACTTTATTATTAAACTCTTCTGTCTGAATGTAAATTGTATATATGTATTTATTTATTGCTTTTGTTATGAGCAATACTTCCTCTATATTGTGTAATAATAAAGCTCACTTCCTAGTATTCATGTTTTTATGTGTTCGTCGATTCTATTAGCAAAAATAAACAAGTAAATTATACTTCCACCCTATCGTGTTAAAGTTTTACGCATGCCAATTTTACCTTATCTTATTTTTCTGAAGGAAATATCCAGTTCTTCAACTCAAAGTCAGATAATTAGTACTTATATAGGTAGGGCTATGTAGGGCGCCTAAGAAGGAACTGTCAATGAATTTATGAGCTTTTTGGATGACCTTGAAGAGATATGAAGTCTCGGAATGGAGTGACTAGCTTGATACAAAGGACACAGGAAAAACTTAGTAGAAGACGGATGACTTAGTAGAAAATACATCAGAGGCCAAACCGTTTTACTGCATGGCTAAGCCATAAGCAAAGATAATAATTAAAGAACGATTTCCTCCATTCACGGAGAATACCAAAATAGAAACGCCAGTTAGAATAATGAATATAAGATCTTCTAATTGAACGTTGTATGTTTAAAAAGTCTCATGACTCTAATTCATATCGTAGAGAAAGCAACATAGACATACTTTCAAGAAGCAGAGGAAACTTCCGTTCAGATACTGTCTCGTTGTGAAAGATGAGACGATGAGAGAAATTTTGAAGACACTCTGAAGGCTTGACGAGAAGAAACCCTTATAGAGGTTGTGGAGTCTATATAATACAAAAGGCACAATTGAACGAGAAGTTCTAAATAGGAATAGATTCTCTAGGTCGCGGAGAGCTGGGCCATCTAACCACTCTAAGTATAAATAATACTTATTAGAAAACTGTAACCATAACTTTTCGCGGAAGATACTACACTTAAAATACACTTGGAAAATCTCTTTAGTTATATAAGATATTAAATTATTTTATCAATGGTGACAAAAAGCGTTCGATATAAAAATAGATTCATCAAAGTAACATTTTTGAGATAGTAATAAATGTTATTTATGAAGTTTTATTTCATGGCTTTTTCCTTACACAAACAAATTGTTTCCTAAAATATACTTCCTATTTGTCTTTCAATTCGGCCACTGGTTTCTCCCTAAACGAGATATGTATAAAATTATAGTACAGCCAGCATGAAATATTTTTATAATTATTTACGACCCATTCCGAGATGATTTATCGTGCATATGATTAACCCCGAAACGTGAAATGCTATAGCAGAAAACATTTATATGGAAAAGTTGTAGGACAAATAAATATAGGGGTTTGTTTTTATTGATCACGCTTGGTGTGTGTATGTATAGCAAAGGGTTTATAACAGGGGCTAAAAAGGACATGTTTAGGGTGCTACCGAAATCGACCGACAAACTTCGGACACTTACTCCTTATCAACTAGTAATGCAAGAAAATTAAATAAACTTTTAGCCGATGTGCCTTATGGAGTTACAGCTCTCTTAAATCGACTAGATTAAACCATTTTTTTTAAATATCTTTTAATTCATTAATAATAAAATAATTTTAATACTAACAAATTTGATACACATATTTAGAAGTCAGTAGATCTTGTGGTAAAACATGGATTATACTGATATAATTTTATATATTCTCTAATCGTTATTTTTTCGGTTTTCGAGGTAGCTGACTTAGTTGAGTAGCTATCGTTATCTTTTAAATTATGAAATTATTAAAAATTTAAATTTCATCATTTAAAAAATGTAGATAACACTATTAAAAAGAAAAATGTATTAAAGACAATAGGTTGAGGTTATATGAAGATATTCCGTTCTAATTCAATTTTGGGGGGGGGCATATTTCACGCAAAGTAGTTGCTTTCTATTATAGGTAACGAAGAAAATTAAAAACTTTATTGAACCATAATATTTGATATTTCATTATAATAATTTATCTCTTAGTTAACTTTTTGGCTTAATTTCTATATAAGGAAAGATATAAACTACTAATTAATGTTTTCTTGAATTATTATACATAACACATAATTCAAGTGTACTTCTAGAGTTATTTAAGCAGGTATATATTGATCACTGAATTATTAATTCATTTATATAGTATTCGAAAAAATAAATATTTATTTCTGCCTTAACTGTAAGTAATAATATATTACTTTGTATATTACTATATACTATATACTGCTTTCTTTATTTGTATGATACAGTATTCTCAGATGTTTTTGCTAAATATTAATACTCACTTTGAGTTGTCATTAACTTCAACATAATTTAGTTATTTTAAGTAACCTAAAATATAGTTTATATGACAGTAAATTATATTTATGTACTTTACTATTATCATTCTGATTTAAGAAAATGGGAATTATGAGCAACCCAAAATTGTTTTCGATGAACTATTTTCTATTTTCCGTTACAATCATCAGTTTTATGTCTTTTCGATCATTAGCTGATACGGATGTTAGGAAACTTTCTTAACTTGCTCTTTTAAAAGCTACTGTGTACCAAATGCCATTGTAATAAACGAGCCTTATTATTATTATTATCCTATAAAATTATTACAACCTATTTCAAGTTAGCTTATGTAATTTAAAATACCAGTATTTGACTTGCATTGATTATAGATTGTATTGAATCATTAATCAAGCGTAAATGGTAAAGCACAGACATGAGTAGATTGAAAATATCTAACACACCCAACATCGTAAATAAAAAGAAAATTATTGTATTCTATAGTTCTGATAAAACTATTAGTTAATAGATAATCTAATTTTTGTTTCGGGGAGAAAATTTGAAATACATGTTGCAATTTTAATATTTGGATATAAATCTGTATATATTTTTTGAGTATGAAACATATTTTGAATAAGTGTCAGTGCTACCATTTCATAAAACTAAAGAAGCAAATGCAATATTACCTTATTTTGCCATCGTCTCCATTCCCCCCTCTTATTTAGTTAGATCGGAAAAAACAAGTCATTTTCCATTTTTAGATAGTAATTAAAATATCTCAGCACGAAAACAAGTATATGCCAAAAGGTTTGTGCTATAGAACCAATGAGTTAAAGAAAGAATTAGATTGTTGTGGCTAACCAAAAAATGATAATATTATGATTTATTGTTTTTCTCTTATAACATAATATGCTGAATGTCGTTATTAAAGATATACTCATCAAACCCTCCATCGTGAGAGAATGTTCTACTCAAATTTATAAAAATATCGAGTATGTTCAATTCTGTATATTCGCCATCTTATTTTTTTGATGGCCGATTTTTGTTCTGATTGTTGTTGATATTTATAAATATTTTAACGGAACAACAACCTTTCTAGAAAAAAGGAAAGGTCGAAAAGAAGACTTTTTGTAATCTCTGTATTTATTAGAATTTGTTTGAAATCTTTATATATTTTCACTCATTGTCATCCGCGTTATTAATTGTAAAAAGTAGCCTTTATGCGAAACTGGTTTGTGGCTGATAATGATATTGACTATTCATATGCTCTAAATATTTTTATCAGCTAAATTGCGACGTAAATAGCAATCGCTAACACATTACCACATTATTAGTTTGCGTATCATTTATACAAAGTTAGTTGAACTCTTAGCGGATATAGAAGACTGGCAAAGCCGTTACTGGGTACTAACAGACGAACGGTTATTGAAAACACACCTGTAAACTGTTAAATTGGCCTGATAAGGCACAAATCATTATCATCCAATTTTTATTATTAAGCTTTGTTCCATGGTCAGGAAAATATATTTTTTTTATTTTTGCTGAAATTTTATCATTTTCGTTAACTAATTTTCTCATTTCAAAAAGTAAATAAGGTAGTTAATCCACTAGGCCTAAAATATTTCCTAATATATACTTTTTGAGTATATTATTTTGGCACTTTCTACATCATAAATCAAAATCAAACGCAGTACCTACCCCGATGTTTAAATTCTAACTTGTTCTATTGACTAAATTGGTGTACGCCACTGACATTTTAAAATGATAAACTTAATATTAATCATATTTTTTTTATTTTAATAACTATTCTAATATCCTTCATCTGGATCATATCCGATAATTCAGTGGCGTAACGTAATAGAACAATAATTAATAATAAGACATAAAGGATAGTCTAAATAATAGAGATAATATAAATAGTAATGTGTCTGACCGTGTTAACAATATTTTTTATAATTTTGTTAACTTGTAAAGTAAATAGATACTAAAAGTTTGTAATATGTTTTAATATATAATTAATAAAAAATATTATATTTTTTCCAGGCTTGATTTAATTTTGGTTTATATTCATCGATGTTTTAAAAATATTACTACAATTCAATACATAAACTCGACTAATTGTGTTACTTTTCATTTCTGCGACGAAACATTCAGTAGGTAATTAAATAGATTTAAATAATTAGTTTGAATAATTTTAAATAAGAAGCAACATGAAATAAGGTCCTATCCTAAAATCATTTACATAGACAAAATAATATACTAAATAATAATCTTAATCAGAATATAAATTTAGAAATAGTGCAATTCTTAATACCCTCTTTTATTAATATTTGCGTTCATTTATAACCAAATAAATTTTTTTATCAAAGTAATACTGGTTAAAATCAGTCTTTAATCATTGGTCATGTAGACTTTTTAATTTCCGTATCATCACAGCGTTCGTTTACATTGCCTGTAAATATATTATTTATGCACTACAGTAAACAATACCAAAAATAAACAAAGCCGCGTAGAGCCGTTTCAAATTTTGGCGCCTCAAATACAACCCTGCGATTGGCCGCCGTTGAACGAGTTCCGCGTCTCGACCAATCGCCTTGTGGCTACGGCGCCGGTGATGGATCCAAAGCCGACTCGATGTTCAGTGCTCGGCGGCTGCGGTCATGATAACTTCTCCCCTGCTGGGATATTGTTGGCTGCCTAATAACAGTGTTTTCAGCAGTGTACCAAACGGCCCGTTGCACAAAATTTTTGGACGTTTTTTGTGGAACCAGCAGTGTTTTCTGACGATTGGACAAGCTGTTACTCCGTATGTCGGATTTTGGAATAGTGTCGCATTTTTTCATCATTCCACATTACCACTGCGAACTATGGAAACAAGGTACACATATTTCTATTTTGCAAATTTATATTTGAATGTTCTATTTCTGTCGCCCAAGCCGCCGTGTTTGCGGCTCAAATATGCATGCCAAAATCCGCGTCTCCGGTCTCATAATTTTATTTTACCGCAGAAAAGTCAACGGCAAAACTGTAGTCATCAGACGCCTCCTATAAAGATAAAGTAAAGCAATTGTTTTGCCCAAACTACGTATACCATCGTATCGACTATTTCAGTGGCGGCGAAATTTTACAGGGAGTGCCGTTTCGCTGTGAATCCTTTTTTTTCTAGTTAATTAAGATAGCTCGTCTCAAATATATATAGGCAAGTTTTATCTAAAGTTAATTTTATAACTGGGATTTATATACGAAAGTGAAATTGTATTATTATTAGATTTATGAATGAACAGCGATAAACGAACATTCATTCTTTATTGCGTTAAGAATGATTTTTGGGTGTGTTTGAAAACAGGCATTTCAATTTTATTTTATAATACAATTGTCGTTCCACTTCGTGTCTCGATTCAGATAGAGAAAATATGTTTGCTATTGACCCTAACTGTATTTGTTTCTTCAACATGCATTTTATATAAATTGTTAAACTAAAATTTTACGACAAATCTACGTTGGATAATCAATACTAGTACTCAGTCTTGAGCCACGTATGTATGTAATTGTATTTTTCTTTGTGAAATTTGTGAAATCAAAAAATTTCTTATCAGCTAATTCTATACCAGAAGTAATATTTCTCAGTGTTGAGGAAATTGTTCGATAACATTATACCGATTAAAGAAAGGAAAAACGAAATTATAGAGCCCCCTAGGAGTAATATTAATATTAATAATTACTAATTAGATATAAATTTCTCCAGAAGAAAATAATTGTTATCGGCAACGTACCTACTAATTAATTATACTTCCTTTCTGAAAGTCCAGAAGTTTATTATAAGCTGTTATTTATTATAAAATTACTTAGAATAGAATATATATTTATATATTTATCCTATATATTTTTTATATTTTAAAGAAACATTAAACATCAGTAAAATTGGAATAATCTCTATAACTTGGATAAAATACCAACAGATGATTTCAAATAATTGTTAATCTTAAATAAATTGTCTATACCTATATTTTTCATGGCCTGATTACTTATTTAAGTGAAATATGTAAATTATTTTTTTAAATGCATCGAACAATTTTAGCAGCAAGGACGAGGTTACTTATAATTGTCGCAAAACTGAATGAATATTATTGTAGGTGTAGTATCTCTGCCTAGTACCCACCTATTTTTATCGCGGCACATATTTTATCTCGTTATTGTAAATTTAATTGTTTAGAATATTTATCTTGTTATTTATCATCATAGCCATCCAGTTGTTCATGGATCACAATAAAAAAGACTTTTTTATACAAGAGCGCATAAACAATATTTTAATTATTCCTTTGTTTTAGTCATATATGCAAATTACGTTATTTATTATTGTTTTTGTTCAATAACGTACAGAGTAAAATATTGCCATTGTTCAGATGGAATTGCAGAGCTTGTTTATGTTGTGGGAAGTTGGATATGTCACCAAAATAAATAAATAATTAAATATATAAAAACTATAGAATAATAATGTGACTAAGTAGTTTGAGACAGAAGTGTAAAATTATTTAGTAAATTACTCAGGAAATATACCGAGAAGAAACTTGTCTCTAGGTTTTTTGTTAGACAAATTCAGGAAACCAGCCCTTTACAATTCTTTGGCGCTGAGGTTTATTTCTCATTCTTCAAATGTATGTCAGCTTCAGGGCAGAATACCCAACAACATATATATATAGCACCTACTAGGAACTAAGTAATAGATATACTATACGTTATCGGTAAACGGTGTATAAGTATATACGACTTTTTTTTCTTCCTGAAATTCATAATGTGACTATGTAAGAGAAACACAAAAAGAAAGAAATGAAATTTCTGTCTATTCTTAAGTAGTGTCCGTATTAATTTTTCCACTGGATTCAGATAGAGTTGGCAATAGAGAATTTTGGTATTCACCAAATGGAAATGTGTTAAATTTATGTATTTTTTAATTATTACCATTTTAATGTTGGTTCCTCTCCGCTGCTGTTTTGGCAATGTTTATATTTACTTACTCTTTATAAAAGTAGTTGGAAAGAAAGCTATAGGTAGTCATTTTTGTATAAAAGGGTAAAATAATTATGGATTTACGAATCCCATATACTTGAATTTAATGGTAATAGAAACTGAGGAAGAAGTGCAAAAGGTAGTACTGCATATTGAAAGCAAGTAAAGAAGGAAAACTGATTGTTACTAATTTTTTGTCGAAGAGTTTTAATATATTTTTTATTCGGTACATTACTATTGAGTGAGTAACATGCCTAAATATTTATCAGGTCCACTTTTCATTGTCATTATATACTAATTATGTGACAATTTTTGGTTTCATTTGACGAGGAATTAAGTATTTGTACATTCCCACGTATCAATTTTTGTTACACGAACCAAAACACTAAAAGTAAGTTATATTATGAATTATTTATGATGCGGAGTGTATAGACAAATTAGAATAATATAATGATTAACGAACAAATCGAATTACTAATTTTCTTGCATAAATCTACAACTTAAAATATTACAGTTATTATAAGGAAATAAATTACGTACTCATTATTTAATAAATATACTCAATTTGATTTTATTTAAATAAATAAATATTTAGACTGAATTAGGTGTGACTATATCCTCTCAAATCTTAGAAAACTGATTGATGATATGATTGATAAAAAAAACGACGCCAAAAAGCACCGTATAGAAGGTCTTTATGTTCGGAAACCAGGAATAATACCAAGTTCCCTTACGGATACCTTGTAGAAGATACCAACCTAATCAATAAAAATACTAGTGACCACCATAGATTATCAGCTATTTGTTTTAGTTTATGTTCATTTCAAAAGAAAACTGTAACTTTAAAGTTACGAATGCTGAAATCGTTTAAACAATCAGATTCTGATAATTAACCCTTTTAGACAATTCCCGATTGTTTAATTGAAATTTTTCCGTAAATAGTAAACAATATAAGTTGAAATCGAGGTGAAAACGGTTCTAAACCTTCAATTGTGTCATTGTGTAAACTCACCCAAGCAAGCCCAAGGCCGTAATTCTAAATTTCGGTTGAAGACATCCACTTCATTTTGATATTTACGTAACTGTTATTCACTCCTTTAATGATACGTTTGATATTTAATGTCAGATTCCTACATATTCTATTTTTTATGGTAAGTGCTCCAGAGTAAAGGCCAACCTGTTCATTTAAAGTAATTATTATAAAAAGTTGTAACAAGAGCCTTTTTATGCACTTGCACATCGTATCTGATTTCACATGAGCATTTCATTTTTTAAAGGTTACATCCATCACAATGAATGCCACACGTAGTTATTTGCGGAATTGTATTTCAAATTATTTCGAAACACCCACGTTTTGAATGCAAGTTTTGTTAGACCATTTTTGGATTGTTTTCATATAAAAAATTATTTTTGCAATAACACACGTGTGAAAATTGAGCGAATCATTGTATGTATATAAGCGATTATGATACTAATACCATAGGGTAACAGTTATTTTCTACAATCTACAAATCTAAGTTTCAATTAAAGGTTAAAACCCTGTATGTAAACCTTGTAAAGCGTAACAAAATAAGCGTAAACATAACCATAACAAAAATTATAATTTGTAAACTTTCGCAGCCCATGTGAAGTGAATGATGTATATTTTCTGGGTTGTTTTGGCAATTGGCCCCGATCGCGATATGAAGAGCACTGAAGCTGCCATCTGTTACAAATTGCGAAACGTCTATCTGCAATCGTCCACGGAAAAACAGCCCAGAAAATCTACATAATTAAATAAAAACGATATGTCAAAAACTTTGGGGACTCGATCCAGGAAGAGGAATGGTGCAATTCCATAAAAAACACCAAAATAGAGATATTAATCCAGAAGTTAGCTAATTCCTGGTGTTCCAGATGATACATCTAATTTTAGGAATGCAGTGTAGCAACTTTTAAATTTATCATTCTATATTATTTTTAATGTGCATCTAATGTACCTTTCTTCAGTAAATAGGTTGTTTCTCAACTACATATGTTTTATTTTTGTCAAGGCTTTATAGCTGAGGTATTTAAAAATCAGTGTTTCATTATTATTCACGTTAATGTACAGGTGATGAGTTTTTAAATTTATCGACGCCATTAGATGTTTTCGTCTCTCTTGTGTGTGAAAGAAACAAAGAAGATAATAATATAACGTGAAATACATTGCCAAGTTGAGAACTCGCCTTGCCATTATTGACCGCCAGTTTTAGTTCTTGTATTGTCTGCAAATTATTTGTGGCGCTGCTCTAAGGTTCACCAAACAAGCTTTTTGGAATAAGTCACTTGTAAAAAATGATTAACAGAAGGTATTAGAAGTAAATAAAGACCACAATGAAAGTATAAAGCAAAATTATTAAATTTGCCACAAACAGCAAAAGTGTATTAGGAAAAATATCAAATTATCGGGTCGGGTCGGTGGCTCAGGGTTTAGTGTTTCGATCGCTCAACCAAGATGCAAACAAGTTTATTTATCTTAATGCTGCTACTATGCATGTAATCTTGTAATATTTTCCGTTTCCTTGTTTATTATTTATTTTTGTAAGCATAAAATTTAATTTCTGGCATTCATTGTTTAAATTCAAATATTCTATTGAATACCATCATGCTTTTATATTGTCCTAATTTTAAACATCCTTTTTCTTTAAATATGTTAATGTGACCGTCATCTATATCCTATATACCATTAATCTGAGTAAAAATTTACACAATTCTACATGTTCTAATAACATGTTATATATTATATTTTTATCACTGTCAAAGCCTCTAACAGTAACCATCTCCTGATAAGGTGAATACTATAAAAATTGTATTATTTTACTTGTGTTAATAATGATGAGCAATGAATTAATATTATTTTAACTTAGCCTTTATTTTATAGAACTAAACCATAAAATAAATCCACAATTCGTGTAAAAATAGGAAAGTTAATATTTATGTTGAGGCAAGCAATTCACGTCAGTTTTGAGGAAACATTGCGCTTATTTGTTTTGCAATTACTTAATCACAACATTGGCATAAAAGTAAATAACAATTTCTGATATTATATTAATTACAATATTGGTTAACATATCTATATATTGACTACGCTTCAAACGTGAGTCATACGCATATCATTTGTTTTTTGTGTTGACCAATGATTGTTATGATTCAGACATATTTATTTCTGTTAGTGCACGTAAAACAGTGCAGGTAGTGGGCAAATGACGAAAACGCAATAATTTATGTAAATAAATCACAAAACTGGTTGTTATTATGAAGTAAGCTGGTATGAAGCAAATCTAATAATACTCTTGTTATGTATGGGTCTATAAATGCTGGATTTCGGACCAATGGCATCTAATTTTGAGAAGTTCTCACAGGAATTTGCATATTGGCAAATTTAAAAATTATAGGTACCTAGTTTGTGGAGCAAGAGTTGAAATACTCGAAATTTTACTGCCACTAAAGTTTAAGTATCTTGTATATGCGGAAGTATAAAAATGGAAAAGGAATTTGGAGCATTCAAGTGGATGAATTTTCATCATTATATTTTAAAGTAGGTATACCCGAAAGCATTTGATGTATTTCGTGAACGTATGGTATGGTTTTAAAGACTTAAAACCACCTTCTCTAAAAAAATATTTTTGTTGGTTGTGTTGCAACTTTTACTCAATTATTATAAACCCTTCCCGCCCTTATTTTGTAATATATTATTTGAGTATACCTACTCAGATATTTTTATTTACTTTTCAATTTTTTGACAGTTCAGACTCATTTTTGTTTGTTAACAGGACATATACTACCAGTTTGATTTACCCAGTTAACAAAACATATTAGTTGAAAATACAGAAGAGAGAAACAAGTTGCTTGACTGTACTAATTAACTTGTTTTATTATTTATAAAAGTATACTTACACTGTATACTATCATTATGATTATTAGATCTAGTATCAATCCATATTTAATATACACAAACAGACCTTTGCATTTTAATTAAGTTCCCAGAACTCTTATAGGCAAACACTTTATGACAAGCAGAAATTAATTTTGTATATTAACTGCAGAGCCCAATGAAATAATTTCCAAATAACCATAGTTTTGTGCGAAATGGATGAACATATCAAGTTGGCTTGAATGTCAAAAATGGTCCACCCTCCCCCCCCCTCCCCAAGAACAGAAATAATTTTTTTTTTTTGTTTTATAATTATAGGGGGGGGTCAAGTTTTCTTTAAAAGGTCCTAATTCCATTTAGTGGACGTACTTTTGTAGTTAGTAATAATATTACCTCGTAGTATACCATCACTGGAGAACGCTGTTTGTTTTATACTTTCATTATTAGCGATTCCAGAAATGAATGCGCCCTCTGCATGAAAATATTTGAACCTACTTAAAAGGTAATTTTTGGAGGGTTATTGCTGATATAATGATAAATAACACATATTTGAGTTTGTTTAACGTCATAATTTAGTGGTGTTTGTGATTTTTTGGTATTACAAAGTTAAAAACGACGTGGTTAGTATTTGTACATCTTTATCTTTACATTTTAAAATTACATTCAAAAGAAATGAGCACAAACTGCCGTGTTTATGGATGTCATTCCACAAAATGTGTCAATAGAAGTGTTTAAGATAGAAGATAGGTAGAAGTTTGGCCCTAGTATAACAAACTGTTTCTCATTCATTTCTCCAAAAGGCATGTAACAATTTAATAACAGGGAACACGTTTATTTGCACATCACCACTTTGTTGTAGTTTGTCTATACTATTATTAGTCTTATAAAAACAGAGTATATTTTAATTTAAGCATTATTTAATAAAAAAACAACCACTAATATGATATCACCATACAGTTTATCACAGTTATTGTAGCCCAAAATATAAATAAACAAAAGCTAGGGTAGCAATGAAGCACTTATGGGACGTATGACTGCTTTTACCACTCTTTTTATCATTTATTTCACCCTAACTAGTACTTGAAGTCACTATATTTATAGCAGTTGAAGCTAAATTGCTAGATGATGTGATATGAAATGCAAAATTTTTCTCGTCTACCTCCATATTTGTTTACAATTTGCAGCGCCCTCATCGGTAATTTGAATCGCCAATATATGTGGCATGTTCTCAAAATAATATCTGGTGAAATATAGATTTTTCGTCTTCGCGTTGTTAACAACGTCTGGACTAAAAATCAAGCGCATACAAAGAATAAAACAATTGAGACAAACAATTTTCTAATAATAATTTTAAAATCTAACCTACCGCCTAAATATGAGCTAAATTCCGGATTAATGTCCGCCGTGTCTTTAAAATAGAGACGAAAAAACAGAGTATTTCGATCATAATATTTCCAAACGCGGTATACATAACGAACAGACAGATTTTTAAATAAAGACCATTTGGCAGTTCCCCAGAGCATCAGACACTATAGGGGATGGCCTTTATCGCAGAAAGAATACACTTTCAGGCGAGAGGGTGCAACAATAGCGGAGCAAGTGCGGGTTGCGGGCATTATCGAACATTTTTCCAGTGCCAAATTGGGTTGCAACGGGGGGTCAATAACCTACACGCCGGAGCACTAATGCAATAGAAGTTTTGCAAGGGTTAGGACATTATATGGTCCATGCATTTCATGAGAGACTTAAAACACGTACTTTGACGCAGTTTTAATATTTTTGCTTGAGGTTTCTTGCCTGAAGAGTGTGGAGAGGGTGGAATTGCTCCATAAGAGCAATATGTTGGAGAAAGATTTTATAGCGTTTGTAACCTATAGCAACGAATCGATATTCTCTTTTTAACGCATTATACTTATATGGAGCATACTCTTTATGGTACATCTCCCTCACTATTAGAGGTAGATCCTTTAGCTAGAACTTGAGAAAATAATCGCGGAGGACGTTCTATCTAAGTCTGTAAGAATAGACAGTGTTTCATTTAAAAAATATGTTTTTGTAAGTCGCTCTTTTTGGGATACCCTGTATAACTAACAATAATATGAAAATGTATCCCCCTCAAAACAAAAATTGTCCTGCCCGAACAATTTCCATTATTTATTCCACTTGAAACGTCAAAAAACTGCTCTGGACTCTTTTCGTTGGGCCACATTGTGTCTACAAGGTGTTTTCAAAGAATATGTGCCATAGCTTGTGGGGAGATTCCTCACCTAAAAACAAGTAAAAAAGTTCCTATCAACTTGAGTCCACTTTTCCTAGGTACAATAAGGTGTTAATAGTTTTTTTAATTTATTTACTTTTTTTCAAAATATCCTGGAACGGCTTTAGTAATTTGAATAAGATTTTGGTTCTGAAAATTACTTGAAATAGTACATATTTTGGCAATAAATAGTGGTGGTCAACTTCAAGGCCGTCAGGGCAGGGCCATGCGTACGGGTTGGCACTAAAATAATTTTGAAGAAATATATGGACACCACTAAATTTTTTACCTTCATTTGCACATTTGTGTAGACAGACAAATGCCTTAGTAAAGTCTTCTCTTGATATTTTTTAGTTTTCGGCCTCTTTCAAGAGATAAATGCAATTTTTTGAGTAGAGTACTTAATAACACATTTTTTAAAAGTTAAGATGACTTCAATTTGTATATTATTTATTATTTAAATACACCTAAACACGATCGCAGAACCGAAATTTTATTTAAACCGCTAAAGCCGTTTCAAAATATTTTGAAAACAGTAAATTTATAAAAAAACTTTCTAAAAAACAAAGCAAAAGCAAAGCAAATTCATATTGATTCTTCCCACAAGTTACGGCACATGGTTTTTGAAACACCCTGTATACATACATATAGAAAATTTTCTATTGTCACCCGACGATAACACAAAAAGGATCGATTCAGACACCCAAGACCAACTTATTAAAGTTCTTTCTGCTGTACAGAAAGGACTATTATCACTGCAAGGTGCAGAATTTGATTGACATTTTCCTTGACACTATTGCGTCGATTAGGAAGAAAATTGCTACTAATTTCTGACATACATTTTTAGAATTTAAGAATTTTATTGTTGTACTCTGTTATATTGTTTGCTGTATCCACTTTTTATGTTAATTTTATATGTTATCTACGTATCTACGATTTTTTTTTTATTAATATTGTATGTTTTATTCCGTCTTATTTTATTGTATTTTATTATATTGTTCTGTAATTTTTACGCTACTCCCATCCACAAATTCGCATCGCTGTCGGCTGGTGTATTCTAATAAATAAATAAATAAATCAATAAATAAATAAATAAATAAATAGTTTAACGGGTACCTAGTATGATACTTATACCTTTAAAGTAAAAAAAAAAATTAAACTTATTATAACATTTTGCGTGAGTGTATATTAAAATTTTCACGGTTTTATTAACTTAATTAGAATACTGATTCACCAAGTATTCTATTTCAATGAACCTACACCGTAGATAGCGTGACTGTACTTCTTACTAAATTATGAATAAGATTTTCCTCTCTCCAATTTACAAAGTTGTAAAGTGCCTTGACTCATACTGCAACAATTATAATTACTTATTGCTGAGTCCGCTTAAAGTACAATTGTTCGTAAATATGTATAATTATTGTTAAATTGTTTTCCGTTTGGTGATAGCTCGAAGCTTTTTATTCAATTTCATGACCGTGGCACATCTTCTTCAAATTCTTTAACTTTCACATTATCCAGAAGAAGCAATATTTTAAAAATGTAAATTAAACAAAAAAAAGGAACGTTAAAGACTCGTTTAGGTTTTTAATCTCATATTTATTCAAAACTATTAAAGATAAAGATATTTTTAATGTAAATGAATGTTTTTTTTTTGGTTAGTTATTATTTGCAAAGGAAACAACCTTATTTGACAAGATATGTGGGATGCAAGTATTCGGCGAAAAGTCCCTTGCTTAGTATTGAATGACACCTACGTAGGTACATATCCTGAAATAACCTCAAGTTATTGGTTTTTTGTATTTTGTGAAAATGTATCTATTTTAAACTAAAAATTCTATTCGGAAAAACATCATTATTTGTATTGGATTTTTATATCACACACAAATTTAACATATTTAATAAAATGCCACATAGGTCTACCACACATTATGCCTGCGGGGTTATTATACTAATTGTCTTAAACTGAAGACAAAAGAGAGGCTAATTCATTTTAAGCCACCAAAATTATAGACCCCATAATATGGCAATGTCGCAGTCATTCATATTTTTAAGAGGAGGAAGAAAACATAATCTAACCTTAAAATTTGTGCATTCAAAAAAAAAACAAGTTATAAACCAATGTTTGAGTGTATATTTTTGAACTGAATTGAAAATGGAATCACAAAATCCTTCCTTTGGTAACATCCATGAGACAGAAATCGAAGGGTTACTAATATCTATATTTTACATATTATATTACTTATTAAGAAATTTTAGCTTCATTTATTTTACTCGCCTTTACTTGCGGAGCTAATCGAAGGCGCTGAAATTCTAAGGCCCTCACAAAAGGATTATTGTTGTCTCTTAAATGTCTCCATGTTTAATTCCCTTATATCATATCTTCGCCTTTAGTGTTTAACAAAAAATAGCAAATGAGGCACAAAAACCATATTTTACTCTTAAGTATGCAAAAATACAGAAAACAATTATGTCTGACACAATGTACGGCACGGTCTTAAACTAGTTTAGGGCATCTTCGGAGGTGGCTTAAAGTAGGAGCTAAAGAAATGTCTCGCATTTTAGACCAATTTGTAGACAAAGTCATTAGTATAATTCCAAAATATCGGATGTGACTAGAAAATCGGCGTGAAGTTAACTTTAAGACATAGTTATGTCCAAAAGCCCATACTTAAGACGTCTTAAAGATTAGTGTAATAACCCTGCTAAAGTCGCCAAAAGCAAAAACACATGGAGAAAACATTTGGACCGAGGAGAACCGATACAATTTCAGATTCATCAGTGAAAGAGCAGAGAATAGAGTTTAAAAACTGATTTTTCATAAACAAAATTCAACACAAAACATGTGCAACTCTGAATAGTATCCTTAAATACTACTAAAATAATAAAAGTCTTCACATTATTTAATATGTTTCGCGTATGCTATCCTATTGAAATTGAAGCTTTAGTTTTTATGTATAGTAAAATATTTCTGAAGAAATTATTTCAGAAAATAATTATATTGCTTCATTTTAATTTTGTTGCTTAAAAAGTTCCTTTTTGACTTTTTGTTTTTTTTTTTTTTATATAATTTTCGAGAATAGTTGAATATGTCTTTAGGGTTGAAAATTCATAATTTACAACTTCACGCGATTGCGCGTCTTGTTAAATCTTTTGAGTCGACGGTTAACGATAACACCGTCTTCCATACCTTTGCACATTGTGGGAAATAATCTTATTTCACCACTCTGTTGGGTTTTGTAAATGTAGATATTTATCGTCACAAGTCATTTTTTGTATGAAATAAAAGTGTACGCTTTCTTTCCAACAATGGTGTAGAAGAGTATAAGGCATTGTGATATTGATTCTGTATTCTCCATCCAGGCCGATGGGATATGGGAATTCAAAGGAAAGTTTGATGAGCATTCTCTGTATATCATCGAAGTTTTATTCATTTCACGTACTTATTATATTTTCACAGTTCTTTAACAAAACATGTGATGAAATTTCTTATTGGAAAATATTTGGACATAAAGAAATTCAAAAATTGTTTATGTTGATATTTGAATGTAGACTTGAATGTGGTGTTACAATTTTCAAAAATTATACGTTAGGTACCTACATACTGGTTGTTGCAGTATCAATTATAGAAAACAATAAGAACTTTGCATTCAAAAATTATTTTCAGCGGAATATGAGTACCAAATAAAAAAAACTTAAAATCTACATAATCAATAGATGAATTTATAGATTTTTCGAGATTTTTTTATGCTTCCAACTAGTAGTAACAATATTGACAAATTTTCAAAAGCAGCGTATGATGATTTTGACAGATAAGATTATACTTCTCTGTATTAGTTTAAACAGTGTGTCCAAGACAAGGATGAGCTCGGAAACGATAAAAAAAGTTGCGCAATTATCTTCTGCCTGCATAAAATATTAAGTATGATACTTCATTATGATGGAAATTTAAAGGCCTTTGCAATGGTAGGTAGTCATGTCTTACTGTGCTCGTATTTAAAAAAGTTTACTTGATGATGGTTGCAAGGAACAGAAACATCGTACTTTAAATTTGTAATCATCACGTCATAGACCACAAAAAGTGACACTGAAAAAGTTCTTTCAATTTTCGTCTTCGTTTCAATCTTTTCAACTATCTTTAAAAAAAAATAAAATCGGTTATTCAAAAAAATAAGTTTTTTCCAACAATTTCCACCACTAATCAAGATGTGATTTGCAAGTGGGAAATAATTAGGCCTTAGGTTGCGCAACTTTTTCCTATTTAACTGAATCTGTATCTCTTATAGTTTCCGAGATCGTCAAACTTCTCATCCTTATCTTGGATACACTGTAACTTCTTTTTTTCATTATAAAAATTTTAATAAACGGAATTTCATGTCACCAACTATATATTCTGATACATTCTGATTTACATTGCCCTGTACAAATCAGCTCCCAATTTGAAATTACTTCTTTTTATACAATTAGTTATAATATGCAACCACCACATTGTCAATTATAAATAAAATATGTGTGAGTGAAAAATACATAACTGGGTAATAGTTGTTATTCATTTGATTTTGAATAATTTTTTTTCCTTTAATAAGAGAAAACACAATGTGTACCTTAAATAATATAGTATTCTCTTATAAAACCTAGTCTGGCAAGAATCACACACACTGCACTAGCGTGAGCACGAGAACTCTTGTGAAAACCTGAAAGGTGAGGTCTAACGCAAAGACAAAGGCCCCATTGTGGAACGGATTTGAGGTATCATACAAATACCTGCATGGCGCTAACAAAGAGTTGCTTATGAAGTTAGGCCGTATTAAACTAAAGCCTTATGTCTGCGGAAGTCGGGTAATAGTTGAATTTCCTTTTAAGGTAGGACTAATAACGGATTCGAATCGAACAAACGTGAATTCAATTACTCGCGACGATTTTAATACCTACCACGGATCCGATTTCAGTCGGTGAAAATACTACAGTGTTTTAGTTTGAAATTATAATTTACTCCATGCATTGATTAAAATGCTCAAAAGCTTTGTAATTGCGTTGTATTGGTTTTCCTTACAACTGCTAACTAGTATAACAAATAATTCATTCATAATGGACGAGTACAAATAAATAAATAAATAATTTAGTTGTTTCTATAAATGCCATAAAGGATGCGTGTAATGTCAGATTTTATAGCGATATTATGTGGGTGTCGTTGATTTTCTGATTATATATTAATTGCCAGCAATTCAGGGCAGTATTTTATTTAATTATATCATTTATATCATAAAATAAAATAATGCAGTTTATTATTTTAAGTGTATATTTTCACGACAAATAGCTTTAAGCAATTGTTTGGATGTTATATGAAGCTTCCGCCTCTATATAATGAGTCTTTGGTTAACCTGCCAATATAAATATCAGCCAATTATACAGCCAATGTTTACCTGTCTGCGTTTCGACCACGCTCTCTCGATCTGTTGATCAGGCCTGTATTCCTGATATAGATCCTTTGCTCGTAAATAAACAGTATTGTTCGGCGAAAAAAAACGTATTCCTTTAACTTTGATGAAGATGGCTCGCATTAGAAAGCTACCTAGTTGTTTATGTAACTAATGTGCGAAATGTTAATAATATGCGATGGTCCAGAATGAAAATTTGCAAAATCTTTTGAGAATATGGAAGATGATTCTCGAAATTAAAATCTTATAAATCGAAAACGATGCTAGTCAGGTAGAGGTACAGTATACATAGATTAATAGCGGAGTATGCCAGCTTTATGAATCGGCAATAATATACAGGGCATCTTATTTAAGAAAATTGACTTTTTATCACATTTACAAGACCCGGTTTTTCAATATAGGGTTAACTCACAAGTTACAATTAACTGTGGGTTATTTACTTAAATCTGTTTTTCAAGTGCAAGTTAGCTATAAATTTCAAAGTTAAATATAACCAAATAGGTCTTGTGTTTTATGTTCAGTAAGTCTGTGTATTTTCTATATAAAATTCTTACAATGGATTATGAAATAAATGCATACAGTAGTGATGAGAATGCTAGGAGACTAGAAAGATTTAAATATATATCAAACTATTTTGAAGAATGAGTTCTGTATGATTTTGTGTACGCTTTTATATACTGTCGAAGATTTTATAGAAAAGATACAAGATATTTATTGTAGTATCAACATTTATTTATGTAAATAATTGGAATTCCTGATTAAAACTGGCTTCTTTTTGTTTTCTGGATTACCATTCCACTTTTTGGGTTCTATAGTTTCCTTTTCAACTACCTAGGTACCTTATCTTATTCGTTTTTAGTAACAAATCATTAAATATCAAAATATACCTATTAATACCTACACAAAGACAATATTGAACCTTATTCAAATAAAAAGTCATGTCATAGTGCTTTTAATTAACATTTTTCTGCAAATGACATATGATAAACTGAAAAATCACAACAGAATTCTAAAAATACTTCAAAAAACCGAAAAACTCATGCCAACTTAATAAATTTTTTCGCAAACTTTAAGTTTATTAACTCAAGCAGATATTGTTATTGAAAAACACTTTCAATTATACCTTACAGTTAACTCAGAGTTACCATATAGGTATGAGTTACTTAACTCGTAACTTCCAATTGAAAAACTGGGCCAAAGTCATTTAAAAAAGGTATTTCTAGTCCACCCTGTGGATTACTTCAAATATTTGACTAAAGGATGAGATACACTCAGTCATTGCCTAACTGCACCCCAAAGTTTAACCTCTGATTATTTTGTGGCAACACGATTTATTTAAAGACGGATTTTGCTCAATAAAATTAATATTTTGAAGACGGCTTGACTTAAGTATAGAGAAATATTAACAAAAGGTACACAGAAATCGATATAAAATCCAAAAATGAAAGGGTATTATTCCATTTAAATTAACGAAGACGTTGCCAGTTTTACGTACAACTGGCAACACCGTACTCTCAAAAACCGATAGAGTATGTCTGGTTACCTTGGTAACCAAATTTTCAAAACAATTAGTCGACCCGTTTTTCATATATGTACTTCTAATACTCCATTCGCTGTGAATCACCCTGTATATTTTTGAATATTTTGTCGCATTCTCTTGGGCGTTGAAACAGTAGTGCTCTTGTACTCAGAAACAATATTAAACAACATGTGGTGTACAATATGCAAGAATATAGAAACAACAGAAACATTAATTTATTTCTGTTGGTAAAGGGTGTGCCTGGAAATAAAGCTATAGGTATTTGACATTCGCTATGGTTTTATCTGCCGCGGCGATAGCTCAGTCTGTTAGGTGCTGGGTGATAGCCTGTGACTAACAGAATGGGTATATTGCGGCGCGAGTTCGAATCTCGCCAGGGGAGAAATGGCACCTCTCCCAGGGAATGGTTGTGTGTCTGCGTTTTTTTCATGTGTACCCTCCCTCTACACAAGCCTTAGGCTTTCAGTAGGGAGGTTGTCCATTTCTGTGGTGTGTTTTTATGTTTTTTTATGTTTTTATCTAGCTATCAGGAGAAATTAAGTAATATCAGACACAATATAGAAGGCCATATACGATTTTATCGTTAATTGAGGTGATAGGCATAAAATGTTTAAAAATTCTACTCGATTAATGTAGTTAGGAAGAAGCTATTAATTAATATTTTCTGGGATACACCAGTGAGGGTAATTTGACGTTAAATTAAATTCGGTAATTGAAAATCCATAATATATTAGGACAGCAAATTATGCAGAATTGAGGGATGTCGTTAAATATTTTTGCATATTTCAAATTATACAGCCCATAATGCGAAATCCTCTTATAATAATACATGTTGGTGCACAATAGCTACTTTGTTGCCCAATTATTTATGAAATTTTATACTGAAACGTATAATTACATGAATAAATTAATGTATAGCAGCTTTTGGGTAGGATAATATGAAATTTATATCATTTTTTATCGTGTCATTTATAATGGGCTTAACCAAATTAGAGTAAAATAAATATATACAATAAATGTTATTTATACATTTAATCTAAAAATTATATGCAAATGTTGTTTGAGTTCACTCCTTGGCGGATTTCTTGCATTATTTCTCATCCTTTAAAATATCCTTGTGCCAATACATTAAAGGTCTGCATTTGCTCAAAAAAAAAAAAATTACACAGGATTGAGTCTTATGTTTATCATGCCTGATTGATATTAATTCATGTGTGCCTATTTTTACTTACAGCTGTACATATACCTCCAGCTTTCCAGTTTGCTAAGATAAAATGAGTATAATAAATTTTTCATATGAATAATTAAAACATCGGATATTGGATATACAGTTTAAAATTCCAAGTTCAAGTCAACATAAATATCATTGACGCCGATGGTTATCTTTCTAGCATTTATTATTTTAGAAAAAATGTGTAGATAATATCATACAGTCAAATAGAAATTCGTTGTACGCCGAATGGTTTGAGGAAGTCATCTGTGGAATGTTATCGTTTATTTATGTTTCATTTATTCCTTTGATCCTTGTAAATGTTTATTTGTTTACTTAAGCACAGGGAATTTCAGTATTAAAATATATTATTGATTAATTAATTTTTAATTAATTCTCTGTTGATAAAGTATTTTCATTAAACTAATTAAAATACTTTATCAACAGAGTATTATTTTTTGTAATAAGAAATATAATGGCATAATTGACCTTTTCTTAACTTAACCTTACGCATATAGGCAGTTTATGTATTAAAAGAAAAAATTGCGGTATTTAAATTATTTTAAACACCACATAAATTAGATAGCCTCCAAGTCTAAAGCGAAAGGCTGTCAGGACACCCCTTACCCACCGACATTACTAGTGATGAGGCTGGGGATCGAACCCAGACCATAATAAGTGCCGTGGCGATAAAATAATAATATGGGATAATGGGACGCGAGCCGGAGGCTCAGAGTTTAGTGTCTCGATTACTCAACCCAGAGGTCGCGGGATCGAATCCCCATTCCACCAGACAATTTTTAATTAAATTGTTTACTCGTAGATCAAGGCTTGTTCGCAGGGATGGGTAGGCAACCATCCTGGGCAGTGGCCTAGGATGGGAAAAATGACAGCTTGGTGTTAAATGCGAGAAAAATCACTTGATGTTTGGCTATCCCCCTAACTAATGAGATATTCCAGGTTTCCCTCATTCCAGCACTGAATGGTGGTTAGGGCCTACCAACGTAAGTGTTCCTGTGACGCAAATGCGGCCCGCGAAATAATATGCCACCTCCTCTCCCACACAAGTCTCAGACTTTCGGGCTAATCCTTGTGATTATAATGAGGGATAGAGATATTATAATAATTAATAAGTATAGTTACTCGAATGTGTTAATAGAGAATAATAATTATTAATAAAATTGTAGTTAATAAAACTTTATTAAGAATATAAAAATATATTCCACATTTTTATTTAAATGTACAACACAATATATTCCATATTGGCGGTGGTATATCACAGCTATTGGTGTAGCTATTATAGACTAACCATAATAAAATAATAATAATAATAATAATTTATAAATAATTTATTTTACTTAAATGTTAGATAAGCCAAACTACTGCCTACGTTGTTTACTTATGAATCTAAATTTAGTGTATACAGTGTATATAATTTACAACAATGTTCAGAAATGTCCTTCATTCCACAGCGGCATTTTCTTACAACTTGATGCTTCAAAGAACTTGTTTAGATATGTATATAGTTTACACTCGAATGAGTATACGAGAATGAATGTGTTAATAAAATGTGTTTCACATTATATGGAGAAACTTTTTTTTTCTGCTGTACCTACTTCAAGCAAAATGAACATCAACGATTCTTCTATACAAAGATTTTGACTAAAATCGATTTTTTTGGAAAATGAAAAAATTTCAGAACTTTTTTTTTTTTTTAGGGGCACCATGTAGAAATGTCACTAATATAAAAATGTGTCCTCCTTCAGATAAAAATCGACCTGTCTATGGATTTTGCAAGAAGTTGTAATACATGCTCAAAAAATATTGTTCTGAATAAAGTAAATTTTTAGTATTTTTAGAATTTTAAAGTAAGTTTAGTAGTTTTTTATATTTCAGCTTTCTTTTAAGTTTACTTATGTGTAACTAACAGATCACAGATCAGGGTCGATGAGGATCACTGATTGTCGATTGATCTGATATTGATCAACTGTTTATACTTACACATTGTCCAATTTTACATTCGAGGGAGCTTCAACAACTGTAATCAAAAATAGGTATGCGGAATAGATCGTGACGGTTTAGCGGAAACTGCAACCCCGTAGTTTTCGAATTGAATTATTCATAATTCGGGTTTATAAAGC
Organism: Pogonocherus hispidulus; assembly: GCA_963924545.1. Taxonomy (NCBI): domain Eukaryota; kingdom Metazoa; phylum Arthropoda; class Insecta; order Coleoptera; family Cerambycidae; genus Pogonocherus; species Pogonocherus hispidulus. The sequence continues at coordinate 40,013,003 of OZ004698.1, read as the reverse complement.
AACCAGGTTGGTATATTATGTTCGAAGAAGTCGAGCGATGTCCTATACAAATTACAAATTCAGATTCGTGAAGTTATTTCGAGAGGCTTGTGGTTTAAATTAACATTAAACTATCCATCATTAAAGCAAACAATTTTACATAGAATTCATAAAAGTATTTCAATTGAATACCTACTGAAAAAGAATGTAATGTTTTTCAATAGTTAGAGGGTTGTGAAATACACAGTAAAAAAATCCGACTGATTTTAACACTGAATCCACACTCATCAGTGTGTATATAGTCCACACTTGGCAGTGTTAGATATATCGGTGTATTATTACATTACATAAAAGTAATTTAACACAGTAGATTTTACAAGGGAATGTGTAATAGTTAATTATTTACCGTGTAATTATTCCGTATTTATGGCGGATTGATTCATTTTTAACACGGGGTTTTGTAAATTTTACTACAATTTATGATTTATGAGTATCTACTTCTATAAACTTGGCGGGTATATCGTTCGTGTAGTATGAGTTCTAAAGGTTTAGTTATTATACCACCCAGTTCGTGTTAAAAATAACACTGCAGCAAATTACGATTTAGTAATTTTACCATTTGTCTTTTTTTACTGTGCAAAATTCTATTCATACAGGAGTTTGAAAAATTACTATATTTGATACCTACTATTATTTGTAATTTTTTAATAATTCCCAGAAAAAGTAATAAAGAATAATATAAGATAGTCCAAAGAGAGGGTTACTTGATGAAATTGTAAAATTAGTATTACCTTTAAATCCATTTTTGAGCGGACGAGCCACTTTCCTAGATATACATACTCGCCTTCATTGAAATCTGAACTCTTAACTGAACTGAACTGCGAGTAAGATTTTTGCTTATATGAAATTAAAGTGTTCTGGTTACTGGCCTACCTGCCCGTTTAAATTTCCGGGCTTATGAAAGTTATTAGACTTTTAAAACATTGTAATATACTGGATGTCCCCGAAATGAGTATATGAGTAATAGAGTATAGCTATAAGTTTTGGTATCAAAACATGCTAATGAACGTTAAAGTTTCTAACAAAAATATACAGTGTGACCCACTAAGAACCAGGACACCCTTCTAAAAAATTTTTGTTAAGCGCAATTCCAATGGTTTTTTTTTATATAGGTTAGCCTCCTAGATGTATTTCTTGAACCTATTACGATGGTTCAGCTGCTAATCCGCAGCCTCCTACGATTTTTTTTTAATAATTTTTTTAGAAAATTACTTTATTAATTTGTGAAGTAAATATAGGAACAATATTCTAAATTAACAATAATTATCAGAGTTTCCAATGCCTGCTATATCTTTTAAGGGAAACACAAATTCAATAAACTTGAAACATTTAAGGCTCTATAAAAAAATTATTCTTCGATATAAATTGATGAAATTTGGGCCACAGGGGTTTTAAGTGATGTTGAAGAACGCCACGATCTCAAATTTTTAATAAAAAAATCCCTAAAGTAATTTTCGAAAAAATTGATTGAAAAAAAATCGTAGTAGGCTGAGGATTAGCAGCAGGACCATCATAATAGGTTCAACAAGTATATCTAGGAGGCTACATATATATATATATATATATATATAAAAAAAATTCATTCGAATCGCGATTACCAAAAATTTTTTAGAAGGGTGTCCTGGTTCTAAATGGGCCACACTGTGTAAAATCTATAGTGGCATTAATATTTTTTCCAATTAGTTACGTTTCTTAAAATTTCCTAAATAGGGTATATATCAATTAAAAAACCATAAAATACGAGTTTTTTTAAAATAATCGTTTACTCTTCTGCAAAATTTCGATATCTCAAATTGCATCCATCAAAAACAACCATGACGTCCATTTTTGTCATCGACATTAAAATTTAAAAATTTCTTGCATGCATTGGGAAATGCTTTCTTACCGAAATTCAAAATTCCAATTGGGGATGGGGATGAGACATATCATGTTAGATATATTTCTTTCAGAAATTTCGAAGATGTAATTTTCTTTTAGTTTTCACACTCTGCTACATATTTTCCGAATATAATACGGAAGTATACACTATAGTAGAAGAGTGAGAAAATGCCAATGTGATCTTTTACTATCATGGAGGTTTAAGAAAGAATAGTTTTGTAGAAAAACTCAACTTATACCCGAAAAAACTAAGAAGTACCTTTCTAGTATGTAGTATTGGATTGTTTAACTATTTTCTTTATGGTCAAGGATCGTCTACACCAAATTATGAGACTGATAATATTTTTAATAATTTAATAGAATTCTTTATTACCCAATATTTTAAAACTCGCTTATAAAGTATTTCTAAACAAATGAAAATAATTAGGTATGGAATACATTTCTATAGGTGTATACAAATTCCTTTATATTATTTAAAAAATAGCAATATTTAGCCAATAGCTAACATTTTTATATATAATAGTAATTAGCTATGATTTAATATTTCTATGAATCATTACAGGAATAGAAGTCACAATAATTTTATAATTTACTCGTTTTTGCATGGTTCTTTTTATGATTTTGCTTTATAAAACTATTAATATTTACCTTTAGAATGGTTAACCATAACTTCCTTAATGCTTCTCTTTTAATGTGCCTTGTATTTGTTATCTTATAGTCGCCTGATAGGCTTTACTTTGAACTACGGAACCACTTATACTCCACTCACTGCTCTGAATTAAATACGAGTATATCTTTAAGCACCAGCTTTAGAACGGCTGTAGACCATTCCGTTTTAAACACACACATAGAGGGAAGCTAGACTCTACTTTTATACATGAAAATGATACTCGTATACCGTTCTTTATTTCATAAAACATCTTGATAATCGATTTAAATATTTTCTACTATAAAGCTGTCTAACCAACGGAAATGTTTGGTAAAATTAGACTTCAAATTAGACAGTTTCACGACACGGACATATTGGGGTAATTACTCTCCCTTAAATCTTTAATGCAGCCGTTAAAAAAAATGTTAGATTCATAATTAATTTCTAATCTACGAAAAATAACACAAAATATATAGTATTTGGTATGAATACTTAGGTACTTGTATTGCAATAAACTTAAGGAGAGGCAGATTACTTTCATTTTATTGTTGACTCGGGACGTCTGACACTGAAGAGGCCTCATAACTGGAAACAATTGTGTGTTGATTTTTCTCAGCATTGCTTAACAATCATGTGCATGGTACGAGTTGCATAGACTTTGTCTGCATATGTATGTGTATTTCAATCTAATTATGTCTACTAAACAAATTAGGTGTGTATTTGGTAAGCGACCAGTGACGTGAGTTTTTTTTATTTCGGTTATTTAATCTCGGCCCATTTTCGCGACTAAGGCCAATCACCGACGCCAGGAGACGAACAACCCCAACCTGCAAATTTTGCCGAACCCCCACTTTTGTATTAGAGTAGATATCTTTTACTTGCTTATTGTTTCATAGATAAGGGTTCTCCGGGTGTACATTCTATCCAAGGGATGGTACGTCTTCTACACAAACCTCGCCTAAGTTTGCATAGCTTCTGTGAATTCACCGACGTACAAGCCAATAGAAGATGCGGGCAGGCATCGTGGGACTTCCCTGCATGGTCGCCGATCCAAGTACTAACCACGGACTACGTTTCTTGGTGTTCATACCGATAATATCACTACCACGGCTTCCTTTCAATGACGTGGATAAACAGTTGAAATGTATTTAATCAGTCTAAACTAACCCTGCCGAATTGTGTGTAACTTTATTGTACTGTAGAGACGACTACCAATTCTCAAAGTAAATAAATATAAGCTACAAAATTGTGAAATAAACAGCATTACTGTCAACTCCCGGCTCTTAACAGCAACATTAAATTTATATATTACTATCATTACGTTTGTAAATATAACCCTTTGTAATGGTTGGTTGCGCCTTTAAAGATAGGAGTCTACATGTCGTCTGGAAATTTTGTTTTGTGATTAATATTATCGTCATTGCTAGGAACAAACTTCTTTGGTTGGCAATATAAACTTTGCACCTTTTGAGTTGCCAGGAATTTACCATATTACGATTGGGGGTTTAATCAGGCGCATGATTATACGTATTTACGTTACTAAATATCACCCTGTATGAAATAAGTAAGTTATTATCGATTTAATAACGTGAAACGCAGATATACGTATTGAATTATAATTTTGGGTTATCAGAGAAATGTTAGAATCTAGTTTCTAAGTAATGTATTACATTTTACTTAAGAACTAATATTCTTGAAAATAAAAATCAAGATCACAATATTTCATATTCAATTGTTTTTTAATATAGATGTTCACAGGTGTAAGATCAACTTTTTTTATTATCAATACCCTGAATTATTACAGACTACAGCTCACTAATAAGTATATCTATATTGGTCTTGTTTGATACATTTTTAATAATAAAATGTAACAAATAAATTGACAGTTCGAGATAATAAAGACATTATTAACTTACTTCATAGATCCATCAGGCTACTAAGGTTATTATTGAATCATTTTTGCATTTGAATAACACCTACTTCAGCCAATCTGGTCCTTTCCAGTTACTTGTACATCCTCGCCATTGCATTTATTGAATATTATATATACTCATCTGGATTCAATCTCGGCTGTCTTCTGTAATCTGATACCACACATTTACGTAGTATATGGTAGATTTTCTCTCTTTTCTTGCTGTGGTAGAAAAGCTTTCACTATTTTCCAGTATTCGTCTTTAGTTCTGTAAAGACCCGATATATCGTAACTGATTCCTGTTCAGTAAAAACAATCAATCAATCTTAAGATAGCTTAAGTCCATATTTAAGGTAGTTCTTTGATAAATGTTCTCCAATATTGGTGCGTTGTGTTGATTTTTAACCCATTTCATTATTTAACCCATACTGTGGTTCTTAGAAACTTTCATGGTCGGATTATCAACTGTAAGCCTTAGACTCCTGGCCTCAATGAGTTGCTCCTTATATCTTGAGACCTAACAAATATAGGTGGCATAATAAAAGTATAAACGTAAAACGGTTTTATTAAATATTGCAATTTAAATTGTTTCAGGAGTATACCATCTTTATAAATTTAAAAACAGCTGAACAGTCTCAAATTTACTCAACATTTATTTTTTTTTAATTTTATCATCTTAATATCCTGAAACTAATTGATAAATAACGGAAACTTCACTCTAAATCTTTATTTTAAATATTTCTACTTTCCTATTTGGTGTAATTCTTAAAGAATTTGTAATGAATCTATAACGTGGAATCAATTTTCGAATCGATGTTTCATCTTTGAGTTATCATCATCAGTTTTATCAAAATGCGTTATACCTATACCTGGCCTTTTATAAATTTTCATCCCGAATACAAATGAAACTCATTCTTAAATATATTTATAACTTCTAAACCATTAAAATGCATCTTCCCAGGTTTTTTTAGTGGCCATCTGAAGACACATCTTAGTCACAATTTCATCCATGTCGTATCAAGGTTTGCGTGATCTCCAATAACGTCGTCACCACTAGCTCTCGCTCATTTCTAACATTAGTTATAAATTACACGTCAAAAGATATCCTCGTTGATCTGATTATTCATCCACCGTTCGCCATAGAGATTGTACGTTAATAATTTGTCACTCGCTGCATGATGCAGGCTGCTTATAATGAAACGTGTCAGTTTTAATCGCTACTGAACTATGCTCGCGACCTCTCTACGACTGAAAACGACTTCTCTGGCAAAGTTGATAATTGCATGCCGCAGATGTCATCAACATTGTTCGAACGTTCTGGGTTCCTATGGAATTACATCAACGGTCAATGTCCATTTGTCATTATTAAGTCTTAATCTGAAATTATGGTCCTCGTTGAAATGGCACATACATTATGATGAATGTGATGGCAGCAGACAGTGGCCTGTATAATGAGTGCATCTATTAATGGATGATAGGAAGTATGAGTTATACATGCCGGATGTTCTATTTATGCTAAGGTCAGATATAAACAAACGGGTGCTCTTAAAAGATTGTTTTTCTTCTGGGAGCCGGCAGATTGCTGGATATAAGCCGGTCGGTTTATTATTTTTGTGTTTGTGCGCTGGCATTGTTGGGCATTGCTGAGCTAGGATAGGATTACATTTACATTTTAATGCATTCGCGAGAGCTTTGATTGACTAGCGTAGAGTGAGACTAAATTGCAGCGGTGTCTGATCGAATCCATCGGCTCTCCTCCATCCGGAAATTGATTGTAGAATCGTATTTGAAGCATTTTCAATTATTTCAAGCGATTGATATATCAGAGGGTCTCTTTAATACAAACGTGTAAAACACTTAATTGGTGTTCGTTGCAACATATATTTTATATCCTTACATTGAGAAAAACTAACAAAGCTTAAATCATTCTTGACCTAACGTGACTTGATTTATCAATTTTATCAAAGAAAGCTATCTATTTACTCTAAGTAACTATCCAAATGTGTTGTATTATCTTCTAACAGGAAAGCCTCGCCAATGACAATTATCATATCAATACCAAATTAATGACATCACTGTAAATAGATGCACGGAATTCAGGGATTTGGGGATACTTTTTGACGATAAACTGTCTTTTAATCTACATTTTCAACAAATAATTGCATCTGCAAGTAAAATGTGGGGCTTTATATTACGTAATTGTAGCAACTTTCACAATACAGCTGTTTTTGAAATCCTTTATTTTGCTTTAGTGAGATCAAAATTAGAATACGGGGCGATAATCTGGAATCCCTTAGCCCAAAGTCATACAATCAATCTTGAAAGCGTTCAAAGAAAATTTTTAAAATATTTGGCTTTAGAACTGATGGAGTTTTTCCAGATAGAGGTACTGATCAACATTTGCTACTGGATCGATTTCAGTGTACTTCTTTAGCCGACAGAAGGAAAAATGTTATCTGTTCCCTTCTTGTATAAGTTGTTGCATAACAATATTGATTGTGAGACTATGTTACACGGAATAAATTTTCTGGTTCCAAGACTCAATTCTAGAAACAAGCCTACATTTTACTGCGGAAACCCTAGGACTAATACTCTGGTTAGATCTCCGGTTCATTCAATTTGCAGCATATTTAACTGCGTCGCTGATGTCTGTGATATTAATTACAATAGTTTAAATTATATAATTTCAAAATTATCTGTTGCTATTTAGTTTATTTCTCTTTGTTTTTCTATAAGTGTGTGTATGAAAATGTATGTATATTTGGTTTAAGTATTTCTTGTAATTGGGTGTAAACCTGTTAGAAATAAATAAATCTATGTATCTATCTATCTATCTATCTATCTATCTATCTATCAAGTAACGTAATTACTAACTACTAAGGTTTTTGTACAATGCGCATCCTTAGTCGTAACTTGTGCAGAAATCAGTCATGTCTTGTTGACAATTTTAATAGCTTTATTACATTAGTTTACTCTAAGGCTTGTTTTGATTCTAACAAGGACCTGCTCTGAATGGCTCTTCGGGCGCATTTTGAAAAAACCTTCGAATTTTTAAACTGCGCGTGCTCAGTTGGATTCAGAACCGCTTCGTGTGAGAACAAAAACAAGCCTCTAATATACAGTTTAAGCTATACTTTGATCTAAAATTAGACAGAACTATGAAGCTGTTGCTAAAGATCGAGTGGTGCTTTATTGGTTAATTTATCTTAAACAACTGCGACAAGCATTGTTGATTTTTACGCGTACAAATTGATGAGTCACTTTACACTATTGTTTGTTTTCAAATTAACGAGAAAATGTCAAACCAATTGACTTATACTCGGAAATTGTGGAAATTGAAGCAAACGTGCTATCGTTTTTTTCCTTACGAGTTAACAGGAATCGAGGTACCCTGCAAATTGATGTTGAATTTTTAGTTACTATTAACCATGATATGTTTTGGGGTTCTCCTTCTTTAGTATTGGTGTGTTATTATCGAGGATATTTATTGGTTTATAGTGTATTACGTTTCGTAATAAAAAAGAGACTGTATCTGAGGTAACTCATGACAATACAAAATTATAATTATGAGATGACAAAGGATATATTTTGTACAAAATGTTAAAGATTCACTGAAAAAATATTGTAATCAATGTCTATCAACCAACCAGCCAGTCTATGTCAACATAGATAGTCCGACTTGGTCTGTAACTACACAAGCGAGGAAAAATTGCCTGTTTATAACTAGTTCAAGATAAATAATTCTACAAGCGAATCAGTGGGAAAGTGAAATGTTTTAGTTAAAGGGCCGGTACATTATCTTCAAAAATTGCAAATGCAAAATTGATCTACTGTAGACCTGTGCGAGATATAATGTAAGTAAGAATTTCTATTTTTAAAAGGGTTTATGTGAGTATATGCATATACCTGCTAATATTTTTTCGACTTGTGAAAATTCAAAGAGACTATGAGCTGGTGAAAATAAAAGTAAAGCTGTCTTTGTTACTTTAATGTTGCTATTTTGAATGTAAAAGACGTGCCTACTGTCCGTATCCTGCTCTGAGCTATACAGATGTTTGTAAAAATATCATCTTTTTGTAGAACTTAATAATAAAAGTCCCCCGCATCGTACCATTACTACTGCACCACCACCGTATTCAATAGAAAACATTTCACGTCGGTGAGACGAGGAATTCCAAAACAAAGTATTAAATTGCGTCGTAGACATCTGCAGGCAAAAGGAGATGTTGAGACACGATACAGGGTGGACCTACTCGAGGTTCGTGTCGTGTGCCTTGTGACTGAGGATTTATTACATACGTATTATACTAATAATTTGTAAATGTAGGGTGTGCATCCTTTACATTAAAGTGCAAATGCTTCGTAGTAAAAAGTAACTAGTGAATATTGCTTCGCCAAGAAATTACTAAACTAAATATCATAGATAATAGCTAAGAACTATAAGTAACTGTAAGTAATTTCTCATTCCAAGTCATGCTGACTGTTATAAAGTCATATTCATAACTATGTTACTAGCTTGGCATAGAAAAGGCATTAGAATGCTGTATTTTTTATTATATTTTTTAGAATTAGGGAGAAAATCGGGTAAAATCGATCGGTTAGCTAATATCCAGCATAAGTCCGGGGAATATCAACCAACCGAAAACTACCAAAATAGTAATGGGAATGACAATTATCAATAATTGCATAATCTTTAGCGTATGACCCTTCATTTCTATTAATGCGATGTGGTATCTTATTTTCTTCTGCATCTTTGAAAACCAATTCGCATATACTTGGAGCAGTTAATCCGTAAAATAAGTTTTATATGACTAAACTGCAGCAATTCTTGCTCCTGATCAGAAGAAAAAAGTTGTTTTCTTCCCGTGTTGCATTTTTTCGTGTTATATATCGTCCTTTGAGTTGATCTGGTAAAATACCATACATTAAAGCTAGTGATCTGTTAGGCCAGAATAAAAAGGCCATCAGAATAATAGTAGGTCTCCTAATAGGACACTGTAGGCGAAATAGGCACATGAATCTTATGAGACTGTCAGAAGATGCAACTTGCAAATTCTGTCAAGAAGAAGAGGAAACTTCAGTACATGTACTGTGCCAGTGCGAGGGCCTGACAAGACTGAAATTTCAAATACTTGGGGAAGGTATAAACCAAGAGGCAACAGCTACATGGAAGAGCCTCTATCAAGGCTGTGGAGTCTAATGCAAAGGACAAAGCTTGACAAAGTGCTCTAAATAGATTGGGAGCGCCGCAATAGATCTAGCTCGCGGTGAACCTGGCCAGGGGGCCGACTACTATGTAAATCTAATCTAATCTGTGTGTCTAATGGAAACTCTGTTTTTTTTTTATTGATCTTATTAATTGCCCTATTTACGGATTTTGATGTCCATAAAGAACGTCCTGTTTTTCTTTCAACTTTGGAAGCATCTGACGTAGAAATACAAAGGGGAGAATATCGACCAGTCTTGCGTATGAAAATATGAATATGAGGCGGGTAATATCGACCTTCCTGATTGATATTACCCCAAAGCGCTTTCTTGAACATAACCTTAGCTTATTTAACTCATGAAATTCAAGTTGACATGCGCCTAATAACACCTCAGCTAATAATATTGTACAATTGTACTACTGAAAGTTGATGCGATTCCTTACCTTGATAATAAGGGTGGAAATATTATAATATATTTAACAATAACGAGTATTGGGTAGCATGGCACGCACATTACAGTTCAGTAAATGAACATTCTAATTTCAGGAGCTTCTTGAAACAGTAGGTACATGTCTACTAATATTAGACAAAAAATGTATTTTAAAGACCAAAGTTTCTAAAAAAAAAAAAGAGAAAAGATGTTTCGAAAGGGAATTGGTTAAATACAGCTTATAGTCTCAATTTTCGTATATTTCTATATATTTATATATTTCCTTCCATAATTGGTTTCCATATATTCATATATTGGTGAATGTCTCGTTTTAATATGTATTTTCCCAAATATTGTAAATCGACCATCACATTTTCTTGCAGTGAGCGAGACACGTGCCTATATACGAATTTATGCATTTATAAATGGCTTTATTAATGACAGGTGAATATTTAAGGTGAATCTCAATAGTTATTAAAGTGTATTCCTTCACTTCAACCACTTTTTTACAATAAAAGGTGAAGAATTAGGTTCTTCACCTTTTTTTAGGTTGTATATGAAAGTACTTGTACATTGCTGTGGAAATTCATCGACACTACAAATGTGCAAAATTTACAGCATATAAACAGAGTTATACATACATAGGTAGATATATAAACAACGTTCATAAATCAGTCTCGTGAACATGGTTATAGTTAATCCCCACAACAAATTTAATTAGGCTGGATACGGGAATCCCCTATAATTTAATGATATTGTTAGTTCAAATATTACCTCGCTCATGGTATTTTTAATAAAATACATCATTAATGGAAGTTGAAATTAATAACAAACGATATAATTTCATAATTAATAAAGTCATTTTCAAATTAAAAAAACAAATACTTAAAACGAAATCAGAAGTCTCAATCACACTAAGAGATTTTGATATCTGTAACTATTTATTTGTGGGTTTATAAATATTTATTTTTTCATTCTATTTTTTGTACACTTCTTATTTTTTTTATGTTTTGAATGTCAGAAAATACTAAATAAAAGGAAGGAGTTTGAATAGTTATAAATAGTTAGCAATTGGTTCGTAAATATAGATGTTATAGATATAGACTTATTGTTTGGGCAGTATAAGGATATAAATACGAAAATTAACAAAAAATCAAAAATAAAAGTATATTATATCTTATTAGTTCATCCTATACTGAACAAAGTCAAACAGAAGGATTACACTTCATTTATCAGAAATTTGTTATTGTTATTATTATTTTGAACACCCACTTCTGTTAAACTATTAAGCTAAAATTTGGCACACTTAAAAATCTTAATCAATATAAGTATACTTTAATATTTCTATATCTTAAAAGTTCACAATGTCAATCAGGGTCGCAAATTACGAATTTCTGTCAAAAACTCAAAACTTTTGTCAAAATAATTTTTTAAAGTCAAAAGAACAAAATAAATATCTGTGCTATAAATAAAAAGTCTTCTTTTATTGGGTGTATCTTCGAGTGTATTGTAAATGTAAAATTCATTTGACTAATTACAGCCTAGGGCATTAATTTAATATCAAATGTAATATTAACCTATAAAAATTCAAAGTTTTTAGAAAATACATCCACCCGAAATGAACTAACTAAAAATAACCCTGTATAATAATATTAACAACCATAAAACAGCGTATCGACATCAACGTTCTGAACGTCATCTGAATTCGGCTATTCTTTCGAATGGTCTTATAGCTAATTTTATTTTATTTTATTTTATTTTATTTTACAGCTACCCAGCTAATAACAAAAACACGACGATTTCTGTACCTAATTATTATTTGTACTTTTATATTATTATCATTCTTTTATTTTTAATATTCTATTCTGTTTTTTTAGGCGCAAAAGTTAATTTTTTTATTTCAGAAATGTGGTGAAATACCCGATGAAAAGGTGAATAACCTACATATGTATTTAGTTTAAATAAAACAAAAAACAATTAAATATCTCTTAAACACTGCTCGTTTGTGCAGATTCAGAATCTAGATGAAAAATTGTTGAAAAAGAGTATCTACTTAATTCAAATATCGAGTAATATTTCGTATAACCAAAAGAGAAAGCTAAGCATATTTTCTTTAAATGACAATATAAAAATAAACATATTCTTACTGAACTGCTACTTAGCATCACAAAGAGGTGTTTAACGTTCGTTAGAAGTAAAATCAAAACTGAAGGGTAACAAGTAACATGCAGCATCCGAACTGAATTTTCTCTTAGCCCCACAATAATAATGTTGACCACTAGTCCGGAATAAACAAAAATAACCTGTTTTCTCAACTGAAATCCATTCACCCTGTGTACCGTGGCAAGGCGAACGAGAATAAATAAAAAGTATAGCTAGCTAGTCCCGACGGTATTATTTTTTTTTTACTGATCCGCTGTGTGTAGACCCAACCAGACGTGCAGACAAACTTGAAGTGCAGTTATGCAGCTAGGTGGTGCACGTGGATGCAGTCGTGAAAGAGATAAAACCAAAGAATTCTCAGGGCAACTGAACGCGGCGGCGGGTACTATAGTTGAAACCAGGTTAGGCGGGAGCGGAAAACGGTCTTCGTTTGTTATTTTGTGTTTTGTAAACATTTCAACGGAGGCTCTGACGGCGCTTTTACGGAGTCTGTAAAGGCAAATTATGAATTCCAAAATAACCGATTCATTTCTTTAGGTATATGTATCTAAAATGTCCCTTGTATTTTTAAACCGTTCACAATTGGATATTCTTCTATTTAATAACAATAATAATATTGATTTATTTTCCACTGAGACATTACATGTATAGGATTTGTCAGCTACTTAATCTAAAAATTGAGATAATTTGTAAAAATGTCTTTAAATTGTTCTTAAAAATATACACATGCTCACTTTCTTTAATATTTGTTGGTACGCGATTAAACAATTTAGGTCAAATACATTTAAAACACTTAAAGTAAACCTTTGACTTGCGAGCAGTCCCAAGTCATCAGCATGTCTCGCATTATAATTATGTATGTTTTTGTTTATAGTAAAGTTGTCTTCATTCTTATAAAACTAAACACACATTTGATATATAAATAAACATGGAAGAGGCAATATATTTAACGCCGTAAAAATGTTCTTATATGACTCCCTGTTTGAAATTTTTGTTATACAACGAATACCTCGTTCTGTTCTGTTCTATAAATCCTTTAGGTGCATCAGTGGAATTTCCCCATAAGCAAATTCCACATCTAAGTCTTGAATCTAAACCTGTACAAGTTAATAAATTTCCGATACCGTCACAAGTTAATGAAAAGAAACTTCAGAGAAGTATACTTCAAACGAGCTTCTGACAACGTGGCTTCTTCCAATTCAAAAATTCATCCAGATACACATCAAGAAAACCCACACTATCGTGTGTATTTGTTATGAAGTAAACATTATCTACATTAAAATTTAAAAACATTTCAAAGTTTGTTCAGAGGTATAATATGAGAGTGGTGAATTAAATATATGTATAGGTAGGTACATTTAATTTACGTATATTATATGTACCTTAATTTATTTACGTTTTAACGTACACTCTGTACATGATGTAGGTACCTAGATAGTCTCGACAGACTAACATCTTTACCACCAGATATCCCATGAAATTATTTGTGGCTTTGTTTAGATCTGAGGAGTGATAAACCAAATCAGTTCTGGGTGATTTGTAAGTAATAATTTCGGGTAATATCATATAATTTCACCAATAGAAACTTAAATAAAAGGCGAAGTATGTGACGACCTGATTATTTAACTTCAATTGATGAACTTATTTTTGTCATGACCATTTAATTTATATATAAAAAATCGCATATGCCACAGTGCAATTGTCACTTTGATAGCGACAAAAGTTACCTGCAACTTTTACAGTGATAAATTAACTCCTATATAAAATAGTCTATTTGGCAGTGACATTTTTGTCACTTTGACAGCGATAAAAAAGGTGCATCGTTTTTTATCACCGATAAAAATGCCTGTTCCTCAAAAGCAGAGTACATCTAGTAGTCGCACGTCACTTTAAAATCTGTCCTGTCAGCTATAATTTTTAAGTATTGTGGAAAGTGGAAATTTTGTCGTTAATTTATCTTGCCAAAAAACACTCGAGCTTTATTTTTATGGATAAATTTCTTTTTAACTCAAAATTTTTCCATTCAGTAATTTTGCTCGAAAAACTGACATTTGACAAAATCGCTCGACCTCCGGTCTCGCGATTTTTTCATGTCAGTTTTTCTCATAAAATAACTGATTGGCAAAATTATTTCGTTACAAAGAGAAATTTATCCGATAAAAAAAAAGCTCTTGTGGTTTTACTGTTGACAAATGCACTAGTGGTTTTTTCACTTATTCATTTTTTAATCAAATATCGCGGTGTCCGTTGCCTAAATAAATAGTTTGACATTTCTGTCAACAAGTTATTGAATTATTAAATACTAAGTATGAATCGATTCGGTGATGCTCAAATAAAAATGTGTTTATTTTTAGTATTTCATAAATAAAGTTTGTATTCATATATGTTTCTAAATTTCTTATTCATTAAATTGTCCTGCCGAATTACACTCGAATACCTGGTAAATTTGTGCTGTTTAAATTCTAAACTGTTTCCTTTAGCAATTTGACTCGAAAAACTGTCAACCTAAAAACGCTCCAACTTCGGTGTCGCGATTTTAATAGTTGACAGTTTTCCTTGTCTAATTGCTAGGCAACAGTTTCTCATTAAACAATCCAAATTTATCCGGTAAAATACAAACCCCTTGTGCAATTATAAGTGATAAATTTCAACCCTTTCACTAGATAAATAATTATCTGTATAATCCTTAGTTAATCTTATAAGTTGTACCACATATTTAAATAACTACTTCATATTATCTATCATAAGAAAATCTATTGTTGTTTGGCAACACGAACTATGTAGTCAGAACGTCATAGCCACATAACCATATATGATGAGTTGTCACAAACATGAGACACTCGTGAAATGAAGAACTCTGAAAATAAATATTTCAGGATATAACTTCATTTTTTATAATTTGTTTTCAGTAAAACGTTAGAAGCTAGCAATAAAAATTGGAAATAAAATAAAATATGAGAATATATTTCACTAATTATATTAACCACGGAATTACAGAAAATGTTTCGAGTAGAAAAATTTAAACAGTTAGTGTCCGGTGCAGGAGCATTAATATAAATAACATTAAAACTAAAAATAAAATAAGATGGTATTTCATTCATTTCGTTGCATCTGAAATTATGCAAACATATTTTTTCATGCTGTAAGGTCAGTATCTGAATTAACTAATTGTTATAAAAAAATTATACCTAATTATAATTTTATTTAATACATCTAACTAATGTCAAGTTATACCGATAAGGAAACACATTCACACTCAAATTAATAATAGATATTAATAAAATTTAAAACAAAAAATTACAAATTCAAAGACAGACGTCAGAATTAGAGTTGTATCGTAAATATTTGAATTTTGTCACATAAAAAGTCCGGATTTATCTAGATTCTTAATCACTTTAATTGCATAAATATTATTTTAATAATTTAATTATTAGTTGTTTCGTTTTGCATATTTATAAGTATCAGATGTCAAGGGAACCATAATGATCTTAATTAAAATAATTTTTTCATCGTAAATTAGTTTTGATTTAACGCCCTGAATTACCTACTTAGATATTTACATCAAATTTTAATTTCTAAAAATGTCATTGGGAATTAACAGATCTCATTAAGTGATACATTTAATTTTTTTAGATTTAAACCTACCTACACTGAAGGAAATGGATCATATAAAATGTTTTGCTAAGACGATCTGCTTTATAACAGCACTTTTTCTTATTACCATTATATTATAAGGCACTAACCATAAGGAAAATCGTTTTGCTAATATGCTTTTACTACCTTAAATAGTCATTTTGCTGTTCCCATATAGTGCGTTTTCTAATTATTTTTCCTAGCATTTATTTTCCTAAAGGTAAGTAAATAAACTTTTATAGTAAGTGTGTGCACCAATTTGAGACTTACTTAGTTGGGGTTACTTTACCTTAGTTTATGACAAGTCACTCCTGACTTACCGTAACTAAGTTATTATTTAAAAGTCATGTAATGCGCAGTCGCAATAGAGATCACTATACAGATTTCTCGCTAATCGGTTACTAGCCGCACGCCATTTTACGTGTGTTTACTGTGTTGACTGGGTGTGTACCGCGTGGAGTAAACGTTATTTGGTTAGTTTATGGTAAATTTAATTTGGTCAAAGAACGTATTAGAGGCTTGAGTAATTAGTCTTTCTAATTCTTGTATAGATTTCGAAAGATAAATAAATAATTTTAAAAGGGTGTATTTATTACCTAAAACACTTTAACTTCACCAAAGTAGATATGCATAGATAAAACAAAGGTGCTTCAGTTATTTGACAGTGTATTACATGACATTACATCAGTTATTATGGTACTTTACAAGAAAATTGGTATAGGAATATGGACACTACCTATGTAAGAAATGTCTGTGCTTTGAAAACTATTGGAGGTTAAGTTTTGTAGATACTTTGCTGGAAAACTATTAATTTTATGTAGGTATAAATTATGTATGTGGGTGTGTTAAGCTTAACACCATACCATAGGAGTTAACATGTTTATCTTGATATATCCTGTATGCATCTGGCAACATTATTTTTCTTTTCCTATATACCTACTAAACTAATACTAAAATACATATTCTAATAACAACAGTGTCATTTTCCTAGAACCACTGTATATCATTCTATGCTAATAAAGTGAAGTTATTAAGACAAATACAAGTACTTACTGTAATGAACCAGTAATTATAATTGTTACTAAAACATACTGTATAATGGCTCAAAAATAATTTACTAGTAGTAAGAAAAAGTTTTTTTGTGGCAACAAAATATTAACACTGCATTAGAAAAGTATCTGCTATCCCCAAAAAAACACTTATTAAGCATAAAATGGGCCTTCATTACTGACAGCAAAAAATATCGATTTACAGTAATAAGAAAAAGATAACAAAAAGTTTTTTTAATAGTAAGTAGACAGATTCAACCAAAACCGTTTATGCTGTAGTAACTATGCTGTCTATTTGGAGCCTATTTAATGCAGATATTTTGTTGGGGATATGCGATTTCTATTTACAGTTACTTGAAATTTCTTTCAGTGTAGTAATCTAAACTAAAGGAACCATTTTGACTATAAATTGAAACAGGATAATTAACCCGCACTAATCACAAGTTATGTTCTTATTCTGATAATAATGATGATGTCCTAATATGTGATGTTTTTGATTTTTACTTTTCATCTAATATGTACTTATCCTTATGGTACTATTCCTTTTATATAATTGGATGTGCATGTGTCATAATGTAGCCAATGCATAATAAAATATGAAAAAATATTATATTAATAAGCATACATCAAGATGAAGTAAATAATGCTGAAACTGTAAAACACGCATGAAAATTAATGAATATTTATTAATAAAAACATGAGTTACTAGCTCCTGATGTAACCAACATATTAGACTTTGTTCAATGTAAACACAATATGCACATTAATACTTTTTTTCAGAAAAATGTGCAACCTTTTCCGCATGGTAAGTATTTAAACATATTAATTGAGGAAGCATATTGGAAGGTTTAATTTAAAAAAATGTTGACTTACGTGATTCATTTGCATACGTATATGTGTCTTGACACGCATATAGGCAATACTTCGGGCAATACTTATTCCAAACGATATTTAATTTTTAGTGTGGTTTTCAGGATATATTTAACTTGGATTTTCGTTCTCACCAAGAATATGTTCAACAAAATACCTAGCATATAAATTAGGGGTGATCTTACTCTATATCGGTAACAAATTAAAAACTTCGGTCGGCCACAATAGTTATTTGTTTTAACTAATACAAAAAATATATACGTTTTCGGGACGAGTGAAAGGGTTGTCGAGCGGAGTCCGGCAATTTTACGAGCCTCGAAAATGTATTTGTATAATGTAACATCACTTTTTTTTCAACCACTTCTAAAGAACACCGCCAGTTTCCATATTGAAAAATAATTTTGCAAACAATCATAACACATACCTGTCACCATGACAGATGACATAATTTTATTAGTAAATTCAGCAGAAGACTTATTACTTCGAATAATAATTAACATTATAATTGTTTATAACAATTTATTTGAAGGAGATGCCGAAAACAACTACTGCAAGGGCAAAATGCCCCGACTGGCATTGCATTACATCGGCATCTCCATAGGAGTCGCCACATCGTTCATCGAGACCTTCTACCAGACACTGACCGGTTTCGCGCTTATTTTGCACTCATCAGAGTGCCATAGTGGACTCGATGAACGATGTTGCGACGTGATTGCCTAATGGGCATCGTGAATGTTAGTAGTGGTGAGAAACACACCATAGTAGCAAAGACCCAAAGAGGGCACTACGGTGTGTTTCTCACCACTACTAATGTTTATAACAACGTTCATACACTATACTCTTATTTTTTTGGGTAATAGTTCTAAAGTGTCTTTTTCTGCGGACTTCTTTATATCAGACAGCGTACAGGGTTGAAAAACGATTCATCGCAGTCGCTACGTTTCCATTTTTCAATTGGATTAAACTGTCAAATTATTTTTTTCTATTTTGCGTCTATAAACAAGTTATTATGAAACGCAATTACGTATCGAAAAGGAACCCTTTTCGACACTCAATTTTTTGTTTTTTAATGTTGCTAGCAACAAATCTACATCCTTTGTTTTATATGGTCTGCTATAGTTGCTATAAGTAATGGTAGAAATGGTCTATAAATCATAACCTAACTAAATTTTCAAGCAAAGAAAACATTTACTTTCATAAGTGTAAAACGTGCAAAATAGTAAAAATAAAATAACGCGTTTCTTAAGGCGTTTACCGCACTTGTCCTTTTCTAAACTTGGACGAATGCGATATAAGTACGCCTTATGATACTCGTTGTTTAATATACTATTTTGATACTGTTGAAAAATATTTTTATACAGTTCCTATCTATAGTGATTTCAAACGTTCCGAAAAGGACATCTTTTTATACAAAATAATTTAATGTTATACTCGTAGTGTCTTATTCGTATGGTTGGAAAAAAAATACCTTTATAATCAGTTACGTAATAACTTTATTTATAAGAAAATATGTTTAAACAAGACAAAATACTGTAATCTTATCAATCCCGTCATCCTTCGGGAGTATATAGTGTACATTCCCAACAGAAATTTTCCATTAATGCTGTTTTAGGTTGGTTATACTCCTTTTATTTTATATTCTTTATTAGAATGTCGAGGTAATTAGGATGTGCTATCCGGTTATTTTTAATTTTCGGTTTGTATATCAAAATTAGATGAATTACCTTCGCCTGGCGCTCTCGAGACCGCATAATAACAAGTGGTGAAAATTCGCCGGCGGCGGCGGCGGCTCGCCCCATCCCGCTCGTCGTATTGATTTTCCGCCGACGTACATTTTTACTTGTCGGTGGTGGAAATGGATCTGTGCCCATCCCCCTAATTTTCCCCATTAGGACGACGACGGGGAGGCCCCGGCGAATGACGGTGACGTCACGTCACGTGACACCCGTGGAAATTCACATCGCGGCTTATGCACTTAAAGCCCTCCGTTCACAATCGGATCTTCCGATGAGTTTGCTCACTGTATGGATCGCAACACTTGCTTGAACTAGCTAAAACAGCGGTGTTTTTAATTAATTATTCCAATGTTTTCTAAATAGATCTGATAACGACGAATAAATTCTTATATGACTTCCTACCAAAATAACTATATGAAATCAAAATTTGAGGTAATTTTTTAAATATGCATTTATTTTTTCATATTTAAGAAATGTACTGTTACGATAGGAAAAGAAATATCTAATATTTTTTAAATAAACCAACACGCATATTTTTAAATTTAGATTAGAAATAATGCAACATTTGTTTATAAATCATCCACAAATGTAACATAGTAGAACAAATATCAGTTTCATGCTTCATTTCTTTTATAGATATGTCCGTTAACATCTAGATGGATGATATTATTGATCACAAAACGTTCCATTCGAATACCTACTCTGATACCTATTTTGAGTTTACCTATAAAGTGATCCCTTTAAAAATACATTTTTTTTTATTATCTCGTAAATTCATTAGAGAAGAAAAAGGTAGTGTATTTAAACATTGCATAAAATTCTGCTTAAAGAAAATAAATCATAAATATTTAATATTGTCAAAATAAAGAAGATTGAATTTTTTAGCAAATAGGTGCCTTATTTGAATTTCGTTAATATAAACGGATTCATCGAAAAGAACCGAATGTGGATGGACGGCTTTACGCGTTTAAAATTATTTTCCAGGGCTGTTTCAATGAACAATGGGCGATGGTGAGTAGTGGCAGATATCGCATTGTTCGTGTCCATTCTCTGTGTCGCGCTCACACCAATAGGGTTTCGCAGGAAATGTATGAAATCTGAGTTGATATTTTCTGGTGTGGTGGCATCAGCTGCATACAAAAATTATCATCTTACGTAAATACAAAGATGAAAATATATTATGGAACATTTAAAATCTATTACTGCTCACCCTCTAGGATTTGTAGGTATAATTCAGTTCTGGTCAGGGTTTTTACGTGCAAAGATTGTTTCTGACATGTCATTTAAAAAATATACATTGTCTATGACTTATTTCTGTCACAGCTCTTGTGATTCTGATTATAATCATTACTTGGCATATTCTCCAAAAGAATATTTAATGAATATGAAACGTACCATTCTATTTTATTTCTATGTTGCAGAACATTAGGTGTTTACACATTTTCAGTGCTACTTATTGTTCAGTTTCAGTAAAATTTACTAATTCTTAATTACATGTTATATTTATTTTTAATTACGGAAGTAGTCAGTCAGGGTTTTTTTCCGCAAATTTTACCCAAAAAAGTAGCGATAGTCCGAATACTGCCTGGAAACGAGAGAAGGGTTGTTTGCCGGTCGCCACTCGAATCGCGCAACAACAACAGATTGTCCAACAGATTACTCTTGTGAAAGGAAACACTCTTTTGATAATATCTCGCTTATTTTGGAGTATCTTTTAATATGTCTAGATTTTTTAATCAAAAATTAAAAATTCACAATGACAATTAGCGCTGTCGTTATGTCATAACGGATAGCCGGATTTTGCTTAAAAATTGATTACTCTAATATTGGTAAATGTGAGTAGCCACTTCCATGAAACGCCACCCCTATATTTTTAAGACTAACACTAAAATAAAATATGTACATATAAGAAAATGTTTTTTATTAATTTGAGGAACCATTTTAACTACAACATTTCGACTAAAAAGGAAAAATACGTTTCCTTGTGCTACCAGAGTATTGTCTAGATATCAGGGGAACTTCAAATAAAATCTTGTTTTTATTTTTTTATACTTATTTTACTTTTTAATATTTATAAGTGTAAGTAACAAACTGTTTTGTACAGTTTCAGAGCAGTATCATTAGCATTTTGTCTTACAAACGAGCCATGTGTCACTTAATGCCTGTGGAATCGTTGATTAACTTTTTAAAAAAAACAAAAAAATTTTGATCTTCCATCCTTTATCAATAAATTGTTTCAGTAGTACAAACAATAACCAGATAATTAAGCCATGTTTTCACTTCTGTTCTATTACATTATAAATGCAATAATTTAGTATTACAAATAGTTATACCTACCATTTAATTTATTCATAAGTTAACATTGTATTTCATGTTTTAAGGCCAAGGATAGATATCTAAGTAGGTCGAATGTCTCAACTGATATTTCAGTTTCAGTATTCAATTTCTTCACGATCTCAATAGACATGAACTTACTGAAAGGGAGTGTTGCAGAAATTATAGACTACTACTGTTCGGTTGTAGAAATCGAGAATAAATAAAACCTTGAAATTGGTCACTATTACATCATATTTATATCTATAACTGCAATAATTTTTTTGATTTGGTTCTTAAATGCAGTGCAATTTGAATTTGTGGTATTGAATCTAGTTTTTTAGTGATACAATAGGATGTTTTGTTTCATTATTTTACCTTACATAAATTTCGTCTTAACACTTCTTTTTTTTTAATCTTAATTTAAAATTTATTTTGTTTCAGGTGAGTCGAGTTACATCAAATCCATAGAGGTTGACAAGCTCATGTGTAACAGTAAGTCAACAACTTTATATGAGAAAATTTATTACACATTATCTTTATATTCACTGATAAAATACTGAGAAGTGCATTTCGTAGCGTGTTTTGTTTAGTAATATGCTGAATGGCCGCTAAAATAGTGTTAAAAATTATTTAGAAGTGGGAATTCACGGAAATGTGTTACTGTTTTGAATTTAAAAGCCAAAATAAGATAATTATGATTAATTTCGCAGATAACTTTAATAAAATTAGTTTTAAATCTTTAGTTATTCCAAAATATGAAATTTCAATATTAGATGTTTGAAACAGCATATATATCCTCTTCCATTAGTATAATTATATGTTACAGGAACTATCCGATTTCAGGTTATTTCAGTTTGACCTAGGACATACTGAAATTTCCTATCATTGTTAGGAACTATGCATTTTTCCTAAGACATACTAGTATTGCCTGTTAATTTTTAGATTAAACTAAAATTTAATTAAACTAAAATAGCGTCATTAGTGGTAGGATATATCCGATTTAATTATTTTAAAAAATGCATTATATTAGGAAAATTAATTCAGGGTAAAAGGATGAAGCAAAGCAAACATTTTCTTTAAAAGCGCTATATTTAAAAGAGATCAAAGTTACCTATAAACCTAAAATGGAACACATTTGTTAAAGGTAAATATGATTTAAATAATATAACAAATATAGTTTTTCATTAAACAGTAAATTCAGATTCCCTTTCTAACATTTTTTGAATAAAACTTTGTTTTCACTTTAATTGGGCCATATTTAAAAATAAACTAGAGGTATAGCGGCACGAGTCTAATTAAGAAGCTACAACAACACTAACATCACTGACCATCGAAACTTCTGGATGCAAATTTTTATTTGAGTATTTTCAAATAATAATTAGGCCATTTTAGTTAGTCCTAAGAACGATAGGAACTTTTAGTATGTCCTAGGCCAAACTGAAATGGCCTGAAATCGGATATTTCCTGTAACATATATAAGAATCTGCAAGAATTAGTTGGTCTGTTATCTTTCATTTATGTTTGTAATTAAACTGATCAACTAAACCAATATTTGAATAAGCAAATAAATACTTAATTTGAGAATTAGATGTAAATAAATAGGCAGTACGTAACGAAAAATCAATCAATTTTTTCTGGAACATCTAAAAACGTCTATTTCTTGTCCAGTATTTTTCCTGTTTGGTGGTATATACGACAATGAGTTACGCAAATATTTTTAGATATAAAAAATACTACTATTTAAAAAAGTAATATAAGCATAGTACCTCATCTGGATATACAGGGTGCCCATTATCTATCTCCTTACATGGCTAACTTTATTAATAGTGGAGATAGAGAATTGATTAAATTAGCAAAATTGGGCAGAATTGCAAGAGGAATTCAGTGCCTCCTCCAAATTTAATTTTAATTTTCAACTTTTCGAGATATTTTGGAAAAACTGAAAATCGTCAAAATTTTTAAACTCGAATATCTGGAAAACTATAAAAGATACAAATAAAATAAAGATACTGTGTGATAGTGTTTTTTACGTGACATTAAGCGGTAATATTGAAAATTTCACGGGCATCTTCGTTTTTCAGAAAAAAAATAAAGTTATATTTTTTTAAATGGCAACCATAGTTGGCTATGGTATCAATAAAAAGCTTATTTTTTTCTGTTTTCAAAAATATAATATTTAATAAATCCTATTTTTCTTGGTTGTGTACATTTCACAATAACTATTTTCAGATGAACGTTTATAATGTGACTTTACTGTGATCTGACATTTATATTTTATTGTTGTTTACTGATCTACGTTTGTTTTTCATAGCTTACTATGTTAATAAATTGTTTGTTCATTACAGTAAACAAAAGAAAAGAGAAAGGTATATTAAATATTATACTTTTGAAATCAGAAAAAAATAAGCTTTTTATTGATACCACAGCCACATCTTATTTTTTTTCTGAAAAACGAAGATGCCCGTGAAATTTTCAATATTACCGCTTAATGTCACGTAAAAAACACTATCACACAGTATCTTTATTTTATTTGTATCTTTTATAGTTTTCCAGATATTCGAGTTTAAAAATTTTGACGATTTTCAGTTTTTCCAAAATATCTCGAAAAGTTGAAAATTAAAATTAAATTTGGAGGAGGCACTGAATTCCTCTTGCAATTCTGCCCAATTTTGCTAATTTAATCAATTCTCTATCTCCACTATCAACAAAGTTAGCCATGTAAGGAGATAGATAATGGGCACCTTGTATACCTATGTCTAGAAGGCAAAGAAATAGGAAGTAAATTAGCTAAATAAATATTCGGAAAACATACACGTCGCGACAAAATGCCATTTAATGTCTAATTTCGCATTTGTCAACATATTTATAAGCGTAACTGCTTCTGGCGGCAAAAATAAAAAAATAATGAAATTGGCGAACATCACACACGGCTTTGTCTCATTCTCATTAAACAGGGAATAATATTAAAGGTTAACGATGCCAATTTGCATGTACAATAATTTAAAAAGCATTAAAAATGAAACCATCTGTAATAAATAATGGGATAAGCTTACATAAATTTCAATGTTATTAACGTACTAATTGAACTATTCATTTTCTGCTGAGAAAATGTCAACAGTTCATTTGTTCCGCTCATTTATTATTAAAATCCTTATTCGGTAACACTGACAGTATTTAATAATGAAAACTACCTAGTATTAATGGTAGGCATTCTAAATTAGTAGTCTATCCGGAAACAATTCTACCTACATACTGTTACATGTCAAAATTGAACTACGTGAATACGTAAAAGGATATTTTTGTTGTTATTATATGAACTTGTAGAGCATAGCTAAAGGTCAAATTAGGTTTGGTTGGTCGAAGAGAGTTCAGTGAATTGGAGGCAATCTTGTATAAACGGAAGGTCTTCGTGGCATATACTTGAGCTTCTTAGCTAGGTTATACCGTGGGTTATGATTGTCTAGTCTTGTACTCGCCATTTGCAGTACTCACTGTCTACACAGCTGGAATGCATATAGTCTGGTAGGTTTCGATTTCTCCTAACGGTAGTTGTGCAGATTGTTTATCGTTAGTTCTCAGTATTATTGTATAAGCCTCGATGGCTCTGAGGGAGACTGCTTACGGTTTTGTCCCTAATCTCTTTCCTCAGTCGGCTTTGTAAATATCTCGTTTGGCTTCAGTTTTGCCTAAAAATACAATAGTATGATTTATGAGAAGAACACTGTCATATGTGCAATGTAACCGCAATTATTAGTATGTGCTTTACTGTAATTATGTGTAGTTACTTACTGAGTATCAGGGCAATACCATAGCTAGAAGTTTTCCTTTACATTGATTAAGTAGGTAATCATTTTGGGTGAACATCTTTAAAGGTTTTGTTTATTTTGGTAGCTGTCATTCTACTCGCATAGTGTCAGTGGGCACTGAGCGCAGATTGGTCTTGGCAGGCGACCACCTGTTTTAGCACTGAAGAGTGAAATGGGTAGACTGAGAACTGCGGTCATCCTTGTCTACGGTAGGGTAATTCTTTTCGAATGCATGTTTCTAAGAGGTTCCAGTTATTAAGAGGTTTTCCACGTAACTCTCGACCTGATTACGTATTGTATGCAATGTAAAGTTGTATTTTGGGTATTATCAAGTTGTCGACCAGGTGTTATTTGACCAATCAACGTGTCAGCAATCGTCTCGCTCGAGGGCGAGAGACAAGAATTTACCGTGTACCCCAAACGACTGCCTCGGTTCATATGTTACGATTTGTATGTTACATTTTCAGTATTTCTGGTCTTCTATAGTTATCAAATCTTGTGTAGATGAATTTTGTAACTGTGTGTGTGATCTAAAGTAGCCTTTGAAGGAAATTACAACTGTGGGTTTGCAATGTCCATTTGAGATTCGAATTTCCCCGCTCGAGTTCGAGGTGATTCGACGTGGGCAGTCTTTTCCTTTTCCGGCTTGGAGAAACGTCTTCGACATATTTGTGTGCACATGTTTGATTCTTTAGAAGAATTTCCATAGTTTGGGATATTATTGTGGCACAATATATCTGGTATAATCGATGTTTGGAGCTAATTAGTTCGATTATATCATAATTCCTGTTGGATGGTATGTCAAGTGATTCAGCCAGTGTGATCTGAGCTTCACAGCTAAAGCCGCATGTCAACCAAGTAAGTTTAATGGAATTTTCTACTCAAGGGCTGATAACTCACAGTAATTTTCTTTGCAGGGCTTTTTCTTTCCCCTTTTGCTTTCTTTTGAGGTTTTGTACTTCGTTTTGTCCATGACCCGTGGGTTTTCCTAACACGTGGATGTTTGGTTAACTACCTGTTGCATTTGTTGGGACTGTCGGTTCCTATTTTGCTCCTGTCTGGAATACGTACATGTTCTGGTGTACCAGCGGTGGAGTCAGGATAATCTAGTCACCAAGTTTGGACACTATACCATATACTGGGTGTTGAGTTGGTAGCGATATACTGGGTGGTGAGTTCCCGTTAATGGACATATTGGATGTTGAATTCCTGCTAGCAAGGTGCCTACTGGGTGGTATGTTCTGCATGAGCCTAGTATATGAACTTCAACGTTGAGTCTTTCCCCGCTGCAGTGGTAAGCTGGACTCGAATACTGTACTGTCCTGTGGCCTGGCTGTCCTGATTGCAAGTTTAAGGAACTGGATGCTGGAGTGGTGCCTATCCAGAGTCAGATAAGTGTCATAATAGCTGATAATCTGTCATTTAGCATCTATATATTTCGTATCTTATATATTTCTTTTATATCGTATGCCAGAAATCGTGTATATACACATGTAAGCGTACTCTGTCACATTCACTTCATGAATAACAGTTTGTATTGATTAATTAGAGAGTACCCGAGTCATGTGTATGTTCATTTAGGTAATGTGTAATTAAATCACATGTATAGAGAATACGTATTGTAGCTTGAGTAAGCACAAGTCAAACGTAGGACCATCTCGACATGATCATGTTGCGATGAATCTGGGCTAGTTGGTAGCTTCCCATTTCATTACGTGACCTCACAGTCACCGGGTTATCATTTTGTTTAGTAACGTAGGCCAGCCTAGGTAAGCTACGGAAGTACCCTCACCTTATGTGAGTTGACTGTAGTGATACATGTTCCATATTTAGTTAACGTAGGTACCTACCTACTGTAAATGTGCACTTGATTTTAGTTAATTGTCGTTGGTTTCCACCAGCCTTGTACAAGAGACTTAGATAAGATAGATAATATAGATTTCCTTATCGATTTTATCAATAAGGGAATTGATGTGATTTCACCATACAATATTTTGCTATATTTTATATAGTACCTATTTCCACCAACCTTGTTCAATAAATTTTAGATAATATAGGTCGATTTCTATCGACAAGGAAATTGATGTGATTTGGTTTGGTTTTTTGTTTTGTGTAAACTGACAACCGACCTACGACCCCCTCCCCTAAGCTACCGGAGTGTGTGATCCCTCACTGTTCGGGATTGTTCACTATAAAAAAAAAAATATATGTTACGTGGTTGCCTGGGCAATTGGCAACCGTAGCAAATTGGCGCCCAAAGGTTTTCAGTTTATGGTGGGAGAAGTATATCTATTTTTTTTGTCACATTCTGCTTATTACGTCAGATTGAACATTTACCAATCACGTCACTTTCTCTTGTCATTTGATAGCTATATAGGTACATATGGTAAGACTTATAGTCGCATAATGAACTAAGTGAGATATATGTTTTAATATACAGGGTGATATGTATTAATTACGAAATATATTTATACGTAGCGATATTCACTATTTCTAAAACTATAAAATTTGAGTTATCTAGTTATAAATATCTGTGATAAAGAAATATATATAAACACGTGAAATTTAGTACGTAGACTTACAGGGTGACTCGAGTTACACCAAATTTTTTATAAAAATTAATTTTATTATCACAAATTACTCTTTCTGAATACCGATAGGTACATTTATTGTTTACAAGTAAAGGTAAGGATAGCATACAGGATACGTCGGAATACAGGGCGGTAAGCTTATATGTAAGGTGTCAAGTTATATATATATTTCCTATTTTTTTTCGTTGACAGGTGTCGTTGGATAGGGGTATATTGGTGTTGGTAATTTTTTATCCTCGTTTCAGGTTGTAGAGAGTTGAGCCTGCGGTTTTTAGATTTACAGGGTGACTTGAAGAAGTCTATACAACTTTCATACTTAGGTACAGTTTTTTTACTATTTCTGTTAGTTTTAGTTGATTAAGTTAGCTAAGGATTGGAGTAGCGGTACAAGTTTTGGATATTTTCCCAATTCTCCTTTGTGTGAAACGGGTGGTTGGTACATCTGCTACTGGATTATTCAGTTTTTTTATTTTGAGGATAGAGGTTTCGAACGGATTGCCATTGTGTAGGTTTCCGATTAGTGACTTAGTGTGTGGAATTTTACGCTCTTGCTTTTTGTGTCGTTACCTGTCATAGTGTCTTTAGTTACGTTGTATCGTGGTACATTTTTTCGTGAGAGGGTTGTCGTTCGATTGTCTACTTTTCACCTTTTTTTGGTGGGTGTGTGATTCAGTAAAAGTTAAGGACAAGTGACTTGATACTTGACTTGAGCAATATGGAGGTTAATCGGTTGTTAAGCGAAGAACTGTCGTATGAGTTGTATATTCGAGGTGCTTTCACCGAAGGTACGGTGGCTGAAAAGCGACAACGTTTAAGGGTACTATTGAGGGCAGATAGGCTTGATCCTGATAGGCAGTATTTTGTTTCTGGGTTAGACTATGATGCAGAAATTCGTATATGTGAAGGTATACTGGAGGATTTAGAGAGTGCAATCATCGATTTTGATGTGAGGAATGCCAGAAATGAGTACAGTAGGATTCATTCCAGGCTTTTACATATTAGTGATAGATTAAAACGAGTTGGAGGTACTCCGCAGAGAGATTTGCTTTTGAATCGAGTTATAGGTTTAAGAAATTCTTTAGAGGAGTTGTACGATAACTCTCACCGTTCAGTGCAAGAGAGGTCACTTTTGGACGAACCAAATTTGTTGTTACCTGAGGTTATTTCGGAAGTAGTTCCGGTTGAAGTTCAACAGGAGGTCCCTGTGTCAGACTTGATTAACGTACCTTTGCCGACTGTTCTTGAAAGGCATGAAACTGCGCAAGACAAGGCTTATGGTCCGAGTAGAATAATAGGGAATAGGAGTGATTTGGCTCATTCTTCTGTGAATGATTGTTTGAATCGGGTAGTACCTTCTCAAGTTTTAGAATGTTCTATGGTGGGGGCAAATAATTCTGGGCCTTCGACAAATCGGGTAAATAATGTTGGTGAGGCACAGTATATATCTCCACAGGGCAGAGTTCCTCATACTGTTACGTTTGTTCCTGTCCGGGAACCATACAGATATGCCATGCGGACTACGAAAGAAGTTGGTGAATATGGTGATCGACAACGGGGTTCGAACTTGAACTCGACAACTTATGGAAATGATAGTTCTAAACCCATGATCAGGGAGGAACACCATATTGTATCGGAACCAGTGGAACGACAGATAGGATCTTTGACTTTGAAGGAACCTAGCTCAACTTTACGACATATAACGGAATCATGTTCACGATTGGAAGACGATCAGCGGCGTAGCTTCTCTATAATTTCCAAATGGAATATTGGGAAATTTTCGGGTCTTAATAATGTGTCTGACTTTTTGGAGGAAGTAGAGGAATTACGAGTGGCTAGTGGAATTTCCAAGGAGCAACTGTTAAGATGCGTTACTGCTTTGTTAGCGGAAGCCGCTCTAATCTGGTTTAGAGGAGTTAGAGGTACTGTCACATCATGGGATGATTTTGTGCAGTTATTAAAGAAAACCTATTTACCTACAGATTTTGAAAAGCATTTGATGGCTGACATACTAGCGAGAACTCAACGACCAAATGAGAAGTGTGCCCTATATATAGCGATAATGGAGAATTATTTCTGTAGATTTGTAAGCAAACCACTGGAAGCCGAACGCTTGAGAATTATCCAAGACAATATGCTGCCGGAGATTCAAAAGAAACTTGCGTTACATGAAGTGTCTTCGATTGCGAACTTGGTAGATAAGTGTAAATATATAGAAGATGCGCTTTGGCGAGCGGAACATTGGCATCTGCCACCGACTAAACCACGCGTAGTTACAGAACCTGAGATGTATCGTCGTCCAAAACTGCATGAGGTAGCATCGATGGTGGAAGTTGAAAATAACACTCCAGTAGTGGAACCGGTGATGGGTTCTGGAAATGTTTCTAGGTCAGTGACATGCTGGAACTGTCGTGGAGTAGGTCATCTCAAGAGAGATTGTAAGCAGCCTAGGGTACGCCACTGTTTTAGGTGTGGCAAACAAAATGTAACGATCCATACATGTCCAAGTTGTGCGGGAAACGTTCAACCGGGTCACAATTAGGTCGAAGGGTGATTCCGGGTGCAACGAGTTCGACCGATATTTGCAACGATATTTGTGTTAAGCTTGATTATGTTTTGTCTCACGTTGTAGGGGATGAGCGACCCTATCTCAAGGTAAATATTTTCGGTATGGGATTTCTTGGGTTATTGGACTCTGGAGCATCGAGAACAGCGATTGGTTGGAAGGGTTTTGAGAAAATGAAGGCAATTAAGTTAGAACTTCTACCGAGTGCAGTCAGATCGTGTACAGTTGCGGATGGAGAATCGTGTGAAGTAATAGGTAGTTATAATGTCGCGATTAGTGTTCAGGACAGAATCCAGGTGATGAACATATTGGTAATTCCATCATTGCCGCACTTTCTGATTCTTGGGTCGGATTTTTGGAAGAGAGTTGGTATTGTACCTGATTTACGGCGTGGCCTTTGGTACTTCTCTGATCAGGATCACATCGAAGAATCTATTTGTGCTATTACGGATATCCCGCACCTGACGCCTGAACAGTCACAAGCGGTAGAACGGTTTGTGGATGGGATTTTCTCAAAGATACCTGAAGGTCTAGGTTGTACGAGTATGGTTAGTCATGTCATTAGGACTAAGGCGGAACCAATCAAGCAAAGGTTTTACCCCATTTCTCCAGCTCTCCAAAAACATGTCAATGCCGAACTTGACGAAATGCTACAACGCGGTGTGGTGGAACCGTCGACGTCTCCTTGGGCTTCGCCCATAGTTATGGTCAAGAAAAAGGACGGGTCCTACAGATTCTGTGTGGACTATCGTAAGCTTAACAAGGTTACAGAGAGAGATGCCTATCCTCTTCCGCAGGTCACTAACATTCTCGATAAGCTGCGCGATGCAAAGTATTTATCGTCGTTG
Source organism: Pogonocherus hispidulus (assembly GCA_963924545.1). Lineage (NCBI taxonomy): Eukaryota > Metazoa > Arthropoda > Insecta > Coleoptera > Cerambycidae > Pogonocherus > Pogonocherus hispidulus. The sequence continues at coordinate 39,981,313 of OZ004698.1, read as the reverse complement.
GATATTAAGAGTGCGTACTGGCAAGTTCCGGTAGAGGAAGCCAGTAAGCCTAAGACCGCCTTTACAGTTCCGGGGCGAGGGCTTTATCAGTTTTCGAGGATGCCTTTTGGGCTGCACAACGCACCTGCTACTTGGCAGCGACTGATTGATCGTGTTCTTGGGTTAGATTTGGAACCCTACGTTTTTGTTTATCTTGATGACATTGTTGTAGTGACACCTACGTTTGAGAAACACTTGGAAGTGTTGGGGGAGGTGTTCAAACGCTTGTCAGGTGCTGGTCTTACAGTGGGTAGAGATAAGTGTGTGTTTTGCCGTTCGGAGCTGAAATATTTGGGATACATTGTAAATGGAAGTGGCTTGAATGTGGACCCCGAGAAGGTCTCAGCTATCTTAAACATTCCGCCACCGAAAAATGTGTCAGAGGTACGCAGGATATTGGGTATAACAAGTTGGTACCGTCGTTTTATACCGAATTTTGCCACGACTGTAGCACCGATTACTAATCTGCTACGTAAGCATTCGAAGTTTATATGGTCCGAGGAATGTAATCTTGCCTTTGAACGGGTTAAAGAGCATTTAGTATCAGCACCTATAATCAGCTGTCCTGACTTTGATAGGCCTTTTATTATACAGACCGATGCCAGTGATTTTGGGCTTGGTGCTGTTTTGAGTCAGTCTTATGAGGATGGAGAAAAGGTGGTTAGTTTCATCAGTCGCTCTCTTAGTTCAAGCGAGAGAAAGTTTAGTACGACTGAGAAAGAATGCCTCAGTGTACTCTGGGCTATAGAACGCTTTCGTCCCTACGTGGAGGCCACACATTTCACGGTCATTACAGACCACTTTGCTTTGTTATGGCTCCATAACCTGAAGGACCCAAGCGGTCGTCTTGCTCGATGGAGCGTCCGATTACAACAGTATAGCTTCGATATTGTACATCGAAAAGGGAAAGATCATATAGTACCGGATGCCCTGTCTCGTTCAGTACCTTTAGTAGACGAATTGACTCCAACTTTAACTTTTGATGGGTATGTTGATCCGTGGTACACAAAGATGGTTAAGCAAATTGAAGATCGTCCTTTGCATTATCCTCTTTGGCGCATCCAAGCCGGAGTTATTTACAAGAAAATCAAGAATGCTTACCCTGATTTAGAGGATCCGTTATTTGAATGGAAGGTAGTCGTTCCCAAATCACATCGGGTGGAGATTATAAGAGAACACCATGACCCGCCGACATGTGGACATGCCGGGGTATATAAGACATTCCATAGAGTTTGTCGTAAATTTTACTGGCCGAAATTACGTGCGGACATAGCCAGGTATGTTCGGGCCTGTCAAGTTTGTTTAGCGAACAAACCTGTTAATCGACCGCCGATTGGCCATATGTGTAGTCATAAGGATGTATCGCGTCCTTGGGAACTTATCTCAATTGATGTCGTGGGACCGCTTCCTCGGAGTTCCAACGGTTATATGTATATTCTCAGCGTGCAAGATTATTTCTCGAAATTTTGTCTATTTTTCCCCATGCGTACTTCAACAGCAAAAACCATTACAAGGTTGGTAGAGGACCATGTTTTCTTACTATTTGGAGTCCCTAGGACCCTGATTTCCGATAATGGACGTCAATTTATTAGTGCTGACTTCAGGAAGTTATTAGATAAGTATAACGTTAAGCATGTTCGAACAGCAAACTACCATCCTCAAGCTGATCCTTGTGAAGCCCAGCACAAGACGTTAAAGACAATGTTAGCCTCTTACGTCAGAGATAATCATCGTAGTTGGGATACCTTCTTGCAAAAAGTTGCATGTGCCATGAGATCAGGACCGAGCGAAAGCACAGGTCGATCACCCCATTTCGTAAACTTTGGCAGAGAATTAATACTTTCGGGACCCGATCATATTCCAGCCTTGGAGGGCGAGAATGTCCAGTCTTCGAACCAGGTGGACAGAGAAGAACGACGACCGGAGGTTCTCAGAAAGGTTTTTGATGATGTACGTGCTCGTATTGCGAGGGCGCAAGAGCGTAGTGCCAGGGTGTATAATCTTCGGCGTAGAGATGTGCGTTACTCAGTAGGTCAGCGTGTCTGGCGGAGAAACTACGTCCTCTCGGACGGATCTAAACATTTCACGGCGAAGCTTGCTCCTCGTTACGTTGGACCTTTTCTAGTAAATAAAGTAGTATCGCCATGGACCTACGAACTGAAGGACGTTAATGGTAGTCGAGTAGGAGTGTGGCATGCGAAAGATTTGAAAGAGGACCCAGAGGGTTGATTTTGTTTTGTATAGTAGAATATAAGTATAGGTTGTAAGTTTAGGTTAGGGATGTGTTACTAGACTTCTCTTCTGAACGTCTACTCGATAGCTAGAGTTCCATTGCGGGATTATCGTTGGAAGAGATTTAAGACGACATATGTTGTTTTGGGTTTTTATCGTACCGGTTAATGGGTAAAGTTTCGAATTTGTTTCGTTATGGTATGTTTCGTTATGACCAGCATTGGGATCTGTGGATAACACGGTTTAGTTAGGTAGTAAGTTAGGATAAGTTAGGTTGTAAGGTAGTATGTTGAGGATTATTAGGGGAGTTCCTCAGGGAACTTACCCTGTGGTTGAGGGTTCACGAATATCGCCACCGTGGGATTCAGCCTGCGTGAGGTAGAAATCCTCTAAAGTGGCCACTGTTCCTTGCAGAGGGGCTCGTGCAATACTGGGACGAACGAATCGGAGTGGGCTACCTTGAATGGTGTGGTCTGCAGGAAGGGCAAGCATTGGGGGGTAGAGTTTGGACGTCAGTTTGGGCCGAGGTCCGCTGACAACAGTGCTGGGCCCTACTACTGTGTTTCGCCTGAGCTCCTGTACGGTCGCGTGCTTCCGGTGCGATCGTCAAGTATCGACCGAGAACAACCCCGTCGCATTCCCTTGGTATTCTCGGTAAGAGAATATCATTTTAGTGTTGGCAGCTACTATATCGTTGCTCGGGTGACAGTTCACATCCGAGGAAATGGATACCCCATTTCCTAAATTTTTTTTTGATTCTTTTCTTTCCGCTGTTTGATGGTCTTGTTTTCCGGTAATTCGGTGGATGAGCGGGATTTTGCCTCTCGCGCTTCCAGTTTTCTCCTTCTTGGGTCGAAAGACGGCTCCATACACGAGGCTTCCCATGCGCCTTGGGATTGCGCAATATGGGTCCGGACCAAGTCCTCTACCATCTGTGACTGGGTTCTGAGTTGGAAGGACGGGCAGTAGCGTGCGGTACAATCTGCGGCTTCTCCAGTGGTTACACAACCTTTTATCTTTTGGTCCTAATTCTTCTTCGATTTCCGTCTTGTACTAAGTGAAATTTTGGGGAAAATTTCTTTGAAGTAAAGGGGGGAATGTTACATGTCAAAATTGAACTACGTGAATACGTAAAAGGATATTTTTGTTGTTATTATATGAACTTGTAGAGCATAGCTAAAGGTCAAATTAGGTTTGGTTGGTCGAAGAGAGTTCAGTGAATTGGAGGCAATCTTGTATAAACGGAAGGTCTTCGTGGCATATACTTGAGCTTCTTAGCTAGGTTATACCGTGGGTTATGATTGTCTAGTCTTGTACTCGCCATTTGCAGTACTCACTGTCTACACAGCTGGAATGCATATAGTCTGGTAGGTTTCGATTTCTCCTAACGGTAGTTGTGCAGATTGTTTATCGTTAGTTCTCAGTATTATTGTATAAGCCTCGATGGCTCTGAGGGAGACTGCTTACGGTTTTGTCCCTAATCTCTTTCCTCAGTCGGCTTTGTAAATATCTCGTTTGGCTTCAGTTTTGCCTAAAAATACAATAGTATGATTTATGAGAAGAACACTGTCATATGTGCAATGTAACCGCAATTATTAGTATGTGCTTTACTGTAATTATGTGTAGTTACTTACTGAGTATCAGGGCAATACCATAGCTAGAAGTTTTCCTTTACATTGATTAAGTAGGTAATCATTTTGGGTGAACATCTTTAAAGGTTTTGTTTATTTTGGTAGCTGTCATTCTACTCGCATAGTGTCAGTGGGCACTGAGCGCAGATTGGTCTTGGCAGGCGACCACCTGTTTTAGCACTGAAGAGTGAAATGGGTAGACTGAGAACTGCGGTCATCCTTGTCTACGGTAGGGTAATTCTTTTCGAATGCATGTTTCTAAGAGGTTCCAGTTATTAAGAGGTTTTCCACGTAACTCTCGACCTGATTACGTATTGTATGCAATGTAAAGTTGTATTTTGGGTATTATCAAGTTGTCGACCAGGTGTTATTTGACCAATCAACGTGTCAGCAATCGTCTCGCTCGAGGGCGAGAGACAAGAATTTACCGTGTACCCCAAACGACTGCCTCGGTTCATATGTTACGATTTGTATGTTACATTTTCAGTATTTCTGGTCTTCTATAGTTATCAAATCTTGTGTAGATGAATTTTGTAACTGTGTGTGTGATCTAAAGTAGCCTTTGAAGGAAATTACAACTGTGGGTTTGCAATGTCCATTTGAGATTCGAATTTCCCCGCTCGAGTTCGAGGTGATTCGACGTGGGCAGTCTTTTCCTTTTCCGGCTTGGAGAAACGTCTTCGACATATTTGTGTGCACATGTTTGATTCTTTAGAAGAATTTCCATAGTTTGGGATATTATTGTGGCACAATATATCTGGTATAATCGATGTTTGGAGCTAATTAGTTCGATTATATCATAATTCCTGTTGGATGGTATGTCAAGTGATTCAGCCAGTGTGATCTGAGCTTCACAGCTAAAGCCGCATGTCAACCAAGTAAGTTTAATGGAATTTTCTACTCAAGGGCTGATAACTCACAGTAATTTTCTTTGCAGGGCTTTTTCTTTCCCCTTTTGCTTTCTTTTGAGGTTTTGTACTTCGTTTTGTCCATGACCCGTGGGTTTTCCTAACACGTGGATGTTTGGTTAACTACCTGTTGCATTTGTTGGGACTGTCGGTTCCTATTTTGCTCCTGTCTGGAATACGTACATGTTCTGGTGTACCAGCGGTGGAGTCAGGATAATCTAGTCACCAAGTTTGGACACTATACCATATACTGGGTGTTGAGTTGGTAGCGATATACTGGGTGGTGAGTTCCCGTTAATGGACATATTGGATGTTGAATTCCTGCTAGCAAGGTGCCTACTGGGTGGTATGTTCTGCATGAGCCTAGTATATGAACTTCAACGTTGAGTCTTTCCCCGCTGCAGTGGTAAGCTGGACTCGAATACTGTACTGTCCTGTGGCCTGGCTGTCCTGATTGCAAGTTTAAGGAACTGGATGCTGGAGTGGTGCCTATCCAGAGTCAGATAAGTGTCATAATAGCTGATAATCTGTCATTTAGCATCTATATATTTCGTATCTTATATATTTCTTTTATATCGTATGCCAGAAATCGTGTATATACACATGTAAGCGTACTCTGTCACATTCACTTCATGAATAACAGTTTGTATTGATTAATTAGAGAGTACCCGAGTCATGTGTATGTTCATTTAGGTAATGTGTAATTAAATCACATGTATAGAGAATACGTATTGTAGCTTGAGTAAGCACAAGTCAAACGTAGGACCATCTCGACATGATCATGTTGCGATGAATCTGGGCTAGTTGGTAGCTTCCCATTTCATTACGTGACCTCACAGTCACCGGGTTATCATTTTGTTTAGTAACGTAGGCCAGCCTAGGTAAGCTACGGAAGTACCCTCACCTTATGTGAGTTGACTGTAGTGATACATGTTCCATATTTAGTTAACGTAGGTACCTACCTACTGTAAATGTGCACTTGATTTTAGTTAATTGTCGTTGGTTTCCACCAGCCTTGTACAAGAGACTTAGATAAGATAGATAATATAGATTTCCTTATCGATTTTATCAATAAGGGAATTGATGTGATTTCACCATACAATATTTTGCTATATTTTATATAGTACCTATTTCCACCAACCTTGTTCAATAAATTTTAGATAATATAGGTCGATTTCTATCGACAAGGAAATTGATGTGATTTGGTTTGGTTTTTTTGTTTTGTGTAAACTGACAACCGACCTACGACCCCCTCCCCTAAGCTACCGGAGTGTGTGATCCCTCACTGTTCGGGATTGTTCACTATAAAAAAAAAAATATATGTTACGTGGTTGCCTGGGCAATTGGCAACCGTAGCAATACGCACGGAGCAACAAAAATGGCAGTGGGTTCCTTAATGTCATGTCCATACTGTAGGAGCTAATTCCTTGTCCAATTTTATGACTAAGAGTCCAAATAAACGTGTGTCCTAAATTGCCTCGTTTTCCAGATACAGGGTGTCAAAGTTTGTATAAAAAATCGTTTTTTTTTTTTTATTAATATCTTTAGAACTCTTTCGCCGATTTGTATGAAACTTGGTACATTGGTTTGAAGTAGGTTTCACTTTAACGTGAAAAGATTGAAATTATTGTCAAATACAATAACAATTTGAAATACAACTTTTTTGTTTCTTGCATTTTTATGTCAAATACAATAACAATTTGAAATACAACTTTTTTGTTTCTTGCATTTTTTCGTTTCTACATGTGTGCCTGAAACAAATGATAAAACCGAGAAATAAAAAATTTAAATGAAAATATAAAGGAAGCTTAACTAATATTACGGTTTAATACCATGGATTGTCTCAATAAGGTATCCAAGTTATTTAAAAAAAACTTTAACTAAATTCCATATATTCATTCATTAATTCATTCCATTCATTCATTCATTCAATTTTTTCAATCACTCCATTCATTCATTCATCGAATCCAACCACCAAACACTGACCGTTTTTCGCTCTTATTCTGTACTCATCAGAGTGCCGTAGGTAGCGGATTCAATGAAGATACTATGACTCCTATGGAGATGCCGGAGTAATGCCAGTCGGGGCACATTGCCCGTGCAGTAGTTGTTTTGCATGTCCTTCAAATAAATAAGTAGGATTGTCTTCCTCAAAGACAATGATAGATGTCAATGCTATAATGGCACTTGTGAAAAGCGGGTCGCTATCTGTCTATCAATTTGACAATATTGTCAGACGGATAGTAGCAAAGACCGAAAGAGGGCACTACTGTTTGCATCTCACCACTACTAACATAACAGATACAAGTTGTGGTTACGATTACAGTTTCATTAGTGACAATAATTATTTCAACAATAATTGTTACTAATCAGACAATAATAGTCAGATATAGTGGAAACATACCTATCTTCAGTAACTAACGTTTTGTTAATATTTTGACTTTTTTTTATTAGGCAAAATTGATGTTAGAAATGTAGATTTCGTAGATTTTATTCAATTATATTATATATTTCAACAATTTTATCCTTTCAAATAGTTGTTTATATATGATTTTCATGTTTGACATTAGTTTTTACCCCTTGACGATGTCTTGTAACCAAAACTTAATCCGGTTCATATATGTGATTTTTTATGTAGAAACTAAAAACTAAAGGATTAAATTTACCTACACCTATTATAATTTCTCTTCACTTTCCTTCATTAAAAAAAAAATAAGATGCTTCGGGTCTTGCTTTGTCTCAGCAAAGCCCAGAATGACACAATATTATCATAACACAATATTATCATTCCAGTGTTATATATTGCTATTATTGCTTGTGAATGTTTAATTATACCTCATGTTTAATTATTCGACTTTTAATGTCAGTGGAGTTAAATTGTTTATTTAATACTCCATAATACATTCGTGTTTGTTTTCCTTAATGTCTGTATTTACGCATTCATGATCATTTACAAAATCAGCTGATTGATGTTGATTCAGCTCGTTATACGGTTCTGCAAGGACAAGTCTTTCCGATAAGTTAAATATTGGCAAATAGATTGTAATGGTAAACGTAAATGAGTAATATACACACATGTTCTTATAATTTATTAATATAATATTAATTGCGGCGTTCAGGGCCGTAAAAATATGGATTCTTTTAGAGTTATTTGTTTCTTAATGGCAAAACAGCCAACCTGTACGATGAAAGTCAGGCGTGCTGGAGGAAAATAGTCGGAAAACTTTTAATTTCGCATTATTATCCTGTGTTTCTATTATCCGATCCTTGATTATCTGTAGCCTGAGGTCAGCAGCACGTGTGTGGGTTGGTTCATTATGTAGAAAAAGATTACCTTGATAGTAATTGTCAGTTCCTTACTTTGAAACTTTCGAATAGTATTCATTTTTAATTAAGTCCTATTCAGACATCTGCTTTTAATCAGATTCCTTGCTTTTTGTGGCTTATTGTCGATGTTTATTGTCACTTTAACCTTGTAAATGTGATTAGAATCAAATAGTTTTTATTTCTTTCTTTTCATTTGAAAAATATGGTCATTGTTATGATTTTAATAGAACTTATTGCACAATTCAAGTTTTGGCATTGTATTTTCAATTAGATATGCCCTTCAACACCAACACACTGCAGATCCCTCCATGCTCATGTGGGTAACATGATTCTTTTTTTGTTTTTCAATTAAAATAAAGAGTTCTGATAGTCGGTGTTATGTTTTCCAAAACCGAAAAATATTATTTTTCTGAATAACAAAGCCCGTCTTGACCTCAAAGTTTATACAAGTACAAAAATTAACTTTCTTTTTCTTTCTGCAACCCGTACTATATTAAGATTGTACTTGGAACCAGATGTATAATAATTATTTAGTTCATTGAAGTGGAGTTGTGATTCAGTGCAAAGTCTATTGTACAACTTCAGCTTATCTGCGGCTTACAATACCAACACGATAAACTTTCCTGAAAGTGGAAAGTTTGTCATGTTGGTATTAATATTTGAGTTAATACTAACTCGTGGGAATAAGATTTTTGCGTCCTCTTGTCACTCTATAAGAGGATAAAACATATTTTTCAACAAGGGTTTTAAGTAAAGAACAAATATGACCAATATAATTAAAATTGGAAGAAATTTTCACATTTTACTAGGTATCAAAGAAGAAACAATTTTAGTTTCTTTAAATATGATATGCGACGATGTGCTGGAGAGTCGAATGTAAAAAAATAGTGCTTTAGGTTTCTGGATAGTTCCTGCATAATCATTGATCTAACAAATTTTTTGGAAAATTTCAAATATTAATACTTACATGGCGTACCTACTTACATTTCAGTTTTGCCTGTCATTCTTGAGGCAATACGATCCCGATATGATTTCATAAAAATCCACCATTTTTTGCTAAACGGTACCTTCGCGGAATTCTCATTTCAGTTGATAAAATAAATTTCGACTTCTCTGTGTATTTTCAGTTTTCTTGGGTGATCATTTATAATGATAATATTATTAATAATAATAATAATAATAATAATAATTCTCATAGTTACATTAATTAATTTCAAGTTAAAAATTTCACCAACTCTTCATATTTTGACTAACGTGGTTGACTAAATAGATGTTGTTATAAGTTGCAAGACACAGGTATATGTTAAAGATTTTAAGAAATCCTCATTCTGTATTTTTGTTTTGAAGGATTGCTTAATTGATATTTGTTGATATAAAAATCGAACTGACTAATCTCGCGATTTTGTTGGCTTTACGGATCTTGTTTTCGAACACAGTTTGCTGAGGTAATTTGTAGATAGAACCCAAATATTTATAACTTCCATCTCGACAGTAGCAGTTAATAGCTGTTAAGCGCCGAGTGGTTCAACGAACATATCCAGAGAGATAACACGCCATTTGACAAAGATGGCTGTCCCTAGTTTGCGAGTCGTGATGGTCATATTCCACCTACTGCGTCTTCAGATAAATTTACATGAATCAAAGTAGCAGAGAACGTTGGTTTTCACAAATAAACCGGGAGTTAGTGACAGAGTCAGTATGCCTTTCAGAGGCTATTAGATTGCGTATATTCTCATGACGAAAATGAATGATTCAAAGACTCATCCTGGGTTCTTTATAGGTATACAAAAGTGAGTTTTCATTTGTGGGTATGCCCTTGGGTATACCAAACGGTATGTCATCTTGTTTTTAGGCAGTTTTACAACAAAAAGTTGTATACTTATAATTGACACCCTGTAAAATTATTTATTCACGTACAAGTTCACGGGACTATAACATCTATTTGGACCCACACTAATGGTATGCAGGTGGTTTTGCGAGGAACTTTTTGTGTTAAACTGAATTTTAAGATCGTACTAAAACGCATAATTTGATAACAAAAAACGGAAACTCACTTTTCTCTATGTGAAGAACCTAGATAACTCTTTGATTCATTCCTTTTCGATAAAAATAGTACTATCTGAAACTCATACTGACTAAAATGACAACCAAAAATCTGTCACTAACTCCCGCGCGCCTGTCTAAAAGTTCGTGTACGTTTGGCAAGCCACTTTTGTATTAGTTCTCAACCTCTATTACTTCTATTCCAGAGTTATTGGATTAAAGATCTGAACGATAATGCAGTCGATCAAGAACAAGTATCCTTAAATCCGTGTTGATATGGTAATATTAGAAAAATATTTTGTATGTATTATGTGTAACTGCAAAGGTAATTAAGGAAATTACCAATAGCAATAATAATGGACCGTAATTATATTATATCATTCTTACCACACATTTTCATTGTTTCCATCCATATTCAAAGTTTTAAGCATATACTGGAATATGATTTAATGGGTTTAGCAAAAATTCAACCAGAACTCTTAACAAATCAAACGGGAATCAAAATTAAATTACCTTTAAATATTTTAATAGCGCTAGTAACATCATTTTCATAAATTTTTAATGTATAATATATACATATATTTAGTATACGAAATATACCCGACCTACGCTTTTGATTGTATGGCACAAAAATGTTTTTTAAGAAATTAATGTTTGTATTCTAAATTTGTTGACACAAATTATTTTTATTTTCTTGTATTGTATACTAGAATATATTAGAATTTACTAGAAATATTTTCTCCCATTTAAATATAATTAACTTTATCTATTAGTTTTTAGGTAATTGAATATATCTTTTTCAATGCAATTTTCGCCATTAATCGTATAATATCTAACTGACATTTATTTTCAGTACTGTACTGTACCATTTGGTGAAGCATTTTAATTGCAGATGTAACTGGTCGAATCTGCAAAGATGTGAACCGGATAGAGAAATAAGTTATGCCTTAGTAGTGCTTTTGATATGGCCCCCATCAAAAGAAGACACGCGGCAAATTAACTTGGAACATGTGCTCCTCATTAGCATACTCTGTTGATTAACAAAGTTTCGTTGTCTGAAACGTTCCCTCTGCCTTAAATCGATATAGTACAATCAAAATTCTTAACGAAGTTGCTAACTATACCCGGTTTTTTCAAATATGTTTCCACAAATTTACAATTTGTTGGCGATTAGTTTTTAGAATATCGTATTTTCTATGAGAATTCCAGTAAATTTTCTATATTTCTGCAATATTTTCTTCATATTTATCTAACGCGGCACCTCGTATAACTTTCAATTGCATTTTGACTTCTTTAAGAAAATCTTCAGTATACTAAATTTATCTCCTAATTTTTTGGAAATTTTTGAAGGAAATATCAAAATTATATGGCTTACACAACATGGCAGGCAGCATTTCCAGGCGATTAGTATAATATTTTTTAGGTACAGTAGGCACAAAATGTACCCACCTTAAATGATTTAATTGCGAGATGCGATAACATTCTCCTATAAACTGACCTGATTTTCATATCAGCAAACACGCACAGTGAAAGTTATTACAGTTAACATTTAGCAAATACGAGAGATTAAATGAAATATGAATTAATTACCCTTTTACAAACCTTAGCTGTTCTAGTTTTGCTGGCATGACATCAACCATACGGTCCCCATTACATCATTGCAGATATTGTCACTTGTGTTTAATGATAATAATGTTATCTACTTTATTTGTAAATTATGAATTCATTACCCTTTTACAAACCCACTGTTCCAGTTTTCTTGCTTGAAGTCGAGCATAATCGTTATCAATTAAATGGATTCTTAAATACTTATACTTAAAAATTAGGTTCTTAAGCTACATTCTCGGTTGCAATTTGTAGGTGGCCCGTTTAATATGGGCCTATTACCTTATCTCAGAAACTACAAGTCCCATGGAAAAAAAGTTACATGAAATTATTTTTTTCAAAGTTATCTTCAATTTTTTAATATTTTCAAATTTATAACCTGTTTATATACAGGGCGATGAACTAAAATTATTTTTTTAAATAGCACACCCTATATATTATTACATTTGCAGAAAGCCCTTCTAAGGACAAGTTCAATAATATATGACATGATGGGTCTGACGCCCACCGTTTCGGTGTTATTAAGAATTATCTTCAGGAAATAGCCTATATTAAAATCGTGCTAGAGAAGTTAATAATTAAGTTTTTGAGCATCAACTTGCGCCAAGAGAATTCTAATTTTATTTACTTTATTATGTAATTACTCAATATTCAGTTTATAAAAAAAAATTTACCGTGTTGCCACATTTCTAAAACCATAAATTTTCAGGATTTTTTCAAATAGAACACCCTGTATATTGATACATTTCTAGAAAGTCCTTCTATCGACAAATTCATAGATATATGATATGATGGGTTTGTATCCCATCGTTTCTGAATTATTATCCTCAGAATATGGGATTTTAATACTGGCTATTTCCCGAAGATAATACTTTTTTTAAATAGCTCACCCTATATATTATTATATTTTCAGAAAGCCCTTGTAAAGACAAGTTCAATGATATGTAATATGATAGGTCTGATGCTCACCGTTTCGGAGTTATTGAGTATTATCTTCGGCAAATAGCCAATATTAAAATCCCATATTCTGAGGATAATCATTCAGAAACGATGGGATACAAACCCTCCATATCATATATCTCTGACTTTGTCGATAGAAGGTCTTTCTAGAAATGTAACAATATACAGGGTGTTCTATTTGAAAAAATCGTGAGAATTTATGGTTTTCAAAATCACGGTAATTTTTTTTTTATAAACTGAATATTGAGTAATTACATAATAAAGTAAATAAAATTAGAATTCTCTTGGCGAAAGTTGATGTTCAAAAACTTAATTATTAACTTCTCTAGCACCATTTTAATATAGGCTATTTCCTGAAGATAATTCTCAATAACTCCGAAACGGTGGGCGTCAGACCCATCATGTCATATATCATTAAACTTATCTTTAGAAGGGCTCTCTGAAAATGTAATAATATATAGGGTGTGCTATTAAAAAAAAGGAACTTTAGTTCATCGCCCTGTTATCACCTATAAACTATATTTATAACCTATAAACAGGTTATAAATTTGAATATATTAAAAAATTGAAGATAACTTTGAAAAAAACAATTTCATATAATTTTTTTCCATGGGACTTGTAGTTTCTGAGATAATAAGGTATAGACCCATATTAAACGGGCCACCTTAAACATAAACACCTACTTACACCATTAAATGGTTATAGTTGTTGTTCAATACCGTGACAGGTAAAGGTAGACAAGACGAAAAATTGACTTTATTTTTCATCTTCCAGAATTTTAGCTGACTACGAGCGTATTTCCCATGCGAGTTTGCAAATTTTGAATACATGAACACGCATGGAAAACTATAATATCATACAACAAAAGCTCCAGTGCTTTGAAAAATGAAGTACCTAATAATGAAGCAATAAAATGGAGACCTATTGTCTCCATTTTATTACTTTTCTACAATAGGACACTAAATGTTGGTTGCCTTCGATTAAACAGATTGTATATAGGTACCCATATAATAAATATTGTATAATACAGCTTGCAGGCTTATAGTCCGGGAGACAGGAGTCTTTTTGATCTAATCATTTCATGCCGGCTGATTGTGACAGTCATAACAGATACTGTTTAGCAGCGAATGAATCACCAAAGCGACCGTTAGCTGTTCTAGTAGCGGTGGAGGCGGTAGGGTGTCGATTTTGTCAAAAAAAAATGTTTTTAAAAGAATTTCAGACGATCTGATTTTTTTTTCAAGGTAGGAATTTTTGAGTCAGGTAGTGTCGAACAAAAAATTTAGCCGTGTCGTGCACTTCAGCTAGTCATGTCAAGTTGCAAGAAAATGTAATAAAGCAAACTCATTTCAGACCCGATGAATCTTTTTACATGACTTCTGACATATAGAATCGTGAAAATAATAATCAGCTGCATGTACAATGGGGGAAAGATCGTCAGCTAAAACAATAACGTATGGTATGATCCAACTGACAACCTTTACCCCAATATTCATTCAGCGGATTAGACCTTTCGAATTTTGTTTCATTAAGACTATTACATTTTCAAGTGTCAAACGGTGTTCTAATAATTTGTGACGTATTCTATTGTTAATCAAAAGTTAACACACGTGGTAAATATACTTTATAGTCCCAGAAAATCGATAAAATGTTTGCGTCTTTTCAGAAATCTAGTCTTTAGGTATCTACACAAATATTTTTAACAAAATAATATTTCATAACTAATTTTCTATAATCGTACTCTCGATCTATCTGTTTCAAACTGACGATTAAAAATGTCATGCTAGCGGATAAATATATAATTTTAATTACCTGTCTAAACTTCATATTTTACGTCGAAAATCTCACTCACAAAATCTTACCCTTGTTTATGTATTAAAATTACATTTTAGGGGATGTTAAATATTCAAATTTCCAACTCCCAACTTTAAACCTTTAAGTTATTAGTATTGCTTTTGCGTTAAATCTAAACTGTACGATATTTTTAGACGGCGAGGACGACCAATCTCATTGCCGTATTTTAAGCCATACAAGCTAGAATTTTACTTAAATTTTAAGTGAAATAAGGTAGACATACATAATTATTTGATTATCTGCTGTTTTCCATGCCTAAGTTAATACATTTTAGATACAAATAACATTTTACGCCGAATATTTAGAAGGGTGATCGATGTGGCAAGCAGTTGCAATGACATTAAATTAGAAAATGGCACGTGAACAGTAAGGTCAAATGCTTTAGACATTTTTTAAACTGAACATATTTAGAAGTCCTCTTGCAGCAAGATTAATGTACAGTCGTAGTGAATGTTATTACTGTAATAAATATATTAATGTTAATTCGTTTGTCATCACTTGTCCTAATTGACATGTACGTACAGGGTGTCCCCGTAACGCTTTTTCTCAATTTTCTATATTCTTGCCATCGATTTGAAAAAAATGTAGAAGTATTTTCCCAAAGATCTATTTTATTTCCCCTTAAAGAAAAACGTCACACACTACAATACAATATACAAATAAACTACCACCAATATACAAGAAGCACTGAAAACTTATTGAATAAACTTTAATGTCTTGATGACTTAAGGTATAGGCTTTCTGTGCAATATGTCGAACAAACAATGGCATAAAAGTAGGTTACTTTTATAACTGTCTTGATATTTGTTGTATTCGCTCTTGTGTTGTAAAGTAGCCAAAGGCATCGATTGCAGTTTACAGTATCAAAGAAACAAGACTTAAAAATGTTAAAAAAGTGCACGATATGGTTTCAACTGCCTACTCCATAAACATTAGTTTATTATGAGCTACTTTCTCATATAATGTGTTCTGCTGATTGTTATTAAGACCCTATCACCTTTGTAGGAGTTGTTAAGAGCATACGTTCTCTATAGATTGCTAAAATTGATTTAAATAAAGAAAACGTTTCGAAATTAAATCAATAGCACAACAAAAACTGCTGGTATTGTATCGAGTACATGCTCGACATACGCAACATACATCAAGTCAAATCTCTTTTGTAACATAAGTATATTATTTAATGTCAGTAGGATATCAAGTGACATTTGTTGAAATTGCTTCAAGGAACTAGTGTGGACACTTGCACAATTTGTAAAATATGTATGGTTGATTTCACATTTTTCACAGATAGGTACTAGATAGGTAATTCAATACCGACATTTATTTATTTAAATACTTGAAATAAGTTAGCAACTTGATACCTAGTAATTTATTTTGAAATATATTAAATATATTTTTATCAGTTATCGCGTATTATTGTTAATTTCCATGCAGTGGCGGAGCGTGGGAGTTTTAGGGGTTAACTGTTCGTTATGTTTAGTGTTCTTTAATATATTCTCGTTTTTTTTAACACTGTTCCTAATTTTTTTTAGATCCCCTAATACAAAATTCTTGCTGCGCCTCTGTTTCCATGTCTGTAATATTTCCATTATATAGGTACCTATTTATTCTACGCCTATATTCCTATTACTGAGCCTACATAATATTATTATTAAGCGCAATATTAGAGTTCACAACAATCTTTAGAAATTCATAGAGAATTTTTATTAAACTGTGGCAAATGTATTATATCTCTTAAAGAAATATGACTTCAGAGTGAAGAATTTGAACGCTCACATATATTCATTATTTTGTTTATTTATCATTCTCTATATCCCTTTTTTCTCAAGATTTTTGTAGACTGTTCTAAGATTTCTTAATATTTAATAAATAATTACTTTATATATGTGTATTTCTGACTGATTTACTGGATTAGTTCTGAGAAAGTTACGAAAGTGTGTATCCTAAGATACCTCGATTGTGTTGATAAAAATATCTCAGAAACGGTTTATTTGAACTCATGTTCAAATACATTTTTAAAACTTTAACTTCAATCTGTCATATGATGTGCAACAAAATGGGTTACTTTTCTACTGTTCATGACAAAAAGTAATAAATTGACTAGGTATAACATATAATGTTACTGTAATACATAAAAAAAATGTGTATACATTTAGAATCAGAGTCGTACCCACAAATACAAGCTTTACTCAAAAAAGATTAGTCCTCCGTTTTATTTAAAAAATATTGGACTTATTCTGGTCAGAATAAGTAACGTACTGTAGCAATAATGTCAGGCTCACTACTTTGAAATTACAAATATATTTAGGATATTTTTTATTTTGTAATAAAGGTTATAATAATTAAACTATCCAATTTATGCTTGACTGGCAGCCAAACGTAATGTAATTGGAGATAGGTAACAGCTAGTTCGGTAAACCTTCGTTTTTAAATTAATGCGATCTCTATTTTTTCCCATAGCAACCTATAATTGCCTGCGTAAGCGCTTAGTTTGTCAACCATAAAATGAAATTGCTTTTCGCCAAGTAAATAGTATTTTTAAAAGTTTGGTAGTAGCTACTTGGATGCTTGGAAATATAGACCTTCAAGAAGAAATTGCCACAATTCTTCATTTGAATTTTGCGTCAGAACCTACTGAATTGTTAAGCCACAAAAGTGCTACTGATGCCTACCGTGATCTTACTCCGTTTCCCTACCACTTTTATTATAATATATACTTATCATACCAAGTGCTTGGTAGCGCAGAACATATACTCAACCACCTCCGGCTTGTCCGAATTGACCCCAGCTTTTTAAAGTCAAATGCAACACCCTGTGTGTTTTTACATATGTAGATTCACCGTGATTTTTGCAACTACTAGTTCTATTATTTTTTTTTATTTTTGACAGTAGTATAAAAATGTGTTTTTAAATTTGGATCTAGGTTGATTTCATTGATGAAAATAGCTTTGCACCAAACTTAATGTCATGTGATAAAAATCACACATCACTTAAAATTTATTAAAATCACTCAGACGACACAAACGAATCTTAAAAAACAAAAAATTTTAAATGTTTACATTCCACTGTCACAAAATTGGAAATAATGGTATTAGTATATGTTTTTTCTGACCTCTGATGCTCAAGTTTGGACGTTGATGGTCACCAGTAGGTACTCCCCACGTCCGAGGGGTGAATAACTACTATGTCTGGAAATCGTGTGTCCTGAGAGGACGCAATGACCTAAGCTTCACTGTATATTCTTGATGAACTCTGATGGAACAGGAAGGAGGCAGTTCCCCCACCCTTCTGTCTTATATATAAAAATTTATATTTTTTAAAAAGGACTTCCAGTGGTACAGAATATAGTTTGTTATTTACGCTATAGTTTATTTCTGGTCAGCCAGCTCACTTACCTGATCCATTGATCCATAAAATCTAGATTTGCTCTTTGCTCAACTATTTAGGACAATTTGACAAATTTCCTAATATTCTATCTCATTTAATTTACATCTAAACAGAAAATCAGTCCGCTGATATAAATCAAATACCTAATTGAGTTTATTGCAGCAAGAAAAATGTGGTATTAAAAAATGTTTTTCTTGAAACTAAAAATTTAACTACAATATTGAATTCCATAGAAAACATAGTAACGGATGTTTAATTACTAATGCATTATTTTTTGATATATATAATCTTTGAGTAAATTGGAAACTTTCAAAAGCTATGACTATGAGGTGATTGTTAAGCCTTCAGATTTCAGTGTGTATTCCTACCAATCCTATCATTTACATTAATAAGGAAATAGACAGATCCGTCCATATTCATCTAGATTTTTGTTCCATTAGTTTAATTATTGATGCATTATTTTTAGAGGTATATAATCTTTGAGTAAATTGTAAATTTTCAAAAGCTATGACTATGAGGTGATTGTTAAGCCTTCAGATTTCAGTGTGTATTCCTACGAATCCTATCATTTACAGTAATAAGGAAATAGACAGATCCGTTCATATTCATCTAGATTTTTGTTCCATTAGTTTAATTATTGATGCATTATTTTTAGAGGTAAATAATCTTTGAGTAAATTGTAAATTTTCAAAAGCTATAACTATGAGGTCAAGCCTTCAGATGTCAATACGAATTTTTAGTTTTTTTCCTGTCATTTGCAGTGATGAGGAAAAGACTGATGCGTTATTTTTGGAGATATATAATCTTTGAGTAAATTGTAAATTTTCAAAACCTATGACTGATTGTTATGCTTTCAGATTTCAATGTGTATACTAATTTTTAATTATTATTTTCCTGTCATTTGCAGTGATGAAGAAACAGACAGATCCGTTAATTTTCATCTGTATCTGTTTCGCCTGTTCAATTATTGATGCTTTATTTTTGGAGATATATAAACTTTGAGTAAATTGTAAATTTTCAAAAGCTATGCGTTATTGAAAAGCTTATTGATGCGTTATTTTTGGAGATGCATAAACTTTGAGCAGTGACTGTTCTTTCTATAGTCACTGCTTTGAGTAAATTGTAATTTTTTAAAAGGTATGACTATGAGGTGATTGTTAAGCTTTCTGATTTCAGTGTATATACGAATTTTTAGTTCTTTTCCTGTCATTTGCAGTGATGAGGAAGAAAACAGATCCGCTCGTTTTCATCTGTACCTGTTTCATCTATTTAATTTAATTATTGATGCATTATTTTTGGAGATATACTCTCTTTGTGTAAATTGTAAATTTTCAAAAGCTATGACTATGATGTGATTGTTACACCTTCAGATCTAAATGTGTAGGTATATGAATTTTTAGATCTTTTCCTGTCATTTGCAATGATGATGAAAAAACGGATCCATTAATTTTCATGTGTATCTGTTTTTCGTCTCCTTCAGCCCTCCAGATCTATTTTGACTATTAAAAATATTTTGAAATTTATGGCAAGAATCACAACTTTCTCAAATTCTGATTTACCCTGGATTATCACCGAAAAAGGTGTAGTGTGTACTCATTTAGATGAGGGGGTCACTCACTAATACATTGATATGGGGGTTAATGGATTTCGAATGGTTGATAATTTAACATCCCTGCTTCAACCACAAGATACATCCACCCTTGTCGACGCTTCTAATTATAGAACAAACATTCACCCAACCTGTTCTGAGTGTACACAGCCAGTGATAGACATTTTTAAGGGCATACGAGACTGTAGATTCTCACGGATACATTTTTTTTTAACCGGAAAGTCTGCGGTCTCGGTTTTCAAGGTGTGCGTTTGTGTGATGAAGGTGGATGTTGATTTTGAGTCATCCAACATATATCATCTCGGGCATGCCTCAGGTATGTTATGTTCGTTAAAAATATATTAGACCCGTAGAGAAACCATATAGGTATTCATTTTAGTGGTGGCCGACAGAAATAAAAACATTTCGTGCGATATTCCATTGTGCCGTACTTTGCTTTTACGTTTACGTTTAATTACTTGTATAGGTGTTTTTATTACATAGATAATATTGAGTTGTGTTTACTTTATTCGGACTCAATTCTGTATATTGTTAGCATATACGGTGTGCCCAACAAAGGAAGTCGGTCCTACGAAATATCAGTTAGTAGCACATCCTCCTTGCTCGTGTATGATTGAGGTTGCATGGTCTTGCTTGAACTAACTGGAAAATGTAGCTTCTTTCTATCCCTCGGGTTTTCTTTCGCTCGGCGCCACTGTATGTATGTTCCATTCACTTTAGAACTACTGAGAAATTTTCACATGATTTTCTTGTACTTTTTCTCTATATCAGACTATGCACATTGTTTCCGATTATCTTATTAAATATTATATAATTTATTACGAAGAACACCGCTTGAGTATGCATCTGAATATTAATTATGTTTACTAGGAATTTTATTTATAATGGTTTAGCATTAAGC
Organism: Pogonocherus hispidulus; assembly: GCA_963924545.1. Classification (NCBI taxonomy): domain Eukaryota; kingdom Metazoa; phylum Arthropoda; class Insecta; order Coleoptera; family Cerambycidae; genus Pogonocherus; species Pogonocherus hispidulus. The sequence continues at coordinate 39,960,817 of OZ004698.1, read as the reverse complement.
TATACAGGATATTGAATGTCGAATGGTGTTATACGAAATCACATTCACAGAAGTAAATGAATGTAATAATATTGTTCTGTGACTTAATTATGACTAGTTTATAGATAGGTGAAAAGCATTTTATATACAGGGTGTCCATCTATACAGTATCTCATTTTAGCAGTTTATAATTCGAGAATGGAAACAGCTATCGACATACGGTCTTCATTATTAAATTATTAAATATTGTCAGAAATTTTCGAAAAAATGGCCTATATCAATCCAAAATTATGAGCTTCCTTTAAATGGAACAACACCCATCTCTTACATCCATATGAAAGCCTGATTCATTTCCTTTAAGAAAATGTATTCATTCAGACAAGATTTTAAGGATATATGAATTTCTTACCAAGTCATGTCAAAACGTCTTTCTAAAAATATGACACAGTGTTATGGCTTATAACTAGAGAACTAAGACTAACTGTCTTAGCTACCCTGTCTTCACTAACCATCTTAGATTATTATGGTTGGATTTGCTTCACCCCAAATAATATAATTGTTTTTATTATTGTTGTTTTAGATAGACGAAAATTAATATCTTAAAATCTGGTCTGAATGACAACAATGTATATATTTTTAATAATCAGGGATTCAGACGGATAGGTATAATGGATAGGTGAATAAGTCATCATTTTGGATAGACATAGGAATTTTTTTTCCGAAAACTTCTGACAACATTTAAAAATTGGAAACAATGGCCGGACAAACTTTAAGGAAATCCAAGAAGTTGAGTGAAGAACGCATGTCGATAACTCCTTTCCTTCTCGAGTTATAAACTGTTAAAATCCATTATAGATGTACTTATTATGAATAATTATTGTATAAATTTACAACCAAAATAAACATACAACATACACATATGAAAATATTCTATACCTACAAACATGCTTATGCTCATTTAGCCATAATAACTTATTTCCGTCCATTTGGACATTTAGAATCATTTTAATTAAATAGTGAAAAGGTATAAAATGTCCTAAATCATAACTGATAAGGGAATCAGAAATATATTCCCCTACATTCTGAATTTTGAAGTATTATTTCATATGCACATATTGCAGGAACAAATATATCTAAAAAGATGCTTCGAATTTCGGATTGTATCCCTATATCTCAAATAAAAATGTGTTTTTCTTAAAGTCAAGTTAATAAATTTCCCTATTTTTTTCATTGAACGCCCGATAAGTATATTTTTCATACTCTCAAAAGAACAAAAGTCATATATGCATATAGCTGAATCAATATATCTGAAAATCCTGTATATACAAGTACTGGCGATTATGTTTTATTAGAAAAAAAGACATAACTTCTTAGTTTTCTTTTAGTATTACACCACCTGTAAAATAATAAAAAGCAGGAAACCAGAAGCATACAAATTTAATATTCAAAGTTAAGTATCAAGGCAAACTTCTAAAGTTTGCCTCAAAAAACCAAATGTTTATATGACAGAGCAAAATTAATATCATCAACCTTTGATGTTTTTAATAAAGAAAAAGACACTATAAAAATATTAAGGGAAAACAATTATCCTAATGATTTTGCTGAAGAAACATTTATAAAAATTGAAAATGAGCAAAATTATATTCCCAGAATAAATAGGGAAATCTAATAACAACCATTACGATTCCTTATATTAAAAAGGTATCTAAAACCCTTAAAAACCTTGGTAATGATTTTAACAGAAGAACGATATTTAAAACAAAAACCACTTTTTTTTAAGGTCAATACTTACAAAAACAAAACCAATTAATAATGATCTAAATTCAAAAAGATGTATTTACCAAATTTCTTGTGAATATTATATTGGTGAAACATCTAGACCGTTACAAATAAAGGTGTGCAAACATAAAAATTATGTTAAGGATTACCACATTGATAGGGCTACATTAGTAAAACATATATGGGATAACGGTCACTGGGTTGATTGAATACAGGATAAAATTTTACAAAAAGAAGAAAAAGCAGTTAAAAGAAAGTGCTTTTATTACACTTAAAACCACGTTTATTAAACGCGGTTATCTCTACTCCAGAAGGATGTTACCAGTGGAAAATTAATAATATCGTAGTAATCATTGCATGTGATGACATTTTGAATTAAAAATGTCAATCTGACAAAAAATTTGTATCATACGAACCTTCTACTGACGACAAGTTAAGGGTCAACTAGAAACTTTTAGGAAAAAGCTAGTTAAGTGTTTAATTTCTTTTAAATTTTATTATAATAATTATTTTATTTTGACATAATTCAAAATGTGATTGTAATATTACAGTATTTGGTATAAAACTAAAAAACTACTGATGAAATTTAGTTAATTTGTCAAATATTTATTTTATTGTATATTATACAATGGTTTTTTGAAGCAAACTTTAAAAGTTTGCCTTAATACTGCACTTTGAATATTTAATTTGTATGCTTCTGGTTTCCTACTTTTTGTTATTTTACAGGTGATGTAATCCCAAAAGAAACTATGAATCATGAAACCGCACCACAAATAAGTTACATTCAGTACTTTATAGCCCGTCCTCGTGTAACTGTGTAAACTAGAAATAGAAGACCCAATCTTATTTATTACAGTGCCATTAATCAAATGTTGCCTTGTTTCTAAAAATTTCCCAACCAACCTTAAAAATGAAATCGAATGAAACATTTTAGGTTACGATATCATGATAGTTCTAAATTATACAGTGCTGGCGACACTATTCCAATAAAGCTAATGCAATCAAGATCCCCCTGTGTTACCATTCTTCTGTAACCGTATTTTTACCACCTGGCAGTATATGCAGTCCACACCCTCCATTGCCAAATTAATATTATACACCGTGTGTGACCCGAGCCCGAGGTCATGTGGCCGTTCTTCAGTTCACGGTTATCGACCTCGAAAGATTTCGGATCGTTAATTACGAATTAAAAATTCAAATGAAACTGTGTGGCGTATCAACCCCTCATTCATTACAATATATTAAAATTTTTACGACACGCTTTACTATTGTTTTCGTTCTTTTTTTTTCAATTTACACGCTACGAAATTGCTACGGTAATGAGTTGTTTTTATTAGCGGTGAAAGTAAACGTCTGGCTTTTTTCGTCGAGAGGTGGTGAAAATAAGCTTGACGACGCAGCCGACAGTATAAAATTACATTAAATTGGTTTAGTATGTATTCGGGCTAATCATTTCCTACCCCCAATTCAATTGCTTCGAGTCGATTGTAATTCTATAGGGATTTGGAGATTTAACGTCAAACATAATAGGTAAATACATTGATAAAATTGACACACCCTAGCTTTTTATAAGGTTTAGGCTTTCTAGCTTTCCATCGAAATAATTTTGTATTAGTAATTTGTTTGATCGCTTAAGTGATTATAAACATTCTTTAGTATTTGGCTTTGGCTATGTCATATATTTATGGGGTATTGAACTAAAACCAAATATAACAAAGAGATACATTATTTTGTACAAGGCGTGTTGTAACAACCATCAATAATGGTGAGCTTGTACGTTGATCCGAGTTAGAAAAAATTTAAATATATGCACGAAGGATGGGATAAATGAGAACTGGGATATCAAAAATTATATTAGTCAAAAGTGATCATGAAATGGAAAACCAAAGCTGGTCAAGCAGGAGCAATTCATCATCAATAATGTGCAAATATCTTATTATTATAAATTCTAAAGATAAAATAGTAATGAGCTACAAGTTTTGAAAGTGAAAATGAGGTATTGTAATGTTAGTCGATGTAACATTAATCAGTGTAAATAATAGTTCGCAAAATCCTTACAATAGCGAGAAAACTTTACCAGAACTGCTTGATAAATTTTGACAATCAAAATATTATTGATATAGCTAGAGAATACCTATAGCTCCGACAATAATTATAAAATCCATGGACAATTTTGACCAACATAATTTTTTATCTCGGTATTTTATTCGCCACATGAGCCCAGATGTCAGAAGGTCATGCAGGGCACTAAAATACAATTTACTCATGTCCTCTAGTGCATACACAAAATTTTTTACACGTACGGGGACAATTTTTATAGTAAAACAATTCGTTATAAAAATTAATTCAACTGTTGTAAGTTTGTCATTTCTATTAAAAATTCTGACTACATTATATTCATGGAATAGGTTAGGGATAATAAGAATCTGCAATTTGGTAAAAATACGACGCGGAATGCGATATATGTAGAGATGTGATAAAAAAAATTCAAGCAAATTAAACTACAAAATGTTAAACATCCTAAAAATATGATTATTTAAACGGGTATTTTTTCTCATTTCTCTAAACCCTATTTCCCCATAAACCATGGGTCATTATCCCATTGCAATGGAAAAACCTTGATTTCTATTCGATTTCCTTTTGATTCATTGTAATTTCTTTTGGGATTACACCACCTGTAAAATGACAAAAAACGGGAAACCAGAAGCATACAAATTAAATATTCAAAGTACACTATCAAGGCAAACTTCTAAATTTTGCCCCAAAAAACCACTGTATAATATAAATATTTGATATCAATATACCTAATATCATATATTTATTTTACTGCATATTATACAGTTTGGGGCAAACTTAAGGGTCCATTCTCTGTAGATTTGACAGGCATGAATGCGAGGTCGAATTGAGAGGATGGGTAGCCGATGGGTGAAGACTTACATATTTCCACTATCGAATTATTAAGATTTCGGAGGTGCACGTAAAGCCGATGTAAAAAGACACATGGAAATAAAGTTAGCCCTCATTGCAAGGATACCGGATTTGTCTTATAATTGCAACAAAATTTCTTTTTAGTGTTATAAATTATATATCACCGGAAAGATTAAAAGATAAACTAGATCCCTATAGTAGCAAATTTTTGTTTAATACATGTATTTTAGAGAAAATAATTTTTGAAAATACGCTATTTTAGTACAAGATTGTTTGCCTGCAATTTTAAAAATAAAAAGAAATACCAAAAATTACTACTATGGGGACTTAGATTAAAGTCTTATCTTTCAATACTTTTTTACTAAAAGTCGCTATCTTTTATAGTTTTTTTATAATTAGACACGAGACGAACGCCGATTTAGGGCTTATTTCGACCTAGTGAATGGACTCTTAAGAAATTTGCCTTGATACTGCATATTGAATTATTTAATTTCTATGCTTCTGCTTTCCTGTTTTTTTGTTATTTTACAGGCGGTGTAATCCCACCACAAATAAGTTACAGACATTATCAATTTTCTCATATTTCTTTATTTATGCATCTAAAAAAAAATAGTTGGTTAATCTGTGATATTATATATTACAGGAAATTAAGATAACGCGTTGACTTCATTTGACATCTACGTATGCGATAGCATGATAGATTTTATTTTGCTATAACTGGTAGATGCTCAATTTTTTTGTGACGCTCTCTTTGCAGTGAAACTAATGGAAATTGTCTACATAACTCCCATTACATTTTCCGTGCCCTGCAAAACATTAAACAGCTTTTCTCACAAGACCATGTAAACAATTAGACGACACGAATAGACAGACAATCCATATTATTCCGACTGCAATTATTCTCAACAATAAAAACCCACACAGTTCCAACTCCGCTGCAACCTTGACACGGCTGGGCAAGTCATAAAAAGACATATGACGACAAACGGACAACCTTTGTTTGTGCTACACAAACCGAAAAAGTCGACAAGATTAAAAAGCATATAGGCCGCCAGAACCAAACCATAAAGCTATACCATGGGTGCGTAAAAAGACCAAATTTTATTAATTGGTAAAATAATAAAGAATATAGCAATGCCCACTCAACAGAGGAAACAATATAACTTAAAACATCCCATCACAGCTGCCATGGATAATTAACTGTAAGAATGAGCAGCATGAAGCATGTAAAAGGACTTTTTTTTTCTTGGGACACCGTAGCACATACAAGCTTGCCTGCCTCACTAGCAGACCACTTGTCTTTATCTCTGGTAGAACTTCGGCCACTCAAGTCAGAGCTGTTATGTCTATACAAGGGTTGTTCAAATTGCAATGCAATTGTTTATTATTTTTAAAACAACAATGCTAAGAACAGTGGTAGATCAAATTAAACCCGTAGTATCTAAATAAAAATAATGCTAGTAGTAATAATAATAATGTTCACAGATAGATCATAAAACAGTGTATCTTGATTTTAAAAATATACAGGGTACGCAAAACCCCAGTAAGTATAGTAGTTGATAAAAGAATTACGCTTATTCTTTTTCGTGAAGTTGAAAGTCTGCTTCTTGAGCTGCAAGTAGTAATTTCGTTTTTTTAAATAGCTATAGGGTTATTCAGAACTTATCCATAATAAAATTTGGGGATGTTCAACATACATGTACAAATGTGGTAGTGCAAAAAAAAATTTTTTGGCGGGGTATAAAACTATTTAAAAATTTTTCATTGCACGCCGCTGGATACTGATCCACTGTAATGGAGTGACCTTGGGACTGACAATGCAAGCTGGCTAGCACAAAAAAAACTTCGGAAGTTTTTTATTCGGTCGGTTTTAACCAGGCGTTCCAGACAAAAACGTGTTTACTTTTTTTATCACATTCTTAGGAATGTGGTAGAAAAGTATCAGATGTGTTGAAGTACAGTTGCCCAGCTACATACTCCTTTATAATGGTATACCTTTAAACATTGTTTACGGGAAATCCTAAGCGTTTTATTATAAATTTTTTTGGTGATATCGATTTCTTATTTAAGGATGCACATATCCTCAAAGTTTTAGAGATAAGTTCTGAATAAGGCTGTATTTTTTCAACCTCACTATATATCATTTTTTTCAAATTCCACTCTTCATTTTACTAGGACTTTCATCAGCCTTCCCTATAACTGACCTCTTAATATTTTCCAAGATATTTCCAAATTTTTTTTTTTTTGAAAAAAATATTTTTTCGACTGTTTACTGCCTTGTTTAAAATTCTTGACAAATTAAAAATGAGATACATAATTCTTGCAGGACTTTTAAACTTTTAGACGATATAAAGAAAAATTTGAAATTTTATACAAGATCTTCATAGTGCCAAATTCAGTCAATTTGAAAAACAAATTATTCGACTGTTTCAAATAGAACACCCTGCATTTTATAGGGGTATAAAATAAAATGCACCCTGCTGTATTAGTAATTTAGTAAATAATTTCTGAAAGTTCTAAATTTGTTAGTCTTTTCATCCTTCACTTTTTAAAGCAAATCTTCCATCGACACGTCGACAATCAATGGCTTATACTCTTCAGAAGAAAATAATAATTATGAACCAGTTTGGTTTAGAATTAAAAAAAAACTTTATCCCTATCTTACCTAAAATTACCACTGTGGTGACAAAAAACATCTATTCGAAATTTAGCTGCGTCCTACATCCAAAACTACTAGAGCCTATTTGACACAGCTTTTTTACCGCTAGTTATAAAGGGTGAAATTATCTATCAGACTTGTAGCGAGACGACAGATGTTGTGCGTTTTGAACTGTTGTGCGCTGCCGTAATAAAAAAAACGAAACCAAACAATGGAACATCATTCAAGGCGATCTTTTATTGAGACGGGAGACAGATACGATGCGGTCGGACTAAGACAATGGACAGGATTTGTCTAATTAGCTATAGTATGGATGCATGTAACTTAATATCAAATTACGAGGCTACACTGGAGATGAATACCAAGTTTTGAAACGCAAGGGTAAAACACTAATTGGTGCCAAGAAATTATTGTTCTTGTAGTTCTAAAATATAATTAACATGAATTATATTCTTCCTCTCATTTTTAATATCAATGTTAATCTAACTTTTTTAAATAGATCAATAACCTGTATGGATTTGGAATAACTTCCTCAAAAAAAAGGATATGGTTTAAAAAGAAGGCTTTCATTAGTTCGTCACTTTTTCAAAACAAAACGTATTTTCAGATATAATAATATTTAATAATAATAATAATAATACAAGTACAAGTACTTCCACATCGACTCAAGTGCAACAATTACTATAAATAACTGAAATATTATCCAAAATTCAAATAAATGAGTTTTGGTATAAAACTGAGGAGATAAATGTAAAAAATGTCCAAATAACGAAAAAATACAACAAATCGAAGAACACGAACAAAATAAATATGTCTAAGGTTGGACCATTCAAAAATAAAACGAGACGTACTGGAAACTATACAAGGTGCTATTAAACCTACTACTTCAATCAAAAGTTCACTTTAGAAACCTCGAAAAGACATCTTTAAAGCGGTCCACAACAAATCTGTAAAACATAAATATAAGAACACATTTAACACAGAATATAATTCTGCATCCAACTGTATAAAGAGAGAAGAAATAATATAAGTAGAAAAGAAGTTTGCCTTCACCTGACTTGATATCAAGTAAAGTTAAATCAAGTAATGGTTAGCCGAGTGCCAAGTCAAGTCAAGCAGTTCTATTTCAAGTACTTGTTGAAAGCAAGTAGTTGTTCAAGACTACTTGATTTTTGGTATGCTTAATTGAAATCAAGAAATTACCTCATTTATAACAAAGAACCTTGCCATAAATACTTTCATTTACAAAACTGTTGTATTACCAAAAAAATAATATATAAAAGCAAAACAATACAATAAACTGTTTATAGTGCATAACAACGAAATATACGTATTGTCCAGTTTCCATAAAAAAATAAAAGCGATTCTCCAATATACGCATTGTCTTCTTCCTTACTGTCATCGTTTGATGACAGTAAGCAGTCCTTACTGTCATCTTTTGCCATCCAGAATTTGATTTTCTGATTCGGATGCTATATATCTTCCAAAACGTATTCTGACCCGCTAATCTGAAACTGTTCTGTTTCCATTTCCTGTTTCCGTCCAAATTTTAACAATCAAATATTTGCAGCTGACAGTACCACACACACACACACACACACACACACACACAAGTGAGACACTGTTACGAACTGTACTAACTCACAGCTCAATTCTACACATGCGTAGTTGTTCCAGTCAGCTCGGGCAAAGGAGAAACTTTTACCTAGCCACGATACACTGTTAATGTATCGTGTACATAGCTTGTTTCTATGCACATACATGCATGAGCTTGCAGGAATGTTTGCGCGATTCCGTACATTATCGGTCGGTTATCAAGTATCAAGTAGCTTCAAATTGCTTGACGTCAAGTCAAGTAGTAACGATAGAAAATCAAGCCAAGTCAAGTATTTCATTTTTAAAATCCTTGATTATCAAGTCAAGTCAAGTAATCTAGGAAAAATCCAAGCTACTTGACTTGATCAATCTCTAGATAATACCAAACACACAATAGAACATAATATAACATCCAGATGTAAACTACTGACAGATCTGCAATATACCAATAGACATAACACAGTGGCCAAAATTATTGACCAGGCAATAGCCCTGCGATATAATCTACAGTCAGAGCCTCAAGCATACTACCAATTTTTATCGCCAATTGTAATAGAAAACAAATATTATAAATTATAATGGGACCTAATCAACTGGCAATAGAAGGTGAAAGAATATGGAAACAGAATATGGTTCTGAACATCGCATTATGTAGAACCGCCCTTAGCCAGGGCTATTTCGAAGTACGATGACTGGGGTGGGAATGCAAGGCTGCACCTAACTGTCTTTCTTGGATTTGATCTAAGGGTGAACGAGGGCAAAAACACACCCTCCTACGTGCACCTGTTTACCTGCTCGATGTTTACAGTTATGCGGCCCAGACATAACCCATGTTCTATTTTTAGCCTGGAAATAAAGGATATATTTATACCGGGTGGAGTAAGTGAGATGGCTCAGCTCCTCCTTGTCTTTTTTTTAGTTTTAGACAATGTCTAAAAGCTAATAAAAAATTTTTGTTGTCTTTTCATAATAATTTTTCGTTTTGTTTCAACATTTACCTCTATTTAATTTTTTTATAAAAACCTATTAGTATTATGTATGAAAAAAGGCAAAATTTGTATTTTCTTAATATTGAATAGTGGCACAACTAAAATAATTGTTTAAATAAAATAACTTTTATGATCTCACCATTACTGAATATTTATAGGGCAGCCATAGTATAAAAGCTACGAAATTTTCCTACAGAATTGCCCCAAAAAATCTTAATTTATAACATTCCAAAACATACTATGCTTAAATCATAAATCGCGTAATCATTAATTGCGTTTCCTGAAAATTGTTAAATTTTGAGTTGAGTCGTTATTGCAGAGGACCATCGACGTGTCTATCAAATTTATTGTCTAGATAGAGCCAAAACTTGTATGTAAAAAATATATTTTTGTTGGCTGTCGTTATTACATTATGTAATTACTCTAGAACTACAAGGAATTATCGGTTGTTTTGTTTTCTTCCAATTTTAATAGTTTCAGGGAATATCTGATCCACGGATTTTCAGAATATCGATAAAACGCATTTATCACATATTTTTTAAATAGAATATTCTCTAGGTGACGTATTTTTTAAACTTTTATCTTTTGCAAAGATGGCTAAAAATAATAAAAACATGTCAACACTGACGTAGCTTTCCACATAACACCAAAACACTACTGCACTCGACGCGCATTCCGCCAGCCAAGTTGGCATCACCTGGAGATGATTAAAACTAAACGTATGATAAGACTATGTCCTATTTACACCTAAACTAACTACTAACCAATAGAACGGGCTGTATGGGACTGGCCCTCTGTCACTATTCATATTTGTTTACACTTTGCAATTTCCAAACTCTCAATTGCATCCAGCTGTCTGGAATTTGTTGGTTTGGTTTAGATATGTGAATATCTTTGCAGTGTTTGTTACAAAAGTCACTGATATTGATAACTTTGTTTCTAAATTGAATAGTCGTTTCGCGTCAGTTAAATTTACATATGAATTAAAAACTCTGGACAACTACCATTCTTAGATGTATTAATAATTCAAATAGCAAAAATAAATTAGAATTTGACATATACAGTAAAGATACCAGCACTTTCAGATATGTCCCTAAGAACACTCATCATTGCGCTCAACACAAAATAGCGAGTTTTAATTTTTTAATTCATCGCCTATGAAGCTGCCCCTAAATAAGCTTAGGTTTGAAAAAGAAGAAGCATTGATTAGGAATATAGCTGCAAGTAATGGATATTCTGTAAGTTTAATCGATAAAATAATTATTAAACGTAAATTTAAAGAGACACTTTGAAATTCCTCGACTTTTCAAAATGGAAGAGAAAATCCAAAAATCATATCTATTCCATGCAATCCTCGTTTCACCCGTGGTTTTGGTAACGTTTTTAAAGATTATTCTTCGGGAAATAAACTACAACAGCTTTTAGGCAATTCGAAATACAAAATAGAAACTACGGAAAAGTTAGGGATTTGGGAAATTAATGTAAAGACTGCAATCAAAAGTATGTTGGACAAACCAGAAGGTCAATTCAAACTATATTCAAGGAACATATTATGGCCCATCTGAAATATGGTAGACAATGGTATGGTCAGGGATTTGCGCAATTAATGTAAAGACTGCAATCAAAAGTATGTTGCACAAACCAGAAGGTCAATTCAAACTAGATTCAAGGAACATATTATGGCCCATCTGAAATATGGTAGAACAGATAAGTCTAGTATTGCCCAACATGCGTTTGAGAACAATCATAAGATAGATAATAGCAATTTAAGACTAATTAGGAATTAAACAAATTCCAGACAGCTGGATGCATTTGAGAGTTTGAAAATTGCAAAGTGTAAAAATAGTATAAATAGTGACAGAGGGCCAATGCCATGCAGCCTGCTTTATCGGTTAGTAAATCACAGATCACTGATCCGTCGCGACGGTTCATTGAGCCGTCGCAACGGTTCAATGAGCCGCCGCAACGGTTCACGGAGCCGTAACAATAGCTTAGGTGTAAATAGGACAAAGTGGTTTAGTTTTAACCATCTCCAGATTATGCCGACTTAGTTGGTGAAACGCGCGTCAAGTGCAGTATAGTGTTTTGGTGTTATGTGGAAAACTACGTCAGTGTTATCTTCACACCAAAGGTTCCAACCCCTTTAAAAAAACATGTTAGGAGGTATTTTACACAAGAATCCAGAATATTTGTATGTTGTTTAAACTATTCTTCCAACTAATTATATTTTTTATTGTTCCAGGTACGTCTAAATGTTGAAGAAAAATATGTTAGAAAGGTGATTATAGATGTAAGGTAATTTAATTTTCACTTAATTTTAAGTTTCTAATTTCAGTAAGTTAGCATTGCTAAAGTTACAATAAATAAATAAATAAATAAATAAATATTGCCATAAAAATGAACAAAAAACATTTTTCCCGACCTTAGTTACATAGAATTGTTATGCCTCTTTGAACGTTATGAACAGGGTTTTACAAACATGATTTTTTATTCTGAAATAATGTAAAGTGCTGGTAGGTTCTTTGTGTTTCAGTTCCCGGCTTGTTACTTGAGTTCATTGAAAAATATCGAGAATTTTAATACCTTCCTGTGTTTGATGCGGGTTCTAAGACAGCCATCCGGTGAGAAAGTTATTTTTAATCTCATCCAGTCCATTTCATGTTATTTTTTTACCAGGGGCAGCATAAATGTAATATTGATGCCAAAATAATAACGACGTAAAATTGTCAAAAAGAAAGAAAAAGTTTTATAGTCAACATAATATGTTGACTATATATTGACTATTTTAGAAAAAAATATGTTAAAAATTGTTGAAACAAACTATACAGTTTACAATTATATCGATTCTTGATATATTCTCTAAAATTTTGAAAAATAATTATTTATCTATAATAAATATAATATGCAAAAACGAATAATTAATAAGTTCAAAAAACTATTGCTATTTGGTGTTGACTTGGTGTTACTGGTGATTTTTTCATATCTGGTCTCTACTAATGATTATTCTAAATTGGGTCTCTATTACTTGCGTGATAGTGTTGCTCTTTAATTTTCATTGGTGGTTTGTAAGTTCTTTCTATCTGACCATCAATGTCAGCTGTAAACAATAATTAACCATTTGATAATTTACTCTTTAATTCTGAATTAAATACATTGCACTTATATAGACTATAAATGTATGTAATCAACTCAGTTACATACACAACACTGAGAAAGAAAACCCTGCAATGTACGAAACGCAAAAACAACGTACCAGCTTTAACGTTTTTTTGTAATAGGAGAAGGATGAAAAACTTTAATGTTCATCCCCACCGCTAATGAAATGTATTACAACTATCGTTGTTTCGTTTTCTGATTTCTGTCGTGACTATTTATTGCTAGGTCGCCAAAATTGGCCCGACCGTTTCTAATTTATGAAATCGCCACACTCGGTATGTGAAAATATACAAAACATTCAATTTTAAGTTTCAACAGCACAATAGTGATATTACTTCCAGTCAGATCGGTTATTGAAAAATATAAGGATGCCTGACTCGAGGTGGCCGATTACGAAATAACCTGATTTATAAAATTTCAAATAAATGAGCAGCTTTTGTTATTGATTTCCCTAAAAATGTGTTTCATGATAAAGTTACTTTTGACACCTCAACATATTTATTTTATAAACAAGTAGGTACATGTGGCCCGCCCAGATAAAAATTATACCACTAATAAAATAACGTTATTCTGGGTAACATATAAACTTAACTGCCCATAGATATAGTTTTTGAAATGATTGCACAAGAAAGTAGAAGTCCAATCAGTGTATACTGTAAATTATATGGCACCGTTTCTACATACATATATTTTACAACACAATTCTCAATTGAAACTATTTACCTTATCGATCGTTTAAACTATTTCTCGTTAAAAATATTAAAAGAAGCGAAACTAGTCCTGATGCAAGACATCGATTTTACTATTGCGTTTTAATTACATGGATTTCTATACGAATTCAACTTAAAAATGTACCGTGTGTCCACGCAAATACTGCGAATCTGTAAATCTAATAAATTTACTATCAAAGTAACCCTCCGCCACCTAGTACTGGGTGTCCCACGGTGACGGTCCATTAGAAGTATCTGGAAAACCAATTAGCTCTTAATTTCAAATTTGAAGGCCATGAAGTTATAGTGGGCCATGATTCTACCGCTTCCGGTTATACCGGAAGTCGACAATAGCTTCGTTATTTTAAAAGGGACACCCTGTATGTTATTGCATTTTTAGATTCTACGTGAAATTCTGAACGTGAACACATTTGATGTAGCATGTCCTATATATATCTTCAACTGTTTTTGAAATATTGACAGGTGAATATTGACATTTTTCAACTTTAACACCCTGTAAAATCTAAACGGTTTGAGATACAGTTTGCACCTCCCTATCTTAACTTATCATAAGCTATCGTTTGACATTAATTTCAGATTTAACCAGAAGATTAAATTTAATTGAAAATTTTTAATTTCTAGAAAACCTGAAATTAGTGTCAAACGATAGCTTATTAAAAATTAAGATAGGAATGTGCAAACCGTTTTGCTTGATCTCAAACCGTTTAAATTTTACAGGGTGTCAAAGTTGAAAAATGTCAATATTCACCTGTCAATATTTCAAAAACAGATAGGTATAGGACATCCTACAAGAAATGTGTTTATAATTTCACATATAATCCAAAAATGCAATAATATATAGGGTGTCACATTTAAAATAACGAAGTTAATGTCGACTTCCGGTATAACAGGAAGTGGTAGAAACTGCAAAATATCAAGTAGATCATGACCCACTTTGACTTCATCTCAAATTTCAAATTAATAGCTTAATTGGTTCTCCAGATAATTCTAATGGACCGTCACCATGGGACACCCTGTATATGTATATACGTATTGCGAACGATACACCATGCACAATACTTACACCGATCGTTTTATATTTCCTGTTCTCGCGGTGACTAAACGTATTACTTGCAATCAATGCTAATCTAAGGTTCATGTTTATTTCCTGCATAAATGAATGTATACTACTATTTGTCATACTCTCTTTTTTCCACTCCTAACCTGGTTCAGTTCCATTCTAAAACACCAAGTGAAAACGAAACCGAATTATGAAATTCGTTGAATATTGACATTATAGTAACAGTAACACAAAAAGAAAGTGAAATTCGGTATCTCATTTACATTCAAAACCTTATTAAATAATGATTGTGGTAATGGAGAATGGGTTCACTTTGGTGTTGGATGAAAGAAAAGTTATTCTTTTATTTAACTTTGTTCTGCCGTATCTGTTACATAAATTAAATAAATAAATGTAATACCCATTGGAAATTGTTGAAAGTGCGATACAGTGATATAAATACCTCAAGTGGCGAATTATAATATTGTTTTTATTTACTTATTAGAATCATTATTATTCCTAGCATTTATTATATACCTAGTAATGTAGCTTTCAAATAAAGTTCCAGTTCTAAAAAAAGTTTCAAATTAGGCGGAAACATTTTTTTTCTATGACTTGATAGTATTTTTATTCATGATTTTGTTTAGTCAATGAAATTAGATTCAGAGATCTACATTTCATTTTACTATTTTCCTTCTTTATGTATTCTTCTACACTCTTAAAGTTTATTTATAAATTAGTGTTTTTCCATATAACAGTGTATTAGAAATATACATACAAGGTATCATAAAGTAAAATATATACAGGCTGTTTCCTAAATAGAGGTCAAAAATCCAGAGGCGTATCTGTGGCCAAAAATAAGGCTTTTTTGTTATATAAACCTGGGGTCTTACGGCAACCATTGTCGAGCTACAGGATACTCAAAATTTTTAAAAAAGTCAGTTTTTAATTTTTAATTTCTAAACCATTTGAAGTAATTTAACCAAATACGGTGTACAGGGTATTCGCGTATATTTTGACCCCTACCTACAGAGGTTATTAAGAAAGTTAGAAAAAAAGTTTAAATACAAAAGTTGTTTGTGTTTTCACGTATTATCTTTTGATTAGGTCGAAATAAAATTACATGTCATAAATTTGAGGAAACCAATTGAACATACTATTTTTAAATGGGACACCCTGTATAATTTTAAACGCTTGGAAAAATAATTTTTCTCTGATTTCAAATATATATATTTTGTTGACATTTGCACTGACAGTTTTCTAAATATTTCATATTTAATGTTTACAATAAATAATTATAAAAAAAATATTAAAAAATGAAAATATTAGAAAATGTGTAAATAACCAAGGAGGTTACATCGAAAATCATTAAATATTTTTTAATACTGTTGGTTTCTAGTGTTAAATATTTTTAGTTCTCTCTTTTTTTTGTATTTTTTTATGGTACCTACTCGCTGTCGAATATTTCGAAAACTGTCAGTGCAAATGTCAACAAAATATATATTTCTGAAACCAGGAAAAAAATGTTTCCCCAAGCGTGTAAAATTAGACAGGGTGTCCTATTTAAAAATATTCTGTTCAATTGGTTTTCCCAAGTTCGCGACATGCAATTTTTTTTCGACCTAGCTAAAAGATAATACGTAAAAACCAAACAACTTTTGTATTTAAATGTTTTTTTCTAACTTTCTTAATTACTCCTGTAGGTAGGGGTCAGTGGGTACGAAACAAAAAATTACCATCTTTAGAAACAATAAGAGGCCATCACCTTATTTAATGACTTATCTTATTTTTATGACTTCAAACGGTTTATATACATATTAAAAATTAAGAACTTTTTTTTATTTTTGACGCCTTGTAGCTTACAATGGCTGACTTAAGACCCCAGGTGTTTTTGGCCACAGTGTTGCTGCTATATAAAATTTAGTTCTTGAATCGTTGAAAATGATCTCAAAGTTCATAGTAGGGAAAGTTAGTATTGCGTATTAAAAGAATAATTAGTGTTAATCACACTATTAATATAACCACGCCTCGTGCGTAAGAATAAGGCAATATCGACTTTCCTCGTATCAAAATATTATAGAAATAAACTTCGATTTGATTAAAAAATTCAAAATAGAACGTGTCCAGAACGTACAATATGCTATCGCCTTGGGACAATCTGTAGTCTAGCTATTGTTGTAAGTTACATGTAGGTATATTAGGTAATTCGTTTGCTATAAGCTTAATGTCAAGTATTTTCCAAGTAAACCATCAAAATTTTGCAACGTTATTAAGTAGGTAAAGGATACTTCTACATTTATTTAAATGGCACAAGCCATGTACGGAATGAAATTATATTTGACATTTTAACTTTAAGTATCCTTTAAAAAACTTAACGCAAAAATTTTAGATGTAACCTGAGTAATGATAACAGCCGTTTCAATATTCTGTGGGAAATACATTTTGAATATTATTTTTAAGAAAAGATTTGAGTTGTTTATTTAATCTAATACAAAATATCCAAACTTAACAGAAATAGTTACACCTGTAGAGCCCACAACTATAGTTTTTAAAGGAAACATTTCAAAGGCAATGGCATAATTTGCATAATTGGCAATGGCATAAAGTATTGGCATAATATATAGTTGGTTAATTTTTAGCATTTTATTGGCCACAAATCACTTTTATTTTTGTTTTAGAATATCGGAAGACTAATGTAATCCCGTGTACCATTTTTTGGTGATTTAATAACGGAAGCTCCACATTAATTTGATCTGCGATAAATTATGTGTTGTTGTTATTATTGATGTTGTTGTTGTTGCTGTTGTTGTTGTTGGAAGGCGGCGCGGTTACCCGCAGCACTCAGGTCTTTCGACCCATTGTACCTGCTGCTAGTCGAGAGCTATTGGAAGAGACCCGTGCTATGCACATAGGCCAGCACCCGTTCTAGGGAAAGCTCTCTAAGCTTTCTTCTAAGGACAGCTCTCTCTGTCCTGGGGCAGGAAAAATGCTGCACCCAGATGTTTGTGTCTCTTGACTATGAGGTAGGCATAGCGACAGAGGATGTGGATAGAGTCCTTGTCGTCGTGTCCGCAAAATCTCCACCTTCTAGTGTCACTAAGGCCGATAGTGTTAAGGTGCTTGTTGAGATGTCCGTGATCTGTCAGCAGTCCTGTGACAATCCTTATACTGTTACGACTTAGCGCAAGTATTGATCGAGTTGCGTTCGACCAAGATCCTTCATTTAAGAGCCTGGCTTGTCGGAGCCCAGTCCCGTTCGACCATTCTTCCTCTGATCTTTCCTTGATCCAGTTTTCAATAGACCTTGTTACATAACTAGGCGGAAGCCCGAGTACTGGTATCGGACCCTGTAAACTGTATTGCCATAAATTATACTTTCACAAAATTTTCCACGTGTAATTCCCATTTTGACACCCCGATTGTTAAAGTCGGTATTACATCCAAAACTTCCTCAGTCTAGAGCGTGATTTGTAGACGCTATATAGTAGACGTTGCAGTTATGTCTAAAGCTACTCATCCGCCATGTTGTAATATCTTGCAAATCTTGGGACCAAATATTTTGAATCTCAATTTTTTTGTTATTTATAGATGTAAATATAAATGTTATAATTTAGTAATTTCAAATAGCTTTCAAATGTTTTCATTTGCCAATATCTCACGAGTACAAATATTTTAAAGCGATCTGCCATACAGCACTACTAACTAAGAACCAAGAAAAACACTATATGAAATTCTACTTCAGTGTCAGTGTGGCGAATCCTCAACTTGTATGTATTCAGCAGCTTTTCACAATTCACAGCTCTGACAGATGAGAATAAGATATTATTTTAATGACACGTGTTGATTAATGACATATGGCGTCTTCGCTAAGCAAGATGTAAAGTCGAATAATATAGACATCAGTAAATGGTGCTGCCAGAAGGCTGTTCTTCGTACAATATTATCAAAAGTGACATGATCGTGTTCTAGCAGTTCCTTCTGGTCTATCTATCCAGAGGCTATTGATTGTGACCTCAAATTCTACATCACTGTTAGACTCTTGTTGAGTATTTGTCCTTTGGAGTAATAGTAAAAGATATAGACATGTACTCCCGTATTATCTTTTTTATTTTGTTACTTTGTACTCATTATCTTATACTATACTGTAATATCCACCAGCATTTTCTATATATAAGGTATTTATTTATTTGAGTCTGTATATAACTTAAAATGTCTGATTATTTTCTGGTTGCGTTACATTGTAGTGTACGTGTAGTGTATTAATTAATAATAAAGGGGTTTTCCTTGATTCCAGATTTGCTAAACATACACTTTTTTATATACAAGGTAATAATTGAAGTAAATAAAAGTAAGTTTTATTTAATTTATATTCATACTTAAATTAAGGTCATGTTAAAAGCATGAGTTTATGAATTTCATTTGACCAAATAATGACAACTTCCTAAATATTTCATATTGGCAATATGTTTTGAAACGTTTTGAATACCACGTTCATCATTCTCCAATAATCGTTTGTAAATGATTAAAACTAAAATTCTAATTAAACCAATTAGATTCATAATTATGTTCTCCTTTAGCTCTTCGATAAAAGAGCAATATATTTAGTGGAATACTTCATGGAATTTTGTATTTCTCATAAGTTTGAATAAAAAATGTATACAGGGTTATTCCCTGTATAAATAACCCTGTTTATCCACTATATATAGAATAACCCTGTATATCCACTCGCTCCTCCATTATAGTGACGATATATTATAACTTTATTCGATAAAATGTAACAGGTACGCAAGACATGATGTGTCCCTGAATTTTAGGAGCCATGTTCCTTTATTAGACATGGCTGTTTTTTGTTATAAAACTTATTCCCTCCGGCCGTTAAGTTTGATGTCAGTAAGCCCTGAAAGTATTCCGTTATGGCATTTTAGTAATGCTATCGAAATCTTTGGGTTTTATAAAAGTCATCATTTACCTCCGTAGACGTTAAATCTAAAATAAAAACTCCGTTTTGGATCTGCATTGGTACGTAGCAAATACTTTTCTACCTATAAGGTGAAAAACGTCTTAACGTGGATCTGCGTCTTTCATTGATCGACCGTTTGAAGTTTACAAACCCACTGGAAGATACATTATATCCCACCTATCAAGTTTTTACCAAAGTAGAGAAGTAAAGCAAATGTTTTATCTGGTGCGGAATGTTTTACAGTTTTTACCTATCGAAGGAAATCTTTACAGGCAGGGTGCATAATGTTATGATGAGCATTATGCAGAGTTATGTGATTTGTTATAGGATTTTTTATAGTTACACATTAGGTTTGCCTGATGAGGCGTTTGACTCTGACTGTCGCAATCGGCAAAATTTTGCTGTAACGCCTGATCGTCCACATCCGCCTCTATAATAGCTATTATAAGGATTATCAGTAACGGTTGGGTGGTCTATTGATGTGGGTGATCTTGAGTTGAAGAAACTCAAGAATTTTTTTTATGTAAATGGGATAAAATCATGATGTGTCTGTACGTTCTTCTGTCAAAATAAGACCACTTTTTATACACAGGTTTTAGACCACTTGGTAGAATATTTGCCTGTTCAAGAAATTGATAGGTGATATACCTATCGAAGAGTATATAGCGAAAAACATATTTTATATAATAATTCTACCAACTAAGAGAACTGGCAGATTTTATTAACAGACGTCACTGACAATTTAGCAGAAAATTTCTACTTTTAGTAGAAAAGTCAGTCAGTTCAAGTGAAAATATGAACCTTGAAAGGGGTTGGAACCTTTGGTGTGAAGATACCACTGACCTAGTTTACCACATATTACCAAAACACTATACTGCACTTGACGCGCGTTTCGCCAACCAAGTTGGCATCATTTGGAGATGATTAAACTAGACCTATGATAACGCTGTATCCTATTTACACCTAAAATGTTGCTACGGTTCAATGAACCGTTCCGTCGTTGTTGTTGATAGTTTGAAGTTTTGAAAAAGCACAGATTTTTGCCTATCGGCTTGTTATGCCTACAATTATTATTTTAAAAATGTTTAGGTACACCTTTTTCTTGGGAATCATTCTTAATATTAGATCTGATATTTAATTGATGACCGATATTCGCAAGAAAATAAATGTGAAATTGTGGTTACAATGGGTCAAGAAGAAAGTTTCATCTAAATAGACAGATTGTCCCAAAAATTTGCTTTAACTGTAAAGTATATTCTGTACGATTAAAAAACTGCTTGTTAAGACTCCTTGGAACATAAAGCACTTACGATCAATTCAACGTCAATTTCCGATCATTTTCTTCCAAAAATTGGTTCCGTTATTTAGCAGTAGCTGCTGAATTTATTAACAAAAACCAGTAAAATTTGGTGTGTTTAGGGATAACAGTTTTCCTTATAGAAAGGCTACAAAACATTTTTTCCAGTCTTCTTCTGACCGAATAAAAATAAAAGTATATAACAAAAGTAAACATCTTTTCTAGACATAACGTTATCTTTTCAAGTAAAAAATACTGCATCCTGTATATTATCAAAAGTAGCATTGAAGTTTAACTCGAGTTTTTAGAGGTTTTATGAACCGATTGTCTTAATTTGCAAAAAACCGTAGGAATACTCAGAATTAATTTTGAATAGTGGGTGGTTAATCTTTATTTTACCCCTTTGTTATTACATTGCTATGACGCACTATTGGTTATGTATTATTAAATAATATATGCACGTTGTTACTGTAAAATATTTTGTGCTGTTCTACTTCTGCTGTAGATGTTGCTTGTTATTTTGTATATATTATAATTTACCAGTTCTCTTTGTTATAGACTGAATTGAATCGAAAATTTCAATGGTACTGACCTCGGCATATGAATTTTCCTAATCCTTAAAATGTAATGGATAAGTATATGAAAGTGCCTTATTAAAATTCGCACTTGACCCGAATGACCACGTCTGCATATACAATTATTGTTGAATGAAATGCAGTAATCGTAAAGTCGGCAATACTTTTCCGAGATTTTTATGCCGATGTTTTACAATTGCCAATTAACATGAATGTCGGAATCTGACATTAAGACTAAGTTCGTATTTTCTATTGATCGTGGGTAGATATTGATTAAAAATAAGATAGTTAAAAGGTTTATTTAATCAAAATAATCTAGTCATAACAAGAGGTATCCAATAACCTTTTGATACATTAGCATAATGTATGTGTCTTACATGAGTCAAAATTTCACATTTTAGTCACGTTGGTGGAAGAAATAGTTTTGATGTAATGTATAAATGTTTCTGTGACAGGTTTCTCTATATCCTTGTCAATTGTTATTTTGTCTTTACGTAATCTTTATTATTATTGTAAAATCCAAATCTGCCTCAGAAATTTTGTAAATTAAAAATCATATAGTGAATGCTCTCTCTGACTTTTCATGATTTTCACGCAATGATAATTATTGTGACAATAGGTTTATCATAATAAGGAAAATAATATTTTGCATAAAAATGTTTTTCTTTTATTGGTTTTATATAAGTAGTTTGACGGGTACGTCTTGTTTTTAGAAAATATGCAAACTTGATTATGTTTTTAAAAAATATTATTCGAATATTCTATTAAACTATATCGTTGTATGGAACTTTTGATTTAAACTAACATATAAAACTGTTGAATTTAGAGACTTTAACAATATTCCAGTTTCATAAAGGAAATACAGAAATAGAATGCTAAATCTTCCGTGAAGTTGTGGGTAAAAAGTTACAGGCTTTTAACACTAAACGTAGCGTTTGTGACGCCCTTTAGGTCCTAGAACAAAACTGATGTTGAATTATAATTTCTCTCCGAAATTATCCCCCGTTTCAAATTTCAGGAGTAAAATCTTAAAACTTATTAAAAAAGCAAATAAAAGATTATATTTTAACTTTGACATGCTGTATCTGTTTACCTGTCAACATTTGACTAAGATGTTAATATTTTGATTCCGAGTATTCTCAGTTTAGTATTATACCATTACTTATGAATCGCCCTGTATTATTCGACGCAAACACAACACTTGAAATTTAAATTATTTAGAATGTCGAATAGACGGTTAATAATATAATTAGCTTATTTAATGCCATAGATATATAAGCTATTAGATAATATTTAATTCTGTGGTTAGATGCATAAACTCTTTTCAGACATGAAGACAACCGAATTAATAGAATTCTCCCATTAAAAAAGTTAATGCAAAAACCTATACCACAGACTTTCGTTTTATAGAAATGCATTTCTTTTCCTACAATGTAACCGGATCCCGGTGCATTTTTTTAAAAGCATTTTTCAGGAATTAGCTAATTAGTATTGATTTTAGAGGATGTACGTAGTATAGAATAAATATTTTATAACCTGGATTAGGTACAGGTGGATTAGGATTAGGATTAGGTGGAAATAACCCGATTAGGTAGGAAAAGTAGGTAGTGTTTTGTGTTTGAAATAGTGATATTGTTTAAAAATAAACAATATCTGTTAACTGTCTTCGTTTCAGTCTTTGTCTTAGCAGCAGGTTTTATATTACAAACTAATCTTAACAAGAAAACAAACTGTCCGTCCTATATGTAGGCCTGTAGATTTAATATTACTCATTTGTGTATAACACAGATTATATACGAGTATATAACAGAGCTTTGAACTCTATTTCAATAAAATCCCTGAAACGAAAAGTCAAATGTCATTTAGTCTTAAAATTCGGCATTAAACGGTAAGCATTAAATTTCTAGCAAATTAATATTAATTTTATTAGCTCTGTGTAGTTATGGCGTAATTATTTCAGTTTTACTGCCATAAAGTGATTAATATTATCCCTCATAACTTTCCCTTTAATAATTATTAGCTAAAATTCCATCAAATATAATTACATATCTGCAAGTTTCGTCAGTTTGAAGCCAACAAATGATATCATTTTCGAACATTTAACAAAACTGTAGAGGAAAATGCATTTCATACTTAACCCACTAACGAAAAATAATAATCTTAAAAGTTTAAATCAGTTCTGATTTTTAATAGTATAATATTAAACAACGAGTATCATAAGGCGTAGTTTTAGTAGAGCACAAGTGCGATAAACGGCGTTATGAAACGCGCTTTTTTTCTATTTTGCACGTTTTATACCTATAAAAGTAAAGAAAGATCTGCAGGAAATTGGATTCCCGTATAGAAATTTTTATACATATTCTATTTCATGTCATTTAATTAGTTTTAACATTACTAATTTTGGCTGTGTAACAGGTTATCATGAGTATTTTTTATGGTGGCCTTAAACAGATAAAGAATGATAGTAAAGGGTGTTTTTTTAGGTTTGATAGAACTTTACATGACAACTACTATCAGACTGAACTGTTAGTCTGACAATGTTTATAAAATTTATTTTCAGTATACTTTGGCAAATCATCATGAATAGATTCACTCTTGAACAACGCTTCCAAATTCCTCAAAATTACTTTGAAAATCATTCGTCGGTTCGCCAAACGCATAGAAGACGTGAATTTTATGGCCCACATGATCGTCCATCTGAGCTATTTATTCGTCGTACTATGGATAGATTTCGTACCACATACTCTCTACATGATTTGAAAACACCAATGCGTCGAAGGAATGTGCGTAATCAAAGGAATATTATCGCTGTAGTTGAAAGTGTGGCTGCAAACAAGGTTTGGTGACAAATTAATTTCACGAAATGGACCTGTTAACTATCCACCCAGGTCCTGTGATATGACGCCCGCAGATTATTTTCTGTGGGGCTATGTCAAGTCATTAGTTTATGCTGATAAACCAGCAACAATTGAAGCCTTAGAAGCCAACATTGTTCGTGTTATTCACGACATACGACCAGAAGTGCTCGAAAAAGTCACCCAAAATTGGATCAAAACAATACGCTATCTTGCGGACTGCCGCGGTGGTCGCATGCCGCAAATAATTTTTAAATGTTTAATGTAATAGGTTGTTTTTTTAAATAATATTACTTTTTTAATCACAAAATATTTTCTTTAATATTTTTTTCAAGTTTAAAGTTCTATCATCCTTAAAAACACACATTTTAGTAGTGAGAAACACACCGTAGTGCACTCTTTGGGTCTTTGCTACTTTGTCTCCACATTCACCGTGGAGTAGTTGTTTTCGGCATCTCCTTCAAATAAATAGGTATAAGAATATCTACTAAAACCGTAAAATTGTAAAAGTATGGTAATAAAAAACGATTGAGAGTGCTGGTGGCACTTATTTTCTTTATCAAATAATATGAAATATATGTCACACACTGAAGAGATATGCAGCACTAAAATGACTATAAATATTAAACTAAATATGGCCATCCTTAATATAGGTAAATATACTCAAATCATCATTAGCCTACCTGTAAATCTCATCTTCATATTTAATTCGATGTATTATATGAACATTTCATTTTCCTGGCTTGCCTATGTGTGCAACAGTCGGAACATCTGTCATTTATGCTCTAAAGAAGACTTTTATAATTCCTATAATAATAAAGCTAACCTTCGCCCCACAAAAGCCGGTTGCCACATTATACAGTTCCATTTTTAGACATGCGTTTCATAATATAAATGTTTTATGTATAGATTTCAATAAGTAATTACAATCGTCATGCACATGAAATGTACCTACCTTTATAGTGCTCTGTGTAATTATTTAATTGCACAGACGCCTTTGGACTACCAAGTCAGTCAACGTTACCATATTGTTTATATACCAATAATTGACCTGTTTAAGAACATGGCAGATGGCCCTACTAGACATAGTCTGTAATGATCTACGAGAATACAGTTGCTCAGATATATATTATCACATCATGACTTGATAAAAATAAAATGTTTCAATTGAATACATCAGTTTTATTCTTATTATACTATAGGGTACAGAGAAAAGGACCCAGTATAGTTTACATATGCTAGTTTTTGGTGGACGGCTGATTTGATAAAACTTTGGCTTAATTTTCTCACTTTCCAGATCAAAAATGGGACAACTTCAATCCTATCGCTCTTTGAGATCCAAAGGGTTTTTAAAAATTACTATAAAGACTAAACTAACGTACTTTGTACTAAACGAGTCACAGGAGAGTGTGATGAGTACGCAATTATACGAATGTATATATAAATACATAGGATTTTGATAAAATGATGTCAAACGTCAAGGAATACGAGAACGGTAGATGAAACAGTAAAAATGCTAATACATTATGCTAAGTAGTGATATAGTAATTATTAAAAAACTGCATAAATATCGGCAAACCAATACACTCCAAGCAAGTATGTATTTAGAGATCTATGTATTTTTTAAATAATGCCAATGGGAAAAATATTTATGTCTCATTATCCACTTCTGAGAAAATATTGAATTATGACATAACAGTATAGCCTGTTTTATTGCCTGTACCTTCAAACGTCAAATATTTACGCCATGTTGTACCATGAACAGAAAGGGAACAACAAAGCACTATGTTTCTGAGGTAGTGTTCACGATACTTAAAAGTATATCGTGGTAGTCCTCCTCATCAATACGCGATTCATTTTAAAATCGAAGCGCCAAAACGGCAGTAACCTATACTAACCTACGTTCCCTGACACTGACGTTTCAAATTGTATTCATCAAAGATTTGTTGTCGAGAACTTTAAACCAGGTAAAAAGCTTGTAAAACTATTTTCAAAAGGGTAAGTAGTGATATAAAATTAAAATATATTTCAATATTTTTCCAGCGTTCAATCTGAAAATGAAACTTAACCTCAAAATATCTCAAATTCTTTATTGGACATACGGCATACATACCTTTATGAAATTAGTGATTCTTGGAGAAAGGTAAAGAGCACACACTCTACTTTGCGTTCTTTAGCTTCTTTATCCGTACTTGTCTCCTGTAACTCTTTAATGCCCAACTTATAGTTTCCACGATAGCTTTAGATTTTCCCGCTTTTGGAAAAGTATGAAACTGATCTCGGGGTTTTTCTTTGTCCAAAAGGACCAATGACGCTCACAACAATAATGATTCATATCTAATTAAAGCAATTAACTAATATAACAACGGATATTTCAGAATTCACAATAGACATACATACGCAAAACTGAACCAGTAACATGCGTTAGTTGTGCGTGTCGCCAGTAGGTAGCGTATTGCTTAGCAAGAATCGCGTATAGAGCAACAGTAAAGTATTTTTTTTTATTTCGGTTATTTAAGGTCGGTCTTATTTCCTTGACTAGCAACGAGCAACCCCCACCTAGAAATTTTGCCGAATCCTCACTTTTATAAAACAGGGTACGGCCCGGATCTTTTCCTTGCCTATCATTTCGTAGACAAGGGATCACCGGCTTTACATCATATCCAAGGGATGATACGCCTTATGCACAAATCTCTGTAAAGTATGTGGAAGTCAATATTTCATAAGATAAATAAACGAACTGTTTTAAAAAATGAGATATAAATTCTTCACGTTTAATACCTAGTTTTTAATAATAATTACGTTATTATGATACATAATACAAGTGAACGTAAGTGCAACGTTGATTGCAGCTCGTGTCTATAAAAATGTTATGATTTATCTTACTAATCATCCATTGCAAATCGTTTATGTTGGTAGAGCTTCGTACAGCTCTATATAACGATATTTAGCGTATCCTTAAAACAAAATTATACTTGAAGTGCTATTTTTTAAATCAGAAATGTGCTAGAAAATTAAATACAGAAATTAAAGTAGGAAAAACCTGTTTTTATTTGTAAAAGTGAAACTAAAGCTTCGACCAGCTTTACTGATTTTTAAACTGCTTACAGAAGATGCATATCTATTTTAAGGAACAGAGCATTAAAACAAATATAATTATTCTTCATTGGTAGTTTATGAAGCGATTCTTATACCATGTATATATTTATGTGTGCACGTTAACAAAATATGTATACCCATGTGTCACGAAACAGGATTAGTGTAGTATTTAAATTTTTTTATTTTTACGGTTTATCGCATATTTCACTATTTTCATTTGTTTGACTTCATTTTGTCAACACCTTTATTTTAACATTCAACAGATGGCTGTCTGTATAGCTTAACTTTTCCTTATGACATTTATTTCCTCTAGTTTGAGGAATAACTATGCATTTTTGGTGAATCAGAAATAACAAATGACATATTGGCGGTGTTGCCAGTGTGATAAAACAAAATTTATGGCATCCTATCGCTTATAATTGATGAACACATTGACGGGAAAACCACTTTTGAAAAAAGATATATCCCATAGATATAGAATAAAAAATATCTCCCATATGGTGCGGGTATTTTTTGGCGAACACTGTATATACCTACCTAGTAGCTAGGGAGGGTGCTGCCTCTGAATTTGTCGGACCAGAACCGGTGCTTGGCATATCCTCGAGTACTGCCAAAGCAACGCTCTTGACCCGGGCTGAGGAGCAAATCCTCCAGTACTGGCAGGAACTACCACGATTAGTTCATTCGAAGGCGTTTATAATAAACCCTTCAAAAACAAGAACTAAAAAACTTCTAGAGTTAAGCAGGTTTCACCTACGAACTCTAATTGGCCTATATACGGGCCACTGCCGTTTAAAATATCATATGTGCAAATTCGGCCTAGCAGAAGATGCTGAGTGCCGCCTATGCTTAGAAGATGATGAAACGGCAGAACACATATTGTGCACCTGCCCCGCTGGAGAAAGGATCAGATACTCATTATTTGGCAAAGGACAACTTCTGCCAGAGGATCTGAACAAATTCTCACCCAATAAGGTGATCAGCTACATTAAGAAGCTGGACCTGTTGGGTGAAATATAAGTAGGTGTGAGCCACAATAGACCTAAGGCCATTCTGGCCACCCACAAAACTGATTATCAGCTCATTTATTTAACAAACATTGGAATTCATTGTAACCATACTACAACCGAACTAACAAAAAGAGTAGCCAGTCAACCATGTGAAGAATTT
Organism: Pogonocherus hispidulus; assembly: GCA_963924545.1. NCBI lineage: Eukaryota > Metazoa > Arthropoda > Insecta > Coleoptera > Cerambycidae > Pogonocherus > Pogonocherus hispidulus. The sequence goes on along the minus strand of OZ004698.1, from coordinate 39,932,005 downwards.
CTTCCTATTTATTATTGTTTAGTGATGCCATTTGGGCGTTCTACGTTATTAACTTTGACTAATGCTCTGCTTGTCGATCAATTTCTATGTTTTTATTAGTGGGTATGCACCTCATACCTGCCAGTGAGATATTTGGGCCTCGAAAAATATTTAACCCTTTGATATTGTGGCTTCTTCGGTGCGTTTCCCATGAAATTCTATAGCAAAACCGGTTTTGAAACGATTTAAATCGTTAGGATGAGCCCTTAGGTGTATTGTAAATGATTATTTCTATAAAGAACGAGCAGAGACTTTTAATGTAAAGGCAAATACCTAACGGAAAACTTGCAGAAGTACTTACAAGCGTTGGCAAAAAAGTAATTGGGCTAAAAGAAATTTGAATATGTAGTCGTCAAGTCCTATACCTAGCAACACTGAAATAGTAGCTGAAAATTGAAAATCGCCTCAGCTAATGTTGGTACGCGTGCGTGTACATCAGTTTTATACCTTAATATTACCCAGTATTATTTTTTTAGTATGACGAGATTTCCTTCATTTAGAGATTTCCCTCTAGTTTCCTTGGAACATTGTCATACAATTTTAATTTTGGACTTCTCGTATCTCAATGATACATTTAACATTTAGGAAGGATGTATTAACATTTAGTTATGAATTATAAGTACTTATGAACTATAAACGAGTTGACTTACAACTTATTTTTATAAAAAAATAAATAAGAAGTTCACATTCACTTCGGGGGATTAGTATTATTTTATAGTTACCTACTAAAATAAAACTTTTGTTATATTTTAAACACTGGATTACCTTATCTTATTGGTATTTCGGAAATATTATTTTTTAAAGAAAAATTTGTTTTAGTGTGTCTTGAGGTAAATTTGTTGGCTTTTCCTAGTACGTATAAATTTTGAAATTATCTCAATATCACACCGATAATTGTGGCGACAAATTTAAAATTTAATTGAATGTCTTGTCTATCCTTGGTTACTTCACGAAAACCATCCCTGTTTGGAAGACCAATTGGAGTACCCAGCCATTCAATTTTTGTATGTATAACAAAAACGACTCGTATTGGTAAAAGGTTACATTGGTAACTTGGTAAATTGGTAAAAATCAACTTTATTTTCTGTTCCAACTGCTCTTCAACAGTCTGAGACTACAAAACACTCTATAGTTATTTGTAAATCTTTCTTAAATTATTGAACCTTGAAAAATTCTATAAAATTGGTAAATAATACAATTCAGATTTAGATCTCTATACGACCTATAATGTTCATGTAATTTTTAACAAATGTGTAAAATATCACAATATAAGTAGAATCTGATTTTCAATCCTTTCAAGGAAAATTATGTTTCTACATATTGAAGGCTATGTCTATGGCTATGAATGCCGAAAATTATCTGTATACATATCTGTGGTTGTTAGTTACATTTGAATATTTTAATTATTGCTGTAACTGGCAATTGCTCCATTCGTCTTTACATTAGCAATTTATTTAGTACTCATATTCTTTGATGAGTGAGGACATTAAATCATTGATTATAAATTTTGTTCGGAAAAAATCTTATTAAAAATTAATATTTTCTGACATTCCACTTATTGGTTTCTGTAATTTATTTATATAAAAAATATATTTAATGTAGGTGCGTGTGCAAATAGAAAAATTAAATTAGTAATTTATAGGCCAAGGTGCTACGAAGGTTGAATGTCGTGTGTATTTCATAATTTCCATATATTGTGAAAATCAAATTCAGAGTTAGCACAAAAATGTCGTTAAGGTTAACAGATGTAAATAGGAGAAATACCTTGCGCGGTATATTGTTTTTGGCTATGATTTATCAAGATACATACGTGCTTAAATTATACCGAGTGTTTCTTAATTGTACCGGGTGACGAACTAAGAATGGACGCCGGCTGTAACTCAGAAACTACTTATCGTATAACTTTGGGAAAAAATACTAATAAGTAAATCGGACAAGAGAAATCGCTGGAAATTAGTTTCAAATTCGTAGGATGACCGTTAGGGGCCGCAATTGCTCTGACCAATCAGAAAATGGGATTTTTCTCAAAAATATGCCAAGTTAAGAAGTATTTTAAATAGTGGCATTATAATACTTGTAAAATTTGCAATATTTTTTCTGTAACACACTGTGCTCTATCTTTGAAAATAAAGTGGTGGGGGAAGGTTAAACTTTATTTTATTCAAATAAGGATAACTCCGGTTTGGGTTAACAGAATTAAACAAACTAGGGCTCGTTTGAAAGAGCTTTTCTTACTGGATAATATGCAATATATACTGTTCCTAAATTTGTTTTACCGTGGTAGCTAAAGGGCGCTGTTTAACATCGTAACAGTTATTGCGCGTTTTCATAAAAAATTTAAATGGGAGGCTATGTCTCTTTTTACTTAGTTAAATAGAACACAAAATTTCCAAAAAATCAGCTCAAACCGCAACTTTCTATCTTCTCTCTAACGGGAGATATCAAGAGAACATATTTGTGTATTAAGTATATGTACTTGCAACCTAATTTTGAGAAACCTATTTTAAGCACTGTAGATATCATAAAGGTACGAAGAGCTCCAATTGTCTGTGGGCCTGAGGAAAGGACACCCTATAAAGTTTATTCAATCTAAAAAAATTGTCTGCACACGAAGTTTCAAGTTTATACCTTGTTTGTTTCACAATGTACAGAAGATAAATTTGAAAAATGGTTAATTTTAACACCGTGCGTATTTTATAATATAAGAAGCAGATGTTTAAACTTAAAAAAAAAGACTAGAAAGATTCATTTATAAGTTTAATGTAGTATCAAGGCAAATTTTTAAAATAAGCTCTAAAAACCGATATGATTTGGCCAATTTTAATATAACACATGGTTCTTTTGGCACAAACTGTAAACATTTTCCTTGGCACATAGTAATAATTGTAATATAATAATTATTTAATCACTTTTCTAATTTATTTGGACACATCATATTTTCTGCGTGTTCCGGGGAAAGAATTTGATGAACAAATTTGTATATTTGTAATAAATGTATCTATATGTTTTGGCCTGATTATCATGATACAAAGTAAATGAATGCAATGTTGTTACTGGGAATTTGAGAAACTTTTTACACTAATTATCTTTGCAATGCAGGTTTTAATAACTCCGTCGAGCTAGGACTATAACTTTTTTCTGATGATAATAGTATTAACGTTTTCTAAAAATTAAAAAATTATTGAATTTTATGCTTCAATTAATCGTTAGGTATACATTTTCTGAAGTAATTTTTTGGAAGCATTGCCACAGATACTAAAGCAAGGAAATTATAAAAGTAATTGTTACTTAATTACTAAACGTTTGCTTACTTATAGCCGATAATATTAGAAAGCTTGTATATATACATTATATAGAATTTTCCATATTTTGGTATTTTCGAAATCTTGAAAAGAGAAATTTTGTATAATATTAATATTTATGTCAGCTTAAGAAAGTATATTTTAAGCCAAGAATATATTGCGTTGCTTGTTCTTTAGCTGTTTTTTCTTTGTAATTATTACTTCAACAAATTACGATATTACTGTAATTAATTATTTGGTCAAGAAATTATGATGCAGTTGCATTCTATTTTTATGGTTTCGCTTAAAACGATTTTTTGTATATTTTTTCTCTATCTGGGTACTTTGATGATAATGACTACAATAGCAAGGTTCTGTAAATACCAAATATACAGGTTAAGTCAAAATTGCGTAGTTAATATAATATCTAGGGAACTATTAAATATGTTTAGTGGACAGAGGCTTAATTTATAAAATTAGCAATAAGACGTGTGTGTCCATTTGTGATACGACATCTTTTATCGAGACCAACCACCAGGCACTGACCGGCTTCGCGCTTATTATGCGCTCTCCAGAGTGCCATACTTAGTGGAATCGATTAACGATGTTCCGACATGATTGCCTAATGGGCATCGTGAATGTTAATAGTGGTTAAAAACACACCGTAGTGCCCTCTTTATGTCTTTGCTACTATGTTTCTGGCAATTATTGTCAAATTGACAGAAAGATAACGAGCGGTTTTTTCCAGGCGCCACTATAGCAGTGACGCCACTATAGCAGTATAGAAATGCCGAAAACAACTACTTCATGGGCGAAGTGCCCGACTGGCATTGCATTACTCCGGCATTGTTGGTCTCGATGGTCTCTGGCGACTCCTATGGATATCCCGGAGTAATGTAATGCCAATCGGGGCACATTGGCCATGGAGTAGTTGTTTTCTACATCTCCTTCAACTAAATAAGTAGTATTGTCTTCCTCAAAGACAATGGGCGCATTCAGGGAGCAGCAGCGCTTCAGCGCTTTATTCAAATAGCTGCAGCGCTGTATTAAAGCGCTGCAGCGCTTTATTAAAGCGGTAAAGCATATGTTTTTCCCGTTGGATCGCTGAATAGTTCCATCAAGCGATAAAATTAATATAGTTTAGGTTTACGTCTATGGGTTTACGCACAAAATATCTATGGATAATATTAATTATTATTAATATTAATTACAAAATATGAATTACTGAAAATTATGTCACTTTAAGGTTGCGTTTAAAATGTCGATTCAGCGAACGTGAAGCGGTAAAGCGCTGAAGCGCTGGAGAGCTATGTTTCCCTGAATGCACCCAATAATTGAAGTCACTGCTATGACCTGTCTGTCAATTTGACAATAATAATTGTCAGACGTATAGTAGAGCAAAGACCAACAGAGAGCATACGGTATGTTTCTCACCACCACTAACTTTAATTTACTTTTACATTTCATATATTCGGTATGTGCATCATGCCCAACAAAATAATTACAATTTATAAAATAAGTAGAGATCTACGTCATTTAATAAATAATGACCAACTCCTGAAAAAAAAGTTTTATGTTCCCCTCTGAGAAAGAAACAAATAGATAGGTATATAATATTATATACTGACTATTATTCAAACCAAATATACCGGTAATATTTGGCTTGAATAAAATCCACTTATCTACGTTAAGGGTTTTATCACTACTATATAGGTACTTTTCTCTCGAATTGATTTTAATACTATCAAGAATACGCAGCCATACCACAAATTTAATCTCATTTTGTTTACAAGCAGTAAAACATTATCAGACAAGATACGCTGCTAATAAAGTCAATTATGTATGACCCTGGATCATAACGTTGGACCTGAAACTCTTAAATTAAGTCGATGACCTTTTTATTGAAAGCGTATCATATGGTCATGTCATTATTAATTTCAAATTACAGAGGTATATTATCTATCAATTTTTATATTCAGGTTTATATTTTCTTTAAGAATTTATATATAAACCTTTTATCGGATGTGACGCTATAAAATTATTACTAGCCCTGGATTCTCTTTCCAATTTTGTTATAAGGTGTTGGTGCAGTATACAGGGTATGTCTGAGATATAGCTACATATATATTTTCATCACGTCAACTGAATTAGATTCAACCAATCGAATTCGAGACCTAAGAATCCATGTATACTAACGTATTCGTAATAGAACAGCTGCTATCCAAAAAATTTAAAAATCTGCAGGATATTCAATTTAAAAAACAGTCGATGACGTCACACGTTTAACAAAAACTATGCTAACTGCTGATTCGCAATGGTAATGGTAAATTTTTTAGATTAACCGGACCACATGTTACATTAATTTTCCAAAAGCTACCTACAAAAAACTAATAAAGCATTATCAAAGTTGACTTGAATGTAGTCTGTCAAGCTACTACAACACTAAATTGACGGATGGAAGTATTTTTTCACAGAATAAATAATTATTGTGATAGATAGTTCATGTATTCCACAGATTGGTTGATCCTGTATAGGTGCGTAGACCTTGTTATTCTAAAATATATCGCACAACTGTAATTAGACATTTACGAAGTAATATATGGTTACAAAGAATTTAGGTCATATTTATCAAGCAAATAAAATGAGCAAGTGTAAGTAGGTACAATTGCTTAACTAATTGAGGCTAGAATAATTATTTCTGTTTTAATTGTTCTTGTTTTTCCAACAAAGCGTTTAAAAAAGTTGCGCGAAATATAAGTTTTTGAAATACCACTGATTATAATATAACGACCTCAATAAAAGTTTGTCGCTGTTTAGTAAAAATACTAAGTAAATGGAAAAGGTTTTGTGGAGATAATTTCCATTTTCTGATACCTTTTTATCGAGTTTAAAACAGAAATAATTGCATGTTTCGAGTTTTCAGTGAAATTTGTTTGCAATCTTGATGTAAGTATAGTTGTAAGTCCACAATCAAGTTAAAAATGATAGTACCATCTTTTCTCATCAATCTAATTAGAAATATCAACCTGAGACTCTGATAATTATGTAAAAAAGGGGCGTTAGGCTGCATTAGCAGGAACCACTGAAAGTGGTAAACTTTAACCACAATTAAGAAGACAGCTAAACACACCCTTGTTCATCTCCCACATTAAGTTAGGTTCAAAAGTGAGTGGGCCGAAAACCAGACCCTCCATTGTGACCATATGGTCTATTGTGGCTCATGCCTACTTATATTTCATCCAACAGGTCCAGTCTCTTAATGAAGCTGATCACCTTGTTGGGTGAGAACTTATTCAGATCCTCTAGCAGAAGTTGTATTTTCCCAAATATTGAGTATCTGATACTTACCCCAGCGAGACAGGTACATAAGTGTCCATATGTGTTCTGCCGTATCATCATCTTCTAAGCACCATCGTCTGCTAGTCCGAATTTGTACAGATGATATTTTAAGCAGCAGTGCCCAGTATATAGGCCAATTAAAGTTCGTATGTGCAACCTATTTAACTCTAAAAGTTTTTTAGTTCTTATTTTTGAAGGGTTTATTATAAACCCCTTCGAATGAACTAATCTTTGTTGTTCTTGCCAGTACTGGAGGATTTGGCCCTCAGCACAGGTCAAGAGAGTTGCTTTGTCAGTACTCGAGGATATGCCAAGCACCAGTTCTGCACCCTCCCTGGCTAAAGAGTCGGCTGCTTGATTCCCTTCATCGCCGGAAGCCAGACCAGAGTTACTCTATTTTATGCCCGAATAAGCGAGCACCTGCTGACAGCTCCTTACCGTTTTTTGGGTTACAACGGTAGGAACCAAGAGCTTTAAGAGTTGCTTGGCTGTCTGAGAAGATTTTTATCGATTTAGGCATAGATATACCTGACCTAGATTTAAGCATAGATATATCAGGCATAGATATACCTAACCTGATTACATTAAAGTATACCTAGTTACGTAGCTACCAAGACTTGAAGATATTTTTACCGTTGGGTTGCAACTATACACTCCAGTTCCAACACCCATGGTGTTTTGGAGCCATCTGTAAACCAACCACTATCTGCCCTCAATAGGTCAGTTTTACTTCGATCCTATTCATCTCTTCCTGGGAAGAGAATATTAAAAGGCAATTCATGGTTGGTCGTTGCAGACATAACATGTGATATCATCTTTTCATGTTTTGTGACTTTTCATGCCATCCATATTATGTTCTATAATGTCAAACTGCGGCATGTTAATAGCTGCCTGCTTTAGTATGCATGTTGCCCATCTGGCCTCTCTCCAAATATAGATATATGAAGAGGAGTTAGGTCCCTCACGTTAACACCTTCTCAGCATAGTTGGTTGCGAACCCATTTCTCCAAGCAAACCTATATACCTATGCACCTATACTGTCGATTTGTATATACCTATACAAATCGACATGTAATGCCGGGTAATTGTCGGGTCTGCTTAGAATTGAATCTGCTACCTCAGGATCTAAAGAACAAAATTCTACATCGTGAACTAGAAGCTTTTTTTATCTATTATTTTTATAGTAGAATAAACTATTTACTTGGAGAGACAAATCTTCTAAATGTATGCCGTAACATTATGCATTTAATCATTTCTCTCAGATCTTACCTGCTGAAATCGTTGAAATTTCTAGTTCGAAATAAATATTGTGTGTTTTTTATTTGTATAGTTCAGTTCTGATTTACATATCAATCAACTTTCGACTTATTAATGAACCTCGAGTTTTAATTATTTTAATTTTATTCCAGACAACCATAGAGATGCACCGATAATCTTCGAAATGTCGATACGAAAATTTGTTTTAAATTAAAATGTTGTCTGTCGTTAAATTAAATAGTATTTCCTAGTGTATATTAGAATGAGATAGACAACAGAAGAAAGCTTATGGTCCCGTTTTCTACTTTCCTTTCCAACATATATCCACCCACGACCATTATGTCCCCATCGGTCGAATTGCTTTTCAAATTTATATTAAGAGAAAGCCTCATGGTGTTGTAAGTTGGGTCCCTAACCGGAAAGACCATTTGTAGAGTCCAGCTTGAATGTTGAGATCTGCATATTTTTCGATTAAAAATTTCATTGACCTAAATCCGTTCCTCTGGTTTATAAATAATAAAAAATATTCTACTCACAATATGTTAACAGAGAAGAAGAAAAATAAATAGTATCTACTTTACCTGTCGTTTAAGTGTTATCTATTAAATCAAATGGTAAATTTCCATCTACTTTCTTTTTATACATCATTTCACCTCTGACATTCTATAAGTAACTCAAAAGTAATAGTACTGTATTTATAGAAAAATTATTCAATGTCATTTCGTTTATTAATTAAAAATGTGTTATCCTATTGCTAGTAAAGCGGTAGCTAATTAAAAAGTATTAAAAGTCTAGCAATATATGCCTGACTTTTATAATAGTAAAAGTCTTGTGGTAAACCGTAGAAATACAAAAAACTTAAACATCCGGAGAAAATAAAAAGTTATACTCCTTTTATAAACAAGTGTGTCGTTCCACTTTATATACAGGGTGATTCAGCTAACCCGTTCATTAAAAGTTTAAAGACTTGTTTAAGTCTAGTGTAAGTTTAAAGTAAATTTTTTTGAAAATTTGGATACGAGTATTTTCGAGAAAATTCTATTCATCTGAAGTATTTCCGTTTTTTGGGCACCTAACTATAGCCCAAAATTTGTTACCATAACTTTCCTTGTCAATCGATGAGAAGCATTTCAATAATGTACAACCAAATAATTTTTTTTTAAATTTAAATATCTAAAAAACTATTAATATGGCATAGATTGTGCCACATTAAAAAACGTAGATTTTAGAGTATAAATGTAGGTGTAAATGCCACTATCTCTAGGATATAATCTAGGATATAAACACATGCAAGTGGTAAGATTTTCTTGTCCTTAAACTTGACATTTCAGTATTTCCATACAAAATAAACAGTACGTACGCCCATCTAAGAAATAGAGGTAGAAGTAGTAGTTTAACATGGTAAGATTAAAATCCTGCGGTAAAGTTTACTGAAGCACAAAAATATTGATGTAAGAGGGAATACTTATTATTCTTGAAGTCTGAGTCTGAGGGAGTGTAAGTTTTGTAACTTTCCTCTGGGTTATAGGAGCAGTAATGTAAATAATATTTGTATTCACAAAAGTTTTCATGCCTATTTGATACCCCTAAACTTCATTCCAGCACAATAGAATATTTTTATTATACAATTGTACAATTCGTAAAGCATTCTTGATATTGCATCCTTAACACAAAGGAATACATTAACAGGAATAGTTTTCATATATATTTTATTATGATTGGTACTGTCCAAAGTTTTGAATTCGTATCCATCCTTGTATAAGGAAGAGGATTCAAAGAGTACGCGGTTGTTTTTTGTACTTTGTGATATTTTCTGCCTACAAAAAGATTTACTATATTATTGGCCTGTCTATAATTAATATCGTTCAGGGTGTACTCTGAACTAATACTGAGAACATACCAGGCATTTTTTTAATCATTTGTACCCACCATTTATATACCTATTGATGCACCACGATTTAGTAAGTAAATCCACATATCAAACAAACGAAACAGTAAAGTTGGAAAATTGTTTCTACCACCCCAGATATTTCCATTCTTGTTGTTTTTTATATTTATAATTATTATACAGGTTGATTCAAATTCGGGTCTACGCCTGGGGATCGCGGAAATGGTAAGAGATACGAAGTCGGTTAAATGAGGGCAGTTTTGCAATAATGACTAAAAAATAGCATTGCTAACTTGATTGGTTTATGTAATATTTTAAAAAAACTGAAATTTTGAAAATTTGTTTTTTATTTGGACTTTATTCCAGTAGATATTGAAAAAAGAACAACACTTCTTCACAGCAACTTTTCGTGCTCTCTCGAACGACATAATCATAATTTTTATAAAACGTTTTGTCTTTCCAAGGCCATCATCAGTTTTTACCCGAATTTGAATCAGCCTACATATTGTAACACAATTTTTTGGATATTTTCCACATAGCATAGACATTCTGAATATGAATTTTCTACATACATTGCTTTTCAAAATCAACTAAGGATGTCAGTACCAATATTATAAATAAATTCACTTACATCTGAAATATTTCAGAGGTTTTCTCATGAGAAACTAGCTTCTTAGTTTCAAAAATATTTAAAGTTTGTAGTTACTCCTGTTGTTGCTAGTTACTAGTTTGTGACTAGTGTACTAGTCTAGTTTTTACTCTTTGAGTACCTATTTTCTATACAGTTCTACTAACAAGCATGGTAAATATGAAACAAAAATAAAAAACGGGTTTTTTTTAGCATAGCTTTAGTAATAAATAACTGATCCTTTCTTTTTCACCTTGTAAATTGTAGTTATTTTAATTTTCGTATACAATTCATGAAAATTCTAGCAATAGAAACATACAACATTTGAAAGGAGATAATTGAAGCAAACATATTTGTTTGCTACGTGTTTTTAGAAAACTTTGATTGATGAAAAGGTCTAACATCATTTGGAATTTTGTAGAAATATAATTTATTTATTTTTTTTATTTATTTATTTCCATTACTTGTCTTACAGGACTAAACCCAATTACAAGACAAGGTTACCTACCACAGAAAAAATATTACTACTAATACATTACCACAGAATAATATTTAACAAAAAATCAATACAGATATTATATGTAAGGGGGCGTCGTATCTTTTCACTATTTACTCAGTAGTCTCAGTACACCGAGCTATGAACCGCAGCAGAGCCAAATACGTCCCTGGCCTGACCTAAGTATTAAAACTGCCTTCCCAAGTTTACCCTAAGAATACTAATGGCCTGGGCGCAAACTTTAGGTCGGTGTTACCTAAGGACTCCGGCCCCTGAGGCATGTGAGGGGATTCTATCTGGCTGTTATATCGCGCGGCTTGGCTGGCGAGCCAGAAGGGTCTCAGACGGAGTTGCCGTGTCTCTAGCTATGTTATTGTACCATTTAGTTGAGAACTTCTAGATTTAAAATAATATTATAATAATGATTTATTTATCCATACACGAGTTACAGAACAAAGTGTACAGTAGAAACTAATGAAAACACCAATAAGTAAAGAAACATAAATATAAAAACAAATATTCTGCTACTTAAACTTTTAACTACAAGAGCAGGCAGGCATATTCACAGTACTTAATGTCATAAATACATACGTATAAATATAACAAATATAAATAAAGCAGATGTTCCAAACTTGTACAGGGTGTCCCACGGTGACCACCCATTAAAATATTTCAGAGACTACTTCGATTTGAATTTTGAAAATTTGGAATATCCGGTTGTCAAAGTTGCAAAATGTCTATATGCACCTGTCAATATTTCAAAAACAGTTGAATATGGGTAGAGGACATCCTACACGAAATGTGTTTAGGATTTTAGATAGAATTCAGAAATTAAATAATGTTTCATTTCAAATAACGAAGGTGAAGTCAATTACCAGTATAACCGTAAATGCTACGTGGGCGCCAGTATTTTATTTGAGGAGGACATGCCTGAAAACCCGATATTCCAAATACTCAAACTTCAAATCGAAGTAGTCTCTGAAATATTCTAATGGGTGGTCACCGTGGGACACCCTGTATCGACCAATTCATAAGATTGTATGGTAAATAGTCTATATATGGCAACATCTAGACCGTTCACTTTGATCGAATACATACACTGAGCTAAAAGGTCCCAGAACTATCGGTTATTTTCGTTATTATACGTTTTAAGAGAAATGCAAATACGCGTCAAAAAGTAAATTTATTTGGGTATGTTATGATTTTCATTATAATTAGAATCACTGTTCAACCGGAAGTTCTACTGACGTTTTATATTATCTAAAAGGCCCTGTATATGTTTACAGACTTAAATAGAGTGTTATTTTGTGAACATATAAATATTTATTTACCTTGTGATGTGTATAAGAATTAGGTTACCGTTGTCTTACTTATGGCTAGGCAATACAATCATCTAGCACATTACTCTTCTTCTTTTTAGGAAATATCCAGTATTTTTTAGATACAACTCATTATGCAGTCCTTGTTATCAGTGTGTTCTTATGAAACCCCTATAGGAAAAGATGGTGAATAAGTTTTATATTGATATTGCCAAGGCTATTCTTGATTTTATTTAGTTACTTCTGGTATCACTAGTACTGCTTGTCATTTAAGTACTTCTTAAGAAAGTAGCAGATAAAGTCAGCGCCACGAGAGAAGGCGTACGTGATGTGTTCCGCCTCGAGTTAATATCGGCGAGTCACAGAAGGTCGGGCGCCTGTGTAGAACTTTCACGAACGATTAATCGTGGTCAAATTTAAAGCTACCACCGGGAGTAAATACATTGACTTGGACCGCCAGATACGGTTCGCTCCGTTGAAAATGTGGACTATGTTACAAACCGAAGATATGACTTCTCTTCTGGCGCGGACTTTATATCAAAGGGATGGTGATAAATAAGTTTTATATCGAAGTACCTCCTTTACGTAGAACATCCCTAATAGATAGAATATTTGCAGCAGTGGATTATAGTACAGTAAATATTTTTACAGTTTCCTACATCATATTGTAAGGTTATGGACGGACTTTCTTTTCCATCCTATAAAAAATATTGAAATAAAATATACACTATTTTTGTACCCCTTAACAATTTTTGGACGGCACCTTTGTGCCATTAATACAAAAGATCAGTATGCCATCCTACCTCAGTGGTTTAAGGCCACCATCCCAGGTCAAAGCCATTTCTTTTATTATCCGTAAATAAAAATCTATTATTATCCTATTGCCAGCATAGTTATCTCTTGTGTGAACCAAAACATTTACTTACAAAAAATTAGTAATGTCAATTAATTAATAATGTATTGCATTGATACCATATTGAAATTAGCTTCCTCCACTCTTATGAAGTTGAATGTTTCTCTCAGAATGTATAGAATAATGTAGTAAATGTCATACTGTATGTCCATGTGGTAAATACAAAAATTGTAGATAGCATCCATGTCTTTCCCAGCTTTGGTGTGCTTTCCTATTTAGAGTACATTCAAATACAATAATTCTATGAGAGTGTTCTACACGAACCTTAAATCAAGTGGCATGTACTAAAGACAGTCAAATATCAGAGCAGAAAAAACAACCATTAACTTAGGTACAAACAGCAATTGGTAGCCTTTCATGCTCGTCAGAATTCACTGGAATTCTGAAGTTCTGCAAGCGAATAATAAATTCTCCTTATCTACTACATAAACTCTTTATTATTTGTCAGGTATCCGTCTCACAGAAACTTTCGGATTGATCGTGAAGGTATTTGAAGACTTCGTGATTCAGTGCGTGATTGCCTAGTAGAGAAGTTATAATTAGTCCAAAGTAATAGTTAAATTTAGTAAATGTATTCAAATTACCAACTAGTAAATGTATCGAAGGCTTATCAAAAATTAGCATTACATTTCTAGGGGCTTTAGCAATAAATGTATACCCTTACTAATATATACAGGGTCTTTCAACGAAAACTTGACCCCCCCCCCATAATTATAAAACCGAAATAAAAAATTGAATTCGCCGAAACCCGTCGATTTCTGTTCTTGGGGGTGGGTACATTTTTGACAGCCATACCAACTCGATAGGTTCATCCCTCTAACGCCTAGCAACCCCAACTTTAAAGTTTCAATTGGAGCTATCCTGCTTCTAACACATCATTTTAAAGCCCTTTCCATTGCGATATCCAGTTCCACACTGGACCATCGTTTTTGGGAGGTTGAGATTTAACAGAGTTATTGACTAAAAACGAAAAGTTGACAAACCGACATTCGCCTACTAATTTCTACAGAAATTAGTACGCGATTTTAGCTCACCAATAATAAACTTTTTATCTACCTACTACACAACCACATTACTTTTTTTGATGCGTATTGTAAAGACCATTGTCCTATGTATGCTATTTTCCAGGCTTACATCCATTTTTTAGACAAATTCAAACCTTATCTTCTTAAATAACAAAAAAGTCACTGCTGCTTTTTGCTTGTGACCAGTAAATCGTTAGTTTCAGTCTGTTATTGAAAGTGTAAACGAGTTTTCGAAATAGTTTATTCTATCGCAGAAAGAGAAGAAATTATTGCAATTTTTAATGCTGTCATACAAAAAAATCAGAGAACAACTAATGGATCAGTTTGTTGCAACGGGTTCGCTTCTAAACAAGAAACGCGATGTAAATCATACAGTTCCCAGTTCCCAAATGAAGCAGTTGCAGTGGCAGTTTTGGGTTACTTGCAGATGGACAATAATCAGTCGATGAAAGCGGTGTCTCAGGGTTCTGGGTTATCCAGTTCAAGTGTTCATATCCATTTATTTCATATTATTTATTATTTCAAGTTTCATACATTTAACATGAAGATGATTTTGATAGTCGTACACAATTTTGCGAATATTTTAGTGACCGACTTCTACTGAACCCAAATCTTCTCTACAATACAAGTTTTTCAGACGAGTGTGCATTTATGTTGAATGGCGAAGTGAATAGACACAATTGTCGCTATTGGAGTGATACTAATCCTCATTTAATCAGGAAATTCATTCATTCAACTCATTTTTCGTTTTTAGACAATAACTCAACCAGCCAAATCTCATCCGATTCCCAAAAACGATGCATCAGTGTATCCGCAATGGAAAGGACTTTAAAGTGATGTGTTAGAAGTAGGGTAGTTCCATTTGAAATTTTAAAGTTGTGGTTGCTAGAGGTTAGGGGATGAACATATCAAGTTGGCTTGACTGACAAAAATGTGGAAGATTTTTGTCAGTCCCCCCCCCCAAAAAAAAAAAAGTGGAATCAACAGGGCTTGGCGAATTCTTATTTTTTTTTTTTTTTCGGTTTTATAAATATTGTTAGTTGTACATAAATATGATATTACTAGTCTAGAAGATGACACATATTATATACAGGGTATTCTTGAAATGGGTAAGTGGTGATAATGGCTTAACTTAAAACCACTACCTACATGTAATATAATCATTCATGTGTTTTACCGTTTTCAAAGTTTTTCATTTTATTTCCTCATTTTTTTCAGAAAGCGGGCAGCCAACATTTTAATCAGGTTAGTAAAGCAAATTATTTTAGAAGATATGCTAGGGTAAAATATTTATACTATTGTAGCTACAAACTAGATATTTAATTACTTCACGATTTTTATTTAAAAAATGAAATAAGAAAACGAAATACAACTGCATGGTTAAATTTTTCATTAGGGGTAAAGAGTAAAGTGAATTATTTTAGAAGATAGAATAGTTGTTGAAATATTTATTATGTTCTAGCTATAAACTGTATGTTTAATTTTTGTATTCACTTTTATTAGAAAATAAAATGCAGTTAAAAGTTTTTATATATTTATAATATATTTAAAAAGTCATTACCAAAATTTCGAATGCATCTTATTTTTAAGTTTTCATTTATGTTCCGTTAGGTTTGTTTTTTTTATTTTAGTTTTTTAATTATTCAGAAGATAAACCCCAAAAACTTTAAGACATCTAAATTTGAACACCTGTACAAGATTTATTGGAAAAAAGGGCACTGTTAGTTGGTGTTTATTTATTGACCAATTATCTCACAATAAGTTAATTAAAAGAGATAGATAATGTGAAAACAATGGGCAAACGACGTTGCAGAAGGAAAAATTCTACGTCTTTATTTTGGTAGCCGTGAAATTGCATCAATTGCGATGAAGTCGAGATTATTTCATACGTTTCTGCAGATACATCATACTGTGAGGTCAGTTAATTCTTCAGTCATGATTCTCGAGACCGTGAACGAAACCTCGAAATAATCTGCCACATAGCAAGGCCGTACGCCGAAGGCTACTTCTACATACAATTATCGTATTTTTTACTACTGTTTCAGCGTCAAGACGAAAAAATTTTCACGTTTAGCCTTCAAGGTCGGAAATCACTAATAAGAATTACGTCTTTTCAAAATTTTAGTGTAATTTACCTAGTTATTTGTTTTTTAATTCATTCATTAACATATGTGGTATTAATTTTTGTACCAAATAACCAAACCTCCATGGAACAAGAAACTGTTTAAAGTAATACTATTTGATGAGAATTATTTAAGTAGTCATTTGTCGAGACGTACCTACTGAAAATAATTCACTTAAATTGTGTTGCTACAGGATTCCTAAATGAACTTATAATAAGTTAAAAACCATTGACATTAAAAACTTTCCGAAAATGAGAAAGTTGCCATGATAAAGACGGAAAATATGTGGAATTTTGATTTTGCGCCAATATTAACTTGTCAACACTAATCTCTAACTAACAAATGTCAGCCACAGCCATAATAAACATTCTGAAATCAGAAGATTCTGGATTATGTTGCTTTCCGAATATGTGGTTAATTTTGGATTATTTAATTTCAATTTAAATAAATAAAAATTTTAATTTCTTCCGCGTTTATAAAGTTTTAAAAAAATAATGGTTTAATAATTAAAAATTATATTGCCGTGTATAAGTAGATTGGAAGATGGTGAGACTCTATATTTTGATCCTGGAGACCAACCATTTATCAGTAATTTATACTATTCCAGTCGATGTTTCACGCCATCATTGACTATTGCTATTATTTTTGTATCATTAATGCTGTTATTGCACATTGCATGATTAAATTAATGAAATAATTAATTTGATGACCAAACTGTCATTAAGTGTTAGTGAATGTAATCATATCACATTTAGTTGGCTAGTAAATAATTTTCAACATACGTATAATAATAATGACCGCGTATACCCTTGAAGAGGTGAAGCATGTTAAAGAACTGGGAGTCAAAAACATTCAAAAAGGCTCTCTAATAGTTTTAGATAATGCTATAGTTCGCTGCCACCTTGAGTTTGAATGTATTGTTTGGAACCCCCAGTATGAAAAATGTATTACTCATATAGAAAAGATTCAAAGAACTTTATTTATGCATCACCTTTCTTGCAGATACATACTTCTTCAAAGTTACGATGTTAAATTGAATCGCTTTGAATTATTAAAATTAAATTCGAGGCGATATGTTGTATACATAATATTTTTGCATAAATTATTGAATAATAGGATTTACTGACGAATAATTCTTGTGTTGAAAAATTGTATTTTAATATAAGATGTTATACGATTTATTCTCCCACTCTATTTCAAATAAGTTATCGTACTAATTCAGCTAGTTATTCCCCAGCCTGTCTAATTAAAAAAATGTATAACCTTAATTTTAATCACATTGATATTTTGTTCCCTGCCACTTAGCATAATAAAGCGCTTAGCTTCATTAGCC
The DNA here is from genome assembly GCA_963924545.1 of Pogonocherus hispidulus. Taxonomy (NCBI): domain Eukaryota; kingdom Metazoa; phylum Arthropoda; class Insecta; order Coleoptera; family Cerambycidae; genus Pogonocherus; species Pogonocherus hispidulus. The sequence continues at coordinate 39,914,364 of OZ004698.1, read as the reverse complement.
TTCAGATAATAATTTTATTAATAGAGCGTGATTGTTCGGGTATATTCGTACGTTTTGTTATTTAATTTGTTTCCATCAATTTAATCACGATTGAAATTTTATGTTGGAAAATTAGATTATTTTTAGTTTAATTTTTAGTTTTAGTTATTCTTGTATATTTTTTACTATCCTTCGTGTTTTGTGTAGACGCACTGTTGTTATTATTTTTGTATTGGCCTCTCATTACCGAATGAAAATACCAAATAAATAAATAAATAATGATGTGCAAGCTCCATACAAAAGTTCATCTTAGTTTTTATACAGAGTGAGTTTTATGTATGGAACGCCTCAATTATCTCGGAAACGGCTTGCCCGATTTTTATGAATTTTGGTTTATAAGGGTTTTGTAATATGGCCGATATTATTGTGGCATTTACATTGTTGTCAGATCTTTCGTTTTTCAAAAATATACTGAAATTTGTTATTTCAATTGGATCACCCTATATATTTTTTTGTTTTTGAAATCTCTAAGAAATTTAGAATATTTTTCATGTAATGTTCCCTATACCTAATTGCCATAATTTCGGAGTTACAGCTACATTTGCAATATCTCCGCCGAAGTTAAAATATTACATCAGGGCGGCTATGTCTGCGACAAAAACAATTTTGACGTTTTAATAAACTATTATTGTTGGTGTTTATTGAAAGTTACAATGGACCGTTTATCTGAGAAAGAACGAATTGAGATTTTAATGATATTAGGATATGGTGATGTGCGTAGAAGTCAACAGGAAACGTGTAATATCTTTAATAATTTATATCCTAATAGAAATCCCATAGGATCTTTTGAAAACATAAAGTAAGGACGGTTACAGCTGATGCTCAAAATGTTGTCCGTTTACTTCCATACAAGAAGCCATGCGATGTTTAAAACTTTGCAGTACATTTTGTAACATTCCTGACTGCTCAATTCTTCTTATCTCTGTGGTAATCCTATCTTTTAATTCCTGAATATTGGCAGGTTTGGTTTTATAAACAATATTTTTTAAGTGACCCCACAGGAAATAGTCTAAAGGATTCATGTCGGGTGATCGCGGGGGCCATTCGATAAAACCACGCCTTCCAATCCATCTTCTGGGAAACACATCGTTTAAATATTGCCTCACGTCACGCGCATAGTGAGGTGGAGCTTCATCTTGTTGCACCCAAATATTGTTATTTGGGACATTGTTATTGTCTGAAAGTTTCAAATAATAAAATTTCTAAATTAACAGGCAATTGAGAAGACTTACTTAGATTTGGAAATAACCAAGCCAACTCAGGTATAATATTATTCTGTAATAAATTTAAATACGCCGGACCATTTAAGTTTCCTTCAATGAAAAAAGGACCAATTATTTTGTCGCCTATTATTCCAGCCCATACATTAATCTTTTGTGAAAATTGGGTGTGGGATTCTCTCATCCAACGAGGATTGTTACGTGACCAGTATCTGCAATTATGCCGATTTACGTTTCCATCAATACAAAAAGTGGCCTCATCGGAAAACATAACATTATTTAAAAAATTTGGATTATTTTGATTGTAACATTTTTCCATCATTGTGTCGGCAAACTCTTCACGTCTATCGAAATCATCATCTGACAACTCTTGAACCAATCTTACTTTGTAAGGATGGCATGTAAAATTTTCATTATGGATGTTTGAGAAATATCAACTTCCCTGGATATTTGTCTAGTACTCAAGTATGGATCTTCTTCTAAACACAAACATCTAAAGATTTGTCTTCAGTTGTTGCAGTTTTTATACGCCCTGATTTCGGTAAATCTTTTATTTATTTATTGGCTCCAGTTTGGTTAAACTTTTTTAACAACTTACTCACAGTAGATCTTGTTATGGGATTTCTATTAGGATATAAATTATTAAAGATATTACACGTTTCCTGTTGACTTCTACGCACATCACCATATCCTAATATCATTAAAATCTCAATTCGTTCTTTCTCAGATAAACGGTCCATTGTAACTTTCAATAAACACCAACAATAATAGTTTATTAAAACATCAAAATTGTTTTTGTCGCAGACATAGCCGCCCTGATGTAATATTTTAACTTCGGCGGAGATATTGCAAATGTAGCTGTAACTCCGAAATTATGGCAATTAGGTATAGGGAACATTACATGAAAAATATTCTAAATTTCTTAGAGATTTGAAAAACAAAAAAATATATAGGGTGATCCATTTGAAATAACAAATTTCAGTATATTTCCGGAAAAACTAAAGATCTGACAACAATGTAAATGCCACAATAATATCGGCCATATTACAAAACCCTTATAAACCAAAATTCATAAAAATCGGGCAAGCCGTTTCCGAGATAATTGAGGCGTTCCATACATAAAACTCACTCTGCATGTATATTTGTACATCACTTTTTATGAAAGAGATGGTAAGGATATGCCCATTTTGATTTAATACTAAAATGTTAAGCTTGAAGAGGGTTGGAACCTTTGGTGTGAAGATAACACTGACATAGTTTTTTACATAACACCAAAATACTATACTGCACTCGACGCGCGTTTCGCCAACCAAGTTGGCATCATCTGGAGATGATTAGAACTGAGAATTGCGCGTCGAGTGCAGTATAGTGTTTTGGTGTTATGTGGAAAACTACGTCATTGTTAAAATGTTAAGGATTAATGGCAGTGGAGCGTAAAATCTTTTCGTAAATAGTATTTACTTTACAGTAAACAGTGTATTTTGCTGCGTTTTTTAAATTGTACACTCAGATGTATACAGCAATAATGATTTTAAATACGGCAAACAGATACAAGTAAAACTTCAGCCATCACCATCCTAGGTGGCATTAGCATATGTAATGTATATGTATGTATTTGTGTATATCTTCAAGGTATAATAAGTTAGCTTCACTCTGAGACCTGTACGGCACTGAATAGATCTAATAGATCGAAACAGCTGTCTGTCGTTTGGTGTTAAGAATGAATGACACTCATGTAGTGATGGTACATCTCTTCTATTTATTTAAAATATAGCAGCATTTTACCTATAAATACCAAGAATACCATGTATTTAGTCTTGATGGAAAGGAAATTAAGTAGGACCAATTCAGGTGGGTTGTTTTTTGGTAATCAGGGTAATTCCAATATTTCCTGGATTTTTCCTTTTTCCGTTTTTTTTTTCGTTTTTTTTTTCGTTTTTTTTTTCGTATTTATATTTTAAAGTGTACCGTCTTAATAATAATAAAGAAACAGATGTTGAGGATATCAAATATAAATTTTGATTCTTAACGATCTTTCTTTCTCCGAAATTATATAATGTTACTAAAATGTCACTTGCTTTATAGAATGAGAAAACTGGTTTGTTATATTTTTTTGTGTAATAGAACAACTCAATTTAGTTATTCAAAATATTCCTGCACCGTACAAAATATCATACCAGTAGTCAGGCTAATTCATTTCTTACGCCAAAATTAAACAATTACAGGTAATACATCTATTCAGAAGTCTAATATACCTAATATATACAACTACAAAAAAAATGTCAGCTTCATATTTTAATAAAAATGCAGGCTATTTAAAATTTATCGCGACACTTTTTCTTGGTAGTTCCTATATAAAGAAATATGCAAACAGTTAAATAAGCCAATAAATAATATTAAAAATATACTATTGAAAGTTGTAGTTGCACATCCATCCATCAAAATTGTTATGAATGTTTCGCATTTCGAAATTTAAGAAACTGCGGATACTTTACTTTTATTTTTTCCATTTATAACAATTTCTACAATGGTTGACATCTTCGTTTGTGACGACAACTAAACAAATTTATGATGAGAATATAGATGAGTAACTACTTTCGACGGTTCAACGGCTAGTTGTAAATAGAAAGGGAACAAAACCTTTAATAAATTTGGGTTTACCTCGTAGTCCTGCCTCATTTATTATCTTTTTCATAAATTGGGTGTGCTATCCGGATACCCCTAATAGAAAAATGTATTTCACTATCACAAGTAAACGTATTTCGATTACCTCACATTGCAATGTCCCAATTTTTAAACGTCATATGTTTCTGCGTCCATATGGCGGTATCGATCCGAGTCTGGTGACGAACATTCGTCCTCCTTATCCCTATTAACGCGGGCAGGTCCGGTTCTGGATCGGAAACGGAGGGTTGGTGAAGCATTAGTTGCCTTCGGGTCGCTGTACTGCGACCATACACTACAACTTGGTACCGACACACGGTCCCTTTTCAAACCCCATGCTTTGCGTGACTGGCAACCGCACCGTTGAGTCGAGCCCTAGCCGAAAATTCCAAAGCCCGTGTTCACTTCTAACGGAGTGGCCATAGTGAACGTTTTCTGTTTCTCTGTTGATGACGTTGAATACCTCTTTAAGTTACCGGGGACGAATTTTCGAAAAGTTGTGCAATTTACTGTGATAGTTTTTTGGTAGGAATTTCGGAAAGTCAGTTTTATATTGAGTAAGTGAGCTATGGAAGTGGTTTTGTGGAAACGATGTGGCCTAAATGGATTCTAAGCAAAACCACCAATGAACAGTTGTTTTCCATATTGCAAGTTATTTTCTTTAATAGAAGACTGAGGAAGAGTTCCTACTTTTGGAAATTGTGGAATAAAATGAAAATTTGTCCGTACGCAGACTCGTAAGTTATATTTTGGATTAATTACATAATAAATATATAATATTCTACTAACGTACAGTAGCGGATACAAACTGAACAGAAATTTTCAAATTCCCTGGCATTCAACGTTTACGCGACACTAAAACGTCGAGTAAGGAAATAATTAGGGACAGAATATCGTGTTGTTCGTAAATATATACGTAGAAATGTAATATTTTTATCTCAAGGTACTAATAAATCCCAAAAATAATATATATTCCAAAATTTTATATCAAATTAAACAAACGATTGAACAAAATGCTGCTAAATTAACGGTGTATGCAAAAACAAATTGAAAATATATCAATTCCTGACAAATATACACTTTAATCTCATTGCTAAATTTTCGCCCTATACATATATTAAGGTAGTTTAATTTGGTTAAACTATTTTAATCTTAGATATTGAAAATTAGGAATATTCAAGTGTGAAAATTGTCTTTCACCTAAATATAATTTGCGATAGGGGGAAGGTACTTGTTAAAAAAGTTTTATCTTTAATAATATTATGCTGTATAAAATTGAATAAAATGTATTTGCTACAATCAATAATAATTCCAATCGCTAATGATAATAAAGCTTTTTCACATACTGAGCAAATGCGTAGGTATCGTCATTATCTCTTTAATTGAACTAGCAAATTACCATGGAGTATGTTAAATATAACCCACAGTTTTCGTTGATAAATAATAAATACCATATGTGATTGCGAGGCGTGTGGTATGACGTGTCAGTGGCCTCTCCAGTAAATGCTATTTTTACACATCTAAAGTTACACCATAGCCACAGAGAAAAAGTACTCTGCTATTTTGTAAGTTCCACGTATTGCTTGTATGTGCTCGTATTGTGTTTAACCATTAGGAAGAATGTGTTAAAACATTGTTTATATTTAAAAATATCCTTAGCAGAGAGATTTCACGTGATAAATCAGATTTTAAGTGGGGTATCTGTTCTGGGCACTCCCTTTTGTACTGTCTGTATAAACAATAAAACATAATTTTAAGCCTGGGAAGACATTCATCGCAGTTAACAATAATTAAATGTTGTGTAATATCATGTATGATTAATTTTACTGACTATTATTAGAGAGTTATGAATGTAAGTTGCTGCAATCCATTATACAATTTTAAAATATAGCCGGACTATATTTTTATTGGGTTTTTGATCTAGACCAAATTATTTGATTTAAATTGCAGGTATATCATATTCATAAATAATATCAATATTGTTCACACAAGTCAATGTTTGCGGAAAATTCTAAAATTTGTTTGACACATTGAGTTTCATTTTATTATTTCGTTTTTCAAAGCTTAGAATATGGTCATATACTTTGATATCCGTGGTACGATTGTCATAAATCTAATATAAAGCCTATTCAACTATTTACCCAGCAACAGCAATGAAATGAAACACTCTGTATTAACTAAAGGTTTCAAATATATTGTCAAAGGAGAGATATATGTATGTGTAATATAATAATAGGTAGGTATAATAGATTTTTCATATTTCCCTTAATTCTTCTGCCTTGAGTACTATAATTATTATAAAATTTCAAAATTCCAACGGTATTTTTTTGGGTTTATTCGGTTCATGAAGTCAGTTAGGCATTCAAACCCTCCATAGATATTTAATTTAATTGAATTATCTCTAACTATCGAAAATAAAAGATAATGTAGGCATTACTGTTATTATTCGGTAATTTTTCTCAGTGTAGGTACCGAACATTTTATTTTTATTCTACGTATAGGACAATTATTCTGGTTACCGCCGTTTTTACTTAACTAAACTATTTTTGATAAACAAGTATTCAAGGAAAATGATGAATAATAATTTCCAACATTTACCTGAGATTCTGTACCTTGTGAGAACATCTGGTTTGTCATGCTATTATCTCACCAGTATTTCTTCAGAAGTCTCTTTGGAAATCATTGTATCATAACGATTTCAACAACTGTATTTAACGTTGACTTTTCGCTGACCTTTAAATAAGTCGACCTGAATTGAACTTTTTCAAAGCACAGTCTAGAATTCAATTACGACAAATGAGTAAACGGTTTTTCTTGTGCAGCACGCATGCATATTATTTGGAACCAGTCTATTATGTTAAATAATATGAGTAATATTAGGGTGCATCACCCAAAAAAAGCGCTTACTTTGTGTGAACGCAACAGCTGTTTTTTTTCTCTGTGAATTTTAAATTAAGCGTAAATATCATGGGGAAGCAGAGAATGTTGACTGCTGGATGGAATATAGAGACCAATTATTTATTTTAGGTTGCCTTTAATTGTAAATGAAATGTTACAGTGTATTACACTTGCTTATGTCCTCTTTCTGTTGCAAAATTTGAGTAATATCAATTGAGTAATTAATAATACAAAAAACACTTCGAACTCTATTTCGTTTCCTTGATACAGAGTTAGTTTTTAATTATGTATTACCGTGTTGCATATGTTTATATATGTAAAATGTTTAGGTTTTAGCTTCTGTTACTGAAGAGTCCTTGCTAGGCGAAGGTCAAATTAGGCTGGTCATGTTTGTCCTAGAAGAATAGATCCCATGTCCCATTGTATGTTCCAAACATACTCGTAGTACAGTATCTCTATCATTGTAAAGCGGGATTTACACTGTATGACTTTTGATGTGCATCCAAAGTGAATTATCCAGAGTGAAATCATCCGGAGTGATCATCCTTGTTTACATATTTTCATCCAGTTTTGTGGTTTCACCTCTGTCACTATTCACTGTTCCTAAGAATTTCGTCATTTCGTGTTTGGTGCAACAACTTGTGGTACCGCAGGCGGCAGGATATTTCGTTCCAGAAAAAATAAAAGTCTTATACGCGATGGCATTGACTTAATTTCAAGTGGACTGATAAATGAATTGAACTCAATTATATCAACAACTGGCCCTGCTAAAAGACGTTGGTGGGTGAAACCGTGGGTTTCAAGGAGAGAAAATCTAGGAGCTTCGTCCACACTGTTAAGAGAGTGGGCAGAAGAAAATCCTGAGGAGTACAGAAATCATTTAAGAATGAACGAGAAACAATTCGCATATCTTCTCGAAAAAGTTACTCCGTTAATCCAAAAAAAAGATACTTGGTTCCGAGAAGCTTTGAGCTCTAAAATAAAACTACAAATGGCGCTACGATATGCGCTTGAGCGCGCTGTACAGAACTCCAAGAAGTACATTCTCACTATTTTTTCCCGAGGTTATCGAGGCTGTATACAACTCGGCGAGCGGCGAAAATGAACTCATCGTATTTACATTTTTCACTGAGTCTTTACTTTGGATGATTCATCGGTTCAGGGCACATCTCTTTCATCAAAAATAGGTAGAGGGTCGATTTGTTTCATCGTTCATTTTTAATGTACACTTTGGATGCAACACAAATGAAAGGCAATCTACACTTATCACTTTGGATGATTCCTCCAAGATGAACATCCAAAGTGATAAATGTAAATGAGCCTTAACTTGCAAATGAAAGTGAAAAAATGGTACCTTCATTTAGTTTCATTGTTTAACATCTAAAACAGTAACTTCATTTGAAATAATATCAACCAAACATACTTTTCAAATAGATAACCTGAATCCCGCATGTTAATTACATTTAGGGCCGGTCTTTCCACCTCCTTTTAAGTTCCTGATAACTATTTGGCAGATCAGAATGTGACATTTCAGTATTTAAGTTTTCACTGTCTAATCTACCAAATAGTTATCAGGAACTTAAAACGACGTGGAAAGACCGGTACTAAAGCTCTTTGATTTAGTTTCCTTATAACATATATTCGAGCTTATCTTATATAACCTTATAACATGTGTTGATCAGTTTGTATCACAATTAGGTAAAACACGCGTGAAATTGCCCTGAAGATGTGTAGGCATAGACGAAACGAAAATTGAAGAAATTGGTTTTCTGTTTCCGGTGCAATCCAACTAGATGCAAGTAAATTTTAATACATTTCATCTTAATTTTCAAGATAAACTGATTTGATTTGAAGGCTATCGGTCTGTAAATTCAACTTTCTTTATAATGCAAATTCTGATAAGATGTAAGTACACAATAAGATATACTACCGATTACATAAATTATCACCCTATGTCAAGCGAGTTTTAAAAGTTGCATTTACTTTTGATTCAGAATCAATAAGATTTGTAGACTATTCAGTAATTCTTCTTGGCTACAAAACGTATATCTGATGAAACTGCTGCCTGGGGTACATTTTACGTGCCAGCTGGGTCTGTCTTTGTGTAGGTATCTCATACAAAATGTATACCTGCAAGTCCCATTTATATTTAGAAAATTTGTAAAGGAAAAACTAAAATCCATACACACCTATCGACAGCTCTTATTCGTAGAGTAGGTGTTTGAGTGGAAAAATATTTTTATAGAAATTCACAACACCTGATGTTTTTGTATCGCCTATATATAAGATAAATGTCAAGGTTTTGGAAAGAAAAAAGCAGTTTAATTTGATGGACCGTATCGCTATTAAAAGTAATTGATCAGTCTGTTAATTAAAGTTGTTCAATGGTTCAACCACATGTGAGAAACATAACATATAATTACATTTTTATTATATTAATTTACTACTTGTTAATATATATTTTACACGGGCAAATAAAAATAGGCGCGTAGGCCAAAGTTTTTGCTGGAATATTTGGTAAGATTTTGAAAAATGAAATTGAACTTTTGGACATAAAATACTCAAAACCTATGAAAAGATAGACCCACTGTGAAACTCTTTATCCTAACGGAAAGGAGAATAAAAAGGAACATCACACTACGCTCTTATATTTCTTTAATTTTGGTGTTTTGGTTTTGCTACACTAAAATATTTAGAAAAGTGTACCTGTGCACCAAAAGGAACAGTTAAAAGGTGTTCTCTTTGAAACTAGTTGTACGCTTAACCAAAAATAATGAAAATATAGACCTACTGTGAAACTCTTTAACCTAACAGAAATGATAATAAAAACGAACATCATTACCCTTATTTTTCTTTAATTTGGTTATTTTGCTTTTGCTACACTAAAATATTTAGAAAAGTGTACCACTGCACCAAAAGAAACAGTTTAAAGCTGTACTCTTTGAAACTAGGTGTACTTAACCAAAAATAGAAATCCTAAATTTGAAGGCGTAGATAAATATTATAAACACTTTTTTGTTGACGTTTTGGAAATTTGGAGAAATTTCCTGGATATTCTTATTTAGAAGATATTTCTAGAGCGTCTACTATAAGAATTACCTACTTTTTTCAATAAGCCTTTTTATGTTTGGCCCTTCTTTCCTAACTATTTTATAGGATCCTACCCCATAAAGTAGTTATTAGTATTCTAGGCCATATGCGGAAGTACCTATGTTTTTTAATACTAGAGGGGCCTAACCAAAAATATAAATTCTTACATTGAAAAAGCAGATAATCATTATTATACATAAACACGAAACACAACACTTTAACTAAACACGATTCGGATCAAACTGCTGTGGGCTCTGTTTAATGTTTAATGATAATTAATGTAAATAAACAAACATTTTCACATTGAAAAAGGTATCTGGATGCTTTTTGTAAAGCAAAAATTTTGTTTTTCTTTTCAGTTAGGCAGATTAGATTTAAAAAAGTAATAGCTGACTGTTTTGTGGTGTAAAGGTTCATTTTCCCATATTTTTAAGGTTTCACAAGTGTTTTTAAATATCCAATCAAATGAAAATGTCTAGATAATGTTACAAATAAAGACTTACAGACAATATACTACATCACTGCCACTATAGGGACTCTCCTTGCAGGTGTTTAGGTTGGGATAGAAGGAAATTAGTCTTTGGTCCATTAGCTGCAGTCCGTTTTTGTTACGTTATCCCAAAATAATACCTGAAAAAATTATTTAAACATATAGGTATCTGAAATGGCAAGATTAGTTTTTTAATTTTTGATAAAATGAAAAATTGTCTTGACTTTTATGGTTTTTTCTTTTTTTTTGTCTTCAACTGTACAATACAGTACAGATGCACTGTAACAATAACGTAACAATATGTTAATATTCTATTGATGTGATAAGGAGGTATTCTTCCTTTATTCCCAATACCACTATACCGGGTGTTCCACATAAAGCTCCTCAACCTCGTATCTCGGCAATGGAAAGATATATTTTGATTTTGAAAAAACAGATGATAGAGCTATGGCTTCGTCACGGAGTTCAACTTGATTTTTTTTCAGAGCAAATTGGAGATGGCGCTGAAGTCGAAAGAAATTTTTCGTTGGCAGGAACTTTGCAACAAGGTTTATCCTATACTTTGTTCAATTCTAAACAATTTTTGTCAAATGACTATTTTTCAAAAACTTAATAGTTTCAGAGATATCGGGCTCTTCATTTGGTGAGGCCCAAAGTCAAGCGTATTTTAGAGTTTCGAATTATTACCTTATACAATGAAACAATAATTATCCAAGTCAATTTAATAGCTCTTTTTAAGGTATAGTGGAATAATATGTATTTCTGTAAAATATGGCAAGAGTTTTTTAAATGCCTATATTAAATACCTAAATAATGATGAATTATGATACAAAATGAATTAGGTATACCATAGGTAAATCTTAGGTATTTAAAAACCTCTGGCCATATTTTACAGAAATACATATTATTTCACTATTCCTTAAAAAGAGCTATTAAATTGACTTGGATAATTATTGTTTCATCGTATAAGGTAATAATTCGAAATTCTAAAATACGCTTGAGTTTGGGTCTCAACAAATGAAGACCCCAATATCTCTGAAACTATTAACTTTTGAAAACTAGTTATTTGACAAAAAATGTTTAGAATTGAACAAAGTATCGGATAAACCTCGTTACAAAGTTCCTGCCAACGAAAAATTTCTTTCGACTTCAGTGCCATCTCCAATTTCCTCTGAAAAAAATCAAGTTGAACTCCGTGACGAAGCCATAGATGAACTCTTATCATCTATTTTTTTCAAAATCAAAATATATCTTTCCGTTGCCGAGATATGAGGCTGAGGACTTTTATGTGGAACACCCGGTATATCGCTTATAAATTTGACAAATTCTTCTAAAAGTTACTGAAGTACTAATAATAATAATAATAATAAATAATATAATCATAGATAGGTATTGTACTCAACATCTGATGATTATAGATTTATGAATTTCTAGTCAAAATTCTGTAAGGGCCAGCCAGGCAAGCAGATACAGTTTAATTGTGTGAACGTACAACAGACTGCGTGATCGGTTTCGTTAAACAAGCACACCATTACGGATAAATCCTTGATTCCCAGACTTTGATACTGAATTCTTTTCCGTACCTACTGCCTTCTACCTGAGCCAGAAGTGAAATTGAACAAAGAATAACCTTGTGTATGTGTGTGTGTGTGTGTGGCAGTTGGCACCTCTATCATCTTCTTCTTCCAAGGTCACCTGAACCTTAAAATTTCATACGTACGGGGCTCCACGCTTTATAAACTTCAGACGTAACGTTCCCTGAGTAAATGAGCGCCTTGTACCAGTGGCGGCGTTAAGAAGGGACATTGTCTGCAGTACAGGGTGATTCACTATATTTTGACCCCCTGTTAACTTTTTTGTTTACAGAATTATAAAAAAATGAGGAATGTAAAAGTTATGAAGTGCACGATTTTTATGAAGTTTTAGAAAATGATAGTAGAAAAACAAATGAAGTCCAAACAAGATGGCCGCGGATGTTAACTTTGTTAAATTAAATGGAACAGCCTGTATATTTTTGCATATTCGGATAGAACGTTGTCTCACGAATACAGTAATATCGATATTGATGGGTCTATCTTTTATAATAACGGAATATGACCAAAAAAATGCGCCATAAGAGCGATGTGTTGAAGAAAGAATGTGCCTAGCAACGAATCGATATTCTCTTTCTAGCACATCGCTCTTATGGTGCATTTTTTTGGTCGCATCTCCTTTATTATTAAAGATAGACCCATGAATATATGAGAATGTTCTATCCAAATGTGCAAAAATATACAGGGTGTTCCATTTAAATTAACAAAGTTAATATCCGCGGCCATTTTGGTTAGACTACATTTGTTTTTCTACTATCATTTTCGAAAACTTCATAAAAAATCGTGCAACTTTTATATTTCACATTTCTTTATAATTCTGTAAACAAAAAAGTTTACAGACAGCGGAGTCAAAATATAGTGAATCACCCTGTACACCCGGCTGACTGACTGGTTTAGACAACAGCAATTGTTCAATGCTTGATTTCTGTAGTTTCTAAATCTTTAAATTTTGAATGTATGAAGGTATTTCAAACAAATGAAATTTGACTTATACTACTTAGTAGTAACGTGTTTTAAAAATATTAATAGGGTTAATATTACACACGTGCTTTTGGGTTTTGAAATTAGTATTTAACAAAGGCTTCAAAAAGTATTTTTATTTATGAAATATCAAGAATATACGGAAGCGTAGAGAGGCCACATAAAATTTTATTTTTTCCTGTAATGCAATTTCGACTTATAAGTCTTATTATGACTGGTAACACGAAATTTCGACTTGTAAACCAAAATTTCGAGTTGTAACTCGAAATTTCGACTTGTAAGTCAAAATTCCGACTTGTAACTCGAAATTTTAACTTACAAGTGGAAATTACGACTTAAAAGTTGTAATTTCGTGTTTCAAGGCGAAATTACGACTTGTATCTCAAAATTTAGACTTTACTTGCGAGGTAACAAGGAAAAAAGTTATATTTGCGAAGTATACTTATGTTGTATAGTGTTTGCTGCTTGCGAGTCATTTGTACAATATGGAACCTAATAATGGAACTCGCGCTGCGAGTGGTAATTGCGAGTTAAAAGTCGAAATTCTTAAGTAGTAATTTCGACTTGTAAGTCGGAATTTCGAGTTACAAGTCGAAATTTTGACTTACAAGTCGAAATTTCGTGTTACCAGGTTAAAGTCGATTTTTCGACTTTCAAGTCGTAATTTCGAGTTACAAGTCGAAATTTCCTGTTACAAGTCGAAATTGCATTGCAGGAAAAAATTAAATTTTATGTGGCCCCTCTACGCTTCCTTAAGAATACGATTTTACAATTTTATAAAATTTTAAAATAATAAAATTCGTCAAATTTGCAGTCACACACTTTGAGAGAATTCTAAGGAAAGTTAAATATTTCCCGCATTATAGTGTGATGGCACTATCAGATTTTTAGCTTTAGTAGATAATGCACCTGTATTATAGTTTACTTCAATAGTATAATGGTTTATATTTTAGTTAAGTACATAATATAGTTACAATGATTATATTGAATGCTCCATTGAATATATTATTTCTTAATTAACTATTGTTACAATTGTTCTTTTATTAATAGTCCTAAAGAAGAAAGTTTTTTTTCTAAATATTAAGGTTTAGTAGAGTTCAACGGTGGAATAATATGAAAAAGCAGCGGTAGCCGTAGTTGTTAAAGATGTATTATTATTAAATACTTACGAAACGCTTAGTATTTTATTTTGAATTATTTTCGAACATGACGTTAACTTTTAAATATATGATTATGGTAGGTGATATTAAAGATATGGTACCATTAAAGGTATGGTACAGTACAATTGGTATTGTACTGTGGGGTGCAGTAGCTAATAAAAAAAATAAAATTAATGATTTTTAAAAAGGCTGGGTAATTTCCGACCACTATATACCTAGTTACGCCACTGCAGCCCTTAATCTTTGGTTTTTGTTAGGTTAGCAGTTACATCGGATGGCATTTCCGTTGCGTCCGGAAACGATACGAATGTACCGTAAAATAATGGGCATTGTTGTTTTATACATGGTTTATACGAACCAATCGTACCGTAAAATACCATGCTGATTAATAATTTCGTTTACAATCAACTGTCAACTTATTACTTGAACATGACCATGAAGTTAATGCATGTTTTTTTAGTGCAAAATTTTTAACTATACTTTAGAACCTCCTCTAGAAGCATAAATTCAAGTTAAGTACACAAAATTACTATTTTTTCGCTATGAAATGTAACCCGGCCAAAAAGACGAAATTTTACACTCTTATTTTCTGACATGTCGCTTCGTAACGATGGCAAGAAAGTTATCTGCATGGTTTGAAGCACTACATGCGTTAATCACCACATAATGTCATCATAACCAACAATAGTTGACAGTTCAAAAACGGCATTTTGATGATTGATCCAAAAACAATGTCTAAAAGATCCAAGTGTGCCACTGAATTAAAAAAAATGGCTTAATAAAGAAGAATTCTAACATTTTACGAATTATTCGAACGTTTATCATTATAGAAGTCATGACAAATAGAAAATATTAATATTTTTTCTCATAACGTGCCTGGAAAAACGTGTATCTTCGTACAGAATACGAAAATAATTATAAATAATTCTAGACTAATTAAAATATAACATGGTGATAAATGTCTGACTGATTCCTAATTATTATCAATGAAAGGTTAAATACGTATGGCGCTTTCTCTCCCACACAAGATTCTAACTTCCGGCCTAATCATTACAACGAGGCTGAGGGACAGAGATATTATATTACATAAGACGCAGACGTATTCTGAAAAGTTTTGCAAAAAATATAGAATACAAAATAAAATTCAAAACTATAACAAAAAAATGTTGGTGAATTGAAAGACATAATAATAATAATAATAATTTTATTTATCTATATAGGCTACAATAGCATTTATATAATACAAAAGAAAAAAAAAATATTGCATATAGACAAAAAGGAATAACGCTCAGTTCACTGCGTCAAAATGATAGTAAAAATTTGAAAGTAGGTGTTGGAACTTAAACAAGAATATACAGCAGGCAAATTTAAATACATAAGAGAAATATATTTTAAAATTGATTATTTAATAAGTAATATTTGAGAGATATCCTAAATCTATAAAGCGACATTGACATTGGCATTGCTAGTGAGGGCACTGAGGTAACACTTAGTTCATTAAACAATTTCACTATATTATGGGAGAAGGATCGTTAAAAAAAAGTGGCTCTATGTCGAGGCATGGATAATAAACCTTTATTTCTTATATTAATGTTGTGCACGTCCGTTCTGAATGTTATTTTATTATAAAGATATGGAGGAGTTTTCGTAGAAATCAATTTGTGATAAAAACAAAATGCATGGTAATTTCGCCTAGTTTTCATTGATAACCATTTCAGGCTTTTGAAAGCGTTAGATATATGATCATACTTCCTAATGCCACATATAAATCGGACACAAGCATTTTGCATTCTCTGAATCCTGGATGTATCCCTACTGTCTATACAAGGATTATAAAGAACGTCGCAATAGTTAAATTGTGACAAGACCATCGACTCACACAGTAGAATCTTGATTTGCTTATTTAACATATGTCGGCTACCGTATAAAAGTTTTAGATTTAGAAACGATTTTTTTAACATTAAATTTACAAATGACTTAAACCTCAGATCAGAGTCTAAGATTACACCTAGGTTCTTAGCTTCTCTAGTGACAATGAGAGGTTCATTGTTTATACATATATGCATTAAATGAGTAACTTCATCCAGTACAGTATTCCGGCCAATAAGTAAGACGGAGGACTTAGAGCTATTTAATTTTAGAGAGTGATCTGTCGCAATAGTGAACAAAGCTGATAAGTCACTATTAATTTTCTGGCACGAGTTGATAGCTTCAGATGGTAGAAATGAATAATACAGTTGCGTATCGTCCGCATAGAAATGATATTTACATTGGTCAATAAAGGTTTCAAAATGTAACGTGTAAAGGGTATATAGAAGTGGACCCAAAATAGATCCTTGAGGTACTCCAGCTGACACCTTAACCTTGCCGGATATTTTATTATTAACAATCACAGATTGCACACGATTATTCAAGTAATTTCTGAAAAGCAGTATAGATTGTTCAGTAAGACCTACAAAATGTAATGTAGCCAGTAATATATCATGATTAAGTGTATCAAAGGTCTTACTAAAGTCTAACAGAACTAGTGCGCTGATTTTACCAGTATCAGCTTGGCCAATAATATCATCAGTAATGTTTAAAAGGGTAGATAAGCAACTGTGTTGTTTCCGAAAACCAGATTGATGAATAGGCAGTAACTGATTATTATTAAGATATTCCGGAAACTGATTTTCAATTATTTTTTCTAGTACCTTAGATAGGACTGGGAGTATAGCTATAGGTCTAAGATCTTTAAACTCGGCAGGATTATTAATCTTCGGGATTGGCTTTATTAAAGATTCTTTCCAGCATGAAGGATACACACTATTTTCTAAACAAAAATTAATTATATGCGTTACTAAGGGGATTACATACGGACAACACAATTTTATAAAAGTTATACTGAAACCGTCAGACCCTGTCGCCTTGGTTGATATATTATTAATTATTTTACTAACCTCATCGTCCTTAACTCTAGAAAAAGAAAAACTGTTAGGTATATTATTTTTGGTATTAGAGTTATAAAAGCTGATCCAGTCATGTTTACTGTTGCTATCAACCTGTTGCATCGATGTTACAAGAAAATTATTAATAGAGTCTGGATCTGCTAACTCATCAGGGACAGTTGTCATTACTTTGTTTATAACATTCATACGTTTCAATTCTCTCCAGGTATCTTTTAAATTGGAAGTACGAAATTTGTATTCGAAATAAGCCTTTTTTTCATTTTTTACTGCTGTATTAGTATAATTGCGCCATGCTTTGTACTCCTGCCAACGAATGGCATTATTATTCAATTTAAATTTTTTAAATTTTTTGTAGAATTTTAAATACATACAGATTCTCTTTCGCTAATCAATTTTTTTGTTATAAAATAATTATGTACCTACTTATTTAGAAATCCCTATTATGGACTTGAATTGGATGAATGTTTTACCTTACAGCCTATATAGCCTCACTTGTAGCAGAAGTCTTTGACTCCCAAAGAAAAAAACCCGTTTTCAAAGATTCCATTCCAATGTCATTGCCAATGCGAGGAAACTACAAGTTTTTTCATATTAAAATAATATATTTAAGGTGTAGTTATTATTATTACATTGTAATCTGTTGACATTTAATTTTAATACACCTGTGAAAAAAGCATAACCTTTAACTTTAACACCCAAGCAAGGCTATTTCTCCATTCATTACGCAATTGTTTACAGAACTTATTTTTTTTATTTATGATAAATCATTTTTATAAATAACAAATAGGTATCTATATAAAAATATGTGACCACCAATTTTTTTATCAGAGCAAGAAAATAAGAAACTATCCATGCAAGAATCCTAAGAACTATGACAGTCTAATATAAATATGAGTACAAACCTCCGATAGCTTTAGTGAATTGCTGTTTTCTGGAAAACAGATACCTAACGTGTGTCCATTATAAATACATTACGTAATTACTTTTTGTCCTGAGGTATTTTTTAATTGAATATGAGAAGCAGACCAATTTTGTTTTGTATTTTTCGTACTATTAGGATTTTTAAGGTCAGGCTTTATTTTAAGATCTAAATCTATTATCCATATATATGTGTTTTTATTTTGACCATTTGTCATTCAAGTCTCACTCTTTCTGTGATCATCACCTTTCTCTCAACTTTATTGAAATTTTTTTTTATTGATACTTATGAAGATTCAATCAATCTTTATAAATGGGCTTTGTAAATGTTAAAATACAACATTTGAGTATTAGAAAATTTTGGAAACAATGCCAACATTTTTTTTAAGTAGTTCAGTATATATTTTATATATTTGTAACGAACTTTCTATCTTGAATTCATTATTATAGGGTGCGATGTGATGGGTAAGTTGAATTAGTAAAGGATATATTATAATTAACACACCATACACACAGCTTCACGTACAAGTACGTGAAGAAAGATTATTAGCTTAGAATAGATTCTGAAAGGGGACAGACAAGTCCACCGCGAACTAAAAGATGTGATGATATGGTGGCACTCCTGACTTGTCCACCTTTGCTTTATATTACACAAAGAGTCCACGACCTCTTTAAGTGTACTATGGAATATGTATTCTCCTCAACTTTTAGAAATATTGGTCTCGTGAGGCCTCCACAGTGGACCGAAGTCAACTCTTTTCATAACTGAATGTTGTTTCTTCTGCTCAAGCTATCAAATGCATCTGTTTATTAAACCTACAGTGTCTTGTTAGAAGAAGACTTACTATTAATTGTTTTAATGACCTCTTTAATCTGGCATAGTAGGTCTTCTGTAAATTTAGAAAATCCTGCGTTGGTGTATATTTTACCTGCCTTTGTTGTGGGGTGTTACCCAACCAGAAACGTAGTGTTCATCCAAACCTTAACAGATCTTTTGCGTGGCTTACCTGCTCCACAAAAGGGTTCGTGTTCTATTGGAGCTTTTGATGGACCAATGTATCCACCTCCTCGTGCTTTCTTGTTACTATTGTACCTTCCCAACCCTGTATTAGGCGAATCAAATTTTATCAGTAGCATTTAGTTCGGAAATTGAAGATACACAGTTGGTTAGTCAATCAAAATTGATAAAATTCAGAAAAATTTCACGTACATATTTAAAAAACTTTCTAGTTTTTATTATGTAAACTCTGAAAGATCTGAAATTCCATTGCCTTCGATATCATGCCTTTAGGATATTTTGATTACGATGTTTCATCAAGTCGCCATTCTCACCAAACTTTATTTTTTCAAATACGCCACTGATTTTTGTCTTAATTATTTAGAATGTTATCCCAACGATACATACCATTTGATAATTTTAGTTAATTAATTAATTATAAATTTATTTTGAATTTTTTGCTGCATATAGTCGGGCATAAAATTATTTGTGAAACTTCTCCCGAATATTACCAATTCCTTCCTCATTGTATTTCGTATCTACCTTCCAACGATGGAGAGCGAACTTGAGGTCGCATCGCTTACATTATAGTGGATACATAATGCTTGTATTTAATATTTGAATGATTATTATTATTATGTTATTAATCTCGTGTAGTATTCTCAAACAGAAAACTAATTTGTTTTGCCTTCTGCTTGGCACTAATGTTGTTACAACTGTTCGCGTACGAGGCTTCTGCGAATTTAATTAAAATGTAAAGGTCTGCTAGGCATATGAATTACAATTATGTGCATTTAAATATGAAATCCTCATAGAAACAGCGACGAGTTGTTTCAGTATTTTATACACATTGTGTATACAGATACCTACTTATATAATTTTAGAAACAATAAAACGATAGTAATTAACACATTATATATGTATATAAGTACATGATTGACTGTTTATTGATATGCAACCAATATTGTAAATCTATTTTTTCTAGTATTTGTAATAGTGTTAGAGAGTGAAATCAACTTATTTCCATTTTATTGAACAAACTGTTAACCATTATTGATGAACGTTTACGGCAATACGTTATTGTAAGAAAACCATATAATTGGTAGTAGTGGTGAGAAACATTGGTATTGTCAAATGGACAGACAGATAGCGACCTGCTTTTCCGCAGGTGCCATTACAGCAGCGACCTCTATTGTCTTTAAGGAAAATAATAGCAAAGGACTACTAACAGTCACGATGTCCTTTCGGCAATCATATCGCAACATCATTCATCGATTCCAGTACCTATAGCACTCTGACGAGCACATAATAAGCGCGAAACCGGTCAGTGTCTGCTGGTTGATCTCGATGGAGGATGTGGCGAGTTCCATGGAGATGCCAGAGTAATGCAACGCCAGTCGGGGCACATTCCCGTGGAGTAGTAGTTTTAGGCATCTCCTTTAAATAAAAAAAACATATAATTGGTGTTATTTAAATTTTCGAAAATCATAAAAAATAAGAGGAAAAGACAGAAATCGATTACTGAATACTATCACTGTCTAATAACGATTTGTATGTGGAAGATGGCCGAATTTTTCTTTCTTTCTTTTCGAAATCCTATCAATATTGAATATCTTTGTGTTTGCTCCACCTGTATCACAAAATGACACACTTATATTTTATAACAATATAACAGTAATAACGACAACAATAATAACCTTGGAGCATAGGAATAACGAGTAACAGGTGCTATATTTTATTAATAGATGTAGCACCTGAAGAGGACATGTCTTATTATGCTTGCTTCCTGTACGTTTATTATCTGCTATGCAAAATGTCACGCAAATTTGTATGGAAGTTGATGTTTATTTCAATAGTGTTTAATAGTCGATACTAAGTTTTAGGTTCAAAATTATTTGCATAGTTGATAATTAGGATAATTTATTTTCTCTTTGGAGAATTGTATTGATATCAGCTAGTCAAACTTTTAGATAGGCATTCAGACTTTTTAGAAGATGTGGAACAAGCTAAATCTGCAAAGTCCATCCAGATGAGAGATGATGTCAAACTGTTGAACTCTGTCATGTATTTGATGAACTCTTGCACGGATAGCTAATTCCTCCTTATACCCATTTTGCTGAAATAGGTGTTAACGTTCGAATTGGTTACCTGTCTCTTTACAACTTGAAATTAGTAAAGTTCCTTACTATATTTAGAACATTTTCTTAAAATTCTAGGTTCACTGTAAATAAAAGTTTTGTTTACACCACCATGGGCAATAACACTTTTATACTCCTCGAATAACCCATAATATTTAACCCCGGGATACCGTCGGTTTGTATTTGATTCCGAAAAGGATCCTGTAAGATCAATTTATCAACTGTAAGTCTAACGACGAGCAACTAGGTTTTAGCTAGAGATGGGTAAATTCCGGAAAATTCAAAATTAGCAGTACCTTCGAAAGTTCCTGAAATTTTCCGAATATTACAAAAATTTTTTTTTGCTTTAACTGGCTTTCTTATGGCAAGAGCTTTCAAAAAATACCAAATACATAGGTTTTTACTAAATAATAGCAATATTTATTAAGCTTTCATAAGTTTTTTTATATTACCGAGTCGATAGGTATAGATATAACTATGATGCACCGTGCAAGTGATCCCTGGGGTAAATACTCAGTCAATACTCAATAATACTGTACTATAATGTAAAAGATTAAAACTGAGGCAAAACAAAACATTTTAACATTTTATTGAAAAAAATAAAAAAAATTCACTGTACAAACAAATATAGAGATCTACCCTCTGAACGACGATTACTAATACGAATACTAATTTTTCAGTTCTACATACCGTTAATTCCAATAATTTTTGCGGAAAAACCTTTCCACCATGTCATACCACATATATTTTTGTAACATCCCAAAATGATATATTTGAAAAATCCCCTAATTTTGCTCGATATTCTATTTCTGCAAGGATTTTTCTGTCATCTAAACCGAGTTTTGTACCTCACCTAATGATAAAATTCCTGGTAAGATTTGCTTTTTCATTAGTAAGATATTGATCATGTTGTCTGGGATCTAAAAAACTAGCAGCTATTTGTGATTCATGGAATAAAAAGCTTTTCTATTCTGAAAGGATTCTAATAATACGTTCTCTTTCCACTAAAGAAAAATTTTGAGATGCCGCTATTATATGAGTTTCAAGGATTTACAAGTTAAAATATTAATTTATTAAAATATTAAAGTTTGCAGGGTAAAATCGGCGGGAAATTGGAATTATGTTGGTATTTTACAAAGTAATATGAAATTTACTCGGGAAATATTCAAATCTCGTAGTAAATTTCAAAATTCCGTATTTTAACCAACTGGTATTTTACCATTTGCCCATCTCTAGTTTTAGCATTTATTCGAATTTTCTGTGGACTACCTAAGAGTATTCTAAACCCAGACATGTTTATTCTGAAACTCATGCTGGTTATTAGATTGCCGTTTACGTCAAAGTAATTGTGACAGGTGAGTTGATATTATAATTATGATAATATTCTCGTGACTGTTTTGCTGCAATTACTGCTATCCGTTTGTATTAACGGCATATGGTTTATTAATGCCGGCTCGCCTGGTAGTTATTATTATATAAATTAATTAATTTGAAGCGTTATTTCAACTGCATTACGAATGCTTTAATCACGACACCAATGTTGCGTTCTGCTTCCATTTTAAAATTTGGTATTATTATGGTATACGTCTCGCATAAGTTCAATTAAATTAATAGGTAGGTGTCCACCTTAACTAAATACGGGTTTTTATTATTTATTACCAATTGAAGTTAAAAATACACGGAAAGGAAACACTGTTACTTATGTATATTAAATATGGATTTAGTTCTATTATTTATTTTATTATATTTATGTTGTCAGTCCCTGTTTCGAAGGTAATTCATATATTTAACTATACATTTTATGCCCTATTAGTCAGGCTTGTAAATACTATCTTACCTTTAAGATACCTTTGTGTAAGTATAGTTGTTCTCAGTTGTTTGAGGGAAAGATGTCCGAAATTGTTCCTCATTACAGTATTATCCTTTAAACTATTTCCCATTTATATTTAAAGAATTATTGGTGCCATGCTGGTCAACTATGCCATTTATTTATCAAATATCTAGGAGATGGGAAGGTATTATAAATATATTTAAGACTAGCAGACTTACCTGTATAACAAAACCAAGATAGTATTTCAAAATTCACTTTGTGCGTATCCTTGTAGGTAATTTCCTTCCCTTACCTTTCTCAGTCCTACCTATAAAAAAGAGTTTTAAGAGAACTAACGAAAAATCTTTTGACTTATTTGCGAGCAAACATACTTTATACCATATACATTCAGAAACTTTCTTATACAGTAGCATAAATATCAGTTTCTTTACTTGAGGTCAGTAAAATTAAAGCAATGGTAATTTAATAACTAATTAATACGTTACACAAAGGTTCACATTTACAAGTTAAACTGGTTTAAGTAATATTTCTTTAATTTAGTTGCCAATTGTTAATTACGGAATAAGTATTTGGTAAATATTTGTCCATTTCTTCAATTATTATTCTACTGTTCTCTTTTCTTCATGTTCTTATCTACTCTTTATTACTACTAATC
This sequence comes from Pogonocherus hispidulus, assembly GCA_963924545.1. Classification (NCBI taxonomy): domain Eukaryota; kingdom Metazoa; phylum Arthropoda; class Insecta; order Coleoptera; family Cerambycidae; genus Pogonocherus; species Pogonocherus hispidulus. The sequence goes on along the minus strand of OZ004698.1, from coordinate 39,890,743 downwards.
TACTATTATATAGTTATTTATTTTGGTTTTCGAAGAAGTAGTTGTAGTTGTACTGATAAGTTTCACATTTCTAGCAATAGTTGTGGATATTGTAAACGGAAAATTTGAATCTCTTAGGGTACTATAGCGACTAACATAACATAAACACCGTAATTACTACTAATAGTAATCAATTTTTCCTTGTTAAACTGGAAATCATTCTTATGGAAAACTAACGAGCTAAACCCAATCTCGAACCGAATAATATCTTATTAAGTCTCGAACTGTAACCTTTAATGAAATCTCATGCTCGTATGAGAATTTATTTATATACCTAACGAATGAATATGAGCCAAGTATATTGAAAATATAATACAACGTAGACCCTGTATTTTTCTATGTTGTAAACAGAAAATAAGTACCTATATTTTACATTAAATACTATATGAAACTCTTCACTGAGGAATTTAATAAGACGCGCAAACTGAGTGAAATCGGGATTTTTCTATAAACTAATATATTTGAAGAAAGAGGACGTTTCTTTGTCCTATATGAAAGTGATGACATACCCCCAAATTTTGTTTGAAAATATGGAGTAATTCGGAGGAGTTCAGATGACCAAAATTTCGATTTCTCTCAGTTATGCTTCCTTAGACATCCTTAAGTCAACGGTGAAAAATTAGGCACTGAAACAGTGAATTTCATGTGGTTTCAGGGTTACCAAACCTAAAACTGTTTTATGTTGAGAACATTGTAGTAGGTATTCCATTTTATTACCTATTACAAATAAACTTCACCTTAGCACTCAGAGTGAAGGTTAGCAGTACAGCTCCAGTAAAATTTTGAGTTCCTGATTTAATCTCTCAATTTTTTCTTACAAAATGTAAATGTCTAGATCAAATACTGGCATTATGCTTTTGTGATTCATATTAATTTTACCAAGTATTATTCTCTTTTTTTGTTCCTAAACCAAATTGATTGTGCTACCCTGTATGTAGTTTAACTTTCAATCAGAAAATCATGAAATTTTCTTTCTGTAGATGCGTATCCTTGACTTATTCTGTTATAGAAAACACTCTTCCTCCTGTACTAGTGTTACTATTTTATTAATGGTATAAATCAATATAAATTGATTTTCTCTAATGAAAATGCATTCGCTGATAAAAAGAATGACATGAACGAATAGAAAAATAAATAAACGTTGTCAGTTCCTCTATAATAAAATCCTAGAACGAAATTGAAGAATTTAAATGTAATTTGAAGATCTAGTTTTGTCTGCTATGGTACTGCTCAAGATGTAGAAAATGCTGTTGAAGATATAAGAAGACGGAGACAAACATTAATAAGTCACTGTTTCGTTACAAATGAAGAGCAATTAAAAAATCGACGTAGATTAAATAAGTATATGACATTTAATATACATTTTGCATTTTGAATTTTGATTCCTCATCTTTAATAGCGATCGATCAAACCATTAATTAAAACTTTTTTATATGCATTGAAGTATTTTTTATTCTTGTGTTTGGGTCTAGGTATGTACTCTTAAATTATCCCCTTGTCTATCTAATTTTCTTATAATCGTAGTTCCTATCTTTCTGATAATAAATTGTAATAAAGTATAACTCTACTAGATACTCAGATAACTGAAATGTTATTCGATAATAGATATATCTAACCTTTTTTAACCTGCAAATATCTCTGTGATAATTAACCAGATTAACTGGGCTGATTTAATTTGAAAAAATGGCACCAATATAAATTATTTACTCTCAATCTAAAGCTAGTAACACACGACAGCGACACAGTGAGTTAGGGCAGTAATCTAGAATTCGTTAAGATAGGGCGACTTCACACTGAAGTTATCTGATAGGACAGTTCAGTTGTTGCCCAGTATAAAGTAGGTACGCAATCACATGCACACATTGTATTGACACAAGGGGCAGTAGTATTATTGATGAATAAGATTAGAATTGCCGAAAGTGAAATCGATCGAAAGAAAACTAAAATAGTACATAAGCAACCACTTCCTCACTATATTAACTTAAATATAAGAGGCCTGAATATGACTGTTCAATGTTAATAATTATTAAAATGTGAAAATCCACAACTTTATAGTTTATCATTATAAGTAACTTGTGAAAAGAACCTTCATGAAATATATTAATTAATTTATGAAATCACCATTGTTATATTTAATTCTATCAGGGCTCTCTTTTTTTATTCACTAGCTGCCAAAACCAAACACCAGTCCTATAGTGGGAAAGACCACAATCGGAAAAAATTAGCTTGGGTGCCTATTGACTAGCCTGTCATATTGGAATGCCCATGTATACAAAGACAATGAAGATAGGGAAGATTCCCTGATTTTCCTGATGTTAGGTGATCCCTGGTTCGCAGTCATCACTCATTGACAGTGTGGCCAGTGTCGTGTGCAATAGGATTCAATGGATCTCCTTTGAGGAATACGATGGATCTCGTTTGAAGAATACGAATTATTTTATCCAAGAAAAAAGAGATACTTTATGAGATTTCTGGAAAGATACTTTCTCTCCCCCTCATACAGGGAACCCTAACAAAATTAAGTAAAAAAGAAATTTTCCCTCCACTAAGGAAACGTGCCTCTACATACTGTTTACTTTTTATTTATTTACGCCTTGGAAGATCATGACTATTCAGTAATTTTTGTTGCAAATGTGATTGTGAAAAGAGGGCAGAGTTATTTGACACATATATTAGAAATTGAAATTATAACCCGACCGACCAATGTCATTTCGGTGCCAGGTCGTATACAATGTATGATGATTTTCATTGTGCTGTTATAAATGGCCTAGTGACATAGTTTAATTAAAGTACTTTGGAACGTTGGTTATGTTATGAATATCATACAGCTAATAATTGGGGAAGAGAACGTCAAAAATGTTTTCGAAATTTGTTCCTTCCTAGAAAAATTCATATAAGAGATTAGGAGTAACATTTCTGCTGGAAACCAGTGAATGTTAGTCATAAAAAACATATTGTTTAATTTGAGACCGTTATTTACTAATAAATTGCAGAATATAACATTAGCAAATATGATATCTCCCATATAGGGTGACCAGACGTCCTCTTTTAACCGGACAAGTCTTCTTTTTAAGGTTGAAATTTATGTCAGGTGTATATATACATATTTTATGCTAAATGTCCTCTTTTTTATTATACAAAAAAATACACTAAAAATCTGAAGTATTTATAAACAATACAAGTTGCAAGCAACTGAATTGGGAATCATAAATTGTTTGAAATTCATCCTAGACCTATTTTAACTCTTTCTCTGTTAACTTAAATTGAATAGTAGGTTAAAGAACAAATAAAATAAGGAAATTCAATAATTTAATAATATTCTAAGAATGCTATTTTTGTTAGTAGAAATTTAATGTTTGGTTATTTTTGATAATACATTAATACAAAATTACAAGGTAATCCTTTTTTTTTATAAATAAAGACCAATGATTTATAATGTGGTTTGATGAAATAATGATTGTATTTTATAAAATATTTCCTGCAGCATCTTTGTCCTCTTTTTTTGTTAAAGGAATCTGGTCACCCTACTCCCATATGATGATATGAATTGTGCTAACACAATATGAACAACACACAGGGTTGTATCATTTGAACTTTTCGAGAAAAATACTTTTCAAAATGCCATCGCCCTGTAAAACGTGAAGAGAAAACAATACAGTGGATACTGGAAGAGAGAGTAAACTTCTAATGGCATAATAAAAAAGTTACAAGGTTTATGATGTACCTACGTCACGATTAGGTTCAAATTTGGTCCTTCTTGAACGTACTTGGTCATTATCTCAAAAATACATAAATATACAGGGTGTGCCATTTAAAAAACAACTTTATATTGCTAAGCTTATGTGGACCACCCTGAATAATTGATAATTCTACGACTTTTTGTATTCAACATTTTTTCTTATATTATAACCGATTTATTTATGTCCACGTACTAATCACTAATCCCGAATAATTAGAGTAAAAATTAATGTAAATAACGACCCTTTAAAATCAAATTATTTGCTTGTATTGGGTAAATCCCCAAATTCCTTCTACATACTTTAATTTTTATCCTACGGAGGCGTACCAAACGCAAATTATAAACCAAACTGTTTTTACTACCTAAATGGAATGAATGAAAACGAAAAAGTGTCGATTGCGGCGAAATTTCTCAATTGGAGTAGAAAGTAAGAGCAATATTAGTTCCTGAGTTTCAGTTTCAGTCGAATACCCCGCACCGCACCGACAGAATTATCTTTCCTAGATTCCTAGTCAAGTAGTGCGCGACGGTGCGTTCGACGAGCTAGTAGACTAGAGAACGAAGCGATCGTTGGCGTGGTTTTGGGCTTCGTCCGCGCCATTCGCTTCAATCTAACTACACGTGCTCAAAAGAGACTCGAAGTTGGCGCGTTTGTGCCCGCCGCAATAAAACGTTGGTGTGTTTGTGAATATGTTTTGTATTTGATTTTTAGTGGATTGTGGTGATCTTTAGATAAGACAAAATGGAATTAGCACGTCGGAAGTAAGTTTTTATCACACCATGTATCTGATTCTATTAGAATAACGACCCTACCGTGGGTCAGTTGGTGTTTTTTTGACGTTTCCTGGACCGCATGTGACTAATATTGACAATACTGACAGTTAGGAGTTACTGCTCTTTTTGGAAATATTCAATATTCGATTTTGCATTGTTACGTGAGCACTGATTTCGTGTTGCAAAATAATATGGAATTAACAAAGCGAAAGTAAGTTTTTCATTACATTTATTCTAATTTAAATTGGTACGAGTTTTTATAATTCCCGCTGCTGTAAATATAGAAATTAATTATAGAAACACTGGTCTTTATTTTTAACATTATATAAGAGGTACGACAATCTAAATATTTTTGAAACCTCTATTAAATTGAACATTCAAATTCATTTGTTTAGGTATTTGAAATTCTGAGATTTTTTGTGGCTCGGTTTTTCTAAGATTAAAGCAACCAGCTGGATCATTTTTGTTCCTTTAAATTGCATGAATGCTGGTAGGTATTTAGCAAAATTGTTAACAAATTTACGAAATTCAGTTATTTGCCCAGAATATTTAGTGGATTACTTAATGAGGTTTTAGAAACCTTGGCCTGGCCAGACTAGTCCGATATATTCACGCACAGTTGTAAATATTTACGTGATTTTTTATTAGTACGATTTCAGTAATGTAAAAATAAGAATCTAGGTTAGATTGCCAGTATACTTTTCCAATTATATTCAGTTACGGGTATTGCATTATTTTAAGAGACTGCTAACAGCGAATGTAGGTACCTACTTGCCACACTACTCTATATCTATATATAGCAATGCATTGGGATTTGGAATTTGTATAAAGATATTTGAAATTTTTTATTGTTGCATACATAATAAAAAAATATTTTTTGTTTGCCATATTATAGGAATAATAATTATTGTAGTTATTTCTACATTATACAGTGTCTCCAAGCTAAAATTTGCCACCATAATAATTGAGAGGGGTAGGTATTTGTACGAAATTAATATGTTGATTTTTATGCTGAGCATCCGTGGAATTACACCTTACGTATTTTAAATTTTGGGCATAATGCCATGCCCGAATGTACTAATTGAAATGAAATAGTTCGTACTTTTTAAAAAAACGTAACTATTTAAAAACATCACATCCTAAATTAGTTAACCCCCAAATCCAAAGGCAAAGGCCATGTGGAAGAGAGTTACATATGGAAAAAACGCATACAAACACACCCCCACCCACCAACATTGCCAGTGCAGAGTGCCGGAGCTGGGAATCGAACCTTGACCATAGCATCAGGTCCGTTCGATTGCCGGCTAGTGTAGTGTGCACCAGTGTGTACTACACTAAATTTTATCTCAGTGCAATCAATGTACACCTTATGTACGTTGTTATAAGGCGCTAGTTGAGTGTACACTGCCCTAAATAGTGACAAACGAATTGAGTTTTGAAATTAGTGTAGTTCAGTGCTACACTTTTCCAGCAAACGAATGTATGACCTAGAAATTCAGATACAGCACCCTCCAGGCCCGCTGCACTACCAAGGCCGTAATTCACAAAATACTAACTAAATAGGTATCTAGTGGTGTAAGAAATTTTGATTAGTCTTAGAAAGTAGGTACTAAATTTAAAATACTGGACAAGACACGACAGAGCAAAGTGCAATTTCCTGTTAAAATTGTGATCTTATGTGAATAGAAGAGCAAGGCTCACTAAGTTATTAACCAACTAACGCGTCCAGATTTTTACCTACTCACTGAAAAGTAGTTATCAGTCAGTTTAATAAATCATATTTTCCAAATTTTTGATATCTGGATTGTGTTATACATTAGGTATAACAACTACGTCTATGCGTTGAATGACCAAACTTGGTAACTCAACGGTCTACGCAACTTTCAAATAAATACATTTTCACGTTTCACTCGGCATCCCATTTTTAACTAAATAAATTCGCGGAAGTATAAATTTTAGCGGCCTAATGAACTTTAGAAATCAGAAAAGGCATCCCAAAGTTAATTGAAGTTGCATTAGTCTACATAAAACAAACATCTGTTTAGAAAGATGGCTTCCGCTGTAACGGAGATAGAATTATCAAACGGTCCGTCCCTTGCAACTGCCTCCTCTCTCTTCTGTTCTGCTGCTGGTGATCATCGATCGAAAAGTCTTACGTATGCACGCAGAGTACTGTCGAGCACAAAAGTAGTGAGGCAAGAGATTGCAGAATTGCTGATATAACGTAAAACATTAATAAGACCTCGGCGATAATTCAGGGAAGTAATGAAAATGTGAGGCTAGCGAACAGTTTTCTTTTCCGAAGGCGGTATATTTTGTCTTCCTAAAAATAAAATTGTAAAACCTCATCAGCAGTTTTGGTTTCCTTTACACTATTTAGAATTTCGCGTTCAATGTCCATCCTGTTTAATAGGAATATTACAGAAATGTCCATGTCCTTTTATATTTAATTCCATTTCTTATCAAAACCTCTTACTAATTGATTTTAAAAATGTTCATCATTATCAGTGTCTATACGTAACTTTTTATTCATATACATTATACCATAGACTAACTACGTTACTTAGCTAATAGCTACTTACCTTTTTATTCACAGCTATGTACCTTAATGCCAAGGTAAAAATAAAAAGTGTTGAAGAATGATACTATAATATGTAGATACAATTCAGCCTCTCTTGCCAGTATTATAAATTTTAAAAAGTTGTGATAGCATAACATTTATGATTTAATTTTGAATCTGATAACAACTTTATAATCCGTAAGCAGTAAAATTTTGATCGATAGGAGTGATTTTATATATCTATTAGTGAAATGGAATGTAATATTGAAATTAATCAATGTTCAGGTTTTTGCCAGGTTTTTGCCACATTAAAATTAATTTGTAATAATGTTTGTTTTTATTAAATCTCAACCAATATGTTGAGGGTGTTTATTGAACTATCTTCATATAGGTATTAATTATTAGTAAAATCTGATCATGTAAGTAACTGAAATTGAGACTGAATTTTTATTAAGTATGTGTGTCTCAGTTTCCTTATATAGTTCAATACATACTCCGATCACCGGATGTTCAATATATATATCTGTTAAAAAAAATTGCTACCTATCTCTTCAAATGACAAATTATAACAAAATAAGTTTAAAATCAATAACGCTGTTTCAGGAGTTCTTAGCTTTACGTTACTTACTGATAGCTATATTTGATCTGGTATTTTAAAAATATGTACTAAGATGACTGTTGTAGTAGTAGATAAATTTGATATTATATGTTTTGGATCAAAATAAGGGCAACTGTTATATACAACAGCTATATATTGAATTATCGAAATTTAACTTATCCCCAAAACTTTACTTGTTAGCGCTTTACTATTATAGGTTTCCAAGTTGTTAAAAGACAACTTTACCTAAGGGTCCTTTGGATTTAGTTTGAAACCCGATGCTTTAGACTCAAAAAAGTATACTTAATTAACTTAGTTCATGAAACTTGTTATGTACTTAGTTTCTAAATTTAATCAAACCCCTTGCGAAATTCTTTCACCTTTAGATACACAAAATACTCTCATAAAACAAACATTAGTACTACTCCAATGTGAATTGTCTTAGAATAATCCTGTAATACTCTTCTTTATATTTTTGAAAATAATTTAGATACCTACCGTGTCAGTTATATTAGAAATTGAAGTTAACGTACGCATGCCTACCTATAATTTATATACATATTTGATATATAAAAAACTAAGTTGCGTTTTCTAATAAATATAGACAATTATCTTGTAAACTACTTATTTTCATATTACGTTAATGTGACGAACAAATTATCAGAAGCATCCAAATTATAGACACTAAAACTGTACCTATTTAATAAATCAACTGGGCCAACATGTCCTATTTCCGGGTCTGTGCCGCCCCGTGGCTGCAAGAAATACATTTTATCGTTTGGATTCGATGCGAAAATCCTACACGTCTCCCGAACAAAATGTCACTTCACAACTCTGGAGTAATTCCATCAGATTTTTATATAGAAAGCCGCTTACATCATGCCAGCGACTATTCAGTGTGTATGTGTGTGTTTAGAAACTTCATTATTGACCAACGTTCCTTCATTACTACACAATTCAGAACTATATGGAATTGAATACTGATTGTATATTGTTTCCTCGACGTTGAATGGGTATCGCAATATGCAGAGTGAAAACCTTTGCACAAGGCGTTGTTACTAAGCCGATTATGTAGAAATTAACCCCGAAAATAAAAATAAATTATTTGTGTAACGATTTTTACAGTAAATTAGTGAAGCATACTGTAAATTATGAAGGCGTCAAGGGTCATTATAATTTCTTTTAATATTTCCAACTTAAATTCGTAATTCCTAGTTTTATTCTGACATTTCTACCTATACTTGCAATTCCAGGGATCGTTTCCATATTTTTCTAAATTAATTAGGCAAAACGTATACATATCTACGTTCTGCCTAGCGAAAATTAAAATGAGCTCGACCGAGACAACTGTATGAGAATAAAAAAAATATATAAAATATTTCGAAAGACCCAGTAACGATTGTAGGTACACCTTTCACTAGTGATAAGGTAAATGATATGTACGTAAATTTATATGCCTTTGCAGTACTAATATTATATAACTAACTCTAAAGGAACATGAAAGGACATCAGAGAACATCAAACCAATTTAAATGTGAATTTATGCCTTAACAATATTTTTTTCTTCCCAACTTGATCCTACAATAACATTTTCATGTTCCAACTACACTTTTCATAAATTTGTGATCGTTCATGGCATAATTTCCCACACAATGTAATATAGAATTATACTCGTCCATCTATAGATTGTAGTATCCTCGCAGTAACTATGGCCGCACCTTCTTCCAAAGTATCTTTTCTCTGACAATTTTGTTTAGAGGTCCATAATGTACCTAATTCAAGAAACACCTAGGGGTCATGGTTTTGTACGTCCCGATTGAAAATTAAGTTATTATACCTTAATAAATATATGATTTATTAAGGTATAATGATTCACCTCGAATTAATGATTTTTCTCTTTCTCTTAATGATCGTAAGTAGTAATGCGAATTGTTCAATGTTACTCCTAATTCAAATAATTCCAAAGTTATGTAACACGAAATTTACATTTATAGAAAAATGTCTTGATCGTATAAGATTCATTTGGAATTTTTTATGTTCTCTGATAAAAATGTACCTATAGATATTTTTTTAACATACAAAGATATTCCATCTTACATATTTTTTCAAACCCTGTATAATACCTACATTAAAGATCTTCAAATATTTCCATAAACTCCAGCCACGAATTGCTTTTGTAAGTGTAAGACTGCGTAGGAAGATTATTTCCGTGTGAAACAAGTATTCCGTGTATTCCTACAAAAACATTAAAATCAAGATTCATTGACACAAAAAAGACCATCTTCTCGTTATTCTCATTTCACCACATAATTTTGCTTACTACATTCACAATATTCTGTTTGTTATAACATTAATATTGCGGTTTATAGGTCTAAAAAATTCTAACAAAAATTAAATTCCTAGTATCCCGATACGTACGCCGCGCCAACCTAACACTTCTTGGTAGAGAGCAAATGGAGACGTTGTGCTAACCTGGCCGATTGCTCTGAATCGGTTCTGCAGGTGACGCACCGCATCAGCAGAATGCCCATTCAGCGAATGCCAGCGAGTGAGAGGTCCTCGGATTCCCCACGTTCACCATATCATTAGATCATGCCAAGGTCAAGATCAGGGCGAGCTTTTACTTCGGATTTGAACACACCGATGTTGTTGCGCAATATCTAATGCTAACAGAGCGACTTTACATGAAGAAAAAAGTCGATACATAAGCAAGCCGTATTGCGATATCTACATAATATTTTTCTTAGATTTGGTGAAATTGACGTAAAGTGTAATTCCCCAGTCTCGCGATGTTCTAGATACGTTTATTTTAATTTTATTCAGATAACCGTGATTAGTGGGTTTACAGGTGCATGTTGTAGCAGTTGCACATTTGTATCAAAATGACATTTATAAAAAACTCAAGTCAATCAACTCATTGGCGAGTGATTCTGAGTTACTCTTTTTCATTCAGAAGTCCCAACAGGATTCTAAATTGTTTTTAATCCACCCTTGCAATATTTAATGGTTCCACCACTGAAATGGTTTGATAATTATTAAATTTAACAGACAAATTTTAGAATTTGCGTAATGTTTTTCAATGTACCAACATGAATTCTTCGTATATTATTTTATTAATCTTGTTAAATTTGGAGTCATTGGCAGGTTGTTAACTTCGAATTGCTGCTAAGTATTTTTTTCCCAGCTAATACAGTGGAAGTTTGTTATACCAACTCATTAGAGCATGCCATTTACTTTTGTGTTTATATTATTTTGAACGTGAATTAATTTGTTCAAAATTTGTTGTTTTTTCTTTAGTAGGTAGAAGGGCGTAAAAACTGTAGTAAAATATCCAGGAGTTAACCAACCACTCGTATTCCCATTAACTTTAGTACAAAATTTGAGTCTAAAGCCTTTTTCATAAAAGCTTAAAATATTATATATAGTTTAGTAGAACCGTATATACCTTTTTGGATAAAATTTTAAATAAAATAACAGGAATAGGTATGTAACCTACTCAACTTCTTCAAAGTACGTAATTCAATACACTGAAAAAAGCGTCATTTCCGTGGGAACTATGGTAATAATCCTTAATCGTTAAAGTACCAGAGCCAGTTCCATTGCCAGAAAATGAATGATAGTTTCCTTAATAATAAATTAACTAATTATAAAAATATTGATAGAATTTGTGGATTATTACTCATTATTGTTAGTTAATATAAAAAATGTTAAAAACCCAAAACCGTGACTCCATCAACGAGTTTTTTTTTAAACATCATTATTTTATTATTAATTTCGTAAAAAAAATAAAAACGGAGGTTGCTTCCCAGAATTAATCTAACTGAGCTAAGCCATTATCAAAAATTAAAATTTTATAAACAAACAGATTAAAATGCAGAAAATTTATGACTCATTGTTTTTGTTCACTAAGGTAAATGTCAAGGAACATATGCATAATGATAATGTTTAGCCAGAACTGTTTAATAACACACTCCTTCGTTCATTGGAAACTGAAAACGAAACAATCAACGGCATAAGTTATAAGTTTCCAGTATGTCTAGTACCTACTGATTTTTTCTTTGGTAGCATGAGGTATAAGTTGAGAGCAAGTACTGGTAAGACTCGTTTCGTGTTCGACGCGGTTACTTTTACTGTAAAATTTGTATTATTTATAATGATGCCATTGACATCTCGGTTATCCTTGAACATAACATTCTAATATTATTTCCTTTGTATTGAATTAAGTTTTGACCACATAGTTTCGGTTCGGAAAGCGACGCGGCATCATACATCGAGATAGATACTCATACTTATATCCGCACGAGAATTATAATGGTGAGCTTGTGAAAAAGTTTGGTTTGTAAGTTCATTATGGCATTGCAGTTTTTTGAGAGTGGTGTTTGTGAATTTGACGAGAGGTGAGTTGTTTTATTTGGATTTCCTTAAAAAATTAAAGTGGTATTATTAAGTTTTACAGTGCTATAAATTTCAAAAATAGAGTGAAATTGGGTAATATTTCAAGTTTTTTATTTTGAATTTAGAAAAAGATAAGTACTCCGTTTCTTCAACAGAAAGTATTTAGTTCTTCTTAATATTGGTAGGTACTACAAATTTGGATAAAACGCGCTTGGTGGAACAAGTATTCTTGGATTAGTCTTAAAAACTTGTGTCTCTTCTAGTATTCTCTAGGACTTATATTTTGTCGTAAGATATTCGTTGAATTTTTAAAATTGTACATTTGATAACCTCAAATTAGTTTAAAAAGAAAATCAGAAAAATCTTGATTACCTATATATTACGTAAATGAAATGTATAATATAACTTATTTGCTTCTATGATGATAACTAAATAGCATTAAGGGTCCATTCTCTGTAGATTTGACAGGCATGAATGTTGGGTCGGATTGAGAGGATGGGTGGCCGATGGGTGGAGACTTATATATTCCAACTATCGAATTATTAAGATTTCGGAGATGCACGTAAAGCCGAAGTAGAAAGGCACATGGAAATAAAGTTAGCCCTCATTGCAAGGGTACCGAATTTGTCTTATAATTGCAACAAAATTTCTTTTTAATGTTATAAATTATATATCACCGGAAAGATCAAAAGATAAACTAGATCCCTATAGTAGCAAATTTTTATTTAATACATGTATTTTAGAGAAAATAATTTTTGAAAATACGCTATTTTAGTACAAGATTGTTTGCCTGGAATTTTAAAAATAAAAAGAAATACCAAAAATTACTACTATAGGGAGTTAGATGAAAGTCTTATCTTTCAATACCTTTTTACTAGAAGTCGCTATCTTTTATAGTTTTTTTATAATTAGACACGAGACGAACGCCGATTTAGGGCTTATTTCGACCTAGTGAATGGACTCTTAAATGAGGCTTTAAATTAGTCCAGCTTTTAAGTTTCTTCAGTATATGCATGCATTCTTGTTTTTTTGTATTTTAGACTAATCATAGGGTGCATTACTTAACTTTTTTTTTATTTGATTGCACGAATCTTATTTGATAAAGCGTGTAAGGGAAATTAAACAGTTATCATCATATTATCACCATAATACACCATGGATTACTTGTAACAACGTAAATATTGTAAATGTTTATATAGTGATAATATTTAGAATACAACGTGATAGCTTGTTACATTTACTGTTGCCTAGTTGTCGTAATATAAAAATACGTATTTTCATATTATTTGTTTTTAACAGCATTCCTAGATTTGTAATCCGTTGTGAGTATTGGTTTTTATAAAGATCACTTGTAGTGTCAAACTTCATCTGAATTTGATTTCAGCCGAACAATGAGAATATTTAATTATACCTATTATATGTAATCGTTACTTCATGCAGCAATAAACTGGATACTGCGTTCGGTACGATATTTAACAAAATCGTTCAAATATGGGCAGATTTCTATTTGGTGGGTCATTTAGTCATTTATAGCATAACCGCCGTTAAACTGTGATTCGGTGTTTTTATATTATCTCCTTTTATAAAAATTACCTTTCACTTCCTCAAAATATCCTATCACCGAAGATATGGTAATTTGCTCTGTAATTTGTTTGCGTAATCCATTCGATTTTACATTGAATTAAGCAGATTTAAATCTCACATGACACAAACATTCTTTGGTCTAATTTGTGATCTTTTCTAAAATATGCAATATAAATGTATGACAGAGATAATCTAAGTGACATATTAGGAAAATATAAATTATATATAAAAATATAATTAATTATAAATAGTCTGAAGATTTTTTGAAAAATTTTCGTAGAATACAGTATGATACAGATTCATGGTAGGTACCCCTCTTTCTCCCCTTCTTTTTCTAGATACAATTTTCAAATATCTTATAGCTGAAGTATATGGGCAAAAATATTAAAGGTCACTTTTTGACATAAATTGAAAGAAGAGAAGGCACTCTAAATTCAAAAGTAAAATAGAGTCCAAAAAGTAATTTTATATATTATATAAAAAAAATATAATAATATAGAGGGTGTTCCATATGCAATTTGAAAGTGGTATTACTTCCGGTAAAACCGGAAGTAGCAAAAAGGGTATTTTTATGTCAAAAAGTCACCTTTAACTTCTGCCATGCCAAATTTGAAAATTGTATCTAAAAAATAAGGGAGGAAAGAGGATTATACCATGAATCTGTATACATATAGGTACCGAAATTTGTTACCCCCTCTCCAAAATTGAAACAGTTTGTTAAGAGCATCAGTTCGCTTCACCGTATCCGTAATTAAATGCTATTAGCAGTTACTAAGTTGTATCAATAGTTATTGCGAGTTTATGTGCCATTTTATTGTCAAACATTATTCATTACCATTTATTTAGTCTGCATGTGTTATTGTCATTACTTAGTGCCATTATTTTCGGTACCTACTAGATAAACTTTTTACTAGAATTTCTCTTGCAAGTACATATTTTTTCGTGAGCTTTCCCCTTATTTCCTCTTTTTTTGAAATAAAAAAAAATTCTCTTAGTGCAATTCAATCATTTTCGAGGTCCATTAACGTATAATACCAGAGATAAGTACACGTAATACGGTAGTATTGCTAAAAAAATATGTACAGAATTTTTCCTTTTTTTATTTTTTTTTTCCGGAAATTAGAGGTGAACACAGCCCATTATTATTGTATTGTTAAGAAAATATTTTACTTGAATATGCAAACATGTAAAGTGTTCCGTTTAAAACAAATTATTTTTTCATTTTATGCCCACATATATCTCAAATGCTCTCTTTATTTCTTAAGGTTTATAGATTTAATTTTTTTTTAGGTATACGTTGTTTCGTAAACTTTGCTAACTTTCGTAATGAGCTTTAGCTTTACTTTGATATTAAGACTATTTCAATTCACAAATATGAATATACTTATAGTATTATTACTGATTTAAAAATGCTTTTTCAAATGAAGGTAGAACTTATGATGACATTTGGATATAAAATGTCAACTACGAGTTCCAATTAGAAACAAATAAAAATTATTAGAAAAACCATGACTTGGAACTTACTTCACCCCTCAACGTATCTGATTTCATTAAAAACGACATATTCTGTATGAAAGATCTGCGGGGTTATTATACTAATTGTCTTATACTGAAGACAAAAGACAGACTAATTTATTTTAAGCCACCAAAATTATAGATTCCTTGTATTACACTATTATTTCTTTAAGACCGTCTATAATTAACATGGACTTAAAGAAGTTTTAGCCCCCACAATATGGCAACGTCGCAGTCATTCATATTTTTAATTGGAAGAGGAGGAAGAAAACATAATCTAACCACAGTTTAAAAGGAATCTAACCTTAAAATTTGTGCATTCAAAAAGAAAAACAAGTTATAAACCAGTGTTTGAGTGTATATTTTTGAACTAAATTGAAAATGGAATCACAAAATCCTTGGCCCACAACCCGTTGGTAACATCCATGAAACAGAAATCGAAGGGTTACTAAAATCTACATTTTACATATTATATTACTCATTAAGAAATTTTAGCTTCATTTATTTTACTCGCCTTTACTTGTGGAGCTAATCCATCAGATCTGTAAACCCGAAGCGGAGGGTCAATCTGTTTATTAAATATCGTGCACTGTCCTTGTGTACATGAAAAAGGCGCTGAAATTCTAAGGCCCTCACAAAAGGATTATTGTTGTCTCTTAAATCTTAAATGTCTCTTGTACACGTTTAATTCCCTTATATCATATCTTCGCCTTTCGTGTTCAACAAAAAATAGCAAATGAGGCACAAAAGCTTTATTTTACTCTAAGTATGCAAAAATACAGAAAACAGTTATGCCTGACACAATGTACGGCACGGTCTTAAACTAGTTTAGGGCACCTTCGGAGGTGGCTTAAAGTAGGAGCTAAAGAAATGTCTCGCATTTTAGACCAATTTGTAGACAAAGTCATTAGTATAATTCCAAAATATCGGATGTGACTAGAAAATCGGCGTGAAGTTAACTATAAGACATAGTTATGTCCAAAAGCCCATCCTTAAGACGTCTTAAAGGTTAGTGTAATAACCCTGCTGATTAAAACCGGCTTAAAGCATATATATCCCCCCACGGCGCCCCCAGCACACCGAACCAGCTGATAGAGAGCCTCACCTCACGGGGCGCCGCTATCTGTGCGTGCCCGCTCCCGGTAGGGGTCACGCCGCACATTGCGTGCATGTACACCCACGCATGGCGTCTCCCGTCAAGGGGCGCAACCACCGTAGCCACGTGTCGTCCGCAGAGGGCCCCACGATTGCGTACCGCGGCAAGAACAGCGACTACGATGTGGTGACAATATTGATAATCCTAATGAATAAAAATAACTTGCATGTTTGTTCGTCCCTTCGTTAATTTCATTTTAGGGGGGACGTTGGATGTCTTGTTCATGTATCACACATTCTGATATCTGATATCTAGATATGGCGCGCACCTTTGGGTGCAGCAATATGTGAAAAGGGTAAATGATGTATTAATCAATGTTTTTCTACTTATTCATTTTGTTATTTTCTATATCTGATTCGATACAAGGATCTACCTAAATCGAAAGTTCTACTTTCCAATTATGGATCATTATTTAAGACGGCTTCGACACTTTATAAACTTTCAAGTTACATAAGTAAGTATATCTCAGTATTTTAAGATTGGAATTTATTATTTTTCATTTTATTTATATAAAGTCGACAGGATGAGAATACCAATTACAAAGTAGGAAATACATCGGAACCAGTTATAACATAAATGATTATACTATAAATGTTTGGCCAAAATTATACAGTGGCTCATTGCCAGTTCGACGGACGAAGTTGAATATCTAAACGATTCACTTCACTGTTTTTTATAAGTGTTTTTATCATATTTCGCCCATATCTGATACTTTGATCAATTGAATTTATCAATGAAATTTTATATAGGTAGTAAATACATAATTATTATATTTTCTAGTTTTTTTATTCGATTTTTGAAACCGTACCAGAACAGTTCCGATATTATGCTTGGGTAAATATTTGCTTTCTCTACAAAATCGATTATTATGCTACGAATTGAAATCGACCAAAATGTGTTCACCCGCAGTAAAATTTCTCTTAATTTTTTCGCCATTTGCATTAAACAACCACCGTCAAGTCATTTTGTGTAGTGTGTACTAACCATCAGATTGTATACCTCTCACATTTTACTACATTTATGTTACATGCCCTGCGATAGTGACTTTTTCTAGGATAGTCCATTCATGGAAACACTTTCCTGATTCCTATATTATTCAATGACGTTTATCTCCTTGTGTTAGAACGAGTGGTCTAATTTTTCGTTGGCCTTAGTAAATGTTCTGTTTAGTATTAATGTCAATGTTTCTAGGTATTATTGGGTAAATATTTAATGGTAATGTCAAATAATTGTTACGCATGTACCTACTTGCTGCAAACATTCAGTTTTTTTTTGGCGAGTTTCTAATTTTTTAATGCTTCCTAAATTTCTGATTTTATTTCAGTTCAGTGTGAGATACAGTGACTATAATTTTACTGATTTTGGTGAATATTGATGTTTTCGTTCTGCAAAATGTAATCTTATTATTGCATCTTTCTGTACAAAGACTTTTATAAAGATGTTGATTGTTGTAATGAATTAGCGTATTTTAGAATGCTGAATATTGTCTAGACGATATCGAGATGCTGTATTTACAGTATGTACTTCAGATAAAATGTCAAGGCTGCTGTATTTTATACATCACACAAAAAATATATCGTTTGGAAAGGAAACATCGATTACACCTTTTGTATATTGTGGTGACAAAATTTCGGAAAAATTTATAGAGTATTTTGTTATCATTAAGTATGTCAGAAGTTCTTAGAAACTACGGAAACTGTGGCAACGTTTTGTGATTTGAAATTTACAAAAGATTAACTTCACATTATTGTACTATTAATATGATTAGATATTTTCCTAGTTTCACTTAAATTGATTATGGAGAATGAGTTTATAATCAGTTTAGTGAATAATACGTGATTTTAAAACCTATACATACATATGTAGTAAAAGACCTCTTCATCTGTAATAGTAATAAGATAAAAGTAAGGTTCATTGCGAAATTTTAATACAACAATGGACAAGTTTGGTGCAAACGCAATAATTATTCGCGATCGTTAATAGAAAATAGTGTAGGAATATCTGTATTTACAGTTTAATATTGATTTATTAACTAATAAGGGAATAAGGGGACTACACAGTAGTCCCATGCCCGTGTTAGCTGGAATGAGATCCACTCGGTTGTTACCATAGACAAAAATTATATATCTATTATTGGTACATCTAAAAAACGTGATTTCAATTTTAACCCATATACTTAAACTTGCTATATCGTAGAACTAGTAGATCTTCTAGTTTAATATTATGTTCTTCTTTGCAGGTACAAAAGCGGCATCCGCGGCAGCAGCACAGTGAGAAACGGTGGTGTGGTCGGCAGCGGCGGCGGAGGAGGAGGGGGTGGCAGCGGCGGCGGTAGGCTGTGCGAGGTGAGGCGGGCGTACAAGGCGGCCGTGGTGCCGTGCAAAGCGGCCCGTCGCAGGGCCCGGGGAATGAGCATGGGCCAGAAGGTCTCAGGAGGAGTTAAGGCCGTCAACAGGGATGCAGCCGCACCATACAAACCAGTCATTCCTAGGGAATTGGCACAGGTATGTAATATTTTTTTAATTATGTATATTGTATAAGTGAAAGCACTATTTTACACTAGCACTAACCGACGTTTCCATTACTGATAAAAGTTACGTGCTGTTATATTAGAAGTCTTCTGTGGCGAAAAACAGCATAAATAAATGGTATCACAGCATGGGCATTTTTTCTAGATCGGTAGATGGTTTATTAGGTCACCAGGATTGACTTAATCCAAATGATTTCCAACTTCATAAATAATCGATCTGTATCTGCTAAACCCTATATTAGGTGTAAATGGATGTACATAAAACAAGCAAAATAAGATTACATATATCCTTACCATGATGTGCCTACCACATAAAAGCATACCATCATAGGAGGGTATTAGAAATAACATGCAAAGCTATGGACTGTATACACCCTTTGTTTTTTTTTTTATTATGATATATCTTATCTGATTTGTGAATCTCACTAGGAGCTTGTACAAAATTTAAATTGTAAATAATTGGTCCCCCTCAATCCCCCAAAATACACTTGTATCCGCGTGGCGGCAGCGACACTACTGCTATAGAAGCAGACGTGAGACAGGCTGCAAGAGACAAGGCGCGACAACCACAGAGCTGCGTGTCGCTGTAGCATGCTTCGAACGGAATCGCATTGAATTCCATTGTATCGGTAGTGTCGCTGTCGTCTGTCTCTGTCGCCTGTCTCTGTCGCCTGTCTCTGTCGCCTGTCTCTGTCGCCTGTCTCGGTCTCCTGTCGCGGTCTCCTGTCGCTGTCGCGTGTTACGAAAGCCTACCTTTTTAGCTGTCAGGGTCTGACTTTTTATCTGGTTTAATTTATTTAAATAACTTGGACACTTGTTGTCTTTTGCTGTATGATTTATATTAAATGTTGTTTTAAAGTTTTTGTTAGATTGAATGCAAATAGCGCATTTTTTTATAGTAGAGCTACATACCTTTGACTCGTGTCCCTCTGCGCATATGGTACATACAGGAAACTTACTATTACAGTTTGTGGATAGGTGACCAAAATTGCAGCATGTGTTACTATCTTTTTATATGATAGGAATCAGCAACACGGCATCGTGTCCAGTTTACATAAAGGTGACCAAGTGATAAAACAAAAGCTCGTGTTTTGGTATCGACAGATACGATAAAATTGATAAGACCTCTATAATTTATTTTCCTTACAACCTTGAACATAAGGTTTGGTTCATTCGATGGAATCTTATTAGCGGTTACTATGTTATTTGCTATGCTGGTATCCTCTACGGAGTCTTCAAATTTTTCGGTGCCAAGTATGATTATTTTTGGTGTAATATTTACAGCCTCTTTAACCTCACAGTGATTTCCAAACTTTGTGATCAAAGATTCTTTTAACTTGTTTAGAGATTCAATATTTTCACAGTTTATTTATTAACACACCAGTATTTATTGATTTTATTCGATTTACGGCAATTGATAGCTTGGCCGGATTTATCGACGACTTAATTTTCTTGCACAGTTCTTCTGGGTTATGCTCCCTATAACGTGATTTTATAATCAAGGCATTATTTGGGTGTACTTTTTTGGATACAATGCCTGGACTATAATTGGTATTGACAGTTTTTGTTTGAGTAGAATTATTTTCGGCAAAAATTCCTATGTTTTCTTATATTATCTTATCTGGTTGTTTTGTTGTGGTTGGTGAATTATTTACTGAACATTATGGTAATGTTTTAGCAAGCGGATTACTTTGACTATTTAATACCTATTATATTATGCATATATTGCCTCTCGTGCTTTAAATCGGTGTGTAGTTCAGAAAACCTAAACTGGCCCTTCACGATGGGTTTTCCATGAGTATTGAATTGTGCAGGTCATCGTTTCAGTCCAAATCTCCACGTAAAGGGCGACTTGAGGCCGGGCGCGCGTCCGATTTGGTCTGTCCGTCGCGAACTGCAAACTTTCAACATGTTGAATATTTTTAACTGCACAGGCCACAGGCCACGAGAAGAACTGTATCGTGAAGTGCGGGAGTCGGCCGAGTTCATCGAAGACAAAGACAAAAATATTTAAAAAAATGTGAAAAGAAACAAAGACATCAAACTACTTGTGGGTTGAAGCGTGCGATGATCAGTTCAGTGGCGTTCAGTCCAGTGTAACTACGTGCTTTTGAGCGATATCTCTGCCTATATGTATAGTATATTGCAACGCCTTAAAAGAAAATTAATTTTTACAATTTGTTTTTCAATGGTCAAAAGGGTTATATCGCGATTATCTGGCGATTGCCAGATATCTTAAGGTGGCAGCTAATCTGGCCGGGGGAATGTCGTCTCGCATAGCAGTATTTTGCTTCTATATTTTGTGCCTTATTAATCCCAGAAGTCTATTAAATGTCATTTCATCCATCCTTAAATAATTTGTATAATCTTCTGGATAGTTTTCATTAATTTCCCGCAGTAAGTGAAGATGATTTAAGTTATTCCTTCTCAGGTACCATTCTTTACTCCAAAGTCTCTTTCTCTTTCTTGTTTTAATATCTGCTTCCTCTTCCTCTTTCATACTTCAAAAGTAGAATAGGTAGCTGCCATTTTTCTCTTCTTCAAGAACGCCATATTTTCACTACACCTATGAATATTCCTCTTTCGATTTCGTCGAGGAACTGACAAGAAATACATTCCGTCCAACTGAACCTGCAGGGCTAAAAGAGCGGCACAGTTCCCGTCTTGAGGCAGGAACTATCAGTTTCAGTCCACAGGCCAAATCGTGAAGCAACCGCATTAGTATTTAACAGGTTATTATAATACTTTGAAGAGATGTAACAATAACTGGGTTCCCAGCAAACTCATTACATACCTCACAAAACCATTTGATTGATTTACTTGGATTTTATTGTTTTTAGCACACTTTTTTTGACATCACTACACTCTACATGAAAAGTAGAATTACATATGCCATCACACACTATGTGATTATCGTCCTTGATAGGTTTTTGACATGAGAGCTCATTTTCAACATCCTCTATCCGCCATGTTGGCGAGAGAGAGTATAAAGCAAGATATTACATATAAAAGTATGTTACTTCAATTATTATTGTACATACAATTAATTATACTATAAAAGGAAGGATAGTATTTAGTTCATTAAGTTACCTACTTAATATACCATCCATACCAAAAATTTCAACAGATTGCACTTAATAAAAAGTCGGGAACTTGAAAAGAGGGCAAAACAATAATTAAAAATCTACATAAATAAATCGGGCATTATTGTCCCACAGCATTAAGACGTGTTTCATTCTACTAAGATAAAAACACTAACCTCTCTCTCTTCTCTTTTCAGGACTTTGCACGTCCACCCCGACTTGACATGTTACTTGACATGCCGCCAGCACTCAGAGAAACCCAGTTGAAATACAGCTGGAACCAGGATGATCGCTCTCTAAACATTTTTGTTAAAGAAGATGACAAACTAACATTTCACAGGTAGGTTCAAAAGTGATTAGTGAGTGGGCCTCCACCACCATGGTGGTCTATTGTAGCAAAATTTTCAATTTGTTTTTTGTTTTTCTTATATCTAGGTAGTTAACTCAACGGTTGTCTATTAGAGTCCCATTACTATACGAGGGCTAGTCGAAATAAACGACATCCATCATATGAGAGGATCATACTCTTGAAGGACTCGGAATCTAATTTTTTTTTTTAATTTAAGCTCCAATTTAGGTATCTCTTTGTTTACAAAATTTTATAAGATAGAAAACTTATGACAGCTCTATAATTCACCCACAAACCAAAGATTCAACAAATATTTCTTTTTAAATATGCTATCGGTAAGATCCTGTAAGACAAGAAACCATCATTATAAATAGTGTACCTACTATCAATGTAATCACTAAAAATCACTATGTGTAATGAATGTACTTATTCCCCTGTATGTTGATTAATATTTGAAAGCTTATTTGTTTTATAAAATTTTTTTTTTTTTTTCGATTAATCCACATAACAATACATACTTCTACGGTAGCTACTTATTTTATTTATATAATTTCTTTTGATTTAATTTCAGAATTTTACCTACTTAAAATAATCCTCATTTGGTAATTTTAAGGTACAAAATACCTACATAATTTTCTAAGAATAAATTTTAAAGTAACGCATGACTTTCAGACACCCTGTCGCCCAGAGCACGGACTGTATAAGAGGAAAGGTCGGTTTCACAAAGGGTATGCACTGCTGGGAAGTCTGCTGGTCCACGAGACAACGGGGGACGCATGCAGTCGTCGGGGTGGCCACAGCAGAAGCTCCCTTGCATTCCGTTGGGTACCATAGCTTAGTGGGCAGCACGGACACATCCTGGGGATGGGATTTAGGTAATTTTTTTTTATATATTCTTTAACAAATACTTATAATTAGTTTACTCATTAAGATCATTTTCAAAGTATAACAGAGTTTTGATTTTCTTGGATATTTTAGTGTGATTTTCTATCTGTGATCTAAAAGGCTTTAATTTGGATTTAACAACTCTAAATTATGCATCAATATCCAAGGAATGTTTCCTTTTTTATAAAAAACTATTTCATTGCGAAAAATTATCTTCACTATTATTAGTTCAGGAGCATTGTACAACATTGTCACAAGCAAATAATTAATTAGTAATTGTGAATATTGCAAGCAATAACTTTTGTATCTAGGTACATTTACTTTTTAATATTAAACAAAAAATTTAATAAAGTCATTCATTGGTCCGTAATTATTTTCTTCTTCAAAGATGGACAAATTTTTATATTTGACTATCTTCTTCCCATAACATTTGAAGAATAATTTTATTTATTTACTCCAAAAATTTGTATCTGGTTTTACACCTAATTCACCATGGGATAATATTCAAGTCTTGTAAAGAAAAATACCTTTTGTTTTTAACAATATTTTGGTGTCTCAGAATGGTTATTATGGAATAGCATTTTTACTGATACCTTTATTTTTCAGGTCGTAACAAATTATACCACGACACAAAAAATTGTCCTGGTATAACATATCCAGCTTTACTGAAACCCGATGAGACTTTCATAGTGCCCGACAAGTTCCTTGTGGTTCTGGACATGGACGAGGGCACCCTTAGTTTTGTAGTTGATGGCCAGTACTTGGGAGTTGCATTCAGGGGTCTCAAGGGAAGAAAGTTGTACCCAATAGTGAGTGCTGTTTGGGGACACTGCGAGATTACGATGAGATACATTGGCGGGCTTGACCGTAAGTATTAATTCATTTTTTATTTAAAAAATGTCACTTTCTATGTCATTCAATTGTTCAATTTCTATTTTTCGAAATGGGAAATATTTATGAAGAAATTAGGAATAGATTACTACCCAGAAATGCTGAAAGATTACTATTTCTACACCACAATCTAAATAAACTTAATTTCAAGTATTAACTTGTTAATTTGGTATATTTGACGCCTCATCTAGTGGCTTTCTACTTACTAATGACAATTAGCATGGCCTAATACATTTCATTGAATTTTATATTTGCAATTCACACTATGACAAATATTGCCAACAGAATCGACAGTTTTGATTGCCCAAACACTTCTAATTACCAAAAACTGAAGTGAAGTGAAGCTTTTTTAATTACAATATCAGTAATCATTTATTCGTTTACATGGTTGTCTTGGTGCTCGTGTTAGAAATGTAATAGCTTATGCTAATTCTCATTAGTCAGAAGATATAGCAAACCCAGTAAATGAGACCAAAAAACTAAAGCTAAATAATTGAATATGAGTTTTTCCTATGCTATTTGCTTCGGTCTAACTGAGTACTGAATATTCAGTATTCTGTTATTCGGCCAAAACACCACTTCAGTGCATCCCTAAAAAAATAGTGATATAGGTTGGCTAATCGAATTTTGAAATAGGGGATAATTTCGCAAAAAAATGTCCTGCAAAATTTACCAGAACTTACCTAAATTGTCACCTAAAATCACCTTGTTTCTGTAATTAATGTAATTTACACTCAACTTGATAATTAACCAGCTTCTTCTTCTTTCCCCTGCGGGTCGGTTGTACATACCACCGATTTTCTATTCAGCGAGCAACTTTGTCATTTGCATAAAATGCAAAAGTCTACTCGTTGAAATTTCTCTTAGCTCGCAAGGTTCCAAAAATGGTTTACCCAGGAGTGTTAGCCTCATACAAGCGTAGCCTTCACATTCACTCAGAATGTGAAGCGCAGTCTCCTCTGCATTTAATCTTAAATTATAGAGATGCTTTTTATAAGATGGCAGTGCCCTGTTATGAGCCCTGTCGTGTTCCTGAACCGAGGTTTACTCATGCATATCTATCTGCAAAGGACCTTCCATGAGTGCCTTCACATGATTCTGTCCTGGTTTTAAAAACCAGTAATTCCTATGTTCTAGTTCGACCCATTTTCCCAGAGCCGTTCTGGCGGAACTATAAGTGATTCCACAATCTGGCTCCGATTTCATGAAAGCTGTTTCAGATCCCTTTCTAGCAAGTTCATCTGCCCGTTCATTTCTTTCAATGCCTTTATAACCTGGCACCCGACACAGTCTTACCGTATTGGTATTTGCCAGTTTCACTATTAATTGAAAACAGTCCCAAACAAGCCTCGAACTGGTTTTGTTTGAACTCAAAGTGTTTATTGCACTCTGACTGTCAGCGAATATGTAGATGAGTCTACGTGTGTACCCTCTCCTCACATTCTCTGCCAAAGATACCTTTATAGCAAAAATTTCTGCTTGGAATACCGTGGGATAAGTCTCCAAATTATAGCTCAGTGGCGGCTAGTCATAATGGGCACAAGGGCACGTGCCCTATGCGTAAGCTCATAAGACTTGTGAATGTTGTGATATTTTATAAACTTTTATAATTATTATAATTTGGTGGATTTTTTTATTAATTTTTCATCATGAATATTGAATCATTTGGTGCATACATATCCGTCTAGCGTCTAGACCACTTCACCGTCTGTGTAATCCGTGTGTCCACTGGGCTGGGCACGGCCGCTGTGTGCCTGTTCTTTTTTCTTTTCTATTTGCATGCGCAAGAAAAGGATACATAGCTTCTATTTTTCCAGCGCGTCTTTTCTAATGCGTTCTGTTACGTCATTGAATGGGCGCTGTCCCGTCGACCAGACGGTACAGAGTACGGACACAACAAAACAAATTTCTGTCAATCGCATCAAAAAAGAGGATATTTGCCTAACGAAACCTATTTCTTCAAGCAAATATTTTTGCTCTACGAATTTCTAATTTTTAATTTTAAGGTGTTTGACCATGAAAAATGCAAAATTTTCACCAGTGGCGCATTTTTTTCACCTGTGCCCCCCATTCCCAAATTTCACCAGCCGCCACTGTTATAGCTGGTAGGCCATCTAGGTCTTAGCCCAAATGCTGCAGCCCCTGTTCCTCTGTCTGTTTTGGAGCCATCTGTGAACCATACAAAGCTCCAAGCCTCCAGAGAATTTATCTTCAACTCCCAATCACTGAGATCCTGTATGTGAACCTCAAATGGCTTACGGAAGTTTAACCCTGCAATCATTTTGTCAGATATCATCTCTAGGATAGACTGACCAGCCGGCTTTTTAGCCAGCTTGTAAGCCTGCTAGTAATGACTTATTAATTGCCTAAAACAGGATTCTGTTTTTAACCGTTAAAAATCCAAATCCAGTTAATCACTATTGTTTCTGGTTGCACACCACTTTTGAGATTTATAGTATTTTTCTTTTTTTCAGCGGAACCTCTACCTCTTATGGATCTATGCCGCCGTGTGATACGGCAACGTCTGGGTAAGCAGCACTTAGAAGAGAGAGTGATGAATCTGCAACTTCCTCAAGCCTTACAGACTTACCTCCTCTATAGAGATAGAAGATAATACATCAAACTGTGTAGTGCAGTGAACTGTTTTCCAAGGTCTGCTACCATGTAGAGTAAAGTAACCAAATAATTCAAATACGTTAAAGCATTACTAGACAAGTAAAATAAAGGAACTTCAAATAGTGTACGGACACTCAAAGACGTTGTCTTCTATATAATAGTTTTTACTGTGTGCTGTGATGGTACGCGAATCTCAAGGTCAGTGCTCGTACGTGCTCGTCTTGGCACAAGACAAGACCTCGTTGATCTCGGGACAAGCTCGATATTGTCATTTTTAGAGAACAATGCCATACGGTGTACATAGTTTTAATGTAACTCAGTCTTCTGAAAAAAAAAAAATTATATTCTCAAGCACGGCTTCCTCTGAAGTAGCTTTACAGATAGTTTTAAAACGTTTGGACAAGTGTGCCAGCAAGATCGTCATTGTTTTTGTACCACGGTTTGGTTCTTTTTGCCAGACTTCAGTTCAGCCATTTTAGATTTAAATCTGCGTGAGTCATGTGTTTGTTTTCATTAAATGTTTACAAACACCATCAAAATTGGTTTCAGTCGTAAATTTTCCTTTGTTGCTTGCTTTTATTGCAGACTATTTTTGTTCATCTTATCCTTTTCCAAGTGTGTAATAAGTATGTGCTGTCAACTATAAAGTTTTATAGTTTACAATTCCAAAAAAGATAGATAATTCCAATTTGTAACTATGCAGGGCATTCGAACATTTGATTTTAAAATACTTTGAGTAGTATGCAAATTGATCTAATTATTGGTCTTTAACAAAAAAATTTACAAATTTTATCACAATCTTCGAAAATCACATCAATATAGGAAGTTTTGACAAAAAAACACACCGATCGGGAAACAATTTGCAAAAATAGTTTGCACGAAGAGAACCCTAGCATTAGAGGAAAAATTATTCAAAATTGTGTTTTGAATTAAAGAGCTTCCATGTAATTGTATAAAAAATTGTAAGATTTTGACGCAGTTGTTGATTGTATTTAAAGGGTTACTAAGAAATTTAGAAAAATTTGTATAATTAATAATGATAATAATATGGATTACATAACTAAAGCTGAAGAAACAAAATTACGAAGGAAAGAGTAGTAAATAATTATCTGTATGTATATTTAACAATAATTACTTTTATTTGACAATAGAATTGTCATTTAACAATTTTATTACTGGATTAAATTAGTTACTTTTAAAAACAAAACACTTTTTAAACCACATTCATTGGCAAAATTAACAGATAATGCGTGTATCACTGATGTAGTTTTCCACATAACACCGAAACACGATACTGCACTCGAGGATACTGAAGATGATTAAACTTTTGAGTTTTAATCATCTCCAGATGATGCCAACTTGGTTAGCGAAAGGCGTGTGGAGTGCAGTATAGTGTTTTGGTGTTATGTGGAAAACTATGTCAGTGTTATCTTCACACCAAATGTTCCAACCCCCCCTTCAAGATAATAAGTGCAACAGACTTTTGTGACAAATTATAAAATTTATTTACATATGTTAGAAATGGGATTTATCTCGATTCTCTGTTTTGCTGCTTATTTTGGTCTCCGTCTCGCCAGTTTTTCAAATATGTGGCAAATTGGAAGATATCGATTTTTTCTGATGTGCTATCATATGACTAATCTATATTTAGTCATATGATAGCACATCAATGCTGTTATTTAAAAAGCTCGCCCAGAATTAGTAAGCACCAACTAAGGAATTTGTCTACCGTAGTAACAACATAGATGTAATAATGTCTGTTCTGTCCATAAATAAAATAGGATGCATAGTAAAAATATAAAAATAGACAACAATAATATACAAAAATTAAAAAAAATGAATGCAAAACCAATGCACCAAATCTTCACAAACATATATAAAAAAATCAAAACAGAGTTAGATAATATAAATACATATAGCTTTTTTAATGCTTTGAGAGAAGTTATGCTATCACAAAATATGTCGGCAAAATGTTATATTCCCGTTGTAATGCCTACACATGGAATCTAGTGGCGAATTTTTCCAAAAAGTCAGGAGTATATACTTGCCCATTAAAGGTTTAGTACAAATAATTAGTACTTGATATTTTACGCCAAATAAATAAAGGATCAATTTTAAATTCTTGCAGTAATTCAATATAATTATTATTTTTGCCAGGATGTATACGATATTTTACAAAATATAAAATTTGCACAATTTACTTTGTATATTTTCAATCATTTTTATATGGACATTATAGAAAGGACTCCAGGCAACACAACAGCAGTATTCTAAGTAACTCCGGACAAAGGAAAAATATAATATTTTTAGACATTCAATACTAGTATATTTATAAAACCAAGCAATGTTTTTTTTTTTTTTTTTTCAAAGCACCTACTGAAACTGATTTAATATATCGGGTGATATCATTGACAAACGTTAAAAGTAGAAGTCCACTCATTATAGACGTGTTCTATAATAGTTTCACCAACCAAATTAATTTTATTCGAGGGTTTTTATGGAAATGCTTCCAAAAGCAAAGCAACTGGTTCTAAAAACTACCAATCAACGAAGGCACAAACAAGTTTTAAAATAAAACATTAGAAACACCCACTTCAAGTTAATTTGTCGCATTGAATTTTCAAATCTACATTTTATTGAACAATAAGTTACACTTATTGGTACAAAATTATATATTATTGCTGAGTAACGGTAGCAGTGAGTTATTCTGACTGTTTTATTGGCTACAAAATATTTATCTAGAACAAGATGCTCTATTATGCATAATAATTACAATTTTATAAATTTCTTTGTTACCCTTTTCACTTTATGCCGTAACTATATTTTTATTTTGACTGAAGTGTTCTCCAAAAGGAAGCCTCTGCTGCTTCTGTGTTCATGCCAGTATATTTTAAGGACACAAATAGGTATTTATTAAAACGATTGATAAAAAAAGTTATTGGAAAATATACACATTTTTTTTGTTGTAAAATATTTATAGTTAATATTTATTACGCGCTCCTTACATTGGGATTTGATGCTTTTTTACTAAAAAGAAAAAAGTCGATCTTGTATAGTACATTAAATGTGAGTAAATTGTTTAATTTCTTATTATTAAACAAAAAAAGTAAGTGCTCAGGCAGTTACACCAAGTTAATATTATTGTATGTAAGAATATTAGACTTATTTTTGTAAATATTTAGTTAGTGCCAGTTCCATCATAATTTATGTCTATGAACTAAGGCTATTTGACTGCTCTGTTCGTTGAGATTATCATTAATAATTTTTAAGGTTTTTGTAGTAAATTTTTTGTTGTATATTTACATATTTGGTCATTTAATGGCCCTTTGTGAGTCTAGCGTCAGTTCGGAGTGTATGTAAATGTGGTATTGTGTTAGTTTTTAGAATTGTTTCTATATGAAATTTCAACATTTTTGCATACCGAGTGTTCATTAGGTAAATTGTGTAAAGATTTTTGTTTCATAACTTTTATTCGGCAGCAAAAACCAAGCGCAGTGGACAGGAAATAATTCTTATTTTTTTTTTTTTTTTAATTTCATTTAATGTTAACTTATTCTTTTATCAAAAGTTTTTAAAACATTTTTGTTTACACCTAGGATATTTTTTGTTCATTGCGAGTGATTCTCATATTTTTGCATTTTATTTTGACAAACCTATTACTCGGTGGTAGATTTAGCCAGAAATGGCATCCATCCGCCGTTCTTGTAGAATTTAAAAAAATGCAATTTGTAGAGGCCTGGACAACTAATGATAAGTAGGATGTTTTAATGTATTTCTAAGTTTTGCTGTGAAAGTCCGGGTTTATTTTAAGTTACTCAATGTACGATTATAATAAATAATGTAAGTAAACTCTTTAAACAATTTTGAATGTTTTATTTGGTTTTTCAACTTTCATTCCTTCCAGCATAAAAGTATCAATATATATCTATGTACTATTATGTTCTTAGTACGTTTGGTAGTTCCCAAACTTGTCTTTTGAATCATGCATAAATATAAATCTAAATAATTTTATCATTTTAGGTTCTAAGAAACCCAATACTGATAAATTTATAATTTATATATATATAAGAACTATATTCACAGATTTTATTTTTAATAAATTTTTTTTGGAATTCATCAATGACAAGCATAATTTTTTGGTACAGTCTTCTAATGTTTCGAATTAATCACTTATCCATGTCTGTTTTATCAATATATTTCATAAATATTATGATATCTAATAATTTTTAAACATTAAAATTACAATTATAAAAAGAAATATAAGGTTGTACCCCAGGTTCCTAATAGGAGTTTATTTGTGACTGATACTGAAATGACTGGACCTCTCCGTACTTCCTGCAGGTTTAATCACATTTAAAATATTTTCTCGTGTAAAGACCTTCCAGAATCTGAAAAATATAAATATAATCTATCATATATAGATGGAGTGATCCTAGCTTGGGTACCTGGGCACGAGGGGCACAAAGGTAATGAGGAGGCAGACGCACTAGCCTGAGAAGGCGCATCAAAAGACCTCATAGGACCAGAACCCTTCTGCGGCATGGCGAAGCCATGCATTAAAACATCCATGGAGGAAGGTATGAAAAACAAATCTCTAGAATGGTGGAGGAATCTGCCACAACTGAGACAGGCAAAGCTATTCATTAAAGAACGGACACCTAAATTCACCGCAGATCTGTTAGGCCAGAATAAAAAGGCCATCAGAATAATAGTAGATCTCCTAACAGGACACTGTAGGCTAAATAGCCACATGAATCTTATGGGACTGTCAGAAGATGCAACTTGCAGATTCTGTCAAGAAGAAGAGGAAACTTCCGTACATGTACTGTGCCAGTGCAAGGGCCTGACAAGACTGAGATTTCAAATAGTTGGGGAAGGAAGACCAGGAGCCAATAGCTAAATGGTAGAGCCTCTATCAAGGCTGTTGAGTCTAATGCAAAGGACAAAGCTGGAGAGAGTGCTCTAATTAGGTTGGGAGTGCCACAATAGATCTTCTAGGTCACGGTGGACCAGGCCAGGTGGCAGACTCTTATATAAATCTAATCTAATCTATCATATATACCTACAGTCCAAGAAGTAATTTGCAAATCATTTTCTTCTGACCATATTTGTTTTAGAAATATTATGCTTAAGATGCAATCTGTGAGAATGTTTATTCTATCAGGAAAACGTAAGCTGGAGAAGTAGAAAAATGTTACTTCCAATAATTCTGAGTATGAATCTGTAAAATTGTTATATTGTATTTGGTAAATGCGTAAATGAAATCTGTAAAATATGTATGGTCTGTTAGAATAAGAAGAGAGTAAAATTTGTTTATATTAAGAGATTATAAACTTAAAAAGATAAAAATAAATGTTGAATACAGAATGTTGAGGAAATATTTAACAGAGTGTATATATAGTGCCTTACTTTCCTTGCATTTGCTACAAAGTTTAGCAAATACCAAAACAAATCTAAAAAAAAAAAATCTGTTGGAAATGGTACAGAGTTGAAGAGGTGTTTCATTGAAATTTTACTTTCCATAAATTACATAAAAGGAATCTAGAAGTACACATTTTTTTTGTAATTATTTAAGTCGAAACCTATACAACTTACATTGGAGAACAGAAGGTTGTAAAATTGAATTAAAACACCACTTCCAATAGTTGCTCGACTAAGAATCTGTAAAATCATTTATTCCATTAGAACAGAAAGTCAAGAAAATGTGGGTACTTCAAAGGCTATTTCAAATAGTTATTTTCAGTAGGATATTGTAATATTGCTTCTATATCTGTGACTATAGTAAGTGAATTGAAAGTAATCTGTACATTTGTTATGTTCTCTTAGAAGGAATTAGTAAAATCGTCGATAAAGTTATTATTATTTACCCAATAGTAAAATGTATTCATTTTATTAGGAGAATAGAAAGAAAGTCGATAAGGTCTCCGAGACTCGATTTTTATTAAAAGAAATCTAAAACTTCTTTCAAAATTGTATTAACACAAAATATTAAAGACCTGAAATGTCTCCTGGTATATTCATTTCACATTCGAAAACTTTACTTCAACAAATATGTAAAAGATGTACAAAATATATACATTCTAAAATCAAAATCACAGGAGCAATATTTTATTGAAATACCTTCTCACACATTCTGCTCTTCGGATCCAAATTGTGAATTTTACAGTTTTCTGTACATTTATCAAGAGCAATAAGTTATTTAAAATCTCGTTCCACATTCTTCTCTCGTTAAAGAAAACTAGTTATCTTCTCTTCAATCAAATAACAAGAATATATAGAAATTGTGAACTTTAGAGATTCCTGTATAACCAACTACCAGGAGTAAAATTTTATTTAAATACCTTCTCACACATTCTGCTCTCCTGATCCAAATTCTGAATTTTAGTTATCTGTACAACTAACCCTCAAGAGCAATAAGGTATTTTAAATACATCTCACACTATGCACTAGTTATAGAAGTTTAGTTTTCTCTTCAGTCAAATAACAGAAACATATAGAAATTGCGAACATTAGAGTTTCCTGTATGACCAACTACCAGAGGCAAAAATTGTATTCAAATACCACTTCACACATTCTGCTCTCCCCACACAAATTATGAATATTACAGTTTTCTGTTCAATTAACCTCAAGAGCAATAAGTTATTTGAATTCTTCTCGCACTCGTTACAGAAAACTAGTTTTCTCTTAATTTAAATAACAACAATAGATAGAAATTACGAACGATAAAGTTTCCTGCATTACCAACTACCAGGAGCAAAATTTTCGAAATACCTCCTCACACATTCTGCTCTCCCGATCTAAATTGTGGATTTTACAGTTTTCTGTACATTTGTCACGAGCAATAAGTTATTTAAATCTCCTTCCACATTCTTCTCTCGTTATAGAAAACTAGTTATTTTCTCTTCAATCAAATGACAAGAATATATAGAAACTGTGAATGTTAGAGATTCCTGTATACCCAACTACCAGGAGTAAAATTTTATTCAAATACCTTCTCACACATTCTGCTCTCCTGATCCAAATTCTGAATTTTAGTTTTCTGTACAACTAACCGTCAAGAGCAATAACTTATTTTAAATACATCTCACACTAGTTATAGAAGTTTACTTTTCTCTTCAGTCAAATAACAGAAACATATAGAAATTGCGAACATTAGAGTTTCCTGTATGACCAACTACCAGAGGCAAAAATTGTATTCAAATACCACTTCACACATTCTGCTCTCTCCACACAAATTATGAATATTACAGTTTTCTGTCCAATTAACCTCAAGAGCAATAAGTTATTTGCATACTTCTCGCACTCGTTACAGAAAACTAGTTTTCTCTTCATTTAAATAACAAGAATAGATAAAAATTACGAACGCTAAAGTTTCCTGCATTACCAACTACCAGAAGCAAAATTTTCGAAATACATCCTCACACATTCTGCTCTCCGGATCCAAATTGTGGATTTTACAGTTTTCTGTACATTTATAGAAAATTAGTTATTTTCTCTTCAATCAAATAACAAGAATATATAGAAATTGTGAACGTTAGAGATTCCTGTATAAGTACCAGGAGTAAAATTTTATTCAAATACCTTCTCACAAATTCTGCTCTCCTGATCCAAATTCTGAATTTTAGTTTTCTGTATAACTATCCCTAAAGAGCAATAAGATATTTTAAATACTTCTCACACTATGCACTAGTCATATTACAGTTTTCTGTCCAATTATACCTCAAGACCAATTGGTTATTTGAATATTTCCCGCACTCGTTATAGAAAACTAGTTTTCTCTTCATTTAAATAACAAGAATATATAAAAATTACGAACGCTAAAGTTTCCTGCATTACCAACTACCAGGAGCAAAATTTTCGAAATACCTCCTCACACATTCTGCTCTCCGGATCCAAATTGTGGATTTTACAGTTTTCTGTACATTTATAGAAAATTAGTTATTTTCTCTTCAATCAAATAACAAGAATATATGGAAATTGTGAACGTTAGAGATTCCTATATAACCAACTACCAGGAGTAAAATTTTATTCAAATACCTTCTCACACATTCTGCTCTCCTGATCCAAATTCTAAATTTTAGATTTCTGTACAACTAACCCTCAAGAGCAATAAGATATTTTAAATACTTCTCACACTATGCACTAGTTATATTAGAGTTTTCTGTCCAATTAAACCTCAAGAGCAATTGGTTATTTGAATATTTCCCGCACTCGTTATAGAAAACTAGTTTTCTCTTCACTTAAATAACAAGAATATATAGAAATTACGAACGTTAAAGTTTCCTGTATTGCCAACTACCAGGAGCAAAATTTAATCGAAATAAATTCTCACACATTCTGCTCTCCGGATCCAAATTGTAAATTTTACAGTTTTCTGTACATTTGTCACGAGCAATAAGATATTTAAAATCTCCTTCCACATTCTTCTCTCGTTATAGAAAACT
Source organism: Pogonocherus hispidulus (assembly GCA_963924545.1). Taxonomy (NCBI): domain Eukaryota; kingdom Metazoa; phylum Arthropoda; class Insecta; order Coleoptera; family Cerambycidae; genus Pogonocherus; species Pogonocherus hispidulus. Next base: position 39,855,585 of record OZ004698.1, on the reverse strand, counting down.
AGTTATTTTCTCTTAAATCAAACGACAAGAATATATAAAAACTGTGAATGTTAGAGATTCCTGTATAACCAACTACCAGGAGTAAAATTTTATTTAAATACCTTCTCACACATTCTGCTCTCCTGATCCAAATTCTGAATTTTAGTTTTCTGTACAACTAACCCTCAAGAGCAATAAAGTTATTTTAAATACATCTCACACTAGTTATAGAAGTTTACTTTTCTCTTCAGTCAAATAACAGAATCATATAGAAATTGCGAACATTAGAGTTTCCTGTATGACCAACTACCAGAGGCAAAAATTGTATTCAAATACCACTTCACACATTCTGCTCTCCCCACACAAATTATGAATATTACAGTTTTCTGTCCAATTGACCTCAAGAGCAATAAGTTATTTGAATACTTCTCGCACTCGTTACAGAAAACTAGTTTTCTCTTCATTTAAATAACAAGGATAGATAGAAATTACGAACGCTAAAGTTTCCTGCATTACCAACTACCAGAAGCAAAATTTTCGAAATAGCTCCTCACACATTCTGCTCTCCCGATCTAAATTGTGGATTTTACAGTTTTCTGTACATTTATAGAAAACTAGTTATTTTCTCTTCAATCAAATAACAAGAATATATAGAAATTGTGAACGTTAGAGATTCCTGTATAACCAACTACCAGGAGTAAAATTTTATTAAAATATCTTCTCACACATTCTGCTCTCCTGATCCAAATTCTGAATTTTAGTTTTCTGTACAACTAACTCTCAAGAGCAATAAGTTATTTTAAATACATCTCACACTATGCACTAGTTATAGAAGTTTAGTTCTCTCTTCAGTCAAATAACAGAAACATATAGAAATTGCGAACATTAGAGTTTCCTGTATGACCAACTACCAGAGGCAAAAATTGTATTCAAATACCACTTCACACATTCTGCTCTCCCCACACAAATTATGAATATTACAGTTTTCTGTTCAATTAACTTCAAGAGCAATAAGTTATTTGAATACTTCTCGCACTCGTTACAGAAAACTAGTTTTCTCTTCATTTAAATAACAATAGATAGAAATTACGAACGATAAAATTTCCTGCATTACCAACTACCAGGAGCAAAATTTTCGAAATACCTCCTCACACATTCTGCTCTCCGGATCTAAATTGTGGATTTTACAGTTTTCTGTACATTTATAGAAAACTAGTTATTTTCTCTTCAATCAAATAACAAGAATATATAGAAATTGTGAACGTTAGAGATTCCTGTATAAGTACCAGAAGTAAAATTTTATTCAAATACCTTCTCACAAATTCTGCTCTCCTGATCCAAATTCTGAATTTTAGTTTTCTGTACAACTAACCCTCAAGGGCAATAAGATATTTTAAATACTTCTCACACTATGCACTAGTTATATTAGAGTTTTCTGTCCAATTAAACCTCAAGAGCAATTGGTTATTTGAATATTTCCCGCACTCGTTATAGAAAACTAGTTTTCTCTTCACTTAAATAACAAGAATATATAGAAATTACGAACGTTAAAGTTTCCTGTATTGCCAACTACCAGGAGCAAAATTTAATCGAAATACATTCTCACACATTCTGCTCTCCGGATCCAAATTGTGAATTTTACAGTTTTCTGTACATTTGTCACGAGCAATAAGTTATTTAAAATCTCCTCCCACATTCTTCTCTCGTTATAGAAAACTAGTTATTTTCTCTTCAATCAAATGACAAGAATATATAGAAACTGTGAATGTTAGAGATTCCTGTATAACCAACTACCAGGAGTAAAATTTGATTCAAATACCTTCTCACACATTCTGCTCTCCTGATCCAAATTCTGAATTTTAGTTTTCTGTACAACTAACCCTCAAGAGCAATAAGTTATTTTAAATACATCTCACACTAGTTACAGAAGTTTACTTTTCTCTTCAGTCAAATAACAGAATCATATAGAAATTGCGAACATTAGAGTTTCCTGTATGACCAACTACCAGAGGCAAAAATTGTATTCAAATACCACTTCACACATTCTGCTCTCCCCACACAAATTATGAATATTACAGTTTTCTGTCCAATTGACCTCAAGAGCAATAAGTTATTTGAATACTTCTCGCACTCGTTACAGAAAACTAGTTTTCTCTTCATTTAAATAACAAGGATAGATAGAAATTACGAACGCTAAAGTTTCCTGCATTACCAACTACCAGGAGCAAAATTTTCGAAATACCTCCTCACACATTCTGCTCTCCCGATCTAAATTGTGGATTTTACAGTTTTCTGTACATTTATAGAAAACTAGTTATTTTCTCTTCAATCAAATAACAAGAATATATAGAAATTGTGAACGTTAGAGATTCCTGTATAACCAACTACCAGGAGTAAAATTTTATTAAAATACCTTCTCACACATTCTGCTCTCCTGATCCAAATTCTAAATTTTAGTTTTCTGTACAACTAACCCTCAAGGGCAATAAGATATTTTAAATACTTCTCACACTATGCACTAGTTATATTACTGTTTTCTGTCCAATTAAACCTCAAGAGCAATTGGTTATTTGAATATTTCCCGCACTCGTTATAGAAAACTAGTTTTCTCTTTACTTAAATAACAAGAATATATAGAAATTACGAACGTTAAAGATTCCTGTATTGCCAACTACCAGGAGCAAAATTTTATCGAAATACATTCTCACACATTCTGCTCTCCGTATCCAAATTGTGAATTTTACAGTTTTCTGTACATTTGTCACGAGCAATAAGTTATTTAAAATCTCCTCCCACATTCTTCTCTCGTTATAGAAAACTAGTTATTTCCTCTTCAATCAAATAACAAGAATATATAGAAATTGTTAACGTTAGAAATTGCAGTATAACCAATTACCAGGCGCAAAATTTTATTAAATACCTTCTCATACCTTCTGCTCTCTTGATCCAAATTCAGAGTTTCTGTTTTCTGTAGAAATAACCCTCAAAGGCTATAGGTTACTTTAAATACTTGTCACACTATGGCACTAGTTATAGAAGTTTAGTTTCCTCTTCAGTTAAATAACAAAAACATATAGAAATTGCGAACATTAGAGTTTGCTTTATGACCAACTACCAGAGGCAAAAATTGTATTCAAATACCACTTCACACATTCTGCTCTCCCCATACAAATTGTGAATTTTGCAGTTTTCTGTACATTTGTCAAGAGCAATAAGTTATTTAAAATCTCGTTCCAGATTCTTCTCTCGTAGAAAACTAGTTATTTTCTCATCAATCAAATAACAGGAATATATAGAAATTATGAACGTTAGAGATTCCTGTAAAACCATCTACCAGGAGTAAAATTGTATTCAAATACCTTCTCACACATTCTGCTCTCCTGATCCAAATTCTGAATTTTAGTTTTCTGTATAACTAACTAACCCTCAAGAGCAATAAGTTATTTTAAATAATTCTTACCCTATGCACTGGTTATAGAAGTTTAGTTTCCTCTTCAGTCAAATAACAAAAACATAGAAATTACGAACATTACAGTAACAACTGTGTAATTACAGTTTTCTGTCCAATTAACCTCAAGAACAATTAGTTATTTGATTATTTCCCGCACTCGTTATAGAAAACTAGTTTTCTCTTTCTTAAATAACATGAATATATAGAATTTACGAACGTTAAAGTTTCCTGCATTGCCAAGTACCAGGAGCATAGTCTTATAGAAATACTTATCACACATTCTACTCTCCGGATCAAATGGTGTGAATTTTACAGTTTTCTGTACATTTGTCAAGAGCAATAAGTTATTTAAAATCTCCTTACACATTCTGCTCTCGTTATAGAAATATAGTTATTTTCCCTTAAATCAAATAAGAAGAATATATAGAAATTGTGAACGTTAGAGATTCCTGTATAACAAACTACCAGAAGTAAAATTGTATTCAAATACCGTCTCACACATTCTGCTCTCCTGATCCAAATTCTGAATTTTAGTTTTCTATACAACTAACCCTCAAGAGCAATAAGTTATTTTAAATACTTAATACACGATGCACCAGTCATAGAAGTTTAGTTTCCTCTTCAGTCAAATAACAAAAACATATAGAAATTGCGAACATTAGAGTTTCCTGTATGTCCAACTACCAGCGGCAAAAATTGTATTCAAATACCACTTCACACATTTTACTCTCCCCACGCAAATTGTGAATATTACAGTTCTCTATCCAATTAACCTCAAATGCAATAAGTTATTTGAATACTTCTCGCATTCGTTATAGAAAACTAGTTTTCTCTTCATTTAAATAACAAGAATATATAGAAAATACGAACGTTAAAGTTTCCTGCATTACCAACTACCAGGAGCAAAATTTTCAAATTACCTCCTCACATATTCTGCTGTCCTGACCCAAATTCTTAATTTTAATTTTCTCTACAACTAACCCTCAATAGCAATAAGTTATTTTAAATACATTTCACACTATGCACTAGTTATAGAAGTCTAGTTTTCTCTTCAGTCAAATAACAAAAACATATAGAAATTGCGAACATTAGAGTAATAACTGTATGATTACAGTTTCCTGTCCAATTAACCTCAAGAGCAATTAGTTATTTGAATATTTCCTGCACTCGTTATAGAAAACTAGTTTTCTCTTTACTTAAATAACAAGAATATATAGAATTTACGAACGTTAAAGTTTCCCTCATTGCCAACTACCAGAAGTAAAATTTTATTCAAATACCTTCTCACACATTCTGCTCTCCTGTTAAACATTTCGAAAGATGTGCCTTCCTTGCAAATTGTTTCCTCTCACAAGTCCCTTTATTACGTTACAAAGAACTAAAGGTTTGCTCTAAATTGATTGATTACTCCCTTACTTTTCAGTGCATGTATAAGTACTATAGATTATTAGTACTAAAATACTATAGTTTAATATAAGTCTAAAATACCCACTAAACCTAGAAATGGAGGAAAGGTGTTATCAAACTAACTCTGGAGTATCAACTCGGAAAATTTCGCTCTATGTAAATAAACACTTCCAATTATTACAATAATAAATGTAAACTTTAGTAATCACGACTTTTGTGCATTTACATTTACATTTAATTCCGCAGTCAGGAGCCCTAAATAATTAAATACTTCATAGTTAATTAAAACAATACACTAAGGTCTTCTAAGGAAGTTTCTTTAACTTTGAATATGAAACTGGTCATTAGTCAGTGGCGGCTTCCCCTTAAGGCCGCATGTCCGCGCGCCCCTCCTCCAAAAATACCAAAGGAATCCTTATTATTATTATTATAAATTAAATATAAATGTTAAAAGTTAAAACATGTTTATTGTGGTACAAAACATTATAAGGAAGGCCTCGAGCGCTTGAGCTATTGTACTCATAACGCTACAGTCCGCATCACTGGATCGCAGCACGCTGCCATGCACAAAGAGCAAAGGATCACAGATTCGTGGCCACATTTTGAGTCGCGGCCCAGGTAACTATGGCAACCGACCCGATCTCCTTTTCGACTACACTCGTTAGATACTTTCCATACGCTTATATTATGCAGATTTGGCCGCAGATATTTCGCGGCTCTACGCGAAGATTATTAAACATTGTAACGTATTTATAACATATTACATATTTTTAACATTATTAAAGTACTTATTTAATTTTTGTGAAAAGACAATTTTATATTTTACTTAACATGAATACTGTTAGTAGTATAATTATGTATATTTAATTTTTGATTAGAGCTAATTTTGCAAATCTTCCACTAGAAGATAAAATACAAATAAAAGAGTTGGGCGTTGCCTGCCCAATAAATACCTAATTTCGATGAAAAAGTTATGGAAAAATTTATTTCTATGAAAGACCATAGAGCTGATTTCAATTTTAGAAAGTAAGTGTACTCGTGTATAAATAAACTGTATGAAGTTTGTTTACCTACGTAATAATTTAATGTGTCGTTTGATAACCATGAATTGAATAATTAAAATACTTTTCAGTTTGTGATTGTGTCATATCGTTTTTAATTAACGGATACCTAAAAACTAAAAATAGTTATTTTTCTGCTTCCTGAATTCTAGTTTACAGCTTTTTTAAGTTAACGTATATGTAAATTTTTGATTCTAAATATTAATTACCTATTTAAATATTGTTTTAAATAATTTTTGTCGACATTTCCATCAATCGTATTAAAAAGGAGGATATTTGTCTAACGAAAGTTATTTTTTCAAGCAAATATTTTGGCTCTGCGAATTTCTAATTTATAATTTTAAGGGGTTTGACCTTAAAATACGTAAAATTTTTTTAATTTCTGCGCCCCCCCATATCCAAATGTCACCAGCCGCCACTGTCATTAGTAATCTAATAAATAATATACTGTCTATAATTCAAAGTAACCATACATGCCTGGATTCAATAGATCTGCGTAGACATTTCATAAAATGTCTACGCTTATATTCTGGAAAACTCCTCTATTCTTTTGTATTTATAGGAGTTTTGTATACCTATTTCCTCTTTAAGAAAGCCCCACAAAAATAGTTGAATAGGCTCCCATTCCTATCCAATGGTTTGGAAAACTTTGTTAGTAAATTAGTTGTAAATAAAAATTAAATCATTTGGCAGTATTTACCGAAAAACTATAAATATTTCCAAAAATATAGATTTTAGGTATATAGGACATTATTAAAAAAATATAATGCTCAAAAATAAAATAATATACGGTATTGTCGTTTAGCTAGGAATTGGTTATGTGGTTGCAAAATATTTTTTTCTTAGTTATTCCTAATACTAGCACAGTGATTTAATTTATATGCAATGTGGTCGATTTTGGACTTGGCGAACTATTGGACCACAGAAAACTGTGTACGATGTCCCCAAGTAAAAATATCGCTAGACGCTAGATTAAATAAACGGTCCCAGAGATATAATCAACAACATCGCATAAATTTACATCCTGTATGATAAGTACGTACTCTCTTTGTAATATAATTTGTGTACTACAGTAAGTTAGACAGAGGTAAACAATAATACAACAGTTACTTTGTAATTTATAATTGCTTTTCAATACTATGTACTTACCTCGACAAATAATATTTGGCATTTATGAAGGTTACCCAAATAGACGGTTGACATTAAACCATTATTGTAAGACAACCTTTGTACTTTGTTATAAGAATATTAATATTTATTTTTCAGTTTTTAATTACTCATTTTTCTCCTCTAATATAAGGAAAACGAAATATTGAGGGGATCTTCCACCATGCACTTATAAATTTTAAATTAATGTAATCTTAACCCCTTTTTCTCTTATTTTTCAAGGGTGAATTTGTATAGAAGATGGGAATACAGTTAGGGTGTAGGCACTTATTATAATATATGCAACCTAATCGTAAATACGTAAACACAACTTTTTATCAATAAGTGTTTCTGAAAAAGTTACATTTGTAAATAATATATTATTTGGTAATTTTTCAGTTTGACTATTTCTGGATTTTTACAATTTTTTTATGGATTTTTTGTGTGTATGTAGCGTTTGTAGAGAGTATAAGTACTCTTTTATGCATGCGTTTTCGTCCACTAAACGCGGAGTTGAGAAAAACTCCGCTCATCGCCAGTTTCATGCCACAGTAAACTACGTATATTGTGTTATAGTGACAAGTTCTTTAATCATTTTCATGTCACAATCATCTTTTGATGAATTAAGTAGCAAATTGAAAGATACTTTATTGAAGAAAGTGGAGCTTTCACAGGGTCTATCATTTTCTCCTGAAGAAATGTTAGCAATAACGCCCAGTCACATTTTTTTGGGTAAAATCAGGGCACATAATTTCACAAACTTCTTTCCATTTATCCCTTTTCAACTGCCTATATTTATAAAAATCCGATGAAGAATCCTATAAATAGAATTTTGTATGATAGTATCGATAAATAGCTCAACATCAATTGCCTCCATTGCAAATGTCTTGTTTGGTCAACATTTTCTACTATACTACTCGTATCTATTTTCGAACCTCTGGACTAGCGACAAACAGCGCCTTGCATAAAAACGCTGATATATTTTCTTGCCTTTTCAGAACGCGTGTCGCCAGGCGTTTTCTAAATCCTTCGCGACAGAATTTAAAACGCGACAATAAAACAACGCGCGTAAAATGCATAAATATGGTAACTATATTCATGCTTTCTTGAAACGCTGCGTTTTTCTCAACTCCGCGTTTCGTGGACAAAAACGCATGCATAAAAGAGGTGTAAGTAGTTGTTTTGTAGTGAAGAAATGTTGGGCAAATGACTAATAATGAAACTATACGGGACATGAAATTATTAACAATCAAAATTTGCGCGTAATGAAAAGCAAAAATTCCAAAAATTAGTATGTTTTTGTAATGTTTTGTTAGGACATGATAAATCACTGTTGAATTAGAAAAAATCGGGACGTCTGGTATAGTGTAAGGGAAATACGTCACATATGTAGCAAATATACAAAAAATAAATTAAACGTGGCTACGTCGGCTCATGGCAATGTAATAGTGAAATGTTAATATATTTTTTTAACATTTTGAAGAATTTGTGCATTAGTGAAAATGAATGAAAGGTACATATTTTTCAGCCGGAGGAAGCACAAAAGTAAAACCATTCTATCTCTAAAAAGAGATATACAAATGACTTTTTGATCTTGACACGGAGCAGGATTAATGAACCATTAATACCAACCCAACGAGATGAGATATTTTTGAATGAACTCCATTGAGTGACGTAGTATCACTTATTTTGTTAATATTATAGCGAAATTCGCGAAGTTCCAATTTTGGAATCAATGCGTTATACTCACATTCCACATTAAACATATAACAAGTATAAATAGATGTTAAGGCCAAAGCACTAAAGGAGATTTAATCAAGAGCAGTTCTCAAAGTATTATTATAGATTATCTAACTTCCAATGAAATTTCTCCTGGCATACGAAGCATTCCTTCCACGGGCCACCCTGTACGCTAGGACATGAGACAAGTGCAAATGCGAATGCCTTTGCACGGGGGTAGATCGCGTAAAAACATTCCCGCCTATCAGGGGGTGGCGATATTGATTTCTTATGACATCATGGGGTTGCTAGGAGACGTAGCGCCGGCGCCTGTAGCGCGCCGAAAGATCGACCCCTGGGCCAGCATTGCAGCCGAGGAGCTCGGTGCAACCAAGTGCTAGTGATAAGATGTGTTAGAAGTCCAAAACAACAACGGAAATGGGCACGGTGTTGAGTTTTTCACCGCGGGAGCGCAGACCCGTGTATACCACAAGCTCGACTGGAGATTTCACCTTAAACAACTTCTCCTACGAGCAGCTAAACAACGTGAAAAACCGCGAAAGTAAGAGCAACGCCAGCATAACAAACTCGAACAACCACAATATTAACAACTGTAACAACATCAACAACAATGACAACGCTAGGATCATCTCCGAGAAGAACGCGCTGGAGAAGAATCTGAAGAAACATTCCCTTTTCATAAACGCTCTATCATGGAAGAGGTTCTCCACGACAAACAACAACAAGAAGAAGATGGACAACAACAAGAACAAGAACATAACAGTGTTCCGGCAGCCCCTAGTTGACAATATACACCCAGTGGTGGACAAAAACAAAAACATTCAGCAAAACAAGAACAGCTCATACTACTCAAACTCGAAAAGCACGTCTGCGCTGGCCTTAGATATTGTTAGAGTTAACAACGCTAACAACAACACCAACCACCACATAAACTGCGATAAAGTAGGTAATAAGCAGGCCCTTTTGAGCCAAAATTCCATCAATTCCCAAAACCAGATCGTGCCAGTGGCTGCACCCAAGAAGACTGTTATACAAGCTTCCACGTCCGAACTACTCAAATGTTTAGGGATGTTCCTTCACGCCAAGTGTTATAAATTGAGAGATTTTCAGGCTGGAGATGCCGTCATGTGGCTGAGGACTGTCGATAGAAGTCTACTTTTGCAAGGCTGGCAGGTTAGTGGCAACCTTAATTAATTTTTATGGCATTGGAAGATTCCAACCGTCAGACTGAAATAATAATTATCTCATTTGCATGGTTTCTGGATACTATTTTAAAAGTAGGATTTGCTTGAGAATTGTTAGAAGGCTTCACTTTACGAGGCTGTAAATATAAAAAAATCACAAAACAATTTAGATTTGTTGAATCATTTTTTTATGTGGGACAAATATCGACAAAACATAATTTAGTTCTGAAAATGAGAAAAATATGGTAAATATTGAGACATCGATAGTGAACGCAGGGATTTTAACAATGAAATTGTTTATAATCTATAGCTTGTCACCTCCTGCCTACATGCTGTTGTATTTTTCTCATTTATTTTTCCACCTTGAAGTTCAAACCTTTGGTAGTGGCGCCATCGTCCATTCCACCCGTCACACGGGGACAATCATCTAATTTGCATGGTTTCTGGATACTATTTAAAAGTAGGATTTGCTTGAGAATTGTTAGAAGGCTTCACTTTACGTGGCTATAAATATAAAATAAATCACAAAACAATTTAAATTTGTTGGATCCTTTTTTATGTGGAACAAATATCGACAAAACATAATTTAGTTCTGAAAATGAGAAAAATATGGTAAATATTGAGATATCGATAGTGAACGCAGGGATATAAACAATGAAATTGTTTATATATAGCTTGTCTCACCTCCTGCCTACTTGCTGTTGTATTTTTCTCATTTATTTTTCCACCTTGAAGTTCAAACCTTTGGTGGTGGCGCCATCATTCATTCCACAAATGATTGTCCCCGTCAGACGGGGACAATCATCTAATTTGCACGGTTTCTGGATACTATTTTAAAAGTGGGATTTACTTGAGAATTCCTAGAAGGCTTCATTTTACGTGGCTATAAATATAAAATAAATCACAAAACAATTTAAATTTGTTGGATCCTTTTCGATATGGAACAGATATCGACAAAACATAATTTAGTTCTGAAAATGAGAAAAATATGGTAAATATTGAGACATCGATAGTGAACACACAGATTTCGACAATGAAATTGTCAGTGTGTCTCACCTCCTGCCTACTTGCTGCTGTATTTTCCTATTTATTTTTCAACCATTAAGTTCAAACCTTTGGTAGTGGTCGAATCAACAAAAGTGAATATTACTTCAATATTATTATTAATACTAGTAATATAAACTTCAATCAAACTACTTGAAATAAAAGAAATAGATACTAAAAATTTACTTCCTGAAAATTTTTGTATGTTAAGTTTGTAACTGTAAGACCTGTTTCAAGCAGATAAAATATTTTACCATGGCCTACCATGGTTTTTAATTTTCACCCTTTCTACAGCTTATCGTTAAGACGTGATCGATGATTGAAAAATATTAATTTTTATTGAATGCACAACTGATGCACAAAAAAATTGAAAAAAGATGGTGAAATTAATTCAAAAATAAATAGAGAGGTAACAAAAGATACGGTGGTGTGTAGCCAATAGCAGAGAGACTCTGATACTATTCAAGTGTATACACCTATATTTTTTAAAATTGTCAAATATGTACATATATAAACCACTGTATGAACCATATTTGTCACCCATCAAATCGTTTATTAAAAGTAATAGTTATCTGTTCAGATATAGCAACATATACTATTAATCTAAAGAAGTTTTTCATGTCTGTATTGGACACATTCGCAGTTTGTAAATTTGTAGTTCTGAAGAACTGAATTTTTAATAAAAAAACTATGACCTAATAGCACAGCATATTTCATTCAAATCTTTAACTTTTTAATTGTGCAACATTAGCAAATCTTTCTTTGGCAATAAAATATACATAGGTTTATTCATAGACGTCAGCGCACAACGTAACAGCTTGGAGCGAGGTGACTAAGGCATAACAAATATTGGCGTTTCGTCGCGATTGAATAAAATTAGTCTGAATCAAAATGGCACTTAAACGAGTTTGTTTACAAACATTTTTTACATTGTTCCACAAGCCTAACGAACAATCAGAACAGGCGAAAATAAATACTAATATGTGCTTCTAACTAGTACGCAAATAATTAATGTTTATACACAAAAATGTATACAATTATGCTTCCGAAGCTAACAAATTAATTGCAGGAAAATATAAATATAAGATGAATCTTTTATCGCATATACATTTTCAGGTACATTATTACAAAAAAGTAAAGTTGCATCTCAGTAAATATAAATGCTGATTTTTTTAACATTTTTATTTAATTAGGTTTACCACAAATTCACTAAGTTACTTACTTAATATCTGAAACTAAGTCAAAAACTGTGAATCATGCCATAAACTGTACAGTTTTCTGTACTGTACAGTAATATGTACAGTATAACATTCATGCCATAAACTGTACAGTTTTAAAAAATTTAGTTAAATCCCTGAAGTTAATACAGTTACAAAAAAGTTGAGTTGAGTAATATTTTTTTTGTTTTTTTATGCATAAAAAATGTTAAACTGTGTATACAATACATATTTCCTATTGCGTGAGTAAAAAGATGGTCATGAATCATGATATCAAAAATAATAATAATAATAATGATAATCATGAGAATACTTTTCAATATAAAACGAATCACTTCTGTGGCAAAATCTCCTTAGGGTATTATTTTTAATTTACACACCATAAATTCAAACCAGGACAGTCAGCCCGGCGTGTGATTCATCAAAATTTGAGACTCATTACGGTGGTCCAATAAATATGACAGAACTTTCCCTTGTCAATTCACTGCCAATACAAGAAATTATTGCGTCTCCATCCTTTTTGGAGTTATTTGCTTCGGTGTGTTGCAAAATTAATTGAAGAGACGCAAAGGATTTAATGAGTATTCTTGGTATTGAAAACAAATTCTGTATTGGTTTCAGAGCTATTACATAGTCAACGGAACAATTAAGGTGGCATTGAATGAATCTCACTATTTTATATATTCCCCAATTTGATTAACCTTTTTCGTAAAAGACATACAGATTTCTAAAGAACTAAAGCCCAAAGCCCTAAATGAAACATATATTGTATTATAGTGGTGGGAAACACACGGTAGTGCCCTCTTTTGGTCTTTGCTACTATCCGTCTGACAATTGTTGTCAAATTGACAGACAGATATAGCGACCTGCTTTTCCGCAAATGCCATATAGCAGTTGTCTTTGAGGAAGACAATCCCAAGGATTGTTAACTGTTTACAGGATTGCTCGATCGCTCAATTTTGTCATCCGCCTTTGTGACGTCATCGAAGATATATGTAATCGAATTGGTCAAAATATACCTATTTTGTGTTTGTTATATTTCACATTTGCAAGAGAATTTTCGTATTTGAATGATTATTAATATTATTATTTATTAAAGTTTGTAATAACAGTATAAAGTGTACCTATTTCTACAAGTTCGAGATCTTTGGATCTTTGATGACGTCACAATTATGGATTACATTGTAGTATAGGGATCGAGCAATCCTGTAAACAGCTAATAATCCTTGGACAATCCTACTTATTTATTTGAAGGAGATGCCGAAAACAACTACTCCATGGACAATGTTCCCCGACTGGCATTGCATTACTTCGACATAATAATAATTTATTTCTGTCGCAGCATCGTTCATCGAGTCCGCTACCTTTGGACGTGCGAAACCGGTCAGTGTTTAGTGGTTCGTCTCGATAAAGGATGAGACGACTCCTATGAGATGCCGGTGCAAGGAATCGGTGGTGCACATTGTCCGTGGAGTAGTTGTTTTCTGCATCTCCTTCAAATATATATTGTATTATTCGTTCGAATATTTAGTACAGCAGAAAGTTGTAGTTTACATGTGTCCGAGTTTAGTATCTATTTAAGCTCTAGATGTATAGCAAGGAATTTATATACATGGAACGATTATAGACGACTGCGCATCCAATTTTGTGTGGAAACATGAGAGCCGCCATTTTGATGTCATACTGCTCCCAACTTCTACATTTTGTATTGGTACACCTGACCAAGACCCTAGAATTCTAGTGTCTTTTTCTTTCTAATCTAAAAATTCAATGGTTCAAATCTTCCTAACACGGCAACAGTGGTATGGGTAAATTTGGTAAATAGTGTTTGCTTTGTATTTTTGGCGTCTTGTTGGTTTATTTTATTGTGATTCTCTCGGTTTGATTCTGTTTGTGTGTTTATTATTGTGTTCCTTTGATTTATAGACTTTGAGTGACAAATATTTGAGTATTGGCCTTTCGTAATTATGCCAGGTAAATTCGGATTTTATAACAAGAATTGAAAGTCTTAAGAGACATGCAATCATAGTTCCTAGCTAATATAATAGTAAATTATGAAAACTGCGAACATAAACAATACAAAAAATAAGCCAGGATAGTTAAAGTAAGGTAAACGATAGTTAAATTTTATATGCATAATGCATTTTAAATATTTACTTTTCTAAACGGCTAATGGTGTATTTTACATAAATAATGTGAACAAAAGCTACATAGGTAGGTACACAAAATATTTCGTTTGTACTTTCATCAATTTTACAAGAAAGTTTGGTGACGATATATTTTATTTTTCACAAATAATTGTAATTAAACTATAAAATATACAACATTTCTTATACCTATTTAGAATTTTTCTTAGCCTCAAAAGTTTTACTTGCTGCTCCTTGTGGTTTTTATTTGTTATTGCTATCTAATTGAAGAGGCTAGGTTAATACTGTTAAATTTACCACCAATTTTCAGACATCAAAATGGCGGATTCAAAATTGGAATACTCGCGCAGTTTTGATAATCGTTCCATGTATATAAATTCCTTGATGTATAGTAATTAATTTAGTTTTTATAACTTTTTATTGATCTGTCTATATAATTTTGTTAGCAAAGGTAAGTATTTCCTACTTAAATAGGTGTAGTAAATGCGCTTATAATATATAGTTTTAATAATTTCGATAAATATACTAATAGATAATAAATTACTACTAGTGCACCTTCAAGTACTGACAATATTTTTGGTATACCTATATTTATGAATTCTTTATATCTAAGCGGGTCCTGTAAATGTAAGGGCAAATCTAGGGACGCAATTAATCATATCGCCTCCATGGGATGTACGAGGATGTAGATAACAATATAATACAATAACAGACGTTAAAACCTTGCTATTGTTGTTAGTAGCACTTGTCCAGTTTTAGGCTTGGCTGGATTTACTGTTTGGACGCATTTAGTGTTCTATACACTCTCTGGTCTACACTCAATTTATCTGGTTTTATCTTTGCTGAAGATTAAGGTCATGTTATCGTAAGGTGACCAACTATTTTTTGTTCAAAAAGAGTACACTTTGCAAGTATTTCATAGGCGAAAAAAAAAAGATATTTTGTACACCTCAATTCTTGTTAACTTGAACAAAAAGTACGAAATTGTTGGTTTTCTCTAACCTCAAATTAATTAAACAGAAAGGGAATTCCCATAAAACTTTGCCGTACATACTACGCATGCGTCAAATTTGTAGTTCTGAAGAACTGAATTTTTAATAAAAAAACTATGACCTAATAGCACAGCATATTTCATTCAAATCTTTAACTTTTTAATTGTGCAACATTAGCAAATCTTTCTTTGGCAATAAAATATACATAGGTTTATTCATAGACGTCAGCGCACAACGTAACAGCTTGGAGCGAGGTGACTAAGGCATAACAAATATTGGCGTTTCGTCGCGATTGAATAAAATTAGTCTGAATCAAAATGGCACTTAAACGAGTTTGTTTACAAACATTTTTTACATTGTTCCACAAGCCTAACGAACAATCAGAACAGGCGAAAATAAATACTAATATGTGCTTCTAACTAGTACGCAAATAATTAATGTTTATACACAAAAATGTATACAATTATGCTTCCGAAGCTAACAAATTAATTGCAGGAAAATATAAATATAAGATGAATCTTTTATCGCATATACATTTTCAGGTACATTATTACAAAAAAGTAAAGTTGCATCTCAGTAAATATAAATGCTGATTTTTTTAACATTTTTATTTAATTAGGTTTACCACAAATTCACTAAGTTACTTACTTAATATCTGAAACTAAGTCAAAAACTGTGAATCATGCCATAAACTGTACAGTTTTCTGTACTGTACAGTAATATGTACAGTATAACATTCATGCCATAAACTGTACAGTTTTAAAAAATTTAGTTAAATCCCTGAAGTTAATACAGTTACAAAAAAGTTGAGTTGAGTAATATTTTTTTTGTTTTTTTATGCATAAAAAATGTTAAACTGTGTATACAATACATATTTCCTATTGCGTGAGTAAAAAGATGGTCATGAATCATGATATCAAAAATAATAATAATAATAATGATAATCATGAGAATACTTTTCAATATAAAACGAATCACTTCTGTGGCAAAATCTCCTTAGGGTATTATTTTTAATTTACACACCATAAATTCAAACCAGGACAGTCAGCCCGGCGTGTGATTCATCAAAATTTGAGACTCATTACGGTGGTCCAATAAATATGACAGAACTTTCCCTTGTCAATTCACTGCCAATACAAGAAATTATTGCGTCTCCATCCTTTTTGGAGTTATTTGCTTCGGTGTGTTGCAAAATTAATTGAAGAGACGCAAAGGATTTAATGAGTATTCTTGGTATTGAAAACAAATTCTGTATTGGTTTCAGAGCTATTACATAGTCAACGGAACAATTAAGGTGGCATTGAATGAATCTCACTATTTTATATATTCCCCAATTTGATTAACCTTTTTCGTAAAAGACATACAGATTTCTAAAGAACTAAAGCCCAAAGCCCTAGAAATGAAACATATATTGTATTATAGTGGTGGGAAACACACGGTAGTGCCCTCTTTTGGTCTTTGCTACTATCCGTCTGACAATTGTTGTCAAATTGACAGACAGATATAGCGACCTGCTTTTCCGCAAATGCCATATAGCAGTTGTCTTTGAGGAAGACAATCCCAAGGATTGTTAACTGTTTACAGGATTGCTCGATCGCTCAATTTTGTCATCCGCCTTTGTGACGTCATCGAAGATATATGTAATCGAATTGGTCAAAATATACCTATTTTGTGTTTGTTATATTTCACATTTGCAAGAGAATTTTCGTATTTGAATGATTATTAATATTATTATTTATTAAAGTTTGTAATAACAGTATAAAGTGTACCTATTTCTACAAGTTCGAGATCTTTGGATCTTTGATGACGTCACAATTATGGATTACATTGTAGTATAGGGATCGAGCAATCCTGTAAACAGCTAATAATCCTTGGACAATCCTACTTATTTATTTGAAGGAGATGCCGAAAACAACTACTCCATGGACAATGTTCCCCGACTGGCATTGCATTACTTCGACATAATAATAATTTATTTCTGTCGCAGCATCGTTCATCGAGTCCGCTACCTTTGGACGTGCGAAACCGGTCAGTGTTTAGTGGTTCGTCTCGATAAAGGATGAGACGACTCCTATGAGATGCCGGTGCAAGGAATCGGTGGTGCACATTGTCCGTGGAGTAGTTGTTTTCTGCATCTCCTTCAAATATATATTGTATTATTCGTTCGAATATTTAGTACAGCAGAAAGTTGTAGTTTACATGTGTCCGAGTTTAGTATCTATTTAAGCTCTAGATGTATAGCAAGGAATTTATATACATGGAACGATTATAGACGACTGCGCATCCAATTTTGTGTGGAAACATGAGAGCCGCCATTTTGATGTCATACTGCTCCCAACTTCTACATTTTGTATTGGTACACCTGACCAAGACCCTAGAATTCTAGTGTCTTTTTCTTTCTAATCTAAAAATTCAATGGTTCAAATCTTCCTAACACGGCAACAGTGGTATGGGTAAATTTGGTAAATAGTGTTTGCTTTGTATTTTTGGCGTCTTGTTGGTTTATTTTATTGTGATTCTCTCGGTTTGATTCTGTTTGTGTGTTTATTATTGTGTTCCTTTGATTTATAGACTTTGAGTGACAAATATTTGAGTATTGGCCTTTCGTAATTATGCCAGGTAAATTCGGATTTTATAACAAGAATTGAAAGTCTTAAGAGACATGCAATCATAGTTCCTAGCTAATATAATAGTAAATTATGAAAACTGCGAACATAAACAATACAAAAAATAAGCCAGGATAGTTAAAGTAAGGTAAACGATAGTTAAATTTTATATGCATAATGCATTTTAAATATTTACTTTTCTAAACGGCTAATGGTGTATTTTACATAAATAATGTGAACAAAAGCTACATAGGTAGGTACACAAAATATTTCGTTTGTACTTTCATCAATTTTACAAGAAAGTTTGGTGACGATATATTTTATTTTTCACAAATAATTGTAATTAAACTATAAAATATACAACATTTCTTATACCTATTTAGAATTTTTCTTAGCCTCAAAAGTTTTACTTGCTGCTCCTTGTGGTTTTTATTTGTTATTGCTATCTAATTGAAGAGGCTAGGTTAATACTGTTAAATTTACCACCAATTTTCAGACATCAAAATGGCGGATTCAAAATTGGAATACTCGCGCAGTTTTGATAATCGTTCCATGTATATAAATTCCTTGATGTATAGTAATTAATTTAGTTTTTATAACTTTTTATTGATCTGTCTATATAATTTTGTTAGCAAAGGTAAGTATTTCCTACTTAAATAGGTGTAGTAAATGCGCTTATAATATATAGTTTTAATAATTTCGATAAATATACTAATAGATAATAAATTACTACTAGTGCACCTTCAAGTACTGACAATATTTTTGGTATACCTATATTTATGAATTCTTTATATCTAAGCGGGTCCTGTAAATGTAAGGGCAAATCTAGGGACGCAATTAATCATATCGCCTCCATGGGATGTACGAGGATGTAGATAACAATATAATACAATAACAGACGTTAAAACCTTGCTATTGTTGTTAGTAGCACTTGTCCAGTTTTAGGCTTGGCTGGATTTACTGTTTGGACGCATTTAGTGTTCTATACACTCTCTGGTCTACACTCAATTTATCTGGTTTTATCTTTGCTGAAGATTAAGGTCATGTTATCGTAAGGTGACCAACTATTTTTTGTTCAAAAAGAGTACACTTTGCAAGTATTTCATAGGCGAAAAAAAAAAGATATTTTGTACACCTCAATTCTTGTTAACTTGAACAAAAAGTACGAAATTGTTGGTTTTCTCTAACCTCAAATTAATTAAACAGAAAGGGAATTCCCATAAAACTTTGCCGTACATACTACGCATGCGTCAAGATTGTTAAGCATGCCGTACATACTGCACATCAAAGATCAGGCCTGGGGATTACGTACACAAATATTGGAGAGATAGATATATCCATCTCTTTTCACAAATGTAATTTTGACGTTGTTAGAAAAAGAGGTCTGTAGTATCTATCTATTTCTCTAGGTACATAATACGGCCTCTTAATTGTGCCGGAAACGGCAGCCATATGTGCGCGCGAAATTCAAATCACTGTCAAACTCCAAACTCGTGTCTGGTGTTTGCTCTGTCCTCTGACGTGCCGGAAACGGCAAGCAATATGCGCGCGTGAAATTCAAATCACTGTCAAAATAATTTTAAATATTTAATTAATAAAATTGAAATAAAATAATCTAAAAAAATGTTTTAGAAATACAAATGTGTATAAAATTATACAAATGAGTACTTTCAGAGTACAGGATTTGAAAAGAGTACGGTTTGCGAAAAAAGAGTACAAAACTCAGTAAATGAGTATAGTTGGTCACATCGCCAATGCCGAGTTCCGTTTTGTCGCATACGAAAATGCATTGTGTTTAAAAAACAAAACAATGAAATTATTATTAGTTTTGGCGTTCTTAATCTAACACATACCTGAATATGCCGATAATTTTCCTTTGTCGTAAGTTGCCGATTAATAATTTCCAAAATTAACGTGCTACGACCGGTTCAGCACACCAAATTTTATACAATTTTACGAAATTCAATGGAAGTTTACATAAGAACTATATGTCCCTTAAGAACAAATTGTTTAAATTGCATAAACTAAGAAAAAAATTGAGTTTTGTGTGAATTTTTCCTAAACAATGCGAAAAAATCAATTAATAACAAAGAAGATTTCTTACTTTGGACATAATTATGTAATATTTTCAGTAAGTTATTGCCAGATGACACTGAAAAAGTAACTAAATTATTTAGGGATATTTTGTGTTTAGTTGGTTGAACCATTTTAAAGACAAGACAAGACATAAAAACGCATTACAAACTGGCCTAATTATTCTTTGACAATTATAAGTTTAATAATAGGACTCATTTACTGTTTCATAAGACTACTAAATTTGTAAGGTGCAATATAAAAATCCCTAAATTGCAGTCGCAATATAAAAATCCCTAAATTGCAGTCGACCAGTACGGTTTTTGATTAAAATGTTACAATTTGTTTGCCCGATTGTATTTTCAGTGCGACATCTCTGTTTCGGTCGCCTAAGTTCACACTGAAACGTTTAATTCATCTTTTGACTACTTCCTCGATAATGGGATGCAAACGCGCTCTTAAGAAATGTTCACAAGGGAAATACACTCTCGATCTCTTGAAGTGGGTATGTAGGTATCTCCAAAAATAGACGAGATATCGGAGGACTGCAAACTCTAGTGAATTGAGGAAGAACCTTTTTCAAATATAGGGCGATTGGCAAATTTCCGCCACTTTCATCAGATGCGACAAATGTAAATATGACATAGAAAACACACCGCAACAAAACACCCTGTATTTAAAAAGTTGTATAGATAATATTAGCCTATTGCACTAATCTTGTAGGGGGAAAACTGATAATTCAAACAAGATCAAAATTACAAAGATAGAGTCCATAGTTTAAAAGTTATAGGACTTTGAAGTTTGTGACCACTTTGAATTTGACCCACTTCAAGTGATCGAAGTGTATATAGAATCGTTATACTGTATAGAGTTATACTGTAAGAGTTCGTTAGAACATCATCTCACATTTTTTTTATTTTGTATTTAATCACATATTTTACGTAATTTGAAAATTCACCAAACATTGACTTTTTGAAACTAGGTTTACTAATAAGTAATAAAATTCTTACTACTAATAAACAGATAAATGTTGTTAAAAAACACCTAATTAATATTTAATTGCCTTTTCGGAAAGTATATCTGTTTGCGTTACCACAACTAATTATTTGAAATTGAAGCCATTCTCTAAATTTGACTAATATGACATTATGTTACGATTACACTAATACAAAATTATACTAAGAACATTTTTACAATTACACTGGAATATATGTACTGAAATTTTCTGTAGTAAATATACTATGCAGAAAACTTGATTAACATCTTTTTCAAATTTCAAATCTCTTGGCATTACTAATTATTTTTTTACTAACGCCTTTCTACTATTTTACAAAGGACTTAACTGTTTACCATTTTCAACTGATATAATTTTATTTCTTTACTTGACGTTTTTCTTCATCATGTTCCTGAAAATCTCTTATTTCAGAGTATTTACATTCAGCTGTAAGTTTTTTTTAGGAATATATTGCTTTCCTTGGACAAAATATCCACTACTTAACATAATAATAATTATTGTCAATTCGGAATCTACTTTGGGAAAAGTGTACCAAGTCTGAAGATTACTTTTTAAACATTTTTAATTAATAAAATAAATTTGAAATATTATTGGATACTCGTACTACCATAAAAACACTTGCATGAAGCAAATGGAAAATATTCCTTATTCTAATGATAAAATCGATATTACAATTTGGAATCTATGTGTAAATAATCGTATGTATCACAAACTAAATAAATGCCCCGATAACGCAAACGAACTATTACTAATTCATTTACAACACCCATCACAGAAACAGAAAATTACATTGTCCCAAAGGGTTCTATACCAAACAAATTAGTAGATCAAATAAAACTGATTCGCCTATCAACAGTAAAACAAAAGGCATGTTTCTGTTTGTACAAGTTTGTATATACACCATTCGTTTGCAATATCCGTGAACCTATGCAAAGGTACCTACTTGACAACATGTATTATTTCTACAGTATAATAGGTAATAATAAACCTTCAACTTCCGATCTTTAATCTAATCGCATATACAATTTCTATAATCCAATAATTCACAGGGTGATTTCCCATTTATAACTAGTCATAATATAGCTACCAATATTAGTATTGGTGAGAAACACACCGTAGTGCCCTCTTTGGGTCTTTGCTATCTGTGTGACAATTATTGTCAAATTGACAGACAGATAACGACCTGCTTTTCTCGATGATTAATGTGGCGACTCCTACGGAGATGCCGAAGTAATGCAATGCCAGTCGGGGCATATTACCGTGGAGTAGTTGTTTTCGGCATCTTCAAATAAATAGCTAATATTTGATTAGTCACAAAAATGTGTTGCGGAAAGTGCTTTAAAGCTACACTAGCCATTATGGCCCACCATCAAAATTAATATTCCATTATTTATTACACTTTTATTATAAATTTATTCCACCAAAATTTATTTTATTACCCTTGCCGTAAGTTAGTTATAAGTGAACAACCTAGGTTTAATTTAAACCTACATGCACCAGCCATTGGTAGCTTTTGAACTAAATGAGATATAGAGATGGTTCTTTGGCTAGAATTTACTATAAATTTATGACATTAGAACCCACCTAGTAGGAGTTCCCTATAGCGAAATCCAAGGGGTGAAAACGACCCCAAAGGTATATTTTTAATGTTAATGAACGTAAAACGTGCAATGCATCGGAGATGTGTTTTAATTTATTCCTTAGAAAACCACCGGGGGTACCGCGGGGGTGAAAACCACTCCATCTACCCCAAGTACGTTCAAACACCGATAATCAAAATGTAAGTAAATTTGCAATGCAATGTATTGCAAATACAAGCGTAATGGAATGAAACCTGCTTCATTTATTTTTACATTTTAATAATTAATCAGAGCAAACCGCGAATTTGTTACACTTGCCATTAAGTTGTGAAAATTGGTAGAAATGTAGAAATGGTGGTAGAATTTCCACCACCATTTTTGAGGTTTTCTAGATTATTCTCGGGAACGGTGCACTTTTTCAGGAAAATCACCAAATTTTGTAAAACTAATTTCTTTATTTTAATATACCCCATATTAAAATAAAGAAATTAGTCATACAAAATTTGGTTATTTTCCTCAATTAAATTGCTACTTCGGTATCACATTGAAACTGTTTTCAAAATTGGTTAGAAATGTATACCATATAAGTTTTACCACAGAATAAAGACTGTCCATATCCCGTATAACTTTTGTATTATAATCAGCCCCAATATTTTATGTAGGTCAAATAAAATGATGGAAACCCTTTGGCTTATACTACAATTGAACTGACGCCAGAAAGTATCCAACATGCACATGACCTATTTTAGACTCCATTTATAATTGGTTCCTAATTAAAAGACCGAAATCAGATATGTTGTTTCTTTATCATTAATAATAAATATACAGTCTGTACATAGAGCACCCCCTCCTGCTAACTTTTGAACGAGTTAGAGAGTTTTAACAAAATACAGGCTGAGTCACGTAAAATTAAATTGATTATGATGTTAAATTCGATTCTTCAAATTCAAAGATGCCGCCACGGGCGCTGTCAACTCAATTTTTTTAAACGGCAATGTGTGTCGTGTTGCAACTCATTTAAAAGGTAATTCAATTCTCTCGTTTTTGAAAAATGACAATCGAGTTATCCGTTCTCTAGTTAAAAGCGTTTCTCTTAACGATATTTAAAAATTTTGCTTTTATCAAGTCAGCTTACGTTTGGTTGCTACTGTCAGTGAAAGGTCAATAAGGTTCGAGAAAGTAGTTTAATGTTCAATTTAAGAGTTTTTGAAAGTTTCTACAGGTTTTCTTCTTATTTTTATATTCTTGTTATTCGATTTGATACCATGCGCACCGTTGAAGAACGTGTTTTTGCCGTTAAAGTTTTTTTTTTATCAAAGTCAAAGTAAGGCCCATAAAGCTGTTCGTTTATTTATTATTAGATATCCAGATAACCCAATTGACAGAAAGTACATTAGCGAACTTATAAGAAAATTTGAAACAACTGGAAACCTAGGCAATATTAGAAGAAGTGGAAGGCCTTCCATTTCACAGGATAAACAAATTAATATTCTGGTCGATCTTGAGGGTGACAATCAGCAATCAACAGCTGAACTTGTTGATCAACACGACTTGCCACGGTCAACAGTTCATAAAATATTAAAAAAATAAATTACTCCCGTATAACCTGAAACTCTTACAGGAACGTTCTGAAGATGACCCAGATCGAAGATTACAATTCTGTGATCTAATGACAGAAAGATTGCAGCAGAATCAAATTTTATTAACCAACTTTTGCTTCAGTGGTGAATGTACGTTTTTCTTAAACGGCCATGTAAATAGGCATAATCACCGTTACTGGAGTACTGAAAATCCTCACCAGTTCCGGGAAACCCATACACACCACATCGAAAAAGTTAATGTTTGGACTGGCATTTTGGGCAACGGCGTTATTGGATCGATATTTTTAAGAGAAAATTTAAGAGGAGAGCGGTACTTAAGAATGCTGCGGAAGGAAATTTTTCCAGAGATAAAAAGATTAGTTGGCAACATTCAAAATATGATTCATATTTTATAGATAGACAAAAATCGAGCTCCAGACGCCATTTATGTGGTCTTAATAATATCTTTAGTCAAATTTATCGTGATGGAATCGTGTATTTAAAAGATGAAACAGGGTATTGGAAAAACATGTTTTTTTTAGTTTGAACACTATTAGTTCTTATCTGATAAAAATAATTCGGATGTAGAACTTAGAATTCTGACTTGTATCTAAATATTTTAACGTTTAACCGAAATCGAACTTATACGTGCAAGAACACTCTCTCAGATTTAAATTGAATTTCATTAGTACAGTTGCACCCTGTATATTTTGTCGAGTAATATGCCTAATTTTCTTCATTAGATTATGCCCTAAACCAAGGTTAAGTCTAGTCGACATAAACACAAAAACAAACAGTGATGTAGTGAAAACGATCACGCAATAAAATACCCATAACTCAGGCATTCCTATTTCTGTGGGTTGACTATGGGTTAATATTTATTTTCTGGTTTAGATGTGAGTTATTAATGGATTAGTTTCCTCGATGTAGAAGTCCTAAAATTCTTTATATACCTTTGATAAAAGTAATTTTACGTGAATTTTACTTAATATATACAACTTTGCTTTTGCAAGTGTTTTAAAGGTCATCTTTTGAACAAATTATATTTAGTTGGTTCATCATCTATGTTGTTTTGAGATATTATCAGATTTTTAAAATGATTTGCCTTTGAGTAATTTTTGTATGCATACAGGCATCAAGCTGCATTAATAATTTAACTTTAATTAAAATTAATTATTATAATAATTAATAAGATTATTTAAAATAGTATAGAATTAGAGCAACTCTAGCACACCATTCAGTATTTAACCCACCTCAAAAGTCGATCACACACAAAGCACAGAATGTCGAGCTTGGCAACTCCAATACCAGCAATAAACGTGGTTGTCTTCCGCTTCTCAGAATGATAATTAAAACTAACAAATTATTAAACTGAGACACTTAATTAAAATAGACATCTAATTAATTAACAAGTCAAGTGTAAAAGCATATTTTATTGACAAAATGTTCAGAAAATTTACATAATGGTAGAAGCATGTATCTCCACCGTGTATTATAAAACATTGAATGACGTCATGACTACCGTTTTACTATATATAATAAGCTCTTTCACCTTTGATAAAGCTTTGATAAAGATGTTTTGAAATTTTATATGACGTGTACAAGGTTGTCAATTACCTATAATTTTGACGCCCCTTGTATTTCCTTATTTGTCAAGATATTGTAAAATTATGATATGCAGTGTAGTGAGATATTTACAAAGTCTAATAACCAAAAACTGACAAATCCAATAAAAAAAATATTTTTTTAAAATAAACTCACAAATAATTTATTTTTCGAAATAAATTTATTTACTTACCTCCTACATAACAAAATACTCAACATTATTACTATATCGAAATCTTAAGTTTCTGCATATAATTTGTACATTTTTTCGAAGAAAATAGTTATTTATACATAGAAAATTCATTCTAGATCAAAGCTGATTGGATAGTAAGGACAATACACGTGTAAAATATTGTTGATTGGTGCATTGTACAAAGTAAATTCTTTTACCGTCCCCCTTCCGTAAGAAATGACATTTCCCGAGTCTCCTACACACGTCTCAAGTGGACACGCGTGACCACGTTTTATTATGCCCTCGAACAAATCAAATTATCTTGACTGACACGTGCCAGCAGTGCCGTGTGTAGGCTTTATTGTCTGAGAAATTTTAGATGACTTTCCTTAACAGGGATCAAATGTAACAAACAATTTTATAGGAGCAACAGAAATGAACCATTTGTTTGATTTCGTTGCAAAATATATTTTTATACAGGGTTATTCAGAATTTATATCTAAAACTTTGAAAATATGTGCATCCTTAAATAAGAAATCGATATCACCAAATAAATTTATAATAAAAGTCTTAGGATTTCCCGTAAACAATGTTTAAAGTTATACCATTATAAGGGACTACGTAGATGGGCAACTGTACTTCAACGACAATCTGATATACCACATTCCTAAGAATGTGGTAAAAAAAAGTAAACACGTTTTTGTACCTAGAACGCCTGGGCGAATAGAGTTGGAGTGGGGATAATATCTCTATTGTCTATTCAGTCATCAGTCTATGTGTGTACTCTCTGTGTGCCGGTGTTTTATTTATCGTAGGAGTGTTGAACTGTAAACTTTTCAAAATGGCTCATGTGTACAGTAATGCTGAGTTAATGGACTGTTACCAGTGGATTATCAATTACGAGTTAGGTTTTGTGAGTGGTTGTTGCAGCAAAATGCTGAAAATCCCCAATTTACTTAATAATTTGCGTTTACAAGATCAGAAACCAGGAGGAATAATCGGTTTAGTGCAGCAAAATTGGATAAGGCATACCCAAAAGTGTGTACAAGTCAAGGAATATTATTTCGAACAGCTTTTGTAACAAGGTATGTGCAAATTTTTTATAAATTTCATGTTTCTAATACTTTGTAATCAAGTAGCGCAATTCTTCAAAATTAGCGTAACAAAATTTTATTCATTTTAAAGACACGTCACTTTGGCCACATCTATCTATTTTTCAGTTTATTTTAAAATAAAAACGCTGCAAATATTTTTTGTGCCGGGTGTCGGTATACTCTCAGAACTTCCGAAGTTTTTTTCGTGCTAGCCAGTTTGCATTGTCAGTCCCAAGGTCACTCCATTACAGTGAACCAGTATCCAGCGGCGTGCAATGAAACATTTTTAAATAGTTTTCAGAAGCCGCCAAAAAAAATTTTTTTTGCACTACCACATTTCTACATGTATGTTGAACATCCCCAAATTTTATTATGGATAAGTTCTGAATAACACTGTATATGATGCTGTCCTGTGTTTTGAACAAAATTTTGCAGTAGATCATGCAACCTTTAAAAGTTTAAATATTTAGTTATTTATATTTCTCAAACAGGAACGTCTTCACAAATACGTACATGGCATATCAGGTGTTAGATAATTAGAATAAATATATACAAAGATAAATTATCTGAAGCCATATTTTACTTTTAGCAGCATTAATACTGAACTGTAAATCTGGGAGCTTAAAAATAATATTAGTAATAATAGTTAAAATACGTTTGTTTACACCAAAGATTTATCTCACTACATTTCTTACTGATATAAAGTATATTAAGTGTAAACGTTAGCGACAGAACCTATCGGAGATATATTACCAGAGATAAAATGTCGTTTGTGTAACCACTACTGATATATGTAGGTAAGTTTCAACAAGTTCCCGAGAGAGATGTCAAAAATTGAGTAGTCGTCAACTTTTTAGCACACCATCGAGTTTTGGACTTGCTAACCTGTTGCTAAATATCTTAATGTGACAAGCATATTACACATGTGATATGGCTTCTCTCATTTTGATATCATTTTTAACAATTAGAGATTCAATACCCAACAAGATTCACTAAATCGTCGATATCTGTTGAAAATATTCTTGTATTGTAATTAATTGTATGGTACCTTCAATTTTCACCAAATTATTCACTTCTGAATAATATGTTACACACCCAAATTTTTCCTTTTTTTATCATGCAATAATTAATATAATTATTAATGCAACCACCTGGCGCTTAGTACAAGTCATGATGAAATCTGGATTCAAACTAAACAAAATATGAAGAGAAAAAAGCGTCGACATATTTCTCTATCTCTGCATAAACATAGTGATAATTTATATCAACATTTTCTGTCAACCAGAAATGTTAGCATTTTATTCATTAACATTTAGGTATATCATAATCTAACAGCACCAAGAAAATTCCTTTCCGAGAAATGAGACATCTATCATGAAATAAATCTCTGGTGTAAACGTACCTTTAGCTAAAAGTTAATAAAACAGTCCTCCACTATGTTTTTAGAAGATATATTTGAAAGAAAATACAAAAATTCCTCTTACGGTATGTATAGATATTCAAAATTTAAATAATTGCAGGTACTGTCCAAAACATTTTTTTACGTACCATAATTTTACATCATATACTTAATTAGAGTTACAATATTTTATGATATTTCAATAAAAAAATAATATACCTAAATGTAAATCGAAGGATCCTATATTATTTGATTTTTAAAATATAGTAGTAAGTAAGTAAGTATATCAAAACATAGTAGGTAATTAACAATAATTTAGTAAATCCAATATAAGGTTCGATATAGTATCTAAATGGGGCCAAAAATGCATAGAAACAGGCAGGGACGGATGGGCCGGCTGGGAGTTCGGGAGAATTCCCGAAGGGCCGGTAGCCTTTGGGGCCGGTCCGACCCACTGCGATTGGCAATTCAAATTATATTAAATTCTTATTTGTAATTTACTTTTATTCTATTTAAAGTCAAGACCAGAATTAGGCAAAGTGGAATGACCGGAAAAAGAGTAGATCTGTGTTGCCACATTTATTTCTAAAGTATTCTTATTTAAAACAGGAAACGTATTACTTACCTTATGTACCCATTTTTTTTACTTGTCTTTAACGTCCCTTATCCCTATTGTACTTTATTAAAGCAGACACAATGTTTAATTTGTCTTTTACTTAATAATATCAAGGCATTTCCGAATATGTGGCAACTGCGAAAGTCGTAAAGTTG
Organism: Pogonocherus hispidulus; assembly: GCA_963924545.1. NCBI lineage: Eukaryota > Metazoa > Arthropoda > Insecta > Coleoptera > Cerambycidae > Pogonocherus > Pogonocherus hispidulus. The sequence continues at coordinate 39,826,322 of OZ004698.1, read as the reverse complement.
ACGACAAGCTGTTCATCCTTATTTTACATACATATTCTTGCATTTACGCTTTCTTTTCTCTGAGCTTCAACGACGTTGATTGGTCGAATCAGGAACCAACAAGCGCCTGCGCTCGAGGTAGTAGGGAAACAGTGGCGTTATGTTGGGTTATTTCGCGCGCGTTTCTTAACGGTAAAAATTTGTGGTAAAATTATCAGTGTATTTATTGTTTGTGTCAGTGTTTATACTTATTTGTGTTAGTTAAAAAAGTGGAAGTGCATATACTACAAGTTTTCTATAGAATAGTATACGAATATATATTAACTGAAATGTGCCCAATGGTAAAACAGAATACGCACGTCCATGCATCACCGCATTTTACCAGATCGGCGAGGTCATTCCACTTTGCTTAATTCTGGTATTTACTGTAGGTACATATTTTTGGTTATATTACCTAAATTTTGGATTTTGGTTAGTTTTTTAGTGAAATAGGGTGGTTTCTCTTATGTTTGTGATCTGAACTGAAGTTAGTTTCAGATTTGTTTTGTTTTTTTACAAATGTTTTACCAAATAATTAGCTGTGGATTATTTTGTTTGTGATATTTTAATCATGTTTTGATGTTACATTTTTGAGTTTGTAGTTTTTTAAGAAAGTTTTTTTGTTGTAATATCTAACTCATACAATAACATATTTTTTATTTTTGAAAAAAATTAATTTTGTTTTATATGTTCACTTTTTATATTTGTGTTTTGTTTTATATTTGTAACTATTTGAGGTTTTATTTTCAGTATTTTTTTATTTGCGCTAGTAGATAATCCGGGCCGGTTCTAGAACGGAAGTGCGTAATCCAAGATGGCGTCTGACATCGTTGTCGGTTTTTAATTTTTGTATGAAGGTTGGTAGCACTGTGGGTGTTTGTGTGTGGCACTCCTGTCACCAGAGGCTTTGAGAGGAAATGACGTCGCTTAGGTCTTTTTGGCTGTCATGGCGTATGACTTAAAAAAGTTATTTTTTTTTTTAAATAATTAATTTATTAATTATTTAACAATCAAGGATCTATTTTATATAACGTATTGTAATGATAATCTTATTATTTAATCATAGACTTTAATAATTATAGAATTCATTATTTTTTATTTAAATAGTCCTCTACTCATGTAAGACTACCTTAAGGATTTTATAGTGTACGACCTCCTTAAGCTTTGAAGGCATAAAGAAGACCAGGTAATATGCTAATGTATTAACCGCGAGCGCCTGAGGCTTGGAGCCCGGCTTAAACTCGGAATGTATAATTACGATACTTAAATTTTGTTATTGAACAGTTTCGGTGGGCTAAATAATTATACCTTTACATATAAATTGGTGTTTCAATTAACAAGACAAGGCAGAAGGCGACCAGATAATATGCTAATGTAATACCGCGAGCGCTCTGACAGCGGACCTCGCGAGCTAATTATACTTTCCCTTTTACATATAAATTATAGTGTCAATTACCAAGATGTATTATTAATGTACCAAGTTTAATTTAGGTAAAGAGGCCGTGCTGTATGGATATAAAAATAATTTATAGTAATTTACATTTTTAGCGACCTTGCCCAACTTTATGAGATTTCAAAAATTACTGTCCTAGATTTTCCAGTCATGAAATATTTATATATTGAAACAAATAACATAATTATTTTACATTTTTATTAACTTTATTCTTCAGGCAATAAAGATTCATATTCGTCTTCTCTTAAATATCTCCCATACAGATCTTCTTCTTCTTCTTCTTGTTCTAGAGTATTGTCCTGGACACTGTAAGAATAAAAATAATAATCAGTTTATATGTAGACTATTTAGTATACAGGGAAGAATGAAAGAATCTATGAAACGAAACTTTACTTGGGGTTTTACTAGAAGCAATGTTCAAGCCTGTCTTTGATTTTCTTCAGTGCAGATTTAAAGAAAAAAAATGTTTACCTTGCTGGTAATTCGTCTTCAATTTGCATGCCAAGTTCTTCTGTTCTCGGAATAGTCGCTTCGATCTGTTCCGGTAGGCTCCGCAAATCTTCTGCTCCTGGTAACTGCAGACATTCTGGGATGCTGTAAGAACAAAAAATAATAATAATAATAATCGGTTTATATGTAGATTGTATTGTATACAGAGACAAGGATTAAATAAAAGTTAGAATCGAGAAAATCTTTACTTGGAACTTACTGAAAGCAATATTCGAGCATTTTAAAGAAAAAAAAAAAAAATTACCTTGTTGTTTCCTCCGCGTCAACTTCCATTTGTTCATAGTCGCAAAAACATATTTCTTCATTGCAACACGGGTGTTTTTCTCCCATGTCAATGTCAAAGCAATAATCACTGTTATTTTCTACTTGGTCGTCTTCTTGAACAAAATCTTGGCAGGTGCATTCGTACTGTATATCACTACAATAATAATAATAATAAAGGTAGTTTAATAATAGTTAAGTGTTCCTATTAAAATACAGCCAAATCCCTTATTCTTAACGAAAAGTAATTGAAAAATAACTTATAGTTACAGAAAATAAATAAATTACTGCTTCTTTTATGAAGAATCTTTAGGTACACAAAATATTTATAATAATAATAATAATAATACGCTATAACTGATTTTAAACAATCCTACTTTTGAAAGATATATTTTATTAGTATTGCTTTTACGTTAAATCAAACAGAAATGGAAACTTTTATAATAAACTACCATAAAAGGCAGAAAAAATACATATATATATAGAAAGTACCTACTTACTTTTCGAAAAAATATGCACTTGGGCAGATTGGGGGTGTAAAACGATTTGTTGCAACAATGAGACACTTTGGGCAAAACATTTTTTTGATTTAAATTACAATATACTTCGCTTATATAATTTTTGTGCAGTGAAAGGAACCAAACTGATAGTCTTCTCAATATGGTTCACATTTTTCGGTCACAAGGACGTTTTTCATAGGTGGGAAAGTGATTGTTTTAACTCGCGGTATGGGGATTTACCTATAAATAACCAAATTCGATATAGATAAAGTAAGTTATAACTGCAGTTAAGAATACCAGTATAGTACTCCATCAAGCTGTTTCAGGTAAGTTTACATTGTTTTTTACTATAAACTATCATTTGTTATTTGTTTTTCTGAAAACTGTTCCATCATCCAACATGACTAAAAGCAATCAATATTATTGCATTCAAATTTATTCTTGTAAGTACAGTTTTCAGAAAAAGATGTATCGTACAATTATAATTTCTTTCTTTATAAAATATTTCTTCGTTTTCGTGATACAGAGTCTTAAAGTTAATTTTATATTTATAATAGATTTTAGAGAATAATAATAATAATATCTTTGCCTCTCATTCAACATAAATGAGACTTGTGTGGAAGAGGGGGTGACATATTATTAAGCAGACTGCATTTACCTCTCAGGAACGACTTATTTTGTTAAGACCTAACCAACATTCAGTGCTTGAATGAGGTATTGAAATGTTAATTTCTTACATTATCATCAACTAGCAGTACTAGACATACACTACCAACTCACTTTTTATGCACCAGGTAATATGCAAGTAGAAATTTAATGAAAATTGTCTTGTGAATTGTATGATTAAAAGGTATTTTCGAAATTTTCATATACATGGTTACTCAGAACTAATTATTCTGTTTTTGCCTCTCATTCAACATAAATGAGACTTGTGTGGAAGAGGGGGTGACATATTATTAAGCAGACTGCATTTACCTCTCAGGAACGACTTATTTTGTTAAGACCTAACCAACATTCAGTGCTTGAATGAGGTATTGAAATGTTAATTTCTTACATTAACATCAACTAGCAGTACTAGACATACACTACCAAGTCACTTTTTATGCACCAGGTAATATGCAAGTAGAAATTTAATGAAAATTGTCTTGTGAATTGTATGATTAAAAGGTATTTTCGAAATTTTCATATACATGGTTACTCAGAACTAATTATTCTGTTTTTGCATCTCATTCCACATAAATCCCAGAAGTCTTGAGACTTGTGTGGAAGAGGGGGTGACATATTATTAAGCAGACTGCATTTACCTCTCAGGAACGACTTATTTTGTTAAGGTCTAACCAACATTCAGTGCTTGAATGAGGTATTGAAATGTTAATTTCTTACATTATCATCAACTAGCAGTACTAGACATACACTACCAACTCACTTTTTATGCACCAGGTAATATGCAAGTAGAAATTTAATGAAAATTGTCTGGTGAATTGTATGATTAAAAGGTATTTTCGAAATTTTCATATATATGGTTACTAAGAGCTAATTATTCTGTTTTTTTCTTTGTTATAGAATGAACTTAAATGAAATTAATGGTATTACTTGTCTCCGTAGGAAAGATACCATAAAATTACAAGACCTGCCTAAGGATGTACCAGTGCCCATTCTAGGCATAAAAATAATCGAAACAAAGTTTGGTAAAGCAGTGTTGGCTGAACTTCAGGAAAATCTGGTTTTCTTACCAAAAAGAGCGCTCCCTGTTATTGAAAAGAATTTAGAACAATTTCAAGCTGAAAAGTATGTTTTAATATTTAAGGGTATGATAGAGTGTAATAAACCGAATGCTGCCATTAACTTCGAGATTCAACCTTATGATAAGTGAACAATATATATGTAGTACATACTCATAATTCTACATTCAGTACAGTCTGTACATTTATTTATATTAAGTATATATAAAATCTCAAGTTTTTCAACAAAGTTTAATAATGAATATATGTGAGCTAAGCGATCAAGTTATTACCAATTTTAATAAAGCTAAAAACATTTTAATTACTTCTCAAAACCTTGCTAGTAGAGAAAAGTGGCTTAAATCAATTAGCAAACATTTACGTTTGCTCAACCGAGCTATAAAAAACTCTGATTCTATAGGGTTTACAAGAAAAATTAATACAAATATTGGTCATTTAAAGGCTATTAAAATTTTTTTAAAAAATATACATGTAGGAAGAGGGGTTGGAGGAAGGGAGAATAGAAGTTCTAGATTGCGTTTTGAGTATATTAACTCAGCATTTAAAAGTAGGTTGGTCTCAGGCTTAATAATAAACTTGAAGCACAAAGATATACTGCAGTTTTTGAATGATTCATATTTTTTATTTAAAACGCGAATAAACAAAATTTTAAAAAAACACCCAACAATAAAAGTTAATACAGTTTTCTGTGGTGAATTTATTAAAAGTAACGTTAATTCTGAAGTAATAGAATTTAAGTATTTAAACACAAAAAATTATGTGATTGATTTAGGTACAGATTTAAGCCTTTGGTTTAGAGAAAATGTAATTGATAAAATTTTAAATAAATTAGACGAATTTCAAGAACGCGACAGCGGATTTGCACTACATAAAATTGTTAGTTTGGAAGTAAATATAAATAAATTTGAAATGGGAAATGGAGGCACGTCTTTTATTCGATTACCGGAATACATTGAACGAAAAAAAGCTTGTGTAAATATTCAAAATTATGAGGATAATGCCTGTTTTGCTTGGTCAATAGTCTCTGCATTACACCCAGTTAATACTCAGGTTAATAGAACTAAATCTTATCCACATTATTCAAGTGTATTAAATATGACTGGAATTGAATTTCCAATGACAATACCGCAAATTGAAAAATTTGAAAAGCAAAATGATATATCAGTAAATGTGTACATGCTTCAATTAATTGGAAAAAGATTTAATGTAGTGCCTGCGCGATTAACCAGTAGTAAATTGAAACAACATGTTAACTTATTAATGATACAAAGCGAATATTCTGATGAACAGGATCTTGCAGATAGTCATACAAATAAAGAAATAAAATATCACTTCTGCTGGATAAAAAATTTGAGTAGGCTTGTTTCTTGTCAATTATCATTAAAGGCGCATAAAAAATACATCTGCGACAGATGTTTAAATTATTTTAGCAACGAAGAAAAATTAAATTTACATTCCATTGATTGTCAAAACATAAATAAATGTAAAGTATCATTTCCCAAAGAAAAAATATTAAGTTTTAAAAATTTCAAATACAAAGAGCCCATGCCTTTTGTTCTGTACTGTGACTTTGAATCACTGCTAGAACCATTTTCTGAAAATAGCAAATCTAAAACTGTAAAGTATCAAAAACATAAAGCCTTTAGTGCTGGATTTTATTTTAAATGCAAATATGATGATAATCTGTCTTATTACAACAGTTATCGAGGGTTAGATTGTATAGAGTGGTTTAAGCAACAATTAGAAAGTATTTCGATTTTCATTGAATCAAAATTAAAAAGTGTTGTCCCCATGAATTTTTCGGCACTGCAACAAGCTGAATTTTTAATATCCACTCACTGTCATATTTGTGAAAGACCATTCAAGTCAGATGATAAAAAGGTTCGTGATCATTGTCATTTCACTGGTAACTACAGAGGTCCAGCTCACAATGACTGCAATATAAATTTTAAAAAATCTTTTGTAGTGCCTGTTGTATGTCACAATTTAAGTAATTATGATGCGCTTTTTTTGATTAAAGACTTAGCGAAAACTGGCAATATATCTTTACTTCCCATAAATAAGGAGAAATATATATCTTTTACTAAAACTATGTTAAATTCTCAAGTAAAGTTTCGTTTCATAGATTCTTTCAGATTTATGGCCTCTTCATTAGATAAGTTATCGTCATATCTAAATAAAAGTCAAATGATAAATTTGCATAAGGAATTTAAGAACCTCGATGATCAAAAAATTAATTTACTTACTAGAAAAGGTATATTTCCATATGACTATGTAGACTCTTTAGAAAAACTGACTGAAACTAAATTACCTCATAAAGATAAATTTTACAACAAACTAAATGATAGTAATATAACTGACGATGATTATCAGCATGCTCAAAAGGTCTGGGATTCATTTAAAATTAAAAATTTAGGGGAATATTCTGATTTATATTTAAAAACTGATATTATTTTGTTGACGGATATTTTCGAAAATTTTCGAAACAAATGTATATCGATTTATCAGCTCGATCCTGTTCATTACTTCACCTTGCCTGGTTATACCTGGGATTGTATGCTTAAATATACTAAAGTGGAATTGGATCTCTTGCAAGATATTGATATCCTCATGTTTATTGAACGAGGTATACGAGGTGGTGTAAGTCAATGTTGTAATCGATATGCAAAAGCCAATAATAAATTTATGTCCGACTATGACCCTAATGAACAAGCGAATTATTTATTATATTTCGATGTTAATAATTTGTATGGGTGGGCAATGAGCCAGTATTTACCTTACGGTGGGTTCGAATGGGTTGATCCAAACATTGACGTCACAACTGTCTCGGACACTTCGAATGTAGGATATTTATTAGAAGTTGACCTTGAGTACCCTGAATATTTACATAATTTACATAAAGATATGCCTTTGTGTCCAGAACATAGAATACCACCAAATTCGAAATTACCGAAATTATTGACTACCCTCTACAATAAAACTCGATATGTAATACATTATCGAAATTTAAAACAAGCTTTAAATCTAGGTGTTAAACTTACAAAAATACATAGAATTTTGCGTTTCAATCAAGCTCCTTGGTTAAAAGCCTATATTGATCTAAATATTAAATTACGTCAGGCAGCTACAAATGATTTTGAAAAGAATCTCTTTAAATTATTAATTAATGCAGTGTTTGGCAAAACTATGGAGAACATACGTAAGCATCGGATTGTAAAGTTAATAAATCATTGGGATGGTCGCTATGGTGTTAAAAATTATATTGCCAGCCCAAATTTCCATAGTCGAGCAATATTCGATGAAAATTTAGTAGCGATTGAACTCAGTAAGACTGAGATTACTTTTAACAAACCTCTTTATATCGGTATGTGTATTTTAGATATTTCAAAAACATGCGTGTACGATTTTCACTATAATTTCATGTTAACAAAATTTCCAAACCAATGTAAGCTTCTATATACTGATACAGATAGTTTGATATATGAAGTACACTGTGATGATGCATATGATATTGTAATTAGGCAGAATTTAGAGAAATTCGATACTAGTGATTATCCCCTTAATAACAGATATAGCATACCATTATTAAATAAAAAAATACCCGGTTTAATGAAAGATGAGTGCAGTGGTTGTATAATGACTCATTTTATAGGTCTTCGATCGAAAATGTATGCTTTGAGAGTTGAAGGAAAAGATGAGATTAAAAAATCTAAAGGTGTTAAAAGCAATGTAGTTAAAAATTGTATAACTTTCGAGGATTATAAGAAATGTTTAAATAACGATGTTGAACTATATCGAAACCAAAGAAGTATTCAATCATATCTACATAATGTTTATAGCGTTGAGCAAACGAAAATTGCTTTAAGCCCTTTTGATGATAAAAGATATTTGATGCGGGGTGTAACAGATACTTTATGCTGGGGTCATTATTCTATTATGTCTACATAATTATTATTATTATTATTAATATTATTTTATTGTTATTATAAGATTATATGTATTTTAATGTATTATAAATTTATGATTTATTTATACAATAAACATTTGTGCATTTTTATTAACTTGTTTTATTTGTTAGTAATAAATAATACAACTATATAAGTAGGTATATACTAGTTTATTTATTTAGTTCAACAACTTACTTACTTAAATACATTTTTCTTTCTAAATCATTAAATACTTCATTTCTTTTATAATAAAAACATTCACGAATACAGTACTTTCGAATACAAAAAGGTGGACTATCACACAAGTTTAATATTACATTATCATTCTGATTCGAATCCATATCGTAATTTGTGTCACTTAGTACATTACTTGCTATATTCAAAAAGTTATTGTAAAAGTTTGCAAAATCTATACGATTCAACAATTCTATATTTGGTTGAATCAGACTATTATCAAGTTTTAAAATACATGAAACAGTAGCTTCAGACAGGTAAAATGTACAAAAACCATTGGTCACCTTCAACATTTTAATATCCATATAAGGAGCCGTGCTAATGCTATAATGTGAGAACTCTATAGCATGTTGAATGTCTGCAGAGGCACCATGATAATTAAAGTAATCATTAATAAAATGATCCAAGTAAGTCATGAAATCCTTCCATTCTTCAGCATTAAAGGAAATATGATTTGTGCTGTTGTCGCTCGTATTCATTAACATCCTAACAGCCGGCATGTAATTTCTGGCTGCACTAAATCCAGTTACTATCTTGTATATGGAGGTATTTATGGGAAAAGAGCTTTCATTAATGTATTTATCCTCATTTTGTACCTTTTTTCGATATTGTTCAGCTACTCTGTCAAGTTCTTGCCATATAATGGAGCCTTCTTCGGAAAAAGTTGGACTTGGACTGGGACTGATGGACGTCATATTTCACTACTTGCACACTAAAAGAGATCACTAAAGACTGATAAACTAACAGAATATGGTTAAACATTTATACCGAAATGGATAAAGACAGAGTTGAAATTCTAGTTTTCAAAAGGCTTCCAACAATTCATGTATATTGTAAACAGATTACAGAGCGTTCTCTGAATTAATCCAGCTGTTGTGTGAAGCATCTAGACCCAACCATTTTACATATTGTTTTTTACCACGTCTACGTAACACTCTTTCCACGAGGTACACATCTGGATGCTTCGTTTTCTGAAGCTCTTCTTTATAAAACCCTCCACTAATTGGTATACCACGAATATCTTCCAGTAAATATGTGACAGGATTAGTCATTCGTACATTTACAATTTTAAATAATTCAGTAGTCCAGTTGGGTCTGTATCCCTTCCGAAATGCTTCCCTGTATTTACTGATCCGTACATAATCTCCTACTTTAAATTTTGTACGACTTAAATCAACAGTCTTTATGTAGCTGTATGCTGTATTCAACAACTTTTTAGCATTTCTTGCATTAACTTGATTAGGCTTTAATCCAAGAGTTCGGTGCTTGGTATTGTTATACTTACTTATAATATCTTGTAGTATATCTACCCACTTATAAGTGCCTTGAAGACTAAATTTCTTCCACATTAAATTCTTCAGTGTTCGATTTACTCGTTCTACCACACTAGCTTTTAAGTTGGAAAATGTGCTATAGTGATTAATTTTAAACTTCTTCATCAACTCAGAAAAAGATTTATTGTAGAATTCCTTACCCAAGTCACTTTGACAGTTGAGTGGTATAGATTTCATTTGCAATAAAATTTTCTTCATGGCATCAGTTACATCGCTAGCAGTTTTTCTTTTAATAGGTTCTGCCCACAAGTATTTACTAAATACGTTTATTACAACAAGAATATATCGATATCCCTTGTTAATTTTTGCATATGGAATCATTTCAACTAAATCAGCCTGAATTAAATCGTTCAATCCCTTTACAACAACATGTCTTCTATTAAAATTTTTTCTGGCAGGTTTATGAAGTTCGTTAATTACTTCCTCTTTAATATCAGTCATTTTTTGCTATAGGACACTGTAAAACTATTTCTGCATACAATGACTGCGGCTGCCCTCGCTCATATATAAAAAGGATGATATCACCTTTATTTATGGTTCGCCCAATAAGGTCTTTAGCTTTAATACTAACACCGCTTTTATAAAACAGTTCACAGTTATCGGGCACAATTTCTATGTTTTCAATAGTTCCAGATACTGGGAAGATATACTCTTCCTTCTGATTTTCCAAACTATAATGACCCGGGAGTACAAGTGGTGCTTTTCCAACAACTTTTATTATGCATTTACTGTGATGTAAGGAAGGTTCACAAATGTAAAACGCAGCTGATTGCGGGAAAGATGTTAAAATTGGTGTCTGCGAACTAGTTAATGAAGATACGGATGAATAAGGAACAGATCGGCCCCTTAACATATGTCTGCCAAATTTATCTATGGGCATATTTAACAACAACAGCTTGCACGTAAATGATGTTTGTCTTGTATATCACCTTATTTTATAATTTTATCTTCTCTGAGTTCTTCAATAATCGAAACGATTTCATTTTGGTGAGCGTTATTTCCTGCACTCTGCGATGCCAGTAATAAACGTAACCTATCTATTAATTCATTTGGATCATTGTAATACACATAATCGACTTTTTTATCAGATAAACTCAACAAACCACCGGTAGTCGTTGATTTATTCGTGCGTTCTGATTGTGTTCTTCGTAGGGGTCTAGTTGGTGGGGGAGGTTTCGCAAATGTTCTTGGAAGAGTACTTATAGTAGGTTTAATTATTCCCTTCTTTATCAAATATGGTTTAATTATTGTTCTATATTTTTCATTCTGTGAACCTTGGATTTGTCCTTTAGGATCGAAGTGTCTACGGTAAGCATGAGATCTGTTTAATATATCCATATAATTATCTAAATCTCCTTGCTTATATCCTACTGGTTGTTTTTTAAATAGTAATTCATACAGGCCAGGTGTTCCAGAGTATGGTTTTCCATCTACTTTAATATCTTTATCAACTATGTCAAGATCACTGTTCCCAATTCTTAGCTTTTCCGTAATAAAGTCATGCTTTACACCATATACCCTATCATTATCTTTCTCATCTCCACGTACTGACATATCTATATAATAACGTGGTAGAGGATTATAAGCCTCTAGGTATTCACTATAAGCTTGGGTTTTGGACAGATCTTGAAGAAAAATTCTACTTTTTTCAACTTCTTTATCAATCTGCTCGTTACTGTCTTCCTCGATGGTATCTGAATTATTTACAGCATCATGTTGATAGGTATCTTCCAAAAAGCTCGGCATGGTCATGGGTAACGTAGGCAAATACTTTTTATATGTGCCAGTTGGTGAAATTTTCGGTGTTGATGAAATTTCATACTTAAGATCTAAAGGTTCTTGCTTAATTGATACATCTGGTTTTAAATTTAAAAGTAGCTTCTGCAATGGCTCTGTAATAGGTTTGTACTCCTTCTCCAATTGCGCTTGCGACTGAGCTACATCTGATTTTAAGCTTCTATATTTTTCCCTGATGGACTGTCTGGTTTTAACCAGCTGTCTTGCTAACTGTTTATTCATTGCTATGATCTTACACAATGATTAAGAGTGATAAGAGTAAATATATTTATAATAAAATGGTATAAATCTGGTTGTTTAAACGGTTAGGTGTGCTTTCGAATCCCACAACACTTTCTATGGTAAAATGTACGCATCGAAGCCTCTCCTATATCGTCCACATCTTAAGGGGCAGTCCTTATCAATAACAAGAAACCCATATTTCTCTTTCCAACATTCACCACATATATCCTTAAATTGTTGGAGTGACATATCAACATTAACATGTTCATCATATACATGCTTTAAATTTGTTGCATCTTGTTTAAAAAGTACTATAAGGTTCGCATTATCTCGCACAAGCTGCTTCGGTATTTTAGAATACGTTTGTGTTATATAAAAGCAGTCAGTATCTTTGTGACGACCGAAACAAAAATAATCTCTCATAACACTTTGATTGCAGCAAACAACATCATCAAAAATTATAATGGAATTTGGTTTTATTTCGTTGGGTGGTACTACTTGAGAACTATCATCATATTCATAATATCCAATTTCCTTTAACGGTTGCAATAACTGTCGCAAGTGTTCATATTTGGTTTGGTTCAACGTCTTGGAATATACGTAAATATTCTCAAATCTTAAGCCATTTGCATGTTCGATCAAACTCATCATTACATTTGTTTTTCCACAACCAGATGGACCAACTAGTAGACCTCTCTTGGATGAGCCCCCAAAAAGTGGACCATGCTTTTTATAAGTATTATCATCTGAAATTTCATCATGATTGATTATTGGCAGTAAAGTTTCTTGTTGTTCTATCTTCATTATGAAAGGAAGTCTGAACTACTTAATCACAAACCATATTATATATATATATGTGTAGTATAAATGAAAATGATTTTAGTTCTATAGAAGACCTGTACATGATATATAATGTTGATACACAATCCATCATTAGTTATTCATCATCAAAAGCGCGAGAAGAGCGGATCTGGGTTGATTAATACGCTTATAAATAACCTTCCATTTGAACTCCATATTCCTGGATACCAATACTGTGGTCCAGGTACAAAGCTTGCAAAAAGACTTGCAAGAGGCGATCGTGGCATTAATCCACTGGACACAGCGTGTTTATCTCACGATACTGCTTACAGTAAGAGTTCCAATTTAGAAGATCGTCATACAGCAGATCGTGAACTTGAACAACGTGCCTGGGAGAGAGTTAAGTCTAAAGACGCTAGTTACGGAGAAAAGGCCGCAGCGTGGGCTGTTACCAACGCCATGAAAGCAAAAACCAAACTAGGAATGGGTATCCGTAAGAAAAAACGATCCGTTAAACGTAAAAGAGGAGGAGCTCTTCGCAAGAGTACTATAAGTTTTAATGAAGCAGTACGTCGAGCTCGAGGTGGTATTCGACGTAAACCGTCTAAAAGTCTGATTGATATGGCAAAACAGGCTCTGTCTGCTATAGGAACAAAAGAACTGACAGTACCGCGAAAACGAATCATACCAATACCTAAAACTGGTGGGTTTCTACCACTCATACCACTGTTTGCTGCATTAGGAGCTCTAGGTAGTCTTGGAGGTGGTGCAGCCGGTATTGCGAAAGCTGTTAATGATGCAAAAGCTGCAAGGGAAAAACTTGAGGAAGATAAAAGACATAACTTGGCTATGGAACAAGCTACTGTTGGAAAAGGATTATATTTAAAACCATATAAAAAAGGATTAGGGTTGTATCTAGAACCATATCAAAAAAACTTCCAATAAAGCTGCCTCGTCATGCATTAACTAACCTAGATTTACTAAAGTTCGCTAAAAAGTTGTATATCCCATATTTTCGGGGGGTGTTTATGAAAGACAATCTACCCCCTAAAATAACAGAAAATGAATGTGGAATCGTTAACTTAGACATTTCATCTGGTCCCGGTACTCACTGGACGGCATATGCTAAGAAGAATAATGATATAGTATACTTTGACAGTTATGGGAACTTGAGACCACCAAATTCATTAACAAAGTATTTCCAAAGCGATGGCAGCTTGAATAAGATTAAATATAATCATGACAAGTTTCAACGAGATAATTCAGAGAACTGTGGTCATCTCTGTTTAAAGTTTTTATATAATGTATTCAACTAGAAAATTATGTTATTATAAATATAGATGTTAATTCAACAACATGTCGTTTACTTTATCCCTTTCTGGAAATAGTTCTGTTTTAAGCGCAGATTTCAATCCACCCATTTATTTAGATGATAACTCTGAATATGTTATCGGTTTTGTTAATTTTGAAAGTTTCAATGTTATACCGAACATAGATGAGACAAATAATAAGTTTATTTATGAGAATACTACGTTAACGATTCCAGTAGGAGCATATGAAATTGATGATTTAAATAATTACTTACAAAAGGCTGTTCAGTCTCCCGCTACCATTAATATTATACCTAATAGCAATACTTCTACTGTTAACATTGAATCAAATGTAGACATAGATTTTACATCAGATAACTCAATAGGTCGTCTCTTAGGATTTGACAAGAGAATTCTGAAAGCAAATAATTTGAATGAATCTGATTTTCCCGTAGAAATAATTACCGTCAACGCATTATGTATAGATTGCAACATTGCAGTTGGATCGTATTCAAATGGGCACCCAGTTCATATAATCCATCAGTTCTTCCCGGCAGTTGCACCTGGTTATAAAATAGTGGAATCACCCCTCAACATTCTATATTTCCCTGTGAGCATCAAGACAATCAACAACTTAACAGTTAAAATCCTTGATCAGGACGGAAATCTTGTCAATTTTCGCAACGAAGTCATTACAGTAAGACTACATCTGAAGAGACTCTAATATGGTAGTTCGTTACAATGTGAAGTACCCGCTATCCAGTGTGGTAACTAAACGTAATTATAAAAGGCGATCTATAACCAAACCTTCATTTAGTACAAATAAGAGCGCTCCTAGAGTAACACGTCGAAATAAATTGTTTCTTCGTTCCCTTGGTTTGGAAGTGTTAATATGATGGATATTTTAAATATACTGCAAGAACCCGTTGAAGACAACTCTATTGTTAATTTTGAGTATCATAATTATGAACCATTCGTGGTATCAAAATTTGACTATAATGATCAGATTAGGATACAAATTCAAGAATTGGATGCCTACACTCTACCGAGTGAAAGCGTATTGTATCTAGAGGGTAGTTTAACGAAAGAAGATGGCTCTCCAGCAACTAAATTAAAACTTATAAATAATGCGTTTGCATTTCTGTTTAGAGAAATTCGGTATGAGATGAATGGTATTGTTATTGATTCTAATAGAAATGTTGGGTTGACATCAACACTTAAGGGATATTTATCTTTTAACGAAAGCGAAAGCGTCAAATTTCAAAATTCTGGATGGTTTCCCAAAGTCAGTACATTGCCTGATACTAACAAATTTAATGTATGCATTCCACTCAAAATACTGATGGGTTTTTTCGAAGACTACCGTCGCATAGTTTTCTCGGTAAAGCAGGAGCTAATTCTCATTCGCAGTAGCAATGATTTTGGTGCAGTCACTGCTGTTGATGAAACGGAAAAACCTAAAATTACTATCGATAAGCTTTACTGGAGAGTACCTCATGTGTTGGTGGGATTACCACAAGAAATAGCTTTAAGCAAAATTTTAGAAAAAAATATTGAAATATCGGTTCCGTTTAGAAGTTGGGAGCTTATCGAAGATACTTCTGTTCCACAATCAACTAGCTATACTTGGCCGGTAAAAACCTCTACAAAGTTGGAAACACCTCGACATGTTATTGTTGCTTTTCAAACAGATAAAAAAGATAAAATAACTTCGAATATGAGCACGTTTGATGATTGTTCACTGAAAAACGTGAGAATATTTTTAAATTCAGAAAGATACCCTTACCATGATCTATTCCTTCATTTCAAAGAGAATAAATACGCTACGCTATACGAAATGTTCGCTAATTTTCGAACCTCATACTACGAAAAAGAGAATGAACCAATATTTACACCTTTAGAATTCAAGTCAATCTCACCCATAGCCCATATCGATTGTTCGCACCAAAAGACAGTTACACAGGCGTCTAGTATTGTTTTAAGAATCGAAGTAGAAACCGATGAGAAATTCCCAAAGGACACTACAGCATACTGCTTAATTTTGTATGATCGTTTATTCAAATATAACCCAATGACAAGAATTATAAGACAAATGTAACCTAAAAAGTGAGGTGAGAGATGGAAATGATAATATTAGTTGTACAGAGATATAAGTCTCAGTTTCAATTTACTCCTCAACCAAGATGCAATTCATTGTGGCTGATATACAAGGATTTAACCTACCCGATTTTCACCCGAAAGAAGTATCCTTTATCTGCGGACAACGGACAGCTCATTACCTATTAAAACCTCCAGTGCAATTCAATACCTTAGATGGCAAGTTGAAGAAACAAATTAAATACTTGGAACGACATCATCATGGTCTAAAATACAACTCTGGTTATGTAAATTATGATATGTTGAATGATATATTAAGTGAGCACTTGTTGGATGGTAATACTTGTATTGTGTATGTAAAAGGACATCAGAAAGAGGAATTTCTTAGACAAAAATTATATGATCTGGAATCCACAACAGCCGCACCAACCATTGTTAATGTGGAGAATTTAACAAATACACTTCAACCACCTCCTGTTTTTATTAAAGGCGCTCCACATTGTTTTAATCATTGTAACTCTAAAAGTATGTGTAGCTTAAAAAATTGTATAGAGCTTTATCATTGGTTGTATTCCTGTTTACCCAAATAAAAAAATTATAAATTTTCAAGATATTCTTTTCATTTAATCCCCTCCACCTTATACTTTAATGTAATTTTATTATTATTATTATTGTCTTTAATCCTGATGCGTGTTAGTATGCTTGCAAATCTAGAAATAAAAACATCCTTAAATAATAATTTTAAACAAAAATGTATAAAAATAATAATAATCAATTTATTGAAATTGTACCAAATTCCATACCAGAAGATGGTAGCTGGGAAAGCTCTGAAAAGACTGATAGTGAAGTAAATAAGGATATGTGTAAGTTATTTAAAATGAGGCTACAAGAACATATTAAACAGTTGGAAAAATTAAAAGAGGCTATAACGTTATATGAAGATCAGCAAGATATATTTAACAGATTTAAAAAACTTAATATCGAACCTAGAACGATGGATCTATGGGAACAAAACGTATTTAAAAATTTTGCCAGGTTTAACAATCCAAATGATTGTACAAAAGTTTACCATCAACATTCAACATAAATCAAGAAAATGTATATAAAATGCAGTAGTGTTCCAGTGAAAGTGACAATGTTAAGTTCAAATTTCATTATTCTGCAAGCGATATTGCAAAACGTGTTATACATCCAACGTCCACACAATACTCAAGAAGTGTTTGTGTGTTTCGATAACAATGGACAGAAAAATGAGAGCTGGCCATCAAATTGGAAAAGAATGATAGCCTATACAACTAATGATAATTTACCTACTCTTTCTGCAATAATGTTAAACCATACAATTCAATATAAATTAAAAATACGGTTTCAAAATAACACTGTGGGGGATACAGACTGGAAAAAGTTGAATTGTGCATCTGCCACCACTCCAAAGCCGGTATTATTACCACCACGCGATCCCTCTGTTACTTTAAATAAATGCAGTGCAGGATTGCTGTACTATATAACAGTTTGTTCATCTCTCTTAATAATAAAGTGTGTAGTAAGACTTGTTCAGAAGAAAAGTTTAAAATGTGGATGGCATACGCAGAGCAGCATTGGTCAAAGGCGGAAGATTTAAAAAGTGCAGTTAAACGTGTATATCAAGAAATTTCAGCATTAATATTTAGCAAACAACACGATTTAAATTACGATATACATTCTTTTCATATTGAAGATGATGAAACTCGTTACCAACAATGTCAGCAGACTATAGATAAGTACAATACGGCGTTGGATTTCTGTGACAAGTTTCTCGATGAGCGTATCAGCCTACATAAATTCTGCAGCAAAATGATTGCAGCAGACATGAAAGTTTTCCTGTATGATATTAAAATGTTTTTACCACATGAATATATTGTTGAATTTAGTCTTGTAGATAATGATTAATATATGTATATGTATAATTCTGTGTGTTTTATTACAAACAAACAAGTGACCTACATTATTATATATCATAAAAATACGTTTAATTAAATACTTTGCTACCAAATTAATAAAAGTGGTTCTTTTAAAATTACTGTATTAACCTTCTACACAAGGTGTACGAGACCTCAATTTACTTAACCCTATAATTATGTTGTTATTTGCAATTAATGAAAGTAGTTCTTTTAAAATTAATGTATTAACCTTCTACACAAGGTATACGAGACCTCAATTTACTTAACCTTATAATTATGTTGTTATTAGCAATTAATGAAAGTAGTTCTTTTAAAATTATTGTATTAACCTTCTACACAAGGTATACGTAACCTCAATTTTCGTTGTTAAAGTCCTAGGAGCCTCGGGTCATACGCCATGACAGCCAAAAAGACCTAAGCGACGTCATTTCCTCTCAAAGCCTCTGGTGACAGGAGTGCCACACACAAACACCCACAGTGCTACCAACCTTCATACAAAAATTAAAAACCGACAACGATGTCAGACGCCATCTTGGATTACGCACTTCCGTTCTAGAACCGGCCCGGATTATCTACTTGCGCTATTAAAGGTTTAAAAAATAATTGGATATTTATTTTTATCCGATAAAAAAATCCTCTATTAGATTCAAAGTATGTATATTGAAACAAAAAACTTTTTTGCTATTATAGCAAAACGGGGACAAGCCGGTACTGATTTTCCCGGGCCGGTTTACCCTACCCCATCCGCCCCTGGGAACAGGTGAAAAATATAAACATTTTTGACGTACTCATTGCCTCAGAACAATTTCTAATTTACTGAATCTCCCCTACTAATTTGCAATGTTTGGAATAAATTTACATAGTAATCTAGCTGCCTTGTTGCATTAGTGTATTACACCAATATTGTTTAGGAATTTGATCAAAATAACACAGGGGAGATGATCAGCGATCCGTTAAATTTGACTTGTACTTTAAGAGATTTGAGGGGTAGGCTGTGACTAAAATGGTAGCTGGTATTTTCTATATAATAAGGGAACAATAAATATCCCTATCCCACCATTTATCGTTAAAACTTGAATACACGTGGATAGTCTAGTATTTGGACATAACAAGTTAACATTCATTTAAGCTTATTTGAAGAAGATGCCGAAAACAACTACTCCACGGACAATGTGCTCCGACTGGCATTGCCTTACTTCGGCATCTCCATAGGAGTCGCCACATCATTCATTCAGTTAACTTTTATTTTATGAAAAAATATATTAATACAATAATGTAGTGTTTGTACCATAGTCTCCTAAAGGAAAACGGAAATAACGAGGTAAATAAAGAATGAACAGAAGAAAGAACAATAAAGCGCTTTTTCTGAATTTATAGATCTATGTATGCCAATTACAGCAAAACAATTAAAATATTAGAATTCCTTTTCTTAAAGCTAAGTACAGAGGCCAACAATCGCCCGGATACTTGTTGTCAACACTGTTACCAAAATGTATCCCATCAACTCCCAACAAGTTGATAGATACTCGGTAACATAGTGCCGATGTTGGGCTACAAGACATCAAAGAATTTTGTTGCGTGTTGTATGTATCCGCGTTTTTAATTTGAAATGGAAAACATCGCTCAGTCTGGACGGTGTTGTCAACAAGTAACATCGAAACAGTACCTAAAAGTGAGGTTTCCTTTCGTTGCTTTATTTTATTTTCTACAGTTAGTAGGTACGTTAAATAATATTACCTTCATATCATTATATGGACTTATTCTTTTGCATTTTGTAATTTGCATTTTGCATTTTGTACGCGCAACTAGTTTTGGTTTGGACGTGCAACGCTGTTGACCACATGTATCCGGATACAAGTTGTTGTGTCCAACAAATATGTTGCCAACATCCGTCAACATGTGGCCAACAGTTGGTAACATTTTGTTGTCTGGTTTGTACAGAGCTTTTTAGACACCTCTATATCTCAAGAATTAAAGATTTTACAGCCGTTCAAAAGTGGGACGATATATAATGAACAGTACAATAAAGAAATGCAATTATTTCAACACTTCACTTCTTCAGTGGAATGTTAAAAACAGGAAAATAATTATCAAAAGCCTAAACCTAAGAACAGTGTACTAAGAGACAGGTAATTGATGTTTAAAAATATATTAACCAACTTTTCTGAAACTATGAAGCCATGGTTGATAGAAAAGTTTTAGTTAGTTACATTTCTTTATGCCTAAAAATGGAATGGTGACTCTTCCAGTGTAATCCGGAAAATTGATCATATGAAGTCAAATTAGAGTGACAAGAATAACACTCGGTTCTCGACAACCCACTGGAATTGACTACTAAAACGAGCACAAGGCGGAATACTAAACAGTATCGGAACTAGTAACGACCCTTATCCACATAAAACGTTATTTATACGATTCCGTACCTAGGATCTACCTTAACTTCCTCGTTGCTGACTGTATCTTTTCTGCCTATCTTTGTCTCTTTTTTCCGACGGTTAGCTAATGAAGCGATCGTTTGTTTATTTGTGTTGTCCGACTAGATTTATATCCAGAAAGGGAATCGTGTAGGAATTAATTATGTTGCGAGCAAGTCCAATGCCCTAACATTATTTATTTAATACAATAAGAAGATGTAAAATGGTGGTAGATGTAGATGGGATGTACAGGGTGTCCAAAATAAGATCCTCTATCCCCTTATCTCAGAAGGTAGAGAAAAAAGTTAAATACGAACGTTTTTTGTTTTTACCTGAATTTTTCATTTTTATAACTTTCTTGAATACAGGTTGTTCAGTTTCTCTGATCCAGGCATCAACTTTCTTTTTTTAAATGGTACACCCTATAGTCAATTACGTTTTTGAACTCTCCTTAAAATTCTAGGTCGACATTGTTAAGAGTACCCTATACCTATCATTTACCGTTACGAAGATATTATCATTTAAAGAAAAAAATCTTTAAAAAACACCTGCTCAAAAAATCTCTACAAAACAAATAAGATATCCAAAAAAAAGGTAAATAGGGTTTATTTCATAGACAATTAGACTCGGAAATGACACATTTTAGTCCCTGTCTTTCTTGGACAATATTTAAATGGGTCCAGGTACCTTAGGTAAAATATCAGGAAATGGCATTCATTACAAACTTGCATTTCACCTTAATTGGATTCCGAAGAAGATGCCAATCAGATCATCTATGAGATGGATGGAGTTCCGTGCCACAATAATACTGCAGTTGTAAAGAATTTTATTAAGAACTATTTTGTGGAATGGATAGGGTCAAACGGGAATATACCATGGCCACCGAAGATCCCAGATTTAACTCCACTTGATAACTTTTTATGGGATACATTGAAAGCCCGAGTTTATCAAATTCAGAGTAATAATGTTGATGATTTAAAGATTAAAATCAAGATGGAAATTGAAGCGCTCAATCAAAGTGATTGCGCTGTAAGAAAACTAGCAGTTATATACACAACATGCATAGCTGAAAATTGAGGAGATATAGGACACTTGATTTAAATTAATATTTTTATTGTTATTTGTTGATTATTGTTACTTATTTGTGGTTCAAGTTACAAACATAGATTTGTTTATATTAGTTAATTAATGAAATAATTTAAAAAAATATTAGTTGTTAATAAAATAATATATTCTTAATCAGTATTAAGGCACACTTACTATATATACCAAATAATAGTAGATATATTTTTAATAATAGCCGATAATGATTAATAGCTGACATTTTTTCCACATTTTCGTCAATATCTTGAAAACTAAGCAAAATAAGAATAGGGAAAGTTATATTAGAGTAAGATTAAAATTTAATAGAGAATCCAAAAATATAATAATACACAGGGTGTTCCATAAGAGATTTTCGATTATCTGGAATTTTAACATATACATGTTTTAGCCATCTGTCAAAAACACCCTGTATATTAATCAGGTAATATCGATCCATAGAAGTAATTTCTGAGTCTAATTGTCTACGAAATAAACCCTATTTAGCTTTTTTTGGATGTCTTATTTGTTTTGCCGAGATTTTTTGAGCAGGAGTTTTTTACAGATTTTTATCTTTAAATGCTAATATCTTCGTATATCGGTAAATGATAGGTATAGGGTACTCTTAACAATGTCGACCTAGAATTTTAAGGAAAGTTCAAAAACGTAATTGAATATAGGGTGTCCCATTTAAAAAAAGAAAGTTGATGCCTGGATCAGAGAAACTGAACAACCTGTATTCAAGAAAGTTATAAAAATGAAAAATTCGGGCAAAAACAAAAAACTTTCGTATTTAACATTTGTCTCTACCTTTTATACTTTCTGAGATAAGGGGATAGAGGATCTTATTTTGGACACCCTGTACATAACACATAACTACGAATAGTACGAATCTACTTTATATCCACTATCTGTAAACGCCTTATTTAAATAAGGACTAAAGCAAATTAAGCCAAACAGCTATTCTCCTGGCTATATGCCTCGCCGAGCGCTGAATTACAAAGCGGAAATTTGCCGCATTTTATCTAACATACTTAGAAGCGAAATAGGTAGAAGGATTCGGATTGCAACGAAAACTACGAGGAAATACTTGGACCCCACATCGTAGGATGTCACTAACTGCAGATCGACGGTTATTCACCTAAAATACATATTTTTTAATTAGAGTAAAAGTATGCTAGGATATTTTATATGCACGGTGTCGCAAGCTAATGTGACACATTTTAAAAGCTTATAACTCCAAGGCAAAATGAGATAGCGACGATCGGTTTTCTCTGGTGATCTTAATTTTACAAAAAGTTTACTTTTGTCATTGGTACTAGTTTGTTTTACTTCTACAGGTGCTTGAAAAAAATTGACACTTTTTAATTCAAAATTGTGATTATTTTTTAAATGGAACACCCTGTAGATTATGTTACCATTCGATAAAATACTTTTCCTCTTTTCAAAAATGTATAGTTTGATAGAGTTGTACCAAAAAATAAAGGAGTTATTTCAATTTACACACCATCCCTCTTCAATAGACCATAATTTTTTGGAAGATCGTATTTTATTTATTTTTTACGTTGTCAGTACAGAATAACGGAATGCATCAAAGGATAGATATGTAGAGCCGGACCAATAGAATGGTCTGCATATTTTCCCGAACTAACGGTACCTACCTGATTTTTTCATATAGGGTTACCTCAAACGTCGTTATTATAGTCCTGTTGTACAAAATATAAAACAATTAAAACATAACATAACTACTGTTTTTCAGACCATAGCACCGGAAATGTTAGAACTTGCTTTCGACAATATAGAGTTTAGATTGCAAAATTGTAAACTCCAATTGTTAACTGTATTATGTAATTGTTGTATACTCAGCAACTTAACCTCAAACATTAAAGATGTACAATGTGTATATTAAAACTGAATTCTTCTTAATGGGTGTTTTTGTTTCAATAACTTGGTAATTTTTGCTGTAATGTAATTTGTATAAATTTGTATTAAATTAGTTCTTTTCTTAATAATAGCTTTAGTTGATGCATACCGTTATTCTGTACTGACAAAGTAAAAGAAAAATAAATGCGATCTTTCAAAAAAATTATGGTCTATTGAAAAGGGCTGGTGTGTAAATTGAAATTAACTCCTTTATTTTTTGGTATAACTCTATCTAACTATACATTTTTGAAAAGAGGAAAAGTATTAATAAAACGTAAATCCTTTAGAGGCAATTTACCGGAAAATTTCATTGTTACAAAATACAGAAAGTAAATTTATAATGAAAATGAAACGTCTGCTACATACCTAACTGTGGATATACCGAAAAGTTTTACATATTCTCTACATGCGAGGGGAAAAATATTCACTTTTGTTTCAGAATTAAAATGCTGCTTTCATTAATTCAAATTAATTGTTCGTGTCTGGGCAAACAAACTTTCAGGGTAATATTGCCAGAGGGACTGTCAATTAAGCTTTTTATTGAAACCATGAAACCCCGTGAGTTCATGCAGGGTAATGAAATATACGGTACGAAAAGGTACTTTTTGGTGAAAATGTTTATACGTTACTATAAATACTAAAGAATATAGAAGGTGGACTTTTGGTTTGTAGTAAAATAATAAACAGTAGATAGATAGATAGATAGATATAGATATATTTATTAGTCCAATAACTAGAGCAATACAGCTTTGCTATGGGATAAGTCAAATCTACTCAAGTACAGTGTGATTCTAACTCTTACTCAAAAACAAAAGGAGATATGGGTGTTTTGTTTGCGACAACTTATTGAGCACAAAATTCCGCAACTTTGCCGAATTTAAACCTACAGTCTATCTTTTATAATAAGCGAGATACCCATGTTACACACTCGAAAGTGAATCACACTGTACAAGCAATGAAATACGTAAAACAACAAATACAACATAAACATACAAGTATAAGCAAAGCAGTAAAAACAATATAAACATACGATAAAATATAATAAAATATAATCTACAACAAATTAAAATATGTTATCAGCTATTGTCAAAAAATTCCTGGACGGAGTATGCACAAATCTTTAATAAATATATTTTAACATTCTTTTTAAATAGATGAATGTTTATGTTTATGTTTTTCAGACGTTGAGGTAAATGGTTAAACAACCTCAGTCCCAAAACATTGTGAGCTTTCTGAGTCATACCAAGGCGTCTGAAAGGGACACAAAAATTATGTTTGTCACGAATGTCATGACAGTGGACAGATACATTGGTAACAAAACGTTCCTTATTTCTGTAAATGTATAGTAATGTTTCGTGGATATTTAAACTTTTCAACGGAAGAATACCAAATTTTCCAAAAAAGGGCGGCATGACTGGGTTGGGGATACTCCAGTAACAGATATTACACGATAAATAAGTGCAAAGGTCAATTTTGCAAAGGTCATTTTTGCAATTTTGCAAACGTTTAAACAAGTCAATTTTCAATATTAGGAAATTAAGTAGTAATGTAAAATTTCCAGAAAAATAAAAACTTTTCCGGAAATTTATGAAAGATTCAGATTTTTAAAAAAACAATTTCTTTGAATAAGGTAGTTTAGGAAGAATTATTAGAAATTATTATTATGTTGATTTACAACTTATAGCAGCAATAATCTCAGCTTTAAACTATTGTATAATCTAATAATTTATATTGTTACAGTTTTGAGATGACTATTTAAAATATATAAAATATTACATAATAATACCCTGAGCTGAATTATATATAAGGTTGGTTTTTTAACTCAGCCTTGCCTAATCAAAAATACATTTTTCAAGCATTGAAATAAACTGATAATTATTACTAAACACCACCCTAGTGCTTTTTTATTCGTTTTATCCAATGCGTTTTTATCAATTGAAATATTTTAAAATTTGTCAAAAGCGAACTTTGATAAATTTTGGTTTAACTGCTTTCGTAAATATGTACTGATATAAAAAAATGTATATATTTAATATATTTTTTGAATGTGTGCTAGTGAAGATGGACATCAGTGAGATTCGGTTAAAATTTTGGAAGTAAAGTAATTTTATAAATAAAAGGAAATTAAAGGAATTAGCTATAACTTTATTGAATGAGGACATGTCTGCCTTTAATTTTACAGTAGATTTCGATTACTGTTTGCTGTTTTTGCTTAAACAGGAGGTAAGCAATCATTAATTCAAAATGTTTAACATCTCATACATTGTGTCCAATTTAAGAATGACTATATAGATGGGAATCTCAGAAACGATTAGAGATATAGAGTTGGTTAGATTAGAAAAAAGTTGGACAATTTTACGCTCCAGAAGAACCCAAGGGTACAATTCCAAGAATTCCTTTCCTTAAGTAGATACAGGGTAAAAACAAAAACGTGCATTTTTTGGAAACATCCATAGCTCGTTTATTGTAAAAGATACATTTATCAAATTTTCAGGACAGGCATAGCAGTCGGCAACGACTCCAAAACTGGTCTTTAAAAAATCTAGTTGTACTATATTTTGCACTAGCATACTCAACATTTGTTTTTTATGAGCTCCAAATTGGATTTACGTATTTTTGAAAACTTTCTAACTTTTTACACTTTGATCTTTGAATAACCCTACAGAAAAAGTCCAGTGGAGTGAAGTGCGGTGATCTAGTAGACCATCTTATTGGCCCTTGGTTGAACATATGGATATTATACATGGTTGAAAAACACTTTTTACGGAATTTTCAGAAATACAAAAATCCAATATGGATTTAAATTTTTTTTTATCAATTTTGAAGTTTGCTGACTGCTAGACTTGTCCTGAAAATTTGATGTATGTATCTTTTATAATACAACTTATGACCGTTTCCAGCAAATACTCATTTTTTATTTTCACCCTGTATCTTCTTAAGGGAAGGAATTCTAGAAAATGTAACTTTGGATTCGTCTCGGGTCTAAAATTTGCCAACTTTTTCCAAATTTTCACCAACCCTGTATTGCAATTAGTTTCCGAGATGCATATGCAGCTCTTTTTAAACTGGGCACATTGTGTATCTGTTCAAGCAGATAAATAAAAACTGACTGTCGCATTTATTAAACTTTAAATCATTTCAACGTTTGGAATAGAAAAAAATGTAATTTTCAAAATATCACCCAAAAATTGATGTCTGCTGTGTCCTGTCTCAATAATGATTTTCTATTTCTTTTTCAATGTAAGAGTTTTATTTTTGATTAAAAAAACTTTTAAAAATTAACACCTCACAGTTTCTTTTGGTGCAGAGATTTAATAAATTTCTAATAGGTATCTTCCATTTTTTTATATTTTAAGAAATGTGACAAAATATAAAAGAAAGAATATTTAGGTAGTGTTACAAATAAATATAAATAAGCTATATAATATACATGTACATAATAAGATATAAATGTTACAACAATCACAAATTAATAAAAATATTGGAACCACCTGTTTATTAGAAAATAATTTATAAGAATTTAAAATAGGTAAGAAAATTATTATTAATTTAGGTAAAATGATTAATGAATATTAATATTTGTAAGTGGTAGCAAATGAGTTGATATAGTCACAATTTAATGTAGAAGCTAAAAAAAATCGTAAAATATCCTTCATCCTTCTACACTACCTGTATTAATACTTATTTAAATTTTGACTTAGGCACTTTTGACTGCATTCGGTATAGTGTTTCTATTGATACACATATTTAAATTGCCGAAAACGAATTGCCATAAACAAATACGACTTTAATTTTCCTTTGTTTACTATACACCTGCTATAAATATATCCTTTCATCCATTTTCCATATTTTCAAATAAGTAGATACACTGAAATATGTGTGAATCATATAAAAGTGATATTTTATTTATTACAAGCGCATTACCAATATTACTTGAACAATGCCTATGTTTTTTATTCTGCGTGACCGGACAGCATACATACCTAAATGATTGGTTTATTTGGATTTTCATGTTTCAAAGTTTCCTCTATTTTTTTCTTTATGGCAATACGGTAACATGTATCTTAATGGCAAATAAATTATCACTCGTCTATCTTATAAGTGAAAGCTATATTTTGAAAGTATAGGGACTTTTAAAGGTTTAATGGTGTTCAAGTATGGCTTATTGAGTTAACTGGCGCATTCGCCATATTATAGAATTAACAGAGTACACATTTTTCTGCATTCATTTACAAACACAAATATACTTGTCTACATAGGCAAAATTTCGGAAATTAAGAAAGTATTTTTTAATTAATTTGTCTATGTGTATAACTAAATACTTTACAACACTTTTCGTACTGGGTTCACACCAAAGGTTCTAACCCTCTTCAAGAAAAATTATCAAATTTTAATAAATTGTAACACGAAAAAAATGCAGTAAGGTGTTATTATTTCTGATTTATTATACTATCTTTGAAATGAAAATATGCTACTTTAATCACATTTAATTAATTATATTTTAATTACTAAAGCTTAACATCAATCATTTGTTGATAAATTTCTACGAATTCACAACTTATATGAAGTATACTTGTTACTGTTTGAAGTAAAATGAAATTAATATCTAAATTTAGGTAAAATAAAAAAATTTAGATACTAAAACTAAAAATATATATGTGATTCTCTAAAAAAAAAAATTTAAAACTGAGTGTTAGCGAGCTAGTTTATATTCTTTATCTTGCACTATACATTAACCTGACTGAACATATTATTCTTATTACTATTGCAAATTTAAAAAATACTTTTATATTATTTCTGGGAATCATTTATACAATCTGTGGTCATCCCTACTTATCAGAGAGTAATTAATAGTGCAAATTTATCACATTTTTTTATACAAACGTAATAAATATCAGAAGCCCTGTGCGCCCATATCATAAATAGGTTATATATTATTATCGATTACATGTTTTTACAGCTTAACAAATTGAGTTTGAGTTATCTATTTTAATTTCCTGCTTCAATCTCCCAAATATGAGACCATGAATTTTTTTACTGAATTTATTTAATGTAAATATAAGCAAACGTAAAATCTATATGGAATATCTACTGATAATTGTTGAAATTTCGTGTTATAAATATGACAATCGACCCTATGATGTATCATTTGATATTAAAATAACATCGATGTTAAACTTTATAGCCAATCAGAAATTATTATTTGTCGAAAACTTAACAGCCCTTGTTATAAAATAACATGCGGTATACATCATAGGCCTGAATATCTGTAATTAATTACCTATATTTTTCAAGTATAATTTATTATGATTAAAATTGATTTTGGATAAAATGAGAGTTGAAATGAAAATAAAAGTTGCACACATTTTTTATATCATACATTGCTTTTTATACTTTAATAGTTTTATTACATTCTACATTTTTCTGTTTCCCCCAATTAATCCCCTAATAAATCAATATAATATTGTATTTTATTTATTGTTGTAAAAAAGTAATGGAAAGATTCCAGAAATGTAAACGGCGGCCTAATATATTTTTGTTTGTTGGAGATGTTGCTTTTTAAAAAATGTGAGATTAATTACTGCTTGAGCAAAAACATTTAGCTGAGAGCTATACTTATCACCCCAGCATAAATTTTTTTTAGAAGTTTGGGAAAGTATACAATTAATCAAGTACTGTTTTCATTTATCATTGCAATGTAAGAGAGAAGCAAGCAATTTAGACTGTGAATCGCAAATGTTTGCTTTGCAGTTTCATAAAAAAGAACGTAGTATACTTAGTATTAATTACAACTCCCACTACCCCGCAAAGATAAATTTACTACTTCAAACTGTTAATCCGATTTTTAATTACCTTAAGGAATATTTAATTAGTTTTATGTTTAAATTAAGTAAATAGGGGTTCAGGAGCCCGCTTAATAGGGGGAAATAAATTTTGTTAATTTATTAAGTCCCTTTTTGGCTTCACTTTTTTTAAGTTATTTCCTACGAATAATCGTACTTTTCTATAAATTATTTTTACGTAAAATGAGATGCAATATTCTCAAGTTTTAGAATTAGATCTGGGTTATTGAGTATGCACTTAAGTTGGGAAGATTTTTTTTTCTCGAGAAAAAGGCAGTATTAGTAAAGGTAAGCTTTACTGCCCTGTTAAATACCATTTTACATTTTTTTAAACACAATTGGTGGATATAAAAAGAAAAGCACTTGTATAACATTTTCTGAAAAATAAAATCAATTTAAAATATTGTGATTTATGCGCTATATTTTTATTTTTTTTTATGTAGTTGATTTTTTATAGCCTAGGTATATTTAGAACTGTGGTTTTATTTTTTTGGTAGTTATGTCGTAGTAATTTATTGGCCTGAATGATACTAAAACTAGAACCGGTCCAATTTCGATCGTAGCAACTACGCCATGCAAAATATTTTTATTTTTTTAATTGCAAAGCATCTCCAGGTTTGGAAAACCTAAAAACCCACAACTAAAAATTACTATTATATTTTTTATAAAAGTTTTATGTTCGCTAAAATCGGATTAAATGCTACTTCTACATCCTCCGGCCAAAATTTTGAACCATAGGAGAAACTTTTTTTATATAATTTTTTCATAAAATTTTATTCGGGATGAAAGTCATAAACTAAACTAGTTTTTAAACTAAAAATTCGCTTTCAGATATTGAAATATTCTATTTGTGCAGAGATTGGAGTCAAAAATATAAAAATGAGTTGACGAATACCGCTTATTTCTCAAAATACACGACAATTTTATTTAGAAAAATTGTTTAAACTTGGAAGGAAGTTTTTAAATATTAAAGTACCTTGTTTGTTTCTTTTGGGATTACACCACCTATAAAATAACAAAAAGCAGAAAACCAGAAGTATACAAATTAAATATTCAAAGTGTTTCTTCTAGACGTTTCGAGTTGATCCTCAACTCTTCTTCTATAGACTATTTGTATGATAAGAACTCTTTATATGAAAAGAGAAGTAGTTTTTGTCAGATTGACATTTTTAATTTAAATTGTAATCACAAGCACTGATCACTATGATATTATTAATTTTCCATTGAGGATCAACTCGAAACGTCTAGAAGAAAGCTAGTTAAGTGTTTAGTTTCTTTTAATTTTTATTATAACCATTTTATTTGGACATATTTTAGAATATGACATGTAATATTATAGAATTTTGTATAAAACTGAAAAACCACTGATAAAATTTAGTCAATATATCAAATATTATTTTATCACACGTTATACAGTGGTTTTTTGGGGCAAACTTTAGAAGTTTGCCTTGTTACTACACTTTTAATATTTAATTTGTATACTTCTGGTTTTCTGCTTTTTGTTATTTTACAGGTGGTGTAATCCCAAAAGAAACAAACTATGAATCGTCAAAATACACCACAAATAAGTTACAGACATTATTAAAGTACCTACTGCAATTTATTAAAAACAAATTGTCACTGATGTTTCATCACCTTGTGTATTACAAAAAATAGTTTTATTTCAATATGTACTCCCGAATCAAAATTCCTAACACTGCTATGAGAAAATTACGTTAATCAAAATTAGTACAAAAACAAGGATATTTTGTACTTAAAATTTGGGTTTGAGTTATCGTTAATATTCGTAAGATATTTTATGCTAAATATCATTTAAGATTACTCCAGACTTTTATGTTGGCACGAGAAAGATTTTTTAGTATAGAGGGATATTCTCGTTCGTGAAACGAATGCTGAAACTAAAGCTGAAGTAGGTTAAAGTATATTCTTATCATATCCCACAAGTTAATTTTGAAAATGCTCCTTTTCCATGATTTACATCAAGTTGCAAGTTGCAAAACATCAAAATTCGATGTGCAACAAACGAGGATTGTAAAACTCCACAGATGTCTAACACTGGTATAACCTTGGTGCCTTGGACAAATGAACAAACTTTCTTCTTTGCGTTTGAGAACTACTTCTTGAACCAACTAGGTTAAATTAATAATCAAATTAGCTCTAGGACTACTTCGTCCTACTGATGAAATCCAGAAGTTTGAATGCTATGAGTTATCCCTACATTAAAAACATGTTTTGGGAGACCGGATTTGGTTCGCCAATACGTTTTCCGATACATGATAAAATAAGCCCAGTTTTGACTGAGACGCTCTCAAGCTCGTTTCGTCTTCAATTTGACTCTTCAGTAGTGAAAATTACCACTAGACAAGTTGGAATTTTTCTGTTATAGAAGTGAATCTGTAACGATTTAATTCGATCGTTCCAACAATAGTTAATTTCAGTAAATAAGGTTGCATACGTATAAGGTAAAATTGTATATTTTATTAGTTTTAACTAGCGCTGGTCAGCGAAACTTTTTTGGGTAGGTACTTGATAAGATAAAGACGCGAATCGTTTTCTGCCGAACACAAAAGACGCCGTTGAAAATTACTACTTACATTGTATGAATTTGCCCTGCTAAGTGGTTGTCGAGTATTGAATTTTAATTTAGCCAGATTTCTGGGATTTACTAGATAAACCAACCGTTCAATTCTCCGGTTTAGATTAGATGTGCATGGTGCATAGTTTTGTTATTTGTTGATGGGAATTGGAAACTTCTTCGAAGGATTTTATTGGCTAGGCAGTATTCCTCCATTTTGTGAGCCACTACATCCTAAGGCATTTGAGTAATTGAGTTCAACTTGTTAGAAAGGAAACCCTCCAAGAGGTAATTTTAATCATTTCTTGTTACCTATTGCGTTATGTAATTCAAGTTTTATTTTAGGGTTTTAGTATTTGGCGTAATATTTGGTATATTTACATTTCAACCTTACTTACAACCTATTGAGACGTTCCGCGGTCCAGAGATTATCTACAGATTTTTCAGTTCGATCCAGACTCTAGTCATTGTCTGAGAGCTGTCCCACTTACCTGGTGGATGGTATTGCATCAACAGGAAAATTCAGCTAAGATTTGCATGATTTCTTTCCCTCTTTGATTTATTTTAAATTATTATCCTTATTACCATATATCTGTATGTACCATAAGGGAATATACAGACTAAAAGATAAGAGAGTACATATACAGATCATATGTAGTGAGTACACTTGGATTGTTCATTTTGCGATAGTTTGTGCGATAATATTAGTAATATTTCTACCTACTAGCAGTACATTAACAAGTACACTATTTTTATTATACATTTCTGCATGTATGTAGGTATACATTTGTTGAATACCATTGTAAACTCTACGTGTACACGTACGGTGATACTTCCAACTATTGGATCATTTTTGTTTATTATACACTGTTCGCAATAATCAAATACGCATGTGATATACGTATCTATAGATCAATAAATCTAATATTATATAACTATAGCTTAGAAACTAAATGAGTACGTCTTAGGTTAGCACATATTCAAGTTATTCATATATTTTCTTTAATACATATGTACAGATATTCCACCCTCAATAAAATTAGCTTAATTTTGTTGTTTACATTAAAAACTTGTTTCTCTTCTCGACTCTATAAGATTTCCAGAGTTAAATATACACAGGGTTGGAAGAACTTAAATAAATAATCTTTTGACTATCCTGTGGACCGAAATTAAAAGAAAATAAGTAATAATAGTAATGGTAAGGTAGTAAGCAAGGTTATTGTGAAAAGAATTTTGAAGATATTATTTAGGTATATCAAGGGATATACAAATAGGGATATCTACGTATTATAGCATATATGTAGGTATATGTGTATTTTGTATATTATATAGGTTAGGTATATAATTATTTTTGTTGCACTTCTTGAGAACGGATCCCTAAACTACCAGGGACCTTTCTAGTTTTGGGTGGCTCACATAAACTAGTGGCGCCCTTAGGATATAACTTATTCAACCCCCCCTACTCTACGATTGACGTTGGGTAAAACAAGTCAGTTTTCTGACGAGAATATCTTATTGAATATTTCCTTTTTTTATTTTACTGCTTTGCTTGTCGCGCTATCATAGCGATCCGTTCTGTTACATAATAGAAGAAAGCGCGTCGCAAATCTACAGACAAGTTTTCGAAAGTTGCAAAACATCAAAATTCGATGTGCAACAAACGAGGACTGTAGAACTCAGCAGATGTCTAACACTGGTACAACCTTAGTGCCTTTGACAAATGAACAAACTTTGTTCTTTGCGTTTGGCGTTGGAAAAGGTATTGGTGAACCAAATCCGGTCTCCCAAAACATGTTTTGACTCATAGGTTTCGATCTTCTTCTGGATCTCATCAGTAGGACGAAGTGGTCCTAGAGCTAATTTGATTATTAATTTAATCTAGTTGGTTCAAGAAGTTGTTCAAACGCAAGGAACAGAGTTTGTTCATTTGTCAAAGGCACAAAGGTTGTACAAGTATTAGACATCTACCGAGTTCTAAAATCCTCGTTCGTTGCATTTTGAATTTTAATGCTTTGCAACTTTCAAAACCTTGTCTGTAAATATTTAAAATAAAAATAGATGCTTTATATACTCATAAGTTATATACATACGTTTCAATCTACCCTGTATATGACGAATGTAATAATATTTTAAAAATTTTGCAAGTACAGCTTCAAAACAGCCTTAATCTTTTAGATAAGAATAATATTTTCTAATAAGTTTACAAGCAGATAGTTGTATATCTTTATATAAACAAGAGTGGAGACTTTACAAGTTAAAATTAAAAATGTTGTGTTTCATCGTAATATAAACTACAACATCGCAAAATGGCTAATGTGCTAACAAACAGACACAACAGAAAATATATTAACTATTCCATCCTTTTGCAATAGATATCAATCTACCAAATACAAAGTCTAGTAAAATACGTTTAAAAATGTTACTTGCAAATAAATTAGTGATTATTTATTAATAAAGCGCCTGATGTTAATCCTGTCTGGCAATAAATTAAATCTGGCAATGTCTATAATGCAAAATTGATAACATGCAGCCGGAATCTTCCTTTCTATAATGTAAATTGAATGAATATTTAATGGCCAAAGTCTTCCCCTCTATCAATCTTAAATATTCGTTAGCTTCCAGCAGGGGCGCTGTTTATAATACCAAATTTTTATTCTGCCTACGCAAGGCTAGTAACTTTTCGAATGCAGAATTAAATTATATAACGCTTCTTATATATTAATAGTAATTCTTAATATATTAAATATTATTTTTTTAAGATAAGAATTGTATTTGCCTTAATGTTGAGGTATTCAAGGAAATTCGTAATAAATAATACACAAGATCTCATATCTAACTTCTGTAAAAGGCCAGTGACACACTGTAGAAATAAGTTTCATGAAACTCGTTGGAAGAAACAGGAAACTTATTTCATTATCACACAACGCATATATTCAAATGAGACGGAACACACTGGCGTTTCAGAAACAGGAGAACAGAAATTGTTTCGTATACAAATTTCATAAAACAGAATGTGCTGTGTTTCGTTTACTTTGTTTCATAAATTCATTGAGATTTGGTATTCTAGAGTGTATGTATCTCTCCATGATTGTGATACATACTTGCGAAAATTGAGTTTCAGTTTTAATCATGTCCAGATGATGTCAACTTGGTTGACGAAACGCGCGTCGAACGCAGTATAGTGTTTTGGTATTATGTGGAAAACTACGTCAGTATTATCTTCACACCATAAGTTCCAATCCCTTTACAAGAACAACACTAGCATTACATCGCAGATTATTAACGTTAGCAGGATGCACCCAGAATCGTCTTTTCCTTTTTGCTTTCAATTTCTTTCTGCGGTTTACCCACCACAACAAAATCACGTCTTCATCCGAGGACATGGTAAGTGAAAACAAGTTTCAGGTTAACTTGCTCCGGTCACAAGTTTCATGAAACTTATTTCTAGTGTGTCACCGGCCTTACTATAATACATAAGTATACTCGATTCAGTTTAAGATCGAAGCGCCAAAACGGCAGTAACCTATACTAATCTCCGGTCCCTGACACTGACGTTTGAAATTGTATTCATCAAGGATTTGTTGTCGAGAACTTTAAACCAAGTAAAAAGCTTGTAAAACTATTTTGAAAGGGGTAAGTAGTGATATAAAATTAAAATATATTTCAATATTTTTCGAGCGTCCAATCTGAAAATGAAACTCAACCTCAAAATATGTCAAATTCTTTATTGAACATACGGCATACATTCCTTTATGGAAATAGTCACTCTTAGAGAAAAGTAAAGAACACACACTCTACTTTGCGTTCTTTAGCTTCTTTATCCATACTTGTCTCCTGTAACTCTTTAATGCCAAACTTATAGTTTGCACGATAGCTCCAGATTTTTCCGCTTTTAGAAAAGTATGAAATTGATCTCGAGGTTTTTCTTTGTACAAGAAGAACAATGACACTCACAACAATAATGATTCATATCTAATCAAAACAATTAACTAATATAACAACGGATATTTCAAAATTCACAATAGACATACATACGCAAAACTGAACCAAATTCCCACCCGTTAGTTGTGCGTGCCGCCAGTAGGTAGCGTATTGCTTAGCAAGAATCGCGTATAGGTAGGTATTTGTGTCACAGAAACAATTAAAAGCATTAAATAAAAACCCGCACGTTAAACACAGTTACTTATAAGTTTAGTGCTGGTTTTATTGAAACTTTTGAAAAAATTTGCGTACCAAAAATACAATAATTGTTACACTAATAAAAATATATATTAAAATTTATTTATTTCATTTGTTTATTTTATTTTTATAAAACCAATTTATATATTAAAATGTTATTTACCAAAATAATTTTCATTGATATTGTGAACAGTGCAATGTTTCTCAAAATATTCGTGAAAAATTGTTGTGAACTAACTAATTCATGTTGTATTAATCTTAGACCAAAAATTACGTCAATTCAAACAAAAAAATTATCAGGCAGCAGCGTGTTTACTATACTTTCTGTCAAATAATTATTGTTCTATTATTGTTATATTATTTTGACTAATTTGTCTAAATCTACATTATATGGTCAGGTATAAATAGGTAAAATGCATACAATTTTTATATTAATTAGTCTTGTGTTCAACAGTATTTACGAAACTGGGAATAATTTGAAATAATAAATAAATTAAATTAAAATATATTCACTGCAATATTTTAAATTATTTACCTGCTTACCAACATTTTAGTGGTATATTTTTCAATATTAATGTCATAACAGATGTCGTCTCGTTTAATTTACGGTGTTTCCAGGCAAAGGTCTCGTTCATAATGTTCCTTGGAAATTATTCTGCCGCGGAGATATTATTTTCCTTCATTTAGTAACTTGTTTCATGATATTGGCTTCTATCAGTCTTCTTAGAATAGGTAGGTGTTGATTATTTCTCCCAGTATAATTTAAGAATATACTCTCATCGGCCTCCAGTTTTATATAACCGTAAATGCATTCTTCATAAATTGGATGACGAAAAAATCTAAATTCAGCAGCCTTGCGGTTTCAAGAGGGAATATTATTTTTTCATGACATTCTTACTTTCTATGATGATAGTATCAAACAGCATGGATAAACCTAATTATCTGAACGATTGTTTCGACCGATTATAGGAATACTTATTATTTATCAAGCTTAATTCAAATTTTCTTATTCAAATGAAATGATTTATTACATTTCCATCAATAAATTATGTTGAAGTTTAAGGAGATTGAATTTTATAAAGGGTGGCCCATAATGGAGTGGCACATTTTGAAGTCTAATAAGTTTGTCTCTGAAAAACCTATAGGTAAGTTTTTGGTGTTGTTTGATAGAAAAACTCAAAAAGTTTTTTTGCGTTGCAAAAAAATAACAGGGTGTACCAAAGTATAAAACGATTTAAATCAAAATATGTAATTCAAGAAATTTAATAACAAGGGAAACTAACATAATAATCATAATAACTGGCCTAATTTTTAAAAATTGTGTCTAAAAGCTGATGCATCTTCTCTTCTTGAACATTCTTCTACTCTAGAACCATATTTCGTATAGCATTATGCAACGTTATATTCCGGATTTCGGTTCGAATATTTTCTTTTAATTCGTCGATATTTTGCGAATTATTGATGTAAACTTGTTGTAAAATTGGTAGAAAAAGCAAGTCTGGCTGCAAAATCGGTATCTTTTAGCTCCTGCACAAGTTGAACTTTATATGGTTTTAAGCGTAAATTCTTAAAAATGCAACTCGAACTCTATAGACCTACCTGCAAGTTTCTTCTTCAGAGATGACGCTGTGGTTCTAAATTGACCAACCGATTTTCAAATTGTGTTTCTACTTGAAGGATTCAAATTAAGTCTGGTGCGAAACTGACGTTGAGTAACGATCATAGATTCGTTATTTTTAAAGAAATTTTCAACAATAAAAGCGCGATGACTCATTTTTCGAAACCGACGTTACTGCATTATTTGACAATTCTAACAAATATAAATTTCCATGGTTACGCTTCAAAAAAATAGTAGTATACAGAATGTAACTTTACATAGTTATTTTTGCCTTGAATTTTTATACTTTGGTACACCCTGTTTTTTTTGCAACACCAAAAAACTTTTTGAGTTTTTCTCGAACAACACCAAAAACTTACTTCCACCAAAGTTATTAGACTTCAAAATGTGTCACTACATTATAGGCCACCCATTATTTTAAGGAAGTAGTGAAAACAACTAATCCACCGACTATGTGCACCTCAGAGTAATAACTTATTACTCAGCCATCTTCATGAAAGTCGCCACATCTTTCACCAAGACCAACCACCAAACATCGGTTATTTTCAGTATCTTTTTCAAATAGGTAGGTTAGTCTTTCTTTTAGAAAGAAGATAAAGGTTACAGCTGTAATGGTAACTTCAGAAAAGCAGGTGGCTATCTATCTACCTAACAATAATTGTCAGACGCATAGTAGCACAGACCAAAAAGAGAACTACTGTGCTTCTCACCAAAAACTATATATTAAGTTTAGTTAGATCGTTTTCTTTATCTTTTTTAGCATATTCAGTTTATTTTTTAATGTAGTCCACGTTTTTTATTTACCTCTTAAACCACCTCTTAAACATCATATTAAATGCGGATCTACCAAACTATTAAAATAAAAGTGGCCCTTCAACTTTGTTAAGCGTACAAAAATAACTTGTTTCAAAAGGTTGAGAAATCATTAAGAATTTAATGTATCTTTATATTAAAATATAATAAATCGATGCATGTGTTTCCTGCAATGGTATTCAGAGGTCACGATTTAATCTTTCCTTTGTGTACAAAATCTCTCATTCATACGTCTCACATAGTTATAGTAATATCGGGTGAGAAAGGGGATTTTTCTTGACATTTATAAAGAGGGTTTAAATTGGAAAGCTTTCAAAGGCATATTTGTATTCTTCATTATGTATAGAAAACGTCTGCCTTACCTTCGAACTTTTAAAGTTCAGCAGTCTGTAATACCACTGCGGGGTTAAATTCGATGACTTTCTGTCTTGTACACAAATAATTCATCTAATAGCTGTGCTGTAGCATTCATTTCATATAAACCTGATGCCCTGAATGTCGATAAATAAATATTTTCATATATTTTAATTATGTACTGATCCGTTCCAGCCTAACATTTAAACCTTTTTCTGACATTCAATTATTAACACATTATAGAATATTTGTCATAAATATATTTTTTTTAATTAAACTGATACTTCAACATAATCTATTTACTTAAAAACCAGTTGTTTCAGTTGAGTTTGATTAGTAAATATATAAAATTTAATAAATGTTTGATGTACATCCGATATGTTTTGCACAAAATGAAATATGTAGTTGGTACCGACAATAATAGAATTGTTTGCCATGTTTTTGTTGATATTTTTTAATTAAAAAGAAAATTATTACAAGTTATTTTTATTTTATTTATACAGAGTGATATTTTTGTAAGACAGTTTTGTTTTCTTTTATAAGAACCCGTAGGAGAAATTCTGAAAAAAAAAGGGAAAAACATGGACGAATGCAGAAATATTACTAAGAAATAAGAAGGAATGGGCGAAATTTCTATATAATTGATAGTAGAAATTTAAAAATGAAATGAAATGTAATATATGGTAGACCAAATTATGTCACCATAAACCTTTGCGTCTACCATATTTTCTACGCACGTACCACGTCAAATTCGATTTTTTGTGTATCAAGTGGTGCAAGAATAACATATATAAAGATAATAAATGATAGACATAAAAGTTTTGTGGTGAAATATACCAAAGAAAACTTTTATAACAGAAACACTTATTTCCAAATCTGTCAGTATATAGCAAATAATATAGTCTCAAAACAAAAGCGTGCCTTGGTGTTTCCACTGCTATTTTATCTGGCATAGAGATACGTGATGCAGATTTGATATATAATATGTATAAGTTGTTGATATATTCCTAAAGTTTATCTACAAGTTTTTTTATGTATGGCCTACATGGTATAAAAATAATAGTGGACACAACGATATCTTTAACACAACTACAAACAAAAACATTTGTTGGTACTTTATTGGTACAACTATAGATACTTTTCTATAGTATATTTTTAATATTACTTATTGACTTTATATACTTATTTAACTGTCTATATCTTTCTTTATAAAGGAATTAAACCAAAAATATGTATAAAAAATATAAATACGTACAGTACGTTAGGCTAAATTGCTACAATTTTAGTTTTGTCAAAAAAAAATTTATAATGCAATATAAAAGATATGTGACCTAATAATAATCATTTTTAATGTAATGTAGATGCTTACTTAATAATTCATTATTTATAAGATAACGCTATTAAAAAGAAAAATGTATTAAAGACAATAAATTCAATGTTGATTGGTTGTTAGTCAAATGGTTGTTTGATCAAAACGATCCAAATTCTATAAATTTTCGTAGTGACTGAAACTTTAGGAGGTATATACAACAATTTAATTAAATAGTACACTTTTAAGAAATAAATAAAATTCTCTTGTAAGAAAAAAAACTCTTGCAATTTAGAATATAAGAATTGCAACAGTTTAAAATATAAGAGTAATTAATACCAGATTAATTTTATAGCTTAAGATATAACCTTTAACCATCTAATTGCTATAGTATCGACAGAAGAAGGTTTAGTATAATAATAAACTGAACTATTATTGACATACTATAGTCTTTTAGTTTATTGGCCGATACACAAGATAACAAACTATTAATTATTGTTTCTATAGCAGGCCAAGAAACATAATTCAAAATATGGCGAATGCGCCAATGAAAATATGTATTTGTCTGTTATTATTGTATCTACGGGTACCGAAACAATACAAAAAAAATTTAAGAGGCAGAAAAGGATGAAGGAAGGAAGGAGAAGGAAGATTGTGTTGGGTCTATTGTTTAGGGTCTATATCTATATTATCTCTGCTTTTTATTTCGTAGACAATTAGACTCCGAAAATATTTCACTGTGTCGATATCACTTAAATAATATCCTGGGTGTTTTTTGCAAGCTCAAACAGGCATGTTGGGTACATATCTAAACTCGGTAAATCGAAACTTAAACTTTAACTATACTGCAACATTCCCTACTTTTATTTTGCTTGGTTTTCAAGATAAAAGTTGAATTATATTCATATGAGTGTGTTGATAACCAACTTAATCACCAACTGAATTACCAACTTAAGTGTAGTTCAGGTATGTAATTAGATGCAGGGTGTCGTCCTATTTAAAATAAGTGTTGATACCTGGATCAGAAACACTGAAAAACTTTTATAGAAGAAACTAATAAAAATTAAAAATGTTGGTAAAAACAAAACTTTTTGCATTTAATTTTTGTCTCTATCTCTTATAGGTAATTTTTGTGATAAAGGGATAGAATATCTTATTTCGAAGCACCTATAAAACATATATCCAATAAAATTTTATATTAGACTACAGAAAATATGAGTTATCTTAATGACTCCTTACAATGTTGACCGATAGTGTTTACTTTATATTATATTAGAAAAACTACTTAGGGTTTCTGTCAGTTCGAAAAAAATTAAGAAACTGCACCGCAAGGGATTTTTACGCCAATCGTAATAAACAAGAAAATATATAAGACGCAAATGGCAAATTCGATATCGCATTGAATTTCCTTGGAAAATCAAATCTACGCACGCATGTACCTAGTTAGGGAAATAATTCTTTTAAACATAGCGTGACACAGCTTTACCACTCATATACTATTGATCAATCGGAATGCGTAGTTTGAAAAATTACTTTTGCATCTGTGATTGTATATGTTGATATGTTGAAATTGTAAGCAATCGAAGAAATGACAATGCTGATACTGTATTTAAAAATGCACTTGTGCAGTATTTGCTTTATCTGTTTCCACGCTATTACGTTTTATTTATTTATTTTAAGTATATAATTTTATTCCAAATTTAGTTTTTTATTTTTTCTTCAATAATTAGTACACATATCTATCTCATAATACCGACGAAAGAGGGTGTCTAGAAAATTAACCAAAAGTTAGAAAATCAAAATGTCAAAAAACTCAATGTTTGCTTTTTCATTTATTTTTCATCTCTATAAAAAAACTTTGACTATAATACCATTCTCTAAATGTTGGCTTTGTTGACTTATTTGCAATAAATGACAAAAATCCGTTTTCGAAGGGCTTTGGTCTGCAGTTTACTTGCTGAACATTTTATCATTATTTTTGAAAGATGGCATTGCAAACAACGGTTACAACACTTCTAATTTTAAAAAATCACAAATATCTCGAAAACGGTTGAAAATAGGATGTTATTAAGGTCACCGCAAAATTACAGGAGTGAAAAACAGGTGTTCTATCTAAAATAAACAAATAAGTACCTACTTATTAGTAGTATTTCAATCTTATGTAGCCTATATCAATATTTTAACTTGATAGAACTGTTAAAATTTAGTTTTAATAAAACTAGTAAACTAGAAAAAAAAAAATAGATGCCCACACCCATATATACCAAAAACTGCTGATAGGTACCTGCTGTTAAAGCTGTCTTCAGTAGTCGCAGACTTAAAAATTGATACAGCACAATGGTTTTAAAATTTTCAGCATACGAAATCAAATAGGTTCAGACTTATAGATCCAATTGAATTTAATAATTTCAGATAAAAGATTGAACGGTATTTCTACCGGTATCTTGT
Source organism: Pogonocherus hispidulus (assembly GCA_963924545.1). Taxonomy (NCBI): domain Eukaryota; kingdom Metazoa; phylum Arthropoda; class Insecta; order Coleoptera; family Cerambycidae; genus Pogonocherus; species Pogonocherus hispidulus. Next base: position 39,783,600 of record OZ004698.1, on the reverse strand, counting down.
TATCAGTATTATAGTTATTTGAGAAGAAATCGCCCCATTCTGCAAAATACACAGAGGAACTTAAAAATAAATTGCTTTTATTTCGAAATATTCTAATAGGTAGTGTTGATGAAATTGATTAGATTGATTTTACGAGTTTTAAAGGTTCTAAAAATGATACAGATTGAAATTATGTGTTTCCAAACACCGGGAAAACAAATCTTTATTTCTTTAAAACTGAAAATGAGATGATAAATGTTAACAACTAATACGCTCTCAAATAATATTTCTAATTATCATTATACTACTTTTACTAATCCTCCTTCTATTTAAAAGTAATCCAATAACAGTATGTCTATAATTATAAATAGTCGAGCAGATATTACTTCATCATGACAGGATTCTAAATAAGTTGTCAAATTGAATTTTACCCGGCCCTCTATGAATTTCGACACGTGGTATATTTCTCGACACACCTTATAAAGCTGTGGACTCTCCGAAACGAAGCCCATCCTCCGGGAGAGGCCTCGTTATCCTTGCGGCTCAAACGGATTCTCGACTAAATTGGGGCACTCCACGGCCGCCGAAATCGATCCGTTTATTTACGGCGTCGTCTGAGGTTTGCGAACTTTTGTCGGGCGATTTCTTTGCAGGTTATGATGAGATTTGTTATAATATGAGATTGATGACTGGTTCGCCCTCTCACCAATCTCAATCTGTTCTTTGGCGAAGTAAGAGAGACTGGGTAGATTGTTATTATTTTTGATTTTGAAATTTCAGTAGAACAGTTAAAATTATTTCATTTTTGCTAAACAAAAAAAAAACACTGAGAATTTGAGTTAATTACATAATTAATTATATTACAATATTACATAACAACATTCTTTACATTTCATACACCGGTTATTGAGGTAAAACTTTTTAATACAGGTAAACTTTAAAATTGCCGTTAAAATACAGATTTCCTAGCTCAAAAATTTCTAGCTTTCATTTTAATATCAAAAATTAATCTTACCTACAAAGGTGTGTGGGAGGGGGTGGAATAATATTATTCTGTATAGATCGCATCAATGCCATGTTTGCTAAGCTCTAACGATAGCTAGGAATAAGGAAAATCAGAAGGGGGATGCGGAAGAGAATCGTGATATTGATTTATTTTTGATTATATCGTTCATTTGGTTCATAGGGAAAAGTCATTATAAGAAATTGTTGTGAATTTTTTATGCATCCTGAATTAATATAACACATTCATTAAAGTATATACTTTAATGAAAGCTATCATAGAGACATTTATATTTACTTGTTTTTAAATATTCGAAAATTCGATCAAACTAGAATTACATTTTAGAGACAAGTTTGCTGATTCCGATTCTGAAACTTCCTCAATTTATCTTTGAAGAAACCAGATATTATGGCAGGTGCAATTTAAATAAATCTCTTGTAGGTATTTCGAATACGAAGGAAAATTGGGAATTTGAATTGATTTGGAGAACTGATTTAGATAAAAGCGCTGTTCTAAGAATGCATTATAAATAAGAAATATGTAGAATAAATAAATAATACTAAAATGGACAAAAAATATACCAAGTGGGCCTTCGTGGATTGATAAAATACCTGTTATGCACGAAAAGCAACATGTTTGTACCTAATGCCTAATGCCAAACATGGATTTCTATTCGTATTTACCGATCTAGTTTAGAGCTGATAAAACATAAATTTAATATAAATATTGAAATAGTCACTTATATTGGAATTGATAGACAGAGTGGAGACCAATCAATTGATGGCACATGTCTCGTTCAAAATTAATCAATAGAAGTAGGTGTTTAAAGTTGACTACTATGACATATTAGACTACCTACGTGTTAAATAATATTTCATTAACTAGTGGATACATATACAGGGTGTCTATTTAAAAACGGGCAATGCTCTGTAAGTATGGACCTAAAAAAGATATAAAAAATTTCTCAAAACTGTTTCTAGGGTTTGTGGAGGGAATCAGTGTGACCACAAAAATGACCTTCACTAAGCAACCCCTGGGGCTGTAGCCCACTTCCTTGTGATACCTCACTGGAAAGCTCTTGAAAATTGCTATTTAACAGTATACTAAACAAAATACTTCTTAATAGTTTAATTTCTGGGAAATACGCAAAATAAATTTTATAGTTATTTATTCCAATTTCTCGTTATAAATATCAAATTAAATCATTTTGGTGTAAATAAGGTTGTAAAAACATTCGTAAAAAACTGGAGAACACAAAATAATTCTAACTCTGAGGATAGATGCCTATATTTTTTTGTTTTTAGAAATTGTATTGTAATATAATTTATTTAAATCATTGGTTCTGAATTGATCGATTAATCATTGATGTATAAGTAGTAATTTTGCAAAAAACGACATAATATATAATTAATAGTTGAACGAATTTGAAGCAAAATCTAAGATCTTGCACTTCTGGGATAGATGACTATTTTATGGGACATTTGCACTCATTGTTAGGGATAGATGCCCATACAGTGGTTTAAATGCACAATGCGGGATGAATTATTAGATTTTACTTTATTTATCACTTTTACTATAAAACAAAAAAAACTATTTTAACAACTTTGTTGATGCTTAAGGATTTATCGTCAATTTGACTTATAGCTACTTTTAAATTATCCTCGGCCCAATACCCCTGGTTGGATATGCGAGTGTATCTCCCCTCCTGCACAATATTGTTTAATCTAAAAATTTAACTTTTCGTGCTTTCATCACTTGTATTTAAAAATCCCGGACTTTATGCTCTCTTCCCATTGATTACAAAACTGGCATCTATCCTCCATTGCATATGTATATCTACCCCATACTTAATGTAATTAATACGTGGGATGAATGCCTACCTACGAATTTATTAAATAGGTACATTTTGGAGGGAAATTCTTGGTTTTGACAGAATCTTACATTCCCAATTGACAATATAAATTCAAATTTAAATGTATAAACAGTCAGTATTACATAAAACTTTTATTTCTCCGGATGGTTGCATACATTAAAGTTATTACTGAATCAAGCACTTACCTTAGATTTCTTAGAAATAAACTATTATTGTGTAGAATTATTGTGTACACACATTGGTTAACTATAGACTATAGACTGATTTAGGCACATGCATACTACTGAACCTAATTAGTGGTACATTGCCATCTATCCCCAATAGGCATCTATACCCAGTTTACCTTATTAAACCTATAAATTTATCCAATGATTGAAGATTATATGTATGCCGCGGCGATAGCTCAGTCTGTTAGGTGCTGGGTGATAGCCTGTGACTAACAGAATGGGTATATTGCGGCGCGAGTTCCAATCTCGCCAGGGGAGAAATGGCACCTCTCCCAGGAAATGGTTGTGTGTCTGCGTTGTTTTCATGTGTACCCTACCTCTACACAAGCCTTAGGCTTTCAGTAGGGAGGTTGTCCATTTCTGTGGTGTGTTTTATGTTTTTTTTTATGTTATGTATGAATTATATGAAACTGAAAATAATTTTGTTACTATATTTACGTATTTGAGGTATGTAGGTAGAGAATTTAATAAAAAAAAATCGTTTTTCTTCGCCTACGCCAGCATTTAATCACGGCCTATTTGTTTCCTGAGTAACGCACATTTCCACGTTAATGTTATTGATTGGAATGTATTTTATGATTCTGATGTTTCATCCGGATGTGAACTGCTCCAGTTTATCGCGTCTGAACTTGGCACAGTTGGAGCAAGATCTATAACTTAAGTTCGCATGCCTTCGTGACTAAAGTCTAGTTTGTAGTTTAATATATGCATACTTGATGAAAATGAGGCTTAAATTAACATTTGCAATTAGTTAATGTGACTGAAGCTACTTGTGTTACCAAAGGTCGCACTCGTTCTATTAAAAATACATCCAGAGCTACTTTGTTCGTTTTAAAATTAATAAGCGATGATTGATGTTTTTCAACAATTTATGTTGAAAATAATTAAATTCTAACTACAGTTTAATATATTGTCGCCAAGGCAGTATGCAATCAAAGAGGCGATTTGACTAGTTCACATTTGCAGATTTATTATCAACATAAGATAATAGATAGTAAATGAATATGATAATGGATAGAATGACTAAAAGTATGTTAACCTTTATAAGCGTTCGTGTGCACATTTTCGTTTGTTTTTCAAGCAAGAATTTTAATTTCTGTTTTACCTAATTTAAGAGTGGACGATCTTTTTCTTCCTGATAATTTACTATTAAGTATTCTCTATTCAATTTGCTGTGGTTTGAACGTACGTATTAATTAGGGGAATTTTACGTCATTTTTGAGATGCATTTTATCTTGTTTATTGGTATAAATAAATGAAATGTTGTACTTACTGATAATACGTTTTTTGTGAGTGGTTCTGATCAATTTCAGATTAATCAGTTTTACTAAAGCTTTTACCTCTTTTGGAAGTTATAAGAGCCAAGAGCCATTTCTTAGTAGGGAACTTAAACTTTATTTACGAATTTATAAAATTTATACTTTTAAATAGAGATGGTTCGTTACTCATTGTTTCTAAAACATGGTAAGTTGGTTTTTATATCATGCAGTCTGGCTACAACGTTATAAGACCAGTGACTAAAATAACCCTGTAAAATTAATTTTTAAGCAAATATAAAGGAGAATATGACTACTTCAAATAAAAAAGTGCATGATATGACGTCTTGATCCTATTGATTTTATGAATCTATAATATTTTCTCCTGTCAGTTACATTAGAAGAACTGACAAACACTAGAGGAACGAGAAGTGGTAACCAGTTTGCTTAGTTTGGTTACTCAGATAACCAATTTCCTTAGTCCGAACCAGAACTTGGACTTTCACACAATGCTATACATCTAAAGGATGTGTTGTAAACAATCCAAATCAATAAGAGTATTAAACAATGTCACAAATAAATACTTTCATACATTATTTTTAATAATTCTTAATTAGGCGTTTCAGGTAAATAAATTCAAACATATTTTGATATTATTAAGTATAAGAAAATTATGTGAAGGTACGTAACAAAACCTTAATTTGCCACATGCTAAATATATAAATTTAGTTATTCAAATACAAGGAAAAAACATTAATTATAATTAAAATGTAGCAACCCTTGAGTAGACTTTTGCGTGTTGAATTTAAATTATTATTTAGAGCAATTTTGCCAGCGCCTGTAGAAAGTCATACAATTTTATGTTTACCATTGTCCAGAAAATATTTATGACCTGAAGCAAAGGAGGGGTCGACGCTAAAAATGTGTGTATGTTGAAGTAAACTTTAATAAAAACTGGATATCTTTCACATAACTTTTTCTCTATGGAGAATGCTTCTGAAGTTTAAATATGAAATCTTGAACTGCATCTGATCATCTAGTCATATTTTATATACATACACAATACTGGAAGTAAATTAGTATTTACTGGGTATTATCTCGTAACATTTTAATTATATTTATAAAAAATATGCGTCGGACATGTCTAAACAGCAGTTGGTACATACATTATCTCAAACTATTTTATTTGTACAACATAAATAAGGGAAACCCTTTATGACACCGTTCGTTTCGTTCTTTCCTAGTCCATTATATTGCACTTCCTGAGTGCTCAGCATTCTCACTGAAAATCTAATTCTTCTAACTGAAAAAATTTCATCCTTTCTCTACATATCTGCACTTCCCCAAATCAATATAAATTCTAACCCAGTTTCAGTTAAAATGTTTTATTATACCGTAACAAAACAAAACGCGTAAACTATAATAAAACACATGATTAGATATGTATTATGGATTATATATTATTTAGTTCCATTTTTGACAATTACACATCTACTGGAAAAAATGTATTCCTGCCTAAGAAACTTTTTGAAAACAACCAAACATGTGTTTTAATAGAATGCCAACGATAATCAGTGTCAATTATTATTGCTCATAAGACATTATACAACGTCATTGAGTTTAGTATAGTCAAAGACAATGTATAGCATTAATCAATTTTAACTTATAAACTTACACAGATACATGGACAAAGTATGATTTATGGTGCAGTATAATTCAGTGTATTTTATTTTTGGATTACATCACTCCCAAAATAATAAAAAACAGGAAATCAGAAGTATTCAAAATACCTAAAGATTACTACACTTACTCGATCTTTATTTTGAATACTTCTGGTTTCCTGTTTTTTATTATTGTTTTATTACACTACAATAATAAAGTATAACATTTTGAAAATAAACATTTTTTTAAACACCGCTTGAAATCTTTTTATTACATTTTAATCATTTTATTACACATTCTTATTTCACTAGGTATGTTTAAGTGAATATATATTTTTGATCCCAAGTACCCTATGTCACCCTCACAAAAAATACTCATTTTTGATTTTTAAAATATACAGACAAGTTAAAAATAAACAAACCAGTCACTGAAAATTTCATATTCCTTAAAAACCGATATACATGAATGTAAATTGGTTGTGAACAGCATAGAATTTGTTTCTGTAAAAGTAAAAACTGCTCTCTCTCTCTCTATCTCTCTCTCTTTAATTTCAACATAAAACACCAATGTTGTCGCAACTAGAGCATTTTGAACAAAAACGCCTGTATTTTCGCTCTTTCGCCCCTTTAGAGGCGAAATTTCAGGGATCTTTAGCGGTTGTTTACATCATAAAAGGCTAACATGCTTGAAATTCAAGTTAATATTACCACAGCTAACAATATTAAAAGAATAATATCTATTGATGCATCAAAAGAGAATAAATATGATGTTTTAATCCTAATATAAAAATCATGGCAGGAACTAGAGCACACTTAATTTTACATGCATGCAACATTTGTTTCATGAGGCAGAAAAACTTTTATTGAAAACAGTTGAATACTAGAAATAGTTGGAACGTTAACGGTTGGACATAAGGCATAAGCAATACATAAGTTGTATTACGTGCTATATTTGTATATATTGTTCTTTAGTTTTCACGGTGTATTTAAATCTCACGAGAATAAATTCTTATAGCTATTACAATTATCTGTTATTTATTTGAAGGAGATTCCGAAAGCAACTACTCCACGACCAATGTGCCCCGACATTTCCATGGAAATGGCGGAGTAGTGCAACGCCAGTCGGGGCACATTGGCCGTGGAGTAGTTGTTTTCGGCATCTACTCCAAATAAACAAGTAGGATTGTCTTCCTCAAAAACAATAGAGGTCACTGCTGTAATGGCACCTGGGGAAAAACAGGTCGCTATCTGTGTTAATTTGACAATAATTGTAAGACGGATGGTAACGGGTGGTGTTTCTCTCCAACACTCATCTGTTATTGTCGTAAAATATTATTTTATCCCAGTTCATGGAGCAATCAGTTTCTGGAACAACGGACCTTTAGGAACTTTACATAAGTTATAATGAAGGGTATAGTTCCGTTTTTTTTTTTTTAGTTGTAATAGACGGTGTGAAGAAGAACAATTTTTCAAAGCAGCATTTTATTTATTTATCCAGGCGTATAAAGATATAAATAAATATCAAGTGTTTTACGTACTTATTAAAAAAAAAATATTTATTTATTAGATAAGGCTTTCTATCGTAAAGTTAAATTTTTAGAAAACAGACATGTATTCGCGGTATTTTCGAGTGCAACATATATTTGTTACATCAAAATTATCATCATTTCAAAAATTAGAAAATTGCTAAACTACTTATTCTTATTCTGTTCAAATTTAAATAACCTAAACCATAAGTTATTGGTGTTACTAGGGGTATCTCTTTCTATAGATATTTATATATGTACATATTTTATATGTTAATCCGATCATGTAATTTGATTATCATAGACTGCTATAAATATTAAAATTTCTCGCCGGAAATCGATCTAAACATAACCTTAGCAAATAAAACATAAGCCACGTGATCTATTTATGATTGATTTGCATATTGTTATCGAAATGCAGGATTCATATAATATTAATGTAGATATTTATATAGGTACTTATTTAATACACTTTATATTATATTATTTATCAACTTGGTAAATTTTTTTATTTGCAGTGTGATTGATTAAAGCTTGAAAAATGTGCACATGGTCGTCAAGAATATTCTGCGAATTCAGAATATGCTATCAGAAAAGCTATTGAGGATTTGAGATCAAAATTACATGAGAAACTAGATTTTTTTTTTAATAGAACATACTGTATATATTAATATGTTTCTAATAGCATATTCTGATTCTTTAAAATACACCTTTATTTCGTATTAATATAGTTTTGTAAATTCAAAGACCAAGGAGTTATGTAGATGATAGTTCAAAATATACGTGGAAACCCTCTACTTATAATACTGAACATTATTATTTCCTGTATTATCTTAGGCTTTATAATTTTTTAATAAATTTGAAATTCTCAAAATCTTTCAAGAGCCACAAAAGTTTAATGTTTTAATTAATGTGAGATGGATATATCAATAAAATGGTATAGAAAAGTATAAGAAATACATAATTAGGTATTCAGAATAACAATTTTATTCACTTCAGATCTTACGTGAATGATATTGAAATCTTAATTAATTTTTGACATGAACCTACTCTAACAGGTTAAATTTACGACACCATAACATACATACATGTGTGTTTGTAGGTCATAATATACGATTCTTAATAATTTTAACTGAAGCAGGTCTACATCATACATATACTTACATTTTTAAATATTTTTTACATTTTTTACGCTTTATTTCTTATTCCCAGTTTTTAAATTGGAAGTTAAACTACGAGTTAAGTAACTCATAACGAACTATGTGTTAACTCTGAGTTAACTCTAAGGTATATTTGAAAGTGTTTTTCAATAATAATATCTCCTTGAGTTAATAAACTTCAAGTTTGCGGAAAAATGTATTAAGTTGGCATGAGTGACATTTTATAGTATTTTCGGGATTCTATTGTGATTATAATGGTTTTGAAAAAAACATTGATCTTATTTAGATGTTCCAAGAAATATATAGAAAACACTCTATATACTAGTATTTCGGCTTATTAGACCTTTTTCAATAGAGTAAATGTCTATTACTAAATGTTTCCAAGCGCGTTTTAGTTATTTATCTGTTTACGAGTACCTACCCTCGATTGATTCTATCTGGTAAAACCGGAGTTTTTAGTACCTTTTCTAAGAAGGGCGAAAATGTAAAATCTTTCTGATCATAAAGATTTATAAGGATTTATAATTAAAGATTTTTTAATTTCTAATTGCTCTAACAGATCTAAGCGCTTTCCCTTCTTTTCACGATGCAGTTACCTTTACATTTTTCAAATATATAAAATGATTGTTTTCTATACAATACGTTGAAACTCCTGAATTTTTTGCGTTTATCGATTTTTTATGTTTGTTTACTCTAGTTTCAATACTTCCACCGGTTTGATCCACATACACGGAATTACAATCCACGCAGTTAAATGTTTTTTCAAAACAATTATTTTCACAATGTTTCATAAAGAACCATCCGCTTCGAGTATCCACTTTATCTCTTGTGATTTTTATGTTTGTCATCTGTCATTTGTTGAAAAGTATTAAATTAAAAGCACTATGACTTTCTATTTGAATAAGCTTTTCAGATACATTTTGATATTTAATGATTTGTCGTTAAAAAAGAATCAGGTAGGTAGAAAAAAAAATTTAGAGAACATTTTATGTTTCAAGACAATAAATAAATAAATGAGGTAAGTAATTAGCTGAAAATAAAATTATAGAACTCAAAAAGTGGAATGGTATGCTAGAAACAAACAGGTCTAATCACAAATTGCAATTATCCACATAAATAAATGTTGGTAATAGGTACAATAAATAAAACATCTTATATCTTTTCTATCTAATTTCCGACAATATAAAAGCGTACACAAAATCATAACGATACCATTCTTCAAAATAGTTTGCTATGTTTAAATATTTGCAGTCTTCATCACTACTGTATGCATTTATTTCATAATCCATTATAAGAATTTTATATAGAAAACGCACAGATTACTGAACATAAAACACAAGGCCTATTTGGGATTATATTTAACTTTAACGTTAACTCTCTCTGCGGGTTAAATTAACTCTGATTTATCTTTGAGCTGGAAGGTAACACTTGAAAACCAGATCATTATAAATAATCTATAGAACAACTTGTGAGCTAACTCCTTATTGCATATTGCTTAAGCGTTGGCATAATCATAAATGTAATATTATACAGGGTGTAATTATTTGATATATTTGATAGTGTCAGTTCTTCCTATAACACCAAACATTCAGTTGAACTAAAAAAGTCTATATATAATAGTCTAAAGTCTATATAAAAGTCTAAAATCTATATTTTCTCATTTAACTAGTTCTTACCATAACACCCAAACATCCAGTTGAACTAAAAAAGTCTCGACATCAAATAAAGTTGGTAAATTTGTGAAATCCATCGAGAAACACGGCTCTCATACAGTTTAACCAACACCCATTCATATTTCATCCATCCTATTAAATATGCAGATATCCCCGAAACTCTTAGGTTTGAAATAAGTTGCTATAAAACATCGAAAGTTGGTAGAAAAACGGATCTCTGCAAATATAAAACTTCGATAGTCGTCACGTGGGTCAGATACAGGAATAAAGAGATTAAGGATAATAAATCAGGCGAATGTTCTCGAAGTGTTTAGTGCAGTTATTTATGGGACTATTTATCCAAAAAATAACCATCCGTCTTCTATTAATATAATGCGGATCAATTTTCACAAAAAGCTCCCCAGAAATGTATTTTCCGTGAGGAATCTTCGTATAGCGCATAAAAAGAAGAAAATCTGATTAAATTTAGTTCAAGATTGGGCGTGTATATTTTTCCGATTATGGTTGTGTTAGCGAATGAAGGATATGATAAATGTAAATAAATTAAATATTAATATAAATAACTAGAAATGGGAGAAAATCGCTTTCGCGATTTTCGTTCCCATTTCTAGCCCTACCGGGGGTCCAGGCCTACGACCTGGTGTCACCCGAAGGGTGACAAAAGCATCTGGAATAATTTTTAAGATAAATATATATTAAAGAAATTGTCTATCTGGAATGATGATGTAATTATACTAAACGATATTTTTCTTAATATTTTGATGAATTGTAAGGGTACTCTATTCTTGATGGTAAAACATCATAATTTTTTAAGTGCTGAAAGTAGAATTTATTTTTCAGTAAACATTTTTATTAATTTTATCAATGGGACCAAAAATATATTGCTGTCATAATTGTTGCAATAAATTAATATTGTAGATAGTTACTTTTGTAAGCTAAAATGATGAATTTAACAGACTGCCAAAATGAACAAATTAATTCCAAACCTTACGTGCAGAAAGAATAAAAGCTACGGACAATGAAACAGAATAACTAAACACTAATACTAATAAATAATCAAAAATCAAAAAGAAAAAAAAATTGCCTGCAGTGTGACTCGAACTCGCGAAATCAGCATTTATGATGTTTGGAATCCTACGACTTTCCCATTGCGCTAACGCGACTACTTCTCAAAAGCTGACCTTGAGACGTTTAAAAATATGTAAACTGTACTTGTTGTCAACCTGAAAAAATAATTTTTACCGATTTTCTAATGGGAAAAGCATTTCGCTTCAGTATTTTGGTAATCAGAAGTGTTTGGCAGTCGGTACTATTGATTCCGTTAGCAATATTTCTCGTAAGAAAATAACCTATCTGAAGTTTAATTAATTTGACAGTTTTCGTGGGAGGTGCTTGTCTCGTTAGTGCAATCTCACATCGGCAGATAGAATGAGAAAGAAGTTGACACGGAGGCGACTCGAGATTTTCGAAGTCGAAGTTTTCATATAGGTCTTTAGTATGTGAGGGGAAGTGAAGATGATACAGGGTGATTCAGCTAACCTGTTCATTTCATATTTCATTTCAATAAGGTACTACAAAATCAAAATTTTTCAAAAAAATTAAAATATCTAATAAACTACTAATTTCTCGTATAGGTTGTGCTACATTAAAAAGCGTAGATTTTAGCGTAGAAATAAAAAATGTTAAAAATCTAGGGTATTCCATTTAAAATAAGAAAGTTGATAGTCATTTCCGGTATAACCGGTAGAGCCAGCGAAACGGAAATACTTCAGATGAATAGAACTTTCTCGAAAACCCCCGTATCCATTTTCAAAAAAATATTCCAAAGGGGAGTGATAAAATATTCCAAAGGGGAAATATTCCTTAGCTTTTAATAAATGGTTTAGCTGAATCATCCTGTATAATTACATGGTTTGAAAATTTTTAATCGTTTTAAGTAAATCTTTAAACTTTAAAGTTTTCTTTAGATATAATCCATGCCGCCATCAGTCAGTGTATCTGCAGGTGTAAATTATTTTATGTCAACTTCAGATTCCCCTAACATATTCCTTATATATTATATATATTCCATATAACTTTTTATTATTATTTTGAGTTAACATATTCATTATAATAGATATGTTATATTGAATCTAATATAACTATTTTCTTAATATAAATAACGTTTGTTTGTTGTTTTTTTAATAACAACACAATATTAGAAAAGCTTATAAAATCCTTCAAATATATCATATAATAATGAAAAACTGAATAAACCTTATGAAAGATTTCCCTGATGTTTTCTTTTCAGCACTAAAATTTAATATATTTTCATGAAATTCCGTAAACCACACATTACCATTTTGTCATCCATCATTATTGACGTGAATCAAAACATGAAGGACTTAATGAGGGGTGAAAATGCTTTGGTAGCTTTTGAAAAAATAACATTTACGTTTTTGTTTTATGTATTCCAAGACTGGCATGGGTTGCCACGCATATTGATTTATTTATTCCAACGAATTTTAATAATATATTAACCCTCCATGGATTTATTTAGGTCTATAACCTCCCAGGCACCCAGGCACCGTCTACATATTGCAATTTTAGCATAATTGGGGTAAACTGGGGCTGGATGCCTATACTAACGTTTTCTTGTTTCTAAAAATTGTATTGTAATATTTTTTTAATTAATTGGTTCTGAATTGGTCGATCAATCTTTAATTTACAGTAATTTTGCAAAAAACGACATATATAATTATTAGTTGAATCAATTTGAAGCAAAATCTAATATCTTTCGGGAAATATGACTATTTGATGGGATAGTTGCATTCATTGTTAGGGATAGATGCCCATACAGTGGTATAGATGCATAATGCGGGATAAATTATTAGATTTTACTTTATTTATAACTTCTACTATAAAACAAAAAAATACTTATTTTTAACAACATAGAAGATATTGACTGAATTTTGTAAACATTGCATAAAGTCCTTTTTGGGTATTATAGTAAACACAAAATCTAGTAGGTATCTAAAACTCAATTTTTCTTTTAGCGTTCATCACTTCTTTGACGTTTGACTTTAGCATATTCCTTCTGTAAAAATATTGTTTAACCTAAAAATTTTACTTTCCTTTTATCACTTGAATTTAAAATTCCGGACTTTATGCTCTATTCCCATTGGTTGCAAAACGGCATCTATCCTCCATTGCATATGTGCATCTACCCTCTAATATAATTAATACGTGGGATAGATGCCTATCTACGAATTTACTACATTTTGAAGGGAAATTGTTGGTTTTGACATTCCCAATTGACAATATAAATTCAAATTTATTTGCGTAAATAGTAATTATTACATAAAACTCTTATTTCTTCGACTGGTTTCATACATTAGAGTTATTACTAAGTCAAGCACAATTCTTATCGGACAATTGGCGACCAAAAGAAGCTCCATACATTCTTACTCAAACTTAACAATCGGAAACTTCCGGTCGTAAATTTGAAAAGGACAATGTAAACCAGGGTCATTGATCCAAGGCATGCCTGTCCTGGGACGATTAAATTTGTTCGATTACTTCTAAGCTAATCATTAAAAGCATGGCTTCTAGAATTCGGTTCAATCCTTATATAATGGTAACTCGTATAACCTAAGGTACTACCGATTCATAATATACGAATTAACTTCCAATTTCATCCAATTTCCAAACAACGTAATATTGTAGCTAAGTGTATACTTACTAACTTTAGTGTAAAAAAATTGTGTTGGTGTGTGCCTTTTTTAAGAAAAAATGAATTTAAATTCATTTGAATAAAATAATGTGTAACCGAAATTATGAATATATTGCAACGAAATTAAGAAATAATTTCTCGAAAGGAGAAATGATCTGCAAGAATGGCAGTAGAAGGTAGGAGTTGTAGAAGAAGAAGGTGCAATATATAAAAAAGGTTCAAATTGGGATGAAACTAAATACATAATAATTGAACAATCTATAGTGCATGCACATTTAGAATAATTGCTAGAAGAGATAGATAGATATATAGAAAATAAGTAGGTATTAAGGAGAGTTTTTGGTTGGACGGACATACAGGGGAAATATCAAATAGAAGAACTAATCGAACTAACTAATATCGAAAGCAAAAATAAATTGATTACTTTCTCTGCACAAAATTACGCAGTGGGGTATTTTCCTTCAATCGAAATGAAAGTGGAAACCTGTATTTTTATAAAATATATATTTTTTTAATTTTTATTAGGATAAAAATTATTAAGATTGAATCGGTAGAAAATTTTTAATTCAATTTTGAAATTTTATTCTATATTCGTGACGTCACTAAGCGAAAACTAGGGAATATGTATCTATAAAGAGGCCACACTGATAATATGTGGCTAGTTTCAGTTTGTAACGACGACAAACGACAGTCGACATTTCGATAATTGACATTTGAAATTTCCTATTTGTGTTTGGCTTGACAACTTGACATGTTGTATTGTTGTTTTCTTGTGAAGTAAACTTTTATTAAACATGGAGCAAGGTTTTGTAGAGGCTAAGTCCGACAATTTACCGGTTATAGATCCTTTTATAATAAAGATTCTATAGATCCTTTCAAAAATAAAAGGGATGAAAAATGTAAGGTTAGTATTTAACTTAACAGTATTACTGCAAAGTCGATTAAATATATTCAAAAATTACCGTTACAAATTACGATGTTTTTCTATTACTAATAAGTACATTTGTAATCAGTCACAGGCAGAGACAACAATTCACAGGTAAAAATATAAACTAAAAACAATGTCTCATGTTTACCCTAACCAAACAATTCCAACATAAACAAAAGTAAAGTTGTCACGCAGTAACACCAACCACACAAATGAAAATATCCTAGAAATCACTAAAAAATGGAGCAAATTTTGAATTTTCGCTTAGTGACACGTCACATAAATATCGCGCACAATAAAAAAAAATAATTTATGGACTTAAATGAACCCAATATTAAAATTCCAGAAATACGTATCGCCTCTTTTTCCAACTGCTTTCCATTGCCGATGTAAAGAAAAAATAGGAAACACCCCATTCTACAAGAAAACAATGAAAATAAAATTTCTATTACAGATCAGCATCCAAAAATGGAAAAATATAGACGTTCCATTTAATATTTCAAGTTTGAGGTTCAACTTCAGGCGAAACCGGATGTGACCAAAAAGTGACAAATGTCGAAAAATGTGCCTTTTTATATCTAGAAATCTCTGGACGCTATTGCTTGTTTATTAATTTTATTATCACCCGTTTATATCAATCCAAAATTTTATTAAACATTATTATTATTAGATAAATCCAGATGTAATTATTATTCGCCCATTTATTGAATGTTTATTCTTACTTGATGACACAAACAAACATTCAAGACACATATTATTGTTATATCCTATTACCACATTCTGTAAATCACCGGAGAAACGCTTCTATTGTTTTATTAGATTGCATTGGATGTCTCATCTATCCCCTCAAATAACTGCAATAACAGAGCCATAAAGACCATGAAGCGAGACGTTGTTTATTAGAAATTCATTTCGTTGTGTGTGCTTTATTGCATACAGAATATTAGGATATTTCCTAATGGTTCGCAATTTAATTTCCCTGTGCTCTCTTATTCTTTTCATACGAACCAAGGCGGCAATGCATTTCTTTTGCATGTAAATAAAATGAATTTCTTATTTTTGGATTTGCCACGGGTATTTTTATTTCTGGTCGATTTTTAATTCACTGTAAGTTACGTCTGTATAATATCTACGCCAGATATTCATAATCTTTTATACTGTATTTAAGATTACAAGTATGGGATGATTGGATATAAATTTCCCAGTTTCTCATATTTGAGTTCAGAAAAAGTTTTAAATGAAAATTATACAGAATATTTTGAAGCTTTTTACGAAAGTTTAGTACAATTGGTGGTGTTCTTAATATACAACCAGTACTGCGACCACATTGAAGGAATGGCTGACAAACTACTGTTGACTTTAATAATTAATAAGGCTTTCCAGGCTTCCCATATTCTCGTACTAAATGGTAGTTAGAGTTGCATTATACGTCGTTCCTGGCCGTACTCGTGGCCATGAAATTATAATAATATACCTCTTTATACAAGTCTTAGACATCTGGGCTTACCATTGTGATAAAAATGGCGGATATAGAGATATTTTTTAGAAAATCCAGTAGACCGCCTCCATGTCCATGGAATGAATAACTATTGTAATAATAATAATAATAATAATAATAATAATAATAATAATAATAATAATAATAATAGTAATAGTAATCATATTATTACTATTATTGGTAGTAGTACTACTATTACAACTGTAACTACCACTATCACTGCTACTCTTGTTATTGTTATTATTATTATTATTATTATTATTGTTGTTGTCTTTAAAATATGCGCAAGGTTCTTTTTATTTTATTTGATTAATTAGTTTATTTCTGACCGGGATATTATAAGCTTATATCGTCATAGTTACGCTATCAATAAAGAGGGTCATAACTCCCTTGGGACATTATAGATTCTATAATTCCCTCTACCTTTCACAAGTAAAAATAAAATAAGAAATGCTAATATACATATATGTGTATATATTTATGAAATGAAAACTGAACCATATTTTATTTATTCGCGTCATTACAACTAATAAATGTACAATTTTGAAATGTTCCCTGAAAATTACTACTGCCACTGGAAACAATTTCTTCTTTTGTATGGCTGGAGCTTCTGTTCACTACAGTCGAGGTACCTGCCTCTTCTAATGGCAAAGTAGACAACATACGCGCCGTTTTATTTCTCAATTCGATGCTATCCTCCAGATACCCCTCCGCCACCGTGGAACTTTTCCAACCTCCGTGTCTTTTTAAGTTAGTCATAGTTGCTCCTGCATTAGCTAGAGCAGTAGCAGAAGTGCGACGAAGGTAATGTCCCGTATAGGAAGATGGGTTTGGCAATCCTAAATACATTGCGATTTTGCTGGGGATTTTCCCAAACATGTTTTTTCCAATTGGCTGAGATGTACATTTATTTTGTCGGAAGCTCAAAAAAAATCGTTCAATACCTGCGGAGCGGAGAACTCTTTTTCAACCACAATTGTAAATTTCTTCGATACACCAGTTTTACTTTCCGGTACGTTCACTACCATAACGGAATCCCGGTCCTCTATATCCGATATCTTCATATTCAAAAGTTCCTGACTTCTGCATCCTCCAAAATAACCCATAATCAAAACAACCTAAAACAAAAAAAGAAATAAATACACACAGAAAGGAAAATAAGAAAAAAATTACCTTATGCAAGAAATGAATTTCATTAGGAGCGTTCTTTAGAAATCTGATAACATCATTAGGAGATAAAACAGCAGACTTTTTCGGCTTATAACTCTTACTCTTCCGTTTCAAAAAAGCCTCTAGTTCATTGAACTTGGTGATATCTCGTTTCTCATGTATAATCACCTTCGATTTTAGCATTGACCATTTAGTCCATAAAGAGTGCGGACTATACGTTTCTGACTGCAACGAATAGACACAATTACTACCAAATCTGCCGAAAAACATAAAATATTCCTTCCCAATTCTTGAAAATATGCCAGTAATACAGTTTCAGTGGCATCTTTTGGCATAACATTATTCCGTGTCAGCCACTCCAGATATATCTTGTAATCTTTTTGGTATACGGCTTCACTTTTCGATGGAATTAATGATTCTCTTGCTTTTTCAGCTTTTTTCAAAATCTGCTCCATTATATTTGGGGTAGAAAACACGTTTTTAACGCAAACACAGCTTGATAACAAAGTTCTGTTTATAAACAAGTAACAGTTCTGTTTATAAACAAGTAACATAGCAACAACAAAACTCTTATAATCAATGGTACCTGATTCAAATATACCGGGATGGTAATAAATTGGTACATTTTTTCCGTTTTAAAAATGAACAATATTTTATTGAAATCGGTCAGAAATAAAATTATCTATGTACCACGGGAATTAATGAGCCTTAATAACCTCAGGCAATTTCTGTCCCTCGGGCCAGAGGCCCTCGGGACGCAAACCTCGGAATTACAAGGCCCTTGTAATTCCCTTGATACATAAATAACTATTATTACGCTTTCTAAGTACAACTATGGTTAGTAGTGGTGAGAAACACACCGTAGTGTGTTTCTCACCACACTACGGTGTGTTTCTCACCACTACTAACATTCACGATGCCCATTAGGCAATCACGTCGCAACATCGTTCATCGAGTCCACTGCCTATGGCACTCTGATGAGCGCAAAATAAGCGCGAAACTGGTCAGTGTCTGGTATGTGGTCTCGATGAACGATGTGGCGACTCCTATGGAGATGCCGATGTAATGCAACGCCAGTCGGGGCATATTGTCCGTGGAGTAGTTGTTTTCGGCATCTCCTGCAAATATACAACTATTGTCTTTAGTCAAAGTACAACCGCTAATAATTTTGTTTGCCAAACGTCTCCTTTTACGTTCTTTTCTTATAGAGCAATAAAATATGATATATTCAACTCAAGTGTACTTGGATATTACCATACAGAGAAGGTATATGATGCTGGTTCATTTTCTAGTGACTTGTAGGTGGGTGAATTCACAGAAACTTTATAAAGTTATTCGAGATTATCATCTCTCGGATAGGATGTAAAGTCGAAGGTCCTCTCTCTGCCAAGACAGATAAATAAGAGATCTCTACTGTACGAGTTAAAATTTCCAGGTGGTAGGTTGCTCGTCTCCTAATCGTCGGTGGATGATTGATTTTAATCGCGAAAATTAGCCGATGTTAAATAAAAGAAACAAAGCTAACTACGTTCAATTCTTAGATAGGTTCACAAATTAACTATTTATTTGATTAAAACTAGAAAACTAGGTTAGGTTTAACCCTCAGCTCTTACCTTTTGTAATAATGATAATGAAGAAGGGGTTTAATGAAGATGGGGGAATACGAATCCCTGTAATAAACCCCGTGTGATATTTTTTGTATCGTGCTATTTCAAGAATCCAAACTAATAACAACTTCTTTTGCAGGACGTGGCCTTCATCAACCCTGCGAATGTGGTGTTTGTGTACATGCTTGTCAGGGATCTCGTCGAGAGGGACATAGAGTGTGAAAGGGACCTCCAGGCCGTCGTTCTGACTTGCCTCTATCTGTCCTACTCCTACATGGGTAACGAGATTTCCTACCCTCTGAAACCGTTTCTAGTGGAAGACTCCAAAGAGAAATTCTGGGACCGATGTTTAGATATAGTTAATAGACTTTCTTCGAATATGTTAAGAATCAATGCCGAACCAGGCTATTTCACCGAGATATTCACCGAGTTGAAAGCCTGTGGTATCGGCAACATTGTAGCGAATAATATGGCGACGATGGGTTGCCAGACCGTACCTGTAGTTCCCTGTAATACCGGCACGACGGTCGCTTGACGTAAAGAGGTGACTGTAGTGAAGTTGAGTCTGGCTGAGATGCCTACGATACCCTGTGAGGTTTGAACGCCTGTTTAAATCAATTATTACTCCACAATAAGTCGTGCCCTTACTCTGCATAGGTTGTTGTTATTTGCCTATTAGATCATAAGATAATTAATATATTATTCTTAGTCCTTTAATTTATTTCTCATTATAATACCAAGAGTGACAATCAGCGGAACCATTGATTTATCTGCTACCCATAAAATTCGATATATCACTTCAACAGTCACTGAAACTGATTTCCTGTGCTAAAAATATGAATCCGAAAGAAATAGATACCTCCGACGTGGTATAACATCCTTTACTTACCTTGGATGCAAGGTATCACAACAGTAACAACATAGTTGGCTGCAATATATGCTCTAAGAAAGTTGCTTGTTTAAGTGTATTTCTAATCACAGCCACAGTAGTAGATTGGTGTAGATATCCAGTATTTCAGTAAACTAATTTCAACTAAAGTTCATTTGGTCAAAGGGGATAGAACGGCAATTTATTACTGTGCATTGTCAGTAGCAAAACATGTCTTCAGTAGCTTCAAGTGCAGCTGATGTACTTTGTTTGTAAATTGCTACAATAGCCCTTCACCAAGTGAAATGATTTCAATACAGTATCCTCGAGGACAAGATATTCGCGGGAGCTTCTGTCAATTGGAAATTCACTTTATGTTTATTCATAATACAGAACCATAATACGAGACCTGTCCAACACAAATCACTAAATTTGTGATTAAAAGATTAAATACGTATCGGTATTTAGCACAAGCATACTATTGGTCAATTTACTATCCATAAAGTAAAGTGAGTCATTAATAGCAGTTTGTGGAGATGCTATGAATCGATAAATCTATGGTTCCTACATCTTTGTTGCTACTTGATTTCTAAATTATATAATCGATATTTTAAAATCGCCGAAGTTCATTAATAATCATCAAAATTGTGCCAAATCGTTCTTTATTATTTAATCAAATGGTAGTACTCCCGTATTACCAGCAGTTTATTGGTTAATATGTATAAGTATCTAATATAAATAATCTATACCAGAGTAAGGGATACCCAAGCGAATAGATGGAGTTTTTTCAAACTTATTTTCGAAGTTTACTATTTTGTTTTATATAATATAGTTTGTTTTTTGGGGTGATTCTCGGTATTTTAAGAAAAGTTTATATATTCTGTTCCTCTATTATATTTAGAGGACTTGGCACTCAACGACATGGCCATGTTACGTGGAACCGTCCTTAAGGTATAATGAAAATCTTGAGACGAACATTATCTTGAATTCATAAACTTTTCTTTACAGATAAGTTACAGAATCATTTCTTAAAATATTGTTATTTACTTAAGTACCGCCCTACTTATTACGAATATATTGTAAAAAAATCCTGTATGATCCTTCTGTAGGAGCGACATAAATTTGGAAGCAACAAAAAATCTTTGAGGAAACTTTGTTCTCCACGTATTTTCTTTTGTCACCACAGAACGCAATCTATTTACCAATGAAATTAAAGATAAAAATAATTTTGCCGGGAAATTAAATAAAATTTTTTAAATGAATTTCGATTAAGTTATAATATCAGGCTCAGAATAACTTAGAAGGTTATTTTAAATTACTTTCTACTATTAAAATTTGATTGACACTTTATTTATCAACTTAGTGGAAGGAATTAAACTTTTCTTTCTTAATCTACAAGGGTTTTCATTGGAATTTTTGCAGACTTATTAGGAATTATTAATATTATTATGGAGCGAGATATAATCTCTACATTAATTCAGAGGGGTCATATTGACTGGCATTTTCGTGAGCTAAACCACCTATTGGTGGCGCCACCTCCTCTGATTTGGATTGTGTTGCAAGAACTAGAGAGGTGGCACTATGGTATACGGTTTGCGTACGCAAAACATACCTACTATGTCAAGTACTTGCGCGTTCGCATCTTTAGGTATGATCACTTATATTGCATTGACGAGATCATAAAAAGATCGAAACCAGTCTGCAGTTAGTGACATCCTACTATGTGAGGTCCAAGTATTTCCTCCTAGTTTTCGTTGGAATCCGAATCCTTGCCTTGTATTTTGATTCTAACCGTGTTAGACAAAATACGGCAAATTTTGCTTTATAATTCAGCGCTCGGCGTGGCATATAGCCAGGGGAATATGTGTTTTGGCTTAATTTGTTTTAGTCCTTATTTAAATAAGGCATTTACAGATGTGGATATAAAGTAGATTCGTGCTATTCGTAAACATTTGATATATAAAGGTAACTATATGATTTGCTGAATAAATTGTTTCCTCAAAGATCAACTATTTCGAAGTTCTTCCTTCTCTAATTGCCCGTTACTACGGTCAAAATCGTGATATAAAATATATGAAAAATTCTACCACTGACAGGGGTGAACTGAAATATTCGTAGAGCTCTCAGCCAGGTTGTTAATGTGTTCATATTTATATTTTTGAGTGAAACTCAACTTTCAAGTGGGCTAGATTGTTGAAAGTTGCTTAAAACTTAAACAAAAATAAAAAATACAGAGCAACCTAAAAACTGAAATAGTTTAAAGTTTACTATAAGGTATATTATATTTATTTCTTGCATTATAATCGTGTTGTCGAGCATTTATTACAATAAAAGTGCGACGTGTTTTTGTTATTGTCAGTGACATGGGACTCTGTATCTATAATTATATTTAAAAAATGTATAAATTTTGCGTGATGGTTGAAATGTAAATGATATTAGAGCGATCCAGCATGTAAATTTTAGTATTTTGTAGATTTTATTATGCTGTTAATGAACAGTCATTAATTTACTGAAAATGTGACATGTTCTACAGATCTTAACTTACGATTACTTTTTTCACTTAATAATAATGGTTTTAAAATACTTACTGCAATGTCCTTTAAACAGTACCAAAAATGTTATATATTTTTGCTCAGAAGTGTATACATTTATGATATACCTATACTTATAAACGAAATTTTTGCAAATAAGAAAAAGATAACGAATAAGTTATCTCTCAATTTACAACGACATAAAAATGGATTTGTTTTAATGTTTTACCATGTGAAAAACTGCAAAAATGATTCCTTTATTTAAGTATTCCTTTTGACATTAATATAAATATTACTTGAAGTATTTAATGACAAATATTAAAATATGTGGGTTCTGAGAACAGAATTTATCTTGAAAGTGCAGCTAAGAACTTTGTCATGCTTGCCAAATTCCAATTTTTCGACAAATAATTTTTTTCGGCATATTATACAGGTTTTCAGAAACCAACCTCAAAATCAACCTTTTTTTTTGTAAAGTGATTTATTTTATGTAAAATTTTTAGTGTGACAATATACCTATAAGTAAATCAAACATACATTTGTTACTGATGTCATAACATGATATCATCCATACTGGTAGTGATTTATTAATTTGAATCTGTAGAAACTGTCATATTTTCAAAAATTCCTCGATTTAGTACCCACCGACCTATTTAGTGTTCGTTTTTACTGGCCCTGTTTGCATCACTTCCTTCCGACTCACCTTTAAATTTAATTAACCATTAGAAATTACGAAGCGAACACTCTGATTAGGATAGCATTTATAAATTTAATAATAACTGTAGATATTAAAAAATAAGTAGATGTAAAAATTCTCTCGGTCGGGGTTTGTGCAATCTATCAAAAAATTAAGTTATAGTAAATTTACCATAAGGCATCGGTAGTTTGTACCGTTAGGAAATAAGCTAGAAAAAAACGATAATTCTTTTTATAAAGTTAGAAGAGCGGATAGGCATTTATTTAACGAAAAACGTTTTAGCTAATGAAACTATATGAAATTTTCACTTAAGGAATATAAAAAACGCGCTGAAAATAATTTCCCGTGTCAGTTTTCATAATTATTATATAGAGTGTTCGAAGTAAATGTTTCAAACTTGTTTTTTCTACAGAAGATTTAGAAATAAAATTTCTGAAACAGAACGGAACAGAGTAGACGCCTTTAGAATACAGGGTGTTACATTATTGGTCAAAATGTTATCTGTTTTCATTGTTAATTGACCAACATTGGCAGAGTGTGCAAAATACTTTAACCATTTAAGATCATATATAGGTATTTTACCATGTTAAGTGTAAACGCATGTATAGATTTTTACCCGTTTTTAATTTACTGATTCCTTTTACGTGTTAAACAAATTACCCTGATAAAATTAAGCAGTTTTAGTTGTATGTCTTGAAATGCTTTTTATTTTTCTGACTGATATCATCGCATCAGCTAGTAATCTCTGTGACGGAGTATTTTCGAAATACTCTATATAAAATAAAATTATGGAATGATTTGGAGCTTTGAAATAAGTCGCATATATTTCTTTAGTTGTGGAAAGGCTCATATATAATAATTTTTTAGACCTATGCGCTCTACTATTAAGGAAAATAAAGCAGATAAAATTGTCTGCTTCTTTAAATTTTGTTACAAAGTAACAAAATGTTTCTGTAGCAAATGGTCACCGTTCGTGTGGTCTGCATAAAAATTATTCCATTTATATTTTGGAGTAAATTTCATACACTTAAAAAATGGACCACAATATCTGTGACCATTTCAAATATGGAACCATTCCATTGTAGATAAAATTAAAAATAATCCCAATGTGAATTTCTGAAAATGGTGTGTCATACCAACAAACGTTGGTATTGAGACTTCACCGGCACAGAAATTGCCTGTTTACGTCATTTTTTAAAAAGTTATCGTAATAGGTATTAACCGGTAAATTAGAGTAAAACGTAATTTACAAAACTTTTCTTACAAAAATTAGAAAGAATGTTACGTTAGTAAGAGTGTTTCTGTTAAATGTCCATATTGTTTTTATTTTCGCTTATATTTGTTATGGAAAATGAATGTTAATTTGTACTTATAATAGCTATTTTTGTAATCATGTTTGTCAAATTAAATTTGCAACAGAGTGATATTGTACCATAAACCCATTCGTTCTCCACGATATTTATTCGTTTTTTATAAATTTTAGTATGTTGTGAGTGATATTTGTCAAGTGATTTGGACGGTTATCGTTGGATAAATTAATGTAGGAATTAATGTTTGTGTTTTATTTCACAACTAACAATTCTTTTTTCGCCTAGGAAGTTCGATACTTGAAACTATACTTCTGATATCTGACTCCATCATTACAATCTGACAGGACAGTAACATTCAAGCGATTACATGACATTACATGACAGCAAGCACCAGAACATACATATTTTTAATCTTTTTATTCTGGGGGAAAAATGCTATCCAAGGTTAGCGAAGAAATATAACAAGAAATTTTGAAGCAACAAACTTGTACAAACAATCAAGTAATTTCTAAAACTAGATCATACATTAAAAGTTTTCGGCCCTCAAATACAGGGTGTCCCAAGATAATGCGACACATTTTAATGGCTTATAACTTCAAGGCAAAATGAGATAGCGACGAGCGGTTTCCACTAGTGCTCTTAATTTTACAAAAAGTTTTCTTTTGTCATTGGTACTGGTTTGTTTTACTTCTACAGGTGCTTGAAAAAAAATTACCACTTTTTAATTCAAAATTGTGATCATTTTTTAAATAGAACACCCTGTAGATTATATTGCTATTCGATAGAGACACTGTTCCTCTTTTCAAAAATGTATAGTTTGATAGAGTTGCACCAAAAAATAAAGGAGTTATTTCAATTTACACACCAGCCCTTCAATAGACTATTTTTTTTGGAAGATCGAGTTTTATTTTTTAAACATTGTCAGTACAGAATAACTAACAGTATGGTATGGTCTAAAAAACTATAGTTAAGTTATGTTTTAGTTGTTTTATATTTTGTACAACAGGACTATAATAACGACCATTGACGTAACCCCATATATGAAAAAATCAGGTACCGTTAGTTCGGGAAAATGTGCAGGCCAATCTATTGGTCCGGCTCTACCTATCTATCCTTTGATGTATTCCGTTATTCTGTACTGACAATGTAAAAAAAATAAAATGCGATCTTTCAAAAAAAATCATGGTCTATTGAAAAGGGTTTTTGTCTAAATTGAAATAACTCCTTTATTTTTTGGTACAACTCTATCAAACTATACATTTTTGAAAAGAGGAAAAGTGTCTCTATCGAATGGTAACATAACGCTGTTTGGTTGCATTTTTTCAATATGTAACTTCCTTCCGGGGGGTTGTCCTTTGGCTTTGGAGTTGAAGGTTATTTAATTTATGCGGAGTTTAAAATTTTAAAAAAGGTGCTATATTAAATGAGGCATAATATGAGCTAGTTTGAACACAGGGAATATTGAAGTAACTATGACGTAAGATATTTGGACAATCAATTATATTGGACAAAAGATTGTATAGGAAAAGTATGAACAAATAAACAATACATGAAGCCTAGTCTTTTAAATAAAATGTAATTCTATGATTTTCTATGATTTTTAGAAATGAATCAAAGAATTATTCAATAACAAATCATTATTCAAATTATTTGTAGGTTTAGTTCAAATTTAGATTTTGTATGTATATATTTTTTGTATTTTATTGTCTGTTTCTGATGTTTTAAATATGTAACATATGTTAAAGACCTTTATAAAAAAGACCTTTATACAAAATACCGAGCAAAATACAGAGTAAAGTAAGTACCTACTTTACTCCGTCTTTTTATTTTCTCTCGTGTTCAAGAAAATTAGGATATATCGAGAGGTTAGCAGATTATTATCTGAGTTAAGTTTAAAATTGTCATTGTGACTATCAGAAAATAATTTTCTAAATCACAACTATACTAGGTGAGTGACTGGTTATAAATATTGACATTAAATTAAAATAAACACCACATAAATTAGATAACTCCCAAATCGAAAGCCAAACTTTGTTCCAGCCTCCACTTCCAGCAATGGGTTATACATTGAAAAAACACAAATATCCCATACCCACCAACATTGACAGTAGCTGGGAATCGAACCCAAGCAATAATACGGAGACCGATACTATGACCGAGAAAAGCACCATATGTTTTCTCTGGGATACCCTGTATGTATATTATGACAACTTCCGATAGTAACTAACTCTGATCGCGGAGCTAAATAATTTAAACTGGCTATCTGTTTTCAAAATATTTAGACAGGGAAAATCTCTGTAATAGATTTTCCAACTTGACACCAACATGAACATACTCATTAGCTCATATATGTAAAAATAATAAATATATCCACGTCATATATTATATCCTAAAAAGTGTGTTAAGCTGATGCCTATTCCTGCCACGCTAGACCAAACTGTATGAATATATACCGGGTGTTTCACATAAAATTCCTGAGCCCCGTATCTCGGCAACGGAAAGATATATTTTGATTTTGAAAAAAACAGATGAATGAGCTCATCTATGGCTTCGTCACGAAGTTCAACTTGATTTTTTTCAGAGCAAATTGGAGATGGCGCTGAAGTCCAAAGAATTTTTTCTTTAGCAGGAACTTTGTAACAAGGTTTATCTGATGCTTTGTTCAATTTTAAACATTTTTTGTCAAATGACTATTTTTCAAAAACTTAATAGTTTCAGAGATGTCGGGCTCTTCATTTGGTGCCGCCCAAACTCAAGCGTATTTTAGAGTCTCGAATTATTTGCCTTATACAATGAAACAATAATTATCCAAGTCAATTTAATAGCTCTTTTTAAGGAATAGTGAAACAATATGTATTTCTGTAAAATATGGTAAAAGTTTTTTAAATACTTAATGCAAACGAAAAATTTCTTTCGACTTCGGCGCCATCTCCAATTTGCTCTGAAAAAAATCAAGTTGTACTCCGTGACGAAGCCATAGATGAGCTCTATCATCTATTTTTTTTTTTCAAAATCAAAATATATTTTTCCGTTACCGAGATACGAGGCTGAGAACTTTTATGTGGAACACCCGGTATTTCGACTTGTATTTTTTATTCTGGTCAATCTGGAGGAAGTGTCAAAGTTACCACAAGGCGAAAAGTCTAGTTAATCTCTGCTATATCTCTACACTGCTCCAGTTTATTTTGTAGCATATTGCAGACAGACATTTCATTAATTAAGGGCATATTCCGTGCTTAAGCCTCCGTCTGCTGGACTTTCGTTCAGTGCTGCTTGGAGCAATGGTTTGGACAGTTCCGGATGGCTTAAGAGGAGCATGTACTTGACAAGTAACCATTAATTTCATGTGATGGATTATTTTCAACGCAGAAACGGTTTGTATGTGTGTTGAGACTACCCTGCTGGTTCATATTATTGTCGTTTATATTAGGTTTATTTCAATATGGAATCATGGTATGACCTACACACGATCCCAATAACTGTACGAGTATATATCGGTCTTCTCTAGTTCGTAACATTTTCTATTGATAGTGATAGTTGGGACCGTTTAATAAACCCACTTTCATTTCTTATGTGAATCTTGACTCTCATTTTTTCTCAAAAAAAAAAGAAAGTCAAGTTCTTCACGTTTATCTCAGGATTTTGAGTGTTAAATCAAGTTCTCGAGTATTGTATTAAGATCTTAACTTGTTGAACATCGCTCAGATCAAAAGCGTTTCCAAATACCTAGATAGGTAGGTGTTAAAATGTAAATTAAAAAAAATCCTTTTTTTTTGTTAAATTTGTGACAAAGTGACAAATATGTACTTTACAGTTTTCAGATCCAAAATAGGCATTGCTCAACATGAAAATATTTTTTTTATTCTGATTTATTATTAAAACCTAGAAACTACCTATAATGTGTATAACCTAATTCAAAAACTTTTAGGTGTCAAGATACGTAAAAAGTTGAAACAAATAAGTAACAAAGGGCTTGAAATCCATCCTTAGCAAGACAAGGGTGAGAATTTTGTTAAAAAATTATTTTCATATACAGTATGGTTTACGCATTTCCGAAATGCCACGAGATTTTTATTTCAAATTTGATGGGTTTAGTTACTACACAAAAAACCATCAAATTTAGAATAATAATATATTTTGCTTCTACCAGTGGTGAAAAGGAGATCTTGTGACCTACACTAATACCATAGACTAACTATTAAATACTCTACTACTCTTGAGACTAATATTTTCTATAAAATGTTCAATAGTTTATTACAGGTTATTCATTTTAAATATTTTAAGTGCCTAAAACATAACTTCCAAGTTATAACTTCAACGATTTTTTAAAAGAACATTTCTTTACAATATTATGTATGTAGGTATAAATTACTTTGTTTTTCTTAGAAATAATATTTTAAAAATATGAATATAGCTTTAAGAAGCCACCGGACTATGCGAGTAACTGGTTTTGAAAAATTTTATTTGGATACCTACCTAAGTTTCACAAAACATGAAAGTTGGTCATAACTGGTTAGTAAGATAAAAAATATTTCCCGTGTTCAATCATAGAAGTGTTAATTAATAAAAAATAAAATTGTGCTCAACAATCCACATTCACCGCTGGTACAATGAAAAAATATTAAAAATACACCATATATAGTTTCACAATTTTATACTTGAAAATTGTACCACCGGATTTTATGAGATATCATTCAATACGAACACGATATTTGGAATTATAACACTCCAAAATTAGAAAGAGTAACAATATCGTGTTCGAAGACGATTTAGATTTAGAATCCGGCATCTGCAATTATATGAATCTGTCATCAAACAATACATTACACATTCAGATTATCTATATCTCATAAATATCATTTATATCAAGCTATTACTGCCTTTTTTAATTTAATGATTTTGACAATTTGACTGTCTACAAAATTCTCCAGTGATGGTAGACCTGTAATAATTGTGAATTCTATTTTTAAATATTCACTGTTTAATTATAATAACTGATTATATTAAATATTCAGTGACTGAAACTTATATAACCTAGCAAATAAATATATTTCTTACCTTGACTAACTTGATATGAAGCTTTATCAAACTTGAAACGAGGCCCAACTTTACGACCACAATATTCAGTATTCCAGACAAACAAGTCCAGATTTCAAACCAAATATATCACTGGAAACACTTTTGAAATGTATACATTCTAAGAACGGATGACTAGTAGTATTAAATTGATCGGTTTTTGTTACATTGGAAGCTTAACAAAGGAAACTTTTTTGCACTTGTTTACATGCACGGGTGTCTAGACTATATTGTGGTCTAGACATACATTTAAGTTTTTAACTATCACAATGATTTTTAATTTGATAATTTCATGTTATACATTTTTTTTTCTAATAAACCCTTCACTTAGTTTACCAAGTGAAAGTATTGACAAAGTGTTCAGCTGCATTTAGAGTTTTATTTAAAAATATTTCTGTTTTTATATCACTTTAAGTTAATGGCAAGTTAAAAAATTTAAAGCTTTTGTGAAAATATTGGGTAGGTACTTTAGTGTTTATTATTACTGTTAATTTTATTTAGTTACCTATTTAAATAATATATATCAGGTAATCTTCAGGTAAGTAGTAATCTTAAGAGTAAATGGAATATTGTTCATTTTGTAGTCATAGGCGTCGCCTCCAAAATTTCTAGGGGGGCGAAACATTTTTTTTAGAATTTGTCTTCAAACAACAAAATATAATTTTTCTATTCACTTCACAGTAAATACATAGTAAAAAAAATCTTTAGAAAGGCAGAAATTATTTGACTAACATTTGAAAAATTTGAAAACAAATTACTTAAAATTTAAGCAAATATAGGTATAAATAAGGGCAAAAAAATAAATGTCCAGTAAAATAAAATATACCACATAAAAAAGAGAAGGTATAAGAAAAGTTAAATCTGACGAAAAGTAGACTGAATCTTAATATTTAGATACCTACTTCGGATTTCAATGTAAAAGTTTTATTTTCAATTTGGTTTTAGTTCTTTTAATTTTATTTTATTGTTTCTGTGATTAATTGTGATATTGTTTTTATATAAGATATCTTTTAAATTTGTTTCTATTTCAGGAAATACTGTATTGTTTCTTTTATATTTATTTTTCATTCGTATAAAATATATTTGTTAAGTATATTTTTTATCAAGTATTTTAACAGTTATGAAGAAATATTAGGAAATTATGTAGCAAAAATATTTAACAGTATGGGATCTAATCTATATTACCTAATTAGAATTAATTTAATAATCTTTCACTTTTATTTAACGAATATGTTGCATTTATTTTCTTGAAGAATACAGAAATATAACAATAACATTTTGCTTTAAAAATTCAAGACACCAGAAGAAGTGAAATATAAAATGATGGAAAGAAAAATAACATTGTAAAATTATCCATTAATCAACTGCTGTACATAAATAGAGGTGGGTCCACACCATATCCCAGGCAGAATAAATTCTACAACTTTGACTCTGTCAACCAGTTAAAGGTCTGAGGTTTTCTGTCAGCAGTGGGGCTGATTATAACGTTTATAACAGTTGGCCCATCATTGATCTGCAATGCTTCCTTGACCGCTTTCTTCAATTCAGGGACAGTTTGCACAAAATAACCGACCCTACCGAAAAGGCTCATCATGTTGTCGTAGCGGGTTGCACTTGTTAAACATCCGGGAGGAGTACTGAAACATCATAATTCATTTATTTGAAGGAGATGCCGAAAACAACTACTCCACCGGCACTGTACCCCGACTGGCATTGCATTTACTCCGGCGTCTCCATAGGAGTCGCCACATCTTTCATCGAGACCAACAATGCTGGAGTAATGCAATGCCAGTCGGAACACATTGCCCATGGAGTTGGACATGTAGGGGGACATTTGCCGTGGAGTAGTTGTTTTCGGCATCTCCTTCAAATAAATAAGTAGGACTGTCTTCCTCAAAGACAATAGAGGTCACTGATGTAATGTCATCTGCAGAAAAGCAGCTCGCTATGTCTTGTCAATTTGAAAATAATTGTCAGATTGATAGTACCAAAGACTCAAAGAGGGCACTACGGTATTTTCTCACCACTATTAACATCATAATTCATTGCAGCAGGTACCCCAAAAATTATATTGATAACTTTTGCATTTAGGCCAATTGTAATACATATTAATGAAAAATTGACCGGATCCAAATCAGGACGATCCACAGAAGATGATCATTCTAATTTCTTGCATTATTCTATTCTATTCCTTGCATGGTCGTTTAAACAACTATTACTCTGTATTTTTGTTTGTAAATTCTGAACCCAAAGAGGAAAATGTGATCGGACCTCAAATATGCAGGGTATGGGTGCAGATTTCCATGCATTTTTCGCATATTCATTTTGGGGTGTAAGTTTATAAATAGACACAACATACGTAAATAAATGCAACTGTTTTTATTTATTATTATTATTATGAATTATTATTATTATTATTATTGTTATTATTATTATTATTGTTATTATTATTATTATTATTATTATTATTATTATTATTATTATTATTATTATTATTATTATTATTATTATTATTCAAATTATGTGTTTTTACATATTATGTATCCATAACCCAAGAACCCTAAACAAAGAAGGACTGATCAATCAGTAACAGCCAATCACATTTGTTTATCACTTATGTGACGTCAGTGGATTCCGTTTAGCGAGAGATTTGAAATTTAAATATCCTCTTTGTTTTAATTTGACATCTTTAACCTTTTAACATAACCTATATATGTCACATTGTCATGTAGAATGTCTCGGTTGTCTTTGGAATGTCATGACTGTCATCAGTCATGTCATCATATCAAAGTATTTCTGTATCATATCATAGTAATCTGTGCACTGATTAACAAAACACAGTTGTCAAATCGACAACGATTTTTGCACAACGCACTTCAAATCGTAAGATATATATCGTAAAACACATATATAAGTACTTTAAAATCATATTTGATTGCATTAATACAGTCTCTGAAATAATATTGGGTTGGATATTTTGACTGAAAATTTTTGAAATTGCAATTAGAGGCAAATTTGGCAATAGGGGATCCACTGACGTGTTACGAGAAATCTGTTGAAAATGACCTTCAAATTTTTATGAATGAATTGATCAGTCCTTCTTTGTTTAGGGTTCTTGTCCATAACCCTTGTAATTAGAATAATTCTAGTAGTTTCTGAAATCCAACTTTAGAAAACGAAAATGGCACCACAACACATTTTTTTAATCATCCTGATAATAATAATAGTATAATAGTACTACTATAGGTACTACTATACTACTAAGTAATAATAAATTATCTTTATTGCCAAATATATACAAAATTATACAATGGGATAGGGAGAAGTCACTGAAACTTCTTTTCAACTTAACCCTATTGAAAAGAAGAATAAAATAGATAAGTACTAATAAAAAACGAGATACTCAAAAAACATAACAAATGCCAATGAGAAGAATGAAGAAAAAATAGCAATAAATATAATAGTTATAAAAACAATCCGGTATATTATGACATAACAAAACTTTAATAGGTACCTATTAAGTCTTGAAATCTATACTTACACTTTGGTGATATCTCCACTCTCCTGAATGTCCTTGAAGACATCTGGCTCCATTCCCGTATATATACCCGAATTATTCACTATAACTAAAGTGATGGGTAACTTGTAACGCACCATGGTTTCTACTTCCATACCAGAAAACCCAAAGGCGGAGTCGCCCTCTACGCAAATAATTCTCTTACTAGGCTCGTAATGCCTGCAGTATAAAGCTGCTGCTATGGCAAATCCTGGACCTACCTAGAAAGGTTGTTAATAGGCCTTTGATTCAGTTTAAAATTAATGTTTATCAGAGAAAAATCCAAATTTTACCTAGAAATAGTGAGATATATAGGAAATAATCCATCTATTATTCTTACTATTATCCAGACCGTAAGAGGTATCTAGATATAGTTTGTCATAAAAAGTAAAAAAGTAACTAAATGGTAAAAACCAAAAGTCAGATTCACAAAATATTTCAAATACTATTTTAGAGGTAAACTCCATAATATTTATTATTTGATATTTGATTTATTTATATACTTATTATTATTTGAATGTTTTGAATGTCTTGTTATCTTACATGTTCCTTTATCATTATTTTTTTTTTGTGTTTTTTGTAACTGTTTTTTTTACTTTTCGTTATTTTAATGTATTTCTGTATCACCCATTCTGTAATTGGTTCTCTGTTGAATGGTGTATTAGTAAATAAATAAATAAATAAATAAGTAAATAATGTGGAATTATTTTTTTTCAATCTTAAATGATTACAAATTCAAGGTAATTCATCAAATCAAGACAAAGGATAAGTGATATATTATTTATTGAATAGGAACCATTCTTAAATGAAACATAGCGAAACATTACCTGTTTTGAAAAATGCCGGAGACAGTGACATTGCAATATTTTTGATAAAAATAAATCCTGGTATTTATTCTCAATTTTCGACTCCAGAAAACTGTTGTAATAGGTCTCAGCTTGATAACTTAAAATATGTGGTCTTAACTCAAAATACAGGTTTTATGCCGTACATTTTGAGAATTGTATTATAAATAAAAAAATGGGCATGGATGGACTGGTTCTTAATCTAAATCATTGATTAGATGAAATAAAGAAATTAGTATTACGAAATAGTTATTTTCCTAACAAGTGTGGAAGGTGATACTTTTCCGCAAGCGACTGCAATTCCGCTTCGCGTCGTTCGGACAAGCAGTGAGTGCGGAATAGACACCTTCCACATGTGTTAGGAACAACGTTTTTTCTACGGGCGTGAAGAATAATTCTAATCTAATCTTCTTCACACTTCTGTCTAATAATTAGAAGTGTCAAGCATTCCTTTTTCTTTATGTCAAAATCTGTGACAACATGATTTTTTGGAATTAAGATAATATTATGATCACATTGCAAGTAATACATAGGTATTTATTTTCCGCACTAGTGCGGAAAAGTGCAATTTTCTACACTCAAATGCGTGCAGAAAATTGTAACTTTCCACACGCCCGTAGAAAAAATTTGTATCTTAACAGAAAAATATCAAAATACTTGTTGAATCTCTAGTTACTCTACAATAGAAGCTAATAATATTACATAACGAAATCTAAACTTTTTTCAGTGTTGAATGAATTCTTATACCTTAACCTTACGTATAACCTTATATTCTATTGGGATTGGATGGCGAAGCTCAAAGCTAAACCTTTAGAGAAAGGTTGAGCCTAGGAAAAATACGTATGAAGAGTTTATAATTACGAAAAATTATACGCACGTAAATAAAACTGCTGATTTTTTTTTATTTAAAGGTCATCTTACCCCCATAGTTCCAAAAGTTCCAGCATCTAGCCTGTGCCTGGGCAGATTGTTGAATAGCATGGATCTTCCTATATCCATAGTATTTGCACCTTCACTAACGATTATGCAATTTTCAGGTAGCGATTCGTACAGATTGTGGAAAACTGCATAGTAATTCAGTGGAATGGATATATCTGCGGACATAGCCTAAAGCAAAAGTAATGATTAGATATAGAGTAATGTATTTATAAAAAAAACACAAATTCATGTTGAGCACGGTTATTTTATGCATTCAAATAATTGTATACACAACTTTGGAAAGAAGACCCCCTATAGTTGCAGTTGGTGTTTCATAAAATGTTATAGATACCATTTACCATGATGTATAAAGGGAAGGAGACCGAACTCTCTATATTGAAAATGGTCACAAATAAACGGAGAAAACAACAAATGAAATTAGTACAAATTTAGCCCACAACTTTTACCACTTCTGCATCTCGATCACTGTTTGAAAGATAGATACCAACTGTAGTCCGAATGAAATAGTCCATCCTGTACATACCTGCACAACTTTTTTATTATCCTGACACTTCTTTTCTAGTGTGCTCCACCACTCGTTCTGACTGCTGAATACGAAATTATTCCTCCTGAGACCTTCTACGATCTGAGCTACCGCTGGTTTCATGTGACTTTGGATAGCGACCTCGGCTTTGACGCTGTTGTGCAACTCTTCGGCACAGATGTCTATATGGATTACTTTAACATCTGGAGAGAACCTCTGCGGACGGCCAAAATGCAAAATCCAGTTAAGACGAGCCCCTAGGAGGAGTATTACGTCTGCTTTTTGTAGAGCAAGTGACCTATAAAAGAAAGTACATGACAAGAATCATTTATTCTTTTCAGATCCGCCACATGGGATGAGATGTAACAGATCTGTCGATATTAATGTCTACACACTAGGTATATGATTAATTAATATAATTATTAAATTAAATACATAGTACTAAAGTAAACGTTATAGGGATAGATTGAATTTTGAACCCAGACTTGTATTCGTGAAAAGTGTTGATTGTTAATTCAATTAAATTATTTATTTTTTTATATAAAATTATTAGAGTAAGAAAAACAATTAAATGGATTTTATTTAATTATTTCAATACTGTTCTTCAGGTAAACTACTTAATTGCAGAACATATGGTACAAAAATACAAGTTAAAGTAAAACAGGGTATATCACAACGATCTTAAGTAAAAACATATAAATTGGAATATTCAGAACAAACAAACATAAACTATAATTATTGTTTTAACAAAACATTGATCTCATTTAGATGTTCCAAGAAATATATAGAAAACACTCTATATACTAGTATTTCGGCTTATTAGGCCTTTTTCAATAGAGTAATTGTCTATTACTAAATGTTTCCAAGCGCATTTTCGTTATTTATTTGTTTAAGAGCACCTACCCCCGATTGATCCTACCATCTGGTATCAATCGGGGGTAGGTGCAATATTTCCCGCATATGCAAAAATAACAGTAGAAACAATGTAATAAATAAATGACCTTGCAGTTAATTGTCATACCAATGACAATTATATGTCATATATTATACAGGGTGAGTTTTTTTCGATGTTTAGTGTAGGGATCTGGGAAAGTATAAGAGATACAAAAAAGCTTAAATGAGGAAAGATGTGCAGTTTTATGATCCTTATTAAATGTTACTTTTATTTTTTGAAAAAACGTCATGGTTGACTAGATATTTGGAAAAATCCGAATTCGGCCAATTCCTTCAGATGCGTGTAGCTTCGTTGCTATTTATTTTACAAAAAAACTTTAAATTACAAAGTTTCAGGTTTTTGCAGTGTTAATAAGACAGGGTGATCGAATTATTCGTGTAAACTTCGGTTTTCAAGTTATAACATAAATTCCAAGTTTTTTAAATGTAAACCATAGTTAGCTATGAGCTAGAAAAAAATGTCTTTTTTTATGCTTTCCAACAATATAATATTTGGTATTGTTATTTTGAAAAATGGTGAACTGCAGCCGTTTTTAACTTTTCAATTGCTCGTTGACGTAGATGGCTGTGAAAACAATCGAAATGTTTACTGACAACGCTTTTAGTTACTGTAGCATTATTTGACAGTTAACTTTTCTCTCTTAAAAGTCGTTTCAATTGCCAAAGACAATGAATTTTTCAAACGAGGAAACGCGTGATATTATTGAGTGTTATATTCGTTGTGATAAAAACTCTGTTCGAGCTGCACAGCAATACTTCGAACAATATTTCGATCGTCGACAGCCTAGTCTACCTACATTCAGAAGACTGTATGACAATTTGGGACAATATGGTTCTTTCTGTAAACCCAAAAATAGAGAAAATAACATAAATGAAGCTGCAGAAATAAATGTACTAGCTTGTTTTACACAAAATCCCTTAATTTCAACACGGCAAATTGCATTATAGGCAGGTACGTCACAGAGAACTGTCGTAAGAGTACTAAGGAAACATCAATTTCACCCATACAAACTATCAGTATCACAGACGTTGCACCATGGTGACTCTGAAAGGCGCTTAGAGTTTTGTAGTACATGGTTTACAAATATGTGTAGGGTTGATCAACAATTTAAATATAAAGTACTATGGACTGATGAAACCCGTTTCACAAATTGTGGAATTTTCAACCGACACAATGAGCACCTTTGGATGCAAGAAAATCCGCATCATGTTGTACAAAGGAGGCCGCAAATTAAGTTTGGATTTAATGTTTGGTGTGGTGTTATTGGATCAAGAATACTCGGACCGTATTTTTACCAAGGCACTTTAACTGGTGCAGTTTACTTGCACTTTCTGCAAAACGAGTTTGAAAATATGTTAGATGAATTAAACCTAGAGGATCGTGCTATGCTTCAATGGTTTCAGCACGATGGTGCACCCCCACATAATCATCTCCCTGTGCGAACTCATTTAAATGAAGTTTTTCCCAATTCATGGATTGGAAGAAATGGACCAGTCGCATGTCCTCCTCGGTGCCCTGATCTTTCAGTTTTAGATTTTTTCTTGTGGGGGACAATAAAAGATAACGTTTATCGGACAACCTATGCGACACTAGAGGATCTTATGGAAGCTGTCCAGGAAGCTTTTAACAATATTGATAGGCGTTCTGTGAGAAAAGCCTCAAATTCTGTTTCAAAAAGATGTATCTTGTGCATTAATAATAACGGTGGACTTTTTGAACAATTTCTTTAATATCCTTAAAATAAATAATGGTTTGTTCATAAAATTTTTTGCATCTTTGTTAAGTATTTCAATCACTTATCACAAATGACTTCCATCAGTATAATTTTAAATTCTTTCTGATAATAAACCCGGTTGTTGTTATTATTATTGTTTTATTTAAAATATGCCAGTCGCACACTGCTCCGGTGCTCTGAACCATACAGAGGTGCGCACGCAATGCCGACCAATCGTTCTGATTTTATCCGTTGAATTGCGTATACTTTTCACAGCCATCTACGTCAACGAGCATTTGAAAAGTTAAAAACGGCTGCAGTTCACCATTTTTCAAAATAACAATACCAAATATTATATCGTTGGAAAGCATAAAAAAAGAAATTTTTTTCTAGCTCATAGCTATGGTTTACATTTAAAAAACTTGAAATTTATGTTATAACTTGAAAACCGAAGTTTACACGAATAATTCGATCACCCTGTCTTATTAGCACTGCAAAAACCTGAAACTTTGTAATTTAAAGTTTTTTTGTAAAATAAATAGCAACGGAGCTACACGCATCTGATGGAATTGGCCGAATTCGGATTTTTCCAAATATCTAGTCAACCATGACGTTTTTTCAAAAAATAAAAATAACATTTAATAAGGATCATAAAACTGCACATCTTTCCTCATTTAAGCTTTTTTGTATCTCTTATACTTTCCCAGATCCATACACTAAACATCGAAAAAAACTCACCCTGTATATATATATATATATATATATATATATATATATATATATATATATATATATATATTATATATTATATCTATGACTTTGGTCAAACATACGTTGCCTATAACAAAAATATACTTCTACGCCATTTCCACTAAAACTGGGATATTGGCGACATGTAACTGGGCATGCTCCACTTTTCGACCTTATTTCGATATTGGCCAATCAAGTTGATTATTTTTTAAAATACACCAATCACATTGCACCTCATATAGAGTCCACGAAATTATAGTCAAGATTATCTACTATCCGTAGTTAATGGCACATTATTTCTATACCTACACAATAATTTTATCGGTTATAGATTATTTTATGCGGTAAATAGTAATAGCGCTCTGATACTATACTTATGAGTAACTCTCTTTAATTTTGGCCAAACACTATAGAGTGAGATAAACCGAAGTTATTAAACTTTTAAATGAATATTCAAAGTTACTCATCAAATCATTAATAAAGGCAAAGTTTAAGGAATATAATCTGTAAACTTAAAATAAACATAACATAAATATAAATTATAAAGATAAAGATAACAAATTGCAAGGACCCCAGGATCGAACCTTACCGAATATCAGATGTAGCCGTGTATTCGACAGACTGAAACCCAAATACAAGGAAATCATCTCTATTACTTCAATAGGATTTAGATAAAGATTTTAAAGTCAGATAAACGGGGGTTATTAAGCTTTTGAATTCATATTTTGTGGTCAAGTCTGTCGAAAGTAACGGTAGACCGATGCTTCATAAACTCATGCTGTGCGATGGTACATACATACAGATATAGACATTTGTATTTAATAGAACACAAAGTAATGATTAAAATAATATACAAACCAACTATAAAATTAATAAACCAGTAGGTACCGAATTTTCCTTCAACAAACTTGTTTTAGTTCTGTACATTTTTTTATAAATAACCTTTAAATAAACGACAGAAGTAGTTTAGGCTTTTTAGGTCATCATTGGGGAAATTATAAGTATGAAATATTAAATCTACGGAATCAATCTATTTAGTTGGTTAATGTAAAGAGACGGACAATGTTCATCCCCTAGTTCATAATAATTAAAATGGTAAAAGGCATATCTACGATCTACGTCAAAGAAATAAACAGTAAATAAAATTGAATAGGCAGCGGCAAAATTGAAGGAAAAAATTTATATCAATTGTTACCTTGCAGATGCTACGCATTTTGGTGAAGTGTCTGGAACTACTCCTTTCCCCATTGGCGTGGCCAAAAAAGGCAAATTACTATAATCTATGAGTTCTCTCACTTCCTTTTCTGCTCTCGCATAACCAGCGCCTTTTCCTACAATGACCAGAGGTCTTTTCGCTTTTGACAAAACAGCCACTGCCTCTTGGATATCTCTTGGATCTGGGTATACGATTGGTACTGGCGTTGGCCCATACTGATCAGGAATAGAGTCTACCGGTACTCGGCCTGAATAAAGCAGATATATAGAAGATAATTTAAAAGTTCACACATAAATGTAGGTATACATATTTAGTCAAAATATGACTACATTAAGATATATATTGTTAAATAAATCAAGGATTCAATCGTTCTAATTTTTTAAGTTGATTCAAATGTTAATTTTCTGTGTTACCTATAACCCAGATATGGAATTCAATATACAGATTCCCAAATAAAAATTTTTTTGGAGACAAGGACAGAAACAAATGTATTAAATGGAGATAAAGAACGGAGCATGGGTGGGTGCTGATATATCAATCATATTACTGTCTGAATACGATACGATCTAGCCACTGGTCGTGAGGTGACAGAGATGTGGCATATTACATTTATGTTCATTAAATTATCATGTAATAATATCTTGTACCTATCTTTGTTTCCAAATTGAACAAATTTTTATTTGGCGATCTAATTATTTACAATATATTGTAAGCAACTATTGTCATGCCCTTTACAGGGTGTCCCATTTAGAACGAAACACCCTTAATATCTTGAGAAAAACACGAGATAAAAATTTGCCGAAACAAGTCAATCTTCGATTGAGAGAGACATCTCTTGGAGCATAAATGAAGGTTGGCCTGTGCGGGGTTATTTAAAAAAATTTTTTGTGTAGAACACAACCAACCAGAAGAATGAAGCTGGAAGAATTAAAAGACCCTATTAGTGAGCAAATTGCTGCAATTCAACCAGAAATGCTGAATAATGCTGTGTACAATTTTGAGGAACGGCTGGTGATTGTACAGCAGCAAAATGGACGACATATCGAACATTTGCGTTAACCCCTGTTGGACATAAGAAATCCCATTGTTTAAGCAATCGAATTACATCCTGTTAAAGGTCATTCACGTTAAGTTTAAAGTGACCTTACCTTGTCAAAAAATACGCCGTTGACAGATGTAACTTTTTTGCGGGCGGGAGTTTGAAAAATGTTACAGAATCGCAACAGTTTTAGTTCTGAGAAGAACTGTTTTTAATATAAATAAAGTTAATAACTAGAAAACGTAAATAGAAAATACACGAGCAGAATTTAAGCAGAACCAAACACCAAAAAACCAGCGAACAATAGATAGGCAATATAAATAAATAACAACTTGACAACGCAGAGAAGGGTTGCCAAATATAAAATTCTTTGTAAATGGCAAATGCTATGCTAATTTATTGGTCATTTGTTTATCGAATATTGACAACAATTAATTACTAAAAATGCCGTCACTTTAAACTTAACGTGAATGACCTATATTAACTTAATTTGTTAAAAATATATAATAACCTGAAATACATCCCTTACTCTATGATAACCTTGTATATCAGGGCTGTCCAACATGAGGGCCACTACGACCTTCTTTGGGGCAAAAAAATATAGAAATGAATATGCCTAAAAAACGATAATAAAACAAATGAGTCATTTCTACACCGTTGATCGCCGATGATCACAGATAAGACGATTTAAAAATAAAATTAAGCTTTTCAAGTCTTCACTAGAAAA
Source organism: Pogonocherus hispidulus (assembly GCA_963924545.1). NCBI lineage: Eukaryota > Metazoa > Arthropoda > Insecta > Coleoptera > Cerambycidae > Pogonocherus > Pogonocherus hispidulus. The sequence goes on along the minus strand of OZ004698.1, from coordinate 39,741,581 downwards.
ACAAGATTTTTAATTTTTTCCATGCACTTTGAAGAAATAAAGGACTTTAAGAAAGTTCCATATTTAACTCATATAAAATACTTACATTGACACAATTGGAGAAGAATTCGAAAATTTATTTTGCGTCTTGAGGTCATATGCAGAGCAGACCTTCAATTGGACTTGTGTGATTTGCAGTCAGATCCTTTTTACCAGGGAAGAACCCAAATAGGATTGGACTTTTTTAAATTACTCCCAGGAGAACGTTACCCCAACTTGCGAAACTTAGGCCTTATAATGGGCTCAATGCTGGGAAGCACGTATCTTTGCGAAAGCAGCTTTTCCAACATGAAATTTATAAAGTCAAAATATAGGTGTTCCCTGTCAGATAAGTCACTTACTCAGTTGCTTCGTTTCTCAACAACAAAGATGAATGTTAGTTAATATTGATGCAGTGGTTAGTGAAAATCAACATTCCCAAACTTCCAACTAACTTTTCTTGTATATTTGTTATTTTTTAGAATAAATAAAAGTAATTACACAGGCAAACAAGTTTTTTTTGTACCTATTACAAATCACTGATAAAGTTGCATACGAAGTATTATATGATGCGGCCCTCACAACCATAATTTTATTACAGCAGCCCTTGGGCCACTTGAAGTTGGACAGCCCTATTATATATTATTATTTTTTATATATTATTTTGTATCTAAATAATACAAACTGTAATTTGAAATCTTTGAAATAGGTACAAATATATTACCTGCAAGAATATTAGCTGGAAAATCTAAGTATGCTGCTCCAGGCCTGCCGTTTTTAGTTAAACGAACAGCTTTTTCAACATGGAGCGGAATCAAAGATATGCTTGGTGGACGTGCTGAATATTTACAGTAAGGTCTAGCAAGTTCAACCTGAAAATGAATTCAATTATTGCATTATGGGGTGTTTTCCTATTTTTTTTTTTACATCGGCAATGGAAAGTAGTTGGAAAAAGAAGAGATACGTATTTCTGGAATTTTAATATTGGGTTCATTTAAGTCCATAAATAATTTTTTTTATTGTGCGCGTTATCTATGTGACTTCACTAAGCGAAAATTCAAAATTTGCGCCATTTTTTAGTGATTTCTAGGATATTTTCATCTATGTGGTTGGTGTCACTGCGTGACAACTTTACTTTTGTTTATGTTTGAATTGTTTGGTTAAGGTAAACATCATGGTCATGGTAAACATGAGACATTGTTTTTAGTTTATATTTTTACCTGTGAATTGTTGTCTCTGCCCGTGACTGATTACAAGTGTATTTATTAGTAATAGAAAAACATCATAATTTGTAAAGGTAATTTTTGAATATATTTCATCGACTTTGCAGTAATACTGTTAAGTTAAATACTAACCTTACATTTTTCATCCCTTTTATTTCTGAAAGGATCTATAGGATCTTTATCATAAAAGCCTCTACAAAACCTTGCTCCATGTTCAATAAAAGTTTACTTCACAAGAAAACAACAATACAACACGGCAAGTTGTCAAGCCAAACAGAAACAGGAAGTTTCAAATGTCAATTATCGAAATATCGATTGTCGTTTGTCGTCGTTACAAACTGAAACTAGCCACATATTATCAGTGCGGCCTCTTTATAGATACATATTCCCAAGTTTTCGCTTAGTGACGTCACGAATATAGAATAAAATTTCAAAATTGAATTAAAAATTTTCTACAGATTCAATCTTAATAATTTTTATCCTAATAAATAATATAAAAAAATATATATTTTATAAAAATACAGGTTTCCACTTTCATTTCGATTGAAGGAAAATACCCCATTGCAAGTCCTCAATGAGTATAGATTCCTTTGCTGTGAACTAGTTCTAATTACTGTTTAAACTATTTTTACGCCAAGTGATGACGTCATAATATTTAAAAGTAGGTAAATATATTTATAATAATAACAATTATTCTTCAATAGTGTAAACACCAATTACAGAACAAAGTATAATAGAAACGTTATGGTATAGCGTATATTATGGTATGGTATTATGGTATATATAATAAATGGTTATGGTATAGCACTAAATATCTTGAAAAATAAATTTTACCCTTGCCATTTTACCTGATAACACTCCTGAAATCCTCCGATGCCTTCATGATCCTGCGGGGCCGATCCTCCAATAACCAGGACCGGCCAGCAGTTGATTTGAGCGTTAGCCAAACCGCCGAATGTGTGGAGCAGTCCAGGTCCGGACACTACCAGAACGGCGCCAGGATTCCCAGTCAAGTAGCCAATGGCCTGGGCTGCGTAACACGCAGCTTGTTCGTTTCTCATGCCTATATAGTGTATATCGGCCATTTGTAGAGCCATACTGAGCTCTATTACTGGGTACCCAATAATACCAAATACATATTCGATGCCCTGTATGTAAAAAAATCTGGTTTGATGTAAATATTGATTGAATTTAAAAAGATTAAATGATTAAAAACATAATCTTAATCCGTTTTAATTATTATCAAATAATATTTTACCATATACATAAAACAATAAAATAAAAATACAGTCAGTTAAACAGATATGCTCATATTGTTCTACTCATGTGACTCATCTGACTTAATAAAGCTGCTGTGATGGATAAATCTGTTATATCTATTAGAGCTATATCCATAAAACCATATATCAATGTATTCGTAAGAGGGTATTCTATCCATATCTGTAAAAATATAGTGTTCAATTTTAAAGGTCTGGTAAACCTATATTTGTTGGACTCCCTCTATAAATATGAATAATTATGAAAATGTAATCCTTTAAATAAAAAAATATGTGTCTGAAATTTGTTCGATTAACCATGGCAACCTCATGGTTTATATGATATGGATTTATAGTTATATTTTAGTTTCTAGTTATATTTTAATTATACGATCTGCATATCTAATGATACTTATAATCTGCATAAGATTCAATGTAAATTGAATAAATGCCTAGCCTTTATAGGGCACTTTTTCGTTGTTTTTTTTACTCTAAAAATATTTATTCCTGTTACCCAGTTCAATTTGTATAGATATTACATATCAACATTTAGTTAATGACATTTTAATAAATTCTCACATAGGTAGGTACTTGCAAAAGTAAAAACAAATATGAAGAAAAAATCAATTTGGTAACGCTGCAACTGATTAGAAAACATTTTTAAGGTCAACTGTATAAAAACAATAAAGTAATCAGTTAAAAAGTAAAAGATGTCTTATTTTAAAAAAGTTAAATTTAAATGGCACCGCTTTTGTCAAGCACACTGTATTGTTGTAGCGTAGTTGTAATTTACAGCGTTCGTTACCAAGTAAATTTTGTAAGTATTTAACGTTTTTCTCTGTATGTAATAACTTGCGCGAATATAAAAAAATTAATTACCAACTAAATGGACACACCTTACGTAGGTATAAATACACAAAATAATTTCCCATACCCAGTACCCACTACCCATATAAGGATACGTACCTACCTATTTTAGTAAGTTAAAATACAAATTATAGTGTTGATTGAAAGAGTCCAAATGATATTGAATCTGTTATGGCGTAGCCCAGCCCAAGGCTAGTTACCGTGTGCTACGGTCTACGGTAATGGGATAAATATTGTTGCGCCATCTATTATTACCTAGCGCCATTGTAAAATTAGGTTTTGTATATACTTGAAGATATCTTCAATGCGCGGTGTTGCCTAGCCAAACGTACAACCGTTGACTTAATTCGGTCAACGGTACAACGCACTAACAAAAAAATATCAATAGATTTCATCAAGGTAGTAAGCTCTGTGCCACAAGTAGTACAAAATTTTAATTTGGTAGGTAATTCTTTGTTTTGTAAAGAAAGATAAACTTTCCAATCTTAAAATCCATTATTCAAATATTAATTGCTTTACTACTTGTACCCATAGACATAATAAAGCTTGTACCTAGGTACCCCATAGAGTAAAGAGTTCTAGAAACATTATTCAGATGTTCTAGTATTTTACTGGAACCATAGGTTATCTGTAGAAACAAAAAAAATAGATGAAATAACATCCCAATTACTATGAAAACTGGTTTCTGTTTCGAAAAATTACTTTCTTTCCTATCGTTAATTATTGTTCGTTTTTAAAAATTGATCAGTTGACAATAGGAAATAAACTACCTAATATTAACAAACGGAAACCAGTTATTACAGAAATTAGGAGAGGGTGCGTTCAGAATCCAGTCATTCATTTTGGATCTTTCTGTATTTCCGTGTTTTAAAATACATTTGGCAACGAGGATAGTCTATGCTATCAATGTAATACTTTAGTGTTCACTGTTCAGTGCTATCACTGACATAATATGGGCATAGAACATACTCATATAGGATAAATAATAAATAATCAATTGGTGTATTGTCAAGGTTAGTAAAGTGAATACTTACAGCACAGGCTATAAGTGTATTACTATTTAAATGGATTTTAATAAGAAAATAATGCCTTTACTTACCTGTTTCTTTAGAGCCTCTGCTAAAACGGTATTTCCATCTATATCTTCCATTTGTAGGTATTTTTATTATCTGGCGGCGTACACTCCACTGTAAAATGTAAACTACTTACTTACTAATCGCACAGCCTACTAAACATTCTGTACGGTGCAAAGTTCAACACCTGATAATAATTTGATTATTTATAATGATAATCAATTAATGTTAAAAAGATTTATACCTAAACTCAAAGTCGCCAGTAAGTAATTAATATTTTTTTATAATAACAATAGGTTATAGTTATGCCACAACCTATGCTATAAGATGATAAGTAACATAACCAAAGATGACAGGGACGGATCGAGGAAGTATAGTCTATATAATATAAATTGAAACTAAAAAAAATCTCGTCAAAAGAAACACCTGGACTTCGACGGCGGCCTCTTTGTTTAGGCAGGTGTGTCGTTTGTGGGAACTTTTTATGCAGTATCAAATTGGATTATAAAGACTACGACAGTTGATAGCATAAGAAGAACCGTAGCTATCATTACTAGACGATGGCTACGGAAGAACATCTAAATGTTCTTCCGTAGTTTCTGTACGTTTTTAATACACAGTTTCTTTTAGAATTTAATATATCCAATACCTCACAATTATTATAATAATTACATTATCACTAATTATCACAATTATACGGCTTAGATTGGATACGGTGGTTGATTTAGATTGGAACTTCGGCCGGGGTAATTTTTTTTTTTTTTATATTTATATTATGTATTTTAGTTTATTTCCACTTTAAATATTGTTTTGCAGAGCTTTGATCCACTTTCTTATTTTGGATACAAATTGAATGATAATATTATTTATTTATTATTGTTTAATATTATAATATAGATTTAGTATGTTGTTCAATTATATCTTTCATTTTTAGAACCGTTCTTTTTGGTATATCTGATTGTTAATTTACAGCATCGTAGCTGTCTCTTAAAGCAAAATAAAGCCTCTTTTGTTTCCGCTAGCACCAGCAAACCAGCAGTCAGCAGTAGGAGTAAGTAACCCTTAGTAAGGATTTGATCCCTTTTTTTGCCTTAGGTTCCAAATATGATACAAATAAACCAGATATGATTGATTGCAGTTCGAAATTCGTCTGCTTTGCGCATGACGTCACCTAGTGCTACTAATTTAAATTTGTAGCATTGTAGTTCATGACACAATAAATGGTTATTATTGATAATATCTGTAATTTATTTGTGGTGCAGCTGTGTAATTCATTTTGGCTTCATTTGGGATTACACCATATGAAAAATAACAAAAACGGGAAACCGGAACTTAAAAAATAAAGATTGTAGTGTATCATCAACAGCTTGACACACTTTTTTTGGGCATATCTCCCTTATTATTAGAGGCAGACCCATAACACCTTATATGACCGTATTAGTAAAAAAGAGTTCTTTCCAGATATGTAAAACAGTACTGGGTGTTCTATTTAAAATATTACAGTTTATTTCGACGTAGCTTCATTGAGTCGTCCTGTAGAAAATTTAATATTATATGAAACAAGTGTAAAAAGAAAAGAAAATCGACGTGTTGAATAGGGGTATTTTTCTCAAGTGACTTAACAAAATATATGATGCATCTCGGTCAAACCAAATTTTATCCATCGCCAAATGATGTTGCTTATTCTTATTATATTGGTTCACTACAACGAGTGAAACATTTTTTTATACACCTGATCTATGTTTATAAAATACAAAACAGTTTATAGTCGTATATGCAATAAAAAATACAGGTGGGAAATTAAATGCATGTATTAGATTACAAATATTTTAAAATGCTTGACCACCAAGACCTTTCGCATTTGCAATAACACAAACATGTCAATATTGTTAAATACATGAATAATGTAGTAGAGAAATGTTCTAACTGGAATTGGCATTATTATTATTATTAATATTCCTATTATATGTATATTTACTTTTAATATTGGCAGAAATAAAGCTTCAATAAATAAAAATAAAATAATGCTTCAAGAAAGTAAAATGTAAAATAACATTTGGTTGTGAAAGTTTACTTTTATATGGTCCATAATTTAAATATGTTAGATGTTTTTAGTAGTAGCTACCTATGTTAAGTTTCTCTATGGTAGGTAGGTGTATCTATCAATTTTCTTTGATATTCCAATCCAAACATGTTTAGGATATTGATTTTAAGGCTAAAATATTATTTATATAAAATAATAAATATTGTGTACATTGTACAGTGTACTCACACCTCATAATTAAATATAACTCTTCCTTAGATTTACATATATTCGGATTAAGGGTATTAATTAATTTATTTATTTAGTTAACAAAAAAATAATTTAAAACAGGGCTCGTATCCTTTGCATTCATTAAAATTAGATATATATTATCCTTTGATTTTAAAGATAAATGAAAAAGAAATTGTATCCAATCCCTTCACAATTTGCGCACAGTAATAATGAGCATATCGCGATATCTTTATTTACGTAATAATTGATTCTGTGGCAAATTAATAGTTAAAAAATGAATACCTAAAGTCTAACCAAACCAGTCGACTATCTAACTTCAGGCAATCAACTCGAACAATAAATGTTCACATATGTATCGAAAAACCAATAGATCAATTCCTTCTTCAGCGTGTAACTGTCTTCTTTCGCTATCGATAGCATCAATAACTTAAATTTTCATTAACAATCGATAGTGTTTATAGACTATCGATATTATCGTCACCTCTAATCAGTAACTAAGATGTCCTTGCTATTTTATGATGTGATAGGTATGTATTTCTGTGAAATTACTAATATTAAGATGCCTATATAGTGAGCGGCCAAATTACGTAACAAATTCAATAAAACTGTAATAGACAAATTTGTGTTACCAATCGTAATGGATCTGCTCGCGCCGTAACCGATCGTAACGGATCACAATTATTGTAGAAGTCCGCAGATATCTAACACTGGTACAACCTTTGTGCTTTGACAAATAAACAAACTTTGTTCTTTGCGTTTGAGAACTACTTGTTGAACCAACTAGGTTAAATTAATAATCAAATTAGCTCTAGAACTACTTCGTCCTACTGATGAGATCCAGAAGAAGATCGAAAACTATGAGTTACCCCTATATCAAAACATGTTTTGGGAGACCGGATTTGGTTCGCCAATACGTTTTCCGATACATGATAAACTAGGGCCGATCGATAACACAAATTTATCTGTAGATTCAGTTCTATAACAGAAAAATTCCAACTTGTCTAGTGGTAATTTCCACTACTGAAGAGTCAAATTGAAGACGAAACGAGCTTGAGAACGCCTCAGTTAAAACTGGGCCCATATTGTGAACGACAGTCGAGTGAGTCAGACGTGTGTTTCTTTATCTTGTTAAAATATAGGCAAGTTACACTTTTTTGTTATAGTAAACATATAAAAAAATGTCAGATACTGAAATGAAAGTATTATTAGACAAAATGATTGAAAAATTTAAAATAGAGTTATCAAGCACTGCATCCAATCTAAAAAATGAAATTGTCAGTGAGATTAAAGGTCACATAAAAGGAGAAGTATTGCAACTAAAAGAAAATAATTTAAAACTGCAAAAACGTATTGACTATTTAGAAAGTACTGTAAAAGAAAAAATCTGATAGTTTTTGGAATGCCAGAGAATGAGCAAGAAAATATTGAACAAAAAATCTTAGATAGCATAAATTCCCATTTAAAAATAGATATGAGAGAATCTGATATCGAAAATGCTAGACGAATTGGTATACAGGGCGGCCAAAAAAATAGACCTATTCTTGTTAAACTAATGTCTCTAAAAACAAAATATAATATTATGAGAAATGCAAACAAATTTCAAAATACTGGTATAGCGGTTGGTCATGATCTGTCTGTTGAAGAAAGGAAGAATAAAAAAATATTATTAAGACATAGGAAGAATGCTCCTCAACAAGGATACGTAGTAAAGATGTATAGAAACACAATAAAAATTAATAATTCACTTTTCAAAGTGGAAGATTTAGAAAAAATGGATGTTGCTACCAGTATGATTATGGATGAAGGTCAAGGTTGTTCTCAGCAAGAAGGAAGCAGTTCCAATAGAAATTATGCAATGCAGTATGATGGCAAGAGTGGTGCGGATAAAACTATGAGTAGTAACCGGTACAACTTTCGTAAAAAGTAAAAGTATAAATCATCCTGGTTTGACTCTTTTGCATCAAAATATTCAGTGTGTGAGAAATAAAATTGTTGATTTAAATGTATTTCTTGATGAAAATCAGGATATAGATGTAGTGTGTCTATCTGAACATTGGCTTGTAGAAAATGAAAAGGATTTATATGCTTTAGATAATTATAACTTAGTAGCTTGTTTTTGCAGAAATGAAACTGGTCATGGTGGGACCTGTATTTATGTTAATAAGAATTTTGCTTTTAGTTTTCAGTCAGTTGAAAAGCATAATTATTTAAGTGAAAATGACTTTGAATTTTCTATAATTAAAATATCTAAGTACTTTTTGGTGTGCATAATATGCATAATGTGCATATATTATATCGTGCTCCCTTTGGTAATTTTGACATATTTTTGGAAAATTTAGATTCTTTGCTTACGGATATTTGTAGATTAGAAAAAGTAAAAATTCTATTATGTGGGGATTTTAATGTAGATTTTCTGAAGGAATCATATCATAGAAGCTTATTATTAAATTTATTACGTTCATATAATTTAACGCAAATGATACATGAGCCAACACGGCAAACTGCGTGCTTGGATAATATTTTTATAAATTTTATAGCTAATGATTGTTATGTTGCAGAATATGGGTTTTCCGATCATAATTCGCAAACAATTATATTTCAAATAGAAAACATCAATTTGACTGATAAATTTACAAACGGTGTTTTTCTCAAAAAAATGTACAAACATTCAACAATAGAATGGAAAATTTTTTAAAGTCGGATTTTAAAAATGTGTCATATGCTTCTTTTGAAATTAAATCTGATATATTTGTAAATGCTATCCAAAGGAATTATGATTTTTGCTTTCCGTATAAAAAGTTTCCGGTTCGGAAAAAGAAAAGTTGGATTACAAAAGGTATTCGTGTTTCATGTAAACACAAAAGAGTGTTCAAAATATTTTTGAAAGAATCAAACAACGAAATATTACACAATTTTTTTGATAGTTATTGCAAAATTTTAAAGGAGGTTATTGTACGGGCAAAAAAACTTTATTTTAGAAATGAGATATTAGTATCAAAAAGTAAATCCAAAACTGTATGGAAGTTAATTAATGATGAGGTTACACCAAAAAGTGCAAAGAGTGAAAATGTTGAGATACTGCATGATGATATTTTACTAACAGTCCCGGAAGAAATTGCTAACCACTACAATAACTATTTTCTAAACATTATTCACCAGATACCTACAAATTCTAATGAAAAAGTGAAGTAATTCATAATTTAGAGAAAAATAATGGGCTAAAAAATAAATCACTGTTTTTGTTTCCAACAAATGAAAATGAGGTCATGGAAATAACCAATTCTTTGGCGAATAAAAACTCAAGTGGGTTTGATAAAATCTCATCGAAATTAATGAAAAAATGTGCTGTGACCCTGGCGGAAGAACTAGCAAATATTTTTAATGAATGTTTCCTTCAGGGGCATATACCTACGTGTCTGAAAAAATCGCATGTAATACCCATCTTTAAAAAGGGAGATAATAAACTGATTAGCAATTATAGGCCTATCACGCTTATTACTATGGTGTCAAAAATACTAGAAAAATTAGTGTATAAACGATTAATGAATTTTGTAAGTCTCAATAATGTACTAAATAAACATCAACATGGTTTTCTAAAGAACAAATCAACAAGCACTGCGATGTTCGACTCAACTCAATAAGTTATAGACAAATTGGATAAAGGTTATAAAGTTTGCTGTATTGCGTGTGATTTTAGCAAGGCATTTGATAGCGTAAATTTTGAGTTGAAATCCAACTTAATTTGTCTAAAACCAAATGTTTAAGTTTCTCTCTACGAGCTAATCTGATGCCTACTCGATTACCTACGTTTCCTGCTGATTTGGATATAAATTATGTGAAAGATGTTGAATGTTTGGGATTTGTTTTGGATTCTCAGTTAAATTGGAAACTGCATATATCTGCATTAAACAGAAAACTTTCATCTAGTTGTTATTGTCTTAGGGTTATGGTAAATTAAGGGTTAGATCTGAGTACTATTAAAGTAGTTTTTTTCGCGTGTTTTATGTCAAAGTTATCATATGGAATACGGATATGGGGAAATTGTGTAGATTCTTATTCATGTTTTAATATACAGAAAAGGGCTCTTCGTATTATGGTTGGAATAAATAAATATCATTCTTGCAAACATTATTTCGTTCAGTTAGGAATTCTAACGATGCCATCTTTGTTTATTTTTGAAACACTGCTGTTTGTCTTTAAAAATAAGTAACTGTACACTTTTTCAAATTCGGTTACACGAAATTGTGGTAATTTAATAATCCTTCCGCAACACAACACAACAGCTTATCAAAAGAGTAATTTTTACAATGGGGCAAAATTTTATAATAAAATTCCGAGTTCCTTAAAGAACTTATCGTTTATAAAGTTTAAAAAGAAAATTAAAACATTCCTAATAAATAAGGCATACTACACAGTAAATGAGTTTTTAAGTGATGAAATAAGGTAAAGCATGTAGGTACCTATTTAGAGTAATGTTATATAGAGTATGTTTGTTTACTCGAAATTGTTTTAAATATTAAATTGTAAATGTTAACTAGTTTCGCAATTACTTTTCTACACATGTACATGTTTGTGAAAATAAATCTATCTATCTATCTATCTATCTATCTATCTATCTATCTATCTATCTATCTATGTTATCATGTATCGGAAAACGTATTGGTGAACCAAATCAGGTCTCCCAAAACATGTTTTGATATAGGGGTAACCCATAGCTTTCGACCTTCTTCTGGATCTCATCAGTTGAACGAAGTAGTCCTAGAGCTAATTTGATTATTAGTAAAACAGCAATAATTAACTTTTTTTTAAAAACGCCGAGACAGGTCGACTTTATTTTATTTTCGCGTACATCTTATTTTCTACAGGGTGGTTCTAAAAAGGTGCACGAAATATTTTTTTAATGGAACACCCTGTATATGTCTACAGATTTGGATATAGAACGTTGTCTCACGAATACAATAATATAGATATTGATGGGTCTATCTTCGATAATAACATCTCGGTTATTATCGAAGATAGGTCCATCAATATCTATATTACGGTATTAGTGAAGCAACGTTCTATCCAAATCTGTAGAAATATACAGGGTGTTCCATAAAAAAATACATTTCGTACACCTTTTTAGAAGCACCCTGTAGAAAATCAGATGTACGCGAAAAACGGCCAAAAACAAAATAAAATCGACCTGTCTCGGCGTTTTTACAAAAAATAAATTATTAGTTTTATTGAATTTGTTCCGTAATTTAGCCGCTCACTGTATATTCAAATAATATTGAAATGTAAAACTCATTATAAAAATTTACAGTAATTTATTTTTACATTTTTTTAAAATGTATACTATTATAGCGGATTCCAGGTATTCATATCAGGTAGTAAAGAAGAAATAACTTACACAGAATACAAGGTGGAATTTTTTATTTTTACGTAAATATTAGTTTTGGGGATGGATATATCTTTAATAAAAATGGTATATTACATGTGATTTTGCGTATGTCGTGTGATATCTAGAACAGTTTTCTATTATCAGGACTATCCAACTAGAGCCAACCCTGTCTGTGAATACCGGAAATCCGCTTTTAATATTATTAGTCCAACATTCATAGGCATAACCACTATATTGGAAAAATCAAATTTTTCTGTGGTTATTTTGCGGGTTCAGCTGATGTTGCTGGCTGAGCATCCGGATCATCTTTCTTCTCATTCCATGGTTGTATCTGGACTTTTCCAAATACTATGAAGAATGCTCCACAGAGTATATAAGCGCAACCACCTAATATAAAGTTCCATCCCCATTCTTTCACCCCGTTCTAAAAATTATTTTATATTAACACCGATAAATATTCACATTTTGTAAAATAGAATACTGTGTACATTTTTGTGCACTCAATAGAAAACAAAATTATCTTTGAGACCATCGAAGAGTTCAATCCAACAGATGACAATAAAAAGGAATTCCATTTGAATCTATAGCTCAAAGTTTAGAGTCTTGGTGTCGACCTCTGGTACTTAACTCGTTCCAGGTACCAGGTCGGCGTACACAATATTAATATGTCGCCCCCTCTCCTACACAAGCTTCAGAATATCGGGCTAATCCGAGGTTTACAAGGGAGTAGGTTACCTGGTAACTTTGGACCAATCAGATGTTCGCATTTAATGCGCGGGAATACGTTATCCAGGCGACTGATTTAAAGCCTTGTCAAGTTATTATATTAGCATTGAAAATGCTTATAGGATCGCGAAGGTATAATATGGGTATGTTTCGATGAAAAGTGTAAGTCGATGTCACACCGACATGGTTAGGTAGTGGCGGACCGAGTAGAGCGGGCGGCGTGGGTGCATAGTTTGGCATTCGTGACGTTGACGAGATTCTTGCTAAGGAATACGCTGCCTACTGGCGGCACGCACAATTAACGCATGGACTTTTGGTTCAGTTTTGCGTATGTATTTCTATTGTGAATTTTGAAATATCCGTTGTTATATTAGTTAATTGCATTGATTAGATATGAATCATTATTGTTGTGAGCGTCATTGTTCCTCTTGGACAAAGAAAAACCCCGAGATCAGTTTCATACTTTTCCAAAAGCGGGAAAATCTGGAGCTGTCTTGGAAATTATAAGTTGGGCATTAAAGAGTTACAGGAGACAAGTATGGATAAAGAAGCTAAAGAACGCAGAGTAGAGAGTGTGCTCTTTACTTTTCTCTAAGAATGACTATTTCCATAAAGGTATGTATGCCGTATGCCCAATAAAGAATTTGACATATTTTGAGGTTAAGTTTCATTTTCAGATTGAACGCTCGAAAAATATTGAAATCTATTTTAATTTTATATCACTACTTACCCCTTTCAAAATAGTTTTACAAGCTTTTTACCTGGTTTAAAAGTTCGCGACAACAAATCTTTGATGAATACAATTTGAAACATCAGTGTCAGTGGCCATAGGTTAGTATAGGTTACTGCCGCTTTGGCGCTACGATCTTAAAATGAATTGTGTTGCAAGTCTGAGAATCTGAGCTTTCATGTGAATGTGATATACAAGGTGGCAAAGTCTTTAAGTAGCAAATGGTAAGTTCTCAAATTAGAAGGTAACTTTTCCAAGCTTTCTATAGTTACAAATTTCCTTAATTCATTTTCAATGCACTCCGATGGTTGCAAGAATTGCGAAATCTGTGAATTTTTATATAAAGAATGGAAACTAAGTGATTTTGATATGTAAATTAAAACGTGTTTTTTAAATACCATTTTTTGACAAATTCTAAATGATGTTAGCCCTTAGAAAATAAATATATTATACATATTATTATGTCTTCCTAAATCATATTATGGGTTAGGTGGAAGAACAGGCACTTATACTATACTACTATACTATAAATAATTTACCGTTAAATGCTTCTAAATGTAATGTTATGACCTTTTCTAGAAAAAAAACCCAAATAATGTATAATTACCACCTCAATTGTGATACATTAACTAGACCGGAATATATAAGAGATCTTGGAATCGTTTTTGATAGTAAACTAACATTTAATAAACATGTAGATACCTGCATTGCTGCTGCCTATAAAAGTCTAGGATTTGTTATGCGTAATTGTAAGGGGTTCACAGGGAAGGAAACACTTCGCCTACTGTACGTGTCATTTGTGCGATCTCGTTTGGAATATGGATCAGTAATTTGGAGCCCTATATATAATGCTCGTATAGAATCAATAGAAAGGGTGCAGAGGCGTTTCCTGAAGTCGGCCTCATATATACTGGATGGCACGTATCCTCCCAGAAATTTTTCTCAAGAAGCTCTTCTTGATCGTTTTGATCTCATGAAATTAGCAAGTCGTAGAACTACCCATAGAATATTATTTTTACATAAAATTTTAAACAACATATTAGACTGCCCAGAAATCCTTTCACTAATTACTTTTAAAGTTCCTCGATTACCTACACGCCACCACAGCACTTTTAACATTCCATTAGCACGTACTAATGTCCTTGTTGCATCTCCTATATACCAAATGGTCACTTCCTGTGAACTGCTTAGGGATAGCATTGATATATTTGTTTGTAGCGAAAAACAAATTAAAGCCATTCGTATATAGTTCTGTGACAGTTTGCGTTAAATAATATCGCATTGCTTACATTTACTGTTTTTAGTGGAGCTGTTTTATTATACTGTATTTTACATTAAGCTATTTATTTGCATTTACTGTTTTTAATTGATCATTTCAACAGATCTGTTTGTTGTGGTTAATTTTATTTATTCGTACTACGTTATTTGTATTGCCTTGCTTGTATTTGCCTTACATACATTTACTTACTTTTTTAATGCAGCTGTTTTGTTGTGGCATGTTTTGTGATATTTATTTGCAATTACTTTTTTTAATTGACTATTTCAACAAGTCTGCATATTGTGGTCGATTGTATTTACGAGTATTGTATTGTTTTATACTTGTGTACTCTTTAATGTTTATATTTTTGCTGCTATAAACTTTAGTTCATTTAAATTACTAGTGTATGTATACGTCCTGTAATTGGGCCTTGTGCCTGTTGGATGTGAAACTAAAATAAATAAAAAATAAATAAATAAATAAATAAATACTCTTCTGCAGGCAAAGTGAACTCAATCTGGCTGAATCTGAATCTCAAATCAATCAGATGATAAGTTATAGATTCGATGTAAAAGTGTTTTATGTAAAATAAGTTAGTGATAAGTTAGTAAAAATTTACTGCATTATTTAAAAGTAAAAAAAGTCACTGTTTGAGGTTTCACAATTGGCAAAAGCTTTGTTCTGATTTGAGATTAACTTTAAATGATGAACTCATATCTGATGACAATCATTTTCAATTTTTAGGATTATATATAGATCAACATTTAAATTGGAAAATACATTGTGAACAACTATTTTTTAAACTTCACTCACTATCATGTTTATTAAAAAATGTACGAACAGTTCTTGCTATGAAACAATTAAGCAATGGAATGTCTCTGGTGTTGGTCTACCTTTGATGTAATATGTTTATAGCTGAAAAACAAGTTTTAAGGTCCATTGTGTGCGTACCCAGTATCTACGTAAAGGCATTTTTAGAGATTTTGCAATTTTAATGCAACCTTCGTTGTATATAACAGTGTGGCCCATTAAGAACCATGACACCCTTCTAAAAAATTTTTGGTAAGTGCGATTCCAATGAATTTTTTTGTATATATTAGCTTCCTAGATGTACTAGTTGAACCTTTTACGATGGTCCAGCTGCTAATCCTCAGCCTACTACGATTTTTTTTTAGTACTATTGAAGTACTACTAAATGATTAAATTTTGGTTGTAGGCATTTCTCGTGGAGTGCCTATTTCTCGAGATATTTGAAAATTTCAGGTTAAAAGCTCACCCGTTATAATATTCAGTTGAAATCCTGTCATTATAAAATAAAAATATCGATGTTTTTAAATAACTGGGACGTGGGCCTAATTTATTAAATACTAACGATTTTCTACTAATTATACTCCTTTTATTATTTCACTCTTCGAAAATATGAACTTGTTACATTACTTAGGAAATCACTTTTAATCACAGACTTGGGAATATTATTTGGATGGGGGTAATTTGAAAGTCAATAATTTACATTACGGCAATCCATTTTAGCCAATAATTTACATTAACACAAAAATAAAATTGATAAATTTAGTTTCAGTTGTTGCCTGTCTACTTTTCTACGGAACCTGAAATATCTAGATTATTACCAATTTCCCGAATAAAAAACACATAAAACACTCCACAGAAATGGACCACCTCCCTTCTGAAAGACTCAGGCTTGAGTAGAGAGAGGGTACACATGAAAATAACAGAGACACAATTATTTCCTGGGAGAGGTGGCATTTCTCCCCTGGCGAGATTCGAACTCGCGCCGCGATATACCTACAGTTTTGTTAGTCACAAGCTACCACCCAGCTCCTTAGAGACTGAGTTATCGCTGCAGCAATGATCTCATAGACTTTCATTTTCTTTTGGTCTGTAAGAAAATCTACACCCTGCAAAATATATACTGTTGTTGATATTTTCGAATAATGCTGATTTATGTTTTTTTACTATTAGAATCAGTATGAATACTTTGGAAATTAATCATTACTTAATTAGATTCTTACATTCTCATTTGTCAAGGCTCCAGTTATAGCGGGAACTATAAATCCAGTCATTCCACCGATGAAACTGATGATGCCGAATATGGAACCAGCAAAATTTGGTGCAAGATCTTGGGGATTTGACAGATTCGTCAAGACTGCCGCACCGTTTACAGCCTGGCTAAAAATAAGCAGTGCTACTATTGCCATCCAATTACAGTAACATAAACTTATGCCGATCAGTAAGATTCCTGGAATTATATGGGCTAGAACAAAAAAAAATGCCATTAATTCTTTAAAAGACCTATCATCGCATTAGAAAGGAAGTTCAGCCGATAATTCGTAAATTATGAGTCTATGATTTCACATTTAGCAAATCCTTTTAGAAAAGTAAAAAGGTCAACACATCGTATCATAATGTCTGTAACTTATTTGTGGTGCGTTTTCATGATTCATAGTTTCTTTAGAAGTTTGCCTTGATACTACATTTTGAATATTTAATTTGTATGCTTCTGGTTTTTGGATTTTTGTTATTTTAGAGGTGGTGTAATCCCAAAAGAAACTATGAAACATCATATCATACTTTTTTATTTGAAGGAGATGCCGAAAATAACTACTCCACGGTCAATGTGCCCCGACGACGTTGTATTATTCCGGCATCTCCATGGAAGTCGCTATATCATTCATTGAGATCAATCACTCGACGCTGATCAGTTTTGTGCTTATTATGCGCTCATCAGAATGCCATAGGCAGTGAAATCGATGAATGATGTCGCGACATGATTGCCTAAGGGGCATCTTGAATGTTAGTAGTGGTGAGAAACACACCGTAGTGCCCTCTTTGCGTCTTTGCTACTATCTTTACTTTACTGTCGCAACATTATTCATCTATTCCACTACCTATGGCACTCTGACGAGCGCATAATAAACGCAAAATCGGTCAGTGTCTGGTGATTGATCTCGATGAAGGATATGGCGACTTCCATGGAGATGCCGAAGTCATGCAACGCCAGTTGGAGCACAATGCCTGTGGAGTAGTTGTTTTCGGCGTCTGCCTCAAATAAAAAAAGTAGGATTGTCTTCCTCAAAGACTATAGAGGTCACTGCAGTAACGGCACTATAAACACTTTACTGCACTCGACGCGCGTTTCGCCAACCAGGTTGACATCATCTGGAGGCAATTAAAACTGGTTTAATCAGCTCCAGATGATGCCAACTCGGTTGGCGAAACGCGCGTCGAGTGGAGTATAGTGTTTTGGTGTTATGTGGAAAACTACGTCAGTGTTACTGTAAAATACCTTGTTAACAATCCGTTAATAGTTATAAACCATCGCTATCAAAATATCCTTTATTAGACTGTACTTTATATGAACTCGTTTACATTCCTTCACTCTTTTAATAGAAAGCAAGTATATGTCACGTGTACCTATACAGGGTGATTGATCGAAACCGTCCATTAACAGTATTGGGAATTCTGTTCATAATATTTTTCTGAAAATTTCAGCATCTAGGTAATGAATCATGCTCTTTTCAATGAAAATATTTTCAAGATGGTGGCACTTCCGGAAGTACCGGATATTGATATCAACTTTCTTATTTCAAATGGAATGGTATAGTTTTTTTTGCATTTTTGAATTCCGGGTGTAATTTTAGGGGGACTTTGTGTAGCATTCCCTATACCTAAGTGCAGCCGTTTCTGAGTTTTTTCGACTTTTTTGAAAAATTTTCGATTTACATCGTGATGCTGAAAATTATGTACCGCCGCCATTTTTAAAGCAAAAACGCTCAAATTTGGGTTATGGATAGAAAAGACCCTTACATTTATACCGTAGTTTTTAGAATTGGTGTATTATCTACAGGGTGTCCAAAATTTGATTTCCTTTTAGTGCAACTTCAAACCACTAAAACTCGATTTTTTCAAATGCAATGCCCTATTTTTTTTTTCATATCCAGAAGCAGAATTAAATTCTGCATCGAGCTGCATTAGCATTCCCTATACCTATCTGCAATATTTTTCGAGTTATTTAGGTTTTTGATAGAGCCTAGAGGAAATTATTCCATTTTCTTAATAGCTAGCCATGGAAATGACAAAAAACGTTCTTATTAGTAACTGTCAAACACTCAAATCGTGTATTGCTGTTCTCTTTATCGAAATGGAATATCAAGGGTATTCAAACACGGATATTTTGAATTTATTTTATATTCATGGAGAATGTCACAAAATTATTCAGAGAACCTGCCGTGTATTCAATGAGAGATATCCCCATTTGACTGCAATGACCAGACAGAAATTTAAACGGATAGAATCTAATTTTTTAAAATATGGGAAAGTGAAATCAGCTGGCATTCGACCTAAACCTATTGTAAATGAAGAAAATAGTGAAATTAACGTTCTAACATATTTTAATGTCCATCCACGGGAGTCAATTCGATCGGCAGCTCGAGACTTGGGTTTAACATTCTATGCAGTTCAAGCTATTCTAAAAAAGCATAAAATGCACGACTATTCGTTCACTACAGTTCAACAACTCCATCCAGGCGACGATATTAGAAGATTGGAATTTTGCGAACAGATTCTAATTAAAACTCAGGAAGATCCACTGTTTCTGCGAAAAATCATTTGGACAGACGAGGCAAAATTTAGCAGAGAGGGGATAATCAACCGGCGCAATTTACATCACTGGTCCACAAACAACCCCCATTTAAAGCGAGAGGTTCATTTTCAAAACAAATTCAGTGTTAACGTTTTTTGTCTACTTATGAACAATCGATATTCCTTTACAATCTATGATTATAATTTAACTGGCGAAAGGTACCTTGAAATTTTAAGAGGAGTAGTATCGGAATTTTTAGAGAATTTGCCTGTCGGGATTTTAAGAGAGTCTTGGTACCAATTGGATGGAGCGCCTGCCCATTCTACTCGCGAAGTGGAACGAGAGCTTACACAGATTTTCGATGACCGCTGGATTGGCCGCAATGGACCCTGGCGATGGCCTCCAAGATCTCCCGACCTAACACCACTCGACTTTTTTCTGTGGGGCTACATTAAAAACGAAGTGTACAATACTACAGTGCAGACAAGGGAGGAATTAGAAGAACGCATCAGAATAGCATTTCGCCAATTAAATCCTGATCATATTTATAAGGCTTGCACAAAAGAATTTTCTTCAAGAATTCATCGCTGTCTACAGAAAAATGGGGACCACATAGAGCATTTATAAAGTTGTAGATTCTATGTTTTGTTTGAACATGCTTTAGACTACTTTAATTTAACTAGTATTGTAATAGTTTTGTAATAGATTTAGTTCGACATTTAGCATATTTCGTTCTTTGATATGCTAAAGACTATTATGTTCTGTTTATTTAAATATATGTGTAGTTACTGCAGTCAAATGGGGATATCTCTCATTGAATACACGGCAGGTTCTCTGAATAATTTTGTGACATTCTCCATGAATATAAAATAAATTCAAAATATCCGTGTTTGAATACCCTTGATATTCCATTTCGATAAAGAGAACAGCAATACACGATTTGAGTGTTTGACAGTTACTAATAAGAACGTTTTTTGTCATTTCCATGGCTAGCTATTAAGAAAATGGAATAATTTCCTCTAGGCTCTATCAAAAACCTAAATAACTCGAAAAATATTGCAGATAGGTATAGGGAATGCTAATGCAGCTCGATGCAGAATTTAATTCTGCTTCTGGATATGAAAAAAAAAATAGGGCATTGCATTTGAAAAAATCGAGTTTTAGTGGTTTGAAGTTGCACTAAAAGGAAATCAAATTTTGGACACCCTGTAGATAATACACCAATTCTAAAAACTACGGTATAAATGTAAGGGTCTTTTCTATCCATAACCCAAATTTGAGCGTTTTTGCTTTAAAAATGGCGGCGGTACATAATTTTCAGCATCACGATGTAAATCGAAAATTTTTCAAAAAAGTCGAAAAAACTCAGAAACGGCTGCACTTAGGTATAGGGAATGCTACACAAAGTCCCCCTAAAATTACATCCGGAATTCAAAAATGCAAAAAAAACTATACCATTCCATTTGAAATAAGAAAGTTGATATCAATATCCGGTACTTCCGGAAGTGCCGCCATCTTGAAAATATTTTCATTGAAAAGAGCATGATTCATTACCTAGATGCTGAAATTTTCAGAAAAATATTATGAACAGAATTCCCAATACTGTTAATGGACGGTTTCGATCAATCACCCTGTATATTCACATTTACTCTGTTAAGTTTACAAAATGATTGTATGTAGTTAAGGTTCGTATACAATTGTTTTTTTTTTATTGGTCTGGTTACACGACTGGCTAGGGTTTTTCTACTACTGCAACACATAGTCGTGTGGCGCCCATGGACACTTTTAATCCAAGATACTGGTAGTTAACTTATATAGTTTTGAGGCTACGATAAGCAAGACGAACCTGTTGATTGCTCTCTGATGAACCGATTCCGCTGAAGTTGCGAATAACAAGACAACGTTACAAGAGAGCCCCACAAAAAATAGTCCCAACTTTGTCAAATCAAGGTCCGAACTGGTCATTCATGATGTTCTCCTCTTCTTATCCAATGTTTTGGCATTATCCACAGCTTTATGGCAAAGTCATGGTTACTAGATTAGTTGGAAATAAAAAGTGAAATCATTCGGCAGTTTTTACCGAAAAAGTAAAAATATCTCGGAAAATATGAATTTTAGGTAGGTATAGGACATTATTTACAAAAATGGTAGAGAATGAACCAGTCAATTCAAAAATAAAATAATATACTACGCGGTGTCTTTGAAAAAAATTAGAAAATGCTATTTGAAATACACTAAATTGGAATGTGTGTAAAAATATTCTGTATAAACTAATCGATATTTGAGGTAGTGTTGTTTAGCAGCAATTGGGTATCTGGCAGCAAAAATTTTTTTTTATTACTGAGACTCACACTTATACAGTGTTATAATTTATGTGACTACCGTGTTCCTCTTGTTGTATTAGGTTACTTGTTAAGTCTTTAGTTAAC
This sequence comes from Pogonocherus hispidulus, assembly GCA_963924545.1. Classification (NCBI taxonomy): domain Eukaryota; kingdom Metazoa; phylum Arthropoda; class Insecta; order Coleoptera; family Cerambycidae; genus Pogonocherus; species Pogonocherus hispidulus. The sequence goes on along the minus strand of OZ004698.1, from coordinate 39,719,743 downwards.
CTAAACATGTTCATACATCATCTATAATTTAATTGGAACGGCTAAGTTTTCATATACCTACAACATTTTACAATGGATCGCACGTTTTTGATATTCTAAATTTACTATTTAATAAAATTATTTTAGAAGACTGCAAGTAGCCAGCAGCATATAATACCTGATTGTACCAAACAATAACAGATCAAGCTGAACGAGCTTAAATCAATTCATGTTACCAACAAAAGACTAGTTAACCCTCCGTCCTTGGATATTAATGGTACTATTATGCCTAGTGAGAATAACGCAAAATACCTAGGCATGACCCTGGATGCCACGCTCCGGTGGAAAGAATATGTGAAGAAGAAAAAACGGAACTTAGTTTGAAACATAGACAGCATTATTGGATGACTGGAAGAAATTCCAAGTTGTCAATACATAATAAGATACTAATCTACAATCAGATCTTCAAACCAGTTTGGTTATACGGTATTCACCTTTGGGGTTGTGCCAGAAATAGTAATATTAATACCATTCAGACTTTCCAGAACAAAGTGCTGCGTAACATAGTAGACGCTCCATGGTACATACGCAACTCCGACTTGCATCGAGACCTTAACATCCCAATGGTTAAAGATGAGATCAAAAGGTTTGCTGGCAGACATTAAGCCAGACTTCACCTCCACATCAATGCAGAAGCTCTTTAGCTGCTGGACAACCAACATCAAGATTAAAAAGACCCAAACCATTCGAGCTGGTGTAGTGTGCTGTGTGTAAAAGCAGGACATAGTGCGTCAGTGAAATTATTAGAAGAAAACAATCTGAAGGACATCGTTGGATGAATTTTAGTTAATAAATGTTTAGTTTGTAAGATTATTAGAAGAAAATTAATGGTTGGTCGTCAGACCAGTTTTAATAGCAATAAGATTCTCCAACAAAGAGTTTTAATAAAAAAAATTAATAAAATTGTTTGCTATTTTTTAAGTTTTCTGTATTATTCCACGTCTCGATATCATCTCACATGCGTCAGTCTAAAAAATCATCTACCTGTAAGTGTTGACTATCAAGTAACAGTCTCAATGCTTTCATTTCCATTTTTATATTCCATGAGGAATATTTTGAGCGGATAAACTATAATAAATTATGTCAACTTACAAAACAAAACGAAAAATTTCCTTATGAATTTTATTGACACCAACTCTTTCTTCTTCAAAAAGTCGCCGATGGATCCGAATCCTATTCCCAAAAACATCCTAAGCAGATGCGGCATAGCGGCTAGTCCACCGGCTGATCTTAAGTCGAATCCTACAACTTGGCTTAGGAACTTAGGGGCACCAGTGAGCTGGAGATATAGTCCCCAAAGATTGCCGAAATGTAAGACTTGCAGCGCCCAAAAGGACAAAGACGTGAATATTCCCTTGTAAGGTGGTACAGACTGAAAACATAAAATGAAAAATATTAAAGTGTCGACTAAATGTTAATTTGGAGATTGTTATTCAATTTTCAATACTTTTCGTATATATGCAATTGTTTAAAACTAGTTATAGTTAATTGACCTAAGTTTTTCCATCAAAGTTGTAACTCTACCAATGGTTCAAATAAACTAATGGAAATTAAGGGGTGATCAAAAAGTCTTTTCGTTGCCGGCGGCTTTGGGTTTGAAAACGTATTTAATTTCTGCCTGAGATTCAACTTAGAAAGCCATTTAAATTGACCTTTGCGAAAACAAGGGTCCAATAGAAATATTATCCTGCCTTGAAGACGGGATCAATACGACCTCTACTATAAAGGCGGTGAAACTCAATTAGAGTAAATTCAAGATGGCTACTGCAGTAGTCAGGAATTCCTTGTTGTGATTACGGTTATTAACATAAAACATATGATTTTGGTGTGGGTTTCAAGGAATATTTTAATAACTATTTTGTTAATAAAACTGTGAATTAGTGTGAAACGTGTTTATTAAACTTTTGGGTATACTTATATTATAAAATTGTGTTTGTGTGGTCTAAAATTTATTGGAAATTTGTAAAGTGATTATTATGGTTTTTTGTTGTATGCCTAAATGTAGGGGCAACTACGAAAACGGGCCCAAAGTATCAATATTGCATTCCCCAAGGATACAGTATTAAGGAAAAAGTGGATTAATGCCATAAAAGGGGAAACATCTTTTATTCCAACAAAATACACTCGGGTAAGTTTAGTTTCTTTTGTAGTTAGTTGGGTTTAACCGAGTAGATAATCAAATGAAACATAATAGTGTTCTTTGTTTCAGTTATTCGTGTGAGCATAGGTACACATTAAAAGGAACAAAAAGAAGTTACTTATAGATAGTAAAATATTACTTAAAGTTTATAGACCCTATTTATATCTAATAATAAAACAGAAAGCATTAACATAAGTGGGTATTTGTAGCAAAAATTTTTTGTGCAACCCTCCTCAAAGCGACTATTTTGCATTCGCAACACAATCCGCAAAATTCAATTTTGCGGCCGTTACCCTTAACAACGGCCGGCAAACTAAATGTCACTCAAATGTGTGACATTTCTGCAATAAGGCAACAGGAGTCCTTTTTTTTATTAAATAAATAATTCCATATTAACAAGTATTTATTGAGGATGAATATTAACAGTAATTTGACAATTTGTATTCACTTTTGATTTCTTTGCTTGGTAGCCTACTGACTTCTTTTTTAAAAAGGGTACCAGTTTCAGATAAGTCCTCAGATCGATCCCGTCTTTTATGTTGAGCATACACTTCAACATAGAATAAATGCTCCATAGACACGAACTCTTTACAGCCTTTGATTTCTCCATCAAATAAGCCAATAAAATATTTTCAGGGACAGTTTTCACATTTTGCTCGTCACACCATTTTTTGAAATTGCCATAACATTTTTCATATTTCTTCTAAGATTTTTCGGGTATTAGATCTGAAATTGCCGAGTTTACGATGTTTCTCAGCTGTGGAGGAGTGCAAGAAATTGAAATATCGCTCTCAGCGTCAGACATTATAGACTCAATTTAAAAACTGTCAAATTGTTTTGTATACAGTCAAAATATTTCGTTTCCATAGAAACACCGTCACAGTAAAACCACTAGATTACTTTTCTATTCAAAGATAATACTGTTTCAAAATATTAATAATATTAAACAATATTTATATAATTTTATTAGGGTTGCACAAAAAGTTTTGTGTATAACTCGGCCGCAAACCGCTTTGGCGACCTCGGCTGACAACTCTTCTCTAGGACGCGCAAAGCTGCGTTTTGCGGCCTTGGTATACAAATAACTATTCTTAAAATATTTTTGTAGGTATGTGAACTTCACTTCAAGGAATGTGATATTGAGAGGGAGACAAAACATGTTATTGAGTCAACAGGAAAAAATAATAACATTGCCACTAACACGTATTTATTTAGTAAAAGGTTAGTTTTAGGGATACATTTTGGTATAACATGATTTCAAAAACACATTTATTTTTAGATGCAATACCATGTATACTGCCTAACTGGCAGTTATTACATTATTATTTATCAAAGTCGCATACTTCTCGAAGAGAATGTCCTCAAGCTAAAAGACAAAAATTAGAATATACACAAGTTGAGCATGTTTTAGCCGAAAGCGTTTTGTCAACACAGACTTACCAAATTGAAAAGTCTTTCTCTACGCTTAATGAAGCATATATAGTAAACTATTAAAAGAGCAACTTAGTAAATCTTGGTTATTGACAAAAAGCAAAAATAATATATGTTTTTTCAAAATGGAAGAAAGCAGGTCACAAACTCATATAAAGTATAGCTCTTTATTTCTGAAAATCTTTTTTTGTCAGTAGAGCAAGGTGGCACAGCTGTTGAAAAAATTGTACGTTTGAACAAGAGACAAATTGACTTTCCCATTGCTGTACCTAAGTGATGTTAATATGGTGGTAGAAATCCTTACGGACGTTGAAGCTTTTTTAAATTTGGAACAAAAATATCGTTCTTTGGAAGACATTTTAAATTCTGTCATGGATATCTTAACGGAGGTAGCAGATCAAGAGCCAGAAAAGAAAGATTCGATAATATTTTTAAAAGAACAAATAAATTTGCTTAAAGTAAATTCCAAATTTAGATTACGATACAGCTGCGACATAGTCTTGTTTTGTAGCATTTTGTTTTCAATTTTACCTCACGCATATAAGTTTTTACGCAGTTCTGGAAATATTATAGTTCCTTCTCCACGAACTATCAAGACAATTTGCTCCAGCTTATCCACAAATCCACAATTGGAACAGTTAGATTCATATTTTTTAAGATACGTCTCTTCAAAATTTAAATTACTTGAACCTAAGGACAAAATGGTTACTCTTATGATATTTGCTAAATATTTTGAGAACCTCTGGTTTCTCAACAATTTTCTGGGACCACTATTTAGTGCTAGTAATTGCTCAACTGTTCTCTAATTTAACCAACTTCGTATTTCTTCAAATAACAAAGATTGTACTTGTTACTCCAAATAAAAATTTATTTTTTTTTTAGTTTTCTTTTTTCTATAATTTATTTATTTCATTTCATTTCACATGTACACAGTAGAAACTTAAACTTCAAATTAAATCATAATTTCTTAATTAACATAATTAACGATTATTCATTTTTTACTATGTTAACCATAAGCTGATAAAAGGTAGAGGAAAATTGAACGTTGTTACGAAAATATTTATTTTTCACCTGATACTTGTATTTCAGACAATATATTTTAAGAATATACACATAAACTAGAAAATCTGTAGCCCAAATCTAAAGAAAGACGAAGCGATGTAAACAAGCACAGCGACGGTGGTGGGCAAAGTACGGTCGGCCCAGGCCACGCCTTTGTCTTCTGTTCCCTCCGGCGGGCGCGATGGCCAGCGGGTAGCTATTACAACCACAGCTTGACCGACATTCGCTATCGCTCTCGCACTGAGAAGAGAAGTCAGAGTTGGACGTATAATATTTGTAGTTATCGTAAATGCGCGATACCAGTGCCGTATTAAAAACTCTTGAAACATTTTATAAATAACTTGAAATAGACATGAATAAAACGGTAATTATGTACATATTATGTTTATTACACATTCATTATTCACAAAAATAAAAATAGACAATATACTTTACAATGAGGTACATGTAATAAATAATAATAAAAAATCTTTATTGTGTTCTTAACGAAAAAAGAAAGAAACACAAACGGTAAGAATTCGGCATTGTCGTTCTTCCATTCCGCCTATATAAATTTTCAAAATTGAAGCTTGGCTTGGCTTTTATGAAGTGTGTCCAATTTGTCCAAAAGGTCTTTCCTATTGGCTTTCATTAGCCATATCCTTGCCCTTAAAAAAAATTAATATTTTTAAAATCTAGTTAAAATTATTTTGAAACACACCGCAAAACATTAGCAAAAAAATTTACACTCGACTACTTGCGCAGTACTGTTCTATAATTTTGTTTTTCCTAAAGCTAAAATATAACAGCAAGCTGGCCAACTTTTAAACGAAATTCATTAAATCTTAAATTGAGTGATTGTTGATTGTATAAACCATATTATTGGCTGTCTATGAATGAATTTCCTAAATTAAGTTAACTTAGATACTAAATTACATTTATGTATAACGCATTTTTATCTACTTACCGATCGGGTTGTTTAGGAAAGGTAAAAAAGCTCTTATTACAATTATAGCTTTTATTATTGCAGTTTTTAGTTGCACATACGTTTCCTGTTTTTCTAGCACTTATTATCACTAATGAAAAAAGGAACGCTATAGAAAACAAAACAATAAAAAAGCACAATAAATAAACACAAAACATTACACTCAAAATAAATCGCAAGTACACTACGTCGCTGGCTTAATCGATAATCAACACGAAGTGATTTTCCTATTTCGGTTCGAAACGCTCGCCACTGTGCTGTTCTCTTCTCAAAGGCGGGGCTAAGAAGCGGCGCGCGTGGATCGGCGCAAACCGTTCCTGTCAAGAGAGCGAGCGTACCCTTGCACTTAGCTGGGCGGTGATTCTACGTCTACCACAACATGCATGCCTTTCACCCATTCGCTGAGGACTCTCTGTTTATCACATTGTTACCTACATCGCTTCGTTCCTCTTTAGATTTCGGTTAAATATTTTTTAGTTAATCTGTATAAGTATTTGGTATAATTTTGAAGCTTCTGACATGTGCTGTACAGTAAACCTGTTACACATTTCATTTTCTAAAATGTCCGTATACTTAAGTGTCTAAAATGTCCACAGACAGTTGTCTGGGACATTTGACCAATTTTAAAATGTCCGGACATTTGCCAACACTATTACAAACTTTATTTGTTTATTGTTAAGATAATCAACAAGCCATTATTAACAAGCCATTTAGAAAAAAATAAAATAATGTACAGTGTACAGAAAGCTGAATACTACATGCGCCATCTTGGATTGAGCTGCCCGGCCTTATCTTTTAGGAGGTGTTGACAGGATAATATTTCAGAATTTTTATGACTAGAAATCTAGTAATATTTTTGTCATCATAAATCAAGTCAAAATATGACACTACATTGGTTTAATAAAACAGAGTTATTAAAAGTTTTGAAAACTTTTGTAAACACGTTAAATTTATACCCATGGAAAGAGTTACCTCAAAATTATTTAATAAACAGTATTGAGCAAAAATAATAATAATTTCATCTAGATAAGATAACAGATGAAATCTGAAAATAGTATAATACAGATAAAAGATAATTATATATTAAATTATCTAGATTAAGATAACAGATAATATAAAATTATCTAGATAAATTTCAGATAAAAAAATCAAATTAATTTGTAACTTGTTTCAAGTAGTAGTCTGTATTATTTAAAACAATATTTGGATAATTTTATGGTAACAAATGCTATCTGATCTCTTCGGTCAAAATTTGTTTTTTGTCAATTTTAACTTGGCATATTGTTCTATACTACATTAAAATTATACGGCCCCTAACTGCCATTAATCAAATTAAATTCGTGGTTTTAATGAAAGATACATGGATATCTTAATCTAAGATAATATGACAGATAATTTATTGAAATGTTATCTAGATAAGATAAAAGATGACCATATTTTATCTAGATTATTCTTCTAGATAATGGACAACACTTAATAAAAGTTAGTAGTGGTGAGAAACAGACCGTAGTGCCCTCTTTGGGTCTGTGCTACTATCTGTCTGACAATTATTGTCAAATTGACAGACAGATAATGACCTGCTTTTTACAGCATCGTTCATCGAGTCCACTACCTATGGCACTCTAATGAGCGCAAAATAAGCGCGAAACCGGTCAGTGTCTGGTATTTGGTCTCGATGAACGATGTGGCGACTGGAGATGCCAATGTAATGCAACGCCAGTCGGGGCATATTGCCCGTGGAGTAGTTGTTTTCGGCATCTCCTTCAAATACTTAATAAAAGTGTTTGGTAGAGTGAAACTATATTACACAATTAAACGTATAAACACAAACTTTAGAACGACAAAAAACAAACTACATATAATTTGGAAAAATGAATAAATGTTAGTCTCTGTTTAAATAAATACTTGTTTCATTTCATCAAAAAAATTGTGATTGTTATTATGATATTAAAACATATTTCAAAACAGAACCGAAAAATATTATGTATCTAAGTACTACGTTATACAGGGTTATTCACGCAAAGCGGGTATTAGACGTTTTTGGGGTTCGGTTAACGACCAAAATCTGATTTTCTTATGGGGGAGCTTTTCGATTATTTCCGATTCAATGAAAATATTTTCAGGTTTGCATCACTTCCGGTTATGCCGGAAGTAGACCACAACTTTGTTATTTCAAATGGAACACCCTGTATATTATTGCAATTTTGAACTCTACGTGATATTCTAAACACATTTCAGGTAGGATGTCCTATTGGTGAATATTGACATTTTGCACCTTTGACACCCTGTAAAATCTAAAACGGTTTGAGATCAAGCAAAACGGTTTGCACATTCCTAATCTTAACTTTTCAAAAGCTATGGTTTGATACTAATATCAGATTTATCGAGAAATAAAAAAAATTCTATTAAATTTAATCTATTGGTTAAATCTGAAATTGATATCAAACGATAGCTTTTGAAAAGTTAAGACAGTAATGTGCAAACCGTTTTGCTTGATCTCTAACCGTTTAGATTTTACAGGGTGTCAAAGTTGCAAAATGTCAATATTCACCTGTCAATATTTCAAAAACAGGACATCCTACATGAAATGTGTTTACAATATCACGTAGAGTTCAAAATTGCAATAATATACAGGGTGATCCATTTGAAATAACGAAGTTGTGGTCTACTTCCGGTATAACCGGAAGTGATGCAAACCTGAAATTATTTTCATTGAATTGGAAATAATGGAAAACCTCTCCCATAAAAAAATCAGATTTTTATCGTTAACAGAACCCTAAAAACGTCTAATACCCGCTTTCCGTGAATAACCCTGTATGGGAAAGCACTCAAATATCCACGAAAATACGTCTACCTTTTGGAGCCGAGGTCATGAATCTGTTGGTAATCCAAATGTGGCCCCCGAGATATCCTGATTACTTATTATTATGTCTGTATGCTTACCTTTTTCTTGGTAACTGATCCGCCTTGCGATTCTGTTATGTAATTTTTCTCTTCCTCGGTGATCCACCGGTGATCGCTTGGACTGTCCGCAGTTATTATTCCAAATATGACGAGAAACACGCAAATCTGGATAGTAAGGATATGGAAACCCCAGCCCCATCCGAACTCTTGCGTGATGGAGCCAACGAAGGGCCACGTGAGGCACGTGCCCAGGGTGTTGCCCATGAGAGCGCCGACGAATTTGCCCTTTTCTGCAGGTGGCGCCCATCGGGCGATAAGACACTGTAGCGCCGGGTATATAGGACCCTACAAGAAGATACATTTATGCAAAGATATACAGGGCGTGCTCAGTAATTCTGGGAATATGGAATTTGAACATTTGTGTATTATAGGTGTTTGCCGAAATGTTAACGTGAAAATGTTGACTTTTTTGGATAAATGACAAACTATATACAGTGCGAACGTTCAGAATGGAAATCGTAAATGAAATGCGCCCTGTAGATTTTTTGCAAAAACGCTCGGACACGTCAATTCTTAAATTCAATTGCGCATCTTTTGATACCATTGTTTTGGATATGACGTCAATAGGTAATCTTTGTGACGTCATCATGATATTTTTTCAAATAGGAATGACCAGTTCTTTCATTAAATTTAAATAGAGAAAGTATTCCTGAAAATAGCAATATACAACACTTTGGCCTTAAAATGGATAGTTTTTTCAAACTTCAAAGCCCTTTAGGCTTTGAAGTTTGAAAAAAGAAAAAGTAGGCTAGTTTATCACAACATAACTAACAAATGGATAATAAACGCAATGAAAACTAGTTAAATAAGGGGCTCGAACTGTAATCCTTGTGCTTCTTGACAATAGGCAAGCCTCTGTTGGAATTCTTGTAATAGTTTACTGATTGTGTGTGGCTGTATAGCTCTAATTCCATCTCGAATTTTTGTTTTTAATTCGTTAATATCCCGCGGTTTATTATTATACACTTTAGACTTAAGATAACCTCACAAAAAGAAATCAGGGGGTGTGAGGTCAGGGGACCGAGGTGGCCATTCAATAAAACCTCTTCTGCCTATCCAACGATTAGGAAATATTCATTTAAGTAGTTGCGGCATAATGTGGAGGTGCCCCATTTTGTTGATGCCATACAAAGTCATTGGGAATGATCGGATCATTGTCATCTGGAAATAGTGCTGCTAACTCCGGAATAATTTGTTGTTGTAACATTTCTAAATATTTGTCACCTGTTAAACTACCATCAATGAAAATAGGGCCAATAATATGGGTTTCTACAATTTCTGCCCATACATTTATTTTCTGAGGGAACTGGGTGTGCGCTTCCATCATCCAGTGAGAATTATTAGGGGCCTAATAGCGACAGTTCTGTTTGTTAACAATGCCATTCAAACAAAATGTAGCTTCATCAGAAAAAACTATATTGCTATGAACTATATATATATATATGAAACGCGGATTTATGTTACAGAGGTTCATCATTTTTCTGCGGTCAGGGTCATCATCATTTAATTCTTGTACTAGCTGAATCTTATAGGGATGCCATTTATTTTTTTTTTCATGTATTTTATCACAGAACTTTGGCTAATTTCATGATTGGATGCGATTTGTCGCGAAGTAACATGTGGATTTTCTTGAGCATCTAACAACAACCTAGTTGTACATCCTCTGTAATGGATGGTCGACCTCTGATGCAATTCCGAACATGGCCCAACCGAATAAATTTACTTGCAATCTTACTCACTGTTGATTTTCTAATGCGTGGTTCATTCGGATATCTATTACTGAAAATGTTGCATATTTCATTAATTGATCTTTTCATTTCGTCACAACCTCTCAAAATCAAGATCTCAATTCTTTGTTTTTCTGTTAAAGTTCGTACCATTTTTAATTATCACAAAAAAATATTAAAGAATAACCGACTGTGACAATTAATTTTAAATAATTTGCGGAACGGTCACTATCAGGATCAAATAATTGAAATTGTGTTTTGACTAGCCTACTTTTTCTTTTTTGAAACTTCAGAACCCTTTATCTCAAAAACTATCCTATATTTTCTCTACTTAAATTTAATGAAAGAACTGGACATTCCCATTTGAAAAAATATCATGATGACGTCACAGAGATTACCTAATGACGTCATATCCAAAACAATGGTATCAAAAGAAGCGCAATTGAATTTAAGAATTGACGTGTCCGAGCGTTTTTGCGAAAACTCTACAGGACGCATTTCATTTACGGTTTCCATTCTAAACGTTCGCACAGTATAAACGCAAGAATAACAACATGACAACCTGAAAGTGAAATTGCGGTTCAATTGTCAAAATCGAGGTACTTAAAAGCCCACTACTCACGGTCCAACGCCACAGTCCGATTTTATTGGACGACGAAATTTTAAGGAATTAGATAGCATTAACACTGACGTAGTTTTCCACATAACACCAAAACACTATACTGCACTCGACGCGCGTTGCGCCAACCAAGTTGGCATCATCTGGAGATGATTAAAGTTCGAGTTTTAATCATCTCCAGATGATGTCAACTTGGTTGGCGAAACGCGCATCGAGTGCAGCATAGTGTTTTAGTGTTATGTGGAAAACTTAGTCAGTATTATCTTCACACCAAAGGTTCCAACCCCTTTTCAAGAACAACACTAGCGCTACATTGCAGATTAATGACGTTAGCAGGATGCACCCAGAATCGTCTTTTCCTCTTTGCATTCAATTTCTTTCGGCGATTTACATATCACAAAATCACGTCTTCATCCGAAGTAATCCATCACATGGTAAGGGAAACTAACGTAAAGAAAGTTTTGAGTGTGTGCGTTGAAAAGAAACAAAGTTTCACGTTAACTTGCTTTGGTGACAAGTTTCATGAAATTTATTTCTAGACTATGTCACCGGCCTAAGGTGTGACGTGTTGCATATAATTAAAAAGCTTTCTTAATTCTCTGGATAGAGATGATGCCAACCTGGTTGGAGAAACGCGCGTCGAGTGCAGTATAGTGTTTTAGTGTTATGTGGAAAACTACGTCAGTGTTAGCTTTACACCAAAGGTTCCAACCCCCTTCAAGGTTTAGATAGCATTGTTGTCAAAATCGAGGTATTTCAAAGCCCGCCACTCACGGTCCAACGCCGCAGTACGATTTTGTTGGACGACGAAATTGGAAGAAATTAGATAGCACTGGATCGTGTATGTGTTGGGTTAGATTGGACCGCAAATTTGTTAACTGTATCAGTACGATTAGGTTCGATGCTTGTCGAATTCGATCGCGTGTGCCTGCTTTAAGCAGAATTGGATGCAGCAGATGTACATTTTCAATATAGTACAAGTTTACGATTGTGTATGAATAATGTTTAATTAATTATTCTCAGCAAGTTTTAATCGAGTTTTTTGAATTACTAGTAGTTCGTATCGTTTTTTCTAATTATTATTTATTCTAAATCATATCTTCGTTTATTCGAAGATAATTACACCAATCATTAATACTTAATCGTAATCTGGTAGATGGATTATCACCATCACCTTCGATTATTATCGTTACTTTTGTTTTCGAATATGCGCTACATAAACTACAACTGTTTCTAACAATAAAGGCTCCCCAAAACCAACGCGAATTGTTCGCAACGGATTCGTGACGGAAAGTTCGCAGCGAAATTCGTGGCGGAATCCGTAACCTCACACCAAAGCGAATGTAATCGCATCATATGCGTCATATTTTCAATATCGAAAAGGTTGATTGTTATTGCTGAAAACGAAAAATAAACAATTTGTACTTGTACTTACATAGTTACCTATCATACAAAAATATGTATACATCATCGGATGAAGAAGAAGCATTTGTGGTGCTTGCATTGGAAGAAGACAATTCAAGGTAAAATTATTATTATTATTATATTTAACATATTATATGCGAGTTGTACAAAATATCTTGTAATTCACGTGGATCAGCATCTACGCTGGGATGTACATGTAAACGAGCTATTAAATAAATTACGTGGAATAGTTCCATTATTTAGAAAATTGAGGGACATGCTAAATGAAACGCAACTTAAAATAATGTACAAGGCGTTTGTAGAGCCACACTTGAGGTATGGAGTTATAGGGTGGGGTGGTCTGTTGGATATCCATTCACAAAAACTACATACCTTACAAAAAAGGATATTAAAAGTTATATATCGTAAACAGAATACTTACCCTTCTGATCTGTTATATCAAACCGCGAATGTGATGGATCTTAGACAAATATACAGTCATATTGTAGTACTATATCAATTTTTTGAAAATAAAAAACTAACAAATAAAGTTTCTCAGTATTTAACAAGAAATTCTAATGTCTTAGACATTCCCAAGATGCGGAAAACTGTAGGTCAACATTGCTTTATATACATTGGTCCAAAACTATTTAACACTTTTCCGAATGAAATTAGACACATAACTAATAAGGATAAATTCAACTACAAAACTTCCAAATATATATTACAGGTCGAAAGAAAATTTTTTCATGATATAATTGACACGAAAGCTTATTAGATGTAGGTATATAAAATATAATGTCATTTACAAAAATGTAACAAAAACATCAGCATCACTTATAGATGTCATTTTAACATCTGATAATAATTGTGCTGCAGCTAATGTGGGAGGAATTAACTTATCATATCATGATATGGTAAGTTGTTCTACCAATCTAAAATAAACAAATTTGAACCATTTTTGAATATGTATAGAGACTCTAAGCATTTTAATCGAACGGTGTTTATAAGTGATTTAGTAAACCTTAATTTAGAAAACATATTTTACATAAATCACGTCGACGATAAAATAAATTATTTAAATGAAAATTTGATGATGTTACTGGATATACATTTTTTTTTAAAAACCGTACGCGTTACCAAAAAGCACTGTCCGTGGTTGACCGATAATAATACGCTGCTCATGCAATTCAGAGACAGGGCAAAATCCAAATTTACTAAAACCAAATCTCCAAATGATTGGCAGTACTATAAACAGTTGCGAAATTTTACCAATCATGCTATTATAAATGAGAAGAGAGCGTATTTTAATCACATTTCTAAAAATTGTGAAACTAAAGAATTGTGGAAGGAACTAAAATCGCTCAGTGTCAAAATAAAAGAACTTCAATTCCGCATCATCTCCAGAACGCGGATAATATATTAACAATTATTTTATTGATAGTATTCCTCAAATGCAGCATATTGATGATTACATAATTAATTACTATAGTCGTAACAGAAATATAAACTCTGAATTTATTTTTAACCTTGTTGAAGAAAATTATCTAATGTCAATTATTAACCAAATTAAAAGTAATTCAATTGGCACTGATGGATTTAGTATAAGTTTTATAAAACAATGTTGTCCATATATTTTACCAGTTTTGGTTAATATTATTAATACAATATTCTTAGAATCAAGATTCCCATCTTCTTGGAAAGATGCTCTTGTTTTACCTTTACCAAAAATTGATGATCCCCGTGACTATAAAGATCTTAGACCAATAAACATATTATCTTGTCTGTCGAAGATAACTGAGAAAATTATGGAAAAACAGCTTCGTCACTTCATTGAGGACAATAATATATTACCTGCTGAGCAATCCGGATTTCGTCCCGGATTCAGCACCGCCACTGCACTCCTCAATATTACAGATGGCATGATTCGGGCTTCGGATACAAATAAAGGTACAGTTCTGGTGTTACTTGATTTCAGCAAGGCTTTTGATACTGTGAACCACATTATATTACTGGCCATGCTGAAGTCAATTGGTATCAATATTAAAGGTCTACAACTTTTTGAAATTTATTTAACTGGGCGAACTCAAAAGGTAAAATTAGACAAGGAATTTTCTCAGCACAGATCTTTAAACAAAGGAGTTCCCCAGGGTTCCATATTAGGTCCATTACTATTTAGTGTATACACCAGTTTTTTTCCTAAATTCTTAAAGTATTCGAAAATTCACATGTATGCTGACGATACACAAATTTATAATTCATTCGTCCAAAAGGAATTCTCTTCAATTAATGATAAATTAAATGAAGATTTAAGCATTATATGTAAAGTTTCTGAGCAGCATAATTTATTCCTGAATCCACAAAAATCGGTAGTTTTACTTTTTAGCAATAAAAATGATCGTGAAACATTGACACATTCAATAGACATAAAAATCAATGGACAACGAATACCTGTCTCGCATAGTGCTAAAAATTTGGGAATAGTTCTCGACAGTACATTGAGATATAGAGAACAGATTTTGAGGTATATTCAGAGAGCTTATGCAGCTTTGAGGCTTATATATCCCCACAAGCAATATTTAAGTATTATAACTAAAAAGACATTATGCGAAACTTTGGTTCTTTCCCAATTTAATTACTGTTCACCTTTATACGGGCCTGCTTTAGATATTGATTCTTCTAGACGTATTCAGAGAGTTCAAAATTCATGTTTACGATTCATTTTTGGCATAAGAAAGTATGATCATATTTCATATAAGTTAGTAGATATTAGATGGCTAGATGAAAAATCGCAGAACATTGCAAACACTCTGTTTATACCAAAAAATTATTTTAACTAATAAACCTTCCTATTTATACAACAAAATAACTTTTAGATGTGATTGATGTACATAACATTAATATAAGGAATAAGGGATCCATTTCACCTCCTGCTCATAAAACGACTTTTTCTGAAAGATGTTTCACTTTCAACATTTATCAGCTTTTTAATTCTATTCCTACTGAATTCAAATCATATTCACAAACTAAATTTAAAAAATGTTTAAAAGACTTTATTTACTAATCAATAATTTTTACATATTTAAGTACCTACTTTGTTATGATTGTTTTTTTTTGTGTATGTATAATATCTATACAATCCTCAAATTTTTGTCTTCATATTATTATTTTTTTACCAGACAAAAGTGTATTTCTTATTTGTCAAGGGTTAAGTGGTAGAGCACAACATTTGTGAACTTCCCCTTGTGATTTTCAATGATTGATAAGATTCAATGAACATACTTATTTAGTTTTGTATTGTAGTATGGTCTGTTGTTGAAAATAAAGGCATTTATTATTATTATTATTATTATTATTATTTGCACTATTTGCTTACCTATTTTATATCGTTTGTTAATTTAAGCTCTGCATAATTTTACACAGTTAATTCATAAGAATGAGAGAAACAAGATATTGTGTATGTGTGTGTGTGTATATATGTGTAGATAAATAAAACAGTAAAAAAAAAATTGCGGAAAAATCTAAAAAAAAAGGGAGGTAGAGGATCACAATAATATTTCTTATAGCTAGTTAAGTAATTGCTAGGAACTATCAATATTAGATAATATTAATATACCTGTGTGTGTGTATGTATGTGTGTGTCTATATATGTCCATTGTTGTTTACTTTTAAGGATGTTGCTAATCTTGTTAATGATATTATTAATGAATGGTGCATACTAAATAATCTACACTTGAATTCAGAGAAATGTAATGTTATGTCGTTTTCTACAAAACTAAACACCATAAATTTCAATTATTCTATTGTTAATAACATCCTTTCTAGACCTGAAACTTTTTGTGACCTTGGTGTTACATTTGACAGAAAGTTAAGTTTTAATAAACATTTGTTAAACACAACTGCCAAGGCGTATAAAACTCTTGGATATGTTATTAGGAACACGCGCAATTTTACAAATGAAGCTTGCCTTAAAACATTGTATATTTCTCTAGTTCGTTCTAAAGCTGAATATGCCTCAATAATATGGTCTCCTAATTATTCAATTTATATTGACAGTCTTGAGAGAGTCCAGCGTAGTTTTCTTAAACTTGCTGCCTTTCGTTCAGATGGAGTATATCCACCTATTGGTTTTCCTCATTCTCAACTTCTCGATAGATTTTCGCTTATTCCGTTAATAGAAAGACGTAACATTGCTTGTCTAATTTTTCTTTTTAAATTACTGCATAGTTATATCAACTGCTCTGAAATTGTAAGCATGCTTAACTTCCATGTTCCTAGAACAGCCTCGCGCCATTCAAATTTATTTTATTTGCCAACTCCACGGACAAACATCAGAAAATTTTCTCCTTTAAGCAACATCTGTAATATTTATAATAATTCATCCTTCGATATTTTTTCTTGTTCCCTTTCATTTATAAAAAGGTTAAATTTGTAACCGTTTCTTTTAATTCAATGTTGGCCTTATTTTATTTTCTTTCTCATTATTTGTTATACTTGTGTAATATTGTAATTTTATTTGATAGGTTTTGTTAATCTTTTGTTTTAGTGTTTTTATATTTCTTTGTGTATTATGTTGATTATGTTAATTATGTTCATTGTTTTGTTATATTACTGTAAACTTATTTTCCCATTCTAGTACTGGGCCGTTAGGCCTGTTGAATGGTGTATTACAATAAATAAATAAATAAAATAAAAAAATGATACTTAGGTAGGTAATTTTTAATTTTAAAATTTTTGTCATTAATCTTTTTTTTTTGTACACTAACAAGCATCATTATGATGCTTCTGTGATTTTTATACTTTATTTGAAATGTATCGATAATTGTACGATTGTCTTAATATGGATAATAAAGTCTCTTATTATTATTATTATTATTATTATTATTATTATTATTATTATTTAAAAATAAATGTATTGATCATATTATGTATCTAACCTTAGGAATAAAAGAAAATTCACGATATTAATAAAAAAGGACGACAATATAGGGAATTTCATATATTAATGCCGCAATTACGAAAAGACAAGAATCTTTGTTATATTTTTGTTACTTTTTTCGAATATTTTCGCACTAATTCAATGATTTTTCCCATTTTATTAATTACTTTCTTAGTTAAGACACTGCGAAACTATTACGGATCCGAGAAAAAACGCAGCCAATTGCGAACAAAGGAAGTTCGCACCGCTTGCGATTCGCATCATATTGTTTTCATTGTGTTAAATATGCAAGTTCAGACCAACACGATTTTTTTCGTTTAGACTGCGAATTGTCTGCGTTTATTTCGTACGGAGTTTTTGTTCGCAATTGGCTGCGTTTTTTTCTCGGATCCGTAGTAGTTTCGCAGTGTCTTAACTAAGAAAGTAATTAATAAAATGGAAAAAATCATTGAATTAGTGCGAAAGTATCCTATATTACACGACCTTTCTCATTACGATTACAAAAATATTCAAAAAAAGTAACAAAAATATAGTATAGATTCTCGTCTTTTCGTAATTGCGGCATTAATGTATGAAATTCCCTATACAGGGCGCCCTATTTCTTGACCCGTTGCATGGGTAACTTTTTTATTAGTAGAGATACAAAAACGCTTAAATGAGCAAATTAGTGCAGTTTCGTATTAGTAATTCTACGGTAAGGCGAAAAATTATATACGGGGGAAGGTTGAAAAGTTATTGACAAAAAACGAAAAATCCAACTTTTCTATTATCCCTCGTAGCTCGTTCATTTGAAGAGTTAGAGAAAAATGCTTCACATGTTTTTTGCAGTATTTTTCATGTAAAATGACATGCACTTGCTACTTTTTATATATCTCTTAAAATGGTTGAGAATCACAGTAAAATATATTTTTTTTAAATGTAATGGATAGGTGGCTGTGACATTAACCGAAAGTCCCCTTTTTTCTCTTTCAGATGATATAACATAGTACATATTTTATCCTTACAAAAGTAATAATAATCGTTGTTTTTAAAGAAAGTTTATTGTCACATCAAGAATGCTATGGAAATAAAACAAAAAATAAGATTCCTGATATTTTTAAAAACGTCTAGTTGGCATTTAATTATTGACAGATCATAAGTGACATTTTTAGTTTTTGTTAAGTAGTTTATTGTTTATTATTAATACTGCATACAAAATAATAGTGTTGCAAATATGTACACCAACGAAGAGAAAAATGATATGCTATTTTGTTATTATAACCAAAATCGAGATGCACAAGCTGCAGCGAATCTTTATTTTGAAACTTACATGGAACGAAGACAACCCCATCATAGAATATTTAGACAGCTGGAAAATAATATACGATTATACGGTTCTTTTTCAAAGCCTAAGGATGAAAGAAACTTAAATGAAGACACTGAAATAAATGTTTTGGCTTATGTAAATTTTAAACCTGATTCCTCAACTGCAGAAATTGCACATCACTGCAACACTTGCAAGGAAACTGTAAGAGCTATTTTAAAAGGTAACAATTTAAAGCCTTATCATTATTCCATATGCAATACTTTATATCCAGCTGATAATCAAAGAAGGATGACATTTTGTCGATGGTACATTTCAAAATGCGAAGAGGATCTAGACTTCTGGAAAAAGATTTTATTCAGTGATGAAAGTAGATTTACCAACAATGGTATTTTTAACCGCCATAATAACATAATGTGGTGCCGAGAAAATTCACATCTTGTTTCTGAAAGAAGAAATCAACGTCAATTTGGGATAAATGTGTGGTGTGGAATTTTTTGTGGCAAAATTATTGGCCCATATTTTTACGAAGATAATTTGAATGCGAATAATTACCTTCATTTTCTAAGGAATACTCTAACAGAGGAATATTTAAATGAATTACCACTTCATATTTTTAGAAATCTTAAATACTTCCAACACGATGGAGCACCTGCGCATAATTCCCGCGAGGTAAAACAATATTTACATGAACAGTTTGATAATGTTATAGGAAATAGAATGGATATCGACTGGCCAGCGCGAACACCTGATTTGACCCCCTTAGATTTCTTTCTTTGGGGGTTATTGAAAGATAAAGTTTATGTGACAGCTCCTCTAGATATAGAGGATCTAAAAGTCAGGATTCAAGATGCAATTAGAAGCATACATGGACATACAATAAATAATGTTTTAAGAAGTATCCAGAAACGTTGCTTACTATGTATCCAACAAGATGGTGGTCATTTCGAACATTTACTTCAATATAATTAATTAATTAATAATTTCTGTTCTCAAAACATTCTTTTGTTCCATAATCCATAGCATTCTTGATGTGACAATAAACTTTCTTTAAAAACAACGATTATTATTACTTTTGTATGGATAAAATATGGACTATGTTATATCATCTGAAAGAGAAAAAAGGGGACTTTCGGTTAATGTCACAGCCACCTATCCATTACATTTAAAAAAAATATATTTTACTGTGATTCTCAACCATTTTAAGAGATATATAAAAAGTAGCAAGTGCATGTCATTTTACATGAAAAATACTGCAAAAAACATGTGAAGCATTTTTCTCTAACTCTTCAAATGAACGAGCTACGAGGGATAATAGAAAAGTTGGATTTTTCGTTTTTTGTCAATAACTTTTCAACCTTCCCCCGTATATAATTTTTCGCCTTACCGTAGAATTACTAATACGAAACTGCACTAATTTGCTCATTTAAGCGTTTTTGTACCTCTACTAATAAAAAAGTTACCCATGCAACGGGTCAAGAAATAGGGCGCCCTGTATTGTCGCCTTTTTTTATTAATATCGCGAACCCATTTTCTTTTCATCCTAAGGTTACATACATAATATGATCAACACATTTATTTTTAAATAATAATAATAATAATTTTACCTTAAATTGTCTTCTTCCAATGCAAGCAACACAAATGCTTCTTCTTCATCCGATGATGTATGCATATTTTTGTATGATAGGTAAGTATGTAAGTTCAAGTACAAATTGTTTATTTTTCGTTTTCAGCAATAGCAATCAACCTTTTCGATATTGAAAATATAACGTATATGATGCGATTACATTGGCTTTGGTGTGAGGTTCTCTATGGATTCTGCCACGAATTTCGCTGCGAACTTTCCGTCACGAATCCGTTGCGAATAATTCGCGTTGGTTTGGGGGAGCCTTTAAGGATCCCTCAAACCAGAGCGGTACGGCGGGAGCGGGATCGGGAGCGACTACAACGCGGGACAAAAGTATGTGGCGGGATATCTAAGCGCCTACATGAAAGCGACGTCCCGCCCAGATATCCCGCCACATACTTTGGTCCCGCGTTGCAGTCGCTCCCGATCCCGCTCCCGCCGTACCGCTCTGGTTTGGGGGGGAGCCCTTTATCTTCCACGAGATTCGACATTTATGCTTGGCGGAATCTTTAATAAAAGTGCGGAGTGGGATCGTGAGTGGACGCCCACAATTTCTAACAAAATTGTACCATTTGAGTGAGTGAGTTAACACCATAACAACCAAATATAGCTACCGGATATTTGTCGTCATCATATACAATTGCATCAACGCGCATGTTTACATAATTACTTTAAATACTTACAGCGCACATCCCTATTACAAATCTGCAAAACACCAGAAAGCCCCAATGGACGTCGGCGGCAAAAACAGTCACGACATTCATCACCGCAGAGATGACTTCCCCCCAGAAAATAGTGTGCCAGGGTCCCATCCATTCTGCTATGAATCCACCGGGTAGCGACGTGATGACGTACCCCCAGAAATAGCAACCCAGTATCGTGCCCTGCACGTGTTCGTTCCACTCGTATCGAGGACCATACTAAATGAGTGTCAAGTAAAAATAAAAAAATGACCCAATGAATGAAGGTGGGTAAGGTAAAGGTGGGTGGATGCCAAGGATTTTTAACTTATATAGGATTGCTCGATACATAGAATTTATTAGCCGTATCACGTGATTGGGTCTTGCGGCTACGTCATCGGATTGATATACAAAATATATGAGTTAGATAGTGACAGTGACTTGTCAACGTGTCATAGATAAGGAATCGCACAATACAGAGAGAGAAAGAGTATCCAGGTCTCCCTGGTGACGTCACTAAAACGGACTATATTGAGGAATAGGGATCGAGCAATCCTATATAAGTTAAAAATCCTTGGGTGGATGCAACATTCACTTTCATTACATTTTAACTACACTTTGACTACATTTTCACTCTAGAGTGTTGAACCAGAACAAATCATGCCAACCGTTCTCGCATGGATTTTCACATAGACATATATTATGTCTATGGATTTTCACTACGTTTTAATTACACTAAGCCACTATATCGAGTTGGCAACTTTTAACTTTACATTTTCATTTTCATTATGGTCTTAGTCATAAATACGCATGCGTTGAAGAGAAAGTGTGTATGCGTTAGCGTTGAGGATGGGAACTGATTTTGAAATCTGTCAGTCAACTTTCAACAAATTATTTTTGTAGGAAAAGAAGTTGAAACGGCGTGGAATTCTCTATGCAACAGATATGCGACAGAGAGAAGAAAAATAAGGACCATGCCTTCTGGAAATGGAGCAGTTTCGGAATGGAGATTCTATCCAGAAATGAGCATGGAACAGTAACCAGGCTACACAAAACGCTGAAATATCTCAGACAATGTGTCCAGAAAGTGAAGAAGCAGAAAATTAGGAATATTTCACTGAGGAAAATACCGTTGCAAATGAAAATACAGTAATCGATTCAAACTCGCCGTCAACATCGAAGAATATATCGAACATAAAAAGAATATATACGAGTTAAAAAGTACAAAAAAAAAACAGAAAAGTACTGGGGATTTAGAAAACTCCATAGCAAAGGCATAAGGCTTCATTGAAGGCATTTTAAAGACTTCAGAAGAATCTGATGATGAAGATTCGTAATTTTGTAAATCAGTAGCAAATAGTTTACTATTAATTGAAAATAAAAAGCTGGAATCGAAAACGAAAATTGAAATTTAAATGTATTAGAAAAATATGAAGACTGAAATTTGTAATGTTATATGTTTATGTTTGTTTTATTTTATATGTTATGTTAACTAAATATGTTTATATTATATTTTTTCTAATTATTAACTTATATATTTTATGTAAATAGGGGACATATTCAATTTATTTTAATAAAAATTCAAGATTTTCCTAGTAATATTCTGGTAATTTTTACTTTATTATATTATAAGAAAATAAAAATACTTAAAAAGTATTTAAAAAACAAAAAAGGAAAAGTGAAAATTTATTAGATCGGTATTGGAATATACCTCTTTAATACTCCATCATATTGATATGGTAAACTACCAGATAGAGAATTTAAAAAGTCTCTTAACACAACACGATTTCTTTGTGCACTTCTGGTAGAGTTATTAGAACCCATTTTTTACACAACTTAGAACAGTGTCCCCCTTTCAAGTCTACATTTACTACTTCCCGATCAATTTATCCAGTTGGACAGTACCGTCTATCACTCTGTGGCAAACTTTCCCCACCACACGCTCTCCTATGGCGATGGGTTTGCTTAAATGGATTCTTTTCACCATAAAATGTTAGTGAAAATGTAATGAAAATGAAGTTAAAATGTAATGAATGTGAATTTTGCATGAAACCAGCTTATAAAAATATTCTGACTTGTACCTGTATTGCATGTTGTGTGAATAAATGTTGTGACGGGCTTTAATATTGAGACAGTTAAAAAAACTTTGTGTTTTGTACAGTTAGTGCTAAGTTATCACGATTGTCTGGCTAGTGCCAGTCGGTGATTCATTTCTCGATGAAGATTAAGGTTTCAGGTTTCGCTAAACGTGTTTTGGCACTATTAATATTTGGCGTCATTAATTAAAGTTAGTTTGTAAAAATTTAGTATGCCCAAATTTTCTATGGTCTATCTTTATTTCGTAAATTTAATACAATTCCCTTTTAATATTATATAGCTTAAAGGTAGAACATTGTCTGACCAAACAAATATTAACTTTAATATTCCTTTAGTAAAGTTTAAAAAACAAAAATACATACCTTCAAAGTATAAATAATATAAAAATGAAACTGTAAATCGGTTTATCTATTCTACTTCAGGTAAGATAGATGAACCAGGAGTGGGCTAGCCGATTTTCAGAATTCTACAACTTTCTCTTCGATGCACGATTACCGCACATTTGACTGATCGTATAACAGGAATTGTAGCCTCCATGTAACTACAGCTACCTTAAACACAATACCCACTTAATCCGGTCATCTTTTCTTTTCGATTGGTGATAATCCTCGTTGCATTCGGAGCATTTGTTTTCTAGGGCGCTAAAACATTCATCTTAAACATCTCCAGTGGGTGAAATTATTCAAAATCATATTATCCGACTTTGAAAAATAGGAACTATGCCTGCATTTCTTGTGAGCATCCTTGGAATGTGGTTTTGGATATTTATTCACAGTAAGTTCCTAAACAGTCGGCCTGGAAGAAATCTGAAGCACGCTCTTTCACTCTCCTGCCCATCTCTCTTAAAAGGTAGAAGAGACGGACAACGCAACATATTTTTTCCAATCGGAAAGCTACAACTAGGTGTTTTTAGATTATGTGCCTAGTAGAACACGTGTTTGTCTATTGCAATCCAAAAACTTCAGCTACGTTACTTTAAACGTGTGTCCGATAACAAATTTCGAAAACAATACTAAAACTCACCTCCAGCATTCCCCGAGTGCAGCTGATCACCATGATTATAACAAAAAATGTCAAAAATACACTTAATTGATTTTGTGATCAGATATCACACTTATTTACTGCCCCTCATATATTAGCTGCCATATACTAAGTGCCATACCTCTATAATTGTTACATAACCTATTTGATATTACATTTAGAGAAAAGATAAATATGCAGGTGTCCCAAGTATTACAACAAATATAATAAATTGCGAAAAAGGTAAAACATTATATCATGTCTACGTGCCTCAATGCCCGATGG
The DNA here is from genome assembly GCA_963924545.1 of Pogonocherus hispidulus. Lineage (NCBI taxonomy): Eukaryota > Metazoa > Arthropoda > Insecta > Coleoptera > Cerambycidae > Pogonocherus > Pogonocherus hispidulus. The sequence goes on along the minus strand of OZ004698.1, from coordinate 39,695,442 downwards.
ATGGGTGAGTTATTATTCAAAAAATATCTTCTCATGTTCTCACACTGGGACTGATGTGTACTTTCCAGATTAAGAAGACCTCTGCCTCCTTGGTTTCTCGGTAAATATAGCCTCTCAAGGGCAGCTTTAGGGTGGTGGATCCTGTGTGACGTGAGGGTCGTTCTTATTTTCCTGTCCAGACTCTGCAGTTCCGTGGTGGTCCATCTCAATACACTAAAAATATATGTTAGTACTGGAGGTGCCCATGTGTTAATGGCTTGAAACTCATTTTTGGCATAAAGGTGAGTATTTAAGATTTTATTTACTCTCTGAAAGAATTTTTGTTTAATTTTGTTCTTATTTAGGCTTTCGTCAATGTTTAAAACCTGCTCAATGCCTAAGTACTTATAGGCGTCTTCATCAAGAGAGTTTAATGTGGTTCCGTTAGCAAGGGTCATACTGTCACCTTCACGAGTTCTTCCTGTCGTCACATGCAGCAAAGCACATTTCTCTATTCCCAGTTCCATATGTATGTCTCTGCTAAATGTACTAACTGTTTCCAGCAGGCTGCTAAGTTGGTTTGGTCCTCTAGAGTAGAGTTTGAGATCATCCATATAAAACTGGTGTGTGATGGCATTGTGTTTATCAATTAAATATCCGTGTGGTGTTCTGTTCAGCATACTACTAAGGGGGTTCAGGGCAAGGCAAAACCACAAAGGGCTAAGACTATCTCCCTGGTAGATACCTCTTTTAATATCTATGTGGTCAGTCTGATAGCTAACACTTTTATTGTTATTATTATTATTATTATTATCATTATTATTATTATTATTATTATTATTATTATTATTATTATTATTATTATTATTATTTTGTTAGTAGTGCCATTGAAAGAGAATATTTTATTATTCATTGCCTTTACTTTTAAATTATCAATAAAATTATGCTGTAAAAATCAAAAAGACTACACTTACATCTGGCAACTTTTTAGCTGTTTTGTTAGCGTCAGTGCTATCTCGCTTGCATTCAGGAATTAATGTTTTGTTCTTCCCCTTCGTCATAGAAACTATACTGATCGACATATTCACTCTAGTTGTGTAATTGATGTACGTGGTGAAGAACACCATGCATGCTATCCAAAACCGGATAGGTATCTTGAATTCTGAAAACGAATATCGGGCATAATGTATCTACATAACTGTTAAGGTGGAATTTCCACTATATTTTGACCCATTTTGATACTGAAGATGTACCCCGCATGTACACCCATATTAATAATAATCACAATAACATCAAGTTTACTAATGACCACTAACCGCATTCTTAAATCAATTTAAGTAGTTCATATTAATAATTAAATATTTATACACAAATAACTAACAGCATGCTAAATAAGACGTTATTTGACATCTCATTCTATACTTACATAGAGCTAATTTCACTGTCACTGCAATAAATCTAACCTACATTTACAAACATTTACAAAGTGACAAAACTGGCAAGCGCCTTGTGTCAAGACTGTTTTGTGTTAATAAGCATTAACTTTGCCGTTGATAATATGGAGATTTTGAACCCCTTAAATTTTACATTATCGTTATCATAGTCGTTATATTGAGCATGCGCAGTGCCAAAAATGATACTCTTCTTGGAATTGCGCATGCTCAGAATAACGCTAACGATAACGACGTGCTAAAATTTAAAGGGTTCAAAAACCCCCTAATGAATTCACTAAGTAACCGTGCCATAATTAAATTTTATATAATTGTTGAGATTACTGAATACGAAAAAATACGCATTAAATTGTTTTAAGATTTCAGAAAAACGTTCTTGATCTGTAAATTGGGAGGGAAAATAAAAACTGCTGCTATTTTTGTAAAAAATTGCGTTATGTTAAAAGCATACATGCCATCAGACAACTGTGCATAGCAGATAAACTCAGTAACTTTTAAATTAAATTATTCGCCCTGTATTCAGGGTCTCCCACGGCGACGAGACATTAGACATATTTCAGAGACTACTTCGATTTTGATTTTGAAAATTTGGGCAATAGTGTTTTCGGACATGCCCTTCTCACCTAAAATAATGGCGTCCACCTAACAACCTACCGAACCTAACCACCGGCTACCGGTTATACCGGAAGTTGATGTCATCTTCGTTACTTTAAATGGAATACCCTGTATATTACTGCAATTTTGAACTCTACCTGAAATTTTAAACACATTTCATGTAAGATGTCCAATACCTATCTTCAACAGTTTTTGAAATATTGACAGGTGAATACTGACATTTTGCAACTTTGACACCCTGTAAAATCTAAACGGTTTGAGATCAAGCAAAACGGTTTGTACATTCCTATCTTAACTTTTCATAAGCTAGGTATCGTTTGATACTAATATCAGATTTATCCAGAAATAAAAAAAAATCGATTAAATTTAATCTCTTGGTTATGTAGGACTTAACTTGTATGTAATATATATAGGGCATCGTACATGAAGTGTGTTTAAAATATCATGTAGAGTTCAAAATTGCAAAAATATACAGGGTGTTCCATTTAAAATAACGAAGATGACATAACTTCCGGTAGAATTGGAAGCGTTTGGTGGACCCCATTATTTTAGTTGAGGAGGGCATGCCCGAAAACACTATTGCCAAATTTTCAAAATTAAAATCGAAGTAGTCTCTGAAATATGTCTAATGTCTCGTCACCGTGGGACACCCTGTATCTTATTTTTCCCAAAGATCGAACCACAGGGTGGTTCAATCTTTGAGATAGTTTTTGACAATAATGAATTATGCATATATGTGAAACCAGAAGAGATTCTATTCAGAAATGCAGCCTGTATGTTTCAAAATATTTTTAACATGTGCCCCTTTTTTCACATTGTATCATTGCCATGAAAGAGTGTTTTCCAAAACTCTGCAATATGACTCATCTGCCAAATTTATAATGTCCCTAGTGATTTCTTATTTTAATTTAAATTATTATTTTAGATAATTACAAAAAGTAATTCTTGTTATTAGGAAAGTTTACAGAATATTACCTATAATTCTGTAAACTTTGTTAAGTATTAGTAAGATGTATATGAAAGGCTAGATTATATTTACTTATGTCTTAATTAATTTTCTTATCAATTAAAACATTACAAACTAAAACAAAAATGCACTAGCACTATTTGCATCTGAAATCAACTTACAACTTACAACTTATTTACCTAATATTTAGAGTAGATTGGCAGTTGATTCTTAAAATCAAAAACAAGTTAATCTGCCCTCGCGCCGGCGCATAGTAGGTGGTAAGTACTGGCGAGGGGAATCTGGCGATTGTTTTTCATTGTTGCACTTGAGCGGTTAAAAACGCCGGGTGGATGAGTAAGTTTTTTGAGTGCAAGTACCTAATTGTCAAAAATAATATGGTTTTAAATCAAATTTATAAATTAAATTGATCTCAGAATAATAAAACTGAAAAATGGAGTGTACAGTGCAAATTGTAAGAGTGTAAACAGTGTAGCTAAAACTATTATTTGTGTAGATATTATTTGGATAGTGCGTTATCAAAACTATGAGAAGAATTATTAATGTTACGAATTGAGAGAGAATTCTGGTGAGTAGAAAGCCTAGGTACATAATTAATTTTATATATAACAAAATTGTATATGAACTTAAAACTCAGTAAAGTAAATTTAATAATGTTCGCGTTTTAGTTGAAATTATCTGTTAAGATTCAACCAGCCCAACAAAGATTTTAATTTTTTATTTGTAGCTACCTAGAGATACGTTTCTAAAAGATTATAGGTAACTTTCAATAGTTTATGGGTGAGGAAATCCTGACTTACTGCGATTTTTTAGGATCACTTCTGCAGAAATTCATATTAGGGAACTTTCGAAGCTCATAAAAAATAAAGGGCATTTAACCAGAGAACACTACACCAACCAGTTCTCTGATTTAAGTATCTTTAAATATCTTGGTTACTATTATTATAGAGACAATAATTGTATGCCAGGTACCTATTAAAAAACTTTATGAAACTGGCAATTAAATACCTATCTAGTGAATGGACTCGCTTTCCAAAATTAACGATTAGAAGGTAGTACCTAGTAATATTTTATCAAAACACAATTTTTCCTAGCACCACCGAAATAGCTAAATGCGATGTCCAGAAGAATTAATTACCTATTACCTACAAAATACCTACCTATGCAAGCATATAATCTGTGTGTAAGAAAAATTGTCTAGGTTTTATTATTTTTTAAGTGTTACGATGTCTAAATTTGTCATTTGAAAATGACAACAAACACGGAGTGAGGAATTTTCAAGGGAAGTATTTATTTAGTTAACGACAATTGTTCAGCGCAAACCTCGACACAAAATATTTGAAGTAATTTAAATTAAAAAGAGAAACAATGTTTTACTTATTGTCATGTGCACAAAATAAATTTTTTTTGGCGTCAAAATTAATTTACTATGATGAGTATTTTTAATGCAAAATAATGAAGGTTTTTTTAACATCTGACTCTCTCTAAAACTACACTAAAACCGTAAATATTTTCTTACTTTTGGTACATTAATTCTTAGTGTTTGTTTTAAATACTATGTTCTTATAAAATATATTTCTAGAACTGTATACTAAACCAAACCTGCAATTTTGTCAATTTTCGATGTCTTAAGTGAAGTATTACTTATGTAGTTTCTGTGCTTAATTTAAATATGAAATACACTGAACATCACCAGAATTTGATGAAATCGAACTAGAATTCGTTGTTTTACAAAAAAAGTGTTAGCTTATTACAAATATGTTTCACTTACTTCCCTTGAAACACATGTTGGATATTTATATTCTAATAAACAGCTTCATCCCATATCACAATTTTGTAAAAATTATAACACTCCCGGACTATAAAATAATATACTTATTATTTATTCATTACTTTTCGCCAATTTACAAAACGTCAATTTTCAACAAAAATGTCAACATATCAGTCAGATTCGGGTACTTGATTTACCAACTCAAAATTCTTAACTATCTAGACACTTAACTACCTATAGGTAGTCACTGCTATAGGTAGCATAATAATAGTCTAATGACAATAACCTCTCTCCTCTTATAAAGATAATAACAACCTTAATACTGCCCGCACCTTCTACCTTCTAGCATGTATGTTAGGCAGGTGAATTAGCAGAATCTATACAAACTAGGCGACGTTTGTATAGAAGACGTACCAACCCTTGGATAGGGTGTAAAGATGAATATATCTTGTCTATGAAATGATAGACAAGTAAATAAAACCCCCAAATTTTCATTTTGAGGATTGCTCGTCTCCTGGCGTCGGCCATTGGCCTTAATCGTGGAAATTCGCCAACTTTAAATAACCGGATAACAAAAAACACATCATAGGATCTGGTCATTCAGGAACAAATTATTTGTCAGCATTTTTTAAATAAACAGAAACAGTTTTTAACATTCGAATTGTTCGTATATGCGGACCAAGTTAGGAGTTTTCGTTCAAGGCCAAAAGACAGCGGTGTCGCGATCAAGTAACGCAATACATATAGTTTTTTTTTGTAAGGGAGGACCACAGCCTTCTCTATGTGGGAGGACGCTCATGCTCGCCGGATACTTGTTCTTCCTTTCTCCGGCAGTGTGGGACTCTAGGACGAAGGACGAGTCCTAGCCTACCCACTAACTCCCTCGCTCACCCGTAAACACCTCGGAACTGCTATGCGCATGGCTTCAGGTTGGCGGGTGGTCTGTTAATTTACTGTCTCTCTTCGACTTTTTTTTGCTCTATAATGGCCCTAATGTAGCTATGCATTGCAGTCCATTTTCCTTTATCTGCAATCATTGTTTGCACCAGATTGTGAACACTGACTCCTGTTCCGATGGTCGCCTGTAATTGTTCTAGTTCTTGGCCCCGTCTTTCACATCTGAAGAGGGTACGCTCGACTGTATCTTCAGACCCGCAATACGGACATTGATCGCTTTCTGCCATTCTCTTTAGGTATTCCCTGAAACACCCGTGTCCCGTTAGTACTTCCGTGAGAAAGTAATTTGTCCGCCTGTGCTGGCATTTTAACCAGTCACCCAAATTAGGGATGAGCAACTTGGTCCATTGAGCCACGTTCGCCGTTTCATCCCAGAGCAATACATATAGTGGGGCAGATAAAATCTATGCATCTTGTAGAGCATGTTTTGGGGCATATGTAGCCTGATCTACAACTTTTTTTAGTAAGGCAATTTTTTTTAAATGGCCTTAGAGTGCGTTATCTACACAATTCGAAAACATGTGTTTCTGAGTATATACATCTCCGCCCAGAAATTTTAACCGCTTATGCACAAAACCTAAGCGCTTCGAATGGTATAAACATTTTTTTAGTAGTACACCCATATATTACCAAAAAAATGACGTAAAGTTAAAACTTTTAAAATTATGCATGACAAACTTCGATATGCGGTTAACTATGTGAACTTTCAAAATTTGTGTATATAGGTATGCAACGAATGAAATGTAGCCTAGATATTAAAAAAAAATTTAAAAAAGTTTAGGCTGATATCTGTAACCGTTTTCGAATTATCGAATTTTTTAAAAACCCCCGCGTTTATCAGGCGTAAAGTATTTGCGTAAAGTATTACGGCGCGCTCAGGCTTCAGTGCAAACACTAGTGCCTTTATCGATGTCTACCCCTGAAAGAAGCTAGTTAGACTGGCAATTTTACTCACTAATATAGATACCCCAGCCAGCGTTCGAGCAGCGAGCGGCCCGAAGAGTAGTGGGGAGTGTTCAGTTATAATACCGTACTCGCTTAATGGAGTAGCGTCTCATTTGATCGGATGATCGACGCATTTATAATTATGTTTCATATATGGTGTTATCATGTCCAATGTCTTAGGGTTGGAAGGATTGCGAAATCTGTGATTTTTTTATTAACATTAAAATGCTCTTTTGTTACCAAACCCACATCCAAAAAATCAATAACAATGAATAATTCTAACGCAGTGTTTATTTTAGTGAACACTGTGTGTGACGATTTAGTGGACAATAATAATTATCATTTACTTTGCGAGTCAATATCCTATTATCCAGTACTCCAGTGCTCCTTGCATATCAAGGACCTATAATTAAGTAGTAGTTAAGTATGTAATAATTGAGTAGCGGTTTATTTGATAGCACGATCTGCACGCTTTTTATGTTTCATATTATGGTGTTATTATTTCCAATGTCTCCGATGGTTGGAAGAATTGCGAAATCTAAGAATTCCTGTATCCTATGAGTTCCTGCATCTGATGTGCATAATATAATATTTGGTGTATAGTCCTTGTTTGGAATTATGACCATTAAAACTGTCATAATATTATGACAAACTTTTTATACTCCCACAATAAAAGTGCAAAACTGGTGGAATAAACTCTAGGAATATTAAAACTGGTGAAAGTATGTGTATTATAGAAAGCTTATAGTAATTTATTTTTACATTTATTTAAAAAAAATATAACTAATATAATAGCGGATTCCAGATATTCATATCAGGTAGTGTTGAAGAAATAAGGTACCTTATATATGGTCAAAACAAAAATCCAGGCGATGCACGTCAACAGTTATAAAATTATTTACATCATGTCAAAGGTCAAAGGTGTACATGAGGTGTAAAAGTTTACATGATGTCAAAGGCGTTAAAAGTTCAAAAAGCTTATTTCGTTGTAATTATGTAGTCACAGTAAATCACACCACTGTAAGCTATACGAAAGTGTATCAAAATTTAAAAAATATATATATTTCTGGAAAATAACATTGTGGATCCTTTATGACCTGCCTCGCTTGGATTCTTGTTTCAAATTTTTTTACGTACAATATAATAACATGCATTTATATAATTTTTTATTTTTGTGTTAATTTTAATTTTATTATAAATAAGGGCTTAACTAGAAATTAGAAATGTTTATTAGAGCATGTTTATCATTCGATCTTGAACAGTTTGCTGTTATCTTCCTATCGAAATTTTCACAAATTAATTATAAAAAAACCAATAAGTGTAAAAATTATAACAGTTTTGTAATTTTCACCTTATATTGTCAACATAACAATTCAGAAAGTTTATTTATATTTATTTGTTACATTGTTGAATTATGGATTTTCATAAATACAACGCTATACAGGGCGCCCTATGTCTTGAGCCGTTGCATGGGTAACTTTTTTATTAGTAGAGATACAAAAACGCTTAAATGAGCAAATTAGTGCAGTTTCGTATTAGTAATTCTACGGTAAGGCGAAAAATTATATACGGGGGAAGGTTGAAAAGTTATTGACAAAAAGCGAAAAATCCAACTTTTCTATTATCCCTCGTAGCTCGTTCATTTGAAGAGTTAGAGAAAAATGCTTCACATGTTTTCTGCAGTATTTTTCATGTAAAATGACATGCACTTGCTACTTTTTATATATTTCTTAAAATGGTTGAGAATCACAGTAAAATATATTTTTTTTAAATGTAATGGATAGGTGGCTGTAACATTAACCGAAAGTCCCCTTTTTTCTCTTTCAGATGATATAACATAGTCCATATTTTATCCTTACAAAAGTAATAATAATCGTTGTTTTTAAAGAAAGTTTATTGTCACATCAAGAATGCTATGGATTATGGAACAAAAGAATGTTTTGAGAACAGAAATTATTAATTAATTAATTATATTGAAGTAAATGTTCGAAATGACCACCATCCTGTTGGATACATAGTAAGCAACGTTTCTGGATACTTCTTAAAACATTATTTATTGTATGTCCATGTATGCTTCTAATTGCATCTTGAATCCTGACTTTTAGATCCTCTATATCTAGAGGAGCTGTCACATAAACTTTATCTTTCAATAACCCCCAAAGAAAGAAATCTAAGGGGGTCAAATCAGGTGTTCGCGCTGGCCAGTCGATATCCATTCTATTTCCTATAACATTATCAAACTGTTCATGTAAATATTGTTTTACCTCGCGGGAATTATGCGCAGGTGCTCCATCGTGTTGGAAGTATTTAAGATTTCTAAAAATATGAAGTGGTAATTCATTTAAATATTCCTCTGTTAGAGTATTCCTTAGAAAATGAAGGTAATTATTCGCATTCAAATTATCTTCGTAAAAATATGGGCCAATAATTTTGCCACAAAAAATTCCACACCACACATTTATCCCAAATTGACGTTGATTTCTTCTTTCAGAAACAAGATGTGGATTTTCTCGGCACCACATTATGTTATTATGGCGGTTAAAAATACCATTGTTGGTAAATCTACTTTCATCACTGAATAAAATCTTTTTCCAGAAGTCTAGATCCTCTTCGCATTTTGAAATGTACCATCGACAAAATGTCATCCTTCTTTGATTATCAGCTGGATATAAAGTATATGGAATAATGATAAGGCTTTAAATTGTTACCTTTTAAAATAGCTCTTACAGTTTCCTTGGAAGTGTTGCAGTGATGTACAATTTCTGCAGTTGAAGAATCAGGTTTAAAATTTACATAAGCCAAAACATTTATTTCAGTGTCTTCATTGAAGTTTCTTTCATCCTTAGGCTTTGAAAAAGAACCGTATAATCGTATATTATTTTCCAGCTGTCTAAATATTCTATGATGGGGTTGTCTTCGTTCCATGTAAGTTTCAAAATAAAGATTCGCTGCAGCTTGTGCATCTCGATTTTGGTTATAATAACAAAATAGCATATCATTTTTCTCTTCGTTGGTGTACATATTTGCAACACTATTATTTTGTATGCAGTATTAATAATAAACAATAAACTACTTAACAAAAACTAAAAATGTCACTTATGATCTGTCAATAATTAAATGCCAACTAGACGTTTTTAAAAATATCAGGAATCTTATTTTTTGTTTTATTTCCATAGCATTCTTGATGTGACAATAAACTTTCTTTAAAAACAACGATTATTATTACTTTTGTAAGGATAAAATATGGACTATGTTATATCATCTGAAAGAGAAAAAAGGGGACTTTCGGTTAATGTCACAGCCACCTATCCATTACATTTAAAAAAAATATATTTTACTGTGATTCTCAACCATTTTAAGAGATATATAAAAAGTAGCAAGTGCATGTCATTTTACATGAAAAATACTGCAAAAAACATGTGAAGCATTTTTCTCTAACTCTTCAAATTAACGAGCTACGAGGGATAATAGAAAAGTTGGATTTTTCGTTTTTTGTCAATAACTTTTCAACCTTCCCCCGTATATAATTTTTCGCCTTACCGTAGAATTACTAATACGAAACTGCACTAATTTGCTCATTTAAGCGTTTTTGTATCTCTACTAATAAAAAAGTTACCCATGCAACGGGTCAAGAAATAGAGCGCCCTGTATATTAAACATAAATAAAATAGTACTCTATAAGAAATATGGTAAATTGCAACTCTAAACAAATATAATATTAGTATAGGTAAGTAGTATAATTTAATTTTGTCACTCTCAAATAAAAGGATTTTTAGCAATACCTACAAAAAATTTTTGCAGTCCTTCTTTATATTTAAAGTTTTGTAAGGAGTACTACTGAAGTTTATATGGCTTACAATTACACGGTTTAATTGTACTCCGTGTTGTGCTTTAAAATAAATCTTCGAGAAACTGTATCAAGCTCACATGAACTTTTCATAGTGGTGCAATACCTTGAGCTAACCCTGGATCTAAATACTTGAAATCCGCATCAGTATTATTATTATTATTCATACAATCACAGACGTAAACACAATATTGAATAAATCTCATTTTTCGATGGTTATTTTCCAGGTTCGTTCACAACCATTTCTTGTCCATTGGTCTGAGCATCTGGATCATCTTTCTTCTCATTCCATTTTTGTATCTTAACTTGTCCAAATATTATAAAGAATAGTCCACAGAGTATATAAGCACAACCACCTAATATGAAGTTCCATCCCCATTCCTTCACCCCATTCTAAAAATGACACAATTTAAATACACCTCAATAAAAGTACACATATGTGTAGACCAAGAGAAAACAAAATTACCTAAGAAATTACTGTTATGAAAAAAACTGTTTGACAAAATTTGGCAATCACAGAAGTGATACTATTTTATGCATTTTAAACGAGCCCTCTTAATAGAAATAAATATCTTAATTTGATTTTCGTCTTGATTTTGTCTTGCCTATGGCTTACCGCGGGAATAAATGAAATTGAAAATAGTTTGAAATTTACAAAAATGTATCGGGAATTTCTGGATAAATTCCTAGGGAAATTCCCGGAATTTTTCGTACTTGAGAATTTACCCATCGATCTTATATACACTAGATACGGCATAGGGTATTTAACAGCATTGAGATTGTTTTGTTAACGTAAAGTACGGACTTGGAACTCTGAGGTATGAGCAGAGAGTAAAGTACGAAGCAAAGAGCCAATCAAAAGTAAAGGACCTAGATACCCCCCTTGTACAAAACAAATTGGGCAAATGCCGTATCTAGTGTATATAAGATCGATGAATTTACCCATCGCCATAAATAAGTGAGAAGTGAGATTCATAAATACTAACGATTTTTTACCAATTTATAATCTCTTCATTTGGTCTATAGAATTTGGGATTTATGAACTTCTTACTATATTACTTAGGAAAATATTTTATTTCACAAATTAAGCAAGAGTTTGAATGTAGCTAATATTTATTTTACAAAAAACCTCGACTACCAAATTCCTCGAAGTCTAATAATTATTTTCTAGATAATTTCTTTTTGTTTTGGCCTACAAAATATATCCACGGTCTACTTGAAAAATATCCACTGCTTCCGATATTTCAGACATCTGATGTTCAGCTAATGTATATTTTTTCAGTATTAGAATCAGTTTGAACAATTTTCACTACTTGCCTATTTAACTGACCTCGTAATTCTGATAACAGGTAACAGTAGTGCACACTAATTTGGAACACCCTGTATATGCAGTGTTAATCATTATTTAGTTAGATACTTACATTGTTATTTGTCAATGCTCCAGTTATAGCAGGAACTATAAATCCAGTCATTCCACCGATGAAACTCATGATGCCGAAAATGGTACCGGCAAAATTAGGCGCAAGATCTTGGGGATTTGATAGATTCGTCAAAACTGCCGCCCCGTTTACAGATTGGCTGAAAATAAGCAATGCTACTACTGGTACCCAATCACATCCACAGAAATTTATGCCGATCAGAAGGATTCCTGGAATTATGTGGGCTAAAACAAAAAAATTGCCATTAACTGAAGAAGACCTGATAATCCAGTCAAAACGGAACTTAACGATAATATTTCAGTAAATAAGATATAATATAATCTACATAATTCATAAATAAGAGTGTAATAAAATAATTTGATATTCAGGACGGATTTTAAGAGACTTGTATGGGACAGGAGACGGCTTATTACTATTTCGCGGAACGCGTTTACGCCTGAGGAAGACTTATGTTGGTAAGGATTTAGTGGTGGAATGAGAGGAACCTAGACCACCTCATTAGTTAGGGGGACAGTTCAAAGATCAACTGATTTTAATCTGTCACATTAACAGCAAGATGACATTCTTCCCATCCTAGGCCATCGCCAGGATGGTTGCCAACCCATCCTTGCGAACAAGCGTTTCTCTATGTGTAGACAATTTAATTGAAAATTGTCTGGTGGAATGTGGATTCGAACCCAGATTCTCTGGGTTGAGCGATCAACTCTCTAGATCCTGAGCAACCAGCACGCTATATCTTATATTATATGATAATGTAAAGAAAAATTTTGATAATCTAGCTACAAATGATATTGTAAAAATTAGAAGTAACGCTAGATTATCACTAACAGATGTTTCTTAGTTACTAATTAAAATAAAATAAAAAAACTTTAATATATTTTATTTAAAATATGTTTTTCTACTTCTGGTAAAAACTGCATTATTTATATTTTTTGCCAAAGTTTTGTTTCTCTTACGTTTTTAACTAAATTGGTATTAGTCAACAAGTCAACTGCCGATGTTAAGAATACCGAAATATCACTAAACAGGATACTTGCGTATCCATATTTAACATATCTTGGAGTATAATATCAGAGGATTGTCAATGAGTAACTGCAATGAGTTGTTATGAAATTGTAACAAATAATGTCAACTTACAAAATAAAACGAAAAATTTTCTTATAAACTTGTTGGACACCCATTGTTTCTCCTTCAAGAAATCGCCTATAGCTCCAAAACCCATTCCCAAGAACATCCTCAGTAGATGCGGCATAGCAGCTAGTCCACCGGCGTCCCTCAAGTTGAATCCTATCACTTGACTCAAGAATTTAGGGGCCCCAGTGATCTGGAGATACAGTCCCCAAAGATTGCCGAAATGTAAGACTTGCACCGCCCAAAAGGACAGAGACGTAAATATTGACTTGTACGGTGGAACAGACTGAAAACATTAAAAACAGTTATTTACTATAGAGGTGCCCTAAAGACATTTATTACGATACTAAGACCCAGTCTTTCCACGTCTCATTAAGTTCCAAGTAACTGTTTGGCAGATTAGACTGTGAAAACTGAAATACTTAAACGTCACATTCTAATCTGCCAAATAGTTATCTGGAACTTAATGGGAGGTGAAAAGACTGGGCCTAAATGTAAAAGATGACAAACGAGATTGCAAGTGAAGTTTAGAAAATACATCGAGTATTGTACAACATTGTATCTATTTTCAACAAATTGCTAAAAAATAAGTCTTATTTTTTTATAATTGTGACACGAAGCTGTCAGTATTTGAATACCTTCCTGTGTCATTCACTCGCCTACCTGAATGTAAGTTGGCATCAATGATTGCTATGGGTTTGTGTAGCTTATTTTATAAACTAAAATTGAGTTTTTGAAGTTTTTAACATTTTTAGAATGAGTTTTTCCGAAGAAAGTCACCATTTCATATTGAAGATGCAGGTAGTAGAGTAATATCAACGATTAATCTAATCAGATCTACAGCAAGGTATGAGCAAAAGCTCAAATGGTTTGGATCGACTTAAAAGTTCACACTGTGCCACAAGAATATAAGGAATTATGTGATAATGTTATTGAACTTTTCTCTTGAACAGCAGCATATTATAAGCCTCCCACATCGTTGATATATCTATTATTCAATGTTACTATTAGTAACCAGTCCAAAGAAGGATGATCTATCTAAGAATGTAGAAGAACATAAATCAGTTTACACTGTTAGTTATTTTTATAAAATGAAGATCAAATGAATGGATATGTATAGATGTATACAAGTTTTTTGGTTCATGCAAATGACGAATTACACTTACCGATGAAAGTGATCTTAATTATTCACACCTGTGGCGCTTTCCGAAGAGAAAATTTACTTACTGATATTAAAGCTTGATGATATATAGAACTAAAACTCTTTGTAATTCCATGAACAACAAAAATTGTAAGGCAATACCTAAATCCAACGTCCTCAGACTACAACGTATAGTCGAATCTATGTTTTTTATAAGAACGAAACATACATACACGTTCCAACTAGTGGAAATTAACACTTTGGAAAAAGTCCCAAACTGCATGAGCATATGTGATTATGGAGTCCTGAAGATACACCGACCATTATCTGGTAAGATCTTCAGAAATTCTTTTGGTTTATGAGGGTCATGAAATGAGGGAGATAAAAATCGACGGATTCTTAGAGTGCATGGAAAGTAAAATGAGTACGGCACGTTATACCGCGATACTGAATAATATTGAGTTTCAAATATTGTTGTAACAAAAACAAATACAATATTGACTGGATATTTATTTTAAGAAGATGCCGAAAACAACTACTCCACGGTCAATATGCCTCGACTGGCATTGCATTACATCGGCATCTCCATAGTCGGGGCATATTGCCCGTGGAGTAGATGCTTTAGGCATCTCCTTAAAATAAATAAGTAGGATTGTCTTCCTTAAAGACAATAGAGGTCACTGCTGTAATGGCTCGTCTGGTCGTTATCTGTCTGTCAATTTGGTAATAATTGTCAGACAGATGGCAGCAAAGACCCAAAGAGGGCACTACGGTGTGTTTCTCACCACTACTAACATTGACTGGATGTCGCTCTAAAAACGACAGACTCTTTAATTTTCAATTTTTTTTTTGTTTCCACACAATATATAAAGTAATTTCCGACAACTGACCTGAGAAAGTATATAAAACCTGTACTATAAACGGTCTTTAAATTAGCTATCACGGTACTAAGGATCGTTCCGAAATTTGTCATGAACAAATATTAAATTTCTTTACTTTAATCCTGTTTGTCCTTAGTCGTTAATTTTGGATACGTTTTGAATCATCTGTATAGTTCTAAGCTTTCTAATAATTCTATTAAATCTCTCCATACTTTACATTGATTGAAACTAGCTATAGTATTGAGTGGAAATATAACAGATAAATATTACTATTTAAAGGTCGGTACTGACTTGAGCAAATTTGCGGGCACGAACGCTGTACGCGCAAATTTATTCAGATGTGTACGGGGGGAGCATGCGTGCGCGTAACTTCTAACACGCACGAACACACTCCGTGGCTTGTCGGTCTCTGTGACAACATCAAAGAGATTTACGCGTATAATTTGCTCAGTCTGGACGAGGTTCGTAATAAAATAGGCTGTGCGCTGTACTAGTGAAATTTTAAACAAATATTGCATACTTGAATAGGAATCTCTGGTCGCTAAGAAACGTAGAGTTAAAGCTAATCGTTCTTTCACAGAAACACATTTTATAAATTTGGAATCCATCTTACCGACTTTCGGACCAATAGTGTTGACCAAAAACTCAAAATCCTCAGATGACATCCGGATGAAATTATTGAAATGGCCTGTTTTCTTCCAGCCTCATGTCAGCTAATAAATTTGTACCACCGTATAACTCCCTGCTTCGATATAACTGTGTAATCCACCATCGTTTCTTTCTTTTTTCATTCTTTTTATTAATTATATACTGTGCCTTACAATAAACGCTGTACTTGCAATTTATTTCTTTGTGATGACATCTTGACGGCACACACTAAACTGACGGAACGGATATTTGTGTGCAAACATTGAAACCCAAATTGTCCCAAAATAGACATCTACGCGAACTAAAATGTGTGCTCACAAATCGTGCGTGCCAAATGCTCAAATCAGTACGGACCTTAAGAAGCTTAAAAATCGCTTAACAAAAATACTTTGACGAAATGTCATGAATTTCATTTTAATATAATTTTATTCGTCCGAGTGTTTATAGGTCGCGGGACATTTTTGTCCAGGAAAATGTAATTTTCATGTTTTTCTTTCTTCCATTAGGTATATTTGGAAATTATGGAATCATTCGTTTTAATTTTTTAATCTCCTAGATTTTTTATTTCTTTTTAGTAAAATCCACTTGTTAACAACTTACCCCCATTATTATTGTTATTATTCTTACCTTTTTCTTGGTAACTGATCCGCCTTGCGATTCAGCTATGTAGTTTTTCTCCTCCTCGCTGATCCACCTGTGATCGGCTGGACTGTCCGCAGTTGTTACTGCGAATATGACAAGAAATACGGCAATCTGGATGCTGACAGCGTAGAAACCCCAATCCCATCCGAACTCTTGCGTGATGGAGCCAACGAAGGGCCACGTGATACACGTGCCCAAAGTGTTGCCCATGAGGGCGCCGACGAATTTGCCCTTTTCTGACGGTGGCGCCCATCGGGCGATCAGGCACTGCAGCGCCGGGTAGACCGGACCCTATAGAAGCACACATTTACAAACATATTCAGGACGTATTTACGTATCAGGGATTTGCCGAAATGATATATTTGATTTATATAGTGCCGATTGAAACTTATTAATAACTATACAGGGTGGCCCACGAATAACGAAACAAGCGAATTTTCGGATACTTAGCAACTTTTTCTTGCAAATCGCTCGGACACGTCAATTAAGTTTTCGAGGGGGAAATATTTTGCGCATATTTACAATGTCGTAGTTTTACCCCCTAAGCGAGGGTGAGGTTCACCCTTAAAATTTTAAATGGGAAGGGGGGTCGAGACAAACCTCATTTTAAAGCTTGAAAAAAGACCTTTACAATGCTGCATACTTTTTTGAATTTGAGTCACTAGTTCTTGAGAAATTAAATTTTTTATTTTTAATTTTCTTTTCATTTTTTCAGATAATTGGAAACATTTTGAATTTCTTTTCTTTAGATTGTAATATTGTTTAGTAAGTGTTATTTTTAAAAATAAGAATAATCCTGGTCAGTAAAAAATAAATTAATTGCAATTCTTATACTACATAGGCCCTACGAACAACTAGAAACGAAAATTTACTTATTAATATTTTTAGGACGAGTATTAATTTGACAAATGCTGAAAATGACCACCTCTTGCTTCCATACAGTGATAAAGGTTTTACTCGAAGTATTTCCGAGCATTACTTGGCATTTCTGGTATGATTTGATGTCAGCCTTTTTTGTCAGTACAGACAATTATTGTTATTTTACTATATTAAACGGAAATTTATACATCGGGTTTCTTGACGATCCAGATCATTACTACATTAATACTTAAAAGGAATAAAAGGAATACTTAGTTAACAATATTATAATCTAAAGAAAAAGAAATTCAAAATGTTTCCAATTATTTTAAAAAATGAAAAAAAAATTAAAAATTAAAAAATATATTTCTCAAGAACTAGTGACTCAAATTCAAAAAAGTATGCAGCATTGTAAAGGTATTTTTTCAAGGTTTAAAATGAGGTTTGTCTCGACCCACCTTCTCATTTAAAATTTTAAGGGTGAACCTCACCCTCGCTTCGGGGGTAAAACTACGACATTGAAAATATGCGCAAAATATTTCCCCCTCGAAAACTTAATTGACGTGTCCGAGCGATTTGCAAAAAAAAGTTGGTAAGTATCCGAAAATTCGCTTGTTTCGTTATTCGTGGGCCACCCTGTATGTAGAGTATATCATAACTTACTCAAATAAGCAGGCCCTTAAATGTTACCTATACTTTTGAAAAATTTTAATTTGTACATTTTTTATAACACAATATTAACAAATATAATATTATTTATTTACAAAGGCTACAACTGACCTTCATCCCATAAA
The DNA here is from genome assembly GCA_963924545.1 of Pogonocherus hispidulus. Classification (NCBI taxonomy): domain Eukaryota; kingdom Metazoa; phylum Arthropoda; class Insecta; order Coleoptera; family Cerambycidae; genus Pogonocherus; species Pogonocherus hispidulus. The sequence continues at coordinate 39,677,376 of OZ004698.1, read as the reverse complement.
GATCAGTAACTAGACCTCTGTACTGTGTTCTTTCTAACACATTTACACTCATACATTACTCATACTTTACACACTGTACATTGTTTTCCAGAGTCATTTTATTTTACCGATCACGATGAAACATGCATGGCGGGAGACATTTTTTTAATATAGATACTAGTATACTATACTAATTTCAACGGAACTCAATTTGATTTTTGATGTTCACATTAATGTCTTCTACATTTCACATTTTTATAGTCATTCTGCGTATGATACTTGTAAATCCATACTGCGAATGCAAGAAAAAACAAGTGCAGAAAAATACTGGAAGTCTTCTATTGTGATATCGTAGAATAGCCAAATTATTACTTTATGGTGATATGTATCCTACGAAATTCCATTTGAAGTGTTTCTTTTATGTTTTTGAATAACTAAGAAACAAATGCAAATTATGTAAGAAAAAAGTGTGAACGTATTGCTATTGTTTACATTCAGCGGCTATTTTTGGTAGATCAGGTCATTCTAAACTACCAAAAATGTCGTCGTCGTCATACTCTAAAGGATGTCTCAATTTTTGACAGTTTGAAAAAGCATCACTAGGAGACCAAGAGTTTCCAGAATTATTTTAAAACCCAAATTGTAGGTGCTAAACGTTCATTGTGACGCCGTGGTTACTTTATACAAACGCGACATACAGTGGCGGCTCGTCAGGGGAGGCAGAGGAGGCAGTGCCTCCCTCCCAGAATTTCAATTTTTAAATACATAATATTTACTAACAACTAATAAATATATTAACAATATCCACTAAATAATAAATAATAATGTAAAATTTGTGTTCCCATACTATTATTTGAAATTATTTCCAATCACAAACGACCCAAAGCCATCTATGGTCATTCTTGGACGCCTCAGTAAAAATTACCACTGTCTGCTAACTATTTGGTTTGTAGCGCGGGTAGTGCTGGTAAGCCGACGAGTCACAACAGCCGTCTTTCGTCTTTAAAACGGCTGCGGCCGAGTGTGGCCGACCGGAGGCATAAGTATGAGATGCCTCCTTTGAACCGATGTTTTCGGATAAATGAATTATATGCGCATGCGTGTGAGATCTGAACACGTGCTTTTTGAATAAAGCTAGAGGCAAGACCGCCCACTACTTCCATCCTTTCCCTCTTAGAAATTTGCAGAAAAATAAGCATGTACGGATGAAGATTGAAGACGTTTGCATACTATGTATAATTTTTTGATAATCAAATAGGTATTAAATATTACTTATTATTTACTATTACCTATTTTAATATTATTTAAATAATTTTTGTCGAGATTTCTGGCAATCGCATCAAAAAAGGGATATTTGTCTAACGAAACCTATTTCTTTAAGCAAATATTTTTCCTCTGGGAATTTCTAATTTCTAATTTTAGGGCGTTTGACCTTGAAAAATGAAAAATTTTCGCCTGCGGCGCTTTTTTTCACACACCCCTCATACCCGCCCAAATCTCACCAGCCACCACTCATTTATCTATCCCTCCCCTAAAGAAAAATTCACGAGCCGCCACTGGCGACATATGTTCATATATATGTAGGATAAATCCTTGTTTTTTTTATACTTACTGCACACATTCCTATTATAAACCTGCAAAACACCAAACATCCCCAATGGAAGTCGGCCGCGAAAACGGTCACCACATTCATCACCAAAGAGATGACTTCTGCCCAGAAGATGGTGTGGAAAGGGCCCATCCATTCTGCTATGAATCCACCGGGTAGCGACGTGATGACGTACCCCCAGAAATAGCAACCCAGTATGATACCCTGAATGTGTTCGTTCCATTCGTATCGGGGTCCGTACTAAAAATATTAATCAAAAATAAAATTGGGTATCGAAAGGATGTGCATATAGATGTGCAAAGAAAACGGTATAAGGAGTAGTATATTTATATCACCCTGAAATAAGTAATTTATTAAGTCAGTTGCACTGGTCTACTCTACAGACTTGTTCGCACCCAGAATCTTTTATGCTTTTTTCTTGTTATTATTATTTGTAATTACCACGAAAGCTGCTGAATAAGGACTTGTTTACTATCAAAGATTTTGGCCACGATTGACCATACTACAGTTGATGATGTACTGGGCTTTCCGTTTTTGAGTGTCGACGCGTCACTGAATTCGACAAAACCGAGTAGAAACTCGCTCAAGTTTGCAGATCGCAGTAGAAACTAATGAAGATGCAGCTTTAATCTAGATATGCACAATAAGACACTCATCAGCTTAAAGTCACCATAGTTCGGGTCACTCGGTGTTATCAATAAAAACGTAGCACTTGCTACTACTACAAGTATTAGTATATTCTACGTAGTATCTTCAAATCGAAGTAGATACTACATTTCGAAGTACTTCCTTCTAATTTTCAGGAAATGTTAAAAATAAATATCATTCTCCTAAACATTATAGTAGCACGTACTACGACTTAAAGTATTTACTTTTTACTGGTAGATACTTCGATTTTAACAACAACTAAAGTATTTGCTCCGTCATTAGCGAAGTTTTGATATCATAGCAGCTTCACCAATGCGTACTGCAAAGTGATTATTTTAAAAACGGCACATATACGTAGAAATAAAATTAATACTGCAAGAAGACAGTACGACGATGATACCCTATACCATCAAATATTTAGGTAAATAATTAAGTATCGTCAATTTAGAATGTTTTATGTTTATATTTTTCATCTATAGTAGGGTCCACGGAGGCTCAAATTGTGATTTTCGTTTGCACTTTCAGATTAAAAGCTAAAACAAATTTTAGATGATTCCCCACCCTTAGAACTATCAAAATCCCGAAGGCGTCAAAAAAAGTCCTGTAGCGGGTGGCTGTAGGGGGTGAAATGTGAAAATTACCCTAAAAATGATTTTTGGATATTTGGAACTAGAAAAACAGCTGACTAGTTACACATAAGTACCATTTACCTCAGAACACTGGAAATATAAAAAAAAATTATTGATTATTCCATAAAGCACGGTGTTAAATGGGAGAGCTTAAGACTTAAAGCGCTCTGGTGAAAAGTGTCTAAATATTTTAGTCGTGCTCTACATCTAACCTACTGTAACATTTTTATGTGTGATCCAATTAAAAAATACCCTTTAATAACATTGTAGAGCAGAGTTTTTTTTATATTTCCAGTGTTCTGAGGTAAATGGTACTTATGTGTAACTATTCAGCTGTTTTTCTAGTTCCAAATATCCAAAAATCATTTTTAGGGTAATTTTCACATTTCACCTCCTACAGCCACCCCGTACAGGACTTTTTTGACGCCTTCGGGATTGTGATAGTTCTAAGGGTGGGGAATCATCTAAAATTGGTTTTAGCTTTTAATCTGAAAGTGCAAACGAAAATCATTTCTAGAAGACTGATAGGCTTGTGGACTCCACTACTAGGTTTAGTAGGGAAAACGTTAATTTCTCGTTACTCGTTACTCTTCTATCACACTTCCTTCATCCGAAGACATCTGAAAGGACTGTTGGTGTTGTAAATACATACAAAACTGAAACCGTTTCCCAAAAACTTTTAAACATGTGTTACATCGTTAGCAAGGGCCCGGCGCGCGGCGTATGTGTGACGGAAGTAAGTACTACACATTTCAAAGAATGTACTACACTTGTTAAGTAGATACTTCATAATATCAAGTATATACTTTGTGGTGAAGCATGTTCTATATCAAGTCAAGTATATACTACCGGAAATTAGTAAATCCTTCGTTTTAAAGTAAATACTACGAAGAATATACTAACTTGTAGTAGTAGCAAGTATTTCGTTTTTATTCATACCACAAACTCTCTCTTTCGTGCATGCCTCGCTTAAGTCCTCGCATAAGGCTTTTACCGTATTGGTTTATTTTGTATATTAGGTATTTATTATTTTAGTTTTCTCGACTTTTTATGAATATGTTCCTACATCAATATCAAATTATCAATAAGAGAATAACCAAAAAAACTTTACATTATATTGGAAAATATATACTTACATCTGCCAATATTTTAGGTCCTGTGCTAGAGTTGGTTTCATCTCGTTTGCATTCGGGAATAACTAAAGTTTTGTTCTTCCCCTTCGTCATAGAAACAATACTGATAGACATATTCACTCTAGTCGTGTAATTAATGTATGTGGTCAGGAACACCATGACTGCTATCCAAAACCGGATAGGTATCTTGAATTCTGAAAACGAAAGAAATGTGTTAATGTTATCTACGTAACTGTAAAACTGCAATTTCCACTGCTAATCCAGTAATATAACAGTAAAATTGTAATATATCTGACAAAATTCATAAAGCTTCAAAAATTGGTAGAAACAATGAGGATAGCATAATTATTATAAAAACCGAAACGTTCCCACCTCTAAGTCGTGTGCTTCATCCCCTAGGACGTCGTTTCAACCCAAGATCCCTAAACAAGTAGGTTACCTCAGTTCTATATTTGTAGGAGAGGGTGTTGCGGTGTACACCGGGATGAGCGACGTCATCTGGCGACCTTGCCTCTCACTCTTTTTATGTACATCATTGTCTCTCTCATAATGTTCTAATGTGTTTAAATTTGACAAGAACTGAATAATCTGTCAATCCTGATCCTGTTTTGTGAACCAAGTGTAGAATTACAATAGATTAATAAATAAGCACTTATGTAAGTAAACCAGCAATAATTTCTGTCAAATTACGTTGTCCTTCACTTAAAAAGTATTCCGCCCCAAATGCTTGGGCTATCTCATTATTTAAAGTGACCGAGGCTGTATTGTTTTATGTAGGATGAAAATATAAAATAATTTTATCTTTCAGCAAGATGTCAGGGTGCCGATGTGCTGTTGCTACATGCCATAATAGACTGGAAATTACCAAAGCTCTGAACAAAGATGTGTTATATCACAGGTTTCCGAAAAATCCAGTTGTGAATGCAATGAATCAAATATAATTTGAGTTACATAATAAAAATAAAATATCTGCAATTATACCTAAAACTTAATTAAAAGTGAATAAGAAAATGTATTATTCTTAATTGATTATTGCAGTTTTTCGTTTCTATTATTTTCAAACCATTTAGAATCCGTATAAGACAAAATAACTATATATACATTTTCGGGTCATTTCATAAAGTTCTGAAATTTGTATGATATAAGTATTTTGCACTAGTAACTAATTTATACTTAATAGTATTGATTTCTGAATTTGATAGATCATTCATATCATATCTACATCGTTAATATACACATATACCTACCATATCTAGGAGGTCCGCATAAAAATTTGTAGTTGTGTTATGTATTTTTTTATTGATTTTACGGTTTAATGTTTACCTGTAAAACGTTTTGTTATGTATACATGTATACAATACATGTATTTTAAATTGTTATAGTAAAATTATACTCTTAAGCATCATGAAATGCAATATTTACCAGTAATCATATCAAAATTTCGCTGCTTTCTGGACGCCAGATGACGTAACCTCAAATTAACCAATAGAATTTTTTCTCGAAACTGAGGTAACCTACTTGTTTAGGGATCTTGGTTTCAACCCCCATTTTAAGGTTTTCTAGATAGTGTCGGGAACGGTGCATTTTTTGATAAAAATACCTATATACAAAATTAGGCCTTATACAATTCTCCATAAAAAACACCACTCCACAGTCTACAGTGTAACAAATTTCAGTTTCTCCCGCTACCCCGTCTCAGACGACTCAAGGTCACTGCGATAGTGCATTATTTTAGGCTGCCTGCACACTAATAAAGCGAAAATGGAGTTAGACAAAACGCTTTGCTTTATGTCAAGACTTTCGCTTACACTTAAAATGTAGAAACGTTCTAAAAAATGTTCTTTTTTCTTTAAAACAAAAACATTTTCTTCTATACTGATGCAAATTGATGATACAACATTGTTGTCAAATCTATTAACAAAACGTTTCCTACAACTGCGTTTTTCTGTCATTCGTTTGGTAATTTGGTGTCATGGATTCGGATGAGGAAAAATTGTTGGTGTGTCTCTTTGGATATATTTACAAGTGTATAGTGAAACTGACAAGAAATTATTAGGTGTATATACATATAAATAGTATAAAAAAAAAATAAAGAAAAAATATATCCTACAAACATCCGATACTAGTGATACTACCACAGTTTACAGATTTAAGCGGGATCTATATAAACTTTGATACTACTATACGTGCGTCGACCTGTTTTTGAATAACACAGGTGTTGGTGCTTCTAACAAAGAGATTCTTCGCAAAACGTTTTGTGGGTTGAAACCATAGACTTAATAAGAGGAGACCTCACGGTTCATTCATAAATAACCTTTTGTTTTGTATCAATTATTGGCAATGTGTATGACAAAGAATACCTAGAGAAAGAACGGCAAAATTCCGACTCCGTGCAACGTTGCAAAAGTTTTGGGAGAACTTGCTTCCGACGCCAAAGGCGTACTGTTTCTGGAAGGGTTGGGTATGATAATAAAACATCAAAAAAGGAATTTTAAGAAAATCAGTACTATACATTGCAACAGCAAAAGCTTGTGAGATTAGAAATTAAATTAGTATTGGAGTTTTAATGTAGGGAATATGAATTGAAACTTGAACACATAAAATTCTGAATTAAGTAAAGGTGGTATACCTACTACATTACAAAAACTTATATTAGAATATATATATATTAAAATATATATATACAGTAGTGTAAAAAAGTATTTTTCAGTTTTTCAAATATACTCAAACTCTGTATACAGGGTTCAATTACATTGAAAAGTGAAATATAATTTAAAATAAGAAAGATGTACAAGGTGTTAGTTTTTAATTCAACTTTTTGTTTCAAGTTATTTGACTTACTGTTTTCAAAATAAATCTTTAAAAGCCTGATAATGGTGATTTTCTCTTAGATTAGTATAAAGGATACCTTTAAAAATTACCTTGGTTACGCAACTGATTTTAATTTTTGTGTGCAAACGTTGCATGTTGGCTTCACACTTACCAAACATTATAGGTTTTTTTAATTTGTTATGCAGCAAAGTGCTGAATGATGATGATGCCTTAGCTTCTTGCTTGGATTCTTGTTTTCACCATATTTAAGTGTGTGTGTAGGTAACTCCTAAAACTAACACATCAGCCATATTTTAAAAAATAACAAAACCAATTCCATAATATAATATAGTATATATATATATATATATATATACTATATTCCGTAAAATGATAAGGAAGCCAGCCAGCACGCCCCTGAAAATCCGTAAATATGGCGTGACAAATATAGCGACCGAATAACCAAACAAAACTTGGCAAAATTTACCTGTGGAAAGACAGTTTTGAATATAAAGAATTCATTTTTCCATACAGTTGACACTGATGCACCATTTTCTGAAGAATAGTAATAAAATCCTTACGAAAAACACTGAAAAATTCACAAAAGCAAAATTCCGACTGCCAGCAACACCGCACAAAAGAAATACTATAAAATACTACGATTCACGTAGTTGTTACCGGCATCAATGAACATGCGGATTGGAGTAGGGAGCAATGATGCCTGTTCATTCCATTTTTGCGTTATGAAGTTAGTTTTTATCGCAACGTTTTTAACAAAATATGATTTATCTACTTAACTAGGAAACGGAAAAATATTTTTATGTAATATTTTAACCTTAACCCATAATCATGGTAGTTTAAATGTGAAAATATAAATTACACAATTGACAGTTTGGCAACAGTTTTTCGTACAATCATAAAGTAGACCTTGCAGTTGACCAGATAAAGAGTAAGCAAGGGGTTCTCTGATTGCTTTAAAATGTAAACAATTACATCTCCCTTGTCTTATAAATCTATGGTTGAAACGTTTTACGTAAATACACTTGTAGAACAAAAACGTCTTTATACAAAACATTTTGTTTAAAACGGCTGTACGACTACTTAACATGGTTTTTCGCTTTGAAGTACCAATGTGTGTTCATTGATATAAAAAGGGTAGAGAAAACGGCTCCTAACTAAATTATTCAAAAACGTTTTGAATAAATCCGTTTTCGCTTTATCAGTGTGCAGGCAGCTTTAGAGTTTGCTATAAATACTGTTATTGTATTTAATAGTGATTGAAAATCCACCCGAAGCGTTGTTGGCTGAGTGTATTTTCTCGTGTATTATTAAACAATGTACAATATTCTCGCTTCTTTAAAAATTTCGTTATTTTATAGGGTTGAGAGGGTGGAAGCGGTACATTTATTATAATTTTAAGTGGAATGTAGTAGCTACTGGTTCAGTGTTAAGCATTGAACTTTGTAGATTATAGTAAAGATTACAATTTATTGTATTACCCGGAACCAACCCTTATGTGTGCGTCTTATTTCCCACAGTTAGGTACTATTAATTTTAGTACCGTTTTGTTTATTATCTTAACAAAAAACACAATGTGACAATCGGTTCTATTTTGATTCAATATAACAATATAGCTCGACATTTAACTAGTATTATTTGTCTGTGATGTGCACAAATTCATAAATTTCATCTGCAAATGCTTTAATAACTTAAGACAAATAAGGCAGTAAACAAAACACCAATTTTCAAATATACTAGTTATCATGTAAACTCATAACAACATAGTTTACATACCTTTAGAGACTTACATAAAGAACAATACTTTTAACAATATGCGAACAATTATACAATATATTAGCACATATCGTAAATAATACATAAACGTTATCATGTTTCTAACATCATTATTTAGCTGTATATATTATGTATATTGTGTAGTGCGAATAACTAGGTCTCTTATTTTCTTCAAAATGTATAACCTCACATACATAAAGTTTGAAACAAGCAATATTTGCTTTAAAAATCTATGTACCTACGTATTAAGGCAAAGTATGACCTTTCTCAATATTTACAAAATGGCGGTATTTTAAAATGTTTAAGTTATGATAAAATTATACTCCCTCAAGAGACACATATAATCTCTTTATTTATCAACCAATATTTCAATCCCTTATCCCTTGAAATACGAAAGTAGTATAGCTGGCGGGGTTCTGTGACACTTCGATGGCATGTCCATCCGAAGGTGACCAAAGATTGAGGGGGTTCTCTCAAGGTCGCCGAAGAGTTCTTGGAATTTATCTGAAGAAGTGATCGACAATGACCAGAATGTATCGTTCAAATTTCTGCCCCGCGCCAGATATAGACGTCGCTGTACGAGATATCTAGATGAAGAGATAAGCGATATGCAGAGAGAGTGATGTGTGTCACCTGTATGGGCTAAAAAGATGTCTTTTAGTCGAGGTTGCTGACATTTTTTTTACCTTACCTTTCCTTTTTTACCTGTTAGTTTAGCCTGGGCTAAAGGTGTCCTCTTGTACATTCACATGATTGTATCTGGTATACTAATCTATAATAATAAACAATGAGGTATTTAGAACAAGTTGTTTACTTAATTTACTGTTGTACTATACAATATATTTAATTCTCATTCTTACAAAACATTCTTAAATAGCGATAAATCTTCTTTCTTATTTTTTCATCGAGAAATGCCTTGGAAGTACATTCACATGTATCTGGTCCACTTATTGGTATATCAGATGACCAGGGGCAGCTAACATAATGATTTCCATATATAGAATCTCTCATTTTAACATTAGCAAATTGTTCTATTTGGGTTTGATAATGAAGAAGCTCTAAATTACATCATTTATTTAATAAATCGAGAATAATAAAATAACAAGGTTAGAGATCAAACTATCTCAAACATAAACACGTACAAAAGGACACCTTTAGCCCAGGCTAAACTAACAGGTAAAAAAGGAAAGGTAAGGTAAAAAAAAATTCACCAACCTCGACTAAAACACATCTTTCTACCCCATACAGGTGACACACATCACTCTCTCTGCATATCGCTTATCTCTTCATCTAGATATCTCGTACAGCGACGTCTATATCTAGCGCGCGGCAGAAATTTGAACTATACCTTCTGGTGATTGTCGCTCACTTCTTCAGATCAATCCCAAGAACTCTTCAGCGACCTTGAGAGAACCCCCTCAATCTTTGGTCACCTTCGGATGGACATGCCATCGAAGTGTCACAGAACCCCGCCAACTATACTACTTACGAATCTATGTTTCAGTAAAAAAGCACAAAGCAGGGGCTTTTGACTAAATATAGAGGGTCGTATATACAAATTAGTAAAATTCCAAAAAAGTACTATACAGATTCCCAAATAAAAATTTGTTCAATTTGGAGACAAGGACGGGACAATGGTAAGTAAGTAAGTAAAGTCTGTATTAAACAGAGAAAAAGAACGGTACATGGGCGGCAGCCAAAATATTAATCATATCACTGTCTGAATACGATACAATATAGCCAGCGGCGGTGAGATGACAGAGGCGTATCATATACTAATATCTTCTATCTTTGTTTTCAAATTAAACAAACATTTATTTGGGGATCTGTATAATTTACGGAATTACAAGAAGTTCCGGTCAGGTGATGACTTGTTAAAACTGCAATTCAATTTTTCTTCGTTGCTTGGAGCAACAAGAATCCAAATTTCAGAATAACGTACAAAACATTTATAATAGTAGTACCTAATTCAAAGTAATGTTCTTTTGCCACCACGTAAATATTTTTGCACCATGAAGTTGCACGATGAAAATAGTATCTCTAATAGTATAGGAATAATATCTCTATCCCTCATTCCCATAGTAATAATGAGCTTAAAAGTCAGATCCTTGGATGAGGGAGGGAGCGGATTATTATTAGCTAGGAGGCCGCGATTGCGTCCAGGAACGACGTTATATCTATAAATGCTTAGAACTATCTTAAATATATCATTAAAATTGGTCTACAAAAAAAGGTTTTGTATTCAATACTAGTTATCTACTTTTTCAGTGTGAACTTTTTCTTTTTTGATTAGGCCAAACTATCCTTTAAAAAACCAAACCTGACTGCCTTTAACGTATTGGTTACTTTATATTTTAGTTATTATCAAAAGGATTGTAAGAATTGGGTTTTAAATCCATCATTATTTTTCTGTTCCAAACCAGATCAAATATGTGCAAGAATATTTTCATAGTGAATAGTGATAATTTGAATAAAATGAAAAATTTTTTGTAGTTCGTATACATTTTTCAAAAGTTAATAAAATTTTCACTCTGCTAAAAAACTAATCAGTGTGTATAATGAGTCTTGACAGTAGGAGTAACTCCTAAACTAATTAATATGGATCACTGAAATTTTGGTATTTGGCCATATTATATCACGTTATGTTGATTGTAAATACACCACATCCTGTTTTGTGCCAAATATATTTTGACGGAATCAAATATTTTTGCGATGCATTTTTTGGATATATAATATGTAATAGTATCCTATTGAAATAAATTTGTATTATTTTCCGTTTATTTACAAATACAAAAAACAAGGTGAGGGCTTTCTGATGGTCAACACTAAAATCTTTTAATTATTATATTTCAAAACTAACGACTCACAATAACTACGACTATGACTAACGAAACAATACTACATTTTTCATAAACGTAGTGTAATTTATCCCAGTTCTAGGTAGGTAGGTAGGATAGGTATCTATAGTAATAATATAAAAAAATTAAACGTTTTCCAACCAATAACAGTAACAAATCTATTAGGAATTGAAACTTACTTGAATTCGTAAAGATTACCCAATTTTATTCAAATTCAAATATACAATAAAATTAAATAAGTAACTAAAACATTTACTTTTTCTGCGGTGTCCACTAATCGTCATTTTCTTTACTTTTTAGCTCTCAACACAATTTCAACAAGAACCTGTACATATACCAACTATTCGATTTTTATGCATCACGATATCAATTTTATTATCAACTTCACCATAACAGTTAGTAAGCAAATATTTTTGTTCATAACACAACAGTGGCGCTCTTTCAAAGGATAGCTCACAAGAAATAATTAAATGAATTCATATTGTTGTCTCTGCGACATGAAAATATTCATCAATCTATATTTTTGCCTCGAAATTTTTTGTAATTGTGTAACATTATTGATTTTCGGCATAAAGAGAAGGATAGTACGTTCCATTTAACGCTATTGCACAGACTACGTTCAGTTAACGAAAAATTTATAGGTGGATCTACAGAAAATTTGGTAGACACAAATAAATTTATAGAAAATATATTACTGAATAGCTTTTCTTTGGTTTCGTGGAAACTGTTTTAGGCAATCAATTTGATGTGCCATTTAAATAAATTTTCAAATAATAATACAAATAGTAGGGGATGTGAAATTTGTGAATGTGAGTAGATTCATCCCCATCATATCTTGGAAACGTATTTTCATGTAACTAATTATATATAGGCGGGAATCAGGAAACCTCTACCACCTCTGTATGTGTATATACAGCTTATTTCAGTTGATTTACCAAGTTCCGTAAATTTATTCCTCTAATTAAGTTTAAGTATGTACCGCAATATTGAAAAAGGAGATTTTTTTACAAGAACATTATGGCGGTCCCAGATAGTACGTGCATTTGGCGAATGTGCGAACATTCGGACTTTGTACTACGCTTTCGGCCACCTTCCCACACGCTACAGTGTTTTTAAAATGCGTCCAGTTTGACAAATATTTCCCGTAGTGTAGAGCAGCACACATATACGACCTGGGCGCTAAACAAAAACACTATACTTCCCCTACCGTACCGAAGCGTATGGGAGCAGTGCCGAAGTCGCACGAAGTCGACTACGCCCCACTACGGGGTCCTTTACTTCGTGCCAGTTTAGCGACAACCGCCGGGAAAATGACGAAGGAGGAATCTTCGTCGAAGTTAACTTCTTACACGCTACGCGAATAATCTCGAATACCGAATATTCGCGAAATGCACGTAGTGCATTATTTCTTATGCCTTTAGCATAAGAAATAATGAATTGTTCTATATGAAAACAATTATAAATGTAAACATATCAGATGTAGGGTGGTTAACTTTATCAACGCATTATCTTATGGTACACTCTTTTAATATCTATTTTTTAAAGCAAGTAATAAAACTATTCATTCCTAAACCAACGTACTTACTTCCTATAATTTTGAACCAAAGCTTAATCAGATATGTAGTATGGAATATGTATTGTGGAGAAAAATAAATTGTATTAGTAAGTAACCCTAGAATCAACGCCTAACGGCTTATATATCTATAAAGCAAATAAACAAAAGTTATTAAACTGTCTCATTTATTAATTTCAAAATAATATCAATTTCAAGTGCTTTATTTTGATTACGGAAATAGAGACGTTTTCGAAAAGTCGACATAAAGTGTTGCGTTTTGCGGTCAATAATAATAATTTACTATTCTCTGGGTGTATGCAGAATTTGTAGTTAATTTAGGTTAAACTAGTTTAAAAAAACAAGCTCTGACTGTTGGCGCAAAAGTTTACTTTATTATATATTTGTATTTTCAGAAATGTGGCATAATATTTAAAGCCACACATAAATAAGTTACAGAAAATATTGAAAGTTATTGATTGCTAAATGTTGTTCCATTTTAAAGAAAAAAGTTAATGTTAAACAAAATGCCGAGACACACAAAATTAACTGAAATGATGCAAACAGGAGGTATTGTTAAAACCAATTTAACGATGAACGACACAAACTACTGTAGTAGAGTGTCAGAATGTTACTTTTTAAAATAATAATGCAAACAACTTAGTGAATTATAATTTGAAGTTCCAGGGCATTAGAAACGTAATTTTTCTAGGAACATAAGGAGTGTGTGATTCCTATGTGACTGTTACCGTCACCAATTAAAAGTACAAATTTATGCTTACATCATGAATGAAAAATAGTTAATTTAACTTGAAAATTTAGTTGATTTATAAAGGTGATTTTGTAAAATCTTAACCATTTTCCAAGGTTACACCTATGAAATTTAACTAATTCTATGATTCTGTACCTACGTTCGCATTTAGATTATAATAATTTTTATAGTAGTTCGGCTGAGACGATTAATATGCAATAATAAACAATGCATGGCTATGTACAGAAAGACAAACAGTAAACAGTGGCGTAGTAGCAATAATAGTAATTTACATATTAAAGTATATTTCTTATTTATTTAGACATGATCAAGAATTCGCCCCCCGTCTTACTGCTGAACTATCTGGAAGTGTTTGGAAGGAATGTTTAACATTCAATACAATAATGTCAAAGTTTGACAGGTGCCGTAAATGCGATTAAATGAAGATGAATGTTTTTCAATAGTCCAGTGGCTTTATCTACGTTAATATTTGTGTTGACCCCGCCAAACCATATTTTACTGTGATCGTGAGAAAGTCCTTTTTCTAAATTTGTAAAAATATACAGGTGTCCCATTTAAAAAATATCTTTATGTGTCCATCTCAAACTGAAGGTTTGTGAAATAATGAATTTATGCCACACTTTTACGACTCACTGTATTATAAAATTGCATCAAATGTACATAAGTGTAATTTATGAAGTATCTAATACCTAGCACCGAACAAGAAATTTAGTCCTTGTGAACGAACGAATTTTTACTTCTACATTAGACTTCCTCCATATGCAGCAACAGACAAGTGAGTATGGCGCACAATTACATTAGAATTAGGGTTTATATGTGTTAATTAATAATTTAAAAGTAAAGTTTCAAAGTACATACAACAAATAAATGAGTTGAGTGGCCAAGGCAGCCAGCACTTGATGAATGGCAATAATTATTAATGGTTATTATGATTCATGACGGACGACCATACATATACATTTCTCCTATAAACGTCAGCAGCTGCAAATAAAATTCAGTGCACAGTGCACATACATATAAAAACAATACAAACACATTAGCTTTAACCAAAGAGGTTTTAAATCTATGGCTTTAACCATGTTACCATATAAACTGTAGTATCAGGAAAACTTCTAAAGTTTGCCCCCAAAGAACCACTGTATAATATTATGTAGATTAGATTAGATTAGATTAGATTTATGTAGGAGTCGGCCCCCTGGCCTGGTCCACCGCGACCTAGAAGATCTATTGTGGCACTCCCATAATAATATTATGTAAGTAGTGGTGTAAAATTTTCGGAAAAATAAAACTTGTAGTAAAAATTTCCGCAAAATTTCCCAATGTGTATGAAAGATTCAGATTTAAAAAAAAAACAATTTCCCTGAATTAATTGTTTGATTTCCTTTCCATCAAAACCGAGGGGGAAACCGCAGGGGCATTGTGGTGTACAAAATCCGGGAATTGCTAGAAATTACAAGGCATTAGATAGACATTAGTAGGTATTACTAGGCATTTCACGGGAATTGCGCGGAATTGGGGGAATTACTAAGGTACTGGGGGCAATACTGGGACTTTTAAGGCAACAGTAGGCATTAAAAATGTGTAGTGCGCTTGCGTCGGTTTTGATGGCAGCCATGATCGAAGTGGCAGACATTTATGTAATTCATCGCGCAACACGTGTGTTACCGCCGAAGTCACCACCACTTTCCTCCGGCTAACAATGATAAAATAAAAATTAAATTTCTTAAAAATGAATTAAACCAATTTATTTGGCCAAGATGTAGCTTTTGTAGAAAATGATTTCGTCTTTTATGGCCCGATTGAACTTTTAGGTACAGGCTCATTTCAATTAAAACGGAATGACCTTATTAATATCGAAAAACAATATAAGCAACTTAAAAAAAGTATAAAATCATGAAAACTCTTCCTAGTTCAATGTTTGCGTCAGAATATGAAGTGGTGGTGGCACATAATTCACTGTACAGAAAATGTATATTTCCACAGTTTTTTTCGACGTTTTCTGGTATAAATATTAGGTACCTAACTTACGAGGGTACTTATAAAAATACTTCTAATGTTTCGGTCAATTTGTTTTAGTTATGTAAATTTAAATAAGTAAAATATCTAATATTTGTATGGATAGTTTGTTGAGTTTTTTTTATTGGAAAACGTTTACGATTTGTTATTTTTACAAATAAATATTTTGATGACCTAGGTCTATTTGTTTCATTTCACTGCGTTCAAAATTTACTATTTTTTTAAATATTTTATGCATGCAACAATATAGGTATAGTATTAATAAGATACAGCCCTTAAATCTCCATCCACATGGTAAATGAATCCTAGAACCTAGATATAAAGTTCGTTTTTACTACTTAAATAGTTAAGCAAACCTATAATATAAATTTCCTGTAGACCTAGTGTTCCCCATAATCATAAAGTCAGACTTACTTTAACAAATTTTTTTGTTTTCTTTGTGCTTTTAGGATATATCTAATGACATTTTAGGGACATTGCTATAAACTAATAGGACTTGTACGGGCATTAGTGGTGTATTACTGGCATTACTAGGATATTACAGGCATTACTGGGAATTGGGGGGTAGATATTACTATGGCATTAAGGGGCATTATTCAAAAATTTAAGGGCATTAGGTACAAAATGGGCATTGGTGTACAAAATTTGGACCAGCGGTTCACCCCTCGATCAAAACCAAATACATGATTTTTTTTTCAATTTATAGCTAAAAATTATGAAATTGTGCTAAATTTTAAATAATTTCCCGATATATCAATGCGTACCAAGTAAAAAAATCCAGGAAAGTGTTACTATTTCTTATTTAATGTACAAGCTATGAAAATAACATTCATATTATGCTACTTCTATTACATTTAATTCTGATCATTTTAGCTTTAGCATTGCATTAAATAATAATTCTTGCATAAAGACAGAGGGGCAAAATAAACTTATACTATACAAAGGTACTCCTATAGCAATGTGTGCATGTAGCAGGTACTGATATTTATTTTGCATACCTTCAGAAATCAAAACGGAATGGGAATGGTGGTGATAGGAGCGGAGTTTGGTATCTTAGTGTATTGCAGAAAGTGTATGTCTTGACCTTTATTACGATACCAATATTATTATATGCAAATATTACGCAGATTCGAGGTGGCGATGGCAGCTTATCAGGTAAATGCCTGGCATGCCTTTGAAAGTCACAATGAGATTTCTTCACCATTTGGCTCTTTAAATTCTTAGTCCCAATTCTCTTTTAGTTATACTCAATTACTTACTTAAGGGTTACGTATACCCCCCTTCATTTTAAACTGTAAGTTCAAAAATTATGAAAAAATTCAGGTATACTTGTTGATGCATGATGAATAAAATAGCAAATAATGAAAAATATCTGTCGACTAGTTTTTGAAAAAAAGTGAAAAAACCTTGAAAAAAACTAGTTTTTATTTTTTTTCTCAAAAACTAGTCGACAGATGTTGATTAAAATTTTTCAGATTAATGTGATTTCTATTGCAAATACGTCTAATTTTTTTGAAAATTTTTGAACTTACAGTTTTCGAAAAAAATGTATTTTTAATAAAAAATTGCTTATAACATAATTAATATAAAGAAATTTTAGGATTTAAAAGTATATTATGATGCCATAGTCTTTTAATGATGGACAGGACCAAAAATGTTTAAAGTTTTTAGAGATCTTTTTAAAATATTAAATAATAATTGATCAAAATCGCCTTCAACAATAATCAACCAGCACGTACTGTCCTCTGTTAGTCATCTTTGCAACTTGAAGTCCGGAATTACATAGTTGCCAGATCGTGACGGCACTTTGAGACTGGTTAGGGAGGTATAAAATCATGAAACTTTAGAGTTTAGAGAATACAGTGGAAGCGATAATAACGCATTATATTATGCGAATATTTTTCAATAATTCACTGAATTAGGTATCATTTGAATATTTTTAAACTAAAATGTACTGTTAATGGAATTTTACAATATAAAATAAAATAAAAAAAGTGGTTCCCTCGGGGTTCGAGGGAACCACTTTTTGGTTGTACATACTAGAACCAAAAGAGTAGATATAATCTAGAACTGCAACCTATAATATTTATGTTTGGAAAAAAGTTGATATTATAAACCTTCCACACTAAATCACACTGTTATCCTGTGCTGTTATCTATTTATTGAGTGGACATTATAACGTTTAATAAAATATATAAAATATAAATAATATAATTTTTTTTCGGTGGATATTCAAACAGTAATTAATCGATAATTATTTAATCTTAAAGTTTTATAATATCATTTTCTCATAAAAAATATAAGACTTTTTGGGCAATGATATGCACCCTTATTCAAATTCGAGTTTATATCATTAAAAAATTATAACAAAATTATTTATAACAGCACTTAAATATATTAAAATTAAAATATTAATCAGAACTACCAAAGTCTATATAGGAGTTGGTTTAGGTAGGTACTCTAAACTGCGGAATTGCGTTGAAAATACAGTGGACATAATATATTTTTTTTATTATTCTCTGTATGTTTCAGCTTTTTTTTTAACATAAGTACGTGTGTCTATATAATGGTCAGTGTCAGGGAGGAGTGTCTGTTATTGAAAGTTATACAATTATTAATAAATACGAAAATGTCTCTAGTTATATCAAATTTGCTAATATTAAGTATTGGCTGTAGTTTCTAAGTAATTTATGGCTATAATAAAAAACTGTTTTTTATTCCTTTTTGGATATACTTTTGCATTGCAATTAATTTTGATTTAAATAATATATAAGATGAAAATAATAATAATTTCTTTGTCATATTCTTATACACTATTAAAGGGTGAAATAGGAAGGGGAAATCTTAAAAGTTTTGGACTAATTCTTGTGATTAGAATAAGAATATTGTGTGATGTGTGTTATGTGATGTGAATATTATTATTATCAGTAATATAAATTGATCAAATGTAAGATTAAAACAATTTTTAAATGCACTGAAATAATATAGCGGGTGTATTATTTGAAATTTTCGGTAAATATTACAATTTTCAAAAAATAATATTGCCTACATGATGTGAATAGTTAGTTAGGAACTTTGGAATACTAATGGCATTATAATCAAGTAAGTGACGTATGTAAGTCTTTCAAAATTTTGGTCATTTTCTACATTAATTGGTCATTATATACAAGTTTGGTGTAGGGAATCATAATAAAAGTGGTGAAAGAATATTAATTAAGGAATTAAAAAATGTAAAAATATAGGTGTGACATTTAGGGCCGGTTTCACAATCGCTGGTTACCATTGCTTAACTGATAGTTAACTAACTATAAGTTTAGAATGTGCATAGTTATAGATAAAATGTTAAAGAAATTCACATTCTAAACTTATGGTCAGTAAACTATTGGTTAAAATACATTGTGAAACCGGCCCTTAGAAAATGAAAATATTAATTTGTATTGCGGTACTTATGTACGACTTCCTGTAGTCAAAAATAATTTAAAAATGTATTGAATTCTACAAACATTTCCCATAAAAAATATATTTTTTATAACCAAGTTGTATGAGTCGCCCACATATTATTATTTTTAAAAACAAGTTTGCATTTGAAACAATTACTACTTTTTTGTTTCTGTTATTACCATCGGCCTATTTCCTCAACTAATGTCAATTGCCGACGGCGAATCGACCAACCCCCACCTGGAATTTTTGCCGAAACTCTACTTTGTCGTGCGGCTATGCATCTTTTATTGTGTAGTTTTATTGTACGCTATGCAAAAAATAGCTCAGGTGAAATTAGCGTTAAAAATTTTGAACCCCGTTTGAAATGAGCCTAAATGAAAAATGCCGTAGTCATTTCTGATAGCAAATACCTAACATGAACAAAAAATATGTTTGTTTTATTTGGTTATACCTACTTCCGAATAAAAATGCAATGTGCATATAATTTATATTAATTATTCTCTTACTTCACCGATATTTCTTTATGCAAGCTAAGCTGTCGCTATCGCGTAGAACCCAGAATCCAAAAAAAAAAAAGTATCAAAAGTTGTATTCTTATAAATATACTTAGTATATGTATAGGTATAGAAATTTATATTGAATAAGTAAATTTTTTAGGCATATTCTTTGTGCTACATGCTAAATATTATTTCGATCCCCAAAATTTAACTTCTTAAATCAATTATTTTATAACTTACATGGTATAATATTTATGTATAAACAATTTTTAATCATATTGAAATGTAAAACATAGATCCCTATTTATTTTTAAAAATTATGAATCCTCCTTGATTGATTTCCTAATATCGTAGGCATTTTGTAAAAAGAAAATACTGGCGGACGCTAAACTCTCGTTAAAACATAATATTAATGAGTATATTATTTTCTAAATTTTGTGGGCTAACGCTAAACCCAAGGATTTTTAACTTATATAAACCGGTCAACTCATTTTATCTGACAGGTGAAGAACGAGTATGATCTCATCTCATTAGCAAAGAACGCATTCTCTCCCGTTTTTTATTCCTCCGCTGTACTGCGTGCTCTCTTCTTCGTATGTGCATTTCACCCGCCTCATAAACACATAAAACGATACGAGTTCTAAAAGTGCAGAAAACCGGCAACGCTGCACAGAAGTTTACTATGATTTCCAAGTTTACCAGCTTGACACTAGTTCCATCTTGCGTATGAAAAACAAAGTAATTGGGGGTATACTTGTATCTTAAGCCTTAAATCCATTTTTTGATTTTTTGTCAAAATATTTTATAGATAAAGAAATATTACCTACTTAATTTTTGTGTTTAATTTATTTGTTGTCAAATAAATACTTAAATATACATTTTAAAATTTTTATTATATAAGGAAATATACCAATGAAAATATATTTTTTAAAGAACAAATAATCATATATTTAATATTTATTTATTTTTTGTTTGTTTTCGCTTGTAATGTCATTATTTTAGATGTTTATAGCACTTCATTCTAGTAGCACTCATTTACTAACATTTGATATTTCAGTGTAACATTGGCGGCAAATTTAAATTTCAGATATTTTCCGTTCTCATCACTGAAATTTTTCTGTATATTTTCCTCTTTTTGAAAATTTCCAAACGGAACATTTCCGCATTTGCATCATTAATATATGTAATAAAAATAAATATATGACAGATTCTTTAATCTTTATTAAAAAGATAAAGATCACAGATTAAGTGGTTTTTTTTTTGGGCAAACTTTGGAAGTTTGCCTCATACTACATTTTAAATCTTTATTTTGAACACTTCTGGTTTCCTGTTTTTACGTATTTACAGGTGGTGTAGTGTTGCAGTTTTACAAACTACGATAAATAGATCGAGGCATGCACAATTAGGTGAAGAGCCTCAGGGTAAAGGCCCAGGCCTTGACTCATTCCCATTGACAGAAAATGAAAAGGATTATTTATTAGGTTATATTAGTTGTAAGAATACATGCCTACATTAGTTATGATGTCGTTCTAGAGTATGTAACCCATCACAACCAAGTAATAACATGGTGGTTGCCTATTAGACCAGGCAAATCTTATTTTTTCTATGAAGTTTAAGGGGACATTTATTTTCCAATGGAAATCGATAGGTTTTATGTTCAGGAACAAATATATAAAAATCCCAAAAAATCCGTTGTGAGCTAAAAACGTCATTTTGAAAAAACATGGCCGCGCCTTCAAATGTTTGAAAATGAAATATCTTCTTATCCCTTGTAGCAATTTTAACATTTTTTTTTTATTTTTTACAGGATTTTAAGCTTAAAAATTAGAAAAAAATTATATTTTAATTTAGATATAACCAAGAATATAAATTTCCTAACAAAAAACGAAAAAAGAAACGATCTTTTTTAAATTTTTTTGACTTACTACATTTTCCTAACTTTTTAATATCACTAACTAACTTTACAATCTAGTTAACTACAAAAACTCAGTCATTTAAAAGATCCTCGTACATATATATTTTTTTTGGCAGCCATTTCTACATTTACAGTCACGATATACACACAGAAGATAGGATGTTGTGCGAAGTGGGCGATCCTTAACATGACCCGTTACGTCACTCAGAGGGTGTTTTTCGTTACGGGGATACGCATTTTGTGCGTTTTTCGCAAAAGATGTTTATTATGGTTCGTTTTATAACTTAAAAATATAAAATGTCTCAATTTCGTGAAGGTTAACTTGTAAACACATTATTCTTACTGAAAAATTTGTTCCTCTAAGGTTTTTGCCAAGAATTTCGGGAGAACTGTACAATATAGAGTAAAATTGTACATACACTATTTTGTAGAGCACAAAATATTCTACAAGAAAGACTATGGGAGGGTATTATATGCACAAATATAAACAACACAAGTTTTAAAAATGTGGGGTTTTATTAATACAGGCAAAATTTTATTCTTTTTTTTTTCTTAACCAGTTTAATTTATTTACTTTTTATATATCAATACCTAGTGCTTGCATAAAATCAAACAATCTCCAAGTAAAAAGTATCCTTATCTAACAAAAACCTTACGTTTAAAGGATTGGAAAGTAAGGACCATATCAAATATGCCAAAATGATGGCATACCCAAATTTTAAAATATATTTACATATGCTAGTTTATTATTGTCCATAGCATTCGGACTTTTATATTTACTACCTACCTCATAATCTTAAATTTACTAATATTTAATTTTAAATAATTTAAATTAGACAAGTTCACCAATTTATTTATTTATTAATATTTTCCTGGATTGTTACACCGTTCTTGACGGTATTTACAAAACACGCAATTTAAAGTATACAATATAGATAAAAAAAATACAACACATAATTCGATAATCGAAAGAATGATGATCCAATTCCAATCCTTTAAACTTAAGATTTTGGTTAGATAAGGATACTTTCTACTTGGAGATTGTTTGATTTTATGCAAACATTAGGCATTGATATATAAAAAGTAAATAAATTAAACTAGTTAAGAAAAAAAAAGAATAAAATTTTGTCTGCATTAATAAAACCCTACATTTTTAAACCTTGTGTTGTATTTACTTTTGTGCCTATAATACCTTTATCCGGGGCTAGGAAATTTCCTATCCATTGCTATATTTGAAGATATGTCCTGAAAATATAAAAAAAAATTATTTGCTATTAATGTAATCCCCATTTGAAGGCGCGTATACAGGGCCCGAACCAGTGCTGGGGCTTCCGCCTAGTTATGTAGCAAGGTCCATTGGAAACTGGACCAAGGTAAGAATAAAGGAAGAATGGTCAAATGGGACTGGGTTACGACGAACCAGGCTCTTAATTGAAGGGCCTTGGTCGAACGCAACTCGATCAATACTTGCGCTAAGTCGTAACAGCATAAGGATTGTCACAGGACTGTTGACAGGTCACGGACATCTTAACAAACACCTTAACACTATCGGTCTTAGTGACACTAGAAGGTGGACACGATGACGAGGACTCCATTCACATCCTCTGCCACTGTGCCTGCCTCATGGTCAAGAGACACAAACACCTAGGCGCAGCATTTCTCCTGCCTCAGGACATTAGGGAGCTTCCCCTACAACGGGTGTTGGCCTATGCGCATAGCACGGGTCTCTTCCAATAGCTCCCAACTAGCGGTAGGCACGATGGGTCGAAAGGCCTGAGTGCTGAGGGTAACCGCGCCGCCTATCAACAACAACAACAACAATACCCATTTGAAACTACCTTAAAATATGTTACTTTCGTTGGAGAAAGAACGTCCAAATCAAAAGATTTTTCGAGCGTCCGCTTAGCTATACCAATGTTGTAAAGCCTATATCGTTCTTCTATAATGTCTCGGGATCCGTCTAATCCGTACATAAAGGAGACAAATTTATAACCAACGTTTAGTAGTTCATCTAGATCCGCATTCTTATCACTGAAGACTAACAATTTGTCATATATGAATGTATGCTTCTTAAACACCTTAAAAATAATGCGAGCGGCCATGTTTTTTTAAATGCTGACTTTAGCTCACTTCCGATTTTTTGGGATTTTTAGATTTGCATTCTATGATTGCATTCTATATAAGAGAGCTATATTTAAACAAAAAAAATAATGTCCGCAAAAACTTCACCCTTAACGTATATTTCTTTAAAATTTGCCTGGTGTATATATGTAATACAGGAAAACGGAAAAGTTTTTGAAACGTAAACGTTTTTAAGTGATGTGTTATTGTTATAATCTGCTTTTTAGTGTGAGATTTCTTTATTAGGCAAACATATTTTTAAAAAACCAACCTTTGACTGATTCGTCGGCGCAGAGGTTGATTATTAATTTTTTGCATTTTCAGTGGTAGCATAATACCCAAATGAATAAGAGTAATTAAACAATGTCACAAATAAATACTTTCATACATTATCTAACACCGGAACTTGAAGCTTTTATGCATGCATCGACGTAAAAGCGATATTTTATACAGCTGCTATGCTATTCACCATGCACAATATAGGTATGTAAAAATATATGTAAGTATCTACAGCTTATTACTGTAACTTTAATCTTTATTGATAACAAAATACCTATAATGCAATATTCCTGCATATACATATAGGTACCATCTCTATGGTAAATGACATATCATAAAAGTTCTAAAGAATAGAATAAAATTGTATGCCGGTGTTTACGGGAGTAAATTTCCAGTGCCGCATATAGGCAACAGGTATATCATGACTGTTCTAGTGGGTTGCATAATTAGCTACGACCTGTTACTATAACTATAACACATTGGCGATTCAAATTACCGATGAGGGCGCTGCAAATTGTAAACAAATATGGAGGAAGACGAGTAAAAATTTCGCATTTCATATCGCATCATCTAGAAATTAAGCTAGATGATGCCATTCATCTGCCATAAATATAGTGATGTCATGTGCTAGTTAGGGTGAAATAAAGGATAAAAAGAGTGGTAAAAGCAATCAAACGTCCCATAAGTGCTTCATTGCTAATTATATGAATTTTTTTGGTTGAAACAGGTGCCCTAGTTTTTGTTAACTTACATTTTGGACTAAAATAAGCGTGATAAACTGTATGGTGATACCATATTAGTGTTTGTTTTTTGTTAAATAATGTTTAAATTAAAATATATTCTGCTTTTATAAGACTAACAATAGAAAAGTATAGACAAACTGCAACAAAGTGGTTATGTTCTGTAAATAAACATGTTCCCTGTTATTAAATTGTTACATGCCTTTTGCAGAAATGAATGAGAAACAGTTTCTTATATTAGGGCCAAACTTCTACCTATCTTCAATCTTCAATACTTCTATTGACACATTTTGTGGAATGACATCTATAAACACGGCAGTTTGTGTTGTACTGATTTCTTTTGAATGCCATTTTAAAATGTAAAAATAAAGATGTACAAATACTAACCACGTCGTTTTTAACTTTGTAATACCAAAAAATCACAAGTACCACTAAATTATTACATTAAACAAACCCAAATACGTGTTATTTATCATTATATCAGCAATAAGCCTCCAAAAATTACCTTTTAAGTAGGTTCAAATATTTTCATGCAGAGGGCGCATTCATTTTTGGAATCGCCAATAACACTTTGTAAATGATTCAAATATACTATATATTTGAATCATTTACAAATTTTAGAAAATCTTGTGTTACACAAGTGTTGTACCACGGACATGAGCTTTATCTTTAAAAGCATCTATTTTGAACGTGTTTCCTTTATTATTACAGTCATCTATGCATGTGTGTTTTAGTGAGAGATTTATATCTATAAAAATATGAAAATTTAAAATCGATCCCCTAGTCCACAAATATCCACATGTGATGTTGGAGCTCACTGAGCTTACTAAAACATAAAAATATATAATTGGACAGTTTTCCTCTATTTCTGTTTTGAAAGTAGATCTTAGATTTGTTGACTAACTACTGTAAATATGTTATTTTTAA
Source organism: Pogonocherus hispidulus (assembly GCA_963924545.1). Classification (NCBI taxonomy): domain Eukaryota; kingdom Metazoa; phylum Arthropoda; class Insecta; order Coleoptera; family Cerambycidae; genus Pogonocherus; species Pogonocherus hispidulus. The sequence continues at coordinate 39,651,655 of OZ004698.1, read as the reverse complement.
TTTTCTGACGATAACAAATACGTTAATTGAGACGTTCGACTACTCTATGAATTAGGCTATCTATATCTGGTCTGTTGATAAAAATTTTCTGTTCTATTTAAAAGTCGATCAAAAATGAACAAGGTCATTTCGAAGTTCAAACAAACAAATGATACTTAATGCTTTACGTCATTTCATTACTTAATGATATTTACTAGCAATCTTTAAATATCTGGCATGCATAACCAAAATAATCCCTGTTTAATTTTTAATTTATTATCATTTTTATTTACCGACCGTTATTCTTGTTATCAAGTTGACCTTGCATCATGTAACTTCTTCTCGGTGAAGGTTGAATGGGTTTACTTTTTATTATACTAAAAAATTTACAATGTCATAGACTTATACAGGGATGGTCTGTTGTCTATTGTGTAGAACTAAAAGAGATGGAGAATCGGTTAAACTAGAAAGTTGTGCCATTTTTTCTGCCTATATCAATATAATATCCATATGTTGGAATGTTTTTAAAAAATTCTAATTAAAATCAATTAAAAACCTAAAATTATATGGTGCGTGTGACAAGGATTCTTTTTGGATATTTTAGATCGAGGCTCTTATCTGCGCAAGTACAAAGTAGAAATCACGAATTTCTTGGTTGGAAATACAACCTTTATAGGGTGTTAGTTAAACATGCGTGAAAAATTCAAGAGGTTATTCCTTGGACTATTCTAAGGATATTTTATCCTTTGATGATTTTTGAAAAAGCGCTTTGTTGCGAAGATATAGGGCGAAAAAATTTTTTCAACAAATCCAATTTTGGTATTTTTCACATTATTAATGTAGGTCAAATAAAAGTATGGCGTACTACACTGGCCGTCTCAGGTAAAAGACATGTAAGAAAAAGGAGTTGTTTTTTCTTATCAACATCCCGTGATACTTCGGAGTGATTATTTTGTATGTTGTGTTTTTGTAGTTGGTATGTGTCGCATTTGTTAAGATTGATTGACGTTTGGCTAGTTGACGTGTAAACGGTTGTTAGTGAAGTCCTCTATCATGGCTCGCTATACGAATGCCGAGATGGCTGACATGCATTTTATTTATGGACTTGCTGATGGCAATGCATTAGAAACTAGGCGACTGAACATTGCACGATTTCCTAACCACATTGCTCCCGATAGACAAATCTTTCAAAGTATTCATCAACGTCTTCGAGAAACGGGAACATTGAAGCGAAGTGGAGGACCAGGAAGGCCAAGGACTGTAAGAACGGTAGACATAGAAGAGAATGTGGTGGACATGATATAAGAAGATCCAGGTACTTCTACGCGAAGAATTACAAATACTTTGAATGTAAGTAATTGGACTGTTTGGAAAATTCTGAGAGATAATTTGTTGTACCCATACCACATTCAACGCGTTCAGGCATTTCTTCCTGCGGATTTTGCTTCACGTATTGCATTTTGTAAATGGCTTTTGCACACATTGGTTGAAATCCCTCAACTACTTTCCTGATTCTTTTTACCGATGAAGCCAGTTTCTCGCGAAATGCAATAAGGAATTTCCACAATAACCATGTGTGGGCTGACGAAAATCCACATGAGATTTGTGAAGATCGGTTTCAATATCAGTACTCGTTGAACGTTTGGGTTGGAATTGTGAGTGACTGGTTAATTGGACCAGTATTTCTACCGGGAAGAATTACCGGCGAAGTATACCGCTACTTTTTGGAACAAACGCTACCCCAGTTTTTGGAGGATGTACCACTGGCTACAAGACAGGCAATGTGGTTTATGCATGATGGTGCACTACCTCATTTTAGTGTAGTTGCTCGAGAGTTTTTAACAGCAACATACGCAGATCGCTGGATTGGTCGAGGTGGACCTCACGTATGGCCTGCTCGACCCCCGGACTTAAACCCTCTGGATCATTTCCTATGGTGCCATCTAAAGTCATTAGTTTATACTATGTCAGTGGAAGATGTGGACGATTTAAGAGATCTGATAATTGCTGGGTGTAACTCAATAAGAAACGACCCTGGTGTTTTTGAAAGAGTTCGGGAGTCTATGAGGAGAAGATTGGATGATTGCATCCGAGCTGGAGGTAGCCATTTTGAACAATTCTTGTAGGTTCAGAAATGTTACATGTAATTTTTAGTAATAAATTGTTATTTGTTGAAAATTTTTTTCGCCCTATATCTTCGCAACAAAGCGCTTTTTCAAAAATCATCAAAGGATAAAATATCCTTAGAATAGTCCAAGGAATAACCTCTTGAATTTTTGCCGCATGTTTAACTAACACCCTGTATATTATACGGAAATATAGTATTATATGTCTATGTATAGTATTTAGTCATAGATATAGTCATTAAAAGTGTCAAATATTTTTGTTTTTTTTATTTCATGGCCTTTAATCTTTAAAATTTAAACTATTCACGGTATTTTATAAATAACTTTTTTGTTATTGGATAGAAGACACGAGTAATATCTATATATTTTCGATATCGTCAAAACATGACCATTTCAAATATGTAAAAGTATATAGGACTATTTTAAAAAATCAGACGTTTTTGCATACCCCGTATATATTAGTTTCTATTTAATTTACAATGACATATTTATTTGAAATCTACTGAAAAAATTATATAAGGTACAACTATAAATTCTTGAAAAATCTCAGTAGTTAAAGAAATAAAAGGAGTTGAGGAAGTTACGTGGTTCACCCTGTACAAACGCCAAGGATCCGGACTGACGTAACATGGGCAACCAGTATGGGTAGATCTAGAAAACAATCAGCACCTGAAGACTGGAACACATGTAGGTGACTGAAATATTCTTTCTTCGTTTGCTATTATATCAAAGATTTGAAATTGTCTGACAAATATTACTGATGATGTTGAATGATAATCTGTGAGTAGTCCATGTCTGCTATAGGAAACATTTGATCACTATGCTTGCGTTCTGGCTTATTAAGTGCACGATTAGGTGTCCATTCTCTTAAAATAACAAAATTTATTAGATGACTTAAATTATTGCTGTTTCTGTTTATCAATGTATTTGGTTGGCACTGTCATAAGGTCACCAAAACTATTTTTATAATCAGATAGCATTTCTTGAGTGTGCGAATTAAAATTTGTTTTGTAGATATTTTTTATGTACCTCCACTCTGTTCCAGAAAATGCACGGGCGTATTCTATGACTAAAGTTAAGGTAATTTTGTTAAATAAACAAGGGTTGTAAGAGCGCCGCTTACGAGCTACAGAGTTTTCAAAATGGAAAGAATCAATTTAATATTTTTAATTTCTAAACCACTTTTTTATATATTTTTAACAAATTTGATATAAATTTTTATAGTTGTGTTTTTTTATAGTAGTATTATAGTTTTGTAATTACAAAATAAAAAAATCAGCTTTCATAAATAACCAATGGTGGTGTAATGGGTACTATCATGTTATTTTTACAAAAAAAAATATATATTACCCTGTATAATATTACAAACAAAGTGTGTCTTGATATGTTCCACTGCATACTACAGTATCTTCATTTTTTATCCCTACAAAATTTTTCGCATCCTTCACCGTTTAGCCACAAAATTGATTTTCTTAAGAAGTGGATTTTGTATAGTACGCATACATATTTAATAATATTACCTTAGTATGCTGTGAATAACGAGTTGATGCAAAATTGGTTTAAAAAATCTGTAACAGTTTAGAAATTAAAAATTTTAAATAAACATTTTTTATTCTGAAAATCTTGTAGTTCGAAAACGGCGCCCTTATGACCTATATTTATTTAACAAAATTACCACGCCATTAGGAAACACCCTGTTTATTAGAATAATGAAAAATAATTTATGACAACTTCACAAAATAAATACAATTTTAAGCTTTCATGAAACTTTCACAGGAAACTGAAGATCTTTTATATTATATCTCATATTTTACCTAATATATACTGCGATTGAGAATTAAGCAAAGTGCAATGACCGGAAAAAGAGTAGATCTGTGTTGTCACATTTATTTCTAAAGTATTCTTATTTAAAACAGGAAACGTATTAATAACCTTATTTACCCATTTTTTACTTGTCTTTAACGTCCCTTATCCCTATTGTTCTTTATTAGAGCAAACACAATGCTTAATTTGTCTTTTACTTAATAATATCACCGAACATAAACAAAGACTTTGTTTATGTTCGTTGATAATATCAAGGAATTTCCGAGTATTTGGCAACAGTGAACGCCATAAAATTGACGACAAGCTGTTCATCCTTATTTAACATACATATTCTTGCATTTTCGCTTTCTTTTTTTCTGAGCTTCAACGACGTTGATTGGTCGAATGAGGAACCAATGGGAATCAAGAAGCGACTGCGCTCGAGTTCTGGGGAAGCAGTGGCGTGATATTGGGTTATTTCGCGCGCGTTTCTTAACGGTAAAAATTTGTGGTAAAATTATCAGTGTATTTATTCTTTGTGTCAGTGTTTATACTTATTTGTGTTAGTTAAAAAAGTGGAAGGGCAAATACTAGAAGTATTCTATAGAATAGTATACGTGTATATATTAACTGAAATGTGCCCAATGGTAAAACAGAATACGCACGCCCATGCTTCACCGCATTTTACCAGATCGGCGAGGTCATTCCACTTTGCTTAATTCTGAATTTGAGTATAGGTAAAATATTTCATTGCATTTCAATATACTTAGAGCCGTAATTTCTATAATACATTTCTATAAAGTTATATCTATGGCCAGACCAACTTGACCCACCTAAACCTAAAAGTACAACCCATGAATAATTGTTAATTACACATGTGTGAATTAATTGATGTAGAAGGTGTTGTGGTAGGACTAACAACTTTAACTGAAGTGAGTTCCTGTGTAGGATCAATGCCTGAGTTTCTTTGTTTTTTAATAAAGCCCTGTGCCAACTCCTAAGAGTACTTATCTATAAAAGTAATTCTAAGGTGCAGTAATATTTATAAAATTTATAAGTAAACCATAATCTACAATAAATACATGTTACTATAATTGCAAATGCTATTTACACACCATTGCAATGGAGTGTTTTCCTATTTTCTTTTTACATCGGCAATGGAAAGTAGTTGGAAAAAGAAGAGATACGTATTTCTGGAATTTTAATATTGGGTTCATTTAAGTCCATAAATTATTTTTTTATTGTGCGCGATATCTATGTGACGTCACTAAGCGAAAATACAAAATTTGCGCCATTTTTTAGTGATTTCTAGGATATTTTCATTTGTGTGGTTGGTGTGACTGCGTGACAACTTTACTTTTGTTTATGTTTGAATTGTTTGGTTACGGTAAACATCATGGTAAACAGCATGAGACATTGTTTTTCGTTTATATTTTTACCTGTGAATTGTTGTCTCTGCCAGTGACTGATTACGAGTGTATTTATTAGTAATAGAAAAACATCGTAATTTGTAAAGGTAATTTTTGAATATATTTAATCCACTTTGCAGTAATACTGTTAAGTTAAATACTAACCTTACATTTTTCATCCCTTTTATTTCTGAAAGGATCTATAGGATCTTGATCATAAAAGGATCTATAACCGGTAAATTGTCGGACTTGGCCTCTACAAAACCTTGCTCCATGTTTAATAAAAGTTTACTTCACAAGAAAACAACAATACAACACGTCAAGTTGTCAAGCCAAACACAAACAGGAAATTTCAAATGTTAATTATCGCAATGTCGACTGTCGTTTTTCATCGTTACAAACTGAAACTAGCCACATATTATCAGTATGGCCTCTTTATAGATACATATTCCCTAGTTTTCGCTTAGTGACGTCACGAATATAGAATAAAATTTCAAAATTGAATTAAAAATTTTCTACCGATTCAATCTTAATAATTTTTATCCTAATAAATATAAAAAAAATATATTTTATAAAAATACATTTTTCCACTTTCATTTCGATTGAAGGAAAATACCCCATTGAAATAGTAATTAATTGGTTCAAAATAAATATAAATGTATCAAATTTTGTTGAATTTGATAAAAATGTGTGCAGTTTACTGGCTTTAAATCAAGTTAACGTATGAGGATTCTTCTTCTAAAGTGACTTAATATTTTTCGAGAAATTAGCAGTGATGAGAAACGAAGCAAAATATTTTTGTCCACTAATGTGACGGACGATCGCTATCTTGAGGCCAGTTAACTATTTCGGATTTCTTTTATACCCTGAAAGGGGTTGGAACCTTTGGTGTGAAGATAATACTGACGTAGTTTTCCATATAACACCAAAACACTATCTACAAGATAAGATGATTAAAACTAAAAAATATTTTTTAGTTTGAATAATCTCCGGATGATGCCAACTTGGTTGGGGAAACGCGCGTCGGGTGCAGTATAGTGTTCTGGTGGTATGTGGAAAACTACGTCAGTGTCTTCTTTTATGTCGTCTAATAAAGTCAATTATAACTTAAATAGGGATATAGCGTAAGGAATTAACAGATAAATAGATAAATGACGTAACTAACTATTAAACCAAAGCGAGCGGCTTATCTCAAATAGTTAATCCGCTTGGCACATAAAACATAATCTACCAATAAATATTTCCCATTTATTTTTTAGCATTATTTGCTTAGTATTCGACACTGCGGTTGTAATAAAAGCAAGAATAGATAGATAAATAACCAACTACATTTAGTTTCATGCAACTTGCTATATTAGTTATTATGTCAGAATATAAATGTCAGAAATGTATGGTTACGTTATGGTATGTTACATATGGTATCATCATTATGATATTTTATTTTTGTTACACGTTAAATGTATTATTAGATATTTTTTTATACAAGTGGAGCTCTCAAGTCGAAATATCTAAAATGATAAGTTGAAGTGATTTTCTCAAATGTAGAAAAAATATATAAACACCAAACGTAAGTATTGCGCACATTCACAGGAACTAATAACAGATTGTAGATAATTGATGATGTAAAACCATAAATAAATAAAAACAGAAGCCTTCATTGACTGATTATTACAAACATAAGTAAACCAGAACTGCAATATTTAATTGATTTGGTGCCTACTTCATTTAATTTTTTTTAAATTAAGTAAGTTTTAAGTTCTTATATTATAGCAAATAACTACGAATAGTAAGGACGTCATTAAGATCATCCTCCATCTGCAAACGCCTTATATTAAATAAGGACTAAAACAAATCAAGCCAAAACAGCTATTCTCCTGGCTATATGCCGCGCCGAGCGCTGAATTACAAAGCAAGATTTGCCGTATTTTGGTCTAAACACAGTTAGAATCAAAAATACAAGGATTCGGATTGCAACGAAAACTACGAGGAAATACTCAGACCACACATCGTAGAAATTACCACTAATTGCAGACCGGTTTCGACCTTTTTATGGTCTCATCAGTGCAATATAAGTGAGCATACCTACGAATGCGAAGACCTGAGTATTTAGCACAATTATATTCAGCTACGTAACGCATCCAAATTTTTTATAGTACCTTACCTTACCAACTTAATTTAAAGTTGATTTTCCAACTTGATGAGAAATTGGACTTCTTTACTGAAGCTTGTTGTGTGTACATTGAATGGACGACCTTTTCCACTTTTTCAGTGCTTCCTGGGTTTTGTTGTGATAATGAATGTTTGGATATCTATTGCTAGATAGAATACTGGAAGGTGGGAAGAATCAAGAGTTGGGAGCATTGGGGTGGGATTTTGTTATTTCTGGGCTGGATGGGTTGGGGATTGCAGATATACAATTTGGAGTTTAATAGATCTGTTAAGGTATGGTTTGTGTTATAGTTTTTTTTTATCGGAGGATAACTCTTAAATTAATAAATTCGTCGAGTGTCTAGATGCCTAATACGTGGAGGATTGGGATTAGGGTAGGGGTGCCTAAGGGTAGATTTTTGCTAAACTGAAGGATTTGTTTTGATGACCCGAAAAATTTTTTGTTAGTTTTATTTATGATGGGAACCAGAATAGAGAGGCATTGGTTAAGACGGGTCTTATGTAGGATTTGTATAGAAGTGTGGAAATAGCAGAAGTGTTTTACAGTCCTGGGAATTTGTCTGAACCTCCAGTATGCTTAGATTTTAGTCGAGGAGACTTGTAGAGATAATGGCAGATATGTTTCGAGTATTACTATAGACTAGACCTAGGTACTTCTAAACCTAGGCTAGTATGTTCGATACCGGATGCTACTAACTTTCAGAGTCAGAGTAACTCGATTTAGGTTTTTGCAAACATGGTAATATTGAGTCGTAAGGGAATTTACCTTGAGTTCCTAATCTCTGTAAAAGTGTTTTAGGTCGTCCGTCTGGTCTTGTATGACATGTTGGATGATGGAATGTTGTCTTCTGAAACCGTCACTAATTACGTTGTCGTCCTCACAGACATTCAGCTTGATCTGCAGGATAAGGGAGTCGAAAACTTTCGATGAGGAGAGAAAGCTGAAGGGCCGATAGCTGGCCTGGTGATTCCATAACTGGTTAGGTTAAATAGGAGGAAAGAGTAGATTTTTGAGTAGAGTACGTAGGAGAAGATTTTGGCTGTTTTCAAAGGTGTAGGATAGTGTTCCTCGAAGACTTGAATTTTATATTTTGATGAGATAAAAGATTGCGTTCAGGGGGAGTTATTTTAGGGCGAAATTAGATATATTTTCAAGAAGGTCCAAGAAGGAGGTTTAAGGAATTTGATATGGTCAAGAACTTTGGATGGAGGGAAATATACAAAGACTTCTGTTGGAGATAATCTATCAGCCAGTGTATCAACGGCATTGTGGTCGACTGTGAGTCAAATATGTGAGTTTGTAGCAATTTAAATGATCGTTTTCAGAAAGATACGGGGTAGAAAATAGGGATCATCTCGTATGTATGATCTGATTGGTCTGGCTATTTGATATTTGAGTCGGTTTAGTTGTGAAAGTGTGTTAGTGTTGTCTGTCTTTTCTTGAGTACGTTGAATCAATGTGGTGGTAGTGTATACTGCTCGGTCGATCTGGGAGGGGTTGAGACATGGTGGATTGTTAGGGATTTGTGATTTAAAGATTTGGGGGAACTCTGCCATTTGTAGTAATTTGCTCTGGAGTAGCACCTTGTTATTTTAGGGTGGCAGCTGTAAGCCTATAATGACTATGTAGTTTTGATCACTATCCAGTTGTTGCATAACTGTAATTTCTGCATCTCTTTGGTAATCTGGAGTTGATGATGAAGTCTATAGTGAACAGAGTTGAGGATCTGTTGTGTTCATCGGGAGTGTGTATTCGGATATGGAGATTTTGGATGGCGTATTCGTGTAGGTCTTATCAAGATGAATTAGTTTCAAATCAATTTTTGTTTGTTATATTTAATAGCTATCAAAGAAAGTGAATGTTCTAGAAGGACAGTTAGCTTTAAGATACGTATATTTTTATTTTAAACTAACATGTTTAATTGCATAAAATATGTACCACATTTTCTTCAGTGCTTTGAAGGAATCTGACTTTTCATTCTGTTTATTTTTATTATATCTCAATTGCTTGGTTTTAACGTAAATCGAATTATATTTAAATTTACATTGAAACAATGAGCTCATGGAAGTCTGCGTGTTTAGATAAAAAAAACAGACTGCATCCTATTTATAACTATAAGCCTGAAAATCAGTTTCCTCTTATTCCCTGGTTTCTAGCTATGTCCAAGGTGTAACAATTGGGAGAGCCTTATATTTTAGCAACGTCAAATTTGTTAAATAATTGAATGTCTAACGTATAATGTATGTAGAATGCATTTTTTAATAAAATTCCCATTGGTTCGTTTTACTTTTGATATAACGTTGATATTATTGGTCTTAAGGAATACACAAATAGTAATACATCCCATTTAGTGAAGCATCTTAGGGAGGAGTTACAAAACTAAACTGTTCTTCATATTTGATGGATGGAAAATAGAATATATCTATAATTTGTCGATTTTTTTTTAATACATTAACTACTAATGTAAATACTGCCATTTATTGAAGGTGATGTGGTATGACAAGATGCGCAGCATTACAATAGAAAGCATGATAAAGAAATATGATTCTAAGATTAAACGGAATTTGCAGTATATCTCTAAAATATGCCAACTCTCAGCACTTCTGCAATAAAACATTACGCGATTTTACATTAGCGTTCCGAGTATTATCGTTCTAATGTCAAAGTCCTAGTTTGTTTTCAAGAACAAAATGAATATATAAATATTCCTTAACGTAATTTCAACGATTGTTTCTGTTTTAATTAGTTAAAAATAATTGGAGCAATCGTATTTCGATGTTATGTTCACCCTTTAAAATAATCAATCAAGTTCAAGATTCCAAATATCAATCAAATCATCATCAGTTTTATATTGTATACCATAAGACTCTTATAACTTACCTCGTAACTTACTTACAGTTTTTGATATTTTGTTATTATATATCTCAAACGTTTAATATATACAGGGTGAGTCAACGAAAAGTTTTATCCTCGATTATCTGTGAAAGGATTAGTGCCCTTAGAAAATACTCGGACAGGTCGATTTTTATTTGACGGGGAGATATTTTTATATTGTCATTTATACAGAGTGTCCCAAAAAAAGAGAGGTTTTACCACAACTTATATTTTTTAAATATAACACCCTGTGTATTTATACAGATTTGGATAGAACATCCTTACACGAATACACTGAATTAGGGTTTTATGAATCTAGCTCTAAGAGTGAGGGAGAAATTACCATAAACGGTTACCATTAAAGCAATATGATGTGTCTAAAAGACATTGTAGTCTTTGTAGCCTAGAAACAAATCAATATTTTCTTTCTAACTCATGATTATGGAACACTCTTTTATGTATAGCTCCTTCACTATTAGGGCCGGTTGTACAAAACAATTCTGAACTTCAGTTCGAAGGAACACCGATTAACTTTTGAACTACAATCATGCGTTATTATGTTGTTCAATGTAAACTGAACTTTGATTCAGCCGAACTGTGATTTGTTTATGTTGGCACTACTAATATCATAGTGAATTTTATTTTTCTTCCGATTTTTGACATAAAACCATTAAAACCTAACCCAAGAGTTTTATTCTATTTGGCGGGCTTTCTTGCAAATAAAGTTATTTTATTATAGACATCAATTAAAGTGTTTTTTTACTGGGTATGCTTATAACATATTGTTAAAAGTAAAAATTAAAATATCTCCATTTTATTTACGGACAACTGGTGATCCACATACGGATAAAAAGCAAGTAGGTAGGTACAAATTATTTTTGCTAGCTGTAATCTGAACAATACTTTTGCATTTATATAGTTTTTTTTTTTTTGATAAGGTCTAAATGTTTTTGTATTCGTTTGTAGATTAGTCTTTGGTGGTGGAACATTTTATATTAAGATGTATTCCTGTAACAAAAGGACGGTTAATTTCAGTGCCAAAGAGATTGGCGTATTAATGAGTCTCGTATTGAAATTTAAGAGCACAATTGAATGCAGAAAGACTGATAAAATGAATAATGAATTGAAACAGAAAGCTTGGGAGCAGCTATCAACAGAATTTAATAGCATTTGTGGGGAGCCATTTAGAGATGCAAAAGTTCTTCGTGTCAAATATGAAAATCAAAAGAAGAGGTCGAAGCAGAAGTTTGCAGATGAAAAGACTCACTTACGAGGAACAGGAGGAGGACCTGTGAAACCTAAAATATTTGACGATGTTGATGAAAAAGTCAAAGATATCATCGGTACTCAGATGACTGGCTTTGATTCTGAGTTTGGTGGAGACTGTAGTGGTAAGTTTTTTTAGTGAAATTAATTATTAAATTTTAAAAGCATTTATTATAGGAAATGACAACAGGCAGGTGGAAATTGCTCATCGCAATATTTCTGAAGCAGGTAAATCCTTATAGTTGATTTTTATTTATAGCTCTAATGATTTTTTTAAATGTAGACCTACCCGTGGAAGATGTTAAAAATTCTGATGAGGAAGGTAGTTTATTGTCAGGTATATGTAAACACTATTTATACTTATATAATTTAACAAATCACATGTTTTTTAGATGTGACTTCCAAGCGAAGGAAGATAGAGCTTTCGCAGGTTACATGCAAATCGATACCTAGCTGTTCGAGTAAGTATTCTAAACATAAATTGGTAAAGGTACCTAATTACTTTTTGTGGTTCCGTACTAAAAAGTAACAAATGGAACTGCATGGGATCACTCTGTTTGTGTATCATAGTAGTTTTAATGTGGAAAAAATACTTTCTAAGTAAGGTTGTGGTTCAAATCTCTTTATAAGTTTGTAATTTTGTAAATTTTTTAACTCTACCGGTGATTTTTTTAGTATATAACATACCCTATACTAATTGTGTATGAATTTTTGTTTTAACTTAATTTTTTTTTAGCTGCTGCTTTACCGACCGATTGGACAAAAATGACCCCAGACAAGCTTCGAACTCCAAAAAGTAAGCCATTGAAAACTATTTTGAGGGAGGCCTCTGGTAAAGGTAAATTTTGTACTAATATAATTATAATACTGTTAATACAATTTATTTTTATCTTTAGAAAATAAAAATGTTTTGTCCAACAAAATTACTTTGTGGGCTACAAATAAAGCTGAGTTAGCCTCTCAGCAGAAAGAATATTTTGAAAAAGAACATCTTTTGAGAATAGAAATGATGAAGGAACGGCACAAACATCAAATGGCACTGGACACGAAGGAGAGTGACGCAAGATTAATTATTCTAGCTAAGAAAGCAGAATTAGAGCTGGAGATCCTTCAACTGCAGAAAGATCAGCTGCTAAACTCATGTTAAAATTAAATAAAAAAGTTAAGAGGTGTAGAATGTTATGTTCAAAACGATATTATTATATATCATAACGTTATCGAATATTGACGATTAAATAAATAATATTATTACTATTATTATTATTATTAAATGTAGTAATTTAATAACAAAAAATATAACTTTTATAACTTTAATAACAGACATACTTATAAATATACATATGTATTGAATATGTTAATTTAAAATAAATATTTTTATACATTTTATGTCGGCTATTTTATCTATTATTTCATTTTTATTAAAGTTTTAGTTTACTCATGTACATTATCTAACAAAGGCTGAAAATACTCAGTTATTAAAGCTTGTCGTACAATATTATTTAAGGCTACATTCTCAAGACCTCGTGCCACAGGTACAACTATATTTCCCAATTCGATAGCCACTTCAACTTCTTCACCTACAATAGGAACATCATCTCTCAACATGCATGCAATATTATGAAGTACTGCGCATGAAACCACAATTGCTTCAACTTTTTGCACATTTAATTTAATTCCTAATGCTAATATTGGAAAACGACGTTTTAATACACCAAAACATCTCTCTATTGGATTTCTTGTTCTGATTTGTGCTTCGTTAAATAAATGTTCTACAGGAGTTCTTGGATTAGAAAGTGGTGTAATCAGGTATGGTTTGATACCATATCCACTATCACCCACCAATAAATTTTCACCAAATTCTCCATTTTCAAACCGAGCACGAACTGTTGAATTTCTGAATATGTTTGCATCATGAGCAGATCCTGGCCATCTACAGACAATATCCCAAATTTTGAGAGTCGCATATTGCTTGTACATTGAAAGAAAAATAACCTTTTCGATTCCTAAAATTTTCTGGTTCTTCTCCACCAGGAGATTGAATTCTTACATGAGTACAATCCAAAGCCCCAACACATCTTGGAAATCTGCTTATGTTGAAAAATCCCTGTCGAACAATATTTACTTCCTCATCAGGTAATGATATATAAGTTTCATGCATATGTGCAATTGCCCGGGACACTTTATTAATAACTCTGCTTGCTGTAGATTTGTCTACACCTGAAAAATCTCCAGCTACTTGCAAAATACATCCTGTTGCAAGAAACCTTAAGATTAGGAGTACCATTTCTGAAGCTGAGAGAGCTTGACTTCTAAAAAATATATATATATACATATAGGTATACGTTTAATGAATAAAAACTAATTTTACCTTCTGCTGGTGGAAGAAATTACTGGAGCAACATTTTCAATAATGTAAGCAACTGTGTTTTTTGTTAAGCGAAATCTTTGCAAAAATTCATTGTCTTTCCATTTAGTAAAATGATTAGGACGCTCCCTGAATGTCCGTGGAATCCTAGGATTCGTTACAGCATCCACAAGACCCAAAAAATCTTCATCATCAGTTATCACTTCGTTAAATTCATACATTTTTTTTAATTGGAACAAGACAACTACATACAACACATCAACACAACACAAAACAAAAATTGTGAGGTTAGATATCACTTTGATCCATAGTTCAATTTGTGAACGGCCGAAAGTGAGCGTTCACTTGAACTCCGAATTAAAACTAAGATCAGTGTGAAATACTGTTGGTACAACAACTTTTTTACTTTGAACTGTAGTTCAACAGTGAACTACAGTTCAAAGTGTTCATACAACTGGCCCTTAGAGTTATATCCATCAAACCCTATATCAATATATTCGTCAGAAGACGTTCTATTCAAATCTATAAAATACATAGGGTGTTCACTTTAAAAAATTCAAGTGGCAAACCTCTCTTTTTTTTGGAGCACCCTATATAAATGTCAATAATATAAAAATGTGCCCCCTTCAAATAACCCTGACGTAGTTGTCCACATAACACCAAAACACTATACTGCAATCGACGCGCGTTTCAACAACCAAGTTGGCATCATCTGGATATGATTAAAACTAAATCTATGCTAGCTATTTACTAACCAATAAAGCGGGCTATATGGGATTGGCCCTCTGTCACCATTCATACTATTTTTACATTTAGCAATTTCCAAACTCTCAAAACCATCCAGCTGCCTCGAATTTGTTACGTTCCTAATTAGTTTTAAATTGATACTATCACTAACAAATTCCAGACAGCTGGACGCTTTTGAAAGTTTAGAAATTACTAAATGTGGAAATAGTATGCATGGTGACAGAGAGCCAATCCCATATAGCCCGCTTTATTGGTTAGTAAATCATGGTTCATCAGTCAGGATGGTTCCCTGAACGGTAGTGACGATTCAGTGAGCCGTAAAAATAGTTTAGGTATAAATAGGGCACTATGTTAACATAGGTTTAGTTTTAATCATCTCCAGATGATCCCAACTTGGTTGGCTAAACGCGCGTCGAGTGCAGTATAGTGTTTGGTATTATGTGGAACACTACGTCAGCGTTATCTTCACACCAAAGATTCCAACCCCTTTCAAGGCCCCCTTCAAATAAAAATCAACCTGTCCGAGCATTTTCCATGGAAACCAATCCTTTAAAAGATAATCGAGAATGAAATATTTAGTTGACTCGCCCTGTATGTTAGTCTCAGTCGGCTTCAAATCATCATGTCGAGGGTCTAGGGGCATTTCTAAATGTCTGTTTTCCGATGGGGCAGTTTAAGTGTTACGTAAATTATGGCCGTGTTTCCAGCAACATGTAAAATATTTTAACTGCTATTTAATTTAATTTAATAAACTGAAGTAGATTTCGCTTAAATTTTTAATCAGATCAGCTCTATTGTTTATTTCATTTGGATGCCTCTTATTAGAAGCATTTCATGAACAATTACCTAGTCAGTGGTATATATTTAACCGGCCGGTGGTAATATATTTCAAAAAATAGTTTTATATACTGAGTGTCACAAGATAGTGCCTATAAGCTTGTACCTTATTTAATCGCCGAAATATCAAAATGAAATTTGGCAATGTGGAATTACTCATACAAATGAATGTAATCAAACACATTTCAGCACTTCTAGTTTCACCGGAAATTATATCAAGTTTCTACTTTTAAATGAAACACCCTGTATATTTTTCAAAATTTCGATTCAGGAGTAAATTCTGAGTACGTTGGGATAGTTTCACAAATTTCAGTCATTGTTTTGTGTTCATTTTTAAATTTAAACGATTTTTGAAATAAAAACTTTTCTAACCCAAACATGGGTATCGATGAATTAGTAAAAGAATAAGTAATTTACTTGATACGATACGCCACTATCGTTCATATTTCTGATAGAAATCAATATATAGTTTTTTTAATTTCTTGCACACCCATTATCCGAAATCCAGTGGCGCAGTCAAATTAGAAATAAAAAAATTGCAACGCTTTTTTTAATTTTTGCCCATGGAAAATCTCTATTTTAATTATGCTATATTTCTGTTTGAAACCAATATATATTTTTTAAATTTCGATTACACCCATTTGAGAGTATCCTAAATCCAGTGTCGCAGTCAGATTAGAGATACAAAAATTTTATAACTGTTTTTTTGGATTTTTGCCGTTAAAGATATTCGAAGTAAGCATTGAAATTTTCAATTTCATTCTGAAATTTGGAACCATGGTTGAGTTATTGAAGCTCTATAATTTAAAAGAAAATCGTTTATATCGACCAACAAATAAAACTTGAGAGGTGAATTTTACTGTATATTATTTATATTGTAATTTAATTTTAGTGTTTAGTAAATGTTAAGTGGTACAACAGAAACTCACTTCTATTTATTTACTGGATACGGTACCGACCTTCACCTTTTACATATAATAAAATACGTATTTTATTTTTGAATAATATATAGAAAAAAATTAATGTAAATAACTTTCTCAGAGTAAATTTTCTCGTTTTGGAAATTTTGGCGTAATCTGTCATATATATTGTACGCCGTGTTATTTTTTAAATAACAAATAAAAATAATAAAAAGTGTATTTTCAATGTTGCGTTCCAATCAATTTGTAAGAGGAATCCTAATAAGATAAATGACCAATGGTTGAAGATAACAATGATATGCGCAATCATATGAGCGGTAATAATTCAAGATTTTTTCAAATATTAAAATAAAGAATTACTACAACGATTCTCCAATTTGATTATGTTTGCGAACAATGCCTATATCTAGTCTCTTCTAATACACAAGTGTTGTAGATTACACATGTAAACAATGCTTACACAATAGTTGATAATAAATCGTTTACATATTATATCAAATATAAGGAAAGGAAGTGTACTTCCTGTTTCATGGAGACGCAAGAAAAATTGAATTGCTATATACGTTGGACTTATAGACTAGGCCAGACAACACTGCACGTGTTCTTTGACTAGGCTATAAAATGCTTCCTATGTACCGAAGTAACATTTTTATTACCATCTGCAGTAGGGAGACGATTACTCACTGCACGAGTGGAGTGAATATCTACATCCCCTATTCTCCCTTTGTGTAGCTAAAAGGGGTGCTAGAACTGGTATGGAAACATACTTATTATTTTCGGTTATACATGTATCTAAAATGAATTATTAAATTTAAACCAGCTCCACATACTATGCACGGATTTAATATACAGGGTGTTTATTTAAAACCGAGCAATGCTCTGTAAGTATGGACCTAAAAAAGATATACAAAATTTCTCAAAACCGTTTCTAGGGTATCTAGGGGGAATCAGTATGACCACAAAAATTACCTTCACTAAGCAACCCCTGGGGCTGTAGCCACCCCAACTCAATTTTTTTAATGGCAACACCCTCTTTGTGATATCTCATTGGAAAGCTCTTGGAAATTGCTATTTAACAGTACTAAACAAAATACTTCTTTAATTTTTGCAAAATAAATTTTATAATAATTATTTATTCCAATTTATCGTTATAAATATCAAATTAAACCATTTTGGTGCAAATAAGGTTGTAAAAACTGGAGAACACAAAATAATTCTAACAAAAGTATAATAAACAAAAAAAGCATAAATAAACAAATTGTTCAACAATAATCAGAACACTTTAATTTATAGCTTTTTAAAGTAAATGCTCAAATTGACTCCCATTATTTTCTAAACAATAGTAAAGTCTATTCTCAAATTCCCTTCGAACATTTTGAAGTGTTTGTCGGGGAATAGCTCGGCATTCTTATTCGTTGTCGCAGATCTTCAATAGAATGAGTTTAGAACCATTTAGAACCATGAGTTGAGAACCATTCCATAGAATAGTTTAATTTGATATTTATAATGAGAAATTGGAATAAATAATTATAAAATTTATTTTGCGTATTTATCAAAAATTAAACTAGTAAGAAGTATTTTGTTTAGTACTGTTAAATAGCAATTTCCAAGAGCTTTCCAATGAGGTATCACAAAGGGGGTGTTCCAGTTTAAAAAAATTAAGTTGGGGTGGCTACACCCCCAGGGGTTGCTTAGTGAAGGTCATTTTATGGTCATCCTAATTACCCCCACATACCCTAGAAACGGTTTTGAGAAATTTTTATATCTTTTAGGTCCACACTTACACAGAGCATGTGTCATTGCGAATGTACTACATCCATTAAGAATCATTGGTATATTTTTCTCGCTAAATAGCAATAATTAGTTTAGTAAATAATTGTTTTAACTTGAGAATAGTAAGTGGATGACGATCATCTCATATGATCATTATATAACATTGTGTAATTTGCTGTAAAATAAGTTCTAGTTTACAAATATTAGTCCATTCTTCATAATTACTTATGCTATTTTATATATATAAACATTATATATAGTTCAGTCATAACTGAATACTTTAGGTACTTAACCGGTTACCAGTCAAGTATTATGATACCTATTTATAATATTTTTCTAATTGCATATATAATAAATATCTACTCACCTATTATAAACCTTTTAAATCTTAATGATCTGTATATTTTATCATGACGTGTTTAAAAAAAATCAAATGTTTATTTGATGAAGAAAATACCTAATTACTTACGTTTCTTTCGCCTACTCTGTACAACATTCCTCTCTTTATTGAGCAGATCTTCCGCCTCGAACACCTCATTCCTATGCATTTTTATGTTGTTTACACTTGCACACGCGCAACACTCGGTATTAATTTACATGCATGTATACGTTCATAAATAAATCGTAATTTTCGCAGTATAGTGCAGTTCTTATCGTCATATGAACGAAAGTTGAAAACACCTTGGAATACCGCAAGAACACTCTTTGTTTACAAATTTTCTCTACCTGGACCCTGGACCGAGTTTGAACTACCTCGGAAGGGTTATGCGGGTCCTGGACGAGTAACCGTGAAATGAGCAACCAAAACACTGGAGATAACAAGATAACACGTGGGGCTAACAAGCACTTAGTACATGTGATACGATGCGTTATATTTTGTATGTACAACTGAGTATAGATGGAAGAAGGCTGTTCCCGCAAGCAATATATAAATAGCGAGGACTTTGTAGTGAGTGAGCGTTACTACATATTTCGTTCGTTTGTGCAGAAGGATTCGTATTCCTATACTTTACGCGCCACTCCGTCGTATTTGGTTGGATCCGATCGATAAATTGTGCGTGAGCTCGTGTACAAATTGTAAAACTGCAAAGGTGCTTTTAACAAATGAAAATTGTGACGAAATATGTGCCAATATCTTATCTAATAATAAATACACACGACAGCAACTAAGTACAGTAAATAATAATATAATAATTGTTGCAATACCGAGGGTGATCAATTCGTAAAATAATAATTTCTACAAAAACTGCAATTGTTGGCACAGACAAGAAACTTATTTGTCTGTGGTTGCACAAACAAGAAAGTAAGTTGTTGTCTGTTCACTAGATATTTATTTGTGGCGTTATCTAGTAATTTTCATTTTAATAAGTATTTTGAGCACTTCCGATTACGTATTTTTTCTAATTGCTGTTTTTTGATTACCGAACTAGATATAAGTTCAAAGTCGACAACTAGATTTTTTGTGAGACTTTTTTTTCAAAATTTTATTTTTGTTCGGCAACACTTTAAGCAAACAAAGCCCCTTGACATTATCTTTTTAGTACAGTTGTTTATTCATATTTATTTATTTTCAGTAAAAAAAAAGATGTTATGATAATTAATAAGATTCACATAAAACCTCCCAATACCTACATACAGTAGGAAAAAAATAGTCAAAAGTATACGTCGCGATATTTTTCTTTCCCTAAGCCGAGAGGCTCATCATAATAAATATTATAGACCTTCTGTCTCTCTTTGAATTTTTGTTGTAAAATATCTAAAAATGTTCACAAAAACTTTAGGACGTTATTTATTTGATTTTAGCTAAATAATTTATTGTAGGAAAATATTTCTATAGCCCTTCTAGCTCGAGTTCTATCTTTATAAGAGAACCAGTGTGTGTCCCTAGTGAATATAATCTTGCGAAGATCTATTTATAGAGAAGGCAGTTTTCACTATAAATACTACAACCTAATTTTTCTGTTTTATTCTTAGAATTATTATTGTCAATGAAACCCACATTGCGACTATTCTCACCTCAAAGAAATATGTGTACCTATACTTGGTCTCCCATGTCATCCGACTAATAAGAATTAGCATGTCTTATTATACCTATTTTATTGAATTTTACATTCCCAAGGTACAGTATGAGAAATATTGCTAATTGAGGCAATAGAACTGATTATCAAAGTTTGATAATCAGTTCTATAATCAATAATAATCTATAATCTATAATCTGTAATCTATAATCTTGATAATCAGTTGATAATCAGAAGTGTTTGATAATCAAACACTTCTGATCTGATAACCAAAATACTAAAGTGAAATTAAAATATCGGTAAAAATTATAATTACAGCTCTTAGTCAAGTATATGAAGTGTTTCTATTAACCTGAAACGATTTTTTACCGATATTCTAATTAAAAAATCATTTCACTTTAGTATTTTGGTTATCAGAAATGTTTGACAATCAATTTTAATGGTTCCATTAACAATGTTTCTCATAGTGTGTGTGCCTTGGGATTATAAAATTCAGTGAAATGTAATAACCCGTGCGAATTCCCATTAGTTAGATGGCATGGAAGACCCTTGTATATATATCGTATCGTATACATACATGTATCTTCCATGTCAGTTGATATCGGAAACAATCAGTCGCTTGTGACCTATTGTAAATATTTACCTTCACACGTGTACATCATGTTCCATATTATCTCGAGATCACTTAATAAAACCGGTATTTCCCATAATATCTATGTTGTGCTAAAAGCCACCCATGCACATACCAATGGGGTGTGCATCACGAATGGTACCAATAGTAATCACAGAATAAAAATTCAGTGATTACTCAGAACGTTGCAATTGTGGATTATAGATTAGACTTGAAGACATTTATTTATGTTGTCATGAATCATTTCACTGATATTTTTTGCAATCCAACCTTTTCCAGAAGCCTTTAATAGCATTAGTAAAAAATAAAATAAAAAAGAATCAGAAACTAGAAGTATTTATTGATCATACAGATAATCACCACAGAAAGAATAGTGATATTTGTGTGTGCAAACACCATTCTATTTATCAGGAATAGGTATCTAGAGTTGTCCATCATCATAACATGTGTATACAAAATAAAAACTTTACTGAAAAGTCAACTTCTTGAAAGAACAAGAAAAGAATAGTAGTTATCTATGCATCAACGGAGGAAAGTGGAATATTTGAGTAATGGCACGAGTAATGAGCATGTTTCCCAGGTGAAGCGAGAAAAACACTTATGCCACATATACACCATGCATATTCGAGTGGCAGAGTGAAACATTTTTTATTATGCTATAGCGTTATTATGCTGCTAAAGTTTATGCTCCACATACTGAATTTAAAAATAAGGCTGTAAATCTACCACAGTCGCCTGTCTCATTGTTAGCAACTGCCCTTGAATTTTATGACCAACATAATTATTTGAAATATGAAATGTAATAAAACTACATCATTAAATTCTTTAACTACCCCATATACGAATTAATACTAGTTATTTCGTGCATAGCATCTTGTAATTTCATAAAATTTTAATTGTTATTTCATTTTAACTACGGAATTATCAGTACAACAAAAATACCATTATACGAATAGTACAGTACAGGAAATACTGCATTGTCCACAATTTCAACCATTTTGCAAAACAAAGCTGGGTTTACAGACATAATTTACATAAACTATTCAACTGGTAAAACATCCATTTACAGAGTAGGAACAGAGTGTTACAATATAATATCGACATATCTAAAAGATGTAATAGAATTTAACTCATAAATAAACCTTACAACTAGATATAAATAAATTCGTAGTAACTATACCTAGTATAAAAATAATAACGATTTTTGATATAAATGCAAAAATAAATTCCCTCTTAATATGTAGTTAATAAATATAAAATGTTTGTTAATATTCAATTGATGATCTTTGATCAAGTGTGATCATATTTTTCTTTTACATCTTACACTGTGACATCGTATCAACCAACATCACAAAATTGCTTCGATTGGAGCTAATGTAATCTGACATGTAAATAAAAGGATTTGTTAAAAATGTCACGTGCTTCAGATTGTAAGTATTGTAGATATGTATTTGTTGCAAAATATAGTTTATCTTCTGTCCCTGAGACAGAAAATACTCGTTCAACTAAACAGAAGTCGATACTTCAGAAATTATTTGATAATGTAAACCGTAAACATTGATATGATATTACATAACATCGCATCACATTATTATAACAACACATTGTTAACCACCCAGTCCATTTGTTACAAGTTTGATTAAATACAAAAAATTGATAAATGATTGATGGAAAGCGTTAAATCTGAGGTGGTACCTCTACTTATTTAGGTATAATAATTTTACTGTACATAATCTAGAAAATGTGTTTTAAATATTTCGCATACATCTTCTGTGTTCATTGCGCCCTTTATAAAATTAAGTAAAAATTAGTACTGGTCTGTGTCATTTGACACATTTTGAGAATTTGACTTTAAAAAACAAAATTGAAGGACTTGAAACAGTCTAGTCTAGTCCCTGACATTAGTTCTGAAGGAGGCAATAAATATTATCGCAAATACTTGGATAGAAGAGCAAAATTTTATTTTTCAGATTTTTTATTTCCACTGTATTTTGGCTGATAATAAAGTTACTGATGATAGAATAAGTATTGTCTTGAAAACAAAATGAACCATGTTTGTACCATGACTAGTAAACAAAAAAATCACGTATGTATATAAAAGAAAAATGTAATCTTTTGTATAGTTAGCTTGAATTCGGATTTTATTTTACTAAAGCGGGCTCTTCATCTGCAGTTTTTGTCACTTCTGAAGACTACGTCATTCCACTCCAAAACTAACAAAGAACATCAGGTTACTTGCTTGGGGATTCTACTTTTATCAGATTACTATCTCTGCTTTTATCTATTACATAATAATCTGTTAATCTGCTTACATCGAGTAGTTACACCAACACTACAGTGCTGGTTATTTATTAAAACCATCGATATTTAGCATCGATGTTTGTATCGTAACCAACCATCCATTTAAAAGAAACATCGTTGTGAAACGATCGATGTTTATTGTCTAATTGGAATGTTGACAATAGTAAATCTATAATAATTGAATTGTTAATTTGAATATTAAGTAATTACACATGTGAATTTAAATAAATTCCATAAGTTAAAATTAGGACAACCACACTTTACTATACAGGGTGTCCACCTAGTGCGCGTAAGTGCAATATCTGGGTTAATAAAAGAGATAACTTAATTTTTTTTTCAACAGGGTTGTCTAATATCCCGAGCTGCACAAAATGAAAATATATTTACATATTCAGGGTGTTCAGTTTTTCCTGGACAGGTACCAACTTCATTTTTTTAAATGGAAACCTATATTTTTTATGGCATTATCGAATTCTACGTAAAAAATTAGTGGGACTTTGTGCATAACACTGCTATTGAAATATTGATAGTTTTCGAGATATTTGACTTTTAATTTTTTTTTCTTATGTTTCGTCACTTCTAATAGTTGACATAATTATGGTTGTATGACAGCTAGAAATTATTTTTTTTCAGAAACTGTAGAGTGAAGATGGATCTTTCGAAAAACGTATCAAAAGTTGACCTGCGATATAAAGGGGGCAACAGAAATCGTGCCAAACCTGATGGTTTAAAATTTAAAAAATCTCGACTTTTTCAAATGGAACACCCTGTGTTTTATGATTTCATTAGATGCCTTTCTGTAGACTCTACAATTTTATAATAGCTTTCCCTATACCTAAATTGCGTAGTTTTTGCAAAAAACCCACTTTTATGAAAAATACCCGATTTGCGCACTCCTTTGACGGAAAAAATATTGTAAGGCTATTTATTTTTATAAAATGTATTAGTTTACACTTCTTAAAATAAAAATAACTGAAAAATTTAGATAATTTCAGTTTAATAAACAAGTCTTTATGGAAAGTTACCATTTATTTGTAAATAAAAGTAAAAAATCATAAAAGCTCTACATGTAATTAAGAATTAGCAAAACTGGCGTATGCTTTAGAAGAAGTTCATGGGAATTATTTGCTAGCAGCACGTATTTATAGAGATTCCCACGTGCTGACTGTTTTGAAAATGTGAAAGAAAGATTTGAAAGAACAGCAAATGGGAATTATGAGAAAACTACCAGGAGACATGGGAGTAACAACGATAATATTTAGTTTAATGTTGTGGTTTCTGCTGTTGAAAATTTTCAAAACAGTCAGCACGTGGGAATCTCTATAAATACGTGCTGCTAGCAAATAATTCCCATGAACTTCTTCTAAAGCATACGCCAGTTTTGCTAATTCTTAATTACATGTAGAGCTTTTATGATTTTTTACTTTTATTTACAAATAAATGGTAACTTTCCATAAAGACTTGTTTATTAAACTGAAATTATCTAAATTTTTCAGTTATTTTTATTTTAAGAAGTGTAAACTAATACATTTTATAAAAATAAATAGCCTTACAATATTTTTTCCGTCAAAGGAGTGCGCAAATCGGGTATTTTCCATAAAAGTGGGTTTTTTGCAAAAACTACGCAACTTAGGTATAGGGAAAGCTATTATAAAATTGTAGAGTCTACAGAAAGGCATCTAATGAAATCATAAAACACAGGGTGTTCCATATGAAAAAGTCGAGATTTTTTAAATTTTAAACCATCAGGTTTGGCACGATTTCTGTTGCCCCCTGTATATCGCAGGTCAACTTTTGATACGTTTTTCGAAAGAGCCATCTTCACTCTACAGTTTCTAAAAAAAAATAATTTCTAGCTGTCATACAACCATAATTATGTCAACTATTAGAAGTGACGAAACATAAGAAAAAAAAATTAAAAGTCAAATATCTCGAAAACTATCAATATTTCAATAGCAGTGTTATACACAAAGTCCCACTAATTTTTTACGTAGAATTCGATAATGCCATAAAAAATATAGGTTTCCATTTAAAAAAATGAAGTTGGTACCTGTCCAGGAAAAACTGAACACCCTGAATATGTAAATATATTTTCATTTTGTGCAGCTCGGGATATTAGACAACCCTGTAGAAAAAAAAATTAAGTTATCTCTTTTATTAACCCAGATATTGGACTTACGCGCACTAGGTGGACACCCTGTATTTGAAAACACATGAGAGAAAAAAACGCCTATTTAAATAAAACAGCCTTTAAAAAACATTACCTATTGCTACGCTATTGCCACACCAATAATTTAAATGAGACGAACATGAGAGAGCAAACAATTGAGCATATTGAGCGCCGATTTTTTTATTATTGTTACAATAAACTTAAAACAAGGATTTCGTATAAAATCCTTGGCCCAGCACTACTTACTTATTACTTATCTTTTTTTAACCCGGTGATCACCGCCTGCGCTTGCAATTAGCACCTGTTCATGCTACTTTAGTCAACAAATCGAACATTTTTTTAACCATGTGAAACCTGTTCGCCGCTATGCTTCCATGACCTACACTAATATATTGATTTATTTGAAGGTTATTGGAACTTCTAATAATACTAATAATTCTTCTCAATAATAACAGAATACCTATTTTATGGATTTTTACTTAATGTTTTTATATTTATGTTAGTTTTCTGTTAAATTTTAATTTGTTTTATGTGGGTTTTACAGTTTTTGTAATTTTTTCATTTGTGGGGTACACAGATCCCCAAATAAAAATATATTCAATTTGGAGACAAGGACGGATCGATAGTAAGTAAAGTGTGTATTAAACAGAGAAAAAGATGGGTGCATGGGAGGAGCCGACCTATCAATATCAATGGTGGGGTGATGACAGAGGTGTTGCTTTCAACTACGTTCCCCCATAAATAATTAGGAGTTATTTTTCAAGTATTATATTATTTATTTAACTATAATGTACTAATACTTTATGTCTTTGTTTTCAAAATTATCACATTTTTATTTCGATGCCAGTGTGTATTATATGAAACTACAATGAAGGTACCTAACGGACATCATCAGGGTTCCCTCAAATTAAAAGAGGAGGGCAGTTAAATACAAAAAATAACAATAGTCGCTTGTACCACAAAATAGACAAAGAGGGTTGTACCTTTAAACCGTTTGCTGTCATGTAAATTATAAATATATTATTTACTTAAAATTTGCCGTTATTAACAGCAGATTATTTGGTATGTGTTGACACTGTTATATTTTTTATATAGCAAAGATATATAAAAACATTATTTTTGATTGATATTGTAAATCATGAGAGTTTTTGAAGATATGCGCGTCGATAAATTCAGATTTTCAAGAGTTTCATGTTGCCAAAGTAACAATGTGGCAGTTAAATCTTGTTTCGAGTGGTATGAACTAGCTCGTCTCTGTATGACCGAAATGATTGAATTTGTTGTTATTTAAAATAATTATTATCTTTCCGATTGAGTTCATTTATTTCTCTCAAAACATGATATGGCTCGATTAAATATTATTTCATATCCTTTTAGTATTTTTTGTTTCTTGTGAGCTCTTCCTTTTCTGTATGATCCGATATTATTAAGGCTGCATTTTTCTCTTTTTCTAACACAACATACAACACAACGGTCGAGCCGGTGGCTCAGGGCTTAGCGTCTAGATCGCTCAACCCACAGGTCGTGGGTTCTAATTCCCATTCCACCAAACAATGTTTAATTAAATTGTTTACTCGTAGATCAAGGCTTATTCGCAGGGATGGGTTGGAAACCATCCTGGCGATGGCCTAGGATGGGAAGAATGTCAACTTGGTGTTAATGTGAGAGATTAAAATCAGTTGATGTTTGACTTGTCCCCCTAACTAATGAGGTTTTCCAGGTTTCCCTCATTCCAGCACTGAATGGTGGTTAGGGCCTACCAACGTAAGTCGTTCCTGAGGCGCAAATGCGGCCCGCGAAATAATAATATGCCGCCCCCTCTCCCACACAAGTCTCAGACTTTATTATTATTATTATTATTATTATTATTATTATTATTATTATTATTATTATTATTATTATGTATGAGCAGCACTATGAATTTCTGAAATGAAATTATGACAATTTTGGAGCAACTGAGTTAAATTTGAAATTTCACTTCAAGTTCCTATTTTTGAATCTGAGCAGTTGAAGTATAAACAGAAGAAGACAATGTTAGAAGCATATTGGGATTTTGACATGTAATAGTTCCACAACCTCTATTATATCTTCAACTAACTAGGTACGCTGATGGAATGAAATAATGAAATAATCACTGTAAATTTCTATCGATCTAAATGCTTTCCTCTATTTGTCTCTCCTTTAAAGAAAACGAATTATCATTATATATCATTAATCCATGTCTTAAGACTGAACAACGAATTGTTTAATTGCCTAAATTAAATCACTAGCCCACGTATGATTCATCTAAAATATATGCTATCAGTGGCGGCTCGTGAATTTTTCTTTAGGGGAAGGATAGATAAATCAGTGGTGGCTGGTGAGATTCGGGCGGGTACGAAGGGCGTGTGAAAAAAAGCGCCGCAGGCGAAAATTTTTCATTTTTCAAGGTCAAACGCCCTAAAATTAGAAATTAGAAATTCCCAGAGGAAAAATATTTGCTTAAAGAAATAGGTTTCGTTAGACAAATATCCGTTTTTTAATGCGATTGCCAGAAATCTCGACAAAAATTATTTAAATAATATTAAAATAGGTAATAGTAAATAATAAGTAATATTTAATACCTGTTTGATTATCAAAAAATTATACATAGTATGCAAACGTCTTCAATCTTCATCCGTACATGCTTATTTTCCCGCAAATTTCTAAGAGGGAAAGGATGGGAGTAGTGGGCGGTCTTGCCCCTAGCTTTATTAAAAAAGCACGTGTTCAGATCTCACACGCATGCGCATATAATTCATTTATCCGAAAACATCGGTTCAAAGAAGGCTCCTCATACTTATGCCTCCGGTCGGCCACACTCGGCCGCAGCCGTCTTAAAGACGAAAGACGGCTGTTGTGACTCGTCGGCTTACCAGCACTACCCGCGCTACAAACCAAATAGTTAGCAGACAGTGGTAATTTTTACTGAGGCGCCCAAGAATGACCATAGATGGCTTTGGGTCGTTTGTGATTGGAAATAATTTCAAATAATAGTATGGGAACACAAATTTTACATTATTATTTATTATTTAGTGGATATTATTAATATATTTATTAGTTGTTAGTAAATATTATGTATTTAAAAATTGAAATTCTGGGAGGGAGGCACTGCCTCCTCTGCCTCCCCTGACGAGCCGCCACTGTATGCTATATAACCCTTCGAAACCTCCGGAACCGATAGGGAGGGACATATTTATAAATTTGGAGTTATTAACTTTCTAGGTGACCCTGTTGGAGAGACGACTATAGAATTAGATGAAAAGATAACTTACTACAAATTCTGTAATTCTGAAATGTTTTATCTATACGTTAAAAAAATATAGACCAGTCACAAGACGTACCGGACCCGGTATAATGTAATGATAATGTCAACAACCAAATTGTATAATTTACCAAAATATAATGCTATTGAATAATGAGCTAATGCTAATGAATCGAATACTTTTACCAGAACCCAGTTGTATTTTATGTTGCCTACCCTAGAAAGTTATACCGTGCAGTGTTCTGCATTTCTTGAACTTGTTGGTGATTGTTGGAGTTGTAATATAGATAAATTGAAAATCGGGTTGATTCTGTTTTCTTATAGCAAGATACATGTTTTAAAACATGTGTTGTTATAAAGCAATTCTTCAGAAAATTGGTATTCTGTTTCACACTTTTCAGCAATTACATCTATCATTTTAACAATTTATTATACAGAAAACTTATCATAACGATCATATTTTAGTGGTTGTTAAGGCAATAACAAGAGATGATTTAAACAGTTTTCTACTCTTTTGGAAATAAAATGGATCCAATTGGTATAAATTTTCACTTGAATTCTCTTCAAGTTGCAGGGAATGTCCAAAATCAGTATTAAGCATCAATGATATTTTAGTTTCTACATTAAAAAAATGTAGGTATACCTACGTATTATGTAGGTATCTGTATTCATTACAGTATAGAGGTATATATAAGGGATGTAGTAATCTCTTTGAAATGCCCAATGAAAGATTTATTAAGCTTTTTAGAGTTAGTAAACGGTTGGTTCAATATTGAACTAACGAATTGATGGACTTTGTGGATCAAGGCATGGAGAATTCACCAGGTTTCGTTCCACTTACAAGTAAATGTAGATAAACATATCTGTTACGAGAGGAACAAAATGCTAAGCTGATTTTATACAGTCAACAGGTATTTGTGTGTTTAACTTTTGGACATGGTAGTTACCTACCAAACATGCGTCGGACAAGATCTCAATTTAAGTCTACCAATGTTCTCTAGAGTATTAAATAAAATAAATCATATATTTACAATGAATCTTCCTAGATATGTGAAATTTCCAACAAGCAATGAAGAAATTAGACTTACAAAGCAAGGATACGTAATAGTTATGTTTTAACTATTCTGCTGTAGCTATCTAGAGATAGAAAATTAATCATAGTACCATCTCTTGACACTGGAATAAGTTAATATATCCATTTTTTCAGATTTATGGAAAAACTAGGTTTTCCTCATACAATAAGGCCAATAGGGGCAATTGCCATCGTGCCTCCAAAAGTTGATGACAATGTAAATCCTGCTTTTGCATATAAACATTTGAAGAAAATGCCGAAAATAACTACTCCATGGCCAATGTGCTCCGACTGGCATTGCATTACTTCGTCATTTCCCTAGGAGTTGCCACATCATTCATTGAGACCAACTACCAATATGTCTAGCCAAGGTACTTCTTTGCAGTATTATCATATTATCATCAACAACTTTTTGTTGCATATAGTGTTATCAAATCCCTGATTTTTTAGGCGAAGTCTCAGGTTCTTAGATAAAATCTCCGATCTCTGACTAATAAAGGAAATCGTTCAACCAACATAATAAAAAAAACAAAAGCAATAGCATAGACAAAAATTACTCTATGGCAATAGTTACGTTAACCATATGTGTACTCGTATAGATACTTATACCTTATACACCTACGTATATGTGTAATGCGCCGCATTATTCATTTCATTTTATTTTCATCAAATTATGTTGTCATAAATAAAAATCAAATACTATTTGTTTATTATTTTAACCCACTCCCCTTCCAGAACTTATACTTGACACACTTATACTTGATGAGGAGACACTATTGTTTATATATTGATGGTAGGTCTTTACCTACCATCCAGGTAGCCACAGATTATCAGGTAGCAGCCAGATATTCTCTTTAGAATATCTGGCTGCATGACTGAAACTTTCAGTAATTTATGGACTGAACCTGATCGCTGAATACTACTCACAATCCGGCAACCCTAGCTACACGTGTGCTTATTATTGCATAGATATTGGTAACTCATCGATCTATGTATTTTTGAATATTACGAACCGTGCTTTGAATATACATAAGTGGAGTAAAACTCCACTTATGACAGATTATGGCATTTTCATGCCGTAGAACCAGATGAAACCTATACCATCTTGTAGAGCATGTTTTGGGGCGTATGTAGAATGATCTACATTTTTAGTAGGATTCTTTTTTAAATGGCCTGAGAGTGCATTATCGGCACAATTCGAAAACATGTGTTTTTGAGTACATACATCTCCATTAAAAAAAAGCTAGGCTTAACGCTCTGAAATTTTAGTCACTCATGCAGAAAACATAAACGCTTCGAATGGAATTAACCTTTTTTTGGTAGTACATCTATATATTACCAAAAAAATGATGTAAAGTTAAAAATTTCTAAAACGATGCATGAAAAACTTCGATATGCTATGTGAAATTTTCAAAATTTGTATATATATGTTGCGAATGAAATGTAGCCTAGATATTGAAGCAGTTTTTTAAAAAAAGTTCGGGTTGATATATATAACTGTTTTCGAATTATCGAATTTTTAAAAAGCGCTCGCTTTTATCAGAGTGAAGTATTACGGGGCGCTAAGCCTTATGGGGCGAATACGGGTGCCTCTATAGATGTTTAGACTTGCAGCACATTAGTCGATATATTGTAATGATTGAATGACGATTAGTTTTGTGAATTTGGATGTTTTGAAAAAATTTATTCTGTAATTGTCACTGTACCTACTGTGTTCATGAGGATAGTTTTTATTAATATCATTAGATTCTAATGTGCGGCATTATTAGTGTTTGAAAAAGAAAGTATAAAGTATTGGTTAGGTACTCTATGCAATATCTTTATTTTAATAATTTTACCTACCTACCTAATTATTATTATTCTTACCGTAGTTATATTCTATCAGAAACGGAACTATAAAATGATATCAAGAAAAAAAAATTCTATATGTATATATTTAGAAATATGTTCAGTACCAAATTTGTTAATATTATTGCATATTATGGTCCCCTCTCTAGAACAGTAAATTAATAATAATCATTATAGTCACTGAATACTTGGATCTGACTGGCCTTGGAATAATTGTTGCAATTAAACCTAATAGATGAACTTGAAAACGTTTTATTTATATAATTATTGTTCTGTAGGTAGGTATATTCTATTGGATTGCAGACGTCAGGCATACAGATATTTTTTTCAATCTATACGTCTAAAATTGAACATGTACGTTTTTCTAGGACACTAATTTTATTTATTTTAGAAAATTGAATATAATATTATTCATCCGTCAGTCAGTCAAGCATCGTCGTTAAAATAATCTAGATTACTACCATTAGATATTAACTAGATACAACTTATAATAAGAACATCAACGCAAAAATTTGTTGACGGCAAAGGCCACACATGACATGCGATTTATAACTTTAACTAGAAATGGGCGAAAATCGCTACCGCGATTAATTTTTACCGATATTCTAATTGGAAAAGCATTTCGCTTCAAAATTTTGGTAATTAGAAGTGTTTGGCAGTTAGTACTATTGATTCCGTTAGCAATATTTGTCATAGGAAAATAATGTATCTGAAGTTTAATTATTTTTTTTTTTTTTTTTTTTTTAGTTACAATGCCCAAACGGGAAAAACCCAATTACAGGACAAGGTTGAAGCATACAAATATTAACATTACTTAAACCTAACAAAATGAAAATATTGTAAATGACAGTACGGGTACAGAAAACCAACGGGATAAACATATAACCAGATATTATATACATATTATACATACACACAAACAATAAGCAATTAGGTATACATAACTAGTTATAATTTATTAGACAAATAAGCATTTAATGGACTTTATAGAATCGAAAAATATATCGAGTCGATCTTCAAACAACTGGTAATTAACAACCATCTGGTAGAAAGGAGATGCCGTTAACAAGTTGGTACGAGGAATCGGTAAATGTAATACAGAACTAGTTCTAGAATTAAATCTAGGAACGCGATAGACAATTTTAGATACCAATGAGGGTGAGTTGAGTAAATTATTAATGATTTTGTGAAGAAAGATCAGCGAGTACATAACGCGTCTACTTTGCAGGCTAATTAAATTCAATCTAGACAACAGTATATCCTCAGGAATACCCCGAGTTGGATAGACCAAAATTAATGAAATGCAAGCTCTTTAGATACTTCCGCTGTACTCTCTCCAATTGTAAAATGTGAGTATTGTAAAGCGGACTCCAAATAACGGAAGCATACTCCAATTTACTGCAAACAAACGTATTGTATAGAACATTCAACGTCCCCTCATTCCGAAAGTCCTTGGAGTTACGCAAGACAAAACCAAGACTTTTAAATGCGGCATCACTTACCACGCGAATATGAGCATCAAAAGATAAATTACAACTAAATGTAACACAGAGGTCATGGAATTCCGAGACTCGATTCAAGATACTTGAATCGAGAGTATAGTTAAAAAGGTGGATATCTTTGCGACGGCAATAGGACATACTGTTACATTTATTTATGTTCAAAGGCAAATAATTATCATTACACCAACGATACAAATTGGATAGATTATCTTGCAATTTTAAGCAATCAGAAGAAGACTTAATTTCTATAAATAATTTTAAATCATCCGCATACAGCAGATAGTCAACATTAAAAAGTTCTGTTAAATCATTAATAAATAATATAAAAAATAGAGGCCCCAATACAGATCCTTGGGGAACTCCAGACAATTGCGGAAACTTATTAGACTGAAAACCCCGGTATTGAACAAATTGAAATCTATCGTCGAAATATGACCGAAATAACGATAAAAAGTTATTGGAGCAACCAAATGAACTCAATTTCTTAATCAGCAAATCATGGTCCAGGCGATCAAAAGCTTTAGAGAAATCCGTATAAATTACATCAACTTGATTGCCTCTGTCCAACACTTCAGCAATATACTGGACCTTAGTAACAAGATTCGTAGTCGTGGAGCGTCCTTTCATGAATCCATGTTGGTATTGAGAAATGTGTTTTTCAACGTGAGAATATAAGTAGTGATGGATAATTAACTCAAACACTTTAGAGAAGTTGCAGATTATCGCTATAGGACGATAATTGGTGACGTGATTCTTCGCACCTTTTTTAAAAACCGGGCAAATTCGAGAATCTTTCCATAATTGAGGAAAGACGGCGGATTTTAGCATGCAATTAAAAATCAATTTTAGCGGGGTTGCAAGAACTGCTGCACAGTCCTTTACCAAGAAGGCAGGTATTAGGTCAGGACCCATTGTGAAATTTCCTTTCATTTTTTTGCTGCGTTTAAAATATCAACCTCGCTTATCAGTGGAATGTTTAAATAATCGCCGTTGACAGGAAGGTCAGGAAAATATGGACCATTGGGAGCTTTAAAAAAAGCTTTAGAGAAATAATCAGCAAAGGCCTCAACGATATCAGAGGGCTTATCCAGTTGTGCGTCGTCGTAAAACAAAGAAGGAGGAATTGATGTAGAACTAGATTTAGAATTAATATAAGACCAAAAACGTTTAGGATTTAAAGATAGTTCGTCTTCAATAGACCTCAAATAATTCTTATGAGCTAAGTTTATGCGAGCTTTAAGTTCAGATCGTAAGTTCCTGAAGTCATTATAAATAGCAATATTATTAGACGATTTGTATTCACGCCATAATTTGTGTTTCAGTTTCACGTTTTTAATAATATCATAGTCAAACCATGCCGGATAACAACCTCGTGACTCCCTCTTAGCCGGTACATGCTTTAATAGTATTGAATTAAAAATATTGTAAAACTCCTGAAGCATCGAATTTACATCAGCCAGAGTAGAGAGAGAAGCCCAGTCGGCATTTGCAAGGTCCAAAATTCTATTATTTGTGTTTCGAATATTATTATTTTGGGTAAGGTTAAAAAACTGCGCAAAGTTATTCAACGAATTAATGACA
This sequence comes from Pogonocherus hispidulus, assembly GCA_963924545.1. Taxonomy (NCBI): domain Eukaryota; kingdom Metazoa; phylum Arthropoda; class Insecta; order Coleoptera; family Cerambycidae; genus Pogonocherus; species Pogonocherus hispidulus. The sequence continues at coordinate 39,616,980 of OZ004698.1, read as the reverse complement.
GGACTATGAACATTATCCACAATATTAGGTATATTAAAATCGCCAACAATTAGAATGTTGGATTCTAGAATGTAATAAATGGACTCAATAGCATCAAATAAAAGATCATAAACATTACAGCTCATGTTTGGAGGAATATACAAGAGCAGTACATATAAGATATTACCCAGAAAATTAATTTTTATACACAATATATCTAACATGACTAGTTCCATGAATGTGTCACAGAGAGAACTGAGATCAATTAAAACGGGTTTGAGAGTCTTATTAGCAGCAAGGAGAACTCCCCCACCCCTACAGGTACCAGTATAGTTATATCTACGGTCGCATCGAAATACATCATAGAGATGCACATCAAATAATTCTGAATTCAAAAATGTATCATTTAACCAAGATTCAGTGAGGGCGATCATATCGTATTCTGTGGTAGCACAAGAAGACGCAATTTGACAGTTTTCATCGATCGACGAAAGTTTTGCAGAGGTTTTTTGAAAAGGCGTTTAAATTGTAAAAACTCGTAGGAAACGGGACGAAAATACGCCTAGGCATAGGAGAAAGGCTTGGGGCGACTTTTGGTAGCCCGTGGGGATCGCTTCGCTATACCCGCTCGGAGGTGATAGCTTAGAAACTTTGTCTGTAGACAGAATCGACGCGTTTTAATATATGGATAGTTTTGTAATTTTAATGTTTATCGTTTTTAGCATTTTAGCGCTAGGGTATTTTATCATTGGGCGATATAATTTATCAAATACGATTACTATCACTAACTAGGTATAGAAGATACGAATGCATGAGACCCAGAAATGTCCTATCTTCTGTAAAATATATAATTTAAAGTTATTTATATCATCTAACTTATACCATTCTGTATAACCTATACCATAGAAGTGATTTATTTACAAATTACTTGATATTATTTCTTTAGACGACTTTGTTACGACTGATATCTAATTTACATATGAAATTGAATACTCTGGACAACAACCATTCTTAGATTAGTCGGAGAGCTAGTGAATATTTCGCTTCATGACTAGCCACAGGCTAAAAATTTGTCAAAACGTTGCCATAGGGGTAATGAGTTGCCATCTCGAACGTTTTAACATGGCGATGGACAGAAGGGGGTGTAAGAACACTCCAAGCTCGTAAAATAGTAGTAGAAATTTTCATTATTTGCCGGCTGAAACTTTGTGTTATGCTTGAATTAACCATAAAAATTGTCAGACAAAAATTTCAGGTAGAAGGGGGTGTAATATGTATGTGTATAATACCATACCTATATTTTTTTACATGAAAATTTTATTATTTTCCGCCGTCTGACAATTGAATATGTTATTCAAGAGACCTTTTTGATCGAGTAATTGTCAGACGAAAATTCGGGGCAAGACACCCTGTTAATACGTTTCAAACTTTCCTCTCTGTCGGCCGCCAGAGACCTCAAGCGCGCCTTATATTTTAAAAAGAGATTTCAATTTCTATGACGCAATGATATTGCGTCTTTTTTTACATTTTGAAAGTGATATTAAACATAAAAAGAATAAAACAATGGTTTAGGTGTAAATAGGATATAGTGTTAGCATATAAGTTTAATTTTAATCATCTCCAGATGATGGCAACTTTGTTGGAGAAACGCGCGTCGAGTGCAGTATAGTGTTTTGGTGTTATGTGGAAAACTATGTCAGTGTTATCTTCATTCCAAAGGTTCCAACCCCTTTCAAGATTCCATAAATTCATGGTTCTACAAAAAATCTGGTTCACCACTCATTTTCCAAAAATTACTAGCGTTGTTAATTAGCTCGAAAAATATAATACTTAGGGAAAATTTTAAGGTAAATTATGGAAAATTTTCTCGACTCGGTTTCAAGGACGTTTTTGTTTACGTTAATGAATGTAAGGTGTTGTCATATTTATCCTTGCTGTATAATTTATTCTTCCCTTCCTTTTGGGGGGCAGTTTACATAATGTAAAATGTGTCTAACCCATTCTGGCGGCATTATTTTCATACAATTTTCTACAGAAAATGCACGGATCAGTTTTCTTTTTTTTTTACAATTTTTTTTAATAAAAAACTGCGAAATGGCTCACTTACGTTATATATTGAGAACAAAAACGGACCTGTAGAACTCATTTTTAGGTGGGAAGATTATTCAGTTTTCAGGAGAGGTAATCTAGAGTACTATAGGGGTAAAACACTAGAGTAAAAAATTTACCTAGAACCCGCATATGGAAAAAGACAGGGCGAGACGGACACTGTATGTCGGCGCTTGATAGGGAAAATTTGGGGACTGAAACTAAGATGCATAAGTGGCATAAGAGATAAGCTCAGATCAGTGTAATCCACTATTATAATCTTAACAAGATGCAGAGGTAGTATTGAGAGCTAGAAGTCCTGGTAATCTACCACCATTTCACGTGATGTTGGAAAGAGAAGCAAGGGTAGCAGCATACCGAATCAGAAATAATAATGATTGGACATGTCCCAAGGAAGAGGGACATTCCAAGATAAGATATACATTGATGTTAGATGACATCCTAGGGATGATATCTGACAGAATGATTTCAAAGTTTAAATTCTGCAAACTATTCGAGGTTCAGATTTCAAAAGTTCAAATACAGAATTTCAGTGATTCGGAGTCGAAGACTTGGCCGTTGTTCATAGATGGCTCTAAAAACAGACAGAGAAACAGGAGCTGGAGTATTTGGGCCGAGACCTAGATAGCGTGGATTTCTTCTAGGGACTTGTCCCACCGTATTCCAAACAGAAATCTTCGCAGCAATGACGTGATTGAGAGAGAATGTGAGGAGGGGTTAGACGCGTAACCTCATCTACATATTTTCCGATAGTAAAACTGCTCTCAATCAGGTTAGTTCGAAGTTTGTTTGGGATTGCCTTCAATCGCTGATGGAACTGGCAAATACCAATAAAGCGAGACTGTGTTGGGTGCCAGGGTATAAAGGCGTTGAAGGAAATGAACATGCAGATGAACTTGCTAGAAAGAGATCTTGTAACAAAATTTTAATCATTTTGTTCCTTTGTATATGACGAGCAGTATATTTCCGGACGATTAAAAATAATATCAAAAATCCGTATAATTTTTCCCTGAATACCCGCAACCCAAAATGCTCTCTACATTATAATGTGTTGTCTACCTCTAAAGTGTTTCTGATTGGTCACTTTTATGAAAAGGTAGGGACGCAAAACAGACAGGAAATTAAGACATTTTTAAAATTCGGAGAGTCTGGTTTTCAACAGAGTACGAGCAAGTTGACAATTTTTACGCTTATTGAAAGCACATGTTCTTAAATTTTACTTTCATTTAAATCTGGAATTATTATCACTATTGTTAGTGATCGGTGTTCTGATATAATAGAGTATTATTTGTAATAAGCTCATTAATTGATATTATCGTATATTTTTGTTGTTGTCACGAAATAAGTGATAATAAATTTAGTTTACACGTGGTGTAAATTTTCTGCCGATTTTTTTTATTTTTTTGCAGAGTTGTTAAGACGCTGGCTTAATCTTCCGAGAAATCTACTTTATATTCTCGTAAACCATCCACTTCCATGTGGAACGTCTTAGGACACATTTGAGGTGGATGCACGAGATTGGAACTGCACTTTGCATACAGGTGAGTACATTTCATTTTCTTAATAAATTGAATATGATTAAAGAAAATGGTACCCTGTATGCAAAGGTCTGTTCTCTGTGAAGAGCCTGGGTTGGTTAGTGCATTTGTATATAACCATATGGTTATTTTTGATATACTATAAATTTTGTCTGCTAATTACAGAATCTATTATATCCAGGAATTTTATTTTTGATTACTTGCTGGTATTCTAGACCGTCTCACATTAATTTTTTTTTCAATTTAATTCTATTTCATTGTACTTGATATTGTTAATTTTGCATTTAAAATCTCATGTATGAATTAGAAATTTTCACCTTTATGCTAACCAGTTTTTTTGTGTAGCACAGTTACGAATTTTGTTACTGCAATTTTGGTCATTTTTATTGTAGTATATAGTACCGCTCATAAGTTACTTTTTTCTATTACAATTTTTATATACTGTCCTTCAGACATAGTTGCTCTACGGTTTGATTGTTTTCAAAATTCCAATTCCTGGATCATTTTTTTGTACAACTCTGGGACTGGGCCAATCATACAATCTTTTACATGTGCCTGTTTCCACCTTTGGGGCCTGAAACCTGAAACCTAGCTACGTGGGATTTACTTACATCCATCCATGCAACCCCAGCAAGTCTAGCTAGACGGGGACCTGTTCAGGAGTTCCGGATTAATCTAGGAGAGGCTAGTGGGTGAGATCAATCCATAAGTAGGCCGAAGACTGGTGAACCCAGCCCAGTAAAATTTTTTTGTAAAATTTTGATAAACGCTTTCAGGCTGTGGAGTTTTTTTCAATTTAACATAAATTGAGTTGTAAATATAATTTGTAATATATACTTTTATCTTAACGTAATCTGTTTGTTCTTACTTTCACGCATTCACAATTTCATATATTTTTTTTCTCATTTAAATTACCTGGTGCCCAATTTTTCTAAGTAAGCTTAACAGTAAAATCCAATCCCCGCCTTGAGCCCAGAGCTAAGCGGAGCTATGTCCCTGAACCTTTAGGGAAGAAGCTAATAATTCCCGAGGTTCAGTGCAATCTGAAATGGCTTTCATAGGACCGGAACTAGCTTGTGGAGTCGCTTATAGAAATTACTGGCTTACAACCATGCGAAGGCATTGATGGAGGGTCCTTTGCAGAAAAGAACTGTAGATTTGCCGAGTATAAGTAAACCTCGGCTCGGGAGTGCAGGGCTTAACAGGACACTGCTATATCAAGAAACATCTCTATAATTTAAGATTAGCAGAAAGCCTGCGATGATATTTAGGTATATGGTGATATGATGCAGGAGAGACTGAGCTGCACATTCTGAGTGAATGTGAGGGCTGCACTCGTATGAGGCTAACGCTCCTGGGTAAACCATTCTCGGAACCTTGTGATCAGAGGGAAATTTGAGCGTGTAAATTTGTGAACTTCATGCAAAGAACAAAGATGCTGGCTGAATACGTAATCTGCGGGATGCACAATAGGCCTAACTACGGCCGTGGTGCTTTGGGACTCGTTCAGAGAGACCGATCCGCATGAAAAAAAAGGAGGAGGCTACAAAAATGTATATTTAAAAATTTTCGTTAAATGTTTTTGTACTACAAGTAGTACCTAAATTACATTTTGATTTTCAGTTTGTGTTAGTTATATCAAATAAAAGAAAAACTAGCAAAATGGCTGGAAGTGCCGCTAAATTTAAATCGCAAAATGGAAAAAAGTTAATTTTGGAAAAATATCACTGGGTAAATTTTCCTGCTATCCGTCCTAAAAATTACTGATATTTTCTGAAAAACACATATTTTACAACATTGCTTCGAAAAGAGACATCATAAACAAAAAACTGTGGAGATATTCAAGCACGATAGACTAAGTATCTATTCTGAAAACTGATACCAGTGAGCAGTTGCTCGAGATCACGAATCAGAAATGTAATCCAGATATAATGCTTTTTCGAATTAAATTTTAAAATATACCTAGGCTACAAAGTACATATCGAGTATTCTATCCGAAGTATCCCATTGGGCCTAACGTACCTATATCTTAAATCGGATCGAACTTAAATTTTTTTGTATTTAAGTGAAACAGAGAATTTAAAGATCAACATTTTGTCAAATGTTAGTTCAGAATATTTCTAGAATATCAGTGTTTACTGCGCAAAAATGTATAACCATTTTTTTATTTGACATAGGTAAAATGTTTTCGCAAAGTATTTCTGCCTTCCATGAACGGTTCAAGGGCAAAATTCAACTGGTATCTTTATGCTATTAACAAAATCAAGTACCATAATATGTGTTATTTTCCCATCAAACTCAATATTATTAATACTTGCTTGACATATTTAACTACTAAACTTTGTTTCAGTAAAATTTTGTCGGCAATTTAGCATTATTATAAATAATCTAGCCATAACCAATTTTAATTGTTTTAATTGTTAAGATAGCAGATATGAAGAGAGCAATTAATTCTTTGCTAGAATGAATAATTACTTTTTTTATCACATCAATAACTATTTCAATTTCCTTTTATTGAAAAGCAGCACTATTTATAAATGGTGCCTACTCAACGAAAACTAATTATTAGATTAAATTCTTTACTAGATGATTTAAATTGAAGGTTATGGATTTATCTGTTAGAAAAACATCATTACTGTAGTCACTAGTTGAAACCACAAGAATCAGGAGAAATGTTTTATTACAAATATTTCCTGTTTACCCACAACTCCTATCTTTAATTTTCTTCTTCCAATATTATCTAAGCACAAATATACAGGGTTTTTCAACGAACAGTAGCCACCCTTAATAACTCAGAAACGGAGGGTAGCAGAAAAATTTCCAAAAACAGGTCGATTTTTATTTCAAGAGGCACACATTTCCATATTACTGAAATTTTTACAGGGTGTCCCAAAAAAGAGATATTTACCACAACTTAGATTTTTTAAATGGAACACCCTGTGCATTTTTACAGATTTGGATAGAACGTTGTCTAACGAATACGTTGATATAGGGTTTGATGGATCTATCTCTAATAGTGAGGGAGATATATCTTAAAGAATGTTCCATAAGCATAATGGGTTAGAAAGAGAATATCGATTCATTGCTTTAGGCTACAGCCGTTACAAAGTCTTTCTCTAACACATTGCTCTTATGGAACACTATTTGAGGTATATCTCACTCACTATTAGAGCTAGATCCATCAAACCCTATATCAACGTATTCGTTAGACAATGTTCTATCCAAATCTGTAAAAATGCACAGGGTGTTCCATTTAAAAAATCTAAGTTGTGGTAAATATCTCTTTTTTGGGACACCCTGTAAAAATTTCAGTAATATGGAAATGTGTGCCCCTTGAAATAAAAATCGACCTGTTTTTGGAAATTTTTCTGCTACCCTCCATTTCTGAGTTATTAAGGGTGGCTACTTTTCGTTGAAAAACCCTGTATAGACAATGCAGAAGTTTTTGGATCATAGGAAACTGCCTATCTGTTGTCAGATCTACTTTAGTCACACTTCAGAATTGTAACTACCCGAAATTTTGTAGAATCTAATCTTTAATTTATAAAAACAAACTAAAATTAACTTCATTGGCAGAATTCAGAAAATTTGTTTTTTAATAATGTTTCTAGAATTAATATTAATTTATGTTTATAAAAATTTTATTAAATAGTAAAAAACAATGTTAATCTGCGTGTTTAGTTTTCCAAGCGTGAACAATGTATTTATAATAACTAATAGTTTAAAATGTTGTTTGTATCATTGAGGAACTTCTCTTATGTGTATATTCTACATAACGCAGTATGTCAATTTTAAGTTTGGATGTCCATCCATGTCCTTATTCGTGGAGCTACTTTAGAATATAATATTCAAAATTACCCAATACAGTGTACCCAGTATATACAGTGCTGATTTTCTTTTAAATAGCATAAATCTCTGTAAATTATATATTTACTATTACTTTCTTTAATAATGCATTTTCCCCGGATACATTCATATATTGTTTGACGGATCTATCTCTAATAATAAAAAGATATGCCCATAAATATATTTCCTCCAACTAATGAGGTTTTCCAGGTTTCCTTCATTCCAGCACTGAATGGTGGTTAGAACCTACCAACGTAAGTCGTTCCTGAGGCGCAAATGCGGCCCGCGAAATACTAAAATGTCCCTGCCTCTCCCAGACAAGTCCCAGACTTTCGGGTTAATCCTTGTGACTAGAATGAGGGATAAAGATATTATATTTATTATTTATTATATACCTACTATAAGAGAAATAAGTTTGAGAATTGATTGGTTTGTGGCTATAGAAATTATTCGTGTGCTACTTGCATTTATGTCATATTAAAAGTAATGTGAAATGAATAATCAGGAACATATCCAAAAGGATACATCAATGTTTTCGTTAGAGATTGCTGTCAAAAAAGAGCGTACATAAGTGGGGGTTCGATTAAAATTGAATTTTTTTCATGACCCCTATACAGGGTGTACCACTTAAGCGTATGCGGAGCATAGCAGCTATACCGTAAGAGCTAGAAAAAATATTTTAGATCGAAGCTATTTTCATTCAAGTGTTCTATGACTTAAAATTATTTTAGATTATACAGGGTGTTTACTGTAGGCTGGATTCAACACACCTTCTTTATTTTAAATGGAACGCCCTGTATATTACTGCATATTTGGATAGAACATTGTCTGACGAACACAGTGATATAAGGTTTGATGGGTCTATCTCTAATAATAAGGAAGATATGGCCAAAAGAGTGTACCATAAGAGTAATGTGTTAGACGAAGACCTGGTACCCTAGGAAAGTATTGACAATCTCTTTCTAACACACTACTCTTATGGTACACGCTCTTGGCCATATCTTCCTTATTATTATTAGAGATAGACCCATCAAACCTTATATCACTGTATTGGTCAGACAACGTTCTATCCAAATATGCAATAACACACAGGGTGTTCTATTTAAAATAACCAAGTTGTGTGCTCCCAGCCTACATTAAACACCCTGTATAATCGAAAATAATTTTAAGTCATAGAACACTTGATTGAAAATAACTTTTATTTGAAACATTTTTTCTAGCTCCGCATACGCTTAAGTGGTACACCCTGTATGTATTGGCATTAAATTATTTTTAATATTATATTGTAGTACTTGAACTTGATGAAACGATAATTTTAAATCTTATATTTTCATTTTCACAATTTTTATTTTTCTCTGAGATTTGACGTTTTTGTGTTCAGGTTACTACCTACCTTAAACAAGGCACACTAAGGTTAAGGCTATACCTCCGACTTTGTACTGTACCTGTATGTGTACTTAAGCGACTTAAACGCTTGTAGGTAGGGTACGTTTATAGTGGGAGCGATTCATAGCGGTTCATAGCGATTTCAAGCGGTTTATAGTGGAAACGGATTCGTTTAGAGGTTTGCTTAGCGGGTAGCGAAAAACGTTGCAGTGTACAAGAAGCAAGAGATCTAGTCGAGTGAACAACAGCCAGAGTGCAATGTTGAGCTGCTTTGTGTCATCATTATGTCCCTGTCAATACCTGTTATATATCTAATTTTACTGGGAAGCATTAGCTCTAAAACGTCAATGATACACTCAGTACAAGCTCACTTGTATGAATTCTTTCAATCACTATACAAGATATAATATTCAAGCCACATTCTAGTTTGGACCTCCCTAAAGTGCTACTCGTAAATAACAAACGAAAAGTTGATTGATTGTTAAAATCACTCGAGTTTCGCAAAATAAAACCGAGAATTTTATAAACATTATAAACAGCTACAGACGACTGGACATGCTGTGCAAAATTTAATTTCAGATCAAAGAAAATGCCTAAAGCTTTAACATTCAGAAAAGTGTTGGTACTTTTTACGATGGGAAGATATATCATTGTATTTGCTAATATTAAGAGGAAGGTTGCTGTTATTAGGTACACCAGTTTTTTAATGAAATAAGGTTACCTTGAAGATTTTCACAATCGGCAATGAAGTTGCTGCAACAAAATATAATATCCTGCATTAAGATCATCTGCAATATCATTAATAGAAATCACAAGGTGAAGCGGTCGAAGTATTGACCCTTGGGGAACGCCCGAGGTTTGAAGAAAAGTGCCAGATTTAAATCCCCAGTACTGCAAATTCTTTAAACCTTACATACATGCGAAGGTATAAGGTGTATTGAAAAGAAAACGAAAAGCTGCAATCAAAATTATTGGGCATAATACACGCCTCGCCTGTAAGTAATAGCCTATACTGACCTATACTGATTTGATTTTCAAATAAATGCTTTCTATCCTATTTATCATTTTTAAGGTAATATACCCTTAATGTCAACCACCCGGTATAAAAATACTAAACGTGCAATAATTATACGTTGAAAAGAAAATTCCATGTCATTTCAAGTTACCTATATCATCTTTAATAGTTATAAAATTATTTCTTTGACCTTGGCATGCGTAGAAATTTCCAGTATTATTGTGTTGTTTTAGATTTGTATTGGGAATTTTCGTCGAAACAATACCAAATCTCCGTCAAAACCGTTCCCCTTTTATCCCAATAGGTTAATTCTAACCCAAGATATACACTGTGAAAATGTGACCAAAATTTCAGGTGTTCCTTGAATATTGCACAACAGTTTATTTGCGCCTAAGTAGCAAATAGGGTATAATACACTAATATTTTGGAGAAAGGGAGGTTTTCATATTAATTAAATATAATTCTATGGTTTTTCTTTAAGTAATAACAAAACAATACATCTATAAAAATCAATCATTCAAATGCTACCGCTCTTTCAAAATACTCGTTACAGGGCAACATTACACATTTAACTTATATAACTGAACACTACCACTGACTTGATTTGTACAGCTCTGTATGAGAATGCTCCAAATAATAAAAAGGCATCCAAATGCAACAAAAAAAGAAAACTGATGTTGAAAATTTAAGCGAAATCTACTTGAGTTTATTGAAATAAATTAAATTCATAAAAGAAACTTAGATTAGATTAGAAACTATTTTACACTTCATGGTGTTAAAATAGGCCACTTTTTACATTGCAAAGCTTTTATCTAATAATGTCATTAAAAGAGCCACTACAGCCAAACTAAATAAAATAAAAAATTAAACCGTCTAAAATCTGTGTGAAAATTTAAGCTGTGCTTATATGCATATAAGTTACATTACCTAGAGTTCAATAGCATTAACTATGTAAAATCGTTAATATATTTTTTATTGTATATGCTTTTCGAATGCAATGACCAATTTTCCTTCGCACTGTATTTTGTATTCGATTCCATTTTCATTCGCTTTCGCAAAATTAAAAAAAAACATTACCTTTTATTGTGTGCCTCATATTTGTTGAAATTCACTTAGAACACCACTGTTTCTTGCTAATTATCCAACTGAAAACTATACGTTTCCAGCTTCCTTCTCGGACCAGGTCCACCAAGTATTTTACAACATAATATGCCGGTGAAGTCGTCGCGTCGCGTCAATCCCCTGTTGATTCAAGTAATTACAGGAACGGGAGTGAACTTGGCGTTTACGATTTAAGCCATAGCCGGCAGTTAAAATACCTTTTGTGGGGGGGAAATTTGAATGAAACCGTTTATTGAGCGTTTTTTCATGGATGCAGAAAACAATGCAACTGCGATACACATTTTGCCTTCTACTTTGCTTTGGTGGTTGGTTGTTATATGTGTATTTAATTTATGCCTACAATTTGCTGTAAATGTTAACAAATGTAAAGGATGACGAAAAGTATACTATTACTACATCATTATACATGACGTATTACGACGTGCTTTAGTTAAAAGTATACAGTATGTCCAAAAGTGATGGACCATAATTCTTTTTTTTTTTAGTGGTGATAAAAAAACCGCTGAAAGAGGTGAACTAGTATACAGCGTGGGCCAACGAAAACGAAACAGAGCCAATAACTCCCAGGAAAATAATTTTCGCAAAAACGGGAAAACCCGTCTATTTTGCTTGGGAGGGGGACATATTTTAGACCGGATTTAACACCCTTAACACCAACCCCCTAAGCGGGGTTGACACCTCCTCAAAAATTTCAAATGGGATGGGGGGGATCGAGTGATACATCGTTGGAAAGGGCTTTCAATTCTCTATACGTCCAAGTTCTCTTCCTACCTGTAGTTCCTCTTAACACCTGTCTCTGTAGCCAATTTCCTCGTACTCAGTGTAGGATCTGCAAAAACTTGACCTAGGTCAGCAACTTCCACTTCGTTTCTCACAGAGCGCTGAATTTCTCGTTTTTTATTTGCTACTGATCCTGTTTCTCGAAACTTTGCCACTAACTCCAGAACATACTTTCGTTGAACGTACGTATCGCTTATCTCCATGTCGTTGGTTAAACAGCTGAGCTGTTACATTGGCACATTCGTTGTTACCAAAGATAATTGCGATTGTTCAACCCTTTCAGCAATTAATTGGATCATAAATATTTTAAGTTGAAAGAATGTAAAAGAAGAAATTATCACGAAATTTAACGTTTCGTTTGATAAGTGACTGTCAGATGTTCTAGTTTATTTAAAATGAATCTTCCTTTTTTCAAATAGGTATCAAACGATAAATGACATTTGACAGTCTTTCATCATTCAAATTCTGACATTTTGGTCCACTATATATCCTTACTAGTGAGTAGTTGATATAATTCAACAATTTTCAGACGAATCTGTGGTGTTGCGAACATTAAAAGTCGTTAGAAAGAAATCCGAATGTTTTTCATTTTACACCCTGTATTTTCCAAACGGATCTTTCAAATTTTAAAACTCAAACTTGGATGTATATAGAATTGAAAGCCCTTTCCAATGATGTATCACTCGACCCCATCCCATTTGAACTTTTTAAGGGGGTGTGAACCCCGCTTAGGGTGTTGATGTTAGGTGTGTTAAATTCGGCCTAAAATATGTCCCCCTCCCAAACAAAATCGACGGGTTTTTTGCGTTTTGCGAAAACTTATTTTCCTGGGATTTATTGGCTCTGTTTCGTTTTCGTTAGCTCACCCTGTATAGAAATTGCCACTTTTCTGTAATATTTCCTATTTTTTAGCTATGTTTGATGGAGCTATAATATTACTTACGTTTTTTTTTTACCTGTGTGAAAATAAACCTGTTTCGGTTTCTTTTAAATCTCTACTAGAAAAAAATAATGAATTTTGTTCGAACGCTTTGGGACATACTGATCGTACCGGCATGTCAAAATTCGGCAGATCTTCTAGCCGGAAGAATACAGAAGACGGTCATTCTGGGCTCATTATATCCTACTTTCCGATAACTACTATCCGATTTCCGGACTTAGTAGTTATTCATCCCATGGACGTGGGGAGTAGCTACCTACTGATAACCACCAGCGGCCGACCCTGAGAATAGGAGCCAGGAAACCGGTCGACTGGATTTTAACAAAAAAAAAATAATATATCTACCCCTCATTCAAACACAAGGATGAACCCAAAAGTCTGAGACTTGTGGAAGACGGCATATCTTTATTTCAACGGGCTGCATTGCGCCTCAGGAACGATTTAAGTTGGTAGGCCCTAACCACCATTCAGTGCTGGAATGAGGGAAATCTGTAAAACATCATTAGTTAGGGGGACAGTCAAACATCAACCAGTTTTAATCTCACATTAATAGCTAGCAAGTCGACACTCTTCCTATCCATCCTAGGCAGGCACGCCAGAATGGTTGCCCACCCACTCCTATGAACAGGCCTTCATATACGAGTAGACAATTTTAATTTAAAATTGTCCCACAGAATGAGCATTCGAACTCACGACCTCTAAGCGATCGAGATACTAAACCCTGAGCCACCGGCTCCCCTAAACGATTTATATTTGTTATTCAATCGATTTTATCTGAGCAAACACGATTTAGAATTTTATCTAGGAAATTAACACATTTTTTAATTAGGTACGAGTGAACACAATCTACCCCTAAAGTTTTTCCAAAAAACAATGGATTAACTTCATACAAAAGAATTGAGTTATCACAATTTCATAGTTACATTATTAATCTAGTTATTCATAACGGGCGTATCGAATATTAAAAGAAATAGGTTTTTCTCACATAAATTTGTATTTTTAAAAATTATGGTCCTTCCGAAACCACTTACTTTAGGTAGGTAGGTATATTGTTTATTATATATCTAATATTATGATAAAATTTTACCAGAATTACACTTCCGCGATAAAAAATTAATTATCGCAATTGAAACAAACAAGTTGACATTGCTTGTATTCATTTTAATTTCTTCTTAATTACAGGTATTAAATATAGATATTTTTAATTAACAGCAAGTTCGATTAAGAATTTTGTAATGTTCTTCTTTCTTTGACTATAAAACAAATTCAAAATGTTTAAATCTTATTTGAAAATATTTATTAATCCATATTGGCAAACAAAATATATGACATATTAGATATTATGAAGATGGGTTAATTATGGCATTAAGAATAATTTGTATATATAAATTTGTATATATTTTGTTGTTGTTGTTGTTGTTGGAAGACGGCGCGGTTACCCTAAGCACTCATGTCTTTCGATCCATTGTGTCTGCCGCTAGTCGATAGCTATTGGAAGAGACCGGTGCTATGCGCATAGGCTAATACCCGTCCTAGGGGAAGCTCTCTAGTGCCCTGGGGCAGGAGAAATGCTGCACCAAGATGTTTGTGTCTCTTGACCATGAGGCAGGCACAGCGACAGAAGATGTGAATGGAGTCCTCGTCATCGTGTCCGCAAAAAATGCACCTTCTAGTTTCACTTTGTATATATTTTTATAGTAGGTCGGTATACTATTTAAAGATATAAACCTTCACGTGTTTTCATCCTCTCAGACGAAATTATAAATAACGGGGTAACAAATAAAAGCAAAATTATTTTCAGACGTATCCTTTCCTTCTCAATTCATTCATGTGCATTTTAAAAATCGGCAACGCAATTTGAACTTCTTACGATTTTTTAAAATAATTTTTACCTCATTTTATCCCGTCAGACGGGGAAGTCTCATGGAATAAAATTAGTTGTGACGTTATTTTAGAGATGAAAAAACCGCTGAGACAGGTCGATTTTTAATCTGAAGTGTAGATTTTTTATATTAAATTTAAAGTATTATTATTTCTATAATTTGAAGTAAGTTAAGTGCGTGTCCATTTGAGAGTCTTGCGCGAGTAAACTATCGAGAGTTACTCCCAGTAGGCTGAGCATTTGAGAGAAAATTTTACTGTATCCTCCTACTCTGGCGACTACCCCGACAGAATATTGAGTGCACGTTCCTCAAAACTGTGCCCACTGTGATTTTACGGTAGTCGACATTTGATAGTAATCGTGGGCATGTTGTTTTTTAAGATGGCCATAATGAAATAATGTTTTTAGAAAAAGTGGTTTCTTTGTAAAATAAAAAAAATGTAGAGCTAGGAAGTTGACATAGTTTTTTTATCTAATACGGTATAGTAATGAGGCTATAAAGGCTGAAAAACAATAGCAAATGTAAATTTTGTGTCACAGATATTTACCAAAATTTGTCTATTAGTATTATTTCCTTATAAAACAAAATGCATATGCATTTTGTTTGAATAACTTTTATAATGCTAGGTTAATAATGTAATCTAATTATTTTCCAGGTGATTCGTATGGAAGCCTCCATTACTTGTTTCGAATACCAGTGTGTGCAGTATGTGTCTAATTCTTTGAGGATTTAATTTTTTTTATTTCGGTCACGGTATTAAGAGCTTTATATTCCACAATATTTCATTTATTTCTTATTGTTTAATGAGCTCTTTTATTTCTTCCGAGAACTAGTTTTATTTGATGTCAGTTTGGTGCAAGCTCTAAACAATTCACTATCAAAATACCAACACCGTTGGAATCCCGCGAGGTTCTCTCCGCTAATAAAAAATAGCATGTCCACCTGAGAGCATCTCTCGACAAGTTGAGTCGCCGATAGCGCCGAAACACCTTTTGGATATCTACTCTCAGGGGTCTGTCCATTTACTTGAACCACACTCGAGAGCAACTCGCGAGAGTTTTACTCTCAGTTGGATGCACACCTTTATTTAAATGGAGCATCATGTACATTTATTTACATGGTGTACTGGGTGATTATGGACAATCATACTAGAAAACTCATATCGGTTTTATGGCTTCACTTTTTAAGATACATAGCTTGACCAGAATTACCCCAAAGTATAACTCCGATATATAAGATATATGGAAATGAAATAGCGAATAGTATGCCGTTAACTGCGTAGTCATAAATGATAATCGGCCCTATGATATATCTTTTGAGTTAAAATAACATTGATGTTAAACTTTATAGCCAATCAGAAATTAATATTTTTCAAAAATTTGGCTTCTGATTGAGTATAATCTTAACAGCCCTTGTTATAAAATAATATATGGGATAGATCATAGGCCTGAATATTAGTTTTAAGCGTCTCAATAAAAATAAAAAACCATACAATTTGCTGTTAAGTAGTTCGATGTGATTCATGTGATGTATATAGGTATATAAAACACAAAAAAAATCACATTCTGTTCGTTTCCTACGCCCCTGAAAGGATTCCATATAGGTAAATTTGACTCATCCTGTATAATTGGACCGAGCCTGTTATTGTATTTCAATTTTATTGAACTGAGATAAATAGTATAATTCTGTGGATGGTAATAAATATAGAAGCTGTATCCTGAAAATAATAATTATAATTGTTATTTATACTAGGCCGTGCCCTATTATTTATATCTAAACACAACACTTCACCCATTAATCCACTTTTTATATTAAACGTATATTATATATAACATATTACATATATGTAATATTATTACATATTACATATTTGTCTATGAGATCTTGTATTACCGCATGCGGCGAGGTAGGTCTCATCGTAAATAGGGTGTTTAAAATTGGAAATATAATTAGATAGATATTATATTTTACCGAAAAGTTACACAATACATCAAATAGACAAATATTAAAAACAATACAAACAGGATTAAATAATACCATCCTTACATGAGGATGGTATAAATTACTGCAAAATATACATACTGAAAAACAGAATTTGTACCTTGTACAGACAGCCCTTGTATCCCCGCATGCGAGGAGGTAGCTGAAAATTTAGTGACCCTAGTGTGTAATCCCATTTATCACATTTCATATGCGGTGTTTTTTTGGAACTGGGAACTTTGTCTTGATACTGCACTTATCGTTTTCAGTATATTTTCTTTTTTTATATATTTTACAGGTACAAAGAAGTTGTAGACAATAAATACAGAGATAATTAAAATAGGATTGAAATGATACATCTTGTCATGTGTTTCTTTTATTTTATAAGTTTTGTACCGCGATAATCCATTATATTTTTCCTGGAAATCACCGTGTAATTAAGATTTATTTGAACAACAGTACATTTTTTAAATAAATACGTCTTATTATTTAGCACATTTACTATTGCAACACGAGATTTTCTACGAATCGAAACATTGATCTAAATGACACGTTTTCTCGTATTGATATAAATGACTTCCTTTTCTCTATATTTTACGAGATAATACCTAGTTTGAATCTAATTTTAACATTCAGTATACTTACCAAACAATACTTACCATACTATTACCAAAAGGTCCCTAAGTATTTTCTTGATAAAAAAATTCTCTCCGGCTCAGATTTCCAAGTGTGACGTCAAAAGAGCTCTAGTCTAGACTTCAAAATGTAGGAACTTTTGAATTAATTGAGTTACAGACCCCGGAAAAAAATGAAGGATGGCGCCACAGGCCTTGTCAAATCATTTTTTTTAATGATATGGTGGTACGTGTTGCATATAATTTAAATAGTCTCTCAGTTATCTACATAGGTACTAGTCTTGGAAAAATTGAAATCGGTTTATTTGTTCTCAAGTTATAAGCGTTTTTGTGGGTAAGGTTATAAATAAATAAAAAGCAGTCATATTCAACAGTTTAATAATAAAAAAAACAATATTTTAATAGGGATAACTAAAAAATTGGTTCAAAATGAACACCATGGACCTCCTGAGAGTAGAAGAACGGGATCAGATATTTCCTGACGCACGTTGTGGCATGTTCGCCTGGGGATAGATATCCACTCATTGGTGGTTCGCTACCACAAATCAAAAAGATTGTCTGGTTGGGTAATTAACATCTTAGATTTAAGGTAATAATAAGTAAGGTAAGTAATCCAGTGAACGAGCAGGCAACTCAAGTGGTCCTCGACATCCAATACACTTGTTAGATTGGACGTGGTGGAAATAAAAGTTATTAATAATATGGTGGCGGCGCCGTTCTGTCGATACGTTATGTTAAGCTCTTGAAACTCATGGACATTATTCTAGGAGATCGCATCTTAGTATCATTTTTCATTAAAAAAAATTTAACAGGACATGTATAGCTTGACTTGTTAGAAAATAATATTCAGCTTGCAATAGCCGAAATAATCGAGAATAATATCCATAAGTTTCAACGACTTAACATAACGTATAAGTAGGACGATGCGCCACCACATTATCTTAGGGAAATCACGAATTTCCTTGATAATTTTTCTCCTAATAGGTACATTGGACATCGAGAACATTTTGAGCGATCTGCTCGTTCACCAGGATTGAGTCCATTGGATTTTTTTATCTGGTTACCTTACATCTAAGGTGTTCGTAACCCAACCACAAGATCTTTTGGATTTGCGGCCGAGAATCACCAACGTGAGTGCATCTATCACCAGGCAAACATTTCAGAACGTTCGCCAGAAAATGTTTGATAGGTTCTTCTACTGTCTGGATGTTCAAGGTGCCCATTTTACAAAATCTTTAGTTATTCCTATTAAAATATTGTTTTCCTTATTACACTGTTGAATTGACTGTTTTTTTATTCATTTATTTATTTATTTATTTATTTTATTTATTTAAAATTCGTGTTAATATACACCAGGGTGTTTACACTCGTCACAAAAACCAGAATACGGAGATTACTTACTTACTAGCTAGAGTACAAATAATCATATTAAGTGCCTATTATAAAAATATTAAGATCAATAAATAACAAGTAGAATTATAGATACATACATATTACAAACAATAAATTAAAAGAAAAAAATACTACGAACAAACAAATTTAAAATAGTCACTAGATCTCGCGAAAGTCGCTTGATAAAAATTGATTAAAATCATAAAACGCGTTCATCAGTAAATAATTCTTAATTTTTTTTTTAAATTTATTCAAGTGTAGAGTCTTTAAATGGTCAGGTAGAACATTAAAAAGTTTCACAACCAAATAACCAGTACCATTTCTTGTTCTTGTTAACCTTAGGTATTTATCTGAGGAATAATTTCTATTTCGGGTGCTATATGAGTGAGTGACTTTCATGGTTGCAATGGAATGACTCTATATTTTTCTTAACATGAACAAGGCAATGGAATATATAAGTATAAGGAAACGTGAGTACATTCAACTTAACAAACTGATATCTACAATCATCTCTGTATTTTAAACCCGCTATAACCCCTATAGCCTTTCTTTGCTGCGAAAATACTTGATTGCTAGAGGGTGCGTGACCCCAAACAAGTATCGCGTAGGATAAAACAGAGTGCATAAAACTATGATACACCATTAATAATGTATTCCTGGACACTACACGTGCTAGACTTCGAAGCAAGTGGATATACTTAGACATTTTAGAGCAAACGTAGTTGACATGCTGGTTCCATAATAATTTAGAATCCAGGTGTACCCCCAGAAATTTAACAGAATCAGGATTACTTATATGTTCTGAATTTCGTAACGTGAAAATCATAGTTTCGGTTTTTGTCGTGTTGAGACTTAAGTTATTAGATGAAAACCAGTTACTAACATGTGATAGTGTTTTATGCCTTTTTTCTGTCAGTAATGTGAAATTACTATTTCTAGTTATTATATTAGTATCATCAGCAAAAAGTACACTACTTATATTATCTTTATCTAACGAATTTGGGAAGTCGTTTATATATACCAAAAAAAGAAGAGGGCCTAATACTGAACCCTGAGGCACCCCATGTAAAGGTATTTTAATATTGGATTTGACTTGATTGTATTGAACATATTGAGCTCTATCACTTAAATAAGATTTCACCAAATTTGAACTATCACTTGAAAAGCCATAATAATATAATTTCTTTATTAGGATAGAGTGCGAAACACAATCGAATGCTTTTGTTAAATCCAAAAACTGGGAGTCTACGTACTCACCATTCTCAAAACCAATATTAATCATTGTTGTTAGATAGTCAATAGCCAATGTAGTTGATAGGTTATTACGGAAACCATATTGATGACAGCTGAAAAGCTTGTTAGACTCAAAATAAGTTGCTATTTGATTATTTAATAAATTCTCATAAGTTTTTGCCAAGACCGGCACTACGGAAATGGGCCTATAATTTGATGGGTCATTGATATCATTTTTTTTATATATAGGAACAACCTTAGCTATTTTAAGGCACTGAGGAAATATATTATCCTTAATAGAATAATTAATCAGAAAAGTGATAGGGCTTAACACACTGTTAATTATGCTTTTCAGAATTTTAGTTGACCAGCTATAAGTATCCACTGATGTTTTATTTTTAGGGTTACTAACAACATTAGCAACCTCCCAAGGCGAGACACTCGAAAAAGAAAAGCTATTTAAGACGACAAATTGTTGTAGATATTTCTGAAAGTCACTATTTTTAGATGGTAATCCCTTTATTATGATGTCAGCAGAATTTATAAAATAATTATTAAATTCGTCGGATGATATATTTGATGGACTCTGAGAATTATGTTTAAGTACTTTATTCAAATTATTTATAACTTTTCTCACAGAAACGCGAACTTGAGAACAGATGGACCGATTTCAATTTTTCTAAAGACTAATATGCAGAGAATTAAGAGACCTTTTAAATGATATGCAACACGTTATAGGTACCTTATCGTTTGAAACATTTTATCACCTTTGGCGCCATCTTTTATTTTAGGGAAATTAATTTATCGTCAAAAAATAATACATTTTACATGATTCACCTTATATTTTATCCGGAGTCCCTAACTCAATTAACACATATAAGTATATATTTTTATTGTAGTTTGTAGTTTGAATCTTTATGGAAGTGTTTTAACAAGATAATTTGAAAATATTACTAAATTCCAGTATACAAATTGAACAACACTATATTACTGAGGTTGGTTGCAACATTTGATATAAAATATAAACCAACCGACTGACTTGTTCACCAAATACAAAAACACTGTACTTTTCTCATGAATTTTTCAGTATTTTTTCATTTAGCGAAAATCTAACTTGGTCGATTTTTACTTTAACATTTCATTACATATATTCTGTAGCATCAAATTTGTTAAATATATACACAAAATTATAAAAGCTAATAAAAACACCAGGAAAATTATTAAATTATATTTAATACAACAGACTATTGTGTTAAATGCACATTTTGCTCAAAGCATTATATAATAATATATACAATATAAACGAGTTAAATATAATTTATATTATAACTTTTAGTACAATTTAAAAGTTAATCAGAATTACATAACGGGAAACATATATATAAATACTCCTATAACATAAAGTTAAAACATTTTTATACTAACTGTAAGGCACATAACATGAGAATGGAATCACTTCCTGTAATTCCGTACTTCTATTACCACCGGACTAGCAGAACTGCTGTACTTCCTATCATCATAGTACGTTCTGGTGGGTTCTCTGTAATGGCTTTTCGTTACAGACTTAGTTTCACTTGATTCAATAGTTTCCATGGCTCTACCATTTCTAGATGGTATTGTTTTCTTAGTAAAACTTTTCGTAGTATTAGTAACGCTTGGACGAAGTGGATCACCATTTCTCGTAGTAGTATGATAAGTTTCGGAAAAATCGGTACTAGAAGCACTACCTCTGCGAAATACTGAATTAGGTGTAGAACTTACGATATGAGTGTCTCTCAATCTCGTCGGCGGTTCATAGATGTCGCCATTGTAATTCCTGGCGTTCTTCATTGGTGTACTGTACCCACTAGGCTTCCAGGAATCGCTGTCGTTTTCCTCCAGCGTCTTGAAAAGCTCCGGTGCTCTGTCCTTTAAATTCGACAAAAACACTCTCTTGTTGTCTACAGTGTCACTAGTGCCGTTTCTGACAAAACGGGTGGTGTAGACATCTTCATTCACGTCTTTCTGGCTTCGATTAAGGCTTGAAATTAATCCAGGACTTTTGAGCCCAATGGGGTTTTCCTGAAGTTTGTTCATATGAGGGTTGCTGGTATACATGCTGGGCCTTGTCGGGTCGATACCGCCGTGAACGTTTAGGCTTTTGCTTCTCGATAAATTCGACTTGTAGGTTCTAGCTGGTTTTGCAGGACCCTCGGGTTTCCTCGGAGTTGAAACGGTATTGATGATGGAAACGTTTATGGTGCTGTTGGACCTATTATTCTTTTCTAATCTGGTCGGTGATTCTTGTTTTGATAAGTGTCTCGGAAGTGTTTGCGAGTTTCTTTCCTCTTCAACCGAACTGCTCACTAGTCTGCTCGCTGACTTACTGAATCTACCCAGCGTGCTTTGGGATCTGCAACATTGAGTGGAAAGGATTTTTAATACGGGAGGTAGTGGTATAACCCACGCTGTTAGTTGTACTGACCATAAAAAATAAATTAGACTACTATGTACCATGTAAGTGCGTCGTGGAAAAGTGAGTTGGCTAAAGAAATTTTTATTGTAGGTGTTATTCAAATATACTAGTTATCACTTATTTGTTTACGATACAAAAGAATTTAATGCTTATACGATCACATATCCTTTTTTGGTAACTGTCACTTAATAGACCGACAGCACCTTAAATAGTTTTTTTTATGATCGACTTAATGCGAAAAGAATTTGGTACAAGCTGCTTGCAACCATTTTTATTTCAAATAAGAACCCACATGTGGGCTGAATCATTAAAGTTCACAGTAATATTATGTAAAATGAATATTTTTAAATAACACAGCAAATTATGCAAGAATTCTTTACTGTCGACAAGCTGTTGCGTTTTAAACTAAGTGCAAATCAATGAATTACAATTAACATTGCAACAAATGTGCGAAAAGCCTTAATTATTATTGAAATTTATATTGTGGTAACATATTTTTCTGTTAGGTACATACAACATAACACTGTTTAAACAAATACTGATAAAACATTAGTTATTACGATTACCAGAATGTAAATTTCATTGCACATGCAGAAGCTTTGGCATATTTACCTTGATGATGTTTTACATAGCACCTATTTAACACGTAATTTTTTAATGTAATAAAATTACAAATGTAGTGTATTAGAATTTTATTTCAAATATTTTTTTTATAAATGTACAATAAATATAGATAACAGTCGATCAGTACTACTTCCTAAGAAGTGTTAGTAAAATATTTAAATACATGACAATTCTAAAAAATATAATATAGTAAAACATGGACATTTTTTTTCCTTTGTCATAAAACAGGAAATAATTGTGTCATTTGTTAGTGTGTATAACTACGTTAAATACTACAAAAATGTACATTTTTGCAAAAAGCGAGTGAATTAATAAAGAAAAATTGTATAAAATAATAAAATTTGTTAATCTGTTAAGTATAAATAATTTGGCTGTTCTTTGTGGTCACAAGTGCCGTGAACATTTTTGTATTTTATAAAAAATTGGAGAAATTAGAGATATTAATTTGAATCGAGGTACATATACCTACTTGAATACATATCATTTTCCTATATATTGATTATTAATGCTTTCTTTTCAAGTAATATCAAAGAATATAGACGAATTTTGGTAATATACAAGCTGATTCAAATTGTGGATGTCTATGCATGGAAATCTCGGATATGGTAGAAGAAACGAAATCGGTTAAATGGGGACAAAGTTGCGTAATCAGAGGACCAACATAATGGTTGAAAAATGTCAAGGCTAACTTGATTTTCTTTTTAATATTTGAAAAACATTTAAATTTTGGAAACTCGTTTTTAATTTACTCCAACTTTATTTGAGTAGATATTGAAAAAAGAACAACACTTCTTCGCAGCAACTTTTCGTTGAATGGGATTATTATATTTGTCATAAAACGTTTTGACTTTCTAGAACCATCATCAATTCAAATTTCGCTGGAAGTTTTATTACATTTTTTGAAATCTCTGTCTCCTGACACAAATTCAGATGTTTCGTCCCGAGGAATCCACCTTCAATATTTCCATTTCGACACATCAATTTGTTTTATTCATTCGTTCGTTTTTCGTTCAATGCTTTCGTTCAGGGGTTTTAATTCGTTCAATGCATTTTTGCACTGAATGCAATTTAAAATGCATTTTTGAAATATTATGACATTAAGTGTTTTTAATACCCAATCTTTTGGACTTTTTTGGGCAATGTGCACTGAACGAAAGAAAACCCCGAAAAACGAGATACTGAATAAAAAAATTGATGTATATAAATGGAAATATTGAAGGTGGATTCATCGGGACAAAACATCTGAATTTGCCTTGGGCGATGGCAGGATAGTGTCAGGAGTCATAAAGATTTCAATTTTTTGAAATATTTCAGAAACCAATCAAGTTAGTTTTGACATTTTTCAGCCATGATGTTGGTTCCCTGATTGCGCAACTTTGTCCCCATTTATCTGAATTCGTATATCTTACCATTTCCGAGATTCCCATACATAGACCCAAATTTGAATAAGCCTGTATATATAAGATTATAATTATATTGTTGTAATTAATTAATTTCTTATCTAATTAATCTACTTAGGCTATATATGGACAGAAGTGAAGAAGTTGCTCGTATGTTTTCACCGGTACATTACAATATTGTACCGGTGGAAACATACAAGCAAAATATTTAAAAATCAAGTGGTAATGAAAAATATCCCTCCTCTTTTCATCTAATTCTTCTTAAATATGATCAATATAGCCTTTTATGGCCTTAAAGAATTCTGTTGCTCATAGTTAAGAAATAAAATTGATTGAATGACATACTTCTAATGGAGCAGTAAAATTCTAGGTAAATGATATCTATACAGGAAATAGAAAACTGAGTCATGTTTTAAAAAACTCGCGTCTCCATATTTGTGCGTATAAAGAAACATTGTATCAACCTCGCTTTTTGCACGACCTCACCTAACACTGACTACTTAATATAGTAATACGAACAAGCCAATCAAGGACATAATCTAACTACACAGTCCGCCCAAATCTACAATACATTTTGTTTACAGTTTCCCCACATCCATGCACTCGAGCTCAGATAACACAGTACTATGTAAACAAAACATTCCTTAAATGCTTTCCCTTACCTTCTCTCATCCGGAATCTCTCTATGACGTCTAGAAGACCTTGCTGGCTTCACACCGTCGTATTTGTTTTCTCTTCCGTAAATACTTCCAGCGAAAGGGTCTTCCCCAAGGTAGTACCGTTGGACCGGTGGTTGCCTGTCCATGTTGTGGCCGATATTGTTGTCTATCACGTGTCCCTGCTGATAAGAGGGACTGGGAGATCGCTTGGCGCGCTGCCTAGCCTTCCGCTCGGCACTGGCCGACCGAATCTTGCCTACTAGCTTGCGGATGGATTGGCCTGGGGAAACAAATTCATGCATAAATATGTACGGTGACGTTATGTCGTTACGGTGATGTGTTTGTCTTGGGTGTGTTAACAGTTCTTTGGAATGTTTGATTTATTTTTATGACCGCGTGTACAAGGTGGCCCGTTTAATATGGGCCTATACCTTATCTCAGAAACTATAAGTCCCATGGAAAAAAAATATATAAAACTTTTTTTTTCAAAGTTATCTTCAATTTTTTAATATATTCAAATTTATAACCTGTTTATATACAGGGCGATGAACTAAAGTTCCTTTTTTTAAATAGCACACCCTATATATTATCACATTTTCAGAAAGCCCTAAAGACAAGTTCAATGATATATGACACGATGGGTCTGACGCCCACCGTTTCGGAGTTATTGAGAATTATCTTCAGGAAATAGTCTATATTAAAATGGTGCTAGAGAAGTTAATAATTAAGTTTTTGAACATCAACTTGCGCCAAGAGAATTCTAATTTTATTTACTTTATTATGTAATAATTACTCAATATTCAGTTTATAAAAATTTTTTACCGTGTTGCTACATTTCGAAAACCATAAATTCTCACGATTTTTTGGCATATACACCCTGTATATTATTACATTTCTAGAAAGCCCGCCCGCCCGCCCGCCCTTCTATCGACAAATTCAGAAATATATGATATGCTGGGTTTGTATCCTATCGTTTCTGAATGATTATCCTCAGAATATGGGATTTTAATACTGGCTATTTCCTGAAGATAATACTTTTTTTTAAATAGCTCACCCTATATATTATTATATTTTCAGAAAGCCCTTCTAAATACAAGTTCAATGATATATAATATAATAGGTCTGATGCTTACCGTTTCGGAGTTATTGAGTATTATCTTCGGGAAATAGTCAATATTAAAATCCCATATTCTGAGGATAATCATTCAGAAACGATGAGATACAAACCCATCATATCATATATCTCTGAATTTGTCGATAGAAGGGCTTTCTAGAAATGTAACAATATACAGGATGTTCCATTTGAAAAAATCGTAAGAATTTATGGTTTTCGAAATGTGGCAACACGGTAAAAATTTTTTATAAACTGAATATTGAGTAATTACATAATAAAGTAAATAAAATTAGAATTCTCTTGGCGCAAGTTGATGCTCAAAAACTTAATTATTAACTTCTCTAGCACGATTTTAATATGGGCTATTTCCTGAAGATAATTCCCAATAACTCCGAAACGGTGGGCGTTAGACCCATCATGTCATATATCCTTGCACTTGTCTTTAGAAGGGCTTTCTGAAAATGTAATAATATATAGGGTGTGCTATTTAAAATAAAAGAACTTTAGTTCATCGCCCTGTATATAAACAGGTTATAAATTTGAATATATTAAAAAATTGAAGCTAACTTTGAAAAAAACAATTTCATATAATTATTTTTCCCATGGGACTTGTAGTTTCTGAGATAAGGTATAGGCCCACATTAAACGGGCCACCTTGTACATGGTGTCCACTATACAATTCGTGCTGAGAACTTATTGGTTTTAATGGTAAATTAAGAGAAGAATTAAAAAGTTATATTATTTTTTCCGAGTAATTAAAGTCCAAAGAGCAAATAGAATTGAATAGCGAATAAAAATAAATACAGGAAAATTTATCTTTATTTCTTTCTCACGATACATAGGTACATCATTTTTTATGTAAGCCATATTTTATTTTCTGAATTATTATCGATTGAGAAATATTATATTAATATTATATTTATAGGTAGTTACCTATAACATAATATAATAAATAACCCATTGATATTTTTTTAATTTGGTATACTTTAACTGCATGTTTTCCATTTTTATTATCTTGGAATGAAAGAACTTTGTGTATTTAAGTATTTCACACATTTTCTTTACAAAACAAGATTCATTTGACAAAAATATTGTCATTTTCTCAATTCGACTGTTATTTATTTTTATAACTCTCATACATATTTTTAATTCCAAGAATTGATATTTTGAATACTTCTGCTGTCGTGTTTTTAGTATTTTACAGGGGGTGTGAACCCAAAATACCCAAAAATATTTATGAGAGATTAATAATGCACCTGTACTTCATTCATTATAAGTTAGATACTTATTTGTAATTACTTTTATATTTGCAAATTTTTATAAATTACATTTTTGTATTATAATATCAACTTCTGTCACATATATTTTAAGGACATGAGTTTTGTAATTAACGAATATATGTATAAAATAAACATGAATACATTTTCCTTGGCATATTCCAAACAAGAGAACAAAAAGGTCTCCCTAAGGTCGTACAAGATTTAATGTTATAAATGAAAATAAATCTCTAGGTTAACCTTACTATATTAGATGTCTTACTGCATATTTGCGTTTGTTAATAATGATAGTAAAACCAGACTCGGTTTATTGTTGTTTATATCCATGCATTCCTTATTTTACTTGAAGGTTGCTGAACATTTACATTTTTATGATATTAAATCAAAAAATCAGTGAGGGAGTATAATTAAACAATAATCTTATATAGGCATCATCACTTCCCAAAATATTTAGAACGTAGGCATGTTTTTTAATCTACAACGCTACTTTCAAAATAAACTTTTATTACCTATTTTAAAAAATAATACGTCACATCATCTTTTAAATGCATCTTTAAAACTGTCAAATTGGATTATTTATTTATCCTACTTATTTAGGTTAATACCTACTTATTTTTACATTTTATTTTATACATTCGATTCCAGTCATCAAAATAATATTTCTGCGATTTTTATGTAAAAATCAAAGATATTTATGTTGTCGTTCCTAGTTTTGATTTAGAGCAAAAACAGTGGTTAGCGTACTAAAGAAGGCTGTGGCTTAGTGTTCACATCATCTATATTAAGGCTATAAGCAACGTGGTCCGCGGTTAATACTTGGATGAGTGACCGCCGTGCAGCGATGCCTACTAGGACCTTCTATAGTGGCCTATACTTCAGTGAATTCAGGCGAGGTGTAAACCTCGTCTGAACCGACGTACCATCTCTCGGATAAGATATAAAATCAGAGATCCCCTATCTATGAGATTATAGGCAAGTAAAATATCCATACCCACTACAAAAGTGTGGATTCGGCAAAATTTCCATATAAAGATTACTGTCCCTGGCGTCTATGATTTGCCTCATTTGTGGAAAAAGGCCAATATTAAAAACAACATCAAGAGAACAGTTTATATGTCGAATGATAAATAGTTTAAAATTATGAAACTATAAATGAAATACATTTCCAGTTCAAAGCCAGCAGCGACAAAACACTTTTTGATTACCTACTCGGCGTGTTTTTGTAACTCGTTCGTTTTAAACGTTCTAATATCAAAACGATCATAAAAACCTCAACGTATTGACGGTAGTGTAAACTAATAATAATTTTTCGTATCTATTTTCAAAATTGTTATTTGTTTAACTAGTACAAAAAATACACGTTTTCGGGACGAACGGCAATTTTACGAGTCTCGAAAACGTGTATTTTTTGTACGAGTTTAACATAATTTTTTTTTTCCAACCGCGTCTAATTAGCACCTCCAGTTTGCCGATTCATCGGAGTCACTACCTGTTTCTATTTTTCTATTTAATTAGACTTCAATATATTATGTGACATGCAATGTCAATGTCAAATTACTTTTCAGTACTGTAGAACTGTACAATAATCTCTTTTTTCTACGGGCGTGTGGAAAGTTACAATTTTCTGCACGCATTTGAGTGTAGAAAATTGCACTTTTCCGCACTAGTGCGGAAAATAAATACCTATGTATTACTTGCAATGTGATCATAATATTATCTTAATTCCAAAAAATCATGTTGTCACTGTTCAGATTTTGATATAAAGAAAAAGGAATGCTTGACACTTCTAATTACGTTGACCTATTTCTGTATAATTGTTTCTGTTCAA
This sequence comes from Pogonocherus hispidulus, assembly GCA_963924545.1. NCBI lineage: Eukaryota > Metazoa > Arthropoda > Insecta > Coleoptera > Cerambycidae > Pogonocherus > Pogonocherus hispidulus. The sequence goes on along the minus strand of OZ004698.1, from coordinate 39,587,785 downwards.
TTAAAATATTTATTTTTCTTATGTCAATTTTCTTCACGCCCGTAGAAAAAACGTTGTTCCTAACACATGTGGAAGGTGTCTTTTCCGCACTCACTGCTTGTCCGAACTCCGCTTCGCGTCGTTCGGACAACTGCAGTCGCTTGCGGAAAAGTATCACCTTCCACACTTGTTAGGAAAATAACTATTTTGTACAGTTGCTATGGCGATCTCAAACAGTCCCGAAATGGCCCTCTTTTTATACAAAATAATTTAATGTTATAGTGTCTTATTCGTATGGTTGGAAAAAACATATTTTTACAAATATACAGAGTGCCCCACCGGGAACTTCAACGATCGATTATGATGGGAAACTATAATTAGGAGAAATCTGAAAATTTGGTGGCATACCAAAGTGGATGGGGGCCACTTGACTTAAATATTTTCAGTTCTAGTATACATTCTGTATACATTGTAAATGTATTTAATGTTCTTTTAATACATTACGTTGAGTTTTATCAATATAGAATACTTATAACTTAGTAAAGCCAATGTGCGCACCCAACAACCCGAGGCGAGAACACATAAATTATTCAGAACTTGTACGAATGCCTCAAAAGAATGTTAAATTCCAAGTATAAGCCCATAAAATAAATATTATTAGAATAGCAGGCCAGTCCCCTTAAAATAATTATCTTTTAGAACTTTTAGAGTACTACGTAGTAATTTCTTCCTAAGTACCGATCTACTAGTATTTTGATGAATTTTATCCAAACCAATTTAGTAACACATGATTGATTGATAAAATGCTGTTTTAATGATGATATTTTATAAAAATCCATATTTTTTAATTATTTTTAAAACGAATGTACCTAATCTAAGATTTTTGCATTCTCAAAAAAAAAAAAATGTATCACTAGTTGTTAAATTGGCGGAATGTGTTTGCTTTCAATTAACTTCTAACAGCAAAAAAACGTTGTTCAATAATAGGTACGTATTTTAAATTGAAAACCACGAAAAGTAAATAAACAAATAAATACAATAATCAATAAATGGTAACAAATAAACGAAAACAAATGAACAATAGAGCGATAACTAAGTAAACAATAAACTACTAAATAAACAATAAATAAACTCACAAACTGCAGCACGCAAAATAACTTAAATGTTATTTAAATAACATAAAATAACTTGGCGACTTTTAGATGAGAGTTTGTAAAAAAAAATAATTATTATTGTACTTACGTTTGGAATAGGAACAACTTGATTTTTATTTATCAAATACGACTAGGTAAAGAATTGATACACCTACCTTTCAAATATTAAAATTTTTGAAAGCCAACAAATACATTCTCCCGATTTAACATATATGGATACATTTTTTTGAGAATGCAAACCTCTTAGATTACATTACATTAACATTCTTCGTAACAAACGTAAACACTCTTTGAAATATATTAAAAATTATTTTCACAATGTCCAGATTAGTAAAAAATAGCTATTATTTAACATTTTAAGTATTTTATAAATCTAGTAATAACGTTACTGTTCATTTCACAGCCCGTTGAGTATGTTCTTTTAATCTATTGATATCTGCACAGGCACAAAAGTTGCTATTTTCTACTATTTTTATATTCTCAGAAGTGCGGCAAATACCATAAAAGGACACATATCTGCACAATGCCACAAAATAAATAATTACTAAAAATACATTTTTTTCCAACCATACGAATAAGACACTATAACATTAAATTATTTTGTATAAAAAGAGAGCCATTTGGGGACTGTTTGAGATCGACATAGCAACTGTACAAAAAAGAGATTATTGTACAGTTGTATACAGTACAGAAAAGTAATTTGACATTGGCATTGCATGTCACATAATATATTGAAGTTTAATTAAATAGAAAAATAGAAACAGATACTGACTCCGATGAATCGGTAAACTGGAGGTGCTAATTAGAAGCGGTTGGAAAAAAAATATTATGTTAAACTCGTACAAAAAATACGTTTTCGAGACTCTTAAAATTGCCGGACTCCGCTACGCGTCGTCAGGCAACCCTTTCCTTCGTCCCGAAAACGTGTATTTTTTGTACTAGTTAAACAAATAACTATTATTTACATGATAGCTGAAAAAATATATAAACGCTCACCAATAATATTTCCGCTCTTTGCTTTCGGTGGGGGATCGGCCGCAAATCGAGTCTTCTGCATTAATTTTTTCTCGCTGGGCATGGGAGGCGGACTAGGAGGTGAATAATCAGGAGGAGGCTCCTCCATACGTTCCATTCTTTCAATTCGCTGATCTCTCTCATCTAGTCTTCCACTTCTGTAACCGTTCTCATACCTGTAAGCAAAACAGAAATATTTTGAGTAAATCAAATATTTAACCTCAAACAAAAAAATTGTGAACTTGAGGCGTTAGCAAAATGATTTAGAGGATAACTAAACAAGAAAGTACGTAAAATAAATTTCTGAAAAATATAAGACATCACAAAATATACCTAGGTATAATAGCCATCTCCGATAAAAAAAACTACGTCCAAGACAATACCACATCGAAAATGAAAACATGAATCAATAAAGCTAAAGAAATGAAAAATAATGTGCGCTAAAGAAAAAGAACAGAAAGTATGAGTACTAACTACCTAAAAAAAAGTTTCTTCAAAATTAAGAACCAATCAAATAAGTAAATTTTGATTTTACAAGTAAAGAGGTTATAAATACAGACAACTAACATTGTTTAATATGTTTTAATAAACTGTCTGGTCTGTTTTTTTTTACTGTAAGTAAAAAAATCCATGGAAATTTTAAACGACATGTTAATAAAACACAAAAACCAAGCTGAAGATGACGTGTAGTGAAAATCCTAATTAAATATAAATGACTTATTATTGCCTAATATTCAGTCCGACTAACAAGTTTCATTAAAACTTGCCTGACATCAAAATATGGTCAAAACCCTCAAAAAATTAAATATCAGCTAACAAATACCGCATCCGCACCTTTCGAAATAGTTCACATTGACACTTTTATCATTTATAAACCAAATATTCTCACCATATTTGATCCTTTTTCAAAATACGGACAATCCTATTACGAAAAAAGAAAATAAAAATGGCATTTGTATAATGGAAGCTTTACTCTTATATTTCTCTCACATGGAAATTCCATTAAAGATTACCTCAGACAATGGTACCGAATTCAACAACCAGGTAATGAAAGGTTTCTCTTTACTCCATAACATCGAGTTACATTTCACAATACCACTCAAATTCCAATTCTCCTGTCGGACCCTTTCATTCATTCATCGAAGATTTCTGGTTGAATAAGTTGTTTATGCTGACATATCATGTAACATTCCGCTGCTGTACTTACCTACTTCTCTCTTCGACAACTCTCTGTCTTTGGCGGTCGGAAGCCTTTTTTCTTTGAGGGGGAGTTGGAGTGATGTTGACCACCTCCCTCTTCGGAGAAATGCGTGAAGGGCGAGTGTAATCGGGGCTGGGGGAGTAGTGCGGTCTGTAGTCTGGCGATGGGGAATGGGAGGGGCGGTAATCCGGAATCGGCGATCTACGGGGGTAATCCCTCTCATACGAGGGGCTACTGTGGTATGGCAGTGGAGATTGGCGGTCTGATATATAGTGCTGTTCCTGCCTTCGGTCGGACCACTCGCTTATTCCTGCAACAATGAGAATGATATAATCGTAATTTACATTCTTGTTATTGTTTTTACTGCTACAAGATTAAGGAACAAAAGCTTGTAGTGCCTACATCACAATGATGACTAATCGATTGTACTGTTCAAGCGCAGGTTGGTATCTCTCTGTACGATGGAGAGGTACAGATAGAATGTGTATCAAGGAATAGTAGATATTTTTATTACAGGTTTTATAATTACCGTATATGAAAAAGAAAAGAATTACAATAAAACCTTTCGCTTGGAACGATAGTCATAGTCAAGTTAATCCGTAATAAATATGTGAACATTGTACCCGACAGATATAAGTGTTGTGATAAGATGTTCAAAATAATGTTAATTGCCTTCTAATGTACCACAGCGTTCCTAATTTATGTTAATTCCTTGCCAAGACACCAAATTAATAGGCCACCCCCGTCTAATAAATTTATAAGACTAAATTTAATAGTAAATGTGAGGCACATAATAAAATCCGGCACAGTTCCAGACATATTAATAGAGAGTTCTTTTAATAGGAAAATTTCCTTTAAAACGAAAAGTTCTTTTAAAAGCTTAAAACATAACAGGGATGTTTCTGCTGGTGAAGGTTTCACTTATTTGTTGTTAGTAGTTGCTTTTCTTCTCCCTTTTTTATTGGACTTGATTTAATTTTGTAAATTTATTTTAGAAAGGCTTACCCTTAACAGGGATTATAGGAAACATGTTTAGTATAAAGCCGTCTATACTCATCCGGTTATACGGGAAAATTTACATGAAAATGGATGCTTTATGCATGTAGATAGTTTTTTATGCTCTTTACAAAAACTTTTAACCGTGCACTTCAACTTACTAAGTAATATCTGTACACCAACAAAGTGAGTTTACTGTGAATATTCTTGATAAATTAATTCACTTTCAAGGACGACTATTATATCTAAAATAGTGCCAAACACTGTTAACGTTAATATATGAATTCCCATAACCTAATTGGTTAAAACAATACATTAGTTTCCCTTATATGTACACAAATTAAAAATAAAGGTGAATCTGTTTATATTATAAAAAAAACTACATATATTAATTGACGTGAGGGGTCCGCAGTAACTTGTATCTCTTTGATTATAAAAAACTAAATGGAAAAACAAAAAACCACAGTTAGACTATACAGTAGACTTTACAGGAAATGTTTTTCTAATAGATTTTGCACAATTACGTCAGTACAATCTAACATAATCAGTTTTTGGAGGTAGTTATGCTGCGTTTATCCAGTTCCGGTAACCCGAAGAATCCCAGTAACTCATTTGTACCTGCTTCTATTTCTGCCAATTTTCCTTATTCGTATTCGGTTCTTCCATTTAGTTTGTGATAAAAGATTTTCAATAAAAACATCGAAGTCCATCGTCTTGTGACAATGAAATGGATATTGATATCTATCTATATATTACCTATATACCCAAATTAAATAAAATATATATTGACTGTGCCTCCCTCTTCTGATGAGCAGATCGCATGAAATAATACAGCTACTTATACGAAGTCTTAAATATGCGACCACACTGTAGGCATTATCTTAGAGAATAGTGGATAGAGTCGCCTAACAATATGGGATGTACGTTTCCGTTAATGGTTAGATGAACAGCACCAGTCGCAATGTAACTCATAATCTACCCATCCTAGCATTTCGCCAAACATATCGTATTGGATTATTTCATTTAGAAGAAGCAAAATAATTTGGTATCCGACAGATGAACTACGATAAAAGTTTAAATGATGAATGTGAACTAACTCAGCGTAATTAAAAATATTCTTACTTGCTCATATTTTTGTAATGCTGTACAAATTAAAATTCACCTTCACTATCTCTATATCTAAATGATACCCACGTCTATACAGGGTTATTCAGAACTTATCTCTAAAACTTTGAGGATATGTGCATCCTTAAATAAGAAATCGATATCACCAAAAAATTTATAATACAAGTCTTAGGATTTCCCGTAAACAACGTTTATAACTACGTAGTCCCTCATTATAAAGGACTACGTAGATGGGCAACTAGTTCAACATCTGATATACCTACCACATTCCTAAGAATGTGGTAGGTATAAAAAATATTTTCAAAATGGCTCATGTGTACAGTAATGCTGAGTTAATGGACTGTTACCAGTGGATTATTGATTACGAGTTAGGTTTTGTGAGTGGTTGTTGCAGCAAAATGCTGAAAATCCCCAATTTACTTAATAATTTGCGTTTACAAGATCAGCAACCAAGAGGAACATTCGGTTTAGTGCAGCAAAATTGGATAAGGCGTGCCCAAAAGTGAGTACAAGTCAAGGCATATTATTTCGAACAGCTTTTGTAACAAGGTATGTGCAAATTTTTTATAAATTTCATGTTTCTAATACCTAGTAATCAAGTAGCGCAATTCTTCAAAATTAGTATAACAAAATTTTATTCATTTTAAAGACACGTCACTTTGGTCACATCTATCTATCTTTAAGTTTATTTTAAAGTAAAAACGCTGCAAATCTTTTTTGCGCCGGGTGTCGGTATACTCTCAGAACTTCCGAAGTTTTTTTCGTGCTAGCCAGTTTGCATTGTCAGTCCCAATGTCACTCCATTACAGTGGACCAGTATCCAGCGGCGTGCAATGAAAAATTTTTAAATAGTTTTCAGAAGCCGCCAAAAATATTTTTTTTTACACTACCACATTTCTACATGTATGTTGAACATCCCGAAATTTTATTATGGATAAGTTCTGAATAACACTGTATATGACGAAGCCTTTTAGAAAAAGGGAAAGTCATATCAATTCAACGACTAACGGTTTCACACTGGAAGTTCATTATGTTGCTCAGCGCGGCCAGAGTATAACCACCCTTTACCCACTGGCCTCTATCCTTCACCCTTTAAGCTGTCCATTGCACACCTACAGTGCGACCACCTCAGGTTAAGCGTTTATATATACTTATAGGAGGATTTTAAGTTGTATACCTTTATAGTAACCGCCATTGTGGTGGTTGCGATCTCTCTCTGGCTCTACAGGGCTATACACTCTAGGGGAATTGTTAATAGTAGACACAAAAGTTTTTTGGGGAAGGGGTTCAGTGCTGGTCGGTTGGGATTTAATGGTTACATTGAAAAAACTAGTTTTGGGGGGTTGCTCCTCATCGTCAATGGTAGAATTATTCGAAGACCGCGATTCGCTGCCAAAATGGTGTTCCAGCCACTTGGAGGTTTCCACTTTCCTCGTTTCCTCTTCCTGGTCGAAGTCTAACGGCCGTCGCGTTAAGGCGTCTTTCCTGTCTAGAGGTGAGGCAGTGACACCGCCGTTTTCCAGACCTAAAAAGAAGGATGTTGGTTAGTACCTATCCTTAGGGTAGTTATTCACTGTTCGTGCAGCACACAAGTATGGGAAGTTAGGATTATGGCATTTTGCTGGAATATTAGTTAAAAATGTTAGACACACAAGCATTACAACCAGTCTTCAGAAGGGTAAAGGATTACTGTTGATTTCAATTGTTCATAAAGTAGTAGCAGTTATGTATGTACAGTTATTAATGCAGCCCTTGCGTATTTTAGGTTAGAGTTAATAAGTAATTATTAGATAATTAAATAATTTATTATATCAACCAGATTTGATGAATTTACTAAAAAAAAATCATGATTGTACTGAAATTGGTAGAAAAATATATATGGACGCGAACATTATGACACATTCTAGTTATTTACCTCCAGAGTGATCACCCAGTTTATATAACGATGGAAATAAGTTAAGGGTATTGTGATTAAAGGATATTGTGAGAAAAGTTAACCTTCAAAACTATATTGTACGTATCGTTTAGTAGTTTTATCATTTTTATAATTATAATATATACATTCATTGCACTACAAAATATTTCATGATTAAAATTTAAATCAGATTTGTTCAAGGTACTTCTGTTGTAAAATTCCGCCCCACACACATTCTTGAATATATGGGTCATTAACTTTTGAATTTGGCGGTCCCAAGACACAAACTTTACGTCTGTCACTATGGAGACAAAAACAACTCTCATCCGTAAACATCACGTCACTCCATTCATCACGCGAGTTTACGATAAGTTTACCCGTTCTTCGCAACAATGTGAATATTTAAGGTAGTTCGTGGGATAATTCTGCAAACCCTACTTGCGTTCGCTACCTCCTAGCTCCTTTGGCTATTAATCTGTGATTCCTGAGCTTCTTAATTTTGGTTTAACTTCTCTTGATGATTCCCTACTGTTTTTAGTCTCTTTAATCGGTTACTCATGTGGAAAAACACACTTAAGATACTTTAATTAAAACTGCAAAACCCAATCCAATGCATTAGGCCGATTGATAGGCTTGATTTTCTTCGCCTTCAGTTAAGTGGTGATACCTAGTTGTAAAACACTATAAGCTATATAAAACAGAAAGATCTAAACAGACATATTATGCATTGTCATCAATATACTATTTTTTAAGGATAAAATGTGCCAAATATTTTTTTTGGCACATCTTACTATGGCAAATCTTACTATGAACTATGGACCGTTCATAGTAAGATTTCAATACTAAGAATGTGAAAAATACCAATTATTATATGTTCGGATTAAAAATATATTGTATTCCATGATGACTGACAAGAGTTGTTGCTATGCAGAGCTAGTACTTAGTACCTTCTAAAAAATAGAATATAGATTTATCATGGGATTTATCAACTGAAACAATCATATTCTCCATTACTTTGATTGGTTTGAATATCAACTGTTAGGGAATTTGGAATCACTGAATTTAAGCAAACCTTCTTACAAATGTTACATGTTACACCAAAATTACACTTAAATACTGTGTGACACAAATTCATGGTATGAATACCCCCTTTCCCCCCCTTATTTTTTTAAATACAATTTTCAAATTTGGCATGGCAGACGCACTTATTAAGGCCACTTTTTGACATGAAAATTACCTTTTTGCCACTTCCGGTTATACCGAAACATAACATATCAAATCTCGATTTTTATATTTATATATACCCTGTATATTATTATATTTTTGGAATTCACGTCATTTTCTGAATCCACCTTATAACATAAGTGACATTTCAGCTGTCAAATTACTTTTTGGGACTCTATTTTACTTTTGAATTTAGAGTATCATCTATCCCCGATGAGTTCTAATGGACCATAGCAACCATAAAAGATTTTAATACGTTTTATAAAAAAAAAAAACTTTTCTTGGCTTGAAGTTAATGAAACTTGATACTAAATTTTCAGCACCCTGTATACATTTAAACAACTGTTAAGGTAGCTAGAAATCTTAGATATTCAACAACTTTCCATATGAATATCTGTGTTAACTATTAGTTTTTTAGAGAAATTTAATTTTAAGTTATGTACCTAGGTAAGAAATTTTACAAATATTTTTTCAAAATTTTATTTTTTCAAAAACGGCTGAGAATTCGTATTATGAAATTTTATCCTCCTTTATCCTTTATCCTTATCCTTTCCTTATCCCTTAAGTTTGTCCTCCTAAAATAACTCGTAGAATACAAAAATGCGATAATATCAGGGGTGTTCTATTTAAAATAAGAAAGTTAACGGCAACTTCCGGTATAGCCGGAAGTGTCACGAGGATGCCATTATTTTATTTGAGGAAAGCATAATCAAAAACCCCAATGTCCAAATTTGCACTCTTTAGATCTAAGTAGTCTCTGACATATTCTTTCTAATGGGTGGTCACCGTGAAACAACCTGTATATATTTAATTTCGCTGTGTATTAATTTTTAAAAGGTCAAGCAAGTAGTAAGTAATAAAAGAGATGAGTTCCAACAGTAAAGGCTTTAACCTATTGTGAATTGTGTAAGTTGTTGCAAATAAAACAAACAAATATTATTATGTGGAGATGGTTATTCACGAAGAGTATAATTGACATATTACGTGAGGGGTTATGTAATCATGCATGCCAACGTAACCATCTCTTATGTCTGTACCGCGTCTTCTTGCATGCAGAATGTAATATACAGTGTGTACCAAAATAAAGCTTCTTTATTTTTGCATGTTTTTGTTTTCGTAGAATTTTTGTGTGTTATATACAAGGAACCTTTTCTTATAATACAACTAATGTTGTGAAATTGCTTAAATTAGTGGCGTACATATTATTCATTGCGGAAAATATTTGATAGGGATCCGAGAAGCTTAGAAACTTTACCTTAGAAGCTTTGAAATTATGGAATTATTATAGTCTTCTATTCCGGGGAATGTAAATTTTACAAAACTTACCTGGTGATATTGATTTCACACTACGTATAAAATACTTCAAAGTTGTAACCTACTTGCAAAATAAGCACTTCCTTGTACCGACTGCTGTTGAGTTTATTTTTGAAACATAAGTTTCGTGGCGAAACCAATAAATACTGAGCAAGGCCAAAAAAATTTAAAAAAGCGTTCCTTTATCTAAATATTTAATTAATAAGTTCTTCATGTAAATAAATAATTAAGCATAGCTTTTAAACAGTAAGTTTGAGGAAGGTAACTTTATTTTTTAGACAATACGAAAAGACTTTTAAAACATTAATATTTTGACAGTTTTTTTCCAAAAATTATACTTCTATATTGATTTTTTAATTTAATTGGAAGTATGAAGTACCGTTCTGAAGATTCTAAGTCTGATTCTAATAATCTTGATGGCTCATCAGTTCCTACAGATGCACATTATAATCAAACATAAGTATTACTTATGGTATATTTACTTAATCATATACCTATCCCTTAATATTAGAGCCCCCTGTGCACTCGAGAGATAAGGGTTCTCTTTAGTGGATACTTTATTTAGTCTATAAGAGTTGAGGTAACTTCCACCGGTAGTAAATAAGAATATTTTATAACATCTAGATCAAAATTTGTCGTGAATTTATCTTGGAAAATATAAAAAGAGGAAGTGAGGCCAAAGGCACCGTAACCTCAGTGCCCTTGACCTCAGGATCTTAGCCGTATGCTTTTGGTTTAGGTTTAATTGTGTTTCATAAAGTAAAAACAATCAAACAAGTAAAACAATAATATAATTGTTAAAAACCAAGCATGATTTTTAAAAAGCATTTTAATTTCCTGGGTATAGTTATTGATTACAAGTGCCTTTAAATTTATATAGAGGTTTAAAAGTTTCACCAAATTATATTACTGTATATTCAACAAATAGATAATATACCTTCTTGATTAAACAGATATTAAAATCGGAAATGATTTGTTAACCTTTGGTGATCTAATGAGGTGACCTTTTTTAAGTTAATTAGTACCCACAAGCACTTTTCAGTAAACCTACTCCATAATCAAGCTAGTTATTTCTGGTCTCCTGTTGCGCCCAATACCCCACATCCATTGAGGAGAGAAACAAAATTGTGACCCTAACATAAAAAGAGTTTTTATTCTAGCCCGCAGTGTATAATATGTAAGGATATTGAAAGTAAAATCTTTCCCATTAGTAACAATTTACGTATACTTCATTGGATTTATTGCAAAAACTTTCTAGTGTACCCTAAGTTTAACCCCATTCACCTCGCATTTTTGTTCTGGTACTAAATCCTTTGTAAAATTTCTAATACCCAATACCCTTCACTAATAATTTTGATTTTATCACTGCATGGGAATGGTTATTACTGGTAATATATTCTTGTAAATAGACACGGTTACGTCGCAAAAATAATTCTAGAAGATTATGTTGTTTATGTTGTCACACGCGATGTAAGCTGAATGTGGCTAGTATATTAAATTTATAATAATTATCACTCGAATAGATATCTTCGGTAATGCTTTTTGATAAAAGTGGTAATTTATAATTAACTGATATCACTACACAAAATATTCTAAAAGCTTGATCTTGAGATATCAATGTGACAAAAACTAATGTACTGAATAATTTCATTCAACACATTTGTATATTTTTTTGGTCAAACTAAAATTTTCTGTACTTCCAAACTTTCAATATTTAGTTTAAATAATTTGGTTACTGTCTTGTATTGTTTGACTTAGGATCCTCAAAGCCCGCAGGACAGAATATTTAATCTAATCAATTAGATTCTTTCACATACATAAGTGGAAGAATGGAACTAGTTATGCATATCTGGGTAATTGTGTTCGAAATTATTTATAATCCCTTATATGCCAATAAAAACCAGTTATTATTTTATTATTATAGCTCTGCAAACTACAAAACTTTCTGTAAAAATTTCCATCTGTCATTTATTTACTATTTGCGTACGAATGCATACTCATATACATTCGAGACTCTAGTTGTAACAAAACTAGAACTGGAGTGAACTATTTAGAGATATTTTCTATATGCTAATGACGATAATCTGCTCGATTTAATCTTACTATTATTTCTCAGTTGCATGTTGTTGGTCCTACGCAAATGTCAGCTGAAAAAGCCAGCGATCTGTAAAATCCACATTTGATTAATGTTTTTCATTACTCTTAAAAGTCGTTCGCAATGTGAGTTGTTTGCAAATATGTTTAAGTTGACTCGAATTTATAGTATCTACTTATCTGCTTTGTTATGAAACTTTATTGTTTATGAATGATAAAATGAACCTGACCTTCAATTAGTGATGTAATGGCGGAAATTTTCCATTTGGAAATTTTCCGAAAGTGGAAAATTTTCCATGATGAAAACGAAAAATTGTGGGTGATGTTTCGTTGAAATATCGCCCACTACTACTACCCAACTACTATCTCCAAAAATGTCCCTATTCTTTTTGATTTCTAAAGGTATGCAAAAATTCCTGCTACATGTTCCTAGGAGAACCATTTTATATAATTTTATTTTTTACATATGTATACCTATTGCCTATGCCTCAGTCTTTATATGAAGGAATTATTATTTAACGCAATGCTAAAGCTGTAATGATCAGAATGAAATGTGGTTGAAGTAGCATATGTTATTGTCATAGATAGTATGTCAAATAAGAAATAGTAACAATTTGCTGCATTTTTTATATGTTACGCATTGATATATCGGGAAATTATTTAAAATTTAGAAAAATTTTATCATTTTTACCCATAAATTGAAAAAAATATCATGTATTTGGTCTTGATAGAAAGAAAATGAATCAACTATGTAATTCAGAGAAATTGTTTTATTGAAAATTTTAATGTAATAAATTTCCGGGAAACTTTCCGGAAATTTTTCCAACTTTTATTTTTCAGGAAATTTTACATCACTACCTACAAACAACATATTTAAACTTAAAGACATATCAACATCTAAATCGTTTTATTTAAAAATGTTTCAATTATAACAGAAACATTACTTATGCAACTGTTTATGTATTGTGTTAAATTTTAAAAACAAAAATGAAGATAGTGGGGCCCCTTCTAAAGAATAAGCACGCCTCTGTCGATTCGCTCGTAAAGAATAAGTATGTATTGCTTCAGTAATGTTGCAGGTCAAGTTACCTCCGAAGCCTTAGGTGGAAGTTCCAGCCGAGGTTTTTTTGACAAATTTCTTCTGCCGTGACTCGACCGTTTGAGATTCCGTTTTGTGGTTTTCCACATTTAAAATGGCGACTATCTACGTCGAATAACAACCATAAAATTATTTGGCGTGTTTCTAGCGTCATAAGAAGATTGTTTGAACGACTAAATTTGCAGAAAAGTATAGGTACGCTCTTAAAAAGCAGTTGCATTATACATGTACAATTTTAATACTACTTAGTTGGAAAATGGCAGGAGAACTGAAATTTAGAGAAACTTTACCCAATTGTCGCGAAAAGTTTCCAATTTCAGAATTTTACCTAAGCGGTTCAACGTAAAAAAAAACAACTATAAAATAAACATTTTCACACAGTAATGCATTGATGGAGGAATTCGTCTGCCTCTAATAGTAAAATAGTAAGACACATGAGAACAGCAACCATATTAAATAATAGACACAATGGAAACAATTAATTTGTTACTACATCATTTAAACAAATTTATGTAGTCCAATGTAGAGTCCTGAATTACACCTAAATTTATAAGTGGATGTGTTAAAATAATTATTTTTTGGTCTTCATGGCACAGCATAACAAGATTATCCTCTGTAAACTAATGCTTTAAGTACTGAACTTAGGTGTTATAGACATATTTTCAAGCCATTTAGAGACATGTGCACAAGATATGTGTTTTCCGAACATATCTTGAAATATATGTACATAAGAGTCTGATCAAGCAACATATGTATGTATAATATTTAGATAAATTTCAATAGCGTTTATAAGATACCATTATTATATTATATCTTGAACAACTTTGAATGAATTTTGAAGGGGGTTGAAACCTTTGGTGTGAAGCTAACACTGACGTGACGTTTTCCACATAACACCAAAAGCGTTTTAAGCATCTCCAGATGATACCAAATTGGTTGGCGAGACGCGCGTCGAGAGTTGTATAGTGTTTTGGTTTTACATGGAAAATACGTCAGTGTTTGAATGAATTTCGCATTTTAAAAACAAATACCCTTCTATTCTGGTTGATCAAGACATAATCACAGCAGCGATTCACAGTCCAGTTGATTCCAGTTGAAACCAAGCGATTCAGTCATTCTTTACGTGCTAAGGGTCCATTCTCTGTAGATTTGACAGGCATGAATGTTGGGTCGGATTGAGAGGATGGGTGGCCGATGGGTGGAGACTTATATATTCCAACTATCGAATTATTAAGATTTCGGAGGTGCACGTAAAGCCGAAGTAAAAAGGCACATGGAAATAAAGTTAGCCCTCTTTGCAAGGGTACCGGATTTGTTATAATTGCAACAAAATTTCTTTTTAATGTTATAAATTATATATCACTGGAAAGATCAAAAGATAAACTAGATCCCTATAGTAGCAAATTTTTGTTTAATACATGTATTTTAGAGAAAATAATTTTTGAAAATACGCTATTTTAGTACAAGATTGTTTGCCTGGAATTTTAAAAATAAAAAGAAATACCAAAAATTACTACTATAAGGATTTAGATTAAAGTCTTATCTTTCAATACTTTTTTACTAAAAGTCGCTATCTTTTATAGTTTTTTTATAATTAGACACGAGACGAACGCCGATTTAGGGCTTATTTCGACCTAGTGAATGGACTCTTCTCACTATACCTACATACCGTTTTCGGTCCATATCCCTTCCGTAAACATTCCGTGAAATTTGATTGTATTCACACGTTTCATTTCCATTTCAGTATATTTGTGACTACATCGTTGACGCTTACGTTATAAACACAGTACTATGTGGTACAGACACAGTACACAGTACAAATCAGTACTATGTGGTCCGAAGAAAATTTTATAATTGCCGCTGTTATTTTGGACAAGGAAGAGCGTTTACAAAGAAAACGAAAAAGGCGCTTCGGAATTCACAAGATATTGAAACAACGGAATGTTCATGGGGAATATATTACGTTATTTCCGAAATTAGTAGACGATGACACAAAATTTTTCCAATATTTTGGAAATATTTTATAAATCCGTATCCATATATGTAAATGGATACGGAACGGAAACTGTGTATACCCACGCACTACTATGCTTTACGTACATATTACTTAGAGGCGAATTTCTATATTTAATAATATACGGAATGTTTACGGAAGGGATATGGAACGGAAATGGTATGTATAGTGAGAATCAACCTTTATATACCCTACCGATGTCTGTAGCATGTTTTGTCATTGAGAAGTATAGTTTCCAATTTCAAGTGCTGTCACAATTAATAGAATTATTGGTTTACCTAAACAATAAATTGGCTAAACTACCCTGAACTGGTGCTGGGAACGTCAGTAAGCGTAATGAAGCACTACAGAAGCCAATGAAGCAGACAAGAAGTTAAAACTTCGCTAAGTTAGCTCAATTTAGCTGTCAGCTGTTACGAAAAAAAACATTTGAAATATTAAGCGAGTTAATTTTTAAGTTTTCTATATATTAGTCCCAAATTTTGGGAACCACTGGAACAATGTAATAGACCGCAGCTGCCAACACAAAGGTACTGCTTTGGCAAAGTCGAAGAGAACATATTTTTTGACTTTAACATTTTTCCAGAAACTTGTTATACAGAGAGTTCCAGAATGATTGTCCGTGCCGCTTCCTAATGATTTTTTATGTGCCGCCTTTCTATTTTTAGTATCTGCACTAGAATCATGAGCGGAGGCAAGGGAATTTACTGATTTGACTTGACTTGTTCCATGCCATGGTACATCAGTAAATATAGGTTATGTTAAAAATAAAATAAAGACAATTTATTAAAAATAATATAGTTATTATTTTGTATTATTCTATTCCTATGTATCACCAGTATAACCTATTCAAACTGTGAATTGTGGAGCCTTAAAAAACATTAATTTATAGTTTTTATATTAATTTCAACATTAATTTCAATATTAAGAAATACAAAAGTACCACCCTGATTTAGGACTCTCTGAAACTGTATAGTATTGGAAAATACTCTTTTAAACGCAAATGATACTTCAGCAAAACAATTTAAACACGAAAAATGCTAAACGCTATTGAGTCAAACGTCAAAAGCTGTCAAATATGAAAATTCTCAAATTGACTTAAAAAGAAAGTAATTTTAGCAAATGGAAATAAATTTTGATTATATTCAGGATAGGATGCGTTCCCGTACCGGACAATCATTCTGGAACTTTCTATATTAGTTTCAATTATGTCGAATAAAGTCCCGTACTAAAATATATGCACAAGCTAACGATTCATTCTATATAACTGATGGATGTACTTTTAACTTAAAGAATATTGAAAGCAAGAGCAAAACTACTCGTAATAATAGCATATATCAAGAAACTCATTCGGAAGTAAGCCGTGGAGGGAATCACTAATGGATTATTTATAAAAAATTGTCCTTTTGACATTCACGTCTGACGAGTTCAGACAGCGTACATATATCAATCAAGTATGGACAGATCTCTAACGTTAAAAATTCGCCGCCGATGTCCTTGAATGAGTCTAGCGTCCCTTTTTATTTTCACCGACAGATGGCGGTCGTTCATAAAAGTCGGACTGACAAATCGAATAAGAAATGACAAATTCAAAGCCAACCAGTCTGGCATACTGGTGGCGACCTCATGCTTGCGTTTTTGGAAGGGACGCCATACTCAAACATGTCAAAATACTCGTCTACTGACACAGACGTTCGCAAAATAGGCAAGTGTCCATAACATGTTATGTATGAACGCTGGTTAATCCAACAATGGACAAAATACATACTAGCCACGGCCTGCTTCAAATGACCTTCGAAACATACGATATATTTCAGTACATTACCTCTGTATCTGTGTGGCTGTCTGTTGTTATTAACCCTTCTCTTGGCTCGAGCGGAAAGGGAATCAAAGCAGTCCGGCTCATCAACGCCGTCCCCCCGACGTTCAACTTCCATCGTTTCCGTTTTGAACCTCATCTCGTGTCCGATGTTTACACCATCAGCTACGTAGTCGACATCCTCTTGGTCTCTGGTTTTCAGATATCTGAAGATGTACATGTTTTCATATATTCGTTATGTCTATTTACGATGCTGTTTTCTAACGATAAATAGCAGTAAATAATCATGGCACAACAGTTATGTGGACATTAATTTAATAACAAGAAAGCTGTACATTTATAAATTATAATTGAAGGTATAATTGGTGCAAATCATACTCTAAGGTCATATACGAGGTGTGGTTCATTGAATGTAATGCTTTAGTGTACTAAATAGATGTTCACCTATTAGAATATGTAGATTATGAAGGAAAAGTGGAATACAATAGAGAATTTACAAAGTGTGCTCAGTTTTTATAATAATTAAGTCAATTTTATTGTTAGTATTCCCGTTTTTAAATAATATTAACTAATCGTTTATCCTGTTTTATTGATACTAGAATTTGTGCGTTCCCATTATTAACTTGACAATTGATAAATATCAAGTTTGGTCTGCTGATTTTTGAAGAATTGTCACTCATCATTCCAACAAATAACACTAAATGGAAAGGAAAGTTAATTTTAACTATCAGCACTAATCTTCAACTTTTAAAACTAGGGAATTGAAAATTTATGTTTCTAAATTTTCATATCCTTGGTGTTCATATATTTTTTAATTTAAAGGACTAGATTATAGTGATGTCTAGATCATAACGATTTTAACTATGCTGTGGGTAGAACAATAATTAATGCATCATTAAATTGAACAAATGGGTGTGTCGAGAATGACAAGTTTATCAAACGACAATTGGGTACAGGTACCAACCATCATTGTCGAAAGATGCAGTGTAGTTGGAGCAACTGGTATTGGCACGACTTGTATTAGAATTTTTTGAAACGCCACTAGCATGACTTAATGTCTGTCTTGCAAAGTGAACCGAATGTTTAACATATCTTCTAAATATGAAATATGGATTGACAATACCTACTATGAGTATAATTGAACATTGGACTTATTTCTTGCTAGTAATAATAAGTATGACCATTAGCTATCTGATGTAATATCATTAGAATCGTTAGAATGCGTTGCTTTGATTAAATGATTGGCCATCTGTCACTACTCATACTATTTTGACACTTTGCAATTTCCAAACTCTCAAATGCATCCGTAGAAACGAGAATCGTAAGGAATAGATATTCCTTACGATCCTCGTTTCACCCGTGGTTTTGGTAAGGTTTTTAAAGATATATAGGTATGTCAGTGGTTTATTCATCGGGAAATAAACTACAGCAACATTTAGGCAATCTAAAAGACAAAATAGAAATTAAGGAAAAGTTGGGGACTTATGAAATTAGCTGTAAAGACTGCAATCAAAAGTATGCTGGACAAACTAGAAGGTCAATTTAAACTAGATTCAAGGAACATATGGCTCACATCACGGTTCACTTATACGTCGCGACAGCTCACTGAGCCGTTGCAACGATGCACTGAACCGTAGCAATTGTTTAAGCATAAATAGGACACAGTGTTAGCATAGGTTTAGTTTTAACCATCTCCAGATGAGGCCAACTTTGTTGGCGAAACGCACGTCGAGTGCGGTATGGTATTGATGTTATGTGGAAAACTACGTCAGTGTTATTGGGTTCTGAGCTAAAGGATCTTCGTTATAATTGTATATTGTTTAATCAGGTTTGTGTGATTATTTCATCTCATGTTTTAAAATATTGTTGAAACTAAAACGTAGCAGAAGTCTTTAGTGTAATTGATGATTCCAGTTAAAGATAATTAATGAATAAGTATGGACTTTTACCTTTCTGAACTTTCTTTTTGGAAGTCCTGATCGGGAGAGTCTTCTGGCAACTCGTCGTCCTTGACCTCCTCGTGCTCGGTCGTACGTTGGGTTTCGGTGACGATCTTGCCATCCGGAAGTACCGAACTGAGTTCCCTGGTGTCTTCAGTGTCGGTTACCTTGTTGCTCCTCTGCGACTCGTGAACTATCCTAGGACCCGTTGAAACTACCGTGCGGCCCGCCTCGCTGGACCTCAGCACCTTACGCAAATCTGAAGAACCACTATGAACTGCAGCTAAGAACTCCTGTAACAAACAAATTAATTACTATTAACAACTACTAGAACTACTAGTCTATTATATCTGATACATTAATATTAATCAGAGAATAGATGCAAAAATCAGTACAGATGACGTAATAGTCATTCTATTCTATGGGTAAAAGTTACAAATTTTTAAGGATATCAAGCGTTCATTTCATATAATGATATTAAGGCACGTTCTCACGATTAGTACGTGAATAGGTGACCGTGCACCACCGATGCCTGCCTGCACCATCTAGTGGCCTGTTAGTCGGTGAATTCACAGAAGCTGTACAAACTTAGGCGTGGTTTATGTAGAGGACATGCCGTCCCTGGGGTAGGATGTAAAGCCAGAGGTGTATGAGATGATAGGCAAGTAAAATATTGCTACAAACTTGCTACAAAAATTAAGGGTTTTACTTTAATACTTAATTGTTAATTAAAAATGTAATTCATTTAAGACATTTAAGGCAATTCAGGTGTTAAAAATGCATTAAATTGTCATAATATTTGAACAGTCTTTCTTCTTAAAAAGGTTGAGAGATAGAAAAATATTTAAGGAGACAAAAGTTTTGTATTAAATAGATCCATCAGATAAAATATTTCAATATTTTAAAGAATTAAGATTTCGGATAAGGAGTAGTTTATCTGACACCCTCGCCATAAACTAGGAAATGGTTAGGACATTGAGAAAATCTATGAAAACTTAATTCTAACCCCTATATTAACAGCTACAACTTTTTAAGATTGAACTGAAAGAAATTTTAAGATCGGTCAGAAAATTTGCCAAAAAGATTCATTTATTAACTCTATCAGGTTTTTTTATGAATGTTATTATTCTGTTAATGTAAGAAATAAAAAAGATATCCTTGTACATTTCTTTAAGTATAAAGTGTCTTTGAATTCTCCAAATTTTATGGGCTCTAATGTCTTTAACCGACTGCCAAATAACTTAAGAAATATTCAATTATTATGTCGTTTTAAAAACCAGCTCAAACTGTATTTAGTCCATAAGGGCTTTTATTCTTTAGATGAATATTTTCGACCCTAGTTTTAAGCCTGTTATGACCATTCCTATACAGGGCGCCCTATTTCTTGACCCGTTGCATGGGTAACTTTTTTATTAGTAGAGATACAAAAACGCTTAAATGAGCAAATTAGTGCAGTTTCGTATTAGTAATTCTACGGTAAGGCGAAAAATTATATACGGGGGAAGGTTGAAAAGTTATTGACAAAAAACGAAAAATCCAACTTTTCTATTATCCCTCGTAGCTCGTTCATTTGAAGAGTTAGAGAAAAATGCTTCACATGTTTTTTGCAGTATTTTTCATGTAAAATGACATGCACTTGCTACTTTTTATATATCTCTTAAAATGGTTGAGAATCACAGTAAAATATATTTTTTTTAAATGTAATGGATAGGTGGCTGTGACATTAACCGAAAGTCCCCTTTTTTCTCTTTCAGATGATATAACATAGTCCATATTTTATCCTTACAAAAGTAATAATAATCGTTGTTTTTAAAAAAAGTTTATTGTCACATCAAGAATGCTATGGATTATGGAACAAAAGAATGTTTTGAGAACAGAAATTATTAATTAATTGATTATATTGAAGTAAATGTTCGAAATGACCACTATCCTGTTGGATACATAGTAAGCAACGTTTCTGGATACTTCTTAAAACATTATTTATTGTATGTCCATGTATGCTTCTAATTGCATCTTGAATCATGACTTTTAGATCCTCTATATCTAGAGGAGCTGTCACATAAACTTTATCTTTCAATAACCCCCAAAGAAAGAAATCTAAGGGGGTCAAATCAGGTGTTCGCGCTGGCCAGTCGATATCCATTCTATTTCCTATAACATTATCAAACTGTTCATGTAAATATTGTTTTACCTCGCGGGAATTATGCGCAGGTGCTCCATCGTGTTGGAAGTATTTAAGATTTCTAAAAATATGAAGTGGTAATTCATTTAAATATTCCTCTGTTAGAGTATTCCTTAGAAAATGAAGGTAATTATTCGCATTCAAATTATCTTCGTAAAAATATGGGCCAATAATTTTGCCACAAAAAATTCCACACCACACATTTATCCCAAATTGACGTTGATTTCTTCTTTCAGAAACAAGATGTGGATTTTCTCGGCACCACATTATGTTATTATGGCGGTTAAAAATACCATTGTTGGTAAATCTACTTTCATCACTGAATAAAATCTTTTTCCAGAAGTCTAGATCCTCTTCGCATTTTGAAATATACCATCGACAAAATGTCATCCTTCTTTGATTATCAGCTGGATATAAAGTATTGCATATGGAATAATGATAAGGCTTTAAATTGTTACCTTTTAAAATAGCTCTTACAGTTTCCTTGGAAGTGTTGCAGTGATGTGCAATTTCTGCAGTTGAAGAATCAGGTTTAAAATTTACATAAGCCAAAACATTTATTTCAGTGTCTTCATTGAAGTTTCTTTCATCCTTAGGCTTTGAAAAAGAACCGTATAATCGTATATTATTTTCCAGCTGTCTAAATATTCTATGATGGGGTTGTCTTCGTTCCATGTAAGTTTCAAAATAAAGATTCGCTGCAGCTTGTGCATCTCGATTTTGGTTATAATAACAAAATAGCATATCATTTTTCTCTTCGTTGGTGTACATATTTGCAACACTATTATTTTGTATGCAGTATTAATAATAAACAATAAACTACTTAACAAAAACTAAAAATGTCACTTATGATCTGTCAATAATTAAATGCCAACTAGACGTTTTTAAAAATATCAGGAATCTTATTTTTTGTTTTATTTCCATAGCATTCTTGATGTGACAATAAACTTTCTTTAAAAACAACGATTATTATTACTTTTGTAAGGATAAAATATGGACTATGTTATATCATCTGAAAGAGAAAAAAGGGGAGTTTCGGTTAATGTCACAGCCACCTATCCATTACATTTAAAATAAATATTTTACTGTGATTCTCAACCATTTTAAGAGATATATAAAAAGTAGCAAGTGCATGTCATTTTACATGAAAAATACTGCAAAATACATGTGAAGCATTTTTCTCTAACTCTTCAAATGAACGAGCTACGAGGGATAATAGAAAAGTTGGATTTTTCGTTTTTTGTCAATAACTTTTCAACCTTCCCCCGTATATAATTTTTCGCCTTACCGTAGAATTACTAATACGAAACTGCACTAATTTGCTCATTTAAGCGTTTTTGTATCTCTACTAATAAAAAAGTTACCCATGCAACGGGTCAAGAAATAGGGCGCCTTGTATAATGCCTGCGTAATATCTAGAGGAAAATAAATATTATTATTATTATTATTATTATTATTCTTTCTTTTCTATTTATTATGTAGCTGTTTTGGTTAGATGGAATTGCCACGTCAGTGAGGTAGGTGATCCTTTTAATTTTATCTAGAAGTGTTATATCTGGTATATTACGGGCTATCGTTTTAACAGTCTGTTTCGTTAGGTCCCTGTATAATATATAAAATTTGTCTTCTATTATAGTTGCTGGTAGTACGCTTGCAGCTCCGATTACAGATTATATTACTATTATTATTATTATTATTATTATTATTATTATTATTATTATTATTATTATTATTATTATTATTCATGTTTTTGCGCATTACGCACTTCTCATTTCTTAGCTTGTTTGTTTCTTGTATAGACGAGTTGATACCAAGTCTAAGAAGATATTATTTTAGGTTTAGAATTTAGAAATGATCTTATGATCTGATATTATTACACTTATTGTATTGCATGTATGGCTACTTTTTGTGACTGGGTATATACTCTTTTTTCAGGTTAAGATGGGTGAGGTGATTTATGAATGAATATAGAGTGGTACCCGTCACCGATAATAATACAGTGAGTCCATAAAGTCTCGTATATTTCAAAAACGGTAAAGTTTTTGAAAAATCGCTCGGACACCTCGATTTTCTTTTCATATATATTAAATTTTTTGATGACCCAATGCAGCTACATCGATATAAACTTTAATATTTTAAATGGGACACCCAGTACTGTTTTACATATTTAGAAAGAACTCTTTTTTACGAAGACGGTCATATAAGGTTTTATGGGTCTATCTCTAATAATAAGGGAGATTGACTCTCAGGGTCGGTCGCTGGCGGTTATCAGTAGCTACTCCCCACGTCTGTAGGGTGAATAATTACTGAGTCCGAAAATCGTGTGCCCTGAGTAGACGTAGTGAGCCCAGAATGACCACCTTCTGCATTCTTCCGGCTAGAAGATCTGCCGAGTTTCGGCATGCCAGTACGATCCTCAGTTCCGATGCCGTTCAGTTCAGTCCAGTCCAGAACTGTATCTTTATTATTATTATTATTATAGTCAAGTATTTTCGGAACACCCTGTATATATTATATATAGTAATAAATTTGTTTTTACTGAACGCTTAAGGAAAATTCTACATTGCTATTATCATGTAGCTGTGTACTCGGCTGTGTATTAACCTGCTAATATATACATGCAATTACTAGATCGGGTCCTACTTTATTCTGTCGTAGGTAGAGTTTATTATAAATAATCACTTGCGGTAATCTGTAGCAATTTCTCCTTTACTGCACCTGCACACAAAGAGCAGTTGTGCGCGTTCTCTTTCGAAACTAGACAGCCATGAAGGTTGTTGGAAATTAAGACAGGTAATAATAGCAATGCAGGATAATTGTGTGCGTATATCCTACCTTAGTTGACTGTAATAACGTAGACTTGTAGAGATACAACTCTCAGAAAGTAAAAAACAAATAGGAATTTTTATTTTTTCTTCGGCAATAAGTTAAATTAGTGGTTTTCAGTTCCAATTTAATCGTAATTATTATAAAATTTATTGTATTTCAAACGTTTATTATTCAGTCAGGTCGAATTTTCTTTGAAGGGGTTACTTTAAAATTATATTAACATTTATTAATTGTGTACTAGATAAAATAAAGGCTGAACAATATTACTTTTTCAAACAAAACATATTTTTACAGATTTGTTGTATGTGTCAGAAAAGAAGACAATATGTGAGAAAAAAAAGACAAATTAATAAAAATGTATTCAATAGATTAAAAGAAAATACAAGTCCTACGGTGATCGACTACGGATATCTGTTTTCAACCTAATATGTTTTCTTTTTTATATCTGATAATTCACCTATAATATTGGAATTGAAATAATATTAGGAATAGACTAAAATTAAACACTTTATGACCATTAGAACTTTCAAAAATTAAGTGAAACTAATGATGGTGATGTTCTGCAACTAAAAATTTGATGATTATGATTTTGGGGACTGAGCCTTACCACCAAGTCACATATTATAATTATTTAAGTAAGATAATGTGGAACGTCAAGGTTACCCTGCGTAATTTACCTGCGCCACAATACCGTCAAGATTTGCTGAATATTTGACTAATTAGTTGATTTATCAAATAGCTTGCTATACTAGTGTATCCATAAATGGCAGGTATAATTAATAAAAATTGTATTAGACAGAGCGTGTGCAGCCTTCATTTTAAAAACAATAAATACAAACGTTAGGAATATAATACGATATTTAAGTTCAGTAATTTGTTCATACCCGGTTGGAAATTCTGTATAATTTAAATTAAGTCGCACTTGACGACTCCTCATAAAGTTTTGCAGAGAAATTTGCTTTATGGTATTACTCATCGTGGTATTTACTTCTCATGGCGTCCTTGATAAACTGGAAAGTGTCCTGTATAAATACTTGAAATTCTACTATAATCCTCTAAATGTATATACAGTCAATAAATGAGTTCTTCTTTCTTTTCTTCTTATGTTGCGTTAAGGTTTAAAAAATATAGGTATGCAGCTAAATAGGTACTTTAAGCAACAAAAAAAAACTATGGGTGAAACTTCAGTCATAAAATATATGTAATCGATATAAATACATGAATTATTTATTATTATTACTATATTATTCATATCTTGAACACAAAAAAATATGTAAATTTTTATTTGGAAATTGCTGTATAGTCCTTATTAAGTAATATATGAAGTAATAGCTTAATAGTAATGAAGTTAGTTGTGTTCTATAAAGGATATAGTTATACTTACGACGATGGGCTTTCGTGCTTTTATTCTATATATATATAAACCTGAGATTATAACGTAAACATTTACGGGCAAGTGTACTTGATGCGTATGAGGCCTTATTTTGGCGATTGAATGAAACTGTCGCGCGGACAGATAGTTATTGGGTTTATAAAAGTTCAAACCGGGTAGTTTTTCACATGATGATGCACGTTATGAGTACATTTTACTTATAGTTTATAGTACAAACTGGATATTGAAAAATTAATATTGTTTATTTGTGGAATAAAGAAAAATAGTTTACTCAGATGTTGAGATGACTTTTAAGGCCAAATTAGATATTAAACTAATCACTGATATGATTACACTGGAATATATTAGTTATTTAATATCATTGTTTTTCTTTTTGCCCAAATAAAAAGAACAATATTGAACAAAAATGACCAGAACCAAATACCTACCATTTATCTAATCCTATGAATACGGACTTAATGCTTATAGCCTGCCACAAAGATAAAGAGATGTCTACGTGCATCTCCGCGCATGCCAAACCGCACGTTCATCAATGAACGTACATTTTTCCCACATACGGAGAGATATACAGGGTGTTAGTTAAACAGGCGGAAAAATTCAAGAGGTTATTCCTTGGACTATGCTAAGGATATTTTATCCTTTGATGATTTTTGAAAAAGCGCTTTGTTGCGAAGATATAGAGCTAAAAATTTTCAACAAATAACAATTTATTACTAAAAATTGCCTGTAACATTTCTGAACCTACAATAATTGTTCAAAATGGCTACATCCAGCTCGGATGCAACCATCCAATCTTCTCCTCATAGACTCCCGAACTCTTTCAAAAACACTAGGGTCGTTTCTTAATGAGTTACAGCCAGCAATTATCCGATCTCTTAAATCGTCCACATCTTCCAGTGGCCTAGTATAAACTAATGACTTTAGATGGCCCCATAGGAAATAATCCAGAGGGTTTAAGTCCGGGGATCGAGCAGGTCATACGTGAGGTCCACCTCGACCAATCCAGCGATCTCCGTATGTTGCTGTTAAAAACTCTCGAGCAACTACACTAAATTGAGGTGGCGCACCATCATGCATAAACCACATTGCCTGTCTTGTAGCCAATGGTACATTCTCTAAAAACTGAGGTAGTGTTTGTTCCAAAAGGTTGCGATATACTAAGCCGGTAAGTCTTCCTGGTAGAAATACCGGTCCAATTAGCCAGTCACCCACAATTCCAACCCAAACGTTCAACGAGAACTGATGTTGAAACCAATCTTCACAAATCTCATGTGGATTTTCGTCAACCCACACATGGTTATTGTGGAAATTCCTTATTGCATTTCGCGAAAAACTGGCTTCATCGATAAAAAGAATCGGCGTATGTTGGTAAGAAAAAACAACTCCTTTTTCTTACATGTCTTTTACTTGATACGTCCAGTGTAGTACACCATACTTTTATTTCACCTACATTAATAATGTGAAAAATACCAAAATTCGATTTGTTGAAAATTTTTTTTGCCCTATATCTTCGCAACAAAGTGCTTTTTCAAAAATCATCAAAGAATAAAATATCCTTAGAATAGTCCAAGGAATAACCTCTTGAATTTTTGCCGCATGTTTAACTAACACCCTGTATATGTTTGTCTAGTTCCTCAATTGAAAAAATTACAGCGATGACGGGTTTTGTTTGTTAGCAGTGGCGTACGCTTGTTTATTAAGAAAGAAAAACCAATGAAAATTGAAATTAAAAAAATATAAAATCAAGATGGGTTAAAGAATAACTTTTGAAAAGACATACATTTTCGAATACTAATTTATTAGAGGAATTAGAACTGGAAGTAGACGATTGGCGAAATTATATTCATATGGATGAAAGCTGTTATTGAAAACTTTTAGAGTTAGAGTAACACCATTAATTGAAAAACAAGACAATCCAATGAGACCAGCGATATCAGCTTGTGAACGGCTATACTTCGGTTCTTGATAACGGGTAGAAGTTGCGAAGATTTAAAGTTTTCCCCTAATATTTCACCTCAAGCGTTGTGGCAAATCATTTCCAAGCATTACACTGACATTTATCAAGTACTAAGTTTCGGGATTAACTTCTTCAATCGGACATGATTAGCAACTGCCTTCAACAAAAATATCCTCGACATTGACGAACAAGTCTTTATGCTTAAAATTTCACCACACACTCGCGTTAATCAACACGCATCGATGATTTGAAAATTTTTCTGAAGAGATGATCGACAAACTTCCTTGAACGCACGGGCATTATTGACATCCACACATAGCCGTAGATGAACACGCGTTTTGATACGGTGGTAGATCCACGTATACATCTCTGTGTGTGTGGTAGGCTTAAGTATATTATAAATTGCACTATGAACGAATATGTTTATATTGTGACTGCAGTCTAATGACTTTAAAATGTGCAGGATTTTACTTGTACTGTCTAATTTTACTGAAAAAATAAGTTGTCAAATCAGGGAGTTGACAAATTTATATAATAATTGTATTATTTAAATAGAAAACTGGTGACCTTCAAGTTTTTAAATATTTCAACATAATATTGTGAACAAGAATATAAAGATTTTATGAGAAGATGCACGCCTAACGAGTTACAGGGTGTTATTTTGAAAAAAAAAACCAATTTTCCGCAATAAAAACCGTTACGTAGATTTAGGTAATTTTTGGGTGTCGTGTACATCTATTAAAGGTCAATAAAACTACATGGTGTTTGTTTAACTCTGACACGTGTGGTGGCCTAGGATTACTCTTCCTTATGATTTTGTCTTCATAACTCTTGCATATCCTACTTTTTTGTAGATTAACTAAATTTTCCTTAATCGGCTACCAATTCTGAACAAGAAAGGTCTCTTGTTACACAGCTTTAAAATCAACCATTTTCGAGTAAATTGAATGTAAAGTACAGACTACATTCCTTTATGTAGAAAACATGCAAAGGAAGTCATAAGGAAGAGTAGGCCTAGGCCATCACAGGTGTCAGAGTTAAATAAACACCATGTAGTTTTAATGACCTTTAATAGATGTACACGTCACCCAAAAATTACCTAACGATTTTTAAGTTATTGGGGATTTTTTTTCAAAATAACACCCTGTAACTTGTTAGGCGTGCATCAGAGAAAGTTTTTTTATAAGAGTTTTCTTCTTATTTTGGTCTGGTCCACCGCCTGGTAAATTTTTGTACGCTTACGCTGGGACACCCTGTATACACCGAGATCCATTTAACTTAACTAAATTAATATTGATGACAATTAAGTTATTCACTCTTATTGCAGCACATCATGCAATTATTAAAAAAATATATATAATAAATATTTAAAGTAAAAACGTTGACACTTTGAAATGAGTACATAGTATTTTAATTTTCCCTGGCGCCACACTGAAATTAATGACACCCGAATGTAAATGTTATTTTTAAAGTTTAAATTCCATTCCCGCTTACTAATTACGATACCGTGCAACCATCTCTGCTTATTAATATTGTATTATGCTAATTTAGTCAGCAAACAACAAATTTCAGTAATAACTTACATAACATCATCAAGATTCACACATTTATATCACTCATATTAAAAAGTATTTGTTAATATCTATCGTTTATCTATTTGAAATATATAGTGTAGATATCAATTATGATTTGACATTCCAACATTCATTTTTTCATTAGGTAACCATCAACAACAATTCAACATGCTGGCTAACAGCGGTGTAGCCCGAGGTTAGAGACATAATATCTCATTTTCTCATTACTGAATAAATTCTTTCAATATATTTTTTACTCATTAGATACATAATTTGTCTTCCGAGCTTTCTACTTGTAGTATTGTGTTTTTCTGCAATTGGCTGACTTACCGCATATAGATATTCACAGAGATCTTTCAGACATACTGACCTACTTCAATCTGTGGAAAATAAAGTACCTATGTGTGGAAAATACTACTGTTTCCTTTACATTCAAAGGATTTTATCGATTTGAATATCTTGAAGTAAGTATTACCTTATTTAAGCGTTTCGTGAGAGTAAAATGTATTTCAGTGAACAGGTTTCCTTTTACTAATTGTTCCATATCTACACAACAGTGCAGCTATAACGAGTATGTATTAAATATATTTTAATTAAAAACTGTATTATACTCAGGGTATTCTCTAAGTGGTTATCGAAACTTTTATAGAAGATTGTTAGGTAGGTTATTTATTGATAAATGTTATCCATTCATTGCAAACAAATATTTTCAGAATATTTTTGGAAATATGTGCATTTACCATATGGATATTATACTCATATTAACAGAAGATTAGGTATACGTTTATAAGAAGTTGCAAAAACACATGAATCTACTACGGAACATTATAAAAATTAATCTTGTAAGATTGTTAACTCTATAAATTAATCTAGAATAAAATGTATAGCTAGTAAAATGTATAGAATGAACCGGCTTCAAATTTAAAAATTAGTTAAATTACCTGATAACATAACGTCACCTCACAACCTGATAACATAACGTCAATTACTTTTATCAAAAAATACCTTAGTTAAATAATTTTCATGTTACATATAAACTACACTAAACTACACAAATTACTACAATTATTATTGCCACAGCAAATATGTTTCAGTATGATACAAAGCAAAATGTATGTGAAGCAGCTACTTTTTCGAAAAAAATTAAATATTTCTGCCATAGTGCAGTAGGTAATCAAAAATCGCAGGATATTCACTTGGACTTTTAATTTGTAATAAAATACAAAAAGAAAGTTTACAAATGTCCCTTACAGGCCCATTTCAATTTATTTTATTACTGTAACCTGCACTTTCAATTTATGTTACTCACATTTTGATACACTTGGTGTATTTTTAACGGGTTTTTTAATTAAATCTGCATATTGATTGTATGTATCTTTGTCAACAAAATTGCTACAGTAGAGGTGTGAACGTCTGTACAGTTTAAAGTAAAGTCGTGAAACTGACTTTTTAGAGGAAACAGGATTTTTTTTGGTTATGGGATAACAATTGCAAAACGGCCAATACCGTTTCGAGATATCAACTTGGACTTCAAATACCCCAATAATGCAACGCAAAAACACATATTTACGAATTGACAGACACTTCAACTTTTCCTATTTTTACATTACCTTGTTCTCCATCCTTTAAAATATGTGCAACCATTTTCGAACCATAGCAATTTGAAAAGGGTGATAAAAATTGCTTGTCCCGTTCTTTTTGACGAGCAGTTTAGTTGTGGTATTGCTGATATTTATATAGAAACCGTTGACTGAAGGAGTAAATCCCACAGTCAACAATGCTTTTCAAAACATATACTTTCGTCAGAAAAAAATAGTAGTTTCTATACTAAAGGTATCACTAATAATCCGTATCATTTTATAGAGAAATAGTAAATAATAATGAGTGATTCCGTTTGAACGGTTTAGTATTTCCCAATAATCTGAATTAATGAGATTGGAATTTTTCTTCAATAAAATAACTATTTGTTGAATGAATTGCATTTAATATCACCAGCAACTGTGCACTCTAGCATTACGCTTTATCACTAACAATTCTTATAAAAATATTCATTCTATACTTATAATCAATTTCACATCAACGCTTTCTCGTTTATATAATTTTATATCTATTTCACTGCTCTAATTGACAAAACATGTACAAGAGATAAAATCAAATAATAATTTCGTAACAAATCATATTTTAGGACACTTACCTAATTACTATTCTAGTACTTATTATATACGTAATCTAATAAATTTTTGATTTACATATGATGATGAATTAATTAATTGAGTATAGTTGACAAGTTAAGGGGTAATTATTTGTTTTAGGTTAGTTTAATAAAGGGATTTCTCTCATTTTCTAGAAAATATTGTCCGATATCTTGTATTCATAAACAAATCATTACAATGGGGGACAAGAAAACGTCAATAGATTATATTAATAACCAATTTGACTTAATATGAAAACGTTATATTACTTGTATTACATTATATACATATTAATGTAGAAAACATGTTTTAATGTAAAATCAGATTTTGATATTATATTGTATGTTTATTGATTATTTGAAAACTTTGTGAGAAAGGTAATTATTGAACTTAGAGTCAAACTAGAAAGGAATCTTGTAAAAACAAGTATTTTGGGTCAGATTTTAAATAATATATAAATGAGCATGCAATATTTATCTATTTATAAATAAATAAAGCCCAAATATAACATTTTAATAATAAAATATCTAATATACTTAATTTGTTAATTACTGTAAAGTTATTAAACAGTGTGTAATTGGGAATTGCAATTAAATTAAAATTAGATTATGTGTGAATAGGTCGTAATGTTTGCTTCATTGCGTCAATTAAAATTTTGCTGCACAACCTAATTCGAACACTAAATGATTATAATAATATTTCATAGCAAATAACTACGAATAATAAGATCATCATTAGGTCCTCTATCTGGAAAAGCCTTATTTAAATAAGGACTCAAACAAATCAAGCTAAAATAGCTATTCTCCTATATGCCGCACCGAGCGCTGAATTACAAAGCAAAATTTGCCGTATTTTGTCTGACACAGTTACAATCAAAATACAAGGATTCGGATTGCAACGAAAACTACGAGGAAATACTAAGACCACACATCGTAGGATGTCACTAATTGCAGGCCGGTTTCGACCTTTTTATGATCTCATCAGTGCGATATAAGTGAGCATACCTCACTTATATTGCTTTAGGAGTTTTTCTAGGAGGATTTGTCCTTATTTAAATAAGGCTTTTGCAGATGGAGGACCTAATGATGTCCTTACTATTCGTAGTTATTTGCTATGTTACATGTCAAGTAGTAGAACTAGTGTCTACACCCTGTTATTGTATTGGATAATAATAACATTTGTCCATTCATGAGATGATAGACAATAATAGAGATTTTTCATATCAATATTAATATTTCTAAGTCCGTTTTTGTTAAGTCCCATTATAATAATAATAATAATAATAATAATATAATAATATCTCTACCCCTCATTCTAATCACAAGGATTAGCCCGAAAGTCTGAGACTTGTGTGGGAGAGGGGGCGGCATATTATTATTTCGCGAGCCGCATTTGCGCTTCAGGAACGACTTACGTTGGTGGGCCCTAACCACCATTCAGTGCTGGAATGAGAGAAACCTGGAATACCTCATTAGTTAGGGGGACAGTTAAACATCAACTGATTTTAATATCTCATATTAACACCAAGTTCACATTCTTCCCATCCTAGGCCATCGCCAGGATAGTTGCCAACCCATGCCTGCGAATAAGCCTTGATCTAGGAGTAAACAATTTAATGAAAAATTGTTTGGTGGAATGGGAATTAGAACCCACGACCTCTGGGTGGAGCGATCGAGACGCTAAGCCCTGAGCCACCGGCCCGATTATCCATTGTTCCATGTATAATAATTCATATATTAGTACTTTATTATCACCAAAATATTTGTACTTTTAATATTTATAATTTTATACATTTTGATGTTTTATACCACAATTTTTGTTACGTTTCCTACCCATTAATTGGACACTTATTGAGTACTTTAAGTTACACAGGCGTAAACCAGAGAAGTAAATCTTTAGTCATCTTTCAATAAGAAAAAATATAAAATAGGTGAGTTTTCCATAGCTATTTATTGAAATTTTGAAATAAAAATTTGTTTCTATCAATCATTCTAACATTACGGAATTAAATATTCTAAGCCTTGATCTTACTATCTAATGAAATAATATTTTCGTAATAAACATTTTAATTAATTAACATCAAACTAGTTGGGATTTGATCAATTTAGTACAGACCTAAAAAGGCAAAGCATTTTTTGTTAAATTAATTATTTAGTTTTAGAAGGCCAACTGGTTTTTCACTGTTTCATTAACTGATTACACAGCTAGCTTTTGTTCAATTTTATCTACTTGATTCATTCTTTTACCAATTTAAGATGTGAAATTATTAAATTTCATGTGCGAGATTTGAAGTATCGGATTAGTAACAGCGTTTTAATGTCTTCTAATTAGTTGCACATACAAGGATGTTTCTATGTATCGACATTATATGTATGTTATGTTATAACTGTATTACCGCTGTTTCTTTTGTTTGATTAAACACCTTTCACACTCTTTGTAAACACAACTGTTAATTTCGATCATGCAAAATTGAACAATGGGCCACTTCACTTGACTAAGCGTTCGCTATATGGTAGTAGAGAAAAGAAGAGGTTGTACAAAAATGGGGTTACCTTATCAATTATTGCTTGATTATAAATTGAACCAAAAATTATATTATACTTACGAATTTATATTATGTTAATTCCATCATACTTAGTAATCTTTAATCATTACTTCCTAAAGCGGAACGGTACGAAATACCATCTTAATTACATAATCATAAAGAGAGTCACCCTTTAAAATGTATAGGTGTTGATAATCATCGATGTGTAATGTGTTTTGCTTTAATTACAGCAGAATTTTCTAGCCAAGATGTCATACTTGTCTTGTAGTATTACACATAGATGGGCCAAATCTAAACTATTTTCTTATCATCTCAAGGAGAAGCTTTCCTATCTTGGGAAACATATAAAGCAATGTATTAACTTTAAATCTATATATTACGTCCGATACCCTTGTCCTTGTTGTCATCATTATCAAGGGTTGCTCTCCTGGATATATTTTTGAGCTGGACGAACATGTGGTAGCATGAGTCCTCTGTTCATTGGTCGTGAAAAATGGAATATCCTTGGGAATCTTTCAGACAAAATATTTTCATGCGTCCTTCTTATTCTCCTGACTTCACTTTCTTTGAGCCAAAGTGTTTATCACTTTGTTGCTCTAGTTTAAGGTCAACTTTGGAAGAAAATTATCAGTCAAGACGACAGCCTGTATCCTTCTGTTGAAAAAGGATTTACATATATTGCAGTCAGTTAGAAATACACTGATAGAAAATCTTTTCTAAAAGTAATATAAAAGTTCCTTTTAGCCCAGATTAGCCCTAAAGTCTGAAAGATGTGTGTGAGTGGGAACGGCATATTCAATCAAGAGGACATCAACATCAACTGATTTTAATCTCTTACATTAAAACCTCGCTGACTCTCTTCCCATCCTGCGGGCCACTGTCAGGATAGTTGCCAACCTATCCATGCGAACAAAAGCCTTCATCTACGAGTAGATAATTTAATTAAAAATTAACTGACAAAATGTTGATTCGAACCCACGACGTCTGGGTTGAGCGATCGAGACACTAATTCCTGAACCATCGGCTCGCTCAGCGGCACACAAAGTCATTAAATGATGATTTTAGTTATAGGCTAACTCTATATCAAGGATTTTCAGATGTTTAAAGATTCTCATATTGGCTATGCAATAACAGATATCCTGAATACGTTTTCGAATTGTAATCACAACTAGTAGGTAGATGATAGGTTACTCAATATGTTCTCATAAATTCATTTTTCTATTACTTATAACGTCAGAGATATTAATTTAGTAGTGATATCCTGCCAGTCTGTCAATTATTTTAAAAAATTCAAAATAACTCTGAAAACATAAATTTTAAGTATTGGGTATGGGGGCCACTTTTACTCAGAATTTGAAGGGATAGCCAACAATGTGAATATATACAGTATGTTATTTAAAATATATTTTAAAATACCATTTAAAATACCTGATGTCAACTCATCCGTAAACACCCTCTATATTTAATTAAAATATTTCTCACACCCCTACTATGGACATAAACCTTGTAGAGGAATAATTTTTATAGTACCTAGGTACTGCCTGTAATAGATGAAAATATTGGTATAGCAATTAAAATCCTTCTCCAATTATATATACTGTTAATTAATCCCGCAAAGCGAATATGGAATGTGTACTCTTTTAGTATATACGGCGCCATTATCGTTGTTTTTATTTTACAATTAATTGGTACTGAAGAGATTAATTAAATGATGTGCCCTAACGGATTAAAGACGACCGTTTCACAATTAAACTTATTAATGGAAACTTTGCCGTGTTTTCTGATCCGTTTTTGTATATAAGTTGGGTAACACATATTATTTTCAGTCAAGGATTATACATACGGATTCTTTCGCTTAAAATTATAACCATTTTTATGTCGTTTCTTTGGTAACATTTCAAGTAATATTTTTTCAATTTTAAAAGGTACACAAAGGGCTTAAAATGGAATATTTTTGTATAATTTTCACCCTGGATGATTTCCATCTTAATGTGATTGATATTTCTGTCCTATTCGTAAGTACAAGTCTTTAAAGGATCTGCTATTTTTGAAAATATATATCTTACTAATGTTCATTCACGTTAAATTCAAAGTGACGTCATTTTCAGTAATTAATTGTTTTCAATATTCGATAAACAAATGACCAATAAATTAGCATATCATTTGCCACTTACAAAGAGTTTTATATTTGGCAACCCTTCTCTGCGTTGTCAAGTTTTTATTTATTTATATAAACTTAACTTAAAACTTAAAAACGTCACTTTAAACTTAACGTGAATAAACTCTACTCAATTAGAAGATATTACTCCTTTTTCAATAATGATATTCCATTTAATAATAATTACCCCCCCCCCCCCATTCTAATCACAAGGATTAGCCAGAAAGTCTGATACTTGTGTGGTGGAGGGGCGACATATTATTATTCAGTAGACCGTATTTGCGACTCAGGAACGCCTGAAGTTGGTAAGCCCTAACCACCATTTAGTGCTGGAATGAGGGAAACCTGGAAAACTTCATTACTAGGGAGGCAGTCAAACATCAACTAACTTTAA
Source organism: Pogonocherus hispidulus (assembly GCA_963924545.1). NCBI lineage: Eukaryota > Metazoa > Arthropoda > Insecta > Coleoptera > Cerambycidae > Pogonocherus > Pogonocherus hispidulus. The sequence continues at coordinate 39,551,673 of OZ004698.1, read as the reverse complement.
TCTTTCACATTAGCACCAAGCTGACGTTCTTCCCACCTGGCCATCGCCAGGATGGTACCAACCCAAACCTGCGAATAAGCCGTAATATACTCGTAGGGAATTTAATTAAAGTGTCTAACGGAATGGGGAAGAATCGAACCCTCGACCTCTGGGTTCTATTCCCTGAGCCACCGGCTGGCTAAATTTAAGAATATTTAAAAATATACTTTCTTCGGCAATTTAATAAAATTTTATTTATTAAAATCATATATTACATACAGTGCTCGGAGTATAATTTTATTGATAAACAAACGGCATATGATTTGTTTTTAAAGAAAAATACCAGTGGAAATGGTACTGGTATGATTCGACGTGAAATTGATAAATAGTTAAATTTATAATATGTTGCAACTGACTAAGCTTTTAGATAATATTAATATCAAAGTATCATAGTTGGTTTATCATGTCACATAAAATATTCTAAAAGGTTGGAATATTAACTATATTCTAAATGTCACAAAGACATATTTATAAATAAATTAACCAATACACGGAATATTATCGCGGTCATTAACTCCTGTATGAAATAGTTACACTTCATTAAGTTATTAAAATAATGAATGTTAAAACTAAGATTTATAGTATTACTAACAACTTAACTTTATATTATTATTATAACTTTTATAAAACTTAATATGATAATTGATTATAAATACGGTAGTAGACACACAGTTACGAAAGTTGCCTGTAATTATGTAATAATATACCTATACAATAATAGCGACAATTAAAAATATTTCCAAATATCATTGTATGAAAGTAGAATATAAAATTTCCGTAAATGACATTTTTTTGTTGTAATTTCAAGTATTTCCGGATTTTTGTTTTTATAAGCTTGCAGTGTATCAAATATAATATACGATCACAGTAATGAAAGAAACTGAAATAAAAAAAGGTTCAGCTTCAGTAAAGTCAGTGTAACCAAAATTTGAATATAGAGTATAATATTGATATAAGTAAATCACTACCGTTTAGATTGGGCACCAATTAGTTTTATTGGTATCTAGCAATTTTTAAAGTACCTATTATGGTGAAAATGGAAGGCAGAAGATAGAGGAAGGGAATCGGAAGAAGAAGGTCTTGAATCTTGTCATGCATCGGTTTCAAATCAGTAATTTTTTTCTGTTCCGGGTCCACTAACCAATGCAGAAGAAAGGGGTCATTCAACTAACATAACCTAAGCAAAATAGGCAGAGAGAGATAACATTTCAACGACTAGATTATCGAGGAAAGTGGCTCGACTCTGTGCGGCCATACTTGAGAGATAGACGTAAGGCCAGCGGTCCTCAGATCAGCCTAATAACACATAAGCACCTACATTACCAAAATGTCAAGTGTGTCTAATGTGATCATTACATTTGAGTGAAAAAACAAATTACAAATTTTTTTACGCAAAAACAATCCAATTAAATTTCTCTATTTGTAATCACGTGTGCAAAACCAACCAATAATAGTCACATTACACTGATAACAATCAATAGAACAATAGAATCGTTTCTTAAAAACAGGAAACAACGAGTAGAAGTTGATGGAGTGCTGAGTAACGAAGAGCCGATATCTTATGGAGTCCCACAAGGTACAGTTTTAGGGCCTGTTCTATTTATAACGTATATTAACTCCCTACTCAGTTTAAATTCATCTGGTAAAATTCTCTCGTTTGCAGATGATACCGTAATTGTATATATGGCTAAATCTTGGAATGAAGTTATCACTACCGCTAAGACAGACCTAAAAAATATTTTTAACTATTTTAAAGTTAATGTATTAACAGTTAATGTAGCTAAAACAAAAATAGTACCTTTTACGTCATATAAGAAATACTTTTCTGATGTAAATCTTATTAAGGTTGATGAAAATATAATCATAAACTTTACGTCTACTGTAAAATACCTCGGTATACATTTAGACTCCTTCCTGAGATGGGATGTTCACGTTAATTCGGTGGTTAAACGCCTTAGGGGCTTAATATACAGATTTTATAAATTTTCCAAGTTTTTGTCTATATGTCAGCTCAAAACAATTTATTATGCTCTTGTTGAATCTGTACTACAGTACGGGATTATTGGCTGGGAAGGCATAAGAGAAAATTTTTTATTGCCTTTGGAGATACTACAAAAAAGATTTCTGAAAATAATTCTTAATAAACCATCAAGATATCCATCAAATCAATTGTACTCGGAATCTAAATTACTAGATCTGCGTCAGCTTTTCTTTAAGATTACAGTTGTATTTTTATACTCTAACCCACGCTACTTAGAAGTAATTAATCACGAATATGGCACCAGAAGCAGATTGGATGCTAAGGTTTTCTTACCAAGATCAAATAAATCAATAGGTCAACGATGTTTTACCTATTTAGGGCCTAGAATGCGAAACAAATTGCCAAACTTTCTGATAAAACTGAATTCTTTGAATCTATTTAAAAAAAGTTGAAACAATGGCTGATGTCTGAAGAAAAAAGTAAAATACATTCTATTATAGTGTAATTGTTTTTTTTCTGATTAATATCTATATTTCTACATTGTGTAATTATTATTTGTTTAAGTTTGTTGTTTTCTTTTTTATTTTTATTTTGGTTTAAATATGTACTACAGACTTATTATGTGTTTTAATGGTATGTGCCACATATAATTTGTAAAATTAATTATCTATACCTACTTATGCAATCTCATTTCTGATTTTTAAAATAAATGGTGTAAAGTTGTATACCCATGGACAGGTTCTTCATTGAACCTAAATGGGTCATGTCTCTAGTCTGAGAGATTACTCTCTGACACCCTGTTTATTATTATTATTATATTTGATTTTGTGTAAACATTTTAAGGTTATATGTAATGATTTAATAATAATAAAGATTAAAGATTAAAGAAAGATAAAGAAAGAACAGCCCATGGATAGTATTCACTTATGTCATCGTACGTTGACAGGGAACAAAATTTTTTTGACACTTCTATATAATAATTTTCGTCACGATTTTGTGAACAGTGCTTCAATCGACAAAATTATAGAAGTAAATACACCAAAAAATACTGTTAGCAGTAAAAAGTAGGTATACTTGGAAAATATTTATGAACTTTTGCAGCACGCGGAAATATACATCAGATGGAAATCGTACAGTTGAAGGACTGGCGTTGATAGTCAAGGATTGGGCGGCTAATATGAGAAAAATGGATGGTACGGAGTTGAAGGAGGCTACAGTTAAAACTATGTGGAATATAACAAGTAAATTATTACAAGAATAATTGTATTTTTAATAAATAATTTTGAATGACATTTTCATAAAAATTGCAAGAAATTTTCTCACCGAATACCGCTCGAGCATTGATAAATAACTCAAAATTTTCTCACAACTTTCTCAAGCACGTTACTTTTTGATAACAGCCCTCCGCCTACGGCGTCGGGCTGTTGTCAAGTAACGTGCTTTCGAAATCTGTGGTAAAATTATCTCGTAGTTATCAATGCTCTTGGGCCATTATAGGTGAAAATTTTTTGACGCAAAAACAATCCAATTAGATTTCTCTATTTGTAATCACGTGTGCAAAACCAACCAATAATAGTCACATTACACTGATAACAGCCCATGGGTAGTTATCACTTATGTCATCGTACGTTGACATCGTACGTTATTTCTTCTGAAAATACTGCATGTTTTCCTAATAATGATTTACTTCCTATTTACGAAGGTATTTACTTTCTATTTTTTTTACGAAGAATAAATATTTTTGTAAATAAATTTTGGGGATTTATTCGTAGCTAATTTGTTATTACATTTTTTATGCTTCACTTAAGCTTTTTTAAGCTTTAAGCTTCAGCTTTTTTAAGATTTACACTGCTCTGCGAGTGTGCCATACATTCTTTTGTTCAAATCTCAGTTATTATTGCCGATACACTCCTAACACCATATACAGGGTGTCCACCTAGTGCGCGTAAGTCCAATATCTGGGTTAATAAAAGAGATAACTTAATTTTTTTTCTACAGGGTTGTCTAATATCCCGAGCTGCACAAAATGAAAATATATTTACATATTCAGGGTGTTCAGTTTTTCCTGGACAGGTACCAACTTCGTTTTTCTAAATGGAAATATATATTTTTTATTGCTTTTTCGAACTAAACCCTTGATTTTAGTAGGACTTTCATCAGCCTTCCATACCTAACTTAAACTGTTTTTGAAATATTGACGGGTGAATATTGACATTTTTGCAACTTTGACACCCTGTAAAATCTAAACGGTTTGAGATAAAGCAAAACGGTTTGCACATTCCTATTTTAACTTTTCATAAGCTATCGTTTGGTACTAATTTCAGAATTATCCAAAAATTTAAAATTTTCTGAAAATTTTGAAAATTTTTTATTCTTGTATAAATTTGAAATTAGTACCAAACGATAGCTTATGAAAAGTTAAGATAGGAATGTGCAAACCGTTTTGCTTGATGTCAAACCGTTTAGATTTTACAGGGTGTCAAAGTTGCAAAAATGTCAATATTCACCCGTCAATATTTCAAAAACAGTTTAAGTTAGGTATAGGGAAGGCTGATGAAAGTCCTACTAAAATCAAGGGTTTAGTTCGAAAAAGCAATAAAAAATATATATTTCCATTTAGAAAAACGAAGTTGGTACCTGTCCAGGAAAAACTGAACACCCTGAATATGTAAATATATTTTCATTTTGTGCAGCTCGGGATATTAGACAACCCTGTAGAAAAAAAAATTAAGTTATCTCTTTTATTAACCCAGATATTGGACTTACGCGCACTAGGTGGACACCCTGTATCAGTGTATTCGAGAGCAAACACTATGCAAATTTGTATAAATATAGGTACAAGGTGTTTCGATAAAAAGCTAAGATTGTTTGGATCTACTTGTAGAAAATCAGATGATTGAAGAAAAATAAGGTTTGTATTGTTCCCCTGGACAGAATATTGGTAATGACTTACTAATGATGTTCTAAGTTTACTTAGAAAAACTAATGAAAGAGATAAGTGGATAATGTTTAATGAACCAGATAAGTGATACATTTGTTTCCAATTTTTAGTAATACCCAGTAGGTTCACACCAAATTCCAATATGGAAAATATATTATTTAGCGCCCCCTTTATAATTAAGTGACAAAATCTGAAAAATGGTTTGAAACTTAAGCCTCTATTACTATGTCACGTCCTTTGCAAACCATTTTAGAAAAAGTCTCTCATGGAACGGGCCGGTATTCAAGAATGTATTAGAGTAGGTAATCTACAGAGCTGCTTTAATACCACAAAAATGTCGGGCAAAGCAAATTGGATCACGAACTAGGATTTGGTAATCGTGACTTCCATTAATGTAGGTAAGTAAAATGAAGATGGCATTTATTTTTCCCCTTGAATTACATTGTCGACGTTAATAATATTATTCCCAGAATAAAATTACGCAAAATTCCACCGGTATCTCGAATATTTTAAAATTGTGCTGATCTTCGAAGAATAGTTTTCCTGAGGTCGATTTGCAAATTAAGAATGAGTCATAGATTACTTTTACTTGTTTCCTAGTGCTGGCGGATCTGCTAGACCGTTAGAGAACTATTTTATAACATAATCGAATTTTAAAAATAATAATAATAATTGTCTTTGATAGATCAAAAGTTTAAAATTGTATTTTATTTGACTGTTCGGTTTTATATTTTAAAATACCGTAAATAATACCTCGAGTTACTCAACTTTATTTTAAACGTCCTTCACAATGCTATGTACAAATTATATGTTATTAATAAACAGAGCGTTTCGTCTTATTTGCACAATAAACTGCTGCTTCTGAAACAAGATTCTCAGGCTATATTTATACAAATAACTGTGATTTAAGTGTGATTCTCCTGAGAGATTTAAAGGCAACAGTAAGATGATGTATATAGCTCAAGGATATATGAATTAGTATTAATGAACCAAAATATCTCTTTCGTTTACAATACTTTGTACAACCATGCATTTACTATTAAATTAAATTAGTTTATTAAATATTCCTTCCATATATATCAAAAATATTGTCCACTAAACGTTCCAAATAAATATACAGGGTGAGTCAGTTTATACTAGCAGGACTCTGGCATTCGATAGAACACCTCATTTTAAGTGAAGTTTGTCATATAAACATATGTCGGGAATCGCTTCGTTTTTGAGATACAGGGTGTCAAAGTTTTGTTTTTTTTTTAGTGTTTTCCACACAACTCCTATAGTTTTCAAGATAATTTGTTCAAATTTTTACGGTAGATTACCTATGATGGTCCACAAATTTTGACATATGTAAACGATTTGAAAACGTACAGGGTGATATTTTTTCGGTGGTCAGGCCCCATTTTATCGTCCAGAACTTTTTTGTGGTGCGCCATTGACTTCTCATTTGCCAAAATTTGGATTCCATGTTCAATTTAGAAAGTTTTTTGTCTCTTGCATTTTTATCGTAGCTGTAACAGTTGTCGAGTAATTTGAAGAAATCTCTGAAAGAATATGTTATTAAAAAAAATATTTTTATGAAAATGTTCACTAAAAACAATAATTATTGTCAAACGAAAGTTCATTAATCTAAATTATTAATGGTTACATACTTACAGTACAACTTTTGCCACTAATTATTTATTTTTTATATCATTTCAGAGACTTAATAATTAAGTAAAATAATTAAGAACTAATAATAAACCAAGGCAAATACAAATAACTTTACAAATAACCCGAAATAATTTTATTTTCAAATTAAAATTTTCAAAATGTGATCCATTTTGTTGGATACATAGTCGGCATCGCGTTTCAATAGACCTTCTTGCTGAAACTAAGTGATGAACTCTTATGTCTTCGCTAGCATGCCTTATACGCCCTCTAAGATCGTCAACATCTTGAACAGGAGTGGCATACACAATCCATTGGTGTTATATCTGGGGAACCTGAGGGCCGTGCGATTGGACTTCCACGTCCAATTCACCTCTCTGGATAATTGTCGTCTAACCAAGCTCTTACATTTTTTTCAAAATGAGCTGGGCAGCAATCCAACAGGAACCAAATTTGCTGTCTTAAATTTAGAGGGACATCTTCCCACATATTAGGATGTTCGGTTTCTAGAAACTGTATGAAGTTTTGCGAACTGACCCTTTCTGGCAAAAATATAGTCCAAATAATCGATTTTCAAAAATTGCTACCCATACGTTAAAGCTAAACTCATTTTGAAATTTTCTTGGCCGAATTGCACGTGGATTTTGCTCTACCCAAATATGTTGACTTTTGAAATTTACTATCCCACGTTGGGTGAAGCAAGATTCCTCAGTCCATAATACATTGGATAAGAAAGTTCTATTATTTTCTAATGTGTTAAGGATTCAACGACAAAAATTCACTCTGCGTTGTTCGTCGCCAGGATGTAGACCTTGGTTTATTATTAATTCTTAATTATTTTACTTAGTTATTAAAAGTCTTTGAAATGCTACAAAAAAATAAATAATTAGTGGCAAAAGTTGTACTGTAAGTATGTAACCTCTGACAATTTAGATTAATGAACTTTCGTTTGACAATAATTGTTTTTAGTGAACATTTTCATAAAAATATTTTTTTTAATAACATATTCTTTCAGAGATTTCTTCAAATTACTCGACAACTGTTACAGCTAAGATAAAAATGCAAGAGACAAAAAAGTTTCTAAATTGAACATGGAATCCAAATTTTGGCAAATCAGCAGTCAGTGGCGCATCACAAAAAAGTTCTGGACGATAAAAGGGGGCCTGACCCCCGAAAAAATATCACCCTGTACATTTTCAAATCGTTTACATATGTCAAAATTTGTGGACCATCATAGGTAATCTACCGTAAAAATTTGAACAAATTATCTTGAAAACTATAGGAGCTGTGTGGAAAACACTAAAAAAAAACAAAAAAAACAAAACTTTGACACCCTGTATCTCAAAAACGAAGCGATTCCCGACATATGTTTATATGACAAACTTCACTTAAAATAAGGTGTTCTATCGAATGCCAGAGTCCTCCTAGTATAAACTGACTCACCCTGTATATATAATATCAAAAGAACTATTACTAATTAAAGGACTCGGCTGAATGCTGAGTAATAGGTCTTTCTTTAACAACATTTACATCTTATTTCATGTTTCTTAAATTAAGTTTGCAATACACGTAAGTTGTTTTAATCAAGCTTATCATTATTTAATTTTTTGTAAAGAGATGAAGGACAAACGTAACTAGGCTCGACACCCTTAGTTTATGTGTACACCTACAATAGTTATTTTAAAATGATGGATACTGACCTCGGTAAACATTCCGTAAATATTAAATAGATGGTTATTGGTTATACCTTAAGAGTAAAATGAAATACAATGTATTGATTGATGTAGATTTGCGAAGAAGCAATCTTGTACAATAGAAATATTTGCGAAAGTTATTATTACGAATTGTTCAGAGATGAGGATTATAATTTAATATTCAAGGTCTTAAGAGTAGGTATTTAAAAACAATACCCATAAGTGATACAACTAGGAAGTGGGCAAACCTTTACTAATAACAATAATTATGGTAATCATTATTAGGTACGATTGTTTACCTTTAAACCGGAGACATCTTAATTCACTTGTAACACGATATTAAACACTTATTGTCGATAGACCTTCAACAATCCCACGGCTAAGGTAATCACCGAACTGCCAAACACTTTTTGTGTCCATTGAATCACTTATTCTTCAACATATCACCACATCATAATCAAAATTGGCACAGGTCTGGCCACATGCGTGACGTCCAAATAGATAAAGCAGCGTTCCTGCTTCCTGCAATTCCTGCATCCAGCAGTGGTTTCTTAAGACTTGCCAATGTCTTCAGCCGGTAACCGTTCACAAGCCTGACTGCTCCCTGCCCCCCTTGTCGCACCTTTCCCCCCGATCTTCAGTCAACTCGACTTTGCACAGGGTCGACTCAATAACTTGATGACCATCCTAACGGCGGCATTGTCGTTCGTGATTGGAGTCTTTGGATCGGTTCTAGTTTCGCATAAATTGTTAATTTTTCGAAAAAATGTAACTGGGAAAATTTTCTAGTAAATTATGAAAAATTAATTTCCCCGTCTCTGTTTCAAGGCGGTGTTGTTTGGTTGATAAATGTAAGATATCAGCACATTTATCTTTCTTAGTTATTTTTTCATCTTTTTGTCTTAGTCCTAGAGAGCACAATTTAACAAAACACAATTTAATATTTGTCTAACTATTCTGGTGGCATTAATCTCGTATGATTTTATAAAAAACATGCGTGCACTAGTTTTCTTCCTTTATTATTATTTTTTTTTTAATGAAATATTGCCAAATAGCTTATTACATGTTTTATATTGAGGCCAGAAGATATACTTTTACATACTGTTTTTTGTTTTTCCCTACTACAAGTAGCGTAGCCATCAGGAACTTTTAGAACTACAGACAGTATCACGATGGTTACGCAAGTAGTAAACTAGTTTTGGTTTCAATTTTTGTTGATGATATCAAAGACAAAAATAATTAGTAAAATCATGAGAATTGCTTAAAAGACTGCCTAATTTAAATGACGATTTTGAAAAATAATACAGGGAAAATTTTCCGCTAAATTTTCCAAAGTACTATTTATCTAACATCCTGTTTTTTAATAGGCTATTCTTGAGATTATAGGTTCTATTCAAAACACTGCTAATTTTACATTATTTACTTTATTCTGGAGACGTTTCGCAGACGATCGTCAGCTTTTTCAATTTTGGAAATAAATCTTTTTTGACATAACACTTGTGTAAATTTACAGTGCGCCCATAAAATAATGCATATATAATTTTCAGAAACAAAAGAAACATATGTTTTATAAGAAAATCGCTCGGATCCGTCGATTTTGTCACCATTTGCGTGTATTCAACCTTATACGGGGTGTTTTAAAAACGGTGTACGAAATAATTTTTTTTTAAATGCAACATAAAGTCCAGTGTATTTTTGTATATTTGGATCATGTCTCTTCTTTACAAATACGGCGATATAGGGTTTGATAAACCTACCTGTAATGGTCAGGGGTACACAGCCAAAAGACGATACCATTGGATGTTAAATTGTTAGTTGGAAAATAAATGAAAATGTCATGGTGACGGTGACAATCAACGTCTAGTTTCCAAATGTCACTTTAAGACAAAATTTTGTCTTAAATTTTTTCGATTAATTAATAACAGTAAAATGGTACGTTAGTCTGAAATCCAAAAGGTTGAACTTCTTATGATGTATGGGTATGGACACAATAGGAGGTATGCACTCTGTTCAATGGAAAATATCCGTATCAGTCCATAACTCAATGTGCTGTTTCAGTACGTACATTTTTGACACATGGACAAAGATCTTCCAAAGTCAGGGCGCTCAATATTTCAGAATATACTAAGTTAAACATTTTACTTGGAGTAGAAGAAAATCCTCATGTTACTACTAGGCAACTTGGAAGTGTTAATAACATTAGTAAGAGCTTGACATGGAAAGTCTTAAGAAAAGAAAAATTTAAAGCGTACAAAATTCAAATAGCTCAAGAATTAAATGAGGATAACCCTGATCGTAGATTACAGTTTTGTGAAGCACTTATGGAAATGTGGAATGCGACTCCATAATTTTCAAGGCAAATTTTATTTGGTTATGAAGCATCCTTTTATCTGAATTGTACAACTGCTTCAATCGACACAACTGCCGGTCTTGGTAGACCAAAATCCACATTGGAATACAGAGGCCCACACCCAGAATCCACAGAAAGTACATTTTTGGGCTAGTATTTATCGTGACACAGTAATAGGGCCCTATTTTTTTTGATAGAAATTTAACAGGTAATCGGTATTTAGCGTTTCTTCAAAATGAGGTAATTCCTGCGTTTGTGCAGACGTACCCTAACGAAGAAAATCCTGCCATACCGGAACACGCAATGTGGTTTCAGCACCTCCTCATTATGCGCGAAATGTGACCAATTATTTGAATACTATTTTCCAATGAGGGTGGATTGGTAGACGAGGGGTAATAGACTGGCCGGCGAGGTCGCCTGACTTAACCGTACTTGATTACTTCTTGTAGAGTTACCTTAAAAGCAAGGTACACCACCACATAAACATAACTATATAAATCCACCAGATAATTTATATGAACTGAAACAAAGAATTCACATAGAGATTCGGGCAATAAATCGGCAAGTTATTGGCAATGTGTTAGACAAATTTGAATTTAAACTTGGTCACTATCAGTCAGTGAATGGTGGTCATTTTGAATATTTACGTTAATTTATTTCATTGTAATTTCGTTAACTATTTTCTTGTTTTGCTTAGAGTTGAAATCATTTTAATTACAGCACAGTAAAATAGTTTTTATAATTTTATTATCAATTTATAAATAACTTAATCCATTTTATAATTTTTTTCATTTCTTTTATTATTAGGTTAATAAAAAATTAAAAGCACTATTACGATCTAATTTATCAAACCGTATATCGGGGTATTTGTGTCCTTTATGTTTTTTATTTATACATTTATTTATTTTCCAAATAACGATTTAACATCCGATGATATCTTCTTTTGGCTGTGTACCCCTTACCATTACAGATACGCTTATCAAACTCTATATCGCCATATTTGTAAAAAGGAGCTCTATCCAAATATGCAAAAATATACCTGATGTTCCATTTAAAAAATTAAAATTTATTTTTGTACACCGTTTTTAAAACACCATGTATAAAGTTGAATACGCGAAAAAGGTGACAAAAAACGAAACGAAATCGACGGGTCTGAGCGATTTTTTATAAAACATATGTTTCCTTTGTTTCTGAAAATAATGCATTACTTTACGGGTGCACTGTATATATTGCATAAAATTGTATTTTCAGAATTGAAAATAGTTAATTTTTTTCGTAATTATCTCGACTCTGTTGTATATCTTGAATTGTCATCAACTTTTTTAACACACAGAACAATTTTAGTTTTTTCACAATTATCTTTTATCTTGACCCAAAAAGTATTGTAAAATTTTACCATGTAATATCGAAGTTTACAAATACTTGAATGGCGGATATATCAAAAAATATATGATACTTAATTATTATAATATATCTATATTAGTTTAAAATTTAGATATTTACATGATGGCATTTTATTTTTAATTTATTAACCATTTCCTTTTCATTTACTTTCTGGAAGACCATCAGATCTTATCTTTCCACAGATCTTGTTTCAAAATGATGTTATATAATCAATCTGATATTACATTCCTATACATTAGTATAGGAATGATATAATTTATGTCTCATTTGATATACAAAATTGCCAAATCATATAAGATTACATTCAGTAATGACATACTTAATTCATAATTTTAAAATATTGCAACACTGCTTGTATAGAGACATAAAAGATATGAAAATAACAAATTAAAGAAAAATCTGAGTGCAAAAACTAGAAAGAAAAGAAGATATCTAAGCATTTACATGGAATAAATGTAGCTTTTTACCAAAAGGAACTTGACTGAAAAGTAAATTTTATTTTATTTTCCTCTTATTTGAGAAAGATATTTTATCTTAACAGATCAATTTTGTCTTGTCAATTTATTGTCAAATTGACATTTTTAATTATTATTATTGATTGTGACATTGACATTGTCAGAGTGACATTTAATTAAAAATGTCAATCTGACAAAAAATACTTCTTCCCATACAAATAGTTCTGAGAAGAGTTGAAGATCAACTTGAAACGTTTAGGAAAAAGCTAGTTGAGTTTAATTTCTTTATTATAAATTGTATTATAATTATTTTATTTAAACATATTTTAAAATATGACATGTAATATTACAAAATTTTACAGTGGTTTGCTGGGACAAACCTTAGAAGTTTTTCTTGATACTGGACTTTGAATATTTAATATATATCCTTTTGATTTCCCGCTTTTTGTTATTTTTTGGGTGGTGTGATCCCAAAAGAAACTATGGATCATGAAAACGCAACCACAAATAAGTTACAGACATCATATAGGTTAACTTTATTTAATTTTATCTTTCAGCTAAAATAACATAGTATAAAGGACATTTTATTACCGTTTTAACTAACCATGGTATTATATAAGGTTATACTAACAGAAGGCCTTGCGTCGTTGTACATCATAAGCTCCTACGTGATGGCATCCTTCTAAAGGTTGCAGTCATTATAAAGCCACTTTCATATGAAATCTGGTAAAGTGACATTATCGAATTACAAAATCTTCTTCAGTCACAGACCAAGATACCTATCTAGGAGTATTTTTAGAATAAAGAGAACGAGCAAAATGAACTCCTTATTATCTTTATCTTGGAGTGTTCTTAGCATAAAGTATTAGTATTAGTAGTAAAGTATTAGAGTGTCTGAATACTCTTTAATAATACTTGTGTAAACAGAATATTGCTTAGAAATCTCTCATGTTTCAATAATAGAGACTTGATAATAGTCAATATTGAACACAGATTTATTTATATTATGATCTACCCAACTTTCTTTGTCCCTTGTTCAGAATAATTATTTAGGTATACAAAGAAAATAACATTATTATTTTGAACGAACAATTACACTATGCTGTCAAAAGCCTCGACGAGTATTGAATAACACTCGAATATCCTGAAATAATCTCACGTCATTTTTTTTTCTGTTTCTTTTTTAATACTATTATCGTCATCAATTCAAATATGAAAACATTACGTTTTCCTATCTATTTTAAATTATTAAATACTGGTCGCTGTTCTTCTCCATAGAGTAGTTATTTGTTATTGTTTGAGAGGTTGCTTCACTTGCCTACCTACCAGGCTTATAGGTAGCAAGGAAATCCCATTAAATCAAAATATTTATAAAATTTCATTAATAATATATTTCATAATTTAATTCCTGTACAACAGAACATTATTTCTTCATCTCAAACTAGGAACAAAAATACTGATATAAAAATGCACTATTTTACCTATTTGTTTGTGTCAGTTTTTAGTTTCTGTTATTATTTAATAAATTACTTTCATAATATATAAATTTTAATATATTCTGACAAAATTTGAATTTTTTACATATTTCATGGAAATATTACTTATGTAGGTACATATTCTTTACCTGAATGATATGACCAAGGTCTTGATTACCGACTGGAACCAGTGTTATGATCTATTGAAACAAGATTTGTAACACTGTATTTTGATGTAGTTACGTAATTTCAATTAAAAATAAATAGTTACTTAGATTTTACGCATAAAGCTCAATAAAAGCAACTTGCTACATTTGCTATACAAACATTGTTGTGAATCATAGAACATATTAGATATAACAAATCACTATTTTTCAAATAATAGGATCTTGAAGGGGATTGGAACCTTTGGTGTGAAGATAACACTGACGTAGTTTTCCACATAACACCTTAATACTTTATTGCGCACGACGCGCGCTTCGCCAACCAAGTTGGCATCATCTGGAGATGATTAAAACTGATTTACTTTTAAGTCAATTTTAATCATCTCCAGATGATGCTAACTTGGTTGGCGACACGCGCGAGTGCAGTATAGTGTTTTGGTGTTATGTGGAAAACTACGTCAGTGTTAAATAATAGGATGCACAATTTTTGAAACATAAAGGGTATTTATGTTAGCTTGCAAAGTGTTTATATTGGTACAATAGGTGCAGGCAATATTAATATTTATTAATTATTGCCTAAAATGATTTGTTGAAATCATAATATGAAAACGAAAATGCAATGAGAATTATAAAAATTACAAAGTAAAACTAGTTTTTAGAACTGCCCTTTCGGCTAACTAGTTTTCTTTAACCTCTTGCATGGGTATGGAGAAAATTCCGACACGTCCCTGCACTACTTTCCTCCTCCGACTGCCCGCCCCTGACATAGCTTAGATTCATTCTCCCTTGTAGAATATATTGCTTGATTCATTTGAGGAAATTTCTCCAATAGTGTGTAATACTTGATTAATGTTGACCTCTATCTCATGCTTAAGCGAGCTGTCGCAAAAACTCGATTAATTTCTGCCCGAAGCATCAGTCACTGAACTTTACTTATGAAGCTGCAGCAAATAACGAGACACCGAAGATGATCTTAACGTTATTAAAGCAATTACCTAAACAAAAGGCTTGCTGTGCTAGAAGGAGACTTCTGTTCGTTTTGTAGTTAGTACAGTTTCTTTGAATACGTTGTGCATTAAAATCAGTACATTTTACTGTCTCACTGTATCCTATTTGACAATAAATTTTCAATATTCTCGCATCAGCCGGTAAAATGTGGAGATTTGTGTTACGTACGTGCCGTCATTTTCATAATGTCGCTACTCTCGAAGGTCATCTATTTTCCTTTAGCAAAATCAAATAGCTATAATTTGGAATACCATGTCGCAATGAATCTGTTTAATGGAAATTTGTCAAATATCTAGCTTTGGGACATTAAGGGAGATACCGACCCTGAAAAGGGCTTGGACCAAAGTTATTAGTTGATCGATTTCAATTTGTCTCATTAATGAACAGGAGGGAAATTATATCTATATCATTTTTATACAAACTCCTGGACAATGATGATACGCTTGATTGTAATATGTAAATAAAATTCTGTTTTTGATCCCAAAACTATGTTCATGATATAAACCTACAATCTACTATGAGAGTGCTAGGACCAATGGTCGCCGCAATGTTCAATATCTGCCTGCTTTGCATTTCTCATTGTAGTAATATTAATTTTAACACATTACTATTATTACCTCATTACTAAATGTGGTTCTCGTAAATGGTGGTCGCAAATGTGGTTCGTATCTTAGTTAATAATCATATATATTTTTACAATCTTTAAAAACCTTACCAAAACCATGGGTGAAACGAAAAATCCATATCTATTTCTTAGTATCCTCGTTTCACTCGTGATTTTGGTAAGGTTTTTAAAGATATAGGTATGACAGTGGTTTATTCATCGGGAAATAAACTACAGCAACTTTTAGGGAATCCAAAAGACAAAATAGAAGTTAAGGAAAAGTCGGAGATTTACGAAATTAGCTATAAAGACTGCAATCAAAAGTATGTTGGACAAACTAGAAGGCCAATTCAAACTAGATTCAGGGAACGTGTGGCTCATCTCAAATATGGTAGAACAGATAAGTCTAATGTCGCCCAGCATGCGTTTGAGCACAACCATAAAATACTTAGATATTAGCAATTTAAGACCAATTAGGAATGTAACAAATTCCAAACAGCTGGATGCATTTGAGAGTTTGGAAATTGCAAAGTGTAAAAATAGTATAAGTAAGTAGGTATAAGAATAGTGACAGAGAGCGAATCCCATACAGTCCGCTTCATTGATTAGTACCAATCACGGTCCACTGATCCATCGAGATGGTTCACTGAGCCGTCGCAACGGTTCACTGAACCATAGGCATTTATACATTCCGTACATCTATTTGGCACCCAGCGCAATTTCATTGGTCAGATTCGAATTTAAGACCAACCAGAGTTCGAGTGCGAAATCTGTGTACAGAATGCAAATCGGTGCCAAACGCATATACAGATTGTAATAGTCTGAGTTCAAACGCATTTGCAGAATGTAACAGTTTGAGTTGTCAAAAAGAGCACAGGGCGTGACTGGACTGTGTTTTGCTTTAGTACAGATTTTTCAAGTCAGTTTTTCATCGTCATGGATAATGCTACAAATTTCAGCCTACAGCGTTAGTAAGAAGGAAAGTCCGCATAACAAAGGGGAGCTAGAAAAGGCCCTGGGGCCGTCCAGCAAGTGGAGAATCTGCCAAGAAAAGACTTAAAAAGAGCATAGTCTGTCACAAAATGTAAAAAATATTGAACCAAATGCAATTAACTATGGGTCATTGCACTAAATATTATATCACATATATTATCTGTTTTCATGTGCTTTTATTTTATGCTATAAACATATTTTCACTTTCGCTTTTCTAGCATATTTTCCTTGGCCAGGAGCGCGTTGTGCCCCTAAACTTGGAAAACATACTGTTTTTGGCATATTCGCGTTTTTTCTATTCTGTACACCATAAAGGAACCAAATAGTTCCTTTATATACACACTGTTACATTCTGTATGCGCGTTTAGCACCGGTTTACATTCCGTACACAGATTTCGCACTCAAACTCTGATTGGTCTTAAATTCGAATCTGACCAATGAAATTGCGCTGGGTGCCAAATAGATGTGCGGAATGTATAAATGCGAACCGTAGCAATAGTTTAGCTGTAAATAAGGCGCAGTGTTAGCATGGGTTTAGTTTTAATCATATCCAGATGATGCTAACTTGGTTAGCGAAACGCGGCCCATCGAGTGCAGTATAGTGTTTTGGTGTTGTGGAAAACTATGTCAGTGTTGTGATCCCAAAAATATGCGATTAATCGTATAGCTGCACCGCAAATAAGTTGTAATTTCACTCTATATTGTACCCACATGTATATTTTACATACAGTGTGTCCCACTTAAGGTCTAACCACCCCCGTAACATTTTTATTTATGAACCGATTTCTATGAACTTTTTTTTGTTAGGTAGGTCCCAAAAAAGTACATAGCGGGCATGCTTCATTTGTTTGGTAAGTCGGCGTCATGGCCAACTACGTTCTATTTTTTTATGCAAAAAAACGATATGGACTATTAGCGATTTTTTCACAAAAAATTTAATGCCAGATTCTTAATCAGGAGCACCTAAAGCCTAACTGTATTAAATTTCATGGCGCTACTGTACAGGGTGTTCGTGTGTTCCACTTAAGGTCTAGCCACCCCCGTAAATCGTTATTTATGAAACGATTTCAATGAACTTTTTTTGTTGGGTAAGTCATAAAAAAGTACATAGTGGACATGCTCCTTTTGATTGGTAAGTCGGCGTCATGGCCTACTACGACATATTTTTTAGTGTAAAAAAAACGAGATGTACTATTAGCGAATTTTTCACAAAAATTTTAATGCCAGATTCTAATCAGAAGCACCTAAAACCCAACTGTACCAAATTTCATGACGCTACAATACAGGGTGTTCGGTGTCCCACTTAAGGTCTAGTCACCCCCATAAAAAATAAGTTGAAAAGTTTTAAAGTTGGCTTTAAAATTGAAAAAATAAAATATCATTAAAAAAACTTATTCTCTGGGACACCCTGTATTTTAGCGCCATGAAATTTGGTACAATTGGGTTTTAGGTGCTCCTGATTAGAATCTGGCATTAAAATTTTTGTGAAAAATTCGCTAATAGTACATCTCGTTTTTATTGCATAAAAAAATAGGACGTAGTTGGCCATGACGCCGACTTACCAATCAAATGGAGCATGCTCACTATGTACTTTCTTACGACTTACCCAACAAAAAAAAGTCCATTGAAATCGGTTCATAAATAACGATTGTACGGGGGTGGCTAGACCTTAAGTGGAACACACGAACACCCTGTACAGTAGCGCCATGAAATTTGGTACAGTTAGGTTTTAGGTGCTCCTGATTAAGATCTAGCATTAAAATGTTTGTGCAAAAATCGCTAGTAGTACATCTCGTTTGTTTGCATAAAAAAATAGGACGTAGTTGGCCATGACGCCGACTTACCAAACAAATGAAGCATGCCCGCTATGTACTTTTTTGGGACCTACCCAACAAAAAAAGTTCATGAAAATCGGTTCATAAATTAAAATGTTACGGGGGTGGTTAGACCTTAAGTGGGACACACTGTAGATCTTCAGTATCTAGGAGATTGTTCTAACCATACCTACTATTTTCTTATGAATTTTAAAAGAAACAAGCAGAATAAACTATGTAATTGGAATTTAGTTTCATTTTTGAATTATTTATTGTATCTGCCACGGTAAACACTTTATAGGGTTAGTTTTCTATTATTTATTTAAACGTAAGTAATCGTATCATGCCTAAGCTATAGGAATAACAGGAACTTGCATAACGTCTTCACAACTGATTTATTGACTGTAAAACTCTTCAAGGCGAATTAGTATTTACATCTTAACGGTTAGATCGAGCCACTCCTTAACAAATTTGCTTTCGGATGCTTAGGAATCATTGAGCCTACAGGGTGTTTCAGTAACTGCACCATAAATAACTTTTATACCGTAAGCCAGCAGAGAATTGTATAAAAATATCGGTTTTTTTGCAAAATTTCGGTCTATCACTTAGTCTAGTGAAGTGATATTATATACAAGTATTATTATCGATGGATAAGTTATTTCTTTTCCAAGATCAAGTAATCTATTTAATTAGTAATCAGTTCAGTCTTAGTATTTACTGGGAGTGGAACGAATACCCAGTTTTTATTTTTTTATCTATTGTAATTAAATATTTATTTACTAATAATTACCTATTTTTCTCATTTGCATTTTGAGTGCCATAAATAATCTGAGTATTTACATTGTTACAATAATTTTACAATGCGTTACTTCATCAACAATAAAGTAGTAAGAAATCAATGATTTCATGAGTATGACATTTCGTGACACACTTGATACAATATAATACAATACAAAAATTATTGTTAAAGCTTAGATTAATTTATTGCTTATGGCTGTTATCGTTAAGAATAAATTATTTTTCATATTTAGCTAATAAATATAAGGAAACATGCTACTAATATGTTAATAATTATAATATAATATCAGAATAACTATCTCCTACAGAAAAAAAAATATGTCAACGGATATTGAGCAAACAGATACGAGGTATATGTAAAAATATCATAGAGTATAAAAATATATGTTTTTTAACTTATGTTGCTCAATTTACACTAGTTCTAAATGGTGATAAATTGAAATGAACTACCGTAAAACGGGAATACTTTGTCATCCTAGGACCCAGAGCGTCGCAACAATTTTTTTTATTTTTTGTAATATTTTAATTAAAATCGTTGAACGCTTCAACTAAAGTTTTGTTTCAGGTAACTGAAGATCACTGACTATGAGAACCATGTGCCATGTGTTATTTTACAGAATACATATTCAGTTTAATATTTTTAAGCAAAGAAACGAAAGAATCATGTTATTTTTTAATTTGAAAGACCAAAAGTTTTAAAGAGCTAATATTTTTTATTTTTTAGAATTATAAGTTTTATTTTTTGGACAGTTTTTTATTATTTGTAGTCAAATAAAAGAAAGTTTATTTTAGCTTTAAAAAACGTGTTTCCTTCAAAAAAAACTTTGTTTCGTCACACGATGGTAAATTTTTCTGTCGGCTATCTAACCCTGGGGTGACTTTATCCCAATTTACAGTAAAACGGTCAAATTTTACATTTTTATATAGGTGACAAAGTAACCCCTAGTAAGGGGTTACTTTGTCACCATCTAATTTATATTTTTTTTTTTGTAAAATGTATAGAATATGTATAAATGTTAATGGTTGGTTGATTAGGTATTAGTTAGGTCGGTATATTCATATTTTTTTGGCACTAATATATTCCCAAAAATAAGGGAGAAACGACCAAAAATATGGTGGAAACATGTCAAAGTATCCCCGTTTTACGGTACATGATAAAATATGTCAGAGTTAATTTAAATCGCTTGACACGTTTTGTAGAAAAACAATTTTTCATTTAAAAACTTTAGTATACTCTATCATTTATGATAACACCTATGGGTAAGATGTCTTCAATCGTCACACTCGTGGTTACTACTTGGTATATTCTTTTTCGGGACACTCCATATAATGTAATTATAGTTAAAATAATCTGATAACTGCTTTGTAAAATAACCATTATCATTCAGTTTAACCCAGCATTATGTATATGAAGAGAATACTGGAATCTCGCATGTAGGTAGTAACGTCATGGTACAAGAGTCGCACACAGAGCATTCAAATTACAAGCAAATTACTGATGCAAAGGTCATCAATATCGTGCATTGCCTATTTTTAAATGTTGTTTGTATCTATTTAATGCATTTTTTTCATTCACATGGTCTATTCATAAAAATGTGAATTTAAATGATTTGTATATTTTATGCTACATTTAAATCACATTAATACAGTAAGTATACAGTTAGGTACAGGGTGTTCGCGTATATTTTGATCCCCTACAGGGGTTATTAAGAAAGTTAGAAAAAAAGTTTAAATACAAAAGTTGTTTGGTTTTCACGTATTATCTTTTGGCTAGGTCGAAAAATAAATTGCATGTTGTAAATTTGAGGAAACCAATTAATATTTTAAAATGGGACACCCTGTATAATTTTAGACGGTTGGGAAAAATATAGGTATATGAAATATTTCAGGAAACGTTGAGAGACTTCAAATGCTACAGTTTTGCTAATATATATAAAGTGATCAAAATGTGACTATCTCTGCCCCTCACTCTAATCACATGGATTATCCTGAAAGTCTGAAACTTGTGTGAGAGAGGGGGCGGCATATTATTATTTCGCGGGCCGCATTTGCGCCTCAGGAACGACTCACGTTGGTAGATTCTAACCACCATTCAGTGAAATAAGGAAACCTGGAAAACCTCATAAGTTAGGGGGACAGTCAAACATCAACTGATTTTAATCTCTCACATTAACTCCAAGTTGATATTCTTCCCATCCTAGGCCATCGCCAGGATGGGTGCCAACCCATCCATGCGAACAGGCCTTGATCTACGAGTAAACAATTTAATTAAAATTAATGTTTGGTGGAATGGAGATTCGAACCCACCACCTCGGGGTTGGGCGATAAATCCTGAGCCACCAGCTCGCATATAAATATAATTATACATTACTAATTTACCTCAGTATAAAACAATGCATATCTTAAAACCAATTAGTTAATAACGTTTAAAGTACTTTTTGTGTAGGAATTTTTGTCTATGTACTTAAGAATCAATAATAGTTATTTTTAAAACAAGGACACTTTTAGATAGCTATATATATGCTATATCTAATTCTAAGTATTAAGAATATTTATATAAGATAGTTTACTATAAATTATCTATACCACATTAAGAAAACACCATTTAAGAAAAAAGATTAGCTATGAATTTAATAATATAAAAATAAGTTTTGTAATAATACTTTATTTCTGAATGATTACAATATTAACCCACCCATCAAACGAATGCACAATCTCTCCCAGCAGGGAACAAACTTTTCCTTCGATTAATGAGTTAATACTCTGTGCTGTTTCGTGTAACTCTTCGACGTATGAAAGATCTGATTATGCAATATTTGCACGGCGAGATTTAAAAAAATACGTTAAACGTTTCTAAACAGAATGCTATCGCTATCACGTTTTACTTCATGATAGGTCAGGAATCTTCACCGAGTGATGAAACCACTCATTGTGCACGCTCGCCGCCTTCCTACCTATTTCCTTTCTAAATTTCGTCGCCCTAGCCCATTTTCTGTCAGACATTTTGACTATTGCTAACATCAGTCAGTGCATAACTTTCCACAATGGGTTTTGGTATGTGTCCAAAAAATATTTGACGAATTTTTGTAATTATAAAGGAGGTGTAGACAGAAACGTTATAAATTGTTATTTGCTCAATATTTTTGGTTCAATATCTTTATTTATATGAAGTTTCTCACATGTTTGAACATTATGTCATATATTAAAAAAAATCTAAAATAAAGCAAGCACAGTCTTGATTGACAAGAATCAGTTTAGTTTTATGACTACTTTATTTTACTGACTACTGACGCAAGTAGTATGGTTAGACACTATTTCAAAAAAATTTCAGAAATAGAAAAATATTTTAAAATTCATTCCGTTTTTGTGTCTGCCATTAGTCTTTCCATACACTTGCAAATGTTTTCTGATACAATAACCGATTTGTCTTGTTTACACTGTAGCTCAAAACACTGTCTCCATAAATTGTATACAGGGTGTTCCACGTAGACTTTCCATTAGGCGTTTCTAGAATACTACATGCACTGGAATTCTGAAAATTTATATGCGGGGATTTCCCACAATTTTCTATTGATTAAAAATATTGCCGATGACAACACACCTCCGTTTCTACCGGAAGTAGACATCAACTTGCTTATTTTAAATGTAACACCCTATATATTATTGAATTTGTGGATTCTACGTAAAATTCTAAACACATTTCATGCAGAATGTCCTATACCTACCTATCTTCAACTGTTTTTGAAATATTGACAGGTGAATATTGACATTTTGCAACTTTAATACCCTGTAAAATCTAAACGGTTTGAGATCAAGCAAAATGGTTTGCACATTCCTATCTTAATTTTTCATAAGCTATCGTTTGGTACTAATTTCAGATTTATCCAAAAATTACGATAGCTTATTTAAAATTAAGATAGGAATGTTCAAACCATTTTGCTTGATCTCAAACCGTTTAGATTTTACAGGGTATTAAGTTGCAAAATGTCAATATTCACCTGTCGATATTTCAAAAACAGTTGAAGATAGGTATACGACATCCTACATGAAATGTGTTTAGAATTTTACGTAGAATCCACAAATTCAATAATATATAGGGTGTTACATTTAAAATAAGCAAGTTGATGTCTACTTCCGTTAGAACCGGAAGTGTGACGTCATCGGCAATATTTTTAATCAATAGAAAATTGTGAGAAACCCCCGTATATAAATTTTCAAAATTCCAATGCATGTAGTATTCTAGAAACGTCTAATGGAAGGTCTGCGTGGAACACCCTGTATAGGAACCATTTCCATACACGTGCATTTTTCTTTGCAGATTATTTAAAACTTTTTTGGAACAATTTATAACATTAGATTATTCATAGAAACAAGCACCCATGAAATATCAAAATTTACTGAAACGTTTTCCTACTGTTTCAATAATAGTTCTACATTTATTTTAAAATAAATGAAAACTAAATAACAGTATTTTTTCTTTTTGTTACTTAACGTCGATATAGTTCCGCGAAAAGGCTAATTAATATCACCGAACTACCTGGAAATTGCTCTGTCAATCATCTTATAAACAAGGGACCTCTGGCTTTACATCCTATTCGACGAATGATACGTCTTCTACACCAATCTCGCCAAAATTTTTAGTATAGCTTTTATGAATTCGTACAGGTCATTGGATGGTGTGGGCATGCATCGCGGGTTTCCCCTTAACGGTTACCCATCCAAGTTTTCGCCGTGGACCACGTTGCCTTAGCCTTCTTATCGATTCAGGGGCGTAAGAGCCGCCTGACACGAGACTTAATTAGCACTGAATTCAGTACTCAAATTGCGCGCGCAGATTGAGCGGACTTGGATGCTAGAAATTAAAACATGTTCTAATTTCTTGGACGAAATCAGCACAATATAGATGCGTAGTAGTGCATCTATATTGTGCTGATTTCGCCAAAGAAATTAGAATATGTTTTAATTTCTAGCATCTAGTTGCAGGCACGACTTGCTCTAATAATATTATTAATTGAACCTTAATGTATTTAAAAATATAGAAGTGTTAGGGACTCACTATATTCATTTGTCAAGACATATATGTTTATTTTATCGAAAAGTTAGTAACATGCCTTCAAGGTGTCAAATGTCAAATTTAAAATCACAAGAAAATTATGTCCTAGGTACCCTATAGATATTTATATTTTTTATTTACCTACTTCGTGTTCATTACTTACCTGCTTATTATATTTTCTTTAATTATGTCAAATATTAAAACTAACCGCTATAAATAATACCATATGCCATAAAGGTAAAGAACATTATAAAATATCTGGCTTAATATTATGAGGGCATTTTCAATATATTCAAGACAAATTAAACTATATTTAAATAAGGGCAATTCCATTGAGAATAAAGATAGACTGAAAAATGTGTTTAATTACTTTTGCTATAAAAATTATCTACACTATAAACTTATGTTTCACAAAAGATTATGTTATAGTACATATACCATGCAAGTAGATTATGTCTGTCACAAAATTTAGCACTGGTATTGGTGAAAAATAAGATGATTAACTAGACTCGCTATGTCTTCTTTTGGTATAACGTTATTTAATCAAATCACAAATAACAGATTCTTTTGTAGTATTATCCGTGACTGATCCACTAAACACTAGTATACTAATCCTTTATTCAAGGTTGTTTGTTTGCTCTAATGATTTATTCTATTGTTTACTATAACTCATTGTAATTTTACGTAATAATGGCCTAACGTCTAAATACTTAAACGTTGTGTGTTACTGGCCATATTATTATAGATGTAATTATACAGAATAATAGAAAAATAAATATGGTGGTCCTTCGAGACAGATTTGATGAGATAAATCTAACCTGTTAACAACTCTATAACAGAATACCTGTGTATACGCAGAGATTATAAAATAGTATTTATACAATACATACAGGGTCATGTTAGATGTATCTCCAAAACTAATAGAGATGTAAATTTTAAATTTTAACTGACGCCATTTTGGCAGAAGATCTATTTTTTAATAATATTTCGGTTGTTTCAGGTTATACCGGAAGTCTATGTCAACTGGCTAATTTTAAATGAATCACCCTATATATTTTTGCATTTAGCCCGTTTAGCACGGGCTTATTCAGTTCTTAGCAAAAGGAAACAGCCGAAGTTTTGCAACACTTCAGAGTAAGGACAAATTCAATAGTTCTATACCAAATGTTTTATATTGCCCGTTACATTCTAATAAATTCAAGTAGCGAAAACTGTTTTAAGTCAAATGGAACAACCGGTATTTTTTGCACCATGTAATTTAGAATTAAATTCTTTCTCTTCCAGTATATTCATTGTAGGGGTTTAAACTACGACTTTTGAGATATCTCTATTTTCCTCAATTTTATAAAATTGTTGACAGAAATTGATACTAAATTAGCCCCAATTATAATGTAACTTCAGCAAAGAACATAACTAAACTATGTTGCAACTAAAAACTTCAAGACGACAATATAAACAAACATTATAAATAAAAAAAAAAGAATTTATTAGAAGAAATAAGCAAGTTGACATAGACTTCCGGTATAACCGGAAATAGAAAACAACCGAAAATATTTTTTAAAATAGATTCGCTGGCCAACGTATAAAGCCTGTTTCGTAACATATAAAATATATAGAGGTCAAGGGTCCTATTTACCGTTCAAAGATTGAGGTCATTCCCGCTGCTAAACCAGAAGTGACTTGAGACACTTTCATAGTGTCATTGTAATTAATCATTCATTATATATGAATGTATAAGTATGTAAATGAATATTTTCATAGACATAGGTACATGGGGCATCTAGTAACATCGAAGTATATCTACTCTTTATTCTAGTCACATGAATTAATAGAAAGTCTGCAACTTGTGGATTTACTGACTCTATGGCAAAACAAAGAACAACGCTTGGAAAGAATATGCTACAAATTTTGGGAATAGTTTAAATCCGCATTACATAATGGAGTATCAGAGTATAATTAATCTGTGTCGAGAGGGATTGTGTTCACCCTACATTGCAGAAATTGATATTTTTATCAAAATACCTTCTCTGCCCTGTCCTTTCCCGGATTTGTAAATTTTATAGAAGTGACAATATACGTTCCATTAAAATAATAATAATAAAAAAATAGTTGAATAGATAGAATTAAAAAAGTATTATGACAAACCTTCATAATAATGAGGTATCAAGTATCAAGATAATATCCAGAAAAGATATATAAGTTTTAGCGCTTTCCTCTTAACTCGTTGAAAGTAGAAAAAATTAATATTACAATAAAAAACAAATGTTTCACTCAACAAACTTTTTTGGGTCACCGCATATAAATCCAGTAAAAATAATATTAGCTTCATGCCTAATTAATAGATAAATAAAGTTTAAAAGTGTATGAATGAAATCATATTTAAAGAAAATTGCTTGCTCTAAAAGCAACTGTATAAAATCTGACATTACTCGTACAAATCAAATAAAGAACCTTTCTTTTAATTTCCACGATTTTTATTATACCTACTTTGAGAAATAAATAGAAAGAAGCATCTGTTAGTTAAATATTTGACTTACCTCATCGGTGATGTCGCCCAGGTGCTGCACATCTTCCGTTTCTTTAACTTCTTCTGTCTCCTCTCTGGAAACAACCTTGCGTTCCTTAACCTCCCGCACGATCCCATCTGGATTGGGCACTGCCACCCAGTTAGACTTCTCGGCGATGGCGTTGGTGTCGCCGCCTTCCACCGCCAATGGCCCGTCTGTTTGATCATCCCCGAGTTTTCGTAACTAGGGTGAACAAATTGAGTTAGCAAGGGTTGAAATAGAAAGCGTTTAGGCATCTCTCCAGTACGATTACTGTCGTGGTTTGATTTTTACACGTACAGGGTCTTCACGTCTATTTTGAATATTTGTATATCTTCTTAAGAAAAGATATTTTCGTTCTGTTTGCAAGAATATTTAATTTTAATGAATTATTTATTATTTAAGATATTTAATATTAAAGAATATTCATCTAATCTCAGATGCCCTATTGGGTTGCTAATAGTATATTCGGAATCTTCAAAAAACACCCTAAAATTTCGTATTAACAAAGTTTTGTTGTAAAATAAAAGATCAAGGGGTTAGAGGCTAGTTAAAAATATACTTGAAGGCCCTGTACATGTTTTTCATAGAGAATCAGATTTCCAGATATAAAATAAATTAATTGAAAGTTTTTCTTAAATTTTAAACTATACTCCAAAGATGGATTTATTTCAAAAGACTGTAAATTTATTCTAAAAAAAAGATGGAAATATATATTGCAAAACTCGTAAAAACTTAATTAATAATAGTATCCCATCAACCCCTCCTGACACTACAACTTCCTGTGTAGTATAAGTTTTCTTGTTTATAAAATATAATTTCACATTAGGCTTATTGCAGTGTATCTTATGCATCTTAGTTTGCTCTATATCCAGACTTATATCCTATTGAGCAATTTTGGAATGCATTTTTATCTCACTTTGAGAATGATCAACAGGATCAACTTATAATCCTCATAGATCAGTGGCAACAAATTTCGATGGTAACAATCAGTAATTATTATAAGCACGCCATCTTCACGTCAACATGAAGAAGTTGTACAGGCAAGAGACTATTAATGGGTGTTTTGTACTTTTTATCATAATGTGTTCCTCAAATAAAGTTTGTTTTAATTTTTCTAATCGTTTAATGCTAACAAAGAACTACATTGGGCGTAAAGTGGTAAGTGGCACATACCATACGCTATAAAATGAAAAAAAATCATAATATATAGGTAGGGTAATCAAGAAAATCCTTAATCTATTATGAAAAAAACCTTGCAAAGCATTTTGTCACCCTGAATAATTCACTTAGTTGAAATAACTCTGACAATATAACTGATAAATGTTGAAAAAGTTCCCTACAGTCTGACTCAAGTTATTCTTAAATTTACTTAATTAATTTCAAGTTGATTCATTTTTAGGATGTTCCCCTTCAAATTTGATATATTATAGGTATTATAATGAAATCAATAACAGAATTTGTTGGTATAATCAAACATATGGCATATGATGGCTTTGATTTTTAACTTAGGAATTAAGGGGACCACAATTACAATTGCTTGAAATGCTTTATGAACCTTTTGTGAATTTTAATAGTGAAATATATTGTATATTGATTTTCAAAATATTCAACTTCCAATAGTGTTGTTGTATGCATTATATAACTACTCGGCCAAAAACATAGAGAACTGGAATTTATTTTAGCAAAATTCTAGACTTACAATTAAGTTTAATTGTCTTAATGAAAAATAATATTCTTAATTGACTTACTTCAGTTTGATGATGCTCCTGTGTTTCCGAATTTTCTGTGGTGTTGGTGGTGACCATTGGTCCCGTATCCTCCACAATTTTGCCATCTTCAAGCACTACTTGCCTCTTAACTCTTGTTTCAATCTGTTTAGTATTTGTTACTTCTGTTTTTTTCTTGCTAATCCATTCCTCTGTAAAAAAATAAGTTTACATGGAGCTTTTTTTCTTTAACATAGAACAGACGACTAAAAAGTTCCTACTACAGCAGTACTCTAACATTATTTGTATTATCTTACTAAGTTTTGTGGTAGCCAAATTTGAGAAAATACCTTACTAATACTACAAGTGATATCTGTTTATATACTTGTATCTGAATTCTTAATTGTAAAAAAGAACTAATTCAAATACATAACATTATAAAAGAGAGAACCATTTCAAGAAAGCTTTATTAAGGAAGTACTTAGTGTATTAGAAACATATAAGTATATTTTGATGTTACTTCCTAATACATATTTAAGATTTGCCTCTTAATGCATTAGTTGTCAGGTGTATAATTTGCATAACGGAAATGTAAAAGTGAATATTATTTAATAAGACAAGATAACCAGAACGGCACCGATATTAATTTATCACAGTTGACGTGTTAGCTGAACAGCAGATGTTGGTAAACACCCAAGTATGAAAAATTTGTATATAATTTTGGTAAGAGCGTTAAGTGATCAATATAGAACTTGGTCACTCAACGGTAAGAACTATACAAAAAAATTAATAAACATTAATGCTAATAGCTACGAATAGAATAAAAAATAAAAGTGATGCAGCACAGTCACTTTTATTGTTTTTATTATTTACTATGTATCCAGGTAAAAGGCAATGGTTGGGTAAATAAAATAAGATATATGCAGGTTGTGTACCCCATCTTATATATCCCTCAATTCTTTATATATGATATTGGAAAAGTTATTGGCTGTTAAAATAGAATGTATTTCTTTAATAGAAAACAAAAAAGAGAACTTTCAGCGAGATACATGGACAAATATCCTACGTTTCGTCCGAGTTTTCGGACTTTTCGGATGTGATAGTTATATTTTGTTTTCATCTTTTTTATTGTTTAAGAATTCAATAGACTGAGACACAGTCTATTGAATTCAGAGAATGATCATTCTCTGCTTAACTCTTAACTTAATTTAACTTAACTTTTTTGCAAAGAATTATTTTCATATCAGGGTATTACTGCCTGCCTCCCTTATATTTCCTATCTTCCCATCCGAGGCCGTTTAGAAGTTATTTTATTATTTTTTTTCAGAATCAAAGGGATTTCCGCCCCTATTTCTTTTTTGCAAAGAATTATTTTCATGTCAGGGTATTACTATTGTGTCCCTTATACGTCCTATCAATTGCTATCTTCCGATCCAATTCCGTTTAGAAGTTATTTTATTATTTTTTCAGAATAAAAGGGATTTCCGACCCTAATTCTTTTTTCCAAGGAATTATTTTCATGTCAAGGTATTACTGATAGACTGTCTTATACTACCTATCAATTGATATCTTCCCATTCAGTGCCGTTTAGAAATTATGTAATTATTTTTTCAGAATAAAAGGGATTTCCACCCCTAATTATTTTTGCAAGGTTAATGTTTCAATTTTGAACTTCTTGTGTTTGATATAGAAAATTATGTGGCATACTTATTACGATATAATAATATTCAACTTAGATTCGTAACTGTTAATAATTATAGTAATAATAATAATACATCACCCCATAATTTAAATTATTATAAAAGTCTTTTGAAATGGTAAATTAGAGTCAGCAACCAGCAATACATCGCTGCAATGTAAGATTATTTAAAAGCATGGATATTCACTCTCTTTCTCTCTCGCCCTGCCCTCTTATCTCCCTCCCTACTTCCTACCCACTCTCTGTATGTGTCTGCAAATTTCTGGGCATCAAAATTCTATGGATTCTATTCTCTATATTCTGTCGCCATTACACAAACAACATATCATATCAATTCATATCCTTGGAGCTGTTTCCTTTTTTACTATTATATTTTATTTTATAACACACATCATGTAAAGTAAAAATTGTGAATAAATTGTGACAGAAACTATTATTTTAATCGCATGCGTATTTCAAATTATCCAGATAAAATAGAACAATACAGTCCTACATACATATACATACAGGACGTTTCGGTGATATTTTGAAAGCTGTGAAGGGGAAAGTTGGTGAAATGGGGTCAAAATTGTTGAAGATTATCCCTCAATACTGTTCATAAAAGCAAAATGATAAATTTCTTCATGATTTTTTATATATTTGGAAAATATTGAACTTAATGCCTTTGCAGTTATTCGCCCATCATCTAACTTAAATTGAACCACACCATCTAAAAATGCTTTTTAAGAATACATTTTTTGCTCTATACCCTATCGCAGTGTTTTTCAACCTGTGGGTCGCGACCCCCTGGGGGGTCGCGAAGCTTTTGTAGGGGGGTCGCGAGAGGTCGAGAGAACTAGTTACTTCAGTAAAAAATCAATAAAAAAGATAGATATATTAAGAAATAGTTAAAAAAGAGATACTCGTAATGTTATTCATACAAACAAATTAACAAAAAATAAAATCTTCGACTACTCGTTCATTTTAATGTGAAGGTTGCGCTTGTTTTTGTTCTATCAATTTCTCCAATCGTGGATCCGTTTTTGCAACATTAAGTATTAAATCGTTTTCCAAATTTAAGGGATTTTTTTGTTTACTTTTTATTTGAATCCTAATAACGCAAACGCATAAAATTTTTGTATGGATTAAATATTTTTAACATACATGAAAAACATAGGTACTAAGGGGGGGTCGCGAAATATTTTTTGATACTATGGGGGTCGTGTCATGAAAAAGGTTGAAAAACACTGCCCTATCGTATCAGATTATCTTATGTTTAATTTCAATTGCATATTTGATTATTTTCCGACAAACTCCTCATCCATCTAACAATTTCCCCCAATGGAGTTATCTGTATTTATCTCACTTCAGTGTAGATTGAATCACATTGTTAACCAATGGATTAAATTTTAAGAATTTACCAAACGAAACAATATTGCCTGGTAAAATTTTGACAATTTATTTGAAATTGTCATATGCTATGAAATAGTACCAGTACCGACAATGACTTAGCATAATAATAATGATAATAGTCTCTAGCATCAATAATAATAGCAAGACTATACACATTTTTATAGATATACAGGGTGTTAGTTAAACATGCGGCAAACATTCAAGTGGTTATTCCTTGGACTATTCTAAGGATATTTTGTCCTTTGATGATTTTTGAAAAAGCGCCATTTCTGAACCTACAAGAATTGTTCAAAATGGCTACCTCCAGCTCGGATGCAACCATCCAATCTTCTCCTCATAGACTCTCGAACTCTTTCAAAAACACTAGGGTCATTTCTTATTGAGTTACACCCAGCAATTATCCGATCTTTTAAATCGTCCACAGCTTCCACTGGCCTAGTATAAACTAATGACTTTAGATGGCCCCACAGGAAATAATCCAGGGGGTTTAAGTGCAGGGATCGAGCAGACCATACGCGAGGTCCACCTCGACCAATCCAGCGATCTCCGTATGCATGTCAGCCATCTCGGCATTCGTATAGCGAGCCATGATAGAGGACTTCACTAACAACCGTTTACACGTCAAGTAGCCAAACGTCAATCAATCTTAACAAATGCGACACGTACAAACTACAAAAACACAACATACAAAAACATACAAAATAATCACTCCGAAGTATCACGGGATGTTGGTAAGAAAAAACAACTTTTACTTAATACGTCCAGTGTAGTACGCTATACTTTTATTTGACCTACATTAATAATGTGAAAAATACCAAAATTGGATTTGCTGAAAATTTTTTTCGCCCTATATCTTCGCAACAAAGCGCTTTTTGAAAAATCATCAAAGGATAAAATATCCTTAGGATAGTCCAAGGAATAACCTCTTGAATTTTTGCCGCATGTTTAACTAACACCCTGTATAACATACTAGATATGTAAAGGGTATAGAGATTCATGAATATAAGAGTGTTGCTTTGAAATTATGGGTTACTACTGACTAAAAATACCTACTAATTACTCACCTTCTTTGGTTGTCGCGATGGAGTCTCCTGGTTCCACCTGAGAACAAAATAAACTCGGTTTAATAAAGATCCTAGAACTATAGGTAACTCTCTTCTTTGGGATATTCGGCAAATATTGACCACTGGGGTCTTTCACAAACACTATCACCACCATTCAACAT
Organism: Pogonocherus hispidulus; assembly: GCA_963924545.1. Classification (NCBI taxonomy): domain Eukaryota; kingdom Metazoa; phylum Arthropoda; class Insecta; order Coleoptera; family Cerambycidae; genus Pogonocherus; species Pogonocherus hispidulus. The sequence continues at coordinate 39,518,682 of OZ004698.1, read as the reverse complement.
ATCACATTCCAGTCTTAAATAGTTATTATGGCAAATTTCGAATTTATCACACAGTCCTTATAATTATCGGAGCCCCCTTACGACGCGACGGTTAATCACTTTGGCATTGATTTTGGAATTTATATTGTCTATATGACCACTTCATTTCACTTAAGACCATCAGAACTTTAGCGGTATATTAAACCATTGTCAATCGATTAATATTAATAATAGGTACATCCAATGGGTACAGGAAAAACGCTTTATTAGGACTGGTAATTAACATCGCAATTTGGTAGCATTTTCTTTTAGGGTAAGTGTAAACTGATATGGTGCGTTAATTTCTAGTCATACACCGAAGGCAGCAAAATATTTGTGTAAGTAAAAGCTATGACGTTGGTCAGGTGGTTATAAAGTACTAAATTATTAAAATTACTTAAAACATAGATGGGAAGATCGCATTTGGGGTTTTTAGGAATTAAAAAATATTGGTTTTGTGTTTAGAACAGACAACTTTTACACTGATGGCACACAATTGATAAAACTTTCGGCCGTGCCTATTTCACCATAAGGCCAATGGCATCCTATATGATTTTCTACCAGTAGAACGACTGCTAGTGGATACGGGACTTATCCGCTACAAAGTAATAAGGTAAATTCATTATTACAATAGTTGTATTGTCACCCTAGCGGTATGCAAGCTTTCAGTATAACAATGTAACAGCACCAGTGCATTTCCTCATAAAATATACATGAATTCTTTTGAGTAAAGAAAATAGCAGCAAAACCTTTTAGAAAATAATATTTATTGTTGTATATCATCGTTAGGAACGACCAGAATGGATTCTGGTGAATTTTTTCGTCAATGCGGCAGGATTTACTTTTCACAATTTCAATTAAAAATGTAAATCAAGTAAACCTATATATATATTTTTTTGATACGGAGTATAACAACCAGTACTTTTAAAATGTGTACTACCCACCGTTCAAATAAATAAATATCGACCTATTTTAATTTTTTTTCGTTTTATTTAAAAGGCACAAACCATATACCAGGGCCAAATATACAGGATGCCCCAATAGTGTGATAAAGTTCCATAACTCCTGTGCCGTAATAAACAAAAAAATATATATATTTTAGGATCTCATAGAGTCTAAGAGGACGCACATTTTATAAATATTTATAGTCATATAGGGTGCCCTATAAACCGGGACCATATCAAACTTATGGTTTGATATATATATTGTATATATCTTGATATATATTGTATATACAGAGTGAGTTTTATGTATCGAACGCCTCAATTATCTCGGAAACGGCTTGCCCGATTTTTATGAATTTTGGTTTATAAGGGTTTTGTAATATGGCCGATATTATTGTGGCATTTACATTATTGTCAGATCTTTCGTTTTTCCGGAAATATACTGAAATTTGTTATTTCAAATGGATCACCCTATATATTTTTTTGTTTTTGAAATCTCTAAGAAATTTAGAATATTTTTCATGTAATGTTCCCTATACCTAATTGCCATAATTTCGGAGTTACAGCTACATTTGCAATATCTCCGCCGAAGTTAAAATATTACATCAGGGCGGCTATGTCTGCGACAAAAACAATTTTGACGTTTTAATAAACTATTATTGTTGGTGTTTATTGAAAGTTACAATGGACCGTTTATCTGAGAAAGAACGAATTGAGATTTTAATGATATTAGGATATGGTGATGTGCGTAGAAGTCAACAGGAAACGTGTAATATTTTTAATAATTTATATCCTAATAGAAATCCCATAACAAGATCTACTGTGAGTAAGTTGTTAAAAAAGTTTAACCAAACTGGAGCCATAAAAGATTTACCGAAATCAGGGCGTATAAAAACTGCAACAACTGAAGACAAATCTTTAGATGTTTGTGTTATGTTAGGAAGAAGATCCACACTTGAGTACTAGACAAATATCCAGGGAAGTTGATATTTCTCAAACATCCATAATGAAAATTTTACATGCCAATAAATTCCATCCTTACAAAGTAAGATTGGTTCAAGATTTGTCAGATGATGATTTCGATAGACGTGAAGAGTTTGCCGACACAATGATGGAAAAATGTTACGATCAAAATAATCCAAATTTTTTAAATAATGTTATGTTTTCCGATGAGGCCACTTTTTGTATTGATGGAAACGTAAATCGGCATAATTGCAGATACTGGTCACGTAACAATCCTCGTTGGATGAGAGAATCCCACACCCAATTTCCACAAAACATTAATGTATAGGCTGGAATAATAGGCGACAAAATAATTGGTCCTTTTTTCATTGAAGGAAACTTAAATGGTCCGGCGTATTTAAATTTATTACATAATAATATTATACCTGAGTTGGCTCGGTTATTTCCAAATCTAAGTAAGTATTCTCAATTGCCTGATAATTTAGAAATTTTATTATTTGAAACTTTCAGACAATAACAATGTCCCAAATAACAATATTTGGGTGCAACAAGATGGAGCTCCACCTCACTATGCGCGTGACGCGAGGCAATACCTAAACGATGTGTTTCCCAGAAGATGGATTGGAAGGCGTGGTTTTATCGAATGGCCCCCGCGATCACCCGACATGAATCCTTTAGACTATTTCCTGTGGGGTCACTTAAAAAATATTGTTTATAAAACCAAACCTGCCAATATTCAGGAATTAAAAGATAGGATTACCACAGAGATAAGAAGAATTGAGCAGTCAGGAATGTTACAAAATGTACTGCAAAGTTTTAAACATCGCATGGCTTCTTGTATGGAAGTAAACGGACAACATTTTGAGCATCAGCTGTAACCGCCTTTACTTTATGTTTTCAAAAGATCCTATGGGATTTCTATTAGGATATAAATTATTAAAAATATTACACGTTTCCTGTTGACTTCTACGCACATCACCATATCCTAATATCATTAAAATCTCAATTCGTTCTTTCTCAGATAAACGGTCCATTGTAACTTTCAATAAACACCAACAATAATAGTTTGTTAAAACGTCAAAATTGTTTTTGTCGCAGACATAGCCGCCCTGATGTAATATTTTAACTTCGGCGGAGATATTGCAAATGTAGCTGTAACTCCGAAATTATGGCAATTAGGTATAGGGAACATTACATGAAAAATATTCTAAATTTCTTAGAGATTTCAAAAACAAAAAAATATATAGGGTGATCCATTTGAAATAACAAATTTCAGTATATTTCCGGAAAAACGAAAGATCTGACAACAATGTAAATGCCACAATAATATCGGCCATATTACAAAACCCTTATAAACCAAAATTCATAAAAATCGGGCAAGCCGTTTCCGAGATAATTGAGGCGTTCCATACATAAAACTCACTCTGTATATCAAGACTGCACACTTACGGCTTACCAGGGACCAATTACGGATATATATTCTCTCCCTCCGACAGCGATTGAATGGATAATGAACTTACCTGTTAGTTTGTGATAGATGTTTGTAGACTCGTTATTTACACTTGCTTTGCTTTTATCTTTTTCTCTATATGTTCTTACACTTATTGTTGTGTGTTGTTAATGTTTTTAGTTTTAATTTTACATATCATGTATATTATTATCATACCATGTATACTATTGCCATACACTAAATAAATAAATACTAGTATTGTACAGAGTAGTTCCGAAGATATGAGCATTTTCGGTAATCGCAATGATTCAGTATCTTTAAAAAAAATACTATATAATTTCTAGCTCTATTAATTAATGGTCTAGTTTTACATTCAACATAATTTCCCTCAAAATAGCGAATCAAAACTCGCAACCAAAGGTTTCTCAATTCTCATAATGTTTATAAATGAAAAACCCTACATTCTATATCATTTTCATTTAGGTCTCTCACGACTCTTTCTATTTTATAAGCATTCATTAGTACCTTTTGTTCAGTAAGTATACCTAATTGCAACGGTTTTTGGAACATTTAAGGTTTTATGCACCAAGTTCTAATTTTCTTCTAACTATCTAATGGAGGTACCAATCAAATTACATAAGAAAATAACTCAAATAAACTATCTATCATTTTCGCATTTTTTTACTGATTTTTTAAAATTTTTCTAATGAACCATGAATTTTGCTAATAAACTGCTCATAAAATTTGTCGACAGCAAATTTTTTCATCATTTTTAAGAGGCTACATCTCGGAAACACCTTCGCCGATGTTAGTAAAAAACGAAAAGTGTAAAAGCTTGCCTCTTGTAGAATCAGTAGCGGAGAGCGATCTTCAATAAAAAATATTTTTTTATTGTTAGACTTGGTGCAGAAGAATGTAAAACAGAATTAATTAACGGATTATTAACCTCAAATATCTCAAAAATCGTTGCAATTAAGTATAGGGAATGCTTAAAATAATAGAAATGGTCGTGAGAAACCTTAATGAAAATGGTATAAAATATAGGGCGTTCCATTTATAAAAATTGAGAAAACTGTGGTTGCGAGTTTTGATTCGCCCTGTATACAAGCAAAGCTATTTTGAGGGAAATTCTGTTGAAAGTAAAACAACACCATATAGTATAATTAATGGAGCCAAAAATTATCCAGTATTTATTTTCTTTAAAAAGATACAGGGTGCTCAATTCATTGCCATTAAGATACAAAAGTGTTCATATCTTCTGAACTAATCTGTATAACTAATTTTAGTGTATAATTTTGATACCTCGACATAGCTTAGGCTAGTGTGATTTTCTGATTGCATAATTATAAGGAAACAACAGTTTTTGGCCCTTTAATAACGTCATGTAAATAATTACTAATTTTTATAACTGACGACATGCATAGCTTGGATTCTTGTTTTGAGTTTGTGTCTTTTTAAATGATAAAAAAAGAAAACTGACACAGGTCGATATTGATTTGAAGGGTGGCTCATTTTAAAAGTACTGACTTTTATACAAGGTATTCCAAAAAAATACAATAAATTTTTACATATTCAGATAGTTTTTTCCTACCAATACATTACTGATGGAGACTGATGGGTCTATCTCCAATAAATGATTCAACAGAGTAATAAGAGAGAGTTCAAGAGAGTATCGTCATAAGAACGATGTTGTACAGACAAGACGTGTATTCTACAAAGAGTCCATGTAACGTAGCTAGCTGGGGTAAAAATTAAGCAAAAACAAGACTCTTCACACAAGTTCAGCTTCTTAATAAAGCCAAGGAAAAGTCAGGTAGGGTATATAAACTTTGTTCGTTTGGACATATCTTCCTTACTATTAGAGACAGACTCATTAAAACTTTATTTCAATGTTTAGTCAATCTTTCTTTTTTATAACACCCTGCATATATCAGTTATCATTATATTCCGTTCAAAGAAAACATGATTTTTTCTTATTTTAATTTTAAAAATGAGGAATGTAGTGGACGCGGAGAGCTATTCTATATAATCCACATTATTGCGCAAATTTTTTCAAGCTCATACAAAACTTTCCAAATCGGCAAACCATCGCAATGGACGAAATACGCACCGCGACAGAAATAATAGGTATGATAAATATAATATACATATAAAAAATAAAATTTACTGCTTCATTATATTGCAGATTTGCTACATTTATACATATACAGGGCGCCCTATTTCTTGACCCGTTGCATGGGTAACTTTTTTATTAGTAGAGATACAAAAACGCTTAAATGAGTAAATTAGTGCAGTTTCGTATTAGTAATTCTACGGTAAGGCGAAAAATTATATACGGGGGAAGGTTGAAAAGTTATTGACAAAAAACTAAAAATCCAACTTTTCTATTATCCCTCGTAGCTCGTTCATTTGAAGAGTTAGAGAAAAATGCTTCACATGTTTTTTGCAGTATTTTTCATGTAAAATGACATGCACTTGCTACTTTTTATATATCTCTTAAAATGGTTGAGAATCACAGTAAAATATATTTTTTTTAAATGTAATGGATAGGTGGCTGTGACATTAACCGAAAGTCCCCTTTTTTCTCTTTCAGATGATATAACATAGTCCATATTTTATCCTTACAAAAGTAATAATAATCGTTGTTTTTAAAGAAAGTTTATTGTCACATCAAGAATGCTATGGATTATGGAACAAAAGAATGTTTTGAGAACAGAAATTATTAATTAATTAATTATATTGAAGTAAAAGTTCGAAATGACCACCATCCTGTTGGATACATAGTAAGCAACGTTTCTGGATACTTCTTAAAACATTATTTATTGTATGTCCATGTATGCTTCTAATTGCATCTTGAATCCTGACTTTTAGATCCTCTATATCTAGAGGAGCTGTCACATAAACTTTATCTTTCAATAACCCCAAAAGAAAGAAATCTAAGGGGGTCAAATCAGGTGTTCGCGCTGGCCAGTCGATATCCATTCTATTTCCTATAACATTATCAAACTGTTCATGTAAATATTGTTTTACCTCGCGGGAATTATGCGCAGGTGCTCCATCGTGTTGGAAGTATTAAAGATTTCTAAAAATATGAAGTGGTAATTCATTTAAATATTCCTCTGTTAGAGTATTCCTTAGAAAATGAAGGTAATTATTCGCATTCAAATTATCTTCGTAAAAATATGGGCCAATAATTTTGCCACAAAAAATTCCACACCACACATTTATCCCAAATTGACGTTGATTTCTTCTTTCAGAAACAAGATGTGGATTTTCTCGGCACCACATTATGTTATTATGGCGGTTAAAAATACCATTGTTGGTAAATCTACTTTCATCACTGAATAAAATCTTTTTCCAGAAGTCTAGATCCTCTTCGCATTTTGAAATGTACCATCGACAAAATGTCATCCTTCTTTGATTATCAGCTGGATATAAAGTATTGCATATGGAATAATGATAAGGCTTTAAATTGTTACCTTTTAAAATAGCTCTTACAGTTTCCTTGGAAGTGTTGCAGTGATGTGCAATTTCTGCAGTTGAAGAATCAGGTTTAAAATTTACATAAGCCAAAACATTTATTTCAGTGTCTTCATTGAAGTTTCTTTCATCCTTAGGCTTTGAAAAAGAACCGTATAATCGTATATTATTTTCCAGCTGTCTAAATATTCTATGATGGGGTTGTCTTCGTTCCATGTAAGTTTCAAAATAAAGATTCGCTGCAGCTTGTGCATCTCGATTTTGGTTATAATAACAAAATAGCATATCATTTTTCTCTTCGTTGGTGTACATATTTGCAACACTATTATTTTGTATGCAGTATTAATAATAAACAATAAACTACTTAACAAAAACTAAAAATGTCACTTATGATCTGTCAATAATTAAATGCCAACTAGACGTTTTTAAAAATATCAGGAATCTTATTTTTTGTTTTATTTCCATAGCATTCTTGATGTGACAATAAACTTTCTTTAAAAACAACGATTATTATTACTTTTGTAAGGATAAAATATGGACTATGTTATATCATCTGAAAGAGAAAAAAGGGGACTTTCGGTTAATGTCACAGCCACCTATCCATTACATTTAAAAAAAATATATTTTACTGTGATTCTCAACCATTTTAAGAGATATATAAAAAGTAGCAAGTGCATGTCATTTTACATGAAAAATACTGCAAAAAACATGTGAAGCATTTTTCTCTAACTCTTCAAATGAACGAGCTACGAGGGATAATAGAAAAGTTGGATTTTTAGTTTTTTGTCAATAACTTTTCAACCTTCCCCCGTATATAATTTTTCGCCTTACCGTAGAATTACTAATACGAAACTGCACTAATTTGCTCATTTAAGCGTTTTTGTATCTCTACTAATAAAAAAGTTACCCATGCAACGGGTCAAGAAATAGAGCGCCCTGTATAGAATTCTGTTAGATAAATATATTTTCTTGTCATACATTTCAGCGCTACCGCAATTTACTACTACAAATGTATAGGATTACTACACAAAATTTGCATACACTTTTGTATTTGACCTATAAGAGTGTTCGTTCCACGCCTTCACTTTTATGGTCTCTTAATGGCAAACAATGGACATTTCAACTTTATTTTATTATTACTTTTAAAGCCATAAAACGCCAGTAGGTACCTACCTATATAAAATATAAATTTAATTACTTATTAGTATAAAAAAACAACTTTAGCAACTACAAATTTAATATTGCGAAAATATTCGAAAATTTCGATTAAAAGTTGATAGATTCTGGACCCAATAGGTTGTGATAAAAATTAAATCGTGCTGGTGGAGGCTGTGATCAGTATAATTATAACAATACGCAGCCAAAAAGTATAATGCACCAAAACATTTAGTTACTTAAATTTAATTTAATTTTGATTATCCGTCTGTTTTTATTTCCAGCGACTTGTTATTTTATTTTATTCTATAAATGAAAAGAAAATAATTTAAATTTAAGTATATTTAAAGGAGGATAGTTTAAAATACGTAAATGAGTGCGAATAGCAAGATAAAAGAGAGATCCTATTCTCCATAGGAACAACACATAAAAATTAACATCTTTTGGCAACTAATCAGCATCTTTTTTCTCAAAAATTACAGAGCATTAAAAAATATCGATTCCCGCCGCCCTATTTACCTTGGGAGCGAGATTTTGGGCATCAGGCCACTCTGTGTGGTAAACTAGATTTAGCCAAAAGGGTTCATATGGTAGGTGTACATATCTAGCAACCTACATATATACAGGGTGTCCACCTAGTGCGCGTAAGTCCAATATCTGGGTTAATAAAAGAGATAACTTAATTTTTTTTTCTACAGGGTTGTCTAATATCCCGAGCTGCACAAAATGAAAATATATTTACATATTCAGGGTGTTCAGTTTTTCCTGGACAGGTACCAACTTCATTTTTTTAAATGGAAACCTATATTTTTTATGGCATTATCGAATTCTACGTAAAAAATTAGTGGGACTTTGTGCATAACACTGCTATTGAAATATTGATAGTTTTCGAGATATTTGACTTTTAATTTTTTTTTCTTATGTTTCGTCACTTCTAATAGTTGACATAATTATGGTTGTATGACAGCTAGAAATTATTTTTTTTCAGAAACTGTAGAGTGAAGATGGCTCTTTCGAAAAACGTATCAAAAGTTGACCTGCGATATACAGGGGGCAACAGAAATCGTGCCAAACCTGATGGTTTAAAATTTAAAAAATCTCGACTTTTTCAAATGGAACACCCTGTGTTTTATGATTTCATTAGATGCCTTTCTGTAGACTCTACAATTTTATAATAGCTTTCCCTATACCTAAGTTGCGTAGTTTTTGCAAAAAACCCACTTTTATGAAAAATACCCGATTTGCGCACGTTCCTTTCTCGGGAAAAACGCAGTGAGCGTCTGTCACGCAATAAAATTTGTGACAATCAGTTTACATGTCATTTCTTCTTTTACTGAATATTCACGTACGAGTTTAGAGTAAGTACTAAGCGTGCATACAATGAACTATTCAAAAGAAGAATTAGTGAAAATGGTTTATGCCTTAGGAGAAGCTCATGGAAATTGTTTGCTAGCAGCACGTATTTACAAAGCAAATAATCCAGATTTACAGAGATTTCCACGTGCTGACTGTTTTGAAAATGTGAAAGAAAGATTTGAAAGAACAGCAAATGCGAATTATGAGAAAACTACCAGAAGACATGACGGTAACAATGACGATATTCAGTTTAATGTTGTGGCGTCTGCTGTTGAAAATCCAAATATTAGTGTCAGGAAAATCAGTAATAATCTTGGAGTTTCCAAAAGCTTGACAAACAAGATACTGAAGAAGAATAATTTTCATCCGTATCATATTAAAAACCATCAAGCACTGTTACCTCAAGATCACCTAAACCGCCTGCAATTTTGCCACTGGGCATTGGATAAAATTCAGGAAAGTCCAAACTTTTTTATGAATGTCTTGTTTACTGACGAATCAACATTTTCAAACACATGTTTACCCAATCGTCGCAACTTTCATCACTACGCTGACAATAATCCAAGATTATTGAGGGTACTAGATAATCAGCATCGTTTCAAAGTGAACGTGTGGGCTGGAATTTGTGTAGAACATATTGTTGGACCGTACTTTTTTGAAGGCAATTTAAATGCTGACTGTTTTGAAAATGTGAAAGAAAGATTTGAAAGAACAGCAAATGGGAATTATGAGAAAACTACCAGGAGACATAGGAGTAACAACGATAATATTTAGTTTAATGTTGTGGTTTCTGCTGTTGAAAATCCAAAAATATTAGTATCAGAAAATCAGTAGAAATCTTGAAGTTTTCAAAAGCTCGAGAAATAAGATATTGAAGAAGAAGTTTCATACGTATCATATTGAAAACCAAACGGTGTTACCGTAGTTAGAAAAATTATTAGTGAAATGGATGAATATACATAGAGTATTGAAAAAAGAATACGCAATACTCATACAAGCAAGCTAACCTAAAGTAAATGCTCAAAATGTCCACCGTTGTTTTCAACACAAAGCATTAATCTACGACGAAAATGAATGTGAACATTTCTTAACATTTCGGGCGTTATGGTTAGAAACTCATTTTGGATCTTTTCTTTCAAGTCTTGCATATCCGTTGGTGGTACTTCGTATACTCGCTCCTTGATATAACCCCACAAGAAAACGTCCAGAATATTTAAATCAGGCGAACGTGCAGGCCAAGGAACTGGACCACCACGACCTAACCACTTATTTGGATATACGTGGTTTAGGTGTTCTCTAATCTGAAATATGAATAGATAATAGGAAAAGTACTACAACAATAAAATAATCACAGTATCGCCAAAGTGGAATGTGAAGGGGCACCATCATGCTGAAACCATTGTTGAACCAAATAATCAGCGGGCATATTCTGTAGCTGTAGAAGGGGAAGTTCGTTTTGCAAAAAATGCAAATACACATTGGCATTTAAATTGCCTTAAAAAAAGTACGGTCCAACAATATGTTCTCCACAAATTCCAGCCCACACGTTCACTTTGAAACGATGCTGATTATCTAGTACCCTCAATAATCTTGGATTATTGTCAGCGTAGTGATGAAAGTTGCGACGATTGGGTAAACATGTGTTTGAAAATGTTGATTCGTCAGTAAACAAGACATTCATAAAAAAGTTTGGACTTTCCTGAATTTTATCCAATGCCCAGTGGCAAAATTGCAGGCGGTTTAGGTGATCTTGAGGTAACAGTGCTTGATGGTTTTTAATATGATACGGATGAAAATTATTCTTCTTCAGTATCTTGTTTGTCAAGCTTTTGGAAACTCCAAGATTATTACTGATTTTCCTGACACTAATATTTGGATTTTCAACAGCAGACGCCACAACATTAAACTGAATATCGTCATTGTTACCGTCATGTCTCCTGGTAGTTTTCTCATAATTCGCATTTGCTGTTCTTTCAAATCTTTCTTTCGCATTTTCAAAACAGTCAGCACGTGGAAATCTCTGTAAATCTGGATTATTTGTTTTGTAAATACGTGCTGCTAGCAAACAATTTCCATGAGCTTCTCCTAAGGCATAAACCATTTTCACTAATTCTTCTTTTGAATAGTTCATTGTATGCACGCTTAGTACTTACTCTAAACTCGTACGTGAATATTCAGTAAAAGAAGAAATGACATGTAAACTGATTGTCACAAATTTTATTGCGTGACAGACGCTCACTGCGTTTTTCCCGAGAAAGGAACGTGCGCAAATCGGGTATTTTTCATAAAAGTGGGTTTTTTGCAAAAACTACGCAACTTAGGTATAGGGAAAGCTATTATAAAATTGTAGAGTCTACAGAAAGGCATCTAATGAAATCATAAAACACAGGGTGTTCCATTTGAAAAAGTCGAGATTTTTTAAATTTTAAACCATCAGGTTTGGCACGATTTCTGTTGCCCCCTGTATATCGCAGGTCAACTTTTGATACGTTTTTCGAAAGAGCCATCTTCACTCTACAGTTTCTGAAAAAAAATAATTTCTAGCTGTCATACAACCATAATTATGTCAACTATTAGAAGTGACGAAACATAAGAAATAAAAATTAAAAGTCAAATATCTCGAAAACTATCAATATTTCAATAGCAGTGTTATGCACAAAGTCCCACTAATTTTTTACGTAGAATTCGATAATGCCATAAAAAATATAGGTTTCCATTTAAAAAAATGAAGTTGGTACCTGTCCAGGAAAAACTGAACACCCTGAATATGTAAATATATTTTCATTTTGTGCAGCTCGGGATATTAGACAACCCTGTAGAAAAAAAAATTAAGTTATCTCTTTTATTAACCCAGATATTGGACTTACGCGCACAAGGTGGACACCCTGTAGGTAGGTACCACTACAGTTCTTTCGTAAACTTTTTCCGATGGTTCGGAAATTGAATATTACTAGCAAAATAACCTTTTCTGGCCCACTCGTTGCGACTTTAGATCAGTTCTGGTATCAGAAATTGAATCCATCTGCCCGATTTACCTTGGGAGGCGAGATTTTGATGCTCCAGATGGATTATTAAGGGAGTGGTGAAGTAAAGCCTAGGCGAGTTTTTCAAATATTTATCAAAAAAATCAAGTGTTTTCATGTACTACTAGTACAGCCTATATGTTTAATACTAAACTTTTTCGTCAACTTGTCTCAATAGTTGAATAGTCTGAAATCATAGAATTAATTTAAGGCATGTTTATCTTTTAATGTGGAGTTCCTCATTTTTAAAGCCTGATTAGTTTTTATGAGTTTGTCTCCTTGGTAGCGCAGTGGACTAGAGCGTATTACAAAGCATTTCTCCATGACATGCCTATTATCTATTTGAACGAGATGGCGAAAACAACTACTCCACGGTTTATGTGCCCCGACTGGCATTGCATTACATCGGCATCTCCATAGGAGTCGCCACAATAATTGTCAGACAGGTAGTAGCACAGACCCAAAGAGGGCACTACGGTGTGTTTCTCACCACTACTAATATGCCTATTATGGTCTGGGTTCGATCCCCAACTTCGGCACTGGCTATGTTGGAGGGTATGGGGTGTTTGGCTGCGTTTTTTGAGTGTGTAACCCCCTTCCCGACAGCCTTTGGGGATTTGGCAGTTGTCTAATTTATATGGTGATGTTTAATAACATCTAGTAACTATAAAATTTATATGTTCGGTTTATCTTAAGTGCGCGCTTTGACCCGCCAGATGGATGGTTAAAGTATCTAAAGTTAAGTAAATCGAGGGTTTACACGGATACTGCATCCTGTATTAAATATAAAATGTTTTCGTCAACAATAGTTCTGACTTTGGATTTTCTTCATAAATTGTCAATTATTTTAAATTGCAAATATGTTTTCAGTTACTATAAATATTAATATATTAGGCAACCTGATTTAGCCCACAATATAATTTAACATATAATTATTACATTAACATTAACCAGAACAGAGAAGAGGCTATAACAGTCTCATTCACGCACAGCTCCAGGTTTCATGCATTTTGTATTTTAATTTACATACAGTTTACATTCAACTAAATTAATACTCTCTTGCAGCTTTGACCTAAAGACATATTAATATATAGATTTCTAGTAGTCAATAAAATATTTTTTTAAGAATGACATCCCTACATTTCTGATTTTCATTTTATTACTTGTATATGTATATTTATATCTGAAAGTATTATTATTGAGGGGGCGCCTACAAATACACATTTCTTTTTTAGAAAATTATAATTTTGTTTCATTAGACACACTAGCAATTGCCGTCAGTAATAATGTGTGTTGTCTGTTCCACTTCGGTGAAATTACACCTATTATTTATTTCATAACAGTCTCATAAACACGTGGGAACTGCATCGATACAGCAATAAATAATGTGTGCAACCTGTCGCTTGCTAGTCGCTGTTTGAAGTTTACTATTTATTATTTAGTGTAGTATACGGGGTCCCTCAGGACTCCGTTTCGAGAATCAGAGGGTTTCGAAATAATACCATAATACATTATATTAAAGAGTACAAAATTCTTTCTTCTGGAACGTGGTTACTGAGTTTTATAAATTTTAACAACTATTTTAATAATGTCTAATATACAGGGTGGATACTGGGTGGATTCTTACTGGAATAAATTCGCTACCGGTGAGCTGAATAATTTTTCGAAAAATTCCCGAGACAAATCAAGGTTGATTGTAATTACCTACGTTTTCCAAACTATATGCCAAATATACCCCTTCAGGGCGAGCGAACACCACCCCCAACTTTGTTTTTTCAAATGCAACACTATGGCGTGTGACCCCTCATTGGAAAGGTGACAGAAAGACGAATCCAGCGTACTGATCCCATTTAATATTTACTGATCCCATTTAATATTTTTCAAGAGGTTGAGGGTTGCATAACATTAAAATGTAATTGTTAAGTTTAATTAGTTCTCAACGTAACAATTGCTCAAAATGTGCACCATTCACTTGTTGACAACATCCTAATCTTGTGATAGGTTTTGTCCCTTACATTACGTAATATTTCCGATGTCATTGCCCTGGTTTAATCTCTTATTCTTTCCTTCAGTTCATCAATGTTGTCTGATTTTTGAATGTAAACGTTACTTTTGAGATGTCCTCACAAAAATAAATCCAACGGTGTAAGATCTGGAGACGTAGCTGGTCACTCAATGGTACCTCGTCTTCCAATCCACCTACCGGGGAAAATTCTGTCTAGATATTGGCCAACAATAACAGCGTAGTAAGTAACTCAAAAGTGAGGTTTACATTCAAAAAACAAACAACATTGATGAGCTGAAGGAAAGAATCAGAGATGAAACCAGGGAAATAACACCGGAAATGTTAGGTAAGGTAAGGAACGAAACCTATGATAGATTAGGATGTTGCCAACAAGTGAATGGTGCACATTTTGAGTAATTGTTACGTTGAAAAGTAATTAAACATAACAATTAGATTTTAATATTATGCAACCCTCAACCTCTTGATAAATATTAAATATAATCAGTACGCTGGAGTCGTCTTTCTGTCACCTTTCCAATGAGAGGTCACACATCGTAGTGTTCTATTTGAAAAAATAAAATTGGGGGTTGTTTCCACTTTTCCTGAAGGGCTATATTTCGCATATTATCTTTGTTTGCATATTATCTTTCGCGAGTATCTTTGTTTTTGTTTGCATAAGGTCCAAATGTCTACTGGCTGCAATGTTCCTCAGTTCACAAAGTTCCAAAAATGGTTTCCGCAGGAGCGTTAGCCTCATACGAGCATAGCCCTCCGAATCTTAAATTATGAAGATGTTTCTTTTGATGGCAGTGTTCTGTTATGATCTCTGTCATGATCCCTGCCATGAGTCCTGTCAGTCATACTCTTGAGCTTAGGTTTACTGAAGCCCAATATCCGTACAGTGTTTGCGAAGGACCTTCCATGAGTGCCTTCGCATGATTTTGATCTGGTTTTAAAAACCAGTAATTTCTATGCTCTAGTTCGGCTCATTTTCCCAGAGCCGTTCTGGCAGCTCTATAAGCGACTCCGCAAGCTGGTTCCTTTCTAGCAAATTCATTTGCACGTTCATTTCCCTCAATGTCTTTATGCCCTGGCACCCAACAAAGTCTCTGGTGGCAAATACCAATACCAAAGGTATTGGTATTTGCCAGTTCCATTGGCAATTTAAAGCAATCCCAAGCAAGCCTTGAATTAATTTTGTATTTTGATCTAGCGGTTTGACTATGGGAGAATATTTAGTTGAATTTAAGCCTGATAAAAAAGTCTTTAATGTTCAGTGCAAGGTCATTTGATATATGCGATATTTTCCAAGTATCAGTGGTTATTGGAACTAAATTTACTAATTATTTTCATAATGCCCCTGAACAACTAACATAATAAATTCTATACAAGGTATTTACAGCATGCATCCGCAATTAATGTATTTTCCTGGCAATGAAATCATAACAGCCAGAATGCATTTCCGTTTCATATTGCTCGGTACTGTGTAGTCAAGGTAGTATCATTAGTATGTTCCATTTATTGTAGTTGCATAAGATTTAAACACGCAATTACATGTGTTGTTTAATTATCGTTTATTTATTGTTGCTGTATGCGGTAGGCGAGCTAATTTTAATATAATTTTTTATACAGAAACTTTAAGAATGGCTATAAATGAACGCGAATATGATCTAAGAATATAAAATATGGCTTAAGGTTGTAATTTGTTTCTGTGAAATTTTCACACATGTTTTAAAATATACATTACCCGATATAAGTTGACCCGGTAAAATGTAAACATTTTTATTTTTTGGATAAAGTTTGCTTCACTTCTCACTGAGTTACGTAGAAAATTACAGCTTTCGTACACAAAGTTTTAAAAAACATTTTTTGAGTCAGTTATGCAGCAGTGTAGTTATTTTTGTAAAGAAAATCAAACCATTTGGTTGGTTGGTGGGTATGCACTGTGCATGCCATAGAATAAATGAGAAAAATTACGTAATACCCAGAGGTGCTGCGTTTGAAAAAACATTTTTAATTTGCCAACGGTGTTCTCCAAATAACCTGCATGGCCCGGAAAACCCTGGATAACCCAGGGCACGTTTTGTAGCAACTATGAAAATAATAGACAAAAGAGAAGGAAGCATTTCCAAGATTCACCACGTACAGATGTGGAAAAAGCTTTCAATTGTATTTAACAACGAAAATCTAAATTTATTTAGTTAAATGGGTTTCTAAATAAAAAATACACTCATGGAAATTGGAAACGACTCACCTATAACTATAGTCATTTTTGTACGGTTATATTTTCTAAACGGTTGTATCAATTCGACCAAATTTTTTTTAATTTCATTAAGCCAAGCTTGGGCTGTAATGTAAGGTAGGTCAGTTGTTATATTACACGGTTATAGAATATGTACAGGATGATGTGTAGGAACGTGTTTTTTTACCAAAATATAACCAGATATCTGGGATGTACGCAAAGTGGGGAAATAAATTTTATTGTGTCAAAAGATAGTTTTATTTGTGCTAAAAAAATGTTTTTTAAAAACCCTTTCTACCTAGATTGGTTTCCAAATTATAGCAATTTTTGTAAACCATTGCATTTGTGACTGATCACAGGTGCCGAAATAAAATAAGTAGGCTTTGAAATGAAAATTGATCCCGTCACTTGTCACCTAGCAATAATCTGATTATAATTAAAAAATCATATACAAAATTTAAGTTCTTATTTATTAATAAAATAAAAAAACATGAAATAGAAATGTTACAAAAAAAATAGGACTAATATCTGGTGCGGCCTCTACGAACTCTTATAATTTCATAACATCATCCTGACAGGTGACAGGATCGATTTTCATTTCAAAGGCAACTTGTTTTATTTTAAAAAATCAGCACATGTGATCAGTTACAAGTGCAATGATTTACAAAAACTGCTATAATTTGGAAACCAATCTAGGTAGAAAGGATTTTTAAAAAACATTTTTTTAGCACCAATAAAACTATCGTTTGACATAATAAAAATTATTTCCCCACTTTGCGTGCATCGCAGATATCTGCTTACATTTTGGTAAAAAAACGCGTTCCTACACATCACCCTGTAAATATACTTCAACCTTGTTATATGACAATTGACCTACCATAAATTACAGTCCAATAATGGCTTAATGAAATAAAAGAAAATTTGGTCAAATTGATAAAAGCATTTAGAAAATATAACCATACAAAAATTACTACTAGTTTTAGGTGAGTCGTTTCCAATTTCCACGAGTGTATGTATCTTTTGTTGCATTGAAGCACTTGGTCGCTCAACGATTGAAGTAAACATTGGGGAAAATGTAATACAGAGAAAGTTTTTATGTACTTACTTAGCCTAATCGTTGTCGTTATAGTTAATTGTGGCACTTAAAATCAATTCTATGTCGACTTTCAAACTTCAGTTACAACACTAGCCAACTTTGGTTCCTGTGACCATTTTATTTTACAAGAACAAGGTTATAGTTTTTTAAATACTATAGACATATTTGTATAGTACAAAAGTAATGCTTTAAACTTTTATGTTTGGGTTATGAATTGGAAGAACCCTCCTCTGTTAAGTTAGGACACGTCTTCATCGTTCCAATTGTTCAATTGTTCTATCTTGAACTGTTACTTAATACCAAATATAGCTGGGAAATGTGGACTATTGTCGGAGATATTCACATGAGTAAAATCTCAGTAAAATTTATTCAATATGTTCACTATAGCAGGGATTTGCTAATTTTGCCACTACACCCTACAAATAATATATTTCGTTGCTGAAATTATATAATTATTTTTATATCGATCAAAAGTATGTTGGACAAACTAAAAGGTAAATTCAAACTAGATTCAAGGAACATATGGCTCATCTTAAATATAGTAGAACAGATTTTTAGATCAAACAAACCATTCTCCAGAAGGATATTACCAGTGGAAAATTGATAATAAGTAGTAATCGATGCATGTAATGATTTGAATACTTGAATTAGAAACTGTCTACTGACGAAGAGGTCAAAATTAACTGTTTTTGTTCAGATATAATTATTCGAAATATCAATTTTATTTCAAACTGAAAAATCACTGATAAAACTTAGTTAATTTATCATATATTTATTATTATTACATATCTATAAGTGGTTTTTGGGGCAATCATTGAAAGTTTTCCGTGATACTGTACTAATATGTTGAATAGGTACTTCTGGTTCCTATTTTTGTTATTTTACATGTGGTTTAATCCCAAAGGAAATTACGATGAATTTTTCAGCAACGCTACAAATAAGATGCAGACACAGACATAATCTGCCCAAAAGTATTCTAAATCATTTGTATTTTTTTTATTAAGTCCTGTGTATAAATTTGACACAAATTGAAGCACTGGGCACCTACTACGAAAATGTTATCGCATCATCTTGTTAATTCATTGACCGAATTTAATCTAAACAGATTAGAATTCACCTGCAACATTTTTTTAATAGTTTAAATATTTGCTTTAATTAAAACATTAATTAATATATACGTTGCGTAATACTGTTCCATATCGCTTAGAATATTTTTCCCTCGAACCAGTTTTGTATTGTATTTGGTTGAACAAGCATGCGGAGGCATTTTAAATTGTATTATACAAAATATACCTATTTTATGATTAGTTAATAGCGTGGTATATTGTAATATTTGCCAATCATTTGTAAAAAAAATTAAAGTTACAAAAATGAAGTAGATATTGAATCATGCAAGCTTATACGAAGTGTTCTAGTTCAGCTTCTTTAATATGTAAATGTCTCTTTTATCTCACGCTCTAAAAAATTAAAATATGTATATAGAATATGTTTGATACAGTCCCGTGTATATTATTGCTTAATATATTTTTAAAAAACAATAAAATACACAATACAAAAGAAATTTTCTATTGTCTTTGCTAAAACATCAGCGGTGTATCTTGTATTTATCTGATATTTTTCCTGTGAGAATTTTGGTTAGGTAAAAATATGTCCAAACTATTCTACTGGACCTTTTTGACGCAAATACTTTTTTTTAATTTTTTTAATATAAAATTTCTAAAATGTTTAGCGATTTATTGGAATGGCTGCCTTGGTGTATTTATGTGTATAAGTTTTATACCTATTGTTTTGAAATCTACAATTCGACAACTAATTTTGATGGAAAAACATACGCATTTCATAGGGTACTGCAATTTTGTTAAAATTTTAGATGATTTTTATTCCTGCCATATACAGGGTGTCCCAGTATTAGCGTACAAAAATTTACCAGGGGAGGGAACAGACTAAAATAAGAATAAAACTCATAAAAAAAATTCTTTGATGCAGGCCTAACGAGTTACAGGCTGTTATTTTGGAAAAAACAACAATTTTTAGCAATAACTTAAAAACCGTTTCGTAGATTTAGGTAATTTTTGGGTAACATGTACACGGTGATTCACTTTCGAGTGTGTAACATGGGTATCTCGCTTATTATAAAAGATAGACTATAGGTTTAAATTCAGCGCAAAGTTGTGGAATTTCGTGCTCAATAAGTTGGCGCAAAGAAAACCCCCATATCTGCTTTTGTTTTTGAGTAAAAGAGGCAAAAAACAATTTTTTCCGATTTTCGTTTTCTGGCCATATAACTTCTATATTTTTGAAAATATTGGCGTATCGTTTTCACATTATTAGGACACTTTCTTGAGATAAATACGATGCCGTAAACCGTTTTTTTAAAAAATGTCACTTCTATTGTAAATCATCGTTAACTTTATTTTTTCTTATGGGCGCCATATTAATTTTTCTCATATTTGAATAAACCGATTTTTTCTGAATACAACAATATAATATATGTTAATATTTGCCTAAAAAATAAGGGCATTATGAAGGAAAATAAGATTTTTTTAAATCTCTAGTTAGCCATGGCTATGACAGTCAATTCTCATTGTCATTGTGATTTGTCAATTCTTGACAAACCAGAAATGTCACTTATAATTGTTATAAACTGCATCTGTGGAGTACTTTTTACATTGACTAACGATGTAGGTATAGAACCGAAGAGAAACTAGATATTATAGATATTTATTACAGATGTAACAAAAATTTAAACAGAACAGTTGAAGAATATTTAAAACATATCCTGAAAGACGACAACCATGCAAGAGATATATTACTAAACTGGACTGTAATTTAAGAAATTATACGTCCATACCTATTTCATGGTTTAGAAAAACTGCCATAATTTCTTAAATTACAGTGTAGTAATATATCTCTTGCATGGTTGTCGTCTTTCAGGATATGTGTTTAAATATTCTTCAACTATTCTGTTTAAATTTTTGTTACATCTGTAATAAATATCTATAATATCTTGTTTCTTCTCGGTTGAATACATCGTTCGTCAATGTAAAAAGTACTTCACAGATGCAGTTTATAGCAATTATAAGTGACATTTGTGGTTTGTCAAGAATTAACTGTCATGGCCATGGCTAACTAGACATTTTAAAAAAAAATTCTTATTTTCCTTCATAATACCCTTATTTTTTTAGGCAAATATTAACATATATTATATTGTTGTATTCAGAAAAAATCGGTTTATTCAAATATGAGAAAAACTAATATGGCGCCCATAAGAAAAAATAAAGTTGACGATGATTTACAATAGAAGTGACATTTTTTTAAAAAACGATTTACGGCATCGTATTTGTCTCAAGAAAGTGTCCTAATAATGTGAAAACGATACGCCAATATTTTCAAAAATATAGAAGTTATGGTCAGAAAACGAAAACCGGAAAAAAGTGTTTTTTGCTTCTTACTCAAAAACAAAAGCAGATATGGGGGTTTTCTTTGCGCCAACTTATTGAGCACAAAATTCCGCAACTTTGCCGAATTTAAACCTACAGTCTATCTTTTATAATAAGCGAGATACCCATGTTACACACTCGAAAGTGAATCACTTTGTACATCTATTAAAGGTCATTAAAACTACATGGTGTTTGTTTAACTCTAACACCTGTAGTGGCCTAGGCTTACTCTTCCTTATGATTTTGTCTTCACAACTCTTGCATATCCTACTTTTTCGTGAATTGACTAAGTTTTCCTTAATCGGCTACCAATTCTGAACAAAAAAGGTGCTCTTGTTACACAGCTCTAAAATCAACCATTTTTGAGTAAATTGAGCGTAAATTACCGACTACATTCCTTTATGCAGAAAAATACATGCAAAGAAAGTCATAAGGAAGAGTAGGCCTAGGCCACCACAGGTGTCAGAGTTAAACAAACACCATGTAGTTTTAATAACCTTTAATAGATGTACAGGTCACCCAAAAATTACCTAACGGTTTTTAAGTTATTGCGGAAAATTGTTTTTTTTTTTTTCAAGATAACACCCTGTAACTCGTTAGGCGTGCTTCAGAGAAAGTTTTTTTTATAAGAATTTGATCTGGTCCACCCATTGGTAAATTTTTGTATGCTCACACTGGAACAGCCTGTATATGTGATTGACTTCTATGCAATTTCTATCTAAAATAGACCCTAAATGAAAAAATCTCAAGAGACGTAAGATTCCAACAGTCAGTTAAAAAATATGTTAAAAAATTAGAGGTACCTACAGTGGCGTATATTACTTTTTCATAAAAATATGAAACTATTACCCGTACGCACGTCCTTGATAGTCCTGAAAGGAGACATTGTAATAGCCAAAATATGCCTTATACCAAGGTGTATAATGGATTATAATTTAAGCAGAAAATTTTAACTCAACCCAGAAAAAAATAATCATGTAAGGAATAGTTTTCTTCAGTTTATCTTTATTTCAGTTGAAATAGGTATTTTCACTTAGGAAACACCCTGTATATATATTACCGTATATTTAAGTACGGGATATATTAAAATGGTACTTAAGTCAGAAACATTATAGAGGAAATCTTTAACTATTTTTTAAATATGATTTTTACTAATCCCAGTTGATATGCAATTAATTTATTTATATAACTAACAAAATTTTGCAACGTTTCATTTTAATAACGTTTATGTAGGTTAATATTGTAATATGTCAGTCATTATAATCGTAATACACAATAAATTGAACAACTAAATTATACTGGTTAAACAAAACTAATAGTTTATTCTAATTTACCTTCAAAGGACAGTTAATATAAATATTTTGTAATGTAAAATTACAAATAGGTACATTATTTGTACAACCTTCACTCTATGGTTGTACTCATTAAATATATAAAGGATATTGAAGGAAGAAAATGTTTTCTGAATATGCCTAAATTTAATTATGCAAGTTTTTGTAAGTTATAAGTCCTCGCTAATTAAATTCCTAAATTCCACTTGCTAAAAAGTATTAGTATAATTCACCTTTTCCTATGTAAGTACCTCTGTATTTGAAGGGGTGATTAATAAAACTCATATTCTTGAAAAAGTTAGTATTTTGTCGAGAAATATGTATGTGGTACTACGTCCCATAGAAATGGGCGTGATAAAATATAGTCATTATTATACACTGCTGTACAATGATTGTTACACACTATGTATTACAATATATTTATACTGGAAGAATGTTATTAGTAAGAAACGTATTCTAATACTTTTAGATTTAATTTAGTTGCAACTATCTCAGAAAATATTATATCTAATATTTTTTACAGAACATATAAACCATTTGCTGTTTAAGAAATTATAGTGAAGTCTCTCATGTGTTTTATTTGTTCTTATTAAATGATTAACTCTGTAGCAAGTGTATGCAGCAATTAGCATTATCACATAATCATATGTCAATTATTTTATCCATTTTAGGAAAACTGGCTTCCAGGAAGTTAAAAATACATGTCAATGATTTTAATAGAAACTAAGTGTGAAAGCGTGTACTAAGCTGCAATTTTATCGGAGAATGATTGTACAATTAAAAAAATAGGAAATATTTCGCAGGGCTATAGCCTGGTGAATAATTTTTGCGACTGCATTGTGTCTATATTAGTATATTGCACACCTGCTAGTAGCTTACATGTTGTACGTTCTATTGTTAAAGGAAATTGGTGTAATTTTCTGCACCTAACCAGATCCTTTAAAACATATTTTTATAGTTATTTGTTGCTATATCTTGGTCTTGTATTACATGCAAGTATAAATCCCTGTGTTTTTGGGTATAATTGGCCTGGTTGTTAGAACTTAGTGTAAAACCATTATCAATTTCTACTATTGCCCTATGTAATGGATGGGCTTTGTTTTATTTTTGTTTTATTATTATTATTATTTATTTATTTATTTATTATTTTTTTTTTTTTTGAGATCCAGTCGACCAGTCGCCTGGCTCCGATTCTCAGGGTCGGCCGCTGGTGGTTATCAGCGGCCGGCGGTGGTTATCAGGTGAGTATTTTTTATTATTATTATTATTATTATTATTATTATTATTATTATTAGGTATTATTATTATTATTATTATTATTTTCTTTTTTTTTTGTTGAAATCCTGTCGACCGGTTCCCTGGCTCCGATTCTCAGGGTCGGCCGCTGGTGGTTAACAGTAGCTACTCCCCACGTCCGTACGGTGAGTAACTATTGAGTCCGGGAATCGTGTCCCTTAGTAAACGTAATGAGCCCAGAATGACCGCCTTCTGCATTCTTCCAGCTAGAATATCTGCCGAATTTCGGCATGCCGGTATGATCTTCAGTTCCGAAAGTGGTGTATCTCTTGCTCCACCCAGGGCTCCTATTATCAGTATCACAAGCTTCACAGTATGTTCTGGACGGAGTGTGCGGAGTTTTTATTATTATTATTATTGCTATTATTATTATATTTCTATTATCGTGTTTTTTCAGGCATCAAGGACTTCTCAGTTTATCACTGGTTTATTTTTCTTGTAGAGCCAAGGATAATGGCAAGCCTAACAAGAAATTATTTTTGGTTTAGAAACGATCATACTATACTTATTGCATGTAAGAAATCGAGCATGTATGCAAATATTATAAAAGAAAAGCTAGCATTATAGTTATAAACATTACAGCATTTAGAACATAAGTATAACTAAGAATAAAACAAAACTAACTTGCCACTAAAAAATAGGCAAGTAGAAGAACCAAATCCAAATTCACAGAAAAAAATAATTTTAAATTTCTGGAATCCTTTGTTTTCATTTTCGTTACAAACTTTCTGTACATGGCCATTCAATAAAACCTTGACTAGGAGACACAAAGATGGTTTAACTCTACAAGGAGTATTATTGGTACAGTATGACGATTTTATGGCATACTCAAGCCACAGAAGAACAACAGAATTATCTATCACAATAATATAATTGTTTCAAATTCTATGATTTAATTCAAACGGTACTAATAGTAACTATGACAAATGAAATTCTGGAATTTAAGGACTACTTTTATTCTTATTTTCTTAGTTTTCCGTATTGAAACTGTAATATCTGAAAATAATCTGTAGAAAAATTAAATGAATATTGAATTTGATGTTATAATAACAATAATAATATTTATATAGTAAATGCCAGTATAGAATTAAACTGAATAAATAACCAACCACAAGATAGTAACCCAGCAAAACAAAATCACTCGTTTACGTTTACAAGACAAATAAATTGGAAACAACAGATACGAGTCTCTCTCGATCGGGGATTTTATTCAGCCTTAGAAATTGGGGAAATGCCCTCCCTTACCCCCAATGGGCGCCTATGCAGTTTTGCACGTTTAAACAAATGTTGTTTATCTGAAGCATATAATTGAACCTTTGACCGTTTTTATTTCTAGCTTAACCTCGGTTACATAATGTTACTTGATGAAACTGTAATTATTATAGTTTTTCACTGTGTAGAAATAGTCGTACTATTTTTACATGCAACAACGCTGGCACGTGATGTAATCATTTGAATGAACATTATTTTAGATAATATTTGTATGCATTTCGAAAACTTAATTTAATCCTACTTTCGCTTACATATATTATGTATCTAATGCGACATATCATCCAATTTCATTTTACATATATAGTTGTAATATTGAGTCCCATTTATTGCTCATAAAACGGTAGGTAGGCAGGTATGTATAATACAGGCTGTCCCAAGATAATGTGACACATTTTAAAGGCTTATAACTTCAAGGCAAAATGAGTTAGCGACGAGCGGTTTTCACTAGTGCTCTTAATTTTACAAAAAGTTTTCTTTTGTCATTGGTACTAGTTTGTTTTACTTCTACAGGTGATGGAAAAAAAATTGCCACTTTTTAATTCAAAATTGTAATCATTTTTTAAATGGAACAGCCTAAAGATTATATTACCATTTTTTTCCAAGTATTCCATTACCAAGTATAGAGACACTTTTCCTCTTTTCAAAAATGTATTGTTTGATAAAGTTTTACCAAAAAATAAAGGAGTTATTTCAATTTATACACCAGCCCATTTCAATAGACCATAATTTCTTTGGAAGGTCGCATTTTATTTTTTTATATTGTCAGTAGAGAATAACAGAATGCATCAAATGATAGATAGGTAGACCCGGACCAATAGAATGGCCTGCACATTTCGAACTAACGTACCTGATTTTTTCATATGGGGTTACGTCAAAGGTCGTTGTTATAGTCCTGTTGTATAAAATATAAAACAACTAATGTTTTTCAGACCATAACACCGGAAATGTTAAAATGTGTCACATTATCTTGGGACACCCTGTGTTAAAAAAATACTCAAGTGTAAATCGCTATTTTAGTTATTCTACATACTGCATGGATGGGCCAGGATTCGTAGGTCTTTGGGTTTCTTTTAATACACTATGGACGAGTAGATATGCTGGGTTAAATCAGTGTCTCAAATAACCAGGTCCAGTTTCGAGATAAATTTGAATTTATAGAGTATCCAATGAGGTTCACGAAGCCTTCTTTGCTGGATCTGCTCCTCTAATCTACGCGTATTTAATCAGTATCAGAATTATTCATTTCTCTCGACTTTGCATCAAATTTAACTAGTAACCTTAGCTTTAGTGTATTCCCAAATTTTTTGTTGATGAATATCAGCAACGTATCCTCATTGCTTCGTTAAAAAAATTCTACGCCTTCATTAGTTCTATGGAAATCATTACCTGTGGGGGTTGGGAATAAGATATTCATATAAAGGCTAAACAAATTAAGTGGATTTAAGATTAAAAAGAATTAGAATAAGACAACACACCTACCACCGTTTACCGTTGCACATTAAATTGATAATTTTCTTAAACATTGTCTTGGAAACATTTGGAAATATGTGCGTCAGATTTGGAAATCAGCTGACACGGTCTGTGAAATTATTTAATGCATTGTGGAGATTTTAAAAACATTTTTATATTTGATTCAAATTCTTTCACATCCGAATAATTACCCCGAATAGTTTTTGTCGCTCAGTGAAAGGCACAAAACAAACAGGTTATGTGCATTAAATTAAGACAAAATCAATTTTAAGCAATATGGCGACTTCGACTGTCACCCCGGCCCAGCCCTTTTTGTCATCAATGTGAAAGTATTTCTTATTTATAGTAACTTTTTCAAGGTCCTGCAGTCAGAACTGTTGACTTGCGCTAGCATTGTTTGTCCTAATTTTCGACCTAAAATAACATCATTGATACTCTATCATACTGAAAGTATTGATAGAGTATCAATACTTTCAGTATCCCTAGTTTTTCCTCAGGTACTTAAATCTAAAAGTATGTAATTCTTCATTTGCTCTTTTACATAAAAACACTTGATCTCGACTTTCTAGTAATTTCTTTTTTGTAGTGACCACAAGTACACACTTCACATGAAAATGAGAACATAGAATCCATGCCTCAGTATAGGATCTACAACAGGCTATCTTTTATAAGACTTGTGCTTTGAATATGTATTTTATACTGTTACTGGTATTCCAGCTTACCAATTCGACTCACAAACAAGACATTTTATTAATGTTCTGTCGTAACTTTTCAAGAGATTTATTATACCTACTGTTATATGTAACGATTAAGATCCGCACTGACGTGATATGTAACTTAACAAAACACGACATTAGACGTTTTGGTCAAAAATCCACGTCTCGTATCCCTTCTACCCAATACTGGTGATGGACACTTCATCCCTTCATTTGCTTATTTAATGGAAATTATAAATTTTAAATCGACTTTTCTTAGCTGTTCTCTACCACCACATTAAGACATACCTATAACTAATATCTAACAATATGCCGAGCAACAGTTTAATGTCTCTCCCTCGTACCTCTCGGTTTCTTTAAGTACAAATCTACAATGCGCTTTTCAATTATCATTTAATACACATCTCATAAACTAGGGAGTCCCAGTTTTATGCTGCAAAAATTCAGGAATATGTAGAACCAGTAAAATAATGGGACTTTGCTATATAAACTTATTTCCAAATCTGTACCGTTTCCGAGATACAGGAAAAAATACATGATAAAGTTGAAAAAAAAATATTGGACAAGCCATAACTTCTAGAGTATTGGATGTATCAAAATGAGATTTGGTATAGGTAAATGGTAGAGGAAGAGGAAAGTTTTTGCATATTTTTCACGTTTAGATTACTTCCGGTTTCACCGGAAATGGCTTCAATTTTAAATTTTTAAATGGAACACCCTGTATATTTTTACATATTTGAATTTCTGCGACAATTTTGGACTAGAAAATGACATTTTAAAAAGTTTTTTCGCCTACTTGATTTTTTTAGATCCATTTTTAATATTGCATCTATCTAGGTGGCCATGATTGAGCGCAAACTAATCTGAAGGCCTTAGATGATGTCAGAAAAATGTAATCGCAAAGTTTTAGTGATTAGTATGATAGATAGGAATGAGACAAGTTGGCAAAATTAGTTTTTTATATCTAACTATTTTTTTTCAAATGGCAACACTTTTTAGACAAGCACTTTTCAAAACTCCTCCTCCGAAGTTTTGGAAAATATTAGTATGATATAACTCAGTGAATTGGGTACCTCGTCATGTACAGGATACATTGGTAATCTGAACCTTATTTTGTATAGGTGAATGTTGCGGAATGTCTAAGAATAAATTATCTATTCTTAAATAAAGAGTATGAATGACATAGTTAAATAATTATCGACGTTTCTGTTTCACAAATGTAACTGAAAAGTAGACTCTGACTAATACCACCGCTATTCTGCATAATTTAAGATCTAGTTTGCAAAATAAAAAATGAACAACTATTCAGAATTGCCCAATATCAGACAAAAATGAATAAATTGAACTTGACTTTGTTTCATGTTTGGAACTTAATAAATCAATCATTAAAACCATGTATTTTTTCTAAAGTATTTTACGAAACACACAGCATTCAGATATTAGTCCAGCTAACTTTACGAGTTAAATTAAAGGAACATTTGAAGAGATACAGCCTCTGTTTTAGGTCATATTTATTTTAAATAAGCTTATAGGTATACTTACATCTAAAATAATTCCTAATTATTTTCATTAATGACGAATAGAAAAGGAAGCTGGAAAATGTAGTGAATTTAAATTTATATCGAATAGGACAACCACTGAAGAAGCGACCATATATTATACATATTTTGTTTTATTAAAATGTATAATCAAGAGCCTATATCAATAATCAAGTATACCTATACTAATTTTGTAACATTAGAGGAACCGTCTCATTCACAATATTTAAGTATACCTAAATGATCTACCTTTTAATTATCTTTGAAGCATTGTATCTTACTTTCGATATAAAATAAAACCATTTTTCAATTATTTTTTAATCTATATTAGTGGATTACTATAGTAGGTACTATATTAATCATCTAAACAAAAGTCTACTGTTGAGAAAATGTTTACAATACACAATTTTAAGATAAATTCAAATACTAAAATATTTGTACTAATATGTAATTTGCACAACCAGCCGACAGTCACAGTGTAATGTCAGCTAAAGCAGTGTAAATTTTCTGTTAACTCCTTTATTAAGAAAAAGAGTATTTTAATTAAATAACTCAACTTGATTCAGTCAATGTATATTTGAAAAAAGTATTTCGATATTAAATATTATTCTCATGTTAATAATGTATGCTTGATTTAAGATAATGCGTTGAGAAAATAAAGTATGTAAAATCAGTTAATAGCATTACTATTTTGAAGACGGCAAAAATAAATTATTTTTTCTTAATAAATATATAAACCTGAGTATATAATTTTCTTATTTGTACAATACTTTTCTTTCCGTGCTGTTGTCAGAGTATTCATAATTTGTATGCGCAATAAAATTTTGGGGCTTCTATTTAATTTTTTATGTAATGTTTGAGATAAATACTTTTTGATGTTATTTCAATACTTATCTGTTTCCTAAACTATAAACAGTAATCTTATTTAGATTTAGCTGATGAATAAATATATACATCATATCATCATCCATAGCAATAAAAGATTTAGATATCCTATATAAATATACTAAGTAGGTACCTATATCGAAATATCGAGTGCAAAAGTTCAACGGAGCCGATATTAATTAGGGCGCATCCGCCACATATTAAAATCTTCATCAAATTTGAAATTTAATATGTGAGTGTAGCTATATATAAATATGTGTGCATACGTGCATGTTTCTAAATTGAAACAAATACTTACACAATATTTATATATTTATTTGAACTTTAAAATAGTTTTAAACGTGACTGTATGTGCAGGGTACTCATCCGAAACGATTTACAATGTCCTAATCAATCAAACCCCTCAATATTCCTCTAATTGAAATAATAATGCCACGGTAACTATTAGTCACCTATTGTTTGGAATCAGTAATGTCTTAAAATTACCATGCCTCCGTAAATACTGTCATTATACAACGCCTAGTTTCACCCAGAGACCTCACCTTCGTTTTCGGTTTTACATAAAAAGAATCTCTATCGGTAATCATAATTATTACTTAACACATAGTAAATCACTTTTTATGAAAAAAACGGATTAATTATGCATATTTATACAGGAAAAAATGTATATTTATATAATAATGACTATACAAATCCTAAATCTGTTAAGTTGAACTTTTGGGGTGCACTCTTGTACCTAATTTTCATAAGATGAAAATAGAGAACTTTCCCAATATTAAAAAATATAGATATATTATTATATAATATATAATGGTGCAGGTATGTGCAATACAGGGTGTCTGACTAAGAGTTCAAATAAACGCGTGTCCTAAATTGCCGCTTTTAGAGATACAGGGTGTCAAGGTTTATAGTTATTTGTAGTTATTATTTAGGTTTGTATCGTGCATTTTTTCTAGTCTTTGTAGATATTAAATTCTTGCTACAAAAATGAGGACCTCCCAGTTTTTTTTTACTTTTAACATAATAAACATAGGTATGGACATGCTCTGTAATAGTTTTTATTTATTTTTGCTCGTAAACGAAGCAAGGTACGAAAAAAAATGCAACAATAAAAAAAGTTGTATTTGAAATGGTTTCAACCAAAAAAATCCAAAACTTGTAAAAAACCAGTGGCGTCCAATATTTTTTCCCATAAATTTCAAATAGGTTACCCTCCTGCACGCTACTGGAGCCAACATTTTTAATCTTTTCACGTTAGAATAAACCCCTTACTATTTCAAAGCAATGTACCAAGTTTAATTCAAATCGGCGAAAGAGTTTTCAAGATAATAATAAAAAAAAAACGATTTTTTATAAAAACCTTGACACCCTGTATCTCGAAAACGAGGCAATTTAGGACACACGACGTTTATGTGGACTCTTAACCATAAAAGTCAATAAGTTATGTGATAAGGAATCAAATTCACAGTTCCCCATATCTGAAATATGGGATTAAGCTCTATTCTCTAAATTATGTCTATAAAAATCTATCGAAATTGCTCTATACTATATGTTCAATTTATTATTATATCAATTTCATAACTTTGCCATTTTTA
Organism: Pogonocherus hispidulus; assembly: GCA_963924545.1. Lineage (NCBI taxonomy): Eukaryota > Metazoa > Arthropoda > Insecta > Coleoptera > Cerambycidae > Pogonocherus > Pogonocherus hispidulus. The sequence continues at coordinate 39,487,407 of OZ004698.1, read as the reverse complement.
GAAATATTTGTGTAACCAGAGACCTTTTTACCCCAAAATAATAGGTATAGAATAAAATTTGCGACTTGTACTGTATTAGTCAATAGTTTGTAGATTTTCAAAATGTGTAAAATATTTTTCATTGAATATCCGCAACAATAAAAAAATCTATGAAAAAATCTATTTGTGTTTAATCATTCTCGTAAATTAAAACGATACCTATTTGATTAGTAAAATTGTATTACGAACTATAGATAGCAATTTAGCATTTTTTAGGAAATATATTTAAAAACCTTTGCAAATAACTAAGTATCTACATACGTTTTCAAATAAATCTTTTCGAATTCAATATTATGTTTTGGTAAGATTTATAATCATGATCTTCTATTACATGTATTACATGTAATGAATGTAATGGAGTAATATAAACATAATGATGTTGATAATAAAATTTAATTTTAAAATACAAAAGTACAGAATACTTCATCGTTTTAACAATGTACCTATATTTAACCAAATTCGCTGTAATGTCAGTTGCACCAAAGTTTATGGCAAAATTTTTTGTTTAAAAACTTTAAGTCAGTGAAGCATTTGAAAGTGAAGCATTTGAACGGATATTTGACAGCCTATTTCTTTAATTTATTACAGTTGAAGTAGAATTAACTTCCTAGCTTTTCTAACAATGATGAGTAAACATAATTAAACAGACTCTATTTTGCTTCAGCTTACAGTAGAATATACAAATATCTAATATACCAAGTAAATTAATTTTAATTGGATAAATCTTGAATGTTGTTTTAACCCTGTAAATAAAAATGCCCACTGCGGAAAATAATACTTCAGTAATATAAGAGGTATATTCCTTATAATATGTAACTATTTTGACCTTCAAAGAATTTTATATTATATTCTTTATGTTTACTGTAGCGTTAAAGTAATACTATACCTTCTATAATATGTTCACAAATCATATATTCTTAGATAAATTAAGAATAGCATGTCCAAAAATTACGTAATTACGTGTCGCATGTCACATCAGCCGAAAATAACATTTGTAGTACCTATCCTATAGAAGGCAATTATTTCATGAGACTAAACAAATTTCATAGGCTACAATTATGTAATCATTGAAAAAATTATCATAAAAACAAATGACAATGTTAAAAAATTCTGAATCCTTCGTCTTACCTATCAAGAAACGGGTAACACGATAGGTATTTGCGTCATTTAATAATACCCACATCAAAGGACGATATCAGACATAGGTTTAACCCCGTTTCATTTAAATTAAGTCGTCAAAATATTCGATTTATAATACGAAATTAGTTCTGATACATTTTCAGAGACCCGACACATATAAATGGTGGGTGCGGAACAAAAAAGAGACTCGCCTCTGTAGTAGGTACAGTATTATCAATTTATGTTGATAACATTTAAATTTGATATAACTTTTTGATTTTCAAAGGTATTAAAACAAACTAAAAACCAAATTCTGGGGTTGCTCATCAAGTTTGTTTTTTGATAACAAACTAAAGACTGTCAGTTTTAAAAGATATTCACATAACCTGTGTTTTTTTAAATAGAACACCCTATATATTTTTAATTGGTAAGATAGCGGATTTCAACGGTATATGTCACACATTATATTTTGTATTAAATTTTTAATTTAAAACAAAATTTCCGATTTTAATATTTTAATTGGTAAGATAGGTATATTATTATATTGCAGGAATTGCATGATATAGTGTGCCATGTAAGTAATCTTGTATTACTGTGAAATCTGTATTATAGTTAAGAACAAAATTAAAATAAATAATTTCACATATATTGTTCTACGTGGCCACCATTTCATGGCACACTATATCATGCAATATACACGTGTTCACATTTTTGCATATATATCGGAAAATAATAAAACAAAATATAATGTGTGGTATACCGTGGTATACCGTTGAAATCAGAAAAAATTATGCTATCTTATACCAATTAAAAATATATACGGTGTTCTATTTAAAAAAACACAAGTTATGTGTATATCTTTTAAAATTGACAATCTTTTGTTTTTTTTTTACCAAAAAAAAACAAAAGATTGCAATTGCAACTTGCAACCCCACAATTTGGTTTTTGGTACCTTTGAAAATGAAAAAGTTATATCAAATGTTATCAAAATCAATTGATAACACGGTACCACTTTTATTTTATAAGAAATGTCAACTAAATGAGGGAGTGTGTACAAAAAAATGCATTTAAGGCAATATGAAAGGGACTCAACGAATTCTGATTTTACCGGAAATGATCTCAATTTTTTAAAGTTAATGATTCAGCTGATTCAGTGTGATTTTTACCATCCACTAGTACTTTATTTTCTATATTTAACTGTTAAATGTTAAAATTTTAACTTTTATTATTTTGATTATATTAGGTACTCATACTTTTTTTATACCCATTCATATTTTAAATGTTTTCAACTAATTTTATGGGATGTGTTTCCTCCAGAGTCTTATTGTTGGTATCCATCGATTCGTTAAAGAGGCTGGATTTTTTATACCGAGTTAGCTAGTACATTATTTAACTAAGTAAAACAGTGGGGTGGAGAAAACATTTTTTGCTTTTATGACGAACAGTGAAAAACAATAATGGTATGCGAAGTGGCAATCATTTTTAGTTGGTAGGAAGGCGTTGTCATTTATCATATCACTCTAGATGCAAATTTAAAAAATAAAAAAAAATTATATTAACAGTAAAAAATAGAAAGTAATGGTACAAGTAGAAGCAAAAATTCACGCTGAATCCGAGTATACAAAAACATGTAGAATATTTCATTAAACTTTCATTAAGTTGGAATCACTTCCGGTGAAACAGGAAGTGATTTATTCACTTGCGTATGGCCCTTACATATATATTTTTTGGTCCACTAAGCACTTCACACATTTTGTTGCCATATTAAGCAAAACAAAAGTGTTACAGGACCCAGCCTGCTTTATTCATAAATATATTGTTGCGTATTTTTTAAAATTACATCTTCTTTAGAATTAAGGAAATTATTCAGTAACAATTAAGTACCTACATAAACTGTATACCCATAAAAGTTATTAATAATGATGATCGGTGAAAAAACCAACTAAAATAACAGCTGCAAATAGACAAAACGTAAAATGTGTAATAATTTTTAATTCTAAATATTAAATTAATCGTAAAGAGTATTTATATATTTTATGGCTTAAATACATTTGTATTATAAAATAGAAGCCATATATCTGCGTTAAGTAAGCATTAAACTGCAGGATTATGCGTTAAAAATATGCACAATAATGAATATTATCCACATAGCAGTTTAAATCGTAATAGATACGTTACGAAGATAATCAACATCTGCACACAAACTATAGAATTTTATAATTTAGCAGTAATTAAAAGCAACTGATAAATTGGTCATCTAAATTTTGGATTACCATGAAAATATCTCTTTTATCTTTTTTGTCATTGAATCGTACCATGTAATATACCGTTAATCCACCATGCCTTGGCAATTCGTTACGGAAGGTCCATATTTTTTATATTTATTGATGTGTTTTACGACTAATTAAAATTAAATTTTACCAGGTCACTAAACAACCGTAAAATCCTTGGACATTGATATCAATAAAACGAAATTGCTAGAGACGCGTTGTGCGAAAGCATTTATAAAACTAATTATATAGCAATAGCAAAAAGTTATTAACTTTAAAGTGTTATCGGAACCGTGAAAAATATTTCAAATAATCTGTAGTTAATTTTACACAAATACTTTACTACCTAAATGCATTTCGTGTCTTATAAACCATAAAAAACGTTCATTTTTAACATCCACATAAACTTTACCCCGTTAATACTGTCGCACTATCAGGAACAGCAAAACCCGCAACATACTCCACTGTCACCCCAGAAACCCTTTACACTACTTATATTATTTCGCACCTCATATTCTGGCACTTTTTACGCACCATGAAAACTACACTACTTAACACATTTTTATTCACAATTCTATACGCTACTACTTCTAGTATCCTACTGCAGCTCAGAGCATGCCATTGAGAATTGCACACACAGTGAGGCAGAATAGGACACGAGGTAGGATTCTAGACTATACGCTATGTTTACTTACTATCACCGCGGGAAACACTAGTACGGTTGAAAGTAATGTTTCACTTTTATGAATTGATATTAATCACAATCGTTTCTTAACCTCCGCAGGAAAGGTATTAGTTTTACCCTCTTTGAGTTTGATTTGAATTTTGTAAGGTATTTGAAAGTCATTTCGATTGTCGTGGTAACAAGGCAAGTCGAGACAATTAGATTTGATTAAGTTGTTTCACAATGCACCGATAAATTAATTAAGCTTTTATGTTGGCCAGTTGATATTTGGACCACATTATTTGTATTAATGTATTTATTTATACCTTACTCACTGAACTCACAAGGAGAAATGCTATCGAGTGACGTAAAAATATTAATGGGACCGTATTAGAAAAAATCAAGTTGATCATGGTTCTGAAGAGACGAAACGTTACTTAAAAAACTGTTTACGCCATTCGATAGAGCGTAAAAAGTTGTTATGGGAAAGTGTCCTTTTTTCAGTAGCTCTTCAAACAGGCCTGAAATTTTTCAAAATCAAATTTTCAACATTCCGAATATCCCAGTTGGGGCACATAGTCAGTGAAGTAGTTGTTTTCGGCATCTCCTTCAAATAAATAAGTAAGATTGTCTTCCTCAAAGAGAATAGAGGTCACTGCTATTATGTCTATCTGTCAATTAGACAATAATTGTCAGATTATTGTCAGCAAATACCAAAAAAAGGCACTACGGTGTTTCTCACCACCACTAAAATTCCAGGCGTCCTTTAGGCAATCATGTCGCAACATCCTTCATCGATTCCACTACCTTTGTGCACTCTGACGAGCACATAATAGGTGCGAAACCGGTCAGTGCCTAGTGGTTGGAGTTAATGGGTCAATCTCTAATAATAAGGTAAGGGAAGAATACCCAAAATAGTGGTATAGAAATTGTGTATTTGAACAAAGACTTTGTAGAGCTAAACTGTTAATCCCTGCCTAAAGCATTTTATATCCTGTTGTGTATTATTATTAGCAATAAATCCATCAACCTGTATATCAATATACGTGGAAAAGAAACTACAATGAATCATACAGCTGTACCACAAATAAATTACACATTATTTATATAGAGGGTGTTTTATTAAAGAAAATAGAAATTTTATTATATCACCATTACTTGGAAAATCATGTACTTACATATAATGCAAAATATTTTCAAAATATAGGTCAAACTGACACATACTTCTTCAAATTGGCTTTTGAAGATAGAATTTTATGGCTTTTAGCAACCTTGGCATTCAGCTGACGTACCTGATAGTCATCCACATGAGATGAGTTGAATAGTATCACTCAGTTTACCAAATATTTTTTTTACGAATATTTCATGATTGAATATGTTTAATGTTCCAACAATCTTTTTCGGAATATTTTGGAAGAAAATATAGATATGTTGAAATACATTTTGGGACATGCAGTTAAACTCAACAAATGTCTCATCTTCTTTAAAATAGAATCATTAATGCATTCTAGTAAATTTCAACATAAAATATTTATACATAGTTTGTTTCTTTTGGGATTACACCACCTGTAAAATAACAAAAAGCGTAGTAACAAGGCAAACTTCTAAAGTTTGCCCCAAATAACCACTGTATAACGTGTGATAACGTGTTTTCTGCTTTTTGTTATTTTACAGGTGGTGTAATCCCAAAAGAAACAAACTATGAATCGTCAAAATACACCACAAATAAGTTACAGACATTATAAAATATTTATTTTCTTAACTACAGTAGTACTTGATACAAACAAGTCTCCAAAATTTTAAGTAAGAATCTGCCATATTCTTGTGAAGCAAAAATAATTAAAAAAGCATGCATATAGATACATTAAACACATGTGTTGCAACAAGGTACCGTGCTAGAACCACACAATATATTACATCACACTGCTATTGTTCCACCTGTTTTCAGTTCCCGTCCTAGTTGCACTGAACCAAACCCTCCCACAGGTACTGTGCAACATACGTCAGGTGTAATCGAGTGAAAAAAACGTACCCAATTGTTCGACATGTCTCATGCCTTGTGATGTAATTAGTTGCCTTTGTTTTGTGGACTAGTATTGTCGTCTGAAATAATCTGAGGAGCGTGTGCATATTTAATTGCACGTCTTCAGTTTACTAGTAATTTATAAGCAAATGGCATGTCATTCTTAAAGCATTTCATGCTAACAAAAAATTACTAAGGAGTGAAAATCCACAAAGAAAAGAAAAATGTATATTTAAGTACAGTAAGAAGAACCGTATTAATGTATACAGCAGAAGCATGACCATGAAAAAAAATAGGAAGAACAATTGAATATAATAAAAAAAAATAATGAGAACAATACACTAACAAAAAATGTATACAGAGTTAAAATGGATCATAAAATTTGATAAGAGCTAAAAGAAGGTGATATATTAAGAAAAATAAAGTAACAGATGATTAGGAGATAAATGGCGAGCAGGAGGCGAAAATAAAATTTATTCAGTGTTACAGTGAGTTTCAGGAGGAAAGAGGGGACGTGGCAAATATAATAAAAAGTATAATATAATAGAGGGGGGTGCAGCCATAAAGGCTCAGAAGAAAATACGGTGTATGAATAAGAAAACATAAACATAAAACACACTACAGAAATGGACAACCTCTCTTCTGAAAACCTGAGGCTTGTGTTGAGGTAAGGTACACATATGAAAAAAAGTCAGACACTCAACCATTCCCTGGGAGAGGTGCCATTCCTCCCCTGGCGAGATTTGAACTCGCGCCCCAATATACTATTCTGTTAGTGATAAGTAGTGGAAATTTGAAAAATTGTATTCATTTTAATCGTTGGGTGAATATTTTTCAAAATAATATACCGGCTGATTCAAATTCAGGTCTATGCATCGCTGGATCTCGGAAAAGGTAAGTCGGTTAAATGGGAGCTAAGTTATCCAATCAGGAGGACCAACATAATGTCTGAAAAATGGCAAGGCTAACTTGATTGGTTTTTGAAATATGTACAAAATTGAAATTTTGGAAATATATCCATTTCGATATATCAATATTTTTTATTGTCTCACGTTTTTCGAGATTTTCTTTCGTTCAATGTGTTGTATTGACCCTAAACGTCCAAAAAATGATCAAAAAACACTCTTTTTCATATTATATTTTTATAGACAATTAAAAATTAATTTTAAATTAAACAAAATTTAATTTAAATAATTAACAATAAAAACATAACAAAAAACATTTAAAAGATGTTCAAACTAATACTCACTTGTAACATTTGTTAATTATTTTATGAATATTATTAATAGAGCGCTCAAGGTCCCTCTGCCTAATCAGAGTTAAAGCATTGAGAAAGAGGTTTAGCGTTTAGGGTTTAGAGTTTTTGCTTAGGTTTTAGAGAAATATTCAAGAAGAATACTAAAAGTCCTGTACCTAAAATGGCCACCAAAATCTCCTGATGTTACAACCTCCACTCCATGTCGCCTAACCAAAGTTTCTCTATCTATATTTTTTTATGACACCCCATAAGAAATAATCGCGTACTGAAAGATCAGGAGATGTTGGTGACCACCTTATGGGGCCTTTATTTCCGATCCATCGCCTCGGAATTTCCGCGGAATTTAAGTATTCAGACATCTCCCTTGAATTATGAGGAGATGCTCCGTTATGTTGGAGCCATATTGTATTACGCTCCGTTAAGGGTATATCGTCCAAGAATTCTTCCAAATTATTTCTCAAAAACCTAAACAATGCTTTTTCTCAATACTTTAGTTCCAGTTAGATAAAGGGACCTTGAACGCTTTATTAATAATGTTAATAAAATAATTAACAAATGTATCGAACAAAGTGGCATCAGTTTGAACATCTATTAAAAGTTTTTTGTTGTTTTTATTGTTTGTTATTCACTTAAATTAAATTTTGTTGAATTTAAAATGCGTTTTTAATTGACTATAAAAATGTAGCATGAAAATGATACTATAATCTTTTGGACTTTTTTGGGCAATGTGATACATTTAACGAAAAAAAAACCCGAAAACGGGGGACTGAATAAAAAAAATTATAGATCGAAATGGATATATTGAAGGTGGATTTTTCAGGACAAAACGCATGAATTAGCTTTGGGCGATGGCAGCGTAACGCCAGGACACAGAGATTTCAAAAAATGTAATAAAACTTCTAGGGCCGTATTTAAAAAATTTGAATTAATGATGGCCCTGGAAAGACAAAACGTTTTATGAATAATATAATTACTCCATTCGATAGAGCACAAAAAGTTGCTGTGAAGAGGTGTTGTTCTTTTTTCAATCTATTCAAATAAAGTTGGAACAAAATAAAAACGAAATTTCCAAAATTTCAAATGTTTGCCCCCATTTAACCGAATTCGTACCTCCTACCATTTCCGAGATCCCCATGCATAGACCCGAATTTGAATCAGACTTTATAATATATTGTAGATATATATTATATATATAAATAGTAATAATCTAATTAGATATCAAGAAAGCATTAAAACGAAACTACACATCTGAGTTTGTGCTGAAAGATATTGGCTGTGTCGTATAAGTTGAGAAAGAGTTTACGTTGTAGACTAAAAAAATGCGACCAACTAAAACACATTGCTGACATCTCCCTTCTGGCGATAACAGTGCATAAAATGAACGTGAATTATGAAAAAAATATAAGCCACTATATCCATCCACTACTAATAAAATAAATATGCTATCGTCCGGACAGTATTAGCAAGAACTGTTTAACATAACATCATTCAAGGATCGCAAATATCGGCATGCGATGAAGGAACAGCTTTTGCCTAGCTATATGCCTACTTTTAGTACTTTTATTTTAAATCGGCCAATACGTCGGAACAAGAGTCGCGCCTAGCGTTTCTAACTAGCACTCGGTTCCATTTGGCCGTGCCCGTTCCGCTAGGTTCTCGCAACCAACATTGACATTCAGCAAAATTATATAGGTGTATAAATGGTCACGATTTGTATCGTCACCTCCCTAAAAACTGAGATACAACTTTCGCAATAATACACTTGTACTGCGGGTATCGTTCGATGCACTTTTCAGAAAGAGTAGATCTCTAATAGAAGAAGTTATGAAGTAGATAGAGAGGGAGTAAGAGTGAGAGTAAAAATGAAACGCTAATATGTCCTGATTATTTTAGCATTAGTTTATTACATAATCTGTAATGCAAAAATAAATCACTGTGGTAAAAAGAACAGTCAAGTTTTGGTATTTTAAAAGTTAGTTTTATATGGGTTTATTTTCTACTATATTTCATATGTTCAGAAGTATGGCAACCTGCCCAATATAAGAAAGAAAAATATTAACACATGTTGGTCTGATATACTTATTTTCATTTTAAATCATTTATTTCGATTTAGAAAGAAAAGTGGTGGCTATTCCAAAAATCTATACGCTATTTCAAGCACCAAGTTGAGTAACTGTTATTTGTTTACATTTATGTTTTGTGGAATTCCGCGGTTTTCTCAGTAATACAGGACAAAAAAAGTCTATGTATAATATTATGTTATATTTATAATGACCAACATTGTCCTTGTGATCTACTTGTTTATATTTTATTAACTTTCTGTGCACCGAGTATAGAAGTATAAGTAAAAAATCTAATTAATCGATAAATATAGTTGTGAAATGGTGGCCGAATAGATGTGATTCATTCAGGCCCTTTTTTACCTATTGACATACATTACTCTCCATCTTAACACAAATATATATTCACAAGTAATATTGGTGATTCTATTTCTGTTTTATCATAATTTAGACGGCCATTTGATAACTGATATGACCATCTGATAACGGTAATATCTACCATAATTTTAAGATAGGCAGAAAGTTAGTTATAGATAGTTATATAGTTAGTCTGTCTAGAGTGCAATACAGGGCAACCACAGAAATACTTTTGCTGTTCGTGTTTTTTGACTCCTCTACGCTTTTTACAGTCTGTGGTATTCTGTAATGTATTAGACTGTGTCCTATATCAGTTGTCAGTGCCACCAATGTCACTGTCTCTCGTCACTTCACTATTTTCTATAGTCTTGGTCTTATGGGTCACTGACTGTCTATATTCGTGTTTTGTCTCTGAATATTAAAATTCGCTCATCGTCCTACTTACAAGTTCTATATATACTTGCATGTAGTCCAATATTTACGGATATATTTTATAATATATAGATAATAAAAGAGAATCACACATATTTTTGTAAAATGCAAATAAAGTGTTTAACAAATTGACAAAAATCGAGGAACTATTCCTTTTGCAGCATTTTCGTTAAAATCTACCATCATTTCATGGAAACCCTAATAATTTCAACACGTTTCTCTGATAATCCATCTGTTATGTTCTAACAACACTACACCTAGCTAGCCATTACTTTCTTGCTAATATTTGTTTAATATTTGTCTCATCTCTTTACTCAGAAAAATCTGTAACAAAAAAATCACTCAATATCTTCTAGTCCCGATGTTTATTTACAATCGCGAGTGCCTTTATCGGTAATTTGAATCGCTTGTATAACTATTCAAGATGATGGCAATTTGCACATTAAACAATAAATCATAACAATCAGTAGACGATAAGGAGCGTCCGAGTATAATTCACCCACTAACTGCAACTGGAATCGGTTTAAATTGAATCGACCGTTTCAAACCGTTTAACAAATTATCATTTTAAGGATATTGAACTCGACTGAAGCACGTGTTATTGAAACTCCAAAACGAAATATATTTTTTTGTTAATGGCTGTTTATCGTTCAGAATAAAGCAGTGCAAATCGACCGACAGCATTATGATTATAACTAAAATTAAATCCAAAAAATATACTGTTATTTTATCATTCAAAATATATAATTTTACAAATTTCTATAACCAATATATATAATTTGAATCCATACATACATTATATATTGTAGGAAGTAATTTGAAAGAAGTCTTTCATCTCTTAGTTTGAAAAAAATTACCAGTTACGTATTGATTAAATTGTTTAAAATAGAGATTCCTTATCTCTTCCTTAATTTAAATTCATATTCACGTGTAGTTAAAGGATTGGTATATTTTTTCTTTGTCGATCCAACTTCTTTTCTATGTTAATATAGTCTTAAAATGCTTTTAACGAAGAGGATGTCCAGTTACAATAATTTGAAACTGAAAAATTAGAATAAAATTTAGTGATAATAAAAATAAAACAAAATAAGATAAAACCAAGGAAGCACCAGAAAAAAATTATAACTCTTAATCCTGTTCTGTACTGAAGACCGCCATTTCTAGAACAACCATAGTTTTTAGTAGTGGTGAGAAACACACCGTAGTGCCCTCTTTGGGTATCTGCTACTATCCGTCTGACAATTATTGTCAAATTGACAGACAAATAGAAACACCTAATTTCCCGTGGAGTAGTTGTTTTCGGCATCTCCTTCCAATAACGATATTTATATTTGCCATTTTTTTAAATTAAAAACTGTATTGGGAGTACTGTTACAGAGTGATTATGAATTTCTACACCTTTCATCTAACATATTGCTCTTACGGTCCACTATCTTGGTTATTACGTCTCTTACTATTTGAGATAGGCCCCTTATGGTAATGTCATCGAGAAAGAACACTTTATCCAAACTTATTCTTCTAAATTTGGTTGACCCTATTTTTCCAGTTTTCCATTTTCCATCCCAGTTTAAATATAAATTCACGTCGATCATGGCAGTCGGTTTAAAACATTTTTTCAAGTATTTACAAAAAAATGTTCAAAAGTCATCTCTTCGGATAATCGCGTACATCTTTGATTATTATTTTATTAATATTAAGTCTTTTCCAGCCGTTATTATTAAATATTTCTCTTATCTAAGTTTAAAATGTTAACAATCTTTTCTTCTGAAAGGATCATGTCACCTCCAGCGATTTCACAAATTACAGATAATACATGGCAATTACATCGTTCAGAGCTAACTTATCTACGACAGAATTACAACTATTTATATTACCTGTTAGTTTGTGATGGATGTTTGTGGACTTGTTATTTACAATTGCTTTGCTTTTATCTTTTCCTCTATGTATTCTTACATTTATTTTGTGTGTTGTTAATGTTTTTAGTTTTAATTTTACATACCATGTGTATTATTATCATACCATGTATACTATTGCCATACGCTAAATAAATAAAAACAACTATTTATATATAAAGTAGCGCAGATTGTTAAGTAAGTCAATAAAGCACTTCACGAAGCCCTGTCTGAAGATATTTATGTGTTTGATGTGTTATCCGCGTTTATCAGAGTATTGTTCTCACGGTACGTTACTTTCAACTAGAATTCTATTGAAACAGAAAGTAAACTATTTAGTACGGTAGAGTCATGAAGATTTTGGCTCTCTTGACCTCATTAACTGTTCAACTATTCGTTGAAAGATGATCCATTATATTATTTTTTGATAAAATACGTGTTTTTATTTTTTCTTTCAGAAATTATTATTTTTTTTTATGGAATGCGCAATTAAAATTACAGTATTAAAAATTAAGATCAAACTATCAGGAAATGACTCGATCATATAATTAATCACACCGAGTGACATCGAAACCCCAGATTTATCAACAGTTTTCGAGATAGAAATTTGAAATTTGAAGAAGTTGTTGAAGCAACAAGTTACTATTTTTCTGTTGACCCACGTCAGAATAGTAACTGCCGATTTATTTGAAGGAAATGCTGAAAACAACTACTCCGCGGGAAATATGCCCCGACTGGCATATTGGTCATAGAGGTCACTGCTGTAATGGCACCTGCGGAAAAGCAGGTCGTTATCTGTCTGTCAATTTGACAATAATTGTCAGACATATAGTAGCACAAACCCAAAGAGGGCACTACGGTGTGTTTCTCACCACTACTAACAGTCACTGTGGATTTAACAAAAACTGCCTTTCTTGTTTTAAATCGGTTGGAGGATAAAACATTACTATTTTGTTAACGGTTTCTAAAAACTTAATGTGGTCAAGGCCACACTTTAAACTTTTTTGGCACTGTGGCATCTACCTCATATATTAAAATATATTACCGGAGGTGGAGATCGAACCCAGACCATAATAATAGACAGATGACGGTAAACATGTAAACAACATTTTATGCTTTATCACAAGGTCTTTAAAAAGTTTTTATTATTTCTGTCCACTCGATATACTAACGTTATTTACTGTTTGTATATAATTAAAGGACTCGCAAGTAGTATTTTTCTAATATGAACTAGGGGCCCATTGAAACAATCTGACACGATATTTTTGATATTCCTTTATAGAGACTTGAAGTATTAAAAATTGCTGACTATTAGGTCTCTTTCGTTTTGGTAGAATCTGCCTGTTACTTGGTGCTCCAGAACCATTTAAGACTTTCGTATCTACTAAACCTACAACATCTGATTAGAGAACTTACTACTTTATGTCAATAACCTTTCTGATCTATCTGTACTACAGGCGATTCTTGCTAAGCTATACGCTACCTACTGCCGGGACGCACAACTAACGCATGGGCCTTTGGTTCAGTTTTGCGTATGTATGTCTATTGTGAATTTTGAAATATCCGTTGTTATATTAGTTAATTGCTTTGATTAAATATGAATCATTATTGTTGTGAGCGTCATTGTTCCTCTTGGACAAAGAGAAACCCCGAGATCTGTTTCATACTTTTCCAAAAGCGGGAAAATCTGGAGCTATCATGGAAACTATAAGCTGGGCATTAAAGAGTTACAGGAGACAAGTATGAATAAAGAAGCTAAGAACGCAGAGTAGAGTGTGTGCTCTTTACCTTTCTCTAAGAATGACTATTTTCATAAAGGTACGTATGCCGTATGTCCAATAAAAAATTTGACATATTTTGAGGTTAAGTTTCATTTTCAGATTGAACGCTCGAAAAATATTGAAATCTATTTTAATTTTATATCACTACTTACCCCTTTCAAAATAGTTTTACAAGGTTTTTACCTGGTTTAAAATTCTCGACAACAAATCTTTGATGAATACAATTTCAAACGTCAGTGTCAATGACCCATAGGTTAGTATAGGTTACTGCCATTTTGGCGCTACGATCTTAAAATGAATTGCGTATAATATGACATTCGTCAATTAAGGCGATCTTTTTTGTTACTACCATCTCTCTGTTTCGACCTATCTCTGTTGTGGGAAGCTCTCCCACCTCTCCATAACCTTGTGTCCAGTCTGAAGTTGAAATCAACTAGGCACTAGGCCGAAGAAAAAATTATTCCCAATCTGCGGAATTATTTTATCTAATACAGTACACGAACAACTGTGCTAACACGGACAGAACCTACACTTGTAGTTCACATTCCGCTAAACCGCGCCCGCGTTCCAGATCGCTTTTTTAGCAGAATGTAAGGATTCTGTGGTGATTTATAGTTCCCACACATGCAAATAACGCAACAATGGTCTCGATAAATGTTAACCTGCCTTTAAACGCCATATAAAAGTGAATTTACGGAATGTGGAACAAGTTTATGAGGATCAAGCCTCATTGTGGTGCCATCTTAGATCTGCAATACGGGCGTAGTCACGAGAATGTATACAGTGTGGTTTAAACTCATGTATATTTTCCAGATGTAGGTTCCCTAGAATCAGTTGAAAAGAGAGAGAGAATAAATCAGATATACGTGTCCCAAAAAAGTAGGTACCTGTAAAATATTCAAATCATTTTGCCATAATAGCCCTGTACTTTGAAAAAGGGAGAGATGTAAGGAAGAATTCGGTTTGCGCCTCGCATTCTTATTTATGCCAGCCATGCCATGCCTATTCTTATTTTTAGGATAAAGGAGATATAGGTAATTGATATCAGATATTTACTCTACCTCTAATTGACTCTCGAAAAACCGCTGAAAATATGTATATTATATTATAATTACAAACATGCAACGAAGATTTTTGAACTAGAGGAAAAATAAATATTATTACATCAAATTTTTAAGAGTTACCTACATCATTACATCTTCATTATCATCAGCCAATTCCTCGTCACCATCTTGTATCTTCATTGTCAGACAGATTAAAAATAAGATTACAAAATTCCTGATATTTCCGAAGAGTTTGGTGAGGTAGCCAATAAAAATTAAAATTAAACAAGTCAAAAACTTATTGCTGGGGGCGCGCCATGTCGCGCATCCCCCACCCCGATGGGAACGACGTGATAACTAAAAAATGTAAGGTATATAAAACAGTACAACCTTTATAACTGTATTATTTTAAAATTTTTTTTCAGATTGTTATTTACAGTTATTTACTACCTGTCAGTTTTTTTCTTTTTTTTAAAGAACGCAATATTTACGGAGATAGCACTCCCTTCGGTTTTGCTTAAAAATAGAAAAACGAAGGGCTTTTGAAACAAATGACCTTCACGAGTTAAAGTGACAGGTATCAATTTTGTTGGCAGAAAACCGTGATTTTTTCTACATTTTCATTAATAACTAAAAATGTGATAACGAAGCAAGATCCCTAAACTTGTTTAGGGATCTTGATAACGAAGCTAACTGAAATTTTAGCACACAATAGAGTAATATTGAGGCTACGAGTATATATGGTCTAAATTTAAATTTTTTCGCCCCTACGTCTATTTTATTTATTTCGATAGTAGTTTCAGAAATATCGTTAAAATTACTCATTATTTACCACCAAGTCTCAAGCAAAGACCGCAACCAGTAATACAGGTCGGTTCCTGTTTTTATTTTTGTACCATGTTTCTAGGTTTCTAGTAACATATTACTTATCTAAATAAGAATCAGCAATATGTACCTATTCATCCTAATTTTATTGTCAATTATATTATAGAACGAGTTGGGTCACTATAATAATCAATTTCATAATACGTATTACTAAACTAGTTCACTCTGTGTTTCAAAGGCAGTTCTAGCAGCAATTAAACGAATGTAATATTACTAATATAAAAAAATATATCCGGTCAATAAATAGCAACCAAGCTAATTTTAGATGCAACTGAAACCTTGAAACCCTAAGGTTGTATGCTAATTCGCGATTGTGGGTATGAATTAAATAATTATTAGAGTAATTTATCAATAACTGTTTATTTATTTTGGAACTTGCATACAAATAAGTGCGACTTATTAACAGTCTGATAAGACTAATTCACTGTTCTAGAATTAACGCTGCCTTCTACCTTGATCTGTGGTTATGGTTTTGCTTATGGAAAAAAGTATTTCTGGATTTTTGTAACTTATATTTCTTTCGTTTCTAGATACGGCATTAAAAATAAAGTGGATTGCCCAATAAATTAATATTGTTTAGGTACATATCCAAATGAAAATTTAATGATGTTTCAGTTTCGAAATAAAATAAATGTTTGATAATAGATACTATGCTTAAATCCGATAAATACAATGTATATATATACCTTTATTGTACTTGTGCGCATATTATTTTATTATTTCAAATAAAAATCGCCTTTTCAAAATAATGTACAACATATATTTATTGCTAATAATTAATAACTCTGATCAAGAGATAAATAATCACGATTTCTCATTTTCTGCTTTGTGTATTAATTGCAACATCTTTAGCAGTACCTATGCTTTTAGGAAAGTTGTTTACTACGGTCATTTCATTAGTAGATGATATATGCGAGATGGTTATAATATTATAAATAAAGGTTAGTTCTAGGAGTGGCAACCTTTCAACCTGCCAACGCCAGGCACGACTCTGTTTGTTGTACTCAATGTCATTGCCATGTTTATATTGCATGAAGAGTATCGAAATACACGCTGTACTAATCGAATGGAAAATACAGATTTATTCTACTTCCAATAGTACACATTTCTAGAACTGCTTAACACATATACCCGACTTATAGGTACCTATTTTCATTTGTCTATTTGTTTATATGATTGTATATGAATATACTACACTACTACTGAACTTATATCTATGTATATCACAGACTAGAAGAAGATATACCCACTTTGCAGTTAATTGGTGATCACTAAACCACAATAAAAGATATATATTTGTCCCTCCAATATTTGTCCTAATCCCTTGTTTTATCAAATTCGTTGGAGTAATCGTCCCTCTACAATAACGTTCAAACCAAAACAGTGGATCAAAATGCGCCTTTTATATACTTTAGTATTTTCTTCATAGCACAATAGCTAGAACATCATTTAATCTGGTTTGGTTGCGATTTTTCAATAATGGTTTCCATAATAACTAAACTGATTAATGTATTCCAATTTCATGTGTAGGTACTGATAGTAATGCGGAAATTAGGTGCCTATTAGTAGTGTTGTGCATTATCTAGATTATTTTATCTAGATGAAGAACAATCTAGATAAAATATCATCATCTTCTACCGGGAAATCAAAAATTATCTTGGTCACGGGTGGTTGTGGAATGTAAAACGTGTGTCTTACTTTAAATTTTTGAATATGTTTTGTTGTGTCAGAATCTGTCAAGTCATTGTGCTGAAATTTTCCAATCCAGTTTTTGAATCATGCCTCTTACCACACAGCACAAAATTTTCATGGTTGAAGCCTATTTTCGAACGGGTGCGCTAGTTAATGGAAATTGGCAATACAGTCAACGTTTGTGTTTGGACAATTTTCGGGAGCACTTCCCAAACGTGGCAATATTACCGGACAATTTTTATGCGTGCCTTACAAATTGTGTTGAAGTGTTTCGCGGAACTGGTTGTGTGACTCATAAAAAAGGTGCTGGTAGACCAAGAGTTCGTACAGAAGAAGTTGTCAATGACGTTCGTCAACGTATGGAAGAGGAGCAAAACCTTTGAAACGTCTTTCTCAGGAAATTGGACTTTCTTATGGAACATGTCATAAGATTTTAAAGAAAGACTTGAACATGCATCCATATAAGATGCAAGCACATCAAGCTCTTCTGCCCGCAGACCACCCCAGACGCCTTGCTTGCTGCCATTGGTTTGTCAATAATTTAATGAATGACGATCTTCTGGACTTAACTTTTTTTTCTGACGAAGCGTGGTTCCACCTTTCGGGATACATCAATTCTCAAAATATGTGAATGTGGAGCAATGATAACCTTCATGTTTTTACTGAATCGCCACTACATGTTAAAAAAATTGGGCCAATTTTTTTCGATTTCACCGTCAACGCAGAAAGGTACAGACACAACTTCTTGGCTGAATTTGTGCAACAGTTAAACGATGATGAACTTCGGTACGGTTATTTCCAGCATAACGGTGCAACAGCACATACTACACGAGAAAATATTGCTTTCCTCCGCGAGTTTCTTTATGACCGGCTGATAAGTTTGCATACAGAAGTTGAGTTTCCTCCGAGATTACCTTGTTTGACAATTATGGACTATTTTATATTTCCTTACTTAAAAAATAAGATTTTCGCAACTCCGGTAAATAATTTGCAAGAACTGCAACAAAGAATTGTTCAGCAATGTGCAACCATAACGCCAGAAATGCTGCAAAACGCTTTTCACAGAATGAGGAGGCGCCTCAACTTGTGCATCGAACAAAACGGAGAACATTTCCAACAATTACTGTAATTTAGTTTTTCTTGTTACTAAAACCGTTATTTCATAATTTGTAGTTCATTATTGTTTTACAACTGAAATAAATAGGTATGAAATTTGTAGGTTATTGATGATGTCAGTGTGACAGTGACATAATTATTTCAAATTTAAAGAAAGACACACGTTTTACATTCCACAACCACCCTTGACCAAGATAATTTTTGATATCTCGGTATCTTATCTAGATGGCATTTTAATAAATTATCTTTCATCTTATCTTAGATTAAATATCCATTTATCTTTTATCTAAACCACGAATTTAGATAATAGATGATTGTACTGCCATAACTGATAAACCTTCTGCAGACATATCACAAATATCGAAATATCAAATATCATATCACAATCACACTACAAAAAATCGAACGGCGAACGCAGAGAACGACAACTCCACTCTTTTGTCTTCTCTCTTACTACTAGATTTATTCTTAAATAACATTTTTCTGATAAAAAGGTTTTATTTTTTAAAATATTTAATTGATGCTGCCTGTTGCCCGTATTAATATTAATTATACAATACATCTATGATCTGTGGTTTTACAGCAAAATTCAATATCTAGAAAAAGTAAAATTTAAAAATTATAGTATAAAAAAAGTATAGGTCACTTTAGCGACATTAAAGTGCATTGTTAGAATTATTAGTTAACGGCAGTTGGGGGCCGTATAATTTTAATGTAGTATAGAACAATATGCCAAGTTAAAATTGACAAAAAAAAACAAATTTTGGCCGAAGAGGTCAGATAACATTTGTTACCATAAAATTATCGAAATATTGTTTTAAATAATACAGACCAGTACTTGGAACAAGTTACAGATTAATTTATTTGTTTTATCTGGAATTTATCTAGATAATATTAGATTATCTGTCATCTTAATCTAGATAATATTAGATTATCTGTCATCTTAATCTAGATAATTTAATATAAGTAATTATCTTTTATCTGTATCAAGATACTATTTTCACGTTTCATATGTTATCTTATCTAGGTGAAATTATTATTATCTTTGCACAACACTGCCTATTAGCCACCTTTAAAAATTTTAGGTGCCTATTATAAACAATACAGTTAATAATTGAAAGTAGTCTTACCAACATACAACCTTGTATGCCTGGTTGCCTGTATTTAAACATGGCAATAATAGTGTTTATATCAACTGGATGTTTATTTGTTAAGTAATAAACGTTTGGTTTTAAAACTTGTGTTTAAACTAAAACTAATTGAAATAAATTGTTTAGCACTGATTTACCACAAATTATAATATTTCAGATCGTTGTGCCCAAGTAAATTATTAACAAGATTGTTAGTCAAGTATTCTCTACAACACAAAATTGATACCTATGTGGTGTAATTTGTTTATACAAGTAAATTCCCCTGAAATGTATAAACTTTTAGTTACATTTGAGTGACCATGTTGTATACCTACCTGCCTACTTGACTTTCTTTAATAAAGTGATTAGTTTCAATAGGAGAAAGTTTATAGAAGGAGTTAGAAAAACAAATATTAGAACTTTTTCAAACTCCTTACAGATAAAACCTAATATGCTTTGATTGTGATAAAATTTCCCTCAGTATATATGATCAAATAAGTCTCCTGTCAACATTTTCTACCTTACAATACTGACATATTAAAAGTAGGTAAACCAAATTTTTGATGATATAGGTAAACTAATATATAAGTTAAATAAGATCTGATTATAACTAAATTAAAATCGTGTTAAATTAAAACTTTAGTAGAAGCGGTCCTCAGTATACACTTCAAGTCCCCCCAAATCCCAAATATCTATATTGGCATTTTTCTTAATTATTTATTACACTAAAACTACAAAAGCTAAAGTCTATTTGCCCAGAGATCATCATCCAGGTAGAACTGAGACATATATACTATGAAATTAAAGGCACAACTAAAATTGGTAAAAGCTAATTTTGAATTATTATGAAAATTAAAGGGAAGGTTATCAAAGTTTTCAGAGTTGAACAAATCTTCAAAGTAGCCTGAGTTAACGTTATATTTTTTAGCTGGCCTGGTCATAATTTATGGTAATTACCACGATCGCGATGTGTAAAGTATTTAATTTAATTTGAAAATAAAAACAATTACTATTTTTTCAAATTTAAATGAAATATATGGAACTTATGCTCAGCACATTATTTTTGTATTTTTCTATGGCTCAACATCAATGACAAACTCTAATTTATGAGTAATGAGTATGAAGCTTAACCTAGAATTAAGTAGGTTTAAAAAAGGGCAAAGGAAGTTATATGTTTTATATTTAAATACTGCTACCAAACTGCAAGTCTTCCAATGTATTTGGAGAAACGTAATATTTTAAAATAAACTAACTTGGTGTCACATCCCCTCTGACCAAGATTAATATATTACCAGGTAATATAAAATTAAGAAAATATATAAAAGTATTCGAATTAACAGCTCTCAGTGCCTAAGTGTCGGTCATCCAAGGTGCATATCCATACAGCAGGTTTATTACACTAATATTTAAGACGTCTTAAGTATGGGCTTTTGGACATAACTATGTCTTACAGTTAACTTCACGCCGATTTTCTAGTCACATCCGATATTTTGGAATTATACTAATGACTTTGTCTACAAATTGGTCTAAAATGCGAGACATTTCTTTAGCTCCAACTTTAAGCCACCTCCGAAGGTGCCCTAAACTAGTTTAAGACCGTGCCGTACATTGTGTCAGACATAATTGTTTTCTGTATTTTTGCATACTTAGAGTAAAATATGGTATTTGTGTCTCATTTGCTATTTTTTGTTGAACACGAAAGGCGAAGATATGATATAAGGGAATTAAACGTGTACAGGAGACATTTAAGAGACAACAATAATCCTTTTGTGAGGGCCTTAGAATTGCAGCGCCTTTTTCGTGTAGACAAGCACAGTACACGATATTTAATAAATAGATTGACCCCCGCTACGGGTTTACAGATCTGATGGATTAGCTCCATAAGTAAAGGCGAGTAAAATAAATGAAGCTAAAATTTCTTAATAAGTAATATGATATGTAAAATATAGATTTTAGTAACCCTTCGATTTCTGTCTCATGGATGTTACCAAAGGGTTGTGGGGCAAGGATTTTGTGATTCCATTTTCAATTCAGTTCAAAAACATACACTCAAACACTGGTTTATAACTTGTTTTTCTTTTTGAATGCACACATTTTAAGGTTAGATTCCTTTTAAACTATGGTTAGATTATGTTTTCTTCCTCCTCTTCCAACTAAAAATATGAATGACTGCGATGTCGCCATATTGTGTGGGCTAAAACTTCTTTAAGTCCATGTTAATTATAGACGGTCTTAAAGGAATAATAGTGTAATACAAGGAGTCTATAATTTTGGTGGCTTAAAATGAATTAGCCTGTCTTTTGTCTTCAGTTAAGACAATTAGTATAATAACCCTGCAGGACTGAATCATGGATGATTAAAAAATTTGATTATCTATAGTAAGACTGGACGGATGTTTGGTTATGTAAATTGAGCTCAGATACCTTCCATTCAAGATACGTAGTATATTTGGCCTGCTTTTTAAATGTAGGCATCTTAATAACTCACCAGTTCTAATCCTGCCGGAGGCGCCGCTTCGAAATGTCTGACAGATGTGAGGCGATGGTCGGACGGCAACAAGCTCGCTACTTCCGTCATTTTCGATTTAACTCATCGCCCACCTAAACGTCGTTCCACCTGTAAGAAGAAATAAATCATGTAGATGTGAGCGGCGTTTATTCCCTACTGACATGTGTGAATAAGGTGGCCGAAATCCAAAATGAACGCGCAATAGTACGACCCCAAACAACTAAATATTCGGACACCCATACATTTTGTACAAACACTTACCATAAATTAATCAAGCAAGGTTGTATACCAATAATAAAAACTTTTTTGACAGATAATAATAGCTATACCGGGTGTTCCACATAAAAGTCCTCAGCCTCGTATGTCGGCAACGGAAAAATATATTTTGATTTTGAAAAAAACATATGATAGAGCTCATCTATGGCTTCGTCACGGAGTTCAACTTGATTTTTTTTAGAGCAAATTGGAGATGGCGCTGAAGTCGAAAAAATTTTTTCTTTAGCAGGAACTTTGTAACAAGGTTTATCCGATACTTTGTTCAATTCTAAACAATTTTTGTCAAATAACTATTTTTCAAAAACTTAATAGTTTCAGATATATCGGGCTCTTAATTTGGTGAGGCCCAAACTCAAACGTATTTTCGAGTTTCGAATTATTACCTTATACAATGAAACTATAATTATCCAAGTCAATTTAATAGCTCTTTTTAAGGAATAGTGAAATAATATGTATTTCTGTAAAATAGGGCAAGAGTTTTTTAAATACTTAATTCATTTTGTATAATAATTCATAATTATTTAGGTATTTATTATAGGTATTTAAAAACTCTTGCCATATTTTACAGAAATACATATTATTTCACTATTCCTTAAAAAGAGCTATTAAATTGACTTGGATAATTATTGTTTCATTGTATAAGGTAATAATAATTCGAAACTCTAAAATACGCTTGAATTTGGGCCTCACCAAATAAAGAGCCCGAAAAATAGTCATTTGACGAAAAATATTTAGAATTAAACAAAGTATCGGATAAACCTTATTACAAAGTTCCTACTAACGAAAACTTTCTTTCGACTTCAGTGTCATCTCCAATTTCCTCTGAAAAAAATCAAGTTGAACTCCGTGACGAAGCCATAGATGAGTTCTATCATATGATTTTTTCAAAATCAAAATATATATATTTCCGTTGCCGAGATGCGAGGCTGAAAACTTTTATGTGGAACACCCGGTATATTCGATTTTTATGATGGTCAAGTTTGCCTTGTAAAATGTAAAATAAATTTATTATTCATTTAGTAACATTATTGCAAAGATCCAAGACAAACTTGACCATCATAAAAATCGAAAAAAGTTAAAAATTTCAGACGCTATAGAGAAAAACATCCTGTATATTTCTTCTTGCAATTTCTTCTATCAACACTTTGGGTGGTCCTGTTAATTCTTCAACTTTTTTGAAATAATTCCATGGCGCCTGACTCGCCAGGTGCCTTTGAAGTCCTTATGTTTCTCAACAATCGGGTGTATAAAAACATCGTAGCCGTCCCTGGATTTGCATTTTGACAAAACTAATAACGTCAAAAAGAGCGTTTTTTGAAAACGTGCAAGTATATAATAGCAATAATATGCTATTATTGCTATTTAATTACAAAAGTGAGATTCTAAATTGTTTAAACATCAGTTTATGTTAATGCAAATATTTCTTCATATAATCAATAAACAAAAAACATCGTAGGTCGATAACAATTTCAAGTGAAGGTCATTTTCTCTTATATAAATAAACGTCATAGACCCCATAAGAACCTTGTATATGTAATTCGTATTAGTCGTACCTAGTGATGTTTAGTACTTTTATGTAATTTGAAATTTGGAATGTTATATTATTCTTTATTTTCCAAAAATATCGAAATATGTGTTGACCAATACAATCTCTTATTCTTATTACTAAAAAATCTGTTGCTTAAATAGGAAATACAAGTACCTAACATATTCTATAAATAGTAGAGTAGTTTATTTTGTAAATAGTTCCTAGTGAGCAGTACCTACAAAGTAACAGATAAAATTTGGCCCTCAAGTCAGATTCAAGATTTTCATCTTGAACTTGAAAACGATGATTTGGTTATGCATCAAAAGCCAATAAAACAATTATAGATACTTAGTATCTATAGTTATTGATGTGAAACAAAAGTAGAGGCAATTAAACAAAAATATTGTTGCATTCATCGGGCCGGTGGCTCAGGGCTTAGCGTCTCGATCGCTTAACCCAGAGGTAGTGGGTTCTAATTCACACTGCACCAAACAATTTTTAATTAAATTGTTTACTCGTAGATCAAGGCTTATTGGCAGGGATGGCTTGGCAACTATCCTGGCGATGGCCTAGGATGGGAAGAATGTCAACTTGGTGTTAATGTGAGAGATTAAAATCAGTTGATGTTTGACTGTCCCCCTAACTAATGAGGTTTTCCAGGTTTCCCTCATTCCAGCACTGAATGGTGGTTAGGGCCTACCAACGTAAGTCGTTCCTGAGGCGCAAATGCGGCCTGTGAAATAATAATATGCCGCTCCCTCTCCCACACAAGTCTCAGACTTCCGGGCTAATCCTTGTGATTAGAATGAGGGGTAGAGATATTATTATTATTATTATTATTATTATTATTATTATTATTATTATTATTATTTAACAGGTCGCTGCTGTTTTTTATTAAGTGCATATTGTTTCTTAATATTTTGCCTGGTAAGAAGACGCATTTTATCTTAAATGATAAAGTTAACCACTGATGAAGTTGACCACAGATGAAGGCGACGAATTAGCAGTTTATAATAATTACAGTTTACTTAAATACAGTCTTCTATTGTTTTACATTAGACAGTAGAAAATAGCTTCTTTACTTAGTTTTATTATACCAATCTAAATTACAACCTAATACTCATGGTAGTGCTGCAGCAGGTACTCATCTGCACAATGGGCCTTTTCCACATATTTTTTTTATTCGCTTATTATAAAATATATACTTAGTTATGCCTAAAAAGTGTTTTTTTAATTTTTTTTCTTCGCCAGATATATTTTGAAAAAATTGTTAAAATTGCCATATATTTCAAATAACGCGCCATTGACGTCATACTCCAGTTCGTTATGTCTGTTGGCTGCCCTGCATTTTGTGTTCTGTCAAGTGAAGTATGCTTAACCTAACTTTCGTTTTGTGTTTTGATTAATTTGATTTAAAATTAATAAAATTGAAGAGGGATATCTTAAGGTTGACTCAGACAACCTTCCAAGAGTTGATACTGAAATGGTTAACGATTTTTACGTCACAAATATGAACTTTCTAAGTGCTGAAGTGCGCAATGTTAAGACAAGAAGGTTAGTTTTTATGACCTAAGTTATCAAATCATTATTTAGTTGATTCTAGCATAAATTGTGCAGTGTTGTCACCTTTAGCGAAAAATACCTAAAAATTATTTTTCTCAAGGGATAAATTTAAAAATAATGATATTGCTTTGCTTTAGTAATAATTTATGGAGAATATTTCTCCTAAAAATACATATTTTCATTTCAAAATTACCAGAATGTAAATTTAATCGTTGCCAAGAAAAAAGTAAAAATATATGTGGCAACGTGGAGCTGTTCTTTAACTTGTCTACACTGTATTGGCTACTGGAGTGTGATGTCAGGGAACCGCGCAGTTTGAAATGATTCATGAAGACCGGTCACTTTGTACTTGGATAACTTCGCTTAATTACAATTATTCTTTAATAAATTGGGTTGATTCTACCTTTACTTATGTACCAGTATAACGTTTGATATTAATACAATAGAAAAAATTAAATTTAGTAGAAAAGGCCCATTTGAAAATACAAAGCAGCTGCCTTTTGACACGTTTAGCTAAAGGTACACTATAAGTCATCATCTTGTATGTTATTCAAATATTATCTTGTTCTTTAAAACCAGTAAACACTGCAATCCTGTATTCTTAAAGTTTACATGGTAAACATTATACTTGACAGCAAATAAACCAGACAGGTTTGATGTTGAAAATTAATTTTATGGTATTTACAGATTACAGCCATGATGTCATATTCGTTTCACGCGAACATATTCCTAAGTTTTAAGTTTAGTGATCCCAAAGCCCAGCTTAGTTTTGTCGTTGAATGAAAGCTTACTTAAATATATAATATGTGGAAATTGATGTGCAGAGTTGTGACTACGTGTAACGTGTAGAAAAATATTGTGTATATTACATGTTATAAAGCGGGTAAAATAAGTAAATTATATATAAAAATATATAAAATAAAGTAAAATAACAATAGTTTTCTGCATATTTTAGTGTAAAACGAAATGTAGAGTATATAGAATAATCAGATAGTACGTAAAAAATGTAAAAATGTAGAAAACACCAGCAGTGATCTATGATCGCGGTCACGGAATAAAAAATCGCAATTTTTTGGGTAAGTACTCTAAGTACCTGAAGGTACCCAGAGTTTGAACAGGCTTTAAATGAGAGACGAAATTATTACTAAAAAATTATTTTATTATTACTACCTATTACTAAAAAATGAATTCTACTTTCAGCACTTAAATGGTTTTTTACCGTCAAGAATGGAATATCCTTACAATTCATCAAAATATTTAAAAAAATCGTTTAGTATAATTACCTCATCATTCCAGATATAAAATTTCAGCTTTCTGTCTCTAAATTTATTATTTCATATACAAGGGGTTATCTCAAATTCTTTAATTTGTATTTTCTTAAAAATAATATTATTCTAGATGCTTTTGTCACTCCCATTTCTAGTACATTTTTTAGAACATGAAGAAAATTCAACTTGGAATAATAATTTAGTTTAACTTTAGAATAAAACAATAACGGATGTTTCATTTGAACTAAGAAATCTTTGCTTTCTTAATTTGACATGTTGTACATGAAAAATATATCACTTCACTTGGTAGGTACATTATTTTTACATTGATTTAAAATTTCCCACATACCAAACAGTAGATATGAAAAAAAGCCCTTATATGAAAAAAGCCATTTACTAGTTTTGGCATCTGTCAACAGGTAGAGTTTAGGAATAGGATCAACTACATATTTGCAACTAATAATTTTGTGATTTATCCAAAAATTCAGAAATACTACCTTCGGTATAACTAGTGATGCCGCAGGAATTGTTACTGTTTTCCTCAAATAGATTATTTCGATATATCCGCGTATACAAATCTTCAAATCATTTGTATTACTTTCGTCTTGTCATGAGACAACCTGTACAAATAAATTTTGCTTTCCAATCTAATGGCAATGTCGTTTCGCAGTATAAATAATCCCTTCGATTTTTTCCAGGTACACCCATGAACGCCAATAATATTATCATCATAAATAAACCAAGAAACTCGAGTCGCCTCAATTTCTCATCCCATTTATAGTAAACCAAGGAGGCTGTAAGGACCAGTAGATCGACTCTTGCCTTGACCGGCTGAGTCACCGCCAATTCAAGCAGTATTTACTCGTAATTTTAACCTCGATAAACAAAGTATTGTATCCACGTTAGTAATTTAACGCTAATTGTGTGATTAAGATTATCTGTGGTCATTTGTTCTATTGACCCGATATTTTTTGCACTTTGATTTACGGTAATGATTAATAATAAATTGGTGATTCTCATTACCTGATTGCAAGGTAACGGGGTAATTACAGTTTTTCTGTAGAGTTATCTTTATCAGTGACGTTGAGGAATTTTAATTTGGCAATGACATAAAAAGCTATTTGTACTATTTTAAATTTTATTTTTTGAGTCTGCCTTGTACATGACAGCTTGGTTATGTTATACCGGGATATCAAAAATTATCTTGGTCAAGGGTGGTTGTGGAATGTAAAACGTGTGTCTTACTTTAAATTTAAAATAATTATGTCACTGTCACACTGACATCATCAATAACCTACAAATTTCATACCTATTTATTTCAGTTGTAAAACAATAATGAACTACAAATTATGAAATAACGGTTTTAGTAACAAGAAAAACTAAATTACAGTAATTGTTGGAAATGTCCCACGTTTTGTTCGATGCACAAGTTGACGCGCCTCCTCATGCTGTGAAAAGCGTTTTGCAGCATTTCTGGCGTTATGGTTGCACATTGCTGAACAATTCTTTGTTGCAGTTCTTGCAAATTATTTACCGGAGTTGCGAAAATTTGGTTTTTTTAAGTAAGGAAATATAAAATAGTCCATAATTGTCAAACAAGGTGATCTCGGAGGAAACTCAACTTCTGTATGCAAACTTATCAGCCGGTCATCAAAAAACTCGCGGAGGAAAGCAATATTTTCTCGTGTAGTATGTGCTGTTGTATGTATCGTCATGCTGGAAATAACCGTACCGAAGTTCATCATCGTTTAACTGTTGCACAAATTCAGCCAAAAAGTTGTGTCTGTACCTTTCTGCGTTGACGGTGAAATCGAAAAAAATTGGCCCAATTATTCTTCTGTGAGAAACTGCCATCCAAACACCAATTTTTTGAGCATGTAGTGGCGATTCAGTAAAAACATGAGGGTTCTCATTGCTCCATATTCGCATATTTTGAGAATTGATGTATCCCGAAAGGTGGAACCACGCTTCCTCAGAAAAAAAAGTTAAGTCAAGAAGATCGCCATTCATTAAATTATAGACAAACCAATGGCAGTAAGCAAGGCGTCTGGGGTGGTCTGCGGGCAGAAGAGCTTGATGTGCTTGCATCGTATATGGATGCATGTTCAAGTCTTTCTTTAAAATCTTATGAGATGTTCCATAAGAAAGTCCAATTTCCTGAGAAAGACGTTTCAAAGGTTTTGCAGGCTCCTCTTCCATACGTTGACGAACGTCATTGACAATTTCTTCTGTACGAACTCTTGGTCTACCACCACCTTTTTTATGAGTCACACAACCAGTTTCGCCAAACACTTCAACACAATTTGTAAGTCACGCATAAAAATTGTCCGGTAATATTGCCACGTTTGGGAAGTGCTTTCGAAAATTGTTTAAACACAAACGTTGACTGTATTGCCAATTTCCATTAACTAGCGCACCCGTTCGAAAATAGGCTTCAATCATGAAAATTTTGTGCTGTGTGGTAAGAGGCATGATTCAAAGACTGGATTAGAAAATTTCAGCACAATGACTTGACAGATTCTGACACAACAAAACATATTCAAAAATTTAAAGTAAGACACACGTTTTACATTCCACAACCACCCTTGACCAAGATAATTTTTGATATCCCGGTAGATTACTAATTGATCGCTTGATTTATGGTACGTTCTGAAATAGAGTTGAGGAAATTATGAAGTAGATTTCTAACGTGCAATAACATGTTTCATATCAAAAACATGAAGCTTTTCTGCATTAAGTATCCACCAATAAGTTACTATTTTGTTCTTCACTTTGAAATATTTAAAAATACATTTTTTAATCAGAAATGACTGCCCGGTGTTGAATTAAATGAACTAAAATTTATTCACTTTGAAGGTATAAGACCCGAAGTAAACAATAATTTGAACGTGACCATCACATGATCAACCTAGAATTGTATTAGGTAAGGATAATTACGTGATCTTTACGTGATCCACTGCAGCAGCGCATAAGGTAAAGAAACATATTGAGGGTTGCAAATAGCAAAATATGAGTATATTAAATAAAATGGTACATAATATATTCAGACTTAAAAGCCCAAAAAACTCACTCAAAAATTAAAAAAACCACTGTGACTGCGGTCCTGTTTCACATTTTTTAGGTAGGTATGTTAGTTAGCGCTCCTCGCGTGTATTTAGGTGTATTCAGGTCTAGACTTTAGATTTATTATAGCTAGGTTTAGGTTTATTATTATATAAGGATTTCTTTCAATCTAAGGACGTTTGAATTTGTTATATTTAGAGGTGTGTGATATGAACTCACTAAATTTATTTACTATACTGAAGTCTCCATCTTTTTTTGTACATGCGACAATATAGTACCTACACTCCCACAACTATCTTATGAATAAATATGTTTAAACAATATTTGACAAATAGAAACGACCGATGCAGAAGTATACAAATCACACCCACAAATCAAGTAATTCATAAAGAACAATAGAACTTGATCATTCCCTTTTGTAAATGATGTGCCCACTGGTTAATGTAGGCAACACGAGGGGGGGGATCCATAATAAATGTCAGACAGAAACAAGAACAAGTGTTAATATGTGGAAAGTCTCGATAAATTTATTGACCGGTAGAATTAGACAATGTACCATTGTTGTAAATTTTAAAACATAATCTGGGTCTGTTCCACTGTTTGTTTTTGTGTTACGTAACTGTTCTGTCTCAGCTTCTGCTTTTTAAAAGTTATGGCTCGGCCTATATATCAACACTACTTAAGTAATTTTAAAGCACACGATTAGAATTCTTTTGAGATCGGTATGCAGAGTTCAATAAAAACATCTTTTCCTCTTTATGTATCGAGTATTTATAATCATATAATAATAATAATAATATCTCTACCCATCATTATAGTCACAAGGATTAGCCCAAAAGTCTGAGACTTGTGTGGGAGACAGAGCGACATACTAATATTTCGCGGGACACTTTTGCGCCTCAAAAACGACTTAGGCCCTAACCACCATTCAGTGCTGGAACGAGGCAAACCTGAAAAACCTCATTAGTTGGGGGGACAGTCAAACATCAACTGATTTTAATTTCTCACATTAACACCAAGCTGACATTCTTCCCATCCTAGGCCATGGCCATGATGGTTGCCAACCATCCCTGAGAACATGTCTTAATCTACGAGTAGACAATTTAATTAAAAATTGTCAGGTTGAATGGGGGGGGGGATTCGAACCCACGATCTCTGTATTGAGCGAACGAGACACTAAACCCTGAGTCACCGGCTCGCCTGTGGTTTAAGGTAAAGGTTTAAATATGTATCAGCCTACATCTGACACAATATCTGCATACGATGAACTTTAATTTATAGAAAGATATACAGAGTGATTTATTAAAACCGTTCGTTCGTTCATAATTTATATCAAAATAGAAATTTATTATAAATCGTCGCGTTTCTCTATATAGACACCTATGTATGTGACTGTTAATATCATAAGCATTTATGACAATAGGGAGATTTTGAACCTCTTAATAGGGAGATTTTGAACCCCTTCAATTTTAACACCTCGTTATCGTTATACTGAGCATGCGCAGTACCAAAAATAGTTTACTTTTTGGCACTGCGCATGCTCAGTATAACGATAAGGTAAAATTTAAGCGGTCCAAAATCTCTCTATTATGGCAGTTGTCATAATTAATTATTCCATCCACTATCGTATCCATAGAGAAATAATGACGATTTATAATTAGTGTTAGGTAAAGCCAGCAAAAACCTTCCATAACAGCAAAAGAGTTGAAGGTAGGCATAGGGATACTGTTACAAGTCGACGTTGAACTTAATTCTGCAACAGGGTATAAAAGGAAAAGGTAAATAGACATTGTTTTTAAAAACATCAGGTCTTCACTGTGTAAAAAGAAATTATATTTTGGACACCCTCTCCACAAATTAGCAATACTGAAAGCATCACTGCAAAGCTTAAGGCTGGGTTTAGCTATAGGGCATGTTAAATATTTTTGACTGGGAATTTTATGCTATTTTCGGAAATGCAAAAATATATAGGGTGTTTCATTTAAATAAGCAAGTTGACATAGACTTCATGTCTTTCCTTCCTGGACATAGTAGAAAACAGCCGAAAATATTAAAAAAAAAATAGATCGGTTGGCAAGATGGCCCAGTTGACATATGCGTCAGCAGTATGGGCGATTGCTGCAAAGACGTATATGAAGAAGATCCAGGCCGTCGAAAATATCGGAATAAGGCCCGCGGTAGATGCACCCTAGTTGCGGACAGCCGATATATACCAGGATCTCGACTACGTCCCACTTCTAGAAGTTAGAGGAGGCGGGATAATCCCGCTCAGTCACAAACCATCCGAGGTCATGTCCACGGTAAATGGATATTGACGTGCCAAGATGACATCTGTCAAAATTTGAAATTTATATCCCTATTAGTTTTAGATATGTCTAACAGGCGGTTACCGTGAATGGCCCTGTATTGCGTTAAATATTATCACAACAAATTTTTGAGACAAAATATGTGAAGATCGTGATGACAAGGCCTTTGTTCATGATGTTGGTTAAAATGAAGTGTGTGTTGTCGAGTGAACTACAATATATTATATAAGTGAGAGTAAAATACATAACCTTGCTGTGCAATGCATGTGATAATGTTTGTACAAATATGTGTTTCAAGTTTTACAAAAGTATTACAGTGATTGATGTTATGTTTTAGATGAGAGATTTCCAGCGAGAGGAAAAATATTTTTATAAACCTAAGTAGGTACTTTAAAAAGTTGCAATTTAAATTCGTCCCTGAACTAGAAGAAACACAGAACATTTCGCAACCTTCCCACGCACCCGCAATTTTGAGAACGCAGATCTGACAAGGATTTGCTAATTGAAAGAGTAAACACGTCGAATGTTAAATTCATAGAGTCGAATATGTTTTGGTCAGGTTTTTTCTTAGATTTTGCAATGTAGAACATAATTGACTGTGAGCTCGGCTAGAAATCAGATAATATATGAATGAAATTTGGTCGTTGTATGTTTTATATTCCGTAGCTATTACGCAAAAGGAATGGTTTAAAGATTTACGTGGCGATTAAAAAATTGCAAAATAAAAGTATTTTGTACCTTTTTTTGTATTTTTGTTGTATACTTACAACATGGCACACCTTTTTGAGCATACCTCTCTTGTTATTAGAGAGAGAGACCCATAAAACCTTATATCACCGTATTCGTAAAAAAGAGTTATTTCCAAATATGTAAAAATATATAGGGTGCTGGAATTGGAAAATTGGAATTTTTTGGGAAAAACCGATAAACTTGGCAACATTGCCAATACTTTTATGGGATCGGACGTTATTTGTACACTATATATACCAAATTCTGTTTCCGTATCTCTAGTGGTTTCCGAATTTGACCCGTGCTTTACTTCTGACCCTATATATAAGCTATATCTACTATATTACTATACTTTGCATAGAATATCATTGTGAATATTGTGAATATATAAAAAGGAAATTTTAGAAAAGCCAAAATTTACAAACTTGTATAAGAAAACCGACATAAAAAGTTGAATTCAATTAAAATTCTATTTTCTATTCGTGGTTCCAATTTTTCACTAAATTTATAATTAGTAATATGTTTAGCCTAGTCGAATCACTCAGGATTAGCTCGATAGTCAAAGATGATAGTCAAAGTAACGAGTGTTATTTAATGTATAAATGAAGAAAACCTGAGAATCTTTTTAGTTAAGGGATCAGCCAAAGAGGGCAACGCAAAGTATTTTCAATTTGAAATGCTGTGTTCTGATAACAGAAATAGAAATAGTTTCCAGACGTCATCAAAACATCATGTAATGTGAAGTTATTTTTCAATATTTTGTGTGTATTAGTATCAGTATTTTTTGGCTAGTCCCCAATCCTAATTAAGTTTAAAAACCAAACCCTGACTGTTTATCCCTTTCAAAGAAACGTTTAGCTAATATTTTCAGAAATGTGACCAACAGCATTCCAACGAAAGGAAAACTACCTTAGATAATGCAATAAATAAACAATTACAGACAATATCTGAATGAAGTATATCCCGGACGCAGCATTCACTAAATTTCGATTATTTGTAAAAATCATGCATTATTTTAAAAATCTAAACATATGACATACCTACGTTTAGGTAGTATTAGTCATTTGACATACATATAAACCTTGACATATGTAAAAATATATTATAAACTGTGTTTACAGGCTAGCTGAAAGACATTATTTTCTTATAAGCTTTTTTTGGTGCAGAAGTCAGTTGACCTGTTGTTTTTTTTTCTTCCTTTTATTACAACAGTGCCGATGTCATCTAACAAAACACCAACATCTAACGATACCATTAATACATTGAGTAAAGATATTTTTCAATTTTTATTCATTGTTAAACTAAGGCTAGATAAATTTTAATCATACGCACGCATCAATGTGCAATGAACTACATCAAAGTTCTTCGTTCTGTTATATTTTATTCCCAGATTCATTAGAAGTCATGAATCATATCATGGTGTATTTAACAGAAGCAGTACTGCCGAGATTAAATTCAATTATTATACGTTTAAATTTTTTCTGAATACGAAAAAGCCAACAGCTCAGGGTTATCCTGTCAAAACGAAATATATATTCAGAAAATAAATCATTTTACTGCATTGGATACTTCCACCGTGTACATTTTTGTTTTAAAAAATAGCCACTGCCATATATCTTTAGAGATATATCTCTAGACTGTCTTCAAGGCTCACGCTACTGGTGGTTCTTTTGAAATTGTTTCTGGCGTCTATGCTTATAACCAGCTAATAATAATTACCTGCAAGCATGCCCATCTACAGTGATTTAGTAATAAGAATACGGCTAAGTGTTAAAGAGTTAGTTTCAAGGTCGAACTTAATACATGGCTACCTATGCTTGGAGACCAGCCAGCTTGTTAAAAACATCTTTTGAAATAATTCACTGTAAAAACAGCCCACGTGATAGTAATAAGTATCTGGTAATGTGTAAAGTGGAATTCTTGAGAACGAACCTATTTGTTTAATTTTTTAGTATACTTAAACGTAGTTTCGTAAAAACCATTTCTATTCAGGAATTTTTCACTGCTTCCTTGATTAATCCATAAAGTTTTATTACTAAGCAGGCGCATTAAAGGTAATAAAAGTAACTGTTTAAGTGTTTTGTTATACAAATAATAATAAACACTATGTTATGTAACAATGAAGTGACAGAAAATCGCCGTATTTTTGCTAACGTGTAATCTGAAATCTAAGGGCGGAGTCCGAGGGCTACAAATGCACAGAAAGGAAAATAAAACGCTATTTTCTCCCGTGCTATATACAGGGTGTCCACCTAGTGCGCGTAAGTCCAATATCTGGGTTAATAAAAGAGATAACTTAATTTTTTTTTCTACAGGGTTGTCTAATATCCCGAGCTGCACAAAATGAAAATATATTTACATATTCAGGGTGTTCAGTTTTTCCTGGACAGGTACCAACTTCGTTTTTCTAAATGGAAATATATATTTTTTATTGCATTTTCGAACTAAACCCTTGATTTTAGTAGGACTTTCATCAGCCTTCCCTATACCTAACTTAAACTGTTTTTGAAATATTGACGGGTGAATATTGATATTTTTGCAACTTTGACACCCTGTAAAATCTAAACGGTTTGAGATCAAGCAAAACGGTTTGCACATTCCTATCTTAACTTTTTATAAGCTATCGTTTGATACTAATTTCAAATTTATCCAAGAATTAAAAATTTTCAAAATTTTCGGAAAATTTTTAATTCCTGGATACATTTGAAATTAGTATCAAACGATAGCTTATAAAAAGTTAAGATAGGAATGTGCAAACTGTTTTGCTTGATCTCAAACTGTTTAGATTTTACAGGGTGTCAAAGTTGCAAAAATGTCAATATTCACCCGTCAATATTTCAAAAACAGTTTAAGTTAGGTATAGGGAAGGCTGATGAAAGTCCTACTAAAATCAAGGGTTTAGTTCGAAAAAGCAATAAAAAATATATATTTCCATTTAGAAAAACGAAGTTGGTACCTGTCCAGGAAAAACTGAACACCCTGAATATGTAAATATATTTTCATTTTGTGCAGCTCGGGATATTAGACAACCCTGTAGAAAAAAAAAATAAGTTATCTCTTTTATTAACCCAGATATTGGACTTACGCGCACTAGGTGGACACCTTGTATACTATTTTCTCCATGTCTGAGAGAAGAAACAACACAACGATCCAAAATTTTGAAGTCTTGGAGATCAAAATAATTTATTATAACTGTTAAAGTTTAATAAAACGTCTCTGGAAGCATTTTATTAAAATTTCCTCCATCCCGAATAGTATATTAAACAACGAGTATCATAAGACGTACTTTTATCTCACGCTTCCAAGTTTAGCTCGTTTTACATCTATGAAAGCAAAGAAAAATCATTAGAAAATTGAATTCCCGTATAGGGATTTTTATACATATTCTGGAAAAGTTGGTGTCATTGAGACGTTTATCAACTTTTCTTTGCTTGAAAATTTAATTAGGTTATGACTTGTATACTATTTATATACCATTTGTATGCCATTACTATAGCAACTATAGGAAACCATACAAAACATAGGATGTAAATTTGTATTTAGGAAATAAAGACTATTATATTATATACCTAGGGGAAATGCACGTTTTAATTTCGAGTGTGAAGTTTGCTGCCACTGCTGAAATTGCACGATATTACTACTCGTAACGGATACCTAACACCTTGAAAAAAATATATATTTTGTGAATGAGATCTACGATAAATTATTAAGGTATAAACAATTCCCACAATTGACGACAAGTGACGACTGGCGATTCATTCAAACCCTCACTTTTCAGACAGGGAATAAATTGGTACCGAGGCTAGCAGTGGTAAAGGAGGGTACCATGGTGTAGCCTCGGTATCTGTTCTTCTTTCGAAACTCTCAGAGAAGCTCGAATGGTATGAGCCTACTCGTCTATCCTTGTAGCATATTAGATAACAACTGGCCTTGGCATGTTACTGACGTATGTTAATAACGCCACGGTCATGGTGCCACAAATCTCAAGGGAAACATGTTACTAAAGATAATAGTACCTAAACCGTCATCCACAGCAGTACAATGTTCAGAACACGGAATTACAGGAATTACACTGCTCACCGTTTAGTCGCCTGACCGATCATCGAAGTCACCATAATATATTTATTATTAAAGTTATTTCTTGACAGAAAAATTAATAAATAATTCCTATTTAGGCATTAAATGTTGTTGCGACCTTTTTTGATTAGTTTTATACTTACACTGATTATACTGATTAATTTATTGTCTGAAAATAATTTTTGGCTCTATGATTCATAGATATTCTTTTCGGAATACGTCCATTGTACAATATAATGAACACCAGCAATCAGAAGTCCTTATAGTTAATATTTTTTGCATATCCGATAGATTTACACATTTCTTTATTTGGAGTAGGCCAAAAAAATAAACTAAGAGATATATTATTAATGAAATTACCTATTCAAATATCATGATTGAGTAAAGGTAAAGTATTTGTTGTTACCTTTAACCTAAGTAAAGGGAAATCTCATTACTTAAAGGAATATGTCCAATTACTATGCGTGCTTATGCACTCCCCGCACTCTAGATACAACAGCACATCCTGTATAACATCAACTCCTTCAGTCTGAAGTAACAAGGAAAGTTTAAACTTCATTGAATCATAATATTTGATTGATCTCCCTATAAACTCCCTATAAATAACATTTTAAATTTATCTTCCTTGTAACTACTTCACTGTGTTTTAAATTAAATCCTGTCTTTAAAGTTCTTTATCTGCTTTTAACTTATCGGTCACTTTTACTAGCCTACAAGTTGTTACAAAGAGATTTGTTTACTAACAATCCAATTAGGATTGTTAGTAAACAATTTGATTAATAAAATAAAACGTCAAGAAATATATCTTTATAATGGAAAACGTTATTAATTTTGAAGAAGAAATATTATTAGATCATGAAACATCGTACCTACATATTGCAAATCGTGAACGAAAAATATATACTGTAAGGCCTCATATAGACAATTTAAACATCTGGGATGATGAAGAATTTATGAGGAAATTTTGTGTATCAAAAATAACGGTGTTAAATATTCTAGAAGAAATCGAGCAACATTTACGGCATCACACTAACAGCTTAATAATAAAAAAGAAATGATAGGTATCTACATATATTTATTAGATTTTATGACATATTTTATTGAATCATATTTTGAACGGAGGACTGAACTGATACGATTTGTACTAGTAAGGGCCTCGAATTCTTGGACAATTTGGTTGGACAAGTTTTTTACTATATCATCCCGGGAAGACATTTTTACACTTCTGAATATTAAATTTAAACTAGAGATCCCAGAAACGACTAGAACTTAAAAAAAGTTATAGTTGGTTATAGCCACAGTATGTTATAGCTAGGTAATGTTGTCATGATTGACATATTTTGTTGCTTATGGTTGACGCATTTCATCTGTCTTACTTTATTATATTATATACTTTCTTATTTAATCAGTATTGTCAATATCATTAAACAGTCTTTTTACAAAAGAGCAGTTAAATTGTGTTGAAAAGACGCAATTTTTTAACTGCCAGATAAATTCGCCTGTTAATTTTAAGTTTATTTTAGTTAATAGCAACTTTATAAAGAGATGGAAAGACCGGCCCTTAGTTAATTTTTTTGGGCTTAATCTTATGTGTAGACAGTTAAATAATCCAATAAATAATGTTGAAAAATATATATTTTATTCAAGATACATAAATATAAGTTTTGATGTCGCTTATATTGCTTTTCCTTTAATCCTGGAGAGATTAAACTATTGTTTAGCCCTTGCATGAGTAAAAGCAACCTGTTAGTCCTCGAAAGGGAAAGATTAGTCAAGCATTTAAACGTTTTATTTAAAACATAAAATTTTTGTTTGTCGGGCGAAGTTTATTGAAGAAGTATAGAATATAAAATACATTTTCTATCTCATCTTCATAATTATGCAGAATTTTAAAATATTCTATGTACCTCTATCATCATTTTTTACCATGTGTATCATTTTTTATTTATTACTGACCACCACGGTTGACATGATTTCTAATAATTTATCTTAGTCATAGGTTTATTCACCATGCCGACATATTTGTTGATCCTCGAGAGTAATTAGCATTCCATGTGCATTTATTTGATTCTCGGTAAAACAATGTAGGCCTAGGTACACAGTTTTAGTGACGTGTTTTCATGTAAGTTAACACAGAGTGGCCTTGGGCGAACCTTAACCGAATTCAAGCGCTTTTTTCTCATACCATACCGCCATTTGTTTACCGAGCACGTAAGGTTCCAACGACAATATCACATTGTCGGTCGCGTGAGGAAAATGAAACAATACCATTCCGTCTGAAAAGATAAAAGAAAATGCGATAATTAATACGTATTTTATTCTCCAATCTTGATTATTCAGATAGATTGCATGCATGGGTAATGTGTCCTTGCCTTGATGTCCCTTCTAAGGAAGTCAAAGGTAATATCTGAGCAAGGTCTTGGAGAGAGATATATGGGACAATGCGAGGATTTGCTTTTTATTTTATGATGAATGAATATGCAGACTACTCAGTCGTTACAGCAAAAATTAACAACGTACCAGTGACTCGTGATACAAAATATTCTGAAATGAAACAAGTAGTATTCAAGATTCCCCTATTGTACATTTGTTAACATATATCTAAACCAAAGAACGCATATGCTTCATTTTCCTACAAAATATTTGTTGATTCGTATCGCAATAACACTAACTGAAGAACGAAACAAATACAATTTTCAAATAAATACTTAAAATTATAAAAACATTATTTTCCAGAGAGTTTTATATATAATATAATACCTAAACTTTATGCCAGATTTAATGTATATTGATATCACATAATGTTATTTGTAACAGTGATAGCAGGACTATAAAATAACAAAGGATGCATAATGGACCTGTTAGGAAAGGAAAACACTGACTATCAAAAACTTGGAAAAAATAATAGCAAAGCTTGGAAAGAACAATAGAGGAAATAATG
Organism: Pogonocherus hispidulus; assembly: GCA_963924545.1. NCBI lineage: Eukaryota > Metazoa > Arthropoda > Insecta > Coleoptera > Cerambycidae > Pogonocherus > Pogonocherus hispidulus. The sequence goes on along the minus strand of OZ004698.1, from coordinate 39,447,387 downwards.
AACCTTTCACTGTGACGAAAGATGTGGAAAGAATCGATTGAGATGTGAAATATCTATCGTTGATAATATTGAAGAATATGCATTATCTTATAATATTTTCCGATATTTTCAGTATATTAAATGATAATAAATGAATCATGGATGTGAACACCTTTCTGGATCAAACATATTATATTTTAACTAATTGCTTTTTCATCGATCACTTGATATACCTATACCATATAAATAACATGAAATATATAAATGTATTATTAGGGATTAGATATCCTTATAGTGAGCACACATTAGAATATTTCAGAAACAACTTTGATTTAAATACTACAATTTGGCATAAAAGCTCATTGTTTGAACCGCTTCCAACCGAATGTTGACTACAAGTTAAAACTGACTAAATTTTAAATGGAACCCCTGTATATATTTTGTGTTGATAACTTTATCTCTAATTGTAAAATAGATAATGTGTCCAAAAGAGTGTGCAATAAAAGTAATGTGTAGACAAAGGGCTCATATAGTTATCGTATAGCGTAGCAACGAACAGTTCCTTTCTTAACACATTACGCTTATGGAACTCTATTTTGGTTACTATTTTTGCATTAAAATTATACCGGGTTTCCCATTTCATTTGACTAATGGCAATTAACATGGGCTATTACATTTCATTGAATTTTATGTTCCCAGGCCACACTATGAGAAATATTGCTAACGGAATCGATAGTACTGACTGTTAAACACTTCTGATTACCAAAATACTAAAGCGAAATGCTGTTTTAATTAAAATATTAATAAAAATTCGTTTTAAGTTAATAGATGTAGTTTACATAAGTCTTTTAGTGACATTACGTTACGTCAACGATTGGAGTAGTTGGTTGAGCGTCCGTCTTTCAATCTGAACCTCGCGGTTTTGCAGGTTCAAATCCCACCAGGGACAACTTTTTTTTATTTTACTTTTTTATTAATTTCAAATTATTAGCGTTTACTTATTCGAACAAATATGGTTCAATGTCAGTACCTTGTTATTATTTTTGAAAGTCACAATATTTACTTATCAGCAAAAAAATAAAACATGGTTTAATTGGTTCGTTTCCTTTATCTTTAGCTAAAGCTACTATCTTACAAAATAAGTAATCAATAAGCAACATATTTTTTATTTATTACGTGCACTGTGCTTTTACTAATAGTGTACGTATCTCTGCTAATAGTTACTACATATTATACCTCAATCTGGATATTGAGTTAAACAGTTACAGAGGAACTGTCGTGAATTAGTAATAGGTTTTTTTAATGAAAAACTATAATTCTAAAATTATGAGTTTTTTCAACATATTTTAAAAAACCTTTAAATTTAGAATTAGTTTTTTTATTTAAAAAAAACCTATTACTAATTCATGACAGTTCCTCTGTAACTGTTTAACTCAATATCCAGATTGAGGTATAATATGTAGTAACTATTAGCAGAGATAAGTACACTATTAGTAAAAGCACAGTGCACGTAATAAATAAAAAATATGTTGCTTATTGATTACTTATTTTGTAAGATAGTAGCTTTAGCTAAAGATAAAGGAAACGAACCAATTAAACCATGTTTTATTTTTTGCTGATAAGTAAATATTGTGACTTTCAAAAATAATAACAAGGTACTGACATTGAACCATATTTGTTCGAATAAGTAAACACTAATAATTTGAAATTAATGAAAAAGTAAAATAAAAAAAAGTTGTCCCTGGTGGGATTTGAACCTGCAAAACCGCGAAGTTCAGATTGAAATACGGACGCTCAACCAACTACTCCAATCGTTGACGTAACGTAATGTCACTAAAAGACTTATGTAAACTACATCTATTAACTTAAAACACATTTTTATTAATATTTTAATTAAAACAGCATTTCGCTTTAGTATTTTGGTAATCAGAAGTGTTTAACAGTCAGTACTATCGATTCCGTTAGCAATATTTCTCATAGTGTGCCCTGGGAATATAAAATTCAATGAAATGTAATAGCCCATGTTAATTGCTAAGTATTAGTCAAATGAAATGGGAAACCCGGTAGAGAGTCATCAGTGTTGATTAAAATTAAGGTATAATTCTAATCTAATAAAGATACAAATAAAACAAAATCGCATTTCAATAACATTAGCATTTTGCCACTATATAATAGAGTTAGCTATATATACTAATCTTACTAAATTAGTATAATTCATTTTTTATTATAAATCATTTTTTATTATAAACCTCTTAGCTTATTTGGAATAAAAAATGGGTTTATAAATTCAAAATAAGTAACTATTGCTTATATATTAAGATCACTTATCGATTTAAGAAACAATGTTCTTGCTAATTTATATTACCATTATGTAGAAACGATATAATTAAACCTTATTTAATTTCATCAGGCTACAGATATTCGAATATTATATCTTCATCTATCAATACCTACTTATTACATATTACATTACAACTTGCCTTCATATCTGCAATCTTGATTTTAATTCATCAAATTTATTGACAACCTGCATTTGCCGGATACGATTGATATTTATGGACAAAGTTTATCTCCAGTTTATTTTTATCATCTAATGAATCACCTACTGGAAAATAAAATGTCAAATTCCTTACTTTAATTTTTATAATAAAATTTACAAACACGTAATATACGAGTACCTAGAGCTATTGGAAATTCCTTTCATGCTGTTACCCAATATAAACGACTTTATTTAAATACTGCTTGACCTTATCCCGTTCACAAAATTGTAGTTATTGCTGGAATGGACAGTGTGCCTTGTTTTGACATTATGCATTGTCCTTCTAACCTAAAATTGGTTCAGTTCAAGTTAATATTAGAATTTTGAGAGAGAGAAAAGAAATTAAAGGCAATAAAATTTTTATATTTGTGTTTAAGACTTAATATGACGTGTAAACTTTTTGTACTGACCTTCAGCTTGAGTATTTAGCATACCTTCATTATATTCTTATGCATGCCAATTTTATTATTGTTAATATTTTTGTGTATTTAAAATATCCTTGTCACTCTAAAAATACATAAACAATAAAAATTTTATATAGTTGTTACGATTGTTGACGGTTACGTACAAAATCATCAAATAAGGGAGATTACACCGTACCGCAATCCTTCAGAATCAAGGACAAGAAGTAGCATTATTAAGGGTTCCCTTATTAAAAATGTTTAGCTGTATATCGATGGTATACTAATAATGGAACTAGAACAATAAATTTATCTATTAGAAATATTTTCGGAGCATCGGTTTAGAGATATCTGATTATATACTTATTGAAATGCCCATTAAAAACTATGATAGCGTTATGACTTGGCATTATTTCACTGGAATATTGTATTAAAGCTTCTCACGAGAAAACCAATACAATAAGATTGTTTTTGCTTATATCTAAATAAAAATTACATAATAATGACAAAAATTTACAAATTTCTGTAATAAAGAACAGGTTTGTTTGAGTTATGGATGGATATATTAATATTTACGTTGTATCTAGTATTCGATGAAAAGACATCATCTAATGCAAATTCGATATATGCGTCGTATACTGAAGGCACTTAAAAATGTTCCCACATTTAACTATTTTTTTTTTAACCAGAAAAAGTTTTGCGGTATGCATTATCTGTTTTGCAATAGGTTGATTTCTATTGATATATTGTTTAGTAAACGATATTAAATTACCTTGATTTAATATATTGACACCGGAAGACATACAGAGAAACATTACCCAACCAGACTGTATAGTAGAAGTAATGAATTTTTTATTTAGTAATACTTATTCGTTTTGGCGCATTTATTTTATTATTTTAATTTTTTTCGGAAATGTAACACATTAACCTAAAAAAATAATAAAATAACAATCAATAACTAAGTTGCACATACATTATGTTTCAATTACTGTTTTTTGAAAATATTCTTAAATAAATTTAAATGTAACACATGTTATTATTTCACTTTTTAATGACATTTTGCCTAATTAATACGTTAAAATAGAGCTTGATGGGTTTATATCTAATAATAAGGAAGACATGGTCAAAGGAGTAATAGAATAATAGTCATTGTAATTCTGTAACCCACAGTAAAAATCTGCTACTCTATTTCTAAAACTTGTGGTATTAACTCAATAACCTAATTAACTTGTGTGATAAATTCCATTTTATTATTAAAGATTAATTTTTATTAATTTATTCACCTTTTCTGGCAGTTTTAAAGTACAACTCCGTTATGTTTGTATTATTATGTAGTTACAGAAAAAGTACCCCCTTAGAGCACTTAGTTAGTTTCCTTGTTCTGATTATTGTTGAATAATTTGTTTATATATGCTTTTTTTGTTTATTATACTTTTGTTAGAATTATTTTGTGTTCTCCAGTTTTTTACGAATGTTTTACAACCTTATTTGCACCAAAACGGTTTAATTTGATATTTATAACGAGAAATTGGAATAAATAATTATAAAATTTATTTTGCGTATTTCTCAAAAATTAAACTATTAAGAAGTATTTTGTTTAGTACTGTCAAATATCAATTTCCAAGAGCTTTCCAATGAGGTATCACAAAGGGGGTGTCGCCATTTAAAAAAATTGAGTTGGGGTGGCTACACCCCCAGGGGTTGCTTACTGAAGGTCATTTTAGTGGTCATAGTGATTCCCCCACATACCCTAGAAACAGTTTTGAGATTTTTTTTATTATATCTTTAGGTCCATACTTACAGAGCATTACTCATTTTTAAATAAGACACCCTGTATACTTCTATATATAATTAATTAGATATAATGAACAATTGCTCAAATTAAGAATATTGTTACCTATATGGTAAACTTTGAGAGATTAGATATGCTACAACACATGTCATAAAAAATGTTCCATATGACCTAATGTTATGCTGAAAATACATATTTTATACCCATTTTGTCCCACATTTTTTATACAACAGTATATTTAAAATATTGATGAGGTGGTTCCATGAAAACCATCAGTGACCTCAGGCCATCAATAACATTGTCAATATTTTTGTCAGCAATGTCAATATTTATCAATATTTTGAAGAAGGCCTGACACGAGCAATTTTATCAATAATCAGTTTACAAGGAGATTTTCACAAAAAGTTTAAAAATGAATGAAAATACAATAGATAAGAAAATATATAGTGTTGTCACTAAATATCAAAAGTATATTGACGACATCATAAACGTCTCGATTGTCTGAGGGCTTCTTCTTAAGTTCGTAGATATTTCTATATGAGATTAATACTCGTGTTATCCCATTTCAATAGTTCCTGATAATCCTTAGTCTTGCAATAGTAATGCGGAATCATAAATTAGAAATCATTTGAAGTGTTAAATGATCAGTTGCGTTGTCGAAGAAAGTGTAATACATAAGTATGTGTACTTAGCATCTATAGATAGTAAGTACTACATTACGTCTTTTGCAACCAGCTAATTAAAAATACATATTCGTAGTATGCTTGGAATCGCATTTCTATCACTTTATTACGTATGAGTATCGCATTACTCTATTACTATTTTTATTACCATTGTGTAACGCTGAGCACTACAATTTTCTATAGGTAGTAAAGTGAAGCGAAATATAATTAAAAACGTAGACACTGAACTACAATAGGAGGTATTTAGTGTTATGAAATTGAAAACAGAGGTACCTATATTAGAACAGATCATAAATGATAAAGTAATTAATAGCTCACCTAGAAGTTATGCCATAATGTATGGTAATTTTTATGGTATACATAACTCTACAATCAGTACGGTAAGAGATGAATTAAGAGGTTTTAAAAATGAGGATGTAATACTGTAATGATGTCCAGTATGACCCAAAATACTGAAAACAGTGTTACTGAATAGAATCTGCAGGTGAACCTTCTGCTAGGTCGATTATTTTAACTGTTCTTTTATTACTGTTCTGCCATTTTCCGATTTGATGACAGTATTACATGGACATCATTATTACATAAAATCTCAGTTCAGGATTTATGACAAATTGTAACGTAATGTCTGACTAAAAATTTACTCTTTCACATACACAAGAAATTACTCGTTTCGAAGAAACTCGTTTTTCGTAATATAGAGGTTTACAATACTTATATGGTAAATAACTATAACTAAATAATAACTAAACTTAAGTGTGAATTCCATGGAACATCTGGATGTTATCATTTTTTCTTGCTGGTCTGTTTTGAGAGTTCTGTCATTTAATCAATGGCAACGTGATTTGAATGAAATGTTTTGATACAAGCGATATTATTAGTAACCACCAGTGCAGGGTCACTATGGTGCAGGGTCACTTTGGATCCCTACACTAATGGCCTGAGACGTTTTGAAATTTTAAACTAACGACATTCTGTATGGAAATACAATTTTTTTTTCGAAATACCCCCACAAATCCTCAAGTGGCCGTTGAATCATTATTTTTTAAATATACGAGTAGCGCTATATTCACCAACCTCTATGTATTCTATGTATGTTACCAATATTTGTATCTGTAGAGATAGGTATACACAGAGAAAACTGACCAAATACAAAGCTGCGGTTCTGTGATAGAACATTTAAGTACTGCATTTTTAATAATATCTTTACTTCTTATTTGAATCACAAGGATTAGCCTGGGACTCTACGATTAAAAGGAGTCCTTAGACATGTTTTGAACACTAATCATGGAAGCTGGAAGATACTATTAAAGATAAAGGAAGAAAGGTCTATTAAATGTATGTGCTATTATTCAACCGTGCGATTAAAAAATCGAGTCTCCATAAATAATAACTTTAAGCCAAAAATTGCGCCATCATTTAAGGTGTTTGCATAACATAGTTGACATGGTCTGTACATCTTAGGATATATATAGATGATGTTATAAACTGACACGTATATAAACTTCCATTGAATTTGTCCTCATATTATTTCAAACCACATCCCAATCGAACGTACTGTCAATCCATACCTAGAAAAAATTAATAACTCTAACCGAAGATGCACACAGCTGGATGTTTATTAGAAATATAATCCAAATATATTTTCAACTTTGCTAACTTTGGTAACCTCGAACTCTTTGCTGTCCCTCTTTCTCATGGTAATGATGAGCTTGGAAGTCAGATACTTGTGTGGGAGAGGGAGCGGCGTATTATTATTATCTTACAGACCGCTAGTCCGTCCAGGAACGTCGATTTTAGAACATTAATTACCATTTGGTATGACTATAATATAAGGGACTAGATACCTAGAATAACCTAGAACTTCTTGTACTGAGTATTTTTGACGTATCTAGTATCCTAATATTTATGGAACAGGAACATCAATGTTTTAGCTTCGTCAGAATAAAGATCTAAAATCAACGATGGTTTCAAATCTATAAATTCTGATTGTATTTTAAAGAATAATTCAAATAGTACCTGAAAAAACGATACCTTTGGAAACTTAATTTTTAAAAGGTGAATAGCTATAATGCCTCTAAAAATGGTTAACAGTAACATTTTCAAGAATATAATAGAAGAAAAGCTGAGCGCTTGTGTGGATAAAGATATAAAACAAACCTTTTTTTGTTTAATCAACATATGTCCGCAAATGAGCGATTTTGGTAGAAAAAACAAAAATGTTTGTTTTGTTTATTTCAGTGATAAATAATTAATATTCATTTACAAAAAAAAATTTCAAGAGGACATTAATAAATCACTTTTCGTTCGTGCTGGTCTTTGTTTCATTGATAAATAAGTGATGGTTTACAATAAGAGTTCAAAATGTTGATCATTTGCTTCAATACAAAGATTGCACCGTCGCTTCATTGACTTGCGGACCCTATAGAATATTCCGGGAATAGCTTCTACATGTGCATCACTGGCCATTATTCTTGCTATGTGATCTTCCTCATTACATGACACCCTGTATAAGGCTTTTTCTTTTGAAATGCAGAATGAATAGTGTGTACCACATCCGAAAAAGAAAGAAAATTTAAATATTGTCATTGAACAACACAAGATAACACAGATAACTGAAGATGTCATTTTATTTAGGGTACAGGGAGGAGAGATGGACCACCATTTATAAAAATTAAGACAATTTCTTCATTAATCAAAGTAAAAATCTGTAAATTGGTACATAAAGTAACTAAGCTTTGGTAATCTTTTTGGAACACTTAGAAAGAAAGAAATATTTATCATTAAAACTAAAAAATGAATAATTCTCAGACTTGTCAACGGTCGATCTATCCTACCCTATGGAGGTGAGACGGACCATAGTAGGTAGGAGAGATGGACTACGCTACTTTTCCTTTTTTCTAGAAGCTACGTTTCCACACTTCTGGCAAAGGTTACTTGTGCAGCTCTCGTGCAACCAGCGCTTGCACAAAAGGCATTGTGACCAATCGTCTTTCTTTTTCATTAAACGATAATCTTCACTGCAGCCAACACTCTTATTTTCTAAATCGCTGAAATGTTCATCCGTCCTAGAATAGTCATCTAATGTGACATGGCCAGATGTCTATTTACTGCTTTCACTGCCAAATTGGGGCCAGCTTTTTTCTTGCATTGTGCCTTTTTTTTAATAAATTCCGGTGAGGTAATAACTCCTGATATCTTTTTAAGAACTCTTTTTACAGCTATAGATACGACGGGTATGCGGTTCGTCCAGAGCTTTTCCAGGAGCTATATCTTCAGTACCTAGCTGTTGATTTCTTAGGAGTGGTTTGTTGGTTTTGTATACCAGAGGTACTTGGTTGGAAAGATTCAGGTCTTGCTTGCACTTAAATGTAGTTTTGGGTATTCCAAATGCTGTAGCGGCTTCATTGCCGCCAATTTCGCCATTTCTGTATTCATTTACGGCATCATTTAACGCTTGAGAGGTTCAATATCCTCGTTCAGGAACATGTCTTTTAAATATTTACTTATTAAGCATTGTACTAAAACAAAAAGTTATTGGTCCGACTCTCCTCGCCATATTGGTTCATCTATCCTCAAATGGGAGGGTAGACGGACCACTCGGTAACAACTAAACGGTTAAAAAAAAGTTTTAATATTTTAGGTTCTATAAGACATTAATGCATATACTTACAGTTTCATTAACAAAAAAAAAATATTATACTTACCTAAGTTTGTTAAAAATAGAAATGTATATCTTTAAATACAATTTTCACTAAGGCAAAATCTATTTTTCTTAAAAAACTTCCACATAAATGCTGGAAACCACGTGATCGCGACTGTATCAAGGTGAACTGATCGAAACGCAAAACATACGCCTGTCAAATGTTGCGGTGGTGCCTTAAATTGCAAAATATTACCGATGGTCCGTCTATCCTCCTGGTCCATCTAACCTCCCTTTACCCTACATCATAAATAAATTATATAATATATTTTCTTAGAAACTTATAAGGAAAAAAGAATATAATTTATCTGCTGTTACACAGTAATCCTTCTATTAGTGAGTCATCCGAGAGGGAAGTACCAACTTTCTTTTAAATAAACTAATTTGCTTTCCTCTCGGCTTCATAAATCACTGACTCGATCATTGAAATCCATGGCTGTGAACACATTTAGCGGTAGAATATTAGAACTGTGTAATCTGTAAATTTTATCACAACAGGAATCGTTGAGAAGGCACAATCAATCACACCGAATAATAGTTATAAAACTGCGGGAACCAGCGGCACTCAAGATTAATTGCACAATGAAGAATACAATATTTATTACACGGTATCTAATTTTGCTTCAGTTAAGTTGATGGAGATGTATATTTCATTGGTTTTTTAAATTGGAATACGAAACCCATTACTGCGATGATAATAGTTTTGAAATGTTTGAGAAATAGTTTTAAAATAATAAGCTGTTCTAAACGATTGCAGGATCAAAATTAATTAAACAATACCTCCAAGTTTACAGTACCTTTGGGGTTATTATTATTATTTGTTTCGTATAGGTTGAAAATAAATTTTCAACCTATTAGTAGTGTTACAAACAAGGAAGGAGCTCTCATACATGCCCTGCTTTTTTCACATGGCAAGGATTAATCAATAACAGGTTTAGATTGTAGGGGAATAGATTGCAGGTGATTAATAAAAATAAAAACGGATTTTCTGGAGGTGCCGCGTAGTTCTCAAGTGGCCGAAACGCCGCAGCAACAGATATAATATAGATGTTTCGAAGGTGTTTCCTCTTCATCCACTTAGATAACGAAAACAATCTAGGATTCACCTTATCTATCTCCTTTAGTTACGCGGAACCTAAGCTGTTATTTCCATTTCGGAACTATGGCAGCCGTCATGTTTTTGCTCTAATACAGGGTGCTCATCTATAAAGTATCACATGTTAACAGTTTATAACTCGAGAACGAAAAGAGCTATCGAGATGCGGATTTCGGTGAATTTCTTAGCTTTCCTCAAAATTTTCCTGCCAAAGTTGCCATTATTGCTAATTCAGTGGTGTCTGAAATTATTGGAAAGCTTACTTTAAATGGAAAAACACCTATCTGTTGCATCTATCTAAAAGCCTGACTTTTTTTAGGAAAATGTATACATTGTTACCATTCAGACAAGATTTTAAGGAGGTATTATTTTTTTTCCAAAACCATGTCAAAACGTCTTTGTAAAAAGCACATTATAATGACATAAAGTGGATACTCGAAGCGGATGATTCTTTATGAAATATCGTGAAAATAATTGTTTTGAAAAAAACATTGATCTCATTTAGATGTTCCAAGAAATATATAGAAAACCCTCTAGTATAGTATATAGAATATATACTAGTATTTCGGCCTTTTTCAATAGAGTAATAGACATCAGTAATAGACATTACTCTATTGAAAAAGACCTAATAAACCGAAATACTAGTATATAGAGGGTTTTCTATATATTTCTTGGAACATCTAAATGAGATCAATGTTTTTTTCAAAACAATTATTATAATGACATAGTTAACTATAGAATTAAAGAGTTGTGAGTATTCTATCATCACTAAACTTCTTTTATTATGGTTGAATTTTGTTCACTCCAAATCACACAATTATTTTATTGTTGTTTTTTTTTTAAATAGGTTTATCCGAAATCCATTTCCATAATCCTAAAAAGAAAGAGTCCAGCTTTCAGATGGATGTAACAGATAGGTCCTGTTCTATTTAAGGGAAGGTCATAATTTTGGATTGAAATAGACCATTTTTTCCTATAATTGCTGACAATATATAACGATTTGCAACAGTGGCAGGAACAACTTTACTAAAATCTAAGAAGATCGAATGTCGGTAGCTCTTTTTGTTCTCAAATTAAACTGTTCAAATGTGATGACTTAATAGATATAGATGAACATTCTGAATTATAAGATGCACGCACTTACGAAATGTGTTGCACACTAATTTTCGTCAACAGTAATAGAGCAAAACTCTAGCATCGGCATCATTCCCTGTTCGTTGAAAGAATAGCAATTGGAGCGCTCTTTTGGTCGACTTTATGGTTGGGATACACTATAAAAATGTATTTGTTATAAACGTGTTATGCAGTAGGTACCATATTTATTATGGGGTGCCCTAAAATACATTAAGTTTAAATTTTCATTATCTAAATGGCTATTCGCAGCACTCTGTACACACAAACAAGTACGATTCATTAAATATAAGTTCTATTATATAGTAATGATTGAGAGACGAATATAGTCTGGAATACCTGGAATACCTGGAATCTGGTACTGGAATAACTTCTCAATCCAATTGCAAAAGCATTTGCTTGATACATCTGTTAGAAACGAATTTAAAGTTATCTGATGTAGACACTTATTATTTTTAATTGTTTACAAGCAATAATTTTAAATTAGATATTTAGTTTCACAATTTTTCCTCACTGACATTTCTGGTAAAGTTCTCATGACAAATTCCCAACGTAAAATGGACTAAATAAAACGGTAAATATTTTCTAAAATATTGGTAGTCTACATAAGAGAATATTAAAAAGTTCTGATACTTTACATTACTTTTTAACATAATTTCTTGTTATTTATTTTTTACCTTTTTTATATAAGTAGGTTATCTAATATTTAAACAAAAGTATATCCGTCATTTCCGCCATTGGAGTAAATATGAACTAGGAATTTACAAACACGTACCGACGATAGAGCGGATGTGATTCAGCTGTTATTTATTCACATTATTTATTTCCACATTAACCTATAAAAAATACTTTCTTTAATTTAATAATTATAGATGCTGCGTCCTCCTCTAGACGACTAGATCCTATATTTGTTTTAAGAGTAGTTTATAAAAGGAATGCGTGCTATAGATTTACTATTCTCCTCAGTTATACTACCTGAGTGGCCTTAAACTATATACTTGAGGTCACAAAATATGATAGTTCATGCAGTGTGCACATGGTCAATTAATTATTAACTGCAATGTATGGACTGCTGTCCACACAGTTAAGTAATTTTATTAAATTCTTATATTAATTTTAAAATTCCCCATACTCATAGCCCAGGAAGAATATAGCCCAGCTTTTTTATCGAGTGACCTTGTAACCTATTAACCTTGAAGAAGGCAATAAAAAGCTACCGGAATTTTATGAACGAGAATATACGGTTAACTTGATTCAATATAGTCATTTTTGGGATTACACCACCTGTAAAATTAACAAAAAACATGAAACCAGAAGCGTACAAATTAAATAATTCACAGTGCAGTATCAAGTTGGGGCAAACTTCTAAAGTTTGCCCCAAAAAACCACTGTATAATATGCAACAACATAAATATTTGATAAATTATCTAAATTTCATCAATCGTTTTTCAGTTTTATACAAAATTCATTACAAATCGTGTTCTAGATTATGTGTAAATAAAATAAATATAATAAAATTTAAAAGAAAATGAACACATAACCTAGCTTTTTTCTAAATGTTTGAAGTTGATCCTCGACTCATCGTCAGTAGTAACTTGTTTCTATGATAAAAAATTGTCAGATTGACGTTTTTAATTCAAAATGTCATCACATTCACTGATCATTATGTTATTATTAACTTTCCACTGGTAACATCCTTCTAGAGTAGAGGAGGCCATGTTTGATCCAAGAATATTGTTTCTGTTGAGATACAGTTATTACCATTAAGATTAATGAAAGTACTTTCATTTAATGATTTTCTTTTAACTGATTTCTTCTTTTTGAAAAATTTTAGCCTGTGTCAAATCAACCTGGTGACCATTGTCCCGTAAGTACATGTTTTACTAATGTGGACCTATCGTTAACATAAATTTTATGTTCTCGGACTCTTATTTGTAATGGTCTGAATGTGTCACCAATATAATGTTTACCACATTCACAAGGAATTTGGTAAATACAATTTTTTGAATTTTGATCATTATTAATTGGTTTTGTTTTTGAAAATATTGAGCTTAAAGAGTTTTTCCTTTTAAATGCCGTCCTTATGTTAAAACTATTACCAAGCTTTTTAAGTTTTTCAGATATCTCTGTAATAATTTGAATATTTCTGGATTCCCGTTTTTCTCTAGCCCACAACATTGTGTGTTTCGGTAAAATTTTCATGTGGAAGTTCTTCGAGTTTAAGTACTACTATTACGTACAATTGTGAAGGGACTTAAACCTTAATGCGTTTTTTATTGTATTTTGATTCCTTCTACCTACATATACTCTAAAATTGCTTTAGACTTTTTATATATCTACACAGTAAAAAAAGATAAATGGTAAAATTACTAAATGGTAATCGTAATTTGCTGCAGTGTTATTTTTAACACGAACTAGGTAGTATAATAACTAAACCTTTAGAACTCATATTACACGAACGATATACCCGCCAAGTTTCTAGAAGTACTCATAAATTGTAGTAAAATTTACAAAACCCTGTGTTAAAAATGAATCAATCCGCCATAAATACGGAATAATTACACGGTGAATAATTAACTATTACACATTATGTAAAATTTCCTGTGTTAAATTACTTGTAATGTAATGCAATAATACACCGATATGTCTAACACTGCCAAGTGTGGACTATATACACACTGATGAGTGTGGATTCAGTGTTAAAATCAGTCGGATTTTTTACTGTATATAGGTAATTTAAATTTGTGTACCTATACCTACATTCTGACACTTAATTTTTGCAGCAGTTCCCACAGACTTAGGTATATCGTTATTTATTTTATTTCTTCCGTTTACATTTTTAAATGTACCTATATGTAATAATTTCTTTTTGGGTCACTGTGTGAATAATATCATGACATTTTGAATCGGTGTAGTTCCAAAGATATTAACAATATTTTACAAAGACATGCACACGCACACACGCTATTACTTTACTTCAATTTAATGACTTTTGAGATTTAACATTAAACTAGAAATATATAAACCTGTTCCCGTCATAACTCACAGTAATAAGCCTGCAGGTACTCCGCAGACATAGTTTACATTCCAAAAAAGGCAAATAATTAAATAACCAAGGAATGGTACACAATAATCGGAGTAACGATTCCAATTGCGAAATTAACATAATTCAGATAACTCGTAAAACTCCAATTAAAGTCTATATTGGCTCGCTATGGCGATATTAATGGCAAATTACTATGTAATTGGATAAATAAATATAATTACCTACGCAAAATGTATTCACGATTTTATTGTGTATCGCCAGCGTGTGGGCTTGTTGTTGAGAAATTGCGCGGAATTTATGTTGAAGGTAGAATATAATATGGTTTTCCTGGAAAGCAGAGAGGTCAATGCTAGATCAGACAGGAACCTCAATTTACAAAGATCTAATTTAGGACCCGCGCACTTTATACGTTTCTAGTGCACGGCAGTTTTATTTATTAAAACTTTGACGTAATGAGATCGTTATGTCAAAGTTTTATTACCTTGTTGATCGAAAATCCTCTTGGCATCAATTCTGTCCTATGAACATACAACTTACTTTTTTGAAATGCTCCTAATAACAAAAATACTGAAGTAGATAAATGAAAAATACAAAGTTCGAAGTAACTATTTTCTATAAGCATCTACATTTATAGAAGAACAAATAGCAGATGATGTCATGCACATAGTCATCTAGAATTTGTGGCCATAAAATTAAATTTACACCAGATAGATATACCTATTTACTAAAATTTAAATAGAAGATCCATGTGCCAGGATAAAGTATAGATACAGATTAGGTGTATGTAGGTATTAGATTTTTAATTTTTAATCTTTAGCGGATATTTCACTATTTTTCATGTGTTATGGCTTAATTTTGTCAACATTTTGTATATTTGACTTGTTTACTAACAAACATCAAATGTCAGTCGTCTGACAATTTATTGATTCATACGGAAAAATGTACCCTACGTGATTGACATATTACAGTTATTTACAGGCGGTTTTTAAAAACCTTATAAAACCAATCAAGGGATTGAATTGATCCCATGGAGAGATTTGATAAGGCCCATTATTTTTGACGATTACCTACCTACTTAATTATTTCCATTTACTAATTCTTAACATAGTTACTAGATATTATTCCATTGGTCTAATTTATTTAAGATAACGTCTCAGTTACATTTCCAACACTGATAAAACACGAGAATATCTCCAGAAAGTTACATACTTGACAGGTTTTAATAAACTGTCCGAAGAGAAAATCTCTGAACGCGAACTTACATACCCATCCAAAATTAACCGAGAAGCACCTACACATGTGTGATGTTTCTTCTTTAGTTTTGACAGTTTATAGTTAGATCAGTTGGAGGGACTTTTCTAAAACTGAAGAGAAATTTTACCTAAAACATGGAAAAAAGAGTAACAGACTCTTACTCTTAACGTTTTTGGACTCTTCCAATATTTTTAATTTTTATAGGTAATATGAACTGCAACACCCTTAACGCACATTTAAATGTCATGTTTAATGAATAAAGTAAATATTATTATCAAGGATTAACATGGTTGATTTTCCGTAATAGTTATTTATGTATCTACGGTCGTAAGTACAATTTTATGGTCGAAAATACGGATTGCAAACCGAGTCCCGTACGGTAGAGGCTTGCTAAAGGCACTGTAGGTCACGACTCTGTGGGTAATTTTATAAAATGTAAAAAAAACATTTTTTTATCCTATACTAGGGAGTTTTTGAACCCCTTAAAATTTACTTTATCGTTATGGTTATTCTGAGCATGCGCAGTGCCGAAAATGATACTATTTTTGGCACTGCGCATGCGCAGAATAACGATAACGACGTGCTGAAATTTAAGGGGTTCAAAAACTGTCAGAAAATCATATTTTTATCCTACACTAGGCGAAAATTCTATTTTCGTGAGCCGTTAGCGGCGCGAATGTAGGCATTTGCACGGCTAGCCGCGAAAATTTTTTAACTTTTCTAGGCGCCTGCATTATCTGTCATCGTGTGTTATTTAATTTCACATTATAAAATAATTTTAAGTGAAGCCCATCATTATTGTTACCATTAATTATTAAACAATGGACGAGACAATAATCCGGGGGACATTTCAAGCTTCTGAAAGTGATGAAAGCATGGAAGAAACTGTATGGAAGCTTCACCTGTCAGAGAACCTCCAGAAGTAACATATCACATGAATATCATGATTTAATTTCAACAAAAGTTTAAGAACAAACCCGGTTATTGAGTTTATCTAAACAAGGTATTGCATTTGCTGATTGCACTATTCATAATCCTGTATTTTAATATCAATATTTCAAAGAACTAATTTTTTTGTAAATTATTTATTGTTATATAAAAAAGTTTCGACGTTTATGATTTTTTTCTTGTGTAGGATAAAAAATGTTGTGTGAACCTTGGCGGGAAAGTGATTTTCCGGTCTTCCAGAAGTGGCCAGGCTCGGCTTCGCCTCGCCTGTCCATTTCTTCTGTCAGCCCGGAAAACATTCACTTTCCCGCCTAGGTACACAAAGTACTATTTCGTGCAAGGATTGTTAACTGTTTACAGGATTGCTCGATCGCTCAATTTTGTCATCCGCCTTTGTGACGTCATCGAAGATCCATGTAATCGAATTGTCAAAATATACCTATTTTGTGTTTGTTATATTTCACATTTGCAAGAGAATTTTCGTATTTGAATGATTATTAATATTATTATTTATTAAAGTTTGTAATAACAGTATAAAGTGTACCTATTTATACAAGTTCGAGATCTTTGGATCTTTGATGACGTCACAATTATGGATTACATTGTAGTATAGGGATCGAGCAATCCTGTAAACAGTTAACAATCCTTGTATTTCGTGAGCCTTTAGCGGCGCAAAAGTAGGCATTTTCACGGCTAGGCGCGAAATTTTTTTAACTTTTCTGTCAATAGGTGGCGCCTCCATTATCTGTCATCGTAGCGTCATTTAATTTCACATTATAAAGTAATTTTAAGTGAACACATAATTATTGTTGTTGTTGAAGCCATTAATTATTAAACAATGGACGAGACAAATATCCCGGGGAAATTTCAAGCTTCTGAAAGTGATGAAAGCATGGAAGAAACTGTATGGAAACTTCACTTATCAGAGAACCTCCAGAAGTGACATATCATCAAGAGTATCATGATTAATTTCAACAACAGTTTTAGAACAAGCCCGGTTATTGAGTTTATGTGAATAAGGTATTGCCTTTGCTGATTGCACTATTCATAATCACTATTCATAATCCTGTATTTAATATCAATATTTCAAAGAACTATTTTTTTTTTGTAAATTATTTATTGTTACAAAAAACTTTTGAAGTTTATGATTTTTTTATTGTGTAGGATAAAAAATGTTGTGTGCACCACGGCGGGAAAGTGGTTTTCCGGGCTTCCAGAAGTGGCCAGGCTCGGCTTCGCCTCGCCTGTCCATTTCTTCTGTCAGCCCGGAAAACATTCACTTTCCCACCTAGGTACACAAAGTACTATTGTAGGTAAAATGTGTATAAAACTTGAACAAATAGTACCTACCTGTTTTATTATTTCTATTAATTTCAAATACTGCTGCTTTAATGGTTATAAATTTTTGGAATTAGTTCTTTCTATTTATCATTTTGATTCTTTAAATAACTACGTACAAATTTATATGAAAGACAGCGCAATTAATGTAATTATAGTAGTAGATTTATGTTCTAGGTTAGTTCAAGTGGTCTTACAGCAAAATACCTAATGTGGCGAAACAATTGCCTATATTCCCTAAATGATTTGTGAACTACCTGCGATTCTTTTTCCAACCGATTTGGAAGGACAACAGGAAGGATCTGTATGTCGTGGTGAATCCTGTACTGCTACACAATTCTTTACTCCGCTTATCTATTTATAATTTCTTTCGCTTTCATGATTTAGAAGATTTTACTGAAACCTAATATACCTATTATTTTTTATTTGGAAATGGATAATTTATCCATTAACATTTGGTATAATAATTACAAATTTAGTTATTTATTTGGGTATTATGCCACCACTGAAAATACAAAACATTAATAATCAACCTCTGCGCCGACGGATCAGTCAAAATTTGGTTTTTTGAAAAATATGTTATTATTATTCTTTATTAGGCAAATATATTTTTCAAAAAACCAACCTTTGACTGATCCGTCGGCGCAGAGGTTGATTATTATTTTTTTTATTTTTCAGTGGTGGCATAACACGCGATTCATTTTAAGATCGTAGCGCCAAAACGGCAATAACCTATACTAACTATGGGCCACTGACACTGACGTTTGAAATTGTATTCATCAAAGATTTGTTGTCGAGAACTTTAAACCAGGTAAAAAGCTTGTAAAACTATTTTGAAAGGGGTAAGTACTGATATAAAATTAAAATAGATTTCAATATTTTTCCAGCGTTCAATCTGAAAATGAAGCTTAACCTCAAAATATGTCAAATTCTTTATTGGACATACGGCATACATACCTTTATGGAAATAGTCATTCTTAGAGAAAGGTAAAGAGCACACTCTCTACTCTGCATTCTTTAGCTTCTTTATCCATACTTGTCTCCTGTAACTCTTTAATTTTCCACGATAGCTCCAGATTTCCCGCTTTTGGAAAAGTATGAAACTGATCTCGGGGTTTTTCTTTGTCCAAGAGGAACAATGACGCTCACAACAATAATGATTCATATCTAATCAACGCAATTAACTAATATAACAACGGATATTTCAAAATTCACAATAGACATACATACGCAAAACTGAACCAAAGTCCCATGCGTTAGTTGCGCGTGCCGCCAGTAGGTAGCGTATTGCTTAGCAAGAATCGCGTATACCCAAATAAATAAGAGTAATTAAACAATGCCACAAATAAATACTTTCATACATTAAATTACAAATTTCTCGTACTAAAATCTCACAAGTATTTTTCTTATTCCTGCGGCAGCAACTCAGTAGAACTGTAAAAATAGGAATGACGAAAGAGCATTTACATACGTAAATTACTTTACTTAGAAATACAAACAATACTATTTCACTCGACCAAATGTATTAGCGACTAACTAAATATTTAAATAAACAGTGAAGGTATTTCGTCAATGCAATTAACCTATCATAACCAAATTATGCGAGGCTGCAGAAGGAAGGCATATCTAATTCGCGATATTGCGTGAATACAGTAGGTATTTATAAACTCGCAAGGCAAACCTTGAACTTACATAAAGGATAATGTCTCACAATAAAATTAATAAACGGCCATAGATCCTGCATCCACGTGTTGGACTTGAATTGCGCAGAGGAATGTGAGGTTTAAATCATTAATCTAAATTTTTTATAGAGATTAATAATATGACCAGGTACGTGAGTATCAAATATTTCTTTTATATTTTTTGCGAGTGATTTATGGTAATAAGAAGAATTGTCATTTTCCTTCAGAATATGTATACGTGTCCAAACATGTGTACCAAATATCAAGAGATCCAAGAGAATAACTAATCCTCTGTGGGCTGGTCAAGGAAAAATCATTTCATTACTAGATTCAGGAAATTTTATTTTATTTTATTTTTATTTTATTTTACAGCTACCCAGACAGATAACAATCTAATAATAGGGTAGGGAACATTACAATAATTATTAACATATAACATAATAAGATACATAATATATAAAATGTAAGATTAAGCATCTAATCACTAACTAGTTACAAGTAATATGCAAATAAATAATACACAACAATTGACAATTCAATAAATCAATAATATGTACTGATAACAATTAATTATCATTTAGTAAAACGTGTTTAATTTTACTAATATTGCAGCAGAAGATATCAAATTTGTTATTTACAGATTCATACTTTGAACACATTGAATTTAGGGGGGACGAAGCATATAAATTAGTATGTGGAGTATGTAAGTAAAATGTGCTATTAGAACGGGAAAGGAAGGATGGCGCGTGCAGATTTATGTAACTGAGCAAAAAAGGACAATCAATTTGGTTGTTCAATAATTTGTACAAGAAAACAACTGATAAATAATTGCGTCGGGATTCTAGGTCAGAAATATTGAACCTCTTCAGTAAGTCAACTTGAGGACTGCCTCTAGTTGGATAAAAGCCATCATTTTTGTGCCAAAGATATTTACAAAAACGTCTTTGTATTCCCTCTAATTTATATTTATGTAGCTGATAACCTGGACTCCAAATAATAGATGCATATTCTAATTTTGCTCTAACAAAACTATTAAAAAGCAATTTCAAGGTGGCAGTATCTGCAAATTCTCTGGAATTCCTAATTATAAAACCTAAGTTCCTGTAAGCACTGGCCACTACTTCGTTGATGTGTGGTACAAAGGTTAAATTGCTGTCAAATATAACCCCTAGATCTTTAAATTGATTGAGTTTTTTCAGATCAACACCATTTAACCTGTATTTGAAGTGGATAGGATTAATTTTCCTGGTAAAAGATACATAATTGCATTTGTCCACATTAAGAAACAAATGATTAGCAGCACACCAACTATTTAATCTCTCAATATCTATTTGTAGATTTAGGCAGTCCTCTAGGCTATTGATGACTGCAAATAACTTACAGTCATCTGCATATAGTAGGGAAGAGCAATGCAGATTACAGCTTATGTCATTTATAAACATTACAAACAATAAAGGCCCAAGCACAGATCCTTGGGGCACGCCGGAAGTTGCTGTTATTTCGACAGACTTGAAACCACGATACTCTACGTAAAGCTTTCTATTGGAGAGGTAGGATGAAAAGAAATTAAGGAAAGAATCGGTGAGTCCAAAACTGCACAACTTATTAAGCAAGATACTGTGGTCAAGACTGTCGAATGCTTTGGAAAAATCCGTATATATAACGTCTACTTGTCCTCCACAATCAAGGGATTCAGCAACAACTTGGGTTATGCTTGCAAGATTAGTTACAGTGGATCTGCCAGATAAGAATCCGTGTTGACTAAAAGACAATTGCGATTTAACATGGAAAAATATAATATCATAAAGAACGCTCTCAAACACTTTACTAAAATTGCATAGGATCGCAATAGGCCTATAATTCTCAATGGCGGATTTATCTCCTTTCTTGTAAATGGGACATATTCTAGATTTCTTCCAAAATGATGGGAAAATACCGGATCGAAGTGATAAGTTAAAAATAATAGATAAAGTTGCAGCAAACAAAACGGCGCAATCTTTTAAGAGAAAGGCAGGTATTCCATCAAGACCAGCGGTTAATTTTGGCTTGATTCTTTTAAGCGCCTTCAACACGTCTTCTTCTTTTATATTAGGAATGGAAAGCCTTGAAGTACAATTATTTACATTAACATTTTGAACATTCCCAAAATTGGTGATAAAAGATGATTGAAAAAACGTTGCAAAACTATTTAGAATTTCTTGTGGATCAGTCATGACATTATTGTTATGGGACATTATATTGGGGATCGAAGTATTATTTTTTAATGTATTGATGTGCGACCAGAATTTGTTTGGATTGGATTTAATTTGAAACTCTATGTGTTGTAGGTAATTTTTGTGGGCAAGAGCAGTATCTGTTTTGATTTTTTTCCTTAATGTTTTGAATTATTCACAATAGGAGTTCTCACTTTATTAACATTTTAGTGGCTTGTAGTAAATAACTAGATACTTATTTTCTACTCGTATTGTAAATCGTGACATCACAGGTTGCGTTCGGTTGTAATCCAAGCATTTACATGTACCTATACAGTTATATGTGGTGCACCATAATTTAATAGGGAGTTAAACCAGTTCCGCCGGAGACCCTTTAAAATATGTAATCAATAACGATTTTACGATTTACGAAATTCGCTGTAAAGACTGTAATCAAAATTAAGTTGGACAAACTAGAATGTCAATTCAAACTAGGTTCAAGGAACATATGGCTCATCTCAAATATGGTAGAGCAAATACGGCTAGTGTCGCCCAAGATGCGTTTGAGAACAACCATAATTGGCATACATAATTAGGAATGTGACAAATTCCAGACAGCTGGATGCTTTAAAGAGTTTGGAAATTGCTGAATGCAAAAATAGTATGAATGTTGACAGAGGACCAATCCCATATAGCCCGCTTTATTGGGTAGTAAGTCACGGTACACTGATCAGTCGCGATCGTTCACTGAGCGGTCGCGACGGTCACTGACCCGTGGAAATAGTTTAGGTATAAATAGGACACAATTTTAGTATAGGTTTAGTTTTAACCACCTCCAGATGAAGCCAACGTGGTTAGCGAAACGCGCGTCGAGTGCGGTATAGTGTTTTGGTTTTGATGTTATGTGGAAAACTACGTCACTGGAATCAATAACGTAGAAATGTATGTAAGAGAACAGAATGACACTGTTATTCATTGTCTGGATAAAATGTAAAATATCCA
The DNA here is from genome assembly GCA_963924545.1 of Pogonocherus hispidulus. Lineage (NCBI taxonomy): Eukaryota > Metazoa > Arthropoda > Insecta > Coleoptera > Cerambycidae > Pogonocherus > Pogonocherus hispidulus. Next base: position 39,424,604 of record OZ004698.1, on the reverse strand, counting down.
AAAAATAAAGGAAAAACTGGGAAATCTATCACACGTACTTACAGGTTATATTGAGGACACACGTACTTGCAGGTTATATTGACGAAACCTGATTTTTTTACTATGTGGATGACCTTTGACGTGGTTTAAACCTTGGATTATAAATTTATTCATCACCTTATCACTATAGTTATTGAAACTTAATAAATAAATGAGACTTCATACTTTTAGGATTAGGAATATTTTATTGAGCAACAACAAAGTAAATTTATAAACCTGAACTAATATTAATCTTATAAATATCTACCTTATTCCTCCGAATACTTTTCTCGCTCCTCATTCCTTCAAAAATATTTTGTAATTAAATTAAGTTGTTTATTTATATTTTTATATTTTTCTAAATTAGTCTATTCTACATCTGTAAATCTGTTCGTTTAGATTAAGCAAAGTCTTAAAAACGTCCAAAATAGTCATATCACAACAGTGAAAAATCAGGGTATTGCAGTATTTCTTCCAAGAATAATAATAATAATAATTCTCATGTATCGTAATAATAAGCCCAGAATTCAGAGACTTGTATGGGAGAAGGAGTGAGATATTACTATTATTTTGCGGATCACGAGTGCGCCCAGGAACGACTTATGATTATGTTATAACTTTAACCATTTGGACAGTGTGGTTGCAGTACCTACTGGTTGCATATCAAGAACGCTACCAGCATTATGCGGAGTGATTTAATATAGGTAGGAGAAATTTTTCTAGCGAAAATAATAATAATAATAATAATAAATCGACTTTATTAGGCGAAAGTTTAGTTACAAACTATTCTTACACTTTAACCTAAATAACCAAAAAATGAAGCAAAACAAATAGCTGCATACATTAGAACTAAAACGGGGGGAGAGGGGGCTAATTTGTATAACATATGTGCTGAGAATTTATACATACTTGTGGATATAATGTTTATATTTATAATTATCTATAATAGTCAAGCAGAGTCGATTCTCTGTTTTTCTAATAGAAATCTTTTGTAATTTATTTTAAATGAGTTAAAAGGTCGAGATTTTAAAGAGCTACTGATATTATTAAAGACATGTGGTGCCTGATAGAAGAATGATGATTCAAACTTTTTCGTTGTGTGTCGAGGAATATGTAATAACTCCGAATAGCGAATGTTGGCATTGTGCAAATCATGACGAGATTGCAGTTTATTAAATAGATACAAAGGACATTTATTATTGATTACTTTATGAAATAAACTTCCTGCGTGTAGTAAACGACGATATTTCATGTACAACCAATTCAAGCTCGTAATTTCCCTTGACACATGATCAAATTTTCTTAAATTTAAAATGAAGCGACAACAATTATTTTGCATTTTCTGAATTCTGTAAGCGTCAAAGGAGCTAATGCAGGGCCCATATACTACATCACAATAATTAAAGTGTGACAATACGAGTTGCTCACAAAATGATCCTATTATCAAAATATTTCCGTAAAAAATTAATTGTATCCGATCCAAAAAACCGAAGTCTCATTCAATAATCCTGCTATGAGATTTCCCAACTAAAATAAAAAACCTGGAACTGAATTAAAACTGAAACTGAAGTAAAATTATGACTGAAATAATTTTGCGGACAAACCATGGTATTGGTCTACTTATTCCTATTTATATTCCTCTTTATTTAAAACTTTAGTTATACTTCCGGTTAAACTGAAAATGGCGTTAGATTTTTCAGGGATAAGGAACTTTGCTATTTCAAAGAAAACACTAACTTTTTGTACTTCAGTTTGATTCTTCCCCTTTCCAATGTTGAATCATTTTTTATGTTTAATGCAAGTGATGGCGCATTTATAAGAGTTCCGTTATCTAACATCTGAAATTTACCTAAAGCAATAACATTCTTTAGAACTTAGTGTTTGATTAGACGCAATGTTAACTTTTAAAACTTAAATTACCCCTCTATATATAATGTAGTTTTGATGTTAACTATTACTAATTGTGATTGATTCTATTTCAAAAACGTAATACTATATAGTTAGTATTATAGTTTCTAAAGTCATTCAAAATAATGGTCATTCAGAATAATGCAAATTTTATCATTTCCGTTGTTATTTCAGTTATATCATAAATAAATATTATGGAGAAACATACCAGTTAGTGTTCATAATTAAATAGGAACTAGACATCAATATTACCATAAATAATTAATAAATATACAACATTTTAATAATAAATATAGCTATGACTTCATCTGCATTGAATTCCTGTGTAGTATTTTTACGCTATAGCTTTTACTGAATAGTTATACTATAATTGTTCTTAATCTAAATTAGAATAAACCATTTTTGTAATCATGAAACAATTTAGATAAAGTTTGTAAATAAACTACAAGAAAAATTGGATAATTTTTCTTATAATATATTTATAAGCTTTATCTAATTTAATTTAGCTAAAAAATAACTTTCACAAGTTCATGACAAACATATTACGGTTAATTCAAAAATAAACTGTAACGTTTCAAAGTTTTCCTCACAATGAACATTGAGAGGGACAGTGCATATATAATTTGTCAGTACATTAAATAATTTTCTGACATATTTGTAAAATATAACTGTATATTTAGCCATGACTATCATCAGCAAAATAGTTTTCGGAACTAGTTACTGACACTAAGAAGGTGATATCAAATATAATACTTCAGTATTTTAAAAATGTCATTTGTCAATAAGATAATTCAAACGGTCGGCCTTTTAAGGTCATTATAAGACCATTTTGTCAGAATGGAATTTTAACTTTTCACTGTTCAATATCGTAATGATAAAAAGCTATTTATTGCTTTAGAGACAAAACTGATAAATTTTGCAGAGCAATGGCTGTCAATCTCAGATGATAAATGAAATTTGAGACTTTTTATCCCCTTAGGTGGACTCATAAATAAAAGTAATACTATTTTCTGAACTATTTTTTTCTTCTCTATTTGTTCTGATTTATTTTTAAACTTGATAACGCAATTTGAACTTAATATGTTTTTTTTTTAAGATAATTCGACACATTTGATACCCTAAAACGGGTTGACAAATAAAAGTAATACTATTTTCCAATCTGCATTTTTCTCCTTTATCCGTTTACAACGCAATTTGAATTTGCTAAAATTTTTTTAAAGAAAATTGTACACTTTTCAGCCTTTCAGGCGGACTCACTTATAAAATCATACTATTTTCTGATGTATCTTTTTTCTCTGTGCGTCGACATGCATTTTAGAACTCTACAACGCAATTTGAACTTGCTACGATTTTTTTATAGAAAATGCGAACGTTTCATCCTCATTCTCTATCCATCCACATGCATTTTAAAATTTGACAAAGCAATTCCAAATTGATACGATTTTTTAAAGGAGATGTCAACCCTTTTCATCCCCTCACACATGCTGACAAATGAAAGTAATACTGTTTTCTGAAGTAACTTCTCATATTTTATCCATTCATAACTTTTTCAACCCGAATATGCAGTATTGAACTTTCTACCATTAAAGTAAATATCGTTTACCTTCTAAGTAAATGAAAACCCCCTTTGATGATCTGACATATCAAAGTACTCAATATTACCTCCAGTTCGTTCTCTATCCACCTATTTTATTATTAATACTATTATATTAAAACTAGACACCCAACTCGGTATTTCACTAGTACAAATTTGAAAACGTTCTTACAATTTCATCCTTCTACACAACTTCACAATGACGTTTTGCAAATGGAAATGGTTCAACGTTTTATTTTCAGGTCTCAGGAGAATATCATGCAGTGTTTTATCCTTAAATAAGGATATAAGCATCTATGCAGTAAAAGAAGTCAGAACCACCAAAGAAGTCAGAATACTGTGATGTTCCGCAAAATTAATGTTCTAACTCTAACATATACAATATAGATTGGTATAATTTTAACTAAATTATCTCAATAACACAAATAAAATGTTATTTAATTTAATACTGTACAACAATGCAGCATATATACAAGTAGATATTACTATGCATTTATATATTCATACTTACTATGAACTGTTTCTCGTATTTTTTTCAGAAACAAAATATAATTTGGAAGTACATCTTTCATTTTTTATTAGGTATGTGTATACTCAAAATTTTTAAAATTTATAATAACAAAAAGAGACGATGATAAATAACTTCCGTGTAAAGCCGACTGCGTTTTAATGACACTGATATAATACAACCACTTAGATGCAAGAAATAGGTCGGTAAACAAATTAGTTACAAACTCTAACATGTTTGCGTTTTACTTTTTTACCGAAACTTGATTTATTTTATTTTGAATTCCTTCGATTGTGTATTAGCCGTGTTTCTGCTACAAACAACAAAAATTATTTGCATTTGTAATCTGCTAGATACATAACAACAAATTAAACGCACTGTCAGACTATTTACACCGCTCCCAGAGAAAACAGAACTCTTAACAATCCATATGCTATTAAAAATTATTATAGTTTATCGTTCAAAGAAACAGTACCTTACTTAATAAACCATGGTGACATATTCGTTAGCAAGTCGTTAGCAGTATTTTGTTCTAAAAGTTCCAATTAAATAGTGTCAATAAAAGAATAAAAAATGATATAAGTAGGTAGTTCTAAGAAAACTGATTTTTTTTGCAGGGTCAATATTATCGAATTTGTGGTTACGTTATGGACAATGGGAGAAGAGACCTCCTCAACATATTTTTATTATGCGAATTCAAACCCAGTTCTTTAATATATAGGATTTAGCTTAAGTCGTTATTTTTAAACCTCTTGAGCATATTGTAATTTAAGAAAATATTCCATCAGAATATACTTGACCTAGTGCAATAATTAGCCTACTAGAAACTATAAATTAGTAAAGTTGGCCAAGGGGTTTAGAAGATTCGACGTGGGTGTGACGAAAATAATTTACTGTAAGTTATTCCATACACCAACATAAGCATGCAAATAAGAATTTTAACACGTCATTATCAATATGTCAATAAAATATTCTATTACGTGTTTGGTACCTCACAAATACTAAGTGTACAGACAGGTATTCTGCCAAATTTTAAATTAACAATAATTATTATTCTATTAAAGGCATGATTAGATTTCTAATGCTTATACTGCAATAAAAAATACGAGGATTGTTCAATGGAAACACGTTCCGATCCGCGTAGTCATAACTTCGTCGTAATTGCATCGTAATTCATTTTTGTATATTGTTTGTTTAAGTAGGTATTAGAGGCGGGTCTGTAAAGAAATATTTGTAGTTTCTTCTTTTCTGAGCGTTGTGACTGATGTGAAAAATGGCATCTATGATAGAAAAAACCGGCGTGCTGTATTCAATAGAATTTTATAGAAGAATGAAAGCTTTATATAGCTACTGCAGTTATTTTCACACAGTAGCGGTTGAATGATGCAATAAATTTCGACCAGCGAGATAATCCACTAAAGATTTTGCCCGTCCCGGACCTGCACGTGTTACGACATCAAATGAAAATATCATACATCTGGAAACTGCTTCACGCAGTTTCAAATAGAATCATCAAAGTTAAACATCTCACATTCTCACATGTTGATCATCAGCGTGAGAACTTTTCATTCCATCATTCATAGCCTTAGCTACAAGATCAATCATGTTACAACATCAGATGAAAATATGAGAAATATGGAAACTGCTTTACGCACAAATAGAATCATCAAAGTTAAACATCTTTTTCACATGGTGACCATCAGCATGAGAACTTTTCATTCCATCATTCATAACCTTAGCTATCACAAAGTTGTTGCTTAATAGATTCCACAACTGCTTATTAATGAGCAAGTGTTGATGATACAGTGGAAGTATACATAACCTCCAAAAGCGGAAAAATGTCGGCGACAACCTCCAGTTGCAAAAGTAATGGTGACCATATTTTTATTACCAGAGTGTACTACTCTGATTTTAAAGGTTTTGAAGAACCTGGTGTCAACATCAACGCTGAGCTATATTCAGATACCTCAAAACGCTTAGGTACGTGTCAGCCTCAAGAATAAATGTTGCGGGAAGCTCACAAATGGAGTCATTCTTCTGTATGATAATACTCGACCCCATTTAGCCCAAAAAGTTCAAGATGTGCTTGGTCGTATGAATTTGGAAGTGTTACAACATCCACCGCACAGTCCCGACTTATTCCCGCGCGATTTTCATGTTTTTGGTATTAAATAATTCATTAAAAGGGCAGCGGTTTAATTCGGACATAGAAGTAGAGTTTGTGTTTAGGGAATGGTTCCACAAACAGCCCAAGAATGGGTTGCTTGTGAATAGGGTGCCCAGGTACCCTAGCTTGGGTACCTGGGCACGAGGGGTACAAAGGTAATGAGGAGGCAGACGCACTAGCCCGAGAAGGCGCATCAAAAGACCTCATAGGACCAGAACCCTTCTGCGGCATAGCGAAGCCATGCATTAAAACATCCATAGAGGAATGGATGAGAAACAAATCTATAGAATGGTGGAGGAATCTGCCACAACTGAGACAGGCAAAGCTATTCATTAAAGGACGGATGCCTAAATTCACAGCAGATCTGTTAGGCCAAAATAAAAAGGCCATCAGAATAATAGTAGGTCTCCTAACAGGACACTGTAGGCTAAATAGGCACATGAATCTTATGGGACTGTCAGAAGATGCAACTTGCAGATTCTGTCAAGGAGAAGAGGAAACCTCAGTACACGTACTGTGCCAGTGCGAGGGCCTGACAAGACTGAGATTTCAAATACTTGGGGAAGGAAGACCAAGAGCCAATAGCTACATGGAAGAGCCTCTATCAAGGCTGTGGAGTCTAATGCAAAGGACAAAGCTGGACAGAGTGCTCTAAATAGGTTGGGAGTGCCACAATAGATCTTCTAGGTCGCGGTGGACCAGGCCAGGGGGCCGACTCCTACATAAATCTAATCTAATCTAACAGCCCAAGAATTTTACTAGTAGGAAATCTAGATTCGTGGGACTCACGCTTAAATATTAATGTTAGAAACTTAACAGCCTCTATACATGTTTTATTGAAAAATCCTCCTATAAATATGTGGGTACCTGAATTGCATGAATTTTCCATTAAAAAAAATCAAACATGGCATCATACAAAGAATTCCCAATTGCATGCTTTTATTTGCATAGTTAAATTTTCGAAAATTGCAATAAACGTGACCGTCGTGATATAATTTTGTATGTACAGTATTTACGCATAGTGTCTATGTATTTTCTTATATAAATATGATACTATCAAATAATATAATGATTAATTTGTCAGAGAAACATAAACCAATTGTTATTAGTGTAGGTTCATGTGCCCATATTTATCACTAAATAATCACCGGAAACCTATATAGAGTGAAACAAAGAACTTTATTTTTATAACAAGTTTCCTTAGAGTGTCCTAAATAGGAGTAGCGCCATATTTATAGGCGCTCCTTGTATACGCTCTTGAAATTGTCCTTGAGCCTTATTGTATTATTATACTTTTGATATCACCTATAAGACGTATAGTTTAAAATATAACAAATTGGCTATTTGACTTGGATCATAATATGGACTTCCTATCGAAGGATAGAGAAAAGAATTAAACATACGTATAAATAAAAATAACTGAGGTAATTATAGACATAATTGTCAAGTGTAACAAAGTAGTCTTTTTATTATTTATCACATGAAATGTCATGTATGTATATTGTATATAGCCAATTATAAACAGCAATCTAATTTTTTAGGCATTTTTTTAAGTGGATTTGAAATATATTTATTATATTTTTTATTTTCAGGATTATAGGGTAAAATATCCAAGTAAATACGTGGCTAGTAGTCCTAAAGGCTGCGTACCTGTATCTGACTTGATACACTTTAGAATGGTATCTATTCATTGAATGAAAGGAATCGACTTTTCATGAAAAAGGTTTCGGTTTTGATTCTCAGCTATGTAGTGTTTTTAAAGATAAGGGATTATTCTTTATTGGCGCTCTACATATTTGGCCATGAATTATTTATTATCAATTATTTTTATCAATTTATTTTTTGTTTTCTTCTTAATTTAAAGTTAATTTTCATAAAAAGTTAATAATTTCATAGTATGGTTTGTTGTTTTTTTTATATAAGATTCTTTAAAAGAAGTTTCTTTTCTGTAATCTTATATTTATAATTGAAATAACTAAAATCACAGCAAATGTACTGTAATACTGTACTGTAACTGGAAATAGAGTTTACAGTAAAAATAAATAATAATAATAATATAATAATATCTCTACCCCTCATCCTAATCACAAGGATTAGCCCGAAAGTCTGAGACTTGTGTGGGGGGGAAGGGGCGGCATATTATTATTTCGCGGTCCGCATTTGCGCCTCAGGAACGACTTGCGTTGATAGGGTCTAACCACCATTCAGTGCTGGAATGAGGGAAACCTAGAAAACCTCATTAGTTAGGGGGGCAAGTCAAACATCAACTGATTTGAATCTCTCACATTAACACCAAGTTGACATTCGTCCCATCCTAGGCCATCGCCAGGATGGTTGCCAAGCCATCCCTGCGAATAAGCCTTGATCTACGAGTAAATAATTTAATTAAAAATTGTTTGGTGGAATGGGAATTAGAACCCACGACCTCTGGGTTGAGCGATCAAGATGCTAAGCCCTGAGCCACCGGCTCGCCAAAAAATAGTAAAATCTAAACCATAAAGCTTCTAGTTATTTCAAACTGTACATTCAACTTTCTTAATCTAGCAAGATAAGAGTTAAAGTTATAGTAGAAATATTAGTAAAACATATTTCTTTTTAGAAAACACATGTTATATTCTGTGAAACTGAACTAATCAGTGCAAGATTTATATAGAACTAGGTGCGGACAACCCGCTTGGCTGGTTGAAATCGATTACGACACATATATTCGAAGTCGACCACTTTCAACCCCTATATACATGCTACCCATAGCTAACGACATGTAACCACTATGGTGCACGATGGGAGACTTGGGGCTACTACCACACACAAACACCAGTATAGGCTGCGCTGGGTAGTTGTGGCTGCAAAGTGACATATTAACAATGTCTTCAAGTTCTATAATTACATCGTATCTGATAAGGAAATATCTGATAAGTGTTAATTCGAGATATCCTACATAAATATTAAATATTTAAAACTAAAAGGTCACTTCTAATGGTGCCATTCCCCATATCCTGTCACAATGCACGTGCAAGTAAAAATGCATATATATGCAAATTTGTGTCATAGCTAAGTTTATGGGTGACATTGACTATTTTTATAGAATATGTTGCTAATATTAGAAGTTACAAATATATAGCTAATATGCCTGGAAAGTTATTAATAGACTTACAAGGACCTATCCAGAAGAAGCACTGGCACTAACATTGTCTGAGAACTACAAATTCAGAAGTCTTTCATTAGTAATATTACACTCTTTTATCTTTTAACTTTCTTGCAAACTTAATTTGGGTAATACTCAGACTGAGATTGTATACATAAATATATTTAAATATTGAGAAAGATCTAAATTCAGAAATGTAAGAAGAATTTTTCATTGTTCAAATGAAACCTAAAAAAAGCCTTTCATTATCAAGATCGAGATTTTTATTTTTGATGGAAAATAAGTAAATATTTGCTCCTCACTGAAATGCATAAATAAATATACATAGGTAAATAAGAATTCAGCAACCGAACAAAACGTTCTCCTTTGTGTTGAAAACTTAAAATACCCACGGAAAATGAATTCATTTATGTGAGAACCAAAAGGAAATGCCAGTAAAACTAATCGGAAAATGAAATTATCTTCATCTTCACACATAATAACTGAATTGACTGTTCGATTTTTTCTCACCACGTTACAAATTGACATTTGGGAAAGGAAGTAGATTATCGTTGAATCTAATTTTAAGTCAGCAGGATATGTTAAAATTGAATCGAAGTAGATTAGCTCGTGCTATATTTACATATAGAAACTTTCATGTCGAATGCACAAAAAATTGTTCCAAATTTCACTTGTAAAATCAAACATATGCTCTTTTCCGCCAATAAGTTTTTATTACTTTGTTTGTGACAGTCGCATAATTCTTATTCTAAAGCAGAGTGTATTTATTAGGACAAATCGACAAGAAGGTAACAAATTTAGGTGCACATAAAAATCCTGTTATTATGCGAAAGTTTACTTTGCATAAATATTTGGTATTCAATTATTTTATCTCTTGGCTATTACAAAATATACCTAGCACTTATATGAGTCAAGTATAACTGTAAATGTTTAATACATTATTTTTATTTAGCATAGTTAGTAAATAAAAAATACAACTTTGATACTACGATATTTATATTGAAATATCTTATTTTTTTTATATAGAACGCAGATCACGCTTGGAAACGGAACAAGTTACTGTGATAAAGTTCCTGAAAATGGCATATAAATTATCTATAAACTAGGTATTTGATATTTATACTTGTAACATACAGATATCCTATCCTATTATCTTGGTAATTTGAATTTAGGAAAAACTGGACGTACATAAATGTTGGAGGTTAATCCACAAAGTTTTTCCATTAGGATGTTAGGTTAGGTTCAAAAGTGAGTGGGTCGGAAACCAGACCCTCGACTGCGACCATATGTTCTATCGTGGCTCCAACCTACTTATATTTCACCCAACAGGTCCAGCCTCTTAATGAAGCTGATCATCTTAATGGATGAGAACTTATTCAAATCCTGTGACAGAAGTTGTTTTTTGCCAAATATTGCCAATATTGAGTATCTGTTCGATTCCTCAGCAGGGTAAGTACATAATATGTGTTGTGCCGTTTATATCATCTAAGCACAAGCGGCATTCAGCATCTTCTGCTACGCCGAATTTGTATAGATGATGCCGTTTTCAAACGGCAGTGCCCAATATATAGTCCAATTAAAGTTTGTAGGTGCAACCTGTTTAACTCTAAAGTTTTTTAGTTATTGTTTTTGAAGGGTATCTGAACGCCTTCGAATGAACTAATCTTGGTAGTTCTTGCCAGTACTGGGGGATTTGCCCCTCAACCCAGGTAAGGAGAGTTGCTTTGGCAGTACTTGAGGATATGCCAAGTACCAATTCAGGTCCGACGAATTCAGAAGCAGCACCCTCCTTGGCAAGAGTGTCGACTGCTTTATTTCCTTCGTGGTGAGAATAACCTGGGACCCAAATCAGAGTTACTCTATTTTCCTGCCCAAACGAGCGAGCGCCTGCTGACAGCTGCTCCTTACCGTTTTTGAGTTACAATGGTAGGAACCAAGAGCTTCAAAAGCTGCTTGGTTGTCTGAGAAGATTTTTGTCAATTTGCGTGTAAGTTGTGTTTGTTCCAGCCTCTATACACACAATTCGATGGTACAGATTTCTGCCTTAAATATAGTTACATACTACTAAGGCTTGAGGATATTTTTACCACTGGATTGCAACTACACACTCCGGCTCAACACCCATGAATGTTTTGGAGTCATCTGTAAATCAACAACTATATGTCCTTAATGGTTCAGCTTTACTCCGATCCCATTCATCTCTTCCTGGAAAGAAAATGTTAAAGGGCAGTTCATGGTCGTTCCAGGCATAACATCTGTAATCATCTTCAGCATGCTGCGACTTTTCATGTGATCCAGCAGCCTATTGAGCCCCATAATGTCAGACTACGGCATGCTAATAGCTGCCTACTTTAGTGTGTATGTTGCCCATCTGGCCTCCAATGGGAGAGGTTAGGTATTGAGGAAATATGAAGTCAAGATATGTAAAGGCTTGACGATATGTTTTCATCTTGATTCTAAAGATGTTTTTTGGTGAATTGTCAGGATCGGTTCTATTATCTATCATTGTCCAACATGTTGCATGGTGGTTATCTATACTTGAATGAGTTTTCAGCATAAATAAAAAACCATTTTTTAGAATCATCTGTGAATAAATCACAGTAGCATAATGCCTGGCCTAATGAATGCCAGAATCGAGTCGAATGAATCTTATGAACTTGTTCCGCAAACTATTTTTATATTACTATTGATTTTCTAGTAGAAATAGTTTGAATCATGTATAATACCAAGAACTCAAGCTTTTTAGTATACACCACCACACTATTAACTATACCTACATATATCATAAAAGCATATACGTACTTAGTGAAACTTATTTACTTTATTACATTATTAAAAAAATGTATTTTTTAAATACAACCGTTTGACAACAAAATCGGTATTTTCCTTTTATATTCATAAATACATTGTCTATGAGTAACACGGATTTTTATTTAATGCTGCACAATACAAAGAAGCTATTTATTATTATTTTTTTTTTCCAGGAGTCGTGAGTTTCAATGTCTGTAACAATTAAATGTAATAGCCTCAAATATTCTCTAAAGCGAATCGCTTTATATGACTATGAAAAATAACAGTACTTTTTGCTGTAAAATGGTTGAGAATTTTAAATATAAAGTTATTGTTATTTAACACATCAGCGTAACGCTTTAAATTTTTTGTCTTAAACCGTTGATTGTAGAAATGAATAAGAAGCGTGCAGCTTATCATATATAGTTTTCAGTGCAAAAGTGTCTGAAATTTAGCTTGTTTAAGGGGCTATACCAAAAAGCGCGCGCCAATATTAAACCCGATTATGATCACGTTTTTCACCGTAAGTTTGCGCATCGTGTATATATACTCTTTCATTCTAGAAATAAATTAAATTTGTGTGTGCACTTCTGTGGTACAATTTATGTCAAATTATGAAAAAACAAGTAGGTACTTAGTCGTCTCTGGGATGAATCCAGTTAACATTAATTTTTGTTTTTTCATTTTCTGTATAATCACAAAATTTAAGTGTAGACTTGGCTGTTTTAATTTTAGAAACCAATATTCTTTTTATATTTCTGGGCAGTTGATTTAAATGCTACCGAACAGATACCGTATCAGAGATAAATTTTGAATTGAAGCTGCAGGAGTTGAATGAAAGTCCTATAAACAGCTCCAAGGATGTAACAATGACTGAAAGACGGAATACTTACTATCTATGAAAATATAATTTTCAAAAAAGTAGTGTTCAAAAACGCTTTATTTTTATATTAAAAAGTAATCTAGCTATTTCAAATTCAAACAGAAAACTTATTCACTGTGGTAGTTACAAATTAATTTCTTTTGAGCCTCACTTTATTTTAAAAATGATTTTAGAATGACCATTCTGTACAAGATATGTATTTTTTATTTCATCCCAATTTTCTACATAGATCTGAAGCATTATAGAGACAATTGAAGCAGGTATAAATTTAACACCAAATTGTATCGAGGCTTTTAAATACATATAATTTATAAACTTGATCAGCAACAGAATCTTATAATGTATTATTTGTTCTGTTTCAGCTACGTCAGTGCTAAAAATTAACACTTGCTCATCCGCGACAAACGAAACCAAAAACTTTACTTACAAATTCACTCGACAACGGTAATCCCAAAGTAGCCCAGGGCACACCAAAACACAGAGTCCATTCACAAAACTCGCACGTGTCGCGGGAATGCACTAGCACGTTGCAGGCAGGGTACAAACAGATTAAAATGCACTGGCTCTCTGAAAACAAACGCAGATCGTGGCGGTACGTTCGAGAATAGCAGCTTCACCTTCGGGTTAGCCGTGCGGAGGCTTGCCGATCACCTTGCTCTGTACCAGCAGCAGTACCATGTAGGTGGTACCCGAGGTACCTGACGATCGCCTCTCATGTGTGTTTGTCAACGGATCGAGTGCGGACTGATCATTGAACATTTTGGTAATGTTCACTAAGAACCATTATTAATCGGTTTAATTATTTATATCAGTTGTTGACTTTAAGGGTCCATTCTCTGTAGATTTGACAGGCATGAATGTTGGGTCGGATTGAAAGGATGGGTGGCCGATGGGTGGAGACTTATATATTTCAACTATCGAATTATTTTAAGATTTCGGAGGTGCACGTAAAGCCGAAGTAAAAAGGCACATGGAAATAAAGTTAGCCCTCATTGCAAGGGTACCGGATTTGTCTTATAATTGCAACAAAATTTCTTTTTAATGTTATAAATTATATATTACCGGAAAGATCAAAAGATAAACTAGATCCCTATAGTAGCAAATTTTTGTTTAATACATGTATTTTAGAGAAAATAATTTTGGAAAATACGCTATTTTAGTACAAGATTGTTTGCCTGGAATTTTAAAAATAAAAAGAAATACCAAAAATTACTACTATAGGGACTTAGATTAAAGTCTTATCTTTCAATACTTTTTTACTAGAAGTCGTTATCTTTTATAGTTTTTTTATAATTAGACACGAGACGAACGCCGATTTAGGGCTTATTTCGACCTAGTGAATTGACTCTTAACGAATAAACTTACTTTTTATACTATACCTAGGTATCTTAAAAATATATTATTTGCATTCGGAAATGATTTTGAATTGTGTTAGATAAAACTACATAATATACAAAAAACAGATTTAATATTAAGCAGAAAAGTGTGGAGATTCATTGAGATTGCAGAATTTTTCAGTTCCTGTCAACACTATATAGGAGAAAAGTGACAAGGAGGCAGAAAAATTGACAAACGAACGTATCATTTGTCGATTCATATATACAGGGTGTTACTTAATGTCATGTCCATACTGTAGAAGCTAATTCCTTGTCAAATGTTTTGACTAAGAGTCCAAATAAGCGTGTGTCCTAAATTGCCTCGTTTTCGAAATAGGTACAGGGTGTTAAAGTTGTTCGGAAAAAACATTGGACGCCACTGGGTTTTTACAAGTTTTGGATATTTTTAGCTGAAACAATTTCGAATACAACTTTTTTGTTTCTCGCATTTGTTTCGTACCTTGCTTGCTTTGTTTTCGAGAAAAAAAATTAATCTATTACAGTGCATTTCTAAATGTTTATTATGTTAAAAGTAAGAAAACGGAATGTCCCCATTTTTATAGCAGGAATTTAATATCTACAAACGTTAGAAAAACAATTAGATACAAACCTAAATAATAATTACAAATAACTACAAACCTTGACACCCTGTATCTCGAAACGAGGCAATTTAGAATCACGTTTT
The DNA here is from genome assembly GCA_963924545.1 of Pogonocherus hispidulus. Taxonomy (NCBI): domain Eukaryota; kingdom Metazoa; phylum Arthropoda; class Insecta; order Coleoptera; family Cerambycidae; genus Pogonocherus; species Pogonocherus hispidulus. Next base: position 39,409,530 of record OZ004698.1, on the reverse strand, counting down.
TTTGGACTATGTCATTTTCATAGCTAACTACTAATAATAAATAATTTAAAATTAATTTTACACAAATTCAACAAAATCCTTTTGTTACAGCAAAACTGTTAAACATGGGTATAGGGAATGCTAATACAGATCGATGCAGAAAAAAATCGGGGCTTTATATTTAAAATAATGAAGTTTTGATACCTAGTTTGAATTTGTGCTAAAAGGAATTCTGAACACCCTGTACATAATTGGCAAATATCGAAAGCATCAACCTGAAGCTTAAAGCTTCCTTTACTGCTTACTTTACTTTAAAGTTTACTTACTTCCTTTACTTTAAACTTCACCTTTATTTGGACTCTGTCATTTTCATAGCTAACTACTAATAATAAATAATTTAAAATTAATTTTGCATACATTCAACAAAATTCTTTTGTTACAGCAAAACTGTTAAAGATAGGTATAGGGAATGCCAATACAGATCGATGCAGAATTGAATTGTGCATCAAAATATTGAAAGAAATCGTGCATTGTATTTAGAATAATGAAGTTTTGATAGTTGTGCCAATTTGTGCTAAAAGGAATTCTGAACACCCTGTACATAATTGGCAAATATCGAAAGCATCAACCCGAAGCTTAAAGCTTTCTTTACTTGTGCTGCTAATATCAGTTTCTTGAATTCGAAAAGGAAAATTCAACGTGTCGTGGTGCAAAACCCGAAATTTTCAAAAAGATTGAGGTATCTCAAAAATGGCTGAATTTAGAGGTATAAGGAAGTTTGATAAAACTCCGGCTAAAATAGCCCGTATAATCTAAAAATGCAATAAAAAATATACCATTCCATTTAAATTAAGGGAGTTGACAGCTACCTCCGGTAGAACCGAAATATTTTTAAAATATTTTCACCAAATAGCCGTCTTGTAGCGGATCGTGTGTAAATTTTCAGAAAAAAATAATGAGTGGTTCTCCTAATACTTCTAATGGACGGTTGCAATCAATCATTCAAACAATCAATATAGTTTAATATAGTTTCTAAACGTATATAGTTATTCTTAAACCTGGTGAGGTTTAGCCAATAGTGTACAGGGTGGCCAGTTAAGCGAGGTAAGCGGCTGTATCTTGGAAACCGTTCACCGTACAGCTTTCGGGAAAAAAATTCGTTAGTAAATACGGCCAAGAGAAATCGCTGGAAATTATTTTCAAGTTCGTAAGATAGCCGCCAGGGGGCGTAACAGCAGCAGTGTGTTGGGAAACGGCGATTACTCTAAAATTTGCCTTGACAAGGTCTACTGATAATACTTGGAAACAAATCTCGCATCTATTATGAACAACTTTCCTTACATACATTTGTCTCTAACTCTTCAAATAAAGTGGTGGGGGTAAGGTGAACATTCATTTAGAAAAAATGCAATATCTCAGGAACACCTTGTCAGATAATATTAAAATTTGTACCATTTAAAAGAGTTTTTCTTGTTCTATCAGCTACGTTACAAGCGATGTCTTTGTTATTTTCACTATGGTCGCTAGGTGGCGCTTTTTTAAAAAATGAGAAATTGTGTGATTTTTCTCGAAAAATTTAAATGTAATGGTATAGATATTACACTGATACAAAAAATAGAACTAAAGGCCAAAGCCAATGGTGAAAACCGCAAGTCCCTATCTTTTTTCTAACCGGAGATATTAATGGAAAACTATTAAAACAGGTATTCAAATGAAATAAAAAAAGTCACAGGTTTTCTAAATTCTAGGAATACTTTCTATTAGAGATTAAAAAGTGAAATATTTAAAAACTAAATAATTTTAAAGTAATTTTTTTCTAAAACTGCTTTATTCATGGTATTGCAGTCATAGCCCAACTATACTATGTACGGTGCTATACTGTTCCGTTTTGCGGGTCCTGCGACACGGGAGCCGTTTAACGAGAATTCCTTTTTTGATTCACATAGCTGAGAAAATGCAGCACAAATGTGACAGTGATGATAACACTTAATATACCATCCCCCCGAAAGGCTCTCGTCACGCGGGATTCGCAAAACCGCACTATGACTATTAACTATTAATTCACCGAATATTATACTATAAAACATAGTAGGTTTAGAAACAAAAAAGAATGTCTGTAATAATAGAAGAAATGTCAAATTATTTTTTTAGTGTTTATTTTATATTTAATTTGAGTATTAAAATGCCTTTTACTAATTACGAAAATGTTGATATGATTGCTGTTTACTTTGAGTGTTTTCAAAATGCAGCAATAGCTGAAAGAGAGTATAGGATGCGGTATCCAAATCGCCGACATTGTAGCAGAAGGTATTTTCCGCAGTTAGTACAGCGCTTACGTACCACTGGAAGTTTTCGCAGACCTATGTTTCAAAGGCGTCGTAATGCTAGAACCGAGGAAAATATTATCAATGTTTTGGCATATATAGAGTTCAATCCCCATGTTAGCACCAGAGCATTGTCTTTTGAATTGGGAATATCACGGACTACGGTTCAAAAAATTTTAAAAGAGCACAGGCAAGTTTATTATCTCTTTGAAGTATGATTAATTTTGAAGTATTTTTCTAAGAGATCCTAACTTTATACTAATGGGAAATATATATTTTTTATTTTTAGATTTCACCCTTACCATATAGTTTTACACCAAGCTTTGACTGAAGAGGACTTTGACCGGAGGCTGGATTATTGTCATTGGCTTTCCGGCATGATCAATCAGAACCCTCAATTCATATCCCAAATACTTTGGACAGATGAGGCTACTTTTCATAGCGACGGTAGAGTAAATTTAAAAAATATGCATTACTGGTCAGCTGAAAATCCTCACTGGATGCGGGAAGTTCAGCATCAAGGTCGCTGGAGTATTAATGTGTGGTGTGGTATACTAGGGAATATTGTTATTGGACCCTACTTCTTTGACCAGACATTAAATGGCAATCTTTTTCTCGAGTTCCTTAGAAATGAATTGCCGGCTTTATTGGAAGATGTACCCCTTCAAATTAGGCAGAATATGTTTCTGCAGCTTGACGGATGTCCAGCACATTTTTCAATTAACGTGCGTGAACACTTAGATCAGACATATCCAGACCGATGGATAGGAAGAGGAAGCCTGTTTCCCTGGCCAGCTAGGTCACCCGATTTAACCTGCCTAGATTTCTATTTGTGGGGACGATTAAAAGATATGGTCTTCCAAACTGTTCCTACGACCAGGGAAGATATGAGGAACAGAATTGAACACGCAATTCGTAGCCTGCCAGCAGCAGAGGTAGAGGCTGCTGTATTGTCTACCCGAGAAAGACTCGACCAATGTGTGGAAAATGATGGCAGGCACTTTGAAAATCTAAGGAGGCACTAGCATACTTATAATTAAATCCTTAATTTCTTAATAGTTGAAATCTAATGTTTTATCACACGAAAGAGTGCGAGAGATTTTAAAACAAAAAACTACATTTTTTGAACTTGTGATAAATTGTTTAAACTTTAAGCACATATTACTTATAATCAATTCGAAAAATGTTTTATAGGTAATTTCACATGTCAAATAAACATTTCTTTTGTGTCCGTGCCTACTTGTCTTTTAGCATTATGCCCGGGGGTCTAGATAAATTAGCTTTAGATGAGTATATTAATTTTCCATTAATATCTCCGGTTAGAAAAAAGATAGGGACTTGCGGTTTTCACCATTGGCTTTGGCCTTTAGTTCTCTTTTTTGTATCAGTGTAATATCTATACCATTACATTTAAATTTTTCGAGAGAAATCACACAATTTCTCATTTTTTAAAAAAGCGCCACCTAGCGACTATAGTGAAAATAACAAAGACATCGCTTGTAACGTAGCTGATAGAACAAGAAAAACTCTTTTAAATGGTACAAATTTTAATATTATCTGACAAGGTGTTCCTGAGATATTGCATTTTTTCTAAATGAATGTTCACCTTACCCCCACCACTTTATTTGAAGAGTTAGAGAAAAATGTATGTAAGGAAAGTTGTTCATAATAGATGCGAGATTTGTTTCCAAGTATTATCAGTAGACCTTGTCAAGGCAAATTTTAGAGTAATCGCCGTTTCCCAACACACTGCTACTGTTACGCCCCCTGGCGGCTATCTTACGAACTTGAAAATAATTTCCAGCGATTTCTCTTGGCCGTATTTACTAACGAATTTTTTTCCCGAAAGCTGTACGGTGAACGGTTTCCAAGATACAGCCGCTTACCTCGCTTAACTGGCCACCCTGTACACAGAAATACTTGATGAATTTTGAATTGCAGAAATGCGAGGACTGCGTGGAGGTTGGCTGTTTGACTGTGATGCTTTATCAGGTTTATTAACTGATTTAAATTTATCCCTACGTCGGAGCGGTTTCATATTTCAAATTAACAATGTTAAAACATTGTAGGTACTCACTACTAATGCATAAAACATGGCTGTTTACAGCACATGCACTTATTAATCTTCCTCATATTAAATTTGAATAACATAAGCTATGCTAATTTGTTTTACATTTATTTATATTTGCTTAGCAAGTTTCCTGAATAATTATCGTTTCCATTTAAGTGTATGGATTGATTAAAAAATCTGATTACGCCAAATGTATAATGTGGCAGGATCGTATATTATTTTAATGTTATCAAAAGATTATCAATTATGAAAAGCTGGCTAAGGTCATATTTACATGGCTGCGTGTAAATTTGCATGCATTTTTTGGAAATCTTTGTCTTGTTTATTTGTATATAAAATGTGACTTTAAAAGAATAAAGGCAAACCTATTAACAATAAAGATGTACATAATTATAATATGAGTCATACTGATGAATGTGGTGTACCGTTTGCTAGACAAAGGTTTGTTTTAAATGTTCTTAACTGTATTGGACTGTAAGGAAGTGAGCATTTGTATATTTTTAAGAGAAATTTAACCATGCAAATATGTTATTGACATATGTTTTTACAAAGTATCTTAAATTTTAGTAAGTGTAAAAGTAAAAAGTAAGCCAACTAACTACAGTAGACTAATAGTGCTAATTTTTTTTTTTTGTTTATAGGGTGAGTCAAGGACAAGTTTCATGTTGGATTATCAATCAAGGGATTGGTTTCCATAGAAAATCCAAAGATAGGTCGATTTTTATTTGAAGGGGACACATTTTTATAATGTTAACATTTATACAGGATGTCACAGAAAGGAGACACAACTTATATTTTTTAAATACACCCTGTGCATTTTTACAGATCTGGATAGAACGACCTCTTACGAATACATTGATATAGGGTTTGATTGGTTTGATACCTCTAATAGCAAGGTAGATATGACCATAAGAGCAATGTGTTGGAGAAATACTTTGTTGTCTTTGTTTTGTTGTCTTTGTAGCCTAGCAACGGTTCGATATTCTCTTCCTAACTCATTATTTTTTTGGAAGACTCTTTTATGGGTTCCATTTAAAAATATAAATTCTGGTAAACCTCCCTTTTTGGGAGTCTGTATAAATGTCAATACTATAAAAATGTGTCGCCCTTCGACTTGTCTCTGGATTTTCCATCGAAACCAAACTTTTGACAGATCAGAAACTCACCCTGTATATTACGTAATAAATATTTAAACATATATTGTGTAGAAGTAGTTCTAGATGTTTGGAAATACTTCCCTTTTTTAGGAGAGAAAACTATTGCACAACAGACGTTATATCAGGTGACAATGAGATCTAATGGACTATTAACTGATTTACCGGTTGTTTAGTTAACTGTGGCATACATCCGTTTGACTATCTTGTTTAAATAAAATGTTAAATTTATTTTTTATTACACGGTTCATAAAATCAGTGAAAGTTACATATACTTTCAAGTCGTCTAAATATTGAAACTGCTGAAATATAAAAATGAAAATGCAAATATTTAACCATTAATCTCCAGGACTATATTATTGAGAAAAAAATATCAGACTAATGTATAATTGATAAAACATCAATTATACATTAGTATAATGACTATGATATTTTTTATGATATTGTAGATACTCTGAAAGTTTTAGCTTATAAATTAATCACAGTAATTCGTTGAAATGTTTGCTTTGACTTAAATTGATATTAATATACATATTTTTTTATTATTTCCATATCCCATAAAAAAATATGGTAATTTAAAGTACTATAATAGTAAATGCATTTATTCAGCTAAAATATAAACGTGCCCCCATAATAATACTATTAATATAATTATTTCTTCCAAAATCTAAAATTTAAAGGAAACAGTATAGATCGCCACGGCAATTAATTAGCCTGTAGATAGGTGAGCGAAATTCAGTTCCGGTGTTGGAATTTCGATATCGGTAAGAGGTACAAAGTTGGATAAAGATAAAATCCAATCAAATCAGTTTAAGTTATAGGTATTATATCCTAATATAGAACATCTTCAGAAAACTATAGTATAACTTGCATACTAGCAAAATATTCATACAAGGAATAAGAAGAATTTGGTGCACTTTTTAAAATGATTGATATTATTCGACTGTTTTTAATAAGTTCGCGAATTTCATATCTGTATTTCATGGTATTGAAGTTGTATACATCACTATTCATTGAAAACATACTTCTGTTTTTAAGAGAACACATTTCAGAGATAAACGAAGATGTTAGCGTAAGGATGCTAGTTTTACCAAAAGCAATCCTGGCATGGCTGAAGACCTGAAAGTCCTGTCATATAACGTATAATGCGCTTCTTCATTATAAACAGCTGACACTATATGGAGCTGTCTCAAAGGCATGTTGTTGTTGTTGTTGTTGTTGGTAGGCGGCGCGGTTACCCGCAGCACTCAGGTCTTTCGACCCATTGTGCCTGCCGCTAGTCGGGAGCTATTGGAAGAGACCCCTGCTATGCGCATAGGCCAACACCGGTTCCAAAGGAAGCTCTCTAATATCCTGGGGCAGGATAAATGCTGCACCCAGATGTTTGTGTCTCTTGACCATAAAACAGGCACAGCGACAGAGGATGTGAATACAGTCCTCGTTATCGTGTCCGCAAAACCTGCACCTAGTGTCACTAAGGCCGATAGTGTTAAGGTGCTTGTTAAGATGTCCGTGACCCGTCAGCAGTCCTGTGACAATCCTTATGCTGTTACGACTTAGCGCAAGTATTGATCGACTTGCGTTTGACCAAGGCCCTTTAATTAAGAGCCTGGCTTGCCGCAGCCCAGTCCCGTTTGACCATTCTTCCTCTGATCTATCCTTGATCCAGTTACCAATAGACCTTGCTACATAACTAGACGGAAGCCCCAGCACTGGTTCGGGTCCTGTAAACTGTATACTTGAGCCTCTTTTAGCCAGTGCATCAGCCTCCTCATTTCCTGTTATGTTGTGATGACCCGGTACCCAGGTCAATTTTACCTGGTTGTTCTGTCCCAATTGGGCCAGACCATTAATACACTCTAGGACCGCTCTGGAGGTGATCCTGTAGGAGATCAAGGCACGTAGAGCCGCCTGACTGTCGGTGCATATCTGGATATGCTGATTGGAATATCTCCTTTTGAGATTTTCCTGAACACATGCAGAGATAGCAAACACTTCCGCCTGAAAGACCGTGGCATATTTTCCCAAGGAAAAGGATAGTCTCGCCCTCGGGCGCACGCCTCGGACTCCCGCCCCCGAGCCCTGGTCTGTCTTGGACCCATCTGTAAACCAGACGAGCCCATTCGAGACCTGAGCATCAGGATTTTTGAGCCAAGCGTCCCTGTCCGGTATCTCTACTATGTAAGGTTTGAGAAACACATAAGTGGGAGATATCCTGTCACTGGGTGCGTCCAGCAGACTGTCTCCTCCCACAAGTTCCCCAAGAATACTTGTGTGTCCACCATCATGGCTTTTACCTAGCCACCGCCCCCACTGCTTGACCCTATAAGAGGCCCTCCTTGCCTCCCCCTCGACCACTATATGTAGTTTAGGGAGAGACAGGAGAGCCTCCAGAGCCTCTGTGGGAGCCGTGCGTATCGCTCCTGTCATGCTTACACACGCCAGGCGTTGTAGTTGATTTAGCCGTTGCTTGATGGTAGCCCGCCGGACGGCTGGCCACCATATTGGCGTTTTAAAGGCATACTCCATAACTCTATCGAATTCTCCACCTGTGCGTAGTATAAATTAACCAGCTGAGTTTAGTTAATACTTATTTCATATTCTTAAACATATAATAAGCTGATGATGATATTGCGATAAGATGATCACAATGTCGCTTCCAATTAAGGCATTCATTCATCGATATAAACACCAAGAAATTTGGCGGTTGCTCTACCATTTTGTGTATTATCATTACACCCATTAGCAAAAGCTTCTATGTTACAACAAATTCTTTGCATGGTAGGATTATTATTAACTAAATCTTGTCATTATCAATATTAAAATGTAACCATACGAATAAGACACTATAACATTAAATTATTTTGTATAAAAAAGGGTAATTTCTGGACTGTTTGAGATCGCCATAGCAACTGTACAAAAAAGAGATTATTGTACAGTTGTACAGTACCGAAAAGTAATTTGACATTGATATTGCATGTCACATAATATATTGAAGTTTAATTAAATAGAAAAATAGAAACAGATAGTGACTTCGATGAATCGGTAAACTGGAGGTGCTAATTAGAAGCGGTTGGAAAAAAAATATTATGCTAAACTCGTACAAAAAATACGTTTTCGAGACTCGTAAAATTGCCGGACTCCGCTACGCGTCGTCCGGCAACCCTTTCCCTCGTCCCGAAAACGTGTATTTTTTATACTAGTTAAACAAATAACTATTAAGGTATCAATACACTGAATCCTTAGATTATGATCATTTTAATTCGATATTACTAAAGGCAAATCATCGACATTACATTGTTAAAAATATGTTCTCTAAGATATACTTCATTTCTTCCACGTAGAGAAATAACAGGGCCCAATAACGAATCTTGTGGGACACCAAATATTTTATCAGAATTAATTGTCAACAGAATCATGACCAGAACATAAAAGAGGGCGTACTGTTGATGGTACCTTAGAAACTTAGAAACATAACTTAATAGTTGCCCTCTTAGACCATAGTTATGCAATCTATCAAATAACAAATCTTGGTTGACATAGTCAGACCACATAAGGATCCCAACAGGCCATTCGCCTGCCCCGACACACCTAACTATATACCTCATTATAAAGAGAATGGACTAAACTTATTGCAGACAATTCCTAGTGGAACCCACATTGTTTATTACTTTGGTTTTTTGGTTTTTTATTATCATAGTGGAAATTAGTACGCGTTCAAAAATGTTAACTTCACAGTTCCAACAATAGGCCAGGAACTATTCAGGTTAAATGTATTTATTTTTGAGTATATAAAATCTAAAATATCAAGCTACTTTTATTTATCTTTTTTACCTTGAAGGGATACGAAAAACAACAATAATCAATCACCATTTTAGGCTATAATATGGAAAAATATTTCGATTGCAAAATACAGCTTTATTTTTTCAACTATGGCGTTAATTTGTCTAATGTATCCACACAATTTTTTATACTGTTTACAGAACTCGAACAAAATTAGCTCCTGTCACGTCCTTTTTGCTTTATATTTTTGGTCGTAAACTGTTTGAAACTGACTCACCCTGTTCATTTTTATCAAGAATATTCCGCCAAAAGCTTCTCCCTATACAAAGTAACTATTTTATGCTACTAATCGATATCTAATTTCCATGAATGATTTGATCAAATTAAAGCAGGCTGCATGGTACAGCCAACACACTGAAAATTTAATGAACAGCGACATGAGCAAACAAGGTTAATGAATAAATAATAATCATCGAGGCGAGGTAGATATCGAAGCCATATGACACCATCAATTAGTGCATAGTTGTATGTAATCGATGATTGCTTTGTTAACCTGAAGATATTATATGAAAATATTAAACACAAATATACATTGTGTAACATTTCTTATCTAGTATCAATATGTATGTCAAACATTACGTACATTGCCACACTAGTTAGGTAAAATGTCACTTTATCGAACTAGTGCGGTAAAAGATGTAAAAAATGTATGCAAATTAGACATTAATAAAGTTGGAATTAAATTAGAACTCATTTGTTACAATTATTAATTACATTTTAAATATTCAAAAGAAATTAATTCAAAAGAATAAAAATTTGCCTTTGCTTTTTGTAAATATTGATTACATCTTTGCTATTTGATATACTAATTTCTGCAGATGTAGAGACAACTGTATTATTAATGTTTTCCATGGAATTTTCAATTTTACAGTTTCGTTCTGCCCCATAATTTTTGCAGCTTTTATTTTTTTATTTTCTAAAAATGTTGCGATATAACTCTCAGCATCGCTGTTCGACTTCCATTCTCCGTGCCTATTATATCGGCACCAGCATCAGCAAGCAAGGAAGCTGAAGATCTTGGGAAATAGTGTCCCGTATATCGCTCAGGATCTGGCTATTCAAGAAATGTAGCAATTTCTTTTGGTATACGGCCAAATGTATTTATGCCCATTGGTTGAAAACTATATTTATCATTTTTATAAAATACGAAGAAACGGTCATGCGTTGTAGTTTCTGGACGAAAATGAAAATGAAAATATTTTCGAAAACTATGTAGACAGTCAAAACCGATGACATTTTCTCAAGTAACAGCCAATTCTCTTGTAACTTTGGTTTTAGTATTTAGAATTTTTATTTTAAATAATTTTTCATCAGCTTTATCAGTCAGTATGCCTGTAACTTATTTGTGGTGCGTTTTCATGATTTATAGTTTCTTTTGGGATTACACCACCTGTAAAATAACAAAAAGCAGGAAACAGGAAGTATACAAATTAAATATTCAAAGTGCAGTATCAAGCAAACTTTAGAAGTTTGCTTTGATACTGCACATTGAATATTTAATTTGCAAGGCAAACTTTAGAAGTTTGCCTTGCAAACTTTAGAAGTTTTTATTTCATTAAGGGCACAATTAAGGACACCTATAAGCAATAACATACAATCATAACGAGTCTTAACACTATTCCCAGACAATGCTACCTTCATCATCAAATAATGATCATCATTTGCTTCTTTCAGAAATCTGTGTACCTATGTCTTATTTGGAAAAAATATTGGATTTTAGTGGTTTATAGCCTTCACTTTTCCTTTTTAAAAATGTTAACAGTTGGGTATATTTGCTTACTTCAATATTATTCCAATTGGATTCTAATTAACATGGAATAGTGTGTCCACAATGACGACAGCTTTTCTTTTTTGGCTTTACAGGAGAAGTAAGCTAGCAAAAAACTTTTTGCGATAGGAATTTCCTTTAAATTGCACCAATCTTCAAATCGTCTACGTTGCGTAACAAAATATGAAAGTTTACGATACTAATATCGTATATAACTATTATGTTATTATGTTTTTACTTTACATCTTGAAATATTCGTACTTAAGGAATTCTTCGTTCTTCGGTTAACTAATGTCGTCTTCCTCAAATAATAATTCATAATTTGTGTTATTTTTTTTGCTTTTGATACACTGAATGGTTCTGTGGTTAATACTATTTTTAGGAACTAGTTTATACATAATTAAAAAAGTTATTATAAGCTGTACCATGTCGAATATTAATTGTAGTATCGTAAATTTCTCCTAACTTTAGCATTTTCCTAATATTTTACGGCATTTTGTTATTCTGCATTTTTAGGAAATCCATAATTGACTAGTATAACCCGTATAATAGGATCATAATCGTCTTAAATTCATTTAACTTCAACCAATTAAAACATATACTAAAATTAAAACTTAATATATGCAAATGAGAAAACAATAATTCATCCATTGTTTAAATTTTAAATGCCTGCATGTTTAATTTTAAATGTGTACCAAGAATGTGTTGTTTTACTGACCCAAATAAATTTGCTTTTAGTTACCTTTCCGGTATAAATAATATGCAATATACCTACAGTATATTTATTTGAAAGCAATGTTTTTCAGAACATTTTAATATATTGTAATATCTACTGTAGTACATAAGGTAAGAAAACAAATCAAATGTCTAGATATTTCTATGTAATATAAACAAACGTTTGTATGTATTTCACTCACAATTAATTTGTATACCAATAAATGCAAAACACATAATGGCCATACTAAACCAATAATTCAAAGAATATAAAAGGGCCTTATCGATAACCATGGACCTTCCCCAATTGTACAACGAAAATCTACATAATATATCCAAATAACAAAAAGGAAAAATAACATGATAAGCCAAGCATAATTGAAAATAGCCTCGATTAATACTAATACCAATATTAATAATACTCACAAGGAAAAACTTGTTTAATTGAGGAATCCTACATGTATAACTAGAAAGATTGTGGTTACTTTTCTATTTCAAATATTATCATAATGGATGGAATATTACGTTCTAGGTAGTTAGTTAACGATTATAATGTCCAACACACTCCTAAATTTAACCTTTTAAAAACCATTTTAGCTTTTACTTTTTAGATGACCCTTTCCGCACAGTTTGCTTTGCCATTATATATTAGAGGCAGAAGGTATGCAAAAGAATGTTGCATATCTATTACCTAGTATAATTCTTTGTTCTGATTTATATATTTTAGTAAGCATTTGGTAACATGACAAAATGGTATATTATATACCGACTGACTAAAGTGCATCATTTAATCGCGCGAGTAGAGTTTGTTGCCCGAGTGCATCAACTATTCAAGGGATATTAAATCACTTTAGTCCCATGGCAGGTATATACACTATTTTTTGCACTTCGTAGAGTAAAAGTTTTATAGAAAAATAAAATTATTTCAAATATCTATGTCCATTTAGAAAATATGTACTTTAGCAAAAAATGCATGTAAATAAACCATTTTAAATACAACAATATTCTTGCTTACCTTATTTTATTAAAATATAAATATTTCTGATTTCCGTATAGAAGAATAAAAGCGTACGCTTATTAACTGTACTAATACAAATATAACAGTAAATGATAATCAAAAATAAATATAAGTATGGAAATGTTAATTGTTCAATTTAATGAATAAAGTTGTTTATAGAACCGTTTCCTTCTTATTTTTTCATTGAAATGATATCTGAGGGATTTTTCAGGGGATTAAATTTATTTTTAATCCCCGGGGGACTAAAAGTGCCACTGCAGTCCCTAAAATGAGGAATAAAATCGCACTTTTAGTCTACGAAGAGCAAAAAATATTAATAATATAAACTGTTGGATTGATGAAAGCTACCTTTTTCTCCCTCTCATACAAGCATACTTGATTGATTTTCTCGTTTATATTATTACAATACAGGACTATAAATATTGATATTTTTGATGATACTCTGTAGGCGAAATCTGAAGGTTGGTGTCAGAGAAATCGAACAGCTCTGTGGAATTTGATCCGATAAGGATTTTGTCCTCGAACAACAATTCAAAACTGGAACATTGGATAGTCATCATACACGTGTTATGATTTCCTATACAATAACTAATACGTATGCATTAAATATTTTATTTTTGATTATTATGTCAACAATTAATTACCTTCATTTACAGGAACAACTTTTTTTACTGTAAGTGTATATCCCCTGGCACTATCAATATATTCTTATTTTTGTTAAGCTTTTTAAAATATAAAAAATACGATGACATACTGCTTCACCAAGAGAAACAGTCAAATAAACAAAAATAAAATTCTAACACTGCAAAATCCAAATAATTATTACTAAATACTAAATATGAATTGAGTAATAATTTTCTGCTTCTGTCAGTCTCACAATTCAGTAGTTGCCAACTCTGGACGCGCTTGGTGGATCGCACTATATAGTAAAATTGAATCAATACGATTTAATCCATTGGAATTAATGTTTGTCTGATCCCATTATTGGCAGTACCTACTTATATGTATATGTATACAGGAAAAGTGGAGGCAGGGGGCGCTATTAGCCCGCCTCTGCAAGGTACGCTTTAGTGGATTCCTTGCCGATTGCGTCAATACGTGTGGGTTCCACAATTTACAACAAGTTATCTGTCGAGACTACTTCAGCTTCATGTTTTCTATTTTGCAGTAAAGAATTAACGTTTCTGCAAATCCCGTTTTTCTAAGGTAGGTAAGAGTTAATTGAATAAGATAAATTCTGTAAGTAGTTTTCTACCGGAAGAGATGCAAAAAACAATGTATAGAAGTATGATTGTGTTAATAAAAAATATAATATAATAATAATTATAAGCATTTTACTGTAATAATTAGGTATATGGAAAACGAAAAAAGTTTTGATAACATCCTTACTCTTCTAAAGATTGATTCAAGCACGTTTAGAAATTTAGTTCAGATTTTAGTGCAGTTAACAGATATTTCAGTAATATGAAGTTAGTCGAAATGTTATTATACAGGAGTCTGTCCATTCGGTTCTACTGTCCTCATTCGTAGCGTGTCAATTATCATTATCACCAACATTGGAAGATATAAGTACCATAGAGCTTGTACTGTACACCGTGTAAAATAATCTCGAACCAATACGATTGTGTATAGAATTTTAATGTGCCATTGGCTACGCATAGTGATCTAGACTATAATTTCGTGAACCTCTATGAGCTGCAATATGATTAGTGTTTTTAAGAAATAAGCAACATGATTGGCTATAATATAGATATGATTCATATGCTGGCAATGAGTTTCTCGTTGATCCGTATATTTTTATAGATCAGTTTCAAGCTAGTCCAGTCGAGACACGAACCTAGTGGTCCAGGATCAAGTCCAGTTCCTACTCGGTGCAAACATATTGGCGTGGAAAGTAATATCTTTACTTACTCTACTTGAAAATTAGTTATGTATTCGAAATTATGTTTATTTATTCATGTTTGGCACTGTCAAATAAATGTTAATTTCTTAGAAAACCATGTCACTTGGTTTTTTCTCACAAAAATCTCAATATAAAATCATAAAAAGTAAATTTCTACAGGATAAGTTCAAAACTTTGGAATCCTACACCATGGCAAAGGAGTTTGCATTTGAAAAGCATTGTAAACGAGAAGCAATCGCATACACACGGCGAAATGGATAACCATGTCTGTGTATTCGAATACATACATGTGGCCCTTTGGACCCACCTACGTGTGTATTCGATACAATACTCGCGGCAGTCAACGTGTTAAGTATTCTATACTTACAACTAAGCTATGGTAGAAGACCGTAAAGAGATAATTATCCACGTCAGTGTAGGTACATTATAATTGTTTTTCATAAGAAGTTGTCAATACTTCATAAAAGAAACTTGTTTTTTGTATCATATCATTTAAACATTAAATTTTAGATATTACATTAAGAAAATTGTCAAATTCTTCTTGTCACAGAGCAGATAGCTTTTAATATTTTTTTTGTTTAATAAATCTCATCCAAAGTATCTATAGGATATACATCCTTTCTAGTGATATCCTATCCTATCCTAGTAGTTTATTTACACCCAAATCAGAGATAAAAGAAATACAATGCCAAATTTTGAAGTTCTATTATTTTTGTTACTTAAATCGTTGAGTAACCAAGTTGTATCTTGGTCACTCAACGCTTAAATAATGAAGGGATAATCTTTTACCAATATTGTACTGTTGAGAACTCATCATTCATGATTATTTTCTGAAGTAAAGACCATATCGGCAGGTTCAGATTCGGCAGAAACCTTGACGGAAAGAATGCAGGTAACCCTCATTCCTATTCATTCATTTGCTCATGGAAGACGAATTTCGATCCAAGTAACTACTAATCCCATGGGTGTGGGAAGCGATTGACGGGACTTTTCTGTTAGTTTCGAAGCCACATAGCAAGATTTTGTAATTGCCATGAGTTGAAATGATTAAACAATCTGATGAAATATTCCTGCCTACACATATAATTAGCATGCGGCAATAATACATTAAAAAGCTATAAAATTTTAAAAATCTTAGTTTATTAATGTTTCAAGATCACTATTTGATTGAAAACATGTGTTTACATATTCATAAATATTGATATACCTAATAATGAACCATATCAATATACAGTGTGTTTCAAATTGAATGTAATAAGATTGGTAACTTGGAAACCGTTAGAGATAGAGAGTAAGTTAAATTGGGGCAAAGTTGCGAAATTTAATATGCCTTACAAAAATCAAGACTATAACATGATTAGTTATTAAGATATTTGAAAACAATCGAAATTTTGGAAATTCGTTTTTGTAAAATTCTAAGCTTGTTTGAAGAGTTATTGAAATAAAAAACACACTTTCTCGTAGCAACTTTTTACGCTCTCCCTAATGGTGTAAACTAACGTTTCGTCTCTTCAGAACCGTCATCAACTTCATTTTTTCTAAAACAGCTCCATTATAGTTATTAATGATACTAGTTCGATATAAACATTATAATGAAACGCGTGTAATGTTAAACCACGAGGCATTAACCGAGTGGTTTAGTTACACAAGTTTCATTAACAAAGTTCATATCGAACGTGTATCATTCAAAATTTTATATACGACGGTCCAAATAGATTTTATTCGCATAGATTTAATTTTTCTTAAATACCAGAAACGTTTTCATAAATTAAAATTTAAAATTATCAGGTGCCCGCATATTAGTCGATGTCATGATAGATTAGATTAGATTAAATTTACATAGGAGTCGGCCCCCTGGCCTGGTCCACCGCGACCTAGAAGATCTCGATGTCATGGTAACAGGGCTTGTTGATTTTTTCAATTTTGACTTTCGCAACTCCATTGTTCACGTCCAATTTCACATCCGTGGACAATCACGTCCACTTACGTCGTAATTTTCAATTACGTTCAGTTTTAGTGAAAAAGAATATTAATATGGGTGATTCTGATACCAAAAGTGTCCCTTTGGACATCGAAGGCATTGCACAAAACGTTCGATTCTCTGCTTCCCGAAAATCTAGACAGACGTACGAGCAAACCTATGAAAAATTTGAAGATTGGAGCAAAGGGAAAGGAATCAAGAATAGCAGCAATGAAAAGGCTAGGCTCTCTTGGCATATTTAGAACATCTTTCAAAACATAGCAAGGCTTCGTCGCTTTTTAATTTGCGTGTTATTATGAAGGTCATAATGACATCCAAATGACAATGCTAAATATGTCATAATGACACACACAGTAAAAAAATCCGACTGATTTTAACACTGAATCCACACTTATATAGTCCACACTTGGCAGTGTTAGACATATCAGTGTATTATTACATTACATAAAAGTAATTTAACACCGTACATTTTAGAAGGTAATGTGTAATAGTTAATTATTCACCGTGTAATTATTCCGTATTTATGGCGGATTGATTCATTTTTAACACAGGGTTTTGTAAATTTTACTACAATTTTATGAGTACTTCTACAAACTTGGCGGGTATGTCGTTCGTGTAATATGAGTTCTAAAGGTTTAGTTATTATACTACCCAGTTCGTGTTAAAAATAACACTGCAGCAAATTACGATTACCATTTAGTAATTTTACCATTTGTCTTTTTTTACTGTGCAGTCGTAGATTAATATTTTTACATCACTCGGCAGCATTTTTTCTAGTGAGTTCAATGATGCGTCATATGCTGTACCTATAATTATTGCAATATGTGATACCCTACCAAATTTGTAACGAAAGGGAAATCAATTTTCTAAATGCATCATATTCTACAAGATTTGTAAATATTAACAAGTTACAATGTACAAGTTACGCCATAAAGTCTTTCTCCTTTTTATAGAAGGAAATGAGGAAAACAAACGGAGCGAAGACCCATTTGTGGAGATTGCCAAGTTACGCATGAAACTTTTTAGTTTCAAAATAGAATCCAAACGATGACGTCATGAAGGATCCACAAGGTTTTTTTTTGTATAAATATGTATATTTTTTTAATTTTGATGTACCTCAGCATCCTGCGAATGTCGCGGCACCCCGTGGAGCCTCGGCCTCTTCACAGGGACGCCGCGAAATATTGTAAAAGCTTCATAATTTACCAAGACATTTAGCCTAATTAAACAAAAAACAAAGTAAGAAGCTAAAAATATCTAGATTTTTTTGTGTGATTTGTTTTTATTTGACATTGTATAAAAATAAAGTCAGTAAAGCAACGCTGCGTCTTCTCGATCGCGCCATATGACCGCACTAGGCACGTCGAGGTGCGTAGATCCTTCGCAATTTGGAATCCACGAGTATGAAAAGAGAGTTGGGAGGGTGCTATTTAAAAAAATTAAGTTATTGTCAGTAGGCTTTTATTGTCAGTAGGCAGTAAGCTTTTATGAGATACCCTATATAATTGAAAATATGTTTACGAGATGCACCTCAAAACATTAATGTAACGTATTTTCATTTTTGAATTTTCAATGGGTTTGGATCCAGATTTGGAATGTTCTCGAAGATCTTGCGGAGAGTATATACCTAAGCAAGCGTTGTTTCGATTCAGTCAGTCGATTTATAATGTAAGTCTGGTGAAGTTAAACTCAACGCGTCACGTAAATAAACAATGACATAAATTAGTTCATATTGTAATTTAGTTAGTGTTATATTACTTATTGTTTGTTGTCTTTGATAAATAGTTTTGTGATTTTTGATAACGGACCGACTTTTGAACAGTAATAAACTTAATAATGCCCCAGATAAAGAGTATGTCTTCAATGTGTCTGCCTTCAACCAGTGACACGAGGGTGAAGAAACGGAAGTATCATAAATATGATGGCAGTTATTTAGAGTTTGGTTTTACGTCTATAAAAATTAGTGGCGAAGAGAGATCACAATGTGTATTGTGTATGAAAGTTTTGGCAACAGAGTGTATGCTTCCAAGTAAATTGAAGCGCCATTTAGAAGCTAATCACCACAGCATGGTTGACAAACTTCGTGATTTTTTGCTAATATTGGCAAAATCTACAATAAAGTTTGTCAGAGGAAGACCTGTCTGAATACTCCTCCCTTAGCCGTGGCCGAGTCGGATGAAGATGATGACGTCGACGACCCTTTACCACTAGTATGTAGTAGATCTAATCAGACAACAGAGGAGTCTCCGGAACCCCAAGAAGAGCGGTCTGATTAACCTGGACCTTCGAAAAGAACACGACTGTCTCGCTAAGTGTGTAAAGGTAAGCCTAATATTACCTTTCCTTCGTTATAATTTATTATAAAATTGATTACGCAATAAATACTAATTTACATTGTATTTATGTTGCAGGTGTCAGTTGAGGTCCCGCCATCAATTCACGTTCAACATTTCACGTCCAAGGTCCCCAAACTACCAAAATATTTTATATAATTTTGATAAATTTATACGTTATTATTAATTGAACTCAATTTCATTTTGTATGTAGAGTTATGTCTTGCCTATCCTTTAAAAAAGTCCTGCAATTTGTCAGGCTCCATTTCTTGAAAAATCCCATTTCCCTTAATATTTTGTTATTTCCTGATAACAAGGGAACTATTAAATTAAAGCTAAATAACTGCTCTGCTACAACTTCATTTCCCATGACTTTCCTCGTAGGCTGAGTATTTTAGCCGATATTCGGCTCGGAAGACGGCTAAAACAACAATTTCGAATTTTTTGGGAAAAATAGCCAATTTTTTAAGTGCTGTATCTCGGGACCTATTAGACCTATGGAGCTACGGTACTGTAGTAGGTACCGCAAAAGTACTAGTACTTTTATCTACTTTAAAAAATTGTACAGGGTATACAATTGTAGTAAATTTTATCTACTTGAAAATTGTACAGGGCGAGTTTTTCCGTAGGATGCACCGTTATAAGCCAAAAACTGAAAAAAGTCCAAAAAAAAAAGGTTTTTCGAGCACCACGCAGTTAGCACAGGTCTTTCGAAGCAGCAAACTTGGTTTTACACTATTGGTACCTATCTATCCTAACAACATTCCAAAAAATCAGAACTGTGAAATTTTTTGCGACCTACGATGTTGTAAATGACTGGCCTAAACGTATGACGGAGGATATCAACGATCAATTAGTTGAAAAAATTAAAGGAGTGGAATTTGGATTGCAGTTAGATGAGGGAGGCTACGGATAATAATAGGATGCTCAAATGATATGCTATATGTAGTAAAAGGGGTATAGGTACTAAAAATAGTACTTTATAATATTAAGACTGGTGGTGGTAGACTGAAACAGTATATATTCTTAGTTCCGCGTTACCTGAAACATTTCGGGATTCATCAGTTGATATATAAAAAAATAGATAAATATAATTTTTATGAAGATAGAATTATTATATCATGTTTATAAAATCAATTGATAATAAATTATTTCAAACGTCCCGTCGCCGTCGATAAGCATAGAATCTCTTGCATATATTAAAAAGAAATTAATACTTATAACCTCAAGAACACAAATGCAAATTCGTGTATCCGCTATGGGTATTAAAGATAATCAATTTTACACGTGTTAATTTGCGCAAAAAAAAGACATATTTGATTTTATGGTCAATAAGATACTGTTGATGCGAGTTTCCTGCAGTCTTGTATATATTATGAACATGTTTATGTTGCAATATGCAGTGCATACCAGGTGGATACAGTATATAACATTTTCATTTTAATTTACTTATACCGAATATAAACATAATGCTTAATGAAACAAGCGTTCCCCAAGTCTTTAATTATATGTATAAGTAATACAAAATTTTATTTACTTAAAGTGCCTATAAATAAAATATGAGTACCGTCTAGCATGAAACTAAATATAAGAGCATCAAAGAAAAAAATATCAATATTTAAACATGGGGCAGAGAATTAAATAAGGCATTAAGAGGTGAACGAACACATTACCGTCATGTTTACCATAATCGTTCATATATTTGACGCAAATACATACATCTTGCACCATATTAAGATGAATTTTTAAGGCACCTTACTTAATTATAATTTTACTATGGCAATGCAACTGTCAACATATTAGCAACAAACTGCATATTTGGAGCTATAATAAATATCATTCTTGTTTTGGATTAAACTGCAAAAATGTTTTCCTGTTTTCTTATTGCATAAAGCAGTTTCATATTTCAAATACCTCGTGTAAAAATTTTATGTAGCTAAAAAAAAGTAATTACTTAAGTAAACAACTAGTAAATTGCGAATAGAAGTTGATCTCTTGATATACAAGGTGTAACTAAAATGCTTGCTCATATTTTAATTGTAGATTTTACATTCCAAATTGCCAAAATAAGTTCATATATAAAGATGTGTCCGCAAACACTTAATTTTCCAATTTAAAATAAACCAATACACAATATTTTTTAGTTGATTTTTAACATTCTGTGTGTCGAAACAAATCGTTTGCGGACACATGTTGAATATGAACTTTTATTGGGACAATTTGAGACGTAGAATCTACCATTAAAATATAACCAAGCAATTTAGTTTCACATACCTATATCTCGGCTTAATTTGGTATGATTTCAAACATATTTACTTACAGACCCATCCTACCTACTTATTTTATCCCTAAAGACTAATTTTCTTATAATAAGGGTGTATTCCTTAATATAAGGAAATACAGTATATCCACCACTATGCCTGATCTAACCCAAGGTATTAACCCTCCAGAATTTAACGTCATAATATTACAAAATTACATATAAGTACAAATATTGCATAATTATTGCATATCATTTTAGGCATTACATAAGTATTACAAAGCATTGTCTGTCATTACGAAATAGCCATATTATACTACATGGCATTACAAGATATTACCATTTATTATATACAGGGTGATTTTTTTTGGGCGTCTGTTAGAAGTATCTCAAGAACGGAAAATTACTTTGATCTAAAAATTTGGCAATTATTGACATTTTTCAACATTTTGAATAATGACATCTTTCAACTTTGACGCCCTGTAAAATCTAAACGGTTTGAGATCAAGCAAAACGGTTTGCATATTCTATCTTATCTTTTCATAAGCTATCGTTTGAAACTAATTTCATATTTAGCCAGAAATTAAAAATTTTCTATTACATGTAATCTCTTGGTTAAATCTGAAATTAGAGTCAATCGATAGCTTATGAAAAGTTAACGTAGGAATGTGCAAACAGTTTTACTTGATCTCAAACCGTTTAGATTTTACAGGGTGTCAAAGTTGCAAAATGTCAATATTCACCTGTCAATATTTCAAAAACAGTTGAAGATAGGTATAGGGCATCCTACATGAAATGTGTTTAGAATTTTACGTAGAATCCAGAAATGATACAATATATGGAGTACTCCTTTTAAAATAACGAAGTTAGGGTTATCTTCCGGTATTTCCGGAAGTACTTTCACCTGGAAAATATTTTCCATAAATAGATCTTATGGCAGAATGCACGTTGCCAAATTTTCAGATTAAAGTAATTTTCCGTTCTGGAAATACTTCTAACAGACGCCCAAAAAAATCACCCTGTATACCCTGTGATATTACCTAAGCATTGCATCCAACCAGTTTAAATATTTAGGTACACTACTGGATAACACCTCGGTCTAACCACAGTGAGAAAAAGAGGATAAACTGAAAACTATAAGTAACAAAAGGCGACAAGTTGTTCAATCACTTGCGTTTGCTTCATCTTTTTTTCTTTAACAAACTTTTCTTTTTCTTACTGCACAACTTCATTACAGATAAAATTTACCCTTAACACTCAAAATAAGGATAAAGTAAGAAATGTATGAAACGAAAATCTGTAAGCCAGAAGAAACAATGTTGATAAAAACATCAAATATACATTTATTTTACACCTTTACTATAAACAGCAATAAGTTAATAACAAAGAATACATCACATTTATTAAAAATATACATGTAAATCCGAGTGTAAATCAGTCACAATCTGCACATGAGTATTTAGATTCAATGTCAAATTTACTTCTTTTTCCTTTCTTCTTCTTCTTCATTCTCATCCAGTGTTTTAAGAAGTTTTATCTTCAATTGTATTAGAATTAGGTTGACCACGTTTACAACGTAAATAGATACACAAACTATGCATAAATCGTATAATACAAAGTAGAGGATGTAGGCGAAATATAGACATAAAATATTCGAGAGGGCTATGGCAACCATGGAGAATAGTACGATCAACCGGGCGTTGGATTGTGCTAAAAACAAAACAGAATTAGTTATATACAATTTTTGAAAACATCAGTCTTTTATTATAATAGTGATATTACAACATCACTATTTTTCTGTAACTAGTCTAATTTAATACTTGTGTGAAACCATTATTTTTAGCTATTAACCTTGAAAAAGTCCGAAAACTCGGACGAAATCTAGGATGATTTGTCCACGTATCTGACTGAAGGTTCTTTAAAAATAATAATAATAATGAAAAAAATTGATTTTTTTTATTTTTTATTGAAGAAATAATCCTACAATGTTATAATTTATACAAGGAACCGAAACTATTAAAAGGTAGAATCTACCAGATGTAAGAGGATAAAATAAAACTAATAAAAAAGTCAATTTTTATAATTGAACTGCTATTATCAATAATTTATTATTAATATTTAACAACTGTTATTGCTTACCCAAAGTGGCGATCATACTATAAAACATGAGCCCAAAAAGGCTATTCGGTTTGTACAGTACGGAGCCTTTACCGAATATCCCAAATCCTTTTCCATACCTGAAAAAAATCAGTTATTAATAATTTAGGTAGTAATAATAAAATTAATGAGAATAAGTATCTAAAGAGACGTCATCTAATTACAATTTCAACAATAAATAAGAAATAAAGTTGGGTTTGTTCAGGCATCAGTGAGAAATAGTTGCAGATTGTACAATAACATTAAAACGCAACTGCGCGTGCGTCGAACAATCTGAGACTATTTCTGACTATGCTTGAACAAACCTATTATTATTAAATATTAAGGAACGGTTTGAATATTAAATTTAAAGTATGTCTAATTAAATTAAGTGAAGTATTCGTACAAAAACTATTGTGTTATTTAGTAGGTAAACTTTAGCTAAAGATTCTATATAAACATAATTACGAAACAGACCAATCGTATTTTCCGTAGTTCAGATTCGACGCTTACTCTCATTTTCTCTATTATTTTTGAGCGAAAAGAAACTGAGGATTTGTAATAAAATTGAAATGTATATAGGGTGTCTCACCAGGAACTGCCTCAATCGATATCTGGGAAAGTACATTTGAAAATTTGACAACATGGTAAAGTCTCTAGGGCGAACACAACCAAAATATGAAAACCTCGCCAGCACTTCCGGTTATACCGGAAGTCGTCATGAATTTCGTTATTTTAAATGGGATGCCTTGTATATTATTGCATTTTTGGATTCTAAGGAAAATTTTAGGGTCAATTTATGTGACATTCTCTATACGCATTTTGAGATATTAATATTTCAAGAAAAAAATTTACGTATGCTATGGTGTGCAAGAGTGACCGCAACTTTTTCCGGGAAAGTGATATTAAGTTGTTTTTTTGTATTCTTAGAGAATTCAAGCGACGTTAAATTATGGTGTATCCATATGTTCAAAAATATTATACCAAGTGTTCCATTTTCGCTGTTACATTTTGAAATTTCAAACAGCCATAACTTTTTAAACTCAAATAGAACACCCTGTATTGTTTCAGTCTATCTTGTGCATATTGAAATTCTCTTTCAAGCCATATAAGCATTATTAAGGTTGTGATTAAGTATTACTTTTCAAGATCTTTGCAAAATATTTTGCCAGTTTTCATCTTATCTAGAATTTTATCAAATTTGCCATGGACATAGGTACATTTCAGAAACAATAAAATCGGTTTGGCATTGGTCAAATACATATTGTTGTGTGATATGTCTGTATAATTTACACTCTTCCTGGTGAGACACCCTATGTATTTAAAATATGAAATAAAATTTGGATTCTTCAGAAAATTTTGCATAATTTCATTTTGTAAATTTTTATTCTAGTACAAGCCAAAAAATGGGAACTCGTTTGTATGGGCATGGGAAATGGGGGAAATAGTCTTAATTTACCATCCTATTAGAGCTTGACAAAATTAATTTCAGTGTAAAATATAGAAATGAAACCGGTAAAACAAATAGGTATAAGTTTAAAGTTTCAAGAGAATTTAATTCAGTAGGTATGTCATCAGAAATTAAAAAATGTGTTTTTTTGTAATTCAAAAATATTTATGAAGAAATATTTTTTATAGTTCTATTTAGGTATACCGCAGTAACCTCGAGAACTTTTTAGAAATACTGATTTTTTTCATAATTTATTCTACACCGACTTAGCCTTGGTAGTTTCTCCATGAACTTTGGTCCTTGGTGATTAGTGGTGCCTTGTAAGAGTAGAAAATGAGAAAAAATGTAGATAAATCTTACCTGGCCCGGTAAGATTATCTAGATAGATAGCTATGCAACCAACAAACCAACTACAGTCACTCTCCGCTGTGCGTTTGAAGAATAATTAAAATACAAGACCAGGTCAATTTAATTTAATTTAGTACTTAGGTACTTAGAAAAGTTGAAATAAAGTTTATTAAGTACATGGGCTGAAGAGCGACCTTATCTACGTTGGTAGATAGCGAAATGGATAATTTAGGTCGCGTCACACTCTCACTACTTACTCGGACTTAAAGGCTTTTGAACAGCTCACATGAGGATTTAAATCACATATTGGTTGATATTTCTCATCTATTTCCAACTGTAATTCTACAGTGTATGCATAAAGTGATAGCCCTAATCCCACTATGCAAGACAGCGTCAACCAATTATTAATTCTGGGAACTGAAAGCAACCACATTTTGTACTACTTAAGTCTTTGGCACAACTGATGATTTAGCACTTTATATTAAAAACACGCCAATCTTTAAGGTTATACACGTACTTCTATTTTACTTGTTTACAAAAATAGGTAAACAGTAAACACTGCCTGGGTTCTGTCATCTTTTAGGAAGATGCTAGAAAATCGAAAGCATTAAAGTCAGCGGTGTTGCCGTTTTCTAATATTTATTTTCGCATTTTTGTTTATTGATTTGGAATACCTATTGTCAATAAGAATATTGAACTAGACTAGACAAAACAAACATCTTATTAGGAAGATGTTTGTTATACTGATGAACGCTTTTCCCATGCTCACAGGTGCAAATGACAAAAGTAAAAAACAATGTTTCGTTCATAAAGTAGATAAGTAGGTATAGGTAGATACTTAATGATTAAAAATTTTCCAATTACTAGAATATCAAATAAACTTCTAACATTTTTAATTATTTAAATATATCTTGGGACTGCACATTCACTTTTCTTATTTATCTTACTTGATTTGAAATATGACAACATTGTGAAACGGCTGACATCTTTTGGATTTTATTTGAAACAAGAACTGCCTGAATCCTTGCCTTAAGAGTAGATTACAATGTGAAAGTGCTGTATTTATTCAATTAATAAAATAGATGTCAGCAGCTCTATTACTATTGCTGTTTTTTATCCTTCAAGGAGAGTTTAAAAGTAAAATGAAATTATCGACGTATTGCTCTTAAATCGTGTTTTTCAGTAGTTGCTTGCACATTATAACGAAATTAAGAGTTTAATGGCTTCAACATTCAGTTTATTGCAAACATTTTTATTTATTATGTAATTATTTAATGATTTATATTACTAATACCTACTTAAGTATAAGAATAAAATTATGTGCTTAAATTACAGCTTTGGGTGTCTGTGCTTATATTGCCGAAATACATTTTGTGTTATTCCAAAGGTATGCAACCAAACATACACTGTGAAGTAACTATTGATTTTTACTTACTGCAATTTATTTATTTTATTTTCTTCCTCATAATATTTTAGATTTTAGGTTACAATTCTTCAGAATATTTACTTAGTGCTAAATTCTTATTTTTAAGATACAATATTATTGTATCTTAAATAAATATAAGGTACAGCAATAATTTACTCGTAATGTAGGTACTTGTATATGATTAATAATTATCAATACTTAAACTCATATAAATACGTACTTGTTCTATTTACACCACAGTAGGTAACAACATTTGTTATACTGTGATTTACACCAACATTTTGGTGTAAATCTTTGGTGGTCTAAATGTTGTATTATTTTCTTGATTTTTATTAAATAGTTGTACTTTTCTGTATAGCTACTGTTTCTGTACTGTATTTTTCAAATTAAACATTATTTAAAAGATCTCATTGTAGGTAAGGTTATTTTTATATATTTTCATTATTAGTTTACCATTTTACCATACTCTGATGACAAATTCCCAGTGTACCATACAGCAAAACATATATAAAGCTGGAGTGGCGTAACTACGCTGGGGCGGTAGTGTGCGACGCACAAGGGCCCAAGAGTTTGAGGGGCCCAGTCCGAGTCCGAAATAAAGAAGTTAACTATTGCAACTCGGTCGGGTGAGAAGATTTCTGCACAAGGGCCCAAAAATTCTAGTTACACCACTGTATAGCTGGTACCACAAATAATAACAAATAAATAAAAACATGGATTTTGGAATATATTTTCTTATATAACATTTCTAAACGAAATGACAAATATTCATGAGCCCACTCAAATTTTTTTATCACGAGGTTAACCTTTATAATCGATTAAGGAATTAATTCCCAAACCAGTGCAGATGTCAAAAAATGTTGAGATTTGTACGAAAAATAAAACAAACAAACAAACAAAATACACCCAAATAAAATCTGTGAATATCAAAATCGG
The DNA here is from genome assembly GCA_963924545.1 of Pogonocherus hispidulus. Lineage (NCBI taxonomy): Eukaryota > Metazoa > Arthropoda > Insecta > Coleoptera > Cerambycidae > Pogonocherus > Pogonocherus hispidulus. The sequence continues at coordinate 39,381,886 of OZ004698.1, read as the reverse complement.
CATAGCCGCAAGCATGATACATGGTGATTCACTGTGACTACCTGTTAGTAGTACATCTGGAAATAATGCCATCAATTTGATATTCTGACAAATAATTATGCCACAATCGATTCAGTTGATTGCACGAACTATGTTAGTTCAAGAGAGACACCCTGTATATTATTATTTCATCTTTAGAACCTTTTTTAAAACAAATAAAACCATTTATAACAGCTTCAGAAATTACTTTTTTTGTAATTATTAACGTTAAATCATGGTGATATATTGGGGATTATTGCAATATGTCAATAGTTATTCATTACGAACTTAATAACCTGATTTGAATATGGGGCAGACCTTAGAAATTTTTCAGCAATCTGAAAAGTCTTATCTAATGTGAGACTAAAAATTATACACAGGGATCCTTCAAGACAGTCTGTACAGTCTCTAATTAAAAATGCGGGTAACTGATCATCGTCCATTGTGAAATTTTGTTTCAGTTTTTTTTACTGCAACTCTAATATCTGAGACGTCAATTTTGAAACCACGAGGCACGTGATTACACTTAGTTAGATTATCATTGTATGACACACTTTCATTTAAGAAAACGTTATGAAAATGTCCTGCAAGCAAACCCATCCACAATTTCTTGAGGCGTTGAAAGAGGCTGGTAGTTGTAAATCATATTTCCTGGAATTCTGGATGACTTCTTCTTGAAATCATCTGCTGCACTATATGTATTGCATCACTCGATCGCGACACCGCGTCTTTTGGCCTTGAACGAAAACTCCTAACTTGGTCCCCATATTCGAACATCAAAATTTCCAATGTTAAAATATTTTTTAAGTTGGTAAACGTTGGATATATAATATATCGTTGTACTATTCTTTAAAATGAAAGGACTATTAAAATATAAGTAATACATATTTGACATAACAAAGTTTATGCGACTGAGCCGGAAATGATATGATTATTGAATTACGAAAATATTGCTGAAATGTAGATCTTGACGTAATAAGTATATTAGCGATCAGTTTATCAAAGTGATGCTGCAGTTAGACACTTCCAAAGAAACATCTAATGGGTGGTCACCAAAAAACGCCCTGTATCTAATTTTTTAACTTTTTATTATTTTATTTCATAAATTATAGGGACATTTTATAAATAGGAACTTCTTTTAAAAAAATAAGATAGAGTACAGTTTTTAGAGATTTTCCAACATAATAAAAATATATATTTGGACTTCTAGTCCTTGTCTTCTTTATAGAGAAACTGCACCCTATAGAGAAATCCAGTAAAAGTATAATCAATTTTCAGTGCAATACAAACGAAACTGTTTTATAGTTAATTTACCACTTTTAAACAATCTATCACAACTAGTTTGTAATATTACCATTATTAATATCATTCTTTCGGCATGTGTACATAAATATCGCAAGATTCGTTTATCATTCCTTGTTGAAAAAAGAAATAAATAAGGCGTTTAAATTTAAGGTTCGACTGACATGTTTATGGCCAGTAAAATTAATCACATCGGCGGCGTCCCGACGCCAGTGAGCTCGTTTCTAAATATTTTAACAGATAAGAATATTAGCTCGGTAATTTATTACGAATAACGAAGCAGTAAAATATTTCACTTGACACACGATGACAAAAAGCTTGAATCGGATAATGTATAAGTGGGAAATAGTTTGAAAAGTAGGGAAACTGTCAAGAGAAGAGGAGGGTAACTATGATTTATTTACTAGGATTGAGTATTATTTTATACTGTTTACTTTTTACATTTTTGTTGATCAATAGGATTTATCCAATAATTAAAGACAACAACTTGCCTTCCTGTTCAAAAACATTTTATAGTTGGTGAGTCAATGTCGATAACACTGACGTAATTTTCCACATTACACAAACATGCTTTTCTGCACTCGACGCGCGTTTCGCCAACCAAGTTGTCATCATCTGGCGAGTATTTAAACTAATCAGTTTTAATCATCTTCAGATGATGCCAACTTGGTTGGCAAAACGCGCGTCGAGTGCAATATAGTGTTTTGGTGTTACGTGGAAAACTATGCCAGTGTTATCTTCAGACCAAAGGTTCCAACTCATTTCAAGAAGCCAATGTCGAAACGTAATCAAATCTACAAAAAAATCCAAACAAGTTAGATCACAAAAGCGAGGCGATCAGGATATTGCAGTATTCCTACTAATGATCCTGTAAATGGGTAGTTGCAGCATCCTGTTACAATAAAGCTGAGAAAGAAAGTAGAAGTTACAATAACAGGATTTACAATTCTTACAATCCTTTTTCTAAATTTTCGAAAATTGGAGACCAAATTTTTCAGCAACTTGAAATATTTTCATAGGTATTCCCCCCTCTTTCGGAAGGTCATGCAACATGGAGAAATCGAATAGACTAGTTATCGCCGTCAATATTATCTGAAATCTATTTGGCAAAGGAGAACTTTTGCCAGAGGATCTGAATAAGTTCTCACCCAATAAGATGATCAGCTTCATTAAAAAGCTGGACCTGTTGGGTGAAATATAAGTAGGTGTGAGCCACAATAGACCACATGGTCGCGATGGGGGGTCTGGTTTTCGGCCCACTCACTTTTGAACCTAACCTATCTGAAATCTGAGTACACATGAAATATATCTTTTTTTTTAGCTGTATATATGTTCAAATAATATTATAAAAGGCCATATTGCAGGAATCCTGAATATCCAGAAATTCCATTATACAATTTTCTAATTGTATAATGTCTGTAATTCATAGTTTCTTTTGGGATTACACCACCTGCAAAAATTATAAATATTCGAAATAAAAATCGAAAGAGTTGTAAAGGCAAACTTTTAAAATTTGCCCCAAAAAACCACCATATAAATACATGCAAATTAATATGAATGCATAAAGTACAGTAAAGAATAACATTTAAACAACTTTATTTACGAGAGTACTGTACACTTTAACTGCCTGGCCGAGAGTCTGAAATGAATTACAAATTTAATTTTTATACTCGATCTTCCTCTGTCCCTTTCTGTACATACCTATTATTATTATACGAAATGTATCTCCGGAATGTTCTAGAAAGGGACCTAGAATATTAGGGTATTATAGAGAATATAAAATTAGCAATTCCTGTAATGAAATTATTATGAACACTAGGTACTATTTGTTACATATACAAAAATAAATAAACAGATATACTTTCTGAGTATTGTAAATGTCATAACAATAAGTTTTACGATATTGTAAACTAAATACAATTTCATGAGGCATTATAACTCAATTAAATCCTACTTGTAGATGATTTGGGAACTGTACACGTCTGTCTGATTTCATCTGTAATGTGTGCGTGTGTGTCGTTTGCTCAGCTTCTTCAGCTTCCTCCTCTTCATATGTCCCTGTTTCGCTGTCCACTTAGGTCGAATTCATAATATCCTCATCTAACACATAAGCTGGTTTCAGTCGCTCGATATTTATCATACCATCCTTGTTATTGATATGTAAGTGTAGTTTTGGTCGGATCGATTTCGGACCTCAAAAAGTCCGTCGTATGATGGTTGTAATGATCCGCAAACGGCATTATGTCGCACAAAAGCATACGGTGAAACTGCCAAATCCTTGAATATAAACGTTTTTCTCTCCCCATGCCTCGTCATCGGTGTCTGTTTTAGGAAATAGTAAACTAAATACAATTTCATTAAGCAGTAAAATTATCCTAAGCTTTTATGTTTGGAAATTCAAATTTTTTACTTCTGGTATTAAAAAAAATTATAATAATTAATATGAAATCATATATTTCAGTTAATGCATGTCTACATCTCAATCATCATTCCTTATGTATACAATTTATCTACATCACAGGTTAACCATTATACTTTAACCATTGATGAACTTACAAATATTATATTTTAACTTGAAGATGATGTAAAAAATTTAGTTAGAATGAAGATGTAGCATGCTGAGAACCCGGTAGCTTGTGACTGTGCTGCGTAATGAATAAGCTGTTACTGGTGTCTTTATTTCAGTTGGTATGAAGACACTTTCGCGGTGCATCAGACCGTTGAGTGACCTGACCTTTCAAAACTATAGTTCAGTCGTTTTAAATCAGTAAATATTTGTTTGTTATCGTTATATCTGAAACTTTTGTGGAGTTATTGTGAAGCAAAAAACTTCTTGATGTAATTGTGGTCAATTTGATCACTAATTCAATTTAGATGAACCCATTAATTGCATGTTATCTGTAGCAGTTATGTATAGCAGAATAAATTGTGATATAGATTCTGATTTTCGTGTAAATTATACAAGAATTTTTATTTAATTTGTAACAACGTGTTTATCACACGCCGACTAATAGGATAAAATCATCTATCATCAATTGGCTCATCTAATTGGCTAAAAATAATATGAGTCACCTTTCTCACGTAAAGAAAACCTCAATCTTGTATTGGACAATACTAAAGACTGATAAAGTTATTGTTATTAATTTAGTTGTTACTAAGAAATAATAAGTAAAACCATTATATTATTTAGATTTTCGATACAGAAATGAAGATAATTTTTAGAAAACATTACGCTGCCAAACTATGTATGTTCTAAATCACGAAGCGGCAACGAAGTAGAACTACAACAACTTTTAGGCAATCCAAAAGATAAAATAGAAACTAAGGAAAAGTCGGGGATTTACGAAATTAGCTGTAAAGACTTCGATAAAAAGTATGTTGGACAAACTAGAAGGTCAATTCAAACTAGATTCAAGGAACATATGGCTCATCTCGAATATGATAGAACAGATAAGTCTAGTGTCGCCCAACATGCGTTTGAGAAGAACCATAAAATAGATAGTAGCAATTTAAAACTAATTAGGAATGCTTTTGAGTAGAGTTTGGAAATTGCTAAAAGTAAAAATAGTATGAATGATGACAGAGGGCCATTTCCATATAGCCCGCTTTATTGGCTAGTAAATCACGGTTCAATGATCCGTCGCGGCGGTTCACTGATCAGTCGTGATGGTTCACTGAACCGTAGAAATAGTTTACTCATAAATAGGATACAACGTTAGCATAGGTTTAGTTTTAGTAATCTCCAGATGAAGCAAACTTGGTTGGCGAAACGCGCTTTGAGTGCAGTATACTGTTTTGGTGTTTGGAGGAAAACTACGTCAGTATTGTCTTCACACCAAAAGTTCCAAGAATTTGAAGAAAATATTGTTTGAACTGTTTTTATGATACACAAGGCATAATATAATCAGAATAATCACGTGCATTGTATGTTATCCTTATTGTTTTTGTAATACGTTTCTAGTTGCTATGTGCTGCTTTAATGAATATTTTACTCTTTTACAGTTTTTTGCAATTTTTTAAAGCCCCATAAAAATATATTAATATAATAATATATCTCCGTATGGCTGACTCTATGGCTTAGTTAGCCATTGTATGATGCGTGAGTTCAAACAGATGATTATTCACCCAGCCAAAGACTATTGATGAAAGAAAGAGGAAGAACCAAAGAACGAATTCGTTGAAAAAAACTCTTAGAATTTTCAGAAAAAAAATTACGTTAGTAATTTTTTACCAGCAAAGTAAAAAATACAAATAATTGCATTAAAGAAAATTATTTTAGAAAGCTGTTAATGAAAGAGTATAGTATAGTATGAATTAGTATGACAAAAATTTGGATTACAATATGTAAACCTAATTTCGAGCCAGTTGATCTCACAGCTGTTCTGCTTGTCCTTAAGAAGCTATATATAGTTACATACGTTCTACTTTTTGCATAGCCATAGGGGAATTGTACAAAATCTGAAATCTGGCGCCACAAGGTCATAGTCCCAACCCTCTAGGCATTCAGATAAGGGAGATAGGTCCTTTTGTCCACATTTTCTGGACGTCACCACCTGTACTTATCGAATGCCCCTCGTATAACTTGGTTGTCGATTATTTATTGAACTGCCTTGGTATATGGATTATTCGTGAGTGCTCTAAAGGATCTAGAAGCTTAGTTCGCCTAAACGCTGCGGCATGCCGATGAAAGAGATAAGTCTTACTAAGCCAGCGATTGAGAGCGAAGAGGCAATACCTAAGTGTAATAACTGCAATTTTCGAAGTGTTTTCGGCGTATATTTAATTAGATATTGTACAAGAAGTGTTGTCTTTGAAGACTTAAATACAAATGTTTACTGTTGTATAAAAATATAAGTATTTATATATAAAAATATACATATTCGATCTTAATTCTATGAAACGTCTGTCCCGAGATGATGACAATATAGTAACTCCACCTTTCACACACAACTTTCAAAGTCAAAACGCATAATCCATATCTATCACGTATTCCTGATCATATCAGCCAATTTCATTACTCCAAAGGACTTATCTCTACCTAAATGATTACAGGGAGAAAATTGCCCATACGGGAGAGTGTGATCATCCCTGGCGAGGCATTTCAAATAATTAAAATTGAACACGTAAAGTAAGTTCGTTCGTAATCTTATAATTATCTTCAACGTCCGTTCTCGTGGTCAGAATGTAGATGTTTAAAGAAAGTTGCGACAAATCTTTATCGCTTTATCTTTATCTAAAGAAACATGACAGCTTTATTACTTTATTTCCTTCCGCAGACTCAGTTTAATATAATGCGTATCAATAATTAAATCTAAAATACAATTAGCAAATTCATATTTAACAAAATTTATATATTGTAAAAGTGCTCGAGGTCTGCGACCATCCTGCTGTATTTACATAATGACTTACACCATTTCTGGATGCAGCCGATGTAGCCGCATGTCTCGAGCTGTGTGCTGTGAATACTGAAGTATCTAAGCCACTTTTAGACAGCTTATGCAGACATGGTCATCCGCGTGCCTGATTAATTGCACCGTAGCTGCATAATGGAATTTGTTATTTATTATATTATACTGATTTATTATATTACAGAATGATACTTAGGGTGTAACTACGGTGAGGTTGTGTTGGATAATCTTATTCAATGCCACGGTAGCGTAGTGGGCTAGAGCGTGTCACACTGTCTATTATGGCATGGTATGGGTTCCATCCCATACCGCATCCCATACAAATTCCGGCACTGGCAATATTGGTGGGCATGGGATGTTTATCTGCCATGTCCTGCCTAATCCCCTTCCGCACAGCCTTTGGCTTTGGATTTGGTGATTGTCTAATTTATGTGGTGTTTTAATTTTTAATTCTTTAATTTAATGACTTCATCAACCACTCAGTCCTAAGATCCAGGTTCTTTTTTAAGAAAGGTGTAATTAGTAGGTTTATGCACAGTTGTTATATGGAAAAGGGTAAGTTTTAATCCAAGTTCTATTTAGATTATTTTCTGAGCAAAGCAATTTTGATCTAAGGTCTAGATGTTGGCCAGAGAAATATTATCATATTGCCAAAATCATCAAATCTCGCGATAATCGGGGCCAGACTAATACCTAACATTTAGACTAACTTACGGATCTCCTCCTCAATTTTATGAACAAAACATACCCTGCGTTTAAGCTAAGATCTAGCGAGGAATCCTGGGATTGTAACGCCCTAGCGCAAGAGATAGAGACCGAGCGATATTTCTCAGTACTGCATCTTTCGTACTGTAGTGTAACGTACCAGGGTCGAGTAAGAAATTGAAACAGGTGAAATTATGATTAGAAAAATAATAAACAAGAAATAAAAAAAACAATTAAATACCTACGTTGTGTTTGTCTTTAGTCGTGATCGTCTTTAATAACCTCTACGTATTTACACATATACAGAATGCACTGGTTACTAACGCATCATTGGAAGATCTGAGGTAACTGGGAAATAATACGCGACATTGTACTCAAAACACCTACTTATTTATTAACAGCAGAAAAATGGCAACAAACAATTACACTTTGCAAAATAATAAAGAGTGCCGTACTCAACCTGGAATTCACGGGGGAAAAGAGTACGAGCAGAGAAAACCCCGATCATTATTCAAAACGAATCCAAGTCATACTGTTGGCCTTTGAGTAAACTAAATAAAACATTCCAAACAACTTATTACCCGAATTATCAGTATCACATTTGTTCTTGCATCTAGATAAAACTGAAGAGGGTTGTTGTTAGTTAGCCGACTTCGTCGGAAGGTACTGAGGTCCCATAATTCGGGAGGCTACTCAGCTAATTAGTTGAGAATTGAACCAACATCTCGAAATTCCTCTCATTAGGTTTATAATCGGATGTTTGCTCAAGCACGGGAGAAAATGTTAATAAATTATTCATCAAGGCTCTTGTATTGTCTTTCACACTTCCCTGACTGACAAGTCAAGCAATAAGGAGTAAAAATATGTAATTTTGATAAATCTTAACAAAACACTTGCAACAGCATTACTTTGATTCAAACTAAATGCAGACCATTGATAAATAATTAAAAAGTAATTTTGACAATAAGTAACACAGGAGAACAACAATGTAACAAATAAACAGTATGGCAACAATAGATATTAAAACATTAAAAACATAATAAAAAAAAACACAATTTACTAACCTGTAAAGATATCACTTTAACTCTCAAACTTCAACTTACAACTCAAGGACTAAAGCCAACGAGAGTACCCCGTCAACTGACTTCACTCCCGCCTTCCGTTCACGCGTCGATCGCCAGTGCTTGCTGAAGTCAGCTATTTTGTCTCAACATTAACGAGCACATATACACTCTTTTAAATACAGAGCGTTATTAATTTCTGTTTATCAATTTACAAAATAAAAATAAAATTAACATGGGTGGTCCATCTCAGTACTCTTTGTTTGACGTTGAGGATTCCAATAATCGAACTTAAGCAGAATTATTGTTGTTGGAAGGAGGCGTGGTTACCCGCAGCTCTCGGGTCTTTTGACCCATTATGCCTGCCGCTAGTCGAGAGCTATTGGAAGTACTTACTCCTTATTCATAATATTATGAAGTGAAATGAAACAAAAAATGTTGTTTCCATTGTTTGAAGAATTGGGGCAATTGGGAAAAAAGAAGTAGTTAATATAATAAGCATTATTATTAAGAACTATATAAAAACTTTTACAGATTATCAGGTGCCTATATATTTGAGACAAATTCATCTTACCACCCAATTACTGTAATAATATTTTCTGGAAATATTATAATAGGTATAGGCAAAATGGTTGCCATTACGTCTAAGTAAGTAACTACCTTCTCTCTCTACTCCACAGACTTAAGAACAACTAGACAAATAATGTCCTATCTTTTACAAAGGAATTATTTGCATTTGATTGGCTAATGTGACTTGTTATTAATAAAATTACAGAGCTAGTTTAAATGTATTTAAGAAGACTAACAGGACCAATAACGTATTTTATACGTATATAGTATACGTATTTTATCACTTGTTACAAAGATTCAATAGAATTATGAGTACGTTGAATGGGTCCATTCTAAAGCTAAAATTAAAATCGTCAATATATTTTAGTAACGTTACAGTAGGTACTTCATCAATTTACTTTACTTTAATTATCCATCAGATTTTTAAACTTATATTTTTCCACTCAGTTCATAGATTTACTTTGCTATTCATTAAGTACTCTTTGAATTTTAAATAAATTTTATTAAAGGGGGAGAACAAGGCGACTGTCAAAGCCGGGCGATGCATAAAACTTTTTAAATTATTTGAACGGAAGCCGAGAAATATTGCGAGCTTTAGTCGCTCAGAGACGAACAGCAAAACAATTTAACTTATTATGGGGATGCAAATTAACATTCTCCTTGAATCACTGTTTTCGTATTCAAATCTCATTCACTGAATAAAATTATTGTTAAAGATATTTAAATGACTCCTCGCAAACATAATAATGAGATTTATCTAAAACAGAGTTCTTGTAGCAATACCAATTTGCTCCTTATCAAATCATTTTCTTTCTTTAACCTTTATTTGCCCATAGGACATTCGTTCCTAAATATATGAGTATACATTCGCCCAAATATATAATTAAATAAATTTAGTCTTTGATGTAGTAGTTACAACGTAAACATTTACATTACGTGTTTAGAAAACTTTTGAATTAAATTATTATCAACAACACTGACGTAGTTTTCCACATTACACCAAAACACTATAGTGCATTCGATGCGCGTTACGCCAACCAAATTGACATCAGCTGGAGATAATCCATCATCTCCATGATGGATATGATGATGAATCATCTTCAGATGGTGCTAACTTGGTTTGCGAAACGCGCGATGAGTGTTTCCTTCCACGAGTGCACTAGTGTTTTGGTGTTATGTGGAAAACTACGTCAGTGTTATATTTACACATTAAAAAAAGACAAATGGTAAAATTACTACATGGTAATCGTAATTTGCTGCAGTGTTATTTTTAACACGAACTGGGTAGTATAATAACTAAACCTTTAGAACTCATATTACACGAACGATATACCCGCGAAGTTTGTAGAAGTACTCATAAATTGTAGTAAAATTTACAAAACCCTGTGTTAAAAATGAATCAATCCGCCATAAAAACGGAATAATTACACGGTGAATAATTAACTATTACACATTACCTTGTAAAATCTACTGTGTTAAATTACTTTTAATGTAATGTAATAATACACCGATATGTCTAACACTGCCAAGTGTGGACTATATACACACTGATGATTGTGGATTCAGTGTTAAAATCAGTCGGATTTTTTTACTGTGTACACCAAAGTTTCCAACACCTTTCAAGATTACGAAATTATTGTCAAACAAGTACTTTTATACTAATTTAGCGTGTATTATACCAGTCGGCTAAAATAATAGGCAGTGACTCATGGTCTAATTCGATACAGAATAGGGACGAAGTGTAAATACTTAATACATAGCGGCACAAACGTTTGCACGTAGAAAAGTGATGCCGCTTACGCATTACTATTGAACAGAACTATAAATTGTCTGTTCCATGGTGGTTCCATGCTTCTCTATTCGATGCCACCACAATTCTTTACGTCGGATATAGTTCCGTCTTTGTTTAACGGGTTAAAAAACGAAGAGCGAGATATGCAACCTATGCAACAAAAGTCAAGAGTGTCTAGAAGATCGGACATGCGCATTTCACACACATCCAAGTAGTTCTTCGCAGCCTGACATTAGCGTAGTACGCGGGAAATGCTGTAATTTATGTCTGGACTGCATATATTAATTGGTGAACTTGGTAATGTGTTACTTAGTTTATTTAGTGTTCGAAGAAAAGGATTTTATTATGGAAGCGATCGCGGGGAGCAGTGGATTAGAAACGAGTAAACGATCTCATCTGACAAGCGAGGAAATTCGTATGATAAAAAATTTCTATGAGCGATTAAAAGCGCGTGATAAAAATTTAAGTGTAGTGGATGCGGCGGAACTGTGTAGTGAATTAACAAAAGTCTCCGTTCGTAGGGTATTTCGTGCAATAAAATATGGAGACACAGACTCCATTGCTCTGACAGAAGACAGCGATTTGCCCAAACTCTCGTATAAATTGCTTACAAGGACAATGCATGAAATGAATTTCAAATATTGCAAACGGAATCGGAAGAGTATGTATGCTTATAGAGAAAAATGAGATTGTGACATAGAGACGAGAATATTTGGAGAAAATAAGAGAATTTCGCGCTTTAAATAGAAAAATATATTATATGGATGAGACATGGTTAAATGAAGGATGGGTAGACATGTGTTGTGTTGTGTAGTGTAGTGTGGTGTAGTGAAATGAAGTGAAGTGAAGTGAAGTGAAGTGAAGTGAAGTGTTAAATAGTAAACTTGCTCCGGAATGTGATTAATCGCGTTTTCGGTGGCGGCTGTGGGTTGGTGGTGGGCCATCAACACTTAAAAGCGTTCTTTTAATATCTGTGGCAATATTCATCAATTTCGTTCGATGTACAACTAATCTGTAAGGTGAGTTTGAAAAACAATTCACAATTTCTATAACACCGTTCATGTTCTGATATTTTTTATATTTATTTGACATTATTAGCACCTTTCCAATGATTTTTGCGTACGCCTATGGAATTACAGTCCCCACCACAATTTATTACGTCACGCGGTAATACGTCACTGCCTATTATTTTGTCCCACGGGTGTAGTAGTTTTAAAGTTTACATTAATTGAGTATTTCAAAAATGAATGCGTCCTCTGCATGAACATATTTGAACCAATTAAATGATAAATAACACGGATTTGGGTTTATTTAACGTAATCATTTAGTGGCGCTTGTGACTTTTTGGTATTGCAAAGTTAAAAATGACGTGGTTAGTATTTGTACACCTTTATTTTTACGTTTTAAAATGGCATTCAAAACAAACCAGCACGACACAAACTGCCATGTTTATAGGTGTCATTACACAAAATGTGTTAATAGCAGTGTTTAAGATAGAAGTTGGTTTTCATCTATGGATAGAAGTTTGGCCCCAGTATAAGAAACTAAGTTCCTCACTCATTTCTCCAAAAGGCATATGTAACAATTTAATAACAGGGAACACGTTTATTATATACAACATAAACACTTTGTTGCAGTATGTCCATACTTTTCTATTATCATTATCAGTATTATAAAAACACAATATATTTTAATTTAAACAGCAATTATTTAATAAAAAACATTGGCACTAATATGATATCACCATATACACTTTTTCTACCGTTTGTCACACTTATTTTTGTTCAAAATGTAAGTAAACAAAAACTACCTGTTTCAAGCCAAATTCATATTGTAATTAGCAAATAAGCACTTGAGACATATACTGCTTTTACCACGGTTTTTACTTTATTTCACCCTAACTGTCACATGCAGTCAGAATATTTATGGTAATTAAATGCTACTTTGCTAAATGATGTAATATGAAATGCAAAATTTTTCTTCCTCCATATTTGTTTACAATTTGCAGTGCCCTCATCGGTAATTTGAATCACCTATTCTAATTGTCGAACTTTGCGATTAAAAAACCAATCAATTCAATAAGCAATTATTTACATAAAAACTCAAACACGCCATAAACAAGATACTTGACTGAGAGAGTGTCTTCAAACATGAAAACAGATTTCCGACAGTGTACTACTTGCTTGTCGTGTTATATTATGTTTTTCTGTTAACTATTTAAAAGCTATTAAAAAATTAACAAATTTAACATTTTTCCACGCAAATTTATTGATACCTCATAAAAATATTTAATCATTTAATTCTACTTAATGATTTTTTCATTTATTACACTATAAAATTATTTCAATGAAAACTAATTAAATCCTAATTGGTAGATATACTTCTATAGGAAAACATTTATTAATCAATTAGGTATAGAATAGAACAACTTTGTTAATCTACAGGGTGTATCTATGAAGTAGGTATATCCGAAATTAATTCTAAAATAAGTTAATGAATGTCCGGAAATCCCTTCTCAAAGAGCTACGGACCTCAATAATAGCGACTTAAATTCTTAGTTTAGTTACTTTTATTAAACTTTGGCTTCTAAAACAAGACAAATTAATCATATGAAATATTCAAAATGAGCTCCTTCGCTTGTGATACAAGCTTTGCAATGTCTTGGCATAGATATAGCCGTACTCGTTGAAATAGGTATTCCCGGAATGTTTCTAATTCTGTTCAATATGTTTCCGCAATACCTCGATTCTGCATTGGAGCCCTATAAACATGGTCTTTAAGGTGACCCCACAAATAAAAATTAAGAAGATTGTAGTCAGGTCCAGCTAGCCATGCTATTGGTCCTCCTCTTTCAATCCAGAGTTCAAGAATTATTGTTAAGATATTATCTCATTATCAAGTTGAATTGAGTCGTAGAGGCTAATCATGTATGAAGAATGATTGTAATGGTACATATCTAAAAGTTCTCATCAATGAGATACCAGTCCAAACATTACAAGGAAATTGATGTTGATACCATGCTTGTGTCATTGCATGTGGGTTTTATCTGTCCAACGATGATTGTTGTGAAATATCATTAATGCGTTTATTGTAAATAATGCTTCATCAGTAGAAAAGCACTTTTAATTGAAATTGGGGATAAACATTGCATTGTTGAAAAAACCATTGAAGAAACAAAACATTTGCCGTCGTTCAAAGTTGGCTTCTGAAAGTGTCTGGGCCCTTTGGATATGATATGGATATAATACATTTTCTCGAAGTACTCCCTATACAGTTCTATCAAAAACATGATCTGCAACAATTCGTTGTGTACTAGTTGCAGTGTCATCTCCGACAATTTCTAAAATTTGTTCTTTGCTGAGGGTTCTAACTGTTCTAGCAGCTCCCAAGACTGTTAAAACAGTAGCAAAAGATCCTGTTTCTTGTAACCCATGATGGCTAGAGAAAAATGTATGTTTATTAAAGCAACGTCTTCCTGTTTCTACATAGAGTGAGGACATAAAGTCCGTGCACCCCTGCTGCATGTTTTGACACATCAATGACAGCTCTGAATGTCAAAGTGACAGCTGGGCGCGCAATAGGAAGATTTTTTTAAATGAAAATGGGGGTCGAGTAATAACTCATTTTGAGGCTATTTTTATGCTCAAAACATCCTCCAATTTTGAGAACATTTGGTTCAGTAATTTCCAAATAAAAACCAGTAATATCGATTTCTGTACTTATATCATTTTTTTACATACATATTACAAATTATTGTAAATTATTCAAAACAAAACAAAAATTAAAAGTAAACAAAAATAACAATAAACCATTCCTAACCTAAAATAACATAAATTAAAAAATTATGAAATAATTTAAATTAAACGTAGAGGCAGAAACAAATTTAGAAAACACGTGTTACTTCAAAAGATGTTGAAAATGACCACCATGAACCTCCTGACAAATAAATGTTCCATGGGTAAGTTCTATTATAAAGATTATGTGGTAAAAAGATTATGTTATAAACTGATATTACTGGTTTTTGTTTGGAAATTACTGAACCAAATGTTCTCAAATCTACGCAGTGGTTCAAAAATTAGAGAGGGGGGGCGAACTTTATGTCCTCACTGTATAGACGCTGCGTTTCTCTAGTATTCCAATTAGCTTTTCCATAACTGAAATGCATATCTGCCATTTCAACAGTACCTAGAACGACACGACTCATTGCCACAGATTAACTAGTCTGTATACTTGATTTGAACAGGAAATATTGTAATTGTTATCAATAACCGTACTATTAAGCAATTTTAAGAAATACTATTCATATTAGTAACACAAATAAACAATTTGCAATGAAATAATAATCATTAATAACTATTCACAATTTGACAGGTCAAACTGAGAATAAGCAATTATTTTATTCATTGTCGACAGCCTACTAAGCGTTTTACATTTTGTGAAATTAAGCAGATTCTGCTGTAACCAGGTGGATCATGTAATACGAGTACATTTTATTCTATCGCGGATGGTACATTATCATTTTATCGTCTCAAAACTCGTTGTCAAAGTAACAGTGTTAAAGTTGTGAAATCAAACGATTTTTACCGATTTATTCACTCAAAGGTCATTTATTTCAAAACTTAGTTATTTATTATATAAAACGGTAAAAAGATCCTTTACCTGTGAGTGGAAAATGTTGATCCGCGAAGGACGAAGGAGCGAGAGGATTAATTCCACGAGCAGATAAAGCCCTTTTACCGTCGTGTGTAATTTTCTATTTTATTCTTGGGCGGAAATATTCAACAAAAATTGATAAAAAGGAAGCAGTTTGAAATATTATAAGGAGTTAAATTGGTTTGATGGCTGTACTGTTTACAGTTGTTATGGATTTTGTTTAGAGTAACGCGACTTGTTTCGACTTCTATCAATATTAGTGACTTTAGGTTGAAATTATTCTAAAAAATGTGCGATTTTAATAAAGAAAACGAAAATAGTGATGAAGATGTTTTGTCAGAAGATGTAGAAATTGAAGCTGCAGATGCGGTGAAAAGTTTATTGCCGCAGAAACCGCGCTAAATAGATAGTGACCACCGCATCTAGTTCGACCTTTCCAGAATCTTTTGAGAATGGTGTTCTCGTTATAAATATTTCCAGTATGTAATCAAAATTGTACGTTTAATATATATCTATATAAATTCGAAGAGCCAAACATGAATTCCATAATTATTATAGTTATTGTTCATATTGGGTATATTATTAGTTTTGAAATAAATGACACTTGAGTGGGTAAAATAACTATAATAATTATGTAGTTCATGCTTGGCGCTTCGAATTTATATAAATATTAAACGTACAATTTTGAGTACTGGAAATATTTATAGCGAGAACACCATTCTCACAAGATTCTGGAAAGGACGAACTAGATCAGGTGGTCAGATTGGTATGAGATGGATTATTTGCTTGCGTGCTGACGAGTATCTGTTTGGATAAACCAATCTTCTTCTTCTATGTAGGTCTCGGCCACAGACAATGATTTCCATCCGCCCACGCGTTTCAAAGTTACCAAATCAACACCAGCCTTTACCAGCATCGTAACTGAAGAACGACGAAAACAGCGGTCCCTGTAGTTTTCCGGGTTTTCCAAATTCAGAAACTTGGCAATGGTCTTGAGAACTTTATAGAAGGTACTTATTCCCACAGGCTGGACACTACACTTTTTCAATCGGTAATTGATGAAAAACTTGTTATCAGGCACATTATTAGGACGCAAGGCCATATATTGTCATATATTCCGGAACTCACTTCATCTTTTTTGTCCGTTATGCAGAAAGAACGATTCTTATTTGTTTTGGTATCAACAAGTATAACAATAATAATCGACCCTCGATCTTCCACATTACAAACTTGCAATTTATATAGTTCATCTGATATACTCATACTCCATATAATCCCACTTATAGCAGCCACCTGTAAATAATTGAAGAAAAAAATCAATAAATTGCTTACTTCGACAAATTTACAAAATATTACTTTTATAGAAACCTTTTTATATCTTTCAAAAAACGAAGAATATCTTCTCGTTCAAATACCTTCGACTTCTTTGGCTTGCTCTTTTAAGTAATAATTGTACTAGTTTAGAAGACCTACAACTTACTTTGAAATGTCACAATTCTCTTTCACCAGAAGCGTTGTCTTCAACATGGAGTAGTAAGACCATAAAGATGATTTGCTTTTCTTTGATTTTTCAGAAAAGTAGACCAACAGTACGTTTTCAGACACTCCAATAACATTTTTTATGTTCTTGCATCTTTGAAACGCTATATATTCTTTTTCATACTTTAGGTGCGATTTCTACGGCAATAAACTGTTCACCGCATCTTCAGCTTCAATTTATGCATCTTCTGGCAAAACATCTTCATCACTATTTTCGTTTTCTTTATTAAAATCGCGCATTCTTGAGGATATTTCAACCAAAAGTCACTAATATTGATAAAAGTCAAAACAAATCGCATTACTATAAACAAAATCCATAACAACCGTAAACAGTACAACGATCAAACCAATTTAACTCCCAATAATAATTCAAACTGCTTCCTTTTCATCAATTTTTGTTAAATATTGCCGCTCAAGAAGAAAATAGAATATTACATAGGACGGTAAGAAGGCTTTACCTGCTTGTGGAATTAATCCACTCGCTCCTTTGTCCCTCGTGGATCAACATTTTCCACTCACATGTAAATAATATTTTTACCTTCTTATATAATAAATAACTATTATCTTTTTGTTGAGCAACTGTTGGTTTTATGAAAAGATTAAAAAGGTAAGAACAATTTTCTAATTGAAACAGTTTCTAATTTGAATAAATTTCTCAACTGTTATAAAGTTATTGAGAACAAACTACAAATTAGAGAACATCGAGGAAAATATTCATTGCAATTAACTGTGCATTTCGATGCCCTTGAAGTTTAAACATATCTAATCTGGCCAAGTAGAATTGTGACTGGCTCTTAAGAAGTTATTCAGAGGCGATTTATGAAATATTTATTTAGCATTTATATAGTCCTTTAGCTAGTATGTTTACAATATCTTGCAACAAGATCTGACAGTGGTACAATCATTAATATTTGTCTATAAGGTAATAAATAATAAAATAGATTGTCTTCAGATACTGAACCGGATATAATTTCTTGTTCTTTGAATTCTGCTCGCGACTTCGCAATAATATTTATTTCTTTCCATCTGTCGAGTACCATGCCAAATTTATTGGAATTTTCACTACTTCATTTTATTCAGAAAAATGTATTCTTATCGTTCTATCTTGTTGTTTCTTAATATAAATTTAAACAAATTGCAGAAATTAGGAGTATTGTCATCAATCTTTGCATAGATATAATTCGCAAATTGATTAAGATATTTAAATGTAATTTTGGGAGGACGGAATTGGGAATTCATTCTTTCACAGGTTTCGATTTTTCCAATTCCTCTTGTCACTACTAGGGGTATACCCTCTATTATACATATAGTGTAGGACAAGTGTTCCTTTATCTTTTTTATTTTCCAATGTATTGGAATTATACAAATTTAGAGGTTGCTTACAAGCCCAAAAACTGCATTGGCTTTGTAAGAACATTATAATAAAAACTGTTATCTTTTTCTATTTGACCGGAAATTACTCCAACTTCTGAAAATGAAAAGGCACGGGGTACATACTATTCAGTTATATACATAGATATTAAAAAATATACAGAGTACATATTTTTATAATTGCGGATATAGCTTTTTTTATATGATGTAAGAGTTATTAACCACATATTATCTTAGATGACATTATGATAGAAAACAACAAACTGCAACAAACTTTGTGCTTTTGATAGTTGAATCATTTAAGGAACCATTGAATACTATAAAACAGATTCAACTATTTTATTTTGTATGGTTTTGGATTTGGACAACTTACGGTTAATTTTATCTTGTAGTAATCGTAAGTATTGTTGATTGTGAATATATCTGATCCCTAAGAAATCGTTTGTAACTATATAGAAGAATAAACTATATTATTAGCTAAGGCCGAAAAAGACCGAATTTGTAGAATATTTTTAAATGCAGGCATACGATTTTACATCCTCGAGCGCCTGTTGGTATTTTATGTGCAACAATTATTTGAAAATAAATACCTAAATGAGCAGATCGTCTGAAATCGGTCTTATATGTTTTTAATATCAATAAATTATGAACTTTGTAACTATTTAAAATTACGCATTGTTGTAGGTATTCAGAATAATATACAGGGTGGCCCAATAGTGTGGCAAAGTTCCATAACTGCTATACTGTAATAAACAAAAAAATAATATATTTGGGATCTCATAGAGCCTAAGACGACGCACATTTTAAAAATATGTATAGTCATATAGGGTGCTCTATAAAACGGGGCCATATCAAATTTGTGGTTTTTTAAATGGAATGACGTATTTTTTATTTCATATTTGAATTCAGATCATTTTTCCGAATTCGCCAATAGGGTTTACCAGTATTATACAGAGTAGTTCAGAAGATATGAGCATTTTTGTATCTTAATCACAATGAATTGAGCACTTTTAAAAAAATAAATAGCGTAGAAAATTTTTTGCTTCATTAATTATGATATACGGTCTAGTTTTACTTTCTAAAGAATTTTCTTCAAAATAGCTTTTCTTGTATTATACAGGCCGAACCAAAACTCGTAACCGCAGTTTTCCCAATTTTTCTAAATGGAACACCCTATATTTTATATGATTTTCATTAAGGTCTCTCACGACTCTTTCTATTCTATGAAGCATTCCCTATTGGCGATTCAAATTACCGATGAGGGCGCTGCAAATTGTAAACAAATATGGAGGAAGACGAGTAAAAATTTTGCATTTCATATCACATTTTTTGCATTTTCGTATCATCTAGCAATTTAGCATTCATCTACCACAAATATAGTGCTAGTTGGGGTGAAATAAAGGGTACAAAGAGTGGTAAAAGCAGTCAAACGTCCCATAAGTGCTTCATTGCTAATTAAGTAAGTATATGAATTTTTTGGGTTGAAACAGGTGCCCTAGTTTTTGTTTACTTACATTTTGAACTAAAATAAGTGTGATAAACTGTACGTACGGTGATACCATATTAGTGCTTGTTTTTTGTTAAATAATGTTTAAATTAAAATATATATTCTGGTTTTATAAGACTATCTAATAATAGAAAAGTATAGACAAACTGCAACAAAGTGGTTATGTTGTGTAAATAAACGTGTTCCCTGTTATTAAATTGTTACATGCCTTTTGGAGAAATGAATGAGAAACAGTTTCTTATACTAGGACCAAACTTCTACCTATCTTCAATCTTAAACACTTCTATTGATACATTTTGTGAAATGACACCTATAAACACGGCAGTTTGTGTTGTCCTGATTTCTTTTGAATTGAATGCCATTTTAAAATGTAAAAATAAAGATGTACAAATCTAACCACGTCGTTTTTAAGTTTGTAATATCAAAAAATCACAAGTACCACTAAATTATTACGTTAAACAAACCCAAATACGTGTTATTTATCATTATATCAGCAATAAGCCTCCAAAAATTACCTTTTAAGTAGGTTCAAATATTTTCATGTAGAGGGCGCTTTTATTTTTGAAATCGCCAATACCTAATTCCAACGGTTTTTGAAATATTAAAAGCTTAATATTGCAAGCTCAAGCATTGGCTAAATTATACAGAACTAATAACTTTATCGATGGCTCAAGTCATAATTTAGATATACAAAAAAATATGGTCTTGACTTGAAAATCCATCCTTATATAAAATTATTACACTTACATGAAACATTTAAACGTCATTCGCAAGTTTAAATATAAAATTATTACATACCTCGATAGTTTAGCATTTTCATTAGAACGATTGTAATTATTTGCTTACTATTATTGATGCAAATATATTGAAATAGACCTACAAGTCTACAAATATACGTTTTTTGTCATGGGATACTTTGCATATATTAGTGGTTTTACCACTGAAGACTGAGGTAGTAAAATTTAAACGCTTTCAAAATTCATAAAATAAATAATCTTCTTATAGTAATAACTAACGAATTTTTATGTGTTGACATATTATAATGTAGTCGGACTAATTTATTACAAACGCAAAGAGATACATGTATACACTATATAAAATTTATATTATTATTAATTAAATAAATGGACTGTAAAATATATAATTAATATTGGGTACCTATCCTTTTTCTATAAAGTATAATTTTAAAATAATATTGAAGAAAAAAAAAGAATATTCGCAGAATTAAGGCCGGTGTGCCATTTAGCAAAGAAATGAAAATTCACAAGTTTTTGCATATGAAGAGTATAAATATAATTCATCATACTTTTTTTGGATTACACTATCTGTAAAATAATAGAATCAAGAAGCCAGAAGTATTCTAATTAGAGACTCCCAAGAGTAGTATCTAGGTCTAGGCTTAAGCCGGGTACACAGAACTAAAACTGTCGCCCACGACGGCTCCCCACCACCTTGTCTTCATGTGTCGTGTTTTTTTAAACTAAAAACAAAACGCCATGAGATTGACTCTTTTATGATTGATCAACATAAACTCAAAAAATAAAGTCTGTCGCGTGTAGTTAAGAAATTTGAACTTCAAGGCAGCAGTAGCCAGCGACGGAAAATGGGGAAGAAGAATCAGGGGAATACAACTCATGATTGGTTGGATTTACTGTCGCGGGCGACAGTCTTAGTTCTCTGTACCCGGCTTTAGGCTTTGACTATAGGTTTGTTCCAGCAGCCTGTCATAAATGTTGGAAACAGTAAGGAGTTTGCGCATTACGGAATTACTGTTCCAGCATCTAAATGTCAGTAACATTTTATATAAGCTTGTTGTTCCTGCAGTTGTTAGTGACTTTTCTGACATGTTGGAAACCTGTTTTAAAAGTTTGCAAATTTTGTACGAACATTGCTGAACATTAACCAAACTTTTTTCTGCTTTTTAGTCGAGTTCTCTGTGACGTTGACAGACACCGTGAATTTGAGAGCTTTTAGTGTACCTACAGATTATTATTTCAGTGTGATTTTTGTATTTTTGTGTGCGGCGTACAACTTATTTACGTTTACTTACTTATGTAAACTTAGTAGATTTAGACTTAGATTTATAAGTAAACTTTACGTTTACTTATAAATCGTATGCCCAAGTTAAGTTACTTTGCTTAAATTTAGCTAAGAAAGTGTGCAAATTGTAAACACAACATATTTCAAACTTGTAACCTAATAAAAATGTTGAAATGGATTTTATGGATGAAAATGATAACAGTACATCAGAGAGTGAATATTATTATAATTAGGACGTTCCAACTGAAAATGTTTGTAAACATAACAAACACTGTTGCCAACATGTTTCCAACACTTTGCTGGAACAAACCTTATACTACTAAAACCCAATGGCCTAGTGTCCAGGGTAGTTCAAATTGGTATGTTTTCGAAGGTTACCGAAAATCTGTAATGGATAGAGCAAAAAATGTGATTGCTCTTTTTTCGGAAAAATAACAATTTCGCAAACCATAATCTCTTACCGTTTTCGAGGTACAGGGCGTTGTTGTTATGACCACAACTTGTATTTTTTTCTTAAATGGTAATATTTTGAAACGGAAACGAGAAAAGACCACAGGTCGGTTTTGCCAAAAATCGAAAAACACCCTGTAGCTCGAAAACGGTAAGAGATAGAGAGATGAGGTTTGCGCCATTGTTATTTTTTCGAAAAAAAAAGGTATAGTATCATCAGTACTTAAAACCCTTAAAAACATATCAATTTGAACCGTCCTGTACTATGTGCTTCTATAACTAAGGCAAAGGGTTTGATGACAGTGTAGGTCGTAGGTACCTACATATATTAAAAAACAAACATGAGTTATTCATATATTCTATTAACATTTTTATTATGGCTAATTTATTTCACTATATGCAAGAATTTGTGAATCAGTGATCACGGTCAGTATTAGTAATTTGCCATGAACTTGTCGTGGCATTGAGTCGTAAAATAGTATCAATTTGCAAAGAGTACTTTGAACGTATGAATTCGTATATTTGTTACGCTGAAAATACAAATTTATGTATACACGCACCGCCCCTAGATTTAATTGTCATTATCAACTAACTATTCCGTGCAAGGGCGGATTTAGGTTTTCAACATGGAGGGGGGCGGTATCTCGTAGAACAACATTTTTAAAAAATGTTGTCAAATTACCCGTGCATTTAGATAGGTACGTTTTTCTTTGAACAAAAATGAAATAATTGAAATAGCAAATAGAAGCATTTAATAAAACATCCTTAAGTGAAGTGCGTTTATGTTTTTTAACTAATTACGTTTTTGCTTTTTGCTAATGTAAAAATTTTAATTCATGGGGGGGGGGGGGTAATTACCCTATAACCCCCCCGCCCGTAAATCCGCCCCTGACTCCGTGGAAATGATGGTCAGTCTTTTCCGTTTTTTCCGGATACAAGATTAATCCAAATACCTATAAGTAAGTAGGTGGGTAGAAAAGTAACATATCTAATAATTAATAATAGCTAATAATCTCTTAAATAAATCGAAAGTGATGGGAAAGTGAATCAGTTTATAAACTTTTAGTACCTTGTAAGTACCTACTTTCATTTAATTGGATTTTTCCACATAATTTTATATTTTTAATATTTTCAGTGAGCAATATCTAGAAAATGCCACAAACAGGTTACAGATACACTGTTGGTAGGTAAGTACCTACCTACTTAGGTACCTACTTATTGAAGATAATGTTTCAAAATGCTATCTACTTAATTGTCAGTAAAATGAATATAATTGTTTCCATACCAAAATTTGTAGTATCTATATAGGTAGGTATAGGTAGATACTATAATAGGTCATTACTTATAATATAACATTTCAGAAATTAATTTAAAAAAAAAGCTTAGAAGTTGGCAATAAAACTTGCAAATTGTTAATTTGCAAATATAGTTTTGGTCCAAAAGTTTACGCACCGTCCGTATTTCTTCCTGTATAAATACTTATTCGTAAGTAGATAATAATATGTGCCCTACCACAAAATTCTTATTTCTTCATACATCTAAATACCTACCTACTACTTAAAAAACTGTATTAATATAAATATGTCCTATAACTGGTGCAGTCATTTCAGTCCATATCCGCAAGCTCTGTGCATTTTATTCCTACCTAAATCCTATCCCCACAGGGGGTAATACAACCCCGTTATCCATCTACAATACCCCATTGTTAAAATATGGGCATTCTAGAGCGGGGCGCGGTGCAGTAGACGACTACAACTAGAGAAGTGAGGAGAAAGCATAGGGGAATGGGCGAGTTTAATGAAACGAAGTTGGTATCCGTGAAGCTATAATGGTGTTTCGCATATCCTCCGCAAGGTAGCGCGTGTGCGTCGCGACATTTTACATGGTATTGACTGACTGGTACCGTGCTGTTGTAAATATTATTTTTTCGGTGTGTGCAAAACTGTGTGTGTTTTATTGTGTTTGGTGAGAGTGCTAGACGGTGTGTGTGACTGTGTGCAATGTTTAGGAAACCTGCAGGTTGATGGAAACCTCACTGGACGGGGTGAAAAATCCGCCATAGGTCCAATAGCCTGTGGTAAATGCTTGCTATGTCGGCGAAGGGCCACCCTAAAGGCGGCTGTAATGTCTGAGCCATGGACGTCGAAGTAAAACAGAGAAATAGGCGAAGAAAACGCGCCCAGCGTATGCAGGCACAACGTGAGAGCAATAAAGCCGACCATCATGATGGAGACAGCGGCGACGAGGATGTTATTCCGGCGAAGCCCCCCAGGCCCCCTAATCGCCGGAAAAAGTCCAAAGAACCCCTCTGCGAAGAGGAAATCATTGACGGTTTTTCTATACTTCAATTTCGAACATACGAAGACTTAGAGGTAATTATTTCACTGTTAAAGAAATATCATCTGTTTTATTTTTTATTTCGAATTCTAATGAGAGACAGTGACACTTAATTGCATAAATGTTACTTTTAAATGATCATTAACAGAAATTAACGTAAGAAACTGCAATTAACAAGGTTTTTAGAGCGGTTTCTTTGTTGTTGAAGTTACACAACACACCTTTTTGCTTGTATTTCACCAGTAAAAGAACTCTGGCACTCGCTTAGCGGTCTGCAACGGACCGTCGCATAGATTTTTAGCCTGAAATAGAAAACCTTTTATTACCTAATAATTAAAACACTGAACTGTGAACACAAGAATAAAAACATGAGATTCTTTCAACATTATTATTCATCAGGTCATCAAAATCTGTTGTCAATTCAAATACCTAATGAATATGTTATTGATGTATGTCACAAGTCTGTCAGTAAAAGTTTATGATCTGTCGTCCGTGTCTATACGCTGGTTATAAATTGAGTCACAATTTTTAAGCATTTGGCATTGTCCATTAAGAAAGAGAAAGCAATTTGTGGTATGTGTGGATTAATATTATACTAAAGGTTGTTTCATTGAATACTTATTTTAATGAATAACTAATAACTGTAAATTTACAGCATACCTACCATATAATTTTTTTCTTTGCACTCTAAGTAACATAGTGGTTATATATCTATTTTTAAAACAATTACATATTTACATTTTAATTGAACAACTAAACTGCTTTTATTTTCTCCATTATTACTTAATGTATAGGTACTTTTTAATAAACATGAAATAACCCTTATGTATCTCAGTTTTGGTTACCTACTTGAGATGCCCACTAGGTACCGGCATTTCCTTAATTCTATAAAATAAACTGCATTTAGATATCTTGTAATTAATTTTAATACTATTTAAGTACTTAAGCCTAAGATTAATAAGTTATTAGATAATCGATTGTGGTAGTACAAATTATGTTGGGATACATCTACTATCAATATTATACTTACCCACTACCCACTTGCAGTAGCTATATTATGCTTTTATTGGTTCTAATCTCGGTTCTAACAGTATGCAGCATGTAATATACCTAAACAAAGTTTATGTTTTTCATCCTAATCGTAATCTTAAATCTTGTCTTAATGAGGTAATCCTGTTTTCGACTAACACACAATAGGTACTTAGAGGGAAAATACTTTTAGTTAAATACCTAATAATAGTAAGAAGCTTATAAAAAAAATGAAAATTGACTACCTACCATGAAATCTATACTTCTGTATCCTCGGTAAACCTTAGCAGAGTCATCACTCATCTTTTCTTATTAAAATCGATTAAATTATTTGAAAAATTCTAAAAGTATGTATCTAAGTATATACTTATCAGAAACGAGAACATATTGAGTAGGCAAGATTAGGATAAGATGCACTTAATCGATTCTGTAAAGAATTTAGAACAATATTCACTTCATTCTTCATTGATTTTGATTTCATTCATACATATACTTTTTTCCGATTAGGTATCTTTCCTAATAGTCCAGGCACAGCTGATTAATGATCAAAATAAAAATATAAGATACCTACTTGTGTATTAGATTACCAATTTTAAGGAAAAATGTTATTAAAAACGTGCTAAAAAACATTAAAAGTCATAATTTGAAGATATGTTGTACTTATTATTGACTTAGTTATAGAGATTTTAAAATACCTATTTAATTTTTGTATTTAATTAGTTTTAAGTACCTAGGTATAACATCTCATAATAACATCTTATCTAATTTTCTTTAGATTATAAGTATTTACAAGTCGCTAGCCTCTTGAAAAATAATATTACTAATCAATGTTTTATCCAATTTTATCCATTAGGTACTTAGCTTAATGGACTACCTATTTTATTTTGTTATATTTAGGTATATTACCTACCACCTACCACCTATAAGGTAGGTTATAGGTAGGTATTCATTAAGAACCTATCATCCTATCTACCGTAGGATCCTATCTAGGTAGATACCTATATCACATCAAGAAAAACTTAGGTTAGATATACTTAAGCGAGGTTATAAGTTTCTGAATGATATACCTACTTAGGCTATGACTAAGTACTGGTAGACTAGCTATGGTCGAGGTACTGGTAGAAAATAGCCCCATTGGTGTCGACAAAGATAGAGGTACCTACAAAAAATTGAATCATTGCCACCATAATTCCAAGACGAATCGTTTCAGGATAGACTTGTACGAGAACTTGTATACAGGTTCCCTATAAATACAGGGTGTACCACTTTAGCGTATACGGAGCATAGCGGCTAAACTCTTAGAGCTAGAAAAAAATGTTTTAGATAAAAGTTATTTTCAGTCAACTGTTCTATGACTTATAATTATTTTCGATTATACAGGGTGTTTACTGTAGGCTGAGCGCAACACAACTTCATTATTTTAAATGGAACGCCCTGTATATTATTACATATTTGGATAGAACGTTGTCTGCCAAATACAGTGATATAAGGTTTTATAGGTCTATCTCTAATAATAAGGAGGATATGACCAAAAGAGTGTACTTAGTATATATATGGTTCCTGTATGTTACGATAGGTAGGTATATTGTTGAAAACAAAGATTTTCTACCCTATTTAAGTAACCTACTTATTTAACTGCAATTACTTATCAACTGAATTATTCTTTAATCCTCCTCCTTTATACTTAGGCATTTAGTATTTACCTACGTGGCAGTCATATCAACCAAGGAAAGAATTAGTTAGCAAACGTAATTTTCTTGATAAATTGGTGTTTTGAAGGTTAGAGCGCAAAAAACGTAATTACCAGTGAAATGAGCAAGTAAATGAGGTGCCCTGTTGTGTTATTGTACCGTACAAAAAGTAGATAATTAGACAACTGAGCAACGTAATCAGTTAAGTACCTTCAAATACGTAGGTAATACTATAATAGATACCCTACCTACCATAGGTATACATTGATTCCCTAATATTTGTGAGTATTAAGATTGATTATCTACCTAAGCCCTAAGACTGCTTTCTTATTGTTTTTAATATTCATTTTCGAGATAATACGAACCTATTAAGTAATCTGGATTATTAAATATTTAAAAAATTAGGTGGTACCTAATTCCCGGTAAGGTAGATACCTAAAAAGTTCGAAAAATACCTACCTCTGTCACAGCTTCTGTAATCATGTTATAAATATATATAAAAGGTGAACGATGTGTTTAGGTAATGCATACATATATATTCAGTAGGTTATACTTTGTATATACTTAAAAGTAAGTATTTATCTACATAGGTAGGTAATCAAAATAAATAGTCGGTAAGTACTTATACCTACTTAAGATAGGTACGATTCAGTAGAAATATACCTACCTATAATACCTAAGCACTTACCTATACACGAGTTTACACCTGATATTTATATATGTATCTATTTGTGCTATGTACCACAATTATACACCAACATTTATTTTTTGATTTTCCGTGGGTATGAAAATAAAAAATACATATACCTACAGTGTGTCCAAGATAAGGATGGGATAGCATTGGGATCTTGGAAACGGTAAGAGCTACAAAGTTGGTTAAATTATGAAAAAGTTGAGCAGTTTGAATACCTTTTACATGGACTTTATCCACTGTATTTATTAACAATTAATACAAAAGTGCTGTGGAACTAAAATCTATTACGTAAATAAAGTATTTAAACACAGTTTTCTCCATGGAACACTGGCTTTAAATTGAAACATGTGATGTCTACAATGGGTATTGTAGCATTTTAACTATTTTTGTAATAATGAGAATCGTAATTTATTTCTAATCTGAGTCCACTCACCAGACTTTAATACAAATAATAAAAGGAAGGCCTTTGAGGAGGACAGTAGTTTTATAAGTCTACAGTTTTTGACAAAATTAAATAGTTATAAGTATTTGGAAGAAGATTTGATGAAAATACAAAACATATTCTGTTGTTATTTTTATTCGAGTCTGGACGGCCTTGTTCACTTTTTTTAATGTTAAATTATTGATAGGTAGGTTATCTATCTATGTGTGATTGAAATAAATTGTTAGCTATTATATTTTATACAAGTTATTTAATAAAACGTGTTTTTTCAAAACTGACTATTATTACAAGTGGTTTAAACACAAAAATAATAATAACACAATAACACAAATAAACAAGTAAAATAATATTAATATGGGGCTACATAAAAAACTATGTGTACCAACGTAATTTTCAAACAGAGGAAGAATTACGTGAATTGGTACTAGAAGCATTTCAAACTATTACGCCAGATGGACTTTACAATTGTTTGAAAGCTACAGTTAAACGGTGTTAGAAAATAATGGTCTTTTGTTCGAACATATTTTGTAATTAACATGCTAATAAATAATTAAGATAAATAAATTATTTTACTTGTTTATTTGTTATAAACTCAGGAGGCTTTTCCTCGTTAATTTTTAATGGTGACAAAAACAAGC
This sequence comes from Pogonocherus hispidulus, assembly GCA_963924545.1. NCBI lineage: Eukaryota > Metazoa > Arthropoda > Insecta > Coleoptera > Cerambycidae > Pogonocherus > Pogonocherus hispidulus. The sequence continues at coordinate 39,352,639 of OZ004698.1, read as the reverse complement.
TAAAAACGTGATTAAACCATTACTTGTGATGCATCATTGAATTGAGAATTAAAAATGGTATCAAAATTTCTATTTAAAAATACAGGGCCGTATTTAAAAAAAAGAAGTTGATGATGGTTTCTCGGAAACGAAACGTTGGACAAAACTTGGTGAATGCCATCTTGTTAAGCTCAAAAAGTGACAATGGAAAGGTATTTTTTATTTTTTGATAACTGTTAAAATAACGCCAGAAATAAATAAAAACAAATATTGCAAAAAAAATTGTTTTCCAAATATTTCGAAATCAAAAAAAGATAACTTATTTTTGCAAAGTCCATGTAAAAGGTATTCAAACTGCTCAACTTTTTTATAATTTAACCAACTTTGTAGCTCTTACCATTTCCAAGATCCCAATGCTATCCCATCTTTATCTTGGACACACTGTATATCCGAAAATATAATATCTGCACAACTAATATCTGTAGCCCCGCGTATAATACTGATTGGAATTCCCCTTTGTCCTCCAGTGTCCTGCCGCATGTAGTGCATGAGGTCATCTTAAGCAAATTCATTAGGTATTAAATTTCCTCTTTCACGAGGTCTGTCCATTTATTAGGTATGCCCGAGGGTATTCTATTATTTATTATGTTAACAGGTTAATAACTATTGACAAAATTATTATTCTTGGCTTTACCTCTGACATTGCTATATACATTTTTGTCTGATACTGTATAAGTACTTATTACTTTATATATAAATAATTGCAGGCTACTTTTTTCAAAAATCAATGTTTCTGGTTTTTAAATACTTTTACCTAGGTATATACTTAAAACATATATTCATTCAATACCAGGTTAAATTTAGGTATCAACGTGATTATCGAAATGTGTTTTAAAGGTGTTTTATAATACTGAATATAATACCTACCCACCAACTAAGAAATACCTAATTTACCCACCTAGGCGGTTATAATTATACCGAACCTTATGAAACTGATAATATAGATGTCGATGTAGATGTTAATGTGGATAAAACCAACGATAACGATTTTAAAAAAGGTCTGTTTCATGCTTTTACAAATTTTATATTCACTTTTATCTGGATACAAATTTATGCTAGTTTAAAATATCTAGGTAGATGGAATGTCTCCATTCATCACCCTACCAAGTTTTTTTGCCCTTTCTGAATTGTATGTTCCAAATCTGCATGTCTGCTTATATTTCAAATGTCGCAACGTGTCAGAAATGATTCCAATGGTAAATTTTAATAGCAAAAGCCACTTTCGTGCACGTGTAAGTTTTTATACCTAAGGACAGGTTTTCAATCTTCGTAAATGGTTAAACCGGGGGTTAGTAGTAGGTAGTTAGTTTAAGTTAGGCTATTCTAACAGCTGTTACAGGACAGGGTAAAACAGGAATTCCCAGTAGTATGTGACCTAATACTAATTGTTTAAATCACTGTTACCATTACCTCAAATCAGCCATAACCAATTCACAGTGTTATATAATATGCTGTGCAATCAATATGAAATACTTGGGTACTAACACTTAATTCGACCACTGTAATATTATGATGAAATAGAGCCTATATTATTGTGTGATTGATTAATGGATTAATAATACTGTTGTCTTACCTTGTGCAGAATTAACTAAGCAAAGATAAATATGACATAAGGCGTGGCAAAATCTATTACAGTTTTAACCTTTCCAACATAGTAGGTATGTATGGGCATTTCAGAATCGTAAAACATGAAATAATTTACCCTATAATAACTGTTGAACTAGACGTTTGCCAATAATATTGCGTTGATAGAAAATTAAAACGCTTGACCAACTAGCCTTACAAAACTAATAAAATATTAAATTAAACACCTATAGACGGTGACATAATATTACCTACTTTGTTTTTAATTTTTAATAATTTCGAAGGTTTTTCTATAACTTTCAATTCACTTTTCTTGACCAGGTATAATAATTTGCTCTACTTCTAAATAAAATGTAAGTAGTTATATCCTAATATTTCTTTTTCTTAGTTATCGAATATAAATAATTAAAGAAGAAAAAACCGTTAAGCAATGTTGCAGATATTAAATTTAGAGGGTTTATTGTTTTATTTACATAGAAATTCATTTATTTATCGGGTTGCTATTTATATATTTTACTATATTATATTTAAATGATAGAAAAGTTTATTTTCCTGTTCTGGATAGGTAAGTATTACAATAATAATTATTACTGTTTTCATTTATATTACTGTGAAAAGGGTAAGATCGCCTAAGACCCTTCTGTTCTCGAAAGAGACAGAACCCAGACGGGGATAATTACTCTTTTCTTTTAAGAAAACACTCCTTCCATTAGCTGATCCATTTTTTTATGTTTATGTAACTCATAGTAAGTACCTAATATACAGGGTCATTCAGAACTTATGTCTAAAACTTTGAGGATATTGTGCATCCTTAAATAAGATGTCGATATCACAAAAAAAAAATGTATAATAAAAGTCTTCGATTTCGCGTAAAAAATGTTTAGTTATAACATTAAGGACTACATAGCTAGGCAACTGTAGTTCAACGACATCTGATATACCTACAAAAAAGTAAATCAGTTTTTGCGCCTGGGGCGCCTGGTCAAGACCTGGCGCATAGGGTTGGAGTGGGATTCATTGGCAGCTTCGCGCTTCTATGTGGATCGATTTCCCAATCGACACACGCCAAATTATAGGGCAGTGGTGCCACGTGGCCATGATACTGGTAATTTACGTGCAAATCGTGGATGAGATGGTGGCCCCGGACGACCACAACGTATTTTAGCAGCTGAAGAACAAGTCTTGAATCTGGTTCGTGAAAATCCGCGAATAAGTACAGGTCAGATCTCTAGACAGGTGCCTGGGGTATCCCCTCGGGTATCCCAATCAACGGTGAGGCGTTTAGTACACGAAGCTCAGTTTATATCCATATCATATCCAGCGTGTTCAAGCACTGTTACCAGCGGATTATCCATTACGAGTTAGGTTTTGTGAGTTAGGCTTTTGTGAGATGTACCGTACCGAAGTGGAAACAGTCTAGGATTTGCTCGAGCGTATAACAGGTGTCGCGAATAATTTGCGTTTACAAGATCAGCAACCAGGAGGAACATTCGCTTTAGTATGGCAAAATTGGATAAGGCGTGCCCAAAAGTGGGTACAAGTCGAGGGACAAAATTTCGAACAGTTTTTGTAATAAGGTATGTGCTAATCTTTGATAAATTTCATGTTTCTATTAATAATCAAGTAGCGCAATTCTTCTTCGATATTAGTTTAACAAAATTTTATTAATTTTATAGACACGTCACTTTGGTCAGATCTATCTTCTATCTTTAAGTTTATTTTCAAGTAAAAACGCTTCAAAATCTTTTTGGCGCCAGTGTCGGTTTAATCACAGAACTTCTGAGGTTTTTTCTTGCAATATTTGACATCGCCAGGTTGGATTCTCAGTCCCAAGGTTACTCCATTACAGAAGACCAGTATTCAGCAGCGTGCCATTAAACATTTTTAAATAGTTTTCAGAATGCATAAACATTTTTTTTGCATTACCGTATTTGTACATTGTATATTGAACATTCCCAAATTTTATTACGGATAAGTTCTAAATAACCCGGTATAAGTATTTCTTACTACTGATACTGATGTGAGAGTTACGATGCCGGGCACAATAAATATCTCCTTTAGTAGGTAGATTCGGAAACAGATATTTTTACATCATAGATTGAACATCAAGGAAAAATCCTCAGAAAAATCAACCTAGTTAGGTATTATATGGAGTTCATTCATTATTAATTTTAAGTTTTTCCTTGTAATTATGATACACATGTTAATGTAAACTGTACCTAACATGGATTAAGGTATAGATACATAACATATAATTATAAATAATTGAAATGTCTTATTTACTATAGGGAAGGATATGAACACGGATATCAAGCTAAGTAAGTAATGGTAGAAAGAATATCTAGAAGTACAGAGTACTTAACAATAATTATTAGAACTTGGGAATTGTTTTTAAGCTGTTCTCAGTTCTGAATCTGTTTAATATTGAATCCACCAATTTTAAGTAGGGACTTCCCTCCGAACAGGTCTTGCCATTTTAATTTTATTACACTAATATAATAAATAACACGTTTAAAATTCTCAGAGGATCCTAGAGAAATTTTCATTTTAAGTTTTAGAGGCACCTCGATTATTGGTTTTTTGTTTTGTAGTGTTAATATATGTGTCCCGGATATGTGTTGTTTGCACATAAACTTAATAAATAGGTATCTCATTTGTACCCAAATAATGTTTATCCAAATTTATACACAGCTTCATATACATATTTTTTCCATGTATTTTTCAGGTTGCTCTGTATATCGGGTGCTAAATTCAAATGAGAATTAGGTAAATCAAATTGAGTCTTAGTATCCCATACTTTGTTTCATACTTTATTACATTTACTTTTAGAAATAACGAAACCAAACGATCGAAACCAAATTATTTAATGAAACAGAATTATTTCTAAAATGCATATATGGGGAACTGCATAGTTCTGAATTAGAACTAAATTAAGTTCCTGACTTATTACCTGAATAATTGTCCTACATACTTATCCATAACAACTGTTTCATCTCTTTTTGAGTGACCCTAGTTAATTCTTTACAGAATGATGTCTGTATCCTGAACTACCATCTTTGTGTAGGTACATCCATTAACCTTAATTAATTACGTTCAACGGATATGAACGTAGGAAGGTTTCATCCAAGGGATGTCTGTCCCTTGCCATCTTCCTTCGTAATCTCGAATCGCCTAATCAATATTCATGCCGGTTTTTTCGATGAGAGCGCAACTCGTACTGTCGTAAAAATGCGAAAATAGTTGCGTTAGGGAGCCTTAATTTTGCCTGTAACCCTAAACTCGGCTATATTCGTTTATATAGGACGTGCTGGCGTCGCTCGGTAACACATGTTCAGTGATTGGAAGATTAAGACGGAGTGACGAATTTCTACCCTTTATAAAAGAGTTTTATGAGATTTACCGACTTGATGAAATTAGTTAAAAGAGCGTATATTAATGGTCCTTCGACACAAATATTTTCAAGATGCATGAAGGTTGTAAAGAGAAGAGAGGATGGATGAGTTTAAATGGTAGTTTTTATTGTGATTTTTCCATTTGATTTATCTCCTGTTGAACGGATTTATAATTTAGGAGAATTATTTAACACATTTTAATAATTTAAAGTGTATCAATAATTATTTTAATAATTCAGAGGAAAGCAAGCCAAAATGCAGCGAAAAATAAAAAAGTGCCGCTGATGTTGAGTCACCAATTCATTGAAACTCGAATGACAATAATTATATTATTATTATTATTATTATTAGGTATTTTCATTAAAAAAATATAGATTGATAATAGTAATGTACAATAAAAGTCTCCATAAAAGTATGCCGTTAAAAAATTACAAAGATAATTCATTAATAAAAGTGCCTAGGTATATATAATAATTATTATATTAAAACCGAGATTAAAAATAAATAAAGGCAAATGGAATACACACAATAAAATACAACAATATATCACTACCTAGATTAAGTTAGTTTGCTTTTCTTAAACACGTTAACTCTTTTTTAATGAGTATACGTGATGCCATACATCACGATCACGGCAATAGCTTCCAGCTGTTCAAAATTCAGTGTTGAAGTGTTTGAAAAGTTCTGATCGTTGTCCCAAAATGTGTGGGTTGTCTGTTTTTAATGTTATAGACTTTTGTCATATCGTGATATCTTTGAAAATCGTGTTACATTTAATTCTTCGTTCTAATAGATGTGGAAGGTTAAGAGCTTGAAGCTGGTTCTGGTGGGACCGATTTCTCAAAAATAAGACTTTTCTCATATACTTATCTATTTCCATTGATTGATAAATCATTGATTAAGTGCAGTGTCTATATTATGCTTGCGTGTTCAAGAAGTGGGATGATATACGATTTGAACAAAATAGAAAAAGAAAGTATAGAACTAGGTATATGCTTAGAGTTCTAAAAGGTTTTAAATAATAAGTAGTAGGCCCTCTGGTTGACTTTTTTGTAACTTTGATAATGTGAGTGGACCAGGCTAGAAGTTATAGTTACTCCTAAGTGGATCTGTTCATTTCAATACCAACAGGCGGATCCAAAATTATTATAATACGATACGTATTCCTCGATAGATAGTGATAGAGCAATACACCACTAAAAAGTTAAAAAGTGAAGCATTTATCGTGTTTTAATATCGAATCGTGAAATGGAATTCCCTGCCTGATGTTTATTTCATCTAGAACGTACGCGTAGAGGTTTTTGCCCATTTGAATAATATCTCTGCCCCTCATTGTAATCACAAGGATTACCCCGAAAGTCTGAGCCTTGTGTAGGAGAGGGAGCGACATATTATTATTTCGCGGGCCGAATTTGCGCCTCAAGAACGACTTCCGTTGGTGGGTCATTTTTTAGTGGTGGAATGAGGGAAACCTGGCAAACCTCATTAGTTAGGGGGGCAGTCAAACATCAACTAATTTTAATCTCTCACATTAACACCAAGCTGACATTCTTCCGTTCCTAGGCCATCGCCAGGATGGTTGCCAACCTGCCAACAATCCTTGACTTACGAGTAAACGATTTATTTAAAAATTGTCAGGTGGAATATATTATACCCTTTGAGGGAATTATCGTACATTTGGAATAGTTTAAGGGTATTAACCATGTATTATCATCTGCATAAAAAGTGATTAGGTAACAGTAATATGTAGATTCAGATCTAAATGGGACCCAGAACTAATCCTTGAGGTACCTCTCACAGAAAGAATAGCAAAAGGCAAAAACTTTCATGTAACAAGTTTAGCTGACCGAGCTAACCTCATGTGTTTTATTTTTAAAAGAAGCTCGAGTTTGAAAAGTTCAAGGAGATCACATCAGTTGGATCTTCATGAATAGAGAGACTAATAGTTTAAACTTATACTAACATATTTGTGGCTATTTGTGGCGTATGAATCTGGTAAAGGTTAAAGGTGGCTAGACATACTTAAGTTACAGAATAGAGAATTGCATTATTTAATAAATTCTATAATTAATATTTTCTAAGACTCCTAGACAAATAGACATTAAGTAATCTGTCTATAGTTGTGGTTGTTTTATATTCTTTTTGAAATATAGCAATGGATAAGGTAAGTAGCTAGTCATTGTCAAATCATAATCTGAGGATCTAAATACTCATAACGTGAGACTACGTCTGTGATGTACGTACTCAATAATGTTATTGAAATTATTAAGTATTGTGTAAGATACCAAAGTATCTACAATATACTAGTAATGAGAACTTAAATGGCGCCATCTATTTTTTAATACACGTACTAAAGTATAGCATTTTACGAAGTATAAAAGACGAATATTAATGCACACAATTGCCATTAAGTGTAAAACGTCGTCACGCAGAGATAGATATCTGTCCAGCACTTGTTATTTCATTGTGTATTAATCTTTTAATTTGAACTATTATGCATCTATTCTGTATGTGTTGTAATTTTACCGCCCTAAACCTGCTGAAAATTATGTTTGTTCTTAAAAAAAAACAAGAAAAGGTTTCTGTTGAGGCGTGTAAAGCAGATAATTACGTTGTCAAATGTATAATAAGCGGTCCGATCGTATAAAACCTATTAATATAATCCATACAGCGTGTTAAATTACAAAAGCGCGCTGTGCTAGAAATGACTGAATGTTTCCCGACTGAAATTCAGCTTGCACGATCTTATGTTGTTAAACGATTGTGATATAATACCTACCTAGTCAAGCTTGTAAAATAACCATTTGTTGGGGCAAAATGGTTAAGTCAAAGTACGCAGACATGTGCTATTTGTTCTAAGTATATCACAATTTTTTTATATGGTAAATTAGTCTTGATATATTTTATCTTTGTCTTTAATAACCATTAGTTTTTATTTGTTGGCGCATGAATGGATTTTTCATTTATGATACAACCATGACAGCTTGAATATAGGGTAGTTTCCTGTTATTAATGTATCGAGTATAGTAGTTACCTATTATTATTACTTATTACCTGTTCGTATCATAAACAGTTAGTCTGTGGTTCGTCTATCTGAGTCGTCTATATACTTAATTTAACGACATGACAATCTGAAAGAGTGGACCAACTATTTTGCCAAAAAGTGTGGAAAAAATTTTCCGCGCAAAATTTTGGGTGAAAATTTTACATAGAAAAAAATTTTGACAAGAAACATCAAAATTTGATCCGTAATTTTTTTGTATCAGGGGTATTTGCTTGGTTAATTAGATTTTATATAAGTTCGTATTAGTCTGGGAAATATGTAACTAGCTTGTGAAAAATTTGAAATTAATGCTTTTTATCCTACTATTTTTAAGGACATTATCAATATTTTATAATATTTTTTCTTTTACCTATATATTTAGTCGTCTCATTTTTAGTTTACTTCGTTATACCCCAACCAATGACAAACACTAGGTAAACCAGTCTTTGAAAATTTAATTATTCAGGTCAGGAAATCCATTGTTCGCATTGCATGAGTAACCTTATACCTAAAATTATGCAAATAACAGTTTTACCGTATTCATCTAATACCTGTAGGTATATATGGATGGATACTACATGGATATTTATCCATGTAGAGTTATTAGTCGTGCATTCCCAATTCCGCGTTTTCTAGGTCAAAAATACCTGAAAACGCCGCTGCTAAGAGGATTAATAACTCGGATGGTCTGCTGGCGCAGGCTTCACATCCGAAACTGTTTTGATTTAACAGTGACCTACAATAATACATCCCCCGAAAGGGTTAACGTTCATTATATTTAGCAACACGCTTCTGGTCCATGACACGCGTCCCATTTCCATAACAGGTTCGGAAGGGGGGGATTGAATCATCTTTCAAAGGGTTGTTCAGCAGCTCATCATCACAATGCGTAACCGCTGCACAAAAAATCTCTGAAAATCGTTCCTTTGTTTGAAATACTAATAATCTATAATATTCCTTGAACATTTGTAACTCGATTTGTAAACGATTTTCTGTGCAGTGACGTATTTTCCTATTTTTTTATTGTTTTTTTTATAATCGTCACTGATGTACTTTATATTGCACTAAGTACTTACATATTTTTCTATTAATTAAATTTAATTCTAAATATGGGGTCATCATAAAGTAAGAGGTATACTTTAAGTATTATATAATTTTAAGAAATTATATAATACTTAAATACTAAGCAAGATGTAAATAGAATCTAACTGATTCAATAATTGGATTTTATATACTATATCTATGGGAAACAAAGGAGTTGTCGTGTCAACTGTTGATACAAGTGTCAAATGTAATCATTGCGATTTAGAGAATTGTTCTCAAAATAAAACTCACGTAAACGTAAATTGAAACGATTTAAATTTTAGTAAGATGGATCTACAAACAAGAATTGGAGTAGTACAATGTTATTAGGAATGCGGCATGCAGAAATTACACTGCTGGATTATGAATATTTCGTACGAAAATGAGTTTTAGAGCAAGGCCCTGTCAAATGAGAGCGTACTGTAATTTGATTAGCAAATTTAAAAGATCAGGGTCTGTAATTGACCCACGGAAATAAGGAAGACCAAGGAATACTTGGTGATGTCCAAGTTGCCCAAGTTTTTCTGGAAAATCAAAACATAGCCAACACTAATCCGTTTGCAATCAGTAGTGCAAATTCGATATCAAAACGATTATAAGGTTTTCCAGGTTTCCCTTATTCTCGTACTAAATGGTAGTTAAAGTTATAACATCGTAAGTCGTTCCTGGGCGCACTCGCGGCCCGCAAAATAATAATATGCCGCTCCCTCTCCCACACAAGTCTCTGACTTCCGGGCTCATCACTAAGATGAAAATGAGGGATACAGATATTATTATTATTACAAATGCCACGCCACGGTTTGGAAAATTTTACACAAAATCCTACAAATGTATCCCTATAAATTTAAACTGCTGTTTGAATTAAACGATGCAGAATTTCCTATCAGGTATTATTTTTCTTTATAAATATTGGGTCAGATGGAAATTGAACCCGAATGGTTATCCCGTATTTTATGGACAGACGAGGCCCATTTCTCTCTAAATGAATTAGTCAATTAGTATTAGTCAATACTCAAAACTGTCGAATATGGTCAACAGATAATCCACATGAAAACGTTGAGGAAGGTCTTCATGACAAGAAAGTCACCGTTTGGAACAGTTTCACATCTCATTTTATCATTGAACAATAGAGTTTTTTGAGGAGATGCAGAATGGGGAGGCCGTATTTGTAACTGTTACTGGCGAACGATACCTGGATATATTACGAGATTATGCCATTCCACGGATACAAAACAAGCAGGATAAGAAATTGAAAACATGATTTTTATACAGGTTGGGGCACGCCCACATATTTACCGATCAGTTAAAAAATGTTTAACTAATGTTTTCAAAATCGTGTTATAAGCAGACATTTTGTAAATTCATGGCCTCCAAGATCTCCTGATCTTAACCCGGCGGATTAGTGGCTGTGGGGTTATTTAAAATGTTTGGTGTTTAGAACACGATCAATAACACTGGAAGAATTAAGACTATTAGGGAGCAAATTGCTGCAATTCAACCAGAAATGCTGAGTGGATGATTACGTACATACTCGGTACATAGTACATACGTCGATTTTTGATTATTCTGCAGGTTTTTCGGGATTTGCATTTTTGTCATACCTCTTGAGATATTCGCCAATTTTATATTTATTACTTATTTCCTGGCTATTTAATGAGTTTTATTATATTTCAAAATGGATGGTTATGATAATAGATATTTCCTTTTTTCTCATCCAGTAAATTAATAAAAATAAACTTATTCTATTGATTGTTTAATCATTCTTAACCTTAGTTCGCTGTTTCTTTGTTTTATTATTAATTTACTCGTTAATTTATAATTTATATTAATTATGTCGTATATATGATCGCCTATATATAGGAAATTACGTTATCATGAAATTACAAAATTAACAAATTACCTACCTTAGCTTTTTGAATTATGTAAGAGTAGACAAAGTTTGTAGTTTTTATTTTTTTTGTTTATAATAGTTATTATAATAAGGTAGATAATTATTATAAAGCTTGTGATAAGGTTTGTGTTTTATATTACAAAAATTACAATCAATATCGAAATATGAATACATTCGGCAAAATATTAAAAAAAATAAATGATCTCTGCTAAGAAAAAGGCGTTTTTTTTAACAATTTCTCTAAAGTAAATTTTGAAGTTTATATAAAAATTAAATAAAACACCTATTAAGTACCTGTTACATTACAAGATTAATTTACATTGGTTTGGTTTGACGTAATTCGAATTTTTGCGTTTGTTTTTTCTTCTCTTTTGAAACGTCTTGTTAGTGTAACATCAATTCAACATTTCATCGGACCAATACTTAAATAAACACGATTTGAAATATATTTATATATACCGGGTGTTCCACATAAAAGTCCTCAGCCTCGTATCTCGGCAACGAAAAGATGTATTTTGATTTTGAAAAAAACAAATGATAGAGCTCATCTATGGCTTCGTCACGGGGTTGAACAAAATTTTTTTCAGAGCAAATTGGAAATGGCGCTGAAGTCGAAAGAAATTTTTCGTTGGCAAGAACTTTGTATCAAGGTTTATCTGATACTTTGTTCAATTCTAAACAACTTTTGTCAAATGGCTATTTTTCAAAAACTTATAGTTTCAGAGATATCGGGCTCTTCATTTGGTCAGGCCCAAACTCAAGCGTATTTTAGAGTTTCAAATTTATTACCTTATACAATGAAACAATAATTATCCAAGTCAATTTAATAGCTCTTTCTAAGGAAAAGTGAAATAATAATTATGTATTTCTGTAAAATATGGCAAGAGTTTTTTAAATACCTAATTCATTTTGAACACATATACATTCAGGATTTATTTTAGGACAAGCGTACACATAATTATGAACTATTATACAAAATTAATTAGGCATTTAAAAAACTCTTGCCATATTTTACAGAAATACATATTATTTCACTATTCCTTAAAAAGAGCTATTAAATTGACTTGGATAATTATTGTTTCATTGTATAAGGTAATAATAAATAATTTGAGACTCTAAAAATACCCTTGAGTTTGGGCCTGATATATCTGACTCTATTAAGTTTTTGAAAAATAGTCATTTAACCAAAATTGTTTTAAATTGAACAAAGGTATCAGATAAACCTTGTTAGGTACAGTGTTCCTTCCAACGAAAAATGTCTTTCGACTTCAGCGCCATCTCCAATTTGCTCTGAAAAAAATCAAGTTGAACTCCGTGACGAAGCCATAGATGAGCTCTATCAGCTGTTTTTTTTTTCAAAATGAAAATATATCTTTCCGTTGCCGAGATACTTGGCTGAGAACTTGTATGTGGAACACCCAGTATATATATATATATATATATATATATATATATATATATATATATATATATATATAAATTAAATAAATATACGTATACGTAGGTACTTAATGAACTTCTATTGCGATCATTTAAATTATGACCTCTAAACCAAGATATCTAATAAGTAGTTTATTTTATCTAAACAAATTTAAGCTGTCAGGCGTACAAGAGCCATAATGGTTTTATAACGTTTGCTGTGTGTGATGTACACAATCACAGATGCACGTTTCGGTATATGGAGTGTGCTGCCGACACATTTAAGAGGGCTAGGCGAGTTATTTATTAGCCCACGGAGAGAGCTTGTATCTATTTATATGTTGCTTTAAACCTTTTAACTCTCCGTACTAACGATTCCAGTAGAACATTACCGCACGTATATACTGCCTTAAACATTTTAAGACAAAATGATTGCGGTAGTAAACTAATAAAGCAGGCGTGCCACTACATTATTTTCGTTTGTTTCAATTGTCGGAGAAGCTTGAGCTTGCAAACTTTATTTTCATTTAACACAGATTGTTTTTCGTGGGTATATCGGTCACTTAATTACATATAAAAAAGGTTAAATTTTTTTATACATATATATATATTTCTGACGTTTCGGCTTTATTAGGCCATCTTCAGAGATTCTGCAGAAGATTACATTTTACAATATATTAAACAAGAAATATTAAACAAATATAGAAAAATTAAACAAATAAAAGAAAATATTAAACAAATAATTAATTGTAAAATGTAATCTTCTGCAGAATCTCTGAAGATGGCCTAATAAAGCCGAAACGTCAGAAATATATATATGTATAAAAAAATTTTACCTTTTTTATATGTAATTAAGTGACCGATATACCCACGAAAAACAATCTGTGTTAAATTTCTAACGGCCAAGAAAAGAAAAGTTACATTTATTTTCATTGATAATGCATCTATAAATTGTTAGGTATCAGTGTCTTTCACTTTGATTTTCTCTTTTGCTGATCTTTTACTGTCAATCTATCTATAGCAGGTTTTTACTTGAATTAAATTTAGGGTTATATGAATATGAGGGTTTCATTAAATACCTACGTATTTAAAAAACCTTTAAAATTGGTGTAGGTACAAGGGTTTGGATGTTGCAGAGATGACCTCTTCTTTAAAAATGCGAGGATGTTTCATTAAGAGGTGCTATCTCTAAATTAAACTGTTTATTATACCTGTTTTCATTTTTGAGAGAGAAATATGGACATCTTTGGAAATAAATATCTTTTAAAAATTAAAAACCCACATTATATATGGCTGGGACTTTGGTGGAATATTTATAGTGCCAAATAGAGGTATTGTTTTTCGTAGAAAAGTACCGAGTGTTTAAAAATACAGCCCACATTTCTAAGAACTTAAAATCTAGTTTCACCATAAAATAAACTAAATTTTGGGTACTTACTACCTATAATTAGTTTTTGATAGTTAGTAGGTACAGTGAAGATTCTTCGAATAGTATTTGTTTCTGTAAAAATGTGGCATTTGATCACGTAATGGAGATTGCTTATATCTTATTTTATGGCTAAAGCAACAATTTTATTTCAATTAAATGAAGAACCAGCTTTTATATCGATCAGCATTACGATTCTCCCCGGCTTCCCTTATGTACTTTAAATTAATTTTCGAGAGATTTTATCTTAAATGTTTGCAATCTTTTAAGTTATAAGTATTTCCGGTTTGTTTAACAGATTGAAGGAAAGGATTGATGCAATTGGCCCTCATCCAAAAAGGCCTGGTGCACATACATTAATTATATTATGTTCCGTGTTACAATTATTTTTATTTATGATATGTAGAGCAACAATTGTATGGTATTTCATTGGAAAAGGGACATTAGTAGGTGTGTTTTGTGTTTGTAACGAAAAAAGGATATGTGTATCTATTGTTAGATAGTTGTTATTTTAAGCAACTGATGTTTATAAACAAACGCTAGGATTTCAAACCATTTAGACTAATGAGTTAAGGGTCCATTCACTGTAGATTTGACAGGCATGAATGCGAGTTCGGATTGAGAGAATGGGTAGCCGATGGGTGGAGATTTATATATTCCCACTACCGAATTATTAAGATTTCGGAGATGCACGTAAAACCGAAGTAAAAAGGCACATGGAAATAAAGTTAGCCCTCATTGCAAGGGTACCGGATTTGTCTTATAATTGCAACAAAATTTCTTTTTAGTGTTATAAACTATATATCACAGGAAAGATCAAAAGATAAACTAGATCCCTATAGTAGCAAATTTTTGTTTAATACATGTATTTTAGAGAAAATAATTTTTGAAAATACGCTATTTTAGTACAAGATTGTTTGCCTGGAATTTTAAAAATAAAAAGAAATACCAAAAATTACTACTATAGGGACTTAGATTTAAAGTCTTATCTTTCAATACTTTTTTACTGAAAATCGGTAATAGTTTTTTTATAATTAGACACGAGACAAACGCCGATTTAGGGCTTATTTCGACCTAGTGAATGGACTCTTAAGCGGGCTACACACTACGAGCATCTTCGGGCTGATTTCATCTCCGCGATTCTGTACGATGAACATGTTCGTCCAGTAGTACTCGCGATGAATCGATTATAGTTGTTGGCAGGGGCCGCGACAGCTTCTGTTTTAAGTAAAAAATATAAAAAGTTTAATCTGGGCCAAAGAAGGCTACTAAAAAGGTAAACGTTTTCCCATGTCAAGTTATTGGATGAGTTAAAACTTGACAGTAAATTGTCATGCACACTAAATTTAAGCCATGCACAAACTACGCTTTGGCACGATGAACTTATTGCGGCAGCGATGTTCGGCAAAAATGTACGTAGTGTGTGGCCGGCTTTAGAATAAAACTTGGGAGGTTGAAAATGTTCTGACGACACCATTTACTCTCACCCAAAAGTAACTAGAACCATTGACTCGAGATTGTCTAAGCTAGATTTGTCATTTTTTTTAAGTAAATATTTTTACATTCATAAAAATGCAATAAAAGCTCTGCTGGATTTTTTATAGTAATTATATGAAATTTTAAACTCAGGCGGTGAGAAAGGTGTGTATTTTTTTGAGCAGTGTATTCATTCAAGTAGGAACTACTAAGTCCTTTGACTGCCTGCATGTGAAACGGCGGTCTGTGTATTTCAGTTCATTGGGACCGTTGTATTTACCAACGAAAATAAACACAATAAATCCTAACGCTCTTTCTTGAAAAGTTTGGTTCTTTCCCATTAGCTCAAAACAGCATTCCAGAGTATATTGTGACTAGAGATGTCTTAAGATGTATAAATAAAAATATTTTTGTGGTGAATTGTATCTTCGATTGTATATCTTTCTTTTATTTATGTGGCGGCTTGATCTTAAATAGGTTGTAGTAACTAATTTTTATTGTTTAGTTTTTATTATTTCACTGGTATATCACTGTTTTTCTCGCAAAAATTAAATATAATAAAATAGTATGTTTGATTTAATATTGTACGTAGTCATAATTAAATGTTAAATAGCTTATTACATAACTAGTAGTAAAGTTAGTACATTAAATACCTTTGAGGTAATGAATGTCGACAAAAATACATCATTTACAAAAACACGTATTTATTCTGTAAATGTTTATATCTCAATAAAGTTAAGGCAAAGATATTAAATAATAATTGTTTGTCATAGCGAAGCAAGTGAATATTAAAATTATATTTTGATGCAATAATGTTATGCCAGGTTTTACCTAATACTATATACATATATTTCTTCAATCAATAGCAATAATAAATTGTTTCTTGTTTATGAAGAAATAGTGTCCTGTGGTCATATATGATGCGCTTGAAGTCGGCTCTGTACAGAAATAATGCACTATGAAATATTATTGGGAAAAGCTTTTTACTCAAAATTCTGTACCCACACCAACCTATATTTTTAATAACGTTGCTTACTTCAATACTACTCACCTAATCTTTTTTAGTAGATTTGTAGTTTATTTTATGGTGAAACTAGACTTTGAAGTTCTTAGAAAGGTGCGCTGTATTTTGCAACACTCAGTACATGTCTAAAAAAACAATCCTATTTGCCAGCTCAAAGATTGCGAGTCTCGGCCATAATGTGGGTTTCTAAGATATTTATTTCCAAAGATGTCCATATTTCTCCCTCAAAAATTTAAATAGAGGACTACTAGGTATAGGGCCTGTTCCTGCAGTAATAAGCGACTAGTTAGAACGATTGTGGTTGGTTGAATACAAATCGAATACGAATTGAATACGACGATTGGTCGAATTGGTTGAATTTGCTGTCTGGTTTGGAATGATATGATTCGGTCTGACTAGTTTGTGATTCCTGCAGGAACATGGCTATAATATACAGTTTAATTGGAGATAGGACACCTAATGAAACCTGATTTTTAGTGAAGTGATCATATCTGCTATATCCAAACCTTTGTATCAAATATTTAGTAAATACTAGAGATGCCACTGTATTCGTTTTTTCAAAAAACCGGTCACTGTAACCATAGACATAATGTAATATGACTGTCTGTAACCGACCCTAAATATTTTAGCTACATATCCCGCAACCTGATCCTAATTATGTTACGGCATATTTCATTCAATTCAGTTAAGTTTAACGGTTTAATATTACGAATTTTGGCAATACTGCCCATTACTGTTTTTACATGTATACCCGACATATCCAGGACATAACATCCTATCTCGCGACAAATTCCATGTAGTGTTTTCAATGTCGTAAAAGTTCTAGCCGAGGTTGTAGCTATTGTTTTTAAGTAGTAGTAGTATTTAAAATATTTTTGTTGTTTTTCCGATATTTTCAAATTACTTTCCCGTTGAAATATTGTTGATTTATTTATTTGTGTTAATTTTAGCAACTTGAGCATTATCTCATTGATATATATCTTTTCATTTGATTACATTTTAATGATTACCATGATGTTTCTCCAGTCTGCTTCAAGTAGACAAATAAACAGGGCTTTTATTATGACATTACGAGAAAATCTGCAGAAATTAATTTATCTCATCTCTTTTTTTAGCAACAAAACTAACATTCCCATATATATTTTTGCCTCTATCTTCATTAACATACCTCTTTAGAAAGTAAGTAACGTTATACTTATTTTTCAAGTACGTGTCGTTAGATTCCATATGCGGCTCGGGGATAGATAGTTGGTGAATCGCTTCTAAATACTAAACAGATAGACGAAACGATCTTGATCTAAATTTTTCAATTAACGTCTACGCAAAAAAATGTGCGGTAGGTAAGGAGAACTTCTGAACAAGGCCGCACTTTATACCTACACATTTCGAAATCGTTAAAAGATCGATTGGGTATATCACACTGGGGAGTCCGCCTTTGTTGGTCTCTATTGATCTTACCGACTGCCTAAGTGGTGAATAATTAATTGTCTTGGGAAATAATAGATGTCGGTTGATATTATAGTTATTATTGGGATATGTGCTCCTATCTATTAACCTAATCAGGGACTACATGGATTCAAAGTAATATTTTTATTTTATTAAAATGTTGGTAAATGTATAGCAATTATTGAAAATGGATAAATATAAAGTCGACTTGAACACAGTAAATAATTCACCGAGAAATGAGCGCCATATTCTACTTATTGACAATTGAATGTTTTTATCGACGTAATGATAATTTATGGTTGTAAGTGTCTGCTTTGTCAAGTTAATATACTCTTTTTCAATTACCTAAACCTTGGTCTACACATTCAAGTTATATTAGGTATTATCAATTCTAGATGTTAAATACCTACATCTAGTAAAATTTTTACTTGATCTACAAAAGGAGTCTAGACATTCAGATTAGATGTTTTACATACATAATGTAAGTATCTATTTTGTGTGATGATTTTTATACTCTGTACTCGTTTTTATATACCTCTTTATAACCAACTAAAATTTGATACTAAGTATGGTCTCAGCTATCATGTTCTTTAATATCATTTATTATTACCTCTATCTATAGCTATTTTCATTTGCTTACTAATCTCCAGTATTTTGTACAAAAATACTTTCTTGTAGGTAATTACTTGATCCCCTTACTGAACTGTATTTATTCCTTTACTGAAGAACTTTCAAGTTAAGTACTTAGATTATCTTAATATGGATCGATCTAAGTAATAATAATTAACCTAAATAATGATAATAATAATAATAATAAATAAAAATGGAAAGACCAAAAGGTAAAATATTGTAAACAATGCGAACTCTACGTTTTGATTGTTATTTGATTGTTTAGTCCATCGTTTCTCAACCTTTTTAGAGCCGCGACCCCCTAAAAAGCCAAAAAATAAAGTAAAAAGCCGTACGACCCCCTCACAGACAATAACGGCAGACAAAAATTTACAACTAGAATTATTGTCTCAAGATTTAAATAAGTTTTGGCTTGCACGACGATGTGAATACGAAAGCTTAGTAACGGAAGCTTTAAAAACATTAATTCCATTCGCTACTTCTTACTTAGACGAAAAAAGGGTTTTCCTCAATGGTGTCTTTAAAAACTAAATATAGAAATCGGCTATTATCACTTGAAAATAATTTACTAACTTTCTGTGTGTAATCTACTGTGTGTTTCCAATGTTAATCCACATATATAAAAACTTTTGGATGAAAAATAAACGCAACCCCCACTTAATTAATAAATTAACATATTCATAGTTGGTTTCTTTTGGGATTACACCACCTGTAAAATAACAAAAAGCAGAAAACCAGAAGTATACAAATTAATTATTCAAAGTGTAGTAACAAGGCAAACTTCTAAAGTTTGCCCCAAAAAACCACTGTATTAACGTGTGATAAAATAATATTTGATATATTGACTAAATTTTATCAGTGGTTTTTCAGTTTTATACAAAATTTTATAATATTACATGTCATATTCTAAAATATGTCCAAATAAAATAGTTATAATAAAAAATTAAAAGAAATTAAACACTTAACTAGCTTTCGTCTAGACGTTTCGAGTTGATCCTCAACTCTTCTTCTGTAGACTATTTTTATGTTGAGAACTCTTTATATGAACGAGAAGTAGTTCTTGTCAGATTGACATTTTTAATTTAAATTGTCATCACATGCACTGATAAATAAATTAACATATATTTAGTTATTAGTTTGTTTTATTACGCATGATGTAGTTAGTATAGTAGATGATTATAACGTTACTATTTAATAAAAGGATTTTTCGTATGGATGCCTCTTTTTTGACGGATTGCGACCCCCAGGTTGAGAAACGATGGTTTAGTCCATTAATAATTTGAGTAAAATAACCTTGTGTTGCCAAAAAATCTATCGCCACTTAGTTGAACTACCGCGGATGCTATACCAACTTACACATTAGTAGGTAATCATAATCAATCGCACTTCGATTCTAACTGATTTCAAGGCTATCCATCACTAGGTCTCTAGAGGTTTGAGAGGGTGGCTATGGTGATGTCGCCCAAGTATCAGAGGTGAGAGAACGATTATGTGAAAAAGAAGTTGTGACGAGCTATTTCTTTTTCCTATAATTCTCCACTCTCTGTATGTGGGTGCCATCGTTATACTTGGTGATTGAAGCCCTTAAAGTGAGTTACAATCGTTATATGATTTATGGTTAAGCTTTAAATTGAATGGAATTGAATTCTCATGTTACTAATCTAACTGTAACCAACGATAAATAACAATTAATACTTACCGGTAATTACTCAAGAGAATATCTACCTGCGTAAGGGCACTCTTCTAGTTTTTCTATCATCTGCATTGCAAAAATTGTTAATGAAGTTCCGTAACACATTTCCACTGGTTGCTTTAATTAAATAATTCATTCAAAAACTGATAAGGATATTGTTCATTATCTATTATCTGTAACACTACCTACATCCAATAGAATAATGCTAATTTGTTGCATTATTAAAATCATGCTCTGTAATTAGCTTCATAATCGTATTAAATGTTGATGCCGGCTTGCTTATGGAATCTAAAACCGTTATTGCGTGAATATACCCTACGTAGGTACTTACATCGTTTATTTATACTAGCAAAGCCATAAATATACATACCTTCGACGCAACTCAATCAATTTTATCAATTAATTATCTGGTATTAATTTCATACAATCCAATATACTAATTACGTAGAATTACTAACTAGATTAATGACAACATGTCAAGTTGTAGCTAGCCTGAAATACTTATTTATTGATTAATATGTTAAACGCTAAAGGCTATGGTGTTTTATTAAACGACACTAAAGACTGACGATTCCGTCAAAATTAAACTGAAAATGAGGAGAAATTTGGCATTTGAATTGAAAACAAATATTGGCGTAGTAACTATGCATGCAGTTGTCAATTGAATTGCAAATTTCATTAGTCTGTTAAAAAGGGGAGGGGGCGCGTTACTGAGGTAACATCTTAATAGTCGTATATCTTTCATATGAAGAATAGAGAGTTTTTGAACCCCTTAAATTCTAGCACGTCGTTATCGTTATCGTTATTCTGCGCATGCGCAGTCCCAAAAATAGTAGCATTTTCGGCACTGCGCATGCTCAGAATAACCATAACCATAACGATAACGTAAATTTTAAGGGGTTCAAAAACTCTCTATTAAGGAGTTTTTGTTGTTTTTATTTTGATGGGTGACTGATGGGAATTTAAAAAAGTTGGAAGACATACACCTACCATGCCACGGATAAGATGTTAACTAGATTCACTTGTTTATGGAATGATAAGCAAGTAAATGATCCCTACCCCTACGGCAAAGTGGGGGGGTATTCTCAAATTTCCAGATTGAGGTTGCTCGTGTCCTGATAGCTATTGGTGATCAGCCATAATCTATAATAAGAAGCAAAATATGCCAGAAAAAATAAAAAATAACATACAAGAATGGTGGATTAGACTATGGACTGCTAGACGAATTAAAATGAATAAGAATAATTGAATATTTATAAACGTAATTGAATAAATAAATGAACGCTAGCAAATAAAACGCTCCGTTCTCACTTGTCAGTTTATATTCAGTCTGCAGATCAAAATCGACGTGAGGATAAATAAAAGTAAATCGTGTTTTTACTTTGAAAACAAAATAACTGATCAGTCTGATTGAACAAACGTTCTCACGTTAGATATTTATCCATGGTCGCAGTGGAGGGTCTGGGTTTCAGCCATATATATAATACTACTATATGGAGCCTATGTAATCTTTACCATGTTTCTCAAGTGAAGCCAAATTAGAGTAGTCCAGAATCATATCTATTGTCTCTTTCACGGAGAAAACACCAAATACTCATGCGCAGCAAACCGCGGGAATTTTGCTCCATATACTGTAGAATACAATAAATTAACTTTATTTTATATTGTATTTTATCTACATATAACGGTTTTTCAATCTTGTTATTGGGATGTTCCCGTATTTATCAAGTTTACCAAAAGAGTGGATGCAGTTTGTATTTGAAAAGAAAATTTTAAAAATACATACTTCAGGTACCTATGCGACTTCATATGGAATATTTCCTTCGCACAAAAGACAAAACCTCGACTGAGTTTTTCGTTTCGGCATTTTGCGATATCTGTGGAATTAAATTAATGAAAATGAGGTACAGTATAATTCCTATACCTAATTCACTACATATTTAAATTTATAAAATGTTCTTATATAGGTACCTAAACTTGCAGTTGCGACTGTAAAAATACCATCGAAATAATTTGATGAGCAAATGTCTCTAATCACTAATAACTCATAGGTATATGAACAAAACTAAAACTACAAGTTACACATAAATAAAACACTTCTAAAACTGCCGGCTCTACGAAAAACACAAATTTATTTTCTGTGAAACACAAACATACCTGAAATACAAAAGATAAACTGTGACATAACCACACCACAAAACACATATATGACAAAACACATACAGGGTGTCCCAGTGTGAGCGAACAAAAATTTACCAGTGTGTAGGCCAGACCAAAATAAGAATAAAATTCTTATAAAAAAAAAAATCTTCGCTGCACGCCTAACGAGTTCCAGGGTGTTATTTTGTAAAAAAAAACAATTTTCCGAGATAACTTAAAAACTCGTTTCGTAGATTTAGGTAATATTTGGATGACGTGTACATCTATTAAAGGTCATTAAAACTATATGGTGTTTGTTTAACTCTAAACTTTAAAATCATTGCATACATTTTTCTGCATAAAGGAATACAGTCGGTACTTTACACTCAATTTACTCGAAAATGGTTGATTTTAGAGCTGTGTAACAAGAGCACCTTTTTTGTTCAGAATTGATAGCCGATTAAGGAAAACTTAGTTAATTCACGAAAAAGTAGGATATACAAGAGTTATGAAGACAAAACCATAAGGAAGAGTAGACCTAGGCCACCACAATAAGTGTCAAAGTTAAACAAACACCATATAGTTTTAATGACCTTTAATAGATGTACACGTTACCCAAAAATTACCTAAAACGGTTTTTAAGTTGTTTAAGTTATTTAAGTTAAGTTATTACGGAAAATTGTTGTTTTTTTTACAAAATAACACCCTGTAACTCGTTAGGCGAGCATCAGAGAAATTTTTTTAAAAGAATTTTATTCTTATTTTGGTCTGGCCTACCCACTGGTAAATTTTTGTACGCTCATACTGGGACACCCTGTATATGACAAAACAAAAGCCCGGTCCTTCTTTACTTTCGCGGCACATTGAAATTCTTGGATTGGATTGGACAACACTTGGGCATGTGCACAGGAACATTTGTCCGTGAAAGAGAACGAAATATATAACTCCATCTCATAAACCGGCTTCAAGAAAAGCTCGAATAGCTCAATATAGTAGTATTATATATATGGTTTCAGCCCACTCACCTTAGAACCTAACCTAACCTAGATATTTACCTACATCTATAGATTTTTCCCCCTGATTATCTTAATAAAAAATATATCTGAGCTCCTAATCAAGATAACTTGATTAACAGTTTATTTACCTCCTTTATTAAGATAATATCATATAGTCAATTTATAAATACTGTTGGATGAATATTTCTTTTTTAATACAGATGTCTTGCTAATGTATTTTTACAACCTGAAATCTGTGGAAATCACAAAAAGTACTTCCTTATGTTATTCTTATAAAAGGTCATCTTGAACGTCCATGCTAATTTCCAAATTTCATATTTTGGTGTGGTATACATTTGTCGCTTTCGCTTTTGTCTACTTGTTATGACAGTTCAGTTAGCTGATAAGTTGTTACTCTAATTTTGTTGCTTTCTAAAAAATTATCACTTGTAATCTGCCTAGTAATTGATTTATTTCCGGAATTTTTTCAGAGGGCACGAATATTTTGAAAATTATCTCGAGTCGCAGACGAAAGAGAATTTTCTTAAAATATTTGTGACCGAGGAAACATTTACTTTATTAATTCAATCACAAGGGAGATTCGGTAATAAAATTTCGAATCTATATTAAAATTTTAGGAATATTGAACCTTTTTATCACAAATTAAAAAATTCAAACTAAAAATAAAAATAAATAAATATCATTAACACATTACTTTGTGCACCAAATATGCTTTTTTGCGCAGACAAATAGTATTAAGCAAATAACTACGAATCGTAAGGAAGTCATTAAGATCATCCTCCATCTGCAAACGCCTTATATTAAATAGTATTAAATTCGAAAATTCGAATTTCCAGTGTAATTTTGTGGGAATGTGGGAATGTGTAATGAATATTTGCGGAAATTTGTTTTGTTCGCATGGTAATGATTCAAAATGAAAGTGTGTGATTGGTTAGAAAAAGTAGGTGCGAAATTTTCAAAATAATTACATTTTTTTTGTTTTCAACTAATCTAGTAACTATGGGGGATATAGTTAACGAGGTTTAAAATTGACATTATAATATAGATATTTACCACCAAAATAATGTGTTGAATTTTATATCGAATTTCTGAATGATTCTCTATTGCGTAATGAAACATTGTAAATTATAATCACAATTTAAACGTGAAAATGCCACAACTTTTTTTGAAGATTAGACCTGTATGCGTCAAACTCCCAAAATCCCATAAATAAATTATGACATTAGCCTCCTTCGGAGTGTTAGTTTCAAATTTCCATAAGTGTTATGTGATTTTCGTGACAAAAAAATAATGAGATTGAAATTCTAAATTAATTATTCCTCGGTGTGAAATTTTCTTACCAAATATCTCAAGTACACAAATTAATTGCCGAAAACTTGCACTTGATTTATAAGTGAGTATAAGTGAGTATTAAGTCGCCGGGCGATATTCTAAAATAGTAATTCATCCGAATGTAACCTGTAGATAATCTTATTATTTGCTACTCTTCCTTATTGGGATCCTGTTAAAGTTGCATGATAATAAACATTTCGTATTTAATGTATTATTTATTATACACTTTCTGGGTCATAGACAGATCACAGTCAAACTCAGAGGCCTATATTTTTTAATCTTATAGTTGTATTTTTTAATGAAATCGTTATTGAGTTTAAACATTCTTATGGGCAGTACTTTTTATGGGAGTACTGGCATGCATCATACCCCATGACATTTAAATTTCAATTGTTTCTTATAAACAGCGGCGATAAAATAAACTAAAAATGAATATTGAAATGGAAATATCCGACCACAAAATTCTGACGTCTTTCTAAAATCCATAAAATTAAAGAAATTCCCTCGGAAATTATAATAGGTAAAACATTAGTTAGGTACTGTGATAGGCACCTAAGTGAAGACAGACACCGATATTAATTTCCGAACAAGTTTTTACTAAATTTATTTGAAGTTTATACCTTGTGGAGTGCCTAATAATTCTCAGCTTTCCTCTGATCTCGATTAAGAGAATATAGGTATATGCGCTAATAGTTAAAGGATTTAAGATTCTTGGAAGATCGTGAATGCATTATGTTCTATTTATAATGCAGACGCGTTGACTATCAACTAAAATTAATGTAATTTATAGTGTAGGTATATTTAGTCTTGAATCCTTGGAAGTGCCATTAAGCTGAAGTGCATATTCTATGCACTGAAGAGAGAATCTTGTAATTCGCAGGTGCTGTGGGTAAATTTGTAATGTAGTATAGGTAGATGTATTATAAAAGAGAATGGGCCTCCTTCACATATAAATTTTGAGTTGGATTTTAGTTGATTTAACGGCTGTTTTGATACACAATAGAAAAAAATAAAGTTTACAAAGAAATTTAAAAATTAATGGATATTTAAAAACTCAAGACTTTAACTAATTAATTGATTCGCAACACGGGATTGTTATTTGAAAATATTAACTCCCTCTTGTGTTATAGTAATTTCAATATAATCGCATAGCTATGAAAATCAGTTATTCTGTTAATGGATTAGCTTTTCAGTCCGATATTTTTGTAACTTATCCACTTCATGGTTTTTCCACATCAGGAATATTTAAGAGGGAAATCACTAGTACTAAATCCTCGACTAAATATTATAAAAAAATTATAAAATTTAAGCTGGTTAAGCTCAAGGTTAAAAACACTTACAAGTACTGTCCAAAAGTTCGTTGAACATGCTTTGTCACGACACCATGTATGTGTATGTAAACACCTAGTGCCATGACATCGAATGCCAAGCACTGTCACGGCTTTAGATGCCACGACATCAATGTGATCATCTGAACTAGCCTTTAATGACATACTACTTGAGGAGTTTTTCATCCAAATTTTCGTACAGTCTAAATCTTTGTATTTTGATGCTAACTGTGTTGCTGAATACTTTTGATGTCAGACAAAATATAGCATAGCACGAGGCATAGCATATAACCAAGGGCAATAACAAATTTGGGATTTGGGTTAATTACTTTTAGTCTGTCTTTAGGTAAAGCGAATACGAATCGAAGGGCCATAGAAGACTATTTACTAATTAATATTGGCGGTTATTAAATAGGTATTCTAAATTGCTTATAACTAAAAATGTCCATACAAGGAAGTTTGACAAGTTGATATTTCGTGTTAAATTTTTACCAATTTTATATGTAATAAGAAACATTATACAAACTTCCATGCTAGATATCTAGGTTCTGGGGTGGGGTTTTTAACATTAATATAGCCTTCTCAATGACATTTCTGTCATCAATTACTGCAATCTGGTTAGAAATCTGGACCGAAATCTAAATATAAAATTCTAATTTCTATCTAATTCTAAGATTTTGAGATAAAAGAATATTTTTTAAGCAACTTCAAATTTGTTTTACATTAATTTAATTCTGTGCAGAATGTATAAAAGCATACAACAGCTTATTCGACATCTTACAATTTCTTCGTAGCACATTATTTTAGCAAATATTTTTTCAATGAATAAATTGGTTGACTCATTCACAAATCGATTGGAAGTACCTGTAGAAGTAGAAGCTGCTTCCTTAAAAAATATCAATTAATTATTGTTTGCTATTATTTACCATGCAAATTGAATTATTTATTTATTTACTTTCTTGGTTAAACTAGCGGTTTGTGGATGTGCATGGCTAAACTGCAATTTTATCCTGAAGTAAGAACTGATATAACTAACTGTTCTTCATCGTAACTTGTTGAGTGGATGAGATTTTAGTTTAGCAGGGTCATTGTTCAAGTCTGGAAGAATAAATTTAGTTTTCGATCACTAATAACGGTACTTAAATTATTTGTTCTCAAATAGCCAAGTTTTTTGAATAAATTTAGCAATTAGTAAAATCCAGTTAATTAGAAGTCTGGAAATTAAAACAAAAACATATGTTGGTATTAATTATCAAATATTTGGGTAGGAAGGACATAGTGTTCTTCATAGTTTTTTTAATAGTGTTTTAAAAAGTTGTACATTTAGTAACTAATTTGAGTTAGGAAAAGTTCGATTTTTCCTAACTTGTTCGGGAAAAATTTTCCCGCACACAAAAAACACATCCTAATCCTTGAACTAACTATTCATTTATTGTCAACTTAAATCATTTCAAGTCCTTGCGCATGTATTTGATGAAGTAGAGGCCGAGTGTGTATTTATATCTCTCCCTGACCCAATATTTTTGAGGCTACTTCATGTTTTTGTTGAACGGAATCATCTATATATCCTTCTGCCACGTTCGTTGCTTTCCATACACCATTCCTTTTAAGAGTGATGATGTCTGCTCCTGCATCGGGCAGTATCGTAGCAGATGTTCTCCGGGAACAGTAACTGGTGTAATTCCCAGCATTCGGCAAAATTCTGCAATTTGTTATGGAAATATAATTTATACCAACTTGTCTTGCACATTTTCCATTTCTATATCCTAGGAAGAATCTTGAATGTTCAATTGGTAACGGACGAAGAGAGGAATACTTTCGAAACATTTGGACAAGATTTACTCCTTCGATGTTCACGCTACAAATAGTAAATTCTCTTCTCATGTTCGTCTTTGTATTGGGAATCTATCAATATATATTCTCCCATGTCCTTTATATGTTCAAGCTGAAGAAATGTTAGTTCTTCTCGACGGCATGTTCCACTGATACCAACAATTAACACTTAAAATAAGAACAGATTTCAATATTTGGAGAAAAATGTGTAAATTACACTTTAGCTTCATCATCAAGTAAGTTTTGTCATCTGCTTTCAAACATTTCTCAACTTCTGATTTTCTTAAAACACTAGACTTTCTGGATCTATGTCCTACCAATTTACGTTTAAGGAAAGGAATTAGACTTGGAAATTACTTTATTCTTTGGATATTCTTGTTCACTGTCAGTGTTGTTCTTATCATTGAGAAAAGACTCCACAGCGTGGAACTCTGGTGTACTCTAAATTTTTGTTCAAAATAGACTAGTAGAACTGCCTCAGTGATAACAGTTACGTACTACTCCCTTGTGATGACTCCAATCTTCAAATAAGCGATTCGCTTTTTCATATTTATCTTTGGATTTTTTGGGTAATAATGAGTGAATCGCAATTTTTGCTGATTCTTCTATATCAATCTTCCGTATTATCGTTTGAAGCAGCAGATTCGGACATTTTGCATAAAGCGCTGACAAAATAAAATTAACGAAACGAAAACCTCGTAAACAAATTCGTTTGGATATCAACATTCCCTCAGGATTCTTGATTCACAATTTTCAATAAAAAATTATGATAAATATAGTTATCTGAGCTATTTTCAAAACACTATTAAAAAAATCATGTGTGCAACTCGTAGGAAAAGTATATTTTCCGCAAATGGCGCCTCGATCGAAAAGCCTACGCCTTATGCGGAAAAAAGTCACATTTCCTAACTTATTGCACAAATACCTAGCTATTATATCCTATAAGTGTGGATGAACTGTGAAGATTTTTTTTGACAGCTCCAGCTGATGTAATAATTTGTAACGCTTCAAGCCAACGTTGTATGTACACATCTTTTTTTCCGAACTAGTAAATGAAAACGACACTTCTTATGTCGCCAGACGATCCTCAAACCGGAGCGGAAGTGAAACATGTTTGAACTCAGCCCTATCTAGTTCATGTTGCAGAGGGTTCTCGAACCCTACTTGTGGCCCATTTAGCAATAAAGATTCACGTCACTGATATCTGAAACTTTACGACCTCCTAAATGTCTCTTTATTGCCCTATTTTACTGTGAGCCTAAACAAGAATTAAATTTTAAATCGCGTGTGCTGAAGCGCTAGGTGTTTGTTTAGATGTTTGTATTACAAACATACACTGGATAACATCTTTATGGCCAGATGACTTGGAGATTTTATGTGTTAATTAAATGTGTCAGAAGTAGGTTACACTGGGGAGTCGAAAATAGTTTGATTTAGTGTTCATTTCAGGGTAACTATATCTGGGACAAGTAGGTATCTATCGTATAATACCTATACTCTATTTTTAAATACCTACTACTATTTATCTGGTCTGCCTAGCTGGAGGTCTACCTGTTCTTTGATTTGAACCATTTTAGTTCCTTAATAACAATAAGCATCTTTAATTAAGTTAGTAGAGTTCATTCACGTTAAGTTTAAAGTGACGTTTTTAAGTTTTAAGTTAAGTTTATATATATAAATAAAAACTTGACAACGCAGAGAAGAGTTGCCAAATATAAAACTCTTTGTAAGTGGCAAATGCTATGCTAATTTATTGGTCATTTGTTTATCGAATATTGAAAACAATTACTGACAATGACGTCACTTTAAACTTAACGTGAATGAGGTTTACCTAATACTAAACATATTTAATGTTTAGGATTATTGATTTAACATTCAGTGTCCGACCTCTCGCTTTCACACATATATCTGTTTAATAATCAAATTAATTGTGCGCATTGACTGGTTACGAACTAATTGAGTTGCTTGTTGAAACAAACTTTTATATGTTCCTTTGCTTGATACCTAGACACAGGTAAAGTCTTGATAGTCATCCAGTATCTCCTATTCTGAGACGTTTGTCAGTTTTTATATGTCAACACTGACGTAATTTTCCACCTAACACCAAAGCACTATACTGAACTCGACGCGCATTTCTCCAACCAAATTGGCATCACCTGGAGATCATTAAAACTAAACTATTTAGTTTAGTTTCAGTAGTATAGGTATAGCGTTTTGGTGTTATGTGGGAAACTACGTCAGTGTTATCTTCACATCAAATGTTCCAACTCCTTTCAAGTAGGTAGGTCCAAATAGTAGGTATAGAACAGTAGGTACAGACGATAGACATCGAACATGTGGAAGAACATGTTTTAATAGTTTTCTGATGACCAGAATAGATATATATCCTAGACACTTTTTATCACTTTTTCTATCTTTCTACTCTACCCGAGATTTATTACAGATAGGTTATCTAAAATATGTTTTATAAATTATTTGCAATGTAACATGTTAGTACGAGGATTGTTCAATCAAGGAAACACGTTTAGAGACTAAAACACTTTAATTCAACTAATTTAAAAGAAATTTTCATAAACATGAAGGCATGAGTCCCATTATTGCACTAATCTATAGATTTCCTGCTGGTAAAATTCTTGCGGCTATTTGTAGAACCATTTCCTAACAGCAAACTCTACCTCTACGTCTGAATTAAACTGCTGCCCTTTTAATTATTTCCATAATAGGCCAAATACATGAAAATTTAACGTAAGATGGATGTTGAAGACTTTCCAATTCATATGAGCAAGCAGAACATGAACCGTATAGGCCCGGGACGTTTGTTCTTGAGGCCGACATGTAAGTAACCATTTTCAGGTATCTGAATATCGCTCAGCGGTGATGTTGACACCGCATTCTTTAAAATCTAAGAGCAGTATTCCCTGGTAATAATTAAATACTGTCACCATTATTTTTCCTGCGGAATACTTATATTGGAACAGACATTTTTCACCTTCAGGGATTTGGACATGCTTTCACTGTATACTGTGACGTTTTAATTCTGGTTTGTAGTGGTAACACCAAGACTCATCGGCAACGATTTGGTGTGAAAAGGCATTACCTTGTTATTGAATGATAAGGGCGAACGCAAATTCTTCTGTTCATCACTGAGCAGTCGGGGAATTCACTGAGCAGCAACTTTGTTATAGTCAAGTTTATGAATGATAGAAGGAACAGTTCTCACGCCGATGCTCAACATCTGAGAAAGTTCTCTAACTTTGATGCGCTTATTTACGCGTAAAGCAATTTCTTACATTTTCATCTGATGCCGCAACACGTGCAGGTTCGGGACGAGCCAAGTCTTTAGTGGAGTCCTTGTCGAAATTTATTGCACCATTCAACCACTGCCGTATGTTCCAAATAGCTATAGTCCCTATTTCAACTTTCGTTCTCGTATAAATTTCCATTGCGGATGCCCCTCAGCGGCCAAAAACTAAATAACGGCAGATTATCTTTGGACGGATTTTCTATCGTAGATGCTATTTTGCAACTCGGTCACAATACGTAGAAATGAACAAACTGCAAATATCTTTGACAGACGGGTCACTAGTACTTCATCAAACAATGAATTATGTTGCTATTACGAAGAAGTCATGGCTACTCAAATCAAACATATTTCCACTGAACAACTCGCATTTTTAAAAAACGACTAAGTAAATGTTTTGTACAAAAGTTCTGTTTTTACAAAGAACATTTGTAGCTATATTGCGCACCAAAGATTGCAATCCAGTTTTAGGGCAAGTAAGAAGCAATAGATCTGACTTGTGTGAATTATTTCCTGGATTATTTATGTCAGGTATATTTTCTATAAAATTTTTAACACAATATTTTACTACCTAAGTACTTTAACATGATCGCGAGCTGGAGACAGAATGTAACAAAACTATAAATAACGGAAGATGCACACGGTGCTTTATAATTAAAATTCTGAAAGTAGCTAACAAATTACGAGAATTTATTGCTTCCAGAAAACTGATCCATATTTATTTATTAATTAATACAACTTACGTCTTTTTGTTAATTCTAAAATAATCATCATTGTCGGCACGAAGAAAAACCTGCTACGCGGCAATTTCAATATTGTCAATAAAATGTGATGTGATGGATGGCTCTGATGGTGTCCACCTGTATTTTAAATTAACCTCCATAATAATACGTCTCCTATTTCAGAGTCCAGTGCACACCTGCTGCTTATATTACTTTGTCCGCCTCATGTCTTTTCTTGTTAAGGGTATTTTTTTGGTTGTAATAACAACCACACGGCTGTGAAAGGAAACTAATATTTCATACAGCGCTATAGTTTACACCACATGGCAGATTCTTGTTCTGCAGAAATGTCACCACAAGTCTCAAAATGGAACAAAATCTGAATTTACTGGATTTTGCAGCACTTACAACTCTACTTTTGTTGTAGAACTACAGTTAAAGTATTATTACACTCATTGGTACTTATTAAAAGAAATATTCACTAATTATTAGTTGTAAGTATTGATACAATTTATCTAAATTTGACGTATTAGAAATATTCCAGAAGAGATTATTAGTATGTTTGTTACTTGAGGGATTGAAATATTAAGCGTTCTAACTATGATAACTGATTTTGGTTATGATTTTTTATAAATTGTTCCTATAGAAAAATGTTACTATAGTATTTGACCAAAATTATAGTGACTCATAAGTAGTATTAGAGCGCTATTACTATTCACCACATAAAATAATCTTTACCCGTTAAAATAATTGGGTATAGAAATTTAATGCGGTGTTCCTATTGGAATTTCTAATAAGTGCCCGAAAAAGACCTAATTTAACCTAATTTAAAAAATAGTTTAGTTATTTTTTTTAAATTTGACTTTATCTTACCAGACGCGCCTATGGAATTGTGATTCCTTGTTCCCGTCGAACGGCTCCATATGCTGTGAATTAGTTCCTATAATTTTCGCCAAACACTATTATGTACCGGGATATCAAAAATTATCTTGGTCAAGGGTGGTTGTGGAATGTAAAACGTGTGTCTTACTTTAAATTTTTGAATATGTTTTGTTGTGTCAGAATCTGTCAAGTCATTGTGCTGAAATTTTCTAATCCAGTTTTTGAATCATGCCTCTTACCACACAGCACAAAATTTTCATGATTGAAGCCTATTATCGAACGGGTGCGCTAGTTAATGGAAATTGGCAATACAGTCAACATTTGTGTTTGGACAATTTTCGAGAGCACTTCTCAAACGTGGCAATATTACCGGATAATTTTTATGCGTGCCTTACAAATTGTGTTGAAGTGTTTCGCAAAACTGGTTGTGTGACTCATAAAAAAGGTGCTGGTAGACCAAGAGTTCGTACAGAAGAAGTTGTTAATGACGTTCGTCAACGTATGGAAGAGGAGCCTGCAAAACCTTTGAAACGTCTTTCTCAGGAAATTGAACTTTCTTATGGAACATGTCATAAGATTTTAAAGAAAGACTTGAACATGCGTCCATATAAGATGCAAGCACATCAAGCTCTTCTGCCCGCAGACCACCCCAGACGCCTTGCTTACTGCCATTGGTTTGTCAATAATTTAATGAATGACGATCTTCTGGACTTAACTTTTTTTTCTGACGAAGCGTGGTTCCACCTTCGGGATCAATTCTCAAAATATGCGAATGTGGAGCAATGATAACCCTCATGTTTTTACTGAATCGCCACTACATGCTCAAAAAATTGGTGTTTGGATGGCAGTTTCTCGCAGAAGAATAATTGGTCCAATTTTTTTCGATTTCACCGTCAACGCAGAAAGGTACAGACACAACTTTTTGGCTGAATTTGTGCAACAGTTAAACGATGATGAACTTCGGTACGGTTATTTCCAGCATGACGGTGCAACAGCACATACTACACGAGAAAATATTGCTTTCCTCCGCGAGTTTTTTGATGACCGGCTGATAAGTTTGCATACAGAAGTTGAGTTTCCTCCGAGATCACCTTGTTTGACAATTATGGACTATTTTATATTTCCTTACTTAAAAAACAAGATTTTCGCAACTCCGGTAAATAATTTGCAAGAACTGCAACAAATAATTGTTCAGCAATGTGCAACCATAACGCCAGAAATGCTGCAAAACGCTTTTCACAGCATGAGGAGGCGCTAAAACCGTTATTTCATAATTTGTAGTTCATTATTGTTTTACAACTGAAATAAATAGGTATGAAATTTGTAGGTTATTGATGATGTCAGTGTGACAGTGACATAATTATTTCAAATTTAAAGTAAGACACACGTTTTACATTCCACAACCACCCTTGACCAAGATAATTTTTGATATCCCGGTATTTCATGCAAATAAGTAAGTAAGTCCATTACAAGTTGTTTCAGGCCAAAGTTTACTTGTATATAATAAACTTTGTCCACGCTTAGTAGTTTTTGCCGCCTTAATTTATGGAAATCTATGATATCCAGGGACCAAGGGATCTATATACCGTCTAATATTTATTCTGCAGGATAATGTTAGTTTACCGCTGACAATAGACAGATAAACATGTAATCCATTGAGCGATGAGTAGGCCAGGTCGTAAACACGTTATCGAAACGCAGGGCAATAGTGGTGGTCAGGGAGAAGCATGGTGCCTCTTTACACTATGGTCGGAGGGTTCTCTTCCTCTTCGGCTTTCTTTCGAGAAGGCAGGCGCGACCCGTCAGGTAACAGGCCAAGACAAACAATGCCCACGAGACCGAACAAGCACCATGCGGCCCTGTGGCCGTTGAACCCGAGAAGAGAATCCAGCAAGGTTGCCAATTGCCCTTTCGAACCGTTAGATATCACCTAGGATAAAGATATCAAAAAGTAGCTCGTATTCCAAGAACACATACATTTACATGACAATTTTTTGTAGTATAAGGTACTCTTCGATATTAATACAAAACAATACTTACTTATGAAACTCTTATCTAAGCGTGGGTGGTGATTCGATAGACTCCTCTGCTTAATTGAAATAAGGGCGCTACTGATTTGATTTCATTAGCACACGAATAAACCAGAAAAAAATTATATATTTTGTATTACTAATTTGCAGATAAAAAGAACAATTTACGAAAAGCTATAAGGTAAACGAGAAAATCTTGACACATATATTATTCAGGTACGTGAAGTAACCAAATACAAAT
The DNA here is from genome assembly GCA_963924545.1 of Pogonocherus hispidulus. NCBI lineage: Eukaryota > Metazoa > Arthropoda > Insecta > Coleoptera > Cerambycidae > Pogonocherus > Pogonocherus hispidulus. The sequence goes on along the minus strand of OZ004698.1, from coordinate 39,317,669 downwards.
ACAGTTCATTTGTCTACCTCCAATAACAGGAATACAAATATGGCAATATCTGCAAATTTAGCTGGAGAAAACACTAATTATTCGTAATCGTTCAAAGAACACTTAATAACAGTTAAACACTGCTATTAATTTAATTCGATTTTCAACATCCAGGAGGCTAGTGGCTGATGTAATGGTTTGAACAAAGTTCGTTAGCTTCAAAACGGCAAAGTTTCATATAGTAATAGAGAAAATACACGCAGTAAAAGGTATCTAAGTCTATTACATAGCAAACCAGGGTAAATACGATACCTGAAGATAACAGTAGTACAGTATAATGAATTTCAAAATTAATTAGAACAGCCAGCTGGCTTCCAACTTCGCCATCTTTTATTCGAGTTCTCAAAATCTGTGTTCATTCTGAAACTCGACCACTGCAATTATAATCTTCTAGATATTTAGGCAAAAGTTAACTCCTAATGAGTACGGATAGTGCTTAGATTATTTAATCTGTATATGTTTATACAAACTTAATTCACTAATTCTCACACTATCAACTTTATGCACTTTGCTTGTCTATCCCTGGTTTTGCCATCTTCTCTCTGACCTTTTTCGATGGCTGCGCACGCACCACTACAACTGGTTCCTTTGTCATGTTTTACTAACTAAAACAATCATTTAGACAACCAGACTTACAATCGTGGTATACTGGCCTATAGATAAAAATAATGCACTGTGTATGAAGAAAAATTGTGCTTAAGCCTCTTGTCAAGCATGCCGCACATGGATTTGTTTGATACACATCAATAGTGTATCAAACCAAATCCATCAAGTGTTCAGATTTAAACTTTTTTATTATCCCTTTCAAATAGTCTCTGGCCAGATCTTTAAGAATACTAGAGGAATTTTGCTTATTGGATGTTGCAGGTGCGTTTTTTAATCCGAAATCGCGAAAAAACATAATATATTTTTCTACTACCTAAATGTGTAATAAATTACTTAAATAAATTACACCTACCCAATTGTGTAATAAAAATTTTCTAATGATTCGGTTATTCCTGTTTAGGATGCCAATCCAATTTTTTACGAAGACTACTTTCCTTTTTGCTTTTATAATTATTAAAATTCCTGGTTATTGTCCATTCATATGTATATGAATGGAAAAATGTTTTCACTTTCCGGGCTCCATATTCATGTCCTTGACTACGCAGGTAAAAAAGCACTACCTTAATTTTCGGAAATTGCTTTTTCTGCCCAGTAATCGTGTAAAATGCATTTATAAATACAGAGTAAAAAACAGAATTTTATACAGAGAATGTCGAAAGTCATTTTGCAAGCAAGTCAACGATGTATCATCTGTGATTTAACATGATAATTGATAATACGAGGGTTTTTATAGCACGCATTTAATCACTAGTTGTCAGCCAACAGAAATTGATATACTTGCAACTTGCAACAACTGTGCGAAAAGACGAATCGTGAATCAACCAGTATTCACTGTGTCTGTCGATATGGAAATGTTTTTATAACATAAGGAAAAGCTGGCCAAAAAACAAGGGCGATTAATCAATGTTGGAAACAACATTCGCAGAAGTTAGTACTATGCAAGAGTTTCTTTGTTTATTAGAATATAAATTATACTTAGTATTGAGGAATCAAGAGGGTTTTTTTGGGTAAATATATTATGATGGAATACCTTGCAGTATTTATTTTAGTTATGCGTGAAAAGTTTCGTGTTATGATTCTATCGTGCTGCCAAATACCTGTAGAGTTTCCCAACACTAAGATGTCCTGTTGTATAAATAATTTTGCAATTTTAACACTTACATTAGCTATGCTCATGCTCAAAATGCAGTAAAACAATAATTCGGAGAAGGTTAAATGCGAGAAGGCATAAGTTAGATTCTCTATATCAATAATAAATACGAACTTTACAACAACGGCAATGTTTACACAACAGCAGCAGTCATATTGAATTGTTGAAACTCTATTTTTTACTTTCCCTATTGGTGAAGTTATGAGTGTAGTTAGCTAGTATACAGTATAAAGGCATAGCTAGTAGGTATATATGAATGTTAGATTTTCAAAATATTTTAGGCCCGAATAAAAGTATTTACCTAGTACTGGTAGTGTCAGTTGTGACAACATCGAACCGTTGTTCCCGATAGCTGATTACCACACAGTGCGGTGGTCTCTCACGCAATTCCGTACATATAAGGCAATACCTACACAACAAAAAACCACCCCGGGTACCAGAGTGCATTAGCAGAGGATTGCCTGTCATTCTAGTTTCTTCCTTTTGGGCGAAAAAACTAGTCCCTCGACTAGTCCTATATTGAGGAAATCCACCTTGGATGGTATATTGTTCAAACATTGTGTGTATTCAATAATTACGAGATTGGCATTTCACGGCACTTTTGATTCTATAGAGCTCACTAGCAGTCATCAATACATTTGTTAGCTTTGACCTCATAATGTGAAGCAGATAATGAATGTACATGTTGATCACTTCTGTATTTCTGACAATGTTATATGGAGGTACTACAGCGATATTGAAGATTGAAAGAAATGATTAAAAAGACATAATAGAAAAAATTATTGGAAAATTAACCAGGAGCAAGTTGAATAAGTCGAATAAACGTGCAAGCACTCGATTATCACACAATTTGTTTAAGGAGATTGCCACATCTTACTTTAAAACCCTATAAAATTATAATTGTCAAAACTGATAACCACCCCAGGGTAATAATATGTCTAAACGCACATATCCTGAATTTTCCTCTAGCACAAACAAGCATTTTTAACCACTTTTACCACTTCCATATTGCAGCAAATTGTAATGCTACATGATAATTATATAACGGACTTAGAAATTACAATTTCTCTCATTGGCAAAATTGTCTCAAAAACATAATTATTTTGTATGTTAATAGGGAACAGTTACAAATAGTCTTAATATGTTTTATATAGTCCTAATATAATAGTGCTAAAAATGCCACAGTATACTTCTAAGTCAACGCATTATAAAACAGTTTGATACTATAAGCTTAGATGTTTTATATCTTAATCACAGAAACGTTTATAAAATAGTATTTTAATTGATTTATAAGCAATTTTATAATTTTGTTGCAAAAATGTTTTAACGATAAATTTACAAAACAAGTTTAGTTTCAAACAACAAAATAGTGTTTTCTATAACGCTAATATACTATATTAGAATTTTGGAAGCAGTAATAAGACAGTAGTAAAATATAATAATTGTATAATATTTAAATTATAAAAAAAATGCTGGTTGGACATAACCATAACATAATTATTCCAAAATATTAAATTATAAAATAAATAAATTTTATTTACATCAGCTAAAATAGGTATATCAGTCAGTATTCCACCAGTATAAAAATGGTGCAAAAATTCATTGAGGTTTTCCATATAACAGGTGTATTAGCAACATCTGGAGAAGTTTAATAACTGGGATAATGTTGTGGCATGTTTAATATCATGTTTTGTGTAAAACTCATTTTTTTTTATCTTTTATTGCACATGAAATTCCCAATCCCCCCCTTATAATTTGCTATGCGATTGGTGGTTTCCTTTCCCCTCAGTAAGGTGTGATTTGTATAGCTTCATTTGGAAACAAAAAATAAATACTGTAAAGATCTAAGAATATATTATATGCTGAGGAAAAGAGATAATACCTACATAAAAACTTTATTAGCAACTTTAATAAATGAAAATGAGAATCAATTTCACAGCGGGAACCTATATCTTTACAATTTATTTAACCACCTATACTATAAATATTACTATAACTAGATACTATAAGTATATGTAGTAATTTATTTTTATTTATATTGCAGTAAACCTAATAAAAACATTCCTAGTGATTAAAATGTTATAATCATCACTGTCATAAATCCTCGCAGTATCCAATACGTTTATAACTTTATCGCTGGAGGATAACCATATAATAATTAAATTACCATATTATGCAACCGGTCTGTCTCATAAAGCTGACAGTATTGACATGCCAATACATTTGTTTAATGTCGTCTCTTAATATCCACTCATCAATTATTATCATCCGATTGTTAGTCGCCGACATTTGGATGAGAATTTTTTTCTTGTAAACATCGTTGAGTTTTTGAAGATTCTTGTAGTACATACATGTTTAATCGGTTGATTGAATTTACATTTGTGTTTGTATTAACAAAATTGAAGTGCCAATACATACAAATTTGACAATGGATAAGGCAGACAGTCTTTTATTTATTTTTCAAGCACTAATACGAATTAAAACTAAAATGGGTGGCAATTTTCGATAATTTTCTGTCAATTTCAAAAAGTTGTGTATCCAGTTAATATAGGTAGATACACTAGACTAGATATAATTTAGTATTTGGCATATAACTAAGATATAGTTATTTGCCTAAATTTCAGATTTACAAAAATAATTCATACATTAATTTTATTTTTCAAGCACTAATACGAATTAAAACTAAAATGGGTGGCAATTTTCGATAATTTTCTGTCAATTTCAAAAAGTTGTGTATCCAGTTAATATAGGTAGATACACTAGACTAGATATAATTTAGTATTTGGCATATAACTAAGATATAGTTATTTGCCTAAATTTCAGATTTACAAAAATAATTCATACATTAATTTTATTTTTCAAGCACTAATACGAATTAAAACTAAAATGGGTGGCAATTTTCGATAATTTTCTGTCAATTTCAAAAAGTTGTGTATCCAGTTAATATAGGTAGATACACTGGACTAGATATAATTTAGTATTTGGCATATAACTAAGATATAGTTATTTGCCTAAATTTCAGATTTACAAAAATGATTCATACATTGATAGTGTCAGTCACTCCTAACACCAAAATACACAGCTGTTTCGACCTATACAAGTATCAGTCAGAAGACGTAATAAGTCGAAACAGTTGTAAGTATGTCGTTTGTTGTTTGGAGTGATTGACATGCTCATATGATGACAGTGGTTACACTTCTGTCTATACACCTAGTATATGTCATATGTGTATAGTATATGTGGGATCTCTTCAGGAACTTTTGTCTTTTTGATTATGAATTCAGAAACTAGGCTTTTCCCGTGGGCCCAATTCAAATTTATGTGTGGGACGAAGCCGAACACGAAAGACATGCAAGCACAGAAAATCTGAAGGAAAAGCAGTTTACGAATGGATAACAAACGATATTTTTCATAGGTACAACTTAGGTACCTAGTACTTTTAGTTTTAAATATTATTATTCGTTTTATTATTTCAAATAATATTATTAAACATTTTAATAGGTCGACTCAGGATTTCTAAAACAGAAATATTGATCAGAATCAGTTTTACGGTCAATTTTCCACTGTCAATATTAAAAACAAATATATAACATAATATGGAGGTAAAAGCCCTGTCATATATTTTTGAGAATTATTCCACGGCTCTAACAATTAAAATGTATATTTTTAAATAAAATTGGAGGCGCTACTTCCTAACACACATTTATTTATGCAGTCAGGTCAAGGAGCCAGTCAGGGACAGATCATTGGAATACCTAAATTTCCATTGAATATAATAGTAAAATTTTTACTATAAATATTCAATCCCTCAATAAGCAATTCATTTTGTGATTGATATTGATTGAGTATTTTTTACTGAAAAAAGTGCTACTTGACTCTTCTCAATTGCAACTGTTTCCGTTGATTTTGTTATTTCTTATGCTTGAATGATTGAATAACTTACGAGATACTTTAACTTTTCTGCTTAGTGAGGCTTCTACTCGATCTTCTATATAACTTTCAGCTATAATTATTGAAGAACACCAATCCCCATGTCTGTTTAGAGCAAGCAAGTCCTCTCCATCTTCGACTAATACAAATGCTGAAGATTGTCTTGAGACACAGAATTTTCAGGTATTTCTCAATGTGTTTTGTTAGACCACACGGTATGACATCCTAAATACTGGGCATTAAATTTACCATTACGTTAGGCATCCTCTTCTACTACTCATAGGCATCCTCTTATAATAGTTTTTGTTTTTTTAAAAAAAAAAAAAAAAACAAAAACTATTAAGAGTCTTTACTCTAGTCCGAAATAAGCCCAAAATCAGCGTTCGTCTCGTATCTAATTATAAAAAAACTATAAAAGATAGCGACTTTTAGTAAAAAAGTATTGAAAGATAAGACTCTAATCTAAATCCCTATAGTAGTAATTTTTGGTAATTCTTTTTATTTTTAAAATTCCAGCCAAACAATCTTGTACTAAAATAGACTATTTTCAAAAATTATTTTCTCTAAAATACATGTATTAAACAAAAATTTGCTACTATAGGGATCTAGTTTATCTTTTGATCTTTCCGGTGATATATAAATTATAACATTATAAAAGAAATTTTATTGCAATTATAAGACAAATCCGGTACCCTTGCAATAAGGGCTAACTTTATTTTCATGTGCCTTTTTACTTCGGCTTTACGTGCAGCTCCGAAATCTAAATAATTCGGTAGTGGAAATATATGTCTTCGCCCATCGGCTACCCAACCTCACAACCCGACCCCGGATTCATGCCTGTCAAATCTACAATGAATGGACCCTTAATTCTAAAGTCTTTACTTTATTTTCTTTATACATACTATCTATATAAACAAGGATACTATATATAATTCACCTAAATACGAATTATATTCTATTTAATATCTCCAAATCATCATCGAAAGAGAGCAGCTGATCCTTAAATTAGTGTCATGCTACGAAACAAGGACGAGGAGTAAAACCAGAGATAAAACTGCAATATTTTGTAACTTGTCACAATTCCAGAATTTGTCAAACAAATTGAGCATATGTACTTGCCAACCGACATTTTTGGCACCGGTTCCCTGTACACAGAACATTTATTAACTTAGGTCAGCAACAATCATTTTTACATGGCATTGTGTATAGTTTCATCAAAAACATGACGTCTGAAGGTTGCCTGCCAATTTATCCGTGTTTTCGTAGCAGTAAAAAAGGATATTGATAATTTTCGTTCAAATAATTCTCATGCATGTACCCTTGTTACTGTACATGCGTGCAAGGTTGTATGTTTCTTTTAGGATGTTGATTTATTGATGTTTCAACACAATGCGAACAGTAAATAAACAACCCTTTGAATATTACATGAGAACACGTGTAGCGTTCTGTATAAAAACTAGTTTGTCATTATGGTCTGATTTAATCAAAAGAGTCGAGACAATTTATAATTATTAACGCACTGAAAATCTTCGGTAATTTAATAAAAATGTGTAACCAATAATAAAGGCTACGTCTCTTGATGGTCAAACTTAAATGTTTATTTTGGTAATTAATTGAGGTTATTTTTTTATTATTTTCTAATGGTAAATTTGGATGTTAATTGAAATTGAATGTCAAACAGTGGATGATTGTGAAAGCTGTAAATTAAATTCGTTTTTTAATTCAGAGTCGGGCTCGATGAAGAAACATTCAGAACATCTGTTATTATATTTGATACTTATTAAACCTGATTAGATAGTTTAACTAGACTAGAAGCTACTTTTGGTTCGATACACTTTGTTATTTCCGAGGTTATTTCTTTATATTTAGGTATTTGATTTGGTGGGCATGGGGTCAATACTACTATGAAACCCGATATGAGACCTTAACTATAATGCATTTTTTTTATTTTCTGTCGCCGTTTAATTTATATTATGTATAATATTAATATTGTTCAATGTCCTTCAGGAATAAGGCTTTTCTAAAGTAAATTGAAACAGGATTTTAACGAAACCACAAAAAATTTTAATTTAATTTTTGTTTTAATTAGTCCCACTTCTGATAACTAATTCACATGATTTGTATTCTTCTCGGTATTCCCTAAAACAATTTTTTTTATTTGTCGACTTTTATTTTATTAACTATATTAAGGGAATACCTTTCTTCCATGTGTGTTTATACTTTCCTCCTAGCCCATAGTAATATTGTCCGCTGTTTTCGGATGCTGATATAATCAATTAATTTGTCTGTACTCATTGAAAATGTGATTTAAAAGTGTCAAGTTGGTGCGATAAACCCAGTTTATAATTTTTTGAGACGGCTAATGAAGTGCAGAAAAATATTATAATTAGGTACAGGTTTAGTTATTTAGTAGTATATTGAATCTATTTCAGTAGCAACTGATGCTGGCTTCCAAAACGTAAGTTGGTTTTCATCATGTCGGCGTCATCGCTTTCTAAAATAACTACAAATTGTTGTGCCTTCTACTAAGTCATTATATTTGTCAACAATTTGACATCCGGGCATCCGTTTGCTTGTTTTACTAAACTGTACATAGCAGAGCTACAGTGAAAAAAGTTGCAAGCAAAACCACAATAATTTATAAGTGAATAGGTTTAAAGAGCAAATAATTATATACTTAGTGTGATCATAAATTTATCCTATAATCCTATATAATTAACTTATAATAATCGTTCTGTATATTTCATTTACAACTGAGTTACCTAATTGCCGGGGCTTATTTTGCATTTATATAACAAACGTAATAATAATACAACAAATAATGATATCAAACAGATCCGCTCATATCTGACCTTAATTTGAACGCTGTTCTTTCATAATGTTATTAATTTTAATCTACATTAATAATAATAATTGATTAATTAAGGCTTAATTAAATATCTCGCTCGTGCCGAAGAAGTTTGTATATTAATTAGTATTTTATGAGGCTGCTATATGGTATTAATTTATGACTTTTTTTTCATTTTATTACGAATTCTCTTTTATCAGTAATTGAGTTGATTGGAAATGTATCCGGGTGTGCTGATTTTTACATATAATTTCTATATAATGCCATTAACGTAAAATGAACATATTTTTTATAGGTTTTTTTACTATACACTATTATAGGATTTGTGTAATCTTAAAAAAATAGTTTTATGATACCTTCATTGTTGATATAGTGATATGATAAAATTGTATCTCCAATTGTATCTACTTAATTGAAATTGAAATCTCCTTAATCTAGTCAACGCCTGCTGTGGGAAATATAAAAAGGTACAATTTTATTCTGTTATATTTTTTAAATCAGTACCGTCCTATAAACAATATTTTTAAAGAAAACGGATGAATTGTTAATTATATAGAAGTGACTATCCAAGTAGCCACGTAATGCGCAGAAATTTGGATCATTACCTGCAATTCAGATCCATACCATCTCGATTCCACTCAGTTCCTGTGTCTTATAATATGCTTTAGTTAACGGTAGACATTACATAGAAAAAATATAAACTCTGTTAATAGTACCAACAGTAGTAGTAATAGTGTATTTATCTTGAGATTGTATTGAAAAAGCATTTTTCTTTAGCATCCTTTATAACGAAAACGCCCCATACACGACGAGACCTGACATGTTAAGGTGCTCGCACATTTGTACACTTTTTGTATTGCGCAACCTGAAAAGTGGCGCAATTTTGAAATTGCGATGTGTGAAAACCACTTTGAATTGAAAAATTGCGCAAGTTTTAAAATTGCGCGCCACTTTTCAAGTTGCGTACATTTTACAAATTGCCGTGTGTGAACAGTTTAAAATTGTGGAGTTGCGCAGTGTAAAAATTAACCAACTTGTCGGTTAAATAATGTGGCGCAATATCTGCTTTAGTGCAACTCGGCTGACTGTGCGAACCGGGTGTGTTTACCATCTACTAATATTATTTGTCTACTAATTTTATAGCATTTGGATGGAGTATTTGTTGGTATACGAAATAGATGCATGAGTGACTGATAGCTGTCACCTGAAACAAAATGAAATATGTTATAAGGAATAATGTTCCACAGTGATAATAGGAAATTACTTACCTGTGGCTAAATATCTCAACGTTACAACGAGTCGTTCAGTAGGTGTTATCGCTTTCCTCATGAAAGTATCTTTCCTTTTTATTAATGGAGTAACTTTTTCTAATAAATAATCAAAATCAGTTTTTGACAAACGCAAACAAAGTATTTACTGCTCCACAGCGGTCACGGTTTTTTTATCCATTCTTTAACCCAAATTCTTCTCTTTTTATGAGTTTGACGTCTTCTTCTTTGTCGTCTCCGCAGTAGAACAAGTGCCAAACATGAAGCAGCTTGTATTTTCTTTTCATCGTCAGAACACATTTTTGTGACTATACCTACTCACATGGATGGACAACACAAGAGTTCTAATATCAAACTGGTACCTACCTACATATAACAAATTTTTTGACATACTTGTAATAAATTGCAGCAAGTTTGGTATTGAAGAATGAGAGGTTACGTGTGAGTATCCTTGCAACTTTAAAAAGCGCCCTTGACACTTTTAAGTTGCGCAATTCGCTTATGGCGCAATATTTAGACTATTTTTGGTTTACGTGTGAATGCAACGTGCAATTTTATTGTTCCGCTATCAAATGTTGCGCCATAAAAGTGTACCTATACATGTGCGAGTACCTTAAGACATGTATGTAGACCTAAGTATGTATCTTTTGAAACTGTCTCAAGTAGTAGACAATGCAGACACGCTGAGGCATTGAGGTCTCAGGCTAAGGTCTCATGTTTGCGATAGAGACTTCAGTCTACATTCAACCATTGAGTGACGAAATCCATTGTCACTCAACGATTCAACATTCATCATGGCGTGCTCCTATCCACTTTCTAAGGAAGAAATGTGTAATTGTTGGTGTTACAGTTGGCTTAACAATTTTCTATGAACACGATGATAAAAACAAAAAACCAAGAAATAAATGAAAGAAGGACTCTTTACCACATGAATTTAATACTAGAACTGCAACAAAACTGACCGGTTTCGCACTTATTTTGCGCTCATCAGAGTGCCGTAGGTAGTGAACTCGATGATGGTCAGACAGGTAGTAGCAAAGACCCAAAAAGGGCACTACGGTGTGTTTCTCACCACTACTAATATTCAAGGGTTTGTTGTTTCTATTATATTTTGTTTATGAGCAAAATTTTCCGCCCTGTATTTCCTGATTAAGTATTTACATATTTTAAAATTTCAAATTTGTGTCTTCCAAAGTCTTTCAGTAGTGTTCAAAATTCAACACAAAATATTCTAATAGCGTTAGTCTATAGATGAAAACAAAAGTATAATAATGATTGTTTATATGATCAACCTCGAACAAGCATTCTAACAGAAACACAGAAATATGAGAATATTTGTGAAGGGAAAGGGGGTGAATAGGTAGGTACTTTATTGTTGGTCCTCTGTACTTGTTGACACTGATGAAATAAGTGGGAAAAGTCAATAAAAGTTGCAGAACTTACACTCATAATTTCTTAGATGAAACTTTCTATATTTTCTATCGAGAAAATGTTTCGACATATACAGTTATCGGCTTTTAGCAAATTAAAAGCTGTATTTATGGCAAAATAATAAAATCGCTGAATTAGAAATCTGGAGGTAATAAATTGAACGCTTTTCTTCTACCCGTTTCATTCCTGTTCGAAGTAAAAGAAATATTTCCAGCAGACGCCAGTTGCATGGAAGTGCTTTCCCGGTGATATTTATTCGAAGATTTTCCAGTTCTTTTGGGAATTACGGCTCGGTTTTGGTATGTTTATTGTTGCTTTTAATGTAATAAGGGTTTAAATTTAAAATGTACCGCGCTGTGTTTTATTATACCCGAGAGGGAGAGTCTCTTTCCTTTGAATTCAATTTGTTTCCCTTAAACGTTTGTGCTGAAAATAACGCCCTTTCTTATAGCGATGTTTTCCTTTGTTGTAAATGGGATGCTTATTTCTTTCGAGTGTATTTTATACACAGATATATGGATATTTGAAATGTAAAAGATTGTTGTATTAATAAAAAGTAAAAAAGTAATGATACAAACTCAGATACGCATACGACATAAAAGGCAGTAAAATAAATGTCAAATATATATTTATGGTTTTCATGAAATTACATTTCAGCTACTTACTACACTTACTGGTTATTGGATGAAATATTTATATTACATATCAAACAGGATCGTTTCTATCAAAAATAGACCAGTAATGGTCTACAAGAGTACAAGGAAGTCAAAGGTCTTGTATTGATCATATATTTGTTAAATCGGAGCTTGTAAATTTAGATCTTATGATGCCATTAGTAATAGAGTCGGATATTACTGATCACTTTTCATGTATATTACAAATATTTCTAAAAGAAGCAAAACAGAACCAATATAATAAAAATCCCGTTAAAATTATCGATCAAAATAAGTTACGCCAACAGTTTCGTAATGTTTCTTGGGAACCAGTTTATACTGACCCAGACATTGATTCTGCAACAAATATATTTATTAATACTGTTGTTGATGTTGTTGATAAATGTACTACAATAAAAGATTTGAAAAGAAAATACACCAAGAAAAGTCCTTGGATATCAAATGCACTAGTGACATCAATTCATAGGAAAAATCATATGTATAAGTTATTAAAGAGAAATCCAAATGATTCAAGGTTGAAAGCTAACTATATAAATTATAAAAATAGATTGACAAATTTAATAAAGAAAACGAAATTTGACTACTATAGATCACTAATATATACAAATCAGTCAGATTCTAAACAGTTGTGGAAGGTCGTTCAAGAACTTACTAAAACTAGAAATAAATCACACAATATACAAACCCTTATGAATGAGAATGGTGAACTACTAACTACTGCTGCAGGTATTTCAAATGAATTTAACAATTTTTCTATAAATATAGGTGCATCTTTAGCCAAGAAAATTAAGAAAAATCCAAATTATAAACTAAGAAGAAAAGTGTCATCTAATTCTTTTGCTCTCATTCCAACTGACGTTAATGAAGTAAAAAATGTAATTAATGAATTAAAAAATAAAAAGTCTGCTGGATTGGATAACATTAAAGCTGAAACCTTGAAAACAATTTCGGAATATCTCGTAGAGCCCTTGGTATTTATATTTAACAAGTGTATGGAGTACGGGCACTGGCCATCAGCTATTAAAAATTCGGTAATAGTTCCAATATATAAAAAAGGTAACAAAGATATCCCTGCAAATTACAGGCCTATATCTCTTATATCAAATATATCCAAGGTATTTGAAAAGATCATAAAAAAAAGATTAACTTCTTATATTGACAAATATAATTTATTATCAACCAGACAATTTGGCTTCAAAGAAGGCGTATCAACACAGGACGCAATAGTAACATTAACATCAAAAATCTCATTAGCATTAGATGAAAAAAAACCTTGTCTGTGCGCATTCATTGATTTATCAAAGGCATTTGATACAGTGAGCCATAAAATGCTGTTGGAATCTTTGGAAGATATCGGTATCAGAGGTAGTAACTTAAAATTGTTCCAAAGCTATATTTCAAATAGGCGTCAGAGCGTAAGAGTAAATAATACACTTAGTCATAATCTACTTGTTGAGTTTGGAGTACCCCAAGGCACAGTTTTAGGTCCATTATTGGTTTCGCTGACGACACTGCGGTTTTCTTTGAAGCCAACTCATGGGAAGAAGTAAAAATTCTTGCTGAAAAAGATTTAAATAATATAAAAAATTGGTTCGATCACAAACTATTAACGATAAATTTCGATAAAACACACTACTTACCGTTTGCCTGCAAGAAAAATGGTCTCCCACTTTTTCAGGAGATCACGGTCAATTCTCATCAGAATCAAAACATCATTACGCCTAAAACGGAAATAAAATATCTGGGTATTACTATCGATACGCACTTGAGATGGGATAAACATATAGGTTATGTGATCAAAAAATTACAAACAATATTATATAGATTCAAGTACTTACAGAACATGCTTGGTTTTTCTCAAATGAAAATACTCTACCATGCTTTGGTAGAAAGCCACCTTAATTATGGAATTTTGGCTTGGGGCTGTGCATACAAAACTCATTTAATATTACTTGAAATTCTGCAACGTAGATTTTTAAAACTAATATTATTCAGGGATTCCGGATATCCTAGTGATTTGCTGTATAAAGAAGCTCGACTGTTGGACATAAGGCAGCTATACTGTTATAATATATGCACGAAATTCCATCTTGCTAGATATAGCTTAAATTTGCCAGACCATCCTTATAGTACTAGACAAAAACATCATTATGTCACACCGTTAATGACAAAATCGATTGGTCAGAGATCAATCGAATATCTAGGACCTAAAATTTACAACTCCATTCCTATAGAAATAAAAAATATTCATAATGCGAATCTTTTTAAAAAGAAAGTCAAATTTTTCATATTGGAGAGTAGACGAAACTTGTACTCGCACTTATTTTTAAAAAAAAGAAAAGAATAAAAAAAAAATAACTCAATTGCAATTCTCTGTTTAATAGACAATATACAGTTCTACCCACTGATTACTAAAAGGCTTCTGTAGATTTTACTGATCTTGTTGAATAATCTATCTATTCTGTTTTGTAGATTTTTATTAGTTTTAATTTTGTCATTATTATTATGTTCGTCTCTGTAATTACCTGTTTTCTCGAAACAAGTGCATTTAGCACTTATTGAGTACATTTATTTATAAGCTGTATCTTTTGTGTTGAATTTTAGAAATTTATAAATAAATATTATTATTATTATTATTATAATGGTATGAATTGATATAGACAGGGTCATTCACTCACGGTGACCGCTTTCTTCCAGTATATACATTTTAGGGGTTAAAACTAAAACTTAGAGGTATCTATCTTTATATTTAATTTATTTATTATCTATTATTTTTTTGTAAAGTGAGTCTTGATTTAAATTGACAGATTGGAACAAACGAATCATTTTATTAACATTGCTATTTTGCTTAAAAATTTGGTTCACATTCTTTATTGTTATCTTTCACATTTCTCTGTGTGAAGTGTGTTGCAATGGTATATTTTCGGGTATACTCAAATGAAGACATATTAAATTTATTTTATATTGATACAGAATGTCACAAAATAAATAGAAAAATCTGTAGAACGTCCACCGTTTTCCTCTGCTGCTATCCTTGACGGAAAAAAACTTTAGGAGAATCGAATCCAATTTTTTGAATTTTGATCATCATAATCCTTGTACAATCGAGATCCAACAATCTTCAATTTGTTAGCACTTGTACATTCTGAGATAACCGGAAAATAGTTTGTACACTTATGTTATGTTACAGATATTTCTGCATATTTAGCCATTTTATATTCCTAGTATTTGAAAAATCGCAATGATAATGGATTAAGCGTACGATAGTTCATATAATTGAAGGGTCTTTTAGAATCGGATCTACTCGTAGCACATGTTTCTACCTCTGTCTGTAGGTAGAATCCCCAGCCATCAGCTGAGAGAACGCTCTCGGTCAGTGCCCCTCGTAAGTACTGCTGCTAGTGCTGCTTCTGATAGCAAGCACCTCCAAGGTCAGTGAGGCTGATCACGCTCCAGAGCTGGATTCCATCCCAGCCATATCATGACGACATGACCCTACCGGCGGCTCGGCCCTCGAGAGCATGTTACGGGTCCTTAATTGCTAAAATTAAACTTATAAGAAGTCCCGCTCCCAATTTTAGTTTTCTTTTACTAAATAATAATTGCCCACTGATCTCTCGTTATGTTATTGCCTTTAAGAAAAAACTAAAAGAATACTTAATTACGAAGTGCTTTTACAGAGTTGATGAATTTTATTATGTGTAAGATTACTTATTGATGTAACTTAAGTTTTATTTAACGTATAGTTCCTGTGCGTATATGTATATATTTTGTTATTTACATTGTGATTTATGATCTATTTTATTATTATTATTATTATTAATTAAATTAACCTAAATACTAGTTTATGTTGTACTGTTTCCGTAAATTTTGGTCAGATAGGCATATTATAGATGCTGTAAATTTAAATACTTATTAAGATAAGTGTAGGTATGTAACTAAATATTAGGTAGAGGGATGGAAAATAAAGTATACAGTGATAAGTTGCCCTTAAAAGTAGTCAAGAAGTAAACTTAATACTTATCTTTAACAGTCGTTGCAAATTGATTAACAAATGAAGCAAGATTTAGGTACAGAACTCCTGTCTTAGCAACAGTGAAATTATTGTTTTTTTCATGATGAAGTCGTCAGATTTTTGAAAAATAGATGAATAAATCGACCAAATTATCATTGTTCACTATCGTAGGTTAATAAAAAAAATATTTCAAGAGATCGTTAATTTTGGTTCTGATCTACTCCATATATCTACCTAATTTTTCAACTGACGATATATTTGCATTTATAAATGCAAACAACTTCAATTAAAATAAGAACACCGGAGAGAACACCACATAAATTAGACAATCATCCCAAGGCTGTCCGGAAGGGGGTTATACATTGATAAACGCAGACAAACACCCCCATATAAAAAAATACTTATATAAAAAGAAACATTCTTATGCTACTTATCCAAAAAAAAAAAAAAATTACAAATACTTTTCAGTAATCCGTGTTATATTAAAATTAAAAAAAAATGTGCAGAGCATAAAGTGTAGATGTCGGTGTTTATGATTCAAAGGTGTCGTGGTTTAAAATAATATTAATTTCTACGAAACTTTCCTTCACCAAAGACTTTTTTAGAGTGTAGAATAATACAGTTCATTTTTGAATGAATAGTATTGAATCCTGGAATTGTAAGTTTCTTGAAAGTACATAATACTGGCTTAATTTGTGATCCAGCAAGATCAGGTCTTGTTTTAACAGTATAAATTATACAAAATAATTCTTAGCTTTAATTGGAATTGAAACTGCTTTCTCTGCGCATTTAAATGATTTTTTCGTATTCGTATATTAAAAATCTTATAATGCAGCTAGTCCTTAATTTGGATCTTCCGTGCTTAGGACGAGGCATAGGTATTCTATTTCGAAGACTTAAAATTGAATCCATAATATACAAATGGGTAAGGCCCGTAAATTACCTCCATGGTCCATGTAGTACCAGAACACATATTACGAGCCACCCGTTGCGAAATATCCAGATCACATGGTACACGAGTACTCAAAAACACGATGTAGGACAATAAGTCCCAACACGTTTATACCATTAACATGTTGTACAAGATTTAATTGTACAATAGCCGCCAACTAGAACGTGCTACATGAATAAAAGGTGATGTTGCAATAAATCCTGAACGAATTACTGTAAATATGCCAAACCAAAGCGTAAACGACTACTTCCAGTGAAATTAATTGCAAGCGACAAACGTGGAGAATTAATGTTATTGTTTGAAAAATTTACTGTATTACTTTCTTTTGTTATTTTAAAGACTCATTACTTGTTCCTTAGTTGTCAGATTACCCCAAATGTCGCCGTGGCGTGATAGAGAATAATAATAATAGGTAATCTATTTTATAGTCATCGTTTTCTATAACTTTGCAATAATGTAAATTTTAAAGAAAAGACTGATGTATACCACTGTTCACTAATCATTTTATTCTGTTTTCAGTTGGTCTTGAAAATCTCCGCCAAAGAAAATATAAAACGCCTGACAGATGTTGAGAGACCTAAGATTGAACCTAAGACACACATTACCAATCATATTTTGGTACATAATAATCATGTAAGTATAAAAGGCAGGGAAATTCCAAAATATATCAAGTAGATAACTATAGGCTTTGTTTAATTGCTTGTCATCGTGTATCTATCTTAGACATTCTACAACTCCTGAAAAGCACAATAAGGTTTAACCTAGTTTAAAGCTAAGCCTGAAGTAGGTATATTATAGAATCTGGATATCGCTAAGGAATGATTCATAAGTTTCTTTTGGGATTACACCACCTGTAAAATAACAAAAAGCAGGAAACCAGAAGCATACAAATTAAATATTCAAAGTGTAGTATCAAGGCAAACTTCTAAAGTTTTCCCCCAAAAAACCACTGTATAATATGCGATAACATAAATATTTGATAAATTAACTAAATTTCATCAGTGGTTTTTTAGTTTTATCGTTATGGTTAAGGAATATTGTGTTTTGGTTTTCCATTTATTTACAGAACTGCATTAATATATTGCGGTTTAATGATTTTCTGATGTAATTTAAAACTGTATTCAGTTGATGTAGATGCAGTAATATTATTGCAATGGCAAATCCTTCGCCTTATGATTTGTAATATTGAATTAATCTATTGCTCGATTTTAAATTTGCTGGATAGTCAGAGGTAGTACAATAAAATACTATAAAAAACGCCGAATATATACAAAACGGATATACAGTGTGTCCCAAATTAGTGGTGATGTACTCTTTTTTTATGAGTGAGAAATGCAATATGACCACCATAAGAAAATATAAAGTGATGATTTTTTCAGAAAACCGAAACCTAACTGAAACATGACTAGATTCAGGCATATTCAGCATAAAAATAGCCCTTGAAATGTTTTTCCGCATATTAAAAATTCTCATAAATAAAGAAGTTACAAGAAGTTCTCCAAAATGCCACATTAAATTTTTTTCAAAATATTTCAACGGCTAGAACCCCTCCGTAAGTAAGTCCAACCATTAAGTTACCAACATAATTCCTTAAAACTTTACCCATTTAACCATTTTTCTATATCGTATAGTTTCCGAGATCTCGATACATTCACTACCAATTTGGGACACACTGTATACCTATCCAATTTTCTGAGTGTGAGTAGGGGGTCATAGGAGATGCCCAAATTCACAAGGTTCCAACATAATTTGCATGTGCGTTGTCGCCGGAGAATAGGGATAAGTTTTGGATGCCTCTGCTTTTGTTGGTCGAATTTTTTTATTTTAGTTTTGTAAGGAACGTTGTTTGCACTACTTTTGAATTATTTTAATAGCTGTCAAGAGAAAAACGTTACAATTGGACAGTTGACGACAGCACAAAGGTGTTAATAATTATTATTAATCATTATATTGCCCCCTGTTGATTTTAGGGATAAAATGTTCAAGTTAAACTTGTAATAGAGGAATCAATTTTTTATAATTTCCGCCGGTGTCGGGTGAGAAATATATCGATGATATAGGGCGCCAAAATAGACTGTGTCAAGACTGTCAAGTACATAAATATTATTTTTCGTGGGGAAAATTTGGCGATTTTTTGTGAATTGTGGTACCTACATTATAAAACTCTTTTGGGCACCACTACTGAGGTAGAATTTCAGGCGCATTTTTTCACGGGCCCAGAGAGTACCTTTCGTTCTATGATATTGTGACAACAATTATTATTCACTTTTTTTTATCTCTACTCTTCATAGTGACGACTTACTTACTTTTGGAATTGTGGCTAGCTCATGTGTTGTCGTCCACTAATCTTGGCACTTGTTCTTATTTTCGACAAGCCCTACAAACATTATAAGACTCGTCTTCTATATCTTATGTGCCTAATACATACCCTTGTATTTATCTAATACATAACATATAAATACTAAGTGTTATATAAATTAATAATTCAAAAGATAAAATATTATTTATTTAATTAAAAATATTTAGAAATCAGTCCCTTGATCTAGTTAATTCGTTATATCTTATATGTATAGTCAATGGAGAATTTCGGTGTTGCCTTTTAGTAATTTCTGACCGAATTGGAAAAATATAATTCTGAAATTCTGAAGTCTCAAAAGTTTCCCTGGCTCTTTAATATTATTTTACATACTCGTAATAACAATCAGCAAAAGAAAGAAAATATTTTTAGGACATGTAGTTTAAAGTTATTAATTTTAAGACTAAATGCCGGATTATAGATTACCATTTACTTTCGATTTCTATTCATTGCGAAAGAGTAGTGGCAAACAGTCAAGGTTACCATCAATCACGATGTAAAAAATAATGTTAGGTCACTGTGTAGAAATAACATTCTCTCGAAAATACATTCATTTTATGATCATGGTGTGCTATTGAGGTTGTGTACTCGAGTATAATTAATTTATGTAAGTAAAAGCCTATTTCTGATTACATCTTTCTTTATATAGGAATTAAGCCAAAACGCTAACTAAGAGATAGGCAAGAGATGAATGAAATTATCAAATATTATGGTTCAATAAAGTTTTGTATTTCCTTGTTACCTATTATCCTAGGTATGCAAAGGAATAACCTTACTATTTTCAAGATATGTCGTAAACAACTTTGAGTACAACAAGCACGGACCAACATTGAATTACAACGGCATCTTCATATAACCTCAACTTATTGTCTTTAATACATTTTTTAAGTGTTAGTTTAATAATAGTTAGCTTTTTGGCTTAATTCCTATATAAAGAAAGATGTAAACGGTTAAATAAGCCAATAAATAATATTGAAAATGTACCTACTATAAAAAACCTATTTCTGATATTGCCATTTTTTTAATAGATAATTTTTCCTTGTCGTGTAGCACGTTGCTATTTTTTTCTTTAGTGTTTTATTTATTTTTATGCCGATATTCATATCTACTAGTATAATCAAGAATTGAATGGTATAGAGGTTTCACCCGTATCACGTTTCACATGGAAAAAAATATTTATCTAGTAATATCTTGATAATAGGCATCATAACCGTAACTATCTACAATGTAACTGGCCTTAAATATTAGTTGCAGATAAATACAAACCGCCTTCAATTGTAAATTGCTCTCCTTACAGCTATAATTATCCCTTATTTTACAACACAATTCATTTGAAAGTAAACTGCGGGTTTTAAACGAAGCCTCTGGACGTTTCGTTACACTTCGAAATTCCTTTAGTTCTATTAAATAATCAACGGGTCATTATTATTATAATATTCATTGTATTAAATTACATCATTTCTGAGCCTATTTTATATAGGTATAGTTATTGATACTACTTTTTACAATTATAAATGAATATCATAATATCAGTAAAGAAGATGCCGAAAACAACCACTGGCAGTGTGCCGGCATTGCATTACTCCGGGTGACTCTTGTTGGGGAGACCAACTACCAGACACTGACCGGTTTCACACTTATTCTGTGTTGACAATTGAATTGTCAGACGGATAGTAGCAAAGACCAAAAGAGGGCACTACTGTATGTTTCTCACCACTACTAGATTATACTTCTTTCATTAAATTGTGACAGTTTTTACATATCTTTGGATCTATTTGAGACTAGGTAGGTAGGTCATTGATTGGACAGGTAGTTTCCAAGGGAGGGGACATTACAAGGTAAAACCTGAGATGTCAGAACTCGCCCTAGGAGATGATATCTTACAGAATGATTGCAAATATTAACTTCCGTAAATCAAATACAGAATATCAGTGAGTGAGAGTCGAAGGTAAATTCTTAGGATGCTTGGAACGTCGTGTAGTTCACATATGATTCTAAACCAGAAAAAGGAACAGGAGCTGGACTATTTCGGGACCTATATGACGTAGAAGCTATAGTCTGAGGACTTATCCCACGGTGTTCCAAGCAGAAATTTTCTCAGTAATTATATTGGTGTGTTTGGCGGATAATGTGAGGAGGGGTTACACAAGTAAATTCATCTACACATTCTCCACTAGTCAAACCACCATAAAGGATTTGAACTCAAATTAGGTTAGTTGTTTGGGATTGCCTGCGATGGCTAAATGAACTAACGAATACCAATTCAGTGTTGGGTGCCACGCCATAAAGGCAAATGGATGTGCAGATGAACTTGCTAGAAAGGGATCTAAAATGGCTTTCATAATACCGGAGCCAGGTTGTGGAGTGGCTTATACCGTTACCAAAACGGCTCTGGGAAAATAGGTGGAACTAAAACAT
Organism: Pogonocherus hispidulus; assembly: GCA_963924545.1. Classification (NCBI taxonomy): domain Eukaryota; kingdom Metazoa; phylum Arthropoda; class Insecta; order Coleoptera; family Cerambycidae; genus Pogonocherus; species Pogonocherus hispidulus. Next base: position 39,295,982 of record OZ004698.1, on the reverse strand, counting down.
ATAGAAATTACTGCGGGTCTTAAAATCAGGACAAGTCATGCGAAGGTACTGATAGGAAGTCCTTGCAGAAAAGAACTGTAGAAATGCTGGGTATGAGTAAACCCCGGCTCAGGATTTTGACAGGGTTTATAACAAGGCACTGCTTTCTCAATAAACCTCTGTATTGCCAGAAAGACCGATTGCTGGGTCTACAATATTGCAGACGAGACTGCACGGCTGACGAGACTGCTGAATAGGAAATCATTGGGCATAGGCCCTAGCTGTGACCGCAGTGCTTTGGGATTCCGAGAACCGAGAAAGAGAAACCGACCGCAGGAAGAAGAAAAAAAATTCCCAGTTTCAAAATTTCGATAATGGTATATTTCCCGCAGGGATTTAAAAATATTTAAATCTGTTGCAAAATATACAAGGATTCACTTTTAGATAGATTATTCTATAAAGTTTAAGGTTTTATATAGGTACCTAATTAGGTCTAATTTTATCGCTTCTCTACCGTTCAGCTCACTCTAGTTACAGCTTTTAAAAGAGTGAAAAATCGAATAATGCTTCGAAAATCCCTTTGTATATGTAAGCATATGTTTAAAGAACGAATCCATATCTAATATTAACTTTGGAACCATTATTTAAGGGAAACATACGGCGGGCGAGACATCCCATTCCCCCCTGGGCGGCCTCTTTTCATATTCATATTCCGGCATTTCAACTTTATGCCACTTACATTTCTTTGGTAGTTCCGAGTTTTAGGTTTTCGATTCGTTATTCCGCTCCCTCGTTTCCAGCTTTCTCTTTTTTGATCTCTCTGATCTTGAGTTATATCTGACTCAATCGCTCATCAGTGACGTGCTACTAGTGATTCGGTGTTCTCGTATCCCTCCTTTATCCCTTGGAATCTGTCAAGGGTCGCACTTAGATTATGGCGTGTGGCTGTGACAACTTTCATCAACGAGTAATCCTGTAGTCCCCTTTAAAAGATCCTACAGTTAAATTTTTATAATGTAATGTATTTAGGGTCAGTTCTTTGATCTCCTGTTAAGGCTCGATTAACTTATCGGAAGATGCGAATAGGAACTTGCCTGAAATTAGTGACTGAAGTATAGTGACTAAAAATCGTATAGTCTAATTAGCCAACCAATGGGCAGTGACTTGATGAAATATAAGTTAAACATTCTTTGACGGAAATCCGATTTCCTGAAGATAATTCCCAATAATTTCGAAACGGTGAGCTACTGATCCAGGTTGTTATATATCGTTGAACTTCTCTGGAGAAGGGTTATCTGAAAATTTAACGATAATATTACAAGGTATAATATGACGATAATATGACAATATTTTAAAAATATGATGGAAACAAATGGATTTGATGTAAACTAATGCATATTAAAAAATCCATGGAACCCTACAATTTCTTAGATAAAGTATAGAGGCTCATAATAAATCTGCCACCTTGTGTATATAATTACATAATATACATATGTATCGAAAACAAAAATCTATATAAACTTAAGATTAAAGTAGAATAGAATATCTTCTGAATGCTAGATCAAAGTCTTCAATGTGTAGACTTTGGGTAGATGTTTTGGTTCCAAATATATAATTTTTAAATCTGAAGAACGAAAAGTGAAAAAAATCTGTGGTTCGTTTAACATTATAATCCAGTCAATTTGTACTTTTAGCAGGAAAGTTGTGGGGTAGTTTTGATTTTTCCTTTCCAAATGTTTTTTGGGGTGCTGAATCCGAATCTGATGTTTGCTAACAAAAATTCGTGACACAACATAGAAAAAAATGCAAAAAGAGGTAAAAAATCTAATTTTTTTGCGGTTTTTTGCTTATAACTCGGAAACTGTTCAATTTTCGTAAATAATATCTCTAATCAAAATTAAAGTATATAAAATTTTCTACAAATTTTATTATTTAGGTTTTTTTCTCCGACGAACCGTTCCGGTTCAAGAGCTAGTTGAAAATAGATGTATTTCGGCCGTCTCCTCAAAAATCTACTTTTTCATTCCAAAAGTCAAATTTATTATTAAAGGCTGTCAATTACTGAACTTCTCCCAGTTCTCTGCACATACCTTATTTAGATCGAATATATAAAGGCACAGGTAGTTTTTTAAAAAATTACATAATATTCAAGTTATTTAATGAAGTCCCAAATTGTAAAAATTCAGTTACAAAAAAAGTTGAAATTCCAACGAAAAATCTTTATGAAAAATTATTACATATTATATTATATTTGTTTTATATTATATTTTATTATATTACAACCACGGTTCAAAGTGGTTGGCACTGACACGAGACCATTCCTGGTTTTTTTCCACCCCCACTCGTTCGGGTCTCTTTGTTGCTCGTTGAGTGTGCTTTGACCAGATAACCACTGCTGCACTTGAAAGTAAACTCTCAATGAATGTTGTCGTGTAGCAGCTTCGGTGGGGGGTAATGATGCAATATTGGATTTACTTTTGTATGATGAAGACGCGTTGTATCTCAAATCGTCCAGGCTAGTCTGATGTCCTTTCCCATGTAGAGCCATAAGAAGCACGTTTCCTGCTTCGGCAATCTCGTCCTGGTGTGTAAGAGGAGGGTCTTTGAAAGCATCAATGACTTTGAGAAATTTCAGTTTTCCCTGATTAAACAAAGCAGACGTGGTGTCACAACCGCTTATCGCGTGCAGGAACAATATATGATCTGATATGGTTTTGTCAGCGGCAAGATGAGGATTGTAGAGAGTTTGAGACACCTTTCCTTTCCCTGGTTTCAAAAAGAAGACATTTTTTATATCAGGGCTACAAATTCCAATCAAAATCACCAAAAGGTCGATATCTTTCCCCACCACTATCACAAATTTATTGGATGGAGCCAACATCAGAGCTCTTGTGATAATTAGGATATCAGTGTCCTCCACAGCCTGCTGTGAATCAATTTTTTCATCATTGAATTTTTTCATTAGCATAGATATCATCTGGCTTTTATTTTTGGAGTTTGCAAGGAAACTCTCCTGCGACACAGTGGGCACCATTGTATCTGTAAATGATATTGCAGCAGATTGTTTTTTTGCGCTCTTCTCATCGTTCTATGCGCTTGATGCTTTCACAAGCTTCGTCAGGGTAGCCATCGAAAATGACAACGGCATTTGATTTGTAGTTTGACTTGACATATGATATACAACTGCTGCAAATTTCTGCATATGTCTGGCCGTGGTGCCATTTGACCCGGTGTAGTAAAAATCCTCCGTCGATGACATATTTTGTATCGTTCAAGTCCATCAGTTTAGCGGGTGCAAAAACCCTGTACAAGCTCGATTTTGTTCCTTTCCTCATTCCATGCTCATCGAAAAGAGAGAGAGGGTAAGGGCTAAGTTCGTAACGCAAAAGTTCTCGCAGCTCTTCATCTGAATGTGTCACGATGGTCATCCGTTGGAAAAGTGTGGTTGGATTGATAACTACAATACTGTTAGAATGTAGAAACTGTATCGGCCTATGTTTATAAACATTATTGAATAATATGTTGTGGAGTACGAAAACCGCCGCCTGTTAGCATCGGGGATCGGGGAGCAGTAAGAATCTAGACTCGACTCGAGCGTTGCCTGGATCTTCCCGGCCGCTTACTAATAATTGTTATTGGTTAGTGGGTTACCTATGAAGCAGTCAAATGGAACGAAAGAGGACTTTTAAAAGATGTACAAGACGGAATTATATTGGCACAGATTTAAATACAATGTGATTTTCAAAATGCTTTTTAGTACTGGAGACACTGGAGAGTAGGTACACCATACTTTAGTATAGAGGCATAACAGTTGAACCAGTCTAAATTGTATTGTATTCAAAATAAAACTAGGAGCAATTGACGAAATGACAGCCTTTAATAATAAATTATAGTTTTGGAGTGGAAAAAGTGAGTTTCTGCGGCGACGGCCGAAATACATCTATTTTCAACTAGCTCTTGAGCCGGAACGGTTCGTCGGAGAAAAAAACCTAAATAATGAAATTTGTAGAAAATTTTATATACTTTAATTTTGATTAGATATATTATTTACGAAAATTGGATAGTTTCCGAGTTATGAGCAAAAAACCGCAAAAAATTAGATTTTTTACCTTTTTTTTTGCATTTTTTTATATGTTGCGTCACGAATTTTTGTTAGCAAACATCAGATTCGGATTCAGTACCCCAAAAAACATTTGGAATGGAAGAAATCAAAACTACCCCACAACTTTCCCGCTAGGGGCCCTATTCAGGACAAATTTACTGTATTTTATATAAAGTGTATGGCTTGTATTTCCGTACCTTATCCGTTCGTAGCTATCTTAAAAAGTAAGGTTTCAAGCGCTATTGATTGATATACGACGTTGCAAACGTAACGGATGGATTTTATCACGTCCTGAAACAATGCACCTTTCAAAGTAAAATTTGTTAGGATAAATTTCTTAAACTTTCAGAAGAAAAAATATGCTGATGTAGTAAACATGGAGTTGAGATAAAAATTGTTTTGTCTATCAACAATATCTTTATATGCATTTAAGAAGTGTTCTCGGCATTAAATAGTAATTGCCCTAGTCTACGTCTACGCGTCTTCTGCTTCTACATCTAATCTAGAATTCCTAAAGTTTATGAAAAAGCTGAACTCTTGATGCAATTTCTTTAGAATAGCGGAGAATTTAGTTCTTGAGGATCCTGCACTAATGACAAATGATGGCTGTGAACGAACCCCTTTTCTTTAATGAATAATTAATTGCTTGACATTTTATCTACTGTGTTTTACAGAATTTTATTCGGTTATGATGAATTTTATTTATTAATTTCCCAGTAAAATAAGTACACAGGTAACTTAATGGTATTTCCCACAAATGAAAAAACGAAAGGTAATAAATAAGTAAAATGCCATGTCATTCGATAACGAAAAGTACCTATTTGTAATTACTTAACTTACTACTACTGCTATAAACTAACTTATTACTTTAATTGTTTTCAGTTGATTTAATTCCATTATCCATACCAATTAAATGTTAATATGTTAACCTATATTGATATGTAAAACATTTTGAATCGAAACTGTCAAGTTCATCACAAAAATACGAAAATATGTGAGGTGCTATTTAAAACCAAAATCTATCCAACCGTATATTAAAACATAAGTATCTCCAAGTCGAAAGAATCTTCATAAAACGCCCTATATTATTCTAATTTTTTATTTTAAATATACCCTAAGATTTAGAAAAGCCAAGAATTACCGTACTCGCATTGTATCTTTATATCTTATCATTTTAGCCACTTAGGTGATCAAACAATATGTCAAGTACTTACATTGTTTTTAAATTATTAGACGATTAGCCGCGTATAGTATTTCATTAGAGATTAAAAATTATCGATTCTAGATAGTAAATGTAAATAAAGATAATAACAATTGCCGAATTACTACAACAAATTGTTGAGACATTAAATCAAGTACTACAAAAATAGAAATCAGTAGCTCTTATCGGTGATTAAGTTATAAAATAGTTGACAACTAAATATGTTTTCCCTTTGCATATATAATACGTATATTGACCTCTGTACATAACGTGAAATTTGAAATAAGTTATTGATGTCCCTAGTTTTTCGTTGTTTGGAATGAGTTGTCAGTGTTTATAAACTGGTATTGCTTTCAGATTTGTTATTTCAACAAACATTTTATAGAAATAAATCGCAGGAAACTTCTTTAATGTAGGTGTTAGTATATCTCACGGTAGTAAATCGAACTATCGGTAGTTGGTTAAAAATTGTGGATGTTAAATTTTTAATATTTAATATGTATGTATTACTTATCATTTAAATAATTAATCATAATAATATATCTACCCCTCCTTCTAATCGCAAGAATGAGCCCGAGACTCTGAGACTTGAGTGGGATAGGGGGCATACTATTATTTTGCGGGTTACATTTGCGTCTTAGGAACGACTTAGGTTGGTAAGCCCTAACCACCATTTAGTTCTGGAATAAGGAAAACTTGGATAACCCTATTAGCTAGGGGGGCAGTCAGACTGACATTCTTCCCATCCTAGGCCATTCTCGGAATTGTTGCGAACTCATCCCTGCGAACAAGCCTAAATCTACGAGTAGACAATTTAATTAAAAATTGCCTCGTGGAATGGGGAATCGAACCCACGACCCCTAGGTTGAGCGACTGGGACACTAAATCCCAAGCCACCGGCTCGCTTAATTTTGTTATAGAATTTTAATTTCCTTTAAGAGTCTATTCGCAAAATAATCCAGGGATCTCAGTGTCAGGGAAAACCTGACAAACGGGGAATTCATACTCTGTCAGGGCAGTCAGGAAATGTGTCGATATTTGTAAAAAATCAGGAAATTTGTTTGTCATCGGGGATGAATTTGTTGGGCATTCCCTGAAGTTAAGATTTGGACGCGCGGTTGCAATCGTAACGTATATTTCTGCGGCTTGCTTGGCCCCAGAAATTTTATTTAAGGGTCCATTCTCTGTAGATTTGACAGGCATGAATGTTGGGTCGGATTGAGAGGATGGGTGGCCGATGGGTGGAACCTTATATATTCCAACTATCGAATTATTAAGATTTCGGAGGTGCACGTAAAGCCGAAGTAAAAAGACACATGGAAATAAAGTTAGCCCTCATTGCAAGGGTACCGGATTTGTTTTATAATTGCAACAAAATTTCTTTTTAATATTATAAATTATATATCACCGGAAAGATCAAAAGATAAACTAGGTTCCTATAGTAGTAGTATATAGTAAATTTTTGTTTAATACATGTATTTTAGCGAAAATAATTTTTGAAAATACGCTATTTTAGTACAAGATTGTTTACCTGGAATTTTAAAAATAAAAAGAAATATCAAAAATTACTACTATAGGGACTTAGATTAAAGTCTTATCTTTCAATACTTTTTTACTAAAAGTCGCTATCTTTTATAGTTTTTTTTATAATTAGACACGAGCCGAACGCCGATTTAGGGCTTATTTCGACCTAGTGAATGGACTCTTAATGAAATTTAAATAATATTTAATAAAACTGTTTTACCTGAAGTTGTTTGAGTTTCCTTGGGTATTGAGTATTGAGAACTAAATATTTTTATTAAAATTGTTTCGCCTAAAATATTTTTAATAAATGAAAAATCCCTTTTCATGCCACTCGACAGGAAATTTTGTAAATACAAGTCAGGGAAACCTGGAAATGTAAGGGAATTTGATTTTGATAAATTGCTGAGAACCCTCGAATCATGATTATTTTATATCTATTAATTAAAGCAGATGTTAGTACCAAAGTCTACATAATATATTCTATATGTAGACTTTGCTAGTACCTACCTGTGTCAGTAAAATTTGACAGGTTATTCCTACAGCAGATTTTTTATCCAACTGACAAAGTAAATTTGGAAGTGTGTAGAAGTAAGTAATGGCCTGGTTACATAAGTAAATTCCTCTAATAATAAAAAATTTTGTAAACTACAAATTGTCGGAATTTGCAAAGAATCAGTTTATTGCAAAATCTTTCAACATTCCATCAGGAGCTATCGTTTATCTCTATCAATATCGCTATGTCTTTTCATAACTACTGAACCAGCAGAACCAGTTTTCTGCGTCTCGAATAACCTGCTGTCAGTTTTTTGCTGTTTATTTTTTTTTTATATTACTTGACGCCACACATTTTTAAATTGACAGAATGCCAATCTGCCAACTACAAAATACTTTTTTTACATAGTGCAGCAGGTGATGTCTTTAAAATTCCCATCAATTGTTTAAATTATTTCTGTTATAAGTAGAGTTCAGTATGTATATAGATACAATTTGCATACTTTTTGTAGCCGCTTCGTGAAGAACCGACCTTGATAGAACGAGCTGTTTTCAATTAACTTTGGAATAAATAAACTACTAAAATACATATAAATAACCGCAATAGCTCAGGAAAGTGGGAGAATTTTTCACTTTCAGTTTTCATCCGCGCGAAGCTGGAAAATTGAAAGGTGAATCTTTCAAAATTACAATCATTTGCTGTTAAAAAAATTGTTCATTACTTGGACGAGCTTGCTTGCACCAGCAAACTTCTCCTCTATTCATTCCAAATTTACTCCGCCATCTAGAAGAAAAACCTGCTGAATCAATGACCTGATAATTTTACTTGCATTATTAATTAATCGCTGTTTCTAAGCTTCACGTTTACGTCGTTATACCTGTAATGTCCGATATTGTCCCATTTTTTACTCTAAAGACCATAAAGTTCTAAACTTATTTATCGAGAAAAATACAGTATTTTAGTTATATATTTTTTGTGTTATTATAGACATTTTTAATTGCTTCCATATTTATTAAGGTATTCAGCCCAAACATTAAATTAAGTGATATTAACGAAATTAGCTCCAAATATTAATAATTCCTGAAATGATTCTATTTTTCTGATTATCTATACCTACCTATCCAAAGGGATATACAAAGGAATAACCTCATTATATATCCTAAACAACTATTACAACTATTCTGTGTGGTCGTCATACACCCCCCGTGTTGAAATATAATATCAGATCTGCCATATCTTGATATAATAACCTCAATTAGTGATTCTTCCCTAATGATTAGTTTATTATTATTAAGTATTTAAAAAAATATATATTATATAATTATTATAAATGAAGTAAATATCTATCTATTTTAAATCCAACAAAGAAAATAGTGTATAGAAAATGTTGGAAAGTCATTTGGAAAATATTTTTAGTTACAAAAAGTTGACTAAACCAAGCGCCATATTATCGGATAAATAAATTTCAAGCTATGCATTTTATTCATGACAAGACGTTTCCCATTCACTTGATTTTACAATTTAGTCGGGCGTTCAGACCGCCTTGAATAAGAAATTGGAAACCACCACGTCGTCGTCCTCGTACAGTTTCCGACACCGCTGCGTTTCTTCTTGATCCTCCGCGGCGACTTCCTTGCGCCTTGCGGCCGACGGACACAGATGTCACTCGCCGACGACGGTGCGCGTTTTTGCCGCCAGATGAAGTTAGTTTTATCTGCCACGGTGGTTCTTGCCTCGATGAATAGCCATGAGGGGACTGGAAACTACTGACTGAGACGACTAGCACAGTTTATAGGATTTGTTAATTTTGATAGCAACGATACATTCAGAGTGATATCAGCAGAGAACAGATGTAGCAAGAAATGTAACACAGTTCTGGTAATGGTATCATAATTAAAATATGTAATTAGAAAAGAAACCTTTAAATCTTAGTGTGCGGTTTTCATGTAACAATATAAAGGTGTGATACATTGGGCAGTTCACAATAATTATGAATAATATACCATACTGTACATGAAACGAGCAAGTAATTAAAACCATTTTCCAGCTTCACTGCTGTTGGGTATTGTGAATTTGCACAGTATATAGAGAAGTTAATTTTTGATAATGTTAATAATGTTAATAATCATCATTCGATTTTTTTAATTTACCTTTAATAATTAACACCATGGTAATCATAATATTAAAAGAAAACTACAGTGCTTGAATGATATCTGATAAAGATGTGCCAGTGTCTTGTTGTGTTACTACTGGAGGGTTAATAGAACAAAAATCAAGAACGACTAGTGGATTATATAAATTTATGAAAGCCGAAATCTATTGGCGATTCAGATTACCGATGAGGGCTCTGCAAATTGTAAACAAATATGGAGGAAGACGAGTAAAAATGTTGCATTTCATATCACATCATTTACCAATTAGTATTCAACTGCCATAAATATGGTGACTATGTGCTAATAAGGGTGAAATAAAGGATAAAAAGAGTGTTAAAAGTAGTCTTATGTCCCATAAGTGCTTCTTTGCTATTTTTTTTGTGCTGAAACAAGCTACCCTAGTTGTCCTAGTTGTTGTTTGCTTACATTTTAAGCTAAAATAAATGTGGCAAACGGTATAGTGTATGGTGATACCATATATTAGTGCTTGTGTTTTTTTGTTAAATAATTGTTATCTTTAAATTAAAATATATTCTGTTTTTATAAGACTAATAATAGAAAATACTACAAGATAGTGGTTATGTTGTATAAATAAACGGGTGCCCTGTTATTAAATTGTTACGTGCTTTTTGGAGAAGGAACTGTTTGTTATACTAGAAGCCAAACTTCTATCTCCAACACTTTTATTAGTACATTTTGTGGAAAGACACCCGGCAGCTTGTGTTGTGCTGGTTTGTTTCGAATGCCATTTAAAATGTAAAAATAAAAATATACAAATACTGACCACATCGCTTTTAACTTTACAATACCAAAAATTCACAAGCACTACTAAATTATTAATCACCAACAAACAAACCGAAATACGTGTTATTTATTCAGCAATAAGCCTCCAAAAATTGTCTTATAAAAAATAGGTTGAAATATTTTCATGCAGAGAGTGTATTCATTTTTAGAATCGCCAATATACGATATGACATTGTTGTGGTAATTGATTACTTAATTGAATCCCGAAGTAATTCCTGGCTTATATGCTTTGATTAATTTTAATGCGCTTTACTCGCCCCACTAAGTTTGATTAGCCATAATTGTGTATAATATTTATTACAAATTAATGTAATAAATAATATTTATTCTACTAATAGGTACGGTAATTAACTGCTAACCGCCAAAATAAATTGACGTTCTTCTTTGGTGGAAATATCGTTTATTTCCACCAAATAGAGTTTTTTTATGTATTTTAAGTAAACCTGTGTTGAACGAAAGTTTAAAAATAAGCTTATACACTTTATACCAAAAACCCCTGCATATACCAAGACATAAAGTGCAATAATAAAATAAATATTCTGAAACTTCGGTAAGAAATATATTTAAAACTGTTCTTTTCTTGCGATAACTACAGAAGAAGAAAAAATAGTACCTAAATGGTTGTTGTTTAGGTAAAAATAGGAAAGTTTTTATGCCTGCCACATTTAGGCAGGCATGTTAAAAATTATTGTGCAAACAATAATTTTTCAGTATTTTCAGTGGTGGTCGCGGTTTCAATAACAGTTTGCCGGGTGTAACCGCAAACTTAAGTAAAAGAAGTCTTCAGCATATGGTGTACGTAGAATTATACATTTCCTCTTTCAATTTTTTACAAGGATACTCCCATAAAGCGTACCTGCGTTATGGTAACCGATTTATTATGAAGCCATCTGTCAGGATTGTTATGAAACGTGAAAACAGAGTGAACTTAGCTATAATAACTTCCAAAACTAATAAAACACAACAGTAACAAATTAACTATAAAAACTACGATAGAAAACTTAAAAAGTAATAGTTGCACCTACATCACTTCAATCAGTTAAGGCACTCCAAAACACAGAATGTAAACCGTAAACACATTTGACAGCTGTCACTTTTCAGGAAAGCCAATTTGCAAAAACAAACAATTGACTAATAATTGGCCCCGTACGTGGTTCCAATGCCTGTAATTATGGTGAATCACTGAAACAGGGCAATGGAAGACAGACAAGAATTATTATTTAACTGATAATGACTAAGTATTATGGTTATTATTATGGTAGTTTCACGCGTCAACTTGAAGCTGGTATGTCCAAGTTGACACATGAAATGGTGAACATTGTATTTCCTAAGATAGGTCCGACTTGCTACATTTTATAGCCGTTATATGAATTAGAATTCATGCGTAATTCATTAGTGTTGTTCGCAGAGTATTTCTGGATTAGCTGGAATTGTTAGAAACATTTGAACATGAAGTAAGTCATTGTCATTAATGTACAGAGCAGTCCATTTTTGATCGGAATCCCCTCGGAAACTACAAGATGCACAACAAAACCGCTTACGCATCCTCAAGCTACTTTTTCTAGTTTTACTTAATAGTGAAATCAGATCGGGTCTACTATGTTTAGGTTTTGAGATACAGGGCACTTTTCAAATTGCCAATTTCTTCAGGGTCCTGTAACTTTATTATTCTCATATCTATAAAAAAAATCTTAAAAGGAAAAGTTTTCAGAAGCGATTCGACATCTATTAAATAGGTATGCCAATATTTTCTTTCTAAACCTGGATATTTTTTTGGTGGAAGTAAAAAAACCTTCACTTCTCAGAAACTAGTTCTTCATAATGTGTAATTTCAGAGGTTCACACACATTTTTAAAACGAAATATAAAAAACCAAGTAGTTAATGCCGTTCTCTCATTTTTTATTCAACAACTGCGATTAATTCAACTTGGAAACGAGTCAGGTAATGATAATTATATCATAATTTCTCAATTACTGCCAAGAATAAATAGGTAAAATTACACAGTGCCCACGGGCACGCCTTCTTATTAGTTTAATTTCCCTAATGGCCCTCGAGTCACATTAGTACTATTTAACATTGACAGGCCATGAAAAATAAATAACGCCCACTTAAGACCAAAGTGAATTGCGGATTCATCAGGTCTCAATAATTACTCGGCAAATCGATTTTGTTATTACGTGCTATTATCATTGTTGGTATTAGTAGACGCATCAGACTTGCAGGAATATGACGCAATAAAAGAGTAATAGCATATAACTTCATTTCGGAGTTGTAAGGAATGCATAAGTATTTTAACGTCAACAGTTATATAAAGGGAAACAAATAAATTTACTTAAGAGTCCATTCACTAGGTCGAAATAAGCCCTAAATCGGCGTTCGTCTCGTGTCTAATTATGAAAAAACTATAAAAGATAGCGACTTTTAGTAAAAAAGTATTGAAAGATAAGACTTTAATCTAAGTCCCTATAGTAGTAATTTTTGGTATCTCTTTTTATTTTTAAAATTCCAGGCAAACAATCTTGTACTAAAATAACGTATTTTCAAAAATTATTTTCTCTAAAATACATGTATTAAACAAAAATTTGCTACTATAGGGATCTAGTTTATCTTTTGATCTTTCCGGTGATATATAATTTATAACATTAAAAAGAAATTTTGTTGCAATTATAAGACAAATCCGGTACCCTTGCAATGAGGGCTAACTTTATTTCCATGTGCCTTTTTACTTCGGCTTTACGTGCACCTCCGAAATCTTAATAATTCGATAGTTGGAATATATAAGTCTCCACCCATCGGCCACCCATCCTCTCAATCCGACCCAACATTCATGCCTGTCAAATCTATAGAGAGTGGACCCTTAATGTACAGTAATATATACTGCTTGTCATTGTCATTATGCAGGGTCCTGCACCTGAGTCCCGTCTTTTGTAGCTCAAATTTGACTGTAAACTATTCGCAGAGAGGCACATTTTGAAAATATTTTCAAATATACAGGGTGCTCCAAAAACGTGTACCATACTAAAGTTATGTTTTTTTAAATAGAACACACTATGTATATATATTGGATTCTATTTTTACACTATTTTTGGATTCTGCATGCAAATTTAGTGTCAGTTTGTGTTATATTCCCTATATCAAAACTTAGCCGTTTCGAAGGTATTCGTATCTCCTTTCTAAGTGGTCTTCGAATAAAATGAAACAACTAAAAAGATTTCAAATTTATTGTCAGTTGCTTTGACTTTTATACTGATGTCATAATAAGAGTCAAAGCAACTGACAATAAATTTGAAATCTTTCTAGTTGTTTCATTTTATTCGAAGACCACTTAGAAAGGGGATAATTTAAATTTAGAGCACTTTACTATAAAATTGATTATATCTTGAGCACCTTAAGAGATAGGTAATATCATTCAATTTAGAGTTGATGGTACTTTCAGCTGTAGAATAATATACTGGGTGTGCCATTTGACAAAAATGAGGTTTGCATCTTTCAAAATTGACGTGTTGCTCAGTAAATATTAAACACTCTGTAAGTATTACAGGCTTCTGTTAGCTATTTTCAGAAAGACCAATGCCAAGACTATCTGACATAAAAATTAAAGTAAACGCTGTTCTGTTGTATAAGATATGTAACTTTGAAATAGTTGTTTGAAATAGTGAACTATAATTTTTTCTATAAAATGTCGAATACCTTTGAAACGGCTAAGTTTTGATATAGGGAATATAACACAAACCGACACTAAATTTACATACAGAATCCAAAAATGCAAAAATATATAGTATGTTCCATTTAAAAGAACATAACTTTAGTATGGTACATGTTTTTGATGCGCCCTGTATATTTGAAAATATTTTCAAAATGTGCCTCTCTACGAATATTTTGCAGTAAAATTTGAACGAAATTTATAAAGGCATCAGTTCATGAGCTACAAAAGAGCAAAAGACGGGAACTCAGGTGCAGGACCCTGTATAGGCAGAAATCAATCTTCGCTAAGTGTAACCAATTGAAATTCAGAATATTTTATACAGATCAAGAATTAGAATTAGAATTTGTTACTAAGATCCACAATAACCAATACCTCGGAAATAAATCATGAGCCATTTAATTAGTCTCTGAAACAAAATCTAATTCAACTATCTTTATTGGAAATTAATACTAGTAGTGATTTCACAGACCATTGGAGGGTTTAACTATTGGAATTCTTGTTTATCTTCCATGTTCTTTAAGTACCCCGTCCTCTAATTTTTGTTTAGTCTTCTTGGTAGGTATGTATTTGAAGAGAAAATGGTCACCATATCGATTCTATGTTGGAGTAGGTTAGTACCTTTCATATCATCTCTGTAAATTTAAACACTTCTTTGAAGTTTCGAGAGAAAGATACATTTTATACTTCTCTGGTACATATTTTATAAATGGTATAAATGTCATGGTATAATGGTGTAATTGTATTTTCAGCTTTCGGTATTTTTTAATTTGTTTTAATTCTGCAATTTGTTGTTTGCGTTTTTAATATTTGCTATAAAAACATAAGCAAATGTATAGTGGCAATATACGAGTATAATTCATGACTTCATCGACTTTGTCTCGGTTTTTTTATTTCTACAATGTTTTCGGATATCTATACACTTTAATACTTTTATATGATAAATATTGAAGATGGCGCCTCCAATACGGCTGATGAATTACTCGTTTGATTCTGCTGAAAACCAGTATCTGGAGTGTTTTCAGGTTCGCGCTTGACGAACCATTGATAAAAAATAATTAGAAATTCAAAAGGGCGGCGCTAATTTAGCGGACACTTTTTATAATTTACAGTCAGATACTACTGAAAATTGATATATAGGGGTTTTCAGGGTGGTGAAATATTTAACTATAATTAAATGAGATAATATGCGCGATTTTCTTTTATTTCTTATATCTCTGAACTTGACTATGTATATCAGTTGGCGCATCTGCTGTGTATGAAAATAATGCCATAAAACGTGACACCGTGTATATACAGTGAGGACATAAAGTCCGTCCCCCCCCCTCTAATTTTTGAACCACTAGGTTTATTGTGATGAAATTTGAAACGATAATATATGACTAAATTCTGCATTTTTTGACACATCAATGACAGCTCTGAATGTCAAAGTGACAGCTGGGCGCGCAATAGGAACATTTTTTTAAATGTAAATGGGGTTGAGTGGGGACTCATTTTGAAGCTATTTTTATGCTCAAAACATCCCCCAATTTTGAGAACATTTGGTTCAGTAATTTCCAAATAAAAACCAGTAATATCGATTTCTGTTATATCATTGTTTTGCATAACACATTACAAATTATTGTAAATTATTCAAAGCAGAACAAAAATTAAAAGTAAACAAATATCAATAAACCATCCCTAACCTAAAATAACCTAAATTAAAAAAATATGTAATAATTTAAATTAAACCTAAAAAAAAAATAAAAAAAATTTAGAGCCAGAAACCAATTTAGAAAACACGTGTTACTTCAAAAGATGTTGAAAATGACCTCCATGAACCTCCTGACAAATAAATGTTCCATGGCTAAGTTCTATTATAAAGATTATGTCGTAAAAAGATTATGTTATAAACTGATATTACTGGTTTTTATTTTTAAATTACTGAACCAAATGTTCTCAAATTTGGGGGATGTTTTGAGCATAAAAATAGCTTCAATATGAGTCCCCACTCATTTAAAAAAAATTTCCTATTGCGCGCCCAGCTGTCACTTTGACATTCAGAGCTATCATTGATGTGTCAAAAAATGGAGAATTTAGTTATATATTATCGCTCCAAATTTCATCACAATCTACCCAGTGGTTCAAAAGTTAGAGGAGAGGGACGGACTTTATGTCCTCACTGTATAATAAATATGTTCTGATGGGAATGTGCATACTAAATATTTTTATATGCCCATAATTACTGTTGCTAGTAACATCTGATGAATAATTTGCGTCATCCCATGCTTATTAATTTTACAGGCGGTTGATTTTTACGAGGGGTTATAAAATGTTTACCATTAATTACATGTAATTCGTTATAGACTATTGTCTGATTGTTTGATTTAATAATTTGTAATGCACGGATGACGTTGATTAGAAACTTGTAAACACAAAATGATTTGCATAATTATTGGTGTAGATGTTTACAATTTCCAGCAGTTAGTGAAATTGACATATAATCTGTTGAAATTGACGTGTAATCTGTTGGACTTTATTTGTTGTGTAAGAAATACCAGAAATGTATAGAATTGTCAGATCTAGAGGATTACGCAAATTGAAAATCTTGAAGTTGTAATTCTACAAGGACATTTTAATAAACTTAAGAAATGAGCACCACTAAAGGAGCCGTACAATGTCTTGACACGTTCCAAAGTTTAGTTTTGTTTGCCTAATTGAAGGCAAGTTTATACTTTTGGAATATTTACATGATACCTAGATATTACATGGTATTATTACATGGTATCTTTAGTGACCTCCACTCAACTAAAATATGCTACTAAGGTCTCAGGCTTTAGAAGGTGGCCACATATTTTTCCAAATAAATAACAGGTTTTATAAACCTTGTAAAATTTGAGATTCATCCGAAGTACGTGTACCTATAATAATTTAATAATTGTAAAACGAGACAATAGTCTCTAACAACGAGTAAACAATAGACGAAGTATAAACAATACTTGGAAATTAATTTGATACGTATTTTTTCTATTCCGGTTACTTATACAGGGTGAGTCACCGAAGACGCCTCGGTCCATTACTCAGTTGCTATAGAATATACTTTTTTTTCCTTTTAGGGCATTACGCCCTAAAAACTTCAAATATCAGTCTTGATATTTACAGCGTCTAAAACCCCGTATCCTTAGTATTTTTGTCCCACACAATCGGGTTGATAGTACGTCGTAGCGAGGGATCTGTAGTTTGTAGGACTAGGAGACACCCCCGAGTGCCTGAAACCGCCTCAGAGCCATCTTTTAAAATTATTTTAGAACATACAGGGTGATCCAGTGCAGAGGGGTGAACCAAAATTATATTTTTTAAATGGAGCACCCTGTATTTATCAATCGTATTCGATTCGCCTTTTTTACCTGTATAATGATGATTCATTTTTGAAATTCCGATGCGGCGTTGCCAAGTTATCTTAAAAAAAACGCATTTTGCAAAGGCGGGCACTAAAAAATCTGCGAGAAGTTATCTTCAGTGATTAAGGAAAGATATTTTGCAGACACCTAGTACTATTTTCATTCTTCATCGCTACACATTTCTTAAATCTGCAATTTTTGTAGTGTTTTTCACAGGTGTAGTATCTAATTTATCGATTTTCAAACAGCTGCAAGTCAATTTTTTTAAATGGAACGCCCTGTATTTCTTGTCTCCGTTAAAAAGGGTAGATAAATATCTTCAACTTGTTTGCAAAGCATAATACGTCTAAACTTACCTAATAGTTTTCAGAAAATCAAGGGAATTTCAGCTATTTGAACATTGATAAATTACTACCTACTTCTGTGAAAAACACTGTACAAAAAAGCAGATTTCAGAACCGTCGTGATGAAAAAGAAAAATAGGTACTATGTGTCTGCAAAATACCTTCCCTTATACATTGAAGATAACTTTTCGCAAATTTTTTTAGTGCGCCCCTGTAAAATGCGTTTTTGAAGATAAAAGGTGAATCGAATACGATTGATACAGGGTATTCCAATAGAGTAATATACATTTACTCTATTGAGTAAGGCCTAACAAGCCGAAATACTAGTATACAGGGTGATTGATTAAGGCCGGCCACCGGCTGTATATGGGAAACTATTGGTCCTACAGGTTCGGGAAAAAAATTCTCATAATAAAAGTGGCCATGAAAATTTCATTAAAAATATTTTTATCTTCCGTAAATCTCCGCAAGAGGCAGCAACTGATCATGAAATTTTTAAAATTGACTTTAAATGAAAAAATGCCTTATTAACCTGGATATATTTTTTATCAGTTTTAATCGTTAGTTCATTTCCTAAAACTTGTTTAGTGACATTTTTCATTTCCTCGATAAATAAAGGGGTGGCAGCAGCTTTTGGTTTTAATTTGAAAAAATGCTGTATTTTCGGATCGCTTTAACGGATTTTCTTGCAATTGGGTTTTTTTAAAAGAGAATACCTTACAGATTTAATAAATGTTTTAGTGATTCCAAAAAGTTGGTTAATAAAGGCACAAAATGGCGATATGTTGAAACATAACCTATTTTTTAATTTTTCTTGGAAATTTTAAATGGAACGATATACTTACTTTTTTCCACGTCATTATGACCAACATTTAGTTAAAATAACACTGGTCAAAACCGCATCTCGATATCTCAAACCGTTTAGGAAATATTTAGATTTTCGTGTTGTACCCAAAGAAGGAGAATACATTTTCATTTTCCCCCGTATTTCGAAACAAAACGTATATTTATTTGCTGTTTTAGTAATTTAATATTATTTTACAAAAGCCGGCTTCCCTTCACACTTTATCCAGGCTTAGAACTGGTCCAAATAGTACGTGAAATAATAATTGGAGCGTGTTTAAAGGCCAATGAGCCAAACAACAATAACACAAAACTAAACGAAAAGCAATAAGGTATAACAATAACTACAACAAATTTGCCAGCGTCTATGAGGACAAAAAAGCAAATATTAAAGATGTTCAAAATGTTTACCATCATTGGCGATGCACTAATTAAGTCATTCTCTCGTAGGTTGTACCGTTGCTTCAATTTCGGCACCTGATAAATTTCTTATAGCCACACGAATTCTTTGTTTCATATCTTCTGGTATTGTGACATTATTAAATAATTTTAGATTAATTTTATGAACAATTTTAATACCTAAACTTTCTGACAAAGAGAAAATAAACTGTAATAGACCTGTCATTAATTTAAGTATTTGTTTCTTTTTTTTTTATTTTATGAGTAACATTGATCATCGTTATAGGGGAACTTTTGAGGATGAAAATATTAATAGGCACCTAATTAAATTCGAATTAAATAATAAAGTCAATTTTAATTATTTAGATTGATAAAAAATCATACTTTTCGCCTAAGCAACAATTTATTTATTGCTTGCATGTGCTAAAGGTTGAGAGTTTGATACCGTCGGGGCAATACTTTTTTTAATTTTAATTTTAATTAATTGTAATTCTTCCTAAGCCTGGGTAAAGTGTGAAGGGTTTATGTAAAATATCAAATTACTAAAACAGCAAATAAATATACGTTTTGTTTTGAAATGATACGGGGGTAAATGAAAATGTATTCTCCTTCTTTGGGTGCAATACGAAAATCTAAATATTTCCTAAACGGTTTGAGATATCGAGATGCGGTTTTGACCAGTGTTATTTTAACTAAATGTTGGTCATAATGACGTGGAAAAAAGTATATCGTTCCATTTAAAGTTTCCAAGAAAAATAAAAAAATAGGTTAGGTTTCAACATATCGCCATTTTGTACCTTTATTAACCAACTTTTTGCAATCACTAAAACATTTATTAAATCTGTAAGGTATTCTCTTTTTAAAAAACCCAACTGCAAGAAAATCCGTTAAAGCGATCCGAAAATACAGCATTTTTTCAAATTAAAAACAAAAGCTGCTGCCACCCCTTTATTTATCGAGGAAATGAAAAATGTCACTAAACAAGTTTTAGGAAATGAACTAACTATTAAAACTGATAAAAAATATATCCAGGTTAATAAGGCATTTTTTCATTTAAAGTCAATTTTAAAAATTTCATGATCAGTTGCGCCCTCTTGCGGAGATTTACGGAAGATAAAAATATTTTTAATGAAATTTTCATGGCCACTTTTATTATGAGAATTTTTTTCCCGAACCTGTAGGACCAATAGTTTCCCATATACAGCCGGTGGCCGGCCTTAATCAATCGCCCTGTATAGAGTGTTTTCTATATTTCTTGAAACATGAGAACTTTCTAAATGAGAACTGTGTTTTTTTCAAAATAATTACTATTTTTGTATTTAAGTGGAGCAAAATAGAATTCTCAAGTATAGGTGTATACAGAGTGAGTTTTATGTATGGAACGCCTCAATTATCTCGGAAACGGCTTGCCCGATTTTTATGAATTTTGGTTTATAAGGGTTTTGTAATATGGCCGATATTATTGTGGCATTTACATTGTTGTCAGATCTTTCGTTTTTCCGGAAATATACTGAAATTTGTTATTTCAAATGGATCACCCTATATATTTTTTTGTTTTTGAAATCTCTAAGAAATTTAGAATATTTTTCATGTAATGTTACAGCTACATTTGCAATATCTCCGCCGAAGTTAAAATATTACATCAGGGCGGCTATGTCTGCGACAAAAACAATTTTGACGTTTTAATAAACTATTATTGTTGGTGTTTATTGAAAGTTATAATGGACCGTTTATCTGAGAAAGAACGAATTGAGATTTTAATGATATTAGGATATGGTGATGTGCGTAGAAGTCAACAGGAAACGTGTAATATCTTTAATAATTTATATCCTAATAGAAATCCCATAACAAGATCTACTGTGAGTAAGTTGTTAAAAAAGTTTAACCAAACTGGAGCCATAAAAGATTTACCGAAATCAGGGCGTATAGAAACTGCAACAACTGAAGACAAATCTTTAGATGTTTGTGTTATGTTAGAAGAAGATCCACACTTGAGTACTAGACAAATATCCAGGGAAGTTGATATTTCTCAAACATCCATAATGAAAATTTTACATGCCAATAAATTCCATCCTTACAAAGTAAGATTGGTTCAAGAGTTGTCAGATGATGATTTCGATAGACGTGAAGAGTTTGCCGACACAATGATGGAAAAATGTTACGATCAAAATAATCCAAATTTTTTAAATAATGTTATGTTTTCCGATGAGGCCACTTTTTGTATTGATGGAAACGTAAATCGGCATAATTGCAGATACTGGTCACGTAACAATCCTCGTTGGATGAGAGAATCCCACACCCAATTTCCACAAAAGATTAATGTATGGGCTGGAATAATAGGCGACAAAATATTTGGTCCTTTTTTCATTGAAGGAAACTTAAATGATCCGGCGTATTTAAATTTATTACAGAATAATATTATACCTGAGTTGGCTCGGTCATTTTCAAATCTAAGTAAGTATTCTCAATTGCCTGTTAATTTAGAAATTTTATTATTTGAAACTTTCAGACAATAACAATATTTGGGTGCAACAAGATGGAGCTCCACCTCACTATGCGCGTGACGTGAGGCAATACCTAAACGATGTGTTTCCCAGAAGATGGATTGGAAGGCGTGGTTTTATCGAATGGCCCCCGCGATCACCCGACATGAATCCTTTAGACTATTTCCTGTGGGGTCACTTAAAAAATATTGTTTATAAAACCAAACCTGCCAATATTCAGGAATTAAAAGATAGGATTACCACAGAGATAAGAAGAATTGAGCAGTCAGGAATGTTACAAAATGTACTGCAAAGTTTTAAACATCGCATGGCTTCTTGTATGGAAGTAAACGGACAACATTTTGAGCATCAGCTGTAACCGCCTTTACTTTATGTTTTCAAAAGATCCTATGGGATTTCTATTAGGATATAAATTATTAAAGATATTACACGTTTCCTGTTAACTTCTACGCACATCACCATATCCTAATATCATTAAAATCTCAATTCGTTCTTTCTCAGATAAACGGTCCATTATAACTTTCAATAAACACCAACAATAATAGTTTATTAAAACGTCAAAATTGTTTTTGTCGCAGACATAGTCGCCCTGATGTAATATTTTAACTTCGGCGGAGATATTGCAAATGTAGCTGTAACTCCGAAATTATGGCAATTAGGTATAGGGAACATTACATGAAAAATATTCTAAATTTCTTAGAGATTTCAAAAACAAAAAAATATATAGGGTGATCCATTTGAAATAACAAATTTCAGTATATTTCCGGAAAAACGAAAGATCTGACAACAATGTAAATGCCACAATAATATCGGCCATATTACAAAACCCTTATAAACCAAAATTCATAAAAATCGGGCAAGCCGTTTCCGAGATAATTGAGGCGTTCCATACATAAAACTCACTCTGTATGTGTTGTAGGGTTTACGGTTACAACTTGTCTAAAGTTTAGTTTCTTCAGTTTCCGCAAAATGTTTCGTACCATTTGTTTATCTATATTTTTAGGACGGATTATGGATTTATAAAACACAGTCTGCATCTAGTATAGTAATAGGTGTTTATCAAACTGGAGTGAGAATCCTCTCATCTCTCAAGCTAACAAGTCTATTTTGGAGAGCATTAAACAAACGACATAAAAACTCATTAAATAAACAGTCCGTGCCAGTCTCGAATTTAACACGGCTCTCCCGGGAGAAAAAGAACGACCAAAAGTAATCTCTTTAAATAGGCGTCCTCAAAAAACAGCTCGAGGCGCACCAATTCAGTACTTTATTGCCAACAATTTCATACAATTATTTAACCATTAAAGGCGAAAGGCTCGAATTACGTAATCTTAATAACGGGCTCGGATCGGTTTTTATTACGACGATCGGTGGCGTTAATGAAGGCCTTTCGTTCGAGAAAAAACATCCGAACGTCGTCGCTCCAGGCAGCCCTGATTAATGGCAAACATTACTCTTGCATCTTAATGCCGAGCACTTAATGAAATATAATTAATTTAATATAGTCTCTTTTTGTAGCGTTTTGTGCTCGACGGGTCTTTTCAGCAGTTTTTTCTTATTATTTTTTTTTAATTGATAATCTCTTTGATGGAAAAATGATGTTTTAGTCATTAGCCTTCTTAATGAATCTGCTTAAATTGTTGTGTTCTAAATTCTCAATTGGCCATTCACAGAGAAATCAGTTAATGATTATGATTTTTGTTCAAAAGCATCCGCTCCCTTTTCACTTGAAAGTAAAATATAGGTCATATAACCGCCGAACAACCTAATTTTTTAAAAATATGAAAATTTGTATCTAATATAAAGTAGATACTTAATCGTTTTAGAGTAATTTTATTATATGTTTATAAGTTACAGGCACATTTTGTTCTCAAGTTATTCAGATTTAAGGCGGTCTTTCAGTTTTAACTTTAGATTTAATTTTCTATGTATTTTCCTTCTATCTTCTTCCTAAAAGCTTTAAGCCAAGAAAAGCTGAATTCTCTAATTCTCTATGACTTAGAGTTAAAACGAATTACCATATAAAGTGGAAATGTGTGTTAGCTATTGGAACCTACCTACTGGAATGTTCTTAGTATACATTTGGTAGCTCCTGTTTTTACGTTCGATACCCTTATTATTGCATCCATTGTTCGATACCCATTGTATACATTGGGTAAATTGGGTACAATAATAACATTGGTATTTTGAAAACCTTTAGAGATAGAGACTAAGTTAAATTGGGGTAAAGTTGCGTAAATTGGTGGTCAATTATTCCTCAAAAAAATCAAGGCAAACATGATTACTTCTTGAGATATTTAAAAAAAAATCAAAATTTTGGACACCAGTTTTTCCACTTTACACTTTCTCATAGCAACTTTTTACGCTCTATCGAATGGCGTAACCTGTTTTTTAAAGTAACGTTTCGTCTCTTCAGAACCATCACCAACTTCATTTTTTCCTAATTAATTTTTATTACTATTTACTAATACGCTATAGTTTGGTCAAGTTTTTGAACGTGGAAAACCATCATCAAACTCATCAGCGTCTGTCTGTATTAGCAAAAGATATAAAAATTAACAAATCATTAACAATAAATGACAATAAAAAATAAAGAACCATTAACAAAACTACAATAAATTAAAAAATAATAATGAATGGACCAATAAACAAACTGTAGCATATGATACACAATTGAACTCATGAAGAAAAATTCTGTCGAGTGTCACATTCCTAATGAGTCTCAAATTGCTACTAATATTTTATGGTTGTTCTCAAACGCATGTTGGGCGACACTAGACTTATTGTTCTGCGAGATGAGCCATATGCTCCTTGAATCTAGTTTGAATTGACCTTCTAGTTTCTCCAACATACTTTTGATTACAGTCTTTACAGCTATATAATTTCGTAAATCCCCGACTTTTCCTTAGTTTCTATGTTGTCTTTTGGATTGCCCAAAAGTGGCCGCATTAATGAGGCTGAATTAGTTAAAATGAAGTTCATGATGGTTCTGAAGAGACGAAACGTTACTTTAAAGAAACTCTTTACGCCATTCGATCGAGCGTAAGAAGTTGCTTTGAGAAAGTGATCTTTTTATTTTAATAGCTTTTCAAACAAGCCTGAAATTTCGCAAATAATTTCCAATATTTCGATTTTTTTCAAATATCTCAAAACTAATCATGTTAGCCTTGAATTTTCTGAGGCATATTACTGGCCACCAAATTACGTAACTTTAGCCCAATTTAATCTAGTCTCTATCCAAACGGTTTCAAAGATACCTACCAATGTAATGTATATACAGTTTGAAACACACACTATATACTAATATGACACTTATTTAGGACCTACACTATTATCTGAAGTTACTTCTGGATTTCCATTTATTTATTACTTCTCATTCTGTTTTACCGTTTCCTGTTTCTAAGTATTACATCTCTCTCTCTTTTGTATTTATTTATTTGTTGTTCCATACTTCTTCAAATTCCAATTGCATTAACGGCATTTTAACATATTTTTATTATAGATTTTTACTTGATTACAAATATCACTTTTTTCACATCTCTACTAAGTTTCTGATAAGGCAATGAAAGAATTTATTTTATTTTGTTCTGGGTATTTTCAGTTTGAACTGTTTTTATTTTCCAATAAACGAATGATATAAATCATATAAAATATGCAAAGGTGGAAAGTAATAATTTTAGATGTCCGTAAATGTTGAATTATTTGTAGTACAAACGTGTATTTACACCGAAAACACAGACCCGATAATAAATATATTATGCTCGTAGCCGTGTTTTATTTATTATTTATACATGAATAAATAATCTCATATACTTCCCCTGACATTAAATTAAATATTTCATCAGATTAAATGCGCATTATTGTGTTTTATTTGCTGCGAAATCCATCAAGTTATTATTTATTTACGGCTTATGCATTGAAATGCTGTTCAATTATACAATTAAATATTTGCTTATAATATACAGAATTTAACTCGATTGTGGTCGATCGCTGGCTGGTGCCCTTCACCATTATTGAATTACTTAATTTATATCTCTATATTTAATATCTCATTTGAGGTAATGTTTGGTGCAATTTATTGAATAACGTCCAGAATTGTGTGCATATTATTATTAATTGTTTAATAGTTTGCTGACGCCAATATATATAATGAAAATTGATGAATGTTCGATAATTGTGACTGTTGAATAATAATATTAGCTTTTGTTCAAACTTTAATTATGCACTGAACCTCGGGAATTATTAGCTTCTTCCCTAAAGGTTCAGGGACATAGCTCCGGTTAGCT
The DNA here is from genome assembly GCA_963924545.1 of Pogonocherus hispidulus. Taxonomy (NCBI): domain Eukaryota; kingdom Metazoa; phylum Arthropoda; class Insecta; order Coleoptera; family Cerambycidae; genus Pogonocherus; species Pogonocherus hispidulus. Next base: position 39,270,266 of record OZ004698.1, on the reverse strand, counting down.
CTGGGCTCAAGGCGGGGATTGGATTTTACTGTAAAGCTTATTTATAAAAAAATGGGCACCAGGTAATTTAAATGAGGAAAAAAATATATGAAATTGTGAATGCGTGAAAGTAAGAACAAACAAATTACGTTAAGATAAAAGTATATATTACAAGTTATATTTACACTAAATTTAGGTTAAATTGAAAAAAAGACTCTACAGCCTGAAAGTGTTTATCAAAATTTTACAAACGATTTTACTGGGCTGGGTTCACCAGTCTTCGGCCTAATTATGGATTGATCTCACCCCCTAGCCTCTCCTAGATTAATCCGGAACTCCTGAACAGATCCCCGTCTAGCTAGACTTGCTGGGGTTGCAGAGATGGATGTAAGTAAATCCCACGTAGCTAGGTTTCAGGTTTCAGGCTCCAAAGGTGGAAACAGGCACATGTAAAAAATTGTATGATTAGCCCAGTCCCAGAGTTGTACAAAAAATGATCCAGGAATTGGAATTTTGAAAACAATCAAACCATAGAGCAACTATGTCTGAAGGACAGTATATAAAAATTGTAATAGAAAAAAAAATAACTTATGACCAGTACTATATACTACAATAAAAATTACCAAAATTGCAGTAACAAAATTCGTAACTGTGCTACACAAAAACTGGTTAGTATAAAGGTGAAATTTCTAATTAATACATGAGATTTTAAATGCAAAATTAACAATATCAAGAACCATGAAATATAATTAAATTGAAAAAAATTAATGTGAGACGGTCTAGAATACCAGCAAGTAATCAAAAATAAAATTCCTGTATATAATAGCTTCTGTAATTAGCAGACAAAATTTATCGTATATCAAAAATAACCATATGGTTATATACAAACGCACTAACCAACCCAGGCTCTTCACAAAGAACAGACCTTTGCATACAGGGTACAATTTTCTTTAATCAGATTCAATTTGTTAAGAAAATGAAATGTACTCACCTGTATGCAAAGTGCAGTTCCAATCTCGTGTATCCACCTTAAATATGTCCTAAGACGTTCCACTTGGAATTGGATGGTTTACGAGAAAAGTAGATTCCTGGGAAGATTAACGTTTCCACAACTCTGCAAAAAAATAAAAAATTCGGCAGAAAATTTACACCACGTGTAAACTAAATTTATTATCACTTATCTCGTGACAATAACAAAAATATACGATAATATCAAATAATGAGCTTATTACAGATAACACTATATTATATCAGAACACCGATCACTAATAATAGTGATAATAATTCAAGATTTAAATGAAGGTAAAATTTAAGAACATGTGCTTTTAATAAGCGTAAAATGGTCAACTTGCTTGTACTCTCTTGAAAACCAGACTCTTCGAATTTTAAAAATGTCTTAATTTCCTGTCTGTTTTGCGTCCCTACCTTTTCATAAAAGTGACCAATCAGAAAACACTTTAAAGGTAGACAACACATTACAATGAAGAGAGCATTTTGGGTTGCGGGTATTCAGGGAAAAAACGTATTTTTGAAATTATTTTTAATCGTCCGGAAATATACTGCTCGTCATATACAAAGGAACAAAATGATTAAAATTTTGTTACACACCCCCCTTTCCCGGAGAATAAAAATTAATAACTCTAGGAGTTATAAATTTTTATAAAAAAATGACAAAAACTACCCACAATCTATAGAAAAATATACATGAAAATAATATAATGTAGTTATAGGAATAAGCAAAGATAAATAGGCTCTAAAGCACTTGGTTATAGTTTGCCCAAAAACTATAACACTTGTGAAACAAAATAATAAAAATAGATAACGGACTTAATACACACGGCTAGTAGTGCGTCCTGAAACTACAGCACTTGTGAAAAATAAAGGACTTAATACACATGGCTAGTAGTGTGTCCTGAAACTACAGCACTTGTGAAAAAAAACACAGGCACTAAAATGCTCGACAACAGGTTGCCTAATACCCTGTTGTACTTGCAAATAACAAAAATACAGAGCTAAAAATGCTGGACCGACAACTCGCTCCAGGTTGTGGTACTTGCAATTACAATACTAGAACGGGAGTGTTCTGAGATGAGGCACGACCTCCAATTTCCCAAGAATTGCACCGAGATGGAGCTAAGACAGTTCACAGTAGTGCCATCCTCCCTGATTAAACAAACACCATGATAACCATGATCATCAAGGTTAGGAAAATAACACCCCCCATGTCTATCCTTCCACAAGGTTATCAGAGAACACAACATTCTTGAAATCTGGAAGTCCCTGCAATATCCCAGTCCCTAAACAACGTACAATAAACTTAAAACTAAATTAAAAAGACTCATAAGCCTGTACGAATCCATGAGTTGGTCAGTTATGAAACCATCCAGAGAACTACCCTTGGCTGAAGACACTATGTGGGAGATAAGTTCAAAAAAATAATGAAAGGTAATACAAGAACAGAATTCAAAGTGCGCAACTGGTTAAATGCAAGCAGAAGCCTCGTCTTTGATTCCTTCCCTTCACAATGACATACACACAAGTCAACCCCCTTGGAAAGTTCATATCTAGATCAACAAAATTAATGTCACAATCGGGAACAATGGATATACATCAGTATCCATCTAATAATATATGTATACACACCAAATATATATAATCACTCAAAGTCGATGACTTAAACAATTCAAAAGAAGGTAAAAAAATGGGTAATTTATTATTTATCTCCAAATTCAGTAAGAATATTCCTAACAACTATCATAAAGTCAAATACAAATTTAGCAAAGCAAAAAGAAAAAGATTGACTTTACAATTTCAAATACATACCACTATTACTCAGTTACCTATGAACATACATAGTAAAGTGAATAAATAGTATCATGTCTTAGTAACAACAATTCAAAACAAAAGTTGGGAAAGTCACTCACAAATTCAATAATCTCCATAGATTAACAAATGACATTTCTCAACACCAATAAAATACCCACGGTATTAATAAAACTGTTACTAAAACTTATGGACCATGCCAAGGTATGATTTAAGAAAAATCTCATAAAGATCAAGTGGTCTTGTATGAGCTATGATTAAATGAATCATAGAGAATATTCTAGATAATATTAACAATTATAGGTAAATACTTGGAGATGATTATAAATCCCACTAACAGAAATAGAAATAATATTGAAAATAAACAAAATAACAACACAATAACGATATTAATGTTATATATATTAAGCTGGAAATTAGTGAAATTAATCTACCATAGAAAAACGTAGCCAAGACAATGCAAGTCGGCTTTTAACTTCACTAACCCAGATCTCGACTCGAAATGAGGAGATATATTAAGTTTGGCCCACCCTGTACACCCTCGCAACTGAAAAAAAAAACCAAAACTTTTCCAGATGCCACCGTTTTTACAAGTTCAAATGATTAATCTGAGTCAACAGATAAATATGCAGAATTATCAGATTGAGAATCGTCATCCGAATCTAAATTTGTATAGTCTGGTTTGAGATCTTTTATGTGGTAATTTCCTAAATTGTTACCATCCGTATCTTTCAACTGATATACTAATTTGGATATAACTTTAGACACTATGCAAGGAATGTATTTTGGTGCAAGTTTCGCGGAGTAGTCGTTTGGTTTACTAGACAGGGTGTAATTTTTTTTCCAAACACGATCTCCAACGTGAAACTGAACGTCACGTTTCCGAAGATTAAATCGAGATGCACTACGAACGTAGGCGTCATGTAATTTTTTACGAACATGTATATATAGTTCAGGTAAAGCCTGCAAATCGTTCAATAATTTATTTTTATCACTAATAGTTAATACATTATCTGCATTATCAGAAATTTTGCCATAGTAGTCGCCAGATAAAGGAATATTCCTGCCAAAATTTAAAAATGCAGGAGAATAATTAGTGACGTCATGTTTAGCTAATCTGATTGCTTGTGCAACTTGGTATATGGATGCATCCCAAGTTTTGTGATTGGCATGGATGTACGATCGAATTGCAGTTAAGATGACTTTGTTACAGCGTTCAGTGTGATTAATTCTTGCATGATATTTAGCCGTAAACCACATAGTGACGTTAAATTTTTCCATAAAGGCTCTAAATTCCTTGCTAGAGAAATAAGATGCATTGTCCGACAAAAAAATTTGGGGACAGCCATAAATTAAAAATACTTGATTTTGCAAAAAATTTATGATTGCTCGAGAAGTTATTTTAGCCATAGGCTGAACTAAAACAAATTTAGTAAACCAGTCTACTACCACTAAAAGATACTGATTTCCCTTGGTGGATCTAGGATATGGACCAAGAAAATCTGCTGAGATTAATTGAAACGGAAAATTAATGTTTTTGTAATTACCCATCAAACCAGCTACAGGTAAATTTGGCTCTTTATTTGCAGCACAAACAGCACATTTTTTAATGTATTTATGGACATCCCTGCGAATACCGGGCCAATAATATAATTCTAAAATACGAGATAGTGTTTTAGAAACACCGAAATGACCGGCAGTTTCATCATCATGATATAATTTAAAAATATCTGCTCTATTGGCAGTAGGCACAACGATTTTCCAATCTGATAAATTACTCTGCACAGGGTTATGGGAAAAAATATGTTTATACAACAGGTTGTTTTCAACCCGAAAAGAAGGGTAAGAATCAGGAGTATTTTGAACTTCTGTCAACATTTTGTTATACCATTTGTCCCGTTTAAAAGTTGAGACATCTAAAACAGCTATTTCGGGAACAGCCCGAGATAATGCATCGGCCACAACATTTGAGGAACCTTTGCGATGAATAATGTCGAAAGTGAACTGAGACAATCTGACAGCCCATCTAGCTAAACGACCTGAGGGATTAGAAATTTTGTGCAACCAAATAAGAGACGCATGATCGGTTTCTACTATAAAATGAGTGCCTTCCACGAACTTTCGAAATGAATCGATAGCGACGATTACACTATAAAGCTCTTTCTCTGTAGTTGTATAAAGCCTCTGACATTTATTTAACATTTTACTACAATAAGCAATGGGATGCTCAATACCATCATCTTTCTGATATAACACTGCACCTACACCAGTATTAGAGGCATCACACTGTATATGGAATTGCTTAGAAAAATCAGGGCTTGCTAATACAGGAGCAGTAGTTAAACGTGTTTTAATATCCTCGAAAGCCTTATCAGCTTCGGGAGTCCAGGAGATACTCTGACCTTTTTTCCGACCATGTAATAATTCGGTAATTGGAGAACACAATGAAGAAAAGTCCTTAATAAATCTTCTATACCATCCCACCAAACCAAGTAACCTTTTGATTTCTGTAGTGTTTTTAGGCGTAGGAAACTTTACTACAGCTTCAACTTTGGAAGGATCAGTACGTAATCCTTTGCTGTCGACGACAAAACCTAAATACGTAAGTGAGGACCTACAAAATTCACATTTATCTAAGTTAATCGTAAGATTAGCAGACTTTAAACGATCAAAAACCCTTTTCAAAACTTCCAAATGCGTGGGAAAATCAGGTGTCGAAATAATTATGTCATCCATATATGCAAACACAAAAGGCTCAAGAGAAGGTCCAATCACCTGGTCCATTAAACGAACCATCGTCTTAGGACTATTTGACAATCCGAATGGCATGACTCTGTATTCGAATAATCCTCTACCATAAACAGCAAAAGCAGTTTTTGGTTGAGACGAAGGATCTAAAGGTATCTGATTAAATGCACTTTTCAGATCTATGGAAGTGATATAGCGAGCATCTCTCAATTTACTTAGGATGTTATCTATTAAAGGCATAGGATAAGCATCCGGAACTGTAACCTGATTTAATTTTCGACCGTCGAAACACACTCTAAATTTACCGGGTTCCTTCTTTGGAACTACCCAGAGAGGACTACACCAACTCGAATGAGAGGGTTGAATAATATTAAATTTAAGCATCTCGTCAATTTCCTTATTCAGATGTTTCATTATCGCTGGAGATAAGGGATATTGACGTTGACAAATAGGTTTAGCGTCCCCAGTGTCAATGGTATGAACAATCAATTTGGTCAAACCTATCCTGTCTAAGGGAGCAATAGTTTTAAATAAATTTATGACCTCCTGGAGTTCATTTTTCTGAACTGAGGTTAAATCTGCAAGGGATTGAATAGTATTAATAGTGCAGAGCGTAGATGTCTGCGAAACATAGGTAAGATTTTGAAAATTAAGATTTATTTTAAAATTCTTAAGAAAATCTACCCCTAAAATTAAGGTATGTGTAACAGAGGGAATGACTAATATTTTAAGGAGTTTAGACACCTTATTTAACATTACAGGAAGGGAAACATATCCAAAAACTTCCTGTAACTGACCATCAGCTGTGGCAACTTGAAAACTTGTATCATACTGTATAGGAATATTTAATGACTTTAAGATTGACAAACCGGAGGATCCAATAATTGACGAATTACTTCCACTATCTACTAAAGCTAAAATAGATTGATTACTAATATTTACATATATATAAGGTCGGCTATCATTAGGTTTTTTTACAAAAATAGGACTAAAACTATTAATTACAGAAGGAGAAATTTTATAGAAATTTTTTACAACCCCTAACCATTTGTTCCATTCAGAAACTGTGGTTATTTTGCTGGTCCTTTGCCTTTTCTCGACTGAGAAGTGGAAGGTCCTGCTACGTTTAGATTCTGGACTGGTAAAACGTCGCTGTTGGTGTCGGTGTCCAGAATTACGACACCACTGGAACCGTTTTTTGACAGAAGCCCAGGGTTGCACTTAGGACATTTAGGCCTAATAACATTACGTTGTCCACATCCAAAACAATAAATAGTTTTAGGTTTTTTACAGTTCTGATAGCTATGACCATTAAGATTACAATTCCTACAACGAGAGGAAGATACTGTAGCAAGATTAGAGTTAAAATTTTTCCTAACTGAATTTGACTGATATGATTTATTAACGTTAGCAGTATATGAGCTTGATTTGGATGATACAGAATTATTGTCTGTATAACTCAATTCTGGTTCTAAAATACCCGATTGAGTACGTGGTGGAGGGACATATCGTTCTGACCAAGCACGAGATTCCTCTATTTGTCTACATAATTTAGTTAACTCATCAATAGTGGCAGGTTCGACTAACGCTAATCTAGAGAGAAAATATGGATGGAGATTTTTCCTAATTTTATTAACTCGATTGAGTTCAGTGGGTTTTTCCGTTAATCTACTAAAAAGATTTTCCATACAAGAAACATAAGCAATAATCCTTTCATTAGGACCTTGAGTTCTTCTGTCTATTTCACGAAGTAACTCATCTTCATAGGTATAAGGTAAAAAGTCTGATTTTAATTTACTTATTAACTCGTCCCAATTACTAAATTTACTTTTATGTTGTAAATACCACGTATATGCTACACCCTCAAAAAGATCTCCGGCCGCAGTAAACAAAGTGTGCTTTGAAGCACCTCGACTTTCACTTAAGAGTTCTATCTTTTCTAAAAAAGCTAACACGGATTCTTTAGTGGAACCTGAAAATTTATAATTCCATTTATATGGAGCCACGTGCTTGTCCTGAACCTCTACAAGGGAATCTACAGGTTTAGTACGTGTAGGAGTGGATGTAGATGTGGATGGTCTACCCTTAAATGCGAAATCACCCTCTAAATCTAAGAGTCTAGTCTGTAAATCTGATTTCTTGTCTTCCTCGGAAACAGTTTCAGTTTTTACACGATCTAATCGTCCTGCTAAGTGTGTTAAGCGAGATGAAATTCGTTTATGAACATTGTCTCCTATGGAGCCCGAAAAATTTTGAACAATAATTTTCAAATCATTAAAACTTTCAAGAATTTCAACAACGTCTTCATCATGAGAAAACGGATCACAGATTACACCGTGAGAAAAACTACGATTAGCGTTTTCCTGAGCGAATGCACCTCGTAAACGTTTACGTTTGGTATCCACATCACCCGTACTATCAATTTTTCGAATAAGTAATTCGTAAGTTAATTCCTTTGTTTTTAAATGACTTGGATCCATTTTAAAATATTTAACCAACAATAAAAAATAAGTAATAACCTATACAGTAAATAACTTTAAATAAATTGTGAATAACAGCTAACTAGCTGTTTCAATATTATCCTGATAAAACAAGAAATCAACAAAAAGGTATATACTCAAATATAAGTATACCACGCAAAAAAATAGGAAGTATTTTCCAATGTGATTTATAAAAAAAATCAAAAAAATATACGTGTTATCTTAAGCACTTAAATATCTCAATATCAACAACAACTCAATAAAAGATAAAGATATATGGTAAATGGAATTTTTATAAAAATAAATATAAAGAAATACTTTTTTGTGTGGCCAGAAAAACTTGCTGAACTCGAAAATAATTTGTTTGAACTACAGCATTCACAATTCAATAATAAAGAATTTATAAAATTTAGCTTGATGTTAAAATGCTAATATTTAGTTCTAAGTAAAACCAGACCTAAAAAAATCAAGGCCTGCCACGTTGGTCGCCAATTTGTGCACTGAACCTCGGGAATTATTAGCTTCTTCCCTAAAGGTTCAGGGACATAGCTCCGGTTAGCTCTGGGCTCAAGGCGGGGATTGGATTTTACTGTAAAGCTTATTTATAAAAAAATGGGCACCAGGTAATTTAAATGAGGAAAAAAATATATGAAATTGTGAATGCGTGAAAGTAAGAACAAACAAATTACGTTAAGATAAAAGTATATATTACAAGTTATATTTACACTAAATTTAGGTTAAATTGAAAAAAAGACTCTACAGCCTGAAAGTGTTTATCAAAATTTTACAAACGATTTTACTGGGCTGGGTTCACCAGTCTTCGGCCTAATTATGGATTGATCTCACCCCCTAGCCTCTCCTAGATTAATCCGGAACTCCTGAACAGATCCCCGTCTAGCTAGACTTGCTGGGGTTGCAGAGATGGATGTAAGTAAATCCCACGTAGCTAGGTTTCAGGTTTCAGGCTCCAAAGGTGGAAACAGGCACATGTAAAAAATTGTATGATTAGCCCAGTCCCAGAGTTGTACAAAAAATGATCCAGGAATTGGAATTTTGAAAACAATCAAACCATAGAGCAACTATGTCTGAAGGACAGTATATAAAAATTGTAATAGAAAAAAAAATAACTTATGACCAGTACTATATACTACAATAAAAATTACCAAAATTGCAGTAACAAAATTCGTAACTGTGCTACACAAAAACTGGTTAGTATAAAGGTGAAATTTCTAATTAATACATGAGATTTTAAATGCAAAATTAACAATATCAAGAACCATGAAATATAATTAAATTGAAAAAAATTAATGTGAGACGGTCTAGAATACCAGCAAGTAATCAAAAATAAAATTCCTGTATATAATAGCTTCTGTAATTAGCAGACAAAATTTATCGTATATCAAAAATAACCATATGGTTATATACAAACGCACTAACCAACCCAGGCTCTTCACAAAGAACAGACCTTTGCATACAGGGTACAATTTTCTTTAATCAGATTCAATTTGTTAAGAAAATGAAATGTACTCACCTGTATGCAAAGTGCAGTTCCAATCTCGTGTATCCACCTTAAATATGTCCTAAGACGTTCCACTTGGAATTGGATGGTTTACGAGAAAAGTAGATTCCTGGGAAGATTAACGTTTCCACAACTCTGCAAAAAAATAAAAAATTCGGCAGAAAATTTACACCACGTGTAAACTAAATTTATTATCACTTATCTCGTGACAATAACAAAAATATACGATAATATCAAATAATGAGCTTATTACAGATAACACTATATTATATCAGAACACCGATCACTAATAATAGTGATAATAATTCAAGATTTAAATGAAGGTAAAATTTAAGAACATGTGCTTTTAATAAGCGTAAAATGGTCAACTTGCTTGTACTCTGTTGAAAACCAGACTCTTCGAATTTTAAAAATGTCTTAATTTCCTGTCTGTTTTGCGTCCCTACCTTTTCATAAAAGTGACCAATCAGAAAACACTTTAAAGGTAGACAACACATTACAATGAAGAGAGCATTTTGGGTTGCGGGTATTCAGGGAAAAAACGTATTTTTGAAATTATTTTTAATCGTCCGGAAATATACTGCTCGTCATATACAAAGGAACAAAATGATTAAAATTTTGTTACAATTATTAGGAATACACTTTCATAATGCTGATGTTTTAATTCATGTCGAAACATGTAATGTAGGTACCTAATAAATTCTGTCACTCAAATTTTAAACTAAATTTATTTTTTACGGGTTTTAACAACGTTCTTTCACAAATACGTCCTTATTATAATAACATCGATCTTTGGGCATTACGAATAATGACCGATTAATTTGTCCATAACAGGATCAAAATGATAAAACGGCTGGTGTAGTCGAAGTTAGTCTGCAACAAGGCAACCACTTGCTAGTAAGTTTGATATGCCTTTCCTTATCCCCTATCATATCCCCCTAAATCATATTGTTATTATAAATTCTTCATACTTAATTATACCCCGACAATTTTATGCGTAGCTTTTATATTTATTACTTGAATTTAGGGACAAACTGCGATAGCGACTTAAAAAAGTTGTACCCTACAGGAAAGACCCGCGATGCATGCCCACTTTCTGGTGACATGTACGTCGGTGAATTCACAGAAGCTGTATAAACTTCCGCGAAGTTTGTGTAGGTGACGTATCATCAGTCAGGCATGACGTAAAGCCTGAGGTCCCCTGACTGTGCCTTGATACAAGTAAAAAATTCCTATACTCCGTAAAGAGGTGGGGATTCGGTAAAATTTCAATGTTGAGGGCTGCTTCTCGTCTGGCGTCGCTGATTCAGATTAGTTGTGGAATGTCACATAGTTGTGATGTATTTCCATTTTTTATTTGATATGACTTTGCATTACGTACGGTCGCTTTCACAATGCATTAACCATAAGGGTTGTGTATTTAACCATCATCAGTTTACTGACTATAAGTTTTAATTGTGAGTTTTCTTTAACATTTCATCTACAACTATGCAAATTCTAAATTTATAGTTAGTTAACCGGGTCTTAAATAGCGTAAGTAAATTTATATATTTATTTTTGAAATAGCTGTAATTATTATTGCCATAAAAGTGATAACGTCCTGTATTGAATTTTATATTATATATCAGGGGTGGCCAACCTGCGGCTCGCGAGCCACATGCGGCTCTCGATAAGTGTACCCGAGTTCCCTTTTCATTTTTGTACTATTATATTTTAAAAAATTATTATCGTTCCGTATGTGTTTCAAAATGTCTTTGAAGTTACTGACGACAAATATGAAAGACTAAGTGCAACGTTGTAACAAATTTCATTTCCGTCCAAGTTAAGAATGATATGACTCATCGAAAACTGCGCGAACGAACATAAACAGTGGCGTAATCGTCCGTAATCGACCGACTCCAAACCGATTTTGAATTTGTAAACTTTCATTGCAACGGACAGTTGACATTGTACTCTGGAGGAAACAATTTGTATCACTTTTGCTACGGATATAATTTGTAATCTGGAATTTTTTGTAAGTTCACTAAATTTGTTTCATAGTATGGCTTGGCATAGTATAAATATTAGTAAAAATGGCTCGGACTATCAAGGAGCTTGGCCACCCCTGTTATATATTATACCTATAGTAAAGATTTTTTTCTTAATATAATATGTTTCTTTTTCCATGGGTATCGCTCGCTATGTCTTGACGTTATACATTATATTATAACGATGTTTCCACTTGACTACAAATTTGGGGTGAAACACTAGTGAGAATGAAATATACTGAATTGATTATCTGAATTGACTGATAGGTAAGCATAGAGAATGCATAGAATTTATGTAGGTAAGTCGGATGTACCAACAATTGAAAAAAATGTACATCTCCACACTTGATCCATATTTTTTTGTGTCTTCTTTAAATTATAAGCAGTTTCTCAGTTATTTCACATGTAAACGTACAGTGTGGGTCATCTTAGTGATGCACGTATTGGTATCTTGGAAACTACGAGTATAGGAGATAGGCGAATGGTTAAATGGGGAAATTTTAACTTTCCCCATTACGTTTCTGCAAGTTTCAAAGTATGTAACTTTTTTATTCAGAAAATTTTTTAAAATTTGACATTTTTTTCCAGAAATTTCACATATGCATATTTAGATTTAGATTTTCATTGCGACGTTTCGGTTGCGAGAAACCATAATCAACTTTCTTTTTTCTAAAGGGCCCCATATTGAATTTTAAGCTGAGCAAATAGAGCATTTTTTGGCTTTTCAATGATATCCCGGTACCCATATGCTCGAAATGATTTTTAAACAATAATAATGGCATCTAATTAGGTTTCCAATAAATCCAACACCATGGCACGATTTTATGTGTTTTATTCAATTTTAAATATCTATACCTCTAAAAAACCACACCTGTTACAAGGAAGGGATATTTATAGGAATGTCAGGTAATTTGATTTTGAAAAATCACTGAGAGCTCAGCTTCAATTAGCCGTCATTTATGTTTACCTTTCGGCGAGAGCAGAGGGTTATTTGTGTCGCTTTGATGTACCTATTATCGAAACGAAAGGGGATCTGTTTTGATCAGCATGAAACAACACTTGCCTTGGGTTAATCAAATACTTTTGTGGAGTGAACAGGAATATAATACGTATGGGAACTATCGGTGATTAACTAGAACCAAATTTCATACATTCGACGAAGGTAATTTTTTGAGAAACAGGAAATGGCAGACCAAAAAATGTATAGATTTCTAGATAAACTAAAATTTATAAAAGTAAAATAAAACATGAGTAAAGTGACAACAGTTTTCAGTAACAACAAAACAATTAACCGATGACAGATAAGTTGTTTATTTTGATGTTCTGCTTATAATTTCATAGCCATCAAGCAAGAAGATTTGAAGAATATTTCTTATTGTAATTAAAATAGTATAAAAACGAAATAAAATAGGTATAGGGGAAGAGTTTTACAGATTTGTTGAGAATAGAATTCTACATCATAATATGCTATAATATGCAGGGTGTTAAATGTTTTCATGGCTTGTTAATGAAACTTGATTTTAAATTTTCTGCACCATATACACATTTAAGCAACTGTTAATATACAGCTAGAAAGTTTAGATATTCAACAACTTTCTATATGAATATCTTTGTTAACTATTAACTTTTTAGAGAAATATTTAATTTTAAGTTAGGTGTGCAATTTTACAAATATGTTTTAAAAATAAAATTTTTTTCAAAAACGGCTGAGAATTCGTATAGAGAAGTTTTATGAAAGTCCTTTTAAAATAATGCGTAGAATCAAAAAATGCAATAATGTACGGACTGTTCCATTTAAAATAGGAAAGTTAACGGCAACTTCCGGTATAACCGGAAGTGTCACAAAGACGCCATTATTTTATTTGAGGAGAGCCTACCTACTCAAAAACCCCAGTGTCCAAATTTTCACTCTTTAAATCCAAGTAGTCTCTGACATATTCTAATGGGTGGTCACCGTGAAACACTCTGTATTAACATTTATTTAAAACACCACACAAGCAATGAACGAATAAGTACATATTACTTACCTACACTTTCCATTATTCATTTTACACACTTGCGCTCTCTCGGGCGAATAAAAGGAAATCTTTTTTCCCGGCGGTGGGCTAATTTAAATCCTTTGGGGGCGAGCTGTGCGACCCACAACCCACGAACGTCACCGTCAATGATTTAAGCAGGCCGTGATACGGCGAGAGACGACAAGGGAGCTACTACGTGAGACCACATAATAGGGGACAAAGATACCCCGGATTACACCCTATAATCCTAAGGGCAGACGCGAACGACACGCACAGGTTTTACCCTGTGTTCGGATCGCACTGTACGAATCGTTTTATTTGACAGAAAAAAAGGTTTTTGTATATTGATATCTTTATGAAAAATTAAAACAAATTGGCTTGTATATTTGAAGGAGATGCCGAAAACAACTTCGGACCGTGGGAAACAACGGTGGAGTATTGGCCGTGGAGCAAGGAATTTATATACATGGAACGATTATAGACGACTGCGCATCCAATTTTGTGTGGAAACATGGGAGCCGCCATTTTGATGTAACACTGCTCCCAACTTCTACATTTTGTATTGGTACACCTGGCCAAGACCCTAGAATTCTAGTGTCTTTTTCTTTCTAATCTAAAAATTCAATGCTTCAAATCTTCCTAACACGGCAACAGTGGTATGGGTAAATTTGGTAAATGGTGTTTGTTTTGTATTTTTGGCGTCTTGTTGGTTTATTTTATTGTGATTCTCTCGATTTGATTCTGTTTGTGTGTTTATTATTGTGTTCCTTTGATTTATAGACTTTGAGTGACAATATTTGAGTATTGGACTTTCGTAATTATTCCAGGTAAATTCGGATTTTGAATGTTAAACTTAACAAGAATTGAGACATGCAATCATAGTTCCCAACTAATATAATAGTAAATTATGAAAACTGCGAACATAAACAATACAAAAGATAAGCTAGGTTAGTTAAAGTAAGGTAAAGGATAGTTCAATTTTATACGCATAATGCATTTTAATTATTTACTTTTCTAAACGGCTAATGGTGTATTTTACATAAATAATGTGAACAAAAGGTACGTAGGTAGGTACACAAAATATTTCGTTTGTAGGTATACCTTCATCAATTTTACAAGAAAGTTTGGTGACGATATATTTTATTTTTCACAAATAATTGCAATTAAACTATAAAATATTAAACATTTCTTATACCTACCTACTTAGACTTTTTCTTAGCCTCAAAAGTTACTTGCTGCTTTCTGTGGTTTTTATTTGTTATTGCTATCTAATTGAAGAGGCTAGGTTAATACTGTTAAACTTCCCACAAATTTTCAGACATCAAAATGGCGGATTCAAAATTGGAATACTCGCGCAGCTTTGATAATCGTTCCATGTACATAAATTCCTTGCCGTGGAGTAGTTGTTTTCGGCATCTCCTTCAAATAAATAAGTAGGATAGTGCCAAAGACCCAAAGTGGGCACTACGGTGTGTTTCTCACCACTACTAAATTGGCTTTTAGCCTGGGTAGGTGTCTCATTTTCCACGAGAATCTATTGTATTATTCGGAATCAACAGGAACTAGCCAATTAAAAATTGTATCATACACATTTTTTCCATGTTGCGCTCATTTTATTTTTGCTATCAATAGTTTATAAATTTCCTAGCACTACTATAAGTCCGGCCATATGGACATATACTGGGCACACATCATAACATTCATAACATAATACAATTAGAAATTTTCACTTATAATATCCCTAGTGCTTAAATTATTTCCGGAAATTTTTTCGAGGTCATGAATATTTTGAAAATTATCCCGAGCCGCAGGCGAGGGATAATTTTCTTAAAATTTTTAATTTTAATTTTTAATTTAAGCACGTGGGATATTCGGTAAGAAAATTTCACACCATTACTTTATAAATATTATGCCAAAATTGAACATTTTAATTACGAATGACAAACATTCATTCCTCATAGTGAGCCATGAGCAATAACAAACATTTTTTACGACTGTCAAGTACGATACCTTGGTCAAGTCCCACCAGTTGTCATCGTGTCATTGTGTTTGTGCAATTTGCTGGTCTATTAGATTGTGTTTTTGAAACTGTTCCGCTTTGGAAAGGAAACATTTATTTCTGATAATTATTCTGAAGTACTTCGAGCATTGCAAATATTATGCTTAATAAAATGGGAGTTTTCTTAGTGAAATAAAATGTTATTTTCTAACATTAGTTGCATGTATATTTTACAAATATATATTTAATAAAATGCGAAATCTCTTAGTGAAATAACATACCATATTCCAAGTTTAGTTACATGAACTTTATATAAATAACTTAAAAACATATTATATTTTTCTTTGATCTACTAATATTGGGGGAACACAATTTAATTTTGAGAATATTACTTAAATTCGAGCATAGGAAATGTATTGATTCAACTCCCGCGTCTTTATTTTGACATTTTAAATGACAGAAAAATTTCCACTTATTAATTTGACACAACGTTAAAAATTTCCGGAAATTTTTTGGGTTGGCATGGTAACTGAACAAAAAAGAAGCCTCTGATTGGTTAAAATATGGCGGTGTGAAATTTTCGCTTATAATATCCCTAGTGCTTAAATTATTTCCAGAAATTTTTTCGAGGTCATGAATATTTTGAAAATTATCCCGAGCCGCAGGCGAGGGATAATTTTCTTAAAATATTCATGAACGAGGAAAAATTTCCGGTTTTTAATTTAAGCACGTGGGATATTCGGTAAGAAAATTTCACACCATTACTTTATAAATATTATGCCAAAACTGAACATTTTAATTAGGAATGACAAACATTCATTCTTCATAGTGAGCCATGAGCAATAACAAAAATTTTGACGACTGTCAAGTACGGTACCTTGGTCAAGTTCTACCAGTTGTCATCGTGTCATTGTGTTTGTGCAATTTGCTGATTTATTGGATTGTATTTTTGAAAATGTTCCGCTTTGGAAAGAAAACATTTATTTCTGATAATTATTCTGAAGTACTTCGAGCATTGCAAATATTATGCTTAATAAAATGTGAGTTTTCTTAGTGAAATAAAATGTCATTTTCTTAGTTACATACATATTTTGCAAATAACTTAAAAACATATTATATTTTTGTTTCTTATTAACTTTGATCTACTAATATTGGTGGAACATCATTTATTTTTGATAATTATTCTGAATTATCTACTTCAAAATTTATGTTTAATAAAATGCGAAATCTCTTAGTGAAATAACATACCATTTTCCAAGTTTAGTTACATGAACCTTTTATAAATAACTTAAAAACATTATATTTTTCTTTGATCGACTAATATTGGTGGAACATAATTTAATTTTGAGAATATTACTTAATTTCGAGCATAGGAAATGTATTGATTCAACTCCCGCGTCTTTATTTTGACATTTTAAATGACAGAAAAATTTCCACTTATTAATTTGACACAACGTTAAAAATTTCCGGAAATTTTTTGGGTTGGCATGGTAACTGAACAAAAAACAAGCCGCCGATTAGTTAAAATATGGCGGTGTGAAATTTTCGAGTGAATTTTCTTTGTTCGCTTTGACTCGGACATATTCAAAAGACCACGAAAATTAAATTGGCACACATGGCTGTATGATTTTTATATTTTTACAAAATGTTAGTCGATTTGAATATGAATTAAAGCAATAATCATTAGGTAGATTGTAACACGAGATTGATAACTTTAGTTATCTTTAACTTCCATTTTATTTTTATACTTCGACTTGCATACATTTTCTGATATGTTATGCAAAAAGGCTAGTCTCCTTAATAATATAATTAATTTACAGAAAACTATATCTTTAGTTACACCCTTGCAGATAGGTGTAATCCTTCCCGGACTTTAAATAAGCTTATTAACATTAAATAATAAATGCATATTAAGAAAAAAAATACTTTTTATAAATACATAGATAACTAACAGCAATAAATAATTTCTTAAAGACTATAAATAATATTTATACTGAATAATCATTAATTGGTATTCAAAAAAGTCCACCTATTATATACGGGCAATTAAAATAATGAGGTATTTTGTAATTATAATAATTAGGCAATTAATTTTAATGGTGGCATTACAAGTAAAAAAGTAAATACTTTAATGCTTTATGTTCATGAAGAAGTATTAAGTGTATTTTTTATGGGTGATTATCTGGTTGGTTCAGAGGTTTTTTACATAACAGCAAATTTATTGCTTCGTTTTATGCTAATTAAATTAAATTTCGTGAACGATGATGAACTGAAATTGAAATAACCATTATTTAACCATTTCACAGCTATTTTACTAGAACATTATTATTTAGTTTGCTAAATAAATGTTTAATAATTATTTAATGCAAGTATTTACACACTTTTCTGGGCACATCTCCCTGATTATTAGAGATAGACCCATAAAACCTTCTTAAAAAAGAGTTCTCTCCAAATATGTAAAACAGTACTGGGTGTTCCATTTAAAATATTAAAGTTTATATCGACGTAGTTTCATTGAGTTGCCTTGAAAAAAATTCAATACATCATGTGAAACAACTGTAAAAAGAGAAAAAAATAGACGTGTCCTGGCGATTTTTCAAAAACTTTACCGTTTTCAAAATAATGTTATGCGGGACTTTTGATCTCACTCTATAGACTGTTATATTTTCAAATTAAAAACAGTATTTTTCGTAAGCTTTATAACCCGATTGCGATGGTCTTAACACTGTTACCAGACAGTGTTTGACTAAATGTACAATTTTAATAATTAATATTGTCAGTTTTACTATTTCATTAATGTCGAACACCTCACATCTAAAA
The DNA here is from genome assembly GCA_963924545.1 of Pogonocherus hispidulus. NCBI lineage: Eukaryota > Metazoa > Arthropoda > Insecta > Coleoptera > Cerambycidae > Pogonocherus > Pogonocherus hispidulus. The sequence goes on along the minus strand of OZ004698.1, from coordinate 39,251,853 downwards.
GTTAATATTTTTTTGTTAAAGTAATTTATTTTTTCCAGGGGTTGACATTAACCCAAGATCCGGCTACTAGCGATGATAGTGGTCGAGCCTCTGAGCGCCTTACTGGCTCATCTGTAGCACCACGAGATGCCGATAGTTCTAGGGATCGGCTGAGTGACGTAAGTATTAAAAATGATTGATTAGTAATAGTAATTTGAAAACATAATTAATTATTCTTCAATAAATTCGTCTTTATTGGTGGATGATGGATTGGCGGCGTCGGTGAAAGTACTGATAAATAATTTGGAATGTTCTTTTAATTCTCTAAACGCGTTAATAAATTGGTTTTTAGATATTAAGGCGGCGCTACACAATGCGTAGGACGTTGGTTCCAACTTTGGATCGAACGTGTGAGGCAAATAAGTTCGACCGTTGCTGCGGCAAATATATCTAACTACTACACGGTGTAGCGAATGCATAGATCCAAATACTGTGTTACAAACGTTTGTATTTTTTTCAAATACTTATCTAAAAATTAATCATGTTAGCCTTGATCTTTTCGAGGCACATTATTGGTCACCAAATTACGCAACTTTGTCCCAATTTAACATAGACTCTACCTCTAACGGTTTCCAAGATAGGTACAGGGTATTCGCGTATATTTTGACCCCTACCTACAGGGGTTATTAAGAAAGTTAGAAAAAAAGTTTAAACACAAAAGTTATTTGGTTTTTCACGTATTACCTTTTGGCTAGGTCGAAAAAAAAATTGCATGTTGTAAATTTGAGGAAACCAATTATTGAACATAATATTTTTAAATGGGACAATGTATAATTTTAGACGCTGGGGAAAATAATGTTTCTCTGATCTCAAAAATATATATTTTGTTGACATTTGCAGTGACAGTTTCGAAATATTTAATATATAATGTTTCATAAAAAAAATATTAAAAAATGAAAATATTGGAAAATATTTAAATAACTAAGGAGGTTACTTCGAAAATCGTTAAATATTTTTTATTACTGTTGGTTTCTACTGTTAAATATTTTTAGTTCTTTGTATTTTTTTATGGTACTCGCTGTCGAATATTTCGAAAACTGTCAGTGCAAATGTCAACAAAATATATATTTTTTAAATCAGGAAAAGAATGTTTACTCAAGCGTGTAAAATTATACAGGGTGTCCCATTTAAAAATATTATGTACAATTGGTTTTCCTAAGTTTTCGACTTGCATTTTTTTTCGACCTAGCTAAAACATAATACATGAAAAACCAAACAACTTTTGTATTTAAATTTGTTTCTAACTTTCTTAATAATCCCTGTAGGTAGGAGTCAAAATATACGCGAATACCCTGTACATGTTATTGCATTCAATTTGAAACATAGTACATATTTTGAACTAGCGTCTAACCCTTTGATCTACTATTCTACAAAAAACTTTGTTATACGGATTTTAGGGAGTCTTTTAAAGACAATCGATGATGTATTTTGCTGTTGTTTTTTTTAAATCGTTTTTAATTTCGTTTAAATAAAAAAAAAAATTTCGAAAATAAAGAAGTTACCTACGGTTTCATGTTGGCGAGAGGTGAGATACACTACAATTAAAATTGATAACAACTGATATACATCTATGACATATGCAATATTTTACGGGTATGAAAATAAAAAATTGTATTTTCCCTGATTTCTTTATCTATCAATGTAGTACAGCTTTTTTTTTTTTGCAGGCAAGCAGTAGATGTAGCTCAGGAAAAGGATATATCGTAAGTAGAATCCCACGTAAATATTTATTTAACACAATAGAAAGAAATGTCCTGCATCGATTGTTTTTGCTTTCCACAAAACCATTCCGTTCAAAGCATATCCGCAAATTAATAATGTCTTTTTTTATTTGTTTTAAATCGACCGGAACTAGTTTGGCAGCGATCTAGAAAATTTGGAAAAACCGGTGCAGTCTCGTTGACAATGGTGGTAAAAAATGAGGAATAATTAATTTTTTATCAGGTTGACGCGAATTTAATTTAAAATTTCTCAGTTGACACTACTTTGTCACACTGTTGAATAAACAAAAACTCGGGGAAACCACAAATCCTGGATTTAATCCTTTATTTATTGTTAGAGGTAAAAGTAATTTTATGGCAACGGATAATTTAAAATAGCTATCCATTTGCTTTTATTTTCAATTGATTTTAATGAAAATCCTATGGTGTTTATGTGTTTACTCTACGGCGGCATTAAATTACCATTTTCCGGTTTATTTTACAACTGAATTGTTTAAAAAACATTTAGCATAAATCGCGCAATTAAACATCAATATTTGTTTGTTCATTTGTATGAATAAATTTTACATTTGTCCAATGTTGTGAATGTAAATAATAGATACCTATTATTTTTTCGTCTTGTTTTATTTAGTGCATTCTGGATTTTACGTCGTGCCCTTGTTATAAGAGTGGAAATAAAATGGTAATTGCCGACGTTTCAGTTTTTATTAGAATCTCTCAGGTTTTATAGGCAGGTAATTTTGGTTTGTAATCCCTGAGAAGGTTTATAATAAAAACCGAAACGTCAGTGGTTTGGCATTTGATTTCACCGATGTTCTGCATTAAATATATTACTCGTATGGCTATGGTTATCCAATATATTTCTTATATTAAGTTGAATTCGATTTCTACAGCGAGATTATCATGCAAAATTCAACTATTAAATTAGAAATTATATACAGGGTGATTCATGGTGGATGATGGAGTATTAGAAATATAATATGAAGAGCGGGTCAACCAATCATTTTGAAAATGTGGTTACCAAGGTAATCAGATATGCTCTATCGGGCTAAAATATTTTCGAGAGTGCGGTGTTGTCAGTTGTACGTAAAACTGGTAACGTCAGTATACCTTGTATATTTTTCATTTTTTGATTATACATCAATTTCTGAGTAACTTTTGTTAATATTTACCTATACCTATGTCAAGTCATCTTCGTATTTTCAAATTTTTTCAGCAAAATCCGTCTTTAAATAAATCGTGTTTGCCTCTCTGCCACAAAATAATCACAAGTTAAACTTTGGGGTACAGTTAGGCAAGAACTGGTGCCTCTCATCCTTTAGTCAAATATTTGAAGTAATATACAGGGTGAACTAGAAATAACTTTTTTAAATGACTTATAAAAGCGGTTAAAAGTCAATTTTCTTAAATAGAATGGCCTGTTATTATTATTGGCGATTAAGAAAACTGACATATTTCGCTATTCATCTATGTATACTGTACCTATCCTAACTAGGTACAGTAGAACTTTTAAAACATAATAATAATACATCTGTTGAGAAATACCAGAATTTCTGCATACCTGGACTCAGGTATAGGGAATTAGAGGGATGAACCAACTCTTTGTAAGTATGTTTTGAAGTGCTTTTGGGAACACTTTTGCAACAATACTAGCAGAAATTACTAGGATCTGCTCTAGCCAAATTAACCAACCTTAACAATCTAAATTGGTTATAGTGGCTTCTATGTTTGAAGTGCCATCATAATATAATGGTAATTAGGCTCGTACCATTTGACGATATCAACTCTTGCTAGAAGTTGGACATCTTCCTCTTGCCCGAGCGCATTTTAACAGTGAGATATTTTATACGATAGATCTACTTTTGCATATTCTTATAATTTGTTGGAACATCTTATACTGAAATAGTTATCAAACTATTGGAAAACTCTCAATAAACTCTCTGCGCAAAATCCTGACTTTTGGCAATTATTGCTACTGAGCAGTGGGAACTATAGATCATAGCTATAGAATAGTCGTTCAGCAAAATATTCGTCTGTCTACATTATTTTATTTTATTAATAGGTAGTCATAGATCATAGATGTGACAAAAATCAGTGTTCTATAGTCACTATAGTGACCATAGAACACTGATTTTTGGAATTTTTGTGTTGGAATTTGTTCAAGTGATTTCCAAAAGTGTTGCAAGTGAAAATTCATCATCGTATTCGTGAACATCGTATTCTAACTGTATCAATGTTCTATTAACGTTGAGACCAACGTTATAGAATGCTGAGATCAACGTTAATAGAGCATTGATACAGTTAGAACACGATGTTCACGGATACGATCATGACGACGTTGATCTCAACGTTATAGTAAAGTTGATCTCTACGTTATAATAACGTTAAGCTCAACGTTCTATAACGTTGATCTCAAACGTTCTATCAACGTTGACAAATATTTGGAATGTGTCTGAAACACGTTTCTAACACACCTTGTATTAACGTTTAGTAGCGGTTAAATACTATTTGTTTTGCGATCAAATTTAACGTTTAATAAACGTGTTATAGAGACGTAGTATATTAAGCTATAAATAACGTTTAAATAAAGTTATAATAAACGTTATTAAAATGTTGTAACATGCGTTGAAATATACGTTGAACTGCGGGACAGTCTTCCGTTGATTCAACGTCGTAATACAAAGGTTACTCAACGGTTGGTTACCGTCAATTTTAACGTTATTTTAACGCTTGTGTTCTTGCTGGGACTCTACTATAATACTACGTAAGCTTATCTTTTATTTTGAGGTTTTACTGTTGACTCAATAATAACCAAAAATTTTTTTAACATTTCTAAAAAATTAGTAAATCCACTACAGCAATATCACCACATCACCATTGATCATTAACTTACGTGATTATTACGTGATAATATGTATGCATATTTCACATATTTGATAGATAAAATTAATAGTTTTAAGAATTAAAATGAAGGGTATTTATTTATCTAAACATAATTAATATTGTGTGTTTGCTTATTATAATCTTATAGTATAATATCAGGGTTTCAAATAACTGGCGTCGGTGGAGCAAAACCGAGGGGATAGAATCCTGAAAAGAGAACATTAATTAGTTTCGTCGGCACCATTAAATTGTCTAATCCTATAAAATGACGAACCGTATTCAGCCCTAATTACAATAATTCCGTACAGATTTGTGGATCCCTTCATCATTCACTATTGAAAGCCGGGGGACAAAAGAAACAGTTTCCCGCCTCTTAATAAAACTGTCTCCCCCACACGCCGCCTGTGGGGGCTCGTTTCTTAGTTTGTTCGCAAAACACCCCCTGCTTACACTAAACAATGGCCTTCTTAGCCCTAATTGACTGGCTTGACGGGTTCAAATAAAACACATTTATTACAGAAAGGGTGAATTAATGAACAGAGAGGTATAATAACGGCAATAATGAAAGCGGAACGGGAAATTTTTAGGTAGTAATGAAATTTTCATATATTAACATTCTTTTAGTAAAGCCATTTTGTTGGGCATTAGTGGATTTAATAAAACGAGTTTAGCAAGTGGTTTTGTTACATCGTAAGAGTGGCGCAAAATACTAAAATTAATTGGGAGCTTGCTGTTTAGTACTGAATATATATTTCGTTTGAAATTAAAGACTTGCTCTACTTGAGGAATTTCTAAGAATTGTTTTATCCTCTGAACTTGTTGGGATGAATATGAAAATAAGTATTTCAGTGTTGGCAGGAATTATCACTAGTGCGAATGAGACAGAAAGGACATATTTCACATATTTTTCTGTTCTGGTAGATAAAAGGCTTCTTGGGAAGTGAACATGTTTATAACAGTTATTAAATTAAAGCTTATACTTATACTGATCTCGCTCTTATTCTTGATAGCGATAAGTCCTTTATGCCATTTTGTTAAATCCATATGGGATTCACATGGACTCAAATCAGCTAGCCTAATGTTTTCTATAGAGTTTTTAACAGAAAAAAAGGCGTTTAGTTGACGTAAACGGGTAGAAATATATTTCCAAATACATATACCTAAATGGTCCATATTCTTGTTTAATTGTGTGGAAAATCATTTCAGCAAGGTCCGAGTAGTAAATGGCTAGAGTTAGCAAGTGAAATTTATCGTCTGTATAAAATAATAAATAAGCATGGCTGTCTTTTCCAAAACAAATTGTAGCCACTGCTTTCAGAGATATTCCAGTTTCAGTTTATATACAGGTCATTAAACTATCAGAACGATTCAATCAAAAGCTAAATTGCCGTTGTACCCGATAAAAAATATATAGGTATTCTTAAATCATTGCGTAACAACAGTTAAACGGAGGATAAATCTAATAAACTCGAAACAAGAATCCAAGCGGTGCACGTCATAAAGTATCCACAATGTTATTTTCGAGTAATTATATATTAAAAAAAAATGTTGATTAAGTAATACATAATAGGCTTGTAAAAGTCGAGCAAACTATCATTTATAACCAGTAAGAGGCAGCATAAAAATCAGAAGTCACTGTACCCGTTTGGAGTAATTTTCGTAAATTAATTTGTTTCGAAAATGTGTCATTGTCATTACCTACTTGGTGAAATAAAATATAATATTTTTACGCTTCGTCTCATCAAACAGAACTACAATTTTGTTTCTGCAAGACTATTGATTAATTTCATTATTGATTTATATTAAAGTGGATACTCGAAGCGGATGGTTCTTTATGAAACATCGTGAAAATAATTGTTTTGAAAAAAACATTGATCTCATTTAGATGTTCCAAGAAATATATAGAAAACACTCTATATACTAGTATTTCGGCTTGTTAGGCCTTTTTCAATAGAGTAATTGTCTATAGACATTTAATAGACAGTAGTAGACATTTACTCTATTGAAAAAGGCCTAACAAGCCGAAATACTAGTATACAGGGTGGCCCATTTGGACTTAGGACACCTCTGTAAAATGGATATTTTAAGTCCGATTTTGATGATTTTTTTTTTAGGTTGTTACTCATGGAAAATTGCATTTTGTGGCAAATAGACAGATTTCTGTTACACAAATCAAGGCCTACTTTGCAATTTTTTGGGGGCGAAATTTCGAGAAATCGTATTAGCGATTTTTTTAGACGAAAACTAAGTACGCCACTGTATTCTGCGCCCCCTCAAATAGCTTTGTACCAAATTTCATCCTAAAGTACAGAATATTAATAACAATTCTCACTAAATTAATTTATGCCCCAAAATACGTTGTGAAGATCAAGTAACCCATGAAATAAAGAAATCTGTCTATTTGCCACAAAATGCAATTTTCCATGAGTAACAACCTAAAAAAAAATCATCAAAATCGGACTTAAAATATCCATTTTACAGAGGTGTCCTAAGTCCAAATGGGCCACCCTGTATAGAGTGTTTTCTATATATTTCTTAGAACATCCAAATGAGATCAATGTTTTTTTCAAAACAATTATTGATTTATATATTGATTGCACTGTTGGTTATTATAAATAAAATAAAAAAAATGATTATCCTTCATAGGTACATATGTCCATAGGTAACAATAAATAGAAAAAAAATTTTAAAACAAAAACTATTCTGGACATTTCTAAACCGGCAAAAATAATTCGGCCACTTTTTAGTATTTCTATGATATTTTCTACACAAAAATATGTTTTACTTTTTCTAACTAAAATATACGAAAGTATGGTATAAACTCAAAATGTAATATTATTTTAATTGCCACTTAAAACTGGCAACTGTATGTGGTAATTATCATTATACATAATTGCTAATAATATATATATATATATATATATATATATATATATATATATATATATATATATATATATAATATACAGGGTTATTCACGCAAAGCGGGTATTAGACGTTTTTAGGGTTCAGTTAACGATAAAAATCCGATTTTTTTATGGGGAAGGTTTTCGATTATTTCCGATTCAATGAAAATATTTTCAGGTTTGCATCACTTCCGGTTTTACCGGAAGTAGACCACAACTTCGTTATTTCAAATGGAACACCCTGTATATTATTGCAATCTTGAACTCTACGTGATATTCTAAACACATTTCATGTAGGATGTCCTATACCTATCTTCAACTGTTTTTGAAATATTGACAGGTGAATATTGACATTTTTCAACTTTGACACCCTGTAAAATCTAAACGGTTTGAGATCGAACAAAACGGTTTGCACATTCGCATCTTAACTTTTGAAAAGCTATCGTTTGATACTAATATCAGATTTATCCAGAAAAAAAAATTTTCGATTAAATTTAATCTCTTGTTTAAATCTGAAATTAGTATCAAACGATAGCTTTTGAAAAGTTAAGATAGGAATGTGCAAACCGTTTTGCTTGATCTCTAACCGTTTAGATTTTACAGGGTGTCAAAGTTGAAAAATGTCAATATTCACCTGTCAATATTTCAAAAACAGTTGAAGATAGGTATAGGAAATCCTACATGAAATGTGTTTAGAATATCACGTAGAGTTCAAAATTGCAATAATATACAGGGTGTTTCATTTGTAATAACGAAGTTGTGGTCTACTTCCGGTATAACCGGAAGTGATGCAAAATATTTTCATTGAATCGGAAATAATCGAAAACCTCCCCCATAAAAAAATCATATTTTTATCGTTAACCGAACCCCAAGAACGTCTAATACCCGCTTTGCGTGAATAACCCTGTATAATACGTATACATAATAAGTGATAATTACTTATTGTTACCATTGTCAACTGGCAATTACGAGTATGTATAAATTTCACTTCAAACAGGCAATGATATATAGGTATAGTAGCTTGCCGAGGTACCTGCTTAAAAAGCAATTATGTAGCGGTAACACAATGTAATATTATTTTAATTGCTACTTAAAACTGGCAACTGTATGCGATAATTATCACTATACATAATTGCTCATTTAAAGTGATAATTATTTATAGTTCCCACTGTAAACTGGCAATTACGAGTACCTATGTATAAATTTCACTTCAATCTGGTAATTAAATATTAGTAGCTTGCCGAGGTACCTGATTAAAAAAGCAATTCTGTAGCGGTAACTCATGATGTAATATTATTTTAATTTCTACTTAAAACTGGCAACCGTGATAGGTATAGTAGCTTGCCGAGGTACCTGCTTAAAAAGCAATTATGTAGCGGTAACACAATGTAATATTATTTTAATTGCTACTTAAAACTGGCAACCGTATGTGATAATTATCACTATATATAATTGCTCATTTAAAGTGATTATTATTAATAGTTACCACTGTAAACTGGCAATTACGAGTAGGTATAAATGTCACTTCAAACTGGCAATTATATATCGAGAGCATCATAACATAGGGGCGTATCGACAAAATAGATATTATTCAGGAAAGGAATAAACGTTTTAAAAATTCTGTATTTTAGCAACATATTTGAAATTTTATGTGGCAATACAATTAAGTTCTGTTGTTTTAAGCCTATATGAATATTCTCACATAGAGATCTAACACACGCCATAAAAACCCATTTTACCAAAAACTGAAGATACGCCCCTATGTTATGAAGCCCTCGATATTAGTAGCTTGCCGAGGTAACTGCTTAAAAAAACAGTTATAAATGTAACACAATGTAATATTATTTTAATTGCTACTTAAAACTGGCAACTATATGTGACAATTATCACTATACATAATTGCTCATTTAAACTGATAATTATTTATAGTTCCGACTGAAAGCTGGCAATTATATAGTAGTAGCTAGCCGAGGTACCTGCTTGTAAGAGCAATTATTATTATAAATGTGTTCGTAAAAATTAAATTTAACACTACTTTTTTTGTTTTTTAGATATTGATCCATTTGATAGATTGTTAGAAATGTTTGGTTGGTTCTTGAAAGTTTTGTTTTTTATAATTGGTATGCCGTTTTATTAATTTAAAGTTTAAACAATTTAATGTTGAATCGATTTATTTAATAATCCATTGTTCGTCATTGTCAAAAACGATGAGTCATTATCATTATTATGATGCAGTTCCCATGCCGCTCATGTAGCTAAATTAATTTGATATCCTATTGAATGAATATGAAATATTTTACTTTATTACCTAATTTTTGTGTTTAATGTTGAGTGAGGAAAAACACTCACCGGTTTTACACAATTCAATTTGAACTCCAGAAAAATTGAAGGAATCTTCAGGAACAGCCTCAGATATAATTAACCTGCTACCTGGTTGTTTCTACTCAAAGGTATATCTTCTTCGACACTAATAGATTTAACCCGTGTATTTGCGGGCCATTCATTTGATCCCGCTATTGAGCGCCGTCCTGCCTGGCTCTGACGCGTGGTGGGAGAATCTTGTTAGGTTTCCGGGTGGAAATATCTGTTTCTTTTGTCTTGTACTAAACATCGACCGGGAGAGCCGAAGAAGAGCTCCTAATTGCATTAGATCCGTATTACAATTATTCTGTGGAGATAATAAAATAAAATAAAACGTTCCATTATTCAGGTAGAAGTTAAATGATTTTTTAGTTTTTTTATTTAAAGACCTATATTTATAATCGGGTGGCTATAAGTAAGTAAGTGTCCTATTAGATTATTTGGATGGGATTGACCACTAGATTTAAATTTTGAAATTTGGTACTCTGGAATTTTTGGGTATATGCTCTACTCAAATAAAATAATGGCGACCCTGTAGTAGCTCTTCCGGTTATACCGGAAGTTTGAAGTCAACTTTGTTATTTTTAATTGAACTCCCTGTATATTATTACAGTTTTGGATTCTTCATTAAATTTTAGGATCACTTTCATCAAGTTTCCCTATTCCCAGAGTTGACCATTTCGAGATATTTAATTTTATAAAAAAAAAAAAACAAAAATCAGTACCTAGTTTAAACATTGTCAGCCTTATTAATAATAAAACTTAGAATGTTCTAATACCTGACTAGAACGTGATTAGTGAAAACTGTATTAATAATACCATTTAAATGCGTGTTAACGCTAGAATGATGTTAAATCACTAGTTATCAGTTTGGGTATGTTTTACAATAAGTTAAAGTTAACCTAAAAGTTTGAGAGAAATGTCAGCAGTTTTTCTTTTCCCTCCCAATTAACAGATCAAGAACGTTTTTCTAAAATATTAAATAATTCAATGCGAAATTTTCCGTATTTATATGTCAGTAACCTCAATAATTATATAAAATTTTATTATGGCATGGTTACTTATCTAATTCATTAGGAGGTTTTTGAACCCCTTAAATTTTAACACGTCGCGTCGTTATCGTTATTCTGAGCATGTGCAGTTCCAAAAAGAGTATCATTTTTGGTACTACGCGTGCTCAGTATAACGTTTGCGATAACGATAAGGTAAAAATTTAAGGTGTTCAAAATCTCCCTATTATAAAAAGCAAAGTTAATGCTTATCAAGGGCGGATTTACCATGAATTCAAATTTTACATTAGCAAAAAGCAAAATCGTAATTATAGTTAAAAAAAATATAAACGTACTTCACTAGGATATTTTATTAAACACTTGTATTTGCTATTTCATGTTTGTCCAAAGAAAAACGTACCTATCTAAATGCACAGATAATTTTTAATTTCACAACATTTTTTAAAAATGAGGTTCTTTAAGATACTTCCCCATGTTGAAAAGCTAAATCCGCCCTTGATTAATTATTAGCACAAAACAATTTTGACACAAGACACTTGTCAGTCTTGTCACTTTGGGTAAATATTTGTAAATGCAGGTTAGATTTATTGCAGTGAAATTAGCTCTATCTATAAAATGAGATGTTGTCACATTAACTTCTTATTTAGCATGCTGTTAGTTATTTGTCTATAAATATTTAATTATTAATATGAACTACTTAGATTGATTTAAGAATGCGGTTAGTTGTCATTAATAAACATGATGTTATTGTGATTATTATTAATATGGGTGCAAGTTTTTTATAGTAAGAAAGATAGAGCGATAATATTCACATGGGAGAGAATCTTATTTTATAGAGTTTATAGAGAGTATAATCCAATATTCTAACTATATGTTCACGGTTGCTGAATCTCTTACAGGATGGTGAAAATTTAATACCAAGTTAGACCAACTGCAACCATGAAACACTTGGTTTTTTTAAATGGGACACCCTATATTTTTCCAAATTTAAATGCTGGTCTGTGTTCTATTTGGATAAATAGATGGTTCACCACTCTTTATGAGATGCATCAATAAAATTAATAAATTATAAATTTAATTTGTATGCTTCTGGTTTTTGGTTTTTTGTTATTTTACAGGTGGTGTAATCCCAAAAGCAAATATGAAGTATCAATAACCTTGATGGTATGGTTAGAAAGCTTATGGATTAAACTACCTCCCCTGTGAATCGTTCTAACTATAAAAAACACAGGGTTTTAAACTAGATACCTAGTGATTTTTGATTTTTTTAGTAAAATTAAATATCTCGAAAACGGTTAACTTTAGGAATAGGGAAACTTGATGAAAGTGACCCTAAAATTTAATATAGAATTCAAAAATGAAATACCCTACATACAGGATGTTCTATTTAAAATAACAAATTTGACTTCAAGTTCCGGTATAACCTGAAGAGCTACAGGGTTGCCATTATTTTATTTGAGTAGAGCATATACCCAGAAACCCCAGAGTACCAAATTTCAAAATTTAAATCCAAGTGGTCTCTAAAATAATCTAATAGGCCACTATTTCTTACAATTCTCCATAAGTGGTTGTGATTAAAATTACGAGTTATTTGAGTCAGCTCATACTAATGCTAATGCAGACTATTTTTATATAGACATTGTAAGCGGCTGGCATTTTGTTAAATACGTTATCATTCTCTAATGTTGCATGAACTTTATAATATTCTAGCGTTGATTTAAGACTCGTAAGACTAAGTAGAGTCAAGTGCGTAGTCACGCAAGTCCAAGTGCCTTTATTTGTGTAGCCACTAGTCTAGATTGTTATAAATCTTATGTAGTAATATAGTTTTATGGGGTTACTCTCTATTATGTTGTATTTACAATGAAGCTAATCGTTGATCAATCAATATACTTAAAAGCCTAGTAAATTTACCTTGATATACAGCGTTATTCACTCAAAGCTGGTATTAGACGTTTTTAGGGTTCTGTTAACAATAAAAATCCGATTTTTTTATGGGTGAGGTTTTCCATTGTTTCCGAGTCAATAAAAATATTTTCAGGTTTACATTACTTTCGGTTATACCGGAACTAGACAACTTCGTTATTTCAAATGGAACACCCTGTATATTATTGCAATTTTGAACTTTACGTGATATTCTAAACACATTTCATGTAGGTATACAGGTAACAAATATTGACAGGTGAATATTGACATTTTGCAACTTTGACACCTTGTAAAATCTAAACGGTTAGAGATCAAGCAAAACGGTTTCCACATTCCTATCTTAACTTTTCAAAAGCTATCGTTTGATACTAATTTCAGATTTAACCAAGAGATTAAATTTAATCGCAATTTTTTTATTTCTGGATAAATCTGAAATTAGTATCATACGATAGCTTTTGAAAGGTTAAGATAGGAATGTGCAAACTGTTTTGCTTGATCTCTAACCGTTTAGATTTTACAGGGTGTCAAAGTTGCAAAATGTCAATATTCACCTGTCGATATTTCAAAAACAGTTGAAGATAGGTATAGGACATCCTACATGAAATGTGTTTAGAAATAACGAAGTTATGGTCTACTTCCGGTATAACCGGAAGTGATGCAAACCTGAAAATATTTTCATTGAATCGGAAATAATGGAAAACCTCCCCCGAAAAAAAATCAGATTTTTATCGTTAACCGAACCCCAAGAACGTTTAATACCCGTTTTGCGTGAATAACCCTGTATAGTACTTACAGTCATTGAATACTTTCTGATTTTCTTATTTTTGTTTAATGCCGACATAAGAATTTTTAATGAATCACAGCTGGGCCGCAAATTGGTGATATATAATAGCTTAGTAATTAGTTTATTTCCATTAATATCAGCATCGACACTTCTTGTCATATATATCTCAAATTCGCTATAGTTAATTATGGACAATGATCCCTAATTTAATCCAACCCTGATTCTCGCCCAGCATAATGCCGCTAAAAAAGGCCAAGGCGCCCGAGAGCCAATCTTGTAAATGACACTCGTTGAATTCGCTAGCCGCTCACTCGACAACTTCTTCATTGCCTTTTTATTACCCACCCAGCTTTATATTTCTGCGGCCACACCAACTACTTCCGAGTTTTATGGTCGGGCTGAACAGAAGAACGGTGGAATTAATTATTAAATTTTTATTTTATTAGTATTATACGACACGCTCTTCTTTCGAGCTGTCTAGAGATATTTCGGAGATCAGAAGAAGGATTGCTGGCGAGCAAAGTGGCACTAAAGCTAGACATTATTAAAAACGGTGTTATTGGCATTTCATTTTGATACAGTCTCTTTGTTACTTTACTTTACTTTACTTTACTTTATTTAACGACCACATTACATACAATTAAAGGTACATTTGAAGTCACTGATACATTAACCATTAGAATTTGACCAATTAAAATAATCATTCACACTATAAAAACATTTGTCTATCAGAAACGTTTTACACAACTTATAAAACTTATTAAAACTCAAACTAGTATTTGTTAATTATGAATACTATGGTTTCCGCCCTTCGCAGCATCCAAGTTGTTTTGATTTAACTATCTACGACAGGGGTCGGCAACCTGCGGCCCTTTGCAACTTTTTGTGCGGCCCGCCAAAGCACCAATATAATTTTTTTTCAACAAACTTAGAGCGTGAGTGTGCCGAAATGTGGCCGGTGACAAAAATGCGCGCTAACAGAAGAATAGTGGGAATAGAACCTATTTTCTTTTTTTCCCTTTTAAGAATTGTAAAATTTTTGTTCACTGACATTATTGTTATTATAGCATGTCAATGAAAAATAAATTTTTTCTATATTTATTTTTAATCATATTTATACTCGTATATGATATAAAAGCACTATTTAAGTTACATTTGAATGGGTGGCCCGCCGTCCGAAAAAGGTTGCCGACTCCTGATCTACGATGTCGAGAGTAATTAATTTTAGGCTAAAAATCTTTTCACTAAATATAATGGAAGTTGACGAGGGCCAATCATGTTACCCTTTAATGAATCTATTAAATTTGTAAGATTTCCAATTCACTGGCAGTGAACCATCATTATTTTCAAATTACTGACATGAAATGTCAGTTCGAAAAAAGACAACCATAAATTGCCAGTAAAAACTTGGAGGAATGTGCTGGTACTGTAATCGCACCATTAAATTTGTTTTGTGAAAACTGTATATGTATATGTATTATTTTTATCCACGATTAAAAAAACATTTTTTTAAGATTTACGCAATTCTTAAACACAGTGGCGTAGAGGGGTTTGGATCCCCATGTTGTTGTTGTTGTTGTTGTTGTTGAAAAGCGGCGCGGTTTCCCGCAGCACTCAGGCCTTTCGACCCATTGTGCCTGCCGCTACAAGAGAGTTATATAAAGAGACCCGTGCTATGCACATAGGCCAACACCAGTTCTAGTGGAAGCTCTCTAATATCCTGGGGCAGGAGAAACGTTGCCCCCAGATGTTTGTGTCTTTTGCCTCAATCCTTATGCAATTACGACTTAGCGTAAGTGTTGATCAAGTTGCGTTCGACCAGGGCCCCTCAACCCTCAATTAAGAGCTTGGCTTGACCCAGCCCAATTCCGTTCGACCATTCTTCCTCAGATCTCTGTCTGATTTAGTTTTCAATGAATTTCTCTAAACAACTGGGCGGAAGCTCGACCAATGGTTCCTGACCCCGTAAATTGAATACTTGAGCTTCTTCCAGCCAGTGCATCGGCTTCCTCATTCCCAGTTATGTTGAGATGACCCGGTACCCAAGTCAATTTTACTTGATTGTTTTGGCCCGCAATTGGGCCAGACCATTAATGCATTCTAGGACCGCCCTGGAGATGATCCTGGAGGACATCAAGGTAGATAAAGCCGCCCGACTGTCTATCCGGATATGCACTGAACGCACTTGAACCCCCATTGCTGAGAAAAAGTAGTAGTTATTTAGTTTTATGAACCTACACATGTACCAGTTCAACCAGAACGAAATGTTTTAGTGTACTTCGCTTCTTTAAACATTTTTTGCGTTTGAAGAAATAATAACCTGAAAGTGATCACTTTAACACCCGGCATAGGTAAATCACGATTTGAATGTGATCTACTGTATCTGCGCTGTATTATTCTAGAATGTTTTCCAGATCATTATTCATTGCTTTTTCACTAATTGATAATGCAGAGTTTGGCGTATGGTTTTAATTGATTAAACGTCGTGCGCGTATCATGTTTCTGTTTATTATATAAATGTTTCATGATGCCGTATTGACAGTACGTAAAAGAGACTGTCGCAAAATCCATTAACTTGTCAACCGGTTGTCAATTGTCGGATACATTCTACTTTAGATAAAATGAATGTACTTGCAGCACATACGAGTATGTAATTTCTTTCCATTAGGTGTGTCATGTCAATCGGTGTAAATAATTTCTATCATTTGTTAGCGCAGATTGCTAGTTTTGACAGGATATTCTTGTTCATTAAGAATTAAATATGTGTTGGTTATGGTGCATCCTTTAAACCTAATAATGTAGCTGAGTTCCATGGATAATTTATGTACCCTAGATGTAGGCAGAGTATATCATTAACGTTTGTTTATTTTATATTTCTGTCATTAGCATCAATTAACTTGGTAAGTAGTCTCAACTATTCTTACTTTAAATACCGAACACGTTACGTAGTAACCGAAATAAGGAAAAGGGATTTTATTTTTGAGTGGAATGAGATATTAGATTTTTATAAATTATTTGAGGAAGTAATTGGGTTAGCAAAAAAACATTTAACTAAGTTAACATTAATTATCGATGTACAAATTGTATACAGTGCGCGTCTAAAGTCCGCCCTCCCGCTGCTAACTTTTGAACTCATTGGGTTAGTGACTCTGGACAAAGTACAGGGTGAATCGTGTAAAATGTATTATTTTTTGACGAAAAATTTATTTACCCAAAATGAAAGATGGCGCCACAGGCGCTGTCAAATATATTTTTTTAAATTATAAGGTGGGACATGTTGCATATCATTTAAAAGGTCCCTCAATTCTCTGCATAACAGTCTTTAAAAAATTGAAATCGGTCCATCCTTTCTCAAGTTATCAGCGTTTTTGTGAGTAAGGTTATAAATGAATAAAAAGCAGTCAACTTCAACGGTTTATTAAAGAAAACAAATATTTTAAAACGAATAACTAAAGAACTTGTTCAAAATGAGCACCTTGGACCTCCTGACAATAGAAGAACCTATCAGACATTTCTTGGCGCACGTTATGAAATGTTTGCCTGGAGATAGATGCGCACTCGTTGCTGATTCTCTGCCGCAAATCCAAAAGATTTTCTGGTTGGGTAATGAATACCTTAGATTTAAGGTAACCCCATAGAAAAAATCCAATGGACTCAAATCCGGTGAACGAGCAGGCCACTCAAGAGGTCCTCGGCGACCAATCCATCTGTCAGGATAAAAGTTATTAAGGAAATTCCTTACTTCCCTAAAATAATGTGGTGGCGCGCCGTCCTGTTGGTACGTTATGTTAAGCCCTTGAAACTCATGGACATTATTGTGGACTATTTCGCCTATGGTAGGCTGAATATTGTTTTCTAGTAGATCAAGGTATACCTGTCTCGTCAAATTTTCTTCAATAAAAAAGGGTCCTTTGATGTGATCTCCTAGGATACCTGCCCAAACATTCAACTTTTGAGGATACTGTGTGTGACCTTCTCTATACCAATGTGGATTCTGATCACTCCAGTATCTAACATTCTGCCTGTTCACATTTCCATTAAGGAAAAAGGAACAACCATCTGTGAAGCAAATGCTCCTCAGATAAGTCAGCATTAATGATAATTTTTTCCGTCATTATCTCACAAAACTCCATTCTTCTCTCTGGATCGTCTTCTGTAAGTTCATGGATTATCTTCATCTTATAGCGATGAAATTTATTTTTTTTAAGCACTCTCTGCACGGACCGCTGACAAATCGTACAAATCTCGTACAGCTCACTCACATGTGATGTAGATTGTATGGGATTTACCACCATTTCCGCCATAATGTCTTATCATTTTATCCTCAGGAAGGGACGGCCTACCACTCCTTTTTTCATTATGAACGGAACCAGTTCTTAAAAATTTAGTAATTAGTTGTCGCATATATTTTCTGCATATGGGACGTTCTGGATGTCTTTCATTAAACATTCGTCCTGCAGCATGATATGACCTCTGACACTCGAAAAAGAAAGATATGTACTGCTTCAATTTTATCTTCAAGCGTACGGACCATTTTCAATAAATAAATCAATGATAAAATTAGTTAAGACAATACATATTTCACATGCACACACGTTTGACAATGTCAAAATGTTTTTTCCAATAATATCAAATAATTATGAATAAATCATTAAATCACAAAAACGCTGATAACATGAGAAAGGATGGACCGATTTCAATTTTTTAAAGACTGTTATGCAGAGAATTGAGGGACCTTTTAAATGATATGCAACATGTCCCACCTTATCATTTAAAAAAATATATTTGACAGCGTCTGTGGCGCCATCTTTCATTTTGGGAAAATAAATTTTTCGTTAAAAAATAATACATTTTACACGATTCACCCTGTACTTTGTCCGGAGTCAGTAACCCAATGAGTTCAAAAGTTAGCAGGGGGGGGGGGGGGCGGACTTTAGACGCGCACTGTATAAATGACAATTTCTGAGGAAGCCATCCTCCTTATTACTTTAGAATGTATGCCGCTGGTTTGCCAACCATCTTGCGATTATAAATGACCCATAATGCCTATTGTTGAAAGCAGCACTACACAACTACAATATACAATTATTATTACATACACCACACCATTAGTTTGTTATATTATAATTCACTCAGTGTACGAATATAAAAATTTCGTCTTATCTTTTATGTATCCAATTACTTATAGGTATTTTAATGAAGGTATAACTATTTATTCAAACCTCATCAAGTGATTCCTTGAATAACCAAAATAACTCTTGAGAAAACTTCAACATCTAACCCTAAGTGGCTAAAATGGTTAACAATATTAAATTCTAATTAGTTCTCATTTATAGGAAAGGAAAAACAGAGAAAGTGTCAACTTAGAAGCTAAATTTGGCTTTGTGGCTAGATGATGAGGGATACCTCTATGCGCGTTCATTTTTTGCTAAATGTCGTCTGAGGAATCGGAAAACTCGTCCTCAAATGTTTGATGGAGCTTTGAGAACGCTCGATTTGCTCGAACAAATTTAGATCGATAGTTCAGACTAGAGTCTCTCAAGTAAGGAATTCCCAATCTTGAGAAAATGTGATATGTCATCTTGTACCTCTTCTATGAATTCTCAAGTTCATCGCTATATAATATAATAAATATTATTTTCCCCAAAGAGACAATAAGTAATTGCCGCACACATTTTCTCTTGAAAATAAATAGAGTTACAATTTGGGATGCCGACGAGTACCCGATAACAACTCGCTATCCGGTTCCTATTTTAGTACCCAATAACCCGTTAAATACCCGATAACTCGTTAAATACCCGATAACCCTCTACTTGTTTTTTGCAGTTTTACGTTGGCGGCCTTGTTAAAAGGTTTGGCGACATGAAATATGATCTGAATGGGGGAGGGAGCAGGGAACATGAGCATTGAGCTTGAGCTCTTGAGCAGTTTGGATGGGTTGGTATCGCGTAATAGGTAAATAACGGTTATACCGGGTTATTAACGGGTAGCGGGTAAATTCTTTCCATGACAAAATCGAACTCGCTTGCAGAACATATAATAAACAATTATAAAAAAATCATGTCTAGCAAATATTTTACTTGTATATTTTTTTCTTTACCTGGATATCAAATCAATTTCAGGTGCTACAGGTGAATAGCGCATGTGTCCATCATATTTTATGGGAGGGTAAGTTGGTAGGTATTAGATTATATTAGAGGGTATTATCGATATTAGAATCAGCTGTTCATCATTATATAGTCTCTTGAATTGCTGTTTCAAATTTAATTAGGACAACTGAATAGGCGGTTATCGTCATGTATACAGGGTGTTTCATAATATATGCGCAGGACTTAAAAGTACGTAGAGTTTTGAGGCGTTCAAATGGGCGTCTCAAAATCGTACTTTTTCCAGTAGCGTAGAAGTTGGGGATAAAAACACTCACTACCCCTTCAAAACCTTCACCAATTATGACTTAAAAAAAAAAAATGTTCCGCACAAAAGATAGTTTATTATGAGTGGAAAATGCTTACAAAATCTGTTTTCTGTACCATAAACGGTTCTGGAGATATTCGCAAAAAAAGACATTTTTTTTTCAATTTCAACACCCTGTATCTCTAAAATGGTGCATTTTAGAGAGTAAGTTAATAGAAACTTTTTTTCATATTTTTGGACGAGCTATAGCATCCTGAAGTCCTGCGCATATATTATGAAACACCCTGTATATTCATGAAATAAATATTGTTTTCTTTATTTTTGAGGTTACTCTAAAGTCTAAAGGTTCTTGCTTCTAAAATATAATTTGCTCTATGTTTATCAACTTGGCAGATTCGTATAACATTTACATTAATATAAATAAGTACAATAAATATTTCTAAGTGGTCCAAACCATATCATCATCAATTCGGTTGAATATAATCGCTATAAACCCTGACAAAGTAAACGAAGGTGCGGGCATAAAACACCTAAAAAAAAGGTTATATAAAATTAAAATTTACATTTACAATATATTGCCTTACCTTTAAGGGAGATAAAGCTTTAAGCGCGGCAACTTGTTACAAAATAAATAAAAACGGGTTTTCCCAAGATTTTTTCGCGCGGTGCTTCGTATTTTCCATCTCATAAAAAAGCAGCAGCCCTGATAAAAAATTAATTCATACAAAATGAAATTCGTTCTCTCCAGTTGGCCAAAGTGTCCCTAGCGGATAGAAGGAAAAATAAGTCATTAATTTTCTGTTTAGACCTTTTATTTCCGTTTGTTCGGAGAATGGAAAAAGCGCTCTCACTAAATTGTTTCTATTTTTATTGGAGATGCTGTAAAAACGATTGGAAAGAGGAAAGAACGGATAAAACGGCAGGATCCAGTAAAAACTAGATTGACTTTTTATATCTTTTTCCTCTTCTTTTCTTTTGTAGAATAACCTTTCTACCTTTTTTTATTTTACTTTAATGAACTTTATTTGTTTCAGTGTGATAGCGAGGGTGAAGACGATAAGGTGAGTAAACTTATTTTTTTTATGTATATTTGTACAATTCCTTTCTACACACCTGTTTCTGTTTCATTTTTTACAGGATTATTGAAAATTCTTAATGTATAAAGGAGCCTACAGACACACAGACATTCCTTGAGATATGTACGCGCGTACAAGTCTGCGCGAACATTTTCGTTAGTGTGTAGACAATATCTGCCTAAAATATCTGTCAAAGATATATTCAGTCGCTACCTGAATTTTTGCACGGGCGTACGAGTCGAACGTACACATCTCTCCGTATGTAGGCAAAACACATTTACGTATTGGGGATAATATCAGTGCGGTCCGTGTTAACCATAACCTCCAGCTATTAATTGTGTTTTCTGTTAACTGTGGTTCTAATCGAAGTTTTTCCAGTGGATTTATATGTGAAAATCGATCACGCTGCAACAACCATTTCTTCTTTACCCATTTACTTCGTGGCTTTCGTTTATTCAATAATCTTTGTTTCTTCTTTATTATGCACAGACACGCCACTGCTAATGAATTTAATTCAGTATTACACACTGTCCCCATTTTGATTAGCAAACTGGATATAAAATTATCTTCCGTGTGTAGGCAATTCCATTAAAACCTATATGTACGCGCGTACAGTGTGATTCACTTTCGAGTGTGTAACATGGGTATCTCGCTTATTATAAAAGATAGACTGTAGGTTTAAATTCGGCAAAGTTGCGGAATTTTGTGCTCAATAAGTTGGCTCAAACAAAACCCCCATATCTGCTTTCGTTTTTGAGTAAGACGCAAAAAAAAATTTTTCCGGTGTTCGTTTTCTGGCCATAACTTCAATATTTTTAAAAATATTGGCTTATCGTTTTCATATTTTTAGGACACTTTCTTGAGACAAATACGATGCCGTAAACCGTTTTTTAAAAAAGTGTCACTTCTATTGTAAATTATCGTCAACTTTATTTTTTCTTATGGGCGCCATATTAATTTTTCTCATATTTGAATAAACCGATTTTTTTTTAATACAACAATATAATATATGTTAATATTTGCCTAAAAAATAAGGGCATTACGAAGGAAAATAGGTATTTTTTTTTTAAATGTCTAGTTAGCCATGGCCATGATAGTCAGTTCTTGACAAACCACAAAATGTCATATAAACTGCATCTGTGAAGTACTTTTTACATTGACTAACGATCTATTCCACCGAAGAGAAACAAGATATTATAGATATTTATTACAGATGTAACAAAAATTTTAACAGAACAATTGAAGAATATTTAAACACATATCCTGAAAGACGACAACCATGCAAGACATATATTACTAAACTGCACTGTAATTTAAGAAATTATGGCAGTTTTTCTAAACCAAGAAATATGTATGGATCTGCCATAATTTCTTAAATTACACTGCAGTTTAGTAATATATGTCTTGCATGGTTGTCGTCTTTCAGAATATGTGTTTAAATATTCTTCAATTGTTCTGTTAAAATTTTTGTTACATCTGTAATAAATATCTATAATATCTTGTTTCTCTTCAGTTGAATACATCGTTAGTCAATGTAAAAAGTACTCCACAGCTGCAGTTTATAAAAATTATAATTGACATTTGTGGTTTGTCAAGAACTGACTGTCATGGCCATGGCTAACTAGACATTTTCAAAAAAATACCTATTTTCCTTCATAATGCCCTTATTTTTTTAGGCAAATATTAACATATATTATATTGTTGTATTCAGAAAAAATCGGTTTATTCATATATGAGAAAAATTAATATGGCGCCCATAAGAAAAAATAAAGTTGATGATGATTTACAATATAAGTGACATTTTTTTAAAAAACGGTGTACGGCATCGTATTTGTCTCAAGAAAGTGTCCTAATAATGTGAAAACGATAAGCCAATATTTTCAAAAATATAGAAGTTATGGCCAGAAAACGAAAACCGGAAAAAAAAAATTTTTGCCTCTTACTCAAAAACAAAAGCAGATATGGGAGTTTTGTTTGCGCCAAATTAATGAGCACAAAATTCTGCAACTTTGCCGAATTTAAACTTACAGTCTATCTTTTATAATAAGCGAGATACCCATGTTACACACTCGAAAGTGAATCACACTGTACATATCTCGAGGGATGTTTGTGTGTCTGTATGCCTCATTAGAATCACATATAATACGATTTTTATTCAATTTTGTAGTAAATTTACAATCAAAATATGTAAGTAAGTTTCTGTAATATAGAAGGTACCTAATTGTTATTCGGAAAATCTGAGAGATTCAAAAGACAAATTCATGCATAAATTCAAAATTTTATTTTGTTCACTGATGTAGTTTGATACAAGCGACCTAAAGGTACCAACCGTAGAATGTCATGAAAAAAATATTGTTCTCAAAGAAATTACTTTGTTATTCACAGTTATTATATTTTACCTATAGATTTTTGACAAGTGTTTTGAAATAAGGAAGGTACACTTCATTTTTGCTTATGTGTATGAGTGTATGTGTGTATTTGTATGTGTGACCCAATACAATAAATCTAGGTATACTCGAAACAAGAATCCAAGCGGTGAACGACCTCAGATATAAAATTGATTATGACATTGAAAGTTCAAAACCATTTGTTTCCTTGTAATTATGTAATCACAGTAAATTACATTAGTGTAAGCTATACTGAGGTACGTCAAAATTGTATATATTTTTTATATTTCTCGCAAATAACGTAGATCCTTTTATGGCGTGTACTACTTGAATTCCTGTTTCGAGATTAGGTGGTATTTCGTGGTTCCAATAGTCAGAAAATTGTACATTAAGTAATTGCTATAAGGACTATTCGAGCAAAAAGTCATACTATTATTTCAACATGTCAGAAATATTCGACCAGGTAACTTGTTAATCTTTATTGTTGTTATTATGACATAACACATCACTGAAAAACTGGTCAAATACTTTTGGCTGCTTCTGTTCTATAGTGCAGCTTGCTCGAACAAATCCATTATCTAACTACAGGTGATTTCTATGGTCAATTATAGTAATTGTGCAGTTTCCTGATTTGTCTAGTTTTGTTAGGGTCGCTGGGTTCATTTTATTTAAAAATACTTACTATTATAGATAATGTCTTTAACTTATTTGTAGTGCGCTTTCATAATTCATAGTTTCTTTTGGAATTACGCCACCTGTAAAATAACAAAAAGCAGGAAACCAGAAGCATACAAATTAAATATTCAAAGTGCAATATCAAACTTTAGAAGTTTGCCTTGATACTGCACTTTGAATATTTAATTTGTATGCTTCTGGTTTCCTGCTTTTAGTTATTTTACGGGTGGTGTAATCCCAAAAGAAACTATGAATACTATTATAGGTTACATAGGTATTCAGTGTACCTCGATGTGCACCTACATGTTTTTTTGTGGTTTTCCGTAGATCCTTTGGGTTTATGTGAGGTGAAAATTTATTATTTATGCCTTATATTATTATAAAAATCCCATTATTTTTAACATACAAATCCTAAAACCCAGGGAATTTACGTCTTCTCTCTCTCTTTATTAGGGTTGGAAACCCCTATATTTATTGGTGTTATTTTCTTGTATGTTGTATATTTTTTAGATGTAATATATTTGACGCGTTTTATATTATTCTTTATACTATATTTAATCAAGGAAATAGCAGGTAAGTATTAGATTTGAGAATTTTCCAATTTACTACGAGGGCTGCTCTCTTTCCATTGAGCCTACTAAAGTTATACACTATTTATTAATAAAAGACATTTATTTATAATTTTTCCAAAGTATTTCGACAAACAAACCGTAGTGCAATTCAGCATTAATAGCACGACTTTCGACCAGCGGTGGTACACTGGAAATATGTCCAGTAATTTCAAAAATATGTCGATCATCTTCTTGTTTCGGCTTTTTTCACTAACAACTTTGGAAACTGCCGACTGTTGCTTTCCTTCGGGATCATACAGTTCAGTTATCAGTTCTCTTTCCGTGTCAGTTAAATGATAAGAAAACTAATGTGTAAATATTGAACTGAACTGAAACTGAACGATTCAATTAGAACTGAAACCGAAAGGAGCAGAGTGGCTCGGCTGTCGGTTATCGAAGAATATTCAACTTAAATGATCGTGTAAACAGATATGTCAAAACACGCTTCATTTCCGCGTTACAGAGCAAAGTATAAACATGTCCAAGGATCACGATTTTGTGACCAAATTTATTGAAATGTACCGAAGTTTTCTGTCTATGGAAGAAAAATGATGTCATGTATCATAATGAAGTAAGAAAAGATCAGGCTTATAACATTTTATTAGATAAATATAAAGAGTGAGTCAAAAGCTACAAATGTTTTGTCAAAAATAAATACTTTAAGATCGGCGTTCAATAAGGAATATAAAAGAGTTAAAGCAGCAGAGCGAAGTGGTGCTGGAACAGACGAACTCAATACTTCTTCGTTGTGGTACTACAACTTATTAGAGTTTTTCCACGAGAGTGAAATACTTCGCGAAAACACCAGTACAGTGGACGATAAGCCAGAAGATACTTAAACTCAGACATCTACACGTGTTCGGTATTATTTGGCTTCATGCGTGTTGATATGGCTGTTGTAAAACGAAGTTTCTGAAAACTACTTCCAGTTGCTAAATACCGCAGAGTTGCACTCAACTTTTAATGTGGCGTTATGACACTCCTCATATTTATATCTTCTTTCTTAATATAGAGGGTAAACTTTAATAGTTTCCACCACCATATGTTTGGGTAAACCATATAAGTTTGTTCACTCATTCCCAATTGGTTTGACTAATCACTTGGTTCAAAATTAAGTTCATGTAACAAATTAATATGAGATATTGCCTTCGTAGATTCCATTGTTTACTCCCATTTTGTTTTATTTTCCATGTTTTCTCCAACGCAAATAGGAGAAAAACAGCCAACATTCTTTCCTCATCCATATTTCATTTAACAGAAATGATAACTGACATGAATCGTGTAAATACAACCTGTATATCATTTCAACTAATAATTTTGTTGAAACGGAATGGGAACTGATAGGTACACGTAAAATGGGCTTAATGATATGTTGTACACCAAATGAGGCGATTCATTGTCAAAGTGATCCAATGTAGATCTGCACCATGCCATACAGTTTTCTCTTCGAACTGGAGTCAAATTCTGGGTAATCCAACGGGAATAAAGCTTCCGTGGGTACCATCGTATGTTTGTATAAAATGGTGTCCTCTTCATTCACACTATTTTTTTTAGTTCCTTGAATATTCCTGGCAGTATGATACCGGTCTTCTTCAATCATGTTTCGTACGAAAGTTTTCGGTAACTGCTATTTTTGGCTTAGGAGCTCGAAAGTTGACATTTAAGGAAAGTCGACCACGTTAAAATTCATTGTGCCATCGTTTTAGGTGGTAAGTACAAGGAATTTTCGGTAGCTAAAGAACAGGACTTGTCACCAAACACTCGATTGATTTCGTCAAAACATTCTTTACTTTTAACCACATTTAAAATTATATAAAATCACAGCTGGATAATGCTCTTTATTTAATTCCATGATTTGTTGGGGAATATATACTTTAAAATTACGTATTTTAATGTATGTGTGTATATCAATGTATTTTAAAAATCTTCAAGTATATTTGACAAATTTCACTATAATCGATATATGTATAATACTACAATTAAACTTACAAACAACTAAGTTAAGCATAATTTGTTTCAAAATAGTACAGCCTACTAGATGGGCTCACCAGAAAGAGAACTACCCTCGTATATTTAGTATGTTTAGAATACCTATTGTTATTATCTACATTTCACTATTGTGAAACAACACAAGTTAATTGCATATCATATTTGGAAGCGTTAGAAGCAACACATATGTAACAAGAAAATAAAATAATAAAGAAATATAATAATAGGTCTACTTAACTTGGCTACATAGAGAAGACTTTATTATTATATTTGTGAGTCATGTCATAACCTATCTTAACGACATTGATATAGATGTAGGTATTTATATTAGCTTACAACTGTTTTTAACGGAATAAATATTAAGGATCTTCTGAGATATGTTGATTAATGATTAGTATGTGTTAAATGATTAAAATAATGCAGATGAACGACCACATTGAAACTTCTATAACCTGTTTGGAAACGTGACAAACTGTTGCCAATATTTCAACAGCATCTGTCACTCGCTGTTGGCAGCCAGTGATGGGTAATATTTTGATCTTCGGTTGTCATTTTACGTGTTTATTTACAGATCCACGTACGTGCCAGAATTAGAACAAAACACACTTTCGGTAATACTAATTTTACGGAAAGCTGTTTATATTTTATAAGCCCAAACTTACTTCTCTTTGTATAAAAAATAAGCAGTGAGTATTTATATAAAATCCAAATGAATTGTACCTTAATCCTATAATTAACACATAAATAGTATAGTCGCAACTATTGGCAATGATATATTATTTTTATTTTATTTATATTTTCATCTAATTTATTGCCCAAAAAGTATAACAAAAGTAAATTTTGGTAGGATTAGTAATGTTTTGATGAAGTACGAAATATACATTGGGCAAATTAAGTTTTATTATTACTTATCTATTAATTACAGGTTATTAAATAAAAACGTAAATAAACATTAAACCTGGCTAGTATCAGTATCAACAGTATCTATTTTTATCTAACTCTAGATTCTTAAAGACATAAATGAAACTTGTAAACAACCCGAACAAATATTTGTTTGCTAAACAAGGTTATGGTCGTATAGATTATCTTTACTCTGTGCCTATAGTACGCAATTTTAATTGATCGATATCTTATATGATCAGCAAGATATATGACACATTAAGCTAAACGCACACGCACATATCGGATTAAGACGGATACCGATGATACAAAAGGGAAAAATAAAAAATTGTATGTATTCTTAGGATCGCGGACGGTACAGGCGGTAATCTAAAAATCCGCCAAGTGTGAGAACTAGAGCCGTTCGTGTGTTGTCCAATTTTGACATGTGCGTTTAGTTTTAAAGGTAGTGTAAAGGTAAGCGCTCACTTATCTGCGTCGAACGCAACGCACGGACCACCGGAATCGAGTAAAAATATATTTTACATTGTTTTATACATTTAGATACAGTTACAGTACTTTTATACAGTTTTTACATTTGCGCTAACCAGTTCGAGCCGCACGAAACGTACTACCGAAATTGCTGCCAACATTCTTCAGTGGGAAAAATATTTCTGCGACGCATCGACTTGCACCAGTCGCATGCTTTACAATATTTGTGAGCGCTTACCTTTAGGTGAAAATTTGATTTTCAATATAATTCTATTTCAAAAGGTTTATCGTTTCATAAATTTTATGAAAATATTCATAAGTAAATCTGGAATCCTGCCAGGCTATAATTTATTTCATCAATTAGACAAAAGTGAATCTGGAAACCTGCCAGACTATGTTTTCATCTTTCTTATACATTTTCATGTTAATTGATACGCAAAATTAATATATCACCCGTTACAAATAATTTACTTATTACTTAATTACTAATAATTTATTAAATACCCGATGTTTTTTCATATTTTTTCAGTACAACATAATTTCATTTAAAAATATATTGCTATTGTTATGCCAGTTGGTCCAAAACTTCTTATTTTGCAAAAATAGTTATCAAGGGTGTATACAGTAATGATATTTTCTATTGTCTATTTACCTTAGTAATGACCTGAACTAGAGCCTAGGCTGCACATGATATTTTTTTAGAAAATAATAAATGCTTCTGGGAGTTTTCTAGGAGGTAGTAAAATAGCATTTATCTATAATAAGAGTAAATAAACTTATCTATTTAATGACATGTGGAAAATAATTAGCGATATCAGAAACTAGCTAAATATAAGCAGATAGGTAAATATCAAATACAAAAATGTGTCTAAGCTTACTAATTGTAATGTGTACTAATTGTAACTAAACACGAACATTTTATATCTTCCCGTGTCTTGGTTAATGTATTAGTCCTGAAATTTGTATTCGTTTTAAAAATCACATTAGTAGAATATACGATTCTTCATCGCACGTGTATATCTTTCGGTGATTTAATGTGCCCATATCCATGATTTTCCAAGAAACGTCTGCGAAGGATATTCCAGTAATATCTCAGTTTGAAAAATGATTTGCCCGGGTAGCAGGGCGTTTTATACACGAGGGGATGACAGCTACATAAAGCGTGTGTCACATTACGCGGTTATTTCCCCTTTACATCCCACAATCTTGTTTGCCGGTGACTTGCCAGCTTCGGGTGTATTATTACGTTTTTGTTTGCCGCTGTTTACTGTGTATTTATGTGTGGGGGCGTTATCCTGCTTTATTAGAGGTCTTGAAGTTATGTCATCTGATTTAACGTGTGTACTGGTAAATCAGTTAAGTAGATTTTACACGTTTATGATTAAATGATACTTTTGAAAAAGGATAAATTGTAATAATTGTAAGGAAAAAATAATAATTCACAAAGTAGACTATGGATATAAAAGAGAATATCACCTGTCAACGTCAAATTAGTTCATTGACAACTCAGGTACCTACTTGAGTTACTTTAAGGATATTATATAACACTACTAGCATGGCAAAAAGGTTTTTACTGGCGGACAGAAGGATATGATTGGCGGGTCGTAGACGAGCCTGTCATCTTCTGGAGCCAATACACAGAGTAACCTTGCATGTATTGGTATATATATTTTATTTGTTATTCTCTGTTGAACAATGAGAGAAAGTTGGTGAATAGTGTTATAAAAACAACTTATCATATCGTGACACTTCTCTTCTTTCAAAATTTTAACACCGTGATGATGAGGTAGGACAAGAAGGTGCTCTAAATAAGACTTGGCTAGTAGATTTTACGATTTTAGATGAAAGATAAATAATCATTTTTCTCGCTTCTCAATATTGCTTCAAGGGAAAGACCCGACATTTACCAATTTTTGGTCAAGGGCTGAAACAAAGTAAATATCATGAATTTATCCTTGTAGGCATTAACATGTCATATTGTTATATTTTCGTTTGCAGCGTGTGTTTTTATAGCAAACAAAGCCGTTACCCCTTTCCACCGTTAAGAATTTTCAAATCAGAGACATATGCTAGTAGCTAAATGTAATTTGTATTTGGAGAGTGAGCGAGCGAGCTAGTTGAGTGGAACGAGTCCCCTTGAGTGTTTACGCTTTAAATTTTACGAGAAAAAGCATATCGTACAATGTTATACGATCCACATTCGTACACAATTCAATACAAAGTCTGCCGATAAAATAAAACGGAATTGTGCAGCGGTGCGGAGCCAGCAGAAAATGGGGAAAAGGGAGGGAAAGAGGGAATCGGGCGGATGGGAACGGAGAGAGGAAAAAAGCATTAAACGTTCAACCGAGTCGATATCCACGTAATTCCAATAAATTTTATTGGTAGGAAAACGTGCGCTGG
This sequence comes from Pogonocherus hispidulus, assembly GCA_963924545.1. Taxonomy (NCBI): domain Eukaryota; kingdom Metazoa; phylum Arthropoda; class Insecta; order Coleoptera; family Cerambycidae; genus Pogonocherus; species Pogonocherus hispidulus. The sequence continues at coordinate 39,221,297 of OZ004698.1, read as the reverse complement.
AAATTTACTTTTACGACGCGAGAAGGATATGGAATAAGGACGAGAGACCCTCTCTAAACTCCTAAACGACTTCACGAACAACACTGATCTCGAGCCTGGTCCTGAATAGACTTTTTTGTCTACCAGAATCTCATTACAGGGTGGAGATTCGAAATTTTCTATAAAACCAATAGGACTTTTTGTGATAAGGTTCTCAAGTTGTAACGTATACTTCCCGATTGCAGGTAGGAGGTGTCAATTTCACGCCTGAGTATCGGTTTATATCTTACTTTGCCTCGGGCGCCAGTTTCTGTTTACAGTGCGGAAACACCACTACACAGGTAGCTACAGTGAAGATACAATCTTTAAGTTGGCAAATGAGCAAAAGCACACATGCCATGTAAACAAGCAGAGGGTGAGCACAAGCGGTGGTAACAGGCTGGGCGGAATTATCTACAGCGAGTTAACAAGCACTAGATCAGCTACGGTGGTCGTGAGTGGATACCAGGTGAGGAAGCAAATAAATATCAAGCAAATGTTAAGTAAATTACTACTATTGAGATTACTCTTCCACTTGGCTATTGTATATATTACAAGCTATAGCTGTTGTAATAAAGGGTCAAAGCTCGAATAAAATTATGGTTAGCACGCCACGCTGAAAGAAAAGTCTATAACACAATCGGTACCAACCCGCCTGAATGACAGGTCGTGTCTGACTAATTGTTTATAGTCCGGAGACAGTAACGCTGGAATAAAAGTATGATTAATACAGTAGTTACAATAGCCAAGTCAATGTTCTCTACTCGATGTCTAGCTTACTTCCGCACAGGTCCTGGGGACGTCTGTTAGGTTCGGGCGGTCGGCTGATACTAGTACTAGTGTACTTGTTCACCAGCTAGCAGAAGCTGCTGGAATAGTCGGTGGGAGAACCATTGACACCTGCATAATAGTGCGGCTTCCTGACTTTGAATTATTTCTTTACTTCCAAACCTGTCGTACAAGTAGCAGTGGTGGTGACGGACAGGACTGGTCTCGTTGCAGGATGGCGATCGACTAAATGTTCGAGTTGGTCCCCTCCCCATTGACTTGAGGACCAGCGAAACCTCTGACATGCGGACTGTCGAAATCGGACTTAGAATATTGGCTCACTAGTAGATAGTTGCCGGCAAAATTTTCTAAGTACCCATGTTGTGGACTTTACCAATACTGTGGAGTATTTACTTACTATTCCTAGTACTGGTAACAACTGCAAGACACGCTAGGCCGGTTGTGGCCATGGATGGTATTGGTAAGTGGCAAGCGACTGAATATCAGATATCAGAGGTGTTCACCGCTGGCTGGAGGGCCAGAAAGAGCTCGGGCCAAGGCAGTAGTGGAATTAGGAACTTTGGAAATTATCCCAAATATTTTTGGGCACTAGTGGGTAGATAAACATTACTGAAAATATTTTTGTCTCAAGTATCTTATCTCAGAAACTGTACAGATTTGGAAATAAGTTTATATAATCCCATTATTTTTACTGATTCTACATGTTCCAGAATTTTTTCAGCATAAAATTGGGACACCCTGTATACAAGGAAAATCTACGATGCTTTGCTGCTATTCGTTCTCTGTATGTAGGGGTATATCTATAATAGTCTGAATATTTGAGAAACGAGAACAAAAACGGCATAATGAAAGCATTCATATGTATTTTTTCTAAGTTTAACAAAAACGTCACGTTTGATCAGCGCTATCACAAGAAGCGACGACCCATACGTATCTCCACATTATTTCCATGGTCCTTTTACCATCCCCAATGAGACGTGTTATATATGTGTAAAATATGATACGGGAACGGTATATACGATATTTGGGTTGACTTGAATAGCAGTCAATATTGGCCAGCGGCAAGCTTGTTATAAAGTTCCTCATTGATATGGCGATCTCTCCGGGGAATTGGTTCACCAGAAACACGTGGATAAATATACACATACAAATGTGTCAGGTTTCTAAGACAAAATCAAAGATTCAGGCTTAAAACTGTTTTTGTCAGAGATGCAAAGATATTAATGCTAAATAGAGTTTATTTCTTAATTTTTTAATCAAAATTTTGTTTAAGTATTGTTGGATTTCCTAGGGAATATTTCCTACTTTTAATTTTCAATAAACAAAGCAATACCTTATATAATTAATAAAACTCGTAACTACTACGATAAAATCAATAGAATGTATTATTTAAAGACCACTTTAATAGTAAAAAATGGGTAATAAACTCAAACCTACATGTATCCGCGTATACCTACAATATTATTACTATTGTATATATTAGTACTATTATTTTTAACTAATTTATTACACATTTTCGTTGATAACATTATGTGCATGATAAAGAAGACTTTATTTATCATGTATAAGTACATTAGTAACTCATTGGGTTAGATTCTTATAGGCAATGTGTGTGATAATCCGTATAAAAGTAGATTTAGCGGACATATTCGCATGTGTATGGACCGCCTCACTCGCCCCCGAACCATGCTTCGGCTTGAATCAAGCACCGTCGACAAATCTCGACGCCGCCCCCTTAGGGACCCCCCCCCTGGTTTCGTCGGAAATCGAGATATCATTGGAAAAATTCCTCCGCCAGCCGGTCGGCTCTCGATAGCTGCAGCTCTCCAGAGGTTCATGAATAAACTTTCGAGGAGATGTGCGACATCGTCGAATTTTATTAAAAGCTCTCCAGGAAAAACTTTGTTCCCTGCCCTCCGGGATTACGACAGGTCCGTCGTGTAATATTCAATTTGGTTTTTTTCAGAAATCTTATTAGTTCAACCGTAGTATACCGTTGTAATACAAATTCTTGGCCAACAAAGTAAAACCTGCATTTCTTATAATATATACAATATATAAATGGGGCACCTTGTATATTTATTATATATTGTGATTAAATTAGAAAAATGTTGCGCTTGTATGCGCCCTCTGTAGAGCACTTTTCAGAATTATGTTATTTTCCACTGACTTAGGCATTTTCAATGATCAAAAACACATTGAAGAAAAATAATAAATTGCTTGTAACTTTTTTATTTTTGAAGTTATTTTAGAGTTTAAGAAACTGACATAGAACTGACATTTAGATATGTGTTTTAGAAACTGTGAACCTGCGACATTTTGGATTCACACATGCATAAATACTCTCGTACCAATTTTTAGCCGAATCGGCACCTGTATATTATTTCTACCCATATCAAACATATATACCCTACTATATAGCATATACTAACAATAGTGACCAACTTCGGATTTAACCGGACATTCACAACTTTTTTTTTCAGTTAAAATTCTTTAAAGGCAGTGGCGGTTAGTCATAATGGGCACAAGGGCACGTGCCCTATGCGTAAGCACATAAGACTTGTGAATGTTGTGATATTTTATAAACTTTTATAATTATAATTTGGTGGATTTTTTTTATTAATTTTTCATCATGAATATTGAATCATCTGGTGCATACATATCCGTCTAGCGTCTAGACCGCTTCACGCTTCACCGTCTGTGGACTGGGCTGGGCACGGCCGCTGTGTGCCTGTTCTTTTTTCTTTTCTATTTGCATGCGCAAGAAAAGGATACACGGCTTCTATTTTTCCAGGGCGTCTTTTATAATGCGTTCTGTTACGTCATTGAATGGGCGCTGCCCCGTCGACCAGACGGTACAGAGTACTAGAGATGGGAATACCCCATCATATTAATGAACGTACGTGAGAGATTTCAATTTACTGATTTTTTAACTATAGCCAATTTGTTTGAAAAGGAGAAATTTAACAACTATAGAATAGTTTTTCCTCTGGAATATATTAAAACAGTGTGTGCCTTATTTCCAAAGATCAACATTTAAAAATTAAAAAATGAGCTGTAGGTATATAATGTATTCTAGAGATGATTTCATACAACATAGTGGTGCGGTTGCTTTATTACAAATATTAAATAAAAATAATTTACTTACGACGTTTTCGGAATCGGTTGAACTATTAACTATATTGTACACAATTCCTATCACTACAGTCGAAAGTGAACGCTGCTTCTCAACACTTAAGCGAATAAAGACATTTTTAAGAAACACGATGTCACAAGAAAGGTTATGTGCTCTAGCAATGCTTTCCATCGAGAAAAATTTAGTAAACACTATGACTGATTTTAACGAACAAGTTATCGAACATTTTGCAAATGATAAGTCAAAAAGAATGGAGTTTCATTTTAAAAGTTACTAAGTTTAGTTTTCGATGGACGAGCGGGTGGTTGCAGATTGTAAGGTAAGTACACCGATTTGTTATGGGTTTGGGTTAAGTACTTAAATGGGTTTTAATATTTATTTTTTTTATCTATCTGTGTTTTTTCTGGTCTAGCAGAAAACAGAAGTTTCGCCTGCCATTTTTCTGACATGTATACTTTTTTTGAACCGATTTAAATATTATTTTAAATAATTTTTTCATATTTCTGTCAATCGCATCAAAAAAGGGGATATTTGCCTAACGAAACCTATTTCTTCAAACAAATATTTTTGCTCTACGAATTTCTAATTTTTAATTTTAAGGTGTTTGACCTCGAAAAATTCAAAATTTTCGCCTGCGGCGCATTTTTCCCCCTGTGCCTCCCATTCCCAAATTTCACCAGCCGCCACTGTTTAAAGGGTATATTTACAAATTACGTCTGATAGCAAAACCAAGAAGACATTGTTAAGAAGAAGTCATTGGAGAATTACTTTTCACAAAAAAAAAAACAATGTATCTTATTAATGCTTAAAATGGTAGTTATTTTCAAACTTGTTTAACAAGTCCGTTTTTTTTTTTGTGTAGTATTGACCCCAAGGAAGTGGAGTTTTTGATTGAGAGTGGAGATTAGAAAAGTTCGTAGGAAGAATAAGATATCTACGAAAATAAGTTATCTAATGTATCAAATATTTGATCTTATAATAATGATACAGCAATTCGATTACTAAGTAGTATGCTATCGTTTACGATTGGCTTGTTACCCTGTTACGGGTCAAAAATAAACATTAATCATATATTAATATAAACCAAAATAAACATTAACTTTATTTATAAATTAAATCAACAGACATAGTTAAGTGTATTAGCAGGCACAGCAGCGGTACTTTTAGATGGTCCCCTGGTAGCTTCGGTTAGTACCTAAAAAGTATTTTGTTAGTCCCCGCAAAAGAACAATATGAATATCTTGATTATTACAGTACCTTCAACCATGGGTCTTTCAGACCAAGGAAATTCTAAGAATCGCATTATCATATATTCCAATCAATATATTTGCCCTGTCGCACATAAAGTACAACCATAAATATGTAAGCAAACCATGTGGCAAGTTGAGGTAAAGTGGTTTGGAGAACTAAACCATCTGTTGCATAAAGGTACCTAAAACAAAAGCCAGATTAATCCAGTCCAGATAATTTTCACTAAAATAGCCATATTGTACCTTAAACATCTTAATTTTCCTTAAAAATATTGAAGTGACATCTGTCATTGTAAATTTTAAAAACCAGGCTGGCTTTAAGTAAATTCCCTAGTAGAGATTTTTGACATGATTTCCGTCGCGTGCTTTTCCGCTTTTTTGTATTCCCATGCTTGACTTTTGACAAGTTTACGACGCTCTCGCGGATTTTTGGGGTCGAATTTATAGAAATTTTGGAATCATTTTTTTGGACACAGTCCAGGGTGACTGGTGCTCTGTGTTACAGCTTTGGCTGGATTTTCCAAATTTCAATAAAGAAAATAGCTTCACGCTTTCACTTTGAGGCCATCCGCCATCCGAGGTAAGTAAACTCAGTAGGTACTTCATTTTAAAATTCTCTACTTTGATGCAACCTTCATATTTTAGGCCTCTTCGTCTTCTTTCTTTTCTTCGCTTTCTTCTCCATTCTACCATAGCTACTCATCTCCGTTCTTCCTAAAAGCTTGTAGTATGCATGTACCTACTTGATTCACCTCTCCGCTTGGCATTGACCGCATGTGGTTTGTTCACGAGACTGCGATATCTCAGGCAGCCCGTAATTAATAGTCTAGGAGGACCTATCGCTAATCCAGAACCAGGACCAGGATCTGACTCAAACACCGAGGCAGCCAAAACCAGATAAGCTTAGAATAAGTTCAACCGTCGCCTGCTTGTGCAGGGCTTAACCCATAGTTTAACTTTTAACTGTTCTCATGGATGCATCTATCAACCACTATTTGCTTAGTTGTTCTTGCACAAACTTTAAGGCTTTATAGCTCTAATTATAATATTTAAAGCTCTTTTACTAATTTTAATTTAAACAGCTTGTTTGATTGCTTCGGCCCAAACTATAATAACTTGATTTCTGCACCTAACACTACTTATCTACACTCTAATCCTTATATCACCGTACGTGCCTCCCTCTAAAACCAAGAATTTAATAACACTTGTTCTATGTTATATATTAAGGACATACATACCTAAAATTTATACTTGCAGGATTAATAACAAAGCGTGTAAACCAACCAATAGCGCTGCTGGGTGGGATTTCTCGTCTATGTATCTAGTTATTAAGATAATTCCCCCGAGTAAACCGTTTACACAACTATTATTGTTTATTATTTTTGATGGGTGAGGTAATTTACCACAACAAAAACGTAAATAGGAAGTAGTTAACCATAGAGTGGAAATAAGTAGTTCTGACCACAGAATATCTAGTTTTGACAGTAGTCAAAATATATATAAGCAGTGCCATGGGCCATAGACCCATAGAGTAAGCAGATAGGTAAGTGAGCTTCTTCGGGAACTGAGCGGATCACTCTGGCCGTTCAGCTTATTGATACTCAGACTTTCAGACTGGTAATCAAGATATTGTTCTATTGTTTTTTTCCTTCGGTGCTTTGTCTTATACCCGCGACCATCTCCACAGCAGCTAGCCCCGACCTTTAAACAAAAAGAGGCAGCAGCCCCTCTCTTTTAGCGTAAGGCAGAGCTAAATAGTAGCGGCTAGGAAAGGAGGGGTTGCAACCCACCATATTTTAAGTTTATTAAGAACCCCTTTATGTGGTGGTGTCCGATACTCAGGGTCAGTCGTAAAGGTTTATAACGACTTCCCGCATTACCGCCAATATGCGCTTTATACGGTCGAATTGTATAGGTCGTATAAAAACGAATCCCCGCTGGTCGTATATTGGCACGCGTTTTACGACGCGTTCGAAATGTATTCCTTGAAAAAATTGTACACGAAGAAAGACGCAACAAAGGCATAAAATTGGCGAGGACCGCGTTTATAATACAGCAATCGCATCTGAAGGAATGATAGAGGATTTGTCGAGTCGGCTTTGATTGTGGGTATTTATTAGTGACAGTAAACCCTAGCTTTATACGTTATACACAGTAAATTTATATAAAACGGGGACCAAGGCCTATCTTTTTGAATACCGATGTTTTTAGCTTAAAATACACTTTCTTCTGCAGATTCAGAATCTGCACTAGAAAAGGAATTGGATATTGTGTTAATTCAATCATTTTTAGTTCGATTGTATTAAATAGAACACTACTACTTCTACTTCCCCTACAGTATAGCTGGAAGTTTTAAAAAATTGGTAACTTGGAGGAAAGTTGACATATTAGAAAATAAAAATTTAACATATAGAAATGGTCTATTACTTTTGTTAAATGTATTAATGGTACTGATATAACCGAACTACAAACTGTATGTAATGAGGCAAAAGTTGTAGCTTAAATATTTTTAAAACTACTAGTATATGAGCTCTATAAGTAAAGTCGTTGACTGTTGAAATAAAACGTATGTAATATTTAATAATACTAAAATGTCAACACCATAAACGGGAGTGTTTATCTTTCATTAACAATGACACAGCAAGACGTACGAACCATTGTCCAAATACAAAAAAAATCTCGATATTATAGTAGGTCTATATCCTTAAACATGATTATAGATACAAACAATGGCGCTGTTACATAAACCCATTTACATTTACAAGAAAACAAGCGCTAGACCCGTAGTTTATTCGTATACTGTGTGGGCATTCAAATAAATTGTGTTACACAATTTGTATAGAAGGCCTCTTATTTACATACAATAAGTTTTTTTTTCGTTTATCAACAACAACGCAACACGGTAGCCGCTGAATAGTAGTATTATCTGACCATCATAAAAAGCCGCTATATACTTTGGCCATGTTAATAGTACGCGGCCATAGTATTAAAGACTTCTTCTGATAATCAGTTAAGCTAACAAGGCGACAATGCATGACTTGACATGAAATTTAGGTTCAGAAATATTTGATTGCAATTTGGAGTTGCATGGAAGATAGTTTCAACATCAGCAAGGAAACAAGAAAGATAAGTGTTCTAATCTTGTACTCTGTACCTTGTTCCTTTGCCCCTGGTATTTTATCGGACACACTGTCACGTCCAAATTTTTTTGGATAATCCGACAGAACGCGGTGTTCTGTACGAGACACGTATCTGACGACTTCGTACCGTTCTAATTAGATGAATCGTTTAAAATCGCGACCAATCGGCAACAGTCGTGGTCTTCGTAAAATGTCCTGTCGAAATGTGCACGCGCTATTTTCACTTTTTTAAGTTTGTTTTTTGATTGATATGGTACACTGAGAACTGATTAGTATGAATGATGAAAATTTATTATTTTAGTTTAATTATCCAGAATTCCAAATCTAGTACGATTTCTTTGTTTGGCGTATTTCTTCTTCAAATAAAAAAGCTAATGGAAACACTTCTTTCCATTAGCTTTTCTTTCCAACTCATTTTGTCAACTAAACAGCAAACAGATGGATAAAAACGCTATAACGATGGGACCGCAAAGAAAATGGTTGTGTGATCGCTTAATGCCCTTGTTTATAGACCGGGATCAGCTCAATACAGAACGGTCCGCGATGTGACTAGATCGCGAACATCTAAGCGTTCCAGTACGATTATATAGTCATTCATAAAAATTTTACATCCACTGTTGCTTTTATTATATTCGCTTATCCACTCATAAATGCGGGGATCGTAAAACGTTATGCATTATGAAAATCCCACAGAGGTTGTTTTAACATCGAATAGAGGGACACGGTGGAAAGTCGCAGTCGCAGAAGAGAGAAGGATGATGAGAAAAACGACGAGACATTAATTAACGGCGACCTAAAGCGTACATGAAAAGAAAGCCTAATTGAAAATTGATGAAAGTGCTGATACGGCGGCGGTTTGCGAACAGCCAGCCGACCCCTGGCCCCGCCCGCCCTCATTTCCATATTAAAGAGCCTTTTAAATATTTAAAACGCCCCAACCGCGCGTCCATATTCCTCGTTAAGATACGCCCGGGCCGAGATATACGACCAATTTAACCGAGGTGGGTTTAGTAGTAGCGCGGTACAAATTTTAAGTTGTCGCCGAATTAACAACTTGCTGAAACAACATCTGCATAATTTCGAATTGTAATCCCACAGGGATTTGGCGAGTAGAATGATTTTTGGAAGTAAATTTTTACATCGGGAGGAATGGGGAATAGGTAATATTTTAAAGGAACATACAGTGTGACACAGATTCATGGTATACCCCTCTTTCCACCCTTATTTTATTAGATACAATTTTCAAATTTGACATGGCCGAAGTACTTATTAAAGGTCACTTTTTGATATAATTACCTTTTTGTCACTTCTCGTTTTACCGGACGTTCATTTTTATATGGAACACCCTGTATATTATCATATTTTTACAAATTTCAAGTTGTCGCCGAATTAACAACTTGCTGAAACAACATCTGCATAATTTCCAATTATAAATCCCACAGGGATTTGGTGAGAAGAATGATTTTTGGAAGTACATTTTTACATTCGGAGGAATAAGGAATAGGTAATATTTTTAAAGGAACATACAGCGTGACAGAAATTCATAGTATACCCCTCTTTCCACCCTAATTTTTTTTATACGATGAGCCTCCTTTCAACTGTAATTTCAGTTTTGTTGGTTCCACAGATAAAATAAGCGCATCTCTCGCCGAACGGCGATCGACGAAAATTTTGCAGAGGTTTTTGAAAAGGCGATTAAATTGGGAAAACGCGTAGGAAACGGGACGAAAATGCGCCTAAGCCTAGGAGAAAAGCTTGGGGCGAAAAATGAATTCCTGACTTCCAATCTCAAATGAAAATTTTCGTGCAGATTTTTGTTTTCATCCAGACATTCTTCTTTTGCCAACCAATTTTGACCATGTTGGTACTTGTCAGTTTGATTAGCTATTTGAAGACAACCCTAAAAAAATCTTCAATCAGTTTTAACTTTAGGGTCACTGTAGGCTTTGATTAGGGGATTTAATGTCAGCGCTGACTGAGAGCTTTAATAAAACACGCAAGTGAGTGCAAACGAGATATTTATGTACTGAATTTTTTAAAGAGAGAGATCAATCTTATTAGTTTCTGTTATGGCAAATGAAAGTGGCATTCAATATTATCAGTGAAATTCTAGATGCCTAAAATGTCGATTCCACTTAGTACCGTGTCTTATTAAATTTTTGCATCAACGTTGTCGGAGATATATGTTACTCTATCCTTAAATTAATCCCCATAATATTATAACAACATTCTTTCGCCTTGAATGGAGCAAAATCAATCTCCAGAATGTAACTCGTCATGTTGGCATCCTCACTTAAAATACTTCTGTTCCTACTCTCTCGGCCATTGGAGAGTTATCTGTACACCTGGTAAGCCTTCATTCATTCATTTTCCTGAAGTATTTAATAATTGTTTGCTTATTTTGAATTCAAATTTATTTTGTATTTAATGTAATCTAATGAAATTAGTAAAATTAAAGTCTACAGTCATCCTGTGAGATATCTATAATCCGATTCATATAACAGTGCGAGGTCGTCTACTGTAGTATTAAATCGTCATTCAGTCTTAAATCAATCAACGGCGAGATGAAAGAATGTATAAATTAATGTAATTTGCGAGATAAATGAATGTAGCAGAGGAACGAATATTTTAAATTGAAAAACATTTATGCTTTAAGCTGTGTATTATGCGAGGTCTTAAAACGTGGCAGAGCATGTGCACGTAGATTTAGAGAAAAGAAAACAGCTTGGCGTCGCTAATTTGCAGCCACTGCATGCAGCAGTGGCAAGTAGCAGGTACTCACGTCATTACACCTCTTGAACTGGGGCGCGCAGACATACACACTCGCTTTCTTCAAGAGCTCTCGAGCGACGCCAAGACCCCAAAGGTGCTTCCTCGTAGACTCCCACCGGTCCAGGGACAAAGCGATTCGCGTGGGTATACCTGCGGGATTATTACCTTTATAACGCGCTCTCCAGCCAGGGCTCTTTAACCCGTAACCGGTCATCGTTTTACACATCTCGCCTCGGTTAATTTATTAGTGAATGGGAACGATATTTGCATTGCTAATTGATATGCTTGGTGTTAGATTAGGAGGTTTGTAGAAGGGTGTTTGTTTTGGGTGTTGTCCTATTTTCTTGGCAAATCGATTAATGCGGTGATTTTAACCATACAGTGTGTGTCTATTTATACATCAACAGCAACCTTAAAAACCCGAAGAAGTCAAAGACTTTCAAATATTTGGGAGTTGTGAGAAAATCGCTTTCGATTCTGTACAATGTTTGTTATGCCTAAACGACTGGGTAAAAAACAAAAAAAAATTTCGACTGGGAAAGCTGTTAGCAGATTTTTTTAATAATGTAAAGTTTGGGTTATGTTTACATACAATGCGGATAAAAAGTCTGGAACATAATTGTTATCGGAATTCACAAATATTTTGGGAAATTCTTGAACAGATTTTTATATTTGGGGCTCTGTAGTAGTAATATATCGTATTACGTATATACGCCCCACATGATAAAAAAGTATTATTTTTTGTCATGTCTATATATTTATACGATTTTAACTTTTCCAAGTTGTCACATGTTGAACATGTATTTACTTTCCATAAAATGTAACAGTTTAATATTAAGATGTAATGGATACTGATACTACCCAATAAAAATGGAAACACCCATTAAAAATCAATGGGTGTTTTGCTAATTAATGCCTGCTGTATTCTCCCGCATTATCTCTGTGCATTTAGTTAAACGAAATGGTGTTGTAAAATGACAGATTTAATGAAGGCAGCAAGTTATAAACTTGGGGTGATGTTTAATTTATAAGGTAATCTCGCTGGGACGACTGCCATCATTGATTGCGACCGAGAACATTGAACTAAGCAGCTGGGACACATGTATTTAGCGATCCAGATTTATTGTTTTTTCTTTATTAGTTTACATTAAGTATACTTAAAAACATAATTTTGTGTATTCTTCAGATGCATATTTTACATGGCCATCACCATACAAAGTTGATTTTTCTTGATGGTCAGTGATAGTCAATTTTTAATTTCAGTGTACCAAGTTGCGATTTTAAAAAACTTTTTTCATTTGAGCCACCATGATAATCAACCTTGAGGTTTTGATATTAAATCATTTTTTTAATAATTTAATTGTTATTTTGATCTTATAGCTGGGTAGGCAGGAAGATTATTTGTCTATCAAATTATAATTTGGTATAATTTTTTAAAAATCGTATTCAAAATTATCTAATTCGGATACCTACAGGTTGGCGAAAAAAAATATTTTTTAATGATATGTACATCCTGATATGTAGTAACTCTTCTTGATTTCAAAATGTTTAACTCTTATGTTAGTGGTGAGAAACACACAGTAGTGTCCTCTTTTAGTCTTTGCTACTATCCGTCAGACGGACAATTATTGTTTAATTGCTAGACAGATAGCGACCTGCTTTTCCGCAAGTGTCATTATAGTAATGATCCCTATTATCTTTGAGGAAGACAATCCTATACTTATTTATTTGAAGGATGTGCCGAACACAACTACTCCAAGGGCTGTGTATTGACTGGCATTGGATTACTCCGACATCTCCATGGAAGTCGCAACATCCTTCATCTAGAATCTAGACCAACCACCAGACACTGACCGGTTTTCACTTATTCTGTGCTCATCAGAGTGCCATGGGTAGTAAACTCGATGACCGATGTTGCGACATAATTACCTAAAGGGAATGTTATGTTAGTAGTTGTCAGAAACCCACAGAAGTACCCTCTCTGGATTTTTTTATCGAGCCCACTACCTATGGCACTCTGATGAGCACAGAATAAGTGCCAAACCGGCCAGTATCAGTGGTTGGTTTGGATGAAGGATGTTGCTATTACCAAGGAGATCCTGGAATAGTGCAAATATTTTTCTTTTTAAGGAAAACTCGTATTTGTTATTAAATGCCCTTATTTTGACAGTTAAAAGTGAATATAAAAGTGACAAAGCAAAGCCGTATCCTTGAAATAAAAATGTAATGTAAAGTTTGATGTCAAAAGACTTGTTGAAGGGGACGTTAATCTGATTATTTCAAAACTACTTAACTAGTAAAAGTTTGTGTACTTTGTGTACTACCAAATTACACAAATTATTGATTAAAACCCTATAAATGTTTTTCATCAAAAGGCTCCATTATTCAAGTTTCAGAATTTTTCTACGTCCGATTAAAACGGCTTAACGGCAAAATTTTAAAATTGACTATCGACACTATTCTGTCTGACACTATACTGATCGTGTGCAAACTACTTTTCGGGAAAGTGAGAGGTATGTTCTTGTTATCCGATAAAAAGAACCAAACTGGGGCCCAGAATTAGCGGTCTGTCACCGTAAACCATCGGGCTTGACAACTGAATGGGGCCTGTAAAATGAAAAAAGGCCGAAGACAATCGTGACATAGAACCGACGCGGTGGTGGTATGAATAAAGGATTGTTAAAAGCCAGATCTGGGTTGTATTTCTTCGGTTAAATAGCCGCCTCTCTGCGTATCGAAGCATAGCTTGGTAGATCTGTTTTGTACTGGGTGGTCCAACATAGACGGTCTCGTACTTCACTTTTTTACGACAGTGAGATCCGTAATGATTGACCGGATTCTGAACTCACCTTGTCCCAATTGCTATCAAAACTGGTCTCCGTTTGCAAAAAATACTTTCTTTCTTATTGTTAATTGTTCGATTTCGAAAATTGATCAGTTGACAATAGAAAATAAAGTAATATTAACAAACGGAAACCAGTTACGTTGGCAATTAGGAAAGGGTGCGTTCAGAATCCGGTCGATCTATCTGAATCTCTCTGGAGAAACAGAATAGAATTGTCTAGAATAAAGCCCTTTATACCTTGCGTATATTAACAGACTCGAAGTCAGTTATATTATAATATAACGGTATAATTTTCAGTCATCCATAATTTACACACTACGGATACATTGCAAATAAAAAACTACCACTTAACGTCGGCCTATGTCTGGGACTAAAACCAATCACCAACGTCGAAAACCAACACCTTTAAATTTGGAAATCCAAATCTGGCAATGCTTTGAAAGTTCCAGCTTGTCCTAGTTTAAGAATGTTTTACTTACCTAACATGGTATAGATACATGGTGTAGGGACCTAATGTTTTACATCCTATCCGAGGGATAGTAAACAAACTTGATCAAAATTTGAATAGCTTCTGTGAATTTGTCGACGTACAGACCACTAGACAGACGGTGGGCAGGCATCGTTGGATCTTCACTGCATGGTTCGCCATCCAAATACTAACCGCGAGAAACGTTGCTTAACATAAACTAAGTAATTATATAAAAGCTATACGTTACCACGGCTTGCCCTTAAGACAACATAATAATAATAATAATTACAATAATCATTCTCATCTCGATGATGAGCCCGGAAGTCGCAGACTTGTATGGAAGAAGGAGAGGCATATTATTATTTTGTGGATCGCGTGTACGGCCAGGAACGACTTTCGATGTTGATAACTTTAACTACCATTTAGTACAAGAATAAGGGAAACCTGGAAAACTTTATTAATTAAAAGTGCACAGCTGTTAGCCATTTATACAATAATATTGCAGTAATAATTGCATATTAGGAACGCTATCAGTTTTATGCACACAGATTTAATATAGAAGCAATTGGAGAAAGTCGATCGCGGAGAATGATTAAAAACTTGGCGTCTTTAACCGCTCGGCTACGGAGCTCCAACATAGGTATTTAAAAGCATTTTATAGTGTTTTGATTCTTATGCGTATATCACATCGGTGATATGGAAAACTCTAAAAAAAAACCATTTTAAAAATGTAATTCAACCGGGGCGATATATTTCTTAACGCAGGTATATGGCTAACTTTGTTATATGCATTCAAGAATATGTAACAATGGGTATCTACTGAAATATTGTTATTTTTAATGAAACAAATAAATACTGAAAAATAACTGGTATATACGAGGTTGCGCAAGAAAGTTATTAATAAAAACAAATTTTGATATTAACCATAGCAAACTACTGTTTCCATTTAAAAAGGCGCCTTTATACTTAATTTCAGCGATATAACATTTTATCACCTAATGAATATCTGGTAATATTCATACAAGCTCCAGACATGTACCTAATAGTTAATAATAAGTGGTACCATAGGCCCATTTTATCCAGCGGCTTCACTCATTTTTGGTTCCTTTTAAATTAAGAGCTACGGGGGATAATGAAAAACTTGATATTTTAAATTTTGTTAATATTCTTTTAGACGCATTCCGTTTTCTTTCTTTCCATGAGTAACTTTTATAGAAACTGTACTAAGTAACCTATTTTACGATGTTTATATATTTTTTTATGTCAGAGCTACATAACTCTCAATAAAAAAATAAGGCATATCATATTCACGTTTCGTGCAAGGTGTTTCCTAAGTAGAAGCACTAAATTCAGGAGGCAATTTATTGTTTGGCGTAATTTAACAGATAGAGGGCGCTTTTTTATTTTTTCAAGTTTTATCACCTGATACTATCTTTATTTTAAAATGAGTTAAGAAATCGGTTACATTTAATGTATACAGGCTGATTCACTTAAGGAGGCTCACCATTGGGATATCAGTAATGGTAAGAGATACAGGGTGGCTCAAATTACAAAAAAGTTGCGCAATTTTATGACGAATATTTTGGTAAAAGCAAACCTGAAATATCTTTTTTAATTTCTGAAATATTCTGAAAAAACTGAAAATTTAGATTTTCTAATTTTTGCCGTAATTCATTTATTTTTCAAGATAAGTTCATGAAATTCGGTTCTCAGGCATAAAATGCTCTATTGATTGTATTGGCGAAGTCAGATCACCTCTATCTCTTATTGTTTTTGAGAGACGATAGTCAACTTTTTTTTTCTTATGGGCGCCATATTGGATTTTTATATTTTCAGATAGCTCTTCTGATTCTCTTTACGACGATGTATCACATTATGGGTAAATATAAATTATTAGGGTAATAGTCATAAAAAAATATTTTTGATTAGACTGCTATGAAATTAAACTAAAACAATTACATGCTTTAGTTTAGTTTAATCATAATTTGTTAACTTATTTATATTTGAATATAAATTGTTCTTTACTTATTTAGTAGTTTATAATTTTTATTCATTTGTTCATTTGAATTACATATAAAACATAAAAAAAACATAAAACACACCACAGAAATGGACAACCTCCCTTCTGTAAGTCTCAGGCTTGTGTAGAGGGAGGATACACATGAAAAAAAACGGAGACACACAACCATTTCCTGGGAGAGGTGCCATTTCTCCCCTGGCGAGATTCGAACTCGCGCCGCGATATACCATTCTGTTAGTCACAAGCTATCACCCAGCACCTAACAGAATGAGTTATCGCCGCGGCTAAATAAAAACAATATTATGTATAATATTTTTTAAATAACCCTGTAAGGGAGCCAATTCTAAATAAATTTTATAACATTTTACTATAGATTTTTTCATTTGTAAAGTTATAATCATATCAACTTATTTATTTTACTGAGTTTAACAGAAAATGCCGAACACTGATCAGGAATACGAAAAAGGTCTTTTCTCAAAAGACCGATGTCATAACAGCATAATAAAAAGAAATTATGACTATTACCCTAATAATTTAAATTTACCCATACTATGATAGATCGTCGTAAAGAGAATGAGAACAGCTATCTGAAAATATAAAAATCTAATATGGCGCCCATAAGAAAAAAAAAAGTTGACTATCGTCTCTCAAAAACAATAAGAGATAGAGGTGATCTGACTTCGCCAATGCAATCAATAGAGCATTTTATGCCTGGGAACCGAATTTCATGAACTTATCTTGAAAAATAAATGAATTACGGCAAAAATTAGATAATCTAAATTTTCAGTTTTTTCAGAATATTTCAGAAATTAAAAAATATATTTCAGGTTTGCTTTTACCAAAACATTCGTCATAAAATTGCGCAACTTTTTTGTAATTTGAGCCACCCTGTATCTCTTACCATTACTGATATCCCAATAGTGAGCCTCCTTAAGTGAATCAGCCTGTATATTTAGGAAAGATACTGTATAATATAAATAAATGGACTTTTATATGGTATTTATTACATTATCTCGGTTTCATTGTATACAAATGGTTTCAAATATAGTTGACAGAAATAGACGATGTCGTAGCGTTAAAATAATATTCTACAAAAAGTAAACGGTATTCCAATTGTTCGACTGCTTCACAAACAAAAACCACTCTGTTTTCCTGCGAGAGAAATGAGAAGTCAGGGACTATCCAAATAAAAAATTCCCACGCTTGGCAATTTTATCCGACGACTCCGCGTTTTAACGAAGGTTTTTCTCCCGCCTCGAAATAAAGTTGGCTTTGTATCCGTGGTCCGGACTACCAACCACGAACACCTGAGGAATCCGAATGCCCCTCAATATAAATTATATCGGTCAGATAAGAAGGCGACGAGAACATCGGCCCGTGGATCGATCCGGCCATTGTGTATGGACACAAGTGCGCCTTTTCCATCGTGGAGGGCCGCCAGGAGTCCGAGTAATTCAAGTTTTATCTGAGGATGTATTGTAGCGGTGCAAAACGTGCCTGGAGTGAACAAAACACTATTTTTCGACGGCCGGATTTAGGAATTGCTTAGTCGAGATGTTCGCGTCAACGTGTTTCTTTTGTGTGTTTTGGACGGTTTATTTCTGTAGCAGAAGATAGAATTTAACGGCCCTCGTTGTGACAATATCGTTCTGATTATATTTCCATGTAAGTTGGTTATCTACTACCAGAGATTATTACACATCACACAATTTTAATTCGGCACTATTTTGTATAAGTGATGTTATCTCGATTTAATGTGTGTTCGATTTCAGTAAATAGATAATTAGAAAATGTACATGGTATTTTTCAGAATGTATAGCAGTGTATAGTAGAGACAGAAATAATTTATTAATTAATTTATTGGCTATTTTTCTATCAAACGCCAATATTATAATATAATCTGTATTTTGTTTAGACTAATATCGTTAAATGACAGAATATTTGGTCACTTAATGCTAATATAGATAATCACCAATTATTTTCCGACAAACTTCCGATTTGATATCGGTGATTCAGAGTTCAGTGGGTCAATCGTTTAACCCAGAGGTCATAGGTTAGAACCTGGAGCAACCATCCTGGCGGGCGTGTCTAGGATAGGAAAAACGTCAACTTGGTGTTAATGTGAAAGATTAACATCAATTGCTGTTTGACTATTCCCCTAACTAATGAGGTTTTCCAGGTTTCCCTCATTCCAGCACTGAATGGTGGTTAGGCCCAGTGAATTCGGGCCTAACTCACGTCGGTGAATTCACAGAAGCTACGCAAATTTAGGCGAGGTTTGTGTAGAAAGACGTACTTACCATACCTTGGATAGGATGTAAACCTTACATAAACCTTACCTTGGATACCTTACCTTGTAAACCTTACCATGGATAGGATGTAAACCTGGAGATCCCTTGTCTATGAAATGATAGACAGGTAATAGATCCCTATCCTGCTATAAAAGTAGGGGTTCGCCAAAATTTCCCGGTGGGTGTGGGTTACTCGTTTCCTGGCGTTGTTGAATTGGCCTTAGTCGCGAAAATAAACCGACATTAAATTATCGAAATAAAAAAAAATTGAGTATATATAACTCTACCTTGATATGTTAATATTCACTATGAATTTTATAAAAACCTATATTACCTTATAAAGTAAAGCCTGTCACGTTAACGTTATATAACGTTTATAATTTGTGATGACGTAAATATTTTCACGCTCGTCATTTAAATCCTCGATTTTATTCAAACCGATGAAATTAATTTTATATTCCGCATTCACTTTTACTGCTGAACATTTTTCACTCTCATACAAGATATTCTCCGACTGCAAATGACGTTTTGATTAGTATTGTGGTTTAATTTAATTGACCATAAATTTACGAATGACCATGTTTTATGTTCACGCTATAAGGATGAAATAAGAAGAAATGCGGTTGCCTCGCAAAAAAGGGCAATGAGAATCAACGTGATTTCTTGCCTGTGTTCCACAAATAAAGCGTATAATCTTACGAGATTTTATGTTCAGAAATAGAAGAAAAAACAGCCGATATAACACGTATGGCCATATTAATTGCAATTCAATCAGTATCCAACGTTAGTTCTTCCTTTTAATTATCCCGCTAGAAACCCGTTCCAGATGAGAATAACCTCATTCCGGCTCATGCAGCATAGATCTTCGCTTCGATAAAGAAAGCCATTTCCCGCTTCTTCAATTTGCTGCATTTATTTTAAATTACTTTATGAGATACGTGATCCTTTTACACGTGTTTTTGCCGGTTAGTAGCAGACAACGGCAGTCAATTAGGTGGCCGTTGGCGTCTTTGTCTCTCGAGTGTTGAAGAGCACAGGTTTAGTTCGTTTGTATACAGTTTTGATGCTATGGGTCATACATATTACGGACTATAGACAAAGAGAATTAATTAGTTTATTATATTTGCTAGGGATTCGATATCTAGACATCGATCATACTGATGTCGCATTCCATTGAACGATGCATCGATTGTAAATTTAGATGTTTTGAATTTATTTAGAATTTAGAAAATGTAAGCTGCAAAACATCTATATTTTTTTCGTAGGTATATATACGTACTCGTTTTATTTTAAAGATAAATTTCGGAAATGATAACGACGGCCTTTCATAGTTTTTTAAATATTCATTCTTGAATTGCTCTCACTAAGAGTACTGTTTTTCCTTCACAGAACGGTTAGTAGGTATTTGGAGCGTAGTGGACTAAGGGCGAACTGTTTAAATAAGGTAAAATTTTTATATAACAATATAATACTATATTTTTTTATATTTCAATTTTCATCAGAACCTGATAAAAAAATCTTGTATTTTTTATAGTTCTGCAGAACATACAAACTTCTCAGATCTACGGATAAATCCGTATAGAGTTATCAACATTGCCCCTCTATAAAGCATTACTAAGAAAACGTAGAAAGGTCAACGTGTGAAATAATTTTATAATTGACAGTTTAAACTGGCAATTATACATAATTGCTAGATCAAACTGACAATTATCTATGATTAACATCTTAAACTGGCAATTATAAAAGGACATCATGTGAAATAATTTTATAATTGCCAGTTTAAACTGTCAATTATAGATAATTGTCAGTTTGATCTGGCAATTATGTATAATTGACAGTTTAAACTGGCAATTATAAAATTATTTCACACATTGATCTTTCTACGCTTTCGTACATTACAGCATGAACTTCTAACGTGTTTTGAAAAGAGGAGCCACGACCAATAAGAAGCTCCCAGAGACGCAAATAAAAGGAGAAGAACATCGGAATGCGCGAAAGTGAAAATAACACTTTATTGCATTTTTTAGTAGAACAAACCCGCATAACTAGATAAGCCATTTTTATTTTAACGAAGTTAATTAACACCTATATTTATGAACCAAGAGTCATACTGAAGAAAATCGCGGAAAAATGATCATAATTTTGCAAATTTTTTATATATTATGTTAAACCGCATAACTTGTATGACATTTGTTAAGTATATCGTGATTACATCAACAAATGGAATGGCATATTGATTAAATACACAGAAAATTGTTTTTGTCTTCTACAACTTTATTTTAATTTTTTAATATGACGAACCCGCTCAACTCGTATGCCATTCTACATATCAATATTTGAGGATATATATTTTATATTACAATAAATTTTTTATTGACTAAAGTCAAGGAATATTACTCCATAATTTTATATACATTACATACAGCCTGTTCGAAGAAGCGGAAAAATTCTTTATCCAAACACAAGTTCACGTACGTGACCCTAACAGCCCTTTGGACCCACGCTAACGGTATGCCGGTGGTTTTCCAAAGATTTTTTTTGTGTTGAACTTCATTTTAAAATACATGGCAGCCTGACTAAAATCGTACTAAAACGGATAATTTGCGAACAAATGAAAACTCACTTTTCTATATGAAGAACCCAGGATGACTCTTTGATTTGATTGAGCGAGCCGGTGGCTCAGGGCTTAGCGTCTCGATCGCTCAACCCAGAGGTCGTGGGTTCTAATTCCCATTCCACCAAACAATTTTTCATTAAATTCTTTACTCGTAGATCAAGGCTTATTCGCAGGGATGGCTTGGCAACCATCCTGGCGATGGCCTAGTATGGGAAGAATGTCAACTTGGTGTTAATGTGGGAGATTAAAATCAGTTGATGTTTGACTTGTCCCCCTAACTAATGAGGTTTTCGAGGTTCCCCTCATTCCAACACTGAATGGTGGTTAGGGCCTACCAACGTAAGTCGTTCCTGAGGCGCAAATGCGGACCGCGAAATAATAATATGCCGCCTCCTCTCCCACACAAATCTCAGACTTTCGAGCTAATCCTTGTGATTAGAATGAGGGGTAGAGATATTATTATTATTATTATTATTATTATTATTATATTTATTCCTTTTCGTCATGAGAATATAATATGTAATTATAATGTCGTCTGAAAGGCATACTGACTAAAATCACAACCAAAAACATGTCACTAACTGTCGGTTTATTAACTACATGTAGGTATGTTACTAAATTCCCTGACCATATCTATACCCTTCTCCTGGAAAAGGCCCAGCGCGAGTGGTGTAGTAGCAACTATGGCGGAATTAAAATTTCGGATTAATATTCATCTCACGGGCCGCCGTCGTAGCTTCGTTTTCCTCTGCGCCGGAATTCGCATTTTATCAATACGACAACGACATGCAGCGGCGGCACAAAGCTCGATGGCTGCTGCTTCTTTTGTCGCCGACCGTCGCACGTCGATATGTAAATGCGGAGCAGACGATTTGCATTAATACGTTTCGGTTGTACGAGGGGGTGATTCCAATAAACAGGGATTTGTGTAAAATATGGCGGCGGCGTGTTCTGCACGCCAGTGATATATATCTTCTTTCCGTATGCTCCGGTTGTCGTGACGGTGGATCTGATTATGTTAGAAACACAAAAAGTTTGAGGGAGTTTTCATGTTTATTAGACGAGTTCAAATTTGACAGTATTTCAAGTGAAAACTTCATTTATATACGATCGATCAGTAATAGTCGTTTTAGATCTCGCGTTCTTAAATTCAATTAATACTGTCATTACTTGTGAAGACAATGGTTTTCACTAGTCAAACAATATGTGTATTTGTCTTCTAATATCAGTACTGTGATGAACTTGTATTTATTAAACAATTCTAATACTGTTTTCGGAAATGACGTTATAATGCTGATTTAAAATAATATTATAATTATTCCTCCGTATCGTGATTGTCATGCGTAGAGTTGCCATAAATCTGTCCACTTAAATCGGGACAGTCGTCCGATCGGACGATTGTTCAAGGCTTATTCACCATTTTGTAAAAAACTGGTGTTTTTTAATTAAATAAAAATTCCTAATTAGGTAAAAAGTAATAAATAAAAATTTCCAATAATTAACAACATAAAATGTTATTCTACTAGTTAACAGTTAACTATATAATCCATATATATTAAAACGCGTCAATTCTGTCTCGCTCTAAATTCCGCCAACGAATCGATAAAGTTTCAAAGCTATCTCCTCCAAGCGGGGATCGCCCTGCGATCACTGCAGGCGACCGAAGGTCGCCCCCGGCCTTTCTCCAATGCGTAGGGGTATTTTCGTCCCGTTTCCTACGTCCCTTTTCAAAAAACCTCTGCAAAATTTTCGTCGATCGCTGTTCGGCGAGAGAGATACGGCTAGCACCGGCGTTTGTCCTGGCGCCTAATGACCCTTTCACGCCTGCCGAAATCACGACTTTTCGCGGTACTCTCTAGACCCTTTTCCTAATTTTACGGCTTCGAAAACCGCTTCACGAGAAAGTTCCGTTCTTTTTCTAACCCTTTGAATTTTTTTCGAGATCGTACGTCAACTCCTTCTACGTCTATTTCGTCTTCGAAAATCTCGAGTCGCGTCCGTCTCAACTTCTTTCTCATTTTATCTGCCGATGTGAAATTGCACTAACGCGACAAGCACCTCCCAGGAAAACTGTCAAATTAATTAAACTTGAGATAGGTTATTTTCCTACGAGAAATATTGCTTACGGAATCGATAGTACCGACGGCCAAACACTTCTGATTACCAAAATATTGAAGCGAAATGCTTTTCCAATTAGAAAATCGGTAAAAATTATTTTTTTAGGCTGACACGTACAGTTTACATACTTAAAAGTGCCAGGGCAAACTTTTTGACAACAGGCGCGGTAGCGCAATGGGAAAGTCATAGGATTCAAAATGTGATAATGCTGATTTCGCGAGTTCGAGTCACGCTAGAGGCACATTTTTTTTACTTTTTAATTCCAATTATTCATTAGTATTAGTGTTTAGTTATTCTGTTTCATTATCCGTAACTTTTATTCTTTCTGCACGTAAAGTTTGGAATTAATTCGTTCATTTTGGCAGTCTGTTAAATTCATCATTTTAGCTTACAAAAGTAAATATCTACAATATTATTGGTCCCATTGATAAAATTGATAAATATGTTTACTGAAAAATAAATTCTACTTTCAGCACTTAAAAAATTAAGATGGTTTACCATCAAGAATAGAGTACCCTTACAATTCATCAAAATATTAAGAAAAATCTCTTTAATATAATTTCTTTAATATATGTATATACACGTATAAATTTCTTTAATATGTGTTTTCTTAAAAATAATATTATTCTAGCTTTTGTCACCCGAAGGGTGACCCCAGGCCGCAGGCCTGGACCCCCGGTAGGGCTAGAAACGGGAACGAAAATCGCGACAGCGATTTTCTCCCATTTCTAGTATAGTAATTATAAGGTATTGCAGAAAAAAATTAAAAAATAGGTATATAACATAACTATATTTGTGTGTATTTAAGAAGACGTTTTAGTTTTAAAATCATATTTTTCAGAAGACTAATAATTTTTCTTAACAAGTCTTTTTGATCCCTAATGTATTTATAAAATTCAGAACAAGATCATTTTGATAATCTACAACGTGACGTGACCACACACGAGCTCATCTGCGGCGTCGTGAAACGTGAAACAGCAAATGAAGCAACATTTGCTGGAAAATGCTCGATCAAGTGTTCCATCTCGACAACATTTAGGTATGTTATTTATCGTAATTGTCGATATTGATTTATCATGCACCTACTGATCTATAATAGCGTTGTCCATTTGCAAAACAGATTTGTTTAAGACAATGGAACGATTTATTGAAAAGCAGCCAATTTGTTCGTGTATTGCAATAAAAAATTGGCTATCGGGATTTTTAATGGTTTTATTGGGACGTCGGGACAACAGGGCCAAAACGGCGACTGTCCGGATATATCGGGACGGTTGGCAATCCTAGTCATGCGAAATGCTAAAAGTCTTCGACGTATTCATCATTTGATTTATTTGCTAAAAACCTTTGTTTATTTTATTTTATTAGTCACCTACTTACTCACATTTTTTCTTCTATAGGATTAGGCTTTTTGAACGGAGAGTTTCTGTTTACATATGGATAATATTTTTAAAAAAGTTTTCAATATAGTATTATGAAGGTCGCCTTGGTGCGCAGGAACCACTCAAGTTGGTAAACCCCAACCACCCTTTAGGGTAGGGTATGAATGAGGAAAACCTCCATTAGTTAGGAAGGCAGTCCACACCATGTTAACATCACACATTAGCACGTGGTTGGTATTCTTCTATCCTGATTTCATTTCCCGTGTTCAGGTCTTATATACAAGTCGCAATTTAATTGAAAACTAGAAATGGGAGAAAATCGCTATCGTGATTTTCGCTCTCACTTCCAGCCCTACCGGGAGAAGCATCTAGAATAATATTATTTTTAAGAATACATATTAAAGAAATTTTGTATCTGGAATGATGATGTAATTATACTAAACGATTCTTCTTAATATTTTGATGAATTGTAACTGTAGGTACTCTATTATTAATGGTAAAACATCATAATTTTTTTAGTGCTGAGAAAGGAGAATTTATCATTAGAGTAGAGTAATATTTTATCAATTTTATCAATGGGACCAAATATATATTGCTATCATAATTGTTGCAGCAAATTAATATTGTAGATATTTACCTACTTTTGTAAGCTAAAATGGAATCCTAGGACTATCATATTGCGCTACCGCGCCACTTATCAGAAGTTGACCCTGAGACAGTTAAATATGTAAACTGTACTTACGTGTCAATCTGAACAATTAATTTTTACCTATATTTTAATTGAAAAGGCATTTCGCTTCAGTATTTAGGTAAAGAGAAGTGTTTGGCAGTCGGTACTATTGATTCCGTTAGCAATATTTCTCATAGGAAAATCACCTATCTGAAGTTTAATTAATTTGACAGTTTTCGTGGGAGGTGCTTATCTCGTTAGTGCAATCTCACATCGGCAGATAAAATGAGAATGAAGTTGAGGCGGATGCGACTCGAGATTTTCAAAGACGAAATAGACGTAGAAGGACTCGACGTACGGTCTCGAAAAAAATCTCAAAGGATTAGAGAAAGGACGGAAGTTTCGTGAGAAGCGGTTCTCGAAGCCGTAAAAATTAGAAAAAAGGGTCTAGGGGGTCCCGCGAAAAGTCGGGATTTGGACAGACGTGATGGGACCATTAGGCGCGAGGACAAACGCCTGTGCTAGCCGCACCTCTTGCCGAACTGCGATCGACGAAAATTTTACAGAGGTTTTTTGAAAAGGCGTAAATTGGGAAAACGCGTAGGAAACGGGACGAAAATACCCCTACGCATAGGAGAAAGGCTCGGGGCGACCTCCAGTCGCCCGCGGGAATCGCTTCGCGATCTCCGCTCGGAGGAGATAGCTTCGAAACTTTGTCGATTCGGCGACGAAATTTAGAGCGAGTCAGAATCGACGCGTTTCAATATACTCGTATATGGATATAACTGTTGGATCCATATGAGATTGAACGCCCTACTTCTGGATCTTGGGCTATCGATTCACTCGATACATCGATTAAGTTTCGTACATATCAGCAAATTAATTAATCTCACTTGATTTATCTACGTTCCGATGATGTTAAGTGAAAGTTTTCCCGAGCGTTTTTTGATGTCCTGTTCGTTGCCTTCGGTTCCCTAAGTGTTTCTGTATAAAATACATGGCCCGTAATTTGGCCCCCCACCGCCCGCCTAATTTACAACGCGAATTTCCTCGTTATCGCGGGATAATAAGGCGATGAGGAGAGCTCTCTCTTTTTTATGCGTCTCTATTTTTTGCGCACGGCACGGGGTCGTCCACGATTTAATTGGACGGGGATTTCGAAACTAAATAAATTCCGTTCTCGCGAAACGGCCCGGCTTTAATTTTAACGTGATTAAAGTTTTTTTATCGCCTCATTCTCTCTAAATATACGGTTTGCGGAAGCGCCCGAATCGTATGCGGGCAGGGAGAGAAGGAACAAATAAAAATGCCCGGAAGGCATTTAATTTAATGGAATGCTTTGCATCGCCTTGCTTAAATATTTTCCAGAAAGTATCGCGTAGATATATTTTCTTAACGTATTTGTACAGGGCACTTATCTTAAAAAACTACTAGTCCAGGAACATAAAATGTAGGAACTAAAAGTATAACTCGTCTCAGTCACGAATCGTTGATCCGCTACCAGCCTAGTTTTTATATTATGAAATATGAATGAAGGTAAATACAAGAAACTCGCGCAGAATATTGCTGCTTAAGGTGCATTTAAATTAGAGCAAACAGACGCAAACGAACGATGGACGATGGAACGAATTCGTAGGGTCGCTTGTTCGTTTGTTCTCTACACATTTTCACTGAACCAACATTGGCATTCGTCGAATTAATCATGTCTGATACAGATAATAATAATTTTATAATAACTAGTGCTGCCTGTATCGCGCGACTTTCTAAAAAAAAAAGAAGAAGAAGAAGAAGAAAGACTTAGGGTATGGTGGTTTGATTTGTGACGATCTGTGTGTTGTGTCCATTCTAATTGGTAAAATTTTACAATTTAAACCAACTTAATTTTAATTAAATATTTACCTATAAACAATAAATATTATTTTCTTTAACAAATTCGGTTGAACGCAAAACGCAACACAAAATCGGATGAATTCACTCGCTACTACTGGGCACTGTTCACAATGAGCACGAATTTCCTTTGATGATCCGTCGATTTACCGATACACGTCCGAACAGAAACAATCTTGTTTGCTCCCGCTTTTGTTCTGCATTTAAATTACGAAAACGAATTCGTTCGTCGGCTTATGTTCGGCTCTAATTTAAATTCACTTCAGATAGTTTCGATAACATACTGCTAGATGCTATTGTAGTCAAATAAGATCTAAAAGACCGTCCACACCGGATCTTACGTGATATGCCCCTTCGGCTCATGTAGGTAGATCAATATGATACAGAAATTTATATTTCATTTCTCTGTTAGATGTTGGTTGACTCGAGGACTCCATCAGGTCATCTTTTATTTTAGATGTAAATTAAATTATAGTCACCGTGAAGTAACTAGAATAGTCACAGCTTCGAAGGAACTCCAACTACCATCATCGGTAGCACAAGTAGGTACACCGGTGCCAACTTTATACGAGATATGGATATTTTGTGAGATATGGATGAACTATTATTGATACCCATATTGGGATACCATATAAATTCTACCTGTTTCATAAGTATTAATTTTCTTTATATTATAGATATTGTAGATAGATAGATGCAAAATATTGCTTATAAGCTTTGGAATAGACAAATCAATATATATATTTTTAACTCGTAACTATAGTTATGTAGTTTATGTATAATGTATAATGTTGGTAATGTCTTTTGTACAGGTATAGATTTTTTTACGAGGCCGACTCAAGGCAAACCACACAAAACATGAACACGTAAATACCAGTTTTTCCACAATATACCTACGTATTAATTTTTGATTGAGAAATTAGCAAAAAATCAAGTTATGGAAATTACCTGTTGATTAACGTCATAAATGTCAGATAATCTGGAGAATTTATGCACTTGTTTTATAACATAATGCAACAAGTGTAATTATGCGGCTTGGCACATTTTATTGTTCGCGCCGCTATAAAAGTCTTACCAACTAATTAAACTAATTATTCATTTATCAGTATACTTTTCGTTTGATTATTAATTTTATAAACGGGCATTACACGTTGGAAATTATTGTGGATACTGTATGAACGGTAACTTACATCAGTATTCGAAGTCATGAATGTCTAGCTATAAATTTCTCGATAGCAACAAAATCATCCATCAAGCGATTCATGGTTGGATGAAAGAATGGCTGAAAAACGCTAAAAATGTCGCATATCGTCCTAATTAAAAGAAATAAGTAGTATTTTCACGTAGCATTGGTAGGTATCGACTTATAACTTAGAAAGAAATTTTAGTGCATAGAAAATCCAAGATAGTTTTTGGTAAACGTCACCGACTCCATTGCCTGATCGTTTTGAATTCACAGTTTTTTCAACTCTTTGGGATATTTTGTCCTCAGAGAATTAACATTTTTTTCTAATGTCACATCGTGTAGCTCCTGATTTTATTCCTGGGTAAATAGTGATCGTGATTAGTTTATCCAAAAAAATTATTTTTGTTTTGTTTACATACGAAAAATGAGAGGAATTCCATAATTCGGGTAGTGGTCGTAATTTCATCATTTCCTGAATCTTTTGGTATAATTAGTAATGTTTGATAGCACATTTCAAACAAAGTATTGAGGGAATATTGATTTACATACCTTAGACATTTAATATTATTTACTATTTTTCTACGTAAAATATTTTGTTTTTAATTTAAAATATAGCTAATATATATCATTGACTGTGGTGGTTCTAAGAATTGCTATAACTAACAAACGGAAGTGTTCTTGATTTCACTGTATACCTTCCTCTCCATATTGAGAATTCGCTAATTTATTTAGGTTTAGTTGGAATAATTTTAAGTTATTATTATTATTTCTACCATTAATTATTTATTGAAGGTATATAAAAGCAATACCTTCTGTTAGCACACCTTTTAGCGCTGATAGAAGATAAATGAACATCCCACTGTTCATAAATAAAGACGTATGGATTCAGTGTCTCGGAAGTTATTGGGATTCGAAAGTACACAACGTGATTTATTACATTGCCATAATATATCCACTTAGCGGGAGCCCACTAGAGGCTAGAGAAAGGAGAGATATCTGCCTATTACCTTGACGTAAGTGCTAATTTTTTTGCGATTACTTATTTTCAATGAACCAATCTCAATAAATATGATACATTGACAGTCGATCTGTTGGAACCACACAACTTATTAATTTTTATATTTTGAAAGATGATCATAATTTTAGACTGCTACAAATCACAGATTTCATATTCCATTTAAAATGGAAACATTGCAACAGAGGCTGATTTTTATATGTACAAGTTAAAGCGTTGACCAATAATCAATAAAATACTTTACAAAATATTAAAAAGACCAGAACTCAGTCCAAAAGCCTCAATAAATTAGGATAGCCTCAATTTAAAATGGGATTGACTGACGATAAATCAAATAAACATCATTTGAAGTAAGTCAAATGCCCCATACACGGTGATACCTGTCTCGCCGCATTGCGGTGAGGTATGTATTTTTTAAATGGTCTCAAGTAATAGACACACACCAAGACGATTCTTGTGTTTGCGATAGACTTCAATTTACATTCAACTTTCATCATGGCGCGCTCTTATCTATATTCTAAGTAAGAAATGGTTGCAATTGGTGTTGCAGTTGACTTAGGAATTTTTTATGAACACGATAAAAAGAAAAACCAAGAAAGGAATGGTCAAAATAGTGGGTCTTATGAAGAAGGACTTTTTCGCACATGAGTTTGATACACGACCTGCAACAAACTTAGGAAGGCGACTTCCTAAATTATTTGCGAATGGAGAAACGTTTACCTTTGCTTACAAATCATTGCTTACAAATGCTTTCCTCTCTAATCAGTCAATGGCCAAAACTAGTCACTAAGCATGGCCGTTATACGGGGATACCTATCACCTATCCACGCACGATGAAACACGCCGAGACCTGTCCTGCCGCATACATACGTCTTGCAACCGCAGAACTCTGTCTCAATGATACAGTCTCAGCGATCCATGATACTGCATGCAGTATCATGGGATTATCGAGACATGTCTCTGAGGCTTTATATCGCTACATGCGGCGAGGTCCGAGGTAGGTCTCATCGTGCATGCGTTTAAACGCACCAATCACGATGAGACCTACCTCAGCGCATGCGGCGATACAAAGGCTGTACAAGGTACAAATTCTGTTTTTTTACTACTATATATATATATATTGTAGTAATTTATATCATCCACATGTTTTACTTAATCGTGTTTGTATTGCTTTTAATATTTGTCTATTTGATGTAGTACTGATGTAGTGTCTAGTTTAATCGTGCGTGGTATCGCCCCATAACGCCGTGCTTACCTTACCTTACCTGACTAGTTTTGTTTAATTTTATAATGCATTGAGTTATTACAGAGGAAAAGACAAAGGTAAGCTTTGTAAGCAAAGATAAGCGTTTCTCCATTCGCAAATAATTTAGGAAGTCGCCTTTCTTATTTTGTTGCAGTTCGCGTATCAAATTCATGTGAAAAAGAGTCCTTTAAAAAACAAAATTTGTACCTTGTACGGCCCTTGTATCACCGCATGCAGCGATACAAGGTATTCAAGTTATTCAGATATTCAAGATATTTAACAAATTAGGTAAGTCTCATCGTGTGTGGGGCGTTTTAGATACATATTTTTTTACTAGACCAGTTAAATATGCGGTAATTATTGAAATTCTTGAGTGTTGAATTAAAATTTTATATAAGGATAGAAATATAGCTATATCTAGATAGCTAAATATTTCTATAGATAGATAGCAGGATATCACGGCAACTAATATATTTTGACCTGTTATCAATTTTCTGCAGCTTTATTTATGTGGAATTTTAATTCTTGAATTTGTCACTTGTATTAAATGCATAATTAGCTACTCTGCTACTATACAGTAAAATTATATAAATAATGCTAATAATAATGTATTTTTTCTAATTCTTAAGTATGTTTCACAATCGCTGTGAAGGATAGTTATTTATTAATAGTTAAAAATGTTCACAATTAATATTATATAAATAAATGTTCACGTTAAACCATAATTTATGTAGTATT
Source organism: Pogonocherus hispidulus (assembly GCA_963924545.1). NCBI lineage: Eukaryota > Metazoa > Arthropoda > Insecta > Coleoptera > Cerambycidae > Pogonocherus > Pogonocherus hispidulus. Next base: position 39,189,711 of record OZ004698.1, on the reverse strand, counting down.
TCAACACATACATTTCTAGAGGTCTTAGGTACATTGTAATATATTCAATAATAATAGGTATTTCTGTGATGATTATTATTAATATTAGAATTTTTGAATCGTAATTAATGTTAATAGCTTTTAAATTAGCGTCAAAAATGTTGCCAATAGATTATAAAAGCCTGTATTTAAATCATCGATATGGGTAGAATTTGTATGGAATGCAGACATACAGATTCTTACTTATATTTTTATAGATTATTTATGTTATTAATACGCGTAATATTTTAATGAGTTTTAGCATATTAGGCATTTAATGAAAAGGGCAAATATTTTTAACCAGTCATCTTATAAAGTTAACTCATTTCGTCCTGATACAATCAATCCTGAATTATATAAATAGAACATAATATAGATTACAACACTTTTTAATTTGTTATCCTCGTATTTATCTATCAGTTCTTAATTGTAACTGATTGTTTTACTGCAGTTTCCAAGCTCTTACATCCAATTTTCAAAGGAATCCTCCTAAGTAAACATGAATATAAAGGTGAAATTAAGTACTTATTTTAAAAAAAATCTGAAATTACGGAATATTTAACAAGTTCAAATTTAACCGTTAATATATAAAAGGCGTGTGTATGGAATAGGCTTTTCTGGTCGTTAAAAAAATAATTACAGCATATTAGCCCGGACTTAAATATTTGTTGGAATTAGGAAATTAATTAATTTTAAAATATTTTCTTGTGTATATAAACTGTTTATATTGTCTTAATTTGGTAAAGAGTGGCTGGATTCTAAAATATGATTAGAAAAGTTAAAATTAGTTTTTCGACATCTTAACGAATGAACCAGTTTGATAATCTTCTAAGGCGTTACAGTCCGGACATGTCAACTTGTAGGCACCTGATTTCAGTTATACTTTAACGTTACAGAAAAAGCGCCACAGTTCAGCAGTGAAATTTTAAGGTTGATTCTCACTATACATACTGTTTCCGTTCCATATCCCTTCCGTAAACATTCCGTAAATTATTAAATATAGAAATTCGCCTCTTAAGTAATATGTACGTAAGACATAGTACTGCGCGGGTATACACAGTTTCCGTTCCGTTTACATACCGACCTGCCTCCGTTCTCCGTTCCGTATCTATTCCTTCGAAACGTATTTTTGGCGGACAGGCTCAAACGTGACGGAAATGGTACGTACGGCTAGTGTGAATGAAGGAGCGTACCATATCAATTCATTCTTTTAATTAAAATCGAAAATCGTAGCATAGTGAAGGATGAAATATGAATATCACTTGTGAGACAAAATCCTGAACTGTAGAAAAATATTGGAAAAATTTTGTGTGATCGTCCATTAATTTTGGAAATAACGTAATATATTCCCGATGAACATTTCGTTGTTTCAATATGTTGTGAATTCCGAAACGCCTTTTTCGTTTTCTTTGTAAACGCTATTCCTCGTCCAAAATAACAGCGGCAATTATTACCATTTTCTTCGGACCACATAGTACTGATTTCGCTGTGTTTACAACGTAGCGTCAACAGTGTAGTCACAAATGTACTGACATAGAAATGAAACGTAAGTATAGTGTGAATTCAATCAAATTTTACGGAATGTTTACGGAAGGGATATGGAACGAAAACGGTATGTATAGTGAGAATCAACCTTTAAATGGATTGATTTATTTTATTGTGACATACAGAAGAATAAAAGTATGTATATTATATAATTTTGTCTCGTAAGTTGAGGGGAAAAAAATGAGGAAATTGCATCAAACTCATTAATAGAAGATTACATTCAAAGAAATCGGCGAAAATAGAACACAGTTAAATTTAATCTACTCTGGGTTTCGACTTGTCCACTAAATTGTGTGCTCGAAGCAGGACACGAGGGGTCGCTGGCAAGCAACAAAAGGACAAGCGCGGCCGTATTAAATTATTCAAACGACACGGAGTTATGGTTTTACGGGAATTGTTCTCGTCCATGCCGTAATAAATGTGCATACAAATGGATGCTAATTAAATGTTCGTATGTTTCATGTAGCATGCGATCGAATCTAGCGAATATTAATTTACTGCAGCGCTAATACATACATTCGTATACGAGGCGGTTTACGCGAAGGTTTGGAAATTTTATCGACTAATTGGGGTTACAACTTTATGCAAATATAGATTTTAATAAAAATCAGTTAGAATTCTCTAACATTTCTATACCACAGGGTTCTCAGCGTGAGGGAAAACCGGAAAAACCTGAAAATGTCAGGGAATTCATACTCTGTCAGGGAAACGTCAGGGAATGTGTCGATATTCGTAAAAAATCAGGGAATTTTTTTGTCATCAGGGATAAATTTGTTGGGCGCTCCCTGAATTTAAGATTTGGACGCGCCGTTGCGATTGTAACCTATATTTCTGTGGCTTGCTTGGCCTTCAAAGCCAAAAATGTTATTTAATGAAATTTAAATATTATTTAATAACAGATAAAACTGTTTTACCTGAAGTTGTTTGAGTTTCATTGGTATTTATTGAGAACTAAATATTTTTATTAAAATTGTTTCGCCTAAAATATTTTTAATAAATGAAAAATCCCTTTTCATGCCACTCGATAGGAAATTTTGTAAATACAAGTCAGGGAGAACCTGGAAATGTCAGGGAATTTGATTTTGATAAATTGCTGAGAACCCTGATCTAATCAAAATATACTCTCAATAAAGTTGAAGTAAATACTAATGAAAAAGGGAAACTAAAAAAACCATATGTATTAAAAATTCCACTACGAACCGAGCAAATTGTAGCTTTACCTGCAAATCAAAATTATGGACAAGCAATTATCCCGCATTCTAAATTTAATTAACTGGAAACACCTCAAGCTTTAATTAATATTTTTATTAATTTCGCAATGATGACTTTAATTAATAGTACTGAAACAGAAATTATTACTTTTACTCATTTAGAACATCTAAAAATTGAATCAATAGACGAAAATGAATTAAATTATTTAGAAAATTTAGATTCCGATATTAAAACTGGCAAATACTTCGACAAAATTTATAAAGTAAATTTAAAAAAATTTACACCATCATTATAACTAAGAATAATATAATATAATTCCGTTAAGCTTTACCAATAAAATTGAACAAGTTATTAATTTAAAAAATGATGAACCTATTTTTACAAAATCATACAGATGTCAACAAATTCATAAAATAGAAGTATATTTCCAAATTGCCATCATGTTACCTTCCGATATTATTCAAAAGTCGAACGCACCCTTCTGAAAATAAAAAAAATAATCCCTACATAAAAAATCAGTAGAGAATTGGTTTTTTAAAAGCCAAGTTTTCCTAACTAAAAATAAAATTATAGTATATGTTAGTAGTGGTGAGAAACACACTGTACTGCCCTCTTTGGGTCTTTGCTACTACCTGTCTGACAATTATTGTCAAATTGACATACAGATAACGACCTGTTTTTCCACCATTACAGCAGTGACCTCTATTGTCTTTAAGGAAGACAATCCTACTTATTTATATGAAGAGGGCACTACGGTGTGTTTCTCACCACTACAACATTCACAATGCCCATTAGGCAATCACGTCTAAACATCGTTCATCGAGTCCACTACCTATGGTACTCTGATGAGCGCAAAATAAGCGCGAAACTGGTCAGTGTCTGGTAGTTGGTCTCGATGAACGACATGGCGACTCCTATGGAGATGCCGATGTAATACAATGCCAGTCGGGGCACATTTTCCGTGGAGTAGTTGTTTTCAGCATCTCCTTCAAATAACAAATTATAGTACTGGAAAAAATATTATCAACGAAAAAACTCGTTTACTTCCAAGTAAATCCTCAATTTTCTTTAAAAGAAAACAAGGTTTTCAACTATTTTTCGTTTCGTAAATATCTATTTCTCAGTTATCAAGTAAGGTTCCTACCGGCTCGAGAAAATCTGAGAACAGAATTTTATGTAAAATTATAAAAATTCTGAAATTTCTGCATTATTTTACAGAACATTATTTTCTAACTTCTATATTTCCATTCCCTGAATATTTTGGCAAATTTTAAAATTCGCGTCAATTTTTGTAAAATATTAGTTTTATTTTGTATAATGCAGAAATGTGCCTGTATCTTGTGATATTAAAAGTAACGGCTAGTTTACTTAAATATTCCAACTTTTAAATATATATTAACATTTATTTGAAGGAGATACCGAAAATTACTATACGTGAAATGTGTCCCGACTGGTGTTGCATTACTCCGGCATCTCTATCGCCACATCTTTCATCGAGACCAATCACACCAGACACTGACCAGTTTCGCGCTGATTATGCGCTCATCAGAGTGCCATAGGTAATGGACTCGATAAATGATGTTGCGACGTGATTGCCTAATGAGTAGGGTTGCCATAAATCTGTCCACTTAAATCGGGACAGTCGTCCGATCAGACGACGATTGTTCAAGGCTTATTCACCATTTTGTCAAAAACTGGTGTTTTTTAGATAAATAAAATTCCTAGTTAAGTAAAAAATAATAAATAAAAGTGTATTCTACTAGTTAACTATATAATAGGTATAGTAATTATAAGGTATTGCACAAAAAAATTAAAGAATCGTTACATAACAACTATTTATGTATATTTAAGAAGACGTTTTAGTTTTAAAATCATATTTTTCAGATTTATCTAAATTGCCGATATTTATTTATGTACCTACTGATCTATAATAGCGTTGTCGATTTGCAAAACAGATTTGTTAAAGACAGAGGAATGAATTATTTATTGAAAAGCAGCCAATTTGTTCGTGTACTGTAATAAAAAATTGGCTATCGGTATTTTTAATGGTTTTAACGGGACGTCGGGACAGCAGGGCCAATAACGGTGACTGTCCCGATATATGGGGACGGATGGCAACCCTACTAATGAGCATCGTGTGAAAAAAATCTAGAAACGTTAGGGAATTAAAGTTTTTAAAAGCACCGGGAACTGTCAAAATATGGGGACTAGAAGTTATTTCGAAACTGGTCAAATGTGACAGTTCATATTTGCTTCCACAGATATACAAAATTAGTTCTGTTATTTAGTGAAAAACTGTGGTAGCCCATTTGTCTCCTTTTAGCAAAATTATAGCCGAATTTAGATGCCTGCTGACTTAACCCTTTTGAAGTAAGGTTTTATTTTCAAAATGTTTTGATATCCTCAAAAGTGTGGCAAAATACTCAATTAGAGGAAAACTATTTACCAACAATATTTTCATTGACTACATTGTAGCTTCTGTTACAAGGAACATATGTTCTATGACCTTGCATTACTTTTAAACTTATATTATATAAACTTATATATTAACTTATTTATATACCATAAATATGATAAATTATCCACTTTCAAACTAATGGCTTTTTTGCGTGAATCACCCTGTGTGCCGTGGCTGCCGCCGCACATAACATTATCGGTTTTCGAACAATGGACAACGGGCTTTTATTAAATCGTTTCCCGTTTTCCGGACAACTGTTATTATTAGTTGTATACGTAGTGGTTATTTAATGGGAATATAATTATTTTAATATTTTTACGTGGCGGTCACGAAGCTCGCAAAGTTAATGTTTAGCTAAAGAGGATCACGTCATATTTAATGATACGCCTGTTAGCCCGTTAATAAAGAGGCTTTAGTTTTTAATATTCAATGTTCATGGAATTATTAACACAGGGGTGTTATCCAGACTGTATTCAAGTTTTTTTTTGTACTATAATAATATATTAACGGTGTTTCCACTTCCCCAACATGAACAACATGTTACGGACTATAGATACTCGTATTATTATTATTTGTGGTCTGTTTTTTTATAGGTTATAAGACAAACGTCATTATAAATAAATTAATCTTATATAATAAAAATTAACGTGAATAACAATCACAAAAATTATTATGTTTGTGAAGAGTCTTTTGTAACCTAATGTAAAATTGTTAACAATAATATAACCCCCGCTGAAATTGTGACGCTGAAAAAAACTATTCAGAAATATAGTTACCCACGAATAGTATTAAATAATAATTAATATATTATGTTATTTGGTTTCACATACACCACTATATATTTGTTAAGCATTGGCGATTCCAAAAATTACAGCACCGTCTGCATAAAAATATTTGAACCTATTTAAAATAGTTTTTAGAGGGTGATTGCTGCTGTAATATTAAATAACATGGTTTTTGTTTTTTTTGGGTTTATTTAACGTAATAATTTAGTGGTGCTTGTGACTTTTTGATATTGCAAAGTAAAAAAAAAGTGGCTACTATTTGAACAGCTTTTTACATATTTTAAAACGGCATCCAAAACAAATGAGCACAACACAAACTGTTGTGTTTATGGATGTAATTCTAGAAGAGGTGCTAACAGAAGTGTTTAAGATATGGGCCTAAGATGACTAAGATGTTTGGCCCTAGTATGAGAAAGAGTTCCTCACTCATTTTCACTTAAAAAGTTAAAAAACACGTAACCATTTAATAATTACTTTTATATTATTATTAATATATTACTAATCTTATAAAACAGAATAATATTTTATCGTAAAAATAACAATTATTTAACAAAAAACCGCAAACGCTAATGTGGTATTAACAGGCACTTTTTCTACCGTTTGTCAAAATTATTTTAGTCAAAAATATAAGTTATAAAAATATAAGTAAACAAAACTACCAAATAGTTCAACTCAAAAAATCATATAATAGCGTATTATAGGAAAGAATCACTTATGGGATATATGACTGCTTTTATCATATTTTTTATTGTTAATTTCACCTTGACTAGCACATAAAATCACTATATTGCTAGTTGATTGCTAATTATTAAGTGATGTAGTACGAAATACAAGGTATCTAAATTAAATAACGAATCATACATTCAGGGTGTTAGTCCTGAACAAATATAATTAACTACAACTCCAGCCAATTTTGTTGTCGATATACTAAAAGTTCCAGGTATGGATTTTGGTGAATAAATATGCATCTTAAAAGAATTATGTTTCCAGTAATGTTTCTATGTAAATTTGTATTCCAAAAAGAAAATAATTGTAAAAACCTTTTCTGGCGACACCTTGGAACCCATTTATTTAGCATTACAGGAATAAATAAGTTCATATATAAATTCATCTTTTTTATTGTTATTACTTATGTGTAGTTTCCCTTAAAATGATTTATGACTTCATATCTACTACATTTCTCTATTTTTTATACACGGAACTGCGATCAAACACGCAGTCCGCTGCCTGCGTACGCCGTAAATTAAGCTGTAAAGCTATAAACACGTTAATTCTTTTTAACACGAGTATTTCAGCTGTTAAGAGGCGTTTACGTAATGGAAGGCAATATATCCAGCTAATTTTATGACAAACATTCATTTATCAAGTATTAATAAAAGCCAGGCATTTGTATTGTGTGTTTGCGTAATTAACACTTTCACAAAATATTTATGATAATTAATACACAACTCCTTAGCGCGGCCGTGTGAACTCGGCACAAGGAATTTACAGTGGCAGAGATAATGTCTCTGCGGGTATACGGTTAACATCAAAGGAAACCTAAAGGTCTTCTTGACCCGGCGTCGGTTAGGTGGTCAAAACTTACTAAACCGGTCAGGTTGGGTTTAATAAACCCCACTTAAAAAAATTGTGTTTCGGGGTCAATGTTTGGGTATTTTTTGTCAACAATTACCTATTGTTTTTAGGTCAGCTAAATTGAATAAACATGTGTGCAAAATAGCCGGTACAGTAATTGTATTTAGGAATTGTCCATTATAGAATTGTGATGCAATTCTACATAGTAAAAGAAGGCAAACAACGGCGGATCAAAGTTTACAGAATACATATATAATCTGTAAACTTTGGTGGTCTTCCAAAATTTTTCTCTACGATCAAAAACTTTGTACCTATATATACTTACCCATGTCTCCGTATTAGTCGGAACGTGAATCGAAATTTAATTGGGGCGAAATCTAACATTGTATTATAAAATGATAGACATTATTGTACAAGGTGGCCCGTTTAATATGGGCCTATACCTTATCTCAGAAACTACAAGTCCCATGGAAAAAAAATTATATGGATACAAACCCATCATATCATGTATCTCTGAATTTGTCGATAGAAGGGCTTTCTACAAATTTATCAATATACAGGGTGTTTCAGATGAAAATATCGTGAGAATTTATGGTTTTCGAAATGTGGCAACACAGTAAAATTTTTTTTATAAACTGAATATTGAGTAATTACATAATAAAGTAAATAAAATTAGAATTCTCTTGGCGCAAGTTGATGTTCAAAAACTTAATTATTAACGTTTCTAGCACGATTTCAATATTGACTATTTCCTAAAGATAATTCTCAATAACCCCGAAACGGTGGGCGTCAGACCCATCATGCCATATATCATTGAACTTGTCTCTAGAAGGGCTTTCTGAAAATGTAATAATATATAGGGTGTGCTATTTAAAAAAAAGGAGCTTTAGTTCATCGCCCTGTATATAAACAGGTTATAAATTTGAAAATATTAAAAAATTGAAGATAACTTCTTTTTTATTTCTGGGACTTGTAGTTTCAGAGATAAGGTATAGGCCCATATTAAACGGGCCACCTTGTACATATCTGTAGGTATTGAATTATCCTCTTAGACTCGACTAATTGACATTCAGAATGCTTTAAAATGTTAGTCATCACATAATGGGACATGATGTCTAATTTTTAACTCTAGAGACAAGTTCTCTAGAGTTAAAAATTAGAGCATTTTTTGATTTGAACATGTACACCTACGGCAAGCAACAGATTTTTTATCTATATGATTAATTATAATTTGTGACCATTATAATGTATTATTTGAACCTAATTCCCTACGCAAAAAAAAGGATGAGCAGTATGGGGAAACTATAAGAGAAAGAGTTAAATTGGGAAAAAGTTAGGCAAAAAATTAAGTCCACTAGATTTTGCGCCAGCAAAATTTCGTAATTAGTGCTTTCAACCATGTTTAATATGCATATAGGTATTCAAAAATAAAAAATATGAAACATGTTTGGAGTATAATTCCAATTATTCCGTCTTTCCTGCTCGACGTAATTACTCTGGAAATTCTTGGAAATGTAAACTTGGATTCTTTTTGAGCCTAAAATTGTGCAATTTTCTTCCCATCTAACTGAATCTGTATCTCTTATAGTTTCCGAGATCTCCATACGTCTCATCGTTGCCTTGGACGCACTGTATGCAGGGTGTTTAAAAATCATGTGACATAGCTTGTGGGGAGATTCCTCACGTAAAAACAAGAAAAAAATTCCTATCAACACGAGTCCACTTTTGCTTCGTTTCTTAGATACACACACATCTAAGAAACGGGGTGTAACTAAGAAATAAAAAAAATTTAACAGCCTGTGTCTAAGAAACGAAGCAAAAGTGGACCCATGTTGATAGGAACTATTTGTCTGGTTTTTGGGTATAGAATCTCCCCACAAGATATAGCACATGTTATTTGAAACACCATGTATAAGTTTGTCAAAATGGATTTAATTATTTTAATTTGCTAAAGAACATGTTTATATTCATCAAATACACGGCGATGGGTATCTGTATAGTAAGTACATTATAACATTGTAAAAATAATTATGTGGTTCAGAGATCGACATAATGTTTATAAATTTACCTTTTTTTGTTGTAATTTAAATGAATATGGTTGTTTAATAAAAGCAAGATACAACATTTGGAACAGCATAAATAAATAATAAATTTGTACGAGCCCTATGATTATTTTATTGTCAATATATATTTTCATCGCAAGCGTTTATAACTAATAAAATATGTTTTATTTATACAAAAGCCTGTTTTGTATAACTTTGATAAAATATTTACATATTTTTTTAGTACAGTACAGTAGGTTTATAATTTATTGAAAACATACCTTCACAGCAGCTTGATAAAAGTATATGAGAAATAAAGTTTATGTATTTTATTAATTTCGAAAAACGACTTTTGCCTAAAAATGATCGCCATTGCACATGACATCTTCAACTGAACATGCCTTTATTCTTATAAAAAATATTTATGCAGGTCTTGTCTGTGAATGTTTCATCAAACAGTTTGCCAAAAGAGTCATCAAAAGCTTATTTTATAGTTGTGGTACTCCCTTTTTTCGTATTCAAAATGAATATGTGAATTGTTACATGTTTTCAAAGTCGAATTTAACAATGTGACTTTCATAACTTTTGAAAAATAATTTCAATATCAAATGTAAACAGAATGCTGAAGGCTCTATTCCAAAGTATCTATCTAAAAATTACCATTTTATGTTGAACACGAAGAAAACTGAATCACTCATTGAAAACTCAGACCCATATTGTTACCATTGGGAACAACCATGCTATGATTGCAATTGTGACACGTATAGTTGTGATCCTGTCTTAAATAATATGAGATTATTATAATTTATAAACTTGTTAGTTGAAGAGTTGACTTTCATGGACCTATATTTTGAATGTCGATCTCGGCAGCATCTATTGTCTTATTATTTGTTATTTATTGTCTGAATACATTCATATTTTGAACTGTCCATATTGGACATCGTCATAATCATTGCCATGAATAGATGGTTCTTCTATTGGCAGAGAAGAAGAGTTTGGCCAATGTTGGACTGTCAACAACGAAAATCGAAGTTCCTGTAATATTTATTACAGTTACGTCGCCTATTATTGACGATTTCTTCCTCCTCAAATTAATTTCATATATATTTTCATTTTTTAAAGCGATATTTCAACAGTGCCATAAATAAATAACACTTCGAACACTTCGGATAGTTATACATACCAAAGTTTACAGAATAATATATTATTTATTCTGTAAACTTTATTATACCTACCATAAAAAAACATAGGGCCAGAAGCAATTCATTTTCGGTGCTTAATTACTAGCAAATTATTTCTGAGAATAATCCCTGGAACAAGTTTATAATCCATATTAAAACCGGTACCCGAAAATCCGAGCGCACACTTTATACAAGGTATTAAGGGAGTTATTCCTTGGCGAGGGATTATAGTGTGTGCCAAAATGAGTTGAGATCTTTTTTATTTTCTAAATATATTTTGTAATATTTATTTTTTTTGGAGTTTGAGAGTATTTTAAATCGAACGATGATATTGGTAATGAAAATATTGGTGGCATAAGGATGTTTATTGCATTTAACATTTTCAATCTGATTTATTAAGTTAGATTTAATAGGTAGGTATTTAGTGAAACGAGGAGAAAACTTGTTTGAATCGAAGTAATAGACTAATAGAACGTATTTACCTAATTATTATTTATTAGAAACGGTTAATTAAATAACATTATTTTCAAATATTTATGTATTAATTGATATTTAAGTATCAATCCAAAGAAAATGTTTCTATTATTATGACAAATATAGGTAAAAATGTCCTTTTGACTTATTGTATAATAGATTTTAACCGTTTCTAGGCTTATCTTTTTGAGTTGTATTAAATTATGGATTTTTTTTTATTTTTGCAACGACTCTTATGTGCCACTTTTTTAAAACATTTGTAATTGATGGATGTATGTGATGTAAAATATGCTTGTAGATGGCAAAAATGGTTATTTATCCGTACCTAATATTCCAAATCTCATTAAAATACACTGAATATTAGAGGACATATGTAGAGAAATCAAGATGAAATGTGCAATTTAAGGTTTGTTGCTGCAGGAGTCCAAAACAGTCAGCAACTGTCAGAAGCATGCGCATTACAAATCTAATTGTTCCAGCAAGAGTCGAACGTCGAACGACAGTCCAGGATTTCTTGTCCTCTGTTCCAGCTTGAGTCAGGGCAGTTTGCTGATAGTTTGAAAAGTTCACTGATTCTTCGGAAACTCATAGTCCGGTGCATGCGCAATGCGCATTAACCAAAACCATTTACCAACTTTAACCTCAATTATTGTACGCTGTCTATTATTAATATTATAACTCAACAAACAATAATTATTTGTCAGAAACGGATGATATTCCTCCATAATTTATAGGTTAAAAAATTATTTGATTATTGTTTATTGTACTCTTCTTCTGCTATTAAGTTCTCTAAAAATCCGGTGTTGCAGCAAAAATCAGAAACTAATCTAAGATCAGACATGCGCATTAAATAACAATCCCTGACTGTCAGGGATTTATCTAAGATTCTATGCAGGAACAAACCTTTAATTTGATACACGATGTATCTCTATCCACCTCGCTGGTGCTGCGGCTGCTGCACCACCTAAGTTGCACTCATTTTGCATTCAGCGGCGTCATTCAGTAGGTCTACCTATACTTTTACAGCGAGTCCTGGGCACTCGCGTCTACGGAGACCGAGATACTTTGGCAGATTGGCTTCTTGACAGTTGATTTGTGTGTTGCACGTTCGCTCTTCGCCCGCCTTCGAAATCTTAACCTTAACTTATTTGCTTTGTTATTTGTTAATATGTTAGAAAAATCTTCTTGATTGGATTGTGGTTGATTATTCAATATACCTACTTATTCAATTAATGATATATTTTTGTGATTCGACTTTAGTGAGCTTATATAGACAGTTGTTTATTGTTTAAAATGGATTGTCTCACTCGTAACATTTGTATGGGAACACTGTTCTCGAAAAAAGCAAATTTAAGGGCTCATGTTAAAAAATTTCATCCTAGTAAGTATATTTTTTTTATTAAATTATAATTATGTACTTACATACATAAATTGCCAACTTGTGTAAAATGTGGAGTAATGCATGATATTAAAGTATTTCTTCAATTTATTTCGACCTTTATTAGGACCTTTCTTTCAACTGAGCTACCGCGAGTCCACACTTGAATTCTCCTATTCGGGGTACCATTCTTAACATAATTCCTATACTTCCATAATAACTCTTAATATACTCGATACCGGGGTGTTTGTGAATGGGTATAAAAACAAATGAGGATCAAATAGGGATCTTGAAAACTATAATGGGTAGAGCGAGATGGTTAAATAGAGGCAAAATAGCGCAATTTGGTACTAATTAAAATGCCGCATTAAAAATTAAAAATCCGAATACTTCCGAAGATATTGTAATTCCATTTGTTTATTGAAGAAAAAATAAAAAAGTTGTCGGGGTAAGTAGCCACTTTTTGGCAATAATTATTATTATTACTTGAGCATAACTATTTATTTAAACAAAAACACTATAATATCGAATGCATCATTTGGCTAAAAAACAGGGAGAGGTTTTTGGGCTGGAAGTGCCTAACTATATCAAATCGAAAAAAAATATAATTAATGAAATGGCAAAAAAGTTAATTTTAGAAATCCCAAAAAAATATTTTAGTCTTAATATGTTATGTAAACAACCATCCGAGTTTTGAAAACATTATCCCGAGAATAAGGATAAAAGAGAACTTTTTTCGGAATAACCGATATACCAAATAAGTCTAGATATATTCTTATGTAGACTTTGGATATACCTACCTACAAAATAAATTAAACTTCTAAATTGTCAATATAACCCACGCGCGAAGAATGCGCATGCGTCATTATATGTCAAGAAGCCAATCTGCCAAAGTATCTCGGTCTCCGTAGACGCGAGTGTCCTGGGCCGCCCGCTGAAATCCTGCGCCTGCGCGTGGCGCTCCTCAAAGCGCGGACCCCAAACCCCAACCTGAAGTCGCGGCTTCGACTCAGTGTGAGGCTATACTTCCGCGGAGCGTGTTACGTAACTAGAGGTGACAGAATCGCGACCTAATTCTACCACCTCTACCCAAGGATATACCTACCCACCAAGGATTAAAATCGAATCTGTGTTCAGGATTATAACTGTGTGTGCAAAAATAGTGAACCACCAATAATTATCATAGTTTTTTTGTGACAGAATTTGAGGTGAGAAAGAACCCTGAGGTTTATTTTTATGTATAAAGTGCCTGTACACAAAAGGAAATTTTTGGATTGTGAAGTGAAGTGGTGCGATGGGGCTCGGACCGTAATATATAAAAGGGCCTATTATTACTCACTGTTGTTGTGGTATCCCTAAGAAATTTGATATTTAAAAAAAGGAGGCATTTAAAGTATTTGTTCTGTAGAGTATCAGAGGTTGTCACAGGATATGTTTTGGCCGAATTAAATAATTAATTAAATTCTCACGATCCAACAAAGTAAACGTTTCGATCAGGTTTATTGTATTCATTAGTATTGACAAAGAAATATTTTTAACGTTTCACTTAAAACGAGATCTGTCAAAATGTATCGATTTATTTAGATTTTATGCTAGCTACTTTGCTTGTGGAATAAATAAATAATTAAGTATTTGACATTGCTTTAATTGTTTAATGACAAGAATATTTTTTAAATAAAAATAACTTTATTAAGTTTCATTGCGGAGAGAAATAGAATAAGTATTTTTTTCAATATTTAATCTATCATAATTCAGGATTCAGGATTAGTCACACAGCCTTGATTCCCAAACTTTATTTACCTACAAATATCTAGAAACAGTGTTACTGATATATTTATAATTGAAACAAAATGATGGGATTATATGAGGCTAATAGATAAATAAAATAATTTGTCCCATAGTTCCCACACGACTACATATACAAAGATGTTTCGGAGTTTTTAATTCTCTTCGGTGTAGCATAGCCAATGGATAGAATCTAGGATGCTCTAGATCTGGAAGAAAAATGTGGAGTAAAGAAATAATAATGTCTATAACTAATTAAATAACGCAAAGTAATATAGTACTCCAATTTTGCTTCGTCTTGCTGGATTGTGTTACATTACATAGGAGGGACTTTAGTTTTCAGTACAAAGGGCTTCTGTACCACTGCTCTTCTTCACATGGCAAGGGGCAGTAAAAACAAAAGGATGATGAGTTGGATCAATATATAAGAATTAGCTCCACAGTCTCTGTGACTCAAAATGTCTCTGACTCAAATACAGACATGGAGATTTCATGGTTAGGTTAATTTATTTGGTGGATATTCCATGTTCGTGTCATTCCTCCGTAAATAATTATTTTCAGTGCCCTGATATCACTGACCTTTATCTTATTTTTTTCTTAAACCCGTATTAGCATAGATTGGTGGCTTTGTAATATTTTGATAGAGATTATTTTCGAGGTTATTTTTTGATAAAATGTTAATTTTTTTTTGAGAACTCCTACGTGTGTAGTTTTTTTATTGAAATGTTGATATAATAGTTTATAAGTACATTGGCGGAAGGCTATCAGCAATATTAATAAAATTATCAGTAGGTATCATTACTAAATACTACATGTCAAAAATGATTAAAAAAATATTTTAACATCCCATTAATCAGTGGCGGCTGGTGAAATTTGAGAATGGGGGGCACAGGGGAAAAAAATGCGCCGCAGGCGAAAATTTTGCATTTTCCAAGTTCAAACACCTTAAAATTAAAAATTAGAAATTCGTAGAGCAAAAATATTTGCTTGAAGAAATAGGTTTCGTTAGGCAAATATCCCCTTTTTTGATGCGATTGACAGAAATATGGAAAAATTATTTAAAATAATATTTAAATCGGTTCAAAAAAAGTATACATGTCACAAAAATGGCAGGCGAAACTTCTGTTTTCTGCTAGACCAGAAAAACACAGATAGATAAAAAAAATAAATAATAAAACCCATTTAAGTACTTAACCCAAACCCATAACAAATCCGTGTGCTTATCTTACAATCTGCAACCACCCGCTCGTCCATCGAAAACTAAACTTAGTAACTTTTAAAATGAAACTCCATTCTTCTTGACTTATCATTTGCAAAATGTTCGATAACTTGTTGTTTAAAATCAGTCATAGTGTTTACTAAATTTTTCTCGATGGAAAGCATTGCTAGAGCACATAACCTTTCTTGTGACATCGTGTTTCTTAAAAATGTCTTTATTCGCTTAAGTGTTGAGAAGCAGCGTTCACTTTCGACTGTAGTCATAGGAATTGTGCACAATATAGTTAATAGTTCAACCAATTCCGAAAACGTCGTAAGTAAATTATTTTTATTTAACATTTGTAATAAAGCAACCGCACCACTATGTTGTATGAAATCAACTCTAGAATACATTATATAGGTACAGCTCATTTTTTAATTTTGTAATGTTGATCTTTGGAAAAAAGGCACACACTGTTTTAATATGTTCCAGAGGAAAAACTATTCTATAGTTGTTAAATTTCTCATTTTCAAACAAATTGGCTATAATTAAAAAATCAGTAAATTGAAATCTCTCACGTACGTTCATTAATATGATGGGGTATTCCCATCTCTAGTACTCTGTACCGTCTACCGTCTGGTCGACGGGGCAGCGCCCATTCAATAACGTAACAGAACGCATTAGAAAAGACGCGCTAGAAAAATAGAAGCTGTGTATCCTTTTCTTGCGCATGCAAATAGAGAAGAAAAAAGAACAGGCACACAGCGGCCGTGCCCAGCCCAGTCCACAGACGGTGAAACGTGAAGCGGTCTAGACGCTAGACGGATATGTATGCACCAAATGATTCAATATTCATGATGAAAAATTAATAAAAAAATTCACCAAATTATAATAATTATAAAAGTTTATAAAATATCACAACATTCACAAGTCTTATGTGCTTACGCATAGGGCACGTGCCCTTGTGCCCATTATGACTAGCCGCCACTGCATTAATGGTCATTAAGTGTTTAGTAATACGGCTATATATTTTTTACTAAATATAGTTCTGTTACCCTAGGTATAGCTACTCAGGATGACTAACTTGAATTTCAAAAATACACTCAATATATCTATTCTATAAGGCATGTGGCATTTATTAGTGTTACCACCAAAGACTAATTACTGACTTCCTATATTTGCAGAAAATATATCGTCATAACTTGTTCTTCATTATGTATAGAACACTTTAGATACGACTATTTTTCATAAGCTCATTCCAACAACAATCAATCACCATCCAGTCAGAACAAATAAAATAATTGAGAATTAGATTAGAGACTTGAACCGCAGCTTACTATTAAGCTGTGCTAGAGACTACCAATTTGCATTGTTCGTTCTAAGCAGTTTCTACGACTAAACCTTTTGCCAAATGATACTTATTCGCCTAATCATTATGTATAGTTAATTCAACTTGTTTCTTTTTCTGCTTGTACGCATTTGTTATTATAATTCAGTGACTCACTTAATAACTGATATACAATTATGTACAATTTATGTAACAATTATATGGAGAAAAATTGTTGCCAACGAAGCAGAAAAACTTAAACATTAATTTGTTTGTAAAAACTGAAATTACCTCAATGCGCAAAAAATTGTACTTACATAATTAATGTGATTAAGTGTAATTATTATAAATATAGTCGTGTTTTGTTGTTGCTTTGGTAAAACCAACATTAAAATAATTCATATGCAAAACAAAGGTGACAACACGGAACGGTACGGTCGCCCACAATTTTTGTAATGGGTTACTATCGATCAAAATTCCATTCGCTGTTCCTCTGGGAGTCATCTGTTGGGAATGCATGATGTTA
Source organism: Pogonocherus hispidulus (assembly GCA_963924545.1). Lineage (NCBI taxonomy): Eukaryota > Metazoa > Arthropoda > Insecta > Coleoptera > Cerambycidae > Pogonocherus > Pogonocherus hispidulus. The sequence goes on along the minus strand of OZ004698.1, from coordinate 39,172,207 downwards.
TCTTGTATCTGGCAGTTGAAAGTAATGTGGGTAGATGTTAACCGAAATAACAATTTTTTACGACGTGCCAAAACTTCCTTTCATTTATGTACTAATATCTCCAAACAGTCAGTATATTTCTATGTCGCTTTAAATAAACTGTTTCACATCTAAAGCGCGCATATTTATCGTCATTTTTTCGTGTTAAACTATTTATACATTTCGTATACTTATCTGTCGTATAATTTGGAAGCTTGGGACCGTTCCAAGAATATCACATCCTTGAAGACAAATGTACCAGTTTAATATATTGGATGTATCTATTAAAACCTTTTCAACTTCTAAATCCGTGGGATTGTTTTCGTTAGCTAGTTATTATTGGCAACATCACAATTCTAATAGGGATGACACACAGAACATGCGTTTAATTCTGTAGTAGCCGAAAAATTATTTACTTGTCTTCTAAATTGATTCAGATTTGTAAAGGATTATTTCACAATTATTAAAGACGTATGTGTACGTCGCTCGTAAGTGCCATCTTGTACTCGGAAGAAGTAAGAGTATAAAGAATTGAACATTTTTCTTATTTTTTGTAATAAAGTTTACTAGGTACATGCGAAATTTTGCTACAAAATACTTTCTACAAAATCTTTCTTTTTAAATTATATCTTTTAGAATCGAAAAAACATAATAAAGACATTAAAAATGATGTATCTGTTTTGTATAAAGCTACTTACATATCTGTGTTATTAGAAATATTTGGCAACAGAATCGATGGCTTGTTAAAAATAGTATTTTCTAATCAAATTAATCTGTTGAAAAGAAAATGTATTTTCACTTTTTAATTTTGGGGAAATTGTTTCTATTTCACAATTATTACAAATAATGGATACTTACTTTGAAGTCAGTTACATTATAGTTATTCGTCTTTTTATTGGGTGTTTTACCACACTTTTGAGACATAAAAGGGTGTCCCAAAAACATACCGACAAACTCTAAGTGGTAGAAGGAGACATGAAAACAAACCCTTTTTGTTTATTAAACATTATGCAAATGAACCATTTGGGCTATAGAGCAATAAAATGTTTTAAATCATACCCAAATAACTAAATTAACTTTTTATTTAGTTGGACACCAGTGGATTTCGCTGCTGCTTACAAAAGGAACGGTTAGTTGATTTACACTCATCTATTAAAATTTAAATGTACATATGTATTTGTAACTGTACTTAATTTCGTCTTCCCCCTTTGTGTAAAATAAACTTGTAAGTTCTTCCATACTTTCTAGATTTACTGCAAATTTCATTGGACTGTCTTCAATTGAAAGAATTTCGATAAATTTAATTTATTCATTTATATGTTTTTAAGCTCAACGCTGAGTTGATGTGCACCAGGGACAAGAGGGGAAAGCTCATGAGCAGTCTATGCGCTTGTAGCCCAAATAAAAAGAACAATAACCAAACAGCCGTGAGTTGCTAAAATAGCAGCGGCAGCTCAAAAATATGCAAAAGAAACACATCATTCATTTACTTGTTGTTTTTCGTTTACCCGTTTCTAGACATGAGAGAGATGTCATGTCATGTAATGTAATAAATATTTATTTTATTATTTTATTGCCTGGATTATTACATTTACGATAGATAGATAACAGACAGTGACAAATTTAATGAGGAAAGGGGAGACATATCGGTTTTATTATATTTACCTCAACAAATTAATGACTGGCAACATAAGGCCAAAGTAGTGACTTGAAAAGCAGACGCCTACATGTTATAAATCATTTGCTATCTTGTTTCCCCATGCGAGCTATGAACTACCTAAATTCTTCATTCTTCAAAACATTTTTTGGAACTGAAAAATCTTTTGTGTTTTGCCAATATCCATTGATCGTGGTCATGACCCGGGATGGTTTGGGGCCGAGCGGGATTATCCCTCTTTACCCTCCCCATCGCTGTAGCCTTGGACTGCCTCGTAGAGGTGGACCCCATTCCATCCTTCACCAACCCCGATCACAAATGTGATAGGTGTGGGCGATTCGTGGGGTCTCCTCCTGTGCTGGCTCTACCCTGCAGGCTGGATAGGATCTTCTGGCGCTCTTCTGTCGTGTCTTCTTTCTTCGCCTGCATATCTAACCCGCCGGGAGTAATCTGTCTCTGACGAGGGCGTCGAGGGGTTATTTGAGATAGGTCAGGAGTGGCTGTGTGGCCGTGGATGCATCTCTAAAGGAACTAACTGGCCCTTTAGCTTTATGCAAGGTAATTGTGTTTTGCGGAATAGAAGAACTTGAAGAATATATTTTTTTGATATTTAGCTGGTAATAAATACGATATCCACTAATGTACTAATTAATTTAATAATGAACAAGAATTCAAAGAAACTAAAGCTTATCAAACATTTCTTGATATATTTACAAAAGTAGGTTCTTATTTAAAAAAAAAGGCTGGATATCCATTATATTTCCTGGAGAACAAGAAAGACTAAACCGATCATAATTAGGTAACTATAATTTCGTTTTTGAATGAAGTGTCAAATATCATATTGTCATTTTTTCTTTTAAAAATAAACCCATAGCCATGGATGTTTTTACATTTTAAAACAATTGATTGAAATAATAAAACGTGGGTATGTTTTAATTGACATTATTTTTGTTGTAGAACCACTTTAGCTGCGAACATATCTCTATCATGTTTTACCGTTGAGTGAGCATATAATTTGCTCACTCAACGGTTTTACAAGCCTCCGCGTTGTATTTTATCTTTGTGAGTTGTCGCATTATACCATACCGTACCATAAATATATATAAATTAGGTGTTTTTAGTCGACGGTGCACTGTAATATTGTCGTAATATCACTATCTATTTTAGTTTTATGCATCCGGCACCCATTAGTATTCAAAACCAGAGTCGCTTATGTGAGAGAATTTATAGATGTTTGCGCGTTGTTTCTTTATACATATTTATTAACTGACATTAATTATTTATACGTATACGTTTTTTCTTTTAAAATACATAAATGCCATTTTTTAATGTCATAATAAGTATTAATTATGTTAATTCGATTGTAAATTATGTAAAAATATGCTATTTCGCGCAAACAAGTAGCAATAGATCGTGTTTACATCACAATTTATTGCTAACATTTGATCTTTTATTTATTATTTATTATAAATGGGGGAATTTTTCCATTCCATTAGTTTTACACACCGAATAATTATTTTTTATTAGATACTTAGAACTGGAATTTTTTTTTGTAACTGTCGATATGGGGTCTGTATGGGATTGTATGTTCTTTATCTTCCAGTTGATGCGTAATTGACTGCCATATTCTTTACATTTTCTCATATAGGAAGGGCAGCAGCGGCTTTTGTTTTCAAATTTACATTTATATATTTTCTTGTTGCGATAAAAGTACGTAAAATATTAAAAAGTATGGGCAAATCTCTACTTGATTAAAGAAATACATTACATATTTTATTGAATGCAGCCATCATATTTATTAAAAATATAGTTTGGAAACGTGTAAATCTACTTTAGCATTGAAAATGCTTATAGGATCGCGAAGGTTTATATATGGGTATGTTTCGATGAAAAGTGTAGCGCGATGAGCATGTCACACCGACATGGTTAGGTAGTGGGGGACCGAGTAGAGCTAGCGGCGTGGGCGCATAGTTTGGCATTCATATTCGTATATTGCAAATTTCAAGTCTGAGAATCTGAGCTCTCATGTGAATGTGATATACAAGGTGGCAAAGTCTGTAAGTCGCAAATAGTAAGTTCTCAAATTAGAAGGTAACTTTTGCAAGAATTGCGAAATCTGAATTTTTAAAAAGGGATCTACCTACTTTAGTAACAGATGTAGTACAAAGTGAAAACCAATTTACTGGTACGTTATTAAAATGTCACCGTGACCATTATCTAGATCGACATTTGGTTCGGTTTATAAGACAACTAAATAAATATTCATTTTAAATTTGGTGGTACCGTTGAGTGACTTATGTATGGTACTTAAATGATTTGAAATCTATTTCTGTCGGTCACTTTACCTGTATGACAAATAAAATTTAGCCACGTAATATATTTCCGTAAGTAGGTAAAAGTTAAGTATCGGTTAAATACAGAACAACGTACAAGGGACTGTATAATTCAGAATGTAAGACTAAATTATATGTTATACTTACTTATAATAGAACGTTAATACTTCCAACTGCATTAAAATCTCGTATACATCAACCAGAAGCTATAATTCCTATATTTAATATTCAATAATCATCGTTATTCCGAAACATGATATATGTAATGAATTTGAATTACTACCCGGCAAAATGCGTTGTATGTTCCGTAGAATCGCCGACACAAAGGACAGTAATTTGTAGTTATAAAATGTTAATTCTACACTCCGCTTTGTACGTTTCTGGTCGTGGCTTTATGTTTTAGTAATTTTCACTAACCACAGGTTTATCTAGCGCAAACCTAGCATTTACTCGGGCTGTCTTGTTGAAAATAGAAAATGACTGAACAAATTATAAAGTTTTATTAACACAACAGACGATGATGTAGTATTCAGTTCTGTTGCTTCTGTGTGCATTTTACTTGTATGCTGGATGAAATGCTTCGCAAAAGATTCTTAATTTAACAGATCTACTATAATTAAGACTTGATTGAACAAACTTTTCTAAACGTTTGCATTCTGCACTAAGCAGCGATGCAATTATTAATAGCAGTATGAATAGTCTACGATTTTATTGATATTTAATTGATTTTGTAGCCCTACTTAGCAGCTATATATACGAGTATATATATTGGCTTATGTATATATGAATACTGAAAAGTTAATCAGGATTTATTTGTAATCTATTAAAATTGCTAGGATGCTCTCGAAGAACTCATTACCAAAACACTCAATACTTAATCTAGTTTCGTTAATTTTATGAAATTAAATTTAAATACACGATTATACTTTTTCTTTATGTACTATTCTGTACCTATATCTTTCTATAAAACTGAAATTTTGTCGTTAACAACAAAATTGTTAAGGATGATATTAATACTGACTAACACAACAAAGATAACTGACTACCAGTTAAACACACAAATGCATATCATCTCGCATTACTCATATTTATTACTAGGTATATTTATTATATTACTCATTACTCGCATATCAACTCGTTTCTCTGTCTATGGGCACTTATACTAAAAGAAATAATTAGCGTTATTAATCTGCTATTTTAGTTAGAGTAGGCGCATTCACCACATACTTTCAGTTAAAAGAAAGGGGATACATTTCTTACATGTATCCCTTTTGCAAACATTTATGGAAATCGGGTAAATTATAAGAAATTAATACATAACAGACCTTACCTACATTACAAAACATAACTGGAATTTATTTGTGCTTTCCCCTATTACTTTCCTTAACCAGTCTCGATTAACAAAATTATAAAATTAATACATTTTCATACAGAAAACGCAAATAACCTAGAATGTCTAGGTTTGCGCGCGTTTTTTGGCTGTGAAACATTCCCGACTTTCAGAAACGTTCCTTTGAGAATTTTCCCATGTTGTATCGTCATAAATAGTTTATTTAAATCATCGCCAACTGCCGCAGGACTTCTGAAAGGATGATTATTCCTCGGATTATTCACTATCACTATCATATTTCTACTTATACCTAGTCGTTTTAATAAAAATACAGAACTTTTGCGCGAATGGCAGATGTAGTGGTTTATAGCTTTTCATTTTTATTACCAAATAAAACTGCAAACCATAACAATTATGGATGAATAAAACGTTTTTATTTGATAAAAGACTTTCAACACGCAAATGTAAATAGCATTTTTTCCTTGGCAAGGCATTCATAAAAAGAAAATGGGATTTAACAATAACACATTCATTGCCGTCGTAAAATAGATGACTGTGATTTATGGAGTCGTAAACATAATTGGTAGAAAATTTATCTTTAGTTCCATCTCTCGGCTTCGTAAGATCTCACTCAAGTAATATACTTTTTATGTTATTCCTTTCTCCAATTGTTTTTATTATTTTTTGCTTTTTGTCGACTTTTCAGTCAGACATTTTTTTTTTCGAATTGGATTGACAAAATTGATCCTAGTATTATTAATATGATCATTGTGGAACGATTCTATGGTAAAACTAGCACATATTTCATCGTGATTGAGCAATAATTTCCATAGATTTACAGAGACTGGGTTAAATTTTCCATAAATAATTCAGTTATAATGGTAAAATTATTTCCCTCACACTAAGAATAAAGGAAAATCCTTTAGGTTTAATTAAGAACAGTCTTAAAAATACAAAAATGCATCAGTATTCAGTCGACGACATCCGTTTAAAGCAAACAAGGCACTTTTACGTATTTCTTATTAGAAATACAACCATTAAAAAAATGCTAATTTAAACTATTTTATGAATCCTGCACCATTAGAGCCTGCTCCCAACCTTAATAAAGACCTTGTGGTTGACTGCCGTATTATTTTTAACCTTTATCAGGTGCTGCAGCCTTCATATCAAGTTTTCAGCATGTCAAATGCTGATTATTTTCATTACACAAGCTGCAGATGAATTCCTCATTATGTAGGTACTTAAGCTTATTATCTTTAAATGCTTTCTTAAAGCTATCATTACTCCATTACCTATCTGATCACATTAACTGCCGGATGTCAGTGGTTACCTTTATCGGTGGTATTTTAACCAACTATTTGTGATGCTTTTATCTCTGAATGTAATGCCAATCGAAAATATGTTCGTGGGCCACGTGACAAGTGAAATCAAACCACCTCGCACCTAGGTTTTTTGTAGTTATTCTTTCTCTGATCTTTTGGTATATCCTTCTCTGGCTAAGGCGTCTATGTTTCTTTAGCCATTATTCTTTGTGTTCCAGCACCCACAAGTGTGTTCCACTGTTTTTCCAATGCTAGAACAGCATTGCGGCAAAGGCAACAATCATGAATTCATCTTATGGCATCTATAAGGAATTTTTCCACTTATGTGCCCTCCCAATATGTTTCAGAAGTTTCAGTAGCATAAATTTCGAATTGAAAGGCAGTGAAATACGAGGTGGAATATCTTCCAATCGTTCACGTATTGTTTCTGGAAACTGTTTGATGTATTCCAACTCCTTTTCTGTCAGTTTGTCTCCATCAGTTTATCTAGGTCGTTTCTGAATTACTATTACAGGCCAACTGAATATTGTATAATCATTCAAAGTTCAACTCAAGAAGCATAATATTACTTCTTGTTTCAAGTCACGCGTTTTTGATGATGCCTTTTATCCTGCATAGCGCATGACCTACAGGTAATCACTGGCGCACTAGATCTATTTCACCCCAAACTCCTAATACATGCCTCATAATAAAGAAAGTACTTCAAATTAAAAGCTCAATATATTTAAAACATACATTGCCATAACAAAGTGTGATCCTTTGTAAAAAATTCACTTCACATAAAACACCATAAATAATCAGTAATCACATATTTTGCTTCATGTAAATGTGTATATTTTAACAAGAAAACTTAACCTACTTTCTTACACGCCATATAATAATTTATACTAACAGAGGCGGCAATAAAATACCTTTGCGCGAGATAAAAGTAAAAAAACTGTTAGTTATCGCGCAACCCGCCTATAGCTTAAAATCCAACCACTTTACCACTCTTAACCAGGGCTCACGCGAGGCACTCTTTTATTTGCCCAAACATAGTAAATAGTTTTGCACCGTCAAGAGATGGTATCGTCCGCTTTTATACGACTTGTAACTTTTGTTTAATGGCATTCGGTAACTGTATAATAGAGGTTTTTTATTTAACGGCTGCTACTTTTTGCCTCTTTACGAGGCACCGGAATATAATAAAAGATTCGATACCAGGTGTGTCACAAAGTGTAGATGCATTTAAAGAATATCTTAAGGTACAAATATAGTAGAGCGGTGAGGGTAGACGCACGAGGCGAAGCTAGCGGCACCACGCGAGATAGCTTCACGATTATAGTGGAGCGACGATATAGAGATGAGATATAGCATTATATTAATTTCGCGTAGGTTACTAGAAGCTTCTTATTTTTTAAGATTTTTTCGGACAGTGAAGACGAAAAGAAGAAACAAGGTGAGACAACATCACAATCTTTTCCTGAAACTGAAAAATATCCTGATAGATTTTTTGAATATCATGGACTTATCCACCTTTAATTATGTACTAGAAAAAGTGGGTGGTCATCTATCCAAGAATATTTGAATATTGCTGATTTTTTTAAATAAAACAGCTGAGTGACCTACCTGTTGCTGTTTGGCATTCTTCTGCCACTTCTACCCATAACCTGCCCAAAATATATCGATTTCTGACTTAGTTTTCCACATAACACCAAAACAGAATACTGCGCTCAACGCGCGTTTCGCTAACCAAGTTGGCATCATCTGGAGGTGATTAAAACTGATGATTTTTAACGGTCAAAACTTGGTTGGTGAAACGCGCTTCAAGTGCAGTATAGTGTTTTGGTGTTATGTGGAAAACTACGTCAGTGTTATTTTCGCACCAAAGGTTGCAACCCCCTTCAAAAGCTAAATATATCTTTAAATATGTAGGTATTGACGTATTTTTTAATTTTTCTTGGCTCTTTCATCATATAAAGTAGTTAAAATTAGTTAGCAAATTGCTACAAAAAATTACTGCTTTCTTCCGTGGAATTATAACAATTGCCCTGCGGAGGGTAATTTGCAAGCGATTTACATTTCATGGTCTCTAGAAAATGTGTTTTTAATAGTTGTGCTCTTATCGGCACCATCGGAATTATTGTTATTAAAATAAAAACCTCCATTATACAGCATAAATTACCGTCGCATTATTTATTATTCGGGCTTTCCATCAACTTGCGAGAATAAATACATACCTAATACACTGCGAGCCAAATTAAATGGTTTAGTTTTTTATTCCTAAAAATTGGTTGCAATACATTCTTTCTTTATATTGTAATTTCGATAATGTTGATAGAAAAGAATACTGATGTAACAAATTATCCTTGTAAAATAAATTAAATTAACGAGTTACCTCATATTACAGATTTATGCATTCAGGATGCTATAAAGGTAAAAATCTACCATAGCATAATCAAATACAATCAAGGAAGCTAATAAATTATTAAATAGATATAATGATGCAATATTTGAAAATTGTAATTGTGTTGTGTTAGTAAAATATTAGTAGGTACTAACTTTCTTAATCAAAACTTCCTTCAAACGTGGTTTTGTACAGGTTTTTTAAATTTTTAATATTTGAATATTTAGTTGGAAGTTTATATCGAGGGCCAAAAATGTCTGAAAATTATGTAAATACATTCAGATCACTTTTCAACAATAGCCTGTGTATACAATGCTGGGAAAAAATAGTTAAACCAGTTGCAAGGTTTATCACCTTGCTTTCCGTAATTTGACTTTTACTACAAAGTGAGCAAGCCAATGACTCCAATTATATTCCAAGAGCCAGTAGCTGCAAAAAACTTGCTATATAACATTCCTAAATTGCATAGAGACGACAGAATAAATATTATCTAAAACAATATTATAAAAAAGTAGATTGTAATTTTGCCCACAGTGTATTTTTTATGCTTACATAAGCGTCGGTTTATTATTATCACCGGGATAATAACACGCTTGGTTCTGTGTTAGATTAATGCCTAGATATAAGTCGAATTAATTTAATGACTCAAATTACGAGCTTTGTTCGCCGTTTTTAATTCATTTAATTATGTTCAAATTAAATACTTCTATAACACAATTAAATACAAATTATTATAATGAGTAGCGTTCTTATATGTTAAGATTATGACTAATTATTTTTTTGTAGATTGTATTAATTACTTCCACTTCGGATATACAGCGTCGTAGCCAAGGTGATGAGCGCCCAGGGCAAGATTTGAATTTTGCGCCCCCCAAAACTTATTTTGTAGGAAGAGAAATAATACAATAACTTTAAAGTGTAATTTAAATTATATATTATTTAAGCATTAGATGTAAAATTAGTACTTACTTCTTTTGTAAAAAGAGGAAAAATGCAATAAATTTAAATGAGGCTGCGGGTCTGTGAGTGCGCCCCCTTGTTGTTTGCGCCCATGGCAGCCGCCCCCGCGATCAGCCCCTAGCTACAACGCTGGGATTAACACGTTATGTTGCATTTTGGTGACGTATCCAATCTACGGAGGGATTTTTGAATAGATTAACTTTAATTAGTTTTAGATTGTAGCGCACAAACGACGACGTAGTTTAATAATAAGCATACAAAGGCAGGGGTCGTAATAATTGAATTAAAATTACCTAATCGATTCGTATCGGCGAAAATTTTCCAACTGAATTACATACTTCAGTCTGTATGATAGAAAAACAAATGAAGTCCAAATAAAATGGCCGCGGGCGTTAACTTTGTTAATTTAAATGGAACACCCTGTATATTTTTGCATATTTAGATAGAACGTTGTCTCAGAAATACAGTAATATAAATATTGATCTATCTTTAATATCTATAATAACGGAGATATGATCAAAAAAAGTGCGCCATAAGAGCGATGTGTTGGAGAAAGACTGTGCCTAGCAACGAATCGATATTATCTTTCTAGCACATCGCTGTTATGGTGCACTTTTTTAGTCATATTATATCCGTTATTATTAAGGATAAACCCATCAAAACTAATTACTGTATTCTTGAGACAACGTTCTATCCAAATATGCAAAAAAATACAGGATGTTCCATTTAAATTAGTTAACATCTACGGCCATTTTGTTTGGACTTGAATTTCTTTTTCAACTATCATTTTCGAAAGATTCATAAAATATTCTACCACTTTTATTTTACATTTTTTTATAATTCTGTAACAAAAAAATTAACAGCCTTGTACAATGTCATTCAGTTCAACTAACTAATGAAGTTTTCCATGTTTCCCTCCGTCGTGTACTAAGTGGTGGTTAGGTTAAGTCCCGATTTTGAGCAACAACTCCCGATTTAACAAGCGTCCCTCTTTTGTCCCACTTTCATCTTTCCCTAAAAAAATATAGATTATTTGCAATAGTTGTTTATCATTTACGTTTACCTATTTCATTTCAATCATAATTACGCCATATTTCGTCGGAATTCCGTTACGTTGTGTCTCCGTGCTACACCCAGTGTATAATTTTCGAGTGCACCCTAGGATTAGAATTGGCGAAGGCGACAGTATTAATGTTTAATACTTATAACTAGAAATGGGAGAAAATCGCTGTCGCGATTTTCGTTCCCATTTCTAGCCCTACCGGGCCTAGGCCTGGGCCTGGGGGGGCCTGAGGCCTGGGGTCACCCTTCGGGTGACAAAACCATGTAGAATAATATTATTTTATAGAAAATACATATTAAAGAAATTTTGTATCTGGAATGATGATGTAATTATACTAAACGATTTTTTTAAATATTTTGATGAATTATAAGGGTACTCTATTGTTTATGGTAAAACATCATAATTTTTTAAGTACTGAAAGTAGAATTTATTTTTAAGTAAATATTATTATCAATTTTATCAATGGGACCAAAAATATTGTAGATATTTACTTTTGTAAGCTAAAATTAAGAATATAACATACTGCCAAAATGAACGAATTAATTCTAAACTTTACGTGCAGAAAGAATAAAAGCTACGGATAATCAAACAGAATAACTAAATACTAATACTAATAAATAATTGGAATTAAAAAGTAAAAAAAAAAAGTTTGCCTCCAGCGTGACTCGAACTCACGAAATCAGCATTATGAAGTTTTGAATCCTACGACTTTCCCGTTGGGCTACCACGCCTGCTGTTAAATGTTTACCTTGAGACGTTTAAGTATGTAAACTTAACGTGTCAACCTGAAAAAATAATGTTTACCGATTTTCTAATTGGAAAAGCATTTCGCTTCAGTATTTTGGTAATCAGTGTTTGGCAAGTGTTTGGTGTTTTGTGTTTGGCAAGTGCAGTACTATCGATTCCGTTAGCAATATTTCTCATAGGAAAATAACGAAAATAACCTATTTGAAGTTTAATTAATTTGACAGTTTTCGTGGGAGGTGCGTGGGAGGGTTCGTGGTGCGTTAGTGCGATCTCACATGGGCATATAAAATGAGATAGAAGTTGAGACGAATGCGACTCGAGATTTTCGAAGACGAAATAGACGTAGAAGGAGTCGACGTACGGTCTCGAAAAAAAATCTCAAGGGTTTAGAGAAAGGACGGAACTTTCGCGTAAAGCGATTCTCGAAGCCGTAAAAATTAGAAAAAAGTCTCGGGAGTCCCACGAAAAGTCGGCATTTCGGCAGGCGTGACGGGACCATTAGGCGTGAGGACAAACGCCGGTGCTAGCCGCATCTCTCTCGCCGAACGGCGAACGGCGATCGACGAAAATTTTGCAGAGGTTTTTTGAAAAGGCGTTTAAATTAGGAAAACGCGTAAGAAACGGGACGAAAATACACCTACGCATTGGAGAAAGGCCGGGGGCGACCTCCGGTGGTCCGCGGAGATCGTTCCGAGATCGCCCCTCGGAGGAGATAGCTTTGAAACTTTGTCGATTCGACGACGGAATTTAGAGCGAGACGGAATCGACGCGTTTTAATATATATGGATGTATAAATATAAAAATGAACTTGTTTAACAAATGTTTAAATTTATAATTTTCTTTTTGTTTGTTTTGATAGCCTACAAAAGATTTTCTTTTAAACAAGGCATCTCAAAGCTAAATGTGGGTTAAGCTAAGTTTTAATAAACTTTGAACCATGTGTCCCGCTTTTTGACTTGCAAGATCTGGTCACTAGGTTTAACCAACTTAACTTGGTCCCAAACGCCAATGCGGTCTATAGAATAATGTTTAATGTAAAAGCGGGTTTCTCAGTGCTGCGTTAGCGTAATTTGTCTGACAACTACCAGTTAACTTAAAGTTCAGAATGTGAACAACCGTAATTATCTGTTAAATTACTCTAAACATTTGAAAACCGGTCCTAAGGAAAATCGAGGGTTTATAGTGGTGCAACATCGACTTGTTATACACATCAAATTTAAATGCACACATTCATAAACCCACCTTTTTGTGACGTCCTAGCTGCCTTTGAGAGCTCCGTTTTACAGTCCAGGTTAACACGACGTAATCCTCCTCGATTAGACGAGGCACTTTTCCGCAATTTTACGCCGACCATAACCAGGTTTATGAGCCAACTATTAACCGTAAACGTCCCCGAGCGCGGCGCGATCATGATGTCGCTCGACACAACATAAACTTTCATTTCACATAATCAGCACCGGAGTTAAAACGGCTCTACGACGCGACGTAAATATTCAGTTAATACGAACACAATATCATAATATGACTACCTGGTTTGGTTCAGTGAATTGTCTTTTCTTGAATAAATGCGATGGAAGCCATTGACTAACGTTTATGGATCAATCATTCCACGGAGCCTTCATTAAAAGTATATTTATTATTTCGCGTGTTTGTTGCTGTTTGACCTATTTTCACGTAAACAGTCTGGTCCTTTGAGCCGAGTATCGTAATTCATATCAGAAGGGAAACAATAAATTTTTTATATGTATTAACTTCAGCAGCAAATGGAGGAAAGTTTTCGCAGGTATTAATTTGCTTTATGTAAGGATCATATTATTTAAAAGCTTGTATTGGTCTAAGCTCTGAGAAAAGTTCTGAATTTGCTATATGCGTTTATGGTTTATATGAAAAGATCTTTCAGTTCAGACAGTTCTCCAGGGTTATTCAGAACTGATCCATAATAAAATTTGTGGATGTTCAACATACATGTAGAAATGTGGTAGTGCAAAAAAAAATTTTTTGGCGGGGTCTGAAAACTATTTCAAAATTTTTCATTGCACGCCGCTGGATACTGGTCCACTGCCACTGTAATGGAGTGACCTTGGGACTGACAATGCAAACTGGCTAGCACGATAAAAACTTCGGAAGTTCTGAGAGTATACCGACACCCGGCGCAAAAAAGATTTGCAGCGTTTTTACTTTAAAATAAACTTAAAGAGAGATAGATCTGACCAAAGTGACGTGTCTTTAAAATTAATAAAATTTTATTACACTAATTTTGAAGAATTGCGCTACTTGATTACTAGGTATTAGAAACGTGAAATTTAGGTATAAAAAATTTGCACATACCTTGTTACAAAAGCTGTTCGAAATAATATTCCTCGACTTGTACACAATTTTGGGCACGCCTTATCCAATTTTGCCGCACTAAACCGAATGTTCCTCCTGGTTGCTGATCTTGTAAACGCAAATTATTAAGTAAATTGGGGATTTTCAGCATTTTGCTGCAACAACCACTCACAAAACCTAACTTTTAATTGATAATCCACTGGTAACAGTCCATTAACTCAGCATTACTGTACACATGAGCCATTTTGAAAATTTTACAGTTTAACACTCCTAAGATAAATAAAACACCCCCGAGAGCGACACACAGACTGACGACTCATAGACAATACAGATATTATCCCCACTCCAACATTATTCGGTCGGTTTTAACCAGGCGTTCCAGACAAAAACGTATGTACTTTTTTTATCACATTCTTAGGAATGCGGTAGAAAAGTATCAGATGTGTTGAAGTACAGTTGCCCAGCTACGTAGTTTTTTATAATGGTATAACTTTAAACATTGTTTACGGGAAATCCTAATACTTTTATTAAAATTTTTTTTGGTGATATCGATTTCTTATTTAAGGATGCACATATCCTCAAAGTTTTAGAGATGAGTTCTGAATAACCCTGTATACATTTTTAGCTTCTAGCGTGTCACTTTTTCCACCAATACATGAACTATTACCAAACCAACATCTTTAAAACCTCTAAACCAGTATACAACAAAATCCATTAGGTGTTTTGAATGAATTCATAACATGACCAATACAATGACAAGACAACTACTTGCTTCAGTAAATAACTTACTTACGAAGTTTATAACTTTTGTGATCTGAGCTTCGATTCTCGAGTTGTTGTACGAATGGAGAGGCAGAAATAGACTAAAATTATGTTAAAAAAAGAGATAAAATCCATATTTCGAATACGAAACAGTTAAAAAATCGCAGGCCTGAATTAAGATCAAAGACTTGGGTTTCACCCTGCTTGAAAATCATTACGTCAATGCGATCATTGTTGAAGCAGATAGTGTTTTTTTATCTGAATGAAAAAGGTTTTGCTATTAAGACACTAGTCTTCATTAAAATTAGATGATGTCGTTGATAGAAGAATGAACAAGACGAACATCATCGCCTCATCACTCGAATATTATTTTAACTTGTTATCTCAAACTTCCTCTAGAATCCAGTCAAATATCAAATCAGTTTTTTTTTTGGGATCCAGATTTTTAAATAAATTTCCTCTGGGTGGCAACCAGCCCGGTGGATATGAAACTTGCTAATATAGAAGATTAACATGAATGTTTAGTAGAGTATCCCAGGTAACGAAATTTTTCAGGTGCCCTTCATTCCCATACTAAATGGTTGGAGTTTGCCAGACTAAGCCATTCCGCATAATAATAATAATAATAATATACCACCTCCTCTCCCACATATCTCAAACTTTCTATCCCTGTGATTAGAACGAGGTGTAGATATATTATATTCATTATGATTTAAGTGAATACCCTCTTGTGGTATACCCTCAATGAATGCATTTTTATATACTATAGAGTCAAAAGTCTTACAGAATATAGTTAGAAAGAAATCATCCAAAAAAAACAAATGACCAAACAGTATTTTTTTTATAGGTTTCCACCCGGGATTCCCTGTGAATTTCTAAAAATAATCGCAAACAACTTTTACACTCAATACAGAATTTTCGGTTTTGTTTGATGGGCAGAGATCAGTAACAATGCTATTAACTCAATTAAAACCCCATCGGCTTCCAATTTGTTAGTTCTAAGAAGAACTGAATAAATGATACGTATAAAAAGATTAACATTTCATTTGTTGTAAAGCCACAAAGCGGTTGGTGTTTACATAGCACTGAGTCATATACAATGAAAACGTGCCTATCGTGATGCGGTTTGTTAAACATCGGTCTAGCATTAAATAAATACCAGTTCTAAGTAAATAATAGCTTTTTATGTGGAGATTAAGTCGTATTGTGGTTTCTCTGAATAGGATTACTTGTGGGATTTTTAGTTTCTTTTCCGCTAAGTACGGTGTCCCAGCTCCTAGTGGAAGTTTTTTGTCGGCCTCGCACCGCTTCACGAACAAATGAGTTATTTTTTCTTTTGTACATTTAATACCATCAAATTATTTATTTTTAATTTTATAGCATAGATATAACCGCAGAGTGGAACGATTATTAGAAAAAAGTGGATGAAATATTTTAGATTGATGACGAAGTGTGTCAGATCGTGTCTACAGAAATAAGGATGGTATACTGTTACATTTTCTTTCAAATTGAGATCAAAAAAGTGCAATAAATGTCGATTAAGTGCGAATCTGTGATACTGCCATGAGAATCTGTGCGCGTCGTTGTTGTGAGTGAGGTGAAAGAAAAGTCGCAACCATAGCTATCATAGTGCGCCTTCAGGATAACGCTGACGACGATGTGGGCAAAGAGGCGACCGAGATCAAAGAGAAGGAGGGACACCAGGAGACAGTAGACACCCCGCTGACTTCGCCTTCTGATGAACTTCCTGTCCAGGTATATATAGTCATTTTGTAGGGAAATCACCGCCTTAACCAAAACCTTTTTAGTAAAATTTTTTGAATTAAAGATTCCCGAGTTGTATCAGAATGTGGAATACAAAAACTTTCGTTTTCGCACCAAAACACTGCACTTTTTTCGATGCTGGTTTTGCTAAGACTATTCGCATCATCAAAAACTTTAATAATTATTACTAAACCAGATTATAATAAAATAATGTATCTTTTTTCTGTTCGTTATTTTTCTTTTTTTGAATAGCAGCCAGAGCTTTAAACACAATTTAGTACAGGGATAAGGGAACCATTATTAGTTAGGCACCATTATAAGGGTCACCAGTTTAATTGAAAATGATGGTGTCAACATCTTTATCGAAACGCGCTTTGAAAAGGAAAAGTCAATGTTTTGGTGTTTAGTGAAAAACATTTGTTTAGTTAGTTTTGCCTTTTGCAAAATGCAAAAACGTTTTTGTATGTATGTAAGTAGCAATAACTAACAAAACGCAAATCAATACAATACAAACTACATTTAAAAGTTATAACATAAAACATAACACTTTAAATAATAAACAGTAAAATACAAGAGTAATACAATATATAACATAACTATCTACTTCATGTTAAGAAATGTTTTTTTTTATCTTTTAGTAAATATAATTACATTAGATGATCCTCTAACAAACTGTGGTAATTTATTGTCTATTGTATTGCGTCTTTCCTTTATCATATACAGGGTGATTCTTAAACTATACGCATAAACTTGGGAAATTGTAGCTGACGACAAATAATGACTACTAATGAAAAAAATGTAGTAAAATATTTTTAGTTTCGGAAATAATTTGAAACGAATATTTGCAAAAATGTATGAGGTGAATACATAGAAGTGTTTACTAAGAAGTAAACAAGTCATTCATTATTAGTCATTATTTTTATCCTCAGCTTAATTTTCCAAGTTTAACCGTATAGGTTAAGAATCACCCTGTATATTCTTTTTTCTTCATCAATAAAGTAGGACGTACCTTACATGATTGTTTTGCCTCGTATTACTTAGCTATAAATGTCTCTTCTGAATTTTATATTTTCGGATAAATACGTTGGTAATAAGTGATTTAATAATTTTCAAAGAAATATCAGTGTTCTCAATTTCATATATAGTCCCTAACTGAAAGCCAATTTAGAGTTAACTGCATTAACACAATGTTTGTATGATTGTTACATATCATAAAACGATTTTGCAGCAACTGGAGTTTACATAAATTAGTCTTATTATCATTACTCATATATAAAACTGAAGAACAATAATCAAAATGTGCTTTAATAATTGAGTTAAATATAAAGGCTCTCTTAACGATAAGCAAAACCGACCTTTTTTTTAAATCTTGCCATATATAGTCAACTTGCTTTGAAAATGTTAATCCTTAGTCAATAACTACAGCTAAATACTTTGTTCTGTCTATTTTTTTCAAATTTATTTCTCCAAATTTAATGTTTTCACTTTTAAATACTTTCTATTACCAATTATCATATATTTAGATTCATTTGGATTTACAAGCTGGTTGTTACTGTTCATCCAGTTCTCAATTGATAGCTAGACTCGATTCAATTTTGTAATAGCAGTAAGACAAGTATCAGAAACATAAAACTGTGTCATCAGCAGCAAGATGCATTTTACAACTTTCCAAATCAATTAAAAAAATGTCATTCACAAACATAATAGAAAGCAATGGACCCAATACACTACCCTGAGGCACTCCACTATATCAAGTTTTTTAGAAAATACTTCTCCGATTTGATCTACTATGTGGTAACGTTTTTGTAAATGTGATCGAAACAATTTATAACTATTACTATTAAGACCAAAATAGGTAATATTTTAGTTTACTTAACAGTACTTCCCTGTTAACTAACTCGAACGCTCGATTAAGGTCTAAAAAACTATAACATTAACAAGAATTTTTTAATTTAGCGTTAACGCTTTTTATAACAAAACCAAACCAAGATTTTTTATAATTAGAGTCTCGCGTAGACCGTTGAGTGACCAAGTTCATAGACGTAATAATGATAATCCATTTTATTTGTTGACTTGTCACTGTTCAGTTTAAATCGAGGTTTAAATTCATTGTAAATAATTAATAATTTTTGTAAACGTGGCCAACGCTTAACGATTTTCTTGTAATATATGAAGGCCTTTATAACAAAAGTTTGATCATATCTAGATGATGCTAACTTGGGTGCAGTATAGTGTTTTGGTGTTATGTGGAATACTACGTCAGTGTTATCCTCACACCAAAGGTTCCAACCCATTTCAAGAACCTTTATAGCCTAAAATCATTTTCTAATATGTATCTACTAACCTTTCTAATATGATTCTGATATACCTTCTTCTAATTCTGATATACCTACACAAAATGTATGGTCTCCAACTCCATGTTTTTGAAGAAACATTTTGCAAAATATTATGGAGCAAATAGTACAGCTTCAAATTATTTTTTGTGTTTTCAGAAATGAATAAAAATTACAACGCCCTCAAAATAAACAGGATAATGTTTTTCCTTTTATTATTTGATTTACAATTATTATGAAGATTATATTACCCATGTCAATTTATCTTGCGGAATAATAAAGACAATATAGGTATGTTTACGATTATACAACCCCTCCGGTGTATGCGGGCTCCCCATAAATAAGTTATATTTAATTTTCACTGAACATTGATTTTATGCTCTTCCCTAATGCCAGCCTGGGTAATAAAATCCACAGTTTTAGCGTTCATACATGGCGTAATACTGCATAAAAATACTTGGAAATCGGCTCTCCGGCTAGCGCCATAACTTTTATCTCTCGCCCATAATTTATGGGGTCGTTAATTAAACCTTTTAAATGTTTACAACCGATGATAATAAAACGGCAACTCGGTAATGGCAGTTTATGTCGACAGTTAACATAACCACGGCCCGAACATAAAACGCCGACATCGACTAATAAGTGTAACTTTAATGGGCCCCGGTTGGCAGCCGTGTGACGGGACGCGAACGCGAATGGCGATGTGCACATTGCACATATCTGTCTTCTCACTTGAAGTATAACACCTCTTTGTCCACTAAAAAAGGAACAGACCGAAGAGCTAGCGTAAAAGGTTACGTCTAGATAATATATCCCTTGAGACTAATTTTGATTAAAATGGAGCAGAAATAATTATCCATTTCGTGTTACAATAATTGTAGTGTGAAGCAGGGAAAAAACGATCTTAAGGAGTCATTGTCTATAGGTAACTTATTTGTTGCAAATAACACGAAAACAAAATGTATTCTAAACAGCAGTTATTCTAAGGTTATTCTATAAGGAAAGCTGCTAAAGAACTAAAGAAGTTTAAGGAATCCTTAACCTTCTTATCTCTATTTATGTTATTGTTGTTGGAAGGCGGCGCGGTTACCCGCAGCACTCAGGGCTTTTGACTCACTGTGTCTGCCGCTAGTGGAGAGCTATTGGAAGAGACCCGTGCTATGCGCATAGGCCAACACCCGATCTAGGGGAAGCTCTCTAATGTCCTGGGGCAGGAGAAATGGCCCAGATGTTTGTGTCTCTTGACCATGAGGCAGGCACAGCGACAGTGGATGTGAATGGAGTCCTCATGCATCGTGTCCACAAAACCTGCACCTTCTGGTGTTACTAAGGCCAAAAGTGTTAAGGTGCTTATTGAGATTATCTCTATTTATACATTTGCCTCTTTAATCGATGCTAAAAATTCTCGAACATTTATTTTCTCAATTTTATTTTTTTACATAAGAACACAGTGTGTGTAAGTAGCCCTAATAATTAACTTTTCAAATAGTTACTCCTGGTTTTAAATGACATCATTTAATTGTAGTAATTGTGTGTTATAATGTAATCCATTCAATTACAAGACAGAACGCGGCTAAATAAAGCCACTTATTTGCTATAAAAAAAAACACGCCTCCCCCTGATACTGAATATATGTCAATTATTTTTTAGTTGGAGCAGGGTTGTGCTCTATGTTTTTCGGCAGTGAAAAGTCATCTCAGAAATGAATTAAAAAACCTATTTTTGATATTAACTGTATACATAGATATATAACTATATGGGTATGTATATATGTGTTTATGCATTTAATTTAATATCTGTATATTACTATATTGCATTTGTACCCCTGTTAGTCCGATATACCTCCTAAATTAAATAACATAATCCTGTAACTGGGCATTAGCCTGTTGCACTTTGTATTTAATAAATAAATAAATGAATAAAACAAATATCAGTATATAAGCGATGGAAAATATCGGAAATACCAGCATCCCTGATTCACTGCTCAAAATCCAGTAGTTGCCACACATCGTATTATATTTTTTTGTACTTACATCAAATTAATTATAATTAAAAAAGCCCAGCTTTCCCGTAATTGTATTTGAGGGTATAAATATTTACCGCAACCCATACTTATACCCAATTGGTATTCTTCTTGTGGAAGCTAATCACCATCATGAAAATTTCATCATTGATTTTGTTGATCTCGCACGTAGCCCAAGAATCCTTGCGATTATTTTTTCGCAAAGCCGTTCAGGGAATGAAGCGAATGATAATTCGTGAGGTCGGACGAGAGGGGTCCTTTATATCGTTCTTTCGGGCATACCTACACTTAAATTGTATTTATCTCATTCTTATTGACCACATATTTATGGAGATACAGACGAATGGTATAAATTATGCGGTTTGTGGATATATATCTGTTATACAGTTGGTTGATAAAAGTAATACGTAGAGGATGGTATGTAATTTATTTACATACCATTAGATACTCAATAAGAAACTTATTTTGTGCTGACTTTAGTAGTTTGTGTAACGCAGGCATCAAAAATGTCAATAGAAGGAAATAAATTATGTTTCATAATGTATTCGAGGATATTGCGAGAATTCTGTCTCATGCAGATCCTCCTAGAATCCAAGAAGATTCGTTGAGTTCGTTTTTTAAATCCCGATCTCCATCCTAACACAGTTTATTCTATCGCTCAGTTAATCGTCGTTGGTAATTTAATCCCAAATAATGCGAGGTACGTTTGCATTTAAAAAATATATTTGGTCCTATTGGGAGTAATATCAGAGCTCCCTTCTACTAGCCGTGCCCTGTTAAAGGCTGGTTGGTTGGTTTTTGGCAGGAAAACAATTACGCTCAGATTCCAGTATAAGTTTTTCCTTATCCCCTGAACTTGTACAATCAGTTATTGAGGATGAGAGCAAATTTTCTCAGTAGGTCTCTAAGTAGTGACAAAAAACAGCTGTTTGAAAACCATAGCTTGCTTATTTCTTTATCAAAATATGTTGAATAAGTATCTAATCCTTCCTATCTAGTTTCTGTTAAAAGAAATACAGTTCGAAAATGTCTAAGTACAGATCCCAGTCTTGTTTGAATGAAAATATTTAATGGCAATGCTAGGATACGACATATTTTCACAATAACAACGTAACTTTCATGTATCACGGAACTTAACCAATAGTTAACTAAGTTTAGAATGTGAATAGGTCTAACTATTAGTTAAAATACATTGTGAAACATGTCTAAGAATCTCTTAATCTTCATTCTCTTTACTCATCATTTCTATGAGTCGTCGGTTACTTAGTCGAGATAGAAAGCAGCAATAGAAACGATGTCAACAATATTAGGCGGAACGTACAACAGGATGAGTTTTTGCGAGTAGATCTTTATGCCGCCAATCGACGTTAAGTAACGACGACAACATTTATTCTGATGGCGGCATTTCCTCGCTCTTAAAACTTTTATTCCTGGCCATTACGAGCAGATTCCTCACACAGTGCTTCCACCCCCGTGTCACTATCGCTCTGGGACGGTCATTACGCGTCTCCGAAACTGCCATTCTAACGAGTACGGCCGAATTAACAGGGGCTCTCCGTCGCTAATGTCCGCCATAATCGTAAATGCCGTGCCGAAGTGTTTTTCACTCGGGGTAAAAATATATATAGTGGGGCGACGAGGTTATCAAGTTGAATTAAACGATGAAAAGTTTACTACACATTTTAGGTAGTCCTGTTAGAACAAAAAACAACCTTCTCGTTTCCTATGGCAATCATGAATTTAGATAATGTTATGTGATACATTATTTATTTGAAATAATTGAATAATTTAAGACGCATCCACTACATCTCGTCACTTATAACCTCGTCGCCCGACTATATTTTTGTACTAAACAACCGTCGGCTTTTTTCTCTTGACTCCGGGGATGTGTTTCGCGGTTTAATGGGCTTCTGGATGGCAATAATCGGCTCGAACCGCATTTTTTTCTTAGCCGACAAGCCACAGAAGATTTTTCACGGACGATTTAAAAACGCTTTGCGTGCAGGGTGAAAATGTAGCCGGACGGAATGGATGGAGTTTGCAGCGCAGGGCTGACAAACGACTACAGAAGGAAAACCAACGTCGGGTCGTTTCATGTTTTTTCTAGACGTCGTTGTGATGTTATTAGAGTTATCGTCTGTTGATAATACTACGTGCCATTAACTGCTCATAAAAATTACACGATATATAATACTTGAATAACATTCTATGGGAACTTACGTATGTACGTATGCAAATACTTGCTATACGTAATGCTATCATTAATACTACCATTGTATAGTTATTTATACAGTGATACTATTAATAAAGTATTTCAAAAAATACGCCTGAAAGGTGGATGATTTTCCTGTTTGTCGGTTTACGAAAGAGGCACCTAAAATGTGACTTATGGAATCTTGTTTTCAAGCATATTAAAAACTATTTAAGATAAAAATGTATTATTCTCGGTATTATTTGTTAAAACTCGTATATTCCTATCTTAAAATGTTGAAAGGGTCGTAAATATCATTAATTGCGCAAATGTATTATATTAAAATAGGTAGGTTAAATATTACAAACGCTAACATGTTACAAAAAAAGCAGTTAAACTGTCAGTGTTCATCGACTCGACTTGTTTATCTTGGACTCACCCCAAACCGAGGTTTAAAAATAAATCTGCCGGATATATGCAACGTATATACTGGCGTTCAAATAGGAAGGAAAACAAAATTAATTATTTCACTCGACTCATCCCCACGGAACCAGATTCTTGCAAAAACTATCCCCCACAAACTTTTTGTGCTCTCACAAATCGAGTGTCGGGTCGGGAGAGGGTTACAAGCGCGCGACAACTAATTTTACTAAAAGACCGCCATAATAAACAAGTTTCTTTGCATACAAAAGCGACTAGTACACATGTCCCGGCCGCTAGACGACCATATTTCCCCCTTGACAATGGGATCGTCGCTTTATACATATAAATATATGGATGGTTCTTTACGCTCGTGTGCTGCTCACAGATAAATCTGCCACTATCAATTCCGCCGATACCCTCATGAATAAAAGACGAAACCCGTAAATGTAACCCGGTTTTTACGAGCCGCGGTGGTCCTCACGTCGTTGACAGTAGGGTAGCTAGGGGGTAGGTATCTTGCTGTATGTCATTTTTCCTTATGGGCGCTGTTACTTGTTTTTAAAATTCCCACCGTTATGCCAAAAAGAATAAACCAATAAGAGAATTCACTAAATGTAATTTCCTAACTCCCAAGTTGTTTCGGTGATTTCTGCCGTGCCCGGCGCACGCGTAGATCTCCACAATTCATTCATTAAAATGACTATTTGACATTCCCTTTGGGACAGGACGACAGCACAGGACCGACTACGCCATATCTGTCACTGATACAATATTTTTATAACGCAAGATAGCTGTTATAATATTAATACAAGCACTCAAACGCGGGACACTCGAAGCTTCCAAATGATTCAATTAAACAGATAACAACAAAAACAAAATGGAAATAACGAAGTAACACGAAAAACGAATCCCTGCAGCGAGATGTGCAATTAGTGTAGATGTTGTCTCATTTCCCATTTCACTTATTTGCTTATCACTGAGAAAGATAACTAGATGTGCGATATAAAGATGATTAAACCAGTCTCATAAATTTACTATAATTTGCTATAATCTGCGTTGAGCGCCTTATTTTTCACTCAAATTGTATGTGCCTAGCGCATAGTGACAAAGATAGAAATTTGGTCGACGGCATGAATCAATGTGAAATCTCTTATTAGTTAATTCTCTTTGGTTAGACAAAGCCTGTCAAAAATGGCTGCCGTGTCACATAAATGTATCTGAGGAAGAATAGTAGTGCTTCCAATTTTATTTACAAAATATATATATTACTTTAGAATAGCTACCTAAAGTGGAAATACTCGTATATTAGACACGATGTTTTTTATGTTTTATGTTTTTCGGATCATCAAAAAGCATATAAAAGTTTATATAACATAATATTATGTTCATGTTTCAAATCGCTCCAAATAAATAGACAGCCTATTTATTTGGTTAGCGTGGGTAGCAAGTCTCTACCACCAAATGCTGAGTACGCCACTGGCTGTCGGAGCAATAGTAAAGCCTCTCTGCTTGTCGTTTGACAATCGAGCGGATTTTATCCAGCAACAACGATTTAATACGGCATGTCAGGATAATATAACGTAATCATATTGAGGAAGAAAGGCGAGGGTAAACTCCTACAAGACAGATTTCTTATCTTCTCTGCGGTTCCTACACATTTCCGCACGTTCTTTATATTTGTTCAGAAAACATGTTTTTGAAATAAATGAAACAAACCTTTGAAATCTGAATAATCTGTACCCAATATCTCCTCTGTGAATTAACTATCTTAAGGAGCATGCTCGCAGCAGATCGTAAAGTAGTCATCTTGAAGGAATTACATGGAAATACCGTAAATTGATGAAAGTGATGGGAGTACTAAGTTGGAAGTATAATAGAAGCAAGTGAACCCTGAAAGTAGATGGAAATATCATAAATGGTGGATAATGTCTGTAACTTATTTGTGGTGCGTTTTCATGATTCGTTGTAGTTTCTTTTGGGATTACACCACCTGTAAAATAGCAAAAAAAAAACAGGAAACGAGAAGCGACTATACTTGAATTTTTAATTTGTATACTTCTGGTCTCCTGTTTTTTTGTTATTTTACAAATGGTGTCATCTCAAAAAAGACTATAATGAATCATAAAATGGTGGATATATCATGGAAGTATTTTCTTAAAAACGGAAGTAGGTGTACATTAAATATTCTCGCGGTTAACGTCTCACAAAAGTCCAATAGGAGTTAATTCCTAAGATACTATGACACGAATATAGAGCCTATAAGTTGCTGAATTTCGCCTTTGGTTTGGTTTTTCAATTTCCATACATACCTACAGAAATGTATCACTTTAAACATCTACTAACACTAGGTTACTTTCTTACTAACAGTCATTATATAGCTGATAATGGTTTTTGATTTGTTTAACTAAAACATTAAAATGTAATATATTTATATATTGTAATACTTGTTTTATTTTTACATGCAAGCTTCTCGAAAAAACGTGTCTATTATCTTGGATTAGCTGTAACAATAATAATTTTTAGGTATATTTAGGAATTATCTCCAACAAATCCCTCCCTCGGGAAAAATTCAAACTTTAATTTCCCATTGGCTGTGTAATAATTACAGGATATTCGAGGGTAATTAAACAGCCCCGAAGGCTTCCCGAATGAAAAGTCACCCTCACGGTCTGGGATTAACGGTTCATTATTGTTTATCGATTCACCGTTTAAATACCAATTCGAGGTTTAACTTGGCTTCTGTACGATCGGCAGTCGGTCCACGCTTTCGAGATTATTTCTGTAGAGCATTATTATATATTGAAACGAAGTTGTTGGGAAAATAATAGAAAGTGAGATGAGCAATTTATGTAAAATTGATTTTTTTGGGTATGAATTTGATTTACATGTGTTGATTATTATACATTGATCATTTAGGTACAAATACACGCTCTCAGATCTTCAAGTTCTAAGATAAAAAGCAAAGAATCCCTAGATATTTCCAAGCTTTAGGTTATTTGTATAGAAAATCCATTCGTCTATTTTTGGAATTCGCAAAAACGTCAGTTACACGATTATTAAAATCTGGAATCGCTGCAATTAGTGTTTTCTTATCATGCGAAGTGAATTTAGTCTGCCCTGCGTCATGGTATTTCTCAAAAAGGTTTTAATTCTTTTAAGCGTTGAAAAACAACGTTGTAATAATAAAACAGTTTCACTAAAACAGTCCGTGAGGTTTCGATCTATAAATAGTTGCAAAATTGCTAAGCAATTTGCTGTTTGACGAAAATCTTCCCTGCTGTATATAATCGTTAATTCACTTGTCAGTTTAACTTTGTCCAAAAAGCTAAGCTTAACAGTTGCATTGCAAACAAGCTGAACAAGTGCATTGCACGCAAATCTCATAATTACATACCCATAACTCTCGTTTTACGTCTTCGAGTGGTCTCTTTCTAACGCATGATTAACTGAACCACTGTTGGGTACTATTCGAAAATTGAACTCGCCATGTATTTTGGGTTGCAGATTCAATACCAATTATTTAATATGTTAAGTTTTAATCTCTGTTTTAACATATTAAATTAAGTATCTATTGATATTAGTTTCGATTACTAGATTATTATCGATATAGTTAACCTAATTTTTAATGGAATGCACTGCACAAATGCACCTACAGTACATAAAACCGCCACTGAGGTTTAGTTATTACTCAATAAATAAAAGGTTATTTTCTAGCACATAGTTTTTCATAGTAAGCAACTGAAATATGAAATACCTAGCTGTTAAAGTAGTTCCTTCTGATTCACCTTCAAAATATTCAATAGAATCATTACCGAGGTGGTACCATTTTACAGAATTTAAATTGATAAAGTAGGCAACAGATTACATAGCAAATTTGTTTCAGTTTTATATAGTTAGTGCGCACGTGGCTGAAAGCTCAAACGTATCAATTCACACCAATTTGGAACACCCTATATAGCGAGCGCACTCAGCTTCCTCATCATCATTAATTACTCCTAAAATTAGCTGACGCGCGTGTTTTATCATTCCGTTCGTGTCATCGGACACACGGCAATTAACCGAATTGACGTTTAATGCACGGCATGGGAGGAGAACGAAACAAACGACCTAACCCTCCCTGGCCTTATACAAGGTGATTCACGTAATGTTGGACACTTTTTAGAGTTGTATTGTGTTGTAGTGGTTAAAATTAATTTATGGGTTGTAAACTGTATAATTTGTTAATATTTTTTCTGTTATTTCGACAATAACTTTTTTTTACTTTTTTTTAATAATGCCTGTTGAACTAATTTGAAATTACCCAGTTGTTTCTAACAGCATACATCGAACTCAACTCAACTCATTTCTTGATATTTTATTATATAAATACCGAATAAATACAGGTGGTGGAAATTTTATATCAATTTTTATCAAACTATATACCTATCAAGAACGGTTAAAGTAGAAATCCGTATATAGAACCCAAATATAAGATGTATATAGAACAAAATGTCCATTAAATATTGCTCAGGTGGATTATTTTTGTAGTGGATTGTGGCTTGGAGATGGCGTATACAATGGATGAATGGACTATAATATGCTTCTTCCTTCGTGATTTTTATGTATAGCTTTGAAAATATTTTAATTGAAAACCGGTAAGAGATACATAATTTAGTTGTTAGTCCAGAAACAATTATTATACATCAACTGACAGCCAAAACGTATAAATAATCCTTTAGGTGAACCACCTTGTAGTAGTTCGTGCGGTCCGAAAGCAGCTCAGAACTGCATAACGCCCGCGGACATATCAGGTGTTATGGAGTGGCACCTGCACTCGGATGCTAATTAACCGGTAATTAACGGGCAGATGCTCAAACGTGCTTGGCCAGTAGAAAGCCCTCGTGTGGTAACCCCGCGATAATCGAGAGGCAATGCACTTCAGCCACTGATGGCGGATTTCAGATATAGGGACGACTTTACGCCCAATTAGTATTGTAAACATCCCTATTCTCTGATTTTCATACCTATTCTCAAATAATGCAATGATATTTTACCTGCTGATTAAATTCTCATCATAAAAATTAAAAGTCATGTACCATCATCAGCAACACAATAAGAATTGTAATATTTAGTAATATTTAATGTGTAGGTAAAGCCAGAAACTCACGGCTTGTATATTTGACAAATCAAATGCGCAAATAATGAATGCACTGAAAGGATTTCCGGTTATATTTTTAATATGTACGTCTAAGCTTTAAAGTTACTCAAAAACGTTACAATAGTTAATTTGATGCGCCTAAATTGAAATTAAAACCAATAAAAATTACAAAATTGACAAATGAAGTTTCAATTGGTTATTTTAAATAGAAGACCAGTGTATGAATACACTAATACAGTGTGGCCCATTAAGAACCAGGACACCCTTCTAAAAAATGTTTGGTAAGTGCGATTCCAATGAATTTTTTCATATGTATATTAGTCTCCTAGATGTACTTGTTGAACCTATTCCGATGGTCCAGCTGCTTATCCTCAGCCTACTACGATTTTTTTTCAATCAATTTTTTCGAAAATTACTTTAGGAATTTTTTTATTAAAAATTTGACATCGTGGCATTCTTCAGCATCACTTAAAACCCCTGTGGTCCAAATTTCATCAATTTGTACCGAAGAATAATTTTTTTATAGAGCCCTAAGTGTTTCAAGTTTATTGAATTACCGGTGTGAAAACAGCAACGGTTTTTCCAGCAACGGTTTTTATATTTTCTAATAATCAGTATTTTTGCAAATCGTAAAGTTTTTCAACGACAATCACTTCAAACGATCTTACTTAAAGTAGGTATAAGCGTTTTTATATATATTTTTGTATAATAGTAGGGGTAGAAACTACCCCTAAATATCCAGAAATTAGTTGGAGAATACTGGAGTAGATGTCAGTTAAATTTTTCAACGTCAGCAGTTTCATGTGATGCTACTGAAAAGGAAATAAGCGTTGTTATATATTTCCGGGCGTTACTAAGGGCGGAAACCACCCTTAAGTATCGAAAATACTGATTGAACATGTCAGTTGAATTTTTCGATGCCAACCGCTCTGAAGAGTGTTACTGAAGTAGAAATAAGTGTTGGTATATTTTTCCGGGTATTAATAAGGGAGGAAACTACCCCTAAATATTCGAAATTGCCCTAGAATCCAGTCCAGCAGATGTCAGTTAAATTTTTCGATGCCAGCAGTTTAATGTGATGCTACTCAATAGGAAATAAGCGTTGTTACATATTTCCGGGCGTTACTAAGGGCTGAAACCACCCTTAAGTATCGAAAATATTTATTGAATATGTCAGTTGAATTTTTCTATGCCAACCGCTTTGAATAGTGTTACTGAAGTAGAAATAAGTGTTGGTATATTTTTCCGGGCATTAATAAGGGAGGAAACTACCCCTAAATATTCGAAATTGCCCTAGAAGCCAGTCCAGCAGATGTCAGTTAAATTTTTCGATGCCGGCAGTTTCATGTGATGGTATTCAAAAGGAAATAAGCGTTGTTATATATTTCCGGGCGTTACTAAGGGCTGAAACCACCCTTAAGTATCGAAAATGTTGATTGAACATGTCAGTTGAATTTTTCATTGCCAACCGCCTTGAATAGTGTTACTGAAGCAGAAATAAGTGTTGGTATATTTTTCCGGCCAATAATAAGGGAAGAAACTACCCCTAAAAATTCGAAATTGCCCTGGAAGGCAGTCCAGCAGATGTCAGTTAAATTTCTTGATGTCAGTAGTTTCATGTGATGGAATTCAAAAGAAAATAAGCGTTGTTATATATTTCCGGGCGTTACTAAGGGCTCAAACCACCCTTAAGTATCGAAAATGTTGATTGAACATGTCAGTTGAATTTTTCAATGCCAACCGCTTTGAATAGTGTTACTGAAGCAGAAATAAGTGTTGGTATATTTTTCCGGCCAATAATAAGGGAGGAAACTACCCCTAAAAATTCGAAATTGTCCTGGAAGGCAGTCCAGCAGATGTCAGTTAAATTTTTCGATGCCAGCAGTTTCATGTGATGCTACTCAATAGGAAATAAGCGTTGTTATATATTTCCGGGCGTTACTAAGGGCTCAAACCACCCTTAAGTATCGAAAATGTTGATTGAACATGTCAGTTGAATTTTTCAATGCCAACCGCTTTGAATAGTGTTACTGAAGCAGAAATAAGTGTTGGTATATTTTTCCGGCCAATAATAAGGGAGGAAACTACCCCTAAAAATTCGAAATTGTCCTGGAAGGCAGTCCAGCAGATGTCAGTTAAATTTTTCGATGCCAGCAGTTTCATGTGATGCTACTCAATAGGAAATAAGCGTTGTTATATATTTCCGGGCGTTACTAAGGGCGGAAACTACCCTTAAATATCGAAAAAATTGATTGAACATGTCAGTTGAATTTTTCGATGCCAACCGCTTTAAATACTGTTACTGAAGTAGAAATATGTGTTGGTATATTTTTCCGGGTATTAATAAGGGAGGAAACTACCCCTAAATATTCGAAATTGCCATGGAAGGCAGTCCAGCAGATGTCAGTTAAATTTTTCGATGCCAGCAGTTTTATGTGATGCTACTCAATAAGAAATAAGCGTTGTTATATATTTCCGGGCGTTACTAAGGGCGGAAACTACCCTTAAGTATCGAAAAAATTGATTGAACATGTCAGTTGAATTTTTCGATGCCAACCGCTCTGAAGAGTGTTACTGAAGTAGAAATAAGTGTTGGTATATTTTTCCGGGTATTAATAAGGGAGGAAACTACCCCTAAATATTCGAAATTGCCCTAGAATCCAGTCCAGCAGATGTCAGTTAAATTTTTCGATGCCAGCAGTTTCATGTGATGCTACTCAATAGGAAATAAGCGTTGTTATATATTTCCGGGCGTTACTAAGGGCGGAAACTACCCTTAAGTATCGAAAAAATTGATTGAACATGTCAGTTGAATTTTTCGATGCCAACCGCTCTGAAGAGTGTTACTGAAGTAGAAATAAGTGTTGGTATATTTTTCCGGGTATTAATATGGGAGGAAACTACCCCTAAATATTCGAAATTGCCCTAGAATCCAGTCCAGCAGATGTCAGTTAAATTTTTCGATGCCAGCAGTTTCATGTGATGCTACTCAATAGGAAATAAGCGTTGTTATATATTTCCGGGCGTTACTAAGGGCGGAAACTACCCTTAAGTATCGAAAAAATTGATTGAACATGTCAGTTGAATTTTTCGATGCCAACCGCTCTGAAGAGTGTTACTGAAGTAGAAATAAGTGTTGGTATATTTTTCCGGGTATTAATAAGGGAGGAAACTACCCCTAAATATTCGAAATTGCCCTAGAATCCAGTCCAGCAGATGTCAGTTAAATTTTTCGATGCCAGCAGTTTCATGTGATGCTACTCAATAGGAAATAAGCGTTGTTATATATTTCCGGGCGTTACTAAGGGCGGAAACTACCCTTAAGTATCGAAAAAATTGATTGAATATGTCAGTTGAATTTTTCGATGCCAACCGCTCTGAAGAGTGTTACTGAAGTAGAAATAAGTGTTGGTATATTTTTCCGGGTATTAATAAGGGAGGAAACTACCCCTAAATATTCGAAATTGCCCTAGAATCCAGTCCAGCAGATGTCAGTTAAATTTTTCGATGCCAGCAGTTTCATGTGATGCTACTCAATAGGAAATAAGCGTTGTTATATATTTCCGGGCGTTACTAAGGGCGGAAACTACCCTTAAGTATCGAAAAAATTGATTGAACATGTCAGTTGAATTTTTCGATGCCAACCGCTCTGAAGAGTGTTACTGAAGTAGAAATAAGTGTTGGTATATTTTTCCGGGTATTAAGAAGGGAGGAAACTACCCCTAAATATTCGAAATTGCCCTAGAATCCAGTCCAGCAGATGTCAGTTAAATTTTTCGATGCCAGCAGTTTCATGTGATGCTACTCAATAGGAAATAAGCGTTGTTATATATTTCCGGGCGTTACTAAGGGCGGAAACCACCCTTAAGTATCGAAAATATTGATTGAACATGTCAGTTGAATTTTTCGATGCCAACCGCTCTGAAGAGTGTTACTGAAGTAGAAATAAGTGTTGGTATATTTTTCCGGGTATTAATAAGGGAGGAAACTACCCCTAAATATTCGAAATTGCCCTAGAATCCAGTCCAGCAGATGTCAGTTAAATTTTTCGATGCCAGCAGTTTCATGTGATGCTACTCAATAGGAAATAAGCGTTGTTATATATTTCCGGGCGTTACTAAGGGCGGAAACCACCCTTAAGTATCGAAAATATTGATTGAACATGTCAGTTGAATTTTTCGATGCCAACCGCTTTAAATACTGTTACTGAAATAGAAATATGTGTTGGTATATTTTTCCGGGTATCAATAAGGAAGGAAACTACCCCTAAATATTCTAAATTGCCATGGAAGGCAGTCCAGCAGATGTCAGTTAAATTTTTCGATGCCAGCAGTTTCATGTGATGTTACTCAATAGGAAATAAGCGTTGTTATATATTTCCGGGCGTTACTAAGGGCTGAAACCACCCTTAAGTATCGAAAATATTTATTGAATATGTCAGTTGAATTTTTCGATGCCAACCGCTTTGAATAGTGTTACTGAAGTAGAAATAAGTGTTGGTATATTTTTACGGGCATTAATAAGGGAAGAAACTACCCTAAATATTCGAAATTGCCCTAGAAGCTAGTCCAGCAGATGTCAGTTAAATTTTTCGATGCCGGCAGTTTCATGTGATGGTATTCAAAAGGAAATAAGCGTTGTTATATATTTCCTGGCGTTACTAAGGGCTGAAACCACCCTTAAGTATCGAAAATGTTGATTGAACATGTCAGTTGAATTTTTCAATGCCAACCGCTTTGAATAGTGTTACTGAAGCAGAAATAAGTGTTGGTATATTTTTCCGGCCAATAATAAGGGAGGAAACTACCCCTAAAAATTCGAAATTGCCCTGGAAGGCAGTTCAGCAGATGTCAGTTAAATTTCTTGATGTCAGTAGTTTCATGTGATGGTTTTCGAAAGAAAATAAGCGTTGTTATATATTTCCGGGCGTTACTAAGGGCTGAAACCACCCTGAAGTATCGAAAATGTTGATTGAACATGTCAGTTGAATTTTTCGATGCCAACTGCTTTGAATAGTATTACTGAAGGAGAATTAAGCGTTGGTATATTTTTCCGGGCATTAATAAGGGAGGAAACCACCCCTAAATATTCGAAATTGCCCTGGAAGGAAGTCCAGCAGATGTCAGTTAAATTTGTTAATGTCAGCAGTTTCATGTGATGCTACTCAAAAGGAAATAAGCGTTGTTACATATTTCCGGGCGTTCCTAAGGGCAGAAACCACCCTTAAGTATCGAAAATATTGATTGAACATGTCAGTTGAATTTTTCGATGCCAACTGCTTTGAATAGTGTTACTGAAGTAGAAATAAGTGTTGGCATATTTTTCCGGGTATTAATAAGGGAGGAAACTACCCCTAAATATTCGAAATTACCTTAGAAGGTGGATGTCAGTGAAATTTTTCGATGTCGGCAGTTTCATGTGATCCTATTCAAAAGGAAATAAGCGTTGTTATTTGTTTGCGGGCGTTACTTATAACCTCCCTTAAATATCGAAAATATTTATTGAACGTGTCTTAAATTTTTCTAGATAAAGATATTATTTATATGCCCTTAGTTAAGTAGAAAGGAACATTGTTATTAATTTTAGGGCGTTACTAAACAGCCAGTAAGTATCCTAAATATTTTTTGAGGATGTCTATTAAACTTTTCGTTTCCAATCGCTTTCAGTGATGTTACTTAAATAGAAGAAGTGTTGTTATATATTTCTTGGCGGTAATAAGGTAGAATATTAAACTGCCTAAAGTCTGCTCAAAAACACATTTTTAGGTTGTCAGAATAGTATCCGGTTGCTTTTTACTGTTTAAAATTTAGAAAAAGAAATACACAGTGCGATGCTGGATTTCAATACTATTTTGAAATCCAACGTGGCAGATCTTATGTAGAAATCGATGGCATAAATTGCATTTTTCGCATTCATCGGTGCAAATTAATCCACATTTGAGACATTTCTTTTTCATGTCGTCCGAATGGAATAATATCAACTTTTTCAATTCTTTTCTGTATGTGTTCATGTCTTTAGGAGCATTTAGTGGTTTACTCGTAACATATTGATTTAAAAAATATGCTACGAATACACCACAGTTATATGTGTCATTTTGAAATATATGAGATATTTGACTGGAGCTCCACTCTCTTTTAATGTTCAGGTCAACTTGCTTTTCTTTTGTGTATTGTGTCAAGAACTGGTACATTACATTTTTGAACTGCTCTGTACTTCGTTGATTATCTCCTCGAGGATCTATATAGGTGGTCGTTAAAGAACCAAAGTCAACAATACCTAGACACCAGTGGTTTCTGTCCCTAGATATTGGTAAAACTAAAATACTATCTGGTAAAATAGTTGGCATTGTATAAAAAAATTCTGGCTGTAATATGGCTGTAATTGATCTGTCAAATATATCGCCGCATAGGCTTGGTCTACAGTAAGTAAAATATATCTGCAGCATTATAATGCATTATATGGCATGTTCTCCCCATGGTCTAATCGGAAAGAGGGCTATTGAGATTAAATGCCCTCTTGAGATAAAAAATATGCATCCCATGGAAGCAATTCGTCGGCAAATATTGACTTACTTAAACAAAGAGGGCCAGCTCATGAAAGAGCATGATTGTTATTTCCATATTCAAGGAATTTTACATATTACTAAACGACAGTGGTGTGATTTTGTGATTTGGACATATGAAGGTATCAACGTTCAAAGAATCTACAGAGACGATATTTTTTATCAAGAAAGAATTGCTACCCCAATATACCAATTTTATATGTTTTTCTTATTGCCCGAAATTGTTAGCCCGAAATATCCAAATGACCAAATTCAAATGAATATGTGGAAGCATGAATCAATCAATTTAAGCAGTCAGCCGGAGAAATCGCTCCTCACTTTATTTGATAACGGCCTAGTTGCTGATGTCGACTATTATGTAAAAAGTAAAGAATACCATAATTATGTTATTAGTTATTTGAATCGGCATATTGGTCAGAACTAAAATATGATGATTTTGACAGCATTAACGGAAAACAATGGTTGACAGATTTCGCGTTAAATTGCTGTTTACACTGCATCATTAAAGCTGCAGATCATAACAGATATATTTTACTTACTGTAGACCAAGCCTATGCGGCGATATATTTGACAGATCAATTACAGCCAGAATTTTTTTATACAATGCCAACTATTTTACCAGATAGTATTTTAGTTTTACCAATATCTAGGGACAGAAACCACTGGTGTCTAGGTATTGTTGACTTTGGTTCTTTAACGACCATCTATATAGATCCTCGAGGAGAGAATCAACGAAGTACGGAGCAGTTCAAAAATGTAATGTACCAGTTCTTGACACAATACACAAAAGAAAAGCAAGTTGACCTGAACATTAAAAGAGAGTGGAGCTCCAGTCAAATATTTCATATATTTGAAAATGACACATATAACTGTGGTGTATTCGTAGCATATTTTTTAAATCAATATGTTACGAATAAACCACTAAATGCTCCTAAAGACATGAACACATACAGAAAAGAATTGAAAAAGTTGATATTATTCTATTCGGACCACATGAAAAAGAAATGTCTAAAATGTGGATTAATTTGCACCGATGAATGCGAAAAATGCAATTTATGCCATCGATTTCTACATAAGATCTGCCACGTTGGATTTCAAAATAGATGCGCACTGTGTATTTCTTTTTCTAAATTTTAAACAGTAAAAAGCAACCGGATACTATTCTGACAACCTAAAAAAAGTGTTTTTGAGCAGACTTGAGGCAGTTTAATATTCTACCTTATTACCGCCAAGAAATATATAACAACACTTCTTCTATTTAAGTAACATCACTGAAAGCGATTGGAAACGAAAAGTTTAATAGACATCCTCAAAAAATATTTTGGATACTTATGGGCTGTTTAGTAACGCCCTAAAATTAATAACAATGTCCCTTTCTACTTAACTAAGGGCATATAAATAATATCTTTATCTAGAAAAATTTAACAGACACTTTCAATAAATATTTACGATATTTAAGGGAGGTTATAAGTAACGCCCGCAAACAAATAACAACGCTTATTTCCTTTTGAATAGGATCACATGAAACTGCCGACATCGAAAAATTTCACTGACATCCACCTTCTGAGGTAATTTCGAATGTTTAGGGGTAGTTTCCTCCCTTATTAATACCCGGAAAAATATGCCAACACTTATTTCTACTTCAGTAACAGTATTCAAAGCGGTTGGCATCGAAAAATTCAACTGACATATTCAATAAATATTTTCGATATTTAAGGGTGGTTTCAGGCCTTATTAACGCCCGGAAATATATAACAACGCTTATTTCCTATTGAGTAGCATCACATGAAACTGCTGGCATCGAAAAATTTAACTGACATCTGCTGGACTGGATTCTAGGGCAATTTCGAATATTTAGGGGTAGTTTCCTCCCTTATTAATACCCGGAAAAATATACCAACACTTATTTCTACTTCAGTAACACTATTCAGAGCGGTTGGCATCGAAAAATTCAACTGACATGTTCAATCAATTTTTTCGATACTTAAGGGTAGTTTCCGCCCTTAGTAACGCCCGGAAATATATAACAACGCTTATTTCCTATTGAGTAGCATCACATGAAACTGCTGGCATCGAAAAATTTAACTGACATCTGCTGGACTGGATTCTAGGGCAATTTCGAATATTTAGGGGTAGTTTCCTCCCTTATTAATACCCGGAAAAATATACCAACACTTATTTCTACTTTAGTAACACTCTTCAGAACGGTTGGCAACGAAAAATTCAACTGACATGTTCAATCAATTTTTTCGATATTTAAGGGTAGTTTCCGCCCTTAGTAACGCCCGGAAATATATAACAACGCTTATTTCCTATTGAGTAGCATCACATGAAACTGCTGGCATCGAAAAATTTAACTGACATCTGCTGGACTGCCTTCCATGGCAATTTCGAATATTTAGGGGTAGTTTCCTCCCTTATTAATACCCGGAAAAAATATGCCAATACTTATTTCTACTTCAGTAACAGTATTCAAAGCGGTTGGTATCAAAAAATTCAACTGACATGTTCAATCAATATTTTCGATACTTAAGGGTGGTTTCCGCCCTTAGTAACGCCCGGAAATATATAACAACGCTTATTTCCTATTGAGTAGCATCACATGAAAATGCTGGCATCGAAAAATTTAACTGACATCTACTGGATTGGATTCTAGGGCAATTTCGAATATTTAGGGGTAGTTTCCTCCCTTATTAATACCCGGAAAAATATACCAACACATATTTCTACTTCAGTAACAGTATTCAAAGCGGTTGGCATCGAAAAATTCAACTGACATGTTCAATCAATTTTTTCGATACTTAAGGGTAGTTTCAGCCCTTAGTAACGCCCGGAAATATATAACAACGCTTATTTCCTATTGAGTAGCATCACATGAAACTGCTGGCGTCGAAAAATTTAACTGACATCTGCTGGACTGCCTTCCATGGCAATTTAGAATATTTAGGGGTAGTTTCCTCCCTTATTAATACCCGGAAAAATATACCAACACATATTTCTACTTCAGTAACAGTATTTAAAGCGGTTGGCATCGAAAAATTCAACTGACATGTTCAATCAATTTTTTCGATACTTAAGGGTAGTTTCCGCCCTTAGTAACGCCCGGAAATATATAACAACGCTTATTTCCTATTGAGTAGCATCACATGAAACTGCTGGCATCGAAAAATTTAACTGACATCTGCTGGACTGGATTCTAGGGCAATTTCGAATATTTAGGGGTAGTTTCCTCCCTTATTAATACCCGGAAAAATATACCAACACTTATTTCTACTTCAGTAACACTCTTCAGAGCGGTTGGCATCGAAAAATTCAACTGACATGTTCAATCAATTTTTTCGATACTTAAGGGTAGTTTCAGCCCTTAGTAACGCCCGGAAATATATAACAACGCTTATTTCCTATTGAGTAGCATCACATGAAACTGCTGGCGTCGAAAAATTTAACTGACATCTGCTGGACTGCCTTCCATGGCAATTTCGAATATTTAGGGGTAGTTTCCTCCCTTATTAATACCCGAAAAAATATGCCAACACTTATTTCTACTTCAGTAACAGTATTCAAAGCGGTTGGCATCGAAAAATTCAACTGACATGTTCAATCAATATTTTCGATACTTAAGGGTGGTTTCCGCCCTTAGTAACGCCCGGAAATATATAACAACGCTTATTTCCTATTGAGTAGCATCACATGAAACTGCTGGCATCGAAAAATTTAACTGACATCTGCTGGACTGGATTCTAGGGCAATTTCGAATATTTAGGGGTAGTTTCCTCCCTTATTAATACCCGGAAAAATATACCAACACTTATTTCTACTTCAGTAACAGTATTCAAAGCGGTTGGCATCGAAAAATTCAACTGACATGTTCAATCAATTTTTTCGATACTTAAGGGTAGTTTCAGCCCTTAGTAACGCCCGGAAATATATAACAACGCTTATTTCCTATTGAGTAGCATCACATGAAACTGCTGGCGTCGACAAATTTAACTGACATCTGCTGGACTGCCTTCCATGGCAATTTCGAATATTTAGGGGTAGTTTCCTCCCTTATTAATACCCGGAAAAAATATGCCAATACTTATTTCTACTTCAGTAACAGTATTCAAAGCGGTTGGTATCAAAAAATTCAACTGACATGTTCAATCAATATTTTCGATACTTAAGGGTGGTTTCCGCCCTTAGTAACGCCCGGAAATATATAACAACGCTTATTTCCTATTGAGTAGCATCACATGAAACTGCTGGCATCGAAAAATTTAACTGACATCTGCTGGACTGGATTCTAGGGCAATTTCGAATATTTAGGGGTAGTTTCCTCCCTTATTAATACCCGGAAAAATATACCAACACTTATTTCTACTTCAGTAACACTCTTCAGAGCGGTTGGCATCGAAAAATTCAACTGACATGTTCAATCAGTTTTTTCGATACTTAAGGGTAGTTTCAGCCCTTAGTAACGCCCGGAAATATATAACAACGCTTATTTCCTATTGAGTAGCATCACATGAAACTGCTGGCGTCGACAAATTTAACTGACATCTGCTGGACTGCCTTCCATGGCAATTTCGAATATTTAGGGGTAGTTTCCTCCCTTATTAATACCCGGAAAAAATATGCCAATACTTATTTCTACTTCAGTAACAGTATTCAAAGCGGTTGGTATCAAAAAATTCAACTGACATGTTCAATCAATATTTTCGATACTTAAGGGTGGTTTCCGCCCTTAGTAACGCCCGGAAATATATAACAACGCTTATTTCCTATTGAGTAGCATCACATGAAACTGCTGGCATCGAAAAATTTAACTGACATCTGCTGGACTGGATTCTAGGGCAATTTCGAATATTTAGGGGTAGTTTCCTCCCTTATTAATACCCGGAAAAATATACCAACACTTATTTCTACTTCAGTAACACTCTTCAGAGCGGTTGGCATCGAAAAATTCAACTGACATGTTCAATCAGTTTTTTCGATACTTAAGGGTAGTTTCAGCCCTTAGTAACGCCCGGAAATATATAACAACGCTTATTTCCTATTGAGTAGCATCACATGAAACTGCTGGCGTCGAAAAATTTAACTGACATCTGCTGGACTGCCTTCCATGGCAATTTCGAATATTTAGGGGTAGTTTCCTCCCTTATTAATACCCGGAAAAAATATACCAACACTTATTTCTACTTCAGTAACAGTATTCAAAGCGGTTGGCATCGAAAAATTCAACTGACATGTTTAATCAGTATTTTCGATACTTAAGGGTGGTTTCCGCCCTTAGTAACGCCCGGAAATATATAACAACGCTTATTTCCTTTTCAGTAGCATCACATGAAACTGCTGACGTTGAAAAATTTAACTGACATCTACTCCAGTATTCTCCAACTAATTTCTGGATATTGGGGTAGTTTCTACCCCTACTATTATACAAAAATATATAAAAACGCTTATACCTACTTTAAGTAAGATCGTTTGAAGTGATTGTCGTTGAAAAACTTTACGATTTTCAAAAATACTGATTATTAGAAAATATAAAAACCGTTGCTGGAAAAACCGTTGCTGTTTTCACACCGGTTATTGAATTTGTGTTTCGCGTAAAAGATATAGCAGGATTGGAAACTCTAATAATTATTGTAATCTAGAATACTGTTCCTTTACTTACTTCACAAATTAATAATAACGTTAAAACAATACTTTACAGTAGTCCCCCATATCCCTAAATCCCTAAAGTAATTTAAAAAAAAATGATTGAAAAAAAAATCGTAGTAGGCTGAGGATTAACAGCTGGACCATCGTAATAGGTTCAACAAGTACATCTAGGAAGCTAATATACAAAAAAAATCATTGAAATCGCGTTTACCAAAAATTCTTGAGAAGGGTGTCCTGGTTCTTAATGGGCCACACTGTATAAAGGTTAAGTGATATGTCTAAGTTCATAGTTTTTAATGT
The DNA here is from genome assembly GCA_963924545.1 of Pogonocherus hispidulus. Classification (NCBI taxonomy): domain Eukaryota; kingdom Metazoa; phylum Arthropoda; class Insecta; order Coleoptera; family Cerambycidae; genus Pogonocherus; species Pogonocherus hispidulus. Next base: position 39,130,925 of record OZ004698.1, on the reverse strand, counting down.
CAAGCACCGTTCATAATATGACCTCCGTGCAAAGATACTGAATTGAATTCATCTGGAGTACTTGGTTGATAAATATTCATTTATGGTTACCTATTTATCAATTAACTGTACTTAATACCCGGGAAAGAAACTAGCTAGGACTGGCTAGGAAAACATGGCTGCTATTCCAAAAATAAAACGAAATTTTTAATTTTCAAAACATTAGCAAGCCTGCAATAGGTTAGTATGTACTGGGTACGTGCACAAGCACAAGTTGCATTAAAGTGTCACATGCCAAGTTAAGGAAGCCATTGTCCGCTCTTTAACACGTCTTATATTTATGTACAGGAGACTGAGAGAACAAGCAATAATCTATGAGAACAAGTGTAAGAATTATGTTAATAAAGTAGGTCCGTCAAAGGAAATAATCACAATTCGGTGATATTCGGTCTTTCCATATTACAGGGCCTTTGACATTCGGTCTCCTCCATATTTTATTTTAGTCATGAATTTCGTATTGAAGAAGACAAAAACCATGGGATATGTAAATGGCTGATTTATAGCTTGATCTTTTTTAGTATAACACTGATCCGGTTGTCTGTCTTATCTCCCTGCCACAGGGGGACGCTCCGCTCGCTTTGTAATCGGATGGCGGAAGCGGAGAAACACGTAGACAACTCAGTTTTATCGATTAGAGCGCTACCGCTCTTCTCTTCTTTGTGTGCAATCGGCGAGGATCGCGCGACCGCGGGGGATCATGTCGGACATCCATCCGGATGTTGTTCCCGTCTTGTAGCTATATTCTCTGTTCGCGCACCGCGGTAAAATAGGGTGTTTTCCGTATGTGACGAATCACGTTATAAACCTATACATACTTAGTAATACATCCACAAAGAAGTTGTAATGTGTTAAAAATGCAAATTTTGCATTTTTCAGAATAAAATCGAAGTTAGAAAATTTTAAAAAAGGATCTATTGTGAACGGGAACCAAAACACAAGTGACGTCATTAAGCATATAAATGGCCGCCGTTCAGTGTTTGTTTATTACATATTTTGAACTGGAACTTTTTATATATATTTAAAACATACAATATAACTAGTACTTCATAAAATAACTTAAAAAAACTTGTTACCATACACGCTGATCTTTATTATAATGGAAATATAATGACTGATGTTGATAGCTTCCTGTCAAACTGTTTGTTTATATGCCTGATGACGTCACAAATATGTCTGCCGTAGTAGACGCGTTTACGCGCCAAATGTCGAATTTAAATTTAAACTCACTTTTTTTCGGATATGCAAGTGTTTGTAATTTTTTTTAACTAGACACATGTATAATAGGGAAGGAAAGCTCAATTTTTTGGTATTAAAAAAAATATGTGAGAACACCCTATTTTGATATCCTATTTCTGGAGTACACTGTGAAGCCCAGCGGGAAAAGGAAACACAAAGAACAATTTCTGAATCAAAATATAATTCATATAATTTATAGGAAGGAGTGTTAAACTAATAGTAACTAAATTTTAAAATATCTTTTTTTATTGTGATGTGACGATATTAAAAATATATGTAGGTTTTTTAAAATTTCCACCGCAAAAGATAATCACTGAATATTTAGAAGAATGAAAATATTATTGAGAGGAATGAAATCCTTCTAATTAGAAGAATATATATAAACATTTCATTTAAGTAAGTATAATATGGTACTCGTTTTAGAAATTTGTGGTTAATAAATGTAAACTGTCCCTTACAAGGGCGTTTTCTCTCCTTTTATTTCGACTTACGTCTTTTATATACAGGGTTATTCAAAACTTATCCATAATAAAATTTGGGGATGTTCAACATACATGTAGAAATGTGGTAGTGCAAAAAAAAATGTTTTTGGCGGTGTCTGAAAACTATTTAAAAATTTTTCATTGCACGCCGCTGGATACTGGTCCACTGTAATGGAGTGACCTTGGGACTGACAATGCAAACTGGCTAGCACGAAAAAAACCAGCGCACCCGGCGCAAAAAAGATTTGCAGCGTTTTTACTTTAAAATAAACTTAAAGATAGATAGATGTGACTAAAGTGACGTGTCTTTAAAATGAATAAAATTTTGTTACACTAATTTTGAAGAATTGCGCTACTTGATTACTAGGTATTAGAAACATGAAATTTATAAAAAATTTGCACATACCTTGTTACAAAAGCTGTTCGAATTTATATTCCTCGACTTGTACACATTTTGGGCACGCCCTTATCCAATTTTGCCGCACTAAACCGAATGTTCCTCCTGGTTGCTGATCTTGTAAACGCAAATTATTAAGTAAATTGGGGATTTTCAGCATTTTGCTGCAACAACCACTCAGAAAACCTAACCGTCGATGTGTCGGTGTGTCGATTGGGAAATCGTTCCGCATACAAGCGCGAAGCTGCCAATGAATTTTGTCCAACTTCGCCATAAATAAGAATCATGTCCATTAACTCAGCATTACTGTACACATGAGCCATTTTAAAAATTTTACAGTTTAACACTCCTAAGATAAATAAAACACCCGCGAGAGCGACACACATAGACTGACGACTCATAGACAATAGAGATATTATCCCCACTCCAACTTTATTCGGTCGGTTTTCACCAGGCGTTCCAGATAAAAACGTGTTTACTTTTTTTATCACATTCTTAGGAATGTGGTAGAAAAGTATCAGATGTGTTGAAGTACAGTTGCCCAGCTACGTAGTCCTTTATAATGGTATAACTTTAAACATTGTTTACGGGAGATCCTAAGCCTTTTATTATAAATTTTTTGGTGATATCAATTTCTTATTTAAGGATGCACATACATATCTTCAAAGTTTTAGAGATAAGCTCTGAATAAGGCTGTATAAAAAAATTGCGTACCTATTCTATTATAATAAACTGATTATTTTCTTAAAAACAATGCACTAATGATGCATTATATTGATTATATTTTTCAACATAATATGAACTATGTGTTTCACCTTAAACCAGGCGTAATGGAATATTCACCAGAAGAATCATGCAAAACTATTGAATCACTATAATTTCGACAGGAGTTTACAACCATACATTTTCATTAAAAAATTCGCCACTCCTCCATCAAAACCGATACATTATTGTTATGCGCTGCGATACAGGTAATTTCTCTTCTCTGTATTCAATCCGCATACGGCGTATAATCAGAACCGTGATCGCTATATGCAAATTCCGGTATGGCATTTCGCGGAGCGGCCATAATAATAAAATAATAAACCACTTTATTGGATCGTTTATTACCGTCCCCTTAAATGACCTGTAATAACAGACCTAGCAGTCACGGCCTGTTACATTCGGTTACGGAGTTCCAATCAGCGGGTTTCGCATTCAAATTGATGTTTTCAATTTGACATCACAGTCCGGGCAGTTGGAAAATTGCCGTGATGGTTGTCCATAAACTGAACACTCAAACCGGCTGCTGTACCATGAGCCCCCGTTCGCAACCCTTCTACCTAGCAATCGAATTCAGTGTGATTGCTTTCGGCGCTCTATGCATTAGGCGACATACATCACATGAATGAAAGGAAAATATTTTTTTTACTCCCTATATAGAGAATACGATTTTGCTCCTTTATTTCAGGGAGCAAACCACTACTTTTCGCCCCTAGAGAGGTAAACAGAGAGACTTCAAAACTTCATAACGAAGGTGTAGACTTCCGAAGACTATGGTTTCAGCAGGACGGAGCCACTTCCCACACTGCTAGGCAGCCTATGGCAATTCTGCGAAGAATGTTTCCTCGTCGTGTCATTTCAAAATTTGGGGATGTCGCATGGCCTGCACGGTCACCGGATCTGTCAGCTTATGATTTTTTCTTATGGGGTTATCTAAAGTCAAAAGTATTCGCTAATCCACCTCGAACTTTGGAACAACTGAAGCATAGTATTCGAACCGAGATTAACGCAATCCCAATTGAAATGTTGCAGCGAGTGATGCAAAATTTTTGTGCGAGACTTCAGGAGTGCTAGCAGCGAGGCGGCGATGTCATTTGACTGATGTGATATTCAGAAAATAAATTGCCATGTTTACTTAAGAACATTTTGTTTCTGTTTTTGATTAAAGTTTAACCATTAATGAATACCAGTAGGTACATAGAAAATAGATACTTCATTCTGTCTAACCCGTTATATTATTCAGGAGCAAAGTACCGTTTCTTCCCTTACATTTCTATCCACAGGAGGAAATGATGTACTTTGCTTCCTTATAGAACAAATAGCTATTAGTATTCGGGTTAATATTTCTGTGTATGGAAAAGAATTAATGGAGTATAACCAATGGTTAATGGATATGGTGTGGAAATTCATCTTCCATGAATATTACCTCGTTTTGCAACTGATTGCTTGCATGATGTTAACTCGGTAGTTTGTAGTTTACGGACAGTACCTAACTTCACCAGAAAAGTGTCATCTTTCATCGTCTAGCTATATTTCCTATTAGCTCAAGAAAAATCGGCCGATTCTTATTTAGTTCGCTGTTAACACGAAGCAAGTGTTAGTACATCTTCTTTTTCTACCTATTCTCTTATTTCTATGGTTTCTCTATCTCGTGTCACGTGACCCGTTTCAGTTCTACTGACGCTAGCGCCTCCATGCGCGGCTGACCTGCGCAGAATCTCATAAACTCTGCCAAATTGCTCATAAGAATCAAACACTCTATTTATATATTTCTCTATAATTTGAAAAAAAAAAAAAGAATAATAAATATTTTGACAGAATATTTTTATATTCTAGAATAATATATTTTTTTTAGTAATATTAATTATGTTAATGATTTTCGCGATAATAAAAGCTCATGGAGATAATATTGAACCTTTTTTGTGAAAATCCGATATAAATACGGTTGCACTCGAAACAGTTTGTTCAACGTTTATCTCCGTGTAACAAACTCATCAATTCATTACCGATGATTAGATAAAATTTCTTGTAATTATTTCGCTTTAGAGGGTACAGTAATCGTAAACATGAACAAGGCACTCGAGATCATAATCGCCGGGTAATTATCATTTTATCTGTTCATTAGAGCGAACCGGCGGGCGAAGAAGGGTCGATATAGTGCCCTTTTCATAACGGAGCGGATCCTCTCCTCCACAACGCTCGACGTTCAAACAAAAACCGAAGCACAAAGTCGATTGGAATTAAGGCAAAAACTAATGAGATTTATGATACGTATTTTGTGATGACTCACAGAGAGTGAATGCTTTGTGGGCGACTACAAAGTGATGGATAATATAAAACACTGGATATTGAAAATGCGTCTTTTATTGAGTTCGCTTGCCTAATAATAAATTGATAATTTCTTGCAAGTCTGTTATTGTTATAACATTATTGATTTCTTAGAGGGGCCCATATTTTATGCATCTCGCGAATAGTGGCAGTTGGATAAGAGGTTAAATTGAAGAACATGGAGGCATAGTCTAAAAATTAGTCTATGTTGCATATCATAGCATAGCATAGTCTATTTTGGAGGTAATTGGTTAGGTTAGACAAATACTTTTCTATCAATAAATATCACATAATTTTTTAGTACCTACTTTTAAAGGTCCTTATGTTGCCACATATCAGGGGCCCGATTCTCGAGTCTTGAGAATACATTCATATGTGAAAATTACGTAGAAATGACGTAGACTGAGAGTTCTTTATGGCAAGACTGTCAAACTACGTCATATTGACGTCATTTTCGCATAGGAGTTTTTTCGCACGACTCGAAAGGGCCCTTGGAAAGCTCATGTTTAAGTTAAATATGATTATGAACACATGAACTATAAGAACTACATTACGATTGATGAAATTCATCTCTTATGTGGCTAGATATTTAATGGTAATTACCTTCAACGTAATTTCTTTAGAAGCAAATAATATACTGGAGAGTATACTAGATTGTGTCAAAAAAATTGGTAGTTTTCTTCTGGGGATGAGCTCTCAGCTAAGCAGATGGAAAAATATCGTCATTTGATGAACAACAGTTATTTTAATGTCAGATTTTAAATCTTTATGTATTTAACTAAGGCACGCGCCCAAATGATTATCGTTTTTATCCATCGTTCCAGCATCGGCATACCTGCGAAGCGGCAGATAAAAGTCACACGGCGCATTCCTCTTAACATTATCATTCCCCCAATTCCAATTCATTGTAATAAAATATAATACCATTAAAGGAACAGCGGTGTAAGTGGGATTGCTCGACATCAATCTACTGTCACGTCACGTCAAGTGGTCGATGAGTGTATATTTTATTAGCCTGTAAATGGGAAGAGGGGCATATAGTAGGGTTCTTTAGACATGATGCCTGTGATACAGATGAATCGAACGGCGACTTTTGTGAAGCATGAAATAAGTATGTTGAGTTGTCATCTCTTCAATTCTTGGGTCTAGTATTTGTACCAGTAATTCTGCTCACGGTACTTGTACAGTACGTCCAGAAGATTAAAAAAAAATAATAATCAAATGTAAATGGGATTCATGTCGATCCTCTTAACACTTCCAAATAGCTGCTGTTGTTGTCACGACAGAGCCGTGAGCTTCAGTAACAGTAAGCCCTGAGAAACGAGCAGATATTGTCATCTCAATTTGCCCTAATCCGGGGGCTCCGCCGATATAAAAGAACGCGATGCAGCGGCGGCAGCTACATAGCTACGACTTCAGGGCATCGCAGGCGCAATTAAAAACGCGCCGCAATCGATAATCCCCCGGAAGATGCAGCCTACTACACAACGAGCGCACCTTTTTGTCCCGTTTCCCGCGGGACGCGCAAAAATTGCATTCAATCGATATCCGTGACGATCTACATGTTGGTTCGTTATGAGGCTGTAAGAAACGATAAAAGCTAATAAAATCGCCGATAAATGTTTATATATAGACCATTTCATTGAAAATGCAGCCACCCTGAAGAACTCCGTTACTGTTTTGTTTCCAGAGACAGGTCGATTTTTGCTTGGAGGGGGACATATTTTGCTACTAAGTTTCACATGGCTACACGTATCCCCTCCTCCCCTCATCATAAATGTCAACATTTTAACTAGGAAATAGGGGTCAAGTGACCCCTCATATGAAAGGTCTTTCAATTCTCTTTTCAACCATATAAATATGCTTGATATTCATTTTGTCATATCGCGACAAAATCCATCAATAACTTTTTTTTTTAATGTACTATTATAGACCACAGTATTTAAGAATGATTCAACATAAAACTTTTGAACTTCAAATAAAACAGACTTCCAGATGACATTTTATTATTTAAATTATTTTATAGCGTAATTATTGGTGCACCATACATTAATTAACAATCAACAGATCAATATCCACTAGTGTAGGGCTAAAAATACGTAGGATTAGACATAGAATCCGAATCTACAATAAAAAAATTAGTTTCAGGTTAAAAAATTCACAGATTTCGCAATTCTTGCAAAAGTTACCTTCTAATTTGAGAACTTACCATTTGCGACTAACAGACTCTGCCACCTTGTATATCACATTCACATGAGAGCTCAGATTCTCAGACTTGCAATTTGCAATATACAAATACGAATGCCAAACTATGCGTCCACACCGCCCGCTCTACTCGGGCCCCACTACCTAACCATGTCGGTGTGACATGCTCATCGCATTACACTTTTCATCGAAACATACCCATATATGAACCTTCGCGATCCTATAAGCAGTTTCAATCCTAAAATAAGTTTTAGGTTAAAAAACTCAGCCAGTATGTTACTTTAAATTAACTAAAAATCACGTAAGTTGCATACCATTCGCCTCGCCATTAGAATCAGAAATACATTACAAGCTTACCCGGTATATATACATATCGTTGAAACACTGGACATACCGACATACCGTTTAAACACTGGACATACCGACATACCGTCTCACGGCGCAAAATATCAATAGTTGTTCATGCCAAGCGGCTTCTTTTACATTTTTTCTAACATAGTAATAAGATACCTATAACCCTTGTATATAAAAATCTAACTTGGTACCCAAGTAGGTATACTAAAATAAATGAAAATGTTACAATCACACAGTAAAAAAATTCGACTGATTTTAATACTGAATCCACACTCATCAGTGTGTATATAGTCCACACTTGGCAGTGTTAGACATATCGGTGTATTATTACATTACATTAAAAGTAATTTAACACAGTAAATTTTACAAGATAATGTGTAATAGTTAATTATTCACCGTGTAATTATTCCGTATTTATGGCGGATTGATTCATTTTTAACACAGGGTTTTGTAAATTTTACTACAATTTTGCGTACTTCTACAAACTTGGCGAGTATATCGTTCGTGTAATATGAGTTCTAAAGGTTTAGTTATTATACTACCCAGTTCGTGTTAAAAATAACACTGCAGCAAATTACGATTACCATTTAGTAATTTTACCATTTGTCTTTTTTTACTGTGCACAAACAAGAGGCGTGGGGAGGAAGTAAAATTACCAAGATCGAGCACATTCCCTACCCTTAATGAACACAAGCTGCTTTAAAACGTAATAAACTCGGTGCCACAGATATTGCCACGGTTAAAACCAACAACACGGCGGCTATTATTACGGTTGGGTGCGAGAACGGGTCGCCGTTGCCGCCGCATTGTTGCTCGACAAACCGTAAATGTCTGTGTAATTAGTCCGATGTCGTGTTGACAAGAAACGGCACATCGTCGAATCAAAATAACTATGTCTAGAGCTTGTCGTGCGGTCCGGACAGGAGGCCTGCCGTCCCTTGTCCTCTGAAGAGACGGGCGCAAATATTTCGACGTGCCAGGGATATAAATAAATACGGCGTGCCACCACTAGCCACATGCCTGTACAATTCTGAAAATGTCAGTCCAATGTTCCTGATTTTCTCAAAATCAGTTATTGGCAATTTTTGTAAACAATTGGTAAAAATACACATCATTCCGTTTTTCTTTCTAAATAACAAAAATTGTAGCACGAAATAGATATTATATATTTAATTAATAAGCAATCCAAGAACTGTTTTAATTCATTAAATACACCTTTCACACTCCTAAACTCCAGTAATAGTAAATTTGGAAGCATTTATTGAATATGCATATCAAAATAAGAGAATGTGTAAAAAGCAGCACAGAGAATACTGAAATAACATTGCTGAATGATTTTTTCCGTGCGATATTAAATCAACCACTAAAATAAATGCACATTTCCAGACGTGTCGCTGCTTGTCGCGATATGTATCAGTAAAATAAAATTGCAGTGTTGCAATTTTGTCAGTGCATGTGTCTTCAGCTTGTGCAGCGTGTCGTTTGTGCCTTTGTCTTCATGTTGTCTCAATTTCTCAAAAATAGTGTAAACTAGTGTATGTATAATAGTGTAACTATTATACATACTGCAAATACACTCCACTAACTGCGAAGAGCAACTGAGCAATGACGCACAATATTTTATTTTTAAATCGTTGGAGAATAAATTATATCGCCTTGTGTGAAAGCTTTCTGCGAATGCAATACGATATGTCGCAAACGGAAAGTCGCATCGCAGTCGCACCGGCTGAAAAAGCCCTAAGTGTAGACCCTTGCTTTTATTGCGGCAAAATCGGTCCCGTCTAAACGCACCGGATAAAACGCCTAGTATAGACCAGCACTAAAGCAGTTTCGATGCGCCTAGTCGCATGCGTCAATCGTAATTGCAGACGCAGCTAGTATATTCCACCTTTTCATAATTTCGTGCAATCTGTAATTTACATTTACTCTAAAACGACAGTAATAATTTCCATGAATAACATTTATTTTGCATTACTTGAATTGGATTCGTCTTATAATACATTGGTGTATTTATTTCAGCTTCCACAAATAAAAGAAGTAGAATATCTGCTCGATTGCCTGAAAAACAAACATTAACCGAGGCAAAAAGCGGTCTAGATTTATTTTCCTTTGTGTAAGACACTCGACTACAATACATAAATCATGACGGATCGATAACAAACTTGTAGAACAAAATATAAAGTTAATAAAGTAATGCGATATCCCCAACAAATCATCGACTTAATATTTTGTTGGCAGGGCTCCAGGCAGCGGCGGATTCTTGTATCTCCCAAATCTTATTTGAGCCGCATTTTGTTTTATTCGCCGTCGACTCATTATTAAATGGACCACATCAGGGCCTGATCCTCTGCCATGCCGGCGTTGACAAATCGTTTCTGTTCGCTTGGCGAGTCCCAGCGGTAGCGCGGACATCCTGATTTATTGGCGTTCTCTGGCGCTTTGTTTTTATTAATGAACACTTTATCCTTGTTTACATTATTTAGGACTTCTGGAACGAGAACAATTAACCGCAGACGTTGAACGCACAGTGAACTTGTTGACTGGCAAGTTAAGACTGCAATCTGCAATATGTTATACAATTTAATTAGATTTGTCGAAATTGAATTCTTACTGTACGGTAGGTTTAGGACATACCTCAACAAAAAAGAGGATTGAGGGCAAGAGAAATTAAAGCGATAGACATTGATTGCTAAGAATCTGGTTTATGAGAGACCAGCCTCATCTCATGCCATTAAAAGTTCTACAGCATGTCAGCAAGGTCGCGAATACATAAACAGTATATATAAAATTTATCTGTGGATTCTGTGAATGTTACAACGCCAATGCAGTCGGTTCATAAAGTCTGTGAGAAAATATATAAGATCGAGTCTATAGATCGGTTAGAAAACATGCTTACTTTTGTTTGACAGTTTGTAAGGTAACTCCCCCACCCTTACTAACTTTTGAACTAATTGTGAATCATGTAAAATGTATTATTTTTTGACGATAAATTTATTTTCCTAAAATTAAAGATGGCGCCACAGCCGCTGTCAAATAAATGTTTTTAAATGATAAAGTGGGACGTGTTGCATAGCATCTAAACGGTCTCTTCTCAATTGTCTGCATATCAGCCTTTCAAAAATTAAGACCGGTCTATCTGTTCTCAAGTTATAAACTCAAGGACATTATTCTAGGAGATCATAATAGGACCCTTTTTCATTGAAGAAAATTTGACAGGACATGTATACCGTGGCTTGTTTCGAAAATAATATTTTCCAGAAGAATGTCCATGAGTTTCAAGGGCTTAACGTATAACGTATCAACAGGACGTGCGTTACCACATTATTTTAGGGGAGTCAGAAATTTTCATTATGACTTTTATCCTAACAAGTGGATTGGACGTCGAAGATCTCTTGAGTGGCCTCCTTGTTCACCATATTTGAGTCCATTGGATTTTTTTCTATAGAGTCCCGGAGTCCCTAACACAATTAGTTCAAAAGTTAGCTGAAGAGGGGGGAGGGGTGCACTTTACACGCGCACTCTATAACTGATCAAAGAATTCTATAATAACAAAACTTAAACGGCCAAGAAAATATTTCTCGAATCACAAAGCTGCAAAGCTACTGTAAAACAAATGTAGCAGTGCAACTGATTTACGAAACCAACAGTTGGCGGCCACTTATCCGTCCATCCATTAGGATGGGAGACATCTAAATAATACCTACCTACATATTTTGATTAATTTATGTATTTCATGCTGAACATATTCTGAAAAGACACGTCATGCCGGGAAACAAGTGAGCGACAATATGGCAGTGTTTAGAACATTTTAAAAATAATATTGATGCACCCTCGGGCATCCACAGCACAACACTAATCCACAATGAATATTATAAAATCTTATCTATTTCTTAAGATCTTATGTTACGTCTACATTAGCATTATTAACCTTATCTGACCGATCAGATAGCAGTCAGGCGGTATTATTATATCGATCATATTTAACTCGCATTGTGTTCATTCTAAACTATTTTTTTTTCTTAAAGCTCTAGCCGAAAATCAATTACCTAGATTGTGAAAGGAAATTATGTACCTAGGTACCCAAAAGTGGCCTATCTTTTGACTATTATCGGCCAATATCCATTGACAGTGGTCATGACTTGGGATGGTTTGGGGTCGAGCGAGATTATCGCTCTTTATCCTCCCCATAGCTGTAGGCCTGGACTGCCTCTTAGAGGTGGACCCCATGCTTCTCCAACCCCGATCACAAAAGTGATAGGTGTGGACCATTCGTGGGGTCTCCTCCTGGGCTGACTCTACCCTGCAGGCTGAGTAGGATCTTCTGGCGCTCTTCTGTCTTGTCTTCTTTCTTCGCCTGCAAGCTTCGCCCCATCGGGGGTAGTCTGTCTCGGACGGGCGGTAAATGCCGCTCTCGTCTTGGGTGGTGGTTTGGGGTAAGTCAGGAGCCAACTGGCCCATTAGCTTTATGCGAGGTAAGAGAAAGGTACTCGAAGTGAACCCGCGACCGCGGCTTCGAGGGGAGGTCTGGAGGTCGTTTTTTAGTCGCTTCGTAGCCCTCTACGCTTGTTCCGAGTGGAATCTGAAACATACGAAGATCTTACTCTCATCCTGGGTCCACCAGTTGGAGTTTTGGCCGCTTGGTGTACGGCGGCCGCATCGGGCGTGTAGTCCACGGCTCCCAGGATTAGCGGGTTGCTGTGCGTCTTGGCACGCGCGAGGAACTTGACTCCGCACCTCATGATAATTCCTAGGCCTGGGACGTAGTCGAGATATCGCAGTCCTCAGCGTCATATTTTCATATACGCTGCTTTATATACGTCTTTGCAGCAATCGCCCATACTGCGGACCCATATGTCTACCGGGGTTTGATAAATAATGTCTTGAGACTGTAATGCCCATTTGCACCACCTCTGCTTAGCGAGTTTAAGTATAGCTTAATTTAAATGACAGATTAAACTGTGATTATATCTAGGATATAAGACCGAACACTTCACAGTCTAATCTGACACTTAAATTAAGCCAAGCTTAAGAGAGGTGATGCAAACGGGCATTAGTAGTGGTGAGAAACACACCGTAGTGCCCTCTTTGGGTCTTTGCTACTATCTGTCTGAAAATTATTGTCAAGACAGATAACGACCTGCTTTTCCGCAGGTGCCATTACAGCAGTGCCCTCTATTGTTTTTAAGGAAGACAATCCAACTTATTTATTTATGGAGATGCCGATGTAATGCAATGCGCAATGCCAGTCGGGGCATATTGCCGGTGAAGTAGTTTATGTTGTTTTATTTTGTTTAGGATAATAATTTTTGCTTGTTTAATAAAAAAAAAATATAAAATTGAAGTTATAAAAATTAAATAAGTAAGTCTGTAACTTATTTGTGGTGGAGCTGCATAACTCACCAATAACCACACTTAATAACTAATATAATCTTTATATATTTTACTGTAGGTATTCCCAAAAGAATATTTTGATGAATACTTGAGGTGATTTACTTAAAATAAAAATATAGCAAATATATTATAAAATTCATATTTTACTTTTTCAGTTGCACATTACGTTGATAACAAATTCACACAGAATTTATTTCGATGCCAACTTGCATGTTGGCAATTATAAACCATCCCCCATACCCCCTAGGTACAATTACGGGCCTTGTTAAAATATTCGAATCCAAGTTCGATTAATACGGCACCATCCACACCTTAATGATTCATTAAAACGCAATTAAGTGGTAACTGTAATGCGGTAGCCTATGTGTATACTCTGTGTATTCGTTCGATTCCTCGCCCCGAGATCGCTTCCTCCGTTCGAACCCCTTTTCCCCCTTGCTCATTCCTTTACACACGTCAGTAGATAACTGATAATTGCTAAGCGATTACGATCTACACTGCTTAAATCCTGTTTATGTTTCTACCCTTCAACCCACTGTAATTGACTAATTTTATCTAATCGTTAACTTGGGTAAAACTAATTAGGGAATGTTGGGGGATTGTCAGATTTCCTTCGGGAAATTGTATAAATTCCAATCGTGATGATTAATAATTGCTTATGAAATAAGAAAGAGCTGGGGTAAAACGTAAAAAGTTGTTTCCGCTGACGATATTTGGAAAGTAAAGTATTGAAGGTTAATTGATCACTTCAAAATTATTTTACGCTTGACTTGACGTTCAATTACAAATATTGTATAATAGAATCATTGAGTCTTTGTGAATTTTTAAATATTTTATGGAAATTACATCTATTTTGCGTTAGTAGCCAATTCCATGATTGTTTTTAAAACATTTAAACTCGAAATTTTTCACAGTGAGCTTCTACTGAGGAAGTGTATGTTCAACTTTATTATTTTGAATAGCAAACCCTTTAGAATGAAATGGAATAATATGTAAGTGGTTATAATGCATGAACAACTATTACTAATTCTAACAATTTAAACGAAATATATCTGAAAATGAAATAAAATTACGTGTACCAACAATAACAGAAAAATATGACGAATAAAACAAAATCTAAAATATCTAATAAACATTATATAAATAAAAACAATTATGAGAAAAATAAGAATAGCTGAAAAAGGAATAGCTGCGAATAGGAATAGGAGAAAAGCAAACTCTTTGACAACAACTATTATAGAGAAGAAAAGATATTGTAAGAATGAATCGCAGTAGATTGGCTCTCTGAAAAAGAGAACAAACGAATGAATGGTGGAATAAGAAAAGGATGATCCTAGGAAATTAGACAGAAACAAACATTTTAGGCTCCTAAAATCCATATACTACATCTATCTATGAGATCTGTTCGATTAGGGCCTAGTTTGTTGATTCAAGGCACAGTCTTAAGGCGCGTTTCTACCGAAAAAGTTGTCAATTTCTGTATTTGTAACTGTTTGCAATTCTTCAAAAAGTCACCAACTTTTGTTTCTGCTTTGTCCACATCGAATTAAAGTAAATCGTCAACAGTTTGAGGAACATTTCAGTTGATAACTAGCTGTCTGCACCAAGACTATTTAGTTGACAAAATGTCGTCGAATGACGATGATATTATGCTGGCAGTCGCAGTTTTTATTATTTTAAGCAAAAATAAATTGAAGCATAAATGTTGAGTACGACCAAGCCTCTCTTACATACATGGAGAGATTGAGCTAATAAATAATTTGAGAAGAGATTACTTGTTAGCAGGACGTATTGAAATGGACACATTAGAAACTTTCTTCGTATGACACTCTGATTTTGAATGGCTGCTCAATTTTATTGGACCAAAAATAGAAAAAACAAACATCAATTATAGAAAAGTAATCACACTTACGGAACGTTCCTTTTTCTTATTTTTATTTTTATAAATAACTCATCACATGAGTTCCATAGTACACTTTGGGTGTGATATAAATCAATTAACGTGTCGGTTAATTCGTTTGTCCACGTGACAGACACGTTTCTGTTTCCAATTGATGTTCCCAACTGAGCAGGCACATAACATTTAAATATCTGCAACAGGTGTACTCCTTTGATGTTTACCTCCTAAAACGGAAACACGGTTCTCGATATTTTGTTGACAATTTTTGTTGACAACTTAAGGTAATAACAGAAACTTTTGTCATCAACACGTGTTGATGTTGACAATTTTCCTTTGATGGAGACTTAATATAATATGAACATTATATTGGACTGGGCTCTGACACAACACAATTATTGGTCTTACTAACTTAACAGGTTACATAAGTTAAGATGTAACGTAACAACGTCTAACCTGAAGTATTTATTTAGAATATTTCAGTATTTTTTGGAGATGGGTATTTGCTGGGTGTATTATTTTAATATCAATAATTAATTAATATGACTTACCTACTTAACAGGACCGTGAATGTTTCGTTTCAAAAGTATTATTTGGAAATTTTCCAGAAATAACGAGTGATCAACAAGTCTGCTGCGCGGACTGCTTTAAATTAGAAAACATTATAGCTTCAGTGTTTTCAAGTGTATAATTAGGTGTTCAGATTGTTCATTGACATTCAGATTGACCATTGGGGTAATAAAATTCCATAAGAAATACCTTTTGATTTTGATAAATGTATGTCACATTTAAAAAATTACAGTAGGTCGTTGTTGGAATCTATAATATAAAGGTGCATTTAAATCAGAGCGAACAGAAGCGAGCGAACGAATTCGTTCGTTCGTCTCTGTTATATGCAGAAACACGGACGTGTTCGTTCGCTCCCGTTTTATTCTGTATATAAATTACGCAAGCTTAAGCAAACGAATTCGTTCGTTCGCTTCTGTTCGCGCTGATTTAAATGCACCTTAATATGTTTTCTTCCTCCAGCGACGGAAATACTTCATAATATACATATGTCTCTTAATTGTTTTTATAATGTCTTTGGAAAAGGGACTGAAATTCCCTTGAAAATAATGTAATTGTGAGGCATAATATAAAAAATATACAATATAAGGTAAACTCTCAATACGAACACTGGAAGCAGTAGTAGTAATTTGTAGATTATTATAAATTGGTAGTTTTAGATACATTTTTTCTTCCATTCGAATTCTGCTTCTCGAATTCAGCTTCTGGCAAAGTCCAGACCTATCCTGTGGCTCTATTAGTTACTTACTTCAGCAGGGCTTATCCTAACTTCTGCCATTCCACCTGTGCTAAGCACTTGAGCCTTTGGACAACAAACTCTCTAAAGAGGCCTTTCATCTTTTATATGTAGTCTTTAGATTTACCTACTCGTTTGAGTTGATCATCTCAATGAAATGAAATCTCCATTATTGGTCGTAGTTCCTGTTGGGCAAGTTCAGGGATAAGGGGAACTCCTGCGATTATTCCCTCATGAGCACCCACATCAAGAATCGGGAAGGATATATACTTAGGATGTAATGCTTATCACCAGGGGATTTAACCATAAAATGTACAATGGCCGAAATCAATCCGATGGAGGACGCTGTCCGACCGTAAAGTAAATCTCATAAACTGTGACAAATCCGGTGCCGCCTCATTTTGTCATTGCGTCAAGAGTGATAAACTGCGCGATTGAGGGAAGCCCGCTCGTCATTTATTTTCATTTTCGTGTCGATATATGTCGGCGAATCTGAGCATAGTGGAATTGTTCCATATCAAACGTCAATTCCTATGGGGCTGGCTGCATAATTATCCACGCTGCGGGTTTTAATTTGAATAAATGTCGAGCTGAGCTCAACGGATGTGTGATTTTGATATCTAGTCCCCGTTCTGGGATATTGAGTTTACATAATACATTAACTTTTGTTAATTGGGTAACAGTTCTGCTTTGTTTATCTTGCGCGGTGGATTTATCTTTAGTTATATAGATTGCATATTCACTCGACTGGAAGTAATGGATCAGGATGTATCTGTAAAAATAGTATTATCTGTGTTTGTATCACTAGGGGCTGCATTATTGCAGCAGAACCTTGTAATTCATTATATAGTACGTCTAGAAAGTATGTGGAAATTAAAAACCATCGATAAAAAAATAATTACTTTATTTGAATAAAATTCAACCTTACACATAAAAAAAAACTTTTTTACCTGCTAATACATTGTCCGTCCATGTAACCTCAAACATTTGTGTAGTCGATGAGGAAAGCCCACAATTAAATTAGATGCATACGTCACCGTAACAAGTTGCCATGCTTCTAAAACGGCTCTCACTAACTCAGGACTGTTTCGAGGCGCTGTACGTTCTACCTCGATTTTCATGAGCCCCCATATGTTTTCAATGGGGCTTAAGTCAGGAGAAGTTGCTGGCCATGAAATGGGCGCGATTCTGCTATCGTCCAACCAACGTCTTGTATACCTGGAGGTATGGCATCGAGCGTTGTCTTGCTGTAATCGCCAACCCTCAGGGTATTAGCTGTTTGGATAAGATATTCATTTAAAATGGTACAGTAGCGTGCACTATCTACTGTACCATCGATAATGCACAGTTCAGTTGCACCTCGGGCCTATCTCTGCTTAGTATCCTTAAACGATTATCGCCCAGCTGGAAATAAGCTTCATCCTTAATGAAGACTTTTTCAAAATTGTCCTCTCGATAATCTACGCAAAATTGAAGTCTTCTCTGAATTTGCTCTTTAGTAACAGCTGATATCTTCCTAGATTTTCTTGCTCTGTAACCACTACGTAGAAACGCCTGACGGAACGGTTTCACAAGAAACAGCAATTCTCCGTTGTCTTGTAAACCGTTTTGCCAACTTTCGAAAACCTAGTCGTGAATTTCTGCGGCCCAACTGCAGCAAAGACATCAAATTGCGGCCTCGTATTTTGCGTGGTCTTCCAGAAACTTGCCCATGTTCCATACCAATACCATTTCTGATACGCTTTAACACATTATAAACCACCGATTTACCCATTCCCATTAATCTTACAAATTCCGGCACTTCTCGAACACCATTTTCATATAACTGTTCAACTAGACGCCTTTTTACTACCTGTGTCATTGTTTTATTAATTATTTTGTGGTGCCTTCAAACGACAATCAAATACTGACATTAAATCAGACAACTGTCAGTCAAAGGTAACTATGACATATTTTTATTAAAAAGCCTTATAAATATATTTCAACGTGATAAAATAAAAAAAAAATAAATTCCATATACTTTCTAGACGTAGTATAGTTAGCTGAAACCCGTAGTGCTTTTACATTGTGAAATCATCAAGATTGGTGAAGAGCTAGATAAGGTTACCTGGTTGTGACTCTGAGTCACCACAGTATCAGACTTGGTTTTTTTAAACTGACTATTCGCTTTGTACTGACTCCTATCCCTGTTCTGAAAATTTGATGAATGTATCTTTTACTATAAACGAGATATGGACGTTTCTAGCAAATGCTTATTTTTTGTTTTCACCCTGTATCTACTTAAGGAAAACAATTCTCGGAAATATAACCTTGGATTCTTTTTGGGTCTAAAATTACCCAACTTTTTGCTAATTTAACCAACTATGTATCTCCAATGGTTTCCGAGACGCTCATACAATATAGTTATTTTCCTAACAAGTGTGGAAGGTGATACTTTTCCGCAAGCGACTGCAGTTGTCCGAACGACGCGAAGCGGAGTTCGGACAAGCAGTGAGTGCGGAAAAGACACCTTCCACATGTGTTAGGAACAACGTTTTTTCTACGGGCGTGAAGAAAATTGACATAAGAAAAATAAATATTTTAATTGAACAGCACACTTGTGAAATTGTGAAATGTCAAGTGCACACAATGCTGTCTAATAATTAGAAGTGTCAAGCATTCCTTTTTCTTTATGTCAAAATCTGAACAGTGACAACATGATTTTTTGGAATTAAGATAATATTATGATCACATTGCAAGTAATACATAGGTATTTATTTTCCGCACTAGTGCGGAAAATAAATACCTATGTATTACTTTCAATGTGATCATAATATTTATTTTTCTTATGTCAATTTTCTTCACGCCCGTAGAAAAAACGTTGTTCCTAACACTTGTGGAAGGTGTCTTTTCCGCACTCACTGCTTGTCCGAACTCCGCTTCGCGTCGTTCGGACAACTGCAGTCTCTTGCGGAAAAGTATCACCTTCCACACTTGTTAGGAAAATAAATATTTAAACTGGACACAGTATAGGTACGTACCTACGTTCAATCTTAATTTTCAGGGTCGTTAGATATTGGAAACATTAAATGTTTACTATTTTTGGTTTGTTTGGAACATTTATTAGTATTTATCATTTTCCAATATCCAACAATTAAATTCAGCCTCTTTTCGAGCATTTGTTGAATGTCCTTTTTTTACCAATATTCTAATAAATAGATAATTAATAAATTACTTCCATATTCGCATTTTGAGTTGGATGGACCTGCAGCAGATTATCATTTACACAGCCAGCTTGTTTATTCGCATTATCGGGCGCTAATCGAACTGGAGAGAGAACCCGATCTAAACTGATAAACACGGACGATCTCTCGTCTCTCGCTCGCCCGTTACATGCTCTCCCTTCCTAATGAAATGACTGCCCGTTTTAATAATATCGTTAAATTGCAAATAACATTATTGAAATTATCTGCCGTTCGCTGTTTAATCGATAGCCTCCTGCTGCTCCCTCTCTCTCTCTTTTTATGCCCGTCGGTCTGGAAGCTGGTGAAACATTAATTATGTAATGATAACGCGTTGTTACCGGGCCCCCGTATCGTGTAAACATTGTTTTTAATTGGATCTCTGCTGATAAAAATTAATGAAATGTGAATCAATATTTGATCTATCGACGAGCCAACAATGCGCGATTATCAGCCAAGGGCGTCGCCTCCAAAATTTCTAGGGGGGGCGAAATATTTTTTTTTAGAATTGTCTTCATCAAACAACAAAATATAATTTTTCCAATCACTTCTTCAGTTTAGTTTAGTAGAAACATCTTTAGTTTCGTTGAAAAGACAAATATTAATTGAAAACATAAAATTTAAGCAAATAAGGTATAAATGAGGGCAAAAAAATAAATGTCCAGTAAAATAAAAAATACCACATCACAAATAAAAAAAATGTATTCTATCATCTCCCCCTTCCATCCATTGACAGTGTTGGTGGGAGACTGCTTATAGGGACCTGACTCATGCTAAAAAGCCCAGTGATTTAAGGAAATAAATTAAACGCTTTATTAAGCACTCATATATGAACCGGACTGTACAAACTCATTGGGCTTCTTGGCATAAACTAAATGATCCACCGTATTGTGACCGACTTTTATATTGTTTTTGTTGATCATGAAGTATAAAGAAATTGTTGATAGTGCCTGGAAAACAAATATACATAATATTTGACCTTTATCAGCTAAATCACCCTTCGCCAAAAGCCAACTGGACTGTGGCTCTTGCAGATTTTGATTTGAAGACTTTCACTCCAATGTGGCGAATCGTTTAGTCTTATAGAGTAGCTTTAATTATATAAGCTTACTGTTAATTAAAAAGAACTAAAACAAGACTTATTTTTAGCCTGCATTAGCTTTATCGAAATTATACTGTATTTTAGGTAGATATACGACTCTTTATTAGCATAACTTATGAGTTGAGAATAAACATCTTTAAATCCCCTTGTTCATTCATTCATCATATAACTTATTTCTATTTTTGTTAGTTACCAAACAAACATATTAATGGATACATTCCTGACAGCTCAATGTCGTTGGTGTATGTACATATTTGTAATCTGATGATGATATTATTTGCCTATATATAAAATCTCACTATCCTTGTTGTAAGTTTTTTGTTTTCAATGGACAAATTAAACTGCATTTTTTTGTTATCTTATCTATAAAAAATTGTTATCAGTTTACCTTATTTATTATACTTGCTATGATATTTGATCTAGTAATCTGTTACAAATAATCTGTTTGAACTATTTCCTTAGATACGTCGTTTTAAGAATGTTTGATAGTACATTAATATTGTGAAATGATTTAATACTTTTAAATTACCTTTATTATGATAATAAGATGAACTTTATGTATTATAGTAAAACAATGGTATACAGGAAACCAAAACATTCGGTAAGCTTAGGCAGCATCAAGTAGATCCCCTTATATTCCTACTTCATTTAGTATCCACGGGTTGTAAATTAATTGCAAACAAATATTGGAATTTTGTTGGCCAACTTTAATTATTGCTGAATTAATGTCTAATAAAAATAACTTTAATATTGATCAATACATATTTTAATATATTACATGTAGTTACGAGGTTATTTTAATTTGATTTCGATTTTATTTCATTCTTGATCCAAGTACCACTTGAAAGCGTTTGACTAAGGATTTAATAAGATAATTGAGTAAAATCGAGATCTATTGATTGACTATTTTCGAAGAAAGAAGACGAATCTTGCCCAATTTTTGCCCATATGGAACTGGCTGTCAAGCGACCACTATCAGGAGTATATTGGTAATACTGGTCTTACCTCGGGTCCTACGAAGGAATTGCAGAAGCAGATATAAAAACAACTTTTTTTATATTTAGAAAATACCCCTTGAAAGTTATTTTGCTGCTATTACAATCTGATCAAAGGGAGATCAATGAGTAATTTGGTTCTATCCTGATTTAACTAAAGTTGAAAATTTTAGAGCTAAGGTCTTACTCACTAGTGTACCTTAGAATCTAACTCAAAGGGCTTAACCCTCTTGAGCCTTCTTACTATGTTAGTGTTGTCAAGGAGCTGGATGGCCTCGATGTTCACATGTTGATGGAGTCGTTGTTCAAGAGTCCGTGCAAATTTAGTAATTGTCTGCTCTACAGCGTCCATCTGAAGATCTCGATGAAGATCGCTGTTTCTGATGTACCAAGGCGCTTTGACGATGTTCCGCAGTACTTTGTTCCGAAACCTTTGAATGATTAATATGTTACTCTTACTGGCACAGCCCCAGAGCTGTATTCCGTAGGTCCATACTGGCTTGAAAATTTGTTTATACAACAGTATTTTGTTGTAAGTTGATAAGCAGGAGTGTCTACCAAGTAGCCAGTACATTTTCTTATATCTGATGTCTAGCTCTTCTCTTTTCTTTTTAACATGGACTTTCCAGCGAAGTCTTGCGTCTAATGTGATGCCTAGATATTTTGCTGAGTTTGCATATGGAATCTGGGCATTGTTCATGTTAATAGGTATTTGCTGTTCTCTTTTATTTGTGAAATTAATCTGCACTGATTTGGTTTCATTCAGCTTGATACGCCATCTTCTGGTCCAGTTATTGATTTGGTTAACTGATGTTTGCAGTTTGTTTGCAGCTTGCAGCTTCTTCATAGCCCTTCCCTGTCGCAAGAATGGCAGTATCATCTGCAAACGTGGCTATTGTGTTTTGCTCTAACTGTGGTATATCACTGGTGTAGATCAGGTATAAGATAGGGCCTAGGACGCTTCCTTGTGGTACTCCTGCTTTTATTTCTTTTAGTTCAGTGTATGCTTCATCTTGTTTGACTCCGAAGAGTCTATCTGAGATATATGACTCCAATAATTCTGATACCAACACTATAAACCACTATAAACAATAAAAACCACTGATGCCACCTTATGTTGATCACTGATACTACCTTATGTTGACCACTGATACTACCTTATGATTTCTTAAGCTACCACCTTATGTTGATAAAATTGAATTTTGTTTAGATGAGTATAACCATTTTTTTTTATTGTTGCAGGGTTCGGACGCCAGCTCGGTGATCTTCGCGTCGACACCGGCGTCGAGGAAGCACGAGTTCCCCGGCGCACTGCCTCCCAGCCTGCCCAGCCTCAGCCATGGCACCGGCAGCTCGCCGGTGCCGGCACCCACGCCGCCCAACCTGCCCGTGCCGTCGCCCGCTCCCGCCCAGCAACCACCCCACCATCCCCGGCAGGCTATCTTGGCGGCCGTGTCAGCCGCCGCCACCGCCGTCGCGCCTTCACCTACCGCACCGGGTACCGGCGGCGGCATCAAACCTACGCAAGGTGAGTTTGTTACAATAATTTAGTATACCGTTCAAATTCTGCTGTTTTCTGTATATACAGTGAGGATATACGGTTTATCCTCGGTTTAAGAATATCTCGCTTATTTGAGTAAATACAGAGAAAGTGTAAATGGCAGTTTCTA
Organism: Pogonocherus hispidulus; assembly: GCA_963924545.1. Lineage (NCBI taxonomy): Eukaryota > Metazoa > Arthropoda > Insecta > Coleoptera > Cerambycidae > Pogonocherus > Pogonocherus hispidulus. The sequence continues at coordinate 39,107,543 of OZ004698.1, read as the reverse complement.
GCAGTTTTTGGACGTACAACACAATAGTGATAAATTTTTTACTAATTATTTACCTGTTATCGAGGACTAAACAAAATTATTATTTTTCTAAAGATACCACTAGAGAAACTATAGTAGGCCTAAACAGCACTAAAACTGTTATAGATATACCATTATATCTATATATAGGTACCCATTATCTATCTCCTTACATGGCTAACTTTGGTGATAGTGGGGATAGAGAATTGTTTAAATTAGCAAAATTGGGCAGAATTACAAGAGGAATTCAGTGCCTGCTTCAGATTTAATTTTAATTTTAAACTTTTCGAGATATTTTGGAAAACCTGAAAATCGCCAAAATTTTTAAACTCAAATATCTCGAAAACTATAAAAGATACAAATAATATAAAAATACTCTGATGGTGTTTTTTACGTGGAATTCAGTGGTAATATTAAAAATTTCACGGGCATAGTTGTTTTTGAGAAAAAAAATAAAGTTATGTTTTTTTAAATGGCAACCATAGTTGGCTATGGTATCAATAAAAAGCTTATTTTTTTCTGATTTCAAAAATATAAGATTTAATATACCTTTCTCTTTTCTTTTGTTTACTGTAATGAACAAATAATTTATTAACATAGTAAGCTATGAGAAACAAACGTAGATCAGTAAACAACAATAAAATATAAATGTCAGATCGCACTAAAGTCACATAATAAACGTCAAAATTAAACGTTCATCTTAAAATAGTTATTGTGAAATGTACACAAACGAATAAAAATACGATTTATTAAATATTATATTTTTGAAATCAGAAAAAAATAACCTTTTTATTGATACCATAGCCAACTATGGTTGCCATTTAAAAAAATATAACTTTATTTTTTTTTCTCAAAAAACAACGATGCCCGTGAAATTTTATTGATACCATAGCCAACTATGGTTGCCATTTAAAAAAACATAACTTTATTTTTTTTTTTCTGAAAAACTAAGATGCCCGTGAAATTTTCAATATCACCGCTTAATGGCACGTAAACACTATCACACAGTATTTTTATTTTATTTGTATCTTTTTTAGTTTTCGATATATTCGAGTTTAAAAATTTTGGCGATTTTCAGTATTTTCAAAATATCTCGAAAAGTTGAAAATTAAAATTAAATTTGAAGGAGGCACTGAATTCCTCTTGTAATTCTGCCCAATTTTGCTAATTTAACCAATTCTCTATCTCCACTATTAACAAAGTTAGCCATGTAAGGAGATAGATAATGGGCACCCTGTATATTGTACTTTCTAAAAATATGTAGTTTGATATAGATAGGTAGGTATTTATTTCTGAAACTGGTAATATTTAACATTTTTCTGTCTCTAGATAGAACTTTCTGAGATGCTATTGAATTTGCCTCACCCTGTGCAGTTCTTTTCGTTTTAAGAGTTGATACATTTTAGTGTTGCAGTTTTTTTTATTCACGTATCACTATTGAAGGTGGAATTATTATTAGTTATTTCAAAAATTTGTTTTAAGCATACTTTTCTCGTTTGTGGTGGTTTTAATGGTTTCCATCAAGTTATTAGTATAGTTACAAAAATTAAATAGGTACATAAAATAAATTTCGTAGAATATATTAAAGTAAATAGAATAAGACAAGTCATAATTCATAATCGCTACAATTTGCTCCCTATCTTTACTCAATAATTACCATAGTTTTACTAGATTTTTATGCAGCCCATTTCTAAATATTAAAAACGTTTTATTATTTTCCAAACAAATATACACTTGATTTAAGATGCACCTGCTCTAGAATTTCCTGACATTATTTTAGTCCTAGGTTCGTATTACGTTTATTTATTTATTTATTGACGTACCCACCCACACAACATGTCAGAAGCAAATGAATAAAATTTAGGCAAATAGCTTTTTTCTAGGTAGTTGACCATTGATTTAAATATTAGCAGATTATTCTCAGAATTAATGGTAATGCATTTTTTTTACTCTTTGTGGGAACACTGTATCAGTATGGTAGATACTAAAAAGTTGAGCAACATATTAAGTAAGCAACTTCAGAGGCGCCTGAATTACTAAGAACGCTATAGAGATAATGCTTTGTCCTCTACACAAGTTTTCGGATGGTAGGTGAGGTACAAGTCGAAGCTTTAAAAAATTAGAGAAGATGTCGAGGATGAACACCACTTTGGTGGGCCATGAACCACGAAAAATTCAGTTAACCATCATTAATCATTCTTACCTTATCTGCACTTATCCTACTGGTTAACCGTCTGTTTTTTGCTAATAAGAGCGGTGTTCATCCGTATGCCTTCTTTGCCATTTTTTAAAGCCTTGTACAAGAGGCATTTTGTGCTGTGGACAAAGATCATCTCCAAAATTCATGCATTTTTGAAAAATTTTCTTCGAATTTAACGTAAAGATTAAGTAGCGTAACGTTGTTTGCATCTGGTGCATACTGAACTAGTTGCTCAACTTATTAGTACCAAAGTTTACAAAATAAAATATTTCTATAAACTTTATTGGTACATGTTATTTTTAGTCTCCGTTACACTGTTGTAGTGTTGTCACAGAAAGGGTTACAAATTTATGCTCAATCTCATTATTTATGAGACAAACTTCTGTGATTTAATTAAGTTTCGGTCATCCTTGCTATTTAGAACCCAATGCAAAGGAAATAACATTGTTTAAAATGACAGTGCCTAGGACAACAACTACTTTTCGGACTAAAGCCCCTCCTAGTATTGAATGATACCGACATTTCTACAAATAATGAATTTAAATAATAGAAATAAGCATAGCAAGAAAAAAATGTCTATTACCTTTAAGAAATATTAAGAAACATAGAAAACAGCAACTGTTCTCCCACTGTATTTCATTTGATACGATTCATTCATTCATTTATTTGATAAAATTTTCAAAATTCTATGAGCATTTCTGTTTAATCTAAAAAGCATTTTAACAAATACTTCTTAGCATAGTAGTCGTCAAATGGTAATTTGCCAGTAAACTAAGACAGCTATTTGCCTACAACATAACATTAAAACATTTTTTACTCATTTTGTAATAAAAATAAATATAAACCATTTTATAGCACTCGTGTCACCAGTTTCATTTTATGACCCATGTTATTGTAGATAACAACGCGAAAAGTTATTGCAGTCAAATAAAAGTAAAAGGATGTAGGATTTCGGTTTAAATAATAATAATAATAGTGTCTTATGGACTTTCGACATCACACAGTTTCCGTTTATCGCACAATAAATTGTAAAGTACAACAATAATTCCACTTTAAACACATCTAATCTTTTGAGTCATATATGTATCCAGGAAATACTGATATTTTTATGATTATTGTCTGGTAGATGTTGATGATTTAAGATACCTATAAAATGGTAATGTTCCTTTATTCTAAATTTATTACCCTATTGTCCTTCAGCTTTTTGTCCCATAAAACGTTAATTTTATTGACTTTAATAAAGATTGTGAAAGCTTAAAAAGTTATTATTATACTCCACGACCTCAATATTAAATATTTGTTTCTTTAACTAACCAGGAACAGTGACAAAATTTAATTAATGTGACAATCAGTCAACGAGAAAATGCTAAGATTAAGTAATCAATGATTCGAGCTAATAAAATTTATAATTTGATTTGCTCAAACTTCTGAGATTCATGGGGAACCAAGATCAAATTACGTATATTCCTTTCGCGAAAGAAAGAGGGGTTCATATTATCGTGTGTAAGGCAAAATTGCTAAATGTTAGGTATACATACAGAATGCTGAATTTAAAACAATACTAATTTTACGATTTTCGAAATATCCAACTAATATATACGAGTATGATTAAAACGTCGTTTGATTTTTTCCTATTATCTGTTTTTTTTAAAGCTGCATATGGAAATAGTAATAAGATCCAAGTAATAGTTAAAATACAGGTTATTATAAAAACTGGATTCTCCTGAAAGTATCAGGTAAATTTTGGGTTATCGCATGTTATAATAATAATTATTATTATAACATGTCCATTCATTGAATTGCATTGAAGGTTAATACGGATTATAACTTTTGGTGGTTTTCCATTAGAAGTTAATATGTAGCAATCTTGCATTACAATATTAAGTATTTATTTGAAGATGCCGAAAAAACTACTCCAGGGGCAATGTGCCCTGACAGGCATTGCATTACTTCGGCATCTCTATAGGAGTCACCACATTATTATATTAACGTATTAAGTATATTTTGGAACTTTTGCCTTTACTCCATCACCATTGTCAAAACGGTGAACACTATTATTAAGACGAATAATATAAGTGTAATTACCAAAGCCTTGCCCTTGAGTTAACAATTTGAAATATACCTATTTCATGTATAAAATATTTAGAAATATGTTCTTGTTTTCCAGAAACCTCGTCTGTTCCGCTCCCACCAACGATAGCCAGCGTACCCCAGCTACCCCCTGCGGCCATGCCCAGTGTCCCGACGGCAGTTTCCATGCCCCAACCTGCCGCCGCCCCCATGGCTCACCATCCGCCTGCCCTGGACTCGAGTACTCTGCCGGGCGGGCACGCCATGAGGACCGAGAGTCCGGCGGTAGCGACGTCTGCCAACGCCGCCGTGGCACCGTCTCCAGGCCAATACCACCATCCATCATACCAGCCGCTGTACGCCCCCTATGCTGCCGCCACAGGGCCCATCCACACCGCCACACCCTACACTTCGAATCCCACCACAGTCACCACCACAGTGCCCGCCGCGGTCGTAAGCAGCGCACCGCCCCCTCAATCGGTAGCGGTCAACAAGACGGCAGCGCCGCACGTCGAAAGGGAGAAACAACTGGTACCACCATCCTCGAGGGGGCCTAGTCCTGTTCGAGAGAACAGGGAAAGAGAGAGCTACAGGTACGATAATTGTTCTGCATAGATCTTATCCATTATCTTGGAGTGGCCCAAGAATTAATGAGATCATTAATAAAGTTATTTACATTAGTGGACAAATGTTCGGAATTGCTTGGGGACACTCTCATTAATTATGTTAAATATTTTAGTCAGTGTCGATACCAATGTATTGTTGACCTAGTAGACATACATATTCTGGGTTACAAACATGTTACAGTTTAATATGGGACAGTCAAGTGAAAGTACTGTGGGTAATCTGTATTAAAGAAGATTGAGAAATGTTTGACTGTAGAACTGGAGGGAGGCAGGTCTTTAATTTGATTAGGTTTATACTCTGATAATAATTACTGTCTTTTAAAAAATTGTCTCGTATCAAATATGTTACTTTATGCGTGTTGATAGTTGGTAAAGACTAATGCTAATGCCATCAATAAGAGACAAACTTTACCAATTTTGGTATTGTGTTTAAATATTAGTTGTTTTAAAAATCTTCTGTTTCATCCATTTATTTAACACAACTACAGAATGGAATATGAGAACTAGCAAATTCTAATAAGTGATGTGTAGTTTTTTTTCTAAACAAAAATTTGCTTAAACCAAATCCAAGTATGAATATATTACAAATATATATTTCTGTATGTAGACACAGGAGTCCAGATTGATTCTTACAAGAAATTGTCAGCATAGTTTTTTATTTCATAATATTTATCACAGGTTTTAAAAATATGTATTTATTCATGTACCAAGACCTTGTAAGATCAGTACTGCTTGTCCTGTCTCTGTCCCAGTTCTCAGTGTCATTTATTTGAATGTATCCAGGTACATATACGTGCGTTTCGTCAACCAAGTTGGCGAAACGCGCGTCGAGTGCAGTGTAGTTAGTGTTTTGGTGTTATGTGGAAAACTATGTCAATTTTATCTTCACACCAAAGGTTCCAACCACCTTCAACAAAATTATAAACGCAAATATGATTTTCAAATTGAACATATACTTGGACTCATACATAATCATTAAACTTTTTACGGTCTCCTTAGGGGATCCTATTTAATTTTGGTTTAGTATCCTGTATATGGAAACATGTAACATTTTTTTAAATTTAAATTTATATGAGCAGAGTTGCTTGAACCCTCCTAGGAAAAATTTTTATGATTTTGAACCTAACCCGCAGAGTATTTGTTGTTGAGGCAATTTTTGTAAATGTTTCCAATATTACTTTTTAAGTATTTTAGGTTAGAAATTTTGGGACTTTTGGAAATATTCCCTTTCAATCAGAACCTATCCCCTATATAAACTATCTCTATTTAAAATTAACTAAACCCCAAGCTGCATAGAAGTAAACATTTAATTTTTTCCAGTAGCGTGAGCAGTCTAAGTCGGAGCAGTGTAACGACCACACTCAGTTGTCCCCCACCCACCACCGCAGTGTCTTCTAGTCTAACAAGTAATTTGAGTAAACCATGGAGTAGTAGCGGACAGCAGACTTCTACCCAGCTTAGTCCCGCTCCACCTAGGCCTACGCCACCATTGCACACGTCATTTCCGGCTGCCCCTATGTTTGCCGCTCCTTTACCGCCCCCCGTATCAAGAGCAAGTCCTATGTCTGCTCCCTCTGCTGTCCCACCTAATCCTAATCCTTTCTCAGCTGAGAGCCTGTTCCAGTCTACTAAGTACCCCACAAGTAAGTATAAATCAACAATTACCCACATTCAAGTTTTGTTCTCAAATTGAGAGTATGGTATTGTAATACCCTTGGACAATTATTGATATTTTATCATATAAGATAAAACAGACTTTACATTTATTTAATTGGAATACTTGTCATCTTTAGTTTACCATTATGTGAAAAATAATGCTATAAGTCAATGTCAAATAGAGACCAATGGACCACGATCAATGATGGAATAATGGTGGGGTAGTACAGTAATGATAATATTTATATGTAGGATACCATATTTACGATTAATGATCGTGACAACCACATACAAGAAATGTAGTTTACATGGCACTGAATATCTGTGGAATAGGCTCGTCTCTCCAATGTTGGGCATGAGACTGTGGCTTATTTTCACCCCACTTCTGGATCAACTGTCTATCCCATTTCTTTCTTCATTGCGTTGCCATTCTGTATTATTTCACTAATGGCTTGCGATTTTATTTTATATATGGTATAGTAGCACTACAAGAATGATGACAATTTCAATTTCTTTTTAAAAATAAATGTAAATGTCTTGCCATTTCATGTACATAAGTTTCTGTTAAATTTTGTGAAATTTAATGAAAATCACTGAAGAAGGCATTGACGGAGACAAACAGAATTTCCAAAATCAAGGAAACATTTAATATTTAAAGATAAATTTGTGAATTTGAATAGTTGGCAAAACTAAAAGTGCATTAGATATCAGATCTCAGATGTAACCTGATAATTTACAAACTGCCATTTTTATATTATTTTGATAATAATTATACTCAAATATCTAGTGTTTCTAATGTATTTATTTATTTTAGATCAAGCAGATATGCTTAGACGAGAGTTAGATAGCAGATTCTTGGCAACACAAGATCGTACTTTAGGTGTAGCACCACCACCTTATTTAAGAACTGAAATGCATCAACACCAACACCATCACACTCATGTTCATCAGCATACAACATCGTTACTTCCACCTCCAGCTGCTTCCTCCCTGTATCCATCTCAATTGGTAAGTCGGATTTCTTGCATAAAGAACAAGGAATATTATATTTAAAATGTTGACGGAGGAAGTCGTTACTATATGGTAACTTAATATCATGTAGTACAATTAAACACACTACTACACTATGTGTGTAAATGTAGGAATAAAATGTGTGTGTAATTGTTCTACAAATATTATATTTTATTTGTTCTTACTATTTAACTATTCAAAAATTATTGAAATTAAGTGTCCTTATCCACTTTTCTATTTCATAATTTTTAATTAATTATTAAAAACCAAACTTCTTATATTTAACATTTATTTTTTTTTTTTCAATAGTCAATGTCACCAATGGAACGTCTAGCGAGAAGAAGTGAAAGTAGTGTGAGTATTTAAAACATTTTTTAAAATAATTATGTGACATATTTAGTTTTAAACTTTACAGGTAATACCCTGCATTTTTGCAAGTGGTATATACCTTTGGTGGGCAATTTCTGAATTTTTATATAACATTTTCTGTTTCAGTTTAAAGATATTCCAAAACTGGGTGGCGTGGATTCATCATTTTATAGACAAAACATTGGTCTCCCACCGACTTATCCAGGATATACGCCGGGATTGATGCATCCAGGCCTTACTACTGGCCCCACGCCCTTCGTGCCACCTAACCACCTTCCTACGTTCCAACCGAAGGTACTTTTTCCATTCCATAATATTAATATTTGGCATTTCATATCATAATCTCATATAACGCAGGATATTTGCTGTTACATAATTGTCACTTCATATTTCTTGTACATAGTTGAACTTTGCTTATGACCATTAATGCATTGTCGCAAAAAGTGTCCTGTTTGTTCATAGTATGCTTTCAGCATGCCATTTCGATGTGCTGTAACGGCCATAACTTTTAGCATGTGCTCTGCCATCCCCCTAACGCTTTTCTTTGTCCACAGTCGGTGACAGCCCAAGACCCAACCAAGCCTAAAATTGTGGTACGTAACATTCATACTTCCTCGACATTTCTAGCCCCTGCTGGCTGCTTTCTTAATGATTGCTTTTACATTACTTACTTTATCAAACATTTCATCGTTGTCTATTTCAATGATCTGGGAAAAACTAGAAAAAGGATGGGGAACTGTAATATTCTCGTTTTCTCTCTCTTGAAGGGACTCTCAAAAGGAAATGTTTTCTTTGTTATATTGAATGTCTGTATAATTTTTCCCAGGTCATTGTTTTTACGTTAGTAAGTAAACAAAGTAACAAAAAATATGTATAGCATTTTTTAATTTTTATAAATTACATAAATGGCGTATTTTCCTTCAATCGAAATGAAAGTGGAAACCTGTATTTTTATAAAATGTATTTTTTTTTATATTTATTAGGATAAAAATTATTAAGATTGAATCGGTAGAAAATTTTTAATTCAATTTTAAAATTTTATTCTATATTCATGACGTCCCTAAGCGAAAACTAGGGAATATGTATTTATAAAGAGGCCACACTGATAATATGTGGCTAGTTTCAGTTTGTAACGACCACAAACGACAGTTGACATTTCGATAATTGACATTTGAAATTTCCTGTTTGTGTTTGGTTTGACAACTTGGCTTGTATTGTTGTTTTCTTCTGAAGTAAACTTTTATTAAATATGGAGCACGGTTTTGTAGAGGCTAAGTCCGACAATTTACCGGTTATAGGTCCTTTTATGATAAAGATCCTATAGATCCTTTCAGAAATAAAAGGGATGAAAAATGTAAGGTTAGTATTTAACTTAACAGTATTACTGCAAAGTCGATTAAATATATTCAAAAATTACCTTTACAAATTACGATGTTTTTCTATTACTAATAAATACACTTGAATCAGTCACAGGCAGAGACAACAATTCACAGGTAAAAATATAAACTAAAAACAATGTCTCATGTTTACCATGACCATGATGTTTACCTTAACCAAACAATTCAAACATAAACAAAAGTAAAGTTGTCACGCAGTCACACCAACCACATAAATGAAAATATCCTAGAAATCACTAAAAAATGGCGCAAATTTTGAATTTTCGCTTAGTGACGTCACATAGATATCGCGCACAATAAAAAAAATAATTTATGGACTTAAATGAACCCAATATTAAAATTCCAGAAATACGTATCTCTTCTTTTTCCAACTACTTTCCATTGCCGATGTAAAAAAAAAATAGGAAAACACCCCATTGTAGACCCTGTTTCAGTTTTTTGTCCATATGTATTTGTTGTAATGAATAGACTCTATTTGTTGTAATGGATTCGGACTTCATGACAAATAATGGAAGTCGAATTTACAGACTATCCTTCATAAACTTTTCCATTCATAATTAAATTGCATCTTACCTTTCATGTTTCTTGTTGCTTATTTGAAAAAGGTTGCCAGTCTTGATAAGTGATAAGTGTAGCAATTGTTTATATAGAGGGAGGGTGTCTACTTTTATTTGTGTACAAATCCATAAAACATTTATTTTTGAACAGAATTGACTTCAACTTTTTTTGTTTTAAATGGCATTGAAAACTGATTCTCATGACCTTACTTATGACTTTTACCACATGTAGCAATTTTTTTATTTAAAATCTGACACAATAGTATTAATCAGAACCCTTCAAAACTCCCATATGCGAAGTTTGAGAAAAAAGCACAAAACACAGGGTGTTTCTTTCTACATTATCTCAAAGTTAAGCAAAATACCGAACTTGAAAGTCCGTCTAGAACATTTAACCGCATCGGGAGCATATTCATCTACAGCAGCAAAAGGTTTAATTTAGTAGATAAAAAGATTGCATAATTGAGTCTGTTTGTGCGAATGCCAGTATGAAATATAAATAAATTATTTATTTATTACCAAAATATCGTGAAATGAAGGAGATTCATATATAGATAATTCCATGGCACGCCTGACTCTGTTGGTGCCTTTAAATTTCGGTATTTTGCTCAAATTTGATATCATTTCGAAAGAAACAAAAGAATATTTTTTGTTCAAATTTTGCAAATGGGGGGATTTCAGGAGTCCTGATCAGTTCAGTTGATTGTCTTGAACAATAAACATTTTTTAAGATGTATACACAAATTGGACGCCCGGTATATTTTGATAGTTATTGAATCACCATCAGTACCAGTCTTCTAAAACAACTTATGAAGTTGTTATAACCCTAGTTTGGAACTAAACAGATGAATTATGTAAAATTTTCCATTTTAATAGATACACCCTGTATATATTAAATATTGTCTCGCAAGTAAGATTAAAAGTAAATATTAGACATATAAGACTCTACCTAGATAAATTAAACTCTACCTAATAGTAAAAGAAATTTGTCCAAAAGAAGAATTAATACATTACCTTTGTATTTAATAAAACAAAAACTATTTATGTTCAGTTCCGAGTATATGTACTGTAAAGAATTGGAAAGACCATGCATCTGTATAACAGTGTCCTAACTGATTTTACTTCAAATTTTACCCAAATCGTGTGATTGGATAATTCTTACTAAAAATCAATTACTATTAATAATTCTTAAAGTTATAATTTACTATTAGAGTACTGTTACTATTATAGATGAATACAGGGATTCATATCATAAATGAAAAGTTTAAATATTGGGTCAAACTAATTCTTTTCGTTTGACATTGATATTCGCCGTAAAAAGTCTTAGGGGATTTATATAATATATCTGAACGAGTCGTATAAATTGTTATAGTTATTCCTACTTTTCAAACAGTATATATGTGATTATATTATTTTAGAAAACTGGCAAATGGAATGCGATGCATGTCAGGGTAGCATGGGAAATCTACCATCACCAACAGAAAAGTGGAGAAGCCAAAGGTAGCATAACGGCTGCAAAACCGCCTACAGATTTGCTGAGGCCACCGACACACTTATTTTCCCCCAGCGTGCATTCTCAAAGACCACCTCATGAGTTGTCACCCTTTCCTCCACCCCTGGCAGCACATCGTCCTCCTGGTTTTGACCAGCCGCATCATCCTGGTTCCTTATTTACTGCACCACCAGGTCATTTAGGTAAGTTGTTGATTTGTTATGTAATTCAAAAGTAACTAAAATAGTACTAAGCCAGCCCAGAAACACACATTCTTAATTAAATATTAAATCATTCATCATCATCAAGTACAATTTTGAAAATATAATGTTGAAATAAAACTTGGAAACGTGCAAAACACAACCTAGAAACTACTCCAGCGATAAATAAAAATAATTTTTATGTAAAAATCGTATAAAAGGTAATTCATACATGACATTTTAAATCATAATCTAATATGTATATTAAATAAAATCGTTGTTTGTACTTTTATAAATAGTCATTCATTTTTAAAGCTTGGCAGCTTAAGCTATGACATATTACTCAAAAACCGTTTTTTGTTAATATTTTAGACTTTGTGACTTTCTTTTTTGTGGTTTCCCACCACTATGTAACTATTGGAATTAATCACAATGCGACTTCTTTATTACTACCATATATGAAATCAACAGTTAATTATTAATAGATTACTAATTAAGGTCATCCCTTTCTAGGCAAATCCCCATTTACAGGCTCTGGCATATCACCTTTTACCCGTTACGGGGCAGGTCCATTAGGACCAGCCGGCGCATCACCATTCTCCATGTCACCATATGCTACTAGAGATGGACACCTTGGTCTAGGACCACTTCATCATGACCCGTGGAGGTCGCTGCAAAGATCTATTCCCAGTTTTCCACCTGCAGTAAATCCTCTGCCACCCACCTTACCGGGCCTAACTCCACCAGGGCCAGCGCCCTGGACCATTAAACCTGATCCAATACTGGAACAAAGAGAACGTGAAGCACGAGAGAGAGAAGAAAGGGAACGAGAACGCCTTCGAAGAGAGAGGGAAGAAAGAGAAAGAAGAGAAAGGGAGGAGAAACAAAGACGGCTAGAGCAGCAGGTTTGTTTATTATTTATTATCCCTTTAATGGTTAATGTTAATTTTTTTTTTATTTATTTATTTATTATTTTTTTTTTCAAGCAGCAGCAAGAACAAAGAGAAAGGGAGAGAAGAGAAAGAGAAAAGCGAGAGATGGAAAGAAGAGAATTGGAGAGGCAGAGGGAACGCGAGAGAGAAAGATTATTGCAAGAACAGAGGTTGGCTGAATCGGCCAAACAGCTTCAAGCTCCCCTAATAAGAGATAGGTCACCGTTGAGGAATGGAGATTTATCGGAAATTAGAGTTAAGGAAGAACCAAGGGTTAAAGAAGAGGATATAATGGCTAGGGCTGACCCAAGGTAGGATATTCTCAAAATTATAGTGATATTCCGTGTTTAAGTAAATTAGTGTTCATGAATGGAAAAGCATGATTTGAAGCTATGAAAATTTTTATATGTAACTTTGTCATTAGTTTATGTTTAAAAATATAAGGTATATAATTTTACACTTTGAAGTTGGTAATGTGTTAAGTCAGTTTTTTTTTTAATGGGGAACTGGGAATGTTCCTTGTAATTGGATAATAATACCAAATTTCCAGGTTCATATCTAATAATTTCAAATTGCTCTAAAATTCATAACTTCAAATAGTGGTTTTAAATCCAAATCATACTCATAACAATTGAATCAAATCATATCATTAAGTATTAAATAAATTGAACAATTCTATATGTGAATCCCTCAATTATTATTATTCACTCTGTCACAAGGAGTTTGGCATGAACAGAGATTTATAATTAGTTGATACTTTCATATTGAGTCACGTCATACTTTTACATATACTTTACTTTAGTAAAATCTATTATTCCTTTCTTCATAGTTATTTAAAAATTCCCAGGAGCATTGGCAACATTCCAAGAGTTTTGGGTGAAAATTTAAACTCCGTATTTGTGAATGTAATATTCCATAAATCAAAATTGGCATTAAAAAACACATACGTAATTAAATATACTAGCAGCCTAACGGGTCCAGAGACTTGATATCTCAAGTCTCTGAATGGGTCCCATTCGTTATTCTTTATTTATTTATTTATTTATTTATTTATTTATTTATTTATTTTTGTTTTTAATGTTATTATGTATCTTTTCCTCGATCTTTTCTATCTATTTCCGTTTATTAAATATCACTTATCATATTTAAAGTTATGAGGACTGTTCAATGGAAACACGGTTGATCTGCATAGACATGACTCATCGCAAGGGAAGTGTAATAATTTGTGTATAGTGTGTACTTAAGTGCTAGTGACACATCTGTCAAAAATATTTGTAGTTTGCACTTTTCTATATGTTGTAACAGAGTTGAAAAATGCCATCTATGACAGAAAATCTAATGGAAATTTGTACGGGAATGAAACCTGCATATAGGGACTATAGTTATTCTCGTACGGCAGTGGTTGAATGGTAGAATAAATTTCGACAAAGAAGAGAATTCACTAAAGATTTGGCTGGTCCCGGACTCGCACATATTGCAGTATCAGATGAAAATGTAAAACAACTGGAAACTGCTTTACATGCAAATAGGCGCATGGAAGTCAGAGAACTTTCTTAGATGTTGAGCATGAGTGTGGGAACTGTTCATTCCCTCATTGATAGCTTTGGTTACAAATCTGCTGTTAAGTGGATTCCATGATAGTTGCTGATGAGCAGAAGAATTTGTGTTTGGCCTTATCATTACAGGAATTGGTGTGCTATCAGTAATAAAGTAATGCCTTTTTCCACTAAATTTTTGCCGGTGATGAGTCTTGGTGTTCCCACTACGAACCAAAATCCAAACGTTAGAGTATGCAGTAGAAGCATGCACAATCTCTGAATGCAAAAAAATGTCGGTCTCAACCTTTGGTAGGAAAAGTAAGAGGGATATATTTTTTATTACCAGAACTCCAGGACATACTGTTTTTATATTTTAAAAAACCTAATGAATCAATGTTGGACGATGTTCAGAAGCTCTCACATGGCATTATCCTTCTGCATGATAATGCCCAACAACATGTAGCCCAAACGGTTCAAGATCGGCGTGATCATATGGCTTGGGAAGCCTTCAATATACACCTGACAATCCGACTTGTCTCCGTGCATTTTTCATATGTTTGGTCCATTAAAGAAACCATTGAAAGGGTTGCGATTTCATTCAGACGCAGAGGCAGAATTTACTGTTAAGGAAAGTTCCGCAAACAACCGCACGTTTTACCAGCAAGGAATCTATAGATAAGTCCAGTAATGGGACTCATACCTTCATGTTATTGGAAACTTGTTTTAAATTCGTTGAAAAACTGCTTGACAACCTCTAAACGTGTTTCTATTGAACAATCCTCGAAGATTGATTTAAATTCTTATTAAAAACAAATTTAAATAGTATACTAGCCTTCCTCGCAAAAAATATTTTACTTGTTTTGGAAACGCTATTCCGATTCTGATTGCTTCTTACGCTCTTTATTTCATTTATCCTACATTTAATTAAGATATACAAAAAAATTGTGAACATGTTGAATAATTAAATAATCTTGTAAATAATTGCAGATATCATCTGGAACAACACTTACTGAAGAAATGTTTTTGTAGGTACCATAATCCATTCTTGAGGCACCCGGGTAGCCTACCACACCCGCCGGGGCCTCCCACCATGTTGGACCGTACAAGGATGATGCCTCACGCACTTCCTCCTCACGCTTACCACACACCGACTAGCCATTGGGCGCCGCCTACAGATCCTTTCTACCGATACGGATACAACCCTCTAGTTGACGCTATGAGAGTGCAGGAGGAAAGAGCTAATTTCTTTAGTGCCTATGGAGCACCACACCACCACAGCCAACTAAGGTCCAAGGACCCAACCCTGATGCATCTCAGAACAGGGCCGGGCCCAGGTCCGCCACCGCCCAGTCATAAAATGAGTGTTACCCCACCCACGGACTTACATAAAAAAGAGGAGCCACGATAGCACAAGCACACCAGTGACGTAGACGTTAAAAATACGTAGTGTTAAAATTATCCTGTGACAGGTGAAGAGTAAAGCACAATGTTTCCATAAGAGCGAGGGCTAGAGGGATTATTTTCTTTGGCAAAATGTATTTCGTTTTTAGTTTGTTTTAGGGCAAAAATAAAAAAGAAATGTATTCAAAATCTGTAACTAGAGTGTCCACCTGATGTGAGTTATAATTTGTGGTGTCAAGTAATGTCTTCTTCCGAATAGAAAGATTTAAATTTTTTGTTTTAAATATTGACTGATTCTTCGTATAATTCAAAGAAGTTGCAAAGAGGAGTTGTAAAAACTCTGTCATTGTTCCTAAATTAATATATTATCGAAAAGCTCTCTTGGGAATAGCAGATTAGAATAAAGAATAATACAACTGATAAGCAGTAATCCTTCTAGCTGAGGCGCACATAGTATTCATTTTGTAATCTAAAAACCGTAGAAATGTTCTAAATTTGAAATTTACTTCCTTGACCATTCTTTTTATTTGTGATGATCTCATATAGCATAATCAAAAGGGAGCTGAAGAGGTCCCGCAAGATATTTTTGCAATGATTTTATATATGTGTGTGTAGATTTTATGCATATATCACATATATAATGACAAGCCGTCGCTATCCCTAATAAGATAATAGAACGCTACTTGAACAATATGATGGTTGGTGAAGTTTTTTAAGCTTGGATGGATGGTGCAATACAGGGTGTGACAAATATAATTGTAGGAACATTAAAATGCATTTGTTGAAGTAAAACAACGTGGCAGTAGTAAAGGAATACATCGGCAGAAAAATGTTTATGGTTATTAAGCATTTTTAGCAGACGAAAGCTGTTACTTGTAATTTCATTGATGTAGCTGCATTGATCATTTTCAGATATTAATAATACTGACAAGTAGGCTTGGCGAGTCGCAAGGGAGACCAGCGGTATGTGTGGTACGACAGCTCGTGATGCAAGGCTATTACTGTGCATTTCAGTTCGTTGTCTGCTGTCGTGGTGTTTGGTTGTAAATATATTCCTCTCATTATAAATTGTAACAGTTTAATGCTTTTCTTAAAAGTTAGTTTCTTTTATTACACGTATTATGATCCGTATGCCTATATCCGTCCTTGCATTTCCGCCAAGCCTAGTGATGAGTGGTAATATTATTAAAGCCTGTTTAAGATACAATTTGACACAAATAACCTTACTTGGTCTCAAGATGAGACAAAGTAAGACGAAGTTTCTTCGATACATAACCTGTTGGTTTATAATTGTGATGGTGAGTGATGTATATGAAAAATCTGACGTACGGATTCATCAACGAGGCCTAACGTTAGTCCAACTAGCGAAAATTACGTGAAAAATTTGCGCCCTTGTTGCGCGGGTTTATATAAAAGGTGTAGTCGGCGGTGCAAAGTTGGTTAGTCCGACTAACGCCTTACGTCCCTTTCATGAATCCGGGTGTGAGAGTATAGATCTCTTTATGCCAAACATTATTATTGTCAGTATAATAATAGTTTGGCAAATTAGAAGCTCAAAAAGCCAAAGTATTTGTACATTTGTGCATCAGATAACGTAAATGCGAGTAAATTGGTCAAACCTCAAATCACTTGTAAATAATTCTACATCTTTATAAAAACATACCTAATAGTAGAAATAGGAAATTTAAACTTTTACTTTCCAATCCAGGATAGTTTTCCTTTTCTGCTGTACCCTTTTCTAAATTTATGAAGTTTTTCATAAGAGATATAATGTTTTCATAGATTAAAATTAATTAAAACCATGTTT
Organism: Pogonocherus hispidulus; assembly: GCA_963924545.1. Classification (NCBI taxonomy): domain Eukaryota; kingdom Metazoa; phylum Arthropoda; class Insecta; order Coleoptera; family Cerambycidae; genus Pogonocherus; species Pogonocherus hispidulus. The sequence goes on along the minus strand of OZ004698.1, from coordinate 39,090,269 downwards.
GTCATCAATATATAGTTTTTGGTATCATTTTGATGTGTTTGACTTAAAAAATTACCACAAGTGGTCAAAACTTTTGCCTCTGAAAATTTTATTATAAAATGTGAACCATGAACAGCAGACCTGTATGTCTTCACTGATTATCCTATACAGCTCTTTTTTTTAACTTTTTAACAGTTCATTTCCACGATCAGAATTGTTCTGACTTGACCCAAATAGCACTTGGGACCATTTTTATTTTTAATTAATATATTTGCCTCATCCTGTATTAATTACATCTTTTTCTATTATAACATTTGTTTCCTATATTTTTTCGATATAGGTGATGTGGGCACAGAAAAAGTGTACTTAGAAAATTTATAGAACAAAAATACGGCCACTTTGTTCTGTTTTATCGACAGTGGTGAAATACTGAGACAATTCTTAATGTCAGCAGATACTATTTGTTGTACTGGAGTTTATTTGAAAGGTCTGTTTGGATAATTGTAAACTCTAAATTCTTATTGGTTTATATTTTCTTTTAAAATGAAGGATAAGAAGTTACAGTGTTGGCAAATTATTATTTTTGGTAAAAAGTGAAAATTTTTAATTTTTCCGTTTTATCTGATTCAGAAATAAATCTACAAAAGTGTCTTAAGAATCAACCCTGTATTTCTTATCATTTATGAGATCCTCATGGTACAAAGATTAAAGAAAATGGTCTTTATTTATAATTGGAATTTTATACAATTACCCAAGATAAATCATGAATTTTATGGAAGTGACGAGTACAACTGTTTAACACTAAAAAACAATATTTTATATTGTACTGTCATTATTTAAAAAGTCGCAGATCCCTAAAATCATGATTTAAATGTTCCGTAGACCGAGTAGGGGAAGTATAAGCCAATTAAAGTTATAATCAGTTTTACTTTGCTCAGTAAGCTCCACATAATTTTATCATCAATTATCTTGTCAAAGTGGAAACTCAAGTTACCCTGAACGGTTTTTTTATTTAAAATGTCTTGTACGGCGTACAATGAACAAAATGTAATTAGTGTATATTTTTGAAAAAAATGTCTGCTACATTTTTAAAAAATTGTATATAAAATTTATGATTTATCACATCTTTAATTTTCACAAGAGGGTATTGATAGAAAAAGGGGGGGTAAACAGGTGTGAAATTTAATAATACCTTATGCCTTTCAATGTGGTAGATTTGTCATGTTGTTCATGTAGAAAGTCTTAAGAACTGCCTAAAATTTGTTGTAAATATTATAAAAAAGCTTATGGACGTTAAATACCAATTGTATAAACAGTTTTGGTGAACTGCTGTATTTTTCTCGTGGTCTAATTTTTTATTTATTCTTGTACATATTTTGTTATAGGTAATTTATTTAAGACTGATGACTTATCATCTTTTATACATAGCTGATTTTTATTTATATATATATTTGTAATAATTGTAATTTTAACTTAATGGCTGATGTTTTATTTATTTATTTTGTAATTTTTTAAGTATGTGCCACAGTATGTTTTGTCGCTTCTTGAATAAAACGAACATTCATTTTACGGATCAAATAGTAAAGGCATATAATTGTGATCGTGTGATTTAAATAAAATCATGATGTAAAAATAGGATGGTTTTTATTTGGTTGTACTTGCAAAAATTTCACTGTGGTCCAAGTCTTTATTTTAAAATTGTATTTGTTCTGTACATGATTTATTTGACACAAAATTTTGAAATTGTACTTTTGTACAATTTCAAAATTCATATATATGTAACTTCTAACAAAAGTTTGTCGACTAATTCCAGTGACATAACCATTTAATTTGTTCTTATTTCCTGAAAAGTCGTGCTATTCTAAACATTTCGACTTGACACAAGCCATTATTTCATTATTTTTAATACTTCAGCAGGGATTATATTTTGGAATTAATTATTGGTCAATTTTTATAGCTAATTCTAAATCTGCTTAAAGAAAGCAGCTAAGATAATTTTGCTAGTAACCAAGACCATCCTAAAGTCCGAATAGATTTTTTTAATTTAACTAATCTCGACCACTCTAATTGTGATATATAGAATAAACTGGCTATTTGTAGAATATATTTTATTTTGGAATGTTGAAATTATGCATATGATCCACATACATATCTAATAATAAATTATTTTAATGTCGTCACTCTTCAGCAGAAATTTTTATTGGAAGGGTATTATACTGTTGATGAATTTTTTGTTAGCCTTAAAGACGGAAAATTAACAAACATGTAATACTCACTTGGTGCCAAAATTATATTGTTTTAAAGCCTAATTTCCCTGTATATAGTGTAATATGTGGACCAATATTGATTTTATGATGTTGGCTATACCGTGGCACATACAGGGGTTGTGGATTTTCTCCCCATTTGTGACAAGGTAGGCTTGTAATAAAAGTAAATCATATTCGCATGTAGATACCTGCCTTCTCAAATACATTTCGATATGTAGATAAATCACTGTGCTCTATTTAATGTTTGTTAGGAGACAATTTTTTATGTGTATGATTCTAAAAGAATCAAGTGATGTAATATATAATAAATAATATTGTTTCTATGATATTAGAAACATTAGTCATAATATTTCAGTTTATTTCTCCCTTTTATTCTTCCCTAATTATTCAGGGCATTATAATGAGCATCTAAAATGGACTCGAAATTGATTGAAACCTAGCAATATGACACTTTATGAGAATTTCAAAACATTTTTGTAGTACAGTGGTACCTATAAAAAGTATTATGTGTTAAATTAGTAAGTGCCAAAACAGTTTGTTTCATCGAAGCTTAGGCCAGCTTATCTATTTTACCTCGCATATTAACTTCTGTTCTCCCGATTCAAGCTAATGAATACAAAATTATAGCACGATGTACCTAGGTAGTCATGAAATTAAATTTGTATCCAAATATGATATGTACCAAACTGTTAGGTGCTTTTCATTACACAAAAATGCAAGAGGAATGTAGGGAAATTAATTTTATCTCATACCTCTAAACACTCTAGGCTCCTAATATTGGTAGTGACAAATTACAGAAAACTGCAAAGACAAATTTCAAGTTAAGGCGTACATTCGATTGGTGCTGTAGGTAAACTAGCACAGATCATCAATATCTCGAAGGCTAGTTGTACATGTGGTATAACACTCGCCAGCTTAATGTCGCCACCATACAGGTACTCTCCTGCTTTATGTTAAGTGAGACGTGCACAACAGAGAGCGAACTGTTGACTTTAAGCTGAAGAATTTGGTTCCTGTAGAGAATATTGGTTACCTTTAAATGCTAACCAAAAATAAAGTTTCATAGAAATATTCAACACAAATCAATGGCCTAAGATATAGTTTGCATAAGCTCCATTTTTAAAACTATAAAGGAGTATTTTTGTACATCCAACTGTAATATAAAATTATGGAAATATCGCTCACTAAATTAATATCCCCACACCTCTTTCTGGTATTTCTATTCTGCCACAATCAACTGGTATAAATTTCCTGTTCTCCTGATAGAAGAAGTAGAAAATTATAAATCTATATAATAGGCACACTTTAAATATAATTGTAGTTGCCTTCACTAATTTATCTGTAACCCGCACCACCTAGTAGTTTATGTCCTGATACAAACAGAAGAAACCTGATAGATGTATGCAGTTATAAATTTTGTTTTAGAATTTCTGTGCCTATACAGGAAGCAATAAAATACAGAAAACTGTAATATGTGCCTAGCTTTTTAATTTAATCTACACCTTGAATTTCCTGTTCTCCTGATACAAGAAGTCGAAAAATATAGAAAACTTTATTAGGCACACATTCAATAAAATTCTAGTCGCTAAATCAGTTTTCCTATACTTCACAACTCCTAATAATTTATGTTCTCCTGTTACAAACACTGGAAAATGTTTAAAGAATGCAGTTGTGAATTTGGTTTTAGAATTTATGTGCCTATACAAAATACAGAAAACTGTAATATATGCCTAGCTTACTCAATTTAATCCAGACCTTGCAGTTCCTGTTCTTCTGATACTAGTAATCAAAAAATATAGAAAACTTTATTAGGTTATTTATTTATGCGGTTGTGAATTTGGTTTTAGAATTTATATGCCTACACAAAATACAGAAAACTGTAATATGTGCCTAGCTTTCTTAATTTAGTCCACACCTTGCAGTTCCTGTTCTCCTGATACAAAGAGTCGAAAAATATAGAAAACGTTATTCGGCACACATTCAATAAAATTGTAGTCGCTAAATTAGTTTTACTATACCTGACGACTCCTAGTAATTTATGTTCTCCTGTTACAAACACTAGAAAATGTTTAATGAATGCGGTTATTAATTTGGTTTTAGAATTTATGTGCCCATATAAAATACAGAAAACTGTAATATGTGCCTAGCCTACTTAATTTAGTCCACACCTTGGAGTTCCTGTTCTCCTGATACAAAGTCGAAAAATATAGAAAACTTTATCAGGCACACATTCAATAAAATTGTAGTCGCTAAATTAGTTTTACTATACCTGACGACTCCTAGTGATTTCTGTTCTCCTGTTACAAACACTAGAAAATGTTTAATGAATGCGGTTATTAATTTGGTTTTAGAATTTATGTGCCTATATAAAATACAGAAAACTGTAATATGTGCCTAGCATACTTAATTTATTCCACACCTTGCAGTTCCTGTTCTCCTGATACAAAGAGTCGAAAAATATAGAAAACTTTATTCGGCACACATTCAATAAAATTTTAGTCGCTAAATTAGTTTTACTATACCTGACGACTCCTAGTGATTTCTGTTCTCCTGTTACAAACACTAGAAAATGTTTAATGAATGCGGTTATTAATTTGGTTTTAGAATTTATGTGCCCATATAAAATACAGAAAACTGTAATATGTGCATAGCCTACTTAATTTAGTCCACACCTTGGAGTTCCTGTTCTCCTGATACAAAGTCGAAAAATATAGAAAACTTTATTCGGCACACATTCAATAAAATTGTAGTCGCTAAATTAGTTTTACTATACCTTACGACTCCTAGTAATTTATGTTCTCCTGTTACAAACACTAGAAAATATTTAATTAATGCGGTTATTAATTTGGTTTTAGAATTTATATGCCTACACAAAATACAGAAAACTGTAATATGTGCCTAGCCTACTTAATTTAGTCCACACCTTGCAGTTCCTGTTCTCCTGATACAAAGAGTCGAAAAATATAGAAAACGTTATTCGGCACACATTCAATAAAATTGTAGTCGCTAAATTAGTTTTACTATACCTGACGACTCCTAGTGATTTCTGTTCTCCTGTTACAAACACTAGAAAATGTTTAATGAATGCGGTTATTAATTTGGTTTTAGAATTTATGTGTCCATATAAAATACAGAAAACTGTAATATGTGCATAGCCTACTTAATTTAGTCCACACCTTGGAGTTCCTGTTCTCCTGATACAAAGTCGAAAAATATAGAAAACTTTATTCGGCACACATTCAATAAAATTGTAGTCGCTAAATTAGTTTTACTATACCTTACGACTCCTAGTAATTTATGTTCTCCTGTTACAAACACTAGAAAATATTTAATTAATGCGGTTATTAATTTGGTTTTAGAATTTATATGCCTACACAAAATACAGAAAACTGTAATATGTGCCTAGCCTACTTAATTTAGTCCACACCTTGCAGTTCCTGTTCTCCTGATACAAAGAGTCGAAAAATATAGAAAACGTTATTCGGCACACATTCAATAAAATTGTAGTCGCTAAATTAGTTTTACTATACCTGACGACTCCTAGTAATTTATGTTCTCCTGTTACAAACACTAGAAAATGTTTAATGAATGCGGTTATTAATTTGGTTTTAGAATTTATGTGCCCATATAAAATACAGAAAACTGTAATATGTGCCTAGCCTACTTAATTTAGTCCTCACCTTGGAGTTCCTGTTCTCCTGATACAAAGTCGAAAAATATAGAAAACTTTATCAGGCACACATTCAATAAAATTGTAGTCGCTAAATTAGTTTTACTATACCTGACGACTCCTAGTGATTTCTGTTCTCCTGTTACAAACACTAGAAAATGTTTAATGAATGCGGTTATTAATTTGGTCTTAGAATTTATGTGCCTATATAAAATACAGAAAACTGTAATATGTGCCTAGCATACTTAATTTATTCCACACCTTGCAGTTCCTGTTCTCCTGATACAAAGAGACGAAAAATATAGAAAACTTTATTCGGCACACATTCAATAAAATTGTAGTCGCTAAATTAGTTTTACTATACCTTACGACTCCTAGTAATTTATATTCTCCTGTTACAAACACTAGAAAATATTTAATTAATGCGGTTATTAATTTGGTTTTAGAATTTATATGCCTACACAAAATACAGAAAACTGTAATATGTGCCTAGCCTACTTAATTTAGTCCACACCTTGCAGTTCCTGTTCTCCTGATACAAAGAGTCGAAAAATATAGAAAACTTTATTCGGCACACATTCAATAAAATTGTAGTCGCTAAATTAGTTTTACTATACCTTACGACTCCTAGTAATTTATGTTCTCCTGTTACAAACACTAGAAAATATTTAATTAATGCGGTTATTAATTTGGTTTTAGAATTTATATGCCTACACAAAATACAGAAAACTGTAATATGTGCCTAGCCTACTTAATTTAGTCCACACCTTGCAGTTCCTGTTCTCCTGATACAAAGAGTCGAAAAATATAGAAAACGTTATTCGGCACACATTCAATAAAATTGTAGTCGCTAAATTAGTTTTACTATACCTGACGACTCCTAGTGATTTCTGTTCTCCTGTTACAAACACTAGAAAATGTTTAATGAATGCGGTTATTAATTTGGTTTTAGAATTTATGTGTCCATATAAAATACAGAAAACTGTAATATGTGCATAGCCTACTTAATTTAGTCCACACCTTGGAGTTCCTGTTCTCCTGATACAAAGTCGAAAAATATAGAAAACTTTATTCGGCACACATTCAATAAAATTGTAGTTGCTAAATTAGTTTTACTATACCTTACGACTCCTAGTAATTTATGTTCTCCTGTTACAAACACTAGAAAATATTTAATTAATGCGGTTATTAATTTGGTTTTAGAATTTATATGCCTACACAAAATAGAGAAAACTGTAATATGTTCCTAGCCTACTTAATTTAGTCCACACCTTGCAGTTCCTGTTCTCCTGATACAAAGTCGAAAAATATAGAAAACTTTATCAGGCACACATTCAATAAAGTTGTAGTCGCTAAATTAGTTTTACTATACCTGACGACTCCTAGTAATTTATGTTCTCCTGTTACAAACACTAGAAAATGTTTAATGAATGCGGTTATTAATTTGGTTTTAGAATTTATGTGCCTATATAAAATACAGAAAACTGTAATATGTGCCTAGCATACTTAATTTATTCCACACCTTGCAGTTCCTGTTCTCCTGATACAAAGAGTCGAAAAATATAGAAAACTTTATTCGGCACACATTCAATAAAATTGTAGTCGCTAAATTAGTTTTACTATACCTGACGACTCCTAGTAATTTATGTTCTCCTGTTACAAACACTAGAAAATGTTTAATGAATGCGGTTATTAATTTGGTTTTAGAATTTATGTGCCCATATAAAATACAGAAAACTGTAATATGTGCATAGCCTACTTAATTTAGTCCACACCTTGGAGTTCCTGTTCTCCTGATACAAAGTCGAAAAGTATAGAAAACTTTATCAGGCACACATTCAATAAAGTTGTAGTCGAGAAATTAGTTTTACTATACCTGACGACTCCTAGTAATATTCTCCTGTTACAAACACTAGAAAATGTTTAATGAATGCGGTTATTAATTTGGTTTTAGAATTTATGTGCCCATATAAAATATAGAAAACTGTAATATGTGCCTAGCCTACTTAATTTAGTCCACACCTTGGAGTTCCTGTTCTCCTGATACAAAGTCGAAAAATATAGAAAACTTTATCAGGCACACATTCAATAAAATTGTAGTCGCTAAATTAGTTTTACTATACCTGACGACTCCTAGTAATTTATGTTCTCCTGTTACAAACACTAGAAAATATTTAATTAATGCGGTTATTAATTTGGTTTTAGAATTTATATGCCTACACAAAATACAGAAAACTGTAATATGTGCCTAGCCTACTTAATTTAGTCCACACCTTGCAGTTCCTGTTCTCCTGATACAAAGAGTCGAAAAATATAGAAAACGTTATTCGGCACACATTCAATAAAATTGTAGTCGCTAAATTAGTTTTACTATACCTGACGACTCCTAGTGATTTCTGTTCTCCTGTTACAAACACTAGAAAATGTTTAATGAATGCGGTTATTAATTTGGTTTTAGAATTTATGTGTCCATATAAAATACAGAAAACTGTAATATGTGCATAGCCTACTTAATTTAGTCCACACCTTGGAGTTCCTGTTCTCCTGATACAAAGTCGAAAAATATAGAAAACTTTATTCGGCACACATTCAATAAAATTGTAGTTGCTAAATTAGTTTTACTATACCTTACGACTCCTAGTAATTTATGTTCTCCTGTTACAAACACTAGAAAATATTTAATTAATGCGGTTATTAATTTGGTTTTAGAATTTATATGCCTACACAAAATAGAGAAAACTGTAATATGTTCCTAGCCTACTTAATTTAGTCCACACCTTGCAGTTCCTGTTCTCCTGATACAAAGTCGAAAAATATAGAAAACTTTATCAGGCACACATTCAATAAAGTTGTAGTCGCTAAATTAGTTTTACTATACCTGACGACTCCTAGTAATTTATGTTCTCCTGTTACAAACACTAGAAAATGTTTAATGAATGCGGTTATTAATTTGGTTTTAGAATTTATGTGCCTATATAAAATACAGAAAACTGTAATATGTGCCTAGCATACTTAATTTATTCCACACCTTGCAGTTCCTGTTCTCCTGATACAAAGAGTCGAAAAATATAGAAAACTTTATTCGGCACACATTCAATAAAATTGTAGTCGCTAAATTAGTTTTACTATACCTGACGACTCCTAGTAATTTATGTTCTCCTGTTACAAACACTAGAAAATGTTTAATGAATGCGGTTATTAATTTGGTTTTAGAATTTATGTGCCCATATAAAATACAGAAAACTGTAATATGTGCATAGCCTACTTAATTTAGTCCACACCTTGGAGTTCCTGTTCTCCTGATACAAAGTCGAAAAATATAGAAAACTTTATCAGGCACACATTCAATAAAATTGTAGTCGCTAAATTAGTTTTACTATACCTGACGACTCCTAGTAATTTATGTTCTCCTGTTACAAACACTAGAAAATGTTTAATGAATGCGGTTATTAATTTGGTTTTAGAATTTATATGCCTACACAAAATAGAGAAAACTGTAATATGTTCCTAGCCTACTTAATTTAGTCCACACCTTGCAGTTTCTGTTCTCCTGATACAAGTAGTCGAAAAATATAGAAAACTTTGTTGTTTACGCATTCAATAAAATTGTAGTCGCTAAATTAGTTTTACTATACCTGATGACTCCTAGTGATTTCTGTTCTCCTGTTACAAACACTGGAAAATGTTTAATGAATGCGGTTATGAATTTGGTTTTATAATTTATGTGCCTATATAAAATACAGAAAACTGTAATATGTGCATAGCCTACTTAATTTAGTCCACACCTTGGAGTTCCTGTTCTCCTGATACAAAGTCGAAAAATATAGAAAACTTTATTCGGCACACATTCAATAAAATTGTAGTCGCTAAATTAGTTTTACTATACCTGACGACTCCTAGTGATTTCTGTTCTCCTGTTACAAACACTAGAAAATGTTTAATGAATGCGGTTATTAATTTGGTTTTAGAATTTATGTGCCCATATAAAATACAGAAAACTGTAATATGTGCATAGCCTACTTAATTTAGTCCACACCTTGGAGTCCCTGTTCTCCTGATACAAAGTCGAAAAATATAGAAAACTTTATTCGGCACACATTCAATAAAATTGTAGTCGCTAAATTAGTTTTACTATACCTGACGACTCCTAGTAATTTATGTTCTCCTGTTACAAACACTAGAAAATGTTTAATGAATGCGGTTATTAATTTGGTTTTAGAATTTATGTGCCTATATAAAATACAGAAAACTGTAATATGTGCCTAGCATACTTAATTTATTCCACACCTTGCAGTTCCTGTTCTCCTGATACAAAGAGTCGAAAAATATAGAAAACTTTATTCGGCACACATTCAATAAAATTGTAGTCGCTAAATTAGTTTTACTATACCTGACGACTCCTAGTGATTTCTGTTCTCCTGTTACAAACACTAGAAAATGTTTAATGAATGCGGTTATTAATTTGGTTTTAGAATTTATGTGCCTATATAAAATACAGAAAGCTGTAATATGTGCCTAGCCTACTTAATTTAGTCCACACCTTGGAGTTCCTGTTCTCCTGATACAAAGTCGAAAAATATAGAAAACTTTATCAGGCACACATTCAATAAAGTTGTAGTCGCTAAATTAGTTTTACTATACCTGACGACTCCTAGTAATTTATGTTCTCCTGTTACAAACACTAGAAAATGTTTAATGAATGCGGTTATTAATTTGGTTTTAGAATTTATGTGTCTATATAAAATACAGAAAACTGTAATATGTGCCTAGCATACTTAATTTATTCCACACCTTGCAGTTCCTGTTCTCCTGATACAAAGAGTCGAAAAATATAGAAAACTTTATTCGGCACACATTCAATAAAATTGTAGTCGCTAAATTAGTTTTACTATACCTGACGACTCCTAGTAATTTATGTTCTCCTGTTACAAACACTAGAAAATGTTTAATGAATGCGGTTATTAATTTGGTTTTAGAATTTATGTGCCCATATAAAATACAGAAAACTGTAATATGTGCATAGCCTACTTAATTTAGTCCACACCTTGGAGTTCCTGTTCTCCTGATACAAAGTCGAAAAATATAGAAAACTTTATCAGGCACACATTCAATAAAGTTGTAGTCGAGAAATTAGTTTTACTATACCTGACGACTCCTAGTAATATTCTCCTGTTACAAACACTAGAAAATGTTTAATGAATGCGGTTATTAATTTGGTTTTAGAATTTATGTGCCCATATAAAATATAGAAAACTGTAATATGTGCCTAGCCTACTTAATTTAGTCCACACCTTGGAGTTCCTGTTCTCCTGATACAAAGTCGAAAAATATAGAAAACTTTATCAGGCACACATTCAATAAAATTGTAGTCGCTAAATTAGTTTTACTATACCTGACGACTCCTAGTAATTTATGTTCTCCTGTTACAAACACTAGAAAATGTTTAATGAATGCGGTTATTAATTTGGTTTTAGAATTTATATGCCTACACAAAATAGAGAAAACTGTAATATGTTCCTAGCCTACTTAATTTAGTCCACACCTTGCAGTTTCTGTTCTCCTGATACAAGTAGTCGAAAAATATAGAAAACTTTGTTGTTTACGCATTCAATAAAATTGTAGTCGCTAAATTAGTTTTACTATACCTGATGACTCCTAGTGATTTCTGTTCTCCTGTTACAAACACTGGAAAATGTTTAATGAATGCGGTTATGAATTTGGTTTTATAATTTATGTGCCTATATAAAATACAGAAAACTGTAATATGTGCCTAGCTTACTTAATTTATTTCACACCTTACAGTTCCTGTTCTCCTGATACTAGTAGTCGAAAAATGTAGAAAACTTTATTAGGCACACACAGGAAAATGTTTAATTAATGCGGTTGTGATTTTGGTTTTAGAATTTATATGCCTACACAAAATACAGAAAACTGTAATATGTGCCTAGCTTTCTTAATTTAGTCCACACCTTGCAGTTCCTGTTATCCTGATACTAGTAGTCGAATAATATAGAAAACTTTATTAGGGACACATTCAATAAAATTCTAGTCGCTAAATCAGCTTTCCTATACTTCACGACTCCTAGTAATTTATGTTCTCCTGTTACAAACACTGGAAAATGTTTAATGAATGCGGTTATTAATTTGGTTTTAGAATTTATGTACCTATATAAAATACAGAAAACTAATATGTGCCTAGCTTACTTAATTTATTCCACACCTTGCAGTTCCTGTTATCCTGATACTAGTAGTCGAATAATATAGAAAACTTTATTAGGGACACATTCAATAAAATTCTAGTCGCTAAATCAGCTTTCCTATATCTCACGACTTCTAGTAATTTATGTTCTCTTGTTACAAACAGGAAAATGTTTGATGAATGCGATTATAAATTTGGTTTTCGAACTTATGTACTTATACAGGAAGCAATAAAATACAGAAAACTGTAATATGTTCCTTGTTTATTTCATTAAATCTTGAAGTTGAAAATTGAAGGAAACTTTACTAGGCATTGAATAAAATTGTACTCACTATAAATTAGTTTAACTGCACCTCAAGACTCCTAATAATTTATGTTGTCCTGATACCAACAGAAGAAACCTGGTGGATTTATGCAGTTATAAATTTTGTTTTAGAATTTCTGTGCCTATACAGGAAGCAATAAAATACAGAAAACTGTAATATGTGCCTAGCTTATTTATTTTAATCTACACCTTGAAGATCCTGTTCTCCTGATACAAGTAGTGGAAAAATATAGAAAACTTTGTTGGGTACGCATTCAATAAAATTGTAGTCGCTAAATTAGTTTTACTATACCTGATGACTCCTAGTGATTTCTGTTCTCCTGTTACAAACACTGGAAAATGTTTAATGAATGCGGTTATGAATTTGGTTTTAGAATTTATGTGCCTATATAAAATACAGAAAACTGTAATATGTGCCTAGCTTACTTAATTTATTCCACACCTTACAGTTCCTGTTCTCCTGATAGTAATAGTCGAAAAATGTAGAAAACTCTATTAGGCACACATTCAATAAAATTGTAGCCGCTAAAATAGTTTTACTATACCTGGCCACTCCTAGTAATTTATGTTCTCCTCTTACAAACACTGGAAAATGTTTGATGAATGCGGTTATAAATATGATTTTCGAATTTATGTGCCTATGCAGAAAAGCAATAAAATACAAAAAACTGTAATATGTACCTCACTTATTTAATTAAATCTACACCTTGAAGTTCCTGTTCTCCTGATACATGAAGTTGAAAATTAAAGAAAACTACTAGCCTCACTTTCAATAAAATTGTACTCATTATTGGTTTTACTGGATCTCAATACTCCTTATGTTGTCCTGATACAAGCAGAAGAAAACTGGCGAATGTTTGCAGATATAAAATTTGTTTTAGAATTTTTGTGCCTACACAGGAAGCAATAAAATATAGAGAACTGTTATATGTGCCTGGCTTATTTAATTTAATCAACACCTTGCTGTTCCTGTTCTCCTATTACAAATAGTTGAAAATTATAGAAAACTTTTTGAGGCACACATTCAATAAAATTGTAGTTAAATTAGTTTTACTTGGTTTTACTATACCTGACGACTCCTGGTAATTTATGTTCTCCTGTTACAAACACAGCAAAATGTTTGTTGAATGCGGTTTTCTTTTAGAATTTATGTAAAAATACAGAAAACTGTAATGTGTCTAGCTTATTTAATTTAATCTACACCTTGAATTCCTGTTCTCCTGATACATGAAATTGACTTTTATAGAAATCTTTACTGAGAAACCTACCTTATGAGTCTACGCTTATGATGAATGCGGTTATTAATTTTCATTTATATTTAGAATCTATGTGAAAATACAGAAAACTGTAATATGTCTAGCTTATTTCATTTAATTTACATCTCGAAGTTCCTGTTCTCCTGATACATGAAATAGACTTTTATAGAAACCTTTACAAGGCAACATTCAGTAATGTTGTAATCCCTAAACTAGTTTTAGTGCAGGTACCTCACGACTCTTAGTAATTTATGTTCTCCTGTTACAAACACTGGAAAATGTTTGGCAAATGCGTTATAAATTTTCCTTAAGAAAATATTATGTGTCAACAGGAAAGCAGTCAAATACAGAAAACTGTAATATGCGCCTTTAGCTTATTTAATTTAATCTACGCCTTGAACTTCCTGTTCTCCTGATACAAGTAGTCGAAAAATATAGAAAACTTCATTAGGCACACATTCAATAAAATTGTAGTCGCTAAATTAGTTTTACTATACCTGACGACTCCTAGTGATTTCTGTTCTCCTGTTACAAACACTAGAAAATGTTTAATGAATGCGGTTATTAATTTGGTTTTAGAATTTATGTGCCTATATAAAATACAGAAAGCTGTAATATGTGCCTAGCCTACTTAATTTAGTCCACACCTTGGAGTTCCTGTTCTCCTGATACAAAGTCGAAAAATATAGAAAACTTTATCAGGCACACATTCAATAAAGTTGTAGTCGCTAAATTAGTTTTACTATACCTGACGACTCCTAGTAATTTATGTTCTCCTGTTACAAACACTAGAAAATGTTTAATGAATGCGGTTATTAATTTGGTTTTAGAATTTATGTGCCTATATAAAATACAGAAAACTGTAATATGTGCCTAGCATACTTAATTTATTCCACACCTTGCAGTTCCTGTTCTCCTGATACAAAGAGTCGAAAAATATAGAAAACTTTATTCGGCACACATTCAATAAAATTGTAGTCGCTAAATTAGTTTTACTATACCTGACGACTCCTAGTAATTTATGTTCTCCTGTTACAAACACTAGAAAATGTTTAATGAATGCGGTTATTAATTTGGTTTTAGAATTTATGTGCCCATATAAAATACAGAAAACTGTAATATGTGCATAGCCTACTTAATTTAGTCCACACCTTGGAGTTCCTGTTCTCCTGATACAAAGTCGAAAAATATAGAAAACTTTATCAGGCACACATTCAATAAAGTTGTAGTCGAGAAATTAGTTTTACTATACCTGACGACTCCTAGTAATATTCTCCTGTTACAAACACTAGAAAATGTTTAATGAATGCGGTTATTAATTTGGTTTTAGAATTTATGTGCCCATATAAAATATAGAAAACTGTAATATGTGCCTAGCCTACTTAATTTAGTCCACACCTTGGAGTTCCTGTTCTCCTGATACAAAGTCGAAAAATATAGAAAACTTTATCAGGCACACATTCAATAAAATTGTAGTCGCTAAATTAGTTTTACTATACCTGACGACTCCTAGTAATTTATGTTCTCCTGTTACAAACACTAGAAAATGTTTAATGAATGCGGTTATTAATTTGGTTTTAGAATTTATATGCCTACACAAAATAGAGAAAACTGTAATATGTTCCTAGCCTACTTAATTTAGTCCACACCTTGCAGTTTCTGTTCTCCTGATACAAGTAGTCGAAAAATATAGAAAACTTTGTTGTTTACGCATTCAATAAAATTGTAGTCGCTAAATTAGTTTTACTATACCTGATGACTCCTAGTGATTTCTGTTCTCCTGTTACAAACACTGGAAAATGTTTAATGAATGCGGTTATGAATTTGGTTTTATAATTTATGTGCCTATATAAAATACAGAAAACTGTAATATGTGCCTAGCTTACTTAATTTATTTCACACCTTACAGTTCCTGTTCTCCTGATACTAGTAGTCGAAAAATGTAGAAAACTTTATTAGGCACACACAGGAAAATGTTTAATTAATGCGGTTGTGATTTTGGTTTTAGAATTTATATGCCTACACAAAATACAGAAAACTGTAATATGTGCCTAGCTTTCTTAATTTAGTCCACACCTTGCAGTTCCTGTTATCCTGATACTAGTAGTCGAATAATATAGAAAACTTTATTAGGGACACATTCAATAAAATTCTAGTCGCTAAATCAGCTTTCCTATACTTCACGACTCCTAGTAATTTATGTTCTCCTGTTACAAACACTGGAAAATGTTTAATGAATGCGGTTATTAATTTGGTTTTAGAATTTATGTACCTATATAAAATACAGAAAACTAATATGTGCCTAGCTTACTTAATTTATTCCACACCTTGCAGTTCCTGTTATCCTGATACTAGTAGTCGAATAATATAGAAAACTTTATTAGGGACACATTCAATAAAATTCTAGTCGCTAAATCAGCTTTCCTATATCTCACGACTTCTAGTAATTTATGTTCTCTTGTTACAAACAGGAAAATGTTTGATGAATGCGATTATAAATTTGGTTTTCGAACTTATGTACTTATACAGGAAGCAATAAAATACAGAAAACTGTAATATGTTCCTTGTTTATTTCATTAAATCTTGAAGTTGAAAATTGAAGGAAACTTTACTAGGCATTGAATAAAATTGTACTCACTATAAATTAGTTTAACTGCACCTCAAGACTCCTAATAATTTATGTTGTCCTGATACCAACAGAAGAAACCTGGTGGATTTATGCAGTTATAAATTTTGTTTTAGAATTTCTGTGCCTATACAGGAAGCAATAAAATACAGAAAACTGTAATATGTGCCTAGCTTATTTATTTTAATCTACACCTTGAAGATCCTGTTCTCCTGATACAAGTAGTGGAAAAATATAGAAAACTTTGTTGGGTACGCATTCAATAAAATTGTAGTCGCTAAATTAGTTTTACTATACCTGATGACTCCTAGTGATTTCTGTTCTCCTGTTACAAACACTGGAAAATGTTTAATGAATGCGGTTATGAATTTGGTTTTAGAATTTATGTGCCTATATAAAATACAGAAAACTGTAATATGTGCCTAGCTTACTTAATTTATTCCACACCTTACAGTTCCTGTTCTCCTGATAGTAATAGTCGAAAAATGTAGAAAACTCTATTAGGCACACATTCAATAAAATTGTAGCCGCTAAAATAGTTTTACTATACCTGGCCACTCCTAGTAATTTATGTTCTCCTCTTACAAACACTGGAAAATGTTTGATGAATGCGGTTATAAATATGATTTTCGAATTTATGTGCCTATGCAGAAAAGCAATAAAATACAAAAAACTGTAATATGTACCTCACTTATTTAATTAAATCTACACCTTGAAGTTCCTGTTCTCCTGATACATGAAGTTGAAAATTAAAGAAAACTACTAGCCTCACTTTCAATAAAATTGTACTCATTATTGGTTTTACTGGATCTCAATACTCCTTATGTTGTCCTGATACAAGCAGAAGAAAACTGGCGAATGTTTGCAGATATAAAATTTGTTTTAGAATTTTTGTGCCTACACAGGAAGCAATAAAATATAGAGAACTGTTATATGTGCCTGGCTTATTTAATTTAATCAACACCTTGCTGTTCCTGTTCTCCTATTACAAATAGTTGAAAATTATAGAAAACTTTTTGAGGCACACATTCAATAAAATTGTAGTTAAATTAGTTTTACTATACCTGACGACTCCTGGTAATTTATGTTCTCCTGTTACAAACACAGCAAAATGTTTGTTGAATGCGGTTTTCTTTTAGAATTTATGTAAAAATACAGAAAACTGTAATGTGTCTAGCTTATTTAATTTAATCTACACCTTGAATTCCTGTTCTCCTGATACATGAAATTGACTTTTATAGAAATCTTTACTGAGAAACCTACCTTATGAGTCTACGCTTATGATGAATGCGGTTATTAATTTTCATTTATATTTAGAATCTATGTGAAAATACAGAAAACTGTAATATGTCTAGCTTATTTCATTTAATTTACATCTCGAAGTTCCTGTTCTCCTGATACATGAAATAGACTTTTATAGAAACCTTTACAAGGCAACATTCAGTAATGTTGTAATCCCTAAACTAGTTTTAGTGCAGGTACCTCACGACTCTTAGTAATTTATGTTCTCCTGTTACAAACACTGGAAAATGTTTGGCAAATGCGTTATAAATTTTGCTTAAGAAAATATTATGTGTCAACAGGAAAGCAGTCAAATACAGAAAACTGTAATATGCGCCTTTAGCTTATTTAATTTAATCTACGCCTTGAACTTCCTGTTCTCCTGATACAAGTAGTCGAAAAATATAGAAAACTTCATTAGGCACACATTCAATAAAATTGTAGTCGCTAAATTAGTTATCCTATACCTTATGACTCCTAGTAATTTATGATCTCCTGTTACAAACACTGGGAAATGTTTGATTTTGCTTTTAGAATTTATGTGCCTTTACAGGAGAGCAATAAAATACAGAAAACTGTAATATCTGTCCCAGTTATTTAATTAAATCTACACCTTGAATTCCTGTTCTCCTGATACATGAAGTTGAAAATTAAATAAAACTCTACTAGATTCACTTTCAATAAAATTGTACTCATTATTAGTTTTACTGGACCTCAAGGCTCCTAGTAATTTATGTTGTCCTGATACAAACAGAAGAAAACTGGTGAATATATGCACCTTTATAAATTTTGTTTTAGAATTTCTGTGCCTATACAGGAAGCAATAAAATGCAGAGAACTGTTATATGTGCCTGGCTTATTTAATTTAATCAACACCTTGCTGTTCCTGTTCTCCTGTTACAAATAGTTGAAAATTATTGAAAACTTTATTAGGCACACATTCAATAAAATTGTAGTCGCTAAATTAGTTTTACTATCCCTGACGACTCCTAGCAATTTTTGTTCTCCTGTTACAAACACTTGAAAATGTGGTTATGAATTTGGTTTTAGATTCTATGTGAAAATGCAGAAAACTGTAATATGTGCAGAGCTTATTTAATTTAATCTACACCTTGAATTCCTGTTCTCCTGTTATATGAAATTGACTTTTATAGAAAACTTTGCTAGGCAACATTCAATAAATAATATTTTATTTTATTCCACCCCTCTGAAAATTCGAATCTCCTGATAGAGGCATTAAGAAGTTATAAACAATTGCCCTTCGTTTATCCCCCCTTATGGACATTTCCTAATACAGGTAGTAACAAAAAGCATATTATCAATGGATATAAATAATGCAAATATATTTTATATTATTTATATCTTCTTTATTTTCATTCATCTAAATAACTGGACTTTACATTAATGTTTTATAAGCTTAATTTAATTCAATTTACACTGTTAACGAGTAACATTAAAACAGAACTGATAATATGTACAATGGAGGAGGTATAAGTGAACTGTATAAATAAATTACTGATAGTTTACTAGGCTTTACTTTCTATACCACATCTGCAAGGTGTTGATCCTTTTGACTTTCTTTTGGAGTTGCAATACTCCATACAGAAGGGCTTCTGCTGTTGGAGGACATCCTGGTACATAAATATCTACAGGGATTATTCTATCACACCCTCTGAAAACAAAATCATTGTATTTTTTAAAAGTTAAAATTAAATAATTGTTTTATAAAAAACATAAGGTTGAGCATTGATATCAAGGTTTACAAAATAAAGAATAGTACTTTCTAAATCGACTAGATTAAAATGACGCAATAATTAAGCTCTGTAAATATTTTATGACATTCAGACCAGAAAAAATAATAAAGTATATTAAAAAACATAATATTCCATTTAAAAGTTCATGCCCTACCAGAATATTAGAAGCGTTACTGGTTTTAATTATTTCACGAAGTTAGAATTCCGTTGCTGGGCAATTTTCTCTAATTCCCCCATCAGTGTGAATGAATGGAATCAGTGTGCATGAAACTAGTACTATTCTTAATACACAATGAGTACTGCAATCACACCCATTCCTCAGAGCATTAACAGTTCGCAAAGTAATAATTTGCCGATCCCTCTCCCACACAAGTCTCTGACTTTCAGGCTTTTCTATGGAATGCTGTTTTACTCTTTAATCAAAAAAATAATAAAGTTTTACAAAATTAATGAAACAATTTAATATATTTTTTACATAATTTTTGCATTTCAATTATGTGCATTTTTTTAAGTTAAAAAGTAAAACAGCGTTCCATGTTTTGGTATCCTAGTTTACCTAGTGCGGAAAACTAACAAATAAATATAAAAATTACAGCAATTTTAATGGTTTTATATGGTTTTAAATTTTTATTTTTTAACTACAGGGGAATATTAGCTGTTAAAAGAATGGATAAACTTTTTTCAATTTATATCAATTATTTGCAAATGTTTAATAAATTTAAATGTTACTTAAAATGATATTTATATATTATATAATAAAGTGACAAATAGAAAAAAAATGGCTTCTTGGGCCTGAAACCGTCTTTTAGTGAAAGTTATAGGTACTACTTGTTAGTTTGTTTTCTGTCGTAGGTACAAAAAAATACAATACAAATTTTTGTACTTCAATTAATATTATTTCAAATTTATGTGACAAAATATATGTTCTTTTAATTTTAATGAGTGAAATAATTAAGAAGGCATTTTAAAAATATTTCAAATTATAATAAATAATGTGATAAGACAAAAATTCAGTTACTAGGTACCTATTTATACCTAGTTGGACGGTTGTTTCAAACTTTATT
The DNA here is from genome assembly GCA_963924545.1 of Pogonocherus hispidulus. Classification (NCBI taxonomy): domain Eukaryota; kingdom Metazoa; phylum Arthropoda; class Insecta; order Coleoptera; family Cerambycidae; genus Pogonocherus; species Pogonocherus hispidulus. The sequence goes on along the minus strand of OZ004698.1, from coordinate 39,069,848 downwards.
ATATTTAGATTAAAATTTGATTTAAAATAATCAATAAATGTCATTTCGGTTACCTATATTATTTGTTGTAAAATATTCCTGTTGATACAAAATAATATGATGTTAGATAGAGATACTGAAGAATTAAGAAAGTACAAAGAACGTTAGATACATAATAATTGGGCGCTACTGCGTGTTACAGATAACTGTGGTAGTACTACTACGAGTATATAGCCAGGTAAATAGTGTTTCCGAGTATCAGTCGACATCAATGTAAAAGTAAAATTAGAATGTGGGTGGTGGGTATTTCGTGGTTGTAAAACAGTTTTACAAAATGAACATTTGAACATTTTACAAAATGAATTCCCTTCTTTCACTCACAATCTTCGTTCTTCCACTAAATAAGGTATATCACGTCATGTGTTAAATCAATGACGTTCGTGTTCTCTCATAGAGATGATTTGACGAAATGACATTCACACAGCACCAGAACACTAATGTATTCGCCGATATACGGATATCTGTGGATACCACAGATATCCGTAATATGCAGTAGCTTCCAATTTTCATGTTTGTTGATAATTTTATGTGAAACATTTTAATGATCAGTAAAAACTTTGAAACAAATATTTTAGGTACGTTTAAACAAACAATAGAATCAACTGACACTTTCTTATATAATTTAATATAAAAATTATAAGCACCAAAAAGTCATTTAAAATGCATCTGAAATTATATTATTTTTTTTTAATTAGTTGTTGATTGTGATGAAAATAAGGAAGAGATATACAGGGTGTCCACCTAGTGCGCGTAAATCCAATATCTGGGTTAATAAAAGAGATAACTTAATTTTTTTTTCTACAGGGTTGTCTAATATCCCGAGCTGCACAAAATGAAAATATATTTACATATTCAGGGTGTTCAGTTTTTCCTGGACAGGTACCAACTTCGTTTTTCTAAATGGAAATATATATTTTTTATTGCTTTTTCGAACTAAACCCTTGATTTTAGTAGGACTTTCATCAGCCTTCCCTATATCTAACTTAAACTGTTTTTGAAATATTGATGGGTGAATATTGACATTTTTGCAACTTTGACACCCTGTAAAATCTAAACGGTTTGAGATCAAGCAAAACGGTTTGCACATTCCTATCTTAACTTTTTATAAGCTATCGTTTAATACTAATTTCAAATTTATCCAAGAATTAAAAATTTTCAAAATTTTCGGAAAATTTTTAATTCCTGGATACATTTGAAATTAGTATCAAACGATAGCTTATAAAAAGTTAAGATAGGAATGTGCAAACCGTTTTGCTTGATCTCAAACCGTTTAGATTTTACAGGGTGTCAAAGTTGCAAAAATGTCAATATTCACCCGTCAATATTTCAAAAACAGTTTAAGTTAGGTATAGGGAAGGCTGATGAAAGTCCTACTAAAATCAAGGGTTTAGTTCGAAAAAGCAATAAAAAATATATATTTCCATTTAGAAAAACGAAGTTGGTACCTGTCCAGGAAAAACTGAACACCCTGAATATGTAAATATATTTTCATTTTGTGCAGCTCGGGATATTAGACAACCCTGTAGAAAAAAAATTAAGTTATCTCTTTTATTAACCCAGATATTGGACTTACGCGCACTAGGTGGACACCTTGTATATTATTCAATTATTCATTACAAACTCATATTATATACATTGTAAAACAGAATTTAACATACATTATATTTACCTTACAACTGAGTATGAATAATGGTAGTATCCACCTCCATTTGCACAGCTACCCATTGAGATAACCCACCTAGGTTCAGGCATTTGATCATAAACTTTCCTTAATGCTGGAGCCATCTTATTTGTCAGGGTGCCAGCTACTATTATCACATCAGCTTGACGTGGTGAGGCACGGAAGACAACACCATATCTAATGAAATTAATTGATGGAAGACAATACTATAGTTAAATCTAATTTCTACAATTACTCAAAATTGAACTAGGTACTTATATACTAGGGATACCAATACCTGTTAATTTTACTACCCGGGTACCCGTTTTCTATACCCGGTATTTACCCGCTACCCGTTAATAACCCGGTATACCCGTTACCCGTTATTTACCCGTTACCTGTTATTTACCCGTTACCCGCTATTTATCTATTACGCGATATCAACCCATAGCATTCAACATAGCAAATATTTTCCAATTCATATCATATTTTATATCGCCAAACCTGCGCCAACGCAAAACCGCAAAAAAAACAAGTTGTCATATGAATATGAGGGACATAGAGTGCAGGTGCTGAGAGGGTTATCGGGTATTTAACGGATTATCGGGTTTATAACGGGTTATCGGGTCCTAAAATGGGAACCGGGTAGCGAGTCGTTATCGGGTACCCGGGTACCCGTCGGCATCCCTATTATATACCTATTTTTTTTTAATTTTTTTTTTTTGCTTAGAAATAAATAACTGGCTTGAACTAAAACAAAATAAGCATGCATTTGGCCAAGTTACACACTTGGTTAATTTGAATTTATTTATCAGAAACTGGTTCCAAAAGATTTAATATACTTAATTAATATACTTTATCACTCGGACAGTGTTTATGGTAGACCCTATTTATAGTAGATAAAATGAATGTCTTTTGTTTTGTACATACATAATTATATAATATGTAAATACAATTATGATGAACTATGATACTAGTATCAATTGTTACAAAAATAGGATAATCAACTAATTCTTGCCAGTGGATTTTGAAATACATATATTTAAAAGTTATTGTGGTATACGTGATTACCTATATGAAACAAAAATCGTAAATCGACAAATTCAGTAAAAACTTCCAAGTGTTTTCCCTAAGGCAAAACAATATATTCATGTTTATCAACATTCCAGCATTGGTAAAAACAAATATTATTGAAAGTGTAAAGTTTCCTAACATTCACCTGTCCATATCATATCTTGGGGCAGCAATGTGCATCATTTCTACAGCACAACATGCTAACCCAAAAGTAAGTGGCCACATAGACCCCTTTCTACCCCAATTCAACAAATCGTCTAAACGAGCAAGTGCATATTCAGCTAAGTTGTTCGTCGAAACTTGAAATGGTGAATATGGTCTATCGGCTGGTACAGGTTGGGTTGATTGATTTCTCTTTTGTAATTGGACATTACCAAAACTGCCACCAGTTATATTCCTTAATACATTAGTAGTATTTAGTGCTTCCCTGCACGGTAACAAAGCAGTGCGCAGCATCTAAACAAAAAATAAATAATCTATTTTTAGGTTATCAATTTTAATTTCAAAATTACTGTACCTTAATAAGTTGGTAAATTGTAAACTCAGCATACAAAAAAACGTAGCATTCAGATAATAATTACTTGTCTTCTTAATTTTTATAAAAAATAAAGCAATAATAACTGGTTTTTACAGTTTTGGTTTTACGTAATGTCCACAGATTTGGTAATGTCAGAGAAGAGATGTCAGAATCACAGAACACAGAATATGACAGCGCAGAATGTCAACATATACAGAATAAATGTCAAGCAGAAAACTTTAAAATCAAGCGTCAATCAAAAAATCGTTGGCCAAAGACAAAACAACTATCCACCACTGAATTGTAAAGACTGCCAACAGTGCCAACGCTGCCAACTATCCAGGATATTATGACCCCCAAAGGCATTTTTTAGTGACGATTGTGCATATATTATAATTATAATATAATACCAAAAAATATATAACTAGAACTAGACTGGGTAAAATATTACACGTTTTCGTTTTACATTTACATACAAATTTCAATAATTTCCTCATAAAAACTAAAAAACTAAAATAATATGTAATTAATTAACCAACTTTCCAGAAAATTTGATTGGAAATTTTTCTGATTTTAAATGTACAATAATGACGCGGGAATCATAGATTAGGTTAGGGGTAGATAGTAATCTGCAATGTTAACAATAAATGATGCGGAAAACGACATCTGTAGAGATGTAGTGGAACTTTTTTAAAAATTTTGTACAGAATCGCCCTACCTTTGTAACATATTTAACTTTTTGCGGGAATAACAGTTTTCGAGTAGCGAAGTGCGCATGCTCCAGTTTTCGCTCTTGATATTATTTTCATATTAGGCAATCACTCTGCTTATTTAAAATTCACCGATCACATCGCATTTTATATAGAGCCTATGAAATTATAGTTTATATACCATTTTACCAAATACCGAATATATAAGTAATGGTATACCAAATATACCTACCATTTTATCGGTAAAAGATTATTTTGTGCGGTGATTAAAATGTTCTGTTTTACTATTCATGACTATATACTCTCTATAATTTTGGCTAAAAGGTATAGAGTATTAGCCTTGCTGTATTAAATGGCATTTTTGTAGATAGGAATACAAATTATTGTACGTTAATTTCTAATAATCTTCGTCCCTTCTATATATATGCTTCTAAAATACTTTTAGGCGGCAGATTGCAGGATTTTTCAGGAAAATAAGGGGCAACTGTTGTTAGCATGGTTGTTCGGTAATTCGACATTCGCCCTACTACTTTAGGTCTCAAGTGATCTGACACCAAGATCTTTGTTATGAATATATTCTCCACGACTTTTATCCTTGCCAATGTTTATAGATTTACATATATAATTTGTACCTACATATTTGTAGGCATTAAGTAACTCTATTATCTTGCATTAACCCAAAAAAAAATTGTAACTCCGTTACAATTTCAAAAAAAAAACGTGCATTTTAGGTATAGAGAATGTAATATCTATTCGAAAAGGAATTTCATTTCTCATAAAATGATGACCTAAAATACAGGGCGTTGTATTTAAAAAAAGTCACTTATTCATTTTTGAAATATTAAAAGTGGATACGCTTGTGGTTAACACCCTTTATAATATATTTAAATAACATATGCAGCTGTTAGTTTGGCACTATGTGTAGACACACTGTACTTAATTTGAAGATTTAGCTATTTCAATTTTACGAGATGTTAAATTTTTTATAATGACCTAAATTTTTTATAAAATCCAAAAATTAACGAATAACTCTAAATCTGTTCGTTTTAATATAGCATAAATTTATATTTTTGAAATCAGAATTTAACGCAGATTTCAGAAATTCAAAAATATATAGGGCGTTCCATTTAAAAAAATTATGTTTTTAACCGGCCATAATATTGAAAACGCCCTGTAGGACTCAAAATAATTTTAAATTATGCATCACGCCCCGTATATTGTTCAGCCAGAAGCTTATTTCTGTGAAACTAACTATACCTGAGATATTAGACTTTGACAGGGACTATTCCACCCTCTGTATATCGAACTATAGTTGGATCGATTTAATGCAACTCGGCAATAAAATAAGAGGTATTGCGTCATAGATGGTGGGACACTATATCTCCCTTTTAAGTGCAAAGCAGGTAAAAAGATAATAGGTATAAAATAAAAAACGACATTACATAATATATTATATATACCTATATACATATACATTTATTTTGGAAAAAATATATGTACCTAATTTTAAATTTACTTAAAATTACAATTTTTTATATTATTTGATTACTTTATTTATTAAATAAATACAAAACAAGTCTGACTGATGAGATGCCCATATTGCTTATGAATTATTTGTTAAAAAACATTATTATGTGAATTTATATAAACCCTTTTGCGAAAATTATATAGAATGATTCAAAAATAATATCAGAGCAGTTTTACCATTCACCTTATACCTAAGATAATCTTTAACTGATAAAATGATTGTGTGGGTGTGCAATATCGTTGGTGTATTTTAAAAAATAAGCAAGGTGGTAGGCTAACATCGAAACATCATGGTCGAAAACTGGAGCATGAGCACTGACATGCCGATAACATCCAAGTTTTCGTGCAAGAGACATAGAATACTTGTTTTTTGTAGGCAACTTTCTGTCTGACAGTTAATTACAAGGTCAGTTATTACATTGGGCGCATTCAGGGAACTGCAGCGCTTCAGCGCTTTATTCAAATAGCTGCAGCGCTGTATTAAAGCGCTGCAACGCTTTATTAAAGCGCTGCAGCGCTTTATTAAAGCGGTAAAGCATATATTTTTCCCGCTGGATCGCTGAATAGTTCCATCAAGCGATAAAATTAATATAGTTTAGGTTTAAGTCTATGGGTTTACGCACAAAATATCTATGGATAATATTAATTATTATTAATATTAATTACAAAATATGAATTACTGAAAATTATGTCACTTTAAGCTTGCGTTTAAAATGTCGATTCAGCGAACGTGAAGCGGTAAAGCGCTGAAGCACTGGAGTGCTATGTTTCCCTGATGCGCCCATTGTTTTTACGGTTGTTTTGCATGTGCAGGAGCTACTGGACTTTCTGTTACTTGTAGAAGACCTAATTTAACAACTACGTATAGGTGAATTTTTGTGGGTACAGGGATCAGTATTTTACATAAAAAACCAAGTACTTTAATAAGTCGACGTTTCGTTTATTTTATAAACATCCTCAGGACACTAAAATTTACAAAAAACACATGTAGAAAAAAACACAGAAAACAAACATTACAGCAATTCAACGGATGTAGCCATACACGTATACATAGTTACATGTACACGTACATCTCTCACACATATAAAATTAAAACATTGTACAAAAAACCTTAATTAAAATTACGTACTTACAATTATAGTTTGGTTTTTGTAGTCTTAAAAAAAAAATTAAACATTCGGACATTACTAAGTAGGAGCTTAGTTACTTGTGTTTTAATTGTTTTTGGGAGCTCCTACTTAGTAATGTTTTTTTTAAGACTACAAAAACCAAACGTCGACTTATTAAAGTACTTGGTTTTTTATGTAAAATACTGATCCCTGTACCCACAAAAATTCACCTATACATAGTTAAATTTGGATCACCAATCTCGAGAAGAAACTAATTTAACAACATTTTTCATTATCTGCATAATATTTTTTAAAATTCGGCCTTCTCTTACCAGATATATGGATCCGCCATTAATGCACACTTCACCCGTTGAATGGCTTCATATGCGGCTAGTAATGAGTCACTCTTTATAATTTGACCAAAATCTTATAAAAGAATTATTCCTTTTTGAAAATGTACAAGTTTTAATTACTCGACGCATTACAAGTAACACAAATATTTCCAAAGTTTCTTATGTGCAAAATAATTTTTTTAAAATACAGTACAGTACAGTGAACTGTAAAGAAATATTAAAAATATAATTAGAAAATTTGTAAATAAGATGTTTTCAGAGACTTGTACATTATAAGTGTCTGATGTTTTATATTATAAAATTGCTATGGTTAATAAAAAAACTAATAAAAAGGCACGAAACTCATTCATCATATAACAAGGTATATAAAAAAAGTTTGATATAATGTAAGTTTAACACCTCAAATTTTACTTTGAGGCTAATTTTTCATTGGATTAAGATAATTAAAAAGAAATTTATGTGACTGACATGTAGGTACTATAGTTATTAAAATGTCGAGAAACATATTTTATATTCTTATATCCATATTTTACAAATGTTTAAGGAAAAACATGGCTCGTAGGGACATTAATTAATAACTAAATTTGAAAAATTGATAATATCATTTAATTTAAGCAATGGACAATCATATTTCTAAATGAATAAGTTGGTTCTGAATAAACTGAAACATTAACATACTGGAACGGGCTGGTTAAATCTGGTTAATAAAAAATCCGTTAAATATTATTAAGTACCTACCTATAAGAACAATATTTTGGAAAATCATTAAATTAAAATCTGATACATTTTTATTTCTATCAACATACTGTCTGGATATTAAAATAAATCTGTTCATTATAAATTTACAACTGTGTCAGAAATTCAAAATTCTATTAAACATTTACATTTTCATAAGTATCGCTTAGAAACATCTCTAATTTTGATGTTGCCTTTAAATATATATTTTTTTAAGAAGCAAATACTTCTTCTAAAAATCTTAGAGAATATTTCAATTGTTTTTGATTTGGTTACTTCATCGCTTTTGAGTAAAAATTAAAATAAATTTTTTACAGTTGTAAGACTTGAAATCGATATGTAAACTTAAAAACACATTGCACAAACATGTTTTTTTCAAGACACGATTCATTTGATGAATGATGAATACAAAAAAACATTAAATTCAATAATATAATTACAATGGCAGCGAAATATAACCACATATAACTTAACAATAAATGCAATACCATTAGAAACTGCCCACAATAAATTAAAAAAATATAATTATGAATTGTGATAGTAATGGCACATTTAACTGAATGAACTGAGTTATGATTTACTTAGTTACTAATTTATTCAGTTACTTAGTAACTAATTGAACCCATTTTCAACCTTCTTCATTTTCTTTATTTCTGGTTCGTGAGATATAACCTCCATTAAAAATGGGACTTTATATTCTAAAGTCATATTATTTTCTGGTGGCAACCCAATGCATGCTTTCATCAAGTTTTCTATACAACTTCTCTGTTTACTCAAAGCATTGATAACAGGAGTACCAGAAGGTACCAGAGGTGCTTTGCAAAGGTAACTCAACAGAGACAATACAGGATGGAATCCAACGTATTCATCATCTGACCAGTTCTCTCGTTTGATTGTTATCCTTGAAAATAGTTCAGCAAAAATGACCAAATCCAAGATGATAGGTGTAGCTAAGAGAGAGTCTTCACACGTATTGTGAATCACAATTGTATTTGAGCCACCCATCATTATCTCTGAAGTGTACTCGTCTAGAGCCCTTTTAGAGTCGCCTAAAAATAAAAATTATGCACATTGTAACTAGTGGGTGTTATAAAATGAAAATACTTATTATATCCAATCTTAATTCCAAATAATGTTGGAAATGTGATTTGTGATCCCAAGAAGAGTTAATGTGTCTTAGAAATAACGGCTACGGTAAAAGGCAGACTTTATTGGTAAATTTCCAAGGTTACATTAAATGGCCGTTAATGAATGTGGATTAATAGTGATCGCATGAATTTCAGGTTTGATACAATTAAGATGAAATATCAGGAATACTCTGTTAAAAAACATTCACAATTATTTATGATAATGTGAGCCCTTTTAATGTTCCTTTGCAGTGATAAAAATAAATATAAATACTTGATGAAAATATGATTATGCAATAGTGTACTCTTACCTACATACGGAACATATTTAATAACCACAACATGATCTGGCTTTTCTCCTGGAGAATATAGGATATCATTTGATTCAACCATATCATCTACCACGTTACTTTTAGAAATCTGGAAATAAATAAAATTTCATAGAACTTGGAATTGATATTTTACTATCCATGATGAGAAAAGTTGCATACAGAAACGCTGACGAAATATTAAATAAAGCTTGCAAAAATATGAAAAAATTTCGATTCCACTTTGTTGCACATTTAATTAAGTTTTCATTTTTTTGTTGAGTTTTGTTATCTTTGAATTATTATTCAATACGGATGAAAATACATATGCTAACTTTTGAATCAGTCAAGATAGAGACAATCTTCATTTTCTGACATAAAATTGAAGTGTGAATTAGCAAACGTTTATGCTGAGAGTGTTCTAATTTTCAAATTTTAAATTGCAAGGAAATGTAAGCTTTATAAAACATCATTTACGATTTATTTGAAGGAGATGCAGAAAACAACTACTCCCCGGGCAATGTGCCCCAACTGGCATTGCATTACTCCGGCATCTCCATGGATGCACACTGATCGTGGAGTAGTTGTTTTTGGCATCTCCTTCAAATAAATAAATAAGTAGGATTGTCTTCCTCAAAGACAATAGAGGTCACTGCTATAATAGCGCCTGCGAAAAAACAGGTTGCTATCTGTCTGTCAATTAGATAATAATTGTCAGACGGATAGTAGCAAAGGCTCAAAGAGGGCACTACGCTGTGTTTCTCACGACTACTATCGTTTGAGATCTTATCTCACTATCCAACCTTGAGTGCCTTGATTTTTCAATTTTGTCAATTTATTTCGGAGTGACTATCATTTAAATATTATGGCTTCAAAACCTGGTTGAATAAATTATTGCATCCTCATATGTATTTTAATTTCGCAACAAAAATGACACCCATGATGGTGCTCAAAAAATTGATTTATAAAATGAAATAATAAATAATATAATTTGTATTTCAATTTTTAAAAAGAAATGCTACACAAAGAAAATAATTGTTCATTTTGATTCAATTTTTCATGTAGAATCCACCGAATCAGATTGTGATTTTTTTTATTATAATATAAATTTATAATTTTTGAAATCATGTATTTTGTACCTGTAAATCATGTGAAAACAACATCGCATTGGGAGCTTCAAATGTTTTTCATTAATATTAAATAATACTGTGATCTAATTAACACTTAACAAAAAAAGTTGACTGACCCCAGTTCAGTTAAGCCAGTTGGCTGACCTGGAATAAGTATAGTGTGATATGTAAGTTTGTATTACAAATTTCATGTAGATATCAAAAACTGGAAGTTATAGCGGGTTCCATTTAGAAAAATGTAAGTTTGTAGTTATGATTGAAAAACCAACGGTTTTAGAAGAAACCTCTCTACGGCACTTGATTTAATACCAAAAGCCACTTAAAAAATTGTTTTGTGGGAATTAAATAGGTACTTAAAAAAATTGAGTTGGCATAGTTGAAAATATGAAAGAATAAAACTTCCATGAATCAAAATATCATAATCTAGTTTTCGGCATTAGCATATAAATTGTCTTAAAAAATCGAGGTTAAGAGATTTTGCATAGTTTTTTGGATGATCTAGACGTAAGAGAAACAGTTGAACAAGCAATTTAGCACACTGCAGTAAATGTTGTTTGTTTTTGTGAAAATAATTTAAAATAATTTGTAAAAGTTGTAATTTATTGGTTGTATATGGTGATTTAATAACAAAAAATATATACAGTGTGTCTCAACTCTCGTCTATAAACCACCACATCTCCCTCATTTATTTTAGAATTAATTAAAATTTAAAAACCATAGTAGGTTCAAACGCGTAATTAAATGTGTGTTTAGGATAAAACAAAGCGTTTTATAAAAAAAATGTTATTAACAAAAAAATTCAGAATCCACAAACTAAGTCTACGAGTATATACAAATTTTAAGGGAAAACTATTCATTTTTAATATTTTATCTTATTTCAATTATTATGTAAACTAGCATTTATTCATTTTTACAAATACGCTGTATTACTATTATAAATAATAATATTCCTGTCTGTTAATTGCACAACTGACAAAAGTTTTGACTTAATTCGAAAATAAATAGGAAGATACAAGAGAGATGCAACACATTGTAGGTGCTATGGGCACCTATATTTGCAACTCTGCACAATACCAGCATCTAAGAGTCGAATTGCTCTGAAAGTGACACTGGCCACTATCGGGTTTTGAAAGGCTATGTATTTTAAACGATGTATTATTAACCCAGCTCTTACCATTTAAAATTTCAAGGTTGAAAGCAGCCCAGTTCTATCTTCAGGGATACACTTCAATTTACATTTTTTAGTATTAAGTATATACATAAAGTAGTAAACTCGATGTGACCTGATCTAGTTTTTGTTTGATATTTCAATGTTGACCGATTCAATAGTTAGGAAGGGTGACTATTAGATATAATAATTATATAAATAGTTGTAAAATATCAACCAATTTGAGGTAAATTGTGAACACAAAATATATAATATTGTACCATATACCAAAAAAAAAACATACCTCTTTAGATCTAAACTGCTTAGGTGCCGATAAATTTTTGCCATCATTATTCCCCAGATGGTTGTAGCTTACGATACTGACAGGTTTGATCCCAGCTCCAACTAAGAAGTCCACAAGAACACTCTTAATTTTAGTTTGACCAGATTTAAAGTCATCTCCAGCAATAAATACACCTTGTTTTTCTGCAAATTCTATAATCCCTGGTACAAAGGTATTCTGAGGAGATCCATTGATGTAAGTGCAACCCATCGCAATGGATGCGTATGCAAATAATACTGATGGCGAGATTTCTGGGTGGCCTTTTGCAATGGCTGCTTTTAAATTTTCTGTTGTGTCGTTTACACCTTCTATCACATTGCTATAGCATTCTGTGTTTGCTGTCCATAATAATATGACTTTGTCTACGTTGGTGGTTTTTTTAAAATTAGAAATATCATTTATGATCTGCTCCAACTGTTCTTGTTTTGTTCCACTAATGACATTATCAGCTCGGGATTTCTAAAATGAAGTATTTTATAGTTTTTTTTTTTTAAATATACCTACACTCAGTAAAGCATATTTCAGTAAAGCATATCAGTGAATACTGTATTTATGAAGGTACCTTAGTAGCAATTACTGGTCCCACGTTTTGTCAGTGGAAAGTTTTTCTATAATTTATGTATCTAAGTAAATTCTCAAAATGCGGAAAAAAATTTTAGGAAAATATTGCATCGTGGAAAAATTAAACAAATATAAAGGAGTTAACTAACAGCAAGTTTTGAGTAATAGAAATCTTCATATCGTCACAGATCTCTTAAAAAGCATTTGCCAAAACTTCCTCCATGTACCACATCCCTTATAATCCTTAGGAATTATATACAGGGTATTTCCTGTATACAATTTAAGTAATCTAAAATACTGAAGAAGTTGTTTAGTGTCTGAGATACCAGAACAAAAATTAAAAATGTTGTCTCCAACACAAAATCTCCTAACTAAATAAACATTTTCTTTTAAAAATGCAGTCATTTACAAACCTTGGTAAAAGGTTATTACTAATTTTTTCAGTACTATTAGGGGGGTGTGTGTGTACATACCAGTATAGTAATTTTATTATTTTTATGAAAAACAAAATCACTTGACAAAGCAGTCAACTCGAAAAATATTAATATAATTATTGTAAATCGTATCAGTTTATAATACAGGTTGTCACAAATCCGCTAGTTATATTAATAACAGCCTGTATAGTAGAAATCAGATAAGTTGGCACAAAGATACTGTAAAAAGTAATTAAAACTTGAATATAGTACAGTATTCTATATTCAAAAGCTATATATATGATGTATGTGTTGTAATTACTTTGGTACATAATATAAAATTTGCCAAAAATAAAAATATTCAGTGGTCTCTTCCTAAATAATTTTTACCTGGTTTGCAGCAATGAATTCTGGGAAATAAATTGATGGTCTCGGTTTCAGCCCTTGCATAAGCGGCTTTAATTGCTGCTGAAGGGCTGGTTCTAGCACTTGTGCCCTTTCCATAGCATCTGCCAAATTGTAAGAGCTTATATCCCATCCATCTACCACTATGTCATCAGGATGAACCGTTGGCAGTAATTGGGAAAATGGAATGTACATGTTATCTCCTAGTCGAACTGTGGCAGCTTGTGAGAGAGATCCTAAAAAAGATAATATATGTTATACTAGAGAATTTAAGGCATTAATAATTTAAGGCATATAATAAGGATTATATTTTAAATTTAATAAAAACTCATAGAAGTAACTCTTGTACAGGATATGTCACTACAAGCTAAATCGATCTATATATGAAGAACTAGAAGAGTTTCGTATTTTGGTCATTTCATGTAAAATTTGCCTGAAGAAAACCACTGTATAATATGCAATAAAATAAATATTTGATAAATTAACTAAATTTTATGAGTTTTGTATAGTTTTTCAGTTTTATACAAAATTGTGTAATATTACAAATCATATTTTGATTTATGTCTAAATAAAATAATTATTATACTATTTGAAAGAAATTAAACACTTAACTACCTTTTTTCAAAATGTTTCAAGTCAATCCTCGACTCCTCGTCAGTAGAAGAGAAATTTGTATGATAAAAAATTGTCAAATTGACATTTTTAATTTAAAATGACATCACATGCACTGATCACTATCAACTTTCTTATTTTAAAAGGAACACCCTGCAAATTTTCACAGATTTTAAGTATTTCTACACAAATACCATTGATACAGTCTCAACATATAGTAATGGGTGTCATGTGTTAGTATAGTAACACAACAAGCAGATGTTTTCTTATAAGAAAATATCCGCTTGTTGTTATAAGCTGCTTTGTCAAACCGATTATTCTTATAATAGCACATTCTTCTCGATATATCTCTCATATTATTAGACATAGACTCATCAACCCCTATTCAAACCCCTCATCAAACGTCCTCTTACGTGACGTAAGAGGATGTGGAAATATGTAAAAATATACATGGTGTACCATTAAGAAAATTAATGTGTACTTCCAGTACTTCCGATAGAAATGGAACTGATTAAATATGGCTATATTATTTTTTTTGAATAGAATATGTCGTATTAAGGCCGAAAATAATTCAATTATATATTATCTAAATTAATTTATTACATTCCATGTATAGTTCACATTAATACCTCTTTAGAACACCTAACTTCTAAGATTATAAAAATACATACCAAACCAATTGGCCTTTTGAGTACCTCTTCTGGTAGGCCATGACAACCCTAATCGGTTAGCGATGAGACCAGCGGTAAATGTGGAACCATTATTGCCACCCCATCCTACTAACATCACACCTAGCTTTGGAATTTTTCGGGAGGTCCTAATCACTAAATCCTCTGTTTTTGGAGTGATCTAGAAAACATAAAGTATATATTAGAACCAACTAGACATAATATATTATATTTCACATAAATATCTAAAGTAACAGATTGTCAGTGATTATCAATTTTATTCATTTATTTATTTAGGTTTTAATAGTGATTGTAGTGTTTACACATATTTTACTTCTCTAAATATGAGAAGCTTTGGAGAATAAATATATATTATAAAAAAAATAATGGTTCCATAAAAAAACCATTACCACACATAATTGCAATGCAAACATTGCAAAAATAGTTTCTAGAGGAAGTAAAAATATTTCCATAACTACTTATCTCTGTAAATCAGTTTCGGTTATAATCAATCAAGAATAATTTTTGTAGTAGTTTGAAATTTGGATTATTAGAAACAAAAAATGTTGATTGTAAGTAGGTATGTCTTATCAAACGTGAAAAAAATAATACTTGGATGGAAAGTTATAGGACTGGGATTTTATGGATTTTGTTGTTACCCATAAAACAGATGTTCAGTTATAATCTGTGTGTTCAGTATTAGGTACATTGCTACTCACATCATATATGGTGTTTTGTAACTTTCTGGACTACCTGGAGTACCTTCAGAAAAAATTTGCGCGGATCTTGATTCGGGTCGGATTTGGATTTTATGTCGGAAACAACAGTGTCGGACACATAGTCCAATCATATTAGGCAAAAATAACCCCTTACCAGTGACTATTCTTTCTATAGTCACTGCCCTTACCTAATTTTTCTCGTATCTGCAACAGTTACCAAGTTGTATAATAGCTCTATAATAGGTATAGTACCTATTATCATAGTACCAAAGTATAGTAAAAAAGTAATATTTTGATTTGAATTTCGATTTATTGAAGTCATATGTATATCAAGACACCTTCTTTAGTGCAGTTTGCATCATAGACATATAATATGTTTGCATACCATGTAGTAGCACAAGTATAAAGATATATACTTTATACTTGTGGCAGTAGGTAGGTACTTATTTTTTTAATCAGTGAAAAATTAAATATCGGCTGTCATTTTCCAAAATGACGACTATAGCACCGGAGAATATGAGTTTAAACGCGAGAACCTAAATTATTCAAAAACGTTTTGAATAAATCGGTTTTCACTTTATTATTTTATGTTATTGTGTGCCCTATAACTCGGCAACTGTTGCAGATACGAGAAAAATTGTTCGTTACAAAAATGTGTTTCCCAATGCTCTCTATATTTTATCGAAGTATCTTTCGAAATTCCCATCCGTTAAGATACACGAGTGAAAAAACTAAAAAAACAGGCGCGGTTTCTAAAGATATCGGCCGAAGCGAAGCATGAACGAATGTTGATTTTTGGTATGCTGTTATCATAGTATTGTTATACTGAGCAGTAGAACTATGCATATGCACATTTTTTAGTTCAGGGGAATTATTTCCATGTAAAACCCTAATATGATTGGACTAAGAGGAATAGATATAGATTATCCTTCATAAAATAGACTATAAGAGGATAAAATTAAATAGGTAGGTATTAGAATACAATTTATACACGCAAATTTGTTATTAGTCTTTTTATTTTGCTATTTAACACTATACCTCATCTCAACGATACCTAAGTACCTACAGCTGAGTAAAGTCATAGACAAACTTACACCCTCTATGGTATAGTGTGTCTTATAATATAATTGTTATATTTGAGTAGTGGGTTGAAGGTTTATTTTTTATATTTTCTCAATTTGCTTTTTTTTACATGGCTAAAATAATTAATCTGTATAAGATTATCTGTCTTGAAAAGACGAAGAAAAAACTTAGTGACGTAAATAACAAATACTTAGGTAGGTACAGATAATTCGTACCTATACCTACATGATGTAGTTTCTGTGACTTTGGTAATAAAAGAACAGAGAGAGGGTAGTTTCAATTCTGGTTAATTATATTATCTATAAAGATTTTATATTCATCATTCGTTCATCAATGATCAAATCCAAATAATTTGTAATGCCGTTTGTGTGAACTCTGTAAAATGGTAATACTAATAAAAACGGTAGACGGTAGATACCGGAACCGGGAGCAGGGTGATCTGCGCTTTTATTAATTATTTATTCAACAAATCTCAAATACTTACGTAAGTAAAAAACTTGTTCCATAATTGAGAATTTAATTCAAAAATATTTGAGATATTTTGTCAAATCATCTTTTAATATTTACAATTAATTCATGTTCAAGGATTTATACATAAATATATTGGCGACTAAAAAATCGAGTGACATTGAATTACATAATTTATGGAAGACATTCCTCTATATATAAAAAGACTGGATTTATTACCTATAATAAATTATTATATTTCAGAAATGCGTCTTCTTACACCTGATAGGTATACCTAGACATGCATTATTTAACATTATCATAAATTAATAAAACATTTTATTTAAATTCTCACTTATAAATATATTAGATATACCTATATATAAATATTTTTTAAACAAAAAAGGCGCTAAATTTTGGAAAATAGCCAAATTACCAAAAATTGGCACCAATCTCCAAAAATAAAAAGTTATTATCGTAGATTTTGATATATTTGCGTTCTCGTGGGTAAGTAAGTACAATTGAGTAGAGTCGTTGAGTGAGCTAATTTGCTCACTCAACGGTAGAGTATATCATTCATTTTCTCTTACTAGGTTAATAAATAAAAACATTATGGAATATTTAAGTGAATCATGTCTTTTTGAAAAATGGTTAAAATCAATACCTATATGAGCAGAAATTTTCACTATTTTAAATTATTTACTATATCATCGTTCCAACGCAACCACCTGGAATTGAGATTTTAATCATTTGGATTTCTTTAACTATACACCAGCTTTCTGAATCAAATTTGGCACATGGCCATTGATTGACTTCTACTTATATGTATGTGGATAAAAAATTAACAAGATTATACACAGGGCCAGATTAACTATAAGGCCAACGGAGCCATTACCCAGGAACGCATCAATCGAAACGTATCAATTCCCGTGTGTTTTTAATTTTAAAAAAGAAAAAAAGTTTTTATTTCAATGTTTCATGGAGGTGCAAGCTCGTAGGATACAAAATATAAACATATTTCGAATTTAGATATTTGGATTCTTTATTCACTATATAGGTATATATGATCTCTCAAAGAATTTGTACCTACTGAAGTTAAAAAATTGCCTTTCAAAAATCGATGATAGTTTAGGATTATTGAAGATAGTTTTAGTTTACATATATGCTAAAAAGAGAAACTGTGTAAACGTATCACGATAGAATATTCACAAAATAGAAAAATTCACAAAAGCAAAATTCCGACTCCCAGCAATACCGCACAAAAGAAATACTATAAAATACTACGATTCACGTGCTTGTTACCGGGATCAATGAACATGCGGATTTGAGTAGGGAGCAATGATGCCTGTTCATTCCATTTTTGCGTTAAGTTAGTTTTTATCGCAACATTTTTAAGAAAATATGATTAATCTACTTTACTAGAAAACGGAAGAATATTTTTATGTAATATTTTAACCTTAACCCATAATCATGGTAGTTTAAATGTGAAAATATAAATTACACAATTGACAGTTTGGTAACAGTTTTTCGTACAATCAGGGCCGCCGCTAAGGTGTTGGCCGCCCGTGTGCAAGTCAATATTTGCCGCCCTCCCCCTTTCTATCTAGGTACCAATAATTAACAAAATGTATGAAAGTTGCATAGTTACTTTTTTTACATATGTATCAATAGTAATTAGTAAATAGGTAAATACTCACTCAAAAAATTAAAGTAATATCCAACACAGCCAAATCTAGGAAGTGTCCACATTAAAGTACAAAAGTCCATTAAAATAAAATATAACTAAATAACATAGAAAGTAATTAAAAACGAACTTTTCGGGCTTTGGTTTCGGAAAACTTTTTGACAATGTCTTTAATATCCAATGTTATTTTCTTCCCTGCTTTTGATCAAAAATGATTCTAGTGCACCGCAAAGTTTTCTTTTCTCCTCAGTGTTTGATGTTTGACTCTTTTTTCTGTCTATATTGAAAACCCTAAAGTCGTTTTAGTTTTGTTTTTCTTTCGAACATTTTAAAGTAATCACACAAAATTTCAAAACAGCGCGAATTTAACAAAATAAAGCAAAAAACACTTTATTTAATATTGTTTCTCTTGTTTGTCCAAACCGTAACCCGTACCCGTGAATGTTAATATTTTTGAAAAATACTAATAATAAATTATTGCTCTATTCGCGACGGTCGCGTAAACAAAATTATACATATCTATCAACGATCAACGTACTGTTTAAATCAAACCAGTTGCCCGTAAATAGGGAACTAAAAATTAAAAGAAAGATGAGAACATATTTTCTTTCCTTACGATCAAAACTGCAGTTCGGTGTATCCATCCCCCATCCTATAAAGAAAAACATTTAAATATTTAAAAGCCAAAAGCCGCGGGCCGCCTCATAAAAAAGTGATATTTATTGCTACGTTTATTTACAAGAGCCGATAACGCACGTTGCGCAGCGACGAAAAATAATTTGTCATATTAGCAAAACGGTAGTTTCAAAGCTAGATACTTTACAATAATATTTCGATGAAAGAATGAACGAATTAATATATTACGGCTGTCGTTAACTTAATACAAGGTATAAAATGATGTGGTTTCAGCCAGTCAAAATAAGAATATATTTAATTTCTTTTTTAAGAAAACCAAGCTTTCGCTCAAATTTTTGGGCTTCATCAGGGCTTTAATGTTATCAGAGGGGTCTCTTTGGCCGCCCCTATTACTGGCTGCCCCTATTACTGGCCGCCCGTGTGCGGTGCACACTTTGCACACATGGTAGCGGCGGCCCTGCGTACAATCATAAAGTAGACCTTGCAGTTGACCAGATAAAGAGTAAACGAGGGGTTCTCTGATGGCTTTAAAATGTAAACAATTACATCTCCCTTGTCTTATAAATCTATGATATAAACTTTAATATTTTAACTTAATATATAAACTGTATCTTTTTACTTTATATTTGGATAGAACTCTTTTTTACGAATGCGGTCATATAAGGTTTTATGGGTCTATTTCAAATTTCTAATCTAATTCTAATTTGTAATAATAATAAGGGAGGTATGGTCAAAAAAGTGCGCCATAAGAGCGATGTGTTAGAAAGAGATCGCTCTTATGACACACATTTCTGGGCATATCTCCCTTATTATTAGAGATAGACCCATAAAATCGAAAAAGAGTTCTTTCCAAATAGGTATGTTACAAGATACAGGGTGTTTAATTTAAAATATTAAAGTTTATATCGACGTAGCTTCATTGTGTAAAACAAGTGTAAAAAGAAAAAAAAATCGACGTGTCCAAGCGATTTTTCGAAAACTTTATACCATTTTCAAAATAATGAATTTAAGCGGGACTTTATGAATTCACTGTGTATGATCGAAGGCTGCAAAATACAGAACTTCATCTCTGAAATGTTCGTTTACACTGTTCGGCTACACGATGTATTGAACGAAATCATCCGAACACACTGTACTGATACTGATACCTTTAATATACACTGTATATTAAAGGGATAACTTTAGCTAGCTATACTTTTAGAACTTCTTTAATTTTTTTTTGATACAACAGTATCAAATATAAAAGTAAACAGTTAAAGACATAATATACAAAATATTAGTGAGACAAAACTCAACATAACCATGGGCGTCGCCAAGGGAGGCAGAGGGGGGTGACCGCCCTCTGGCTTTCGAGTGGTATACTAAGTATAACGTCACATAATTTGAAAAATAGCTTAATATTCACAAATAAAATTTATTGTAATTTTTTAGTTATTTATACACAAAACAAAATATCGAGTCCCATTCTCTTTTTCTTGACAAGAGTTGCCACTACCAGTAAAAAAAAGATGTTAGATCAGTTCCTTGTGTAGTTTGAATGAGTCCATATTATCAATAAATTGACCTGTAGTTGACCTGTAATTGACCTTCCTGCTACTCCAAAGCGATGACCAATAATATACTCGTATGTCGTATGTGTGTCAAGTCAGACCAAATGAAAACGTTGTACAACTGTGTAATATCCTAATAGGTTTTACGTTTTTGTTTGACTATATGTACTTATTAGCTGTTATAATATGTATAGTTCCGTTATTTTGTTATTTTATTTTATGAAAATGCCTTTTTTTTAAATATTTTTTATGTGTTTTGATCCTATTGATCTTTTGATAGAATACATTTGTTTTTATTTGTGATGTGGTATTTTTTATTTTACTGGACATTTATCTTTTTGGCCTCATTGATACCTACCTATTTGCTTACATTTTATGATTTGTCTTTTCATCGAAACTAAAGATGTTTCTACTAAACTAAATTGAAGAAGTGGATAGAAAAATTATATTTTGTTTGAAGACAAATTCTAAAAAAAAATATTTCCCCCCCACCCTAGAGGTTATGGAGGGGACGCCCTTGAATACAACACAAACTGAATATTATATGGTTTACAAAATCAATAACTCCCTTGTTTAGACGCACTTTCTCTTACACTAGTTCATTATTATATTCCAGATAGTAGTCTGTAAAGAAATAAAACTAGGTCGTTGTCAACATGTCAATATTCACCTGTCAATATTTCAAAAACAGTTGAAGATAGGTATAGGACATCCTACATGAAATGTGTTTAAAATTCTACGTAGAATCCAGAAATGATATAATATATAGGGCGTCTCGTTTAAAATAAGCAAGTTGGTGTCGACTTCCGGTTATACCGGACGTGCCAGAAACGTGAAAAGATTTTAAAAAGCCACACCCCACTGACCTTTTTAAATAACCAAATTCTCAAAATCACCCTGTACGTACTTTTCCATATATCGATCGCGGCCCTTCCCGGTGGAACACCGTGTATATATAACCGTAAGAGTTACTATGAATTTGTATGTTCATACAAATTTATAGTACCTAACTCTTAAGTTTTATGAAATTACTTTATAGGTTCTATTCAACCAATAGACAGTAGGTATCTAAACTACCTTTAACAAAGCAGATAGGTTTCTTATCGAAACGATCGGATTCAAGATAATTTTCAAGTTAATGACCCCCTGAGAAAATTTCTGACGGCGCCTTTGTCAAATATAGTAGAAGCACAGTATAATGCTTTAGCATTATACTGTGGTAGAAGTTTAAAAGAATATAACTTGTAAATTTTGATAGTACTACCACAGTATAATGTTTCTTTAGCATTATACTGTGGTAGTAGGTACCAGAGTACAATACTACCTAAACACGTGTTGCTTAGGTATACCAGGCAGTTAAAAATCGTCACAAAAGCAAAGAGTGGAGATGCATAACATCAGAATTTAGTTAAATTCCCAGGTTAAAGTGTACATTTTCTTAAATTCCCAGTTTAAACTGTAAACTTTGTTAAATTCCCAGTTCAAAGTGTAAATTTAGTTAAATAATAATATCTCTACCCCTCATTCTAATCACAAGGATTAGTCAAAAAGTCTGAGATATGTGTGGGGGAGGGCGGCATAGGCATATTATTATTATTTCACGAGTCGCATTTGCGTCTCACGAACGACTTACGTTGGTAGGTCTTAACCACCATTCAGTGCTGGAATGAGGTAAATCAGGAAAACCTAATTAGTATACAATATTTGATATCTTCTATTAAAAAACTTCTTTTTTTCTTTTTGTTTGCTACGTTTTTACGACGATTGAACCACACAGATACTGCTCCCCCAGTGTATCAGCATTTACCTACATAGAAACCACAGATTAATCTTTGATAGAAACTTTTGCTGCAATTTCTTGGCCAGCAATTTAAATTCTTGCTTATATCTTATTTTTACCTACTGGATAACGAGGAGAATAAGCGCAAATAAATATTCTCATTTGATGTGGATTTTGGGATCAATATTTAGTTTAATTTCTTAATATAGATGGATTTTATTCACTGCGTAAATATAGAAATATTTTTGTCAATGCTATATTTAATATTTGCAAGTATTTTAAGCCAATGAATAACAACAAATTTTTTCGCGCATATGATGCTTGTGTATAGCTTACCGCCTATATTAATTTAGATGAGAACATTAAAGTTTATCGTTTATCATTTCTATGAGATTAATAATAATAATACACAAAGGAACATATTATTAAATAAATGATTTAATCGGTCAAAACCCATACCTATATTCAGCTAGAAAGCGACGGGAGATGGGAAATTCTGAATAATTATCAATTTAAATTACGACAATTATTGTAATTTTGAGGAAAACTTTTGTCAATCTAAAAGTGGCCCAAATCCGCTACTGATTTTCGTAGATAATGTAGGTATGGATAAAGATAAGTTTGCGCAAATCTATAGTAGGTACCTACCTACGGTTTGAAGTAATGGCAACATATATGATGTGTGAAAGAGCAATCAGTATATGGGATTACTACAAAAGAATCATCGGGTTTTAAAAATATACAAAATATATTTCAGAAAGCAATACAGTTATAATACTGAATGACGTTACAAGAAAGGGAAAATGTCCAAGTTTAAAATGCGCGCATGAAAACTTCGATATAAGTCCAGATGACACCCCGAACCATTTTATGCCCTGAACTCGGTATGCAAAATGGCGATTATGCACGGAAAATCTTCTTATCACTTTACAATATGAAAGGGATTCAAAACAAAAGAGTATGGGTCAGGTACACCCTACTTAGATATGATGCAGTTATGGTAATTTCCCCAACTGACAGAAGATTCTGACCACTTCATATTCCAGCAAGATGGAGCCCCGCCTCGTTGGCATTACTCGCCTGGCCTCCCAGATCTCCCGATCTTACTGTATGTGATTTTTTTCTTTGGGGTGCATCAAAGATACGGTTTACGTACCACCAATACCAGCAACACTGGATGAACTCCCACAAAGCATGTGTTACTACTGCTGTGAATAGCATCGATCAGGACACACTGCAACGTGTATGGGCCAAACTGGACTATCGTTTGGACATGTGTTGTATGATGGAAGGAGGGCACATTGTACATTGAACACTTGTAATGATATGTGCTCAAATTTAAAACCCGATGATTTTTTGTAGTAATCCCATATGTAAATCAACAAATGGGACAAGGATAGATTACATCTCTCTAGTTATTGCGATCTTCATTTAAAAAGCACCTAGCAACTTGACTATAGAGTATTTTTCATTTTTCAATTACATTTCTTTGACTATCCATTTCTATATTATTTTCTGCCATTGTCAGCCCTATCGGCCTCTGTTGATCAGTATCTAACTGAACTACCTAAGTCCCTAAATCTCAACAAGTTATCTTGTGTTTCTGGAGGAATTTGGTATTGTTTTGAAATTACTATATTAACTCTATATATTTTGTTATGTTGAGAATTATGTTTATGTTTTTAGTTATACATATACAAAGCGAAATACAAAATGTAAGTACTTGTTCTAACTCTGCATTTTATTGTCACCTGTTGCTGTGTGACCTAAATTTTTTTAAAATAACCAAAAATATGTCAAGCATCAGATGATGTTCCCATAAAAACAGGGTTTATACATTTTGTTGTTCATTTGAAAGTATCTACAAAATATGTTACTCTACACTGTATTATCGGTGTTGTTATCTACACACCACCGTTGAGTGACCAACAACTTGCTCACTCAACGACACCACTAAAGTTTGAAGCGCCACCCACAAATTATTAAGAGAGCGCCACCTTTAATTTCAGATTTCAGTCTTGGATGGCTACGGACCAGCAAGAGGTATGGATGCGATGAAACTTTGGCCGTTATTCGTCAACATCTTTACTCTTCTGTTCACTCGTCTGAAGCACAGTATATAAAACAATCAGTAACGAAGTTCAGCCAAATTATGAATGAAATGTGTCTGCTAGATTTTAAAACACCCCTTCTCTAGAACAGTGCATACTTATGATGAATGAAGTCGCTGAAAACATGGCGGATACTAGCATTACTAGCTCTCAAACTATTTAATGCAATACCTAAATATAAACAATCAATATTATTTTTTAATAATTACATATGATTAAATTGTGAATTTAACATTAATAGGAAATGAAAATGTGAATTAAACAAATTAAACAACAGTAAAGTTAGTCAAATACCTAGTCAAATACAGTGGCGTAACAAAAACTGAGTGGGCCCTCCCGCAACCGTTTTTAGTGCCCCCCCCCCACTCTCTACAATGAGTGGAAAAACACAATTCTCAATTTCATTTTCATTACCATCAGGGTTACGAATTTTTTAATTAGTTCATTGTGATATTTAACTAGGGTTAAACCTACATACATAATAAAATAGCAAACAATTCAAATTTGTTGGATTATCTAATCCGACATAACACGTAGACATATCATAGAAAAGATTATTATATTAAGTGATACATAGTACCAAATCAAAATTTTAAAAGGGTGTTATGTTACGCGGCGTGGTAGATGTAAACGAGTCTCATAGAATCCAAAAGACAGAAAACAGCAAAGCACATTAACAAACAACCAGATCGTCGACAGTTTTTTTTGCGAAATTTTATAATTTCATCGATATTTAATGTTTTAACGATCTCATGTTCAATACTGATTAAAGATAAATCAAAAAGGCGTTGTTGACCCATGGTGTTAGGTAAATAGGTTTTTACTATTTTCAGTTTCGAAAATGAACGTTCCGCTGATACTATACTAATTAGTAAAGTTTGAAATAACATCACTGCACTGGATACATCTGGAAAATTTGAAGTAACACACTGGTTTTTTTATTAATAGATGATCCGCAAGTTCAAACAGTGTTTTGAATTTTGAAATACTATCTTCAAGCCACTTTCTGAGGCTTACAATCTGATTGGGAAAATTAATGGACAAGTCTTTATGGTAAATTATTTGTAAATTGCGAGCTTTTATATAATTCTTCTTCATTTAACGAAGTTAAGTTCTCAGGATATAAGAAAATAAAATTAGTCTGTATACTCTGTATGCATTTATACTATTTATTTATTTTATATTTTTATTTATATTTATTTTTTTCATTTCAGTCACAATGATGTGAATTATTAAATTTTGAATTTATGGACTTAGGTACTTGCCTCTGTTGGTATTATTTTTTAAATGTGTTTCCAATAATGGATCGTATTTGGCAAGTAGTTCTATAATAGATAGAAAATTTCCCTTGTTAGTTGAAACAATACCCTCTCTAAGCCATGAAAATATAAATCGCATGTTGCCAACATAATATTATTATATTTAATTATTTCCTTTTATATATTTATATTTTGTTAATTACCAAATTCCAATATTTTGTCTATTTGAACACCTTTTTTCCATTAATCATACACAAAACAAGCTATTCCATATATAACCGACTTTTCGTGGTCCTTTTCTTTTTTGCAAAAACCTTGCCAGTCTTTAACTTCTCTGCACTGTGAGTCTTTAAAACTTTTGTCGTTACTGTCTGCAAAAAGCTAACATGCTTCATATTCAGCCTTCAATCTAGGAGAATAACAAATAAGCCAAATCCTCTACCCGAAGTCCAGTTTGTGCGATAAAACTATAGTAACTGCGCATGTTACTAAAAGACCGCCCCTTTTCGCTTTCGCCTTTAGCAAAATTATGTTGTGGTTTATAGGACCCAATTTTTAAAATATGTTCTTTTTCTCTTTCTCAAACTAAATGAAACGAATAACAAATTTAGAACAGTCTTGCAAAGGTATATATGCCGAAAAGGGAGAATTTTTTAATAAATAATTTACGACATCTCCGGTGTAGAATACAGAGAATGGTCAAGTTCCTAGACATTTGGAAACCAGATGGCGTTTATTGCATTCTGGGCTCCTTTTCGACAATCAGCAGATAGAGAATTTTTTATGGTGTAATAAATGCTAATGTATAGGTATTATTCCTTGCAACTTTCGGTCACTTGCAGGAGCAGGGATTTAAAAATACAATAATTTACTAATAAAAATGAAAATAATATTTATGAAATATGAAAAGCAAAGCTGGCTACGAAGCTTTCGAATGGGACCCGCGCAACGTGGGCCCCTCGGCGAGCAGCCCCCCCCCCCGCGTTGCGGGGTCAGCGGGGGTGTTTGTTACGCCACTGGTCAAATATTAGAATTGTGTAACGAATAGTAACGGCTCTTTCACACTATCAGGTCTCGCCTGTCAGGTACCGGATCTGATATAAATCTGAAGTACGATTATATATCAGGTTTGCATCGGGTTTTGTTGCACTTTGTTGCATTGTTGTAGGTTGCATTTTGTTGTATGCGCTCTGAAAACCTGACGAAAACTACCGGACAGTGTCAAATCATTCATTTACATGTGTCTTCCTTCACCCTTGCGTCCGGTCGTCCGGTATCAGGTCACCTGACGTTACAGTCGAGATGTCAGGTTGAAATCAGGCGCCGGACCTGAATCTGACAATGTGAACACTTCCGTTCAAATTAATAGTCCACTACTTCTCAGGTTTGTATCAGATCCGGTACCTGACAGGCGAGACCTGATAGTGTGGTGAAAGAGCCATAAATGTTGTCGCATCGTGGAGTTGGGCCATTGAGTTAGGTGGACGGTCATGTGCACTAAAAATATAGGCGACGGCGGGAAATGGAAATTTTCCTACTGATTGTTTTATGTGTACTGTGGTCTGGAGCAAATGGCTAGCTACCAGACATTATACTGAATTTGTTAGCAAAAGGAAGAAGACGCATTTCCACAGCTTTGTATAAGCAAATTCGCTGGTGTATAAATCGGTTCGTTTGCGCAAATTTTAGTGTATCGAGATCCCTTATAACCCAAAGGTCGTGGGTTTGAATACCCATTCCGTCGGAGATTTTGTTATTGAATTGTCTACTCATATATTAAGTGATGTTATCATTTTATTTTATATTTCCAATGTTTCTTTCTGCCAAATGAATTCATATAAATGTATTTATTACATAGAACATTCCCACATTTTGAAAACAAAAATACAGAGCCTCCATCTGAAGTGTGTTGTTCTCTTACTGCTCGACTGCACACCGCAGATGTGCTACACACTGTATTTTTATTTTAGTACTCGCTGTACTAATATCTAATACATCTTTAATCAAACATGTACCACCAGACGATCCGTGACTCATCGGATCGGTATACGGTATTGCATTTCGGTTCATACGTTAGAGGCAGTGTTGTAACCAAGGGGGGCCAAATCGCTTAAAACCCCCCATCAATGCTAGCCAAACTTAAGTTTACTATAACAAATTTCATGATAATAAAGTTATATATCCCTCTCAAACAGCTATACGAGTGCAATTCAGTTATAACATTGTTCTCCTAAGTCTTGATGTCATAATTATACTTGTGCTTGTGGTGCTTACCTACGTCTTTAAAGTGCATATGTACAGGATGATTGGTTATATTTTAGCCACCCACCTAGACGTTCTCCCTTTAATCTGAGCAAAAAAGTTACGTATAAAAGTTGTAGAAAATCAAGTGTTTTATTCTAGAATGTAATTAGAATATTTATATAGGGTGTTTTGAAAACGCGTGACATGCCAAAGTTGCATTTTCTTAAATGGAATACCCTGCATATTATTAAATTTTCCGATTCCACGCAAAATTCTACGACTTTTTCATATACCGGAAATCGGTATATGAAAACGTCGTTCAATGTCATATACGTGGAATCGGAAAACTTTATAATATACAGGGTATTCCATTAAAAAAAAATGTAAATTTGGCATGTCACGTGTTTTCGAAACACCCTTTATAAAGATTTTAAATTCTGGTATAAACTACATCTGATTTTCTACAACGTTTGTATTTAACTTTTTTTCCTTAGATTAAAGGGAGAACCTCTAGGTGGGTGGTTAAAATATAACCAATGAGCCTGTACACATCGCGATAAATAATCCCAACAACACCTTCTGTAATGTACCTACTAACTTTTATTAATGCACTGACATGACATAACATGCTTAGCGTGTATATCTTATACCACATTTAAATGAATTACATATATTCATTTAACTGTGCTTATACTATATGTGGTATCTTTGACTTAGTACCGAGCTTAGTACACTTTAATGTCTAGAAGATTTGAACGTATATTCAATCAAACGTATCAGTATCATGATATCGACAGCCGACATCAGTACTAGACTTACTAGACTAGTGTTGCATATTCATATGCAACATGATTTTAGTGATTTAGTTGAGAACATTTGAGATCAGTAGGTACTTGACAGTCCTTCTAGTGCCAAATTTCGAATTTTTGTAATGAATCGCCAATGATATTAAAATTGTGACAATTTCAAATTATTTTGTCAATAAGCAGTTAAAATCCTGGTAAGTATATCATTATGAAATTCTAGAATAATTTGATTATTTTCCTTGAATATTTTAGGATTTCCAGAAAATAAATGCAAAAAAATTTAAGTCTAAATTTTGTCTTGGCCGTTCAGTTGTATACATCTATCTCAGTTTTACAATAAGTTCAATATCGATAGAAAACATATCAATAATATAAACATTTAGAGAAAATAGATTCATTTTTCATTACATTCACATTTTCATAATAATCATGGATGGATATTTTGGCAGGCGGTATATTTTCAGTTTCCTGTTTCCAGAATATCTTGAACTAGTTATTGATTTTCCGGCCGGCGCGGCCGATCCACGTGGAATTTTCCGCTAGCTTTTCATTTCTATATGAAATATTCATAAAACGCCATTCGTTTAGCCCATAAGTACCCATACGAGATCAATTTAATCTGTTTATATTATAGTCATGATGAACTGATTTCGTAAGTTGCGAATTGCAAAAGTTATATATACCATGAGGTGCATTTGCCTTGATATTATTTTTCTTTTGTCAAGTCATTTAAAAGCACATAACAGTTAGGTATAGCAGAAAAAATCTATGTATCTGTTAGCGTAAATGTTGTTACTGTTAAAATAGTAATATTAAAGAAAATTCTTTGATATGGTTAAGTTTTGCACCAAATTGTATAGTTTCTATCAAACCTTTTGTATCAGTAAATCAATCACGAATTTCTTTTTTCTTTTTTTTAATTTAAATATATTAACAAAAACAAATTTGAATTTACTTACCACAATTTTATTTCCATCGTTTCTAGCATTGGCGTGTTGATAACCATATTTGGCTTCTATATAATTTTCGTAATATTTCACATTGGGACTGTTTACTACGATCTCCATTGGTTATGCTATAGTTATTTTCTCTTCGAATGTGTATAAAACAACAGGAAGTACTGTTACTGTTTATTTTTATTTACCGACTTTGCGCACAACTACAGCCGATGTTATGGTTCAAATGTAGCGACGCTGGAAAATTCAGCGTTTAGTAGCCGGCAAACGTCAAACCAATACTAAGGGAAGTGGGAGGTGGAAAACATGGAACGCGAGGAAGTAAAAGATGATGAGCGCGCCAACTCGCTCAGCTGGCATAAATTAACTTCTGTTTAGTTCTAGTTCATAATGTGATCCAAAAAGTAGAGGGTGGACCATTGCAAATTAGAAAATATCGCAACGCATAAAAAATATTGCGAATCTTTAAAAGCAAAACAGACTTAAGTCATGGTGTGGTTTCACAAACATGTGACTTGGTTTTTCGTGCACATATGAATGGGAATTCATTTATTCATTTTTCGAGGTTCAGTAGAAACGGCGAACTGGTCCTTCGAATACGGAGTTCCCCGTGGTGTCCGTAGGTAATAATATAAAAAAACGGTGACACATTTTTGGGAAATCACATATTGAGGCCAGTGTAGGGTTACCAACCGTACTCTTTAAAGAGAACATGTACTCTTTTGAGTTTAGAAATAATAAGTACTCTTACTTTTCGGCTTTAGTACCCAAATGTACTCTTTTCTGGGCAAAGGTAGCACCATCTTTATGAGTGAACTAATATCACTATTATCCAGACAAAATATTCATCGTTTCCTGTATAATCTACTTTAATACTTACTATCGGTCACCTCACTACCTCAGATAACATTCGGTAAACTGTAATACTGATATATTTATCTACTAAAATCAATAAATACCTTGCCGAAAGTCGATATTTTTGTATAGACGGATTTTACATTAAAATTCCAAAGTGCCAGGAAAACGTGTGACCTTGAAAGTTTTCAAAATTAAATTTTTCCCTATGGCATTTCCCTGGTTTCGGCATTTCGGCACTGATTGTGAGTAATCCGACATTTTATAGGTCTGTCAAAAAATTTGTACTCTTTTTTGAATGGCATGAGTTGGTAACCCTAGGCCAGTGCATAGTGAAATTTTCCTTAAAGTAAAATGTTTGCATACTCGAATTGTAAATTGATGGTGGAAATATCAATAAATTATGTATTCGTCCACATTTCATTGAACATATGAAAAATTGAGTTCTATATTCTATTGGATACAAGATATAAATTTAGTCATATACCATAATGACGTATGGTGTAGGTAGATTATGACAATTGTGTGAGAAATATTTACTCACTCAACACTATGATATAAATTACGAGTAAGTTCACTAATGGGTATCTCCCTTAAGTGTAGAGGACGACCTCTATTTTTAAGTTTACAAAATACTGCAAATAAGGAATAAAGTTGTAGTGTTTTATTATACCGTAGAGGCAATGACAAATCCCTTGTTCCAGAAGCGCCAACAGTTATAAATTATTACATATACGGCTAATACATAATTACTTAGGAGACACATTTTAGGACACAATTGACAAATACCACATATCAAGCGTCTATATGGGATTAGTCTCTCTTATGAGGCGATGGAAAATTGCATCTGACCAGGATTTAACCACCAAATGGTAAAAGCAGTGAATATAAAAGTAGAATCATATAAAAACCATTGGCCTAAAGCCTAGTCCAGACTTATATACATTTGCCCGCAAACATTTAAACATCTGTATAAAAACTGTTTAGAAAGTGTTTACAAACCTTTGTTTAAAAACATTCAAACAAATAACCAAATGTTTTTGTTTTCCGTCCAGGATGGAAAACACGTGTTTTTATACTCGCAAACAAGCTAGTGTGAACCCATTCGGGGCAAATGTTTATTAGGTACTTTATTTGCCCTTTAGCAAGGGTTGCTAACCGTAATGGTACAGGTATGGCTACTCTGTACTTTGTATCTTGTTTGCAAATACTTGGGTCAATCATTTGAAGTAATATCTCAAAATCAGTAGATGTCATTCGAACAAAATTTTTAAATCCAGATCCATCATTTAATTTTAGGTCTCTTAACAAGTACAAAGAATGTTCTATCCGTTTTGCAGAAGTTCGCGTAGCCACCAACGTTTTTCTTTTCTTTTCTTGGAAGTCAAAAATATATAGCCAGCACAAATTTCCGCCACTGCTTCACTATTTAGCTACATGTTTTTGTCTTTTGGTCTGAACGCAATTGCAACCTAGTGAAATGAAATGTTTGTCAAAGAAAACGTCTTCACACAAATGTATAAATGCCTTGCTTGCGGGCAAATGTTTCTGAACATTTGTTTGGGGGCAAGTGTATGTACATAGGTCTGGACTAGGCTTAACCTTATACAGCTTTAACTTTTCTAATTCCTTATTTAGGAATTAGAAAAACGTTTAAAAGAAATGTAACTTTTGCCCACCCTGACACTATATTGACGATGCAAGTTCTTCCCTAATTCATGTTCATCTCTGGCAAATGCAATTGGTATACAAACAAATACCAACGGTTTTTTCCCAATGGAAATAGCCGTTCATGCACTAGACCACGATATTGTTGACTGAATAACACCTCATTTAACAATTTTGCTTAATAAGCCACTTATTGTTATTGCTTGTATGAAATATCTTGACCATTCCAGAACCTATTACAACGTTAAGTATCGAGATTATAGTAAACTTAAGAGATTACAGTTCCAGTTCTAAATTGTTTTAAACCCCCTTAATGTTTAGTTCTATTTTAGATGACTGGACCGGCATATACATATTTTTATACACCGGTTTATAACAGCTAGGAACATACCAAAGAACATACGTGAACATGCCAAGTCATGAAATTTAAATAATGATAATGATGCAGCCTTGCAGTAGAGACATTAATTCTATTTTAATCCGGTGAAATCTGGCTAACGGGCTAGCTGTTAAAAAAATAGTGAATGCATACCGTGCCTACATATCTCCTAGTATATGTCAAAATGAAATACAGAGTAGTCACATTCAAAATTAATAAATTAATTACATAATCAGATTAAATCTCTAAGATTAAATTTACCTTTTCAGCCTATTTGATATTTCATTTAAAACTAGAATACTTAGTTTCTTTTATTCTTTAGTGCTTGCTAATTGAAACACAGGGCTAATGATGAGTTTTCCTAGATTTTTATCAGATGATTCAAATTGGTTAACGAATAGTACGATGTATTGTGGACAACTTACTTATTTGTTTCTGTATTTATTTACCGAAGACTACATCTCAACTATTCATAAATTGTATGGTATGGGTCCTAGTTTACTTTATCACAAGGGGTTTATCTTTAATTCTAATAAATCTACTTTATAATGTATTGTGGACAACTTACATATTTGTTTCTGTATTTACCGAAGGCTCCATCGCAACTATTCATAAATTGTATGATATGGACTCTACTTTACTTTTCCACATAAGGTTTATCTTTAAATTTAATAATACTGAGCTGATATAGTTTTTTAATTTTAAGAAATGGAAATAAGTTTTTCTACTTATAATTTTGTCACATTCAACAACGGAGACATGAAGGGTGATTTTGCACTTGCAGCAACAAGTAAACTCGGTTTATTTAAGTCAAGGCAAGCTAAGTCCAGTCAAATGAAGACAATGTCTATGACATAACTGCTCAAATATGGACATAAGGATGGAAGGTTGAAATGTTACCACATAAAATTGGAATCCTCAGACCATTTTTGAACTGATTGCTTTTCAAAAGGTGTATACTGAAGCATTTCCTAACGTTGAGCAGTCTAGAAACATGAAACGTAACCATTAAAATTGATAGATGTTTTTCCCTATACCCATTTCTAATCGTGTTGAATATGAAAATGAAACTTGAATGCTGCATTGATTTTGAATAACAAATTCGATATTTAAGAGGGCTGCTTTAATAATTTTATTTATCATCTGGAAAGTCGTATAAATCCCAAAAATCCAAGCGGTGGCGCGTTAAATTTGAATTCAGTCATGAAGGATTCTAGTAAAATCTGTCTTTCATGACGAATAATATAAACAGAATTTATTTAAATTGATATCAAGGTAGTCTTGTTGGCAAGCTTATATGCTGTACAGTGAGAATTATTTCCATTGTACATCCAATTATTGTTAGTGTTTAGCTATTTACCATTTACACACCTTATAAGTTGATATATTAAACCATAATTACCATAGATACTTACTCGCATCTTACATTCAGTCTAGATCCTTTTGGAACAAGACTATGCATATGTATATCCTTGTAAATCATACCATTCATTAGTTTTTGTAGTTGTCATGATCAAATTAATTTGCTGATAGAAAATTGACATAGGTATCCTCTATAATTAATCAACTACTTTTATAATGTTTCAGATTTTTTACATTATGTTCATAATGAACGGGACTTTTTTAAATTCACTATTTGTATAGGGTGTGCTAAGGAAGAGTCCTATCTGTCCTTTTATTGAATTTCCAGGAAGAATCTATGATGAAACTAAATTTTCTATGATCCTTAAAATTGCTATTATTAAACCACTTTACAAATGCGGTGACAGCAACGAAGCAACAAACTATCGACCGATATCACTTATATCAAACATAGCTAAAATTGTTGAAAAAGTAATAAAAAAAGGGATAATAAAATTCGTAGAGAGATATAATTTGATCTCGGATAGGCAGTTTGGCTTTATGAATGGAAAAAGTACACAAGATGCTATATCTTCATTAACAGCTGACATTTATAAAGCTCTAGATTTAGGTAAACCTTCCTTATGCGTATTTCTGGATCTAAAAAAAGCGTTCGATACAGTAGACCATATTCAGTTATTAAATGTTCTGGAAAGTATGGGTTTTAGGAATAACGCATATAATCTCATAAGGAGCTATTTATCACAACGCAAGCAATACGTTAAAATTAATGATATTCTTAGCACAGAAAGAGTAGTTGAATGTGGGGTACCTCAAGGTACTGTGTTAGGCCCTATTCTATTTATTATGTATTTAAATAATCTACTCACCATAAATTCGGCTGGGGTTATTATTAGTTACGCTGATGACACAGCCATTTTCTACACGGATGATACGTGGACAAACTTGAAAAAGAAGGCTGAAAATGATATGATTAACTTAATGAATTGGTTCAACTATAGAAAACTAACTGTAAATTATAGTAAAACCAAGTTTATACCTTTTTCTATTTATAAAAACAATCTTCCGCAATATAAAGCGTTAAAAATAAATATCGATAATAATTATGTAGAACTTGAAGTTGCTGTAAGTATTAAGTACCTTGGGATAATTATAGATCACAACTTAAGATGGGACGCCCACGTGTCCAGTGTTACAAGAACACTAAGATCAATTCTATGTAAATTCAAATATCTAAAAACTTTTTTGGAAGTATCTCATTTAAAAATTATCTACTATGCATTAGTAGAATCCCTACTGTCGTATGGTATTCTGAGTTGGGGTGGAGTAGCTGACTGTCACCTGAAACAACTGGAAATAATTCCAAAACGTTTTTTAAAAATTATGTTCAATAAAGATAATACTTACCCTTCAAATTTGCTGTTTATGGATGCGCAAATATTAAGTTTGAGGAAAATATACCTATTGTCTTTGGCTGTTAAGCAGTATAGAAATAAAAATGATATAAAATATATTGATCATGAAAAATGGACTCGTAAAAGAGTAAACAATTGTGTGCAAACATCTATAGCTAAAAAGACCTTGACGCAAAAGTGTTACACGTTTTTAGCCCCTAGGGTTATATAACCGTCTTCCAAATGAATTAAAAAAAATTAATAACATAAATTTATTCAGGAAGAAAGCAAAAATATTTATTCTTCAATCAGAGGATATTGTATTTAATCTAACATATAGTCTCTAAATAAGTAGAAAAATCATATTACCACTATCATATTAAGTATATTGTTACCACTGCTGTATGCAAATAACTATAACTTTATATGTAAAAATCCACGAGCAGGCTCTGCCTTTGTGGATTACTCATTATTTACAAGTATAGTAAGTAACTCTCATGCAGTTTATGTAAATCTAAATTTTGTAAATAAATTATTATTATTATTATTATTATCAGCCAATCGGCCTAAATGAGTAAGGAAATCACTATTCGTGCCCCAGCATAAATGCCGACTCTACCGAGGCACGTGCCTCGGACGGAATAGTTTTATCAAGGCAAAGAGCCCCAAAGCCCCCAACAAACCAGCTGGTTTGGCAACGCCTTTAGCCTATAATATATACTCATAGGCCTATAAAATTTTTTAAAGTGTGAACTATGTGACCTCCCACCATATATTATAAAATAATTTAAAATTATATTGTCTGATATTATATGTATCATTTAGCGGAGGGATTTAGCATTTCCATGGTTAGAAAGACTAAGTGTATTCTTTTCTACATATACATTTTGTTTATTTCTACCGGATAACACTAATTTTTTATTTTTATATAACTGAGAATTGTGATGTTCATGATGGCTTTCTGTCCACGACGACATACAAAGTCAAGCCTATCCTATGCTACCCAGATCTGGACCTAAAACTCAAACTGTAATTTTCCCTTTCTAGATGACTGAATAGCTATTTCATGTTCCATTGACTAACTTATTAATATGTTACTGTATACAGATAGTATATCGACAGAAGGTAGAGAATCACTAAATTATGTTGATAATAATGATGGTTATGATCTCTTGAGTTATTCCTTGTTTATCTATATATATAAACAAGGCTATATCGTTCGATGATAAACATTAAGGTTGTGTTCATAACTTTTTATATATTATAACGTTCAATCTTTCCTCATTTGGAATACGAAAAAAGCTGACCCAACAACAGAGGATATTTTTTCAATAAAAAAATACTTAAAATGAAGGGAACAGAAACTCGGACTCCTTTTGGAGCACCCTGTACAATTCACCACCAAATTAGTCGATATATATTTACTATACTGAAATCATACTACTTTGTACCATGACTAAATGTTTCTTTTTATCTAAAAACATTCGATTCCCGATAAAACATAACGAACCCCTGCCGGGTTAGTGCACCAAAAGTTTGGTAGTGATACTGATGATAGCTGCCTTCTTTTCAGTTAGTTACAGTTTTGATAATACTTACGTTCATATGGGTGACTACATAGGATGGTAATGGGAAAATTTCTTCAGCCCATTAATTGACTGTTGAACAAAACTGTAAAAACGATTCGAATCATATTCGATCCCCCGCCATTGAGATCTTGGAAACGGTAAGAGATACAGAGTTGGTTAAATTGAATTAAAATGGGCATAGTTGCACAATGAAGTTCAATAATATGCTTCAAATATCGAGAGTAAATTTATTAATTTGAAAAAACTAAAAGTTCCCGGTTTTATTTTAATTTTTTTTATGAAATGGCACATTAAAAATATAAGTATATAGTGTCGTTGGAATATGTATAGAAACTATAAAGAAATAATCTAAGCCGACGAAACCTAATTAAAATATCTTACTGCTGTTCTTATATAGTGTAGAAAGGTAACAGTACAAATTCGATATTTTAATTTATAAATTACTCAAAATAGTATATTATGTTATTAAGGGTAGAAGGTGAACATTAGTTGTTGAGCCCAGAAGCTTACACATCCAAAGCGTTAGCCGAGGCTGTGTAAACTGAGCGAAACACATAAAGAGCTTAATACTCCGAGAGACATATACTATTTTATCCTCAAGCGTCAAAATTAAAACTGTATTTCTTGAGACATTTATGCTTGTATAAAAAGCGATCTGACGCGACGTTTAATTTCAAACTGACAGTTCTGAGAAATCATGGCTACATGATTCATGACTCTCTTTTTTAATCAGTGGGGATGAGAAGCTCTAAATAAATGGGTTCACGAGAAGTTAGGAAAAATTTATAGGAGGAATAGAAGTTACAGACAAGTCTGTGGATTGCTAAAGAAGGTTAATAATATATTGACATTAATTTAATTTAACATTAATTTAGCTAAACGATTTAGCTAAATCGCTATAGAAGACTCAACCAACTTCCGGGAGTCAGAACTGAACATTGCAACCTTTAGAAGACATAGGTTCCTCATACTAGTAGTAGAAGAGCATTCTGTAACTTTGGGGTAATGTAAGGCTCAAGGGCGATTGAGCCTTTAGATGAAGAAAGTGGATTCTTTAACAAGGGTCTTTTAAGGAGAGTCAAGAAACAGTGAATTGTCAAAAAGGACTATTACTATTCCAGTTACGAAGCTTCAACTACACTGAGACGAAGTTTTGTACTTTTGACTATTTGAGTATTTTGCCATATTGAAGAAATAATAAAATGTAAATAATAGTAATAACAATAAGCCTCTAAAAGGTTAATTATTACAAAAAGCGCCACAAACATTAGAAACTTAACCAAATCCAAAACGTAAAAATGTAAGACATAATTATTTATAAACGTCTTGTTCTAAAAATTGTTTATTATTATTACATACAACTGCGTTTTGGCACCGCTTTCGTCGCATGGGGAGAATGTTTCCTCGTTTATTACATAAAGCGGCCGTATACGTTAATTATCGACCGAATAGCAAGCTTTCTGGTAAGCTGTGGAATGCTTGGATACATTTTGCCCCTGACATTTCAAAAGT
This sequence comes from Pogonocherus hispidulus, assembly GCA_963924545.1. Lineage (NCBI taxonomy): Eukaryota > Metazoa > Arthropoda > Insecta > Coleoptera > Cerambycidae > Pogonocherus > Pogonocherus hispidulus. The sequence continues at coordinate 39,031,376 of OZ004698.1, read as the reverse complement.
TAAAATTCCCTTTCATATTTAATTTCGTTGCATTAAATTAAATACTTGAAGACCTGTTAATTTTAATTTAGAAAATACTTTATTTAATATAGCCCAGGTATTTTGAGTTATACGTTATATCACGAATCCCAGCAAGGCTGAGAAGTACTAAGAGATGTATAAAGATACAACTTACAAAAATATTAAATTAGCAGGTGCAGTCAGACTCACTTAGTCAGACTTATCCATTGTTATATGTTTTTATACCTTGATACTAAATTCGAATTGAAACTTTTCAGGGCCCTTTTGTAAAATACGGCGTGGCGTTTCGTATAGAATTTAAAATACAAATCCATTTGCTGGTACCTACAGGATGAATAATGATACAGATGACAGGATATCTCCCACTTATGTGTTTCTTAAACCTTTCATAGTAGAGATACCAGATAGGGAGGCCTGGCTCGAAAATCCTGATGCTCAGGTCTCGAATGGGCTCGTCTGGTTTACGGATGGGTCCAAAACAGACCAGGGCTCAGAGGCGGGAGTGCGAGGCGTGCGTCCAAGGGCGAGACTATCCTTCTCCTTGGGAAAGTACGCCACGGTCTTTCAGGCGGAAGTGTTTGCTATCTCTGCATGTGTTCAGGAAAATCTCAAAAGGAGATATTCTAAACAGCATATCCAGATATGCACCGACAGTCAGACGACTTTGCTTTACGTGCCTTGATCACCTACAGGATCATCTTCAGGGCGGTCCTAGAGTGTATTAATGGTCTGCCCCAATTGGGACAAAACAACCAAGTAAAATTGACCTGTGTAGCGGGTCATCACAACATAACAGGAAATGAGGAGGCCGATGCACTGGCTAAAAGAGGCTCAAGTATACAGTTTACATGGCCCGAACCAGTACTGGGGCTTGCCCCTATTTATGTAACAAGGTCTATTGGAAACTGGATCAAGGAAAGATCAGAGGAAGAATGGTCGAACGGGACTGGACTGCGACAAGCCAGGCTCAGGCAGCAGAAGGTTTTGCGGACACGATGACGAGGACTCCATTCACATCCTCTGTCGCTGTGCCTGCCTCATGGTCAAGAGACACAAACATCTGGGGGCAACATTTCTCCTGCTCCAGGACACTAGCAAGCTTTCCCTAGAACGGGTGTTGGTCTATGCGCATAGCACGGGTCTCTTCCAATAGCTCTCGACTAGCGGCAGGCATAATGGGTCGAAAAACCTGAGTCCTGCAAGTAATCGCGCCGCCTTCCAACAACAACATGATACAACAGTTAAGGACTGTCTTGTCGTGGTCTATGCGACGTTTCGTCATTCCCAGGTCAGTGCGTCCCGTATCGTAATCGGCGACCAGCTAAACATATGCGATTAGCATTGACCACGACAGAAGAGGTCAAAAAATCAACATAATTCTTAATGGTGTTCTTAAGAATAAAAATAATATTTTTTGGGTTCATGGCAAATGAATGAATAGGTTGTTGATAAGATTGTAAGAACCTGTAAATTCGGGGATCATTATGAAATGAAGATGTATCATGAGGATTATGCAATTAAAATGTGGTTTCTCTATAAAATAATAAATATAAATAAAACTATAGTCTATTTATTTCCTGGAAAGAATATTCATAAACAAATTAATGCAGAGTTTACGTGATTTTTTGTAATAAAGGGGGGCTAGGAAGATATACACCTGATGGCCAATAGGAGGTAAAAAGTTAATGATTAGTGGTCGAAAACTGCTGTTTTATCAATTGTATGTATATAGTTCACTTGGATATGCGTTCATTGTTGCCAATTTTTATAATATATTTAGGGAATATAGGGAAATCATAAAGATGAAAGCAGGTAGTAAAATAATAGTTTTGTAAATTATACATATTTGGAATATCTAAAAAAAAAAAAAAAAAGAATTTGAAACCGAGATATATGGAGGGAGGGTTTTCATTTAAAATGTCAAATGTTTTGATACCTTAAATCCGTTTTATTTTGGGGGTTCTGTGGATAAATCATTACCAAAACATATAAATGGAAGTCAATACGGATTTCATCTAATAAAGTCAAATCGTAGCGTGTATGTTCACTTTTAGCTGAAATAACCGTCGCGATAGTCGGATTCAATGTCTTACCTAAGTCCGTCCAAAAATAATGTCCTGTCTCGTTCGTTAAAAAAAATTCCTTTGTATTTGAATTATACATGTGATCCTCGGATGTCCAAGACATGATTATTGGATACACGTTTTTCTCAAGGACGTATTATACAAATTGATGTTAAACCACATGTTCCCATAAAAATATCATTTCAACAAGGTGGGTCATAAATCTGTGATGAATTCTTCAATAGCATAAATAGCACAGTTAATGAAAACTTTTCTACGCAGTGTTGGTAGGTACCTCCCAAAAACTAGCGCGTAATATTTGGGATGGTTCAATAAAGGATTGAAATATAGGAATCTCGAGTTTCATTTAATTTAACTTGAAATTAGTATATTTCAAATATATATAGGTAAATCTTCTCTTAAGAATGTGTCTTTTGGAAAATAATAATAAACTAACAAACTGGAAACATAACTATTTACAATACAAATGGTAATAAGGGTAAGTGTAGTCTCAAGGTACACTTTTAAATTTTACTTCCAAGAATCTACCAAACAAAAACAATATCCAGTGGATATAAAATTCTTGATGTCCACTGGACGTATAATTATGAATACATGTGTTTCAGTAGTATCAGATGTCCGTGGTCATTTGTTATGAGTTATGATTATCAATTTTATAACCAAAATTTGTTATTCAGTCGTTATCCAGTGCAAGACCAAAAATATTTTTACTTGTAATACTACTAGAGGTCAAATTATATCTGCAAATGTTTTAGAGCTCAAGAATATGTTGAAAATTATCCTGAATCGTTAGACGAGGGATAATTTTCTAAAAATATTCGTGAGCCAAAAAAAATTTCGAGGTATAATTTGGTCTCGAGTGGTATTCGGTAAGAAAATTTCACAATACCTAAAATGGGTTTACAATAGAAAAATGTTATTTACAATATTTATTGTGTTTACTTCGACCGCAGTTGTAGTCATACAAATGAAAAATATTTACCTGGTTTTTGGAGTCATTATCATTTCATAAAGTCCCGCTATCACTTTTTATTATGTCAAAAATTTCCACTGTAATACCCTTGTTTAAGGGTAATACCTTCCAGCAAGGGTACCCCCAGCAAGAGTCAAGGAATATATAGGTTGTCATGGTAACGTTAAGCAATGCTCCCATTTTATTTGTTAACACATATGTTGACGTGAAATTTTCATATAAATACAAATTCTCCTGTACAAAATGTAATAATTAATGATTTCTGACAAAATTTCTGTTTTATATTGAATACTTATTGATTTTATGAAATATCAGCTTGTATAAAATAAAAGTCCTCAATGATAAGAATCGATGAGTTGAAACATTTGGTGAAAAAATCGAGTACAGTGTGATTCACTTTCGAGTGTGTAACATGGGTATCTCGCTTATTATAAAAGATAGACTGTAGGTTTAAATTTGGCAAAGTTGCGGAATTTTGTGCTCAATAAGTTGTCGCAAACAAAACCCCCATATCTGCTTTTGTTTTTGAGTAAGAGGCAAAAAAAAATTTTTTCCGGTTTTCGTTTTCTGGCCATAACTTCTATATTTTTGAAAATATTGGCTTATCGTTTTCACATTATTAGGACACTTTCTTGAGACAAATACGATGCCGTTAACCGTTTTTAAAAAAAATGTCACTTTTATTGTAAATCATCGTCAACTTTATTTTTTCTTATGGGCGCCATATTAGTTTTTCTCATATTTGAATAAACCGATTTTTTCTGAATACAACAATATAATATATGTTAATATTGGCCTAAAAAATAAGGACATTATGAAGGAAAATAGGTATTGTTTTGAAAATGTCTAGTTAGCCATGGCCATGACAGTCAATTCTTGAAAAACCACAAATGTCACTTATAATTTTTATAAACTGCATCTGTGGAGTACTTTTTACATTGACTAACGATGTATTCAACCGAAGAGAAACAAGATATTATAGATATTTATTACAGATGTAACAAAACTTTAAACAGAACAATTGAAGAATATTTAAACACATATCCTGAAAGACGACAACCATGCAAGACATATATTACTAAACTGCACTGTAATTTAAGAAATTATGCCAGTCTTTCTAATCCAAGAAATAGGTATGGATCTGCCATAATGTCTTAAATTACACTGCAGTTTAGTAATATATGTCTTGCATGGTTGTCGTCTTTCAGGATATGTGTTTAAATATTCATCAGTTATTCTGTTTAAATTTTTGTTACATCTGTAATAAATATCTATATCTTGTTTCTCTTCGGTTTGTATACATCGTTAGTCAATGTAAAAAGTACTCCACAGATGCAGTTTATAACAATAATTATCAGTGACATTTGTGGTTTGTCAAGAACTGACTGTCATGGCCATGGCTAACTAGACATTTTCAAAAAAATACCTATTTTTCTTCATAATGCCCTTATTTTTTAGGCAAATATTAACATATATTATATCGTTGTATTCAGAAAAAATTGGTTTATTCAAATATGAGAAAAACTAATATGGTGCCCGTAAGAAAAAATAAAGTTGACGATGATTTACAATAGAAGTGACATTTTTTTAAAAAACGATTTACGGCATCGTATTTGTCCTAAGAAAGTGTCCTAATAATGTGAAAACGATAAGCCAATATTTTCAAAAATATAGAAGTTATGGTCAGAAAACGAAAACCGGAAAAAATATTTTTTTGCCTCTTACTCAAAAACAAAGGCAGATATGTGGGTTTTGTTTATGCCAACTTATTGAGCACAAAATTCCGCAACTTTGGCGAATTTAAACCTACAGTCTATCTTTTATAATAAGCGAGATACCCATGTTACACACTCGAAAGTGAATCACCCTGTACTTAGGGTACAAACAGTATGGAGCTGTGATACTAGATGATAGTAGAGATTACAGAGGGGTTTAGACAGCCCTGATAGAAAAATAACGTGCACTTAAATGAACACGTGCATAACAAAACGAAGCTGTGTTATTTTCCTACCAGCGTTGGTAAAGCCAATCTATTATCTCCACTATCCTTGTACTTGTACCCTAGGACGTATTTCTCCATAGATATTTCAAAAAGAGAGTCTTGCTGAGTTATATATGTCTGCCTTAAGCCATCTAGAAAGAATATTATATTATTCATCTCTTTTAAATTTGTATGCAACCGAAATGTGCTAGTATCGGGCAAATTAATGCAAGACCCATCTAGTACCCACAGGGTGCGTCAGCAAGATGTTCGTCTTCGATAACGTTTAAACGTTTCTTTTATGGTTTAAACAAAAAGCGTTTAAATACAAAAGTTATTTGGTTCCATGAAATCTATTGTCTAAAATTATTTAGACATCTATAGGTTGTTTATTTTCTTGGTTACAGAGAAAAATTTATATTTTGCTAAGTAGAACACCCTGTATGTGATAGCACCTTTTCGTTAAGCAAAAAACGTGCTGTACGGTGATATTTGGTTTTTTGAAATAAATGCAGCGTTGTCAAGGTATTCAAATTTTTTCGAAAATTTATAGATTTTCGAGTAACTAATCAAAAAATCAAAGACAGGTACCTATGAAATAACGTTAGCTGCGTGAAAATTTAATGGTGAATACTTCTAGATACCCGCCATGTGTTGTTAATACTATTTTAAATATTCGTTATAAAGGATGTCTGACGGCCAGCCAATTATGACCAAATTCAAATAGGATTATTTCAATATTTTCAAATGGAACACCCTGTATTTTGTATGTTGGTCGAGTTTGCTTTTGAAATATCTTTCTTTATTTTTTGTTAAATATGTCCTATACCTAAATATTATGTTTGCTGAAATATTTAAGATTTTCGCCTCGACATCTCAATTCTGACGAAAATGAACATCGACTAATCAAGGATTTTGTGAAAAAATAATTACTTCGTTGGTATGTAGGTACCTACTCATTTTGAAAGTTCTTGATTTAATAGAATTTAATTTTTGTAATAATTGATTACTAAACTTGTCGTTTGAGTATTTTAATTATTATTTTTGCTAAATATGAATTTTTCATTAGAAGAACTCGTTGACACGACACGACTTAGGTATTCGGAGGAGGTGGCAGGAATTCATTGTTAGCCTGAAGAATGTACGCTCAACAGTATCCGGCAAGAAGACATCCCCACCCTACAGAATTAGAATTAGAGAAAGGTTAAAAGAAAGATTTAAAAGAACATGTAGGATATGAGAAACATGAACGTCAAAACCAGAATGAATTATGAAAACCAACTTCAACTGGTTCTAAGTGTAGTTGATAATCCACATAAAAGTACGTATCAAATTGGTAGAGAACTTGGCGTTAGTTCATCTTCCGTGTCAACAATGCTGAGGGAGAAATGAACGGTTTCATCCGTGTCACATGTAACTACTTCACAAACTGGGGCCAAATGATTTTGAGAGGCGAGTAATTTTTTGTCAATGCGGGCAACTGAAAAAATACAACATACTCAATTTTTTGATTTTGTGTCGAGGCGACATTTCATAAAACTAATTGGCGATTTAAATTACCGATGAGGGCGCTGCAAATTGTAAACAAATATGGAGAAAGACGAGTAAAAGTCTTGCATTACATATCACATCATCTAGCAATTTAGCATTCATCTGCCATAAATATAGTTACTTCATGTGCTAGTTAGGGTGAAATAAAAGGATAAAAAGAGTGGTAAAACCAGTCAAACGTCCCATAAGTGCTTCATTGCTAATTATATGAATTTTTTGGGTTGAAACAGGTACCCTAGTTTTTGTTTACTTACATTTTGGACTAAAATAAGTGTGATAAACTGTATGGTGATACCATATTAGTGCTTGTTTTTTGTTAAATAATGTTTAAATTAAAATATATTCTGCTTTTATAAGACTAATAATAGAAAAGTATAGACAAACTGCAACAAAGTGGTTACGTTGTGTAAATAAACGTATTCTCTGTTATTAAATTGTTACAGGCCTTTTGGAGAAATGAATGAGAAACAGGTTCTTACACTAGGGCAAAACTTCTACCTATCTTTAATCTTAAACAATTCTATTGACACATTTTGTGGAATGACACCTATAAACACTGCAGTTTGTGTTGTCCTGATTTCTTTTGAATGCCATGTTAAAATGTAAAAATAAAGATGTACAAATACTAACCACGTCGTTTTTAACTTTGTACTACCAAAAAATCACAAGCACCACTAAAATATTACGTTAAACAAACCCAAATACATGTTATTTATCATTACATCAGCAATAAGCCTCCAAAAATTACCTTTTACTTAGGTTCAAATATTTTCATGCAGAGGGCGCATTCATTTTTGGAATCACCAATTATGATACAGGGAATCCATTTTTTTTTTGTTAGAACGGTGGATTATCAATATAGATGGTCGTTAAATATATGGGCAGGTAATGTAGGGAATCATATTATTCGACCTCATTTTTTTTAATGGAAATCTGAACGGAGCTATGTATCTTGACTTTTTAGAAAATAACTTAGAAGAACTTTTAAATAGTTTGGCTGAATATATTCGTCAAAGATGCACGCCGCCCCATTGTAGCATTGGTGTAAGAGCTTTTTTAAACCAGAGGTTTAACAATAGGACTGGTTAGGGAGGACCAGTTTTTTGGCCAGCACGGTCAAAGTTGAATTTTTTTTGTGGGGATATGTGAAAACATTAGTTTACCCAATAGCTCGAACCACAAGAGAAAATATGCAGCTGAGAATTCGAGAAGCTTTTCAAGCAATTACTCCTGATGTATTCCAAATGTAAATGATTCATTTCTAAAAAGAATTAGAATTTGTAATTTAAATTTAGGAGGTCACATAGAACATATCTTGTAGAATATTTGTTAATGTTTCTGTTGTGTTTTGATTTAGCGTTTTGTTATAGTTATTTATTTATTTTTGCATTGTTTAACGCTTTAATATTTATAAAAACTATTTTCTATTATTGTCTATATGCTTCCAGTGTTAAAGACATGTTTTATTAAGCTCTAAATAATTTTCCTTAGTATCCCTTGATTAGTCGATGTTAATTTTCGTCAGAATTGAGATGTTGAAATTAAATATTTCAAAAAATACAAGATTTAGGTATAAGACATATTCAACAAAAAAATAAAGATATTTGAAAGACAAACTCACACCCTGTATAACAAAGGTTTAATGCATGGCGGGTATAAAGAAAAGTATTCACAATTAAATTTTTATGCACCCAACACTATTCCATAGATATCTATGATTTTTTGATTAGTTACTCGAAAATCTATAAATTTTCGGAAAAATCAAAATAACTTGGAAACGCTGCATTTAATTTCAAAAAACAAAATATCACAGTACAGCACGTTTTTTGCTTAACGAAAAAGTGCTGTCACATACAGGGTGTTCCATTTAGAAAAATATTTTTTTCTCTATAACCAAGGAAGTAAACAACCTACAGATGTATATTCAATAGATTTTATAGAGCCAAATAACGTTTGTATTTATTTTTTTTTGTATCATCTTAGTTTAAACGTTATTGAAGACGGACACCCTGTATATCTATAAACTACTAAATGTCTAGAGCATATTTGAAGTTTTACAAAATATTATAAACTGACCATGGTAAAAGGAAGGATGTGTACTTAGATGGGAAACACCCTGTACAAGAGGTCGGCATCATTCTCTTTTCACGTTGATTGAAAGCGGAGATCATAGGTAACCTATTTTCATTTATATTTTTATATATTTTTTCCATGTAGGTACAGCTACTTACCATCTGGATAATAAAGAAAAGATCTATTATTATCTATTAGATAAGAATAATAATAATAATAATAATATTAATAATAATAATAATAATAATTATTATTATTATTGTTGTTGTTGTTTATCCATTCAAAATATATGTAACATTTTATGAAAATTAGTAAATTATAAACAAATTTAAATTATTATATTATTTAAATTTTTATATAATAATCTATCTATACTTATATTTTTGTGTATTTGTGTAATATTCTTTCTTTTTTACTATCTATTATAAAAAAAAAGAAAAATAAAAAAATTAACATGCTAGGTTGGTTTTTGAATCTTATCCTTTTGTAAATAGATAACTAAATAGGTAAAAACTAAAATAGTTTTCGAAATAATACGTAAATAAACACCTGTCTAAAAAATTTATATTATGTAAAAAATTAAAACAAAAATATTCGATTTATAAAATAAAATAATAGAAAAGGTTTAAATAAAATTGGACAGCTTCGCTGGCACACCGAAAATACGAAATACGCCGGGGCTACGTACAGACACAGCCAGGCCGGGAGTTATAATTAATTCCAGAGGGTATTTTGTATTTTAGAAAGAGGGGGCAGCACGAAATAAATCAATACCGAGGCCGAGCCCCCCTTGTGTGAAACCTAAAGGGCGCAGTAAGTTGTGAGACGCGTTTAAGGCCGAGCTATATAACGCTGTTCACCCGAATTTCCTACTAAAATTACTATTTAACATATAAATTTGCACAAGGTAAATATAAACAATGTGTTTAAATTTAACTCTATTACATACATCTCTGTGTGATAGTGAACTATGCACGTCTAGACTGCATCGTCGCAAGACCCCTCGAAAAATACAATATTAATTAATGAAATATTAATTTTAGATGAAGTTGAATACCAAGTGTGTCCGCCTTTTCACGGACAAACACCTGGAAAATGTAGGATCGATGTTCAAAACACTGTACAACGACGAGCTGCTTACTGACTGTACTCTCCATTGCAAGGATGGTTCCTTAAGGGCCCACAAGGCGATATTGGCCGCTAGTAGTCCCTATTTCCGCAAAGTGTTTCTTGACCATAAGGATGAGAGTGCTATCATTATTATGCACGGGATTTCGTTTCATCAGCTCAAAGATTTATTGGAATTGATTTACAAAGGCGCTAGCGATGTGTCCAGCGACACCTTGAACACGGTGTACGATTTGGCCGAAGAATTGGAGCTGACAGGTGTTCTACTTGAAGAGGGATCGTCAGAAACTGTGAGTACTCCAGTTCCTACTGCTTTTTATTTCAGTGCACAGGGGCGGCATAAGGCACGTTTTAACAAATCGAAATTAGTAATGAATGATTAATTACCACCAAATAAAAATAATGTACCGGGTGGCCAAATTTGCTTGCTATTATAGGACAACTCGAGAACTAAGAGAGATACAAAAAAATGAACCCCCCTTTCTCGAGCTCTTTTTCTGAGACAAACTTAATTCCGAAATGCAAAATGGCCCATCTTCTTTTGTTTTTGAGATATTAGCGAATATTCGATTTTTCAAATTTTCGATGCCTGCGTATATCTCGGTTATTTTAGATATTAGAAAAAAACAACTTATATGTTCTTTAGACACTTTTTTAAAAGGAATGCAGTGGCGTAGACAATATTTTAATAAGTTGATAAAATTTCGAGTCATGACAAACTTTTTTTTAAATGAAAATCGTAGTCGACTATGATTTAGTTAGAAAGATAAATTTTTTATCTTTTCACCGATATATAATATGTGTGGTTAATTTATTCGACTTAACTATTTTAAAAAAAATAGTTAAGTCGAAATAGGGCGTAAAAAGTTGCTATGAGAAAGTGTCCTTTTTATTTCAATAGTTCTTCAAACAAGCCTGAATTTCCAAAATTTCGATTTTTTTTCCAATATTTCAAAAACTAATCTTGTTAGCTTAAATGTTTTTAAGGAATATTATTATTGGTCACCAAATTGTCCTTTTTATTTCAATAGATCTTCAAACAAGCCTGAATTTCCAAAATTTCGATTTTTTTCAAATATTTCCAAAACTAATCTTGTTGGCCAAAATTTTTTTGAGGAATATTATTGATCACCAAAGTATACAACTTTGCCCCAAGTTAACCAAGTCTCTATCTCTAACGATTTCCAAGATACCAATTTTATTGCATCTAATTTGAAACACACTGTACTTATACTTTAATTTTGGTTGATCGTTGTTCTTTTTTTTATTCTGCAACACTTCTACAAAAAAATAAACTAATGCACCGAAGGGACCAATTGCCTAAAAGAAAACAATTTTTGATTAATCCCTTTGAGGCTTGTTTTTACGGGAGTGTGGTGAAAGGTCTATCCTGAAAAAAGAAGGGTACTACCACAGCTTACCAATTCTTTGGGTAGGCTGTGGTACTACTAGCTCAAACTATGTTTAATTGATGAGTCATAGATATTCAGAGGATTGTTGTAGTGTAGATCCCAAGGAATTTGTAGATCCTCTCAACCGCAAAGATTTTACTCGAATGTTTCACCATCTAACTTAGTGTTAGACTTAGTTTATTAATTATCTGTTCCGACATGTGCAGAAATCAGTACCTACTTACAGTATGATCTCTTTTTAGAGTGAGTATAAGTCATGGGGCTGATGTGTTTTTCAAATACATAGATATTAACATTTAGGTATTGCCTTTGACTCTCAATGGTATAGCTAAATATTCCTAATATTTATTGACATATTTTAAAGCGTATCATATTATACATATTTTCTGGTATTTTCATATTTGAGTTATATAATTTAACGGACTTGATATTAATAAAAATTCGACAAGTTGTTATTCTGAATAATTTTAATAAACTTAAAAATTTACTGACACACGTGTCCTCTTGTTTGGATGGGCATGTTAGTTTTAATTTGCAATTTTGTTGTATTGACTATATATAAATTTTATTTGTATAAACAATTATTGATGTAGTTTGTAAGTGAAGTTTTTAGGGCTGTTTATTACCTTTCACATACAATAAAAACATTGTCTTAGAGGAATAATAAATTTATTGTTACTATTAAAAATATAATTTATAATTTCATATAAGCACGGTTCTTCGTTTCGGGCTTTAGCTACAGGATGAGAAAATTTCAATTTATTTTTTAGTTAAATTTAGACTATAGTTTGATCTTTTCACTTTCATTCACCCCTCATTTGTTCACAGAATAAATAAATGTTGAAATATATACTTTTGGACTTTTAGATTAATTATGAATTGCAAACTACACATGATTTTTTATATAATTGTCGATTCACTATCTCTTTATCTGCTGAAGTGCTATAAACCCATCGTCTAGGGTCTAGGTATTATCAAAGTCTACATAATGTAGACTTTGGTATTATCAACTGGTTGTAGGTACTTACTGATCACAGACCAGGTATACTGAATAAAGGATGAAGGTAACTTCATACAAAAACAAAATTATAGTAGAAGCAAGAACAACCAAAACTAAAAATATTTTTAGTCATCTCACTAACCTCTTGAATTGAATCTCACAGACATAAAACTGACCAGAACAAAAAATGGAACAAAAGTTAGATGTACTGCTTTATTGGTTATTTTACATGCATGGATCAAAAATAAACTTTTATGTTCATGTATATCATAATAAATTATACGATAGGGTACAAGGGACAAATCTACAGGATATTTTTTTGATAAGCAGAGATTCTTTCTAGAAGTAAGGTCTCTCGAAACCGGCATACCCTGTGGGAATACCTGACCAGAGTTTGTACTAATGTTTTCCATGAAATGTACTTATAAAAACAAAATTATATTTACAATTTCTAAATTATTATATCGTGGCGTGAGCAACTTCGTTACTCAACGATTGTAGGTACTTATAAAATAGATGTACTTAATTAAGGAAAATAGCAGACAATTTTTTTAATATTGAATGATTGTGCAACAAATACTGTGGAATCTAGTACATACATATTTGAATGTTTTATTTTTGCAAAATATTTTTGTAGATGATAGAAATAGAAAGCTGATGAGTGTCGTACGCAATAATGCCTATAACAATTAAAAAAAGGTAAAAAGACAAAGATTATAATATATACCTAAGTATTCAAAATTGAGAAAAATTGTAAAATTCATTTTAGTTTCTACTTTACAAAGTTTACTATTAAGTAGTAAATATGTACTTAGTTTAGTTTAGGTTACTAGTATTTAGTCGACTTGGCTACCTATTACTGTAAAAAATGTGAAAAATACTCATAAAATTATATTAAATATATACTTCATAATTATTTTATGATCATATAGGAAGATCACGGAGTTTTTAATAAGCATTTAATATTGACTAAACACTAAACTATTTTGTTTGTAGAATGCACGACAAGAATAAACATACCGACTGATATAAAATGATAATGATAAGAAATATTTACATTTAAAGTCACTTACAGACGCGATTAGCACTAGCATGTAATCTCAATATTTTTGGAAATACGCTACCTGTAAAATAAGAATAAGGATACAAAATATTCACAAACTACAAGCGCAGTATCAAGACAAAAAATTTGCCTTAAAAAACCGTTGAGTGACGATTTTGTCACTCAACGAAAAAACTTATTGAGTAAATATACATTTACTCAATTTTATCCGAGTGGTTGTTTAGTTGAAGCATTATGTTTAAATTACAATGAATGTTTAAATTACAATGAAATATAAATAATTATATCTCTACCCCTCATTCTAATCGAAAAGATTAGCCTGGAAGTCTTAAAACTTTTGTAGGAGAGGGGGCGGTTAATTCAGTAGGCCGCAATGGCGTCTCAGGAACGACTTACGTTGGTAGGCCCCTTAGATTAGGAAAGTTCCTAATCTAAGGTAGGCCCTAACCACCATTCACTACTGGAATGAGGGAAACCTGGAAAACCTCATTAGTTAGGGAAATATCACAGTGAAAATATCAAACTAATATTTCCATATCAAAAAATAATTTACAGATTAGGAATCTATTATTTATTTTAAACTTCCCAAGGAGAAATTATATGAAAAAGTTATTTTCAAATAATTTAAGTTATTTTCTTAATGTATATCAGTTATTTTTTAATTGTAATTTATGCGTTTTACTTATGTAATAGACTCTGTGGTACCTAACACTAAAGAACCACTGATAACATTTAGTAATTGCATTCAGTATACATCTTTTACAGTGGTTTTTTCTTAAGTTTGCCTTGACACTGCGTTTGTGGTATTTTCTGATTGATTTGGATTTTCTATTGACTTTCTGCTTTCTTGTTTTTATTTTGGTTTAGGGGACCCTATACCCAAAATAATTTTTTAAATGTCTTGCCCCAATATTTTTCATTTTTACTATAAAAATTTGGTCCCCATTTGGTCCCATTTTTTTAAATATATATGTAATGTACCCATTACTTATGTTGTTAATTTTTCAAATGTACATTGTATTCATGATTCGTAGCTGATATTAACTGTTATTTTTATTTTAGAGATGTAATGGATATGGGAGAGATACCCGATACAAGGGCCAAAAGAGAGTTGCTGTGGATTTTACAACAGAAGATACTGAACTTATACCTGAAAAAATTGTGAAAACTTCAACTGAAAGAAGGTCTAGCTCTTGTTCAGAAAAGGGGACAACATTAAAAAAACCAGGTAAGTAACGACAACAAATGGAAAAAGTGTCCCATATTATGTAATTTTCTTCTTCAGTTTTAGCCAGAATTTTTTTGTATTTTTAATAGATAGTTGGATAGTCCCTGTGGTTGGAACAAATCTGTATGTTAGATAATATCATATAATATGTTAATAAAATATTTCAGAGAGGGAAATTACTTAGTCTGTGATAGAATTAATATAATTCTTTTCTGTCAATTTGCTGGTTTGGTAAAGCAGCTTTAAGCAATTTTATTATATAACATATTTTAACAGGAGTTATTCTTATCGATTTCTCACTTTTGGTTTTTAAAATAGTGATTTTGTTAAATTTTATTTCAAATATTTTTAGAAAGCAAAGGAGTTACAGACTAATTTATTAATATTAGTCTAGCTGAAGATGATTTTAAATTGTGAAATATTTACCTATGCATAATTTCCATATATTTTTAGAAACTAATTCAACTGACATAGAAAACAAAGATATTACTCCTTCAGAACCAGAAGAGACAAAAAATGTTTCAAGATCTGCGGTATTGAATAAGGATAGATTTATGGGACATCCAGTGGATGAACAGAGCAATTTAAGTGTTTGGGCAAGAAAAGAAAGAAAATTTAAGTGTGATTTGTGTCCGAGCAGGTAATAACATTTTCAAAATACTTATATATTCACTGAAAACTATAATATATGCATATGAATCTAACATTTCATATATATACAATATTTTAATCGCCCTACATAAAAAATTACAGCTGTACCTATGGAGTGTAATCCATAAAATTTGATACAAATGTATAAAATTTTTAAAAGTTTAATCTTAAACTAAAATATATATCTTTGTTATATAATATATATATCTTTGTTACATGTTTTTACCACACAGCCACTGTCGATAAAATTGTGATTGGCTTACTATGTGAAATTTTACACTTTCAAAATTATGTCTCCTCTTTTAGGTTATTATCATTAACTTTATATTTTTAAATATGAATCATCCTAGTTTTTCATTATGATTTTCTTAAATAAATTGGCATTCTAAATACATAGTAAATTATACTTAAATTATTTGACCAAAAAGTATGTATAAGTATACATATTAATTTTGGAACCTTATTTAATCATTATTTTCCAGAAAGAGGAACAAATCACTGAAGATGACATTATCTATAATATAGCACAAAAAATATTATAGATATTATATTCGGATCAACATTATCATTTATTTCCACAAGTATGCATTTTATTAGAGGTTATAAAGGTTGTAAAAAGTAAAGTAGGACCAAAGAATATAGACTAATATAGTTTTTAGTATGACTTACCATTGTATTTAGGATGTATTAAAACACAAGGATACATAAGGGGAAAAATGAGTGAAAAGTGATCTATAGACATTGTTTAGATTAGCATCACCGCATCACCACTTTCTGGCAGTTCAATTAAATCAAATAGTACACAAAAAATGTATGCTTCTCATTTTTAGTTTTAAGAGAGCATCACATCTGACCAGGCATCAATTGGTTCATACTGGAGAAAGACCATTTGCATGCAATCAGTGCGACAAAGCATTTTCAAGACATGACAAATTGAAACATCATATCCAGAAAGCTCACGAGTTGCCAGCATTGAATGAATCACTACCTGCTGATTCTCTGTATGTAAGTATCCAATTCTGTTCCCTCGTGTAAATGATAATTTGGAAATACATGTGGCGGAAATGTTGGTTAAAATACCAACAAATAAACAAACTCTGCCTTTTCTCTATTGTAAATTATTATCTTTATGTTTCTTTGTAGACTATAGGACACGTTCGTATATTAACACCTGAACAAACGATGATTGAATCTTCAGATCCGGTAGTACACAGCCCTCCAAGTTCACCTATTACTACTACGACTACTTCTGAATCTCCTCCACAAAAGAAAGGAAGAGGACGACCAAGGAAATACCCTCCAGGTATGAAATTGTTAGGCTACCTGCCTCATCTACATTAAATCTGTGCCCATAAAAGTGGTAGCGTTCTTAATATGCAACTAGTACTGCAACCACTGCATAAATAGCTAACATGCTACTGTTCATTTTAATTAATAAGGTTTTCCTTATTCTCACACTAAATGGTAATTAAAATCATCATAAGTCGTTTCTGGGTGCAATCAGGGCCTGCCCCAAGCAAAAATAATATAACACTCCCTCGCTCCCATGTCTCTGATTTCTGGGCTCATCATTACAATGAGGATGAGGGATAGAGATATTAATATTATCTGTTGATTATTAACTAAGAAAAATATTTTTTCTTATAGAGGAAACACGATATAGAGGAAAATAGGGGATTTTTTTCTTTGATACAATATCTAACAACACTTCATTTCTAAAAAGAGTCAAATGTGGCATCAGTTTCCACTGCCCAATTTGTAAATTCAAATAAAAAAATTCCTTTGAAGCTTGCAAATAAAACTTCATATTATATTTATTCATTTAGTCTTTGATCTTAAAACTGCACAACATACATTTGCAGTACTGAACTGCAAAAACAAATACCTATATACCGGGATATCAAAAATTATCTTGGTCAAGGGTGGTTGTGGAATGTAAAACGTGTGTCTTACTTTAAATTTGAAATAATTATGTCACTGTCACACTGACATCATCAATAACCTACAAATTTCATACCTATTTATTTCAGTTGTAAAACAATAATGCACTACAAATTATGAAATAACGGTTTTAGTAACAAGAAAAACTAAATTACAGTAATCTTTGGAAATGTCCCCCGTTTTGTTCGATGCACAAGTTGACGCGCCTCCTCATGCTGTGAAAAGCGTTTTGCAGTATTTCTGGAGTTATGGTTGCACATTGCTGAACAATTCTTTGTTGCAGTTCTTGCAAATTATTACCGGAGTTGCGAAAATCTTGTTTTTTAAGTAAGGAAATAGAAAATAGTCCATAATTGTCAAACAAGGTGATCTCGGAGGAAACTCAACTTCTGTATGCAAACTTATCAGCCGGTCACCAAAAAACTCGCGGAGGAAAGCAATATTTTCTCGTGTAGTATGTGCTGTTGTACCGTCATGCTGGAAATAACCGTACCGAAGTTCATCATCGTTTAACTGTTGCACAAATTCAGCCAAAAAGTTGTGTCTGTACCTTTCTGCGTTGACGGTGAAATCGAAAAAAATTGGCCCAATTATTCTTCTGCGAGAATCTGCCATTCAAACACCAATTTTTTGAGCATGTAGTGGCGATTCAGTAAAAACATGAGGGTTATCATTGCTCCACATTCGCATATTTTGAGAATTGATGTATCCCGAAAGGTGGAACCACGCTTCGTCAGAAAAAAAAGTTAAGTCCAGAAGATCGTCATTCATTAAATTATTGACAAACCAATGGCAGTAAGCAAGGCGTCTGGGGTGGTCTGCGGGCAGAAGAGCTTGATGTGCTTGCATCTTATATGGATGCATGTTCAAGTCTTTCTTTAAAATCTTATGACATGTTCCATAAGAAAGTCCAATTTCCTGAGAAAGACGTTTCAAAGGTTTTGCAGGCTCCTCTTCCATACGTTGACGAACGTCATTGACAACTTCCTCTGTACGAACTCTTGGTCTACCAGCACCTTTTTTATGACACAGTTTCACACAACCAGTTTCGCGAAACACTTCAACACAATTTGTAAGGCACGCATAAAAATTGTTCGGTAATATTGCCACGTTTGGGAAGTGCTCTCGAAAATTGTCCAAACACAAACGTTGATTGTATTGCCAATTTCCATTAACTAGCGTACCCGTTCGAAAATAGGCTTCAATCATGAAAATTTTGTGCTGTGTGGTAAGAGGCATGATTCAAAAACTTGATTAGAAAATTTCAGCACAATGACTTGACAAATTCTGACAAAACATATTAAAAAATTTAAAGGAAGACATACGTTTTACATTCCACAACTACCCTTGACCAAGATAATTTTTGATATCCCAGTATAAATAGTTGGAATATTATTCATAAGTATGATATTGGTGACATTTAATTTCACATATCTTTCATCGGAACCAAAAAGTCTAGCACCACTCTTAATGCTCAACGTTACACTAAAAAATGACTGCCTTAGTGTCGTCTTTCCCTTAGCGGAATTTTTTCTAGGTTTATAAGAAATATTTTAAACATACCTTTTTTAAAAAAACTTAATTTGATAAATGATCACTAGCTTCATGGATTGTTTCAGTACCACCACCGACCGTAAAACGACCAAGAGGGAGACCAAGGTTGAACCCCATTGGTGAGTTTGAAAATGCTTAGCAATAAAACTAAATTTAATTTGGTTTCTATTTCTATTAGTTCCCCAAGAAGTAAAGCAAGAAAACTACGACATATCAAACATGCCTTACGGAGACATAGAATACTTAACAAAACCTCTCGATGAAGCAAATGATGACTTGCCGATACATGACCATGATTTAATGGAACCTTTAGTCGAGATTAAAACTGAACCAAGTGACAAAACTCAGATAGGAAAAGTTGAAAAGGCGGGGCAGACATTTTTAGAAAATATCGGATTATTTGAAAACACCGCAGTAGCTAAGATAGGAGAGTGTACCATTTCTGTAGCAAGTAACAGCAGTGCTACGTAAAATATATTTAATTATATTGTATTATATAAGTTGCAAATGATAAATAAAATATATATAGTTTAAAATAATAAAATAATAAGTTTGTTATAATCTAAAGTTTTCATGAACATGAACTTACTTCAATACTAAAACAAAAAGTTGTACATTTAGTCATTCATAACAGATTCATAAATATTGTTCTGCATACATTACACATTTAAATAATTAATATAAAGAACACGTCCAATAAAGAAAATGTGGTAGGGATAAAATCATAAATAAAAAAGTATATCTGTCGAACACAAAGCAATGAAATGGTATTACAAAGACAGATTGCCTTCAGAAACTGGCTCATACCATTTAGTTTTGAAACATTTTAAATGATTAATTGAAGATTATTTGAAATCTGTTTTATTTGATTTGGTTTTTACAAACCAAATACATGCGAGTAATCATCAGAGCTGTGTGAAGTAAAGTAAAAAGCAAACCCATGGGATAGAGCTTTTAATTATCGCTTTATTGCCCCATAAACTAAAATTAAGAACATTTTTAAATATAAACTTTAATTAAAGAATTTTGATAACTAAGCAGATAAATAAGTTAAGATCTGGATATCACTTACATTTTTTATCATACCTAATTTATCCTATTTACGAATTTGTCATAAGCAATTAGTAACTTACGGATTCCTGTTCAATTCACTAATAGTTCTTAAAATATGTATAAATTTGTATTTCAGTAATGAAAATATAAATTTATATAAATATACGCTGTGCTGTCACACATATATAATTAATTTTTAATGTGAATCAGTATATGTTGCACTGTTCTTCGAGTCTTATATAAGTATAGAAAAGAATAGGGCCCCTTATAAAAAAATGACATTAGTTATTCCATCTATACTTAGAGGGTTAACTCTTACAGTCCTGTATACATTTTTTTATATTCTAACATTCTATATCTTGAACCATATGTAATATGTATTTTAAGTTTGGAGATATTCTTAGGTTTGAGGTTCTTTGATAAAAACGTCTTTTTAACCCGTTAAAACGTAAAACCTCTTATATGAAAAACTCCCACATAATACACTCTATCCCGTGCAACGTTTGCAATGGTGAACATATAGATATGACGTAACAATATATAGAAAATAGTCATAAATACACAAAAAATTGCACAACTGCCTGCTGCCCTTAATAAACGTGTTAGGGGAAAAACATGGTTTTAATTTCTCCCAGACAAGAATTCTAACAAAAGAAGTAAATTACAACAATTCATGAAATGACGATTCATATATATATAACTAATAATAAAAACAGTATTGATAATAAAACGGATATTAAAAACTTAAGTCAAATTTACTATAATTTAATAAATAACACATTACCTATTATAAACCATGTCATCTTATACAAAAAGTAATAAATAAAAAGATAGCCTCTTTATGAAACATCTATCTTTCCAACTCAAAATACCGCATTGACATACGATAATGGTTCTAATCCGTTGGAAACATTTTTAATTTTGACATAAAATAGAGTAATCCTAAAATCACCATTTAAGTAATCCGAAACAATTCAGTATAAATGATTTTACTGACAAATGGCACCTGTTAAGGTATGTATTATTTTTTAAAATTATATTGTCTTGATTATATTATAAAACATAAAATTTATGTCTTTCTTTTTAAGTGTTGAGAAAGCCCTCTATGTAGGGCGAAAAGTCCATTTTTTTTTAACAAAATAAATAAACAATGTACTATACAATAACAAATAGTTATTGTTAAAAACATTTTTTTTCAAAGAACCTCAAACCTAAAAATCCCTACAAACAATTTTTTTTAATGGATATTATTATAGTATTAAGAAAAGGGATGCACCAATGCTTCGATTTTGCTTCGGTATTCGGCTATTCGGTATTGGGACTTGTTATTTACTCGTTTCACAATTTCACGTTAAGTATTTTCGTCGTTTGCTTTAACAGTTAAAATTAGTGAGCAGCAAAAATGAGTAGTAAAACAATTGCCTTTTGGAAGCATTACAGCGTTTACTCAGATATACTATTTTCCAAAATAGGAAATATTTACGAAGAAACTAGAAACAAATTACTGCTAGAAATGCTGAGAGATTACTATTTCTACATCACAATCTAAATAAACTTAATTTTGAGTATTAACTTGTTAATTTTGTTACGGGTAAATAATAAATATAAATAGGTTTTTTTCTTTAACTTTGTTATATTTTACACCTCAACCTAGTGGCTTTCCACTTCCACTAATGACAATTAGCATGGGCTATCACATTTCATTGAATTTTATATTCCCAAGGCACACTATAAGAAACATTGCAAACGGAATCGATAGTATTGATTGCCAAACACTTCTGATTACTAAAATACTAAAATAAAATGCTTTTTTAATTAAAATATCAGTAAAAATTAATTTCAGGTTAATAGGTACTATTTACATAGTTGTCTTAGTGTGTGCGTTAGAAATGTAATAGCCCATGCTAATTTTTATTAGTCAAATGATATGGGGAATCCGGTATACAAAAAAAACTTAAAATAAATAATTAAGTATGAGTTTTTCCTATGCTATATACTTTGGCCGAAGCACCGAAGTTTCGGTCCAACCGATAACTGAATATTTGGTAGTCTGTTATTCGCCCAAAATACCGCTTTGGTGCATTCTTAATTAATAACATACTACCTTTCAGACACTACACTTAATTTTATTTAGACATTATTCAGATAACATCATCATTATCTATTGGGTGTTTTGAAGCAACATAGTCCAATCTATTATATTAACATTAATAACAGGATGTTATCATTAGACACCAGCTAATAAGAATCTGTATACCTTAGCAACAACAGAAACATATTATATAACAGTTTCATTATTTGCTCTATAAAATATCTATATATTTTGATACCCTAATATTTACCTACATATTGTATATTAATAATGTTATATATTATTATTAATACTGTCTGAATACCTGAAGCTGAAAGTGTTTGACCTTGTCTCTGGAAATATAGTATTGTTTGGATTTTATTATATAAGAAATATGTAATATAAAAAATGTGTTTTGAACAGTTTCATAATTACTTATTTACTTAAAAGTGCTCTTCTATTCTTTCGGCTGTATACTGTAAATAATAGGTACTTATCAATGTAACGTTTGCCCGTTAATATTGGTAAGACAGTATTTTAAAAAGTTACCAAATAAATTAGATAGTGTTATCACTACTTTCAAATACCTCCCGAATGTAATATCACCTGCTAGTTTATACATGCCATTAATGCGAAGTTATTGATACATGATCATTTATGTACTAGTTTATCTACAATAGAGAACAGATTGTAAATTCTTCTCATACCATTATTAAGCCCACTTAATATCAAATAATTCTTAAATTATTTTTATTTAATGTAAAACACTAATTTTATCAGCAAGTGTTTACGGTTTCATTTATCATTTATGGTCAATTTTATTTTGTACACATTGGCTGTAAATAAAATATATGCACATATTTTTAGAGAACTTTGCACTACAACTAAAATAAATAATTATATGTAATTTACACCACTTTTTTAAGTATTAAGGTTTTAAGCTACACCATTAAGAAAACTCTAGTTAATTACATTGTCTGCTGTCTGAGCAGTTTCAAACTAATCCAAAGTTGTTTGCACATTTGTGGAGCTAATGCAGTAGCCTCGCTCATGTTGATAATTTAGCTGGTGAATTATGACTATCTGGATTAGTTGGTGATTGACTGCTGCTTAAATAAACCTGATAGTTTCTTTATTAGAATATAATTTATCAAAAACTTGTTAATTTTAAGAAACAATTCTTTTGATACAAATATATTTAATCACCCATCAGATAGTTGTTTATTTTTATAAAATAGTTTCACAGAAGAAGTACCTGTCACAGGTTTGTCTTTGAAATACTGAGATTCTGTTTTGTCAATTTGAAGTGGTGGATTCGAAATAACATATTTTCACCCAGAACTGGTTTTATTAAAGAGATTTTCTAGACCATATACATATATTTTTAATTCAAATTAAAACTTTATAATTTTATTAGGTTTCTTACTAGGCAGTGTTCCTCCTTTATCATCACCCTTTTCTTCCAGAATATCGGGGTTACTGTTTCCAAAGATTTCTATCCTCATATTCTCCTCTTCTCTCTGTTGTTGAGCTTGATATTTGGGACAATCCTTTTTGAGATGTGTCACATCTCCGCAAACTTTGCATGCACCACCTATGAGAAATAAAAAATAACATCATAAATTGCACCCGTATCATGCACCCACCACAGCATGTATATTAGATGATAATAAGGTACACAACTGAGTTGAACCGATATTTTTTCATGTAAATTTCTACTGATAATATTCAAGAATGTCAAACAAAACTTGGTATTATGTGACCACTTGATAACTACTTCCACATGGTAGAAAACAAGGTACATTTTTTTTTTTTTTAATTTTTTAGATATATCCTATCTGTAACAATTTTTGGCAGATCGTTGGAATGGCTAATTTAGTTTAGGCACTTTCTAAGCACCTACATAAAAATTCAAGGAATTAAATTAATTAACGACTAGTCCCTAAAGTTCTAACTAAAGTTCATACACTATGTATCAAAAAATGTACTCTTAATGAATGTAGTCTTATGAAATTCTTCAGTCCAGTCATCAATGATATGAAAATTTTTATAAATAACAATTTATGAAAAATGTTCAACTTAAAAGGTGACTTTGACACATGCGATGATTTCAGAGAATAACTTAAAGACTTGCATAAGTGATTTTTTTATGATTATCACTTCTCTAATTTTCACTCGAATCTCAAAAATAATCATTAACAGAAACAAAATAAAATTTTTCTTATTCTGTACTGTAGACATGTTGCTGTTTGCAGATATCAAATATAATTTAATCCCTGTTATGCAACTAATACATCTTTCGGCTCACTTGCACTTTTACACTCGTTACATACTGAAGATGATAGCTCACGCTTTTATTGGGAGTTTTAGCTCGCACTCTCACGGGTCGATGTGACATTGGTACGGTAACGGCGCGGCAATTGTCAAAATGATATTGTGCCGCAATTTATTCTCACACGGGACTGTAAATTTATATCATAGATACCCAACGGCTCCAAAAAGATGTCTAGTAACGAAGAATATATTGTTTTATACACATATTTAAAAATTATGAGACGAAGAAAGAAAAAACATTGGATTCATCCTTATCTAGAAAGAAACATAAACTGCAGACTACATTAACTGCAGTAATTATAAAGGAACTTGTGCTTTTCGATGTCCAGTACAAAATTTTGTTCACTCGACATGATTATTTTGGACACTTTTTACAATCACACCGTGCGGTACTGGACGTTTGCCGACAGAAAATATGCAGATAAGCAGTATCTCGCAACCATACAGAGTCAAGACCGCGCCGTGTCTACCCGTGTGCGGTCGGCAATTTGAATACATGGAAGCGACATTGGCTCTGCATACCGAAAACATACCGAACCGATGTCGAGCTGACCCGTGAGAGAGGGGCCTTATTGTGAGAATTGAAAATACTTGACAAATATATATCCA
Organism: Pogonocherus hispidulus; assembly: GCA_963924545.1. Classification (NCBI taxonomy): domain Eukaryota; kingdom Metazoa; phylum Arthropoda; class Insecta; order Coleoptera; family Cerambycidae; genus Pogonocherus; species Pogonocherus hispidulus. The sequence goes on along the minus strand of OZ004698.1, from coordinate 39,006,649 downwards.
GTGTAGAAATGCAAGCAAGTTGCAAGTGGTATTATAGGTATATGAATGAATTACTGATGATTTAAGTCATAAAAACAACATTATTTTACCTTTTGGATAAAGTCCTCTGGCATTATCAGGACACTGCCTCGCAATGTGCCCCTGTTCATTACAAACAAAACAGGTAGCATACTTAAATTCCTGTCCTCGGACTACTTTGCATTCAAAATGTGTGTGCTCTGTGGATCCACATTTAAAGCATATTCCAGTTGCAGCAGTTTGTGCTACTTCATTTTTATCAAAATTAGGACATTCTGACAGGTTATGACCAGACTTTCGACAATGGAAGCACACCTAAAACACATATAAGTGTTATAATTTTTTAAAACCCAAAAAAATAACATTTCACTATATTTTCACATAATCACTAGATTTTGATAAAAAATCTACAAAACAACTGCTAACATTGTTTTGTACTAAGCGTGCTTTCAGACGAGGTACCCATTCAGTTACACATTGCAGAATAAAATTTTTTTGCAATAGTAAAAGATAGCCTCCGTGGGTCAATCAGAGTATATATGTTTTTGTGGTTTTTATTAAGAGTACGTGATATTCAGAAATATTGATCAGAATGAATTTTATGGTGAATTTTCATTTGCCATAAAAAAATAAGAATTTAAGAAAATATGCAGCTGAAATTTTACAATCCCTAATATATTTGAGGTATATGCAATAAATTACAGGTTATGTATTTTTAAGATTTGGATATATAGTGTAGCAAAGTAGTTGCTTCCCAGTGGTGTGATTCAGTGACCACTAGAAAGCTAATTGTATCATATCTAAGTAATAATTTCATTTTACTATTTTCAGGTTCTTTCAATTTAACCTACCTTTTTCTTCTCCCTTGTAAAAGCTTTCTCAGCTTTTCTTCTTTCAAGTTTTAAAGCAATATTAATTTCACTTCTCGGCAATCCCTTACTTATCATTTCCCTTCTTAATTTCTTTAATCTTAAAGCATCTTCCTTTTTGACAGGGAAGCCATCGACATAATCAATTTCTAATTCTTTACCATTTATAAACATTTTATGTGGCAGTAAAGGCTTTTTTCTTGGATGCTCCTTATTGTCCCTTAGTTTCTTTTTTGGCATGTCAGTAAATGCATTCGAATTATTAATAGGCTTTTTTTGATAGTTATTACTGTTTAAGACTTTGTCAAATGACTGCACTGAATTTTGATTATTAACTTCTTCAATTTTAACATCACTGTTCCCCAGAGCCTTCATTTCTTCCTCTTTCTGCATCTTTATTTTTAAATCTGCTTTAAGTTTTTTCTTTTTTTCTAACTGTCTGATGCGTCTCTGTTTCTTCTTTTCAATTTTTTTTAAATCCATATCCGTAAGATTTTCCTTCACAATTTTCTTAATGTCCTTGTTACTCTTAGAATTTTGTTTACTTGTTACTGAATCTTCATTATAATTAACATCTTTCTTTAATTTTTTTTTGATACATTCCTGATTTTCAGTGACTTTCCTTTTCTTCTCTGGCTTACTATTTTCTTCAAGGATGCTGGTATTATCTTTAGAACGCTTGCTTTGTACCGATGCTATTTTTAATAATTTCTTAGGTTGTACCTTTTTCTTCTTAGCTATAGATGGTTCAGAAATTTGTTTCTTTGAACTTTGTTCATCTGGCAGTTCTTCGCTATCACTTTCCTTTACATTAACAAATGTGTCATGCATATTGCCATTATTTTTTTCTAGTTCAGCTGCTGTGTTGTTTCTTTCTTTGCTGATATTATTTGTAAAAGACAACCGACAGACCTTCTTTTCTTTCTGTGTGGAATTCGAATCGCCTGGAAATTTGGACCAACTTGTGTTTTTACTGTTGTCCTTTTCTTTTTCTTCCAAAAAGGCCTTGTAATTTGCAGTCCTTTTTTCAAGCGCCTCTTTTTGCTTTTCGATATTTTCTCTTTCATTATTCTTTTCTAATAATTGTTGTTTCATTTCGCTCCATGACGTTGCTTCTTCTGGTACACGCTCATTTGAAGCTTTGGATCCTTTAGCTCTTGCAAACCTTGTCATCTTTAAAGCTCTATCCAAATAATTGAGTACATAGAAACTGTCCAATTTAACTTTTCACTCTTATAAGTCTGCAGTTCTGAAGTCGTATACGTAATCTATATTCTGAAGTTACTGAAGTAGGTTCGTAGGTTCTTCAAATAAAAATAAAAACCTTTGACACTTTATTCATCCACGTTGTGTTGTTAATGACATAACCTCACAATCTGCCTCAGTGCTGTCACCTGTCGCTGTCAGTGTCAATCAGTGTTGCCAATCAAGTATCACGAATCATGCCTCAAGAAACAAAAAAACCTGCTACAGGTACAGGTCACAGTGAGTTCTTATAGCATTTTTAGTGGCTGCATGAGTGTATTTCCGTCTTTTATTAACATCATTGACTTCATATACATAGTACTATAGACCGAAATAACCATTATTATGAGAAAAAGTAACGAATAGTTACAGGTTCCGAAAAGTATCTGAATTTTGCACTGAATTACATACAACATCAGAGTATTTACAACGTGTGATATATGTACGTTGGTATTTATATACCTGATCATAGAACTAATATAAAATGTGTGGTGGTGGTGGTCATAGATTGGTGGTGTCATCTATCTTGTCCTATTACAAAGCTTTGAACACATATTATAGATAGGCAACTCCACTGCTCGGTAGGTATGCTGCATTTCAGAATTACCGCCGTTGCTAATTACCTATTTGAAGTACTTTTCAATTAATAATACCATTTTTTTTAAACAATTTAATAAAATGTAGGTTCATATAACTATACCTATTATAATTATTTCGTATCAGTAATTTTAGTCGGAATTTTTTTAAAAATAATCTGATTATGATTGTGAAAAGGTGTTCTAAGGCGAGCTAAATTTAATAAAAGTGGTAAATCAAAAGTAAAATAAAATTCATTAATAAAGATGATATTATTGTCATAAAACACAGCAGGTTTTAACTATAGCCGGTGCAAGGATTGTTAACTGTTTACAGTTAACAATCCTTGTAGCCGGTGGACTTTTATTTATGTACCTAGGTACCATTAATAATAATTCAAATTGTGAACCTAATTAGCTACGCTTTTATTTAATTTTTTTGGCTCATTCCATGTTGAAAGTCCCTTTAGGAGGTAACAATTTGTTTTACTTTTATTGACCTCAAGTCTGTTTATATTGGAAATACATTCTGACCCACACTATTTCTACTGTCTCTTTCTTTCTTCAATATTTTTCAAATCTATAATCGCACGTTGACACTATTTTCTAAGCATCTGGAAATTAAAATATTATTTAATTAAATTTAATTAAACTTTTATTTTTATCGAATTTTTGCCGAATGTCACAAACACATTTTCAGACCCTATTAGGTTTAATTGATTTGAAAATAATAAAGAATGAAACCAATTACCAAAAAAATACAGTGCCACTTCATTTTGTTAACGCAAAAATCAATACACATCCAAAAAATATCAACAGCGAATTTATAATCTAGTTCCGACTGAACGCGCAAAAACGCAAACTTTCTTTGAAGTACCTACCGACAGACTCGTGGATTACCGAGCGGGCAAGCATTATTGGGACCTCTGGAATGTTCAAAGATCGTTCCACACCACGTGAGCATTTTATTAGAACATAATCATGCTTTCGTTCGCTGTTGCTCGCCCATTTACTCTGGACCCGGCTTTAGGCCTACTTATATATTTTATGGCTTTAGGTATGCTATGCACCACTGTAACAACAACTGTGGTAACAAAGTTATTAGAGAGAGAACGTAACATCCAAATATGTAAAAATATACGGGGTGTTTCATTTAAAAATATATTCGCGTTTTATCTATTATGTTTTCTGAATCAATCTTTTAGTGTCGTACCTATCTCAAAACTTTCATAAACAAATAATAAAAATTATTTTTCGAGTTTATTGCTTATTTGCAGTTTAATAGTTTTTACGTTAGTTTTGGACACCTACGTCATTTATCCTATCTAATGCCAGCATCTACATAAGACGCTTTTAGCATTGAGATAAAGTTAACCAAATCTAATTTTAGCAGAACTATGCAGAAGTTTCCTATAATTATTTAGTGCACTAGTAAGCCAGGGTATAACATTGAAGCAGGGTTATTTTTACACGTAGGTATATTATAGGAAATATAAAAACTAGTGCATATAAATCATTATGGCTAAGAAGAATTATAAAATTTTGAAAAATGATATTTTTGGTCGGTAAGTTGTAACAGTTTTAAGGGAAGAATGACTAGAAAGAATCTTTTTGATATATTAGGTACCTACATGATTGTTCTCGAATACCGTTCGAAAATACCTGTTTGATTTCATTTAAAACAAAATATTTATTAACGCATATACAGGTACCATAAATTTAACACTAAGTTTATAACTTTAATTAATATATTTATTTAATGTAAAATATTATAAAACTATTTGTTTACCGAAATGTAGGTGAAAATCTTTTCAATTTTTCATGCCGAAAGAAGGAACAGTTATACTTTGGCATTATTAAAAATAAAACCTCCTTAAAATCATATCAAAACAATGGTGTGGAACAATATAATTTATTTTACGGCGGTACCTACTACTTTTATAATTTTATATTTTTTAGATATTTAGTGGCTAGTAAAAACATTAAAGCTGGGGAGATTATTTTGATTGAAAAACCCACATTGGTGGGCCCTCAACTAGATGGGCCTCTCATTTGTTTTGGCTGCTGCAAAAATGTTAGAAGTACGGGTTATATTTTTTGTAGGAGTTGTAATAAAGCTGTGATTTGTAACCCAAAATGTACAGGTAAGTTACCACTTTTGACAAATTTGTTAATAAAAAGAAAATGTTTGAACATTAAAAGTAGGTAAGGGGTAAAGTTTATAGTGTCAGTGACTCACAGTTTAGTGGGTCAATTGGTTATCCCAGAGGTTGTAGTTTGAATCCCCATTCCGCTGGACAATTTTTAGTTAATTAATTAATTTATTTAATATTACTAATACGAAAAGTTAAGTAGTGTTGATTGCGATTAAGACTTCGATGGGTGATAGCGTGTAGGAAAAACTTGCGACTCTTGTTCACCTTCTAAAGATATTACGTCAATCATTTCATAATATTGACGTAGTTTTCCAGACCATGTAGTACCTACGTACGTAGAAACCAACGTAATTTCTGACCAAAACACTCGACGCGCGTTTCCTCAACCAAGTTGACATCATCTGGAGATGACTAAAAACTGAGTCTCAGTCTTCGTATAGAAGCTATACAAATTATTTAGGTAAGATTTGTGTAGAAAAGCAGATACCATTCCCTTTATTTGATACCTTGGAGTTCCTTATCTATACGATGATTTTCAGGTTGGGGTTGGGGGTTACTCATATCCTGAAATGTGCGATTGGCTTTAGTCGCGGAAATAGGCCGAGTATGTAAACCTTTCCGCATTTCCGGATTAGCTGAAGATCTATAACGTTTTAATCAATATAATATCGGAGGCAACAAGAAAGCTCGACAATTTTCTCAGATGTGTCACACAGCTGAACATGCCCTGTATATACAGGGTGCTTCAAATTCGATGTAATACATGGGGATCTCAGAAACGGTAAGAGATACGAAGTCGGTTAAATGGAGGCAAAGTTGCGTATTCAGAGGGGCAACATAATGGTGAAAAGAGATCAAGGCTAACTTGATTAGTTTTCGAAATATTTTGAAAAAACCGAAAATTTCGATTTTCGTTTTTGTTTTTTTGCGGGCCTATTTGATGAGGTATTCAAAAATAAAGAGCACTTTTCTATAGCAACTTTTTGCCCTTTATCGAATGGTGTTAGCGAATTTTCCGCAAAACGTTTCGTTTCCCGGAAACCAACATCAACTTAATTTTTTTAAATACGGACCTGGAATTTTTTTTCAATTCTTTGGAATTATTTTTGTAACTTGATAGAATGCCACCATAAAGGGAACCAGATTTAAACGTTTTGTCTAAGAAAAATCCATCATTGGTATTTTTGTTTCGACTTTTGTTAATTCTAGATATTGAATAATATTTTTGAGGTTTCACTTTTATTTACGATAAATAAACAAAAGCTAATAATAAAACAACGAATTAATAACTATAAACGTTGATGTAATTGAATAAACAATGAATAAAACAACAAAATATGTTAAAACTATAAAAACCCCAAAGCAGATGTTGAAATAATCCTCCATCATTATTCATGCAGAGGCGTATTCGTCTTTTTAAGTTTTGAATAGATCTTTCGATTTCCCTTGAAGGTATTGCATTCAGAACAATAGTGGCATTTCTTAAATCCTCAATGTTATTATATCGATTCTTATATAAAACATTTTTAGTTCGTCCCCATAAGAAATAATCTAATGGGGATAACTCAGGAGCTCTTGCTGGCCATTCTATAGCACCATGATTTCCAATTGATCTGTTTGGAAATGTTTCATTTAAGTAGTTGCGCACAATTTCTGAATTATGAGGAAATTTAAATAAAATTAAAAAATTCTAGATTGCTGAAAGCCATTTTTAAGTACCGATAGTGCTTGACACAACATTGAAATGTGTTTATCATAGAAACGTTTGCCTAGATAAAACTAAATCTAAGAGTACCACGGGAAATTATTAATGATGGATTTTTTTTAGACAAAACGTTTAAATCTGGTTCGTTTTATGGTGGCATTCTATCAAGTTTCAAAAATGCTTCAAAAAAAAAAAAAATTCCAGGTCCGTATTTAAAAAAATTAAGTTGATGTTGGTTTCCGGGAAACGAAACGTTTTTCGGAAAATTCACTAATACCATTCGAAAAAAGGCAAAAAGTTGCTATAGATAAGTGCGCTTTATTTTTGAATACCTCATCAAATAGGCCCGCGAAAAAACAAAAACGAAAATCGAAATTTTCGGTTTTTTCAAAATATTTCGAAAACTAATCAAGTTAGCCTTGATCTCTTTTCATCATTATGTTGCCCCCCTGAATACGCAACTTTGCCTCTATTTAACCGACTTCGTATCTCTTACCGTTTCTGAGATCCCCTTGTATTGCATCGAATTTGAAGCACCCTGTATACTATTAATCTGTAATAAACGGAAATAAAATTTATTAGAATTTTAATATTAATCTTTAGAATTAAAGTGTAATTTATAATATTCTTTATGTTATTTTAGGTAGTCTGCATACAGCAGACGAATGTTCCTCTCTAAAAGAGGCAAATATAAATGCAGATATCTTGGCACAATATGATCAAATTGTCTTTCCTTTGCGATGCATTCTTTGGAAAAAATATAACGCCAAAATATTTGAGACATTTATGGAGTTGGAACCTCATCTGGAAAGGAGGAGAGGTACTCATATTTGGAGAAGGCACAAAGTGACTGTTGAGCAAATACTTAGGTAAACTTTTTCAGTGTGTTTTTCAAAATATATATTTTTTATGCATATACGTATTTCTAGAGCAATTGATATTATATCTGAAGAAGATCTGAAAGAAGAATTGGTACAGAAAATTTGTGGTATTTTGGATGTAAATACTTTTGAGGTACGCCCACCGAAAAGTTCTACTGAAGTTATTTTAAATCCAGCAGTACAATGTTTACGAGGTAAATATAAAAAACTGAGATATATTTTCCCAACGTTTAATTAATGTTTAAGGGTCCATTCTCTGTAGATTTGACAGGCATGAATGTTGGGTCGGATTGAGAGGATGGGTGGCCGATGGGTGGAGACTTATATATTCCAACTATCGAATTATTAAGATTTCGGAGGTGCACGTAAAGCCGAAGTAAAAAGCCACATGGAAATAAAGTTAGCCCTCATTGCAAGGGTACCGGATTTGTCTTATAATTGCAACAAAATTTCTTTTTAATGTTATAAATTATATATCACCGGAAAGATCAAAAGATAAACTAGATCCCTATAGTAGCTTGTTTAATACATGTATTTTAGAGAAAATAATTTTTGAAAATACGTTATTTTAGTACAAGATTGTTTGTCTGGAATTTTAAAAATAAAAAGAAATACCTAAAATTACTGCTATAGGCACTTAGATTAAAGTCTTATCTTTCAATACTTTTTTACTAAAAGTCGCTATCATTTATAGTTTTTTTTATAATTAGACACGAGACGAACGCCGATTTAGGGCTTATTTCGACCTAGTGAATGGACTCTTAACACTGTTTTATTGCTCTTTGGGCTGAAGAGATATTTTTTTAAGTATTTTCCGATATTTTTTAGGCTTATATCTAGAGGCAGCTTTAATGGCACATGATTGTGTGGGTAATACTCATTTGTCCGTAGATGAGGACTTCGTATTGACAGTCCATGCTAGTATTGACATACCAGAAGATTCACCCATATTTTTTAACTATTCTAATGTATTGCAGGTAAATGGGATTTTAATAGTAGTCTAGCAAGTATATGTCAGAAAAAAAATAGATTTAGGTTTTTATTTAATTCTTCTATAAAACTATGATAAAGCATAGGTTTTTAAATTATTTTGAAAATAGTAGGTACTTACGTATATGTAGGTACAATTCCATTTTATGGGAGAATTTAAAAAATCTATTATTTTCATTTCAAAAGTGTGAGACGACTTTTTATAATTTTAGTGGCACTGTGGCATAAATATCTAAAAATATAAGTAACGAATCGATATTCTCTGTCCAGCAGATCGTTAATTGTTATGACCCATATTTTTTATGACCGTATTCGTAAAAAGTGTCCTTTACAAATATATAAAAAATACATATACATATACATATATACAGGGTGTCCCATTTAAAATATTAAAGTTTATAACGACGTAGCTTTATTGAGTCACCCTGTAAAAAATGAAATAAATGTAAAATAAGGGCAAAACTAGAAAAAATTGACCGCTTCGAGCAATTTAAAAAAAAATGAAGTATTTGTAAAATAAGAAATGAAGTATTTGGTACTTTAAGAAAGCACTGCACTATAAAAATTGCGAGGTCATGTGGGATATAAAAATTCGATTGCTTGTTGTTTCTTGATTATGTTACGGAAGTTAACTAATTTTTCTCAGTTCTTATACAGATTTAGGTGTTTATTTATCATGATACAACTACACTGATATGCTCATAACTTGACCAAATTTCGTTTGTTCTGCGCACGACGTCATTCTTGATGCAAAAATGGCGAAAATTCAAATACCTTACTGTCAGCATGACTGTCAGTGATATAATTATTTTCGTGTTTGTCAATTGTATTCCCGTATTATTATAATTGTGAGGCCCGAGGGTTATCAAGTTGTCATTTTTATATTATAGGGTTGTATTTATTTACAGTAGTGCTTCTTATTATCTCTTCAAATTGTAAAATTTAGGTTAGAATTAGGTATATTCGGTAGGTAGGTCGGTACACAGAATGCGGTTTGAATTAAAATAAGAAAGATTGATATTAATCAACTATTATTTTAGTTTTCGTGTATGAATCGTGTATTATAATTCCATAATCGACGTTTATTTTATTTTGTTATCTTTGTTTACAAGTATTTTATTTAATTTTGTGTAATAGCTGACGTCACGCTCATCGATAGACCACGCCCCCATGCGCATAGGCATATCAGTGTAGTTGTATCATGTTTATTTATTATATTTTCACAAAACAAATTTCTGAATCATATACAAGAAAAGATTGAAATTAAAATGCACAGTTTAATTAGAAACCATTACTACTTAAGAACAAAAGATATGCAGATAAAATTAGGTTTGAAACCAAAAGTTATATATATTTGTCACCTTTGTTGGTATTACAACACAACAGATAAGTTAGACAACCACAACCAGTTATACATACATGGTTTATTATTACTACCATAATTACAAATCAGTAGTGGACAAGTTAGGAACTGATTTGTGAATCCTTGTGGGAATAAACCTCTAATTTTTACTGACAAGACAACAGTGACGTAGTTTTCCACATAACACCAAAACACTATACTGCACTCGACGCGTGTTTCGCCAACCATGTTGGCATCATCTGGAGATCATTAACACTGGAGATGGAGATGATTCAGTTTTAATTATCTCCAGATGATGCCAACTTGGTTGCCAAAACGCACGTCGAGTGCAGGAGAGTGTTTTAGTGTTATGTGGAATACTACGTCAGTGTTATCTTCACACCAAAGGTTCCAACCCCTTCCAAGACTGACAAGACAGTCGTAGGACACAGTGTAGATAAATAATTTTAAACATCCACTGTATTTTGTAAATTTTAGGGGACCGTTGACAGGAAACAGCACTTACGGGAAGGGAAGTACTTCGAATGCTGTTGCGTGCGATGTAAGGATGTGACGGAGTTGGGCACAAATTTAAGTTCTTTGAAATGCCACAGATGTCGAAGCGGGTTAATAAGATTAATGGATCCAGAGAAAGTCAAATCAGATTGGCAGTGTAATGAGTGTAAAAGAATATTTTCTGGAGCACTTATAAATTCAACTGTTGAAGAAGGGCGAAGAAGACTTGAGGATGTAGGTAAGTAAACAAATTTAATTCTCAGGTTTCTATTTACCAATATTAGCAAATGATTCAAAGACTGATCGATTCGTTAGTGAAGGACCAGTGAAAAATGTTCTTATTCAAAAAATTGCTGACTTGATCATTATTCTCTATCTTTAGTTTTATTTTAAAATACCATTTTACAAAAGTACTTTAAAACCAGCCTTTCATGTTCATATACATTAATATTTATCCAAAAAGGCACGTAACAGAGACACACACGTACCATTAGAATCTTGTCTGCCATAGTTAGGTTAGGTTAGGTTCAAAAGTGAGTGGGCCGAAAACCAGACCCTCCACCGCGACCATGTGGTCTATTGTCGCTCACACCTACTTATATTTCATCCAACAGGTCCAGCCTCTTAATGAAGCTGATCACCTTGTTGAGTGAGAACTTATTCAAATCCTCTCGCAGAAGTCCTTTGCCAAATAACGAGTATCTGATACTTTCCCCTTAGCAGCCTCCTCTCCTGATCCGATGGGATCGCGCTTTTATTAGGAGTTGGATTGATACCAATCTCCGTGAATTCCCTAGTTGCCTGGGATCGAGGGTTTGACCCCCCCCTCATCAGGTTGGTTTTTTTATTGGTTGGTTTTCCATAAAAGTCCCACCAGTAGCAAGGGATTCAAGTCCACCACAGCAAAGCCCCGCATTACTGTGGTAAGGCAAGCATACTGTGGAAGGTTGCCCAGTATTCCAGAGGCCCCGTTAGGGACACCTATCACTCCGGTGCCGGATGGAATTTATCGACCTTTCTCGTCTAGATCAGCCGTGTTTAGTCGTATGCAGAGCCACCTCGAGCAGGATATGGCTCTTCATCACGCACAGACGGTCTTGAGAAAAGCTTCCTCATGGGATTGCCAACTTTCCACTTAGCTATTCTCTTGGAGTCAATGGCTAGGTGTTAGACTTCTTGACCCTGTCTACTATAGTACACGGATCAACTTCTGTGATCGAGGACTAGATCACAATGTGTGGGGCCTTTAATTCATTCATTTATTCATACATCAACATCACTGTTATAGGTATATTGTCACGATAGTAAAAAAGGTAGTAGCATATCAATATTTCAATATTTCAACATTTGTTATTTTATTCATAATCATATTTCACCCTGTATATCAAATATAAAAAATAAAATCAATTCCTAAATTGCTGATTTGCTGTGTTGCAATAATTGTCGACCAAAATTAAAAGCCCCATGCCAATGAACTGGTAAAACTGAATAGCCAGGGAAAATTGCCGAACAAGTGGTTCCTAACCAAACAGGGTCATAGACCAGCAGTTCTGTGCTGGCTTCCTAACAGTGACCATCTCCCCAAGTTGATCCAAAGTCTGGAATAATGTAAGTAGGACTCATATAGTGACTCATTATTTCTTTTACCTTACTACCTTATTGAGGGCACCAGTAAATTAAAATAGAATTTAACTAATTATGTTGCAAGCCAATAACCATCTTTTATAATTAAACAGTTTTATATAATAAAAGCGAGTGTTTTACTTCTAAGTTACCCTTGTACGCCCACGGCGTAACATTTGCTGCCCGGCGCCTCCGCCAAATGTTATGCCGTGGGCTTAGAAGTAAAACACTCGCTTTTATTATAAAAAACTGTTTAATTATAAAAGGTGGTTATTGACTTGCAACATAATTAGTTAATTTCTATTTTAATTTACTGGTGCCCTCAACAAGGTAGTGAGGGTAAATGAAGTAATGATACAGTCACTATATAAGTAAGTCCTACTTACATTATTCCAGACTTTGGAGGAACTTGGGGAGATGATCACTGTTAGGAAGCCAGCACAGAACTGCGAACTGCCGGTCTATGACCCTGTTTGGTTAGGAACCACTTGTTCGGCAATCTTCACTGACTATTCAGTTTTACCAGTTCATTGGCATGGGGCTTTTAACTTTGGTCGACAGTTATTGCAACACAGCAAATCAGCAATTTAGGAATTGATTTTATTTTTTATATTTGATATACAGGGTGAAATATGATTATGAATAAAATAACAAATTTTGAAATATTGATATGCCATTAATTTTATTTTCTTTTTTACTATGTTGACAATATCATATTGTATATTATAAAATATACAGGGTTCCCATTATCTATCTCCTTACATGGCTAACTTTGTTGATAGTGGAGATAGAGAATTGTTTGAATTAGCAAAATTGGGCAGAATTACAAGAGGAATTCAGTGCCTCCTTCAGATTAATTTTAATTTTCAACTTTTCAAAACTAAAAATCGCCAAAATTTTTAAATTCGAATATCTTGAAAACCATAAAAGATACAAATAATATAAAAATACTGTGTGATAGTGTTTTTTACGTGGAACTCAGCGGTGAAAAGTTAACGGGCATCTTAGTTTTTGAGAAAAAAAATAAAGTTATGTTTTTTTTAAATGGCGACCATAGTTGGCTATGGTATCAATAAAAAGCTTATTTTTTTCTGATTTCAAAAATATAATATTTAATATACCTACATTTCTCTTTTCTTTTGTTTACTGTAATGAACAAATAATTTATTAACATAGTAAGCTACGAAAAACAAACGTAGATCAGTAAACAGCAATAAAATATAAATGTCAGATCACACTAAAGTCACATTATAAACGTTAAAATTAAACGTTCATCTTAAAATAGTTATTGTGAAATGTACACAAACGAAGAAAATTACGATTTATTAAATATCATGTTTTTTGAAATTAGAAAAAAATAAGCTTTTTATTGATACCATAGCCAACTATGGTTGCCATTTAAAAAAAATATAACTTTATTTTTTCTGAAAAACTAAGATGCCCGTGAAATTTTCAATATCACCGCTTAATGCCACGTAGGAAACACTATCACACAGTATTTTTATTTTATTTGTATCTTTTATAGTTTTCGAGATATTCGAAGTTAAAAATTTTGGCGATTTTCAGTTTTTTCAAAATATCTCGAAAAGTTGAAAATTAAAATTAAATTTGAAGGAGGCACTGAATTCCTCTTGTAATTCTGCCCAATATTGCTAATTCAACCAATTCTCTATCTCCACTATTAGCAAAGTTAGCCATGTAAGGAGATAGATACCTAATGGGCACCCTGTATATTTAATATTTATTAACATTTATCATACCATTAAAATTCTTCAATTAAAAAGATTCTGGTTACGAAATGTATTTCTTTTGTAGATCACTGCAACATAAATGAAATGGAATACTTACTTAGTAAGCTATCAAGAACATTTCATTCAAATCATCACTTGATGTTGGAGTTACAGCAAAACATTGTAGGATTATATGTAAGGTTGCCACCGAGTAAGAAGAATTTGTCGAGGAAAATTACATTGTGCGAAGGACTATTGAAAGTGTTTTCCAAGATTGAACCTGGTTTGTCTAGAATGAAAGGTATATTTCAACCTCCATCTCTACCTCAATCACTAAATAAAAATATACAAGGCATCACCCTCTCCTACACAAGTCTTTCGGACTTTCCTTGTGATTAGAATGAGGGGTAGAGATATTATTATTACAAAAATGTGTAACATTTCTTATATACACCGATTTTTTTTCCTTCTTCAATATTCTCTTCAAACTATAAATACTGATATTTACCTAATACGTTCTGGTTTATCATCAATAGTAAGAGATATACACAGTAAAAAAAGATAAATGGTAAAATTACTAAATGGTAAAATTACTAAATGGTAGTCGTAATTTGCTGCAGTGTTATTTTTAACACTGGGTAGTATAATAACTAAACCTTTGGAACTCATATTACACGAACGATATACCCGCCAAGTTTGTAGAAGTACTCATAAATTGTAGTAAAATTTACAAAACCCTGTGTTAAAAATGAATCAATCCGCCATAAATACGGAATAATTACACGGTGAATAATTAACTATTACATACCTTGTAAAATATACTGTGTTAAATTACTTTTAATGTAATGTAATAATACACCGATATGTCTAACATTGCCAAGTGTGGACTATATACACACTGATGAGTGTGGATTCAGTGTTAAAACAGTGGGATTTTTTTTACTGTGTATAGATATTTAGAAGACCGCATGCAAATTTGGATTGGAAAAATGTATATCATGAAAGTAATGGATAAAATACGTGGCGTAAAATACGTTTGAAATACGTTTTATTATTGATCGGTCGATAGGAAGAAAGTATTTTACTTCTTATGAACATCTAGTGTATTATCTACAGATCCATGCCTCAACAGCAAGGGCACATTATGCCTAACTATGTAACAATACAAGAGCTGGATATTTTATTGGATATTTAAACATTTAAAATATCAGAAAATAAACTGCTGAGTCAAAAGAGAGAGACAGGGGCTGGTATTTGAAAACAAATTTTGCTTATAGACAACAAATAAAATTCCCAAGCTGGAAAAAGTACAATTGGGTATCTGAGATCAAAACTACATGGCAGACATGATTTCTTTTATTAAATAATAATAATAATAATAATAATAATAATAATAATAATAATAATAATAATAATAATAAATTACTTTATTAAGGCAGGGCTCAGCCTAGGGCTGCTTTAGCCCAACCTGAAAATTGTTTATATATGCAAATTACGATAAATATTAATAAGATATAATTTATAAGATAAAAAGTGAACCAAATTTGATAGCCGAAAATAATATAGAAAAGGAACAGTAAAAGATTTTTATTTATTTGTCTTTGAAACATCCTTTTACTTTTAACTTGAAGTAAAATTTTTAATATTTTTTATTGTTAGTGGGAGAGAATTATATATGTATGGTGGTAGTAGTAGTAGTAGTAGTAGTAGTAGTAGTAGTAGTGGGGCGGCCGAGAACTGGCAAGTAGGCCGCAAGCGGGCCCTTTTTACCTACCCCTGTCGTCCCTACCTAGTTTCATAACCTCTTCCCTCATCGAACCTACCCGACCTTCTAATGTAGGTCAGAATATCGGCCCATTCATTCATACCTCTTCCCCTTGCAACTCCCCGACCCCCAGACGTCGTGTCTCAGTCTGCCGAAAGCCGCGCACTCTGCCAAGAAGTGGGAAGGCGTTTCATTATATATGTATGGTAAGTTATAGGAACAAGAACCCTCAAAAGAGGAGGTGAAATTCCTAGGGATAATTCCTAGGGATATGCATCAAGTATTTATCTCATCTAACTGGATGGTATACGTTATCACCAATCACCAGCTAAGAAATAAGATAAGCTGGTTTACTTGTTAATAAAACTTTATAAATGAAAGAGCAATAATAAATATCTCTATGGACATTCATTTTCCTTCAATTATGTCCATTAAGATATGGAGTAATATGATCCCTGTAATTAACAGTCGCTGCAAACATCGTACAAGAATTGTGCACTATCTGAATTCTATGTCGACCATATTATGATGAAAGACAAGGCCGAGAGACAATATCGCAGTAATTAAAGTCAAAGATCGATACAACCAGTGACTTTACCAGTTTCAATTTTATAGGAGGAGGTACTCGATACAAATTTATATTTGGACCTTTTAATCTACCATAGATTGTTAAAATTATCTCGGTCACATACTCATACAGGTGTATTTGACAGATAAAGGAACATTTCCTAAATAACAGCATGTTTTCTATATTTATTTTTTCCCGCTGTTTTTTTTTCTGTGCCGGTCATGATAGTATATACATTCCGTATAATTTCGTAAACCTGGAAAGTCCATTTTCTTCTGTATTCAAAAATAAGTATAAATTTTAATAAAGGAAAATGAATAAATTATCTCTAAAGCTTTTTCGAGATATTTAATATTAAAAAATATTCATTTTAGATGCCCAATTGTATTCTAAAGACACTTTTTTTTTAATCAAATATCAAGGAGTTAGAGGCTAGTTCTACATGCAGACTCTGTACTTATTTCTGACAACTGCAGGAATATGCTAAAACATAGAAAGTCACAAAAAATGTTACTTGGTTGAGTAGCTATTAAGTCATTTCATTAGAGGGGATAAAAAAATCCTTCCAGTATTATAGAACATATTATGATTCTTTGTATTGCTTGTATTGTACGTATTGTGGTTTTATGGAGATCATATTTTGTTTTATATATTTTAGCGCTGACCCTATATGAATTGCAATCCACATTGATAGATTTTGCCCACAAACAGTACAGAGACAAAGAAATTGGTTCAGAAGAGCTTATTGTAAAACTTCTATCAGCGGAAAGCACCTTAAAGGAAGCAATACAACATTTACTCTACGAGCCTCCAAAGAGTCCAGAAGGCAAACTAGTTCAAAGAGCTATGTCTGAATTGAAAATGTTACGAATTTCAATTACCAGCTTACAGAGTGATTTTTTGAGTACTAACAACGGTCGGTCAATTCCAGGTAGGAAATTCGATAGGAAATTAAAAGATGATAGTACAAAGACTGATCATAATACAATAGTGTATAAGAAAACAGAAGACGCGGGAGAAGGTGACAAGGATTTGACAGAAAGCAAAACAGAATTTAGTAATTCCAAATCTACCAGACGAAAAAATAATAAGAAGAAAAAACATGCTGAACGAATTAATTAACTGGTTTATTTTAGATCAGAATTATATGATATTAATGATGTTTTCTTAATGTAGTAAATACTTGTTTATCATCATTAAATTGTATTAAATATGTATATAGCAGTAGTAGTAGTTAATTTATTCATTCATAGAACTACATAATTATATGATAGATCAAAATAGGAACGCTGGAAAAGAGGTGGATTTTATCATCGAGAGTCATATAATTAATATATACATGTTAGCGTTTATGGGGTTTTCAGCTTCAATAAAATAGTGCACCCTTCAAATTAAGATTATTTTTAGTTTAATCAACAGAGTTGTCCCATCTTAATCTCAAAATCATCCAGATTTGCCTCTCTGGATCTTCACAGATCATGTGGGAGTGCCACACGCCTTTTCTATTTTCTTTTTTACAAAAATTGTTGGATTCTCACAGTATCCATCAGCTCATGTGGTGCTACATGCTCTATTCCTTTATCCCTTCTATTCCAAGTAATTGGAAATATTAAGGCCCATTTACGCAGCGTTTCTCTGATTGGTTTAAGTGTTAGTTAAGTCATAGGTTACGCTGGGTTTGTTTATATAAAATAACATCCAATACCTCACAATCTGATCTGTTACTCAGATCTGGGAAATGGTTGCCTGGAGGAGTTTGGGTGTAGTGAGGTTCTTAGGCTACTTGCTTGAAAAGATACGGCCTACGTCAACCAGATGAGGTAAACAATCCTCTACTAAATTTATTGGTTAACATATTTACTATCTTTATCCATGACCACTAGGTATATTAAGAATGTTTAATACGTCTATTTTCCGTGGATTAGAGGCCTTTTAATACACTAGTAGATTAAAATTCATAATATCACGCTTCGATTTTATAGTGATAGGAACGACACCAAGACTTTCTAGTTTTCTGCTCAAAATCAATATTCTAGGTAAAAATAAATTTGTCAAATCTGACGTTTTTCAAAACCAGAATTTTTCACCTGCTGCACACGGCTTTCACTCTCCTATTTGACAAGTTTTGGCCGTGGTCGTAGATAAATCATTGAATTACATTCGGAAATTAACAGTCTTTAATCCTCTCAAAAAAATGTAACTCTAGGCTGCGCCTCGAATACCCATTTTTTCATGGATTAAAGGCTTGTTAATCCCCTTATATAATAATTATTAATAACTATAATCTAAATAACAACTTGTTATACGACATAATAATATCTTAGACCATCCTAATATCGCATGAAGCAATACAAACCGAACTTCATATTATAAAATCGCGTTCATTATTAGTATAATGATGATTCAGATGATTATTATCATTTGCTTAAATGATATATGAGCCATGATATGAAGTACACAGATGGTTACGCACTTATGTTAAGTATGTTACAAAATTATGCATTCATAATTCATAAAAGTTTAAAAGCTAAAAGTGAACAAGCTTTTATTGTCAGTTTAAATTTATTTACGGATTAACTTATGCATACATTGAAGTTTATTGTAAAATATTAAGTATAGGTATCTTTAGATCTACCCTTTTAATATTTTATGTTCCTGTTCTGTTTTGGAAGTTTTCAGAGCATTAGGAAATTTCCAGAGTATTTATATTGCTGAAGTGTAGTTGTAGGTAGGACCTACTTTATTAGGCTTACATAAGGTTTTATGAATATAGGTATTATTAAAACTTAGTAGATAAAAACGCATGGTGACAACAACACCGATAATGGTGATGGGAAAATTTTATATTGTTTGAATATAGATCTGCACTTCTGCATGTGGTGGCTAGGTAAAAGCCACGTTGGTGGACATACAAGTATTCTTAAGGAACTTGTGGGAGGAGACAGTCTGCTAGACGCACCCAGCGACAGGATATCTCCGACTTATGTATTTCATAAACCGTTAACAGTAGAGATACCGGACAAGGACACCTGGCTCGAAAATCCTGATGCTCAGGTCTTGAATAAGCTCGTCTGGTTTACGGATGGGTCCAAGATAGACCAGGGGTCAGGGGCGGGAGTCCGAGGTGTGCCACGGTCTTTCAGGCGGAAGTGTTTGCTATCTCTGCATGTGTTCAGAAAAATCTCAAAAGGATATATTCTAATCAGCATATTATCCAGATATGCATCGACAGTCAGGCGGCTTTACATGCCTTGATCTCCATACAGGATTCTACAGGATAATACACTCTAGTACCTCCAGGTACTACAGTGTATTAATGGTCTGGCCCAAACGGGACAGAACAACCAAATAAAATTGACCTGGGTACCGGGTCATCACAACATAACAGGAAATGAGAAGGGCAATGCACTGGCTAAAAGAGGCTCAAGTATACAGTTTACAGGGCCCAAACCAGTGCTGGGGCTTCCGCCTAGTAGCACGGTCCATTGGAAATTGGAAACTGGATCAAGGAAAGATCAGAGGAAGAATGATCAAACGGGACTGGGCTGCGACAAGCCAGGCTCTTAATTGAAGGGCCTTGGTCGAACGCAACTCGATCAATACTTCGCCGCAACTCGGACTTCCGCCTAGTTATGTAACAAAGTCTATTGAAAACTGGATCAAATAAAGATCAGAGGAAATATGATCGAATGGGACTGGGCTTCGACAAGCCAGGCTCTTAATTGAAGGCCTTGAGGTCTTGGTCGAACGCATCTCGATCAATATTTGCGCTAAGTCGTAACAGCATAAGGATTGGCACAGGACTGTTAAGAGGTCACGGACATCTCAACAAGCACCTTAACACTATCGGCCTTAGTGACACTAGAAGGTGCAGGTTTTGCGGGCACGATGACGAGGACTCAATTCACATCCTCTGTCGCGGTTTTTTAGTATTTACTGATGTGAAATGAATAGAAAAATTATATTTTGTTGTTAGAAGACTAATTCTAAAAAAAAATTATTTCGCCCTCCATAGAGATTTTGGAGCTGACACCCATGTATGTCTTTATTTTACAAATAAAATAAATCAGCCTAGTACGCTGTCAATGACAACGAAACTCATCTGCTTAACTTTGAATTATTATCTCACTATATTTTATGAAGTAAAATGTCAAATTTATTTTTCTTAGGATTCATTTATGTCACCACTTGTTAATAAATGATGTAACAATTAGTCATATTAATAATTGAAGAAAAATAGAAAGGAATTAGGTACAAAATCAATAATTTATTTGTAATATTAGTTTGATTTACGAGTGTACTTAATCGTATTTATTAACATAGGTATAAACAATAATATTTCAGACACAAACATCATAAATTTTTATTATAAACAACAATAATTATACATACCATTTTTAAATCAATCCAGATATGATTTGTGGAAAACATTTATTATTTCTTTGATGTACAAATAATTACAAATATAATTAACATTAATCATTATTTTATTGCAAAGATTGTTCTTTGTTTATTTTTCTACACAACAAGGCTTACTGTATGACACCAGATAGCTGTAAATTTGTATACATACATAGTACATATTATTTATTAAGTATCTATGTAATTTGCCCTGTATACATTCACATTCCCTGTATACATTCGTCCTGTATACATTCTACATTCTTGTAAAAATCTAGAAAATATTAATTTGGAACACTTTCCTGTCTTTTAAATGCAGAAAATGAAGATTGCTATAATAATGACAAAAAGGTAAGTATATAGTACAAATACCATAGCCAAGTGTAAATTCATTGTTAAAGTCAATTTTAGCTGGTAGTATAAATAAGTACCTAATCTTTGTGAATTTTACTTAAATTAGGCTTTTAGATGCGATTTTTAATTGAAAGTAGCAATCTTAGCAATGTTAAATTAGTTATATTTTAAATAGAATTAAGGTAGGCCTTTTTACCTCAAGGGAAAGTAATACTTTCCAATACTATAATCTGTATGATTTGTTCGTTGAACGTTGGCAGAAGCAATCAGTAAGAAGCACAACTGACTCCAATCGAGTTTTAGTCATCAAACTTTCTCAGGCAAAACTAGATTTTCATACAAAATTTAGGATTATGTGACTACTATATAACCACTTCTAAGCCTTTTTTTAATTAAAATATCTGTTCCACTCAGCTGCAGCTAAGTAGGTATCTAAGATTGCTCCTTCAATAGTGTTTCTGTAAATAAGTACATTATTTCCATACCTGGGGCACCTTATCAATGGGCGCAAGGGTATTTTTGAAACACTTTTTATTCAATCTCCAAATAAAAAAAAAATAAATAAAAATAAATAGGAATTCACTTCTGATATGAGATAAAGAACGCATAAACCATCACCACTCTTCATCAGTATGGCTGAAATCCTTAACACTATTTCAAACAAATTGTAAAAACCTTGAGTTTTGACATAAATAAAAAAGTTTTTTATTATTAGTATTTAATTTGAACCAAATACTTACCACCAAAACTATAGCATTGGAATATTAGAAAAAAAAATTTATTTACTATTTACTATCTATTTTCATATTATTCCTACTGAATGTGATATGTTTAGTATTCATAATCAATTTCCGAATGCGGTTGTACTTACTAATCATTGATATATGCATGTATTATTACATTATATATGTATAGGTAACTATGATTATAGATTTATGCATGTACATATTTAGATTTATTGGGTACCTACTATCAAACTTATTCTAATCATAATCAGTTGTAATTTGATTACCAAATAACTATTAAATAATGACTCAAAGGTGCGAATATAAATATACTTATTATATTAAATTATTTGTCCTTAATTTAATAGCAAAAATATTCGCTGAAATAAAAGGAATGTATTCACTGTGTGTTGCATTTCATGGCTACTGATATTGTAAATATTCTATTTTGTTCTTCCAATATTCAAAATTGGAATGGAATTTTAAACAAAACACAGTCATAAAATAAGATTACAGCTGTAATGGTGATACAAAATAATACGGAATGCCTCAATAGTCGTAAATTGGGATGGTTTCTTCTGTCCATAAACAAAATGAACCAAACAAGAGATTAAGCATTGGGGGATGAAATTTCCTGAGGTAAAGACAAAACAAACCAAAAGATTCATGTCGTAGCACCGGCCGGAGGAAAACAAAGATGCATCTACATATTTCGATGTTTCGAACTTTCTGCTTCTCTTCATTCTAACATAACTAGAGAAAAGAATCTAGTATGGGGTGGATTTGGAATAAATGTCAATATAATGCGGAGAGTGCAATAGTAATTTGACAAATTCTGTTCTTCTTGATGCAGAAAATGTAACAAAAACGAGGGTTGATTTGTTAGGGGAAAAAACACATGAAAACATTAATGCTGAAGAGGAGCAAGAACTCCTAAACTTACGTATGCGTCATGGTTTCCATTTTTTACCCAGAGTGTTCCTATTTAAAGCAATGTCAAAAATTACCGGAGAAAGCTACTGACAGTTTTATCAATAAATTGGATATAAAATTAAAACTGTTGAAATTAATATAATTAAGGGCTGCCCCCTATTTATCTTTTTTATTTATAAAACAAGAGAAAGAAGCCCGGATAGGTCGATTTGTGATTTGATCAAAGTATACTTTTACGTAAAACTCATACCCACCATTAACCACCTCCACGTGACAGTTTATTTTTTTTTTAATGTCAAAGGATATCAGGTTATGCTTTTTTAAAAGGATCTGAAATTACCTATTCAGCGGCTTGACGAAATCGAAATTTAGTCAAACTATTATTTTTTAACATTTTAATTTTTTTTATATTTTAAAAAATACACATTAATATTCAGTATTAGAAAAATCAGAAGTGAAACCCGTTAGTTTAAAAATTAAAATGGAAAACCCGCGAGGAGAAAAATTTATATTTCTTCGTTTTCTGGTTATGCAAATGTATATATTTATGTCCATCCTCTCAAAATCCTAGTAATTAAACAATATGTTAACAAAATAATGTTACAATATGATGCCTGTGGGTTGAGTTTGAGACTACTTTATGTCATATTCTACTTTGAGCCCCATAAATATTAATTTTCATTGAAACCCGTACGTTACCGCCCTCTGTTATAATTTGATGCCTGTAATTTTGGAACAAACTGTATGTCACATTCTACTTTGAGCCCCATAAATGTTAATTTTCATTAAAACTCGTACGTAACAGGGCTACTCTGTTATAATTTAAGGCCTGTGGGTTGATTTGGGGACATACTGTATATCACATTCTACTTTGAGCCCATAAATGTTAAATTCCATTGAAACCCGTCCGTTACCGCCCTCTGTTATAATATCATGCCAGTAATTCTGGAACAAACTGCTACTCACATTCTACATTAAAACTCGTACGTAACAGGGCTACCCTGTTATAATTTGAGGCCTGTGGGTTAATTTTGGGACATACTGTATGTCACATTCTACTTTGAGCCCTATAAGTCTTAATTTCCATTGAAACCTAGACGTTACAGGGCCACTCTGTTATAATCTGATGCCTGTGGGTTGATTTTGGGACATACTGTATGTCACATTTTACTTTGAGTCCCATATATGTTAATTTGCATTGAAACCCGTACGTTACAGGGCTACTCTGTCATAATTTGAGGCCTGTGGATTGATTTTGGGACATACTGTATGTCTCATTCTAACGGGATATCAAAAATTATCTTGGTCAAGGGTGGTTGTGGAATGTAAAACGCGTGTCTTATTTTATTTCAGCACAATGACTTGACAGATTCTGACACAACAAAACATATTGAAAAATTTAACGTAAGACACACGTTTTACATTCCACAACCACCCTTGACCAAGATAATTTTTGCTATCCCGGTACTTTGAGCTCTATAAGTGTTAATTTCCATTGAAACGTATACGTTACAGGGCCATTCTGTTATAATATGATGCCTGTGGGTTGATTTTGAGACACACTGTATGTCACATTCTGCTTTTAATGAGCTCCATAACCATAAATATTAATTTCCAATGAAACCCGTACGTTACAGGGCCACTCTCTTTCGAATCAATCTTCATGGTCAAGCCAGCGTTGGTCAACAAATTATTATGGTTATGGACATGACAAGGCGATCGGGGATCCACGAAAAAGTACGATCGTGTGACGTATTCGAACTCGCTTCCTCGTGCGCCAACTTATGAAAACTGCGCGGGTTTAGTCGATTCGCGGACTCAGTTTAAACTTAAATCGCGGACGCCGCAATTGTTGTTTTTTTAATAGTAGTGAGGAGTATCTGGCGTCGATATTTGGATTTATTTTTAACAGGTTGTTTTTCTCTACCCTTGGAGTAAAGGTGAGTGAGTGCTGGATTTATTTTTAGTCAGATGATCTAAGTCGTAGCCAACCTTTACGCTACGTGCCAAGTGTGCTAAATAAAATAATAATTGTAACGCGAAAACGGATCTAGATCGCAGAAATAAATTGGATCGTTTATAGAATGTTTGACTGATTGATGTGTGGGTATACTAGCATTTTACTATTCCATTTCGTAATAGTGATGATAGTGAAGCGATTACTTAGACCACTTCTCATGAATTAAAAATTACTTTCAATTTCCTTGGAATATTAAGATGATTTGTATTATACATATAGTAAATATATGACAGAGCATAGTTAGGTATGTACAGGGTATGTCACGTCGAGCTGAATCGATCTGTATATGGAGAACCAGGAGATGTAGAATGATGAATGTCAGGGTTAATTAATTAATGACGCTGTCTTTCAAAATTATCAAAGTATAATATGATGAACCCGTTTTTTTCTTGTAGACTGAATTTTGAAATTTTTTTAATATATCGTAAAACCATTCCAATTGAAAGATTTAAAAAAAATAGTATCTCAAATACGGTACAACTTGGGTAAGAGGGAATGTTCAATAAAATTTATCAAGGGATTAAAAAAGGGAATAAAAAATTTAGTATTACATTTAAAATTAGGAAGTTGGTATCAACTTCCGGTGTAAGAGGAAGTTACAGGAAGTAAAATATATTTTTGAAAAGTCAGCACCATTAATTATACCCTGATGCAAATTTTCAAAATTCAACTTTTATTGGTTCTCAATATACAGATCGATTCCGTTCGTCGTGACATACCTTCTCTGTCTGTTTTTTTTTTATTAAATAGAAATTTAAAACGCTTTTGTTTTCATTATTGCTATTTCATTTATTATTTACTTTTACTGTTTTTTATACTTTAGGAATCTTTCATTCTTTTTAAATTTAAGAACTGCTTCTAATGAATTCATTAAGAAAAGAACCAAAGCCTTCTCTATGACTAATTGCTAACGGTTTTTTAATTAGGTAATTCTGTTAAATTATTACAATGTAACATGTTTCAAAGAAAATTATATCGCCAAATATTTAAATAATTACTTAAAAAAAGTTATGATATCGAAACTAGAAATAGTCTCAGAGTTTCACGTTCTACTCATCATTTAAAATTTTGTACAAGTAGAGGTACTTTATATTTCTCTAGTTGAGACAGCTGTCTCCACTCACCATGAGTGAAGGAAGCAGTCATGATATAAATGGAATCACATAAATCAAATAGTTTGCCTAAATTTGAGTCTTCAGATAATATTCGTTTGGTTAGCAAAAGGAGCGTCTTGAGTGCATTCCATCACAGTAAGCTCAGTTTCTTTACCTTTTGCACCAACCACTCCTAAACCAAATATAGGAGTACAAGTACTGGCCAAAATAAATGCACCTCAAACGAGTTTGTAAAATATATTTTTTTAATGGTTAGCTAATTAATTATTAGTTAAACTTTCAAAGCATTTAATTTGTTATTTGTTATTTCAAAGCATTTAATTTGTGATGTGTACGAATATTAACAGGTGTTAAATCTTTACAAAGGACTATCGGCTCTTCATTATTACTTATTTGAGTGAAAAGGGCAGCGCCGATTTATATAGCTCTGTAAATATTTAACATTTAGCAGTCCATTAACATGTTTCATAAGGAGAAAGAAGATCTGTCTATATCCCATTCGCTTCTAATTGACCTTTGTTTGTATTCATATGAAAAAACAACTATATATGGTGTTTGGTAGTAAACTGGATCTTAAATGGAAACAAAACGGCGATTGCGGTACAACTTCGTATGTTTATTTATGTTTCGTTAAAAGCTTTAAATATTACATTGTTTATATTCAGTGTCTTGCAATTACTCACATTGTTTCTGAAATTATTTCTCAAGTTAGATTGCGTTCAATAAACAAAGATGCTGAAACTATTTACACTTTGTCGCAAAATATGCAACATGCATTAATGGAACAAATGTAAAATTTAAATATCAAGTTTTTTAAAGGCTATACTGTGTGCTAAAAAATACCAGTATTCCTAAGCTTAATTAGTTATTCCAAATATGATTAATATCCTCTTCTTACTTTAAATCTCATGACGGAGCGTTGTCAAAGTGATATAGGGATTGATAGCGCAAACCTCGGCAATTATATGTGAAGCATCGAGTATGCCTTGTATGCTCACGTGAAAAGGGAGACGAGAAAGTATACCTGAGAATAATTAAATAAAGACTAAAAGAACGGCAGTGCGTTCTAATAATTCATGGGTTGTATGCATGGGTTATCTTTGAATAAAAAGCAAAGGAGTCCTGGGTCTAAGTTGAATGGAACATGGTAGGTACCTACCTGTTTCTTTCTATAACTTGAGTGTGTCATAATGAGTTTATCTCTATCATAATGAGAAATACGCATGGTATTATCAAATACGATTCTAATAATCAAATAAAAAATCAAGTTAAAACATTTAAGTGAAAAACCAATTAAAGAAATTAAAATTCATTTTGAGAGATCATTTCTCGTCAAATCATAGTTAAATATATATTATCTTGCTGCTAATAAAAAGTGATACTAGCAATTCAAATTAACCCCCAAAAGAAAATTGCACCCACTGAGAAAATGAATAGAAAACGTGCCTCTAATACGTATAATAAGTCTATCTTTCTTCCCCATAAAACATATTCATAAGTATTATATTCTCCTCACTCTTTGTTCCAAATCTTGCATTTGTTTTTATTCATCTTGATCTTGATCTTGGTCAGCTGATGGTTACAAAAGATTGTATAATTCGCAATTCCAGTGCAGGTATATGATAAATTAATGGCACTGACGTAATTTTCCACATAACACCAAAAGACTATACTGCACTCGACACGCGCTTTGTCAACCAAGTTCTCATCATCTCCGTTCAAACGCGCGTCGAGTGCAGTATGCTGTTATGTGGAAAACTATGTCAGTGTTATCTTCACACCAAAGTTCCAACTCCCTTGAAGGATAAATGCATGTATAATTGCACTAAAAATTTGGGAAAGTATAAATTGAGATTACTGGATGGATTATTTCTTCATCAATTAAGGCCTCTCTTCACCTCGATCTATTAGATCTTTTGTTGATAACTTTGTTCCATATAAGCTAGCTTAAGGCGTTCGACGTAAAGCTTAAAGCTTATATTTTGCTCTCTCTCAAAAAGGGTTTGATTCGATCAATGATTAATGTACACAATTTCCGGTGTTGGTAATAAAGTAACTTTTCCGTTTATTACTTTATTACACTTTGATTAAAATAAATACTACAAGCAATAAAAAAATTCAAAAGCAGTCTGGCAGCAAGTGAGATATAAAAGAGACGGAATATGAATATATGTAAAGAAAGAAGTGGTAAATATGTTGAAGAGATCTTTCAAGAGAAGTTGATGTAGTATCTGCATTTTGTTGGAATGGGAGTCCATATCAACTGGATAGGTAGTATCGAAAAATAGTCTCGAGAAGAACACGGAATATTACATAAGACAAAAATAGCCCAAATAGCAGAATATGATGATGATATAAATTTTATTCCTTTATCTTAAATCTGAAAATCCTGATAACATATTTTTACAAATGAGCTACTTTTAAACCATTAGTAAAATTTTTATTTCTTTACGTTCACAGTTGAAGTTTCCCTTAAGATTTACTCAGATTTACTTACTAAGAAATATTTTACTTAAAAGTCTTGATATTTAATTTGAAAGATGATTGAACCATTTTAAAAACGACTCGAGAAAATATAAAAAGAACTTACTGAAAATATAATACGACATCAGAAGTTAAAGATGGTGTAAAAGAATATTTATTTGTGAAAGCATGAAGTTGAAGAAAATTATTTTGGGAATTCTAAATCTAAGGTGTAATAAAATTGACTATACACCACTAATTTGTGGAAGCATTGTATGATGACACATTTAAATATATTTTATTCTGATCCACCGGAAAGTCCACAATAGTTTATAATAAAAGCGTAAAAATGTGTAAACTGCAACTAAAAATAGGATTGTAGTACAGTTTTAAATACTAAACGAATATTTGCATGCACGTGTCTTTTCTACAGATAATATTAAAATAGTTTTTAGACCACCCATGTTATTGTGTACTTACAGGCACAAGGTATTTCATATAAATAGGCTTGCAGTAACATATCATAAATATTTATACAATAATTATTATTAATATGACCCCGTTGTATGAATTGGTTATACCTACTGTATTCGAAACGACTAAGCACAACATATATTGGACAAATATTCATAAAAAAGATCATTATTTTAAATACAATGAGCATTGGTTTTGAGCATTATAATAAATATTTCCTCCATGAAAGGAAATGAATTGTCGACAATTTAATTTAATGGGAAACAATTTATTATATTGAACAATAATAATAATTAACTCGCATCTAAAAAATCATTGTGCTGTTGAAAAATAATAAATGTTCTTACCTTTAATTATAATTGATCTACAATAATTAATCTAACATTATGACGGTAACATTAAAAAAAATAAATAAATAATAAAATGAAAAATCACCTTTATTTTAGATAAAAATGTACTATAATTATTATATTCACAGTATGTTAATTTCACTAAC
Organism: Pogonocherus hispidulus; assembly: GCA_963924545.1. Taxonomy (NCBI): domain Eukaryota; kingdom Metazoa; phylum Arthropoda; class Insecta; order Coleoptera; family Cerambycidae; genus Pogonocherus; species Pogonocherus hispidulus. The sequence goes on along the minus strand of OZ004698.1, from coordinate 38,977,685 downwards.
CTTAATATATACAATTTACTCTCAGCTAAAACTTTTATGAGCAACAGAAAAGTGCAGAAAAGTTATGGACAACTGGATGATGAAGACTTAGATTTTGATGAAGACATTAAAAAGAAGTTATAAGTTATCCTTGCCCATGGAAGAAACAAAGTGGAAAGATGATCGCTGCACGAGCCCATATTTTTTAAAAAAGTACATGCACTACTTGCAAACATATTTGGCATCACCATACGGTTTCAGTATGTTCACTCACCTCTGGAGGCAAAAAGTTTAGATTTGGGCGCTAAAAGAAAACGCGGAACAATTAAATTTTCATTGTTTCTTTATGTTACCGTTGTTTTACGATCAATTTTGTGTTACTCACTTTTTTTATAGAAAATTGTTTATTTGTTTGTTACGTTCGAATAATATACGTATTTTATTTAGTTTTTATAATCTATTATTCATATTTTATTTTTGTTACACATACATACGCTTGTTTAGAAAATAACATTTCGTTTTTATGTATTTGTTCAAATTGTCACTTAGTACTTTTCTCCAAATAAATATAAAATTGAATAATATTAAATTTTTTGAATTGGTTTTGTATTTTTGATGTTGGTATCGTATCTGTTCGGTTATTCACCTACATACATACATACATACATACATACATACATATTTTTTACCTAGAGAAAAAGTATGTTATGATATTTTATAAAGATAATCTACACGAGATAGTGCAAACACTGATTTATTTTATTAATAATAATAATTATTTTAGTGCAAGAATATAATGCTAAAAAGTCTTATTTTAATGCACAAACATTTAATATATATTTTGCACAACTATTTATTATAACGCGCGTTTGAATATTATTCGTTTAAGGTATGTAAGTTTATTTATTTTGTGGTGTCGGTGTCATATTTTATTGCTCAAAATAATAATTTTAAAGCTCAAAGTATCGCACTTAAATCATACCCATATTGAATTGAATAGACAATGAGGCAACTTATATTTGAACAAATATTTTACTTGGAAAGTTAAAAAATCCATTTTTGAAATAATTCCAGATCAGTAAAAAAGAATAGTAAAGGTGAGGGTAAAAGTACCTACACAAAGTACATAATAACTCATATAATATTGTAGTCAACTCGTGTTAGACAGTAAATAAGTTTAAAACAAACAGTTTCGTAGTGAATTTCAAATATTTATAAACGATTACCATGACCTCTAAAATAATTATTATATACATACCGCTGTAGGTGTCAAGGTAGTTAAGTCTACCTTTTATGTGGTGACGTAATCATAGAATGCCGTGTATAATTATTCAGGTTATAAAGGCTATTTATTTACGTTAAAAAAATTTGAACAGCAGGTAGTATCATGATCAGTATTATATTCTCCTTCCTTTAGAAGATACAATGAAATTTGGGCTTTCGGTAAAAATAATAACAATGATATAGGCAGTAACATAAGGCCGTATTTGCCAAAATATTGCAACACATCGCATAAATGTTAACATATTTATTTAAGTATGTAACAAAAATGAATTAAACTAAGAGAAATTTTATTATCTGTTGATCGTTAATGAAGTTAAACTATGTATATAAAAGAACCTAACTTCATTATCATTAAAACCACTTAAATGAAATATCGGAAAAACTACTCTGGGGGTAAGACTCTAAATATAGTTCTAAAATAACCAACTTTCTGCATCTTTTTATATAGTTATTTCTAACTATTATCATTATCATTATAAATATAAAAATCTCTTTATTTCTTCAATAAGAAACCAAAAAAGAGGATGTTCAGCCAGATACATGGACAAAATTATCTTACACGTTTCGTCCCAGTTTTCGGAATTTTTCAAGATTACCTAACAGCTAATATCAATTCCCTATTTTAATTTTATTGTATAGGTTGGTTTTACTTTGATTTTCATCTTTTTTATTGTTTAAGAATGAAGTTTGAAGAGTTAAGCAGTTTTTGTTTTTTTATTGAAGAAATAAATTATGTTTTTACAACTTTTCCAATATCATTTAAAAATATCTATTTATTTTAGATAAAAAATACTTTATTCAGATATTCAAAACCCTTTTGAATTTCTGAATTAAAACTTACTTTAGTAATTAGTTTTTTAAATGTCCATTCTCTATTCTTTCACAGATGAATTAAATGGAACAAATTATGCATAAATGGCCTGTACACACTGAACAGCATTTTTCAAAATATATATTTATCAAAACTGAAAAGTCGAATATATGTATTGCTGAAGTCGTGGATTACTAATTTTTAATAAACGAAGCATCTAAACAACATATGCAGACTTTAAATGCCATATTAGAGTCGGTTTTTCTGTATATAATCAGAAATTAAAAAAAAAACAACATAGCAAAGCAGTTTCAAGGTAGATAAGCAAACATTTTGGATTAATTTTGAAGTAGTTTTTGATAATTGGTTATACCAAGATTAAAAAGATCATTATTCCTTAGTAACTCCTTAATCCACAATTCTACTAAAAAAATTATATCTTATGAGGTAAATCAATGTCTGTTATCTCCCAACAAGACTCCAAATAATATGAAGCATTTTTATTAAAATGCTTTGTTGCAAAAAGCTACACTAAGTTCTAAACAAATCATTCTGAATTCTAAAAAATTTAAATATTTAACATTTAAGACGTCCTATTAATAAGTTGGCGCTGATCCAATAATATCGATTATTGGCATCCAAAAAATGTATAGGAATCTCAGAATAAATATCTTGTCAACGCAGTTCTAAAAATAATGATACTTTCTGGTAGTCAATTTATATGAGCTAAAAGATCTACATATATTTGTAATCTTGTTCTAATGTGAAAGATTTAAATGTTAGAGTAAAAAATGTTTCTTCATATAATTTTTTACAGTTAACCCAAGTCGTATAAATTCGAACTTTTCCATTTATTCTTATTGCTGTAGATATCCGATAGCATCCGTAACATTTTATTCCGTAGCCTTTTTATTCATCAGCCACTGTGCTTGCTGCTGATGTGTGTACATCTCCCTGTTAGAAAATACATATTCACATATCGAATAGAAACTCTCTGGAGCTAGATTCTTGACTCATGGGAACATATACGTATAAGAAAGTCGCGAAAACCAATATTGTGATCTTCAGAACAATCCCTATAAAAAGTCTGGTGACTCTTGTAGGAATTGGTTTCCATTAGCCAAGAATCACACACCTTGTATCCTGACATGTAGGAGAATACTGTATCCGGGCATTTATATCCTTGACTGCAAGATAGACACAATGGCAAAGGAGTCATGGAGTTAATGCCATCACATTCTCTTCCCGGGAAGAGATGAATAGATTGAGGGCATATAGTTGTTGGTTTACAGATGGGTCCAAAACACCCATGGGTGTTGGAGCTAGAGTGTATAACTGCAACTCAACGGTAAAAATATCCTCAAGTATTGCTAGTTATGCAACTATATTTCAGGCAGAAACCTATGCCATCGAACTGTGTGTACAGATGCCGGAACAAACGCAACCTACTCGCAAATCGATAAAGATAGTTCCTACCGTGGTAACTCAAAAACGACATGAAGCTGTCAGCAGGCGCTCGCCATTTGGACAGGAAAAATAGGGTAACTCTGGTCTGGGCGCCAGGCTATTCCTTCCATGAAGGGAATGAAGGAGCCGATTCTCTAGCCAGGGACACCAGAACTGGTGCTTGGTATATCCTCGAGTACTGCCAAAGCAACTCTCTTCACCTGGGCTGAGGGGAAAATCCTCAGTAACAAATCCAGTACTAGCAAGAACTACCAAGATTAGTTCATTCGAGGGCGTTCGTAATATACCCTTCAAAAACATGAACTAAAAAAGTTTTAGAGAGAAATAGGTTGCACCTACGAACCTTAATAGGCATATATCCTGTAAAATATTATCTGTACAAATTGGCCTAACAGAAGTGCAGATGCAGAGTGCCGCTTGCGCTAAGAAGATGATTAAACGGCTTCATTAAGAGGCTCTGGGGTGAAATAAAGTAGGTGTGTCACAATAGTCATATGGTCGCAATGAAGGGTCTGGTTTTCGGCCTTCACGTTTGAACCTAACTTAACCTAACCTAGCGTCATCACGTCTATATAATCTGAATTTTTTAATGCCGCGTACTCAAATGATTATATAGTGTCTTTTAAGATGTCCATGACGTGTTTCTGCCCAGCGTCTTGTGACAATTATAATATTGTTTTTGTTCATCCTCTTGTTTGAACACTATTTTAGAGATATTTTAATGATGCAATTGTCAATACATCCAGCTTTAGCTTTCTTGTTCTTCTATTTTACTTTGGTCCAGAAATTAGATCAACTTTACACAATACATGTAACTTTTGAGCGTCAGAGCATTAATATCCACTGGTAAAGTGACCCCGAAGGATGCTCGTAGGTATAGCTAACTGAGTACACATCTGAATATCTCCTTTTGAGATTCTCGTAGAACCGTTGGGGAGATAGCAGTTACTTCTAGCCGGAATGATGTGGTTTATTTTCTCAAACCCTGCCAAACCTGGAACCTAGCTGCGAAATATACGATTTCTGTTGAAATCAGGATATCCTTTATCGAGAAAAGCATTTCTGGTTGTTATTTTTAAGATTATAAGTAAACTGTATTTGGAAGACGTGACTGAAAAGTATTTTGCTTATAGAGGATGCTTAGATTCCCACAATGACGGTTGCTACCTAATAATTTTTCCACTGTTCCTTATTTAACCACAATATCGGAGAGCCTCCCATTCGCTTTTCATTGCAGAACTTAAGTATCCTCTTTTTGAAGTATACCTGGGAAGAGTACTCCATATTAATGTAAGTTATTTGTTCTGCCACCCAACAACTAGAACTGGATGGGGTAACTCCCAATGATTGTTGTCTAGTGTTCTGTTATTGTTAAACAACTCGTTTAAAAAAGGTAATCATTTTAAAAATATCGAAAACCACTTTTTAATAACATTAAACCACACACCAATAATACTAGGTATATAGTTACACCTACAGTTTCGCAAAATATAACACGTGTTTACCTCTCCTGTATACTTTAGTTGTTATTCTAGATTTCTTCGTAATGCATGTTTTTTAGGTAGGTGTGGTATTTACTACGATGCAGTCATGCTTTGATCATTACTTGACCAGTCAACGTGTATTCTTCATTGATAAACTCATCTCATAAGGTACCATCAAGTATATGAGTAGGTATACGTAATTCATTTTATTGCCGTTTCACCAAGCATTATTTACGGGTAATAAATAAAATGATTCATATTTTCCGAGGATTAATTATAAGAAGCAAATGAGGGTATTTTTGTGTCAAGGAAAATGTTACTTATATAGAAACTTAAATCATATTTCTTAAATTGGATGGTAAATAGTACTACACACACATACCTAGACGAAAATATGTTTTCTAATTAAACTTGCATAAACAAAAATTATTATTGTCATATATTACCTACTGAATAATCCTTTAAAAATCACAAGTTGGATCATCAACTGTTCAAAACTAGAAAAATCACCGCTCGCTCTCCAAATTTTCTTGTAAAAAATGTATTTGAAAGCATTTGTTGTTTTACTTTTTAAAGTATAATATTGCAGTATCTGAATTTATCATCTGATGTTCATCGGTATCTAAAATATAGGCATGTATTATTGTTAAATTTTACCTAAACAAAAATATAGTTTTAGCTGCATGCTGTAACGAAGAATATTAATAAAATTTGTCCAAAATTATGTACTATTACAAAAATGGTAAATAATGTGTTATACAAGATAGACCTAAATAATGTAGGTAGTAACTTTAATATTTGTAATATAATATTTATTTAACAAAATATGCATCAAAGGATTACTTCAAAGATTGTGTATTTTATTTTTTTAGTGTGTAAATATTTGAAATATATAAATTATTAATTTTCTGATTATTTTAAAATTTGTTTAGAATATGAGGGAGGGGCTAAATCCCACGTACTAGTGATTAATATAATCTTTTTCTAGTCAAAACAAATCTCCGAATATTGTAATTTTAGCAAAATAATACCTATGTTCCCCTTATACTTTCTTAAAACTTTTATTTGTTTAGTTTAAAACAGTTAACATTTGTAGTAATTAAAACTCGATACATTAAAATGGTCTGTCTTAATTATTACATTCATTTGTGTTTTATAAATAAATTGTTTATTTTTAAGCAGTGGTGTTATAAACAAGTTGTACTAAATTATGTAATAAAAAAGTTTTATAAACAGTTCTAAAATTAGATGGATATGCTCGTAGAATGTAGTCTAACATACTTGCCTCCAACTATATCTACACGGAAAATCAGTAACATTTTAAATGCATGAATTGATAGATACATGCAACAAATAATTTGTAGAATATTATTACTACAGTACCGTATTACTTGGTTTGACTTGGGTGGAAAAATTCACCGCAATTTTAGATATACCCTACATAAATCTTCATATATTACATCTGACTTATTTGTACCATGTCTAGTAAATCTTAAAAACATAATTTCTGCTTTTGGCACTTTGTATCTAATTTCCACATATTATTTGTCATATTCTATTGAAAATTTCACACCGCCATTTTTAAGCCAATCAAAGACTTGTTTTTTGTTTAGTTACCATGGAAACTCAAAATATATCCGGAAATATTCATCCTACAGAGTACCCTGGGCGATATTAATAAGTGGAGATATTTATGTCAAAATAATGACACATGGAATGGACTTGAAGTTTTGTTTTAAAAATTGAATTTTTTGTTTACTTTCTGTGCAAATCATTATTAAAATACTGTAGTCTTCCCATGGAGACTTTTATTTTCAATATCCACTTTTTGTTTGTAACTAATCAAGGAAACGTGTATTTACTTGAGAATTGACAAAATATAGCTACATACTAGTTAGTTTTAATTATAAACAATATCTACCATCTATCTAACCTTTAAAAATATATTCTGTGGCAATTCAGTATTTTGCTGTTCCTACTTTTGGTATTGTTAGCATTGGTATTGGGAACTATCTTCACACTAAAATTAAATTTTGATAACGCACATACACAATTCAGTAAACATATGAGAGAATTCTGCTGAAGCAAAAATAGTGCACCCCCAAAAAATAATATATTATGTATAAACTACCTTGTGTGTTAAACTACAGTTTGAATTAAAATTTATGTTTACTAGACTAGTTAGGATTAAAAATAGAATTAACGGCTTTAACCAAACATTCTGTATAAAATAAATGAATATTTAGAGTTGGTGGTATTTTACCACATCCATTGGTTACATAACTTCATATTATTTTGCCTCAATTTATCGTAATAATAATTTATACTCAGTTAAGCTCATGAAGCTTGTCTACGGGACTAAAATCTTCCCATTATTTTAAATTAGTTAGCAGCACTAAATGAAAAATAAAACATGGAAAAGCCAATGAAATAATAACAGAAAAGATAATTTTGAGTAGAATTAAAATACGCGAGAATAACAAATTGTCAGAATGAATTGTCAAAATGTCAAAATACGTTTTAAAATGTGTTTCTTTTCAAGCCACTTCTATAAAATTTCGTATTCTATATTTCATTTGTTTAAAATAAAATTGATATTGGATGTTAACTAACTATTGGAACCCCCTGTATATCCTCGGCATGTTATTTAAGCATATGTTCAGTACTGAAAAGAGATATGTTGTATCTCTCTCTGATGTACCTAATACATCAATTGTTGGTAAGAATTACAGTAACATTTTCGAATAATTATTTTGAATATTCAGAATATCAAAACTTATTATTGAAATTTCCAATAATTATTAATAACATCCTTAATATAACGATAAAGATAATATAAAGTTTTCCACTCATTAATTAGACTTCATTACATTATGTGATAGTACTGTTCATTATTTTTATTGATGTTTAACTTGGATGCATCATTGTATAAATATTTTAATTTTGCATAAGAAACTTTTTCGTTGTTCACAAAATGAGTAATTCTTATTTTCGGCCCGACGTTTACACAATCATCCTCCTCATATTGCTTAATTAAAATTTATTGTTACTACGTAGGTACATAAACGTTCTAAATAAAATATAAACAGTTCAATCACGTCATTCATAAAAGTGTGTAGGTATACTGTCCTTTTATTAATAATCTATTTAATTACAGAAAGTGTACCAAATACTATAATTCGTGGTATTACTTAATAATGTTAAAATAGATCCGCAACTTAAATATACGAGATGTTTTGTTAGCGAGTTAACCAATTGACTGAGAAATATATAATTACTTTTTTTTACTACTAACATGAGAAAACCTTATTATTTACCTCATTTGTGTAGTAGTTCATTATTGACCTAGGTAAATAATAATTCATTATTTACCTAGGTTAATACTAAATTGTATTGAAACTCATCTGTTTGATATTTCGCGCATCAGTTTGACATTTCACCTACTTGATATTTCGATATGTTTGAGTAATAGGGGAAATGTCTGATTTTAAAATAAAAATAAGATCTTCTGGCGTTAATTCGGCTATTAGTAGTAAAAAAAATACTATATATACTTCGGTTGAGAAGGTCATTATTTACCTCGAAAATTATATCCTTCGGCGCTACGCGCCTCAGGATATAAAATTTCTCGGTCAATAATAGCTCACTTCTCAACCTAGGTATATAATATACTATTTCCGTAGCCCACGTTAACTTTTCCTATTTATAGAAGAGAGTCCTGCGTAATATATGTTTTTTTCTGTGATAGTTTAGAAAAATTAGCCTTTCTTCTTCTTCTTCCTTTTCCTGCAGATCGGTTCCCCTATAGCAAGTCCCAAAGAACTGCAGTCATTAAAATTAGCCTTTAGCTAAGTAAATTATTACAGTATTATTTATTATATTATTACATTTATTATATAAGTTATTATTTACGTAACAGAGTGATATTTTCTCTGGATGAGAAGACGACTTTCAGCACGAGCGTCTGTAAAACCTGAAAGTTGACATGTACCTGACAACGAAAAATATATTTTCTTGTGAAAATTATTTGTGTATGATTAAAAATCTTTATATGAATTACTATGGTTTTTTTTTTTTTTTTTGGCATGTATAATGAATGAAACATGTTTCCTGTGCATTCAGTGCCATTTCTTAATGTCTATGCATACTTAAAATACACAGATAGAAATAATCTACTTACATTATATCCATCAAAAGTATTTTCATCGAATCTCAACATACACCTAAGCGCGCATTCTGCTTAAGCCCAGCCAACTCTGAATGGGCCAATGGTTAAAATTCGGATCTCAATTATTTGTAGGGTTTGCCAAACCAGAAAGTGTACAGCAGAAATAGTCGAGGTAAGGAGGAAAGACAATTCAACAATCATGTAGAGAAAAATAACAGGAATAAGACGACTCGTTATGCTTGTTTTAATTTCAGCTTTTCCTCTGGTTATCTTGTTAATCCGGCTCGAAGGACCATGTATAAATGACCATTTCTTGGAATATCTAAATGAGATCAATGTTTTTTTCAAAACAATTATTGAATTATTAAAATGAAATGTTAATTTTTCGCATTTGTTTTTGATAGTCCTTCTGGCATTACGAATACAAAAATTCAGTACAGTTTTTCTAATTGTAACGATATTATGTCTCCTATTGCATTTAGTTATCCAGTTTTCATTTATAGTTTTTATTTTCGCTAATATGATTTCTCGAAAAATCCAAGTTGGTATGAATTGTTGGTATGAGTTGGTTGAAAAATCAGCAACCAAAATCGTGCTGCTCAGTAAAATTTTACAGGGGTGTGAAGGTGAGAAGTGAAACAAGTGTGTTTCAGAAACACACTGTATATCTGTAATCTGTGAATTAGAGCTGTATCGTTTAGAACTAATTGCAAGAAAGATGAATCGATTAGGGCTAACGTGTGTCGATTAGAAAAAATTATGATCCTCCTATGGTTAAGAAGAAGCATAGGTCTAACTCATCGTAAATACATCTAAGAAATTGCCTTCAAATAATCGTAAACCATGCGCCCTAAATGTATAAACCAATTTGTCTGAGTAATACGTATCTTAATTAATTGACGACTTACTGGGAGCGGTGGATTACCTCAAGTTAATTTCCTTTTCGATAGGATGTGGCGCAGTTTAATAAAGGCTTTAAGGTCACGAATAGATGACTGGGTCGTAAACCATGAAACGATGCCTGTATTCAGGTCAAGTTCGATCGCAGTGACATTTGAAGCGATTTTTTATTTAGCTTTACTAAATAAATAGGGTCATTAAGTAGTTTATTAGATTGTTAGATATTCCAAGTGGGAGATTTGCGTTGCAGGATTAATTTTATGTGCCAACAAATAATAATATAAATATAGAAGTGGGTAGAGGAAAACAGAGGTTTTGTCGTTTTGTTATGTATTTAGTTTAATAGTCTGTATTTGAGGAATTCAATACATTTCAAAAGTCTTTATTCGATTTTAAGAGGATAATTTTGTGGAAAAATCAAAATTTGCACAGTAAGTAGTTGTTACAGATAGGTACACAGTTTGTATAAAATTATTGCTATGCTTTTATTCTAAACAATATAATTGGCGATTCCAAAAATGAATGCGCCCTCTGCATGAAAATTTAACCTACCAAAAAGATAGTTTTTCGAGGCTTTAAATGAATTGAATTGATTGAATTGAATGAATCGTCAATAATCTCACCCAAATTTTGTTCGTCATTATTCTGTGAGAACGTCACTTGAAGCATCGTATGCTTAGAAATTCATATAACAAATTTAAGAAAATATTCTATACTATATCTAACATTCTCATCAAGAAACATTAAAAGAAAATAATTTCAAAACGCAAAAACTGAATACCAACCACATTTTAGTTTTGCATGGTAGAATGTAACTGCACATTTTACTTTAAAGCTATGTTATTCATATGATACTCGCATAAAAGGTAACTATCTTTTGGCCAAAATTATAGAAAGCTAAAACATAAATAGTATTAGAGTGCTTTTACTAATCATCGCATAAAATAATCTTAATCGATAAAATTATTGGGTATAGAAATTTAATGTGTTCTTCCCGCGGAAAGTGATGTAGATTATAATTTCATGGACTCCAGTGCATAGACATGAACTCAGGTGCAAGGTAATTGATGTATTTTAAAAAATAAGCAACATGATTGGCTAATATCGAAACCTAAGGACGAAAACTGGAGCATGCGCACATACATGTCGACAACATCCCAGTTTTCGTAGAAGTGACGTAGAAAGCGTGGTTTTTGTAAGCAGCTTATGTTTGACGATTAATTTGGAGGTCATTAAGGGCCGGTTCTACAAAGCAGGTATATACCACGGATAAAGTTATACTTAGAATATCGTTGAAAGGAGCGTTCTACAATCGCCGTATAACTTTATTATGGGGATAAACTATGGAATAGCTTATACCTACGAACTCGGCCAGATATACTCGGAATATAGTTATTCTTGCGCTCTATTGGTTATCTCGTAGCTCTGTCCCTTTCAGAAACATAACCTATATATTTGTTCTTGGTATTGTAACAGGCGTAACTGAGGCAATAGCGGCATTACGTGAACTTATATAAAACTACTTGAAACAATTCGCATTCAGTCACCAGATGGGAATCAACCAGTGATGTACCGAAACCGTAAAGATTATTTCTCCTGGAATGTACAAAGTATTTGTGATGCACATCTTCGAATAACATAGTTGCACGGTGGCCTGGATCAGCACATAGGTAACCAGGCAATTTTTAATGTAGTCGAATCAAGGGCAGATTACAAAGTAATGAATTTGACACTTGTAGTGTATTAGGAGATAGCGAGTATGGCAATACAAATATTTTAGTATCACCTTTAAATCATCCAAATCCACCAGCAGAAGTTATTTTCAATGAACCGCATATTCGTACAATTGTGTAGAAAGAACATATGGCGTGTGGAAACGCAAGTTCCTATTCTCTCTTTGGGTATGCGTTCATCATCAGAACATTCATCTTTTTTCTCTCCTATTTTGAAACTAATTAAAGTAAAAATGTAAAAAATGCTACCAGTATGTAAGTAAATTACAACTTGTGATAGGTTATATTATATGATCGAAGTATCGAAGGTTAAAACAAACTACCTGCTTTTTCGGCGTTTATACTCGGTATAGTTATCCCGCCGTTGTACAAGTGATGTAGAATGCCCGCATTTTTATACTCCGAATAATTCGAGGGATAAGATATACCGAGAATTACTATTCCAGACTTTATACTGGGATTGTAGAACCGGCCCTTATTATATTGTTTTTACGGTTCTTTTTGCGAGTGTGGGAACTATTGGACGTTCTAGCACAGCTTAATAATATGTTTATTAAGCTGTGGTTCTAGTAAGTATTCGTAAAAGATCTAATTTAACCTACTTAAAGAAAAATTTGATTATTCTTTATATTTTTTCAAATTTGGCTCTATCTTATCTGACGGGTCTATAGAATTACGAATCTTTGCCACTTTACTTCTACCTAGTAATGTATTTCTAGTCCTATCTGGCTAATTTGGTTATATTCCATTACTAAATATCACATATGAAAAATTTAAAAATACTTTTTCATTACGCTGTTATTTTCATAAAAAAAATCGAAATATTTTCGACACGTGACAGAAAACACGTAAATTTTGTTTAAAAATATTTATATTTTTTCAGTGTGAAAATCTTTTTTTTGGTAAAAGTAAATTAGAAAAAAAAACTTTTACTGATTCTTTTCATGGGGTTTATTTTCAGAACTGTAGTAAATAGGTACCAAGTAAAAGAAAGAATAATAATAATAATAATAATAATAATAATAATAATTTATTTTCCCTTTAGACAATAATGTATAGGAATAGTCAAATTACAAACTTACAAACTAAGTCACAGAAACAGAAAAATAATAATCAGACACAGAATAGTAACATTTATCTACTAAATATTGTTTCAATTTAATTTTAAACAAACGTTCACTTGATACACGCTTTATATCATCAGGCAAATGATTAAAAATTCTAGGCCCCCCCATAATGAGGAGAAATGCAGCTCAAACCTCGCAAAAGGCACATGGAAATCATGTCCCTGTCAAATAATAATAAAACCGTATTTTGTTAGTAATATGAAATGAATATAATAAAGTTTCGGTTTATCAAAGTGGGTCTATTCACGATTGTCTGTATATAAAAATAAAAATATGTTTTGGATTCTAATAAAGAATATAGGTTTTGAGATCTATATAAACTGGCAGTGACCTACAAACCTAAAAGATATTAATATAAAAATTGTGAAAAGAAAATCATCGAGACATTTCAAATAAACAACACATGTGTTACTTTGTAGTTGAAATATATAGGTTTATTTTGTTGTAGTGTTTAAATAAACAGGAATTTTAATTTATTTACTTAAAATGAAAGGACTTTTATTATTACTATTACTATTATGTATAGGTGGTGCTGTAATATTTTCATATATTTTTTTTTATTTAAAAATGAATCACACCTATGAAATACTGCATTTTTTTTTTGAACAGATAATAGTAATAGTTTATTTCTGAGCGAATATGTTAAGATTTTTAGTTATTATGAGGAGTATGTTTACATTTTTTTATATTTCATTAGAACGTTTTCTCGTTAGCACATTGATACAGGGGTATATGTTAAGCAGATAGGCTTTAAACTAGGTGTCACACAAAACTTTTGCTTTGTGTTGTGGTAACAAAGTACCTACTTGATATTTTGTGTGGTTATAACAAAATACCTAGTTGGTGTTGTACATATACATATATGATGTACCGAGTCGATGTGAGAGGGAGCAGATGTCTGTAAACCCCCACAAAACGGCAATGTACCATTTACCAAGAAAAGGAAGCTGGACAATCTAAGACCTCCCTCCTTACTTGATGAAATAATTCAATTTGCGGAGGAAGCGAAGTATCTGGGTGTAAAACTGGATAAGTCGCCCCATCTGGAGAAAATGATCCACAAGGCACGACTATCCTTATGGACATGTCGACGAATCTGTGGGAAATGTTGGGGCATTGGTCCCAAACAAATAGGTACATAGCTGTACGTGACGGTCATACGACCTAGGATAGCGTACGGCTATTTAAATATGAAAATATTAAATAAGTATCTACTTCACATTAAAAAAAATATTGTTTATGGTTACATACCTTTTGCATTGAATTTTTAAGAAAAATAATTTCTTGATATTTTTATTTTGAATTTTTTACTGACAATTCTGAAATTATAGTAGTCTACCTTAGAAGTTTTTTAAGATATATTTTTTAACATTATTTATATATACTTATTCAACTGTTTAAATAATATTAAAAAATGTATCTTAAAAAGTACAATTTATTTCTACTTTACTGGCAAATTATTCAGTCGCATATATTGAAGAATACACTGAAGAACTATTGAATTTTAATTGCCAAATTGATTTTTACTAAATTCATAAAGAATCTCTTATTTTTGCCATAATGACGCACAATAACACAATTTTATAATATCTGATTTGCTACGTTACAACCTGTATATTTGAGTTCAGAGATAGAACCATTAGACCAGAGATATACCATTTTATTATTTATAAAGAAAAGAAACTTAACACGAGCCGCTATATCCAATAAAAGTACTTGTAGTACCATTAAAATTTTATTGTCACATGCCAGGGTGGCAATTTATAATAATAATTAAATACGTACATTACATATGAATATCACTAGATTTTTATCAGGTAATAAAATCTTTGAGTCTAAGAACAGATAAATATCTATTATCTTCTGTAAACAGTCAAATGTATACTGATAAAACTTACGATTGCACCTGTTCTTTTAAAATAAAGGAAATAGAGCAGAAGCAGGAACGTTTTTCATAGGAAAACCAAATATGGCTCTATGCAGTAGTACACAAGAGAAATCTAGAGCCAATTACAGCTAATAAAATTAGCTGTACCGACTGCTGCAGATTATCCTTTAGTTCTTTTGAAACTTATATCAATATACATAGTGTTGGTTAAATTAAATGGTTGACGTTTTTTCACTAAGACCTCTTCAAATAATGATAAACATTCTACTTTAGAAAGATTTATACACATTCAGTAGCGAAAACCACTTATATTTTTAACAGATGTTTTTTCAAGTAATCTAATGTCTTTAATTGACCTCAAGTTGTATACCAATTAAATTCGTTCCAAGATGATAGTGATTCACAAAAAGCGTTGGAGTTATTTTACCGAGAACACTAATTAGCTACCAATTAAGAAATTTACTAGTTACTAGAAACAGAAACCCAACTTTTATAGATATACCTACCGTCTGTTTGTTCTAAAATTTTATATTAAAAGATTGAAGTTATGTGACCAGTAGAAATGGAAAAATAAAATTTATATTTTTAAACATACAGGGTTATTCAACGAAAACTTGGCACATCCCCTATAATTATAAAACCGAAAAAAAATTTGAATTCGCCGAGACCCCTTGATTTCTGTTCTTGAGGGGAGCATTTTTGACAGTCAAGCCAACTAGATATGTTCATCCCCTTAACCCCTAGCAACTTTAAAATTTCAAACCCTACTTCTAACATCATTTTAAAGTCCTTTCCATCGCGAATACACCGGTGCATCGTTTTTGGAAAATCGGTTGAGATTTGATAGAGTTATTGGCTAAAAACGAAAAGTTGACAAACCGACATTCGCGTACTAATTTCTACAGAAAAGCCCACCAATAATAAGCTTTTTATCTACTACACAATCACACATTCACAATCAAATAACTTTTTTTGATGTGTCGATCAGTTTACAAAAAAAAAACAGTCTCAAATTAAAAAAGCTGAAGCAAAACAAAACAAAAACAAATTTTATTTAATATATGCTCAAAATGACCCGTTAACTTGCAAACAATAATACAGTCTGTACAATAATACAATTCAAACAATAATACAATTTTCTACCTTTTTATTAAATATACTTTTATGACAATGTGTGAGCAACGTCACAAGGTTAGTTGCCGCCTTCACAGTTTCTGCTGAATCCCGTCTGCAGCGGCGAATATGGTGATACAACTTTTTTGAGTCAGAGACCAACTACTTATTTATTCCACATATGAATGTGAAGAAATGCTATTAACTTATATGGCAGTGGTTTGTCAAAAGGAAAAAAGGCTAGTTAGCGAACCGGTGTATCTTAAATGTTCTTCAACGTAGGTAATACTAGCGTATTCTTCATTGTGACACTTGATATACTGAGTGCTTCATCGAAAATCACATGATGACAATATCTTCTGACGAAAATAATGTAAAGATTAAAAGTTCAGTAATTTATCTGGATTAAATATATAAAAGAATATTCTGACATACATGTATGGGCGCTCTATTTCTTGACCCGTTAGATTAGATTAGATTTATATAGGAGTCGGCCCCCTGGCCTAATCCACCCCGACTTAGAAGATCTATCGTGGCACTCCCAACCTATTTAAAGCACTCTGTTCAGTTTTGTCCTTTGCATTACTCTCCACAGCCTTGATAGAGGCTCTTCCATGTAGCTGTTGGCCCTTGGTCTACCTTCTCCAAGTATTTGAAATTTCAGTCTTGTCAGGCACCTCGCACTGGCACAGTACATGTACTGAGATTTCCTCTTCTTCTTGACAGAATCTGCAAGTTGCTTCTTCTGACAGTCCCATAAGATTCATGTGCCTATTTAGCCTACAGTGTCCTGTTAGGAGACCTACTATTATTCTGATGACCTTTTTATTCTGGACTAACAGATCTGCTGTGAATTTAGGCGTTCGTTCTTTAATGAATAGCTTTGCCTGTCTTAGTTGTGGCAGATTCCTCCACCATTCTCGAGATTTGTTTCTCATCCATTCCTCCATGGATGTACTACTCACAAGCTGATCCCATTCAGTGTTCTGTCACCAATTCACTGATATGGGGTTGGTAAATGAATTTCAAAGGATTTCAATAATAAAAGAGATATTTTTGTGTTGAACAAACAGCTTGTAGCTCATTCTAACATGTTATGCTTATGGTACATTATTGTCGGTAGACATCTTTTACTGTTAGAGATAGTTCCCACAAATCTTATATCAAAGTATTCGCGAAAGAATATTTTATTTGTATGAATAATAATAAAATAAATTTGAATTGCGTATCTAAATTTGTTTCAGAGTTACTATCAACTCGTCGTTGCACAAATTGTATATATTTCTTTATACAGACATTACTGAAGCTATGTGCACATAAAAGCGAATAGAACCAAATGAAAGCACCGTATTCCATGCGAATTTGTGTGTACCGATTACCGATTTTCCTTTGAAGTACCTAGGTACCTCGGAAATGATGAACTTTGCCACACCCCAACGCACGTGCTGAATGTCTTTATGGTCACATACACGCCAAGCAAACGCATGCGTTAATTAGCGAGCAGTCACATTCGTTCGCTGTATGTGTACGCGGCTTTATACTTTATTATAACTGTAGATATCACAAAGTGGAAAAGTGTAGTTTACAAATTAAATGTATGAGGAAATTTGAATATTGGAAATACATAAATCGTTTTTGTTACAGAATACTCTGAAAAATGGCCAAATACCTATTAAAATCATGTTGTGTCTGTGGATCACTCAGGACCGGAACTGTAATATCCGGAATAGCTGCTATAGTAAGTACTTACTTATTTTATTTTTTATAAAAATTGTTTTAGTTAGACCTAAATACGGTATGTCCAAGATAAAGATGGGATAGCATTGGGATCTTAGAAACGGTAAGAGATACAAGGTTGGTTAAATTATGAAAAAGTTGAGCAGTTTGTATACCTTTTACATGGACTTTGCAAAAATAAGTTATCTTTTTTTGATTTCGAAATATTTGGAAAAACATTTTTTTTTGCGATATTGGTTTTTATTTATTTCTGGCGTTATTTTAACAGCTATTAAAAAATAAAAAATACTTTTCCATTGTCACTTTTTGAGCTTAACAAGATGGCATTCATCAAGTTTTTGTCAGACGTTTCGTTTCCGAGAAACCATCATCAACTTCTTTTTTTTAAATACGGCCCTGTATTTTTAAATAGAAATTTTGATACCATTTTTTATTCTCAATTCAATGATGCATCACAAGTAATGGTTTAATTACGTTTTTAGCTTGTTTTTGCCACCATTAAAAATTAACGAGGAAAAGCCTCCTGAGTTTAACTCTTACCGTTTCCAAGATCCCAATGCCATCCCATCTTTATATTGGACACACTGTATATAGCTAATATTTTTGCAGTTGCATGTTGAGTTAACTCACACTCATCTCAAGATTCTGACAAATATTGGGATAGGAAATTATGAAGTTAAAATTGATATACCTTTGCAACAAATAAAGTGAAAATGTACCAGTATGAAATATTTATGGTATTTTTTATCCCTCGAACCAACTCGGTTAGCTTCAGATAAATTAACTTAATTAAAATATACGGTAAAACGGCAATTTTTTTTCGAAATTAATAGTAGCACCCGTGACAGGTTTGGCTTTTATATGGGTGTCCGAATTGGCAGGAAGTCTACAGCATAATTTTTGAAAAAAAAAAAAATAAATAAAACACTTACATAAATGAAAAATACCTATAATATATTTTGGGGGTTCGAAAGGAATATAATTTAATAATAAAAAAGCAAATTTTTTATTGTCGGCTCCAAAAAATAACAAGGAAAATAAATTCATCCGCAATGACATTAATGTTCAAATTTAGTACTTGTTATTTCAGTTCCAATATCACATCTTGCTAAAACACTATTTGTCATATTAACTAATTGTATCTTAATAATTACAGCTAATAATAATAATAGTTTCAGTGCATCGTTTTTGAATATAAATTACTAAATTGAAGATAGTGCCCTGATTTTTTAAAAATTTTTAGAAAGGGTTGCTTTTACCAGAATATATCTAATGTTTGTATTACAGGGGGTATTTAGATGAAGAAGCACAAAAGGCGGGTGTTTGCGAAAAGAGGTATAAGCCCAAAAAACAAATTTTAGCTGATTTAAGTAAACATGTACCATTTTTCACATATTAAGTTTTCCATAATAACTTATATCATTATACAGGCTGATTCACTTAAGGAGGCTCACCATTGGGATATCAGTAATGGTAAGAGATACAGGGTGGCTCAAATTACAAAAAAGTTGCGCAATTTTATGACGAATGTTTTGGTAAAAGCAAACCTGAAATATATTTTTTAATTTCTGAAATATTCTGAAAAAACTGAAAATTTAGATTATCTAATTTTTGCCGTAATTCATTTATTTTTCAAGATAAGTTCATGAAATTCGGTTCCCAGGCATAAAATACTCTATTGATTGCATTGGCGAAGTCAGATCACCTCTATCTCTTATTGTTTTTGAGAGACGATAGTCAACTTTTTTTTTTCTTATGGGCGCCATATTAGATTTTTATATTTTCAGATAGCTCTTCTCATTCTCTTTACGACGATGTATCATAGTATGGGTAAATTTAAATTATTAGGGTAATAGTCATAATTTCTTTTTATTATGCTGTTATGACATCGGTCTTTTGAGAAAAGACCTTTTTCGTATTCTCGATCAGTGTTCGGCATTTTCTGTTAAACTCAGTAAAATAAATAAGTTGATATGATTATAACTTTACAAATGAAAAAATCTATAGTAAAATGTTACAAAATTTATTTAGAATTGGCTCCCTTACAGGGTTATTTAAAAAATATTATACATAATATTGTTTTTATTTAGCCGCGGCGATAGCTCATTCTGTTAGGTGCTGGGTGATAGCTTGTGACTAACAGAATGGTATATCGCGGCGCGAGTTCGAATCTCGCCAGGGGAGAAATGGCACCTCTCCCAGGAAATGGTTGTGTGTCTCCGTTTTTTTCATGTGTATCCTCCCTCTACACAAGCCTGAGACTTACAGAAGGGAGGTTGTCCATTTCTGTGGTGTGTTTTATGTTTTTTTATGTTTTATATGTAATTCAAATGAACAAATGAATAAAAATTATAAACTACTAAATAAGTAAAGAACAATTTATATTCAAATATAAATAAGTTAACAAATTATGATTAAACTAAACTAAAGCATGTAATTGTTTTAGTTTAATTTCATAGCAGTCTAATCAAAAATATTTTTTTATGACTATTATCCTAATAATTTATATTTACCCATAATGTGATACATCGGCGTAAAGAGAATGAGAAGAGCTATCTGAAAATATAAAAATCCAATATGGCGCCCATAAGAAAAAAAAAAGTTGACTATTGTCTCTCAAAAACAATAAGAGATAGAGGTGATCTGACTTCGCCAATACAATCAATAGAGCATTTTATGCCTGAGAACCGAATTTCATGAACTTATCTTGAAAAATAAATGAATTACGGCAAAAATTAGAAAATCTAAATTTTCAGTTTTTTCAGAATATTTCAGAAATTAAAAAAGATATTTCAGGTTTGCTTTTACCAAAATATTCGTCATAAAATTGCGCAACTTTTTTGTAATTTGAGCCACCCTGTATCTCTTACCATTACTGATATCCCAATGGTGAGCCTCCTTAAGTGAATCAGCCTGTATATACTCGTTAAAAATAAATCTTTATGGTTTATGCAGGCTTATATCACTTTTCCCAAACATAAAGTGCGGAATTTCGAAGTACCTACACGGTATAGTTAACTCAATTTTCATATTTTTCAATTTATACCACTATTTCCAAACACCAACCGATACCAGATAGTCTTGAGACCAAAATGTATCGATTGAGCTAAACATAGCTTAGTCCAAAGTATCTTTGCTTCTAAGTTATAAGTTGTGCAGGTTGAAATTAAAAAAATATATTTTTCTCCATGCTTCCGAAACTAATGAATATATTCTTTTCCAATTTGGCAGGTGATACCTCAGAATAGCCATATTTGTAGTATTACAGAAAATGTTACTTTAATGTGTAGTTCCAAGGGCATGCTATGACTATTACATGACACCCTTTTCATTGAATGTTACGCTGCTGGCCAAATTCAAAAATATAGATTTATTGAGTGATGCAGACGATTTAATAAAAAAAACTCTTGACTTTTTGCCGTAAATCGAATTGTAAGACGAGACGATTTCAGAAAAGTTAATTTACACCAAAACCTCGGCCAAAATCATCCATTTATCAAGAAAAATTGGATAATATTTTTTTAAAGAATCAATAGTATTTTTTTAATTTAGCCAGTGACGTTTTTTATTTCGAAATTCTCGTCATGTAATATTTACTGGTTGCACGCCATTGGAACTACATATTAAACAAACATTTTGGGTGATATTAGAGCACTATGCTGTGGTGTCCTCTGGCATATTTGAAAGGAATATTATCAAAGTTTCAGAAACAAAAAAAAAATACTTTTTTACCTTCAAATTAAATATATTTACTGTAACTTGGAAGCCAAGCAACTTTGGATAAAGGTATGTTTGATTTTATGGCTATATTTTAGCATCGGTATTATCTGGTATTATTTGTTTAAATTTCAAAAATGTTTTAAATACACCCATAGATACCGGGTGTTTGATACCGAAAATGTTCGTTAGAATTAGTGGAAGTTAACTTCATAATTTTTCTCTGAAAATTTTAGGATAAACACAGTGGGTGCCCTGTTCAATAAAAATATTTTTAATTAATTATTTTCTGGCTGTACCGGAAGTCCATATTAAATTCGTTATTTTAAATGAAATAGTGTATCGTGAAGTATTAAAAAGAATATCATTTTATTTGAAATAACGATGTTATTATCGACCTTCAGTATAATCAGAAGTGTAGCCGCAATTTTAAAAATATTTTATTAAATAGGGCATAGCCCACTGTGTTTACTCTGAAAGTTTCAGAAAAAAATTATGGACGGAACTCCTAATGCTTCTAATGAACGGTTTCAATAAATTATCCTGTATAATGAATTGTGACAATATTTTCCAAGATATAATATATTCAGATTTTTCCCATTTTGTCCGGCTCATTATAGATTGTTACAAAAATATAGTCTTAAGTACTCTGTTGTAGTCAACCCAGTATATTCCCGTTTTGTTTGTTGTTGTTGTTGTTTTGTTACCTTTTCGTCGACTGAGCCCTAAATCTCTTTTAACCCTTCCCGTTTTGTCCATTCCCAATTAGAGTTTAGAATTAAAGCTACAGCACCAGGTTAGGTTAGGTTAGGTTAGGTTCTTTTCCTTTGACATCCCTAAGTCTGTATAAAGTTGTGAAGGAAAGGCTTGCTGACTTGCTTTCTCTTGCTGACTTTTGATTGGTATAAATCGCTACATCTAGCGATTTATACAAAGAAGAAAATTTAAATATAGAATATATAGTTAATAGATTTTCATTTCAGACGAAAAGGTTTAGTGAATCGACGAAAGGGGAATTATTAATGAGACCGATGTATAGGTTAAAAGGCCACTAGACAAAACGGGAAATTTTCTTTCAGTTGATAAAAGGGGAATCGACGAAACCGTAATGATTCGTCAACTCAGTAAGCTTAGGATTTTCCCCACTTGATTTACATTTGAACAATTGGACAATGGAGATGAATTCTAAGTATGATTTTTCAAATTTTGTTTTATCTACCACTTTGATTGTAACTATTTAATGTTTTATGAACTTTAATAAGATTAAAAAACGTTTCTGGGGAAACGGAAGAACACAGTTGATTTTAATTTATCTATTTACTTATCTATTTATTTTTTCAGATACTATCCATCGCAGGAATCCTTCTAGTATGGCTAGTACGGGTTGATCTCAAAACTATAGTATTTGATTTTCTACCAAAATTGGCAGGTAATCATAATATTGTCTGGTTAAGTTATAACATTTACGAAGTATACATTTTTTTCAGTTCAAATAATTGTCACCATAAACTTGGTTATGACAATAATTCTATCAATTTTGTTGCTGCTTGGGGTAATGAAAGTAAGTGAAAATATATAAAAATTACCATAGTTACCTAGATTTATGTACTTGAATTTAAATTAATCAATAAATCTTTTAGTTATCTAAGATTTATTACATTATTATTACTTAATACTAAGAACTAATATAGCAAAGAAGGGACTAGTTCCATTTCAAAGCATTGTCATTTTTTGAAGTAGATTTTTGGTATGGTTTGTTTTTATTTGACCCTGTATCAAATAAAGTCGCTGCCGCAGAATATCCTTACGAACGCGAGTCGACAACGCTGCGTCTTCTCGGTCGCGCCATATGATCGCACTAGACACGTGCGTAGATGCGTAGATCCTTCGCGACAGATTGGGAATGTTCTGGAAGATTTTGCCGAAAGTATATACGTAGGCAAGCGTTGCCGACTTGATTTAGTCAGTCGACTTATAATGAATAGCTGATGAAATTAGCTCCAATTAGAAGCTAATCACCACAGCATGGTTGGCAAACCTTGTCATTTTTTTGCCAGGAAGTTAAAAGAACTGTAACAACAAAAAATACATTTTTTAAAACTGTACAATTCCAAACAACGCTTTGGTAGCATATTACAAGGTGGCTTACAGAATCGCGAAATGTAAGAACCCTTATAACATCACAGAAAAACTTATTCTACCGGCTGCTGTAGGTATGGTGAACATCATGATGAGTCTGCTGGGAGGCTGCTTTTAAAAGTGCCTTTGTCCAATAACACAATTAGTCGGAGAATGCAACATAAGTATGGCGGAGGATATTAACAATCAAAAATTAAAGGAGTCGAATTTGGATTGCAGTTAGATGAGGCTACGGATAATAATAAGGATGCTCATTTGATATTATATGTATAGATGGTAATAATATTAAAGAAAACCTTCTGTTTTAACACTGACGTAGTTTTCCACATAACACCAAAACACTATACTGCACTCGACGTGCTTTTCGCCAACCAAGTTGGCATCATCTGGAAATCATTAAAATTGACCTTCTGTTTTGTAAAAATTAAAGAAGAAGGATCAAATATGCAGTATATTTTGCTTATGCCGATTTTTTAATAAAACTGGCATATTTATGCGACATTTTTGAAAAGCTGAATTCTCTTAATCGCTCTTTGCAGGGAGAACCATGCACCTTTTGAAGTCAACTGAACAAATATCAGCTTTTATAAAAAAACTCAAACTATGGCGAAGGAAATTGAATGAAGATGAGCCAGGCAATGATTGTTTTTTAATATTGCAGCAATTTTTTACGTCAAATGAACTTGATCTTTCTCAAGATATAAAAATCATGTTTGAGGAGCACTTATCACAGCTAATTATCTGGTTTGAGAAATATTTTTAAAATGAAAATTTCGATAAGTTTGCGTGGATTCAAGATCCTTTTGACACTAATGCTCCATCTGAATTTACTTCTACAGAAGAAGAGACTCTTATCGAGTTATCGCAGTTTGAAAGCAAAATTGGCAGCATGGAATTGACAGAATTTTGAATTTCAATAAAAGATGAATATCCCCTTCTAAGTGATATGGCTCAGCAGAATTTAATTCCATTTTCGACGTCGTATTTATGGGAAGCTCGGTTTTCGGCGGTCGCTGTAATAAAAAGCGCAAAAGCGCTGTAATAAAAGTATAGAGCAAAAATCAACTGGGAAAAGGAAATGAGGGTGGCTGTGTTGTTTAATTCTACGATTTGAGAAAAAATGCAGTGATTTGCAGGCTCATCCATCACATTAATTATTAATTTAATGTTAATAAAGTAAAAAAAAAAAAGAAAATAATGAAAATACACAACTTTTATTTATTTTTATTTCTTACTTAAGAATACTTTTACTTAGGGTAAAACCTGGCTCAAAAAAATAGGAAAAATTGCAGAAAAGTGCCAATTTATATATACTAATTAAAACTGTTTCAGCGGTTTTTTTATTCTAAACTAGAAAAAAAAAATGAATCTTGTTTCATCATTTTGGGACACACTGTATATGACAAATTAAAATCTTGTAATAGTTCCAAATTTTGTTATTTGAAGTAAATTCAGAGCTAGTAATTACCTACAAGCTTTCTCTTTTTTCTATTCCGTTTTACTTAAAAAGTAAGGTGGATTCAAACAGCGAAATAATAAAATAAAATGAAAATACCATAAAATAAAATAATAGTTGGTTATCTTTTATAATTTTATTTTAATTTTATTTGCCTGTTGGAATCCACCTGTAATTTACTTGATTATTGGTAGTACATTTTAGAACTAAGATATCGATTTACCTATAATGAATATAACTATTTTATAACGATTTCTCCGAACTTATGTATCTTTTTTAGCGAAACTGGTATCTAATGATACCTTGGGTGGTCTTGGGTGGTATGTTAGCCATTGGTTTGCTGGTTTCTATTATTATAAATAGCGTCAACTTTTACATAGAAAAGGAAACATTGCTGGGGACACTGTGGCTAGTGTTAGGATTGATCTCATTAGGTAAGTTCATTATATAATTATAATAAGTACCTACTTAATAATAATAATAATAATATCTCTATCCCTCATTCTCATCTTAGTGATGAGCCCGGAAGTCAGAGACTTGTGTGGGACTTGATAACAATGAATGACTACAAATTTTAATATTCATATTAGAACTATTTTTCGAAATCTTGAAATTGTTTTGCTTTAAGTAAAGTAAAACCAGAAACTCTTGGATTAAAATTGAAAACACAGTAAATGTCAGTAGCTAAGTGGTAGTAAGTAGGTCTACATAAACATTTTCTGTCTACATTTTTATTGTTTTATTAGCATTATCCACGAAAGTGGTAAAAATATAATTATTTTTTCGTTTTCGAAATCGAATGCAGATGGCCGTTCCCTGCGCCTGAAAGTTCCCATTTCAGATCGTTTTTTCGGTATACAAGTATCAATAAAATCATTGTTGGAGTTGGAGTTAAATGTTTTTAAAATTTAAATTCCTCTAAAATGTAGGTAATTTTAATATTATATATTCATATTAAAATAGGGTAAAATAACGAGGGTGAGATTTTCCAAGATAAAATGTGAACTTTAGATAATTAATTTTACTTATATTTAGCCACTAGGTAGTATGGCATTTTTAATGATCAGTTTGAAACAAATCGAGATTACTGAAACAGATCTTTCGAGAGTAGGTACAATTATAGAAAATTAGTTATGATTCTTTTTATTTAAAATATTTGTGTAGGTACCCAATTTCTTAATAAGCATCATTTTATCGATTTTCTCAAGTTTTTTGTAGGAAGAATGTTTACCACGTGTGTTAACTTTTATTAACAACAGAATAATTATTTTTTCGTTTACTTATTACTTTTCGTGAGCTTACGGCTTAAGTTTTACGTACTATGAATCCAGCTTAAGCAATTTGAATTTATTTTGGTACAGTACCCTTCACGGTTTTTGAAATCTATCTACCAGTTCTGTCTACGTTATTCTCCAATTTATTAACTAAACAAAACTAAATTAACTATTAAATGTAAGGTATTTATAATTTACATTTTGCAATAACAAAAATTTAAATTAGGTACCTACCTATTTAAAATTGCTTGTGGCCCTAGCTCCTGTATTTCATGGATTTTTGGATATTTTAGCCAATTAGAAAACGTATCACTACTAGCACTACTCTACTACTTCTTTTTAGTTCATTTATGTATTGGTTCACTTATTTTACTTGCACAAATAATTGGATTTAAAGAAAAAGTAACAGCAAAATTGCTTGTATTGTAATCCGAAAGTACGCGATGAAACTTTAGGGTTATGGTTCGAATAATAACAAAAGTGAATCGTTCAATTCGCTCTTGCCCGTGGCCACGTACCTACTTGATCTTGATAGCATGATAGCAAAAAGAAAATCTAGATTAGGTAATTTAAGTACTAACTAGACAAAAAATGGTTTATCCACTATACATAATACTATTTTCTGTGTAGGTATTTAATATTTAAATAGTCGATTTTATAATGAACTTTTTTATAAACCTGTCCTAAAATATCTCGTTTTTAAAATACTTACAATTATTTATCGCTTAAGTAGGAACCCCATTAGAAGTGTAAAGTTTTGATTAAAAGTAGAGTTTAATCATGCCACAGGGGCGAGAGGTGAGTGTGTTGTAAGTGGTTTCACGTTATTTCGAGTAAAATTTCAGGTTTTTTATGTTTTTTTTTGTAAAATTATTTCTTTAGGTAGGTACATGATAAAATTACGTAGGTCTGAAAACATTGATTATAAGTAGCACGTGCCCGTTCCGAAACGTGCGTGAAAATGGTATACGGGGGTTTCTCCCCCGTATACCAATTAATTATAGCGTTAATTATAGATTAATTCTAATATACCATAGCAACATCAGCCATAAAAAATAGAGTTGGCATCAAAAACATTAAATTTCTCTACTTACAGGGCATTAAAATTCTTCAGTGATTATAGAGCTGAAATTAGTTTTATTGAATAGTACCATAATGGTACTAAGGTACCAATGGAAGGTACAATTAAGTAGAAATCTACTCATATGCTTATTTTATCTGTAGGACCAACAAAACTGAAATTACTATTCAGAGAAAGCACTCTAAATTCAAAAGGCAAATAGAGTCCAAAAAGTAATTTGACAACTGAAATGTCACTTATGTTGTATCGTTGGATTCAGAAAATGACATAGATTCCAAAAATATACTGATGTACAGGGTGTTCCATATAAAAAGCCAGAGTTGATATTTGCAGTTTTACCTTAACAAAATATATATTTTTGAAATCAGGAAAAAATGTTTCCCCAAACGTGTAAAATTATACAGGGTGTCCCATTTAAAAATATTATGTTCAATTGGTTTTCTCAAGTTTACGACATGCAATTTTTTTTCAACCTATAGCCAAAAATAATACGCGAAAAACCAAACAACTTTTGTATTTACATTTTTTTTCTAACTTTCTTAATAACCCCTGTAGGTAGGGGTCAAAATATACCCGAATACTCTGTACATTAGATACTGTAACTTTTTCCCCAGATTTAGGTATATCTCAAATAATTACTGTGATAGAGGACTATCTCTGTTATTCTTCCATTCTCCAACAATCATCCTGTACCTCTCTTATTTTTCAATAGGTTTTGGTTAGATTTAGTAAGCAGGACACTGCTTTTTAAATGCAAAACTCGTAGTTTTTTCATAGAGAATTGTCAACAACACGATTAGCTGAAGTTTTCTGGCTTCAGTTACGTATAATAATTTAAAAAAAATTAGTCGATCATTTGCTCAAACAATGTTTATATACAGTGTGAGTCAATAAGAACGAATTCTTTAGTAGCTCCTTAAATAAAGGAGATAAAGCAAAACATTGAACAGGGGACTTGTTCTATCACTTTTTTTCTACAATCCAAAATTATTTTTAGATATACAGGGTGCACCGTTGAGCGGTTACAGCATTCAACATTTGTTTTTTATATGGAACACCCTGTATTTTATACAAGATTTTGATTAAGCTTAAAATTCTCTATACATTGGTGCCCCGCATGCTGGCTGTCATGTATTGTAATTCTTTATTTACTAGACTATATATTTGTTATATATTCCTTGTACTGTTCACTGGACTATTAAATGTAAAAAATGTATTAATAAAAACAAAACATAAAAATGTATACCGACTAGGAATAGTAGCTAAAACAATAAAGACAGTTTCTCTACAACTCGGCTTTGATTGACATGACATGGCGCAGTCGGTTGACAATTGAGTAAATGATAGTAAAATCAGTGGTTAGAATAAGAAATAAAAGTTATACCAATTAGTGGACAATAAATAAGCATAAATAAGTATGAGTGCTGCAACAGATTACCGAGGTATAGCTCCGATGGATTTTTCTGGAAATCTTTCAGAGAATTGGAGACTGTGGAGGCAGAAATTTGAAAATTATTTGGTGGCATCGGAGGTAGCGAAAAAGGATGAAAAAATACAAATTGCCCAACTACTCCATTACATAGGTGAGGAAAGCTTTATTATATATAACACCTTCACATATGGGAGTGACGAAGACAGAAACAAACTTAACATTATTCTAAAGAAGTTTGAGAACCATTTCTTGCCCAAGAAAAACTTATCATATGAGCGGTTCAAATTTTTTACTCGCAAGCAACTAGAAAACGAGTCAATTGAACAATTTGTAACAGACTTAAAAAACAAAGCACGCTCATGTGAGTTTGGAGACTTAAAAGATAGCTTAATTAAAGATATTTTTACATGTGGTTTACTAAATCAGAGATTACGTGAAAAGTTATTACAAGATGATGCCCTTGAGTTAGAAAAAGCTATAAAATTATGTGTTTCTGTAGAGAGTTGTAAGGAACAATCAACTATCATGACGCAATGTACGAGTTCGTCGTCGGTTCCATTGGATATACAAGCTGTTCATAAAAAGCGGTTTGGTTTATCTACAAAAAAACAAAGTTGTGTTGGTACTCAGGATACTTCACAGCAGAAATATGCGCGGCAATCAGTGGCGAATTACAAACATTCAGGATTTCAACCCCCGTGGAGCAACAGAACTACCCCGCGTCAACGAGGAAATAATAGTGTTTGTTATAGGTGCGGCAGTGCACACGGGAAAAATCAGTGTCCAGCATTTGGAAAAAAGTGTAATATGTGTGGTTTTTCTAATCATTTTGCAAAAATGTGCAAGCAAAAAAAGGTTAACACTGTGGAAAATGTTCAAACAGATGCAGAACAAAATTCTCTAACAAATAATGATTATGTATTTATTGGATCTATTGATTCTCATAATAGTAATGATAATTCTTGGTATGTTACCTTATTAGTTAATAATAAACCAATCAAATTTAAGTTAGACAGTGGGGCACAAGCTAATTTAATAACACTTAGTATGTTGAAACAAATAAATTTTGGTTCAGAATTTTTAGAGGGGACCGAGGCAAAATTAAAATCATATACAAATAATAATTTACCTGTGTTAGGAAAATGTTTTTTATCATGTCTATATAAAAACTGGATGGGTAAAGTAGAATTTTTTGTAGTTGAAGATCATTATCAGTGTATCTTAGGTCTAGAATCTTGTGTGAAGTTAAATTTAATAAAAAGAGTTGATGTTTTATGTGGTACTGAGCAATTTACAAAAAATAGTGATTATAAAAAATTGATAAGAGATAATCATGATCTATTTAATGGTCTAGGATGTTTACAAGAGACATATCACATAGAGTTAAAGGAAAATGCAAAGTCTGTCGTGCACCCTCCCAGAAAAATTCCTTTTCCATTGCTAGAACAGTTTAAAAATTGTTTAGCTGAAATGGAAAAACAAAATATTATTAGAAAAGTTAATGAACCTACAGACTGGGTAAATTCGATAGTGATAGTAAGGAAAACTAACGGCTCGTTAAGAATCTGTTTAGATCCATCTGATTTAAATAATGCAATAAAAAGGGAGTATTTTCAGCTTCCTACATTAGATCAAATTGTATCAAAATTAGCAGGAGCTTGTGTTTTTAGTACATTAGACGCGAATTCTGGGTTCTGGCAAATAGCGTTAGATGAGGATAGTGCAAAACTATGTACATTTGCAACTCCTTATGGCAGGTATTGTTTTTTGCGCTTACCATATGGAATAAAATCTGCTCCTGAAGTTTTCCACAAACATTTTAAAAATATTTTTAATATGCAAGGGGTGGAATTATACATAGACGATTTAATTATTTGGGGACGCACACAAGCTGAACATGATAAACGTTTAAACGAAGTTTTTAAAATTGCAAGGCAACACAATATTACTTTTAATAGAGACAAATGTAAATTTGGGTTAAGTGAAATTAAGTACATGGGTCACAAAATCACTAAAGATGGATATTTTCCAGATGAAAATAAACTAAAAGCAATTAAGGAGATGCCCCAACCTCAAAATAAAAAAGACGTACAAAGATTTTTGGGAATGATTACGTATGTAGGCAGATTTGTGCCAAGTTTATCAAGTTTAAGCTCGCCTTTGAGGGAGTTAATAAAAAAAGATGTAATTTTTGAGTGGTCTGACCACCACACGAAATCATTCAATAAATTAAAAAACGTATTAATGGAGGCACCGGTGTTGCAATATTATGATATAAAAAAGGAAGTAGTAATTTCAGTAGATGCGTCAAAAGATGGTGTAGGAGCATGTCTTTTACAAAATAAATTACCTTGCGCGTACGCGTCGAAATCGCTTACTGAAACAAAAAAACGGTGGGCACAAATTGAGAAAGAATTATATGCGATTCTTTTTGGTTGTGAACGTTTTTACGAATATGTTTTTGGAAAAAAATTTGTTGTAGAGAGTGACCATAAACCACTGCTGGGTGTTTTTAAAAAACCTCTTGCAGCTTGTCCTGCTAGACTTCAAAGAATGTTAATTCAATTAAAAAAGTACGATTTTGAAATTATCTACAAACCGGGTAAAGATTTATTTGTTGCGGATGCTTTATCTAGGGCGTACATAAAAAATAATGTAACACCATCAGAGATAGAAAGTGATATAGAAGTATGTATTATTGATATGAATTATAAAATGACAAGTAAAAAATGTGATGAGATATTAAATGCAACCTCTGAAGATTCTGAACTAAAATTATTAAGGCGTTTTATAAAAACAGGGTGGCCAAATAAAATAAGTAAAGTACCACTTGAACTTAGATATTATTATAAATTTAGGAATGAATTAGTGGAACACCATGGGTTGTTATTTAAAGGTCAACAATTAATTATACCAAATAAGTTGAGACGTGACATCATAAACAAAATTCACTTTGGGCACTTTGGTATTCAAAAATGTAAGAAACGGGCAAAAGACTGTTTTTTTTGGCCAGGAATGTGTAAGCAAATAGAAGATATTATTTTAAATTGTAAAATTTGTCTTTCACACAGAGTGACACAGCAAAAACAACCTCTAGTGTCACACGACATACCCACTATACCGTGGTATAAAATAGGTTGTGATATTTTATATTTAGGAAATACAATGTACTTACTAGTGACGGATTACTATACTAAATGGGTGGAATTAATATTGCTGGGTGGCAACAGTCATTCTAAAACTGTAATTAAACATTTGAAAGAAATTTTTAGTCGATTAGGCATACCGGCAATAATAATTTCAGATAATGGCCCTCAATTTAAATGTATAGATTTTAAGTTATTTTCTAACGAGTATGGTTTTACCCATACTACTTCTAGTCCTAATTATCCCCAGTCAAACGGGATGGTAGAACGTCAAAAACAAACTTTAAAGAAAATGTTATATAAAGCTCTCGAAGATAAAAAAGACTTAAATTTAGTATTATTAATGTATCGAAATAGTCCTTTAGAATCTGGTTTTTCACCTGCACAACTCCTTATGTCACGCAATTTAAGAGATATTTTACCAACGACAGTAAATTATTTAAAACCTAAAAATATACCTTATAGTAAATATAACTATAAGTTACAAGAAAGTAAATATAAGCAAAAAGAACATTATAACAACAATACAAAAATTTTAGAACCTATAAACATTAATCAAGAGGTAAGATTTCAAGATAGATTAAAATCAAAATGGGAGTATGGTAAAGTAATAAATAAAAGGAGAGATCGTTCATATATAATTAAAAAAGAAAACGGCACTATTATTACTAGGAACCGTAGGTTCATTGAGATATTACCTAACACTACTGAAAATGATGACATAATTGTAATTAGTGATAGTGATAACTCAAACATTAGTGATAGTGATATTTCGTCTGGTAATGATAGTCCGGGTAGCCAAGAGAACACATTAATTTATAATGTACCTGAAAGTACTAAGTCGGGCAGAAAAATTAAGCAACCCGAAAGACTTGTTTACTCATAATTCATTTTCGAATTATTATACTTGTATATAGATTTAGTTTATGTTATTAATATTAAGTTTATCAAATTATAAATAGTTATAGGTAAATCAGTTTGTTAAAAAAAAGGAGATGTCATGTATTGTAATTCTTTATTTACTAGACTATATATTTGTTATATATTCCTTGTACTGTTCACTGGACTATTAAATGTAAAAAATGTATTAATAAAAACAAAACATAAAAATGTATACCGACTAGGAATAGTAGCTAAAACAATAAAGACAGTTTCTCTACAACTCGGCTTTGATTGACATGACACTGGCAACAGGCAAATGCTCACAAACATTGGAGACTTCTTTGTAACACGTGCTAGACGATCCATTGTTCAAGGTGGAGGACATTTCCAGCAGTACTTATAATGTTGTATTATAAATTGATGTATTCAGTTTGGGGACGTTTAAAATTATGTTGTTTCATCCCTCATTATTTTTTGTTAGTATTTGGTTTCTTTGATTTAATTGAAAAATATATTTTTCACTGTTTATCAGGTTCCTATAAAATTTTTTAACTGATGTGTTTTTGAAATTACGGAAATACCGGTGGCTGTTTAAGAGATATAAAATATAGTTCATGGCAGTAAGAAAAGTTAAAAAAACTACAGTTTTGAACAAAACAAGAAAAATGTTATAACTGTGTTTTTTTCTTGAAATAGTTAATTACATAAATAAATAAATAATTAAATGACAAAGAAGTTACTACCATATTTGTATAAATTTGCATATCTTGAAAACCATTAGAGTTAGATATAGCAAACCATATATCATTTGAGAGGCTATTTAATACTCGTTTGTCTGGTGTTATTATATACAGGGGGTTCCATAAAAGAAGAACGAGTTTTTACACAATATATTCAGACCATTTCAGTTGCTTAGAAAAAACACCCTGTACAAGCAAATAATTTTACGATGATATCGGCTTATAATATAAGGGTTTGATTATCTAAATACCAAACCTTAACCTTTAATTATCAGAAACAAGGCTACTATGATTTTTTTTACAAGGTTATGTTTTTCCCCAAATTTTTAGAAAAACCGAAATAACTTGGCAACCCCGCATACAAGACCAGCAGGCGGGGCACCAATGTACAGGGAATTTTAAGCTTAATCAGAATCTCGTATAAAATACAGGTTGTTCTATATATAAAACAAATGTTGAATGCTGTAACTGTTCAATGGTGCACCCTCTATATCTAAAAATAATTTTGGATTGTAGAAAAAAAGTGAGAACAAGTCTTCTGTTCAATGTTTTGCTCTATCTCCTTTATTTAAGGAGCTACTAAAGAATTCGTTCTTATTGACTCACACTGTATATACAAATGTGAATGTATAAAAACCTGTACGCATAGCTCTTATATAATTCTAAAAACAGAAAACTAACTCTTCTACTATGTATCTTCTACTATCTATTTGTTTCAGTTGTATACTGTTACATGTGGTACGTCTCCTTCAGTTTCTTCGCCAACTTGAGAGAAGAATCAGGGAGGGGTTCCTATTCAAAAGATCCGTTTAGAAGACAGCCCTTATAAACTTCTGAAGACTCTTGGTTCTGTGTATATGTAATTTGAAGAT
The DNA here is from genome assembly GCA_963924545.1 of Pogonocherus hispidulus. Classification (NCBI taxonomy): domain Eukaryota; kingdom Metazoa; phylum Arthropoda; class Insecta; order Coleoptera; family Cerambycidae; genus Pogonocherus; species Pogonocherus hispidulus. The sequence continues at coordinate 38,943,255 of OZ004698.1, read as the reverse complement.
GTCCAAGTGGAAGGTGTTCTTTGGAGTATGATGGGTTTATAATCATTTTTTAAACCCTTTTTGTGCATAAAATTAGGAGTACTCGTATATAAAGCTATTTATTTTGCCTAAAAGGTTTATTTAATTATAATTAAGAAGTGGACCATCTGCAAATACTCTCATACTCACTAACTTTTATTGAGTGAATATGAAATTAGCTTTGTGGACTCATTTGTAACGTTTAGCCACTAGTTTCACTCAATTTTAGGAGACTAAGGACTAACTCACTGCAGCCATATTAGTAATACTCGTACCTACATACATATATTTACTAGAAGACATTTTTAACTGTGTAAGTGTACCTATACAAAATCCTAACAATTTTATTTTTTATACTTGTTGTCAATTTTTGTTACTAATTTATAAATGTTGGAAGTTTAATATAAGAGTTTTATTTTAAGTCTTAAGTATTTTATTACTCACCTATTTCGACATAACCGACAGATGTAAAATGTGCATGTATTAACCAAAACATAATGTTTAGATATCTCTTCAATATGCCAAACTCAAATTAGGTTGACCTATTATCAGATAGGATATAGCTTGAAATAGTAATTCTAAAAATAAATCTACCGTGTCATGTACAGGGTGGACAAATTTGGATGTTTTATGGGGTAATTCGATACCTAAAAGAGATACCAAATTTATTATTGTCTTTTGTTTTCGATTTATAATCAAAATGAGGCATTAGAGTTATTTGGGTAGTGTCAAAAGAATAATGTATGGAACTATCTTGAGTAGAATCCAGTGGGTAGAAACATTTTGATGAAGGGAATATAATTTTAAGTAAAGACTAAAAGTTTTATATTTTTAAATAGAAATAATATGTATATATAAGTTGTTGGGTGTATATAACCGTCACTCACTTTATAAAAAAACAAAACATTTAGATTACCAGCAATTTCTTTCATATTTTGTTACTGAAGTCGGATGTCATTTACAATACTGTTGAAGCATCTGTCATTGAATTGTTGTTGTTGTTGTTGTTGGTAGGCGGCGCGGTTACCCGCAGCACTCAGGTCTTTCGATCCATTGTGCCTGCCGCTAGATGGGAGCTATTGGACGAGACCCGTGCTATGCGCATAGGCCAAAACCCGTTGTAGGGGAAGCCCCCTAATGTCCTTATGCTGTTACGACTTAGCGCAAGTATTGATCGAGTTGCGTTCGACCAAGGCCCTTCAATTAAGAGCCTGGCTTGTCGCAGCCCAGTCCCGTTTGATCATTCTTCCTCTGATCTTTCCTTGATCCAGTTTCCAATTTCCAATGGACCGTGCTACTAGGCGGAAGCCCCAGCACTGGTTGGGGCCCTGTAAACTGTATACTTGAGCCTCTCTTAGCAAGTGCATCGGCCTGCTCATTTCCTGTTATGTTGTGATGACCCGGTACCCAGGTCAATTTTACCTGGTTGTTCTGTCCCAATTGGGAATCTGTCATTGAATTACTACATATTCGTCTTTGGAAAAATGTATTTCTAACTAAATTATGGCCCAATATAATTTATATTTAATAAAATCAAACTTTTAATCGAAAGTTTTATTACCTTATTAAAAATGTATCTAAGCCACTGGATTCTAGTCAAGAAAGAGCTTTTAAATTGTAACTTATAACCAAGATAACGAACTTTGATCATACCTGAAAAACAAAAGAAGATAGCAAATTTTGGGTTTTGACTAAAGAACTAATGTCAAAAAAATATCGTTAATTACTTTTAATGCTTACTTTTCAATTTAGTCAATTTTGAATTAAACAAATTATTGTTTTTACTGTATTATTGTATTGTATTTACTTGGTTAGTGCCAAATGTGGTTTAACATGAATATGGCATAATATTAAAAAGAAAATGTTTGTTAATTAATAATTTTTGGATTTAGGACTGTATCGAAGCTAGTTCGACTTAGTGGACAATATTTTAACGAAAATATTACGGGTATAATTCCATCTGAAAATCATGGTGGTTTCTGACAACGCTGTGCATCACGAGAAATCACATTTTCTAACCTAATTACTTGACGTTTTCTCAATCACTGTCAACATAAAAATTATCAGTATTTTCATAAACCACAAAACCTTGAACATCATGAAACGATAATGCCAAACAATGATAATAACCTTTTTGGGTTTCTCAAGGCAGTTGGAAGTTTTACTCATAATACTAACAGGAATATGTGTCCTAGCATTTGATTCATCCTTATTTCACATCAAAACAAACTTGGAAGAAATATGGAACTACGAGTTTGATCCACAATTTTGCAAGAACAATGTTGATTTGTATTTAAAATACATACTCAGTGGCGTAATTTTTGTTAGAACGTTTACGTTACACATTTTCCTGGCGCTCTACATAGTTATGCTGTGGCCGGCAATATTTGTAAGTACCTACTCACATCCGTCTTTATAACAATGTCATCATTGCATTTTATAAAACACAATATTGTCTTTACTCAACGCAGTAAATTATTGAAGATTAGCACTTTTTATATATGTTACATAACGGTTTTACCGCGAAGTGGTTATCAAATTATTTCTGATACAAATTAATAATTAGGTATATTATCCAAATAAAAAAATGGAGCTACAAAATAGAGAACAAATGGACAAAACGTTGCATTCTTCATACATTCTTTAAGGTGGATGGATACCACGGAAGAGAGGCTTCAACCATACCGTCATGTAGAATAAACATTTTATTCCACATATTTTTTTTTAAATCAAGTATTTAGTTTGATTAGATATCCTTTAATAGAACTAGTCGTATTAATCTTTTCTGAATAATGTATGTTTCTAAAAGGGTTGGGGTCGAAAGTAGGTAATATTGTACAACCTATACACTAAAAAAATTCTGGGACACCTAGAACCAGTAAAAATAATGGGACTTGGCTATATAAACTTATTTCCAAATCTGTACCGTTTCTGAGATATAGAGGGTGCTGAAGTTGAAAAAAAATATTTTTTTATTTATATCTCTGATAGTAATAAACCAATAATTGTTTTCAAATTTTACTTGGTAGATGGGAACAGCCAGTGGCATGCAACGTGGACTTTTGGGACCATTTTGTAAAAAAATTATGTTACGCCACTGACAATACATCATTTTATTTTAAGGTATTATTTTGTTAGGAAAGGACATGACATGGTTTCATAAAATATTGATTTACTCCGTAACGGCGTGTTTTGTGAAAGAAAGGTAAGTATACTTTTGTGGAGAAATGAGTTAGTCAGTGGTGTAACATATATTTTTTAGAAAAAGGGGTCTCAAGAGTGCAGGTTGCACGCCACTGGCTATTCCTGTCGAGCTGAAATAAGTAAAGATTCTACTAAATAAAATTTGAAAACAATTGGTTTATTACTATCTCTTGGTCTCGATGGCAGAAATCTATGCCATCGAATTGTGTGTACAGAGGCTGGAACAAACGCAACTTACACGCAAATGGATACAAATCTTCTCAGACAGCCAAGCAGCTCGCTCATTTGAGCAGAAAAATAGAGTAACTCTGGTCTGGGTCCCAGGCCATTCTGGCCTTGAAGGGAATGAAGCAGTCAACTCCCTAGCCAGGGAGGGTGCTGATTCTGAATTTGTCGGACCAGAACCGGTGCTTGGCATATCCTCGAGTTCTGCCAAAGCAACGCTGTTGACCTGGGCTGAGGGGCAAATCCTTCAGTACTGGCAAGAACTACCAAGATTAGTTCATTCGAAGGCGTTCATACGCCCTTCAAAAATAATAACTAAAAAACTTTTATAGTTACGCAGGTTGCACCTATGAAGTTTAATTGGTGTATATACTGGTCACTGCCGTTTAAAATATTATCTGTACAAATTCGGCCTAGCAGAAGATGCTGAGTGCCGCTTGTGCTTAGAAGATGATGAAACGGCAGAACATATATTATGCACCTGCCCCGCTAAGGAAAGGATCAGATACTCATTATTTGGCAAAGGACAACTTCTGCCAGAGGATCTGAATAAGTTTTCACCCAATAAGGTGATCAGCTTCATTAAGAGGCTGGACCTGTTGGGTGAAATATAAGTAGGTGTGAGCCACAATAGACCACATGGTCGCGGTGGAGGGTCTGGTTTTCGGCCAAGTCACTTTTGAACCTAACCTAACCTAACCTACTTTCAGAGATATAAATAAAAAAATAAATTTTTTCGACTTCATCACACTGTATCTCGGAAAAGGTACATATTTGGAAATAAGCTGATAAGTATAGCAAAGTCCCATTATTTTTACTGGTTCTACATGTTCCCGAATTTTTTCAGTATAAAACTGGAACACCCTCTATACTTTTTACGTTTGAATCACGTACGATAAAGTACATGCTAAAACCAATCACCCTTGGAAATATGGGTGTGTTATAATAACGGGAAACTGATCCAACGGCATATCGTCAATAAACTAAAGTAATCGGAATCTATAAATAAGTAATCACGAATGCTCCCTTCTGGGTAAATATAACCTGATTTATGAATGTATTTGTGTGCAAGAAAACAGGACGGGCTTTCTTCTGATATAGATACCCTGCGGTCAAATGTTGCAAACGCGGTTATCTTAATATCATAATTATAATGGTTTATTTTGTATTAGACAAGTTTACAATAATTCTGTATATTATATTACATTGGAAGCACCGTGTCAGAGGCACAAACAGATTTAAATATTCTTTTCTACATTATTGAAAATGCGTTATGTAGAAATGTAGATAGATACCTCCAGTAAAAAGTGTTCGGGTTTTTGGCACCGAACCGTGACTTGGTTCGTGACTTTGGCCGTGGGATTTGGCGTGGCAGTTTTGGCAGATCTGCTCAAATAACAACAAAATATTATAAAGAATTTAATCAATAAAAATCAGCGTGCAGGATCTAAGGATATACCAATTAACTTCATTTAACTACGAGAATTTCTAAGTATGTTAAAAGCTGCAATTGTAATAAATAATTTACACCAACTGTTCCAGAATATGTATAAAAATCCTTACGGGATACGGGAAATTAATTTTCTGATGATCTTTCTTTGCTTTCATAGGTGTAAAACGTGCAAAATAGAAAAAATAGTATGGCGTTTATCGCACTTGTCCTTTAGAATACTTACTTCCTGCTTTGCAGCTGGTTTTCTAAACTTGGACGCGTGCGATAAAAGTACGCCTTATGATTATACTATTCTATGCACCTTTAGCTAATACCAGAGACGTATAGAATCTACTCTGCTAATACCAACTTAATGTTGAAGTCGCCTATACACATGGTGACCCATTAAGAATGGAAACACTCGAGTACACAATTTGTTTATGGACCGATTTGAACCGGATTTTTTTCAAAAGATAGATCTCCAAAAGCTCTATGTTGATGCAAAATTTGAAGACGAAATTTTGATTTTCAAGACCTACTACGAATTTTTTTATGTGAAAAATAGCAAAATTTTGTTTGCTATTTTGTGGCAGATTTTTTTTATAAAAAATCTGCCTACACCACTGGATTTAGGAGCCACTCGAATGCATTTGTACCAATTTTTGCGAAAATTTCAATTTTTTTTGATAAAAAATTAAAAAGGAGTCTGTCAAATTGATTCACACTTTTTGAATAAAAAATTATAATGTAGTTATTTTGTATCTAAGAAGGTAATATTATAAGTTTTGGCATAATAACCACGAAATAATAATAATTTGACGAACTCACCTATCAATTGTTGTTTATATTAGAGTAATTGTTGGTTATTTTGTGTATACTGGTTTTTATGGTTCTTATTAATAATTAAACCAGTGTTTAAGTTATTTAATTTTGTTTCTCTTTGGGTTCTATTCAATTTTTATATAAGAATAGGTTCACCGACAAAGGCAAACACTGGTGATGCCGATATTGTCATAACTTTTTTAGGAACAAACTTTTTTTCGCAAAAATTGGTTCAAATGCATTCGAGTGGTTCCTAAATCCAGTGGTGTAGTCAGATTTTTTATAAAAAATTCGCTAACAAAATTTTGCTATTTTTCACATAAAAAAAAATTCGTAGTAGGCTTTGAAAATTAAAATTTCGTCTTCAAATTTTCCATCAACGTAGAACTTTTGGAGATCTATCTTTTGAAAAAAAAAATCCGATTCAAATCGGTCCATAAACAAATTTTGTACACGAGTGTTTCCATTCTTAATGGGTCACCCTGTATGTATTTCATGTGTAACGAATTCAATAACCTGAGTGACTTTATATTGATATGTTCAATCATCCTCTGATACTTTTTCTAATTTATCTAAAATAATATTATTTAATTTGAATAAATTTTCTAATGAGTTAGTTTCTAAAAACTAATTTCCTATATCGTGCATTGCTGCTATTTTACTAATCTACTTTTCAATTATTATTAAGTGCTACTATGAACCTAATCTCAGGATAGCTGTCTTAACTGTCTGATTGTGTAGGAAGATCGACCAAGATTAATGTTACCATGGTTGGTGTTAGGTTCGATCAGGTCCATATTTGTCAACATTGTAACTCTAGCCACTGGGAGTTATGTGTGTATTACTCAAAAAGGCTTTCATCCAATTTGCTTGGACTTCTTGCTGTCACAGATTATCGAACATGGTCCATCCGTGTATGCCTGGTTCGCTATATTAGGGTGAGTAGACACTATGATAGGCATAACTAGTTATTATCTTTGAGCAAATATTATATAGACAAATTGTAGCAGTAAGAGTTTGTTTCCAAACATTGCACAAAACAATAACTTATTATTTACATTGGTGTCCAAGCATTTGATCCAATCAAAAATATCTATTTTAATTTACTGCCTAAATTGTTGACCGTCACCACGTTTACACAGGTTAAGTAATCTAACTTAGGTCTAGAATCGGAGCTTACACAAAGGATCAATGTTTTAAACTTTTTTGATAGTTTCTAATGTTGCCTTTATTATTAGAGAAATGGTTTATACACAAATTTTCTGTAGATTATTTAATGTATATTAATTTAAAAAGTCTCTTTCGGAGAAAGACAAATTACCTCTATTAAACACCTACGTAATAAATATCATTTGCATCTTTCGTTATATAGGAATTGAGCCAAAAAGTTAACTAAGAGATATATTATTAATGAAATTATCAAATATAATGGTTCAAAAAGTTTTGTATTTCCTCGTTACCTATTATCTTAGGTATGCAAAGGAATATCCTTATTATTTTTAAGATATGTCGTAAACAACTACTTTGCGTGAAACATGCACCGACCAACATTGAATTACAACGGCATATCTTTATATAACCTCAACTTTATTGTCTTTAATACATTTTGCTTTTTAATCGTGTTATCTACATTTTAATATTCTGTATATTAATGTGTTTTCTTAATTATTTTCATCCCTTAAAACATATCCGCCTATGGCATTGGGCACTGTAACAGGAAATTTTATGAAACTGAAGTTACGTCTTTTGTTATTGTAAGGAACAAACATTTTATATGTGGACAATAGGGTATTACTGATCTATAGGTACATATTAGGTCGGAGCTTATAATAACCTGATAAATGTATAAGATCTGATATCTCAATATTTTTTTAATTATATATATTTTAATTATCAATCTTTTTCTCGCCTGAACGCGTGTTATAAAGTCACAGGCTTGTAATATGTGTAAATATATATTATTTTCAAGTAATGCTATTATAAACATAGATATAATAATACAATATTATCTGTAGGTGCTCCTAATGTTAATGACAAGGATTATCCTGAAACTTAAAAGAAAAAAATATATAATATTATATTTACTCCATAAATATATGGTTGAAATACTTACATTAAGTAAGTATTAATACTACTAAGCTGCAGTACTATGGACTGTTGATGGTATTTATCTGTTATTATTTATACACATTGGTATCTATATACATAGAAATACATTTTTTGTTAATTTGACAGGACACAGTAATTGTAATTGTTAATCCTATTTCAGGTAACCCCATTCAGATGTGAATAATAGAGTACCTACTATCGTAGCAAATACTTGAGAATATGTACAACCTTTCAAATTGCAACTTTTCAAAACAAAATTTTTCCACATCCAATCATTTTAAAAAAACAAAAATAAATAAATTCTAAATAAATCGATTCAAGCTAGTGAAAAGTACCAGAAACTCCATTTCCAGGTTTACATTGAACTACTCTAGCAACTCCCTGTATACCTACCCTACAAACTTAGCTTTTGGTATTTTCTACCAATTTTAATAATTGTTTTTGTTTTTCTTTGTTTAAATTTTGTATATTTTTTCGATTACAACAACTTATCTTTTAAATCGTCAAATATTCAGCAGATTTGCAGATTAGTTTCATTACCTACTAGGTTGTAGTGCATTTTAGGTATATTTTGCCTCTCGACTTGTACTTAAATTTTATAATAATATGATTTATGTGTATCATAATTGAACATATTTTGCAGCGTTATAAGTATTTTCACATGGTTTTTAGCTACTATCAACATCTCCAACAATCTTGTGAAGAGACACAGAGAAAACCATCGGAAAGGTGTGAACTGGCAAATCGAAGAAACAAAGCTAAAACGATTGGCGCCTCTGAATTAAGGTGCGAGGAAAAAATGCATAAGAGGCAAGTTTAATAATTAAAGTCATCTGTGTCCTTTCTCTTGTACAGTGTGTCCCATTTTTGTTGTCATCGTTAGTTGCCGAAACCGCTGAAACTTAATTTTTAACCATACTCAGGAACAAAAGGAGGCAGCCAAATTTTTATTAGACCAACTTATTTTTTTCAAAGAATTGACACGGGTTCTCCAAAAAGACCACCTTTTTATAATGGGGTATTTGGTATTAACAGAGATACCTCACACCGAAAACATCGAAAATGGGACATCCGGTACAGTGGCAGTATGAATCATTTTGGTTGCAACTACAGATTGTAGTTGAATGCTCTGATATTAGGACAATACTCTGGTACCCAGACTGCTGGGTAGAGCCAGTACAGGAGACCCCACGAATCGCCCACACCTATCAGTTTTTGTGATCGGGATTGGTGAAGGATGGGGTCCACCTCTACGAGGCAGTCCAGTATTTAAGTATTTAATTTAAAATTATCAAAAAAATAGTTCCTTTATAATATTTTTTAAAATTTATTCTTCTTCAGTTCCTTTAGGGGTTACTTAAGTGAAACTATCATAGATAATTTACTTCACCAGTTAGAGCATAGTGACGACTTCAACTCGCCAAATTCTCGATCTTTAGATTCCCTTTTAAAAGCCAAGTTAGAGAAAGACTTTTCGCAGTACGACAATGTGGAAGAAGATGAATGTAAGAATGTATCTGAAAGGGTGATGGAACTATTAAACTTGACTGAAGAAGACATTGACAAGGCGAAAGCGAAAAGGAAAGGGAATTATTCTGGAGGATATAGAAACAAGGAGCTACGAATAGGGAAGTCTGTATCATTTAAACCTTCGGTGGATGTAAAGTCAGGTGAATCTTTTCTATTTAATTTATAAAATACGATAGAAACTCTAGATACTCTTGGTATATGCGCAGTGGTATAATGAAAATATTAAAAAGATAAATATGAGATAACTAAGCTTACAATTTATAAAAATTGGAGAATCATTCTGGGAATGGGAGAAAAATAAATATCTACATTAAAATGTTATATATACAAGGATAAAAACGGATCGTCAAAATGATGTAAAAAAAGAGTACTATTGTTATATTATGTATTAAGGAGAACTACATCAAAGATTAAAAAAAGTAATAAAATATAAAAGTCACAAAAGTGATATGATCAAAGTAAATTATATTGAGAGTTTTACTTACATTCAAAATGACAAAATCAGTGTAATCAGTTATCAGTGCAGTTGTCACAGTAAATTAGTAAATTTGAAGAGGATTTTGCCATAGGGTAATTCCGCCATCCGCCTACCAAACACCTTTGTCTTCATTATGTTCAATAGTGATTTTTAGGTTGTACTGGTTGTAGTGACAAAGTTGTGCACTATAATGTGAGGGATCGCAGTGTTGTATAAAATAAAAGGACTAATAGTTGTGTTTAATAAATCCCAATAAGTATTGTAAATTCTGTGTGAAGATAGTCCCACGTATTTTATAATGCTAAGAAGAACCAGATGTTAAAAAGTATCTGAAGAACATTAAGTGCAACTAAAATCAATTAACAAATAACAATTCTGTACATTGCGGAGATGAAGTATAATTTGAATTCTAAAATTAGAATTATGCACTTGCCAAATGCAAATTTGCAGACGACATTTTTTAAACGATTTTCACAGTTAAATGACAACGGATTTAATTGATCGATTCGCGGATGTTCCAAACAGTATTATATGCCTATGTTCCAAACGGTAGACAAATTTACCATTGGGTTATGTTGAAATTAACAAGACTTTTTTGTTATTCGCCTTTCTATAAAATACAGGGTAAGAGTTATTTAATGGAAAATTACAGGGGTACATGAAACTATTAGAGATATTGGGCAACGTTTAGCTATAGGTACATAGACTTTCTACTGGGTGGGTTAAATTCCAAAAAAATTTGACAGGTTTCAGCTGAAACTCTTCAGCAACTCAAATCTGAGCTATAGTTTCTGAAATATCTTGAACATCACATTTTTGTATTTTACAATGTAACTTATTGTTCATAAAGATACTTTAATGAAATTTATTTCTAAACGTAAAGTCCTTTGCTGGTTGCAAGTGCGACGACTTTTTTCTATCTTTTATCGTGCTTTAAACTTGATAGTCAACATTTTATGGACTCTATATAATGTTTTGTTTATGTTTTACCTTTTTCTTTTATTTATTGGTTAATAGTAGGTTGGTATTCGGTAGTGTGTGGTTCATTTGTTATTTTTATTGTTAGTTGACCGAAACTAAAAAATTATTTGTTGAAATTAGAGTTGGGGTGTATTTTAGATAGTAATGCAATGAAATTTTCATTCTGATAAAAAGCGATTTTCAGTTTTTTTTTTCAGGATGTTTCAGAAACTACCGAAGATATGTCAGACCTGATTTCATGAAACGTTCCAGCTGAAAATTTCGCAACGCTTTAGAGATAGTCCACCCTGTGCCTTTAATAATTTACGATTAAACTTCTAGCCCTGTCTATCAACGTGGACATTATACAGGATGTTTAAAAAACATGTGCCATAGCTTGTGGGGAGATTCCTGACCTAAAAACAAGACAAAAAGTTCCTATCAGCATGATTCCACATTTGCTTCGTTTCTTAGATACAGGGTGTTAAAGTTTTTTTTATATAGTTACTTTTTTCAAAATATCATGAAACGGCTTTAGCAATTTGAATATAATTTCGGTTCTGTCATCGTGTTCATTTATTTGAACAATAAATAATATACAAATTGAAGTCGTCTTAATTTTTAAAAAATGTGTTACTAAATACCAAGGGAATACTTTTACAAGGCATCTACACAAATGTGCTAGCAAGAGATAAAAAATTCAGTGGCGTCCATATATTTTTTCAAAATTATTTCAGTGCCAGCCCATACGCACGGCCCTGGTGAAGTTGACCACCATTATTTAATGACAAAATATGTCATTTTTGACTATTTTTTCATGATATTTTGAAAAAATAAACAAATTTAAAATCTTTAACACCCTTGTTTGGGACTTCATGGCCGTTATTGTTGGCGCCAAGTGCCCCACCACCTTGAAATGTAGGAAACCGCCCTCAAGGATTCACAAGCAACTTTTTTGTGTAGTTTTTAAGACAATACAATTTCAAGGAAATTTCGCATAGCACGTTATTGTAACTCAATCATTAGTTTTAAGGTGTATGTTGTACAGTGTAATAAGTGACTAATAAATCAAGTGTAAATAGTTACCACCTGTCTACATCATTCACCTATATACCAGAAAAGAGGGCCAGTCATAGCAATAAATACAGTCCACTCAATATCGCAAGGCCCTAACAACCCTGTATCTAAGAAACGAGGCAAAAGTGGATTCAAGTTGATAGAAACTTTTTGTGTTGTTTTTAGGCGAGGAATCTCTCCACAAGCTATAGCACATGTTTTTTGAAACACCTTGTATAGGTATCTTTAAACGACTGATTTGGAAATCTTTTTGGTACAGGTTTCTTAGAGCACCTTGTGTAGGGAAGTTAAAAAATATGCCGATATCTTGCTAAAATTAATATTTATTTCCAAGCTGATTACATTTCTTTCTCCTCAGAGCGTCTAACATATTTTTAACTTGTCTTTATAAATAAAAACCTATTTATTATAGCAAAAGTTTTATTTGTTATTGAAATTTAATGAATTATTCGTTATCTACTCATATGTATTTATTTTAGAAGATCAAGCTTCCAACCGTTTACGTAGGCCAGTTTCAATGTCTCTAGAAAGACTAAATAGAAGTAAAGTTGTTGGGAAGACATCTAAATGCGATTGCATAAAAACGTCTTCTAGGAAAACTGACATGAACGAAATCGAGCTAAGGACCATTTCTTTCGACAAATTCTATCAGACGGAAGACTCGTCGAACAAGTTAAATGACCCTAAGGTTAATGTGCCAGATGAAAGCAGTTTATGTACAGAGCAGATTTTTTTAGGAAACTGCGAAGACATCACTCAGACACAGAAAGGTAAAAATACCGGATGTCAAGTAAGCACCCTGAAGAGATCGCTGCTGAATCTTCCTCCAAAAGAGATAACAAAAAGGTTTCATTTTGTAAAAAAAATAGTTAGAAATTAAATAAGAGATCTGTAGAAACGGATATCTGTTTGTTTAACATTTCGCTAGATTATATAGGTTAGATTACAAAATAAGATACCTAGCACTAGATATTGCCAGTTTTTTTGTTGTAAATATAAAAATAATAAACATGTAACTTATGAAATAGACTATATATACTCTATTCTTTACACTCCAGGGAGTTATAATTGTGACTTCTTTATGTTTATGTCTCTAATGGGTCAAAATGAAGTTTGTGGGTAACTGCTACTGTACAGTACGATTGTGACGTGTATAACTAGTTGTCTAAAGAGGATTGCGGTTGTCAGTTATCATTTGTTTGTATGCAGATGGGTAATGGGTAGTGTAGTATGTGGCTGCAATGTCAGTCAAACGCAGTATCACTTCACACTTGTCTTAATTCCCGAGACATACAATCGTACATATCCTGAAGATCCTATTAGAATGTCCTGAATATTTTTTAAATTATTTTTCTCATTAATTTGGAATAATTTTATCGACAAAATGTGAAACATCACTTCTTATAATATAATATTAATTTTTCGGGACTGTAAGGGCTATTGTACTGAGTGAAGTTAATTAGATATACAAATAAATAGGTATATCTTGGGCACGAGGGGCACAAAGGTAATGAGGAGGCAGACGCACTAGCCCGAGAAGGCGCATCAAAAGACCTCATAGGACCAGAACCCTTCTGCGGCATAGCGAAGCCATGCATTAAAACATCCATGGAGGAATGGATGAGAAACAAATCTCTAGAATGGTGGAGGAATCTGCCACAACTGAGACAGGCAAAGCTATTCATTAAAGGACGGATGCCTAAATTCACAGCAGATCTGTTAGGCCAGAATAAAAAGGCCATCAGAATAATAGTAGGTCTCCTAACAGGACACTGTAGGCTAAATAGGCACATGAATCTTATGGGACTGTCAGAAGATGCAACTTGCAGATTCTGTCAAGAAGAAGAGGAAACCTCAGTACACGTACTGTGCCAGTGCGAGGGCCTGACAAGACTGAGATTTCAAATACTTGGGGAAGGAAGACCAAGAGCCAATAGCTACATGGAAGAGCCTCTATCAAGGCTGTGGAGTCTAATGCAAAGGACAAAGCTGGACAGAGTGCTCTAAATAGGTTGGGAGTGCCACAATAGATCTTCTAGGTCGCGGTGGACCAGGTCAGGGGGCCGACTCCTACATAAATCTAATCTAATCTAATAGGTATATCTAAACATTTTTCATTGAAGGAAATATTCAAATTGTGGTTTTGAGAAACCCTATTTCATGGGTCTTTTTTCGAAATCATTATAACTTCAACTATAAAATATTTAAGTTATACGCTAAATATCCCAGTTAAAAATTGCAAAACAGATACTGATGATAAATTTAGGTATTTTTTCTTGAAACAGCTTGATAATATAGAGTTCATCATTGATCAGTCAAAGGGCGTAGATATTGAAAATCCGTGTCGTTGCTCGACCAAATAATCGTCGTAAAGAGCTAGCTTTTACATATAAACCTCCTACCAAATATTATATAGACAAATTGTAGCAATCATGTTTTGTTTCCCGTATTATTCAAATAATAGTTTTAGCACCTAAATTGTTAGGGGTTTTGCGATCGTAAGTGTAAGTAACGCTATATGTAAGTGAGTATACCTATTTTTATTTATTTGGGTATTATATCACCACTGAAAAAAATTGAAAAATTTTGGATTTTTTTTAAATGAACAAACCTCAAAGGAGATCGAAACTTTACCTTCTTGCAACTGGATATTTTTCACTTTATTAATGAAATCAATGGAATTAATCACAGAAGAACTTGGTGGTGCAATGGATCAACCTTCGAACTTCTCTGTTAACCATTTTGATAGGTGGTAAGTCGGTGATCCAATTGATAAAACAATAGGATTTTCAAGGTGTATGAATCTTAGGCAAGCAATACAATCTAGGTACACCTGGGATAGATACATGTAACCACCTCCTATTTAAAGCAGGAGTAATAAGGTTGTTGCAGGATTTAAGTACATTTCTTACTGCAGTAATAATTTTTGGTAATAGTCATAATTTCAGGTAATGATACAGGTCATAATTTCGACATAAAATCTTGTGCTCTTTCCAACAATGATCGTGGGTGTTTCATTAGAAATAAATGAGAAAGTTGTGACACATAGTTATCTGATCACCCTGTATATTAGCATTTGAAATTAGACTGATTGTGAAATAAATATTTGATAATATGTACTCAAGAGAGTAACCTTTATATTTACTAAATTTTGTATCAATCTTTAAAAATATAAATATTATGCAGATATTTATATATATTTTAAAGTCTACAAAAATGTATTAGGTGTTTAAAAAACATAAATGTTTTTCCTCAGATTTATGGGACACCTTGTACATTCTAGAATAATTTAAAAAATTAGCACATTTACGGCGAAACTATTCGAGCAGGGACAGCTAGGCACTCCGTATAAAAAGGTTATATGTAGTAGGTGTAAAGTAAGGTTTTAAGTTTTAAATATTGAATCATTTAAAAACGTCTTTCGATTTGTTGTTGAGAATTGCTGTTTTATACAGGTGAGCCCTTCTCACTAAGTGTCTGGTTGCTTAAGGTATTAAATTCTAGTTTTTAGTAGATTAAGAAATTGGGGATTAATTAGTCGTAGATAAACTAGAAATATATAGGGTGAGCCTCAGGGCTAGTGGTTACTAGATTTTGAGTTATTTTGTCTGGTCGACATAAAGGTTGGGAATAGCCTCAGGTCTGGTGCACAAATGTTGGGCGAGGACATGATTAACCCCTGGGATAGTCACAGTATAATGGAACATTATACTGTGGTACAGTTGTGGGGATACAAGTGGGTATCGCCCGGACTGCTGTATTCTGGGGCGTGGTATCGGGATGGTGAGCGGGCGGAGGCAATGCAGACGTTGTAGTGATGATATTTTGTATTGCCATGATAGTACGAATAATTCTGAGATAATATACTCATGAGATATTCCCAGGTGAAATAAAATTGACATGTTCAGTGAGAGATAATGGCTTTGGTACCAGGGGTTGTTATGATTATCGTTCAGTAGTGATGATTAAATTACTGACTAGAAAAAGTAATGCCAGACAAATTAGACACTTACTTACAGTATTTATCTGTTATTCAGGTCAAGTGGTCAATTCGCAGTCTGCATAAATTGGGTCCTGACTAACTTTGATTCTGTACCCTTTCATTTTGGAATTATTCTTTTGATTTAGAAAATTACTTCTTCGAAATAAAATTATCTCCACTTTATTGAAAGAAAGTGTTTAGATTTACAAACTTGTATCATGTTTAGATCTCACAAACTGAGTTCTATTTATAAATATTATTGCACTGGCTTAACGGTTAAGTTATTTACTTAATGAAATGTTTACATTTTGATATAATTTGAAGTTAAATAAACTGTTATGTTATGAATCCTTAATACTATCTATTATTGAATTTTATTATCTAGAGCAAAAGAATTAATCCTGCAAAATATAATAATAATATCTCTATAATAGCTTTTACTACTAGTATACTTAGCTAAACAGTTTAGTTTATAGTGTGTTGTCGACAAACTGCTGAATAACCAGGAAAATGGTGTTAGATTTGAAAGGCAAAGTAGCTCTAATAACAGGTGGGGCTTCTGGAATAGGTCTGCGGTATGCAAAAGAACTCCTTAGAAATGGCGTTAAGGTATGTTAGAAACTGCTATTCATACATTGAATTTAATATTAATTTTAAATACCATGTTACATTACAATCGTTATATGCTATGGTATTCACTATATCACCTGTACCGGGTGGCCAAATTTGCTTGCTATTATAGGCCAACTCGAGAAATAAGAGATACAAAAAAATTAACCCACCTTTCTCGAGCTCTTTTTCTGAGACAAACTTAATGCCGAAATGCAAAATGGCCTATCTTCTTTTGTTTTTGAGATTTTAGCGAATATTCGATTTTTCAAATTTTCGATGATTGCGCATATTTCGGTTATTTTAGATATTAGAAAAAAACAACTTATATGTTCTTTAGACACTTTTTTAAAAGGAATGCAGTGGCGTAGACAATATTTTAATAAGTTGATAAAATTTCGAGTTATGACATAAACTTGTATTTTTTTAAATGAAAATCATAGTCGGCTATGATTTAGTTAGAAAGATAATTTTTTTTCTCTTTTCAGCGATATATAATATGTGTGGTTAATTTATTCGGCTTCACTATTTTTTAAGAAATTTTAGAATTTTTAAGGTTATTAATAGCTGCCATTTTGTTTTGGCATAGTGGCCGTAAATTCACAGTAATAATTGTTTCTTATATAATATTCCAGCATGTCGAATTTTTCATAATTTTGAAATGCCATTCTTGAAATTTAAAGATAGGTATTCTAAAATTTCTAGGAAACAACTATTCTCAGATCAATTATTATAAGCGGTATAAATTACAGACACAAAGTGATAAATGCAGTTAGAACTGTCAATACTGTCAATTTCAAACAGAAGATATACGTCTACTACGCGAAAACGAAATGGGAGCTACTAATAACCTTAAAAAGTCAAAGATTCTATAAAAAATAGTTAAGTCGAATAAATTAACTACACATATTTATATATCGCTGAAAAGAGAAAAAAATTATCTTTCTAACTAAATCATAGCCGACTATGATTTTCATTTAAAAAAATAAAAGTTTGTCATAACTCGAAATTTTATCAACTTATTAAAATATTGTCTACGCCACTGCATTCCTTTTAAAAAAGTGTCTGAAGAACATATAATTTGTTTTTTCCTAATATCTAAAATAACCGAGATATGCGCAGGCATCGAAAGTTTGAAAAATCTAATATTCGCTAATATTTAAAAAACAAAAGAAGATAGGCCATTTTGCATTTCGGCAATAAGTTTGTCTCAGAAAAAGAGCTCGAGAACGGGGGGTTAATTTTTTTGTATCTCTCTTAGTTCTCGAGTTGTCCTATAATAGCAAGCAAATTTGGCCACCCGGTACAGCATGGTTTAAAAAAAAACATCAACTTACACAAATCTTATATGTATTATTCAATTTATTTCTAATGCTATTGATAATTACCACTAAAGGATCATAAGACACTTTTACACAAAATTCATAAATACAAATTTTGGGATAACTTACTTCTCTTTTTGATTCTAGTTCTCAAGTCGTTTTCGAGAATGTCACTTATGTTGGGTTTAATACTAGTCAGTCAGTACTTTATTACATCTATAGTACCCCAGGGTTCTAATCTGGGTCATCTACTATTTTATATTTTTATTAATGACATTACATAAATGAGTACACAACACAGTTTTACTTGGAAAATAAAGTTTTTTATCTATAGATCTAGGGCGTAGATACATCGCCGACATATATTTGTCCATAACACTGCATATTGCGCAAAGTTATTATTTTTTTTATACAAATTATAAGCTTCTTAATTCCAACAGTGGAAGGTATACATGAGCGAAAGTTAGTAGGTATATGGACTAACTTTATAGATGAGCATCTTCTTATATCTTCATCATCATATACCTCTCACAGTAATTTGCTTCTCAGGTAACCAATAGATGTTATGTATATAATAGTACTTGCAGTACTATTATGTATTATTACAGATAATTGCAGTACATGTGATATTAACTTAATTTATAACATCAGGAATTGGGTGATATCCCCTACTAAGATATAACTTTATTTCTCTGTATAACTTATATTGAACTATTTCATATTTAAATTTTAACTTCATGATGTTACTTTTCTATATATTTTAAATATATTTGGTGTTATGGTCTGTTCTTAGTTAATTTAGTGTTTATTCACCATTATATTTTTTCACGAAAATTACAGTAGGAAGCTTATATATTGATGTATTTTCTGATATTCGGAAACTTATGTTTTTGAATATACTCCGGTTGGAAAACGTTTTATTATTATTATATTTTCAGGAGCGAAGAGTACCCTTGTTCCCTTATTATATAAACATCTGTAGTTTCAAATATTGACAGTTACGGATTAGTATAAGATTAGAATATATGTAAACTTTGGTATAAGTATTAGGAGAATCTGTATCTCGGTTTAAATACACAGACTGTGTTATGTTTGTCACTTCCTATTTATGAATTATACAGGGTATGGCAAATTATCTATAAGGGTATTTATATTTTTTATACACTTAAACACATTTACAGATGTATACATATACATTAGGGGTATTGCACTTAGAATAATCACTAGCTATTTAACCGATAGAAGACCATAGATAGATGAATACGAACGACTACAAGAACATAGAAAATGGAGTACCACAAGGTACTATCGTTATACGAACTCTATTTATCTTTTATCTCAATAATTTATTTCAAATGAACATAAACGTTATTATTGTAAGCTTTGCAAGTGATAAGGCCATATTCTACGAAGAAGAAGATTAGGATCGTACAATTAAAAACATGAAAACAACATTGGTTTGATTGTAAATTACTGTCACTAAAATTTTTAAAAGGCGGTAGGTATTTGTACCTTGCACCTTTCACCTCATACCACTCAAATTTACCACCATGTCAGTCATACGAAATAATTTATGAGCATTCTAAAAACTTTAGTATAAGGTCAGTACCGCACACAAAATATCTTGGCTTGAGGGTTGATTCACATTTGAAATAGGATAAACCATAGACATATAATACTAGGGGCATAAACATGTGAATTATATAACAGAAAAATGAGAGTGCATAACCAACTTTTTTGTAAGGAAATACTCGACATGTGAGGATTTTATATACGGAAATGGTGGAGTTTAATATTAGAAACGGGATAGTGAGATGGGGAGGTAATATGAATATACATTAAAAAAACGGGAATACACACATAAGAGAATTATTAAAGTACTGTGCAATAAAGGATTTTTTTCTGATGTTCTGTATAAAGAGACTTTATTTAATATTGGATACGCGACAATTATATTTGATACTGATTATATGATACTCGTTTTAAAAATATTTTATCTAGTGCTAGGTTGAAATAATGAATAAAACAATTGATCAAAGTTCTCATGCATTCCTTGTATCTAGAGCACATAATTTCTTATCTGAAATAATAAAAGGCATGATGCATAAAAAAGCATTTAGAAGGGGTGTCTTAATTTTTTAAATAAACGTCTAGCATACATAAGTTAATAAATCTAAAAAATACCTAAAATAAAATAAAGAGAAAGAAATATGCTTACCTGTAATGTCTGGTTAGTTGTAGTTTATAGTAATCTAATTATCATATATGTATGAAGTATACATTCGATTTTTATTTGAAAGGGGACACTTTTATATACTATTGACATTTATACAGGGTAACCCAAAAAGGAGAATATATAGAACGCCCTGTGTCCTCTCGCGAATACATTGATATAGGGTTTGAAGAATATTAATAGTAAGGTAGATATGACCATAAATGGTCACCATAAGAGAAATGTGCTGGTGAAAAACTTTGTAGTGACAGTAGCCTAGCAACGAATCCATATTCTCTTTCTAACTCAGGAACACTCTTTTATGTATATCTCCTTCTCTATTAGGGCTATATCAATCAAACACACATTTGTATCAATGTGTTGGTGAGAGGACGTTCTATCCAAATCTGTGAAAATACACAGGGAATAAAAAAAATAAGTTGTAGTAAACCTCTCTTGTTTGGGACACCCTGTATAAATGTGATTACTATAAACTGTCTCAGATTTTTTTATGCAAAGCAAGTCTTTGACAGATAATTGAGGATCAAACTTTTCGTTCCCTTACCCTGTATGCACAAGCCATAATTTCAGATTTTATACCGGGATATCAAAAATTATCTTGGTCAAGGGTGGTTGTGGAATGTAAAACGTGTGTCTTACTTTAAATTTTTGAATATGTTTTGTTGTGCCAGAATTTGTCAAGTCATTGTGCTGAAATTTTCTAATCCAGTTTTTGAATCATGCCTCTTACCACACAGCACAAAATTTTCATGATTGATGCCTATTTTCGAACGGGTGCGCTAGTTAATGGAAATTGGCAATACAGTCAACGTTTGTGTTTGGACAATTTTCGAAAGCACTTCCCAAACGTGGCAATATTACCGGACAATTTTTATGCGTGCCCTACAAATTGTGTTGAAGTGTTTCGCGAAACTGGTTGTGTGACTTATAAAAAAGGTGCTGGTAGACCAAGAGTTCGTACAGAAGAAGTTGTCAATGACGTTCGTCAACGTATGGAAGAGGAGCCTGCAAAACCTTTGAAACGTCTTTTTCAAGAAATTGGACTTTCTTATGGAACATGTCATAAGATTTTAAAGAAAGACTTGAACATGCATCCATATAAGATGCAAGCACATCAAGCTCTTCTGCCCGCAGACCACCCCAGACGCCTTGCTTACTGCCATTGGTTTGTCAATAATTTAATGAATGACGATCTTCTGGACTTAACTTTTTTTTCTGACGAAGCGTGGTTCCACCTTTCGGGAAACATCAATTCTCAAAATATGCGAATGTGGAGCAATGATAACCCTCATGTTTTTACTGAATCGGCACTACATGCTCAAAAAATTGGTGTTTGGATGGCAGTTTCTCGCAGAAGAATAATTGGGCCAAATTTTTTCGATTTCACCGTCAACGCAGAAAGGTAAAGACACAACTTGTTGGCTGAATTTGTGCAACAGTTAAACGATGATGAACTTCGGTACGGTTATTTCCAGTATGACGGTGCAACAGCACATACTACGCGAGAAAATATTGCTTTCCTCCGCAAGTTTTTTTATGACCGGCTAATAAGTTTGCATACAGAAGTTGAGTTTTCTCCGAGATCACCTTGTTTGACAATTATGGACTATTTTATATTTCCTTACTTAAAAAACAAGATTTTCGCAACTCCGGTAAATAATTTGCAAGAATTGCAACAAAGAATTGTTCAGCAATGTGCAACCATAACGCCAGAAATGCTGCAAAACGCTTTTCACAGCATGAGGAGGCGCGTCAACTTGTGCATCGAACAAAACGGGGGACATTTCCAACAATTACTGTAATTTAGTTTTTCTTGTTACTAAAACCGTTATTTCATAATTTGTAGTTCATTATTGTTTTACAACTGAAATAAATAGGTATGAAATTTGTAGGTTATTGATGATGTCAGTGTGACAGTGACATAATTATTTCTAATTTAAAGTAAGACACACGTTTTAACATTCCACAACCACCCTTGACCAAGATAATTTTTGATATCCCGGTATTTACGTACTATTATTATTGCACCGTAATAAATGTTTATCTATCGTATTATTGATTGTTTACCTATTATGTTAATATTTATATTGTATTAGTATGTATTATCTGATTATGTCATAGTAAAGTATATATTTTAGTATGTCTTTATTGTGTTTGTCAGAAACCAAGTTTCTATCGAAACTTCTGTGGTTTCTGCCATGTTTTATTTGTAATAGAAACAATATGTATATTTTTTCATGTAAAATTTGTAATTGTTTTGAAAAAAACATTGATCTCATTTAGATGTTCCAAGAAATATATAGATATTTCTACCCCTATATATATCCCACTATATATTTCTTGGAACATCTAAATGAGATCAATGTTTTTTTCAAAACAATTATTTTCACGATGTTTCATAAAGAACCATCCGCTTCGAGTATCCACTTTATTAAAATTTGTAAATTTTTTGTCACGTTTATTTTTTAGGCAGTAACGCTGGCTGATCTTAACACTGATTTTGCCAAATTAGCCTTAGCTGAAATAGAAGAGGAGTTTGGACCAAACAGAGCATTATTTATAAAAACTGATGTGATTGACATTCAACAATTTGAAAGTAAGTACCTTGTACCAAAAAATAACGATATTTTTACCATAGACATCCCCTTATTGTCTATGATTTTTACCGTATCTTTTGCACCCTACCACCGTACCTGAATTACCAGATTGAGATATGTCAAAGTTATTCCATTATATCAGGTTTGTAATTTCTTATTTAAATATTATTGTTGTCGCTAAGCTATTGTATCACCATTTATTTTATGTGTAAGTACTTATATAATATGAGTAAAATATAAAATATAGTACGACACCATAATTAAAAATAAAATTCAGGTTTCGTTATTTAAATTCCTGATATGAATGTTAAGTTCTCTTATTTCATAATCAGTTTACGAATATAAAGTTGCGTACACAGTTGTTAAGGTACACACATGCATGCAAGCGTAACACAGTTATGTTACGCGTATCACGACCTTTACTTTGACAATGTTCGCGACGGAGTTAATTACGCTTCAAGGTTCCGTTGCAAGTGCGTACGTGCGTTAGTGCTTAAAATAGATAATTACCATGATATAAATGAAAATTATATACCTATATAATAATATATGTTCACGATGAAATAAATAAATTTCATACATTCATTCTTAGTTTAGTTTTAGAAAAGTTTCGGACTCTGAATTTTTATTTTCAATGTTACATAGGTATAATAAACCTTAACTAATAAAAATAACTCATAATCGCCTAGTATCACTTACTTTCTCACTTTGTGTATTTTTGCATATTTGGATAGGAAATTATCTCACGGGTTTGCTGTGTCTGTCGCCAATAGTTATTGAATCCATCCTGGATTTATTAGTTGAAGTAAAAAAATGTGTTCTAATTAAACTTGACATCTGAGCGTTTACGTATGAAAACAAAATTGATATATCTTCTTGAATTTGTTTGTATGTTATCATTGTGTACCAAACTTATATTGATATTTCAGATGCGTTCAAAAAAACCATTGAAACGTTCAAATATGTCGATATTCTAATAAACAATGCTGGGATTCTAAACGACAAGATATGGGAAAAGGAAATTGCAATAAATATTGTAAGTATGCCTATACTATAAACCCCATATTAACAAAACAGATACCTACTAATCCATAAGCACCGAGTCCATGTAGGCATCTTAGCTAATACATGCTAATACCCAGCCTGAAGGATTCCTTCGGAGACAAAGACGTGGAGAGAGCTTCCAACGAAATTCTTGTAAATAAAATAGAATTTTGTTTTTTGACATTATTTTGAGGTAATTTTTTCGCCAATACAAGATAATAGCGTCAAACGGCATTACAAAATAGAAATTTATAAGTTATCTTGCTTCCACAGTTAATATCCCGATGCTTCCGCTTAGAAGTACCTTACCATGTCTGTTATATATTTGTTCTTATATCCTTATGCCCTCTATATCCTTTTCCTTACCTGTTTTTTTCCTTACCTTTACCTTGTGATAAATCAAACATACACATTTTAATGTTGGCCATATTTTTCCTATTCTTATCATCTCAAAATCTCTACAATTCTAATAAAGTTTCCCTGACGAGAGTTCTATGCAGTGTAACTTTCTATAAGCACGTATGAGGGTAAACAAAATACGTGAATAGGAGTATTGTGTGTCTCTTAATAAATATAAATTAGAATATTAGAATATTAATCACTTGAACGTTGATAGAGTAAACAATGATAATCTGGCTAATATATGGAACTGTAGGTCAAAGTTAATGTTTCTAAACATTTTTTATGCAAAGATATCACATATGCTAGCTTAGAATGTATACCAAGAAAATATTTATTATCTTTTAAACATATTAAGATCAGTGGAAAATAATAAATAAATACTTGATTTGATTTTGTAGTGTTTTTTACATCTGTCACAACAAACCTAATTTAGATATTTTTCAGATAAACAAAAGTTGTTATTGGACGAATGCGATTTGTTAAATACAAAAGTCTAAGTAGGTAATATAAAAATTGTACGATGAAACCATAACCCTCGAATTCAAAATTGTTTTTCTCCAACCGTCACAAAACTAGGTATTACATTTTTTGACTGTCAGGAGTCTGGTTGACATTTTCCTTACTGAAAACAAAAAATATCTTAGTAACAAAAGTAGTCACTTTTAATCCAAGGAGCTAAATTTGACACTCAGTTGTCAGGAGTCTGTAAGGTTGACATTTTCCTTATTGAAAACAAAAAAATATCTTAGTAATTAAAATAGTCACTTTTAATCCAAGTAGCTAGGGTTACCAACTCATGCCACTCAAAAAAGAGTACAAATTCTCTGCCAGACCCATAAAATGCCGGATTACTCACAATCAGTGCCGAAACTTCTGGTACTTGCGGCGCCGCATTCGAAAATCTTGTAAACTTTTCAAGGTCACGCGTTTTCCTAGCACATCTGTATTTTAATGTAACATCCGTTTACTACCGTAACTACCTATGAGTGAGGTAGTGAGGTGACCGAAAGTATAAGTATAAAGTATATAATACAGGAAACAATAAATATTTTGTCTGGATAATAGTGATATTAGTTCACTCAAAGATGATACTACCTTTGCCCAGAAAAGAGTACATTTGGGTACTTAAGCCGAAAAGTAAGAGTACTTATTATTTCTATACTCAAAAGAGTACATGTTCTCTTTAAAGAGTACGGTTGGTAACCCTACAAGTAGCTAAAGTTGACACTTAGAGTAAAAGTGTATAAATTAAAAATCAATTTTAATTTATAAAAGTATGTTCAATAATATTTACAATAATTTTTGTTTATCCACATTGATATTAGATACACAGTTTGAACAAGTATTAAAATTAAATGAACGACTGAAACTACCAGTATTCTTGGAGCAATTCTCAAAGCTGTGCAGGACGTTTTCATTAAGCCAGGTTATTTTTAGATGCTGTGACAGTAGAAATTATAACGGTGCTTGGTTTATCATTACCACTATCAACATTCAGTATTCTTTTCGCAATATTTTTTTATTCAAAGGAGAACCTTCAATGTAGCCTTCCGCCACAGTGCTCTCCATCCTCCGTGTCTTTTAAGACAAGTGAGGTCAGCACCGCCGTCAACTAAAAGGGTAGCAGACGTTCGTCGTAATGTGTGCCCACTATACTCTTTTCAGTTGTCCAGCTTCAAAAATGTTTAAATAATTGTCTCCCAGCACAGTAAAAGGACGTGGTCTCTTGGTTAATAAATCTCACACAGTTGGCTGTGCATTAGTGGAATAAAATATTTTTTAACTCGACTTGGAAGGATTTTATTCGAATACTAAATTGGGTAGTTTAATATGGGGAACCCTGTATAAACTGACCTTAAAATTTCAAGTTGAATCCAAAAATGTAGTAATATATAGGGTGTTCCATTTAAAATAACGAAGATGGCGTCGACTTCTGGTATAACCGAAACTGCTATGACTGAAAATATTTTAGTTGTGTTTCCCCCACTGATTTTGATAAGTTGCCAAATTTTAAAATTTTTCAAATAAGTACTTTTCCAGATATTGATCGCGGCGATTCCCGGTGGGATGCCCTGAATAGCATTAGTGCTTCTATATTAATTATATGTTTGAAGATGATAGAATAAAAGCTATCTGAGTTTATATTGTGAAAAGTTTTCGTTATATTTCTGCACTCATGATTTCAACGGCTTTTAATATTTTACTCAATACCTCATAAACGAAGGCTCCTTTATTGAATTTTAATTTTAATTTCGTAATATTTTTGTATAGAATGGTACTATAAATGGAATCCTCTTGGGCCTAGAAACTTACTTGTCAAAATATAAGCAAGGATCAGAAGCCGTCATGGTAAATATTTCCTCCATCGCCGGTATTGGTGTGTTTCCTTACATTCCCATATACTGCGGAACTAAAGCTGCTATAGTTGCAATGACGAGAAGCTTTGGTCATCCTAGTCATTACGAAAGGACCAAAGTTAGACTGCTTGCGGTTTGCCCAGGAGCAACATTAACGCCTTTATTGAATGAAGTAACTGGAAGGAATTTGGGTGAAGCGTATGAAGACTTGTTGCAGAAAGATATTAATACTCTACCACTCCAAGGGTAAGTCTGTATTTTGTTAGTTAAGGTTTAGGTGTAAACAAACTCGTCAATATCGCATTTCAGCCTTCCGTTGATTATTTCAAACAAACAGTCTTGGAAAATATCGAATGGTCAAAAACTACCAACAAAAACATATTAAAGTGAAAAGCAAAAACTTAATAACCAATAACTTAATTTTATTACTGGAACAGTTCTGAAAGATCAGTTGTTCGGGACTGCTTGTGTGAACAGACTCATTGTTTATTGAGGTTCAATATTGAATAATGAAGTCGTATTACTATAATATATGATAAAAGGGATACATAGAGAACTTGAATAGGTTCGTCGATCGGGGGAAATTCGGGGGAAATAAAAAAATATAAACGCGATGCCCATTGCAATAAAGAGGAAATGTCGAAAATAACCAAAGATATAGGTAATTATTACGCAGTCTTAAACCAAAAAATAAATACAGTTAAAGTTGGTAGGTAATAGATAATAAAAATAAAATTATTATTATGATCACGCAATAGGGCGTTCGCTGACAAACACTCAAAGAAGCTCAGTAACTGCTTCACTTAGGTCAGTATTCAAACTCCAAATTCATTCAGGATATGCCCTGTTACACCCTTCATACTGAGTGTAAACAATCTGTATTGAAATAAGTAGCGTTGATGGTGGAACCATAGTCAACGGTAGTATACGTTATGTTGTCTACACTGATTGAGGATCTTAACTACTTGGATCGTCAAGCTAATCATGATGCTGATCGTGCAAATAATTACTGTTTCGCAATATCATGATTTTGAGAATGAGATAAAATTTCGTACGGCTATTTACGGTAAATATACACCGATCCAACCCAAAGCAAGATCAAAGCCACACTTAAATGAATTAATATGTAATTCATTTAACTGTGTCAAAGCGGTGTCTCAAGCTTCTGGCGTATCCAGTTCAAGTGTTCATCGAATTTTGAAAAAATACAAGTTTCATCCATTTAAGATGATGCTGGTTCAAGAGTTACATGAAGATCATTTTGATCGTCGTACACAATTTTGCGAAGATTTTAGTGAGCAACTTCTACTGAATGCAAATCTTCTTTACAATCTATTTTTTTTTTCAGACGAATGTACATTTATGTTGAATGGCGAACTGAATAGACACAATTGTCGCTATTGGAGTGATACAAATCCTTATTTAATCAGGGAATTTCATACTCAAATTCCTAAAAATTGTATGTTTGGGCCGGAATTTTGGGTAAGCATTTTGTTGGATCGTTTTTTATTCAAGGAAATCTCGATGGAGATTGGAAGACATGATTGACACTATGATACAGAAATTTTAGAGATTGATGACCATTTAATAGAATAAGAAGTTCCGCTGAATGGCCGCCAAGATCACCTGATCTATCCCCTCTGGACCTTTTCCCGTGGAGCCATTTGAAATCGCGAGTGTACGCCACGCAGCCTGAAACATTTACTAGAGGTGTTGCGTCACATAATTGTGGAACAATGCCAATTAATAACACTGTATGTCTTTAGCAATGTTCTAACAGAATTTGAAAACAGTCTGTATTATTGTTTGGAAGTTAACGGGGGTAAATTTTCGTTGAAAGACCCTGTATATAGGGTAAAAACATTAGCAAGTCGCAAACTCGCTAGGAATATACTATATTATTGCCTAATATGTACAAATTGCACTAATTATATATCTCTTTATTATTACAGGCCTGAGTTTGTGGCTAAAGAAGTGGTGAAACTTATTCAGTCTTGTCCAAGTGGAACTCTTTGGGTAGTTGAGGGGGAAGAACCAGCTTACCAGTATATTGCACCAGAAAGGGAAACAATGGCGAAATAGATAATAAAATTTTAATTTCATGGAAAATTTAAAATATTTAATGCGAATCCTGGAAACGGTAATTTCGTATTTTATGGTTTTGGATTTTGTTTATCTAATTACAGTAGTAATACAAGAAAAGGATTTGTGGCATAGTCCCTATAAGGAAACAACGCATAATTTATTTAGTTAGCTACTTTCGGTTAAAGAAAATAATATAGGATGATATAGATCTGAAACAAATCTCGGTGAAAATGCGGAGAGTGCTCCATGATGCACTTTCACAAATAACTGCACCACATATATGCTTCGGTTGAGCAATTAATATCTACGACTGTGTAGTACTGTAGTGTTTGAATTTGCATTGAGTTTTGGTTCAAATTTAAACAATACTAGTTCCCTTTATTTAGCTATGCGACAGTGAAAGAGCAAATACTATGCAACATGGATGCCTGTAGCATCGTGGTTTTCTTTTGGGGATTATTGCCCAAATTCTTTTATTGTTTTACTATAATTATCCACCAAGATAATCCTGTTTTTTGTTATAATAGTTACTTTAGTACATAATGTTACACTTCTTATTCTACTGACTTTAGATCTTTTCCCGTTTCCAAGATTTTTATGCTTAGATGGGAATTATTTTATATTAAGAAATATTCAAAATAAAGATTTGTGATGAAAGTGTTTTTTATTATTATTATCAAAAATTTTAAACACTACATAGATAGTGAGACCGAGAAATGCTGCTTTGTAGTCCTAGAACACTGCGCCGCCATGGCGGTAACTATCAATCATGTCAATATCATATTAATCTTACGTGAGGAATGTTGTCTCACTCTTCAACAATTCTTCGGTACTTCAGTACCAAAAACAGCATGCCTTTGTGATCCTATAGACTTACAAATTGTTTCAAAAACTTAAAGGGCTCGGGGTAGAAGAGGATACAAGTAGTATTTAAAAGTCGCCTGCAATCTGCGAGACATTGATAGACTGCAAACTGATAGGCCTCGAGCTATTTTGGTAAATTTTGTACAAAATATAAAAATGAATGAGATTTACAGTGCCAAAAAGTACTTGAAAAATTCGGAGTACGCCATTTTTGAAGATCTTATTCCAAATCGATATGAGCTACTACTATCAGCAAAAAAGAAATACGGGTCAAACAAAGTGTGGTCTTCTAGAGGAAAGAATTATCGCTGGGATGATGGTAGCAATAAAAAGGTTGTTGTTAACTCTAAATACGAGCTTTGAACTATCTACCTATTCATATATTTTATATATGTTCTGAGTTTGAATATGTACTATTTTGTAGTTCTTTGTGTGCACCTTTATTGATGTGGTAGATATATATTTAACTAACTTAAATTTGTTTTCCTATTCTAATTCTTTATATATTTTTTTTATAGATTGTTTTTTTTTTGTTCTTTTTGTTAGTTCCTTTTCTTGCTCTTATTAATAAATAAATTAAATGTGAGTAAAAAGTAGGAACATGTTAAAATATATTATTTTTGAGTGTAGATACTAAATATTGTGTTGCTCTTACTACACTGCATTTTATATTAATTATTCTTCACATCTACGTCCTCCTTTGGTAGGTGTGATAGATTCCTTATTCATATCGCTTGAGCACACAGTTTAAAGAAAAAAAAAGTGATTACGTGGCCTCACTCGGACCGACCTCGAACATGTTTAGTCCGAAAATTTGTGTCGCTGAGTACAGTTGTGTGAGTGCGTGCAGTGATAAAACCCGGATATAGGAGAATGTCAAAACACAATAAGAGAAAACTGTTGGAGGAGATGTACGAGCTAAAAAAGAAAATGGCAAAAATGGAAAAGTATATCCAAGAGGACGAAATGTCGGAAGCCGGAAGTTCCAATTGATTATTGCAATCATAGATAAATAGTTATTGTAATCGTTAAACTAGGTAAATGTGAATCTATTGAACGCTTATCAGTTCGTGTTTTTCTTTTCACCAGAAAAACAGTCTACTTTGTAAGTACTTCAAATGTTGGTTTAATAATTTACTGTGTAGACAATCTCGCTCCGAGTGGGGCACGTTTTTATAGATTGTTGACAAAAAGTACTGCCTTTGCCTTTACTTAGGTACATATACAACGGGAAGCTTTTATTAGAATTTACATCTTCCCAGATCACAATATAGGGTGATTATTTCAGTTTAACGATACTCTAGGATATTTGCTATAAATTCAGTAAATTTGCAAGGTGACCTTGGGCACCAACACACTCAAACTTTTTAGCACCTCCGAGTAGGTTTGCTTGAGGGTGACATTGGGCACCCCACTTTATGTGACATTGGGCACCACATTATACTATATGTGACATTGGGCACAACTTACAAAAATACTGCTTATACACATTCCTGCAGTTAAAGCAATATTACGCTTTAAAGTACTCGACTACCACCAGCACTACCCAAAACAACTGTTGCTGAGGTCCATGCCGAAAACAATTTGGACGTCACTCCTCTCTTAGGAATTAATCCTAATGAAATAGTGCCACTGGGAATTACATTAAATGACGAAATTGTTGCAAGATGGACATCATATCTGAGTCAGGGACTATCAGTGGAAGTTAGGAAAGGTCTCAGTGACAAATATCCCATTCCACAAAATTGTCAGGCTTTGCATCCCCCTAAAATGAACGAGGAGCTAAAATATTTAATTCGAGAGGCTATTATGGGGTCAGAAAAATTCTTAATTACCTTACAGGAACAACTGGCCACAGGTTTAACAGTTTTGGGAGAGCTGATGAATGAAAAACTTGCCAGTGCAGATAAAGAAGTCATTTTTTCAGATGAACTGACTCAAAAACTAGCTGAATCTGCAAAGATGTTTGCTAATGCACATCATGCAATATCAATGAAGCGAAGAACAAATATTATCCCATTTATGAACCTCGACAGTAAGGCAGCATCCTTGCAGTCACCTATTGATGAATATTTGTTTGGTTCCCTCTTCGTGGATAAAGTAAAAGCGTGCCAGACTTTAAGGAAAACAGGACTAGAATTAAAAAGAAGCAACCCCAGGGAAGAAAGAAAACGGTTGCAGTCTCCATTCAAAAAATCTTGAAACTTCAAGCGCAGTTACGCCAAGAGCAGAATGAAAGGGGGGAGGGAGGAAAAGGAAAAGAGGAGAACATTCAGTTATTCGAGAACAGGGACATCCAGTCAACCAACGAGACACTCATCGTTCCGTCCCAAAAACCACAGGAGATACAATTAAATCAGGTATATGATGTAAAGTATGCAGGCAGACTAAGGCATTTTTGTGACAATTGGGAAAAATTGACAAACAACAATTTAATCCTAAATTGGGTTAAGGGTATAAGTATACCATTTATGTCAAAACCCTACCAACATTATAGGCCCTCTGTTAGAATTTCAGCATCAGAATATCCTAAATATGAGCAGGAAATAAAGTCATTACTACAAAAAGGTGCAATAAGAAAGTGCAAGCATCAACGTGGGGAATTTCTTTCCTCCTATTTCATTGTTAAAAAACCCCACGGAGGTCATAGATTTATTTTAAATCTGAAAAAATTAAATAACTTCTTACATGCCCCCCACTTTAAATTAGAGGGTTATAAATCAGTTATTAATTTGCTCACAAAAAATTGCTATTTATCCAATCTCGATTTGAAAGATGCATATTTTCTTTTGCCCATCAATAAAACTTTTAGAAAATATCTAAGATTTGAATTCAAGAAAAGGGTTTATGAATTTACATGTCTACCCTTTGGTCTCAATATTGCTCCCCTCATCTTCACAAAGTTAATGAAACCTGTTGCCAAATGTTTAAGATTAAGTGGTTGTATTTTAGTGATATACTTAGATGACATATTAATTATAGGGGAAACATATAATAAGTGCAAAATTGCTGTTGAACAAACCAAACATATGCTTTTGTCGCTAGGTTTTTTAATAAACTTTGAAAAAAGCAATATTATTCCATCACAAGAATTAAAGTACTTAAGTTTTGTATTCAATACTAATAAATTAACAATTACTATACCACAAGACAAAATTCGCAACATCGAAATGAAACTTAAAATAATTTCCAAAAAAGAAAAGTGTAAAATTAAAGTATTAGCATCCTTAATAGGAAGCTTAGTTGCAATAGCTCCGACTCATTGTTATAGTTGGCTTCATATAAAGAATTTAGAAATTGCAAAGATAAAAGCATTACGGCAAAATGACAATAATTTCAATGCAACTATGCATATTCCTAGCGCACTTCAACTGGATTTTAAATGGTGGTTAATTAATATATATAATTGTACAAAAGAAATAATAAATAAATCACATGCCTTAGAAATATTTTCTGATGCATCTACTACAGGCTGGGGTGGTTTTTGTGAAGGTGAGGAGGCGAGGGGCTTTTGGAACCCTGAACAAAGCAAAAAACATATTAACTGGCTCGAAATTTGTGCTGCCTTTTACACTCTAAAATCGTTCGCAAAATCATTAAATAACTGTTATATTTTGCTACGTATCGACAATCTTACAGTCGTAGCGTGCATAAATAAAATGGGCAGTACTCGTTACTCTCATTTACATAATATAGCAAGAAAATTATGGCAATGGTGTGAAATGCATAATATTATTGTCCACGCATCCTACATATGTTCGAAAGAGAATATCAATGCAGACAGACTTTCCAGAATTAAATCTGAGGACACAGAGTATGAATTAAACCCGAAAGCATTTAGGAAAATTGTTAGAACTTTCCAAAAACCAGAAATTGATTTATTCGCTACAACAAAAAATAAAAAATGTAAATTATTTGTTTCATGGGGTCCAGATCCAAATTCTGTAGCCACAGATGCTTTCACTATAAATTGGAATATGTATTTTTTCTATGCCTTTCCACCATTCGCAATAATTGCCAGAGTCCTACACAAAATAATATCAGATAAAGCTACAGGAATTTTAGTAGTACCAGATTGGCCTACCCAATCCTGGTACTCAGTTTTTCACAACCTGTTGCTTGAAAAATCCCTGGTGTTTTCTCCCAGTAAATCCTTACTGTTGTCTCCTTTCAGAGAATGTCATCCCCTACACCAGGACCTTTCCCTGGTGGCAGGGCGCTTATCTGGCAGGTGTTCGCGAAAAGGGTACCAGAGGAAGCTATTCCTACAATGATCTTATCTCTCTCTGAGAAAACCATACAGCAATATACATGCAGTTTTAAAAAATGGTGGGATTTTTGTGTAGAGGAGAAATTTGACCCAACATCTTACGATATAAATCATATTCTCAAATTTTTGTTGAAAATGTTAAACGAAAAATTGTCATATTCATCCTTGAACACGTATAGGTCTGCCCTATCCTTAATATTTGACTTTGATAGCCAAGATGGAAAAATAATTAAAAGATTTCTAAAAGGGGCCTATAATACAAACCCCTCTGCACCAAAATACTCATATATTTGGGACCCATCCGCTGTACTAAAAATCTTAGCAAGGTGGTATCCATTACAAGACATTAGCTTGAAAAATTTAACATTAAAATTAGTAACCCTGTTGGCGCTAACTACAGCACATAGAGTGCAGACCTTGTCTAAAATTACCGTAGAAAACATCATGGAGTATGATGATAAAATAGAAATTAAAATATCCGAAAGGATCAAAACCTCGGGTCCAAACAGGAAACAACCGTTCCTAACATTTCCATACTTTAGAGAAGGACCTGAATTGTGTCTCAACCACAATTATGCATTACATTAATAGAACAGAGACTTCTAGAAATAAAACAAATTCCCTCATACTTACCCATAAAAGCCCAATTAAACCTGCAACCACTCAAACTATCAGCCGTTGGATAAAAGAGGTTTTAATGCAAAGCGGTATTGACACGAAAATTTTCACAGGACATTCAGTAAGGCATGCCGCTTCCTCCACGGCTTTTAGAAGAGGACTTAATATCGATACCATAAAACATACGGCAGGCTGGTCACAATCATCACAAGTTTTCAATACATTTTATAATAGACCGTTGTGTCCTGAGCCCGGTGCGTTTATAGAGGCAGTGATCCAGCACCATTGATTATTATTTGTATTATTTTGTAACGTTTTTCTTATCTGTTTGTTAAAATGATATGTTTAAATTCTAAATACAACATTTATTGCCCGAAGTATTATGTTCAATAATTATTCTAGTTAAATAAAGTATTTATACATATATAGATACATTGTACGCACTCACAGCACTTTTATATCTCTCAACATCTATCACACCTACCAAAGGAGGACGTAGATGTGAAGAATAATTGAAAGATTGGTCGACTTACCTTAAGGAAGATCAATCTTAATTATTCGAACATCGTAGTCCTCCTTTGGTAGCATCCCGCCCGCCTCTGTTGTTTTATCCCCAATAAAGTGCATCGCTCCACAAATTTTGACTAAACATGTTCGAGGTCGGTCCGAGTGAGGCCACGTAATCACTTTTTTTTTCTTTAAACTGTGTGCTCAAGCGATATGAATAAGGAATCTATCACACCTACCAAAGGAGGACTACGATGTTCGAATAATTAAGATTGATCTTCCTTAAGGTAAGTCGACCAATCTTTCAATTTTATTTTACTTATTAAGCCGGGGTTTAGTATGATATAGGCATGCATGATACAAACTTTAGTTTTTCTCATTTTAATGCTCGATCTCTTTGTACATGTTTTGATTTTCTCTCCGATGTGGTTGCTGAGAACTCTTTTGATGTAATTGGTATTTCTGAAACATGGTTAAATCCTAATATTCCGGACTATGGACTTGTTATTAATAATTACAATTTAATTCGTAAAGATCGTGAGGGTAGGGGTGGTGGAGTAGCGTTTTATGTAAATAAAGATTTCAAGTACTGTGTGTTAGATATTGGCGAATCAAATGGTCCCTTAGAACAACTTTGGATTAGTATGAAACTGGGGAAAAAAGGTGTGTTTTGGGACGTTGTATAGACCCCCTAAGGTAAACTTAAATGTGTGCTTGGGTGGTTTAGAAAACACAATAGTTGGATTGCTGCCAGAGTATGATTATATCGTGTTTGGGGGTGACTTTAATGTCGATTTTTTAGTTAAGAATAACAGCAGTTTTTTATTGTTTGATAATCTCTTAAACAAATACGGCCTAAATCAGCATGTAAAAATGCCAACTAGAGTAACTGGCACGTCCGAAACTCTATTAGATCTCATGATTTCATCTTGTCCCGATATTGTTGCCAATATTGATATTGTGGATATGAAAACCATGTCTGATCATGATTTGGTACATTGTAGGTTAACAATAGTTAAAAATAAACAGAGCATAGTATTTAAAACATATAGAGATTTTTCCAAACTTAATTATAATGATTTTTTGCTTGACTTACATTTAATTCAGTGGAAGCACATGTACACTTTTGATGAAATTGATGATATGGTGGATTTTCTTAATGCCAATATTTTGTATTTGTTTGATGTTCATTCTCCTCTAAGAACTGCTAAAATAACTAAGCCTCCAGCTCCATGGTTAACCGCCAACTTAAAATTTATGATGAAATTAAGGAATAAAGCGTTTACTAAATTTAAAAAAACTAAATCTGACAATGCGTGGAATGAGTATAAAAATTTACGAAATCTTGTAAATATGGCAGTTAAATCGGAGAAAAAAGCATATTTGCAGCACGTATTTAAGACCGATCCTAAAAACTTTTGGAGAACTTTAAAATACTTGAATGTCTGCCAAGGTCAAAATGATGATAGTGCGATTAATTGTGGCAGTTCTGAGGATTTCAATAATTTTTTTGTAAATAGTTTACCACCCGTTGTTTGTGATCAGAATTTTATTAGCCAAAATTATTTAAATAAGTCATTCCATGATAATAAATTTACAGATAAGTTTTGTTTTACAGAAGTGTCTGTAGATACAGTTGAAAAAATGATTCATGGTACGAAATCTAATGCTGCCAGTCCAGATCATATAAATTTAAAAATGATATTGTATGTTATCCCTCATTTAAGTAGGTATATAACTTTTTTAATAAATAAGTGTCTGTTAACTGGGAAATTTCCTACGCCATGGAAAAAGGCTAATGTTGTTCCTGTACCGAAAAACAGTAATCCTACTAT
This sequence comes from Pogonocherus hispidulus, assembly GCA_963924545.1. Lineage (NCBI taxonomy): Eukaryota > Metazoa > Arthropoda > Insecta > Coleoptera > Cerambycidae > Pogonocherus > Pogonocherus hispidulus. The sequence continues at coordinate 38,906,675 of OZ004698.1, read as the reverse complement.
TTTATCTCATTTTCGTCCTATAAGTCTCTTATCAACTATGTCAAAAATCTTAGAAAAAGTTGTAGCTAATCAGATTAATGAGTATTTACGTGAGTACAGTATATTACCACCTACTCAGTCAGGTTTTCGCATTAACCATAGTACTACATCGGCATTACTTAATGTTACGGATGATCTTTTAAGAGCGTGCGATAATGGGAATGACACATGTTTAATATTATTGGATTATAGTAAGGCATTTGACTCTATTAATCACGTCACCCTAGAAATGAAACTGAAATTCTTTGGGTTTGGTGGAAATTCTATTAATTTTTTTCAAAATTATTTTTCGCATAGGTATCAAAGAGTTACAGTGAATAACGTGCTCTCACAACCTATTTGTCTGAGTAGGGGCGTTCCCCAGGGCAGTATATTGGGGCCATTAATTTTCTCGCTATATACTTCGGATTTTTGTAGATATTTAAAATTTTGTCGTTCACATCAATATGCTGATGATTTACAAATTTATTATTCTTTTTCTCACAAAGACCTAATTGCTGCCCGTGAAATGATTAACTCGGATTTAGATATGATAGGCAGGATTTCTGATGCACACGGTCTAGTGCTTAATGAGAATAAGACTCAGGTGCTTCTTTTTGGCGGACATAGAGAAGATATTGCAGCTAATGTTCAATTTTCACTTATATTAAAAGACATAGTTCTGAAGCCAGTCAACAATGCTAAGAATGTTGGACTGTATTTAGACAATGACTTAAGATTCTCTAATCATGTTTCAAAGCTGATTTCCAAAGCTGATTTCCAAAGCTTATGGAAAATTAAAAATTTTATATATGCATAAAGATATTTTCCATACTAGTATTAAATTAAGATTAACAGACTCCTTGATTTTGTCACACTTAACATACTGTGATGTTGTTTATTGGCTAGCTCTGTTGAAGAGACACAAAAATAGCCTTCAAAAATTGCAGAATGCTTGCCTTAGGTTCTCTTACAATGTGCGAAAATTTGATCACATATCCCCCAGTTTCAGAGATTCCAAATGGTTGAACCTCGAAGAAATATTTCAAACACATATGTCTTGCATAGTTTACAATATAACTAAGTACGGAATTCCTCAGTATCTTTCTGAAAAACTGATTGGAAATATTCATGACAGAGAAACTCGGTTTTGCCAACTGCTATCCCTCCCTCAACACACATCAGCCTTATTTGAAAGATCATTTACCTACAATGCGGTAAAAATTTATAATGCCTTGCCGTGTAAAGTCAAAACAGCTTCTAACTTAGCCACATTTCGGAGAGAGATAAAGAGATGTATTGTAACTAAGCGAGATCAAATTTAATATACTATATAGCCTAGCCTAGTATATTGTACTATTTTGTATGTTCTTTATAGTTTTATTATATTCACAATATATTTCTCAATAGTTGATTAGCTGGGTGGTTGTATATGAGCATCTCTGATGGATACCGCCACCCCCATTATTGTTTCTTTTGTCACGTGTTGATTGATGATAATAAAGACATATTATTATTATTATTATTATTTTCCTCCACCCCTATCAGAAACCGGTGTTTTCTCAGTCTGCAGTGACTAGTTCGATTAAACCACTAGTTGGTCTGATGTAAGTGGTCATCAGAGTCAGGTCAAGCAACCAAGTCACCCAACCGTCCTAACACCCACCATCAAGCAACGGCTAAATCAAGTACAACCTCAGCTCCAACAGTGGTTCATGAGGCTCTTCTGTCACTTCCGGAACAGCATATTGTAGTCGAGGGGGAGCCAATGAGGGTTTCCTACAGGGCCAAAGAGTGGGGCGCTGGCTAGGTAGAAGCCACAGTGGTGGAGTCATGAGTATCCTGAAGGAACTCGTGAGAGAAGACAGTCTGCTGGAAGCACCCAGAGAAAACTGATGAAACTGATACTGATCGATATAAGGGCCATATCTTTAGACATATCTTGTCAAGTAGAAGACTCGAACGAAGTTAACCAATCATGCTGATGAGCTAAGTAAGTTTAAAGTGCAGATCAAATCAAATCAGACTATGTGCAGAGTAGCCAATAGCTTACTCGGAGTTTGCTGAATTGATTTGCACACACTGTAAGCACAAGTATAAAGTAGTTTCACTCTTTAAATTTTTTGTACAAAAGTTTTTAATGCGCATGTCTGCTCCTGGGTAGTATACGCGTTGGTAGAGATGTAGAAGGGGAAGAATGAGCCGGCATATGCTATTTTATGGACGCACATTTGCTTTACAGGTAATCAGCATACGTTTGTGTGTCTAGGCGTTTGTAATTTTGATAAGTGTTTTGTATTGTGTGTAACACATATGTCTATGGTGTAACATGCACATCCCTAAGCACATACTAAAACATTTTTCTTAGGTTCAATGAAAATGAACAGGATATTCTGGATAAACGACTCAATTTCACCATTTTTATGTTGTTTAAAGTACTACTACTTGAAATGAACCCTGCATATGATTTAAAAATTTAAAAGCTTAGAATAGGCTTTCTAATCGTAACGTTTGGCAAGATCTTGAATGCTTATTATTGGGGGAAATTCACATATTGAAAATACGTTAATCAATTTATAAACTTCTTCTTGGATAGCAATAGCAAATTAAAAACCGTACATACTGTCCGAATTCATTAAATTTCAAAGAAATTTTATTTTGAAAGATGCTGTAACGTCGTGTTATGGAGGCGAATGTTTCCTTTATTTTCATTTTCATTTTTTACTTGATGGTAGCTGGCTTGAAATAGACTATATTTTACATATGGTCAAAGCAAGTATCCAAGCGATGCACGTCATCAGTTATAAAATTATATACATGACGTTAAAGGATCAAAAACATGTATTTCCTTGTAATTTTGCAGTTACAGTAAATCACACTAGTGTAAGTTATGCTGAAGTTTATCAAAATTTAAAAAATATATACATTTCTGGAAAATAACATTGTGGATCCTTTTGATGTGCATCGTTTGGATTCTTGTTTCGAGTTTACCCGTATATTAAAAAATCGTTTGGAGTCATTCTAGACCTCTTCTACTAATCCGTCTGTCTTGAAATTTTACATTCAACTCCTAACAATGTGTAAGTTTCATTCACACCTTGTATACTTACATACTTTTACTAAATTTTGTATCAATCCTTAAAAATATATTATGCAGATATCTATATTTTTTTTTCATTAGTTTATTTAAAAAATAACTTAATAACTTAGCCACGTTGTATCTGATATCCAAAAATAAAATATCTTTGTACAAAAATCTACAAAGTCTACAAAAATGAATTAGGTGTTTAAAAAAACATAAATGTTTTTCCTCATATTTATGGGACACTTTGTACATTCTAGAATAATTAAAAAAAATTGCACATTTACGGCGAAATTATTCGAGCAGGGACAGCTAAGCACTCCGTATAAAAAGGTTATAGTAGGTAGGTGTAAAGTAAGTTTTAAATATTCAATAATTCGATTTGTTGTACTCACTAAGTGTCTGGTTACTTAAGGTATTAGTTTTTAGTAGATTAAGAAATTGGGGATTACCATAGATTTATAAGACAAGGGAGATGTAATTGTTTACATTTTAAAGCAATCAGAGAACCCCTCGTTTACTCTTTATCTGGTCAACTGCAAGGTCTACTTTATGATTGTACGAAAAACTGTTGCCAAACTGTCAATTGTGTAATTTATATTTTCACATTTAAACTACCATGATTATGGGTTAAGGTTAAAATATTACATAAAAATATTTTTCCGTTTTCTACTTAAGTAGATAAATTATATTTTCTTAAAAATGTTGCGATAAAAACTAAGTTCAAAACGCAAAAATGGAATGAACAGGCATCATTGCTCCCTACTCAAATCCGCATGTTCATTCATACCGGTAAGAAGCACGTGAATCGTAGGATTTTATAGTATTTCTTTTGTGCGGTGTTGCTGGGAGTCGGAATTTTGCTTTTGTGAATTTTTCAGTGTTTTTCGTAAGGATTTTATTACTATTCTTCAGAAAATGGTGCGTCAGTATCAAGTGTACGGAAAAGTGAATTCTTTATATTCAAAACTGTCTTTCCACAGGTAAATTTTGCCAAGTTTTGTTTTGTTATTCGGTCGCTATATTTCTCACGCCATATTTACGGATTTTCAGGGGCGTGCTGGCTGGCTTCCTTATCATTTTACGGAATATAGTATGTATATATTATATTCATATATATAATACTACTATATCGCGAGTAGAGGCCCAATAATTCCGAAAACAACACGGCGCCGACATATAATCTCTATCCTTATCGAGAGTACCTTAGTCATATATGCGCATGCGCACGAATTTCGCGACTTCCAATAAGCATGCAGCATAAATACTGCATCTCTGTCTACCGACTTCTTTTAAAAAAAAGTTGAAAGTTGGAAAGTCTGTCAACCTATAAGCAATGTGTCAGTTTCCGTAACCATGGATATCGACAAAATCTGCGCATGCGCAAATCGAACAAAGGGTCTCTGGAACAGTATAGCACTCTATCTTTTGTCCTTTGATATTTTCGGAGAAACCGCTTATGGGCTAACATAGGAAATACTCGATATAGTAGTATTATATATATGATTATATTATGGAATTGCTTTTGTTATTTTTTAAAATATGGCTGATGTGTTAGTTTTTGGAGTTACCTACACACATACTTAAATATGGTCAAAACAGGAATCCAAGCAAGAAGCTAAGACATCATTCAGCACTTTGCTGCATAACAAATTAAAAAACTTATAATGTTTGGTAAGTGTGAAGCCAACATGCAACGTTTGCACACAAAAATTAAAATCAATTGCGTAACCAATGTAATTTTTAAAGGTATCCTTTATACTAATCTAAGAGAAAATCACCATTATCAGGCTTTTAAGAGTTATTTTGAAAACAGTAAGTCAAATAACTTGAAACAAAAAGTTGAATTAAAAACTAACACCATGTACATCTTTCTTATTTTAAATTATATTTCACTTTTAAATGTAATTGAACCCTGTATACAGAGTTTGAGTATATTTGAAAAACTGAAAAATACTTTTTTACACTACTGTATATATATATAAGTTTTTGTAATGTAGTAGGTGTACCACCTTTACTTAATTCAGAATTTTAAGTGTTCAAGTTTCAATTTATATTCCCTACATTAAAACTCCGATACTAATTTAATTTCTAATCTCACAAGCTTTTGCTGTTGCAATGTATAGTAGTGATTTTCTTAAAATTCCTTTTTTGATGTTTTATTATCATACCCAACCCTTCCAAAAACAGTACGCCTTTGGGCGTCGGAAGCAAGTTCTCCCAAAACTTTTGCAACGTTGCACGGAGTCGGAATTTTGCCGTTCTTTCTCTCGGTATTCTTTGTCATACACATTGCCAATGATTGATACAAAACAAAAGGTTATTTATGAATGAACCGTGAGGTCTCGTCTCATTAAGTCTATGGGGATTACCTACTTAAGGTACCTATTCACGTTCAGTCGGCCGGCCGATATTTGCCGGAAAGGCCATGGCCGGCCGGCCGCTTTTCGCTACACACACAACGTTAAACGACAGGTCGCTGCCTGCCGGCGGCCTGTTGGTTGTTAAAACTTAACGTGTGTAGTGGTTCGTCGGCCGGCATTGGACTGCAGGCCTAATTTTACGCCAGACTAAAATTTTATCAGTTTGATTCGACGAACGGGGAAGAAAATGACAAACAAGCCTAGTTTTATAAAAGATTTCCTTGCTTTGTACCGTAAACATAAATGTTTGTAGCAAATAAAAGACGCCACTTATGCCAACAGAGCGGCTTTATTAAATTTAGTAAATACTCAAAACAATTATCATCCATCCTCAGAAATTTTTTTAAATCATTGCACTCAATTGTCGGAGTTCTCGTATAAACTCCATGTGAGATAAAATGCCACGTCTTTTTAACCACTCCTTCATTCCAACTGTTTTCCTTTTTCTTTTTCTCTGGTGGTGTCGTGATATAATAACAATTGCTGCTGCGCACTTTTCTTGTGACATGCTTCAACTGTCGATGTAGAACTGTGTGTGTATAGTGAAATACTTAAAAATGTGAGGCCATTATCGAAACCGGCAGAGAACTGTCGTCCGAAATCGGTGAACAAAACTGCAGGTGTAGTTTGAGTATCGATAACGGCCGGCCGGCCGGACAGACAGTCCACGGCCTGCCGGCTGACTGAACGTGAATAGGTACCTTCAGCCGTAAATAAACTTAAAACAAATATACAGGGTGAGCCTCAGGGCGAGTAGTTACTAGATTTTGAGTTATTTTGTCTAGTCGACATAGAGTTTGGGAGTAGCCTCGGGTCGGGTGCACAAATGTTGGGCGAAGAGCGCCTGAGGTCGTGATTATTACCCCTGGGGTACAGTTGTGGGGATACAGTGGGTATCGCCCGGACTGCTGTATTCTGGGCCGTGCTACCGGGATGGTGAGCGGACGGAGGCAATGCAGACCTTGTAGTGATGATATTTTGTATTGCCATGATAGTACGAATAATTCTGAGATAATATACTCATGAGACATTCCCAGGTGAAATAAAGTTGACATGTTAAGTGAGAGATAATGACTTTGGTACCAGGGGTTGTTATGGTTATCGTTCAGTAGTGATGATTAAATTACTGACTAGAAAAAGTAATGCCAGACAAATCAGACACTTACTTACAGTATTTATCTGTTATTCAGGTCAAGTGGTCAATTTGCAGTTTGCATAAATTGGGTCCTGACTATCTTTGATTCTGTACCCTTACATTTTGGAATTATTCTTCTGATTTAGGAAATTATTTCGAAATTAAATTATCTCCACTTTATTGAAAGAAAGTGTTTAGATCTACAAACTTGTATCATGTTTAGATCTCAAAAACTGAGTTCTATTTATAAATATTATTGCACTGGCTTAACGGTTAAGTCATTTACTTAACGAAATGTTTACATTATGATAAAATTTGAAGTTAAATAAACTGTTATGAATCCTTAATACTATCTATTATTGAATTTTATTATCTAGAGCAAAAGAATTAATCCTGCAAAATATAATAATATCTCTATAACAGCTTTTACTATTAGTATACTTAGCTAAACGGTTTAGTTTATAGTGTGTTGCCGACAAACTGCTGAATAGCCAGGAAAATGGTGTTAGATGTGAAAGGCAAAGTAGCTCTAATAACAGGTGGGGCTTCTGGAATAGGTCTGCGGTATGCAAAAGAACTCCTTAGAAATGGCGTTAAGGTATGTTAAAAACTGCTATTCATACATTGAATTTAATATAAATTTTAAATACCATGTTACATTACGATTGTTATATATGCAGCACACTACATCACCTGTACAGCATGGTTAAAAAAACATCAACTTACACAAATCTTATTTGTATTATCCAATTTATTTCTAATGCTATTGATCATTACAATTAAAGGATCATAAGATACTTTTACATAAAATGCAGAAATACATGATTTTGCGATAACTTACTTCTCTTTTTGATTCTACTTCTCAAGTCGTTTCGAGAATGTCACTTATATTGGGTTTAATACTAGTCAGTACTTTATTACATCTATAGTACCCCAGGGTTCTAATCTGGGTCATCTACTATTTTCTAGTTTTATTAATGGCATTACATAAATGATTACACAACACAGTTTTATTTGGAAAATAAAGTTTTTGATCTAGGATCTAGGAATATAGATCTAGGACGTAGATACATTGCTGACATATATTTGTCCATAACACTGCATATTGCTTTATTTATATCTATAACTTATATTGAACTATTTCATATTTAATTTTAACTTCAAGATGTTATTTTTCTCGATATTTTGGTGTTATGGTCGGTTCTTAGTTAATTTAGTGTTTATTCACCACTTTATTTTTTCACGAAAATTACCGTAGGAAGCTTATATATTGATGTATTTTTTGATAATGGGAAACTTATGTTTTTGGAAATACTCCGGTTGGAACGCGTTTTATTATTATTATATTTTCATCTATGCAGGAGGAAAGAGTATCCTTTTTCCCTTGTTACATAAACGTCTATGGTTTCAAATATTGTCGCTTTAGGATTAGTATAAGTATTAATAGGATCTGTCTTTAGGTTTAAATACACAGACTGGTCACACTTATACTTGGAAGTTTTAAGTTCCATAACTATCAAAGTAACATGATTTTCTTTTGCGTACGCCGTCCAATGAGTACCTAGTCCAATTGAAATATCTAAATTGATGAATTCACACTCATTTCTCTTTATTTTTACGCAACTTTTTAGCAAATCTTGTTAAGTCTAGATTAGTTAATGCAAGGTGAGGCAGCTTTATTTGCAGTTTTTTTATGAGGTTGTAAATATAACCCTATTCCTTTTTTGTAAGGTTGCAGCAGCTTGCTCCCTTGCCAAGTTATGTCTTAAATACTAAAACTTGTTCTAAAAATCAGTAACGTTGTCATGATTCTAGTCTAATTATATACAGTGGCTTCTTCGACATCGAATCAAACTTCTTATACAAACTTTGTTGTGTTCAAAAAACATTTTTTAGAAAATTATTGAAGCTTATCTGGTAAAAAGGTGTCCTGCTGTGCACAAATGAATTTCTTGTTTTAAATTGATACCATGTATAGTTTTAGTGAAGAAATTCAGAAAGTAAATGCACATTTTTCAACGATTTCAAGTGACACACGAAAAAACATTGATTTGATGGCAAATTATTGTCACTAAATACAGTACCTTCACAGTCACTTTCACCTCATACCACTCAAACTTAGCACCATATCAGTTACTTGAAACAGTTTATGAGCATTCAAAAAACTTTAGTATAATGCCAGTACCGCAGACAAAATATCTTGGCTTGAGGGTTGATTCACATTTTTCTGCAAGGAAATATGTGAGGATTTTATTTATATATTGCACTGGTGGAGCTACATATTATTAGATACGAGATAGTGAAATGGGGAGGTAATATGAATGTACAAAAAATTAAAAGGCAATACACACATAAGAGTGTAATTAATTGTAATTAAAGTTCTGGGCAATAAAGAATTTTCCTCTGATGTTCTGTATAAAGAGACTTTAATATTGGATATCCCGACAATTATATTTTATGATACTGATTATATGACACTCGTTATAAAAGTATTCTATTTAGTGCTAGATTGAAATAATGAATAAAACAATTGAATCAGAGTTCTCATGCACGTGATTATGTATATAGGGCACATAATTTCTTATCTGACATAGTAAAAGATATGATGAATAAAAAACGCATTTAAAAAGGGTGTCATAATTTTGAAAAGAAACATCTAGCATACAAATACATAAGTTAATAAATCTAAAAAATACCTAAACTAAAATAAATAGAAAGAAATATGCTTACCTGTAATGGCTGATTAGTTATAGTTTATACTAATCTAATTATTATATATGAATGAATAATATTCAATTATATACAATACAATACACAGAGGATGAGTTAATGAAAAGTTTTATCCTCGATTATCTGTCAAAGGATTGGTTTCCATGGAAAATCCACAGACAAATCGATTTTTATTTGAAAAAGGACTCTTTCTTATGTTATCGACATTTATACACGGTGCCCCAAAATGAAGAGATTTGCTATTACTTATATTTTTTATATAGAACACCCTGTGTATTTTACAGATTTGGATAGAACGTCCTCTCGCAAATACATTGATATAGGGTTTGATGGATTTACCTCTAATAGTGAGGGATATATGACCCCTGAAGCATTTATGATATGACATAAATGCTTACCATAAGAGAAATGTGCTGGAGAAAGACTTTGTAGCGTCTATAGTTTAGCAACGAATCGATTCTAACTCAGAAACACCTATGTCTCCTTCACTATTAGAGCTATATCAATCAATCACACGTAACAAACACACATTTGTATCAATGTGTTCGTGAGAGAACGTTCTATCCAAATCTGTGAAAATACACAGGGAATAAACAAATATGTTGTACTAAACCTCTCTTGTTTGGGACACACTGTATAAATGTCAGTACTATAAAAATGAGGGACACATTTTTGGATAAAAATCGGCCTGTCTCTGATTTTTTTATGCAAAGCAAGTCTTTGACAGATAATCGAGGATCAAAGTTTTCGTTCCCTTACCCTGTATGCACAAGCCATAATTTCAGATTTTATACCGGGATATCAAAAATTATCTTGGTCAAGGGTGGTTGTGGAATGTAAGAAGTACAGAAGAAGTTGTCAATGACGTTCGTCAACGTATGGAAGAGGAGCCTGCAAAACCTTTGAAACGTCTTTCTCAAGAAATTGGACTTTCTTATGGAACATGTCATAAGATTTTAAAGAAAGACTTGAACATGCATCCATATAAGATGCAAGCACATCAAGCTCTTCTGCCCGCAGACCACCCCAGACGCCTTGCTTACTGCCATTGGTTTGTCAATAATTTAATGAATGACGATCTTCTGGACTTAACTTTTTTTTCTGACGAAGCGTGGTTCCACCTTTCGGGAAACATCAATTCTCAAAATATGCGAATGTGGAGCAATGATAACCCTCATGTTTTTACTGAATCGGCACTACATGCTCAAAAAATTGGTGTTTGGATGGCAGTTTCTCGCAGAAGAATAATTGGGCCAATTTTTTTCGATTTCACCGTCAACGCAGAAAGGTAAAGACACAACTTTTTGGCTGAATTTGTGCTACAGTTAAACGATGATGAACTTCGGTACGGTTATTTCCAGTATGACGGTGCAACAGCACATACTACGCGAGAAAATATTGTTTTCCTCCGCAAGTTTTTTTATGACCGGCTAATAAGTTTGCATACAGAAGTTGAGTTTTCTCCGAGATCACCTTGTTTGACAATTATGGACTATTTTATATTTCCTTACTTAAAAAACAAGATTTTCGCAACTCCGGTAAATAATTTGCAAGAATTGCAACAAAGAATTGTTCAGCAATGTGCAACCATAACGCCAGAAATGCTGCAAAACGCTTTTCACAGCATGAGGAGGCGCGTCAACTTGTGCATCGAACAAAACGGGGGACATTTCCAACAATTACTGTAATTTAGTTTTTCTTGTTACTAAAACCGTTATTTCATAATTTGTAGTTCATTATTGTTTTACAACTGAAATAAATTGGTATGAAATTTGTAGGTTATTGATGATGTCAGTGTGACAGTGACATAATTATTTCTAATTTAAAGTAAGACACACGTTTTAACATTCCACAACCACCCTTGACCAAGATAATTTTTGATATCCCGGTATTTACGTACTATTATTATTGCACCGTAATAAATTGCGCTACTTGCGCTACTTGCTATTGCGCTACTTGATTACTAGGTATTAAAAACATGAAATTTATAAAAAAATTGCACATACCTTGTTACAGAAGCTGTTCGAAATTTTGTCCCTCGACTTGTACACACTTTTGGGCACGCCTTATCCAATTTTGCCGCACTAAAGCGAATGTTCCTCCTGGTTGCTGATCTTGTAAACGCAAATTATTAAGTAAATTGGGGATTTTCAGCATTTTGCTGCAACAACCACTCACAAAACCTAACTGTCGATGTGTCGGTGTGTCGATTGGGAAATCGTCCTGCATACAAGCGCGAAGCTGCCAATGAATTTTGTCCAACTTCGCCATAAATAAGAATCATGTCCATTAACTCAGCATTACTGTACACATGAGCCATTTTGAAAATTTTACAGTTTAACACTCGATAAATAAAACACCCGCACAGAGACAGCGACACAGAAAGACTGATTACTGCATAGACAATAAGAGATATTATCCCCACTCCAACTGTATTCGCCAGGCGTTCGCCAGGTACAAAAACTGTTGTTTAGTGTTTTTTGAAGGAATGTGATATATCAGATGTGTTGAAGTACAGTTGCTCAGCTACGTAGTCCTCTATAATGGTATAACTTTAAACATTGTTTACGGGAAATCCTAAGCCTTTTATTATAAATTTTTTTGGTGATATCGATTTCTTATTTAAGGATGCACATATCCTCAAAGTTTTAGAGATGAGTTCTGAATAACTCTGTATATTTTAGTATGTCCTTATTGTGTTTGCCAGAAACAAGTTTCTATCGAAACTTCTGTGGTTTCTGCCATGTTTTATTTGTAACAGAAACAATAACAGTATGTACATTTTTTCATGTAAAATTTGTCAATTTTTTGTCACGTTTATTTTTTAGGCAGTAACGCTGGCTGATCTTAATACTGATTTTGCCAAAATAGCCTTAGCTGAAATAGAAGAAGAGTTTGGATCCAACAGGGCATTATTTATAAAAACTGATGTGGTTGACATTCAACAATTTGAAAGTAAGTTTGTACCAAAAATAAGAATAACGATATTTTTACCATAGACATCCCCTTATTATGTCTATGATTCTTAACGTATTTTTTACACCGTATCTGAATTACCAGATTGACATACTTATGTCAAAGTTATTCCATTATATCAAGTTTGCAATTTCTTAAGGCCCTTCTCTCACGGGTCGGCTCGACATCGGTTCGGTATGTTTTCGGTATGTGCAGAGCCAATGTCGCTTCCATGTATTCAAATTGCCGACCGCACACGACGCGGTGCGGCGCGGTCTCGATTCTGTATGCTTGCGGGATACCGCGTATCGGCATATTTTCTATCGGCAAACGTCCAGTACCGCGCGGCGTGATTGACGGTGAAGTGATTGAAGTGTCCAAAATAATTATGACGACTGAACTAAATTTTGTATTGGAGGTCGAAAAGTATGAGTGCCTTTATAATTACTGCAGATAATGTAGTCTGCAGTTTATGTTTCTTTCAAGATAAGGATGAATCCAATATTTTTTCTTTCTTCGTCTTATAATTTTTAAATCGACGACATCTTTTTGGAGCCTTTAGGTATCTATGATATAAATTTACAGACCCGTGTGAGAATAAATTGCGGCACATCATCATTTCGACAATTGCCGCGCCGTTACCGTATCGATGTCACGTCGACCCGTGAGAGAGCGCGCTAAATATTACTGTTGTCGCTAAGCTGTATCACCATATATTTTATGTGTAAGTACTTATATAATATGAATTAAATATAAAATATAGTACGACACCATAATTAAAAATAAAATTCAGGTTTCATTATTTAAATCCCTGATATGAATGTTAAGTTATCTTATTCCATAATCAGTTATATACCGAATATAAAGTTGCATACACAGTTGTTAAGGTGCGTACAGACATGCAACAGAACTTCGTATCGTAACACCGTCACGCAACAACACGGACGACAAAGGAACACCGTAACATCATTAGTAGTCGCTATTTCGCTGTCGCATCAAAGAAATGACACTTGCGGATCTTGCACCACTTGTTTCCATGTCTGGGTGCGTAACAGTCGCGATTTATTTTCCGTTTTATTTTTATATTCAGAATTATTTGCCATAGTGTGGACGGAAGAATCTACCATTGATTTTATCACAACAGTTATTGCAATAAGAAAAAATTTGTGGGATACAAAATATCCGAAATATTATAATAAAATATACTTTTCCAAGAAAGGCAACATTAATTCTTCTGAGATGGACCGACAGTATATTCTGCTCATAGGTTACACAACGATATACTCATAAATCTACTCATAAATTGGTATTGATATTCATAAATCTTTGATACACCTTATCTTCGATGCGTAACTCTTGCGCGACGGTGTTACGCTACGACGTTCTGTTGCATGTCTCTACGCACCTTAATAGAACTTTGTTGCGAACTCCGTCGTGTAACTTGAATACGTCTGTGTGAACGAGACCTTATAACTGCGTCGCGTTGCATCAAAGTGAACATGGATGTTCGCGCCGAGGTTCGCAGCGTTCCTATCACTATATTTTCATTACCCATTTGCATTTCACATCATTCATTTTCATTTTTTTTCCTATCATTATATTCCATTGTATTTTCACATCACATCAAAGAATGTTATAACTATATCGATGATGTTACTGTTTGTGGTTACGCAGAGTGTGGACGTGTTCGAGCTAGTTCGTGTATCGTATAGAGCTAGTTATCGTAGGGTGTTATGTTCTTATTCTCTCAGTACAGAATAGACAGTCCGTGATGATATCATTCTTGGCCGCACTGAGACTAGAAAAAGCAAAAATGTAGAAAAGCCAAGGGACTGGTAAACGTTAGGCAGCATTATTGAGAGCCGTTTCTGAGCCGTTTTGAAACTTTTCATCCAATTAAATCGATCAGTAACTCAAAATAAGTTGCAGGCATCTTTGTAAATCTCATTGATGTCTGGAAACTGTAAATTAGCCAGCAAGTTACAACCACTGTACTCCATTCTTCTAGAATACAAGTGCCGCCATCTTCTATGTTTTTTATTTTTTGTTACATAATGGATATAAATATATGCCGCCGTCGCAATTTCAAGTTTATTATCATAATAATTATTATCCATGGTTTTGAGAAACGTCTGTCTTCACCTCTTTTCTAAACACAACTGACCAGGCCACGTAACAACATGGAACATCAGGATGTTCGAGATGCAACGGAGTTCTATTTGGAGAGACTTTTTTCCATTACATGTTATGCGTATCACGATTTTTACTTTGACCTTGTTCGCGACGGAGTTAGTTGTCAAGAATCAATTGTCAAGAATCAAGAATCTGTTGCAAGTGTGTACGCGGCTTAAAATAGATAACTACCATGATATAAATGAAAATTATATACCTATACATATAATAGTATACGTTCACGATGAAATAAATAAATTCGATACATTCATTCTTAGTTTAGTTTTCGATAAATTTCAGACTCTGGATTTTTATTTTCAATGTTTACATATAATAAACCTTAACTAATGAAAATAATCCGATTCTCACTTTGTGTATTTTTGCATATTTTGATAGAAAATATCACGGGTTTGCTGTGTCTGTCGCCAATAGTTATTGGATCCATCCTGAATTTATTAGTTGAAGTAAAAAAATGTGTAATGATTAAATTTGCCATCTGAGCGTTTACGTATAAAAACCAAATTGATATATCTTTTTGAATCTGTTTATATGTTATTATTGTATACCAAACTTGTATTGATATTTCAGATGCGTTGAATTTGTTTGTATGTTATCATTGTGTACCAAACTTATATTTCAGATGCGTTCAAGAAAACCATTGAAACGTTCAAACATGTCGATATTCTAATAAACAATGCTGGAATTCTAAACGACAAGATATGGGAAAAGGAAATTGCAATAAATATTGTAAGTATACCTATACCATAAAGCCCATATTAACAAAACAGATAGAAAAGCTCATACTCGGCCTGAAGGATTGCTTCGGAGACAAAGTCCTGGAGAGTAAAGTAGGTAAAATAAAAATTGTACGATAAAACCCTCAAATTCAAAATTATGTTTTTTCTAACTATATAAATAAGACACAACATTAAATTATTTTGTATAAAAAGGAGGCCGTTTCGATCTCCAACAGGAGGACTGTTTGAGTTCATCATAGCAACTGTACAAAAAAGAGATTATTGTACAGTATCAAAAAGTAATTTGACATTGACATTGCACGTCACATATTTTATTGTAATTTATTCAAATTGAAAAATGGAAACGGATGGCGTTTTTTCAACCCTGTACGGCGCTTGATAGAAAGGGGTCAGCAGAAAATGCCACTTTAGAAATATTACAAAAAAAAAAAATTAAAATAGTTACCTATAAACGATTACCTATAATGTTAATTATTATTCGAAGTAATAAATAAGTCTTCTGTTGAACTTCTGTTTGCAATAGCTATTTATGTAACCAGTTGGGTAAAGTACTATTTTGTGTAACGAGCAGATTTCTGCGGAATGAGCGCTAGCGAGTTCCTCAAAACGGGGCGAGTTATACACAAAATAGTACTTTTCCCAACTCGTTACATAAATAGCTATTTTCTAATTTTGATATTTAAAGTGATAACTCTTTGAAGTTATCAAAATGTACAGTCGAAAATTAAACACTCAATATCATATTTTCTAATTTACGGAAATTGTGTAAGGTAGTTCCATACGCCACTCACATACCAAATATCAGATTGATATATAATTGCTGGAATAAAATACAAAGGATCCTGCATAACCTTGCATCTGTAAAATTTTTAATAAAAATATCAATATCTCAAAAACTATAAATTTTAGGAATTAGGTTTGATATATAAACTGACCTTAAAATTTCAAGTAGAATCAAAAGATGTAAAATTATATGGGGTGTTCCATTTAAAATAACGAAGATGGCGTCGGCTTCCTGCATAACCGGATATGCTATAACCTTGAAAATATTTTAGTTGTGTTTCCCACACTGACTTTGATAAGTTGCCAAATTTTTCAAGTACTTTTCCAGATATCGATCGCGGCGATTTCTGATGGGATGCCCTGTATAGCATTAGTGACTCTATATTAACTATATGTTTGAAGATGGTAGAATAAAAGCGGTCTGAGGTTATATTGTGAAAACTTTTCGTTATATTTCTACACTTATGATTTCAACGGCTTTTAATATTTTACTAAATACCTCATAAAGGAAGGCCTCTTTTTTGAATTTTAATTTTAATTTCGTAATATTTTTTATAGAATGGTACTATAAATGGAATCCTCTTGGGCCTAGAAACTTACTTGTCAAAATATAAGCAAGGATCAGAAGCTGTCATGGTAAATATTTCCTCCATTGCCGGTATTGGTGTGCTTCCTTTCAATCCCATATACTGCGGAACTAAAGCCGCTATAGCTGCAATGACTAGAAGCTTTGGTCATCCTAGTCATTACGAAAGGACCAAAGTTAGACTGTTCGCGGTTTGCCCAGGAGTAACATCGACTCCTTTATTAAATGAAGCAACTGGAAGGAATTTGGGTCAAGCGTATGAAGACTTGTTGCAGAAAGCTGTTGGTACTCTACCACGCCAAGAGTAAGTCTGTATTTTATTAGTTAACGTTTAGGTGTAAGCAAATTCGTCAACGTCTCATGTCAACCTTCCGTTGATGATCTAAAACAGTCTTGGAAAATATCGAACGGTCAAAAACCAACAACAAAATATATTAAAGTGAAAAACAAAAAATAACTTAATTTTATTACAGGAACAATTCTGAAAGATCAGTTGTTCGGGACTGCTTGTGTGAACCGACTCATTGTTTATATGAGGTTCAATATTGAATAATGAAGTCACATTACTGTAATATGATAAAAGGGGTATCTAGAGAACTTGAATAGACTCGTCGATTGGGTGAAATAAAAAAATGTAAACGCGATGACCATTGCAATAAAGAGGAAATGTCGAAAATAACCAAATATATAGGTAATTATAAATACAGATAAAGTTGGTAGGTAATAGATAATAAAAATAAAATTATTATTATTATTATGATCACGCAATAGGACGTTCGCTGTAACAAACACACAAAGAAGCTCAGTAACTGCTTCACTCATTCAGTATTCCAAATTCATTCAGTATATGCCCTGTTACACCCTTTGTACTGAGTGTAAACAATCTGTATCAAAATAAGTAGCGTTGATGGTGGAACCATAGTCAACGGTAGCATATATACGTTATGTTGTCTACACTGATTGGGGATCTTAACTACTTGGATCGTCAAGCTGATCATGCAAATAAATACTGTTTCGCAATATCATGATTTTGAGAATGAGATAAAATTCCATACGGCTATGCACGGTTAATATACACCGTCCCAAAGCAAGATCAAAGCTGTCTCTTAAGCTTCTGGCGTATCTAGTTCAAGATACATCGTTCATCGAATTTTGAAAAAATACAAGTTTCATCCATTTAAGATGATGCTGGTTCAAGAGTTATATGAAGATGATTTTGATCGTCGTACCCAATTTTGCGAAAATTTTAGTGAGCGACTTCTACTGAACCCAAATTTTCTCGAGTTTTTCAAAAGAATGAACATTTATGTTGAATGGCGAAGTGAATACACACAATTGTCGCTATTGGAGTGATATTAGTCATTTAATCAGGAAATTTCATACACAGACTCCTCAAAAATTGTATGTTTGGGCCGGAATTTTGAGTAAGCATCTTGTTGGATCGTTTTTTATTCAAGGAAATCTCGATGGAGATTGGAAGACATGATTGACCTATGATGCATGACTATGATACAGAAATTTTAGAGAGTGACGAAAATTTAATAGGATATAAAATAATCCACTCACTATGCTGTTGCTGTGTGGCAATTTCTGGATGACCATTTCTGAGGGCATTGGATTGGTGGAAGAAGTACCGCCGAATGGCCACCAAGATCACCTGATCTATCACCTCTGGACTTTTTCCCGTGGGGCCATTTGAAATCGCGAGTGTACGCCACGTAGCCTGAAACACTTACTAGAGGTGTTGCGTCAGAGAATTGTGGAAGAATGCCGATTAATAACACCGGATGTCTTTAGTAATGTTTGAACAACATTTGAAAACAGTCTGTATTATTGTTTGCAAGTTAACGGGAGTCATTTTGTGGAATACATTAAATAAAACTTGTTTTTGTTTTGCTTCAGCTTTGTTAATTTGAGACTTCTTTTTTTTTTTGTAAACTGATCAACACCTCAAAAAAAGTAATGTGGTCGTTTACTAGATAAAAAGCTTATTTATTGGTGGTTTCTGTAGAAATTAGTACGAGAATTAGTCGGGTTTCCCAAAAACGATGCACCATTGACTTCGCATTGCAAAGGGCTTTAAAAGGGTAGTTCCATTTGAAATTTTAAAGTTGTGGTTGCTAGGGGTTAGAGGGATGAACATATTAAGATGAACATATTGACTGTCTACAATGCCCCCCCCCCCAAGAATAGAAATCGACGGGTCTAGGCGAATTCAAATTTATTATATCTTTATTATTACAGGCCTGAGTTTGTGGCGAAAGAAGTGGTGAAACTTATTCAGTCTTGCCCAAGTGGAACTCTTTGGGTAGTTGAGGGGGAAGAACCAGCTTACCAGTATATTGTACCAGAAAGGGAAACAATGGCGAAATAGGTCAGAAAATTTAATTTCATGGAAAATTTTAAATATTTAATGCGAATCTTGGAAACTGTAATTTCGTATTTTATGGTTTTGGATTTTGTTTATCTACTTACAGTAATAATACAAGAAAAGAATTTGTGGCATAAGTCCCCAAAAGGGAACAACGCCTAAGATACATTTATTTAATTAGCTACTTCGGTTAAAGAAAATAATATAGGATGATATAGATCTGAAACAAATCTCGGTGAAAATGCGGAGATTCCATGCGAAGTACTCCATGATGCATTTTCACGCACAACTACACCACATATATGCCTCGGTTGAGCAATTAATACCTACGGCTGTGTAGTTCTGTAGTTTTTGAATTTTCATGGAGTTTTGGTTCAAATCTAAACAATCCTAATTTCCTTTATTTAGCTATGCGACACTGAAAGAGCAAACACTATGCAACATGAATGCCTGTAGCATCGTGGTTTTCTTTTGGGGATTATGGCCCAGGCCCAAACCCTTTTCTTGTTTTAATTTCTCACCAAGATATTCCTGTTATTTTTTCACAGTAGTTACTTTAGTACGTAATGTTACACTTCTTATTCTACTGGCTTTATATCTCTTACCGTTTCCAAGATTTTGATACTTAGATGGGAATCTAAATATTAATCTTAATATTTCATATTAAGAAATATTCAAAATAAAGATTTGTGATGAAAGTGTTTTTTATTATTGTTATGAAAAATTTAAATACTGCATAGATAGTGAGATCGAGAAATGCTGCTACAACTAGTCCCAGAACACTGCGCTGCCATGGCGGTAACTGATCTCTGAATGATTGCGCGAAAATACCAGCCTTATGTGAGGAATGTTATCTCCCTCTTCAACAATTCTTCAGTACTTCAGTACCAAAAACAGCATGTCTTTGTGATCCTATAGACTTGCAAATTGTTTCAAAAACTTAAAGAGCTCGGGGTAGAAAAGGATACAAGTAGTATTTAAAAGCCGCCTGCAATCTGCGAGACATTGATAGCGCTTTTAGAGTTGGAAAAAATAGACTGAAAACTGATAGGCCTCGAGCTATTTTGGTAAATTTTGTACAAAATATAAAAATGAATGAGATTTACAGTGCCAAAAAGTACTTGAAAAATTCGGAGTACGCTATTTTTGAAGATCTTATTCCAAATCGATATGAGCTACTACTATCAGCAAAAAAGAAATACGGGTCAAACAAAGTGTGGTCTTCTAGAGGAAAGATTTATCGCTGGGATGATGGTAGCAATAAAAAGGTTGTTGTCAACTCTAAATACGAGCTTTGAACTATCTACCTATTCATATATTTTATATATGTTCTGAGTTTGAATATGTACTATTTTGTAGTTCTCTGTGTGCACCTTTATTGATGTGGTAGATATATATATTTAACTAACTTATTATTGTTATGAAAAATTTAAATACTGCATAGATAGTGAGATCGAGAAATGCTGCTACAACTAGTCCCAGAACACTGCGCTGCCATGGCGGTAACTGATCTCTGAATGATTGCGCGAAAATACCAGCCTTATGTGAGGAATGTTATCTCCCTCTTCAACAATTCTTCAGTACTTCAGTACCAAAAACAGCATGTATAGACTTGCAAATTGTTTCAAAAACTTAAAGAGCTCGGGGTAGAAAAGGATACAAGTAGTATTCTCCTCCACCTCTATCAGAAACAGGTGTTTTCTCAGTCTGCAGTGATTAGTTCGATTATTCCACTAGTTGGTCTGACGTAAGTGGTCATCAGAGTCAATAACCAACCAAGTCACCCGACCTTCCTAACAGCCACCATCAAGCAACGGCTAAATCAAGTACAACCTCAGCTCCAACAGTGGTGCATGAGGCTCTTCTGTCACTTCCGGAACAGCATATTGTAGTCGAGGGGGAGCCAATGAGAGTTTACTACAGGGCCAAAGAGTGGGGAGCCGGCTAGGTAGAAGCCACGATGGTAGAGACTTGAGTATCCTGAAGGAACTGGTCAGAGAAGACAGTCTGCTGGAAGCACCCAGAGACAGGATATCCTCCACATATGTTTTGTTAGTCCCCCTAGTCTTCCTAGTTTTGTTAGTTCCTTTTAGGAATTCATTAGGTTATCTGCAGGTCCTATTTTTCAAAAATACTAAAGCTGGTAGGAAGCTGTGTGCTAAGGATATTGATTATAACAACTGATGAAACTGATATTGATCGAAATAAGGGCCATATCTTTAGACATATCTTGTCAAGTAGAAGACTCGAACGAAGTTAGATCATGCTGATGATAAGTTTAAAGTACAGATCAAATCAAATCAGACTATATGCAGAGTAGCCAATAGCTTACTCGGAGTTTGCTGAATTGATTTGCACACACTGTAAGTATGTCACCTAAAGTTCTAGTGAGCATATTTTTATAGATACAAAAAGATAATTTTGAAGTAAGTAAAAGATCTGAAAAATTTGTTCTCTACTTTAATGCTATAGTCCTGCAACTAAATTTGGAAATTAACTAGTAAGAATGTCACATCGAACCAATAAAGAACTAATTACTTATTACTTACAGTCTGGCTACTGGTTCTTGAGTAGCGACGAAAGGGGGAAAGCCTACAAAAAATTGCATAGATATTCCACCAAATCTAACGTTCAGTGGCGTACAGATATTGTATGGTGAAATTTTATCCAAAAATATTATATTTGTTTTAATTTTGTCATTATTTTCTTTTAAACTTGCTTTGCAAAAATAAATTAGATCATTTATTTGTCAACCCATGTTTCGTTCAAGTAAACAATATTGCGGTTTTCTTCGCGAAATTTTTTAATAGCTCCTATACAAGGTGTCCACCTAGTGCGCGTAAGTCCAATATCTGGGTTAATAAAAGAGATAACTTAATTTTTTTTTCTACAGGGTTGTCTAATATCCCGAGCTGCACAAAATGAAAATATATTTACATATTCAGGGTGTTCAGTTTTTCCTGGACAGGTACCAACTTCGTTTTTCTAAATGGAAATATATATTTTTTATTGCTTTTTCGAACTAAACCCTTGATTTTAGTAGGACTTTCATCAGCCTTCCCTATACCTAACTTAAACTGTTTTTGAAATATTGACGGGTGAATATTGACATTTTTGCAACTTTGACACCCTATAAAATCTAAACGGTTTGAGATCAAGCAAAACGGTTTGCACATTCCTATCTTAACTTTTTATAAGCTATCGTTTGATACTAATTTCAAATGTATCCAGGAATTAAAAATTTTCCGAAAATTTTGAAAATTTTTAATTCTTGGATAAATTTGAAATTAGTATCAAACGATAGCTTATAAAAAGTAAAGATAGGAATGTGCAAACCGTTTTGCTTGATCTCAAACCGTTTAGATTTTACAGGGTGTCAAAGTTGCAAAAATGTCAATATTCACCAGTCAATATTTCAAAAACAGTTTAAGTTAGGTATAGGGAAGGCTGATGAAAGTCCTACTAAAATCAAGGGTTTAGTTCGAAAAAGCAATAAAAAATATATATTTCCATTTAGAAAAACGAAGTTGGTACCTGTCCAGGAAAAACTGAACACCCTGAATATGTAAATATATTTTCATTTTGTGCAGCTCGGGATATTAGACAACCCTGTAGAAAAAAAAATTAAGTTATCTCTTTTATTAACCCAGATATTGGACTTACGCGCACTAGGTGGACACCCTGTATACTTATACCGCTAGTCCAAATATTACACACCTCCATTAAAATGTTTCGTTTATTTTGGCATTTTCACCAATAAAAACTCTTTTCCTAAAGTAGCTTCTAATATTTTCCTTACGGAAATTCTATGTCCTCTTTTAATTTTTGGAAAAACTTCTTTGTTCTAGGCACAACCTTAAATTAATTGTAGGTTTTAAAAGGAAATGTAATAAACAAATTTTCTACGCACAACATTACAAATGTAGAAGATAGTCTACATAGTGAATATAGTAGTAGTCTCTTTGTGAGCTAGTGTCATACCTTGTAGCGCATCGTATTTATATAGCGCATCATATTGCAGATCTTATCTATCTATCTATTGGTATATATATAGTTAATTATTTGCTTACTCTTTTACAGTACAATAATAATTAATTATATAAGCCAATAGATAGATAAAATCAGTAGTATACTGCACCACATAAGTGCATGTTACTTTTGTAATGCCTATTTTTTATTGAACACCCACTATATTATTACTAATCACATGGAGATGCTAATGAAAATATCGACATATGCAGGAGTAATAATGTCAAACGGATATTTTCTCTTTTCGCGACGTCTTATTTTGAGAGATCAACCAAGCCTATCATTCCCTACATCAATATACTTACGTACCAAGATGTTATACTGTATTCGTAAGGAAATGTTTGTCTATATGTATCAGAATATATAGAATTAGACGTAGTTGCCCAGAGTAGGTAATAAAATATAATTATGATTTATAAATTAAACTTTTTATTGTTGCTTTTGTTGTAAATATAAAAATAATAAACATAACCTATGAAATGTACTAACTTAAGTTAATTGAGCATAAAAATTGATTTATAATTATATCATATCATATATTATTACATGAATTTACAGGTTATAGAAAATACATTTTCATGCACGTATACTAAAATCAAAGTAAACCTTGGTAGCTACTTCTATACCTAACTAGTTAGGAAATATCTAATTTTCTGTAATGAGTGGGATGTCCGAATGTTCGCAAAATTACACAAGTTTGCATTTCTTCACAAGGTACAGTCAATACCTTCTGATTTGGACCTATGTTGTTAGTGTGACGTTTGTAATATTTAACCTAAGTAAACTGTCGTTTTAAATGCGATTAGAAGACAGTTATTTATACATATTCGACAATTGAAACAATGCTATTATCGTGAAAGTGGCATATTTTGATGCAGCATGTCAAGAATAAGGGGAGTGTGTTTTTAAGGCATCCTTTTTCTTCATTGTGCCACTCAATACGAATCCCTCTTCTCACAAATCTCACACTTGTTCTAATTCTAGACAAGTTGAACAAAATTTAAAAGAAATTTGAATATTTGAAATAAATAGTTTCATATTTAATTTTTAGTTTTCTAGAGTTTACACTCACGATCTCCCACATATAACTAATAAATTTACAACTGTGAAACTTTCCGTATGCAGAATACCTAAGCCAACCATAATCCGTAGATACAAAATGAAGTTTATATAAAAAAAATGTAGATATATAAAAAAATCTTAGTTTTCTACTTAACAAATAATACATGAATTATTTCTAGAACATTTATGAATTTTTACGTTCCTACTGCATGAGAAAACACAAGATTCATACAGTGAATCTTATCTACATATCAGATCTATTTTATGTTAATCTGAAACATTAGCCAAAAGAATTACATTTAGGCTAATCAAGTTAAGATTTTCATGTATCTGTGATAGTCTCTGTTCTCAACTAAACTAAATTCACCTATTTAGTTTACTTCCAGTCAAAATCTTTTCAAGACTCAAAAATTCAGACTCTTTTTCTACATATAGATAAAAAATGTATACAACATTCAGCTTGTTTTCCTCTAAACTAGAAAGATATTAAAACCAGCTTTAATAACAATCGTCTTCACTTTCATACGCAATATAAGTATCATAGCTGCGCAGATTTGGATCACAAATTGTATTTTGAATCGCTTCATCTGTGTAGGCTGACATTATTCTAAAATTAATTGAGTTTTCATCTAGACCTTCATACAAATAATATGGTAGTCGGTTGGAGAGCACCCATACGCTTTGTCTTGGTTCCTGGTCTATCTTTATATCATTAGGGAAGACTAGACTTTGGCTACTTTTAGCTACGATCCCTAGGTTCGACCTTTTGTATGGTTTTCTTGAATCCCAGCAGCCTATTGTATCCCTCGTGACTAAATTGTAGAACATTATACCTAATGCAGAAAAAAATATAATATGAAACAATAGATAGATTTATATATCAAAGACGTTTTATTGTTGTAATATATTGCAGGGACCAAATGACTACCTTGTATTCGGCCAAAAATTACATTTAGGAATTCCATTCTAGGTTACAAATATAATGAATAAATAATTCATAATAAGTAATAATTTTGCATTAAATATTCAAAAAGTGTATGAATATAAACGTATTTCAACAAGGTTACTACCGTTTAAATCATTACAACTATCTCATTAGCACAGAAGACGGGTAATGCTAATACAGGGTTAGGCAGAATGACGTATCCATTTTTGAACTGGATTTATTCAATAATGTAAAAAGATCTAAATTCAAATCAAATCGCCATGTGTTCCCGATGCCTTGCCATGGCAATTTATGGCAGTTGCCAAACTGTTTGTGAGAAACGTCAGTTTAATAGTAAAAATGGAGGGTTATCATCGCAACGATATCAACTTGTATTGCAAAATTTTGAACAACTACTTCATAACGAAGGTATAGACTTCAGAAGACTATGGTTTCAGCAGGACGGAGTCACTTCCCACTAGCGATGTGCAGTTCATGACCGAATAGTTCGCATGAACTATTCACTTGAGGTGAACTGAACGAACTGTTTCATATAGTTGCCACTGAATAGTTCATTTTGAACTGTGTGTGAAATTGTACCATTCATTCACGTTTTCGTTCCCTCGTTCGAGTCAGTTTAGTTCTTTAGTACTTCATGATTCAACATGTCGGACATGAAACATGAAACTTAAAACCGAAAAAGAAAACTTTTCAATTTAGTAATTTAAATGAATTATTGCTCTGAATCGATACATTTAGCGTTTTTGTTATCTGAAATTCTGAACCATTTATGTATATTTTATGAACTAATAAAATAATTTACTTCAAAAGTTGATAATAAACGTAAAATATATTTCTATGTAAAAAAACAATACGAACAAAAAAAAGAAAGTTCAACATAGTAAAATTATAGTAGGTACTGTACTACTGTACATACTTTTATATAGATACAAAATTTATAGATTATAGTTTAAAAGTATTACTTGTGACAATTTCTAATGTTTTATATACCATTATTTGGTTGTCATTTGTCATGAAGAGTATAGGTACCTACTACCTACTACTGCAAATATATTCGGTCCGCAAGGAAATCAAATACGAGACGAACTATAGTTCGTTTTGAACTGTAAAAAAGAACTATTCACTTAGGTGAACTGTTTCGGTCCGAACTATTCACCAAAGTGAACTGGAATGCCCATCACTACTTCCCACACCTCTAGGCAGCCTATGGCAATTCTGTGAAGAATGTCTCCTGGTCGTATCATTTCAAAATTTGGGGATGTCGGGTGGCCTGCACGGTCACCGGATCTGTCAGCTTGTGATTTTTTCTTAGGGGGCTACCTAAAGTGAAAAGTATTCGCCAATCGACTTCGAACTTTGGAACAACTGAAGCATAATATTCGAACCGAGATTAACGCCATCCCAATTGAAATGTTGCAGCGAGTGATGCACAATTTTTGTGCTAGACTTCAGGAGTGCCAGCAGCGAGGCGGAGGTCATTTGACTGATGTGATACTCAGAACATAAATTGGCATGTTTACTTAAGAACATTTTGTTTCAGTTTTTGATTAAAGTTTAACCATTAATGAATACCAGTAATAGAAAGTATTTACTTCATTTTGCCTAACTCATTATTACTAATTTGCAATGAATGGCCGCATTGCGCCTCTGGAACAATCAAGTGACATGTTTTCTCTTTTTTTCTGGATTTTATAATCACATTGTTTTTGGATGAGTATTAAGTATTAAAAACGTTTCTTCTATGGTATTAGGCAAGAACGGTCCACCTAATTGGACCGTTCTTGGTATTATCAGAGACTTATACATCTATAAGTCTCTAGTATTAGGTATGTAGCGTTCAAGTTTTATTTGTGACGGTATGCATACCGCTGTAGTTCTTTTTGCTATAATGGTTGCATAAAATCAACTATAGAGTAACCAATTATGAACATTTATTTTCTTCTAATTAGGTGATGTTAATGTAGGCAGTACATCAACCTACATCAATATATACCAGGTGATTCATATGTTTTTGTTACATCTATAATATTCTATTTATTATCTATTAGCATAGAAGAAACGTTAACCTTTGATCTTAACAATTTTAGGATTTAGTGTCAAATTGAACAATATACCTTCATAATTAGATATTTTGTAGATTTAAAATATTCTAAAAAGCGGCGTAGTTATTGGATATCTTACTATTAAAAATTAAGTTTATTATTATCTTATTCTCTTTTCTAACAGCGATTGTTAAGTCTTAAAAGTTTTACTATTAAATCACCTAGGAAGTAGGAAGGTAAGTAAAAGCATTACATACTCACTGCTTTAAATTTTTTTCATTTAGTTCTTTGAGTCGGAATTATGACGTTTTAATGAACAACCAAAAAA
Source organism: Pogonocherus hispidulus (assembly GCA_963924545.1). Taxonomy (NCBI): domain Eukaryota; kingdom Metazoa; phylum Arthropoda; class Insecta; order Coleoptera; family Cerambycidae; genus Pogonocherus; species Pogonocherus hispidulus. The sequence continues at coordinate 38,879,255 of OZ004698.1, read as the reverse complement.
TATTGACAGTGTTAGCAAATATTAATTGTGCCACTATGGAGTATTACTTTCTAAGAATAAGTTTGTATCGATTATAGAAAGTCAGATATCTATTTTTGAATATATGAACCACCTTCATGTTATTTTGTTATATAATTTTTGTCGTTTCTCGTGTTATGTAGGTACGTTTCATCTAGAATATTTTATTTTAGGTATTTGTTTATACGTACGTAAGTTTTAAATGAATAAATTGTATTTACCATTTCTATCCATCCAGGATGAGGATACTTGCCCGGAGCTGCCTCTGCTCTGTCCCATGACTTTAAACGCATCTTTCACCTTTTCCCATCCCGTCTCGTTACATATGACTGAGGTTTTTACATAAAATTCTCTAAAACTGGACATTGGATGGAAGTATAGGATTCTGTCCGGATTATATTTGTTATAGGGACTCAAAGCGAGACCAAAGAGTCCGTCTGTCCAGTCAAATTCCAGGTGGTGTAACTGAAATTATGAAAAACAATCTTTAAATGGGTAATGTATAATACAGTATTTACATGTAAGAACCCAAGTGAGTCAACATGAGTGTCAATAATTATTAATACCGACCAACAAACAGCGGTTTCGGCCTATTAGGCCGGTCGTACATATATGCAACATTTGTTTGCAACACGTCTGCGACATGTCGTTTCATTTTAAAACACTTGATTATTTATGCAGGTCGTACATATACGCGACATGTCTGCAACATTTTTGATAAGACATGTAGTGGACACATCTCATCAGACAAATGTCGTAAAGAAATTACAGACCTCGTCCATTTGAGTGAATCATGTCGTTGGATGAGGATGCATTACTGCTAGTGGCATTACTACGAATAAGGAAAAGAAATAAAAGTAAGGGAAGATTTTGGATACATCCATATTCAGCTCAGCATATACATCACAATATATTCAAAACTAGTCAATCAAAAGAAATGATGGAGGATCCGACAAAATTTTTATCATTTTATAGAATGACACAGACGAGCTTTAAGGGACTTCTTGATAAAGTTGGATCAAAAATCAAGAAACAAGATTCAAAATTTCGTGAAGCTATTTTACCATAGGATAAATTGTCGATTTCAATAATTTTCTTGGTTGGAATCATATAACACTTCATATTTTGCCACTATATTAACGAATTTAATATTAAAAGCCGGGTCGTCCTTCATATTTGCTAGGAAGTACTGCATGCATCGCAAGATAAACGACAAATGACGCTTGAAATTAGAACATGCACGGTCGTATGAAAATTGTCGTCGACAAGATAAAGCTTGTTCGCGACAAGTCTGTCAGATGTACAAATCTCGGTTAATAATCAAGTGTTTTAAAATGAAACGACATGTCGCAGACATGTTGCAAACAAATGTTGCATATATGTACGACCGGCCTAACCGAGATTCGTACATCTGACAGACTTGTCGCGAACAAGCTCTATCTTGTCGACGACCTTGCATGTTCTAATTTCAAGCGTCATTTGTTGTTTATCTTGCGGTGCATGCAGTACTTCCTAACAAATATGAAGGATTACCCGGCTTTTAATATTAAATTCGATAATATAGTGGCAAAATATGGTGTTATATGATTCCAACCAAGAAAATTATTGAAATCGACAATTTCTCCTCTGGTGAAATAGCTTCACGAAATTTTGAACCTTGTTTCTTGATTTTTGATCCAACTTTATCAAAAGGTACCTTAAAGCTCGTCTGTGTCATTCTATAAAATGATAAAAAATTGATTAGTTTTGAATATATTGCGATATATATGCTGAGCTGAATATGGATGTATCCAAAATCTTCGCTTACTTTTATTTCTTTTTCTTATTCCTACTAATGCCACTAGCAGTAATGCATCCTCATCCGACGACATGATTCACTCAAATGGACGAGGTTTGTAATTTCTTTAGGACATTTGTCTGATAAGATGTGTCCACTACATGTCTTATCAAAAATGTTGCAGACATGTCGCGTATATGTTCGACCGGCTTATATCTGTACATTAGCCAACGACTGGGTCACGTGATAACATCGTTATGTCGATCGGTCAACTTAGTCAACCTCGCTGATATTAAAGCTTCAAATCCATCCATCCGATCTTTTAACATATAAGGCTGAGGTAAGCAACTTTTGTCAGAACGGTGGACTTTTGTTTTTGGTTAATTAAGTCACTAGTTTTATTTATTTCTAGGTTAATCCCTACTTTGGTGTTAATTGTAGGGTGGGGGTATCAGCCCGAACGAATTGAGGCTGGGGTTTATCATCAGAGTAATAAATAAAGGGGAGACCGTTATTTACATTCTAAAGTGAAGCCTTGAGGTAAATGTATTTACAAACATCGGTCCCTGCAACGTCCTTGACATTGATGCCGAAGTTACTTTTTTATTTTTATAGCTAGGTACAGCCGTCATCATTTTCATTGATTAACATGTAAAGATCTACCACATTCTTGACCTCAATTAATTTACAAATTAGTTAAATTGTAATATGTTTAAGGCTACCCACTATTTTTTTGTGACTTGTGTTATAATTATAGGCTCTCCATATCCATCAATACATTATTGAAATTTCTAGCGATATTAAGCGCCGGAAGTGGCAACATTGCCTGGTATTAACCTAATATAGCAAGTAACGCAATTATTTTGAAATCAAAAATTGGTGAAGCCGAGTGTTTTATGTGTTCTTAAACTGTGTTTTCGAACTTAACTTTTGTATATAATTATGTATATTGTAAGCATTTCCGTGATATAGCTTGATACGCCACTACGCTGATACGATCAGGGACCATCGTGTGTTCATTATGTATTGTTTGTTTATCAACATCCAGTAGGTTGAGGTTACATGTTTACATTATGCTTTGAAATAGGGAATGCGGTCTCCCCTTTATTTATTACTCTGATGGTTTATCTATTGTTTTATATTTTGTAAAAAGAAAACAAAAAATTAATCAAGATTAAATTTTATCTCCATTTATTTACTCAGTCGTGTATTTTCTTCTTTCTTTTATTTCCTTTAAGGAGGTCTAAATGCTGACATAGGTGGATGCCTTTCTTTGTATGGTAACATGGAAAGATTTTCTACATTAATTTTTGAGCCATCTCAACAGGCAGTACGACAACATAAGGTTCGCCATGTAAGTAAATCACAACAGGTTTTATAAATCCTGGATTTTTTTTATCAAAACGCAGACCTCTGGTACCTTGGACTTCAGTATCTACAGAAGGAAGACACATACGAACTGATACCTACATGCAAATTCTATAAAAACTTTTGTCTACCAGGGACTCACGCTAGCTGACGAAGAATACCGAGAGGAGAAGACATGTAGTCAAGGACTATTTTAAGAGAGACAGATGACCTCAAAGATAAAATTGCCATTGTCACTGCCATTTTACCAAACTTTTCGAGTGGTATAAAATTACAAAATTAATATTCAAAATGGAATGAGAACCATATTCACACTCATAAGTAAAGCTGTCACGTAACTCCAAGGATGAACTAAGTCCACTACACCGTAACAAGGTTAATGTAGAGAGAGATGAGTAAACAAAGTGAGGCAATAGGAAGAAGAAAACGAAATACTTCATCTTATAATAATAAGAGATAATAGTAATAGACATACAATAATTAATAGAGATAATAATTAATAAAAGATAATAAGATCTTTATATTTTATGATCTTTTTCATTGAAAATGCAAAGCAATTGCATTGATAACTGACAATTTACTCTGAAGCAAGATATGAATTATGTAATATTTTTAATATGATCTTTGTAAACTCAATTATAATTAGTAATTATCCCTTTGCGGAATAGCCAGTGTAAAGTATCAATAATACATAAAAATTTGTTGTTTAAAAAGATAAATTACTTCCCACAGTTAATAGTTTAAAGCGGCAATTACAAAAATATGTTATGTATACTCTCCACATTTTCGTATGATCCTCTGTCGTGAACAAAGAAAATCTAAAAATAGTTGTTAACAATTTTTGGTGTTAACATAGAGAAATACTTGTCCCTGGCTTACCTTATATCTGGCAGCTAATGGATCAGGAAAAAATAAATGATCTGTGATTCGCCACGCTCTCATTTTTTCCAAGCTGAACACTACCAAGCCAAACCGCCACACGTCGGTCAGATAGGCATGGACGTTTTCACAATCGTTGTCCCTAATATCCACTAAAATATTGGAGTACAACCCGTCTTGCTTTACGAATTTCTCCGGTAAAACGTATCTGGTGAGCAGTTTGTCGGTTTCCAAATCGAAAATCAGTAGCTGAGGATGGCATATTTGTTTTGGGTCCACCGTGACGTGTATTTGGCCGGAATCTAACACCCAGAGTCTTCCGCACGAGTCTGCTTGCACCCGGAAGACGGACGTTATACCATCACAGGATCCTAAAAAAATTCTATAATAGTTTACTTATTTCTAAAATACATTTTCTGGAGTGAGAGAGGGCTGAAAACCAGACCCTCCACCGCGACCATGTGGTCTATTGTGGTTTACACCTACTTATAATTTACGCAATAGGTCCAGCCTCTTAATGAAGCTGATCACCTTATTGGGTGAGAACTTATTCAGATCCTCTGGCAGAAGTTGTCCTTTGCCAGATAATGAGTATCTGATCCTTTCCTCAGCGGGGCAGGTGCATAATATGTGTTCTGCCGTTTCATCTTCTAAGCACAAGCGGCACTCAGCATCTTCTGCTAGGCCAAATTTGTACATATGATATTTTAAACGGCAGTGGCCGGTATATAAGTCAATTAAAGTTCGTAAGTGCAACCTGCTTAACTCTAAAAGTTTTTTAGTTCTTATTTTTGAAGGGTTTATTATAAACGCTTTCGAATGAACTAATCTTGGTAGTTCCTGCCAGTACTGGAGGATTTGCCCCTCAGCCCAGGTTAAGAGCGTTGCTTTGGCAGTACTCGACGATATGCCAAGCACCGGTTCTGGTCCAACAAATTCAGAACCAGCACCCTCCCTGGCTAGAAAGTCGGCTGCTTCATTCCCTTCATGGCCGGAATGACCTGGGACCCAGACCAGAGTTACTCTATTTTTTCCTGCTTAAATGAGCAAGCGTCTGCTGACAACTTCATACCATTTTTGAGTTGCAACGGTAGGAACCAAGCGCTTTAAGAGCTGCTTGCCTGTCTGAGCAGATTTTTATCGATTTGCGCGTAAGTTGCGTTTGTTCTAGCCTCTATACACACAATTCGTTGGCATAGATTTCTGCCTGAAATATAGTTGCACAACTGCCAAGGGATGAGGATATTTTTTCCGTTGGGTTGCAACTATACACTCAACTCCAACACCCATGGATGTTTTGGAGCCATCTGTAAACCAACAACTATCTGCCCTTAATAGATCAGCTTTATTCCGATCCCATTCATCGCTTCCTGATCTACTTATCGGGAAGATCCCTGATCTACTATTGGGAACTGATCTATCTATGCAATAGCTGGAAGTAGTAACAATCATTAAAATGATTCCATTAATGGAACAAGTTGACCAATGGGAAAGGACCACCTAAGTTTTACCCAAATTAAATTTAATGCAATATAATTTGCATTAGTTTTTTTTTGTTTTTTTTGCTGAGGTTCTACATGGCAAATTAGGTTGTCTGAAAGTATTTATTGAATACTATATCATTTATTATTTACAAGCTGATATTTAAATTCAACAATCCGTAACATTTTAAATACCAATCAAATCAAAGAAAATCATTTTTAAGTTCGTTATGTAATTTATTTAAGTAGAATAAATTGTGGTGATACATTTTTGCAATAGTTATGTGGTAAAAACTGTAGATATGTAGTAGGATAATAGCAGTATGCATATAAAGGTACACACGTATCGTCTTTATCTATATAAAGATGATATGAGTATATCAACCTTTATATCCCATCACAGTTTCGAATTGATGTAACTTGCTTATTCTGTTTTTAAGTAATAAAGATAATATACTTTTATAGAAAGCCTGATGTTTATTTGGTTCAGCATAATAAATAATATTTTTAGAGCAATCAAAAGCTTCTCCTAAAAAAAGACGAGATAAATTATTATTGTTTTTAAAGGTCTGTTAAGGTGATGGGTCAAATGTTCATATTGTTTTAAATGATTTGATGATTCTGGTAAACAACAATATGAATATTTATGATTACAGGGCGAGACAAGTATAATCACAAAAAATCCTTGTGTCATATTGGCTACTTCGTGGCTAACTCGACACCTTTACCATCACTTGCCATACCAATTTAATAGATATAAAAAATCGGTCTGTAAGGAAGATTTTCTCCTCTGCTTTATATTTGAAGCCCCACATATATTTAATCTATGATATAATAAGTTCTAATTATGTGTTAGGAATAGTGGAAATAGCTGTTCAATAGAATTTTCCTGCTGGGTGGGTATCAGATTTTTATCTATGCTTGAGCTTTAGGTATATAAATCATACACACTAAATATTATATATTCCCAATTCCTAATTCCCTATCAAAAAGAGCACTGCAGTTTTGGATGCAAAAACAGATATACTCGAAACAAGAATCCAAACGCGGTGCACGTCATCAGTTATAAAATTAGTAATATGACGTCAACTCGCCTAAAACATTTGTTTCCTTGTAATTATATAATCATAGTAAATATCACTAGTCTAAGCTATGTTGAGATACATATATATTGTATATATTTTTTATATTTCCTGTAAATAACATTGTAGATCCTTTATGACGTGCACCACTTGGATTCTTGTTTCGTGTATACCTTACATGAATTTTAGTCTGAAAGATCTGCGTATTACCTAGAACTTTTAATACCTTAAAGTTAGTATTTGCGGTATTGGCCGTTATTGTTCTCTAATTAATTATATTGTTCTTAATTGTACTCTATCTTTTATTCATCTGTGAACCAGACGTGGATCCCTTTTCCAGTTGTGGTCCTCCAGCACAGCTCCACTTTTACCGGTGGTTAATCACAACGTGTATGCTCTCTGAAGGTGTAACCTAACATTATTGTATCACTTAACGTGGACACCATGTAGTGTTTGATAATGAGGCAGATATTTTTTCTTTACCACCTCATAATTTAGAGTTAATCAAGACAATTCTAAACCACCAAATTAAGCAATATAACTGTGTTTACCAGAATGTATTTTTTATTAAACCTTTAATTATTATATTGTCGTGATAAGCATACGAAGATCCAGGTCAACTGTTGTTAAATAATTAAATAGATCAGGGATAGTTATATCTGTTCGTTTTGTGTGTAAACAAAACATTCATCTTATAAGAAACGTTAAAAAGCTTATCTATTTTTAACATTCCTGTACTATTATAATCTTAATCTGTGATAGTGTTGTTGCTCGTAGTTGCAAAGAGGAATTAGTTTATATTCTTTGGCAGTAGGTTGTACGAGTAAGTGTATTATTTTCTAAGATGGCGTTTAATGTGCAAGGAAAGGTTGGTTTGGTTACTGGAGGAGCTTCTGGCCTGGGATTGGCTTATGCAAAAGGACTTTTACGTGATGGTGCTAAAGTAAGTACCTATGCACTACAGTATATTAATTTGAATGATGTTTAATGTTATCACAACTTTAAAAGAGCAAAAGGATGGATATGGATGAAATCTTCTTCAACATCATCACAGTTTTCGTCAAAATTCTTGTAATATACCTACATAAAATGAAACATACAATTTTACTAATTCATTTTTGAAGTTATAGTGTATATATGGCATACAATATTTTTAAAGTGGCATGTAGAGGTACAGCATGCATGTTTATTTTTAATCTAAATTACATAGAGTACTATCTCAAATCAGTAATAATATCTTTTTCTATCATTTATTTTTATCACATGGAGAAATTGAATAAAAATGTTTATTACTGCTATTAGTAATTACATATTATGAAGTGTTTATGAAACAATTTCTTGATTCAGTCCCTCCGAATGATAAAAAAAGTAAAATAATTAATATATACTCTGAAATATACAGTGTGTGGCAAAATGATTGAACATAATTCATATTTTTTTCTAGTTAAGATTAAAAAAAAAGACTGGAACAGGTCAATTAGTATAAATAAATTGCCACTTTTCTGCAATATATTTTTTGAGCCATGTTTGACGGGGCTGTAACATACCGACATTTTTTCAAAATAATTTAACAATGAAAGAATTGGAAAAACGTTTCATGTTAAACTTGAGGTACTCTGGTGATTTTATTTGTTTATTTTTCTGGTGTGTTTATTTTTTGCCTAGGTTTTTTGTGAGGAAAAATGGTTACCGTAAGTACTGTAAGAAAAAGACTAATATACAGTATGTATGTTTTTTAAAGTATAGAAGAGGACATGAAATAATCAATGCGGCATAAAAGATGATTTTTGACAATTTTTAACGGCTATTACAAAAAAAGTATCTATAACCTTACATCTTTGAATTCGCCTTTAGAATGGTCTATCATTTATGCTATGAAATATAAAGCGCCCTATTTAAAAAAAATATTGGTAATGGCTCCGTAAAGTATGGCTCAAAAAATAGTAAATATTGCAGAAAAGTGGAAATTTCTATTTTTAAGTACTAGTTGACCAGTTTCGGCATTTTTTTAAATGTCAAAAAAAATATGAATTTTGTTCCATCAGTTTGGGACACACTGTATAAATGCATGAATGAAAACTGTATATCCATTTTTCTATATTCTAATTTCTCGTGAGAAGACCAAGAATAAAAATTTTGATGCAGGTAGAGTACATAAAGTGTCCATACTTTTACAAAAATATGTTTTATATTGCCAAATTGCCAAACAATATTAAAATAAATCCAAAATGTCTGTATTGTTTCAGGGTGTAACTTTAGCCGATATTGACTCAAAATTAGGAGACACAGCTTTATTGGAAATAAACAAAGAATTTGGTCCCAATAAAGCAATATTCGCTAAAACTGATACCACTGACATTCAACAATTTGAAGGTAAAATATAAATAGTTTGTTTTTATATTGTTTCATTCTATACACCCCATATCTTGACTGCAATTACTTATAATTAGATGATATGAATGTGAATATACAGGGTTTTAAAGAACTCTGTGTTATGCTAGATAAGCTCATTAAAATGTGTTGGTATAAATTTTCAGTCAGTATAATATTTTTTTGAGATACCTACAGCAGTTTTAAATATTTAAAAATAATTAAAAAATTATTCACATATATCAATATTTAATCATTTGATATAAAGTAGGTATATCATTTTTGTTGTTATTTATTTGCACTCTGGTCTACTTCTTTGACCACCTCGTTCGCCAGACCTAAGAGCATGCGATTTTGTTTTACACAATTATAACTCACTTGGCATAATTCTTTATCAAAATCGTTAAAAATTGAAATTTGTGAATACTTTTTTATTATTGGATATTTATAACTACTGTATCTCGAAAAATATTGATCTGATTGAAAAATAATACTTTTACTTTTAGATGAGATTTTATTGTCAGAATCCCACAGTCCATGTCCGCGAATTTCCGAACGCCCTGTATATTTATTTAGGTACTTATACAAAGAGAAGACGTGTAGGTATATTAAAAAATGCATAAAAGTGAAAGTATATAAGTTTCTGAAAGCGAGGTTTGTTACTATCTGTCAACGTGCAGCATGAAGAATTTAAGTAAAATTTTTATTAAAATTTTAACTGAATTTGTTATCCTCAAAAAAATTTTATGTATATATTTGTTTCAGACGCCTTTAAAGCAACTATTGACACATTTCAACATGTTGATATTCTCATTAATAATGCCGGCATATTAAATGATGCTATATGGGAGAAGGAAATATCCATCAATGTGGTAAATATAATTGAGTACTCTGTGAAAGTCAATGGCTGCATTCAGCTGGAAAACCTGAAGCCGATCATTTTTTGCGCTACTTGTGATATAAAGTAACAAGTGGTAGCAGTCATAGTATTCTGCTGACACCATATTTAGTTTTCTTAACCGCTTTGAATGAACTTAATGAATGAATGAACGAAATTAATGATCTCAGAACTTTAGGTGATGGTTGGCTATTTATTAAGATATACCTTCTCTAGATTCTTACTTCTTAATTTTTTAGTAGTTAATAATAGACCAATTCTTATAATGTGTGCTAAATCTGTAATCTGTAACAAATAGAGAAGAAGTAGAAGTTCGGGTCAACTGACAGGAATTAAAGATTTATTTATTCTGGCTCTGCAAAAGTAGCCATATTAGTTATATTTGATGATAAAGTACCCCATAGAGTAAAAAATGCAGCTATTCGACTTACGGGATCTTAGTACAATGGTAAAGTGTTAAATCTGCGATAAAATGATCTGAAGGTACGTGTCCATTTGAGAGTGTTACTAGCGCGAGAACCTCTCGAGAGTAGTTCTCGTAAGTGGATACGCGTCTGCGAGTAACTATCAGAGAGTATTCATTTTACTATCAATACTATAAATAGCTTACTCGCAGCATTTTGTTCTCAAGTGTGTACATATTATTTTTACTAGCGGGCAGTTACTTCTGAAATACGAACACGTTTCGTATTGTGATAGTTCTCGCCATAATTATTTAAAATGGCAGCCATTCGTAAAGAGTGGTCAAAAGACGAGACTTGTAATTTGATAAGTATATACGAAGAAAATACAGTTTTATGGGATACCAAGACTACTGGATATAGAAATCGAGGTACAAAAAATAAAATATTACTGGAGATTGCGGCGAAGTTCGAGTGCACATCCGACGAAATTCAACGAAAGCTTCACAATTTAAGAAACCAGGTAGGTACAGTAAGGATTTTAAATACACAGATTTTCGATCAGTATAGATTTCAGATGTTACAAGAACTGAAGAAGACAAAAAACACAAAAAGTGGCAGCGGAGCAGTGGAATGGATCTTCAATTTTAAGTTCTCTTATTAGTGTAGAACCTGCTCCAAATTCACACCTTCTCTGAATCCACGGCTTGATCCATGCCTTCTCTTTAACGGTGTATGTGCAACAACAATTGCTCGAAGTTTTTGTACATTCATGATTGATTATTTATCTGCACCTCACTATTTTTTTCTTTCACACTACACACAAAGAAAGGAAATTGATGAAACAGAAATCTCAAATGGATATCCTCCTGACAGATATCTCAGAGAGTAGGCACTCGGCGAGTGTTTTGTTATCTAGCTGACAGTAAAAATTCCTGTAATTACTCTCAAATGGATACCTATCCGAGAAAACAGTAACTACCGAGAGTCACTCGCGCTAGTTGCTCTCAATTGGACACGTACCTTAATAGAGAGAAATCCTCTCATATATGTTCTTTTAGAACGGAGTTATTCATGGTATGCTCCTGGGCTTGGATAATTATTTACCGAAGTACAAGCAAGGCGATGACGCAGTCATAGTGAACATCTCCTCCACCTGTGGAGTTCAAGGCTACGAGCATATCCCCATTTATTGCGGCACGAAATTCGCCGTCATTGGAATGACGAAATCGTGGGGTTCTGCTTACCACTACGAGAGAACCAAGGTTAGGGTGGTCGCAGTCTGTCCCGGTGTTACGGACACGCCGTTGATTTTTGACATGGCCGGAAGGAATTTAGGAGATCCGTACGAACATTTTCTGCAAAGTAATTTAACTGGCTATCTGAGGCAAGAGTAAGTATATCTTAAAAGTAGTATATCGAGAGGTTAAAAGGTTTTGTATCATGGGAGCATGAATATCAGGCTAATTTACAATTTCCCAAATTGTCCCTCGCGCGACAGAAATTTGAACTTAAAATTAAATCACATGTGTCAATACTCAAAACATTCTTAACGGTTTCAGTTAAATTACTTGCTACATTTGTGTAATTTTTTTAACACGATGATAGTCTACTAATAACATGCACCTACAGTAATTTTATTTAGAAATGTGTCTATTATGGTGTTTGAAGTAAAAGTGCTAAGACTTTTATTGTCTTTTGTGTTGAAACTCTAAAAACTAAAATAAGGCAAGCAAACGCGAAAGTTGTGCTCTTCTAACATCGTTCCCTATGATCGAAATCGTTCTAACCTGTATGTATAGTGAATGTAATGTAAATATAAAGGATAATAATAATAATAGTATCAGTTAACATTGTCGCTTATTGATATTCATTGGCTGGCGTCTAAGTTCCTCTTTAGATATAGACATTAATAAAATCTGTTATTTGATGTTGGTTTTTCTATATGCAACAGAATATTTTTCTATAAAAAAAAAACCTATATTGGTTTGATACTATCAGTAGGTCAAATAGAGGCTTATCTTGCCGGAAAAAATGTATGATTGGTGTATATATGGGGAGCCGGTCACATATATGGGAAACGTTACCACTCATTTGCGTTGCCAAAGAAATTTTGTCAAGTCTAGCAGGTAATTCGTAGCGAACGCAAGTGAAAACAAGTGAGTATGAATGCCAATGGAGAATGGACTTCATACAAAGTCGGCTTTTTTAAAATATCGAAGGGAAGTTCTTACCGCGAACGAATAGAATGGCAATGTAGGAGGTAGTTTTGCATTTTTACTCAGTCGTTCACTAATTTCGTTGTGCACATGATATTATTGGTATTAGTAGCAGTTAATCTCAAAGTACTCACATGGATAATAATAAAATAGTAATTGCGGGTGTCGCGTATATTATTACCTGCAAATTATTATAAAGACGAAAACTAGGTACCTACACGAAAAAATCCTTACTTTTTTGTCACACATCTCGTGCGTGTCCGCGTCCAGTTGACAACACAAATAACTGGTGAATATGGGATTTCTAGCTATTGCTGGAAATGATGATATGTAGGAATCCCTTGAGAAACGTTTGTTCCCATAGTAGGCAACGCTGCACGTGAACACGATTGCTAATAACGCAAACAAATGGGAATGATTTCTTAAATGTGCGACCGGCTTTACTCGTAGAAACGCGGCAGTTAATTCAGTTACAGTATTGATCTAGTCAAAGTTTCGTTTCAGATGGACGCGTATGGTACGCGCGCGTATTAAGGTCACGCGTATTAACTACGCGTCGTTTAACTTTCACATGGGGCGTACAGACTACTGCGGACAGCAGTAGAAAAAGGAACATGCAAGTAGAAACATCTAGCGTTGTTGCCATTGATGCATTACCTTTTAAAAAAGTAATAAAAAATAAATGGATATAGGTGCATCCCATTGTTGAGAAGGGATTACTCGAAGGTGCATACTTTACGATGTATTCGGAATTACGTAGACTCTTAAGAAACACTCTTAAGAATTCTTTAATTATTTTCGTATGTCAGTAACAACGTTTGATGAATTACATAGTAAAATAAAATATCGTGTTTTTTCTGTATCTAATAAATTGTTAAAATTTTTAATTAAAATTATTCCAATCTCTTCCAAGGCTTCTTGCCTTAGGTCTCTGTTTTTATATTAGTCATTTGAGATCCCATAAACTGGATCGCTGTTCAACTTCTCCAATAAGAAATTTGGTATCAATTATTTCATTACCCATTTTCTGATTCACAATATTTTTTGGTATATATCGGCAACACAGATTTAACATTGAACTGCATACTGCATACGCCTGTAAAACGCGTCGCCTACTGGTAATTTAAGCCTCGCGTTCCTACGCGAGGCGCACGGGTTAAACCGAAGCCCGCGCGTATAGATAAACGCGCGCTCACAGTCATACGCTCTACGCGTCTATTTGAAAACCTACATTTGAATTATAATACTCGACGTCACGCGTATCGTACGCGCACGTACCATACACATCCATCTGAAACGAGACTAAGTGATGTATTTTACAAAATAGTTTTTTTGCTGTATGCTTCAGTGAATCAAATTTTCCCTATTTTAAAAACAGTTCAATAATATAGTTTAATAGGGAACATAATGTAGAATAAAAAATGGGTTTACTTAAACAGTATAGCCGTTAACTGAGTTTCTATACGGAATACAATTTTATACTACAATTATTTTTTATATGGGATACAATTTTATACTACAATTATTTTTTAGCACTGACCATGTTGCCAAGGAAATGATAAAGGTTATAAAGGGCAGCCCAAACGGCACAGTATGGATAGTTGAAGGAGGAGAACCTGCATATGAGTTTCCAATTCTAGAACGGGAGAAAATACAACGGAAATATTTAGATTTATAAAATGGAAGAGGAATATAATAATTAGGCCCAAGGATTTGCATTAAAAAAAATATATAATAATATCTATTGGAATTATGTGAATTTTTTTTAATTTTGGCCAACCATTTCCGGGACACGCTATATAGGTAATTTAGAAAATTTGGAACTCAATACAAACTTATTATCTTGAATTGATTATCTTGAATGAATACTACACAATTGAAAATTATTTAGTAGTAATATATAGGTATCATATTACGAAATATAACATTCACTACTACAATTTTCAAAGTCAAGTTCGATATAATGATATAATTATGCAACAGCAAAGTTTATGGGTAGACATAGACTTTGGCAACAGCTCGGGCAACAGTTACATAAACACATACGCCTGAAACTAGAACATGTATAAAAAAAAACGAGCGCAACACAAAATAGAAACTTGAATTTGGACAAAAATATAGAAAGTGTCTACTGGTCTTATCTACATTGATCGGTTGAAAGGAAAATCGTTAAAAGTGTTATGATGTACAGGGAGACTCAAATTCCACCCGCACTTAGAATTTCTGAAATGGTAGCAGATGGATAGTAGTTATAGAGTTGGTTAATTTGCGGCAAAGCTGCCCTTTTTATACTGAACAATATACTGCATAAAATTCAGAATATTTTTTTTTCAAAAAACCACATTTTTAGAAAAATGTTGTCAATTATCTGTGTATTTAGATAGGTACGTTTTTCTTAGGACAAACATGAAATAGCAAATAGAAGTGTTTAATAAAACATTTTTAAGTGAAGTACATTTATGTTTTTTTAACTAATTAAGTTTTTGCTTTTTGCTAGTGTAAAATTTGAATTCATGGTTGGGGGGTAATTACCCTATTACCCCCCGTATATCCGTCCTTGCAAAAAAGTAAACTACAACAAACCAAATACCTAATTCTGAACAAGAGATCAAATCCATTATTCTGTTTCCAAACAGATCTGTTACTTTAGAACGGCGCACAAAATAGAACAATTTAAAACAATTTAAGAAATTGGTGTCGCTAATTATAATTAGGTACCTATTACATGATCGTTTTTCTCCGACATTTATTAGTTATTTCTTAAATCTATTACGTTGGTCATTTTAATCAGTGGTCTAACTTTCATTCCAGTCACTATACACAGGATTATAATAATGGTAAATTTGGTTTCAGTGTACGTAAATGGTATGTAATTAAATTAAGTAAATGTGGGACTTAATAAGTGAATAATTTATTACTTACCGGAATAATTTATATTGTAGAACTGCACATGTTATGGCATACAGGGTAATAATGAAATATTAGAATAAAGTATCTACAATACATTAAAAATAATTATTTTTCATCACATACCTTTTTTATTGAATTTAATTCGATACAGAAGGTATGTGACCAAAAATAATTATTTTTAATGTAATGTAGATACTTTATTCTAATATTTCATTATTTAAAAGATGTAGATAACACCATTAAAAAGAAAAATGTATTAAATACATTAAGTTGAGGTTATATGAAGATATGCCGTTGTACCTAATTCAGTGTTGGGTGGTACATATTACACACAAAGTAGTTGTTTTCGACATATCTTAAAAATAATAAATTTATTCCTTTGCGTACCTAGGATTATAGGTAACGAGGAAAATTAAAAACTTTATTGAACCATTATATTTGATAATTTCATAAATAATTTATATCTTAGTTAACATTTTGGCTTAATTCCTATACAGGGTTATTCAGAACTCATCTCTAAAACTTTGAGGATATGTGCATCCTTAATTAAGAAATCGATATCACCAGAAAAATTTATAATAAAAGGCTTAGGATTTCTCGTAAAAAATGTTTAAAGTTATACCATTATAAAGGACTACGTAGATGGGCAACTGTACTTCAACGACATCTGGTATACCACATTCCGACAAAAAACAGTAAATAAGTTTTTTGTACCTGGAACGCCTATCTACCTTTAAGTTTATTTTAAAGTAAAAACGCTGCAAATCTTTTTTGCGTCGGGTGCGCCGGTTTTTTTCGTGCTAGCTAGTTTGCATTGTCAGTCCCAAGGTCACTCCATTACAGTGGACCAGTATCCAGCGGCGTGCAATGAAAAATTTTTAAATAGTTTTCAGACCCCGCCAAAAAAATTTTTTTTTGCACTAGGTACCACATTTCTACATGTATGTTGAACATCCCCAAATTTTATTATGGATAGGTTCTGAATAACCCTGAATAAAGAAAGATATAAATGAATTGTATATTATTACTATTACACTTAGGAATTGTACCTATATTATTGTTAATACCACGTAGAAGTTCAGACTGTATAACAGAAATCTCATGTATAGGTAGCAGTGAAAACAAATTAAGGCTGTTCTAGTTCATGAACTAATTCTGTTGTTTCATGTTTGTTCCAAACGAACAGTTTGTTCCAAACTGTTCACAAAAAAATGCGACGCAATTGCCACAAGAATAACAAAATAACCAGAAGCATATCTCCCTATTACGAGCTCTATTTTTTCCCGTGACCTCAATTCTCGGTTAACCTGAAGTTCTATCCTGAAACGGCCACTGCCATAGGGTCTCGAGTGTTAGTATGTTCGCAGCGATAATAATGACATTAGCTTATAGCTAGCTCAACTACTGGTTAAACCGTGTTAACCAAGCATTGAAAAACCGACCCTTACGCGCTTGAATTAAGAAAACGTTTTCGCTAGTTTTGTTAATTATAGCATCTTAAGTTTCGTTAATTTTAATGACTCAGTTTGCAGTTAATACCGAATTGCAGAAACAGGATGTTAGAAACGAATTTTTTAAGGTATTTTGCAGGGCATTCAATCAAAGAAAGTCTCACTAAACATACTTGCGATGCTTGTGAACAATATCCTAAAATCCACGAGGACTTGGATGAATGGGCTTTATTTTTTATATTAATCAGAACTCACAAGTTTTTTCATTTATAATTATTGTTTTAAGACTTACCACAACTATATTTTACATTATTTCTACCACGCGGATATAGATACATATTTAACTAAGAACTAAGTTTGTATTTGCATTGTTTTATTTGGTTTGCGTGGTTTATTCATTTAAATGGCAAATGGCACTTATTTTAATAGTGGAACAGATTGAAAAATAATCCGAATGACCATTAACCGCAGAAAATGCATTTTGCAAAGCATTTCATTCATCAATTAATTGTAGCATGCATTGCAGAAAAAACAAAACGGAAGAAACAAAGAACTGGAAAAGAAATGTGTTGAAATAAAATTTCTATTATTTCGTGGTGAAAATTACAAAATTATGTATTATATTAAAAACCATGAATTAATGTATTGTATCCAAAGCTAAGAAGGGTTATACGGGGTAGTCCAAATTGATCGGTTTTCAAGGATTACTGTCTGTCATAGATAGAGCAAATCCGAGTATAGAGAGAGCTCTTTTTTCGAGAAAATAACAATGGCGCAAACCTCAGAACCTCTCTATCTGTTACCGTTTTCGAGTTACAGGGCGTTTCTTGATTTTTGGCTGAATCGACTGGTGTCCTTTTCTCATTTCCCTTTCAAGATATCTTAAAACGGTGTGAACATTCTACAGGAACTTTTTAGACATACATTCGATGGCATAAAAGTAAATGTGATAATATTTTTACAGTTCATCAGTTCCAGACACTCTATACAAGTAGAAGTTATGAGCAAATCGGATTTGCTTATAGCAAGAAGTGCGCAATGCTAAAATTTATAGACGACAATTTCAAAAATTTCATAATTATTAACATACTTAGGCCCAGTCTTTCCATCTCCCATTAAGTTCCAAATAACTATTTGGCAGATTAGACTGAAAACTGAAATATTGAAAAGTCACATTCTAATCTGCCAAATAGTTATCTGGAATTTAATGGGAGTTGAAAAAAAGACTAGGCCTTAATTAGATAATTAAATTTAAAATCTGACAATTACAAATTGTATAACTATTATTATAATATGACATATATGTAATTATAGAATACAAGTATTTAGAATTCAAAGTATTGATAATTTTGACGACGATACGCATTTATTTCTTTGGATGGAGCGTTGCCGCGACTAATAAAAAATGGGAAAATATTGGTTGAAACACAGTAGCATAAATTCAATTACTTTGTATGTGTACCTTTCAATTGAACCGGTGCTTGACATATTCGCGAGTACTGCCAAAACAACGCTCTTGACCTGGGCTGAGGGGCAAATCCTCCAGTAGGTACTGGCAAGAACTACCAACATTAGTTCATTCGAAGGCGTTCATAATAAACCCTTCAAAAACAAGAACTAAAAAACTTTTAGAGTGAAGCAGGTTGCACCTATGAACTTTAATTGGCCTATATACTGGTCACTGCCGTTTAAAATATCATCTGTGCAAATTCGGCTTAGCAGAAGATGCTGAGTGCCGCTAGTGCTTAGAAGATGATGAAGCGGCAGAAGACATATTGTGCACCTGCCCCGCTGGGGAAAGGATCAGATACTCATTATTTGGCAAAGGACAACTTCTGCCAGAGAATCTGAATAAGTTTTCACCCAAGGTGATCAGCTTCATTAAGAGGCTGGACCTTTGGGTGAAATATAAATAGCGGTGAGGCACAATAGACCACATGGTCGCTGTGGAAGGTCTGATTTTCGGCCCACTCACCTAACCTTGAACCTAACCGAACCTAACCTTTTACTTACTGTAGCTGAATCCATCAAATACTGATTAGTTTACACAGTATAATTTTCACATATTATACTATTATAGTATATTTCAAAGAGCATTTCCCCAAGTTTTTGAAATGCGTCACTCAGTATATTATAATTGTTGAACATATATATTAATTCTGTACATTTTTTGCTAATAATATGCTATAATCGATATTTGCCTATATGTTTTCGACGACTTTGGCATGAAAATTTCCAAATCGATAGATCGGAAGAGGAGAACATAATTTCCAAGCAAAGACCAGTTGTCAATAATGATAATAATATCTCTACCATACATTCCAATCACAAGGATTAGTCCGAAACTCTGAGATTTGTGTGGGAGGGGAGGCAGCATATTATTATACAGTATAGGCCGCAACTGCGCCTGAGCACCGACTTAGTTGGTTAGTCCTAACCAATTTAGAGCCGGAAAGAGGGAAAGCTGGAAAACCTCATTAGTTAGGGGGAAAGCTAAATATCTATTTTACATTAACACCAAGCTGACATTCTTCCCATCCTAGGCAAGTCGCCAGGATGGTCACCAACTCCCAATCCATCGTTGCCTACAGGCCTTAATATAGGAGTAGACAATTTAATAAAAAATGATTTGTGTAAACTGCCTACCTGTCTTATGCCAGCTCCAGTCTGGATATGGCACCAGCGGAGGTGACCTCTCCTTTGGCACTCTTGGTAACACTGCTAACGTTGCGGGCACACCAGGCTTCCATTTCGGCATTGTCACAAATATCCTATCTTTATAAACTTCAAGACCTGAAATAAAAACAATAGATATAAAATACATATATTATCCTCATTTTACGTGACTCCGTGTAAAGAGTTTGTCTCTGAATTTGTGCTGGAATTTTTTATAAATAAAATATAAACAACTTTATTTATTACAAGTTTAAAAACAACGATATTTCTATATCTTTCCACTCTGTTTATCAAATAATATAATTATATGAAACTAACAGAATTGTCATATTTCTTACGTGTTTCGAATTTTTTCTAATATAAATATATTTAGACAGTCTTACTTAACTATATTTCAGAATAATATTACCACAGTTTTATTAAAGAGAAAAAACAAGCAAATAATATGACAAATGCAATTTACAGGATGGTTGAAAGAACTTTAAATTTTTTAGTTTAGATAAAATATAAAGATAATGCTGGCTTGAATACCATGCATTTATTTTTGTTATTTTTAAAACATAGAATTTACTTTTACTCAATTTGTCCATATGCGTTCAAAAAGTTCTGGATTTTAACTAAAATTCAGATTTATGAAAATCCCGGTTTGTGAAATGTAGAAAAAGTTAGTGGTTCATTAGATTTTTAAGATAAAATAAAATCAAAGACGGATTGAACTTAGTCTTAGAAACTAAATGTGATCGTTTATGAAAAAATAGGTTTGAACGTTAGTAAAGGATTGGATTTTAGATCCAATTAATTCAGCGTTAATAGCCCCAAAACAAATAACCTCCAGTTTGCTCTACCTCTATTTTAAATTTGAAATAAATATAATGATCTCCATAATTATTTTATGTTTTCTGTTATCGTTCTTAGAATTATTGAGTATTTTTATCAAAATGTTACTTTTACACCACACTGATATACGGAAATTAAATTCCAATTATTTTCCAGAAATATTTTTTATACAGACCTGTGGTTCACAGGTTTACTGTCCAATTGTATTTGTTTATCATAAGTAAATGATAACTAAGATCAGCTAAAATGCAATGTGGTACAATCAGTCTTAGCTGAATTTAAAGAAATTGTGGTTTCTTTACCTAGAAAATTGCAACAGAAAGAAAGCGCATGTATACTGCAAGGACTAAGGACAATAATAATTTATTCTGCAATCGATAATAACTTTGATACGGTATTTTACCGAACAGATGGTTTATTGTTACATACAATTGCAAGCCTATTTAACTAGTATAAACCAATTAAGTGAAGAAAAAACATAATGGAATAGAAAATTATTGATATCGAAATAATGCAAAAATGTGTTATCGCTAACGATATAATTTTGATCAAAATAAAAGTATAATAATTACAATTAAGAGGAATTCTAGACGTTTCTAAATGCGAATAACGGCTAAAAATGTAAAATTATATATTTTTATTTCAATTTTATCAGAAAAATCTACTCAAATATGTGATATTGAAGATATCTGAAAAGTCACTAATATTCCACCACACTAAGTGGATACCCAAAAATTATCTAGGTATAGGTATAGGTATAGGTTTTATAATACCTATAAATCAATGATCAATATCTATAAAAATAAAATAATAGTTAAAAATATGAATTACCCACTAGATAGAAATATAAATTTCTATTTCTTAGCATTAACCACATATTTATTAAGCCAGTGCTAATGCCCAATACAATTTTTTTATTCTAGTCTACTTGAACTAAGACGACGCTCTTATTTCACCATATTATTGTCAAAATAATATTTCTGTAATTTAATTTAAATATTAAAATAAAGAGGTCGTTGATCATTCAGATTTCTTTCACTTAATTCAGTTCCAATAAAAAATATGCCGCACCAGATGTTATACAATTGTCCATTATAAGTTTCTTATACATGCCTATATGATGTACTAGCGTTTTTTAAATTATCTTAATGTTATTATAACAGTAAAAGTGAAAGTGAAAATATTCACAATATGTTGCATAATACATGAACCTGTGCCTAATTAATATACTGATACAATTAAGCATTATAGACAATAATATTTAAATGATTATTTAAATCACATTGACTTATTCTCCTTGACATAAGGTGGAAAACACCAAAGCCATTCGCTAACAATTACTTTGTTAGTGGAATTAATTGCTTATTCCACACCAATCATGGTTTTTGGGATCCTCGGTTAATTATCCTAAATATATTTCGAAAAAATCGTTACTATGCACCATAATCACAAGATCAAACAAACTTACCTTAAGTAAAGTTTGATCTAGGTTATATGAAGGCCTCGTCGAAGTAAAAGGTCAATTGTAGTAACTCCATTTATGGCGAGTCGTCCTATATTTTAAAGTTCCTCGTTTCTCTGCTAGTATATTCCCTAGCCCATTTCAACCCCTAGTCATTTTTAAAGCTAAAGTAGGTTGTTGCAACGTTTTAAGTGGGTAACGTTACAAACGTCATTAGGTGGGCAGAGACCTCATTTATTTCTACGAGGCCTTTATCTAATCAAGATCGATCATTAGTTAAGGTAAGTTCGTTTGATCTCATCATTATATTCGATCTCGTCTCGTAAATCAGTCAATTGTAGATGTTCAAAGATAGTTGCAACAACCGGTTTATTATATGCAAGTATATTTTTACTCTGCAATAATTTCTGACAGCATTTCTAAGCAATATCTGTAGGGTAATGTAAGCCAAAATAATAATTAGGCTTGTTAAGATATACCTTAAAATCTAATAAATGGTTACATATCTCTTTTTTGCTTGAGCATAATATTTATTTTTAACTACCGATAAACCGTATTTGTCTCGGCACGAAACGCCGCACAAAAACGAAGACTGAAGACTGAAGTATATCTGCAGTCAGTAGGGACTATACTAGCGGAGAAATGCGGAACTTTAAAATATGGACTCACCCTGAATGGAGGTACTACAATTGACTTATTTACTTCAACGAGGTCGAATATAATTTATTTCGGTAACTCGCAAGAAGAAAAATGATATGTAATATCTATATGGAATTATCTAGCAGTTGATTTAAATGTAGTGGTCTCGTATCGTGATACCGCCACGGTATCACGATACCGTATCACTACCGTACACTACCGTACACTATCATCAGTAGTGGGCTATATAGAGCGTGTTGTGGAAGAATTTCTTAATCACACTGGCCTTTTATGGTCTGGGTTCGATCCCTAGCTTCGCCATTGGCAATATCGATAGGTATAGGGTTCTTGCCTGTGTTTTTTCAATGTGTAATCTCTTTCTGAACAGCCTTTGACTTTATATTTTGAAGTTGTCTAATTTATGTGATGTATTCTTTATTACCTACTGTAAAGATCAGCCGTAAATGAGTATGTGCCTTGTAAATACGTATTAAGTTAGGGATACATATTAGTGTTAGTCAATTTGCAAATTTTAACGATTTTTGAAATCTGCCCGCGAAATAGTCTGCCGATTAACTTTAAGTAGCTATTATTCAATCAGTGAAAAACAAAAGTTATTACTGATTATACGCATTTAAACGATTGCTAGACCAGAGACGGATGGTTACTGGGTCGGCACGATCCAAGGCACGATCTGTATATTTTATGGGTCGCTGGGTGTTTACTAACAGCAAACAACATTTCATGACAAATTCTAGTACAAAATGCGACCGATTTCGCATGATTGGTCTTTCAATGACGTTTCCGTATTTATGATTTCTTGCTAAATATACCTCCGCCCTCTTGACTATATAAGTTTCGAACTATAATTTGAAAAAGTTTGTCAAGTAGAGTTACAAATACATTTTAATAAAACATATTTTTTAATTTACGCATACATTTAGTATAAAGGGTGTCCCAAAAACATCCCTGGACACCCTCTA
This sequence comes from Pogonocherus hispidulus, assembly GCA_963924545.1. NCBI lineage: Eukaryota > Metazoa > Arthropoda > Insecta > Coleoptera > Cerambycidae > Pogonocherus > Pogonocherus hispidulus. The sequence goes on along the minus strand of OZ004698.1, from coordinate 38,855,804 downwards.
CCCCATAACTTTAAGGGGTGGTAGGGGACATGAAAACAAACCTTTTTGTTTAATAAAAATATATCGCCAAATAAGCCGTTTTGGCAGAAAAAATAATAAATGGTTTATTTCAGTGATAAATAATTAATATTCATTTACAAAAAAATGTTCAGGAGGACATTAATAAATCACATTTTGTTCGTGTTGGCATCTGTTTCATTGATAAATAAGATGGTTTACAACAAGTGTTCAAAATGTTGACCATTTGCTTCACTACAAAGATTGCACCGTTAGTTCATTGACTCGCGTACCCTATGGAATATTACGGGAATAGTTTCTACATGTGTACAACCGGCCATTATTCTTGCTAAGAGATCTTCCCCATTACGAATAGGCGTTTCGTAGACTAAAGATTTCAGATCATACAAAAAGAAAAAATCCAGGGAGTTGAGATCGGGAGAACGCGCGGGCCAGCCTACGGAACCTCTTCTTCCAATCCATCGGCGGGGAAATTGCTGGTCCAGATACTGGCGCACGTTCAAACCAAAATGTGGAGGTGCCCCGTCATGTTGAAACCACATGTTATTTCTAATGTCTAAAGGGACACTTTCTAATAATAGAGGCAAAATATTTTGCAGAAAATGGAGATAAGTATCTGCGTTCAAACGAGCAGGCAGCAAGTGAACTATTATATTCTTTCAAACAATACCAGCCCACATGTTTACAGAAAATTGTTGTTGGTGTCTTCTAGAGACCACAGCATGAGTATTTTCATAATGCCAAATGTGGCTGTTTCTACTATTAAAATAACCATCGTGCGTGAAACATGCCTCATCAGAAAACAGTACTATTTTCCCGAAGTGGGGTTCTATTAAGTTGTGGCTTAGAAACCATTGGCAAAAAGCTAATTGATGTGGATAATCTTCAGGATCTAAAGCTTGTACGCGTTGTAAATGGTAGGGGTAGAGGAGTTGTTCATCCATGACACGGTGTACGTATACTTGGACGATCCCATTTGGTGTGCAATTGCCCGAATACTTGTGGCTTGATTTATGATTTATGGCTCCTTCTTCAAATTAAACCGTACGAGCTGTTCTTGGAGGACCACCACCACCAGGACGCTTTAGATTCCCACTTTGTCTAAGGCGACGATGGATGGAAGTAAAGGTTGTACGATAAGGTTGCCGGTGTTTTGCTGCACCATAAGCGAGGTGCGTATTGGCAACTTCTTGAAATGAGAAATTATCATCCATTTTCAATACAAATTTTGTATTAAAAATCAACAAGTTAATGTTCTGATGCCAACTAAATAAGTCACAAATAATACTACGGTATTAAAATTGGCATCTTTGGCATGTTTATTGTGATAAAGATTTTTTTCTTCAATCAAGAAGCGTGATTGACACAAAAAATATTGAACGAAATACAGTGGTGTCCAACTAGATCACGAATTAATTTAGGTACTTGGGTATGATTTGAAACATTTTATTGCTCTACAGCCCAAACGGCTTATTTCTGGACACATGTTTACTAAACAAAAAAGGTTTGTTTTCATGTTCCCTACCACCCCTTAAAGTTTGTCAGTATATTTTTGGGACGCCCTGTACAATAAAATATGTGAACATTTCAACTGAAATGGAAATGTCCTGGATGGACAAGAAAAAACAGTCGATTTATGTATAAATGTAAAATAAACAATTAACCCAAGTTGCATGTTAAAGTGAGATTTCTCCACGAGCTGAAAAGTTAAGCACAATCATGAATGTGCTAAACATTAAAATCTATTAACTTTTCAAATTATTTTCTATGGTTTTTCATACGTTCACGGTTTACTGTTTCGTATCTAGTCGAAAATGAAAAGTTATCCTCATTAACTACTTACTATCATTCAGTACCACAGATGCTGTAATAAAGAAAATATTCATTCAAGACTTAAAAAGAGTATCCACATTATATTTTTTATTGGAATCTAATCATCACTTACTAAATTATTTACTATATAATGATTTAAAATTATATATTATATGTATAGATACTATAAAATGGCAAATACCTATAAATTATTTGTAAATAAAATCTTATTCAATCATTCGTCACCGTTGTGGTAAGATATACCTACCTACTCTATAAATTTAATTTTCAGGAGATATCAAATAATCTTAAAGAAAATACTTGGAAAAAACTTATATTAATTAAATTAAATTCTTAAATTGGACGTCTACTTACGCACTGCACTGACCTAATTGTTTTTCTTAGATTTACTTTTTGTTTTAAATTGAAAACAAGCTAACCGTGGCGCAGGCGTTGAATTCTCTGTCTTATTGTTTTGTCTGCAAATGTGATGATAACGCCGCGTCGTTTCTCATCTGCTCATTTTTAATTCACAAAAACTTAAAAAATGCCTATAATTATTAACGTATACTCTTTATACAAACTTAAATTTGATCGCGAGTGAGTTTGTTGTAAGTGTTTGTGTTTGAAGTTGAGTTGTTGTGTTTGTTTGTAGAACATCAACACCGGTAAGTCCTCTTTAATTTATTTTATTGATAAGTTATTGGCGATTCTGGTGCGACTAGTCTCACAGGGCAATAGTCAGGGAGCAATGGTGCAATTTAGTGATGACTGATTGAAATTTGGAAAGTTTGCTGTAGTTTAGTTATCAATGTAAATAAAAGATTGAAATTTGGCAAGTATACAATATTGACACAAATGTTTCGTTACGTGAACCGTCACCCTTCCCGCGCCCCTCAGTAAGTGACTCGGGGTTGTATTAGGTGACTTTCTTTTGGAACACATTTTTTAAGGGGGCCATCACTTTCTATATACCCCTCAACGCATACGGGCGGCTATTTTCATGATTTTTAGATAAAAATAAATTTGTGGTTTTTGTGGACTTGGTCGTTTTTATTGAAAACTAACCATCACGGGGCAGTCTTCGTATCTCTGTTAACAAGAGAGCAAATATGATTAAATTCGAGCTACGTGGTACACAGCCGGAGTGTTTGTTATGGCCAGTATGGCCACCACCGCGACTACCGTACCCACCCCCTGGGGGTGGCTAGGGGGTGAGAATCGAACGGATAGCGATTTTCAACATCACCATCGTTTCAATATATGTAGGTTTGCTAATTTTCGTGATTTTTTGAGCAAAAATAAGTTCTTGCTCTAGCGGACTTTGTCGATTTTTTGAAAACTAAGCATCAGGGGGCAGTTCACGTATCTCCGTTATTAATTGTTCAAAAATTATGAAATTTGAGGTACGTAGTGTTTAGCCGGAGTCTTTGTTGTGGCCACCACCACGACCACCCTACCCACTCTCGGGTAGGATGGCTCGGGGGGTGGAAAATGTGAGTTTCGAACAGCGATTTTCAACGTCACCATCGTTTTCTACGTGTCAAAATACGTTGTAGGTGCCTATTTTCGTGCTTTTATGAGAATGAGACATTTTCTATGGGGTTTTTTATATTTCTGTTTTGAAAATGGTATCTTTCACATCACAGCAGCATGGACAAATATTTACTTGCTTTTCAAATGAAAATAAGAGAGTATAGGTCTATACCTATACTCTCTTATTTTCATTCATACACATTCACAGAGACATGTGTATTTATTATATTTGTTACCCCTTTTATGTTAAGAAAACTAAATTTCTTCTCTCTAAGATTTTAATCATTATTAAATTGCACCATTGCTCCCGGACTATTGCCCCTTGAGACTTAGTCGTACCGCTGAATGTTTGCTGATATAATGATAATAATACGTATTTGGGGTTGTTTAACGTAATAATTTAGTGGTGCTTGTGACTTTTTGGATCATTATTATTTGATATTTTAAAATGGCATATAAAACAAATCAAAACAACACAAATTGCTGTATTTATGTGTCACTCCAGAAAATTTAGCGCATTTTCTGGAATGATACATAAATACAGTAATTTGTGTTGTTTTGATTTGTTTTATAGGTGTAATACAAGTGTTCAAGATAGACGTTTGGCCCTAGTGAAGAAACAGATCTCACTCATTTACCAAAAGGCATGTAACATACAACTTAATAACAGGGAACACGTTAATTACATTATAACCACTTTTTTACAGTATATCTATACTTTTCTATTATTTGTCTTATAAAGAAAGAATATCTTATAATGTAAACATAACAATTGTTTAACAAAAAAAAAAAAAAAAAAACACAAACACTAATATGTTGTCACTATACACTTTTTCTACCGGTTTGTCACACTTATTCTAGCCCAAAATGTAATTAAAAAAACTGGACTCAAAAAATTCATATCATAAATAGCAAAAGAGCACTTATGGGCTATGGGACATATGACATATGATCCTTTTATCACTCGTTTTTTGGTGATTTCACCTTAACTAGCACATGAAGTCACTATATTTATGGCAGTTAATATTAATTACTAAATGATGTGATATAAAATGCAAAATGTTTACTCGTTTCCGTCACATTTGTTTATAATTTTCAGTGATCTTGTTTGAAAGTGAAATTTGAATCGCCAATAGCGTAGACCGAATAAATACAATATTTAATTCAACGGTTATAGACCTACGTAAATAAAAAAAATACGAATGGAAAATCAGTAGAGATTCATTATGAATTTTTGTTTTAATTAATACTAGATACAGTGGAAAAAACATCCACGAATAAAGTGGCTGATAGAAATTAGTAATTTGCCTTGTTAAATGCTTCCTCGTTGATGATAATTGATAATAATGGAGAACTTCCATGCTGAAGACCTACATATTGTAGATATCTAAATACAGGAATTTCAGATGCAAAATACTAAGGGCCGTTCGGAGAAATTAAATAATTGCGAGAATAGTGTTTCCTCCTGGAGAAACATATTAAATAATTACTAAGCGTATATACTTATGATATGCAAAATATTTAATTATGGTATAATTAAACAAGAGTCTAATTGAACCGAATCAATCGAAGAACAATTTGACAAGTTAGTTGATATTTCCAGTCTTATAGAAGATACTTTAGAGTACTAACCGTATGCAGCTTTTTACAACATACAATAAAAAATAAGGCTATGATCAGGAAACAAAAAATATATTTATTTAAAGTACACGTAAAACTTCGTACATGAACATCGGTAAGTCTAGAAAATCGTAAATAAGGCACAAATTAATTCTGTTATGTGCGAGTCCCGTCAGTTGACGGATTGCTGATTTCCCAGAATCTTGTGCAACACTAGCACTAGCAAAGGGACACATGGATCTATACCTATATTGGCGATTCTAAAAATGAATGCGCCCTCTGCATGAAAATATTTAAACCTACTTAAAAGGTAATTTTTAGAGCCTTATTGCTGATATAATGATAAATAACACGTATTTGGGTTTGTTTAACGTAATAATTTAGTGGTGCTGGAGATTTTTTGGTATTACTAAGTTAAAAACGACGTGGCTAGTATTTGTACATCTTTATTTTACATTTTAAAATGGTATTCAAAACAAATCAGCACAACACAAACTGCCGTGTTTATGGGTGTCATTCCATAAAAAAATGTGAATAGAAGTGTTTAAGATTGAAGATAAGTAGAAGTTTGGCCCTAGTATAAGAAACTGTTTGTCATTCATTTCTCCAAAAGCATGTAATAATTTAATAACAGGGAACACGTTTATTTGCACAACATAACCACTTTGTTGCAGTTTGCCTATACTTTTCTATTATTAGTCTTATAAAAGGCGAATATATTTTAATTTAAACATTATTTAACAAAAAACAAAAAAAAGATAATATGGTATCACCATACAGTTTATCACACTTATTTTAGTCCAAAATGTAAGTAAACAAAAACTAGGGTACCTGTTTCAACCCAAAAAATTTATATAATTAACAATGAAGCACTTATGGGACGTTTGCTTTTACCACTCTTTTTATCCTTTATTAATTCACCCTAACTAGCACATGAAGTCACTATATTTATGGCAGTTGAATGCTAAATTGCTACATGGTGTGATATGAAATGCAAAATTTTTACTCGTCTTCCTCCATATTTGTTTACAATTTATGCAGCGCCCTCATCGGTAATTTGAATCGCCAATTTTTTACAGCGCGCGTTATGTTAGCTTGCCCCTGCAGGTGTGTGTTAAGCGGCCCCTTCACGTGTAGTTTTTCGTCGCTTTTGAAGTGACACTCCATCGCTCCGCGCCAAAATTGAACGTGTAGGGTTGAAAAACGCTTGGAGCGCTTCGCGCCTGGCGCGGAGTGAAACATTCCAACCTGTCTAAACTTCTGGCGCGAAGTCACCACATGAGTTAACGAGATGTGAACGTGAAGGCTCGATTCGGGTTTTCAATAGTTCGAGAGAGAGATAGTAGAACATAAATTGAGTTAGTAGAACAGAGACAGTGCTTATTCGCATCAGTACTTTGCACGCCGCGCCGTGAATTGCAACAGGTAAGAATTAAAATTAAATTCTTTCAATTTAATAAGCGAGCATACCTGTCACTATCCATTCTAAAATAATTCTTATAATCTTCCGGATGACTATCATTGATTTCTGCCAATAGATAAATACGGCTAGATTCATTTCGTTTTAAATACCATTTTTTGGCCCAGTACCTCTTTTTCTTTCTTTTATTTTGCTCTTCTTCTATTTCATGTAATAAAATAAACGCTGCAAGTTTTCTTCGAGTCGAATTCAAGCTTGACATCGTTTCCACTTCACTTCAAAATTTAAACACTATCTAGAATTTAGAATTGTCAGGAAGAAATTACGCTCTAACCACAAAAGAAGTGAACGTGTAGTTTGACCTGTACCCTCCAAGAGTGTAACGTCAGGAGTGACCGTGGAGCGAACTCCAGGAATGAGGCACGTCTGATATGTACGTGAAGGGGCCGCTTTAGGCTAGGCGCGCACTTGCGATTTTTCTGTTGCTTTTGTAGTTGCGACAGAAAAATATTAATCGCTAAAAATGTACATGGTAGTCGCACTTGCAGCTTTTTAATCATTGCTATAATAAAAAATAACATGGACTTCCTAGAAACCGCTTGTGTAGTAGTTCTATTACTAAAAGAATCAAGAAAACAACATAAAAAGCAATAGGTATTGGATGCAACCAATTATAAGTCAACAAAAGGACTGTTCTAAAAAATTAATAGTGATTTAAGGAATCATCCTCGTAACATTTTTACATATTATAGGATGAGTGTGAACAGTTCTGATGAACTACTAAAAATAGTAGGACCTAAAATAACATGTCAGTACACTATAGATGGTTACACACCACTCCCTTCACACAAGAACTGCAATAAATAAACTGTAGTTACGATTTAATAGTAGCAAGTACGTGCAGGCTCATGCTTGTCTGTGTGAATCATTTTAAAACGCGACAATCGCATCGCCCAAAGAATATAACAGGTAGCATCTTTTTAATCGCTGCGATTATTTAATCACATGTGTGCGTACTTGCATATAATGTTGAGTGTTTTATTTTTTGCGACTAAACAATAGTGTTACAGAAAATCGCATGTGCGCGTCTAGCCTAAAAAGTCGAAAAGTCACCTGGGCTGGTAAGTGATTTCATCTACTGACGTCATAGAGTCTCTGTAGTTATAGGTATAAGTGAGCTACCTTTTTTTAGAAAATAACTAACCAATCCAAAAATAACTAGTACCGAATAATTTTGATAATACTTATCAACTTGAAGTAAGTAATCAGTTGTAGCTAATGCCGGGTCCAGACCAAGCAGACAAAACAACGACAAGACAAAGACATTCATGTTTCGCGACAAAGTGACGACAAATCCGATACATTTCTGCAACATTTTTGTCTTATTTTTGTTTTGTTTCCAAATTCGGAGACAGTTGCAAGTCCCGTCTCGAGTCGGTAAAGATCAAAGGGTCTCTGTTTTGTCTGCATAATTTACGACAAGTTGTCTGCGCAGTGTGGACGGTTGTGGAAGTATTTCAGTTTTTCTGGCACTTCCGGTATACCGGAAATGGCTATCAAATTTCTTATTTTAAATGGAATACTCTACATTTTTTACATTTTTTATTTCTAAGCTAAAATCCATATCGCACAATCTACGAGAATATCTCGTATAGATTGTGTAAGACAAAAAGTAACAGAATCGAGATATCTGGTGCTCGGCGATTTCTTTACAGATATTGACTGCTTTGATACTTTTGAAAGATACATTAGGCTGTGGTAGGAATCGCCTGTTGTTAGAAATCTTAAAGTTATTGCTAACCTTTCTGTTACACTTATAGCATTTCTGTAGTTAGTATGTCGTTTGGCAACTGCAGGACCAACAAGGCATATCAGATTCTCGAAATCTTCGGTGGACATTCTTAGAAAATTCTTAAAGCTTGAACGAATCTCACCACTTAGGCTAAGGTTACAGTGCAAGCGATTTCGCGCGACTCATAATTCGCGCGAAATCGCGCGAACTAACAAACCGACACAAACAAATGTAGATGGTTATAGTATAAGCGAATATAGATATATATATAGTAGAAGCGAAATATATAGTATAAGAAACCACCCTATTTTCGCGCGAATTATAATTCGCGCGAAATCGCTTGCACTGTAACCTTAACCTTAGTCCAATATCATCCTCACGTAACTGAACTAACCATTTATTTATGGAATAACTTTCTCGCTTTTTTAAGAATGGTCTCATCCAAAACCGTTTGCGTTTCATTTTTCCAACATTGGATGAAGAGGCAATAAAGATATATCAACTGGCGGCTAGCAATAAATCTTCATTCTTAAAATTTTCTTCCTGGTGGAAACGCCACATGGTTAAACAAACGAGTTCGCAACAACTGAATTTTGTTGCACATTTGTCCTTTGGTGTGGACAGTTTGTCTCAATTTTGTCTTGTCTGAATACCTAAAATTTTGTCGCAATTTTCTCGTGTTTTTGTCTCAAAATCGTGTTCACTTTTTGTCTGCTTGGTCTGGACCCGACATAAGGTGTTGAAATTCCTTTTAATTTTGATGTAATTCAGGATATAGTGTTTTTATTTTCCTGCAACTAACGGTAATATTTACAATCATCCTACGATTAGCAACGATATAATCTTACAAAATTTACATTTACTTCATATCCATTGCATCAATCGAAGGATATCTGATGGTTATCCTGCTTCTATCCTTTTGGTTTACATTTTTAGAATTAGAATAAGAGTTTGAGAAGGTAATTCTCTGGCTTTTGAATATTTTTTATCCGTTATCTGCCAGTTGAAATAAAAACGGACGATGTGAAGGAGTACTTCAATAATTAAAAAATAATATCATCTTTACCTAAAGGGAGATTATTCTTTGGTATAAAATCCTCGAAGACGATTGCCTCTTCTCGTTCGGATTCAGATGGATAAACGAAATCCAAGACTTTCCACGAGTACCACGTTTTGAATGGCCCTGTCCTCTCGATTCGTGGAATTTTTTCTCCATATTTCTGTTCTCTATTATATTGTTTGGTGCCCGATTTTATCATACTTAGTGACAACAAATAGGGCAAAATGTTCTCAGGATGATTTGCCTGGTTTCCTGAAAATTAAAAAGCAAATGACAAAAATTTTGTATAACAAAAAAAAATCTGAAAAACTTATTCCTGGCTGTTTTCAAAGAAAATTGACCTGGGAAAAAGTTTTATCTTCTAATAGTTTTAATAATGAAACATATAGGTTGTAAATATGTAAGGATGTAATATAGTAAATTGTAAAAAATCTGTTATTAATTAATGTAAATTTAAATTTAATAGATGGCTATCAGAAAGTCTGCGAATATCGAATGATAGTATAGTATAATTAATTAAAATTAATGTTCCGTTCATGTAAATTGATGTGTTGCAATTAAACCTGTTTTATATTTTTTTTACTTAATGCATAGTGTTAATGCGTAGGTATTGTATAAGGTGTAAACTCAGCAACAAGTTTCTGTAGGTAAACCAGAATCTTACGTAAGGGACAACTAGTCTATTAAGGATAGATACTATCTTAACTCAACTAAAGTAAGTTTTACAATAGGACACATGTTTATGTTTATATATATATACCGGCTGATTCTTCTTAACCTACTTGGGAAATTATAGCTGGGGACAAATAATGACTAAATAATGAAAAAAAAAATATAGTAAAACATTTTTAGTTTCGGATATACCAACTTATTTCAAAATAGAAATACGAAACCATAAATAGTATAAATACCAAACATATCGCCCTGACTTGTTTACCATAGATGGAACCATAGATGGAACCAAAATGCCTTATGACTTAATGGTGAAAAACAATTAATAAATTATTAGTCAATTGAAAAAATCTTCATTATTCAATCGTAGACATGACATTTCTCAAGTTTAAATTACCTGACAGTTTGATTGAACTGTTGTCTTAAGCCCGGTACATACATACCGTTTTACCTTACGTTTTGCCTGTTCAGTTAAAATGAATCAAGTAAAACCTCATGTGTAGACCAAAAAACGGACTTTTTACTTGAACTGATTCGAGACGGACGACCGTCTAGAAAACTGATACGCCTGGGCATTGTTTGGCCGATAAAACGATCGTTTTACCGTACAATTCCAGCGTGTAGACGCTTGTCCGTTTAAGGTATGGTTTCGTTTGGGCGTCCGGCGGTAGCGGCCGGCGGTAGCGACTGGCGGTAGCGGCCCAGTGTTTTCGTTTAAGCGTCTGTGTTTTATAAATATCAACAGTTCAGTGACATTCTACGTAAAGCAAGATGGATGAGAGAAAACGAATCGCTGCATTAATTCTAAATGAAGAGGAAGAGGAAGATGAACTTTCATTATTAGTTAAAAAACGTCAAAAAATCCTTGTAATCCTTTTCCTCTGGATCAAAAATAGCTGGATATTTTCTAACTGCATCGATTAAAATCTCGTCCTCCGTAGCAGAAAACTTTGGAGCCATTTAAACAGCTTTATCTTATCAAAAACTATATAATATATAAATAAAAAACTGCTGCCCGTAAGATCGCGGCCGCTAGACTGGTCTACCAACGAGTCTGAACGCGAACGCGCACGGCCGGCGGTGGAGCCTAGCGTCTCAGCCGTGCAAACGAAACCGGTTCCTATAAAACCCATTAAAGCAGTGGGTTACCGCCGGCCGCTACCGCCAGACGCTACCGCCGGACGCCCAAACGATACCTTTAGGCAGCCCGCACACCAAGGACGCATCAAACATAAAACATGAAACATACGATATGAGGTAAATGTTGCATGCTGTATGACCGCGCACATATAAGCAGTAAAAGTTTTAAGCGATATCCAGTAGACAATGTCTTCTTCGAGTGAGGAAGATGTCATTGTAGCATGGCAATTTTTGCGAAAACGTAATAAAAGAGAAAAAAAGAGATTGCGTCGATATTGGATTCACCCCTTACTTACTACTGCACGGACAAAATTAATATTAAAAATTGGATCATCCGCCGACGACATTTCGGTCTCAATAATAAATAAACTCGTATAGTAAAATTAATTTTGCAAAATATAATTTAATTACCTCCTTGAACATGCGACAACTACTGCCATCAGACACGCATAGAATGTTGCATGCAGTATTGGTAGCGAGATAGATACCGCTGCCGCATAGGTGTACGAGGGTGGGATGAATATACATTCGTTTAAGCGGCGCATGTCTACTTGCAGTAATTACCGCTTACCGCATGTTTCATGTTTTATGTTTGATGCATCCTTGGTGTGCGGGCTGCCTTAAGGGCCCCACAGACTACGTACAATTCGCGCGAATTGGCCCGTACGGACTTGTACGTACGTACCAAAAATGCAGTGTGTGGAGAAAAAAGTGGCACGGTTTGCCCGTCGTGCAAAATCTGTTTCGGTTTGATTTTATGAACGTGCGAACAGGATGGTACGGACCAGGAACGCAGTGTGTATGTTATTCGTTCCAGGCGGCACGTACTTCATAAGCGCGCAAGCAGCGACATGAATTCGAAAGAATTTTTAACTGATTTTATAAATATATATAAAAGTTTTCCATGCCTATGGAAAATTAAATCCAAGGATTACCACGACCGGGAAAAGAAAAATAAGGCCTACGAGGAATTAATAAATAAATTAAAAGAAGTGGACGAAAATGCGACAAGAGAAGCTGTTATAAAAAAAATAGACTCTATACGGGGCAGCTTTCGTAGAGAATTAAAAAAAATGAAATTATCCAACAGGTCTGGCGCAGGAGCCGACGAGGTTTACAAACCTCATCTCTGGTATTTTGATATGCTGTTATTTTTAATGGACCAAGAAATGCCTAGAGATAGTGTATCGAACATAGACGACAACAGCGAAAGAGGTGTTTATGAGAATGACAAGGTAAGAAATTTCATTCAAATGAATATGTTCAAAACACACCTTTATTATTTGTACAGCATTTATTACAACAGCTACAAAGCCAATTTTTGCACCATCTTGTACGATTTTTCTCCCTTTTCTTTTTTACTGCAATTACTGCCGCCACTGCTAGGAGACACTTTCGAGAAACCATTGTTCGCGCGTTGAACGTACCGTACTAATAGCTTGTAGTGTGTGGACAAATAAACGGTACAGTCTTCGTTCGCGCGAATTGGTCCGTACAGGCCAATTCGCGCGAATTGTACGTAGTCTGTGGGGCCCTTTAGTTGTTGCTTATTAGCTCAGTTTCATCTGTAGTCTGTCTGTGTGAGATTACTAGTTTATTTTATTTTAATATGTGGGACTTACGCCAGTGGTCTCATGACTTTTTTACGGAATTTATTGAGTTATACCGGAATTATCCTTGTCTATGGCAAGTTAAATCAAGTGATTATAGTGACAGAGGAAAAAAAAATCAAGCATATGCCGTTTTGGTTAAGAAATGCCATGAAAAATGCCAGTCTTCAGGTTCATGACTTAATTCTGGAAGTACATTTACATGGGAGAACCTCCCTCTTTTTAATAACCACTCTCTTGACCATCGTTACCGCTGAATATTCCTTTTTTTTTCTTTTCAAATTCACCAAACACACTGACATTATTGATAAAAGCAGTGGTTCATCCATGGTCCACTATTAAAACTGACTTAAAAACACATGTTGAAACTGTCTAGTGTATACGGTAGTTTTCATACCGTCTTAACTGTCCCGTTTAACTGACACGCAAGACGTAAGGTAAAATGGTATGTATGTACCTAACCTAATCTATGGTATGTACCGGGCTATTATGCCTATGCCAGACATGACAAGTAATTAGATAATGCAAAAAATCGTTTTTTCTGGATTTGTTAAATACCCTTGGGTATTCATTTAGGTATGAATCAGAGCCGCTTTCCAGCTCTACTCCTGTGGGTGTTTGGAGCTTTATGTGTTTCAAACACCGACAGTACTGAGAAGGAACGGTTCAAAACTGAAATGACTTTTTTAATTTTGAGGTTATGTATTGATTAAGTATCTTGTCACTCAAATTTCAAATTCGTTTATTTGACCACAAATTACTGTGAAATTTTGACCTGTCGCAGTTTACAAATTTTGCTTATCAATCAAATTAAACTTTGTGACGTGACCATAGCTTTGTTTAAAACCAAGGCATTAGTCGAAGCCACAACCAAATAGGGACCAATAGAACAGAATTATAAATAAAGAACTAATGGCAAGTACTGTTTTAATAATAGAGAGTTAAAAAAACCCTCACAAAAAAACAAACTGTAAACTGTTTTAAACTGTTTACTGTCTGTAAACCCTCACAAAACGGTGATTGTACCGTTTACCAAGAAAAGGAAGCTTTTCTTCTAGCAGAAGATGCTGAGTGCTGCCTGTGCTTAGAAGATGATGACATGGCAGAACGCATATTGTGCATCTGCCCCGCTGGGGAAAGGATCAGATACTCATTATTTGGCAAAGGACAACTTCTGCCAGAGGATCTGAATAAATTCTCACCTAATAAGGTGATCAGCATCATTAAGAAGTTGGACCTGTTGGGTGAAATATAAGTAGGTGTGAGCCACAATAGACTACATGGTTGCGGTGGAGGGTCTGGTTTTCGGCCCACCCACTTTTGAACCTAACCTAATCTAACCTACTTCATTTAATAACAACAAAATACCTTCATGCTTCATGTGCTTGAACATAATCGGCTTCAGACACCGCCAAATCATATGTAATATTTGTTTCTGAATCCACTATGATCAATATTTTATTATCCATAATAAAGGTACCTAATGAAAAATACGGTGCTTAATACAATAAATACAATAATTATTAAGTTTAATTAAATCTTTAAACTTGACAACTCAACTGACAATTTTCATACATAACCTTACAATATTTGAAAAGAGTTTGAAACACCGGAAAATTTGCTAGTGCTTGAGGGGGCAGGGGAATGAAAAATTGGTACTGTTCAGGTACATCAAACTTTTGAACGTGGAACGCTGAAGTACACTTCAGGAGCTCTGCAGAGCTGGAAAGCGGCTCTGTTTTCACCAATTTTAGGTACCTTTGACATTTTATGTTTAGTATTTCATTCAAGTTATTTTTTAGTGGCCTGATTTTGAAAATTTTCCATTATTATTCAAAAGAATTATATATCTCAAAAGCAGTTGTAACGATACAATTTAGATAATTTCTAATAAAATGATGCTGTTTATCAAGAAATTTAAAAATGCGATAAAAAATATAGTGTTCCATTTAAAATAAAGAAGCTGGTATTGACTTACTGTATAATAAGAAGTGATAGAAAGTTAAAAATGTTTTGAAAAAGTTAGTGCCGTCAATTAGGCTCACGACAAAATTTTTCAAAATTCTAGGTCTACTCGTTTTCCATAGACAGATCGATTCAGCTCGTGACATATCCCGTATATGAGTATATATATAGTGCTTTCGTAAAGTAGTGGATACATTAGTTTATTTTTTAATACCCAATTTTTTTAATGAGGCCCGTCGATTTTCCTTTATTTTTACCCTTAATTTTACTATGTCGATATAAACTTTAATATTTTAAATGGGACAACCTGTATTTTATCACTTATTTAGAAAGAACTATTTTTTACTAATAAGGTCATATAAGGTTTTATGGGCCCCTCCATAATAATAAGGATCTTCCTTATTATTCAGGGATATTATTCATTATTTCTGCCTTATTCTATATGCCCAGAAATGTGTGCCATAAGAGCAATATGCTAGAAAGAGAATACCAATTCGTTGCTAGGCAGTCTTCTGCCATCGCTCTTATGGCCCATTTTACTGGGCAAAAAATTTCCCGTATTATTAGAGATAACCCATAAAGCCTTCTTATAAGCCTTAGAGACCCATAATAGTATATTATGAAATTAGTTTATAATGCAGCAGATTATGGCATGAGTGAATTTTGGCGCATGAGCGAAGCGAATGCGCTAACACTTCACGAATGCCATAATCGAGCATTATAAACGAATTTCATACGCTATTTTATAGTCGAACTACGGTTTTAACAGACAATTTAAGTTTTAAAAACTTAAATTTGTGCAATCGTAGAATGTTCGCATATGGTTACTATAGCATTGTGCCATAAAGTGGATTTTATGGCACGATTCTTTCACATTACAGCACGGGTGCTAGAAAGTGTCAGATTATTAACGATTTTGACTTTCATAATGACAGCATTATGATGACAGTCGACTATAAAGCATTGTATGAGTTTATTCGTAAAAAAGAGTTCTTTCCAAATACACTGAACTCCATTTGAAGTGGACCAACGAAATTTAGGGTCAAATTTAAGCTTTGGTAAATTTCGAACCCAGTGGCGTAGAACTATAAATTTTTTTTTATTGTACAGGTCTATCGTTCTAGTAAAATCATATATGTTGTGTACGTCTCCAGCTTATTTATTTTAAGAGATACAGCGGATTTAGTGGAACTATGTTTTTTCCGTAAATTTAAAATGCATACACAACCTGTACTAATAGAACGAGAATGATGGGAGTTCTTTCCTTTTGTAGTCTAATTCATGGGCTTCATTTCCGTTTTTGATTTGTTTTTTTAAACCCAGTATTTTAAGAGATATGGAGGTTTTCGTAAACCACTGTTTTTGGAGTAAAAAAATCTCTTAAAATTTTGTTGAAAAAATGTATGAAATTTATTAAATTTTTAATAACTGCATGTGCCATATTAGGTTATACATTTTTAAGGATGTGGAACACCTAGTAACTTAAATTAGTTCTATAGAAATAAAAAACATAAACCAAAACAGATAAACAGGAAAAGAGAATGAAATAACAACATTAACAACTACTATTTATTAATATCTTGTAGCACCTCCTCTTGCCGTTATTACAGCCTGGCAACGCCTCGTCATGCTATTTATGCAATTGTCTATAACATCTTGACTCACCAGGGCCACTCTTCCATAACGGCGTTAGCCAATTCGTTAAGATTGACGGGCTGTCTACGACGATTCCTTAAACGTCTTCCAAGAACATCCACACATGTTCAATTGGATTGAGGTCCGGCGATCGGGAAGGCCATATTAATCTATGAATTTCATTTTCTTCAAAAAAATTATTTATAATTCTAGCTCGACGTGGTCTTGCGTTATCATCTACATAACTAAAGTTAGGTCTTCTCTGAATTGCAAAGGATAACACAATAGGTCGTAAAACCTGATTTAGATACCTTTCTGCATTCATAGTTTGGTTAATTAAGACGACTAGCTCGGTCCTTCCACCTGTGAATATACCAGCCCATACTGTAACTGACCCCCCTCCATAGGGATCCACTGTGATCATACAGTTTTCTTGGCAACGTTCACCTTTTGCTCGCCATATCCTAGTACGGCCATCAGCTCCTTTTAATTTGAACCTCGATTCATCCGTAAATAGACAGTTGCTCCACTGATTTAAATTCCAGTTCAAATGTTCTCTACAAAAATATAGACGATTCCTCTTGTATTCAATTAATAATGTGGGATGTCTAGCTGGTCGTCTTGCGCTCAAATTTACTTCATGTAATCGCCTCCGAACTGTATTTTGGGATATGTTTACATTATTCACTTCTCGAACATGTTCTACTAATTCTGCGGCCACAACAGTTCTCCTTCTTCTGGTAATGAAACGTATTAATCTATCAGTTCTAGCAGTAGTTTTTCGAACACGACCTCCACCATGGCGAAAATTAACGCAATTTAATTGATGTCTTGCCCATGCTCGACTTATAACACTATGACTGACACCAAAAAATGCTGCCACATTTCTTTGAGTGCTTCCACTAAGTAACATACCAACTGCCTGATTTAATTGATCTATTGATAAACGTGCCATTATTTTGCTATTTAGTGTGACAATTAGAAAACAAGTCTATTTTGTTAAATTTGACAGTTTCCAATAAAGCAATTTTTCCAAAGCCACCCTACATTTTTTCAACAAAATTTTAAGAGATTTTTTTACTTCAAAAACAGTGGTTTACGAAAACCTTCATATCTCTTAAAATACTGGGTTTAAAAAAACAAATCAAAAACGGAAATGAAGCCCATGAATTAGGCTACAAAAAGAAAGAACTCCCATCATTCTCGTTCTACTAGTACAGGTTGTGTATGCATTTGAAATTTACGGAAAAAACATAGTTCCACTAAATCCGCTGTATCTCTTAAAATAAACAAGCTGGAGACGTACACAACATATATGATTTTGCTAGAATGATAGACCTATACAATAAAAAAAAATTCATAGTTCTACGCCACTGGGTTCGAAATTTACCGAAGCTTAAATTTGACCCTAAATTTCGTTGGTCCACTTCAAATGGAGTTCAGTGTATATAAATACAGAGTAAATACAAAAATGAATACAGAGTGTCCCATTTAAAATATTAAAATACTTATATTGTTGCTTTATTGAGTCACCCTGTAGAAAATTAAATATAAATTGTAAAATAAGGGCAAACATAAAAGAAAGGGCAAATATAACATTTTTAAAAATTTTTAAAAAATTAAAAAAAAAATTGGGTATATGTATATAAAATAACGAATTTATCCACTACTTTATGGACGTAGTACCATGCTCACCATTTTTGGATCTCGGAAACTAGGAGATAGAAAGTCGGTTCATATATAGGATATGTCACGAGCTGAATCGATCTGTCTATGGAGAATTTTTAAAAATTGATGGCACTAACTTTTTCAAAACATTTTTAACTTCCATCACTTCTTGTTATACAGGAAGTCAATACCAGCTTCTTTATTTTAAATGGATCACTATATTTTTTATTGCATTTTTGAGTATCTTGATATATAAGCATAATTTTATTCAGAATTATCTAAATTGTATCGTTACAATCGCTTTTGAGATATTCAATTCTTTTGAAAAATTATGGAAAATTTTCAAAATCATGTCACTAAGAACTAAATTGAATGACATACTAAATATAAAAGGTCAAAGGTATGTAAAATTGGTGAAAACGGCTTATATACCTAAAACAAAATAAATACCATAATAAAGGGGATTTAACATATCCAAAAAAAAAATATTTTGTGCATTATTATCTAGTTACTTGTTATGTCTGATAGGCTTAAGACAATGAACAATAGTTTAATCAAACTATTCTGTCAAATAACTGTCAGGTAGTTTAAACTTAAGAAATGTCACGTCTACGATTGGGTAGTGAACATTTTTTCGTTCTAAATACTTTGTATAACATTATGACCCTGTTTTCATCATGAGTCCCTGTTAAATTATATTCTTTTATTAACTTTTACCGATTACGGAAACTCAGTTCTGTGTTAACTTTGGTGATTAGGAACCGCAAAACATCTTTCTACAATTTCTAATTCCTCTTAATGGATGATTAGATTACTTTTTTCATTTTTGTGATAAAAAGTAGCTTAATATAAAATAAATTTTACAGTTTATTTATTTAAATTACGCTTGCTCGAAAGTTTGGTATTGGTATCGTTTTGTATCGTGCCAGTATCGAATAAAAATATATTTACGACAAAAAGGTAAAATTATTTAATAACTGTGTAAATGAAATCGGATCGAATCGTATTGTGGCTATGTTTTATTATTTAAATTATCGGTTAGAGCCAACATTTGGGAAATATGTATTTATTGTTAATGTTTTAGTAGTATTTTTTTAACCTCGTATTTGATTTGTTCACAATTTCACATGTTCTGTGTTAAACAATCGCGAAGTTGGTAGTAAAATAGTTGGTAGTAAATGGAAGTTTAGAGGCTTACATCAAAAAATGTTTTACTATTGTTTTACTCTACTGTTTACTGTTACTTTACTGTTTTACTCTACTCTTACTATTTACTTTTACTATTTACTTTACTAGCACTTTTGTACTCGACAAAGGCGTTACCAATATAGTTTTCTTCAGTTGTCTTTAATTTAAGGCGACAATTTTAAAGTATGATTTATACAACGCGACAGAGGCGCGATCCTACTAGCGCTGCAAAGCTATTTTTTATAGCTTTTATTGCTATACGAGCCCTAACAACTAAATGTTGGGACAAGATAATATTTTGGAAATAATACAATGGCTTATCAAAACGACTGAATTATTTTGTTTATTTTTTTAAATACAAACATAACAATATATTCTAGACTATTTGAAAACATTTTCGTGCCATGGTAAAGGAATAGGCATTAATCATAGCGTACTTTGTCATTGGAAGATCAAATTTGCTGACAACTAAATGTTGGGACAAACAAGAAGCAACTTTAATTTAATACGGGGTCACATCGCCCTTAGCTTTAACGACTGCTTGAACTGTTGCAGGCATTGTATTAACCAAGGACTGACACGTTTGAGGAGAAAAATTATCACAAATCTCTTCTAGTTTTGTCCGCAAATCAGAAATAGTGCGTTGAGGATAGTTTCTTAAATACTGCTTCATTTTATGCCACACAGTTATCACATTTAGATCTGAAGTGCTGGGTGGATGAGATAAAACCTTTATATTATTATCACCAAACCATTTTTTGGTAGATTTTGCCCAATGACATGATGCTCCATCTTGCTGGAAGATGAAATCCTCATTAGGAAACAATTTTGCGCGCTAGGTAAAAGTGAGGTCTGAAGTATCTCTTGTTATTTTTAAGTATTTACAGTACCATCTATAAATTTTAAAATGCATAAGCCCCTTGCCGACATGCAGCCCCAAATCATAATTCCCTTTGGAAACTTCACAACCCTTTTTAAGCAGTTTTTATGAAAAGCTTCTGCTTTATTTCGTATTATCCGTTTACGGTGATCTCCAACGCAAACATCAAATTTCTCCTCATCACTAAATATTATTTTATTCCAGTCATTTTCTGTCCACAGAAGTTTAGACCAGTAGTTTAGACCAGTAGTTTGCCCAAATGTAACGGTTCTTATTTTGAATCTCTGTCAATAGCGGTTTTTCTTCGGCCTAAATACGAATTTGGATCAATTTTTTGCTAATGGATCAACCATACAAAACTGAACTTACCTTGTAAAATCCCAAACCGCATTTATGAATGTATTTTCGGCAACATTCTCTAGATATATTTAATCCACTTGCCCTGTTCCATTGAGCAGTTATGTCTCGAACGGTACTTCTTCTCATTGATTTGCGGAATTTAACTAAATTTCGTAAATCTCTTTGTGAAACAACTTTTGGTCTCCCCGAATTTTTACCTCGAACATCCACATTGGCAGACTCACCATATTTTTTCACTATATTATAGACTGTGGTCTTTGGAATAGGTAAATTGCTAGAAATTTTACGCATTGTCTTGCCCGCATTGTATTGGTGAATGATAATTTCTCGTAATTTCTGTTTGGTAGCTTTTCCACGACCCATTATTCCAATTTAAATTAACAAAATTTAAATATTTCAACAAATACTACTACTTATAACTATTTACATCACTTACAAACTGTCAATGAATAAATAAAACGTTTTTTTGATGTTTATATAGCGTTTTTTAAACATTTTAAATGTGAGATTTGTGCTTGTCCCAACATTTAGTTGTCAGCCAATTTAGTCTTCCAATGACTAAATATGCTATGATTACTACCGATTGCTTCACCATGGCACGAAAATGTGTTCAAATAGTCTAGGATATATGGTTATGTTTGTATTGAAAAAAATAAACAAAATAATTCAGCAGTTTTGATGAGCCATTGTATTATATCCAAAATAATACCTTGTCCCAACATTTAGTTGTTAGGGCTCGTATTGGTACGCAATATAATATAGAATCACCAATTTCAGTTCATCTTCCAAGCCAAAAAATGGTACTCTGCTCTATAAGATATTTTTGCCTATTCCAAACATATGAATACTCGGTAGTGATGAATAAATAAAAAAAATGGATTACCATAACCCGACGCCTGACTCTGTGAGTCAACCCCCTGATCCATAATATGCTTTTGGAGACTGGTAAAATAAGTTTCATCTTATGTGGTAAAAACACTCATCAGGTTAAAGTCATTACAATTAGAGTTGCTCTCTCTTTCTCTTTCTCCTCCTTCTCCTGCAAAAATGAAGGTCCTGCAACGGCGATGACTTTGACCTGATGACTGGCATACAATGTGTAGACATGCTTAAGGTATACTACTTAGTTCATTTAAACTAAATATAAAATTATAACGATATTAACATGCGTATAACTTCTTCAATGTAAAAATACTCTGGTGGACGAAAATACCTATTACGATCCTGGTCTATGATTTTAAATCTTAAACAACGACAAAGTTATTGTGTTATGTGTTATTATTATGGTGACGAACTTAAGAGAATAACTACAAACTGGCAAGAAGAAAGTATAACACGCTATGTCTTTAAATTAACATCACATATAATGGCAGATCCCTCAGAAGCCCAAGGATGTGCAGATGGAGTTTACACCTTTAGGAGATAAGGGCCAGTATACAAAGTGCAATTGAAATATTTGGCCTTATTTTAATGGCAGATTCCACGTACCAAATTGATAAAAAAAAGTTCCAATAAATATGTGTCCTCAAACGCTTTGGTTTTGAGATATAGAATGTAAACAATTATTGTGGTAAAAGTACAAATTTAGAACTGTCTTAAGGTTAAGTACGCAAATACTATATACCTAATTCCTTCCTTTTAGTAAAACTTGCAAAGAGCGTATAGATTGACAGAGAAAAAAATGCATTAAGAAAATCACCAACTTTATCCCTGGAAAATTTTACTAAAGTTGCCTCACCCGTTTTTTGAAATTAAAAATAAAATATATCTTTTTAAATAATTTTCAACATCTTGGATCTCTAATACAAAGCGTATATGTATGTAAGAAGAAGATGTAAGTCCCCCATCCTTCACCAACTCCGATCACAAAAACTGATAGGTGTGGGCGATTCATGGGGTCTCATTCTTTTCTGGCTCTACCCTGCAGCCTGCGTAGGATCTTCTGGCGCTCTTCTGTCTTGTCTTCTTTCTTCGCTTGCATGACCCACGAGGGGTAGTCTGTCTCGGGCGGGGGTGGCAAGTGCCGCTCTCGGAATAACGAACACTTTTGGAAAGCGGGACCGACGTTCAAAAAATTGAAGGATCGATAAGGCTCATAATGATAAAATTTGAAATAATTCGATGTTTTATAATGGATAACAAATTAGTATTGCTAACAAAGTTTACATCTGATGAATAAAAAAATGGCATTACTTAATACGAGCTCGATGCCTAATGGAGCTCCTTTGGTTGAGGTTGACGCCTAATTGAACACCTTTACTGACACCGCATGAAAAAGTCAATTGGTTCTGCGGATATTAAGCTTCCCACGCTACTACGTGAACATGAAATAGCTTTCAAATGGTGATAATAATAAACCCATAGTCCGTATGAATTCGACCTTCATAATTTGATTCACTGTGTAGGTATTGTTATATAGACTTAGCCAGAGAGATAGGAAATTTTCATAATATCGCGCTTTGCTTCTGTAAAGCTGACTAAATAAGCTTTTGGAAAAAATTGCACCGACTCCGAAAACATGGTTGGCCTACATTTATTTATCAATTATCAGTTCCAGTGACATAATTAACTCACATATGTAGGAAGCTCGGCTTTATTGGTTCTTGTTTGTGAAAATACTATTTTTGACATGAACCAAGTGGCCTTGATATTGCCTGAATCAAACTAACAACTTACTGTGTATATGGGCCGCATCATGGTTGATGCTAAAGTTGGTTATGAGATGTGGTGTCCTGTGGAAAGCACCCTGATCAGAAAATATATTAGCGGGAGGGTGCCAGGTTTGAAACCAACTATCTGTTGTCATGTTTGATTTGTTAAGTCCATTTGTTTCTTCTAAGTCTTATTATATGTTACACCTGAAACAAATAAAATTAGTAACATTCGAACGGGGTTCCTTATAGAAAGTTAACGGCATTTTAATGAGTTTCCATTTCAATAAAGGCGACTTTACGTTAAACGAAAAATGTTAGTTAGTGTGAATATAAGTAGGTACTCCCTGTTTTATGATATAGCCGAATTTAAAACTTATGTTGCGTTAATTTTATCAATAAATATGGTATGAGAAACATTTAAGGTGGTCATTTTTTAATGGTCAGTTTGAAACAAATACATCTTTCCAGAGTACGATTATAGAAAGTTATTTATGAAATATTCTTTTGTTTAAAATATTTGTGTGTATAAAGGCGCGGTGGTTTTTTAAAATATCAGTCATTTTTATTCTTTTTTTGTATGTTTACCACGTGTGTTAATTTTTTATTAATAGTAGAATAATTCATATTTCAATTACTTTTCGTAAACAATAAGCAATTTGGTTTTATTTTGATATGGCACACTTAATAATTCAAATGTAAGTATATATGTGGGTAATACATATTTACCCACGTGTAACATTTCGTGCTTGTTATAGTATACTAATACTGTTCATTGAATCTTTATCATTATACCATTGGAAGTAAAGTACTGGAAACTAAATAGATTTATAATAATTAATGATGTACATATTTTTTGTTTATTGGCTTCTTTAGAGATGTATTATTAATGAAATTATGCAGATAATTCAATGAAGTATTCATTTTTCTTATTATCTATCACGAGATTCATGAACTTACATGACAGTAACCTCACATTTTATTGATCATGTAAATCATTGTTTCTAGTGCCTCATATTCCTTCATTTATCCCAATGTCCCGACTTTTCCGATACCAGCACTTTCAAAAAACCCTCTTTGTTCTTTGGTGAGGTCTAAATTTGAATGCGGGTCAATTATGGTATCCGATGCATCATGTTCATTGTCATCATTTAGAATCGGTCCAAAGAAAATTTAAAAAATGTTTGTCTTTTTTTCAGGATGGATATTATCCGCCTAGAGATCTTGATCAAAATAATCTTTGTTGCTTTCGAAACTAGACGTAATTTATCTAATGTCGATTCAATTTCTATATAATATCTTGAATGCCAAAGTGGATTGCCCCGATCGTTTGGGTAAAGTAAATTTTTTAATACCTGGCGGAAATTCTAGACAGCAAGCTTTATTTTATTGTGTTGCTTCTCGAACAAATATTTTAATAAAGCCAATATCTTTAATGTGTGAACTTTATAATAAAATCGCTTCTAACTTTGATATTAATTTTGTTAATTTAAGTAGCGTATGTAACTGGGTGGGTCGTTTAATCTAAGTATTATTCGTTGCATTGTTTGTAGTTGGATGTAGTCTGCGGAGTTCGAAGAGAAGGTCTCGATACGTCCGTTTCTCGTCCGCTTTCAAGATAATGTTGGTCTCGGCAGGAGCCGAGAACTCGATGACAAACATTCTCCTGAGCTGGTGGTCGAGGAGGACTACATCAGGCTTATTGGCTCGAATCTGCCTGAGCGTGGGAAATGAGTAGTTCCAATAAATTAGGCACCTCTCATTCCCCACAACGGAGTCAATATTATTGATATATTATTATTTTTTGGTGGTTAATAGTAACTACACCCCACGTCCGTGGGGTGACCAACTACTGGGTCCGGGAATCGTGTGCCCTGAGTAAACGTAATGAGCCAGAATGATCTGCCGAATTTCGGCATGCCGCCCGGTATAATCTTCAGTTCTGAAAGCAGTGTATCTCTTGCTCCACCGAGGGCTCATATTATCAATAGCACAAGCTTCACGCCTCTCATTCCCCACAACGGACTCAATATTATTGATATACTATTATTATTATCATAATGTAGGTATGAAATGAAATAACCGTATTATTTACCGATTACCGGGGCGACAGGTTGCTCAACAGTTTAATTGATTGTGTTCAACAACTAGGAAAGATTAACTTCTCGGAAAGGATTCTAAATTAACATAAGTAGTTCAAATTAATCTTTTGATGTTCTCACCAGATTGCATGTCATGTGCCGTAGCTATCCAAGTATAGAAATTGATGCTGATGTTTTTAATATCTAGACTTAAAATAGGCCTAGTCTAATTAAATCTATTTTTTATGTGTAGTTCAAATGAGGTAATGATAATCAGATGTAACATGAATTATGTTTGTGCATATAAAAATTAAAATAGAGAAAATAATTCAAAATTGCAAATACAACTGTTCTTTCTAGATTATAGGTAACAACAAAATAAACACATTTATTAAGAATATATCATATAGTTGTTCATCCCACGTCCGTGGGGTGAACAACTACTGAGTCCGGGAATCGTGTGCCCTGACTAAACGTAATGAGCCAGAATGATCTGCCGAATTTCGGCATGCCGCCCGGTATAATCTTCAGTTCTGAAAGCAGTGTATCTCTTGCTCCACCGAGGGCTCCTATTATCAATAGCACAAGCTTCACGCCTCTCATTCCCCACAACGGACTCAATATTATTGATATACTATTATTATTATCATAATGTAGATATGAAATGAAATAACCGTATTATTTACCGATTACCGGGGCGACAGGTTGCTCAACAGTTTAATTGATTGTGTTCAACAACTAAGAAAGATTAACTTCTCGGAAAGGATTCTAAATTAACATAAGTAGTTCAAATTAATCTTTTGATGTTCTCACCAGATTGCATGTCATGTACCGTAGCTATCCAAGTATAGAAATTGATGCTGATGTTTTTAATATCTAGACTTAAAATAGGCCTAGTCTAATTAAATCTATTTTTTTATTTGTAGTTCAAATGAGGTAATGATAATCAGATGTAACATGAATTATGTTTGTGCATATAAAAATAAAAATAGAGAAAATAATTCAAAATTGCAAATACAACTGTTCTTTCTAGATTATAGGTAACAACAAAATAAACACATTTATTAAGAATATATCATATAGTTGTTCATCCCACGTCCGTGGGGTGAACAACTACTGAGTCCGGGAATCGTGTGCCCTGACTAAACGTAATGAGCCAGAATGATCTGCCGAATTTCGGCATGCCGCCCGGTATAATCTTCAGTTCTGAAAGCAGTGTATCTCTTGCTCCACCGAGGGCTCCTATTATCAATAGCACAAGCTTCACGCCTCTCATTCCCCACAACGGACCCAATATTATTGATATACTATTATTATTATCATAATGTAGGTATGAAATGAAATAACCGTATTATTTACCGATTACCGGGGCGACAGGTTGCTCAACAGTTTAATTGATTGTGTTCAACAACTAGGAAAGATTAACTTCTCGGAAAGGATTCTAAATTAACATAAGTAGTTCAAATTAATCTGATGTTCTCACCAGATTGCATGTCATGTGCCGTAGCTATCCATGTATAGAAATTGATGCTGATGTTTTTAATATCTAGACTTAAAATAGGCCTAGTCTAATTAAATCTATTTTTTTATGTGTAGTTCAAATGAGGTAATGATAATCAGATGTAACATGAATTATGTTTGTGCATATAAAAATTAAAATAGAGAAAATAATTCAAAATTGCAAATACAACTGTTCTTTCTAGATTATAGGTAACAACAAAATAAACACATTTATTAAGAATATATCATATAGTTGTTCATCCCACGTCCGTGGGGTGAACAACTACTGAGTCCGGGAATCGTGTGCCCTGACTAAACGTAATGAGCCAGAATGATCTGCCGAATTTCGGCATGCCGCCCGGTATAATCTTCAGTTCTGAAAGCAGTGTATCTCTTGCTCCACCGAGGGCTCCTATTATCAATAGCACAAGCTTCACGCCTCTCATTCCCCACAACGGACTCAATATTATTGATATACTATTATTATTATCATAATGTAGATATGAAATGAAATAACCGTATTATTTACCGATTACCGGGGCGACAGGTTGCTCAACAGTTTAATTGATTGTGTTCAACAACTAAGAAAGATTAACTTCTCGGAAAGGATTCTAAATTAACATAAGTAGTTCAAATTAATCTTTTGATGTTCTCACCAGATTGCATGTCATGTACCGTAGCTATCCAAGTATAGAAATTGATGCTGATGTTTTTAATATCTAGACTTAAAATAGGCCTAGTCTAATTAAATCTATTTTTTTATTTGTAGTTCAAATGAGGTAATGATAATCAGATGTAACATGAATTATGTTTGTGCATATAAAAATAAAAATAGAGAAAATAATTCAAAATTGCAAATACAACTGTTCTTTCTAGATTATAGGTAACAACAAAATAAACACATTTATTAAGAATATATCATATAGTTGTTCATCCCACGTCCGTGGGGTGAACAACTACTGAGTCCGGGAATCGTGTGCCCTGACTAAACGTAATGAGCCAGAATGATCTGCCGAATTTCGGCATGCCGCCCGGTATAATCTTCAGTTCTGAAAGCAGTGTATCTCTTGCTCCACCGAGGGCTCCTATTATCAATAGCACAAGCTTCACGCCTCTCATTCCCCACAACGGACCCAATATTATTGATATACTATTATTATTATCATAATGTAGGTATGAAATGAAATAACCGTATTATTTACCGATTACCGGGGCGACAGGTTGCTCAACAGTTTAATTGATTGTGTTCAACAACTAGGAAAGATTAACTTCTCGGAAAGGATTCTAAATTAACATAAGTAGTTCAAATTAATCTGATGTTCTCACCAGATTGCATGTCATGTGCCGTAGCTATCCATGTATAGAAATTGATGCTGATGTTTTTAATATCTAGACTTAAAATAGGCCTAGTCTAATTAAATCTATTTTTTTATGTGTAGTTCAAATGAGGTAATGATAATCAGATGTAACATGAATTATGTTTGTGCATATAAAAATAAAAATAGAGAAAATAATTCAAAATTGCAAATACAACTGTTAGGAAACCTCTAACCTCTATTTTGTTGTTACCTCTAGATTATAGGTAACAACAAAATAAACACATTTATTTAAAAATACATTCTTACTTTACATTTTTGTGGTTGTAAAAAATATATGTACCTATAAATAAATATGTAAATAAGTTTATATAAAAGTTTATGTTGTTACAGGTGGGTAACCATTGGTCACAACACGTGAATAATAATAATAAATACACTTATGAGCTGCATAGGCGTGGACAGTGAAGTGCATATGAAGTTGTTTACATATTTATAGAATTTCAGGTCTTAATTTTGTTACTTATTTAAGTTGGGGTACAAAGGAATTACCCCAATATTTAAATCTGTAGCGATTATTCCTTTACATAGGTACTTAATAAATACCACATCTCTTAGTTTATTTTTTGGCTGAATATCTATAAATCAATATGTGAATAGTTTAATAAGCCAATAAGCAATATAAAAAATATACCACTAAAATATTATAAAATGTCAGAATAATATATTATTTAAGACATAGATTATAACCTATGTTTGAGATATTAGGAGATAAGACCATAAAAATGATGTCTTTTTAAAACGTTTAATTGTATTCGTACCTTAAGTTGCAGGTTATCTTCATTTATCAAGAAATAGCAGATATTTATTATAGTTTTAATTAATTATTTTCCTTATAAAGAAAAGTAGGTAGCTATTTAATTAAAACTGTGTATTTGTAAATACGATTATTATAATTAGTAATTATTATGGTTATTAACTGTTTACAACAATTGAGGAAATTGAAAAGAAGGAAATGACAATTTGTTACAGATATTAGTTCTGTTATTGATACATTTCGTATGTAGAAAATGCAGATTCAACACGTAATCCCATGATTCAGTTATATATCTAATTTATCCCCTTTATTTCCTTATTTCCTGTTTACGATATACTTATAATCATTCACAAGCTAACCTTTTCCCTTTCATTGTATTTTTTTTATTTGAATTAGATGCATGGACTGTATAACCATGCATTACAAAATTCATTCAGGTATTTGAAAAAATAATAGGCAGCTGTGAGAAGAGTAATTGACAAACAAGGTTAAAGTTTTCCCATTTTTTTTTGCAGATTTTACTGCCTCGATCTAGAATTTTCAGTCCATGCTAGTATAATATCTTCTCATTTTATTTAGTGTAGTCAGTATTGTAACGTGCCTTATTAAATTTTGGCATCTGATCACAGGTTTACTGCATGTTAATATACTTACTATGTTTATAATGTTTATAAAGCACACATTTTTATGTAATTCAAAGTTTGTATATTAGGACGTAAGAAATGCATATTATAATTTTTCTTAGATACTTTAAAATTAAAATATTATCTACAGGGTGTTCCCGTGCGCGGGTAACTATGAATTTTCGAAGTTACAGTACGACGATTCAAGTTATCTTAAAAGATGTACCGTTATTAAGGCGCTAGAGGAAATTAAAATAAAAAAAAATATCATCTATAAAATCAAAAATTGGCATTCGATTTAATCTAAATTTGGTTTGTGCTTAGTAATAAGCCATTGATGTTTTTTCATGTTTAAATGTTTAAATTTGCCTAAATTAGGTACCCTATAGCTTAAAAAACTCATATTTATATTGTTATGGTCAACTATAACTGTTTGTGTACAGAAATACCTACTTGAATTTTGAACTGAAAAAAATAGGTGTGACATTTTTATATTTGTTATTTAACTATTTTTAAATTAATTTCTGTGCAACTGTTTTAATATACCACATTAACAACTATCTTAATACATTTTATACGATTTTAATAATAATAATAATAATAATAATAATAATAATAATAATAATAATAATAATAATAATAATAGTACCTAATAGTGACAGTTATGATGACAGTGATAGTGATGATAGTCCCGCGTATGCAGTCTCGGCCTATATCCATATACATAACGTGGCTTTTACGGGTACTTTACTACTTTCTACGGCACTCGTACAAGATAGACGAGACACCAGTACTGCCATACGTTCTGGAGGAATATTGACTCCGCTGTGGAGAATGAGAAGTGACGAATTTATTGGAACTATTCATTTTCCACTCTCAGGCAGATTCGAGCTAATAAGCCTGATGTAGTCATCCTCGAACTGCAGAAGACAATGTTTGTCATCGGCTCCGACGAAATATCGAGAACTTCTCTTTGACCTCCGCAGACTCCATCCAGAACATACGGTGAAGCTTGTGGCAGTGATTATAGGAGTCCTCGGTGGAGCAAGATAAACATTCCTTTCGGAACTGAAGGTCATACCGGCATGCCGAAATTCGGCAGATATTTTAGCCGGAATAATGCAGAAGGTGGTCATACTGGGTTCACTGGGGCTACTCAGGGCACACTCCGGACTCAGTAGTGATTTACCCCACAGACGTGGGGAAAGCTACTGATAACCACTAGCGCCGAGGAGAATCGCAGCCAGGGAACCGGTCTAACAAGTCCGGACAGATCTGCCTAATAGTCACGATTTATTTTCCGTTTTATTTTTATATTCAGAATGATTCGCTATGGAGTGGACGGAAGAATATACCATTATTAACAGTTTTAGATTATTAAGATTTTATTAACAGTAACGCAATAAAGAAATTTGATGGGATACAAAAGATCCGAAATATTATAATAAAATAATACTTCTCCAAGAAAGGCAATATTAATTCTTCTGAGATGGAACAACAGTATGTTCTGCTCATGGGATACCGGGTAGGATACGTAACGATGTATTGATGCGCATTCTTGACACACTATCTTCCATGCGTAACAAAAAATTGTTGCGCGACGGTGTTACGTTACACAGTTCTGTTGCATGTTTGTATACGCACCTTAATATTACCCTCGCACACTTTGATTTGAACTCCATCTAGCAGTAATCTGTTTCCGCTTGTTATGTGATTTATATGCACTTTTTTGCAGTTTTCCGTGTTTTCCGGAGTTTAAATTTTTATAAATATATAAAAAAAAATGGAATTAGTTTAGGAAAAGTGGATTAAAAAATAATGGACGTCCAGAGCCCCTGTTAAAACTTTATTTTGTATGTTTGTTATTTGGAGACGAAGAAATCAGGACAAAAGTAGGAATTGCTGATCTGAAGCATTTGCTGGAAAAGATTAAAAACACGAATATTTTTCTAGACACAAATTAACCTCCGCTGAAGTTAAACCCAAGGGCCGCCACTGATGATTTGTATTTTCTATGTCACTGTTTATTATTATAAAAAGAACAATGTTTACAGAACACTGGGCACTCCTATATTACCTACGCAGCAAAACCGATACTGCAAAATGTAAATAATTTTTTTTTGTGAGATAACAATAGTAATTTAATATTAATGCCCTTTGCCTTAGAACATTTTTGGTGGTGCCTTTGTGTGTTACTAGTGTATTTATTTAAAAAATGCCAATATTCAATTTAGAACGAATTCAGAATATTTGTTGGTTGGTACATTTTTGTAGCGAATTCAAATTTTGTTAATGCTTAATAGCTTTAAAATTGATTGATTAATGAATTGTTTTATGTATCTCTATTGTCTATAATTAGTGATATAATCGCTAAAATTTATCTACTGTTTCTCGACCGTATAGATATTATAATAGGTATTATTATCATATCTTTCTCTTATAATTATGTAGAAAAGTGTAGTGTGACCATTTCCTTATGTTGTGCTTTTTTATTACATATTAAATATACATTCAGTTAAATTTATGTTAGTGTTTAGAATATGTGTCAGACAGACAATATTTTTTATTAAAAAAAAATGTAATAGTGTAGATTCATATTTTCGATTTATCTCATTCTCAAGTAGGACCTCAAATCATTGCGGGACGAAAAATGGACAAATGCAACTTGAAAGGACGAAGATCATAACCTGAAAGTGTTTGTAGTCGATTTTCATTTATAAACGTCATTATTCTATTCTCCGCAGAATATTAAGGTGTAAGTTTCGGTATAAGTCTTCTGAAATAGACATTCAGGTGACGGATTTATAATCAGTGAGATCCTTTTCACTAGTATAGAGTTAACACTCTAATCATCAAAAGAACTTGGCACTAAAATTTAATTAAATTAAATATTATAAAATTTATTATTTTGGTTGGAAAGTAAAGATATGTAGAACCAGTCACCTGTGTAGAAGATAAATGTTGTAACTAACTTATATAATATAGGAAACCTGCTTACATAATATATATACAGGGTCGCTGAAAACTATGGAAACTGAATTCTAGGTAAATAACTACATAAGGCCTAAGATAACGCTTAACTAGAAATGTCATTCATATAGTGTTTTATAATTGTCAATTTTTCACAGCTACCTAGAATTTTTCTGAAAGACTATGTTTGATCCTATACTACAATTGTTTTTGAAACAAATTATGGCATATTGCCGTGTTCAGAAAAGAAGTCTCTATTTAGATACGAAAAAATCCAATATGAAACAAAATAAGGAAGAAGAAAAAATAAAGTTGACGATGATATTAGAAAACCGAAACGTCTTATTGAAATATTAATGCGGGCATCAAAAGCAAAATTAAAACTTGCTTTATCAATGTGCAAACGAAATGTGGAAATTTTAAAAAGTAACAGAGTTATAAGTTATAACAAAGTTATAAGAAAATCAAATAAAAATGTTTTTCTTGCCGTATCTCGCAAACGAATGAGCAGAAATTAGAATATTTCCTAACTGGCATTTTTTTAAGCATAAAATTCGGGAGTTTTGCTGAATTTAAACCCGGCCTCTATCTTTAATAATAAGCAAGATCCCCACAGAAACACTCGAATATGAAACATACTGTACATATTAGAAACAAGAACGTTATTCTCTAAATGCAAAATCTATGTAATTGAATTGCTGTTAATTAGATCATTTAAATGCTGCTATTTATAGTGCTGGTACTACTCTCTGGGTAATAGTAACTATTTAATCCTTTGCAATAGATTAAAACGCAATAGGTCATATCCATACACAGGCCGTTTTAATGCAATATATTTTATAAAAGGCCAGTTGAAAGAGAGAAGGCTTGCATTCCTGACATTTCTGAATGTAACTAAAAAATTCTAAAAGGAGTACACATGTTTTAATAGGCCGTAAAATCTGCAATCACTTTGTAAATGTGGTAAGTATTTTAACATATTTGTACTAATGTCCAAGAGTACTGCAGATGTACAGAGTGAAAAGTAACACGTGGACCATTCATTTTTACTCAAATAAACTTCACAACCAAAGACTATTCAAACTGAATAAACAAATTTGATGCCACGTCGTGAATATTGTATTTTTTGTTGATAACGATTTGGAATATTTTTCTTGAAAAAATTAGATTATGAACAAAGTCTACAGGGAAAAAGTTATATTTTAATTTGCTACGTCCAAACCAAACATAAAACTTACTAAAAAACAGTGGCGTGCTATTGATAGTGGCTATTGAACTGGGTTGCCCTCAGGGTTCAATAAGGAAATAAATAAGTAAGATCTCATCACACCAAAAGATGTCAGTTATTATTTTAAATAAACCTGAATGCTTTCAATGAAATCGGAAATATAATTTTTCCGATATTATTAAGGAAAAAAAAGATTTTTTATAAAAATTGTACCTCTGTTCATAGGTCTTGTTTTATTATTTTTGTGCAAGAAATTTCAACCTCAACTTTTTCGAAATATGAATGATTACTTTTAATCGGTCTGTATACTTTAAATCTGGAAGTGTTAATATAATGGTTATATTTCATATTATGATAGCATGTATTTTATAGTATACGGCATTTTGAAGAAGACAAAATATTGCAGTTAGAGAAAGGCATATAAAAACGGGAAAAGTACAGGGTGAAGTTAAAAACCTGTAGTATTTTAACTGTTTATATAGGTTTTATTTGTGATATTACTTTCTTTTTGTATAGTAATAAATTAACCATACCCTAAAATTGTTGTTAAATTTTTCGGTAAATTTTAAAATAAAATTGTATACGTTGTGCTAATAAGGAGGAATGCGGCAACATTCTTATTCGCCGGGTGTAAATAAGGTATTCTAACGCCCCTAGAGTGACTTAACATCATTTTATTGCTGTAAATAATTGTAAAATTGAGAATATAGTGTTATTTTTTCTAATTATTTTAGACATTTTCTGTCTGATATTTAGTCTGATTACTTTTTCTTTATTTTAAGAAAATATATAAACGGGTTATATAGGACCTATAAATTTTAATAATACGTTAATATGACAACAAACAAGAGCGGTTCAAAGTAGATATAAGATAATTTCGTTTTTTTAATGAGTAAATCGTATATTTATCTAAGTATAAAGTGATTTTTTTATTTTTAGAAATACATAGTTTTATATTTGTATTGAATATTCTGGTCTGACTTTGCTATAAACTATAAAAAGCTATAAACTGCTTTTATAGCTTTTTTCCTTTAGAAAACTGCCTTTTTAGCAATTCGTGCCGGTTGTGACCAACTGGCACGGATTTGATTGATTATGTTCGGGCGATTTTGAGACATTTGAAAATCTTAAAGTGGTTTTAAGAACTTTACATTGTTTTTCTTTATTTTTAAAAATGATGCTAACTTGTAAATGCAAATTGACTTTTTAATGAAGGGGAATTATATATTATACAGGGTGGCCCATGTGGACTTGGGACACCTCTGTAAAATGATATTTTAAGTCCGATTTTGATGATTTTTTTTTAGGTTGTTACTCATGGAAAATTGCATTTTGTGGCAAATAGACAGATTTCTTTATTTCATGGGTTACTTGATCTTCACAACGTATTTTGGGGCATAAATTAATTTAGTGAGAATTGTTATTAATATTCTGTACTTTAGGATGAAATTTGGTACAGAGCTATTTGAGGGGGCGCAGAACACAGTGGCGTACTTAGTTTTCGTCTAAAAAAATCGCTAATACGATTTCTCGAAATTTCGCCCCCAAAAAAATTGCAAAGTAGGCCTTGATTTGTGTAACAGAAATCTGTCTATTTGCCACAAAATGCAATTTTCCATGAGTAACAACCTAAAAAAAAATCATCAAAATCGGACTTAAAATATCCATTTTACAGAGGTGTCCTAAGTCCAAATGGGCCACCCTGTATATTTATTCTAATATATAAATATATTCGATAAAATATGAAAATAAACTTTATCTAACTTATTTATACCTATCATTATTCATTTGCATCTTTATCTTTTACCAATATCTGGGTGTAATAATTGACTAAATATTGTATTACATAGTTTATAGGAGAGAAAGACAAAAAGAACCAAGCTATGCTTAAGCACAACTTTTTTATTTATTTCCTCCATTAAGGTGTAAGTTCTTTTTAAGGTATTTTTTATTTACAATTTATAATTTTGTCTAATAGTAGAATAATATTTACTTAACTTAATTTTTGCGAATATTAAGAAGAATGGGTATGACCTTAGGTTCCAAGGTTCCCTTAAGAATAATATAACAGATTGTAATTTTTGGGAAGAGATTCCCCGGCTGTTAACATCTTTTGTTCTATGAGCGATGATTTATTTTTAACTTAAGGAGTTGTAAAATTTTACAAAGGATACAACTGTGACCTAATTTTTTTTTTTAATTGTGAAACATAACTATAAATTATTGTAAAACATAAGTGGAGAAGAGTTTCTTTGATTTTGTAGTAGTCTGGTTAAGGGTCCATTCACTGTAGACTTGACAGACATGAATTCAGGGTCGGGTTGAGAGGTTGGGTAGCCGATGGGTGAAGACTTACATATTCCCACTACCAAATTATTTAGATTTCGGAGGTGCACGTAAAGCCGAAGTAAAAAGGCACATGGAAATAAAGTTAGGCCTCATTGCAAGGTTACCGGATTTGTCTTATAATTGTAACAAAATTTCTTTTTAATGTTATAAATTTAATATCATCGGAAAGATCAACAGATAAACTAGATACCTATAGTAGCAAATTTTTGTTTAATACATGTATTTTAGAGAAAATAATTTTTGAAAACACGCTATTTTAGTACAAGATTGTTTGCCTGGGATTTTAAAAATAAAAAGAATTACACAAAATTACTACTATAGGGATTTAGAGTAAAGTCTTGTCTTTCAATACTTTTTTACTAAAAGTCGCTATCTTTTATAGTTTCTTTATAATTAGACATGAGACGAACGCAGCTTTTGGGCTTATTTCGGACTAGTGAAACTCTTAAGTACTAATTAATAATTGAATAATAATATTAGAACATTTACCGTTTCAGAAAAAATAATTCCCAAAAAAAAGAAAACAAATCACCAAAATTTTAAAATATACGTGTAGAAACAGGTACCTTATTTTTTTGATTTGTACTATTCTAGTTAAGTACTAATTAATAACTGAATAATAAACATTATTAAATTATTTACCATTTCAGAAAAATTAATTCCATAAAAAACAAATAAACCACCAATATCTTTCAGTTCAAATACAGAGACGCCGAAATCAATATTGAAATTCGCCCCCGATCACTACGCGTCACTTCAAACACAAACGGCGACGCCGGCAAAAATAACGGGTCCTGTGGTCTAAGGTATGGTATTATAACGGCTGATGGAAGTCGACTGTGAAAGCTGAGTGAGCCCGCACGGGCTAATAGGTACCAATAAAGTTTTTCTCGGACTGAACTTCCAATGGTAATTAGTATCTCCGCTAATGTGGCGGAAGACCATCGGCCTGTAAAAAATGGAGTGGCACGCAAATAATGCGAGCACGCCAATACCACTTTTACTTTACGAACGTCTGCTAAGCTACATATTACCTAGTTATTACCAAACCTTTTGACACGTATGATGACCTTGTCAGAAATGTTACCTACTATGTTCTAGTTTCATGCCGATTATGAGCTTTTGTCACGGTTTGCACTTTGCAATGATTTCTTTGATTTCGAGAGGTGTTAATTGTAGTAGTAGTAGTTTTAAGACAGAAGTGGCGTCCACCATGTAAAATCTGTGTGTAATTCTACGTTACGTTATGCAATAATCGCACTTTTTTTGGTTTGTAAACCATTTAAAATAATGAATGGCGGGACTTATTTGTAAGAAATTTATTAGGTTATTAGGCTTAGATTTGAATATTTATGGCTTGGCATTTCCCTTCTGGGCATTAGGTATTAATGCTACAAAATATGAATGGAAAGAAAAAAATGTGCGGAAATGATTTAAATATTCACAAAGTTTTTATATACGCTAGGTAGAGAATACATCTTATGTACGAAGGTTTTTCTATGGAAATACGATTGATTTGCGTAAACCATGACTTTGTCGCAATGGCAACGTAATCCATTTGTGTATGAGTATTGTTTGTTCAACTATTAGTGACTTGTCTATCAGTTTGCTCTTTTTCATGCGTTGTAACTGAGTTGAAAAATGGCATCTATGATAGCGACCGGATCTATGAAAATCAGTCTAAAGATAGTCTGCATTCCGTTATTCAATTTTTGGTCGCTGAGGAACGTTAACCAATCCAAGTTTATATAAAATTGAAAGCTGTATATGGGTAATAGTTGTTCTCATACGGCAATAGTGCAATAAATTTGGACAAAGAAGATAATACATTAAATATTTGGCCAGTCCTGGACGTGCATGTGTTATGGCAATGGATGAAAATGTGACCCATAAAACATGTCTGCTGGAAAGTCTTATAAAAACAAAGTGGGAGAATTTTCTCAGTTATTGAGCATAAGCGTGGGAACGTTTCATTCCATTATTCATAGCCTTGGTTATCACCAAGTTGCTGCTCAGTAGATTTCACTACCTATTTATTGATAACTACCTACTACCTACCTATTTGGCCTTATCCATAGCCTTGGCCTTAAGCCATTTTACACCAAATTGTTGCCGGTGATGGGCCTTGGTGTTACTATTACGAACCAAAATTAAAATATCAAATCCACAATCTCCAAGGAGGGCTTCTATTATCAGTACCACAAGCTTCACAGTATGTCCTGGATGGAGTCTGCGGAGTTCGAAGAGAAGATATCGATATTTCGTCCGTTCTCCTCCTCTTTCAAGATAATGTTGGTCTCGGCAGGAGCCGAGAACTCGATGATAAACATTGTCTTGAGCTGGTGGTCGAG
Source organism: Pogonocherus hispidulus (assembly GCA_963924545.1). Lineage (NCBI taxonomy): Eukaryota > Metazoa > Arthropoda > Insecta > Coleoptera > Cerambycidae > Pogonocherus > Pogonocherus hispidulus. The sequence continues at coordinate 38,817,542 of OZ004698.1, read as the reverse complement.
GAGGACCACATCGAGCGTGGGAAATGAGTACTAAGTTCCAATAACTTCTTCATCTCTCATTCCCACAACGGACTCAATATCCCCCGGAGCGTATAGCAGCACTGGTATTTCATCTATCTCGTACGAGTGCTGTAGAAAGTAGTAAAGCACTCGTAAAGCCTCATTGTGTCTAGGGATATAGGTCGAGACTGCATATGCCGGACAAGCGGAGAGCAGATGCATAATTGTCTCCGGCGCCCTATGGCAGGCCCTGTAGTTGACATCAAGGACCTCCATACCCATGACACGGCTTCTTAAGCCCCTCTGACCTTAAAAAAGCAAAGGTCAGCCTTTCGAATAAGCCATGGTCTTTAAGACTCTTACAGAAGACACCGTGTTATCCTTATGCAGTTGCAGAAGATTGCAGCCTTTTGGAGTTTTAACTTGGGCTTTAAACTGAACAATTCCCAACTCGATGACAGAGTCTGGGTTTCTCCGTTCAGCGTCGAAGATGAGACCGAGTTCATCAGTTGCTCTTCGTGCTGCCTTAAATAGAAATGCTCCGACCCCTGCATTTTCATGGTGTTGGGCCATGCAAAGGAGGGGATCCAAACTCTTGATTACCTTGCAGGCTCCATCTAATACCATTATGTTGTGCAGGCACTTCAAACTCAAGAGTCCACGGCCTCCCCGATGTCTTGATTATTATTATTATTATTATTATAACTACTACTATAGTAGCATTAGTCTCATATTGAAAAAGACAACACACATTGTGAGAGGGGCAGCGAAGCAACAAGGGTTGACCCAACTAGATCGAAGATGACCCTCTTATATCTTTGTTATATGTATAAATGTAAAAACATAACGTAAAAAATACACTACACAAAAATACAAAATCCTAATAGGAAACATTCCTTGGCGTAACGTGTCCAAAGTAAGCAAAGTCAAATTTTAACTATACTGTTGATGCTTTCCTTGCAACATGTTCGTTTTATTGTGTGCAAATCGTTGCATTGTTTCTAAATTCCTTTTTGTTGGCAAGTATAAGTTATATCGCTAATTGTCTCAACTTCTACACTTAATAAAATACAATCAAAATTATCATAAGCAGTTAGGTAATTAGTGTAGTATTACTTTCCCATTCTATGCACTTGCCGATGATGAAATTTTCGATATAAAAGCTTGTTAGTGTAATATATTAAAACTTATGATCAAAATCACGATTATTCCGTATTGGTTTGTACCAACTTTCAATAGCTTAATAAATTAATTAGAAAATATCACGCATATATGCAATCATAATTTCATTATACTTTCTATTGAACAAGTTTTGGTTCTAGGACAATAATTTAATTGAATATTTCAATATGGATCGAATATTTGAATAACACGATTTATCGAGCACCAATAAACGTTTATATTCAGACATTGCCTCACAAAATTAAGAATGAACCTCCATCTAACAGACATTGCCTTCATAGTTAATCCATGAAGGAAAACCGGTATAAAAATTGCAGTTAAAGATATACTGAAATTAAAGAAACCCCCGAAAGTGCATATAGGTGTCGTCTCTAAAGGGGCATTAATTAAAAATTGCTATATTAACTTTGTTATATCAATTTTCATTAAAAAAATATTATTGATTCTAAATAAAATATAAAAATTTAATCTAGTTCAAGATAACAGAAGACAAATAAGTTAAAAATCACTACGCAGTCGCATTATTGTGTGAATGTTTGTGTAGTGATCATCTGCATATTTCATTAAAATTTTAACCTTTGGTTATTAATTCGAAAAGAGGGTGTCCACTGCATACCATCAATGACGCATAATGTCACACTGAAAAAAATATTCTCGAAGTAGCTCCAAAAACTTCACATATTTCCAGGCTACTTTTCCGGCAACGTAATCAATATCTCTAGTGTAAGACACCATTGGTGTCTTGTGGATTCCATACACCCTGTACTTTACATTGGCAGACCCTATACCTATAACACCACTTCGATAGACGAGTGCCTCTCGAATCTCGATTTCTCCATTCTCGATTTATGAATTCAACGTTGCTGACCCCTCGTCGAAGCGAACTGCTACAATTTCAGATTTGTCAGTGACAAAACATACCAGAAATTTGAAAAAGTGATTTCGCATTTAATAGTTTTATACATAGGGTATTAGAATTTTGTTTGTTTACTTAACAATTTCATAATAGATGAAAACATGATTCAGTATTAAAAATAAAGATATACAGGGTGTTAGTTAAACATGCGGCAAAAATTCAAGAGGTTATTCCTTGGAATATTCTAAGGATATTTTGTCCTTTGATGATTTTTGAAAAAGCGCTTTGTTGCGAAGATATAGGACGAAAAAAATTTTCAACAAATAACATTTATTACTAAAAATTACATGTAACATTGCTGAACCTACAAGAATTGTTCAAAATGGCTACCTCCAGCTCGGATGCAACCATCCAATCTTCTCCTCATAGACTCCCGAACTCTTTCAAAAACACCAAGGTCGTTTCTTATTGAGTTATGCCAACAATTATCGGTTCTCTTAAATCGTCCACATCTTCCACTAGCCTAGCATAAACTAATGACTTTAGATGGCCCCCATATGAAATAATCCAGGGGGTTTAACTCCGGGGATCGAACAGACCATACGTGAGGTTCACCTCGACCAATCCAGCAATCTCCGTATGTTGCTGTTAAAAACTCTCGAGCAACTACACTAAAATAAGGTGGTGCACCATCATGCATAAACCACATTGCCTGTCTTGTAGCCAATGGTACATCCTCCAAAAACTGAGGTAGCGTTTGTTTCAAAATGTTGCGGTATACTTCGTCGGTAAGTCTTCCTGGTAGAAATACCGGTCCAATTAGCCAGTCACCCACAATTCCAACCCAAACGTTCAACGAGAACTGATGTTCAAACCGATCTTCACAAATCTCATGTGGATTTTCGTCAGCCCACACATGGTTATTGTGGAAATTCCTTATTGCATTTCGCGAGAAACTGGCTGGGTAAAAAGAATCAGGAAAGTAGTTGAGGGATTTCAACCAATGTGTGCAAAAGCCATTTACAGAATGCAATACGTGGAGCAAAATCCGCAGGAAGAAGTGCTTGAACGCGTTGAATGTGGTGTGGGTACAACAAATTATCTCTCAGAATTTTCCAATTACTTACATTCAAAGTATTTGCAATTCTTCACGTAGAAGTACCTGGATCTTCTTCTATCATGTCCAGCACATTCTCTTCTACGTCTACCGTTCTTACAGTCCTTGGCCTTCCTGGTCCTCCACTTCGCTTCAATGTTCCCGTTTCTCGAAGACGTTGATGAATACTTTGAAATATTTTTCTATCGGGAGCAATGTGGTTAGGAAATCGTTCAATGTACAGGGTGAGTCAACCATAACCATAAAGTTCATTATCTCATTTGTTTCGAGAATTACGAAAAAATGTTAAATACAAAAGTTTTATAGAATATTAAGGTGCACAGTTTAAAATTATTTTTGAGTATACAGGGTGGTTCAAAAAAGCGTGGCGAATATAACATTAGTTTTTTTTAATGGAACACCCTATTTTTTAATTTATTTTTAGATTTTACATGAAATTCTATAACTTTTTTATTAATAATATCATATACCTAAACCCAGTAGTTTTTCTAATATTTTAATTTTTTTAGAAAAATATTAGTTTTTACTCTTATAAAAAACTGACAATACCGTCATTGTTTCTGAAGGTGGAATACTCAAATTTGCTACAAACGTTCTATAAGGATGACAAAAAAGGTATATGTAAATAAATTTGAGTTAAATGCTACAGGGCCTTCAAAATAAATTTACACATTTCGATTATTTTAACTTCAAAAATTTCAATTTTCTTAAATGGCACACCCTGTATATTATTATTTTTTCAGGTATGTCATATACCTAGTTTTCATAATTTGGGAGTTATTTTGATTTTATTAATTTTTACACTTGTTTTTATTACACTAATGGATTCATTGGGTGGCCCCCTCGATCATGTGACTTAACACCTTTAGATTTCTTTTTGTTAAACCACTTTAAAGATCGTGTTTATGTGAATTCCCCTACAACACCAGAAGATAACGAAAATAGGATACGAGATACCTGGAGCGCGCAAGAAAATATAGTAACAAGACTAAACATGTGTATCTAAGTAGACGGGCATATTTTTGATCATTGATTACTCCATAATAATTAAAAATAAGTTAGTTAGTAGGGATCTTATTATTATTTATATTAGTTTATGTTTCCACAATAGCGTAGGTAAGTGTAAAAAAGAATAAAATCAAAATAACTCGCAAATTATGAAAACTAGGTATATGACATACTCAATAAAAGTTGAAGGGTTTTGTAAAATCTATCAGAAAAAATAATAATATACAGGGTGTGCCATTTAAAAAAATTGAAATTTTTGAAGTTAAAATAGTCGAAATGTGTAAATTTATTTTGAAGGCCCTGTAGCATTTAACTCAAATTTATTTAAATATACCTTTTTTGTCATCCTTATAGAACGTTTGTAGCAAATTTGAGTATTCCACCTTCAGAAACAATGGCTGTACTGTCAGTTTTTTATAAGAGTAAAAACTTATATATTACTAAAAAATTAAAATATTAGAAAAACTACTGGGTTTAGGTATATGACATTATTAATAAAAAAGTTATAGAGTTTCATGTAAAATCTAAAAATAAATTAAATAATAGGGTGTTCCATTAAAAAAAACTAATGTTATATTCGCCACGCTTTTTTGAACCACCCAGTATACTCAAAAATAATTTTAAACTGTGCACCTTAATATTCTATAAAACTTTTGTATTTAACGTTTTTTCGTAATTCTCGAAACAAATGAGATAATGAACTTTACTCTATGGTTGACTCACCCTGTACAATCGCCTAGCTTCTAATGCATTGCCATCAGCAAGTCCATAAATAAAATGCATGTCAGCATTCATCTCGGCATTCGTATAGCGAGCCATGATAGAGGACTTCACTAACAACCGTTTACACGTCAACTAGCCAAACGTCAATCAATCTTAACAAATGCGACACATACAAACTACAAAAACATACAAAATAATCACTCCGAAGTATCACTTGATGTTGGTTAGAAAAAACAACTCCTTTTTCTTACATGTCTTGATACGTCCAGTGTAGTACGCCATACATTTATTTCACCTACATTAATAATGTGAAAAATACCAAAATTGAATTTGTTGCCATTATTCTCTAGACGCATATAGTACAGTCTTGTAATAAGATACAGTACACAGTTGTAGAACTTTATAGGAACTTTAGGAACGATTTTCCAGGGCATTGGATTGGTAGAAGAGGTCTCGTCGAATGGCCACCAAGATCACCTGATCTATCCCCTTTGGACTTTTTCCTGTGGGGCTATTTGAAATCGCGAGTGTACGACACGTAGCCTGAAACACTAGAGATGCTGCATCCGGGAATTGTGGAAGAAAGCCGATTACTAATATCGGATGTCTTTAGTAATGTTCATACAGAATTTGAAAACAGACTGTATTATTGTTTGCAAGTTAACGGGGGTTATTTTGAGTAACACATTAAATAAAATTTGTTATGGTTTTGCTTCAGCTTTTTTAATTTGAGTCTTTTTGTAAACTGATCGATACATCAAAAAAAGTAATGTGGATCTGTAGTAGATAAAAACCTTATTATTGGTGGGCATATCTGTAGAAATTAGTACGCGAATGTCGATTTGTCAACGTTTCGTTTTTAGCTAATAACTCTGTCAATGTCAACCGATTCCCAAAAGAATGCACCAGTGTATTCGGAATGGAAAGGGCTTTAAAATGATTCAAATGAAATTTTAAAGTTGTAGTTGCTAGGCCTTTTGGGGATGAACATATCTAGTTGGCTTGACTGTCAAAAATTCTCCCCGCAGGAATAGAAATCGATGAATTTCGGCGAATTCAAATTTTTTTTCAGTTTTATAATGATTATAGGGGGGACCAAGGATTCTTTGAAAGACCCTATGTATGTATGTATATTTACCAAACGTTGTATCACTTTGAGAAATTAATGCCATTTGTTATTATTTGTTAGAGATATTATTTACCTCTTGGTTTACTGAAAATCTGGCAGGTTATGTTCTTCTCTAATTACTATTAGAATTATACTATTATTAATGTAATATTTTTTAAATAAAACCATACCATAATATACAGGGTTATTCAGAAGTTATCTCTAAAACTTTGAGGATATGTGCATCCTTAAATAAGAAATCGATATCACCAAAAAAATTTATAATAAAAGTCTTAGGATTTCCCGTAAACAATATTTAAAGTTATATCATTATAAAGGACTACGTAGATGGCCAACTGTACTTCAATGACAATCTGACATACCACATTCCTAAGAATGTGGTAAAAAAAGTAAACACGTTTTTGTACCTATAACGCCTGGGCGAATAGAGTTGGAGTGGGGATAATATCTCTATTGTCTATTCAGTCATCAGTCTCTGTGTGCCGGTGCTTTATTTATCGTAGGAGTGTTAAACTGTAAAATTTTCAAAATGGCTCATGTGTACAGTAATGCTGAGTTAATGGACTGTTACCAGTGGATTATCAATTACGAGTTAGGTTTTGTGAGTGATTGTTGCAGCAAAATGCTGAAAATCCCCAATTTACTTAATAATTTGCGTTTACAAGATCAGCAACCACGAGGAACATTCGGTTTAGTGCGGCAATATTGGATAAGGCCTACCCAAAAGTGTGTACAAGTCGAGGAATATTATTTCGAACAGCTTTTGTAACAAGGTATGTGCAAAGTTTTTATAAATTTCATGTTTCTAATACCTAGTAATCAAGTAGCGCAATTCTTCAAAATTAGTGTAACAAAATTTTATTCATTTTAAAGACACGTCACTTTGGTCACATCTATCTATCTTTAAGTTTATTTTAAAGTAAAAACGCTGCAAATCTTTTTTGCGCCGGGTGTCGGTATACTCTCAGAACTTTCGAAGTTTTTTCGTGCTAGCCAGTTTGCATTGTCAGTCCCAAGGTTACTCCATTACAGTGGACCAGTATCCAGCGGCGTGCAATGAAAAATTTTTAAATAGTTTTCAGAAGCCGCCAAAGAATTTTTTTTGCGCTATCACATTTCTACATGTATGATGAACATCCCCAAATTTTTTATGGATAAGTTCTGAATAACACTGTATAGGATATTGAATCAACAGCAGGATTATATGAACGAAATATTTTACGTGTTATTAGTTAGCTCTTTGACAATTTTAAGACACTTTTTATAGTTAATACACCTTTTCACAGCCTTTGTTCTGGGGTTAACATTCAATAGTAGGTTTCTATGTATCCTCCCATTTTTTATCCATTTTTGCATTTTCCTCTTTTGTAACTTTTTGTTATCTCACAAAATTGAGGGATGTATATTTTCTATATTTAGAGGATGGGATTCTTTCGAAGGAGATTCAAAATTAAATAGCATCCTTAAAAGCGTATCCCTGTAGAAACAATTTTTATATTTCTATTTTGTATTTTTGATACAGGTATACGTCCTTCAGAGGATGCTGTTTAATTTTGACTCGTCCTGTAGATCGTACTTAGTGTGGGAAAGAAAGCGATTCGCTATTATAAATTGAATTTACCTATGTGGTTTCATACTCTTATGGTAGACAATAATCTATTACGTTGAGAAGATTTCTCTCATGAAGGCATTGTTGCGCTTAATTTTAAATAATTACGGGTTATCGAAAACTTATTTGCAATTGTAATTGTAGTGCAATATCCGTATAAACAAAATGACATCAACTTCCGTCAAATTGCAGCAAGTGTATGCTAATTCAGCTATTTAATGTGCTATTCACAAAAAGGATACTTATGTGAGCAAAAGAAAACAGGATAAAATGGAAGTTTATTTGCAGAAATCATATTTGAGAACGGATGTGAAATCCAACCTTTCTTCTTAGAAAATAGTTGTAATTTCTATTCAAAATTCTATTCTTATTATTAGAAGCTTATGATAAATTCTAATGTGAATAGCTTCATGGTTGATATTGATAACCTTAAAGTTTCTGTTCAAGTTTCTTGATGTCCTCATTTAAGGTTATGAAATATCCTTTATTAAGATCACTTGATGAGAAACACGCTATTTCTGTTTCTCCCGGTTATTTCAAAGGACACTAGTTGACACAAAATGCTTAGAGGATAAAGATCTTAAAACCTCGACATAAAGAAGTCACAACTTAATTATTTTTTTTAGCAAAGATGATAAATGCATGTATTAAAACTATATACGAGGATCGTTCACAAAGTAAGTCTCCCTATTTTCGTATTCTGAGCGGGAGCGACTGCACTACACTTACTTACTACTTATTACTTACACTACAAAAAACCATAGAAGTACCTGTTATTCGGATTATAGGTTTAGCATATGATGCATCATTGAAATCTCTAGGAAAAATGCTGTCGAGTGATGTAAAAATATTAATCTACGACTGTGTCATTATGACACATTTAAGTCAGTATGTCATTTGGATGCCATTATGGCCTTCATAATAACACATAACTGCTATTATGAACACGCAAATTAAAAAGTGATGAAACCTTGCTATGTTTTGAAAGATGTTCTAAATATGCCAAGAGAAGCTTTTCATTGCTGCTATTCTTGATTCGTTTCCCTTTTCACCAATCTTTAAGTTCTTCATATGTTTGGTCGTGCATCTGTCTTGATTTTTTGGGAAGTAGAGAATCGACAACGTTTTGCGCAATGCCTTCCATATCCGAAGGGAAAATTCTTTTTCACTAAAACTGAACGTATAACACGAAATTGGACGCCAACAGTGAAGTTGCCAAAGTCAAAATTGGTCAAAATTGAAAAAATCAACAAGCGCTGCTACCATGACATCGATTAATATGGGCACCTGATATTCCCACCGCCGATTTCGAAATGCTTGCCGTCATACGTGTTTTCACGGAAAAAATTATTCTGTGGCCGAAATTCATCGGGAGCTGGTTTTTGTTTATAGGGATAGGATCATGAGTGTTCAAATGGGTCGTCGGTGGCGAGAAATGTTTATTGATGGGCGTCAAAATATTCATGATGAACAACGAAGTGGAAGACTTTGGTCTCAGCTGCCAGCTGCGTCTACTCTTTGTTCCTTGTGAGCCTGAGTCAACAAGCGAGGTACCCATCCGGCACACAATTTTGAATATTCAAGTTCTTCGGTAACAACTTTTGAAGGTGATGTGCGGCCAATTTGGATGTTTGGGGGAAGTTTCACAAGAATTTCGTCGAGTGTAACTCGCTTATCACCTTCAATAATGCTGCGGCTTGCATCAACGATATTTTCTGAGCGTGATGTGATGTTCTGAGCGTGATGAACTACCAAGTAGTAGACCACTTCATTGTTCATCATGAAGCTTTTGACGCCCTTCAATAAACATTTCTCGCTACCGACGAACCATTTGAACGCTCATGATCCTTGTCTATAAACTTGGTATGATTTTCGATAAAATTTTATTTTTCACCGATCATATACAGGCCACAGCCTCTAAAACTTACAAAACACTGGGTTTTATAGTACGTAACAGCCACGAATTTTTTTATAATATCGTGAAATTGCTTTAATAAAACTTCTTTATCTCGAATCTAATATATTATAATATACACATGAATAACAGAATCAGTACAACGCAAATTCTTCAAATTTTTAGCCTTCCAATCCGACAATATCTATCCTCCAATCGGCTAACTTCAGCAGAACCTCCTAAAGAGGTGTTCACTATCCTCGCTCTAAAGTAGAAGGGAATATTTCTCCCTAACCTTACTTAACAAATTATGCCAAGGTTAAATTGACAGCTGCAAATTGCTTAGCTACCTTAATTTTCACATCCCACGTGTAATGTCTAGGCAAGAGCAACGTTTTTACTTATCCACTCCTCGTACCAACATTCTCAAATACTCACCGATTTATAAAATGTGTAATCACTTACGACAAGTCATGAGGATCAGTTCGATGTAGGTATTTAAATATTGATGCCTGGGGTGTACGATGTCTCGTACTGGGGAGTCTAGGGTGATTGGTTATACGCTTTAGATATCTTTATTTTCCTTTTTTATTTTTTCTTTGTATCAAATTATTTTAGCTTTTATATATATTTCTATGTATTTCCCTCCTGTAAATGGATTGTATCTGTTTGATGGCGTACAATTATAATAAAATAAAATATATAAAATAAATTAACCTAATTTAACCTTAACACGAATAATTATCTATTGATATTCAACTGGTAAAATATTATTTGTGCTAAAATATATTATAAAATATTGTATTTAATTAATTCAGACTTAATATAATTACGTAGGATGTATGTCGTACATACTTCAAGTCGACAAGGCTAAAAAAATTAATTAATCTTTCACGTACTTATATAATCATACTCGCATACACATGCCTAAGCGATTTATATTCATATAGATAATGGAATTAGTTCTCTATATCTACTAACGTTTCAGTCAATATTATGCAGGGTGTTCCAAAAATAGTTGGTAAAATGAAGTGATAGATTCTATGACCGATTTTAAGTAGGGTATTTCGTATACAATATTCAGAATAAATCTTTATACTTTCTTTAATATGAGAGTTAAAATTAAGTTTTCATAACAATGGCTTTAAGGGAAACAACCTATTTGGGTATGTAGTGGTTACATAATGGTACTTTAATCTTGTATTCCCCTCTTTCCTAGTTCACTGTAAAGGGTTTAAGTAAACAACATTTTTATTGGAACTTCTCAATTTATTAAAATTGTTAAGAACAAAATATTTTCTGATAGCTCTATGCAATACGAGATTTTTTGTTCTTATAATATTCTTGATCTGTTTATACCTAAGTTTTTAACTAAAGTGTTGTGATATGGTTGACATAGGGTGAGTCGTATCTTTGCAGTAAAGAATGCTGCTAGTCCGTCCGTTTGGTTCGTTCCAAATAGGGTGCACATGCCTTCACTCTTAATTTGAACGTAATAATCAAGTGATGCGTTACAACGTGCATCATAAGGTTTTGCCTATATTTATATAGAGACTATTCCAAATATGCGAGGAGAATCATTCACGCTTTTCAGATATTGTGGTCACTGTTAGTTAAAAATGAAAATAGTAAATTTCTACGCTGGTCAATGAACATTGGATTTTTTGCTGTTAATTATTTTCTTATACTTATACACCTATTATGTTTCCTGTTATGTAAAATTAAAAAGTTTTAATAAAAACCTTATTATCGCGTTTGCTTCAGGAAGATCTGCTAGGTCAAGAACTAACAGAAATGTGATAAGTTTAGGAAATTCCAATTAATATCTAGGTGATCATAGTAAAGGAGGATATTTTTTGTGCTCCGATGCAATATGATGTTTTAGATGTTGTTAGATGTTTTACTGCAATTGACGAATTAATATAATGTTATCTTCTTTTAGTGACAATTTTACAAGCAGACTTTGCATATTACTAATGTTCAGTAATAGTAAACAACAATCATCATTCGTGTATACTGTACGACAGCCTCCATCTTGGAAAATAGCTGCTGAGTCTTATTTTCTCTGAGTGCATCTCGCTAACGCATGCATATATCAAAAAACTATTAATTCAAAAGCTGACGGCCACTGTACATTTTTGATAACAATAAATTACTTTACCCTGAAGGATTACCGAGGTGTAGGGTGGACAAAAATATAAAAGTATAATTTTGATTTGAATTTATGAATATATCTATCTATCTATGGATGTTCAGAAGGGGGTCACACATTGGAAATGCAGACTAACACCATATCTCCCGACATTGCCAGTACCTACAGAAGCAGGGGATCGAATCCAGACCATAATATTAGGCAATGCTGCACAACACGCTTTAGCCACTATGATATAGAGGCGGTAGTGAGGTGTATGTGAATGTATTTAATGAGTTCAATTTGTATTCCATGCATCACTTTTTTAATGGATGAATAACTAAATATGGACTGCCATATTACAGAGATAGTGGTGGTAGGACTTTGAGACTATAAATATGCGTAGGATTCCCTGTCAATGAATTATTTACAGAGTTTTGGAAAATAATCCGGACCATGTTTCAAAGCCTTCCAAATTGACCTTCTAGTTTGTCCAACATACTTTTGATTGCACTCTTTATAGCTAATTTCGTAAATCAGTTTTAATAGCAGATTTTAATAATCTCCAGATGATGCCAACTTGGTTGGCGAAATGCGCATCGAGTGGAATATAGTGTTTTGGTGTTATGTGGGAAACTACGTTAGTGTTTTCTTATTACCATTAAAATATAAAAATCTTATTACTAGAGAACGGACATGTAAAGGGGTTGAAACCTTTGGTGTGAAAATAATACTGTTGTAGTTTTCCACATAACACCAAAACACTATACTGCATTCGAGGTGCGTTTCGCCAACCAGGTTGGCATCATATTGAAATGATTAAAACTAAACCTATGCTAACATTGTGTCCTATTTATACCTAAACTATTTCTAGGGTTCACTGAGCAGTCGCGACGATTCACATCTCCAGATGATGTCAACTTGGTTGGCAAAACGTGCGCCGAGTGCAGTATAGTGTTTTGGTGTTATGTGAAAAACTACGTCAGTATTATGTTTTATGTCGTGTTATGATAAGTCAACTTTTTTCTATTCACATACCGGAACACTTTCTGATAAACCTTTGTAGACTATCATGTTAAATCAGATTAAAACATTATGTATGCATTTCCACACCAGTTCTTTTTATGGTTAAATAAAATAATAACATGTTTGCACATAATTATCAGTGAATTATAATAATTAACTGGAAATAGCCGTGTTCAACGATATTATCATTAAAATTAACAATATGAAAATTCAGTTTCATAATTTACAAGAAACATCTATTTACGTTATACAGAAATCGGATTACTAGAAAAAAAAAAGTTTTAATAATGAAAAATCAGTTCCTGTTCTTGTTATTTTTAATATAAGCAAGACTAAAAGTCTAGTTTTACTAATGCCAGATTTGGAAAAGTAAATAAAATTTAATATCATTTGTGTTATTTCCGCATATGTATACAGGGTGATTCTTAACCTATGCTCATAAACTTGGAAAATTATAGTTGAGGACAAATAATGATTAATAATGAAAAAAAAATGTAGCAAAACATTTTTAGTTTCGGAAATACCCATTATTTCAAATAAAAATTCATGAATTTTATAAAATGCTTCGTATACCAGTAACATGTCCATAAGTTCTTCGTTTGAGAAATTGTGCTCCATACTTTTATTCTAATCGCGTGAAAATAAACTCGAATACGACCACAACTGATAACAGAGTATACTGCTAGAAATACCAAACATGTCGTCCTGATTTGTTTACTTCTTTTTATAAACAATTTGGCTTTTATAAACAAAAATTTCACCTGATAAATTTATGTAAACATTTCCATCCGAAAGTAATAGTATATTATGATGTTAGGAGAATAAGTGATACTTTATGTGTTAAGCGTGGAAAGTTTGTGGGAAAAGGGTGGAAAAACAATTTCTACATCAAAGATTAAAAAAATAACCACAATTAAAAAAAAGTACTACGTTCGTCAGACAATCCATGTGAAGCACATAAAGTACCTCAATCTCCGAACATCATCTTCAAACGTTATAAATTTTAGGAACAATGATTAAAATAACTAAGAAAAAAATGAATTTAAAAAAAAATTGTAAGATGGAATCTTTAACTTATTTCAATGTATATACATTGAACTTTACTTATCATTACTATAGAGACGTACTTGCATCTATAAAAACAAATATTTAAAATTTGGCGTCGCATCGGTTGACAGTGACTAAGGAATGAAAATGAGTGTAGAAGTGGCTGATGAACCTCCCGAGGTGGTACAGGCGGCTAGAATGGCTGTAGAACATTTTCTGCCGACGAAATCTGGTGCAGTATGTGTGGCTGCCTTTGTCAAGTTCGAGAAATGGTGTACTGGAAAAAATGTAACACAATAAGTCTGAGAACGTTTTATTGGCATACTATTCGGAAATGGCACAAAAACTGAAGAGTTCTAGTTTGTGGGCTCATTATTCAATGGTAAAGTCTGTTTTAAGTTTGAAGCATAATGTGAACATCGAAAAATACAACAATTTTTTCATAACTTCAATTTTATTCAGAAAATCAACCGAGCTTAACCTATTAACTTATGTCGATTTTCTATCAGAAGCATTGGAAAATAGAGCTCAAGTTCATGATATTTATACAGACTTCTCCAAAGCCTTTGACATGGTAAATCACCAACTTCTCTTGAGTAAGCTCCAATCAATGGGTGTGAGTGGTCTTCTTCTACAATGGTTAGAAAGCTATCTGTCACAGCGTATACAAATTGTTCGAATTAACAACTTTGCATCCAGAGAAATTAAAGTAACATCTGGAGTACTACAGGGTTCGCATTTAGGTCCATTATTATTTAATGTATTTATAAATGACATTGGTAAATGTTTTGCCCATAGTAATTTTCTTCTTTTTTCTGACGATCTTAAACTCTACATGAAAGTAACTGATTTAGATGACTATTTACATCTTCAATCTAACCTCAATAACCTTAGCAATTGGTGTTCTCAAAATGATATGGAACTAAACTTGGCCAAATGCAATTACATAACATTCTCTCGTTCTCGAAATGATTTTGATTTCAACTACAAAATTAACAAAGTCATGTTAAACAAACTTTCTTTAGTAAAGGATTTGGGTGTCTTATTTGACTCCAACCTTAGTTTTGTTCCCCATATCAAATCTGCTACTTCTAAAGCCCTCAAAATGCTAGGTTTTATAAAACGTTGTTCTCAAGATTTCTCAAATACTCTATCAATCAAGGTACTGTATTGTTCTTTGGTTAGATCTCATCTGGATTATGCATCCTCTGTTTGGAGTCCACATTATGCTGTACACATCAGAAATATAGAGCAAGTTCAGCACAAATTTCTTCGGTTTTTTGCATTAAAATTCCCATCCAATCTTCCTTATAGTTATGCTGAATTAGAGTCTCAATTGAATATCACCACACTAGAGGATCGCCGGAAATTTAGAGACTTAAAGATGTTATACAATATTATTCATTGCATTGTTCAATGCCCATATCTTCTTTCCAGAATCAATTTGTTTGCTCCACCTCGAACCACTCGTTCAGCATATTCTTTCTCTGTAACATTGCACAAAACCAACTATGGACTAAACTCCTACCTTTCAAGATCTACAAAACTTGGCAACCAATTTAACAATGAACTTGATTTCTTTGGCTCGTCCAATACATTTTTTAAAAAATTGAAAGCACTGGCTTCCTCAAACTTCACTGTCTAAAGTGAAAAGAGTATGTCTCAAGTTATTTTATGTTTTACTTCCCAAATTGTATTAATACAATTTGGGAATCTGTATGTCTGTGTATGCATATGTGGCAATACATGTGTACATGTGATACATGGTCTATGTATATACAACTGCATGTTAGTTTAATTCCATGTTTTTATCTCTGTGATTATCTTTTTGTAATATATTGTAGGTGTATTGGGCATTTTCCCGTTAATAAATAAATAAATAAATAAATAATAATAAATAACTTAACCCGGATTCCCGCTCGCGGACTCAAGGCGTGTCGGCTGATACCGATACGCCTTGAGTTTTCTGGATTAAAATTGAGTGATTACAAATTATTTTCGCGACAAGCGTTGCGTTACTTCTAGCTGTTAAGTCAGCGATGTGAATAAAAGACAACACAGGAGGTTAAACGCTCGAACAAATTACTGTTGATATTTATGTACAGTGACAGCATATATAGGATTTTAACTGGAGGCAAACAAGCATGAGGATGATTAATTTTCAACCTCGGCAAACACGTCCAGTACTAGTTAGTACCAATGCTGTTATAAAATTAAATACATATGACCAATCGTACTTAAACTTCGGTTTTAGAAACACTAAATTAGGCGGTGAAAAAGGATCTCAATGTGTTATCTGCTTAAAAACTTTGGTTGCGAATTTCATGAAACTCAGCAAATTCACGTTATTTAAAAACTTTGATGAATATATAGATGAACCCCATGATTTTTTTGTAGAAAAACTCAAATCTTTGAACAGACAGTCAAATGCCCACAAAAAAGTCATAATACATGTAATAGCTTTATCGGCATATTACAAAATAGCCAAATACACGAAAACACATACATATTGCACCACAACTCATTCTACCAGTTGCTATAAATATGACAGAAGTTCTGTTTCAAAAAATTTCGAAACATTAACGACATATCTGTAGGCATTCAGCAACAGCTTGAATCTGAGCTAGCGCTAGTTGGGAATTTTTTGCTATTTAACTTGATGAATGAACAAGAATAAATCTACAATAAATCAACAAATGATTTAAGGATGTTTATTTAATTTGCTATATCAGATTATGTCAGTGAACTTCAACAGGTCAAGATTTACTATTCTTCAAGCTTATAGAAGGACGAGTCACGGTTACCTAGTTAGAGCACCAGAATTACACATTATGCTATTTTCAGAGTGGAAGGATTGTGTTAGACTGATGGCAAGCAATGTCTTGATGTTACAACAGTTTATACACTCGTATGATCCATCGGGAAGCTTTGATATCAAAATCGCTAAGTTCTGGGCTACATTTTGTTATGAGAGTAGTTATTGATGTAGTTAATTACATAAAAACAAGACCTCTAAAATTATGAATTTTCTCTGTTCCTTGTTATAGGTTTCTTGTCGAGGATTTATAAGTCGTTTTGAAAATAGATCTAACAACACATCACTGCAGAAAGAACAACTGATACAACTTTCGTCAAGTACAACAGAAAAATAAAAATTTGCTATCGGTTGAGTGTCATAGGAACCGAATGTTTATTGCTGTTTTATTTTTCATTTGGGTAGTTATCAGGAAGTAAGGGGTTAAATCTTGTATATGAACTAAGAAAGGAAACAGCACTATTCTCGAAGGAATGGGGCATATTCACAATCATGCGGAATAATTCCAAGGAAGCTTTATTTCTAAAGAAGCTCGCTTTCTTAGTAGACATATTCGAAAAACTTAATTTAATTAATCTTCAATCTCAGGGATATTTGAGTTCAGTGAAAGGGTCAACGCTTTTTCTTAAAAAAAAATCAGTTACGTGATAGAACATTGAAAGAGATCTTCCTTGAAATCTGCTTTCAGATGTTTCCAGCGATTTGTGAATTTATTCAGAATTACCCATCAGAAAAAAATCATAAAAGGTGACAATAGAGGCTCATTTAGATAACTAGAGTAGCCACGTAGCCACGAGTAGTACTCAACATCCGGAAATATACGTTAAATTGTGGCTCTGGAATTATAAATCGTTTTGAAAATAGACCTATTATCTTAACACTGCAGGAGGACCATTTTTTCGTTAAATAGCATAGCAAAATCAAAATTTGCTTTTTGTTAAGTGTGAGTTTTTGCAGATAGTAACAACGCTTCTAATCTATTTTCCACAACGCTTTCATTAAACAACCGCATATTGCAATTTTTAAATCTATAAACAAGCATTCGGTATCCAAGCATGGGCGTCGCCTGGGAGGGGGGCAAAATATTTTTTTTTAGAATTTTCCTTCAAATAACAAAATATAATTTTTCTGTGTCTGTAGTATCAAGGCAAACTTCTAAAGTTTTCCTTGATACTACATTTTGAATATTTAATTTGTATGTTTCTGGTTTTTTGCTTTTTGTTATTTTACAGGTGGTGTAATCCCAAAAGAAACTATGAATCACTTTTTAACTGAGTTTTAATTTTATTTTAAAACATTTAAATGATCGGGTCAAGAAACATGCGTTACGCATGTTTACGTTAAAACCCGTTACGTTACGTTATTTACGTTAAAACAATGAAAAAACATCTGCAATAACGTCTCTTAGATTTTTGTGTTTTGGGAAATACAGACATAAGGCAACAGGGCAACAACTCGTGAAAATATAAGACGACATATTTATATTATTGCTTTCTGTTCTAAAAACTGTGGTACCTAATGGCTAAATTATGATAAAAGTGATATTAAAACGAATTAAAATTTTGTTTTGTTTGTATTACTTTAAAACATGATATTTTAATATTCACCTTAAAATTACACAATTTTTTTAATAAAATAAAATAAAAATTTAGTAACATTATGTTTTGTAGATGTTTTTAAGATGCAAAGTAAAATATAAAAAATAATAAAACAATTAATTTGATTTCCCACGTCATTTTGATTGCATCATAAAATAGCAGTAAAACGAAAACCTAACCAGAAAACCTATTGGGATTTTGCACAGGTAGGTGTACAACGTTTTCATTTGGTAGGACATTTACACAAATACGACATGTGAGCTTTTTTTAAATTATGTGTCATACTTTGTACCCTGCCCCCTTTTGGCGCCGCCCATGCGTAGAAGATGGCGGGATAATGAAAAACTGAAGCAAGGGCAACCCAGCAAGAAAGATGAGCCGCATTACAGCCTTCTCGCATGAATTTAAATAAATGGTAAAATGAGCCTATCTACTGAGCTAAACACCTATATTAAGATTTTAATTGATTGGCTGTCGCCAAACACTATTCTTATTATGCAAAGAAATTTAAATATTTTGAAACTGCGTCTCCGGTGAATTACGTGTTCAGTGTCAGATATAATGGATTTACTTTTTCATGTGAAATTTCTTACATCGATTTCTACAAGTACTAATTAAAAATAAAAAAACATGTCAGTTAACCGTGTCTCGTGCTACGTGTAGGTATTTTCCATAGTCAATATTTTTATTACATAACTATAACATAAATATCAAATCAAGGCGAAATTATCATTGTATTATTTATTCGTTATAAAATATCCATACTGCTATAATTATTTAAAACGAATTGGAGGTTTAGTACCTACTTGATAAAATAAACTATAGCTTATTACACATTTTCATGGCAATGCTTGTCGGCAATGAGAAAATAAAAACACAAAATTATATAAAAAATAATTTAATGATCCATTATAAATTACTTCTCAGTTTTACGTTATAAAGTGTGTAATTTGACACTGTCATCCCAGTAATCTCTTCTCCTGCTTCCGTAAAAATTAAATAACAACTGTCCTCCTCATTCCAATCCCAAACATTGGCCCGAAATGCTTAGACTCGTGTGGGACAGGGACGGCATATTATTATAATTCAGTAACTGCTACCTGCAATTGCGCTGCAGGAACGACTTACGTTGGTACGTCCTAACCATCATTCTGTGCTAGAATGAGGAAACCCTGGAAAATATCATTAGGGGACAGTGAAACATTGACCGATGTTAATCACTCATATTAACACAAAGCCGATATTTTTTTCATCCTAGGTCGCATTCTAAGATGGTTGCCAACAATATACGAGTAGACAATTAAAAAAAATGTCCTGCGAAAACAGGATTCGAACCCACGACCTCTGGGTTGAGTGATGGAAACACTAAACTCTGTATCTGATCAGTAAATTAAAACTTTACATAGTTTCTAAAGCACAATAACTACTTAGCTTCGAATGAATATAGCAGTTTCAAAGTTTCCCTCCTCTTCAGTGTACCACATCTGAAGCGCAAGAACTTCTTTCAAAAGTATGTGTCTCATTTTCACTGATGTTTGTTTTAGATGTGCACCATCCTACATCATTTCTTTTAGCTACGCCACACTCAAGAAGATGAAAAGCTCCGGAACATCGAGCTCTCCAGTTGCCCCGCTGTTTTCCCTTGAGATACACCTCACCACACAAATTAGTTTACTCATGTATCCATTGTCCCAATTCAACCTTTTTGTGTGTATTGATCGTTCTTAGGAGTGTAGAGAAAACGAACTGAATGAGAGCTTTTTGGACTAATGCAATACTCTTCTTCTTTCTAGTTCTCCGCAATTTGCGCATCCTACTAGCATACTATACCTAATTCATGAAGGATTTTTGGTTAAACCAAAAGTGATTTTCACTTTCTTATTTGAAAACAGTCAGTTTGTCTATATGTCTGCATCTAGACTACATCAATCTATATGTTGACATCTTTTGACATACTGTTCTCGTTCTCTCATGGATACATTGATGTAGAGGTAGATGGGCCTATCTCTAAAAGTCTAAAAGTACAAGATGTACGTCCGAAACAAAATGATTACACTAATCTAAAACAGAGCTATAAATTGGTAACTGTAATAACTAGGTATTTTCTAAAATTGAAGTTGCAGTACATTTCGACCGCTATATGGATTCGTTAATATTTAAAAATATACAGGGTGTGGCACAAGATAATGAAGATGAGTTCCGGCTGATTATTAAGAAATGATGATGAAATTAACCTACTTTTTGTCAAGAATTTATTTCTTCTCGAAAATTAGTATTATATTTCCGAACTATTCCTCCGGGATTCATGGTGCCCAGTGTATTTATTATACACTAATATAAATTCCCGCCGCCAATATCCATTGATCGTGGTCATGACCTGGCATAGTTTGGGGCCGAGCGGGATTATCGCTCGTTACCCTCTCCATCACTCTATGCCTGGACTGTCTCGTAGAGGTGGATTCCATCCTTCACCAACCCCAATTACAAAAGTGATAGATGTGGGCGATTTGTGGGGTCTCCTCCTGTCCTGGCTCTACTCTTGAGTAGCGTCTTTTGGCGCTCTTCTGTCTTGTCTTCTTTCTTCATCTGCATGTCTAACCCAACGGGGGTAGTTTGTCTCGGGCGGAGGCGGTGCCACTCTCATCCTGGGTGGTGGTTTGGCCCACGACCGCTGTAGGTGGTCGTGGGGAGGTCTAGGAGTCGTTTTTTAGTCGCTTTGTAGCTCTCTACGCTTGTTCCGGGTGGAATTTGAAACATAAGAAGATCTTACTCTCATCCTGGGTCCAGCAGTTGGAGTCTTGGCTGCTTGTGTACCTCAGCCGCATCGGGCTCGTAGTCCACGGCTTCCCGTATTAGGAGGTTGCTGTGCGTCTCAGCACGCGCGAAGAACTTGACTCCGCGCTTCCTGATGACCTCTAGTACTGGGACGTAATCGAGATCCCGGTATATATCGGCTATCCTCAGGTACGAGGGAGCACCTACCGCGGTCCTTAGCGCTATATTTTCGACGGTCTGGATCTTCTTCATATACGTCTTTGCAGCAATCGCCCACGCTGCAGACGCATGTGTCAACTGGGGTTGGATGACTGCCTTGATTGATTGATTGAGATTGTTCGCTTATTCCTTAGGCTGAGCTCGCTGGTGCGGCACAACATCGGGTATAGCTTGGCTCTGACCAGCTTTGCCTTCGCTACGACTTTCTCGATGTGGTGTTTCCACCGCAGTCTCTTATCGAGATGTACCCCTAGACAAGTGACGGTGTCTCTCCACTCTGCCCTGTTAATGAGGCCTCCTGCGCACTAGGCAACTTGGCTGCATCAGCCAGACTACGGCAGCTTACACAACCTCGAATTTTTAATCAAGCGAACGCACTAGGTAGCCAAGTACTCTCGGCTGCGACAGCCACTGCAAACGGGATGATCGCACATGCAGCCGCTGGCTGATGCAGCCAAGCATCAGCCATTGTTGTTGTAATGTAAGTTGTTACCAACATTTTTTTTTCTATAAATATTTATGTCTGTCTGTCTGTTTTGCATTTAATAAGTTTCTAAATACAGTTACCTATTTTTAGAGTATAAATATTCTAGCACCATGATTAGAGTTTTAGACTAAATATCATATTCAGTATGGCAGAGGTAGTAGAAGTATCATATTTTAAGTACGAGAATAATGAGAATGAATATCAATGCTTAAAAACAGTTACTGCTGATATTACGTTATTGTTATTAGTAATTTGGCAACAGTAAAACTCGTTATAAATATCAATAAATAGTATGCATTATTAATACCTAATAAATACTTATGCAACCAATATGAAATTTAATATACGTGTGCACTGATTTTGCGTTATTTGGTATGATTCCTTAGAAATTAATAATTTGTATAGTGGATAAAACACAGGACGATAAAAAGCGATGTGAACGAGAATTGTCTATTTAATGTAATTGATTAATTACAAAAACAGTTACTATACTACCATGTCAAATTAAAGTTAATTTCTTTTTGTTACTCATTCAGATCAGATAAGTCTAGTGACGGTTAGCCGATTCTTTGTTGTTTGTTCTGAGACTGCAGGCGAGGAAAAGAAAAAATGTAAGTTACATAATCCCGCATTTCTTTTGTTTCACTCTGCCAGTCACAATGTTAAATGCATATCTTTGCCATAAATTTCGCAGAGTTTTTGTCAAGCCACCATGTTTAAATTAGCCCACCGTAAGTCTGAGTTTTTGTGTTAATATAGACGTTTTTAATGCTTTAACACAGAATCATTTGTTTACTTAAGTGAGACAATAATTATGTTGACAGACGAACCCAATGAAATTAATTTACTTTCGCACATTAACAGGAACGAGCGAAATAGAAAAATGGTATCGCTAATATATTCTGTAAAAAGAGTGTCTCTATCTGTTGTGATTTAGAATGGTTTATGGGTTTAAGTTTTTAAAGTAGGTAATATCTATAATATTATAATATATATAATATCTATCCATCGATTCATTTTTAAATGAATGCCAACAAATTTATGCTACAAATTACTTTGTTGAATAGACGGTTAATTTATTTCTGAAAATGATGTAACTGGGTAAATGGACCACACATGGTCAGGGCGATGGCTCTGGTTTTCGGACCGCTCTCTTTTGATCTCTTTTCACAAACTGTCAGAATATTACTGATACTGCTACCTGCTACCATGCTCTACCTGCACTTGAAATATATTTGTATATAAAATTTAGAATTTGAATTTCCATTTTGAAATTCGTATGTAGAATGATTTAAAATTTGGTGGGAAATAAATACAATATGTATAAACATATCAAATAACCTGTAGCAATGCCCCAATCTAATTTTAGTTATTGTAGAATCCTTCAAAATGTTCTTATCATATTCTCAATGATTTGGAAGTTAGTGGAAGTTCAATATTTTGGTCCACGCAGTACATAGAGGTATACAGAGCGTATTTCATTATTAATCAACCACTGATTTGAAAATTATCCACACAGGGTACGTCACGATGAGTACCTATTAATCTGTATATAGAAAACCTACCAGTACTTACGGGTAGAATTTTGAAAATTTCCTGGGGAGGGGGCTAATTGATGGCGCAACCTTTTTCAAAAATAGTTTTGATTTCCTGCCCTCTTTGGTTATACAGAAAGGCCAGGAACCAACTTCCTTATTTTAAATTCACAAATTAGGTATATGAAATTCTGAATAAACTGATCCTTAAATTTATCAAGCAATTAAAAACGCAATAAAAAATTAAGTATTTTATTTAAAATGAGAAAATTAATACCGTATAGCCAGAAATGACAGCAAGTCAAAAATATTTTTGAAAAAGTGAATGTTATCAATTAGCTCTCCTCGCGAATTGTCAGATTTCTACTAATTTTCCATAATATACAGATCGAAACAGTTCGTCGTGACATACCCTGTTCAAATTGGTATGTTCTCGAGGATTACCGAGAACGTGTAACATAGAGTTTCGGATAGAGCAAATCCGATGGACAAGTTCATCATGCTCTTTTGTTAGAATAACAATGGCGCAAACCACATCTCTATCTCTTACCGTTTTCGAGCTACAGGTCGTTTCTCGATTTTTGGCAAAACTATGACTGACGCCCTTTTCTCGTTTCCCTTTCAAGGTAGTTCAAAATGGTTTCAACATTTTACAGGCACTTTTAAGACATACATTCGATAGCATAAAAATAAATTTAATTTAATTATATATAATCTTCTTGAGTAACTAAAAAAATGGTAAGAGGTTTGCGCAATTGTTATTTTTTTGAAAAAATAGTACTCGTCAATTAGATTTGTTCTATTTATTACAGATTTTCGGTAACCCTCGAAAACATACCAATCTAAATTACCCTGTACATAACACTCGTTTCTCGATATTTCGTCCTACATCTTCATTTGTCTTATTTAACGCTTCTTTCCAGAAGTATGTAGTATTTTGAGTCATTATGGTAACATGTTAAACTGACTATCTTTTTCCAGTTTTGCACTAAATAATTGTAACTGAGAAAATAGGCATATATCAAAAATATATATTAAAATTATTTTCTTGTCCAGCTTGTACTTATTCCAATATAAATATTGTTTAAATATTTTCAGTAGTACACTTCATCTCGTGACAGTCAAGAGGTACAAAATTTATTCACTCTCCTGATAAAAAGTGTATGATTTTGAAATGATTGCTTCGTTCAGTTTTTATTTAACTCTTACCAAATTCTAGTAAATTATCTAACTTCCACGAAAAGTAAAGAAATGTACACGTAAACGATTTTGTAGTCTTTATTTTATTTAGATTAGCAGACTATTAATTCTAATAAAAATACGTTTGAAAAAAAAAACAGCCAACCAACTTTTACAGTTAAGCATCAGGAACAAGTCTAGCAATTAGTAGGAATATTATTTTAAATGACTGTATTACTATGCTCTTTCTGCATCCATGAATTTGACTTCAACAGTTAATCTTTACTACAGCATTTGCATAACTATTTATCTATGAGCATTTGCAATACGAATAAGTAATCTTTCAACATACAAGAAGATCTTTCAGTATGTAAAAAAAATACAGTGAGTAATCCGTAATTACCTGCCAACAATAAGCAATTAAAATACAATAGTAATGAGCCACTCACCAACTCACTTCGTACCAGTGGATATTAAGATACAAGTGGTTTTAAAAAAGTACACCTTTAAATAATTCAAATACTGTAATAAATGAAAAACGCAAAGTTGAAAGTAAAAATTTTTAATATCGGTATGTACTTCTTTCTGTCACATGAGTATCAAGTAAACTGACTCCTTCCATCTTATTCCCCGCCCATATTTGATTGTTTCAATACCAGGCCCATGTAATTTTTCTTACAAAATTTCAAAATATTAATTAGATACTTATATACGGGAGGGTATAAATATAGGGGATATATATATAAAAATCTCCAAATTTTTTATATACAGCTAGTTTTAGAACTGCAAAATATCATTATAAAAAATACAAATTACAAAATAACGACGAAATTACCGTCGAAAGAGTTCCTAGTATTCTTATTAAAAGGTGCAATATTTTCATAGCAAAATGTGGGGTAATAATAGAAAATCTACTTAAATTTGTTAATTTTAAGTTTGATTTATTATCTGTATTTATGTTAATTTTCTTAAAATATTTTGTTTGCTCTTATTTGAAGCAATGTAATAAATGTTTGTTATTGTAATAAATATTACCATCCCATGCTACTCGCAATAACAAAATATTGTATTATTAGAAACAAATTTAACAACAAAAGTGCAATAATTGAAAGTGCATCGCGAACACTATTGCAGATAACCAATAAAAGTTATATATCATTCGATTAAAAAAAATATATTTTAGTTTTTGAAAAATATGTAGGCTTTTCCATTAAAAAATGCTTTATTGATTAAACAATACTTAATATAAATATGTATATTTTTTAAGTGTGAAAATTGTAAAATCGGAATTAAATATTACAAGAATGATCATATGGGCTTGGCTTTTGAAACAAAAAATGTTGAGAATTAAGACAATAATTAATTCTCAACTCTCTTGGGGGAAGTTTCACATGGACCACACTGTACGGACCGGGCGATTTTGAAAATTTGGTTATTTACAAAGGTCAGTGGGGCCTACCTTTTAAAAATATTTGCATGTTTCTGGCACTTCCCGTATAACCGGGATTAAATTTGATCTCTTGGTTATATCTGAAATTAGTGTCAAACGATAGCTTATGAAAAGTTGCGTTGGGAATGTGCAAACCGTTTTGCTTGATCTCAAATCGTTTAGATTTTACAGGGTGTTAAAGTTGCAAAATATCAATATTCATCTGTCAATATTTCAAAAACAGTTGAAGATAGCTATAGGATATCCTACATGAAATGTGTTTAGAATTTTACGTAGAATCCAGAAATGGTATAATATATAGGGTGTTCCATTCAAATTAAGCAAGTCGCCTTACAGTTATACCAGAAGTGCCAGAAACGTGAAAATAGTTTAAAAAGGTAGGCCCCACTGACCTTTGTAAATAACCAAATTATAGGTGCCCGAATTTCGAGCTTAAGCATGGGATTCTCGGTTATTATAAAAGATCCGAACTCGGTTAAATTGAGGGAAAGTTGTAGAATTTAGTGCACATTAATATTTTAAAACGAAATCCGAGGTATCTTTATGGGTTTTCAATATTTTTGAACAAAACTGACATTTCGTATTTTCTTTTTTCTCAAATATTTCATTTATTATTACAGCCACTGTTCTTATTTTTAAACATCGTTAGGGCAACTTTTTACGTATATTCTGAATGTGCCGACCGTTTTTTCTTAGGATACGCCATTCTGAAAATTCGACTGTCACTTTTTTTCTTATGGGCGCCATATTTGATTTTAATGATGAATGGTTGGGTAGAGCTCTCAAGTTTGAAATCAACGATATGCCGCATTTGACATTTGAACGAAAAATTGCGATTCTAGATAAAAAATATTGTTTTATCAAGCGTGCTGTGGAAATAATGTAGGCAGAAAAAATATATAAAATCTATCTAGTAGTACCTACATAGTTAAACTTATTTCAGTTTAGATAATAAGAATTTAAACAGAAACAGCAGGAAATTTATTTTTTGGATTGTAACATGATTTAAAAAGGTAATAATAACTTAATAAATTATTTACAAGTGTTTGTTGTTCATCATCTACTTCTAGACTCGTTTCCTGAAGTGATGAGCTGATGTTGATGGTTGAGAAATATTATTACGATCCTGAGAACAAAAATGGGAAAAGGGGACGTTGTACCTGCATTGCAGAATTTGCAGTTAAAGGAGAAAATAATTAAATAGGCGGATTTTCATATATTATTGTTCACTTTTTGCAATTATCGGACCATGTTGATACTAAGCTAGCACATTATCTTTTAAAACGTTTGTTAAATTGGTTGCAACAACCAAATCAGTAACAGAGCAATAAATTATCACAATGCACTAAATTTCTTGATAGGTATGAATTATCTCGTCATTGATGAAACCTCCATATTAATTAACGTTACAATAATAACTTAAGTTATATGTTTCTATTTCACACTATTTCTTTATCTTTCCTGTACTGCACCTGTCAATATTTCAAAATCAGTTGAAGATAGGTATAGGACATTCCACATGAAATGTGTTTAGAATTTTATGTAGAATCCAAAAATGCACTAATATATAGGGTGCCCCATTTAAAATAACGAAGTTAATGTCGACTTCCGGTATAACCGGAAGTGGTAGAAACTGCAAAATATTTTCATCAAGCAGATCATGGCCCACTTTGACTTCATCTCAAATTTCAAATTAATAGCTTAATTGGTTCTCCAGATACTTCTAATGGACCTTCACCTTGGGACACCCGGTATAGAGTATTATTTACTTTTATATATTTTTTTTAAAACATATTTTACATATTACCTTGTAACAAATATCAGGAAATTACACGACACAACATCAAACGATTGATACCCTAAAATGATACAATTGTATCCTTCACACAATATCATTCAGCATGTCTCAATTATCACATTATTTTAGAGGAATAGAGGATATTAAAAGTCATTCCAACTTCTAGGATTTTAAAATCAGCCTTTATTCTTATGTGTACATATATCATTTAGATTTAAATAAATTAAAAGTTTCAAAGGTGGTAATAACTATTTAACCCCTTGGAGTTGATATCATATGATATCCCCCTCCGCCTCCTCCCCCACCTCCGTGTTTCTTTCCTTTACAACTCGTACCAAATAATAGATCGTCCACTTTACCCGCTTGGATCCTAAAGTTGATTTCTGAGGCAGACAATGTTTCTGTTGCTACTTTTTGGAATCGAGATGTCATTATCCAAAGTTCTTGAATTCCCTTGCGGTTTTTCACTACCTTAAAAAATACAGTGTTTAGTTTAGGTATTCTATTTGGAAGAAAATTTGCAAATCATTTAATTTAACGGAATTATAGCTAGGTTATAGTTATGACTTTGTTTGGTGATAAGCAATGCAGAAAGTCCACCAAAAAAAATAACACTCAAGGTGTTATGTACAAACATTTTTACATTTCAAAGCTGAAATCAATTACTCTATATTATGTCCAGGTGGTATTATTTTCTGTAACTGTTTATTTTTGGCATGGTTCTTTGTATTGGTTGTTTAGTCACACCTATGAAAATATTAGAAACCAATAACTGACAGTTTGGTTTGGGGCAGGAGCTTATGTTTTCTAATTTTTTATATTTTCAGAAGTGTAGCAAAATATCCAATTAAAGTTAGGAATGGTGATCCAAAAGATACTGGAGACCCTATGTTTGTTGTTATCTTATTGTGTGTAATTATCTTAATTATTATTATTATTTGTGTTTCTGCGTATTATACACTTTTCAGTATAATAAGTCTAACAAGAAATTATGGCTATGGCTGCTTTTTGTGACTGGGTATATCCACACACTTTCTTCCTGACTAAGTTGAGTGAGGTGATTTATGAATGAATATGGAGTGATACCCGTCACCGTTAGGTATGAACTTGTTTCTGTTTCCATATTCTTTCTACTTTTTTTGTTAGTTGTTGATATTTTTCCTTCTTTTCTGTATATTTTTTCTCTTTATTTTATCTTGAAGTGTTATATCTCTCTATTATTGCTACCGTTTTATCAGTTTGTATGGTTACGTCCTGGTGTAATTTATAGTATTTGTTTTCTCTTATACTTGATAATGATTATTGGTAGTACGCTTGAGGCTCCGATTGCCTCAAGCGCATTACGATTATTATTAATTATTATTAGGTATCATTATTATTTTATTATGTCATTTTTGCGTATTATGAACTTCTTCGTCCTTCACCTCTATTATTTGTTATTATTATTATTTTATTCTAAACATGTAGAAGCGTAGAATAAATGTAATATTATGGAGTATTAGTTCATAAGAAAAAATAAGTTAATTATTGATCGTTCCTCAATTTATTTTGTTTTCTTAATAGTTATCATCTCGACAGTAACACAAATGTAAGAGATTCGATTAATATCAGTAGTTTCTATAACATATATTCTGCATGTATTTTAATTATTTATTTTTGAGTATTGTAAGTTTTAATAATCTCTAGATGAT
Source organism: Pogonocherus hispidulus (assembly GCA_963924545.1). Classification (NCBI taxonomy): domain Eukaryota; kingdom Metazoa; phylum Arthropoda; class Insecta; order Coleoptera; family Cerambycidae; genus Pogonocherus; species Pogonocherus hispidulus. The sequence goes on along the minus strand of OZ004698.1, from coordinate 38,788,273 downwards.
GCTAACTTGGTTGGTGAAACGCGCGTCGAGTGCAGTATAGTGTTTTGGTGTTATGTGGAAAACTGCGTCAGTGTTATTGTAAGGGAACATTTTACAACTATACGAAATGAAAAATTCATTAATTTGAAGATTAGAAAATGCGAAAACACGGAAGTTGAGTATTCATGTTTATATATATAAAAAAATTCAAAATTAATACCCTCCACTCATTTATTTTCTTGAGATCGTTTCTTTGTTTTATAAATAACTTATGTGTAAAAATACATTTAAAAAGAACCAAAAAGAAATAATCTAAGAGCAGCTTACTTCATTAAATTTAATTTTCTATGCAAATTGGAAAAGTAAATTAACCAATAAAGCCATAGTAAGTTTTTTTGAAAAATGTTTTCGAAAACAGTTAATGTCAAGTGATAATATCCAATGAATATTATCATGTTCATTCGGTATTATTATGTTCATAGGTGAGTGTGCTGAAAACCAGAACTTTCACCGCGCTATACCATGTGGTATTGTGGTAATATTGGTGGAATATTGAATCTTAAAACATAAGATAAAGTAGGCTCTGTTGCTTTGGAATAGGTTTTGTCATGTTTGGAGTAGTAATAACTATCTTTATATACATATTTCTACATTTTTGTTGGCACTATGCACGTAACTGATTTGATTACTCTTCTTATTGTTTAGAAGGTAGCAAAATTGTAATTTAATAATAATGTTTTACTGTTTCCAACTTCCTAGGAACCGCATGGATCAAAAAGAAATGGGACACATTGCATTTTATATGCGTTTATAGAATTTTGAAATATATAAATTAAAATTATTCGCTTTTCTATAATGCGCATTAAATTGAATTATATACTTAGTATTAGTTCTCTATTGTATTACCTTTACTCCACTTGCAAACTGGAGCGTGACGGGATCAGACGCAACAATATCCGAATATAAACGATCGCCATATTCTCCTTTGGTGTTCCAACATCCAATTTTTACTTCACTCATCAAACCGTAGAACATAACTCCATTTTTATCGATAGCTTCCGCAGCACTCTGAGTACGTCTTTCCCCACGATATGTCTAAACACAGAAACCATAGTTAACATTAAAGTAACTTTACTTTTTATTATTTAACTTAACATACAGGGTGGTCAAACGAGGAGGGGAAAGTCAAGTCAATATGAATGAAGACAGTGACATGTTTTTAATTAATTACACTATATACAAATTATGGCAATTTTGCCGTATACTTGGTTTCTAACTTGCCATCCAGGTTTTTTGTTGTAACATAATATGGTTAACAAATCGCCACTAATTACTACTACATTAAAATAGATTTGATTTACAAAATAAATAGTATGCCTTTTTTTGGTGCGACACCCTGTAGCAGCATTATCTATATTTTTCTACTATTTTCACTTCAGTAAATGCTCCTCCATAATATCTAATACTTACATGAAATACTTCAGGAGACGACTCAGGGTCGTGCATAAATAAACTTTGGTTTCTAAGATGTGAGGTGTACACGAAGTTCTCTGTAGCACTAGACATGGCATGGTAAAACAGTCTCCTGTCTTTGCCAGGGACCTCGTGCTCTAAGGCCATTCCCAGCACACCATCCATAAGATCGAAACTGTCTCCTAAAATAAAAATAAAATTCTTGAAATATATGCCCAGTATCACAAAATGTAATAAACACGTAAGCTAACCAAGTTGTTCATCATCTGGAGATGATTAAAACTAGTTTAGTTTTAATCATCTCCAGATGATGCCAACTTGGTTGGTGAAACGCGCGTCGAGTGCAGTATAGTGTTTTGATGTTATGTGGAAAATTACGTCAGTGTTAATAAACACATCAAATTTTGAAAATATAATCAGTGCGAGTAGGTCCTTGGCAATTTTGATATGACTTGTGGTATCTTAAGCAAATACACAGAAATACTTCACAGAATAACTGTTTTACAGTACCTAGATAGTAGGTAAATGGTTTGTACATCCTTAAAACAAAGACCACAGTATGTAGTGCATTTTTATTTAACTGCTTGTGCAAATATGACTTCATTTTACTAATAATTTAATTAAATGAATTATATTAAAATTAGTGTAGTTTGATATTACTGATTTTCTAACTAATTAAACTGAAAAACATATATAAAAAATATTTGAGCTGCTTGTTGTCAGTGCCTGCCATACAAAAGTACCAATTTGACCAATAGATAAAGAATGAGTTTATGAATGAAGAAATAAACACACAATGTTCTGATGTACCTATATCCAATATACAGGGTTATTCAGAACTCATCTCTAAAACTTTGAGGATATGTGCATCCTTAAATAAGAAATCGATATCACCAAAAAAATTTATAATAAAAGGCTTAGGATTTCCCGTAAACAATGTTTAAAGTTATACCATTATAAAGGACTACGTAGCTGGGCAACTGTACTTCAACGACCTGATATATCACATTCCTCCAAAAAACAGTAAACAACAATTTTTGTACCTGGCGAACGTCTGGCTAATACAGTTGGAGTGGGGATAATATCTTTTATTGTCTCTGCAGTCATCAGTCTTTCTGTTTCGCTGTCTCTGTGCGGAGTGCGGGTGTTTAGTTTATCGAGTGTTAAACTGTAAAATTTTCAAAATGGCTCATGTGTACAGTAATGCTGAGTTAATGGACATGATTCTTATTTATGGCGAAGTTGGACAAAATTCATTGGCAGCTTCGCGCTTGTATGCGGAACGATTTCCCAATCGACACACCGACACATCGACAGTTAGGTTTTGTGAGTGATTGTTGCAGCAAAATGCTGAAAATCCAGGAATTTTATATTATTTCGAACAGCTTTTGTAACAAGGTATGTGCAAATTTTTTATAAATTTTATGTTTCTAATACCTAGTAATGAAGTAGCGCAATTCTCCAAAATTAGTGTAACAAAATTTTATTCATTTTAAAGACACGTCACTTTGGTCACATCTATCTATCTTTAAGTTTATTTTAAAGTAAAAACGCTGCAAATCTTTTTTGCGCCGGGCGCGCCGGTTTCTTTCGTGCTAGCTAGTTTGCATTGTCAGTCCCAAGGTCACTCCATTACAGTGGACCAGTATCCAGCGGCGTGCAATGAAAAATTTTTAAATAGTTTTCAGACCCCGCAAAAAAAATTTCTTTTTGCACTACCACATTTCTACATGTATGTTGAACATCCCCAAATTTTATTTTGGATAGGTGCTGAATAACCCTGTATACAAACTCTTTGGCATATTGCCCATAAACATTAACTCATTGGTTTTACAGCTCCAGAACAAACAAATAAGGATTTAACCGAATTACCAGTGATTTCTACATATTAAACAAAAATTTTAAATGCAGGGCCATCAAGGCCGTCTAACATTTATCTCATAAAAAAAAAGTAATGGTCCAATGATAAAATTAGATGTGAAACCGCACCAAACGGTGACTTTCTTGTCATGAAAACCTTACTGAAAAATTTCATGTGGATTATCTGTTTACTATATTCGACTGTTTTGAGTATTGACTCCACCCTTTAGAGAGAAATGGACCTCATCTGTCCATAAAATACGTGATAACCATTCCGGTTCAAGTTCCAACTGAGTCAATATTTGTAAAGAAAAATCATACCTGATAGCAAAATCTGTATCATTTAATTCAAACAGCAGTTTAAGTTTATAGGGATACATTTTTAGGATTTTGCATACATTTTCCAAACCGTGGTGTATGGCATTTGCAATTGTTTTAATATCGAATTCACATTACTGATTGCTGACGGACTAGTGTTATGTAGCTATGTTTTGATTTTCCCGAAGAACTTCTGCAGCTTGGACATCACTAACCCTTGGTCTTCCTGCCTCCCCGGGGACCCCGATCTTTCAAATTTGCCCAAACCCATTTTCGTACGAAATCTTCGTGATTCAGCAGTGTAATTTTTGTCGCTTTCGTAATAACATTATACTAAACCAAATCTTGTTTGTAGATGTATATTATTAAAGTTTAAATCGTTTCAATTTACATTTCAGTTTTATTTTGAGATCAATTTGACACTTGTATCAGCAGTTGACACGATTTTGTTTTCCGTAGATACAGTAAAATCTTTCAAGCATTTACGTTTTGCTACTAGTTTGATTTCTTAAAATTATATTTGACTTTAAAGTATACCCCTTACTTTATGATGACCCCATACACCATACATAATATATACTACATATCCCGGCCCATTACCAAATTGTTGTAGATTTGCAATTAGATTTAGACGTTACCAAACGTCTAAATAGACCACATAGATCTGACCTTGCCATAAAAGTCGTATCGATCCAGTACTGTTTGTTACTGCTACGATTTTACCATGGTTTTGTTTCTGGTCAAAAATAGTATTTTTTATAAATATCTTAAAATCTTGATGGAGCTACAAAATCAATGTTTTTGTAGTCGATCTAACCTTAATACATACCTTTGATACTAAATGTTCCATAGTTGGGATAAGGGTACATTGTTTTATCTGTGGCTTTCCAGAAAGTACCAGCCTTCACATTGTGTACAATAATAGAATAAGTCTGACAATCAGCGATATAAACAAAGGTTTCACCACATTGTTTGTTTCTTATGTCGACTACAGGCGTTACCAAAATCGAACGGGACTCGATTAGCCTTGATGGTATTTCATTTCTATGGACTAGTTGATTCTAAAAAGAATACATAATACATGAAAGAAAAAATGAAAAACGTAAAAATATTATTTTGTTTTTAAATTTAAGATTTTTCATTGCTACCTTTCATTACCCTTAACATGCTGTTTTCATAATATTCTAATAAAAAATTTAGATTCTCGAAATTCCGAAATTCTATTTCTCAGGAGAAAATGCAAAGAAAAGCTAAAAGAGTTAATAATTTTCTTTTCGAAATAAAAAATAAATAAATAAATTATATCTGTTACATTGCAAAACTTTTGCAAATCCATGCACCACGCAATTAATAGAAAATCCGTAGCTTTTACCTTTTCGAGATATCTACAGTGTAAATACGTTTTACGAAGTATTTTATCTCCAATCTCCAATTCTAAATTTAAATGAAATTGCTGTGTTAAAAATCATCATCATAGTAAATGTTAGAATCACATTTATAAAAATTGTCTTGCAGTGAGAAAAAATTGTGAGAGTATAACATAATCTCAACAATTATTATTTTCTTACCTTTATTACATAAAAGTTGATTGTCATTAAGCATTATATATTTTTATTGCGGAACTAAACTTGAACTTATTTCACAATGTGTCCTTGACTGAAACTTTCTGATGATGTCAAATTAAATAATATCTACTTGATTTTATTTATACGTAAAAAACTCACAAGCCAATAATTGATGAAAAGTGATTTATAAAAGTCCACAATATTATATAATGAAGAAATGCTCAATATTTTAAGATTTTTAAACTTATAATATAGTTTTATAATAACCCTATATGTAGATTTATTTAGAATACTAGAATAATAGAATAATGAATCAGCTAGCGGTCTCTTGTAATACACTTGATAGTTTTAATAGGGAATTTTTAATGTAATTATCAGCACTTGAGCTTACTTTTATAAATACCAAAAATCCCAATTGTGCGTTAGGTTTTCGTAGAGGGTGAAACAGGAGTTTTTACATTTAACTTTATTTTGTCTAAAAGCGTTTGAATTTGTCAATGGATTTTTGAGAAAGAGCACTAATTATTTTCAGTCTTATCACTTTAACCCTAAAATTTAAATGGCAGGATAGGCCGTTAAATAAATCTTTGTTAAACACACTAGTACCTTATTTTTTTAATTTGGACAAATAGTTTTAAAGCAATTGCGTTCTAGTGAAAAGTAATTTTATCAAATTGTTACTTGCTTGTCAGTTGATATTGAATGTTGGAAATGGTGTTCATTATCTTCCATAGCCACATTCCACTCCAAGATAAGAAACACATTGATGTCAGAGCCTATTCTAGAGATGATATTTGATAGAATGATTGCAAGGTTTAACTTCCGTAAATCATTCGAGGTTGAAATACAGGATCTCAGTGATTGGGAGTTGAAGATAAATTCTCTGGAGGCTTGGAGCCTTCCATGGTTCACAGATGGCTCCAAAACAGACAGAGGAACAGAGGCTGGAGTATTTGGGTTGAGACCTAGATGGCGTACAAGCTATAGTCTGGGGACTTATCCCTCGGTATTCCAAGCAGAATTTTTTGTAATAATGGCACGTTTGGCGGAGAATGTGAATAGACACGTAAACTCATCTACATATTCTCTGATAGTCAGACCGCAATAAAGGCTCTGAATTTAAACAAGAACAGTTCAAGGCTTGTTTGGGACTGTTTGGAATTGTTGGTGGAACCGGCAAATATACCAATACGGTGACACTATGTTGGGTGCCAAGTCATAAAGGCATTGAAGGAAATGAACGGGCAGATGAACTTGCTAGTAAGGGATGTGAAATGGCTTTCATGAGACTTCAGCTAGCTTGCACAGTCGCTTATAGTGCTGCCAGAACCGCTTTGGGAAAGTAGGTCGAACTAGAACATAGGAATTACTGGTTTTTAAAACCAGGACAGAATAAGGTTAAGGCACTCATGGAAGGTCCTTTGTAGAGAACTATAGAGATGTTGGGCATGAATAAATCTCGGCTCAGGAGCATGACAGGACTCATAGCAGGGCACTGTCATCTCAAGGGCACTGTGATGATGCAGACGAGACTGTCTTTCACATTCTAAGTGAATATGAAGGCTAGGCTCGTATGAGGCTAACGCCCCAGGGCCAACTATTTTTGGAACTTTGCGAGCTAAGAGAAATTTCAGCGAGTAGACTTTTGGACTTTATGCAAAGAACAAAGTTGCTCGCTGAACCCAGATGTGGCAACAGTGCTTTGAGACTCGCTATAGAGGAACCGACCCGCAGGAGAAAGAAGAAGATCTTCTATAAAATAATAAAAGTTTTGTTCAGAATATCGTCGTATATTGTGGGGCATTTGTTGGATGGTTTGATGACAATTGCTTACAATACGTAGGTACATTGTCGCAAATCTTTGAAACAAGCTGGTTAACTTGATGAGATAACATTGGGTCAATGCTATCTTCTATTATATTTTAATTAGTATCTTTTTTTCGTTAAAATTATCAAGAATAATGAGACTGTTACCAAAAATGTTAGTCCGAATATTTTATGTTTTCTGGATGTTGAGTGTGTACTGCATATTAGGTATACAATTTTTTTTTGAGCAGACTTTAAGAGTTTGAGTTTATAGAACTACATACTACCATACTACACTTGCAATCCTTATTTTCTGTTTCCTCTTTTTATTATAGAACAGGTGGTGTAATCTCAAAAGAAATTACGATAAATCGTCTACTAACTGAATTTTGCATGAATTGAAATACAATGTTTAAAATTCTTTGCATACTGGTTACAGAAACTGTCCCTTCAAGTCTACAAACAGTGTCGCGAGATTTTGCTACTAACTCCCAGACCTCTACCAATATTCTTACCTAGACACTTTCCTGGTTTAACAACTGTCTGTGATAAATACATTTATTCAAAGAACTGATCTGATTTTACTTTTATTTCAGTATATCTTTGTCATGCTACATTGTCATTTAAAATTGTAAAAGTAAAACCGGATTTGAATAATTAGTAGATACCTCGTTTAAAAATAAAATCTACGGATGTGAACGTTAAAAAGCAAACGAATTTAGAGTCCAAAAATCATGGTGGTGCACTTTCGGTGAGCTACCTTATAGCATCCTATAGTTAGAAATATATGTGCTAGATAAGGTGGTAGAAATAAACGTGTAGGTACTTACCGTTCTTAAATCGAAAGCCAATATTTGCGGTGGACATGTCTGGGTTTCTAATAATCGCCCTGTATCTAATACCCAAAGTCGGTCACATTCGTCCACCTAAAAATTAACAGAAAGTTATTAAACGACCGCTTAATCGTCATTTTTATCATTTAATTATTTTGAACATAATTTAGTAACAATCTGATATTTATTTTAATAATGTTTAATTAAATCTTATATAGATAAATTTATGATATCGATCTTTCACAATTTTTATATAACAACTAATAATCCACTAGTTATTATAATAGATCATAAAAGTTCTTTTATTCATAGTAATTTTGTCGATACCCTGTGGAAAACTGTATTAGTTATTGTGTTTTAGAGTGGTTTACTTTTTCTATTATTTAATTAATTGTTTCATATTCATTTAGATATTTAATCGAATTAAATAACACTGAGAAATTAGTTGTAATTTTCGAAGCGTCCACCTGCGTATATGCAAAATGTTAAATAAAGATAATTAGAAAAACCAGGGCCAAAAAGAAGGTCCTGTACATTGGAGTTGTGTGAAGAATCTAACCTGTTTCGATCATATAATTAATTATATCACAATATTTGTATTTATTAGGAATAAAAAAATTCAAATAAATATCTCGACTAGGTTCCTTGTAACAAGCATAGAGAGCCGAAAGCATTTTTGTTTGACACTAATGTCTAGATAGTATTGGAATTTAATAATCTAATTTATTTCAATCTTCTTCAGCACGTATTATTTTTGAAAAAGAATTTTGGTTTTGATAATAACGTAGTGCTGATAATTAGCCGTCTATTTAGGAAGGAACCGTAGAGAATAGAGGTCAGGAAATACCGGGTACGTTTAGAATTAGAAGTGGTGATTATTCCAATAGAAATAAAAAATCGAAATCATAGGAAGTTTTTATGGCAAAACTGAAGAAGGTTGACACAAGTGCAGATCGGAATTCCTTTATCAAACGTATTAATTCAGAGTACGTTGTACGTACGATTAATTCATATGAAGTTGTTGGCGGAAAGAATTCAATATGGATAAAGCGTTATAACTCCACATTCTGGTTTTTGCAGTCATCTTGGCACCCCACTCACTCAAAGGATATCCCGCTTTTGTAATAGCACTATCTTACAGATCACTCACCTGCTTGGTGTTACCCACACAAGATGGATTGAACAGTTATTACCTAAGGATTGTCAAAGTGCCTAACCTTACTTTCTTAATTTTATATATATTATTGTTCTATTATATTAAGTGTTTCACAAAACAATTTATCAAATTAAAATGTTAAAAATTGTGTCAAAACTTACCATAACTCGATACACGGACACGATCCGTTCAGTAGCACAAGTTTGAGGACTTCTGTGCCAGCTCCATGATGGAAAAGGTGTAATAACTGGGTTTCCTTTGTACATTTTATTAGAAACTGTGCCCAGAGTTAAAGGTATTCCACCCTGGAATCGAGGGATGGTGACGAAAATTTTATTTTCTCTTGTGGTGGTAGCTGTAGAATAAAAATAATTTACTTAATTGGGAGTTTATGTCTGCATTAACTTACTACGAAAAGAGAACAATAGAAACCAAGCGGATTTACAAAGATATTAATTTAATGTTAAAAGATATATAGTATAGACAATAATATAGTTTTCTGTATATTCGGGTAATAGAAATGTTCTAATAATTGTTTTGAAAAAAACATTGATCTTATTTAGATGTTCCAGGAAATATCTAGAAAACACTCTATATACTTATTTCGGCTTATTAGGCTTTTTTCAATAGAGTAAATGTCTATTACTAAATGTTTCCAAGCGCGTTTTCGTTACTTATTTGTTTGCGAGCACCTACCCCCGATTGATCCTACCATCTGGTAAAGCCCGAGTTTATAGTACCTTTTCTAAGAAGGGCGAAAGTGTAAAATCTATTTAATCATTCGTAGTACAAGGATTTATAATTAAAGATTTTTTAATTTCTAATTGCTCTAACAGATCTAAGCGCTTTCCTTTCTTTTCACGATGCAGTACCTTTACATTTTTCTGATCTATAAAATGATTGTTTTCTATACAATGCGTCGAAAATCCTGAATTTTTTGCGTTCCTTAATATGGATTTTTTATGTTCTTTTACTCTAGTTTCAATACTTCTACCGGTTTGACCCACATACACAGCATTACAACCCGCGCAATCAATTTGGTATACCCCCGATTATTTTAATTTATTAACTCTTTCTTTCTGTTTATCAAAATCCTCCCAATAGTACGCTTGTTGACACTAATCGTTTTACAGCCGTTTAGTTCTATTCTGCCAGCTATTTTTTCACTATAACCTGGGACGTGATTAATATAACTATAGGTGGCGTCTTTTTCCCGAATATTGTAAAACTCCCGACGAATTAATTTCCTCCTTTTGTTTTTATCATGTTATCTATTAGTTTTCCTTTATATCCGTTGTTTCTTGCAATTTGTTTGATTGTACTTAATTCTTTTTCAAAATCTGCTTTTTCTAGCGGAAACATTAAAAGCCTATGTATTAAACTATGGAAAACCGACTTTTTTATATGCCAGGACTGCTGCGAACTTGCTGGTATAATTGCGCCGGAAGTTGTTGGTTTTCTATAAACCGAGAATTTTAATTTATTTTCTACTTTTCTTATTGTTATCTCCAAATAGTTTAATTGATTGTTTTCCTCCATTTCCATTGTAAACTGAATATTATCGTTAAGCGAATTTAAAAAAATTCAGAAAGCCGCTCAAATTTGTTTCAGTACCAGTCCAAACACAAAAAATGTGATCTACATAGCGAGCCCAAAAGTGAACATGTGATTTTAAATTATTGTCACTATTGAACAGTGTGTTTTTGAAATGATTCATAAAAATTTCCGCTAGTAAAGGAGAAATAGGACAATAGCCCATGGGTAATCGGTTTTTTTGTTTGAAATATGGGTAATATGGGTAGTCCTATTTCTCTTGGAAACATTTAGTAATAGACATTTACTCTATTGAAAAAGGCCTAATAAGCCGAAATACTAGTATATAGAGTGTTTTCTAGATATTTCTTGGAACATCTAAATGAGATCATATTATTTTTCAAAACAATTATTTTCACGATGTTTCATAAAGAACCATCCGCTTCTAGTATCCACTTTATTTTAGAAATGTTCTAGCTTAGTTAACCCGTCGTGGAAACAACTAACCCCAGACTCTTGGTTTCTTAAGGCTTTTGGGCCTAAAATTACCCGAAGAATCACTCCCTTAATTTATGACATGTACTAAAAATACATCCTGTGTATTTCCATAACTATTACTATATTATGATTTATATGTATTATCCAAACAATTAATTCCCCAAAAACTTTGAATAATAATTGTAATAATTGTAAATTTTTTACGATTCATTTGTTATCATTCGCATTTTAGTTTAGTTTAATGATATAATTAAATTTCAGTATTGATTTATTTCTGAAAATATCAATTAAGGTCTTTTCAATGGTTATATTTCAGAAATTGACTTGAAAGATGATGTCGTTTGTTCACGATTATCGCGCGGAAAGTGCGCTGAAATTACTAATTAGTTAATAAATTTGTTTACCAGCGTAATAAACATCCGTGTCAATGGGAGCAGGTCTTCCTGGAATGAAAACTTCCATGTCAATATCCGCTTGTCGGTCATATTCTGACTCGTAATCGAACTCTAACTGTGACCACTGGTACACTATATCTAGACCGGGTTTTGCAGTGGAAACTTGATGGAAAGAGACGCTGCAGATTCCAAGAAACAAGCACAGAAATTTTCCTGCAAAAAGAAACAATTTATTTAAAGTTATGTAAGTTGCATAATGTTGATGAAAATAAATCTGATTAATCCTTGTTTCGTATGCATTATCGCCTTAATAATGTTTGTGAATATTGGTGAATACACGTAAAATTTGGTACTATTGTTTTTCCAAAATACCAGAAAATTGGTTGTTCCAGCATTTTTGCAATGCATAACACTTTGTATTGAAAAAAGTTTATTAGATATGTGTGGGAAAAATGTTTACATTTAACGAGAATGGTAAGCATAAAAGATTATTTAATACTTTTTTTTATTTTGTCACAATTATTATTGTTTTTCATGGTAGCAGTTAAGACGTAGCAACCAGAATAAAGGCCACGCAATTTTATACAGGCTGAACCAAATTTGACTACCACTACAGAGATCTCGGAAATTATTAGAGCTACAAGAAGGTATAAATGGGGAAAGTAGTGCAGAATTTAATGTGGATCAACATTCCGCTGAGAAAACAATTGAATTTTGTTTCGTTTCGATTTTATTTTAAAAACGCCTGTAACTTTTTTATTTGTGCTCCGATCGAAAAAGCTTTAACGGTTTTGTTTGGTTTTCTAAGGACTTTAGGGTAACTTAGTTAGTTATCATTTTTAGTTGATGGTTTCGAGAGAAAATATCAGTAACTTTATTTTTCTTATGGGCACTATATTGGATTTTATCAATAAATTATACCATTTGATGTATAATATGCCAGCCATACTTCAAAAGTGCGAAATAGGCATGTGTAACTTTCTTTCTGAATATTAAATTTATTAGATGGTCATGAAAGTGGGATTAAATGATACAACAAATATTTTGAAATAACTTTTAACTTGTGCATTAAAAAACAAAAAATAACTGTTAGTGTAGTACAATTTCAAAATATATTGAAAAATTAACTTCCATTATTATTATTTTATGAAGTTAATATGTCTAACTTAGTTGTAGTTGGTGCGTGAATGTAGTGTTAGACGGAAGCGCTTTTACCAGTCGCTTATTTAAGCTGCTATTTAAAAAAGGGTAAAATAAATATGCTCTGAAGGACTAGAAACTGTTACCGCTCCACTGCTGACTTGGGTTAGACACAGGGAATCTTGTTGATAATCTAAGGGAGCCATTTGCTAAAAAACAAAACTGCAAACGTCCTATTGATAGTAATGGTGTTTGTTATTAACGATAACTTCATAAATTTATATTTGAATTCATTCTACAAATAATTGGAAACGTTAATTTTTAAATATTTTCTTATGATACACTAGCAGTTATTTTTTGTTGTTCTTTAATACAAGTTAAAAATAATTTCAAAAAATGTTTTGTATCATATAATCCCATTTTCATGGTCTGGTAAAGAATTTAATGTTAAAAAAAATATTTTGTGCTACAAGCCTATTTCTCACTTTTGAAGTATAGCATATTATAGGTACGTCACATTAATCAGAAAAATTCGGAGAGTTTGAAAATGATAAAATTTTATGTATGATATATATTTTATTTCTTATGGCTCCCATAAGAAAAAACAAAGTTACTGTTATTTTCTCGGAAATCATCAATTAAAAAAAATAACTAACTACGCCACTGTAAAGCCCTTATAAAACCAAATAAAATAGTTATGGATTTTTTCTATCAGACAACAATTAAAAAAAATTACAGCAGTTTTTAAAAAATGACGATTTAAATTTTTTTCTACATAATATCGACACGAAAAAAAATTCTATTGTTCTGCTTAGCACATTAAATTCTGCACAACTGTCTCGATTTAAGCGTTGTTGTAGCTCTAATAGTTTCCGAGATCTCTGTAAGTGGTAATCAAATTTGATTCAGCATGTATATGAGCAAAAGTGAGCTATATTTCTTATGCTGCTGAGCAGTGGGAAAATTATTTCTCACTACCTACTATATACCATATAAAGTATTTTATCAGAATAATTCCTGGAAAACTTATATTAAATATCCAAATATGTCTATAGCACTTTGTAATTTATAATAAGTGAATTAATCAACTTGCTTTCATCGCAGGTAACAATTTTCTGCTGTCGGTATAGGTACTGTTGAGTTGGAGACTCAAATTTTGCCACTTATCAAGTCACCACATGATGTATTTATGTAAAAATACTGCCTCAATAAGACGTATACAACCAATTTACCTTTTTGCAGATATTAAGCGCATTTATTCTAATATAACATTATATGTTATATTAGAAACGGATCAGAATCATCTTACGGATGATCTAAATTACGATCACATCTGGTCAGGTCAAACAAACTTGTATTGAGACGAAGCATTTTGTTATAGCATAAAAGTACAAACTCCAACCATCCGAATATTTTCCTTGTTGTAATTGTATACCTTTTATCACATTTATTATTTCTTAGAAATAATTACAAGTAAGCATAAGAATCCAATATTGGTAATTCGTTAAATTGTTGTAACAATGTCATACGCTTAACAATACTTAAAAGTATCCAATACAGAAATTTAATAGTAATTTATTTTATAATCAACCATTTGCATCGCACCAACAATTCAGTAATTGCTAAATATCTAAATGACGTGAATGTCGTGAACGATTAGTTTACAATAAATGGGTATTTCAAAAGACATGTCGTGACTGATTTTGTTTGGGTTGGTTCAATCGGAATATATTCATATAATAGTATCTAATGTTAACATTGAGACTGTTAATTGATATAGAAAGAATAAAGATTGAAAGTTCGCTGTTGGTTGAGCATATTTGATCTGGTCTTCAGGTCTTCAGGTCTTCAGAAACATCGGTTTCTTATGAAGAAATGAATGATACAACCACAATCTAGATAAACATTGAAAAACTGAACACGTATGTAATTGGTGCAACAATAAATACTGGAATAACTGGACTCTTATATTTTCTGTTAATCCTTCTTTTGTCAAACAATAAATAATTGTGTGATATTTTATCTAAACACAACCGAATTCAATTGGTCCTAACCTATACTTTAGAGAAATTAAAAAATTAAATTAAAAATTAGGTGAAAAGTGCCTAAGTAAATCTTTTAGGTATGTAAGTAAACACATTTTATAAGTTATACAATTTTATTTTATAAGATATAATTTCTATATAATTACGTTTTATAAAAAGTATGTTTAAATAGTTCACAGTTCTGCGTCACTAATATAATATTATAAGTGTGATATTAGTGGTTAATCAAAATAGTTATTTGAATAATATTAAATATATTGTTGCCAATAAAAAAACAGCTGAGAGAATAACATAATGAATGATATCTTATTTGAATTATGTAATTTTTGTATATTGATATGATTATAATCTACTATTGTAATTAAGTAGAGAGAGAGAACATTATGCAATAAAAGATATAAATATTTATGTAGAATAATTGACGCTTTATATTAATAGTAAGGAATAGTTATTGTTGGTTTAAATAAATATTGATGAGTCACGAGTCAGAGTAATAAAAAATACGCTTAATGATTTTATATGGCATGTTACAAAGACTAAGGAAATATATGAGAGATTAAATAAGAACATTATAGCCGTCTCTACTAGCTCATAATTAATTAATAAAAAGAATATTAACTCTGTGAAATGTCTTTTTTCCTTAAGTTTTCATTAAAATTGGTATACTGAAAACGTTTTCACCTATGATATGGGTGGAATCGAATATAGGATGGCATACAATTCAATAGTAAATAAAATAAGACATTTAAGTGAATGAGACTATAGATACTATGTTTTACTAAGGTCATGATTTTTGTTAATTATAGATTACGTTTTCAGTAGATTTTTGTTTATTGAAATAAGAGTGCGTATACAAACAGTACTTTTCCGAACTTTACAGTACAAACAGACAGGAAGTACTTTACAAACAGACTGGAAGCTTTTCCGTCAACTATGATGATGATATGTGTGTACCTACATGTAGTCATTTACTTTCGTTTTTCACATAGGAAACAATTTATTATCCCCTGGATTATATAGCCCCTATAAGTAAAATTAAAAAAGCGTAAAATAATTAAGTTTAATGGAAAATTATCAATAAAAAGTAAGAGGAAGTGACCTTGCTTTTGTAAAGTTTGTATACTTACAGTAGATTAGGTGACTGTTGTTTTCTTTGTTACATACATACTCTTGTATGTAAATCGTAGTCTCTTGTAATTAAATTGTTTATGTATGCTAGTAAATGCTATTGAACCCATGTTACAACATCGCCGTTTTTTTAAAATTCTGCTAAATTATTTTAGCCAACGTCCATTGTTTCAAGAAATACCGGAAGTGAGTGATAAAAATATTTCGTTGTGATTTTAGTTAGTATGTCTTTCAGATGATATTCTAATGCGTATATTCTTATGACGAAAAAGGACTGAATCAAAGAGTCATCCCAGGTTCTTCATATAGAAAAGTGACTTCATTTTTTGTTCGCAAATTATCTATGCGTTTTAGTACGATTTTAGTCAGACCACCATGTATATATTAAAATAATGTTTAACGTAAAAGAACCCTCGGAAAACCACCGGCATACCGTTAGTGTGGGTCCAAAGGACTGTTATGGTCACGGGAACATGTATTTGAATAAATAATTTTTCAGGCTGCCAATGCAGAATGCTAATGCAGTACCTATAGTATAGTATAGTACAACTTTTTATTGTAAAACTGCTGAAGATCAAGATGACATAGGTAAAGGTCGAATCAATCAACTATTAAAAATAAGAAAAGAGATCTCTACTTTCGATAGATATATGTAAGTCATAGAATATGGATACTATTTTCAATCGATAGCACATGATGTCATACAACTGAAATAAAAAATTCAATTACGTATTTGAGTTAGTTTCAGGTTTACGCCTACTGCCAATTCATTGTTTTCACACCGTTCTATATTTCTTGAAACAATAAACTAGCATTGGCTAGAATAATTTAGCAGAATTTTTTAAAACGATGTTGTTGTAATATGATTTCAATAACATTTACTGTGAAGCATATATAAACAATGTAATTATAGTAGAAACTACGAATTACAATTACATACAAGCGTATGTAACAAAGAAACCAACGGTCACCTAACTACTGTAAGTATACGTACTTTACAAGGGCAAGGTCACTTCCTCTTACTTTTTATTGATAATTGTTCATTAAACTTAATTATATTACGCTTTTTTTATTTTACTTCAGTTCAGTGTAATAAACTAACTTGTATAACGTAATACATATCTAATACTCTCGATTTAACTGGTCAAGTAGATGTTATATATGTATACGGACATCAAAAAGGCATTTGATCAGATTGATCATTGCGGTCTTCTATCGATGCTAGCGACGATAGGTTTTTCAAATCCTCTTTTAGCACTGATTAAGTCATATTTAAGTCAGTTTGTGGAATATGGTGGCATAAAATTGGCTACCTATGTGTCAACCTCGGGAGTCCCTCAAGGGTCAAATTTAGGTCCATTGCTCTTTCTTATTTTATTAATGACATCTCATCAATAACTCCAGTGTATAACTTATTATTTGTTGATGATTTGAAAATCTATATACAAATTAATTCCATTGATGACTGCGATATATTGCGCACTGAATATAATGCCTGATGTCATGATAACAATCTATGGTTAAATTTGTCCAAGTGCAGAGTTATGTCTTTGCAAAGGAAGCCACACTCCATTTATTTTCAATTACTTCCTGGATAATACTAAGTTAGAGAGGTTTAAAGACGTGGAAGTAATATTTGACTCTGATCTTTCTTTTAATAGGCACATTACTGAGGCTGTTTCCTCGCCTTGTTGGGATGGCTTTTCTAAGTTAAATACACTGAAACTATTATATGTAACATTTATAAGGAGTAAAATGGAATACGCTTCAGTAATTTGGTCCCCTATTTATCAAAATCGTATTCAAAACATAGAATCGGTTCAGTGTAAGTGTCTGAAATACATATTTTTTTAGATGTTATGGCTATTATCCTCACAGAGGTTTTAGGATAGAAGAAATTGTGCGGGTTTAACACCTTATGTAAGCTGTTCAGAAATAAAATTGACTGGGATTATTTATTAAATCAATTTTTGTTTCTTGTTCCAAGATTACAATCCAGGCGCCTATGTACATTTTTCTGTAACACCCCTAGAACGAATATATTGATCAAATTACCGGTTTATAATATGTCACAATTGTATAATAAAATAGCTAATCGATGTGATGTTTATTTTGATAGTGTACATTTTATTATTATTACTTTGAAGGGTATTATTTCTGAGTAATATATTTATTGTTAGCTAACTTGTTTTTTTTGTTTTGATATCTTGTTTTCTTGACCAGGGGGAAAAACATGGTATCTATCTCTTCCAGTTAATCTAAATATCTTATTTTAGTTACAATTGAATTGAATATGTTCGATTCCACTCAAATCATGGGTGAAACCATTCTCAATATAACAATTTTCATTAAAACTTGATGAATATACTTTTTATTAATTATAAGCTAGTAGAGACGGTTATATTTTTCTTATTAAGTCCCTTAGTCTTACTAACATGTAATGTGCCATATAACATTATTAAGCATATTTTTTATTATCAAGTAGGGACTCATCAATATTTATTGAACCAACAATGTTTCCTTACTATTAACATAAAGCTTAAATTATTTTGCATATATTTTTTTATATATATTTTATTGTATAATCGTTTCTCTCTATCTCTCTCTCCCTCTTGTTAATTATAATCAAATCAATATCTAAAAAAATTACGTAATTCAAATAAGATATTCATTGTGTCATTCTTTAAGCTGTTTTTTATTGGCAACAATACATTTAATATTATTCAAATAACTGTTTTGGTTAACCACTAATATCACACTTATAATAATTATATTAGTGTCGCAGAACTGTAAACTATTTAAACATATTTTCTATAAGACATAATTATAGAGAAATTATATATTATAGAGATTTATACAGATTTATAAAAAGTGCAAGTAGTTCCCCTCCTAAAAGTAAATCGTAATATAGAACTTTTGCTTTTGTTATTTCCTGCCTTTGCCTGTAATCTCTAGAGGATGAGTGATTTTACATCTTAGACTCATCTTGCAAACGTCAAAATGTATTTTTGGGTCAGATGCAAAGTAAAGGCAGCTAGAAAAAAAATCATTCTTATCACGTGTTTTATTTGTTAATTCAAACATGTGGTTTTGTATATAGTGCAATAAGGTCCCTGTACCATATAAGGTCACGATGTTTAGCCAAAGTGAACTGGTCTTATTAAGTGCAGTGTAGTGTTTTGTTGCTTGTTATATGTCATAGAAGTCTAGAGTTGTTTATTTTTTGTAGCGATTTTCAAAATATATATTTTTTAATATTTTGTAGATATTTTGCAATAATGGCAAAAAGGTGTTTGTTATGAACATCCTGTACCTTTTATTATGGCCAATGATTAAATCATTTAAATTTTTTCAATTTTGATAATCAGTAGAAACAAAAATGAATTTACATACTAATACATACTACTACAATAATACATAATACATACATACATACATACTAATACATACACTCTCGTTAGCCCTAAATTTCCGATCATTTTAACATCTAAAATGGTTTAATATTTATAATGAGGAATGGGAATAAATAATTATAAAATTTATTTTGCGTATTTCTCAAAAATTCATACTGATTCCACATACCCTAGAAACGATTTTGAGAAATTTTTTAAATCTTGTTTAGGTCCATACTTACAGAGCATTTCCCGTTTTTAAATAGACACCCTGTATAGTTTTATAGTAAAAAATGTTAAACTTTAAGGTGGCTTTATATGGTGGTAAATTTAATACCTTAGTATATTTTTAAATGTTTTGTTGCTATAATATGTCACAAGTAATAATAATAGAAAATATAAGTTCTTTGTAAATCAAAGCTTCAGTTAGTGTAATTTTTACTGTTTCAACCACAGATTTAATATCCTTCGGACAAGATGGGTAACAGCCTATTTAAAAACATTGGAACAAAGTGGCAAAATCATGGGATAGGAATACGTGAGAATACGTAGAGAAAGTTTATGAGGGATAGAGATGAAATGATAAACAATCCCCTGGTTTTCCTCTTTTCTTGCAAACTTTACACTTGTTGGTCATTATAAACACTACATAATAAATATCAAACGTTTTTAGAAGGATTTTATCAAATAATATCACTTGGAAACACCGAAACACTAGACAAAAATACGACTCACCACCAAGAAAACAACCGTAACAAAATGGAGTAAATATTTACGCTGGTAGACGACGGATACGGCAATCGTAATAGTTCGGTTCTTGTCGAGAATTCGAGTGGGTTTGTCAAGTCGTTGAACGATTGTCTCTGTTTACATTTTGTGTATCTAAAAGAGACGCATAGAGAGCTTAAAACATAAATGCATATTTTAGACATGTGCTATGGAAAAACTAGCGTAAACAAAAACAAAAGAGAGACATCAAAATATTTATAGAGATCTTTGATCAATACTTGCGATTTGGATACCCATCTTGTCCGAAGGACATTAAATCTGTGGTTTCAACCGTCATTATAGTCAGTCCAAAGTGCATAAATATTATAAGTATGATAATATACTCGAATCGTTTCCATAAGAGAAAACAAGAGTATTTCTATATTCTATTGTAACGTTAACAGTATTTTCACTTGATATGTAGTTTATTCTTTTTAAGGGAACAGCTTTTATATACAGAGTGAGTTTTATGTATGGAACGCCTAAATTATCTCGGAAACGGCTTGCCCGATTTTTATGAATTTTGGTTTATAAGGGTTTTGTAATATGGCCTATATTATTGTGGCATTTACATTGTTGTCAGATCTTTCGTTTTTCCGGAAATATACTGAAATTTGTTATTTCAAATGGATCACCCTATATATTTTTTTGTTTTTGAAATCTCTAAGAAATTTAGAATATTTTTCATGTAATGTTCCCTATACCTAATTGCCATAATTTCGGAGTTACAGCTACATTTGCAATATCTCCGCCGAAGTTAAAATATTACATCAGGGCGGCTATGTCTGCGACAAAAACAATTTTGACGTTTTAATAAACTATTATTGTTGGTGTTTATTGAAAGTTACAATGGACCGTTTATCTGAGAAAGAACGAATTGAGATTTTAATGATATTAGGATATGGTGATGTGCGTAGAAGTCAACAGGAAACGTGTAATATCTTTAATAATTTATATCCTAATAGAAATCCCATAACAAGATCTACTGTAAGTTGTTAAAAAAGTTTAACCAAACTGGAGCCATAAAAGATTTACCGAAATCAGGGCGTATAAAAACTGCAACAACTGAAGACAAATCTTTAGATGTTTGTGTTATGTTAGAAGAAGATCCACACTTGAGTACTAGACAAATATCCAGGGAAGTTGATATTTCTCAAACATCCATAATGAAAATTTTACATGCCAATAAATTCCATCCTTACAAAGTAAGATTGGTTCAAGAGTTGTCAGATGATGATTTCGATAGACGTGAAGAGTTTGCCGACACAATGATGGAAAAATGTTACGATCAAAATAATCCAAATTTTTTAAATAATGTTATGTTTTCCGATGAGGCCACTTTTTGTATTGATGGAAACGTAAATCGGCATAATTGCAGATACTGGTCACGTAACAATCCTCGTTGGATGAGAGAATCCCACACCCAATTTCCACAAAAGATTAATGTATGGGCTGGAATAATAGGCGACAAAATAATTGGTCCTTTTTTCATTGAAGGAAACTTAAATGGTCCGGCGTATTTAAATTTATTACAGAATATTATTATACCTGAGTTGGCTCGGTTATTTCCAAATCTAAGTAAGTATTCTCAATTGCCTGTTAATTTAGAAATTTTATTATTTGAAACTTTCAGACAATAACAATGTCCCATATAACAATATTTGGGTGCAACAAGATGGAGCTCCACCTCACTATGCGCGTGACGTGAGGCAATACCTAAACGATGTGTTTCCCAGAAGATGGATTGGAAGGCGTGGTTTTATCGAATGGCCCCCGCGATCACCCGACATGAATCCTTTAGACTATTTCCTGTGGGGTCACTTAAAAAATATTGTTTATAAAACCAAACCTGCCAATATTCAGGAATTAAAAGATAGGATTACCACAGAGATAAGAAGAATTGAGCAGTCAGGAATGTTACAAAATGTACTGCAAAGTTTTAAACATCGCATGGCTTCTTGTATGGAAGTAAACGGACAACATTTTGAGCATCAGCTGTAACCGCCTTTACTTTATGTTTTCAAAAGATCCTATGGGATTTCTATTAGGATATAAATTATTAAAGATATTACACGTTTCCTGTTGACTTCTACGCACATCACCATATCCTAATATCATTAAAATCTCAATTCGTTCTTTCTCAGATAAACGGTCCATTGTAACTTTCAATAAACACCAACAATAATAGTTTATTAAAACGTCAAAATTGTTTTTGTCGCAGACATAGCCGCCCTGATGTAATATTTTAACTTCGGCGGAGATATTGCAAATGTAGCTGTAACTCCGAAATTATGGCAATTAGGTATAGGGAACATTACATGAAAAATATTCTAAATTTCTTAGAGATTTCAAAAACAAAAAAATATATAGGGTGATCCATTTGAAATAACAAATTTCAGTATATTTCCGGAAAAACGAAAGATCTGACAACAATGTAAATGCCACAATAATATCGGCCATATTACAAAACCCTTATAAACCAAAATTTATAAAAATCGGGCAAGCCGTTTCCGAGATAATTGAGGCGTTCCATACATAAAACTCACTCTGTATAATAAACAGATACAGATTGCTGGACCTGTGTCTAAATTATCTAATTAATAAGAATGTAGCACCTTTTTTTCCGACATTATATTTTACATTACGAACACTTATGGTTCAGTCTTTTCGGCATATCGCACTAACTGTTCATCAAACCCAATATCAAGGTATTCGTATACGCCCCATCCAAATCTGAAGAGATATACAGGATATTTGGTAGCTATATACCACTCAATTTGATAATAATAACAGTCTGTGCCTGAATGAATTTTTATTCGACATATTTTACTAACCAACGCTTCTTGAACAAGATTATGGTGCAAATAAATAATGCCTGACAATAATACGGAAATAAAAATATGTTTATCTTAATGGTATTATAGCAGTAGTAGTTTCATTACCATTATTTATCGTTGAACACTGAAAACTTCATTAACTATTATCAGGAAGCTTGTTTGGATTCAGCAGATAAGCAAAACTATGTATTTACGTGAATATTTATATGTGCATTATCATAAAATAGATATATTTATGGAAACAGCAAAACAGATAGTAAATATGCAGATACAATAAATTTGTTTAACGCTTTCAATATTTCCTGCTAATTGACTAATTTTTTTATGTATTTATGTAGTTCTCAAGGAAATGTTTATAGTTCCATTATTTTATTGCTATTTATGCATTTTTATGTTATGACCGACCACTCAGGAAATAATACAAGATGTTAAGTTCATATATACAATATAGTCACAATGTCACAATCATGAATCTATTACATAAAATTCTTAGGTTATGAAACCCTCTAAATTTATAAGTGAAAATTAAAAATAAATTGAAATGTAATTTTAATATAATACACATATTTTAAATGTTGTACACTCACACCTAAAAAGTTGCAGCCGGTATTTATTTAATTTAATTTACTAATACATGACTATTAATTTGGATTTACTTCATAAATGAGTACAACATTTTGCATATTCCAATTATTATTATATAAAATATAATTAACTTTCATATAACTAACTCCCTTCTATTTTGTAGTTATTATATTAGGTACTTGTGGAAAATCCATGATAAACTTTTCAATGAAAACAAATACAGTTTTACGATTTTCACAATTTTTTTATTTATACTGGGTGATTTTTTTTGGGCGTCTGTTAAAAGCATCTGGAGAACTGAAAATTACTATGATCTGAAAATTTGGTAACATGCATTCTGCGATAAGATCTATTTATGGAAAATATTTTCCAGGTGAATGTACTTACGGAAATACCGGAAGTTGACCCTAGCTTCGTTATTTTAAAAGGGACACCCTATATATTATTTCATTTCTGAATTCTACGTGAAATTCTGAACACATTTCATATAGGATGTCCTATACCTATCTTCAACTGTTTTTGAAATGTTGAGAGGTGAATATTGACATTTTGCAACTTTGACACACTGTAAAATCTAAACGGTTTGTGATGAACTAAAACGGTTTGCACATTCCTA
Organism: Pogonocherus hispidulus; assembly: GCA_963924545.1. Classification (NCBI taxonomy): domain Eukaryota; kingdom Metazoa; phylum Arthropoda; class Insecta; order Coleoptera; family Cerambycidae; genus Pogonocherus; species Pogonocherus hispidulus. The sequence goes on along the minus strand of OZ004698.1, from coordinate 38,764,346 downwards.
TCTTAACTTTTCATAAGCTATCGTTCGACACTAATTTCAGATTTAGCCAGAAATTAAAAATTTTTGATTAAATTTAATCTCTTGGTTAAATCAGCAAAAAGTAATAGAGTCTATAGCTTCTATATCAAGTTTACTTGAAAAAATATAAAAGTAAAAAGGAATGTGTTGCAAATTTTTAGGTCCAATATTGGTAGTGCATATTTATCTGTTGTTTTATTTACCTACACATTGTAATGATAATAACCATTATCACTATAAGAATATTGACTATTATGTTTTCTCAAAGAGGATATATAGATTTGTTATATTTATTATTTCACAAATATAATTTACTGATCCAATTTGATGTATGAATATACAGTATGCTGGAACTTCTCATGGACTGACGGTGTTTGCAAGTGGTTGTCTATCAAAATAATTGACTGACTGGAGACAAGAATTTTCAATTTCAACATACAAATAGAGTAGTGCTTATGCTTTGTCAATGAATATAAAGGTTTAACGAGATTTCTAAAATTCGAGGAGGACAAGCAAATTCTGTACATAAGACCAAGGAGGACCTTTAAAAATTAAAAAATTATTACAAAGAAGAAAAATGGTTCTGATGTTTTCAGGACACTAAAAATCACGGGACCACCACGACAATTTAGTCTAGGTGACAGGAACATGAAACAATCTACATCGCAGTGACACCAGGAGTCGGTCGGTATATGTAAATTGAAATCTATATGAATATAACATAATACGTTTCACATATTTATAATACTTAATAGGTACATACTGGGAGTACATAAACTTCTAAACTAGTTCCAGAAGGAAATATATCAAATTGTATGTTTTTAAAAATTTTAAAAAGTTGCTAACTGTTCAACATGTGGTTTTTGTTAAAATAATCATAAATTGGGTTTATAACTCGTTAACACTTAGATAAACAAGAAAAAAATATTAGCTGTGGGCAAAATGCCCAAAAAATAATCAATTATATACTCTTACTGCTCCATATTTTCCAAATAAACAAAAAGCTGAAAGCAAAGAATAATAATAACTTTTAGAAAGCTGTTAAATGCATCGAAATATTGTATTTTTATATAAAGTACAGAATGTATCAGGAAAAATTGATAAAAAACTGCTTTTTACAAGTTCACAGAAATCGAGATAACCTGAAACCTTTGCTTCGTCATGCATATACGAACCACTTCTTATATTAATATCAGTCTTTGTAGATGAATATTTGAGATGAATATTTCAAATTAATTTATTTATTTACGTACCTTTCGTATGGACACTATTTTCGAATTCTTCGATGTATCCAGGAGGACTTTTACTCGGGAGGTACCCATTAACAAACTTAAATACTGTCAAAACGAAAACACAAAATCGTACGCCTTTGTCTCTCATGATTAGTGCGAATGTTAAATATTAAACTGAAAAGAATGAGACACTTGAATGAATGTCCGTTAATCCATTCAATTAATGAGAACTGATAGTCCGATTAGTTATGATTTAATTATTATTGTTTGCTACATAAAATACTTTCAAGAGGTGCGTAGAAACTACGTTTTATTAAAATAATCTACTAATAAAAAAAAGTATAGTGAGTTAGAGACTTGAGGGTTCATCGCGTAGAGGAAGTGCCGAAACTAAAGAAAATTATTTTATATAGGTACATATTTATATGGATATTTAAAAATGTGCAAATTAAGAAATTTATACTTAACAGGAGATAAATATAAAGCAAGTAATAATGACCAGGCTAATAAATAGGCATGCAAGACGGAAGGTGGTATTAAATGTGACCTGTTACATTTTAGTTGGGTTCTAAAAACGAAATTACTACTTATAAATATTTGATAATTAGCGGAATGGAATATCAAGAACAATTTGAAAGAATAAAAGCATAAAATGTAGAAAATGCATAAAACTATTGCAAATTGAACTTCCACCGTTTCGCAAACAATCTACAAGATAAAAGAAAAACCTCACTATCAAATGGTACACGCCATTTCTCTGTCTGCCTAATCAAAATAGCGCAAGCAAAATTGAATTGTATATAGTTAACATTTATAGCCCACGGTATAAATGTTTCTTCCAGCTCCAATTACACTAAGCATTAACTAATTATTATTAACTCATTAATGAACATTAGAGTAACATTAACTCTATTTCACAAAAATTTCAGGTTGATTTTATTAAAAATTAACCTGAGTTGGCCTGCAATTATCAGGGTGTTTATTTTTTAATTTTTAAACTGACTTTTGGACGGCCAAATGTAGAAAGTCGTAGGAAATTCAGGTGGTTTAAAATTAATCATAGAAAATGTTACAGATTGCGGAGAAATGTCATTGAGCATGTGAAGTCTTTTTGGCAGCCACAATCATTTACTTGAAAGATTAAAGTTTTGTCAATAATGTAAGGGTCTAATAAATAATATCAATTTACGTAGCAATTCTGTATTACCGTTAGTAGGTTGAAGTAGGTTTAACCTATATTTACGTACTACTTCAGTTAACTGGCATGTCACGACGGTAAAATACCGTAAAACGGAAAATAGTACACCGTCGAAAGATTGCCAATAAATTCTCAATTAAGTACTATAAAGCGTGAAGCTACAAGGAATTATGGAAGTTATACAATTATTGATGATGGTATAAGATTATGTAGCAATATGAACTAACCTTTGGCGGTTGCTTTATGAGCAGAGACACATTTTTAAAGTTTTCCGTCCCGGTATCTGACATGAGGTAATGCTCGGTATTGTTTCTACTTTCCGTTATTCGGTCTGGTACAGATCTCTCGTTTATGGGTCTCCGATTTGTCTCAGCCTTGAGGAAACATTCACACTAATCACGGGCGATTTTGTAGTTAAAATGCTTATTTCGACTGACATAATACTAAAAAGGAATTCGAATTAACGGGCAGGTGGTTGTCAAGTGGGGGTACCTCCTTCTACTTTACATCAGATCGTAAAGTGCTGAGTTGGTATTGTTTAAATTAAATAGCAATCGTTGATATCAATTTATTAATTTCTAAAATCAGTGTAGAGTTGCTTAGAATCAGGCGATGGAAAAAGTCGTACCAGTTTGTGTGAAAAAGAAATTATAGTGCAGGCATCTATCTGTGTGTAAACTTTATATTATTAGGTACACTTGCGCGATTGATTAATTAGAGGAACATTTGTAATTTAAAACTCGGAGTTATTCAATAAACAGTATTATTATCTACTGACATTATGTTCTGTATCTCAGGTCGTTTATTTATTTTTATTCACATGAAAGTATTTCTTCTATTTTCCATACCTACGCGGTCTTATTTTGTGTAGTTTCCTTCACTTGTGCATGTATTAACTAAAGTGAGAAATGGAAATTGTACGTACACAATGGAATGTTATATAACATTATCAGTAATGTTTATGTTTTCAAAACATTTTCATAAATATGTACACAGTGGTGTCATTTTCGTTAGCATTCCAGGATATATGAATTTCTTTCAAGACATTATTTTAGACAAATTCAATTCTCAAGCAAGATTCGCATAATTCCACATCTCTGTTATTTGTATTGTAAAGATACAGAAACATGATTATCAGTTTTTGGACGTAAAAATTAATGGTGATATTCACAATTTATATACGAATTGGATCATAGAGTTATAAACCAAACTTATGCTGTTTTCAATTGAGAATATAGCAAAATTACGGTTATTTTCTGTACTTTACAAAATATATGCTTGGTACAGTGATTTCTGAAACAGGGTGAGTTATAGCCACTTATTTACCGGAAACACATTGCGGAGGAACTGTCGTAGATTGAATCCTGAATTTATGTCAATAATTTTTTGATTATCAAAATTTTTAGCTAGTTCTGAGGAAGTTTTGTAACTATTGTAATCTTAAGCATTTTTTAATGATGTCTTTCACCACAAACCACAAAATTTACATATTTGAAGCCTATGTTCGAACTGGCACGCTAGTTAATGGAATTTGGGAATACAATATGTGTGATATCTGTATAACACGTAGCTATATAGTATATTTTATATTATAGTATATAGTATATTTTCACAGTTAAGCTAAGGCGGCCGGTTTCCATTTCATAACTTATCTTTCACCAAGATAATTTCTGTTATCTCGTTATGTATTTATATCACACAATATTTATTTAAATATGCAATATATATGCCCTGTAAATGAAATAAAGTTAAGAAGATGTAAAATAAAATAGTATCTGAATCGTTTTAAATGGCTTAAGTCAAAGTTGCCAAATTAGAGAAAATCTCTGCGGGTTTTTTTATAATAATTCTTGTGAAAATGTGGATTTTGCATTTTCCTTTAAGATGATTTTGTTTAAGTTATGAAGATGATGATGATATTAGATAGACAAGTCAGCAGAGAATTCTTCAAATGGTACAAAAAGGATTAAAGAATTTATGCTCAAATAATTATTGCAAATATAAAAGTTATATAATATGGTAAAAGTGTGTAACATTTAAATAAATTACGCGAGAAAAAACGAGTAACACAAATGCCAATCATACAACTTGAACACCTTAAAGTTGCCATATTTGTAGTTTAAAATGTTGAAATTCGTAATTTTGAAGTTTGAAACTTTAAACAATGTTATAGTTTCATTAAATAACCAGCCATAATTGCTAAGTGGAACTGGCGACTTAGAAAATCTTAGTATTTACCAGTGATAATTATATATCTAAAACAAGTCTTAAAAATATTACTTTACGTGAAAATTCAATAGAAAGTTCAACAAACAAACACATTTCTCATTTTTTAAATGAAAAATACGGACAATTAATAAATTCCTTACCAATGTTCGTAATTTGCCGATTTATGCAATCGAAATATGTTTTATATAGAGAAGAAAGACTTAAAAATGGCCATCCTAAGCATTTAACTGCGTTTTTTTCACCAAGTTTCTCTGTTTCACTTATTTATCACAAGATGGGTATTTTCCAAGATTAGGATAATATTATATATTTGAGAAGAGGGCATATATTATAATAATGGTTTAAAACATATTACTGTACTAAATTTGACACATTAATATTGATTAACAAAAATATCTAATTCACTAGTCAGTTATAGTTGGGCCGTTCAATCCTTGCGCACACGTGGTCATATTTGTATCAATTAATATTAAAAACCTAATGTCACTAATGTCAGGGCATAACACATGACCCGTATTATCTGTTATTTTCTAACAGTGGATGTTATTTACAATTAATCATGTACTTGTCGTTGATAACAACGTCACACACGCCAGGCTAAGAGAAATGAACCACGACTTAAATACCCAGGAGTGGAAAACACTACACCGGGAAGAGTCTGGCCCAGGGCAGGTGTGGACATTCTCTGTTGACGAGGTGTCTAAGGCAGCTCTGGATGAACGTGCCCCAACAACAAGAAGTTCAGAGGCTAAACCACCAACCTCGATGGGCAAGTCCAAAGTGCCTTCGACTAGGGGGAAAATTACCCCGACCCGAACTAAACCTCTTGGGAAAGGAAAAATCCTTCCCAAACAAACCTCTTCAGAAGAACGTATCAAAACCATCTTCTGGAAAGAAGAATAAACCACCCTTCCCTAACCTCAAACCAGACACTCCCTTTTCCCCTTCCTATAATAACCCTCCTTCCTTTTAACAGTCCATCCCGTCCCCCTGATGTCCACATACATCAGGTGTCTACAGGCGAACAATCAACATGCCAAGGCTGCAACTTACGTTCTTGGCAGGTTCTTGGAGTGTGAAAAGATTATTTAGAACCATTGGATAAAATAAATAATATATGCTTACAACGTGAAGAATGTCACCTTGTCACCTTCTTTGTAAGTCTTTTGTTATGTACCTATAATATACAAAGAGTATTTTTGCAGCAAATATATTTTGTATTACTTACTGTACTATCAACATTATCTATGTAGATGTTAGTGGCAAAAAAGTTTACATTTATTATTGTATTGAATAACTGTGTAATGCAATTATTTTTAATGTATACAATAATGTATAAACATAAGATATAGCATACGTAATAAAATAAATGGAAACATTCTTGCACACATTTGCACAACCAATTTGCACTGATTTATGTATTATAAGTATATTAATAATTATATATTTTAATATTAATAATTACTATCTAAATATCTAATAGCTGCAGTTGCACCTTTTACGGATTAAGCCTATAGTATTATCCTACGCAATCAGAGTTAATTATAACAAAATGTTGAAAATGCCCTAGTTGTCTCGCTCTCAAAAGAAATTACTAAATTTAATGACAACATATTTACATGCTTTTTAAGTGCATTATTATGGCGTTATGGCGGGTCATTTAAGTATAGTTTTGGTGAAAGTAAATAAATTAGTTATCATTACTTTCTGTTAATATGAAGCAAGTGTGACCTTGACACCGTGGTAGTTTTACCTCGACAATGGTAATGAAGAGCGGTTTTATAATGAACGCGTGTGCAAGGTCAGCCACTGCTGCATTTTAAGCGTGTCCATTAATCGCCGACTCGATTATTCATCGTTAGATTATATCGTGACGACGCTCTTTGTTATCGTTACAAATAGCAGTTTATGCAACACTTACTATAGTAAATATACTAGTTGTATTATTTACTACTTATATAGGTATACAAATAAGATGTCATGCCATTCATAAAGCAAGTTAACCGGAAAAACGATATGTAAGTGATCAAAATTTAATGAAATGTAGATGCTACAACCAGATCTCTTTTATAAGTATCTATACAGTGTGTTAGCGAATTTCAATAACAAACTTTGTGTGCTCTATGTCAGAAAATAATCCGTGGTATATCTTTAACTTATGGTACCTATCTCTTGCTTCAATCAAAGTTCAGGACATTCGAAGGATTCGCTTTTTAACGTCGGTCTATTTCCGTAACTAAGGCCAATCACCGACGCCAGGAGATGGAGACGAGCAACCCTCAACCTGGAAACTTTTTCGGACACTTTTGTAGCAAGATTGGGGATCTTTTACTTGCCTATATAGACAAGGGATCTCCGGCTTTACATCCTAGTCAAGGGATGGTACGTCTTTCTATATAAACCTCTATATATATGGGCCTAAGTAGAGAACCATGTTCGAGATAATAGTAATAGTAGTAGTAGTGGGGCGGCCAAGACCTAGCAAGTAAGCCGCAAGCGGGCCCTTTTTGCCTACCCCTGTCGTCCCTACCTAGGTTCATCACCTCTTCCCTCATCGAACCTACCTGACCTTCTAATGTAGGTCAGAATGTCAGTCCATTCAAGGGAACTAACCTCTTCCCCTTGCAACTCCCCGGCCCCCCAAACGTCGCGTCTCAATCTGCCGAAAGCCGCGTACTCTGCCAAGAAGTGGGAAGGCGTTTCATCGCCCTTTCCACACTTTGGGCAGATAGGGTCTCCCTCAACACTCATCAATGATAGATGTCTTCTAAGCCTGCAATGACCCGTTAAAATTCCCACCAACTGGTTTAGAGCCTTCCGGCTGTACGACTTAACAGCCAGGCCGTCAAGGTCTTGCTTGGCTCCACTAAAAAGTTGCGAGCCTGTCTACAGCTCCCACTCCTTCTCCACTGTTTACTTAGTGTCTCATGAGCCCAATCGTTAAGAGCTATGTTGACCTGCCTTCGTGTAATGCCTAAAATCGGTTCTGGTCCCTGGCCGGGTCCCTGAGATCCGAGTCGAGCCCTGTTCATCGGCCCTTTCGTTCCCCGGGATTCCACTATGACCTGGTACCCATACCAATTTGACCTCTTTTCCTCTGGCCAGCTCCTCCAGGGTATCTCCGCACTATTGGACAAGGGCGGATCTTGTCCTTGGAGATGCTAAAGCCTTTAAGGCTGCCTGACTGTCGGAGCAGAAGTAAATATTCTGCTCTGGTGTTCGAGATAATAAGTTAAATCTTATTTACAACGATTTCGGATGATTACTATAATTTTTAATTCAAGATCAAAACAAGCGATCAAAATTATTATATTTTTCAAGGCACCGTTTGCGAAAAAGGAACAATAATATTTAGTGAATCGGTTACAAATAGATTGCTAAATCTGATCTATTCGCTGAGTTAGTGATATATATGTGCCTGAAAAGATGGAAAATTAGAAAGTTATTCAAAATTGTTTACAGCCTGGAGTCAACCTTTATTAATTGGAATGGCAGGTGTTTTGTTTCTGCTACCCGCGTATTTTTTGTGCGGAACAGTGCTTCCTTTTCTTTCCTTTAAAACACTTGACAAATATCGTGATATTTTTACATTTTTGAACTGATTGGCATTTTCTGAAATCAAGGATTCCGTAGCTCGCAGTTACTTTATGAATAAAAAATTTAAACAATTTAGTAGGGTGAACTATAACTTTAAGCATGGGACACCTGGCGTGTTATATAAGAGAAAAAATTTAGTAGTGGTGAGAAACACCCTCGTAGTGCCCTCTTTGGGTCTTTGCTAAACTAAACTAAATACTACGGTGCGTTTCTCACCACTACTAACATTCACGATACCCATTAGGGAATCACATCGCAGCATCGTTCATCGAGTCCACTACTTATGACACTTTGATGAGCGCATAGTAAGCGCGAAACCGGTCAGTGTCTGCTGGTTGGTCTCGATGAAAGAAGATTTGTTTATAGTACGATCCGAAGTCTTAACTTCTATTCCATTCTAAATTAGAAAACAATACAATTTTGTAAAAATACTACAGAAACGACTGTGTCTGCTGATGTAGGCGTTGGTGAAAATCAGACCAACCACCATATTAATATAAATTAACCAAATATTTTTCGCACATCTGAATCTATGTATAATTCCAGGAATAAATCTAAATAATGTTAGTAACAGTATTATTCATATAAATTTTCGTTACATTATCAACAAAATTGTTCATGAAATTTGTTAGTGATTAATGTGTTTGATGTAAGAACTTTAATTTGTTGTTGTCTGTTGACTATTAAGTTTTATTTCACAGTGTGATAAATTATTTATTTCACACTTTTTCCTTTATAATGACATTGTTTCGCGTCATTGAAACTGTTAAATAAATGTCATTTTAGGAATGGCGTTGCAAAAAATTATTTACCTACGTGAATTGAGTGTACATTCCTGCATGATAACTGAAATCAATGTTTTTGAGGAACTATTTTGATGCCGTATTAAATTACGTTTGCTTGTTGGTTTGGCATCAAGTTGGCGAGGTGCAGGGTAGATTTTTATAAAAGCAGAGACTTATATAAGTCTCTGATAAAAGTAACAAACTTAGCGATAACCAATTACAGGTATACCACATTTATACCACTTAAATGTATACCACATTTTATTTAATTTATACCTATAAGATTATATTTCTGAAATGATCATTTAGAGGAAATTATTTTCAGTATTGTTTCCCTGATTGAGTGATGTGTATTCTATATTAATATTTTTTTAATATTTTCTTTAAAAGTTTTAATTAACTTATTACGGAAATGCAGTAGATTGGAATCAACAATATGTATATATTCATTATAGTACTTTGAGACATTACCATATTTCAGACTTTAGAAGAGCCGTGCAAAATTCAGAGAACATCAGGTCACTGTGCACAATCTCAAGCTCTGAGGTCGGTGTACTCGCAGTAGGTTTTACCAGTTGTAGTAATAAATTGTTTACATAAACCTCTGCCTTATCCACAATCCTTCAAGATGAGTCGTTAAAATCAAAAACTCGTTTGAAAAGACAAATAAGTACGTCTACATTTCATTACTCAGATAAGGATGCAGCATACGTCATTTCCCATTCCTTAATTAAGATTACTGGGAAGGTTCGATAGTCTGCATATTTTAGAATAAGTAAGAATAAGAATATTTTAGAATAAGTCTGCATATCGATAATAGGTACTATGCTACTAAAAACAATTAGTATATACAGGTAATATACTATAAGTATGGAATGCACAATGTATAGAATACAATTTACAATATCAATATACAATCTACGAATATCATGGATATATGGACAAAATTATTTGTAAAAATTGTACTAAAATTAAAGGTGTTTATCTAGTTGGACTCTTCATTATTTTCTTTTAAATAAATATTTAGATAGTATGTATACCGGGTTTCCCATTTCATTTGACTAATGGCAATTAACATGAGCTATTATATTTCATTGAATTTTATATTCCCAGGGCATACTATGAGAAATATTGCTAGCGGAATCGATAGTACTGACTGTCAAACACTTCTGATTACCAAAATACTAAAGCGAAATGCTTTTTTAATTAAAATATCAATAGAAGTTCGTTTTAAATTAATAGATGTAGTTTACATAATTGTGTTAGCGCACGCACATTAAATCATCTGGTCGACTAGCTGGTTGAGCGGCAGTCTGTCTAACTGAACCGCAAAATTTTGCAGATTCAAATCCCGTCAGAGACAACTTTTTTTTTATTTTACTTTTTAATAATTACAAATTATTAGTGTTTACTTATTCGAATAAATATAGTTCATTGTCAGTACCTAGTTACTATTTTTTAAGCTAATCTTTAAAATGACAATATTACTAATCAAAAAAATATAAAACATGTTTTTAATTGATTAGTTTCCTTTATCTTTAGCTTAAGCTATACTATCTTATAAAATAAGTAATCAACAAGCAACATATTTTTTATTTATTACATGCACTGTGCTTTTACTAATAGTGTACTTATCTCTGCTAATAGTTACATATTATACCTCAAGCTGGATATTGAGTTATACAGTTACAGAGGAACTGTCGTGAATTAGTAATAGGTTTGTCTTTTTAATAAAAAAACTCTAAAATTATTGAGTTTTTTTAAAATATGTTCAAATTTATTCGAATAAGCAAACACTTGTAATTGTAATTAATCAAAAAGTAAAATTAAAAAAAAATGTTTCATCGATTGCGAACCTGCGAATATTTGAATTTTAGTTCAAGCCCGCGTCTCCTACCACTATAGGCCACCATGCCACTCCAAACATTGTGCGCTAAGACAGCTATGTAAACTGTTATAGTTAACCTAAAATTAATTTTTAATGATATTTTAATGAAAGAAGTGTTTCACTTCAGTATTTTGATAATCAGAAGTGTTTGGCGATCAGTACTATCGATTATGTTAGCCATATTTCTCATAGTGTGCATTGGGAATATAAAATTCAATCAAATGTAATAGCCCATGCTAATTACCATTAGTCAGATAACATGGTAAACCCTGTATATTTCAATTTTTCTTATATTCTATATCTAATTTATTTAGAATTTATACAATGTATCTCTTTGTGTATAAAAAACGTTCAACTTATGTAATATATTGACCAAGAAATATATTCTTTAAAATGTTGAATTTTAAAATAATTCCAATTGACAGTTAAACTGTAGGACCGTTAAGAAATCAGTAAATCTAATTTTTGGCGGGAGCGCGGGTGTTACATACAATCTCTATTTTAAACTTCTAAGTCAAAATGTAAGGGGGCCTAGCCTGGCGGATTTCTTATTAAAGAAGCGAAATGCAATCTTGTTTTACCTCCCTTGCTTCAACCTTCGAATCCTGGAAATTAACTATATTTTAGTCCCTTCTGGCTAGCGAGTCAGCTTCCTCCTTCCTGGTTGATGTAACCGCAGTATGTTCAATTGCTCAACTATATTTTTAATACAATAATATTTAAATCATAAAAATGTATCTCTTCAAGGTGTAGTCTATGAATTATACATAATTTCCTGATATTTTTTCGCTCATTTGTTGACATTAGGACTGCTCCAACAAGGAAGTGCTTTAAATGAGGTTTATTGACATTAAAGACCACAAGTTTAGGGGAATTTTATTTGTTATGTGACTGAATAATTATCTATTGTACCTATTTGCGTGGATAATTATTATGGTCAGGTTTATGTCGTGTGTATTTTGTGAATGGTACCTAAGTATTACGTGTTTTTCGAAGAATATCTGATAAGCGGTAATTGAGTTAGATACGCATTGAATGGGGATCATTATGTCTTAACAAATTAGGTGAAATATTTGCAATGTAGATGACCATCTACTTATATAGATAGTAATTCACCTCTCTTGCTACTAAAGCTTAACACTCATACCTTAATCTTTTTAATGTTTATAGAAAGAAAAAGATTAGCGTTCTTTGAATTTTAACTAAAGAATATATCGAAACATATTCATTAGTTCTAGCTTATACCTATGTGCACTGTCACCATATAATTGGCATTCACTTCTGATTTTCAGCGACGTACAGCTGTTTCGACATATTACGTTTACTCAGTTCGGTACATATCTCAGAATGAATGGGACCTCATATGGGAAAGCAAATATTGAATTTGTGCGCTATTTTACAATGTACTTAATCTAAGGGCGAGTCTAAGGGCTGTCCTCAGAAATCCTACCTATAACTAAATCCAACTATAAATGTTATTCTTTAAAAAAACTTCTAAATTAGTAAATAATAGTTATAAGCCGTGAATCGAATAATAAACACTTTTAATGTATTATTGCCACATGGATATGTAAAAATAAATCTTTTCACATAGCGCGCAAAATTTAGGACTCCATTTGATATTTTAAGATGAGGGAAACATTTTTCTGTTTTCACTTTTATGCCTGAAAGTTTACTGTAGAGGAGGTTTGGTAATGTGAATTTTGTCTGCGCACTCAATCTTTAAAATTGTCTACTAATTTCGTTCGATGAAAAGAATTACGAGTATAGAATTCAAAATGCAAGACCAATAAATTTAACTTACTACGTTCGGAGGTCAGTAAAAAAGTTAATAGATATATACGTGTATGAGCATGACAAGTCTCCTTACCAAGCTCATATATAGTTTTATGAAACCCATGGTCCTGCTTGTTGCTTCAAAATACAATCAGTACGTTACTTATTTTAAAGCAAATGTTTCTTTAGGAAACTATAAATTTAAAGTGAAATATCCAAGAAAAATATTATTTAGCCATTTTGGATTATTTATTTTCTTGAAGAAAGTGGCGGCTATAATTATTCCCCAATTATCCCTATTATATATCCTATTACCCCCTATCTGTAAGTAAAAAAAAAATTAAAGTAAAATATCTGTGAAATGAAAGACCTTTCGTATCTTAATTTGAATCCAGTCAACATATTAAAGTATTTATTTTTAAGGACCTTCAGCACGCTATATATTAGAAAATAGGTATTTTTGAAATTAACTGTATAGGTATCTATATTTTCTTCATAAAATGGGAAATCAGGATCTCCAACATTTAAAGAAATTTCAAAATTGGCATGCAGAAAATTGAAGACAGTTCCTACTAGTAGTGAAAATATTATTAACAATCCATAAAAAATATTACAAACTGTAAATAATACTACTGCAATCGCAGGAATCATCGGTTTAAGTTTTAGCAATTTGTGGGACAGTTATTTATTTATTTATTTATTTATTATTTTCTTGACACCACCTATAAAATAACAAAAAGCAAGAAAGCAGAAGCATACAAATTAAATATTCAAAGTGCAGTATCAACGCAAACTTCTAAAGTTTTTCCACTGGTAACATCCATGTGGATGGATCAATGGTTTGATCTCATTATGATAATGCTGATTTCATAATGATCAGTGCATATAATGACATTTTAAATTAAAAATGTCAATCTGACAAAAAAATTTTATAATACAAACCTTCTACTGACGACGAATTGAGGATCAACTTGAAACGTTTATAGGACAAAGCTTATAAGTGTTTAATTTCTTTTATATTTTATTATAATAATCATTTTATTTAGACATCATTCAAAATATGAATTCAAAATACGGGCAATGTGCCCCGACTGGCATTTCATTAGTTCGGCATCTCCATAAGAGCCGCCACATCATTCACCGAGACCAACCACCAGACACTCACCGGTTTCGCACTTATTATGCGCTCATCAGAGAGCCATAGGTAGTGGACTCGATGAAGGATATTATGACATGATTGCCCAATGGGCATCGTGAATGTTAGAGTAGTGGTGAGAAACACACCGTAGTGCCCTCTTTGGGTCTTTGCTACTATCTGTCTGACAATTATCGTCAAATTGACAGACAGATAACGACCTATGGAGATACTGAAGTAATACAATGCCAGTCGGGACACATTGGCCGTGGACTAGCAGTTTTCGGCATCTCCTTCAAATAAATAAGTAACATGATTTTATAATATTACAGAATTTTATATAAAACTAAAAAACTATTGATGAAATTTAGTTAATTTATCAAAAATTTATTTAATTGCATTTATACAGTGTTTTTTTTTGACAAACTTTAGAAGTTTGCCTTTGTTACTACACTTTGAATATTTAATTTGTATGCTTCTGGTTTTCTGTTTTTTGTTATTTTACAGGTGGTGTTATCCCAAAAGAAACTATGGATCATGAAAACGTACCACAAATAAGTTACAGACATGTTCCAGTTATGTCATATTATATACTAACTATTAATCCGTGTAGATCTTCCAATTACCATTATTTTTGTACATAATGTGTAAGCCATAGTTGTTAAATAATAAAGAGAAAAGAGAAGTATCCTTTATATTGATTATTCCTAAAGCAGGAAGTTGAGAATTCTCCTTATCAGGCAATGGGATGTAAAAATGTTAATTCCGGTATGGGGATTACCGAATTTGGTTCCTAGAATAGCATTGCCCTTGTGATAAAAAATCATGCAAATGTGATTCTCATTCATAAAATAGTAGTTTACATAACAAAGTGGTACCTATAAAAGTATTTGTTTAATGAATATGGATTTTATGAGTAAATATTTATTTGTACTTCATGATTTTTATTTTAGTATTCGACCATAGTTAAAAAAATAAGAAGATAAATTCCTATACCAAAATAATATGTTTCCGATTGATAATAAATTACATCTTGGGTTTAGATTTGCTTAACAAAAGATTTAATTCTTTCAATGCAAAGAAAAACTCGTATTTCTTTTTTTATATATGTAATAGGTATCCTCGATTATCATCAATCTGAATATGTCAATATTGATGTTTCCTATTTATTTAAAAGTAACAGGAAAAGTAAATTAATATATTTTGTATCATAAAACCAATCAAAAGCAATAAACATGTTAAGTACTCACTAGGAATTCGAAATTGTCGATTATCTATGCATTAAAATGCAATATGCAATTATTGCCATACTCTCCTAACAATATTGAAAGATTTAAAACTAATGTTTCTATAAACCTATTTCTTAGAAATAGATTTCTTTCAATAATTAATAACCTACCTATACTAATAATTAAGGAATTGCTTTAGCACTAATTGTGTAATATTTTCCGTATGATATAAACACTACAGAAATAAATAAACAAAGAATATTACGTAATTAGATTCTTGAGGAGAGGATTTGAACCTTTGGTGTGAAGACAACACTGACGTAGTTTTTCACAGGACACCAAGAGACTATATTGAGCTCGAAGGGCGTTTCGCCAACCCAGTTGACATCATCTGGAGATGATTAAATCTACTTTTTGCAGTTTTAATCATCTCCAGATGATGTCAGCTTGGTGGGAAACGCGCGTCGGGTGCAGTATAATGTTTTGGTGTCCTATGGAGATCTACGTCAGTGTTAATGTACCTAATTAGATACCGAACTGATATTAAAGTTCACTTTTTTATTTTCTACAAAATTACAGCTCGTATTTGTAGGGTAACTTTTTGTATAGAATTTTCATATACAGGGTCTTTCAACGAAAACTTGACCCCGCCCTATAATTATAAAACAAAAAAAAATTTTATTCACCGAGACCCGTCGTCGATTTCAGTTCTTGGGGGGGGGGGGGGCATATTTGACAGACAAAACAACTTGATATGTTTTTAAAGTCCTTTCCATGGCGAATACACTGGTGCATCGTTTTTGGGAATCGGTTGAGATTTGACAGAGTTATTGGCTAAAAACGAAAAGTTGACAAACCGACATTCACTTACTAATTTCTACAGAAATCCCACCAATAATAAGCTTCTTATCTACTACGTACACTTTCCAGGCATACATCTATTTTTTAGACAAATTCAAACCTTATCTCTTCTTAAATAACAATAAAGTCACTGCTGTTTTTTGCTTGTGACCACCAAATCGTTAGTTTCAGTCTGTTGAAAGTGTAAACGTGTTTTCCAAATAGTTTATACTATCTCAGAAAGAATAGAAATTGCTGCAATTTGGTATCGAAATCACGATTGCACTAAAGCTACAGCACGAATTTTTAATGCTAATCATCCAGAAAAAATGTAAGCAAGAAAATAAATGCGAAGTAAATGCCCAGTTCGATATGAAGCAGTTGAAGTGGTGTAAAAGATGATTGAAACGTCGGATGTTGTTACTACATAAATCGTTTATTCGATACTGATCGCTGTTTTACATGTCATGTATGTTTTATTGAACTTCCCAGTGCATTGACTTACTTACTAAACATTATTCAATATGTACTAACTAAGCAGTTTCGCAAATGCAAGTAATATGCAAATTACGAAACTACGTACATACTTAAAAACTACAATAAGTAAATACCTTGCATTACACCATCCCTTTCAGGAGAATGACCCCCACTATGGCCATTTGTGAAGAGCATTCTCTAGTTAGGATAAAATAAACAAACCTTGTTATATCTTAGTTTGAAATTCTAATCTAATTTAATCTAACACCTTAGTTTATACATATTATGATGACAGGCCTGTCCTTATCTAATACTTAATTTACTTATTTACATATTTTCGAATTCGATTTTTATGTACCATGGTTTCTCTACCTTTATTGTCTTTAATAGTACAATTCGGTTCTTCAATACTAACTACAGGGAAAGGACCATTATACCAAGGGTCAAATTTGTGACGAGTTTCATTGGTTACCGAGACTAGATCTCCTGGCTTTAGCTGGAGATTTGTTGCTTTATTATCCAACTGAGTTTTACGGTCTAACTTAGATTTTTCGAGAGATTCCTTCGCCCTTTTGTGCGCTAATTGTAACCTATATCGAAGCTCTTGATCGTACGCATCTATATTATATAGAGGCTCGACGTATGATCCCCTTAATAGTTCAGGAAGATTTGCCTTTCTCCCAAATACTAACTCAAACGGTGTATAATTGTGATAAGTGCTCGGGGTTGTATTGTAACAAAATGCATAGTATCGACTCCAAGTGGACCAGTCAGTTTTGGCCTCATTTATATACATACGCATGTACTCATTAAAAACTCTATGGTTTCTTTCGCATCCCCCAATCGATTGACTATGATAGGCAGTTGATATTTTGTGATTTATTTGTAATAATTTCGTTATATTGTCGAAGATTTGATTTTTATACTCACCTCCCATGTCTGTACGAATTTCTCTCATGGGGCCATATACAAGAATAAAACCTTCAACAATGCCTTTAGCCACGGTTGATGCTTCTTTGTTTGGTATTGGAATCACTACTATGTATTTTGTCAATTCACACTGTATTGTAACAGCATATTCATCCCCTTCGTTTGATTTAGGGAATTTACCGATTGTATCTATGCAGACAATATCAAAAGGTTTTTGAGGAGTTGGGGTAATTACCAATGGCTCGGGTTGTTTTATTTTAACCTTATTAATTTGGCATTTATGGCACTTTTTTATAAATTTGGCAACATCGCGCGACATATTTTTCCATATATAGGAAGTTTTTAACTTTTTTAGCAGTCTTTTTTGGCCGCAATGTCCCCCTAACAATGGATTATCATGAAATTTTTCTATAAGTTTTAATTTGTCATCTTTATCGGTGATCAGTTTTCTTACGTTACAAAGAATAATAGTAAGATTGTTTAAATATCTATGCCCTAATTGCTTAAATTGATTAACAGTGCACTGTTTAAATATATCATCGTCTAGGCTTAATTTCAATTTTTCGAATTTACAATCGTCAGCAATAATTTGTAGCTGATGCAATATGTGCTCTAATGCAATATTGCCATTAACAATTGAAAATGTCTTTTGAGAGCTCAACTTTCTTTTATACCTAATCATCATCCTAAGAGATGTAGGTTTAACTTGAAATTGTAATAGGGGCAGTTTTATCGTTTCAAAATTATCTAATGTTTCATAAACATTAGGCTTCGCAGGTAAGTTCACACATGGATTATGTTGGTGTGTTTTATCACTTTTTGTCGCTGACCGCGTAATTGCGAGTACTTGTGATACATTGCTATGTATACCTTTAAGTTTATCTATGTTTATTCTAGACAGCGCATCGGCACACACGTTGTCTTTGCCTTTCACGTATTGTATTTCGAAATCATATTCTTCCAGTTCTAGGCGAATTCTAGTAAGTTTAGATGTTGGGTCTTTCATGGAAAATAAATATACTAGGGGTCGATGATCTGTTTTTATAAGGAATTTAGTTCCATAAATATAACAATGAAAATATTTTATCGCCCAGTATATGGCGGTTAATTCCTTTAAAATGGTTGGTTTATGAGTTTCTCCTTTTGTAAACGCACGCGACCCGTATGCAATTGGTAATTCTTGACCATTAAAATTTTGAGAAAGTACCGCCCCGCAGGCTTCGTTCGAGGCATCTGTCGTTATTATAAAAGGTTTAGAAAAATCAGGGTACTGCAGAATCTGGGGAGAAATTAATGACTTTTTGAGTGCATCGAAAGAATATTGACACTCAGCCGTCCAAACAAATTCAGCATTTTTTCTTGTTAATTTATTTAATGGTGCTGTTATTTCCGCGAATCGAGGTATAAATCTACGATAATAATTAGTAAACGCGACGAACCTCTTTACTTCGTCAGCAGTTTGCGGAATAGGATATTTGTTTATAATATCATATTTAGAGTCGTCTGGTAGTATACCTTTGTTTGTAATTTTGTGACCTAGATACGTGACCTCGTTTCTAAAGAATTTACACTTGTCGGGGTTTAGTTTCAAATTGTACTTTCTACATGTCTCAAAAACTTTTTTTAAATTGGTTAAGTGATGATTTTGTGAACAGCCTATTACTATTAGATCGTCCATATAGAGAAATGCTTTTTCAGGTGTAATTCCTGCAAAAGCTATTGACATCATTCTTTGAAAACTATTGGGACTGACTGACAATCCAAAAGGCAATCTTGTAAATCTGAAAGATCCAGCATCTACACTAAAAGAAGTTATATTACGCGATTCGTCATCTAAGGGGATTTGGTGAAACCCTGAAATTAAGTCAATTACAGAGAACCATTTAGCTCTTCCAAGTTGATCTAATATGTCGTCTATACGAGGGAGAGGATATTTGTCTGCAACAAGTTTTTTGTTTAGTTGGCGAAAATCTATTACTAGACGCCAAGCTTTGTTACCATTTGTAGACTTTTTAGGAACTAGTAGGACCGGGCTATTAAATTCCGAAATTGATGGCTCTATTATTTCATCGTCTAGCATTTTTTCGACTTGCTTGTTAATTTCATCTTTTTGAGCCCTAGGCGTCCTATAGTTTTTTATATAAACTGGATTATTATCTTTTAGCTGTAACCGTTGTTTGTAAAAATTATTAATCGTTAATTTATCCGATTTAAGTGCGAAAATATCTGAAAATTGTTTACACAAATGCACTAGTTTGTCCTTAACATCATCCGGAACCTCATCTGTATTTAATTGCTGCATCAATTTTGAAAAACGGTTATTAGTTTCAGATTCTATTTTATAAATGTTAAATTGATCAAGGCTTATTGTTTCCAGTTCGACATGTTCTAAAATGACAGTTTGACATGTTGTATTGATAATTTTTACTAAAGGACAATCCTTTGACACTATTGTTCTAGCAACGAAGACGCCAGGGTTAATTTCTTTGTTTACTACTAAAGAATCCTGAGAAAGATTTTTTAAACTCGTTATTTTTCTTATTACTTCACACCTAGGAGGGATGACTAGAGAATAATCTCCTGGGCAATTATGTATTGGAACAGTAATTTGTTTATAACCTAAATTAATAGACATAGTCCAGTACGAGTAGTCTAAATTACATCTATATCTGGTCAGAAAGTCTCTGCCTAGGATTGCATCTGCCGGAATTGGAAAATTTGAATCAACAATGTGAAATTTATGTTTTAATTTGTAACCTTCAAGAAAAATGTCAGTTTGTATGACTCCTAAAGATTTAATTACACCTTCTGTCACACCTTTTATTTGGATAGGATTAGAAATATCTAACATTTCGTTAGGATTAATTTTTCCTCTTTTAAAAATGGATACGTCAGCGCCTGTGTCGATTAAAAACTTGTTTTCTGAACCGGTCATTTTTGTAAAAAATACGACAAAATTTGAAAATGTTAGATCAAAATGGAAAATATTTACATTTCTTCCCCCAATCGAACCTGTTGGGGGTCCAATTCGTTTCCCGGATCCCGGTTTGCTTCGACAACCCTTATGTCTCTCGATGTACCTCTAACATAATTATTGGATCTGTACCCGTTATTTATTCTACATATATAATGTCCTTGATACCTATTATTTCCGCGTCCACGACTGCCATGATTATTTTGCCATTGAGTGAAATTGTTACGATTAAGTTGCCCTCTGCCACGATTATGGTGACGTCTAAAATTAGAATGGTTTTGTCTAGCATAAAGCACATTTGAAGTACTAGTTTCTGAATTGGTATTGACATTAATAAATTTCGTGATGGCTTCATGTACTGTACTAAAAGTACCGGCTTCCATGACAATTCGTGCTCTCTCGGAATTTGAATTGTTACTTAGAGATCTTACGACTTGTTCTGTGGAGTACTTCCCCGCTACCTCGGAAGGTACTCCTTCACTAATAAATGCTCTTTTTAGGTTTTCCGCTAAAGATTCGACTTGTGCTGCATAACTTACAGCATCTTTATGGTTTTGCCTATAATTTAATAGTTTGGATGTTAAACAATGCGAACTTTCACCTTTAATTTTATTTCTAAGGGTATTAATTATTTCTAGAAGTGTCGTTTCTGTTGAGATTATATCACGAGCCTTACCAGATAGACGGGTTTTGACGAAAGCGACAGCATTAACAGCATGGTCTTGGGAATTTTGATCAAGTAGAGTTAGAGCATCCAAAAATGATTGTAATTTACTATGAGAACCGTCAAATTCTTGTGGAACTATTTTGCTAGCTAGGTTAAAAAAATCTAAATTTGACAGTGCCATTGTTACCTCGTCTGGTGTAAAATCTTCGTCAAGTATTAAAGGGTCAATTTGCTCTACACAAGTTACAGGAACTTTGTATTTAACGTTTAATATGTGGAATGATTTGACTACTTTATTTTTAATTACTGCAAAAATATCTTTAGCTTCACTTCTTTGCGAATTATCTAAGTTAGTCCAGTATATATTTAGAAATTGTGTTGTCTCGTTAAATAATTTCACAAGAGTATCTCGGATTTCAATTCTAACGAGATCACTTTTTGGTACTTCTTTCTTTATCGCGCGTTTAGACTGATTAATAACATCGTCCCTAAATTTGAGCAATCTTTGGTTGATCCGTTCCCAGTTGGTAGACATAGAAGTTTAAAATAGGCATATGTGATAATCATAAAATACATATGTTATAGTAAACTCAGAAATTGAAATTTGAATTATTAATGTAATACTTAGTGCTATATCTAATATTATACATGAAACTAAACAGAATACCTTCAATAGTTCCTTTCGTTTTGCACTTGACACTATCGGAAATTCACCTAAAACTACACTTTTTGTGGCACAATTTGGTGGTCGATCTATGTGGGTAGTCCGTGTTAATTGAAGGGCACTAGGGTGCTACTGAGGGGACCACGGAGATTGTGGAAAGCGCCATATTTCGCCGCAGCTGGCTCTCTACTTTCTTCTTGTGTACTCGGCACAATTTTAGTGCTAAAAACGCCGCCATCATACCCATGATGATATACAGTACTACTTTAACGTCCATTGATACGTTGTACTCTTTTACAATGAAGTTGGAATTAACAACTCCATTTTCACTAACGTCCTGTTCCTTAGATTGTGAATGTCCCATGTTTACTCTTTACTATTTTACTTTACTATTTTTGGAGACATTAGAGTGATATAATAAAGACGTTTATATGTTTGTGTCCTGTTGTGTTGTTTTAATTTGCTATATGTAACATTTTACAATCATGTAATAGTTTTTGATCATGTCACTTAACTCACAAACTCACACTACATTTGTACAATAAACTTGGCAGGATCGCCATGTAAAAGATGATTGAAACGTCGGATGTTGTTACTACATAAATCGTTTATTCGATACTGATCGCTGTTTTACATGTCATGTATGTTTTATTGAACTTCCCAGTGCATTGACTTACTTACTAAACATTATTCAATATGTACTAACTAAGCAGTTTCGCAAATGCAAGTAATATGCAAATTACGAAACTACGTACATACTTAAAAACTACAATAAGTAAATACCTTGCATTACAGTGGCAGTTTTGGGTCACTTGCAGATAATTAATAATCAGTCATTTAAAGCGGTGTCTCAAGCTTCTGGCGTATACAGTTCAAATGTTCATCGAATTTTGAAAAAATACAAGTTTCATCCATTGAAGATGATGCTGGTTCAAGAATTTCATGAAGATGATTTTTATCGTCGTACTCAATTTAGCGCATCTTTTAGTGAGCAACTTCCACTGAACCCAAATCTCCTCTACAATACGTGTTTTTCAGACAAATGTACATTTATGTTGAATGGCGAAGTGAATAGACACAATTGTCGCTATTGGAGTGATATTAATTCTCAATCAATCAGGGAATTTCATACTCAGACTCCTCAAAAATTGAATGTTTGGGTCGGAATTTAGGGCAACCATCTTGTTGGACCGTTTGTTATTCAAGGAAATCTCGATGAAAACACCTATTTACAATTGTTGGAAGACACGATTGACCCTATGATAACAGAAGTTTTAGGGAATTTTATACTCAAACTCCTCAAAAATTGAATGTTTGGGCCGGAATTTTGGGCAACCATCGTGTTGGACCGTTTTTTATTCAAGGAAATCTCGATGGAAACACCTATTTACAATTGTTGGAAGACACGATTGACCCTATGATAACAGAAATTTTAGGAAATTTCATACTCAAAAATTGAATGTTTGGGCCGGAATTTTGGGCAACGATCTTGTTGGACCGTTTTTTATTCAAGGAAATCTCGATAGGAACACCGATTTATAACTATTGGAAGACAAGATTGACTCTGTGATAACAGAAATTTTAGAGAGGGACGACAGTTCAATAGAAAATGAAATGAATGATTTTTGGATGACCATATCCTAAGGCATTGGATTGGTAGAAGAGGTCCCGTCGAATGGTCACCAAGATCACCTGATCTATCCCCTTTGGACATTTTCCTTTGGGGGCCATTTGAAATCGCGACTGTACGCCACGCAGCCTGAAACACTAGAGGCGTTGTGTCAGAGAATCGTGGAAGAATGTCGATTATTAACACCGGGTCATTTATGTAGAAATTAGTACACGAATGTCGATTGGTCAATTTTTCGTTTTTAGCCAATAAGTCTGTCAAATCTTAACCGATTTTCAAAAACGATGCACCAGTGTATTAGCAATATAAAGGGCTTTAAAATGATGTGTTAGAAATAGGGTAGTTCCATTTGCAGTTTTCAAGTTGGGGTTGCTATGGGTTAGAGAGATGAACATATCAAGTCGGCTTGACTGTCAAAAATGCCCCCTCAAGAACAGAAATCGACTGGTCTCGGCGAATTTTAATTTTTTTTTCGGTTTTATAATTTAGGGGGGGGGTCTGGTTTACGTTGAAAGACCCCAATGTATTCATAAGAGAACACTTTATCGAAGCACTATAAAAGTATAGTACTTTCAGTTTCCCAGATTTATATCTGAGCAACCTAACATTTAACAAAAAATCCTGTATAATTTCAGCTTTACCAATGGTAAAGCTTGAGAATAACCTTATTTGAAATAGATTCTAGATTAAAAACCATAAAAATTATGTTCTATATTCTATATATTCTTTTTTAAATTTTCTTCAAAAAATATTCATGAAAATATAAAAACAATAATAATTTACTTTGCCTAATGCTGCATTAACGCGAAATACAGGACAAAGTATATCGATTATACCAAATATCTCCATTCTATTAACAAAATAATAGATACCTTAAAATAAAGTTATACCTGTTAAAGGTATAATTTTATTTTTTCTGAATAAAACTGAGACATCCTATATAGTTACAAATTACCACTAACGTGTTCATCAGGCAGGAAAACAATAGTACCAATAGATGCATTTACTGTTAGTTTCATCACTATAGTTCAGGCCTATGACATTAAACTATAACGAGGATATACGGTCGTCAGTTTAAGCCCTTGGAGGGCATTATGCATCTGTAAATTAAATGGATGTTTCAATAAATAAATGCATAATAATTAGCATGTCGTTGTGTTTTTAAGACTATTAATTAAATTGAATTTAGGTTAATATTTCATGTCTAGAAGGAATACCCAATTTGACCAAATATATCTGATGTAGCCCTTATTTCACTTAAATTTTTAAAATATATATTAAAACGCGTCGATTCTGTCTCGCTCTAAATTCCGTCGCCGAATCCACAAAGTTTCAAAGTTATTTCCTCCGAGGGGGGATCGCTCTAGCGATCCCCGCGGGCGACCGGAGGTCGCCCCTGGCCTTTCTCCAATGCTTAGGGGTATTTTCGTCCCGTTTCCTACGCGCTTTCCCAATTTAAGCGCCTTTTCAAAAAATATTTGCAAAATTTTCGTCGATCGCCGTTCGGCGAGAGAGATGCGGCGTTTGTTCTCGCGCCTAATGATCCCGTCACGCCCGCCGAAATCCCGACTTTTCGCGGGAACCTCTCGCCCCTTTTCTAATTTTTACGGCTTCGAGAACCGCTTCACGCGAAACTTCCGTCCTTTCTCTAATCCTCTGAGATTTTTTTTCGAGACTGTACGTCGACTCCATCTACGTCTATTTCGTCTTCGAAAATCTCGAGTCGCATCCTCAACTTCTTTCTCATTTTAACTACCGATGTGAGATTGCACTAAGGAGACAAGCACCTCCTACGAAAACTGTCAAATTAATTAAACTTCACATAGATTATTTTCATTATTTTCCTATGAGAAATATTGCTAACGGAATCGATAGTCCGACTGCCAAATACTTCTGATTACCCAAAAACTAAAGCGAAATGCTTTTCCAATTAGAAAATCGGTAAAAATTATTTTTTCAGGTTGACATGTACAGTTTACATACTTAAACGTCTCAAGGTACATTTTCGACAATATGCGCGGTAGCGCAATGGGAAAGTCGTAGGATTCAAAACGTGATAACGCTGATTTCGCGAGTTCGAGTTGCGCTGGAGGCAATTTTTTTTTTTTTACTTTTTAATTCGAATTATTTATTAGTATTAGTGTTTAGATATTCTGTTTCATTATCCGTAGCTTTTATTCTTTCTGCGCGTAAAGTTTGGAATTAATTCGTTCATTTTGGCAGTCTGTTAAATTAATCATTTTAGCTTACAAAACTAAATATCGACAATATTTTTGGTCCCATTGATAAAATTGATAATAATGTTAATAATAATACTGAAAAATTCTACTTTCAGCACTTAAAAAAGTATGATGTTCATTCATCAATTCATCAAAATATTAAGAAAAATCGTTTAGTATAATTAAATCATTCCAAATACAAAAAGATGCTTTTGTCACCCGAAAGGTGACCCCAGGCCGCAGGCCTGGACTCCCGGTAGTGCTAGAAATGGGAACGAAAATCGCGAGAGCGATTTTTCCCCATTTCTAGTTTTGAATTAATGATGAAGTGTTATATACACAGGGTGATTGATTAAAACCGTTGACTGAAATAATGGGCCAAGTTTTTAATTTTAAAAGAAGTGTTGTATTTTTATTGCATATATGTGTTCTTCTTATTAATAGAACTAAACCAAACTTTTTTCCCATGCACCTTTTATCGTACGTTTGACTTAAACAAACCCTTCGTCGGTTAAACAACACACTGAGATTGGTCAAGTGAATGTGGCCAATCATTTCTGATATTTTTTACTGCATAAAAGATTGTCAATCCCTATACTATACAATGTAATCCAGAATTATACGTGACTGCATTGTATATTTTTGGATATTTGCTAAAATTAGATAAAAGCATCTGAACGAAATATGTGTGCACACTTTTATGAGTAGCCTTACTAAAATGTTAAAAAGACCGTCAGCTGTTAAATACCTCCCCCATCATACAAGCTCGATGGTAGCATATATGGTCTTGCC
Organism: Pogonocherus hispidulus; assembly: GCA_963924545.1. NCBI lineage: Eukaryota > Metazoa > Arthropoda > Insecta > Coleoptera > Cerambycidae > Pogonocherus > Pogonocherus hispidulus. The sequence goes on along the minus strand of OZ004698.1, from coordinate 38,738,066 downwards.
ACCAGCATTGCATAAGTTTGTATAAATTGAAATACAATTAAAAGTGGGCGAAAAGTGAGTTGCAAGATTTTCTTACAGTGGTAGCAAGTTACACTCGAAGTTACAGGTCAGGCTAATAAAAGCGTGTTACTAAGTATACAAATGTGCAAACTATTTATAAGCATCCGATCGTGACCACGTAAACCTGTTTTTAATATCTGAGAATAATGACAATAGACATGTAATTTACATTACAAACTTTCTATAGAGCTTTCTACTCATGTAAACATTCCAGACCAAATTCCAATAATGGTCCGTAAAAACCATTTACGTTTGCGGTTGTGGTCGCCCAACCACAATGCTGTAAATATTTAAGACTAATTGAGTATTTCTCCATTTTAAACGTTTCTTTAAAAAACAATTTTAAGGAATATACTGATTCCAAGGACTTTTCTCCATTTTTAAATGGATGATTAGAATAGAATAAACTGAGTCAGAATAATAATATACTGGGTGCCCCATTATATTTTGACCCTTTTTAAACCTATTTAACTTGTGAACTAGTTGAGATAATGAAATACGGTTTTCGCTAGTCTTCCTCTAATTTTGATAAGTTTTTTCTTGAGTATCTGTCTTTTTTTCTCACTTCCGGTTTAACCGTAAGTGACATAGCATATTTTCACAGTTGGAAAGACTAAGTATTCTTTTCCCTTTCTGAAAATGCCATATTTGTCATGGAAATTATACAGAGTGATAGATTTATAAGCTTTTAAAGTGAATACCGCATTTTATCGACATACACAGTAAAAAAAGACAATTGGTAAAATTACTAAATGGTAATCGTAATATGCTGCAGTGTTATTCTTAACATGAACTAGGTAGTATAATGACTAAACCTTTAGAACTCATATTACACGAACGATATACCCGCCAAGTTTGTAGAAGTACTCATAAATTGTAGTAAAATTTACTAAACCCTGTGTTAAAAATGAATCAATCCGCCATAAAAACTGAATAATTACACGGTGAATAATTAACTATTACACATTACCTTGTAAAATCTACTGTGTTAAATTACTTTTAAGTAATGTAATAATACACCGATATGTCTAACACTGCCAAGTGTGGACTATATACACACTGGTGAGTGTGGATTCAGTGCTAAAATCAGTCGAATTTTTTTACTGTGTACTGCGGAAAAAATAATAATTCATATAAATAAAGTAAACTATGGAAATAAAAAACATCACTTGTAAACGTCAAATTAGTTTATTGATAACTCAGGTACTTGAGTTACTTTAAGAAAAATGTATACTTTAAGTGAAAAGCCAAGTGTGTAATCTGTTTTGCTGAAACTAAATCTTACAAAAGAACACAAAGAAGATTTAGAACTATGTTTAACAAAGAACCTCCAACAAAAAATTCAGTTGGAAAGTGGTATAGAAACTTTTGGATAAAGTTTCACTAAATTTAACTGCTAATCCAAAGTTACACTCATGTAATTTATTTCTGAAATAAATTCAATTTTTACACCTTCAGGCAAAACTTTTTGCGAACTATTTATACAATTTATACAATTAACAATTACACAATTAACAATAAACAATTTATACAATCTTATTTATGTTACAAATCAAAAAAAAAAAAAAATGACTGGGGTATTTTTATTTTAAATTTATTTCTAAGATGACTCAACACTTCCTTTCCTCTCCTCCAAAAAATCAAGTTCTACGTACACCTCTATGCAATATTAAAGAGGCATTTGCCTCTACATTATTCTAAGAATAAGATTCTTAGAAGACGGAAAATTAATTATACATCTTAGAAAAGATTAATAACAAAACCGCGAAAATACCCAATTGATTAAACTGCGGGATGACATTTTTCGACTGCAGACGTTACTAATCAAAATGTGCAAGGGATTATATTATTGTTTTATTTTTCAGGTGTGTGACAAAATAACAATAAGAAAACCTTCTCTTAGAAATATTTAATTCACAAATCATTTAAAAACTGGCAAAACCATTTTAAACAATCAGAAAACCATTAATTAGTGGGAAACCATTAGTGGTAAACCATTTAAAGTTATAAGCAATTTAAACAAATATAAATATATGTATAAGGTGTTCAAAACATGCAGTTACCGCAGCTTAAACTAGTTGACATTGCTAACCAAAACAATTGGTTCAAAACAAGACCCCAAAAATATATTATTTCTGAATTTTCTTAATGTTTTTAAAATTCAGAAATATTTAGCTTGCTAATTTTTGAGAAATATGTGTTTATTTTTTGTTATTTATGTGGTATATCGGAATATGTAGAGATCTTATCGCCAGATGATCCATATTTTTTATATGTGTTGACCTTTTTGGAATATAGAGGTTATACAGCTTGAGGCTTCAACTTATTTTAATAAATATTTTGGAGATCTTGATATTTTACAGTGGTGAGTTCGTTCTTTCCTCGTTTACAGGCCCTGCTCTACCTATGTAAAGTTGATAAAATCACATTTAATTATTCTGTAATCTAAAATAAAAGTTGTTAGGAATCTCCATATATTTCCAGATACTCGGAACCAGGTCTCAAAAGTATTAAGTTAACTTATATAGCCTTATAAAGTTATATAGAATGTAACACATAACTACGAATAGGTAGTACCAGTGAGTATAGTTCTATAGTCACTGGTAGTACGAATTTACTTTATATCCATCATCTGTAAACGCCTTTATTAAATAAGGACTAAAACGAATTAAGCCAAAACAGCTATTCTTCTGGCTCTATGCCGCTGAATTACAAAGCAAAAATTTGCCGCATTTTGTCTAATGCAGTTAGAATTAAAATAAAGGACTCGGATTGCAACGAAAATTAGGAGGAAATACTTGGATCCCACACCGCAGTCACTAACTGCAGACCGGTTTCGATCTTTTTATGATCTCAGTGCAATATAAGAGATCATGCCTAAAGATACGAAGACTCAAGTACTTGACACAGTAGGTACGTTTTGCGTACGTAAACCCTATACCATAGCACCACCTCTTGGTAGTTCTCGCAACATAATCAAAAACAAACTAATCGTATGAGAATCCAATACAATAACGAGATGTAGAAACAAGTTCTACTACTTGACACATGGGATGTACATAACACATAACTACGAATAGTACGAATCTACCTTATATCAATCATCTGTAAACGCCTTATTTAAATAAGGACTAAAACAAGTTAAGCCAAAACAGCTATTCTCCTGACTATATATGCCTCGCCGAGCGCTGAATATTCATACTTATGTGTTATGTACATCCCCTCTGTAAAGTAGTTGAACTTGTTTCTACATCTCGTTATTATACAGTATACATATGTAAAATTAAAAATTCTGGAGATATACAGAGTGTTTAATTTGGGAACTAAATGTTAGGTGCAGCTATAGTACATTGCGATGTTGCAAAAAATTTAAAAATGCATATCCACAGTAAAAAATGTCATCATACCACACACAATTTGACAAACTATTGTACAGCGAGTTCTAGAATGATTGACCGGATTTTGAACGCACCTCGTCCCTATTGCTATCAAAACTGATTTCCGCTTGCTAAAATTACTTCCTTCCTTATTGTTAATTATTCGATTTCGAAAATCGATCAGTTGACAATAGAAAATAAAGTAATATTAATAAAAGGAAACCAGTTTTTGTAGCAATTGGGACAATGTGCGTTCAGAATCTGGTCAATCACTCTGGATCTCACTGCATAATAAACAACGCCAATTACTAGACATGCACCTCAAGAACAAATAAGTGCGTAGTTGAAAACCACAAAATAATATCGCGAATAATAAGTAACTATTATTTATGGCATTCTAATAATCGTTTAGTTGATAAACATTTTACTGTAGGTATTGTAAGAGAAAAACGAATATTACGTACCTATATTATAAATTAAGGCTTGGAACGTCATGATAATATATTCACTCCAACAACATTGTTATTATCATCAAAATAAGCAATTATGGAAAATAAATATATAATGAGATTCCCATATAATTGGTAAAATTAAAAACTATAATTACACATGTCCGCGACATGTTTTATATTAGTTATGTTTTATTTTCATTAACAAAGCCGTCAGATATAATAGATAATGCCTGTAACTTATTTGTGGTGCGTTTTCATGGTTCATAGTTTCTCTTGAGATTACACCACCTGTAAAATAACAAAAAGAGGAAACCAGAAGCATACCAATTAAATATTCAAAGTGCAGTATCAAGGCAAACGTCTAAAGTTTGCCCTAGAAAACCATTGTATAATCTGCAATAAAATAATATTTGGTAACTGATATTTTTGAAATCTCAACAAAATGTATTATTTTTATGAGACTTAAATGTATTTTATTATTTTTGTGTATGGCAAATGCCATACACCACGGTTTGGAAAATTTTACGCAAAATCCTAAAAATGTGTCCCCATAAACTTACACTGCTGTTTGAATTAAATAATAATAATAATAATAATAATAATAATAATAATCTTTATTTTCTATAGATTTACAAATTGTAAATATGAGAAATTGTCAAATACAATGAACGTGCACAAAATATATAAATACAAATACAGACAGAACGCAACAACAAACAAGTCAACAGTATACATATGAAGGGCAAGTTGTACAGCAAAATGTACAATACATGTAAACAACTTAAGCTACACTACAACAGACTAAAAAGAGAAGAAGAAGGAAAAAAGTAATCTTCAACAATGCCAATCCAGAAATTCGTTTGTTAGGTATTCCTGCACATTATAAAAGGAATAACATTCCAACAATTCCTTTGCATTGCGTTTAAAAGATATAATATTTGGGCTGTCTTGGATATCACGGGGCAGATGATTATATAGTTTGAGCGACATCATTGCAGACGATTTGGAGACCTGAGTAGTTCCACAGTATGGAATGTGTAGCTCACCCGAGTTCCTCAACACGTATGGATTCAGATCACCTCTCTTGGGGAATTTTTCTAAATTTGGTTTTATATACATTACGCAATTTAAAATGTATAAAGAATAAACCGTTAAAATGCCATTTTCCTTAAAATAAGATCTACATGGACAATTTCGTTTCAAATTGAATATGTTCCTGATTATTCTTTTTTGCATTATAAAAATTTTTTGTACACTACTACTGCTACCCCAGCAGATAATTCCAGAATTTAGAACAGATTCAATGCAACCGTGATAGTATAATTTTAAAATTTCTAAACTAAGGCTTTTTTTAATACTCCAAATAACATAATTTTTTATAGCCAGTTTTTTTAGAATTCCCATTATATGAGCGTCCCATGAGAGGTGCTTGTCAAGGTGTACACCTAAAAATTTAACAACATCACTTTGCACCAAACTTCCCGTTGATGACCTGATCAATAAGCTATAGTCATCTCGTGTCTCCACAGATGAAAATTTTATAAAACTAGTTTTTGTTAAGTTTAGAACTAACCCGTTTTGGCAACACCAGTCCTCCATTAGAGCAACGCATTCCACCGATAATCTGCATAGATCTCGTTCATCCCCTGAACTAATTAAACAGGATGTGTCATCAGCAAAAAGTGAACTAGAGCAAATTTGGGAAAGTTTTTGGGGAAGGTCATTTATGAATAAAATAAATAAAGTTGGAGCTAGAACACTCCCCTGTGGCACCCCTGTGTCTACAAAAATTTCCCTGGATAAATAGACATTATCCCCATCTTTAACTTTCACAGTTTGGCTTCTATCCCTTAGATACGATGCTAGCCACTCCAATGGTGGGCCACGAATACCATATCTCTCGAGTTTATTGAGTAGGTGACTATGATTAATGACATCAAAGGCCCTCGACAGATCATAAAATATGCCGGTGGTTTTTTGATTTTCATTAATTGAGTCAACAATATTACTATAAAATGACATAAGTGCATCCCGCGTCGAGCGGCCTTTAACAAACCCATATTGATGGGCAGATATAAGATTATATTTACTGATAAAAGAACTCAGTCTCTGTGAGTAGGCTTTCTCATAAATTTTTAAAAAAGCGGATAGCAGTGCGACGGGACGGTAATTTTCTATACTGTAGACGTCATCTTTTTTTTTTGTGAAGTGATACGATCATTGCACATTTCAGTTGATGAGGGAAATAACCGTTCTCAAAAGAAACATTTAGCAGATAAGTGAGAGGGATTAATATAAGATCTGATACTTCTAATAATAATGAACAAGGAACGCCGTCTAATCCAGACGATCTTTTCACTGAAATTTGTTTAATTATAGAATATACTTCATTGATATATCCGATAAGAAAAATGAATTTGGATTTGGGGGTATATCTATATGTTGACTTATATTTGTTTTGGAAACCAAGGATTGAATAGAATTTGTAAAAAACTCATTAAAACTATCGGCCATTTGTTCCTTGACGTCAATTACTTCGTCTTGTACCTTTATGTGGTCTGGAAGCTTTTTTATGGAAGATATATTTGTATTCATTCTCACCAGATTCCAAGAGGATCTAGATATATTCTTTGAATTAGATATTATATCGTCATAGTAATTTATTTTTGCTCTGTGAATATTTTTCTGATGAGATTTTTTCATCGTTTTATATTGATTAATTAAATCATTATCTTGTTTTGCCAATTTATGAAATTGGCGTAAAAATATGCCTTCCTCGATAAGGTTTTTTGTAATCCACTTATTTATTTTACGCGGTTGTTTACGTTTAAACTTTTTGATCGGAAAAGCCATGTCAAAATAATTAAAGAACAACTCAAAAAATCTATCATGCCCTTCAACATGGTTTACGGCCTGAGCTACTTCATTCCAGACCTCTTTACTTAAAAGGTACCTGAATTGATGAATGTTTTCCTTGGAGAAAACTCTTTTTTGATATACATTTTCTCTATTGTGTACAATATTAAACGATGCAGATTTTCCTTTGCGATCCGATGCAAATCTGCATGCCTGATGCAGAACCAGGTATGATTTTTCTTTACAAATATTGGCCCAGATGGAAATTGAACCCGAATGGTTATCCCGTATTTTATGGACGTATGAGGCCCATTTTTCTCTAAATAGTGGAGTCAATACTCAAAACTGTCGAATATAGTCAACAGATAATCCACATGAAATCGTTCATGAAGGTATTCATGACAAGAAAGTCACCGTTTGGTGTGGTTTCAAATCTAATTTTATCATTGGATCATACTTTTTTGAGGAGATACAGAACGGAAAGGTCGTATCTGTAACTGTTACTGGTAAACGATACCTGCATATGTTACAAGATTATGCCATCACAGATACAAAACGAGCACGAAGGAATTGAAAACATACACTCAAAGAAAATGATAAGTAAAATCAACCAAAAAGAGCATATGAAATGGCGTCTATCTAGTTTCTTAGTTAAATCAACCTGACAAGAATTGTTAAATGAATTTTGTCATAATACAATTTTTATTTTTATTTCAAACAAGCAATTTAGTTAGCTGACTATTTTTAATATAACTTAATTTGTTGCATAAGCAAATGGTAGTAAGTAAACAATTAAATTTTGTTGAACCGCAGTACTTACCTACACAAAAAGTATTTTAACAATTTTTTGTTTCCCTACAAATTTTTGTTTACTATATGCTATAAAATAGTTAATTTATTATTTAGGTATTTTTTTTTGTTTCCTAACAATATGTTTGATTTGGTATAGATAGGTATCTTAAATGTTTATAGAAAATAAAATATTCATTTATTTAAATACAATTTATTGTTTTTTTCTTTGTTGACATAATAACAAGGGTACTATATACTTATTAACCAATACACTTACTACATACTAATGTAACAGGTACATAAATTTAAAATCCACTTAACATATAAACAAAAATTCATTCTTCTAGTTCATGCTACAAATTATGAGGTGTACGCAATTGTATTATAACAATCAATTTAATTAATAATATTGTGTAAACCAAGTAGTTCATGGTTTTCATTATACTTAAATTACTAAGTTAATAATACTTTAGTCGTACATATGAATTGCGTTTAGGCGATTGATACACGTGAATAGGACAGTAATGAAATTCATGAAGCTGTATCCAAAAAATAACAAAATTGTTAGTTTTATTTAGAACTTGGAAAGATTGAAAATGATTATTTATTTGGTTAATCTATATTCAACGCATATTAAATAGCAATTTTGACATTTTTATACTCAATGGCTATATGCACAATTTCATATAACCTTAAAGACTTTGAAAGAAGAAAAAATATTCTTTATATAACATATTTTTATATTTTACTTTTTTATTAAAAGTCAGATCGTGAACACCGAATATATTTAAATTTAGAGTTGATTTAATAGTTTGGTGTTTTATATTAAACTTATGTTCATCATTTAGCCAAGTTTCGTTTCATCACCCATCTTGTTTTATACCTGATTTGTTTAGAACATGCACACACTCACAATTCACCACCCAATAGACATAAAACAAAATCCAACAAGTTAGAAAATTTTTAGGTAGTTAGGTAGTAGATACGTCCTAATACGTATGTAACTATTATGCTTACGCAGGTTTAGGGTTTAGATTACGAACGCACAGAAACACAAACTGAAGCGTCTTCAATGTCACTTCGGTCACTTCAACTAATAAACGATATATTCCGGAGTAATTTTTGGTTGATGTAAACAGATAGCAAGTTGATTTTACCGATACTATTGATTGGTCTATCACTAAAATAGTAGAACAAATTAATACAGGGTTAGAATTACAATTCCATAATAGTTATAAATAGAATAAACTATTTTTTAAGTTAATTTTACAAAAGTCCGCAGATTAGTAGTTAGGATGACAAAATAATGGTGCAGTATACCTATTTTTTAAGTTAGTATTTGTTTTGTTGTGGTACAAATTTTAATTGGTTGTATTAACAATCTGCTTTTGTTTAGATCTAACATTATTGTAAATTGATTTAACAAAATGAACGACTTTGTGAGATAAACATTAATTGTGGTTGAATCAACCCTTACTATTTCTTTGAGTGTAGTTTTTATGCAGGATGAAGCACCCCCGCATATTTACCGACCAGTTAAAGAATTTTTAACTGATGTTTTTCAAAATCGTGTTATAAGCAGACATTTTGTAAATTCATGACCTCCAAAATCGCCTGACCTAAACCCAGCGGATTACTGGCTGTGAGGTTATTTAACAAATTTGGTGTTTAGAACACGACCAACAACTCTGGAAGAATTAAAAGACTCTATTAGGGAGCAAATTGCTGCAATTCAACCAGAAATGTTGAATAATTACAATTACCAAAGTACCTACAATTTGAAGGAACGATTGGTGATTGTATGGCAGCAAAATGGACGACAAATCGAACATTTGCGTTAACCACTGTTGGACATAAGAAATCCATTGTTTAAACAATCGAATTTCTTTTACATCCTGTTATTAGCTTAATTTGTTAAAAATACATAATAAGCAGAAATATATACCTTAATTTATGAAAACGTGTTATAACAATATAAACAATTATTTGTGCTGGTAGTTTTAAATGGCGATGATAATATTAATGATAATCAAGCTAAAGGTTGTTTAGTGAACGATATAACTAAAGGTAAAGAACCGACCATGAAATCTTAAACGGTGTACCACCTGTTATTTTATTAAGACATCATGACATGAAACATATATTTACTATTTGTTTTTTATTTTGTTATTTATAAACACATTACGAAATAAAACGCTTCTTTAAATATTTTATGGCATATAGTCTAAAGTATTTAAGGTTTATTAAGTATATTTTTCGTTCTTTATATTTATTTAAAAAGGTGATTCAATATACCTATTCATGGGTGTCGCCTCCAAAATCTCTACGGGGGCGAAATCATTTTTTTTTTTAAATTTGTCTTCAAGCAACAAAATGTAAATTTTCTGTTGACTTCACAGTGAATAGTAAAAAAACATCTTTAGTTTCGTAGAATAGAGAAAAATTATTTAAAAATATGCATATTATTTAAAATTTAAGTAAATATAAGTATAAATGAGGGAAAAAATAAGTGTCCATAAATAAAAAAAACTATTATACCAAAATTTGCAAAGATATTTCTAAATAGTACCTATGGTTGGAAACATATACCTACTTGGTTTTGTATTAGGAAAAAACCGTTGAGTTTTCCACTGGCTACCAAAATACTCTACTCAGCTTTAATTACCTTGAGACGGTGTTAGCATTGTAAGCGAAACGCGCGTCGAGAAAAATGCAGTGTTTTGGTGTCGTGGAGTGGAAAACTCATCGTTTTTTTTGTGATTTACATTTTATGTGATTTACCTACGAAAACCTAACGCGAAAACTTATTGGGATATTGCACAGGTGTACAACGTTTTCATTTGGTAGGACATTTAAATACATACGACATATACAGGGTGTCCCCGTTTTTTCGTTCATAACTTTGGCAAAGGATAGAGCATGCAAAAATAATAGGGTTTTTCCTATAAAATTTTTTTCTAAGACGCTTCGTTGTCGTTATACGGGGCGTTCAATTTTTAAAAACAAATGTTATTTTCTTTAATATTTACTAAACCTATAAATATTTTTTATTGAAACTTGGCACACACTAATCGTGATAAAAATCTAATATTTTGATGTAAAAAATATTTTTCGACTAAAGACAGTGCCGTAGTTATGGGGTTTTGTTAGCATTTAAACCCCCTAAACTTCTACGCCAATGGCGAAAAATGATTTTTCGATGCAGATGTTAGTATTTTGATCCTTTGTCTAAAAAAAAGTACTCTTGACAAAAATCGCTAGGAAGTCTTCTTTTTGAGATATTTGGATCATTTAACAATGGTTAGCTTATGAAATTATTTAAATCTTGGCTAAAAGTTAGTGTAAAATTAAGTAGGCATTGCAAGTTTCAATTTTTAACAATAGTATTGACATATGTCATGTTTAATCAGTTTGTTTAAATTAGTGTTGGATGTACCTAGTTTGAGTAATTGGTTGAAATTAGTTACAGTTATAGTTTAAATAAGTTAATAATGTCGTTTAGATTTACTAATCAAGAATACACAAATATACATTTTGTTTATGGATTTTGTAACGGAAATTCCGTAGCTGCTGCAGCTGAATACCAAAGACGGTTTCCAAATACAAGACATCTATCCCCATCAGTATTCAGAAGAGTTCATCAGCATCTTTCAGAAGATGGTCCTGCACGTAGGAGAAAACAAAATAGAAATAATAATGTTTTAGTTAGAGGTAGAACTAGACGTGTTCTTCGGTTATTTGAAGAAACAAGATCTATGAGTGTTCGAACAGCTACTCACATTCTTAATATACCTCGTGTTACAATTTGGAAAACTTTACACAAAGATCGTGAAAGAGCTTTTAATCTACATCCCGTACAAGCTTTACATCCAGGAGATAACGAAAGGCGTTTAGAGTTTTCCAATTTTATTATTAATTCCCTGAATAACAACGAACACTTTCTCCGGCAAATACTGTGGAGAGACGAGTCCCATTTTACTCAATGGGGAGTTATAAATTTTCATAACTTAATTTATGGGCCCATGAAAACCCTTATGGTATAAGACCGAGAAATTTCCAAGAAGAATTCAGTGTCAATGTGTGGGTTGGAATTTTCAACAACAATATTTTTGGACCATACCTTTACCGGATGGACTTAATGCCGTTACATTTCTTCAATTTTTGGAAACAAATCATTTTAACATGTGGGAGGAAATACCACTCCCCGAGAGAAGAAATGCTTGGATGCAATTAGACGGTTGTCCTGCACATTATGGACGGCAAGTTCGGGAGGGGCTAGATACTGTCTACGGGGAAAGGTGGATTGGTCGAGGTGGTCCAGTTGCTTGGTCTGCTCGATCACCTGATCTCAATCCCCTAGATTTTTTTGTTTAGGGCTTCTTAAAAAAAAGTAAATGCGACCCCAGTTAACAATAGAGATTTAATAAATCGTATTCGAATGGCTTGTAATGAAATAAATAATGGCATGCTAATTCGTACAAGACGTTCATTAAGAAATCGATGTCATCTTTGCATTCAAGAAGAAGGATATCATTTTGACCATTTATTAGATTAAATCATTTGTAAATTATTATTGTTTTTGCCGTTTGTAATAATTATAATATTGTATTTGTAATATTATTTTTTCACATTAGGGTATACGCTGCGGGGGGAGGGGGTTGAAATGAGAATTTATTTCAACAAATTACACAAACTACAAGCAAACAAACTGATTAAACATTGACATATGTCAATAGTGTTATACTGTTGTTAAAAAATTAAACTTGCAGTGCCTGCATAATTCTACAATAATAATTTTTGGCCAAGATTTAAATAATTTCATAAGATAACCGTTATTAAATGTTCCAAATATCTCAGAAAGGGGGCTTCCTAGCGAATTTTGTCAAGGGTACTTTTTTTTAGGCAAAGCATCAAAATACTAACTTCTGTATCGAAAAATCATTTTTCGTCATTGGCGTAGAAGTTTAGGGGGCTTAAATGCTAACAAAACCCCATAACTACGGCACTGTCTTTAGTCGAAAAGTATTTTTTACGTCAAAATATTAGATTTTTATCACGATTAGTGTGTGCCAAGTTTCAACAAAAAATATTTATAGGTTCAGTAAATATTAAAGAAAATAAAATTTGTTTTTAAAAATTGAACGCCCCGTATAACGAGAACGAAGCGTCTTAGAAAAAAATATTATAGGAAAAACCCCATTATTTTTGCATGCTCTATCTTTTTCCAAAGTTATCAACGAAAAAACGGGGACACCCTGTATAGGAGTATATTATTGGTCATCGCTTCGAAGGGGCAAGAAGGAATGGTCAATTATATTGATAGTATGGTCTCATTCAAACCATACAAGGAACTGATCTTGCATCTTTTTATTGATGGTGGCAACTATTGTTAAAAAAAAATAGAGAATGGGATTTTATTTTATTACGACTAAAAGATTACAATAAATTTTATTTGGGCTATTTTTTAAATTATATGACGTACCTACTTGCCCCCTCCCTGCCCCTCCTTGGCGACGCCCATGTACTTATTACAGGATTATAAAATAATTTGGTATTTTATGCTTTTATTTATGAGTGGAAATATATAAGCTTATGGATATGGGATTTCGTTATGATCATAAAAGTGGTCCTTTCTATTGAATGTTATTTTGTTAGTATAAATAAAATTGTAATTGAATGGCTATATTTTTGTGTCTATGGAATCTTAAATCGTCTCTTAGTAAACAGTCATCAATATTATAAATATATAGTGTAAATATATAGCAAAAATCCTCATTGGAAATTGTCTTGACTTTTGAAAACCAACTCATAAAGTTGTAGGTACGGAAGACAGTAATGTTCGGAATATACATTATCTGTAAGTAGTGAAGTACTTATTATCTCTATAATTAGTCATTTAGGTTATCCATTATAAGAACATAAAATATACTAGTAGGTAATAGAACAAAACGAAAACAAAGTTAAATGTGTCCTTAAATATAATTTATGAATTTTAATCATTCAAAATTTGTATGCAATATTTCTATGCGTAAGATATCATAATGAATACGAGTACCTACCATGCAGGTATGCTTGTGGTATGATGGTGACAAGCAGCAAATATAAATTTAGGTTACTGTGGCCACATTTGCGTTATTGGTCGGAAATTCCAATTGTAACACCGATTTTGAAAGGTCATACAATAAATTGTTTGTATACACACATCATATTCGTCATACTGTACATTATGTTGATTTATGTATGACCTATATTATTGTTTTCTTTCTATAACTTTTAACTTATCTTTGGGGTTATCCGTTACTCAGTAATAATATCTGCTTAAGTAAATAAATAAATATATACAGTGCTTTCGAAAAGTAACGAATAAATTCATTATTTTAGAAATTGAGAAGTTTTCGAAAAAATCCCCTGACACGTCGATTTTGTTTTTTAAAAAGGCACTTTTTGACATTCGACCCATATTTGTGACGTCATCGTTGTTCGAGATATGACGTCATCGACAATTTTTTTAAATAGCAACCCCCAATTTTGACCACGCCATTTGAAAGAGCGTATCATTATACATACGCATCATGAAAAATCATGGTTGCCTGACAGTAGCCTTAGCAACCGAGAATGTTTTTTATTGCTGTCAGATAAAAACTTGAAATCGTACTTTATTAAATAGTTTTTTCTGTTTTTTGAGTTATTTCTTTAGTTCTTATCTTTTTGGCAAAAGAACTGCGTTTGAAGTGTTTATTGAGTAGTAATTTTGTCATTTTATAAAAAAATGGTTAAATTAACTGAACGAGAACCAATTGAAATTCTTTGCATGATCGGATTTGGAGAAACGATGCGCACCCAAAGAGAAGTAGTTGAATTGTTCAATGAAACTCATCCTGATCGACATCCCATTAGCCAAAGCATGGTAAGCAATATTCAGTCTAAATACAATAACTTTGGACATGTTCGTGATCTTCCTAAATCTGGTCGACCGTCAAAATCAATAGATGATGAGGTTAATATTTTGTTGGCAATACAAGAAAATCTTCACTCAACACTTAACCAATTGGCTTCTGATTTCAATATGGCAGCGTCCACAGTTCACAAAATTATGAAAAAAGCAAAGTATCATCCTTATAAGGTATACCCAGAAAGTAAAAGTGTGGTGCGGCATAGTGGACGGAAGAATTCTGGGTCCCTACTTTTTTGACGTCAACCTAACTGGTGCAAGATATTTGGATGTTCTTCGAGACGACCTCATTCCTGCACTAATAACTTTATATCCAGATATAGAGGGACGTGATCTTCCAAGAAATGACATGTTCTTTCAACAAGATGGTGCACCTCCCCATTATGCAGCACCTGTCCGTGTTTATTTAGATGATCTGTTCCCGAATCATTGGATAGGGAGAAGGGGGCCGATTGAGTGGCCAGCCAGATCGCCTGATTTTACACCCCTAGATTATTTCTTCTGGGGATACTTAAAAAGCAAAGTATACGTTACTAGACCGGTTAATTTAGAATATTTAAAAGCAAGAATCGTCACGAGATACATCGTATACCTCCTGAAGTTATAGGTAATGTCCAAAAAGAATTTATTAATCGTCTTGGCTACTGTCAGGCAGCCAACGGTGCACAATTTGAACATTTAATTTAGTCGATTTTTTACATAATCATTATCATTGTCACTATTGTGAAAATTAAATTTTAAGATCTTCAAACATTATTTTCTTGAAATGTTTGTTATGTAACACCATAATTTTTCATGATGCGTATGTAGAATGATACGCTCTTTCAAATGGCGTGGTCAAATTGGGGGTTGCTATTTAAAAAAATTGTCGATGACGTCATATCTCGAACAACGATGACGTCACAAATATGGGTCGTATGTCAAAAAGTGCCTTTTTTAAAAACAAAATCGACGTGTCAGGGGATTTTTTCGAAAACTTCTCAATTTCTAAAATAATGAATTTATTCGTGACTTTTCGAAAGCACTGTGAATACACTGTGTCCAAGATAAGGAGAGCCTCTATGGGATCTCGGAAACGTTAAGAGATACAAATTTGGTTAAATAAGGAAACAGTTTTTAGGGAAACAATAAGATGCCGCTTCAAAATCGATGATTCACTTTTTGGTTTTCGAGGTATTTTGAAAAAACGAATTTTTAGATTTTCAAATTTATTTTTTCGAGCGTTATTATTGGAGACCAAAACCGATGGCACTTCTCCATAGCCACTTTTAATGCCCTTTAACGTGGTATTGTCGGTTTTTTAATCCGACGTTTCGTATTTTGCAACCACCATCAACTTAATTTTTTCAAATACTGCCCTCAAGTTCTGACATCAGATTCTGAAAGCCCTTTTCATTCCGAATTCAACAATGATCATAGATACTTCAATCACTTTACGGTTTAACTACGTTTTAGTTAGATACACTCCGCAACAGAATAATTTCGGTTGGATGAAATGAAACATGACACCATATCAAACTTTTCTTCGGTTGAAAACATAATTAATAGAAAAAATTACTAATTATTACACAATAAATTAAATGCGAAACTAATGTGTCAAAAAATTAACGTTACTATCAATCCAAATACGGCCACTATCACCAAGAGAAAAGTATGCTTTGGAAAACAAATGGATATGATAATGGCCGTATTTGGATTGACAGTAACGTTGATTTTTTTTGACACATTAGTTTCGGGCTTAATGTATTGTGGAATAATTAGTACCTTATGCTATTAATTATGTTTTCTAACGAAGAGAAGTTTGAGGGGGCATGTTTCATTTCATTCAACCGAAACCACGTGGTAGCGGTGGAAGGTCTGGTTTTCGGCCCACTCACTTTTGAACTTAACCTAACCTAACCTAAAAGGATCTTTAGCAAATTAGTTGCAAACCTTAAAGCATATGGTTCTTTTAAAAAACCTGTAGTTTCTCGACAAAAGACCAGAAATAAGGAAACAGTACATAATGTTCTTTTAGCCGTCACTGACAATCCCTGAACATCAGTCCAGTCCGGCGGATTGAACAAAACTTGGTATACCAAAATACAACGACACATGTAGGTATTTTACGAAAACAAAAATTACATCCGTAAAGTACAGAACTTGTCAAGGACTTAGACCAGGTGATTTAGAACAACGTCGCTCATTCTGTGAATGTTAGGTACACAAAAAAATGCCAGGAGAATATGAATTTCCCATATCAAATAATATGGGCTGATGAAAGCATAATTACGAATAATAGTATTTTCAAAAGACGAAATGTTCATTATTGGTCTGAAACCAATCAACGTTTAAACAAAATGTTAAGGCATCAACACCGTTTTGGTTTTAATATCTGGCCAGGTATTTTCGGCACAAAGATTGTAGGACCGTTTATTTACCACCACAACTTAACATCAGAGCGTTATCTACATTTGCTGCAAAACGATTTAGAGGATGCTCTCGATAACAACAGATGAGAAACAACAGATCCAACAGATGCGAAATATCGCCTCTGGCGATATTTCGCATCTGTTGGATGGTGCACCTCCACATAATTCCAGAGCCGTTCGGAAATATCTTTCAATGAGTTTTCCAGAGAAGGTGATTAGCACGCATTTGGAAATACCCTAGCCAGCGCGTTCACCCGATATAACCCAGCTTGATTTCTTCATATGGGGGTTTGTTAAGAAACATGTGTATCAGCAACATTTTGCTACAGAACAAGATTTGAGGGGGTTAGTTATAATAATAATAATATACTCATATATTTCAACAGGGTAATAACTTACTAAAGTAAATAATGCTAACAAAACCGTGTGGCTTACATTAAGATACAAATCTTTGTTTATATTTTGTTACAATAAAGTTTATACTATCCGAGTTTATATCACATGTACTAGATAATTCATTGAACAATTTACACATATTAAAAATAGGAGATTTAAGCTGCAGGTTACTTCTGCATGCCCTATTATAAAAAGTAATATCCTGACGAGAGTGTAGCCTTGGCACAAGGAATGTTATTTTATTAAGTAGCGAAGAACAATCGATATGGCCGTGTAACAGCTGGAATAAAAATTTCAATGCAGTACAATCCCGTCTCCCTAGTTATGGAAGCATTTGCCAGTATTACTCCACCAATGTTGAGTAAGGTGTTAGAATCGACAGTTAGAAGTGCTATTTGTGTTTTTTAGCAAAATTTACACTTTGAACTGAGAATATAACAAAGGTTACAGGTTAAACTGTAAATTTAAGAACATTTACACTTTAAACTGGGAATTTAACTAAATTTACAATTTAAACTGGGAATTTAACTAAATTTACAGTTTAAACTGGGAAGTATACAAATAAAATGCTATATATCCGTTCTACGCTTTTCTACGTCAGATCGTTGACGAAAACACTAATTTTCGGTTAATAATTTTAGTGTGTAGCCGGGCTAGGTGCCCTGAAGTTGTTACACAATAAACTACATAACTTGTAAATCATTTATCATCATCATCAATCATTTTTATTTGTAATAAGTACGTATTAAAAAACCACTCCTCTGTTTTATTAGGTTACTTACAAATTTATGAAAAATATTTCCCTTTGCCTAAAATTGTGTAAAGATACATTTACCTTCATAGATTATTTCCAGTAATTTTCCTTTACCATACTATACTAACTAACTTATCAATTAGTTTACAGTTTAATTATCTAAAATAAAATATCTACTGATACCTTAATTAGTTAAAGCCATACTTTACGTACTATAATTGCATTGAAATTTCGGAAATAGGTTAAGAGATGCAGATGCTGAACCGAATTTTTGCGTTTTATGACTTTGATTTTTATGACTATTTGAACAGATAGCTACAAACAAAAACCACTCTATTTACACTTTTTTCTTTCTGTTTTATTACACGACGACGTCAAACATAAAATTCTAAAATAAATAGCTGAACTTGCAATTTGCACTTAAAATATACAGGGCCGTATTTAAAAGAAATGACTTGATGATAGTATGAAAGAAACGAAACATAGGATCTAGAAACGGAGCATGTATGTCATATGATGTAGCGGAAAAACTGGTGATATAGTTATCTATTCAAATAAATCCATAAAAGAGATGTATTTTCGGAAACATTCAGAATATCTTAAACTTCTTCTAAACATCAGATCACTGAGCACAAAAATATGCAGCTTTTCCCTATAATATATACCTTTTTTAGTAGTTTGAGAGACCCGAATGTTGTGAAATAAATTTTTTCCAGCCCAAATAGTTCAATTAATAAAAATCAATAAATTATTATTTCAGATTTTATTTACCTATACTTTTACAAAATAAGTACTAGATGTAATTTTAATTCCATATAACTATAATAACTGTGTCACCACTATTTTATACTTCTATTGTCAAATCAGCATAGAATATTATATAATGAATTATACAATCTTTAAATTAATTGCTAGTAGTTTTGTTTTATTCATTTATTTTTAATAACTGCACGTCACACAAGCACGTCATTACAAAAACATGTTTTTTTCTGAAAACGAAGCGGTATGGAAAGCCAACTCATTAATTTTTATTCTTCTATTGCTATTATTTTAAGCTTATAGTTTTAATATCAAACAATTTAATTGATTTATTAAGTTATGTAGTAAGTTATTGGTTAGGAAAATAATATTTAGATGATCACTTTATATAAATAATTATCGCCATATGTAATATAATTTCTCTAAAATGTATTCCAAAAAATGTGGCGTTTATAGAAATACTGTGTTCAGAATAATGACAAGTAAAAATACACTTAATTTGTATTTTTTCATCTCCTAATATGTTCATTTAATTGCAAAATGTAATTACTACTAACTACAGTAATTACTGTTAACATTAACCGAGATAATTGTAAGGTATAAACATTTATTCATTTGCAAAAAGCAGGAATTTTCGTATTGCGTGAAAATATGTTAAATAATAGACTTAGAATAAATGGAGGATATGATTAAATAAAATACTAGAAAAAAAAAAGTAAGATAAGGACGATATTTAAGTTAGTATGTACTATTAGTGTGGGTAGGTGTACTGTGTATTTGTCAAATACCTTGTTAAATATGTATTCAAGGTTTATTCAATGTGTATTCAAGGTTAACATGTATTCAGTTTGGGTGGATCTAAGTCCCATCGTTTTCTGTCCATTTGGTCGTTGTGTGCTGTTTTGAACATCTTATTGTTTTATACGGCATACTTGAAACCATTTGATTCATATTTGGCATGGTTTGTCAAAAAATTACCTATATACAATTTTATGTAATATTTAGAGAATTTTTAAACATTAGAGAACATTTTTTGAATTCTACGGATAATTCTACATAAAAAGATTACATTTATTAGAAATTTATTAATTAATTAGAAATTAATTAATGTATGAAAGAAAATAGCACGTGAAAGAGGGCACTGAACAATTCAGTTTTTTAATATCTGCAACTTATTTGTAGGACTGAATCTCTTATGGTGAATTCTATTTTTTGTTTCGAATCTCTCAGAAATGATGTATCTGTGTATTCTTCACTGGAATACTCCTGCATTTTTTTAAGTAACTCAAGTTAGTTTCAAATTTTGAAACGCTATTCTAATTGGACAAAGCAAAGCCACCTTCATAAAGAACTGGCAGAATATTTTGCGAAATATTCATTAGCATTTAACTGTTTTTTTTTTATGTTAAACTCGCATCTTTTGCAGCAGTATTCTCTTCTCTGCAACGGATAGTGACTAAAAATATATGGGCGTTTTTTAACTTTACGCCGGGTACTTCGTAGGGTACCTACCTAATTTAGATAACCTTTAAATGCTCATAACCGAAACCACTATACAAAAAAACTGGTTACTGGCTAATTTTTTCAGAAACTTATTGCCCTCTATAGTGTCTTAACAATGATTTTTATATACAGGGTGATTCAGTCATTAGTATCTACATTAATTTTAACCAGGTATTCGGAGAGTCTAGTAGAGGCAGGAAATCGAAAAATAAAATATTTTACTCGTACTTTTAAAAGTGAAAAAAAATTCCTGAATTCAAGAAACAAATTCTAAATCTGTCACGTTAGCACCGTGACAATCTATATAAGGTGTTTAAATAATTATTTGAAAATATTTTTCACCGTAAATATGTATTTAAATTTTTTTTAAATCGTCTATTCATATTATACACATTTTGCCCTATCTTCTCCAAAAATTAATGTACTGAGTCAACCAGCCTGAAATATTAGACACACATTTGTCTCCATTTAATAAAATTGTCGCGGATTCTTTAATTTTTATTAATAACAATAATCCGCGACAATTTTATTAAATGGAGACAAATGTGTGTCTAATGTTACTACGAGTATAAATGTTGATAGCTGTTGATTATCAATTCTGAAAGACGAGGTAAGTCAAAATAGTATGAAAATCGACGATTATCTAACTTGTACATGGAAGTAGATAAACAAAATAAATTACAAACTGTCATACTATTCTGTACGTCAGTTTACCTACTTAAAGTTTTAATAACGAAAACGGATAAGTTTTCGAAACGTAAACGTATAAGTTTTCGAAACGTAAACGTTTTTAAGTGATGTGTTGAATGTTATATATTGTTAAACTACTTTTTAGTGTAAGATTTCTTGATTAGGCAAAAATATTATTCAGAAAAAGAAAAAATAAAACCAATGTTTGACAGATCCGTCGGCGCAGAGGTTGATTATTTTTTTTTTGTTTGTATTTTTTTCAGTGGTGGCGTAATACCTAAATAAATAAGAGTAATGAAACAATGCCACAAATAAATACCCCCTTTCATATATTATCTTAATACTGGTGTTTTCCACGATATTCAACACTTACTGCCCTCTAGGCCTAGGAGAGATGGATAGACCCAATATCTACCTACATATTTTAATAGGAAGGCATGATTATCTTATTTTTAATCGATACGCAATTACGCAGGCAAAATACAAGTTAATCAATTACAATGCCAAGAAAAGTTATCAGTGACGTCTAAGAAAACCCGGAACGCCATTTTTCATGTCAAACAGTAAGGTCAGTCGGATAATCTATTTTCCTATGTAAATATTTATAACAAATTAGCATAGCAATATAATTGATGATATAAAAATATTTATATAGAGTAATAAATTTTAATATAGTGACGTTCTCACTGATTGTTTAAATGTAAATGAAATGAACTACACATTGATACAAATTACACTGGTTAACGAAGTTTTTGTCCCAACTAAAGAAATGGCTGTTGATTGTGTATTTTTGCACTCTTAAATCAACCAGGTTTTCAGAATTTGTCTACCACCCACAGTTTTTACGTTCCAGTACACTCACGTATATATTATGTAATATATAAATATAGGTACCATTGTTAGGAAAATTAAATAAAACATTAAAGTACTAAACAAATTTTAGTATTTGTGGACTGAAGTAGCTTCCTTTATACGTATCTGTATAGAAGAGCAAGTTTCTGTACGCTTCAAGTACAAGTCATGACTTGTTGGAACACGAAAACATGTCTATTAGCAAATTTCAAGCTACTCCTCAGTTAACGGATAGATATCATACCGTAAACATATAAGTGCAGTATTTGTCAGGTCTTTCAATACGAGTGCCGTTGTGTTTCGTTCCAACCACATTTCACCATAATAATGCCACGAAAGTGTGTAAATTCTCCGAATTGTTTCTGCTACATTTGTGGTGACTTGACATTGAAATCACAAAAACGTTCTTTCACGCCCCTAATTGGAAAATGTTATGAGCTTTATTTTGGGTGCAAAGTGGGAGATCAAGACAAAATTTGGGCCACCCATTTGTGTCACATGTGTCAGGCTACTTGCCGCGTGGGCAAAAGGTTCACGCCACATGCCATTTGCCATACCTATGATTTGGAGGGAACCCAAAGACCATACTTCAGATTGTTACTTCTGCCTAACAAATATAATTGGTATCACATCAAAATCCAAACATACGGTGAAATATCCCGATGTACTATCTGCTATAAGGCCAGTACCTCATACCCAAGAGTTGCCTATGCCAGAAACACCAATAAATATAACACCAAGCAACGATAAGCCTGACGATGGCAGATGTGATGAAATAACGGAAAATATGGATTTGGATCCGACATTTGAACCAGGATGTTCTTCAACTACACCACATTTGCTCAGTTAAGGAGATCTAAGTGATCTTGTACGCGATTTAAACTTGTCTAAGAAACAAGCTGAACTTTTAGGTTCCAGGCTAAAGGACTGGAATTTTCTTCAAAGTGAAACCAAAGTTTCTTTTTATCGTGATCGCCATGTGAAAGTCAACGATTTTTTCTCATTTGAAGATGGCCTACTATTTTGTAATGATGTACATTCTGTAATGGAGGCTCTGGGACATGAATACCACACAGATGGGTGGCGTTTGTTTATTGATTCGTCAAAAGTTAGCCTTAAAGCAGTTTTACTCCATAACGGAAACAAATTTCCCTCAGTTTCCCTTTTAAGTAAAATTAAATATGAGGACTTCAAGTGGAATATCTGTGGAGATCTAAAAGTTGTGGCACTTTTACTCGGTATGCAGCTCGGTTACACAAAATACTGTTGCTTTCTTTGCGAATGAGACAGTCGGGATAAGAAAAACCATTATAAAAAGAAAGAGTGGTCAAAAAGAATATCTCTGACTCCAGGGAGTAAGAATGTCATTAATCCTCCCCTTGTCGATCCTCAATAAGTTTACTTACCTCCTTTGCATATCAAGCTTGGGCTAATGAAAAACTTTGTCAAAGGTATGGCCAAAACTGGCAGCGGCTTCATGTACGTGAGGAATAAATTTTCCAGGATCAGCGATGCTAAATTAAAGGAGGATATATTTGTAGGACCTCAGATTAGGGAACTCCTTCGGGATGAAAAATTTCACGAAGAACTGAATGAGACAGAAAAAGTTGCATGGCTGTCATTTAAAGAGGTCTGTAACAGTTTCTTAGGAAATCACAAATCAGAAAACTACAAGGACATTGTAGAAAGCCTATTAACGTTATATGAAGCTATGGGATGCAATATGAGTCTAAAAATTCATTTTTTACACTCATTTGGATTTCTTCCCAGACAATCTCGGGGCGATGAGTGATGAACATGGGGAAAGATTTCACCAGGATATCATGGACATGGAAAAGCGATACCAGGGGAAATGGAGCCCCGCTATGTTGGCCGACTATTGCTGGTTGCTTAAAAGAGACATTCCTGGAGCCAATTACAGCCGGAAATCATATATTTGTACATTTTAGAAGTGCTCGTTTAAGTTCTTTAAGTTGTAACTCATTTTAAAATAAATACTTCAATTTTTTTCAAAATTGGCTTGTCCCTCTAAAACCTTGCCTGATAGAAAAAATCTGAAAACAGATCTGAATTCGCCCAAAAATATACAATATAAGTCACCAAGTTTGGTTCGTGGGACAAAAAATATATTTTTTCTTGTTGGCCAGTGTTATTAGTGAATAATTATAAGTTACGGTTATATATAATTAAAGACACTTTTTTCAATACAGATGTTGTAGGTGAAATTTAGAATCAGGCGTGTAAAAAAACCGCAAAATTCATATTTTTTCATGGCGAATAATTTTTCAGTATAAATACTTTAGGGAATCTGATTTAAATTTGACTAATACACCTAACTTAGATATCTATTATCCTTCGCATCTCCGCCGTCCCTCATTACATAATGTAGTATACAATTTTGCTACGAACGGTCAAAATTGTATACTACATTATGTAATGAGGGACGGCGGAGATGTTCGGATAATCTCGATCAATCTTCCTTACAGGTAAGTCGATTGATCTTCCAATTATCCTTCGCATTTCCGCCGTCCCTCATTACATAATGTAGTATACAATTTTGACCGTTCGTAGCAAAATTGTATACTACATTATGTAATGAGGGACGGCGGAGATGCTCGGATAATCTCGATCAATCTTCCTTACAGGTAAGTCGATTGATCTTCCAATTATAAGAGGCTGCCCACTCATTAGAATATGTCAGAGACTACTTAGAATTAGAGTGAAAATTTGGACCCTATAGGGTTTTTGACTCTGCTCTCCTCATATAAAATAATGGCGTCCGCGTGACACTTCCGGTTATACCGTAAGTTGCGTTAACTTTCTTATTTTAAATGGAACACTTCATATATTATTGCATTTTTGGATTCTACGTGTTATTTTAGGAGGGCTTTCATAAAACTCCCTATACGAATTCTCAGCTGATAAAATCAAATTTTTTAAAAATCTTATTTGTAAAATTTCCTACCTAACATTTATTATTTACTTAAAAAAATGTATATTTAACAAATATACTCATATAGGAAGTCGTTGAATATCTAAGCTTTCTATCTGCATCTTAACAGTTGTTTAACTGTATACAGGGTGCTGAAAATTTAGTATCAAGTTTAATTAAATTCAAGCCAAGAAAAGTAGTTTTCTTTTAAATAGAACATCTTAAATATTATAGCATATAATGATGTAGAATTTTATTCTTTACCAATCTGTATTAGGTACTCTTCCCTATACCTATCTCTTTTCTATTTCATGTTATTAAGACTCTTAGTTACAATAACAAGAATATTTAAATTTCTTGCAAAGATGGGTATGAAATTGTAAGCAGAGAAAAATCATCATGAGTCAAAATTAACAACTTATCTCTCATCGGTTAAGTGTTTGTTGTTACTGAATTCTGCTGTGATTTTATTTATAGCCATCTTTTGAATAAATTTAAAGATTTTTGTTATTGTAATAAAGAGTGTTAATAATAGTGATGTGCAGTTCATGACCGAATAGTTCGCATGAACTATTCACTTGACGTGAACTGAACGAACTGTTTCATATAGTTGCCACTGAATAGTTCATTTTGAACTGTGTGTGAAATTGTACCATTCATTCACGTTTTCGTTCCCTCGTTCGAGTCAGTTTAGTTCTTTAGTACTTCATGATTCAACATGTCGGACATGAAACATGAAACTTAAAACCGAAAAAGAAAACTTTTCCATTTAGTAATTTAAATGAATTATTGCTCTGAAACGATACATTTAGCGTTTTTGTTATCTGAAATTCTGAACCATTTATGTATATTTTATGAACTAATAAAATAATTTACTTCAAAAGTTGATAATAAACGTAAAATATATTTCTATGTAAAAAAATAATACGAACAAAAAAAAGAAAGTTCAACATAGTAAAATTATAGTAGGTACTGTACTACTGTACATACTTTTATATAGATACAAAATTTATAGATTATAGTTTAAAAGTATTACTTGTGACAATTTCTAATGTTTTATATACCATTATTTGGTTTTGTCATGAAGAGTATACAGGGTGTCCACCTAGTGCGCGTAAGTCCAATATCTGGGTTAATAAAAGAGATAACTTAATTTTTTTTCTACAGGGTTGTCTAATATCCCGAGCTGCACAAAATGAAAATATATTTACATATTCAGGGTGTTCAGTTTTTCCTGGACAGGTACCAACTTCGTTTTTCTAAATGGAAATATATATTTTTTATTGCTTTTTCGAACTAAACCCTTGATTTTAGTAGGACTTTCATCAGCCTTCCCTATACCTAACTTAAACTGTTTTTGAAATATTGACGGGTGAATATTGACATTTTTGCAACTTTGACACCCTGTAAAATCTAAACGGTTTGAGATCAAGCAAAACGGTTTGCACATTCCTATCTTAACTTTTCATAAGCTATCGTTTGGTACTAATTTCAGAATTATCCAAAAATTTAAAATTTTCTGAAAATTTTGAAAATTTTTTTTTCCTGTATAAATTTGAAATTAGTATCAAACGATAGCTTATGAAAAGTTAAGATAGGAATGTGCAAACCGTTTTGCTTGATCTCAAACCGTTTAGATTTTACAGGGTGTCAAAGTTGCAAAAATGTCAATATTCACCCGTCAATATTTCAAAAACAGTTTAAGTTAGGTATAGGGAAGGCTGATGAAAGTCCTACTAAAATCAAGGGTTTAGTTCGAAAAAGCAATAAAAAATATATATTTCCATTTAGAAAAACGAAGTTGGTACCTGTCCAGGAAAAACTGAACACCCTGAATATGTAAATATATTTTCATTTTGTGCAGCTCGGGATATTAGACAACCCTGTAGAAAAAAAAATTAAGTTATCTCTTTTATTAACCCAGATATTGGACTTACGCGCACTAGGTGGACACCCTGTAGGTACCTACTACCTACTACTGCAAATATATTCGGTCCGCAAGGAAATCAAATACGAGACGAACTGTAGTTCGTTTTGAACTGTAAAAAAGAACTATTCACTTAGGTGAACTGTTTCGGTCCGAACTATTCACCAAAGTGAACTGGAATGCCCATCACTAGTTAATAACATAAAAACAAACAGATAGGTATAGGGAAGTGCAATAAAGATCGGTAGAGAATAAAATTCTCTATCATAATATGCTATAATATACAGGGTTTTCTATTTAAAAAAATCTACTTTTCTTGGTTTGAAATTAATGAAACTTGATACTAAATGTTCAGCATCCTGTAAACATTTGAACAACTGTTCAGTTACAGCTAAAAAGCTTAGATATTCAACACTTCCCATATGGATATCCTTGTTGAATATTATTTTTTTTTGAGAAATATTTAATTTTAAGTTAGGGAGAGAATTGTACAAATATTTAAAAAAAAATTGATTTTATTAAAAACGGCTGAGAATTCGTATAGGGAAGTTTTATGAAAGTTATCCTAAAATAACGCGTAGAATCCAAAAATACAGTGATATATGGGGTGTTCAATTTAAAATCACAAAGTTAACGGCAACTTCCGGTAAACCGGAAGTGTCACGAACCGGCCGCCATTATTTTAGTTGAGGAGAGCTAAGTCAAAAACCCCAGTGTCCAAATTTTCACTCTTTAAATCTAAGTAGACATATTCTAATGGGTGGTCACCGGGAAACACCCTGTATAGAAAAACAAGTAATAAGAGAAATACTAAATTAACTACATTTTGTGTACATAACTACATATTTTCTTACTGAAGTTTATGCAGGGTTCGTTCACGAAATAAACATGATTAAAAAGCAGATATTTTTAAAATAAAATATTGTAGGTACCTACTTCATTTTAATGATGGTGTCTGTTTTTAACAGCGAGGGGAATGTTCAACAGAGTATATATTCCGGCTATGAGCCACTTTAAGGTAGACACATTTTTTTGAACATATTTTGCATTAAAATTTCCTCGATGTTCATTAATCTTTTAAACTAAAAAGTAATTTTGCAATTGGATCTACATTTCTTTGTTTATTTTGATCAGTCCTAAAAATAATAAGAAAAACCTACAACTTTTTGAATAATTCTAGTATTGTAACATTTTCATAAATATCTATATGGTCAAATCATTGTGCATCATTAGAACTATCAAAAAGCATCAAAAAGTGCCATTCAACTTCCAGGGTTTGGTTAGTCTTAAAAATCTATATTGATATTTATCAAACACTAACAAGAAATATTCTTAATTTTAAACATAACCTTTCAAATCTCGCGTATAGTTTGCGTAAAGGTAGAAAATAACATATCACTTGTAAATATAATATGATAAAATTAATATACTTGCATGTATTGATTCTATTTTTTAAATTAATTATTTATTAACTATATTGACATTCTCACAAATAATAATATTTTTCCTATATTTTAAAACAACATAATTGTAAGTTTTACAGTATATCTCACGTCCTATGTATAACTATAATCATTTACTAATAATAACTCTTATTTATTGATTTTTAGTTTTAATACACGTGTTGCTAAAAATCACAGATAGAGCAGTCAATAACTTTACTTTAAAATATAAAAGTCTGTTTTTATAGTGGCGCCTAAAGTTTGTTGTTCAAATAATAAAATATATTAATTTACGCAATATTGCTTTTACTCGTAATTCAACTTCAAATTAAAAAATCCTTGTACTTTATTAGAGAGCGAAATTGTTTTGACTTGTTTCTTTTCCTCGTAGTAAATAAATATCGGGGAAAAAATCCATATTCCACTTATTGGATAAAGTTGATTGAAACTTAAAATATTACAAAAGAACAAACACACTGTTTTGAATAGTTTAGAGTATTGCCACTATATTAGCGCTTACTCATATTTACGAGTATTTTAAATAAAATCTTAAGTACGGAAAAAACTAGAAAACGCTTGAATTTTCTACAAAATACCTCTGTAAGTCGAGTTGTAACTAACTGAGCTATATACCTACAAATTATTCAACTTTCTTTTAATTCTCATATTAATATTATGTTTTTTATTTTTACCGTCACCAATTTAAAAACGTTTAAATATCGAAAAAAAATATAAGAATTCCAGTGTCATGCAGAATTATACCGCTTTAAAAAAATACTTCATTCATTCATATTTAATTTAGTTAACATGTACACAATTTAAATATCAATAACCTCTAAAATGTAGTTCAAGTTCAGGACCAGAGAGAGCACTCACCTTCAAACATTGTCGCAATTTGGTTGTTCCTCTAGTAAACCACAAAAACAATAATCCAATCCGCACCTACGCACACAACCTTTATTTTAACTCAATATGTGATAACCCCTCTAGTTTTTATACGATTCACTAGACTAACGACGGCAACTCTGCAAATTTCCTGAATTGAAATACACTGAAGTGGAATTTACAAATAATATTACTCACGTCTCACGGACAGGCATGAGGCATGATGAGCGACTGGTTTTTATTTATCGACTGGTTAATGTTAACAGTGAAGTAGTATTTTGGGTCAGAGTTCAGCTTTTCAACTGCTAATGGCTCAATTAATTTAGATTACTGATCTTAGCATATTAAGTGAAGTGTCATTTATTGATAATATTTCACTGATCTTTCAAAATTACTGTATACCAATCTTAAAATTACTATAGACAAAAGTAAAATTTTTATAGAGCCACATAATGTTTTAAATATTACTTACTCATAAATTCAAATTTGTCCTGAACATATCAATTAAGTTAGAATTATGTAAATTACTTGTTTTATCTCTCTTCGATTACTGCGATGTTGTATGTGGACCTTGTCTATCAGTTTATGATGCCCAAAGAATTCAGATCCTACAAAATACATGTATAAGGTTTGCTTGTAATATACAGAGTGTCCTACGATGACGGTCCATTAGAAGTAACTGGAGAACTAATTAAGCTATTAATTTGAAATTTGAGGTGAAGTCAAAGTGGGTCATGATCTACTTGATGATTGTATGATGATGGAATATTTTGCAGTTTCTACCACTTCCGGTTATACCGGAGGTCGACATTAACTTCGTTATTTTAAATGGAACACCCTATATATTATTGAATTTCTGAATTCTACGTGAAATTCTAAACACATTTCATGCAGGATGTCATATGCCTATCTTCAACTGTTTTTGAAATATTGACAGGCGAATATTGACATTTTTCAACTTTGACATCCTGTAAAATCTAAACGGTTTGAGATCAAGCAAAACGGTTTGCACATTCCTAATCTTAACTTTTCATAAGCTATCGTTTGACCACACTAATTTCAGATTTTCTAGAAATTAAAAATTTTCAATAAAATTTAATCTCTTGGTTAAATCTGAAATTAATGTCAAACGATAGCTTATGAAAAGTTAAGATAGGAATGTGCAAACCATTTTTTTGATCACAAACCATTTAGATTTTACAGGATGTCAAAGTTGCAAAATGTCAATATTTCAAAAACAGTTGACGATAGGTATAGAACATCCTACGTTTAGAATATCACGTAGAATTCAAAAATGCAATAATATGTAGGGTGTCCCATTTACAATAACGAAGTTAATGTCGACTTTCGGTATGACCGGAAGTTGTAGAAACTGCAAAATATTTTCATCAAGTAGATCATGGCCCACTTTGACTTCACCTCAAATTTCAAATTAATAGCTTAATTGGTTCTCCAGATACTTCTAATGGACCGTCACCATGGGACACTCGGTATTAAAGAGGGAACACACAACACCCTTCTATAAAATACATTCTTGGAATAAAACGGATATCAGAAGAAACATTAATTATGCTTGCATGGTTCTTATTTTTTTTAGAATCATGCAAGCATAATTAATGTTTCTTCTGATATTCGTTTTATTCCAAGAATGTATTTTATAGAAGGGTGTTGTATGTTCCCTTACTTCACATAAAAGATGATTTTTGCATAGACGAAACTCATGATTCCGCAACACTCTACCTCCTCCTTTCAGGGATCTTTCTCTTATCATGCCAGTTTTACAAACAACAGTATTCCTAAAAAATATTTGCATGAGTCGAAACATGGTTAATTATGTGTATAGTTTTGTTTTTTATTCCATATATTTATTCTTCTCTTCAGAAAGCTTCAGCACTTTCACCAAGAAGGTCAATTTTGAATCAAACAGACAATTTTTTAAAGTAGGTAAGCAGTGAGGCGTATGCTTTCTAGTTAGCAGCCAAATTTAAAAATACGACACTAGGTACAAAGTACAAAGTAAATCTTTAGCTCAAGTTCAAGCTCAATTAATTAATCATAATAATCAATGAAAAGTACATTACATAAATGAAAAATATTACAAAATATTGTCAATAAGCAGCTTTGCTGTTAACAGTTGTAGCATATACGATAAATTTAAGTTTGTCAAATATGCTGTAAGTAGCCTCTAATATACAGGTTGTCCCACGGTGAAGACATTAGACATATTTCAGAGACTACTTCGATTTTGATTTTGAATCAAAATTGTGTTTAAAATTTCACGTAGAGTTCAAAATTGCAATAATATACAGGGTGTTCCATTTAAAATAACGACGATAATATCAACTTCCGGTATAACCGGAAGCGTTAGGTGGACGCCATTATTTTAGTTGAGAAGGGCATTCCCGAAAATACTATTGCCCAAATTTTCAAAATTAAAATCGAAGTAGTCTCTGAAATATGTCTAATGTCTCGCCACCATGGGACACCCTGTATCAGTCTCGGCATTTCGCTATTGAATCTTTATACCGTATTAAACAAATAATCAACAGTTATCTATAGGCATATTGTATATATTCCAATGAGGAATATATTGACACCCACAATTAGTTTAATTTATTTTAGTGTTAATTAACTTATAAAAATTAAGGACATTTTTGAACTATGTTATACATTACTATGACTGCAACGCTCTGGGTATGATAAAAATGTACCTATATCTACCATTTTTAAAGTCATAAAAGTGTTAAACATTAAATCGCCACAGTTGATTTCTACATTTAAATTATTAATAATAATATTTATTCAATTAAATATAATATTGTCAATTTGTATTAAGCTGTTCATATTCAATCTTCCAAAAATGTTTTTTAGCTCACAAATCTATGACCTCTTAGATTATCAATTTACAACGACTTAATCTTCACTTATAGTACACTGAAGATACATAAATAAAATCCCGAAACATCGAAATATGTAAAACAATCTCTTTGTTTATATTTTAGATTTGTTTCCAGCTATAATCGATAAAATGAAAGTCATATTAAAGCCAAGCCAAGCTACATGTATCTATGACCCTCTAAGAATTAATTTTACAGTCGCTTCATATGGTGGCAATGAGTTTTTTCACATACGCAAATTTTCAGTGTTTTCACTAAATGTAATGTAGGAAATACATTGTTCTATAAATATAAAAAATGCACTATCAGAGCGTATAATGGAACTGTAGTAACTGTAGTACAATGTTTAATAAACATATTTAAATATTTATATCAGCAGCAATAAAATAACTTTTCCCAGATATATCATACGTGTAGTTAAAATATGTGAAGTACCTACATCTACAATTGCAATACGCAGTGCGCGCTTAATGATTTAATTCAAAGAGATAATTTTCAGTCCTGGAATTGTTGCAAATTTTGAGACAACACTCTCTCAGGAATGCATCACATTGGTTGTTTGCTCAGTACCGAAAATACCTATAGATTTAAATTAACAACAACAGTGGAGTAGTAGGTTATGTTTGCTTGCACGTATGCTATCTTTGCAACCACATGTTTTTGATACGCACTCATTACGTGGTTTTTTCCAACTGGTAAAAAATAGGAATTAGGTAGGATATCAAAAAGCATATCAGGATGTCCCAAAAACACTATTAAATTACAGGAAAATTCGCGAATTTGCAGTTTTTGCAATTTATGTGATAAATTCTGTACAAAAATTTTCGATGAAAAGGGCTTTTCATCGATATTCAACAACTTTTGTGTCGAAAACTACCTAAAAGCCTTGGCTTGCCTAGCCAAGGAGGGCCTACCTTGGTCCTCCTTGGCTAATTAAAAAACAAATTAAATCAAATAATATACAAAACAGTTTTGTTTTACTCAAATCAAAGAAAATAGTACTTTGTGTACCTATGCGGGAAAGTGAACGTTTTCTTCTGGAAATCTGGAAAACCACTTTCCCGCCATGGTGCACACAACATTTTTTATCCTACACAAGAAAAAAATCATAAATTTGAAAACTTTTTTATATAACAATAAATAATTTACAAAAAAAATTTGTTCTTTGAAATATTGATATATATTAAATACAGGATTATGAATAGTGCAATTAGCAAAGGCAACACCTTGTTTAGATAAACCCAATGACTTGATTTTTCTGAAACTATTGTTGAAAATAAATCATGATATTCATGATGATAATATGTAACTTCTCGAGGTTCTCTGATAGGTTAAGTTTCCATACGTTTCTTCTATGTTTTCATCATTTTCTGAAGCTTGAGATGTCCCCGGGATACATGTCTCGTCCTCGTCCATTGTTTAATTATTAAAGATAACAGTAATGATGTGTTCACTTAAAATTACTTTATAATATGAAATTAAATGCACAGATAACCACAAATTAAATGACGCTACAATAACAGATAAAGGAGGCGCCACCTATTGATAGAAAAGTTAAAAAAATTTCGCGGCTAGCCTTGCAAATGCTTACGTTCACGCCGCTAAAGGCTCACAAAAATAGAATTTTCACCTAGTGTAGGATAAAAGAAAATTGAAGCCATTTATATTAATGTTAAGGCCGAATGTAAATTAAAATCATTACAATATTATTTTTCAGCGATTTAGTTTAACAGTTAAATTAAATATGAGGATGAAACAATTTTAATATAGATATCTATGAACCCAGATTCAGACTTTGGTAGCTCCAAAATCAGTTGATGAAATCCGAATTCACTGTCGAATATACAATTTTCAGAAAATGTAACATATAACCCATTTTGTTTGAAATTTTAAAGTTGATATCACCAAAGTCTACATAATTAGAATATATGTAAACTTTGATATCACCCCCAGCGCCATGGTCGTAGACTCAGAAGAGTTAAGTAAATTCGATCGAATTTTTGTTTGATGTATGTTGATGTATCTATTTATGGGTTTAGAGATGATTTACGTTCATATTCTAAGAAAATACTTACGATATTTTTATTATATTGACTCAGTTTCCCATCTGGTCTCGATCACATAAAACAGGAAGCTATTCCGTTTTCACTAATTTTTTAATTCGTGTCTGAATTTAGTCATTCTCATGGCAAACCTAAATTTAATTCTTTCGGGCATTAACACACAACTAAACTTACGACGAAATTTTTTTAAAATACTCGCATTACTATGGTTTATTTAGGCATCTTGCAATATTACGAATTGATTTTCCGTTAGAAAAAACACAACATTAACGACGAATAATTTGAATTTAATCTCAATAATATTCGCACATTGAATACTAGAATCGCTTATGTGGGGTACAGGTATTTAATGTTAAATATTCTGACCAAACTGAAATGAACCAGCATGAGATGAAATATCTAATAACTATTAGCATTTTGAGGTTGCCTGCCTACTTAATATTCGTAAATATTAATTATTTTAGTAAATATTAATTCAGAAAGCTAATTAACTACACTAAAGTTGACATGGGAATCCTAACATTATTCATTAAGTGTTTCTTTTATTTATTGAAACATTTAGCCAACTCATTCTCATTCTACACAGTAAACGAGTTGAGACAGAAGAAAGACTACACAAATTAAGCTGAAATCATAGACTAGAGTTCTTTATTGTCTTTTGGCTGTTAGTTTGGCTACCAAGCAAGGTAAGCCGCGGTTAGTATTTGGATGGGTGACTATGCAGGGAAGACCGGCGGTGCTTGCCCGCATCTTTTAGTGGTCTGTACGTCGGTGAATTCACAGAAGCTATGCAAATTTAGGAGAGGTTTGCGTAGAAGACGTACCATCCCTTGGATAGGATGTAAAGCCGGAAATCCCTTGTCTATGAAGTGATAGGCAAGTAAAACCTATCCTGCTATAAAAATTGGCCTTAGTCGCGGAAATAGGCCGACGTTAAAGTGTTTCTTTTATTCATTGAAATATTTAGCCAACTCATTCTACACAGTGAACGAGTTGAGACAGAACAGAGGCTACACAAATTAAGCTGAAATCATAGACTAGAGTCCTTTATTGTCTTTTGGCTGTTAGTTTTCGATTTTGAAACTAACCATTGTCCAAATATGGACCCCTCCAAGAAAAAAATTGAATATTTAATTAAATAATTACTCAACTTTAAACTATTTGGTGTAGGTTACTAGTACTAGGTACTATACAGTCAATTTGGTGGAAAACTGCTGAAAAATTTTCATGAAAAATATTTTTTTGAACATTTCACGCCAACATAGGTATATGTTAACCAATAAAATGGGAGCATTTCTTAACGTTGCCATGACAACATATGTATTTCTTCGAAAATTTTCTCCTGCTGGGGTACCCTGGAAGGTATTACAGTGGAATTTTTTTGATATAATAAAAAGTGACAGCGGGACTTTATGAAATGACTAAATAAAATATAATAATAACTCCAAAAATCATCTAAATGTTTTTTTTTATTTGTATGACTGGAACTGCGGTCGCTTATATAAGAACAACTACTGACATATTTTTCTCGAAATTTGACATTTAAGGCAAATCAAAGCTTTTTATATTTAGCCATGTTTAACTACTACGAAATAAACACAATAAATATTGTAAATAACATTTTTCAATTGTAAACCCATTTTGTTGTGAAATTTTCTCACCAAATACCACTGGAGATCAAATTATACCTGGACATTTTTTTGCGCTCACGAATATTTTCTGAAAATTATCCTTATCTTCCTTATGGATTATCCTTATGGATTATGTCCAATTCTAAAATGCGGAAATGCTTCTGATTTAAGTAACTACCGTCCGATCGCCATTTTGTCTAATTTCGCAAAAGTATTCGAGATAAAAGTATGGTTATATACTTTTATTTACAATAGTGTCAAGCCCTACATTGCTCCTAACCAACATGGATTTGTTACAAAGCGTTCAACTTTGTCTAATTTAACAGAATTCACACAGTTTACAGCCAATCACCTGGATAATAAAAGCCAAGTTGACGTGGTTTATACCGATTTTACGAAGGCTTTTGATAAAGTAAATCATAAAATTTTGGTACACAAATTGGGTCAATTTGGTCTCAGTAACAATCTGCTTGCACTTATTCAATCTTATCTTTATCAGCGACAGTTATATGTTGCGTATAATAGTTTTAAGTCGAGAATTTTTTTAGCCACTTCCGGTGTACCCCAAGGGTCCAACTTGGGACCGCTTTTCTTTAATTTATTCGTGAATGATTTGTCTCTTTCTCTTAACAACAATCACTTGTTTTTTGCGGATAACTTGAAGTTGTTTTTGAACATATCTACTGTCGACGATTGTTCAGTGCTTCAGGCTCTCTTAAATCGTGTTGTTACATGGTGTTCGGATAATCACCTAGTATTAAATATAAACAAATGTAAGGTTTGCTCTTTCACACTCAAAAATCAACCTTTTCTATTTCATTATTCTATCAATTCAGTGCCATTAGCACGCAGCAATAATATAAAGGACCTTGGTGTCCTTTTTGACGATAGATTATCTTTCTCTAACCATATAGCTGAAATAACTAATAATTCATATAGAGCTCTTGGCTTTATTATTAGAAACTCATCATCACTTAATGATGCTACTGCTTTAAAATGTCTCTATTTTTCTTTAGTGCGCCCTAAATTGGAATACTGCAATCTAATTTGGCACCCTTATTATAATATTCACATTTGTCATATTGAAAGAATACAGCGGCGTTTTCTGAAATTTTTGTCGTATCGAATTGATCTTTACTTTCCTGTTAGAGGTTATGAGCATAGTCTGCTTCTGCAAAGATTTAACATTCAGTCTCTAAGTGCAAGAAGGTCACTCGCTAGCTTGTCATATTTATTTAAGCTGTTTCATGGGGACGTTGATTCTCCTACTTTGCTGAGTATGTTTAATATGCGGGTGCCCAGACAGGGTTCTCGTGTTGATCATACATTTTATTGTCAAAATGCTAGAACTAATTTACTTTTAAAATCCCCGGTACATATAATGTCAAAAAATTTTAATCTTATTTGTAATGTTTGCGACCTTCATAATTGTAGTCTCAATGAATTGTTAGGTTTGGGACTGTTTTATTTCAATGAAAATTAAATTGTAGTAGCTCGTAGCATATCCTTTTCTTTTTTATTTTTGCTTTTGTTTTCTCTTTTTTTTTGTTATTAAGTTTGTCTTAGTTTAAAATTAGTCTGATGTCAACAGACGCTATACTTAATATTATACCGCTATTATATTGTACTATTTTGTTTTGTCCTGTTAATGGAATACGATTCTGTTGGGCAATAAAGGCATTATTATTATTATTATTATTATTATTATTATTATTATTATTATTATTATTATTATTATTATCTAACGACTCGGGATCATTTTGAAAATATTCGCGAGCTCCCAAGAATAAGGAACCTAGGTTTCTATTATGGGCACATCAGGACTATTATGGGCACATCAAAAATGTGTTATACTATATAACACACTTGACTTGACTTGACTTGAAATCAAGTCAAATTTGAACTTTTAATACCTGACAGTATTGATTATTATACCTAGTGGAATATGTCTACAAAATCTTAAGAAGAAATTACCGGTATTTATATTTATAAGGAAAACAAAAGGAAACTGAAACCTTAATTTTTTTCGCCATTTAGCAACTACAAATAGATGCATATTCATATGCCTTCAGCTTAAATTTTGCTTTTTGTCATTGTGTCAAGAATTTTGAGGGAAGTGGCCATTTTAGGGGCAGTGGCCATATTTTATCAAGGTACCTTATATGATAAAAAAAAAAAACTGTTTCTGTTATATAAACAGTAAGGCCGACCGCCCACGGTGCGACTGTTTTGAGACAAAGGTTGCAAACTAGTTTACTCTAGAACCAGTTTACAACCAAAATGAAACTGGCACGCACACGGATGCGACTCATTGTGAATCAGTTTCAATCAGTTGGTGTAGCATTGCAGAAAATTTTTAGCATGTAAAATTCTGAATATTCAGAAACAGATGAGGAAGACATCATTGATTATTATCAATACCACAGACTGAACAGGACACAGAGGGAGTACTAGGTCCATCCATACATAAGGGAAAATTTGAATTCTAGGCTCTTCGTAGCAGCAAAAGAACTGTCTCAGACAGATAGAAAGTTTATAGAGGTGTTTCTCCACCTCCCCGACAAGTTTTAAGTTCAGTTCTTGATCACTCATTTTGAAATAAACAAATAACACGTGGTAAGCACCGGTCAACTTTAAACTGCAACGCAACTGCGACCGCGGAAAATGGTCGCGTACAACCGATTTGGGACTGATTGCAAACTAGTTTCATTCGAATCGACTCGTGTGCGGCTCAACACTATTATACACTGCCGCGGTTAGAAAACAGTTGCTAGCTCAACTGATTTGCAACCTTTGTCTCAAAACAGTTGCAGCGTGGGCGGTGGGCCTAAAAGTTGCTATGGTTTCCTAAGGCCCAACGCTCACGGTGCGACTGTTTTGAGACAAAGGTTGCAAATCAGTTGAGCTAGCAACTGTTTTCTAACCGCGGCAGCGTATAATAGTGTTGAGCCGCACACGAGTCGATTCGAATGAAACTAGTTTGCAATCAGTCCCAAATCGGTTGTACGCGACCATTTTCCGCGGTCGCAGTTGCGTTGCAGTTTAAAGTTGCCCGGTGGTTACCACGTGTTATTTGTTTATTTCAAAATGAGTGATCAAGAACTGAACTTAAAACTTGTCGGAGAGGTGGAGAAACACCTCTATAAACTTTCTATCTGTCTGAGACAGTTCTTTTGCTGCTACGAAGAGCCTAGAATTCAAATTTTCCCTTATGTATGGATGGACCCAGTACTCCCTCTGTGTCCTGTTTAGTCTGCGGTATTGATAATAATCAATGATGTCTTCCTCATCTGTTTCTGAATCTTCAGAATTTGACATGGTAAACATTTTCTGCACTGCTACACCAACTGATTGAAACTGATTCACACTGAGTCGCATCCGTGTGCGTGCCAGAGTTTCATTTTGGTTGTAAACTGGTTCTACAGTAAACTAGTTTGCAACCTTTGTCTCAAAACAGTCGCACCGTGGGCGGTCGGGCTAAAAGCATTAAAATTGAGTTATACAATTACTGTAACCATTATCGAAAATATCCCAGGAAATAGATATCGGTTTTGTTACTTTTTGATGTTTCCATATACAAACTGGTATTTGCCCATATTCGGTGTTCTAATACTTAGTTCTATCATGATAAATAGCTACATCAAAGTAGCTTAGATAAAGGATCAAAGATAGTGTATTTTTTTTTGACGTCCTAAATGTATGTATGTATGTATGATCCTAAATACATACATACATATATTAACAAAACTTCGAGGCGAATTTTCGGGTATGTAGATAATAGAAAGACATAGATTAAAGAAAAATTAATGGCCCAATTACCTGGTACCCTGACGAGTCAAGAAACAAAGTGTGAACTGGGACCTGTATATTACAGGGTGTGCTACAGAGAACAAACTCTCGATATAGGAAAAGTTATATATTGAAAAAATTAGATTGGTTACTAATTAGCAGCTTTGACCTCTTACTAATTATCATGTATAAGTATGAACTTATGATAAAAGGCTGGCCTAGATTAATAAATGAAATTTGGAATAATGTCAGTGAATCCAACACAAATTAAATATTTTGAAGATTCTGTAACTTCCGTTGTCAGAAGTCGAGACTAACTTCTTTGTTTTAACTGGGATAATCTGTATTATATTGCCTTTTTAGATTCTACTTAAAATTCTACGTCATGTTACGTTATGTACAGGGTGTCCACTCAATTTTGAACCTGTATATTGTTCTTTCTAAAAGTATTTGATAATTGGAAATGCTTGTAAAGTGCCCTTCCCTTCCCTTCCCTAAAATTAAAATTCTTTGTTTTACGGCATTTACAATTTTTTAAAAAATCATTCAAAATTTCCTAGTTCAATAAATACAGGTGAATTTTTTTTTTAAATTCCCCTTAAGCTGATTTCAAAAGTATATAACATATGGGTTTACGTTAATATAGGCAAAGATAATCAAATTTAAACATGAGCAATATTTGTTTTCATTCTTTCGATACGGCTCGGCTTTGTTACTTTCTTGTTTACGTTTAACTGTTAAAATGATAAAATAGTCTCAATACTAAATACGAAATATTCGTATTTAAAATTACTTGCAAGTTTCCTCCAAAATCAACATTTTATTGTTACTACAATGGAGGGAGTAACTTATAATTTTAAACAAGGACTCAACAAGGAAATTAATTTTATTGTCAGGGAAAATCAGACTTATTTAAATATTTTCTGAAAGTAATGTAATCCAACTTTA
Organism: Pogonocherus hispidulus; assembly: GCA_963924545.1. NCBI lineage: Eukaryota > Metazoa > Arthropoda > Insecta > Coleoptera > Cerambycidae > Pogonocherus > Pogonocherus hispidulus. Next base: position 38,697,698 of record OZ004698.1, on the reverse strand, counting down.
ACATGAAAATAATTTTTATGCAGTGAAAATATTGGTAGGTAAGTAAAATATTGGAAGTTGCCCTTAGTTTTCTCTCCAATTTACTCCAATAAATGCAAGTATGTTAATAATGAAATAGTATATTTTTAGTTTTGGCCTTTACCACAAACACATAAGAATAGTTGCAGGAAGCCAACTACCAAATCTGTGGTTTACGTTGGCAGAAAATATTTATTATAGCAATCATGAATTATATAAATAATGTAAATGATGTTATTTTAAGACAAAAATATTATAGGCCCATCTGAGTGCATTAGGTATATTAAATACCTATAATAATAATAATAATATATATGTAGATATTAAAAATAAACGATTTATTCTAATGCAGAAAGATAAATATAAAAACAATATCAATATCAGTACGAGCCAAAATTGACACACTCGTTTTGTGAATCCCTAAATAATAATTATAAGTGCTACACATTTATGTTGCTCAAGCAACACTATTATGTTGCAACACGAGCAACACATTTATGATGCAGCTATGGAGAATCCGCTTTTCTATAACATCTGGTAATGTCAGGGTTCAGACAGAGCTGGTATCGTTCAGGAGAGGAGATTTCCAGGGAAAGCCTTCTCCTGTTTTGCACCTCGCTACTGCCATTATCTGTTGAACTTCCCAAAATTCGTGAATAAAACTGCGGTACCCCCAGCAACAGGATGTACAAGGTAAACCTTAAACTGTATGCCTCCGGAGAGAGGTATTTATATCAATATCAGGCGGTCGCGAAGGAATTTGGGTTGGACAAATGCGTACCAAAGTGCGTTTTGCAAAAAGTGGACGATGCGGTGACTATGGCGAAGATACACAACTAGTGGATAGAATCATCCTACATCATCTGGATCTCGGAGAGACGTATGCATACTAAGTTGGGTGTCAAGCAACGCTCTATCCAAGAGGCTGCCGACGGAAAAACGCTCTTCGCCGCAGGTATAGACACCGCCTCCTGCAGATCTGGTCATGAGAACTGTTGAGTAACAACAAGGCGAGTGCTACTAATACGCTTGCCGTCCCGATGCGTCTCCTGCGGAGTAGAGAAATGGACATAAGAAGAATCGACATAGGAACATGCAAAATGATGCATCTGAATAGGAGTTTTCGACCTAGGTCGTCTGTTCCATGGTTGTACTTCTCAAGACATCGGGGAGGCCGTGGACTCTTGAGTTTGGAGTGTCTGCACAGCAGAATGGTATTGGATGGAGCCTGCAGGGTAATCAGAAATTGGAGCCCCTCCTCTGCCTGATCCAAGACCATGAAAATGCAGAGGTTGAAGCATTTCTATTATATTTTTTATATATTTAAAGCAGCACGTAAGAGCAGCTGATGAACTCGGCTGATGATCGGCTTCTGCATGCCGAAACTCGGCAGATTTTCGGCGCAGAAATGTATGAATGCAGAAGGCTGTCATTATGGATTCACTACGGCTACTCAGGGAACACGATTCCCGGACTCAATAGTTATTCACCTCACGGACGTAGGGAATAGCTACTGATACCGACCAGCGGCCGACCCTGCGAATTGGAGCCGGAAAACCGGTCAACTGGATTTAAACAAAAAATAATAAAAATAATAATAAAAACAATAATAATAGTAATAATGCAGGGGTCAGAGCATTTCTATTTAAGGCCGCATGAAGAGCAGCTGATGAACTCGGTCTCAACCTCGACGCTGAACGGAGAAACCCAGACTTTGTAACCGAGTAGAAACCCGTTCAGTTGAAAACCCAAATTAAATTACAGAAGATTACGGCCCAGAAGGCCGTAATCTTCTGCAGCTGCATAAAGATAAGCCATTGCACGGTGTCTTTTATAAGAGCCTTGAAAACCACGGCTTATCCGAGAGGCTAACCTTGCTTTTTAAGGTCAGCGGGGAGACCGAGGTGTCAGTCGGAGACCGAGGGATTCATAATGGCGTGCCAGGATGGTGTATTTAACACCCTCGTCGAACGACCAACATTGTCTTGAAAGAGCAGGAGATACAGACGAAATATCGAGACCTTCTCTTCGAGCTCCGCAGACTCTATTGAGAACATACTGTGGAGCTTGTGGTACTGATAATAAGTGCATTCTGGGTTCATTACGTCTACTCAGAGTATATGATTCCCGGACTCAGTAATTCATCTCACGGACGTGGGGAGTAGCTACTGATAACCACCAGCGGCCGACCCTGAGAAACAGAGTCAAGGAACAGGTCACGGTAGAAGTTTATTTGAAATCTCCTAAGATAACTGGTCTAAAACTTTTCAATAGTCTACCACAAAATTTAAAAAATATTAAAAAATTGTATAAATTTAAAAAAAAAAGTTTATTTTCTAATAGAAATGTGTCCTTATTCACTTCAAGTATTCTACGAAGGAACCTTAATAATGTACTAATAACATATACTTGCCTGCATTGCAACACACTGTTATTAGATAGATATGTGTTTATTTTGCATTGTATTTATCTATGTTTTGTAATTATATTTTTTTTCTGTTTTTAATTGTAATTTCTTTTCTCTCTTTGGCATTTCCTATGTAAATTATCCCCGCGGAATAAAAATAAGTTGAACTTGAACTTGACCTTTTAACATACATTACTTTTCAATTTTGATTAAGTACACTTACTGTTATCGTTCCTTGCCTTTGTTATCTCTAAGTAAATATGTAATAACTTTTTTAAAGTGCGTAAATACTGGTTTACTACTTAAATTTATTATTTCTTCAAAGTAAGGTTTATCCTTAACATAATACGTGTTAAATATAATGTAATATAATGATTCTTAGAAAATTATTTTTTTCATAACACTTACGTAGTTTTCCAGTTAACACCAAAACACTATACTACAGTCGACGCGCGTTTCGCCAATCAAGTTTCGGCATCATCTGGAGATGATTCAGTTTTAATAATCTTTACCCAACTTGGTTGGCGAAACGCGCGTTGAGTGCAGTATAGTGTTTTGGTGTTAAGTGGAAAACTGTACGTTCTGTTCTGAACAATTAATTTTTACAGATTTTCTAATTAGAAAAGCATTTCGCATCAGTATTTTGGTAATCAGGTGTTTGGCAGTCGGTACTATCGATTCCGTAAGCAATATTTCTCAGGAAAATAATGAAAATAACCTATTTGAAGTTTAATTAATTTGACAGTTTTCGTGGAAGGTGCTTGTCTGGTTAGTGCGATCTCACATCTGTGGATAAAATGAGAAAGAAGTTGAGACGGATGCGAGATTTTCTATTTCGTCTTCGAGATTTTCGAAGACGAAATAGACGTAGAAGGAGTCGACGTACGGTTTTTGGAAAAAAAATCTCAAAGGATTAGAGAAAGGACTGAACTTTCGCGTGAAGCCCTTCTCGAAGCCGTAAAAATTAGAAAAAGGTCTCGGGGGTCCCGCGAAAAGTCGGTATTTCGGCGGGCGTGACGGGACCATTAGGCGCTAGGACAAACGCCGGTGCTAGCCGCATCTCTCTCGTCGAACGACGATCGACGAAAATTTTGCAGAGGTTTTTTGAAAAGGCGTTTAAATTGGGAAAACGCGTAAGAAACGGGACGAAAATACCCCTACGCATTGGAGAAAGGCCGGGGGCGACCTCCGGTGGTCCACGGAGATCGTGCCTAGATCGCCCCTCGGAGGAGATAGCTTTGAAACTTTGTCAATTCGACGACGGAATTTAGAGCGAGACAGAATCGACGCGTTTTAATATATATGGATTATCAAGCAACACACTTTTATTGAGGTGCTAAGTGAAGAGTGATGTCTTTTATTTTTTGCTTTTTATATTGGATGCTGAAGAAAATAAATTTAAATACTCATTATGCCAATGATTTTATTGCCTTCCTCATAATAATTAATCGTAGTGAAACTTCAAGTTTGTAATTTATTTAATGTACAATATCTAAAAGAAGTGGCATTTAACAACCTTTGTAGGTTTGGTTCCATATATGTAAATTGAATATAAGGAGTTCCTATACATTTTTTTATATTTACTCCCTACTATACAGTCTGCTCCATATTTTTATGCGCAATAAACCATATCTACGTATTTATTTATTCACAGTTATACGTATTCTGCAATATCAACATTTTTCTGAGAAATTTTTGCAGAAACAAAGAGGACAGGAGAGAAAAACACCTGAATGTTGCCTCAAAGTAAAGGTTATGGTGTATAGGACAATAGGTAGGTATACACAATATTCTCAAAGTAAATATTTTTCTTGACATAACTAAAATGCTTTATAGTTTTTGACTCACATTTTTATCAGCAGATAGTTTTCTGAGGAAAGATTAATTGTATTTTTAATTGTTTAAGAGGTTTTCCCAGTCTAGTGAGAATCATACAAATTGTGTAAATAAATGTCCATAAAGAAGATTTTACGATATCTAAGAGAAAACACTACTTACGATTGCTACCGGGATATCAAAAATTATCTTGGTCAAGGGTGGTTGTGGAATGTAAAACGTGTGTCTTACTTTAAATTTGAAATAATTATGTCACTGTCACACTGACATCATCAATAACCTACAAATTTCAAATGCTGCAAAACGCTTTTCACAGCATGAGGAGGCGCGTCAATTGTGCATCGAACAAAACGGGGGACATTTCCAACAATTACTGTAATTTAGTTTTTCTTGTTACTAAAACCGTTATTTCATAATTTGTAGTTGTTTTACAACTGAAATAAATAGGTATGAAATTTGTAGGTTATTGATGATGTCAGTGTGACAGTGACATAATTATTTCAAATTTAAAGTAAGACGCTCGTTTTACATTCCACAACCACCCTTGACCAAGATAATTTTTGATATCCCGGTATTTACATGCATCTATACGAAAAAGGGGTACACAAGTACTTTTCAAAATATTTTAAAAGTTCTGTAACTTCCACCAGAAGTACCTATAGATACTAGGGAGATGTAATATTTGTGATTTTTATAATGTAATTTATAAAAAATTGAACTATTTGGTGTAATTTTTCCTTCCTTTATTTTTTGAAATATAAATGTATGTAGGGTACACTTGGTATAGACGGCTATTGGGGATCGATGGTAATGTGCCAATAAAACAATAATTAGGTTCAATAGACCGCATGCGCCTAAATCAATCTATAGTCTATAGTTAACCAATGTGGGTACATAATAATTCTACAAAATAATAGTTTACTTCTAAGAAATATAAGCTTTAGAAGGTAAGTGATAACTCAGTGATAACTTAATGTATGCAACCATCCGGACAAATAATAGTTTTATGTGATAATGACTGTTTACACATATAAATTTGAATTTATATTGTCAATTGGGAATGTAGGGTTATGTCAACACCAATAATTTCCCTCCAAAAGTACCTATTTAATAATTTCCTAGGTAGACATCTATCCCACGCATTAATTACATTAGGGGGTAGATGCACATATGCAATGGAGGATAGATGCCGGTTTTGTAACCAATGGGAATAGAACATAAAGTCCGGGATTTTTAAATACAAATGATAGAACGAAAAGTCAAATTTTTAGAATAAACAATATTTTACAGGATAGGAGATACACCCGTATATCCAACCAGGGATCTTGGGCCGAGGATAATTTAAAAGTAGCTATAAGGCAAATTGACGATAAATCCTTAAACATCAACAAAGTTGTTAAATTAGTTTTTTTTGTTTTATAGTAAAAGTGATTAAAGTAAAATATAATAATTCATCCCGCATTGTGCATCTATACCACTGTATGGACATCTATCCCTAACAGTGAGTGCAACTGTCCCATCAAATAGTCATCTATCCCAAAAGTGCAAGATCTTAGATTTTGCTAAATATTGCAATACAATTTTTAGAAACATAAAATGTTAGTACAGGCATCTATCCCCAGTTTACCTTATACATTTTTAAGATAAATACCCTTTGTTAGTATAAAATATAGAGACTAAATTGGTCAATAAATTTAATCTGAAATATTGGGTTCTAGTGTACATAAAAAAAAAATCGTTCAGTATGTTGTTATATTTATTTTTTATGCATACATATAAAAAGTGGTTTATCGATATGATGAATTAATTAATAATTAAACTAATTAATACGAGGGTGCAACCGACTAGGCATTTTAATACTTCATGTGTTTAATTTTACCTATATAAAGATGGCATATTAGTATAGAGACTTAATATAAAACATAAGGTCAATCTCGAAAATTGTTACCTACTTATTAAACATTAAACTGCAAATCTTAAATTAAAAAAATAAGTTTTTGTGCATCATTATTTTACTTTCGTCATTACAATAATGATTATGGAAAAATTATGCATATATGTAGATATCATCTACAATAATATCATATAATACAAATTTGAAATAACAATACATTTTTTTAACATAATATAATCTAAGATATAAATACTCAACAATAAAGAATGACATGGTTAATATTAACAAAGAAAAACACATACTGTTGATATTTTCTTTTATAAATTATTTTCACAATTAATAGCATCACATTGTTTTAAATGTTATATGCATTAGGTATCGTTTTTGTTATGTATTATACATATTTTATTATCAAATTTTGAAAACACGGAAATCTTGTAAAATACGCACTGGCATTTCCAGGCGCATATAATATATCTGGGTATTCCTGATAATACTATAGAGATAATTATTTTCGGAGTGCAAGTAGTAAAACCCATTGCCCCATGCAGGGTCGCTAATATTTTCTATGTGTGTTATTTATACCTTTTTCAGAGGTTTTGTTCTTATGACTAATATTTTCGATGTATATGTGGATCTTTTTAATTTTTTTTCGTTTAGTTATATTAAAAAGCATGTAAATAACAGCTAATAAAATCGTCCAGAATTTATTCTACAATGGAGTCGTAAAAAAATATGTGTGCCATAATATTTTCTTTTCCTACTCTGTGCACATACAACTATGTAGTATTTAAATTAAATGCAAAAAAATTAAAACATACTGTCATCTGTTATTTCTAGTTTTGTATGGTGTAACTATTTTATAGTCTTAGCATTTATAAAAATTTTCAGATTTTTTATTTTTAGCATGTAAGTAATGCCAAAAATGTAAATAATGTAATTATTTACTCAAATTTGATGTAAAATAAGAATTAACAGTAAAAAATGAAACAGTAAAATAAAATAAATTGTACTTTACAATTAAAACATGAAACATTACGGCTCCTAAAATATTTTAACATATTATTAACCTTATAAGATATATTTGTGATTTTATGAATGAGTATGTATGGACTACAGTAGACTAGATTTGCTTTTGCAAAATAATGCGTAAACATTACGATTATCAATATAAGAGAGTATCTTATCTTGTAGGAATAAACAATCTTTAGTTTTTAACATTCATAGCTTTCTTTTATTATACAATCCACTGCACAGTTTTACTAGCATTTTACATATATTTAAAATTGTTCTTCTACGAATTGTTATAAAAACAGTTACTGTTCAGCAAATGTTACCTTCTTTAGTTTATTTTTTTATAGACCGCAGTTTCTAATTATATTTGTACAATAATTAGTTGGTATGTCTTCGAAAAACATTAATAACAATCTTCAGTATAATACTGATTATCATGGTACTGGATTATTCTTAATTTCTATTGTGGTTATTTGCCTCTCTCAGATCAGGATATTGCTTTACTCATTTGACCACGACCTCTGTAAATTTGTTTTATTAGTCCATCAAGTCAATACCAACTACGTTAGTAAAAATGCATGTAATCACTTAGTTAATGATATCTCTTCCTAATCTTGCTCATGGTTTAAAAGTTTCTAGATTTTTTTACTATATTATTTCGATTTTTCATCCTAGCTGACCTTACTCCCTATGATAATTTGAGATGTAGGTACTAGTGAATGAGCATACATTATATTATTAACACTGACGTAGTTTTCCACATAACACCAAAACACTATACTGCCAACCAAGTTGGCATCATCTGCAGATGATGATTCTGGAGTTTTAATCACCTCCAGTGTTTTTGTGTCATGTGGAAAACTATGTCAGTGTTATCTTCACACCAAAAAGGGTCCAACCCCTTTCAAGATTATATTATTTTTGAATTTATTTGATAACAATTGGCTGGTTGTCTTTACTTGAATTGTTGTCGACATTCTCAATTTGTTTATGGTTGTCCACCTAAATAAATTGGTTATTGCTTTCTGTTTATGCATTGTTTACCTCATTATCGTGATAATTATTAACGATTTTTCCCATTAGATATTGCATCTTCTCAATACATCTCGAAATTAATTTTTCTTCTTTCAAATTTTAAATCGACCAATTTAAAAATCATACACGCGCAAACAATATTGACTCCACATTAGAAATATAAAATAAATTCATACAAAATTTGACTTTTTTTATTTATTTTATTTGAGATACCGGTTATTGTACTGTACTGAATAATTACGAAAATTGCAATTAATCAAATAAAATATACATAAACAATTCGACAAAAATGCGTCATGTTAAAAATTAACATAATTAGGAAACTACAAATTTCGATGGGTAAAATAGCCATCAAAAGGAATCATAATAAACTGCTTCTCCTCAATCATCATAGATATGATTCCTAATGGTCTTGTTATGGTCTTCCATGGTTATGGTTAACTTAAGATGGTTATAATCATCTTAAGTTAACTTCAACCACAGCCTTCGGTACTAAAGAAGGCTTGTGCTTCAACATTATCACATAATGAGTTGTTGACAACTAGGAATAGTACCTAGCTTTATACTAACCAACCGGTTTTCAATTGTATAAATTTAAGAACTAAACAGTATTAATTTAGGATCATCTATTACGTCATCATGTCAGTGTAGCCATAAAACGGTGATATGCCAACTCTTATAGATATTTTTAAAGACTTTACTGAGAGATATTGATTGCAGTCTTATAAATTAACAGATATTTATTTACAGGTAATAAGTAATTCAAATCCTTCATAGTTTAATCTATAGTTTCTTTAGTAGTACAAATGGTTGTTTACACGCTGCCGAACGTTATTTCTAGGTAAAATTCTAACAACTCTTAAATTAATATCTAATGGTGAAACAGTCCTTTTAAAGAATTTCTGGAACCTTGTGCTTAATAACCAAACGCTACCATCGTTCAGCCACCTCAATTCTGCAGGAAATTGTAGTCTTTCAACATCGTAGGCAAGTAATCTGAAAGAAATATATAAGAGATTAAGATACGTTTATTCAGCAGATATATACTAAACATTCAGGAAAGCGAAAGAAGGTATCACCAGAGGAAAGGAAGAAATAATCATTTGGTTTTTCTTTTGCTTGGATAAAATAAAAATCTTACTTTTGACGGTTGGTTACTGGGTTCCAAGAAGCTATTGCCGTCTCAGCCAGGGGGCTGAAGTAAAGAGTATCATCAGTGAGACTTATAGTTAGTCCTAGTCCTTGTGATGACTTCTTACCAACTAGTGAAATTGGTATTTCTTCGAATTCCACGGGAGGGCCTTTGGTTAATGCTGAGGTAGAAACGCTGAATAACCTGAAATACGTCAATAAATACCTAGAGAATAAAAATGTAAAACTCAAAGTTAATAAATACGTTTTATATTTTTCAAAGTTATCATAAGGGAAAGTTATATTTTTGAAGTGACCTCATGAAATGATTCTTTGTTTAGTTACATTTTTGTGTTTTTGTTGGAATTTCTATTTTTGGTTATTCAAAATGTGTTTCCAGATTTATCAATGATATTCCGTTGACGCAGAAACATATTTTTGTATTCTTCAGATCAAGAACAGCTTCTGTGTATAGAATAATAAATATGCCCAAACTGTCAGTCAACTTTTTCTCCATTCTACCATAAGAGATAACCCCACGGCCTGGGAACTCTTATGGGAGTTTTGTAGACAAATTGATTAGTTTTACTACATCTCACCAGAGAGCGTTTCACAAAAAATTTTAGCATCTGCCAATCATAAGAAAATAAAATATGCTAATAATCATTTACGCAGATGTCAAAGACAACTGTCAGTTTATGTTTTAAAATTTTGAAGTGGACGCGTTATCTCAATTTTTATTTTTTATTTATCCTCAATTATGTGTATTAGCTTGAATTGTAGTCAATTGTGTCTCATAGTATATTTAGTGACATTTCTTCGGAATTCAAAGGAAACAGATTAACAGTAAAATGCAGTTAAGTGTGCAGATTGTATGAAGATAAATAATTGTTCTCATGGTTTAAGAAGGTAAAAGAAAAATTAGTTAATGTGATGTGTTTTATTAATTTTAAATTTCGTAGGATAATATACACTTTCAAAAGTATGGAGTCCGTATTGTGTGAAAACAAATAATTTTTCTAGATGTGTCTGAATAAAACTGGAAGAGAAAATCGAATAGATATCAAGTGTAGTGTAGTATAGCGATTGTTGTTTAATTGAAGCAACACAATTGCACAAATATATTATGGTTTACAATCATTATAGGTATTTTATCAAACTGATAAATTTGATAATTTGCGAATATATTGTAAATATTGTAATACAAAATATGCAAAAATATACTTATTGTAGTTTTATTTGTTTCTATGTTCACTAAAAAAGTTAAATATGTTACAAAGGTAGGGCGATTCTGTACAAAATTTTTAAAAAAGTTCCACTACATCTCTACAGATGTCGTTTTCCACGTCAGTATTTATTAACATTGCAGATTCCTATCTACCCCTAACCTAATCTATGGATAACCCCAAAGTCTGAGTTCCTTACCTATCAGTCGCGAGAGGTTGAAAATACAATGTCGCCAAGTTGGGGGAATGTGCTAAACCCACTATACCATCCATGAGAGTGAATGACTCGCCATCAACATTGTAGTTGGAGAAATCCGGGTCAGGGAAAAATGCTGGATGGATTATTCTCCATGCTTGATCCTTCAAACTGTCATAAACTACGAGACCTAATCGAAATAAAATCAAGTTATTTGGAATAATTTTATTAAAAAGGCGTCAATCAACAGTTAACGTTAAAATTTTGTTATTAATTTTTGTTTGTAAATTCAGTTTTTTCAAATTGATATAATTTTTATTTTTTCCAAAATTAGCCATTACGGAAGTATATTGCCTTGATTTGGAAGCACATTCTTTTAGTGGGTGGTTGGTACGAATTCAGATAATAGTTAAAATGATATACATATGTTATACTAGTACACAATAAAGTATTTTCTTCATTTCTATATTGTTGTGTCAAATTGAATTAGGTGGAAAATCCCTGTTTAGAGTAATATATTTAATTAACTATTGATTTCCTACTTAACTCTAATTTTGAACTTTATACATATTAGTTTTTGACTGATTAATATTTGACAGAGTTTAAATTTCTTTGATTTGTGTATTTGGTTTATAAATTTTTACATGTTGAATTTATTTGAGTTTGAAAATGTGTCTAGCATATTTGAATTTAATAAAACCTTTGTTGTCCAACCTCTACCATTGAGTAAGAACATTAGTCCATTATTATTTACATAAATTAATAGAAAACATTTCAAAGTTGAACTAAAGTTACTTAGAGGAGTAAAACGCTGAAACATTAAGTAGCAAAAATTATTTTATTGTTTTAGTCTATTCCCCATAAATTCCGTTTTGTTAAATATATATCTTATCTTTTGTGGTTTTCTACTTGAATGGAAAAAACTTATTTTTACATTATGAAATCTTGAGAATTTATTTCTTCTATTGAAAGTATTTTGAGGCGTGTTCATAGAAACTTTTCTCTCACTGTATATGTAGTATATATATAAGTATATGTTTTTATTTTTGATACCTATTAAAATATATGTACTGTTATAAAATAGTAAAAGTATGTTTTTATATATATTAACTATACCTACAAATATTGGTTTTATCCTTAAACCATCTATATTATTGATTATACATGTACATATGGGTATATAGTATATATGTATAATATAATCTATCCGTCAATAAATTATATCTACCTAAGTGACTATGAAATGCCTAACCTTCTTCATGCTAAAATATATTATTCAAATCTAATACAACTTGTGGATTTAATAATGGATTATCAGAAGATATCATTTTTATTACAAATCAAAATTACTGATATCTACTTCATAAATATATAAATATTCTTGCGCATATTTCTAGAAAATAAATGCTTAATACAATAGAATTACTATACTTAATGTCGATGTCCTTTCCAGTATATCTAATGCTACAGTAATATAATTGATAATTTTCCAAAGGTTATTCTACATTATATGTTTCAAATGTCACTGACCCATAAAATTGATTTCATGTTGTACTCAACGACATCACCACATTACATAGTACCACCCAGGGTTTAGAAAGGAGTAGGTTATCTGGTAACATACCGCCGGAAGCGACGTGAGCGGGGTCCATACGTCATCCAGACGACAGAACTGACAGAACTCAAGCTCCCTTGGTTTGTGTACATTGATTTTACAGTATTTTGTCGACTTTTGTACAATTATTGTGATTTACGTAGTTCAATTTTAAACTATTTGAAGTGTGAACGTATTTTTTAAAAAGTGATATTATTTAGGTAGTGGAAAAACTATTAAAAATGGTTTATTTTTGTCAAAGTTGTGAATACTTACATTTATATTATATTTAGCAAACGGTCCCCGGAAATCAATTTTATAATAATAATAATAATAATAATAATATCTCTATCCCTCATTCTCATCTTGGATGAGCCCGGAAGTCAGAGACTTGTGTGGGAGAGGGAGCGGCATATTATTATTTTGCGGGCCGGAACGACTTACGATGTTACTTTAATTACCATTTAGTACGAGAATAAGGGAAACCTGGAAAACCTTATTAATTAAAGTGTACAGTAGGTTGTTAGCCATTTATACAGTGATATTGTAGTACTTAGTTGCATAAGAACGCTAGCAGCCTTATACACACAGATTTAATATTGGAGCAATTAGAAAAAGTTGACCACGATGAGATTCGAACCGCCGTCAACCGCGGAGAACGATTGAAAACCAGACGTCTTAACCGCTCGGACACCGAGCTCCGTAAATACCAAGTGTCTTTGCTATGAATATTTTTCTTCACTACAAATTTACTCTTGTTTAGAATAAACAGAGATCATTTATATATAACGAAGTTTGCGTTAAAATTCCAAAATCTCTAAAAATATTTTTACAGCTGTAGCTACTGAGTACTTACTTCCTTAATGGACCTTAAAACTTATTTTTCAACTCATGTAAAGTTAATCTCAAATCAAAATAAGGCTTTTGCCAATTGAGAAACCTCAAACAGTGACTTTTTCTCTATTTACATAATGCAGTGAATTTTTGCTGAACCACTAACTTATTTTACATAAAACACTCTCACATTACATCTACATACATTACATAATAATTTATCATCTGATTGGTTTGAGATTCAGATTCAGCCAGATTCAGTTCACTTTCCCTGCAGGAGAGTAAAGTGCCTGGTCTTCCACCTAACCACCTAACCCATAATGTGTATTGGGAAAACATAAGAACATGTATAAAATATTTGTTTTCGAAGGGCTTACAGAATTTGTCAAAAAATGGTATTAAAAAAACACATTTCACTTTACATATAAAAATCAGTTAGCTTCCATTCTTTATATAAATTATTCAACAAGGTTTTAAATCAGTCGTCTGGATGACGTATTCCCGCGCATTAAATGCGAACGTCTGATTGGTTCAAAGTTACCAGGTAACCTACTCCTTTATAAACTTTGAGTACCACCAACCACCATGTACCATCACATTTTACACCGTCCATTTTATTTTCATGTATTGGTGATTTGTAAGTTAAAAGATGAAAAAATATTTGCTCTTTACCTGGTGCTGCTGTATCAGACATGTAAACAAAGGCCGAATTGCACGTTCCTTGAACGCTTTCATCTATTATGAGGTTGGTCAAAAGAGAAGATGGCCTAAGGACTTGTCTTGGAAAAATAACTGTGCGCACTATTTGGTCCGTTCGAAGGTCAAACACCACCAATTTGGGATTACACACCCTCGTAAAGTCGTCGAGGGACGATGTGACTCCAGAGTCTAAAACCTAACAAAAAAACTGTGTGTAAAGCATATGGGGCATTTCCTAAATAATCTAAAATGCTGAAGGAGGCGCTTCTTCAAGTGACTACATGAGGAAAGGGTCATAAAGTTTTTTCCTAAGTGATGTAGTTTTTGAGATACAGAGCAATAAAGTTTTATTCATTATTATGAAAATGACGTTTTCTACCTAAATCACATCCTAAATCAAAAAATGTCATGAGGAATTTTTGTTAAGCACTAAATGAAAATTATAAATAATACTATTAAAATGCCAGAGGGTCGGTGGCGTACAAATTTTAAGTATCTACCTACATGCACGTCTCTGACGCTGAAGTGAGTGCTGAATTAAAAATTAACAGCCAAAACATGGCTTATATCACGGTGTATAAGTCACGGGAATTTAAAAATAGGCAATTTTAATCAATATCAAAAAGTTTCCAAAAAAAAAAAAAACTAAAACTTTAACGCTCTGTAATCAAAAAAAGGAAGCCGTTTAGGAAAAAACTTTATATGATCTTTTCTTTATCAAATCACTTGAGGAAGAGTATCCTGTTACTTAGGAATCACTCTATATATCAGTATCATTAAAACTCTAAAATCAGGTTATATGCCTTTCTAAACTTGAGTTAATTTTGTAACTATACTTATGCTTTTCTTTGTTGTAATTAAATTTTCAAAAATACTTCAATGAAAAACATCAATAGGATATAGGATATATCGTTCTTCAAAGAGATGACGATGGTATTAAAAAGTGAACTGAAGTGTTTTGTACATTATATTTCTGTTTTGAAGTCGGGTATTATTCCCAAAAACTGATATGTCCTTTTATTTGATGCAAGATGACTATCTAGAGACCTCCAGAAGTAGTTACAGAATTGTGTTAGAAGAATATAACATTATAGGACACATATTTTCATATTCATGAAGTTTTTGTTGGTCGCACATATTTTATCACTCAACGGTTATACGAAATTTATTATTTCAAATGAAACCCTGAATTTTATTTTATGGTTGGATCTAGTTTTCTAACATGAATACACTGATATACTGTTGATGAGTCATATGATATCTGTAATTTGCCACAAGATTAATGTGTTAGACAACTTTGTAGTGTTTATAGCCTACCAACACACTGATGTTCTCTTGTGATATGCTCTATAAACATTATTACCAGTACCAGTACTTTAAGATATATCCCTAAGGACTTTCCCCATTTTGCTCAACACAAAATGGCGAGTTTCAATGTTTTAATTCATCGCCTATTAAGATTTCCTCTAAATAAGGAGAGGTTTGAAAAATAAAAGGCATTGATTAGAGATATAGCTGCGAGTAATGGATATTCTGTAAGTTTAATTGTTAACATAAAACAAACATTAATTAAATAAGACAATACACCTTTCTTCACATATGTTTATTAGCAATGCTGTATATATTTCGAGTACTATGTACTCATCGCCTGTATCTTAATACACCAGGCAAATTTTAAAGAAATATACGTTAAGTGTGAAGTTTTTGCGGACATTATTTTTTTTGTTGAAAACGATAGCTCTCTTATCATAGAATGCAAACCTAAAAATCCCAAAAAATCGGAAGTGAGCTAAAGTCAGCATTTAAAAAAGACATGGCCGCTGGCGTTATTTTTAAGGTGTTTAAGAAACATACATTCATGTATGACAAATTGTTAGTCTTTAGTGATAAGAATGCGGATCTAGATGAACTACTAAACGTTGGTTATAAATTTGTCTCCTTTATGTACGGATTAGACGGATCCCGAGACATTCTAGAAGAACGATATAGGCCTTACAACATGGGTGGTAGCTAAGCGGACGCTCGAAAAATCTTTTGATTTGGACGTTCTTCCTCCAACGAAAGCAACATATTTTAAGGTAGGTAGTGATTACCTTATGGTCACTCAAATGGTGATTATATTAATAGCAAATATTTTTTTTTATATTTTCAGGACCTATCTTCAAATACAGCAATGGATAGGAAATTTCCTAGCCCCGGATAAACGTATTATAGACACAAAAATAAAAACAACACTAGGTTTAAAAATGTAGGGTTTTAGTAATGCAGTCAAAATTTTATTCTTTTTTTTCTTAACTAGTTTAATTTATTTACTTTTTATATATCAATACCTAATGCTTGCATAAAATCAAACAATCTCCAAGTAAAAAGTATCCTTATCTAACCAAAACCTTAAGTTTAAAGGATTGGAATTGGATCATCATACTTTCGATCATCGAATTATGTGTTGTATTTTTATGTATATTGTATACTTTAAATTGCGTGTTTTGTAAATACCATCAAGAACGGTGTAACCATCCAGGAAAATATTAATAAATAAATAAATAGGGTAAGCCATCATTTTGGCATATTTGATATAATATGGTCCTTACTTTCCAATCCTTTAAACGTAAGGTTTTGGTTAGATAAGGATACTTTTTACTTGGAGATTGTTTGATTTTATGCAGGCATTAGGTATTGATATATAAAAAGTAAATAAATGAAACTGGTTAAGAAAAAAAACAATAAAATTTTGACTGTATTAATAAAATCCCACATTTTTAAAACTTGTGTTGTGTTTATATTTGTGCATATAATACCCTCCCCTAGTCTTTCTTGTAGTATATTTTGTGCTCTACAAAATAGTATATGTACAATTTTACTCTATATTGCACAGTTCTCCCGAAATTCGTGGCGAAAACCTTAGAGGAACAAATTTTGCAGTAATAATAATGTGTTTAACAGCTCAGCTTCGCGAAATTGAGGCATTTTATATTTTTAAGTTATAAAGCGAACCATAACAAACATCTTTTGCGAAAAACGCACAAAATGTGTATACCCGTAACGAAAAGCACTCTCTGAGTGACGTAACGGGTCATGTTAAGGATCGCCCACTTGGAACAACATCCTATCTTCTGTGTGTATATCGTGACTGTAAATGTAGAAATGGCTGCCAAAAAAAATATATATTTACGAGAATCTTTTAAATGACTGAGTTTTTGTAGTTAACTAGATTGTAAAGTTAGTTAGTGATATTAAAAAGTTAAATGTAGGAAGTCAAAAAAATTTTTAAAAAATCATTTCCTTTTTCGTTGTTTTGTTAGGAAATTTATATTCTTGGTTATATCAAAATTAAAATATAATTTTTTTCTAATTTTTAAGCTTAAAATCCTGTAAAAATAAAAAAAATGTTAAAATTGCCTCCAAGGGATAAGAAGATATTTCATTTTTAAAAATTTTAACGGGCGGCCATGTTTTTTTAAGATTGCGTTTTTAGCTCACAACGGATTTTTTGGGATTTTTATATATGTATTTGTTCCTGAACATAAAACCTATCAATTCCCATTGGAAAATAAATGTCCCCTTAAACTGAAAAAATAAGATTTGCCTGGTCTATAAACACTAAACACTAAAAGGTTAGCGTTAATTTAGTTTTTAACTAATTACCCTACGTAAAGAAATATCAGGAAAATTTATAATAACCAGTGAAGAATATATTAAAGTATAAAACAATAAATAAACTATTTGTACGTTTGTATAGTCACGCCCGCACCTCATAAAAATAAAAATAGATGTGACTATAAACAGTTAGTCTATGCTATAACCTTCAGTAGAAAAGAAATTTATTATCACAAAATTAAAAACCGGGCTTGTTTCATTCCGGAAGCAGGTTTCTGATTCAACCACTAAAGTTAGCTACTGAAAATTAACATAGGATTTCTTGAAGTAAATTGTTTACGGTGGGGAATTCAAGTATAAAACGTGATATATGGCTTATTATTTTATTAACATACTAGATAGTTAGCTTTATATAAATATAGAAAAGCCGTATTCCCAGTAAATGAAAATCTGTAAATATTTATTGTATAAAGTCGGTTTAAGAAGAATTTAAATTACTTCAAGTACATCGTTGTAATCCAAACTAAATTCAAAACATTTTTCACAATCACATATTTCTTTTTGAATTATTATAAGTTTGCTAAACTCTGTAGATCACTAATTTCTCTTTATCAGAAAGAAAATTTAAGAGCGATTATCTCTGACTGCACCAGTTCTTAATTACCTTCTCTCGAAAAGAAACATAAGAAACACATCAACGGGGACACCAAATCCTGATCATTCTCTGTTCAAACTACACTACCTACATTATACATTCTTACAATAAAAAAGATGAAAAACAAAATAAAACCAACCCATACAATAAAACTAAAATAGGAAATTGATATTAGCTTTGACTAAGAAACTCAATGATATTAGGTAATAATAGTATATTACATACTGAGGCGGAAAATGTTTCATTACTGTCGAGCGCTGTTTAGATAACCGAGGTGCGTGGCACCGAGGTAAGCTATAGCGCGAGACAGAAATGAAACCTTCCGCCGAGGTATGTATACGATTTTATTCACAACCATCTCTAAAAAAAACGAGAAAACGGGAATATCTCCATTTATTCATTCATATTTTTTCATACTACTTTTCAATTTAGAAGACAGTGAAAATCCGTTTCTATGACGCTGACATTATTATTTAATAAAGGGGGCATAAATTGTTGACTGTCACACTGACAGCAGTTGATTATTTTTTTAGTATTTGCTAAAAAACTAAAATCCAAAATTATTGTTATTGTAAACTGATTCTGTATAAATAAATATAAAATATAAGGGTTCTTCTGATGACTGATGCCTTGTCAAAATTAACGTCACTCAAAATACAAAAGTGGCGTTCGGTAATTACCTCAGATTGATATTTTTAGTCCGTATCGTTCATTAATTACATCTAGAGGTAGGGGAGGTAAATCTTGATCGTTCAGAAATTAAATCAGATCGATCAGAGCAAGATCTGTTTGCTCGAAGCATTTTGGCCGAGGAGAAAAATTAATCTGAATTTGTGAGGTTATGGTGGTCATGGTTGTCAATTGTCATTGACTTTTTGAAGTTGTAGCTGGTAATTTTGTAATGTAATTTTCCTAAGAAGTCTTCAAATTTTTCCGCAGATATTCTAAAATGTTCTTTAAATTGCCTGGCAGAAGAAATTGACACAGTTTCTTCAGCGAAGTTTGAATTTTTTCCAAACAATTTGTACATTCTTCATCTTCAAAAATGATTTCATATCGTTGGATTGCAATGGTTGATTTTACAATATTCATTATTTAAATAATTCGAAATAGAATATAAACAAATCGTCAACAAAGTCAAAACAGAAAAGGTGAGGTTATATTATGCCTTATGCAATCGATTTCGTTCATTTATTTTCTATTTGTCCGTCTTATCTGGAATCACGTGATTGTAATCTCGTCGCATCCGTGAACATATTACCGAACGCAACTATACATCACGTATCTTCAGATGTTTTACTTTCCACCCTTGGGTGGAAAGTGATCACTTCCCGACCTGGACAGTAGCGACAGTTAGTAATGACTAATTTTCAAACTTCTAAAAAGTCAGTAATAATCTTATTACATATATGGTTGTGAATAAAACACTTTTTTGGATACTTATTATGTTAGTAATCTGATTTAAAACTTATGTAAAACTGTTATTTTTAGCTATTAGTTTCCCTTGAAAAAACCGAAGACTCGGACGAAACGTAGGATATTTTTGTCCATGTATCTTGCTGAAAGTCTTTTTTTTTTTGTTTTTCATTGAAGAAATAAATTCTATTTTAACAGCCAACAAATTAGCCAATATCATATATAATCGTCTAATTAAAGAAAATTAGGTATTAATTTAGGTATATTATTTTAATGAAATAAGCTACCGATGAACCACCACTTACAAAAGAAAGTTTTTTGTAATCTGGGTTTTTATAGTTACCTATTTTATGCATTGATTAGTATTTAATGCTTTTATGCAATATGCAATATTATCCTTAATTTCTTGATTGGTTCTTTACCATTCATTTTTGGATAAGGTAATTCAACTATTTTAGGTCATGTTCTAACGTTTCTGTTTATTTGTAACCATCGTCAGAGAAAAAATAACTCCTATAATAGAGTAGGCATAGCATATCTAGGTATACATTAGCTATGGAAGCAAATAAAAATAGTGTTCTAGTGCCAGTTTGTGGAAAGTCTATCAGATGGTACATGGGAAATATTGGACATGGTAAAACAAATGTGAATCGGGAACACCAAGAAGAAAAATGACAGATTATATTAGTTGTGTTGAGTCGTGCTCAACAGTTGCAAGTAATTAGTCAATGAAATACTCCTATTGGTTGTTTTGAATATAATAACCAGTTAGAACAGTAGTTGTTGATCGATTACATCCAATTGTTGAGCACAGTTAAACACGATCATTGAAATGTGACATTGCATCATGAAAGCATCTAATCCATATAAAAGCAGCTCAATACTTTATGGTTAGTATTTCCCACTTGGTTAAAACAATAGTTAATTGCTTATACCCGTCGTTTTCTAATCGAATTACCTGAATTATATTCATATTCATGTGAATGTTACATACATAATATTCAATAAAAGAAGCATGAATCAATGGAATTTTAATTTTACTTGCGTAAGTATTCTTTAATATATTTTCCACCGTTTACTTCCTAAAAGATCAATAATTATTGAAACCTTTACTTAATTATATATGCAAAATTACAAAGGCAACTCCCTATGCTATTTCATTGTAATAAAAATTAAGTTCAGAATGGATTAGTCGCAAAATATAAAATTATTTTATTTTATCGCTACCGCCACATTGTTTTGAGTGTTACAACCAATTAGATAATTTTTTTGTTAGTGCTCAGGTAGTGTTCTAGCGTGAAAAATCTGACCATCCATATATTTTCCTTTGTTTTTAGGTAGTAATTTAGAATATGGTTTGAAAACCAATGTAATGTTTACATTAACAAATAATACATGTCAAAATCTTAAAAGTTTCCAATTCTTAGACCAGTGGACGGATTTGAATAAACTTTTTTTATTTATAGCTAAATTCATTCACTATGACTGAGACTGAAAGCAATGATAGGTAAGTTTTTTAAATTTCATAGAAATTGTTGGGGAATTCATAACGAACTTTTTTACATGTATTTAAAACCATCTGTGATTCATACGAAGAAACAATTTACTCATTATTGAGTAAACCACATTTTAATAAACATTTTGCTTTTATGCGAATCTTGTTGTTTTGCCTTTAATAGTTGGGGAATAATATTTACAGAGATCGTAGTAGCTGGCCTGGAGAATAAACTTATGTCTCTGCAAAAATTAAATCATAAACAAATAAAAATTAAACAACTGTACCGGGATAAGGTCAATTCGACATTTTTAACAAAGAAACAATAATGAACTTAAACAATATAGGAATATTAAGACACCAAAACATTTAAGTAGTTTACGTTATGTTCAGTATCTAGTATCTTGTATCTATAATAGCAGCAGTCTTCTCTGTATCTCCTCAGAGTTTTCAGTCTGTGTGGCATGTTGTTTTTGTTGTTGTTAGGCGGCGCGGTTACCCGCAGCACTCAGGTCTTTCGACCAATTGGGTCTGCCGCTAGTCGAGAGTTATTGGAGGAGACCCGTGCTATGCGCATAGGCCAACACCCGCTCTAGGGGAAGCTCTATAATGTCCTGGAGCAGGAGAAATGCTGCGCCCTGATGTTTGTGTCTCTTGACCATGAGGCAGGCGCAGTGAAAAAAGTTAGTTGTGAATTTCTCTAATAGTTTCTATAAAATTTAGAATACCTTATCATTTACTGTGTTGCCTTTCATCTCTTTTCATGCGCTTTTTGGGCTTCAAATACACCCGGTGCGGGTGTGCATCAGAGGCAAGGCACAGGTGCAAGAAGACCAATGAAAGGAACGGTAAACAAACTGCCACGAGCTGCTAATAATAGAGCTGCACCTCTAGCACTAATTGTTTCCAGTCTCACCCATAGATAATGAATTTATCTACAAATATTAAAAACTTTATTCAAATCGGTCGACTAGCCTAAAAATTAAAATCAAGTCCGTCACTTTCTTTGGAACTGATGAAACAATGTTAGGACAACATATTATCACTCTCACAGTACATTTTCCGCCAGTTATATCCCTGTAGAACTGTAATTATAATAATTTTACGTTTGACTACATTGTACCATACCATACCACCTAAAAAGTAAATCATATACCTACGTAGAATCTGTTTACTACTTAGCTCAACAGCATAATGAAAAATAATATATAGTTCTTAACATTGCATGTCTATATTTCGAGACAAGAACCTACCCACAACCTGTTACAAGAATCAGCCCTGATCCTGTAGACGGATATCAGCCCGGTGCAGTTGACGTCACCACGAAGGGCGCCGTGCATGGACCAATCGGGGTAGGCCTTGAGCACGGGGCTGGATCCCGGGGGTGTGTTTCTGGGGATGGTAGACAGGGTGGCTGGGACCCCGGCACGCAACCGCGGTGTAGCCAGGAACAGGCGGTTGCTCGTCACTTCGAGACCCGTGAAGACGGTGTTTTCTAACCTAAAAGAAAATTGGCCTCTTAAATACCTTCGAATGTTAACTTTTTTATAGGTTATTTAGTGGAAGTTATACAGGGTGATCCGAAAATAAGCACGCAAGTAGATAGGTATGTAGTTTTTCACAAAATCAGAGTATCTTCTTAAGTTTCCGAGATAGCTATGGTGAGAGCTAAATATTTCCTATTCTTTTTAATTCTACTCATTTTTCTGAAACTAATTTGTACTCATAAGTATTGAATTTTAAAGTTAGTTTTAAAAACTGTGGCATCTATTGTTTGTAACGTGTCTGCATTATAATATTTTTTATGCAGGTCAAACTGGTCGCACATTTAAAGCTAAATATTTAGATGACTCTTTTAGATTAAAAAAAACTGTTTCTATATTTTGATCACTCTTATAATGTAAACATATTATATAGGACAACAGTTTTCAACTGAATTTACTGTTTGAGTGATATATTTTGTCACTTTATGTTAATCATTCAACATTCAACTATACTTCTTGTTGACATTCCAAAGATGCCAATTTTAAGACCGTAGTATTATTTGTGACTTACTTAGTTGGCATCAGAACATTAACTTTGTTGATTTTTAATTTAAAATTGGTATTGAAAATAGACGATAATTTCTCATTTCAAGAACTTACCGATATACACCTTCCTTATGGTGTAGCAAATTGTAATGGAAGAAAAGCTGCACGTTTGAGTGATATATTTTGTCACTCAACGATTTACTAGAAACCCTAGAAATTTTTAAATTATGGTCAATGTTCTAGAATTGTCTTCTTAACGACAAGGTAAACCTTTCCTGTATAACAGCTCTCTGATGTACTTAAATAGAATGGAAACATAATTTCAATTATTAAATTTCTATTATATTCAACTCATATTGTTGATGTACTTTAAATTAGATAATACTCTTAACATTTTACTTATGTATGTAAAAATAAATAAATAACCCAACCTTCTTATGTGCATTCACTCTGTATCGTTTGAAAATGGCAGTATCGAAGCTGCAGTAACGGACGGTTACAATTAAAAAATAAAGTAAATAGTGTTTTAATAAATACCAAAAACATACCGACAAATTTTAAGGAGTGGTAGGGGACACGAAAACAAACCATTTTTTGTTTAATAAAGATATGTCCGCAAATGAGCCGTTTTGGACTGTAGAGCAATAAAATCATACCCAAATAACTAAATTAATTCTTGATTTAATTGGACGCCACTGTATTTCATTCAACATTTCTTGTTTCAACTATACTTCTTGTTGACATTCCAAAGATGCCAATTTTAAGACCGTAGTATTATTTGTGACTTAATTTGTTGACATCAGAAGATTAACTTTGTTGATTTTTAATTTAAAATTTGTATTGAAAGGTCACCTTTTTGGTCACAACTTAACAGAACCTAACTTCGGGAGAATAGTATTGTTTTCTGATGAGGCACGTTTCACGCGCGATGGTTATTTTAATGGTAGAAACAGTCACATTTGGCATGATGAAAATACTCACGCTGTGGTCTCTAGAAGACACCAGCAACAATTTTTTGTAAACATGTGGACTGATATTGCTTTGCCTCTATTATTAGAAAATGACATTTTGGCTTGAACGTGCGCCAGTATCTGGACCAGTAATTTCCTCGCCGATAGATTGGAAGAGGAGTTCCTGTGGGCTGGCCCGCGCGTTCTCCCGATCTCAACCCCCTGGATTTTTTCTTTTGGGGTCATCTGATATCTTTAGTCTACGAAACGCCTATTCGTAAGGAGGAAGATCTCTTAGCAAGAATAATGGCCAGTTGTACACATTTAGAAACTATTCCCGAAATATTATATAAGGTCCGCGAATCAATGAACCGTCGGTGCAATCTTTGTATTGAAGCAGATGGTCAACATTTTTAACAATTATTGTAATTGAACACGAACAAAAAGTGATTTATTAATGTCCTTCTGAACATTTTTTGTAAATAAATATTAATTATTTATTACTGAAATAAACAAAACTTACCGAAACCATTTTTCCTTTTTTCTGCCAAAAGGTCTAATTTGCCAACATATGTTTATTAAACAAACAAGGTTTGTATTCATGTACCCTACCACCCCTTAAAGTTTATCGGTATGTTTTTGGGACACCCTGTACATAATCATGATTAATTTAATTATATAACCAAACAATGGCTACTGTCAAACTATACCTACATAATTTGTTAGTACATATTATTATATTTTATAGTACATTTATATTATATTTATATTTTATTTTATAGTACATTTAGTATAGTATTTATATTATAATACATATTTTTTTAAATTGTCTGCGAGTCTCGACTTGAGTTTTGTAAACATTTGTGTAAGCCTCACTTGGGGTATGTGTTTTTGTATTTTGGATATATGCTTCATATTTTATCATACTTAGATATAAGATTATAAATCTGTGACGACTGTAAATCTCTGTGATAATAACAAGAATAAATCTATCTATCTATCTATCTATCTATATATCTATTAGTATACAGTACAGTAATTATTAACCTATAAAGATAGAGATTCATAACTGAGTTTTACAAGTTGATGCTAACCATTAGCTATATACATTTTCGGAAAGCCTGATGCTAAAATTATCTGTTTAAAAAAAAAATAAAGCATTAACATTATTGACAAACATATATTAAAATAACCGTGCAAGAGCTAAATTTTTCTTTCAAATAAAAACATCTGGGAAAACCTTTACTTGTCGAATGTATTTACAAAATAAGTAGAACGTAAATAACAAAGTCTTAAAAAAGTTAGTAGAACATAAAAATGCAATAAAAATGTAATAAACGTTTAAAACAAATGAGTTGTTCAAAACAAATTATTAATTTTAGTAATTAGTGGTTGAAAATATTTTTTCTTCAAGCGTATAATAATACTTACATTATATTATGCAAGACGTATTATAAAAAAGACTAATAATAGTATATTATACTATAAGGGACAGAAATGCGTTATTTTGGCAGAGGTGCAATTTGAAGCCCGAGGGCGAAGCCAGAGGGCTACAATGCACCGAGGACAAAATAGAATTTCTCTCGAATGGTATATACTATTTTTTCCACGGTCTCATTAACTTAAAAACACATATTTTGTTATTATGAAGTAAGTAGCACCAGAATTATTGTATTCGGATTTGAGCATTTGTTTAGTAGTCGTTGAGTTATTGTCATAACTACAAAATAAACAAACAAAAAGAATTGTCAAATTAAGATGTTAGTTTGGTTTAGTTTACAGTTTGTTTAGTGCACAATGAATAATTGTGAGTCGGAAGAGATTGTGGAGGCTGCAAATATTGCAATAAGCAATTTGTTACCTACGAAGTCAAGATCTTTATACGATATAGCTTACAATCGGTTCAAAACGTGGTGCGCCGAGAAAAATATTCAAGTATACAGCGAGAATGTTTTGTTGGCATACTTCAATGAAAATGCAAAGAATTACAAGTCTTCCACATTATGGGCGCAATATTCTATGGTTAAGTCATGCTTGATAATTTACGACAACATAGATATAAGCAAATTCCCCAAACTGATCGCATTTTTGAAAAGAACCGGTGACGGATATCAAGCGAAAAAATCGAAAATATTGACAAAGGGTGAAATCGACCGTTTTCTATCAACTGCAGATGACAAAGAATTCTTAATGATTAAGGTAAGATTACTTTTGTTGTTAGGTATTTCAATTATTTAGTATTTTGATTTTTTATAGGTTGTATTAATTCTGGAGATTGCCGGAGCTTGTCGAACTGATGAACTAGTCAATTTAACTGTAGATGATATTGAGGATGTAGGCTCATCCTTGATTGTAAAAATTCCAAACACTAAGACAAAGATTCCACGAACCTTTGTGGTTACCGATGTGGGAAATATGCTTGAATTGTATCGAAAATACCTGTCCCTTCGTTCTCCCCATGTCAAGCATAAGCGCCTTCTTTTGTACTACAAAGCAGGAAAATGTAGTTCGCAGCCAGTTGGCAAGAATACCATCGGAAAAATTCCTAGTGTAGTAGCTTCGTATTTAAAATTACCTGATGCTGCATGTTATACTGGTCACTGCTTACGAAGATCTTCAGCGACATTACTGGCAGATGCTGGTGTGGATATCACGACAATAAAGCGTCATGCTGGTTGGAAATCAACGACAGTCGCTGAGGGTTATGTCGAGAACTCCATTGAAAATAAGACCAAAATTGCTAATCACGTTTTAGTAGGTACCACCACTAGCGCAATCACAAAAACTTTAAATGTAAGCGAAAGTAATATTCCTTCTAATATTAATTTTGAAAATTGTACAAATGTTACATTTAATTTAAATGTCAATAAATAATTTCAATGTTACCTCTTTTTTGCATGAAAAACGTTCTCCATAATGTAAACTCCCTTGGGAGCATTATACTCCCTTGGGAATAATCGACTACTTCTGTTTCAATTTTGATGTCATAGAAACTGATTTCTACTCCCGACCGTGGAAAAAAAAATATTCTCATTTTATTACTAGTCCAAAAAGGTAAAAGTGTAACCATAACAACGGATTAAAAAAGACGGCCATGTAATCATGACTTGTCAGTTTGAAATTTGACGTTGCGTGAGATCGCTTTTTACACAAGCATAAATGTCTGAAGAAATACAATTATAATTTTGACGCTTGAAGAAAAAATAATATTAAGTGAGTGTTAGGTCACTCGGAGTATAAAGCTCTTTATGTGTTTCGCCCCCTAAAGACACAGCCCCCAAGTTTACACAGCCTTGGTTAACGCCTCGATTGTGCTTCTGGACTCTACAAAATAATGTTCGTCTTCTACTCCTTATAACATAATATACTATTATTTAATTACATAATATTAAAATTATATCGTGTTCATCTAAAGGTAATATGTTTGTAAACTTTTCAGAACAAGGAAATTAAAAGGAAAAATGTTATTAATTTTTCTAATACTTCACAAAAATCCTGGTTAGGTATATATTATTATGCTAACCAATTAAATTAAAATAAAAACATCCTTATTTGTTTGAGCACCGCCTCCGGCTTCATAAAATGATCAAATAAAAATATAGGTACTAAAAACTCTTCATTGGCCAATTCAAAAACCATTTTTGATCACATAATAAGTTATAATTGCGGAAGCCATGCAATAATTTAATATATTTTGAGCAGAGCAAAATACCTAGTACCTAAGTATTTTTTTTCTGGTGTTCTATTATTTTATAACTTACCTTAGATCTTCATAGCTATACTGAAATGGCAGATCAAAACTTAAAAGGCTCCACTGATTTAGTATTTCTAATTGCAAAGCCAGTCCTTCATAGATAAAACAAAGTAATATCAGAAGATCTATAACGTTCATCGTACTACCTGTAAAAGAAGTTTAGTTTAGTAAATTTCACAAAATTGGGAGTCATGCAGAAATAAATATTCCAATAAAAACATGTTTCTTTCTACGTATTGTTTACACCCCCTACTACATAAAAATATGAGGAAGTGAGATTATTGAGTCCTAATTTAGTCACATATATCATACTATTGCAGTTGTAGATATTGCAACTTTCAAAAAGTCCCGCTTACTTTTAGCGGAAAGCCATTTGAATAGCTCAAAGGACCAACTCATATGGAATAATTTTACTACACAAAAAACAAAATAATTATAATATCCACAATAACGCCAAGCATACTTTTCGTGAGACATGCGCCACTCGCGCCACTCACTCTCTAGTTTAAAGGGTGTTTTCTCGATTGGAATCACGTAGGTGAACGATGAAATACTATAATTAAATTAGAGGAAATTTAAACATTTTCAAGCCCTGTTTTGGAGCTTAGTGGGTGTTGGAGATGACAACAGTCTATACAAAATTTTGATAAAATACAACATCCGATCCCCGATCTACAACCGAGTACCAGAGACAAATCAAATACCATTCGCTTCAAACTCAGCATTATGATATACCTAGCTATGCAACCAATAATACAGGTTTATGTGTTACAACCAACTACACGGATTCTGTTGATAGAATATTTTAGATAAGTGCGATGGTGGTGTAATGGTCAGCATAGTTGCCTTCCAAGCAGTTGATCCGGGTTCGATTCCCGGCCATCGCAGCTTTTTTTATTTGTTTAAAAATAGAAAAGGGCATTTTTTTTATTCAGGAAGCATAAAAGTATCATTTGTAAGATAAATTATTATATTTATTTGTAAATCTTTGGAGAAAATTTTAGATAATCTTATTAATTTTAAACTCTACTTTGTTACAATTTTTTATTTAAGAGTCCATTCGCTAGGTCGAAATAAGCCCTAAATCGGCGTTCGTCTCGTGTCTAATTATAAAAAAACTATAAAAGATAGCGACTTTTAGTAAAAAAGTATTGAAAGATAAGACTTTAATCTAAGTCCCTATAGTAGTAATTTTTGGTATTTCTTTTTATTTTTAAAATTCCAGGCAAACAATCTTGTACTAACATAGCGTATTTTCAAAAATTATTTTCTCTAAAATACATGTATTAAACAAAAATTTGCTATTATAGGGATCTAGTTTATCTTTTGATCTTTCCGGTGATATATAATTTATAACACTAAAAAGAAATTTTGTTGCAATTATAAGACAAATCCGGTACCCTTGCAATGAGGGCTAACTTTATTTCCATGTGCCTTTTTACATCGGCTTTACGTGCACCTCCGAAATCTTAATAATTCGATAGTGGAAATATGTAAGTCTTCACCCATCGGCTACCCATCCTCTCAATTCGACCCCGCATTCATGCCTGTCAAATCTACAGAGAATGGACCCTTAAAGAAATTTGCAAGAATGATAGTATATGATATTAAAACAACTAGTTCATTTATGCCACTCTAAAATACCACTGATAAATTTTACTTAATTTGTTGAATAATAGCTTTCTTACATTTTCTACATTGGCTTTTGGGGCAAGCTTTAAAAGATTACTTGGATACGATACTTGGAATTCTTATTTTAAATGCATCTATTTAATTTTTTTATTACACATTTTATTAGGTGATGCTTTCCAAGAAAAAACTTGCTGCTGAAAAATATTTACCTATTTCTTGTATCCAAAATAACTCAAAGTAGACATGTCACTATTGGCTTCAATAACACAAGTCATAATTAAAGTAACTAAAAAAAATGTGCTCCTTATTTGTAATTAATATTATCTTATGACTTTGAAGTAAAAGGTACAACAAAGATATTATATAATAAGTGTGGTAAATATGTTTTTAACTCATACTAGTGGAGTTTGCAATTACTGAAGGACTGTAAAAACCTTGATTTACAAACGTACGGTCTCTTAAAAAGACCTTCACTGTGTTTTAATTAAAAAAATTACACGCCATTGGCATTGGTGACAATACTGTTATGACTTATGAGTTATTAGTACGTTATCCTACCAAAAACTTCATTAGATGTGATATGTTTTTCGTAGCAAGTGGCAATATAAACCAGGCATTTTGCTATCCTCGTTTCTCAGCGCTGCTCAGTTCTGAAAAAAAAAGGATCCCGGTGAATCGGTAGGCGAAATATCAAAACGAGTGAAACGAGCAATTAGTCGCAGATTTATTGCCGGAAAAGGCTGAGGTGGGGATGAGAAGGTATACCTACAGGGTGGGCCATTAGTGCCTATGCGGACTATACCACCTATACCGTTAATGTTAGAATAATAATTTTTGGTACAAAGTTAGATGTCAGTGGAGCGCACTACACATTTTAAAATTATTTTGGCACATACAAGGTGTTTAACATTAAAATGCCAAACCGACCATACATTTCTTTAAATGAAACATCCTATATATTTCTGGATTTTTTAATTAATCGCACTTTTCTCAAGAATTTAATAGAGCACTTAACATTTCTAAATTTACACGTGGCGACGTTGTTGCAACCTTTCTATAAAAAAGGTCGCTACTTTACATCATTGCAGCTATCAATTTAAATGTGATATAACTTCCGTTTCCTTCCTCATAAGATAAATTAAGAATATGCCTTTATTCAAGAAAATATAATGATTTTAACAAAAGTTACATTTGCTATATAAAGTCACATTTCGCATATCGTAATTTTAGTTCAAAATTTTAAATGGAACACCCTGTATATTATAATATCGTCTTAAAGGGCTTCTTTTCAGCTTTCTTATGATTCCATACTCGGTGGGCTTAAATAAAATTTATTTGTTAAAAAAAGGGTTTGGATCTAAAGAGCAATAATGTCGCCACGTGTAAATTTAGATATACTTAAGTGCTATATTAAATTGTTTAGAAAAGTACGATTAATTCAAAAATCCAAAAATATATAGGGTGTTCCATTTAAAAAAATGTATGTTCGGTTTGGCATTTTCATATTAAATACCTTGTATGTGCAAAAATAATTTTAAAATATACACGCTACTGGCATTTAACTTCGTACCAAAAATTATTATTCTGTGGTAGGTATAGTCCGAATACGTACTAATGACCCACTCTGTATAACAGTTTTGTCAGTGGCGTTCCACAAAAAAGTAAATAACATTTATAAAGAAATTTTGCATTATTCTCTAATAACACGAGCGGCTTACAGAAAACCTAATACTTACCATACTTTAGGCCCAGTTTCACAATGCCACTACTTAACTGATAGTTAACTATATAAGTTTAGAATATGCATAGTCGTAGATATACTCTTAAAGATATTCACAGTCTAAACTTAGTCAGTAAACTGATGGTTTAAATAGATTGTGAAACCGGCCGTAAAAATAGTATGTGCAACTTTAATTACCACACGGCATTGTAGATAAATTTATAGTTAGCAAAAATGCCGTTTAACAGAAAATTAGCACAGCTAATGCACAGAAGTTACACAACTTACAATTAAACTGCAACAGTCCGATTGTAGGAGGCAACCATTAATTTAATTTAAAATTTAGGCAAAAAGTCCGTTGATTTTAAAATCCATCCATCATTAAAATCAATTATTAAACTATCCAAGCGCAAGCAAGCCGAAATCTAGGTTACACATTTAACTAGTTTTATGTTAATGATATTGTAACAAGTTAAGTTCATTACCAAATTCTGAAAGTGCTGCTGTACCATGACTAATATATATTATGAAACACTTTTATTCACTGTATTTTTATTCCGTACTAGATTCATTGTAGTAATTTTATTACAAACACTATTAAGATTTTTTCAATGCAAGGTTAAGAGGGTGATCCCTGAAAAAAGTTTAGCATGACAGGATATTGCTGGCTGATATCAATGTAGCAGTTTTGTTTTAATGAAGGTAATCCGATTCAGTTACAATATGAAGCAAGGATTGGTAACACTTTCCTAGCATGGGAATTAGAATTATCGACAATGAACTAGATATATACGTATTATAAAGAGTATAATTTATATTTCACTAATTATTTTTAATGGTTTTGGTTTACATACATAATGAAGAATAATTGATATGTCTCATTAAGTTTTCATTGACTCGATTTCATCGGATAGAGTTATAATTCATTTATAAAGTTTAATAGTAAATGTTCAAAATCTAAAAAAAATTAAACTTTAGGTATCTGGTAAACAAGTGGCTCGCTCCTGTAATTGTTTTTACTTTTCAAGATATAGGTACCTACATTGACCAAATTTGGACATGATTATGGGACAAATAAGACATTTAAAGCCACAGTACAAGATTCACAGTTAATGTGAATTGAAATTTTTGACATTCAACTGTCAAACACTGAAACTTATGACATAAGGTGAAACCTCTGTAATCTATGAGGTGAAACAGGCAATAGGTGTAAAAAATCACTCTGGATCCGGATACGTGAAAATATAAGTTTGAATTTCAAGAGTTGTAGTGGCTTCGGGCGTTGAGCGACCAAGTGGTGACGCTCTTTTCCCCTTTCTTACCCTGGGACGCCAAATTGTGACGCTCCCTTAATTTATTTCCGGTTTTATTACCCCTGAACAGTCGGTAGTCTATTTCTTTTCCCTCGACCAACACCTACCATTCAAAGCTTTTCTGTGGTGAATGGTCCGGTCTACACGGACTCTACTCGCTTATGAGTAAAGGGTGGGAAGCTACAGTGAAGAAGGTGTAAAATTACACATGCCAAGGGTCAGTGTTTCTCCAACCTAGGTAATAGAAGTCGGTTTAATGCAAGCTGCTATAGGATTTATTAAGCGTTATATAAAATAGGCAAGCAGCAAGATAATAGGCAGACAACAATTATTTACAATTACTTGAGACATTTAAATGCAGTTATTGGCCTCGTAAGCCTCGAAAAGCCGTTCTGTTGGGCCATGACGGCATATATAATTATTATTAAATTAGTTGAACATAATATGATTTTGATTATATTGCTTATCATAGTGAAGTAACCCTATGAAATTCCTTAAATGAGTGAATTTTCAAGTTTTTTCACTAATAACATTACGAGTTAAATCATGGTTATTAATAAAGAAAAAAAGTTGATGCTAAGCTAGAGAGAAGTAAAGAGGGGACGAAACAAGAGAAAAGTTAAAAATTAAGATACCAAACAATAGTTAAGGGTGAAATGTTAAAAGTAATAGCAATAATTAAAATTGTGTAGGCACTAAGTATAATGGGAATAAACCAGGTAAAATAAATGTGGAAGGAAGAACAACACCCAAATGAAGGCGACAAAAAAAGATAAGAAAAACGAAGAGACAACTAAGCAAAGCACAGAATAGATATACTTCAATTCAAACAGCTAGAAAATTAGTCCTGGATAAAAAAGGATTTACGTAGTAAATAGATTAAAGTACAAATATAACAGCTTTGAATAGTTTTATGGCGGAAAGGTTTTAGATAATCTTAGTATCTATTATAGTCTAAATAGATTTGAATCTATTGGTATTTCAGTTTCATTCAGATGTCTTCTGAAAATTCCTTATTGCAAACGTAACTCGAGGTATGTCATTGTTTCACAATAATAATAATTACAAAAATGTATTTAGTCTGGATTTTTATTAATATTATTTTAAACGTAGATTTCCTCTTATTAACAACCTAAAAGGAATAACTCCACGCGTTGTTAAAGGCCGGTGAAAGACTTCAGAATTCATTGAATTGAAGGCAATGTAGCCTTCATAAATTTGTTTGTAATTTCTAAAGTATGAAATATATTTAGTATTTTAATTATAATGTCGAAGTAAACAGTTTGTAATTGGTTTTTGTTCATTTGTTTGTGAGAAAATTCGTTTAATATTGGGACAGATTTTATAATGATGAAGTAAAACATACACATACATAAAACTTGTTGTCTGGGGTGTAGTTTCTATAACTGATCTTGAAAGGGGTTGGAACATTCGGTGTGAAGATAACACCGACGTAGTTTACCACATAACCCCAAAACACTATACTGCAGTCGAAACGCGTTTCGCCAACCAAGTTGTCATCATCTGGGGATGATTAAAACTGATCAGTTTTAATAACAAAATACGTAACAGTTGAATGTTCGATAATATGAGAACTATGCTAAAAAAGATGTAGTTAAGGAAAGTATTTACTGATGCAAATAAGGCAAACAATATAATAATAACAATAACAATAAAATATAAGTTGAGTGTTGAGTAGTAAACCAGATTCACTCTAAAAAAACGTTGAAAACGAATTGATTAAAACAAAAGTGAAACTAATTTTCTCAGTGTTGAAAATAGTTAAAAATATATAAAATATAAAATAAAATTATATTTCCAGTCTTATTATTGTTTCTATTATATTATTATAGTCAGTACATTTACTAAAATTGAATTTATAATTTTGAATTCTAAATGATTATTTGGTATCGTTAGTTAGATTTTAGGTTACTGTTAAAAAAGTTTGCTAAGGCTAGAAGCTAGTTTACGTAACTAGAGGCTAGGTATATGTCATAACACGTGAGTTTAAAAATATAAATGTATATCAGTTTCGTTTCATAATCACTTAACAATTTGAAGCTGTCAAAAACATTTAGTTCACTATTGCTCATTTTTTATAGGTTTTGAATTAACTAATAAATATTTTAATCTAACTTCATAAAACTTAACGAGTAACATATGTGTCCCACATTTGTCCTTCCTTAAACTTGTCAAATAAGTTCTTTAGGTGGAATTATCCCATATATATAATACTACTATATCGCGGGTAGAGGCCCAAAAATTCCGAAAACAACACGGCGCCGACATACAATCTCTATCCTTATCGAGAGTACCTTAGTCAAATATGCGCATGCGCACGAATTTCGCGACATCCAATAAGCATGCAGCATAAATACTGCATCTCTG
Organism: Pogonocherus hispidulus; assembly: GCA_963924545.1. NCBI lineage: Eukaryota > Metazoa > Arthropoda > Insecta > Coleoptera > Cerambycidae > Pogonocherus > Pogonocherus hispidulus. The sequence goes on along the minus strand of OZ004698.1, from coordinate 38,662,864 downwards.
TCTACCGACTTCTTTTAAAAAAAGTTGAAAGTTGGGAAGTCTGTCAGCCTATAAACAGTGTGTCAGCTTCCGTAACCATGGAGATTGCGCATGCGCAAATCAAACAAAGGGTCTCTGGAACAGTATAGCACTATATCTTTTGTCCTTTAATGTTTTCGGAGACACCGCTTATGGGCTAACATAGGAAATACGCGATATAGTAGTATTATATATATGAATTATCCTAATTAATCTGTGGTAGAATGTTATATATGGAAAGTAAAATGAATGATAATTGTAAATGTCAAATTCTGAATAAGATTGTCTTGTTTGCGGTCAATACTAATCAAATTATCTTATGAATATTTAGTGAACTATTCGACTCGATGCTTCAGATTCAATGTTTTAATAGCTTGCAGCTTACTAGAGAATTATAATTACATGTTTGGGAAATTCATGAAGTCCAACGATTATAACTTAAACATATAATAACTAGTAATATAAGTACTTAAAGAAATAAATTATAATGCTCATTAAAGGCTGGTTTTCATTTTGAAGTTCATTCATGGAGTTTAACAGAAACGAATAAAAAAAAATTGTGCATACAGCGATTATCTACTTCTAACTAGTCACTTGAAACGAAAGCTGTAACTGATTAAACAATATTGAGTTGGCCTGGGATGACCCAGGCAGACTTCGTTTGAGTTTTGCAGACTTCGTTTTGCAAATTGTCAACCAAAACGGTTTGAGACTGTATCCACCCACTTCCAGCTATCAGTGACTATAGTCACTGCAGATATCAAGTGTAAATAATATAGATACAAAAGCTAGAACAATACTGCATTTGTAGTATTTTATGTATTTCCGAATTGAGTATATTCATTTTTAGTCTCCTAAAATATATTCATCTTTAAGAAGCAGCGAATGCAACTCACTCGGCATATAAGCCAGGATGAAAAGTATACTATCAGGTTCTACTGTGAGAGGTTAATATGGTATAATAATTGTTCTCCTGACTAATGAGGTTTTCCGGGTTTCCTCCATTCTTACAGCCATTACTGGGTGCTAATGCAGCTTATAGAATAATATGATACCGTTCCCTTTCCCGCAAAAGTCGTTACTTTCCGACTTACCATTGTAATTAGAACGACAGGTATATCGTTGATTGGCAAAGCTTATGGCAAAGAATAATGTATACATTTTTCTATTGAAATGTATCTATAAAAACAGCTTATTGTAAGTAAGTAATATCACTTAACATAAAATATATAAAATACCTAATGTAATTATAATAATTGTAATGTATATCTCTGAAGGTATGCCACCTTCACTTATAAGGCCGAAACTTTACAATAAAATATAAAAGTTTCAGTTCAAAAGTTCAAATGGTTTCAGTAAAGGAAAACTGCAAGAACTTTTATCTTAATAATGAATAGAAATATTAAATATACCTACAAGTGAAATAATTCAACATTTCATGGTGATAAATTGAAGATGGTTATGTAGGTATAGATGTATTGATGTGTTGCCAATAATAAAGACAAGAATGAATAAAAACGATAAGATTAAGTACATTTAGAAACAATTAAATAAGTTTTAGTTTACTAGTTTTATTTTATTTTATTTTATATTATATATAATATAAAATTTTACATTTAATTGTTCTTTGTTGCTAATATTATAAAAAATATTGTTGCAAAATTAATAATAAGAGAGTAGATACTCATTTCTTGAAATAAACTTGAGAGATATCACGATTCTTATCGTGACGATGGATATTTGGTATAATTATTTTAGAAACAAATCCATACCTCTAAAAGCGGATCTTTGCCGTTATGACTATTATGATTACGCCCAATATTCCAGTTTCTTTCTTATCTTAATCGTAATTTATTCTGCAATTCTCTATACCGGCAATGTTTATACCATCCGTGATAATAACTAACTACCTCTTACCATAAAGCTAAAAACCAAGTCGAATTGTGATTCATAGTTACTGAATAGCTATGTCCGCCTTCCGTCTGTTCAGATAGGTGTGACTGGGATATGCCTTTAAATGTCAATGAAATAAAAACCAAAAGGTTTACGTGAAGGGCGAATAGGTAGAGTGACCTACTTAGAATCGTCACTTCTGCTAGCTGGTCTTCGATACTTAATCGGAGTTCTATACCTATTTTTAACAAAATAAATTCATTTATTAAACTTGTAAAAAATGTTTATTATAATAATGTAAAAATGATTAAAATTGTTGCAAAAGCAACATAGCATTAAATAGTTTCTAACATAGGTATCACTAACTATATCACTAAGTTAGGTCAAAAACAGTGATAAGTACATTAGGAAGACATTGCAATTACAGACATACCCATAATCCCCTATTTCAGTAGATATATCTGTTATATAAATATGCAACATATTTTATTTAAAAGAAAATTTTTAACTAAATCTGTGTTGTGTCATTTAAATCTTTTGCTTTAATAGATTAGTGAAATTTAATAAGACAACTTCTATTTCTTGTTTTTGATGTATAAGAAACGAAGAACTATAGAAAACTTATGTGGATCTGTATAGAGTAGGAAAGCAGTTTTGAAAGATACAGTATCACATTTATTTTCGTAAAAAACGATTAAACAAGTTTATTTCTATTTTATATTAATTATTAATAGACATCTTTTAGGCTATAGATCAAATTAATCTCACTTTCGCTTTTTCCATTCAACTTTATTACTTTAAATACAACAACCTGCATATTTATATGAATTTTCATCATCACTCCTTGACATAGAGTTTAGTTAGTTTGCTATCTATGAGGAAGATTTTATAGATAAAAGAATATATGTATATATGTATAATAAGAATATTGTGGGACGAAGAGTTTGTATTGTCTGCAGTGTAGGAATGAAATGTTATTTATTTCTTTCTCTAATACATTATACCTCTTTAAACAAATGAAACAAAATATTACTTAATATAAAAGTCTAAACATGGTGATTGGAATATTTTTGTTGGGTTATTTAACGTCAGCTTTAAAGACAGGAGATGAACAACTCCCAACCTGAAAACTTTGCGCCGAACCCCACTTTTTGTAGTGACGTAGGGATATTTCATCTGCCTATCATCTCATAGACAAGAGATCTCCGGTTTTACATTATATCCGAGGGATGGTACGTCTTCTACGCAAACCTCGCCTAAGTTTGTATAGCGTCTGTGTATTCGCCAATGTACATGGCTCTAGAAGGTGACGGCAGGCGTTGCGGGTCCTGCACGGTCACCCATCCAAAACACTAACCGCGGACTTGTATCGCCTTTATTCGAATAATCTGTTCGAATAAATTGTAGATTTCGATAAATTCTTGGTGAAAATTCAAAGCTTCTATAACTTAGAGCACACCACAGAATACACAGAATGTCGTAGATTTGCTAGAGAAAGGAATATATCAAACTTGCTAATTGGAGAAACTTCGGTAAAATTCTCAACATCAAGAATAATCATAAACATTAAAAAATTGTAAACATTGATTTAAACTATCTTAGTATTTATTTAAATTAATTAGTTAATAGATATCGATGTATCTACACTTTCTATTCTAAAATATTTTTTCTTTTTGCATTAGTGCGAAAAATAATACTATATACTATATATATAACATATAAAAAAACTATTTTGAAAACATAGCGATTCACGTAACTGTATAATCAACGATTTTGTGTAAGTATTTTAATATACGTAACAGATATTTGATGGTGGTAGTACTTTAAGTCCTTGTGGACTTACATATACAAGATACAAGATGTTACTCAGTCCCATCAGTCACAAAGTTGAGCTCTTTAGCTGTTGCCCACAGTTATATGAAAGCCTGGAATATTTACTCTAAAGACTGTATTTTCGAAGATATCGAAGAAAATGTTCACGATTCTTTAGGAAGCTAATTAGTGTACATATAGAATAAATTCTATTATGTATCATGTAGGATAAAAACGCAACTATTCTGATCGCGGAATGTTTAGGTACATTGTAGCAATAATCTATAATAACAGTCATGATTACATTAAAAAAATGAAAATATAATTGAAATAGCAGTATCGTAAGGACATTTTTCTTTAATGGTGTTATAAAAACTGCCAATTTACTTTATTATCTACTATCTAATTAAATTTTATTAGCTTTACTTTACTATATTTCTTGTTTAACAATAAATGGTCTGCTACTAAAATCTTAATAAGGACTAAGTTAAGTGGTGAATTTGAAATGTTGTTATCCGTAACAGTATACTACCAGATAGTATTAAACACGAAATTAAATCGAGAGTTAAGGTATTTATCAACAAAACCTTGTTTTAATTTAAAAAGAAAAACTCAAGGTGAGATTGAGAAAAATCAGTTATAATAATAATAATAAACATACCGGTCAGTAATAACAATACCAAAAATAAGACACTGAGGAAATATAATAAATCTAAACAATCTGTCGTTTGATGTTAGGATTGAATGACACTTATCTAGTGATGATACAGTCACTTATGTTAATATACTTGGTATACACATGAAGAATCCATTTCTCAGGAATTTTTATATTTTTAATAACTATTAAGAAGAGGATTATGTGGTTACAATAACTGGCGTTAAGTTTTATCTCTACTATATATTTTTAACAAATTATCAATAGTAATATAACAAGTGCATAAAAATTGCGAATAAAATTGTAACGTTTCTTATTATTTCATGTTAAATCTTAAGTTAATACTAAGTCTATGTTCGGACATAAGCAGCTAAAATTATTCAAAATTATTTTATATCTTAGCTATCAAGAATGCAATTTGACCACTATCACCAGCTATCATAAGAATGTATGAGATATCATTGTATGAAATAATAAAAAAATTCAGACGTTGCTTTTGAATGTACCCTGTATATATTAAATTTTTTATCTATAAATATTGGACATCTTATTTTACTATAAAAAATTATCGAATCTGCTATTAAAAATTTTTTTTCGAGATTTTCATTTGTATCCGATTCTTATTTAAAAATAATTTTCTCCAAATGGAACACGTCACTGAATTCCTGTAGACAGGGTGTTCTGTCCTGTAGACAGTTTCATGCTGAAAAAAATCGGGAACATATAGAACCAGTAAAAATAATGGGACTTAATAAACGTATTTCCAAATCTATACCATTTCTGAGATACAGGGTGTTGAGGCTGAAAAAAAAATATTTTTTTTATTTATATCCCTAACAGTAATAAACCAATTGTTTTTCAAATTTTGACAGATATGCTATTATGAATCTTCCACAAACAATTTCAGCTCAATGGGAAATGTATATGTTACACCACTCTGACGTTTAAAATAATACGATATTTCGATGTCCCACCATTTCTCTACAAAAAAGTATACTTACATTTTTTTCACAAAACACACCGTTACAGAGTAAATCGATATTTTATGAAACCATATGTCATGTCCTTTACTAAAAAAATAATACTTTAAACTAAAATTATACTAAGTACGTATAATAGCATCTATCAAATAAAATTTAAAAACAATTGGTTTATACTGTCAGAGATATAAATAAAAAAAATGTTCACCGTTCACGGAACCGTAACAATAGTTTAGGTGTAAGTAGGACATAATGTTAGCATAGGTTTAGTTTTAATCATCTCCAGATGATGCCAACTTAGTTAACGAAACGCTCGAATACGAGTGCAGGATAGTGTTTTGGTGTTACGTGGAAAACTACGTCAGTATTGTCTTCACATCTCAAAGGTTCCAACCCCTTTCAAGAGTACCTACTTAAATGAAACAATCAGTCCCATTTCCAACTACAATCTAAAGGACATTTAACCAAAATTGTTGTTTTCTGTATATTCAACATTATGTATGTTCAAATTATAAAACTACTTCATCACCTTATGATCATTGATTTATACAGGGTGTCCCAGTTGTGCATATTCTTCAATAGTGGTTAAACGATTGGAGCGCGGAAAAAACTGTTATTAAAAAAAGTAAGCTTTGTTAAGCCACTTAACCAAAAATTATTTGCATAGAGGGTGTTCAAGAAAAATGCGATGGAACTTAGCGTGTTTTTTAAATAATCCTTGTATATTATAACATTTGCTGAATTCCTCATTCAATTATTAGTTTTGTCCTATGCCCCTCAATATTCATTTATTTTATATCTTTTACAAGTTAAAAAATTACATTTAAAGAAGATAATTTCGTCCTCAATTTTTCTATTATTTTAAAAGATATTGAAACTTCATGTTCATGAACTTTTAGAGGATACATGTAGCTTACTTTTGTTTTTCACAGAAACTCATTATATTGCAGGTACCTCAGCTCTCAGTTATGAGCCTGACAATTTGACCAACTTCAAAAGGGCACAATAAAAAAAATTCCAATCATAAAAGTATAAATTATCAAACAACCAAAACAATGTTAAGTTGCAGCGATTTTCTCCTGAACACCCTTCCTATTTAATTTTTTTCCTACTCTAAACATTTAACCGCTATCGAAGAAGTGCTCACAAATTAGACACCCTGTATAGTCTGGTTATGCTCCATGATGTTTTCTAGGTAGATACAGTCGTAAAATGCACTATTTCGTTGTTCAGGTCAACAAATAATAATATCCTAACAGACATATCAATTCAACCGTGAATAAATGTGTTACATACAAAATCCGCCTACAACTAATTGGTATGTTAAACCCTATTGTTACTAGAAAAGAAAAACTTTACTATTAAAACCACGAATTGTTGTGTTAAGGAGCCGTGAAGAAATGTAGCGTTCTTTATTTTATTTCCAGGTGACTTTGCACATTTGTATGGCAGAATGAAGAACTACTTTTACTTTTTAAGTAAAATGTTTGTATGTATTCCATACAGTAAGTATACTAAATGCAGCAACTGAATATCTTAAAAATAATTGCTTTTGTTAAGGTTGTTATGAATGCTTATGAAATATTTGGTTCTCTTGTAGATGTTACTTTGTAATAAGCGTGATGTAATTCTAATACACTTTAAAAAACTACTGAAAATGCTAGTTAAATTCAATAGTAAACTACTCATGAAATTAATCGACACAGTTAATTTTTTCGTCATCTTTAAGGAACTGGATCTCGCAAATGTCTTACAAAGTTCGTGTTTTATATTTTTTGGTTATACAGCATGTAGAAAAGTGCAATGCAAAATTGTTCAATTTTCACTATTGGCACGTGTTATCGGCTATAATAATTTCAAATCATTTACTTAACTTGCTAGAAATGTTACGAAATGGCTTTTATGGAGCCGCTTATAGCGCTGCTGGAACGGCTCTAGGAAAATGCGAGGAACTAGGAATTACTAAGTGTTAAACTGAGGACAGATTCATGGGAATTTATTGGTGAAAGATCTTTCACAGAAAAGAACTGTAGAGATGCTGGGTATGAGTAAACCTCAGGTGTATGATAGTTATGCCTCATAATAGGGTACTGCAATTACAAGAAACATATCTATAATCTAATATTGGCATAAAGTTTGGTATGCCGGGTCTTAGGCCAGTCATTTAAGACATCGTATTAGGTCGCAAAAAATTGCAGAGTTCTGATTTTTTGGAATGTTGTTAGGATAGGTACCAATAGTGTAAAACCAAGTTTGCAGCTTCGAAAGACCTGTGCTAAATGCGTGGTGCTCGAAAAACCTTTTTTTTTCGTACTTTTTTCAGTTTTCGGCTTATAACTTCTAAAAGGTGCATCCTACGGAAAAAGTCGTCCTCTACAATTTGAGTGCAACCGCAGCTCCATAGGTCTAACAGATCCCGATATACAGCACTTCAAAAATTGGCCATTTTCCCAAAAAGTTCGAAATTGTTGTTTTAGGTGTCTTCCAAGCCGAATATCAGCTAAAATACTCAGCCTACGTGGAAAGTCATAGGAAATGAAGTTGTAGATCAGTTATTTAGCATTAATTTAATAATTCCATTTTCCACTGAATTATGTCTTTCTTATCCTTTACGAAAGTCCTGCAATTCGTCGGACTCCCCATTTCCCATTTCCCTTCATTTTTTGTTATTTCCTGATAACAAGGGAACTATTGGCCCTACAGTGCTCCACTTATGCTTAAATTAAAACTAAATAACTGCTCTACAACTTCATTTCCCATTACTTTTCTCGTAGGCTGAGTATTTTAGCCGATATTCGGCTCGGAAGACGGCTAAAACAACAATTTCGAACTTTTTGGGAAAAATGGCCAATATTTTAAGTGCTGTATCTCGGGACCTATTAGACCTATGGAGCTGCGGTTTCACTCAGTAAATTTTGTCTACTTTAAAATTGTACAGGGCTACTTTTTCCGTAGGATGCACCATTTAGAAGTTATAAGCCAAAAACTGAAAAAGTCCGAAAAAAAAAGGTTTTTCGAGCACCACGCAGTTAGTACAGGTCTTTTAAAGCTGCAAACTTGGTTTTACACTATTGGTACCTATCCTAACAACATTCCAAAAAATCAGAACTCTGCAATTTTTTGCGACCTAACGCGATTTTTGTGTCTACGGTGACTGGCCTATCTGTGATGATGCAGACGACACTACGTTGCACATTCTGGTTGAATCAAAATAAAAATGCTTTATTTTACCAAGGATGATATAAAATGTAATGGATGGTGATAGTCAAAATCTTAATCAACACACTAACTCTTAAATCTAAAGTAACACAAGGCAGTTACAAAACTCCGGAGACATGAGTGCATGGAACAAGAAGGCACAAAACTCCCATAATGTAATTAGTATAACAACATTAACTGATTAGATATTTTTAAGGCACAATGAATGTAAGGACTTCGTTCATATTAGGCTAACGCTCTTGGGTAAACCATTCATGGAACATTGAGAGTTAAGGAAAATTTCAGCGAGTAGACTTTTGGATTTTGTACCAAGAACAAAGATGTTCACTGAATAAGAAATCAGTGGGCTGTAGGTACAACAGTACTTTCGCACTCGTCTCAGAGAAATCGACTAGCACGAAGAAAATAGAAGAACTCTCAGCTTTGTTCCTTAGTTGCCTGTTTATTTAGAATATTAAAATTACTTTTAATAAACATGCACTCTCATTCGAAGTCATTTTACAACCAACAGTATTTAATAAACTTGCTTAAAGTTTAGTCGAAACAGAATTAAAAAGTACATAGGTTAGCATTCTAAAACACAGGGTGTTCCATTTACAATAAGTGAGTTATTGAATTAGTGGAGTGGTTTTGAATTTATCACAATTCACATGTTTCGATACATTTCAGTGTTACTTCCTTAAAACTTCAAATGTTTAGGTTACAAATGGAAACAGATAGAACGGTAAAAATGTAACCATGTTTTTTGAGACATTTTTGAAAAAATCAAAATCTCTAAAACGATTAAGACTAGGGATAGGGTATGGTTATGAAATATACCCTCAAAGTTGACGTGGAATCCAAAAAGGAAATAAAAATAGCATATTCCATTTGAAATAAGAGAGTTGACATTGACTTCCGCTGAAACCGGAAGTCGCACCTCAAGGCTAATTTAATCGATAGAAAGACTTTGCAAATCGGTTATTCTCTGAAGTTACATAGCTGCTACACTCAAATAAAAATTACAACACCCTGTATAATATTTATTTATGTTAAAATATAGGGATTTACAAAATACAGAGGCAGAAACATGTAAGACTTTGCAAATGGGTTATTCTCTGAAGTTGCATAGCTGCGACACTCAAGTAAAAATTATCATGAAAAATGCAAAAGAATAAAATTGTAGTAGTGGCTACATAGTTGCAGTATGCATACTAGATGTATTTAGTTTATATAGTATATTTAATTGCATGTCATGTCCTTGCAGATTTATATCAGCCATTGTTTTAGTAGACCAATTATACATGACAGCAAAAAGTAATGACTTTTCTAATGGCATTTCTGTATTTGTATTTGTACATTTTTTTGTCTTTCTGTATTTGTATCTAGATATATTTAGATTTGAAATATATTTCAATGCTTTACAATAATTATTATAAAAACTAAGCCACTAGAGTATATCGCTATGTTTTTATTTGAATGTGAAATAGCAACAATTTGGCAATTTTGTTCTCTGTTGAGTAATTTTCGAATTATTATCAGCATTATGAATTCGTTACATTTAACAAATGTTAGAATTCGTTATTGCGTTATTGAAATAATTCCTAACAATTATTTGCATATGTAGAAATGATGTGTGGTCAACCAAACCACTTCATATACGATAATTAAAACATAATTAATAATATCAATTTCCATTAAAATATTTTTTCTAATTATTTTTTGTTTCAAAGTCGAGATCGATAAATAATTAATTAGAAATAATGTATGACCAATTCTGGAAAGTATTTCTTCCACACGTAGGTACTATATAAATACAAGTTTCTCCTTCTATTGATGTTTCTTAAAAAAAACATACTGCAGGTGATGATGGTCTCATCAATCAATGAATAATTTGGTTTCTGATACATTGTGCATAAAACACTTGAAGTTCTCTCAAATAAAGTTCAGAAGATGTTGCTTTTAATGCTATAATTGCTCATAATTGCCCTAACAAATTGGTAACCATTAATATTATGAAATCTCGCAGAACAAAAACTGGCTTTAGTTCACTAAACTATTAACTTATATACTTATATTGTATGCCCTTTCATTATCACCTGATATTTCAGCTAGATAATTACAGTGCTGAAATTATAGGTGAACAAAAAATATCATAAAACTAATCATTATCAAATTGACAGACATCTTAAAATAAGATAAACCAGAAGTGTAGCATAATATTTGTCGTCCATTTAGTTATTTTAAGTACCTATTCCATTCAAAAGCGTAAGTTTTATAAATACAAAGCATTATTTTAAATTACGTATTGTTATTGATTATCCTGTAAATAAATATCTAAATAATATATTTATCAATTTAATATCTCTCTTTGAATATTTTGAATATCTATACTGGACGTGAAGAATAAATACCGTAGTCAAATTGAGATGCGAGCGTAGGTAAATTTCGATACAGGAAATCTACACTTTTCTGTCGCAACTTATCCTGGTGGTGTAATCAAAATTTTAGTCCAATGCTATGATAAAATATGGTTTTTTTTTTGTTTGAAGGAGATGCGAAAAAACAATTACTCCACGCGCAAGTTCCCCGGCTGGCGTTGTATTACTCCGGCATCTCCATGGAAGTTGCCACATTCTTCATCGAAACCAACCACCAGACACCCTAGAAAAAATATATTTTCTGACACTGACCGGTTTCGCGCTTATTATGCGCTCGTCAGAATGTCATAGGTAGTGGAATCGATTAATGATGTTGCGACATGATTGCCTAGAGGTATCATGAATGTTATTAGGGGAGAGAAACACACTGTAGTGCCCTCTTTGTGTCTTTGCTACTATCCGTCTGACAATTATTGTCAAATTGACAGACAGGTAGCGACCTGCTAAAGAGGGCACTGTTTCTCACCACTACTAACATGCTTTTTTACGTTTAAGAAAATATTTCATTTAGCTATTACATAATTACATATAAGTACATCGACAATTGTGTAAAGAATCTCAATTTTTTAAGTTGAATGGTTATCGATTAGTAAATTTTACCGTTAGTTAAATTAATAAAACTTAGTTATTTGTATATTTAAAAAAATTCTTAATAATTAATTGCTAATAGCAGTTTATGACAACAAAAGAATTAAACCAAAACTAAAAGCACAAAACTAACAATAAATGCAGAAAGGATACCTAACAGAATAACCAGAATTTCAATTAGCTTTAATTGTATTTATATACCGGAAAAGATCCGATTATTTGAATCTGAATCGAAGTTGTATTTATTGTTTTTATATTTATATGTTTATATGTTTTATTTTTTGTTTATATGTTTCTTAAAATAGTGTAATAAACTTCTTAAGAGGTTTACTGTCAATTATTTTAAATGCTGCCTACCTTACAAGTCGGGGAAGCTAGCTCTCCACTACAAGCGAATTTTGAGATGGGACTTTATAGAGATTAATCAGCTATTTTTAGTCTCTTTTGGTACCCTATTACAATTTTTTCCGCACTCCTCCAAATGGGTCAGTTTGTGCAGGTGCTGGCTTTCGCCTGAAGTTAGCTCCACGACACTTGTAAAACATGGTTCGCGTAAACTATTCGCATATTTTTATGCATCAGATTTAACGGCTATTTAAAGGCTCTAGAACGTGGCTTATTACAACTGAATCCAGAGATTGGGAGACCCCCTCATAGGGAACAATTTTTGTGAAGACTTATAATTGTACTCTATGAGGAGGTGTCCCAATCTCTGGGTGGGGTGGTCTGATTCAGTTGTAATACGGCACGTTCTATAGCTTTTAAATAGCCGGTAAATCTGATGCATAAAAATATGCGAATAAATAGTTTACGCGAACCATGTATTTCAGGTGTGGTGGAGCTAACTTCAGATGGAAGCTAGCGCCTCCACAAACTAACCCATTTGGAGGAGAGCGGAAAAATGTATAATAGGGTACCAAAATAGCCTAAAAATAGCCGTTAATTCTCTATAAAGTCCCATCCCAAAATTCATTTGTGGTGGAACTAGCTTCCGCAACGTCAATCTTACCCAATTTCAGCCTGTCGGTTAGTCATATGTTTTATTGACCTCATAATAAATTATACAATATAACATGTCTTAAATTTATACATATATGTTGTATTTAAGTGTAGTCATTCAAGACCGCTGTCACATGCTTTTATATACTTTCTACTTACTATATAATTTACGTAATTTCACTGCATTTCCACAAAATAAAGATGAAAGTGATTTTACACAACTCGACAGAATTAAATGGTAACATGTAACAGGAATAAATTGAAACACGCAAACTAAAGGTTTGGTTTCTCTAATTTAGATTATTTTGCGTAGGAATACCTAGATATCACTCGTGATACCTGGACAAGTATAAGAAAGAAATTTACAGAGACGTATTTTTGGTTTCTGTTATGAACTTTTATCAAAAAGTGTAATTAAATAAACTGTGCCTTAAATCGACAGATTATTTAATTCGAAAGGCTCAGCTGATCTCTGAATGAATGGTTGTGTGTAAGTGGTTGTGTAGAAGGTTGTGTAAGTGTATTTTAAAACTTTTCTTAATGTTTTTTACGTCTAAACCAATAGATTCTTCTAAAAAAAACAATATTTATATTTACACTTAAACTTTAAAAAAGTATATTAGGTATGTAAATACAAAGAAATAACGTACATATATGTAACAAAGTGTCAAGAACTTTAAAGCTGCAATAAAATTAACACTTATGTATCCTTAAAAGAAAGAAAATACATTCTACTACTAAGTGAAAACAAAGATATGTAATAAGAAAGCCAGAGTTAATCATAGGCAATAGATATATAGGTACCTACTACTCTGATATTTTAAAACTTGCTTTAAGTTTTCTTCTCTGATTATAACAGTAACACAGTTTTCCACATAACACCAAATCATTATACTGCATTGGACGCGCGATTTGCCAACCAGGTTAGCATCATCTGGAGATGATTAAAACTAAACCTATGCTAACACTGTGTCGTATTTACACCTAAACTATTGCTACGGTTAGTGTTCACCGATCCATAGCGACGGTTCACTGAACCGTCGCAACGGTGTCCCGAATGGGGCTGAATGAAATCCCAACCTAAACTATTGCAACGGTTCAGTGAACCCTAATTTACTAACCAATAAAGTAGGCTGTATGAATTGACCCTCTGTCACTATTCATACTATTTTTATACTTTGTGGACTTAATCGAGTGAACTTTTTTCTTTCAAAGTGCATTGGAAACTGCTTCTTTTGACTCTACTATCGCTTTTAAGATGAACATGCAGGGCCTACTGCGATTTTTTTTATACCACCGAAATTCAATATAACTATTTAGAGTTTCTTTTTATTTAAAATCTGACATTATACCCTACATTTAGAAGATAGAAAAATATTAATATACTGCTTCAAGATAATAAGAAAAATATTGTGCAGAAAATCAAATTTAAGAGATTCCATATAACATTCAACTGTTTTGACATAATTCCGTGGTACACTTGACTCGCCTAGTTCCTTTCAAACTCGATATTATACTCTTTGATATCATCTAGAAAAAACGCCCGGTATATTTTTTGTTCAAATTTCGCATATGCGAGTTTTGAGGGATTCTGATTAACGCTATCGTGTCAGATTTTAAATAAAAAGTTATATGGTTAGGGGAAGGTAGCCTAAATTGTACCACTTTTTGGTTTTTCTAAAATTCTGACGAATATTCTTGGCAGAAGTTGATAAAAAAAATATCTGTGATAGATTGATATATTTGACAGTTTAAATATTTTTTTCGTTAATTTTAAGATACATCTTCTGCAAAAAAGAAATTAAAAATACAAGGCTCACAAGTGGTACAACTTAGGCAACTGGTTGCTTAAATTGTACTACTTGGTATCCTAAATTGTACCATACAATCTACTATCTAGAAGGAATGAAACATCCAGTACGAAATTCAGTTGGAGGTATTTTGTCAAAATAACTTAAAGAATGCACTTTATTCAAATATTTATTATTATCAAATAAATGCTCTTTAACATTCAAACAACAAAAAGCTCTCTACTACCTCAAACCCATACTTTGAACAAACAGAATAGGATCTTCTGGATTATAAAACAGCAGGATTACCTAAATACCTACTTACTTATTTTTTAATACACTGATCACAATAGTAATTGTCTTTATTATCAACATTTGCACAGAGCTTGTACCGGTACAATTTAGGAAACCACAAGGTGGGTACAATTTAGGAAATCGGTAACAAATTTACAGAAATGACATAACAGAACACAAAGTAAGGTTAGAAATGAATTTCTTTTTGTGAAAGGACTCTAAACTATATCAAGTGATTTACAAATAACATACAATACACAGCAATTAAAACAACCCCGCAAAAACCCTTACGAAAAATCAGAACAAACTTATATTCTGAATTGGTATTTTTTTCAAACGCTCCTAGTACACTTAAACCTCCACTCATATGAATGAAATTTGACACACTACCATGATACAACTACACAGATATGTCTATCCGCATAGTGACGTCAGTTACGAGGAAAAAACAATTGATAAACACGAAAATAATTATATCACTGCCCATAAGAATTTTCGCATCGCATTGCCTTTTTTCCCTCACGAATGACGTCATGCGCAAGTTATGGACCCACAGCCCCCTGACTATAAGTAAATCTAGCCGCCCACGGCCTTGATAACATATATTATATTTCATGCAAACATACGTTTTTCGCTGTAGGGATTGTCATGTAGAATTAGAATAGTTAGTTGCTTGTTAGCTCTCATCTAAAGAACTTAAAATATTATTATAGAATTTTGTTCTCGATTTTATGAATAATAAAAGTTTTTTTTAAAAAGTACTTTCTCTGGTGAACTCACGTAAATGGCGCAGTCGGTAGGATAGTCAAAGAAGCAAAAAACAGATAAAAATCGCTGTAGTGCCCTTTCGTCTCAACGATTAATTGGCTATTCGAACAAACAAAACCAAATTTTTACAAAACATCAAGGAAAACAGAAGTGGAGCAGAAGAAGTAATAGTGCCAAAAATCGCCTATACATTGGAAGCTCTGCGAGGGAACAACCAGTGACGAAAAACAAAATCGTTTTCGGCAATTTGGAAACTTAGAAATAGGAGACCTGGGAAGAAGACAAACATCGCTAATTCCTAGAAACAACAGAAACAAACAAGAAGCCCATAGAAGTAAATAGTGTGTAAGTGTAGAAGAATTTTAGTGTACAGTGAGTGACAAATAAAACCAAATCGAAGATTCCGAACTAAACTGGATAATGAGACTCATCATATTTATGTAAGTGCTCTTTCCTTTCTACTATTTCTTTGAGATCCCCATATTATTCCTTCAGCAAAATTATAGTTTTCACAAAATATTCGGTATTTATAGATTCTCATAAGTATAACAGTAGTAATAAAATAAAATTATATATAATTAATTTATGTCAGAAGTAAACGATTTAGTAGGAGATCTTTCTAGCTTGGCTATTGAAGTAGAAAATATATTGAACAATTTTGATAATCTACAAATTGACAATACAATGACACCACCCATTGCCGTTGCAAGAGGTGGAACCCCACTTTCTACCGAAAATAAAGTAATTAACGTCGCTTTGTTAAAGTATCAGGCAGATAATATACCGCCTTTTGAC
Organism: Pogonocherus hispidulus; assembly: GCA_963924545.1. Taxonomy (NCBI): domain Eukaryota; kingdom Metazoa; phylum Arthropoda; class Insecta; order Coleoptera; family Cerambycidae; genus Pogonocherus; species Pogonocherus hispidulus. Next base: position 38,646,633 of record OZ004698.1, on the reverse strand, counting down.
GGAAACCCAAAACAACTGCAACGTTTCCTAAATTCATGCGAAAATTTTATTAGAGCATTCCAAAATTTGGATAAAGGTGATGACCCAATAAACACATGCATTTTTGACACAATTCTTAGTAAGTTACGTAATCGCGCTGCCGATTTAATAGGCAGTAGAACCGAGTTGAATACATGGCAAGCAATAAAAGATGCCCTGAATTTAACTTTTAGTGATCAAAGAAGTATTGACTGTTTAATTCAGGATCTAATATCACTTAAACCTCATAAAGGTGAAAACCCAGTAACATTCGGCATGCGGATACAAGATGCACGAAGTCTTTTATTCTCTAAATTAAATTCGGAGATTTTTGACGACCAAGAGAAATTAATAAAAATTCAACACTACGATGATTTCGCACTCAAAACTTTTATAAAAGCTTTACCATATCATATGCAATTAGTTGTCAGGTTAAGACACCCAGAAAGTCTTGAAAAGGCACTTGCCTATGTAACCGAAGAAGAAAATTTTATATATTTCAAGGCAGGACAAAGCGCACCTTTACAAAATTCGTATGTACCACAACCTCGTGTAAACCAAAACTTTCAGAGATCCCATCCTAGGCCCCAACAACATTTTGTACATAATCCATTGCAGTCTATGCCCCGAAATCATTTTAATACACCTATAAGTAACATTCGACCAAACTTTAATAATATGAGACCTACACAAAATTTATCAAATAATTTTACACCATACAGATATAGTTTTGGAAACCCCCAGTATAATACAAGATTTAATTGGCAACCGAATAATCGATTCCCAACACAACAACACCCCCAATTTACTAACCAACAAACAAACGGAAATATTCGTAACGTTTTTGCGCCAAATCAAAACCAACAAAAATTAAATCGTCCTGAACCAATGGATACTAGTTCCAGTAACTCTAGAATAACTAATAAGCCGAATTTTGTATCACAAGAATTATTCGCTCAGCAGATTCAAAAACCTTTAAACCAACACAATAGTCAAGTCGCAAACCCCCAAAATTTCGACAACGAAAATAGTACATATGATATTCAATTTTCTCCCTATGACGTGAATGAAATGTCTAATATGCAAATGTACAATGAGTTAAACCAAGAATATTATGACCCTTTGTTAAATTATCCTGTTAATTTACAAGAAATCGAATATAACTCTAATTATCAAGACCAGGCTTCTAATTTTGATGAATTCCCTGACATGATGAACCAAAATTTAGAATTCGAGGATGTAAATTTTCGTCCGGTTCCCAACCAAACGGAACTGACGTAATAAGTTTAAACAACTACCAAAGCGATTTACCATATATTCATATTCCAGATTTAAATGTAAATTTTCTGATTGACACCGGTAGTTCTAGATCATTAATTAACCCAAATTTGGCATATAAATATTTCAAACCTTATATCTTTCATGAAGATTTCTATATTCAAACGGCTCATGCATTATCACATCATAATGAAGTAATGGAAGTTCCCGTATTTGAAATTTTCAATACCAATCAGTTAATAAAATTTCATTTGTTTAATTTTTCTAACAAATATGACGGTTTACTAGGAGCAGATTTTTTGAGACAGTTAAATGCTAATATAGATTTTAACCACAGAAAATTGATAACACCCAATGCAGACATTCCAATAATATACGAGGGTACTCAGAATATTCCTTATACTATTGGAAATCCTAATCAGAACAATGTAAAGAAGGAAACATTTCACCATACTATTACAGTACCTCCGCGTTGTCAAAAAATTGTCAAAATTCCGGTGAATCTCAATAATGGTGTGGGTATACTTAATTACACAAATTTTGGTAACAAATCGGAAATGCCAAAAGCATTAGTAAATGTACAAAATAAGTTTGCAACAACAGTTATTACAAATTCAAATGAAAACCATGTAAAAATAGAATTTTTTGAACCAGTTTGCATTGAAGACATAAATATATCAAATGTAAATTTTATAGAGAAAATGGAAATTAATGAAATACCTATAAGTCAAGATCAGGATAATATATTAAAAGCTAACCTAAAAAATTTACGACTAAATCATTGTAACAAAGAGGAAAAAGAAATAATCCATAAATTCTGTTTTGAATATCGAGATTTATTTTATTGCGAGGACATACCACTTAGTTTTACAAATAAAATAAGACACAAAATTAACGTCAAAGACGATACCCCTATATACACTAAGAGTTATCGATTTCCTGAAATCCATCGACAGGAAGTAAAAAGCCAAATAAACAAAATGCTGAATCAAGGCATTATTCAACATTCTACCAGCCCTTTCTCAAGTCCTATTTGGGTAGTCCCAAAAAAGTTGGATGCTTCTGGCAAGAGAAAATGGCGACTTGTGATTGATTATAGGAAATTGAACGAGCGTACTATCGATGATCGATACCCTCTTCCCAATATAACAGACATTTTAGATAAATTGGGTAAAGCAAATTATTTTACAACACTCGATTTAGCGTCTGGATACCACCAAATAGAAGTAGACCCCGAAGATGTATCAAAAACTGCATTTTCGACCCTTAACGGCCATTTTGAATTTAAACGGATGCCGTTTGGTTTAAAAAACGCGCCATCGACATTCCAACGGGTCATGGATAACATTTTACGTGGCCTTCAAAATGAAACTTGTCTCGTCTACCTAGACGACATTATAATATTTTCTGTTTCCCTCGAAGAACATATATTACGTCTCGGACAGGTTTTCGATAGACTCAGAGAGTCCAACCTTAAGATACAAATGGACAAATCGGAGTTTCTCCGTAAAGAGGTCCAATATTTAGGTCACATAATTACACCCCAAGGTGTACGCCCCAATCCCGATAAAATCAGTGCCATCAAAAACTTTCCGATCCCTACGTCACAAAAAGAAATAAAAAGTTTTCTCGGTCTGTTAGGTTATTACCGCCGCTTTATAAAGGACTTCGCTAAAATCACTAAACCCCTCACTCTTTGCCTCAAAAAGAATTCGAAAGTCGTGCATTCGGCTGAATTTCGTCAATCTTTTCAAACGTGTCAAAATTTACTTATTAATGCCCCAATTCTTCAATACCCTGATTTTGACAAGGAATTTGTTCTCACGACAGACGCTAGCAATTTCGCTATCGGTGCTGTACTATCCCAGGGAAATATACCTCATGATAAACCGATCGCTTATGCATCCCGTACACTAAATGATAGTGAGTTTAGATATTCCACTATAGAAAAAGGGCTCCTTGCCATAGTATGGGCTTGTAAGTATTTCCGCCCCTACCTTTACGGAAGAAAATTCAAAATCTATACGGACCACCGTCCTTTGGTGTGGCTTTTTAACCTAAAAGAACCAAATAGTAAATTGGTTCGTTGGCGCCTTCGTCTCGAAGAATATGATTACGAGATCATATATAAAAAAGGCAAACATAACACAAATGCTGATGCATTGTCCCGAATTCAGGTTAACGCTATAGAAAACGAAAGTGTCATAAATCAACCGGGTGACATAGATCAAGATATAGTAGAGTATTTACGTTCTATATGTGAAAATATTGTTCCTGATAATGAAACACCCTCAGCCTCAAATCAAAACATAGCAGAAATTCCCATAAATACCGATAATACTAATCCCGAGGTACTAGAAACTGTCCATTCGGATAGTAACATTGAAACAGTGAATAATGGCATACCAATCATAGAAGAGATAATAAATAATAAATATCACCAATTAATAATAACTCCAAACGTCCACAATAAATTAGAAGTAAAAACCGAAACATTCTATAAATTTAAAATTTTAGAGGTAAAAATTCCAAAAAACAATGAAAAATTAATATTTGAATTTTTAAGGGACTATACATCTTTAAGTAACACATTCCACATATATTTCCACGCTGATAGTCAATTCAAGGAATTCAATAAGATTTATCGCAAGCATTTTTATGAAAAAGGATTAAAATTAATCAAATGCACGAAATTAGTAAATAACGTGAAAGAAAAAGACGAACAAATAATGCTCATTAAATTTCAGCACGAAGGAAAAAATAATCATCGCGGCATATTAGAGACAAACGAACACCTTCGGAGAAATTATTATTGGCCCACAATGAAACAGGATGTCACAAACTATATCAACACCTGTGACATTTGCCAAACCGCGAAGTATGCTAGGAATAAACCATATTCACCATTAGCATTAACACAAAACCGTTCCAAATTCTACATATAGATGTTTTTAAATTTGACGGCGAAAACTATTTAACTGTATTTGACAAATTTTCTAAATTAGGACAAGCCCTGCCAATAAAATCAAAAACTGCAATAGATATATGTAATTCCTTAGTACAATATTTTAGTTATTATGGATTACCAGAAAAAATAATATCAGACAATGGGAAAGAATTTAATAACGATACTGTGAAGGAATTATTAAAAATTCATAAAATAAAAGTACACTTCACCACGCCTTCGCATCACGAAGGAAATTCACCCGTTGAGCGATTCCACTCAACACTATTAGAACACCTACGTATTTTACGAACAGAACATGGACCAGACTCGAATCTTATGAAATATGCCTTAATAGCTTACAATGGTTCCATACATTCAAGTACAAAATACACACCTTTTGAGCTTACATTAGGGCATACATCATCGCGTGATCCTCACGATCTAATTGATAGTTCCTTCTTTTCTGATTACGTTGCTAGTCATCAGAGTAAATTAAAAGGTATATACCAGAATGTAACAGAAAACATGCAACAAAGTAAAGAGAAAATAATAGAAAAACGGAATACCAAAGGTTCAATACAACAACAATATAAACTAGGCCAAACTGTGTACAAATCTAACAATAAAAGAAATAAGAAAGAAAACAAATTTAAAGGACCTTTCGAAATTATCGAAATATTAGAAAACAATAAGGTAAAGGTAAAAAATAAAAAGAACAGTAAGACTGAAATTATACATATCAAGGAACTAAGAATACCCGTTTCTGTTCCAGATTCGCCCTCTGCATAACAGTGGACGCATTGACCCCTACATTCCATAAAATTACGGAAAACCCTGGGCTCCTTCCATTTAAACTAGGTACAACGCAAAACCAAATAGATCAGTGGTCTTTTATCCAAATTTTCGACCTTCAAAATATCGTAAATGAATTTAATCACCTTTCGAAATATGTATTAAACATAAAATTGATATTTCAAACAATCAATATTACTTCAGAAACCAAAGGTGACTTATATGAATCTCAACGGCTTCTAAATCTTTTAGGAATTCAAATCAGGTCAAAATTATCACAACTTAACCCACCAAATAATGAGACTGTCAGTACTAGATATAAAAGAGGGTTAATAAATGGGTTGGGTTCTATTGTCAAAGCGATTACAGGAAATCTTGACTCCCAAGATGCCGAACGTTACGATAGTGCTCTTGAACGTTTAGCTACAAATCAAAATACAATTAAAAGTCTTGTCAAAAACCAGATAAGTATATTGAATCAATCTATAAAACATTTTAATGATAGCATCTCCATACTAGGTACTAACCAAGTTAAAATCAAAAATCATATGACACAAATAGAAGACCGTCTTACAAAAACCGAAGCTCGAAGTATAACTAATTACAATTTAATCCTTATTGAAACAGTCATATTTCAAATTACTACTGAATACCAAATAATTATCCAAATTTTGGACAATATAGAGAATGCTATAACATTTTCCAAAATGAATATATTACATAATTCGATTGTCGAACCTATGGAATTATTGGAAGAAATAGAAAAAATTAATAAGTATCTAGATGCCAATACCAGGTTACCGTTCGAAGCAAAGTTAAAAAATCTTCTACTATTTGAAAAAATTATAACAATTAAGAGCTATTCTAAATTTAATAAACTAATTTTTATCATAGAGATACCGTTGACCGAAAAAGAAGACTATAATTACTTTAAACTAATCCCTATCCCTATCCAAATTGAAAGAAGTATTTACAAATCTATCCTTCCTCGTTCCGAATACCTAATCCTGAACGAGCAGCATTACATATCAACGAATCAAGATTGTAAAGAAATTCGGGAAGCCGAGTTTATGTGTAACAACTTTAATCCTAGCAAAATAGAAGAGGATCCACCATGTGAAGTGCAACTACTCAAATATCAACAGAACTTAACGAGATGTGAACAATTCCTAGTGACATTAGAAACCTTTAAAACACAAAAATTATCCAAAAATAAATATTTGTTAATAATTCCAAAAGAAACAGTGGCCACACAAATTTGTGAAAACGAACACGAAAATGTGCCCCTGCTAGGAACGTATATCCTTGAACTTGTTCCTCAGTGTCAATTAACTATTAAACAAACAATTTTAAGAGTATTTGAAGAACCAAAAACTAAATTTAAGAACATTCAAATACCCATTCTATCTTTAAAAACAAATCAAAACCTCCTAAAACCTTCCGATAGTGTTAAACCATTAAAATTAGATAATATCGATTTAAATGATTTAAAAATCTTAAAAACAGCATTAAATGTCCAAACAAACAATATTGAAAACATACCATACTTAAGTGAACACTTTAGTAAACCCAGCCTATGGACAATATTACTTTACATTTTGCTGTTAACAGTAATGGTCTATGTACTATGCAAAATTATTATAGCAAGAAAGAAATCCAAAGAAGCTGTACCACACCCAATGGTACCAAGAATAACAGAAGAATCAATGAAGATACCATCATCCCAAAGTAACAAAATTATTATTTAGATTCGTACACCTTTTACAGGGGTACTCATCACTTATGGAGGGAGGAGTTATGGACCCACAGCCCCCTGACTATAAGTAAATCTAGCCGCCCACGGCCTTGATAACATATATTATATTTCATGCAAACATACGTTTTTCGCTGTAGGGATTGTCATGTAGAATTAGAATAGTTAGTTGCTTGTTAGCTCTCATCTAAAGAACTTAAAATATTATTATAGAATTTTGTTCTCGATTTTATGAATAATAAAAGTTTTTTTTAAAAAGTACTTTCTCTGGTGAACTCACGTAAATCGCAAACAAACGAAAGTTATGAGCATATCTGTGTAGTTGTATCATGCGCACTACCAAGATACTCTGTGCCGGTGCTAATTATAACCACCAGAGGCCGCACAGGTTACTTGAGTTTAGAAATATGGCTAAGGTACAATTTAGGCTACCGTCCCCTATATTGAATTTCGGTGGTATAAAAAAATCGCAGCAGGCCCTGCATGTTCGTCTTAAAAGCGATAGTAGGGCCAAAAGAAGCAGTTATTTATGCCTTTTGAAACAAAGAAAAGTTTAATCGATTATCCTGAAAAATAAAAGTGTTATGGATTTGTACGTAAATAAAAGTAGACCTCCTGTATGTTCAATTACCTTTTCTATCTATATAGAAGCTATCCTCCTAACTAATTATCAATTAAAAATGAAGTGAGGAATGAACTTCCATATTGTTGAAGATATGTTAATGTTTTAAAAAATGTGTCCCATTTTATATTTCAATACTAATTACACCTATATTTGATAATATGACTAATATTTAAGTTGAATTATAATGACCATATTCACTGGGTGACAGATTTTCATACAGTTGACAAATCATTCGAAACTTCTTATGTGGAAATAACCAATTAAATCTCTTGAATGGCGTTTACTTTTTATATTAAATCCATAATTGCAATATGGACGCCAAAAAAGGAGGTAATAATTTTTCACTATTACATTTTACTTATTAATTTTTAGGTACTGGGGCAGCAAGTCATTTGTTTATTATTGCATCTAAGTTTATTTGAAACAAGTGCCTTATTTCATTCTATAATCTAGAAAAACGTCGATTAGGTAGTAACTAATATATTTTTAAGTAAATTATTTCAAAAAAACAAATTAAATACCTAGCAGTAAAAGTTAAATAGAGATTTCAAAGGAAAATTGTGATGCATACTCAGCAATAAGAGCTTTGTTTATGCTCTAATATATACAGTGTGGTCGTAAATTAAGGAATAAATTCAATATCTTGTAAACCGCAATTTTTTAAAAAAATCATTCGGACACGTCGATTTTATTTTATTTTTACACTTGTTTTACAAATATAAAATTTTTTACAGGGCGACTCAATGAAGCTGCATCGATATAAACTTTAATATTTTAAATGGAACACCTAGTATTGTTTTACATATCTTTGTTACGAATAAGGTGATATAAGGTTTTATGGGTCTATCTTTAATAATAAAAGAAATGCCCAAAAAAGTGTGTCATAAGAGCAATGTGCTAGAAAGAGAATATCGATTCGTTGCTAGGCAGTCTTTCTCCAACACATCGCTCTTATGGCACACTTTTTTGAGCATAACTCCCTTATTATTAGAGATAGACCCATAAAACCTTATATGACCTTATTCGTAACAAAGAGTTCTTTCCAAATATGTAAAACAATACTGGGTATTCCATTTAAAATATTAAAGTTTATATCGACGTAGCTCCATGGAGTCGCTCTGTAAAAAAATTAATATATGTAAAACAAGTGTAAAAAGGATCTCGTTAGGTTGGTATTTTATCTCAAATTATATAAAATATTAATGTACTACTTAGATAGGGGAGACCAGGTACGAAAGTAACATTTTTTTATAAACATGGATAAAATAAAAATTTGCAAAGTTGTATAAAATTATTTGCTATACGTTCATTTCCTGGCACTTTCTTTACTTAAGAAAAATATTTTTGGAATAATGAGAGTTCATATTAGTGTGTAATTAATAAAAAAATAGAGACTATACTTCGTTACTACCTACCCAACGGTATGGGTCAAAAGTAACAGAACATAGGGACGTTTGTAACATGGAAATAATAGATAATAACTATGTAGTGTTATTATTTACAACGGATTTGTTTGGTTTTATGTTTATTAAAGTAAGTATATGCTGGTATATATTTTTATTTGAAACAAAAGAATATATACATAATATAACACATAGGCAGGTATTTGACAGAAATAGGAACTTAAGAGACAATTCTAATTTGTTGTTGATTGCATAATACCTAGCTATTCAGATTCACAGTTGTGACACATATAGAAATCATCTCCTTTACTGCATTCAGTGTGGGACCAATTTTTGCAGGACAGGCATTGTGTCCGTTGTTCACCGGGCTTGCTAGTTTTGTATGGCTCCAGGCACACAAGACAAACGCAGTCATCGTCCTCATCGGAAGATACACTTCTATCAACATCTTTCATCTGCTTCTTTTTCAACACCTTTCTTTTTACTTGTCTTTTCTTTAGATCGTTCTTTCTCTGGCTCTGTTCTATCTCAAATTGGGTTTTTATTGGAGTGTCGGTTACAATTGCTGATTTCCTACATTTTTTGCCTTTATTAGTTGACTTTCTTGGCTGTGCTTTTGGAAGTGGAAGCACTTCTTCGGGTGAAAAATATAATGACGTTCCACTTTTCTCTTCTGGTATGTTTTCCTTATTTTCTTGAGTCTTGTTTGGGTCATTGATTGCTGCTACATTTAATATTTCTTTTTCTGGTGTATGGTCAAGTAACTGTTTACTTGTTCCTGGTTGAGGGGTTAACCTGTCAACCATTGATGATGTTTCAGTTAACTGGTGATTGGTTCCTGGTTCAGTTGTTGTTGAATTAATCATTTGGTCTTCATAAGCATTCATAGTTGGTTTATTTGTTGATTCTACAGGACGGTCAGTTACACTAGAAGGTAGAAAGTCGATATCAGAAAATATTTCTGAATTAAATGGATAAATTCCAGTGCAACTGAACCCAGATAAAATATTTTTAGGGGTGCTAGCCAAGGGAAGAACATCTCTAACTATACTGGGTATGTCATAAATGGTCATTACTTTGCCAGGATTATTTCTAATCCAATTATCAGAATTTTATATTCCTACACAGTCGTATTGATAAATTAAGAAGTTGTATCAACTAATATAATTTTGTAGCTAACTACAGAATTATCAAATTATCATATTAAAAATGACAGGGATGGTTGTAACATGTTACAATCGTCCCTCTATGGCATTGTTACAATCGTCCCTGCACGCATTTTTCACGTGATTAACATAATACTTGAATAAAACTTTTTTTAAAGATTATTTTGAATCAAAATACTTAGCCTAGGTTTTAGCCAATATTAAAATTAATCGAACAAGCCAATAAAACAATTTATAATTATATTCAGTTCTAAGATTATGTTAGATTTACATAAGAATGAAAACTTACTTCGCATATCACCTCACACCGTATACGTCGTAAGTCGAACTAAAACATACCACGGAGGTTATCGTTCAAATGAGTTACTCTAGATGTCACTGCCGACCCTATGATGATGGAATTTCGTGGCTAACTCACTTTAGAATGACAATAGGGCTACTGTTACAACCAACCCGTGTTACTTTCGTACCTGGTCTCCCCTACTATGTAAACATGGGTTTTAGTAAATATTGTACTCCTGGGTAAATATCTCAATGCCATTTACATAGAAGCTACCAGAAAACAAAGAAAAAAACATAAAAAATATTGTTAACATGTGTGTCTTGCAGTATGGAGCAGGATAAGAAGCGGAGATTATTTTGCATTGTTATACTTGGCTACTTTTCTCAGTTTTGCGTGATGAACACTGTAATAAAAAATATTACGTAACTATTAACTATTTAATTATTTTTAAATAAAACAATAGTCATATTTAGTTTATTTATTTATAATTGGATCGCAATTATTAATTTAATAAATAGCTAATTTCTTCAGTAAGCAATTATTAATAATGCAACAAGATAAGCAATTTCTATTGCAAATTGTATTAATATTAATGTATGTCATCGGCACATCGTGAAAGCGGTCATTCATGGAAAATCTAGACATTGCGATCCTTGTTATCGCTTATTTCCCTAACTACCTGAAATATTATTATTATCGACGTTCCAGTACTACCAACCATATGCTTTTCAATTTATTTTGTATCTTTAGGTTCGCATAGGTAATGTAAAAGATCTTGGTGTAATGTGTGACGATAAATAATTTTTTACTGATCACATCAGTTGAGCTAGCGAATGCACATAAAGCCTGGAAAGCATTATTATAAACTCAACACTTTTAAAAGCATTAATGCATTGACATCTTCATCTTTCTTTTATGCGCTCTAAAGCCGGCTACAGACGTCCCGGTCGCGATTCGCAACCGATGAGTGCCGTGAAAACTCGTGGTGTTAGTATAGTGAGAAACAATTATTGTCACATTGACAGACATATAGCGACCTGCTTTTCCGCAAGTTCCATTAAGCGGTGACCTCTATTGTCTTTGAGGAAGCCTACATTTATTTGAATGTGCCCCAACTGGCGGTGCATTACTTCGGCATCTCCATAGAAGTCGCCACATCCTTCATCGAGATCAACCACCAGACACTGACCGGTTTCGCGCTTATTATGCGCTCGAGGGTAATATTGTAATATAATATAATATAATATGTGCTTATTATCGAGCGCGTAATAAGCGCGAAATCGGTCAGTGTCTGGTGGTTGGTTTCGATGAAGGATGTGGACTTCCATGGAGATATCTCAGCGTCCAAACCTACTCTCAAATTCAAATACCAAATAAAGGAAAGGATACTGTGTTGCCCTTATATCTATTGTATCTATAGGCCCTTTTACATGGTGAGTTCAATTATCAGTTCCCTTTAATGATTAGTTGTAATGATATATAGGTTGTATTTACACGGTTTATATCAGTTATCATTTCTGTTAAGTGAAATATGGATGAGGAAACATTGTTGGCTGTTTCTCTCCTATTCCAGTTGGAGAAAACAAGGAAAAAAAGATTTTCTTTATCGAACGCCGATTTTAAAGTATTTAGTTTTGACAAAACAGATTTTTTTGTAGCTTTTCACTCTTTACTCTTTATATTTCTCCAATAAAATGTTAATAATAAATCCTGATCTCTTATTACTGCATTATGATACATGATATTACTTTTCTTGAATCGAAAAAATACTTTCGATATTACTTCCTTAAATAGAGGAAAGTAGCCTAATTTCGGATAAGTTTTCTAAATCAGCCAAATAATACGTAATTAAACATAATTTAACAAAATTTTGGTATGGCCTCATTTATTGTAATATATCTTCACATAATGTTTGCATTGAGCAAGAATATTTAAGTAGATATGGAAAATAAAAATAAAATCTAAAAAATGGCGAATTCGCCAGTTAAAATAATAGTATCCTAATTTCAGATAGGGTATCTGAAATTATTTCTTTTTTTTATAACAGCATCTATTGCCCGTTTCATGTTAACGGGATCCCACTGTGTGCTTTTGCCACGCACTTTGAGCATATTTCTCAATTATATAATTAAAAAAGTCTTAGATTTCATTTCGGATATCAGATATTGGGTGCATTTTAGTATCCGAAATTAAGAGCAAATCTAGTTTTAACTTAAATTACTTTTTTTGTCAAAACTGTGGGTGAAAATAACTTTTATTTATAAATATACAACTATTATATCATATGCTTAACGAGAAATCTATCCAAGGTTTTAAAATGAGAATAAATATCAAAAACACCACTCTCAAAATATTACACAAAAAAATCTCTGATACTCCGCTGCGCAAAATAATTTGACAGTTCACCTATCGGGCGTAAACACAACTATTTATCATATCATATTATTAGCTACTTTCCTCTACATTTCATTTCGATATATTTCAATATTTCGGTCACAACATCGTGATACTTGAACATGTTTCCAGTTTGCTCTGTATCGTGGAAATGAAGCATGTTTTGACATCTGTTTTCAAGGTCATGTAAGTAGAATATTCTTCGATAACTGATGGCGAAGCCGCCGAGCTTCGTTTCCTTTTCAGTTCGAATTTAATCGTTCAGTTTCAGAAAATATTCATAGCAAAGATACTCGGCATAAAAATGATTTCCAGGCACCGTTTGTTAAATATAGTGTATAATGTAAGTATTTGATATATTAAATAAATTTTATCAGTGGTTTTTCTGTTTTATACAAAATTCTATAATACAAGGTGGTCCCCGGGAGCGGGAAATTTTAATATTGTTGTTATTTTGTTTTGTTAAATTATCTGTCACTATATGCCATTTAGTAATCATGGAGCAGTGATCAGGTGATAAAGTCATACTACAAAAATAATAACTGTGTGGTTGCCGCCCAGCGGCATTTCTGAATTTATTTTCAAATTCCACGACATGGCAGAATTCCCTCGGCTCATGCCGTAAAGGAATGGGTACGTAAATTTGAACAAACAGGTTCAGCTATAAACGTCAAGCATAAAGGACCAAAGAAAAGTGTAAGGACACCAGAAAACATCGATCGCGTTAGAGCATCTGTAGACCACAGTCCAAAACGTTCAACCCGAAAACGAGCTCAGGCGTTAGGAATTTATAAAACTTCTTTGCATCGAATTTTGCACAAAGATCTTATTCTTCATCCCTACAAAATTCAAATAGTTCAAGCACTAAAACCAACAGACCTCCCCATGTCGACTACATTTTGCTGAAACTCTGCTTGAAAATAAGATGGATGTACACAATTTGTGGATGTCTAACGAAGCACACTTTCATTTATCAGGCTATACCAATAAACAAAATTGCCGTTATTGGAGTTCAGAAAATCCACAGGAGCTCCATGAACAACCGTTACATAGCCCGAAAGTGAGAGTATTGTGTGCAATGTCTTCAATGGGAATTATCGGTCCCTTCTTTTTTGAAGATGAAAATGAGAATGCTGTTACGGTCAATTCTGCGCGCTATGTCGGTATGGTTAACCAGTTTCTAAGTCAACACTTGAACATGTTTCCACAAAATAATCAAACATGGTTCCAACAAGACGGTGCTACTTCACACACCACGATAGCGTCATTAAATGCTTTACAAAGATTGTTTCCGAGACATGTTATTTCCAGACGAGGAGATATTGAGTGGCCTCCAAGGTTGCCAGACCTAACGGCTTGCGATTACTTTTTATGGGGCTACCTAAAGCAGAAGGTTTTCGTTGATAAACCAAGAACCATTCAGGAGCTTAAATGAAAATTGCATATTAGTAGTTTGTTAATGTTGTACTGTATTTTATTTAAATAATATTACTTCCAACATATTAAATTATTTAAAACTTCCCACTCCCATGGACTACCTTGTATTATATGTGATATTTTAAAATATGTCTAAATAAAATAGTTATAATAAAATTGAAAAGAAATTAAACACTTAACTAGCTTTCTTCTATACGTTTCGAGTTGATCCTCAACTCTTCTTCTGTAAACTGTTTGTACGATAAGAACTCTTTATATAAAAAGAAGTACTTTTTGTCAGATTGACATTTTTAATTTAAATTGTCATCACATGCACTGATCACTATGATATTATTAATTTTCCATTGGTAACATCTTTTTGGAGTACTACACTTTCAATATTTAATTTGTATGCTTCTGGTGTACTGCTTTTTGTTATTTTACAGGTGGTGTAATCCCAAAAGAAACAAACTATGAATCGTCAAAATGCACCACAAATAAGTTACAGACATTAACTATAACTTTTATTTGATATAATCAAATAGTTGACTTAAAATATAGAAATCATTATACAAAAAGGTAATTAAGCTGATATTAATGATCATGGCTGATCGACTGCCAAATCATTAATTACCGTATTTTTTTGTTAAAGAAATGTACTTACGTGATTGTTATTATGAATTTTAATATTAATTATAGATTAATATCTTCATTAATGCAATGACCATATATACAATACGGTTATGTAATACTTTAATATGATATAAAAAGTTATTAATAAAGTGAAATTTACATCGATATAATGGAGAAGAATCCTTATACCTACTAATGATCACGAGGTGTTCAATATTATGTACATTATTATAATTCATTATATTAATCAAACAATTGTAAAAGTTAAGAGTATCTCATTTAAAAGGCTGTAAAATTATAACCATTTAACTTTGTGTTTTAACAAAATAATTATTTCAAAGGATATAGGCATATAGGATATAGGATAAAGGATATAGGATTTATATACATATATAATCGCAAAATCAATAGTCACATTTTAAAATTCCCTCCAGAAATAGCGAGCTTAACTATTATTGTTGCCTTAGCAATTAACACAGAAGTCCATACCAGAGCTACGTCGTTTCCATACGTTGACTATTTGCCAGTTCCCATAAAATTATTCAGTATTTTTTTGATATCTAAGATATGTGTTTGTTTCTCCCTATGCTTGAAGTCGAAAAACGGACACCCTGCATATGGTTTGGTTCCAATTCTTGTTATGCAAGGTACAAACAATAAACATAAACCAAACCTAAGATCTTCTGTTAAAAACGAAAATAGATGTATATGGTAACCAGATGGTACCAGAAGAAAATTATTTGCTACCTATTTGATATACAGAGAGTTCTAGAATGATTGTCCGGTACGGGAACGCAGCCTATCCTGAATATAATCAAAATTTATTTCCATTTGCTAAAATTACTTTCTCTTTAACGGTCAATTTAATAATTTTCATATTTGACAGCATTTGATGTTTGCGTTTAGCATTTTTCGTGTTTAAATGGTTTTACTGAAGTATCATTTGCGTTTAAAATAGTATTTTTCAATACTATACAGTTTCAGAGAGTCCTAAATCAGGTTGGTAATTTTGTATTTCTTAATATTGAAATTAATGTTGAAATTAATATAATAACCATAAATTAATGTTTTTAACGCACAATTCACAGTCTGAATAGGTTATACTGGTGATACATAAGAATAGAATAATACAAAATGATAACTATATTATTTTGAATAAATTGTCTTTATTTTATTTTTAGCATAACCTATATTTACTGACGTACCATGGCATGGAACAAATCAAATCAAACCAGTAAATTCCCTTACCTGCGCTCATGATTCTAGTGCAGATACTAAAAATAGAAAGGTGGCACATAAAAAATCATTTTAAAGTGGCACGGACAATCATTCTGGAACTCTCTGTATAATGCTTGCTGTTTCTATTAAACGCGCTGGTATATTTTTGGTGTGTAATTATGGTGGTGGATAACCTTGCGTACAAAATTATGCCTCCTCATAACAAATAAAAGACTACGGATTAACGGACTACTTTTTCTTTATAATTTTTTTATTTAGAATTCCTTACATCTTAATTATTGGAAGGAGATGTTGAAAACAACTACTCCACGGGCAATATGCCCCGACTGGCGTTGCATTACATCAACATCTCCATGGATGTCGCCACATCATTCATCAAGACCAAATACCAGACAATGACCGGTTTCGATCTTGTTATGATCTCATCAGATTGCCATAGGTATTATTAGACAATAATTGTCAGACAGGTAGTAGCAAAGACCCAAAGAGGGCACTGCAGTGTATTTCACTGTATCTCGCCACTACAAACATTCCTTACATCTATTACACTTCGTCATAAAATCTCAATATCTGAGTTGATTTATGTGCTGTACCGCTTTGGGGACGAAATTTCCCTATAATATTATTATCTATATTACAGTTACAATAAAGAAAAATAAAGATGTCTACACCTTGTGTAACACTTTTACGTCATTCCGTTAAAAATCTAATAGGTAATTTGTGAATAATATTAATCTAAAGCCGTAGTTCCTGTTTTGGTATACACCTAGATATGCTCTTTAATCAATTTACATTCATTGCGAGGTCGCTTAGAAAATTCTTTAATTGATGACTACACACAAATAAGTATGTAGGTGTATTTTTTTTACATATTACTGTATGACTCTCACCTGTTCATTAGAAGTTCTTGAACTTTACGCATCAAAATAGATTTAAAACATTTGACATAGATTTAAAACACGAGGTAAGTACGTTAATGAAATGGAAGTACTTTCAACAGCGATTATGTATTATCTACAGTAAAAAAAAATTAATATACTTACGTTACGTAACCATATTATGTATACTTTATGCAAAAATAAAAGGAAACGACGGGTTCGAGAAATTAGAAAAAAAATGGGTAGGTATTTGTAAAATAACTAATTTATCCACTATTTTACGAAAGACCTGTATATGAATATATGTAAAGAAATGTTACTCCATTCAGTTCACGAAACGCAATGCGATTTAATTGTAATATGCATCGTGCTTGCATTCTTCAGAAATATACTGGTGCTCCATTTGAAAGAAATAAGATTAACTTGCAACTTGGATTTGAGACATTTAATAAATGTTAATACACTGTGAGTCCCTATAATCCAAAAATAGTAGGTAGTTAAAATTCACATTATCAGGAAACTTCTTAATTTTTTAATAGCAATGCATTCAGAAAGTATTTTAAAAAAAGTTATTTAATTGGAGTGGAATTAAATACACAATAAAAGTATAGTATTTCATAAAGTTCGTTTTGATAGAAAATATTTTTTATTTTAGGACAAAACTTTTAATGGAAAAGGTCGTGTGAATTCATATTCATATTCATACGAATAATCGTTAATCGAGTACCACTGGGGTAGTCCACATAACACCAAAACACTAAACTGTACTCGACGCGCGTTTCACCAACTAAGTTGGCATCATCTGGAGATGATTAAAACTCTGATTAATTTTAATGAAATGATTAGTTTTAATCATCTTCAGATGATGCCAACTTGGTTGGAGAAACGCGCATTGACTGCAGTAGGTATAGTGCTTTGTTGTTATGTGGAAAACTACGTCAGTGTTACCTTCACACCAAAGGTTCCAACCCCTTTCAAGAATATAATAATAATAATAATAATAATAATAATAATAATAATAATAATAATAATAATAATAATAATAATAATAATAATAATAATAATAATAATAATAATAATAATAATAATAATAGTGACAATAATATTACTTTTAACTTTCATATAGGTATCATGTCATGTACAAGGTGGCCCGTTTAATATGGGCCTATACCTTATCTCAGAAACTACAAGTCCAATGGAAAAAACATTATATGAAATGTTTTTTTTTCAAAGTTATCTTCAATTTTTTAATATATTCAAATTTATAACCTGTTTATATACAGGGCGATGAACTAAAGTTCCTTTTTTTAAATAGCACACCCTATATATTATTACATTTTCAGAAAGCCCTTCGAAAGACAAGTTTAATGATATATGACATGATGGATCTGACGCCCACCGTTTCGGAGTTATTGAGAATTATCTTCAGGAAATAGTCAATATTAAAATCGTGCTAGAAAAGTTAATAATTAAGTTTTTGAGCATCAACTTGCGCCAAGAGAATTCTAATTTTATTTACTTTATAATGTACTTACTCAATATTCAGTTTATAAAAAAATGTTTACCGTGTTGCCACATTTCGAAAACCATAAATTCTCACGATTTTTTCAAATGGAACACCCTGTATATTGTTATATTTCTAGAAAGCCCTTCTATCGACAAATTCAGAGATATATGATATGATGGGTTTGTATCCCATCGTTTCTGAATAATTATTCTCAGAATATGGGATTTTAATACTAGCTATTTCCCGAAGATAATATTTTTTTTTTAACTAGCACACCCTATATATTATTATATTTTCAAAAAGCCCTTCTAAAGACAAGTTCAATGATATATAATATGATAGGTCTGATGCTCACCGTTTCGGAGTTATTGAGTATTATCTTCGGGAAATAGCCAATATTAAGATCCCATATTCTGAGGATAATCATTCAGAAACGATGGGATACAAACCCATCATATCATATATCTCTGAATTTGTCGATAGAAGGGCTTTCTAGAAATGTAACAATATACAGGGTGTTCCATTTGAAAAAATCGTGAAAATTTATGGTTTTCGAAATGTGGCAACACGGTAAAAATTTTTGTATACACTGAATATTGAGTAATTACATTATGAAGTAAATAAAATTAGAATTCTCTTGCCCCAAGTTAATGCTCAAAAACTTAATTATTAACTTTTCTAGCACGATTTTAATATGGGCTATTTTCTGAAGATAACTCTCAATAACTCCGAAGCGGTGGACGTTTCCCATCCCATCACCCAACCCATCATGTCATATATCATTGAACTTGTCTTTAAGAGAGCTTTCTGAAAATGTAATAATATATAAGGTGTGCTATTTAAAAAAAGGAACTTTAGTTCATCGCCCTGTATATAAACAGGTTGGTTATAAATTTGAAAATATTTAAAAATTTAAGATAACTTTGAAAAAAACAATTTCATATAATTTTTTTTCCATGGGACTTTTGAGTTTCTGAGATAAGGTGTAGGCCCATATTAAACGGGCCACCTTGTACATATATAATATTATCATATATGTAATTTAATTGTGGTGCAGCTTCATTTAAAGAAGCAATGCAGCTTCAGCAAATTTAAAATAAAATAAGCACTTAACTAGTTTTTGTTCTTCTATACGTTTCAAGTTGATTCTCGACTCGTCGTCAGTGGAATAGTAAAAGTTTGTGTGAAATATATCGTCTCAGATTGACATTTGTAATTCAAAAGTCATCACATGCACTGATCTCTACGATATTATTAATCTTAACATCCTTCTGGAAAAGAGGAAGCCACGATTGATCCAAGAATATAGTTGCCGAGGAGATTTTTATTGTTTTAAAGTTTTAGATAATATTTAGGAAGCCATATTCAAATATTATTTGGCAATTTTGGGGAGATGCCATATGCTTCTTATAAGTTCTGTAGACATGAATGATTTTCTGTCATTGTCCCCTCGAGACATCGTTGATTGCATACCTCTGAACCTCTGAGTAAGTCTAAAGAAAGACAATTCTGTTTTGGTATCAAACTGAATAATTTTAAGTTGAAAGCTTTTTACATTATCCTTTGAATAAATAAAAATTATCAAGAAGACATGAAAAGAAAATGCTACGTTATACTTTTCCGACAAAAAACACTTATTTTGAGTTATGTAATAAGTTTTCTTGTGTTCAAATAACAATTTCCCACAGTTGGGTACATAGAGTTATAATACTTGAGTACATTGACATTAATTTAATGGACATTTAGGTATGAACGACATTAATTTGATCTTACGAAATTCGAAAATGAAATATTTTTACTAAAATCCAGTAAGTTTTTAATAATGCTTGTCAATAAGATTAATTAGTCCACCACTATCTGTTTCATCTAGGTCAGAAACATATGAATTCTACGTTACATGCTTTCATTTCAAATTGTGTAATACCTCCAGCTACAAACATGCATTAAAGTTTAGGCTGGTATTTACATCTACGGAAATCTGACTTCATTTGTTTGGTGTATAATTTCCATCAAGGTCCTAAACATAATTTAATCCCATATTGCTTTAACTAACTTCTTCTAATGAGCCAATTCTTATATATGTTTAATTGAGCAAATCACATCACGAAATATGTATATTTCTGTGTAAACTAATGGTCGGGTAAAAAAATTCTTGCGTTGAAATTGCTCAAATTAGTTTTCTGTAAACGTATTAATTGTTTCGCATCACCAAACTGGTATTTTTATTAAACATAAGTTCTTTCGTCCTCCATGTAAATAATTAGAAAATTTTCGTTTCTTGTCATAAGTAAGCGATCATTAAAAACAACCAAAAAAATCAAAGGAATAGTGATTTGATCGGCATTGGAAGTATTTTTCATAGGCAAATGGCAAACGTATTTTCGTCCCTTTTGAATAGAAGAAGGCACTGTTTTGAATAATATCATATTTATTTTGTTATATCTCTGAAGCTGTACACCATAGATTGACGAAACTTGAAAAAATGATATAGCCGATTAAAGGGAATAGTCCCTAATATTTTCATATAAATATGTCAACCAGCAGTGACGAAGACACGGGGGAGCATTTTTAATGGACACATCGGATAATCAACGGCACTTGGTTCTTAGAAAAATTAATAGACCTTTATATTCATTATATATATTGAATGCCCTGTGGTATTCTTAATAAAAACGTTTCTGTAAAAATATACATTTGAACAAAATCACTTCTGAGGGTTCTCCAAAGGGTGAAGTTCTCCAAAGTTGGGACTAAATTATGAGCACCCTGTATGCAATTATGTAACAATCTATGTACGTCAGGATAGCGCAATGATTCTAATAGTCGTCTTGAAAAAATCACCTCTTTATCTTCCATTTTATTGAAGTTTGTAACAAATTTTAAACAAAGGGGTGCGCATTTTTCCCCATAAAAATCAAAATGTCTTAGAAAAGGTTATATTTAGGTATAGGGAATTCTCATAAAATTTGCATTAAAATAATGAAATGAGTAGAATCCAAAATTGTAATAAGAAGTGTATCATTCCATTAAAAATAACGAAGTTGACAGCTACTTCCTATATAACCGGAACTACAACGACTTTGAAATTAGCTTATGTGTGAAGTTTATGTAATAATCTAGATCAGTAAATTTTCAGAAAGAAATTATCGCCCCATCTCTCCAATCTACTAATGAACCAGTTGCGTGAATGATAATATATACATCATATCATATTCTATACGCATGTATATCAAACAAATATTTCATTTTCTGTGAACCCATTCCATGTCAAAATTATGCAAACCATTTTCTACTTCATTCTTGTATTAAAGTCATGCATAAAATCTGTACCAAATAAGCAGTACTTGCGAAACGAATTACTTAATGTAGGTACACAAATATAATAATAATAGTAATAATAATAATAATAATAATAAAGTGATATTATCGTTTTTTATGTACTTACTCACTTATGGCGTGTATCAAACTCCACGAAATTTTAGATACCTAAGTAATGAAGTATTTAAAAACGTACACCTGCATGTATTACAGAAAACCAAAAGAATTTAACGATGTAAACCTTTATTAGTACCTACTTTATAGAATAGAATGTTTTTTGGTGAACGATTTTCCTATGAGTGTAGTTACTATAGGATTAATGGGTGGATATGAGTGGATAATAATAAAAAAATTCTTGGATTTTATATACTTATAATTAGTTCATGAAAGGAAGTTTACATGCTTCCTTGAATCTTTGGAGTATTATAAATTATTTGTAACGAAATAGCACACTTTCTACAGTGGTACATTGTCTTATAATCTTACACGTACATGGCTATGACAATATTGTCGTAACCGAACATTTAATATTTGATTTGGAACAAAAGTTCAAAATGAATAGAAAAAGTACCTACCTATTAATGTTAAATATTAAACTCGAGACAAGAATCCAAGGGATGCAAGCCGTAAAGTATCCAGGATGTTATTTTCCAGAAGTAAGTATATATATTTTTTTAAATTTTGATGTACCTCAGCATAGCCACTATTACGGTTTACGGTGATTACGGAAATAGATGTTTTTGGTCCATTAATGTCATGTAAATTATTTTTAACTGATCATATTTGGATTCTTGTTTTGACTATACATTGAATATTAAAGGAACGCAAGGCCATTCATATGAACTCTAAAATACTCTTGATAGCTAAATAATACTGTGGTAGCCGAAAAAGAATCTTGATTGTTGGCTACTAATATAGTGAGTATTTTAAATGAAATCTGAATTTCTTTATGGTATCTTTATACGTGGGGGTTGTAGTTATTGATAGGAGGTATATCTCATTTGTAAGATGTCTCGTGACCTCCTGCGTAATTTTTGAAAAGGTAATGTCTTTAACTTATTTGTGGTGCGTTTAGTTGTCTAGATCGTTTATATAAAGTAAAAATAGTACAGGTTCCAATACTGAGCCCTGAGGAACTCATAAGATAACATCTAGATGGTCAGATTTACTGATTTTGTTACCTATTCATTTTATTATGTATGGCTACATATTGACTACGTCCCTCTATAAATGTCTTTATCCACAATAAAGCAGTCAGTTATTCCATATCTAAATAGCTTATGGAGTAATTTTTCATGATCTATGAATATACAGGGTGTTCCAGTTTTATGCTAGCAAGATTATGCTGACAAAATATTTTATGAAATCATGTCACGTCCTTTCCTAACAAAATAATACCTTAAAATAAAATTACAGGAATATTAGGAATAATTTTATTTTAAGATATTCTTTTCTTAGGAAAGAACATGAGATGGTTTCATTAAATATCGATTTACTCCGTAACGGTGTGTTTTCTGAAAAAAATGTAAGTATACTTTTTTGAAGAGAAATGGGTGGGACATTGAAATATCGTATTATTTTAAACGTTAGTCAGTGGCGTAATATATATTTTTTATAAAAGGGGTCCCAAGAGCGCAGATTGGACGCCACTGGTAATTCCCATCGAGCTGAATTTTTTTGTGGAAGCAAAGATGTGTAGGAGCATCTACCAAATAAAATTTGGAAACAATTGATTTATTACTGTCAGAGATATAAATAAAAATTTTTTTTTTCAACTTCAACACCCTATATCTCGGAAACGGTACAGATTTGGAAATAATAATACGTGATATACATGAATATATTTATATTCATTATTTCATTACGGAAAAATTAGTTGCCGTTAATAACAGTCAGATTTAGGTTCTGGTTTATTCTGAAATATCTTAAGACATCTATATCTATTAGGTAAGCTTGGTCTGTCATTTTATCCACCTTTCGAAAATTTCGACTTAGGTCGTGTAGGCACTAGGAATGAGGATCGGCGTCCACCTACGTATCAAATTGTTAGGCAATTAGATAAATAAAATGTAACACATTATTTTATACGTGATCCATACCATATTATATAAGTACTATAATCTGGATATCAATGTCAGATTATGTAACAATTTCATTTCAAAACCACATTGACAAGGAGAAAACCTATGTACTTGGTACTTATGTAAATAAAATTAGTTACATAACAATGCCCTGCCGAATATGAAAAGTGAGTTTTCATTTCCTTTAAGAAAAATACACTAAAAAAGTCGATTCTCAAAAACCTGGTCAGGATGTTAAAGCAATCTTTGGAAAAAGTTAAAAGTTTAAAAGAATTAAGTAGTAGAGCCAAAGTTAAAAGAAATTAAGCCAAAAAGTTAACTAAGAGGCACATTATTAATGAAATTATAAAATATTATGGTTCACTAATCATTTATTAATTATTAATAAATTCATAATTAAATAAGTTATATATTTTTATATAATAAGTTCATTAATTTATAATTCATTAATTAATCATTAATTTATAATTCATCTCTTAGTTAACTTTTTGGCTTAATTCCTATATAAAGAAAGATATAGAAGAAACAGTTAAATTAGCTATTAAATAATATTGAAAATATACTATAAAAACTACCAGAGTTATAGGACTCAAACAACATTATTAGAATAGATTATAGGTTAGATGAGTATATAGGAAATTAGGAAAATTTTATTAGAAAACATTAAGTTATCTACAAACTGACAATTTTGACATTGCAATTTTTCTTATTTATTCAGTTCAGTTGTCATATATTTCTTGTAATTTTTAACAATTCTTAGATGTTAAAATTCCTGCCACACATGTGCCTGAAGGCGCGCGGCAGCAGAAATACGGAATTAGGCTAAGGAGGATTTCTACAATTTCAGTTTTGTCAGTAAATAATTAAAAAAAATCATTAAAACTAAATACAAAAGATACGTAACCAACAATAATTGTTTGTAATGTAATTTAGATGTTTGTTTAATATTTCATTATTTAAAAAAATGTAGATAACACTATACAAAAGAAAAACATTAAAGGCAATAAGTTGAGGTTATGTCAAGATATGCTGCTGTAATTCAATGTTGAGCGGCGCATACTGCACGCAAAGTAGTTGTTTTCAACATATCTTAAAAATAGTAAGGTTCCTTTGCATTCCTAAGATAATAGGTAATGAGGAAATATAAAACTTTATTGAACCATTTGATAATTTCATTAATAATTTATCTCTTAGTAAAATTTTTGGCTTAATTCCTATACAAGGAAAGATGTAAAATAAGCCAATAAATAATAATAAAAATATACTATAAAAAAATGGCCCTATCTGTATCAACGAAATTTCGCCTGGCGCCGTTTTAGTTCCTTTCTGAATGAATGCGACAATAATTGTAATTAAAACACCTAAAATAGACGTAGCCACGAATAATCCGTCGAAAATCAATGCCACGGTGTCTAACATTACTAACAATAAAAAAATACATTCAGTAGAGGCGACCTTGTCCAAGTTTTTCTTGTATAATTTAATTCCAGGTACTATGCCAGGTAAATTAATGTGTTATATTATAATAACATGCCATTAAAGATGATTTATAAATATTCATATTATATATTTTTGTAGAAAAAGTCAAACAATTTAAATTTGGAACGAAATAGTGTATTTCATGACCAAAAACGTTTTTATATACGTATTTAAATACTTTGTCGCCACTACAAATCAAAATAAAATATATAACATTTTTCCTTAATAAGTTTTATAAGATGTTATAAAACATTTCCCAAATGAGACTTATTAGTGTAAATCTCTAAAAGTACATGACTTAAGAAAGTTAAACTTCTGAAATTATATAGAAACATAAAAAGTAGTAGCTCCTTTTTTTACCTAATGTATTATTCAGTAATGATTAACTGAATGAAAATGAATTAATTTATATGCTGATGAAGGCTTTGGAGTAAATTATAACGGCTGATTGAGTAAGTGTCAACGTTCTTCTGATTTAGAATATATTAAGGACTAATGATATTAGCTGTATATATCCAGTGGACCAAACTATTCGTTTACTTCATTAATTATTATTTAGCTACGTATTATACGATCCCAATAAAGTTTGGTGAACATACATTTGAGTTGTAGAAATGTATTATCCATATAAACTAAGTATGAATATTGAACCAGGCAGTCATATTTCATAAAAAAAATGGCTTTGGCTAGGATTTGGGTTTGTAGTTGATGTTGAGACTATTTTCAAAGACCGGAGATGGACATTTTTTAAGAAAAAAATATTTGTAAGGTAGTCCTTCGTCCCCTAATCGTTCTTAATTACATATACATACTTTTAACTGAAAAATACTTTTTCCGGGTTGATGTAGAAATTTTCTGACATTATGTTAATATAGGTATTCATGGAATATGTCATGAAATGTTGATGTTTTAAAAGATATATTTTAGCAATATTCTGAGCAGTAGCCAGAAATTATTAGTTTTAGTTTCCAATATCAAAGCTTATTCTTATTAAATTACATATGCTTGTTTAGATATTTTAATAAAATAATCTAGATATATCATCTCATTAATATAAAAAATACCTGGTTTCAATTTATCTTAATAGCACAGTGTTCAAATACTGATAGTAATATTGTAATACAGTATAATATATAACCTTAGACCTAAAGTAACCAATTTGTCACCTGTGGATTACGTTTTGTATGAATATTTTGAGTAAGTACTAATTGAAATAAACAAATCACCGACTATAGATCATAAGTACCTACCCATTATAACATTATTAATATTTTAGAAATTAGAATATTATTTTGTAATGATGCACTTAGTTAAATCTACTATAAACAATATACTATACAAATTTATTTTTACTAAATAATTATGTACGTAAAGGGTTAAACTCACTTT
This sequence comes from Pogonocherus hispidulus, assembly GCA_963924545.1. Taxonomy (NCBI): domain Eukaryota; kingdom Metazoa; phylum Arthropoda; class Insecta; order Coleoptera; family Cerambycidae; genus Pogonocherus; species Pogonocherus hispidulus. The sequence goes on along the minus strand of OZ004698.1, from coordinate 38,620,034 downwards.
TCAAAATCCAACCTCAACCCGCCAAAAACCGCACGAACTCACGCACCCAAGCACTAGACAGCGATCAAACTTGCGTATGCCAAGCCGCCGAACAGTGCAACGTTCTACGCAACCACCGTGTATTATAAAGTATTTGGCAATATTGGCGGACATATCTTGGCTTCTGGAGCACTTTCCCTAGACCCTACCATGAGCTCGGCCTCGACGAGCCCCCATTCTACCGGTCACACCCGCCACTTGGGGCTACTACGGACACGCCATCAGAAGTCTTCGGTGACCTTAGCACTTCACGGTGCCGAAATTGTATATCCTGGATTGAACGGAATTGAAATTGTTTGGAGCACATTACCGGCTAATATCATTTAAGTGATTGATAGTAGGTTACCTGTATACTCTTAATGGACACGTTCTATTGTTGTTTGTTTACTTATTGGGTTTTGTCCGATTGCGTAGCGAAAAACGAAGGAAGTCTGTAGGTATATAATAAATCGCTACCAACAAAATAAAATATAAATCTTCAACAATGTAAGATCAGATTATTCCTTTATATTAAATAAACTATAATATATGTTAATATTTATTAAATAAACTACTTATAATATATGTTTGTTAGTTTATGAACAAAACTTTACATTGTAATTATTTTAAAATGTAGGTATGTACTCAGTTTTCAGCATATTGTCAAGTCCACTTCATACAATTATTACTGAAAGAAAGTAAGAGTGCTGGCATCTACATGTAAATAATAGAAATCACTTTCATGCAAAAGGTTTTTTATGTAAATTATTAGAGCGCGTTGTAATTTCACATAGGGAATTTTCTTTTCAAGCAACTTGTACTTGTGAAGCTTGATATTGATTGATATGCGAGCTTTTCTTATTTTCTAACGTTATTGTTCAATCAATTTTGGTAATCTGCGAGATCATTTTCACTAAAAACAATTAGTTTTATTTATAGTAAAGGCAACATATTCTATTCTTTAAAGTTACACATTTCAAAAATGCATTCAAATATGGAGACTTTAATGAGCGGTATATCACGAAACCTTCTAAAATTCCTGCGGTAATACAAAAATAAATATAATTGTAATGGGTTTTCCAGCAAATGTGGTTTTCGTCACTGTTTTAATGTCTTTTAATGCGTTTATAAATATATATGTAATTACTTAAACCAATTAGGTATACCTATATCCTATCTCTGTAAAGAAATATGAGTGAAATTCCTTTAAGTGCGACGGCCAATTTCTGTCTACACCCGTTTGAGCGAAATTCACTCTGTAAATATGAGTAAATCAAATTTTTTATGTGTAATATTTTCTGCACGAAATTTCATAAAATCTTTTAATTTATTTCTGACGTTATTTCAAAACAAATTTTAAAACGAATAACACTTCGTCGTTTTCAAATTACATCTGATGGAAAAGAAGCTCTCAAATTTTTTTGGGATAGTACCATATTACACTAAAATAATTACTACCTAATCTCAGTATAGTACTAACTTCATGTTTTAAATTCTTTTTAATAAGAACTGATAATGATTTGTAAAACATTATGTAGAAAATATCTAGTGCTAAATTGAAGGTGAATTTTAGCATGATGTCGATGTTATACAACCCTTAAAAAACTTTGTAAATATTTTACAAAGTTTTACAAACTCTGTAAAGCTTTGTCATATACTTATTATTTACGTTTCAATGTATTTATAAGTACATACGTTCGTTGGGAAATGTGTTAAAACAATGCATATAATTGTCCATATTCTTTTAAACCTTGCATTATCGGTTTTGCTACCATAACCATTATTTTTATTCTTTTGCGGTAGATAATAAACAATATTTTTAAACAAAAACGACGATTTGTTATGCTCCAGTTAATACCTCGCTAAACCATATATTAACACACGGAAATATACGGAGTCGTCAGAAATAATTATTAAGAAATATTATATATAGTTTGGAAAATTAGAACTCAAAGCAGGAATAAAAAAAGACAATATTAATCACTAATCACTATTCTTCACTAATGTTTATAATAACAGAGTATCAATACATAAATACCTATTAGAAATGTACTTCTACTAATGAAGTAATAGTAGAAGTACTACTTCTACTATTACTTCTAATAAAAAACCTACTGTTTTCTTATCATGTGAGAAACTTTTTTCCGACAGAAACACTTTGTTGTTCTTCGTAAACGTCGCAGAAATATTGTAATGAAATTAAAAAATAATACTAATAATAATCATATTTTTTTATTGCATTATTTATGAAACAGTAAATACGATCTGAATATAAACGTATTCCAAATAAACATTCATGATATAGTATCAAGGTAAAGTTTTAATGTCTATTTCAAAATACACCGTAATGAATACTTCAATTTGACATTTCTGAACGGCTAATTATACTTACTTTACTTGGAAAAAAATACACAACACGAAACAAAAATGGCTGTGCCATGACTGCTACACTGAAGGAAATGGATCAAATAAAATGTTTTGCTAAGACAATCTGCTTTATGATAGCACTTTTTCTTATTACCATTATATTATAAGGCACTAACCATAAGGACAGTCGTTTTGCTAATATGCTTTTATTACCTTAAATAGTCATTTTGCTGTTCCCATATAGTACGTTTTCTAATTATTTTTCCTAGAATTTATTTTCCTAAAGGTAAGTAAATAAACTTTTACCTATAGTAAGTGTGTGCACTAATTTGAGACTTACTTAGTTGGGGTTACTTTACCTTAGTTTATGACAAGTCGGTCCTGACTTACCGTAATTAAGTTATTATTTGAAAGTCATGTAATGCGCAGTCGCAATAGAGATCACTACAGATTTCCCGTTAATCGGTTAGTAGCCGCACGCCATTTTACGCACATTTTACTTGTGTTCACTGTGTTCACTGGGTGCGTACTGCGTGGAGTAAACGTTATTTGGTTAGTTTATTGTAAATTTAATTTGGTCAAAGAACGTGTTAGAGGCTTGAGTAATTAGTCTTTCAAATTCTTGTATAGATTACGAAAGATAAATAAATAATTTTAAAAGGGTGTATTTATTATCTAAAACACTTCATAACACTTTATAACTTCACCAAAGTAGATATGCATAGATAAAACAAAGGTACAAGAAAATTGGTATAGGAATATGGACACTACCTATGTAAGAAATGCCTATGCTTTGAAAACTATTGAGTTAAGTTTCGTAGATACTTTGCTGGAAAACTATTAATTTTATATAGGTATAAATTATGTATGTGGATGTGTTAAGCTTAACACCATACAGCTCCTATATATATAGGAGTTAACATGTTTTATCTTGTAGATAATGTCTGTCAATATTTAATTTGCATACTTCTGGTTTTCTGCTTTTTGTTTTTTACAGGTGGTGCGTAATCCCAAAAGAAGCAAACTATGAATGTTTTATCTTGATATATCTTGTATGCATCTGGCAACATTATTTTTCTTTTCCTATATACTAAACTAATACTAAAATACATATTCTAATAACAATAGTATCATTTCCCTAGAACCACTGTATATCATTCTATGCTAATAAAGTTATTAGGATAAATACAAGTACTTACTGTAATGAACCAGTAATTATAATTGTTACTAAAACCTACTGTATAATGGCTCAAAAATAATTTACTAGTAATAAGAAAAAGTTTTTTGTGGCAACAAAATTTAATACTGCATTAGAGAAGTATCTACTATCCCCAAAAAAACACTTATTAAGCATAAAATGGGCCTTCAGTACTGACAGCAAAAAATATCAATTTACAGTAATAAGAAAAAGTTTTTTTAATGGTAAGTAGACAGATTCAACAAAACCGTTTATTCTGTAGTAACTATGCTGTCTATTTGGAGCCTATTTAATGCAGATATTTTGTTGAAGATATGCGATTTCTATTTACAGTTACTTGAAATTTCTTTCAGTGTATAATGGCAATGGTCACTGTCCGAGATGGTGGAGATAGTCTACGCGCAAGCACGGTTTCAATTAAATATTTAATTGTGGGAAACAAATGCATTTCTTAAAAATAAATATTTCGTTCTAGAATTAATCACTGTATTTAAGCCATTGTAAGAGAATTATTAATATGAAATATTTATTTTCAACAATTAAATATATTTTTTAAAATGTAGGTACAGATCGTATTACCTGAGAACATGATGGTTTTGAACTGAGACTATATCCATTACTTAATATTTTTTAGGTAACTAATTAATTAATTTTAGAAAATAAATATTTTAAAAATGGTTGGAACAAACTATTCAGTTTTTACCATTATAGGTATCAATTCTTGGTATATTCTCTTTACGAAGAAATTTTGAAAAATTATTATTAATCTGTACTAAATAGCAGAGACTTATACATCTATATAAGTCTCTGCTAAATAGAATATGGAAAATAAATAATTAATAATCTCAAGAAACTATGGCTTATTAGCAGTTTTAAGCAAGATTTTTCTCTCAGTGCAGTAAATATTTTTTGGGAGCTATGAAATAAGTTTTCTAATTCAAAGGTGGCCACGACAAAAATTTTTGATCACCCGTTATGTACTAAAATATTTTACTTTTATATATTATCATAAGTGTTGATAATTATATGAATAATGTTTTAACGGCGTTATATTATTCGCAGATTTGCATTTCGTCTACTATATAAAGGGCATTTTTGTATGCCTATCATTCAAATTAGCGTAAACCTACAATGAAAAAAAAAATTAATTTGGTACTCTTTTTCTCTGTCATTATTGCAAAGACATTGTGCGATGAAAATGTACAGCCATTCTCTGAGTCAGGTAAGCAATAACAAAATCAATAGTGTATTACGGTATAGATATATTATTTTGTATTATTTACTGGCTTCCTTAAGACAAGCTAAAGCTAGTCGGATCAAAAAACGTCAAAAATAAAAAGTAACCTCAAAAAATTGTAAAAATATTTCTTAAACAAAATACCTATTAACGAACAGCAAAACTTTAAAAGGTAAACAAAAAAAAAAAGGTATACCTACTATAATTAAAATAAGATAAATTGTAATAATCAGAGATCATTTTTGTATTAAGGAGAACTTTATTTCAAATACCATCTAGATGAGTTATTTTCATTTTATTTTACAATTGAATAGCGTTGAGAGTTTCCATATTTTCTATCTATCTTTAGGAATAGACAACAATATAATCAATACAGTTGTGCCTTGAGTATTTTTATTTGCTGTTAGGAACTAATATAATTGTATAAAATAATGTTTTGAATTCCAGATTGTTCGCAACCTCCAACATTAGAAGGGCCTATGTGCTTAGCCTATTTAATCCGCTACCACTGGGATAACACTCAACAGCGATGCGTCAAATTCATTTACGGCGGTTGTAGAGGAACCATAAACAATTTTATGACCCAGGGAGAGTGCGAACGAGTTGCAGGCAGAGTCTGCAGAATGTTAACAAATTAAATTTATAAGTGGAAATAAATAAGAGCGAGAACATTCGATATTTTATTGTTTATTTCATCATTTATTCCTGGCACTACGCCTTGCATATATTTGTTTTTAATAATATACATGTCCCTTACTCCAATGTCAATGATTCACTTGGAAGCATGTCCTTACTTTGCGGGCCGCGAGTGCGCCCAGAAACGACTTGCGATGTTATAACTGTAACTACCAGTTAGTACGAGAATAAGGAAACCTTATTAACTGAAGTGAAGAGTAAACTCTAACCATTTATACAGTGTGATTGTAGTTCCGGCTGCATATTAAAAACTACCGATTTTATGCACCGTAATTTAATATAACTATTCGTATATTAAATTGGTTCGGGAGAGAGACTCCGAACTGTCGTCAAATGCGGGGAACGAAGAGAAACTTCATGTATTTAACCGTTCGGTGACGGAGCTCACTTCAAAACTACTTACTTGTTACTTTTCTTTGCGGCAATTATTTATTCCCAAATATCATTTCCGCTATATATATATATACAAAAACTTCAAAACAACCATAACATATCAACCTCTAAGCAGCTTCCACTATTTCAACTATAAAATAGATTTACACTCAAACATTCCATCTTCCCACACCTTCAACTTTGCAGCAGGCAGTCTTTAAATATGCCATTCCAGAAATATTTTTTTCTTGGAAGAATAAAAGTATCTGAAAAAGAAGACAATCGCTACTTTGAACTAAGACGGAACTGGAATGTGCTGAAAAGTACATGCAAGCAAAAACAGGAGTTATGGAACGATCTAAAGTATATCGTTGGTACAAAACTAGCCTATACCAAGCATCCAAAAGGTGGAAAAAAGAACGAAGATGATGAATGTTTATAATGTGATGACGGTTCTGAAGAGTGATGTATTAGATGTCTTATGATAAGGTTGATGAAGACGAAGATGTTGTTCACATACGCACTTTATGGGAAAAGCTTTAAATTATTTTCATATTCTCAGCCACAGACAATCAATAAATTGGTTAACTAACCGACTTTAGTAGATTTCATGAACGTTATCCCATTTTGCCTTATTACTGGGGCATGACTGGGTAAATTCTGTCTGTATATATTATGTTGTTATACCTTGAGTCACCTAAAGACGCCTTAGTCACGCCATTCTTCAGTTGCTATAGAATATACAGCTTTTCCCTTTTAGAGCATTCTGTACACCAATCAGAGCCATCTTTTAAAAAGTACTGATATTTTTCTAAATGGAACATCCTGTATTTTTCAATCGTGTACGATTCGCCTTTCTATTATCTGCAAAACGATATTTTATTTTTGAAATTCAGATGCGGCGTTGCTAAGTTATCTTCGAAAAACGCAGGAGCGCACTAAAAAAATCAGCGAGAAGTTGTCTTCAATGTATAAGTAAAGGTATTTTGCTGACACATAGTAATAATTTCTTCTTTATCTTTACGGTTATGAAATCGGAATTTTTTGTACAGAGCGTTTTTCACAGGAGTAGTATTTATCAATTTTCAAACAGCTGGAATTCCCTCGATTTTCTGAAAAACTGTTAAGTTTAGACATGCCATGCAAAGCAAACAAGTTGAAGATATTTATCTGTCCACTTCAATGGAGACAAGAAATACAGGGTGTTCCATTAAAAAAAATGTTTCGGTTGTTTTAAAATCTATAAATTACTACACCTGTGAATAACTGTGTACAAAACATGCGTATTTCAAAACCGTAGCGATGAAGAACGAAGATAATACTATGTATCTGCGAAATATTTTTTCGTAATCACTGAAGATAACTTCTCGTTGATTCTTTTAGTGCGCCCCTGCAAAAATGGGTTTTTTGAAGATAACTTGGCAACGCGGCAGCCGAATTTCAAAAATAAAATATCATTTTGCAGGTAAAAGAAAGGTGAATTGAATACGATTGAAAAATATAGGATGTACCGTTGAAAAAAATATAAGTTTGGCTCTGAGTATTTCACCCTGACACCCTGTATTTCAAACAGAAATTCAAAACTGGATTATTCAAATATCTGACCAATTTGTAACAAAATTTTAAATGTCTTAAACTTTTTAAAATATATTATATTCCATGTCAACAAGCAGTAAAAAAGCCGTTCTAAAGCTTATTTGGTGAAAGACGTTAGTAGCAGTAAATAAACGAACGTGAATAAAGCATATAAATTTTGAGATTGTTTACTAGTAATTGTGATCCGCGCCTGTATAGATATAGAAGGTCAGCAAATAGCTGACCTTCTATATCTATGTATGCTGAGAAAATGTAATACGTATACTTTTACTTTGTTCAGATCCAGATCATTTGGTTTTACTATTACTAATTCCTTTCACCAAATGGGCTTTAAGACCATCTTTTCAGGACTCATATTTTCATAAACAGTTGCTTTTTCTCTAATAAATGCCTGGATTATGTGATATATTGTTTAAAAATTATAACTTATTAATTTTGAAAATACCTATACTTTTGTCAGTTTAACTTTTTCTAACACTACCTATATCAAAAAATAATAGTCAATTAAAGAAGAGCTACGTAGATAATTCCTTCAATGTTTGTGAACAAATCAAATTTAAAAAAAAAATAAACAATTCAACTTAATATAGATGTTCAGCAGAACTGAAAATAACCAGTAACAATAAACAGCCAGTAAGATACTAACAAGGCAGATAGATTTTATGAGTCATCCAATAATTGTGTTAGATGTAGATTTTATCCAGGTTTTAGGAGTATTTACAAAGTGCTATTTACAATATATAAATTTAAAAATTATCACAATACAATTAGTTCATATTTTAAGTTACATAATTCCATGGAAGGACTGAATTACATAATGTTAAATAATGAGGAATAAAATATACATAAAAACTTAAACACGTTTTGCATATTATTATAAACATTCTAGTGTAATTTCCTAGATAATTCTGAGAAAATTTTGAAATTTATTCCCTAGCCTAGAATAACATTATTTTGTTTTTTATTTTACATTTACAAATTAATGTACCAATGATACTTTCAATTTTCATAGATATTACCTTGCTTTGTACACTTTCATATATTATTTTTTAATGAAATGTCAAAAAAAGCCCCTCTTAGTACTGAATGGTGGCAATATATCCTGAAATAACCTTGATTAATTCTTTCTATATTTTGCTTGTTTTTAAAATTATCATCATTTTAAATATGAATGTATTAAGTACCTATATATTCTAAAAAATATATATGTTTGTTATTGTTGTTACTTCAGGTAAATAAGATTGGTATTAATACTGAGAGGCAAGTAGTCTTTTATGGGTTATAGAAAACTGAAAATCAATTAATGTAAATTTTCCAGGAATCTTAATAATTCCTCTTGCCTAATAATTTATAAAAATATAAGTGAATAATGAATGAATGAAGTGAATAATACTTAACTAATGAATCTCTTAACCAAGCGAATCATGTTTTACGAAATTGTTTGTCAGGATTTGTCTATTTATCGATTCTATAGTAATTATATTGATCTAAAGGCAGGAGATCATCTTTCTGGGAATTAAAAACCAAATCCAAACGTTGTTATTTATGTTTCATTGAGTACTCAATTTGAATACATATTATGTTATACATTTCTGTAATATGCCTGAAGCTAATGTAGGAAGGCAGACTTCCACTTTTGTATTCATAATATCATATATCTTACCATTCTATTAATAGTTTTTGTTACAAAACCTTTTAAAAATCTTAAATTTCACTCTCATTCAACATGATACAAAAATTGTTCTCATATTTCGCTGCATTCGTACAATAGATGCAAGGTTTCGTCACGATGTATAGAGTAGCAAATGAAAGTAAACTAATTTGCGACAAAAAATCCGTTCCTTTACAAGTTGTCAAGTTCGTTTGCATACGATTAACTTCACATTCAGCGTCACACGATTGTAGCATTTCAAAAATTGGATTGGCGACGGGTTCAAAATCAAAATATAATCATAAAAATTTAGCTTATACTTACAATAATAATAATAATTAGGAAAGAAAGAAAAATATCAACACTAGCAATAGAAGTTTTAAGAATATGAAAACAGAAACAAGTTCATATAATTCTATTCCTTATATATCGGTGACAGGTGTCACTCCATACTCATGTATAAATCACCTCACTCAACTTAGTCTCAAAGAAAATGTATTTCACAAAAATCAAAATCAGTCACAAAAAGCAGTCATACTTCATGTATGCAATATAGTAAGATCGTTTCTAAACCAAAGATATTTTTTTGTTAGAGTTGGTCCTTTTGCAAGAAAAACTTCTGGGACATCTGATCTGTGTGTAGTGGTGGACAAAAATTCTCCAGATTAGTTTTTGGGTAATTCCAGGGGAATATTTCCGGGAACATTCCTTAATTTGTTAAACCGTAGGAATGATGACATGTAAATGCTAGAATGCAAATGTTATTTACGTAATATGGATAGTAAAGATAAATATACAAAAATAAAACCTTGGAAATCATGACACAAAAATAACTAAGATGCATTTTTTATTATTAAAATATAAATATACATATAATAGTATATATAAATAAAACAACATTTACCAGCGGTGTAACAAAGTTGAATAAACAAAAATAACTGAAAATAAATACCTTTTCCTCTTTCTCACCCATCTCTCGCTTCATTTCTTAATATTATATACTATCATCATTGCATATTACAGCATAACTTATATTCAAATTGTCTCGTTTGGAAGTAGCTGAAAGATTGTAGTCATCCCCTGGTTAATTTGTGCATTGAGGATATTTCTAAGTACCTATATTATATAAGGTAAACGAACATTCTGTAAGGTTCCCAAAATAGTTGCTAATTTTTAAATTTCATAAGATTTTCATAAGTTAAAATCGAATTTCTCTGTAACTTTTATAAAAATCACTCATTAAAATAATGAATTACGACGCTGAGCAAAATTTCACTTACCATTCCTTTGTTTATATATCTGATTTTAACATAACGATTGTGTGTAGACTATTTTTGCATCAATTTTTACCTCCAAATATCCCCTTAGAGAAAGTAGGAAACCGTAATAGTATTTTGACTTGACATATGGTTACTACTTAATTTGTTTATGGCTACGATCTTTGCCATTGCCATTGCTTTAAAGTGTTTTTTGTAACACTCGTTGAAATTTTTCTACAGAATTAGTTGTTAGGCATATTGCAGATTTCAAGTGACGTCACACATGTTATTGGATTGAACAATCCACAACCACTGATAATATTGCAAGAAAAATGTAACAATTTTCACATATATGAATGTTCTTATTTATCAACTAGCTTTTCTACTTAAAATTTTAGTGAAATTACAGTGTCTATTACACATAACAATAAATAACAAATTAACAACCTCAAAGAATTTTAGTTATCACAGCACATATATTATAAATTATCTATGTATTATTATATCACTGACGTAGTTTTTCACATAACACCAAAACACTTTACTGCACTCAGTGCAGTGCAGTGTAGTGCAGTTTGAGTGCAGTATAGTGTTTTGGTGTTATGTGGAAAACTACGTCAGTGATATCTTCACACCAAAGGTTCCAACCCCCTTCAAGATACACACCAATTAAAGTTGTTGTTGGAATAATTTGTCCAAATTGCTTGATACATCTAACACCCATATTAATAATAATCACAATAACATCAAGTTTACTAATGACCACTAACCGCATTCTTAAATCAATATAAGTAGTTCATATTAATAATTAAATATTTATAGACAAATAACTAACATCTTGCGAAATAAGAAGTTAATGTCACAACGTCTCATTCTCTACATAGAGCTAATTTCACTGCAATAAATCTAACCTGCATTTACAAACATTTACGCAAAGTGACAAGACTGACAAGTGTCTTGACTGTTTTGTGTTGATAAGCAATCAAGGGCGGATTTAGCTTTTCAACATGGGGGAGTATCTCAAAGAACCACATTTTTAAAAAATGTTGTGGAATTAGAAATTATCTGTGCATTTAGATAGGTACGTTTTTCTTTGGACAAACATGAAATAGCAAATAGAAGTGTTTAATAAAATATCCTTAAGTGAAGTATGTTTATATTTTTTTAACTAATTACGTTTTTGATTTTTGCAAATGTAAAATTTGAATTCATGGTAAATCCGCCCTTGATAAGCATTAACTTTGCCTTTTATAATAGGGAGATTTTGAACACCTTAAATTTTTACCTTATCGTTATCGCAATCGTTATACTGAGCACGCGCAGTGCCAAAATTCATACTCTTTTTGGAACTACACATTCTCAGAATAACGATAACGACGTGCTAAAATTTAAGGGGTTCAAAAACTCCCTAATGAATTCGATAAGTAACCATGTCATAATAAAATTTTATATAATTATTGAGGTTACTGACATATAAATACGGAAAATTTCGCGTTCAATTATTTAATATTTGAGAAAAACGTTCTCGATCTGTTAATTGGGAGGGAAAAGAAAAACTGCTGACACTTTTTGTCAAACTTTTAGGTTAACTTTAACTCACTGTAAAACATACCCAAACCGATAACTAGTGATTTAACATCATGCTAGCGTTAACATGCATTTAAATGGTATTATTAATGCAGTTTTCACTAATTACATTCTAGTCACATCTTGGAACATTCTAAGTTTTATTATTAATAAGGCTGTAATGTCTAAGAAAACATATCATCATGTTATGTAAATTGACCGTAATAATTCAAAGAATATTGGATAAAGACTATAAAATTAATGCCGGTACGATAGATGTAATTTGAACGCCTTTGATAGTTTTTAATCGCGTAATAAGTTTTGATTGTGCTTCTTATATCACTCTACAACATTATTTCAAATTGCAAGAAATATTTTTTATTCTTGAAATATTTTTATTAACTTGTATTTTTGTGTATAAGCCTAAATTTAACCAATAAACTATTTTTCCAACGAATTATATGACAACGTAAATTAGATGTATCTAATCTATAGGTATAGTTAATTTTTACTATAAATTATATGAAGTTAAAATGATGTACCTAGATATTAAAAGCCAACACTAGTTATTAGTAGCCTAACTTAGCGGAAAGGCATAAAACACACTCTTTATAGGATTTAGATTAATTATTATTAGATATGGAATAGCAATTTAAATGAATGTTTTAATAGAGATTATTATATTATTAAAGTAACGCGGTGACAATTATTATTATTAAAGCAACGCATATCTAAACTAATGTAGTTCATTCAGTTACTTGGCACTTCTATGTTACATGCCATTAAACCGTAACAATTATATTTATGACACCAACTACAACTACTACTATTTAATTAAGTAGTAAATTTAAGCAATAGATCAAGATCATCCGGTGTTAGTGCAATATACACTATAAACCACATATATATGCAATTAAAACTATCAAAATATTATAGTATATCTTTACAATCCATTGCAACTACGATATACAATTTATAAGTTCATTCACAGTAGCAAGTCATTCATCGTATTAAATAACTGACACTTAATTAAGTTATATTTATGGGTCACTGAAATGTAAAATTTACAATAAAGCCTAGTTTTATTAAAATGAAACATGATAGTGGTGGCTAATGTCATTTAGTATTATTGGCTAATTATATGTTGCAAGCAAAATTTATTTATTTTACATGTAATTTTATCTTAAACAGTATTTGAATTTGCGAAGGTGACAAGCGAAATATTTGACCAACAGATTATAGTTCTCATGCTCTGAAGATATTTACTCTGTAGACTGCCTGCAGATACACTAAGCGACATAAAAAGCGTACCACTCAAAATATTTATAAAACTTTTGCGTTAACCACTGTTGGACATAAGAAATCCCACTGTTTAAGCAATCAAATGTCTTTCACATCCTGTTTTTAAACTTAATTTGTTAAAAATACATAATAAGCTGAAATATATTCCTTACTTTATGATAACCTTATATTTACCTTCCTTTTCCAAGCAATATGCGAAATATATGCCTTCATGGAGACCGGAAACCACCCCCAACTTTGTTTTATCAAATGCAACACTATGGCGTGTGACTCCTCATTGGAAAGGTGACAGAAAGACGAATCTAGCGTACTGATCATATTTAATATTTTTCAAGAGGTTGAGGGTTGCATAACATTAAAATGTAATTGTTAAGTTTAATTACTTTTCAAAGTAACATGCTCAAAATGTGCACCATTCACTTGTTGGCAACTTCCTAATCTGTGATAGGTTTCCTCCCTTACATTAACTAACATTTCCAGTGTTATTACCCTGGTTTGATCTCTTATTCTTTCCTTCAGCTCATCAATGTTGTTTGGTTTTTGAATGTCAACCTTACTTTTGAGATGTCCCAACAAAAAGAAATCCAACGGCGTAAGATCTGAAGACCTTGCTGGCCACTCAATGGTACCTCGTGTTCCAATCCACCTACCGGGGAAAATTCTGTCTAGATATTGGCGAACAATAACAGCTTAGTAAGTAACTGAAAAGTAAGATTTACATTCAAAAAATAAACAACATTGATGAGCTAAAGGAAAGAATAAGAGATGAAACCGCAGGGCAATAACACCGGAAATGTTTGTTACGTATGTAAGGGACGAACCTATCATAGATTAGGATGTTGCCAACAAGTGAATGGTGCGCATTTCGAGCAATTGCTATGTTGAAAAGTAATTAAACTTAACAAATATTTTAATGTTATGCAACGCTCAACCTCTTGAAAAATATTAAATGTGATCAGTACGCTGGATTCGTCTTTCTGTCACCTTTCTAATGGGGGGGAGGGGGGGGGTCACACGCTATAGTGTTGCATTTGAAAAAACAATGTTGGGGGTGGTTTCCGCTCTCCCTAAGGGCTATATTTCGCATATTGCTTGGAAAAGGTAGGTAAATACATTCAAACGTTGACGTATCTCGGGAATTTTTCGAAAAATTATTCAGCTCCCCGGTAACGAATTTATTCAAGTTAAAGTCTCCACCCTGTATAAAAATTGTTTACATATCTTATACCCTTTAAATCGGTTCTGAAACAATGACTTTCTTCTAATTTACGAAGGAATGCAATGATGGTAAACAACTATTAAAATTAATTTGTTACAAAAACTAATACAGAACTTTTGTTTTTCTGGAATAGCAGAAATTTGGGAATAAATTCCGCCTGTAAGTTGGATTTAGTTAACATCAAATAATTCAGTACCAGTTTATAGTTTTTTGTATTTTGGTGCACATATTATAATGTACCCAAGTACACGATGATTTTACAATTTATAATTGTTCGTAACCTTTCACAGCTAATGTCAGATGAATTACGTTGATATTTGAATTGGTTTTATATTATGTTTAAGCGCGCAGGTTTAATATTTATAATCGTCAGAGTTTCTAGTATCGTAATCGGTGGCTGAATCCAAACGCCGGTGACGATTACAGAAGTACTGAAGATGCTCTCTGTTAATAATTATGAAACGTCTGCCCTTAACAATCAACCACGGTGGAACAACCCACAGTATCTACATATTTCACTGTTGTTTATGCTTGTAGTGCAATTTGCAACATGACGCTGATTAGTGTTATCACTGATTATTCTCATATTGGGGCGTATAGTCATTACTATCTATAAAATAGAAGGTAATAGGGTAGTGGCTGCACCTTTTTTAATAGAGACAAACAAAAATTATTATTTTATCCACAATAATTTCTAAGCCTATTTTAGAAAATAAAACAGCTACACATAAAATTAATAACACAGGATTAGTAGTAACAACGATTATTCGATTGAACTAAACTTCTTTATTATGTACTTATTATTAATTCCCTAGAACAGATTATTTTGGTCCACAGGTAGTACAATGGGGCGCATCAATTCCCTAAAAGCAGCCTACAATCTATTATATCGGACTAACCGCAAAAATAAAGGCTGCCAGTATATTTTCCATTGACCTCAGACACGCAACGGTACCTACTGAAAACGAAACCGCTGCTCTGTCACTTTTTTCCATCCACAGTAGCGCAATGTATCAACTGTTATCATCAATAATAAATAATCTCCGATATATTTACTCACTGGCAAATGGCACATTAATAGATAAAAATAACCCCTACCTCTTGAAATATTACATGTTTAAAGTCTGTATTACTTAAAAAAATCGTCTAGGTCTAATTTATTTAAATATGTAAAATTTCACAGGTAAATCTAAAGTTAAGTAAATGCTGAAACTTCATGAAAATTTGTGGGAAATAAATTCATGATTAATTATTATCACTAGCAATTTTCTCAATTTCGACTAAATATTGCGTAATATTTCTTATAGGTATTTTGGTATATACCGTGTATATTTTGGTAAAGTTTTGGTAGATATTCCTACCTACTTCTTTCCTTAGATAAACTATGTCGAACAATGTTTCCCTATTGAGTTTCCCTATTGGACCGACCTATGGTGTCGGTTCAGTGTCTAGGATGGTGTTACCTCATGGGGCGTTGTATGAAAAGACATGACATAAAGAGATAAGATTTGCAAAGATGACTTCCACGATAACTCCTGTTCTTACAAAACTTAAAACGCTTCCGATTTTTTCCATACAAAGCGATATCTAATGTTTGCCTAAAACTAAACCTATGTTGAATAGTCACTTCATAATGTGAACGCAAGACAAAAAAATAATTTTGACGAGCCCCATGCTAGTTTAAAATTAACTGGTGATTCAACAAGATTCACTAGACCTAAAATATTTAATCTGTTACCAAATGAATTAAAACACACTGCAAATGAGACTGTATTTAAGAAGAGGCTAAAACTTTTTTTAGTACAAAATTGTTATTATAGTTTAACAGAATATTCCAGATCTTAGTTATTAAATTTAGGTTACTTACTATTCCTTTACAATGTTTTGTTGTTAAAAAGGAAAATATATTATTATTATTATTATTATTATTATTATTATTATTATTATTATAAACTCGTATAGCAGTAGGAAACTAAGCAGTTTATTTATTTTATATCCTTTGCTTAATACAAAATTAACTGTGTATATATTAATAAATGAATATTAATTAAATAGAAATTAGAACACGAATCGTAATAAATAAAACCTTTAAAAAATAACAATAACCACTGTGATGTCCAAAATCATACTCAATTTTACTAAATAGCCACTGGCGTCAATTTAGCCGATTTTTTAATGATGCGAAGGATAATGTGATATATCATTTGAAAGGACTTTAAATATTGTATTCACTTTTCAAATTTAAAATCATTCTGCCTATTCATATAATTCATTTTGATACGCGTAATAATTTTACTTTTGAAAAACTTTTTCACTAACATTTGCAAATCTTGAAATTGGTGATTAGTTGGTAATTAATTATTTAGTAATATTTACTGCATCTGCAAAAAACAAACTGAGCGATAACTTAGTAAAATGCTTTATAAAACATTACACCTGAATTATTCCAGCCCCTAATTATAGCTAATTATAGTTACCACAGGAACCAATATTTTTTCTTGTGTTCAGGTAAGTACGATTTTAAAAACTATTATTAAGAAATTACAGAAAATTGTTTGCTACAGTTTTGATATTTCAATAATTAGTAATGGAAATAACTATAATTGAGGACTATAAGTTTTGAGGTCAATTAATTGTATAAGTATCCTTACAAAAACAAAATGACAGTCAGGGTGAAGAGAGTGGACTTGGAGTGGTCCTCATTGACTCTATGGTAGTTATAATTATAAGATTCAGCTATTTATTTATTTTTTATTTATTTCATAAAAATGTCCAACGGGTTGAAAACCCAAGTTACAGGATAGATACAAATCAATTAGACATATATTATTATAAACACGATTAAATGAAACATGTTGTAAGTAAAATACAAAGTACACTAGAGCTGCAAATTACAAATCTATTTTTTATATCACTTAATCTGCAAACTAGTATATCAAGTTGCTAGCATAATTTGTTGCAGTTGCAAAATTTTGAAATATGTCATTATGTAATAATGTATTTCCAAAACTTCCTTAAAATAAGCAAAGAAATATTAACGAAGTGCATAGTATGTAATTAATCCATTATCTACTTTAATTAATTACCATTCTATGTCATTAACCGAGTTAATGATTGTAGTGAGTTCCTGTTGAAATGTGTTAATTGCTAAAATAACACATAGTAAAAGAATTAGTTATTAATGAATGAAAATAGAAACACCACTTAGACAACACCCAAATCCAAGACCCAAAGCTGCCCGGAAAGGGGTTGGTTCTACATTGAAAAAAACTCAGACAAACATCCCATACCCTCCGACATTGTCTGTGCCAGGCTGAGTATCGAACCCAGACCTTATAATAGGCAGTGTGACCGAGAAATGCTGCCACAACATTTTCGAGTTGTACAGGGTGTATTATCCATTGAAAATCTAGTGACAGGTCAATTTTTATTTGAAGGGGGACACATTTTTATAGTATTGACATTTTTGCAGGATGCCCCAAAAAGCAGAGGTTTACAACACCTTATATTTTTTTAATGGAACACCCTATGTATTTTTACAGATTTGGATATAACGTTATCTCGCGAATACATGGATATATTTTTTTATAGGTCTAATAGTAAGGTAGATATGACATGCCCATAAATGGTTACCACAAGAGTAATGTGTTGGAGAAAGACTTTGTAGTGACTGTAGCCTAGAAACGAATCGATATTCTATCTGTATTTCTAACTCATTATTCTTATAGAACACTATTTTACCTATTTTTCCTTCACTATTAGTATATCCATCAAACCCTATAGCAATGTATTCGCGAGATGACGTTCTATGCAAATCTGTAAAAATATATAGGGTGTTCCGTTTAAAAAAAATCAGTAGTTGTAAACCACTCCTTTTGGGACACCCTGATTAATGTTAGGCTGACAAAACCACCCTGCCAAAAATGTGTCCTCCTCCAAATAAAAATCGACCTGTCTCTGGATTTTCCATGGAAAGTAATCCTTTGACAGATAATCGAAGAGGAAACTTTTTGTTGACTCACTCTGTATGATGTAATGCATTAGTATAGTTTTTAGCAACTATGGCTTTGTTTTACCTATATTATTATTATTTATGTATCAAGTTATTTGAGAAATAATTTATTTGAATGTTGGTGTATAATTTGAATACATTAAAGCAGCATAAAAGAATTAAGGAAGAATGAATAACTTCAACCAAGTGAAATGTAATTTTACATTCTTTTTTACGAAATGACATAATGACATAGATCGGATAGGTGTGTTAAAAATATGATGGCACTTTCAACTGCTTCAGTTACTTCGTTTGTCGTTTGTTACTTCTTCAATTTCTAATGTAGCTCGTCACTATTTAAGTATTTCGAAGTACCCCATATCAACGTTTTTGCTTCGCAGTTATTATTTATTAACTAGGGAAAAATGTTTCTAATAAAAGTTTTCATATACAAGTGTTATAAATTTACAACTGGCCAACGTTCCGTCTCATTTTCTATACTAGATTTTTATGATAAACTGGTCTTAAGAGCTTTACTTTTTAATTAAAATAATTATTATTCCAGAAACAGTAAAATAATACGATAACATTGATATGTTATTTATTGGTGCAGCATCATTGTCACTTCTATTACCTCTATCATTAGATTAAAAGAACCCAGTAACATATATGTAAACATTAAAAAAATAACCAAATAAAATTGGAATAATTTATTCTAAAACGTACAGTTGTACAATCACAGTTATATTGTTTAAACTAACAAAACCATCTAATCGCATGTTTTGATAAGAGGATGGACAGCCATCGAGGGTCCAAGACATCCACTAGTATTAAGAACGTAATCGTGGAAGTTACTCTCAATAGCCCACATAAGCTTTTTATATCCAGCAACAACCTCAGTAGCCAGTCTGCAATCATCGCCTTTCTGTACCAAGAGGAAGTTCTCTGATTTGAAACTGGTCTCGCTGTTCCAGATGAAAATATCTGACTCTCCCTTGTATCTGAAGAAGATACCTGCTCCATTGTCAGTACCCAATAGTACGATTTTCTGGCACAAAGGTTTAGGTCCAACGTCGATGACTGCTCCAGAGGCCTGTCCTCGTTGTAAGAAATCGGTTTTGATGGAGAACAGCCTCGGACTGGAAAGGTAAGTGAAGAAGAGGTTATTTCCAGATGGTTTTCTGGATAACTGGATGTATAAAACATCTCTAGTGCCAGATTCGGTTGTGGTGCATCCTGCAGCTCTAGGGAGTACCACACGGTATCCTGTACCAAGTGTCAGATCGAATACAATGATTGCTCCTGCTCCTCCATCAGCAACATAAGCGAATGGGCGTCCATCTTTGGTATAATCAGCAATCAAGTATTGCAGACGACTCTCCGGGGTTACGAAGGAATCAAGGCTGATCACTTTGACTATCAGTCCAGTCTTCAAATCGATACCAACGATTTTTGGTGGGCAGCGACGCACAGGTTGTTCCAGAGTGTTCACCAAACCAATATCAAGAACCCAGAGGTTGTCCAGTGGATCGATGGAGATATCCACGGCGTTTTGTAGGGCGTCACAGTTGCCTTCTTCTTGGATCTCCCAACATGGGAATGGCGCTAAGGTGGCTTTGCAGCCTTTATTTTTCAGGGAAAATGTGGCTAGGGTGAATGGTACTCCATGTTTGTATCTGGGTAAGGCGACGATGGCTTGGTCTTTGTAGATTTGCATTCTGGTAGCGATTACGTTCCTGGGAACGTAACGACCAGTGCTTTTGTATATGTTCTTCGTGCTCTCACATGGGAAAGCCAAGGCATTACCTGTCAGCTTAAAACTTAGGTCTGGGACGAGGTTCCTAGAACAGCTCTGTCCGTATGCTACAGCACAAATTGCAGCTGCCACACATAATATTGTATATATCCCCATAATAATGCCTACAAATAAAAATAAAAAATAATTAACTGATCACAACACGCTTAAAGTTTTGTATCTTTGGAAAATAGTGGTTGATTATAAAATTACCTGCGTGTAGCCCTCTGCGGCTGAAGGGGAAAGGTGAATACTAAAAGTTACACTGTTTCTATTTTATATATTGTGGTCTATTGTTTTCAAAGGAAAACATGCCGGAGTTAATAACACTTTATTTAGATTTTACTGACATCCTGACCTTGAAAATTAAAAATGTTGACTCAGTTTTATATGAACAGGTTAATGCATCCACCTTGAATGTATATGTCAACGAACTCTGTGTTTTGATCATAATGTATTCCTCTAAAATCTCTACAGAACCACGTGAGTTTATGCAAAATACTATTAGATGTAAGAATGTTCCCTTTAATTTTCCCGTAAAATTAATTTAACGTGTTTTTACTGAATGTATTTGTTAATTGACGGTATCTACAATTTTCATTATTTGAGATAATAAATTTATAGCACTGCCTTGATATTCTTGTATAAGCATAGACCATAAACTAGACCTTATCTATCAAAGAAATTTGTATCAACTACAACTGTAGTTATGTAATATTGTTTAGTTAGAAGTGAACTGTCAAATTTGACTGTATGTTTACCAATTTTTGATAGTTCTCACAATACTGACAATAGTAATATTTTGTATAGATTCATTATAGCTAAGCATTTTTTTTTATGGGCCATAAAAGTTTGAAAAATTCTTCATGATGCTTTTATTGAATAAACATTAATTGTTAGCAGCGGCTTTTACTAAGATCAATATTTTAAGATGTGCCTTTAAGTGTCAATTTTAGAAAAAGACGTGCCTCCTTTAAAAATACGTATTTATCCTAAATCCACTATTAATAAATTTAAAAGTGGCAACACTGTTCTGTAAATATACAAAAAAAAAAAAAAAAAGAGAAAAGCGTAGAAAAAATGTAATGGGAAAAATATGATAGAATTGTTAATGTAAATTGTTTGCTGGGTAAAAGCATAAATTGTTTTACACTTTTATTTTATGATTTGCCTTTTTGCAGGGGGTAGGGGGTTGGAACCTTTGGTATGAAGATAACACTGACGTAGTTTTCCACTTAACACCATATACTGCACACAACGGACGTTTCGCCAACCAAGTTGGTATCATCTGGAGATGATTAAATCAAGTTTTAATCATCTCCAGACGATGCCAATGTCTATCAATTAAAGCGAAGTCCAATTGAATTGAATTGAAGCCATTTCTTTATTAAACAATTTGGGACTGATTTTTGACACTATAGATCTATACTTACGCAGTTTTGTTTAAAACAATTATGTCTAATTTAAAATAAGATGGAAATTGTTTCTGACCTATTTTTTTTCTCGTGATTACCTATTGTGTATTACAAACTTTTGAAAGGATTTCAAATTAATAAATCAAAAATGTTTCGTAGATTTCTTGATTTCTTTTCGTTCTGACAATTCACAAGAGAAAAAAGCTGGAATTCGTCCCAGTAGTATTGAATATATTAAATAATATAGAGGATGCGGCATTAATGTGTACACGTAGCATAACTCCTACATTTGAAGAGGATCTTATATATCAAGAAAATTTGGACAGTGACGGATACCGTGGGAGGTACACTTTAAAATTATGTTTGCCCAGTAAGGCTAGGACGTTTTGTCCTAGGATCCTCCGAAAAGACACGCTCCTATTTGTAAATGTGTAATCACACGCAATTAAAATTTCTTTTAATGCCAGCGATGTACGTTTATTTTTTTTCTTCAAGCGTATAATAATAGAGCGTATTATAGAAAACGTTTAGTTAGACATTTTTTTACTAGTACAAAAAAGTAGAAGTGTAACCATAATAATGGATTAAAAAAAGAGTCTTGCAGCCATGATTTCTCAGAACTATCAGTTTGAAATTAAACGTCACATCAGATTGCTTTTATACAAGCATAAATGTCTGAAGAAATGCAATTTTAATTTTAACGAAACAAAAATAGTATGTCACTCGGAGTATAAAGCTCTTTATGTGTTTCTCCCAATTTACACAGCTTCGGATAACGCCTCGGCTGGGTAAGCTTCTGGGCTCAACAAATAATGTTCGCTTTCTACTCTTAGTAACATAATATACTATTCTCGTGGTTATCTAAGACTTTTAAGTAGTATATATACATACCTATTATGTGTACATTTTAAATCGAGTATTTATTTGTTTATGAACTGATTTGAACATCAAAATTAGTGCTAAAATCAATTATACTTATTAATGACGTTTAGTACAAATATTCATTTTGCTAGACGATTTTTTGGCTCTAAGGGTCGGATTTTCAATGCTTGGTTAACGTAATTTAATTTAGTTGATGTCAAATATTGGGAAAACGAAGCGATACACGATGTATATTTTTTGTTTACTTATAAATCACTAATTTTTATGATCGACATGGTGTCTATTTATTCATAGAGGATAAACGAGGTTTATCCTATTACACTTTCACTATTCTTAGTAATTGTCCTCTCCTACACCTACTAATTTGAATATAAAAATAACTTTTATTATTTCTCAATATATGGTATATTTAGGTAAATACAATAAAAACCTTACGACAGCAACATTTTCATAAACTATTATAATGTTTAATAATAATAATTTATATTCTGCCACTGCATACTCGTAACAAGATCCATTGTTGTGTGCTGCTTGCGGAACAGATATCATTATGGGTAATTAAGTAATTATTTACGAAAATAGAAAACATTTAAGTTGTCTATATAGTTGAACTGTACAATTTACATACAGGGTGTCCCACGGCGACGAGACATTAGACATATTTCAGAGGCTACTTCGATTTTAATTTTGAAAATTTGGGATATTGAGTTTTCGGGAATGCCCTTCTTTAATAAAATAATGGCGTCCACGTAGCACGTCCGGTTATACGGGAAGTCGCCATCAACTTGCGTATTTTAAATAGGACACCCTGTATATTATTTCATTTCTGGTTTCTACGTGAAATTCTAAACACATTTCATGTAGGTTGTCCTATACCTATCTTCAACTGCTTTTGAAATATTGACAGGTGAATATTGACATTTTCCAACTTTGACACCCTGTAAAATCTAAACGGTTTGAGATCAAGCAAAACGGCTTGCACATTCCTGTCTTAACTTTTCATAGCTATCGTTTGACACTAATTTATTATCCAGAAATAAAAAATTTTCGATTAAATTTATTCTCTTGGTTAAATTTGAAATTAGTGTCAAACGATAGCTTATGAAAAGTTAAGATAGGAATGTGCAAACCGTTGATTTTACAGGGTGTCAAAGTTGCAAAATGTCAATATTTCAAAAACAGTTGAAGATAGGTATATGGACATCCTACATTAAATGTGTTTGGCATCTCGTGTTGAATCCAAAATTGCAATAATATAGAGGGTGTTGCATTTAAAATAACGAAGATGACATCAACTTCCGGTATAACCGGAAGCGTTAGGTGGACGCCATTATTTTAGTTGAGAAGGACATTTCCGAAAACACTATTGCTCAAATTTTCAAAATTAAAATCGAAGTAGTCTCTGAAATATGTCTAATGTCTCGTCACCGTGGGACACCCTGTACACCTGTATTTTATCCATAAATTCGAAATTCCCTTAGTATATTAAAAAATTTTTTTTTATTGCTTGGTTTCAGGGCAAAGGGTCTTTTATTCTGTTGGTAAATATTATTTTCTTTGACTATTTATTGAACAGGATCAATGTTTTGTTTCTGCATTCAGACGTCTTGAGCTTGGTTCTTGGCATCTGAGACCGAGGGGCACATTTTCATTAAATGGATTGTTACTGTTCATTCCAGCGTTAATATTACACTACAGAATACAGAATAATATTATACTATCCCCTCTCCTTCTCAGGTATATTCATGTAAATATTATTGTTATAAAGAATAAAGGGCAGGATGTTTTTAGTATTTTTCTTGATGATTCTAATCTGGTTTACAAATAAAGAATAGTTGATTATACACCAAGGGAGTAAAATTATTATTATTATTATTATTATTATTAAACTAAAGAGAAGAGCAGAGGTCGAAACCTATTATGCTCCTAAAAATAAACAATAGATTGACAAGAATGGCAATAGTAAATTGTTACAGTACAGCTAATCCTTATAGGTAACAGTATACGTACATATTTATAAGTAAAAGTAATTAAATAAAAATTACAAAGTACGACTTAAATAATATAACTGTATAAAAAGATACAAACAAGAATATATGTTCTGTGAAGTTAATTTGCAGACACAATACAGGATACCCAACTAAATGTCTTGTCTTTACATCAAAGCATTTCACAATTTTTAAATAAGTCATATTTATTTTTGAACGAGTTTACACTCACTGAAGTCACCACATCACTGGGTAACCGATTCTAGTTGTTAAAAATTCGGTTGGAGTAGAAGTTCTGTCTTATCGTTGTAAAATGCATGATTTTTTCCCGAGGTGCGTTTGTAGCATGAGGGCAAAGCCCGAGGACTCTACAAAGCACTGAGGGGGAAAAGCGTGTACTCCCGAGGCGTATATACTATTTTTTGTACGATCCAACATCTTAATTGAACGAATTAAAAAAAATACTGTTAATATATTTCCAATTTAAAAAGTATTGTCAATATGACTTTTCTAACTTATGAACATAAAAGTATGCATGACATACAAAAATACGATTGGTTACCATGATGAGATGATTGATAAATATGAGTAGCCATATTGTGAGTTGGCTATGCTTTTTTACCCTAGGGAGTAATAGACTCACTTTACTCCCGCTTTTTAGGGACTAAAATTGCTTATTATATAAGGGTGCTAAAAAAATTCTTAAAATATGTTTCTTGTCACAAAGCTTAATGATGGTGTATAATGCATTTTTATTTTTCAAATAAAGAGAAAATGTACAAGGATACACCGACTTTCTATTGTTATTGTTATATTCGAAACTACTACAGATATGAAAGTTGGTTTTATAGGTTTTATATGAAAATTTCATAATTTTTCTACTCTATGCAATGTTGGAATTTTTTTTAACATGAGTTTTGGTTGTGGAGTTACCGTTATCAACTTATTTTTTTAAGAACGGACCTGCAATTATTTGAAAGAGTTGTTAATTCCCCATGCAACGATGTATCACCCTTGTATGTTTACTGACGTTTGACAAACAAGATGGATAAAATAATTGTGGTTAATTAGTCTTCGCGTGATGCACTGCTAATCAAAATATATCTTATTATATGTATTAGTGTCTGTCTACCTTTTGAATCTATGTCTCTACTTGCTCTGTAAATTCATAAGAAAAAAACTTTTATATCAACCTTATATATAATTGACGTTATAAAATATTGATTAGCATGTTTGAAAAGAACGTAAAAATACAAACCGTAGTAGCAATTTGAAATTAAAAAGTAGAGGGAGAATATTTTTATGTGACACACCCCGTACACCCAGGTTTTTGAAATTTTGACTGAATATTTGATAAGTCATGTTTATTATTTACATTTTCTAGATTCGAAGTGCTTCAAATAGAAGCTGAATCTGCACAAATCTGACGTTATTAGAGAAGCCTCTAATTTTCAGTTAATTTTATAACGAATTTCTATTAAATCCTCTTACAGCAAAGAAGATATTTATTTCAATTTCTATAGCCATTTTTTCCTAAAGCAGCTCTGAGAATTATCAAAATAAAATAAAAAACTTTAAACAGCAACAATTCTAAAAAATGTATTTTTTTCACTGATGTGACTATACTCGTAGCTTATTCAGTGTGGGATTGTTTTATTTTTTATTAGACATGAATAAGTTTCAATAATGAACCCAGGTTTTAGTTTCATTGCATGGGGCGGTTTTATTTGATATCCATATAATGAAATTAAAATAGGAAATATATATTAGGTAAGAAAACACTTTTTTGAGTATTTAATACTTATTAAAGCTATTATTTTTAGCTATTAACCTTGAAAGTCCGAAAACTCGGACGAAACGTAGAACATTTGTCTATCTGGCTGAAAGTCCTCTAATAATAAAAGGAAAAAAAGATTTTTTTTAGTTTTTTATTGAAGAAATAAATTCTACTCTTTAACAGCCAACATCTTCTCCAATATCATCAGTATTGATTAATTCAATTTTATATAAAAATTTACGTTTGTTTATTTTTTTTTAATCTGTACATGATATAACTAATGCAGTTTTGCATTTATTATTTGCACTTATGATCTTGGATTACAATCTGTTTTCTTGTTTATATTTTACAGGTGGCATATTCCAAAAATAATCTTAAAATTAATGGAATTATTGAGTTTATAACAGTTTAGAGTAATTATTGTATCCTTATTGATCCTATACTGAAAATATTACATGCGATAAATAGTACAGGACTTTACAAAATGTGCATGTATATTTATTTATTATTTATTTCAATAGCTTTAATTTTTGGGTTTAACTCAAGTAAATATAATGAATTGAATCTGATGCAAACATAAAGTTATTTTATTGGTAACTTATTATTAGAATACATGCATATACATTTTTTATCGGTTACTATCACCAGAATGCCATTATTTTCACAGCAGCCTTTAGTTGTCTATGTATAAATATAGTCTAAAGAGCCAGGTCATTCCATTCAAACGGAAAGAATAAATTTATAAACAATTTATACTGTGCATTAGCAAGACTAAATTCGTTTAAGCACGTTCCATTTTTAAACGACCTCAAAAAGTTAAACAATAATGTGAATATATATAAAGACAAAAATGCATTAATACTACATATCATTTTATTCTTGTTTACATACAAGGTAAGTTTAAGCAGGCTAGTGAACGCAAGTGCATTGTCTTAAACGTAGTTATTATTTTTAGAATAATGATTCTCAAGGGGCTTCTGGTGGCAGTCCTAGCAATTCTATATGTAGAAGCGCAAAACTCCTGTGACCTCATCGAATGGACTGGAGGACAATTAGACTGGCCCAATGCCGCCACAAAATCCATCTATAGATCGTCAGGCCGTTACATCCCCAAGAACATAATCGCAACAAGAGGGCAAGTCTTCAAAGACGAAGTCTTCCTGGCACTGCCCAGATACAAGCCAGGCGTACCAGTAACATTGGCCAAAGTGAGTTTCAGACAAAAAGGCTGCGAAGCAGTGTTGTTGCCCTTCCCCTGCTGGGCGACCCAAGACGAAAGCGACACATCTGCCCTTCAGAACGTAGTAGACTTATACTTGGACGAGAACAACCTTTTATGGGTACTCGACATCGGTGTTGTTAACACTTTAACTCAACCAATCCGTAGGGCACCACCTAAAGTTGTAGCGTTCAATGTCTTGACCGGAAAGAAAGTGAAAACTTTAGATCTCGCAGGCTTAGTTTGCCAAGCTTCCAGATTGCAGTACGTTGTAGTAGAATACGCTCCCGACGGCAAACCATACGTTTACGTGAGTGACGCGGCCACCAGGTCCATCCTGGTATTTGATGTAGCTGGAAACCGTGGCTACAGAGTAGTGTTGCCTAGAGCTGTAGCCTCTTCCAAAAGGGATGTCTTATATATAGCCCTTGTTCATAAAGCCGGCTTCAACAACTACCTACTAATCACCTACTTGTCCGGAAGCAGATTGTTCCAAATCAAAACCGAATTCTTGAGAACTGGCTGTGCCGATGGAAAGATTCAAGACCTTGGAAGTAAAGGAGGCAAACTGGTTATTCTTGGAACCGACCTTGGATCCGGTCTATTTTTCAGATATGAAGGCAAACCAGAAGTATATAGATGGGAAGTAGGAAGCGTATTCCAAGGCTATGAAGTTGTATACAAATCTCCTGAGTGTTACTTAGCTACTCATGTAATGCCCGATGTCAGTAGGCATAGAGTTCGAGTGCTGGAGAGTAACTTCCCTGATTTTGTCCAAGAAACTGTTGGTTGCGGCGCTTCACAAAGGGTAGCCCTAATGATCAGTTGTGTGAATCAGTAAGATACTGACTTTTTATGTATGTAAATAATAAATTTATTAATTATTTATTTTGTTGTATTATTGTATTAAGTGTTTAGTGATCTATGATCATTCAAGTTTAAACATATATTACCAATGCCTTTACTGTCACAAATATATCTAATACAGAAATAGTAATACGTAAAACGTAATCTCGCGAATTTGCTTCATATTAGAATAGATTATATCTATAATTTATTTATGGCGAAACTGTCGGGCACATCAGGAAATCTTTTTGGGAGTACGTCACTCCTGTAAAATAAAAATAGAAAAAACAGGAAAGCGTTTTAATTAGTAATAATTTTAAGTGCAGTACGCACATTTTTAAAATTTACCCTAAAGAAACTAGTGTACAAATATTCTATAAAATATGTATCTATAAGTGATGGTTTGATACAAATGAAATTAATAATAACATTATAAATTATACAAACCAGAAAAAGACTCTTGTTCCACAGACTAGATAAGTAGAAGATCATAAGTATTTTGAGCCTCTGAATATGAATTTTGAATGTTACCATCACTTCAGGATGGCTTTTTTTAAAAGTTAAACAAAATATGAGGAATTCGAATATGTAGAAAAAATTATACTGATACATGTATCAGTTAGGATATATCCTAACTTCTAAAAATACAGGAGGTAAATTCGCATCTTTCGTGGGTTTTGTGAATGAATTGATATGGGCTCTTCTGGATAGTCCCCGTTTTGTAAATCTCGAAAAGTAGTAACATAGTACATAGATACCATTTCTGGCATCAGAATTTGTTTTAAAGATCTCTTTGCAATGACACTATCATCAATATCAGTGATATCCTTCATAATGTACAAATATTATACCTAGACAACCTGTCATGTTGTTAAGAAATATTACAGGCTATAGTGGGCCCAAATTACTACTTTGTGGAACACCAGTCTGCGCTAAATAGGGGTTTGGTATAGTAGGTATATACTATTATATAGTAACATTATAGCATTATGTCTGTTACAATATGTTTGTGAAATATAATATATATAAATTCGTAAGTAAATCAGTTGAGAATCAGCAGATTTTAGGAAAAACTTCAGGGAAGTCTATATAAATGACTTGATCGACACTACCTAAGGAATAATTTAGGACATATCTGAATAACACCAAACACATTTTTTCTATAAATACCGTATTATGGTTCAGATAGGTATATTACTTAAATATGATTAAGTATATATTTTTTTATAATTAGGTATCTATTCAATAAATGTTGCCACTGCTGATCAAACAAAAAAGACTTACAATTTTTTATGCGTTGCGATTGTAATAATAATCTAATCTAATAATAATATCTAATTACTAAAAAAGTAAGCGGTTACGCTTATATAAATAATGTTCAAATCTTTATTAAGTAACAAAATGAAATAAAATGTTTTATTTGTGTAAATTTGTTAACATTGCATTTTTAACAAACATTCAATGTTACAAATCAGTACTAATCAAACGACCTTCAAGTTATGGAATGCAATAATTAGTAAAGATAGGTCTAGTTTTTCCATGATTACTCCAAAATCTTAAAATCGCGTAGAATTATGGCTCCCCCTATAGGGTGTTCTACATAAAAGTCCTCAGTCTCGTATTTCGGCAACGGAAAGACATATTTTGGTTTTGAAAAAAAAACAGATGATAGTGATCATCTACGGCTTCGTCAAGGAGTTCACCTAGATTTTTTTCAGAGAAAATTGGAGATGGCGCTGAAGTCGAAAGAAATTTTTCGTTGGCAGGATTTTTGTAACAAGGTTTCTCTGATGCCTCGTTTAATTCTAAAAAATTTTTACCAAATGACCATTTTTCAAAAACTTAATAGTTTCAGAGATATCGGGCTCTTTATTTGGTGAGTCCCCAACTCAAGCGTATTTTAGAGTTTCGAATTATTGCCTTATATAATGAAACAATAATTATTTAAGTTAATTTAATATGTCTTTTTAAGCAATAGTGAAATAATATGTTTTTCTGTAAAATATGGCAAGAGTTTGGGCCTCACCAAATGAAAAGCTCGATGTCTCTGAAACTATTAAGTTTTTGAAAATAGTTTTTTAAAATTTGGTAAAAATTGTTTAGAATTGAACAAAGTATCGGATAAACCTTGTTGTAAAGTTCCTGCCAACGAAAAATTTCTTTCGACTTCAGCGCCATCTCCAATTTGCTCTGAAAAAAATCAAGTTGAACTCCCTGACGAAGCCATAGATAAGCTCTATCATCTGTTTTTTTCAAAATCAAAATATATATTTTCGTTACCGAGATACGAGGCTGAGGACTTTTATGTGGAACACCCGGTATACCTGCGACGGTGATTCTCGGTTTAGGCCAGCTTCTTTATTTATCAGCCAGTCTGTTTGTAAAAAATGCTTAAGTCTCTGCTTCCATTACTAGTTAGCGTAAAAATGAGTCATAAAACAGTTTTTATTTGTTTAACATTAGCAAATTTAGTCGCTAGAAATAAACGAGAGCGAAAAGTTGGCGTCTGAAGAAGCCAGACAGTAGCATAAAATATATATTATATGTAAATTTACGTTATAAGATAATATTAAATAAAATCCTGAGTGAGTGAAACTGACGTAGTAATGGTTGTAGTAATACAAGTAAAATTTATGTAGCGGCAATTAATTATTTCCTCAAATATGTTACTGAATGGAATCAGAGACAAATAAGTACTTATTATGTACATTAGATCAGTATTTAGTGAAAATAGATGGCGCTTACAGCGCAGATTTTTGTTGTCACATTCATTCATGAAAATCCTGCCAATCTTCGTTTACTTCCGATTATAGATTCTCAGTGCAGCTGTCAACATCTTGTACTATTATTATTATAGACTTATTTTTTTTTTACCTGTAAAATTTAAATTTATGAGAAATTACATATAGATAGATATATGTAGAGTATAGATTTGAAGCTACGTTGACATGCTCTAGTCTATTCTAATCACGGATATACAAAAATTCACAGATTTCGCAATTCTTGCAACCATCGGAGTGCATTGAAAATGAATTAAGGAAATTTGAACTCTAGAAAGCTTGCAAAAGTTACCTTCTAATTTGAGAACTTACCATTTGCGACTTACAGATTTTGCCACCTTATATATCACATTCACATGAAAGCTCAGATTGTCACACTTGCAATTTACAATATACAAGGTGTCCACCTAGTGCGCGTAAGTCCAATATCTGGGTTAATAAAAGAAATAACTTAATTTTTTTTTCTACAGGGTTGTCTAATATCCCGAGCTGCACAAAATGAAAATATATTTACATATTCAGGGTGTTCAGTTTTTCCTGGACAGGTACCAACTTCGTTTTTCTAAATGGAAATATATATTTTTTATTGCTTTTTCGAACTAAACCCTTGATTTTAGTAGGACTTTCATCAGCGTTCCCTATACCTAACTTAAACTGTTTTTGAAATATTGACGGGTGAATATTGACATTTTTGCAACTTTGACACCCTATAAAATATAAACGGTTTGAGATCAAGCAAAACGGTTTGCACATTCCTATCTTAACTTTTTATAAGCTATCGTTTGATACTAATTTCAAATGTATCCAGGAATTAAAAATTTTCCGAAAATTTTGAAAATTTTTAATTCTTGGATAAATTTGAAATTAGTATCAAACGATAGCTTATAAAAAGTTAAGATAGGAATGTGCAAACCGTTTTTTTGCTTGATCTCAAACCGTTTAGATTTTACAGGGTGTCAAAGTTGCAAAAATGTCAATTTTCCGAAAATTTAGAAAATTTTTAATTCTTGGATAAATTTGAAATTAGTATCAAACGATAGCTTATAAAAAGTTAAGATAGGAATGTGCAAACCGTTTTGCTTGATCTCAAACCGTTTAGATTTTACAGGGTGTCAAAGTTGCAAAAATGTCAATATTCACCAGTCAATATTTCAAAAACAGTTTAAGTTAGGTATAGGGAAGGCTGATGAAAGTCCTACTAAAATCAAGGGTTTAGTTCGAAAAAGCAATAAAAAATATATATTTCTATTTAGAAAAACGAAGTTGGTACCTGTCCAGGAAAAACTGAACACCCTGAATATGTAAATATATTTTCATTTTGTGCAGCTCGGGATATTAGACAACCCTGTAGAAAAAAAAATTAAGTTATCTCTTTTATTAACCCAGATATTGGACTTACGCGCACTAGGTGGACACCCTGTACGAATACGAATGCCAAACTATGCGCCCACACCGCCCGCTCTACTCGGGCCCCACTACCTAACCATGTCGGTGTGACATGCTCATCGCGTTACACTTTTCATCGAAACATACCCATATACGAACCTTCGCAATCCTATAAGCATTTTCAATGTTAATATACAACAAAAATTAGTAAAGAAGTATTGGAAGGAGATGCCGAAAACAACTACTCCACGGGCAATATGCCCCGACTGGCGTTGCATTACAGCAACATCTCCATGGATGTCGCCACATCCTTCCAAATACCAAGACCAAATACCAGACAATGACCGGTTATTGTTATTTATCTCCTTCCAATAATTAAGTAGGATTGTCTTCCTCAAAGACAATAGAGGTCGCTGTAATGGCATCTGCTTTCTGCAGATCGTTATCTGTCTGTCAATTAGACAATAATTGTCAGACAGGTAGTAGCAAAGACCCAAAGAGGGCACTGCAGTGTATTTCACTGTATCTCGCCACTACAAACATTAGTAAAGAAGTGTTGTGACTTTTCCAACTGAAAGCGCCTTATGTACCTACATATGGACTAATAAAAATTAAGCCAGTTTGCTACATAGAACTAACCATGTTTGCATCAAAGTACAAAAATTATAGATAGGTACATTGACCAAATGCTAGGATCTATCAGGTGGAATGTTCCATTCTACGTGAGATATTCAGATAACTATAGATCGATTTCGATATTATTTGATCTCGTTAGAGCATCATTAGTAACTTTGATGATTTGACGGTTTCAAATTTGGAATTAATAATAATTATTAATGTTAACTTAATTTACCATTAATTCGCACCCACACAGTTGATAAAATTGACAATATTAATAATCTGCTTATCTATGTCTTGTTATGATACTTACAGTTTATAGTCGACCTTATTTGAAAATATGTTGCCAATTAGTTATCATATATTTTTATTTAGTTATTTATTTATTTAGTTATCATATATTATATATTATAATAATTTTTTTCAAGATAGTTTGCCACAAGTTAATAATGATATTGACTTTATTACTAATGAATATGTTAATAAATATTTCACGGAAAACCTCACTAATAGGTTACAATTTACATTGGTTAATACACTGCAAGTCGAAAAAATAATACATAAACTCAAATCGAATGCCACAGGGCCGGATGGACTTAATCTTAAACTATTACTTTATGTTATTCCTTATCTTAGTGACCATATTACGTTCATTATAAATAAATGTCTAGAAGAAGGTGATATACCAACACTATGGAAGCAAGCAAATGTGGTACCAATTCCAAAAAAGAAAAATCCCTCGCAAATGTCAGATTTTCGTCCGATAAGCATCTTGCCAGTATTGTCAAAAATTCTGGAAAAAGTTGTAGCGGAACAACTATCCAATTTTTTAGAACAAAATAATATTTTACCCGCTACACAGTCTCGTTTCCGTCAGCATCATGGCACAACGTCAGCCTTGCTTAGCATTACTGATGATTTATTCAAAGCTTACGATGATAAAAATAATTCGTGCCTGGTCTTGTTAGATTATAGCAAGGCCTTTGACACTATTTCGCATTCTACTCTAATTATTAAACTGCGGTACTTTGGGCTTGGGAACACCGCTATATTTTTTTATTAATTATTTACAAAGTAGGTGCCAAAGGATTGTTTTGAGTAATGTATACTCGAATTTAATATTTTTGAATAGAGGTGTGCCCCAAGGCAGTGTATTAGCACCTTTGCTTTTTTCACTGTATACCTCTGACTTGAGTAAATATATAAATTACTGTTCGTCCCATCAATATGCAGACGATACTCAAATTTATTACAGTTTTCATATTAATGAGTTGAAATTAGCAGCGCATAATGTAAACAAAGACTTAGACATGATTGGAAAATATTCTATTGCACATGGACTTGTTCTCAATGAAAACAAAACTCAGTTACTTATATTTGGTAAAGATAGGAATTCCTTGCTAGATAATTCTCAATTTAAAATAACTATAAATAATGTTGCTCTCACACCCACAAATAACTGTAGAAATTTAGGTTTGCACATTGATTGTGATATGCGTTTTTCAAGTCACGTCGCTTATTTAACACAGAAAACTATTGGGCTTTTAAGAGTTTTATATATGCACAACGACAACTTAACTAAACAGACTAAACTGAGAGTGAGAGATTCCTTAATTTTATCGCATTTAAATTATTGTAACATTGTCTACTGGCCTGCTCTTTTACATAAAGATAAATATAGCCTTGAGAAAATTCAAAATGCTTGCATCAGATATTGTTTTGGTCTTCGTAAGTTTGATCACGTTACTGAAAAATTTCGAGAGTCGAATTGGTTTACACTTGAGCAAAAGTTTAATATGCACATGTCACGGATAGTTTATAAAATAAATGAGACTAAGCAACCAAAATATTTGTATGAGAAACTTGTTAAAGGTACTGACAGACATGACCGTACCACACGCCATCAACAGCGGTTTACGGTACCTAAGCATAGAACTAGCACTTTTCAAAGAACTTTTAGGTACACCTCTGTCAAAGTTTTCAATGCATTACCCCACAGCATACGAAACGCCCCGAACTTAGCAACATTTAACAGGAAAACTAAATTATACACTTTAAGCAAAAGAGATTCTGTTTGATTCTTTTATATTAAGATTGTATAATTAATTATAGATTTAGAAAACTTACCTATTATCACGTACTTTTTAAGTATTTTTTTTTCCGTATTATCAATTTTTCTGACCGGTTTTTTATGCAAATTTTATGTGAATATTATTTAATTCCTATATATTGTAATCAAGGTGGTTATATATGAGCAACTTTGTTGGATATCGCCACCTTCTTATGTAACTCTATCCAAATTGTATGTTAAACAATCAAAAATAAAGACATTTATTATTATTATATCAAGTATTACTTAAGACGTTGAGTGACCAAGTTGTTGGACACTCGATTCTCAAGATTAATTTTTTTTTTTAGGGATTAAATGTCACGTGGCATAAAATTGCGATTATTTAAAAAGTATTATCTTATACATCAGATACTTATACATAATTAAGTTTAAATTTCGTATTTATAAAAGTAATCTAACATAGAATGGTATCACAATAATAAATAAATAGCTAAAAATTTATTTGAAGAGATGCAGAAAACTATTCCATGGGCAATATTTGGCAAAGACCCAAAGAGGGTCTTTGCCAAACATCTTTGCGATGTTTGTAAACAATATTCTAAAGTAAACAATATTGTAAACAATATTCTTTGTAAACAATATTCTAAATCAAGATTTGGTTGAATCGACTTTATTGTGCTACTATCAATAAACCTTATGAAAATGCCAATTTGTATTTTTTGGAAATTTAAATATGCCTCACAATGATTTTGAAAGCAGGATTATTAAAAGTTTTAAAACATAATGTTGTAAACACGTTAACTTTGTACACCCATGGAAAATGTTTCTTTACAATTATTTGATAAAACTATTTGGTAGAGTGAAATTATATTATATACTTAAATGCATAAACAGAAACTTTAGAACGACAAAAACGTAAATACTTAGGTATAATTTGGAAAAATCAGTAACTGTTATTCGTTGTTTTAAAAAGTACTTGTTTTATTTCATCTAAAAAAATGTGATTCTAAAATTAAAACATATTTTTTTAAAACAAAACCGTAAAAACATAAATTAAATAGGTACGTTTATGGAAAAGCAATAAAATACCCTCTTAAAAACTTTTCCCTTTTGAGATAGAGGTCAGGAGTCCATCGTTAACCACATGCAAGGTACCGCCTGCAAGATATCCTTCTGCTTATTTATTTTTATTCTTGTGATGGTATAAGTAATAGTAGATAGGTACTCAAACTCATATTATATCAGCCTCCGTATAGGACTTCCAAAAGATAT
The DNA here is from genome assembly GCA_963924545.1 of Pogonocherus hispidulus. Classification (NCBI taxonomy): domain Eukaryota; kingdom Metazoa; phylum Arthropoda; class Insecta; order Coleoptera; family Cerambycidae; genus Pogonocherus; species Pogonocherus hispidulus. The sequence goes on along the minus strand of OZ004698.1, from coordinate 38,583,513 downwards.
TTATTTTAAAACCGTCAATCCACCAATTATATTCGGCTTTTCCCATTTGTGTCCACATTAACTTTAAATCAAAGTTGTTCACCATCTTTTTCATTTTCGTTATATATCAAAAGTAACTCATTTTAGTGCATTCTGCTCCCTTATTTAATGTCATGGAAAGTTAATATTAAAGTAGACGAATACAAGTACAATCGTAAAAGTGCTTGTATAATGTATTTAAATACCTACCTACTCCACATTTATGGAAAATAATTTATATCATAACAAATATTTAATTTGTATCATATATTTATATCTTATGCGTGCAATTATTTCACAATACCTAACTAATTATTTGTGTGGTTTGGTGAAAGAGTGAACGTTTTTTTTAGTAGCGATTACTCGTCCTTGGAAAGTTGCCTTAATAACATGTAATAAGACCACGCCGTTCGCAGAATCTAAAAAAATATTGGGTATCATTATTTTATATCATTACAGAAATACGAGATTTTTATAAAGAAAGTAAAAGGTTATGGTGTCAGTTTTATACTGTCATATATTTGTTCCAATTTTTTCGACAGAGGGATTAAATCGGAGTCGGATTAAGCAAACAGTTAAGGCGGTAACTCGTCACCAAAATTCCGAACCCATTTTCATTCATTCGATAGTAGTATTTGACTATATGCAGAGGATCTGCTTGTAAAAATCTACTCATTTAGGAAGTCATTACTAAGTATTGTCAAAATACTCAAATGTCATGTAAGTAGGTATAAAAATTGTAAAATTTTCGATTTTATTTTAGGTTTTTTCGAGAGTAATTAATATTACCACAGAGGTTGATTTTGTTTCTAAAATGATCAACTTGTTTTAGTAACATTCCGCAAACGGAAATGTTTCACACACTCCCCAAAGCATTTTATGTGGAATTTAAAAATGCAAAATTTATTATAATATGTCATTCTTCCTTCGGCATTATTTTCTTTGAATAAATTCATTAAATATCAACTTGTATATTGAAGAATGAAGATTTGAATTTTAATGGATTCCCTGATACAGCATAAAGTGCATTGCAGTAACACACCTCGTAATTGCTACACTAAATCACAACATAATATCAAAGTTTACAGGATAATTATATTTTCTAAACTTTGTTAATATTGAATAATTGTAAACATGTTTAACATACGTAATTCATATTAATGTAATACATACCCCAATAAATGTGTCCAAAGATAATTCGATAAAGTTGATTGCATAAATTTTGATTGGCTTCTGTGCTCTAAGTATGAAAAACAATAAATCTTTTTTAAATTCTCTTGAAGCGGTTATCCAGTGCGACTCGAAAGCTGCATATGGGATCTTCTGGCTCTAAAACAATAAAAGAAATTACTACCGTTACTCCATGTGTTTCAAAAATGAACGGCATGTGTTCAACAAGTATTTTTAGACATTTTCTGTTAGGTAAATTTAATATTTTTCTTTTTGTTATTTTATAATATGGTTAGGTTAAGTTCAAAAATGAGTGGGCCGAAAATCAGACCCTCCACCGCGACCATGTGGTCTATTGTGACTCACACCTACTTATATTTCACCCAACAGATCCAGCTTCTTAATGAAGCTGATCGCCTTATTGGGTGAGAGCTTATTCAGATCCTCTGGCAGAAGTTGTCCTTTGGCAAATAATGATTATCTGATCCTTTCCCCAGCGGGCCAGGTGCATAATATGTGTTCTGCCGTTTCATCATCTTCTAAGCACAAGCGGCACTCAGCATCTTCTGCTAGGCCGAATTTCCACAGATGATATTTTAAATGGCAGTGACTAGTATATAGGGCAATTAAAGTTCGTAGGTAGAACCTGCTTAACTCTAAAAGATTTTAGTTCTTGTTTTTGAAGGGTTTATTATGAACGCCTTCGAATGAACTAACCTTGGTAGTTCTTGCCAGTACTAAAGGATTTGTCCCTCAGCCCAGGTCAAGAGCGTTGCGTTGGCAGTACTCGAGGATATGCAGCACCGGTTCTGGTCCGACAAATTCAGAAGCAGCACTCTACCTGGCTAGAGTGTCGGCTGCCTCATTCCTTTCATAGCCAGAATGACCTGGAACCCAGACCAGAGTTACTCCTATCTATATATATAGTAGAATCATATAAGTTTTGTAACATAACAGAAAAGTCAATCTATTTTACAAAATTGTAATTTTTCAGTTTTTCTATGTTTCTTTATATCAAGTTGATGCACACGTACAAGGTGAAATAATTAGCGTTAATTGTACACAAAAGAAGTAATTAAGTAAGGCATTAAAGCAACGACACTGCCTTAATAAATAATATCGCAAATATGCGACTATGTTGATCAAAGAGAAAAATATGAATAAACTGAAATTTTCAAAACCTATTAGGAATCCATCGAAGCTATATTAATTAATAACGAAAAATTTTACAAAAAGAGATCAAAATGTATAAATAAAATATTTTTGTAAAGAAAGGAAGCAAAAGCAAAAATTAATTGTAAGCATATAGTACCATTTGGATGAGCCATTGATGTACAATAGCAAATAATAATAAAAAGCAATATAGATTAAATATGTCGTTACAAAAGATGTACGGAAAAATAATATCGTAATGGGTGGTATGAATAAAAACGAAGTACCTGCTACTACTACAAGTATTAATATATTCCACGTAGTATTTCAAATCGAAGTAGATACTACATTTCGAAAAACTTCCTTCTATTTTTCCGGAAATGTTAAAAATAAATAGCATCCTTCTAAACATTATAGTAGCACGTACTACGACTTAAAGTATCTACTTTTTACTGGTAAATACTTCGATTTTAACAACAACTAAAGTATTTGCTCCGTCATTAGTTTGATTAGAAGTTGGTATCATAGCAGCTTCACCGTGCGTGCTACAAAGTGATTATTTTAAAAATGGCTCAAATACGTAGAAATAAAATGTATACTGCAAGAAGACACCCATACAGTCAAATATTAGGTAAACAATTAAGTACCATCAATTTAGAATGTTTTATGTATATATTTTATATTTTTCATCTAGGTTTAGTAGGGAAAACGTTACTTTCTCGTTACTCGTTACTCTTCTACCATACTTCCTTCATTCGAAGACATCTTAAGGAACTGTTGATGTTAGAAATACATACAAAACTGAAACCGTTTCCCAAAAACTTTTAAACATGGAAGTAAGTACTACATATTTCAAACAATGTACTGCACTTGTTAAGTAGATACTTTATAATATGGAGTATATACTTTTTGGTGAAGCATGTTCTATGTCAAGTAAAGTAGATACTACAGGAAATTAGTAAATCCTTCGTTTTGAAGTAAATACTACGTAGAATATACTAATACTTGTAGTAGTAGCAGGTACTTCGTTCTTATTCATACCACTCATAGGTAGGTACAGCTGAGGGCAATAACGACAAAATGATAATAACAATTAAATTGGTATGGAATAAAAAGAAGCAAGGAAAATTATAAAAAAACGAACAGTCAAATGAGTATTGTCAATAAGAAAATTTTATAAAGGTGAAAGAAGGAAAGGATATGACAAGGAAACAATATATCAACAATAAGAATAATATATGTATATGTTATAACATGAAAGTTTGAAATAAATAGGTATTACAATCAAGAAAAAGACAAATATTTACAGACATTATGTAAATTATAGGTACTGAAAATCAATTCTGCTCATAAAATAAAATCGAACTTAAGAGTCCATTCACGTAGAAATAAGCCCTAAATCGGCGTTTGTCTCGTGCCTAATTATAAAAAAACTATAAAAGATAGCGACTTTTAGTAAAAAAGTATTGAAAGATAAGACTTTAATCTAAGTCTCTATAGTAGTAATTTTTGGTATTTCTTTTTATTTTTAAAATTCCAGGCAAACAATCTTATACTAAAATAGCGTATTTTCAAAAATTATTTTCTCTAAAATACATGTATTAAACAAAAATTTGCTACTATAGGGATCTAGTTTATTTTTTGATCTTTCCGGTGATATATAATTTATAACACTAAAAAGAAATTTTGTTGCAATTATAAGACAAATCCGGTACCCTTGCAATGAGGGCTAACTTTATTTCCATGTGCCTTTTTACATTGGCTTTACGTGCACCTCCGAAATCTTAATAATTCGATAGTGGAAATATGTAAGTCTTCACCCATCGGCTACCCATCCTCTCAATTCGACTCCGCATTCATGCCTGTCAAATCTACAGAGAATGGACCCTTAAATAATGAGTTTTAACTGTACCGAGTATGTCATGACTAGGTGACATGATAAAATTTCTAAATTTTATCTCTACTAACTAGTTCTCCATATATACATAGATGCATTCAGCTCGCAATAACATACCCTGTATTAAATAAGTATTTAATGACCTCAACTCACCTTTACAGTCACTTCGTTGCCATACCAACAATAAATATATAAGTCTGCCCAGACTCCTAACTGCAAAACACTTAGGAACCAAAACTCGACGTTACTGTCGTGCTTCTAAAAATTATGAAAATTATTAAATATATTTTCAATGCAATCTGAAAAAAAAACATATAAGCATATACCTAACATATACATCACAATTAATAGTGGTGAGAAACACACCGTAGTGTCCACTTTGGGTCTTTGCTACTATCTGTCTGACAATTATGGTCAAATTTACAGACTGATAACGACCTGCTTTTATGTATCATACCCAAAAAGGGCACTACGGCGACTTTCTCACCACTACTAACATTTACGATGCCTATTAGGCAATCAACATCTTTCATTGAGTCCACTACCTATGGCACTCTGATGAGCGCATAATAAGCGCCAAACCGGTCAGTGTCTGGTGGTTTGTTTCGATGATAAATGTGGCGACTTCCATGGAAATGCCTCCTACAAAACTCCTACAGAGATGCCGAAGTAATGCAATGCCAGTCGGGGCACATTGGCCGTGGAATAGTTATTTGCGGCATCTCTTTCAAATAAATAATGCATGACAATGGTTTTCTTCTTATTAACTAAATTTAGTAAATACTTGGAAGTTGTTTCTTTACATAAAATACCTCAACTTTATATTACTTAATGATTGTAAATATTTTTTATGGTATTTGTAGTATAATTTTTCAGTAGTATATTATTAATCTTTAGTTATTTCATTGCTTATAAAGCGGAGCCTCGAGGTATTAGGTACGTCCTAAGAAAACCCGCGCTTAGTCTTAGTAGTTCAGAATAAAGTTGTTTGTCACATATAAAACTAGATTAGTATTAGTAAAAATAAAAGTTATATAACTTACCATAGATAAACTAGTCATAAGCAAAGCAGTCGATAAACAGGAAGATGTGAACTGAATCAGCAAATATTTGCTGAAATACATTTCCACCAGTTTGGAGTATCTAAAAATGTATTCAATTAAAAACGAATCGGTTTAACTGTTCCATACTTGCATATCAAAATTAAGTATAGGTACTTTCATGGCTACAATGCAGAAATGGACCATTTCTACAGCATAAAAAATGACCTAAACAATGACCTAAACGTTATCTACTACGGGAAAAATTGCTAAAACGCAAATACTTGTGTAAACTAGGAAGTTGAATACTTTTTTATTCAAATTGATTGTTCATATTAAACACCATGTAATGGGTATGTTAAAAATTTTCCCACTCCCACTTCCCAATAAAAATTAATTGAAATCTCTTTTTTCTAAACTAAAAGTTATTTTATTTAGATACTGCTTATTTAAATACTGTTTTTGCATGCCAAGTTATAGGAACAAATGTGAACAAGTCGGTGTTAACTTATTTCATTAAATGAGGTGCTCAAAGTGACCGCCATTGTGCTCCTGACCATAATAAAGTCGATCTAGAAACTCTTTTCTGACATTATAACACATACTTGTGGTGCTAATTGGACACACTACGCAATTATTCTTTGGCGGAGTTTCTATAGATTAGATGGTTCTGTACGAAAAACAACTGATTTTAAATGACCCTATAAATAGAAATACATTAGGATAAGATCTGATGATCTTGCTGGCCATTTAATGCTGCCTCGTCTTCCTATTCGCTGATTGGGAAATTCACCATTATTTTTGACAATAAACCACAATAAAGCAAATAACCCATAATAGTAAAATGATTCGTTGTATCCATCGACTTTGTTTTGTCGGAACAAAGTGGTCATAATAAATGTACCTCATAATAAATCCACAGTATAAAAATATAGTACTTACACGTGCAAACGACAAAAGAGAACCATTTTGATGAAGATTATTTTAAATATTGAAATATCATACAAATAACCATATGAAATTTAGTACAAATCTTTTGAACTTAGGTACTCGCACATTCCATAAGCACTCCTTAAAAATTATCGAAAATTTGAAAATACTTACTTATATTTATTTTAATTTATAAGAAAAATTTATAACATTCCATTTCATTGTGTTCAACATAAAAAACAGTTTCTACAAAAGTCTGTGAAAAATAAAGATAATTAAAAAATATTTACTGTTGTATTCTAAATAAAATTACCTTTAGTTTGAAGTGTCAAAAAGGGTATGGTGCCATTTTAAATTTTAGGGGTAAAGTGGTTAGATCTGAAAGGGTGATTCTAGTATTATCTAGTAGTGATCTAGTATTATCAATCTACGTCCCCCGTTAATCTACTTGCAAGGATTTCCATTTCTCTTTTACTTTAAAAATTACCCCGGGTAAAAGTTTTGGCTGACACACCCTGTATAAAAAAGCATCCTCTAGAAGCATACCGAGAAATATGGTAGTACCTAGAAATTACACATAAAAACTACAACAATTGAAATATTGCCAAAATATTATTGAAGATAATATAAGTAAATCAATTAAATAATGACAAATAATATGTTATAGGTATTCGTAGGTGCTCTTATTACATTTTAGGTACTCTTATTACATTACGTACGTACATTACGTATCTTTTACTTACTGTACAATTTTTTTATGATACTCAATGCAAATTTGCAGTCCCTCTCTATCCATCTTGGTTTCGTTGGTTACAGATTCCTTATTCAAATGTCTTACTATATCAACCAGCACATCACATTCGGCTGACAAATATGCCAGAAGACCAGCAGCCAACGTGGCTCCATTCAAATTTACAAGAATGTCAACCAATGCACTGACACTCTGATGTAAATACACAATTTCATAGACTATCGGCTTCTTGTAATCGAAAGGATACCAACTGTGTAAAGGTAATGTGTAAGGCGTTTTACTAAAAGGCGGTAATATGATGTAATTGATCCAAAGTACGACTGAAAAGTAACTGTAATTGAGGTGAATTTTTTTCCAGAAACCTACGTAATCGCACAAAATTTTGTTCTGTTGATTATTTAGTTCAACATTTAAACTTCTATGAACTTCCGCGTTTACCAGAAGTTTAAACATACCACTATATTTCATCATGAAAAAAGATTTTGCCGTAGCCATTACTCCAAGAATAACGTATCCTGCACCAATGACATCTTCCAAAAGATTTGGTGAAGTTAACAAGTATACGGTAAGACCTACACTCATTGCCAGATTAAAAAATCCATTTACGATGATGGTGTAAATCAAGTACCACTTGTCAGAAAAGTAACTATTTTTGGGCCAAAGTCCCAAATATTTTATTACCATCACGTTGTAATGCAGATATTCTCTCAAGCAAAACGTTTTCATCTTCTTTACTTGCAAAAATAGAGCATTAGAATTAATTAGCTCCCAGTTGTATTTATTATGAATTACCAAATATTTATGTTCTTATAATATCGTGTTCCAGAAAACTACAAAGAATATTTTTTAATAATAAAATAAGTACTGAGAACCAACATGTTTTTATATTTTATTCATGTCATTAATATTGAAATTATATTTACAATTGGTAGTAGTGGGAATAATTTAGTGTGGTAGAATTATTGGTAGTAATTACTAGATTGGTAACTAATAATAATTGATATTGATCATTTAACAGCCTCGGTAGCGCAGTGGTCTAGAGCGTGTTGTAGCAGCATTTCTCGATCACACTGTCTATTAAGGTCTGGGTTCGATCCCCAGCTCCGGCACAAGCCGATTTGATAGATTTAGCTGTTGTGTAACTTACGTAGTATTTTTTTTAAATCATTGAGTATTGACCATGGATCATTGAGTATTGATCGTGGATCATTGATAATTGATAATTCATTACGATTGAGATTATAATTATCACAACAACATTAACAATACTAATAATATAAACTAATGCTGATTATTCTAATCGAGTCGATAGCTCAGGGGTAAACTACCCTCCTGTTAGATTTAAAAGTAGTGGATTTACGCGAATCCAATTTTTAATTAAATTGAAACTCATATAAACTGCTGTTGGCGCAAGTTGGCAGCCATAAACGCATTATGTGGGTTAGGGTGGAAACAAGTTTACCAGGTGTCAATGTGAGAATTTAATATGAATATATGTATGACTGTCCTTAACTAATTAGGTTTGACAAGTTTCCCTCATTCCTGCTTTAAATAATGGTTAGAGTTTACCAACTTATGTTGCACTGGGACGTTAATGCGGTCTACGTGATACTAATGTGCATCCCTCCTCCCACACATGTATGTGACATTCGGAATTATTATTCTGATTAGATTAAGGAGTGTATATATTATTATTATTACGAAGCTTTTGGTGAACCGAGCACACAGTTCTCTATAAAACAAGACCATACTGGCATGCAAATATTGAGCAAAATTATAGAGTTTTCAGGGCATGTGAATCTCGGGTAAACAAACCACTGTAGTGTAACGAATGGTTTCTGGTGTTATCAGCACGTGTTTGTGAGTATCGAGTCACAGCAAGAGAACCGAGATTTTATAAAAAAAAAAAAAACTATATTTAACCACGGTACATATTAAACAAGAAAATATATATTTAAATACAACAAACACAACTTTTTTCATAATAAATGTATCAGTACTTTAACTCCTTATAAATACTCGGAGGCTTTTATTATTCTTAGATATCTCTTACTTAATTTTTAAGATGGAATAAAATTATTAATATAAATCAATCGGGCCGGTGACTCAGGGCTTAGCGTCTCGATCGCTCAACCCAGAGGTCGGGTCGTGGGTTCTAATTCCCACTCCACCAAACAATTTTTAATTAAATTGTTTACTCGTAGATCAAGGCTTATTCGCAGGGATGGCTTGGCCTAGGATGGGAAGAATGTCAACTTTGTGTTAATGTGAGAGATTAAAATCAGTTGATGTTTGACTGTCCCCCTAACTAATGAGGTTTTCCAGATTTCCCTCATTCCAGCACTGAATGGTGGTTAGGGCATACCAATGTAAGTCGTTCCTGAGGCGCAAATACGGCCCGCAAAATAATAAAATGCCGCCCCCTCTCCCACACAAGTCTCAGACTTCTGGGCTAATCCTTGTGATTAGAATGAGGGGTAGAGATATTGTTATTATTATTATTATTATCAATCTACTTCGAAAATATTTTCGCTACTACTCGCAAAAATATTTTCAGAAAGCTTATGAAAGCTTATGTCAAAGTGACAGCAGCAGTCAGCGAGTTAATAAATCGGACGTAGGAATGTTGGCCTATAAAAATAACAATTCAAATATCTGCACCACCAATATATTTAGTATTATCAATTCATTTTATTATTCTAGTTGAGACGGTGGCTCAGGGTTTCAGTGCGTCTCTATCTTTCAACCCAGAGGCCAATTTTTAATTAAATTGTCTATTCTGACGTGCGTGCCTAGGATGGGAAGAATGTCAGCTTGCTATTGATGTGAGATGTGAGATTAATATCGGGTGACGTTTGACTGTCCCCCTAACTAATGAGGTTTTCCAGGTTTCCTTCGTTCCAACACTGAATGGTGGTTAAGTCATACCAGCGTAAATAGTTCTTAAAGCGCAAATGCGGAATACTGAATACTAATGTGCCGCCTCCACTCCCATAGATGTCTCAGACTTCCAGGGTGATGACTTCCATGGCTTTCATGGCAATTAATTGAATGAAAGATTTCTAGATGAGTTTAAAAAATTATTTCGTTTAAGAAAAACAGTTTTACGTAATTAACCAGGAAATGTTACAGCGTAAATTCGAAAATTTTAGAAAACTATTGTTCCGCAATAGCATTTAGCTTTACAGGTTGTTTATTAAAAGAAGCAGAAATTTGGTAGTCAAGGAACCGTATATTAAAAATATTTTAAAATCACCTGCAGGCAGTAAAATCATTGCTCCAAAGTTCACCTTAATTCGATATATTGGCGGAGGAACTGGTTTATTGGCGATTATTATCGATTTTCAAAAAAATATATCTTCATAGGAATTAAAACATCATGAATTCACTATAGTATTATTTTTAAAAGATTCATACCTACTGAACTGGTACAATAAAAAATTGTTGAAAGGTGTAGCGTTCTGTAAAATTTGTATAATACCAAACTTTGCTTAAAAATTTACTTAAAAGGGATACCTTAAATATTCTGGTATATTTTATTAAAGCTCACTTTAATGATTCCAAAATTATAGCTATGTTAGTTTATACCGGATATTCCAAAGGATATTTAGCTTTTTCTTAAGAAATCATCAAATCTTTTAAAAAAATTAAAAGTAATTTTCTGCTAGTCAAAGTTTTTGAAGTGCTCTTGCCTTTTATAATTAATCGAAGAGTTGATTTTACAAAATTTTATGTATAAAGTGAATCAATATTTTTTCCCCTTACATATTATGAATTACATACTTAAATAAATTATAATATACATAATATAAAACTATGAAATTTTCATAATCCTTACGCTACAAATGTATAATTACTTCCCTCCAGTGAATCTGTCTTCTATAAATATAATAAGTATCTTGGGGATCAACCGATTTCTTATTACGGCTGTGTAGCCCACATTCTGGAACTACTTATAAAGGACATTACGAAATTTCTGCTGTTGTCCCCAGTCCTAAATGATGTCAAGGATCGTGAAGAAAATTAAAAAAACATTTACAAGTAACCAAGTAAGCTTGATTCAAATTATCAGTTCAGTAAGAAATCCTTTAACTCTTTAGGTATAACGATTTGGTATGGTAGACATTTTTGGAGGACCCTGTACATACCCTGTTATCGAAAATATTTTTAAATTATGCTCAAGGAAGCTTGATAATGATGTGATAAATAATAAATGCTTGATAAGGATCAAGGATCTACAAATAGGAGCAGAGAGCTATGATGGTATATTATACTTATATATGGCCATGACAGTAGATCCGGCAAAATTTACAGGTTTGGGGATGCTCGTCTCCTTTCGTCAGTGATTGGCCTTAGTCGTGGAAATATATACCGACGACAAATAACCGAAATCAAAAAAATATATCTATATAATATTAAATTAAGTAATATAATTTATTTAGTATAAAGCTATTTACAAAATTACATTTTAATATAAAATAACAAAAATATGGGGTTTAAAAAATATAAATACAATAATAAATAAATAATAAATAGCCTTTAAATATCTTACTTTCTAAACATCCTATTATAAACAAACAATGGAAACAGTTACTGCAATAATTAAATTGTCAAAATCTATCGACAAATAATTATTATTTAGGTTCTAAAAAAGGTGTCGGTTACGGTTCTAAACCTTGTTTATTTAATTTTGTAATGACTTCGATTATAATAATAATCAAATCAATAACTTCATTCACTTCTACCTTGCTGATGTCGTATTTTTACGTCAACAACTTATTGTTGTAAATACTATTATAATGACCTTCAACTTATACAATGATATAGTTAAAATATCAGAAAGAAGTAATACATTATATCTATGTAAATTTAAGTTATAGAGGGTACATTCCAGATTGAAAATATTACTGTCGATAAATAAAACTACTCTGACAACTCTTTTAGACGCATTTTAATGCGATGTTGACATTTGAATTATTTATAACCAGTAACAGATTTTTAAAAAGCCCAACTGAAAACCCCTTCCTGTTTTCTTAGAAAACGAAATAATAGTGCAGTCTAGAAAACTTTGTAAATCACGATCACGAGCCAAAAATATATAACATTTCGGTGTAATGTATATTGTGGCATAAAAAATTATGGTTAATATTAAAATAAAGTTTTTTTGGCTATTACATCAAAAATATGGTTAGGGTTAAATTAATTAATGTTAATTAGGTTAAATATTAACAATAAGTTGATATTGGGATATTGATATAAGGGGATATTGAGTCCGTTGTGGGGAATGAGAAGTGGTGAATTTATTGGAACTACTCATTTCCCGCGCTCCGGCAGATTCGAGCCAATAAGCCTGATGTAGTCCTCCTCGTCCACCAGCTCAAGACAATGTTTGTCATCGACTTCTCGGCTCCTGCCGAGACCAACATTGTCTTGAAAGAGAAGGAGAAACGGACGAAATATCTAGACCTTCTCTTCGAACTCCGCAAAACCCATCCAGAACATACTGTGAAGCTTGTGGTACTGATAATAGGAGCCCTCGGTGGAGCAAGAGATACATTGCTTTCGGAATTGAAAATCATACCGGCATGCCGAAATTCGGTAGATTTTCTAGCCGGAAGAATGTATCATTCTTGTCATTCTGGGTTCATAACGTCTACTCAGGGCACACGACCCTAAGAATCGGAGCCAGGGACCGGTCGACCGGATTTTAACAACAAAAAATTATAATAACAATAATAATAATAACAACAATAATAATAATAAAAATAATATGTTGAAATATTTTTACGGATTTTAAAAATTCTTATAAATAAAGAAGTGACTAGAGGTTCTCCAAAATGAGATGTTCTCGGTATTGAGTCATCAACAAAATTCTTTATAACTTTCCCCAATTATCTGTTTTTCTATCTCTTATAGTTTCCGAGTCCTCAATACCTTCAGCACCAATTTGAGACACAACGTATAAAGAGTTGGAGTGGTAAAGTATTAATTATTCAGATCAGTTCGGTGATTAGAATTTTTATACTGACACGTCATAAAAAGAATAAATAAACTTAAATGCATAAATATCTTGGATTATATTTCTCGAATTCTATATACATATACATTAATATGTATTACATACCATGTGTGCAATTATTACAAAATATCTAATTTATTTATGTGGTTTTGTGAAAGTGTAGACGATAATCTAATTCTAGTCGACATTCATCCTTGTAGAGTTGCCTTAATAGTGTGCAAAACCCATCCACAGAATCTGAAAAAATACATATAATACATATCAAGTTGAGCAAAAATAAATAAAAAATAAAAATTCTCAGAACTGAATGGTTTCTTTCATGTTTACATTATTTGATTATTAATATTTTTTTGTACTCGTAAACGTCGTATTTGTTACGACTATATGGACTTACAGTTGATTGTGATTTTTATATGCTTAATAATTATAACTAATAATATCTTAATAATTTAATCTGGAAAAGGGTTGGAACCCTTGGTGTGAAGATAACACCGACGTAGTTTTCCACATAACACCAAAACACTATACCACTCGACGTGCGTTTCGTCAACCAAGCATCAGCTGGAGATGATGATTATCACTAAATCTATGTTAACATTGTGTCCTATTTACACCTAAACTATTTCTACGGTTCGGTGAACCGTCGCGTGACTCAGTGAATCATGACGACTGATCAGTGAACCGCAGCGACGGATCAGTGAACCGTGATTTACTAACCAATAAAGCGGGCTATATGGGATTGGCCCTCTGTATATTGGCACCATTCATACTATTTTTACATTTAGCAATTTCCAAACTCTCAAAAGCATAGCTGTCTGGAATTGTGGTTACATTCCTAATTAGTTTTAAATTGCTACTATCTATTTTATGGTTGTTCTCAAACGCATGTTGGGCGACACTAGATTTATCTGTTCTACCATATTTGAGATGAGCCATATGTTCCTTGAATCTAGTTCGAATTGACCTTCTAGTTTGTCCAACATACTTTTGATTGCAGTCTTATCAGCTAATTTCGTAAATTCCCGACTTTCCTTAGTTTGTATTTTGTCTTTTGGATTGCCTAGAAGTTGTTGTAATTTATTTCCCGAAGAATAAACCACTGACATACCTATATCTTTAAAAACCTTACCAAAACCACGGGTGAAACGAGGGTCGTATGGAATAGATATGAGTTTTGAATTTTCTATAGAAAAGATCTTAGTATTATCTGACAAATATTTCCTGAATTTAGTAATCATGTATGTTTTAATAAATTTAATTCCCTATGTTTGGAATGGTTCGAGATTTTATTGATAACTTGTTTTTATTAGACGCTTTTAAAGTAAGAATCTAGTCAGAATGAATGCTAGTTGCTTGTCTTGTTTAAACAAATTACAGTTTTGTAAAAAATTGTTGCATGAGTGAATTGTAAAAAATATGTAATATTATAAATATTATAAATCATTAGAGGAAAGCTGAGCTCTACGGATGACATTCAGTCGCTGACCAGGCAAAGTTAATATCAAAGCGATTATTTGTAAGAGAAAATTTGTAAGAGATTTATAAGATAAAAGATAAAATGCGTATCTTAAATGAATGAGAATTACATGTTTCAATCTAAATATTATTAACAAAGCTTACATAATACAAAATAAAAAACATTTTACATAGGTAATTGGTGTTAATATTTGCTAAATGCCTTTTAAATATGTACCTACCTACCAACCTTGTAAAAAATTTACTGCGGAAGAAAGGTACAGGTTACTTTGAGAAAAGAAACAAACCTAAACTTAAAACCATTCACTAGAAATATATATTTATATACCATGTACTGGGACATGTGACTGGTACAAAATTAATTGACTATACGATTATATTTCCTCATAGTGTAGTGAGTGACAGTAAATAGACCAGTAAATCGTAAGACCATTATCTGTATTGCAAAAAAACTGAGTAGTTGTTATTATATAACTACATATTGCAATTTTTTTCGACTTGGTATCGCTATACTTAATTTTTAAATGCACATAGTTACTGAGAGTAATTAAAAAACGCAGCATTCACATTTGGGTTGGTGATATTGGTTAATATTTCTTAACTTCCAATTTTTATATTATTTTGTTCATTATTTGAGTAAAACTTAACGGACGTTTTATCCCTTTACTATTTTATAACTGTTATATTTTACATATTCAGCGAAAAATTTGCACATATATTAATTTGAACATTTGACAAATAAAATTGACATAACTTAAGACGCTGTTTAGATACCTACACTTTGAAATCCATATACCCTTTCAAGTCGGCTAACACCATGATACAACTACCACATAATATTTTAAATAGTGACATTAATAATTGTTGTAATAGGTGCAGCAGGCATATCTAATGAACTATAGGGTCACTTTAAAGAACTTAAATTATGCACTACATATTTCAGTAAGTATTTACCAATCGGGTGCAATAATGGGTAAGAACTTTAACAGCTTTAATATATCTTTTCTTATTAAATATTATTATTGCTCCTAAAAGTACCTATATAACTACTTCTTTTCGCAAGTCATTCGTCTAATTTTATACCAGCTATTTTAATTAACAAGACATTATGGAAATTTTTAAACGTTTTGACGTGATTACAACATATTATCTTTCCATTTTGTCAGTTCAACTTCTAAGATAAAATTATTTACTACTACAAATATACAAACAAAGGTAATTGTTAAATTAGTAATATGGTGGCGTTGTAACTAATATTTTGCGATTGTGCCAAAATATTGGTATGTTAAAAGCATAGTATCACTCAATATTTGCTTATTAAGATTGCATTTCAATTCTATATCACGTACAAGGTGTCCCATTGACGAAACACCCTTAATATGTTGATAGCAAAATCAGATATGAAAATTTGTCGAAAAAATATGATGGGTGCCATTTTAGGTGACAAAATTATCAGTCCCTTTTTATTACAAGTAATTTGAATGAAGTACTTAATATTATTAATAATAATGAAATTATTTGAATAATTTGAAATCTGTTTCAATTTATTAGATAATGAGACAATCCCTATAATGCCACAATTTTTAGAAGAGAATGAATGACGTTATTTTTGAAAAACAGATTTTGTTTCGACGGGGCTCTTCCACACTGTGCATTACATGTTAGAGTTAGAGAATATATAATAGAGAAAGAATAATTTGAACTAAGCATGTTCTTACGGACAGTATGAAGAGAGCAATTGAGTGGTCGTGCTAATCACCCAACTTGTCCCCGCTTGATTTTTAATAATAATAAATTAAAATTTATATACAGTGTGACACCCCTCTTTCATCTTTATTTTTCAGATACAATTTTCAAATTTTGCATGGCGGAATTACCTTTTTTCCGCTTCCTGTTTCACCGGAAGTAATACCGACTCTCAGGATGGTCAAGGCACTCTAAATTCAATAGTAAAATAGCATTCAAAAAGTAATTTGACAGCTAAAATGTCACTTATGTTATATTGTTGGATTCAGAAAATGATGCAAATTCCAAAAATATAATAATATACAAGGTGTTTATATAAATGTGTAATATATAAATCGAGAATTGGTATTACTTCCGGTGAAACCGGAAGTGGAAAAAAAGGTAATTTTTATGTCAAAAAGTGACTTTTAATAAATACGTTCGCCATGCCACATTTCAAAATTGTATCTAAAAAAAATAATGGGTGAAAGAGGGGTATACCATGAAGCTGTGTCATACTGTATAATGTTAATTAAAATTAAAACATAAATGTATATTCTAGTGCATCTTGAGGAAAGATCGTATTTTAATAAATAAAACCACATTTTTGAAAAATATATTCTCATTTTTCGAAACAAGGCACAGATAAAAAGTTTTCTATTCAATTAAAGAGAAAATTAAAAATTTAATCATCATCAAAAAATGTTACATCAAAGTAACTGAACAAAACAGAAAGTTGTATACTTACTTTTTTGTTAACTTGTAAAATATAACTAACATCCAAATCGCATTGAGGTATTCATTTCCAAAAATATGGTTAGGAATGGATAAAAAAAAATTTATATTCTTAGCACAATCACCACTGTTTGAGTTCCAACTCCAAAACATGTAGTCGCGTGAAGTTGCATTTGCAGTAGTCACACATTCATAAAGGGCACAACTTGTCATAGATGATGAGCTGATGAGAATTTCACATATAAAATTGCTTGAAATATGCATATTTTCGAATTTAAAATAAAAATAGCAAAGTACTCTTAGAAATCTCCAGAAAATCTCGTTTAAAATATTACATTTTTCACTATTTATGAAAAAATTTAAACACTTTTCTATCAGGTATATTGCCTCCAATATCAATACACAATTTATATTTTCCTTTCTTTCAGATGAATTCTTCCAAACATCCAGTATGCGTAAATATGTCAGTAAGTACAAACCAAAATAAATTATTTTACTATATTTATGATCACAGACGGATTTAGTAAAACAGGTATATGTGTTATCATCTTTAACTAAATGTTGCTTGTAATAATTGAGAACCAAAATCTGTTCCATGACTGCAGTTAAGTTAATTTTCGGGATATAAACAATATAATGATAGAGAGTAGAGCAGTAAATTTGTATGTATGTAACTGAGGGAAAATTGTCTGTTATTAGCCATTTTATAACAAAAGTTTGTGACTATTTTAATAATTCAAAAGTCTTTACCAACTTTTAAAGGCGAAGGGAGAAGGTGGCACGAACGACACTTTCAAATACAAAATATTTGTAAATAATACCTTAGTCGGGAAAAGTAAATTACACAGTAGAAATCCTCCACTTAAATTTTTAAGAGGATGTGCCTGGAACTTAACAGTTTAGGTATCAACTCAACTTTGTACCATCTTAGAAGCCATTTTAATGGAAGGGACATTCAAAATTAGTCACGCTACTTCATGCCATTCTGCAGGCACTGATTTCACGCACAAATTTCATGCACACTTCTTTAAAAGACCTTGTTGGTCTTCTTGGAATTAATTTTGTGCCATCCTAATATAAGATTTCAAAGTTGATGGTATTAATAATAGTTATTATTATTATTAGCTATAACATCACTATTAGGTATATATGGTATTGGAAAAGTTATCTAAAGTCTACAAAATTTCAGCTACAGTGATTGATGTTTCGGTACATTTGTTCCTCTTCAGTGTAGGATATAGCTAAAGAAAAGAATCTAAAATGGTACACGTCTGGAGGAAGACTCATGAAATGTTTATGTTAATTCAAACACTATATAGATCTGGCCCAATATGAGCCGTGTGCCGCATAAAAGATAAAAATAGTATTCCTCCCTACATCTCATATAGATTTGTTCCAGATTGTACCATCTGTACCATATCTTTTCTTTTAGCCACGCGTTTTTCCTATGGGGAACTATGGCATTATATCAGTATTATAGAAGACGTGATTATTATGGACATTATGAAACATTAGGGCAGAGTCCGATTTATTTCTACTTTTGTCTAAGGTCAATAAACTGGGGAAATTGCTTGTTTTTGTTATTAAATTCCAGTAAAATGTTGGTATTACTTTGTTGTACTAATTTGTATTACACTACTTTTATTACTACTTTTATTACTTTATATTAAGTCCCTGTATTACTTTGTTGTCTGTTTGTGTTTATTTATGTTGGTATTACTTTTCGACTCTAATTTATTAATCAGCTATGACAGTTACTCTGAAATATTTTATAGGTTGTAATGTTAAGATGGTACACCCACGTAATAGTTACGCTTGTATAAACTTTGAGAACTTAATTAAACAATAAAACAAAGAAAATATTTTATTCGCAGAGAACACATTGACATTTGAGTTGAATCAACAATTCAATGTTAAAAATACTATCTATTTGATTAACCTTCAACTTATTGAAGATTGTTATTGTTTATTGTATATTTATTATTATTTGTGTGAAGATATCCACACTTTTCTGTCCACACATTTCGGCTTGGGGAAAACGTATGTCGTAGCTCGATCAGCATAGCAGCGCCGGCTACGTCCGGGACCGCGCAGCCCGTAACTAGACTTGGGCTATTTATACGTTCCAAATTTTGCCAAAACTGGGTTTAACAAAGATATATCTTCTTATTTTGGTAGTTAAACAAATATGAAGAAGAAGAATGTAACTAAGCTATAATCGTCATACAGGACCCTTTCCCATGTTCATAATCGTTTTTTTATGGGGAATTCTTATAAAATTTACGATTCGCAATAAAATTTCATGCAAAATGTGACGATTATTGATCACAAAGCAGATGAGGTAAATAATGTACAAATACATTCTATACACAAAAATGTACGCCGCCTTGAACATACATTTTAAATTGCATATCTATATATTCTATATGTGGAGGAGGCTCCACGGCCTGACACCCAAAACCGGGCATTTCTGTACTTAGTGCTTCATATGCTGACCAAATTTGGTGAGGGTACATCTTTCGGATAATAAGTTATGAGCAGTAGATTATGTAAAATTAGAACATATTATTAAATATAAGGGTATGCATCAGCCCCTACGGCCTGACACCCAAAACGGGAACCAGCCAACATTTCTCGACTCAATGCTTCATATGCTGACCAAATTTGGTGAGGGTACATCTTTCGGATAATAAGTTATGAGAAGTAGATTATGTAAAATTAGAACATATTATTAAATATAAGGGTGTGCAACAGCTCCTACGGCCTGACACCCAAAACGGGAGCCAGCCAACATTTCTAGACTGAATGCTTCATATTCTGACCAAATTTGGTGAGGGTACATCTTTCGGATAATAAGTTATGAGCAGTAGATTACGTAAAATTAGAACATATTATTAAATATAAGGGTGTGCAGCAGCCCCTACGGCCTGACACCCAAAACGGGAACCAGCCAACATTTCTAGACTCAATGCTTTATATTCTGACCAAATTTGGTGAGGGTACATCTTTCGGATAATAAGTTATGAGCAGTAGCTTACGTAAAATTAGAACTTATAGAAAATATAAGGGTGTGCAGCAGCCCCTACGGCCTGACACCCAAAACGGGAACCAGCCAACATTTCTAGACTCAATGCTTTATATTCTGACCAAATTTGGTGAGGGTACATCTTTCGGATAATAAGTTATGAGCAGTAGCTTACGTAAAATTAGAACTTATAGAAAATATAAGGGTGTGCAGCAGCCCCTACGGCCTGACACCCAAAACGGGAACCAGCCAACATTTCTAGACTCAATGCTTCATATGCTGACCAAATTTGGTGAGGGTACATCTTTCGGATAATAAGTTATGAGCAGTAGATTATGTAAAATTAGAACATATTATTAAATATAAGGGTGTGCAGCAGCCCCTACGGCCTGACACCCGAAACGGGAACCAGCCAACATTTCTAGACTCAATGCTTTATATTCTGACCAAATTTGGTGAGGGTACATCTTTCGGATAATAAGTTATGAGCAGTAGATTACGTAAAATTAGAACATATTATTAAATATAAGGGTGTGCAGCAGCCCCGACGGCCTGACACCCAAAACGGGAACCAGCCAACATTTCTAGACTCAATGCTTTACATTCTGACCAAATTTGGTGAGGGTACATCTTTCGGATAATAAGTTATGAGCAGTAGATTACGTAAAATTAGAACATATTATTAAATATAAGGGTGTGCAGCAGCCCCGACGGCCTGACACCCAAAACGGGAACCAGCCAACATTTCTAGACTCAATGCTTTACATTCTGACCAAATTTGGTGAGGGTACATCTTTCGGATAATAAGTTATGAGCAGTAGATTACGTAAAATTAGAACATATTATTAAATATAAGGGTGTGCAGCAGCCCCTACGGCCTGACACCCAAAACGGGAACCAGCCAACATTTCTAGACTCAATGCTTTACATTCTGACCAAATTTGGTGAGGGTACATCTTTCGGATAATAAGTTATGAGCAGTAGATTACGTAAAATTAGAACATATTATTAAATATAAGGGTGTGCAGCAGCCCCTACGGCCTGACACCCAAAACGGGAACCAGCCAACATTTCTAGACTCAATGCTTTATATTCTGACCAAATTTGGTGAGGGTACATCTTTTGGATAATAAGTTATGAACAGTAGATTACGTAAAATTAGAACATATAGAAAATATAAGGGTGTGCAGCAGCCTCTACGGCCTGACACCCAAAACGGGAACCAGCCAACATTTCTAGACTCAATGCTGACCAAATTTGGTGAGGGTACATCTTTCGGATAATAAGTTATGAGCAGTAGATTACGTAAAATTAGAACATATTATTAAATATAAGGGTGTGCAGCAGCCCCTACGGCCTGACACCCAAAACGGGGACCAGCCAACATTTCTAGACTCAATGCTTTATATTCTGACCAAATTTGGTGAGGGTACATCTTTCGGATAATAAGTTATGAGCAGTAGATTACGTGAAATTAGAACATATTATTAAATATAAGGGTGTGCAACAGCTCCTACGGCCTGACACCCAAAACGGGAACCAGCCAACATTTCTAGACTCAATGCTTTATATTCTGACCAAATTTGGTGAGGGTACATCTTTCGGATAATAAGTTATGAGAAGTAGATTACGTAAAATTAGAACATATTATTAAATATAAGGGTGTGCAGCAGCCCCTACGGCCTGACACCCAAAACGGGAACCAGCCAACATTTCTAGACTCAATTTATATTTTGACCAAATTTGGTGAGGGTACATCTTTTGGATAATAAGTTATGAACAGTAGATTACGTAAAATTAGAACATATCATTAAATATAAGGGTGTGCAGCAGTCTCTACGGCCTGACACCCAAAACGGGAACCAGCCAACATTTCTAGACTCAATGCTTTATATTCTTACCAAATTTGGTGAGGGTAGATCTTTCGGATAATAAGTTATGAGCAGTAGATTACGTGAAATTAGAACATATTATTAAATATAAGGGTGTGCAGCAGCCCCTACGGCCTGACACCCAAAACGGGAACAAGCCAACATTTCTAGACTCAATGCTTTATATTCTGACCAAATTTGATAAGGGTACATCTTTCGGATAATAAGTTATGAGCAGTAGATTACGTAAAATTAGAACATACTATTAAATATAAGGGTGTGCAGCAGCCCCTACGGCCTGACACCCAAAACGGGAACCAGCCAACATTTCTAGACTCAATGCTTCATATGCTGACCAAATTTGGTGAGGGTACATCTTTCGGATAATAAGTTATGAGCAGTAGATTATGTAAAATTAGAACATATTATTAAATATAAGGGTATGCATCAGCCCCTACGGCCTGACACCCAAAACGGGAACCAGCCAACATTTCTCGACTCAATGCTTCATATGCTGACAAAATTTGGTGAGGGTACATCTTTCGGATAATAAGTTATGAGAAGTAGATTATGTAAAATTAGAACATATTATTAAATATAAGGGTGTGCAACAGCCCCTACGGCCTGACACCCAAAACGGGAACCAGCCAACATTTCTAGACTCAATGCTTTATATTCTGACCAAATTTGGTGAGGGTACATCTTTCGGATAATAAGTTATGAGCAGTAGCTTACGTAAAATTAGAACTTATAGAAAATATAAGGGTGTGCAGCAGCCCCTACGGCCTGACACCCAAAACGGGAACCAGCCAACATTTCTAGACTCAATGCTTTATATTCTGTCCAAATTTGGTGAGGGTACATCTTTCGGATAATAAGTTATGAGCAGTAGATTACGTGAAATTAGAACATATTATTAAATATAAGGGTGTGCAACAGCCCCTACGGCCTGACACCCAAAACGGGAACCAGCCAACATTTCTAGACTCAATGCTTTATATTCTGACCAAATTTGGTGAGGGTACATCTTTCGGATAATAAGTTATGAGAAGTAGATTACGTAAAATTAGAACATATTATTAAATATAAGGGTGTGCAGCAGCCCCTACGGCCTGACACCCAAAACGGGAACCAGCCAACATTTCTAGACTCAATGCTTTATATTCTGACCAAATTTGGTGAGGGTACATCTTTTGGATAATAAGTTATGAACAGTAGATTACGTAAAATTAGAACATATCATTAAATATAAGGGTGTGCAGCAGTCTCTACGGCCTGACACCCAAAACGGGAACCAGCCAACATTTCTAGACTCAATGCTTTATATTCTTACCAAATTTGGTGAGGGTAGATCTTTCGGATAATAAGTTATGAGCAGTAGATTACGTGAAATTAGAACATATTATTAAATATAAGGGTGTGCAACAGCCCCTACGGCCTGACACCCAAAACGGGAACCAGCCAACATTTCTAGACTCAATGCTTTATATTCTGACCAAATTTGGTGAGGGTACATTTTTCGGATAATAAGTTATGAGCAGTAGATTACGTAAAATTAGAACATATTATTAAATATAAGGGTGTGCAGCAGCCCCTACGGCCTGAAACCCAAAACGGGAACCAGCCAACATTTCTAGACTCAATGCTTTATATTCTGACCAAATTTGATGAGGGTACATCTTTTGGATAATAAGTTATGAGCAGTAGATTACGTAAAATTAGAACATATTATTAAATATAAATGTGTGCAGCAGCCCCTACGGCCTGACACCCAAAAGGGGAACTAGCCAACATTTCTACAGGCAGTGCTTCATAGTCTGATCAAATTTTGTGAGGGTACATCTTTCGGATAATAAGGTATGAGCAGTAGATTATGTAAAATTAGAACAAATTATTAAATATAAGCGTGTGCAGCAGCCCCTAAGGTCTGATACTGAAAACGGGGACGATCCAACATTTCTACACTTAGTTCTTCATATTCTGACCAAGTTTGTGAGGGTACATCTTTCGGATAATAAGTTATGAGCAGTAGATTACGTGAAATTAGAACATATTATTAAATATAAGGGTGTGCAGCAGCCCCTACGGCCTGACACCCAAAACGGGAACCAGCCAACATTTCTAGACTCAATGCTTTATATTCTGTCCAAATTTGGTGAGGGTACATCTTTCGGATAATAAGTTATGAGCAGTAGATTACGTGAAATTAGAACATATTATTAAATATAAGGGTGTGCAACAGCCCCTACGGCCTGACACCCAAAACGGGAACCAGCCAACATTTCTAGACTCAATGCTTTATATTCTGACCAAATTTGGTGAGGGTACATCTTTCGGATAATAAGTTATGAGAAGTAGATTACGTAAAATTAGAACATATTATTAAATATAAGGGTGTGCAGCAGCCCCTACGGCCTGACACCCAAAACGGGAACCAGCCAACATTTCTAGACTCAATGCTTTATATTCTGACCAAATTTGGTGAGGGTACATCTTTTGGATAATAAGTTATGAACAGTAGATTACGTAAAATTAGAACATATCATTAAATATAAGGGTGTGCAGCAGTCTCTACGGCCTGACACCCAAAACGGGAACCAGCCAACATTTCTAGACTCAATGCTTTATATTCTTACCAAATTTGGTGAGGGTAGATCTTTCGGATAATAAGTTATGAGCAGTAGATTACGTGAAATTAGAACATATTATTAAATATAAGGGTGTGCAACAGCCCCTACGGCCTGACACCCAAAACGGGAACCAGCCAACATTTCTAGACTCAATGCTTTATATTCTGACCAAATTTGGTGAGGGTACATTTTTCGGATAATAAGTTATGAGCAGTAGATTACGTAAAATTAGAACATATTATTAAATATAAGGGTGTGCAGCAGCCCCTACGGCCTGAAACCCAAAACGGGAACCAGCCAACATTTCTAGACTCAATGCTTTATATTCTGACCAAATTTGATGAGGGTACATCTTTTGGATAATAAGTTATGAGCAGTAGATTACGTAAAATTAGAACATATTATTAAATATAAATGTGTGCAGCAGCCCCTACGGCCTGACACCCAAAAGGGGAACTAGCCAACATTTCTACAGGCAGTGCTTCATAGTCTGATCAAATTTTGTGAGGGTACATCTTTCGGATAATAAGGTATGAGCAGTAGATTATGTAAAATTAGAACAAATTATTAAATATAAGCGTGTGCAGCAGCCCCTAAGGTCTGATACTCAAAACGGGGACGATCCAACATTTCTACACTTAGTTCTTCATATTCTGACCAAGTTTGGTGAGGCTACATCTTTCGGGCAATAAGTTATGAGTACTGGAATATGCAAAATTAGATCATATTATTAAGAAGCAGCATTCCCTATGGCGTGACATCTTATTCGGGACCTCGAACGTGGATTTAATACATATATAGGTACGCATAATACGTTAAAAGTTTCGTGGTAACATTCCCTTGTTAACTATATGTAATTTTAAATATGTTCGTAACATTTCAGAAAGTGGTTCCATGGCTAAAATTACGGAGAGTTTGCCATATAAATTTAAGTCCTAAATCTCACCACCCCTTCCGACTCATAGCCCCAAAGGGCAGGGTTGGAACGGAGTTTTTATTTTTGTCCGAAAAATTTCGGAAGGGATACAAATGTGAAATTTGGGGCACATAATTTACATAAGGACTTCTTACTTCATTCGCATTACAAGTGAGTTAAATTTAAAACCACATTTCGTTTTTTTATTCGTTTTATCCATATTTTTTGAAGGGCAGGATTTTTTCATTTTAAAATATGCATTGCAAAGATTGATCCCTTTAGAATTGTTTTTTACTCTTTCACTTTCTTTTATAAAATTAATCATTTTCGAGTATCATAATAAAACCTTCTAGCATGCGTAGTATAAACATTTAATATGAACATTTCCAAAACGGAAAAGTTTTAGAAGGCGGCTGTCAAATATGACACAAATAATAGGTAATAAGGAACTACGAAATTGGACGTCTAAGGTAATGCGATGTATAATTAAAACATGACAGCCGTTTACAAGACGGCTGCGGGTGTTATAAGAAACAAGGGGTGGGAGGTTTGACATAAGTTTATATGGAAAAGTTCCCTTAATTTTAGCAGCATTATTATTATTATTATTATTATTATTATTATTATTATTATTATTATTTTACAGAATGTGTAAAACTGATACAGGAAATATTGTGCTTAAACATCATATTTTCATCGCATTCTTGTGGCACCTTCCAGATTCGGCGGGAATATATCGTATATTCCAGGAGGCATGATAACTTGGTTGTTAATAATTTTATGTTTAATATTAGCATTTAGTTTAACCCACTTGGTTGTGTACCTGCCTTTGAAGACTCTTTCAGAGTAGTATACAACTTCGTTTGTTCGACGGGATAGAGAATTTACAAGTATTGTCGCATTCAACATTTATTTGATATTGTGTTCCTACTTCACGGTAGTAAGTCCTTGTTCATGTATTGGTCACATAATGTACATCTTAGTGTAGATCTTAATTTCTGTTCTGATGTAGCGTTAAGGCATTTCAAATGAAATATTCGTTTGCAGTAACTACATTTTAGTTCAGCTAGATTCCCTGGCCTAGAACAAATTAAACACAGACCCTGCACATCAGATGATTTCTTTAATATAAACTGTTTCAAATGTGAGCGATACATATTTAAGTCTATTTGGTCGGTCAGCGGTTTACCTTGGGAGAACTGTGTAAAGAAGTAAATGATGAATACGCCACAATTATGTGAGTCTTGCTGAAGTAAATGGTTTTTCATTTGTAATTTCCAGCATTGAATGTCATATTTAGTGCCTTTCAGTTTGTTGTACAGAGAAAGGAATTTTATAAACAAGTCCATGTATTTTTGGGCTTGTTGTCTGCACTTATCAGCAGGGTTAATAAAAGTAAACGTATTTTCCCTAAAGTTAACAAACATGATGCACCAGTGCGTTCCACCGGTGTTTATAGGCATAATCAATATATCTTTTTGTAATTCGAATATGGAATTCTCATTTAGACCGTTACTAAATAATTCAGTGGTTACAGTACAGGGTACTATTTGATATAAATTGTGGTGATCGTAATTTAACAGTGACAAGACAATATCAATTGTAAAATTATTTAGCCAGTTTTTAGCAGTGAGGGAGTTGTAATCGTCAAAGGTGATTTCTTTTAGGTAGCAATCTATAAATTTGTACCTGGCTATTGTGTAATTTTTGCCATGAATTGCTACATAGTAGTCTACATCTGAAACAAGGCTGTTATGTGGATAAATATGTACTCTACTAGAAATACTTTCTTCGATAGTTTCAGGGATAGTAGCAATAGAATTCTCATTTTCTGTCAGTTGGGAATTGCAGAAATTACAGAAAAATTCCCCCGAGTATGATCGATTACTACTATCATCACATAACTGGTGAATCCAACCTTCGCAACCATCACACTGTACCCAGTCAGCTGTTGCATCTAACTGCCCCTTAAAGCAATAAATACAACGAAGCATCTCATCGGTATCTATTCTCAAAGGATGTCCGTTTTTAGTACAGTTCGGCATTAAAGATAAAATTCTACCTTTTTTGAAATAACTTACTGGGGCACATTTCTTTTTTTCCCATTTCTCAGTAGCTAAAAGTTCTTCTTCAACCGACCGATTGGCGTTAGTGTCCTTCGTGTTCCTTTTGGAAGGAATGTGTAATGTACTTTCCTTGCACAGGCTCAATACGTGGTTTCTGATTTTTCTTACAACTCTGCTGCATTTTTGGTGTTTGACTCCCTCCAATATTAAATTTTTTGCAATTCCAAACCAACGCTCCACTGGCGCATTACTCAATCGCGTGCTGTCTTTTATAAACAATCCTGACCAGCAAGGCAGCAGGGGTATATATTTTTCTAATATTAATTGTAAAAATGTCAAGTTGTAGTAAGGATTCTCTTCATTTTTAGAATTGTGTACATTTACTTCTGTCACTTTTGTTAGAACTCCCAGGAAGTGTTTATAATAGGGACTGGATTTCAGTAAAATGTTAGTTTCCAAACTAGAATGGTATTCGTTTATAAACACATTCCCTTTGTTGTTACTATCTAAAAAGTCCACGCAATCTCTACTTACGCAAATGTTGATTAATTGCTTTAAAGCTGATTCAACAGAACTGTTTTTTCTTTTTAAGGATAAGAGTATACACACATTCTTGAACCACAATTCCATCAGAAAAATGTCACTGATAGTGAAAGGGATAGCCATTATTTCTTTAAGAAGGCCTCGGACCTTGCCGGGATACTCTGTAAAATGCCGATTTATGTCGGAAGTTATAATTTTAAAAAAGTGGCAACAACATAAATGGGGTTGAACTATTGCTTTAGGAAACTCTTTTTTACTTTCGTAAATGTGCTGAAAAGTTAAATTCAAATAGTCTAGTAGAGGCAGATAATCTACTGCTCATAACTTATTATCCGAAAGATGTACCCTCACCAAATTTGGTCAGCATATGAAGCATTGAGTCTAGAAATGTTGGCTGGTTCCCGTTTTGGGTGTCAGGCCGTAGGGGCTGCTGCACACCCTTATATTTAATAAAATGTTCTAATTTTACATAATCTACTGTTCATAACTTATTATCCAAAAGATGTACCCTCACCAAATTTGGTCAGAATATAAATCATTGAGTCTAGAAATGTTGGCTGGTTCCCGTTTTGGGTGTTAGGCCGTAGGGGCTGCTGCACACCCTTATATTTAATAATATGTTCTAATTTTACGTAATCTACTTCTCATAACTTATTATCCGAAAGATGTACCCTCACCAAATTTAGTCAGAGTATGAAGCATTGAGTCTAGAAATGTTGGCTGGCTCCCGTTTTGGGTGTCAGGCTGTAGGGGCTGCTGCACACCTTCATACTTAATAATATGTTTTAGTTTTACGTAATCGACCGCTTCTAACTTATTATCCGAAAGATGTACCCTCACCAAATTTGGTCAGAATATGAAGCACTGACTTTAGAAATGGTGGCTGGTTCCCGTTTTGGGTGTCAGGCCGTAGGGGCTGCTGCACACCCTTATATTTAATATGTTCTAATTTTACGTAATATTCTGCTCATAACTTATTATCCGAAAGATGTACCCTCACCAAATTTGGTCAGAATATGAAGCACTGAGTCTAGAATTGTTGGCTGGTCCCCGTTTTGGGTGTCAGGCCGTAGGGGGTGCTGCACACCCTTATATTTAATAATATGTTCTAATTTTACGTAATTTACTGCTCATAACATATTATCCGAAAGACGTACCCTCACCAAGTTTGGTCAGAATTTGAGGCATTGAGTCTAGAAATGTTGGTTGGTTCCCGTTTTGGGTGTCAGGCCGTAGGGGCTGCTGCACACCCTTATATTTAATAATATGTTCTAATTTTACGTAATATACTGCTCATAACTTATTATCTGAAAGATGTACCCTCACCAAATTTGGTCAGAATATGAAGCACTGAGTGTAGAAATGTTGGCTGGTTCCCGTTTTGGGTGTCAGGCCGTAGGGGCTGCTGCACACCCTTATATTTAATAAAATGTTCTAATTTTACTTAATCTACTGTTCATAACTTATTATCCAAAAGATGTACCCTCACCAAATTTGGTCAGAATATAAAGCATTGAGTCTAGAAATGTTGGCTGGTTCCCGTTTTGGGTGTCAGGCCGTAGGGGCTGCTGCACACCCTTATATTTAATAAAATGTTCTAATTTTACGTAATCTACTGTTCATAACTTATTATCCAAAAGATCTACCCCCACCAAATTTGGTCAGAATATAAAGCATTGAGTCTAGAAATGTTGGCTGGTTCCCGTTTTGGGTGTCAGGCCGTAGGGGCTGCTGCACACCCTTATATTTAATAATATGTTCTAATTTTACATAATCTACTGCTCATAACTTATTATCCGAAAGATGTACCCTCGCCAAATTTGGTCAGCATATGAAGCATTGAGTCTATAAATGTTGGCTGGTTCCCGTTTTGGGTGTCAGGCCGTAGGGGCTGCTGCACACCCTTATATTTAATAAAATGTTCTAATTTTACGTAATCTACTGTTCATAACTTATTATCCAAAAGATGTACCTTCACCAAATTTGGTCAGAATATAAAGCATTGAGTCTAGAAATGTTGGCTGGTTCCCGTTTTGGGTGTCAGGCCGTAGGGGCTGCTGCACACCCTTATATTTAATAAAATGTTCTAATTTTACATAATCTACTGTTCATAACTTATTATCCAAAAGATGTACCCTCACCAAATTTGGTCACAATATAAAGCATTGAGTCTAGAAATGTTGGCTGGTTCCCGTTTTGGGTGTCAGGCCGTAGGGGCTGCTGCACACCCTTATATTTAATAAAATGTTCTAATTTTACGTAATCTACTGTTCATAACTTATTATCCAAAAGATGTACCCTCACCAAATTTGGTCAGAATATAAAGCATTGAGTCTATAAATGTTGGCTGGTTCCCGTTTTGGGTGTCAGGCCGTAGGGGCTGCTGCACACCCTTATATTTAATAATATGTTCTAATTTTACATAATCTACTGCTCATAACTTATTATCCGAAAGATGTACCCTCACCAAATTTGGTCAGCATATGAAGCATTGAGTCTAGAAATGTTGGCTGGTTCCCGTTTTGGGTGTCAGGCCGTAGGGGCTGCTGCACACCCTTATATTTAATAAATTGTTCTAATTTTACATAATCTACTGTTCATAACTTATTATCCAAAAGATGTACCCTCACCAAATTTGGTCAGAATATAAAGCATTGAGTCTAGAAATGTTGGCTGGTTCCCGTTTTGGGTGTCAGGCCGTAGGGGCTGCTGCACACCCTTATATTTAATAATATGTTCTAATTTTACGTAATCTACTTCTCATAACTTATTATCCGAAAGATGTACCCTCACCAAATTTAGTCAGAGTATGAAGCATTGAGTCTAGAAATGTTGGCTGGCTCCCGTTTTGGGTGTCAGGCCGTAGGGGCTGCTGTACACCCTTATATTTAATAATATGTTCTAATTTTACGTAATCTACTTCTCATAACTTATTATCCGAAAGATGTACCCTCACCAAATTTAGTCAGAGTATGAAGCATTGAGTCTAGAAATGTTGGCTGGCTCCCGTTTTGGGTGTCAGGCCGTAGGGGCTGCTGCACACCTTCATACTTAATAATATGTTTTAGTTTTACGTAATCGACCGCTTCTAACTTATTATCCGAAAGATGTACCCTCACCAAATTTGGTCAGAATATGAAGCACTGACTTTAGAAATGGTGGCTGGTTCCCGTTTTGGGTGTCAGGCCGTAGGGGCTGCTGCACACCCTTATATTTAATATGTTCTAATTTTACGTAATATTCTGCTCATAACTTATTATCCGAAAGATGTACCCTCACCAAATTTGGTCAGAATATGAAGCACTGAGTCTAGAATTGTTGGCTGGTCCCCGTTTTGGGTGTCAGGCCGTAGGGGATGCTGCACACCCTTATATTTAATAATATGTTCTAATTTTACGTAATTTACTGCTCATAACATATTATCCGAAAGACGTACCCTCACCAAGTTTGGTCAGAATTTGAGGCATTGAGTCTAGAAATGTTGGTTGGTTCCCGTTTTGGGTGTCAGGCCGTAGGGGCTGCTGCACACCCTTATATTTAATAATATGTTCTAATTTTACGTAATATACTGCTCATAACTTATTATCTGAAAGATGTACCCTCACCAAATTTGGTCAGAATATGAAGCACTGAGTGTAGAAATGTTGGCTGGTTCCCGTTTTGGGTGTCAGGCCGTAGGGGCTGCTGCACACCCTTATATTTAATAAAATGTTCTAATTTTACATAATCTACTGTTCATAACTTATTATCCAAAAGATGTACCCCCACCAAATTTGGTCAGAATATAAAGCATTGAGTCTAGAAATGTTGGCTGGTTCCCGTTTTGGGTGTCAGGCCGTAGGGGCTGCTGCACACCCTTATATTTAATAATATGTTCTAATTTTACATAATCTACTGCTCATAACTTATTATCCGAAAGATGTACCCTCACCAAATTTGGTCAGCATATGAAGCATTGAGTCTATAAATGTTGGCTGGTTCCCGTTTTGGGTGTCAGGCCGTAGGGGCTGCTGCACACCCTTATATTTAATAAAATGTTCTAATTTTACGTAATCTACTGTTCATAACTTATTATCCAAAAGATGTACCCTCACCAAATTTGGTCAGAATATAAAGCATTGAGTCTATAAATGTTGGCTGGTTCCCGTTTTGGGTGTCAGGCCGTAGGGGCTGCTGCACACCCTTATATTTAATAATATGTTCTAATTTTACATAATCTACTGCTCATAACTTATTATCCGAAAGATGTACCCTCACCAAATTTGGTCAGCATATGAAGCATTGAGTCTAGAAATGTTGGCTGGTTCCCGTTTTGGGTGTCAGGCCGTAGGGGCTGCTGCACACCCTTATATTTAATAAATTGTTCTAATTTTACATAATCTACTGTTCATAACTTATTATCCAAAAGATGTACCCTCACCAAATTTGGTCAGAATATAAAGCATTGAGTCTAGAAATGTTGGCTGGTTCCCGTTTTGGGTGTCAGGCCGTAGGGGCTGCTGCACACCCTTATATTTTCTATATGTTCTAATTTTACGTAATCTACTGTTCATAACTTATTATCCAAAAGATGTACCCTCACCAAATTTGGTCAGAATATAAAGCATTGACTCTAGAAATGTTGGCTGGTTCCCGTTTTGGGTGTCAGGCCGTAGGGGCTGCTGCACACCCTTATATTTAATAATATGTTCTAATTTTACGTAATCTACTGCTCATACCTTATTATCCCTCACCAAACTTGGTCAGAATATGAAGCACTAAGTACAGAAATGCCCGGTTTTGGGTGTCAGGCCGTGGAGCCTCCTCCACATATAGGATATATAGATATGCAATTTAAAATGTATGTTCAAGGCGGCGTACATTTTTGTGTATAGAATGTATTTGTACATTATTTAGCTCATCTGCTTTGTGATCAATAATCGTCACATTTTGCATGAAATTTTATTGCGAATCGTAAATTTTATAAGAATTCCCCATAAAAAAACGATTATGAACATGGGAAAAGGTCCTGTATGACGATTATAGCTTAGTTACATTCTTCTTCTTCATATTTGTTTAACTACCAAAATAAGAAGATATATCTTTGTTAAACCCAGTTTTGGCAAAATTTGGAACGTATAAATAGCCCAAGTCTAGTTACGGGCTGCGCGGTCCCGGACGTAGCCGGCGCTGCTATGCTGATCGAGCTACGACATACGTTTTCCCCAAGCCGAAATGTGTGGACAGAAAAGTGTGGATATCTTCACACAAATTTTATTATTATGATTATGAATTTTGGAACATGAAGTCATGACTAACAAAATGTTACTCTAATTGAAAATATTCTGAAATGTTTAATTTTACACGAGATAGAAATAAATATTCCTTACTTGGGGC
Source organism: Pogonocherus hispidulus (assembly GCA_963924545.1). Classification (NCBI taxonomy): domain Eukaryota; kingdom Metazoa; phylum Arthropoda; class Insecta; order Coleoptera; family Cerambycidae; genus Pogonocherus; species Pogonocherus hispidulus. Next base: position 38,550,173 of record OZ004698.1, on the reverse strand, counting down.
CGGGCTTTGACAAAAAACTAATTTCTGTACCGCTTGTTTTTTCTAATTTCTGTGCCATTTTCAAAATAGTAACCGTTTGCGAAAAAAGAACAATAATAATATACAGCGTGATGATAAAGTTTGGAACAAAATTTATAACTTTTATACTGAGTGATTTAAAAAAAAACGCCGAGACAGGTCGATTTTGCTGTTGGGAGGGGCCTCTTTTAAGATGATTCACTTGGATACAGGGTGACCCAGAAAAGCTGGATGGCCAATAAATTTGATTTTTCTTACGGAACACCCTGTATATTTTTCCATATTCGGAGCCAACTTTCTCTACGAATATAATGATATAAGCACAAATAGCAAGCGAGATATTGCTAAAAGAGTCAACTAATTCCTCAAATGGTAGTATTAAAAAAATTGGGTTGATTGTACAGGGTGATTCACTTTCGAGTGTGTAACATGGGTATCTCTCTTATTACAAAAGATAGACTGTAGGTTTTTGAGAAAATTATATTTATTTTAGAAAATTATTTAATGTAATTTTCCATAAAAGAAATTATACTTGGAAACGAAACAAATGCAAATATATAACAAAATTTAACGTAAATTTTCAAATTTTCTTCCACCAACAATTTGGCACTGGCCTGCGCGAGTGTAAACACTTTGCACACTACGCTCAATAATTTCTGGCCTGATCCTTTCCATTTCAGCATGAATTCTCAGTTGTAAGTCTGCTAAATTGTTTAGTCGATTGAAGTAAACCCTAGGTTTTAAATAACCAAATAGAAAAAAATCCAATTTTTTTAATACCATTTGAGGAATTGGTTGACTCTTTTGGCAATATCTCGCTTGTTATTTGAGATAGACCCATCAAACCTTACATCACTGTATTCGTAAGAGAAAGCTGTATCTGAACATATAAGGTGTTCCATAAGAAATTTATTGGCCGTCCAGCTTTTCTAGGTCACCCTGTATCCAAGTAAATCATCTTAAAAGATGCCCCTCCCTACAACAAAATCGATCTGTCTCGGTGTTTCTTTTAAAATCACTCAGTATAAAAGTTATGAATTTTGTTCCAAACTTTATCATCACGCTGTATATAGCAATCGGTTGGCTGAAGATCCTTTACTGGCTATGAAGGAATGTTGTCCCGGGTAGTAATATATAATGTGACTGAAAATTAGATGAAAAATTAGAAAATTTGCGTAAAAAATTAGACAATCTGATGTAATTCTTTTCCTTATTTCAATATGATTGGACTTCAAAATTGTTTACAGCTTGGAGCCAACCTTTATTTTATTAATCGAATTATAGGTGTTTTGTTAAGAAAACGTAGAAAGGACAACGTGTGAAACAATTCTATAATTGCCAGTTTAAACTGTCAATCATAGATAATTGTTAGTTTAAACTGGCAATTATGTATAATTGACAGTTTAAACTGGCAATTATAAAAGGACATCGTGTGAAATAATTTTATAATTGTCAGTTTAAACTGTAAATTATAGATAATTATAAGTTTGATCTGGTAATTATGTATAATTGACAGTTTATAATTGTCAGTTTGATGTGGCAATTATTAAAGGACATCGTGTGAAATAATTTTGTAATTGCCAGTTTAAACTGGCAATTATGTATAATTGCCAGGTTAAACTATCAATTCTACATAATTGCCAGTTTGATCTGGTAATTATCTATATTTGACAGTTTAAACTGGCAATTATAAAATTATTTCACACGATGTCCTTTTTACGCTTTCGTAGTTTTGCTTTTGCCTAAACTTATCTAAAAATAAAGCCCGCTCTTAAGCTTGCCAAAAACTATTGATGAGCTAGTAAACTAATCTTAAATCAATTAAATTACGAATTAAATTGCTTTATGTTTTCAGAAAATATAGAACATGGCTATTTTAATCAATGATGTATTTTTCTATACAACCGTAGATATTTAATACTTTTATGTAGTCTATCCCTCTTTATAATTAATGATGGGAGTTTTTATTGGTGGAGTAAATTTCTAGGGTGTGTACAAATATTTTTTTACCCTTATCCCACCCTTACATGTTTAAATCGCCATTAATGATAAGTTTTATACTTTATATTTGGGGATAAAGAATATAGCTAAAACACCGCCCTATGATTTTCCATTTTATATACAATATTGACATTACCATATTAAATATTCATCAGTAAAAAAGTATAACTCCCAGTAGAGCCCCTTAAATATAATTGTTTATGAAATATTTGGTCATACGGGGCAGTAAGTATTTATAAAAAAAATATGTATTTTGTTACCTAGATATTATATAACGATATTATAATTGTAAGAAACCATTTACTTGTATTTTGTTTTTTCACCTAACAACTAACATGAGAAAGGAAGTCGATATAAAATTGTTTTATTTATGTTTGCTTTATATAATTATTTTATTTAAATTTAATATCCTACAGGGTATAACTCCTAATTATATGATAATTTATGAATAGTGTTCACACAAGTTTTCACTCATTTTGAGTGTTTTTTGAATACTTAAAGATAGATAACAAAAAAAAATTATATGCCTATAAATGGAGGAAATTAATTAATAAAAATATATAATTTTCCATCTAGATAGGACGTGGTTAAACGATTAATGAAATGAAAATTAAATTATACCACCAAGAATTGACTTACATTATTATAAGTTAATTTAATAACCAATCTATAGCTATTTCTCACAACTAAAACAAGTGATCTAGAAACTTATGGTATTGCAAAATTTTTACAACCCTGCTACTATGTTTGGGAATATTCTCTGCTATCGTGTTATTTACTTCATTGCATTCTTCTGGTGATAGAGGATTTACTAGTGCCCATAGCCCATAATGGGGACAAGAGAATAGTTCAGAGACGTACGGCAGCTTTTCATAGGATTGGGCTAAAACACTATGGTACTCTGCACTCAGGGGTAACCTAAAATAAGAAAAAGTGAATAAATGAAAAGGACGAGTTGAACTAGGGCTCTATCGATCAAACATTTTAAATTTCAGCTGATGAGAACATAAAAAATTATGACTGTCTGACTGATGTCGTTCGGAGCGTCAAGTCAAAGGCACCCAAAGGTTTAATATGTTTTTTTAATTTGAATAATTAAGTTGCAACTAAGTTAGGTTAGGTTATGTTCAAAAGTGAGTGGGCCGAAAACCAGATCCTCCACCGCGACCATGTGATCTATTGTGGCTCACACCTACTTATATTTCACCCAACAGGTTCAGCCTCTTAATGAAGCTGATCACCTTATTCGGTGAGAACTTATTCAGATCCTCTGGCAGAAGTTGCCCTTTGCCAAAATAATAAGTATCTGATCCTTTTCCCAGCGGGGTAGGTGCATAATATGTGTTCTGCCGTTTCATCATCTTCTAAGTACAAGCGGCACTCAACATCTTCTGCTAGGCCGAATTTGTACAGATGATATTTTAAACGACAGTGACCGGTATATAGGTCAATTAAAATTCGTAGGTGCAACCTGCTTAACTCTAAAAGTTTTTTAGTTCTTATTTTTGTAGGGTTTATTATAAACGCCTTCGAATGAACTAATCTTGGTAGTTCTTGCCAGTACTGGAGGATTTGCCCCTCAGCCCAGGTCAAGAGCATTGTTTTGGCAGTACTCGAAGTACTGCCTACAGGCAGTACATTTCCTTCATGGCCAGAACGGGACCCAGACCATAGTTACTCTATTTTTCCTGCTCAAATGAGCAAGCGCCTGCTCCATACCGTTTTTGAGTTGCAATGGTAGGAACCAAGAGCTTTAAGAGCTGCTTGGCTGTCTGAGAAGATTTTGTGAGAAATTACCGTTTTGTGGGGGTTTACAGACAACTGCTGCCTCTCACACCAACTCAGCACTATATCTAGTACCTCTTGGAGGATGAGGGAAATTCTCTCTTCAGAGTTTTCTCTGGCTAAAATGACTAGATCATCCGCATATGCTTCAACCTCAACCTCCCACACAGAAAGAGGCAACTAATATCGAACAAGATTACATGCAGTTGGTATTACAAAATCCCATTTAAATAGTACAACACAAAAGATAAAATAGAAATGCAGGCAGTCAATATTTTTAAACAAATTACCATTCTATATATACAAAATATAATACAAAATAATAATTAAAGTTTTTAAAAACAAATGTATTTTAAAATTAGTCATGGTAAAACGTATATGGAACCGACTTTTATCTAATGTTTATTTTATTTTTAAAAAAATTGAAATATTTACTCTTGTGTTAGTTTAAACTTAATTTTCAGAAGTAGGTAATCGTTTGAATTGATCGAAAGCTTAATAAAAACTTTAACATTATAGAAAGGTGAATGACAAACGAATATAAGTTATAATAATATTACAATAATGAAATACAGATCCAAGCAGTTACAATATTGGAGAGTTATTGGACATTCAATAAGTATATAGTTAAGTAATATTTAGGTGTCCCTTATTTTGATATCTAAGCATGTATGCTTTTTAATAAGGAAACAGGAAACCCTTAATAAGGTTAGTGCTTGACGTTTTAGGTTGAAGGTACGATGTTGTATATCTTATTTATTGTTTTGTAGATAACCGACAGCGATCGTGAAAACGAAATTTAAAATATTGTTTATATATTTTTAGAATAACAAGGATAGATACACAGAAGTATTAACAATAACATAATATGTGTATGAAAATAAAATATATGAATGCCAAAAACTCAAGCTGAAGCGACAATACAAATAATTTGCACATCAATAAAAATAGTCTTTAAACTCAAATATTACAAATCTTTTTTCCTTTCCTCTTTTCTACGTTCTAATATTGACTTGAATTTGGATAAATTTTAAGTTAAAAGAAAAGTCTAACGACAAGACAAGGCACGCTCCAAGTCCATTCCAAAACTACAATTTTGTGATAAAGTCAAGCAGTATTCAAATAAAGTCCTCATTAATACTGTGAGACAGTATTAAAAGGTTTCATATAACTCTTTATTACGATTATACTATGTTGGGTACAATATAAATACTATAAAATAAAATACTCTGATCTGGGTCCCAGGCCATTCTGGCCATGAAGGAAATGAAGCAGCCGACTCTCTAGTCAGGGAGGGTGCTCCTTCTGAATTTGTCGGTCCAGAACCGGTACTTGGCATATCCTCGAGTGCTGCCAAAACAACTCTCTTGACCCGGGTTGAGGGGCAAATCCTCCAGTACCGGCAAGAACTACCAAGATTAGTTCATTCAAAGGAGTTTATAATAAACCCTTCGAGGTTTAAATTGACAGACAGATAGTGACCTGCTTTTCCGCAGGTGCCATTGCAGTAGTGACCTCTGTTATCTTTGAGGAAGGCAATCCTACTTATTTATTTGAAGGAGATGCCGAAAACAACTACTCCACGGCCAATGTACCTTGACTGGCGTTGCATTACTCCGGCATCTCCATGGAAGTCACCACATCCTTCATCGAGATCAACCACTAGACACTGACCGGGCATCGTGAATGTTGAGTATTGGTGAGAAACACACACTAGTGACCTCTTTCGGTTTTTGCTACTATCCATCTGACAATTATTGTTAAATTGACTCACAGATAGCGACCTGCTTTTCCGCAGGTGCCGTTAAATCATATTGCCATTCAGGACACTACGGTGTGTTTCCAACCCTCACCACTACTAACATTCACGATACCCCTTAGGCAATCATGTCGCAACATCGTTCATCGATTCCACTACCTATTCCACTCTGACGAGCGCATAATAAGGGCGAAACCAGTCAGTGTCTGATGGTTGGTATCAATGAAGGATATGGCGACTTCCATGGAGATGTAGGAGTAATGCAACGCCAGTCAAGGTACATTGGCCGTGGAGTAGCTGTTTTCAGCATCTCTATCAAATAAAGAACAAGCTTGTTAAATCAAAACTGTTAAATGTAACACAACAAAAATATTAAAAAAACAAACACAGAAATTAAAAATAGAACGTGAATGTATGTATATATTATAACAATATGTATATGTCATGGCCGCACACAATGAATCATAGGTAACCTCCTGATAATTTGTAAACGAATAAAAATTTGTATATGGTTTCATTCTAATCTTACCCAATTAACCATCTGACGACCACATAATCTCTGACCATGTAGTAACTGAGTCCTGATTTAAAATCTGCTTCAAGTCCTGTAGAAATACCCATTTTTTTACCAATTAAGGTAGCATTAACTTCCGTGAGGAAATGCTGCAAAATGAAAATAAACAATCCACTCATTCGGTATTTTATTAACATCTTATGTACATCTATTTGGTTTTAAAAGTTAAGAAAAAATAATTTAAAGAAATAATCAATGGTCAAATAATATTGGATTGATTTCAAAATCCAAAATCAGAATTACTAACATTCAGAAATGTACATTAAACTTATATTTTTACCAGAACAGCTATATATTTTGTTGAGTATCTTCTCACGAATACATTGACATGTTTGAAGATGATATTTCCAATCATAAGAAAGATATGCTCTAAGGAATGTGTGAAGACTTTTTTACTTAGATACTTAAAAATTAGTAATTTCTCTAGTACAGGGTGATTCACTTTCGAGTGTGTAACATGGGTATCTCGCTTATTATAAAAGATAGACTGTAGGTTTAAATTCGGCAAAGTTGCGGAATTTTGTGCTCAATAAGTTGGCGCAAACAAAACCCACATATCTGCTTTTGTTTTTGAGTAAGAGGCAAAAAGAAATTATTTCCGGTTTTCGTTTTCTGGCCATAACTTCTATATTTTTGAAAATATTGGTTTATCGTTTTCACATTATTAGGACACTTTCTTAAGACAAATACGATGCCGTAAACCGTTTTTAAAAAAAAAATGTCACTTCTATTGTAAATCATCGTCAACTTTATTTTTTCTTATGGGCACCATATTAATTTTTCTCATAATTGAATAAACCGATTTTTTCTGAATACAACAATATAATATATGTTAATATTTGCCTAAAAAATAAGGGCATTATGAAGGAAAATATGTATTTTTTTGAAAATGTCTAGTTAGCCATGGCCCTGACAGTCAGTTCTTGACAAACCACAAATGTCAATTATAATTTTTATAAACTGCATCTGTGGAGTACTTTTTACATTGACTAACGATGTATTCAACCGAAGAGAAACAAGATATTATAGATATTTATTGCAGATATAACAAAAATTTAAACAGAAAAATTGAAGAATATTTAAACACATATCCTGAAAGACGACAACATGCAAGACATATATTACTAAACTGCACTGTAACTTAAGAAATTATGGCAGATCCATGCCTATTTCTTGGTTTAGAAAAACTGCCATAATTTCTTAAATTACAGTGCAGTTTAGTAATATATGTCTTGCATGGTTGTCGTCTTTCAGGATATGTGTTTAAATATTCTTCAATTTTACTGTTTCAATTTTTGTTAAATCTGTAATAAATATCTATACTATCTTGTTTCTCTTCGGTTGAATACATCGTTAGTCAATGTAAAAAGTACTCCACAGATGCAGTTTATAAAAATTATAAGTGATATTTGTGGTTTGTCAAGAACTGACTGTCATGGCCATGGCTAACTAGACATTTTCAAAAAAATACCTATTTTTCTTCATAATGCCCTTATTTTTTAGGCAAATATTAACATATATTATATTGTTATATTCAGAAAAAATCGATTTATTCAAATATGAGAAAAATTAATATGGCGCCCATAAGAAAAAATAAAGTTGACGATGATTTACAATAGAAGTAACATTTTTTTAAAAAACGGTTTACGGCATCGTATTTGTCTCAAGAAAGTGTCCTAATAATGTGAAAACGATAAGCCAATATTTTCAAATATATAGAAGTTATGGCCAGAAAACGAAAACTGCAAAAAATTTTTTTTTGCCTCTTACTCAAAAACAAAAACAGATATGGGGGTTTTGTTTGCGCCAACTTGTTGAGCACAAAATTCCGTAACTTTGCCGAATTTAAACCTACAGTCATCTTTTATAATAAGCGAGATACCCATGTATCACACACTCGAAAGTGAATCACACTGTACATTAATTTATTGTTTTAATTCTTAAGTGCCACGGTCAGACGTCTAAATTTATTTTTTCTTCAAACGTCAGTAAATCGGACATTGCTCGAGTCAATAGTCGGTCGCGGAGTTTCATTTTCCCCCGTCGGAGGTTTACTTTTCACTTTTCCGCCGCCGGAAGCATCAACAAATTTCGGGCGGCGTGTACTGCGTTTCTAACAATCACTAATTTCGGACCAAAGTTTTCATTATTTGATTGAAACTAATAATTGCTTACCAATATCCCTAGACTACCTATTTCAACCTAAATCCCAATAAATCTTTAATTGAAAATAGATAAATTTTGTATAAATTCTTGCATAAATTTGCCGATATGGGAAGAAAAAAATTTATTAAAACAGTTAACCCTTGTTCACATGGTGACGTTGAAATATACGTCGCGTCGTGTTCACGTGACAAATACTTTGGCAAAATAATATTTTTATTTAAGACCACAAAAATACATGTTGTACATTTTTCAAATTTTACTAGTTCCAATACTTACATAATCTTCGTATGGCAATGGTTCTTCAAAATTTCTAACTTCATCTAAATTTATAGAAAATAAATCTAAACTATTTCTTCCAGTGATATATAAAAGCGAATCTGTTTTGGATATGGCCAAAAAATCTGCATTGATAGGAGAATAACCCAAATTGGTCGGTCCTCGTAAAGTTATTTTCCACCATTTTAAATTATCTGAAGAAAATACAAGCAATGCATTGTCACCTGAAAAAGTAATAGATATAATTAATAAATGTGGTTGAAATGAATATAACATATTTTTTGTATTTTTCGCAAGTACAGATTTAATGTGTTTAGTGATATCAGGTAGTTGTAATACGTAAGCTCTTATATTAGTCACTGGATATTTTCTTTGGTAGCATTATATATATAATTTTCATTTATTTGATGCAAAATTTTTTGACAGAGGGATATAATAAAACACGAGGAACTGAGTAGAATGGAATTTCATGACTAATTATATTTTTTAAGAAAAAAACAATGTTGTTAATTTTAATCGCATCTAGAAGTTGCTATCAAGTGATTACTTAATACTAAATTTTGTTAGAATGTCTGGAGTATTGTTGGAGAAATTCAGATGACTTAAATATAGATTCTATACAAAGTTTTACCAGGTACATCTATATTACTAAATCCTTCCTTCAGTCAACGGTTGAACTGAAATAAGCTATAATGCTTATACTTCCATATTTATTATACAAAGTGTCAGCATTATTAGTACGTGGACGGACCGTAGTTCGGTTATTTAAAATGTTATAAAAAATACAAAAAGTGTATGGAATTATAGGACATATTTTAAAATTATTTTTAATTAGGTACTTATACAGAGTGACCACGCAAAACAAGGCACTACAAAGTTATGTTTTTTGACATCCTCCATAGAATCCTCCATCCTCCAAAATTATCGTAAAGTAAGGGATATATTGCAGTTTATTATGTATTTTTAACAAATTAAGTTAATAACAGGATGTGGAAGAAATTCGATAGCTTAAACAATGGGATCTCTTATGTCCAACAGTAGTTAACGCAAATGTACGAAATGTGTGAAATTTTGCTGCTGTACAATCACCAACCGTTCCTCCAAAATGTACAAAGCATTATTCAGAATTCCTAGTTGAATTGCAGCAATTTGCTCCCTAATAGAGTCTTTTAATTCTTCCAGCGTTGTTCGTCGTGTTCGGAACACCAAATTTATTAAATAACCGCACATCCAGTAATCCGCTGGGTTAAGATCAGGCGATCTTAGAGGCCATGAATTTACAAAATGTCTAAACTTCTCCGTATAACACGATTTTGAAAAACATCAGTTAAAAATTCTGGCCGGTAAATATACGGGGGTGCACCATCCTGCATAAAAATCATGTTTCCAATTCCTTTGTGCTTGTTTTGTATCCGTGAAATGGCATAATCTCGTAATATATACAGGTATCGTTCACGAGTAACAGTTACAGATATATGCAGAGGTGCTCCATCCTGCATAAAAATCATGTTTTCAATTCTTTCGTACTCATTTTGTATCCATGGAATGGCATAATTTCGTAACGTATGCAGGTATTGTTCACCAGTAACAGTTACAGATACGGCCTCTCCATTTTCTATCACCTCAAAAAAGTATGGTCCAATGATAAAATTTGATGTGAAACCACACCAAAAGGCGACTTTCTTGTCATGAAGACGTTCCTGAACGATTTCATGTGGATTATCTGTCGACCATATTCGACAGTTTTAAGTATTGACTCCACCATTTAGGGAAAAATGGGCCTCATCTGTCCATAAAATACGGGATAACCATTCGGGTTGAATTCCATCTGATTGTAAGGAAAAGTCATACCTGATAGGAAAAACTGCATTATTTAATTCAAACAGCAGTTTAAGTCTCGGTATAAGTTTATAGGAATACATTTTTAGGATTTTGCGTCAAATTTTTAAAACCGTGGTATATGGCTTTTGCAATCATTTTGATATCGAATTTACACTACTGATTGCTACGCGGATTAGTGTTGGGCTATGTTTTGATTTTACCGAAGAACTTCTGCATGTTGGATATCACTTATCCTTGGTCTTCCTGATCTCGGTGGGCCCTGTTCTCAAACCCATTTTAGTACGAAATTTTCGTAATCCAGCAGTACATGTAATTTCTGCCGCATTCGTAATAACATTGTACTAAACCAATTCTTGTTTGTAGATCCATGTTATTAAGGTTTAAATCGTTTCAATTTACGTTTACGGAAATTTTATTTTGAGAACATATCTCTAAATTGCCATCATTTTTGACAATTGCATACCCTTTACTTAAAGATGCCCCCATATTCCTTTTATAATTCTATGGCTCCGTAACTTAAGCCGTTTGCAAGATAATGGCCAATTCGAATAGTACTGAATTTAAGGTTTTAACGTCATGTGCCTACCTACCTCATAATATTTAAAAATTTTATTATTCCATTACAATTTTACATTTCCAAAGAGTCCGTTGCATTATTTTTTCGTCCGAAACTTGTTTGCAAGTTTTACATAGTGATGGTAGGTATTTTAAGAACTATCAGTTTTATCGAAAATTTTAAATGACACACCTTGTGTGTTTTTTCATATTCTAATAATGCCATAAAAAATCTTTCCAGCGCGGTAACACATTTCCTAATGTTATAATTTTCTTTCAGCAGTTTGTTAGTAAATAACTAGCTAAAATTAAACAATGTTTTTTTATTACCTCGTGGCAGTGCTGGGGGGCTGTAGGTCTGCACCTAATATTAAAATTTATTTTGATTAAGTATATACACAGTGAGATTGTAAAGTCCAGCATAAATTCAATAAAATTCAAAATAGCTACTTTTGAGAAAAATCCTGAAACACGTCAATTTTTATTTTTAAAATGCAGTTTTTTATGTAAATATCTTATCATTCCTTTCAACCCCCTCGGAAGGGTAACAACCTCTTACAATTTTTTTTAAATGGGAACAGGGGTTGTGTAACAACTCTTGTCAAAAGGAATTTAATGCTCTATGCAACAACATATTTCTTTTTAGATTTGGATGATTAGTTTGCGAGACAATAAACGTTTAATGAACATTCCTGCAAATGCATTGTGGTTTCAACAGGACGGAGCTCCGCCACATTACGCACAACCGATGAGTATTTAAATAATGTATTTCTGAATCGATGGATTGGTTGAAGAGGTTCAGTCGAATGGCCGGCAAGATCTGACACCTCTAGAATTCTTCTTGTGGGAATATGTAAAGAGCCAAGACTATAAAGAGATGCCAAATGATGTGGAACACTTAAAAGAAAAAATTACAACAATAATAAGAAGTATAACTCCAGACGTGCAATTCAGGAACTTGAAAGTAGACTAGCATATTATCAAGAAGTTGGTGGAGGGCACTTCGAACACCTACTGAAATAGTGATTTTTGTTTCTATAAGTGGTTTCAATTCATTTTACAGTTGTTTCTTGATAATTTTTTTATTAAAAAAATGTGTATGTTTAAGTTTTATATCAAAAATGTTGTTTTCATGAAACGTTTATTGGCTCGCAAACTAATAGTTCAAATCTAAAAAGAAATACGTCGTTGGATAGAGCATTAAATTTGCTTTGACAAGAGATGTTGCCCAGACTCTGTTCCCATTTAAAAATTGTAAGGGGTTACCCCTTCGAGGGGGTTGAAAGGGATGGTAAGATATTTACATAAAAAACTTCTATAGGTGGTTTAAGTTCATTTTACAGTTGTTTCATAATAATTTTTTAATTAAAAAAATTGTTATGTTTAAGTTTTATATCAAAAATGTTGTTTTCATTAAACGTTTATTCCCTTGCAAACTATTGATCCAAATCTAAAAAGAAATACGTCGTTGGATAAAGCATTAAATTTACTTTGACAAGAGATGTTGCGCAACCTCTGATCACATTTAAAAATTGTAAGAGGTTGTTACACTTTCGAGGGGGTTGAAAGGGATGGTAAGATATTTACATAAAAAACTGCATTTTTAAAATAAAAATTGACGTGTTTCAGAATTTTTTAAAATGTAGCTATTTTGCATTATATTGAATTTATGCGGGACTTTACAATCTCACTGTATGTTGAATTGAAAATAAAACGAGAATAATATATTATTCTTTAAAAAATGTCACTATCAAATGCTGTTTTACATGTTTTGTTTGTTAGGTTCTTCTTTTTACGCTGCCATCGCCATACACGGGCGAGTAATTTCTTACTTTTTCCATACCGAATTGATTTGCAATGAACTTTGATAATGAAGATTTATCTGTAACTAATATAAAATTCGCCGTCTTTGACTGCATTCTGAATTTATACTGAAAAAATAATACATTTAATATAAACTACATCTACCCTATATCAAAAAAATTATAATTTGATCTATACTTTTCAATCTTGTAACTCTTTCTAGGTTGATTATAGGGCTAAGAAATCTATTTTCTAAGTAGGTACATAATATAATTTACAGAAAGATCAGAGTTAGCATTACCTATATTGGGAACATATCGGAGATCTATGAAAACATGCATTTTTTCATTCACTTTTTTTTCATTAAAAATAAAATTATTATTACCTGCATTTCCTATATACATCCTATAACCAAAATCTCCCTTTTGAGGGTCTATTGTAATAAAATTTAAATCATGTCTAGGAATAGTTTCCAGTTCAGTAATATCCGAGATACTGTTATAAATAACATTGTAAGATATTATTTTTGGGTCGCAGAATTCATTGCCTTTATCTAGAATCCAAAGTTTTGGGCGTTTTGGTTCGATGTCCAACGAAATCGCATCTTGTATATCTGTACAATCCTTCCACTTTTGGTACTCCAGTATATTCAATCTATAAAATATTATATTCTGTGAGTATTACCCTAAGAAGTATATACTATACACTGCAGATTATTAAAGGTATTTCCATTTACAAAATACAAATAAATATAGTTCTTAAACCAAGACATTCAATCGCAATATTCGCTCGGATACCTACTCATTTCACAAGAAACTATACAATTGTCTAAATGGTATAATGTACCAATAAATATATATGAAAATGCATTTTGGGTTTTTAATGTACTAGAGGAACATAATATACGGGGTTTATTTGAAGGAGATGGCAAAAACAACTACTCTACGGCCATAAATAATGCAAAATTTTTCGACATCTCGTTCAAATAAGTAAGTAGGATTCTCTTCTTTAAAGACAATAGAAGTCACTGCTGTAATGACACTTGTGTTAAAGCAGGTCACTATATCTTTCTGTCAGTGAGACAAAATTGTCAGACGGATAGTAGCAAAGACCAAAAGAGGGCACTACTGTGTATTTCTCACCACTAACATTTTTAAAAAAGCAGACTTCATATCTATTTTGGATTGAGATTTGTTACAGGAATTAATAATAATTATAATGTGGTATTGGAAAAGTTGTTGGCTGTTAAAATAGAATTCATTTCTTCAATAAAAAACAACAAAAGATGATGGACAAATACCCTACGTTCCGTCGGATTTTTCGGACTTTTTCAAGGTTACCTAATAGCTAATATCAATTTCCTATTTTATTTCCTATTTATGTATGGGTTGGTTTTATTTTGTTTTTCATGTTTTTTATTGTTTAAAAGAATACACTGTAAGTACGTGTAGTTTGAAGAATTATTAATTAATTAATTTCCAGCTGTTTAGCAGAAAATTCATTTTCTGCTAAACAGCTGGAAATTAAAAAAGCAGCTGTCTCATATTTCTAAAAGTAATAAATGTGCTCCCGAAAAATATCGAAAATTAGACAGCATACCTATTTTTAAGAAAGGTCAAGGAGGTACACTTTACTTCCTAACCCCAGTATATTTGGTTTGCTCCTCTTTCTAAATAATCAATAAGTGTTTCTAATAATGAATTGGTGTTTGCCATTTCCTCTATTACCCTTTTCCATCGATTTATCTCTAGGTATTTGAATTTACCATTTAAAGTATGATAAGTGCAAAAAACAGGAAAAGTGTGGCAACCCCACACCAATGTATAACTACCTACTAGTTTGATTCCATAATATTTTTATTTACTATTAGCTACTACAAGAAAAAATAATTTATATACTTACCGGATATTTTTAATTGTACTGGTCGGCTGTATGTAGTTACCTACCCAAGGTACTTCCACCACTGTTGGATTGCTAATATGGTTGTGACACACGCTTCTAGGTAAAGTCAAAAAGGCTCTTGTTCGATATATTGCAATACCGGAAATGTAATAGTTGTCACTTATGCCTAGATGTTTTAAATCCCAACTATTTCCTACAGCAATAAAAAAGCAAATACAAAATATTTTCTCCATCGTGTTCTGCTTCTTTATTTTTATATCTATTTGTTGAGTGGCCAAGTCAACTTGGCCACTCAACGATCTATTTCAAACATCGATATCGACGTTTTGTATACACCTGCACGGTATGCGTATGCATATTTATTTTGTTAATAAAGCATTTTTAAAATAAGTAATGTAATGAGTAATGACTCTGATACTGACAATATGTGTATATAATTTAAAAAATATGAATCTTTGTTCGGTTTTATTAATTTTGTTGGTTTGCTTTATTAAATATTCATGATTATTAGTATAAATAATAGCAATTGAACTTTGGCGCGACAAAAAAATTAGTGCTAGTCCTACTAGTTGTAAAAGAGATCTACTAGTCGGTTAAATGGAGGACAACGACCAACGTGATTTTGTTGATCATCACATTTCAATAAGTCGTCATTGCAAGGTTTTTTTACTTGTTCTGTTTCATTTAAAAGTCATATTCAGTTTAAGTAATTTTACTGAATGAGGGCCCGTGTTAGCTCTGTTCCCTTTAATTTTTTTTTAATTCAACTCTGTTTTCCATCACTATCCTTCGCCAGTGGCGTAACTACGCTGAGGCGGGAGTGTGCGACGCACAAGTGCCCAAAAGCTGGGGGGCCCCGGAGGGGTCCAGTCCGGAGGGGGCCCTTCTGCACAAGGGCCCAAAAATTCTAGTTACGCCACTGTCCTTCGCAACAAACTTATTGAAATATGTATATTTTTGTATACTTTTTTATTTACATTTAATGCTTTTCTTCTCATTAAATTAAATGAAATCTAAACTATGTAACTGTATTATTTTAAAGGATCAAAATTTCCCTAATAGATACGTTTTTATATTTTCTGTTGCGTTTCTCAACAATAGGGAGATTTTGAACCCCTTAAGTTTTACGTTACCTATCGTTATTGTAATCGTTATTTTGAGTATGCGCAGTACCGAAAATTATACTCTTTTTGGCATTGCGCATGCTCAGTTTAACTATAACGACGTGCTAAAGGGGTTCATGGGAGATTTTGAACCCCTTAAATTTTAGCACGTCGTTACCTTTATCGTTATTCTGAGCATACGCAGTGCGCAAAAAGAGTTTCATCTTGATACTTTTTGATTTTTGAGTAAAGTTTAAGGGGTTCAAAATCTCCCAAATATCAATGTTAAGCACGATAATGCGTAGAGAACTAGGTATAAATCGTCCTTACCAGATTTTTTATCTATATCTATTAAAACAAGTGAGTTGGAATAGAAACGTCGATTCTGTCTCGCTATAAATTCCGCTGCCAAATTGACAAAGCTATTATCTCTGAGCGGGGATCTCGACGCGATCCCCGCAGACGAGCGAAAATCGCCCAAATCTTTTCTCCTATGCCTAGTCGTATTTTCGTCCCGTTTCCTACACGTTTTCCCAAATTTTCGTCAATCGCCGTTCGGCGAGTGAGATGCGGCTAGCACTGGTATTTGTTCTCGCGCCCAATGGTCTCGTCACGCCTGCCGAAATCTCGATTTTTCGCAGGACCCCCTCGACCCTTTTTCTAATTTTTACGGCTTCGAGAACCGCTTCACCAGAAACTTCCGTCCTTTCTCTTATCCTTTGAGATTTTTTTTTCGAGACCGTACGTCGAGTCCTACGTCTATTTCGTCTTTGAAAATCTCGAGTCGGGTCCATCTCAACTTCTTTCTCATTTATCTGCCGATGTGCGATTGAACTAACAACAGGCACCTCCTACGAAAATTGTCAAATTAATTAAACTTCAGATAGGGTATTTTAGGGTACAATATTGCTAACGGAATCAATAGTACTAACTGCCAAACACTTCTGATTACCAAAATACTGGAGCAAAATCCTTTTCCAAATTTTTCAGGTTAACAAGTACAGTTTACATACCTAACCATCCCAGCGTCAAACAATAACGAGTGACAATAATGAATACTGGAGTAATAGTATATAAGTCGCAGGATTTCAAACATATCCCAATGCTGAATTTCGCAAGTTCCAATCACGCTGGACGCAACTTTTTTATTTAACTTTTTAATTGCAATTATGTATTTTAGTCTATGGTATTATTGCTGTTTACTTAGGTATAATTATTTTTCATTATCCGTAGTTTTTATTCTTTCTGCAGGTAAAGTTTGGAATTAATTCGTTCATTTTGGCAGTCTGTAAAATTCATCATTTTAACTTACAAAAGTAAATATCTTCTACAATATTAATTTGCTGCAATAATTATGACAGTAATAGGTATATTTTTTAACGCCGTTACACCTTTTCGAAGGGCGGGCTGGGCTCCGAACCGTAGCGGAGGGCCCCATTGATAAAATTAATAAAAAAGTTTACTAAAATATGAATTCTACTTTCCGCGCTTCAAAAATGATAATGTTTTACCATCAAGAATAAAGTACCGCCCTTACAATTCATTAAAATATTATTAAGAAAAATCGTTTAGTACAATTACATCATCATTCCAGATACAAAATTTCTGCTTTCTATCTCTAAATTTATTTTTCATATACAAGGGATTATCTCAAATTTATTTAATATGTATTTTCTTAAAAATAATATATTCTTCCAGATGCTTTTGTCATCGCAGGTCTGGACCCCGGTCGGGCTAGAAATGGGAACGAAAATTGCTATCGCGATTTTCGTTTCCATTTCTAGCCCTACCGGGGGTAGGCCTGCGGCCTGGGGTCACCCTTCGAGTGACAAAAGCCTCTAGAATATTATTTTTAAGAACAGATTATTTTTAAGATACACAGATTTGGTGTATATTGTAGGAAAAAATTTTATGAACTAATAAAGGTAATTATTTAATTAAGCATAAAACTCAAATTTTTCTAAAATTTTGGCTACCCCCCAATTTTGGGGTATGCTGAACGCGAATCTGATTTTATTTTGCAGTCTTAGGTATGTAGTTTTGTAGTAAAAAAATAATTAAAAGTCATACTCTGTAAGTACTCTTTAGAAATTAATTTTAACATTTAACACTACTTGATCACTCTGTACCGTCCCGATATAAGTGTCACAATGATTTTAATTAAATATATAACATATAACTGTTAAAAATATATAAATTTGTTGTAGAAAAAAACATTTACTTGCCTTATGTGAAGTAATCAATATGAACTAATTAAATCGGTCATTTTTAATAATTGTGACGTCACATGGTGGCACAAAAGATACCAAAGAAATACAAATAATTAAAATAATTTTTACCTAAATTTAGGTACACCAAATTTGTATATTATTATTTTTAACAATTATATATTTAATTATAAGCATTGTGGATTGTGGACACATTAAGTTAGGTACAAAGTGATCAAATTAGTGTTAAAATTAATTTGTGAAGGTATACAGGTGATGACTTTTAATTATTTTTTTCTTGAAAAATACGTTCGACTGCAAAAAAATAATTTCAAATTCGTGTTCAGTATACTTAAAAATGAGAGTATTGGCGAGGGCCGTTTAAAAAGTCGTTTTGGGGTCCTCCGCTACGGGTCGAAGCCGCGCCCGCCCTTCGAAAAGGTGTAACGGCGGCGTTAAAAAATATATTGCTGTCATAATAATTGTTGCAACAAATTAATATTGTAGAAGTTATTTACTTTTCTCAGCTAAAATGATGAATTTTACAGACCGCCAAAATGAACGAATTAATTCCAAACTTTACCTGCAGAAAGAATAAAAACTACAGGCAATGAAACAGAATAACTAACCACTTATGTCAAAGTCTACATATTACCCGAGAATAGCAACCAGAGAGAAGCGACAAAGTCGATCCCGCCCAAAAACAATGGAGTGGGGGGTAAGCCGGCCAACTGTCATTTCTGCAACGTGTTTGCCGCCGGCCTAAATAAATTAATTTAGGCCGACGGCTGTTATTCGCATTCGCCGATTCGTTTTGTTTGTCAGGTTGCTCTCTGTGTTTGACAGTTAAAAATTGTATTTTTGAACTTTCATGTATTAATTTGTTTTATTTATCTTTATAATAAGTATGCCCGGGAATACGTGTGCGTTTCGTGGGTGTCATTCAAAAGAAGGAGAAGGAATAAGTATGTTTTCATTTCCAAAGGATCCAGAAAAGTAAGTACATATGCAAGATCATAACCCTTCTTTTTTGTTATAGTATATAGTATATTAAAACGATATACATTTGTACTCTTATGGATATTCAGATTTATTTTTTTTTTATCAGTGTATAGCATTTATTAGGCCTCATTAATATTTCTCTCAGTGTATTAGACCGGCCATCTGTCATTATGTTAAACTCAAGGTCACAAAATTTTGCCCCCAGACTTCAAAGGTGCCGACAGTTATTGTCGCTTCTCTCTGGTTGCTATTCTCGGATATTACTACATACTAATAAATAATTATGAAAAAATTAAAAAAAAAACTCGCCTTCGTCGTGATTCGAACTCGCGATATCAGGGTTTAAATCCTACGACAATACCATTGCGCTAAATTTTCTCTTCTCATTTCACGCCGCAAAATCAGTTAAAAATGTAAACTGTACGTGTTAACTTGAACAATTAATTTTTACGGATTTTTTAATTAGAAAAGCATTTCGCATCAGTATTTTGGTGTAATCAGGTGTTTGGCAATCGGTACTATCGATTCCGTTAGCAATATTTCTCATAGGAAAATAATGAAAATAACCTATTTGAAGTTTAATTAATTTGACAGTTTTCGTGGGAGGTGCTTGTCTCGTTAGTGCGATCTCACATCCGTGGATAAAATGAGAAAGAAGTTGAGACGGCTGCAACTTAAGATTTTCGAAGACGAAATGGACGTAGAAGGAGTCGACGTACGGTTTCGAAAAAAAATCTCAAAGGATTAGAGAAAGGACTGAACTTTCGCGTGAAGCCCTTCTCGAAGCCGTAAAAATTAGAAAAAGGTCTCGGGGGTCCCGCGAAAACTCGGTATTTCGTCGGGCGTGACGGGACCATTAGGCGCTAGAACAAACGCCGGTGCTAGCCGCATCTCTCTCGTCGAACGGCGATCGATGAAAATTTTGCAGAGGTTTTTTGAAAAGGCATTTAAATTGGGAAAACGCATAAGAAACGGAACGAAAATACCACCCCCACGCATTGGAGAAAGGCCGGGGGCGACTTCCGGTGGTCCGTGGAGATCGTTTCGAGATCGCCCCTCGGCGAGGAGATAGCTTTGAAACTTTGTCAATTCGACGACGGAATTTAGAGCGAGACAGAATTGACGCGTTTTAATATATATGGATAATTTCAAAATACCTGATAAGTAAACAGACGCAAAATAATTCTCAATAACTTTCACTTAAGTATCTATCTCTTATTTGTTATCTACAAAGTGTAGATCTACATACACTTTGTAGGCTTGCCATACGTCCGTTTTTTCAACGGACAGTCCTCCTGACTGAACTTAATAGCTGGACATTTTGACATTTATCAAAATGTTAATAGTAAATACCGCCCGTGCACCGGTTGTTTAGATACTTCCGGCCGATGCTTCGCGGAATAATAATATAATAAAATATCTCTACACCCCTCATTCTAATTACAAGGATTAGCCCGAAAGTCGGAGACTTGTGTGGGAGAGGGGGCGGCATATTATTATTTCGCGGGCCGCATTTGCGCCTCAGGAACGACTTACGTTGGTAGGTCCTAACCACCATTCAGTGCTGGAATGAGGGAAACCTGGAAAACCTCATTAGTTAGGGGGACAAGTCAAAAATCAACTGATTTTAATCTCTCATATTAACACCAAGTTGACATTCTTCCCATCCTAGGCCATCACCAGGATGGTTGCCAAGCCATCCCTGCGAATAAGCCTTGATCTACGAGTAAACAATTTAATGAAAACTTGTTGGTGGAATGGGAATTAGAACCCACGACCTCTGGGTTGAGCGATCGAGACGCTAAGCCCTGAGCCACCGGCTCGATCAAACCGGCTGGAATGGAATGGATTCAAAAATGTTTTGTTTTAGTTCTATCTTGTTATCAATCGTTATCGTTCCCGTGTTGATTTAAAATGATGGTAATATATTATATATTTTCCAAAAAAAAAAACATTTCTTTTTGGGATGGATAGTAATAACAAAGTCTACATAAACCTATGTAGACTTTGGTAATAATAATAGGTATATTAACTTATTTATTTTACGAAAAAAAAATTTGTGCCAGGAGGTTGAGTTGGGGGGAGGGATGTCCGTTATTTTTTTAAATGAAATATGGCAACCTTAGACATTGTCTAAGATGACAACCCTAACACTTTGGTACTTAATAAAGTAGAGCACCTAAATACCTATATATGACAGAAAATGCACTGCACTGCATTTAGATTTTAGGAGACGTCTTTCTTAGACAAATTAAGACCATGACCATAGACCATAGACCATAGACCACATGATAGGACAAAAGGACATTTATTTGAAAATGTTGATATTGTTGATCATAGAAAAAGGATATACATAATTTTTCTATGTTGTTGATGTTACTTTAGAGGTTAGGTTTTTAACATACAAAGGTTTGTTTAATAATAATTTGTTATAGCAAAATATGCTATAACAAATATATAAAGTTAAATTGCTATAACAAAAAAATAAAGTTAACATTTTATGTAAACTTTATTTCAAAATGAATAAGGAGAAAAAAGTTGATTATAAAAAGACTTTGGTCAGAAACACTCAAAAATGTATTTCGAAGGGTAAAGTAGTTGTAGAATCAAAATCATCTCTAAGAACAATATCTTCTGAAAATAATGCTATGCAAAATAAACCTCATAAACCTATAGAAAAAAGATGCGATGTTAGTGAAACAAATTTAGATTTACCAGAACTGTATTCAACTTTAAGGATATCAAAGAAAATTGATGATATTGTAAAACCAAGAAAAACCAAAAGTTGTTCTGATGTCGATAAAAGATTAACCGTTGATGAAAAGGTAATTACTTCGGTAATACATTCCAAGTATAGTATAGCACTGGGTTTATTTTTTTAGGTTACAAGAAAGGTAAATTTCCGTTATGATAAGCCCATTTATAAAAGCTTAATTCCACTCACTACTGAAAAAATTGAGACTCCCTCTTTGCCAGCAAGAGCTCCTCTTCCTCCGAAAGACCCAACGCCAGTTCTATCAGATTTTCTTACCCAAAGACAACCAGCAAGACAGTATTTTTATGCACCTAAAGTTGAGATTGAAAACAAACCATCAATAATAATTTGTGACAATTTAAGATTATATAGAACATTACAAAAATATAAATAATGAATTACATTTATGATATAAGCATTAATATTTATATTGTTTTCTAATTTAATTAAACTATACTGACGAATTACCCTTTTGTTATTTTTGATTTATAAACTTTATAAGTGTTTAACGGCACCCCATACTCACTAACATTACCAATGGTGAAGTTGAGGATCGAACCAAATCATAATATATACCTACATTAGTAGTAGTGGTGAAAATAGCGAGAAACACAAAATAATGCCCTCTTTTGGTTTTTGATACTATCCATCTGACAATTGTCAAATTGACACAGACAGATAGTGACCTGCTTATATACATATTAACAAAAGAATAGTGACAAAATAAAAATACATAACAATTAATTGACAAAAATAAAAAACAAATAACAAATAATAATGAATAGTTAATGGAACAATAAACAAGCTATAGCTTAAGATACATCATGTAGCTTATAAAGAAAAATACTGTCGAATGACGTAGAAATATTGATGGGCCCCTATTAGAAATAATGAAGTTAGTGGTTCTGAAGAGACTAAAATGTTACTTTACTACACTGTTTACACCAATCGATAGAGTGTAACAAGTTGCTATGGGAACTGTCCTTTTTTCAATAGCTCTTTAAACAAACCTGAAATTTTATAAAATTCTGATTTTTAATAGCTCAAAATCTAATCATGTTAGCCTTGATTTTTTTAGGCATATTATTGATCACCAAATTATGCAACTTTGCCCCAATTTAACTCTCTAGTCTCTTATTTCACAAACAGTTCCAAGATACTTATGTTATTGTACCTAATTTGAAACACTATATAATAAAAATAACATACTAATGAAAAGTATTACTGCCATATCCGCAATTTACATACTTCTCTTACTGCTCATAACTAACTTGTTTGAAGCAAAAATTAAACTGTTGTTCATACTGACACTGAAGTTAACGAATTTCTTCTGACCCTTCATTAATCTTGGTATTTTATAAATTAGTTATTTATACAGTATGTGTTTCATGTCTGAAATCCATGTATCCACAACATTCAGTGGTATATAAAATATGGTACAATTTTTCTAGCATGATGTCAAAACGTAAATTTCTATTTGAAGATGTCGAAAACAACTACTCCATGGGTAGTGTACCCCAACTGGCATTGCATTACTTCGGCATCTCCATAGGAGTCGCCACATCTTTCATCGAAACCAGGCACTGACCGGTTTTGCACTTATTATGCGCTCCTCATAGTGCCATAGGTAGTGACTTGATGAATGATGTAAATTTCTACTTTCCAAAATGACCATTACAACTACATTTTAAAGCAACGGTGTAGTACTAACCTCTAGCAATGTCACGAAAAGTCTAAATTAACCATATTTACTTAAAATATGATTTAAAAGTGAACCACAAAATATTAAAATTTGCAAAATAGTACTTTATTAAACTGTAACAAGAACAGAACCATACTAAATTTTATTGAAAGCAGCGATATCTACTGACTGAACATAATCCTCGAATTCTTGAATCTTTTCGACAAGTTCATCAACAGAAACCTTGGCATCTTCAACAACACACATAATTTGAAGCTTATTAATACCATAACCTACTGGAACCAGTTTTGAAGCTCCCCAAACCAAACCGTCCATTTCAATAGTTCTCGCCGCCTTCTCTAATTCTTTCATGTCTGTTTCATCATCCCATGGTTTAACATCAAGAACAATGCTAGACTTGGCAATAAGTTCAGGTTTTTTAGATTTCTTTTCAGCATATGCTTTCAGCCTTTCTTCTCGGACTCTGGCTGCTTCTGCATCTTCTTCCTCATCCGATGCAAAAAGATCGACATCATCATCATCTTCAGCAGCATTTCCAGCTGATGGTGAGGTAGTTGTAGTTCCAGCTTTCAGTGGAGAGGCAGCAGACACACCAGTATGTTTCAACTCCTCAGGTGAGAAAGATTTGATGTGGTTGTACCAACGAAGAGCATTGGGGAAGTTGGCACCTGGTACTTTTGATAATTGGCTAAATGTATCCACATCTGTCTGACTTATGGTGTACCTATGGAACAAAATAATCATTATTAGCAGATGTCTCAGGTGTGCTTTGATCGGAGAATGTGGTTAATAAAAATGAATATACATTTTATCTAGAAATCACTTCACATACCCATTGACATAACTTTTATCTTCCAGGAAACTGTTTAGTTCTTTAACACCTTTGTCGGTTTTCAAGTCTCCAAAAGCCATTTTTATTAAAATATTTCTGAGAAAATCTTTTGGAAGACCCGACCTTGTTCTAAAGTGAACCGGAAAAGGCAATTTTTAGGTTGTGCATCTGTCAAACAGATTTCCGGTAGCCAGGGCTTTTTTTACGAACTTACACAAAAACAATTACGTCATCAGTAGTTATCACTCTGTTCTTTTTCATTTTATTACTGATTATTGTATGGATTATTGTTTTGTAACGGATTTTACACCGTGTAAAGTCTTATGCCTAGACAAATTAAACCGAGTCTTATGCCCATTTGCACCACTGCTTAGCGAGTTTAGCTGCTTAATTTAAATCACAAACTAGACTGTGATTATATGAAGGACATAAGGCCGAAGACCTCTCACAGTCTAATCTGACACTGAAATTAACTCACTTCCTAAGGAGAGGTGGTGCAAACGGGCATTAGTCGTTTAATTTATTACATAAAGGAATATATAGTTTCTTTATGTATATTATAACAAAAAAACCTTATTTGGCCACAGAATACGCCCCTCGATTTCTGACCTTTATCCTTTGTTTATACAGGACTATATAAACAAAGCCTTTATTTAGGAAACAACACAGCCTATACTGCCTATAGGTACTAGACATCTTTAGGGTTGTCCTGTCGTCCTACATTTTGGCATAGTATTGATTTGGGGTCATTTGTCCTGCATCCTATCGAGATCTCTCGCAGAACGCAAAATCTCCTAAATTTCAGATATTTTCAGATTCAGATTTTTTTACTGAATTAATCTTAAATTAATGGCAACCTACAAATTTGTAATAATAAAAAAAAGACGACAATTCATTATCTCATCTACGGGGAGACACATTACAAATTTGTAAGTGATTGATGTAAGATTTATAATAAATTCAGCAAAATATGGATCTCAAAATGCAGGATCATAGATTAATAATACAGCAGAGGCGTTTTTCGTCAGCTAACTACAACATACAATAATTGTTACCTGTGTCCTGTGCGGTTACCTAAATTGACATTTGGTATTTGGTATCAAATGTCAATTTAAGTAACCACAGGTCAAGGATTGTTAACAGTTAACAATCCTTGACCACAGGTAACAATTGTATGTTGTAGTTAGCTGACGAAAAAACGCCTCAGGTTATCCTATTTTTTGTATTTAATCTATACGCGCTTTCGTAAATTCAACATTAAGATGTGATGGATCCTGTAGGACCAATCAAAAAACAGAATTTTTCAAATCAACTAATCAGAACTCGTTTTTTGCATCCATCACATCTTAATGTTGAATTTACGAAAGCGCGTTATGAGATCAGAGTAATAAATAAAGGGGAGACCGTTATTTACATTCTAAAGTGAAGCCTTGAGGTAAATGTATTTACAAACATCGGTCCCTGCAGCGTCTTTGACATTGATGCCGAAGTTACTTTTTTATTTTTATAGCTAGGTACAGCCGTCATCATTTTCATTGATTAACATGTAAAGATCTACCACATTCTTGACCTCAATCAATTTACAAATTAGTTACATTGTAATATGTTTAAGGCTATCCACTATTTTTTTGTGACTTGTGTTATAATTATAGGGTCTCCATATCCATCAATACATTATTGAAATTTCTAGCGATATTAAGCGCCGGAAGTGGCAACATTGCCTGGTATTAACCTAATATAGCAAGTAACGCCATTATTTTGAAATCAAAAATTGGTGAAGCCGAGTGTTTTATGTGTTCTTAAACTGTGTTTTTGAACTTAACTTTTATATATAATTATGTATATTGTAAGCATTTCCGTGATATAGCTTGATACGCCACTACGCTGATACGATCAGGGACCATCGTGTGTTCATTATGTATTGTTTGTTTATCAACATCCAGTAGGTTGAGGTTACATGTTTACATTATGCTTTGAAATAGAGAATGCGGTCTCCCCTTTATTTATTACTCTGATGTTATGAGTGGCAGTGGTTGTTCAGTGGTAATTGAGTGGCAATAGTGGCAACCACAAAATATAATATATACAAGGGTGGCAACATTGGGGTGTCAAACGTCAACATGTATTTATAATATAAATAAATATTTTATTTTATTTATTGAACAAAATAACCAGGTATATTATGAATACTGTTGTTATTTAAGAATGTAACTGGTCTTTTTTAATACCTTTCTGTTTTTAATTTCTTTGTATGTAAGTTAGGTTAGGTAACATGTTATATAATAAAAATAAATAGGTACATTTTTCCCAATTAATTGTAGAAATGCTGCGTGTAACGTTTAGTAAAGTTCTTAATGGGGCTAAATTGAGCCCCAAGCATATATATGTGGCTACTAGAGCTCAAAGCGGGGAAGTAAAGAAACCAGAGAAAGTGGAAGTGTTTATTGACGATAAACCTGTCTATGTAGAACCAGGAACGACAGTATTGCAAGCTGCAGCTATGGTTGGTGTGGAAATTCCAAGATTCTGTTATCATGAACGTTTAGCAGTTGCTGGAAATTGTCGAATGTGCCTTGTTGAAGTGGAGAAATCTCCTAAGCCAGTTGCAGCATGTGCTATGCCCGTAATGAAAGGTATAACTTCAGGAGTAATGTTAGATATGAACTAATTGAATTTTTTTTTGGAATTATATAAATATTTTTAGGTTGGCGCATAAAAACTGATTCTGAAATGACTCGGCGAGCTAGAGAGGGTATAATGGAATTTTTATTGGTTAACCATCCCTTAGATTGCCCTATTTGTGATCAAGGCGGTGAATGTGATCTTCAAGATCAGAGTATGGCTTTTGGTTCAGACCGGTCTAGATTCACCGATATTGATTTCTCTGGCAAACGTGCCGTAGAGGATAAAGACATTGGTCCTCTAATAAAAACTATAATGACAAGATGTATTCATTGTACAAGATGCATTAGATTTGCCTCAGAAGTAGCTGGAATTGATGACCTAGGTAGGTCCCCTAATCTACATAAATTGCTTTAATTCTTGTGGTATCAGTGTATAATTTGTACACATGTAATTTATTATATTTTTTTCTTACTTTAGGTACCACTGGCCGTGGAAATGATATGCAAGTGGGCACATATGTAGAAAAACTGTTTATGTCAGAGTTGTCTGGAAATATAATAGATTTATGTCCAGTAGGGGCTCTTACCAGCAAACCGTATAGTTTCACTGCAAGGCCTTGGGAAATTCGTAAAGTAGATTCTATCGATGTTTTAGACGCTGTAGGATCAAACATTATTGTTTCCACTAGAACAGGAGAAGTAATGAGGATAGTACCAAGAGTTAATGAAGAAATAAATGAGGAATGGTGAGAAATATTTATATATCAGATAAAACATAGTATTTAAGATAACTTTCTTGTTGTAAATTAGGTTAGCTGATAAGTCCAGATTTGCCTATGATGGGCTTAAAAGACAAAGACTTGTGACACCAATGCTTAGAGATTGCAATGGAGAATTAAAACCTGTTGATTGGGAGGCTGCTCTGTTAACTGTTGCTAAAGTGATTAAAAATGCAGGTAAAATATATTACTGAATACTTTAATTTCAAGGTATAGAAATACAGGTAATTAGTCTAATCATTAACTTGATGTAACTTTTTAGGTTCACAAATTGGAGCTATTGCAGGAGGTCTAGCAGATGCAGAAGTTCTTGTATCTGTCAAAGACCTTTTGAATAGGTTAGGATCAGAAGCTCTTTGCACTGAGCATACATTCCCCTTAGATGGATCTGGTACCGATCTTAGATCAAGTTACTTATTAAATAACAAAATAGCTGGAGCTGAAGAAGCAGATTTAGTTCTTCTAGTAGGTACTAATCCTAGACTCGAGGCACCTCTTTTAAATGCAAGACTTAGAAAGGGCTGGGTTCATAATGAACTCCAGGTATGTACACATTTATTTTCCAAAATTTGTACATAACAGGCTTATAACAATATATAATAAGTATTGGCATTCAGATTATTGCAAGTTTTTTTTTTTTTTTTTTTTTTTTTGAGGTTAGTATATTGTTTTTTATTTTTTTTTTTTAAGAGAATTACTATATTATTATTATTATTATTAGTACAGATATAACAATCAGATATAACAATCATATACTTACAAAAAACAAATAACCAAGCAATACATATCGATTGAATATATTAGAAAGAATGAATGAGTCACACCTAAGTTAACCTTGTGTTGTGGTACTCATTCATATAGATTAAAAGATAAAGAAAAGAAAAAGAAAAAAACTTATTCTAATCGTAGTTATGGCTGTTATGACTAAGTACATTAAGAAAATAAACATACTGTGTAATGAATACATTATCGTTTAGTTACTAAGATTGTTTCTGGACTATATAGAAGGCCGTATGGCAAGGAGTCAGACTTGAGTAAATAAAACCAAATATAAGCAAATAAAAAGCAAACAAAATCCGAGGGCAAGTATATTAATCATATACATGCTTAAGTAGACTAAAATTTTCAATAATATAAGCTTTCAGTTCTCTTTTCAAAACAGATTTTTTTGAAATATTTTTTATTGTTTTGGGCAACAAATTAAACAATTTAGGACCAAGATAAGATGAAAATTTCTGAGAATGACTTTTCTTGCATTGAGGAGTGTTTGTCGTAAGATTGGCCATAGCACGGGTATTATAGGTATTCGTCGTGAATGACATGTCAGAATTAAAAAAACGTAGTAAACACTGGTAAGTGTACAGTTGTCTCAGATTAAACACATTAGCTTCTTTGTATAACATTTCAGTAGAATAAAGTCTGTCTTTCTTTAAAATAATTTTCAATATGCTATTTTGTAGAATTTCTAAATTATGCATTACTGTTTTATACGATCCCCCCCATACAGTTATACAGTACCTTATTACAGACACTGCCAGAGCATCATAGACCATAAAGATATGTTTGATATCTATTACATCTCTAAGTTGGTAAAACGTATGTATTAGTTTCCTAAGTCGTTTCACTGTAGATTCTATGTGTTCAGTCCAGCGTAGAAACTGATCAATCATTACTCCTAGGTATTTAATGTTTTCTACTTTATGAATTTTAGGACAAGAACAACTTAATTTATCTGTACAGCTTCTCTTGTGTATGATGATGTTATCTGTTGCCGGTTGATCAGTTATAGTAGTTGTGAAAGCGATGTATTTCGTTTTGTCTATATTAAGGCTTAAAAGGCTACTGTTTAACCAGTCAAAAAATATAGCTAGTTCACACTCTACTTTTTTATATACTTCTGGCCAAGAATCGCCCGTGAATAAAATGGCTGTGTCATCTGCATATGAGATCACCACCCCCGTAGTGTTTTGTTGCCTAGAAATGTTATTTATGTATATTAAAAATAATATTGGACCCAGTACCGTCCCCTGGGGCACCCCCATGGTAACTGGTAATGGATCACTATATATATTATTAACTCTAACTGTTTGGGATCTCTTCTCTAAATAACTTTTGAATACATCTAAACTTAAACCTCTAACCCCCACGAGTTCCATACGTTTTAATAAAATTTGGTGGTTAACAGTATCGAAGGCTTTGGCTAGGTCGAGAAAAACTGTTAGACATTTTTTTTGTTTATCTAGTTTATTGATAGTACTGTTTACAAGTTCATGGACAGCATCTTCTGTCGACATGTTTTCTCTGAAACCAAATTGACAGTTCGATAATATCTTATGTTCTTCTAGAAAGGATTGTAATCTGATTTTCAATGCCTTTTCAAATACCTTCGCAAAGTTATTTATCAGAGTTATAGGTCGGTAGTTATTGACACTTTTTTTATCGCCAGCTTTAAATATTGGTGTCGTAATGGACTCTTTAAATGCTTGGGGTACCTCCCCAGAGAGAAAAATTAGATTTATAATAAAACCGAGGGGGTTTATAAAGTAGGTATGAAATTTTTTTAATAAGTGAGTCGATATTCCATCCGGTCCCGGAGAAGCATTATTTTTTAGATTTGATATAATAGAAATTAATTCATTATTATTTGTAGGCCGTAGAAAAAGAGAATGTTTGACATCAGAACTGTCAATTGTTGGTGAATTTCCTAAACTTTTTTTCACCTTGTTCGCCATTTTTATACCTATGTGCGCAAAAAAATCATTGAAGTAATTAGCTTTGTCTTTATCAGTTGTAATTTTTTGTCCACTTTCATTCTCAATATCATAATCTAGTCTGTTTTTCGATTGACTGGTGAAGTTTGTTATGTTATTAATTTCACGCCAGACCTTTTTATAATCATTCTGTGCTTCAGAAATTTTAGCATTATAATATTGATTTTTAGTTTTTTTAATTAGTGCATTAACAAAATTTCTATATCTTTTGTACTCTATCTGTGATGCTTCTGTGCGTAATTTCGTTGTTTTTCTTTTCAAGTGATCTCTATGGCGCATCGAAATTAGAAGACCCTGAGTCATCCATGGCTTTAGTTTTCTATTTTGTTTTACTACATGTTTTATAATTGTGCATCCCTCTATATAGTTTACTATTTTATTAATAAATATATTATAGGCATTATTAGAATTATTTTGCAGGTAAACTTCCTCCCATTTTTCTTTTTTTATAATATCTTCAAATTTTTTATAGTTCAATGATTTTAATTCTTGCTGACAAGTCTTTATATGTGCTTTCGTTATGTGACTTTTCATATTTACAGATAATAAAATTGTATAATGGTCAGTTAAGTTAGTTTTGAAAATAAACGTTTGAAAAAGTAATTTCGAAGAAATTACTTTATTTGTAGTTCCAATAAATATGTGATCTATTAATGTTGACGACTCGTCTACTACTCGAGTTGGATTATTGATAATATATGGGAATAAGCCTAACTCTGCCATGACACCAATATACCTGCTTACCTGAGAACTATTAGTGTTTAAAATATTAATATTAATATCCCCCATGAAGAACTTAACATCGCATTCTTTTTGATTAGTGAAATAAAGCTGTAAATCTGTAATATACATATTTAAATCTGATTTTGGTGGCCTATACGAGGCTGTCAAAATAAAGTTTATATTATTTATTGTGTAGGAGATCTCTATTAAATTTATTTGAGAGAACTGTACAATACCAGAGATACAATTAATATATTTTTTAACAAACACAACTATACCATCATTTTGATTATAATCAGAGTTATTATAATATGCATCAAAATCAGGTATATTAAAATCTTTTACATCCTCCAGCCTCCATGATTCAGACAGGATAATTATATCAATGTTATCTACATTAAATGATTGAATATACAACAAGAGCTGATCGTAATTTTTCTTTAAACTTCTTATGTTAAAATGAACAATATTAAAATATTGCTTACCCTCAATAGCCCATACATTCTCAGCTATCGTATCATATACCAAAGTCTTATCCTGGTCATACTCCTCCAATTCGTCCAGTAACTCTAGCATATAATTTATTACATAAATTTCAGTACTCTATAAAATTCAAGTAAATTAACTAGATTAAAAAACAAACAAAAAATACTGAAAAGGTGGATATTACAGTATAATACAAATAATAACAATTATCTAAAATGTAAGATACTACAATACGAGTTATATGTTTATAATCAATTTCAGGCAGATCAAATTAAGATTAGAAATTAAAAACTAGAATTTCAAATTTAAAATCGCCCCAGCAGTATGTTAAAGAAAAAAAAGAGAGACTGTCCCACTAATTCTGTGTTGGAATATCCATCAAATCCCGTATCTTCAGAGAGCGTCCATTTAACTTTAAGTATATCTGTCCATTGCGTGACCAAGCATTATTTCTTCCAACATTCGCTTTTGCTGCTGTTAACAACTCTCTTCTCGATTTCGTAAGATCTTCAGCTATAAAAATGTTTTTTCCTTTGAAAGACTTCGCATTTTTTAACAGAGCCGCCATTTTATCGTGTCTGGCAAACTTAATAATCACCGGCCTGGCTTTATTATTATTACTTAAGTTGCCTATTCTGTGTGCTGTAATAATGTCAGCATCATTCAAATTTATTTCAGTGTTGTCGTTAACTAATTTAATAATGTGGTTACTTAACTTCATACCTGATTTTTTTTCAATTTCTTCGGGAATTCCATAAATGCAAACATTGTTTACTTTTTCACGTTGATTGAGGTCATCAATTTTTTGTTCAAGATTTTTTATATTTCTGTTTTGTTCGTCTACTACAGTCTGAATATTTAGGAGTTTTTGCTCAAGTTTGTCACTGATAGTTTTTGTTAGATTGGCCATAAACTGTTCGTTTGAAAATAATTCAGTAATTGTCTCCTTGATTAACACTTGTAATTCGATTTTATTACGAGTAGACATTATTCCAATATCAATTGATATACACCTTAATCAGAAAACTAATCAGTAAAACCACTGGACACAGTTTATATTTATTTAACACAGTACTTTAGTGGATAAAGAAGATTTTAAACGGAGCGATTTCTAGCACGACTTATTCACTTAGCGCCATATATAAAGATTAGGATGACATATTAAAATTTGTTATTGCTTAAATAATGCCAAAATTACAATTACCAAATTCAAAGTTAGACACGTATACCTACCAATTAAACTATAATTTTGAGTACTGTCACATGAGCAAAAATATAAAAAACAGTAAAATAAGAACCAAAATTATACAGATACTTTTCAATTTTACTTCTGTAATCGCCTAGTAGGAGCGATTATATAAACTGAGTTAAGCATAAAACTTTACATTAACTAAGAATTATGAAATGGCAACAAAAAATCTAATCCCAATTAATATAGGTATTACATAATATTTAAAAGCATATTAATAAATTGTCTGGTAGGTCATTGATCAAATAAGCTAATGAAGGAATCACCAATGGTGCCACTCACTAGAAACCATGATTTGGCAAATTTTTTATGTCATAAATTCAGAAAGTAGAATAGTAAAAATGACGTTTGTAGCTGTACTCCTTGTATAAATTAATTTTATGATTAATTATCTTCTAGGTGGGTTTGATTGGACCCAAAGTTGATTTGCGTTATGATTATGAACACTTGGGTCATGATACAAAAGTGCTTAAAGAAATTTTGAGCGGAAAACATCAGTTTAGCAGCAAATTGAAGTCGGCTAAGAGACCCCTGATAATCGTTGGATCAGAAACATTGGAAAGGTCGGATGGTGCTGCTATTTTATCAGCAATTCAAACGCTAGCTACTAATACAGCTTCCAAAAATAATGAGTGGAAGGTTCTTAATATCTTACATAAAGTTGCTAGTCAGGTATATGATATTAAAATAATTGATACTATTGTAGTATAATGTTTACATTTTAGGTAGCTGCCTTTGATATTGGCTACACTCCTGGGGTAGATAAAATTAGAGAAGGCAACTTAAAAGTTCTTTTACTTATTGGTGCTGATGAGGGCTCTATTGATAAATCAGATTTACCTAAAGATTGTTTTGTAATATACCAAGGTAAGTAACAAATTTAACTATTATAAGTACTTAGATATTTTTGATTTCGTATCCTAAAAAACAAAAAGTAAATAGCTGATATCTTCTACATTAGAAAAAATTCAGTTGATGATCTTTATTTGATGTTGCTAAATGAAAAGTTGCGTTATATTATAACATAACAACTTACCAAACTTTATATCACCAGTCAATAATAAAATGACCTAGGTACCTTAATTTTTGCTTTATTATCGTATATATATTTTTTTAATAACCAAATATGTTAGTTATTTTTTTACTGTTCCTACTTTTGTTTGATAAAACTAATTAGAAACGTCATAAAATCCCCTGGAAATTTTATAACTGAATCTTAATAGGTCATCACGGTGATCAGGGAGCTTCCATAGCTGATGCCATTTTACCAGGAGCGGCATATACTGAAAAACAGGCAACGTATGTTAATACAGAAGGAAGGGCTCAAGAAACCTTAGTTGCAGTTACAGCACCTGGTAGGGCAAGAGAAGACTGGAAGATAATTAGAGCAGTTTCCGAGATTGTTGGCGCTAAATTACCTTACGATAATTTGGATGAGCTTCGTGGCCGGCTCGAGGAAGTAGCACCACATTTAACGAGATACGGATCCGCTGAAGATGCAAACTATTTTAAACAAGCAGAACAGTTAGCAAAGGCAGGTTTCAAACTGATATTTAATTTTGATAAGTTTTTGTTTTCATTGTAACAGAAATATGAATTTACATGTTAAAGTTGCTATTTGCAAATTAAACATGGATTCCAAATTACTAAATAATATTAAGATAATTTAAACATATATACATATAAAGAACACATTTTAAGAAAATCAGTTTTGTTGGTGAAGGATGAAGGGAATACAATGGAGCATATGAAGATACTTTTTGTTTGTAATAATATAATACAGAATGATATGATTCTGTACGCCATTAGGAAATACCCTGTATAGATTTTTAATATTTAGATATATTTTTTTTGCATCTTTATCTGCTTAGTTAAAAAAAGATGGAATGGAATTTATGTTTGAATCTATAGTATCTGATTATACCTATCAATAAGTTTCTCAAATACAATGTCGGATTTTTTATGTTTTTGTTGGTTTAAGCGTAATAAAAAATATATAAATACTATACTGCGATTGAGAATTAAGCAAAGTGCAATGACCGGAAAAAGAGTAGATCTGTGTTGTCACATTTATTTCTAAAGTATTCTTATTTAAAACAGGAAACGTATTAATTACCTTATTTACCCATTTTTTTACTTGTCTTTAAGGTCCCTTATCCCTATTGTACTTTATTAGAGCAAACACAATGTTTAATTTGTCTTTTACTTAATAAATCACCGAACATCAACAAAGACTTTGTTTATGTTCGTTGATAATATCAAGGAATTTCTAAGTATTTGGCAACTGCGAACGCCGTAAAGTTGACGACAAGCTGTTCATCCTTATTTAACATACATATTCTTGCATTTTCCCTTTCTTTTTTTCTGAGCTTCAACGACGTTGATTGGTCGAATCAGGAACCAACAAGCGACTGCGCTCGACTACTGGGCAAGCAGTGGCGTGATATTGGGTTATTTCACGCGCGTTTCTTAACGGTAAAAATTTGTGGTAAAATTATCAGTGTATTTATCCTTTGTGTCAGTGTTTATACATATTTGTGTTAGTTAAAAAAGTGGAAATGCATATACTAGAAGTATTCTATAGAATAGTATACGAGTATATATTAACTGAAATGTGCCCAATGGTAAAACAGAATACGCACGCCCATGCTTCACCGCTTTTACCAGATCGGCGAGGTCATTCCACTTTGCTTAATTCTGAATCTGACTATAACAAACCAATAAACTGTAAGAATCGGTTGTGGTGGTTTGGGAATACCAGGACACTTGCTGTAAAATGCGTGAATATGTTTAGGAGATTTAAAAAACACTTTTTTGTACTTGCTATTATGCATCTATCTCTGAAAAACATTATCGAATAGTTTCTGCCACAAGATGTAAAACATGCACTTTACACGTAACATGTACCAACCTACAACCGTGTTCTTGAAGAGAACGCATTGTCGCAGCACCGTCGGTCACAAATATTAACACTTGACTTGTTGACATATCAAATTTTTCTAACGTCTCCAGTATCGTTCATGTAATCGTTTTGCCAGTACACTCAGTTAGTCTTTTGCTAGCTAGCAAAAGTGGAAATGTTGATTTCAAAGGGTCCAGTACAGGTACTATAACATTTACAAAGATTTGTTTTATAATTTGTCGTCTTGTGAACACATAACCGCACCCATGTATATTTTAATACACATTTGATCTTACTTACAATATCTTCGCGTACAGTTGGTATATAATTACATAACATTGCGCAACTTGGTAATGTCACCTGGGGATTGTATTTATTCCAGAACTCCAGAATGGTTGTTTATCCAATATATGCGAGGGAACATCGTAGGCAATCGGTATTAACAGTAAATCAAACATAAACTGTGTTGTTGAAGGTAACACAAAAAGCAGACTAGCGGATGCGACTCACGGCGCGCCTGCATAGAACTGCGGCGCGATTTGCCAAGCCTAGTTATCTAGGAATACAATTAAATCAAACATATACAAAATGTATTAAATAACATAATTCTTTATTTTTACTTTTTATTTTAGAAAATAAAGATCCAATTAGATGAATGTACTCCCATAGATGTGCAAATTAAAGAACTACAAGATTATTTCATGACGGACCCAATCAGCAGGGCCTCTCCCACTATGGCAAAATGTGTACAAGCTGTTTTGAAACAGAAGCAGTCAAAGTATTGAGTATAATATTTTAGTTATTGAATTGTTAACTTATTTCTAGTAAAGCAGGTATCATATTTAAGAAGAATCGATGTATAGTTCTAAAGAAAAATCTGTATTTTGTTTAATTCATTTTTTATTTATCATATTACTACTTCCTCCGACCTAATAAATTTATCCAAAAATAGCTTTTTTTCTTTTTTGTAGCAGTCTTATAAATAAACATTTCAACTTGAAATACATATATTATATATTTTCCCATTAGTATTTTAAGGAGCTTTTCTATAATTAACACTCTTAATAACAGGCAGGTAAGTTCAAATATCACTCTGAGAATAACATGTATAATAATAATACATTTTAATTTAGTAATAAAAACAAAACAAGTTTCAATTATTTTTGACTATTTATAAGCATGACATACTTAATGAATATAATCACTATGTACTTAGTTGCATTTTTATTATTAAAAATGTTTTCCTGAATATTTTTTTTTTTTATTTCACATGGTTTTACGCAGATATTTATTCTCTAGTCTCTATCTAAATGAAGACTGCTGTCCATTTGCTGATATTCGTCTCTTATCTCTCTAAGGAATAAACTAAACCATTTATGAAATTTTAGGAAGTCAATCTTGGGGAAGTACCAAGCATGTATATAAGAGGTGCAGAAAGGTAATTTATTAATAAACTACTGGTAGTCGAGGAACTACTTCAGCAGCTGGTTTTTATTTTTCAATATATAATGTGCAGGGTGCTCTATTCCATTGAAAACGTTAAAATTGATGGTAGTTTTCAACATGTCAACATTATTTTCTAGACCTATATATTATTTGGCCAGACCTCTGGCACTGGCAATGTCAGTGGTACGCAGTGTTTGTCTGCATTTTTCAATGTGTAACTTAACAAGTATAACAGCAGGTTATGTGGTGTTGTAATTTTAATTTTATTAATAATTATGAATAGGTATAGTTTTATTCTGGTTAGTTTATATAATTCCATGTTGTAAACTTTTTCGCTCGTGTCAGCAATCACTGCTAAACAAATGGATAGACTGTGGAGAGCAATTGAAAATTATTTATGTGGAGTTATCCACCCCACCGATAATAATCTATATATTTATAATAAAAATATATTTTATTGCTACAATTACTTGAAAAACCAACCTACATATTATAAATTCAAATTGATACTACAAACTGATCGTATACTGCATACTGATGCCAAAAACCGCAAAGAAGTAAGTGAATTTCATTGAAGAACTTCTCGGACTTTTCAGTTAGGATGCATTAATCCTAAATTAAATATGTAAGGGGTATCATGTAGGGGAGAGCGTACAAGTACATTCGAATGTATTTTGTCTGGTGATTTTATCATATCATTTTTATAACTAAATATTGACTTTAAACTTTAAAAAGACATGTTCTGTATAAACATACCAATATATGTAGTTTGGTATGCTAGAATTACATTTTTTAGCTTTTAGTTTTACAGAAATTAGCTTTTTTTTATATAAAATTTGTTCCACATTCTAGGAGTAAAATGTGCATAAATATGTGGGGTACATTTCGGCATAAATAATAAGTTAATGCTCCTTCAACCCTTGTAAAAAACTCAAAATATACGCAGAATAACTAGAGATTTGAAAACAAAGAAATACGTCAAACAAAATATAAATATTTTTCGGTATATAGGTAGTTTCAAAAAAGGGTTTAATTTGAAATATTTTTATTATATTAAAAAGATCCAAGACATAAAAGTTCTCATAAAAAGTTATGAGATGTTTACCATAAATATTAAAATCAACATTAACTGTATGTAGTAAGGACAACTATAAAAGTGCCTTTATAGTTTCCACAAGATTATAGTCACTTGGTTGCAACATATTTCGATTCCTTTCTATTTATTATGGAATTATGTGCATAGATAAGGGATTGGCAATGTTAGGTTGGTTAGATATATTCATTATGTGTCCTGTTTTTAATTTTTGTCACTTATACAGCCAGAGTTATTGAAGATATATCTGTAAATATCTAGAATCTGTAAATTCTTCTAAATTTTTAGTTTATTTCTTCACAAAACAAGAAATAGTGCATTAATAAAGCAATCACAATTACATACCATTCAAATTCGCATAATAAAAAATGGGATAAAAATTAAGAAGTACGTAAGGTGAAAGTTCTCTTATTTAACGATCTAATAAAAAATTTATTGAGTACGGTCCTGTTTGTAAGAGACTGCACTCCTGCGCATGCGATATCGATTCGATGTAGAAAGTTAGAAAGAAATGTCAAAGTGTTGTTTTCTGCCTCAGAAATAGTATTTTTTCAAGTGGAAACCAGGCAATAAAGTGAGTTTTACTATTAATTTATATAATTCAATCATTGATTTAAAAGTTTAACCTATAATTATTAACATATTATTATAAACAAAAATATTAACAATGTAGGTATCAGTGCCGTACTTGTGGTAACACTTGAGTATTTTTGAATGTTTATATTATTTAGTGTGCTTTGTTTACATGTAAATTTAAGTTTTTACTGCTCTGACAGCCTTGTTAAAGTCATTGAAATTATAATTCGTAAAACTGTTTTTATTTTTAAGATTTTAACGCGCAGGGGTTGAAGCTAGGTCATGATCATTGATTTTACAACCCCCACACCCTACACAAGTAGGGTCGTGTAGGGGTGGCATGACTCACTGGGGATATTTTGGAATTTCTGTTTTTATATATAATTGAATGATATAAATCTCTTAAAGATATGGAAACATGAAACATTTGTAGCTACTAACAAAAGGAAGTTGGTAGATTAGCTGATGATGACTTAGAAATTAGATATAGGTAGGTACCCTTCCTATACCTATTTTTAATCTTAAGTAGGGAATCTTGTTTTGCAACAATAAAAAATGAATACATATTTGTAACCATCAATAGTCTTATTATTTTTTTATTTTTTGTGCTTGAGATAATTAACTAGAGGAATAATTTAGTATCAAACTACTATGCTTTTCAAATTTTTTTATTCATAGTGATATAGGTACAGGTACCTTAAGTAGGTACTTACTTTCCTATATTGCAGAGTTGGCTAAAAAAAGAAACCACACTGGAGACCGGGTGGTTTAAACCGGTTTTTCGTGGCCTGGTCAAAATCAATAAACAAAATCGGTAGGTATTACCTATATGAAAAAGCACAAATTAACAAATAAGTAGGTAAATAAATGTTTAAAAATGGAGAAACAGAAAAATACAATAAACTTATTATTTAAAAAATAAATAAACAATGCTTCAATTAGTCACATAATCACATACCTAACTAACGTAATTTGGTTTTAGTAAATACAGTGTAGGTACTGTTAGTTTTATTAATGCAACCTCCTTCTTATTCCATCAAAATAGGTTGTTATTTTTTTTTTAAATTAAATTATTAACGTGATAAGAGGTTGAATAGCCTAAAGAGGGGGTTTGAATTAATAAAACTAACTCTGTACAGAATTCTCAGTAGGTATTCATCAATTTCATCTAGCGACTCTAGCTAGTGGCAACAAACTACAAACTTAGGACACAAGAAGGCAACCATTTATAAGAATGTGTGTAATAAGATGCATAATCAATTTTGACCACTGGTCACTGGTTTTTTGCAGTTTTTGTGTTTTTTCCAGTTTTGTCCACTGGCCTAGACTTTTCTATAAAATGATGGCATTTTGCCAACTCTGCTATGCTGATTCCGTTTTTGTGCAATATATATTATTATGTATCATATAGTACCTATACCATGGACAAATTACTTTTTTGTCTGTGCCTATACATATTATTTATGTTCAATTATTATAATAAGAAACAATAGAAACTATTTTCTTTAAAATTATGTGAGATACCTACCGAACAATAATCTTATTTATGTTAATGATACAATTTTAATTGTGATATTATCTTATTTGTACAGTACCACAATACATGAAATCACAGGGTTGAAAAGAGCACAAAAAATCACTTTGAAGTACTTTTTGAAAAATTTTAATATCTTGACATTTAGGAAGTTACTGAGTGTGTAATGCCAACTCACCCACACTGTATATGATGTTCTAATTAAAAAATATAGGTTATGGTAAATCTCTCTTTTTTGGACACCCTGTATATATGTCAATAATATAAAAATGTGTCCCTTTTCAAATAAAAGTCGATAAACGAGGATGAAACTTTGTGTTGACTCACCTGCATACTTCAATATACTTATTATAAGATAAGTATTAATATACTATATTTACGTACTTGCAATACCTACTGCTAGTTCTCTAATTTTTTTTATTATTGAGACTGTATATTAAAATAGGTAAGACATTTATTCTAGTTCGGAAAATAGTTAGGCCTCTGTACATACTGTTTAAAAATATCCATGTCACAGAAATAAGTGCCGTGAAGTTTTTATTGTCAAATGCCAAGTTATATTTTAACAGATTTGGATAAAATTATATAATCTAAATCAGTACACTGATATAGAATTTGATAAGTCTTAAAAACAATTTCACCTATCACTAGATAAAATTATCAATATTTTTTTAACGCAGTGATATGATTTTTTAACATAACTTCCTTAATATTATAAATAGACCTCTCAAATCGTATATGAGTAATATATGTATAGCAGTAAAAATACAGCTAAAGAATAATACGATGGTATTAAACTAACTAAGAAATATATACCTACCTAGTAATAATGTAATAAATAAGAGGGAAATATGTATTGTGTGATGATCTAAATTTAAAAAAGCCATAATATTTTCGAATAAATGAAGGCAATT
This sequence comes from Pogonocherus hispidulus, assembly GCA_963924545.1. NCBI lineage: Eukaryota > Metazoa > Arthropoda > Insecta > Coleoptera > Cerambycidae > Pogonocherus > Pogonocherus hispidulus. The sequence continues at coordinate 38,508,794 of OZ004698.1, read as the reverse complement.
ATTATTTTTGTAAAGAATTATCTACATTTTACATTAATTTTATCATACAAATACAGAGAACATTTTATCTTGATATCGAAGTGGTATTAACAAACTTTTGTTGATATTAATTTTTCCTATTATATACCTGTTATATTATACATTTAGCAAATGATTTTTTAAAAACTTTTATTTTTGTTAATGACTCTTCGAAGAGTCTCGTTGTTGAAATTATATATATTACGAGCGAGTTAACTATAACAGTTGATACTACACTGGCTGTCAGGGTCTGGAGGTACCTTACTACCTTTTGTAACTTCTGAATGAAAGCTTTGTCAGCGGCAACGATGAAATTTCATTTTAGTTTCAAGGAATGGTTAAGTAAGATAGCTACCGAACGTGCATGAATACAATTTATAGCACGTAGTTATATTAAAGTTACACTGGTTACGCTGTGGAGAGATAATTACCACAAGTCCACAATGTAAGTCCACACTAAATAAGTGATATTTTATAGAACAATTCTATAGTCCAAGAATTCAAGTCCATAAAGTAAATAGGCGATATTTTACATAACATATCCTGAGAGAAAGATCCCTTAACAGCACCCTGTTTAATTTTGAATCAAGATATTTATTTATAAATTTATAAGACATTTTTGGGGTTAATTATGTTTCTAAACCAAATTATGATTGAGAGACCAGTAGGTATGTATAGTACATACCTATATATAAATATAAATTACGATTCAGAAAATTGCAATTAGTACTGGAAAAATATATGAGCCAAATATTTGTTTGCTCGAAATAGGGCATATTATACAGTGAGCGGCAAAAGTATGGAATATATTTATTTAAAAATCAGATGTTGGTTTTTTGAAAAATCGCTCGGACCCGTCGATTTCTATTTTTAGTTGCGAATTTTCTGAAGCAATTGTTATTTATACAGGGTGACCCCAAAAAAAGTTATGAAATCAAGGCCAACCTTTTTAAATGGAAACCCCACTTTTTTGAATTTTTATTAAATTCTCATGGAATTCTGATCATTTTTTATGTAACATAACCTATACCTATCTGTAACCGTTTTCGAGATAATGGCGTCTGAATATCGAATATGGAATGAATTTAATTCTTAATTTTAATTTGTTTGGTACAAACCGACAAAGCCAGAAGAAAGCAAGAATATGTCAAATATTGAATAACAAATATCCAAATCATACAATCATTCAAACTACTGTAAGAAACATTTGCAAATAATTCAGAATTATAAACTAATTCAAATAAACAGAGTTAAATTAAATGTTCAAATTGCCATCCATTGGTTTCTTGACAATACGCAAGCCTATGTACAAACTCATCTTGAACATTATTTAGTACGTTTCTGTCGATATTCAGACGCCATTATCTCGAAAACTGTTAAAGATAGGTATAGGTTATGTTACATAAAAAATTATCAGAATTCCATGGAGAATTGAATAAAAATACAAAAAAGTGGGGTTTCCATTTAAAAAGGTTTGCCTTGATTTCATAACTTTTTTTGGGGTCACCCTGTATAAATAACAATTGCTTCAGAAAATTCGCAACTAAAAATAGAAATCGACGGGTCCGAGCGATTTTTCAAAAAACCAACATCTGATTTTTAAATAAATATATTCCATACTTTTGCCGGAATCACATTGGTCACATTGACCACTGGCCAGTGGTCACATTGACCACTGACGGTGACTAAGCCAACCATCCATTACTAATAAATTATAATATGTTTTTCATTTTAGGGGTGTGTGTAAACTTGTGACTCATCCTGTATGTAATATATAGAGCGAGGGTAAAATTAAAAATCTCGTTTCGGGTAACAAAATAAAAATGCTGCAATTTAAAAAATGTGTCTTCGCGCAGGGCATATTTTTAGGAGTAAAGAGAAAAGGTAAAATAAGCATATCCTAAAAATTCATGTAGGTATTTAAAATCTTTGTTATTTGTAAATAATTCTTGCAAACTGATAATTATTTCTACTTTTATAATAGCTAGTTGAACATTTTATGTTTCTCATTATTATTCATATCACTCACGAACACACGTGGCATGATTACTACTCATAAAGGCGTGACATTGAACCATTCTCATAACAGACTCTCTTCAAAGGTGGTTAAATGCAAATTAATTACCCATAGGTACCCATTTATGCAAAATTTAACGAAGTTTACGGCTCTATATATACTGCTAAGTAGTAATTTGAAAATAATCTCTCTAAAAATAGCACAATTAGCTAAATAATAATTGCCTAATAATTGCCTAAAGCTTCATTCACAACCAGCCAATTACAATTAAAATTAGTACTTAGAATTAGCATTAGGCGTAGGGCGAAAATTAATGTGTTTTGATCATTCAGAACGTCGAATTTTAGCGAAAATTAATTTATAGTGAAGGTTAAGTATTTCCTGTGGCCACCTATTGGGTAAATGTTGAAGCTGGAAACAGTGGGCAATTTTACCGATGCTGCATGAGAGGAAGCGGATATCTGCTGTCAGCTGTGCCACAGAATAGAAATAATATTATTCTGTGGCTGTCAAGCGTGCATGGGCTGTGCTGTGAATCTTAATCTTAGGTTAAATAAAAAATAAAGTAGAAAATAAAAGCCATAAAATTGTGTTTTTATGCCTCCTCAAGTATCGGAAAATTAAGTAGGTTTTCTCGATATTGTATGCTTTTCTGTGTTTCATGATGGATGAAGTTGATATCAGTGAAAAATTTATCGCTGTCGTAATGGAATACCCGTTCTTATACGACAAATCGAAAGCGGAATTCAAAGATACGAAGAGGAAAGATCGAGCTTGGATTGAAGTAGGGAACCACTTCAGTGCCTCAGGTATTTAGATGGTAAAGCCTTTAGCAATGTAAATTTAAAGTTGCATTTGAAATTTTAGGAGAATGGGCGAAGAATTATTTTAAGTCTCTGAGAGAGAAATACTTAAGAATTAAAAAGAATATAGAAAATAATACAAGGAGTGGTGCAGGTGCTCCCAAAGAAAAGGAGTGGCAGACTTTTCAGTTAATGTCATTTTTGGCAGAAATTATTCGACCGAGAAAGACAACAGGCAGCTTCAATTCCGAACAAAGTCAAAGATTCAGTGAAACAAACACAGAAACAAATTTACTTGAAATTGAAATATGCAACGACATTTCCATGGATGAAGTGCTGCACTCTGATATTGTTTCACCAAGTGCAAGTTTACAAAGTGTACCGTTATTTTCCCCTCACAGCGTTATTGTTGAACCTCATTCGGTGGAGTCTCCAAGTGAACCCCCAAGTGTTCAGGGCGACTTTGAAGCATCTGTGTCGACCTTACAGATGCCACACGGATCCAAAAAAAGGAAAAGGGGCAACAACTCTGACAGTTCTTCTGTAGCAGAAACACTAAAATCCATCTGCAGCAGTCTAAAATCTGAAAACCTCTCTACACCATCAGCTTCTGAGAATTTTTGTCAGTTTTTACTCGACGAAATGGAAAAATTGCCAGTGCACATTATGGAGGATTTTAAGGACGAAGTAATGTTACTTTTGATAGATAAAAGAAAGATGGCAAAGAATCTTACTGAATGAAATTGTTTAATAATTATAAACTAATTGAAACTCGTTTTTGTACACGTTTTATTACTTTTCTTTTGTATTAATAGGTATAATAAATTATTTGCATAAATGTCCAGTCGAGTGTACAGTGTTTTTTTTAAATGTCATCTAAACCGCTAAACCAAATCGCAAATAGGGCACAGTCGAATTTGCACATTGCCATTGTTTACCTTCTATCTCAAATTTTTTCTACTATTTTTGGCCTCTTAGTTATGTTTGGTTACTGTGTTAGCATTGTAAATTGAACTTTTTTCATAAGTGTATGCAACTCATGTACAGTCTTCAGTGGCAGAAACAACTCGTTTTACCTTCAAACACTTGCAATTACTGTCAAATTTATAGGTTATTACCTGGCTCTATTGCAATGAAAAAGGTACATCAGGAGAAAACTCATTTTTATTTAAAAAAAAATATATTTTACATTCTTGTGACTGATTTTGGAGAATATGTTCAATAAAATAATTCATAATGTCACTTGTTCCTGCCATGGGACGGCTCCTGTTGTATTTAGATAATTTTTTATATATTCCCTGTAATTGGAGGCTGTGCCGCTATAATTGCGGCAACCAATTCTTCGTTTCAATTCGGAAACATTCCGTAAAGCACAATCTAAAGGTACTTCATTCCGCCATTCTCCTGGAATAATGTTTCCCTCTACTTCTGTGTCAGAGAAGTGTGGAGGAACATATCGTTTACATGTGTCGTTACGCTTTATGTAATTATGGAGACAAACTGCGCACTTTATCATTTTATCGACGTTTACAGGATTCTTAAATATAGTTGTGTGGAATATTCTCAGTCTGGCTACCATAATACCGAAAGCATTTTCAATGCAACGTCTAGCTCGTGACAGTCTGTAATTAAATATTCTCTCTTCCTTACTCAGATTTTTACCACCATATGGTCTCATAAGATTGGTTTGCAGGGGAAATGCTTCATCCCCGACAAAGTAATGTGGCGTACTGATATTCGTTTCTGGAAATGGTTTATTTGCTGGAATAAGCAAATAGTTATTATTCAGCTTATAACCAAATGAAGAACTTTTCAATATGCCCCCATCGCTTTGAGATCCATATGCGCCAATGTCTACATAAGAAAAACAATAATCTGCATCACACACCGCAAACAGCACAATACTAAAAGTTTTTTTATAGTTAAAGTATAAGGAACCACTTTTATTAGGAGCTCGAATAACCACGTGCTTTCCGTCTAGGGCTCCCACACAGTTTGGCAGATTCCACATTTTTTCAAAACCTGAACAGATTCTTTTCCACTCATTTTCACTGGGTTCCTTTAAAACTATGCTGTGTAATTTATTCCAGATTACTTCACATGTATCATTTATTATACCACAAGTAGTTGATTTTCCCACTCGGTATGCAAAAGAAAGTGTAGGGATGCTGTCACCGGCTGCTAAATGTCTGAAAATAAGATGTTTTGTTAAAAGACATCGTTGTTGGTCCAAACACAAATAAATATGAACTGCGTACCTCAAAGTTAAAGCTAAACGGGCACCTGGTAAGATTGATTCTCGGTGACTATGTTTTTTAAGAGCAGGGCCAACTAGTTCTAGTAGTTGATCAAACTGCTGAACATCCATCCTGGTGTAGTTAAAAAACATATCCTGGTCGCTTAAACGCATTTCTTGAACGAGGTTTTCATAATCACCAAATTCTTTTCGACGTGCAAGAATTGGTCGAACCCACCACCTGCGAGAAGCCCCCAGGCGCTGCTTTTCCAATTGAAGGAACCAAACACCCAACGCCACAACAAGTGAACTCAATATTTTTCGTCGTAACTGCGCTTTTCGTCTCGGCAACATTGTTTATTGTACAATAATAATGTAAACAAACAATAACTATAAATCAACAAATTTGAGGTTAGATGTTTTGTCATTTATCATTTTTGTTGACGTTAAACGCGCACGCGCATATATTTTTTCAATTAGAATTAGTGGCAAAAGCTTGGACTTTGCAAGGTACTAATTATAAGTGTAAGTGTAAGTATAAGTGGAAACATTAATTTAATGGTTGTGAACGATCGTGTTATAAGTCACCTGCCAAACTTTCACCACTAATTCTAATTATTAATTGTAATTGTAATTGGCTGGTTGTGAATGAAGCTTAACGATTTTGGAATTCAGATTTAGTTTACTAATTGGTAATTAAAATGTTAATTATTACCCTTCGCAATACCCTTTTTCTGTCACATGGAACACTGTAGACATACAGTTTATGTTTATGGATTTAGACATCAGGTACAGGGTTAGTTAAAGGGAAAAGCTACTTGTATGTTTCGATAATATTCCCTAAATAAATGTAGGGATACCTATACCACAGTATATTGCTAAAGAAACAGTAGGTTCACTCCCCTACAAAAGTGAATAATCAACCCCCACCCAAATATTTATGCGCGTGGAAAAGAATTACTGTTTTGCGCATATCCCCTGAAGTCCATCGAGAGAAGTTAGCAGCAGCAGTGTTCGACGTTCGACGCGGACGACCTGTGACAAAATGTTTTATGTTTAACCCAACTTTTGATTTTCTTGTTTGTGAGCAAGATTTTTGTTTTATTCCTTATTCTTAATATTTTACGCAATGACTGAATATTATTGTGCAGTTGAAAGTTGTTTGAGTACTTCCAGCATTGATACTCGGTTAACGTTTTTTAGATTCCCAAAGGATACAAAGGTATGTATCTAGTTAACTACATAAAATTATGTTACAAAATGTATGTAAATATAAAGTTTAATAAAACAGGGCCACAGTACTTATCAATATTATGATACTTATGCCTTATCATGTTTGTTGCTCTAGCAATTATCTTCTATACGAATAATTCAAACAAATCTTGAACCTAACCTACAACGCGAGCTATTGTTAAAACAAACTATCAAACTATTCTGCAAATTCATGTAGTAACACAGTATAAGACTAAATAAATTAAAACTAAATATAAACCTTCATACAGATATACTGCCGTAGTAATCTGAACAGATTATATATCTGTTCTATGCGGGTGTGTGTGTAAAAAATTGGTCTGCTTTTTTGTAATATATTTTTGTTTTTGTATAGATGCATTCTATGAAAAAGTAACCTAGGTATTACTGAGTATATGGAATATTCAGCATCCGAATGTTATAATAAATTAAGAATATGCAGCTTGCACTTTGACGAGAATATGTTTTTCAATATGCTTAGAAACCGATTGAAGAAAACAGCAGTTCCAATCTTAAACTTAGGTAAGTGTTATTAAATTGTTAATGTTTACATTATATTTTTATGTTTGGCAAAAGTTCCATTTAGAGCTGGGTTGCTCGTTCATTTTCGGTGTGCCGGCACATACCGCACAGGTCATTCAAATTAATCGTTCAGAGCGAATCGTTCATTTGAATGACGTGATCATAAGTGAGCTAAACTGAGTCACAGTAAAAAGAAATCAAGTGCTTAAAAAGCTCATGTTTGTACGCTGTGTAAATGACAGAATGAACGATGCCCTCTTTTTGAATTTTAATTTTTTTTTCATAATTTAAAGTCTTGCAAATCTGCAGCTTGTAATATAACAATGTACGTATTATATTTCAGATGCTTCGACTCAAACCCCGCCAACAGTATTTTCTAACACACCAAGGAAGTCTGCTTGAGATGGACAATTAAATCTTTGAAGAAGCGCCTTATAGTTGCATCAACACCAACCCCCCCGCAGTATTACAGAAAATGATGTACCTACTTCGGTTTTTTGAAAAACATTTTGAAAGCAGTTTTATAAATTTTATAGATATGCAAATAGCTTGATTGAAGAAAAAACAAAAAGGAATGAGATATTCTAAAGAATTTAAGCAGTTTGCACTAAATTTGTACTTTTTAGGGCCAAAAGCTTATAAGTTTTTACATAAACTTTCAGACTTCCTTCAAATAACATGCATACTTTTAATTCCATGCTATATGTACTATTTGTACTTTTTTGTAACTTGTCTTAATATACCCAATTATTGTAAGTACACATACTATTTTAAAATAAAGATTATTGTGTTTATTAAAATAAATTGTTCAATTTGCTGTCTTTTTTATTACTACATGCAGAAAATAAGTTTAAGATATGTATTAAATGAAGTACCTATGCAGTATTAAATAATAGCTATTTGTTTTACGAGGAAGCAAAGTGCATCATTTCCTCCCGCTGATAGTTTAATCAAAATGCAAGGTAGGAAATTGCACTTTGCTCCTGAGTAATACATGTGATTTTTTGTACGACTTTTCACGGTATTTTACATAACTTTTATTATATTTTCTTATGAATCAAATACGTCAAAATATAATACTTAGATAAGTAAAATCAAAGTACCTGGAACGTTGCCAAGGTTACAACCTATCTAGGGAGGAAAAGTATTTTTTCTTCAAGCTTATAGTAATACATTATATTATGTAAGGTGTATTATAGAAAAGCCCCATTGTTTTACTTGTAAAGAACTTAAGTGTAACATAATAACGAACTAAAAAAGAGTCATGTAGCCATGATTTCTCAGAACTGTCAGTTTGAATTTACACCAAATCGCGTTTTATACAAGCATAAATGCCCGATGAAATACAGTTTTAATTTTGACGCTTGAAGAAAAAACAGTATGTCACTCGGAGTATAAAGCTCTTTATGTGTTTCGCATAGTTACACAACTGTGGCTAATGCCTCGGATGTGTAAGCTTCTGGACTCAACAAATAATGTTCGCTTTCTACTCCTAGTAACACAATATACTATTTTGTCTCCCTAGGGAGGCGAAGTACTGCTTTGCTCCCTGAAATGAGGAAGCAAAGTCGTATTTTCTATATAGGGTGAAAAAAAAATTTATGTAAATTAGGCGAACAAATATGTAGAAAAATATATTAGAATATTTCGAATCTATAAGAAGTGAAGTTTCATATACCTATAAAAAAATACCAATTATGTCAATTTTTTTAGAGACGGGCACATTTCAGAAAGATGTTACGAACATGGTGGAATTGTCGCTGGACAAGTCTGAAAAGTACTTTGAGCTTGAACCTAATAAATACATATTAGAAATTATGTTAGATTGGTATGACGTCACTTATTATCTAAACAAACTTTTTACATCTCGTCACAGAAATTTCTCTCCTATTCTAAACTATAAATATTAAACATAATCTAAATCTAGTAATCTATAAACAAACAAGATGAGTGTTGTATAAAAGCTTTTTGTCACAATGAAATAAAAAATGACGATATTTTAATTTTTCCCTACGAATTGGTTTTTCAAAAGTGTTTTGAGCAAAAGTTACTGTTAATGATTCCTTCTCTTTAAGGCAGAATCCTGCTGTTTTTGTGTTTTCTTAAATAATATGTCATAAACTCATACAAATTTCACAAAGTACAAAAATATTAATTTTACTTAAAACCGGCCCTGTCCCTGGCATCTCCTAGGCTAAAGCCTATCCTGTACTAGTAGCTAACTTCATTTGTAATGCGCACTACGGAAAACGCCATCCACGCGCATTTTGCAAAAAATACCCCTACGCCACCGGACATCAAAGGGACCGACACGAAGTGATTTTACTGTTTCTTTAGCATTATACTGTGCCTATACCTACCTATTATGTATTGGCTTATTGGCTTATATACATCTTTATTTAGTACCCTTGTTTTATATACAAAGGTAGAACATATTAATTTATGTTCTTATCCAAATATGATCTAATGATTGGATATTATGATATTAATATTAATTAAATTATGCAATTATTATATAATATCATTATCTCGTATTTTGGGTCATTCCAATAATAATATCTACTGGTTTATTTTTATTGTTGAATATACCAAAATTTAAACTAGCAGATGTCGAATTATTTGTCCAATGTATTGTACAGGGTATTCGCGTATATTTTGACCCCTACCTACAGGGGTTACTAAGAAAGTTAGGAAAAAAGTTTAAATACAAAAGTTGTTTGGTTTTTCACGTATTATCTTTTGGCTAGGTCGAAAAAAATTGAATTTCAAATTAGAGGAAACCAATTGAACATAATATTTTTAAATGGGGCACCCTGTATAATTTTACACGCTTGGGTAAACATTTTTTTCCTGATATCACAGATATATATTTGCACTGACAGTTTTCGAAATCCTTAATATTTAATGTTTGCAATAAATCATAAAAAATCATTAAAAAATGAAAATATTAGAAAATGTTTAAATAACTAAGGAGGTTACATCGAAAATTATTAAATATTTTTTATTAGGTACTGTTGGTTTCTACCACTGAACTATAAGTTATTATATTTAGTTCAGTGGTTACTGATAAATATTTTTAGTTCATTGTATTTTTCGTATTTTTTTATGGTACTCGCTGTCGAATATTTCGAAAATTGTCAGTGCAAATGTCAACAAAATATATATTTTTGAAATCAGAAAAAAAATGTTTACCCAAGTGTGTAAAATTATACACGGTGTCCCATTTAAAAATATTATGTTCAACTGGTTTTCCCAAGTTTACGATATGCAATTTTTTTTTCGACCTAGCTAAAAGATAATACGTGAAAAACCAAACAATTTTTGTATTTAAACTTTTTTTCTAACTTTCTTAATAACGCCTGTAGGTAGGGGTCAAAATATACGCGAATACCCTGTACTTACTTATTATGCTTAAATTACGATTTTTCATTATTAACAAGTAATAAGTATGTCTGCGCTACCCCTGAGTTTCTCCTTTCCTTTCTTCTATTTTTTTTTCAATTTTGTTATCTGTCTATATTCTCACACGATTTTTTTCCTGTTGAGTTACAATCCAAATTTCATTACAGATAAATGATAAATGTATAAAATTCCATATTAATGTATTCGTTGTGTATATTCAAATGTGTTTAAATATACAAGATGTTCCTGTTCCATTAAATCTTTTTAGTGACAGTGAGAGTTTAGTGACCTTATATAAATTGAAATAATTTTAAATTATGTTTCTCTTGAAATAAAAATCAATATATTTCCGCGTTTTCCATAAAATTAGACCTTAGGAGACCTTAGGAATATTGACATATTTCTCAATTTCATGAAATTTACCACTCAGATACTTCGAATATTACTTGTTCCACGAAATATTGATTTTTAAAGTAATGGGGCGACTTCAATATGCGAAATTGCAAAGCGAATAATTTTAGTTAAAAGACACTACCTTTCAGATATCTAGGTTATTGCAATATTGATCAAACGTTTCTATTGTTCTAAAGCCATTAACACTTATGTTCGTGGTAAGGTCAGTGCTAATGCTTAATGTGCAGGAGGTTATGTGTACGGCCATTGATCATTATTTTTGAATAAGTTCGGAATAAGTCAATTCCGAAATAAGAAATTCGAAATCATTTTTATGATTGCAAAAACAATTAGAAGTTGTAATTAAACCTAAATTACTTTGCTGTGAATATTTATTGAAATAACTCTGCAATCTGCCATGATCATATTAATTATTTAAACACAGAAAAATGGGTCCTTGCCCACAAATTTATCAAATTTATTAAGTATAATTGAGTTAATTTTTAATATTTATGTTGAGCTACATGCTCTAAAATCTTGCACTACTTGAAAGTAAAGTGTTTAATATAAATTTATTTTGTTCAAACAGGACACCAATAAAGTAAAAATATTTCACAATTTTTAGTATTTTTTTTTGCAGTAAAACTTGATATGAATAAAAATTATGTATGTTAATATACCGACAATCTCAATTTGACTCTTTTCCTCGCGTTTCAGCACTTCATAGGTATCTGTAGCGTTCATATAATACAGGGTGAGTCACTTAAGACGTCTCAGTCCATTACTCAGTTCCTATAGAATATACATTTTTCTCCTTTTAGGGCTATCTGTACACCATGCAGAACTACTTTTAAAATTATTTTGGAAGATACAGGGTGATCCAGTGCAGAGGGGTGAACCAAACTTATATTTTTTAAATGGAACACCTTGTATTTTTCAATCGTATTAGATTGGCCTTTTTTTTAACCTGCAAAATGATATTTTATTTTTGAAATCCGGATGCGGTGTTGACAAGTTATCTTCAAAAAACGCACTTTATACGTTTTATGCGCACTAACTAAATCAGTGAGAAGTTATCTTCAGCGATTAAGGAAAGATATTTTGCAGACAGTTAGTACTATCTTCGTTTTTCATCGCTACTGTTCTGAAATCTGCATTTTTGTACAGAGTATTTTTTACAGGAGTAGTAATTTATCAATTTTCAAACAGCTGAAACTCAGATTTTTTTTAATGCTTGTATTTACCCTGTATTTTTCAATCGTATTTAATTCGCCTTTCTATTACCTGCAAACGAAATTTTACTTTTAAATTCGGATGCGCCGTTGCCAAGTTATCTTCAAAAAACGTATTTTACTGGGGCGCACTAAAAAAATTGGCGTAAAGTTACCTTCAGTGTATAAGGGAAGGTATTTTACAGCTCCATAGTACTATCAGGGACTTCATCGCTACGGTTCTGAAATATGCATTTTTTGTACAGAGTGGTTTTCACAGGCGCAGTAATTTATCAAGTTTCAAACAGCTGAAATTCTCTCAATTTTTTGAAAACCTGTTACGTTTAGACATGCCATGCAGAGCAAACAAGTTGAAGATATTTATCTGCCATTTCCAATCGAGACAAGGAATACAGGGTGTTCCGTTTAAAAAAAAAATTGAGTTTCAGCCGTTTGAAAATCGATAAATTACTACACCTGTCAAAAATACTCTGTACAAAAAAAATGCAGATTTGAGAACTGTACTAGGTGTCTGCAAAATATCTGTCCTTAATCGCTGAAGATAATTTCTCACTAATTTTTAAGTGCATCCCTGCAAAATACATTTTTTGAAAATAACTTGGCAACACCGCTTCCGAATTTCAAAAATAAAATATCATTTTGCAGGTAAAAGAAAGGCGAATCGAATACGATTGAAAAATACAGGGTGTTTCATTAAAAAAATATAAAATTGGTTCACCCCTCTGCACTGGATCACTCTGTATGTTCCAAAATCATTTTAAAAGATGGCTCTGAGTGGTGTACGTAATGCCCTAAAAAAAAAAATGTATATTCTATAGCAACTGAGTAATGGACCGCGGCATCTTAGGTGGCTCACCCTATAGATATGACGACTAAGCAACGTGGTCCGGAGTTAGTACTTGAATGGGTAACCGTGTAGGGAAGACTCGTGGTGCCTGTCCACACCTTCTAGTGGCCTGTACGTCGGTGAATATAGAAAAGTTATACAAACTTGGATGCGGTTTATGTAGAAGACATACGATCCCTCGGATAGGATGTTAAGCCGGAGGTCCCTTGTCTATCGAGATGATAGGCAAGTAAAATATCCCTATCCTATTACAAAAACTGAAGGTTCGACAAAATTTTCAGGTTTTGGGTTACCTACTCCTGGCCCCCTATGGGTCTCCTGGCGTCAGTGATTGGCCTTTGAACCAGATATAATCAGACGTTGAATCACAGACTAGAACATGCAGACATTTCACTTATTACGTTTCATGGTTTAATGCGTAATCGAATTCCAGTAGAGTAGGTACTGTATATATGTGAACTAATCTGCGCATATCAGTCCCGGACTTGTATTAATTGGTCCCGGTACCGCTGTATTTTGCTATCGCATTGTGTGCCAAAATACACAATTACATGCCTTATAAAACGATAATATAATTCCGGAAGGTATAGGAACATACTTTAATATATTCTGTATTATTAAAAATATTTTCAGTAATTTCAAATTAATTGTTTCTTGTGACTGGAGCTGAAGCCAACCCTGTCATCCACACCCCCACGCTCTAGCTAGAATTTGTGCGCAGATTTCCAGAAGGTATATAAAAAATAAAACTGTTTCATAGGGAACAACATGGGGTGGGATCTGCTTGTTTTAGTCTGTGGTTAAAAAAACAGAAAAAAAAAACAAATACTAAATTTATATGCGTGCCCTTATACCTAATTTCAACTCGTATGACGTCCATGCTTTATTAATAAACCTTTCATACCTCGATAATCAGTTTCCTCGTATCACATTATTCTCCTCACTCACTCAGTTTCGCACAAAAAACTTCATTAGAATTTAATTCAGGTGGACGAATTTCATCAATATTTCATGTAAAGCGAAAGTTTCCAAATTCAAGCTTTCGAAGCCATTTATTGCTCCTTCTTCAGGGATAGAAAAGTAGAGGTTACATAATATAAGTAATTGACTAAATGATTACAAAAACTCATCCCTATTAGAAAATAACAAATGTTGTCAACAATATCAAACACTACATAGTAAGACATATTCAAATAACCAATGATTGTAAAAATAACGAGAAAAATAATCATGATTAATAATAATTAAAACATACTTAATTACAGCAACATGCGTGCTACTTTTTTTGACACAAAAAAAAACAACAGCAATTGCTGTTGTTTTTTTCAAAAATATAAATAATGCTAATAATTAATAAAACTTAAAAAAAACAGTTCCCATTTAGATGTTTCAAGAAATATATAGAAAACACTCTATAAATTAGTATTTGTATATATAGTAGTATAAATACTATTATATAATACTATATAATAGTATTAGTATTTGTTAGGCCTTTCTCAATAGAGTAAATGTCGAGAAAGGCCTAACAAGCCGAAATACTAGTATATAAAATGTTTTCTGTATATTTCTTGAAACATCTAAAGAACTGTTTTTTCAAAACAATTATATTCACGATGTTTCATAAAGAACCACCCGCTACCAGCATCCACTTTATTATCCTTTTGCCTAACTTTTTTCTAATTGTAAATATAATTTCCTAAGTGATTTTAATTAACATAGCTTAATGTTTTAACATCTTATTGTCTCAGTCTCCGTAACATTAATAAAAGAGTGATATTTGCTTTTCCTTCCCCTTATACGAGATTTGAATGTTTTTGCAAGGTTAAGCAAAATTCAAAAACCAAACTCTAGCTTACAATTTTAACATAGGAGTTTATTTTCTAATGTCCCTTTTGACATTTTCAGATAAAAGGAAGATAATGCCACACGTAAATAGTTATAAACAATTAAAATATATATCCTGGTATCCAGGTAAACGATAACTTCATTATTAAACATAATAATAACTAAATAATTACTAAGAATGTAAACTTAAGAATTTTCTTTATTCATTTCTGCACTCGATGTAATATATCTTAATGAATCTGAATTGGATGAAGTAGTTTTTCCCACTGTCATTTTCGTGCGGGCTAAATTAGTATCCAAGTTGATAAATTTCAACCCTGCTACCAGTAAATTAGATTAGTTCTATATCCTACGCCTGAAGAAAACAAGACGCAAAATTGAGATAAAACTTTCTATGGGAGATCCGATAAAGTACGACTATTTTTTTTACTTTGATGTGAATATGCTTATCAAAATGAATGTTTCTATTTATTTGTATAATCATAATCTGCTAGATATATTATAGTCCAGTTGTTATAATAATCTGTAATTATTTACTTCGTTGCCTTGGAAGGGTGGGTAAGTAATGCCACCATGTTCTGATATTGAAACTATAAATTTTCATAGTCGATCTCCCGCCAAAGAACACATGCGTAGTAGGTACTACGATTTCCTATATATTCCTAGTTGGCTATGGGAGAACCGCTGATGGTTCTCCGGGCGGTCACCAGGCTCGCCAGCGACTCTCCATCGCTTGACTTATGAACCACACATTTCGGCGATTCGCCAACCCTCCATAAAAACCGGCGGGAGGTTGTCCCGGCGCCGCGCTCGGCGATCGACTATGAATACCAGTGTTAATCTCCCAACACTGGACAAAAAATATTTGGACAGGAAAATCGTGGGCTGGTTTTCATTGTAGTTAATCTTCATTGTAGTAAATCTGTATCCCTACATAGTTTCTTTCAATAAGTCAATTTGTATGCATAGAAGAGTAGCTACATGTTTTCTAATTTTGATTTGTTTTTGTCAAGTGACATGAGTGATTTGATTTTGTGGGCGGCTGGCTTGTGTTTTCTTTAATATATCATGTGGAAACTATATTGACAGAACTACAAAACCTTACAAATCTAATAAAACTCTAACTAACGAACTGTAACTATAACAACGAAAACAATAAAAAACTTAAAAGCAAGTGCAGATACAGAAATAAACAGATAAATTAGTTAATACACCTAAATCTGCAAACCCTTCCACAGAACGTTAATCGTAAACAAGAACTAATCTTAGTTTAGGGTTATTGAACAGCAAATACATTTGACAGTTGTCAATAGTCTGGAAAGTTATAATCGGCTAGATCACGTCGTCTACTCCCTGCTCCTTCTACGAGCAGGCGACGTGATCTAGCCGATTATGAAAAATCTAATTTTTCAAAAACAAACTATTGACTAATTAGTTTGGTAAGTGTTGCCAATAGCGGTAAAGCTCTGAGAAAGGGTAATGGAACACAGAAGAATCTCGCGAGTAGCTTGATTTATCCGATAATGCAATCGGCTGTCACAATGCCATGAAACTATTTTCGTATAACCGGATAAGGTTGAACTATGTTTAAGGGCGATGTGCTGATAGTAATTTAATTAATTGTTTTGAAAAAAACACAGTTCTCATTTAGATGTTTCAAGGAATATATAGAAATACTAGTATATAGAGTGTTTTCTATATATGTATTTCTTGAAACATCTAAATGAGAACTGTGTTTTTTTCAAAACAATTATTTTCACGACGTTTCATAAAGAACCATCCGCTTCCAGTATCCACATTAGTAATTTAATTATAGAGCTGTTAATAATAAAATATGTTATAGGCAAAACATTAGTGAAAATGACAAATTTAAACTACTGATTATTTTTCATCTTATATAAGCTGTATCTTCTAAGTTTATTAAAGATATTAGTGTTACTTTGTAGAATATATTTTCTCCGGATGTTTTGCAATTGCGTTAAAATGGCTAAAATCCATTATATCGAAAAATGTTTTACTTTAGATTACACAATGTACCTACTGTGTCCATTGGTCAACTTTTGGACATTTGATTCAGTAAATTCAATACATTTCTGATTTTAAACAATATGAAACTCATGTTTCATAAATAATTCACTGGTTTAATTGGGTAGATATAAAAAACTTTGTCATTATGTAATTCAAAAATAATTTTTATTGTAAGCAATTATAGCTTATTTAATTATATTATATGCAATGAAACTTGTCACCGACAATTTTCAAATTTTCATTGTATATCATAAAATTTCAGTTAAATGATGTAGTCGTCTAGACAGGGTTTATATTTTGGACCAACATGTTACTCAACCACTACCTACCTTTTTACGTTGTATTTGTGATTCGCTCCGCCAATACGCCATGACGTCATGATGGGGGTGGCCAGTTTCTCATATACGAGAAGTTTTTTTTTTGTGTAATTATCTTCCTATTGTCTGATGGTCCTTCCAGTCAAAAACTGTTGCAGTAAGAAAAACTGCTGATAATATTTATGATTTTAGTTATAAAATCATTATGTAAATTTGAAATTTATCAAAGTTACAGGGTAATATTGAGGGAGCGGTATTTTTGTAACCAGTGTGACTTTTGAAATATTTTTTTTTGGCGAAGATAATACCCAAGATATTTTTTTACTATAAACATATTGATTCGACATATCCACTAATAAGACTCCGCTAGCGAAGAACGCTATTGATTCGATCACGTGCTTTCGACTGCGCACAAGCGTCCCTTTCAGGTTTTCAGGACGTCAGAAACGTTCTGAAAATACAGGAATTTTCAGCGCGAGTGAATTTTGGTCGAAATGACTGTAAAAAATGTGGTTTTGTCATTCCTTACCTAACTCGGTGGTGTCATAAATACCCGTTGGGGTTGCTGAAAATCGTTCTCGACTTAATAAGGTAATTTTTTTCAGTTTATGTTTATAAATAAATTTATTGAATTTCTGCGTGATGAATTAAATATGTGAGCTTTTATGTAGGCGTAAATGTATAGTTTTTTAAACCTTGAATGCTTTATTTATATTCTAATGTTACACCCCATAATTATGAAATAAAGAATCATCAGACGGCGATCAATATAAAATTTCAAGGTATTTTTGCTACGGCAGGTGTACGTATACTCCCAACCTTTATGTTTTTAAAACCTTTTTAATGTGGAAATTCAATGATTCCGTGATTAGAGTCGTTGAGTGTACCTCTTAAATTTAAGCTGCCCCACTTTGTTATTTTGGGGGATAAGAAGGTCAAAAAATAAGTTGTGAATCGGAGATGCATCCCATTTTGTGATTGCACCATACAGTGTCGTAGTATTTAGGCGTCTCTGTCCTGATGTCCAGAGTTAATGTTTGCCAAATATCTAAAATTCCGTGGCAGGTAAGGACTAGTTTATGTGATTTTTGTGATGGTGTATATGATAGATTTTTTGGAATTGTTATTATTGTTATATGACTACTCAGATTCCTCCAGTTTTTAATATTGGTTGTCAGGTTCTGTTGTCCATTGATATTTTTATGTGGTTTATTAAGAGTATTATTAGTCATTTTAGCGTTTGTTTACTAAATTAATACTGATAGTAGACAGATTACAAGTATTTATTATGAAGAAATATAAGATAAATAATTGTTTTTATCAGTAATATTGTTAAAAATGAAATATGAATGAAAATATTTTGTACCTATTTGGATTTTTTGGAATTGTTATTATTGTTATATCACTATTCAGATTACTCCAGTTTTTAATATTTTCTTGTGAGGTTCTATTGTCCATTGATATTTTTTATATGATTTATCAAGAGTATTATTAGTCATTTACCGTTTGTTTACTAAATTAATATTGATAGTAGACAGATTACAAGTATTTATTATGAAGAAATATAAGATAAATAATTGTTTTTATCAGTAATAAGTATTGTTAAAAATGAAATATGAATGAAAATACTTTGTACCTACTTTAGAACTTCAAGTGAATAGTCTCTATCACATACTAATATTTTAAAATTATTTTCACATTTACTTGAAATTTTATTAATGTCAACTTTGTGATTTTCTTTGCCTTACAAAAAGCTATAGATGTTTTTATAATTGTTATGATTGAAGAGCTACGACTATAGTTTTTAACATACCTAATATATAGGTAGTATAGATGGGGCAGAAAGTCTTTTCGTTGTAGGCGGCTTTTGTGTTTATTTTTATATTTAATTTAATATTGTTTGTTTTTATCTAATATTAAATTTAGTTCAAACAATCATAATAATATTTCCATGACACTTACGCAACAAGAAAAATGCATTTCTGCTTAAGACTTATTTTCACAATAATCAGTTTGAATGTCTATCAAACCGTTGATAACTGTCTAGGGATAAATGACATTACTGAAATATTTTTTTTTTCGTACGTTATAAAACAACAGGGGAAAATATTGCACAATTTATTTTCTGTTATAAAGATACATAAGTGATTAAAAATATATGTAGGTATTATAATGTCTGTAACTTATTTGTGGTACATTTTCATGATTCATAGTGTCTTTTGGGATTACACTACCTGTAAAATAACAAAAAGCCAAAAACCAGAAGCATAGAAATTAAATATTCAAAATGAAGTATTAAGGCAAACTTCTAAAGTTTGCCCAAAAAAAAACCACTATAATAGCTAATAAAATAATATTTGATAAATTAACTAAATTTATTTAATTTATCAAATATTATTTTATTACGTATTATACAGTGTTTTTTTGCGGCAAACCTTAGAAGTTTGCCTTGATACTGCACTTCGAATATTTAATTTGTATGCTTCTGGTTTCCTGCTTTTTGTTATTTTGGTGGTGGTGTAAGTGGTTAGGTGGTTAGGTGGTGTAATCCCAAAAGAAACTATGAATCATATGTAGGTATTTAATCATTTAATAGTTTCATGTTTATAGGTCGTAGCATATTTGATATTATAAACAGCCTTAAAATTTTATTTTAATTTTAACAATTTTCAGATTTCTCAAATAATATAAGTTTCAAAACTTATAAATATATAAGTTTCATTTTTTCAAAACTATAAAACTAACTCATTTTCTGAACTAAATAAATATATCTTCTTAGGAAACCAAAACTGCTATGAGGGTATTTTTTACAATCGAAATTGTTACGTAATTTTTTCAGGTTATAAATATAACGTAGGTAATTATTTCAGAAGTGTTAGTGGCAACTCTAGCACAGCACTCATTGTAATTTGTTATATCCCGTTAAAAATAGGGATAAGGAAAAGAAGAATAATTTTTAAAATATCTACTAGATGTTTTTTATTAAGTATGAACGTTTTTTAATCAGCAAAATTTGATCTGAAATTGAAGATATACAGTGCGAACGTTGAGAATGGAAACCGTAAATGAAATGCGCCCTGTAGTTTTCGTAAAAACGCTCGGACACGTCAATTCTTAAATTCAATTGCGCTTCTTTTGATACCACTGTTTTGGATATGACGTCATTAGGTAATCTCTGTGACGTCATCATGATATTTTTTCAAATGGGAATGTCCAGTTCTTTCATTAAATTTAAATAGAGAAAATATTCCTGAAAATGGCAATATACGACACTATGGCCTTAAAGTGGATAGTTTTTGAGATAAAGGGCTTTGAAGTTTGAAAAAAGAAAAAGTAGGCTAGTCAAAAAAAAATTTCAATTATTTGATCCTGATAGTGACAGTTCCGCAAATTATTTAAAACGAATTGTCACAGTCTGTTATTCTTTAATATTTTTTTGTGATAATTAAAAATGGTACGAATTTTAACAGAAAAACAAAGAATTGAGATCTTGATTTTGAGAGGTTGTGACGAAATGAGAAGATCAAGTAATGAAATATGAAACATTTTCAGTAATAGATATCCGAACGAACCACGCATTAGAAAATCAACAGTGAATAAGATTGTAAGTAAATTTATCCGATTGGGACATGTTCGGAATTGCATGAGAGGTCGGCCATCCATTACAGAGGATGTACAACTAGGTATGTTGTTAGATGCTCCAGAAAATCCACATGTTACTTCGCGACAAATCACATCCAATCATGAAATTAGCCAAAGTTGTGTGATAAAATACATGAAAAAAAAAATAAATGGCATCCCTATAAGATTCAGCTAGTACAAGAATTAAATGATGATGACCCTGACCGCAGAATAGAATTTTGCGAAGAAATGATGAACCTCTGCAACATAAATCCGCGTTTCATTAGCAACATAGTTTTTTCTGATGAAGCTACATTTTGTTTGAATGGCAATGTTAACAAACAGAACTGTCGCTATTGGCCCCCTAATAATCCTCACTGGATGATGGAAGCGCACACCCAGTTCCCTCAGAAAATAAATGTATGGGCAGGAATTGTAGAAAACCATATTATTGGCCATATTTTCATTGATGATAGTTTAACAGGTGACAAATATTTAGAAATGTTACAACAAATTATGCCGGAATTAGCAGCACTATTTCCAGATGACAATGATCCGAACATTCCCAATGACTTTATATGGTATCAATAAGATGAGGCACCTCCACATTATGCTGTAAATGTTCGTAACTACTTAAATGAAGTATTTCCTAATCGCTGGATAGGCAGAAGAGGTTTTATTGAATGGCCAGCTCGGTCCCCTGACCTCAGACCCCTTGATTTCTTTCTGTGGGGTTATCTTAAGTCTAAAGTGTATAATAATAAACCACGGGATATTAACGAATTAAAAACAAAAATTCGAGATGAAATTAGAGCTATACAGCCACACACAATCAGTAAAGTATTACAAGAATTCCAACAGAGGCTTGCCTATTGTCAAGGAGCACAAGGATTACAGTTCGAGACCCTTATTTAAATAGTTTTCATTGCGTTTATTATCCATTTGTTAGTTATGTTGTGATAAACAGTTTTTTTTAATAGCCTACTTTTCCTTTTTTTAAACTTCAAAGCCCTTTATCTCAAAAACTATCCACTTTAAGGCCATAGTGTCGTATATTGCCATTTTCAGGAATATTTTCTCTATTTAAATTTAATGAAAGAACTGGACATTCCCATTTGAAAAAATACCATGATGACGTCACAGAGATTACCTAATGACGTCATATCCAAAACAATGGTATGAAAAGAAGGGCAATTGAATTTAAAAATTGACGTGTCCGAGCGTTTTTGCGAAGAATCTACAGGGCGCATTTCATTTACGGTTTCCATTCTAAACATTCGCACTGTATAGATACAAAATAGTCAGGTTCGCAGTATTGAAATACTTATTCATAAAAACTAAAATCTACATGAAAACTTACTTGTAAAGTAGTAAACAATGTACCTAGTTAGAAAAGCACTTAATAATTATTGTCAATTTCTAAATATAAAACGGTCAACTCTTAACACATATTTTGGCGAATGCGCCGAGTACAGAAATATTCCTCATCCTTTGGAATATTTTTACTACAAAAATCTTCTGTCACAACAATAGTTACGCAGAATTCAAAATCGATAAACCCTTATTCTAGGTGTTTATTCCAACAAATATAGCAAGGATATGTTGATGTCGGTATATCATAATGCATAATGAAAATTGTTTCAGAAATTCAATAAATATTCGCTCTCTACCAGAGACCAGATTCTCGAGTCGAGTAAAAAGATTCGTATGAGAAAATGACGTAGTTTGACAGTTATTTTGCTATGAAGAACTATCCGCCTACGTTATTTTTACGTAATTTTGGCATACGAATATATTCGCAACACTCGAGAATCGAGCTCCTATGAGTCATTGAATTATTGATCAATGTAATGCTGCTCTTGCAGTTGAATTCTACTTTTTTACTGTGACTGAGTCACATATCTAGTCTATGGGACTATCTTGACAATATCCCAAAATTTTAAAGTCATTTCTAACTGACATAGCAACGAATAAACTAAAAATATAGTATATAATGTAATAGTTCATTAGTTCAAATTAAACTAATCCAAATACATTCGTAGGGTTTGGTCCTATATATTTAAATTACCTGAAAGGATGTAGGGATGTCGAAAAGAAAATTCAATAAGTAGGTGCATTTACTGAACAGAAAGTATCCCATATTTTGGGATTTTTATTATTTTATTAGAAATTGCATTTAAAAAAAATATATATTTTTTACGAATGGGTTGTGCATCACTTGAAATCAGAAGTTCACATTTTTTAACGATCATTGCTACTTGTTATTTGGCAGGAAATTTAAGTCACCTTTTTGAGTAAAGTTTTAAGTAAAACGAATAATATTCATTGGTCATCATTTTAAAATTTTTTGAAGCAGTTGTACAAGAATACTGTAATAGAATATTTAAATTATGTTTAATTCGGGAAAGTCAATATTTTTGTGATAATATAAAAAAAACTAAAAACAGATTGTTTGACATTAAGATTCTAGGTACTCTATTAAAAATTAAAATTTCTAAAATTACTCTAAACAAGTTCTACAAATAAACAAAATTTAGTAGGTATACTTATATAATATATTGATGATTGTTGTAATAAATTAGACTTAGATAATGGAAATATAATAGATAAATTATACCTTCTTTAACATTCTGCTTAAACGTTTTTTGGGATAGATAGGTTTTTGGGACAAAACATAACTATTAGATACCATAACAATGTATTTCTGGTGAATTTACACTATCCAAATATGAAAAAATATACAGTAGGATGTCCTATTTAATTTTCCCAAATTGAGGCGATTTTCTCTACAACCGTAACTGGTTGAGAAATTTTATGTTCTGTAAATGAAATTTTTAGATCTATCGGCATTTCCCAAATTTAAACATAAATCTTGTAAAATGTAAGGCTTGTAAGCCTCTCTAATTTGTTCCTCTCGGTATATACCTATTTGAGTAATCGATAAAGAAAACTATGCTGTGCATTCATTCTATCGTGGTTGTAGGTTCAAATACATCAATAAAACATACGTCTAAGGTTGTTTCTATTACTGGTTCCCTTTTATTATGTTTGCTCGCAGTTTGAGTTTTATTGGCCAGAATATATAAAGCGCCGAAGTGTTGTTTCGTCTTAAGTGTTATTTTGTAAGGAAGCCAGCCGTCTTTATGGAAAGCAACGAATAAAATCTGAAACGGCTACAGTGGATTTTCTAAGCGTTCTGCATTAATCATAAGTTTTATGCAAATTTAGTCTGCTATCCGTGCATAATATTTGCTTTGAGTTTATTCTCGTGTTATTAGCTTTCTGTTACAACTGAAACAGTTTTAATTAAATACAGCTTTATTGCTATGTTTTCTACCAATGGAAAAGCAAGAATCACAAATGGATCGCATAAAATAAAATGTATTTAAAAATTATAATACACACCCCACAAAAATTATCGCAACACTAAAAATTTGCTATTATTTTGATATTCGTTTTCTCTGGAACTAATTGTCCGATTTATTTGATTTTTTTTGTATTGTAGCTTGATTCATTAGCAATGTGACTGGTTTAGTTACATTCTCGAAAAAAATAATTTTGAATACATACAGGGTGAAACAAGTGTAACATGATTTGTCACAGAAGTTTAGAACACCCTGTGGAGTTAATCAGTTGTGGCAACATAGTAAAACTTAATAGGAGTTAAAGCGACTTCTTTTCTTAACATAATCGTCTTGGTTTCACATCGATATCTCAATAATTAAAGGAGATATTTCAAAATAAAGGGTTCAGTGTCATTTTAGTAAAAAAAATCAAATAAACCTTAACAAACATTTACAGATTTTACGAAAACTTAGCAGGCTCTAAGAACAAAATTTGAAATGTCATTCCTACAATCATTATTTCTACAGAAATACGATTGTTACAGTTTTGTTAAAACTCTTTTAATTTGCGTGCTAAATTTAAAAAAAATGAATGCTGAACTTCGTTTAAACAGACATTTGTCAAATGAAGAGTCAGTAAGAGCAATTGCACTCGTTGAAGACGGACGAAGTCAAAGATATGTGGCAAATGTAATAGGTGTTCAACCAAGTACCATTTCCAGATTAATCAGGCGTTATAGATAAACAGGACAACATTCCAGAAGGCAAGGACAAGGGCGTAAAAAGGTAACTACAGCTGCAGATGATAGATTTCTAAGACTTTCGGCATTAAGAACTCGACATTGTACTACTCGTATGCTTTAACGAGAAATTTTGGGAGCCAGACATGCAAACATTTCTTTACAAACTGTTAGAAACCGTCTTAGAGAAGTTAATTTACGTCCTATGGTTCCAGCCAAGGGACCACGTCTGACCAGGGGACATCGAGTTGCCCGTCTCCAATTTGCTAGGGAACACAGTAACTGGGCCCTAGAAGAATGGTCTAGTATACTGTTTACTGACGAATCAAGATTTTGTTTATATTCGTCAGATAGACGTATGCCAGTATACAGAAGGCCAGGTGAACGGCATATGCAGTGCAATTTTCGACAGATCGAAAATTTTGGAGGTGGATCGGTAATGGTGTGGGGAGGAATTTCTGTTAATGGGCGTACGGCACTGGTGCCTGTCAACAATGGCAGCATGACTGCCCAACGTTACATAACGGATATTTTAGTTCCTCATGTGATTCCATATGGACGCTTGTTGGGTAATAATTTTACCTTAATGCAAGATAACGCACGTCCTCACGTTGCACGTATAGTAAGAGAATATCTTGAAAACAGTCATGTTGCTACAATGGACTGGCCTGCTCGCAGTCCAGACCTAAATCCAATTGAGCATGTATGGAACTACAAGTCATGGAAAATCAAGGAGGGTCAAATCCCCTGCCGAACATTAAATGAGCTCCAGAACAAGCTTCAAGAGATTTGGAATGATATAGGGGAAGATTACATACACAGTCTGTTTGAAAGTCTACCACAGCGTATTCAAGCGGTAATTGAGGCTAGGGGAGGAAATACCCGATACTGAAAATTGTTATTTTAATTTTATGACGTGTTTTATTGCTGTAAGGGTATACTGTTTTATTAAATTTGTTTATTGATGCACTTGTAATCGATTTTTTTACTAAAATGACACTGAACCCTTTATTTTGAAATATCTCCTTTAATTATTGAGATATCGATGTGAAACCAAGACGATTATGTTAAGAAAAGAAGTCGCTTTAACTCCTATTAAGTTTTACTATGTTGCCATAACTGATTAACTCCACAGGGTGTTCTAAACTTCTGTGACAAATCATGTTACACTTGTTTCACCCTGTATGTATTCAAAATTATTTTTTTCGAGAATGTAACTAAACCAGTCACATTGCTAACGAATCAACCTACAATACAAAAAAAAATCAATTAAATCGGGCAATTAGTTCCAGAGAAAACGAATATCAAAATAATAGCAAATTTTTAGTGTTGCGATAATTTTTGTGGGGTGTGCATTTCTATGGAATGGCATTTAAAATTTTCAATTTAGCTTCTTCTCGCATTGGAAAGATTTTGAAAATAATGTTTTCGATATGTGTGTATAAATGGGTATAATATACACAAGATTTCACTGTACTAACACATCATTTTAAAGCACTTCCCATTGCGAATACACTGGTGCATCGTTTTTGGGAATCGGTTGAGATTTGACAGAGTTATTATCTAAAAACGAAAAGTTGACAAACCAACATTCGCATACTAATTTCTACAGAAATGACCACCAATAATAAGCTTTTTATCAACCACATTACTTTTTTTGATGTGTCGATCAGTTTACAAAAAAAAAACAGTCTCAAATTAAAAAAGCTGAAGCAAACCAAAACAAGTTTTATTCAAAGTGACCCCGTTCAAAAAATGAGCCACTTCAAATGGCTCCAGAAGAAAAAGTCTAGAGGGGATAGATCAGGTGATGTGGGTGGCCATTGGACGGGACCTCTTCTACCAATTCAATGCCCTGGAAAATCGTCATCCAAAAATTGCCGCATAGCAACAGCATAGCATCATTTTATATTAAATTGTCACTCTCTAAAATTGTTATCACAGGGTCAATCGTGTCTTCCAATAATTGTAAATTGGTTTTCCCATCTCTTGAATAAATAACGATACAACAAGATGGTTGCCCAAAATTCCGGCACAAACATTCAATTTTTGAGAAGTCTGAGTATGAAATTCTCTGATTAAATGAGGATTAGTATCACTCCAATAGCGATAATTGTGTCTAACCACTTCGTCATTTAACAAATATACTACATTCGTCTGAAAAACACGTATTGTAGAGATTTGGGTTCAGCAGTCGCTCAGTAAAATATTCGCAAAATTGGGTACGACGATCAAAATCTTTATCTTTATGCGTAACTCTTGAACCAGCATCATCTTAAATGGATAAAACTTTTCAAAATTTGATGAACACTTGAACTGGATACGCCAGAAACTTCAGACACCGCTTTGATCGACTGATTATGATTATTGTCCATCTGCAAGTGACCCAAAATTACCACTTCAACTGCTTCATTTCAAACTTGGTGATTTACTTCGCGTTTCTTGTTTAAAAGCGAAGCCGTTGTTGCAACAAATTTATCCATCAGTTGTTTAACCTACTGATGGCTTACATTTTTTCTGGATGATTAAGCATTAAAAACTCGTGCTGTAGCTTTACCGGAATCGTGATTTCGCTACCAAATTGCAACAATTACTCTTTTTGCAATAGAATAAACCATTTCGACAACACGTTTACACTTTTAACAACAGACTGATGGTGGTCACAAGCAAAAAACAGCAGTGACTTTGACAATACGCATAAGAAAAGTAATGTGGTTGTGTAGTAGATAAAAAGCTTATTATTGGTTGGAATTTCTGTAGAAATTAGTAAGGGAATCTCGGTTTCTCAACTTTTCGTTTTTAGTCGATAACTCTGACAAATATCAACCGATTCCCAATGGAAAGGGCTTTAAAATTATGTATTGGAAGTAGCGTAGTTCCATTTGAAGTTTTAAAGTTGGTGGTTGCTAAGGGCTAGGGGGATGACGAACATATCAAGTTGGCTTGACTATCAAAAATGCTCCCCCCAAGAACAGAAATCGACGGGTCTCGGCGAATTCATTTTATTTTCTTTTGCCCGGTCAAGTTTTCGTTAAAAGGATTCTGTATAGGTATCTGGAAATTCATCAGATTGTCAAATGATGTATGTTGATATATTGTAGGGACTATATAAAAAAATCAGAATTGTAAGTTTCGTTAGTTTTCATTGTGAATTTTACGTTTCCCCGAGCGTTTCCCTATAACCCCCGAATACTTCTATGACAAAAAAATCTTGTAATGTAAGATCAAAGTGGAGTTCTGGATAATATATGGTTTGGAGTCTTTTCGCATGACAAGGGTTTCATCCATTAAATCCTAATGAAGAGTGATGTTGACGTTAAAAGTTATACATCTTGGCATTCAACATTCAACTCGACTCACGCAATGGATATAAAGAATTAGGAGTCTTGTATGTATGTAATATGTAAAGCTTTATACAGAGGAATTATCAATAATAATACCTACGCATTAAATATATATACAGAAAATATAAAATGTGCCTGTATAACGTTATTTGAACTAAAGTTTTTAATGGTATTTATTTTGTAAAGTATTACCAAATTCAAGAAAGATGTAAAATTAACAAAATATGGGTGTTAACTGTTAACTGCTACTAACATTAACTTAAGCCGATTATAACTTTTTTAACACAAAAATTGTACGTAAATTATTTTGGGCATAACAAAATACCAAGCAATAAGTTAAAATCTTCAGTTCCTAACAGTCCAATTTTTTCACTCGAGTACAATATAAGTACCTAATTAACATCGTAATTTCTTTTAGGATTATACACCAGCCCAAAAATAATAAAAACGGGAAGCGTATATTTATTTTTATTACCTATTATACAGTGGTTTTTTGGCGAACTTTAAAAGTAGGTTATTATAGCCGGAATTGAGACTCCCCCCACCCCTTTTGACCTTGAATGACCTTGAATGACCTTTGGATGACCTTTACGTGACCTTTGGATGACCTTGAAGTGACCTTTGGATGACCTTGAAGTGACCTTTGGATGACCTTTGAATGGCCTTGAAGTGACCTTTACATGACCTTGAAGTGACCTTTGGATGACCTTTGTATAACCTTGAATTGACCTTTGGATGACCTTAGAGTGACGTCATTTAGTAAACAGACACGACTCCTCCCCCACTCCCCAATTCCATATTTAAAAGGAGGGAATGGGTAAGCTGAAATCATTTTGAAGTAAATTCTCGTGAGGAACGTGTAATACAACAAAAAATGCATTTGTGTAGTAATTGTGGTAAAACGTTTACGCGCAGTGACAATTTACGTCGTCATGAGATAATGTCTTGCAAATCGAAAATGACTAGTGATGATGGACCCAGTGCTAAACGTGCTAGAATGGATTCCTCAAGTACTCAAACCATTATTTGTTGTAACAAAAATATACCTGCTAATCAAATAAATTCGCATCGCAGAACCCTCGAGCATAGATCAATGTCTTGTACTCCTAAATGCGATGGCGTACAAATTATTAACAGTGCCTTCAAATGTAGAATTATTAGTTATCGAGTGCATAGTCAAAATCAGCATATAGATTACAATTTGTTTTTCGACGAAGTAAAGGAGAAGATATTGAAATTGTTGGAAGAAATTGTAAAAGTCCACAAATCTGCAAAAATGAATATGGAAACATTTGCTAAATACACATTACCGAAACAAGAAACAACGGATGTTAAGACTTTCAATAGTTCTAACAAGATTATAGACGAATC
Organism: Pogonocherus hispidulus; assembly: GCA_963924545.1. NCBI lineage: Eukaryota > Metazoa > Arthropoda > Insecta > Coleoptera > Cerambycidae > Pogonocherus > Pogonocherus hispidulus. Next base: position 38,479,463 of record OZ004698.1, on the reverse strand, counting down.
CAAAGATCTGAATAATATTTATCAAGAATTTGTCGATAAAATGATATCTCAAACATCTGAATTTGAAGAAAAAGATTCTGGTATGTAATTCATAAAATACAATTAATTAGTTTTATACATATATGTATTCAATGTTTCAGGTTGGGCTATCGTTGAAGTTTTATATGTGGAAGTAAATATAAATAAAAATAGTCCTCTGTGCGCATCGTCATACATGAAGTTACCAAAGTTTATCGAAAATAAGAAAGCTGTAGTGAACATAAGAAACGATGATCAGAACTGTTTTGCATGGGCCATTACTTCAGCACTATATCCACCTAGAGGACCAGTTCAGGAGGTCTCTTCGTATCCACATTATTCTACAGTTTTAAATGTGACGGGTATGGAATTTCCAATTAAATTAAAAGATATTACGAAATTTGAAGTGATGAATAATATATCAGTTAGCGTTTACGGTTTAGAAAAGGAATTTGTTGATAATAAAATGAAATACGAAATAGTAGGACCGCTGCGCTATGCATCAAAGAAATTACGTTATCATGTAAATTTGTTACTTATTACAGAGGACTGTGGAGAGAACCATCATTGTAGAAAGGAATGTATAAAAAGTCACTACTGCTGGATAAAAATTTTTTCAAAATTAGTTTCCAGTCAAGTTTCACTTCACGAACACAGAAAATATTTTTGTGACGGTTGTTTAATGTATTTCAGTAGTGAAAAAGCGTTATTACAACATCAAAGTAATGATTGCAATCATGTTTATACGACGACGCCTTCAAATAAACTTCGTATAGATAAGTTTGGAAATAGCGTTCCCGAAAACATATTAAAATTTGAAAATTTCGAAAAACAATTGAAAGTACCTTTCGTAGTTTATGCCGATTTCGAATCAGTTCTAAAACCACACGACACTTGTGAACCCGATCCTACAAAATCTTTTAGTAACAAAACGTTCAGTCACGAACCGTTCTCATTTGCATACATAATAAAATGTTCATTTGACGATTCTTTATCTAAATTTGTATTATACAGAGGGGAAAATGCCGGTAAAGAATTTATAAAGCGCATCGAGGCGGATTTAACTGATATCTATAATAAACATTTGAAAGAGTTCGTTCCAATGAATCCTTTATCTGCGGAGGAAGAACAGGACTTTTCGAATGCAACCGTTTGTGGTATATGTGAAAAACCGTTTCTTGAAGGGGAGGTAAAAGTCAGAGACCATTGTCATTTGACGGGCAAGAAAAGGTTCGGAGCTGCTCATTCTGTTTGTAATTTAAATTATAAATTACCTAATTTTGTTCCAATTATATTACACAGTATGAGTTCTTACGATTCCCACCTTTTTATTAAAGAGTTGTGTTCTAATAAAGATAGAATAGAAGTAATAGCTCAGAGCAAAGAAAAATACATATCTTTTACTAAAAACCTGTATTTGCATGATTATACGGACAAAGAGGGAAAAGTAAAGAAAAAATATTTGAAGATGAGATTTATCGATAGTTTTAAATTTTTATCCACTTCACTAGAAAATTTAGCGCAAAACTTGAGCGATAATCAATTTCAAGAAACGGTTAAACATTTTCCAGATTACGAACAATTTAATTTAATTAGACAAAAGGGCGTTTTTCCTTACAGTTTCTTAACGACATTGGACAAACTAAACAATAAAAATTTACCCGCGAAAGAAGAATTTTATGACAATTTATCAGAAGAGCATATATCAGATGCCGATTATCGTAGGGCGCAAAAAACTTGGAATATATTTAAGTGTCAAAATTTGGGGGAGTATTCGGATACTTACTTAAAATCAGACGTACTTATATTATGCGACGTATTTGAAAACTTTCGAAACATTTCATTAGATAAATATCATTTGGATCCCGCACAATATTTTACTGCCCCGGGATTAGCTTGGGATGCTATGTTAAGACTCACGCAAGTAAAATTAGAATTACTGACAGATATTTCAATGATTCATTTTATTAAGAAAGGAATTCGTGGCGGTATTAGTCAGTGTTCGGAGCGAAAACACATCGCAAATAATATTTTTGTTCCAAATTATAACCCACAAGAACGTTCATCTTTTATCACATATTTGGATGCAACAAATCTATACGGCCATAGTATGTCACAGTATTTACCAACCGGCGGATTCGAATGGTTAAACGATCAAGAAATCGGTAATTTCAACGTCATGAATATTCCAGATGAGAATCGTTACGGGTATATGTTAGAAGTTGATATTGAATATCCGCTGGAATTGCACGACGCACATAGAGATTTACCATTTTTAGCCGAAAGTATGATTCCACCCGGTTCAAGATCAAAAATTCCTAAATTGATACCCAACTTGAATAATAAAAGTAAATACATAATACACTTTAGAAATTTAAAACAAGCCATAAGAAACGGTTTAAAATTGAAAAAAATACATCGCATAATAAAATTCGAGCAGAGTTGTTGGTTAAAAGTATACATAGATTTAAATACCGAAATGAGGAACAAGGCAACAAATAAATTCGAACGGGATTTATACAAATTAATGAATAACGCAGTGTACGGAAAAACAATGGAGAACGTGGATAATAGAAGAGATATTAAACTGATAACTCATTGGGAAAGGAGGGGGAAATCCTTAGGGGCAAACACATTAATCGCTCGTCCTAATTTTAAAACTTGTACAGCATTTTCAGAAGACTTCGTGGCTATACATATGGGGAGAACAAGAACTCATTATAATAAACCGCTCTATCTGGGGTTTTCAATTTTAGAGTTATCCAAGACAGTGTTGTACGACTTTTACTATGACACCATAAAGAGAAACTATAAAGATGATGCCTCTTTGCTATATACGGATACCGATTCGTTAATTATAAAAGTGTATACAGATAATTTTTATGAATTTATCAAGTCAAATCCGAGCATATTCGATACGTCAAATTATAAAGAAGGTAATAAGTTCGGTATTCCCGTAACGGCATCCGTATTGGGAAATATGAAAGATGAATTCCCTTCGGATCCCATAATGGAATTTTATGGAACAGGTGCAAAAGCTTATTACGTAAAGTCGGTGAATACTGAAGTCAAAAAAGCTAAAGGCGTAAAGAAATCAGTAATAAAAAAGAATTTAACAGTCGAAGATTATAAGGAAATCGTAGAGCAAGGCGGTACCATATTCAGAAAAATGAGTTCGTTTCGGAGCGAATTACACAATATATACACAGAAATAAAAAATAAAGTGGCATTGTCTTACTTCGACGACAAAAGATTCATAATACCAAATACAACACGAAGCCTACCGTGGGGCCACAATGATATACAATATTATTTAACGGATGCGGAGAAAAATTTTGAATGGTTCGTAGCCGCTTTAAGTCAAACAGCTGGGTGCAATATCGATAATAGTCAAATTAGATTGAGATATTTGATAAACGCGCTAGAAGAATTAATATGATGATTGTACATAGAGACGAAACGAATATGTGTGTTTACTCGTACCATAAGTAATTAGAATAAAGTTAAATGTAAAAGTATGTATTATGACGTACAGTGAAGTAAGAAAAGATGTAATTATAATAAAAAAATATTATATAAAGTAACTGTAACATATCATAATATTCGAACGCATGTAATAGATGTATGTATAGATGTATATGTATGTAATCTCGCATGAGCTCGGTACAAAAAAAAGTATGATATTAGCATTAAAATAATTAGAAACGTAGTAAATGTTTAAGATTATAGAAAATAATTATATTATTAAGTACAATGTAATTATAGGCTATCGAAGAACAAATGTAATGATTATATGTAATGTAAGCAATGTCGTATTAACATGTGATTACTTGTACAATAATTAGAAATGTAACGAACGTTAAGGATTACAAAAAAAAAATAATTATAATTATTAAGTACAGCGTGACTATAGGCAATTGAAGAATAAACTTGTAACATTGGTAATGTACACAATGTCTCATTAACGCGTAACTATATGTACAGAAAAATAATTATACTTATTACATACAATGTAATTTGTATTTGTACAGAGAGTAATTATAATTATTACATACAATATAATTACATGTAATTGAAGAACAAACTTAATAATTATATATAACGTAAGTAACATAGGTAATATACATGTAATGTTTTATTAACGGGTAACTATTTGTACAGAAAATAATTATAATTATTACATACAGAGTAATTATAGGTAATTGAGAAACAAACATAATAATTATATGTAACGTAAGTAATATACATGCAATGTCTTATTAACATGTAACTATTTGTACAATAATAATTAGGAATGAGAATAAAATAATTATTAAACAAGTACTCTTTCATTCGTACAATGTCATTCACGCTACCTCATCCACACTGAGCATCAGAACGTACTTTAAGGTATATATGATCTCTTCGTGGTAGAGTGGGGATGGTGGGGAGAAAGTCATATCCTATAGAACGTTAAGAAGGATAGGAGGAGCTAATACTCGTTCACTGTAGTACAGTGGGAGGGTGGGCGGAGCGAGTCGGATCCTATAAAAGCTGAAGTCGAATCGGAGGAGTTTGTCACTCCTTCAGTCGTCGTCGAGTGTAACAGTGCTAGTAACAGTTTGTCAAAGTACTAAGTTTAATACAATGGGTAATTGTAGAAACGTTAATCAAAAAGTACATGGAAGTCGAAAGCATCAATCCAAGGATAATTCAACATCACGCAGAGCACCGCAGAAGAACATAGAAACACTTAAAGTATTATCCAATATAATAATACCAGGGGTTAATATGCAAGACAACCAGTTGCATTCATTATTTACAAACCCAGGTAATGGACAACAACAAAACGCAACATACCCCACGGCTTCGACATCACAGCATCCGGGCTACTTCACAGAACCATATCAAAATGTATGGCGGCAAGCAGAATCGTTGAACGGTCAGGAGACATCCCACGGCGAGGCCTCAATTCCAGTGGATATCGTACACCAAGCTCTGGCCGAAGTAATCAATGAAGAGGGTCATGAGAACGTAAGCAATGCAGTGATAGCGGATATGATCCATCAAATGTCACCATGGAGCGAGGACGACTTTATAAAATCAGAAAAATCGACAAGTGAAAAAATTAAAGATAAAGGACGATCCACAAAAAAGTCCCGTCGCACCACCGAGAAAGATGGATCATCCAAAAAAACAAAAGTGAAGGAAGAAGAAGGAGCAAGTACACTAAAACACTTGCTAGGTGAAGTCTCTGCTATACCGACAGGGAACAGAAGAGAGCAAGAACAATCGGCAGCAACAGAGAACCCTATCACCATACCCGACGACGACGAGGAGAATCTCAACATGTTTTCTCAAGAAACAGACATGACAATAATTAAACAAGCGATAGCATTAAAAAATAAATTGCTAAAGGAAAAAATGGATGCGGATCGGGAGTTTACAAGTACCCAACAAGAAGCGAACGGGTTGGAGGAGGAAATCACTCGTTTAAACCATCTATTCACAGCCACGACTAGTCGACTGGAAGAGATAAGTAACCGTCGCGACAGACTCACACATAAAGTAAACTGGATAAGACAATCCTTAGGTTAACAATAGTATTAAATAAATGTATACATATAATTAATGTTAGAGCAGTAAGAATAGTGTAAGATAGAAAAATAAATAAAGGTTGAAAAAAATAAATTGAATCTTGAATGGAATGAAAGAACAGAATGTACAGAGACTGAAGTATGTAAAAGGGAGCAAGTAATAAAATTGAAAGTTGGTAACACTGGTAATAAAGAAAGATGGAATGAATAGAAAATGAGGTTGGTAACATTGGTGAGTTGGTAACACTGACAAACGGGGCGCATAATCAAAGGTGGAGGGAGTCCAAATCTAACCCAAGCTGCGTAGAATCACTGCGCAAGTTGAGAGGGGGAGTGGAAGCCATGAACCACGCTAGAGACGTTTGTGAAATTCTTTTCCTTCCAGCCTCCGCCGGGTACAGACGTGTGTCTTCGTGAAGAGTCTGAGCAATTGTTGTTAAATTAGCTTCACTCGTTTTTCGCGTTTTCGTGTTTGTGTTGTCATTTATTTTCAAATATCTGCGTTAACGATGGTCGGCTTAAAACGTCCGAGAAAGCGTACCACCGCAAGGGCTGAACATCAAGCCCAACCGCTGGTGACGCCGGCCCAGCGGATCTTGCATCGCCAGTGGTTGCAGCCGGCAATTCCGCAATTGCCACCGCAGGTTCAGCTTCCCCAGGGCACCGAAATCGCCCTGGTGCCGGTGGCCAAGCGGCCAAAGACTTCCACGAAAACCGGGACTCGGAGTGAGCAGGCGGTGGTAGTTGCGGGAAAAGGCAGCGAGGAAGAAAATACGGTGGTGCCGCCGCTATTGTCGCCGATGAGCAGCGTCACAGAAGACGAGATCGTGTGTGACGCCATTGTGGGGGGACCAAGCACCAAGATGGCGTCTCCCTCGTCGATTAAGGCGGCCGATAACAACGCGGCAACTACGTCATCGGCGAGGGAGACGCCATCTGACGGGGCAAACCAACATCAGGCCCCCATAAGGTTGGTTACCAGCGCCGATGTTCACGTGTCGGCCGAGCCAAGACGTGAACAACCGGGCGGTAATCAACCTCAGCCCATCGGAGATGATAGCGGAGACGACCTGCGGCAAGTCTTCTCGCAGGAGTCCCAAATCCAAATGCTTGATCTAGTCAAGCAATGGAAACGGGACAATAGCGAGGGGCTGATAGCAGCCAATCGCGAGGTCGATATGCACGCGCAAGTAGTGCAGAACATCCGCGATAGCTTGCGCGATGCGGAAGCGGCCTGGGAAGCTTCAAAGCGAAAGCGCGATCGACTGCTAGCGCAGCAGGAGCACATGAGGAGCATCGTTAACGAATAATGTTAAATTCGTGCGCGAAAACGGAGACACCGGAGGTTGTGACTATCGGAAATCCTCACCCCCTAACCCCACTCCACTCCCAATTTTCCCTCATCCTTCCCACATCTCAAAACCCATAAAAAAACACATATAACCCCCCCCCCAACCACCCCCCTTTGGGGGGCCCCCCTCCCCCTTCCCCCCCCAAAAAAAAGATTGCTTGTGGAACTTACTGCGCAGGGATAACTAGAAAGGGAAAGGAGAGCGCACTGTTTTGGTCGATTTCAAGGAAGGGAAATAGCTAGAGCTGCGCGAAAAATTTTTTGGGGGGAGGGAAGGGAGGGGGGTTTGGATGGACGGCCTTGGAGGATGGAGGGCGGTCAAAGACAAAACCAAAAATATTCGCTTAGCCTTTTTTTTAGCCTAAATTTTTAAAATTCATTTTCTCGTCTTCTAAGAATACGTAGTACCCCGTGTAACGTATCAAATTACTCGTCTTGACATTTCCTATCGATTGATACCGCTTTTATTAGCATCCGAGAAAATTTCAGAAAAACCATATGTAAAATTTCTAAAAAAATTTTTCTAAGTTGATTTAAAAATGAGAAAAAAAAATTTCTTTTTCAATTACGATATTATGGATACATGTATGACCTTTCCAATTACCCATCTTTACATTTTCTATCGATTGATACCAACATTCGTTCGCATCGGGAAAAAAAATTCATAATTCGTGTCACCTTAAAAAAAATTAGAAGAAATTGTTAAAATATTATTCTATGCGATGGTGATTTCATAAATTACACTTGTATATATGACAATGTTACCCCCTCCACTCGATGATGTCACACACTATATTTAAACGGAGGAGGACCCTACCTTAACTCAGTTTCATTTGATCTGCGAATAGTAAAGTATTAAGTAATAGAAAATGGCTGTAGGGCAACCTCATATTGAATTCCTTACCTGGTTAGCTACCACGAATTTTCAAGAAAACAGCTATGAAGAGAGTGATGAGGTAAGTATTATAGTATGTAATTTTCCATTTTAATTGAAGGTAAATTATATATTTTTGTGTCATTTAGGCCGATCCCCTTAACGCTGCTAACGTTCCTCAAGCGAATTTGTCAATAAGACAATTGGTCGAGGCGGGATTGAATGTATTCCAAGAGAAAGATGATGAAGGTATGGAAGCTGATGCCGACCAATGGCTTGCTCGTGGGGTATATGTGGAAGCTATAGATATCTTTACAGGACAAAAACAGTATTGCAATACGGTGTCTTGCATCGTAGTGCCAGGTGATAGACTTTATTTCCTGTGTTATAGATGCTTTGAGTGGTTTACCGTTAACGTTACCCCCACCTCCAGATACCAATACATCGAATCACATAGGACAATCAGACTGGAGGATGCTGTATTACATACCTGCGACTCTTGTCAATTACCCCTTAATCAACTGAAACTAACAGACTGTTGTATACTTTGCAATAAATAGTGTTAAGTAGTTTTTGATAGATTAAACGATGCAATTTGTAAATAAACTGTATATGAAGAAACCTCATCATTGATTACGCGGTAATTGACATATAGAAAATACAAGCATAATGTTAATCATTACCCGTAATGTAACGTGTAACGTAAATGTTTAACGTGTAACTATTTGTACAGAAAAATAATTATAATTATTACATACAATGTAATTTGTATTTGTACAGAGAGTAATTATAATTATTACATACAATATAATTACATGTAATTGAAGAACAAACTTAATAATTATATATAACATAAGTAATACAGGTAATGTACATGTAATGTTTTATTAACGGCTAACTATTTGTACAGAAAATAATTATAGTTATTACATACAGAGTAATTATAGGTAATTGAGAAACAAACATAATAATTATATGTAACGTATGTAATATAGGTAATATACATGCAATGTCTTAATAACATGTAACCAGTTGTACAATAATAATTAGGAATGGGAATAAAAATAGTTATTAAACAAGTACTCTTTCATTCGTACAATGTCATTCACGCTACCTCATTCACACTGAGCATCAGAACGTACTTTATGGTATATGATGTCTTCGTGGTAGAGTGGGGATGTCTTATATTAAGTAGGAGGGGTTAGTGGCCAACTTTAAAACCTACCATTCAATAGTAAGTGGAAGGGAGGTTCAGATTATCTCTCTCATTCAAAATGCGAGAGGAGGGATGACTTTTGCCTATATATATCCGTAACTTGAATCTATTTGACAGTTAAGCTCAACAGTTCAGAGTTAAAGAAAATAAAATGAATATCTTAGAATCTGAAAACTGGGATGGAGAATGTGTAGAACCTGGGATGCCAAACCCAGGGAAAACACTTATTAATCCACATATAGGACCAGAGCCGCAGCCAGCAATGGAGGAGAGCTGGGATAATGAATGCGTCCCAGGACGCACATACAACCCCAGGGAGGCGGAGAGAAGGAGGAGAGAGGAGAGAGGAGAAGAAGGCATATAGATATGCCGAAAGAGCGCGATGGCTCCACCTGATGGGTCGCCGAGAGGAGGAGAAGAGCCAACAGTTCTTAAGTAGCAAGAAATAATTTTTCTTGCTACTTAAGAACAATTATATTTTTAATTGTATATTTTTATTTTTTTAATTGTGTATTTTATTTTATTATTTGTATTATATTTTTAGTTGTATATTTTTTAGTTGTATTATTTTGTATTTTAATTTTTAAATATAGTGTGTTTTCTGTCCAAAGTGTGTTTCTTTTTATTCCAAGTTCTCCTCTTTTGTGCAATATGCATAAAAAACAAAAAAAAAATAATACTTGAAAAGTAATTTTATTGTGATAATAGAAAAAAAATATAACTATAAGTGTTACATACAACTGCAAATATACTAAATTAAGCATATATTTTACCATATCATTTTACAAAGCAAGATAATTACTATACATATATTAAACTATATCAGTCTTGTTGATCCAACCATTCTGATCTGGTGGTAGTCCGAGCCATTTGACAAACAATTTATTACCTCTTTTCTTTAAAATCTTTTCCACTAAGTATACATCGGGGTGTTTAGTCTTCTGAAGTTCATAATCATAAAAACATCCTTTAATAGGTTGACCTCTCACATCTTCTATCATGTATGTGACGGGATTTGTTACATTAACTTTAACAATTTTAAAAAGTTCCGTTGAATAGTTGGCTGTATACCCCTTTTCAAATATTCCTTTGTATTTGCTAATCCGAACCATGTCACCAACATGGAATTTTGATTTTAATGCGACTTTGGGATGATTATATACACTTAACTTTGTTGTATATTTTACATCTATGGGCTTCATCCCTATTGTACGATGGACTTTATTATTGTACAACTTTATAATATCAGGAAGTATATCAAACCATTTGTAATTGCCTCTGGCCGAGAATTCTTTATATAACCAATTTTTTAAAGTTTTAATTACACGTTCCACGATTGCTGCCTTTTTTGTACTGAATGTGGAATAATGATTTATGCCATATTCATGCATCACTGTGGAGAACTGGCGATTGTAAAACTCGAGTCCTTGATCGCTCTGTAAGTTTGTTGGGGAATAAACAGCTTCTTGAAGAATTTCTTTCATCGCAATAGAAACTTCCATAGCAGTTTTTTTCTTTAGCGGTTTGGCCCAAACATATTTAGAATAGCAATCAATTACATGAGTATATAACGATAACCTTTATTTTCATTTGCAAAATTCTGCATTTCTGCCAAGTCAATCTGCCATAAGTCTGCCAAACCTTTTATTACGGTTCTTCTCCTTCTAAAATTTTTTCGTGCTGGTTTATGTAATTCATTAACAATTTGTCGTTTTGTGCCACTAATGAACATTATACCTTTTTTATTATTCAAGTTTATTAATAATAATAGTAATATACATTTAGATGTTCCACGTTCTGTTTGAAATGACTTATTGTGATGAGCTGCTCCTTCTTTTATTTATATAATGCATAAAATTTTTTACTCAACTTGTGATGATCTTAGAATCGGTTGGTCGTAATGAAATACCTGGCCATGCTAATCCTCCTGTGTCTCTCGGGGGATGATATTTCGCAATAAGTTGTTCAATTTTTTCTACATCAAGTATGAAACCAGTCATATTTTGCACCAACTTAGTATGAGCATCCGAGTTTCTCTCACTTGTATTTTTTAATTCATCTATTTCAGTTTTCATATCGCTTATCGTTGTATCTATTTTTAGTTGTAAATTTTGAAACGTTTTTGTTATTTCATCCACGATTTCGTTCCTTTCTCTCTTTATGTACTTTACTAAATTATCGGTTATAAGATTAGCTGATTTTTGTAGAGCGGAAAGGATATCTTTTTTGCAGGCATCCATAACTAAATTCACGTAGTTTAATGTTGCACCATCATTTTCATCTCTAGGATCTCCTATATTTTTTAATTGCTTTCCTTGGATGTCATACTGTTTTTCAGTAGTAAGTTTAAAACCGATGCCTTGCGGACCACGATGACCTTTACAATGAGGTCCTTTTCGGCGTCCAAATTTATCAATGGAGCCCATCGTTCTATTGCGTTCAAATTACAATTGACAAAATAAACTGATATCTGCTTTATATATGTATTTATGGTTGATGAAATAAAATGCGATAGTTATTTCTCTAATAGATGATTCCTTCTTCCCTTAATTCATCAATTAGGGATATTATTTCATTCTCATGACCTGAATGTCCAGCCATTTTAGAACTCCACAATAATCTTAAGCGGTCGATTAATTCTTTGGGCTTATTCCAGTATATGTAATCCACCTTTTTGCCTGTATATATTTTCTGAGATGACATTAGACCCGCACCTTTCTTGGATCGAGTTGACATTCCACGTTGTAAAAGTGGTTTTATAATTTCGACGTACTTTTTTGATTTACTAGGATTGTATCCCAATGTTACATTGTAATTTTTATATGCCGCATTCGTTATATTCAATATGTCTCCAAATATATTTTTATTTTCATCGGTGATTCCATAACCCGCACTGTTTAGATCTGGGGGAAATTTTAAAAACAGTAAATCGTATAACTGAGAATTTCCTTTATATGTTCCAATTTTCTTATTATTTTTCCAAAATGATATAAGGTCACCCTGAAATCGCACTTCGGAGTTGCCCATGGCTAACTTTCCAGTATCGACATCAACTCGCACCCCATACTTGTTATCGAACGTAGATTCGCCAGCTTTAACACCATTGATGTAGGTTGAAACGACATCAGTTAAATTTCGCAAATTACTACTAGACGTGGTAGAACTTGAAGGTGTCCCTACAGATGATGGTGGCGGCGTTTCCATATAAGAATTACTTTCCCTAATTGTTTCATCTGATTCGAATTTCGGTGTTTTGATTACTGCAGAGGGTTTTTTAGGCTGTGTTGTTAAATACTGCTGTGTGGTTTGAAATTTACGATTTGTTTCCTGCGTTGTTTCAGAAATAGTTTTTAATGGCTTCGTTAACGGTTCATATATTTTTTCCAAGGCCATTTGACTTTCTACATGTTTATTTTTTATGTAATTGAATTTTTTGCGAACAGCGTCCGTGGCTTCTATTAATTTACGTTTCAAATCTATTTCACTATCATTATTTTCGTCCTTATCAACTACTGATCTCTTCATTTTCTTTCGATGTGCACCCACCATCACTACCTTTACAATTGATATATATATTGGCATGCATTACGGATATATGTAACTGTCCAAACCTTTTCTGTATCTACCATCTTTTAGTTCTCTATCTTTATCGATTACTAAAAATCCATATTTATCTTCCCAGCATTTTGCACACATATCCAAGAACTCTTTGAAGGTAACGTCCGGTGATACATGATCTTGAAATATATGATGCAAATTCATTTCATCTTGCTTAAACATTATAATAAAATTCGAATTGTCTCTAATCAATTGTTTTGGTACTCGGGAATATGTTTGAGCCAGATAAAAACTATCTATGGATTTGTGTCGGCCCATACTAAAATATGACCTAATAATATCTTGTTTTTCACATATGATATCGTCGAAAATGAAAACGGAGTCCGGTTTTGCTTCAGATGGTTCCACAATTTCTACGTTATTATTAAATGTGTAAAATCCTAATCCATCAATGGGTTTTAAAATCTTCTGAAGATATTCATATTTGGGTTGGTACAGTGACTTGGAATATAGATAAATATTAGCAAAACGTAAACCGTGGGGATGTGTAATAAGGGAAATCATAACATTTGTTTTCCCACAGTTCGAAGGACCGATTAACAAACCCCGAATTGTTGAAGACAACAAGGGTCCATGGCGTCTATTGTTGATATTTACACCACTTCCTACACGTTCATCGAAATTATCCACTACAAATGTTTGCTTTTGCTTTACAATCCGCATTGTTTGAGGGTTGGATACAATATAAATAGATATAAATAGATATAAACGGTGTATTCAATATTTTAATCGATAACTAGCGTTCCTAGTGTTACCATCGAAGTAATCGGTGTTATAAAGAAAGTTTTGCTACGTTTTGTTTATTTTAATGCCGTTCGTCAGTCAGTCTAGACGTAAAGTGTCTAATTCGCGAACAGGAAGGGGATTTATAAATTCTTTAATAAATAAACTACCCTTTGAATTACATTTACCCGGTGGCTACCAGTACTGTGGACCGGGTACAAAATTTCAAAAAAGGATTGCCAGAGGTGATCCAGGCATTAATGGTCTGGACCAAGCTTGCAAAGTTCACGACGCTGCTTACGAAGATCATAAAGATTTACCAACACGCCATAAAGCAGACTACGAATTAGAACAGCGCGCCTGGGAAAGGGTTAAATCTAAAGACGCCAATTTTAGAGAAAAAGCATCCGCCTGGTTAGTTATAAATATCATGAAAGCAAAACGTCGTTTAGGTATGGGATGTAAATCTAAATCAGTTCCCAGAAGAAAGACAAATAAAAAGAAGAATATTAAGAAAAAGAAGGTCAGCTTTGGTGGTAATATTGTTCATAAAGTACGAAATGAAATACGTAAAGCTGGCGGTAAACGATTCGTTTCTAATGATACAAAAAAAGCAACACATTTTGCTTTACAAGCAGCACGAAAATTTGTGAAAACATCAGGGGGTAAAAGGAATATTCGTACTCCGCGAATTATACCTATACCGAAAGTTGGTGGAATTTTACCATTAATTCCTATATTTGCGGGATTATCGGCGCTGGGAAGTTTAGCCGGCGGTGCTGCAGGTCTATATAAAACAATAAGTGATGTAAAAAATGCAAATCAGCGCATGGCTGAAGGGGTGCGTCATAATAAAAAAATTGAATCTATGCCTCTTGGAAAAAAAGGCGAAGGATTGTATTTAAAACCATATCGAACTGGATTAGGACTTTATCTGAAGCCGAACAATCCAAAAAACTTCTAAAGTCTCTACCTCGAAGAGCTCTCAGCGACATTGATATTAGTTATTATGCTAATATTTTTAAAATTCCATATTTTCGAGGTGTATTTATGCGAGACAATCTTCCTGAGAGTGGTGCCCTACATACTGAATCTGCAATTTTGAATTTAGACGGTATAAATGGTAGAGGAACACATTGGGTAGCCTACAAGAAAATTGGTAATATTATTAACTACTACGATAGTTTCGGAGATCTTCCCCCACCCAGGGAACTCTTAAAGTATTTCTACATTAAATCAAATCCGATAATCTATTACAACTACGACCGTCAGCAGAACTACAATACAGTGTGGTGTGGACATTTGTGTTTAAGATTTCTAACTAACAATGAATTTTCCAATGACTCCAAAAGAAGAACGTGAAAAAATTAAAAAGACGGCGGATTCGTTGCGAGCTTTCTCAAAGTATAGGACTCTTACAAAATTGACAAAGGAACAATTAGCTGATTTTCCTAAAGAAGTGATGATCACCTGTGCTTCAAATGAAATCGCATGGGTGTGGGATAAATTACCTGAGCATTTAAAAAGCGATATTGATGTAATGAAGTATCAATATTGTTTGGAACATTACAGTGACGATAATACATCACAATCTATTGATGTGAATGACGGACCTCCACCACGAAAATATTTGTGTTGCTATTGCAATATACGCGATGTTACTGTAGCGTCCGAAAATAAAGTTTCTGCAAGGTTTAATATGGTACCATCAAATTCAAGACAGGAAATGTGTCTCAACTGCTGCTGTAAGCAACAATAAAACGATGTGTTAACAAGTTATATGTGTTAGTCATGTCTCGTACATTCACGTTCTCAGGACAATCTAGTGTGTTAAGCGCTAACTTTTACCCTCCAATTGAACTCGATACAAGTTGTCGATATGGATTGGGACTACATGGATTCTATTCTTACAATTCAATATTAAATGTTGATGAGAAAAATAATATTATTGGATTCAAATTGAAGAATAAATCACCTACTACTTTCTTTCAAATTCCTCCAGGAGCATATGAGTTGAACGAAATCAATGGAGCAATTCAAAGTGCTTTGGAATCTATAATAAAACGCAGTGTTAAGGATGACAACTTCAATATTAATAAATATTTCACATTAAAAGCCAACAATAATACGCTGAAATGTGAAATAGTATCTAAATATGAGATCGACTTTACTCACAAGTATTCTATTGCAACTATATTAGGATTTGAAAACAAAGTATATTCTGCAAATAATTCACTTGAATCTACATTACCAGTTGACATAATGAAAGTTAGAATTATTCGTGTTGATTGCAATATCACTTCTGGAGCTTATATGAATGGCGAAGAAGCACATACTCTCTACGAATTTGATATAGATGTTGAACCTGGATTCAAACTCTCCAAGGAACCACAAAATATTATTTATATGTCTGTAAGACCTGAAGGACGTCAGTTTATCGAAAACATTACATTACGTATATTAGATGATAATGGTATTCTGGTAGACTTTCGTGGTGAGAAAATTATTGTGAAGCTAGAATTAAAAAAGCTATATTAAACTATCAGGATATAATGGGCTTTTGTTTTAATCAAAGAAAACATTTTCCATCTCTGTTACATACAAATAGTAATAAAGTTTTGAACAAGTGTGACAAGCCATTTATTATACGAAAGAACGTTAAACGGTCAACATCTAAATTGTCTGCTAGAGATCGTATCTTTCTTCAGTCAATTGGATTAAAGCTGAAACCTTAATATTTGTAATCATGACGTCAACTAGTGCAAAGTTGGATGTGTTTGATGAACCTTTCTTTGATAATTCACTTGTTAGTCTACATGAGCACACTTACAAACCATATGGATCACCGTACTATAGAAATTCGGATGAAATAAGAATTCCTATTCACTGCCAAGATCTTATTCTCGATATTGCTGAAAGTTATATATATATCGAAGGTAAATTTACCCCAAGTGATGCCACTAAAATGTGTTACCTATCCAATAATGCGTTAGCATTTCTTTTCGATGAAATTCGTTATGAAATGGGTGGAGAACAAGTAGCTGTTATTCGAAAACCTGGTATAACAACAACAATGAAAACCATGGTGTCATGGGGACAAACACATTTAAAATCATTACTATCTTGTGGATGGGGACTAACAGTGAAAAACCAGGACGTTTTGGATACCAACAGTCACTTTTTTAGTGGCAAATTGCCTCTAAAGTATCTTATGGGTTTCGCCGAAGATTATACAAGGGGCATTCTCAACACCAAACAAGAGCTTATACTAATAATAGCTCGATCTTTTAAGAATTGTTACATTGGAGAAGTTGATGCAGATCTCGAAATTAATAAAATCGAATGGAGGCTAAGGCACATCATCCCTGAAGATACACAAAAACTGAAGTTGCTGAATCGCATTAAGAAAGGTGGTGTAAATGCTACGGTTAAAATGGCCTATCGCATGTGGGATTTATATGAATTACCGACTCTAAGAAAAACAGCTACTGATATATGGCCTATAAAAACCACAACAAGTTTAGAAAGACCTCGATATATTATTATCGGCTTTCAGAGTACTGACAGTTCTGATAATATAAGCAAGGACGTTACTCAATTCATTCATGCAGATGTAAGTAACATCCGACTATACTTAAACTCAGAAGTATATCCATATGAACGCTGGAATTTAGATTTTGGAAAGAAATTGTATTCTTCAGCTTACTATGCTTATGAAAAGTTTCAATCCAGCTTCTACGATAAAGATAATTATGAACCGATGATGGATATTGGTGAATTCCAAAAAAATCCATTATTTGTTATCGACTGTTCACATCAACAAGACGCCATGAAGTCATCCACTGTAGACATAAAACTGGAATTTGAAACTCGAAAGAAACATTTTCCTGAGAATACACGGGTTTATGCATTGATAATTCATGATTCTTATTTGGCTTATAATGCTTTGGATGGGTCTGTACATAATGGATTTAAGTAAACTGATGAACATTTTTTTTACATCTTCCAATTTTTATATGTTAATGTACTCTATTTTATAAGTATAATCTATTTTTTAATACATTTTTTTTTTTGTATTTACTTATTATATTTATATAGTGTGTTTTTTTTTTGTACTTATGTGACAAATAAATAGAAATAAAAGATTTAAAATTTTTTTTTTTATTTATTTTTTATTTACACTACATCGTTTTTTTTTTTTTTTTTGTTTTACAACAAAATAAGAGAAATATTTAGTACAATACAATTTATTACTATAATATACAATGTATATAATAATGTAAAAATAATGAAAAAACTTATAAAAAAATTAATTATATTACTTTTGATCATCATTATCTTGATCATCACTACCATATTCTTGAGATGCTAACTTATATTTCACAACAATTGCATACGGTAGATAATCGAGCAAATTGGAATTGAGAAAACATTTTAGTCCTTTCTCCACCATTTTCTCACAAAAATTATTCAAAGTTAAAGTGTTATTTAAATAACTATCACACAACGAAGCACCAAGGCGATAGTTTTCAATATCTTCCTGCAATTGTTTAACCAATTCTTCGGAAAAGCAGTAATCCCTGTCATAATTACAAGCATGAAGTCTATCCATTACCAAGCAATCCAACTCACTCTTCATTCTTTTCACAGCTGACTGGATGTCGATAGCTTCAGTCCAGTGTTGGCTAGCATAATGCATCCACATTTTAATAGTTTTCTACAAAATAAACGTTATTGTTAAAACTGATAGTATAATATAGCAAATTATTCATTACCTTTTAGACTTATAAAACAAGAAAAGCAACCTTATATGAGATACTGCTAAATAGTGTAAATAGGTAAATATACTAAGATATGATCTACAAATTATATTTATTACTAATAGATATATGTTTTTAAATAAAATTAGTTGACAATACCAAATTTTATCAATGCTTTAGATCTAATATCTTTATATGTAGGCTCGCTTTGACCTAAATAAGTTATCGTGTACTGTTCCCAAGAAGAATTCATTTTATTCATAACGTCCTCTGTTATGTGTTCTATAACCCTCTTTGGTAAATAACACTTAAAGCTTACATTGCTCTTACTATCGAGCAGTATAGCCAAAACGCACTTTCCAAAACGTGTATTGACAAATGACATTTTTTTAATCAAATAAGGGGTATCAATTTCTAACGAGGAAATTGATCGTCGAGCAATATCAATAAAGTCTCTGTTAATGTTACTATTAATTTTGTTTAAATCAACACTTGGTAATGCCATTTCTTGTTTAAAGATAACTAGCTGTAATATCTAAATAGTAATAAATACAACAATTGTTCTCACTTGAAAATATTAATACAGGACAACACACAATTTGCACTATTGTAGACGTTGACTATAAGGTTGGCAGTGAACGAAGTGTGATTCCTTGCTATAATCTCCTCTCTATATATACATATTATAGAATACCCCTTCCCTAAACATTCGATTACGTCATGTCTTGTGTTGACAATTACAGAGGTCAAACGAAGGTCAATTCAAGGTTATACAAAGGTCATCCAAAGGTCACTTTAAGGTCATGTAAAGGTCACGTAAAGGTCATCCAAAGGTCACATAAAGGTCATCCAAAGGTCACTTTAAGGTCATATAAAGGTCACGTCAAGGTCATTCAAAGGTCATCCAAAGGTCACTTCAAGGTCATGTAAAGGTCACTTCAAGGTCATTCAAAGGTCATACAAAGGTCACTTCAAGGTCATCCAAAGGTCACGTAAAGGTCATCCAAAGGTCATTCAAGGTCATTCAAGGTCAAAAGGGGTGGGGGGAGTCTCAATTCCGGCTATAATAACCTACTTTTAAAACTTTACTTTAATACTTCACTATTAATCTTTATTTTAAATTCTGTTGTTTCCTGTTTTAATTATTCTACAACCTCAAGTATGTTTCTGCTTATTATAGCTGCACCACAAATATATTATAGACCTAAAATTTCAGATTGCAATATACACTTTGGTTTGAACCTAAAACAGTTGTGTAATATACAACTGGGACCAACACTAATGTATTATAGTATATACAAGTTGTTTTTTTAATATTCTTTAAAGTTTCGTATAGTCAGATTTGTAAAAAAAAGACCAGCTGTAAGCACCGTGTTTTTCTTTACAAATAGCACATAATAGAAAAACTACTCGCCATATAGGAAACAAAACAAAGCTCTAAATAAAAAAAAATACGTGGAAAATGAAGATTCGGATTTTGTTTGTGTATTTCATCATTCAAAGCACCCAGAAAATGATAAAAGAGGAAATCCACAAAAGGATTGCTTTAATATCATTCGAAGAAACAATATCTGGATTTTCAAATACATTCTTCAAAAATTATTGTAGCGTCATCGTAAAAAGTTAATCATCTATCAGGGTTGTAATTTATTAAAGTACATACTATACTAGTATTAACTAATAGTTTCGATTAGTATAATTAGAGGCAATTAGTCATAAAGTGGCTGCTACCCATTGGTGTTAAAAGTAACTATTGGTTTTTCAAGGCAACAGCCTTTGTCAAATTTAGAAAATCCTTTGTATTACTTGATTATATCAATTAGTTCGGGCATTATGGATTTGTTGGCGATGAAAGATAAACAAGTAGCTCAGTAGGTTAAGGCTTTGTAGATGAAGCATGTTAACGGAATTGATAAAAGCTAAAACGAAGCAAAGCTACTAGAATCCGCAACAATACAGCAACGTAGCGCAATCAAAACACGATTGCCTAGCTATCATACTTGGATAGGTCGGTTTTTAAATTTCCTTCTATGTATTTTCCTCCATCTGCTGGTTGTGATCATTTTTATCACCGCATGAATGTAGATGGGTGTAATTATTTAGGAAACTTATTAGTAATATCCTCACGCAGTGTATCTGTCATTCGTAAGAATAAACAAAACTGAATTGTAAATATATATTAGCTCGTTAAACTGACATATATAGAAATGGGTGAGTGACAAAGGGTTCACTCCGAGGGAATGCGACTCATATTACCTAGCCGTTCCATTCCGTTTCGATCTCTTCAAATCTACGCTACATAGTATGATACACCTACATATTTAAATACATGTTCTTCCATTCCGTTCTGTTCAATTCCGTAATAACATCGGTTCGGCCGATGTTTAAATAAATTTATTATATATTTTGCTTTTATATTTCTCCTTGCGATGTTTAGGTAGATATTGATTATTATCTGAAGTATTGAATAAAGTCATTACCAACATTTTCATGATGGCAGACGAATTTTGGCTGTTTTGATGAAAGGCACGAAAAAGGCTAGAGAAACGCACATTCCTGTTCTTACATGTTAGTTTATTTTATATTCCAAAAGTGAGCCACGCCTTATTCCATTCTGCTAAGCTCACTTTTCGAATAATCTTATGATTTCCAATAACATTGATTATAAGCATTCAACATTCACCCAAAAGCCAAGTTCCCACCAAAAGAGTTCTTTTTCCGAAACATACATTTCTAGAAGAAAAAATGGAAAATGGTATGTTTGAATTTCGAAGTAGATATAATGTTAAATTTATTTATCGTTACGAATGTAATTAAAAAAGAAGCAAAACAACATTTCATCAATTTCATAACTCTTCAGTCCCTTTCCCTAATGTATAAAGGGAAAGGTGCTCGATTCGATAGACTTATTCCAAAAATAGAGCTATTTTGTATTTGCAACGATTTTGCTTCTGGTGGCTTCAATAAAGCAGTCTGATGTGTAAAGTGTAAAGTGCTATCTAATAACGCCTTATTAAACTGGACTGATTCAAAATGGCAACTATAATTACCATTACACTGATTATCTTTTGTTTATTTTCCACCCGATCAGTCGACATCATATTGCCGGTTTGTCCCGCCCATGGCGGCGACTTTATGGATTGTCGACAGTCTCCGGCCC
The DNA here is from genome assembly GCA_963924545.1 of Pogonocherus hispidulus. Taxonomy (NCBI): domain Eukaryota; kingdom Metazoa; phylum Arthropoda; class Insecta; order Coleoptera; family Cerambycidae; genus Pogonocherus; species Pogonocherus hispidulus. The sequence continues at coordinate 38,458,167 of OZ004698.1, read as the reverse complement.
ACACTCACGCCTTATCTGTCGATGCCCACGCTCAAAATAAATAGAGCACGATTTAGACCCAATCGTGGATTTTTCACGATCAATTTTCCGTTCATTAATGTCCGTAGGTCGCTTAATGTGTAAAAATGATCATCAAATGTGTCACATTATCACTGATAATGAGATTCAATATATCTGACAGGTTTTTTTATATTGCACATCTATTTTGATATGTAGGATGTCTCATTTAACTTCGATCAGTAGGACTTTGTTTCAAATATTATTATTGTCAAGGACGTACATAAAAGTCTGAAATTTGTCACTTAATAATAACTCACAAGATATCTACAGATGGGCCTGGAAAGACAATATATAGGTTTCATGAAAAATATGATTATGCCGTTCGATAGAGGACAAAAATTTGCTTTGAAGAATTGTTCTTTTTTCAATCAATCTTCAAATAACGATGGAATAAAAACGAATTTCTAAAATTTGAATTTTTTCAAATATTTCAAAAATTAATCAAGGTATCCTTGATATTCTTCAGCCATTATCTTGGTCTCCGGATTGCGTAACTTTGCCCTTACCCTCATTTAACCAACTTCATGTCTCTTACTATTTCCGAGATCTGCATGCATAGACCCGAATTTGAATCAGCCTGTATATATTAATAGATGTATCTATAATATTAAGAAAATACAACTAAAGGTTTTGTGTAGTTTCCATGGTACCTCAGCTGATTACACCTAGTCGTACCTTTTGTGACCATCGTAACTGCCACTTCAAGAGCACTCTAGTTTGGTAGGTACTTTACTATTGGACAGATGTGCTACCTTTGGAGATGATCGTGTTATCTGCAGACTGCACAGTTTCCGATTTAATACCCTCGCGTAATAACGTGTCATCATAACGTCCAAAAGAAGTAAATGCACCATCTCCAATAACATAGTGCCTGTGCAAACATGGTGGAAACTTCACCATGTGAAACCACAGTATCTCCACTTCGGGTGTCATTATTTTTATTCGGCACAGTACATGCAATAAATAGTAGAGTAGCACACTTCTGTGAAGTTCTTTAATAGCTGGACAAAACTTTAATTTCTACCTCCAGAAACCTCTTTCTTGACAATGTACTTACAAAATCATCTATAAAATTTTGATTATGGACCTAATTTTGATTATGGATTATAGCCTATTCGGCTATTTGTTCTTTTTCTCTTTAAATAAATACAAAAGTTTTTTACTGATGTTTATATGTTTTTCAATGATACATGCGTTTTAGAAGAAACAATTGAACATAACGTTATACATTTTTATATATTTTTTTAATGGAACTACATGCATATATTTTGACATTTGAATAGCTTTTATATTATCACAAATATATATTTATATATGAATACGTCGATCTGTAATCGCGATAACGCTGTATCTAAATCTCTCAAAAATACGCACTGTATATTACAAAATTGAAATAATTATTTTGAAAACATCGTTGAAAAAATTTGAAAAGCATGTATAACTTTTATATCTACCATAATTTTTTACTCAAAGTAGAAAATTTGTTAAAGGCAGTCCTCTATATTTTCGATGTTTTTGTGGGTATGATGTGATGGTTGCCATAAAACTGTAAAAATAAAATAAGCCCTGCACCAAATTATTGAATACTGAACTTATAATCGTAATAAACATCCCTTTATTAGAATTCCTAAATAAAGGTTCATAAAAATATCCTATTCTTATTGCTCTGTATATTATGTTTTTTGTAAGCCCTACCCTTAAAATTATTGGCGGAAAGAATGGGGTATTATACAAAGACTGGCCCCTGCCGCCCTCAATATATTCTCCTGTGACACATAAATAGGAGTTTGGGCAGGACCCTTTTATATAAAGAAGGGATGAAGGCATGAAGGAACACACTCGTGGCCTTAACACTACTGGAATGCGGTTTCAATATGGCAGCTTATTTTTCTTCAGCGTATCCTCAGAACGCTTTCCAGTCCATTCACGCAGTGGTATGTCGAACATTAATTATTTTTCAGAATGGTGATAAAGTGGATCTTAGATAATTTCGATCTTACGAACGATATTGCTATATACGAGCGATATTGCTATATAAAGGAATTGCTATACACATGTATATTTAAATGTATATTTAATTTGTCTGGGAAAATAACAGTAAAATGGAAGTTTTTAGTTACCGTTGTAACATCAAAGAAAAATGTTTTTAAATAAAAGGTCAAATTCCAGAATTCTAGTATCTTGCGGATGAATGGATGACGAGTATGTTGATTGATTAAACTTGCTCTTATATTGTTAATTATACGCTTATTGCTAAATTATATGTTTTCCACTTGTGGGGGAATCAGTTCCATTTGGTATACTTCTTCATCAGCATCTTAATTAATTCATCTATTTTCCCAAACAAATTATCTATACTCAATTTTACCTCAATTTTAATGTATTCTATAGAAAAAGGAAGAATAAAGCAAATACTGAACTAATGTATTGATAATAGCAAAGGAGTTCGTTGATCTTCTATATCAAAATGAATAATGACTATATAATCTATAATCCTGAGTACAGCGAAGGGGATGATTTTGGCACTTTGCCAAAAGACTCAAGCGCCTAGCTTTTGTGACGAGGATAGGTTTGTATCCATGAACAATATTTGATTTTTATATTTTCAGAAGTGTGGCGAAATACCCAATAAAAGAGATAACGTCTAGGTAATATAATAAATAATAAAAGTTATAGACAACATATTGAGTACCCTGTATGTAAAAAATTTATTTTAGAACGTGTTTATATGGAAATTTAAAATTAGACAAGAAATCGTATTTTACAGTTTATGTACCTATGTATTAATTAACACCGTATATAGGTTTCATTTCTACTACTTTTTAGTGTAAAATTGACAAAGTTGACTTAGCTACGCTACCAACTACTAACTACTACAGTGACTAAAGTCACTAACTACCAACTACCAACTTCAAATAACATGTGTGGTCGTGTGATACCTACTAATTTGAAAGTTTTTTGAGTTCTCATTTTTTATGGTTTAAAACAATGGTTGGGATCCGTTGAAAGAACAAACTGAAACTATCCTTATTTATGCTGAAGCTGAGCGTAATTTACATCAAGTTAAGAGGATTTTTAATGAAAGATTTCCTGACAATCCTATTTCCAGAATATATGAAATATTGACTCTTATTGACAACTTATTTGGTTTAAAAAGCTGAAGGCGGTACTACCTAAAACCTCACTGTATGTAATTTTGTTATTTTACTGATTGTGCTTTTACTTGATGAAAATTCATAATCCACTGAATAATAAAACTACCTACTGTAGTTTTAAAGAAATTGTTTCGCCACACAGTGGCTTCTTCAGATGAGTGTATTACAACTAAAGCTTATAAATAATAGAACAGTATTTATATAAGTACCTACCGGTATCTGAAATTATTAGTTTATTTGTGGGATATTGAGATTTCAAGGAAGTATAGGGTTCTGAGCTAAAAGGTATGATACAATTTTAATCAAGAGGGGTATTGAAATAGATTTAGCAATGGAGATGAATTCGTTTCAATTTGGTCGTTAAGTAATATACCGGATGATTTTAATTTGTTGATTTCTAGTGACTCTAGTAAGTTTAGCTTTTTCCCTTTCTTCTGTGTATGTAAAATTCTGTAATCATCGTTGAAAGAATGGTTTTCTTCTGTTAAGTGTGCTGCGTATGTTGAATTTTGTTGTTTATTATTGAAGCTTCTTTTGTGTTCCTTTATTCTCTTCTTAAAATTCCTTCCTGTTTGACCTATATATACCTTCGGCCATGTACCACAGTTCAGCTTATATGCCCCTGATTCATTATTTGAAAGATTTGCATCTTTAGCGTTTTTTATAAATTTACCTATTGAATTATTCGTTTTAAATGCTACATTGTAGTTTTGTTTTTTTGAGAAAGGACCTTGTTCAATACCCCTCTTGATTAAAATTGTATCATAAACCTTTTAACCCAGAACCCTACTTCCTTGAAATCTCAATATCCCACAAGTAAACTAATAATTTCAGATACCGGTACTTATATAAATACTGTTCTATTATTTGTAAGCTTTAGGCAGCGGTTACATTGGATGCAAATTCGTACGAATTCGTAAGAAATCTATTCGTACGAATGCGTAATTAAAAGTGGTTACATTAGATGCGTACTGACAGTGCAATTCAGTATTCAGTAGTAGGTAGTTCAATAGTACATACTCTGCATAGGTATATGTAAATACTTTAACAGCACTGACAATGAATCCAATTGTAAAACTGTATTACTTGTGTTGACGATTAGGTACTTCTTAAAGATAAAGCAGAATGGGGATGAGTTTAGACAATCGTTTACAGAAATTGAAGAAAACAATCCAAAATTCTTCGATTTTAATAAATAATTATTTTAATACCTCAATTTTGTTACTTATATTAATCGGTTCTGTAATAACTTATAAGAAACAAATAAAAAATCTCTCTGCCACTTTCCTCCATATTTTTTTAGTCTGTATTATGATACTGTTTACTTTTTTATTCCGCAAAGACTTTCTTTCCTGTATTAAAGTTATAAACTTTTTGCAGTCTATCTTCGACTCTTCTACTCCGCCCGAATACTGAGGAAAAAAACAAAACTGTTTGGTCGCATGAGAACATCGTCCGAATTCGTACGAAATCGTAACAAATGTTGTTATGCACTGTAACCTCCAACATAAAGAAGCATTTATTTGTTTACTTCAGACGAGTCCGTACGAATTCGTACCAATTCGTAAGAATAAAATTTCGTACGAATCCGCATCCAATGTAACCGCCGCCTTAGTTGTAATACACTCATCTGAAGAAGCCACTGTGTGGCGAAACAATTGTTATGTTAACAAATTAAAGTGAAAATTTCTTTAAAACTACAGTAGTTTTATTATTCAATTATATTACATTTCTTGGGATTTGATTCTTTTTCCTTGCCGATTTGTATCTATTTATTACCGAATTGTCTGTCCTGTTATCCCGACGGTATGTAATTTAATTAATACTGACAGCAACAAATGAACTAAAAACCCTACGATTCCATCTATTCCTTTATAATTCAACAGGAATTCAATCAAACTTTCATTACGGCTCATCCGTCTGGCATTCTACCTACTATCCTAAATGAATTTCATGTAATCAGTTCCATCACAATAAAATTCCCATCAACGTCATGCGGAATAGCCATTTTAACACATCATCTCATTCCTCTTTACGTAGCTTTTTGAAAGTAATTCTTGCTTTTACAAGGTCTAAATGAGTCTAATTTGCGTGTTGATCGCAAGAGCTTGAAAAGTCAGTGGCTTGAATGTAATCATTTAATCATCCGTTTTAAACTGGGGTGAAAGGTATTGATTTTTACATTTGAACGAAAATTACCAGTTAAAAGGAAATTAACGAAAATGGTGGTAAATGAACTAACGAAACGATAATTTTGGGGAGCACTATGACTATAGTACCGATGGTTCTATAAATTATAAATCACATTAAAATTTCAAAAAATGGTAAGTAGGTCACTATAGTCTTTATTCAAAACAAAGAATAAATAAACATGTTTAGAGCATTTCAGCATCGGAAGAAAAATTTAATTTATTGCTTTATTACTATCAAGAAATTAATGTGTACTGTAGATAACGAATTATAGAACGATTCGTTCGATAATAATCAAATCTTGAATGTCCTGCATCATAAAGTGGTTCAATAAGTACATCTCACGGAAATTTAGTGATAGATCAAAAAAGGGGGATGTAAGGTGACCCGAAATTCGTTGAAGAACGTCGAAGCACAGCTTACCATAACAAAAAGCTGTGTTTGAAGTCCGTAATTCTATGCGGAAATGTGGACTTGATTGTAGTAATTTTATTATATAGGATTCCATTGCGATTGGAAAAATCAATATTTGCATAATATGTGTATCTATAATTTGATAGGCATATTGTATTTGCTTTCTGGGTTTGCACACATTATATACTCTCTCCTCTAAAGTAAAATTACAAATTTGATTTAGTATATTTTTAGCTTAACTGCATGCATTTTTTACCCATGCCCTATATCTTTCACTACCTGCCCTAGTTTACCCTCAATTTAGAAATTTTAAATTTTAGTATAAATCGTACAAATTTAATAATCGGGTTTGGTTTATTGGTTGATAAAACAGTAAATGAGATCGTGTTGAATAACAATTTGGTTTGTACCTAATACCTACAAGCCAAGGAATTTATATTATATAAATTCCTTGCTACAAGCGCTTATATCATATTTCTGTATAAAAACTATCCTGAACATATTCTTTATATTTGCAATTATCTAATTTTTAAGGGTCCATTCTCTGTAGATTTGACAGGCATGAATGTTGGGTCGGATTGAGAGGATGGGTGGCCGATGGGTGGAGACTTATATATTCCAACTATCGAATTATTAAGATTTCGGAGGTGCACGTAAAGCCGAAGTAAAAAGGCACATGGAAATAAAGTTAGCCCTCATTGCAAGGGTACCGGATTTGTCTTATAATTGCAACAAAATTTCTTTTTAATATTATAAATTATATATCACCGGAAAGATCAAAAGATAAACTAGATCCCTATAGTAGCAAATTTTTGTTTAATACATGTATTTTAGAGAAAATAATTTTTAAAAATACACTATTTTAGTACAAGATTGTTTGCCTGGAATTTTAAAAATAAAAAGAAATACCAAAAATTACTACTATAGGGACTTAGATTAAAGTCTTATCTTTCAATACTTTTTTACTAAAAGTCGCTATCTTTTATAGTTTTTTTATAATTAGACACGAGACGAACGCCAATTTAGGGCTTATTTCGACCTAGTGACTGGACTCTTAATATAAATCTTCTAAGATAAATTTAATGATTATTCTGGCATTTTAGTCATTTATCGCTACATACTATGTAAAATTAATTTCTTTTCAATTGGATAATAGCACCTACACAAAGTCTAGTATGTATTAAAAACATAATGTTTATAGAGTTTCGATACCATATAGGTAATGGCGTTGACTTCACTCAAAGGTAATGGGAAAAAGCTAACATTGTAATTAAACTCTAATTGTGCCATTTGTCCTTCAAAACATTACATCCATAAATAAAATCAATTGTAGTTCTATTTTTACTTCTAGATATTCAGTAAGAGTTGCTAAATTAGTGTTATTTTTCAAGAAACAAGTAAAAAAAAATAAGTCAATATCACTTCGGGAAATTTAAGTTTTCTTGTACCAGAAACAAAACGAGAATTTGTGTATCAGACACCAGAAGGGTGTTATTTCTCGACTGTCTCGACAGTCTTCACTTCTCGAGACTACCCGACACAGAGGACAAAGAACCTACCTATATTTCTCGTCTCGTCCTGTGCGGCCATTCATTTTTTTATTTTAAAAACTATTAAATATTTTATGCCGACAGGATATCCCTTTAGTTACTTGTTCAATGATTTGAATATCCAATCCAATCAGCAAAAAGGAAATATTCATTCTTTTCAAATAGTTAACCTCAATGTCTTGGGACTTTTGCATTTTTGTCACGTTTACAGATTTGCACATATAAGTATACCTATGCACACTAAGTTAGTCGTCATCGTGGTGTATTAATGCAAAAGTGGATGTTTAGAAAACGAAGATAAATAAAAAAGCAGAAATTATTTACTGTCATATAGTTTAAATTATAATAGACTATTTTGTGTGAATATAATATAGTGTGATACTAGGTATAAATATTATCAGTTTTGGAGGTAGCAGGTATGTCTCTGGTTGTTAATAAAATATAGTTGTATTGATCACAATATTAAGTGTAAATTGGGCTACAAAACTATTTTTCTCATATAAAGTTGCAGCAATCCTCACATTATAAATTTTTCAAAATGTGCCGTAGATTTTTCGTAACTCAAATTCTGATTATTATTTCTGTTATATAAATAGATAAAATAAACCTGACAACTATGTATTAAATAAGTTCTCTTGAGATATTTGTATTATGTATCTTAGGTCAGTATATCAACATCTAAGTAATTATACCGAGGAAAGAGTGAATGCAATAATTAATTATTGTTAATTTGTTCGAATACAAGTAGAAAATTGCGAATTCAATATTATCTAATACTATATCTAATACTATTCCTTAACTTGTCAGGATTATCTAACTAGAATATGCAGGCCTCTAAGTGAAAATCAAAATCTGCTGTATTTAAGTCTTTATTATAACTGTATATAATCTGACATACTCGTATATATATTTTTTTCAAGACAGCTTTATATTTTACCAATAAAATATTCCATTGAAGATTTATTTTACACTATGCAAATATACTTATCAACCTGTACCTAAGTATAAGTATCTGTAATTTATTAGAAAATGTTATCTCCACACATGAAATAATATAAGGTGTACATTGAACAAAATATAATAATAATATACCACATTTTTCCAGTTAACCAATCTGTTCTAGAATACTTTTTTTAATATAGGTACCTTATTTTTATTTGTATATATTTTACTTTCCTTTACTTATTATTTTTATTCTTAAGAACATATAATATTTAGGTGTGGCGTTCTAGAAAATTGGCGACACATTAATTCCACATAATTCATGCCACTATTTTAAGTTTTTTTTATTTTTTTTACCAAAAATTCGTAATTAGCGAACCTAATAATCGCCAAATGTTGATTTTTAGGGGAGTAGAACCATAAATAGTAAAATTTATCTGCCATCTTCACTGAACTTAAATTTTGTTGAGAGTAAATTGTTCAACTTGGGATTTAGGGGTATATTTTTAGACTGGCTGATGGCCTTCTTGAGAGATAGGACAATCCTGGTAAAAGCTGGGACAGGTACATCAGATTGTCGTGAAGTAAATGCAGGTGTACCTCAGGGATCTGTACTGGGACTACTTATATTCCTGTTGTTCGTTAATGACCTACCTATACATATTAAAAGTGACATCATCACATTATTTGCAGATGACACTTCATTAGTGGTATCAGCGCAAACCCATGAGGAGATGGTCTCATCCTCGGTAAATGTAATTGGATGTTTTGTAGATTGGTGATATGTAAATGGTTTGATAGTTAACTTAGATAAAACACATTGTATTTACTTTCAAAATAATTTAGTACATAAGGAGATAGAGATATCACTTCAAAGCTGTAAAATCAAATCAGTTGATAAAACTAAGTTTCTTGGGATTATTGTGGATCAGGATCTTTCATGGGCTGCTCATATTGATGATTTAAGCAAGAGAGTTAATAAATCGTATTATGCCGTTTCTCGCATTAGGGATCCTATGTCTCTATCTGCACTTCTTAATGTGTATTATAGCCTCGTGTATAGTCACCTGAGTTATAACGTGGTGTTCTTTGGTAACTCCACATAGAGTCAGAGGATCTTTATTGCCCAGAAACGCATAATTTGAAATATATTTGGTATTCATCAGAGGAAGTCATGCAGGCCTCTTTTCATTAGACACAAACTCTTCACTTTTCCCTGCATATTTATATACAAAATATTACAGCACATAAGAAAACATCTAAAAGATTTGAAGAAAAATAATTTCAATCACGGCTATCAAACCAGGCACTGCGAAATGTTATGTATTCCTAAGCACAGGACTAAAAAATTTGAGAAATCCCCCTTGTACATGGGCATAAAGTTTTATAATCACTTACCGCTTTATTTTAAAACTGTAAGTGAAACTGTATTTAAAAACAAAATAAAAAGGTTACTCCTTCACAAGGCTTATTATAGCGTGGATGAGCTTTTAAGTGATAATTTGGTGTAAACCTGTTTTCTGTTGTTAGACTCTTAGTTTTTAAATGATAATTTTTTGTAGATGTTTTTTCTTTTGAACTTACTATCAAACTGTGACTTGTCCTATACATTTATATGTCCAAAGGATTAATAAAGATTTATTTATTTATTTATAATATCTAAGTATAACTTTGTCAAATTTTAGCGAAAAAACTCAACGAGAAGCGGTTGAAGTTATCATTACAAGTTAAGTAAAAGCTTGTACAAATAATATGTTAACTTGGTTAGACGCTGAACAACTTCCCTCAGTTGGTTTAGTTAAATGAATGGGCAGATTTTATTCTACTTTATTCCAAATTTAAATTCGCGGTGCATTAAAATATCAAATGTATGAAATAATAAGGAATGAAGCATAAAAGGTAAAATGGAATAAAAATCATAAAAAAATTAATAAACATGTTTCCCATCTTCCTTCGTGGAAGTGATAAATGCGAAAGTCGTTACTCTCGAGATAGCACGCGCGTAGCTACACCGTGGCTACCTATGTGATCGCAATATTAATGAGCTTTCAACGGCGAAGGAGGATAATATTTGCCATTCTAATGTCTATCACCCTTGTAAGATTTTACCGCGCAAACTTAATGTACAGGTCGGAAACCGGCGTGCTAGTAGTCTGAAGGATCGCGTGACTTGCATACTGGATTTGCCCTCTGATTAGCTGGCGCCAGGCTTCAGTCATATTATTCATAAAACCGGCGCCAAGAAAATTCATTGGAAAATGGAAATAGAAAATTTACGTAGGTACGTAGTTCGACGTACGTAAGATATCTTTTTCTAAATGTGTAAAAAATAGATATCTATATGTAGGGGATATATTGTGCTTAGAAAATACATGCAGGGTAGGGTCTACTGAAAAATTAATTCACAATTTTCCCAATTTATATCAACGAGGTCAAGTCAGTAGGTAGATATCTTCATCAAAAATAAGGAAACACTGCCCTACTTTGTGACATCCAGTTCTAGTAGATAAAATTATAGTATTGTAAATATTCTGTATCATTAGTGATGTCTTTCAATAAACGCTATTTTTGAAAAGCTCGAATATTGTTCTTTCTATTATCGTGAAAAAGTGAGAAGAAAAAAGGGAGCAAGCTAATACACAACCCTAACAGCACACACGTCGTTCAATGGACGTCCGTTTCATGTCCATTTAACGTACAGACGTCCATGGGCAATAAATGGACATTCGATGGACGCCAATTATTGGACATAGTTTCGGCACAGCTTACCGTAACAATTCGGTATCGGTATAGTTCATTAGTATCGGTTGGCAGCCTTTTATGTGTCGTGTGGTGTAGTTGACAGTAATGCTTGCCGAAGTGATTTTAGATTTTCACATTTTGACGGTTGTCATGTCATCATGACTCATATAAGTCATTAATGTGGTCCATGTAATACTGACCCCTCCCTATTTATTGTCTTCTTAATTCTCATCTTGATTAGTGGTCTATGAATTCTCAGCATATTTTTATGTTTTAAAAACTTGAGCCATTTGTGATTGTTCTTGTGAAATTTAATTTCGATTAAAAAAAATTAATTACTTAAAAAATATACGGGGATGCTCCAAAAACTAACTTTTTAATTAGAATAGCTATATATTTTGCAAAAACTAAAATCTCAGTTTTTTTTCTTAATCCAGCGATCTCTTTGGAATTTTCTCTCTCAGTTATTGCAGTTTACGTTATTGAATTTATTTGTAATAATACAGTATTTTATTATTAATATTAGTCTAGGATGGTAATATTTATTACAATAACAAAATATACCTGGTACATAGCTTCATATCAGAGTAAACAGAATAATATAAAAAAAATAATATTAACAACAATTTAAACTTAAAATTAACAAAATAAAGACATTAACTTACTAAAAAACAATTTTAAGCATATTTTCTATGATAGTGTTGTTTTGCCATACAAATATTGCACATTTCAATCAAGTTACGACGAAAACTTTCAGATATTTTCATCGTTGTTTAGGTGATTAATATTTTTTATAATGATGTTTTGTAGTTCTATCTCGAAATCTATTGAAACTATTAATAATAATAATACAATAAATTGAGTTATATAAAATTAAGAAATTTTTGTTTTCAAAAAATATATGGGGTGTTACTTTAAAAAAACTTTTTGGTACACCCTGTATATTTTTTAAATAATGAAAATTTTCAAATCGGAATTAAATTTCGCAGAGAAAATGACATGAATGTGACTTTTAAAACAATAAAATATGTTGAGAATTAAGATGATAAAGGCAGGGTCAAACCTGGAAAACTTCATTAGTTAGGGGAATTTTATGACAGTATTGTAATATACGAAATACATCTTCAATTCATTTACCTAGTTTGAAAATTAATAAAGAGAAAAAATAAAACATATTAGACAAGAAGGATATTAGTATTTATATTTTATATGTTGGCAAAGAACCGCTATAATTTATTAAGTGCTTCTTAAAGCACTATATTCTGCCCTTCTGTAGGGCACTATTCCCTCGTCCTTAGTACATGTTAGGGAGAATTATAAATGAGAGTTTGCAAAATACAGAAGTTAAGTGGATATTCCGGGAAAATGGATCTCCAGGGATGGTACAAAATGTAATTCCACGATATTTATGTCGACTGGATGTTAAAAATAATACCTCTTTATAAATAATATAGTTACATTAACCCTTACATTTATCTTTTCGTATGTACTTCCTATATAAATAATTTATTTTGTAGAGTATTCCATTGCTGATGTTGTGTAGTGAATATATATTTTTTAAACTAACTTTCAAAAAATATAAATGTTAGAGGCATATTATACTAGCATCTTTTATACAGATATCTAAATCGATTTCAAGTATCTATCTTTTAAAAATTCTTCGACGCCCGATTAAGAATTATTTAGAGAAAATATCCTACTAAAGTCATTGGTTGATTATAATTAACATCAATAAAGATTTAATAAAAAAAGGTAGGTAATACGCAGTCACTAAAACATGTTTCTTTCCAAATTTGATCCATTATAATCGTAAGATAGATATTCCTTATAAGAAGTTTAAGAATCAAAACCATCTTTCAGACATAAATTCATTTAATTTAAATTTAAAAGTAGTCTGAATTATATATTATTAGCTTTTATTGTATTAATGATCTGCAGTACGTAGATAGTGTGGGATGTTAACAGTGAATCATCAATCATCCGATATTAGGTCAGTAATATTATAGGAGTGAATTAATAAGAGTGAATAATTAATAACTAAATATTAACCACAAGTTTATCTATATCCTTCTATTATATATTCCTCCCGATGCTACCTGTCGAGATTACGAATGTCTCTTTGACGGCATTGAATCAGTGTATAATATGTATGGATCCGAGATTTTTATTATGGGAGACTTCAACATTCCAGAGTATTGCCTTGGTATATCGTCCACAAATAACATTGCTCTTCAACAATTCCTAAATTTTTACAGCATCGAACAACACAATTATATATTTAACTCCTATGATAGATTATTAGATTTAACTTTGAGCAATGTGCCGTGCACCGTCGAAAAACCCTGTGAAGCGTTGCTACCTGAAGACAAACATCACCCTGCTCTCTGTCTCACTGTGAATATTCATAACTTTAAACCTGATATTTTTCCTATTGTTTGTCAATCTAGTTTTAACTTTAAAAAAGCCAATTTTCGTTCACTCTATGGTGAATTTTATTCAACTGATTGGCCACTACCCTCGAATATATCTGTTAACGAAGCAGTGCAAATATTTTATGATAAAATACATTTCGCTCTAATCAAACATGTTCCCATGAAAACTCCATCTAATAAGCAGTACCCCCCTTGGTTCAACTCAGATATTATTCATTTGTTAAAGAGAAAAAAGCGAGCATGGAGAATTTATAGGAACAGCAAACAGCAAACTGACTACGTTATCTTCAGGGATATGCGTACATCCCTCAAATCAAATATAAAATCTGCTTATGCTAGATTTATAGAGGACTCAGAGCGTTCAATAACACTTACTCCAAACAAATTCTGGGACTATATCAATCTGAAACGCAATTCAACTAGAATTCCTTCTACCATGGTTTTACACAATTCTAACATAGACAATCCACAAGGTATTGTAGACGGTTTTGCACAATTCTTTTCTAGCGCTTTTATTAACTCCTCAGGATACGTTTCCAACCCACTTCATAACTCTTGTTGTAGCAACTTCCTTCACATACCCCATGTTAGTGAAAATGACGTTATGGTTTCGATAAAGAAAATTAAAGCAAGTCTGACAACTGGTCCTGACAATATCCCTGCTCTCATTGTCAGGGACTGTGCAATGGTATTCTGTAAACCTCTGTGTACTATTTTTAACTTAATATTGCAGACTAAAACTTTCCCTGACACCTGGAAACAATCCAGAATCTGTCCGGTGTTTAAAAAAAAATGATAAAAACGACATTGAGAATTACCGACCCATTGCTCTTGTATGTAACTTTTCTAAAGTATTTGAAATCTTAATTTCAAGCTATTTGTCCTTTTATGCAAAAAATTTGATATTACCTGAACAACATGGTTTTGTTCAAGGAAGATCCACCGTTACTAATCTTGTTAGTAGCACGCAATTTATTGCTGAGGCGCTGGATCAGAGGGGTCAGGTCGATATTATTTACACTGACTTCTCTAAAGCGTTTGACAAACTGGATCACGGACTAATTTTGTGTAAATTAGAATATCTTGGATTAAGCGAAGCCCTATTAGAACTGTTTCAGTCATATCTCTCCTATCGTACGCAGTTTGTGGAGTATCGTGGGTATAAATCTGAACAATTTAGGCAGACTTCTGGTGTACCTCAAGGCTCTGTTCTTGGGCCTTTACTGTTTGTTTTATTTGTGAACGATATTGCGGATGAACTAGATGTTAATTACTTACTTTACGCTGATGACTTAAAGTTGTATTCTTATGTAGAATGCGAACGCGATTGTTTGAATCTCCAGCATAATTTGGATATACTTAATAGTTGGTGTATTGATAATTGCTTACCTCTAAATGTAGCAAAATGTAACGTCATGTCGTTCTCACGTAAAACCAATACCATTTATTATGACTATAGCTTGGATAATTGCGTCTTAAATAGACCTGACTTCATCAAGGACCTTGGGGTTGTTTTTGATTCAAAATTAACTTTTTTCAAGCATATTGAGGAATGCGTTACTGGTGCTTACAAAAATTTAGGTTTCGTCTTGCGTAACAGCAAAGAGTTTAAGAACATGTCTACATTGCGTACGTTATATACCTGTTTTGTTAGATCCAAGCTAGAGTATGCCTCTGTTGTCTGGGCACCAACGTATAACTGTCATATTACACCATTAGAAAAAGTTCAACGGCGATTTTTTAAATCGGCAAGTTTTGTCTTGGATGGTAGCTATCCAGTAAGAGGTACCTCTCAGAAATTTTTTCTAAATAAATTTGAAATGAGCAGTCTTGTTAGAAGACGAGCTATGTACTCTATTATTTTTTTATATAAAATTATTAATAATATGGTCAATTGTCCATCACTTACATCGCTCATCAATTACCAGGTGCCCAGAGTAAATGCTAGGTCGAGTAACTCGCTTTACCTTCCCACCTCTCGTACTAATCTTTTGCAGTCATCCCCAATATATCAAATGTGCCTTAATTATATAGATACTCAACAAGAACTTGACATATTTCACTGTAAGATTGCTGATATAAAGCATAAATACTTAGTACCAATTTAAATTTAGTTTTATAATGGTTTATAACAATACTTATTTTTTTGTATATATGTACATATGTTTTTTTTTTGTGTTTTTCTCATTTTTCTTCTTTTGATTGTATCTATTTATCTTGTTTCTATAGTGTTATTGTGTCAATAATGGCTACTGTTTGCTCGCGCTTGTATATGTTCTGTTTATATTAATACTTTCTTCGTCATTTATCCTGTAATTGGGCTTACGCCCGTTGGGTAGATTATTTAAATAAATAAATAAAATAAATAAATAAATAAATAAGATTCTCATGGATACATCCGAAAATGTGTCTACTAAGAGGTACATAAGTTTTGATTATAATCGACTATTGTCAACCCTACACTTACTCATTTTATTTATTAAAAAATAATGTTTAATTGATGGAGATTTTTTTGTCTATAATTTATTTGAGTGTTAAAGTTATATAAATGTTCATATTTCATACTTTATTTAGTATTATTCTATTACTATTTAAACTATTTTCTTTAATTGCAGATATAATAATATAACAAGATGTCATCTGTAAAAGTAGCTGTGAGAGTCAGGCCCTTCAACAATAGAGAAATTTCACGGGAATGCAAATGTATAATACAAATGTGTGGAAACACTACAGGTAAGATTATCTACTTAAATTTAATTGATTACCTACTTATTATATTTTATTCTAAATTCTCTCTTTTTTTATCAATCTACTGATGTAGATATCTAGGTACTGGTAAACAATTTGTTAAACTAAGTAAATGATAGCACTCGCATAGTAATAAAATAATTTTAAACTGAAAGTATTTTTAATTTCTTTTATACAGGCTGATCCATTTGAAACAACTGAAAAGCAATCGCATTAATAACTTGAAATATTGAATTTATTGAGATATAGAAATTTGCTTTTGAAAGCAAATACATGGGAGTTTAGTATTTTCTAGACAATTTCTACTTACATGGCGGCCTTGTCTAACGTGATATAATTCATATCTCGCAGATAGATTGCCATGTGCCCGCCAGCATTTTTGGTGCAATAGACTGAAATGCAAGACTTATTTTCCTGCACAAATCATCTACTCAGGTGGATGTTGTGAGTACACAATATTTTTAACATAATCTCTTACAAAAAAAATCAGGTGGAGTAAAGTCTGGTGAATTTGGAGGCCAAGAAATTGGTCTCCCACAGCCACAGCTCCGGAAATATCTCATTTAAGATGTTGTGTGCAAAAGCCCAAATTACTGGGTAATAAGAGTAAAAACGAAGTACCTGCTACTACTACAAGTATTAGAATATTCTACGTAGTATTTACTTTAAAATGAAGTAGATACTACATACATTTCGAAGTACTCCCTTCAATTTTTCTGGAAATGCTAAAAATAATAGCATTCTCCTAAACATTATAGTAGCATGTACTACGACTTAAACTATCTACTATTTACTAGTAGATACTTCGATTTTAACAACTAAAGTATTTGCTTCGTCATTAGCGAAGTTGATATCATAACAGCTTCACCGTGCGTGCTACAAAGTGATTATTTTAAAAATGGCTCAAATAAGTAGAAATAAAATTTATACTACAAGAAGACATTACGACGATGATACCCTATACCATCAAATTTTTAGGTAAACAATTAAGTACCATCAATTTAGAATGTTTTATGTTTATATTTTTCGTCTAGGTTCAGTAGAGAATACGTTACTTTCTTATTACTCTTTTACTCTTCTATCACACTTCCTTCATCCGAAGACATCTTAAAGGACTGTTGATGGTATAAATACATACAATACTGAAACCGTTTCCCAAAAACTTTTAAAATGTGTATGTGTAACGGAAGTAAGTACTACACATTTCAAAGAATGTACTACACTTGTTAGGTAGATACTTCATAATATGGAGTATATACTTTGTGGTGAAGCATGTTCTATGTCAAGTAAAGTAGATACTACCGGAAATTAGTAAATACTACATAAAAAATACTTGTAGTAGTAGCAGGTACTTCGTTTTTAATCATACCACAAACTGTGTTATGGGTATTTACTCTACCCAATGCTTGAAAACTTGCCTCGACGAAATACCCATTGCTGTATAAAATTTTCATCATCCTCCAACTGCTCAATAAGCCAGTTTGTAAACTCAAAACGAGATGCATAATCTCGCTACCTCAAGGCATGTACATGTTGAATGTGGTATGAATACATTCTTAATTATTAACGCACAATATTTTATGCATATGGTGTAGGATGTTGCTGTTTCTAGTGATAAACGCCTCAAATATTTTGAAGGTCTAAAGAAGTTGACGAATATGCTCTTCTCGATCAGCATTACATCGTCTGTCACCGTCATGTTTTTTCAAAATTGATCCTGTTTCCTCATACTTTGAGACCATCTTTTGATGTTTCTGTAGGAAGGCCCATTACGAACACTATAAACTCTTCTGAATTTGTGTGTTGTTGCAATGTCAGTGGAATTATGACAAACTGCAATGAACTAACGGATAAGTAATGCAATGACAAACTCCCACTGTTTTTTCAAGGGTTACTATGATCTTACAGCTCTTACTTGAAATGCGATCCAAAACCAGCCTTTCCATTTTATATCATTGCGAATCAGCCTGTATATTTCATTTAGGCCATTTTTATAGTTAGATAGTTCTCCATATAGTAAATCTTACCAAAAATATAATGGTTACCGCTATTAAAAAAGTGCTATATTTCCATATTTTGAATTATCTATGTTTATGTTTTATTTTAGCAATTACGAACCCAAAAGCAGATCCTAACACTAAAGATGCTCAAAAAAATTTCAACTTTGATTATTCTTATTGGTCACATGAAGTAAGTATGGAAGATAAAGGAATTTATAGCACTTTCCAACCTTTTTTTTTTAGGAAGGTGATCCAAATTTTTCCTCACAAATAGTAGTATATAAGGACATAGGGGAGGAAATGTTGCAACATTCGTTCGATGGGTACAATGTTTGTATCTTTGCTTATGGACAGACGGGAGCTGGAAAGTCATATACTATGATGGGAAAACAAGAAGAGGGCCAAGAAGGCATAATCCCTCAAGTTTGCAAAGACTTATTCGACAAGATACGTAACAATAGTTCACCAGATATTAAGTATTCCGTAGAAGTTAGTTATATGGAAATATACTGTGAAAGGGTCAGGGATTTATTGAATCCAAAAAATAAGGGTAACCTACGAGTGAGAGAACATCCTCTTTTGGGTCCGTACGTGGAAGACTTGAGCAAACTGGCTGTTACAAGTTATCAAGATATACACGACCTTATTGACGAGGGCAATAAAGCTAGAACTGTTGCAGCTACGAATATGAATGAAACCAGTTCAAGATCGCATGCTGTTTTTACTATATTTTTTACACAACAAAGGTAAGTAAAAATGATGAACTAAAATTTATTGAAAAAATAATTTCTTGAAAATGGGTTACTATTTTCCACCATAGTATGTAGATGAAATGTACATACAACTGGGATTTTATAAAGCTTATTTAGCAACATCTGAAAAAACATGAGATATTCTGGTTCATTGCAGTCTCTTTTGGGATTTGGGATTAGTAAAATAACAAAATACAGAAAACCAGAAGCATACAAATTAAATATTCAAAATGCAGTATCAAGGCAAACTTCTAAAATTTACCCCAAAAAAACTACTGTATAATATGCAATAAAATTAATATTTGATAAATTAACAGTGATTTTTTAGTTTTATAGTGGTTTTTTAGTTTTATACAAAATTCTGTATTATTAATCATATTCATCAAATCATATAATAAACATATAATTGTGCAAATAGCTCGCATACTTCTTATCAGCTTGTAGAATTGCAGTATTGACTGTTGAATTTAAATTCAGACAGACTGTTGACTGTTTTATTTAAAAAGACGTGGAACTGAGTAAATTAGAGATTTTTTATAACTGTATTTTTTAAGAAAAAAAGACCTATGAATGAAGATGAGTTCTATAAATTCTTATCATATATAGAAATGGCTGTCAATAAGTAATACAATACGAAATTTAGTTAGGAAATCTGCTGTCTTATCGGAGAAATTCAGATGTCTAATATCTTAATTCCAACAGTTGTATTTCTCATTGAATTCTAGTCAACGGATGCCGTCAAAAGTTAATCATTATGTTGGAAGTAAAAGAATGGGGTAAAGTTTAGAATGAAGTCAAGAAACCTTCTAACCTTGATAGATAACCTGATTTATAAATAATAGGACTTTTTTTGTTATATTGTTAAACAAAATTATTTTTATATTTAATTAGAACTGGAAGTCTGTATGTAAATTGTAAACAACACAATAGGTATGTTAATAGTGGTGAAAAACATACAGTAGTGCTCTATTTTGGTCTGTGCTACTATCCGTCTGACAATTATTGTCTAATTGACAGACAGATAGCGGTCTATAGTAATTGTCAGACAGATAGTAGCAAAGACCAAAAGAGGGCACTACTGTGTGTTTTCCACCACTACTAACATACCAGATGCCCTTTAGGCAATCATATCGCAGCATCATTCATCAAGTCCGTTACCTATGGGACTCAGATGCAGATGAGCACAAAATAAGTGCGAAACCGGTCATTGTCTGGTGGTTGATATCGATGAAGGATGTGGCGACTCCTTTGGAGATACCTGAGTAATGCAATGCCAGTCAGGGCACATTGCCCGTGGAGTAGTTGTTTTTGGTATCTCCTTCAAATAAAAATTATAATACTCGTAGGTATATTGAATAACGGAAAAATTGAATTTTTGACAAATTTATGCTACTACCTACTATTAACCTTTGCTTCAATGATTTCGAGTTTAGGAATTGTATCTATAATTGCTCTAAAACCACTGCTTACACTTTACATATGTACTATATATAGTTTTTCATATTTTAGGGTTGACGAGACAACACAATTAAGTACAGAAAAGGTATCTAAAATATCTTTGGTAGATCTGGCAGGATCTGAGCGAGCAGATTCAACTGGGGCCAAAGGAACGAGGTTAAAAGAAGGTGCTAATATTAATAAGAGCCTTACAACTCTCGGAAAAGTTATATCTGCATTAGCGGAAATAGTGAGTATACTAAATTCTAAATATTGTACTACTTAATACTAACCACATCACCTTTGTTTCATTTCTTTCTTTAACTGGGTTTAGTCTGTAAGTATAAATTTGTTGGTGCTTTTTATACCTTATCAGAGATAACAACTGGTAATAATATTTTTTATTTTTAGGCATCAAAGAGCAAGAAATCTAAAAAAGCAGATTTTATCCCCTACAGAGATTCTGTTTTAACATGGCTTCTTAGAGAAAATCTTGGTGGAAACAGCAAAACTGCCATGATAGCAGCCATATCACCTGCAGATATCAATTATGATGAAACATTATCAACTTTGAGGTAGAAATTGTAATTTTTACAGGGAAAAATGTAGATTAAATTTTCTACCATGTCCAGGTACGCTGATCGAGCTAAACAAATTGTTTGCAAGGCTATTGTCAATGAGGATGCAAATGCTAAACTTATCAGAGAACTTAAAGAAGAGATTCAGAAACTGAGGGAGTTACTTAAGCAGGAAGGAATCGAAGTGCATGAGGGTAAGAATCCACTTACCTCTATAAGAATTATTATAAGTTACCAAAATACTCTGTAGTTTGTATCTTAACATAATAGTGTAGTGTCAAAATTTAAGTTACTCCTACTATAAGAACGAACATAACACCTAAATTTATACTGACCAAAATGTACACGTATATGTACTTATAATTGGAATGTATCATTATCCTAAGTTGTTTCTTAGTAGGGAGTAACTATTTATATAATATTCCAAGTAATATGTCTTTGAACCTGGTGGCTGATATAATTTTAAACTTCGTTTTGCCGCTCCTCAGGGCCTGATGGTAAAGTTATTTATGAGAAAAAGGAGCTTCCTAGTAAGTACCTGCTTGTAACAGCAACAATGGCTTCTGGCACTCGTTACGTACATTATTATAGCCTGAATGTCAGCCACCCTGTATCTTTGCCACAGTTCTGTGTCGATCATTGCTTCTTTTTGTTTTTATGCAACATCAGGCTTACCATTGTATGCAGGGTTAAACCAAAACTCTGCTGTTGATTCTCATTAACAATGCGGAGCTACACTTCAATAAATATAGAACTTATCTAGGGACCATGTACCTTACTAGCCAATATTTGAGGCTTATAAAGTAATATGAGAAATTAATATTGAGGTGTAAATATGTGGACCAACATTTTTATGTGTTAGAACATATTGTAACAATAAGTGATTTATCATTTGAATCTCTACATCATTTAGCATGTCACATGTAAAGTTTAAGAAAATTAGTATCACTTTGATTGTAGCATTTATAGTCATTAAAAATACTTATCGGTGTACTCTCTGCCTGCTTCATCTACCCTACTTCAGGTACACAGGATAGGCAAAAATATGTTTTTAAAAGCACATGAGCCGATTAAGTCACATATCATTAGATTAACATTAGACAGCACTTCTGTTGTATGTTGTATTTTAACAATACTAGTATAAAAATTATATAAAAAGGAGGCAGCATGTAATTGTTAAATCTATGATCTGAATAAAACAGAACATAATAAATAAAGTTAGGACTAAGTACCTTAAATATTCTTTTTTTTTTTCCAAAAATATGGCTCTATACTCTAGTCTATATTTTTAATCTCTTTAGACTCACTTTGTAGGAGTATTGTGTGGTTTACCTTCCCTATATATTTCATACATGTTTACCAAAGTGCATGCTAATGTAGCTACTTATTGGTTATTATCTGTTACCTGTTATTGATTTTTGTTTATGTCTTACTACGTTCATGGTACATATAAACTTTTGACAAAGGTGTGTACAAGGGAGTGACAAAAATATATTTTTTTAACTAGAACACACTTTTATATTTTTACAGATTTAAAAAGAACATTTTCTCACGAATGTACTTACTGATACAGTTTTATAGGGATCTACCTCTAGGATAAGGGAGATTATTCGGAAGAGAACCATATAATCAGCGCATTCAAATTTAAAACTATATTACTATTTAAAACTATTAGATTACATTTTCCTATGACTTTAAAAAAGTACAAATCGGAGAGATAAGTTTAAGAAATATTTAAGAAGCTGTACTACTACTACTATTAGTTACACCACTCCGTACTGATTTATTTTGTTAAATGAATGAATAGTGTGTTCTATTTTAAAACATCGATCATATCATGCCCGTTACGTACATAACATATACCGTTGGAGAAACTAGGTAATATATACTCAACATGAAAAATTAAGGAATTAAAAATTTTAATAGGTGTGTTTGTATATTTGAAAACTGGTAATAGTTCAAATACTTTAGGGTAACCCAGACTTTTTCCCACTATATCATTGATATAGTATCACTCTATTATACATATGATATGTACAGGGTGGCCCATTTTCGAAGCTCATCATTGCGATCTCAGACACCGTAAGAGATACAGGGTTGGTTAGAGTATGGCAAAGTTGCGCAATTTGATGCTTATTAAGGGCGAGTTCGAGTCGAAGCTCAGATTGGTCCGAGTTCATTTATTGCATTTTATTCGCAACTCTGAGCGTTTTCGTTTGCGTTCGAGTCGACACAGAGTGCGTAATCTGAGCGTGCTCTTATTTCTCCGAGCTTAATGTGGAGATCTCAGAGCGTGAGGGTTTTGTAACCTCACTTTTGCTCTGTATTTGAAGAAAAGACAGAGGTAGGGATCATATCATCTTGAAAAAACATTTCCACTCCAAACTGCAATACATATAAAGCCGATTTAAATCCATTATGTATTAGTGGTGACTGGTAAGTGGCGGCTACAAAAATAAATATCCAGGAATCCAGGGCACTAATCAAATACTTTAAAATTACAGTATTTGACTATATACGGTTAGCGATGGTGTGTGCCAGGATCAGGATACGATAAATTCAAATACAAAAAACAAGTTATTTATGGTTTAAATTAACTCATTTCACCCGTATATCAAAAGAAACTACAAATTTGACACGAATTTATAAGATTGTGGTTATGATCACATATCACTTTTGACAGGCGGCATCCACACAGCGTTCGAGATAGATTGCTATCCCCAGAACACTTTGGTCATGACGTCATAATATTCCGCTCGCTCTGTCGAGTGTTGACTCGAACTCACCCTAAAATGCTCTGTTGTAATTTGGAAAATTCCAGAAATATCCAGAAAAAAAACGAAATTTCATAAAAAAAAAATTATTTTTTTTTTCTGACTATTTGAAAACAAATAAAATTCATCTCTGCCACTTTTTATCATCTACAAGATGTTTTTTTTTAATATAGACCTGAATTTTTTATTTTATTTTTTGTTACCTTTGAACTCCTTAAAAGCTATGACACATTTCTTAATTATTTTTTGCCGTCCTTTCAATTTTCCGTTAATATTGCAGAAATAAGCTCAATACATACGAGGTGGACGGACACATTACATTGAAATGAATTTGACTTATCCTACTTTTAAAATCATATTTATTCATTTAGGATTTGGAAATAAATAAAAAATATTATATGCGTATTTTGCAACTTAAATAAGTTACCTACTAATAAAATAAATAATTTAACTACTCCACTGCATTCCATTTAAGTACTTTTACAAATTTGTCATTTATACTTTTTCTATATCTCTCAAAATAAGAAAAATACAGGACTTTTTGTCCGTGGCTTTTACACTTTTTGAGTTATCATGGATTCCCAAAAAAAATGGACTGCTCTGTACATACTTAATATAAAATAATTTGTACAAATATAGTTTTAAATTTTATTTAATTTTAGTACCTACACTAAAATGATGTACTTAAATAAACAAATAGGGTTAAGTAAAATTTTAAAGGTAGTGTATTATTTTGGTAGGTAGGCAACATATTTTGATGTAGGACATAGTTATGTTTAAAAAAGGTCTTATATTTGACTCTTTATAAAATCTAAAATCTGAAGAAATAAGTACCTAATCACGTAACATTTTTAAAAGACAAATACAAAACCTATTATGAACATGTGAATGTTTTAAATAAATTATCTTAAAACTTATTAAGGAACTCAAATTAAACATTTGGTGCATAACATACAGGTTCCTTACAATAATTTATATTTGTGTAATGTTGCCCTTAAAATAATGTGAATGCAGGGGCTTAAGCTTTGCTAAGTATCTATAAAATTGGCAAATCATTATTTCTAAATTGTGTAATGTTATTATCAGCTTTAAGCATTTTTTATCTTATAATGAACAGAAACCAATAGGCTTCCAATACTGTTCCAGTAAATCATTTTAATTTTATTTGTTTTTATAGGAGTGCAAGATCCCAATATTGTTGCTAGGAATAATAAAGATAATGAAAGGTCTAGGACACAATCAACCACTATAGCAGAAGAAGCTGTAGATCAACTTCAGGCTAGCGAAAAGCTGATAGCGGGTACTGGTTTATTAAACATTATTATGTAACCACAGTTCAACTTATTTCAATTTTGCAGAATTAAATGAAACCTGGGAAGAAAAGTTGAAGAAAACAGAAGCTATCAGAATTCAAAGAGAAGCTGTATTTGCTGAAATGGGTGTAGCAGTAAAAGAGGATGGAGATACTGTCGGTGTTTTTTCACCGAAGTGTACGCCTCATCTTGTTAACTTAAATGAAGACCCATTTATGTCAGAATGTTTGATATATTATATAAAGGTAAGACAATTTTGCTTGCGTGGCAGTTATATTTTATTGCAGAATACAATAGATGATTTGAAAATATTTGTTATCGAAATAAATTATTTAAAGTAGAATTAATGACGGATGAATTATTAAGAATGTTTTCTCATTTTTAAAAATTAATTTAAGTAACCCAAAAGCAAGTGTCGAATAAAATTAAATTTAACGTATAGAGTTATCCAGGATTAATGAAGGTAGCTGCTGTAGCAACTAAGTTGATAAACAAATATTTTACATATCGTTGGCGACACCACAAAGTCAAGTAACTCCAAAAACCAAAATATTCAGGAGAACTTAAAAACTTTATAATTTTGGCTTAATTAATTAGATTTAACAGAAAATAGTTTCAATAAACCACTTGAATATTATTATCCCAGTGTATGTATAATATATCCCAATATATTTATTTTATCCTTCAGATAAGTGGTTTTAAATTTATTGACTTTAATATACAAGGTTGTCATAAAATAAGGGATATATTTCAGTTTATTACATATTTTTAACAAATTAAGTTAAGTTAATAACAGGATGAGAAAGAAATTCTATTGCTTAAACAATGGGATTTCTTATGTCCAACAGTGGTTAACGCATATGTTCGGTATGTCGTCCATTTTGTTGCTTGTACTGGTGGGTTAATCACCAACCGTTCCTCCAAATTATACACAGCATTATTCAGCATTTTTTGTTGAACTGCAGCAATTTGCTCCCTAATAGTGTCTTTTAATTCTTCTAGCTTTGTTAGTCGTGTTCTAAACACCAGATTTTTTAAATAATCCCACGCAGCCAGTAATCCGCTGGGTTAAGATCAGGCGATCTTGGAGGCCATGAATTTACAAAATGTCTGCTTATAACACGATTTTGAAAAACATCAGTTAAAATTTCTTAAACTAGTAGGTAAATATTCTGGGGTGCTCCATACTGCATAAAAATCATGTTTTCAATTCCTTTGTGCTCTTTTTGGTATCCGTGGAATGACATAATCTCGTAACATATGCAGGTATCGTTCACCAGTAACAGTTACAGATACGCCCTCTCCATTCTGTATCTCCTCAAAAAAGTATGGTCCAATGATTAAATTAGATGTGAAACCACACCAAATGGTGACTTTCTTGTTATGAAGACCTTCCTGAATGATTTCATGTGGATTATCTGTTGACCATATTCGACAGATTTGAGTATATTGTCTCCACCATTTAGAGATAAATGGGCATCATCTGTCCATAAAATACGAGATAACTATTCGGGTTCAATTTCCATCTGAGCCAATATTTGTAAAGAAAAATCAACCTGACAGTCCATCACTAATCCTTGGACTTCCTGATCTCATTAGGTCAGTTACAGACCCTGTTCTTTCAAATTTGCTAATCAAATTATGGTACGCTTTCATTTGACAGGCCCCTGTTCTTAAACCCATTTTCGTACAAAATCTTAGTAATCCAGCAGTGTAATCTTTGCTGCATTCGTAATAATATTGTACTAAACCAATTCTTGTTTGTAGATCCATGTTATTAAAGTTTAAATCGTTTCAATTTATGTTTACATGAGTTTTATTTTGAGAACAATTCTCTAAATCGCAATGATTACATTTGACACTTGTATTAGCAGTTGACACGACAACTCTTTTGTTTTCCATAGATTCAGTAAAATCGAATTATTGAAGCGACTAGATTCCATTTACTTTTTGCTACTAGCTTGATTTCTTAAAATTATTGTAAGACTTTAAAGTTTAAAGTATACCCCTTACTTTATGATGACCTCATATTTAGAATTTTTTTTGCCAGTAGAGAGGTTTTGCACATGTACCCACAAATACAATCAAATGATTACCGTCAAAATCTCATTTTCGAATTTTTGTTAGTTGCTTGGTTTTGCGGTGTGGCCGACGATATTTTGCTGTAGTTGGGTGTTAAAGGTCATTCACGCTAAGTTTAAAGTGACGTCACCTTGTCAAAAAATACGCCGTTGACAGCTGTAACTTTTTTGCGGGCGGGAGTTTGAAAAATGTCAGAGAATCACAACGGTTTTAGTTCTGAGAAGAAATGTTTTTAATATAAATAAAGTGAATAACTAGAAAACGTAAATAGAAAATACACGAGCAAAATTTAAGCAGAATCAAACACCAAAAAACCAGCCAACTATAGATAGGCAATATAAATAAATAACAACTTGACAACGCAGAGAAGGGTTGCCAAATATAAAACTCTTTGTAAATGGCAAATGCTATGCTAATTTATTGGTCATTTGTTTATCGAATATTGACAACAATTAATTACTGAAAATGACGTCACTTTAAACTTAACATGAAAATCCTTTACCTACTAATCTTGCTAAATATAAATAAATTGCAATATTCATGCTACAATAGCTATATATTCCGCTAAATTCAGATATTTGTAATGTTGCTATGAGAATAGATAAGACAATAAGGTAAGTTCATTGCCTTCTCTTGTTGTCTTGGAAGGCGGCATGGTTACCCCAGTACTTAGGCCTTTGGACCCATTGTGTCTTCCACTAGTCGAGAGCTATTGGAAGAGACCCGTGCTATGCGCAAACACCAGTTCTAGTGAAAGTTCTCTAATGTCGTGGGGCAGGAGAAACGCTGCACCCAGATGTTAGTGTCTCTTGACGATAAGGCAGGGACAGCGACAGAGAATTGTCTTCTCTTTTTGTCTCATGCAATACTAAAACTTTGGTTTTAAGTTGCAAGATCCGATGTATAAGCAATGTCGCTAAAATGTAGAGAAATTGTAAATTATGAAGAAGAATAGTATAAAACACTTAAATTATATTTTAGGAAGGGTTAACCAAGATAGGTTCGGCGGAAGCTAACATTCCACAAGATATACAACTATGTGGGTCACACATTAAATCAGAACACTGCGTTTTCGAGAATAAGGACAATCGAGTTACACTAGTGCCTCTAAATGGGGCACTGATTTATGTTAATGGTAGAGAGGTAAGAAAAAAAACAATTTAATATATTTAGTAACAAACAAAATTTTCTGAATTTTAGGTTACTGAACCCATACTTTTAAAAACTGGTTCCAGAGTTATCTTAGGTAAAAATCATGTATTTAGATTCAATCATCCGGATGAAGCAAGAGAAATGAGGGAGAAAAACATGGCGACATCGGAAACTGTTGACTGGAATTTTGCACAGATAGAACTGTTAGAGAAGCAAGGTGTTGACCTCAAAGCTGAGATGGAAAAAAGATTGATGACTCTAGAGGAACAGTATCGCAAGGAAAAGGAAACTGCAGATCAACTATTTGAGGAGCAAAGAAAAGTAAGTAATTTCCAATAAACTGTATTAATAACCAGTTAAAACATAAGGAAGGTAGGTAATCAAATTAAAAAATATTCTCAATTTTGTATCACTCTTTAAAGAATTATGAAGCAAGAATTGATGCTTTGCAAAGGCAAGTTGAAGAGCAGAGTATGACAATGTCAATGTACAGCTCTTACACTCCAGAAGACTTTAATAATGAAGACGATATATTTGGTAAGTTTAAAGATATAGGATTTTATGACCTACTCACATAATATTACCTACTTTATAATAGCTACGGAATTAATTTAGAAATTCCATTACAACAGATTTTTTTCTCCAATTTGCTTAAAATTCTCCATCTTGCAATTTTTTATTTTTGTATAAAAGTATTAATATTTTTTAATCATAATGCTTCCTATTGGTGGTATCAGTTTCCATTTTATTCTTTTTATAAACTATTATGGTGTCCCTCACAGTAAATTTTAGTAAAAAAACGTAAACATTTTTTACCTGGAATTCAAGAACTTGTAAAGTTACCCCATAGTTAATCAGTGATGTAAATTTTCCAACTAGATTTATTTGTGACCAAATTAGTCAGATACAATAGACAAATCAGATTAATGCAATAGAGTACCTATATTGTTATACATAATCCGGGTGTTGGGTATTTCTTAGAAAGAATTTATTAGTTGATGCACCAATGAACTATATATTTGTCTCTCTTATATTCGGAACTGGAAAGACAAAACAAATACACTCATATCCACCGGTAGCTCTACTGTGTTAATTCTGAAAGTGCCCATTCACATTGATTTTCTTAGAAATATTCCAGCTCAAATTTTCAATCCAAATGACTAGTACTATAATTCAGGAAAAATCTTATTCAATTAATTATTACTTACACACGGTACATTTATGAATTTATAAAAATTATGTCTACCACATATTCAATATTTAACATATTGTACCTGACAATTAATGACATAAAATTTCATCAAAGGGAACCGTATATAGGGACTTAAAATTTTAAAATCTAAACTGAATTTCAATTTTTATGCGAAAATTTCTGATTGCTTGCTTATGTTACGATATTGCATTGTGGATTGTTGTAGGTAATATGAGCGAAGATGCATTTAGATGTTTTTTATTTTGCATGTGTATGTATGTAATCTAAAAAATTAAATTATTACATATTTATTTTATTAGATACATTTTTCAATCAGATATTGATTCACTTATGATTAGTATGTCTACAAATATTTGATAATAGAAAAAATTGATTGAAGTCCAAGAACGTCGAGATCAGGATGCAAAAGTTACAGGATGGTGAATTTCAATTAAACACATTTAGAAGATATAAATAACTGTGTAGCATCATTTTAATAACAATATTTTTTACTTTATGTAAGAGCACTGTAGTATCCATACTAGAAGCAAATTGCGATGCTTTTTTCACATGAATACCTTCTCTGGCTGGCTAGTTTTCTACCGACTTTAGATAAAGTCAAGCGCACGATTGCTTCAATTAGCTTTAACATTGAGATGAGCGCTTTTGCAGTGAACCCTCTGTTTGACGCAGAGTGCAACTGGAATGAGAAGCAGTTCGAGCTGGCAGCACATGCGTGGCGGAAATGGAAACATCACCAGTTCACTTCTCTTCGAGATGACCTCTGGGGAAACGCCATCTTCTTGAAGGAAGCCAATGCTATCTCCGTTGAGCTTAAGAAAAAGGTAAATTACCATTGTATTATATAAAATTTCTATTGTATGTTTAATTATTATACATAACCATTTTTAAATGAGTTGGTAATAACAACTTTTAGACGTTTAATCTGGCAAGAACCCATTCACATTAAGTATATTTTTTATTTTGTTTTTGAAACTTGAAGTATAACTAATTGTTAAGAATTGCAGTTGTTTATTGCAGTTGATCTAAAAAATGTGTAGTCGTATACAATTACAATATGACCATAACTATACAGTATCTAAATTGTACAACCTACATTTCAAAACATGATACGAACCTCCAAGGCGGACTTGAGTTATATACGTGTCCAACAGTATGGTGGGGATATAGAGCATATTATTTGATTTTATAATAGACCTTAACTTTGTCATCTTTGTTAATATTTATGGGTAAGCAATATATATTTTTTATTTCAATACTGTATTAATTATTTATTCTGTCACACCATAATTCACCAGATCAAGGTCCAGTTGGCTGTGTTATAATTGTCTGTCAGATCATGCGAATTAGGGCCGGTTTTTCAAAGCACGGTTAAGGATTGATAACTATCGGTTTAGAACTAGCTGACAGTTAAAGCGTTTTTCAAACTACAGTGAAGTGATAACGGCCAGTGAAAGTACGTGTCATTTTAACAAATACTTCAATGTGCCTGTTTGCATACAAACTTCCAGTTAAGAGAATAATATTAATCATATATAATATATTATTTGTAATTACTAGAAATATTTTTCGTGTTCATGTGCGTTCGCTGGCTAGGATCCATTTTTAAATTATTACTTTCACTAATAACAAAGTTAATTGCTACATCCCATGTAACTCTCTATGAGTTTTGGTATATTATAGTTTTGTGTTTGTGCAAAGCATCGTACATGATGTACCACAAAAACAATGATGTACCGATGTTTTGCACAAACACAAAACTATAAATATACCAAAATTCACAGAGAATTTAATTTTTACTTTAAGTAAGCAGCAAGGAACCCCTGGAAACAATAATTAACAAATAACAAATTACCTGTAATTTAAAATTGTTATGTATGTTTGTTAACGCAGTTAATATTATGTATGATTTTAAAAGATAATATTCAATTTAAAAATGGAAGTTTTTAATCTTTTGCGAGATGAGGATGAATTTATGGTGGAGTTCTTAAATCGTGAAAGAAGTCCCTACACAGTTAGGGAAAGAAGGAATCTTTTTGAAGAATACGATGACTTGAACTTCTTTATTAGATTTCGCCTAAAAAAACGTGATATCAACATGGTAGTGGTATCGTTCATCAATACCACTACTTATGGCTTTCTGACGAGCGCATAATAAAGACAAAACCGGTCAGTGTCTGGCGGTTGGTCTCGAAAAATATGGCGACTCCTATGGAGGGAGATGCCGGAGTAATGCAATGCTAGTCGGTGCACATTGCCCGTGGAGTAGTTGTTATTGACATCTTCTTCAAATAAATAAGTAGAATTGTCTTCCTCAAAGTAGGGATGCCGACGGGTACCGGAGTCCCCGATAACGGCTCGCTACCCGGTTCCCATTTTAGGACCTGATAATCCGTTAAATACCCGATAACTCTCTAAGCACCTGCACTCGGTCGCCCTCTATATCACTCATATTCATATGACAACTTGTTTTTTTTTGCGGTTTTGCGTTGGCGCAGATTTGGGGATATAAAATATGATATGAATTGGAAAATCTTAGCTATGTTGAATGCTATGGGTTGATATCGCGTAATAGATAAATAGCGGATAACGGGTAATTAATGGGTATACCGGGTAAAACGTATAGGTTATTAACGGGTAGCGGGTAAATACCGGGTATTGAAAACGAGTACCCGGGTAGTAAAATGAAGGGGTATCGGTATCCCTACCTCTGACAATAGAGGTCAATGTTATAATAGCGCCTGCGGAAAAGTAGGTCGTTATCTGTCTGTCAATTTGACAATAATTGTCAGACAAATAGTAGCAAATACCCAAACAGGACACTCGGTGTGTTTCTCACCGCTACTAACATTTACTGACTATGTTCAGCCTGTTATATTACGAACTGATTGTGTCTCACAATATATTTTGAGTCTACTGGCTAACTTTATTTTTGGTTGTTGAAAAGAAAATATGTTGCTTTTGTGATATTACCAATTTGCAATCTAAAACTAGATTACTGAACTAAACTGAAGTACTAGTCAGATTATTAATTGGAAAAAAAAATACCATAAATTATTTTCTTTAACATCTTTTTATAGTTGGCCAGTGACCTTTTGGTGTAAATTTTTAATAAAAATATTAAAATATCTTCTTTCAGGTTCAATTCCAATTTACTTTACTTACTGACACACTATATTCGCCCTTGCCACCCGACCTCAGACCTGTTATTGACTATGATCAGGATGAAGATACCACCATTCCAAGAACCATTGTTGCAGTTGAAGTTCAAGATATTAAGAATGGTGCAACACATTATTGGTCACTGGATAAATTACGGTAAGAGAAACCTTTATATTCTCTCAGTCATACTTTTGCACAACACATTCATAAACATATTAAATACATACAGCTTCGAAAACACTGGTTAAATATGCTTTTATAATAATATATATTAATATTTGTGTTTTTCATCCACAAAATATCAGTAAAAAGGTTTGTATTAGAATTACTATTCATCTCATAATACAGAGTGATTTCAAAGTTAAGGCATTTATTTTAACAGTATGTAGAACTTGTCAGTATAAGAAAATAATCTTCTATATAAAAGTTGTAAAATAACTTGCATTACATAGGTAACATACAAATACAAAGGTAAAAAACGTATCGATATAATAATTGTTCCTATTAAGTTCCAGATATATTAATAAAAATTGCTTAAAGTTGTCACCGTTTGGTTGATGTGCACATAATCTTGCGTTCGGCATAAGAATGAGTGACTGTACTGTTCACTGAATAGTTCAATCCATTTTATGTAAATCTGGTTTGGTTTGTAGCCAGCGTAGATACATAACAAGTATGACACTTGCCTATTTTGCAAAAGTCTGTCTCAGTAGGCGAGTATTTTGAAATGTTACAGCATGAGCCTTTCCAAAAACGCCGGCATGAGGTCGCAGCCAGTGTGCAAGACCGTGATTGGCTTTCAATTTGTTATTTCTTATTTGATTTGTCAGTTCAACTTTTATGAATGACCATCACCTATTGCCGAAAATGGGAAGAGACGCTAGACTCATCAAAGGTCATCGGCAGCAACCTTTTAACATCCAGGCGCGCCAGATGTCTGTTCATACTTGATATATATGTACGCTGTTGTAGCCAAAATAATTGTCAAATTTTCTTTGTTGCTATTTTGATATAGAAGTGATTACAAAATTAACTCTTGGAGGATGATCTTTTAAAGCTTGTATATTTTGATAGTGGTATGTATAAAAAGTTTTATACTATAATATAAGCCTGTTTTACACATACTCAATTTAATACTATATATTTTTTTTATATTTATTCTTATCTGAAAGTCATTAACTTCATAAGTAATAATTGTTCATTGATAATTTTCATTTTGTCATTCACTTCAAAATTACATGAAAATGTTATCAAATCGAATTTTTATAATAACTATACTGCAGATGAGTACAAAAAATAGAGAAATCTACACAATACATTTTAATTGTATCTGTAATATTACCTTATAAGCATATCATTCAAAGCAACGTAAAAAAGTATTATAGTTATATCTAACGCCAAGCTAATAAGCAAAGATGTAGAGGTCTATTGACAAAATGTAATATTACAGAAAAGATACTAAAATAAAATTATCTTATCTATCTATT
This sequence comes from Pogonocherus hispidulus, assembly GCA_963924545.1. Lineage (NCBI taxonomy): Eukaryota > Metazoa > Arthropoda > Insecta > Coleoptera > Cerambycidae > Pogonocherus > Pogonocherus hispidulus. The sequence continues at coordinate 38,423,984 of OZ004698.1, read as the reverse complement.
TTTTGAATCATAAGTCAAAGATTGGAGATAATGCGTCTAATCTATAATGAAGAAATGCCAGAAATTCAGAGTCCTGAAGTTGGTGTAGATTCTGCTCCTCCACTACTGAGATGTCTGGTTCAATGTCCATCTTCGCCATCACGCTTCTCACTAACCAGTTTAATACCGTCGAGGTTGGTGCCACTGTATACCACCTCTTTGGTTCGTTTCATGTAAATACCTTTGCTTTTGCTTCCACATTCTTTATCACTTTATAAATCTCTTGATACTCTCATAATTAATGTGGTATTGAATTAGTACGTAGTAAATAAGTTCAAAATTGTATGTATTACAGGGCCTTCTGGCAATAGCGCAGTAAAAATGATCTACTAAGCTCCATATAAAATTTTCATACTCTTCATGGTAGCATGGTTAAAAAACTGCAAAGAAAAAATTTCTAACCAGGTAGAAGTTCTCAAAATAAAGGATGTTATTAACAGATTTTGCTAAAATAAACTAGGTACTTATAAGAACAAACAGTTATCTAGTATAAATATCAACAATAAAATGACAATAACAATGTGTGGACAAAATTAATCAAATACCCAAGTGTCTCTTAGAAGTATAATTTTTTAAAAGAATTAATACACATCCGTTGTTTAGAATGTCTACTGATGATATTTTTAAATATTAAGAAATAGCTATATTAATAAACTTTCCTTAAAAGCAGTCCAAACATGGGAGGTGTCCTTTCTTTAGTGGTGTCCTCTAAGGGAGAGTTCACTGTATATGAATCGTTTTGTCAGACTCTTCAAAATATTATCAAAAACCATAAAAAATAGATTTATTATAAATTTTATATATATAAATTTTTTTGTAATACTTCCAAACAATAGAGAACATTTTGACCATTTCTCTAAATTAATTACAACATGTAGGGAGAACAAACAAAAAATCAAGTTATTTTAGCAGTAGGCACTTTTAAAAACAATCAAGCATCTTATAAAAAGTACCTCCCAAATCACTTTTGTAATCACTCTTAACATATTTATAGATGACAACTAACACTATATAGAACTTTTAAAAGTAATATATAATATCTCTCGATCCATTGTAAGTACACGAAAAAAATTTTATTTCCTGTTCAATTTACTTTGACACTCAATTTTCACTAACAAAACAGTTTATATTAACTAAAAATAACGGTGTTATCAAATGTGAAAACACATCAAAAGAAAAATTCCAAATATTGATGCTTCTAAAGTTTTAGTTTAGGTTTTCAATATTTTGTTAAGTTCTTTGCTAATATTGCGGAAATATATAATCCTAAACACATAGCTGTGCTGCCGAAACTGACTGAACTCTTAGATTTTCACGACACATGCTTAAAAATCCCATATGTAATAAACACTAAATTTCATCAGCGTTGAATATCCACAATATGATATTAGATAGATGAGATATAAATTCATATTAACTACATTTTTTTACTTTGTTTCTCATAATGTTTCTGGGACAGAGTTTTTGCTATTTTAGACATAGTATTTTCAGTTACAGATCAGTTAAATATCAGTTGCAGAAAATTTATAGTCTAGGTAGACTTCAAAAGGAAAAATGAAGAACCTTATTTGTTATTATTTTCAGTAGTATATCAAACTAATAAATAGAATAAATCATTGGTAATTTCCAAATACTAAATTTATTGGTTCATTTGTTGGTGGACAAGACAATACATTTTCAACAAAGATATCTGTCAGTCTTTTCTTTTTATAATTCTTTATTGTATGTATTGATTCAATAAGGGTCTAGCCCCTATTTAAAAAAAAACTGAAAAGTTATGAACTGAATTATGTTCTAATATACATATCCACAGAGTAAACTAACTAAAATCCAGTGCCACATTATTATGTCAAATATCACAGCTAATTTATTTGCTGAAAGAGGTCTAAATCAGGGTATATTTTATCTATTTTACTTCTTTTTCAATATTTGTGTGAATATTTCCAAAACTCGTAGGTATTTGAAAAAAAATAGGTTTTTAGTAATCTTGATGATAAAACTGCAATATGTTTTCTTAAATAGTGTTTAAATGGTTAAATAGTTTAATTGTTGTTAAGTTTAGTGGCTTTTTTCATGTTCTGATTTAAATGTTGGTATTTTTGCAGAATTTATCCAAGTAGCACAGTAAGGAATATAACACAAAGAAATTTATTTTAAACTGTCCAACGAACGCAAGTCAGTTCCATCTTTATCTCATTTATACAAATGAGATTTACATAATTGATTATGTATGTTGGGACAGCCCAAAAGAAATGGCTGAAGGTATAAAGAGCTATTAATATATTTTCAGACAAAAGTGGCACAACCCTTTTGTTGCAAAACGTGAGAGATATGATAAAAAGACTTATTCTGTGAAAATAAATTTTTTACATACTAACACACCCAAATAATATTTTTTCTATATTCCGACCGAATTTGCACTAATTATCACATCAGATTAAGATCAGATCGACGTCTTAGTCTAAACATGTTGTCAAAAGGTGTAAAATTTTGAACAGGCACTGGAATTCTGTTAAAAGCATTCAGTTCACCATCCTCTACTAAACCCCAAAGGAGAGATGACAACACTCCTACCTGAGGGCAACCTGGCTTACTTTATACTTTGTGGTCACATGAATGAGTGAGGCTCTCACGATTCACGTGATATTTCAACATGGTATCTATCCACTAGCACAATGTGCCATTTAGACCTCTGCTGCAAAGAGTCTGATTTATTGACTCGAATGGCGTATTGTCCAAAGCCACTTCGATATCTAAAAATGCTGCTGCAAGAGCTATTGTCTTATTTTCTTATATTGATTCTGATTGTTCAGCACTTTATCTACCTTAGAATCTAGGTTGTGCAGTAACTATACTGAATAATGTATATAATAATAATAATAATAATATTATCTGTACTGCTTGGGTAAATTTCATGTGCGCCTAGTAATTACTTACTCTAAAAAATATTAATACAGTCTTTTGCAAAGTAGTCTTTTCTCACTATAGATCTAATTACCTATATGAAGAAAAGTTAAATCTACATATTTCAAATATATAATATATTGTTATTAGTAAAACTAAGAAATATATAGTTCTAACAGGTGCATACTACTAAGAATAAATAAGGATTAAAAGTTACTTTGGTAAATTTTGGGCACTATTTATTATTAAAAGGCCCTTATATCAATGTTACCTGTTTGTTATTTTATGACAAATTTCCTGTGAAAATGTGAATATCCATGTTAATGGATAACAGAATCCAATCCTGTTTCTCTGTTCAGTTTCATGTGTATATTTATAATCTCCAGAGATTATAAATACATCACCAGTGAGTGAAACCAGTTTCACTCTCTAAGTACCTATGAAATATGGGTAATTACAATTACAATATGAATAAAACAAAATTTGAAAGAAGTAAATTAGCTAAATTATTTTTCTATTTGCTTTTTACTGTAAAGCATTGTTTTTAATTTTTCCTTAATTTCAAGCTTCTTTCTTCTCATGGTGGCACCAACCTAACATTTTTCTTTCATTTTGTCATTTTGTAAAGAGACTCCTTTGTATACAAGATGTGTAACAACAAATTGACAGTAGACATAGCCCTGGAACTGATTTAAATATGGAACTGAAGTATTGGTTTAGGCCATATCATGTTAGTCTATTAGTAGAAAATAATGATCATATTCTTTATTTCTTAAGTAGACATCAACTTCTTATTTTAAATAAAATACTCTATATAATAATAAAATGCTATTCATATGCTAGCAGCATATGCAGATATGGGAAGCCCGGTATATAAATATATAAGGTATTCAATTTAAACTAAGAAAGTTGATGTTTAATTCTGACAGACATTGAAGTAATAAAGTACGTTCATTATTTTTAATGGATAGAATATGACGTCATATGGTTGAAGCATAATCTTGAATTATGTGTACATTAGTTTCGGAGGCACGTCTACAACTCGCCGTTACACATTATGTATAAATACATCATTTGAAATGAAATATGGACATCCTTAAAATTATGTTTTTTCAGGCAACGCTTAGAGTTGATGAGGGAAATGTATCATAATGAAGCAGAAATGTCACCTACTTCACCCGATTATAACGTGGAGTCTTTGACGGTCGGAGACCCATTTTATGACAGATTTCCATGGTTTAGGATGGTAGGCAGAGGTTTCGTTTATCTCAGCAACTTACTGTATCCCATTACCTTAATTCATAAAGTAGCTATTGTTAGTGAGAAAGGAGATGTCAGAGGTTATTTGAAAGTAGCCGTTCAAGCTGTAATGGATGAAGACAATTCAGATCAAGTTGGAGTTCGTCAAAGTGCTAGGATAGCATTTGAATCTGCACCTAAAGGTAACTTTACATGTGGGTACAACTGTACTAAACTAAGCAAAACAATTAAAGCATCAGTTTATAGAAACATCATATCTTTTCGGTGAAAATTAATTGACATCTAATATTTCATATTGTTAAAAAAAAAAAAAATTATCGTTATATTAAATTTAAATTGTTAAATCTGTTAGTTTTAATCTGTGATCCTTTAATTGTTTTGTGTAGTTTTAAATATTTATATTCTTGCTCCTTTTTGGAAAAAATGCTGCTGTGTATCATACAGCCTGTTACTTTTACTTTTATCAATTTGGATATAATATGTATTTTTTATATATTCAAATTTTATGTAGTCAATACTACACAGTTTTAACGATGTTACTGGAAAAATAAATGAGTGCTGTCTCAAAAATGAGCCAGATAATGACTAAATTAATTGGTCTAAGAATTTTTTTAGATGAGCAAAAATGGAAATATTTAAGCTTTCAAATCTAGGTGTTATATGTTGTAATATGTGCTATAAATATTATTGTAATATTTCTTCAGCCATTATTGAAAGAAATATCCATAATATTGAGGACAGGATTATTGAGGGTCATAATAATATTGATCCAATTAAACTTGACGAACTCATAGAATGCGATGCTGATTCGGGACGTGGAGATAGTTCAGTTTCATCTGACCTAAAAGAAGAGGACATCCCTGAACATCTTGCCATTGGAAAAGAATTCACATTCAGAGTGACAGTTCTGCAGGCTGTTGGAATTTCTACTGAATATGCCGATATTTTCTGTCAGTTCAAGTAAGAAATATATACATACATAATAGTAGAAATATTATACATTTTTTGAATAAATATACCTATATACCAATAGAACTTTGGTCACATGAATCTGAAATTTAACAAATTCTAGATTTAGTACACAAATACACAACTGCTCTAGTGATTACTTATTGTATGGTTTAGTGTATTCTATAAATCTTTACATTTTTGTTAAAAATCTAAAGTTGTTAAGAGAAAACACATTAAAAATGCTTAATTATTGTTTTAGTTTCCTTCACAGACATGATGAGGCATTCTCTACTGAACCTGTAAAAAATACAGGAAAAGGAACACCGCTTGGATTTTATCATGTTCAAAATGTAAGTATTAATTAGATATATTCGTATAAAACAATAGGTATATCTTAAATCAAGGCAAAGATACCATGTAATATAATAATAATAATCTTTATTCCTTCTAAAAGAATAAGTACATTTTTTATAGGAAGAGTTCTGTTTTGATAACAAAAAAAGGAAACGACAAAGAAAAGTTATTTGCTTTACAAAAAAAAAAAAAAAATTAAAATTGTAAATATAGAAAACTTAGTAACCTGACTAATACCGGGATATCAAAAATTATCTTGGTCAAGGGTGGTTGTGGAATGTAAAACGTGTGTCTTACTTTAAATTTGAAATAATTATGTCACTGTCACACTGACATCATCAATAACCTACAAATTTCATACCTATTTATTTCAGTTGCAAAACAATAATGAACTACAAATTATGAAATAACGGTTTTAGTAACAAGAAAAACTAAATTACAGTAATTGTTGGAAATGTCCCCCGTTTTGTTCGATGCACAAGTTGACGCGCCTCCTCATGCTGTGAAAAGTGTTTTGCAGCATTTCTGGCGTTATGGTTGCACATTGCTGAACAATTCTTTGTTGCAGTTCTTGCAAATTATTTACCGGAGTTGCGAAAATCTTGTTTTTTAAGTAAGGAAATATAAAATACTCCATAATTGTCAAACAAGGTGATCTCGGAGGAAACTCAACTTCTGTACGCAAACTTATCAGCCGGTCATCAAAAAACTCGCAGAGGAAAGCAATATTTTCTGGTGTAGTATGTGCTGTTGCACCGTCATGCTGGAAATAACCGTACCGAAGTTCATCATCGTTTAACTGTTGCACAAATTCAGCCAAAAAGTTGTGTCTGTACCTTTCTGCGTTGACGGTGAAATCGAAAAAAATTGGCCCAATTATTCTGCGAGAAACTGCCATCCAAACACCAATTTTTTGAGCATGTAGTGGCGATTCAGTAAAAACATGAGGGTTATCATTGCTCCGCATTCGCATATTTTGAGAATTGATGTTTCCCGAAAGGTGGAACCACGCTTCGTCAGAAAAAAAAGTTAAGTTCAGAAGATCGTCATTCATTAAATTATTGACAAACCAATGGCAGTAAGCAAGGCGTCTGGGGTGGTCTGCGGGCAGATGCCTTGCCTTGCGGGCAGAGAGCTTGATGTGCTTGCATCTTATATGGATGCATGTTCAAGTCTTTCTTTAAAATCTTATGACATGTTCCATAAGAAAGTCCAATTTCATGAGAAAGACGTTTCAAAGGTTTTGCAGGCTCCTCTCCCATACGTTGACGAACGTCATTGACAACTTCTTCTGTACGAACTCTTGGTCTACCAGCACCTTTTTTATGAGTCACACAACCAGTTTCACGAAACACTTCAACACAATTTGTAAGGCACGCATAAAAATTTTCCGATAATATTGCCACGTTTGGGAAGTGCTCTCGAAAATTGTCCAAACACAAACGTTGACTGTATTGCCAATTTCCATTAACTAGCGCACCCGTTCGAAAATTGGCTTCAATCATGAAAATTTTGTGCTGTGTGGTAAGAGGCATGATTCAAAAACTGGATTAGAAAATTTCAGCACAATGACTTGACAGATTCTGACACACCAAAACATATTCAAAAATTTAAAGTAAGACACACATTTTACATTCCACAACCACCCTTGACCAAGATAATTTTTGATATCCCGGTACATCATTTCATATGTAATCACATTACACAAAGCAGCAAAAACAAAAGCAAAGATACCATGTATATTTATAATTGCAGAAATTATCCAGTTAAGAATGCTCTCAAATAGAATTATAGGTTAAGTTAGGTTCAAAAGTGAGTGGGCCGAAAACCAGACCCTCCACTGTGACCGTATGGTCTATTGTGGCTCACGCCTACTTATATTTCACCCATCAGGTGGAGCTTCTTAATGAAGCTGATCACCATATTGAGTGAGAACTTATTCACATCCTTGGTAGATGTACTTTGGCAAATATCGATCCTGTCCTTGCAAATATCGAAGTATCTGATCCTTTCCCCAGTGGGGCAGGTACATAATATATTCCTGCCGTTTTATCATCTTCTAAGCACAAACGGTAGCTACTCAGCATCTTCTGCTAGGCCAAATTTATACAGATGATATTTTAAGCGGCAGTGCCCAGTATTTAGGCCAATTAAAGTTCGTAGGTGCAACCTGTTTAACTCTAAAAGGTTTTTAGTTCTTGTTTTTGAAGTGATTAATCCCTATAGAGATTAGCTCCGAGTTTGCACCTAAAGGGAATATTCCTAATTTGTCTACTTACATCCAATAGTTTTAAATTACTGCTAAAATTTATAACCTAATAGAGTCTTTGTTTGTTTTTTTAAGTTATTTCATTACTTAAAAATTGTCAAGAGAATTAGCAAAAGCCATTACCAGTTTTGGATAAAATTTGACAGTAAAATGAAAAGTCCTGAACTTTGAAAAGGTAAAGTGCTCTTAAATTGAAAACTTTTGAAATAAACCCATCTTTAAATGATTGTAACAATCACCAAATTTATACATACATTGCACTTTCTTTTTATTAAGATAATTAAGACATCAGTTTTGAATAAAGGTAAGGAAAGCATATGCTACTCGGAACATTCAGAATAGACAAGTAATAAATATACTTATTGTTGTGTAACAAAGTTGTGATCCGTTCATTCAGTCCGTTCTCTTCATTGCATAATATGCACAGGCCTTAAATAGAGAGTTTCTAAATATTATTAGTTGCTGTATTGCAGTAGTATGTGCAGTTTATGGAGTTGAGAGTAAAAATTACTTTTACTATTTTTCAGATAACAGTATCCATTACAAAATCATTTATCGAGTATATAAAAACCCAACCAATAGTCTTTGAAGTATTTGGCCACTACCAACAGCATCCACTACACAAAGACGCCAAATTAGAAGGTAGTGTAAGGCAGCCCCCTCGACGAATGCTCCCTCCGTCTATACCGATTTCCCAGCCAGTGAGGTCAAGCAAATTTGGTGCCCTACCGTCCCCATGCACTGCTCACATTCACGCCAAAGTAGATGTTTTAGTTTGGTTTGAAATATGCGAATTAGCTCCCAACGGCGAATATGTACCAGTTGTTGTTGAACACAGTGATGATCTCCCATGTCGGGGCTTATTTTTACTTCATCAGGTATGTATCATCATTTCATAATTTCATTTTTGTGTATGTAAAGTGATATAATTAACACAGTAATATGTTTTCATTAATTTCAAGAAAATGAATATCACTCCACTCATTATTTATGTACAGAGCCTTCATAAATATTAATTTATGACTTCAATAGTACATTTGTTGTTTTATAGGGTATTCAACGTCGAATACGAATCACAATCGTTCACGATCAAGCAGCTGAAATAAAGTGGAAAGATGTGCGAGAGCTAGTAGTAGGAAGAATAAGAAATAGCCCAGAGTCAGACGAAGATGAAGATAATGATAATTCTGTATTGTCTTTAGGGCTTTTCCCTGGTGAATATTTAGAAACAACTGGTGATGATAGAGTTATGTTCCGATTTGAAGCTGCCTGGGATAGCTCGTTACATAATTCTCCTCTACTAAATAGAGTAACATCACAAGGAGAGCAGATCTTCATGACTATATCAGCTTACTTAGAGGTGAATTAACCAATATATGCTCAAAATCTTTACTGAACCAAGTCTAAAAATTATAAATATAAACATTTTATAATATTTATATGTATATGAAATATGATAAGATTATAATATGAAAATACTTTACATACAGTACAAATAAATATTATGGAGTTGAATCTGAACTATTCGGGGTGAGTCTTTGACTTGTACATATATTTTAAGCAAAGAAATAACTGCAGTTTAAAACTCACTCATTCTGCAAAATTTGAATATAAAACATAACACAACATAAAACACATCACAGAAATGGACAACTTCCCTTCTGAAAGCCTCAGGCTTGTGTAGAGGGAGGGTACACATGAAAAAAAACGCAGGCACACAACCATTCCCTGGGAGAGGTGCCATTTCTCCCCTGGCAAGATTCGAACTCGCGCCACGATGTACCATTCTGTTAGTCACAAGCTACCACCCAGCACCTAACAGACTGAGCTATCGCCATGGCGATATTAAGCTACTTATTGATTTTTTACATTTTTAGATATTAATTCTATGTTTAAGAACCTCTGGATAAAATGCAATGAATTCTCAATGAAATGGACCGAAAAATGGCCGCATATGGCAAGAAAAATTTAGGTTAATTTCTAATTTAAATATAACATTTTTAAAATTGAAAGAAAAGGTTATTTGAGATTTTTTGTAATGAGTTTTATTCTTGACTGAAATATATGTATAGAAACTGACATATCCACCCTGTATACTATTACAATAGAATAATAAAAAGTAATTAAACATATTGGCATAATTAAGTTATTTAATTTAAATTGTGATTCATTCCTGATATAAATAAATAATTAAATGTTATACTTAATAAATTAAATTCTTGGAACGTAAATAGCCTTAAAATAAAATAGTCACTTAAACAGTTGCCTATTATAAATATGATTTAATTCCTTTTTACTTTTTAGCTGGAAAATTGTGGACGTCCTGCTATAATAACCAAAGATTTAAGTATGGTAATATATGGAAGAGATGCGAGAACTGGCCCAAGATCTCTAAAACATTTGTTCTCCGGAAGTTACCGTAATGCAGAGGCTAATCGCTTGTCTGGAGTATATGAGTTGCTGCTACATCGTGCTAGTGAAGCAGGTAGTCCAGGTAGATCCCCTTTAGTATCCTCTTCCCAGCCTCTTATGTGTGATATATCCTAAACACCTCTGTTACTTAGAGTTTAGAGTTCTTTATTTCGTGTTTGTTTTTTCTTGTTGTTTTGTATACATAGAGTTTAGTTTATACCAGCTATTTTAATTTATTTTCTCCTAATGAGTAAAATTAAATCTGTTTCCGCACTCGCGGCACACATAATTATAATATGCCACTCCCTCTCCCACATAAGTATGTGACTTTCGGGCTCCGCATTACGATGAGAATGGGGGATCAAGTGATTCTTATTAAATAAAAAACAAGATTTATAAAATTAGTGAGCATAAATATCTTATTCGATTTATTACGTTATTTGTTATTATCATGAAAATAATAATATATTTTCATGATTATGTATAATATTAAAATACGTTTTGAAAATATAACATGAACTATTTGAATCAAATGATTGGTAAAGTTCCCTTGAAATGAAATATGAATATTTAAGTATAGATACTAAAGACATTACTAAATTAGTAGTGGTGAGAAACATAGCAGTGCCCTCTTTTGGTCTGTGCTACTATCTGTCTGGCAATTATTGTCCAATTGACAGACAGATAGCGACCTGCTTTTCCGCAAGTGCCATTATAGCAGTGACCTCTATTGTCTTTGAGGGAGACAATCCTACTTATTTATTTGAAGGAGATGCCGAAAGCCACTACTCAACGGGCAATGCGTTCCGACTGTAATGTATGAATAATAATAATAATAATAATAATAATAATAATAATAATAATAATAATGAATAATATAATGTCAATGAAGGATTTGGCGACTCCTATGGAAATGCGGAGTAATGAAATGCCAGTCGGCGCACATTGCTCGTGTAGTAGTTGTTTTCGGCATCTCCTTCAAATACATTACTAAATTATTACAAATTCACGTGTTAAGAAGTAATTTCTGTGTTGTCTAAATACTTCTGCCATTTTTCAGATACAAACCACGATAGAAAGAATTTCTATACAACAATACAGGATGTTTCATAAATAGGTGTCAAAAATCCAGGAGCGTAATCTGTGTCCAAAAATAAGGGTTTTTTTTGTTATATAAACCTGAGATCTTACGGCAGCCATTGTCGAGATGCAGGGTGTAAAAACTTTAAAATAAAATCAGTTTTTAATTTTTAATTTCTAAACCATTTGAGGTAATAAAAACTAATCTGATTTTTTAATTTTTGACATCCTGCAGCTCAACAACGTCTGCCATAAGAATAATTTTATGCCGTAATTTTATGACAGAAAAACCTTATTTTTAGTCATAGAATAAGGTCCTGCATTTTTGACCTCAATTTAGGAAATAGCCTGTATAATACACATAGTGGATTAATATTCCATGTGAATACTGTACTACTAACTGCATCAGTTAATGTCAAGCCAGATACAGACCGATTTATTTTTCTTTTTTTTCCAGCTGTAAAAACAACTACAGAACTATATTTTACAAAACGATATTGAACACTGAAAATTAGAAACATTTATTACATCGGAATATGCACTAAAACTTTATCATTTTATATATTTTTTAATATGATCTATTTTTTATCTCGGTTCTTAAAAATGTATTCATAAGTTTAGGTATATGTCAGTTTCCAGATCATTTCTATTAGTAGATAAGTTGTTTATGCTACATCACTAAGTCTTTAAAACTAGTAACTGTCTCTGGTCAATCTGGTCACTCTTAACTTAATCTCCACTCCACTATGTTAATGGAACTTTTCTCTCTTTAAGCTCAGAGTTTCTAATAAACTGGATTACTCCTAATGATATTTCTATAGAAATGTCTTTGTGTTGAAAAAATTATCCATATACAGGGTTATTCAGAACCTATCCAAAATAAAATTTGGGGATGTTCAACATACATCTAGAAATGTGGTAGTGCAAAAAGAAATTTTTTTGGCAGGGTCTGAAAACTATTTAAAAATTTTTAATTTGACGCCGCTGGATACTGGTCCACTGTAATGGAGTGACCTTGGGACTGACAATGCAAACTAGCTAGCACGAAAGAAACCGGCGCGCCCGGCGCAAAAAAGATTTGCAGCGTTTTTACTTTAAAATAAACTTAAAGATAGATAGATCTGACCAAAGTGACGTGTCTTTAAAATGAATAAAATTTTGTTACTCATTTTTAGAATTGCGCTACTTGATTACTAGGTATTAGAAACATGAAATTTATAAAAAAATTTGCACATACCTTGTTACAAAAGCTGTTCGAAATAATATTCCTTGACTTGTACACACTTTTGGGCACGCCTTATCCAATTTTGCCGCACTAAACTGAATGTTCCTCCTGGTTGCTGATCTTGTAAACGCAGATTATTAAGTAAATTGGGGATTTTCAGCATTTTGCTGCAACAACCACTCACAAAACCTAACTGTCGATGTGTCGGTGTGTCGATTGGGAAATCGACACACCGGTTTAACTCAGCATTACTGTACACATGAGCCATTTTGAAAATTTTACAGTTTAACACTCGATAAACAAAACACCCAAACTCCGCACACAGACAGCGAAACAGAAAGACTGATGACTGCATAGACAATTAGAGATATTATCCCCACTCCAAGTGTATTAACCAGACGTTCGCCAGGTACAAAAACTGTTGTTTACTGTTTTTTGGAGGAATGTGATATATCAGGTCGTTGAAGTACAGTTGCCCAGCTACGTAGTCCTTTATAATGGTATAACTTTAAACATTGTTTACGGGAAATCCTATTACTTTTATTACAATTTTTTGGTGATATCGATTTCTTATTTAAGGATGCACATATCCTCAAAGTTTTTTAGATGAGTTCTGAATAAGGCTGTATGTTTTGGAAACCAGCAAATCATTTTTCAAATGTAATAACAATTAAAATCCGTTAACATTTAGAATGACAGTATTGTGAGACATAACTGTGAAGAAGTCTTAGCAATACAAATTTAATTAAATAGCGGTAAAGTTAATAATACTCATTAGGACTTATTAATCTGTAATCTGTAATACTCATTAGGACATCTGGTTATTAATCTAAACTCTAATGTGTAAATTCTGGTTAGTGTCTATGTTTGCATTAGTTATAAATTAGAGAATTCCTAAAAAGCTTAAGGTACAATAGTTAAAACCATCAACATTTGACCAGCTTACACCATGACCAGCAATTATCAATATTTATTTTATGTATACAGGGTCTCCCAGTTTTATGCTGAAAAAATTCGGGTAAATGTAGAATCAATAAAAAGAATGGGACTTTGCTATATAAACTTACCGTATCCGAGATAGGATGTTGAAGTTGAAAAAAATTTCTTTTTTATTTGTATCTCATATATATCTCTGAGAGTAATGAACCAATTGTTAAATTTTATTTGGTAGATGCTACTATATTAATGTTTACTTCCACAACATAATATTTCAATGTCCCACCCATTTCTCTACAAAAAGTATAGGTACTTATATTTTTTTCACAAAACACACCGTTACAGAGTAAATCGATATTTTATGGAACCATGTCATGTCCTTATCTAACAAAATAATACCTTAAAATAAAAATAGATTTATTTTTATTTTAAGGTATTATTTTTCATTTCATCATCGTGTGGTTATTGACTATGTGTTGCATGAAATTTTTTGATGTCATAAAAAAATATCATATGTTTGATGAATGTTAGATCAATATATAATAAGAAGTAGGTAATTATTAATTGTCAATAGTGGGAATTCAAAACCTTAAAGCAGTCTACAGTACCTGAAATATAATGAAATATTCAGGCTTGTTGTATTTTCGATTAGATTATTAAAGTCAACCACTTATTCTATTTTAAAAATTTCAGGAGTTCAAAGAAGACAGAGGCGTGTATTAGACACCAGCACTACTTACGTTCGTGGTGAAGAAAATTTACATGGCTGGAGGCCAAGGGGTGATTCTCTCATATTCGATCATCAATGGGAATTAGAAAAGTTAACACGGTTGGAGGAAGTCGAAAGAGTTAGACATACGTTGTTGCTTAGGGAAAGACTGGGTTTGGATAGAGCCCTAAACTACAATAAATATCACCTAGAATATACAAAAAGTGAAAAAGAAGTTTGTAATATGGTTGCCAAAAATAACAATATCAATGTTGCAGGTAAGTGCAAATATATAAAAAAGTTTAAAACATAGATTTTATAGTTTGTAAGTAGGTAATTGCTTATTTTTTTATTCAAAGTCATTGTTACAAAATAATTTTTATTTATCTGATAAATAATACTTGAAACTTGAAACACCATATTTATTGCATTACCAGTGGAACCAAGTATCACGGTGTTATATTTTCATTACCCTAATTATACAAATAATACAGAAATTCTTCTGTTATAATAACAACTAGGTATGATTTAATGTTTTTCGCAGATGCACCAGCCGGAAACTCATTTAACACTTGCACATTAATTAAAAAAATTAAATAAAAATATAGAAAATACATAAATGTAAAATATATCAATTTTATTAAATAAAATGACCTACTTTATTACCTTTATTGGTACGTATATTATATGGAATAAACATTACTGACAAGTAAGGTACTCTTACTTGTCTAGGTAAGGTACTTTTAACTTTATTATTTAAATTAAATCAATGCATTAGTGTTTCTATTTATAAAAATTAAATATCTGAAGATATAGAAGAGAATAGCTTGAGAACGATAGGGTTGCAAAGGATAAAAAAAATGTGAAGTCTCTGCAGTGAAGCCAGAAGCCATTTAAATAAATGTGTAGCGTTTAAAAAGCGTTAAAAAATGCGCTTAAGATTAGCCGTAAAGAAAAATTATTTTTAATATTTATCAATTGATATACATCAATTAATAAACAGTAGATAGAATCGTAGATGGATACCATCTACGATTGTATTTAAAACCTGCATGCTACATGCTACTGTTATGGGTTTATTGTCCAAAAAATTATAGGGAATACAAAGACGCAAATTACGATGGCGAGATGCGAGTTAATTATGATTACACATTTTTATTCTATTTATACATAAACATACTTTATTTCTACCATCCATGTTGACTTTTTTGCCAATGTTACAATAAAATAAATTTTTAATTTTTAAATGTTGTAACCATAATCGGCTAAATCAAGTCACCTGGTCCTATTTCTATTCTGTCGATTCGGCACAATTTGGGCACAGGGGTCTGTAATTCATTTCCTGGTTGCCATGGGGATTCGGTAGTTGACACCACCACATTATGCCGCTGAGAACTACAAAGTGTCAGTGTGGCATATTCTATCTGTCAAAAGTTGACAGTAACACTAGTGACAGCAGTTCCACTTTACGTCAATACAAAACACAAAACTCCTTAAAGTAGCCAAAACATTCAAATTTATACATACAACGACGAAATAATTAAATATAACGAAGATACTTCGGATAACATCAAAACTCATGAAAACAGCAGCAAATAGGTTTGGCAGCTGTCAGGCTGTCACTAACCTCAAATCAAAACAAACAACTTAAACGTAAACTTATCGGTACGTGCTGCCAATGCCGGTAATTGTGGAGAAGCAGTGAAACAGGGCAATGGAACAGACTAGCATAAGGAGCAGGGACCAAGCAACTTGATCTAGCCAATTATGGTTGTTACTAATCATGTACACTGTTATTATAATTTACTCTTGTGTTCACATTTGACCTTCTTTTAGCTAACAACGATACATATGAGTATAGTGAACGAGAAAAGGATCTACTCAACAAATGTATACATCTAATACAAGGTAGGCATCGGGATAGCTCAAATAATATGAAAAATAATGACGTGGCCAGTCCTTCCGAAGAAATTACTGAAATGAGTACGAGCATCATTTCGAGTATAATGTCTAACGGTTCCATAGAACTCTGCTCCCCAGAACGGGCTGCTTTACCAGGAGAATGTGCACCCTTTCCTCCTATTCCAGCTTCCCCTCCAGGACCTAGAGACCCAGAACTTGTATTGTACGTGCCAGATATGGAAGAAATCAGAATTTCACCTGTCGTTGCACGGAAAGGTTATCTCAATGTTTTAGAACATAAAACACATGGGTGGAAAAAGAGATGGGTTGTAAGTATTTTTCAATTATTATATAGACATGTAACATATTGAACACTTCAGGTAACTTCAAAGTTACAATTTCACAATTATTAGGTAAACTATTATTTACCTAATAATTGCATCAGACAGGAGAGACGTAGACAGTATATAGCCTTACATACAGTATAATGTAATATGGTAGAGTCAGAACTCATAACTAATACTCAACTTTCATACCATATAATAATATATCTGACAATACGATCAATAACTAAGTATTAAATAATTGAATTAACACTTTTTAAAGTGTTTATATATGTAGTATTTAGCTTAAATACTTTAAGAATGGTCCAAAAAATTATTTTATATAACTAGAGAATTGTGAGGGACAAATGTCAAAAAATTGATGGTGTACAGTAAAGACCAGAATTAAGCAAAGTGGAATGACCTCGCCGATCTGGTAAAATGCGGTGATACATGGGCGTGTGTATTCTGTTTTACCATTAGGCACATTTCAGTTAATATATGCTCGTATACCATTCTATAGAATACTTCTAGTATATATTAACTGAAATATGCCCAGTGGTAAAAAAATACAAATCTAAAAATTTCTAGTTAATATAGACATTTTTAGATTTGTCATTAGGTGAAACGTTAAGGAACGCGCGCGAAATAACCCAACATCACGCCACTGTTTCCCTACTACCTCAAGCGCAGTCGCTTAATTGTTGGTTCCTGATTCGACCAATCAACGTCGTTGAAGCTCAGAGAAAAGAAAGCGTAAATGCAAGAATATGTATGTTAAATAAGGATGAACAGCTTGTCGTCAACTTTAAGACTTTCGCAGTTGCCACAACTTCCATATTCGGAAATTCGTTGATATTATTAAGTAAAAGACAAATTAAACATTGTGTTTGCTTTAATAAAATACAATAGGGATAAGGGATGTTAAAGACAAGTAAAAAAATGGGTAAATAAGGTAATTAATACGTTTCCTGTTTTAAATAAGAATATTTTAAAAATAAATGTGACAACACAGATCTACTCTTTTTCCGGTCATTCCACTTTGCTTAATTCTGGTCTTTACTTTATAATTATATCTTTTTTTATATCATTTATGATTTATTTTATCATGTGCATATGTTTGATAAAACATTATTGATAACTTAAAGCTTATCTATATTGTTGATAGATGTCGTTAAATTATAATAATATTACATATGTAATGTCGTTTGCTTACCAATGTCTATTAAAATTAGTAAGTTTTGGATATTTATTTTTAGTACTTTTACAAGAACAAAATTAATTTTATAACCATCTGAAGCCCTTTAGCTTTTTTAGTTTTATTATGAAAATATACCTTACCAAAATCATAAGGGCTGTTAACTTACCTTTCTCCGACCTAGTAAATGGTAGTTTGTAAGCTACTAAAACATTTTTACATACCACTTTTTACTTTAGGCTGTGCGGCGACCGTACGTGTTTATATTTAGAGATGAGAAAGACCCTGTTGAGAGAGCTCTCATTAACTTAGCCACCGCTCAAGTAGAATATTCAGAGGATCAGCTGGCAATGGTTCGCCTTCCAAATACGTTCAGCGTAGTAAGCAAACATAGAGGTTATTTACTGCAAACCCTTCACGAGAAAGAAGTACACGACTGGTTATATGCGATCAACCCTCTTCTTGCCGGTCAGATTAGGTCTAAATCTGCTAGACGTATCCCACAAAATGCAAATGAGACCAAAGAGGTCCTGGTAAATGTAAAATGAGATTTAATAACTATGGAATCTGTACTGGTTTATTAGTAGCTTTAATGTGTATTGTATGTTTCAGAAGTTGTGATTTTTATTTACATGTACCAAGTTTTTACATAATTTACTTAAAAACATGTTTTTTATTTAAATTATATAAAATTAAATGTACATAAATTGTCACAATTTTACTAGTATATATATATTTTCTCAAAAATGTGCAACTATTATGAAAATTTCTTGAGGACATTGAAGGTTGTGATTTTTTTATATTACTTTTAATTTACGGATTCCATAAACAATTTTTAATAATGTTTTTATGAATTTTTATTCTAGTCATTTAATTTATTCCATAAATATTTTTACACTGTATAATGCTTGAATGTTAGTTTCAGTCAGTGATCGAAACGGATAGTTTAAAGTGAAATAAAATATATAGTAGAATATATTTAAAGAGGAATTGTATTGTGGTAAGAAAAAGATATATAACTTTGTTAAATACGAATCTCAAATGATGTTTTAATGTTTATATTTAATTTTTGGATTGATCTCAATGTTTTCAAAAGAGGTTAAGAAAGCTTAATATAAAATTATAATATAATGAAAATACATACATGTACCAATCTAAAATCTTCACCTTTATATTAAAAAACCAAACTTCTAACATTAAGTAAGGCCTCATTTTCTTTAGTGCAATATTCAGTACTATAATTATTATTAATGTAAAATAAACACCAATTATTTCTTATGTTTGGGCACAGTAAATGTATAATGTACAGGGTGTTTATACCTTAATCTTTGTTTACAAATTTCAGATTTAGAGCTGCTATTTTACTTTTTGTTTGTAGATTTCCCAGTCATGATTCTATGTCTTTAAGGCATTAATACTAAAAATTTGTTAAATAGTTTTTGTTCTAGATATTTAATATTTTATTCTGGTTAATTTTTTATCATGCTCTAAAGGCTATATAAAATCTTGTCTGGGTATAATTCTTTTTAGGTATTATATTTTTATATTTTTCAGATATCAGTTTCATTTTGTATATAGGTAGAAGTATTTGCACAAGTCATGATTTCCAGTTAAACAAGTTATCAAGTAAAATATTTTATATAATTTTTTATTTGTTAAGGATGATCTGGCATTTGTAAGTTATATTCTTACATAAATCACCATGTGACTGACTCTGAATTTACAGGGTGAATTACACATATATGGCGAATTAAATATATTTTGTATATTTTATGTATCTTCCGTCAAATCTGTAATTTAATAAATCAGTTTCAATATGAGTTTTTAGTCACCCTGTAAATGTTTTGTCTTTTTTTTTTGCAGAATGTAATAGAAAATTGCAGTTGAATCCTATTTGTTGTAGGAGCTTGTTAAAAATCATATGTTTATTTTTATAGTTTATACCTACTTGTTATTTTCTCCCTATGACACACATCTGCTATGCTTTACTATAAGCTATGAATGTATAAAATATGTATTACGTACTACTAAATATTAAGTAGAACAATTTAGGGAATTTGTAATTTATTGTTTATTTCATGAAAACCATTTGTCATTCTTATTATTATATAATTGTATAAGTATTATATGAAATAAAGAAACTGAAAATCAGATAATAGTTTTCATTGCCAAAATATTTTCCTTCATGCAAATAATGATTCTCTGAAAGAGGATAATTATAAAAAAGTGTATCCTAACTAAATTACAAGTCGGGGGCATCTTTTGAGAGTTCTACCTACTCAAGTAGCTAGTGTATTCACTTGAAACTATATCTATACACTATGTCTGTAACTTATTTGTGGTGCATTTTCATGATTCATTAGTCTATTTTGAGACCAACCAGAGAGGAGCAAATCTTCCAAAAACATCAAAAGGTTACAGTTTTCTTTCCAACCATGTTTTGATAGCAGATTCCTTCTTAAAAACTATCGTTTCAACCACCATGGTTAGTACTTTCCACCATTGGCAGATGTCACTAGTCTCAATGTTAAAAATTATCAGGAGCATAAAGTTCAATAAAATACCTCTTCGACCTTATGGACTCCTGATCAAATATATTTAATTACCTACATATTATTCCTTTTAAACAATTAATAAAAGCAGAATTTCAAACAAATACCTCTTCTTACTTTATGTGGTCCTGATACCTCCAATATGTATGTGGTTCTAATACAGTAAGAACAGACTATACGGTCCCAATGTTAAAAATTATCAGGAGTATAAAGTTCAGTAAAAGACCTCTTCGACCTTATGGACTCCTGATCCTGATATTTAATTACCTACATATTATTCTTTTTAAACAAATAATAAAAGCAGAATTTCAAACAAATACCTCTTCCGACTTTATGTGGTCCTGATACCTGCAATATGTATGTGATTCTCATACAGTAAGAACAGACTATATAGTCTCAATGTTAAAAATTATCAGGAGCATAAAGTTCAATAAAATACCTCTTCGACCTTATGGACTCCTGATCAAATATATTTATTATTATTTAGTATTACCTACATATTATTCCTTTTAAACAATTAATAAAAGCAGAATTTCAAACAAATACCTCTTCTTACTTTATGTGGTCCTGATACCTCCAATATGTATGTGGTTCTAATACAGTAAGAACAGACTATACGGTCCCAATGTTAAAAATTATCAGGAGTATAAAGTTCAGTAAAAGACCTCTTCGACCTTATGGACTCCTGATCCTGATATTTAATTACCTACATATTATTCTTTTTAAACAAATAATAAAAGCAGAATTTCAAACAAATACCTCTTCCGACTTTATGTGGTCCTGATACCTGCAATATGTATGTGATTCTCATACAGTAAGAACAGACTATATAGTCTCAATGTTAAAAATTATCAGGAGCATAAAGTTCAATAAAAGACCTCTTCGACCTTATGGACTCCTGATCAAATAGATTTGATTACCTACATATTATTCCTTTTAAACAATTAATAAAAGCAGAATTTCAAACAAATACCTCTTCTGACTTTATGTGGTCCTGATACCTGCAATATGTATTTGGTTCTAATACAGTAAGAACAGACTATACAGTCTCAATGTTAAAAATTATCAGGAGCATAAAGTTCAATAAAAGACCTCTTCGACCTTATGGACTCCTGATCAAATATATTTAATTACCTAAATATTATTCCATTTAAGCAATTAATAAAAGCATGATTTTAAACAAATACCTCTTCCGACTTTATGTGGTCCTGATACCTGCAATATGTATGTGGTTCTAATACAGTAAGAACAGACTATACAGTCTCAATGTTAAAAATTATCAGGAGCACAAAGTTCAATAAAATACCTCTTCGACCTTATGGACTCCTGATCAAATATATTTGATTACCTCCATATTATTCCTTTTAAACAATTAATAAAAGCAAAACTTCAAACAAATACCTCTTCCGACTTTATGTGGTACAATATAGATTTTTTCAATCTGAAGACGTGCCAGGAGCAAATAGATCTATTAAATACCTCTTCAACCTTATGCACTCCTGATAAAACATATTTTGTTACATATTCCTTTTTAACAATACAAGCAGAAATTCGAACAAATACCTCTTCAACTTTATGTGATCCTAATACAATATGTACAGAATATAGATTCTTTGAATTTGAAGTACCAGCAGCAAAAATTTCAATCAAATACCTCTCGTAGCTTTATGCACTCCTGATAATGTGACCATTAGATATTCCTTTTTAACAATTACCAGGAGCAAATATTTTGATCAAATACCTCCTCAACCTTCTGCACTCCTAATAAAATATATGAATATGACCAACTAGTGAAAATTGAATTTCAAACAAATATTCACTGGGCCACTCTCTGTGGTCCCTCATAAGGTACATCTACTGAATGAATTCGTTCAATCTTAACAATTACCAGGAGCAAAAATTTTGATCAAACACCTCTTTAATCTTCTGCACTCCTAATTAAATATAGTAAACACAAAATTTAAAGCAAATACCTCCTCGACTTTATATGATCCTAATACAATATTTACTTGATAGATTTTTTCGGTCTTAATTACCAGGAGTACTACACCATACCTTCTGAACACTCTGTGCTCCTAATATGCATAAATGGATTATTCCTTTCAAATTAGTCAAAGGATACAGGGATAAATTTAAAAACACATTTGCAATGTTGGGCCTTTATTAAATTTCATATATCCAGCTTATTACATTATATACAAGATGTGGAAAATTCTAAAATAACAGATACAATAAATAAACTGCATCCAATACTTTTTATATAAATAATAAATCTGTAAAACCAGCTACATGATTGACTCTTCAAAATTTTAGTAATTGAAGCTTTATTTAAGTTACACAATAAAAAATAACAAAGATTGGTCACAACTAGAGTACACTGTACAAAAATAGATTTACTATTAAAGTAACAAAATATTATACTAAGGGACAATTAAAAATAGAAACCATAACTAGGCAAATAAGTTGCCAAAACTCTAAAATTTTATCATGGAATTTCCATTTTCTCATAATTTGTTGCTTTAATATGTAAACCAAAATCGGTAATTTAATATGCCTAAGCTATACTGTAAAGTAATCTTTTATATACTTTCATCGTAAAGTGGTGTAGCGTCACCTAGTGACATAGAGTGCGGGGAAGTATTAGTGCGTGGAGTGGATCTAACCGATCTGGGACTTTTGCCAACATTCTTCATTCGCGTTCTTTCCAGATCATTTCTAACATCATCGAATCTTGGTGTCCTTTGTCCACCTGAACGTGGAGTATTGCGACCATCACTTCTTGGCGTAGCTAAAAACAGAAATATTTATTTAATTTTTCTGTTAAGTACAAAGTCTGGCTAACTAAATTTACTAAATTATTTTAGGAAATTTTATATAAAAGATTAGTTGACAGTTGACACTATGGATAGTATAGCAGACACATACATAAAAGAAGTATTTAGTGCTTAAAGTCAACTGCACATCCGTATTGCGCTTGCTATAAAAAGAAATAAAAATAATCGCCATTTTGACGTACATAAGTACGTACAATAAATGTAAAACCATAATGTTCTTGTATCAATCACAAGAAATTTAAAATATTCAAAAACTTTGAGCACTATTTTGAAATAAATTATTCAATTAAAACGCGAAAATAATTTATCATCAGTGTAGGATATGTAACCACCATTACACATTCATGTATATTATGTTGCAACATTTCCTAAAGGTTCAGATGATACTATACGCACTTTCGTAAATTCAGCACAGTTTTATGATGGATGGTGTAACTCATGGATGTGATGAATTTATACTGGACATGTGATTCCATCAGAACAATTGACAGTTAGGATTAATTTACGAACTGAAGTTAGGTTTAATGATAGATGGAGACATGCGCATAAACGTCCATTTCATGAATCTCTGTGACTAAGAATTTTGTCTCCCCCAACCCAAATATCCACTGGAATTTGTTCACCCTCCATTGTGACTAACAAATCTACTAGGTACTTTGTGCTTACTTTTATGCTTTTATCAAAATTGCATCCCTTGAACCAAACAAAAAACAACATACTAACCTCAAAATTAATGACATGACAGTTTCCCCTCTTTTTTCCATTACAAAATTTGAAATCCATCATAACAATTTAATGATGGAAGTGATGGTTTTCTGATGGAACATCATACAATTTTGTGCTTAATTTACGAACAAGATTGACAGCCCATCATAAATCAATCGCTGAATTTACGAACGGCTTTTACTGTTTTGTGATGGAACTGATTTCATCTTTTTGAGAAATAATGGATTTACGAAAGCGCGTTATCTATGTGGATGATGCACGGTCAGTACATCAAAATGGCGACGCACTATATTTCACGTGTCGGATGTCTCTCTTGCGCGGTATACTTCTTTTATGTATGTGATAGCAGACCTGTAACTGTCATCCTGCTATTTAATTTCTCATTCAGAGGTTTGCCTAGGCCATTGGTTGCCCTTGTGCCAAATATTATTGTTATCACAGTTCTCTATATTTCTGCATTACGTACATTTGGTTTAATAGAAGTTAACTTTTTTGTGACATAACCGCTTTGCTTTTTGAGAAATTGAAAAAATGCTTGAGAGAAGTCAGCCACTTTCCCTTTGTGTAAAAATGTTGGCTAGCGTACACAGTGGTTAGATAACTGTGTATCAAAGTTTTCTGTTTATTTTCTGTTAATATTTCTATTTTTTTAAAGCACACAAAATGAAAAACCTAAATCTTTATGAAAATTCTGAAAGTTGATTTATAAAAATATTTGTCATTCACATTTGTTTTTTAGCAAACAGAAATAAAATAAAGTGTGCAACCGTCCGTATTTAAAATAAATTCTGAAGTAATATGACAGGTGTTCTATTTTCGTAGTTTCATTGTGGTAACTTCTAATAGCAACAATTGATTTATATCAATTCGAATACCTGGTCGGGTTTACATACTTCCCACATAAAATGTTGCACTTTTTCCAAAAACTACAAAAGTACAGTGTTTCTTTTGCAATAAGAAACTCCCCTGCACACAGTATTATAGACTGTAGATTCTCCAATGTTTTTAAATAAATTAAAAAATACAAAATTTAAGTTAAAAATGTTTACAATATATAAAATAAAAAACTAGTAGAAAGAACCTTTAGTACAAATTTCAAATGTATATTGTTTTGTAAGTGCACTGAAACCATTCTTGACATGTAAATTTTGAGCCGGAATATGTATATTTCTTCCAGAACAGATAAAACATTCAAACACAAAATAAAGACCATAGAATGGAAAAGTCTTATACAAGTATTGATATTTTGAAGACCGGAAATAAACGATCTGGTCCGGTACGAATTTTGCACAGTTCATGTTTAGTGACGGAAGTCAGCGTTTGGAATATCGGACGAGATACCATGAAGTGACACGATATTTATGAAAGTTCAATAGTATACCTAGTTTCTTTATAGACTCTTTAACTTTTACTTCAAGAAAAGACAATGCAGTTTATATGTAGCTTGCTTGTAGTTTATATGTAGACATGTTGTACTCACAGAAATCCTATGAATGAATGAATCCTCTATATACATTGAAATTTGCAAGATACACATTTTAACTATCATATTACTTTTTGATTTTGGCTTTTGACCTTGCCCGTGTACTGGTTGGTAGCCAATAATAATTTAACCATTTGTGTACGTCTCCATAAAATTGTTATTTTGTAACCAATTATAAAATAAACAAATAAAGGTGGAGTGCCAATCAGGCGGCTGCAGCGGCTAGAGCCGCGCGGCTCTGGCGACTGCATCGGTCACTAGTTTACGTGTAAATATTATGAACGCGTTGTCAGACGCGCCGCCACAGTCGCTGCAGACGCTTCTGTTGTCACGCTGAAGTCGCGTAATTGACAACGCATTCATATATTTACACGTAAACCAGTGACTAGAGATGTCAGATATGATTACTTTTGAGTAATCATGAGTACCGATTACTTTCGGGTTGAGTAATCGGTACTTTGTATTCGTTACTTTGATTACTTTGATTATTAGATTACCTTGATTACTTGGTTACTAATGAGTATTGTATCCAAAATATTCTAAATACTATAGTAATCAGTAATCATCTAATTTATATACAGTATTTAAGTATATAATAAGAAAATATGAAATAAATAGAGACATAATTAAATTATGAATAAAATCTAACCTCAATATCTTTCCATTAGCAATTCTATATATTATACCTAAGATTCAAAAATATAATTCTTAGGCAAAGAGCAAATTATGGATAAAATATATATTTTGTAGATAAACTTTCACTAATTTTAAAATAATTTGAAACATAAAAATAAAAAGTAGGTAAATAGATATTATATTGATATAAGTACATTTATTTAGACTATAATGCAACTGAGTAGGTACTCGGTAATCTCGAATCTCGGTATTGATCAAGTATAAGTAGGTATCCATCCATACTGCGTAGATAAATACTATCCGGTACCCATGTAAGTAAAGTAATCAAACAAGTAAAAGTATCGAATACTTTTAAAACCGAGTAATCGTTACTTCGGGTCCAATCGAGTAACGAGTACTCATGTAATGAATTGATACTTTTTCGACATCTCTACCAGTGACCGATGCAGTCGCCAGAGCCGCACGTCTCCAGCCGCGCGGCTCTAGCCGCTGCAGCCGCCTGATTGGCACTCCACCTTTACATAGTATTTTTGATTTAAACGTGCTCAAAATTGCATGTTGTTTTACTTTACATATTGTTATTATAACTTTTAAGACTTTTAAGCCTATTTTAGTTGCAAGTATTAGAGATCAACCCTGTGCCATAATAATATTTGAGGATTAATACTTTAGTAACCACATAAAAATGTATTAATGTATTAGCTAACCAGCCAATTTAACTCAAAACCCAAAATTATTATCTATTTTAGAACAAAATATTACCTTTCGATCTGGCTGCCCAAGCTTCCGCAGCCTTCTGCCAATCCATGGACTCCGAGTTCCCTCCATATCTCCCACCATCCGGATAATTCCTATTAATATTGTAACCCCTGGGAGAATCGGCAGGCTGATACCCACCTGCCCTTGCCGGATCATATGAACCTCTACTACTCGCATGCCCATGGCTGCTGCCAAAGGAACTCTGGGAACCCGGACTAGGCGCTGGGCTGGGTTGCAACATGGGAGACTGAGTGGAAAGGTTCCTGTAGCTAGGAGTTCGTTGAGAGGGTGTCACGGCACCAGGGTGTAGGAATGGCCCGTTGAGATGAGATGCTGTGTTCGGCATATGCTGAGACGGAGTCTGTTGCCCGTAACGGGGAGTTTGTTGAGTGTGAGGCGTTTGATATGGAGTCATAAATGGCGTTTGTCCACTAGGTGTGTAGGGCTAAAAGGGATGGTTACATGTAAATATAAATTACCAAATAATTTAAGAAGTTTCATATGAAAAAAATATTTTAATTTGAAATTAATAATAAAAGTAGATATATCAAAGTTTTTTCAGTTTAGGTTAACCTATTTAAGGAATTGATCTTTTAAAATTTAAAACATGGTAAATGTGGGCACTTTTATCACTAAAAAGTGCTTTTCTTTTAATAGCCAGTAAAACAAACTGAATGAAGTATATTTAGTTCTAAATGCTTCTGTTATTTAGATGCTCTTACCGTATTAATATAGTTGGCTGCACCATAAGCACCACCAGGAGTATGAGGATAATGTGGAGTTTGATTTGCCACTGCCGATAATGTCTGCATCATGTGACTTGGGAGATTTTGTGCCACCCTTTGAATAGCCTCGGTATTCATGTCTAAAAATAAATAATATCATAGTTCCTTTCATAAATTTTTCATTTATACTCGAAGAAAAAAAAATTACTTAATAATTATTTCTATTAGTAAAATAAAAAAAATAATAAGTTATATCTTGCAGTAAATAAACCAATATCTACAATAAACTTGTAGAAAAGTCAGTACTAGGTATGCCGACGGTACCCGGGTACCCGATAACCCGTTAAAAACCCGATAATCCGTTAAAAAAAACCCGATAATCCGTTAAATACCCGATAACCCTCTAAGCACCTGCACTCGGGCGCGCTCTATGTCACTCATATTCATATGACAACTTGTTTTTTTGCGGTTTTGCGTTGGCGCAAGTTTGGCGATATAAAATATGATATGAATTGGAAAATATTTGCTATGTTGAATGCTATCGGTCGATATCGCGTAATAGATAAATAGCGGGTAACGGGTAAATAACGGGTAACGGGTATACCGGGTTATTAACGGGTAGCGGGTAAATACCGGGTATTGAAAGGTACCCGGGTATTGGTATCCCTAGTCAGTACAATCAATTTTAGCTAAATATATTTTATATAACAACAAAAATTATCGTTATATTTAAGGAAAAACATTCCTGTTTTGATGTAACTGATCTGTTGTTTGTTGTTGTTAAATAAAAAAATATTTACACATTATATTAACATATATTAACACTTTCACTTTGGATTTCTTTTAATAAAGATGGTTGAAGTTACTTACTGAATGAGGGTGTGCCACTACCACCGTAAGGTGTGCGTCCAGAACCAGTAGAGAGCCTTGGTGTGCCAGGTGTCATGCCACCTGGAAGAGGATCCCTAAAATGTTCCTTAAACCATTTAAATAAGGAAGCAACGGAGTCAAATATTTGCTGCCTGAATCGAAAGCCTTCAGGAGTCACTGTGATATATTCATGTCTGGGCTTGTTTCGAGGAAGATAAGAGAGTAAAAATTTACCAGGTATATTCTAAAACAAGAAAAGGAATACTAATATTAGCAATCTTTTTAAATTGCTGATTGTGTTCAAGGTATTTTACATAAATATGTAATATTAATTCTATTTTCCACAATTGTTTTCTTACCTTTGCAGCACTCACTACATAATGAATTTTAGAAGGATTTTTCTTCTTTTCCTCCTTTAGATATTCTTCAGCTTTATCCTTATGGCCTCCCTCAGTATCCTTATAATATCTAAAGTATAATAGATCTCTAGCATGTCCAGCCATGAGTGTTATATGCCGAGCAATAATTTCATCAAGATCTTCAAACTCCTCATTACCAATCCACAGTGATTTTCCTGAAAAAAATATTACATTGAGCCTAATAATTGGAACTTACACATTAAACCTGACTGTTAGTAATTAATAAACAATCAGAATAAACAAACATTTGGAAACACACTCTTTCTACATAACAATCTAACCACACAGTAGTTTCTTTTCATATAACATTTTTTTTAATGAATAGTATAAATAGTCAACATTGTATGGCTACCAAAATAATAAAAGAGCCTGTTTTTGTGCAAAGTTGTATGTAAAATGAGATGATCGTACATAATTTATGATTCATCAATGTTTCTTGAGTAACAATTTATTATTACAGCCAAACAAGGCCTCATAATCTAATACACAATAATTATTATAAAATAATATGTTATCCCTCAAATTTTTTTTTTTTTTTAAATGGGGTAGCCAACTAACACAATACTACAATGATACACATGGCTTAGTTCGTATAATCGCCACTAAACTTGTGTGGATGGAAAATTGGAAAAATACCCATGGTTAAACCCATAACGTAAAAAAATTATGAACAAATTCGAAAGTTGTGACATATTTTATACATTTAATTAGTTCAACAAGTTATCTATTTTACTACAAGTGTAGTGTGGAACTAAAACAGAAGAAATATCTTTATGGCTTAAATTTTGATAGTTCAACAACTAATGACTTGATTTGGAGTATATTTGCACAAACGGCAATTCACAATAACACTAATGATGTTGAGCTAGGAGTGCTGAAAGTTTCCTCAATGCATAAATCTGTTGTTTTATAATTATTATGATCTAATCTCACAATTATTTTTAAAACTCAACTTACTGTCACCAAATAATTAACAATTTGTGGCAGATGTTATTCAATTAGTACTTGTCCCAAAAAAAAAATATAATAGTATGTATAATGAGTAAAGTATTTATTTACTCACGAAATTACATTTACTTCCTCCCACAGAAATAGAAACTGGAGAATGGAAATGTCATTCTAAAAATAGAAGTACCAAGCTCATAAACAAAGCAATTTTTACCTATTTTAACACTGGGAAAACAAAATAGCTTCTAAAATATGAAATAAAACAAAAATATCACAAAACCGTTTAAATACTATGAAAAAGTGACACACTTCTAAAAGTACAATAAATTTTGCGGAATATGTATTATAATAGGGTCAAACAGGACGTGTAACTCTAAACTACCCAATTTAAGGAATTAGCCACGTATCTCATTAGGGATGTATTAAGGATGCTGAATAAAATTGTACGCTGTGTGGGGGTGTATGATAAATCATCAAAATAAATGACACTCAGTTTCACAACTGCACAAACTCCAAAATAGAATGTAGAAGCTACTAGGTACATTTCCTTTCTCCAGTTTCTATTTCTGTGGTTCCTCCGATCAAGCATGTAAGACTATTAATGTGCCTATATGACCTAGAAAAACAAATTAAACTTACCCAATGAGAAGAGATTGGCTTTACCCTCTTCCCGGACATCAATATGTTGGTAAATGCCATCGGCTACTTTCCAAGTGATAGTGAGATGGTCCGCACCTTTACTAGACGGTCTTATAATAACTTCACCTTGGTCCATATTAGTCATACATTTCTCCGCCTCGGCATATGATATGTTATGGAAGGATGGGTGAACAATTACCCTTTTGATATATGTTTTACGCTGCTTCTCTTTCTTCTTATCGGCTTCTGCCTTATTATCTCTATCCTCTCTTTCTTGGTCATAGTATGGATCTCTAGGGGGCCTCCACTCGTGATTTTTATCTAAAAGGTCACTGGATTTCGATGTGCAGTCCACGGAGAAGCGTTCGACATCTATTTTCATTATCCTGCAATGTATAAGTTGTCCCACACCTACCCTTTCTTCTGGATTAGAAACTGGTTTATCGCTGATGTTCTTTATGTAGATATAACCTAAGAAGTTTATTAAATAAATAATAAAATCAGGAACTTATGTTTGTAAAATACTATACATTAATACAAAAAGTTCAGTTAACGAAAAAAATGCAGAAAATTGATGAAGAAAAAAGTCCAGAAATGTATTGGTGTAGTAAGTGAAAATGATACTTCCAGAAGATTTCCAAAAGAAAGTGTCATAATTTTGAGTTTGTTAGAACTTATCTTTTACAGTGACTTAATGAATTTTGATATTGTAAAAGATCTATTATTAGATTGTCTAAAATATACCTCCTATAATATCTGCAAGTTATTTGTGGTGCAGCTGTATGACATCCTCGACTCTTCATCAGTAGAAGCTTATATAATAAAAAATTGTCCAAATGTCATCTTTTTAATGTTAATTCGACAATTTTTTATCAAATAAGCTTCGACTCACAAAGAGTCGAGGATCAACTGGAAACATTTAGAACAAAACTAGGTGATGTGATCCCAAAAGAAACTGCAATTAATCATACATTCTATCTTTCTTAATATCTCTCTGCAATGTTGCAGCGCAAATGTCTTTGAAAAAGAAAAAACCAACAGTGAATAGATAGTGTGTTGATTGTGGCGAAAATTTTTGAGTGTAAATTTGTTAACGTACAAATTTCTGTCGAATGCAATGCACAACGTAAATTTCTACTAATGTAGGTGTGGCTTAATTTGCTGTGCTACCTTTCATCATTAAAAACCGGCATAGAATTATTATTTGAAAATATATCCATGAGAATGATATCCATGAATTAACATGACCAAAAAGATCACTTACCTGATATACCATTATCCAGTCTTAGTTTAACACCGGTAGCCTGACCTGGGCAAGATCCTGCATCAAAATGATTCCACACATCAGACAATTCAGGAAAATCGTTTTTCAAACAGAAGGGACACTGCCAAAGACCAGTCTCATCATTACGAACTGGATTGGCCTGATCAAGTTGGTCTGGCTTAGGTTTCCTACGAGCAATTCCTAAAAAAACAATATAATTAAAAAATATAAAATTTTAAACATATCATTATAGTGTAAAGATTTTTTCTTACCTATAACTGTAGCAGTTACCATTTTGCCTATATAAAATGTCTCCGGTGTTTCCTTTGTGAGCATATCGAATAATTCTTCGGGATTTGCAGAGTGGAATGGCTGACGTAAATCTTTATACCTGCAGTTTAACTCTGCTCTAATATCGTACAATGTGATACTTTTATTACCTGTAAAAAATGTTGTTTGCCTGTATTAAATTGTTTTACCATAAAATTGTATTTCTCCAGTAGAATTGTTAGTTTTCACAGAAAGTAAGTTTTTTTGCAATTGAACACAATGTTTCTGATTCCAGCAACACAAGAGGTATGTAATTATAATTTTTTTAACTTAAAGTAGATACTTCTATATTTATTTAAAATGATTATGATAATAGTATTACGCTTGATCCCCAAGTGAGCGTTTTAGCGGACTGGCAGACGCGGACAAATGTTCCCAACCAATCAACAGGGAGTGACATTGATCTTGACCGAAATCGCCCCCTATTGATTGGTTGGGAATACTTCTCCACGTCTGCCAGTCCGCTAAAACGTTCATTTGGAGATCAAGCGTTAGAAAGAAAAATATATTAAATATATACAGGGTAAATCAGTCATTAGTACATTCATTTGAAGAGAAGATAGGGAAAAATAAGTATAATACGAATACACATTTATAAAATTTTTAAAATCATATTTACGTTGAAGACAATATTTTCAAATTATTATCTAAGCCCCTTGTTTAGACTGCCACTAACCGCCGACGACCTCGATTCATAGGTGCAATGTTGCCAAATTTAAATATTTTCACAGAACATTGCCAGGAAAATCATAATTAGTATCTTACTGTATCAGGTATTATAAAATAAACGATTTTATTGACTAATTTAGAAACTTTTGTTTTTTTTGCTCACTTCAGCCAATAATAATTTAAAATGTGAAAATATGTAATGAATGCTGAATTCTTAAGATAATACAATTCTATTAAAAACTGAAAGTAAAACAGTCCATTCAGATGTGGCGGTAGAAAATGCAGTCCAATTAAATAAAAACATTAGCTCTGTTTAACAGTTTAAGAAATATAATACAATATTGAAGTTATTATGCATAAAACTCCAATGGATCAAAGAATAAACCATTCACATTTAGTACT
The DNA here is from genome assembly GCA_963924545.1 of Pogonocherus hispidulus. NCBI lineage: Eukaryota > Metazoa > Arthropoda > Insecta > Coleoptera > Cerambycidae > Pogonocherus > Pogonocherus hispidulus. The sequence goes on along the minus strand of OZ004698.1, from coordinate 38,391,166 downwards.
TGAATAAAAACAACTAGAACATACCAAATCCTTGTCGTTCCAATTCCTCAGCAAATGCGTCAAGATCCAAGTCTTTTAATCTCTCAGGGGCTTCCAAAATTTCTTCTAATGCACCTGCTGGATTAGCGCCTTCATCATCGTCATACTCTAAAGCATCCACAGCCATCTTTCTAGCCCATTCGTATGTTTCTGGATGTACACGAGATCCATCCAAAATTTCCACATATGCTTCAGTACTAAAAAAAATATTCATTTTATCGAGTCAGTGGCTCAGAGGTTAGTGAGGCGCTTAACCTAGGGATCGTGGGTTTACATCCCCAATCTGCCGGATTTTTTTTTAATTATCGTATGTATACTAAGACTTATTCGCAGGGTTGGGTGGGCAACCATCCTGGCATGTGTGCCTAGGATGGAAACGATGTCAACTTGGAATTAATGTGAGAGATTAACATCGGTTGATCTTTGACTATCTCCCTTACTAATGAGATTTTCCAGGTTTCCCTAATTCCAGCACTGAATGGAGGTTAGGGGCTACCAGCGTGTCGCTCCTGAGGCATAACTGCGGCATACAAAATAATAATAATATGCCAGCCCTCTCTCACACAAGTCTCCAACTTCAGCGGATAAGAATTTCAGGATGTAAATAACAGAATCAAGCTGAGGAATGTACACATTTCCTGTACAAAATTTTTATTTATAAAGAAATAATATCTTATCTTATACTGTATTGGTCATTTAGACAAAAATACCACTAAAACTCTTCAATCATATAGTAATGTAAATAAAAATATATGAGTAAAATGTGTCCTAAATGCAGCGCTGTTTGTCCGTAAATATCCACCTGCAATTTTCAATAAACTCCCTAAACATCTAAACATAGGTTGCTGCTTCATCGGATAATTCAGAATATTTGGCAATCCATGACCATTTACGAAATTTTTCTTTTCTTGCGTGTCTGTTAAAGTATAAATAATGGCTAGGTGGTAGCCATTATTTATACTTTAACAGACACGCAAGGAAAGAAAAATTTTGTAAATACACCAGTCTCTCCAACCGAAGTGTGCACAGTAAACGCAAATGCTTTAGCAATATGGTCAACAGGTCAACCCCTCCCCATTTCCTGTGTTGAGGAAGTAATATGACATTGTGATGTTTCATATAAATATTCCAGAGGCGAGACACCATGTTAAACCATGTACCTACTGCAAGTTCTAGTATCCGTTTGATAGGGAATATGTATAAGCTCACCGGCTGGGACTGTAGAGGGAGAACTATTAATCCGAATTAATCCATCCATGTTCCTTCTTAGAGGAACATCTGTGAGAGGCCCATTAAAAATATAATTTTTTGTTTACTTGTACGATGCATTAGAATTAAATCATAAAACTGTTGCAGATGTGTATTATGCAATATTTTTTGTTTCGTGATTGTTGATTCAGAAAATTCTGAGCGGTAGATGTAGAAGACTTATCGTCACTGCAGCCGCCACAGTATTAACTCAGTAAAATGCCAGTGTTTTTTGTAGACGGCCATAAATTAACTTCAAGTGCGGTAAATGCATAGATTATAAATTTTCGCTGCTTAGAATATATTTATACTTTACTGCCGCACCAGTTAACATAGAAATATGTGGAATAAACATAGAAATTAATTATAAGTACACTGTTAAAAATTACTATTTATTGTATTACTATTTATCTGATATCCGAATGAATATATAGTAAATTAGGTAGGTACACAGAATTCCTTTACTTGTGTGAGAGAGGGGTGGCATATTATTATTATTTAGTATGCCGCAAATATGCCTCAAGAGCTACTTACGCTGGTAGCCCCTAACCACCATTCAGTGCTGGAATGAAGGGAAACCTGGAAAACCTTATTAGTTAGAGGGATAGTCAAAGATCAACCGATGTTAATCTCTCAGATTAACTCCAAGTTGACATTGTTTCCATCCTAGGAATCGAGTCCTAGTACTCAGGCTCCAGAGATAAGAATGAGAAGTGGAGGTTACTGTTATTATTTAATTCTTTTAATTCTAGTATGGGAACAACTTACCTATCACCTAAACTATTAGTGTCAATCTTGATAAACCCGGAGCAATTTATAAAAACTTTTGGACCCATGTGACAAGCAGTGACGAGCTGTGTTCTATTTTCCAACCTCTGATTAGTTTGTTTCAGAACCCTGAGCAGTGCTTGACCCTTCCGTGGTCCCAAACCACAAATAAACTGGACTAGATTGCTTTTGTGTGCTTGCTGGACGGCTAAATTTACATCAACACCCACCTCGTTCGTTCGGTTTACAAATTCTAAGCACAAGGCTTCTATTAGCTCCTCTTTAGTTATTTGTTCCTGTGCAAAACAGTAAGATTACAAATTAATATTTAAAAAAAAAAAGAGAGAGACATGGAAGTATTTAATAAAAATTATTTTCCCTTTGCTAACCTCCAAGAACAAAATTTACCTACCTGTAACGGATGGAATCTTAAACTTAATATTTCCTCATCCCCATTACAAAGCTGAGAATATTCTATCAAAGGATCCTGCATTTTTCTGGCTAAAGAAATAGCCTGACGTAGAAGTTCTGGGTAATCTCTAAAGTCTGCCTGCCCTTTGTTGGAATTTGCATATACTTTTGCTAGTTCATTATCTATTATTTCTACTTTGACTGTAGGAAATTGGTCAGATTCAACCAATTCAGTTATAATTCCTTTAAGATCATCGGCTATCATTAGGGCTTCTCTGGACTCGCCCCCAATAGTAATCACGTGTGGCTTTTTCGTATATATAAAATTTTTTAAAGCCGTTAGATCGGCTTCCTGAAAATTTTAATAAAATTATTACAAAATATTATGAATACATACACTTGCTTAATTTAAAACAGAAGATGACTTGCCTTCATCATCTTTTCTTCTACTCTGTAACTATTCTTTCTCTTCAAAAGATGAGGTAACCTTAAATAATCTGTTATTTCACCATCAGGAGCCGATATACAAGCGAAAGCGGAAACTGAGTAATCTGGAACATATGCCAGACCCATAACCCTAATTCCCTTTGTAGTATCCCACTCATCTTCATCTTCATCTGGAAAAGTAACTGCATATGGCGCAACCTGCAACAATTATCGTGTGACATTGAACTGTAATTTAGAACAAATTGGGCATTGAAAAATTAAGCCAGTAAATTATTTTTTTATGAGTTTTACCTTGATCCAGTTGTATAGTTTGCGACAACAAGCTTTTAACACAAACTCTTTGGCTTCTGCTAACAGGGCTCGTTTTAACTCAGAACGCAAGTCAGGCAAGACACTTTTTGTTAATGCCCTTTCAACACATTCCATCCTGAGGGCATTCCAATCTTGAACGTTTTTACTAAATTCATCCTAATCAACAAAAGTTATATTTATAAGGATAAAATATAAACAAGTCTATAGCTATACTCACTCTAATATAAAGTTGTTTAACTTCATCAATATAAGAGGAAGTTGTATTTCCTTCAATTGTTTCATTGATCGTAATAGTTAGCAGATTTTCTTCCTCTGCCATGCAAAGTTTGAGAAACTGATCACCAGTAAGGTCTCTAACTGGCTTATCCTTTATATATTTTATACTAAAAAAGATAGATTATTTAAAAATCCAAGCTACAACCGTTTTGGAGTGGCAGCCGGCATCCCGACTCATATGAGGCCTAGAGATGAGTCAGTGAGAGCCCTCTCTCTTCTCTTCATGAAAATAAGATGGAGGGTACATGCCTAGTGTACAGCAGATACAAAGCCACGTCAGCATGTGTTCACGATCTTATTCTCATGAAGAGAAGAGACAAGGCACCCCCCTGACGCATCTCTGGGCCTCAAATCAGTCTGATGCTGGCCGCCACCGCTATTTTGATACATTTAAGCTATCTTTAAAATTAATCTATTATTAGTAGCAAGGATTTGATGCACGTCACACTTGACCCCACACAAAGAGGGCCATGGGAGACTGCTATAATAATTACTATGACAAGAAAATATATTATGTTGAAGAAAGTCCTTACCTGAAACAGTTATGTGCCTCATCGATAACTTTCTGTCCTTTCTTTGTTGGGTAAACACATAACTTTGCCCTTTCAAAAAACACTTCCCTAACACACTTCCTTACCAGTGGCTCTCTTGCTATTTGTAAAGCAACCATATATTTGGCGGCCTGTAGCACCTCATCGACAGTTTGAAATTTCCTGATAAATAAAATAGTTTAAACATGGTTTAATTACAGGCAGGACTATAACTTACGGTGAAATAAATTCTTTCGCTGTCTCGGCAGGATCAGAAGGCTCCTGTTCAACTTCATGTCTCTGATAGTTATCTCGTAAGTTTTCGGCAAAATATTCAGGGGTTAAACCGAACTTATTTGCTAGGGGATCTAAGTGAGAAAATAGTTGTTAATTTAAAATAAAATTGTAATTGAAATTAAAAAGATTTTGATTGGTTACGTTCAGAAGTTAAATTAAAAAAATATATATTCTAGTTGTACAAATACATTGATGCCTTTCAAGAGCAATTTAAATTTTTCAATATAATAAACACAAGTAGGTTTTCCAGTTATTTTCAATGTATTTTTTACAACTTTAGATATGTAACATAATACACTATACTTTACCTAGTCCTGCTCTAGTACAAAGGGCATAACTTCCAGATCTATTGGCATACTTTAGAGTCTCTGGTTCAGGGTCATCGTCATCAATCTCTTCGACTTCATCTGGGATTTCCGCTCCCTCTTCACTCTCAGCTATCAACTTTAACCTAAACGATAAAAGGAAAAGAAAAAATAGAGTGACGAATAAATAAAACGTATCATTATAAACATGATTAGCAAAATTGAAAAAAATAAAAAACCACAAATTATTAGAAACGAATCAAAATCAAAATTTAATACCTATATTAAGAAAAATAAAAATCTGTTTATGTAAATTTGATCTGATTATCAACATATTGTCACACAATACATTATCAGCACAATAGTCAGCTATTTGGTAGTTTTATAATAAAAACATTCATAAAAAAAAGCATTAAACTGGTAATTTTAAATTTTATAAAGTGCCTTCCGAAAAAACAAAAAAAAAAGCTAAGAAATTATTGAAGATATTTCCCAATTTTCCAAAAAGTGTGCAACACTACACATTTTTTTAATGAAAATCATAAAAAAACTGCATCAAATACAAATGGATTGTCATATAAATCTGATCCAACCATGTTAAAAAATTACCTTGCATCTCTCTTCTCCTGTTTCTTTCTCTCCTTTTCTTTAATTCTCCACGCAGCATGCATTGCCGGCAAGTCAGCAGCATAATAAAGAATAAAATGATTGTGCACATCATTTAATTCGTCGGCAGTCTGTACATTTTTCAGTCTCTCTATATCACTATCTTTCATAACACGAATATTATCGGGAATAGGAGAATCTGGATTTTTCATCAGTTGGTCAAGCTGGTATGAGCGCATTTTCTCAAATAGTTGAAGGAGGTTCTCTTTACGTATTTTTAACTGGCACCACTGAAAAATTGAGAATAACGTAGCAGTATGTTTAAATTTCAAAATATGATCAGACAAGAATGATATAACAATTAATTATCTGATTTAGCATTAGAATATATTGTAATGATTCCTTTCAAATTCGAAATGTCAGTAACTTCAATACTTTAAATAGAACATGATGAATTTTGTAAACAGAATATCTTATTACTTTTCATGAAATATTTCCATGTCCAATCTTAATATTATAAAAAAAATTGTGTTTCATAACAATTCCATGAACCTGAGAATGATGTATTGCATATAGGTAAAATATTTCTTGTAAATGATAAATATTCAATATTATATTGTAAGTTAAAAACTGGTTAAGGGTTTACATTTTTATACAGATATATCCAAGATGTTTTATTTTTAGTGACAACTATTTTATTTATTCTATCTTTTCTAGATCTCATGAATAATGAATTAATTTGATAGTGATCTTTCAAAAAGTCTGCAAAATTTACAACCTACCTTGGCGTCATATTTATAAACTTTCCACAGGTCATTTATATTTAGTTCTGGTTGTACATATTCCTTCCTATAGAAAGCAATAAACGGCACTTCTAACTGTTGATTCCTCATAAAATCTAAAGCCTTCCTAATTTTTCCAATGGACTGAGGACCCTTCTTAAGCTTTTCTCTAGCTTCTGGTGTTAAATGTGCTTCCGTATTAGATATGGTAGATTTGCAAAACGCTTGTTTGTATATCCATTCTGCTTCATCATCCAGCTCAGTGGAATCATCAGGAACAGCCGTAATAGGCACATCTCGTAACCGCATTCTTTCTGGAATATCAGTATTACGAATTTCATTATCCAGGTCAGTAAAGAAACCCCTTTTAAGTTCACTAGGCTCATATACTTCAAATATGGACTTTTTAGTAGGTTTTTTCTTTGTAGTCTTCTTAGGACGCCTCCTACAAAAATATTCTATCAAATTTCGATAGGGATTCTGCAATAATTCATTATAAGAGAAGTATATTTCTATACCAAAGTTTGATTGAAATAAAAAAAAAAATGTGTCTATTTAAAATCCTGAACAAGAAGACAAACATATCTTAAATAAATTACATTTTCATACTGACCGTCTTTCGCCATCTTCATCTTCTTCATATTCATCTTCCTCCTCTTCCTCTTCTTCTTCGTAATCATCTTGTTCATATTTAGAAAACTCATCATAGTCAAAATCAACCCCAAAAGTTTCTTGAGCTTCTTGAAGGGCAGCATCTGTAAAAATTGGTTTTTTCTTCTTTCGTTTTTCTGCTATGGGACGGCCTTCATCATCTACAATAAAATCATCGGCATCTGAATATTCTCCCTCTTCTTCTTCCTCGCCAAATGCTTCAGGTTCTGCTGCTGGCCTGTGACTACGTTCAGAGCGTCTTTCATCATCCTGGAAATTTTTTTAATTTTTTTTAATACACAAACATCTATGAATTACTTATTATGACATTAAAAAATAAAAGTGAGAACAAAATAACACAATGTTGTTCTTCTCGACGATGGTAACAAAAAGATAACTGCATGCAGTCCACATAAAAAATTTGTAACTAGTTCAGTATATAGTATATAAGATAAACTATCAATCTTCTAATATTTAGTTACAAATCATAGGTTTACCTTTCTTCGTACCTGTTCTTCTTTTTCCTTTATGAAAGCAAAATAACAATTTATACAATTTATTTACAAATTTAAACTAACTGATATTTTTTGCATTTTATAAGTATCTTAGTTTCTGTATTTTAGATTACTACTATGTGTTTACAAGTTTGAGCATAATGCTATTAATGGAAATACAGGGTCTTATCTCCAAAACAAATATGGATATGAATTTGAAATTTTGGCAGCCATTTTGAAAGGCGATCTGAACCATTTTGTTGGCATTTCTCTTATGCAATTAAAAATTTGCTACATGGCACGACTTTAAATTTTCCATATTCCTTTACGATCATTTCACTTAAATGTTGTCTGAGAAAATATGAAATTATTTTCATCACAAAATTCTGCAGTAGGCAACTAAAAAAATGATAGATCATAGTGACAGATAAAATGTTTTGTGGTATGTATGTATGACATTTATTGCACTATAAATTTATGTCGGATTTTGATTTGCAAAATTGAAATGTCAATAATTTGTTTGTTTCAACCTTCAGTTTAAATCACGTCACGACCCTCTTTACAAACAATTAATATATATAAATAAAGACGGTATTACACTCACCAATTTATTGACAAGAAATTTTTATTGATCAACAAATTGGGGAAACATACGATTTTGGTTGAGTTTTACACTTAACAATAGATTGGCCAATTTATTCTACAATTTTAGAGCTGCCAAAAATGATTGTGAAGGTTTCTCTTTCGTACGGCTGCTTTTTTAAAGGAAATACTGCCATTAGAGCAAAAACCGTGGCTCTAAGTAATTTAATTTTCTTTTTCTCGACCAATCTAGACCGCGACGAGACAGTTTTCAATCTAATTGCCTTGTTTATCGTCATTTACAAAACAGTTAAGAGTGACGCTTGATCCCCGAATGAGCGTTTTAGCAGACTGGCAGACACGGACAAATGTTCACAACCAATCAAAGGGAGGGGGGGGCGACATTGATCTTGAACCGAAACACTAGCACTATTGAATTTATTTATCCTCTAAAGTGTAGTACAACTTAGATTGTGTTAAAACAGTTATAAAACTTTTAGCGAATCCTTGTCACTGTAAAATTTTTTGTAAAATATCAAATGTCTCAATGTAGGCAAGTTAACATGAACTTCCGCTATATCCAGAAGCAAAAAGCATTTTTTTTTTTTTTTTTAATAGATCGCTTGACCATATTTTAAATCCAAAACGCTATTAGTTTTGGAGATACATCAAACGGGTGGTCACCGTAAATGACCCTGTATTTTATTATTTCAAAATTCAAATAAAGAAACTCCTGTGCCTGATGAATTAGTTAGAGTATAAATTTACTAACAACTTACAATTTTTTTTTAAATTACTAAAGTACTATTAAATTTAAAGTACTATTACAAGTACTATTGTAACATGGATGTACAAGTATAGATAGTGGAAGACATACTGACTTGATATTATAAGTACAGGGTATCAAATGATTTTAAAAATAACAATGTACTGCGTCATCTACATATTATTTGCAGCAGGATATCCTTTGATGTAGAACTGAATCATCCCATTATGTTTAAAACCCCTGCTTTGAAAGACCTTCAGTGGGAATGCATAATTTCAAATTTGCTTCAATGGTAAAATAAACATTTTTTCAAACTAGCAGATTTTGCCCCTGAACTTCTTTTTGTAAATTTGTTTTTAGTTTTAGTATACCATTTTATAAATAAGTTCGCTTTTTATGGTTGTAAACAAAAAGTTGGCTATATTATAGACAATAGATATTTAGTAAAATGTCTTTGAGCAACCATTAAATCTGTATGAAGTAGTAGAAAAAAAAAAAAAACAAAAATCTTAACGTGTTTAAAAATTTAAGTATTCTAAACTAGAACTGACAGAGATTTTTATGCTCACTAAGTCGGTAAATGCATTAAAATAAAAATTTAATAAAACACAGCCCCCTTGGTGGTAAAACGGGAGGATTTAAGAAAATATATCAAAGATCAGTTTTTGCAAATATCTGAACAAAAACAGCTACAATAAATTTCAAATTGCCATTACAGGAACCTTATAATTTCATATAATATTCCCCATGCACCAAAATTATCGCACTATATATGAGCTTATTACAAAACAACCTGAAGTGTATTGAAGGAAATCCATCAGGCTATGTGAGGTAAAAATAAAATTATTAAAATATATACCTAACTAGGTGCTCGTATATGAAGTAGTGATGGGTAGTTCGCGAACGAACGAGTTAAGACGAACGATTCTTTGTAGGGGACTAATCGAACTAGTTCGCTGATCTAAAACAAAGTAGTTCGCGCGAACTACTTCTTGACAACAGCGATAAGCTTGGTACATACCAACGCAAAACCTAATACCTGGACCTGCGCGATGAAACGCATCTTGCTTTGCGCGATGAAACGCACTGCCGGCCGATGCTAAACGATCGCATGGATACTAATGTTTACCGACCGACCGATCGTTTCCGAATATCTATCTAAAAAGTAGTTCGCGCGAACTAGATTTAAAGACTAGTTTGCTTCGCGCAAGTAGTTCCCAAGAACTAGTTCTCTGAAATGAACTATTATGGCCATCACTAATATGAAGCCGTTTGCCCTGCATCAAAACAGTTAACAATGGCACCAAGCCGTTGGTTGGTATTTCTTGGTAATATAATTTTACTAGCTACTAAAACAAATATGTAATTTGTTTTATTGGTGTGGCCGATTACAATGATCAGTCATTGTGTCCAGCAGTGTTATTCTAATACTTATAGACCCTTGACTACCAGACGTAGCGTCTAACTGCTGTAGTTACCTGCTCTATTGAATCTACACCTTCAATAATACTAATTGGACTAATTTATATCCTTCATACTTTTAAACTGTTTTTTACTAAATTTGAATCGTTAAATGAAATGGATATTAATTTAAGTATTAAGTTATTTAGAAAAGTTTTGGCCTACTCACATCTTCTGAAAACAAATCCAATGCAATATTATCCCGATCCTGTTCCGGGTCATGTTCTTCCTCTCCCTCACTTTCTTCTTCTTCTATTCGTCTTAAACGTTTAAATTTCTAAAAGCAAAAATTGTAATTTTCCTTTTCAAAATAATATTTAGTGAATATTTACCCTTCTCTCAACTTTCACCCCCAAATTTTCTTCAAGTAAGTCATAATCCTCATCCTCTAATCGATCATCCAGGTCTTCATCATCAGACTTTTTACGTTTCTGGCCACCTACAAACCAAACAATTATATATTTTTTGAAATAAGCAGATATTGATATTAACACAACGTACCGGATGCCTCTGATTCAGCATCACTTTCTTCTATAGGACGGTCGTCAATAAGGTCTTTAAGTTCTTCACGTAAACGTTCATCATCTATAAGTAAAATAAATTATAATTGAATATATTATAATAATAGTATAATTTTTTACCATCTTCCTCTTCTTCAGAACTATCTTCTACTGCTTTTACTTTTTTGCGCTCGTGGGGTTCTAATTCTTCCTCCTAACAAATTGAATAAAGCATTTAAGAGTAAATGGAATCGTATTTTGAACATTGGTATTTTGGGACACCCTTACAAGTTTGCCTTAATACTACATTTGTAGTTTAAATATATTGTCTGACTTTTTACTACTAGAAAATTATGCCGCGTTGAAAGGTGATCGCTAGTAATTATGGATGGACAATATTTAGAGGTTATGTTCATTTGGTAAATTTTATGAAAAATATTAGATAAATATATTTATATGTCTAAAATTAAATGCACTTACGGATTTAATATGAAAAATAAAGGCATTAATAATAAACCAAATAATTTACAGAAGAGCATTATGGAATATTTTCTAGAGGATCGTCTTACCTCACTACTTTCTTCAGCTTCTGAATCAATAAAATCTGCCATATTATTTTATATAAGTTAGTTGATTAAATTATAAATATCTGAAATAAATACACTGTACTGTGGTCTATTTTATAATATCTGACAACATTTAATTATTTCCACAAAACTGGCAACTGGCACAAGCGACAACCATCAACTTCTCTTCTATTATCTATGCCATCGACCAGTTTATTGTCTCTGCCATCAGTGCCATCGACTGACAACAGCGACACCAACGCTCAAAAAATAATCACCACTATTCCCCTTCTTCTCCCAAAATTGTTAAGTTACTACCAACCATAGAAAAAAATCCTTTTTCTATGCTACCAACCACCTCATCCTACCAATATTTAACAAATAAAAAGTACCATCAAAATTGAGCTGACGAATGCTTCGAGTGACAGTGTTAGGAGAAACCCGAGTGATTTCAATAACCTACCAAGGGGTATTCAAATGATTTTAAAAAAAAACGGATGATCACCTGACGCATGGTTCGCCAATAAATCACAAAGTGCGAATATAAATAAAATATACTTGGGAGGAATAGGGATATTGTGGCCGGCACGTACGGCACAGCTCATTCAAATGAGGCATTCAGAGCGAGTCGTTCATTTGAACGACGTGATCATAGCACTGTCACTGTAGCATTCATCATTCATTCACCATTTGATGAATGGTGATGCAGCATTCATTACACCACATACGTATTGTGTAGTGAGCTTAGCTAAGCTGAGTACAGTAAGCTGTAAGCTGAGTTACAGTAAAAACAAATCGAGTGCTTAAAAAAGCTCACGTTTCTACGCTGTGTAAATGATGGAATGACCGATGAGATCTTTTGTTGCGAGTCGTTCGTTCACGGCACAGTGATATTATGTGCCGGCATATTCATGCGAGTGGTTCATGAGCCACCCAGCTCTAATTGATATAGATGATATACCTATTACAGAGGTATAATCTGTGAGTAGAGCTGGGTCGCTCGTGGATTTTCAGCGGCGTACGGCACAGCTCATTTAAATGAGTCGCTCAGAGTGAGTTGTTCATTTGAACGACGTGGTCATGACACTGTCACTGTAGCATTGGTAGCATCATATGACTAACTGTTACTCATATGGGTAGCATTCGATCATAAGTTTGGTTCGTCGTTCAAGTCGCTCGCTTTTGCCGCTCTTCGAAGGCTGGTGGCGGCGGCACAAAGTGGGAAATTTTCAAGTTTTAGGTGGACAAAATTCTACAAATTTGCAAATGAATAGAAAATATTCATTAGAAAAGTGGAAAAATATTTAAAAAAAATTAGGCACTAAGGGGGTGGTTTTTGCGGGGGAGGTAAAAAATTATTTAGTTTTAAAATTCTGAAATGTTGTAGATATTTTACCCGTGAATGCACCAAAAATAATAAAAAAAATCTAAGGAGCAAGGGAATGCTTTAAGGGGGGGGGGGGGGGGGAAAGGTGAAAACTAAATATTATTTTAAAATTATGTGTCTGTGAATAAAATATGTGAATATACGAGAAAATATAAAGATAATGTTGTGAAATAAATGTAAGCTCTTAAGGGATGGTTTTTGATTGGGTGCAGTTATAATTTTAGGTTGTTCTTGAAATAATATTAAAACATGTTGTGTAACTTAACTTGTATTTAAAATTAATTGCTCTTTACACAAATATATATACCAGTGGTAAAAATTAAAGTAAGCAAGCAAAAAAATTAGTCGCTATCACTATCATAAGTATCAGTTTCACTGTTACAGTAATATTTTCTGGATAGCACTCTTTTCTTGCATTTAAAACATAAGGGTATGAAGGAAGAGCTTTATTACCTATGCTTCGTAATCTTTGTTGAACTGTGGAATAAGATCTTTTGCTCATTTTATCATCTAAAAATATTGCAAGGGCATCCGCATGAGTAAATTGTTGACTTGGATTTTTAGAAGTATGGTAAGATTTTTTTATTCGTGTTGCTCTCTTTGGTGACGAATAAACTGCTTCCTTAATAAGAACTGCAGCATCACGTTTTCCTTCAGAGTGAAGACTTGCTTGAGCAGTATATACTAGTTCGTCTTTTGGGGTTGACTGAATTAATGACTGAACTCTGCGACTTTTAGCTCTTTCACTAGGTTCACCAAACATTTTCCTTGGACGACCAGGTATTTTGGAAGTTGATGGTTGATTAGACACGTCCTCTATCAACTTTTCCAGTTCACTAAAATTAATTTCCCCATCCAACCAGGAATCATTCGTTTTTAAAAACTTGGCATTAATCCTACAACTTTTTTGCCACCTTTCATAAATTTGATATCCAATTTTTTTAATTTTGTCCATTAATGCCTGTTCTAAAGTACCTTCACAATGTTGTACGCCAAAACGATTAAGGACATGCAAGTACATCCTATTATTTTTTTCCTTTTTGTTAGATTCCATGAACTATACTTCAAAGAGACTTCTCCGTGGAATAGTATAAGTAACTAAAAAGAAAAAGTAAATTCATGATTAAAGTAGCAGATGGTAGCAGCTTTTTTTCTCATAAAATGATAAAGTAATAATAGGTAATTATAGTTTTTAAAACCACAAAACTTAAATCAACATGAATAAAATTATACAGCTATAACAATTTGTAGATATTCAGAAAATGACAATTTTCGTTTAGTTAAAAATTACACCCCTATAAAAAGTACTAAAAGCTAAAAATGTTGGTGATTTTGTTTAAGACTAAAAACTACATACCTGGTTGTACATTCTCCATGACACAGAATAATTTCACCACAATACCACTTTTAAAACACCTTAACGAAACAATGTCTAATCCTCAGATTAACCATGTTAATCTGAGGTCTAATCATAAAATGAATTTTACCTGACCCGCACCAGTCCCATATCCCTTATAAATCGGTCTCCATAAAAATATGAAAGAAGTGATAAATAGGGTAAAATTCTCAGAACTATTTAGTTTAGAGTGTTTATTATAAAGATATGTTAATAATTTTTGTATTGGAATGGGTTCGAAATTTGGATTATGTCCGCCTAGATTAATAAAATTGACCACTGTGCGGCATTCACAAATAATGATGTACCTATACGTTGTACACAAGAGGATAGCCGAGTTCGCTCGATTTATTTCACATTTTTTTCTAAACCAGGACAAATTGTTACTGTAAAACGAAGTAGTTTACATGGCGAAAAAGTATCCCAAAATATATTTTTAAATTATAACTTGTAATTTGCAGCATAATGATGCAGTTTGCTGTTTAGTTTTTATCAGAATTATTAGTTTCAGTTATATTAAAGTGAATATATAAATGTAGGTAAACATTTAAGTATTTTCACTTTTACCCAGATAGCACAAACCTATTCCTAGAATATACCTAAATTATTCTGAAGGAAGATTGGAATATTATATAGATAAATTTTGGGAATATTTGTAGAATATCGAAAAGTACACACTTTTCTATATCTAGAGAATATTCCTAAACTTATTCCAAGGATAATCCACAATACATAATACATAATACAAGAATAATTATAAAATATTCAAATAATAATCGCAGAATAGTCCCAGAATAAGTGAACAAATATTCCAAGATCACCAAAAATGACACAAAGAATAATCTATAAATATATTATATAGATAATTATAGATTATAAATATATTATATAGATTATTTTTAGATTCATTTTTGGTTAGGACGTATTTAATTTAATCCTGGAATATTTTTTTTGGCGGAAGATATTCAAAAAGAAAAACTTCGCCGAAACCTCCATTTAACCAGACAATTTTTTGTTTGGGTCGTGGCTCGTGGCTTGAGGTGTATTGCCAATTGCCACCTCAACCTGACCTGCCTATTAAGCTTCGTCAGTACCAGATAAGCATAATGACACACAGGCAGCAAAGACAGACAAAAAAGGCAAAAATAGACAACAATTTTTTGTCTGGGTTGTGCTTGAGGTGGTGAGTAGCATGATGACACCGGGGGCAGCACCGCTGTCCAGTGGTAGAGTCGCAAACGACAGTGCTTTTCGTAGGTGACAATACACCTCAATACACCTTGCTACGTTTCATAATATTTTAAAAAAAATATTACAAAAATCAAACGCATAATATATTCTCCTAGAAATATTAAACGCATGTTTCTTCTGTATATATTGCTGGTTAGCTGTAATAGACATTACTCGAATATTATTTTCAGAATGTTTTATAACACAACCGCAAGTCTTGGTGCAATTTCACAAAAAAATATTTTGCGAGAATATTTAATGCATATTTTTATGCATATTACTAGTGCCAGCTTTAATATATATTACTCGAATATTTTTCTCATAATATTTTATAACGAATATTACGAGAATATTCTATAAAAGAACGCAATATATTAACTCTATAGTAAATATTACTGGAATATTAGATTCATAATATTCTATAACTAATATTACAAGAATATTCTGTAAAGAATACAATATATTAACTCTATAATAAATCTTACAGGAATATTAGATTCATAATATTCTACAACTAATATTACAAGAATATTCTATAAAATAATGCAATATATTAAACTATAATAAATATTACTGGAATATTCTATTCATAATATTCTAAAATGAATATTTTAAGAATATTATATAAAGTGTATATTTATTATAAGCATCTTACTGGAATATTGACAATGAATAATCATTTTAGAAGATTTACAGATTATTCCATAAATAATTTGTGCTATCTGGGTACATTATTTGTATTGACTCATTTATTCCTAAATTATTGTTCAATCAACGATGCATAAGACTCGCACAGTCAAACATCGCATGTGTATTGTGTAAAAAGCTCATGTTCATGTTTGTACGCTGTGTAAATGGCGGAATGAACGACACAAATTACTGAGACTTGTTTCAGTAATTTGTGATGAACGATGAGCTCTTTTGTTGCGAGTTGCGAGTTGTTCGCTCACGGCACAGTGATATGTGCCGCACATTCGCGCGAATCGTTTATGAGTACAGACCAAGGAATTTATATACATGGTACTGACACAGCTTACCAAACAAATGGTAGGCTGTGGTACTGACAAGAGCAGACGAGTAGGTAAATGATATATTTCTGTCTCATATATTCCATCTCTCACTAGTTTTCTCTCTTGAAACACGGTTAAACGCGCGAAGATGGCGCAAGATACGAAACCCGCGAATTTTTGAAATCATTGTCAACATTACGCACTTTCGTAAATCCATCATTTCTCAAGAAGATGGATTTACGAAAGTGCGTATTTATACACAGTTATGATGATTTACAGAGTGTTTCATAAGTTGTGTGTGAAACACACAGGGGGATCAGTATTAAAATTTGGGAATTTTAATACTGATTTAACATTTTTTGTTTAAGGGAATATCCAATTTTCTTTAATTAATTAAAAAACAAAGTATACAAATAGGATATATTCGTAAACAAAATATCTTTAAAAATGCATCCTATTTATTTCCTCAGTTCGGTACACAACATATTGAAACATTCTGAAACATCATAGGTATATAAATTATTATCACATTTATTATACATTTTTGGGTATAAAATACAGTTTGATTAAGATTTCAGTCCTTGTTGTAATCATGGTTCATAAAATAGATATAGGTAAGCATGCATAATGTGATAGATTTGGAAAATAATGTAAAGACTGTAATAGGCAGTGTGACCCAAAGAAGCCGAATGGAGTAAACATCTTCGCATTGGAACCTGAGACTTACCAGGGACCAAAAATACAACTGCAACTACAGAGCTTCTACGGAGTTTTAAGGAAAATTGGAGTCATCTGAGTGAAGGGAATATGAGGAAGGCTTTAGATTTCATTGAAGAAGAACCCGATGTTTTTGCAAGAAACAAAATTACATGTCGAACGAATCTGGTACAACATCGAATAAACACTGATAACGAAAAACCCATAAAAAAACTACCTAGATGATTACCTTTTGCAAAACAACATAAGGTCACATCCATGATCGAATAAAGGTTGGAAGATGAAGTGATAGAAGAATCCAGCAATCCCCGGTCGTCACCAGTAGTGTTAGTGACAAAGAAGGACGGTTTGACAGGGTTTTGTGTTGACTATAGGAAACTGAATGACATCACGAAGAAAGACAGCTATCCCTTGCCAAGTATATATGACACACTAAACAGCCTTGCTGGTTCAAAATGATTTTCAACACTATATCTGAAGAGTGGATATTGGCAGGTAGAACTTCAGGAAAATGATAAAGAAAAGACAGCGTTTTGAGCAAGAAATGCAATGCCCCTGCCTATGCCCATGCAATGCCTATGCCTATGCAATGCCTATGCCTATGCAATGCCCCTTCCATTTTTTAACATTTGATGGAATTAGTTTTACTAGGGCTAACAAGGGAAATGTGTCTACTTTAAATGAATGACGTCATGGTTATTGGCAAGAGCTTCGACGAACACCTGTCGTCATCTCCAGTTGAATCCCAAGAAGTGCACGCTGTTCCAAGAGAAAGTCAACTTCCTCGGACATGTTTGTATCTTCCAAAGGAATAGAGATGGATCCGGATAAAGTTACATCAGTCCAGTAATGGCCTACACCAAAGAACAAGCACGATGTGAGAAGCTTTCTTGTACTCTCCAGCTATTATCGCCGATTTGTGAAGGAGTTTGGGAAAATTGCAAAGCCACTGCATCAGTTGACAGAGAATAAGACCCAGTTTTTGTGGACACCGGAGTATCAATAATCTTTCAATGAATTTAAGGGGCATCTAATATCTGCACCTATCCTGGCATATCCTCTAGATGGAGGAGTATTTATACTGGATACTTATGCTTCTTAAAATGAAATTGGAGCTGTACTTTCCCAAATTCAGAATGCCGAATAAGTTGTCATCGGATACCTACTTCAGTAAAACATTAAGCAAGGCAAAAAAAATTACTGTCTGACAAGGAAATAGTTTTTGGCAATAGTCAGAGCCACAGAACATTATCACATTTTCTTAAATCGGATAAAATTCCTAATGAGATTCGACCACTCTGCATTGCAGTGGCTAATGAACTTTAAGAACCCTGAGGGGCAGCTAGCTCGTTGGCTAGAGAAAGTGCTAAGCTACAACTTCCAAATTAAACATTGTAAAGGAAGTAGTCATGCCAACGGTGATAGCTTATCAAGAAGATCCTGTACTCAGAAGTCCTGCAAGTCTTGTCACCATCAAGCATCTTTCAGAAATCTTTAAAAAGTATAATTTGTTAACTCTGTCAGGTTTATATATTTATGAATTATGTGTGTATGTGTATGTTAATCGAAATTGCTTTAGTACAAATGAATTTTATCATTCTGTTAATGTTAGAAATAAAAAAGATATCCATGTACATTTCTGTAAGTATAAAGTGTCTTTGAACTCTCCAAATGTTATGGGCCCTAATGTATTTAACCGCCTGCCAGTTAACTTAAGAAATATCCAATTATTATGTCGTTTTAAAAAACAACTCAAACGGTATTTAGTCGATAAGTGTTTTTATTCTTTAGATGAATATTTTCGACCTTAGCTTTAAGCTTGTTATGACTATTCCTATACATGCCTGTAATGTCTAGAGGAAAATAAAAAAAAAAAAAAAAAAAAAAAAAAAAAAAAAAAAAAAAGCAGAGGAGTTAAATCCAGCTCTGGAGAATGGGTCCAAGTCATGACAATCAGGATCAGGAATCGTGACCCGGATATGGAAGTAAACAAGGAGACATACAAGAGCAAACATCTGACCTGGATTTGAAAGTCGTACAAGAGTGGCTGAAGAAGGGAGTTACACTACAATGGCAAGAAATTTCTAGGTATGGGTAACGAGTGAAAGGATATTAGTTGCAGTGGAACTCATTGTGCTTCCGAGATGAGTCCTTAATCACTCAGAAATGGGAAAGTCCTGATGGAAAAACTCTTGAGTACCATTTAGATCGTGCCACAAGCATTAATCAAGAATGTGCTTCGACAGTTACATGACAGTATAAGTGAAGAATATTTTGGGATCAATCGGACACTGGCTAGAGTAGCAAATCGTTACTACTGGATTAACTCTGTCGCAAGAATGTAGGAGAATGGTGCAAGAGATGAGACATGTGTGCATCGAAGAAAGGTCCAAAGACGAGATCCTGTGGAAAGATTATGCAGTACATCTCTGGGAGCCCATGGGAAAAATAGCAATGGATATCAGGACCATTCCCATTGACAGTCTGTTAGCCTACAGAAGTTCTCAATATGAAGTTACTGGCTATACCCCGTCGATTTTGTTAACTGAAAGAGAAATGAAGCTTCCCATAGACATAGACCTTACTTGTGGCAGACCATCAGCCGACAACGATGCCAATGAAGATCGACGACTTAGTGCACAGAGTACTGATGTGTCCGAAAGCGAAGCCCAAAGTCGTTCATATCGAGAGGCTGTGTCCCTACAAAGGAAATGATCCACCAACATGAAAGGTTCCAGTAGCTGTTTGGAGCGAATAGCTCTAAGGAGGGGGGCAGTGTTCCAAAATCGCCGACACAGTGTCCGAGTGCGGCGTTGCCAAATCTAGTTTTACTCCATCCTTAGGGAAATTTTGCACAATCTGGCAACATCGCCGCTAGGGGTGCCAGGGATAACTCCCAAAGGCTAAGTCTCAACCCTCTAGGCCTTCAAATAAGGAAGATAATCCCTTTTGTCCACATTTCCTGGATGTCATCACCGGTACTTATCGTATACCCCTCGTTTAACTTGGCTGTCAATTATTTATTGAACTGCCCTGGTATGTGAATTATTCGTGAGTATTCGATGGAAATTTGCTACTATAGGAATCCAGTTTATCTTTTGATCTTTCCGGTGATATATTATAATTTATAACATTAAAAAGAAATTTTGTTGCAATTATAAGACAAATCCGGTACCGTTGCAATAAGGGCTAACTTTATTTCCATATGTGCCTTTTTACTTCGGCTTTACGTGCACCTCCGAAATCTAACAATACCTTCTATTTTTGTATTTATTTGGCATAATTTTTAAAATTCAGTTATTTTTCATTTATGTTTATCAGAAATAATTAATTCCTGCATGTTTATGTTTTAGATGTTTGTAATGATTCTATCAACTACCCTTCGTCCACCGTTTTTATAAATACTTATTTGACTGTCATATTGTCATTATTACATTTTCACAAAGTTGCTCATTGCGAAAGCTACATATAAGTAAAATCAATCCAGCTTCCCGTTTTATTTCTGTTTTGTTTGTTTTCGTCATTTGTGCCATGCAGGATCCTTGAAAACGAGCACCAAGAGCACAGCCTACCAAAAAGGTAAGCTGTGCCAAGAGTCTAGACCGGGTATGGGTCTTTCCATTATCTTAATAAACTCGTTCTTTCTTGGGTTGAAATTTTCATAAATCTTATGCACCCATTAAATATTTGAAAAATAAAATATTATTATTGAATATATTTTTATTTTGTTTTTTAGTGGTTGTATGTGTTTTTTTTAACTCTTTTTATATTATCATCTATTCTGCCTCTGTATCTATTCAGCCAGATAAAAGGAAGAAACATAGTTAAATATTTTTATGATCTATTGAAGTATCTGTTTTTATTTTTAATCTATAAGCTGGTGGAAAGGAAATAAACCTCATTAGCGTGACTCGAACTCGCGAAATCATTTCGATTTTTGGAATCCTACAACCACCTACAACTATCCCATTGCCCTACCGAGCCTGCTGTCAAAAACTTACTTTGAGATGTTAAGTATGTAAACTGTACGTGTTATCCTAAAAAAATTATTTTTACCGATTTGCTAATTGGAAAAACATTTCGCTTCAGTATTTTGGTAATGAGAAATGTTTGGCAGTCAGTACTATCGATTCCGCTACCAATATTTCTCATAGAAAAATAATGAAAATAACCTATCTGAAGTTTCATTAATTTGACAGTTTTCGTGGGAGGTGCTTGTCTCGTTAGTCCAATCTCACATCGGAAGATAAAATGAGAAAGAAGTTAAGACGGACGCGACTAGAGATTTTCGAAGACGAAATAGACGTAAAAGGACTCGACGTACGGTCTCGAAAAAAAATCTCAAAGGATTAGAGAAAGGACGGAACTTTCGCGTGAAGCGGTTCTCGAAGCTGTAAAATTAGAAAAAGGGTGTAGGGAGTCTCGCGAAAAGTCGGGATTTCGGCGGGCGTGACGGGGCCATTAGGTGTGAGGACAAACGCCGGTTCTAGCCGTATCTCTCTCGCCGAACGGCGATCGACGAAAATTTTGCAGAGGTTTTTTGAAAAGGCGTTTAAATTGGGAAAACGCGTAGGAAACGGGACGTTTCTTCGCGAGGAAACCTTCGCTCGCCCGCGGGGATCGCTTCGCGATCGCCCCTCGGAGGAGATAGCTTAGAAACTTTGTCGATTAGGCGAAGGAATTTAGAGCGAGACAGAATCGACGCGTTTTAATATATATGGATGGATGGATGGATAGATGGATGGATGGATGGATTAAATGTAAACTCGAAAATTGTCTGTTATCTGAAGAAAATGTAACATACCTTTTGATTTTGGATCTTTAGAAAACGTTAGAGGTATTAAGTATTAACAAAATGAAAAATTAAACCAAATTGTAATTTGGTTATAATTTAATTAATAAGTTGGATTTTGGACCAAATCAACAAACTGAAGTATTATAATAAATTGATTATATTATCAAAATAATAGTAAAATTATAACAATCAAAGCTAGTAAACAATACATAGGTATAACTAGTATAGTGTTGAGAAACACACAGTAGTGCTCTCTTTGGGTCTTTGCTGTCATCTGTCTGAAAATTATTGACAGACAGATAACGACCTGCTTTTCCGCAGGCACCATGACAAAAGTGACCTCTATTGTCTTGACGAACATAATCCTACTTATTTACTTGAAAGAGATGCCGAAAACAACTACTCCACGGGAAATGTGCCCCGACTGGCATTGCATTACTCCGGTATCTCCATGGGAGTCGCCACATCCTTCATCGAGACCAACCACAGACACTGACCGGTTTCGCACTTATACCGTGCTCATCAGAGTGTCATAGGAGCGGACTCGATGATCGATGCTGCGACATGATTGCCTAAAGGGCATCTGGTATGTTATTAGTAGTGGTGAGAAACCGGTTAGGGTCATTAAAATATAACATCAAAAGATTATATAACTACAACTAAGTTTTTTTGACGCACTGTTTCAAATAGTTGACCAATAAAAATAAATAGTTTCGAAACAGTTGCTCAAGAAAATACTGCCCGATTGAAGTGAACAACCCTCTCAATAGAAATTTAGATATTTTGTGTTGCTCCCACCATCTCCAGTATCAATCTTAAACATATTCTCAGCAGTGAATAAACGATAAGAATGTTTTATAAAATGTTCGTCGTAATATTTTTAAAGGTCCAATATTTGTATGGAAGCAATGGAAGTTATGTCTTAGTTTTGTTAACTTTTATTTTAATGCGTTGTTAATATTAACGTTAATTTATTTTTATTATTTTATTTAGGTACTCTCATATAAAGTTCTGTAATAAACTTTTGTTATTGTAATATATCTTACCACCCTATATTAATAATAACAAAATGCTGTATTATTAGAAATAGATGCAATAACCAAATTGCAATAACTGAAAGTGAAAATAATTCTAAAACTAGTTAACCCCAAAGAGTTATATATAGTTGGATTAAGAAAAAATAAGACATTTCATTCCAACTTTTTAAGTACCTAATTAAAATTTTTATATCGGATTAAAATCAACAGGAAAAATCCCATGGATCTGTCTTTTGAAGCAAAAAATATGATGAATATGAAGATTTTTTACTATACTCAAAAATGAAATAATGTAGGGATTACACCATCTTATTTTTCTCAAAAACCTGACACAAGTTCGCGACAACGGCATCTCTCTACCTCTAGTAATAACCGAGATACTCCATAAAGACATCAAAAATGAGACACCCAGTGACTTTTTGGGGCCCGATGCTAATTACATTTCAGAGGCCCCTAGTAGTATATTAGGTATTGGGAAGGGCGGTCGTTTCTCTAAGGATGAAGACGAATTATAAAAAATAAATTTAATAGTATTTTTTGAATAAGTGAATTTAAAATACATCAAAGTTATAGTTGCTCTTACATTGTATTTAATTAAATAAATATAAATTTATAATTTGAATTTGCTTTTATGTTCTTCGAAAAGGGTAGATAATAGATAGAAAGGAAACGCTGTGTTACATTGTAAAAAGTGATTAATTGATATTAGATAAAAGGGACAATAAAATAATTTGAAAGTGAATAAATGACAGTATTTTTATAACTTTTATCTGAAAGTAAAAAAAGCAACTGAAGCTCATAGAAAAGAAAAGAACATCAAATTCAAATTCTATAAAATAATGAGTACCTACCTAAGATCTTGCGAGTCCCTTTGGAGCCCTCAGTGATCGGGCGCCTGATGCTCCAGCATCATAAGCATCCTTATAAATCCGCCACTAAGACACCGTGTACAGGGTATTCGCGTATATTTTGACCCCTACCTACAGGGGTTATTAAGAAAGTTAGAAAAAAAAATGAAATACAAAAGTTGTTTGGTTTTCATGTATTATCTTTTAGTTGGATCGAAAAAAAAATTGCATGTCGTACACTTAGGAAAACCAATTGAACATAATATTTTTAAATGGGACACCCTGTATAATTTTGTATGCTTGAGAAAACATTTGTTTCCTGATTTCAAAAATATATATTTTGTTGACATTTGCACTGACAGTTTTCGAAATATTCGACAGCGAGTACCATAAAAAATACAAAAAATACAAAGAACTAAAAATATTTAACACTAGAAACGAACAGTAATAAAACATATTTAACGATTTTTGATGTAACCTCCTTAGTTATTTAAACATTTTCCAATATTTTCATTTTTTAATATTTTTTTTTATGATTTATTGTAAACATTAAATATTAAATATTTCGAAAACTGTCAGTGCAAATGTCAACAAAATATATAATTATGTAATCAGAGAAAATTTTTTTTCCCAAGTGTCTAAAATTATACAGGGTGTCCCATTTAAAAATATTATGTTCAATTGGTTTCCTCAAATTTACGACACGCAATTTTTTTTTCGACCTAGCCAGAAGATAATACGTGAAAAACCAAACAACTTTTGTATTTAAACTTTTTTTCTAACTTTCTTAATAACCCCTGTAGGTAGGGGTCAAAATATACGCTAATACCATGTACACTTAAAAAATCCTGAATGCAGCTCTATAAAATATACGTACAGGGTATTCCCTTAAAAAAAACAAGTAAGATGACATGTTTTTCAAACTCAATGCGAACAAACTCTTGGACTTCGAAATGACTAGGTATGTAATAAAAAAATACATTTTCGATGACCCTGCGCTTTCCTACCTTAATACGGCGCTTATGTTTTAAGTAACCGCTGCTTAAGAACGGGTTTTCTATATTAATCAACAGTAGTGTATTATAGCTTGATCCGCGTCTACTTACATAAATATTTGAACCAAACAAAGTTTTGCCAGTACCGAAGATATTGTCGTTTAGTTAGTTTGTAGTTTTTGCATTACGGATTTTAAAAATGTACAAGGTGCTCTACTTAACCGTCGCTGCCCTCTTAGTATTCTGTGCTACAAGTAAGTTTAAAAAATAGATTTTAGGAACTTAGATTATGTTTCCATAAGGTATTCCCCTAGTGTCTAATTTCATCAGCTAATTAAGCATTCATTAATTTAATTAATCGGCATTAATCTGTAATAATTTGGCTACATTTATGAAGAGATAAAAATTAATGTTTGAAATGTTTTTCTTTGAAATTAAGTGTTGTGCTTGAATTTTTATATTACTTACTATATTAGGTAGGTATTTTATTATACCTACCTAATAATAGACATGCGACTTTCTTGAAGGAAACAAAACCAAGAATTTCCATATTTTATTAATTTGAATTAGGGAGATACGAGGTAACGATTAGGATGGAGACGCGATTTACAGATATATAATATAAAATATACAGATATATAATAAGTATACAGTTTGTATCAGGATACATAATTCTCAATAATAAATGCACTTCACGAAATGGAGTTTACCAAATTACACGTGACAACTGCAAAATGTGATATAATCTATATTTGTCAAATTGGTAGACGTTTTAATCTCGGTTTTAATATAAGAATTAAAGAACATACAGTTGCAATAATATAAACTGTACCTACTTATAGATAGATACCTTTATAATATTCCATAATATTAAAGTGATATACTATTAGCAATAAAAATAAAAAAATAAATCAATCAAAAAAATCTAGAAAACATCTAAAAAACAAAAAGAATATCTACAACTAAATTGAAAAGCCTACAAATGTTCTATTATTTAGCCCTTTTTATTATGTCTCTGTATGCAGAGTATGACTGCAAATAATGTACGGGAAATTTTGAGTTTAATATATATACTTATTTAAGCATTTAAGCAATTATAGTTTTTATCAAATTCCTCTTTGGGTGGATGAAATGAATATAATTATGCAGCTTTAACAAGTATTTTTTTAATCCTTATAATAGCAAGTAACAAAAGTATGTCCTTACATCAAATAATACAAAAAAAATTATATTCAATAATTGTAGTCAAGATATTGTATTAAAAATACAAGATACTGTATTAAAAATACAATATCTTGACAGCTCACAGTGCACAGGTCCAGGACATTAAAGATGAAAGTATAAGAATGAAACTCCCATGTCCTTATTTAAAAACCGTATATTTTTATGCGACTTAAAATAAAATTTTTGACTTGAAATTGAAAGGGAAATTTAAAGAGTAAATTCAGGAACTGTACGTAATCACTAGTTATATGTTCATTCTAGAACATATAAAATCTCTATATGTAAGTACTTTTTTAACAAAATATCATTATCCACTATTTTTTTCATTGAAAGATATTTCTACTTCATATTATGTATGTCTGAAAAACAAAGTCATTTATATTTATGTTGGTTTGTTCAGATACACTTCCTCCTGAATTAGTGCCTGCAGATACTTTAGGATATATACACCCTGTATATTTTCTGTAGAGAAATTGAAAACTACTTACTAATTGCAGATATAATGGCATTAACGTTATAGAAATCTAATATCTTTTCACTGACAGTTCTACTATCAGTGAAATTTTATTATCAATACAAATAGAATTCGATCACAAATAATAAACAAATAATCAATATTGTTTAACACGTGTTTAACTGTATTATCTAATTAGGATATTTATGTTAAAGGTTAATAGTTTATCCAAATTCAGTAAAAAAATACGTTTACTAGGAACAGTGACATCATCCTGCATCCTATATGAGAATTATGAGAATGAAATCTTACAAGGCTACACGAGTGAAATCATATGGGTTTACCTTGTCAACGGGTTTTTAATATAAGTCTAATTGTATGCAGATTTAAGCTAATATTTTTCGACATTCGTTAGTCATTCATAACTATATACTGGGTATATCTTACTTTTCACATGATATTTGTATCCTTTTGTCTATTGGGTTTAATGAATAAATAATATATCCGGTAGAAAAGATATAACAGTTAAAATAAACCAACATATCTACCTCACATTTGTATATCCATATATACTCATGCACTAGTGTATAATTTTTTTAATATTAATCTACATTGCTCAACTCCAACAACATAAAATGATATCATTTTAATTTGTAGAAACTTATAAACAAACGATTTAATTGTTTTTAAATTTTCGATTTTTTTAAATAAATATTGACTTTCCAAAAATGTTTTGTGATTATAAAGTTGTTGATAATATTGTCATAAATATTAGAGATAATAGTAATAGGAGCAAGTCAGAGAGAGCAAGATAATATTGAATTTTTTTACCATTTAAGAAATGTTTTAAAACGAAAAATCAAACTTAGATTGAGTATTAAAAATATTACCAAACCAAAACCAAACTTTACGAAACAACCTAGTAGGAGTCACATGCTCTCTTAATGAGATTTTTTGACATATTAATAAAGTGTACCTATATCCGTAAGAAGTAAGGGCCAAATCTGGTATTAGGTATAATGAATCATTAATATTGGTTTACATTATTTAACTATATAAATTAGTAATTAAAATTATTTTTTTGTGAACATTTTGCTTAATATAAGAGAAACCTAGTGCTTAATAAAACATTTTTAGTTAAACAACAACTAGACACAAATTTTAATTGAGTTAGTAATAAAATAAAATCAGTTTTTGACTTATTTAGTAAAATAAGTCAAATATTTTGTAGTGTCACTAAACCTTGATTATAAGGGCAAAACAATATTTCATTAAGGATACTGAATACAGGTCGAATACATTGCCTAGTTCTTTATATAAAATTTAGATTTGGAATAATAACCAACAATTTATTATTAGAATCTATGCCTTAAGTTTCATCCTTACTTGTAATTATACTTCTCATTTCTTCTTTTACGCATTTCCTATTAAAAGTTTTCATTTTGATAGTATATAGCCTCTACCAACTTTCATCATGATTGGTTGAGCTATTGGCTAACTATAGCTTTCGAAATTTATCAAAGTGACGATGAAAGAAGATATAAACAGTGAGTATATTCTATAGTCACTGATATAAATGATAATCAGTTATTTTTTTATGTATCATCAGCTATCATCCGTGGATATTCCATCCGTTATAACCTTGTCTATAATATACCTATATAAACAAGGGTTATGCTATACTTAAGTTATCAAGGTTTCTAAAGGAGTAGGTTACCTGGTAATATAGAGGCCGAAGCGACGTGCGGGATGCATACGTCATCCAGACCAAAGAATATAGACTAATTCCAGACGACAGAACTGACGGTAACTCAAGCTTCCTTGGTTTGTTTTCATTGTTTTTGCAGTATTTTGTCGACTTCTTGTGGAGTTATTGCGAATTGCGTAATTCAATTTAAAACTATTTAAAGTGTGGAGGTATTTTTTAAACAGTGATAATATTATTTAGTAGAAAAACTATTCATTTTTATGCCGAGTATCTTTGCTATGAATATTTTGGTTCAATACATATTTACTCTTATTTAGAATAAACAGTTCACACAGATGTCATATATATATATACAATGAATGTTGTGTTAGCATTTCAAAATCTCTAGAAATGTCTTTAGGTACAACTGTAGATACTGGGTGCTTCCATAATGTACCTTAAAACTTGTGTTTCAGCTATAAACACATTGCATGCAAGGTAGACCAACATCAGACACATTCCATTGCTTCATTGCTTTATAGTAAGGATTGTACGTACATTTTTAAATAAATATGATAGTGAGTGAAGTTTAAAAATCAGTTGTTGGCAAAGTACTTTCCAATTTAGATGTTGATCTATATATAAAACTAAAAATTGAAAATGATTGTCGCCGTCAGATGAGTTCATCATTTAAAGTTAATCTCAAATCAGAACAAGGCTTTTGCCAATTGTGAAACCTCAACCAGTGATTTTTTTCTGTATTTAAATAATGCAGTGAATTTTTACTGAACCACATATTTATTCTACATAAAACACTTCACATTGTATCTATAATTTATCATCTAATTGATATGAGATTTAGATTCAGCCAGATTAAATTCACTTTTCCTGCAGGCGAGTAAAGTGCCTGTTCTTCCACCTAACCCATAATATATATTAGGAAAACATAAGAATATGTATAAAATACTTGTTTTCTAATGGCTAAAGATCATTTAGAATTTGTCAAAAAATGGTATTTAAAAAAGCACGTTTTAATTTACATATTAAAATCACTTAGCTTCCATTCTTTATATAAATAATTCATCAAGGTTTTAAATCAGTCGCCTGGATGACGTATTTTCGTGCATTAAATGCGAACATCTGATTGGTCCAAAGTTACCAGGCAACCTAACGCTTTAGTTATCAAAATATACTAAAATGGTATAAACGTATCGCTCTCTGCTTCTTAGTAGGATTACACTGATGTTTTGGTAACTTATAAATGTCAAAACACGAAATAAAATATTAGCAAAAATGGCCACGGCAATTTTTCAATTTATAGTAGTGTATTTTAACAGAAAAAATACGTTTTGAAGTAAAAAATTATTGAAATATAGAACACAAAATAAGATAGTTCTGCCACTGAACTCCCATAATAATTTACGTGAAGTTATATGAACAGGTTCCTATAAAACCTTATGTTTATGAATGAGATGACGCTTATTTAATGGTCCAATGGATATAATTTCCACTATATCTGCTAAAAATTATAATCATGTAGTTAAGCAGGTTTGCTGAAATAGCTTCATAAACTTGTCTCTTAAGATGGCTGTGAGAACCGTTATAAAACTGATAAATACAGTTCTTATACAGAGAGGTTAAAAGCTTTCCATCATAGGAGAATGAATAGATGAATTTACAATTTGCGCGATAGAACTTTTAACTTAAAATTAAGTCAGATATGTCAAAACTCAAAACATTTTTGACGTTTTTCATTACAAATTGTTCTACAGTAATTTTATTTAGGAATGCATCCCTTATGGAGTAAACTTTTATTGTGTTTTATAATTCAATTCTTGAAACAAAAAGGAATCAAACAAAAATGCAAATTGTGCTTTTCCAAAATCTTTCCTTATGATCAAAAAACTTTTAATCAGTGTGTATATGTACGTAGGACAATTATTGGTTAAAGTGTTTAAAGTATGATTTCAGTAGTATTAATCTAATGAAAGAAAAATAACCATTAGAGCACCTCAGCGTCTGTATTCAGTGACCATTGGGTGTTTCACTAAAACACTGTCTAAGTGATAAAAAATGAATGTTATTAATGTACCTACTAACTTCATTAGATTTAGAGATACATCTGAAAAAGATCTAGAATATTTGGAATCGGCTGATACCATTTGCTCTGATTAATTTATCTGATTAATTTTAGTTTTGAAACTTTTATAATTTTTCTGTTGTTGTAAATAGACAATTCCTTCCGTATAAGACTTGTAACCATACAATTCAATCAAAATCATGGGTATCTACGGAAATTAAATAATTATTACCATTAATATGGAACTTCATATTGATAACTTCGCCGTCATCAAGATCATCATCATTATTATCGTCTCTTTTGGTGAGTAACGAATTTTCATGGAAATGTTTCATACTGCAAATCAGATCATTACCTGTAAACCTCAGGATGGTTAAATAACAAATAACAAAACATTCAGAGGTGAGAGTCCCCAAGTGCAATCCTCAATATTGCAGAAGAGGTTACGATGCTGTTAGAGTAAAGAGAGTTTACATACATGGAAAACTATGAAATGTATGGTATATTTTTGATATACAGACTTAGTTTTCTATAGAACTTCAGATTTAACAAGAAGTTGATGAAAAGACGAGGATAAAACAACAAATTGTGTCATGTAGTTAAATGGAATGGACCACACATAATCGCTAGATCAATTTGGAGCAGGATATTGTGGATGAACTTATACTGAATTGTATATAGGGTGGGCCAACGAAAACGAAACGGAAATATAACTCCCAGGAAAATAATTTTCCGCAAAAACGTAAAACCCTTCGATTTGTTTGGGAGAGGGACATATTTTAGGCCGAATTTAACACCCCTAACATGAACCCTCTAAGCGGGGTTGACATCCCTCAAAAACTTCAAATGGGATTGGGATTCGAGTGATACGTCATCGGAAAGGGCTTTCAATTCTTTATACGTTCAAGTTTGATTTTTGAAATTTGATGGATCCGTTTGTAAGATACCTACAGGTTGTAAAATGAAAAACATTGGGATTCCTTTTTAACGACTTTTAATTTTCGCAACACCACAGATTCGCCTGAAAATGGTTAAATTATGTTTACTATACTCTAAAAGTAAAAATTAATAACCGGTTAAAATCTTCTAAAAATTTTAAAACGCAATCTTTGTATTGCGTACTGCTCGGAGAAAAGTAAATTTTGTAAATCCGTCGATCCAAGATACCAAGTTTTTAATAAATTTATCATATTTCATAGTTTTCTATTGAGTAATAGATGAGAAATCATGTGAAAAGTTTTTGAAATTATCTAAATATGAGATACAGCCAAGCAAATAGATAATGAAGAATAATTAATCAACTTGGATCTTAAAATGTCAAATTCAATTTTGTTTTAAAACAAATACACCTTGTAAAAAACATACTTATACGTTTCTTAGAAATGAGTTATGCCACCTATAATTTAACAGATCTAAACCAATTTATGTGTTATTAACATAACAACAAAAGATGAAAATCACTACCTACGTGACAATCGTGACATTTTTTTCTCCTAGAACTTGTAATAATGAAATTAACATCAAAATTGTATCCGGGGAAAATCCAAATAGATTCGTGTATTTATTAATGATAACTCATCATTGTTGTACTTGTACTTATATTTAAATACAATAACACATTATGTTAGTGGGTGTAACAAGTTATGAGGATTTAATTCAATTTGTTACTGCATGGTGCCAATGTCATCGCTATTTTGATAATTAGAATACGATAAATACCACGTCACATTATCAATTAGAGTACCTACATAAATTTTTAACTTGAATATTGTTGAAAACCGTTTTAGATTTAGATATTCTTTTTACTTTAAAATAAATATATAAGTACCCATGTTCTATTTTTGCATGAAAATTATTTCGTTTCTAGATTATTTCTTAGTATTAGGTACTTGTTTCTCATGTACCGAAAATCTTCTCCGCGAGAAAGAGATTCTAAAATAATACATTGTCCCACTTATTTTTATTTTAAAAATATAACCAAGCGGTCTTCGAAGAAGTGAGTTTAGATACATAATTTATATTGTTATTAATATTGCATAAGTCGTTATAAAATAATACGTAGGTACCTACTTAAAGTAAAAAAATTACCTGTAATTTGTTTCCCCTTAGCTGTCAAAGTTCTAACTTGTCAAGCTAAGGTCCGGTTTTCTCAATAAGGAGTTAATTCACGAGTTGCAGTTAAGTCTGGATTACTTATATTAATTTGTTTTTGAAGAGCAAGTTACCTTCCAGCTTGAAGTTAACTCAGAGTTAAATTAACCAGCAAATAAAGGTAGAATTAACTAGAAACGTCAAAGCTAAATATAACCAATTAGGTCTTATGTTTTATGTTCAATAAGTCTGTGCATTTTTTATATAAAATTTTGTAATGGATTATGAAATAAATGCATACAGTTATAATGAGAATGCTAAATTATTGGAAATATTTAAACACATATCAAACTATTTCAGAGAATGCGATGCATCCGACCCTTATGATTTGGGTACGCTTTTATACTGTCGAAAATTTTGTAGAATATGGTCTTTATTGTACTATAAACATTTATTTATGTGAATAATTGCAATTTGTGATTTAAACTGGCTTTCTCTTTTTGTTTCCAACATATCATTCCATACTCTTTGAATTATATAGTTTTCTTTTCAGCTACCTAGTTTATTAATTGATTGTCTTGAATCACAAAATTTTCTCCAACTTTTTTTTACCTGCCTACCTTATTCTTTTTTTGTTGTAAACATAAACAAATATATGTCTATGGTTACAAATCATTAAATATCAAAATGTTTTATTAATGCTTATACTTTCACTAAGAAAATATTGAAGCTTATTCCAATAGAAAGTCATAGTGCTTTTAATTTAACACTTTTCTGTAATTGACAGATGACAATCATAAAAATCATAAGAGAATCCCGAAAATACTACAAAATCCCGAAAAACTAATGCCAATTTAAAAATGGGCAATTTAATTTTAATGTTTCGAAAAGTTGAAGTTAATTAACTCAAACAGATATTAGTGAAAAACATTTTCAAATATATCTTAGAGTTAACTCAGAGTTAATACATAGGTTACTTAACTCCTAGTTAAACTTTTAATTGAATAACCGCGCCTAAGAGATATGGTTACAGCTACTTAGGTATTAGTATTACTTTATACTTACCACACATCGATTATAATTCAAGCATTGTATCTACGTATTCTATTGATTGTACTAAGATTGGACTAAAAACTTTGAAAGTGCCCACATTTTTCAAAAAAACTAAATATCTCAAAAACCGTACATTTTAAATATAGGGAATCTTGAATAAAATAACCCTTAAATTTGTCAAAGAATTAAAATATGCAAAAGATAATGTAGTATTGCATTTAAAATAAGAAAGCAAGTATCGATTTCCGGTATAACCAAAAGTGACAGGAAGTCAAAAATATTTTAAAAAAGTTTAAAACTGGGTAGTATAATAACTAAACCTTTAGCACTCATATTACACGAACGATATACCCGCCAAGTTTGTAGAAGTACCTACTCATAAATTGTAGTAAAATTTACAAAACCCTGTGTTAAAAATGAATCAATCCGCCATAAATACGGAATAATTACACGGTAATTAATTAACTATTACACATTACCTTGTAAAATCTACTGTGTTAAATTACTTTTATGTAATGTAATATAATACACCGATATATCTAACACTGCCAAGTGTGGACTATATACACACTGATGAGTGTGGATTCAGTGTTAAAATCAGTCGGATTTTTTTACTGTGCACATACAGATCGATGCAGCTCGTCACCTCCAAGCGTGACTGCATGGAGTAATTTTTTTATGCATTAAAACGATACGTGACCTAAGATAACTTGTTTTACATAAAAATAATATTTGCATGGTGCATGTGTAGCTGTTAATTTTGGAACATGCATTTTGCTCCAGTATTGATCTAAATTAAATTTCTTGCTTCACTATGTTTTTTTAGTCAATTTATTCAGTTGTTACCAATCATGCATAACGTATCCGTATAATTTCAAATTATACATTACATTCTTACATTTTTTTGTCAAACAGCTTTCTATACTTTCGATAATTAAATACGAACAATTTTTCAATGCAGAAACATTCCTAGCAAATATAGCGTTTTTTTGTTGGGATACTAATAATATAACTAAATTGTAAATATGTAATATTTGCACACTTTTCCATAAAAGTAAACAATGTTCTTATAAGGAACAAGGTTACTGTACTGATCAAGTATTGAACTCTCCGATTAATTGTTTGAAATTCTTACTACTTTTCTTCGTTCTTTGAGTGCTTATTATACCCTTATTGATTCGGAATAAATAATATAACTAAATTGTATATATGTAATATTTGCACACTTTTCCATAATACTATATTAAGTATTAAGAACGGTAAGGGTAATTTACCGTTTGAAGACAATATTTCAAAATTGGAGGCTTCGCTTCGCTCAGCCTCCAATTTTGTCTGAGAACGATATAACCCTTAACGTTCGTGATACTTATACTATTTTTTGCACGATCGCAATAAATTAAAACGAAGTTATATACCTACACAGTAAAAAAAGACAAATGGTAAAATTACTAAATGGTAATCGTAATTTGCTGCAGTGTTATTTTTAACACGAACTGGGTAGTATAATAACTAAACCTTTAGAACTCATATTACACGAACGATATACCCGCCAAGTTTGTAGAAGTACTCATAAATTGTAGTAAAATTTACAAAACCCTGTGTTAAAAATGAATCAATCTGCCATAAATACGGAATAATTACACGGTGAATAATTAACTATTACACATTATCTTGTAAAATTTACTGTGTTAAATTACTTTTATGTAATGTAATAATAATAATACACCGATATGTCTAACACTGCCAAGTGTGGACTATATACACACTGATGAGTGTGGATTCAGTGTTAAAATCAGTCGGATTTTTTTACTGTGTACGTAGTTCATTCTTTATGTAATGTCAAAAACGATGTTTTTGAATAAATTTGCGAAGCAGGTTTTTTCAAATCTATTGATGTATATTATTGTTCAGTCACGACTTTCTTAATTGACGAAATTGACAATTCTAGAACTGGTAACTAGCTATGGTTTATTTATCAGCAATTGGTACTTCTCAAATTTTACGACGCGTTGTTACATTCACGAGAATTTAAAAGAGCAAAGTGTTTGTAAAATGAGCGACTCGTCCATAGATGCAGACTTAGAAGAAGCGTAGACTATTGGAAGTTCTACATTAATTCCTAAGGAATCAAAGGAGCGATATGAAAATACATACAAGATTTTCAAGAAATGGTGTGAGACAGAAAACGATATTAACGAGAAAGTTATGGTGGCGTACTTTGCCCCAAGACATAAAAAATTAAAAGCTCCAGGAAACTTATGGGCAGAGTATTCAATGTTAAAAAATATAATTTTGGTACATGACTAGCTTCAGATTTCCAAATTTTCGACATTAATTGGTTACCTCAAACGGAAAAATGTTGGTTATCGATCAAAAAGAGCCAGTGTGTTTACTAAGAAAGACATGTTCCGATTTCTTTAAGTAATTGTACAAACTGCACATTTAATTTCAACATCAATAAATAAATTTAGAAATACTTACATCTTTCTTTTAATTCAATTAAATTTTAAACTGAATTCTAGCTAACCCATTCCAAATCAATGCGATGTTAAAAATGTCAATTTTGACAAATATGTACTTACTGTTCTAGAACGGTAAGGGCATACTTACCGTTTTGTTAGCCTTGGCGACCAGTAAGCGTAAAAAAGTAAACAATGCTCTTAAGGAACAAGGTTACTGTTCTAATCACGTATTGAACTCTCCGATTAATAGATGTTGGAATTCTTACTACTTTTCTGCGTTCTTTGAGTGTTTATTATTCAGATACCTATTTGTATATCCATATCGGTATTTAGTCAACTCTCCATATTATGATTATAAAAAATATTTAATAATAATTATAGTCATAGGTATATGAAATAGGTACACAGATTAGGTATTGAAGAAACAGGGTGAGTTATTGGTACGTGAACGGGACAGCATTCGGTTATTACATAAACATCCAAACATCATATTTTACTAAATATCAAACTATCATAGATCTTATTAATCTTTTTAACAAAAATAGATGAGCAGTTGTTTGTGTTTGCAAGGCGGAACGCCAGCGGAGTCGAGCGAATGCAAATCTGCAAGTCGAAAACATCACTTTTTATCCGAATAATAGGTACCTACTTACATACTATGTTTCTCCAATCATCTGAGATAAATAATTTTTCATTATTTTAATGCTCTTTACAAATATCTGATATGAATATTAAATAGCCATTGAAATAAATGTCAGTGCAGTTATGAAATTTATTTAAATTTTAATGAAACGTCAACTTAATTAATAAACAGTTGACAGATGTCATTTCACTTTTACATCCGGAGGATGACAATAGTTATTTGTTTTACTAGGCAGAAAAGCACAAGATTTAATGCCGCGGCTGGTGTTTCATACCGAAGGCGTAGCCGAGGCTAGGAAACCAGCCAAGGCATTAAATCTGCTTTTCTGCCGTGTGAATCATATAATTTTTTCTCCAAATTTGTTCCAATTTCACGCAAAATCGTCTTTTTTATATTTATTAATTGCGTTTCATTATCAATATCCAAATAATTAAATTATTTCAACAAAGGTAACCGGCTCTTCGTTACACAGTAAAAAAATCCGACTGATTTTAACACTGAATCCACACTCATCAGTGTGTATATAGTCCACACTTGGCAGTGTTAGACATATCGGTGTATTATTACATTACATAAAAGTAATTTAACACAGTAGATTTTACAAGGTAATGTGTAATAGTTAATTATTCACCGTGTAATTATTTCCTTTTTATGGCGGATTGATTCATTTTTAACACAGAGTTTTGTAAATTTTACTACAATTTATGAGTACTTCTACAAACTTGACGGGTATATCGTTCGTGTAATATGAGTTCTAAAGATTTAGTTATTATACTACCCAGCGTGTTAAAAATAACACTGCAGCAAATTACGATTACCATTTAGTAATTTTACCATTTGTCTTTTTTTTACTGTGTACTATGTTTACCGCTGATAATGTTTGTAAATTGTTTGTGGAATATCATTCTCAATTGAAATTACCAATTTGATTTAAATTATTACCTGGGACGTTGCATAACAACGATGAACTTTTTCTGCCTAGGCAGTAAAAATATAACTTTTATTCACAACCATATATGTAATAAGGTTATTACTGACTTTTTAGAAGTTTGAAAATTAGTCATTACTAACTGTTGCTACTGTTCAGGTCGGGAAGTGATCACTTTCCACCGAAGGGTGGAAAGTAAAACATCTGAAAGATACGTAATGTTTGTATTTTGAGTGACGTTAATTTTGACAAGGCATCAGTCATCAGAAAAACCCTTATATTTTATATTTATTTATACAGAATCAGTTTACAATAACAATAATTTTGGATTTTAGTTTTTTAGCAAATACTAAAAAAATAATCAACTGCTGTCAGTGTGACAGTCAACAATTTATGCCCCCTTTATTAAATAATAATGTCAGCGTCATAGATACGGATTTTCACTGTCTTCTAAATTGAAAAGTAGTATGAAAAAATTTGAATTAATAAATGGAGATATTCCCGTTTTCTCGTTTTTTTAGGGATGGTTGTGAATAAAATCGTATACATACCTCGGCGGAAGGTTTCATTCCTGTCTCGCGCTTAGCTCACCTCGGTGCTACGCACCTCGGTTATCTAAACAGCGCTCGACAATAATGAAACATTTTCCGCCTCAGTATGTAATATACTATTAAGCCTGTCAAGTGTCATTAAAAAGCCGCTTTTAATGTCATTTGGAGAAAAAGTACTTTTTTCTTCAAGCGTACAATAATACTTACAATATTATTATGTATACGAGTTTTGTAGTCTAACTAACTTAAACTTATATTGTGTTACTAGTAAAGAAATTTTCTCTTTTTTTTTACTAGTAGAATAAAGTAATAGTGTAACCATAACAACGGATTAAAAAAGAGTCATGTAGCCATGGTTTCTCAGAACTGTCAGTTTGAAATTTAACGTTGCGTCAGATCGCTTTTTATACAAACATAAATGTCTGAAGAAATACAGTTTTAATTTTACCACTTGAAGAAAAAATTATTCACTCGGAGTACAATATAGAATATTATGTTACTAGGAGTAGAAGCCAATCATTATTTGTTGAGCCCAGAAGCTTACACAGCCGAGGCATTAGCCAAGGCTGTGTAAACAGGGCGAAACACATAACAAGTGACCAAGTGACCTATACTATTTTTTCTTCAAGCGTAAAAATCAAAACTGTATTTCTTCAGACATTTATGCTTGTACAAAATGCTATTTGACGCAACGTTAAATTTCAAACTGAGTTCTGAGAAATCATGGCTACATAACTCTTTTTGCTCTTCCACTACATATGAATTGCTCTTCTACTACATAAGTCGTTAACATCCTAAAACCGAATGACAGGCAGCCTGTTTCGACCTATTAGGTCTCTGCAGTGCCGTACAAGAGACATCCATCAATCCTAATCACCTAATATTTATCTAATCATATATTAAAGGTATATCTAGGCACAATCTTTAAGAACCTTATTTTTTATTAAAAACTATTTTTATTCAAAATTTATAATACCTATTTAGAATACATTATCTTGATTATTTGAATGATTGATTTAATTGATGATTTTTATTTGGATATACAAGTAACGTAAATAAAATTCTAACTGTTAAAAGGTCAATTGTACCCACCTATACGTAGAAAGCATGTTTCCTAAAGTAGATAGATAAATCGTCAATTGTCCTTATACACATAAATATAAAATATTTTTCCTTGACATGATTTAATTGTATAAAAAGATAAAACATATCCAACATGCCTACTTGATAATAGAACATTTTAAAACTTTGACAAATAATGTTTTTACAACCTTTACTTATTAGTACGTACCTATATATTATTATTTACAAAAAATGTATTATTTAAAACAGATATCAGTTGATGTCTGCAGGTTAAGGACAAAAAACTCTTTCGGTGACATAGGGAATTTATAAGACAATAATCAAATATTTATCGGTAATTTCTTTATTCAGAAAACATGCTAAATACAAAAGTTGTAAATAAGGATGGGTCTTTTAATGCTCTTTGTATTAAAAATAATTTAGTTTCACTTTGAAATGTGAAACCGTGTGATCGTAAAGTAAGGAATAAAATCAATATCTCGTAAACCACAAATTTTTTAAAAAATAGCTCTGACACGTCGATTTTCTTTTAGTTTTACATTTGTTTTACAAATATTAAATTTTTTACAGGGTGACTCAATGAAGCTGCATCGATATAAACTTTAATATTTTAAATAGAACACCCAGTATTGTTTTACATATTTTGAAAGAACTCTTTCTTACGAATACGCTTATATAGAGTTTTATGGGTATTTTACAGTGATTGTAAGATACCTCACAGCGGCAGTAAACATATTTTTTGGCACTTAACAGTTACTTTATAGCAGTTGTAGAGTATGATTGTTGGGGGTAAAGATTACTTTAGAATGCTTAAATACCGGGATATCAAAAATTATCTTGGTCAAGGGTGGTTGTGGAATGTAAAACGTGTGTCTTACTTTAAATTTTCGAATATGTTTTGTTGTGTCAGAATCTGTCAAGTCATTGTGCTGAAATTTTCTAATCCAGTTTTTGAATCATGCCTCTTACCACACAGCACAAAATTTTCATGATTGATGCCTATTTTCGAACGGGTGCGCTAGTTAATGGAAATTGGCAATACAGTCAACGTTTGTGTTTGGACAATTTTCGAGAGCACTTCCCAAACGTGGCAATATTACCGGACAATTTTTATGCGTGCCTTACAAATTGTGTTGAAGTGTTTCGCGAAACTGGTTGCGTGACTCATAAAAAAGGTCCTGGTAGACCAAGAGTTCGTACAGAAGAAGTTGTCAATGACGTTTGTCAACGTATGGAAGAGGAGCCTGCAAAACCTTTGAAACGTCTTTCTCAGGAAATTAGACTTTCTTATGGAACATGTCATAAGATTTTAATGAAAGACTTGAACATGCATCCATATAAGATGCAAGCACATCAAGCTCTTCTGCCCGCAGACCACCCCAGACGCCTTGCTTACTGCCATTGGTTTGTCAATAATTTAATGAATGACGATCTTCTGGACTTAACTTTTTTTTCTGACGAAGCGTGATTCCACCTTTCGGGATACATCAATTCTCAAAATATGCGAATGTGGAGCAATGATAACCCTCATGTTTTTACTGAATCGCCACTACATGCTCAAAAAATTGGTGTTTGGATGGCAGTTTCTCGCAGAAGAATAATTGGGCCAATTTTTTTCGATTTCACCGTCAACGCAGAAAGGTACAGACACAACTTTTTGGCTGAATTTGTGCAACAGTTAAACGATGATGAACTTCGGTACGGTTATTTCCAGCATGACGGTGCAACAGCACATACTACACGAGAAAATATTGCTTTCCTCCGCGAGTTTTTTGATGACCGGCTGATAAGTTTGCATACAGAAGTTGAGTTTCCTCCGAGATCACCTTGTTTGACAATTATGGACTATTTTACATTTCCTTATTTAAAAAACAAGATTTTCGCAACTCCGGTAAATAATTTGCAAGAACTGCAACAAAGAATTGTTCAGCAATGTGCAACCATAACGCCAGAAATGTTGCAAAACGCTTTTCACAGCATGAGGAGGCGCGTCAACTTGTGCATCGAACAAAACGGGGGACATTTCCAACAATTACTGTAATTTAGTTTTTCTTGTTACTAAAACGGTTATTTCATAATTTGTAGTTCATTATTGTTTTACAACTTAAATAAATAGGTATGAAATTTGTAGGTTATTGATGATGTCAGTGTGACAGTGACATAATTATTTCAAATTTAAAGTAAGACACACGTTTTACATTCCACAACCACCCTTGACCACGATAATTTTTGATATCCCGGTAGATCTCTATAGAAGTTGTATAACCACTTTATAACGACAGCATAGTAATTTTCTGTAATAGTGAAATGATTTTCTACACCTTGCAACTTACTTTATAGTGACAATAGTGCTACTTTTTAGCAACAGCAATGACCACTTTATAATAATAGCAATTTTACTTTAGGTAGACTAAAATGTTAGGTCTTTATAAAGTAAGATTACTGGAGCAGTAAAGTTTTGACAGCATAATAAATTTTATTGGTACTGCAAAGAGTTACACTGGTGCCTATGTTATTAGTGTTTTCTGCTACTATAGCATTTTTTTATTGGATGGTGAAAAAATGTTCTCAGTGTAATGTTGTTGTG
Organism: Pogonocherus hispidulus; assembly: GCA_963924545.1. Taxonomy (NCBI): domain Eukaryota; kingdom Metazoa; phylum Arthropoda; class Insecta; order Coleoptera; family Cerambycidae; genus Pogonocherus; species Pogonocherus hispidulus. The sequence continues at coordinate 38,349,867 of OZ004698.1, read as the reverse complement.
TTCTGTTGAATACTCTTTAGCCACATAAGTCTCTATCACATTTACATATACCTATTATGACGTCATTGACCACTATATGTAAATGTACAATGTATTACCTGAATTGTTAATTATAATTCAGATATCGTCAAAGATAAACATGTTATAAATACCTACACATTTCCAAAATATAACATCAATTATTTATTCTGCAGACGTAGCCTCCCAAAGTGACCTGCCAGTGACCCAACAATGTCTGGGATGTATTTGTGAAGCCATTTCAGCCTGTAATACTACCAGCGCATGTTCAGGTATGTAAAATTCGACATAAACATGTTTATTGGAATTGCACAAATGTGGAAATATATTGTTTATGTAAAATCACAGTTATAAATATGCAATGTACCGGGTTTGGTTTATAAAGTTGGTTCTAATTGCACCTCCCCAATTATTTTTTGAATTTTATTTGATATAAAAAATGTCAAATACAAATCTTTCTTGAAACCGCTAAAATTGTTTTTTTCATGTAATTTTCAAATTTATAGGGCGAAATACTGGGTTTTCAGAATCAAAATCGAATTTGAGTTTTTAAATGCAATGCCCTCAATTATTTTTTTTTCATTTTTTAATTCTCCTGAAAATTCTACACTTTTTTCATGTAACGTATACCCTATACTCAATTCAACTGTTTTCAAAATATTTTATTAGTTGAAGTCGTCAATTGTTTAATTTGAAAACCTATATATAAGTAACTACTAAACGGTTTAATATAAAAGAAATCAGTTTTCTTTTTTTTATATATTTTTTTTTATTTTAAAAGGACATATATTTTAGAATATACAAAAAAAAATAATAATCCTGAAAAAACGAAGCACCCTACATATCTGAAAACTATATGAAAATATTTTTTAGCGGTTTCAAGAAACATTTGTATTTGATATTTTTTTATATCTATGAATATTCACAAGTTGATAAGTTAATTGGTTAAGGGCCAATTTCATAATCCAATTTAAAAGAATTTTAGCTAAAGTTACCTTTTAATACTTTGGATACAATAGTCTCAATAATAACATCTGAAGTACTATAAGGCAACTTCAGGTAAATGTTCTTTATCTTTGATTTAGCTCCTTTAAAGTTCCTTTAAATTTAATAATGAAACAGGCCCTAAATATTTTAAACAAATATTTTAATATTACGGAATTAAGAATGTATTCCTACTTATCTACTATTTTTGAAAATATTCATCGTAATTTTCATCACTATTGCGACGATTTATTTGGTTATTAAATTTTGAAGAAAATTACAGATATACAAATATCTGTAATTTTCTTCAAAATTTAATAACCAAATAAATGATGTGTGGCTAGAATTGAATAAAAACCATAAAATACTGTGATAATTCGATTAAGGATATTGTTGGTAAATATAAGTATATTATATTTATTTTCACAATGTTAATGTTATACAGGGTGAGTCACCTAAGACACCTCGGCCCATTACTTAGGTGCTAGAGAATATACATTTTTTCCTTTAAAGCATTATGTACACCACTCAGAGCTATCTTTTAAAATTATTTTGGAACAAACGGGGTGATCCAGTGCAGAGGGGTGAGCCCCTCGCAAACTTATATTTTTTTCAATCATATTCGATTCGTCTTTCTTTTACCTGCAAAGTGATATTTTATTTTTGAAATTCGGATGCGGCGTTGACAAGTTATCTTCAAGAAACGTATTTTGTAGGGGCACACTAAAAAAATCAGCAAGAAGTTATCTTGAGCGATTAAGGAAAGATATCGCTTTTGTGCAGACACCTAGTACTATCTTCGTTTTTCATCGCTTTCGCCTTTCTTTTACCTGCAAAATGGATTATATTTTCAAAATTCGGATGCGGCGTTGCCAAGTTATCTTCAAAAAACGTATTTTACAGGTTCGCATTAAAAAATCGGCGAGAAGTTATCTTCAATGTATAAGGGAAGGTATTTTGCAGACATCTAATACTATCTTGGTTCTTCATCGCTACAGTTCTGAAATTTGCATTTTTTGTACAGAATGTTTTTCACAGGAGTAGTAATTTATCAATATTCAAACAGCCGTGAAAAATACAGGGTGTTCCATTTAAAAAAATTATAAGTTTGATTCACCCTCTACACTGGATCACCCTGTATGTTCCAAAATAATTTTAAATAATGGCTCTGAGTGGTGTACGTAATACCCTAAAGGGAAAAATTTACCTATATTCTATAGTAACTGAGTAATGGACCGAAGCGTTTTAGGTGACTCACCCTGTATTACCTGAGACAATAAATAGAATTATTGGAATAAATGAAATGGATTTAATATATTTGTGACGTGGTACTTTGATGACACTTAAATTAGATACTTTAAGTATCAGTTAAGTTCGAGAATCATCAATAAATCATAATTATTCACGGATATTACCGCAGTTTTTCACAAATTAATTGCATCTTAATACTTCAGTGATTATTTAATAAAACATCATAAATAGTCACATCATCACTTGACACTGATGTAGCCATACCATATTGCATAACATTTTAAACAAACATATTATCGATGTTATATACGCAAGAAGAAAGAAGATATGTGATGAAATATATAGGTAGATAATTGTAAAACGAGTGGGATGTATTTTAAAACTATATAGAGAGGTCTGATGACTATATGCTATATGCCAAACTTATTAAAGAGTGATAAAATAGTTTAAAATGACTGCTGACGACTGAAGAAGACTACACCTTTTCCAGATGTATTTCAGAATTGATCAACTTTATTTCAGAAAGCGTCATTTATATTTTGCATTGGTCAATTTAATTTCAGAAAGCATCATTTACATTTCGCATTAGTAAATTTAATTTTAGAAATTGGTATTTGTATTTCAGAAAACGTATACTTAAGAAACTGGCATTTGATTTCATAAAATATAAATTAAACTTCAGAAAGTGTAATTAATATTATTAACTCAGTTCCTGATATCATCAGTATATTATCTTATTATTTATGTTAAAATCTTTGTGTTTCCTATACCAAAATAGGAGATATTGTACAGGGTGTCCCAGTGCGAGCGTACAAAAATTTACCAGGGGGTAGACCAGACCAAAATAAGAATAAAACTCTTATAAAAAAAATTTCTCCGTTGCACGCCTAACGAGTTACAGGGTGTTATTTTGAAAAAAAAAAACAATTTTCCGCAATAACTAAAAAATCGTTAGGTAATTTTTGGGTGACGTGTACATCTATTAAAGGTCATTAAAACTACATGGTGTTTGTTTAACTCTGAAACCTGTGGCGGCCTAGGCCTACTCTTCCTTATGACTTCCTTTGCAATGTATTTTTTCTGCATAAAGGAATGTAGTCTGTACTTTACACTCAATTTACTCGAAAATTGTTGATTTTAGAGCTGTGTAACAAGAGACCTTTTTTTATTCAGAATTAGTAACTGATAAAGGAAAACTTAGTTAATCCACAAAAAAAGTAGGATATGCAAGAGTTACGAAGACAAAATCATAAAGATGAGTAGGCCTAGGCCACCACAGGTGTCAGAATTAAACAAAAACCATCTAGTTTCAATGACCTTTAATACCTTGTTGATTCATACAATTTTTTGCAATTATCTCAATATAATGGTGTGCTTAATAACAACGGTAAACTTCTTGATTTAGTGTTTAGTTCACTGAGATCAACTTCTGTAACTTATTGCAGTACTCCGATGGTGCCTGAAGATAATCATCATAAAACTATAGAGATCCATGTTGATATTCAAATAGATAATATTGGCATGCGGTATAAACACTCATTTTACAAACTGAAATTTTCTAGAGCCAATTACAATGTCATTAACTCTGAAATAAATCAAATTGATTGGAACACGGAACTATTTAATCTTAATGTTGATGAAGCAGTGCAAACTTTTTATAGCATTTTAATGGATATATTAAATAGGAATATAACAAAAAAAGAATTAACAATAGTTATCCCTTATGGTTCTCTCTTTGTACAAAAATTCTGATAAAAGAAAAATATAAACTACATTGTCGTTGGAAAAAATTTAAAAATCCACTTGATTATCAAGAATTCTCTAATGTCCGTAAGCAAGTTAAGTTAGCTGTTAAAAATGATTATCAGAATTACATTGTTAATGTTGAACGAGACATTAAGGATAATGTTAAAAATTTTTGGAGGTTCGTATCTAATAAGCGTCGTTCAAAGACTATACCAAAGTTTGTACAACTAGACAATAAGTCTGCTTCAACAGATCATGAAATTTGTGAGTTATTTTCTGAGTTTTTTGCATCTGTTTTTGAGCCGTCTGATAGTCCAGCAATTGTAAAGATCAGCGAACCTACTGCTTCTATAACTTTAAGTACAATCACAGTCCTTGATATAAAAAATCAAATTACAGCCTTAGATGTAAATAAGGGTGCTGGACCGGACGGTTTACCTCCACTGTTTTTTAAATCTTGTGTTGACTCTATTTCGTATCCTTTGTTTATAATATTTAATAAATCAATATTAAATGGCATGTTTCCCTCTACTTGGAAACAAGCCCAAATTGTCCCAGTTTTTAAATCAGGCAATAAAATATGGTAAACAATTACCGCCCGATTTCGATATTATCAGTTCCTGGTAAACTGTTGGAGGCGATAATTTGTAAGGAATTGTTTTTTAAGACAAAACATTTAATTAGTGAACAACAACATGGCTTCTTCAAAGGCCGTTCTGTGGCTACAAACTTAATATCATTAGTTCAGAATGTTCTTGATTCAATGTCTAATAGATATCAAGTTGACGCTGTGTATACCGATTTCTCGAAAGCATTTGATAAAGTTCATCATAATACCCTCTTCACTAAATTGCAGAATATCGGTATACACGGCAATTTACTGAGATGGATAACATCATATGTACTCAATAGATCACAATGTGTTAAGATTAATAATTGCTCATCCTCGTTTGTTGATGTCACGTCTGGTGCCCCTCAGGGTTCACACCTAGGACCATTACTTTTTTCCTTATTTATATATGATATTGAACATTGTTTTTTGTATTCTAAATTTTGTCTATATGCAGATGATTTAAAGATGTATAGTGAAATTTCTAGTGTTGCTGATTGTGTGAACTTTCAGAGCGATCTTTCACGTCTGTACAAGTATTGTGTTAATAATAAGCTTTTTTTAAATATAAATAAGTGTCACCATATTACATTTTCAAGGCTTAGTACTAATTTCAGTATTCCTTATCATATTAACAACTTAGAGCTTATAAAGGTAGATCAAATCAAAGACCTAGGTGTAATACTTGACTCAAAGTTAAATTTTGATTTGCATGTTGAGGCCATAGTCAAAAAAGCTTACCGAAATTTAGGTTTCATAATGAGAGTAACTAAGTCTTTCAATAAACCTGACTCTATTATACTATTATATAACTCTTTAGTCCGTAGTCAACTTGAATATGTCTGCATAATTTGGAACCCATCCTATGTTAAATATATAGAACGCATTGAAAAAATACAAATTAAATTCGTAAATTTGTTGAATTACAAATTTAACAGACATCTGCATTATGTTTCTTACGAGGATAGCATTAAACGGTATAATTTATTGAAGCTTACGTCTCGTAGATTTATAATGTATTTACTGTTTATTTTTAAAATTTTCAATAATGCAATTGATTGTAACTTTATAACAAACAAATTAACAATTAATATTAAGTCCCAAGTCACTCGTTCCACTCACTTATTTTACCTACACTCATGTTCTACAAATTATGCAAAAAATTCTCCGTTGTATCAATTACAAAATATTTATAATGTTTACTTTAACCATATTGATATATTTAATTTATCTTTAAGACAAGCTAGATATAATGCGATTTTAGTCTTTTCCAATTAAATAAACTTCTGTTGGCTGATATGTATAAATATTAATTATTATATAAATTTATAGCATACAGGTATATAGCTACATTGTTAATATATCCATATTTTTTGTTTTTTGTTATTACTAATTTTATATTATTACTTAAGATTAGTTAGATTTTACATTAAATGTATTTCTAATTTATTGATTTGCCGAGAGCAGTAGTCACATATTACATTAAAACGTGTAACCCTGTAATTGGAATTTATTGTTAAATTCTGTTGGGATACCTACTTTCAAATAAATAAAAATAAATAAATAAATACATGTACACGTCACCCAAAAATTACCTAAATCTACGAAACGGTTTTTAAGTTATTGCGGAATTTTTATTTTTTTTTCTCAAATATAACACCCTATAATTCGTTAGGGGTGCATCAGAGAAATTTTTTTTATAAGAGTTTTATTCTTATTTTGGTCTGGTCTGTCCCTGGTAAGTTTTTGTACGTTCACACTGGGACACCCTGTATAGGTGGTATAAAATTGAAATTCAATAAAATTTTGAATTCGACTATATATAATTATTGACGAATTAGAAAATTGAAATGACGCTCCTGAAATTGAATTTACATGTTCTGGTTTACAAATGATTAAACTGAGATAGAATTGAGGCTTTCTGAAATAAAATTTACTAAACTGAAATACAAGCTACACTTTCTGAAATACAATTGAATAAACTGAAAATCAAATGAGGCATTATTACAATTAGCTAATTTGATATATAAATGATGTTTCCTAAAATAAACATGGAAAAGGTGTAGAGACTGACTGCTGACTGCAATAATAATTAGAGGCTGCTGGCTGATGATACAATGGGACTGATCAAATTCTGTATAATAGTCTTTAGTTGTGGCATAATAATGTTATTTTTAAATAAGTAAAAATACACATGATGTACTATAATAAATTAAGTAGGTATATATTTTTTATCAACTTCTACATACAGAGTGTCCGTTTTTCCGAGTCCCTGAGTGTCCGAGTCCCATCATGGGTATCTCACTTATCTTAAGATCATACGAAGACGGTTAACTTGCACCCCATATAAGTGTTTTAGTGAGAGATGCATCTAAGTATGCGTCATGCGTATGTGGCATACCCACTATAACTACCCCACTTTTTTACCAATATAGCATAACAGACCAATAAAAAATGTTGTTTCATGAGAAAAACATACTTATTTCCCAAAGGAATCCTTATGCAATAAAAATATGTGGTCCATACTGTTTTTCGACAGTGGCTATATAAATTGTAGTCTTCTAGTGGAATATTTCTTATTTATCGACTTATTTAACTACTTCCATATTAAATATTATTATATTATATTTATTTATATGTAAATAGCTATTTAAAATTTCAGAATATTTATTCAGACACTGAAAACGATATATTTGTTTTGATCATTTATAATAATTACTCATACCGGATATCTTGTGACCATGGCGATAGACTGTGGCGTCATGAGGAAGGTGATAGAAAGCACATTAAAATGTAAAAGTTTATTGGGCTGCATATATCCTCTTCGATATAGTCTATCTATTGAAAAAAAAATTAGTAGGATGCTGTGAAGACTCCAAAAGGTCAAAGGCCAATACAAATCTCAAGAAAAGGGACAGAATTATTGGGTGAAACAGCTAATCAAATCGTAACATATACGTAAAAGAGAACTCTGCATGAAAGTGTAAATCCGAGTGTTTTTATCCAGACTTATACCATTCTCATTCCTTTCGGTTGGCTACTCTACACTAAAGAAAAACTCTGAAGTATCAATCTGTTCAGTTGTGCTTACAAAATATCCCCTTTACTTTTTGCACAGAGGTGCACAAACGAAAAGATGATTAACTCTATGCATATAAGGGTTTTCAAAGGAATTTTTCGCACAAATTCTTTTGATTCAGTTGTGAATTTTAAATATTTATCAAGTAATGCTATTAAAATAAATTAAACTCAACATTTGGATCAAATATGTAATTCATAGTCTAGTACTAATCAATATTCGTACATGCAGGTGATGTTTGTGGACCGTTTAGGATCACCTGGGCGTACTGGTCTGACTCAGGTAAACCTACAGTGGGTGGAGAATCACCCGAATCTGCCACTGCCTACAGCAACTGCGCCAGAGACACCTACTGTTCTGCTCTTGCCGTACAAGGATACATGAGCAAATTCCAACAGGTACGTCAGCTTTCAATTATTGTTTTGTTTGTAGAGATTTAATGAGACTAATCCTCTGTTGGTTTTGATTTTTTTTATATTCCTATATTATTTTGATTACGTCAGAAAGGAATACGTTCTAAAAATTACTAATTTTGTTCAAATATAAACTGTAGGGTCACAACATTCAATAAGGAAATTAGAATTATTATCATAAAGGATTTAGGATATTTTTTCTGTGTAATTAGATCGTATTTAGTTTATTATTTCTTAAAATTTGTTTGTTATGATATTTACGATACGTAGAAGGATTTGTCGGCATTTACCGACAAAGCAGGCCGATTTTATGTACATAGAATATCTTAAGATGCTAGGCCCCTTTTGGGAATTAGGGAATTCCAGGAATTAGGGAATTATCAAGTTCGGAGAAAAATAGTAGGTACATATTGGGAAGGACAGAGGCAGATCGAGTATAAAAAGGAAATTTTTATTTCATTTTAGTCTCTCCCATCCCAGCAGTCGAATTGTGCAGTATGCTGAAAAATAAAGTTGTTGTGTTGTAAAGAGTGTTATTCTTTTTCTGTACCACACCTATATAAACTGGAAACATTTATTAGTAAATCATATTTATTGTGCTCTATGAAAAGATTTTCAGTACTAAAATCTGTTAGTTTAAGTCGTTAAAACACCTTCATCAAACTCCGGACAAGCTGTTTGCGACGTCACCATAAAAATAATAATCAATGACCTCAACGTGAGCTCCCAATTCCATTTATTTGCCGCCGAATGGCTCGTGCCTGATCCACCTAACAAATGGTCAGCTAGTATAATGCGACATTCGATTTGGTATTCTTCGGTTCGGTTTAGTTACTTATTTATTTTTTATTTGAAGATCACATTTGAGTTTCAACTTTAAACGGAATAAAATGTGTATTTTTATTTATAATAATTATTATTATTTTCCCATATCTCAGACTCATTTATATATAATAGGTAAGCTTATACTTATCTATTGTTAGTGTGGCAGAGCATCCATCAATATGAAGGAATAAATATGGCATTATACACAATTTGAAATGGGTATAATAAAAAAAAATATATTTTTGGAAAGAGATTTATAAAAACATATAAAACATTGTTTAAAGTACCTACACTTGGGTATTATTCAATGCACTAAGACAGAAACCATATTTTTTTAAATCAGCTCGAACAATCAATATATTTATATAAATTAAGATATAAATTTATACTACCTATCTGATGTATATTGAAGAAAACGTTCAGCAGACAGGGAATCAATTAAGAGGAAAGGGATTTAATAGAAAAAATTATACAGGTTGCTTCATAAAAAAATTATAAGTGTTGCATATACCTCTATGTGGTATATGCAAAGCGAAATTAGTGGTATAAAGGCTAAAATAAATGTATATAAAACTAATTTAAAAACTTGTTTGGTACTTTTCAAGCATAGGTGCTTTTCGCGAGCCGGTGGCTCAGGGTTTAGTGTCTCGATCGCTGAACCCAAGGGTCGTGGGTTCGACTCCCCATTCCACCAAATTATTTTTACTTAAATTGTTTACTCGTAGATCAAGGCTTGTTCGCAGGGATAGGTTGGCGACCATCTTGGCGATGGCCTAGGATGGAAACAATGTCAGCTTGGTGTTAATGTGAGATATTAAAATCAGTTGATGTTTTACTGTCTCCCTAACTATGAGGTTTTCTCCCTCATTCCAGCACTAAATGGTGGTTCCACACACAAGTCTCAGACTTCTGGGCTAATCCTTGTGACTATAAGGGGTAGAGATATTATTATTATTATATAGGTATGTTCTTATAGGGCAGTGATGCCCTATAAGAACGGTGATACCTTTTTGAGCAGTGGGTAAAATTTTCTTCATTATTTTTTCTAATACCTATTAGCCCGTGGGTCACTAAGTCAGTAGCGACACTTGGAAAGGAGGGGGGTGTGGTAAAATGGGTATCAATAATTTGGATACACCGAAAATTTGTTAGGTAACAGAAAAACTTGACAGTTGTCTCTTTTTTTGGTTCTCACTGAGGCGTCACCCACACATTTCAGTATTTATGCAAATGTCAATCCGTTTACGGAATTGCCACCTTCTTGGAAGATACTATCCGACCGGACAACCCAGCTTTCCTTAATACCATTATTGCACCCATTGCACCTAAACAACCTAATTAAGGATTCTCGCAGATATGCAAACTGATCACTAGGGTACGAACAGGTAAACTCTAGGAGACGGAAGGTAAACTGGGCTGGACGTATATAAGAATATTTCACCACATGGTGGAGAACAGAATCGGTACTCCATGCAACCCTACCAGTACACACCTACACAACCTACACACAACCCTACAGTATAACTTGTACTTGAGTGTTGTTAATAAAGCTAATACGTTTGCAAACCGTGGGCTCGTTATTCCCTACGTAACCTATCCCCACATTCACTTTTAAAATCATCTAAAAAGGTTTACGTTTCCTTTTTGATTTACAACTTTTACTTTTGCAAGTGAAGGAACAAAAAATAATCGTCGACGTCAAAAATTTTATATAATTGAGGTGAATATAGTGGATAGCCAACGTTCACTTGGAAATATTTTTATTATAAATTCAACATTAGATATTTATTCTTTAATTTTTAATATTTTCGATTGTATGCTCTCTCTTTTATGATAGATATAAAGAATTAGTTTATAAAAATCAACGCATGGGTCATTTAAAAAGCTTTCGTTCGTGAATTAGTTTCTGACCCGCGGGTCATAAGTTAGCCACAGGTATCCACCACTGTTTATCATAATTACATTACAGACATTAAATGTAAAATCTATGTACACTGTATGATATAACTTATATAAACTCTTATTACGATAATGGGAAAAGATTAACTTATGAATATTGACTAAAGTCTATGCAGAAAAACTATGCCTTAAGGCAAAAATAATCAATAACTTGTCAAAAAGCCACAAAACTCGGTTCAGTTTGATGAACTTTGGTAAGGCTATAAGTTCATCTTTTAGTTTAAAAAATTATGATAATCAATCTTTCCATTTTTTAACACCTTAAAACATAATGCTTCTGTTTGATGATTTACGATGATATAATAAATTAACGAAAAAAGAATTTGATTTACCTGTAAATACTTAAAACTTGATCATTCATACATAGTTGAAAACTGTTTATAAAGTCAAAAGCCAGTTCCATTATCATATATATGTTTGTGTCCTCAGCGGGAACGAACATATAAGTTCTATATTTAGAGAAATAGCCACTTAAGAACAGTAAATATTTTTTGTGTTATTCTTCTAACCTGTTTATAAATAGCGGGTGATAAAATCGAATAAAAATCCTGTTATATGTTTAAACCGGACCTTGCATTAAAAGTTCCAATCCATTTGGTATGAACTTACAGAGAAAAAATAATAAAACAGCTGCAATCTTTAAAGTTTAAAATTGGTTTTCTGCAGATACAGGATGTACAAATTAAGCGCAATTGGTTAGGTAGTAAATGACTGACTGATATTTATGATGATAATAATCATCTGGACATTATTTCAGAATAATTTACGCATGGACATTTGCAACAATAATAATACATATTCAATAGATTATGGTTATGACTATTTTTTAATTACTCAAGTAGTTTTAGTACTTTATATTTTTTATGTTTTGAATTCATGAATGTGGTCGCATGCATATGGAATACAGGAAGTTACAGTAGGTAACGTTGTAGGTACTGGCGATTCCAAAAATGAATGCGCACTCTGCTTGAAAATATTTGAACCAACTTAAAAAGGTATTTTTTTGTAAGCTTTTGCTGATTAATGATAAATAACACGTATTTGGGTTTGTTTAACGTAATAATTTAGTGGTGTTTGTGATTTTTTTGGTATTACAAACTTAAAAACGACGTGGTTAGTATTTGTAAGTACCTACATCTTTATTTTTTCATTTTAAAATGGCATTCAAAAGAAATCAGCACGACACAAACTGCCGTGTTTATGGGTGTCATTCCACAAAACGTGTCAATAGAAGTGTTTAAGATAGAAGATAGGTAGAAGTTTGACCCTAGTAAAAGAAACTGTTTCTCACTCATTTGTCCAAAAGGCATGTAACAATTTATTAACAGGGAACACGTTTATTTACACAACATAACCACTTTGTTGCAGTTTATCTATACTTTTCTATTATTAGTCTTATAAAAACAGAATATATTTTAAATTAAACATTATTTAACAACTAGCACATGAAGTCACTATATTTATGGCAGTTGAATGTTAAATTGTTAGATGATGTGATATGAAATACAAAATTTTTACTCGTCTTCGTCCATATTTGTTTACAATTTGCAGCGCCCTCATCGGTAATTTGAATCGCCAATACAAATAAGAAAAATGGGGCTTGTGAAAAATCAGAAGATGCTTAAAGTTTTGCTTGAAAGTTATTTAGAGAATTTACTGAAACCTGTTTACTCTAAAACCTGTTATTTTTCTCTCATTTAGTAACATAATCTTTATATGCTTACGTTCAGTTTTTAATAACTTTTATTTCTTCTGAATTACTATTAATGTATTAAAAGTGTACTGACTGTATTTGCAATAATATATCACCGTACATGTATGTTCATTTTCTAAATACTTATATAACTTGAAAAAATCTAACCATTTTGTTAAATTGAACACCCAGTGTATTAGGTTAACCAGATATATCACTCACCCATTTCCCTGTTTATTTTCCAAGATATTTTAATTAATATCTGCAGCTGGCTTTTGGTAGAGCTGTACGATTTATCTTGATTTCTTTTGGGATGACACCACCTGTAAAATAATAAAAACAGAAAATCAAAAGTATCCCAAATAAAGATATCAAGGGTAGTATCAACACAAACTTTTAAAATTTATCTCAAAAAAATACGGTGCAATATGCACTTAACGTAAATGTTCAATATGTTAACTAAATTTCAGTTTTTTTTTTACTTTGACACAAATTATGTGATATTATAAATAATACTTAGAATTATTTTTTAATTATATCCAACGTTGTACTTATTGAGGTAGGAAAATCCTCAAAACTGTTGTACTCCTTTTTTTAAACATTTGCAAAAATAAAAGTCAAATAAAACAAAACCTAAATAAATACGAGACATAATGATGTAGATTGTATCTCGTCTGAAACAGTATTTTTTAATCAAATATGGCTTAAGATTCTCCAGAACGATGTAATAATAAACTAGTGATAGCTCTGTTGAATAAAATAATGTTAATTTTACAATTTCAGATCGAAAATGATAACAGAAGTGTCTACTGACAAACAGTCAAAGATCGACTTGAAATGTTTATAAAAACATGTTCTGTTGTATGAAGGTGTTTGATTTATTTTCAATTTTTATTTAAAAATAATTCTAAATGTTTATACTCTTATAGAATATTTACTTTAATTTTATATCATAAAGCGTTTTTTCGGAGAAAACTTTGAAAACTTGCTTCCCTTGAGACTACAATTCGAGCCTTTATTTATGAATACGTCTGGTTTGCTGGATTATTTATCTTACAGATGATGTATTTAAATTTCAAAAATGCAATTAAAAACAACAAACAACACGACATACTCTGAATCACACCAGGTTTGCCCGAACAACACCCTGTTTACTTTTAAATATTTATGCAAAGCTTTTTTACACGAATAGTTATTGAATTTACTACCTCTAATACCAAGGAATATTTGACCTAAAGAATATACCATAATAATACAAATGTGTTAGACAGAAAAAACAAAGTAGCAAACCATTCTATGCATATGTATAATGTTTGTATCTATTTAATTAAATCTATATTATATAAAGCTCCTGCTTGGTTTTTTCATTACACATCTCAAAAAACTCAATTTTGTTTTACAGGATTGCACCGGTGATGGAAAAATCGATTGTGATGATTTCGCCACCATTCACAAGACTGGAGGATATGGTTGTAAAGGAGTTCCATTACCAGAACCATATGGAGAACGCTACAGGCAGTGCAAACAAATCGTTGGACAACTGAGACCTTAAGTCAACTTCACCCGTTCTTAAAATTTATTTAAGATATTACATTGTACGGAATGAGAAATTTAACTATTTGAAATAGGCTAGGATAAAATATGCTGGTTTGTAAATTAAATTCAGTGTTAATTTTATCCTAAGTAATTTAAATTAAAATAGAATATTTAATAGTTATGCTTTAATTTAATGTATAGTCATGTTATGCTGTGAGAATTTTACAATAAAATTCACTTTTTGTAAAAAAGTTATTGTTCTTAGTTTATATTATATTTCGCTGTGATCACACGTGGGAAACACAAATGTATACAGTAGATATTTAGATATCTGTTGCAAATTTGAATTACTAATTTAAGACGATTTCGTGCAAATTTACAAGTTATGGAAGTTAACATGGTAAATTAATATCTATGTGCGTCCTTAAAAAATAATTATTAGTATTGTATCCATAATATTTAGAAAATTAAGATGGCTATCCTAAAATATATACAGTGGTAAAAACCCACATAAAATACTTATGTAATTGTATGAATGTAATTTATGGAACTTACTTTCCTCAAATTAATGTATCTGTAATTTATTAAAAAACTTATAATAATTAACAGTGGTAGCTCGTGGTACCATCTGTGTCCCCTTTAAACTACACAGGAGAGAGAGATCCATTTATTTTTAAATCAACCTGAATATAAAAAGCGTTCTTACATTCAGAAAATGCTTTAGGGATGCCTATTTCTTTATACCTATATATGATTAGATCCTAAAGACCTATTTTCTATTTTAGGCAGTGACTAGGCTTATCAGAGATAAGCGAGATACCTATTATATAACGCATTATAGTTATTTATGTTATAATGATGAAAAATAATACCTATACAATGACAACAACAATGAGTACAAAATATTGTTTTCTTCTGTGTATTATACATTATTTTATATTCGATTGTAAGAATTGTATTGAAAATTAAATTCATTGAAAGTAGGTACCTACCTAATTATTAAATAAATCGAGATATCTCGAAACTCTTGTCTGCTGCAAAGTGATATTTGGTCAGAAGTGGAAGTTCATGTTAAAATGTTAAATGACTCTGATTTAAGGTGTAGGTTCCTCTCCAGATATATGGGAAACTGACAAAGAATATGAAAATACCGAAAGAAGCGTAAAAGATCAGAAAACATACTCATTAATTTCGTTATGTTGGCTGTTTAGATCTATTTAGAAACACGTAACATTTTCAATTACTTCAATGAAACTTAACACTCGTAGACAGCGAATTATCACAATAAATTTCCAATTTTAAATTAATTACCAGTTGGTTATATCAAAAGCTAACAGGTAACAAAAATAAAATGTGTGGACAAGTATCGTCGTAAAATTTCAACGAAAAATTGTGAAACTGATCTGACCTTTTTAAAGCTGAATCCTTGGATCACAAAGTTATAAAATTCCGGAAATAGCAACAACATAATACTTGTAATACATACCACATTGTACAACCTGCTCCCTGAAACAAGATTCGTTAAGTAGGTATTCTTCCTTGGAAAACACTGTCTGGTATAGACAACAAATTTTTAATAACATTACTTCTTCTTAAAAAATAAATTGGAATTATATATACTCAGTCATTTTATAGCGCAATTTGGCAGATTGAAGGTACCCATCAAATAATTTCTTCTTTATGTGAAATTAATTTAAAATAGCAAAGTTTTCACTAGTAATTTTGCTGTAATATATTACAGTGAGGGTCTCCTTCAACCGCTATTTTGATGAAAATAATTTTCGTATTTATAATATATTTTTATAAATAATCATAAAATTATATTTAATAAAAAGGGTATATTATTTTACGGTTATATATCATCACAACTGTAATACGATCGCGTATGACTTTGTGTCTGGATTTTTAATGTACCCACTTTTATGTTTTATGTATTTTTAATGTTATATCAGTTATTATTAGTAGTGGTGAGAAACACACCGTAGTTCCCTCTTTGGGCCTTTGCTACTATCTGTCTGACAATTATTGTCAAATTGACAATAGTCTTTTGACTAATTGACAAATTGTCTTTGAGGAAGACAATTCTACTTATTTAGTTGAAGGAGATCCAAAAACAACTACTCCACGGCCAATGTGCCCCGACGGCGTTGCATTACTCCGGCATCTCCATAGGAGTCGCCACATCTTTCATCGAGACCAACCAGAGACATTGACTGGTTTCGCGCTTATTATGCGCTCGTTAGATTGCCATAGGCCACAGGTAGTGGAATCGATAAACAATGTTGCAACATGATTGCCTAATGGACATCGTATATCTTAATAGTGGTGAGAAACACACCGTAGTGCCCTCTTTGGGTCTTTGCTACTATCTGTCTGTGTCAAATAATTTGTGTGGTATGGTAAATGAGGTAAAGATTATTTAAAAAAAAAATCGTTTCAAGTTTTAATTGCGTTGTCAAGTTTTAAAATACACGTGGATAAATAGAGAAGGAAAAGATAAATCAGAAAACGATTTTGCTCTTTTGTCCGAAAGTTATTTTTTAGTCCTTTGAAATAGTTATTTTAAAAAATTTTAACAGGAGAAAATTGCGTTGTCGTGTTTTAAAATGCACGTGGATAAATAGATAAGAAAAAGATAGATCAGAAAATAATTTTTCTTTTATTTAAAGTCCGTTATTTTTTAGCTCGTCTGACGTAACCTCGAATATTTGTCCATGTATCTGGTTGAAAGTCCTCTTTTGTTGTTTTTTATTGAAGAAATTAAAATAATATAGTTAATTTGTAATCACGATGCTCAGTTATTGTTTTATATGTCTAATTATATTATATTCTCTATGGCGCTCAAGATATAGAATAACTCAAAACTTCTTAAACATCCTATATAAAGTCTTTTAATCGAATTGGTGGACTAAAAATCCGTTTATAAAACCAATTCGATTCTTTTATCAGGGATTCAGCTTAATGGGGTTCAAATAATCAGCAAAAACCCATGAAAAATAAATGCAAACGAATACATATTCACCAATTGTGTCCATTAGGTATAGTAAGTATAAATTTTTAATATCTAAAGATAATAAGTATAAAGATAATAAAGGTAAGCATCATAAATTGAAAATAAAATAAAATCGTTCGAATTACCTATACACTTCTTAAAAAATGGCAGGTTGCAAGTATATGTTAATATTGATTTTACTATAAAGCCTTTGATAAAGCACGCCACGAATTAATAATTAAGAACGGTCAATCAGTTTAGACTAAACACAAATTTGGTAAGACTTATTCACTTCCTTTCATAAAAGAGGTGAAGTTTTGTACATAGTACTGAGAGAATTTGAAATTGATCCTTTATTTATGCGGCATAAAATATTATTTGTACAAAATCGTTCATGGGCAAGTAGATCATTCTGGGTTTTTGGAAAAATTGCAGTTTCATTTGTATAGAATGGGTTTAAGCTAAATACCTACTTTTAAATTCGACACCTCTAATACTAATTATTACATGAATTCGCCACTAGTTTCCATTTGTAGGCATTCCAATGAAATAAAATCTTTTGCCGCCATGTTTTATAATAATATTATACAATGCACTTATACTTTTCTCGAAATATTAAAGAAGCTATTATATCTAACTCTGTGTTTTTATTATTTTACACTTGTTTGTTAAGCGTTGGTGTATATTTGGTGATATATTAGTTTTTGTGTATCATTATGTTTTATTTTTATATGTATAAAATTTAATGTGATCTTTTTATTGCTATAACATTTTAATATTATTTTTTTAATATATATCCTATTTTATGGACACAAAAACTGTTAGATTTCAATAGATATATTGTTTATTTATTTGTTAAAAATAAATCTAAAATCAAGTACCGACCATCGGAAAAATTTATACCATTTTGAATAGTTGTGCAAAGTAGAGTAAAAAATGCTGTTTTTTTCTTAAAAAATAGTGCAGAATGTAAGTTTGAGTGAAAAGTCTTATTTTGTTCTTAAGAATAGGTGATATAGGCTCTATGTTTCCATTATTCTGGGACAATCTGTATATTGGATTTCCCACATTTATTTCTACCACTTTCTGAATAATTTTTGAATTGATATCGTTTCCATGCATATATAAATATGTATTAGAGTTGGTAATTACAATTAATTGAACACTCCTTCCCTATTTCAATAAAAACTAACGTACCTATCTATAAGCAAAACGTTCAGTCAGTATGTTAGGAGTGTGTAGAGATTCAGCGGATCATGGACAAATATGTATTTATGAACGTTATATTTATTATATATAGTGTATTTGCTGAAGGTATGGTTTCTATAATGTATGTAGTGTATTACTAGATATATTTTTTGACGTACAGAACATATATGAGGTTAAAATGTTCGAATATTTTAGTGAATGCATAAAAATTGGTGCCTAAAGGCTTAATCCGATATAAGTAGGTACTGTCATAATTGACTTTATTCATTATTATTTACTGATTATATCAAATTATTCATTTTAGAATTCGATAAATAGGTACTATTAATAATTTACTATTAATACTATTAATGATTAATAAATATTTATATGTGATTCATAGATGGCGGCAGTTACACTGTTGTCATCCAACAGTTGAATGATTCACAGAAAAATATTTAATAAATGGTTGCATTAAGTTGATTGAGGAAACCGGTAATGTAAAACAATTAAACACACTAGTTATGTATTTTACTACTATATTTTTTACAAAGAATAGAAAATACAGGTTCGACTTATAATTGTTTGAAAATGACTAAGTCGAAACAGCATTCACAATTATTTGTAAAAAATATAGCGGCAAAATACTAGTAATGTGTTTAATTGTTCTACAAAATGGTTGCATTATACTTAAGCTGCACTGTGAGCTTGATATACAGCAATTCAGTATTCAGTGTATCATTGATTGTAAAATGAATAAGACACGTAGCATAATAGTGTAAATAGTGTATATGGTTTTCAGCATAAAGATTTAGCTTGTTTTATGGGACTTACTGCAAGGCGCCGGCCAATTTTAGATCCTGCATGCGTCGCCATTTTGAATTTTGAACTTATTTACTATATAACTCAACTTGACACGTTGCTTACTAAAGGCAAACAGAAAATTTTACCTTGAAATATAATTTAAATCAATGAAAATTTTTGGATAGCTTACCTACTTAAAAATATACAAAATCTTTTGGTATTACAAAAAAGGTAGGTACTTTTGTTTAAAGCCTTTTTTCAGTTGATAGTATGCAGGTATTTTAAGCAAGTGTTTATTATATATCATATAATATATTCTAACAACTTTTAGTTGTTTTACAATATGTATACAGTATACATGTATTCAGTATTCAGTATGTATTCAGTATATAAGCTGTTTTTTTATAGATTTCCGTTTTCCTTATATATCAAATTATGGTTGGCGGTGTATGAGATGCATCTGTGAAGCGAGTATAGGCGGATGTGACATTAAGCTAAGTTGTACAAAGGGATACTGTGGTCCTTTTCAGATTAGTAGGATTCAGTGGACTGATGCTGGAAATGTTACCTTTACAGCGGACGATCCTGAAAGAAATAACAGTAAGTAATTCCGATATCAAAATGTGTTTAGTTTTTATTTTTAAATATGTATCTATATCGTACGAGTATCGAATTAGTTTTATTTTTTCCTTTGAGAGCAGTTGTAATTTCTAAGTCTCTTATATAATTATCATGTAGCATTACAATTTGCTGCAATATGGAAATGGTAACAAAGTCGTTATAAAACAAAATAGTTTTAATAAAGTGGATACTCGAAGCGGATGGTTCTTTATGAAACATCCTGAAAATAATTGTTTTGAAAAAAACATTGATCTCATTTAGATGTTCCAAGAAATATATAGAAAACACTATATACTAGTATTTCGGCTTGTTAGGCCTTTTTCAATAGAGTAAATCTCTATTAGTAAACCTTTATAGCGCGTTTTTTTTATTTATTTGTTTACAAGTCTACCTACTCCCGATCCTACCATCTGTAAAAGCCCCAGTTTTTATTACATTTTCTACGAAGGGCGAGAGTGTAAAATCTATCTGATCATTAGTAGTACACGGATTTATAATTAAAGATTTTTTAATTTCTAATTGTTCTAACAGATCTAAGCGCCTTCCCTTCTTTTCACGATGCAGTACTTTTACATTTTTCTGATCTATAAAATGATTGTTCTCTATGCAATGCGTGAAAAATCCTGAATCCTGAAATCCTAAATAACGCAAAAAATTCAGGATTTTCCACGCATTGCATAGAGAACAATCATTTTATAGATCAGAAAAATGTAAAAGTACTGCATCGTGAAAAGAAGGGAAGGCGCTTAGATCTGTTAGAACAATTAATAATTAAAAAATCTTTAATTATAAATCCGTGTATTACTAATGATCCGGTAGATTTTACACTCTCGCCCTTCGTAGAAAATGTAATAAAAACTCGGGCTTTAACAGATGGTAGGATCGGGAGTAGGTAGACTTGTAAACAAATAAATAACAAAAACGCGCTTGGAAAGGTTTAGTAATAGAGATTTACTCTATTGAAAAAGGCCTAACAAGTCGAAATACTAGTATATAGAGTGTTTTCTATATATTTCTTGGAACATCTAAATGAGATCAATGTTTTTTTCAAAACAATTATTACAAAATAGTTTATTTAACCTTATAAATGCTTCTTTGTGCTGGTGGAAAATGCTGGATATGTGCATTTAGATATGATATTATTTCCCTGGGGTGGTTATTAGTTTTGAGAATTACAATTTTACAAGGTTGAGAAGAAGATGTGGCAATCTGCTTAGTTCTTTACCTTTAAAGACAGCAGCAACAGCTGTTCTCTATAATTTACCAAACTTGAATTCAAAACATCCTACAAAGTTTTAGGTAAATACCTTCAAACTTACAATTTTCAATAATCTTAACTTACCTACTCATTTTGTGGATTAACATATTTTAGGTACTTGAATATAATTGGTTTTATTTGTTAAGTGTTAATTACAATACAGCTCTGTCCCAAGATCTTCGTCTCTAAGGTGTATTATTCTACAGGTATTTTATAGCAATCACCTAAACAGTTTAATTATTTTAAAATACCTGCTAATAACACAAAAATGTTTTATAACAGGAAACCATTTTCAAACCCCAATTCTGAAGGTCAAAAGTATAACAAGCCATAAATGTTTTAACAATAATTGGTGTATTAACATTTGTAGCAATAAAAAAAGACGCTAGTTATAAAGTTAAGATATTTAAAACATATTGACGTAAATTTCCTTGTTACAAAAAGTAAATTTGTAAACTTGAGTTTTTACAAAATATCAAAAATTATTAGAAAACATCACTAAACTCGACGTCCATTTAAAATTGCCTCCATTAAACCATCAAACATGCCCGATAGGCAAATAGAAGAAGTTACAACATACTGTGCTTAATCACTTAGATGGCGATCGGCTACTTTGGTTTTATTATCAACAACTAACAACATGTTCTCTATGCCATGACTCCGTGACAAAAACACTTCTTGAAACTGTTATGATACAATTACGAAATTATTTTCATTTATTGATGTGACTCCATGAAGGAGTCCAAGTTTTCTTAAAGCTTATGAGGAAATGCTTATATAATAGTTTTGTAATGATTCCAACAAGCTTTACAAAATATCAACGGCGATTAAATAATTTTATTAGATGGTATCAATCTTTCATTTATAGCTGTAAAAATATTTCATACATATTTCTGTGTTTCTGAGAGTAACGTTATTTTATAAAATTTGTTTCGGAAACTTTTCCGGCAGTTTCTATAAAATAGGTACGAAATTGCTAGTTGGGCAGTAAAAAATAATAGAAAAACTAATTTAAAACGAATTATTTAAAAAATATGTTATATACAGGGTGTTTCATAATATATGCGCAGGCCTTCAGGATGTTATAGCTCGTCCAAAAATATGAAAAAAAGTCTCTATTAACTTACCCTCTAAAATGCACCATTTTAGAGATACAGGGTGTTGACATTGAAAAAAAAATTCGTTTTTTGCGAATATCTCTCGGAACCGTTTATCGCACAGAAAACAGATTTTGTAAGCATTTTCACTTCATAATAAAGTATGTTTTGTGCGAGAAATTTTTTTTTTTTAAGTCATAATTGGTGAAGGTTTTGAAGGGGTAGTGGGTGTTTTTCTCCCCAACTTCTACGCTACTGGAAAAAGTACGATTTTGGGACGCCCATTTGAACCGCCAATGTTTTCTACACAAAAAAAGGTACTCTTGGTCATAAGCTCTAAAGTCGATCGTTTTCGAGAAAAATCAACTTTTATGTTGAAAAACATGGTCAATTTTTTTAAATAAAATTTTTTTCTTACTAATTAAACAAAATTTATTTAAACGTTAGAACAAGTAACGAAACCAAACGTTAACTTCATAATTTCAAAATTAAAAAATGATACAAAAGTTGTCTTTTCAAAATTCCCCAAACCGTAAAGGTAAAATTGACCATATTTTAAAAAAATTGACCATGTTTTTCAACATAAAAGTTGGTTGAGATATTCGCAAAAAACGAAATTTTTTTTTCAATTTCAACACCTTGTATCTCTAAAATGGTGCATTTTAGAGGGTAAGTTAATAGAGACTTTTTTTCATATTTTTGGACGAGCTATAATATCCTGAAGTCCTGCGCATATATTATGAAACACCCTGTATAGGTTTGAAATTTTACAGAAATACGGTTTGTTACCTGATTACAAAACTTTACGTACCTCAATATAACTAGTTCTATATGTTTCCATGTCTGAGATTTCCATGCATAAAATATACTTTGTATTTCTCTTTTTACATAAGGATTATAACAAACTAGGATTATGAGTATTATAATTACTTTTAACATTCCTTAAATGAGTATGTATTTGTAGTAAATGAATATCTCTATTTTCCCATATTTTCCAGACGTGTGAAGTTTAGTTTCTTTCGAATAGTTTCTAAGTTCCCTGGTAATCCAATAGGATCGGCTCCACTGTTAAGTGTGATAGAAATAATTTATGTTACGGAAATAGCTGAAAAATTGTAAATTAGCAAAAGCAGAAGGCATAGAGTAGTCAAAGGTGAGAAATTTCATCCATTCAAAATATCTTTAGTTTGAGGACTGCGTGCTAATTACTATGAACGAAGAGTAAAATTTATTGCCCTTACGTAAATTATTTTTTATGAGAAAATAGGATGGAGTGATTGGTCGAAGTTCTATAATAACGAAAGAGTCAATTCTCACAATAGTCACTACTAGTTATTGGATCAAAGTCCACGTTGGGTTAGAGAGACACATTTTCAAAATGTGTGGTGGTGCGGTTTGTGGATGCGGAATAATTATTGAAATATTATGTGAGACCTATTGATATATTTTTTGTTGCAGTATACCAGGATTGTTCTGTGGATTATTCTTGCTCTCAGAAGATATTATTGGCATATTTTCAACGGTATGGACGAGTGAGTTACAATGTTTATTAATATAATACTGACTAAGGATGAGAACTGAGAACAAACCTTGTTTTAACAAATGTCATCTATACATAAATCAATTTTTTCACTATTATTGGTGACTAAATGTTTTCCTAAATAGGCATCTTAAATTTCAGCCATTGATTTCTATCCAAATATAATAATTATATTATATAAATATAAAAAGTCATATATAAAAAGGCACTGGGAGGGCCTTTATATAAAAGGCCTTTCAAAAAACTATCGGTTAATTAAGCTCAGTTACCTTTTATATAACACCTATTTGAGAGATTTTAATAAATGGAGATATCTATAATCTAGATCTCTCATGTAGCATATCTATTTTGCCTGTAACCCTATATTTTATGTATATTACCTCCTTGTAATTCCTTCATACCGTTTTTCTTCTAGGACTGTAATAACGATGGAATAACTAATTGTGATGATTATGCCATGCTTCATTTTAATGGAAGAAGGATGTGTCACCAACCCATCGGCAGGACAGAGCTTGGCAGAAATTGGTGGCAAAATTATACTGAATGTGACCCTCTAGACAGAAAAAGGTTTTTATAGCCGATTGAAGTATTATCTATATACCTAGATCAAAGCAATAAAATTCGCTCAGTCATACATATCATGTTTTCAATAAGTACTTGTATCCGGTACTCCGTTTAATTATTGGAATAGATTATATTCATTTGATGGACATTTATTTCTATAAATAAGTATTTAAGTATTTATATAATATACTTATAACTGGATTTTTTATAAACAATAATAATTGTTTGCCATAAATGATACCTACATTTCATCATTATTTGTGTTTCATTTATAAATAAATATAATGTACAACAACTATTATAAGATACATTTTTTGAATTTAGCTCGTTTTCATTGTTTCTTTGGTAATTCAGTGTAGATATAATTTGGCACTCATCTTAATTTTAAATGTTGATAAATATTGGAACTTATGAATCAAAATAAAGCATATAGTGTGCGGTAGTTTGTTCTTTTATCAAGGTTGAAATAAATAACAGATATACAGGGTTTGTAACGCCGAGTTGACAGTAGATGTATCTCTGAAACTAATCGAGATACGAAACTGAAATTTTGACTCCGGGCATGTGATATTAGGTTCTATCGCTTAAAAATAACGGCCATATAGTATTATTTCCGGTTCTACAGGAAATACCTAGACATAAACTTCCTTATTTTAAATGAAACACGCTCTATATTTTTGCATTTCTTATGTCTTTTTCAGAAAAATGTATCTGCAATTTTAAAAAATTGTTCAATTATTTTATTTTGTATATCTATAATTGTTAAATTACTTATAAGGTAGGTATCTAAAAACTGCAAGAATCACAAACTAATTTGATCCAGTCAAATCAATCCAAACTAGTCACCAAATTGTTTTCAACCAATCGGCCCGCCGGTGGCTCACGGCTTAGCGTCTCGATCGCTCAACCCAGAGGTCGTGGGTTCTAATTCCCATTCCACCAACAATTTTTAATTAAATTGTTTGCCCGTAGATCACGGCTTATTCGCAGGGATGGCTTGGCAACTATCCTGGCGATGGCCTAGGATGGGCAGAATGTCAACTTGGTATTAATGTGAGAGATTAAAATCAGTTGATGTTTGACTTGTCCCCCTTAACTAATGAGGTTTTCCAGGTTTCCCTCATTCCAGCACTGAATGGTGGTTAGGGCCTACCAACGTAAGTCGTTCCTGAGGCGCAAATGCGGCTCGCGAAATCATAATATGCCGCCCCCTCTCCCACACAAGTCTCAGACTTTCGGGCTAATCCTTGTGATTAGAATGATGGGTAGAGATATTATTATATTATTATTATTATTAATCACAATCCTTCTGACTAGTTGGCGATTGCTGCAGGAAGAGGCCTTTAGTTATATCTAATTATATTTACATCATTATATTGTTTTCACGACCTGTTAAAAGACTTTTGACTGTTAGTTGATGAATCTAAATAAATAAATAAGTAAATAAACAAACAAATAAGTAAGTAAATAAATATTTAAACTATTTATTTAAAGGAGATGCCGAAAACAACTAATCTATACGGACTATGTGCCCCGACTGGCATTGGATTACTCCGGTATCCCTAGAGACATCGCCACATCTTTCATCGGGATCAACAACCATCAGACACTCACTGGTTTCGCACTTATTCTGTGCTCAGCAGAGTGCCATAGGTAGCGGACTCGATGAACGATATCGCGACATAATTGCCTAAAGAATATCTTAGCAGTGGTGAAAAACACACAGTAGTTCCCTCTTTTCATCTTTTTGCTACTATTTGATGAGCACAGAATAAATGCAAAGATATGGCGACTTCCATGGAGATGCCGGTGTAATGCAATGCCAGTCGGGGCTGGCAGGTGACAGATAGCTGGCTGGCAGGTGACAGATAGCAGGTCGCTATCTGTCTGTCAATTAGTCAATAATTGTCAGGCGGAAAGTAGCAAACACCAAGAGAGGGCACTGCTGTGTGTTTTCACCACTACTAGCATATTTAAATTATGTTTTGATTGAGGATCTCCGTGGTCAAACGGTTAGTAATTTAGTGTGTTGTAAATTTTTTATAAAAAATGTTTCTCCTTTCAACTATAAATAGCGAAAAAACATGTATAACTTTATTTGATATGAAGATGGGCAAGTAAAAGATCTCCACTCTACGAAAAATCAGGAGTATAAGTTGAGGATTTCGTCAGTAATTGATCTTAGTAGTGACCACAGGCAGACGTCAAATAAAAAAAAACTAAAGTTGCAGGTGAAATGTATGCAGCTAGTATAATAGTATAGCGTCTTCCAGAATCTTGATGGTTTTAAAAGTAAAGGCCCGCATTTTTATTTAAGACGGTCCTTAAATTCATAATCACGCCATCTACAGTTGAAAAGATGGACTTTACAGTAATTGCAGAACTTTATATAACTATTTATTTTATAATTTATAATAATTGTGTCTAATCTTACATATGTCTGTTATTAAACATATTGACAATAACCAATTACCCCGATAGATGTGCCCCAATTACCTCGATTTTCTAATTTCGTCATTCAGATCAATGAACTAAATGATTACTTTAAAAATAAATTTATTTAATTAGATATATCTGCCTAGGTTTAGTTTATCTTAATGAGCTAAAATAAAATTAGTCCACCGTTTTACCTTAATTGATGAAATTGGTATTTCTGACTACGTGACCGAAGGCTTAGACATAATATGGATACATCTCCTAACCATTATTGATACTAGGTACTTAATTCCTAACTTAATTGAAGCATTAAAAATAGCTTAATAATTATTTGTTACCGACATCTATTACCTAATGATATTTTAAGTCAACAATTAAGGTGATTAATTACCGGGAACCAAACGCTTGTCTTTGTTGACGTGGGGGTACCGAAGAATTTAACACACAAGAAGATGTGAATGAAATGAATGCAGGGCTTAAAAAATATAAATTTGAAACGAAATACATTTTAACCTTGCTTGCAACTTGGCGAAGTCAGCTAAGCTAAGTAGCCACTCTTTCTACTCAACCAAGAGGCAACAAGTAGAATTCACATAAAAATACTAATAATAAGAATAAATACCGTAGAAGGTTTCGACCAAAAGATATTACTAAATTATTAACTATAGAATTGTTATAACATTTACAAATAAAGATAATTAAAAATTAGCGGAACGATATTAGAAGAGGTTGAAATATTAACCAAATTGTTTTTTTAAAATGTTGTTTAAAAGAGTGAAGTGCCATTTGCAGAAGGTCGTTCGGGAGAGAGAGAGAGAGAGAGAGAGTTTTATGGAAAAAATATGCGATAAGAGATAAATGTGTTAAAATGGAAATAGAAAGAGCATTGCCATGTTGAGGGATGGTAACTTATAGACGTTACGCAAATTGACACTATGAATCTGGAATCTGAAAGTGAAATATCCCTAATATTAGGTCTCTGTTTTAATGCTCTTTAAGATTTTAAATAAAAAAAACTGCAAGATGAAGCTGCCTTTGATCTTCCATTTTAGCTAGTCTGAACTAATTCTGCTAGCCGTCACATGATCAAATAAATACACGTGAATTGAAAATGAATCAAACACACGTGTTTTACATCTTCTAAGCTTAAAATTTAAGTTGAGTGAGGTGATTTACGAATGAGTATGAAGTGATACCGGTCACCAATCCATTGAATGGATTCATATAAACTTGTTTCTGTCGCCTTCTGCATTCTTCCGGCTAGAAGATCCGCCGAATTTCGGCATGCCGGTATGATATTCAGTTCTGAAACCAGTGTATCCCTTGCTTCACCGAGGTTTCCTATCATCAGTACCACAAGCTTCACACAGTATGTTCACATAAGCACAGTGTGTTCTGGATGGAGTTCGAAGAGAAGGCCTCGATATTCCGACCGTTTCTCCTCCTCTTTCGAGACAATGTTGTTCTCAGGCAACAGCCTTATTAACTCGAATCTGCCTGAGAGTGGAAAATGAGTAGTTTCAATAAGTTCAGCACTTCTCATTCCCCACAACGGACTCAATATCCCTCCGAGCGTATGGCAGTACTGGTGTTTCGTCTATCTCGTACGAGTCACGGTACACTTACTAACGGTATGCCTATGCGCATGCAAGCGCCAAGATTCCCCGAGTCGTGACGTCACATGCGAGCGCCAAACTTGCTTTACCAATGTTATATTATGATATATAAGCGGTTTGGCTCAACGGTTGGGTATATGTATTATGATTGTGACGATATGGTTGCTTTAAAAGTATAAATAAATGTGATAAATATATTATCTTACAATAGAATTTAAGAATAGTAATTGCATTAAGGATAAGTATGTTTTAAAATACGCCTCCATAGGGCATTTTACAGTTTTCAATATACCTACCTATTTCTCATTCTCCATACTTCTCAAAGCTTGCATATTTTGTAGTTTGGAAAAAGTTCCTAAATAGGTATACAGGGATGTGTAAAAAATATTTTTCTATGGGAACACTAAAATTTATTTTTGACTGTAGATTTTTTAATTACCTATAAATATTGAACATGTTTAATAAATATCAATTTTTATTTTTTATAATTTGTAAACTTCGAGATCTTCTTATCTAGTTTCCTTTGGCAATTTTTGAAACTAATTTTTCTATTGACATCTCGCAACCTAATATAAGTTCTAGTTCTACTAAAATACAAAATTACATCAAATGTCACAGAGTTCGAATTTAGCTGAGACTGAGTATTTTCGGCCAATTTTTGAAAAATATTTTTTTCTTTACATACAGAATTTCCGCGCATTTTGTAAAACTCCGATTCCAATATTAATGCTACTTCCCATAATGCATCATTAGGCTGCAAAAGGGAGCCTTTGGAAATAGTTTGCAGCCAATCAGGTGCTTTTTGCATATCTAATTTTGATGTCGGGATTCCTAGTGAATACTTATTCTTAAATTTATAAGCTACAAATCCTGCAATGTATTTTAATGATTCTTCACTAATTTTCTCCTTAACTTCCAAATCCTGCATTAAATTTTCTGTTTCTGCGTCAATGACTTCTTGTAAATATGGCGGTTCGAAAAATGATATGTTTGTTAACAATTTCTCTTCCTCGTCTTGAAGTTGTTCTGAATCTTCTGTTTGTTTTGATACACTACCAAGCATGTCTTCCGTAAGACAAATGTCTTGTGTGATATTATCTTCTAAAACGGAGTTCGTCTGATTGAAAATATCTAGTAGACATTGCTCGTTGTTTTCGAGAGTATTTCTGTTTTCTGTAAAAATTGCGGCTGAATTTTTTCCTAGTAAGTACCACCGTAATCTAAATTTAAATTCTAAGGGGGAAGGATGATCATTTGCACCACCCATACCCCGAACATATGCGAAAAAATTTTCTAGTACGTCCTGATTTAGTCGAGATGTTAATACGTATTCCACATTATATTTTTCCTTTAAATAAATAAACATTTCTTTAAGGGACTTGTTAGTGAGCAATATCCCTTTTTGAAAAGGAATGAGTCCTTTATGTTTGCCAACTCTCATTGACTCAACAAATTCTGACATTGAGTTAAGTAATTTAGTTTGATTATCCAAATCTTTGCCAAAAGCATTTCGACTTGGGCAATTTTCAATAAATTTTGAACGAGAATTAAATAAGTCAAACCATTCATTAAATAACTTCACCATGTCAGAAGCTTGCTGCCAATGGCTATTCTTAGGCATCAGTCCATGTTTACCACAGTATTCAATTGCTTTTGCAACGGAATTTGAAAGTAACTGAACGGCTGGTCGCACTCTTTGTCTCAATGATCCTTTTACATGGATATGCTGTTGCGTCAATCGATGGGCCAAAGTTAACTCTGAAGTGGAAATATTTAGTAGGGCTTCAAAATAGTCACTGTTAATTTTATGGTCTTGTATAATAAAACCATTATCAATTACATGATTTCGTACTAGCTTTATTAAATGTGGGACATCCGCATACACAAAAATTTTCAATGAGTCGTCACACGGATGTTCAAAAACGCAATTTTTATCGTGCCCCACATTTAATTTGGACCACAGAGCAACATTTCCAGCCCCCATATCACTCGCAATTGCCACCACTATAAAACTTGCTCTATACAATTCTGAAATAATTTGTTCCAAAATTTCTTTGGTCATAGCCTGATCAAATTTATAGTAAATCGGCTGTTTCCAGTTTTTAATCAGTCCACGTGCCATAACTGTTTGACAAGCGTGGTGGGGGCCGATGGCTTGTTGCTCTTTTTTATCAATATCCACTTTGTTCGACACATATATTTCATCAAATGTTAACACACAAATCTTGTCCCACTCAGTAAATTCAGAAGCTTTCTTTTTCATTAATGATACAACATTCATTAAAATTCCTTCACTTACATCAAAATTGGAAACCCATCTTCTCAAAGTTGACATAGCTGGCAACGGATAGTTATTGGCTTTTAAATATCTATACGCCTTTGGGCTAACGCTGCGTAGAGAAACAGCAGATGCAATATCTTCTGGTGACCAATGTATCCGTATGTTTTTTTTCGCATTCATTATTTTTTTTATCTGCCCCGGTGTGAATACAGTAGCTAAGGCAAGTTCATATTTTTCAATTTTTTCAGTTTTTTCATTCAGTTTCTTCAATAATTCCTCGTTTTGCATTTCTAAGAATTTTATTTTTTCTTTTAGTTCAGCTACTTCGTGTTGGTTTATCCTAGAATACATATTATTTTTTAATTTCACGCATATTAATTAATTACGAAGTTGCTATATATACTTACTTAGTGTCTTGACCAACATTTGAATTTTGCAATTGTGTAGTGTCTAGGTTGGTAGTAACATAATTCGATTCACTACTTGAAGTTTTTGATTCTTTAGTACTCATTGATTCATTCAAGATGTCGCTAACCTCATGGCGCCGTCTTCTTTTAGCCAACCTTATTGTTCTTTCCACTAAACTTCGTTTAATACCCTCAGGAAATCTAGGAACATTTACTGTAGGCACAGCATCAGCCTTTAAATGACGACTATTTTTTGGGGTATACTGAAGCATTTTCTGTTTTAGGGGTATCTCAAAAGCGTTCAATTCGAAATGTATGGAACACACGGTTGCTACAAGAAAGTACTACTAATATTAAACTGTATTACAACCCCTACATGCAATGACATATCACACGATGATTTACTTCAATACCAATTCATTAATTCTACTCCCGGCATTAACAATTTTTTTATTATAGTATTCATACAAATTGGTGCATTTGCTTTGAAATGTCACGTTTTTCTGGTCATTCCATGTGTATATATATAAGGGGTGTCCCAAAAAAGAGTGTCAAACAGTTGCGCAGAAGTAGATCACCCCTTGGGGAATCCGAATCACCCCCATGTATGTTACCCCTTTCTTTTTAGTTTAGGAGCTATGATTTTCTTTGGTGATTTTTCAGAGTTTTCGACGATTTTTCAACTTATTTTGGCTATATAATCATAGTAAATAAGTTAGATAAATATCTGATTTGTATTTAAACATTTAGCTTAAACTTGGTCCTAACCCACGCGAAGACAACTAATTCCACAAATCAAAACAATGGGTACAAAAATAAAGAACTTATGATTATTGGACTTTTCTAACTTTTCTAATTTTTCTTTTTATATCATAATTTCTTTATTTTTGTACCCATTGTTTTGATTTGTGGATTCAGTTGCCTTCGCGTGGGTTAGGACCAAGTTTAAGCTATTTCTGCGCCACCGCTTGATATTCTTTTCTGAGATACCCTGTATATTATATACAACGAGACCACCCGTGCACCCGTGAGAAATGCAAAAAATTGCGTTTTTTTTTTCATTACGAGCCCGTGCCATGCATATAAATTATATAGGAATATCAAAAATTAACAATTTTCATTTAAGTATTACAATTTTCTTTGATCATCCTGTATATGTGAAACCACAGTAGTGGACTATGCCAGAGACACCCTCTACCAAAATGACATATGTACGATACAAATATCAAATATGTGGATCTGTTTAGGAATTATGTTTTAACAAACGTAAAAAGAAGCCACATGTCGAATTAATAACTTCTTTTTTAGAAATCTAATCTGTCAAAAATATAAATGAATTGTTTAACTAGATAGATAAGGAGAGAATTTTTCGCTTACCATTCTTTAGATTTATCGGATCATCTCTTCTACACGCAACAACCCATTGATTCGCCAAATCTATATTTTTTGGAAAGCGAAAGAACTTAATGTCTGTTCCTTTCGTGTTCTGGTTGCGATTTTTGCACGTGGCCACAGCACAATTTGGCATTATTTTATTTTAGTTTATTAATTAAGACAACTTAACATAAAAATAAGAACTCTAACTACCTAGAATAGCGCAATAAGTATAGAAATAAATATAATGGAACATAAATTTCTAAGTCGATACACTGTAAACAACGGCTTTGCACTGGACCAACTGAGAGCCGACGCTCGCATGTGACGTATATGCGCGGGGGTGTCTCGATTGCAACCGAAGATCGGCATACCGTTAGTAAGTGTACCGTGGTACGAGTGCCGTAGAAAGTAGTAAAGCACTCGTAAAGCCGTATTATATCTATGAACATAGGCCGAGACTGCATATGCCGGACAAGCGGGGAGTGCGGCGCCCTATAGCATGCCCTGCAGTTGACATCAGGGATCTCCATACCCATGACGCCGTTATTAGGTATTATTATTATTACTTTTTTTTTAATTTCACAGATTACTATGGGTGTAGCTCGTACATCCGGGATATCCAAGGACGTAAGAGGTGGCTACTAATTAGAGAAGACTCTTTGAACTATTGCAGTAGTGGCCAAAATTACAGCTTTCTGCATTGGTACTATTAGCTGTAGGCTCAGTTGCAGTTGTTCCAGATAAGAAGCAAGTTTTCTGTGCACCAAACCATTTGCCGAGATGACTATCGGTATGATGATAACCTTATTTAGTTGCCAAATTTGCTTGACTTCTTGGGCTAACTCATCATATTTGGTTATCTTACCGTTATGTGATCTTTCAATGTTCTCATCTAGCGGAACTGTATAGTCGATGAAAATTATTGCAGTTTGTTTTTCTTTATAGAGCATAACAATATCTGGACGGTTATGCGCGACAGGCCTATCTGTGACAATCTCCACATCACAGTAAATTTTAACTTTTTGATTTTCAGTCACTGATGTAGGTAAGTATTTATAGTTTTCTTGTTTGACTGTAATGAGTTTTTCTTTCAGGCACAAGGCTTGGTGTACAATCCTTCCCATACTGTCATGCCTTCACTGTTCGGCAGTGGATGCCAGTGCGGTGCATCCAGATATTAAATACTGAATGGATTCCTGGGAGGCTTTGCACAATCTACAGGTCGTATCGTCGATGTGCTCTTTAAGTATATGCTTCCTGTACATTCTTGTGGGTACTACTTGGTCCTGGATTTTTTTCCTTTTGGCATCGACTGCTTCGGTCATTAGCCTCATCATTATTATTACAGGGTAAGTATAATTTCCGTGTATTATAAGCAAGTAATTTTTGGTAGGTACAGTAAAGATTATAGTTTTGGGAATATATCGATAACTTTGAGGAATGCCAGTAATTTATAAATCGATTGTTTATTATTTGCTAAAATTTTTTGTAGGGTGTTATCTAGGTTCAACATTTGTCGAAAGCAGGCATATATGGGACACTCTATCAAGATGTGTTCTACTGTTATTGTTACTCGGCATCTAGAACATCTTGGAGCTCTTGGTGAGTATGTCCAATTCTTATCTGTTAAATTACTACCTGCTCTCGTCTAGTTTGTTTTAATACACATTTTCAAGTATATTACACATATTACATTTATTACACATTTGGATGTATTATTTTATATTTATATTGTGTTTCCGTGGCGCTCCAATTGGTTTGCCACTTCCTTTCATATTCTCTTTTAATCTCAACAATGACATCTTTATCTCTTACAGGGATACCATCATCACTATTATTATTATTAGCTGCCAGACGAGCGAATTTATCTGCCTTTTCGTTCTCTGGTATTCCTACGTGGCCCGGTGAGAAAACGAAATCCACTTTTTTGTTTAAGTGTTTCAACCAATTTATCAGGGTAAGTATGTTTTGGGTTAATGGGTCTGTATTAAATTTATTTTTGATTGATTGCAGGGAACTGAGAGAATCTCTACATATAAGAAATTCCTGCTTTGTGGAAAACTCACAGTAATGGATAGCTTGCCAAATAGCATACATTTCGCCCATATATAGGGTGGGCCATTAGTGCGTATGCGGACTGTACTACCTATACCGTTAAAGTTAGAATAATAATTTTTGGTACGAAGTTAGATGCCAGTGGCGTGCATATTTTAAAATTAGTTTGGAACATACAAGGTGTTTAATATTAAAATGCCAAACCGAACATACATTTTTTAAATGGAATACCCTATATATTTTTAGATTTTTGAATTAAGCGTACTTTTCTGAACAATTTAATATAGCACTTAATATATCTAAATTTACACGTGGCGACGTTGTTGCAAGTTTTCTATGAAAAAGATCGCTATTTCGCGTTATTGTAGCTCTCCTTTTAAATGAGATATGACGTCCATTTTCTTATAAGATACATTAAGAATATGTCTTTATTCAAGAATAAAGACTGGGAATACTGACTGATACAATAAAACCAAGTTTTGTATCACTACGAGAACGTCTATTTTCTTATAAGATACATTAAGAATATGTCTTTATTCAAGAATAAAGACTCGGAATACTGACTGATACAATAAAACCAAGTTTTGTATCACTACGAGAACTAATATCATGTCTAGCATTTCTTCTTTAGTAAAATTCATTTTCGATAATATGGGTAGATTGAATATTTCCTCTAATACTGACTGATACAATAAAACCAACACAATAAAAACATTAATAATGACAGTGACAGTTCCCCAAGCCACTTTTCAATTTTGTTTTCAAAGCACCCTATATAAAAGTATAGTAGGTATCCCTATTAATAATAATTTGTCTTTACAATTTACAACCAACCACGAAGACATGGTTATTTTCGTTATTTATTAAAATTTGAATTATTCTTTTATTAAGTGTGACTCATAATTTGTTATTAACAATAAGACTAATAATAAACTGCCAGTATAAACTTTTTATTCAATTATCTTTTTACAACTTATCTTAATTTCAACGGTTCCTCAAGTTTCAAACCTTTTTTTTAACAAATAAAATTTATTTAAGCCCACCAAGTATGGTATCGTTAAAAAGCTTAAAAGGAGCTCTTTAAGACGACATGATAATATACAGGGTGTTCCATTTAAAATTTTGAAGTAAAATTACGATATGCGAAATGTATCACCCTGTATAGCAAATGTAACTTTTGTTTAAATCGTTACATTTTCTTGAATAAAGACATATTCTTGATGTATCTTATGAGAAAATGGAAGTCATATCTCATTTAAATGGAGAGCTACAATAATGCGAAGTAGCGATCTTTTTCATAGAAAACTTGCAACAACGTCGCCACGTGTAAATTTAGATATACTAAGTTCTATATTCAATTGTTCAGAAAAGTACGCTTAATTCAAAAATCTAAAAAAAAATATACGGTGTTCCATTTAAAAAAATGTATGTTCGGTTTGGAATTTTAATATTAAACACCTTGTATGCGCCAAAATAATTTTAAAATATGCACGCCACTGGCGTCTAACTTCGTACCAAAAATTATTATTATAACTTTAACGGTATAGGTGGTATGGTCCGCATACGCACTAATGGCCCACCCTGTATATATAGGTACTGGTTATTTTAGGTAAGGACCACGAGTGGACTTCGTCTTCTATCACAATTGCACAGCCTACTCCATTTTCCATTCTAGATACATCCGTATATATTATTTCTGCACCTGTATAGTTACGTAGAATATTATTAAAATATGTCTTTAAGACAGTTGGATTTATTTTTAATCTTGTGCATTCCAAATTTTGATTTGGAACAGCAAACTGCCATGGTGGGTCAGAGAAAAAAGTTTTCGGATATATGTCTGGGTGTAGAATTCCTTATTGATGCGGGCCGTAAGCGATTTAGTGATAGTGGATCTGATGTTATATAGATATCATTTTCAGACTCGATTAGGATTTTAAAATTAGGATGCTGTGGTTGAGCTTTTATCGATATCGCATAGTTAGCCATCAGCCTTTCTCTTCTTAAAGTAAGTGGACAAATACCTGCGTCTACTTTCAGTGCTTCTATTGAACTTGTTCTGAAAGCTCCTGTAGATAGCCTGAGAGCTGTGTTTTGGATAACGTCTAATAATTTAAGTTTTGATGGACGTGCTGAAGAGTAGACTATGGAACCGTAATCCATTTTGGATAGAATAAGTGTTTTATACACGGTGAGTAGTACTTCTTTTTCAGCTCTCCATCTAGCATTAGACAAACACCTTAGTATATTCAGTGTAGATTTACACCTAGTTAGTAGGTTCGGAATATGCATGTCGCAAGTAAGTTTTTTGTCAAATATTAATCCTAAGAATTTTAGAGAATCTACATTTTGGATGGCCCGATTATTTAGTGTTAATTGAGGTTCATTATGCTCGATGTAAGACGACAAAAGTGAATCATTTTCGTTTTTTGTTCAAAGAATCGAAAACCCTTTTGCTGTGCTTCTTTACTAATATTGTCTATAGCCAACTGAAGTGTAGTTTGAATATCATCCATCAGTGGTGCAGAATAGCATATAAGAAGGTCATCTACAAACAAACATTTTGAGACAGCAGCGTCAACAGTTGTTACAAGATAATTTATAGCAATAGCAAATAGGGTCACGCTTAAAGTGGAACCCTCAGGTACTCCATTTTCTAGAACATAACTATCGGATAAGTAGCTGCCTGCTCGAACTTTAAATTTTCTATCCTTGAGGAAGCTTTGTATACCTATTGGTAATCTTCGTCTTACACCCCACTCATATATTTTTTGTAAAATACCGTAATAATACGTAATACGTACCGTACCGTCTTTAATGCTATTAATATACATTTGACTGACCAACAACTTGGTCACTCAAGGACCACATAAAGAGCACTTAATGTGTTAACATTGTTAAAAACGGTGAATGCGCTAATGCCAAAATATAATCCAGTAGGTTAATAGAAAACAAGCAAGGACAATGATATATGGACATATGAATGATATAAATAATGAACTAGGCCTACATAAACTATATAAGAAGCGATCGAAACTATTGCTTAAATCAAAGTTTCACCCTATAAACCTCTTTAAAGCCATTAATGTACATTTGAGTGACCAACAACTTGGTCAGTCAACGGCACATAATAGGGCGCTTAATATGTTAACATTGTTAAAAATAGTGAATGAGCTAATGCCAAAATATAATCCAGTAGATAATAAAAAACAAGCAAGGACAAGGTTTGATGAAAGTAGGTATTCAAGGAATATGAAGCGGGTACTGTTTTTCTGAGGATTTCATTTTATTATAAAAGATTACTGCTTTCATTAATTTTGGCGATTTTACAAACTTTTGTGTTCAGCAGTGACACCTATGAAAAAGTTTTATTGTACCTATACTTGCAGATTTTACGACCAACATTAGGTTTTGCATTATATTGATTGTGTATTTAATTCATCTATACTATTATTATTATTATTATTATTATTATTTATTTTTTTTTGTTGAAATCCAGTCGACCGGTTTCCCTGGCTCCGATTTTCAGGGTCGGCCGCTGGTGGTAATCAGTGGCTACTCCCGACGTCCGTAGGGTGAGTAACTACTGAATTCGGGAATCGTGTGCCCTAAGTAGACGTAATGAGCCCAGAATGACCGCCTTCTGCATTCTTCCGGCTGGAAGATCTGCCGAATTTCGGCATGCCGGTATGATCTTCAGTTCCGAAAGCAGTGTATCTCTTGCTCCACCGAGGGCTCCTATTATCAGTACCACAAGCTTCAGAGTATGTTCTGGATAGAGTCTGCGGAGTTCGAAGAGGAGGTCTCGATATTTTGTCTGTTTCTCCTCCTCTTTCAAAACAACGTTGTTCTCGACAGGAGCCGAGAACTCGATGACAAACATTGTCTTGAGCTGGTGGTCGAGGAGGACTACATCAGGCTTATTGGCTCGAATCTGCCTGAGTGTGGGAAATGAGTAGTTCCAATAAATTCGGCACTTCTCATTCCCCACAACGGACTCAATTATTATTATTATTATTATTATTATTATTATTATTATTATTATTATTATTATTGTTTTTTTTTTTTTTAAATCCAGTCGGCCGGTTCCCTGGCTCCGATTCTCAGGGTCGGCCGCTGGTGGCAATCAGTAGCTACTCCTCACGTTCATGAGGTAAGTAACTAGTGAGTCCGGGAATCGTGTACCCTAAGTAGACGTAATGAGCCCAGAATGACGAGTTTCGGCATGTCGATATGATCTTCAGTTCCGAAAGCAGTGTATCTCTTGCTCCACCGAGGGCTCCTATTATCAGCACCACAAGCTTCACAGTATGTTCTGGATGGAGTCTGTGGAGTTCGAAGAGGAGGTCTCGATATTTCGTCTGTTTCTCCTCCTCTTTCAAGACAACGTTGTTCTCGACAGGAGCCGAGAACTCGATGACAAACATTGTCTTGAGCTGATGGTAGAGGAGGACTACATCAGGCTTTATTATTATTATTATTATTATTATTATTATTACTATTATTATTGTTACTATTATAGTAAAATTCTTTACTGAAAAGTTATCTATAAAATGTATACATCCTGTATAACATGTGGTTAAATTTTACGTATCTAACATATTTTTTCCATGCCCTTCACGGTTTTTCATTGCCATGTATTTATAAATATGTATTAGTAATAGAGATACCAATTAAAAGCCGTTAACAGAATACCAATCTTATTACACTTAGATTTTGAATAGAGAATCAGATCAGTCAGTTTCTGTTCGAACCGCGGAGTGTTACAAGTGTAGAATGCAAAGATTCTATTGTTTATTTATTTGTTTATTCATTTTCTATGGTGCTTTAACCGAGGGTATGGTTTAATATTATTTTGCATCATTATAGGTATCTCCCTGGACACAGTATATATAACCAAACAATATTTCTAAAATAGACATTTCATTTGAAAAATAAACAAAATAAATGGGCAAGAAGTAGAAGTAAGTATTTACATTTTAATGTAAATATTTGTGTCTTGATTCTTATTTGATAGGCGTGTGTCATATGTAAAAAACAATATATCACGCATGATGACACAAATCAATAATTATTACTCTAAACTCATGGCTCTTATGTTAACCTTTTTTGGTGAATCTCCTTTATTAATAGAAGAAAGACCTACATTAATAAGCTTCAGATTAAAAAGCTAAGTAAAAGCTTCAGATTAATTGGTATAACTTTTACAGGAAAACCCTTTATTTTATCTATGAAGATAATCACACTGTTTATACCCCTAATAAATGTTTCTATTTAATAATTTTATTATAGTCGGAGACATTCCAATAAATTTATAATAATAATTCCTATAATCACCAAAAAATAGGGTTAGTAAGAGAGATCCTTTTATATATTACAAATGGGTTTAAGGACCGGTCAAGTCTAAATTGGAACAGTCAACATTGGGATTTTTTAAATGGAGAATTATTTGTTATAGAAATACAAAATATAGCAAATATAGTATATATTCAGTAACATATATCGATGGATGACGTACTACGAAAATTACAGTAAATTGTACTTAATACAGAAACAGGTTGATTGATGTATTGCGTAGTATCGGTAAATTTATCTAACCAATATAATTAAATCTGCTGATGTTCCTTCCACTTTTGCCGTCAGTTAATTCCGTTGCAAGTACGGAATCTCCATTCGTGCAATTTCGAAACAAACGATCTCTATGCACTTACAATTAATTTATCAATCCATTCTTTAAATCCCTGTTTCCTTCCACCTTAAATCCAACAGGAATAGGAAAGAATCTCGACAGGTTCAACGAAAAAACTCTGGACTTAGACATAACAAAGTCTTAACATAAAATTATCTACCACACCCTCTAATGTGTCATGTGCTAATATGAAACTACAAAGTAAATTTTAATGAAACATCCTTGTTTTGTTTATAAAATTGCTAGAACTTTCATACTAAACTCAACATTACACTAGCTTGTTTTTCTAAAGTAGAATTACAAAATACTATTTAATATTCAGTCTAGATGAATGTAAAAATGTTAATTCCACTGATGAATATATATTTTTCTAAATATACAAAACATGAACATGTCCAGAAGTACTCTGAAAGTGGCCAGGAAACAAATTTATATAATTATTTTTATGATTGGGTTCCGGAGCGAATTCTTATTAATTTTCACTCCCTTTTGAAGATAATGTGTAATACTATTTGTAATAAAAATATAAACTAGTAATTTTGCTGTACCTATTGAGAATATTCTCTAACTGAATAACACAATTCAGAATTAATAAACATAAATTACAAAAACTAACCATCTATCACATGGAATATACTTTATACATCAAAGAATTTACTTCATTCTCGACTTTTTTGTAGATCAGCCTTTTATATCAAACTATGATTGGCGCTGCATGGAATGCATCTGTAAAGCAACTATAGGAGGGTGTAATCGTTCACTAGGATGTGAAAAGGGATATTGCGGTCCCTTTAGGATCAGCAAAATCCACTGGATTGATGCGGGGAATGTTACTCTTCCCGCAGATGATCCTGAAAGAGGAGACCCAGGTAAGATCACAGTAATAAATAAACGCCCCGAGTATTTGGATGTCATGACATACATAAATATAAATACACATAAATATCAGGGGCACTATAGGCTAAACTTAAATATTAAGATAATGTTTTACCAGATGGCTAGGGAAGTGGTGTTCTCATATTTTCTTTATTTTCATAGATCTTTGATTCAACTTGGGGGACATCTATACAACCAAATATGGCATTTTAATATATTATTAATAGAGGTCTCAATCACAAATTTGTTTGGTATATCTTTCAATTAAATATTTTATATATTTTATAGGTTTCAATATAAAACAAATTGCCATGGCTATTTAGTTAACTTAGTTTGATATATTGAATTTTAAAAATCATGGATGTTTGTAAATAAATACTTTTGAAGAAATAGTTAAAAAATGATACCAATATCTGCGCTCGAAAAATTGATAGAAAGTGATTTTTGAATTAACTGAATTGATTTTTGAATTTGATTTAACTTGAAAAATTTGACTTATTATTCAGCAATGTTTGTGACTACCTATATGATTTTCTCTTACAGCATATGAGGCGTGTTCACTGGATTACCTATGTGCTCAAAAAATAATATTAGGTTATTTTCACAGGTACACAATAGTAAGTACATACTCTATTTATATGTAAATGTATAATTATTATAGTGTACTTTCTTTTAATAAAATATCACCATTGAATTTGTCACTATGAAAGTTTATAGTAATTATTTTTGTTTATCCATATACAGAGTGGCTACTTTTATTTATGTACAAATCCATAAACCTATATTTTTTCAAGATAATCGACTGAACTTTTTTGTTTCAAAAAGCATTAAAAACTGCTTCTTTTGACTCTACCATCGCTTTTAAGACGAACATGCAGGGGCTGCTGTGATTTTTTTTATACCACCAAAATCAAATATAATCATTTAAGGTTTTTTGTATTTAAAATCTGATACGATAGCGTTAATCAGGACCCCTCAAAACCCCCATATGCGAAATTTGAACAAAACGTATACAGGGCCTTTCTTTCTACACGATATCAAAGTTAAGCAAAATATTAAATTTGGATGGCACTAGTCAAGTATGCTACGAAATTATATGATTATATTAAATTCAACTCTTTTAATATAATTCTGTGGCTATTTGATATCGTCTAGAAAGAAATCCTCTGTATATTTTGTTGAAATTTCGCATATGGGGGTTTTGAGGGATCTTGATATACGCTATGGCGTCAGATTTTAAATAAAGAAATGTCTAAATGATCATATTGAATTTGGGTGGTACAAAAAAAAATCGCAGCTGGCCCTGCATGTTCATCTTAAAAGCGGTAATAGAGTCAAAAGAAACTGTTTTAATGTCCTTTGAAACAAAAAAGGTTCAGTCGATCATCTTGAATAATAAAGGTTTTATGGATTTTTACATAAATAAAATCAGACACCCTGTATAGTTCATTATTTCATGCAAGACACCATAACGTAAAGTTTTTGCAAAAAAAAAGAAGGAAAGGAAAAAACTCAGTTGGTCGATCCTATCTAGTTATAAATTTTTGATTTCCAATCGAAAAGGGTTACCTACTGGTTACTATTTTTTTTAAGTAGACTCCTACTGCAGAAAAAATAATAGGAAAAATAATGTTTGAATTTATAGGTCAAAAAATAAAACTTATACAAACAAGCAAAAATTTAAAATGCTCCATTACAAGGTGTTTAATTGTAAATGTGTACCTGTACCTGTATGTGTACCATTGTAAATGTGTGGTTTTTGTCACGGTTTTCCTCCTACTTTTATCAACTTAATCTCAGTATACCTATTTCCTTTTATTTTTCAATTTATTGCATATTAAGCAGTGAATAATTTCAAATCGTTTTGGTTCTAAATCTCACATTATTCTTCTTCTAGGACTGCAATGGTGATGGAGTGACCAACTGCGATGATTACGCCATGATGCACGTTAATGGTAGGGGTCAGTGTTTTCCACCTGTAAACAGAACTGAACGAGGGAAAAGATGGTGGAATGTATACACTGAATGTGATCCACTCGGTAGAAACCTGTTTAAAATCTAATAAATTTAAATAAAACCATTATACCTGCTATTTTCATTGTTTAATTACAAATATAAATACACAAAGAAAGTAACTGATGATCAGTTATCATATAAACAAGGGTATCATCTATTCATATACAGTATTAATATAATGTTTTTATCACATGAAGTTCATTAAGAGTGTTTATTTGAGACTGGAGAAAAATACCTACTAATTTAGTAGTTTTTTCTGCGTGTCCCACAACTTCAAGGAACCGCCTTCAATCCCCAAAAAAAATATGGTATTTGAAAGATGTGCAAAAATTGAAATATATGGAAGATAAAGGAACTCTTATTTGTCTTTTTATAGCAAATATAAAAATTTTTATTTTGGAATTTAGAATGATATAGTGACACATCTAGTGTACATCTTCGAGGTAACTCGCGAGGCAAAATGGGGTCCATTCACTGTAGACTTGATAGACATGAATTCGGGGTCGGGTTGAGAGGTTGGGTAGCCGATGGGTCAAGACATACATATTTCCACTACCGAATTATTTAGATTTCGAAGGTGCACGTAAAGCCGAAGTAAAAAGGCACATGGAAATAAAGTTAGCCCTTACCTATTGCAACGGTACCGGATTTGTCTTACAATTGCAACAAAATTTCTTTTTAATGTTATAAATTATATATCACTGGAAAGACCAAAAGATAAACTAGATCCCTATAGTAGCAAATTTTTGTTTAATACATGTATTTTAGAAAAAATAATTATTTTAGTACAAGATTGTTTGCCAGGAATTTTAAAAATAAAAAGAATTACAAAAAATTACTACTATAGGGATTTAGATTAAAGTTTTATCTTTCAATACTTTTTTGCTAAAAGTCGCTATCTTTTATAGTTTATTTATAATTAGACACGAGACGAACGCCGATTTTGGGCTTATTTCGGACTAGTGAATGGACTCTTAAACATTTAATTCACTAGTACACTAAAGAAATTTTTCTAACCATTATGCATTTATTTCTTTACCAATTTTTTCTTAAAAATTTTTC
Organism: Pogonocherus hispidulus; assembly: GCA_963924545.1. NCBI lineage: Eukaryota > Metazoa > Arthropoda > Insecta > Coleoptera > Cerambycidae > Pogonocherus > Pogonocherus hispidulus. The sequence goes on along the minus strand of OZ004698.1, from coordinate 38,305,874 downwards.
GAAGGATATTCATATATTATATAGAAAAAATAATTGTAATTCTAATAGTAATATCGAATCATAAAATTCACTTTCTCTCTTGATAAATTGCTAATTTTGGTTCATATAGTTGATTAAAATTTCTTCAACGAGGTACTAAATCAATTCAAATTATGCAAGAACGAAAGAGAAAATAAAAAATTGCACGTACCTAATAGGTAGAAACTCGAATTTATTTTTCATTTCACATTTACATCTAATCTAATAATTTCCACAAATATTCTATATATATCAATAAATAATTTAATATGGTAATAATATATAAAACACATAAATATACGCAAAAATAACCAAACAGAAATCCTAACCTTAATAAAAATATGTAAAAGGAATTTTTACCTTCTTTATAATAATAAAATAAATTTGATACACTCCATAGCAAAACAAATAGAAAATAGAAAAATAATACGTAAATTGATTGATAGATAGTTGTTATTTGGTTATGTTATCGACATGACCAAAGTCATGAGTACAATTATAAAACCGCATTAGTGTTTCGTTTGTGAATCATATCGCAGAGAACTGTTACAGTTCCAGAAAAAAACATTTTAATTGTGATTTAGTTCATAATAATATTAATTTGGGATTTATCTAGATAAATATGAATGAGAAAACTGCGGAGAACTAAATAAAAAGATCTATTGTAGTTTCCGAAATAGTTGCAAGGGAATCTAGTCGTTCTATGAAAATTCCCCATCACGCGCAATTGTTGATTGGCACACATGTGTACATTTATTAGCATTAATTAATAAAACAATAAAACAGTCAGTAGCTGTTCGTTACTTCAGGAATGGGTGAAGCAAAATCTGTGGTGAACCACCTTTATCCTGAACTAAATGTAAAAGTAATAAAAATATTATTAAATTTATTACAGACATACTGCTCACACGAAAACATTTAAATAATATATTATGAATCTGAATATTAGTACGTATTCATATTAAATCATAGTGTTTTTATATTTTTATCACATGTTGTCCTTCCTTAATGTTTGCAGTTTTCAGTACTGCACGATTAGAAGGAACGGAAATGACCTGAAACACTTTATTGCCTTATCCAATTTTACAAACATGCAGCACTCAGAAATGCTCAGTAATTGTTCATCCGGTTAGTTGTCCCATTCTAGCAAACGATAGGTAATATAGGAGACTAAACTGAATATAATTCAAAAGTTTACAATTAACAGGCAGGCGGTGTTTAATAGTTAGTAAAGTAAGTAATAACAAATCCGAGGAAATCTAATAGTAATAGTTTTAAATCCAAAAAGTTGCTTGTTTTGAAAACCAAAACCCATTTTCTTTTACTCAGTAATACTTCTGCTAGTTGGTATTTCTTTTATTATGTCTTTCCTTAATATTTCTCTCTAACTAGCCTGCCCTAACCAAAACTCACAATAGGAGTATTTATTTGAAGGAGATGCCGAAAACAATTATCTAAGTACTCTGAGGAGTATGTGCCCCGACTAGTTTTTCATTACTCAAACATCATCATGAAAGCCGCCACATCTTTCATAGAGACCAACCACCAGATCCTGACCTGTTCGCACTTATTCGGTGCTCACCAGAGTGCGATAGGTAGTGAACTCAATGAACGATGTTGCGGTTATTTCTAATTTCTGTCAATTAGACAATATTTGTCAGACAGATAGTAGCACAGACCGCAAGAGGGCGCTACTGCTCTTCTCACCACTACTATCACAATAGGAGTATTTCAATTTCCTTTAATATTGGTGGTTGTTCTAGAGATTCCCTATTTGCTTTTCTTTTTAATACATCGATTTAATCACTTTATTTTTGTCAAGAGTGGTCCTATTTTGGTAGTATTTATTTTCTACTTATGTTTTTGTATAAAAATATTTAATTTAGGCAAAACTTTTGGTCAAAGGCAAAACTATTAGAGGAAGTAAATAGTAAAAAATATATAAAGTCGAAAGTTCTAGGTAAAACGGCGCTGCACAAGCCATACGATGAGTCGCCGCTGTGGAACACGCCTTTTATTTAAATTTTAAATATCAAAGTAATAAAAGTAAGTCATGCAGTCGGTTTTTATTAGTAATGTATAAAAATCGAGTGCAAATCATGCGAAAATATTGCACATTTGTTTGTGTTACAGTGATTTTACACATAGTTCTTACTGAAGGTATAATTTAACCTATATTTGATTACATTCTTTAGAGTAATTATACTTATGTTTTGTTTATTAACAATAGGAGGTTGAAACGTACATTTAAATTAATTTTGCCAATTAACAATGAAAAGGAAACTTGTATATCGATGTGATTCAAGATAAGTTATGTTATATAATCTCGAGAGTAAATGTAAAGTTGAGCGTCCATTAGGTCAGTGGAACGACGTGGAGCGGTACGAAGAATATCCGCTCTGATATTAAATACACATAAATAAATGATGATCCGTTTATTCGGACGATCGGACGGACCGGTCGACTCGGTCGGAGAGCCAGTGGAATTCTCTCAAAAGAATCAGATCGACGTCGCGCTGCGCCGCACCACTCTGTCGATCTATGGACGATAGTGCGGGCGATTTTAAAGAGTTCGTAGATTATAGGCTCCATTCGGCAGCTCTCGGGAGAAGTTTTATACTGTGATTTTTAGGAATACTCGCACCTAGTCATATCGTCGTATGTGCGTGCATATTTTTGCAAGTTACCTAGTTTTTATTTTAGGTAAGTAGAAGTGTTACTTTTTAGAAATGTAAAATATCGTGTATGAAGTTAATTAAATAATGAAAATTCTTCTATAGTATAAAATTCTCGGTCTCGGAAGAGATGGTGATATTCCCCTAGTTTCAATATTTTTGTATTTATTTGATACACTCGCGATTTCTTTTTGAGGCTATTTTTTCTTTCTCTTGTCTAGCCCAAGTGACTAAAAACAAAATTTCTTCTTCCGAATCGGACATCACTCGTGTTTTAGGTAGGTATTTTAGGAAAATATTGGTTGGCACCACGTACGCTTTGTATAGTGGACGGGCGCTAGAATTCCGCACCACGTCGCGCCGCCTCGATCTACCAACCTAAAGCTACGCTTTCCTCTGAAGCGTGACGGGATCCGCGCGTGATGAAATACGTCACAACGTGGCCATACTATACCGCGCGTGTTTCTTCCCGCCGGCTCGCCTAGGAAAGCAGTATAATAGCACCACGTATAGTGAACTTCAACGGAACGGGATTCATTACGCGCGGATCCCGTCCCGTTTCCGAGGAAAGCGTAGCTTAAGGGCTATTTCAGACGGTGCGACTGCGATGCGATTTTTCCGTTTGCGACATATCGTATTGCATTCGCAGAAAGCTTTCACACAAGGCGATACGATTTCTTCTCCAACGATTTAAAAATAAAATATTGTGCGCAGTGTTGTCATTGCTCTTGCTCTTCGCAGTTAGTGGAGTGTATTTGCAGTATGTATAATAGAAGACGAATTATTTTATTGGCATTACTACATCGAAGGCGACGGACACGTAAAATTATTTCGAGGTCATTGCGAAGGCATAAACGATACGCTGCACAAGCTGAAGACACACTGACAAAATGGCAACACTGAAATTTTAGTTTACTGATACATATCGCGACAAGCAGCGACACGTCTGGAAATGTGCATTTATTTTAGTGGTTGGTTTAATATCGGACGGAAAAAAATCGGCCGGTATCTGACCAACTAACGCACTGTCTTGCGACGCAAGAAAATGCCGCACTAAGCGTCCGTTTTTTTTTGTCGCTTCCGCATAATATGAAAATTACACATATGATTACATATATTTTGATACTTCCATGATATCGTTGTGACATGCCGCAAACGGAAAATCGCATCGCAGTCGCACAGTCTGAAAAAGCCCTAAGCAGGGTGACGCGTCGAACGGTGAATCCGGTAGAGAGCAAAGCAGAGCATAGAAAAGCGCAAAGAAGTGGACGTCCAGAGTGGAATGTCGGTAGTCGCGCTCAAAATACCTCGAAAGTGGTTTGTTACATTGTGTATCGACAATATGCCATTGAAACTGTGGCTTCTCTATTTTTTAAAAATAAAAAGAAATACGGTATTCACCCCATTAATAAGCAGTCTCAAAAATTTGGTGAGTTTCACCACTTGTATAAAACATTAAGGACTGACCCGGAAAAATTCTTTTATTATGTGAGAATGTTAAAAGCCTCATTTGACTACAATATTATATATCCATTATTCATAATTCAAATAAAATCAATATTCAGGTGAAATCAGATAGGTTCCAACTCTACACTTCACTCTACTCTATCTATAAAGGCTCGATTGCACACTATGCAGGCTTTCGTCTAAATAAATATGTTGGATTTCACTGCGCTAGTTTGCTCTCTACTGGACTCACCGTTCGACGCTTCGCCCTGCACGTACCCTAGTGGACGCTCAGCTCTAGAGAGAAAAATGTAAGTTAATAGAAGCTTCAGATTTTAGTATAACGTTCTATACAGGGTGAGTCAATAAGAACGAATTCTTTAGTAGCTCCTTAAATAATGGAGGTAGAGCAAAATGTTGAAAAGGGGTGTTGTTTCATCTCTTTTTTTCTACAATCTAAAATTATTTTTAGATATACAGGGTGCACCGTTGAGGGGTTACAGCATCCAACACTTTTATATGGAACACCCTGTATTTTATACGAGATTTTGATTAAGCTTAAAATTCCCTATACATTGATGCCCCGCTTGCTGATCTTGTATGCGGGGGTTGCCAAGTTATTTCGGTTTTTCTAAAAATTTGGGGAAAAACATAACCTTGTAAAAGAATCATACTAACCTTGTTTCCGATAATTAAAGGTTGAGATTCGGTATTTAGATAATCAAACCCTTATACTATAAACCGATATCATCGTAAAATTATTTGCTTGTACAGGGTGTTTTTTGTAAGCAACTGAAATGGTCTGAATATAATGTGAAAAAACTCGTTTTTCTTTTATGGAACCCCCTGTATATTATAACACCAGACAAACGAGTATTAAATAAGCTCTCAAATGATATATAGTTTGCTATATCTAACTCTAATAGTTTTCAAGATATGCAAATTTATACAAATATGGCAGTGACTTCTTTGTCATTTATTTATTCAGTAATTAAGTATTTCAAGAAAAAAACATATTTTCTAAATTTTTTCTTGTTTTGTTCAAAACTGTCGTTTTTTTAACTTTTCTTACTGCCATGAACAATATTTTATATCTATTAAACAGCCAACGGTATTTGCGTAATTTCAAAAACACATCAGTTAATAAATCTGATAAGAACCTGGTAAACATTGAACAATATATTTTTTTAATAAATTAAGAAACCAAATACTAACAAAAAATAATAAGGGATGCAACAACACAATTTTAAACGTTCACAAACTGAATACATCTATTTCTAATATAATATTATAAATACTGCTGGAAATGCCCGCCACCTTGAGCAAGCATCGTATAGCATGTGTTACAAAGGAGTCTCCAACGTTTGTGAGCATTTGTCTGTTTACCTGTGCAAACGAGTTTCTTATCTTTCTTTCATATCTTGAGGTGTGGGTGGAGTCTGATAGACCATATCTTTTATAAAACCCCAAAGAAAAAAATATAGTGATCAAAACCCTCATGTGATCAGCACAGAAACCTTCAGTTTCAGCACAACTGGACTGTGATAATTTAGTCGGCCCACACTTTTTCGATGGACACGTAAATGGGCAAAATTATTTAAATTTTGTAGAAAATGAATTTCCAAGATCTGTTAAACAATGTGCCACTGACAACAGTTCGCAGATTATGGTTTCAGTAAGATGAGGCACCTACTCACTATTCTGCTGCAGTGAGACATGATCTTGATCAGGTATATCCATGCAATTGAATTGGATGCGATGACCCAGTCATGTGGCCAGCTAGATCGCCAGATCTTAATAAATTGGATTTTTTTTCTTTGGGATTTTATAAAATATATGGTCTATCAGACGCCACTCACAACATCTACATCTCACGATATGAGAGAAAGAATAATAAACTCGTTTATACAGATAAACAGACAAGTGCTCACAAACGCTGGAGACTCCTTTGTAACACGTGTTATACGACGTTCAAATATATTGTTCAATGTTTATCAGTTTATTAGGTTCCTATCAGATTTTTTAACTCAAGTGTTTTTGAAATTACGGAAATACCGTTGGCTGTTTATTAGATATAAAATATTGTTCATGGTAGTAAGAAAAGTTAAAAAAACGACAGTTTTGAACAAAACAAGAAAAATTTTAGAAAATATGTTTTTTTCTTGAAATACTTAATTACTGAATAAATAAATGACAAAGAAGTCACTGCCTAATTTGTATAAATTTGAATATCTTGAAAACTATTAGAGTTAGATATAGCAAACCATATATTATTTGAGAGCTTATTTAATACTCGTTTGTCTGGTGGTATAATATACAGGGGGTTCCATAAAAGAAAAACGAGTTTTTTCGCATTATATTCAGACCATTTCAGTTGCTTACAAAAAACACCCTGTACAAGCAAATAATTTTACGATGATATCGGTTTATAGTATAAGGGTTTGATTATCTAAATACCGAATATCAACCTTTAATTATCGAAAACAAGGTTAGTATGATTTTTTTACAAGGTTATATTTTTCCCCAAATTTTTAGAAAAACCGAAATAACTTGGCAACCCCGCTTACAAGATCAGCAAACGGGGCATCAATGTATGGGAAATTTTAAGCTTAATCAAAATCTCGTATAAAATATAGGGTGTTCCATATAAAAGACAAATGTTGGATGCTGTAACCCCTCAACGGTGCACCCTGTATATCTAAAAATAATTTTAGATTGTAGAAAAAAAGAGATGAAACAACACCCCTTTTCAACATTTTGCTCTACCTCCATTATTTAAGGAGCTACTAAAGAATTCGTTCTAATTGACTCACGCTGTATATTCTAATATAGACAATTTGAATAGAAACTATGGACATCGCAATTATTAAGAAAAAACATAGGTGATAGATGTAATGTTTTATTTGTTTCATGTATATTACATATAAGTATTCAATTACCTATTGAGTTGTAATATTCCAGTTTCAGTTTATTCAGAATTCAGAATTTAATTCTTAATTTTTTACAGAAACACCTTATATTTCAAACTACGATTGGCGCTGCATGCACTGCATTTGTAGAGCCACCATAGGAGGGTGTAACCGAGCACTAGGTTGTGTAAAAGGATTCTGTGGTCCATTTAGAATAAACAAACCCTTTTGGTATGATGCTCAAAATATTACTTTTTCAGAATACGACCGTGAAAGAAGCGATACAGGTAAGCGAATATATTATTGCTATCAACTGCATTTTAATGAATATTGTCATGTATTTATTTAATTTTTTTTACTACACTTACTAGTAAATTAAATAAAATATTACGCATAAAACTGTTCAAGGTAGTTTACTAATATAAATTCCTTTTTGCAGTATATAAAGCATGTACGTTGGATTACCAGTGCGCCCAAGGAGTATTGTTGAATTATTTTTACCGTTACTCAACAGTAAGTACAATTTATTTCTATGTAGTACAGCGCGGGTGGCCCACCATTAGGGTTGAATATGTCACAAGTAGGTATTTTCTATGACAAAAACATTTTTTTTTCTTTATATAAGAGGAGTTGAAAAATACTTTCTAAGGAGACTAGAGTCATTAAAGACACTTTAATATTGTTTTTTTAAATACCTCTAACACCTGTCGACATACGTTTTTGAAATTTGGTATTCCGCTTTGTCTGGTCTTACATGATGAATTCACTATTATATAATACCTACATTTAAAATTTCTATCACATACGTTTCAAACTGAAGGAATAAGAGGCAATTTATGAAATAATTTATATCACAACATATTGTGAAAACCTAAATAATTCACTGAATAATAAAACTACTGGAGTTTTAAAGAAATTTTCACTTTAATTTTTTAACATAACAATTGTTTCTCCACGCATTGGCTTCTTCAGATGAGTGTAATACAACTAAAGCTTACAAATAATAGAATAGTATTTATATAAGTACTGGTATCTGATATTATTAATTTACTTGTAGTATATTGGGATTTCAAGGAAGTAGGCTTCTGGGTTAAAAGGTTTATGATACAATTTTAATCAAGAGGGGTATTGAAATAGATTTAGCAATGGAGATGAATTCGTTTCAATTTGGTCGTTAAGTAATTTTAATTTGTTGATTTCCAGTGACTCTAGTAAGTCTATTTTTTTCCCTTTCTTCTCTATATGTAAAATTGTGTACTCACCGTTGCAAGAATGGTTTTCTTCTATTAAGTGTGCTGCGTATGTTGAATCCTGTTTTTTATTATTGAAGCTTCTTTTGTGTTCCTTTATTCTTTTCTTAAAATTTCTTCCTGTTTGACCTATATATACCTTCGGCCATGTACCACAGTTCAGCTTATATGCCCCTGATTCATTATTTGAAAGATTTGCATCTTTAGCGTTTTTTATAAATTTACCTATTGAATTATTCGTTTTAAATGCTACATTGTAGTTTTGTTTTTTGAGAAAAGACCTTGTTCAATACCCCTCTTGATTAAAATTGTATCATAAACCTTTTAGCTCAGAACCCTACTTCCTTGAAATCTCATTATCCCACAAGTAAACTAATAATTTCAGATACCGGTACCCATATAAATACTGTTAAATTATTTGTAAACTCTAGTTGTAATACACTCATCTGAAGAAGCCACTGTGTGGCGAAACAATTGTTGTTAACAAATTAGAGTGAAAATTTGTTTAAAACTACTGTAGTTTTATTATTCAGTGGATTATGAATTTTCATCAAGTAAAAGCCCAATCAGTAAAACACCTAAATAATTGTCAAGTAATCTTAGAGCAAGTATTAACTAAACCGCCAGAACACGAATTTTTGTTTTTTTACGGGTATCGGTTTTTAAGAGTATCTAATCCTTGGGAATCATTCTTCGATACACGTTTATATGAAGAAAAAAAATCATAGTCATATGGACTCTGGATGAAAGATACTGGCAAAATATTACCCTAATTTCGGGTTGTTTATGTTGGGGGTTTTTATAATTTTATAGCAGACTGCAACTGGATATTCTTATAATATCCAGTTATATAACTTATATAACTTATATTCTTATAATATAATAAACACTACATATTCTTATAATAAATCTCTGGCTTGGTTAAAAAAGGGTCTATGCAAAATGAAACTTACTTTCTGTAAATGAACTTTTTAGAAAAATAGGATTAAAGGAAAATTTTTGAGACACCTTGCATTAAGTTAATATTAAATAAAAACTTCTGAAATTTCGTGTTTTTAAGGCTGTTTTGTTTTAATAAATAACTCTTATTTTGCCTTAACTTAAGCCATTGCAAGAATTTTGTTAGATAGGTCCTAGATCTGATAATTAGGTAACACACTGGCGCATAAAATGGGGCTTCAAAATTGGCAGATTGGCCCATTTTTTGTTACTTTGGCCCTTTTGAACAAAGTTGTACATAGGTCATTTTTAATAAAACGTAATGAGAGATAACGTAACGTATGAGAAATACCTATATACGTACTAGAGAAAATTTTATTCTTCCTAGTATCTAATTATTTTTTCGTTAAAAGACAATACCAAACTGTTATAAACAATAAGAACCAATAAAATAAAGTATAAAACAATTTAAAATTTTTTTATTTTTCTCTATTAAAAGAAATGGGAAACACAATTCCAAAACCTTGATATAAAATATGAAAACAAAAAATGAAACGTATATAATTGGTCAAACTGCATTTAAATATTTAAACAACGAAATCCACAAACTATTCGTCAAGACTACTCAAAACTATTCATCAAGATCCAGTTCTGCCGGATAAATATCGCATTCGGTTGAATCACCGTTGTTTTTCAAATTCATGTAAAAAAAACTACTATTTGGATATTAAAATGGATGGTTAAAAGGTATTAAAATTTAAGGGGTTCAAAATCTCCCTGTTACCATACCACCTTTCAACAACTTAACTATAGGAAGCCAGTGAGGCTGCAGTTAAACAAAACTGAATATTAGATACCTACTCCTCTAGTGGCCCTTGAAGATAGTAGGCATCTTGAAAAAAGTCCGATCTAAGGGTCTAAACTTTCATAGTTCATTTGTGTTTGTGGACAAACTCAAATTGGCAGATGCATTAACGGACAAGTAATAATTGACAAATAAGGTACCTTCTCATTTTACGCTAGAAAATAATACATAAATAAAGCCATTCACATGTTATTCACGTGTTATTTCCTTATTTGTAAACAGAAACTATCAGGAGGAAATTAATTCGTCGGGAGTTTTACAATATTCGGGAAAAAGAAGCCACCTATAGTTATATTAATCACGTCCCAGGTTATAGTGAAAAAATAGCTCGCAGAATAGAACGAACCGAGTGTAAAACGATTAGTGTCAACAAGCGTACTATTGGGAGGATTTTGATAAACAACAAAGAAATAATTAATAATTAAAAATTAAATAATAAATTAATAAATTAAATAAATTAAATAAGTTAATAAATTAAAACAATCGGGGGTATACCAAATTAACTTCGCGGATTGTAATGCCGTGTATGTGGGTCAAACCGGTAGAAGTATTGAAACTAGAGTAAAAGAATATAAAAAATCCATATTAAAAACGCAAAAAATTCAGGATTTTCGACGCGTTGTATAGAAAACAATCATTTTATAGATCAGAAAAATGTAAAGGTACTGCATCGTGAAAAGAAAGGAAAGCGCTTAGATCTGTTAGAGCAATTAGAAATTAAAAAATCTTTAATTATAAATCTTTGTACCACGAATGATCAGATGGATTTTTTCACTTTCGCCCTTTTTAGAAAAGGTACTAAAACCTCGGGCTTTACCAGATGGTAGGATCAATCGGGGGTAGGTGCTCGTAAACAAATAAATAACGAAAACGCGCTTGGAAACATTTAGTAATAGACATTTACTCTATTGAAAAAGGCATAATAAGACGAAATAGTACAAATGAGAGTGTTTCTTGGAACATCTAAATGAGATCAATGTTTTTTTTCAAAACAATTATTTTCACGATGTTTCATAAAGAACCATCCGCTTCGAGTATCCATTTTATTTAAGAAACTATCAAATGAAGTATTAAACGATAACGTAAAAGTTTTCATGTGTGTTTCATTTTAGAGTGTGATGTTAGCGCTTTCCTTGCGTAAATTTTTTATTCATTTATGATGTGCTGACTTGGCTCTTGGTTCATAAATACAAACGAAAAAGTTTTTACCCCTTACACTTATAGAAGTTTTCTGTTACTACTAATTTCACAGGTCCTCTAAAAGGGATATTAATATGCTCAGCGATAGAGATGGAACTAAACAAAAAATATTTGAGAATTTGCTGCCAAATTTAAAATTTCACATTTTTCTTCTTCCAGGATTGTAACGGTGATGGAGTAACCGATTGCGATGATTACGCCATGATGTTCGTCAATGGAAGGACTAAGTGTGATCATCCCGTAAATGCAACTCCGAGAGGTAAAATCTGGTGGGAGAGATACAGTGAATGTGACCCATTGGGCAAAAAATTGTTGAATGTTCTTTAAATTTAAATACTTACTATAAAAGTGTATTACTACATTTGTTGACTGATTCTTTATGTATAGCCTTTTTCTTCCTATACTATTTTCTCTCTTTCCTCTTAAAACATTTTTTGCTAATGTTTGTGTCAAAATATAATTAATGATGATAATTTTGCTATATTAAAGGATATTTAAAATAGAAGTTGGTTTTTATGTACTACATTTGAAACTTCATATAAGTATAACAACAAAAAGTCCGTTCCCATCTTATAACTGCTACCTAGTAGCTAATGAAGCCAGTGATATAAACAGAAATGCAGAATGTAAAGTAATCCAAATTCGCAAGAATAAATAAAAATCAAGTAGGTATCTCCCAAACTTATAATAATATTTATATAGGTAAAACAACATATATACAGGGTGGGAAAAATTTTAACGTGCAGCATTGGTATCTCGGAAACGGTAAAAGATACAACGTGGCTCAAATTAGGAAAAAGTTGCTCAATTTTATGCTGATTCAAAATATGTAAACAAGTTTAATATATTCCGGGCCGTTCCGGAGTTATGTTGGAAAAATCAAAATTTGCCAATTTCTTTTAAGTCAAATAACTTCTCTTGAAATAAATGCAGACTTTTGAAATTTGCTACGTTTACATAGTTTGATGAGAGCTTTCGATTGTCATACTAAAACATGTTCTAGGCCTACTAGTTTTTCCGCAACAATATTCAACTTTTGAATTTCTTATGGGCGCCATATTGGATTTTTACTTCACTAAATACAGAAAGCAATTACAAGCACGGTGATATATCACACTTGATACTTTCTTCAATAAATATGGATAATACACGCGAATAACGATAAATATTATTTATTTACAAATAATAAACAATCATTCATTGATAGTTAATTGTTACAAAGTGTGTTTTTAGCTTTTTAGAGGAACTAATTATGCTCGAATTGGCTGCCGTTACTCTGAATACAAAGTTGAGTCCTTACAGACATGTCATCCACTGAACGTCTTACTGTTCCACCATCTATTGAATTTATGTATTCATTAAATTAAATTTCTCATTGTAGCTATTACTTTATATACTTGCTATGGATGCGATTATAAGAGAATTTAATTATATTCCTTTTAATACAAAGGAATGTTCTGATATAAAAGAGTTGAATAATTATTTTGATGATAAAGGAATTGAAAATTACTTTACAATATTTCACCAAAACATAAGAAGTATAACTAAGAATTTTGAAGAATTAAATATTTCATTAACTCAAATATTATGTCACTTCGACTGTATTGTTCTGACAGAAACTTTTTCTCTACATGATTTAACGTATCATAATCTAAATAATTATAATATATTATATAATGAGGGTAGATACAACAAAAATGATGGTGTTGTAGTTTTTATTAAAAAAAATATTTCTTATTCATCACAAATTATTAACATTTCTAGTTGTAAAGCTATTGATATTAAATTAAATATTGGCATAAATAGGTATATACTGGTAACTTCATTGTACAGATCACCAGCTGCAGACAAAAAAGAATTTATAGAGCAACTAAGAAAATACTTGGACCAGACGAAAAATAACTTAGTAGAACATCATTATATAGTTGGTGATATTAATATAAATATTCTAGGTGATGGACACAATGAGGTTACTAGTGATTACCTTGATTTGATGAGTGAATATAATTTTGTTTCATTAATAAACGTTGTTACTAATATACAGGGTGATTCTACCAGTTGTATCGATCATATTTTTGTAAAATCTAAAATAGGAACTGATGAAAATTCTCATGTGGCCGCAGTCTTGGATGCTAATATCACTAATCACAAAGCCACAATAGCCGCTATACCAAATAAAGCTTCAAAAAACCTAAAACATAACAATTCAAGCAGATTCAAATATTTTATTAACTATGAAGAGTTAAGTAAAAGTTTTGAAAACAAAGATTGGACAATATTCTATGAAGGCAGCGATCCCGACTTTCTTTCTCAGTATCTAACTAATTCAGTCATGAACTTAATTAAAGAAAATACAAAAAAAATCGCAATTAAGCGCCAGGATCTACCTAGAAAGAACTGGGTTACTGCAGGTATAATTAATTCTATAAAATATAAAAATGAATTGTATAAGCAGTATCGGAGTGACCCACAAAACGTTAATAAAAAAACTGCGTATGCTCAATATCGGAACAATTTAAATAGATTAATCATTAAGGCTAAATATAATTATATTCAGAGGGAGATATATAAGCCGGGAAATGTAACAAAAAATATTTGGAGAATTGTAAAAAACGAGAGTGGTGCAAAAAATAACTTGGTCGAAAAAATTAAGAGTGAAAATGGAAACATTCTATCAGATCCTCTGGAGATTGCAACAGAATTTAATAATTACTTTGTAAGTGTTGGCGAAAAATTGGCTAAAGCTATTGAATTAGCTGATACAAGAGAATTCTCTAGAAAACCTTTATCAGTTTCTTTTTATTTAACTCCTGTAAGTGAACGTGAGGTTCAGAATATAATAAAACAATTAAAAGAAGGGAAAGCACCAGGTTGGGACTCTATAACATCGGAAACAATTAAAAAACTGTCTAAAAAAGTAGCTCCTTTACTAGTTCATTTAATAAACAAAATTTTTGAAACTGGAATTTGTCCTTCAGACTTTAAAAAGGCTTTTGTCATACCAGTACACAAAAAAGGTGATAAAGGAGAATTGACAAACTATAGGCCAATATCTTTACTAAATACGTTTGACAAAATATTTGAAAAATTACTAAAGACACGCTTAGACAGCTACATTAAAAAATACAATCTTATTAGTAATCAGCAATTTGGTTTTCAAGAAGGTATATCAACAGACGATGCAGTCGCTTCGCTAATGGGCGATATATATAAACTGGTTGATCAAAGTAAGCCAACTCTTTGTGTATTCTTGGACTTAGCTAAAGCCTTTGACACTGTTTCGCATGAACAAATGTTAGAGGTCTTGGAAGACGCTGGATTGAGAGGGACTACCTTAAATCTATTTAAAAGTTATTTAAAAGACCGTTTACAAGTTGTTAAAATTGGAGAATGTGTGAGCACCGAGGCAATAATAAAATGCGGTGTACCTCAAGGCACGGTACTGGGACCACTTTTATTTTCGCTGTATATTAATAGTTTACTTACCCATAAAACAACTGGAAAGATTTTTAGTTTTGCGGATGATACAGCTATACTCTATTCATCTCATACTTGGACTGATCTGAAAGAGAAAACCGAAAAAGACCTTAAGAATATTTTTAATTTGTTGCAATATAAATTACTTACCATAAATTATGACAAAACTTTTTTTGTTCCATTTGCAAGTTACCAAAATAAATTGCCAAACTATAGTAGGTTAGCTGTGACGAATACGGATAGGGAGTATCAAATAAAAAGTGCAACATCAACTAGGTACTTGGGAGTAATTATTGATTCTCATTTAAGATGGGACTGCCACATAGATCACATTACAAAAACATTGAGGTACCTACTTTATAAATTCAAATACTTAAGAAATATTTTAAACACTTCACAATTAAAGAGTGTATATTATGCACTGGTAGAATCACGATTGCAATATTCCATATTAAGTTGGGGTGGGTGTTCTTATACATACCTAAGAAAACTAGATGTCCTCCAAAAAAAAATTTTGAAAATAATGTATAGGAAACCTGTTTTGTACTCATCTGATCTACTTTTTAGTGAAACAAGATTTTTAGATATAAGACAACTTTATTTTTATAGCATAAGTTTATATATATACAGAAACAAATCTATACTAGAAACTATTAATCATAATTATAATACAAGAATTAGAGAAAGAAACTTTGTAATGACTGTTTCTACGAGAAAAGTTATTGGACAAAAATGTTATACTTATTTAGCTGGTAAGATTTTTAATTTCCTTCCCGAAATGTATAAAACGTATATCATAACAATAAACAGTAAAGCACTAATAAAGCGAATCTTAAAGTCTTTTATATTAAACTGTAAAAGGGAAGAAATTAGAAACATAATAGTTTCATCCATTTATTAATACACTGCTTTGTTAGTAATTAGGAGATATTAGGTACATACATATGTATATAGGATTTTTAGAAACGCTACACTACTTAGTAATATATTCAGGAGCAAACGCCATGCACAACCCTTGTGGTTTCTATGGTTAGCCCTAATGTTTATTTAATGTATCGTATAAGTAACTGTATTGTAACAAAAAAATCTCTTATTGTTGTTGTTCTAATAAACATTATTATTATTATATTATTATTATTATTATTAATTCTTTCCAACATTTCATCCTCTGTCGATGCCATTGGATTATTGTAGATATAATTTTTACAGCTCCCCAGAAATAATAATCTAAGGGGTTTAGACACGGTGATCGCGGTGGCCATAGAATGGGACCATTTGTACCCATCCACGAATTCGGAAAACGTTGATCTAGGTACTGGGTTACAATCCTAGCATTGTGTGAAGGGCATCCATTTTGTTGAAACAACTGTAAATTTTGTATATTTTGCAGAGGAAGGTCATCCAGCACTTCCTCCAAATCATTTTGTAAGAAGTGTAAATAATTTCGAGAAGTTAATTTATCAATAATAAGATAAGGCCCTAATACATTGTTATCTAAAATTCCACACTAAATATTTACTGAAAATCTAATTTGAGGTCTCGTTTCTCTAATCAGGTGAGGATTTCGTTGTGCGTAATGGTGCTCATTTTTTCATTGAATATCCCACAATTAATTACTAAACGTTGACTCATCACTCCATAATATCTTTCTACAAAAACCATTGTCATTATTCATTAACATTTGCATCGAGTGACAAAAGTGCAACCTCCGCTCATTGTCTCCAGGATGTAGTAAATATTTGGTGTGGAATTTTGGATAACAAGGTATTAGGGCCTTATCGTATTATTGATAAATTAACTTCTCGAAATTATTTACACTTCTTACAAAATGATTTGGAGGAAGTGCTGGATGACCTTCCTTTGCAAAATATACAAAATTTACAGTTGTTTCAACAAAATGGATGCCCTTCACACAATACTAGGATTGTAACCCAGTACCTAGATCAACGTTTTCCGAATTCGTGGATGGGTACAAATGGTCCCATTCAATGGCCACCGCGATAACCGTGTCTAAACCCCTTAGATTATTATTTCTGGGGAGCTGTTAAAAATTATCTCTACAATAATCCAATGCCATCGACAGAGGATGAAATGTTGGAAAGAATTAATGAATATATAAATTCAATAGATGGTGGAACAGCAAGACGTGCAGTGGATGACATGTCTGTATAAGGACTCAACTTTGTATTCAGAGTAACGGCAGCCAATTCGAGCAGTATAAATAAGTTGTTCCTCTTATTATAATAATTAGTTCCTCTAAAAAGCTAAAAACACACTTTGTAACAATTAACTATCAATGAATGATTGTTTATTATTTGTAAATAAATGATATTTATCGTTATTCGCGTGTATTATCCATATTTATTGAAGAAAGTATCAAGTGTGATATATCACCGCGCTTGTAATTTCTTTCTGTATTTAGTGAAGTAAAAATCCAATATGGCGCCCATAAGAAATTCAAAAGTTGAATATTGTTGCGGAAAAACTAGTAGGCCTAGAACATGTTTTACTATGGCAATCGAAAGCTCTCATCAAACTATGTAAACGTACCAAATTTCAAAAGTCTGCATTTATTTCAAGAGAAGTTATTTGACTTAAAAGAAATTGGCAAATTTTGATTTTTCCAGCGTAACTCCGGAACGGCCAGGAATATATTAAACTTGTTCACATATTTTGAATCAGCATAAAATTGAGCAACTTTTTCCTAATTTGAGCCACGTTGTATCTTTTACCGTTTCCGAGATACCAATGCTGCACATTAAAATTTTTCCCACCCTGTATAATACTACTATATCGCGTATTTCGTATGTTAGCCCATAAGCGCTTTCTCCGAAAACACCAAAGGACAAAAGTGCTATACTGTTCCAGAGACCCTTTGTTCGATTTGCGCATGCGCAGATTTTGTCGATATCCATGGTTACGGAAGCTAATACATTGTTTATAGGTTGACAGACTTTCCAACTTTCAATTTTTTTTTTAAAACAAGTCGGTAGACAGAGATGCAGTATTTATGCTGTATGCTTATTGGATGTCGCGAAATTCGTGCGCATGCGCATATTTGACTAAGGTTCTCTCGATAGGGATAGAGATTGTATGTCGGCGCCGTGGTGTTTTCGGAATGTTTGGGCCTCTACCCGCGATATAGTAGTATTATATACAGGGTTTTTCAACGAAAAGTAGCCACCCTTAATAACTCAGAAACGGAGGGTAGCAGAAAAATTTCCAAAAACAGGTCGATTTTTAATTCAAGGGGGACAACTTTTGGCGTCAAGTTCTTGATGAAATCGCTTCCCCCCTTCCCCCCACTCCAACTACCTCAAAAAATTTAAATGGTAATACGGGCCAAATAATACTTCATTTGACAGATATTTTAAATCTCTATTCAGTGATGTGCTACATTTGAAATTCGTGCTATTAGTGTTTTAGAAATAGTCGATTAACGTTTAAGAATAAACTTAGGAAGTTTACCGTGGTGGAACAAACTTTGTAAACATTTTCTTGATTATCATAGTTTTTTGGTCATTTTTTCTCGCAGTGATAAGATAGGTAGCGCCAGTAAAATTACCGTCAATGAAATACCTGTCAGTTGATGTTCACTTCATTTTGAATTAAAAGTGTCAAGATGGTTTACACGACTGCCGAAAGAATTGAGATTGTGCGTTTGTATTTCAGAAATAACGACTGCGCACGAGCTACAGCGCGTGTTTTCAATGAAATGCATCCCGATAAATTCATTGGTCATCAATATGTTTTAAAGTTGATGCAAAAATTTATGGAAACTGGATCAGTGGCAAACAAAAAACATCAACCAGAAGGACGAATTATTAATGAACCTGTTGAAATTGCTGTTTTGGGACACGTCGCAATGGATAACAATCAGTCTTTAAATCAACTTTCCCGGGCATCAGGGGTTTCAACAAGCAGTATATGGAGAATTTTAGAAAAGCACAAATTTCACCCTTACAAGATAAAACTTCTTCAAGAACTAAACGAAGACGACAATGATCGAAGACTACAGTTTTGCGAAGTTATGTCTAATAATCTATTGAATACCGTGCACTTGTTGTACAATATTTGCTTCAGTGATGAGTGTTGTTGAGTGATGTTTTTTTTTGAATGGACAAGTCAACAGGCATAACTGTAGGTATTGGTCAGATACGAATCCGCATTTGTTTAGGGAAACCCATACCCAATATCCCCAGAGACTGAATGTTTGGGCAGGTATTCTAGGTGATCACATCGTTGGCCCGTATTTCATTGACGGTAATTTGACTGGCGCTACTTATCTTGAACTTCTTGATACCACCATTGATCCGCGCATAACAGAACTACTGGAAAATGATGAAAATTTGCTTGAAAATGAATTAGTTTTCCAGCAAGAAGGGGCACCTCCCCACTATGCGGTTCCTGTTCGAGAATATTTGAACGATCGCTTTCCTGGGCGATGGATTGGCAGACGTGGTCCAATCGAATGGCCGGCTAGATCACCAGACCTGTCTCCGTTGGATTATTTCTTATGGGGGCATTTGAAATCCAAGGTGTATGCAACACAGCCAGCTGACATTGAAGATCTTAGGCAAAGAATAATAGAAGAATGCCGACAAGTGACACCACAAGTTTTCGCAAATGTTCGTGAACTCTTTCAAAGTCGTCTGTATTATTGTATGGAAATTAACGGAGGTCACTTTGAAAACTTACTTTAACGGTAACTGCCATTATTTATAATTATTATAAATGCTTAAAATAAATACAATTTCATGAATTTATTGCAAGATACGTGTTTCTATTACTGAAAAGCCATCACTGCGACAAAAAATGACCAAAAAACTTTGATGATCAAGAAAATGTTTACAAAGTTTGTTCCACCACGGTAAACTTCCTAAGTTTATTCTTAAACGTTAATCGACTATTTCTAAAACACTAATAGCCCGAATTTCAAATGTAGCACATCACTGAATAGAGATTTAAAATATCTGTCAAATGAAGTATTATTTGGCCCGTATTGCCATTTAAATTTTTTGAGGTAGTTGGAGTGGGGGGAAGGGGAGGAAGCGATGTCATCAAGAACTTGACACCAAAAGTTGTCCCCCTTGAATTAAAAATCGACATGTTTTTGGAAATTTTTCTGCTACCCTCCGTTTCTGAGTTATTAAGGGTGGCTACTTTTCGTTGAAAAACCCTGTATATGTAAAACAAAAATCCAAACGATCCACGTTATCAGTTATAAAATTATTTACATGACGTTAAAGGGTCAAACACATTTATTTTCTTGTAATTTTGCAATCACAGTACATCACACTAGTGTAGGTAAGGTTGAGTTGAGGTGGTAAAGTGTTGTAATCTGATGTAAATTAAAATTAAAAAATTTACGACGTGCACCGCTTGGATTCTTGCTTCGAGTTTATGTAGCATTTAATTTCAATTATATAATTTTAGTTTGGTTCGATTTAGTGTTTCTTGATATTAAGATTAATCACGTAAAAAATTATTGTGAATTCAAAAAGCAACATTTTATTATTAGATATTATAAACAATATAGCTCTCAACCTGAACTATGACAATGGAAATGGGATCCTTGGGCCCCATTACGTCTCTTGTATACCCTCCTAATAGGATGATCAACCTTATATTAAATAGATGATGATTAGTGTTTAATAAATCTCCTTAAGTTGGTCATACTTGGCCAGAGTTTTCTCAAAATAGATTTATTAGTTGACAACAAGACAACTAGGTATGACATACTGTCAGATGTTATTGACGGTAGTATTTACAGAATGATCGATTGAACCTGTTCTTTACAAGTATTGGGACTTCCGTTCATAATTCTTTTCTCAACAGTTCAGAGTAAACTTAGTGGGTCATGCCCTATTTAATGAAAATAAGGCATATTTTTAAAATGGCTACACCTATGGTTATACCGGAAGTCGACATAAACTTCGTTATTTTAAACAAAATGTACTTTTTATTACAAATTTGAATATACTAATTGTTTTAGGAAGATTCAAAAAATCCTTGATTAGTTTACTCAAGGATTCCTGTAGTTAAGATCAACCATTTTTGAGATTTTTTTTCATTTTCAATTTTACACGATGAAACTGTGAATTATCTGATGTGGTCATTTTGAAAAGAGAAAAGGTGATGTTGAAATTACAAATAAAGGAATCCTTAAAGATTCCACTGATACGTTCAATATTGTTAATTTATGTACATGTATAGAGTGTACAAAATATTAAGGAACTCCCAATGTTTCTAAGGAACGGTTTCGATCGGTTATTCGGTATAGGAATGTTACATAATGATCGTTGCCTTTATAGTGTAAAATATTACTTTGGATTATACAGGGTGTTTAAAAAAGACACGGGAGGATGATTGCCCAGGTCATTTTATAAAAAAAGTTCCTATACACAGTAAAAAAAGACAAATGGTAAAATTACTAAATGGCAATCGTAATTTGCTGCAGTGTTATTTTTAACACGAACTGGGTAGTATAATAACTAAACCTTTAGAACTCATATTACACGAACGATGTACCCGCCAAGTTTGTAGAAGTACTCATAAATTGTAGTAAAATTTACAAAACCCTGTGTTAAAAATGAATCAATCCGCCATAAAAACGGAATAATTACACGGTGAATAATTAACTATTATACATTACCTTGTAAAATCTACTGTGTTAAATTACTTTTATGTAATGTAATAATACACCGATATGTCTAGCACTGCCAAGTGTGGACTATATACACACTGATGAGTGTGGATTCAGTGTTACAATCAGTCGGATTTTTTTACTGTGTATATGTTGTTGTTGTTGGAAGGCGGCACTGTTACCCGTAGCACTCAGGTCTTTCGACCCAATGTGCCTGCCGCTAGTCGAGTGCTATTGGAAGAGACACGTGCTATTCATGTATGTTATTTATCTCGTAAGCCTAGTTAAGCCATTGCTGCATATTCTACAATACTTTGAAAGCTTGAAATTTTAGTTCATCATTTGTAGTACTGCTGAAAGAGGTACGAAGAATTATCTAAGTTTAAAAATAGATTCAATGAAAAAAATATGAATTTAAAGAAAACATAGAAGAATAAGAAATTAGGTACTTACTATGCAAAATCCTGTTAAATTACCCATCTCGTGGAATTTTGATTCAACATAAACGCATTTGTATACATATTTATTGTACAGCCAATTAAACTGTAATTATTTTATGCATAATTAAACACTTATCTTATTTAAATTGTAAATATTGCTGTTTCAGAATAAATGCAGTCAGTTTTAGTTAGTAACTTGTAGTGATTGTGTGTAAGGCATGCATAAATATTATATATTTATTTATTTTTCACTCGGTTCATATAGTATTTTTGCTGAAGGTAGGTAAGATGTAGCTTTGTATCTCGGTTTATTGTAACTATTAATATGGTACATTTTAAATACAAATTTCAAGATAATTTTGTCTTAAAGCAATTTAATGTATATCCGATATACAGAGTGTTGCATTAGTTCCTTTTTCTTCCACCTCTTCGTTATCTGTCAAGATAAAAAAACATTTTGATATCAAAATTATTTTTATTTGCTTTTGCATTACCTAATATACAGGGGGTCTCATTTAAAATAAGAGAGTTAGTTGCCGTACACAGTAATCTGACCATTCTGTATATTGCTCAATATTTATAGGTAATGCAAGAGCAAATAAAAATAACTTTGGTATCAAAATGTTCTTTGTATCTTCGCAGATAACGACGAGATGGAAGAAAAACGCACTAATGCCACACCCCGTATATAAAATTCAATAATTTCTGTTGAAACTTTTCCTAAAGGGAAAAATAAACATATATTTATAAATATAGAAAATTAAATCATGTCTGAAATCTGTTTTGAATATATTCTGCAATATTTTCTTATGCATATCAAACGCAACATACTTGTCAACATTAGGGAGTTATTGTAAAAATTAATTTAGATATTTAGCCAAAAAAATTGATAAATGAGAGATATTAACAGATGACGTGGCATATATTGTGGCATTATCTAGATTTTTCGTTTTGTTATGCTCTGCCCCACTTCTAAAAATTTAGAAATTAAATTATAAATCGAGAAAACATCAAAAAGAACCTTTAGACGTTTTTTGAAGGTTTGAAACTTAAAACAGTAAAAATTTCATGTGTTTTATGACACAAAATATAAAAAATAATAACAAAGAGAATTGTATTTACTATGTATTTTTCGTAGATCCCCCTTATATACCAAATTACGGTTGGCGTTGCAGCTTTTGCATCTGTAAAGCGACTCTAGGGGGTTGTGACCTGAAATTACCATGTGAAAAGGGGTACTGTGGTCCTTACAGAATCAGCCAGATATATTGGATTGATGGTGGAAATGTTACTCTTCCGGCAGATGATCCTGAAAGAGCTGGAGGAGGAGGTATGACATTATTTTAAGAAGATAATAATACTGCCTAACCTACATTGTGTATAAGTCAGTACCCAGATATAAGTTATCGCATCCTGATAAGTTAAATTTGTAGTGGAATATCTTTGAAAGATCGAAAAACAATATATTACTGGGCAGTATAACTACTAAAAATAATGATGAACTTACAATCAGCTTACATATTTTTACTTATGCTAAAAAATTTGCCCTATTCTATGGTAAAGCTCAATCAATATCAATCACCTATTAAAATGAATACATTCGCTTAAATATTATGACATGAAAATATTTAAAAAACAGGACACTACAAAATACTATAACGTGGTTGGTAAAATTTAAGTGAGGGAAAGTTTAAGTTCGTAGGTATCTCTAATTATTTCTTTGTGATATTTGTGTCTATACAATAATTCATATGTGGGAAGGTAAATATCTGGTAAATTTGAAGGAAATTCTAAATTAGCTATATTATAAGAAATAGTGAAGAGTTGTTTTCACAAAAATTTGCCATTTCAAGAAATGCCACCATATAAAAACACAATTTCGAAAGAAAAACATATCACCTTCCATTACTAAACCAGGTGTCAGAAAGGTACGAAACTGTAATAGTTCTTTTACAGCATATCAAGATTGTTCCTTGGATTACGATTGCTCTCAAAAGATATTATTGGGATATTTTCACCGATATGCAAGAGTAAGTAATAATAATAATAATAATAATAATAATAATAATAATAATTTATTTATCCAGACAGATCACATATACATGACATTGGACAAGTCAATACTAATTTCACACGTATAACATTTACAGAACATCAAATAAATCGATAGTAAAGCACGGTCACATCTTAAGACTATATTAAAACATTAAAGCATTAAAACATAAGTGTCAACGAGTAAAATCTGCTATGCTGTAAAAGCAATTTTCAGTCAAATATCTTCTCAATTTTGATTTGAACGAGTTAAAATTGCGTTCAGTTCTAATATTTACTGGCAAATGGTTCATAAATTTAATGCCCATGTAGGACGGTGTTTTCTCATATAAAGATGTTTTGTGATTGGGTATTCTAAACAGATTACCATGTCTAGTCTTATAACCATGAGTTTGGTCATTCTTAACAAACTTATCGGAATTTTTTGCAATCTGCAAAACACATTTATAGATATAGATGCATGGAAATGTCAGTATATCATATTTTATAAAATAAGGTCTACAAGAATTCAATGGCTGTACATCAAAGATTAGACGCATGATTCTCTTTTGTGAAATAAAAACTCTACTGGTACTAACACCACCCGCATTACCCCATATGATTACATTATATGACAAGTGACAATAGATTAGGGAATAATAAATATCGAGAAGTTGTTTACTGTCAAATATAGACTTTAATTGTAGGAGAGCGTAATAACCACTGTTAAGCTTTTTACAAACAAACTCAATATTGCTTTTCCAGCTCATATCATAATCAATGAAGGTGCCCAAAAACTTCGTAGTTTCAGATAATTGAATTACTCTACCATCAACTGTGACGTCAAAAGCATTCCGAACATTCCGTGAGGAAAACTGCATGCAAACGGTTTTTTCCGCATTTAATATTAATGCATTTTTATTACACCAGTTTGAAAATTCAACTGACAATTTATTTAAGTGATTCTGAAGGTCCCCAGGTCCGTCTGCAGCGGCAGCAAGTGTTACATCATCAGCATATAGAACGGTACAGTCATTACTAATATGCTCAGGAAGGTCATTTATAAATAGTAGGAAGATCAGAGGACCGAGTACGGAGCCCTGAGGAACTCCAAGATCCACATCATGAATACTAGAATACGTATTATAGCAACTTAATTTTTATTATATTAGTAACTTATAGGTACCATAATTGGTGCACGTCATTGTCCTGTGAAGATTTATCTAGTAATTCCGTGGAAAAGGTTACCAAAGTCGGATCTCTACAGATAATAGTTCCGTCAATTGCAATTGGATCTATAGTGACGATGTTAAAGTCCAATATTCATTCGGACGCTTTCAACTGACTAACAAAATAAGTTGTCAAAATTACAGGATATTTGGCAGCAAACAATAATTAAACATACAAAAATATAGCGATCCCTTTTTTTTATAATTATGTAATGGTTTAAGTTTAAAACAACGAATGGCTCTTAGAATATGTTTTCAAAAACAGTTATAGACTTTATGTATTGTTTTCTAGCTAAATGCTATTTGAACTAACAGTTGATAACTAGTCTAACATAGAATGTTCGACTGTCGAATAAAGATTTGAGATTTTCTCGTTGAAACTACATTGTTGGTCACTATCACAAAACATCCCCACTAAGATTCGACGTTAAAATTTTAATATCACCATTGGACATCAGTAAACACTGACAGTAAACCCCTACTCATAGTCGAGTCGGTGGCTCAGAGTTTAGTGTTTCGATCGCTCAACTCAGAGGTCGTGGGTTCGAATCCTCATTCCACCAAACAATTTTTAATTAAATTGTCTACTCATAGGTATATTAAGGCCTGTTTGCAGGGATGGATTGGCAACCATCCTGGCGTGCTTGTCTGTGATGGGAAAAATGTGAGTTTGGTGTTAATGTGAGAGACTAACATCGGTTGATGTTTAACTGTTCCCTTAATATCTGGTAAATTTAACCTTTAACGTTTTTCAATATTTCAAAAACAATTGAAGATAAGTATAGGACATCCTACATGAAATGTGTTTTTCATAGAATTTTTCGTAGAATCCGGATAATATATCCGGATAAATCACCCTGTATACGTACTTTTCTATATATCGGCCCTTTCTGGTGGGACATCTTGTATAACTTATTATTACTCTGCCTCTCTGTTAAATGACCTTCTGTGTCACGTCTAGTATGAGTATGTTGTTCTGTAGCTTGCAAATTTTAAGAAAAAATTTATTTGATTCTTCTATTCTGCACTCTTTGCTTGAACCTGCTAAAATTTATTTATTTTGATTGCTGACTCAAACTGTTACACTGGCATTACTATTTGAAAACGTTTATGGTACTTATACTTTCTATATAACTATAAAGCAACAACACAATAAATAAATATAGTTTGATGTTAAGGGTCCATTCACTGTAGACTTGACAGACATGAATTCGGGGTCGGGTTAAGAGGTTGAGTAGCCGATGGGTGAAGACTTACATATTCCCACTACCAAATTATTTAGATTCGGAGGTACACGTAAAGCCGAAGTAAAAAGGCATATGGAAATAAAGTTAGCCCTTATTGCAAGGGTACCGGATTTGTCTTATAATTGCAACAAAATTTCTTTTTAATGTTATAAATTTTATATCACCGGAAAGATCAAAAGATAAAGTAGATCCCTATAGTAGCAAATGTTTTGTTTAATACATATATTTTAGAGAAAATAATTTTTGAAAATACGCTAATTTAGTACAAGATTGTTTGCCTGGAATTTTAAAAATAAAAAGAATGACAAAAAATTACTACTATAGGGATTTAGATTAAAGTCTTATCTTTCAATACTTTTTTACTAAAAGTCGCTATCTTTTATAGTTTTTTTTATAATTAGACACGAGACGAACGCCGATTTTGGGCTTATTTCGGACTAGTGAATGGACTCTTAAAATTAGCAGAAGTTGTCATGTTCGCGATTGTTTCAATACACTTTATTGCAGGAACTAGCATCACTAGCTCAATTAAGTGCTATAATTTTTTGCACTTACAATTACACACAACAAATTATTAGCCAATTAGACAGCGACTCCACTGGTAACTATGATACTAAAGCGCACGACTTTTTTAATGCAACTATTTCAAAATAACGCCTAGAACAGTATCTAGCAACGATTAATTTTGATTGGTCAACATTTGAAAATAATATCTCTAGGAAACATGTTTTTGGTGTGTAAAGGCCCGTCCGTCGCGAAGCAATTGGTTGATGAAACTGTTTACAGACTGTAGTTACGAACTATTTGAATATTCAGTTTTCGTACACGTATCGACGCAAATGTAATTAGAAAAATAACTTATTATAGCATTAACTTACGTACCTCTGTGTTTCGATTGTGTTTAATCGTGCCAAATTAAGAATGATGTTATAAGATGGATATTTTATACTATTATAATCGTGGATATCGACACAGAAGAAGGCGATTCTGGGGCCATCCCTGCATATAAAAAATAGAATCTGCAGATTATTTGTAGCCGCTGCGGAATTGAACAGGATGATGGAAAGTTTCGTTCTTTCTAGAGAATGAGCAAAGAAATCTAGAAACTTTTTGTAAATAGAGTCCATCCAGTAACTATTAAAACTAACGCAAATATATGAATTACTTATACAAACAAAGATACTTTTCTACTTCCTGGATAAACCTTACATTCATACTTTGTACATACATTAATGTTTGTTACTTTTGTTAAACAAAGAGTGAAATCACGCAGACTATAAGAAAATATCATTCGGTGACCGACAAGTCTAGTCTCCAGCGATTTAGCAAATAAGTACGAATAGTAAGGACATCATTAGGACTATCCTCCATCTGCAAACGCCTTATTTAAATAAGTTCTAAAACAAATCAAGCCAAAACAGCTATTCTCCTGGCTATATGCCACACCGAGCGCTGAATTACAAAGCAAGATTTGCCGTATTTTGGTCTAAACACAGTTAGAATCAAAAATACAAGGATTCGGATTGCAACGAAAACTACGAGGTAATACTCAGACCACACATCGTAGGATGCCACTAATTGCACACCGGTTTCGACCTTTTTATGATCTCATCAGTGCAATATAAGTGAGCAATGAGCATATCTACGAATGCGAAGACCTGAGTATTTGGCACAATAGATAAGCCTTGCGTACGCAAGCCCATTACTTACCTGTAAGCTACCGATCAGCGACTGATACGTCCGTACGAGATTTGATTAAAATCAACAGGCTGTGACGCGCAAGAAACTAGAAATTGATGGAAGTTGTTTAACAATCAGAAACCAGTTACTCCGTAAGCGACGACTTAAGTCCGTCCTATTATCATAGGCATTCAACGAGGACAGTAAAAGGGATACGACCCTTCAGTTTTTGTGTGGTATGAAATTTCAGTAATGTTGTTAATCAATCATTAATTCATAACAACTAAAATCGGCATTCAAAAACAGTAGAATTTATACATCTAATAAACTACATGGATTCAAATGTAAATACTATTAAAAAACTTAGTATCTGCTTCCAATATGGCTGGAAATAATTCATTGGTTATTGAACAAATTTTTATTTAATTTACTGGATGTATTTATCTTACTAATCAAATTTCACTTAACAACCTCATCAACTTATGGGTTTTAACTGCTTGCATGTGCGTTTATTTCCAACAATCCACAACGTTGGAACATAATAATACATACCCTTTTATACCGGTGTGAAACTGGCGACTAAAGTTGGCGACTAATTTTTCCGAAGATAGCCGAATAATCATGGGCGTGCGGAACTTCGTGGGTATTAATAAATATAAATAAAATCGTTGTAAAAGCTCACAAATAAACGAACAAAATTGCAATCATATACTTATAAGGTTTCAAAAACTCGCGGACAAAGAGGGTGGTTGGAATAACCCCCATAAATTTACAACAAATCAAACAACCCTAATATTTTAAAATTTCATAGTTCGACTCCCAGACGGACGATTTTCTCTATATTTCAAACAAAAATCAGAATAGCCATGGTCATTAATACCCTACCATTTTCACGGACTCGCATGATCGTTTAGGGCGGTTAAAAACATCCCCAATACTTAAAAAATTCATAGCTCGACTCACAGACGGACGATTTTCTTTATATTTTATACAAAAATCAGAATAGCCATGGTCATTAATACCTTACCATTTTCACGGACTCGCATGATCGTTTAGGGCGGTTAAAAACATCCCCAATACTTAAAAAATTCATAGCTCGACTCACAGACGGACGATTTTCTTTATATTTTATACAACAATCAGAAGAGCCATGGTAATTAATACCTTACCATTTTCACGGACTCGCATGATCGTTTAGGGCGGTTAAAACCAACCCCAATACTTAAAAAATTCATAGCTCGACTCACAGACGGACGATTTTCTTTATATTTTATACAAAAATCAGAAGAGCCATGGTAATTAATACCTTACCATTTTCACGGACTCGCATGATCGTTTAGGGCGGTTAAAACCAACCCCAATACTTAAAAAATTCATAGCTCGACTCACAGACGGACGATTTTCTTTATATTTTATACAAAAATCAGAAGAGCCATGGTAATTAATACCTTACCATTTTCACGGACTCGCATGATCGTTTAGGGCGGTTAAAACCAACCCCAATACTTAAAAAATTCATAGCTCGACTCACAGACGGACGATTTTCTTTATATTTTATACAAAAATCAGAAGAGCCATGGTAATTAATACCCTACCATTTTCACGGACTCGCATGATTGTTTAGGGTGCTTAAAACCAACCCCAATACTTAAAAAATTCATAGCGCGACTCACAGACGGACGATTTTCTTTATGTTTTATACAAAAATCAGATTAGCCATGGTCATTAATACCTTACCATTTCAGGTAGGGTATTAATGAGCATGGCTGATCTGATTTTTGTATAAAATATAAAGAAAATCGTCCGTCTGTGAGTCGAGCTATGAATTTTTTAAGTATTGGGGATGTTTTTAACCGCCCTAAACGATCATGCGAGTCCGTGAAAATGGTAAGGTATTAATTACCATGGCTCTTCTGATTTTTGTATAAAATATAAAGAAAATCGTCCGTCTGTGAGTCGAGCTATGAATTTTTTAAGTATTGGGGTTGGTTTTAACCGCCCTAAACGATCATGCGAGTCCGTGAAAATGGTAAGGTATTAATTACCATGGCTATTCTGATTTTTGTATAAAATATAAAGAAAATCGTCCGTCTGTGAGTCGAGCTATGAATTTTTTAAGTATTGGGGTTGTTTTTAACCGCCCTAAACGATCATGCGAGTCCGTGAAAATGGTAGGGTATTAATGAGCATGGCTGATCTGATTTTTGTATAAAATATAAAGAAAATCGTCCGTCTGTGAGTCGAGCTATGAATTTTTTAAGTATTGGGGATGTTTTTAACCACCC
This sequence comes from Pogonocherus hispidulus, assembly GCA_963924545.1. Lineage (NCBI taxonomy): Eukaryota > Metazoa > Arthropoda > Insecta > Coleoptera > Cerambycidae > Pogonocherus > Pogonocherus hispidulus. Next base: position 38,275,537 of record OZ004698.1, on the reverse strand, counting down.
TAAACGATCATGCGAGTCCGTGAAAATGATAGGGTATTAATGAACATGGCCAATCTGATTTTTGTATAAAATATAAAGAAAATTGTCCGTCTGTGAGTCGAGCTATGAATTTTTTAAGTATTGGGGTTGGTTTTAACCACCCTAAACAATCATGCGAGTCCGTTATAATGGTAGGGTATTAATTACCATGGCTCTTCTGATTTTTGTATAAAATATAAAGAAAATCGTCCGTCTGTGAGTCGCGCTATGAATTTTTTAAGTATTGGGGTTGGTTTTAACCGCCCTAAACGATCATGCGAGTCCGTGAAAATGGTAAGGCATTAATTACCATGGCTATTCTGATTTTTGTATAAAATATAAAGAAAATCGTCCGTCTGTGAGTCGAGCTATGAATTTTTCAAGTATTGGGGTTGGTTTTAACCACCCTAAACAATCATGCGAGTCCGTTATAATGGTAGGGTATTAATTACCATGGCTCTTCTGATTTTTGTATAAAATATAAAGAAAATCGTCCGTCTGTGAGTCGAGCTATGAATTTTTTAAGTATTGGGGTTGGTTTTAACCACCCTAAACAATCATGCGAGTCCGTTATAATGGTAGGGTATTAATTACCATGGCTCTTCTGATTTTTGTATAAAATATAAAGAAAATCGTCCGTCTGTGAGTCGCGCTATGAATTTTTTAAGTATTGGGGATGTTTTTAACCCCCCTAAACGATCATGCGAGTCCGTGAAAATGGCAGGGTATTAATTACCAATGGCTCTTCTGATTTTTGTATAAAATATAAAGAAAATCGTCCGTCTGTGAGTCGAGCTATGAATTTTTTAAGTATTGGGGATGTTTTTAACCGCCCTAAACGATCATGCGAGTCCGTGAAAATGGTAAGGTATTAATGACCATGGCTATTCTGATTTTTGTATAAAATATAAAGAAAATCGTCCGTCTGTGAGTCGAGCTATGAATTTTTTAAGTATTGGGGATGTTTTTAACCGCCCTAAACGATCATGCGAGTCCGTGAAAATGGTAGGGTATTAATTACCATGGCTCTTCTGATTTTTGTATAAAATATAAAGAAAATCGTCCGTCTGTGAGTCGAGCTATGAATTTTTTAAGTATTGGGGATGTTTTTAACCGTCCTAAACGATCATGCGAGTCCGTGAAAATGGTAAGGTATTAATGACCATGGCTATTCTGATTTTTGTATAAAATATAAAGAAAATCGTCCGTCTGTGAGTCGAGCTATGAATTTTTTAAGTATTGGGGATGTTTTTAACCGCCCTAAACGATCATGCGAGTCCGTGAAAATGGTAGGGTATTAATGACCATGGCTATTCTGATTTTTGTTTGAAATATAGAGAAAATCGTCCGTCTGGGAGTCGAACTATGAAATTTTAAAATATTAGGGTTGTTTGATTTGTTGTAAATTTATGGGGGTTATTCCAACCACCCTCTTTGTCCGCGAGTTTTTGAAACCTTATAAGTATATGATTGCAATTTTGTTCGTTTATTTGTGAGCTTTTACAACGATTTTATTTATATTTATTAATACCCACGAAGTTCCGCACGCCCATGATTATTCGGCTATCTTCGGAAAAATTAGTCGCCAACTTTAGTCGCCAGTTTCACACCGGTCCCTTTTATGATTATCTCGGTGTTACACATCTATATGTAATAGTAAACACCTCTATTTTTGTTCTAGGACTGTAATAATGATGGAGTGACGAACTGTGACGATTACGCCATGATTCACTTTAACGGGAGGTTTATGTGCCACCTTTCTATGGACAGGAGTGAGCTAAGTAAAAAGTGGTGGAAGAATTATACTGATTGTGATCCGATGGATAAAAGAGGATTTGATTTCTATTAAATATAAATCGTAAAATTAATAGGTACATTTGTGTATCATTTAGACCCATGTCTACATCATGATCTCCGTCATTACATCATACTGTCATTCTTTTACGTTAGAAGTACTTAAATCGATCGCCCACCATTGTGCCATCATTCAAAACTAAACAGAGTTTATCTAGTTTTTTATCAAATGGGAAATTGCCAGAAAGTCATTAATTTTATTAAATTTCAATTTCGTTTGAGATATACAAGATTGTGGTATATATTTTTATTTTTTTAAATATATTATATTTTCATTCCATTATTTTCTAATGGTACAATAATAATATTTATTTTCTAAGTGAAACAGATCAAGAATTTTTATTTGAAGGAGACGCCGAAAACAAGTACTCCACAGGCAATGTGCCTCGCCTGGCGTTTCATTACTCCACATCCTTCATCGAGACCAACCAGCAGACACTGACCGATTTCGCACTTATTATGCGCTCGTTAGAGTGCCATAGGTAGTGGAATCGATGAACGATGTTGCGACGTGATTGCCTAAGGGGCATCGTGAATGTTAGTAGTGGTAAAAAAAGATAATATACAGCATAACAAATTTAAGTTCATAAATGTGAGCAACTCCAAGGACTAGCTTGTGGCGTGTGGGTTTATATATTTTTCCTATATTAACATAAAATAAAATAAAAGTAATAAATACATCTAATTAAAAAATGTATTGTAAAGATAATTTGTTATTGAAAATAGAGAAAAAATAAAGAGAGAAAGAGAAATAAAGAGTGTAAAATACTTATAAGTGGATATTTTTATATTTTAAATTGTGAGAATGTGTATGAGCTTGCAGTTTTTACAATAGATATGCTATTCCATAATTCTGTGTATTTTCAACTTTAGAATGATGGGTAAGATTGCCTTATTTTACGTGGAATAGGGCTGTAATAGTTTGATTCAAGATATAAATGTTTTGTGTAAGCATTTTTGATGGTTTTATAATAGAATATACAGTTAGATCCAGAATTATTGACCGGATTCTGAATGCAACCTGTCCCAATTGCAATCAAAACTGCGGTTTCTGTTTGCTAAAATTACTTTCTTTTTTTATTGTCAATTGTTCGGTTTCTAAATTCGACAATATTTGACGATCTGTACATTGGTGTACACATTTTTTTGGCTTAGATATTATTTTCTTGTTTCTTAAATTAGCATCTAATATATATTTTGCCTCTTTATAAATCAGTTATACCTATTTAATATTCATAGCTACAGTTAGAGAAGGTGAAAATTATACGTAAGTAATTAATTTAGTGGGTACAATACCAGATATGTATACAGTGAGTCCATAAAGTCCCGCGGCTTTATATGTCATAAGAGCAATGTGCTAGAAAGAAAATATCGATTCGTTGCTAGGCACAGTCTTTCTCCAACACATAGCTTTTATGACACACTTTTTTGGGCATATCTCCCTTATTATTAGAGATTGACCAATAAAACCTTATATGATCGTATTCGTAGAAAAGAGTTCTTTCCAAATATGTAAAACAGTACTGGGTGTTCCATATAAATATTAACCGACCTAGCTTCATTAAGTCTCCCTGTAAAAAATGTAATATACCGGGTTTCCCATTTCATTTGACTAATAGCAATTAACATGGGCTATTACATTTCATTGAATTTTATATTCCCAGGGCACACTATGAGAAATATTGCTAACGAAATCGATAGTACTGACTGTCAAACACGTCTGATTACCAAAATACTAAAGCGAAATGCTTTTTTAATTAAAATATCAATAAAAATTCGTTTTATGTTAAAAGGTGTAGTTTACATAACCGTTTTAAGAGACATTATTAAACGTCATCCGGTGGACTAGTTGGTTGACCGGCAGTGTTACAAACTGAACTGAAAAATTTTGCAGGTTCGAATCCCGCCAGAGACAACTTTTTTTTTTACTTTTTCATTAATTACAAATTATTAGTGTTTACTTATTCGAATAAATATGGTTCATTGTCAGTACTATGTACTGTCTTATTATTTTTGAAAATCACAATATTTGCTTATAAAAAAAAATAAAACATGTTTTAATTGGTTCGTTTCCTTTATCTTTAGCTAAAGCTACTATCAAAATAAGTAATCAACAAGCAACATATTTTTTATTTATTACATGCACTGTGCTTTTACTAATAATAATGTACTTATTTATCTCTGCCAATAGTTACTACATATTATACCTCAATCTGGATATTGAGTCAAACAGTTACAGAGGAACTGTCGTGAATTAGTAATAGGTTTTTTTTTGAGGAGTTTTTTTTAAATATGATGAGTTGTTTTAAAATATATTCTTATTTTAAAAAACTCATAATTTTAGAATTATAGTTTTTTATTTAAAAAAAACCTATTACTAATTCACGATAGTTCCTCTGTAATACTGTTATCAAGATTGAGGTCAAACTCAATATCCAGATTGAGGGATAATATGTAGTAACTATTAGCAGAGATAAGTACACTATTAGTAAAAGCACAGTGCATGTAATAAATAAAAAATATGTTGCTTGTTGATTACTTATTTTATAAGATAGTAGCTTTAGCTAAAGATAAAGGAAACGAATCAATTAAAACATGTTTTACTTTTTTTTTTTTGATAAGCAAATATCGTGACTTTCAAAAATAATAACTAGGTACAAACAATGAACCATATTTATTCGAATAAGTAAACACTAATAATTTGTAATTAATGAAAAAGTAAAAAAAAATTTTGTCTCTGGCGGGATTCGAACCTGCAAAATTTTGCGGTTCAGTTTGAAACGGTTCTTAAAACGGTTATGTAAACTACACCTTTTAACTTAAACGAATTTTTATTGATATTTTAATTAAAAAAGCATTTTTCTTTAGTATTTTGGTAATCAGAAGTGTTTGGCAGACAGTACTATCGATTCCGCAGCAATATTTCTTATAGTGTGCCCTGGGAATATAAAATTCAATGAAATGTAATAGCCCATGTTAATTGCCATTGGTCAAATGAAATGGGAAACCCGGTATGTAAAACCAGTGTAAAAATTTATTTTTCAAAAACTTTACCATTTTTAAAATAATGAATTTATGCGGGATTTTATGGACTCTCTGTATATTTTTATGGCAGACTCTTTATGAAGAAAAACACATAGAAGGTTCTTTGGATGTTTACAAAGGCAGGCTGTGATTAAGAAAATTCATGATACTTACTTCTAATATCACATTCAGCCTTGATTTTAAAAATATATACTATTGTATATAATTAATCAGTGACTATAGTCACTGAATTAATATACTATTTTAAATAAAACTACCCTGGTTGGATTCGAACTTTTATTAATATTTTTTCTAACATAGGTAAGAGGTATCCAAAATAAAATATGCATCATCAAAATTTCCAAATAATTTTAATTTGGTTGCCTCATTTAATGAACTACACAACGGTATACAACACGACTAACTTTATAAAATTAAAATTCTATTTTTACAGCATAAATACTCTATACACTACGTTTAATTATTGCCAACATTAAAGATACCACTCACTTTGTATAAAAACAAATAACTTTGTACTGAATTCTTCAGTTATTGTTTAATATTTTGATTTTAGGATATGTCTGTCTATATTCTAAGAACTATTGTTTATATACAGAGTGATAGTATAATATATACGTACCTATATATTTGGATCGGGATGCCGCAATCGTTTTTAAACAGTTACATAAGAGTACATTTACATACATGATGATAAAAAAAACATTTTTTAAAGTCATTCACTGCTGCTTTGGTTGCAAGTCAAATTTAAAGAGGGACTTCCATTATACCTTTTTGATCTGTATTTTGATGCGACTACGTATGTGTCAGTATAGTTGCGTTTTGGTTTATTCCAGCCAAATTTAAAAAAAAACATTACTGTAATAGAACATTACTAATTTTTAAATAACAGGCAATGGCTATATCATAGGTTTATTTAGCTGATAGGTACCCAGTGCCTCCAATATTACTAACAAAATACAAAATATTGTGTAAAGAAAACCAAAAAGGACTAATCCCCCTCAGCTTTTTTTCCAGTTTAGCGCAATACTTCCAGTATAAGTTTCCACCCTCTTGGAAGTATCTGTGGAACCAAAAAGTGCATTTATAGCTACTATAAATAAGTCTCAACCATTTTCGGATTGATAGAAAGTGACCTTAAAATGACATTTGAGAGTTAAATAGATATCCTAACATATTTGAGTACTCAATACATTAATTTAGAGAATAATAGGTACATTTCTAGTTATCGTTCATTATCAAATAACGGCCTTCATTATACCTATTACATGCAGTGTTTTTTGGGGATAGTTTTAGACGTTTGCGTTCATACTACACTTATTTTTAGAATACACTGTTTTACTTTTACAAATGGCACATTTGGCAAAGAAATATTATTTAGTAAATAAGTTAAATATGGCATTGCAAAGTTAACAGATAATACTAGTGTATCATCACCAAGAAATTTGTGTTTAAATTATGTGTACCAAGGTTTATTTCAATCGTAAAAGCTTAGCAGACAATACTGTTGAAGATTTGTTTAATTATTCAAACAAATATGAATATTCACGAGCATCAAATAAGAAGTGAGCATTTGATGCATTTTTTAAATTTCTCTAATTATTTTAATCATTAAGGTGGCGATTGTGTTATTCCCCGTTACGAATTAACTCTAACCGCCTAATTCAAAGGGGCAGCGTCTTGCATCAAATCGCGCTCTTGTTGCGTCAAATAATAGCCTTTTATAGAGCCATTCAGCCTTACTTGCTACAATAAATCTCATATAATCTGGATAATCAATCCTGACTGATTTTCTTATCACTTTTACTGTTTTAACGTAAGGAACACTTTGCTCAAACAGACATACCGATATTATTAGATATTTTGTAAAATTCATTTGAAAACTTCTTTAGATTGTAATGTTTACAATCCGTCATTTTCATATCACTAACGGCCCATTCACATGCCAACATCCTGGTTTTTTGCAGTAGCGTTGTCTTGCAGGATTCCGTTTAGTGGCCAACGTTTTCAATAATAGAATGCACACAGGCATCCCGTAAAATACAGATACGGTCAATTTTTGCCATTCGTTTTGGTCAATCCTGTTGTATTGCAAAAAACATGATTCAGTTCTAGTGGCACATATATATTTCTAACGATAGTATTCACACATGCGTCTCGTATACGGTTTTTTACGAAAAAAGGCACGGTGAGCGGGGGACCGCTTCTCGTATGCAGTTTTGATCGAGAATCCTATAGACAGATCCTATTCCTTTTCACCTTGTGCATATAACCAATTTTTCTTGAGGGATAATCTTTTCTCCTGTAATCTGTTTTTTCAAATTTTCTAAAAACATCATCAAACGTGCAGCATAGTCATCCTGAAGTTATTGAAAAATTTAGACTCGTCTTTTCTCAATTGGCCCATCAGATTTCGAAAGCTGCCCACTCTAGATCATTCTTTCCCAATTGGGCACATCCAGAATTTTCTATTTCTTTTTCACCGGCGATAATATCAATACAATATCATGAGACTGTTCAAGTCCATCACGTCTTAACTCTTTAAAGATATTCTACTGCAACCTCTTTTATCTACAATCAAAAAAGGATATATCACTATCCGATTTTGCATGAACCAGTAAAGAACTAATGTATGAGATTATCAACGACAAAATACATGAGTAATTAATTGTAAGTAACATTCGCTGTTAGAAGAGAACAGATGATGCGCTTCATTTGTTATGCACTGACATCAGTGACATTAGGTATTAATTCATAGATATATTCTTAATCACGCGTGTGCAAAGATCCAACAGCTCAACTATATTTAGTATAGGTACTTATTGTCTTCATACAGGCGAATTATAATTTAAAGTCAATTAAAACTTATAGTACTATAGACTGCATTGACATGTTTATTGGCATATGCATATGATAATAACACTAATAAAACAAGCTTTATTAGTGCACTAGTATAATTTATTTTTAATTATTATCTGTACTATTATAATATTAATTAAAAAATGTATTTGATTAGCTTAGACTGTTTAAATTACCGTTTCATTAAAAGTTTGTATGCGTATGTAGGTAAATTTAAACCGCTAATTATTAAGAGTCGTTAATGATGGGTGACCACCATAGTATAATATCTTGCAAACACGCTCTCTAATATACGAAGTTGTCTTAAACCTAGTGGTTGGGAAAGAAGTTTAACATCTATACTATTTGAATCGGTATGGTATATATTTTCATTGCAGTCCCGTCTTAAATAGAACACGGTAAATGCCTCTGAATCCGGAGAATCTTATATATTCAAGATAATAATGATAAAATTATTATTCTATATTTTAAATGTCGTTTGGACAAAGTGAGATTATTCGAGAGTAGAATATGCAATTTTGTAAGTACAAATGTACGTTTTCTCGTATTATAGTAAAAGTATTACTAAATTTAGTGCAATATCAATCGTGGTTTTATACGTGTCGTAAGTTCGTGCATTTTCATGAAGCGTAAGTATTTTGTACAAAATGCCCAAAAACAATACAATAAATATCAAACAAACTAAACAATTTCATTGTTTAAGGGACTTCAAACAGACTGCATTAGAGGCTTTGAAAAACGAAAACTCAATGACGAGTATTTAAAAAGTAAACTCGCCTTTATCAAAACCAATTTCTAAATTCTACATGGCACAACCAGAACTTAAAGAGGGTTGAAGGTATCATATACAAAAAGAAAGTGATAAACAAAACCTGGAAGTAGTGTTTAAAAAAATGTCGATTTAGAAAAACTTAAAATCATAAGTAACTGGTTAAAGGACAGATATAATTGAGAATTTTGTGCTATTCGTGAAATGTTGATCAATATCAACAGATCTTGAAAGGAGTTTCTCAGTTTATAAACATAAGTATTTTAAGTGTCAGAAAACGAAATTTTATAAAGAACAATTTAGAAAAACATACTGTTAATTTTTAAACCGTTGATTTTAAACACAAAATATATATCCAAGGCATATTGTGAAAGTTTATTTTAAATTTAAATACTTATTATTTACTTGGTATTACTTAGCTACTTATATTCTATTTATATAGATATAGAATAAATATATGGATGAATATTCTAAACCCTTGTAAACAACGTAAATTATTATGTAAATAAACTTTCAACAAATATTATGTGACTCATATTGCGGTTCAATTATTGCTGAATACGACCCTGTTACCGGTACAAAACCCCGTAAGTAAATAATACAAATGGTAATTTCTACAGTTAAATATCTTTTTTTACTACTAACATGAGAAAACCTTATTATTTACCTCATTTGTGTAATGAGAAGTAGTTCATTATTGACCTAGGTTATAATTCATTATTTACCTAGGTTAATAATAAATTGTATTGAAACTTATCAGTTTGACATTTCACCTACTTGATATTTCGATATGTTTGAGTAATAGGGGAAATGTCTGATTTTAAAATAAAAATGAGATCTTCTGGTGTTAATTCGGCTATTAGTAGTTAAAAAAATACTATATATACTTCGGTTGAGAAGGTCATTATTTACCTCGAAAATTATATCAAATTTGTCGGTCAATAATAGCTCACTTCTCAACCTAGGTATATAATTATATTTAAGGTTATTTCAATATATATTTGTCATTTTTAAAGTATAATACGGTGTCCCTTATATAAACATTAAGTGAACTGGTCTCGTTGGCGCCATTTTGTAAACTGATATCATCCTTGTCAGTTCAATGGATGGTAAATGAATAACCTTAAGTTTCGTACAGACCTAAACATTGCACCGAATAACAAACGTAACACCAGTTTGGACAGCTTTGACTATAAACTCAATGGACGGGGCCACGAACGCGTTTGCAAAAAGATTTGCAAATCCTGCTCATTCCCATTATAGTGACACCGTCGATCCATCAGTTGTCGGTTTTTGTTCTCACATCAAAAATAATGCGCGCGAACGTGTTTCTAGGTTTGAACGGAACCACAAACAACACGGCGAACTCGGTAAAGTTTGTACTGTTTTGTTTTAATTTAGTTGTAGAATAGACGTAGGTCATTGTTGGACATAGGACGTAGACGTAGTAGATTGCTGCTATCTCAAGTAGGTACCTACTTGAAATAGCAGCAATGGAGGGGTCGGAAGCGAAATGTTTTAAATTGATTAGTTTGTAGTTTGTACCAACAACACGAGTTATTGCGGCAAGCCGGACATCGAATAATGAATATAAATATACGCCGTTGCAGATTCCATAATTGGCAACTAATGGGGGTTATTTATTTGGAGATGCCGAAAACAACTACTCCACGGGCAATATGCCCCGACTGGCGTTGCATTACATCAACATCTCCATGGATGTCGCCACATCCTTCATCAAGACCAAATACCAGACAATGACCGGTTTCGATCTTGTTATGATCTCATCAGATTGCCATGGGTATCGAAATCGATGAATGATCTGGCGACGTGATTGCCTAAGGGGCATAGTGAATGTTTGTAGTGGCGAGATACAGTGAAATACACCGTAGTACCCTCTTTCGGTCTTTGCTACTACCTGTCTGACAATTATTGTCTAATTGACAGACAGATGACGATCTGCTTTTCTGCAGATGCCATTACAGCATATCTGACATACATACATCTGACAATTAGACAATAATTGTCAGACAGGTAGTAGCAAAGACTGAAAGGAGGTACTACGGTGTATTTCACTGTATCTCGCCACTACAAATAATGGGGGTTAGCTGAAACACGTTGTGATTGTTGTTCGGTTCGTCGAAATTTTAGTCTTTTTTCAAGCATATTCTCCACTCTCTTTTCATTCTGTTTGTCGTTCGGCGCTATATTTAGGTCTGTACGAAGCTTTACATGACTCGTATGTAGCGTACGACACAACGTTAATGCGACGTTCCCACTCTGATTAGTTTAATTATATCTTGAACAGTCTCTCTCACATCAGTCTTCTGACACATTATTTTGGTTATACAGGGTCATTCTTAACATATACGCATAAGTCGGCAAATTATAGCTGAGGACAAATAACGACTAATAATGAAAAAAATTTAGTAAAACATTTTTAGTTTCGGAAATAATTTGAAAGAAATGTTTATAAAAATTTGTCAAGTGAATTTTTTTCTTTATGACTGGTATTTCTACCAGTACTTTGTTATCAGTTGTGGTCGTATTCGAGTTTATTTTCCCGCGATTAGAATAAAATCGTGAATTTCATTTTATTTCATTTTATGAAATTCACATTCTTTTATTTTTATTTGAAATAAATTGGTATTTCTGAAACTAAAAATGTTTTACTCATTATTATGCGTATAGTTTATGCGTATAGGTTAAGAATCACCCTGTATCTTGCTTGCTATTGGAGAACCTATCAACCTCTATATCGAGGGATTTGTGAGATACTGCTTAATCCAAATATGTAAAAATATAATATAGGTTACCTATTACCATGCCAGTGTTGAGATAAGTTTTAATGAATTAATTGAGACTTCTTTATATGCTTGAGTTCCGTAGGAAAATTCCAAATTTTGTTGACGTATCTTGAAAGATATAAACATAAAGGGTGAGCCTCCCGTTGCTTGCTTGAATTGACCCCCTGCATTGCTGGAATAAAGCAATTCTATTTTCGTGCAACTGATTGACTTATTACAATAAATGCATGCAGTAATAAATTGCCTAGCATTATATAAATATAATGTTGCATATTTATTGTTAGATAGATAGATAGATAATTTAGATATTTTTCCCTGAATTTAGTTAATTGTATGCATAATGGAAATCCCACTGTAAATATGTTTAAAGCTGTTTCAGGAGAATGTCTAGTATTCTGCTGTTTGTTTGAAACATATCAACCTTAAAACTACTCATCTTCATTTAATATTATTTAGTATTACTTACTTTTAGTTAAGTAGGCTTTAAGCATTTTAGATTTATTTTTATAGCAATAATTGCTTATATTATATAAACATGATAAACATTGGTAAGAATCAACAGAGAATTCTAAAAGAGTACAAATTGACCTATAAGGAACAGCTAAATTTATGCGATTTTTTTAATTAAAATTTTTTGATAAATCCTCTGGTTTAATATTTTTATGATATTAACAATTAAATAATATGCATGGCTGATAGATGAAATGTAAACTTAAAATTAAAGAAGGTATTGTACGTATATAGAGTGTCCTTAGGTGAACCTTCCATTACACCTAGAAGATTATTTTAAATATATCAGAATTTTTTTAATTAAGTTCACTTTACTTTATAGGTACAGCTGTGGTAAACAAATATATTTCCAACCTAAAGCATTAATTATAGAAAATGGTACTTAATCCCAGTCACTTATACTTAATAATTCATACCATTATTGTTTTCGGTCGAAAACCTTTTTGGTGTCCACAGCTGCGCCTATTTAGATAAATGTAACACCAAAACCATTTTTCCCTCATGATATTTTATTACATTTATTATTATTATTATTATTATTATTTCATCTTTATCCGTCCACAATAATTTAATTCCAATTTAGTAAAATAACAAAGCCATCCACTGTCGGTCTTATATAAAAAAAATTGTGAATAACATTCCTTGGAAAACTATGATCCCATTAAAATATATGTATAAAAATTAGAATCACAAAATTGTAGCACTTTTACTCTAGAACACATGGTTATGTTTATACTACAAAAAGTAAGGCCTAAATGTGAGTGGGTCAATGACGAATTATATCCTGTACGACCAATACACGGTATTTTATTATACAGGGTGTCCGGCAATGATGCGCAAAAAATTCAGGGGATGATTCTTCAAGAAAAGTTAATGTCCAAAGTTCCTATAATAGTTTTTCGAAAACTCAAAAATAACGGAACTACAGGGCTTTGAAGTAATATTTTTAAAACAATTTTTATCAATATTTTATTTGCTCGTTAACCGATTCTTTTCAAATTTGGTACACTTATTACTAATGTCCTTTTGTGTAATTGTTCCAAATTTCACATTCAACACTATGCCAAAAGGTTGAAGTCACCCTTTGCAAATCGATTAAGGAAATATAACTTTTTTATCTTTTGCTTTTTAAAAATTGTGATTGCAAAAAATAAAAGAGCATACAAAAACATACGAAAAAGATGTAGGTACCTACTTGTTGCATCTCTCTAAAATGAAACGTTTACGAGAAAAGTGTTGTTAAAAACTATCTTGCACTGTATCAATAACAACTCATTTTAACTATTTTAGAAATTTTAACAAAGCATGCCGTGGCAACAAATGCCATGTTTCTATGGGAACCCAGACACCTACATGGAAATAATTTTGAGAGATTTAATTTTTCTTTATATAAGGCGTTTTTTGGCTCAGCTTATTTCAAATCTGTTTCAACCGTTTCAAAACTTTCGTATTTTCGCGACGAAATAGTTACGTCATGAGATGAATGTTTTGAAACATATTCGTTTGGTTTCAAAACGCCTTCTGATCTCGTTTTAAAATTGTAATTGGCAATTATTTATTGTAGCCATTTTGCCTTCTGTGTTTTTTGGTTAGATTTATCTGCTGTCTATATTTTTGCTGCTACTTTACAATTTAATATGGTTTCAGTTCAATTAGGTACTTAATTTTTAATATATTATTGATGCTCACTACTCAATCTCAAAAGTTTCAAAAGTAAAAAATGTGGTTATGTTAAAGTTTCCAAACTTAACATTTTCGCGACTGTCAATTTGTGTGACGTAATAGATTAATCGTTTTAAAACTATTTCTGAATACGGTTAAACGCCAAAAAACTACTTAAATGTATTTAAATGAGCCAATAAATAATATTAAAAATATACTATAAAAAGATTTAATTTTACGTGAATTGCGAATTTTTAATTCAATACCCCTAAAGCCCTGTAGCTCCGTTATTTTTGAGTAGGAATTTGGGACATTAATTTTTCTTGTAGAATCACCCCCAAATTTTTTGCCCATCATTTCCATACACCCTGTATTTGGGCTATGGGGTCATCTCTGTTATAAAAGTTGCACATATTATTCATGATAATAAGATATGATCCGATTATAAGATCTATCATAAACATCCAGTATTTATGACAGATAAAGCATTTGGTAATGAATACATAGATTCATTATCGTATATTAGTTAATATCAGTTTATCAACTGTCAGATTTTGATCAATTTGTCAAACTCTCGGGACTCTTATAGTACACCTTTTTTGGTTATATCTCTATTAGAGATAAACCTATCAATATCAATGTATTATATAACTTTATATTATATACAGTGAGGACATAAAGTCCGTCCCCCCCCCCCTTCTAATTTTTGAACCACTGGGTAGATTGTGATGAAATTTGGAACGATAATATATGACTAGCTTCTGCATTTTTTGACACATCAATGACAGCTCTGAATGTCAAAGTGACAGCTGGGCGCACAGTAGGATTATTTTTTTAAATGGAAATGAGGGTCGAGTAATAACTCATTTTGAAGTTATTTTTATGCTCAAAACATCCCCCAATTTTGAGAACATTAGGTTCAGTAATTTCCAAATAAAAACCAGTAATATCGATTTCTGTTATATCATTTTTTTACATACATATTACAAATTATTGTAAATTATTTAAAGCAAAACAAAAATTAAAATTAAATAAATAACAATAAACCATCCCTAATCTAAAATAACCTAAATTACAAAATTATGACATAATTTAAATTAAACGTAGAGGCAGAAACAAATTTAGAAAACATGTGTTACTTCAAAAGATGTTGAAAATGACCACCACGAACCTCCTGACAAATAAATGGTCCATGGGTAAGTTCTATTATAAAGATTATGTGGTAAAAAGATTATGTTATAAACTGATATTAGGTACTGGTGTTTATTTGGAAATTACTGAACCAAATGTTCTCAAGATTGGGGGATGTTTTGAGCATAAAAATAACTTCAAAATGAGTTATTACTTGACCCCCATTTTCATTTAAAAAATGAAATGTTCCTATTGCTCACCCAGCTGTCACTTTTGACATTCAGAGCTATCATTGATGTGGCAAAAAATGCAGAATTTAGTAATATATTATCGTTCCAAATTTCATCACAATCGACCAGTGGTTCAAAAATTAGAGGGGGGAACAGACTTTATGTCCTCACTGTATAATGAGAATCTTATCCAATTTTGAAATAGTACACAAGGTGCTCCAAATAAAAACAGAAGTTTGGATAATAACTCCTCAATAAGATTTTCAATCGTTTTATCGGAAACCTTATTGAGAAATTTTCAAACTTCTTATCACTATTTCTTAGTAGAGTACCGAGTAAAAGCTTTTCTAAACAGTATGGTTCATCTAATATCATACATTCTTTATAAGAATTACGAAAATTTAATAATGTGTGGTATTAATGTTTTCCTGGACACCCAGTATACCTACATCGAACCTATAGATGAGTGTAAAATACTTATGAATGCGATTTATTTTGTCTTGATTCTTTATCATTTTTATGAGGTTTAAACTTAAAAATAAATTAAAAAACGCATGTATTTATGAATTTTTGATATTTATAACATGCTTATTGTATTTAAAATATATTAATAAATACTTGGAGTATTGACTTGAAACTCTAATTGACTAGAACAAGAACAGTTCAACTCAAAGAAGTATTTTGATTTTAACATCAACTTTACAATCTCTCTTCATTTGTTAATTTACTTTTTTCTTTTTGTTTATCTGCCTTAGCTATTAGTTTCTCTTTCAATTCCATTTGCTTCTCCGCCATTTCATTCTTTTTGTTATCTATTCTTTCCTCACTCTTTGTCCTGTCCCTTTTCTTATCCGACCACCACCTCTTCTCTTTTACAGGCGTCTTGTTTTGTGCCACAACCTCTTCCTCCTCTTCTTGGGGCAACTTCTCATACTTATACCCTTTTGATTTCAGAAGCGGCAATTCTAGTTGAGTGACGATTTTTTGGGCGCACCTGAAATTAATATGAACAAAATTCTGTATGAATATGAATAAAAATCTGTAAATAAATAATTAAGGTGTTGGTTTTTTAGTTAATTTTTACCTTAGAGTCTAACTAGTTTCGACTCCTCGCCATCATCAGGGAAACTTATTGCATAATATTTTCATATCATCGTGTTTTCATAGGGAAATCATCATCAGGAAAACATTTAGAATACCAGCTTCTTATAATTCATTCTTACATATAATAAGAAATTGATGTTCCGAATATTCCACCACTTGCAATATATTTTACACAATATATTTTAATTATTAGTTTACTAAGTTTAGAATTTGAATTTCTTTAACATTTTATCTACAACCAGACAATTCTAAACTTATAATTAGTTAACTATCGGTTAAATAACGGTAACTATTGTCAAACCGGACCTTATTAGAATATTCCAATTGATTAATATGATTAGTCTTTAGTCTGATGATTCCAGGAGCCGAAACTAGTTGGAACTAAAAAAACTTGTACTTGCTCTTAATAATAAACGTGTTTAATAAATTTGTTCTAATTGTAAGTGCTCAAAATCAATTTTATCAAGAAATAAAAATATATTGTTATAACATAACAATTACTTATCGCAGTTATTATAATTAATTATATATACCTACTATTTTGGGTAAGAATAGTGCCACAAAAATTTCATCTTTACATATATTCACTCCAAATAATATATTATAAGCATATAAACAAATCTTCATATGAAAATATTATCCCAATTATTTGTGAACTATTTTAAACTCAAAGATCTTCCTTGTATTGAACTTGTCTTTCTCCTAAGAACTTGTATTATTAGCTCTCAAGCATTTTTTTTAAAGACTCTCAAGTCTTATCTAATGATGCAAAATGATAACCGAATGGTAAAGGAATTGCAAAGTTTTGACTGTTCTGAGAGAGTATATCGATATAGGTAAAAAATATTTTAAAATCTTATTTAACACTTTTCTCAGTGTTTATGTAATATCTTCTACCATACCATAATATAATTACGTTGAATATAATAAAATAATCAACGGAAATAAAAAATATTATTCTTTGTCTTGAACGATACCAAATGATTTCAAACTTCTGTATCAAATTAAAACCTTACTTATACGTACTTGCGTGGAACCATTACTACAGTTAACACTAAATTAGTGGTTTATCCGTAAACTTAATTTAATTAGTGATATATGTTCAATTTAAGTTTATCTTAATTAATTGAAACCATAATGAATAGTTCATTGGGTTGAGGTCAATCCTGGGTAATTTATAAAATACGTAAATCAGGATACGTGACTAAAAGCTAGACACTATATTATGATATCGCCTAATGAATACAGTTATTATTTAATAGGTATGTTGATAAGAATAACCTAATTATTTGTATATTATTAATTATTTTAAGATACCTGCAGATATTTATAAACTGACAAAAGAAACTATTTCACTTTTACTGATTTTGTTGGTGTTGAATCGACATGAGTTTCATAACAATATGGACCTTAGAAACATACAAAAACTATGTTATTTGAATTTAATTAGTTATAGGAGTGTTTTTAAATAAGTATATTTTAGTCAAGGGGTCTTTATTTTGGGCACGTCTCCTAGAGACAGGGCGCAATCCGCGCAATTTCTTTTAGTTTCAAGTAATTTTGGTATAGGTCGAGAAATAATAAAAGATGGGCCTATCTGTTGCTTTCTTTTTGAAATTGATTAAAACTACACCGTTGAATATTTTTAAATTATTGATGATTTATTCTAGAGAATATGCCTTTCGATTATTTATGGAAAATGATTTCGGATAAATGGCTACCGCGGTTGGTTTGACAGTAGCCCATCCTCTTCACCCAATTTTGCAGGACATTGGTGATTGTTTGGGGCTCTATTTCAAGAATAGCTTGGTGGATGTTTTCCTGAATCGTGTCAATTGTTTGTGGATCATTAGAGTAACAACGGTCCTTAACATTTCCCCATAAAAAATAGTCCAATGGCGTCAAATTGCAGCTGCACGACGGCCAAGGAACTTGTCCGAAACGGCTGATAATACGGTTACCGGACTTAAAGATCGCTTATTACACGACTATTGTGGCACGTTGCGCCATCCTGCTGAAACCAAAGCACATCCCAAATCGTCTGATCCCAGCCACCAGAAATCATTTACCATTTTTCTGGATTGTCCTGCGTTGATCGTAACGATGTTACATCTTCGTTTTGAAAGAAGTAGGAACCAATGTTGCCAACCACACTAAACAGTCATTCTTTCAGGATGCATTGGCTTCTTTACGACTACGTGTGGATTTTCAGAACCCCAAATAACAAAACCTCCAAGATGAAAATGAGCTCGTTCAAAAAGATAATTTTATGACCAAAATCTATGTCATTTTCCAACTTGAGAAGACAAAGAGACAATAACGACTCTTATGGTCATTCCGCCTCAACTCTTGGGTGAGTTGCACTTTGCAAGTAAATAATCCAAGGTCTTTATGGAATATTCCCCTTAGAGAAGTTGGGGGAATATCGTCACTCGCGAGTGACGAGTTGAGGTTCTTGGGTTTGATGCACACTTTAATAGCAGAAATTCTTTTGGCCCGTACTCGGATACTTTTTATTATCCACAATTTCACGAACTTTCTATATAAATTTGCTTACACTAGCCGCGGACGGGACTTCTCTTGGACCAAAAGTTCTTCTCAACTTTCGCACAGTTTCTGAAACACTTTGGAAATATTTTTCAATATTTGCCAGCGTTGTTCAAGTGTAAAACAATCCATTTCTAATAGCGGAGGTTTCACACTATATATTTGTTAATATATCAAACGCATCAATACTGCCAATGTCGAAAAAATACGCACTATAAAAAACCAATCGATGGCCCACCCTTTATATATTTATTAATATTATATAATAAGCTTATTGATATATAATTGAAATACGTCAAATTTGAATAGATTACGCAATGTCATTCTTGGAGACCAAATTGCTGGACGATTTGATTTGATTAACTATATATTTGTAAACATTGGTAGCAGCACACTTCTGAGATTTCACAACCTTTTTATTTAAAATTAAGATATGCATCCAGTCAGTCAGATTAAGGTACGAGTTTTATACTGCAAATTTAAATAGATTCTCAATTCCCTCTATTCAAGAATAACTCGAGTTATGTTTTGATTCCAATTAGTCTGCAGATCTCCTAAAGACATTACTATATTTTTGGAGACAATTCTTATAATGTTTACTAGTAACTATATAAACCTAATATAAATATATTAGTTTAAGTGGGGATTTTAATTTAGATTCATCACTTAACGTGATGTTGATGATGAAACTATAAATGTCAATGATTTTAACAACTTACAGCTGCTTTCACGATGTATTTTAACCATCAGTTTACTGACTATAAGTTTAGATTGAGAATCTTCAGCTATTTATCTACCATCATGCCCTTTCTAAACTTATAGTTAGTTAACTATCGGTTAAGTAACTGTAACTAGCTATTGTGAAACCGGGTCGAATGGTTAGTAGGGTGGATTTCCTGGAATACTGATAATACCTTTATTATTACTAGTATATTATATAATAGACTATTATTATCAATATATTTTAAAGGTATGTTTACATAAATATTTAGTATGCGATGCTTTTTACACGCAAATTGCACGGTATTTTTACACGGTAGAAGAATTTTCTGTAAACTAGTAGTATCATTACTTTAATTATGAATTTAATCTATTTAATCTATTGCATTGCTGGATTTACATTTTTTATAAAACATTTTCAAAGAACCACAAATAAGAAATATTTACAGTTGATATCTAGTGAGATCCCATTAATAATAATATCTCTACGCCTCATTCTCATCGCACTCATGAGCCTGGAAGTCAGACACTTGTATAGGAGAGGCACATTATTATTTTGCAGGCCGCGTGTGCGCATTTATGAAATTATCTATAACACTGGTCCTTTTTCAGATCTCTGAAGAACACCCGAATTAAATTCTGTTAAAGAGAGATTTATTGATAAAAAGTTCATTGAATGTCTTCGAAAATTCGAAGTAATTACTCACGTCATGTGAAGCAAATATTCATTATACGAATATTATATACAGTGACTTCGTAAATTTCCTAATAAATTCATTATTTCAAAAACGGTAGGTTTTGAAAAATCGCCCGGACACGTCGATTTTCTTTTATTTTTGTACTTTTTTTACCTATATATAATTTTTTACAGGGCGACTCAATGAAGCTACGACGATATAAACTATGATATTTTAAATGGAACACCCGCAGCACTCTTTTACATATTTGGAAAGAACTCGTTTTTACGAATATGTCATATAAGGATTTATGGGTCTATTTCTAATAATAAGGGAGATATGTCCAAAAAAGTGTGTCATAAGAACGATGTCTAGAAACAGAATATCGATTCGTTGCTAGGCACAGGTCTTTCTCCAAGACATCGCTCTTTTGACACTTTTTTGGGCATATCTCCCTTATTATTAGAGATAAATTTATAAAACGTTATATAACCGTATTCGTAAAAAATATTCTTTCCAAATATATAAAACAGTTTTTAAAATATTAGGTAAGTTTATATCGTCGTAGTTTCATTGACTCGCCCTGTAAAAAAATATATGTAAAACAAGTGTAAAAAGAAAATAAAATCGGTGTGTCCGAGTGATTTTTCAAAAACTTCATTTCCAAATAATGTTTTTATGCAGGACTTTATGAAATTGTATATAATGATTATACAGGGTGTTAGTTAAACATGCGGTAAAAATTCAAAAGGTTATTCCTTGGACTATTCTAAGGATATTTTATCCTTTGATGATTTTTGAAAAAGCGCTTTGTTGCAAAGATATAGGGTGAAAAAAATTTTCAACAAATAACAATTTATTACTAAAAATTACATGTAACATTTCTGAACCTGCAATAATTGTTCAAAATGGCTACCTCCAGCTCGGATGCAACCATCCAATCTTCTCCTCATAGACTTCCGAGCTCTTTCAAAAACACCAGGGTCGTTTCTTATTGAGTTACACCCAGCAATTATCCGATCTCTTAAATCGTCCACATCTTCCACTGGCCTAGTATAAATTAATGACTTTAGATGGCCCCATAGGAAATAATCCAGGGGGTTTAAGTCCGGCGATCGAGCAGGACATACGTGAGGTCCACCTCGACCAATCCAGCGATTTCCGTATGTTGCTGTTAAAAACTCTCGAGCAACTACACTAAAATGAAGTGGTGTACCATCATGCATAAACCACATTGCCTGTCTTGTACCCAACGGTACATCCCCCAAAACCTGCGGTAGCGTTTGTTCCAAAAAGTTGCGGTATACTTCGCCGGTAAGTCTTATTGGTAGAAATACCGGTCACCCACAATTCCAACCAAAACGTTCAACGAGAACTGATGTTGAAACCGAACTTCACAAATTTCATGTGGATTTTCGTCAGCCCACGCATGGTTATTGTGGAAATTCTTTATTGCATTTCGCGAGAAAGTGGCTTCATCGGTAAAAAGAATCAGCGTAAGTAGTTGAGGGATTTCAACCAATGTGTGCAAAAGCCATTGACAAAATGCAATGCGTGGAGCAAAATCCGCAGGAAGAAGTGCCCGAACGCCGTTGAATGTGGTATGAGTACAACAAATTATCGCTCAGATACAAAATAATCACTCCAAAGTATCACGGGATGTTGGTAAGAAAAAACAACTCCTTTTTCTTACATGTCTTTTACTTGATACGTCCAGTGTAGTACGCCATACTTTTATTTCACCTACATTAATAATGTGAAAAATACCAAAATTCGATTTGTTGAAAATTTTTTTCGCCCCATATCTTCGAAACAAAGCGCTTTTTTAAAAATCATCAAAGAATAAAATATCCTTAGAATAGTCCAAGTAATAACCTCTTGAATTTTTGCCGCATGTTTAACTAACACCCTGTATATACCGACCGCAAATGGATAGAGTTATCTAACTAAATAGACAGTAAATTTGTTCTCAAAGGCCCTATCGTCATGCATAAGTATAATAGTCACCGTAGTCACTATAATCACCTTATTCTTGTAGAAGCTGGGGGAGCATTATGAAGAGGACTCTGTCCAGGTAGCTCCCTGATGGGCGGCAGTCTGTTGACGTGGCTCTTCTCCGGTCTGCAGTAGTCCTGCAGTCTCATCTTCATCGCGTGCTGTTGGGATCTGCGAATAGCTCCAGTAGTGGGTTGTCGGGGATATGCGCCCAGACAGTGGCCTCCGCAACAGACTGAACCTTGGAAAAACATAAGTTATAATCATTTCCAACTTTCATGTGTATAGTACCTACTATAATGAAAAATTCGTCATCCAGAATCCACTAAAACTAAAGTTAATTCTCCAGAATTAACGTTAACCAGAATTTAACTTTTTGATTCTTTAGTTCTTAATACCAGGACTAACTGCACTCAGCTTTGGAAATTAGGTTACACAAATGTTCTTCTATAACGACGTGTTTAACAATGTTTAAACAACATTTCTTAAGAAGCTCCTTCCTCTTAATACGTCTAGTTTCAATTGAAACTGTCGAGCTCTAAACTTTATACAATAGTTTTATAAATTAACACTGACATCAAACACCAATTTCAACTTACAAATTGCCATATAAAATATAATTGGGCTTTTATTTTCATACAATTTTGCATTTGATAATATAATGGCAATTAGAAAAACGTGATTATGTTAATCTGGAAATAACCTATTCTTATTTTTTGTATTTGCACATAAAAGACAAGACTTTTATATGTATATCAACTATTTGCAAGATATAACAACCTGAGTCTAAGAATAACTGCTATTCAAAAATGTTCAATCAAAACTTCACAATAATTAACAAAAATTTTAAATTTCTACATAATCCTTCACTTTTTGAATAGCAATGTATTAACAAAGTAATCTTAATAAACATGTAAACAGTAGGTGCGTATAAAAAATAAAACAGTAATAAAAATTTCCATAAAACTTAAAGCATTCCATTAAAGACATAAAAATTGGTGGTGCCATGCACAAAATTGTTAGTTTAAGATTTTTTTGGTGATACATTTAAAATTAACTAGGTAAGTAGACCTATCAAAGTTTTACTAATGTGTATTGATAAATCAAATATCGATTTGCCTATGTCTATAGCATTCTAATACGTGAACATGCATTTTTGTGTGAATACAAACATTTTCAAGACACACGATTATAAAAATATTTATGACTATAAGTATTTTTCGATCGTTTTAGTGTGAACAAAAGTACGACTATACTGCATACGGAGTATCTACTCCACATATAACAACGCAATCTATAGGCTTGTTTTGGTTCTCACATGGTTCTCACACAAGTTCTCAATCACTCTGAGCACGCCCAGTTTGAAAATTCTAAGACTTTTTTCAAAGTCAGTACGCTCAGTACGATTCAGACTAGTTCTTGTTAGAACCAAAACAAGCCTTATATTAAGAAGCCAAGGAAAAAGCCAATTATATTTAATGAAATATAATTTTTTGTTAATATTATAAAAAGACAAGTTAATAAACTGTTTACTGTTGCAATTTGAGTCCTTCTGCTCTAGAATGTAGTACACCGCTTATATAGATAAAGATCTGAAGAAACTTCTCATAATACAGATTCTCCTCCGTCCACATATTCATGAAATTCGATATGTGAACTTATTTTATGTTTCTATTCGATTATAATCATTAGTACTGATATCTTATCGTAAAAAACAGTTATGTGAGTCTATAGTATATTGTTAGAAAGTGCAAGTAAGTTTGAAATTTGCCACTCAACGAAAGAAGGTAATCTTGTTCCCGATCGATCTCCCAGGTTATCTCTAAGTTAGATTTATAGACAATGATGTAGATCATCTACAGTTGTTCTGCTATTTTCTGGTGTAAGTTTCCTCGATTCAACATCCTCTTGGAGTGTTATTTTCTTCTTTACACGATAAACAATAATTACTTTACCCACATAGCACACTATAATGCGACATGCAAAAACAGATGATGAAGTACGGTAAAGAAAACTTTATTTAGTCTTGTCTTTAAATATTTTTTATCCCTTCATTTTATTAAAAAATATGTCAATACAATATTTTTAGTTTCATGAAGCGTGGGTCAAAAAAAATTGTGGACTATAGTGAAAAGACATTGCCATGCAAATTATCAATTGTAGAATTTTACCTTTACTACCGTCGGAAGAACATGATGTGGAAGAAATTGAGGATCCTCCGCTGCTGACACTGTACAGGCTATCCGACTGGGGTACCGAAGAGGATCGAGATGTCATCGAATAGCCACTAGCTGATGTAGGAAGGATAGGGCCGGTCTAAAATGTATACCTACTGTTTTACAACACGCAACTTAACGCAAAGAATATTGTTTAGCTGTGTACATAGTAGGCTTTAGGTTAAATAAATTTATAGGAGGTCTATTGGTGTATTATTACTATCTGCTGTGTGAAGTCTAATTTTCTCTATTGACCGCTTGGTGTACCGTATCTTCACTGTAGCTACCTGTGTAGTGGTGTTTCTGCACTGTAAACAGAAACTGGCGCCCGAGGCAAAATAAGACATAAACCGAATCGTCAGGCATCAAATTGACACTTCCTACATGCAATCGGGAAGTTTACGTCATAAAATATTAAACTGAAAACATTTAAAGACAGGACTTGAACCAACAACCTTATTATATACTATAATGTATTTACCATAGTTCAAAAATGTATCCCAACGCCTATATTATCTACTGTAAAAAATTCTATCTAGCAAACAGGGATACTTGGCAGCGACTAGGCAAACGGGGAGATTAAGAATTCCCTTTCTAATTAGTTAAATCATGAATAACCACTTGTAATGCACCGGTTAGAAGGGATAAAATACCATAACCACTTGTAGAAATATATGTATGAGCCCAAAATTAATAATAAAAATACAGACCCGAAAATGAAGATTTTCTTATTACAGGGTGATCATCTTATGGGCCAAAATTTGTGTAATTTCTAATAACGTCTCTTCAAGCTAACGGAAAGTTTATTATTTTATTTATCTTTATTATTTTATTTATAAGCTACTAGAACAAATGTAGTAAAATATTTTCCAATCTATATAATGTGTTCAAATTATATGTGATATCACTTACTTATTTGTAAATGTTTTCTATGTTATTGTTTATATATTTCTAATACTTGTTTACGTATACTATTGTATTCATACTAATTTAAACTGTTTTTGCTGCTCTTTAATTGGAGTTTGATTTGCCTGGGCAGCTGTATTCTAAAATAAATAAATAAAAATAAAGACTTCCATTCTTTTTCTGATTAATTCACATTGACTTCGATAATAAAATGATTGCTAAATTTAAGTAGACTAAGGTCATTTAAATAAGCAATTTGTCAAAACAACCTCGAACTTAAAAATGTCATTAGCTATAATGTTTTCTCCATAATTCCTGATAAGGTATATGATTATAATGATATTTCTATAGGTATTAGCTGAACACGAAAAAATCTACTTTGAGAAAAATTTATTGCACGAAAGCATTAAGTGGTTTGGTGGATAAGCGAAGGTCACTTTTATAATTTTAACAAGAGTTTAAAAACTTTCCTACTAATACAAATATAGCTGTTACTTATTAGATTACAACCATACAAGAGCGTTATTATTAATAAAATTTAAACTGGGTAACCCGGCCTCCCAGTTAGGGGAGGAAAATGAGGATGAGTTTTATATTGTTTCCAAATAAATGAGGATATGTGAAACATCCCATATTAGTTATTGCCAAATTTCTGCACTGCATCCCAGTTCAATCCACCATTTATATACAAATACATCAAATTTGCATATTTTTGTTAGTATGTTTATTGTTCGAAAACATCTAGATATTTATTTTTTGACAAAAAAAAAAGATACCCGTATATATATATACCCCTAAAAAGTCATCAAAAAAGCGGCAAAAATTTAAAAAATATCATCCAGATTGATGTCAGTACTAGTGGGTATTTATTATTTGAGCAAACTAACTTTGATTTCGATCTTCATACGGGGGCAGAGTTCAGACTGTTGATGGATTTTATACTGTTCTTTATTTTCTTCTTCTTCCTGCGGGTCTGTTTGTCTAAGGCGACGAGTTGCGGCCACAACTACATGCGTTAATCTCATAATCCAGTAAACATATCATTTTTCAAAAAAATAAATGCGGACAAGCTGATTTTTTCAGGGTGGATGTACGGCTGTCTCATGGGTTTTTGTAATAGAGGTAGTTTCTTATTTATTAGTTCTTTTTTAATTATTGTGTCATCTCTAAAATAATTTGTTTACATGTACTTAATAAAAATCATTAAAGCTTTTGCAGAGGGTTTATTGTTTTACAAATATGTAAGCATATTTAATAGGGATGTGCAAATGAAATATAGAGGCACGACGGCTGCAACCAATGGGACGTAATATCCAAGTAACTTTGTTTTTTCAGTGATGTGCGTTACGTGTAACTGTCAATTGTCAATTGAACTCATTTCCACACCACATTCGCGCATTGTGTAGTATAGTCAAAGATTCGAGGTAGAGTTCGGGGCGCGTTTTTTTTATTAATTATTTATAAGGAAACGTTGTAATGACTTTTATTCAGTACATGTAAACAAAATAATTTTTACCACCCCTATTGCGCAAAACACAGAAGGGATTGGACTGTGCTTTTTTGGGTGGAGACTCAGGAGGCAGTCCTCGAAGAACCCTGCAAAAACCAGCTCGTCAGCCTTTTATTTGTATCTTTACTGAACCATAATGAATAAATATGATGAATTTTTTTTCATATAATGTGCGGTGGAGCGTCAAATATGAAAGTTACGAAAAGATTTATAAATAAAAGTTGTAAAGAATATTATTATGTACAAGCAGGAAAAAACACTTCCAAAAAAAAATTAATAAGAAGCCACCCCTATTGCAAGGACTCACAAGGGTGTAGAGTGTGATTTTTGGTTGGAGTCTCAGAAGACAGCCCTCCATCCACCCTGCAAAAGTCAACATTTGCACCCCCTAGGAGACCATCTAATTTTACTGTACTATCAATTCATACGAGCGTTTCCCTAATATTCATTCAGAATGTCATGTACAGTCTCGTCTGCATCATCAAAGACCCGGCATACCGGCCTTCCTGCCAATTTAAAATTATAGAGATGTTTCTTGCAAAGGCAGTGCCCCGTTATCAGCTGAGGTTTACTCATGCCCAGCATCTCCACAGTTCTTTTCTGCGGAGGACCTTCCATTAGTTCCTTCACATGGCTCAGTCCTGGTTTTAAGACTCTGTAATTCGTATGTTCTAGTTCCACCCATCTTCCCAGACCTTTCCTGACAGGGCTATAAGAAACTCCACGAGCTGGTTCCAGTCCTATGAGATCCATTTCAAAGTTGTTTCTAGCAAGTACATTTGTACGTTCCTTTGCCTTTATGACCTGGCACCCAACATTGTCTTATTGTATTGGTATTAAACAGTTCAATTAGCCATTAAGGGTCCATTCACTGCACTGTAGACTTGACAGGCATGAATGCGGGGTCGGGTTGAGAGGTTGGGTAGCCGACGGGCGAAGACTTGCATATTCCCACTACCGAATTATTTAGATTTCGGAGGTGCACGTAAAGCCGAAGTAAAAAGGTACATGGAAATGAAGTTAGCCCTCATTGCAAGGGTACCGAATGTGTCTTATAATTTCAAAAAAAAATCTTTTTAATGTTATAAATTATATATCACTGAAAAGATCAAAAGATAAACTAGATCCCTATAGTAGCAAATTTTTGTTTAATACATATATTTTAGAGGAAATAATTTTTGAAAATACGCTATTTTAGTACAAGATTGTTTGCCTGGAATTGTAAAAATAAAAAGAATGACCAAAAATTACTACTATAGGGATTTAGATTAAAATCTTATCTTTCGATACTTTTTTACTAAAAGTCGCTATCTTTCGCGTCTAAGTTTTTTATAATTAGACACGAGACGAACGCCGATTTTGGGCTTATTTCGGGCTAGTAAATGGATTCTTAAAGGCTGATTTACTTTCATATTTTATTATATTTTGAAGCTAGCAGAGAGATATCCTTTCTCTAAAATAAGGATAACTTAATTATAGGTATATGGAATAGTTTACCAATTTGTCATAAATTATATGTTTTTATGTGCCTTCCTAAAACTGTAGGTGCCCCTTTAGAAATAAGATTCTTAACCTAAGGATAACCTTACCCCACTTCACGAAAATATGTTAAAATATGTACTAAAAAAGTACCAAACGTATAGAAACTCAAGTTGTCGAACATTAGAGTTATGTACATTTTATGCTCTTGGCTATCAGAAACTGCTAAAGAAAACTAAACTCAACATTTACTATAAAAAAAGAATATTTCATTTTGCTACTTCCAGTAAATGATAACAAGTAGTATTGTTGTATTAATCGGTTTAAAACAAGTACATTAAGTAACAACCGATAAAGAGATTAATGGAAAAACCTGCCTTTACAATTAAAAACTCTGGGAATCATTTATTATTATATGATAAATTAATGTAATTTGATTGAAATAATTACATATAATTTCCAGTGCCTGACGCTAGCGTATTTTCCCAGGGCAAAAGCTATCCTATAAGTATAAGTTATGACTATTCGTTAAGGCGATTACATTCAGAATATTATGATCAACAAATATTTAATTCTGTATATTTTTTAAATTGATACAAGTTAACCAATATTTAAAAGGATGCTACAGAAATATGCCAATGAAAGACATACCTCACCATTCAAGTAGTAAATATCTAATTGTCACACTTATAATTTAGTTAATGCAATCTTACCTTAAGTCGAAGTATTTTTGCTCTACAAATGACGCATCTTAATGGCAGAAGTCGCTGAGAAACTGCTATTTGTATAGTCTTCACAAAACATTTTCTACATACGACTTGATGTCCACAAGGTGCTGTCTGCATGGTGGCTTTAGCGTTAATACAAATCACACACTGAAAATTAAAAACGATGACATAAACATATTAGCCTTGTTTATGGAGATATACAGGGTGTTACGACATTAGTGTACAATATTTTACCAGTGTGTTCTATGGTTAAAAAGAGGACTTTTTCTTCATATAATCATGGGTCGAAAAATGCTTCCTTAAAATTTTAAAATCGATTTTATATCAAAACGGTGCATTTTATCGATGTTCAACATGTACCTTTTTTTAAGTAGAAAACTCTAAAATTTAACATGTTAATGTAAAAACCACGGAAAAGTTACATACAAAAAAGTTAAAATAATTAAAGCGATTTTGCTTGAAAACGATGATTCTATCGATACGAATCAAGTGTACATTTTTTAATAAAATTTCATATTTTCGAATCAAAAGTTGAAAAAGCTAAAGCACAAAAAAGTTGGGGTAATACAGGGTGTTAGTTAAACATGCGGGTTAAACAAAAATTTAAGAGGTTATTCCTTGGACTATTCTAAGGATATTTTATCCTTTGATGATTTTTGAAAAAGCGCTTTGTTGCGAAGATATAGGACGAAAAAAGTTTTCAACAAATCCAATTTTGGTATTTTTCACATTATTAATGTAGGTGAAATAAAAGTATGGCATGGCTACACTGGACGTATCAAGTAAAAGACATGTAAGAAAAAGGAGTTGTTTTTTCTTACCAACACCCCGTGATACTTCGGAGTGATTATTTTGTATGTTTTTGTATATTGTGTTTTTGTAGTTTGTATGTGTCGCATTTGTTAAGATTGATTGACGTTTGGCTAGTTGAGATGTAAACGGTTGTTAGTGAAGTCCTCTATCATGACTCGCTGTACGAATGCCGAGATGGCTGACATGCATTTTATTTATGGACTTGCTGATGGCAATGCATTAGAAGCTAGGCGACTGTACATTGAACGATTTCCTAACCACATTGCTCCCAAGAGAAAAATTTTTCAAATTATTCATCAACGTCTTCGAGAAACGGGAACATTGAAGCGAAGTGGAGGACCAGGAAGGCCAAGGACTGTAAGAACGGTAGACGTAGAAGAGAATGTGCTGCACATGATAGAAGAAGATCCAGGTACTTCCACGCGAGGAATTGGAAATACTTTGAATGTAAGTAATTGGACTGTTTGGAAAATTCTGAGAGATAATATCTTGTACCCATACCACATTCAACGCGTTCAGGCACTTTTTCCTGCGGATTTTGCTCCACGTATTGCATTTTTTCAATGGCTTTTGCACACATTGGTTGAAATCCCTCAACTACTTACGCTGATTCTTTTTACCGATGAAGCCAGCTTCTCACGAAATGCAATAAGGAATTTCCACAATAATCATGTGTGGGCTGACGAAAATCCACATGAGATTTGTGAAGATCGGTTTCAACATCAATTCTCGTTGAACGTTTGGGTTGGAATTGTAGAGAGGTGACTGGCTAATTGGACCGGTATTTCTACCAGGAAGACTTATCCGCGAAGTATACCGGAACTTTTTGGAACAAATGCTACCTCAGTTTTTGGAGGATGTACCATTGGCTACAAGACAGCAGTGTCGTTTATGCATGAGGGTGCGCCACCTCATTTTAGTGTAGTTGCTCGAGAGTTTTTAACAGCAACATACAGAGATCGCTGGATTGGTCGAGGTGGACTTCACTTATGGCCTGCTTGATCCCCGGACTTAAACCCCCTGGATTATTTCCTATAGGACCATCTAAAGTCATTAGTTTATACTAGACCAGTGGAAGATGTGGACGATTTAGGAGATCGGATAATTGCTGCATGTAACTCAATAAGAAACGACCCTGGTGTTTTTGAAACAGTTCAGGGGTCTATGAGGAAAAAATTGGATGGTGGCATCCATTTTGAACAATTCTTGTAGGTTCAGAAATGTTACATGTAATTTTTAGTAATAAATTGTTATTTGTTGAAAATTTTTTTCGCCGTATATCTTCGCAACAAAGCGCTTTTTCAAAAATCATCAAAGGATAAAATATCCTTAGAATAGTCCAAGGAATAGTCTCTTGAATTTTTGCCGCATGTTTGACAACAAATTTTACACTCGAGACAAACTAAATTGTTTTAGTTTTTTCACAGTGTACTTGGCAAAATGAAATATTTCAGTTTTTATACGATTTCATAACACAATTCGCTGTAACTGGGAAACCTTAAAAGATAGGTACATACAAATTTATATCATTCGATTCATAATATAATTCTTCTTTCGACCGTAGCATAATATACTGGGTGTTCCATTTGAAAAAGTCAAGTTTTGTAACTTTTTAAATTGGTAAATTGGCTTATAAATTTTGAGTACCCTGTATGTTCCTCAGAAATTCTGTAATCATTTTCGGATGTAGCGATGTCTAAACCATTACTGTTGCAAATATTGTAATTATTAAAGGTCTTCCACTGTTCAAAATTCAATATTTTTAATATGGTGCTGTCACTTTTTTCTTAAAAGTGAGGATATCTCGAAAATAACTGAATTTAGGTGTAGACAATTTTATACAAAGTTGCCATAAAATTGAACGTAGAATCCAAAACTGTAAAAACATACAGGGTGTCCCTTTTAAAATAAGCAAGTTGATTTCTACTTCCGGTTATACCGGAAGTGCCAGAAACATGAAACACTGACCTTTATAAATAACTAAATTTTCAAAATCAATAGGCAATAATACAAGCTTGGATTCTTAGTTTTTAGCTCTCTGCAGATATATAGGAGCAAAAGGACAGTATTTTCTATTTATCGTTAATAATAACAAGTAATTCAAATATTAACATGGAATGATGTAACAAAAATCTTAATACCATGCTGCTTTTCATAAAAAATGCTTCGCTCTTGGTTTTATATTTACTAACAACATTGATTAATTGCTCTTTTGGACAATAATGTAATGAATTAATTGTTTAAATCGTGTTCGTCCTTAATTAGTTTTAGAAAAATGAGAAAACGACGTCAATGCAGGATGCGCAATCGGAATGAATGTGACAACGTGCCGCAAAGGTGAGCATTCAGTGCTTGATCGGCGGAGCGTGAAGGCTGCAGGTTTGTTAATATTTGGGAATAGTATATGAACGTTCTTTGATTTGATATTAATGAAAAAATACTATCAAAATGGTCCACGGTCAAGATCGCATCGATTACATGCAATCAGTATTCGAAGCGAACAAATGTCAGCAAATAGGATACTATTTTACCGCATCACATTCTGATTGTTGGGCATTTGAGGTGACTCACACAAAGGATCAATATATTACATCGTCTAAATATCCGATAAGGACAAATTAAATTGGTACCTCGACCATCGATCTATATGTACAGGATGGTTTATACAATCTTTTCATTAAAAGTTCTTGGAGTAACAACTTTTAAATTGGTTCCTTGTAAAATTACTTACAATATTCATGTCCAACCCTCTTTGATACTTCAAACCAATATGTAAATTTGGTATTAGACATAAGCGATTTTTTTCACCGTTTTTACACTTATTTAAGTCACT
The DNA here is from genome assembly GCA_963924545.1 of Pogonocherus hispidulus. Lineage (NCBI taxonomy): Eukaryota > Metazoa > Arthropoda > Insecta > Coleoptera > Cerambycidae > Pogonocherus > Pogonocherus hispidulus. Next base: position 38,243,127 of record OZ004698.1, on the reverse strand, counting down.
AAGTGAAATAAGTGTAAGTGTAATTTGAGTTACACACAGGCAATATTTTCTGTGCGCATATTTTCATATTCTCTGCCAAAGTCTACATATATTAGAATATATGTCGCATTACCTATTTGTTATTTTAATAACATAAAGTTTTTCTTTAACTTTTTAAATCAAATTGGAATTTTAATAATACTGAATTAAACATTAGTTCAGTTAAGTGGAGAATTTGAGAAAATATACGTAAAAAATTGGCAAGTGGATGACTTTTTACATATAAGAAACAGAAATTGTAGAAATTAAAATGTGCATTAAAAAATGATAAACACAAAAGACTTTTTCACTCAAGTAGCTTCACCAGAGAGGATTATCGTTATCGTTAACACGATAACGAAATTTCCTTAAAAAATTATTGTTAGTTCTGAAAAATTCTAACGATTTATAAATAGGGTGATAAAGTTTTAATTTATTTCAGAATATCCCCCTGTATCCTGGAAAATATACGAAATATCAACCTGCTTTCGAGTTACCCGAGGCCAATAATTAGAAAAGTTTTCATAATTCACTTTAAATGAGTGAGTACTTACAGGACCCCCGCAGGATATATTTTTTTCTAGGACTGTCCATTACTAAATTCAGTTTTTTTTTTGAAATGTTACTAAATGACTTGACATAACTCTCTCTTTCTCTTTTCATTTTTTGATATCAGCAACATAGTGCAAGAAGTATGATAAAACACAAAAATATTTTTGGAAAAGTTTTTTATAATTATTGGAAGAAGGCAGAAAATATGAATTCCAATCAGTTTATTCAAAGGTGCATCACAAATATTTTTTTTTTATTTTTTGTCAATCGCCTTGTAGGTATATTACGGAAAATGGGGTATTCTAAACGTTATGAAATGCGTTAAGAATATACCCTGGGACTTAAGTTAGCTACATGCCAATGAGAAAATTACATTAATCGAAATTACTTCTAAAAAAATACAATTTTTTTCATCCAACATAAAAACCGAAAATATATTTCTGTAAAATTTACCAACGTATCTTGCAAACATAAATGACCACTCAAAACTAAATTCTGTATTCTATATTGGACACAAAATTGTTATTGAAGTAGTAATTTCGATAAATGTAATTTTCTGCTTGGTGGGGCAACGGAACTTTAGGGCCTGAATCTATTCTAGAATGTATCTTACATCCCATAGCAAATTAATTTTCCAATACCACCTTTTTGGTGACACAGTAAAGTATGATTGTTTTTTGAATAAATTATCATGGTTTAGCCATTTATCTACTTTCCGATTCTAAATGACTTTTTCAAATAATATTATTGTCTATTCTTAGAAAGAAATGTAGGTATTTTAAGTTATATTCAAATTTTTATTCGCCCTGTAAAATAGTTATATTTATTTTAATACGTGAATTTTGACTTTGGTAACATGCACAATTTTTATCAAGAATTACATATTCTGAGAATTTTCTATAAAAAAGACTCCTACATCTGTCGCCTTTTTTTCTTAAATAGCATAGTATGCTTGCTAAGAAAGATAGGCTCAATAAAAGCCATCCATAAAAACCAAAAACATAAAGATGCCTGATGGCCAAAGCCATCCGGCTTTCCATAAGATCCAAAAAATGATATCAATTTTACAGTTATAGATAAATGTGGATTATAAATCACTTTCTGAATCCATGAATTTACTTCATGTATACTAAGTGGACAACCTATATAGAAAAGCAGTGATATAGTTGTAATTCACTTGTTAATTTGTTTTCTGCAAAGGCTACCAAACGAATTATCTATATATTTAAAGCATTAGTCATACTACACTTCATTGTGTACTTACCTCTTCTTCTTGACATGTTGCTAACTCAGGTTCATTCTCTTCTAGCTTACTTAATAATTTGTCCTGAAACAAATATTGTATGAATCAAAAGAGAGTTTTAAAAATGTTTCTGTGTTCATTATCCTAAGTATTCACGGCTTGTGTCACAAACACAAGCCGTCTTATTTGACGGTGAGGAAAAATCAAATTAAAATCATTTGGGTTAACATTTTAAAGGATAGAAACCTTAGCTAAGGGAAAGCTTAAAGGATAGAAGCTTTAATAACGTAAAAACTTTATTTCTAGAACAAATTTACCTACATCAAAGAGCATATGAAGCTTTAATTATTTTCAGCCTACGTCGTATTTTATACGTCGTATATTTCGCATAGTCATGAAAGAACACGTGTAACATGAAACCATTTCGGAGATACTTCACTTCACAAAAGCCAAATGATATCAATTAGGTGATTTAGGTATAATGCGATGTACTATTAATGTATTATCTATTTAATAGTTAATGATAAAATTCTTCTACAAATAATTGCTTGACGTAAAATCACTACGTTACGGGCAGCGTCCATCTAGAACGTGTTAACACTGACACTGATACAACCGCAACTACAAAAAGATTGTGTCCAATGTCAATTAAATTGCCATTAAATTCCTTTTAGGCTTGTACTAGTCTTATAAATTTCGGTCTATGTGGTAAATGGTATGTTAGTCCAGTTAAAATGGTTTAAAAATGTTCATATAATTTTGGTAATCCTCGTACTTCCGTAATTTTACGAAATTAGCTGTAAAGACTACAATCAAAAGTTTGTTGGACAAACTAGAAGGTCAATTCAAACGAGATTCAAGGAACATATGGCTTATCTCAAATATGGTAGAACAGATAAGTCTAGTGTCGCCTAACATGCGTTTGAGAACAACCATAAAATAGCTAGTAGCAATTTAAAACTAATTAGGAATGTAACAAATTCCAGACAGCTGGATTGATTCATTTGAGAATTTGGAAATTACAAAGTGTACAAATAGTATGAATAGTGACAGAGGGTCAATCCCATACAGTCCGCTTTATTGATTAGTAAATCACGGTTCACTGATCCGTCGTGACGGTTCATTGAGCCTTAGGTATAAATAGGACACAGTGTTAGCTAGTGTTGGGCATAATAATTGATATATTTCAACAATCGAATGAATAGAAATAATCGCTTTAAATAATCGAATGATCATTCGAATAATCGATTATGAATGATGCGCAAAATTACAGAATTAGTATTTCATAGATAGTTCTTGTTCGTGTTGTGTTGACTATATAAAATTATAATCATTCGAACGACCAATTATGGATGATGTACCTACAACGTTCCCAAAAATATTTTATTTCGAATGTCATATCGTTTTGAAACATTAAGAATACCTTGTAAGGCTTTTCAATATTGCTTATGTAAAATTAAGAATTTTAAAAATAAACTAAGAACTAAAATTGTTAGTTGTATAAGTAGTAAAATTGTTAGCTGCATAAGATAACTTAAAGACTGTCTGCCTAAATGTCCGAATTAAATCGTCATCCGTTTTAATTTCTGTTCGACTTCGACAGCTATGCGTAATCGAATCGAGATGAAGTAATCCCACGCCTAATGACGGTATTTGAAATCATTCACAATCGTTTCGAACCAAAGGATCAATAATCGAATGATAGATTATTCAGCCCTAATCGAAATATTTCGATTATATAATTCATAATTGCCCAATACTAGTGTTAGCATTGGTTTGGTTTAAACATCTTAAGATGATGATGATGATGATAACTTGATTGGCGAAACACGCGTTGAGTACACTATATAGTGCTTTGGTGTTTTGAATTTAGTACCTAATAATTATGTTACGTTTTCATCAACACCAATTTTTTTTATTTTTGATTAAGCAAACCTAGTTTTAACTAAAAAATAACCCAGTTCGTTTTGGCGAAGGATTTATTTTCTAATATTTTAATACTAAGTTTGATACCTGGCGAGTCGGTGGCTCAGGGTTTAGTGTCTCAATCACTCAACTTAGAGGTCGTGGATTCGAATTTCCATTCCACCAGACCATCTTGTGATTAAATTGTCTACTCGTAGATTAAGGCTTGTTAGCAGGGATGGGTTGCCAACCATCCTGCGATGGCCTAGGACGGGAAGAATGTCAGCTTGGTGTTAATGTGAGAAATTAAAATCAGTTGATGTTTGACTGCCCCCCTAACTAATGAGGGTTTCCAGGTTTCCCTCATTCCAGCACTGAATGGTGGTTAGGGCTTACCAACCTAAGTTGTTCCTGAGACGCAAATGAGACCCTGGAAATAATAATTTGCCACTCCCTCTCCCACACTTAAGGTTAAGACTTTCGGGCTAATCCTTGTGATTAGAATGATGGGTAGAGATATTATTATTATCATTATTATTGTTAATATTGATATTTTTTCGTTAAAATTCAGTCGACCGGTTCCCTGGCTCTGATTCTCAGGATCGGCAGTTGGTGGTTGTCAGTAGCTACCTACTCCCCACGTCCGGGGCGGAGTTAAATAACTACTGAGTCAGGAAATCGTGTGCCCTGTGTAGACGTAATGAGCCCAGAATGACCTCTTTCTGCATTCCTCCGGCAAGAAGATCTGCCAAATTTCGGCATGCCGGTATGATCTTAAATTCCGAAAGCAGTGTATCTCTTGCTCCACCATTATTATTATTAATACTATTATTATTATTATCATTAATTGTGTAGTAATAATACCTAATTATAGGAAAATATTTACACCATTATTTCGAAACTTCTAATCTCTAAATGCTTTACGTTCTCTTTTATTGTTTAAAATATGTAAAAATATTAAGCAGATTCTACGATTTTATTATAGAAATCGTTCATAAAAATGTAATAAAACCGTTTATAAAAAAGGTGCTTCATAGAATGCACTTTAGTTACATAGTAACTCTGAAATCCATCATGGTCATATTTTTCACGGGTGTACTGGACTATAATAAACAAGTTAGCAGGCAGGGTTCATCATTTTATTATTTGTGTTGTCGATAGTCTAGCGGATGCATTCGTATAAATAAAAAATAACACCGCGCGGAACTACACTGTGTGACAACATGTGTTTACATCAAAATAATTGAGTGCATTCGCATTACTCAAAAGGCAATTAAAGATATTTCACCTGCGAAAATAGTGTTGAAAGAGTTGTTTAGATTAAAACTAAATATTTAAGGAATTAATTGCTTATTTTAGTGGGTGCGCTATTTATACATAATTTTAAAATACAATGTCGTTGCTTACTCAAGCGTTAGGAATAGTGTTCAATATCATGCATCTTCCTTTCTCTTTACCTGGAAATGGCAGAAGTGTTCCGGGTAAGGACGAGTTCTCCCTTTTCCCTTTCGACTTGCTGCGGAATATGCCCGAGCCATGTACTACTATTATTTTCAAAATGGGTAAGAATTTTTGTATTTTTATACTTAATTAGTGAAGTGATTATACTTTAAAATTATATTTATAAAAGACCAGTGAATAGGAAATATGTTTACCGGTGAAATATGTATTTGCGAAAACATCGGACGCTGCTATGTCTTAATATATGAAAATTATTTTATTGATCGATATGTGAACACGTATCAGGTTTAATATTGATTTGTATCTTCTTCTTCTGCTACATATTTACATTAATCGGTTCTCTTAGGTTTATGGAAAAAATCTAACTTTTAATATTTATAATTAAAAACAAATCAGTATAGTTTGTGTCGTTTTAAGTGGAAATAACGGAAAACGCTCGGATAGGTCAATTTTTGTTTTGAGGTGGCACATTTTCATATTATTGACATTTATACAGCATGTCCCAAAAATAGAATTTTACCTCAACTTATATTTTTTAAATTGAACAACTTGTGTATTTTTATCAGTCAAAATACATAAGGTGTTCCATTTAAATAATGGAAATTGTGAAACCTCTCCTTTCTAAGACACCATGTATAAATTACAATAAAATGAAAATGTGCCCCCTCAAAACTAAACTTGACCTGTCTGAGCTTTTCCCATTATTTCCACTTATAACGCCACAAACTGCACTGGACTCTTTTGGATGGGCCACACTTTACATTTATAGTAACTGTTGACTTGGTATTAAGTAATTGTTGATCCTTACGTTATTTGCACGAGTATTTTCCTCCCTCAAAATTAGTTACACTATTTTTGATAACCTGTATACATGCTCCAATTTAGTAAAGAAACCTACTACCAGGTATGTGTCTATATTTGCTTTTCCAAAATTTAAATCAGTTGTGAACGTACGTGAACATACTTGGTTAGTTTATGTTTGCAACGTTTGAAAAATTTTAACCCAATATTAACTAAATAAGTGAAAAGTTTTCCATTATGTAGGCATATAATGAAATTTAAAACGTTGGAATTGGAATAGTAATTGCTACAGTTTGCTTATAGTATGCTTATAGTAACAATAATTAGTAGTATAGCTTGAATGTAACCACTAGGCACTAGTTACATAATGTCTGTAACTTATTTGTGGTACGTTTTCATGGTTTATAGTTTCTTTTGGGATTACACCACCTGTAAAATAACAATAAGCTGAAAACCAGAAGCATACAAATTAAATGTTCAAAGTGCAGTATCAAGGCAAACTTCTAAAAAACCACTATAGGTATAATATGCAATAAATAATATTTGATAAATTAACTAAATTTCATCAGTGGTTTTTCAGTTTTATACAAAATTCTGTAATATTATATATCTGATATGTCATATTTTAAAATATGTCTAAATAAAATAATTATTATAATAAAATTTAAAAGAAATTAAACACTAACTTTTTCCTAAACGTTTCGAGTTGATTCTCAACTCTTCATCAGTAGAACGTATGTATGATCAGAATGTTTTGTATGACAAGAAATATTTTTGGTCAGATTGACATTTGGTATTCAAATTGTCATCTCATGCACTGATCACTATTAATTTTTCACTGGTAACATCCTTCTGGAGTAGAGGAAGCTACGTTTGATCCATGAATATTGTTTCTGACGAGATACAATTATCATCATTAACTTTAATAAAAGCACTTTTTTTAACTGATATTTCTTCTTCTTGTAAAACTTTAACCTGTGTCCAATCAACTCGGTGACCGTTATCCCATAAATGTTTTACTAATATGAACTTGGTTATCCTTAACATAATTTTTATGTTCGCGGACCCTTATTTGTAACGATCTAGCTGTTTCACCAATATAATATTTCACATTCACAAGGAATCTGGTAAATACAATTTTTTGAATTTTGATCATTATTAATTGGTTTTGTTTTTGTAAGTATTGATCTTAAAGTATTTTTCGTTTGAAATGTCGTTCTTATGTTAAAATCATTACCAAGCCTTTTGACTATTTCAGATATCTCTGCAATATAAGGAATCGTAATGGTAATTATTGGATTTTCTCTATTTATTCTGGGAATATTATTATTTATAGTTAAATTTTTATATACAGAGCAAAATTAATATCATCAACCTGAGATGCTTTTAATAAAGAAAAAGACGTCATTAAGAATATCTTAGAGGAGAACAATTATCCTAATAATTTTGTTGAAGAAACATTTTTTATAAAAATTAAAAATGGGCAAAATGGAAAAAAATACTTAAAGAAATACAAGAAAGAAAATTCAAAGGGTATAATAGCTTTTCCGAACTATAAGAATGTTTACAGCTACGACATTATCTGTTACTACAAAAAGCAAAATTACGACTACAGTTAGGTACTATAATTAAGGATATTGCTACAAACAAGAAATGACGATCGCCAAATTTATAAATTATATAAATTATTATTTAGTACATTAGGTAATTAGAGAGATCAAGAATATATCAATTTATATGTTAATGGATTTATTTCTAGAAATGTTGGATATATGTCTATAAAACAGGTCACCATAACACAAATGTATTGGGTAATAATCTTGCAGTTTAACTTTTGTTAAACTAACTAGCCTTATATTTTAATAAACATGGGGTCATCCAACTCCTATGTTATTTTACTGGTAAAATAATGTTCACCTAATTATATAAAAACATTATTTATTTTAGAATTTGTTTTATAATTTTTTTATATAAATTTCTTTGTACAAGTTATGTGTATTGTTAAATTCTTTAGGACCATGGCAACTTTTAAGAGGAAACTCTGAACATTTACCTGTTATAGATAAGGATATTGTCACCTATAGAATTTAATTGTCCAGCAAGAGGTCAATAACTGTTTGGTTATACTTACGCGTACAAATCGATATATTATTGGTATTAATAAACATTAATATGTCATTACTCTCCTGTCTGAAACAGTAAATGCATCAAAATAAGTTAGGTACCAAATATAACAAGTATCATTCACCTTTATAACAACAAAACAGTTTCGGACATTTCTCAGATAACTGGGCAGCTGTTACAATTTAAAAATAAAATTCATTGAGTTTATAAATTTCGAAATATAAATGTTGATATACACATACAAATTATATCCAAATTAATTGCTTGGGTTTTCGAAAAATAATTTTTACAAAAAAAATATTTCTCTCGAGGGACGGATGTAGATAGATAAAAATTATAGAATAGTTTTAAACAGTTGTTGCTATAGTAAATGTAATCGATATAATTTAGGTATATATAGGTGTAATAGTTGTTGTTTGTAGTGGCGACATACAGTGAAATACACCGTATAGTGCGCTCTTTGGGTCTTTGCTACTACCTGTCTGACAATTATTGTTTAATTGACAGACAGATAACGATCTGCTTTTCTACAGATGCCATTACAGCGACCTCTATTATCTTTGAGGAAGGCAATCCTACTTTATTATTTATTTGGAGATGCCGAAAACAACTACTCCACGGACAATATGCCCAGACTGGCGTTGCATTACATCAACATCTCCATGGATGTCGCCACATCCTTCATCAAGACCAAATACCAGACAATGACCAAAGAGGGCACTACGGTGTATTTCACTGTATCTCGCCACTACAAACATTCACTATGCCCCTTAGGCAATCACGTCGCCAGATCATTCATCGATTCCGATACCTATGGCAATCTGACGAGATCATAACAAGATCGAAACCGGTCATTGTCTGGTATTTGGTATTGATGAAGGATGTGGCGACATCCATGGAGATGTTGATGTAATGAAACGCCAGTCTAGGCATATTGTCCGTGGAGTAGTTGTTTTCGGCATCTCCAAATAAATAAATAGGTGTAGTAGTTATTTAGGTACCTATACAGAGTATCTATTTAAAAACGAGCAATGCCCTGTAAGTATGGAACTAAAAAAGATATAAAAAATGTCTCTTCTCAAAACCGTTTCTAGGGTATGTGCGGGAAATCAGTATGATCACAAAAATTACCTTCACTAAGCTTCACCTGGGGCTGTAGCCGCCCCAACTCAATTTTTTTAAATGGCAACACCCCCTTTGTGATACCTCATTGGAAAGCTCTTGGAAAATGCTATTTAACAGTATACAGTACAGTACAAAATACTTCTCAATAGATTAATTTTTGAGAAATACATAAATTAAATTTTATAATTATTTATTCCAATTTCTCGTTATAAATATCAAATTAAACCATTTTGGTGCAAATAAGGTTGTAAAAACTTTCGTAAAAAACTGAAGATCACAAAATAATTCTAACAAAATTATAATAACAAAAAAGCATAAATAAACAAATTGTTCAACAATAATCAGAACACTTTAATTTTTATGGAGTAATAATGGGAGTCATTTTGAGCATTTACTTTAAAGAGCTATAAATGTTTGTATGTTATGTTTTTTCCATTTCTAAGAATCTAAATATGATAATTGATAATTGATTTATGTGCATTATGTTTTGTGCTTTTTCATAATGTGGTGTATGAAAATTGTTTGTCAAATTTTTTTTTCAAAGAACATTATGTATTAACAATGAATGAAATTGCATAAACGGAAAGTTAACTTACGGTTAAATAGGTACTTACGTAAGCATTGCGTATAACTACTCCTAATTGATAATTAATAAACACTTGAACAATCCATTATTTAGATTAATTAAAGGAAAATAATAATGATTCTTGCAATTACATTTACTAATTATAATATTTAAAATAAATATAATCACAAGGAGTAAGGGTTAATTATATAATATTTCAATGTAAAAAAGCAACTCAAAATGATGATTAGACACTTACTAATAATATAAATTAATTGTCAAAATAAATCGCATTAAGGTCACCGTTTTGCAAATTCCATTAAAAGGTTAAATAGTTTTTATTATATTTGCTTAATATACATTACGTACCGCAGTATTTGATTGAATTAGTAATTATAATGTAAATAATTATAATGAAGGTCATATTACCAATTCTATAAACAGACAATATAGTTCATTTACTTTACAACTTTGTATTATTGTTAGATTACGGTATTAAGTGGTACTTAGCGATTTGCAATTCCGCTAAAGCGATTCAGAAGCCACTAACACATCAATATAAAACTACGGTTCAATGTATGTCATTACCAACATTGAAAAAATACATTTAAGGATAGATGTCAATGTCGGTAAACATTATTGTTGCATAGTAGGCGTTTGGTGTTTGGAAATTAACTAAAATACGAGCAAAGATGAGGAAACTGTTTTAATACGAAAGAGTATATGAATTATTATGTTAACCGTTCAACTTACGTAGTAGCCTCTAATTCAATATTTTTATTAAAATAAAATTTGATGCCTTTAAAGTTAGAAGAGCAAAGACAGATGTTTCACGCACATCGAATTAAAGGCTCTTTAAGGTCCCCTAATGCGAATTTAAATCCTGCTCTAGATTAGAAAAAAATCGCCGATGATGCTAATTTTGAAACAATTAATAAAGGATAAGGCTCTCTTAAGAGTAAATCTAGTACAAATTTAAATACTGCTGTCTTGAGTCAAGCATTAATCATTTATTATAGCTTCATAATAATCCTCATTTAATAGTTATTTAATATTTAATATTAAATAACGTTTATTTAATACGACCTAGGGTCGTAAGTGCAATTTTATGTTCGAAAATACGGTTTGCAAACCGAGATCTGTAGGGTCGCGGTCGAGTCGACAAACCATTAAAAGTAAATAGATAACGAGATTAACCATGAAATTAAAAAAATAAACTGTAATTTAACAAAGGAGAATGTATTTAATACAAACTTTACACTGAATCCTACAATAACAGTTTGGATAAACATAAATATAAAAACGAAGGTGTATGTAGGGCGCCTATAGATGGCTCAGAAAGACATAAGCTAGGAATTTTGATTTCAGCTACAGGAAGCCTTAGACCTAAGCTTCGATATGAAGCAGCAGCTGAGGACTGCTGGCCAATTGTGAAATGTGCGGTATAGTAATATCCGGTACCTAAAAGAAGTTCAAAGAATTGTCTTCTTAGGAGTTACATATATAAGGATGACAACCCCTACAGTTGCCTTAGAGATCCCTCTAGGTTTACCATCGCTTCCCATTTCAATACAACCTGGCATTGCAGAGGAGTTGTGCTTCTATATTTCGTAAAAAATGCTACATATATGGTTCGTTTGTAGCAGACATTTCTGGATATGTCGTACAGATTGGGTTCATATGACACAGTTTTTCAGGAGGAGATTTTTGTTATTTCATTGTTGGCCAGTTGCAATGAAATAAAGAATAACGCAGAGTAAAAGATTTATATTTGCTCCGACAGTTAAGCTACTTGGGGCTGTTGGCTCGGCAAAATAAAATAGAATTGGTTTAAGTACCTGGTCATATAAGCAAATTCGAGCTAGGTTAAGTCAACCCAATCTGTTCGACGATCCTTAAGGCGAGTCCAAACTTGAATATTTTAGCCCGAACGAACTGATCGCGCAGAATAGAATTTTCAAAGTCTGGACCTATTTCCGAGCCGAACTGAACGCGCCAAACGTTTTCCGGAGCTTATCGATAAATCGGAATTGCCTCAAAAGGATTTATTGTTTGCCAAATTATTCAGTAGAAAAGAATAAGTAAGTTCGTGCATCATTCGTGTCGTTTGCTTCATGTTAAAGGTACATAGCACCAAGAAGAAAGGTTTATTATTTCCACATACGTAGGTACACAATACTTGAAAATGGAGAGGGGTAATAGATAAATTAATAGACACTTATGACCAATACTCTGTGTTATGGAACCTCAACCATGGGTTTTATTGTTGATTAATCAAAATACTAATGTTACTTTGTAATGTTTTTTTAACTATATATTATTACTTACATTTATGAGGTCCTTTAAGTTCAGGGTTAGAGCGTTGCATATTTCTGCCACAATAACATTTAGAATTTGTTTGGATACTTTAAATATGTAAGTACTGAAGGCCGGTGAACGAATCACCACAAGCTAAAAACCTCAATGTTAAGGCGAAACGATCTTTAAGTGGTATCGCTTTGCGTAACTTTGTGTTTTTCTTTTGAATTATAGGTCCAATTAATTTTATTCCTCAAAACTCAGAAGTCACTCTAGTAAAATTATTTAAGTGAATGTGGTACATTTCTCGTAATAAGTTATCGATGCGATATAAATACAATCTTCATACTCATTGGCTTCGCAGTTTTTTCTTATTTTTAACCAGTTTACAAATAACAAAAAAGCGCTAAAAGCTACTGCTAAGTCAATTTTACCAGTATTTTACCGTTTCTTCTTTTTGCGAAAAAAATAATCAACAAGGGCAAAAATCATTTAAGCGGTTAACTAGACACTACATTCACTTCGAGCAACTGGAACATTTTATTAATATTTATATTCGCCTTGACGCAACGACCTTTTGTTCGGACTATTTGTTCTGCTTGTTCCTGCGAGTTCAGTTCGTTCTGTTCGTTCAGGTTAAAATGTTCAAGTTTGGACGCACCTTTAAGAAGCGTGAACTATTTATAGCAATTATGTTAGAATTCAGGTCAACGATGCCCTAAACAAATGGGCTTACAAAACTTACAAGATGTTAAGAGAAAAATGGAGAAATAAAAATTATAGAGACGATGTATTATAGTTCTTAAATAAGTCTGACAAGCCTAGGATGACTTGGCTTATCAAAAGAAACCTGTCACTGATAGAGGTAGATGGGGAGGATGCAGTGAGGATGAACAAACGTCCTCTCATATTGGACAAACTGGAGAGGGAGGAGGTAGATTTTCTAATATGGACCAATATCCTGCCATTCATTCGAAGGTCAGATGGGTTCGAGAAGGACTAAGAAATGGAGAATGGGTGGCAGGATAGAAGGAGTAGTCAAAAATGTACCTTGGCTTACCTGCTAGGCTTTAGCCGCCTCAATAATACTACTAATAAACAGTGTGTATACTGTGTTGACTACAATGAATTAAAAACTCCATGAAAATTTTGACGTGAAAGTTAAAATATAAATTTAATAAAAAATTCTTCTACATTCAGCGATATGTTAAGGTGTATTCATATATCTTTTATATAGTAGAACGTAAAATTATAGTATTTGACCTCATTTTATGAGGTTATATTATAATAATATAACAAAGAATTTTTAAAATATATCCCTATTTATATGTTATAAGGTTAACTAAGAATATATAATTAAGTTCATGACATTCAAACAATCAACAGAGACATGGCATCTAAGTGCTCATCATATTTAATGGTTGTGTGCTATTTTCAAGAGGATTAATAGGTTTTATAGGCTCAGTATATTTTCAATACTTGTATTGTCTACTGCTACTTCAGCTGTAAAAATTCCAAACTAATGATGCTGATTTATTATTATTTATTTTACAAATTAACATTCACATTGCTTATTTCAAGGTTTGATTCTATCAATATTACAAAATTCATTCAAGGAACTTTGGTATGGTTAATTTTTAAACTTGAAACAAAACATTACGTACATAAATCTGGGTACATGTATACAGGATAAATTTCGTATCCGGCGAACGTAAACTGAGAAACACATTCCAGAGCCCAGAGGGATTTTACCTCTGCCACCTCTGGAGGCATAAACTGTGCCTTGATATTAAAATAAATTTTGAAGGTAACAGAGGATGTAATGATAGTCATTTTGTTCCTTAGATACTACTTGTGATACAGAAAGTAGAAACTCATATTCCAAACAGTTTTATTTAATTAAGTAACTCAGATTCTTATTATATAAAGTTATTTTTACAAATAATGACAATTAGGTAATTAAAAATTCTGATATATTTTATATCTGAAAATTCGCACTAATTTCAGATTAACCAAGAGATTAAATTTAATCGAAAATTTTTAATTTCTAGAAAATCTAAAATTAGTGTCAAACGATAGCTTATAAAAAGGTAAGATAAAAATGTGCAATCCGTTTTGTTTGATCTCAAACCGTTTAGATTTTACAGGGTGTCAAAGTTGAAAAATGTCAATATTCACCTGTCAATATTTCAAAAACAGTTGAAGATAGGTATAGGACATGAAATGTGTTTAGAATTTTATGTAGGATCCAGAAATGATACAATATATAGGGTATTCCATTTAAAATAACGAAGTTAAGGTCAACTTCCCGTATTTCCGGAAGTACTTTCACCTGTAAAATATGTTCCAAAAATAGATGTTATCGCAGAATGCACGTTGCTAAATTTTCACATAAGTAATTTTCCGTTCTCGAGATATCTACTTCAAACAGACGCCCAAAAAAAAATCACCCTGTATGTACAAGGTATTCGCGTATATTTTGACCTCTACCTACAGGGGTTATTAAGAATGTTAGGAAAAAAGTTTAAATACAAAAGTTGTTTGGTTTTTCACGTATTATCTTTTGGCTAGGTGGAAAAAAAATTGAATGTCGTAAATTTGAGGAAATCAATTGAACATAATATTTTTAAATGGGACACCCTGTATAATTTTTCACACTTGGGTAAACATTTTTTTCCTGATTTCAAAAATATATATTTTGTTGACATTTGCACTGACAGTTTTCGAAATATTCGACACCGAGTACAATAAAAAAATACAAAAAATACAAAGAACTAAAAATATTTATCAGTAGAAACCAACAGTAATAAAAAATATTTAATGATTTTCGATGTAACCTCCTTAGTTATTTAAACATTTTCTAATATTTTAATTTTTTAATATTTTTTTATGATTTATTCCAAACATTAAATATTAATGATTCGAAAGTGATTTCGAAAACTGTCAGTGCAAATGTCAAAAAATATATTTTTTTGAAATCAGGAAACAAAAATGTTTACCCAAGCGTGTAAAATTAGACAGGATGCCCCATTTAAAAATATTATGTCAATTGGTTCCCTCAAATTTACGACATTCAATTTTTTTTTCTACCTAGCCAAAAGATGATACGTGAAAAACCAAACAACTTTTGTATTTAAACTTCTTTCATAACTTTCTTAATAACCCCTGTAGGTAGGGGTCAAAATATAGGCGAATAATCTGTACATACATACAAATATTTTACTATGAAAAATAGTAAGGATTGTTCTAGAACCTTCATCTGAAAACGCCTTTAAGTAAATAGGAAATAACCAATTAATTTGCATTTAATTTATTAATTTAATAGCATTAAAATTTGAAAATTCATATTCCATGAAAACTACGGGGAAATACTTGGATTTGTCACATATATGTCACTTACTGCAGGACAGTTTCGATCTTGTTTGATCCCATCAGTGCAGCATAAGTAATCATACCTATTGACAAGAGAAG
The DNA here is from genome assembly GCA_963924545.1 of Pogonocherus hispidulus. NCBI lineage: Eukaryota > Metazoa > Arthropoda > Insecta > Coleoptera > Cerambycidae > Pogonocherus > Pogonocherus hispidulus. Next base: position 38,227,564 of record OZ004698.1, on the reverse strand, counting down.
GTATACGTAGCCCCATCTCCCAATGGTTTTGTTAAACAATTACAATCAGAATCCTGAGAACTTATGTACCGACACAGAACTCAAGGAATCTATTATAAGCTAGTTGCCAATTTCTAAAATTACTTATGGTTCACTAGTGAGAAGCATACAAGATCAAAACCTGTCTGCTGTTAGTGACATCATACGTAAGAGGTTAGTATTTCCTCTTTGTTCATAGAAATTATAAAAAATATAGAATGCTTCTCTGGAAACTGAAAATGGCCATCCTATGGAGAAAACGTAACACTAGCAACTTTGGTTTTCTGTACAGGTAGCTCTGGTCACACTAGCATCTAGCTTGGCATTAGTCTCCGGGTGGAAAATTAAAAAAATAACTCATTTTACATGTGACCTAGATTATTTGCAACCACTTGGAATTTTTGTCATAATATTCACCCATTCACAATGTTTAGATAGTAAACATGCTAAATAAATACCAAATAGCCGGTTACATTACATTTATTAATAGTAGAATAATCCTTACTAAAATTTTGAACAAATTGAATTCTTAAAGCCGAAATTTGCACAAAATCGTTTTATTACCCAAAGGCCACTTATTTCACTATAAACTAAAACAAAACAGTTGTTCAGGGAACACAATAAAATATAAAGTAAGGTAATATTTATCAAAAAACGGTAAGAACAGCAAATACAAAAACAATTAACACAGGCTGACATCTGACAAAACGTCAAAGGTTCCTAACTTAACACTTAATTGGGATTAAGCACTACCAATACTTACAGGGTTGTATCCCATGGTGTGGTGTAAAAATTCCCAGAAAATTCCCTAAAGTTACGTTTTCTCATGTTCTGCATAGAATGACCATTTTTGGATGTGTCATATAATGGATATTGGCATTCTATATTTTTTATAATTTCTATGATCTGTATTCGTTTTATTAAAAGGAAAAAATGTACTTTTTGACGAAGAAGTGTTCGTGACACTGAAAGGGGGTTAAAATTATTACCACTGCGGTCACGAAAGATTTTAAAATTGATAAGAGAAACGTTTCCGCCTATTACGCTTCACCCAGGGTCATTATTTTGCACTTGAACGGAAACGATTGAGAAAATGGTTATACAACATTTATAGTACCCATAAATTTAATGAATGAAAATTACCAAGTCCCACACCCGTTCGTTAAAAAGCAATAGTAATCCTTTATCGCTCATTGGAAGCGTGATGACCTTTCAGTGAAATATTTATAGGAATAATTTCAGGCTGTCTGAAATGTCAGAGCTATGAAAATTAAAGCTGCCTCGTAAAGGTTCTTTAAAAGCTAGATAGACAGATGTTTCGTCTCGGTTTAATTGGAAATAATATCACTGAAGCATGAATTGCAAAATGGAAACCGTTTCTATTTATTTGCCGAGGAGAGCTTTTCTGAAATGCTATTAAGAAATGTGAAAACATCGGATGAATAACATTTGTACTGCAGTTCCGGTTAAAATGTACATACAAAATAATAATTTCAAACAAAGCTCGGATTTATACATTTTCATTTACATGTTTGTGAATATTTTACGTGACTGAATACCTATAATATGTATACAAAACGTAGGTATTTAGGAACAAAATGAAATATATAAAATATGTATGAATTATGCTGTATATTTTCACTAAATGTTAATAAACTGAGTGGTATTTTGCGAAAACAACTTAGGCGCAAAGTGATGCTTCCAATTAGATTAAAAATCTTTCTACGTTCTTACGGCCCTAATACACAACAACGTGTTGGGAAAAAGTAAAATTAATGTCTAACAGTACAGTAACTGATAACTTAATTTAAGGATGAAGTTTACCGCACGCCGTAATTAGCTGATTTTTCTAGGTTTCACAAAAATCGTTTTTAGCATTTAAAATGCTTATAGGATCGCGAAGGTTCGTATATAGGTATGTTTCGATGAAAAGTGTAACGCGATGAGCATGTCACACCGACATGGTTAGGTAGTGGGAGACCAAGTACAGCGGGCGGGGGGGGGGCGGGGTGGGGACATAGTTTGAGTTTGACATTCGTACTCGTACATTGCAAATTACAAGTCTGAGAATCTGAGTTATTATGTGAATGTGATATACAAGGTGGCAAAGTCTGTAAGTCGCAAATGGTAAGTTCTCAAATTAGAAGGTAACTTTTGCAAGCTTTCTATAATTCCAAATTTCCTTAATTCATTTTCAATGGATTCCGATGGCTGCAAGAATTGCGAAATCTGTAAACTATTTAGGGAATACATCAAATAAAAAGTGTATGAAACTGTTTATCCAAAGTCAATTAGAAAACAGTGGGTTCTAAACAAAATTTATATCACAGTTACACACAGTTATCCTTGACTGGATTATACCGCTAGAATGTATGCTGCAGATGTGCTATCTATAATAATAATATCTCTATCCCGCATTCTCATTGCAATGATGAGCCCGAAAATAATAGACTTGTGTGGAAGAGGGAGCGGCGTATTATTATTTTACCAGAGGCGAGTGCGCCGAGGAACGGCATACGATGTTATAACTTACTATTTATTATGAGAGCAAGGAAACCTGGAAAATTTTATTAAGTAAAGTGAACAGTAGGTGGGTAGCCATTCATACAGTGAGGTTGCAGTTTAAGAACGGTCCAATTTATGCACACAAATTTAATATAGCAGCAATTAGGAAAAGTTGACCGGTGGCGAAATTACAACTGTCGCATCGTGTCTTCAAATGATGTCTGCAAACGATTAAAATTTATATACTATCTATACAGTGAGTCCGAGAAGTAATATCTAAATTCATTTAAAATTCAGCGGAGTGTTTTATGGATAAGTTAAGCCAGAAATTAAAAATTTTCGATTAAATTTAATCTCTTGGTTAAATCTGAAATTAGTGTCAAACGATAGCTTATGAAAAGTTAAGGTAGGAATATGCAAACCGTTTCGCTTGTTGTCAAACCGTTTAGATTTTACAGGTTGTCAAAGTTGCAAAATGTCAATATTCATCTGTCAATATTTCAAAAACAGTTGAAGATTGGCATAGGACATGGTACATGAAACAGACTTAGAATTCGATGCAGAATTCAAAAATGAAATAAAAAATAGGTGTTTTCATTTGAAAAAATAAAGTTGATGGTCGTAACTTATTTTTGGGCTACCCTGTATACATCAATTTAGCATAAAAAAACCGCATTGAAAAATAAAAATCGACGACCTTTTTTCCAAAAAACACACCACTGAATTTTAAATGAATTAAGACGTTACTTCTGGGACTCACTGTATAAAATCTATATAGGTACCTATACGAGTAGCATTTATTAAGTACCTACACGTGTAAGACTCCATTATCGAGGTGCTTTATAAAAAGCGACCTTGCTACGGTGGGAAAGGAACTAACTATTTTCAATTGACTTTAAATAAACTCTATATGAAACGCATTTGACTCTATAGATGAAGTTGTACTTAGTACAAAGTGTGCATACAATTTTTTCGGATAATAAATCTGTCGAGGTACGTATCAGATAATATGGCAGACGTGTTGAGCTTTCTCTTTAATTAATGGTGATTGTTTATCATGGATTTGACTTTATTGTTATTAAGACATATTAAATGTTTCAAATAGTTTCTAATTTTTTGTTGTAATATAATACTTTAGTATTAGCAAAGACAATAAACTAATTTATATTCTTTGGTATTAGTTTTCTTAGAAAATGTTAAGATTGACGGCCCCATTGACATTCAATGTGAACAAGAAAACATATTGTGTTCATTATGCTGTTGGTTTTACGAAAGCAGGCTTGATTGACCTGATTGCAGAAAATTCACTCACTGGACCCCCTGTTCAGTAATCAAATTTGTCATTCTGAGTATTCAGACACAAATTTTATTTATATGTGTTCTGTATAGTGACATATATTTTAGTGTTTGGTTAATTGTTCATCATTCTTAAGTTCTACAATAAAAGATTTAAAATTTAATTACCAGTAATTGTCATTACTATTGTAACCCACATAGCATTACTGAGCACATCTATCTAATATCAATTGAAGCATTTACTATCAGTATATTATTTATATGTAAAAAATTGCACATAATTAGATACACCTACAGATATTTTATTTTGAATAGGATTTGAATGTAGAAAGACAAAAATTCTTAAAATATTTCTCCTAAGTACCGTTGAGTAAGAATAATATTTCTCATCTTAATAATATTCTTCTGATAGAAAAATGTTGTTTTTAAAAAGTATTGAAAGAATAAATTATAACTAATACCAAAAGAATTTATTTATGTATTTGTATTACTAGTTATTATGAGAAGTACATCTGACAATCTCAATACGTAATGTAATTCAATACCCCTTTTTATACCTAGTTTTCCTTATCTCAACTGAGCACGCGTTTTCTAGGAATATAATGTCTTCGATTGTACATCAGATTCAAGAAAATTTCTATAAATTAACCGGTCCTAGAAATATTAAACAAAATCTCAATACTACATTTACAAACGAAAGAAAGGCCAATTTTAACTTGCACAGAAAGTGTATAGAACTGAAAGCAAAATTAATGTCTACAATTCCAGAATTACTATATATAAAATTCCACTAGGAGGTTTATAACTGTACACAAATTTAAAAATCTTGGTGGCAAACTTAATTGATCACTAGATTAAAAACTGTATTTTACAGCAAATGTTACAATCCACCCGCGAAGTATGCTCAGACATATAATTTTAGGAGAACGTATTTCGCGTATTTAGATACATTATTGTACAATTTTTTCGTAAATAATACTTTTACATACAGTTGGTCAACAATAGAAATATGCCTAAAACTTTGAGCCGCCTAACATGCCTCATTCTTTTACAGATGTATCACTCTTGCAACTATTATCGATAAACGTATCTATCTATAGATTTGATAATTGCATATACAGTGTACAATTATTCACTCCATAACTTAATAACCATTTATAGAACTATATAGCGATGCATGGAATTCATACAGCTAAAATACAAATTTGAATTTGATGCCAACGAAAACTACTTCAATTTTAATAAAATATGCACTGGAAGCGCTGAAGTGTATCGTGCACATAATCAGATTAGCAAATTAATTAAATTCCATAGCAATTGCGATTCACCTGTTGTATTCGCTTTACAGTGAAGCCTACCTTCCGCAATTTCTTTGACAAGATTATTTAAAACGCTTTTGCTCCATACAACTTGAATATTAATTCAATAAAAATTTGCAATGTTTCAAAAGAAAAACTATTAGGAGGAGAATAGATTTAATATAAGTATATGGCTCTGATATCATGACATCACATTCAATAAAACATTGTATTACAGTTTTTAGTTTTTATTAAAAGCTTTTCCACTAAAACTATAAAAAATAAACTTTTATTTTACGTTGAGTGTTGGTCCACTCAACGCTTTTAGTGATTTAGTGATCAACTTTTGTTAGTGAAGTTCTCTATTATGAATGGTTAAACGGACGCCGAGCTCATGACTAACATGCATTTCATGTATGGACTTACCAATGGGAATTCGTTACAGATTACGTCATTAGGTGGTTGTACAGTGAACGATTTCCCAACCGTCATGGTCCTGACACCTTTAGAGGTGCATCCCCGGCTACACAGCCACTCCTGACCTTCCCCAAACCACCACCCAGGACGAGAGCAGCACTTGCTGCCCCGTCGGAGATAGACTACCACCGGTGGGTTAGACATGCAGGCGAAGAAAGAAGACAAGTCAGCCTGCAGGGTAGAGCCAGCACAGGAGAAGACCCCACGAATCGCCGGCACCTATCACTACTTGTGATCGGGGTTGGTGAAGGATGGGGTCCAGCTCTACGAGGCAGTCCAGGCCTACAGCGATGGGGAGGGAAAAGAGCGATAATCCCGCTCGGTCCCAAACCATCCCAGGTTATGACCACGGTCAATGAATATTGGCGTTGGCGGCATGATCCTGATACAAAAACCTTCCAAAGTAGTAATCAATTTATCAACGTCTTCATTAAACAGGAAACATTTAAACAACACGAAGAAATGGAAGAAAATGGTAGAATGGAAGACTGTATGGTAGAGAAATATCCAGGTACTTCGATTAGAAAAACTATAAAACTTAATGTAAGAGGACTGTGTGGAAAATTTTAAAGCAGCAGTTTACCGATATCACATCCAGGGCGTTCAGTTGTTGTTTATTCCTGCTGATTTTCCTTCATGTATTGCATTTTGCCAGTGGCTTCAGCAAGCATTGATTCAAGTCTTTCAAGTACTGTCGCTGATTCTTTTAACCGATGAAGCAATAAGGAATTTCCACAATAGCCATATATGGGCTAAACAAAACTCGCATGAGGTCGTTGAAGATCGTTTTAAGCATCAGTTTTCATTGAACATTAAGGGTTCGAACTGTGGATGAGTTAGACCGTTATTTCTACCAGGAAGACTTTGAATTTTTTTGGAACAATTGCTTTTTAAGGATATACTATTGACAACAAGAAATATAGTGAGTTTTTAAATGTAACGTATCAAGTACATTGGACTGGTCAAAGTGGACCTCACTTATGATTTGCTCGACCTCCGAACTTAAAGCCCTTAAATTTTTTTCACATGTGGCCATCTTAAGTCATTAGTAACAATCCTGGTGTTTTTGAAAAAGTTGGGCAACCAATGAGGAGAAGATTGTATTCATGCGTACTAGTTGATGGTAGTCATAATCAGCAGTTTTTAACAAATATTCTAAGAATTCTTGCAAAGGAATTGCCCTTCGGATTTTTGCCTGTATAGGTTTTTGAATTTTTTTTTTGTTTGTTATTTAACGTCGCTTTTTTCCCGCGACTAAGGCTAATCACCAACGCTAGGAGGCGAGTAACACTGACCTGGAAATTTTACCGAATACACACAAGCATCGCAGATCTTCCAGCATATTCATTCATCCAGATACTAGCCACGGATCACGTTGCTTGGCTTTCATATCAATGATATGAATGCTAAGTATAAGTCTGATATAAATTATAAGAGTTAAACGAAAACTTCCAGTCTAATCAGGTTCAATCCTCTTAGAATATTATTATTATTTTTGTTGAAATCCAGTCGACAGGTTCCCTGGCTCCGATTCTCAGGGTCGGCCGCTGGTGGCTAATAGTAGCTACTCTCCACGTGGTGAGTAAGTACTGGGTCTGGGAATCGTGTGCCCTGAGTAGACGTAATGAGCCGAGAGTGACCGCCTTCTGCATTCTTCCGGCTAGAAGATCTGCCGAATTTCGGCATGCCGGTATGATCTTCAGTTCCGAAAGCAGTGCAGCTCTTGCTCCACCGAGGGTTCCCATTAGTACTACAAGGTTCACAGTATGTTCTGAATGGAGTCTGTGGAGTTCGAAGAGAAAGTCTCGATATTTCGTCCGTTTCTCCTTCTCTTTCAAGACAATGTTGGTCTCGGCAGGAGCCGAGAACTCGATGACAAACATTGTCTTGAGCTGGTGGTCGAGGAGGACTACATCAGGCTTATTGGCCCGAATCTGCTTGAGCGTGGAAAATGAGTAGTTCCAATAATTTCGGCACCTCCCATTCCTCACAACAGACTCAATATCCCCCGGAGCGTAGGGCAGCACTGGTGTTTCGTCTATCTCGTACAAGTGCCGTAGAATGTAGTAAAACACTCGTAAAGCCGCATTGTGTCTATGGATATAGGCCGAGACTGCATATGCCGGGCAAGCGGAGACCAGACGCATAATTGTTTCCGTCCCTATGGAAGGCCCTGAAGTTGACATCAGGGACCTCCATGCCCATGACACGGCTTTGATAGACGAGGGTGTTAAATACACCATCCTGGCAAGTCATTATGAATCCCTCGGTCTCTGACTTAAGCCCCGCTGACCTTAAAACAGCAAAGGTTAGCCCTTGGGATAGTGGCAAAAGACACTAAAGCTGACGATCAACTAGAAATATTTAGAAGACAAGAAGTGGGTAAGGAAGGATAGGATAGGTATTTCTAAATATTATTTGTAATATTAGAGTACATAATTTGTGTAAAAGTATAAAACCACTAATGAACTTTTATTCACTTATTTCATATAAGTATATGCAATTGCAATTTTTATTTTGTAATTTTATTTTTTATTTTTTATTTTGTAATTGTAATTGTAATTTTTATTTTGAATACTTATGGTTTCTTGTTTTTATTATTTTACAAGAGGTGTAATCTCAAAAATATTACTATGAATCAAACATCTATACCGCATATAAATTATGTACATTATCTAGTATTATTATCACTTTATTGCGGAGTATTATAAGTACCTACCTAGTAGCAAAGAGTCATAAACATACACTACATGAATCATGTTTTGATGGTCGAATTTTTTCTCTCTCCATTTACAAAAGATATACATTTACAAAGCAGTTAGGATTTTAACTTATTCACTATCACTTTAATATGGCGAAAGACCATGAGAAGAGCTTCTCTTAATTGCTGTGTAAGTCATATCATTAGCATTTGAATGTGAAGGCAACACTTATTTGCCTTGAGTATATATCTGGGATTTGTTTTAAATCGATTACTTAAGAAAAAAGCATTGAGGAATTGCAATGCATGAGCAATATTCTGCAATGCACACGTACATTGAAGAAATTAATTAGAATCAAAAACTTTGATGCAAAAAAGTGATATTTTCAAATAACTTAAAATAAAAAAAATAATGCTATCAATCACTGAAACTATAGTACAATCAAATAGCATAAAAAACACCGAGTATCTACAAAACGAACAGACAGATCAATTTTTAAATGGTGAGTGAGAAGAACAAAATTTCCCTGTGCGTCGGCGACACATTTTTATTTATTCTTTTTTTTTTTTTGTTTTGTGGGGAAAAACGTTTGCTACAAATTTTGTTTCACACATTTTGAAGGTGTTAAGGAAAAAAGTTACAACCAAAATAAGTGTCGTCAATTATATTGCCTTGTTGTAAAAAAAAAGTAAAACTTATTATGTACAAATTTGGTGTATCTGCTTTTGCGCTGATCCAAAAAATACCAGAGATAGAGGGCGCCAAAGTTGCATGTGTCAACTAAATGTTATTTTTCTTGATGAAAATTTGTGATTTTTGTGAGTTATACAGTATAAAACTATTTTTCGCACCACGAAGGAGGAATCAGTTTTAGACGCACTTTTTTCAATCACATCAGTGAAATAAATATGCCTGACCCATCGACAAAAAAGACTTCTTGAATAAATTGTAACTTATAATTGTAACACTACCTAGTGTGGACACCACGTAAAAAAATGGGATTATGGACTCTACCTCATTGATGATACGGAAAAGAGCACAATTCGCAACATACATGTGTACAGGGTGTCCAATATAAGATCCTCTATCCCCTTATCTCAGAAAGTATAAAAGGTACAGAGAAAAGTTAAATACGAAAGTTTTTTGATTTTTACCTGAATTTTTCATTTTTATAGTTTTCTTGAATACAGGTTGTTCAGTTTCTCTGATCCAGGCATCAACTTTCTTTTTTTAAATGGGACACCCTATATTCAATTACGTTTTTGAACTCTCCTTAAAATTCTAGGTCGATATTGTTAAGAGTACCCTATACCTATCATTTACCGTTACGAACATATTAGCATTCAAAGAAAAAAAATCTTCAAAAAACATCTGCTCAAAAAATCTCGGCAAAATAAATAAGACAACCAAAAAAAATGTAAACCGGGTTTATTTCGTAGACAATTAGACTCAGAAATTATTTCACTGAATCGATATTACCTTATTAATATACAGAGTGTTTTTGAGAGATGGCTCAAACATGTATATATTAAAACCCCAGAAAATCGAAAATTTCTTATGGAACACCCTGTGTATTATTATATTTTTGGATTCTCTATTAAATTTTAACCATACTCTATATAACTTTCCCTATTCTTATTTTGCTTACTTTTCAAGATATTGACGAAAATGTGAGTTTTTTCGTTTAAAAGACCACTTTAACTAATTTAATGGTTAGATATTTTCTTTAATCAACTTATATGAATTTGTTAAAATTTAAACGCCCTACTAATACGTTTTTACTCCATAAGTTACCTGAATTCAACATACTTGGTCTATTAGCGCCAACCAAATTTTATTAAGTGTGCCATAAAAAGAAAAAAAAGTTGTATAATGAAATGTGAAACGGTGAGTTGTCAGTTTAAAGTAGATTAGCAGATTCATGCAAACTGTGACAAATATATTCTGAAGAAGGTTAGATGAGTACCATGTCAAAAAATAACAAGTGTTGCTCTTACCATAAGAGCTTCTAAGCAAGCGTTTTCTGGAAGAAGAATCCTGAAAAATCATTTTTTTAGCGAAGATCTACAAAAGCGCGGTATTGTGAAATATAAAAAAAGGAATAAATTATGCAATGTTTTAACACAAGGGTCACAATCAAAGGTCTTGCTATATTTTGAGGATATGCCTGAAAAATCTTAAGAGATACCAATAGATATTTGAATATGGCCAGATCCACAATTTACTTGCCCATGCAAATTAATAAATATAAGGCATACTTATAAATTTGCAAAGTCTTTTACAAGAGTTGCAGCTTGCAGCCAAGAGATAGCGTTCTACGATTTGAATTTTGTAGTTTGACGATGGATCGTTAGTTTGTCAGAATGTTCATGTTTGGTACGCTAATTTTAAGAGACACATTTTAGGCTCTGTTTTTCTTGACCAATATTTAAATGGTCCCAGGTACATTAATTCATTACAAACTTGCATTTTACCTTCATTGGATGGAGCTCCATGCCACAATACTGCAGTTGTAAGGAATTTTATTAACAACCATTTTGTGGAATGGATAGGACGAAACGGGAATATCCCCATGGCCACCAAGGAGCCCAGATTTAACAACACTTGATTACTTTTTATGGATTATATTGGTTCTTTGAGGTTCAAGTTACAAGTTTTATTTATATTGGTTAATTAATAAAATAATTTTGAAAAATATTAGTTTTTAATAATATAATATATTCATAATGTGTATTAAAGGTACACTTACTATAATATACCAAATAATGGTAAGAGATATTTTTAATAAAAGCTGATAATGGCTGAATAATGAATAGCTGACCATTTTTCCACATTTTCGTCAATATCTTGAAAACTAAGCAAAATAAGAATAGAGAAAGTTATATAGAGTATGGTTAAAATTTAATAGAGAATCCAAAAATATAATAATACACAGGGTGTTCCATAAGAAATTTTCGATTTTCTGGAGTTTTAATATATACATGTTTGAGCCATCTCTCAAAAACACTCTGTATATTAATAAGGTAATATCTATTCAGTGAAGTAATTTCTGAGTCTAATTGTCTACGAAATAAACCCGGATTACATTTTTTTTGGTTGTCTTATTTGTTTTGCCGAGATTTTTTGAGCAGATGTTTTTTGAAGATTGTTTTCTTTGAATGCTAATATCTTCGTAACGGTAAATGATAGGTATAGGGTACTCTTAACAATATCGACCTAGAATTTTAAGGAGAGTTCAAAAACGTAATTGAATATAGGGTGTCCCATTTAAAAAAAGAAAGATGATGCCTGGATCAGAGAAACTGAACAACCTGTATTCAAGAAAACTATAAAAATGAAAAATTCAGGTAAAAACAAAAAACTTTCGTATTTAACTTTTCTCTGTACCTTTTATACTTTCTGAGATAAGGGGATAGAGGATCTTATATTGGACACCCTGTACAACAATTCGCAATATAAAATCACGAATTTTCTCCATGAAAAAACATTATGGTATTTTTTGTGTCACCACATAAGCCGATATACAAACATTGTAGAGAACCGAATCATCAACAAGTTTTATTTGAACATTTTTTTTTGATAAAATCAGGTGACATTATAATTGTCAATAAAAATGTTCAACCCCTAATTGACGGCACTTTTTTGGTTGTAACTTTTTTCCTCGACATTTATTAAAACAATTTTCAAAAAAAATTGTAGCAAATATTTTTCCAGACGAAACAAAAAGAAATAAAGAATTGACAAATAGGTGCCGAGAGATCCAAACGTACCCTTATTTTCAAGATGGCCGCCGACACTCGGGCAAATTTTGTTGGAACTTTGTGAATTCGGACATCACTATGAACCCCTAGTCATCCTCAAAAAATTGGGTTGTCTATCCGTTTTGTAGACATTCGATGTTTTTGATACAATTTAATTGTATAACTAGTATATACCTCCGATTTGAGAGAAAACCAACACTGATAAAGTTCGTCAAAATTGGAAACCCATCTGTCTCTATTCAACAAAATTACTGTCGATAATTAAGTTCCTTTTTATAGCATAGCTATAAATTTGAACGGATTCATAAATATAAGGAGACAAGAGCAACTTTATATGGAATCGATATATTTATGATTTTTATTATATGGTATCAAAGGTAATAAATAGTGTTGTTAATACGAATGACAGACTTCTTGACTTAGTGTTCACCGATTATAATAACTGCAATGTCAATAAAGCTGTGGATGTTTTTTCTAAAAAAGATGCACATCATCCTAGTTTGGTAATACATTTTCCCTTAATTAAGGAAACTTCGAAGAATGAGTTTTGCATAGAGTCCCTTAACTATAATTTTCGGAAAGCAAACTATCTTATACTACATAATATGATATTAAATTGTGATTGGTCATTCTTGGATAATATTAATGATGTAAATGTAGCATGTAACGTATTCTATTCTAAACTTTATGAGATATTTGACTCTTGTGTTCCTAAGTATACTTCCCAACTTAAAAAGCATAATTATCCGCCTTGGTTTAACGGGGTTATTATAAAGAATATCAAAAGAAAATTCTTGCTTTGGAAACGTTTTAAAGGAACAGGTGATTTAAATACGTATGAGGAGTTTAAAAGATTAAGAAACCAAATAAAAAATGAAATCAAACTAGCGCAAAAATCTTATTGGGAACGCATTCAAAATAATATAAAAACTGATGTTAAATCTTTTTGGGAATATATTAATTCAATGAGGCCTACTTCTGTTATACCTAGTAATTTAAATTATAATGGTGAATCACTAAAAACTACAGAAGAAGTGGTCAATGGTTTTGCCAACTTTTTCGGCACTACATTTAATAAAGTTCTTTCCTCAAATAATATTCGAAGTGTTTCTGAAGACAGCAGTCGGTATTTACACTTTGATCAATTTACTGATAATGATGTTCTACAGGCTCTGCTAAAATTAAAACCAAAATTTACTAAAAGTCCTGACGGTATTCCTGCATTCATTATTCGTGACTGCGCTCATGCTTTAATTACTCCTCTCAAAATTTTGTTCACCTTATCTCTGCATACGTGTTCTCTTCCGAATGTTTGGAAACGATCCAGAATTTGCCCGGTCTTTAAAAAGGGTGACAAAAATAATGTTGAAAATTATAGGCCTATAACTATAATAAATAATTTTGCGAAAGTTATGGAAACAGCATTACATAGCAGGTTATACCCACATATCCAAGGACAAATTTCTATCCATCAGCACGGATTTATGGCAAATAGGTCCACAACTACCAACTTATTCTGCATCACTCAATTTATCGCTGAAAATATGGACAATAACAATCAAGTCGATGTGATATACACGGACTTCTCTAAGGCCTTTGATCAGTTGGATCATGATATTTTGCTTAACAAATTGAGTGGTGCAGTCAAAAAATAATATTTAGTGACTGTTAAATATTATATCTAATATGTATGGGATAATCGGCTGTAAATGTCATCCTTTAATAAATTTTGAAGAATCAACTTCCGGTATAACCAGAAGCGTTAGATGGACGCCATTATTTTAGTTGAGAAGGGCATGCCCAAAAACACTATTGCCCAAATTTATAATTCACATCACAACATATATGGACTTATCTAGATTTGTACGTCCTTTGTCTATAAATTTTAGGAAAATAGTAATATAAAATCTTGCTTACACACTAACCGAAAAATTTAAAACACTAAATTAAAATTATTTTGAAGAAATTTTACATGCTTATCTTAAATTTTTGCTTATATGATCCATAGATCTATTTCTTTTAGACATTTTATTCACTTTTAGAAAATAATTAACCTAAAAATTTGTTTTGTTTAAAGAATTCGGAGATTGATATATAAGTAATTAATTAACAAACTAATAAAAGACCCGAAGGACCTCAAACATAAAAATATAAAACATATACAATTGGCCAGATACAATAATCATCTGCTTTGACTTATTGTTATATTGAATTGCTGAGGTCATGGACCCTTTACCAAGGAATCTATATTATACCCTTTACATGATTATATTTATAATACCGCTTTAAACATGACCTTTCATGTAAGTTTGTTGACCTCCCGAATTAAATTAAGAGCGGACCTTCCTCCTAATTTCCTTTCTTTCCTTCCTCCTTCCCTTCTGCAGGGTCAATGTAACTTTGAGGAACGAGATTACAATTAATATTGTCTAAAATAATTTAATTTGAACATTATGTATTCAAATGAAATTATTTTAATACAATAGCGGGATGTAGAAACAAGTTCTACTACTTGACAGATAGGTTGTACATAACACATAACTACAAATAGTACAAATCTACTTTATATCCACAATCTGTAAATGCCTTATTTAAATAAGAACTAAAACAAATTATTTGTTTTAGTCCTTAAATAAGGACTAAAACAAATTATTTGTTTTAGTCCTTATTCAAATAAGGTGTTTACAGATGTGGATATAAAGTAGATTCGTATTATTCGTAGTCATGTGTCGTATACAACTCATTTGTCAACTAGTAGAACTTGTTTCTACGTCCCACTATTGTATTGGATTCTCATACGATTAGTTTGGTTTGGATTGTGTTGAGAAAACTATCAAGAGGTGGCGCTATAGTATAGGGTTGGTAGTACTGTGTCAAGTACTTGGGTCTTCCCATCTTTAGGTATGATCACTTATAGTGCTCTGACAAGATTATAAAAAGATCGAAACCGGTCTGCAATTAGTGACATCCTACGATGTGAGATCCAAGTATTTCCTCGTAGTTTTCGTTGCAATCCGAATCCCTGTATTTTAATTCTAACTGTGTTACAGGAGTTTCGTCAAATTTTGCTTTGTAATTCTGCGCTCGGCGTGGCATATTGCCAGGAGAATAGCTGTTTTGGCTTAATTTGTTTTAGTCCTTATTTAAATAAGACATTTACAGATGTGGATATAAAGTAGATTCGTACTATTCGTAGTTATAAAATTATTTTATTTGAATACATAATCCACAATATTAAAGCACGCGTTATGTGTGAGAAAATTCTTATCAGAGTAAGTGATTTTCAACTAAAACAGTAAATTAATTAACTATGTTTTATTGGATATAGAATAAACCAAGTTTAAATTGCAATCTGAACTAAAATTTGACTATAGTAGAATAGCAGGAAAATAAAAAATAAAAATATTTATGAATCACTTTTTAAAGAAATTCACTACAACTATATGCCCGTAAAGTCCTCTTAAACATTCTTAAATTCCATAAATTATATGCTCAGTCCTCAATCAAATTAATTTTTATTTATTTCTTTTGTGATTTTAAAAATGAAAGAAAAATAAATTTTCTATTTTGTAGCCTCAATATAAGTTCGTAAACCCTATAAACATTTTTATTTCTCCATTAATAAAGGATTAATATTTCATTCGCTTAAAAAAATTGTTAATTTATATGTGTAGGCAGATTAGAAACCACGATGATATTTTGAAATATCTATTTTATCATGTTTAAGGGTTGTATATATGTTTTCCACGTATATCTGAAGCAGGTTTGTAATAAGAACCAAATCATCGGTGGTGTAGTGTTTTATTTTACCGATGTCCTTTTGAAAAGATTTCTGAATAACTAAAATGCTGTACCTACTGAATGAAAAATACAACATTTAAAAATAAATGGAAAATACAAAGTTCAAATAAACAATTTTCTATTGTAATCAATATTTTACATGATACGGTCACTTGCTGTTTATAGGTAGAAAATTAAAATATACAAAATTAATTCAAAGAATAACTGTGATGTATGCTTTCATTATTTTCTTTTATTTTATCCTTTTAGGACAGATGTTTATTTTCTGAGTGGGTGGCTATATTTTTGGGGTTTTCGCAGGTTACTGCAAATACTAATACCTAATAGTACTTTTATTATAGTTACTAATAACTTAAAATTGTGGGTAGTTATTTGTTTGTCGCATTATAAAGATGCTTTTTCTTTTTATTGGGTTTTCATGTAATTCTTTTTTGGAGTAGAGGTTTATTCTAGAATATTTTAAATATATTTTGTAGTGAAATAAATGCAAACAAAAGGAAGGGGTACTTTTATATTTATAACTTCAAAGATTAAAACCAATTATTAGAGATGTAATCGTTCACGGAGTTTAGGAAATACCGCATCAGTGTAAATCGCGCGCGTACATTTCAAGTTCGATGATTATTTATTACAGATCAGTATTGAATTTGTCAAGAACTTCTTCCACAAACATATCTTTATTATCCAGATTTCCCATAATAAACAAATTTAGTATTACGTGACCCCAGCCATGGCAAGTTACTTCCATATAGGACAAAAATTAACCATATTCGGATATTTTCTTTCAAGCTACAGTATTTAAAAAAATACGATTAGGTACATTCAGTTGCTTATCTTATTCAATCAGTAACAAATTATTAAGTCAACGTTTCACACATCACTATTAGTATAGTGATGAGGAGCAGTAATTCTGAAACATTGTTGTCTGTAGTTGCTGAAATTGACACCCCTAAAAACAATTTTCTTAATTCCGTGAGCTGCTTATTCATTTCTTGTACCAAATAATGTACGAATAAGCAGGAGATTAAATTCCACTTAATCAAATTCCAGGTGAGAACGAGTTGAAATTCACCGCCCTCCCTAGGGGTTTCTGTTCGAATTGCTGTCCAGTCAAAGTTTACCGAGACATACGCTTCGTGCTGTACACCAGGACTGATCCCAATAAAGGAGTCGCCATTGAACCGATGAAGCCTGGGGCGGCGCGCAGAGCTGGAGTTAACAGGATCTTGCCCACGGTTATTTTTATACATGGGTTTTCGGAGGTATCGCCGGGGCAAAGTGGAAGGACAGTTCTTGATGGTAAGGATTAGATAATAAGATAAATTAATTTTACAAATGTGAAATCGTAGATATAGATTTTATACAAATCAATAAAAGCTTCTCGCTTATAAGCAAAATTTTAACTTCAGAAAATATATTTCAAAATAAGTATGGTGAAACTGTAACCACGGAAAAATTCTTTAAATTCAAATTCCGAAGAAAGTAGAAAGTAGAAAGATTTAATAATAAGTATAATAATAATAAAGTAAGTAGTATAGATGAATTAGATATCAATCAATGTAATGTAAAACCTAATGTTGGTCGTAAAATCTGCAAGTATAGATACAATAAAACTTTTTCATAGGTGTCACTGCTGAACACAAAAGTTTGTAAAATCACCAAAATTAATGAAAGCAGTAATCTTTTATAATTATATGAAATCCTTAGAAAAAAACAGAAAAACAGAAAAAACATTTGAGTGACCAAGTTCTTGGTCACTCAAATGTACATTAATAGCTTTAAAGAGGTTTATAGGGTGAAACTTTGATTTAAGCAATAGTTTCGATCGCTTCTTCTATAGTTTATGTAGATCTAGTTTATTATTTATATCATTCATATGTCCATATATCATTGTCCTTGCTTGTTTTCTATTACCTTTTGGATTATATTTTGGCATTGGCGCATTCGCCATTTTTAACAATGGTAACACATTATCCGCTCTATACCTACGTGCCCTTGAGTGGCTTAAGTTGCTGGTCACTCAAATGTATTAATGGAGGTTTCTAGAGTGGAATTTTGATTTAAGCAGTAGTTTCGATCGCTTCTTGTATAGTTTATGTAGGTCTAGTTTAATTTTTCAATTAAATTATTTATGTCATTTATATGTCCATATATTATTGTCTTTGCTTGTTTTCTATTACCTACTGGATTATATTGTCGCATTATTGCATTCGCCATTTTTCCATAATGTCCATATAATACCTAATATCCATTGTCCTTGCTTGTTTTGTGTTACCTACTGGATTATATTCTGGCATTAGCGCATTCGCCATTTTTAACAATGTTAACGCATTGTAAATATTATCCATATGTACCATTGTGTGATCAAGTTGTTGGTCACTAAACGATATGTACAAACATACCTATACCTCAGTGTAATAAGATAATGATTAATTGTAAAAGTTTATATATTAGAGGTACAAAAATATCATTAAATCTTTACAGATGACACGAAATTCGCCTTAAATATGTTCACAGAAATGTATACTTAGACAGATACTTCTTATCGGCGAATATGTTATATTTTTAACGTATAAATAAACACATACGCGTAAGGTATATATACGTGTATTTAAGTGGTAATTTTAAAATTGTAGACTTCCATTTTCTCGGAAGTGTAATATGCAGTTTAACGCACACACCTGAGCCTTTGAGAAGTTTCGTCCAGAATATGAATTAATAATTATGCCAGAAAATTCCATGCATTTTAGAGCAATATTGCACTCTCATAACGGTAGTACAAAATTCTAGTTCAAATATCAGAATTTGTAACTAACATTATATCAAATTCTTAGATTTTCAATCGTTGATATTCTTTAGTTAATACTGGCAACTTTTACTTTACTAATTTCTTAGTTTCTATCAGATTTAAGCTAAATTGCTAAAGCCTACTTCTATCGTTCTACACACGTACTGCGCACGTTTATAAAATAAAGGACATATACTCAGGGTTCAAATACAATTAATTTCTTTTAGGAAAAAATAATGATCGAAGGCCGAACCTGCGACTTGAATAATCTTCATACGCCTGCCAGACAAAGGATTTTTGAGATGTATATATTCAATATATACATCTCGAGATCGGGCTGGTGGCTCAGGGCTTAGCGTCTCGATCGCTCCTCCCCAGAGGTCGTGGGTTCTAATTCCCATTTCACCAAACAATTTTTAATTAAATTGTTTACTCGTAGATCAAGGCTTATTCGTAGGGATGGCTTGGCAACCATCCTGGCGATGGCCTAGGATGGGAAGAATGTCAACTTGGTGTTAATGTGAGAAATTAAAATCAGTTGATGTTTGACTGCCCCCCTAACTAATGAGGTTTTACAGGTTTCTCTCATTCCAGCACTGAATGGTGGTTAGGGCCTACCAACGTAAGTCGTTCCTGAGGCGCAAATGCGGTCCGCGAAATAATAATGTGCCCCCCTCTCCCACACAAGTCTCAGACTTTCTAAAACGGGACTTCACCAAACTGTACTAGCCCAGCGGCAATTGCAGCCTTGCGGGCAGCATAAAATTCGGCGGCTTGTCGCAGTTACTAGCGGCTTTGCCGGGGAATTAAATTAGACTACACCAATCTGGCTTGGACAGTTAGTTGTTTGTTCTTGTCGATAATGTTTAATGACGACGACATTCTATTAGGGTACCTAAATGGCCCTCAAAATCATTACCAACATTAAAAAATATAAAGACGCAGGTTTTTGGTATGGCCTAGTTTAAATAAAAACGTTTACAGTGGAAGTGAACTTTTAAATGAATTAAAAAGGAATGGTTATAGTTTAGTGCCTGGTCAATCTACTTTCAAAAGCTCCTTTCAAAATTTTACTAGAATAAGCGCGGTAGATTTTGAAGAATTAATTTGCTTAATTAAAGCCCTTCAATGACATATTCCCAATTAAATTCAATGAACATGCTCGCGCATGCTCAAATAGCAGCTGCCTGCGTAACCCACGGAAGTTCCTTTGATCTTTACCGACATTTGGCCGAAAGCAAAAATAGGCCGGTGGCATGTGCCGTAGAGTTGGGATTTGATGCCACAAGCCCGGCCAGGCCAGGCCCGGCCCGAAATCGGGCTTGGCCGGGACGGGAAAATGTGCATATTTTACTGATCGGGCTGGACCTGGCCAGATGCTTTGTAATACCTGGCTGGGCCAGGTTGCAATTGAATTGGCCAGGCCCGACTGGCCGAGTCGGGCCTCGCTTAGCCAGTTCGGGCCTGGCATGGCCGGTTAGGACCTGGCTTCGACGGTTCGAACCTGGCTGGTTCGGGCCAGTTCGGACCGGTTCAGACCCGACCTGAGCTACCCGGTTTGCCGTATAACTTAACAATTGTAAAATACTATATCTTGTTCTTCGTATGAAGAATTTGATTTCATAACAACCTGAGGTGTTTCACTCATTTATCTGATCACTTACAGCCAATCTCACTGATACTACTTAAAATTTAAGGTGCCCTTAAATGGAAAAATGATGCTTAAGAATAACTATTATAAGTATTACTCTGTTATTTAAGCACATCTAAAATTTGTATTAATGTAGTTGGGGTAGGCCATTAGATATGTATCTTTTCCAATATAAGCATCAATATTTACTATTGAAAAATTAAGCCGCAAAATTTTTCATACCATCAACATAATTCATTTATTTTAACTTTAGTACCAAAAATGATTATTGGTAATGTTAACAAAAGTGCAGTATCGCATTACGAAATATTTTATTATGAATACTAGTGGCAATAATATGACATTATTTTTCATTTCCGTGCGTTATCCCAGACTCCCGGACCCGCCTCCCTTATTTTGTCATCTACTACTCAAATCCCATCTCTAATGGAAAGTGATCTGTGATCTAATAAAATATTTTTGTAATTTTCCCGTTGTTGTTCCCGACTTCAATCTGGTTTGGTCGGTTCTGGCCTAGTCTGTCCTGGCCTGGCCGGGCCATTACCGTCAAGAGGTCTAGCTTTAATTGTGCCAAACGTTCGGTGAGTTTATGTGGCCTGGCCTGGCCTGGCCTGGTCTATACCCTGTCGGACCGGGCCTGGCCTGGCCTGAATTTTTTTAAGTCCCAACTCTAATGTGCCGGCGACGTCGTAGGAAGGTTTTATTCCAATTTTTCGTCAGAAAAATCCGGCGGCTTCTACCGCCGGCATAGGATAGTTTGGTGAAGCCCCACCTTTATATACCACCCAAAATCATGTAACAGCGTCTTCGAATACAAAGCCACTTATGATTCAAGATTGTATGAAAAAATTGGGAAATATGTTGTAAAATGGAGTTACATACTTTGGCAAATGGGATAACATTTCTATCTGCTGCGACAGAGGTTGACATGTGCCAAATAAATTTTATGTTATTGGATGTAACTCAAAAAAGTGCCTGTAAGATGTCGAAACCATTTTTCGATAGCATCTAAGAAAAACGAGATGTAGGACTGGATTGGTTTTGCCAAAAATCGAGAACCGCCCTATAGCTCGAAAACGGTAAGAGATAACGGAATGAGGTTTGCGCCATTATATTTTTAAGAAAAAAGAGCCACAGGTTCACCTGAACCCACGAAACATATGAAAATGGTTCACTCTATACATTCTTTTATATACATAACTCTCTTGGTATTAGCAAGAGCTATGCTATAGAATTAGATTCATCAAACCATGTATCACCTGTATCTATATATGAGTTTCTTCAAAATGTTTATATGCAGGGTGTTCCATTTAAAAAAGATACCTAGTTTATGTCTACTTTTCGTTAAAATGTAAGTAATAAAATATGAAGACTATTTTAATTCGATGGAATGTGGACTAGAATCGAATCGAATATAATCGAATATTTCAGAGTTCATCTAATGTCAATCCGTCGTTGTCTACTGTCAACACACTGTATATCAAGAACTTAAACAAATAATAATCAACTAGTATCAATTAACATATTTCACTTTACATTAAAAAGTAGATATTTCTAATATATACAGATAAATCATATCGGATGGAAGCAGAAAAGTTGTTTTCAAGTAATTTTCTCATACAAAAATAAATCTGCCCTCTTACAATCAATACTCTGTACGTGGGTTGGTTGTAACATTTCGGATTTTTCCTTTCCTGTGCCCTTTCCTTTATATTCGCCCTTCATGAAATTTATCACTCACCTTCATCCATCTTGTAACTTCTCCGCGTGCGGATTGAATGTACTTTATAATGCCATATATCACGGTACGAGCAAGCCTTGCCATTAAGATGTATATCTTTAAAGGTACTGAATTAATAACACGGTTCTTTTACTGTAACCTACACCCGTTGTTAAATATTAGGTGTTTTTTTTTTCAGAATATATTATATCGTGTCGAAAACAGTGACGAAACATCAATTAATGGTTTTTGTTGAACTTTTATGCTCCTTTAAGTAATTTTCCAAATAGATTTTATTCCATGTTACATTTCACTTATTAGATTAGGTATATAGAAGTAGTCTAATGTCAATGTCCAAAAATCATCTCCAAAACCAAAGAAAAGAAGAACTTTAAAAATATTGCTAAATACTCAACTAATATCATGCAGATATTTATCTGTAAGTATTTATTTGCACAGGGTGTTCAAAAATAAGTTCTTCTATCCCCTTATCTCAGTAAGTATAAGAGGCAAAGCCAAAAATAATTAAATGCAAAAGCCTTTTGCTTTTACATAATTTTTTTATTTTCATTACTTTCTCGTATCACCTTGGTCAGTTTTTGTAATCTAAGCATCAACCGGTTTATTTAAAAAAAAAAATAATCTACATCCAATAACATTTTTGAGTTTAAAATCATAGTTCACCCTATGTATTATTATATTTTTAGATTATCTACTAAATTATAACTATACTCTATACAACTTTTCCTATTCTTATTTTGCTTAATCAACACGTTGACGAAAATAGGCAAAAATATTCCTCGTGTTAAAAAAACAAATGATTATTGCAATTTCTGTCATTATTTTTTATTATACAGGTTGTTCCTAAATGCCTTGTTCTTTAAGACACAGGATGTCAAGGTTTGTAATCATTTGTAGTTATAGTAGTTAGGTTTGTATCTTGCTTGCATTTTTTCTAGTATTTATAGATATTAAATTCCTGATACAAAAATGGTACATCCCAGTTTTTTTTACTTTTAACATAATAGACATTTAGAGTTACTCTCCTGGACGCCTCTAGAGCCAACAATTTTAATCTTTTTTCGTTAAAATAAGCCCCTTACTACTTCAAACCAACGTACCAAGTTTCATCTAAATCGGTTTTTTATAAAAATCTTGACACTCTGTATCTCGAAACAGTGTATATCACCCTGTATATCAATAAAGTAGTATCGATACAGCGAAGTACTTTCAAAGTCTATTGTCTACGAATTAAACACGGTTTACACTTTTTTCGTTGTTTTATTTGGTTTTATCGAGATTTTTAGCCAGCGTTATTTGAAAATTTTTTTCTTTAAATTTATTATAAAGATATAATTTTTCAATTATATGTTTATAATGGTAAAATGTAGGTATTGTGTACTAGATTAAATGTTGACCTAGCATTTTAAGAGGCAGTTCAAAAACGTAATTAGATACAGGGTGTTCTATTTAAAACAAGAAAGTGGATGCCTGAATAAGAAAAACTGAACAACGTGTATACAAGGAACCACCCAATAAAACTGAAAAATCTGGGTAAAAATTAAAAATGTTTATCTCTACATTTTATATTTTCTGAGATAAAAGGATAGAGGATCCTATTTTGGACACCCTGTATATAATATTACTTAGTACTATTTCCGCAAGTCAACGAAAAAGTATTATGTATTGTATTTTATAATAATCATGTTCTTCATTTTAATGTGAGATTTTTTATTTTTAGCCATGCTAAACTTTAGTTTCCAAGAAAAATCCGACTATTCCTTTTGATACTAGAATTTATTTTTCAAGATTTCTATATTTTCAGAAGTGGTAAGATTTACCCAATAAATAAAGGACAATATTACTATAATACAGTCTGTAACAACGAATTGATAGAAGATCTTTGACCTTAAAGCTAAGAGATACGTAATCGAAGTTTCGATATACTGTCTATTCCAAGGACATAATGTCCTTGGTCTATTCATATATTATTGCTTGGGTTTGAAACATAAACAGACGTCAACTTCCTTATATTGAGCGAAATACAATCTACATTTTTACCGATTTCGATAAGAATAAGAGATATATAGTCAAAATAATGTATCATAAACATATAATGTGTTTGAAAGGGAAAATCCGTTCAACGTCGCCACCTTTCCTTCAACTGTTAAAATGAAACTGACGATAAATAAAAGGTGTATCATAAAATGAATGAAAACAATTTTATCAATAAAACCACTGAATTCTCCAGAAACCAGGACAGAGGTTTTCGATTTTATGGTGTACCTTGTAAGTAGGTACTATAAATTTCCTGATTCCTATCACGTACACAATAAAAAAATTTCACACTCTATTTTATATGGATATTTATGTATAAGGTTCACGCTAGTTGGGGAAAATAAAAATAAAGGAGTAATAAAATATGTTTTCTTTATAAGAAATAATTTGGTTCTGATTAAGTCTGATTTGGTCAAGTATAACTTGACTTAAACATGATAATAAATTAATCATAACTTATTATTTATCAGTAAAGTCATTAATCACCATATATTTACACCGAATATAATTTGTCCAAATATAATGGGCTGATACCATTAATTAAAGTAAAGTAATTTTGGTAAAGATACCAAAAATTATATTGGTCAAATTAGGTGGTCATGTGCAAATGTGATATAAATTTTAGACATAAAATAGTAATAAACTACCAGTCAGAAAATTAAAATGAAAGACTGATAACGTTTCTATTTACCAAAAAAAAAAAAGAGAAATTAGTTACTGTTGGAAAAGTCTCACGCTTTGTTCAATGTACAAATACAGACGTATCCTTATACACTGAACTCCGTTTGAAGTGGACCAACGAAATTTAGGGTCAAATTTAAGCTTCGGTAAATTTCGAACCCAGTGGCGTAGAACTATGAATTTTTTTTTATTGTACAGGTCTATCGTTCTAGCAAAATCATATATGTTGTGTACGTCTCCAGCTTGTTTATTTTAAGAGATACAGCGGATTTAGTGGAACTATGTTTTTTCCGTAAATTTCAACTGCATACACAACCTGTACTAATAGAACGAGAATAGAGAGTTTTTGAACCCCTTAAATTCTGGCACGTCGTTATCGTTATCGTTATTCTGCGCATGCGCAGTGCCAAAAATGATACTATTTTCGGCACTGCGCATGCTCAGAATAACCATAACCATAACGATAACGTAAATTTTAAGGGGTTCAAAAACTCTCTAATGATGGGAGTTCTTTCCTTTTGTAGCCTAATTCATGGGCTTCATTTCCGTTTTTGATTTGTTTTTTTAAACCCAGTATTTTAAGAGATATGGAGGTTTTCGTAAACCACTGTTTTTGAGGTGAAAAAATCTCTTAATTGTATTGTATGTAATTGTATTTATAATTCTAGCTCGATGTGGTCTTCCGTTATCATCTACATAACTAAAGTTAGGTCTTCCCTGAATTGCAAAGGGTAACACAATAGGTCGTAAAACCTGATTTAGATACCTTTCTGCATTCATAGTTTGGTTAATTAAGACGACTAGCTCGGTCCTTCCAACTGTGAATATACCAGCCCATACTGTAACTGACCCCCCTCCATAGGGATCCACTGTGATCATACAGTTTTCTTGGTAACGTTCACCTTTTTCTCGCCATATCCTAGTACGGCCATCAGCTCCTTTTAATTTGAACCTCGATTTATCCATAAATAGACAGTTGCTCCACTGATTTAAATTCCAGTTCAAATGTTCTCTACAAAAATATAGACGATTCCTCTTGTGTTCAATTAATAATGTGGGATGTCTAGCTGGTCGTTTTGCCCTCAAATTTACTTCATGTAATCGCCTCCGAACTGTATTTTGGGATATGTTTACATTATTCACTCGAACATGTTCTACTAATTCTGCGGCCACAACAGTTCTCCTTCTTCTGGTAATGAAACGTATTAATTTATCAGTTCTAGCAGTAGTTTTTCGAACACGACCTCCACCATGGCGGAAATGAACAGAATTTAATTCATGTCTTGCCCATGCACGACTTATAACACTATGACTGACACCAAAAAATGCTGCCACATTTCTTTGAGTGCTTCCACTAAGTAACATACCAACTGCCTGATTTAATTGATCTATTGATAAACGTGCCATTATTTCGCTATTTAGTGTGACAATTACACCCTACATTTTTTCAACCAAATTTTAAGAGATTTTTTTACTTCAAAAACAGTGGTTTACGAAAACCTCCATATCTCTTAAAATACT
The DNA here is from genome assembly GCA_963924545.1 of Pogonocherus hispidulus. Taxonomy (NCBI): domain Eukaryota; kingdom Metazoa; phylum Arthropoda; class Insecta; order Coleoptera; family Cerambycidae; genus Pogonocherus; species Pogonocherus hispidulus. The sequence continues at coordinate 38,201,287 of OZ004698.1, read as the reverse complement.
GGATTTAAAAAAACAAATCAAAAACGGAAATGAAGCCCATGAATTAGGCTATAAAAGGAAAGAACTCCCATCATTCTCGTTCTATTAGTACAGGTTGTGTATGCATTTGAAATTTACGAAAAAAACATAGTTCCACTAAATCCGCTGTATCTCTTAAAATAAACAAGCTGGAGACGTACACAACATATATGATTTTGCTAAAATGATAGACCTGTACAATAAAAAAAAATTCATAGTTCTACGCCACTGGGTTCCAAATTTACCGAAGCTTAAATTTGACCCTAAATTTCATTAGTCCACTTCAAATGGAGTTCAGTGTATTATCATCAAAATCATTTTGTAGCATTTATGCGGTACAGTTGCACATTCTGCAACAATTGTTTGTTCTAGATCTTGCAAAATATTTACATGAGCCCAAAGTTCTATTTTTAAAGTAAGGTAATACAAAATAGCCCATAATGGTTGAACGCGGTGACCTGGGAGGAAACATAACTTGTATATACAAACTTTGGACATCAAAAAAATTGCGGAAAAAAGTCTCATGTCGAATGTATTTGTGCACAGTTCTGCTGGAAAGAGTCATGCTGAATTTCATCATCATGTAGTTGTTAAACAAATTGAGTTAATATACAGTTGTTGTACCAATCTGCATTGCCGGTGAAATTGAAACAAAACTGCCCTAATTATTCTTCTGCGAGTAACTGCATCAATTTTACAGGCATGTAATGGAAATTCAACAAAAATTGGCGAATTTTCAAAGCTCAACATTTATATATTTTGAGAATTGATGTACCCAGAAATAGAAAATCATCCTTCTTCAGAAAAAATAAGTTTAAGTAGCACAACGTCATTCATTCAATTCTCGATAAACCATTGGCAGTGCGCAAGACGTTTGAGATGATAGGTACGCTGGCAAATGGACTTGATATGATTGCAGCATATATGGATGTATGTACAAGTTCTTCAGTACATACATTCGGCATGTTCCATAAGAATGTCCAGTTCCTAAAGATAAACATTTCAAATGTTTATAGGTTAAGTCAACCAATAGAATTTCACCATATCAATATCAACATCTTGATCAGTAACAACTTTTGTACAAACGGTTGGCTTACCAGCACTCTTTTTATAAGGCACAGAGCCAGTTTCGTGAAACACGCCGACGCAATTTGTTTCGTATAAAAATTATTTGGTATTACTACTTAGGAAGTGCTCTCGAAAATTATCTAAACCTAAAAGCCGACTATATTTCCAAATGCCATTGACTGACAGGCCAGTTCAAGAATAGGCTTAATCATGTAAATTCTGTGCTCTGTGGCGAAAACCATAATTTAAAAAATGTTTAAGATTACGATAGCATGAAAACTTTCACACAAACACAAGAAACAGTTCTTGTGCTTTTCAACAAAAAGCACAAGAACTGTTTGAAAAATTTGGATAATCAAAAAATTATTGACATAAATGCAGATTCTTAGCTCCAACCCATTGAGGTAATATGGTAGGGAGAAGCTATCTCGTCACCAAAAAACAGTATCAGGACCGCTATATCGATATCGACACTTTGAAGAAATTGACAAAGAAACAAACTGACAAACAGTTGTTGCGCATAAATAAACTGCAATTAAGTTATTATGGAATTACTAATTCTCCACCATAATCCACTAAATCAGTCTACAGTCAATTGAGGTAGTACACTCATATGCACAGTCTAGTTGTCTGTGTTGGCTTTCCGCAGGTAGAGTGATTTAGGTGATAACGATTTAGATTATAGTATATTATAAAATCCACGACTATATACTATTCGTGACCAGGTTGTGGTGGAGGTAGACTGGTGGTGTCCCAAAAAAATTTATTCTATTAATTGAACGCATTCACTGGTATAATAATTAAAAATGACAGTCTAATATTTGTTGATAATTCATTTTCCAAGAAAGTTTATATCAAGATATCTAAAAAAAACGTATTTATAGTTATTTTATCTGTGGTATCTGTGGTAGCGGGCTTTAAAATAACAAGACACATCATTACTATATCAAGGTATCTGTGGTAGCGGGCTTTAAAATAACAAGACACATCATTACTATATCAAGGAATTTTGTATTACTTGATTCAAGAAACATATTAACAGATAATAATTACTTGTATTTCTTACAACCTTAGCAGATTGTGAATATAAACTTCAAATACCATTCATTGTTGAATCATACTTTCGAAATGACTTTTACATTGACGAAGCACGAACCTATTCGGTGTCTTCTTGTTTTATAGAATTACTAGAGGAATACAATGAAAATATTATATCTCGGAACGGAATAAGTTGATGGAGAAATTTGTTAGTAATTTTCAGTAATCTAGTAGTGTTGAGAAAAGGTTCTAGTCCAAGAAAAAGAGTATAGAGTTGATAAAACTGTTAAGCAATTAATTTAAGGAACTATAGACTCTAATTAGACATTTATACCAACAAGTGATGATTTCAGTTACGGTACATGCAGCAGAATGTGGAAACAAGGTTTACATCTGCATATTTACTGATTTATTTCCGTTTAAAACAGGATTCAGTTTTGCTGTCTATTTTTAGATAACCTCTCGGTGACGAGCAGTTAATGATGACGAGCAGCTAAATTTGATATTATATTTGATATATGAGGTGACTTTCAATATCATAGCAAGCTAAACACCCATTTTTTTAATTCCTTGTAATATGTGTTCAATTAGTCGATACAGTAATGATATTAAGTTATTATACAAAAATTAGCATTAACATAAATAAAACAAATAAATGGTTTTTTATTCATCAGCAATAATATTTTTTTCAGCCTACCTCAGTAGAAAAGAAAAATATAACCTAATCTTGGTGGACTGGTCAGAACTGGGTCCTTTTCCATGGTATGGAACAGCAGTGATGAACGTGAAATATGTGGGAATGAGACTAAAGCAATTCATTGAAATGTACAACGACAGTGGTGAAATGCCTGTAGAAAATTTACATATAATCGGTTTTAGTCTAGGATGCCACGTTGCGGGAATCGCCGGAAAACTGATTAGACAAGGATTAAGGATACCCAGGATCACGGCCCTTGATCCCGCTTTGCCCGAATTCTCTTTAAATGGTAATTAATGCAAATACTTTTTGTTTACATTTTACATCAGTAGACGCTTTAAAAGCACAAATCATAGATATGTGTTTCAACGTGTAGTTTTGAAATATATTTGTATATAGACTTTTGTACAGTGTGAAATTTTTGTAAAGCGCAACGATGTATTTATATAAAAGTGAGTCAATACATCCTTTTTCAAAACACGAGCAGGCAAAAAATCCAATGGGCTTAAATAAGGTGTTCTGGTTGGTCGCCTGATAATCATGTACTCGTAATAGAATATTGCCGAGTGTGGTTTAATGCTAAACAGTTTCTAGATGGTTGAAATTAAAGAAACGTGTAAGTCTAGTTAAAACAAATCAGTAGCAGTAGCAAAGCATCAAGATCAAAACCAAATAAGGTTATCTGGAAAAGGGTTATATATTGAAAAAAAACACTGAAAAGCCTGTATTAGACACCCACATTGTCAATATCGAAGCTGGGAATCAACGAAACGCTTTAATCCAGTGTAATATCGTACAATGGAAAGGTAGACGAGCAAAAATAGAAAGATCTGCAGATTTAATAAAATTAAATAACTTTAGGTTATTGACAGTATGTCCATTGTTCTAAATGTGTGAATTTGAATGATTACATTTTTTCACTTTTTGTAAATAAAATGTGGCCTTAAGTAGCATAAAATTTTGTACTACAATAAGCTAAAACTGTGTTCTTTAGAATTATTAACGGATTTCTACTCCTACTCATTTCTTTAAACCCTCTAACTCTAAACCCTCTGGCAGATGTGACGTAAGTAGCTGTAACTTTAATCCCAACAGCCAAAATGTAGATTTTCTATTATTCCATTATTTTTTTCAAACTATAGTTATACATTATGTAATAATAGTTATTTATGATACAAGTGTAAAAGCCATTCTTTATTGCACGAATGGCTAGATTAAAAATACGACAGAAGCCAGTGTTTTTAAAAGCCATGCAATAAAGAGGCTTTTTACAAGTGTGTCTTACAACGTTTTATCTTCAATTGTGGCAATAGTTATTATAAGAAATAGGCAATTTTTATGAATATTTGTAAAACTATATCAACCTTTTGTGAATGTCACTTTGACGGTTAGTATTTTTTGAGTTGTATTTGAAGCCGCCATTCTAATTATGTTACTTCATAAATCGTGCAATAAAAGCGTGCAATAAAAATTTTTATTGCACAGATTCTTATAAAAGGCCACTTTTTACACTGGAAATGATGTAACAAACTGTTACTTTTTACACGATCGTAGATAATAGTATATTATGTTAGTAGGAGTAGAAGGCGAACATTATTTGCTGAGCCCAGAAGCCTACACAGCCGAGGCGTCAGCCAAGGCTGTGTAAACCGGGCGAATCACCTAAAGAGCTTTATACTCCGAGTGACATGTATTATTTTTTCTTCAAGCATCAACATTAATACTGTATTTCCTCAGACATTTATGCTTGTATAAAAAGTAATCTAACGCAACGTCAAATTTCAAATTGACAGTTCTGAGAAATCATGGCTACATGACTATCTTTTTTAATCCGTTGTTATGGTTACACTTTTACTTTTTTCTACTAGTAATATAATGAGAATATTTCTTTACTAGTAAAACAAAAGGCCCTTTCTATAATACGTCTTACTTAATATACGTAATATAGGTATTATTATACGCTTGAAGAAAAATTAATTTATTACTATTATTTAGGTAGTTACTATTATGTTATGTTAATATGTTACTTTCTAATCTACTACTACCGAGTTGCTACTTGCTACTATTTTACTATTCATATTAATGCAGGTATGGCAAAACAAAATAATTCCCGGAAAAGTTGGCAAAATGATGCCCGATTACAGTAATATTTCCCCGGATTTATTTGATAGACATTTTGACGCGAGTGGGTAGGTCTAATCTAAATGACTAAAGCTGATTTATAATTCAGTTTTGTAAAAAGGCGACGGTTTGAGACCTTAATTAGTACAAAGCCGTGTCGCTGAATTATTTATCAAAATCAATTTTCCCGACGCACGCAATCGTGTCACTTACTAAAATAGATTCATCATTTAGGTAATAGACTGCTTAATAAAATCTAATAGACTTTGAAATTACACGCCTAAAATTTGTGTCAAAAGTTAATGCACCGCAGAAAAGCACTTGAATTTTGTTAATGGATATGTTAATGTTCAACTAGCTATTTGATATTTTGCGCAAATTTTAAAAACAACTATACATCAAATTCATTAAAACAATATTTATCTTAAGGGTCCATTCTCTGTAGATTTGACAGGCATGAATGTTGAGTCGGATTGAGAGGATGGGTGGCCGATGGGTGAAGACTTATATATTCCAACTATCGAATTATTAAGATTTCGGAGGTGCACGTAAAGCCGAAGTAAAAAGGCACATGGAAATAAAGTTAGCCCTCATTGCAAGGGTACCGGATTTGTCTTATAATAGCAACAAAATTTCTTTTTAGTGTTATAAATTATATATCACCGGAAAGATCAAAAGATAAACTAGATCCCTATAGTAGCAAATTTTTGTTTAATACATGTATTTTAGAGAAAATAATTTTTGAAAATACGCTATTTCAGTACAAGATTGTTTGCCTGGAATTTTAAAAATAAAAAGAAATACCAAAAATTACTACTATAGGGACTTAGATTAAAGTCTTATATTTCAATACTTTTTTTACTAAAACTCGCTATCTTTTATAGTTTTTTTATAATTAGACACGAGACGAACGCCGATTTAGGGCTTATTTCGACCTAGTGAATGGATTCTTAAGAACACACTTCTCCAACTTTATTACTATAGCAATATAGACAAAATAAGCAGTTTTATAAAGAATTTTACTCCTACACAACAAAATAAAAAGAGTAAACTCTTCTGTAAACATTCTCCCAGCCATTGAAGAGTAACCAAAGCTTTTGGTAGCATGTAGTGCATTGAATAAGATTACAATTTCTTAATTATATTCCCAGAAAACAAAGTAGTTTTATAGTTTTCGTCTTTCTTCTTTCTAGAGAAAGTCAATGCTTAAAGAAACAACTTTTCAGTCGTTTTATTTAGCTTAACAGATTTAAACATATTCGGGCACTTAAAGAACTTTATTTCAGTGCGAAGTCAAATGTATGACGCATATACAGACTATCCTAAATGGCGAATGCCAATATTGCTCACTCCGAAATTGCATGAGATACGTAATCGGTTAAATTCGTGAAAAGTTGTTCTTTCTGATGACCATTATTTTTAATTTAAGTACTTTTAATTTTTGAGATATTAGCGAAAATATGAAAAATGTCGAAAATTATTTCTCTTAATAATTAGGAATCAATTAACGGGAGCAAAAATAGTTAAATGAGAACCAAACATAATTTATTCCTTAATTTTCTACAAAATGCTCTTATCACCAATTTTTTTGAAATGACGATTAACAATTGTGATATCACTGCCAACTCACTTTTTAAAATACGGATCTGGATTTTTTATTTTATATTTAAAAATAAAATTGTTTTTTCTATTAAACCATAGTAGTAATACTGAGGGGGGGGGGGGTTCTGGGCCAAAAACTCCATGTAAAAGCCCATAAGCCAAAGACGTGATCAAATTTGTTCCCAGATGTGGGTATGTCCGATATATTTTGTGGGTACGCATGACATTTATCCTCGTTATCCTTACACTTTATCCCCTTTATCCTTACACGTTATCCTTGTTATCCTTACACGTTATCCTTGTTATATAGAAAATATATCGGACATACCCACATCTGGGAACAAATTTGACCACGTTTTTGGCTTATGGGCTTTTACATGGAGGTTTTGGCCCAGAACCCCCCTAATTACTACTAACCATATGTCGTATGGATATTTTGGGAGTTTTTTACAATACTGCAAACTTGAGGCCATGGGGTAATGAGGCCAAAAAATTATATAATGTCCAGCAAAATAAAAAATACCACATCACAAATAAAAAAAATGTATTCTATCAAAAGATATACATGATCAAAACACATAAAAATATTTTCAACAAAAAGGCATTTTCTTAAAGTAAAATAACAAAATAATGGAACTATATTATAACAGCTAATAAGTATATAAGTTGTAAAATAAATAAACAGAACAGAAGTTGAAAAAATATTCCTAAAGAGTATGTGTGGAAATATATATTTAGTCTTCTATTAGAAAAAAAAAATCGGCGAGTTTTGCACTGAACACCAAAATATTCTATTCAGTTTTTATCACCTTGAGATGGTGCTAACATTGTTAGCGAAATGCTCGTCGAGAAAGAAAATGCAGTGTTTGGGTGTAGTGGCGTGGAAAACTTATCTTTTTTTTTTGTAATTCACAAAGTAGATTTAAACAAAGTAAGTTGCTCATCATATCTCTCTACACTGCATATAGAAGATGTAGAAATTTTTTTTAAATTATGTGACGTTTGTACTTAATATTCGACTAGAAAGCCAGGGAGGGGCGGTCATCTCCCCCTGCCTCCCCTTGAATATCTAAAGTGTCAGTATTTAGTTCAGTTTAGTGGCAAAAAAAATTCTAAAAAATCAGGGTATACGTTCATATCGTATCATTTTATCTCAATACTCAACAATATAAAACTTAAATTCGAACCTACAAACAAGACATTAGACACTTTTATGCGGGAGGAAGTATTGCAACCGTCTTGCATGTTGCAAGTGTAGTATTAGAGCCTTGCAGTCCTCAGTATCGGTGTGTTCGGTATCGATATATCTTTCAACTTTAGATTTTGAATTGTGTAGCAATATTTATTGTATTCGTTGGAGCTTTCGATATACCCTTCTGCAGCACTCCAACATCCAGGCGCTGTGCCTTTTAAGGTTGGGTATGTTGTCACCACCCTCGACAAATAAAATAGCTGAAATTTGACTTAACAATGTCTAGTAATTGCTTAGAATTTGGTAATTTTAAAAACTCGACCATTTTACAGACAAAACTTCCAAATGTGTGACCAATTTTAATATGTCAATGTTAATGCCAACTAGTGGCTGCAGGACAAGAGCTGTCACAAGTTCCGAAAGTAATTATTTACGGAACTAGTATGAGAAAAAGCTACTTTCGGCACCTATTAAAAAATAAACGAAGAATACTTATTTTCGGGACGGTTGAGAAAAAATATAACAGAACTGATGGAATAGTTCTGAGTTTCAAATTGTTCAGGGCTGCTAACTTCAGCAGACACATTTTATTTACTTTTATTTTCTACGAATTGCCGCGCAAAAAGCTTCTCCCGTTATGTAATCTTATAATATAGCCTTGATACAAAAAATGAGGGCAAGTAATCTAGAAAAAGCATCAGCCAGATTAACATTATTGACTTTCTACACACCTAACTACTACAATAGGGGTGCTTACGAAGGGATTTTACTGTAAATCATCCAGAGTTTTACGTGGACTATGTGAAACGTCATGGTCACAATATTGTGCGAAATTACGTCTGAAATTTATTAAGGAAAATAGGACAATGTATAAAGCTACTAAAACGTAAACGTATAATAGCATTATCGTGAATATTATGGACATAGTCTCTAGATATTGAACATAAATGCACTGCACCCTAAACTTAAAACTCATTTACTACACTTAAAACATCCATGCAGTTCAACTATAAATATAAAAGTGCTTTTTATTGTTTCATAGGCTTCAATACCATTTAGTAAGTATTTTGGGTATTATAGTATCAGTGTTTGGTACAGTAATTGAGTAAGGGAATTAACTTCATAATTAATTTTAATGGAACTTTAGCTAAAGTCCCTTTTTAATACCTTTGATACAATAATAGTATTCAAGTCAAGGGATTTAAAGGCAACTTAATCAAATTTAAAGCAATTATTTTCAATGTTTTTTAAAAGATTTGATACAATTTTTTCTATAAACACTAAAGTAACACATTTATTAACCATTACAGTTTGTTTAGTTTATGAGTTTATTCATTTGATACTAATTTGATTTGATAAAGCAAAAAAAATGATTAACAGGTTTATTATGAAACACGTATAGACAAACCGACCCGACAAGATTTTATCATTTGTAAATTTTTTCACTGTTTTTCATAATCTTAAAATAGTAGGAAAATTCAAACAAAGAACCAGACAAAAAAAATATCCACAATTATATAATAGCAATGGACCATTTTTATATTACGACTAAAGTAAATTATACCAGAGATTAGAAATACACTAATCTCTGATTATACTACTAACAGTGCCCTACTTTTGTCTTTAGACACGTCAACAAGGTTGACTACAACAGATGCCGAGTACGTAGATGTCATACACACCGATTCAGGTATTTTTGGCTTTCCCTTATCCATCGGTCATGCTGATTTCTATCCAAATGGAGGAAGAGCCCTTCAACCTGGTTGTCAACCTAGCTACTTGGTTAAACAGCGACTAGTGAACCAAGTTCGTAAGTAACAAATAACTATGCACCATAAGCAAATAATACCTTAACAAATTCAATAAAAATTTAGAATACGTATAAATAGCGCTTAATATCCATAACCTCAAGAACCAATATATGCCATTATTTGTCCATATATGCTGATGTCCAATGTTAATATATGCTTATGTCTGACAATAAGTTACGTGTATCCAGATGAGTCATATTCTTCCAATTTACAGGACACGTCATGTATATTTTCTTATAAAAATCTTCATAAAACGTTTTCACATGAATACGCTGTTAAACGCAAAATTCAAATAAAGATAATACCACCGAGGTAGTAACAGCTGAACTCTAATATATGTCTGTTGGCATATAGTTTTTCTAAAAACGTATCATCTGAGATCTGTACTAAATTTGAGTATCTGAACAAAGAATATTTGACACGCCAGACTGTGTCTGCAGATATATGCATGTGTAGAAGGCAAATGCATGTACTGTAATAGAACATCGTGAAACTTCAGCCTAATGTGTTGTCACTGTTCATCCTAAAAGGCATAATCCTTATCCCACTCTGATAATAGCGCAAAATTTCAGTATAAGCCCTCTTTAAAAACCGGTATTGGATGTATTCACTGTGAAAGCTGTACGGCACTGAGAAGACATAATTGGTCGGAACAGCTGACTGTATTTCGATGTCAGGAGTTATTGACATTCACATAGTGACACTATACGTATTATATACTTATATACGTATTACATAGGCCAGCAATGTCTTCAGAATCTTCTAACTTTTGAAAGTCTTATACTGAAGATTATAAATATTACCTCTATATGTAATTATTTCAGATTTGTTTCACATGGAATTAAATAATAAAAACCATAATACCTCTCAGGCTTCTAGAAATTCTGTTGCTTTCCATCAGGGTGTCTCACCGCGAACTTTATCAATCGATTATGGGAAAACTATAATTAGGACATATCGTAGGTACTTCTGAAGGTATAAAACGGTATCACTTCCGGGTATACCGGAAGTAGATATCAACTTGCTTATTTTAAATAAAACAACCTATCTACTATATTTCATTTTTAGATTCTACACGAGATTCTGAATACATTGCATGTATTCCTATACCTAAGTCTAACCATTTTTGACATATTTAAAATTTTATATAAAAACAATTACTAATAGTGACTGCTTAGGAGCCTTTATTATTTAATTTGGGTTAGTTTCTATGTAGGAGATTTATGTAGTTATATTAGTTAGTTATATATTAGTAATATATCCTAAAAGTCAAGTTATAAAATATTAGTCAAATTGAAACTCCTTATTTTTAAAATAGCTTTTATAATATTATAATACAAGATATAATATCTTAATCAGCATTCAAAATAAGGCTAACTTTGCATAAGGTTTTCTATTCCGAAAATTTGTAGTTTCCGAAATATTGGCAATTTAATATTTTTCTGTTACAAAAAGGCTACGGCTTTTAAGTTCATTAACCCAACATGATGACCTTAGAAAGTTATGAATAAATATTACTGTCATCTACTTCCTAAATATTATCAACAATCATGCCGGGAATTATTAAGTATTATAAATTGCGAAAATTCAAAAACTACAAATTTTTAGCACAGACAGGCTTATACAAAGTCAATTTGAAAAAATTAACTTTTGACAGATTTTTCAAATTCATCTTTTCAGGTTTATTCTTCTTTTTTGATCACCCTCTGTTAATAATTATCAAAATATAGGTACGAAGTCTGCTAAATGGAAACCTACCCCAATTAAATAATAAAGTCTCCCGTGTAGTCAAAATTGCATAGTCAATTATAGTAATGTCAATCAAGCGTAGATAGAATCTAAATATGAAACAATATACGGGTGCCCATTATCTATCTCCTTACATGGCTAACTTTGTTAATAGTAAAATTAGAAAATTGGTTAAATTAGCAAAATTGGGCAGAATGACAATAGGAATTCAGTGACTCCTTCAGAGTTAATTTTAATTTTCAACTTTTCGAGATATTTTGAAAAAACTGAAAATCGGCAAAATTTTTACACTCGAATGTCTCGAAAACTAAAAAAGAAAGAAATAATATAAAAATACTCTGTGATAGTGTTTTTTACGTGGAATTCAGCGGTTATATTGAAATATGCATGAGTATCTTAGTTTTTGAGAAAAAAAATAAAGTTATGTTTTTTTAAATGGCGACCATAGTTGGCTATGGTATCAATGAAAAGCTTTTTTTTTTCTGATATCAAAAATATAATATTTAATAAATCGTTTTTTTCTTCGTTTGTGTACATTTCACAATAACTATTTTAACATAAACGCTTAATTTTGACGTGTATAATGTTACTTTATTGTGATCTGACATTTGTATTTTATTGTTGTTTACTGATCTACGTTTGTTTTTCATAGCTTACTATGTTAATAAATTATTTGTTCATTACAGTAAACAAAAGAAAAGAGAAAGGTATATTAAATATAATATTTTTGAAATCAGAAAAAAATAAGCTTTTCATTGATATCATAGCCAACTATGGTTGCCATTTAAAAAAAACATAACTTTATTTTTTTTCTCAAAAACTAAGATACCCGTGAAATTTTCAATATCACCGCTTAATTCCACGTAAAAATCACTATCACACAGTATTTTAATAATATTTGTATCTTTTATAGTTTTTGAGATATTCGAGTTTAAAAATTTTGCCGATTTTCAGTTTTTTCAAAATATTTCGAAAAGTTAAAAATTAAAATTAAATCTGAAGGAGGCACTGAATTCCTCTTGCAATTCTGCCCAATACTGCTAATTTAACCAATTCTCCAGCTCCACAATTAACAAAGTTAGCCATGTAAGGAGATAGATAATGGGCACCGTGTATAGAGTTCCTTATTTAAAATAGGCAAGTTGACATCTACTTCCGGCATAACCGGAAGTGCCTTCGTCTTGAAAATATTTTTGCCAAATAGCCCCCAACAACGTCGGTATGCTACAAAATTTTCAAATTCCTCCTAATTAATTTTCCCATAATCGATTGATTGAGTTCCCCTTGGGACATCCTGCATATACATGCATACGTTTTTCATTTAAAGCGTGATATTACCTAGACCAAAGTCATTTTACAATCATTACGCGCGAAAAGCGTGTATACTTTTACCAGAAGCATGCACTGTTAAACTAAACATACTACGCTTTCAAGGATAATTATTAGTTTTAATCGATAACAGAGTATTCATGCACACATTACATTATTACAGTGGCATGCAGTCACGTAAGGGCCTGGAGACTGTACGCCGAATCGGTGAGGGATGAAAAGGCGTTCCCAGCGACGAAATGCAATATTTGGAGAGGGCCCAACAAGCTGTGCGACTTTTCCACCGATGCATACATGGGCTATGCCAATGCCAAGTAAGTACGAGGTCATTTAGTGAATTATTATTTTATAATCCTTTTGACTGGTTTAGTATTGACCGATTTATTGAAACAATAGTTGAATAAAACTAAGAGGGTGTAAGTTATTTGTGCGATTCATGACGTTCACGTTTTCCAGTCGTTATCATTTCCAGTAAGTGTTACAAAAAGTAAACTGCAAACGCAAAATAGAAATATCTTCTTTAAAAGAAAATTAAATCATGCACAAATTAATTAATAAAATACAAGTAATTTAAGTATATTAATCGTGGTGAGAAACACACCGTTAGTGCCCTCTTTGGGACTTTGCTACTATCTGTCTGACAATTATTGTTAAATTGACAGACAAATAACGACATGCTTTTCCGCAGGTGCCATTAGCAGTGCAGCAGTGACCTCTATTGTCTTTAAAGAAGACAATCCTACTTATTTATTTGAAGGACATGCCGAAAACAACCACTCCACGGGACATATTGGCCGTGGAGTAGTTGTTTTCGGCATCTCGGTCAAATAATCCATATATATTAAAACGCGTCGATTTTACTCTAAATTCCGTCGCCGAATCAACAAAGTTTCTAAGCTGTATCTCTTCCGAGGGGGGAACGCAGAGCGATCTCCGCGGGCGACCGGAGGAGAACGCATAGGAGAAAGGCTCCGAGCCTTTCTCCTATGCGTAGGGGCATTTTCGTCCCGTTGCCTACGCCTTTTCCCAATTTAAACGCCTTTTCAAAAAACCTCTGCAAAATTTTCGTCGATCGCCGTTCGGCGAGAGAGATGCGGCTAGCACCTTCGTTTGTCCTCGCGCCTAATGGTCCCGTCACACCTGCCTAAATCCCGACTTTTCGCCGAACTCCCGAGACCCTTTTTCTAGTTTTTACGTCTTCGAGGACCGCTTCACCTGAAAGTTCCGTCCCTCTTCTAATATTTGAGATTTTTTTCGAGACCGTACGTCGAGTCCTTCTACGTCTATTTCGTCTTCGAAAATCTCGAGTCGCATCCCTCTCAACTTCTTTCTCATTTTATCTGCCGATGTGAGATTGCATTGACGAAACAAGCACCTTCCACGAAAACTGTCAAATTAATTAAACTTCAGATAGGCTATTTTCTATGAGAAATATTGCTAACGAAATCGATAGTACCGACTGCCAAACACTTCTGATTACCAAAATACTGTAGCGAAATGCTTTTCCAATTAGAACATCGGTAAAAATTAATTGTTTAAGGTTGACACGTACAATTTACATACTTAAATATCTCAGGGTCAACTTTTGAGAAATTATTATTAGTATTAGTGTTTAGTTATTTTGTTTCATTGTCTGTAGTTTTTATTTTTTCTGTAGGTAAAGTTTGGAATTCACCATATTAGCTTACAAAAGTAAATATCTACAATATTAATTTGCTACAACAATTACCTATGACAGCAATATATTTTTTGTCCCATTGATGAAATTGATAAAAATATTTACTGAAAAATAAATTCTACTATCAGCACTCAAAAAATTATGATGTTGTACCATCAAGAATAGAGTACCCTTACAATTCATCAAAATATTAAGAAAAATCGTTTAGTATAATCACATCATTATTCCAGATACAAAATTTCTTTAATATGTATTTTCTTAAAAATAATACTATTCTAGATGCTTTTGTCGCCGGAACCCCCGATAGGGCTAGAAATGGGAACGAAAATCGCCACAGCGATTTTCTTTCATTTCTAGTTTAAGTATATTAATTTACTACGTCTAAGATGGCTGTTGTCCGTTTATCCTCCAAGTTTATTACATAGATAATGCTTTTCTCAACTTATTAGAAGAACGAGCCAAACCGGCAATAATGTCTTCAACAGAAAAATCTTATATACAATTTTACATGTTAATCAAGCGAAGGGGTTCCAGTAATTCTATAGATACTGAAGACCTCAACCAAGTTTTATAAGTATTCTTCATTAAATTTTTCTGCATATCCCATGCACTTGCACTCTTATGATATAATTTAATATATGTTACATAGTCGGCAGCGCGACGGCGACGCATCCTGGCCGACAAGGCTCAATTACTAAAGTAGAATGTAGGATACATGACGGACGAAATTGATAAATATAAATTGGAGAAAAATTGTAATTCTTGCGGACCGGAAGCTAGTCAGGACGTCACTGTCAGTTAAGATAGATATCAGAAACAGAAAACAGACAAAGGGCGTCAAGTTTCCTACTTTATGACATAAAGTAGGAAACGCTATCAAAAGTATAAAACGCTATCAAGATGTAATTTATAATTCATAGTTTGCAAAGTCATTTCTGTATTCACAAGTAATCTTATGGTTTCACAGCGGATATGTTCAATAAATCATGTCACCTTGTATCCTACTTAATTTGATTTTTAAACAAAAATGCAAAAATTTCTAATTGCCTTCTAATGGATTGATTATCCTGTAAATCCTGTTTTACTTTATAAATCAATCATTCTTGTTAGCTTATTATATGTCTAGTCAATTCGACTATTATTGTCTCTAATGACATTTATGATTTAAAATTAAATTAAACATGAATAATAATTTACTCGACATCTATATGACATCCAAACGATGATAACTTCGGAAGGAATTTTAAAATCAAGCTACTGATGCATACATAGATTAAACATATTTGAAACTAATACAGTTTGCTCCATTTCATGTTTTTAAAGTTGCGCCTTTTACCGCTGTATCTTTGTATACACATAATTTTACATACTAAAATATTTAAATCAATTCAAAATTTAGCTAAGTATAATTGTATAAATATATTGAAACACGCCACAACTGTCACACAAATTATGTTGACGAAATTTAGGATTGTAAAGCATTAGATACAAACAATTTATAATAGACTATTATAAATTGTAAATACTATTTTTAGGAATATCCGGTACAATTTACGGCCATTCTTACTTGTTTCACAACTTTATGTGAAAACTCTTGTCTATAAGAACCCTGAGAATATTGGAACGAAATAGCGCTCTTGATAAAGAAAGCAACTTTTGGAGAGGTCCCAAAGCAGCGCAACTTTTCCACTGACACATATATGGCTTATGCTAATACCTAGTAAGTTATTGCCACGGGCGCTACGAATTTTGGAGAGTTATTAGACTGGAAATCAGATAATTTAATTTCTAAAAGAGGAGTCTGCGCGGCAATTTATGCCTGATACCGAGGAATATGAGAGGGGCCTCTATATCTGCTAGCACTATTTAACATAACAAAGTAGCTGTCGTTGTGCCGCGATTGCTTTGTTTGCCTGATATATTAAGAAAATCGTGGTGGTTCATATTAGCTTCTTTGGAGACTTTGCCAGTGGAAAAGAGATTTAATTTCATGAAAAACAGTTGATATAAACATAGGTCCTAATTCTCTTTGTCAAGAAGTCATAGTCATTTGAAAAATAATACTTAAGCAGTTGAAAAGTAAAAATTACCTTTAAATTTATACTAAATTACGTAGTAAAAATTAATTAAAAATATTTCTATCTTCCGTAAATCTCCGCAAGAGGGCGTAACTAATCATGAAATTTTTAAAATTGAATTTAAATGAAAAAATGCCTTATTAACCTGGATATATTTTTTATCAGTTTTAATCGTTAGTCCATTTCCTAAAACTTGTTCAGTGATATTTACATTTCCTCGATAAATAAATGGGTGAGAGCAGTTTTTATTTTTAATTTGAAAAAATGCTGTATTTTCGGATCGCTTTAACGGATTTTCTTGCAATTGGGTTTTTTTAAAAGAGAATACCTTGCAGATTTAATAAATGTTTTAGTGATTGCAAAAAGTTGGTTAATAAAGGTACAAAATGGCGATATGTTGAAACCTAACCTATTTTTTAATTTTTCTTGGAAATTTTAAATGGAACGATATACTTTTTTCCACGTCATTATGACCAACATTTAGTTAAAATAACACTGGTCAAAACCGCATCTCGATATATCAAACCGTTTAGGAAATATTTAGATTTTCGTATTGTACCCAAAGAAGGAGAATACATTTTCGTTTACCCCCGTATCATTTCGAAACAAAACGTATAATTATTTGCAGTTTTAGTAATTTGATATTTTACATAAACCCTTCCACATCCAGGCTGAGGAAGAATTACGATTAATTAAAATTAAAAAAAGTATTGCCCCGACGGATATCGAACTCTCAACCTTTAGCACATGCAAGCAATGAATAAATTGTTGCTTACAAATCTATTACTGAATCTGAAGTAAACATTATAAATGTTTTGGCTTACATCCATACAGATCCACATTTAAGTATTAGAGATATTTCAAGCGATTTAGGACTAACATTTTATTGTGTCTATAAAACATCAAGCATCAAACGAACAAGATTTTGATCGTAGATTGGATTTTTGTCATTGGCTTAAAGGTTTCCTTACCGAAGATGCTACGTTTCTGTCAAAAATTTTATGGACCGACGAAGCAACTTTTGGTAGCAACGGGAAAGTAAATTTGCACAACTGCATTATTGGTCGGCAACTAACCCTCATTGGTTAAGAGAAGTCGATCCCCAGAACAGGTGGAGTGTAAATGTGTGGTGCGGTATTTTAAACAGACGAATTATTGGGTCATTTTTTTTTCGATGGTCATCTTAACGGGGAAAGGTACCAAGAGTTCCTGAACACCGATTTACTGGTTTTATTAGAAGAGGTGCCCATTGCTGAGAGGATGAACATGTGGTACCAACATAATGGATGTCCAGCTCATTTTGCCCAGAACGTCCGAAATTATCTTGACGATGCGTTTCCAGATAAATGGATTGGCAGGGGAAGTCTTTTTCCGTGGCCTCCAAGGTCCCCAGACCTCATTTGTTTAGATTTTTATCTATGGGGCAGAATAAAAGACGTGGTTTTCAAAAATCGCCACACAACACCAGAAGATATGAAACAAAGAATTCGTGTGGCTATAAGAAATTTATCAGGTGCCGAAATTGAAGCAACGGTACAATCTACGAGAGAAAGACTTAATTTGTGCATCGACAATGATAGTAAACATTTTGAACATCTTTACTTTTTGCTTTTTTGTCCTCATAAACGCTGGCAAATTTGTTGTAGTTATTGTTATACCTTATTGCTTTTGGTTTAGTTTGGTGTTATTGCTGTTTGGCCCATTGGCCTTTAAACACGCGACAATTATTATTTCACGTACTATTTGGACCAGTCCTAAGCCTGGATAAAGTGTGAAGGGAAGCCGGTTTTTGTAAAATAATATCAAATTACTAAAACAGCAAATAAATATACGTTTTGTTTCGAAATGATACGGGGATAAATGAAAATGTATTCTCCTTCTTTGGGTACAATACGAAAATCTAAATATTTCATAAACGGTTTGAGGTATCGAGATGCGGTTTTGACCAGTGTTATTTTAACTAAATGTTGGTCATAATGACGTGGAAAAAAGTATATCGTTCCATTTAAAATTTCCACGAAAAATTAAAAAATAGGTTAGGTTTCAACATATCGCCATTTTGTACCTTTATTAACCAACTTTTTGCAATCGCTAAAACATTTATTAAATCTGCAAGGTATTCTCGTTTAAAAAAAACCCAATTGCAAGAAAATCCGTTAAAGCGATCCGAAAATACAGCATTTTTTCAAATTAAAAACAAAAACTGCTCCCACCCATTTATTTATCGAGGAAATGAAAAATATCACGAAACAAGTTTTAGGAAATGGACTAACGATTATAACTGATAAAAAATATATCCAGGTTAATAAGGCATTTTTTCATTTAAATTCAATTTTAAAAATTTCATGATCAGTTACGCCCTCTTGCGGAGATTAACGGAAGATAAAAATATTTTTAATGAAATTTTCATGGCCACTTTTCTTGTGAAAATTTTTTTCCCGAACCTGTAGGACCAATAGTTTCCCATATACAGCCGGTGGCCGGCCTTAATCAATCACCCTGTACGTTTTAAAACTGTAAAATCGCTGTAACTTCTGAAAAAGTAGGACTTATGTTTATAAGAACATTTTTTAGTTAAATTAAATCTAGTTTCTACTGACAAAGTTTATAATAAAGAGGCTAATGAATCACCCTGTATCTTCTATGAAAACGCATAAAGTTAGTCAACTCGATAAAGACAAAGACATCTTGTATTTCATAATCTTCAGAATAATATTTTAAGAGTAGTTTCGAACCTAATTATTCGAACCTAAAAATTAAATGCTGTAAACCATTAATATTTATCTAATATAATTTATTTGAGTAATTGTTTGAAGAATCATTACCATTTGTTATATACCTATTGTCTAATAAAAGACTTACGTTCTATTCTTAAGTTGAGAACAGTTTATAAACACCCATAATAACCGTAATAAGCCAAATTTATAAATGCACATTCCAGATACAAATTATTAATGAGTTAATATTAGAGAACGGGATTTACATAAAGTTCTTTCCGATATTTTCGTTCAAGGGTTACCAGTATCTAAAGAATTTAATTTATCTACACTGTCTACAAGTTTATCACAAAAAGCAGTTTATTCTTAACTTCTACAGGGTGTCCACCTAGTGCGCGTAAGTCCAATATCTGGGTTAATAAAAGAGATAACTTAATTTTTTTTTCTACAGGGTTGTCTAATATCCCGAGCTGCACAAAATGAAAATATATTTACATATTCAGGGTGTTCAGTTTTTCCTGGACAGGTACCAACTTCGTTTTTCTAAATGGAAATATATATTTTTTATTGCTTTTTCGAACTAAACCCTTGATTTTAGTAGGACTTTCATCAGCCTTCCCTATACCTAACTTAAACTGTTTTTGAAATATTGACGGGTGAATATTGACATTTTTGCAACTTTGACACCCTGTAAAATCTAAACGGTTTGAGATCAAGCAAAACGGTTTGCACATTCCTATCTTAACTTTTCATAAGCTATCGTTTGGTACTAATTTCAAATTTATCCAGGAATTAAAAACTTTCAAAATTTTCAGAAAATTTTAAATTTTTGGATAATTCTGAAATTAGTACCAAACGATAGCTTATGAAAAGTTAAGATAGGAATGTGCAAACCGTTTTGCTTGATCTCAAACCGTTTAGATTTTACAGGGTGTCAAAGTTGCAAAAATGTCAATATTCACCCGTCAATATTTCAAAAACAGTTTAAGTTAGGTATAGGGAAGGCTGATAAAAGTCCTACTAAAATCAAGGGTTTAGTTCGAAAAAGCAATAAAAAATATATATTTCCATTTAGAAAAACGAAGTTGGTACCTGTCCAGGAAAAACTGAACACCCTGAATATGTAAATATATTTTCATTTTGTGCAGCTCGGGATATTAGACAACCCTGTAGAAAAAAAAATTAAGTTATCTCTTTTATTAACCCAGATATTGGACTTACGCGCACTAGGTGGACACCCTGTATATTAGTTTGTATAGACGATAATTCAGCATTAAATAAAATATAAAATTATAAATCAATTAAATAAGAGCAAAATTCGATACCAGTTAATAATTTGTAACTAAATTCAAAATGTTTTGAGCTCGATTTCGAACTGTGAGAGTTTTGAACTATTCATAGTCAGTGAACTCGGCGAATTCGCCATTTATTTAAATGTTATAATATAATAATTTTATTCAAATATATTTAGTACCTATTCTTGACTTTGTTTAACATAATAGAAATAATTTTAGATAGCTAACAGAAAAAGTAACTAGATCAGTGTTACTCATAGTTTCCAACTGTACCTTTTTCTTTTCAGGAAATGATCAGGATGTCCAGCACATCCGCCAAATTTAAATTATTAACTCTTTTCTGAACTAATAATGTTACTTATGTTAAATTTCGTGTTGATAGTATTGAGTGTCTAAGCTACCTTAATTTATTTTAAGGTTACATAGGCTGCGTTTTGAATTAATTTTTAAACTGCCATTGTTATAAATATGTATATAAAATTACTTATATTATTTCCCGTATACTATAGTATTTCCTTAAATTTTTCTTAGTAAAAAAAGTATAGGTACACTTTTACAGATAAATAGAAGTACAATTAAATAATCATTTTCTATTTTGTTTCAGTAAAACACGAGGCACCTACTATCTAATTACACACGAAAGTAAGCCATATGGAATCAGGAGTGTACAGCAGAAGGAACACGACCAAAATATTACCTAACAGAAATTACTGTAAAGTACTATTTATTAATTTAATTTATATTTAGGTTTGTACAGTTTAGTGTTAATGACTTTTTTATTAATTAGGTATATAAAATAATGTACAAATACCAAAGAATTTACATTATACTTCAGGGTTCAGCGCCCAGCAAAAACATTGAGTCAAATATTTAGTCAACTTGAGGAGTCCGATCCAAAACAACCTCTGAAGTTAAAATTAGACTGCAAAGGTGTTGTATTAGTCACACAACACTCCTTATGCACATTTTTTATACTTTAGATTTAGTAATACATTATTCAATATCGCAGCAGTGTTTTTTTGTACCCAAACGTCTTTAAAGTGGATAGGTATTATTGAAATGGGCAATTTTCCTTGGACCAAGCAATTGGAAGTGCCAACAATATTTCATCTGGGGAAGAATTAATACTTCGAAATTCAGCATTCCAACTGGAAACATTTTCCACTTGAGTATAATAAAAAAATACATCAACCTCCATGACTATAACACAATGAATTTTGTAGTTCTAAATTATCTCGTGGTGTATCCTGTATACACTTCTTGTAACTATAATACTACGATAATATCACCGGTAAATAATATTTCAGATGACTTACACTTTGAAGTAGCTGCTGTAGATACGCGGCTAATTATAGAATTATGACGGTATATACAGGGTGTTCCTTCATGTCACGTCCATACTGTAGGAGCTAATTCCTTTCTTGAACGGGTTTGTAACCTTTGGTGTGAAGATATCACTGACGTAGTTTTCCACATAACACCAAAACGCTATACTGCACTCGACGCGCGTTTCACCAACCAAGTTGGCATCATCTGGTTATCTTCACACCAAAGGTTCCAACGCATTTCAATATTATTTTTATCTCGGACAAAATGGATAAACTTTGGTAAACATTATTTTTTATATTAGACAATTTTAACGTTATATATTCATTCCTCAAACAAGGAAATTTGACAAAAGTTGGTTGTAAAATAAGAAGAGGAATTACTTATTTTATTATTAATGAGTAATCCTAACTAAATTAGGAGACGATATTAGGTATATAGTTTATATTAATTAGTCCATAAAAGTGTCATAAGGATAACTATTCAAAAATAAGAAAACCATCCCCGCTTGTATTTCATTTTCCGTATATTTGTAATATAGTATTTATCCGACAAAGCGACATAATCAAGAAATATCTAAAGGAAAGTAGTATACATATTTGAATATATAGGCCAATCAGGCTTCGAGTAAATTTCTGAAAAATAAAAAGGAAAATCCCGCCAATATTTAATATTAATAATTGACCATTAACTTTCGACATACTTGTAGCTAGAAATATGCTTCTATTTTAGTTTCAATTGGGTCAAATCTCTGGTCCAAAATATAAGTAGTATGTCATTAAAATATTTAAATCTTTTTGTAAGACCGATTACGAGTATACATACTATACACGCTATAGGAGCAGTAGATTATTGTTAATATGGTGTGGCTGATATCAAATGTGCGTGAAGAATGCCACATTTAGATGTTTACGAAAATCAGAAAAGCTACCTTTTATATTAATGTTAAAAGAACATGAAACAAGCTAATTCATTCAGAATAGTTTACCTCATTTTCCCATTCCAAATTTTATGAGTAATGTGTGTCAAGCCTCACTTTTACTAGAAAAGCGTACTAGCGAAAGGCTGTCAAGAACACGCATCATGATTTCCTTTAAAGAATAGATGTAAAAGCCAATTTTATATACGTAGTATTTAACGGATAGAAATGAATAAAGCATTTTTCCTTTATTTACTGATTGGATTGCGATAAAAAAATAATATATAAAAATTATAGCTAATATGTTTTATTTGATCATTATTCCTATTTATGTATAGACAGATTGCACTAGTAGAAAGGTTTTCTAAAGGAGTTACTTTATTCAAGTTTACATTTTCTGAAGGAAAAAAGTAGAATAGGTTAGTGGAAACTCAGTCTGTTTTTGTGTTTTACATCAAAGGTTTCAAAGGACTGTTAGTGTAAAAATGCTTTTTTCTTCGATTTTATCAGTACAAAGTGCAGCATATGATTACAAAAAAATTAATACGAACTCTACAAACTAAATACAAAGTACAGTCAAAGCTGCTTCTTTGTGCTTTCCCAGTGTTATTGACTGAGTGTTTACAGTTGAGTACAGCTCATTGAAAACTATCGAATGGTCAAGCAAATCGTATATGAAAGTAAATAGAACTTTAGAGTAAGTAGGGACTAAATAATCTACCTACATAAATTAATAGACTAAGGTAAGTCACTTATGGTTCACAGATGGCTCCAAAATAGACAGAGGGCTAGGAGCTGGAGTATTTGGGGCGAGACCTAGATCGCGTACAGGCTATAGTCTGGGGACTTTATTCCTGGTTATAGTCTATAATCAGGCCGCAATAAGGGCTCTGAACTGAAACAAGATCAGTTCGAGGCTTGTTTGGGATTATTTGCAATTATTGCTGGTGGAACTGGTAAATACCAATATGGTGAGACTGTGAGGTGCCAAGTCATAAAGGCATTGAAGGAAATGAACAGGCAAATGGAATCTAAAATGGTTTTCTTGGGACTGGAGCCAGCTTGCGGTGCCACTTATAGTCCTGCCAGAACGGCTAAATCTAGAACATAGGAATTACTTGTTTTTAAAACCAGAATATAATCATGCGAAGGCACTCATGGAAGATCCTTTGCAGAGAAGAACTGTAGAGATACTAGACATGAGTAAACTTCGGCTCAAGAGCATGACTGGGCTCATAACAGGGCACTGCCATCTCAAGAAGCATCTCTATAATTTAAAATTAACAGAAAGCCCGGTATGTCGGTCCTGCGATGATGCAGACGAAACACATTCTCGCCTTTAGATGCTTTCTCATTCTAAATGAATGTGAAAGCTACGCTCGTATATGAGGCAAACGCTTTTGGCTAAACCATTTTTGGACCCTTGCGAGCTAAGATTTTTGGACTTTATACGAAGAACAAAGTTGCTTGCTGAATAGAAAATCGGCGGGATACACAATAACCTCAGATGTGGCTGTAGTACTTTGGGACTCGCTATAGAGAAACCGACCCACGCAAAAGCAAAAAGAAGAAGAAGAAGGTAAGTCACTTACCAAATACTATACTATAAATACCGAGCTCAATGGTTATTACTCTATAGAACCACATATACCCGGCTTTGCAACACTTTTTTCGGTAAAATTTATAGTATCATTTATTTTCGTACTTAAAAAAATTATTACTGCCACCTCAACTATTTCAATTTCCTTATAATATCTGCCATGCACGCTCTGTTTGGCTAAATTTTACAAAATTTATTGAAAATAAAAATGTTCTATGTTTTTTTTATATATTAGCTTATTCCTAAGAAATGATAATGGCCTCTAGTACAGAGTGTACATGAAATGCCGGCCAATGATCTACATAAATAATATACAAGCAAAATCATATTCACAACAACGGTTGTATAAAATTGATGTTATAGAGTGGACGTCAGCATGAATTAGAACAGAAGGTATTAGAAATATTTAAAATAATACTACTTAACTTTTCACCATCGATATGAAAAGTTGAGCAATATGGATCCTGAAAGGATAAGCAATACTTATGCCTCTTCCAGTAGTATGTACGCTAATGAATTCAAAGAAGCTATATATTGTTACAAAATCACCGTCACAGTGCCCGAGTGCGGCGTAGCCAAATCTACTTTTCCTAGACCTAGGGAAATTGTGCTCAATCTGACAACACCGCCTCTGGCGGTACCAGAAGAACAACTCCTCAAGGGCGAAGTCTCAACCCTCTGGGCCTTCAAATAAGGGAGATAGGCCCTTTCGTCCACATTTCCTGGATGTCACCAGTGGTACATCCAGGAAATGTCCCTACCCCGTATATCTTGGCCTCGTATATCCGTACCCCTCGTATAACTTGGCTGTCGATTGAACTGCCCTGGTGTGTGGATTATTTGTGAGTATTCGATGGAAATTTTTCGAAAATTTCACCAATATAAAGGCCGCGGCGTCCCAGAGAGGAAGTCAGTCTTAATCAGGCAGCGATCAAGAGCAAATAAGGTGAAATAACTGTAACTTTGGAAGTGTTTTCGGCGTGTATTTAATGAGATACTGTATAATAAGTGTTCTGTTGTGTTGTGTCTGAAGTATTGAATAGAGATTTTTACTGTTGTATAAAAGTCTCACTTATTTTTAGAGTCACGGAAGAAGTAACAATATATGTACGATATTGCAATTAATAAGTCAACTAAAAGTAACAGGACTAGGCAAAAAACTTATAAACTCAAATCAATACTCTGCCTTTTCAACAGATATCCATTTCGCTTAAACCGAATTAAACGAAAAAGCATTACAGTTACTCCTAGCGAAGGGCTATAATTAAATTTATAAAGCAGGTGATAAATTTCTCATAACTCTCCCCAACCTAAGGCCAATAAGATTAGAAATAAAGCCAGTACATTATCAAGTGCTGGCGTGAAAAGCAGCTAAGGTGGGTGGTGCTTTATGAGATATAATTTGAGCGTTATATTGAATTATTGCGAAATAACGGCTCACGCCATTGTTATCCTACGTTTAATTTGCTATTGTCTTCTTCAAACGATTAAATTCTTAATCATGTTAAATTGGGATTACTATAAAGTTCAGCTTTCTTATGATGAAATGATTTACCCTATACACTTTGGGTAGCCTTGTATTCTTCTGCAATTATTTATTAAATGTTATTTATAAGTTTTATAACACATCATTAATTTCCATTTACAGATATTCTTCCTCTGCACTAAAGAAATTGTATCAATCTCATTGCTTCATACTTTTTGTAATATAATTCTTTATATAAAATCTGGATTTGAAAAATGAACTACCAACTAATAGCGAGTTAAATCTGAAGATATTGTTACTTTGGAATTATCTAGAATCTAGATAATAGCACAGTAACAACAACATTCGGAAATGTGACTCAGTGTGACTTTGAAATAATGGCTATCTAGATTCTAGAAAGGCGTTTATCATTTCTAGTAGTTCAGTAGCTGTCATGCATATTGCTATCAGATCATTAGTAAAACATTAGTAATAGAGGATTAATTGAGTACGTCGAAGGTTAACAAGCTGCTGCGAGCACATGCAAGCGTCTTATTGTTCGAGAACGTCAGATGGTTCTTCAATTATATATACCGAGGATTTCAATGAAAGCGAGCCACCCTTAATAACTCCATTACTGTTTTGTTTCCAGAAAAATCCCGAGACAGGTCGATTTTTGCTTGGAGGGGGACATATTTTGTTACCCAATTTGACGTGGCAACATGTACCCCCTCCCCTATCAGCGCAAATGTCAAAATTTTAAATAGGGAATGTCAAATAGGTCAAGTGACTCCTCATATGAAAGGTCTTTCAATTTTCTTTTTGAACCATATAAATATGTTTGATATTCATTTGTTATTTCGCGACAAAAATCCATCAATAACCTTTTTTTTAATGTATTATAGACCACCGTATTTAAGAATGATTTTGCCAAGTATTCACCAAAAATTTAAAGAAATACATCAACTGTATACTTACTAGTAATAATTTTGAAGAATCAAAACTGTTGCTTCAGGAATGAAGAAAAATGTATTCTTCTTCTTCTAACCGATGCACTGCAACACGTATTCGCAACGTGTTAATAATAAGTACAAAATATTATCAAGCAATATTTTTTCGTGTATCATAAAAATAAAACAAAAAAGAAATATAAGTACAACAAATAAATGGATTGTTTGAAAATAGAAACTAAACGTATTTTCGAAAGTAAAATAAAAATGCTAGTTTCACATTAAAAAATTAATACTTTTAAATATGTTGTAAGGAGGATGTTTGTTGTTCAAAGGATAAATCGAAATATATTTTTCATTGATTATTAAATTGACAAGCAAACTACAATAAAAACTAAAACGGCGTTCCATAAGCAGCTTGGCAACTTTGAACATAAACAATGTCATATTTCATATTATTTGTCTAATATTTATTGTTATTGAATCTAATTCATACTGAAAATAGACAGTTTTGGATTATAAGTGAACATTGTGTGAAAATTTTAAGTCTACCTACAACAATAACACAATGTTGTATTGTTTCAAGTATAAGTTTTTACTAATAACACCGATAATACAATCGGTGTTGTTGGCTAGGAGCAAAATACATTCCGTACTTAAATAAGTTATTAATATAAACGTAGCTCATGCCATGCATTAATTTGTTGTACGCTCCATAAGTAAGCTACTCTTTATGTAAAGTTTGGAACTTTCCTTACTTCGAAGTTTCAAATAGAGTTTCCTAAAAAGTTTGACCTTACTTGTACCAAAAGTATAGAGTCTCTACCGAGATTACCGAGATGCCGAAGGAAAGGTTTCAATGTATGTATTTTCATCTTTATCTGGAATGTATCTGGAAAAATAATAATAATAATAGTAAAAATAATAATAATGATAGTAGTAATAATAATAATAATAATAATTAAGCCTGCCTGGTAATCAGGAATTCGGATCTCCTCCACTGCATGGTCCAAGACTATGAAAACGCAGGGGTTGCAGCATTTCTATTTAAGGCAGGACGAAGGGCAGCTTATGAACTTGGTCTCTCTGTCACCGAGTTGGGACCCGTTCAGTTGAAAGCCCAAGTTAAAGCACTGCAGAAGGCTGCAATCTTCTGTAGCTGTATAAGGATAAGCCATTGCACGGTGTCTTCTATAAGAGCCTTGAAGACCATGGATTATCCGAAAGGCTGACCTTTGCTTTTTTAAAGTCAGCGGGGCTTAAGTCAGAGACCGAGGGATTCATAATGACAAGATGGTGTATTTAACATCCTCGTCTATATCGAAGCCGTGTCATGGGTATGGAGGTCCCCGATGTCAACTGCAGGGCCTGACATAAGGCGCCAGAGACAATCATGCATCTGCTCTCCGCTTGTCCGGCATATGCAGTCTCGGTCTATATTCATAGACATAATGCGGCTTTACGAGTGCTTTACTACTTTCTACGGCACTCGTACGAGATAGATGAAACACCAGTGCTACTATACGCTCCAGAGGATATTAAGTCCGTTGTGGAGAATGAGAAGTGCCGAATTTATTCTTACTACTCATTTCCCACGCTCAGGCAGATTCGAGCTAATAAGCCTGATGTAGTCCTCCTCGACCACCACCTCAAGACAATGTTTGTCATCGAGTTCTCGGCTCCTGCCGAGACCAACATTGTCTTGAAAGAGAAGGAGAAACCGACGAAATATCGAGACCTTCTCTTCTAACTTCGCAGACTCCATCCAGAACATACTGTGAAGTTTGTGGTACTGATAATAGGAGCCCTCGGTGGAGCAAGAGATACACTGCTTTCGGAACTGGAGATCATACCGGGATGCCGAAATTCGGCGGTCACTCTCGGCTCATTACGTCTACTCAGGGCCCCCGATTCCCGGACTCAGTAGTTATACTCACCCTACGGACGTGGGGAGTAGCTATTGATTACCACCAGCGACCCTGAGAATCGGAGCCAAAGTACTTACTGGTCGACTAGATTTCAAAAAAAAAATAATAATAATAGTAATAATAATAATATCTCTACCCCTCATTCTAATCACAAGGATTAGCTCGAAAGTCTGAGACTTGTGTGGGAGCGAGAGAGGCATGTTATTATTCAGTAGGCCTTATCTGTACCTTATAGTATAGAATGTGGAAACCCGGAAAACCTTATTAGATAAGGGGAGAGTCAAACATCAACTGATTCTAATATCTCGCTTTAACACCAAGGTGACGTCCTTACCATCCTAGACACGCACGCCAGGATACATGCCAAATGTATTTTTTACTGAATTGAGATCCTTTATTTATGTATTTTTCTACAAAGTTATTAGTTTGAAATGATATATTTGTTGTTAGGTACAACAATAGACACAACAAATAACATATATAAATAAGTATTTTAAAGTCCTTACATACAGGTAATAGGCACTACGCCAAAAAATCACAGAAAACGTAATATTAATTTAAAATCAATTAACAACTCTTAAAATAAGCGAAAGACGTAGATTCCATAAAAAATAAAACAGGTATCTGTATCGGCTTTCTGTAGGTACTTACCCTACCCTAAAGTACAATTACACATATTGGGCCAACAGGAAGAACTTTTGTTAAATGTGTGTCGGAACATAAGATAAACTACGTTAATCAGTCAGGACTTAACATATGCAACGCATTTAATAAAATACGATAACGGGTTTAGTGAGGATTTCGAAATTGTACATAAGAAGAAAACGGGATTAAAAGTAATGCTTCTAGAATCCCTATAAAGTTAATAAACAAACTCCTCTAATATCAAATTGAATAATCGATTTTTTTTTGTTTTTGTTAATTTTATTTCATATTAATCTCTTATCGGATTTTATATTCCATCTAAAAACCCAATTTCCTGTAATTCATTAATGTTTAACGTAAGCTTCTTCTTATTAATTAAATTATTGTGAATTAGGTCATTTTAGAAAGAAAATACGAAGAAATTAATTACCTAAGTGACATTCGTCACCTGTCAAATTTGATATATACATTGTAAATTAGTAGTAGTAACTACTCAATTATAAACAAGATAAAGTGAAAACCAAAAAACTACTAAGGCTTTTATAGATTACGAATGTTTGCAATATATATTTTGATCTTTATAATATAATGGTTTCGAGTAACTAAATTATAATAATTTTTACTCCCATCACTACTTATATCCCCATTTAATAACTTCTTTCTCAATGGTTGATCCTCATAATATCTCATTTTTTTTTCAACTTTATTTATAATTAAGTGCACGAACACGTTTACTCCATAGCAAATTCTAAAATTTTTCCTGTAGCAATAAAAATTACAATTTTTAATAATGACTAACCTCATCTAATAGTTAAGCATGTAGAATACTCTCGGATAAGTCAGTAGTGAATACTAATGATTAACATCTCTGTGACATAAGTCACTGTCATAAAAAATTATAAGTATAATGAACATCTACAATTACACAAAAAATAGTAAGTGTTTTTACAATTCAGTAATCCAATGATAATATTTTCAACTAACGATTATTATAGAAATACTACAATCCTACTATAGAAGATTCTTATGTACCGCCCGTACCGAACAAGAGTTTCAAAAATCCGTCCAAGTAACTATTCTCGGGGCACATACACCTTTGGGTCGGTTCACCAGTTTTCTACTGAAGCAGAATCCACTAGTGTCGATTTTGAGATTGCAAGGGGAACCGATTGTGAAGAACTTGGCGTTAGATTTAAGTTACATTGACACCAAATGTAAAGTGCAAGCTTTTGAAGGCGTAACTAGCACTTCTAAATCACTCCGAGTAAGTAGTTTTATTTACAAGTATATACGATTGTAAAAACTAGTAATCGTGTAGTAGAGCCTTAAGTAAATAGCTTTAAAAAATAGCTTAGAAGACATATAAAGTGTTCCACTACAAGCTGTTAAATAATGAATAATAAAAAAACGCCATATTGTTTTAAACTTTCCCGAGCAAATTGCACAGGAAACAACTTGTAAACATTGTAAACAATTAATAAAACAGTCTGGTAATGGCCGCACTTTGTTTTCTCAATCAATTCAAAGATGTAATCAAGGTTTTAAAACAGGGAAATATCTAAGTAGGCACCGGGTATATAAAAAATGTTTCAAATGATAGTAGTACAGGGTCTTCAATATTTTGAACTAGCCTCTAAGTCCTTGATCTTGATTAATTATTATGTTAATTGAATGTTAATGCGGATTTTAAGGTATTTTGAAAATTCAGAATATGCATATATTACTTGACAACATTATTTTCTTGTTTTCAAAAATATCTAAATTTAAAAAATTATTTTTTGGAGATATTTAATATTACGTGATATTACAAAATATACGTGAAAACCCTACGTATTTTTTTTATGATCATAAGAGGAATATATTGCAAAATATTTTTCTTGCTAAGCTATACAAGCTAATAATTTCTGTTTTTTGTTTGTCATTTTTTTATAATATCTTAAAAACCACATACCTAGTTAAGTGATTTCTAGATCAAGATAGAAAATTTCTTATTTAGTTTTAACATTGTATCTCTTCTTGATTCCATTAAGCATCAAATTTTGAATAGGATGCATAGATAATATTCCAATTTTTTCTAAAAAATTTCAAATCCAGGTCGATATATATTTTTTTTTAAGTGGGGCGAAAACAAGTATCGAACGGTCGTTCCATACCTGTTTCAAAATATCTGTTTTCTGGCAGGACACATGCCCTCCGGAGCTTCGGTGACCTTGAAGTGGTCTGATAGTAGCTTAGTGTACCTACTGACATACTTTCATATTATTGACGTTTATACAGGGTGTCTCAAAAATAAATGTTTACCACAACTTAATTTTTTAAATGGAATATCGTGTGTATGTTTACAGATTTCGATAGAACATCCTGTTAT
Source organism: Pogonocherus hispidulus (assembly GCA_963924545.1). NCBI lineage: Eukaryota > Metazoa > Arthropoda > Insecta > Coleoptera > Cerambycidae > Pogonocherus > Pogonocherus hispidulus. The sequence goes on along the minus strand of OZ004698.1, from coordinate 38,169,693 downwards.
GAATATATTGATATAGAGTTTGTTGTATATACCTCTAATAGTAATCCACCTTACTATTAGAGGTAAGTAAGAGAGAGGATAACAAAAAGGTTTACCTTAAATGTAATATCTCGGAGAAAGACTTTGTAGCGTCTGTAATCTAGCAACTAATCAATGTTCTCTTTTTAACATAATTATAATTATGACGTACTCTTTAAAATATATTTTTCTCACTATTAGAGCTAAACCCTATATTAATGTATTTGTGAAAGAACGTTCAATCCATATATGTTATGTGAAAAGGTGGTATTTTTTTAAATAAATACAAGTTGCGATAAACCTGGTTTTCAAATACACCCTGTTAAAAAATCAGTGGCATGAAATGCATCCCCCTTCAAATTATAATCAATATCTGTCTGAAATTTGTTTGAAAAACTTATATAAGTTATTCAATGTGGGTACTTTTGGAAACATCCGAATAACAATAAAACCTTAATTGAGTGCTGATACTTGTTCTTAAATAAATGCTTCCGTTCTTTTAAATTCTCTATTATGTTTGTTTACCCATACTGCAACTGTATAGAATTGGTAATAATTTCCTCATCCCCAACAATTCTGAATGAAATAGAACCATCATGATTGGAATCGTTTTCCGCAACAAAAAGTGAATTATGTATCCGTTTATCGCTGAAATTATGCCTGCTAACATGGCAAATCAAATTGGTAATCAATAACCATCAACCAGCACACTGTTATACAATATGTAGTCCCGGCATTCACAAAAGACAATTTTGGTTATTTTAAATGTATAGGCAATATTTGAAAATACCCAGGAAACTTACTAGATTTAGGATACTACTTATTATTAATTGATTAGCCTCTATATATACTTCCAAATTTTAAAAGTAAACTACCTTTTGGCCAATTCTATATGTAATTTAGTCATTTTACATCATACAGTCTATGAAAAACCTGGTAGAATTTTCTTATCCCATAAATATGACGGCTACATGAATTTTGTACGAGCTGTATTTTATTCTTTACATGAACGAGATGCATATACTGGGCCACAACTGAATTGAGATAGAATCAATATAGAAGAGATTTATTTCTTTATTTTAAATTATCTCTTAAACGTTTAAGAATTTAATGTGGAAATGCTTTTATTAAGGCAATTTTATATCGATACAGTGTTTTTCAAAGAGTTCTCATCATATGGATTTTTTTATTGTTGTTTCCAGGCAAAGCTTTGTTATGCGAACAAGTTTTGCATATCCCGAAGTAAAGGAAACGCGAAGAACTTAGTGACATTCGTCACCTGTCAAATCTGGCATTTTTTGTCATCTCTCGTCGCAACCTTTTATTTTATTTATTTATTTTATTTTTGTTGCTTATAACTGTATTAGGGTAAGTTGTTTACGATCAGATTATACGTCTGGCTCCAAATTTTCTGTCCGAAAGAGGAATTGTTATTTTTTAGATATTTCTTGCAATATTAACAGAATCATTATTGTGTACTTTTTATAATAATTAAATCTACTCAAAACTAAATAAAATCTATCTATTTTCGATTCAATATTTTGTAACTAATTATATTACAATGTATATTTTTAGAAGATAACATTTTTGCCTTAAAATACTTGTGTCCCCGTTGATCCAAACTTGATTTTATTTTTTTGGATGTAAATATTTTATAATATGGACGAATTTTATTCTAAATGTATTTAATTGTTTGTAAATAATTTTGTGTATGTTTGTGCTATACTGATATTTTTCTTTTGACGGGTCCTATATAGATGTAAATATTTATCTACAGGAATAAAATGCTTATCTATCTATCTATCTATCTATCTATCTATCTATCTGTTGAATGAACCGGTCGTAGCACGTCATTTTTGGAAATACTTTTCAACAACTTACGACAAAGAAAAATTATTATCGGCATATTTAGGTACATGTGTTATTAAGAACGCTGAGACTAATAACAATATCGTTTCGTTTTTAATGCTTTTTTGTAAGTGACAAAGTAGAATGATTAACCCTCTGATCATTATTACTAAGCATTTCATATTTTTTATTAAAAACTTCTCATATTTAAAAATAATGTGCATTAAAATATGTCAGTTTGCTAGTATTTTTTTAGCATTATTTTCTAGTCAGTATAATGAGTTTTATTAATTAAGCATTTGCTTCTTATTAAAACTTATCTTCTATCGGATTAAAAATGTGCGCACTGACATAAAATCTGATTCTAAACATCACACTTTGAAAACAAATATAAACAAGGCGATTTTTTCAGATTTGTTTCAATAATATAGAGTTTGACATGTGACAGCTGGCACTTGATCAACTTTTTTCAAGGTGCTTTGCATTTCCAAAGATGCGAAATTTGCAAATTTTATAATTGTTTTGAAAAAACACAGACCTCATTTAGATGTTTCAAGAAATATACATAAAACACTCTATATACTAGTATTTCGGCTTATTAGGCCTTTCTCAATAGAATAAATCCCTATTTCTAAATATTTCCAAGGGCGTTTTAGTTAGGTATTTATCTGTTTATGAGTACCTACCCCGATTGATCCTGTCCATCTGGCAAAGCCCGAGTTTTTAATACCTTTTCTAAGAAGGGCGAAAGTGTAAAATCTATCTGATCAATCTATCTGATTATCTGATTCACAAATCTATCTGAAGATTTTTTACTTTCAAATTGCTCTAACAGATCTAAGGGCTTTCTTTTTTTTTCTCGATGCAGTACCTTTATCCTGCATTCCTGAATTTTTTACGTTATTTAGTATGGATTTTTTATGTTCTTTTACTCTAGTTTCAATACTTCTACCGGTTTGACCCACATACACGGCATTACAATCCACGCAGTTAATTTGGTATACCCCCGATTGTTTTAATTTATTAACCCTTTCTTTGTTGTTTTTCAAACCCTCCCAATATTACGTTTGTTGGTACTAATCGTTTTACACCCGTTTTGTTCTAATCTGTGAGCTATTTTTTCACTATAGCCTGGGACATAATTAATATAACTATAGATGGCTTCTAATAGGCCGAAATACTAGTATATAGAATGTTTTCTATATATTTCTTGAAACATCTAAATGTGATCTGTGTTTTTTCAAAACAATTATTTTCACGATGTTTCATAAAGAACCATTCGTTTCTAGTATCCACTTTACTTGCAAATCTTGTTGGACATACAAAATTTGTTGGCATAATTAAGTTTTCCCTGGAAACAAAAATAAATAATGTTCTCATTTGACCTGAACATCTTGAAAGGCACTATAAATATTGCGAAATTTATCTTCCACTCCTCCAATAGATACACGTAAATTGCAAATTCTAATATATGTATTCCTAAACCTTCCTTCGACAGTAAATTTCAAATTTCAGGCATTATACTGAACACGAACCTCAGTAAATTTGACCTTTTATATCCATTTTTAATGGAAGCTTTATTAATACTTCCGCATATCTTTAATATATTTTCATTAAATATTTGATACTCTAGTAGGTATTAACGCTGTAGATATAGTTTATCTCTCTTTATTTAATATAAATAATCATATCGTAACTTATATTCATATCATTATTATCTTGATAAATTTAAAACTTTTCAGGGTTCTGACATTATATTACTGCTCGGTGTAGAGAACCTGAAAGAAGATACGAGTATAGCGGACAGAGTCCTGAAAGAAGGCAAAAGAGTCTGCGACATTGCCAAAGAATGTACAGATTATGCTCCAAGATCCATCATTGTGGTCGCCGTACCACCGGTATCGGTATCGACACTTTTGGTGGAGGAAGTTTTCAAAAAAACTCACTGGTACCACCCAGGAAGAATTGTGGGATCAGCCGCTATCGCACAGGTATAACTCATGCAATTAGTTTCAGTGGCCACACTGACGTAGTTTTCCACATGACACAAAAAACTATACTGCACTCGACGCGCGCTTCGCCAACCAAGCTGGCATCAGCCGGAGATGATTAAAACTATTTGAATTTAATAATCTCCGGATGATCCCAACTTGGTCGCCGAAACGCGCGTCGAGTGCAGTATAGTATTTTTGTGTTATGTGGAAAACTACGTCAGTGCTATCTTCACACCAAAGGTTCCGACCCCTTTCAAGTTTAAGTGTATTTATACTCAGTGTAAATGTAGTTTCTATTCAAGATGTGTACTACTGACACGTAAATTTTATTAAATACCCTTTCAACTGTAAGTTTTGTTAAATTCCTATTTTATACTTTAAACAATAGTCAATAGCAAATAGTCAATTTAGATATAGATTTTGGTATCTCAAAATGCCAATTCCAGGGATAGGTACAGGGTGATTCGCTATATTTTGACCCCCTTGTTAACTTTTTTGTTTACAGAATAACCGAAATTTGACTAAAAAAAGTGTTTTAACTTCCTTTCTCCAACACATATCGCTCTTATGGCACACTTTTTTGATCATATCTCCGTTATTATTAGAGATAGACCCATCAATATCTATATTAGTGTATTCGTGAGACAACGTTCTATCCAAATATGCAAGGGTATTCCATTTAAATTAACAAAGTTAACGGCCATTTTGTTTGGACTTCATTTGTTTTTCTATTATCATTTTCGAAAATTTCATAAAAAAATTTTATAATTCTGTAAACAAAACAGTTAACAGGGGACAAAATATAGTGAATCACCCTGTATATTATGTTATTATGAGTCTACATCAATTCGAATACTGTAGTATATGTAGATTAGCTTACGTACATTTTACGTACATTTTTTGCAAATTCTTTTCCAAATATCATTTTACTCCGAACTCTCCTGCTTGTAATTTCAAAAATTAAACCTTATAACTCCCCAGCCGTTTCAATTGTATCCAAAGTAATCAAGTTTCTATTCCTTATCTTTCTTTGAAATACCTGTAAACGAGACAACATTCATTCAGGATTTAATAATTTAATTCAAATCGATGCAAGTTTCTATTTGAACCTGAAATAACCGGTTACTGATGTTACATTTTGCAGTAATTCTGTTAAATATCATCTCAATGATAGTTACTGACAGCAGCGTATTTATTATTTTGAAATAAACTTATATATTGTACATGAAATATCTTTGTCGTCATTATTATTTCAATTAATGAAATCTTGTTTCAAAAGGACTTTCAAAAGTATTTCTAGCAGTGGCAGATTTAATAAAAACTTCTATCAGAGTGCAAATAATTCATTTGTCTAGTTTTCTCCTTAGTATATTCATTATAGATTCATGTCACCATACTATACCATCTTCAGTAATATTACAATTTACTGTTTAGATTAACATCAAGGATACCATACTTAATGTAGTCTTAAATTTTTTCCAATCGAAGGATTGGCAATCAAAGATATCGAATTGCACATACCGGCTGTATAAAAATTAGTAGAGGGATTTATAGATCAAAAACGACTAGGATTCCACAAAACTTTTTGGCCCGTACTTATTTTTTCCAAAGTTTTATTATTTTTGGAATGGTTGCAGATTAAAGCTAATACATTGATGGGACGCGACCACGACTTGAACCCTCACGTATGCAATGTTCCTATTATAGGAGGACCAGATATAGACCTTGCAGTACCTCTCTTCAGTAAGGCAGCTCCAGTAGCATTACCGGAAAGGTAAACTTTCTTTAATTATATATTCTAATACTATTATACGGCGAGTAACTTTTGAATCAATTGGAGGCACAGTTATTGAGGACAAATAAATCAAATAGTAGAGAGCTCGGAGGCTGAAAATGTTCATTCTGTAGGGCATTAAAAGCTAAAAGCTGAAAACTAGCTATATCGGTAGCTTATATATAAGTAAACTTCAAAAAAAAGTTGTCCAAAAATTGTCCTGTACAGAACGGCGTTATTCAAAATTTTCGAGTTATGTAGTACGTCAGATAGCCGAAATCCAGTTCTTTCTTTGGTAAAAATTGTATAATATTCTCTGTAGCCGTTTAGCTGTAAAAAAATAAGTTATTTAAAAAAAAGCATTGCATCTTATGGGAAACGCAGACTTTAAGCGTCGATATCTCCGTTCGATGCTTGCTAAAAATTAATTCATTTTGCCGTGTTTTTACATTTCTCACTCCATTGCTCGGAAACTAGGTCTCAAATCAAAAAAAAGTATTCTTTAGAAATTGAAACCCAATGCTTTCAGACTACGACAGTATCATTAGAAAATTTTTTACGCAAATAATAACCGAGTTATGATTTAAAAACCAACGCAGCTACAAAATTTCCAGGTGGTTGGAACTGCAAACCTCGATCGCCCGCCTGCACCGCACCATTCCCCGCGCTCGAACGTTGCCTAAGATCTGTGATGATCTGTCTCTCGTGAATTGTTTTGACTAGCGAGTGTTTGCAAGCAGTATTTTTGCAAGCAGTAAACATTGTGGATGGTATTTTACCTCCATGGCGATCAAATCATTTGAACCTATTCGTTTTAAAATAGTTGAGTTATTTTGGGCAATTAATTTGATGTTTTTCTCAATATTTAAAGTTAGAACTTGCGAGTCTTTTCTTATGAGACCTTTTTTGGCAAAAGACGCATTTTTTTATGTCAAAAACACCTTTTCGCAGGATCGATGAGCTGGATTCTGTATCACCTGATGCTCTAGGACTATCAGCAGCAAACTTACCAACATTTTTTTCCGATTCCGTTATGTACTTCTGATATTTTTGTCTCAACAAATCGATGTTTCTCTTACTTATGTAGGAACAATAACAGGATTTATGAAACCTAAGTAACTCTACTTCACCTTCTTCGATTCTTTTAATTATTATTTGTAAATTATCATGCACAGTTTGGCTAACTTGTTGTCGAAGCTTTTGAGTTTTTTTTATGGTGTCCAATGTTTTTTCAGAGCCTGTGATCATCGGTCCAGACAAATTGTGGCAAAACATGCATTTTTTAGTATCCTTTTTACATTTAATTTTCAGCATCGATTCGATATCGCTATCCGAAGTAGTACTGCTTCCACTGTCTTCATTATTGCATTGATTCATCATCATAGCTTTAACCCTGTAAATTATCAATTTATGCGTCAATATCGAAGATATATAGTTAGCAGTTAATAATTAGTATTGGATTTTACTTGCGCTGTATAACATAATTTCCTAACATAATTAATTAACATAATTAATTTAAATTTCCTCCGCTTTATACAATAGGTATAATAGATCGAGGTTTTCGTGAACTTCAATTCTTATCTTTGAGAATTAGGTTTGCATTAATGGTTATGTTATTACCATTCACCCTATGTATGAAATCATTAAAATTAATTTAATACACACTTCCAGATTTATGCAGGTAATAGATAGAAATATAGAAAAAATAATTCACACTAGCTAATATTAATCACAAAAATACTGCTTGCAAACACTCGCTAGTCAAAACAATTCACGAGAGACAGATCATCACAGATCTTAGGCAACGTTCGAGCGCGGGGAATGGTGCGGTGCAGGCGGGCGATCGAGTTTGCAGTTCCAACCACCTGGAAATTTTGTAGCTGCGTTGGTTTTTAAATCATAACTCGGTTATTATTTGCGTAAAAAATTTTCTAATGATACTGTCGTAGTCTGAAAGCATTGGGTTTCAATTTCTAAAGAATACTTTTTTTTGATTTGAGACCTAGTTTCCGAGCAATGGAGTGAGAAATGTAAAAACACGGCAAAATGAATTAATTTTTAGCAAGCATCGAACGGAGATATCGACGCTTAAAGTCTGCGTTTCCCATAAGATGCAATGCTTTTTTTTAAATAACTTATTTTTTTACAGCTAAACGGCTACAGAGAATATTATACAATTTTTACCAAAGAAAGAACTGGATTTCGGCTATCTGACGTACTACATAACTCGAAAATTTTGAATAACGCCCTTCTGTACAGGACAATTTTTGGACAACTTTTTTTTGAAGTTTACGTATATATAAGCTATCGATATAGCTAGGTATTAGCTTTTAGTATTGAAACCCCTACCACTTCACTTTTTAAGGCACTTTCGGGCGCACGAGCTCTCTACTAAAATGAAAAGTGGCTATTTTATTTTATTTGACCTCAATAATTTCGAAGTACTCCGTAGCTTCGGAACTACTTCGGACCCTTAGCTCCGAAATATAGTCAAGAAATATGTAGTCTCTGTAAGCAACCGCTAATAAGTTGCCTCTAATAATAAGTATCGAAACTGAATTTTAAAATAACGTTAGACGACAGTAGATTAAAACAGTTAAAGACCTTCGAACATTAAACATTTAAGTTAAACAGTTATGATCTTTTAAATAGTTACGGAAAGTAAAGGAAGTTGAACTTTTGGTTCCTCTTGCCATATGATAAGGTCTGCCAATTATGATTCATTAAAATTAAATCTTATTCTTCTTTCTCATGTTTCGATATGTTAAAAGGTTATTTATATATGGATACATGGAGTAGGTACTGTGAAATTTTTCCGAGATCAATAACAAAATGTGTACGATGTACATACAATACTATATTGAATAACAAACAACGTTTTCAGTGGTTGCCTACCTATTGTGCCAAAATACAATACCGCTTTTGTTACTGTATTTTAATGCATACTTTTTAACAGTGCTGCTAAACAATTGATGTTGAAATACAGAGGAGTTAGGGAGCACAAATTCCCGAAAGTCATGGGATATCCAAATCATGTTGAAAATTGTGCAACAAGTGAAGCCTTCGCATTGTGGAATTTGATTTCAACTATTAGCTTGGGACTATGTGGAGATGAAAAGGCATATTACAATGCGTATGTGAGATCAAACCTAGTAAATACTTGCAAGTAAGTGTAGTAACAAATATTAAATCTTTACAACTTACAGTTAAATATATTTCATTGTGATAATCAAATTATAGTTTACAAACTATCACTTTTGTTCTTATTGGTTTTCTGTTTTATGTAATGAGTCGATGGCTTAGGGTCTAGGGTTATGGTCGTTAGATTCAGAGGTTCAGTTCTATATGCAGACCCGATGATTTTTCATTAACCCTTACCCACAAGGTTCTCATCTTTCAGTGAGACCTCGCTGTCTCTAAAGACCAAGACCGCAGGACTTTTGACTCTCTGAGCTGTCGCCTCAAAACCTAAATTGAAATAACATTTACAATTAGTAGGGATGAAATATGTAAACCACCTAAAAAAGACAAGACTTATACAATTTTACATAATAATTATCAGTATCAGTAATTATCAGTCAATTTCAGCATTCTAGAGGAGCATCCCATCGAAATTTTTTATCGTATTTTTATCTATTTTCAAATTTAGAAATATGATGATATAATTATTACAAGCGTCACACCTTTTACATTTTATTCAATCTCTAGTTGCCAAATCGTAGTAAAACCCAGTAACTAATTTAAAAGTCATCTCTGAACAAACGACAAAGAGAATAATTCGAAAACTACTGCCTGTTATAATAATTAATATAAGGATAAAGTTACATAAACAGTTTTACTAAGTACTATTAATTCCTATTCCTGACAAAACCACCTTTCAAGTGGAGTACAATATTCATCCTACGTCCTAGTTTCCTATTATTACTCTCACCCATTGTCTTCATTCTCTCAGGCATCTTGTAACAACCGTGCAATTTTCTCGAGGCGGCTTCGTGCACAACTGCGGCGTGCCCTGGCTGACGAAACTCGAGTTGCAGATGTTCGAGAGGGCAGCGATCCACGTAAACCAGAGGGAGAGAATGGCCAAAGAGTTTGTGGAACACTTGATGCGAGGAAAATCGAAACCGCCGCCATTTAAGCAGAAGGAAATGGAAGAGAATAAAATATTGCAACAGACGGTGGTGCGGGGATGATTTGGGAGATAATTAAGTATTCTTTATGTATAAGTTTTTAAATATAAATATATTTACTAATGAATAAATAGGTTTTTTTTATAAAAAAAAACGTTTTGAATGTCATCCTACTAAGCCAAAAGATTTCGCCCACACCAAAGCTGATCCTTTGACCATTCTATGCTGGAGCTCACTCAAATCCGAGTCAGAATAATTCCGATTGACAGAAAACTATTCATAAAATACAGATAGTGTAACGCAATTATTTATCCGACGTACTCGGGCGTTCCAAAATATCATCTAGATGTCGTTTTTGCATCGTATATTCCCAAGAAGGACGAAAATCGGTGCACATGCTCAGTAAGAAGAACGTATACCTTCTCTTTATATTACTTGAAGGTTATTCTCTCAAATACGCAAATTACAAAGAACAGAACAGAAGAACAAATAAAAAAAAATAACAAACCATTGTTAACTATCCCAGTAGTCTTCCGAGTAATTTTTTAATAAAAATATATGACGTCTGTAGATGACGTCACTTATCAGTAGGACGATGTTCCGGATTTTGGGCTACACTCCTGTGTAGAAAATTTGAAGAAGAAAGCATATACCTATACGCGATTCATTTTAAGATCGTAGCGCCAAAACGGCAGTAACCTATATTAACCTATGGGCCACTGACACTGACGTTTGAAATTGTATTCATCAAAGATTTGTGTCGAGAACTTTAAACCAGGTAAAAAGCTTGTAAAACTATTTTGAAAGGGGTAAGTAGTGATATAAAATTAAAATAGATTTCAATATTTTTCAAGCGTTCAATCTGAAAATGAAACTTAACCTCAAAATATATCAAATTCTTTATTGGGCATACGGCATATATACCTTTATGGAAATAGTCGTTCTTAGAGAAAGGTAAAGAGCACATTCTCTACTCTGCGTTCTTTAGCTTATTTATCCATACTTGTCTCCTGCAACTCTTTAATGTCCAACTTATAGTTTCCACGATACCTCCAGATTTTCCCGCTTTTGGGAAAGTATGAAACTGATCTCGGGGTTTTTCTTTGTCCAAGAGAAACAGTGACGCTCACAACAATAATGATTCATAACTAATCAAAGCAATTAACTAATATAACAGCGGATATTTCAAAATTCACAATAGAAATACCTTCGCAAACCTGAACCAGTGGCCCATGCGTTAGTTGTGCGCGCCGCCAGTAGACGGCGTAAAAAGTTTAAAAGGATAAGGAGTCAATTACACTAAAGGGTTAGATGTCCAAGTACCTGACACGCTACAAGCATCACAACAAATAAAAACCATAACTTTGTTTCCTACATGTATTTTCATATATTTAGTACTTCTGTTCAAAATGAATTTTGAATTTCCCCAACTATTCCACAATTATTATATAGTTCTATATAAAATAGTAAAACCGGTTCTGGAGATGGAACAAAGCTAACCTAAATATTACATAGTGTTTGGCATTGACCTTACTGACTAACGTTTTTTAATTTTGAAATTAAAGTGGTTTGTCCATAACATGTATTCACGCATTTATCCTATGTAGAAAATTACCCAAATTAAATACATTTTCCCTGATTATCATTCAAATATATTGAATTATTAATCTGATAAACACGGTGCACGCCTATATACATGCATAGGTGGGAGGGCCCAAGAGACGTCGAATTTAGAAATAGCGTGTTTACAATTACGAAGAAAAGTACACCATATTCTATTACTTTCATTTAATTAAAATATGTTTTAGGAAAATCCTTTTTTCTATCTTGTGAAATCTAATACTTTTCATTCAGCGGGTCGGCATGAATATAAAATATCTGTTTACTTAAATTTTAAGGAACACACATCTCTCGCACAAAATTGTATCAATGCAAAATATCAATGTATTCGAAAATGAATACATTGATATAGGATAGAAAGAACGCTTATTCCAAAGATGTAAATATACAGGGTGTCCCAGTATGAGCGAACAAAAATTTACCAGGGGGTGGACCAGAGCAAAATAAGAATAAAACTTTTATAAAAAAAATTTCTCTGATGCACGCCTAACGAGTTACAGGGTGTTATTTTGAAAAAAAAAATCCGCAATAACTTAAAAATCGTTAAGTAATTCTTGGGAGACGTGTCCATCTAAACATCTACATGGTGTTTGTTTAACTCTGACACCTGTAGTGGCCTAGGCCTACTCTTCCTTGTGACTCCCTTTGCATGTATTTTTCTCCATAAAGAATGTAGTCGGTACTTTACACTCAATTTACTCGAAAATCATACTTCACTTTACAAAATCATAAGGAAAAGTAGGCTTAGGCCACCACAGGTGTCAGAGTTAAACAGACACCATGTAGTTTTAATAACCTTGAATAGATGTATACACGTCACCCAAAAATTACCTAAATCTACGAAACGGTTTTTAAGTTATTGCGGAAAATTGTTTTTTTTTCCTCCAAAATAACACCCTGTAACTCGTTAGGCGTGCATCAGAGACATTTTTTTTATAAGAGTTTTATTCTTATTTTGGTCTGCTCTACCCCCTGGTAAATTTTTGTACGCTCCTGGGACACCCTGTATATAGACTATTTAATTTTCAAAAAGAAATCTTAAAGGGGTTTCAAACCTTTGGTGTAAAGATACCACTGGCGTAGTTTTCCACATAACACCAAAACGCTATACTGCACTCGACGCGCGTTTCTCCAAACAAGTTACCATCATCTGGAGATGATTAAAACTGACTTTGAGTTTTGAGTTGAGTTGAGTTTTAATCATGTGCAGATGATGCCGACTTGGTTGGTGAAAAGCGCGTCGAGTGCAGAATAGTGTTTTGATGTTATGTGGAAAACTACGTCAATGTTACAATAAGAAAATTAATGTCTACTACGGAAATAATAAATTATATGTACTCATTATTTGCAATCGCCAGCAGGTGAGGTAGCCCAAATCAGAAATTTAATTAAGCATTTAAATTAGTTTTAAAGTTACGCCTACTGTTAACTCATGGTTACACACCCTGTGTACATACTATATATCAATGTTTTTAAAATGTATGATACAAGAATATACCGATGCTATGAGATGTTTATGACTTCAGAAAAACATGGTGATTTATGTACAACTATATTTCACAATATCTTTTCTATGTTTAGCATCACATACGCTTGTCTGTGTTCATGTATAAATTCTTTTTAAGGAAGAGGAATTTTCTCTTGGGAAAATCTGTCCCTAAGGGTTTCGAGAACACACAAACCCTTCTCTTGGATAAAACAATCTTTATTAGGTTATTTTAGGTTTCCTATAAATTATTTATAAATAAATAAATGTAACAAAGTTCTCCATAAGAGAGCCGGTGAATAGAATTATCACCCCTTTTATGTTTCACGATGATTGTATGATTGTAAAAATTTTACTGGAACAAAAATCACATTTAAAAACAATTACTCTCTCTCTCTTTAAAATACTCTCAACCACTTCCGGTTTCATCGAAAGTGACCTTCACTTTTGAAACTTATTTGAAATGAACTATTCACATTCTATTTATATTTTTATATACTTCGATAAAAATAAATACAAGGAGTTCAAATTGTTTATATTGAAAATCGTAGCTAATATATTTCCTGTAATCTTTACAGTGGCGGCTGGTGAAATTTGGGAATGGGGGGCACAGGGGAAAAAAATGCGACGCAGGCGAAAATTTTGCATTTTTTAAGGTCAAACACCTTAAAATTAAAAATTAGAAATTCGTAGAGCAAAAATATTTGCTTGAAGAAGTACCTAGGTTTCGTTAAGCAAATATCCCCTTTTTTGATGCGATTGACAGAAATATGGAAACATTATTTAAAATAATATTTAAATCGGTTCAAAAAAAGTATACGTGTCAGAAAAATGGCAGGCGAAACTTCTGTTTTCTGCTAGACAAGAAAAAACACAGATAGATAAAAAAAATAAATAATAAAACCCATTTATGTAGGTACTTAACCCAAACCCATAACAAATCGGTGTGCTTACCTTACAATCTGCAACCACCCGCTCGTCCATCGAAAACTAAACTTAGTAACTTTTAAAATGAAACTCCATTCTTCTTGACTTATCATTTGCAAAATGTTCGATAACTTGTTTGTTAAAATCAGTCATAGTGTTTACTAAATTTTTCTCGATGGAAAGCATTGCTAGAGCACATAACCCTTCTTGTGACGTCGTGTTTCTTAAAAATGTCTTTATTCGCTTAAGTGTTGAGAAGCAGCGTTCACTTTCGACTGTAGTGATAGGAATTGTGTACAATATAGTTAATAGTTCAACCGATTCCGAAAACGTCGTAAGTAAATTAGTTTTATTTAACATTTGTAATAAAGCAACCACTATGTTGTTTGAAATCATCTCTAGAATACATTATATACAGCTCATTTTTTAATTTTGTAATGTTGATCTTTGGAAATAAGGCACACACTGTTTTAATATGTTCCAGAGGAAAAACTATTCTATAGTTGTTAAATTTCTCCTTTTCAAACAAATTGGTTATAGTTAAAAAATTAGTAAATTGAAATCTCTCACGTACGTTCATTAATATGATGGGGTATTCCCATCTCTAGTCTCTAGTACTCTGTACCGTCTGGTCGACGGGGCAGCGCCCATTCAATGACGTAACAGAACGCATTAGAAAAGACGCGCTGGAAAAATAGAAGCTGTGTATCCTTTTCTTGCGCATGCAAATAGAAAAGAAAAAAGAACAGGCACACAGCGGCCGTGCCCAGCCCAGTGGACACGCGGTCTAGACGCTAGACGGATATGTATGCACCAAATGATTCAATATTATGCTGAAAAATTAATAAAAAAAATCCAACAAATTATAATAATTATAAAAGTTTATATAATATCACAACATTCACAACTCTTATGTGCTTACGCATAGGGCACGTGCCCTTGTGCCCATTATGACTAGCCGCCACTGAATCTTTATTATACCTATCTATTACATAAAAGAAGAAGCTTATTGTGTTAAAATAAGAATGGTGAATTTGTAATAATTATTGTATAAATAATTTGCTTTCGCTTCCAGAGCTCAGATTATAGTAATATACAATAAAGTAACATTGTGTGAATTTTTGTATGTACGCTACCGCTTCACTTACTACTACTACTACTACTACTACTACTACTACTACTAAATGGATAAATTTAAAATTGAAATAAAATTTGTTCTTAAAAAGTTCTTAAATAGCTTAACCAAAAAAAAAAATAGTTCAACAGTAGAATTAGAAACTGCTAAACATCATTTAGCCTTACATCTAATTTATTTAAATAACTTTAGTTTAATAAGTAAAAATTAACTATTAAAGATAATGAAAATTCAACAAGCGCACAAAACAGCACAAGTCGAGCACAATACAGCAGAAACTTGATATTTTCAAAATTAAAAAAAGCGGGGCTAATTATCACCCTAATTCTATTATCAGTTATAAAAAAAGCAGTGAAAAAGATAATGGAAATCAGAAAACGGCGCAACACAGCACAAGTTGAGCAGAATATAGCACAACCTTCATTTTTTCAAAATTAAAAAAAAGTGGATGCGAACTATCACCCCGAATTCTATTATCAGTTATAAAAGAAAAAAATGGAAAAAGATAATGGAAGTCGGACAACGGCACAAAACAGCACAAGTCGAACACAACACCGCATCATAACAATCATTTTTTCAAAATTTGAAAAAGTGGGGCTAACTTCCTGTACATAACTTATTCACATTGCAAAAGTTGTACATTTTTGGCCCAGGCTAGTTGTCATATATTTTTCATGATTGGTGTTATCAGAGTATTATCATTTTACTTGTCAACCTATTTCCTTTTATTACATGTTAAAAAGTATTTCGATGCAAAACATCTTTACTCTGCCTAATTCATAGAAACTGTTTTCTTATTACTGATGAAAAAACTGGAGACCCATAACTCTAACTGCCAATACCGCGAATTCCAATATTTCCACCTGAACTGGATGATATAAATTCGTGAGTAGATAACATTAATACAAACTTTTCCGCCATGTATCATCTACTGATATATATTGCTCCAAGTAATAGTATCTGGTTTTATTTATGCCCAGGATGCCGTAAAAACAAGCTGCAATGAGTTTCCTGGTGTCCTGGGATTTGTCCGAACTATTTGTATTCGTCTCAAGTTTCAGCATGAAAATATCTGTCCCACGAGGATCCACTGAAGATGTAGTAGAGTGGAAATTTATTATATCTAACATCACCACGTTATATTTTAACAATATAACTTCCTTCGGATTGTATTTTCTGGTCCAAAAAATACAACCCTAGTTATTTCTTTATAAATTTTATTGATTGCTTTAGCAAGTGTGGTAAAAAAAAGATGAAGTATTTAATGATTCTAGCTATGCATCTAATTTATATATAAAAAAAGAATGATTTAAAGGATATCCATAGACAAACTAGATTGGTTTTTCCACTAAACATCAAAGCATCGCACTTCTTTCAATGTGCGTTTCTCTTACATTATTTCTATATATGATTATAATTCGAGTTCCAACTAATTGCTGGAACTAACCGTTTGAACTTATTACTATAATCACTTATTTCTACTAAAATTATATTGTACTTCACTCAAAGGTCACAACACAGTTCTTAATGAAGTGTAATTTGGTTCCAAAAATGGCCTCGAGGACTACAATACAGAGGGACTATCAATACAGGGGATTGTGCATTCTTGCGTTCATAGTAGATATCAAGTGGTCTGTTATGAACTATGCTTCTAATAATAATAATATCTCTGCCCTCATTTGCCGCGCCGGGAGTGGGGCGCATTTGAACCTCAGGAACGACTTTATAGCTCTAACCACCATTCAGTGCTGGAATGAGGGAAACCTGGAAAACCCCATTAGTTAGGAAGAGAATTAAGGCATCAACAGGAGTTCGGATCGGTAGGAGTTTAAAAATTGTCCGACGGAATAGAGATTTGAACCCACGACGTCTGAGTTGAGCGATCGAGACATTAAACCCGGAACCATTGACCCGACAATTAATCTTAAATCCATCTATTATGGTTTTTAAAAACATCTTGGACCATCCAACATTTTCCAATTATACCAAAGTTTAGGTAAGCCATATGGTATTTTGATCTAGTTAATATTGGCATCCTTGTCTTTCCACACTTAAACTGACACACTGTTTTTTCAAACTTAAAACTGAAAGATTAGACCTAAAGACTTCGCAGCCAATTTTAATTTAATCATATCCAGATAATGTTAACGAAATCTCCATTGTTAACGAAACAGTCATCGAGATAAGTGTTTACTAGAAAACTTTATTGGTTTCTTCTCCATATTTTAAGACCAGCTGGAAGTGCTTCCAGCTGGTCAGTCCAATGCAGTCAGTCCAGTGAATCCGACTCTGGATATGATAAAATAAAATATTACTCGCTATCATTGAGTCCCATTTGTTAAAAAAATTTATAAAGGCTAGCGAAGTAATATTTTATTATATAATATCCAAATACTGATTCGAATTCAAGTATACCTACTCGTAATATTGAAGGTAGATCCTTCTCATGTAGGAATCTGGCTCATATAGGAATTGTATCAATAATTAGGAAGGCAGAATATATCTTTTTATTTCAAAGAAAAACGTTATTTTAAATTATTATTTATTTATTGATTTGTTTATTTTATAATTTTTTTCAATTAGTCGACACAGCAAATTTTTTCATTATCTTTAAGAGGCTGCATCTCGGAAATGCAAATCGGAGAATGATTTTTGTAAAAAAATATTTTTTGTTGTACAGGTAGTAGAAAAATCCAAATGCCAAATTTTAACTGTTGGCACCTGTTGCTATAGTAATTTCAGAATTTTCATCGTAATGACATTTTGTGCCCTTAGTTGAGACGTATTTGGTGGCTCTACATTTTTTGTTCTACAAAAAAACGTTACAAGGGCTCAAGAAAGTCTGCATTAAAAAAAGAACAATCTAAAAATATTAACTTTTAGATAGGGAGTATCTCATATAGAACTATATGCGTTTTCAGTATAATCCGATTAAATCCGATCATTAAAGTAGGGTGCCTAAAACAGTTTTGTGTGGTCTGTAGCTTTTCAACTATAAAAAAACGCATTAATAAAATTAATAACTTGGGACGTTCTGAGAGTATAACACCCGGCAGAAAAAGATTTGCAGAGTTTTTACTTTAAAATAAACTGAAAGATAGATAGATAGATGTGACCAAAGTGACGTGTCTTTAAAATGAAAAAATTTTGTTACACTAATTTTGAAGAATTGCGCTACTTAATTAATAGGTATTAGAAACATGAAATTTGTAAAAAATTTGCACATACCTTGTTACAAAAGCTGTTCAAAATAATATTCCTCGACTTGTACACACTTTTGGGCACGCCTTATCCAATTTTGCCGCACTAAACCGAATGTTCCTCCTGATTGCTGATCTTGTAAATGCAAATTATTAAGTAAATTGGGGATTTTCAGCAATTTGCTGCAACAACCACTCACAAAACCTAACTCGTCTCGTAATTGATAATTCACTGGTAACAGTGCTTGAACAAGCTGGATATGATACGAATAAAACTGAGCTTCGTGTAGTAAGCGCCACACCGTTGATTGGGATACCCCAGGCACCTGCCTAGCGATCGCTTATTGTCACGGACCAGATTCAACTTGTTCTTCAGCTGCTAAAATACGTTGTGGTCGTCCCGGGCCACCATCTCGTCCATGATTTGCACGTAAATTACCAGTATCACGGCCACGTTGTACCACTGCCGTAAAAGTTGCATAATTTGGCGGGTGTCGATTGGGAAATCGTTCCGCATACAAGCGCGCAGCTGCCAATGAATTTTGTCCAATTTCGCCATAAATAAGAATCATGTCCATTAACTCAGCATTACTGTACACATGAGCCATTTTGAAAATTTTACAGTTTAACACTCCTAAGATAAATAAAACACCCGCGACTGACTGACGACTCATAGACAATAGAGATATTATCCCCACTCCAACTCTATTCGCCAGGCGTTCGCCAGGTACAAAAACTGTTGTTTACTGTTTTTTGAAGGAATGTGATATATCAGAACTCGTTGAAGTACAGTTGCCCAGCTACGTAGTCCTTTATAATAGTATAACTTTAAACATTGTTTACGGGAAATCCTAAGCCTTTTATTATAAATTTTTTTGGTGATATCGATTTCTTATTTAAGGATGCACATATCCTCAAAGTTTTAGAGAGAAGTTCTGAATAAGGCTGTATAAGAAAAAAATATGTTTACCAAAAATCATTCTCCGCCATTTATTCTACAAGACACGAACTTTTAGAATTATTCGATAATTCCATTAATCACAAAAATGTATTTGATCGATTTAATTTGTTTACTATATGTATTTTAATGATTATTAATTAAATGAAATAGGAAATACAGAATTAGGCCACAGAATTATCTGTATTTGCGAAAATTAAAAAAACAATCTCCAACTGGTGTTAAAAATGAAGACTTGTGAACCTGTGCAATTTTATTCTTTTTTATTTTAGTTAAAGAGGATTTTTTTCTCTGTAGCTCCAACAATGTTATTTTTTTTCTGCATACTTAGAAACCAGAAACATTATTTAACAATAATATTTATAAGATCTTTTAATAAGTTAACTAAACTGTAACAACCCTTGTTGATATAATATTTGCTAAGTAATATTTTATTTGTTAATTAAAATATCGAACAGCGACTGTTTTATATAACTTTTCCGCCGCCCACATCTGACATTTTATGTAAGTAAATAACCTGCGACCTTTTGAATACAAACTTTACCAAAATCAATTGAAATCAAGTATACCGGCTTTGTTAACTCAGGCAACTACTATAAATTTAAAGCAAATATAAATTTATGGGTTAGATGTTTTACTTCTAACCTTTAGATTATATACTATCATCATTTCTCGGAACATATTTTGTGATTTCTTTGTGGAATCTTATGCGTTTGGCCAACTAATGTCAGCAGAAAAAGATTAATAAATTGGCTTCTACAATCAAAACGATTATGTGAATTTCAACTTTTGGCAGTTGTTTGTGTTGACAGTGTTGTGCTTTTTGCTTCTTCAATTTTCGTCTCTACTCCAGTTTTCCTGATTATATTACAACTAGTTATTTTGAGAACCAAATATTGCCATACTAAATAACAACCTCGGAAAAACCTATTTTGACATTTTAACGTCTTCATGTAAATGTGCTAATTTTTATGGTTGATGACCTGCATCGCTTGAAATTTTGTTTGTTTTTTGATTTTTTTGTAGTGACCCGTTCTTTATTACACCCTGTATAACATAACAAAAATAGAATCGATACTATCCCAGATCACAATTGTCATATAGTTTTATAAAAATAGTATATTATACTATAAGGGACAGAAATGCGTTATTTTGGCAGAGGTGCAATTTGAAGCCCGAGGGCGAAGCCAGAGGGCTACAATGCACCGAGGACAAAATAGCATTTCTCCCGAATGGTATATACTATTTTTTCCACGGTCTCATTAACTTAAAAACACATATTTTGTTATTATGAAGTAAGTAGCACCAGAATTATTGTATTCGGATTTGAGCATTTATTTAGTAGTCGTTGAGTTATTGTCATAACTACAAAATAAACAAACAAAAAGAATTGTCAAATTAAGATGTTAGTTTGGTTTAGTTTACAGTTTGTTTAGTGCACAATGAATAATTGTGAGTCGGAAGAGATTGTGGAGGCTGCAAATATTGCAATAAGCAATTTGTTACCTACGAAGTCAAGATCTTTATACGATATGGCTTACAATCGGTTCAAAACGTGGTGCGCCGAGAAAAATATTCAAGTATACAGCGAAAATGTTTTGTTGGCATACTTCAGTGAAAATGCAAAGAATTACAAGTCTTCCACATTATGGGCGCAATATTCTATGGTTAAGTCATGCTTGATAATTTACGACAACATAGATATAAGCAAATTCCCCAAACTGATCGCATTTTTGAAAAGAACCGGTGACGGATATCAAGCGAAAAAATCGAAAATATTGACAAAGGGTGAAATCGACCGTTTTCTATCAACTGCAGATGACAAAGTATTCTTAATGATTAAGGTAAGATTACTTTTGTTGTTAGGTATTTCAATTATTTAGTATTTTGATTTTTTATAGGTTGTATTAATTCTGGGGATTGCCGGAGCTTGTCGAACTGATGAACTAGTCAATTTAACTGTAGATGATATTGAGGATGTAGGCTCATCCTTGATTGTAAAAATTCCAAACACTAAGACAAAGATTCCACGAACCTTTGTGGTTACCGATGTGGGAAATATGCTTGAATTGTATCGAAAATACCTGTCCCTTCGTTCTCATGTAAAAATGTAGTTCGCAGCCAGTTGGCAAGAATACCATCGGAAAAATTCCTAGTGTAGTAGCTTCGTATTTAAAATTACCTGATGCTGCATGTTATACTGGTCACTGCTTACGAAGATCTTCAGCGACATTACTGGCAGATGCTGGTGTGGATATCACGACAATAAAGCGTCATGCTGGTTGGAAATCAACGACAGTCGCTGAGGGTTATGTCGAGAACGCCATTGAAAATAAGACCAAAATTGCTAATCACGTTTTAGTAGGTGCCACCACTAGCGCAATCACAAAAACTTTAAATGTAAGCGAAAGTAATATTCCTTCTAATATTAATTTTGAAAATTGTACAAATGTTACATTTAATTTAAATGTCAATAAATAATTTCAATGTTACCTCTTTTTTTGCATGAAAAACGTTCTCCATAATGTAAACTCCCTTGGGAGCATTATACTCCCTTGGGAATAATCGACTACTTCTGTTTCAATTTTGATGTCATAGAAACTGATTTCTACTCCCGACCGTGGAAAAACATACTTACGATGATTCATACCATTATATGTACTGTTGAAAACATGAACATGAATAAATAGGTATATTATACAGAATTTACAGAGCAGATACTATCTTTATAATGCCATTCATGCAATTGTACAAGAATATGAATTGCGGGCAAATAGCAAATGCGTGTTAGATGAAATAATAAATAATTTTCGTTATTTAACTAACACTTATCTATATGCTTATATACTGAATGGGTTACAACGAAGACCAATGCTATAGATAAGTTGGCTAATTAAAAATGTGTCAAGTTTTTCCCTCCCCATATACATATACCTAGTGTGACCAGATGTGCACATTCATGAGTAGCAGTTAATATTCAGCTTGTTACGTACTGGAACATATCCTACATAAAGCTGGATAAACTACAAGATCCAACAAAGTCCTGGAAATATGGTGTGAGGAACAACGGCAAAATATCAATATCAATTAATTGTTGCACTGCAGATTGCTAACAAACATATAAAGTCACGGCAACTTGGTAATATATCAGGATCAACCGAGCTCTTTAACTAAGTAAAAACATGAGATCGGAATGCAATTGATGCATTAAAGGTATAATTTGTTGATTTGCAAACTTCAAAACTACTACTGAAATAATTGGAAATGGAGAATAAGCTTACACACCGATCGCTAAAGGCTCATTTACATTTATGACTTTGGATGTTCATCTTGGAGGAATTATCTAAAGTGATAAGTGTAGATTGCCTTTCATTTGTGTTGCATCCAAAGTGTACTTTAAAAATGAACGATGAAACAAATCGACCCTCTACCTATTTTTGATGAAAGAGATGTGCCCTGAACCGATGATTCATCCAAACTGAAGGCTCAGTGAAAAATGTAAATACGATGAGTTCATTTTCGCCACTATCAGTTCACTTTTTAGTTTTAGTACAGCCGCCAGTGTGATTGTTTGTTTGGGGCTATTATAAATAAATATTTAAATCAATTATATAAATTATATAAAATTATATTATAAACGTGTTATACAATGGCATTTCCACGTCTTTTAGCACGGCCAGTTGTTGATATAATTGAGTTCAATTCATTTATCAGTCCATTTGAAATTAAGTCAATGCCATCGCGTATAAGACTTTTATTTTTTCTGGAACGAGACATCCTGCCGCCTGGTACCACAAGTTGTTGCACCAAACACGAAATAACGAAATTCTTAGGAACAGTGAATGGTGACAGAGGTGAAACCACAAAACTGGATGAAAATATGTAAACAAGGATGATCACTCCGGATGATTTCACACTGGATGATTCCCTTTAGATGTACATCAAAAGTGATACAGTGTAAATCCCACTTAAGAATATTTAGCTAACCTTGGAACCAAATTCAATTACCTTTAACTAATAGTTTAACTGGTCCAAATCAATATCAATGAGCTCTATGCAGGATGTTGAAACAAACATACTAGACATATACGAATAAAAATATTTTGGAATAGTCAGTTTTTTCAACTCTTGGATATTAGCTAAAAGCAACAGCATCTAGTATGATTACCCAGATATACAGAAATTAGAGAGATGAACCAGCACTTTGTATGTTTTGTAAGAACCTCTGTCTTAGCCAAGGATTACAGAAAAACATTAGCACAAAATACCTGGACCTGCCACGGCTAAATAAGCCAAACCTAACAATTAATTGGATTTTATATGCTCTATAAACTGGAAAATATCATCTATACAGATTGGACCTGTCTTCTACGTTTGAAGTGTGATCATAATTGTGCTGCTAACTTGAATAATGAGGATAATACCTTTTTGATTTGACATAGGCCAGCTATTGCTAGAAATAGCACATTTTCCTCATCGGAGACCCCAAGCGCATTTTAACAGTGAAATTATTATTTTATAAGATTTTTTTTATTTTATAGAAAATCTACTCTTGCGAACCAAAAGAAAGGATAAAATACTGGATGAGAAAAATTCTACAATTGAAGTTTATGATAAATTATAGAATATCCGGCGTCTTATATTTAAGGAATTAGTGTTTTGTTTGATTCTCGATTCACATGTTCACTGGGCATATAAATTCTATATTTTCTATTGCTTCTAAGTTATTCGTATACTGTATGAAAAATTATTCAAACTTTAGTTAAGCTTAAAAGTGGTCCATTTCTCATTTTTATACACTGCAAGTTAGAATAGGCAACCAAAATTTGGTCACCAATTTATCAAAATTCTGTTAACCATATTAAGTCTATTCAAAGAATGTTTCTTAAATATATGTTCAATAAAAGTAATGATTTTTATCCAGCAGGAGTGTTTGATAATTAAATTCTATTGAAGAAGTTTCAGTTTGAGTTGTTAGCTGATATAATAACACTGATAATGTTGGGTTTTCGTAGATTGGCTAATACTCAGATTTACAGGCTCATTTACTACAGCAAATTAATTTTACTGTACCTACCATGGAATCACGACAGCAACATTCGTTTTATGGTTCGACTGGTCGAACCATAAAATCTACAATTAGGTAACCTATCTACATATATACCATGTGTAAAATGTTTAATAACGTTTCCAATGTCAGTGACAACTGTTCAAACCTTAAATTAACTTTATCAGCTTGCAGCCATAATGTTTAATAATTTATTGTGCGAGGCATGTTCCATGTATTACTATTTTTTTTGCATTTTAATCACGATTTGTTATAATATAATATTTCTATAACTGTGTGAGAACCTGTTGAAATTAAAAATAAATAAATAAGATAAGCTCTAATTCGATGATAAACTGAAAAAAAAAAAAACGTCACGCAGGACAGAAATATTTAAACGGAATGTTTTCCTATTATTTTTCTTTTGGCATCAGACCCAGGTTTTACGTACAGGACCCGTCATTGAACGTAAATCGATGTATTTAAATGAATCCAATAAACACGTTAATATAAGTACCAACCTTATAGTGAAAATAGAATTCTCATATAAAAATATATCTAATGATACTACCATGAACATTTTAATAAATATACTCAAGAACTCTTAAAATGTTTCTATTAAGTCTTTGGACCCCAAGCCCCTATTAAGCCACTGCTTGCTAAGATACGTGGATAATCATTCGTCATTCATCTAACAGTCATTAGTTATTCATAAAGCCGCTGAAATTATTGGAAGAAACATAATTACCTTTATACCTAGGATATACAATATAGATCGCAGTGACGAGTCTGACCATAAGCCCACTCACGCATCAACCTAACCTAATCTAATTAACTGAAAAATTTAAGTTAATTGGGGTTTTCCAGTTTTTTTATGTCACAAAAGCTATTTGTGCAATAAGTTAGGAAAAGTGACTTTTTTCAGCATCAGGCGTAGGTTTTTTGATCTAGGCGCAAGCCGAGATCATTAAAATACGCTATATGCGGGAAAGACACTTTTCCTACGAGTTGCACACATGATTTGGTTAATAATGTTTTGAAAATAGCTCAAATAACTATATTTATCATAATTTTTTAATGAAAATTGTGAATTTCGAAAATGTGAATCAAGATTCCTGAGGGAATGTTGATATAGAAACGAGTTTGTTTATTAGGTTTTCGTTTCGATAATATTATTGTCAGTGATTTATGCAAAAATGTCTGAATTTTCTGGTTCAAACGATAATATGGAAGATTATATAGAAGAATCACAAAACCCAAAGGTAAATATGAAAAAGCGTATCGCTTATTTGAAAATTGGAGTCATCAAAAGGGAGTAACTATTATTTATCACTGAGGCAGTTCCACTAGTCTATTTTAAACAAAAATCCAAAATATACCAGAGTTTCACTCTTCTTCCACCTAGAGTCTTTACTCAATGATAAGAACAACATTGGCAATGAAAAAGAATATTGACATAAAGGAATTTCCAAGTTTAATTGCTTTCCTTAAACGTAAATCGGTAGGACATAGAACCAGGAAGTCTAGTGTTTTAAGAAAATCAGAAGTTGAGAAATTTTTGAAAGAAGTAGATGATAAAACCTACCTGATGGTGAAGGTAAAGTGTAATTTTCTCATTTCTCTCCAAATATTGAAATTGTTTCTTATTTTAGATAGTGTTGATTGTTGGTATCAGTGGAGCATTCCGTTGAGAAAAACTAACATTTCTTCAGCTTGAACATGTAAAAGACATGGGAGAATATATTATCTTGATAGAGATTCCCAACACAAAGAAGAACGTGAGAAGAGAATTTACTATTTCTAATTTATTTGAAGGAGATACTGAAAATAACTACTCCACGGAAAATATGCCCCGACTGGCGTTGCATTACATCAACATCTCCATGGGTGTCGCTACATCCTTCATCAAGACCAAAGACCAGACAATGACCGATTTCGATCTTGTTATGATCTCATCAGATCGCCACTACACATTTACTATGCCCCTTAGGCAATCATGTCGCCAGATCATTCATCGATTCCGATACCTATGGCAATCTGATGAGATCATAACAAGATCGAAACCGGTCATTGTCTAGTATTTGGTCTTGATGAAAGATGTGGCGACACCCATAGAGATCTTGATGTAATGCAACGCCAGTCAGTAGTGGAGTAGTTGTAGCCCGTGGAGTAGTTGTTTTCGGCATCTCCAAATAAATAAGTAGGATTGTCTTCCTCAAAGACAATAGAGGTTGCTGTAATGGCATCTGCATTAGAGTCACTAGATAGACAGAGTAGCGCATCCCTTTGCGCCGGGCATTGCCGCCGATTCGCTATATTTAGTCTTCTCAGTTGTCAGACGTACGTTAGGTTATACGTGTTTTTAAGAGCTCCGTTGTTAATTGAAACTTTATTAAAATTATTTATTAAATTATTATTTAACCCATTGTAATCTGAACTGCCGCCATATAAATCGGACTAAACATGGCGGTCGTTTGAGACGAATGCGCTACTCTGTCTATCTAGTGACTCTAATCTGCATAAAAGCAGATCGTTATCTGTCTGTCAATTAGACAATAATTGTCAGACAGGTAGTAGCAAAGACCGAAAGAGGGCACTTCGGTGTATTTCACTGTATCTCGCCACTACAAACATTTACTATTTCTAATAATGTTTCGAAAGTATTCCTCTCTTCGTCCGTCACCAATTGAGCATTCAAGATTCTTCCTAAGATATAGAAATGTAAAATGTACAAGACATTGAGTTGGTATAAATTCTAGAGGGGTTTCCTAAAAAAATTGCAGAATTTTTGGAATTGCCGAATGCTCGGAATTACACCGGCCACTGTTTCCGGAGAACGTCTGCTATGATACTGGTTGATGCAGAAGCAGACATCACCACTCTTAAAAGGCATGGTGGATGAAAAGTAACGAACGTGGCAGAAGGATATATAGATGATTCCGTTCAAGAAAAACTTGAAGTAACCTCAAAAATATTGGGCCAAAGAGAGATCAATATAAATATAAACTCGACGTCATCAAATACATGCGCAGGGCTTTCCATAACCAATTGTAAAAAAGTTATAGTTAACATTTATAATAATGATAAGAAGTGACTTAAGTTAACAATAAATGAATAGTTACTTCAAGAATTAGGATATATTTTTTGCGTGCGGGAAAATTTTTCTCGCACTAGTTCGATTTTCCCGAAAATTCGATTAGGATTTTCCTAACTCAAATTATTTACTAAATGTACAACTTTTCAAAACACTATAAAAAAAAA
Organism: Pogonocherus hispidulus; assembly: GCA_963924545.1. Classification (NCBI taxonomy): domain Eukaryota; kingdom Metazoa; phylum Arthropoda; class Insecta; order Coleoptera; family Cerambycidae; genus Pogonocherus; species Pogonocherus hispidulus. The sequence goes on along the minus strand of OZ004698.1, from coordinate 38,142,295 downwards.
CTTATTTCATATACTCATTGATGTAGGTAGGAAAAGCCTTTTCTGCAATGACTTTTTTAACGTTTTAATGGGGCGTTTGTGACTATCTCAGGCTGTACAGAAACAGTGTGGGAGATTTATATCCTTCTAATTTATGCTACGGCGTTGGCTCAGTTACGGGCTTAATACCTGGGAGGGTAGGTTTTGTGTAGATATTAAACGCTGAATCGTTGTGTTCACGTGAGGTAGAGCTGCGAAGAGGAAATTAATTTGCCCGTTGTGTGTTCCCAGCTAAATTTAATCTGTCAAACGTTAGGTACTGAAAATTACTACATGGGAATCACGTAAAAGAGAATAGATCTTCCGCGGTTGCTGTAAATTCAAAGTAATGAGAGTAGTCAAACCTCGGAGGGTAACCATTGCACCGCTTATAATAATAAGTTTTACGATTTTTACAAATTTTCCTTTATGTTTATATTCCTAAATATATAAAAACATGATAATGGTCTCTCCAACTTTGTGGCTTCTTCAGACTTGAGTACTAGACTAATATGACATTGTAAAACAGGGTATAAATTGCGGTCATGGAATAATAAAGAAACTGATTGTTGTGCATTTGTTTTGCTAAATGATCCATAAATATTTTGGTAAGAGTTGAGCTCCAGGGATTTCCTATAATTATATTAAACAACATTAGATACTCTTAAATCCAAAACCAAAATTTATGCCGAAAAGAGACATTGAAAACATGCAGACCGACATTTAACAATAACAATTTAACAATAATTTTCTACAAAAAAAAAAACAGATTGTAATGCTACTCAATTATTGGTAGGTAGAGAAGTTTATAATTTTAATACAAATTTTGACTTGACATACAAATAAAATGGAGGACTAAAACTAACCCTATTAGGATCCTCAAAAATTAGCAAACTAAAAAATCCGCACCTAATTTTAAATTAACAAATAGAGACCAATTCTTTACCTCTACTAAATATTCAGAGATATTCAGATATACCGACAATTCGGGATACCTCGATTCCACAGATTATTTTTAAACATAGATTAGCAATCGTAAATTATCGTTTTGAACTTAATTTATCAAGGAACTGTTGACATAATTATTGGTAGGAGATGCCGAAAACAAGTACTCCACGGGCAATATGCCCCGACTGGCGTTGCATTACATCAACATCTCCATGGGGGTGTCACCACATCCTTCATCAAGACCAAATACCAGACAATGACCGGTTTCGATCTTGTTATGATCTCATCAGATTGCCATAGGTATCGGAATCGATGAATGATCTGGCGACATGATTGCCTAAGGGGCATATGTGAATGTTTGTAGTGGCGAGATACAGTGAAATACACTGTGCCCTCTATGGGTCTTTGCTACTACCTGTCATATACAAGATCGAAACCGGTCATTGTCTGGTATTTGGTCTTGATGAAGGATGTGGCGACACCCCCATGGAGATGTTGATGTAATGCAACGCCAGTCGGGGCATATTGCCCGTGGAGTAGTTGTTTTCGGCATCTCCTACCAATAATTAAGTAGGATTGTCTTCCTCAAAGACAATAGAGGTCGCTGTAATGGCATCTGCATAAAAGCAGATCGTTATCTGTCTGTCAATTAGACAATAATTGTCAGACAGGTAGTAGCAAAGACCCATAGAGGGCACAGTGTATTTCACTCAGTGTTGCCAGGTGGGTGCGAAATTCCCGTTTTGGCGGGAATTTAAGGCGGTGGTGGGAAAACGGGAAAATTATCTGAAATGGCGGGAATTATGTATGTATACACTTTAAATAGAATTATACGTAACTTTACAAACAATTTTACTTTAGAAATGTAAACTCATGTCAACTTTATGAGATATAGTTCAGTGGGCAACAGCGTATTATTGCGAACGTGTCCACTGTTCAATGATCTAAAGTCCGTCCAACAGTGCTCCGTGTTTTTGAATAAATTGTTGTGTCCAGATATTCTGTGGTTATGTCGTTACTTTCACAGCAATGCTGAAGCTGGGAGAATTGAAATTTTTTTCAATTCTGAATGATTTAAAAACTAAAAAAGAAATAGAATTGTGGATGAAACCTTAAATTCAATTTGTGTCATTTGATCTGCATTTGCTGGTAGCAATATAAACTGCACAAATTTTGTTCCTAAAAATGAAGATTTTTTTTTAAATGTCTAATCAAGAAATATATAACTTCAATTAAAAAAAAAAAAATAAATACTTCCATGAAAAATGTGATAAGAATTTAGAGTTTAGTTTATGTTTTATATATTACATTTGTGCAAATATATTTTGTAAAAAAGATTTCCAAATTTGGCGGGAATTTGGTACTAAAAGAGGGAATTTTTTTAATGCATTGTGGGATATTTACTTTACCTAACCTGGCAACACTGATTTCACTGTATCTCGCCACTACAAACATTCACATATGCCCCTTAGGCAATCATGTCGCCAGATCATTCATCGATTCCGATACCTATGGCAATCTGATGAGATCATAACAAGATTGAAACCGGTCATTGGCTGGTATTTGGTCTTGATGAAGGATGTGGCGACACCCCCATGGAGATGTTGATGTAATGCAACGCAGGTCGGGGTATATTGCCCGTGGAGTAGTTGTTTTCGGCATCTCCTACCAATAATTAAGTAGGATTGTCTTCCTCAAAGACAATAGAGGTCGCTGTAATGGCATCTGCATAAAAGCAGATCGTTCTCTGTCTGTCAATTAGACAATAATTGTCAGACAGGTAGTAGCAAAGACCCATAGAGGGCACAGTGTATTTCACTCAGTGTTGCCAGGTGGGTGCGAAATTCCCGTTTTGGCGGGAATTTAAGGCGGTGGTGGGAAAACGGGAAAATTATCTGAAATGGCGGGAATTATGTATGTATACACTTTAAATAGAATTATACGTAACTTTACAAACAATTTTACTTTAGAAATGTAAACTCATGTCAACTTTATGAGATATAGTTCAGTGGGCAACAGCGTATTATTGCGAACGTGTCCACTGTTCAATGATCTAAAGTCCGTCCAACAGTGCTCCGTGTTTTTGAATAAATTGTTGTGTCCAGATATTCTGTGGTTATGTCGTTACTTTCACAGCAATGCTGAAGCTGGGAGAATTGAAATTTTTTTCAATTCTGAATGATTTAAAAACTAAAAAAGAAATAGAATTGTGGATGAAACCTTAAATTCAATTTGTGTCATTTGATCTGCATTTGCTGGTAGCAATATAAACTGCACAAATTTTGTTCCTAAAAATGAAGATTTTTTTTTAAATGTCTAATCAAGAAATATATAACTTCAATTAAAAAAAAAAAAATAAATACTTCCATGAAAAATGTGATAAGAATTTAGAGTTTAGTTTATGTTTTATATATTACATTTGTGCAAATATATTTTGTAAAAAAGATTTCCAAATTTGGCGGGAATTTGGTACTAAAAGAGGGAATTTTTTTAATGCATTGTGGGATATTTACTTTACCTAACCTGGCAACACTGATTTCACTGTATCTCGCCACTACAAAGTGTTGACATATTTTCAATTCCCTTTTTCTGTATTTTATGCATTATACATGTTCTAATCTACAGTGGCGATTCTTGACCTATATATCTACAAAGAATAACAGAAGTGAATCTATTACTTACTATTTTATAGTTTAAGTGTTGCAATTCCCTTTCGGCCAGTCGTTTGGTAGCATTTTCTTTCCTCTTCCGCTTATACTGATTGTATTTATAGAATAAATACATTCCAGGAAGAGCGAGGACCACAAAAGGCTTCATGAGGGGGCTAGGCTTAGGACCTTGTGGCATCTTGAGTTTATACTGAAGTAAAAATTACTTATTATGTACAGATGACAATACTTCGAAACAAGAGATAAAATGTTACACATCAGCCGTTCGTGTATATTTGTTTTATAATTGTATAGTATGCTGTTAGTAAGGCCTGTGAACTTGACACAACAACTATCAGTGATGTTTTCAAAACATATACTACGATTTAACACACTCCGAAAAGAGGGTGATAAATTTGGGTGATTATTTTCCTCTTTCCACCACGTTTAACATTAATAACATTTGCTTTCTACTAATCTACAAAATACTCAGAAATCACAGTAATTGTTGGACGAAAATAACACAATACAAATTTAAAATTATCTTTATAGGATCTCGCTTATTTGGAGGGATCTTAATGGGTGCCAAATAATACAAACTAACTTAGTAACTTAAAATTATGAATGCCTTACCAACAATATACAGAAAAAGTAATATTCACTTGTAATACCACTAGAGGTCATATCAAATTTTTTAGAGCTCACGAATATTTGAATTTTCTGAAAATATTCGCGGTCATGAAAAAATTTCCAGGTATAATTTAATTTCGTGTGGAATTCGGTAAAAAACTCAATATTTATTGTGTTTACTTCCTAGTAGTTAAATATGGTTAAATATAAAAGGCTTTGATTTACCTTTGATTGACTTTGATGTCAATTTCGAGAAAAATCTGTCAGTTGAACTTATATAAGCCCCCGCAGTTGTAGTCATACAAATAAAAGACATTTAGCTGGTTTTTGGAGTTATTATATTTTATTTAGTAATTTCATTATGATTTCATAAAGTCCCACTGTCATTTTTTATTATGTCAAAACATTCCCACTGTAATACCTTCCAGGATACCCAGCAGGAGAAAATTTCAGAAGAAATACATAGGTTGTCATAGCAACGGTAAGAAATACTTTTTATTGGTTAACATATGTTGGCGTAAAATTTTTACTTGTAATGTCCCTAGTGATTGAATTATTGCCAGAAATTTATCCGAGGGCACGAATATTTTGAAAATTGTCCCGAGTCGCAGACGAGGGATAATTTTCTTAAAATATTCGTGACCGAGGAAAAATTTCCTGTACCTAATAATTCAATCACAAGGAAAATTCGATAGGAAAATTTCGAACCTTTTAAAATTTTAGAAATATTGAACATTTTTATCACGAATGAATAAAATATAAACTCATTCATCAATTTATTAATTAATTTAAAAAGTTCAGTTTTCACTCCTATTTATTACCCACTAAACCGAGAAGAATTCTTGCTATAATTTCAAAACTACTGAAATTTGTTACTGTTCAGTAAACATTAAATAAAATTTGGAATACAACAAATTTATTTTTATAAGCAATAAATATTAACATTAACACATTAGTTTGTGCACCAGATACCTTTTTTTGCGTCGACAAATTACTTTAAATTCGAAATTCATGTTTGTTTATTTTATGAAATATCTGTAAAATATAATTCATATCTTTCTAATGTCCAACCCGAATGGGAAGAGGCGCAGATTGTGTTATAAAAATATCGCAGTCGAGAAGAATAACATTTCGAAGTTGATAAAAATTTTAGCAGAAAAAGCAATTTTCGATATATCAAACACACATAGAGACACATATCTCATATAGAGCGACTATATTAAGTCACACTAGAGGAACTATATTGACAAAAGTAGGGGTAGATGAGAATAACTGATTATAGAAATGTCAGTTTTCTATTTAAAGTTATATCAATTTTTACGAAATAATTATTTGTAAATAAAAAAGTTCAAAACTTGCACGTCAAATTACTTTAAAAAAAAATTATGATTTAAACTAGGACAAAATTATCTCGTAAGTTTGCTTTGTTTGTCTAAAAATGTCGCTGAAATTGTCAATGTCGGAATGTTAAATTTGGTAGATGAATTAAATTTGTATTAAAATTGTTATTGCTGGCTTCAAAATCTAAACGCTGAATCAAGAGAGAAGCACCATAGTTGTGAAAGTTTGTAATTCTGAACATTTAATCCATATTGTTCGGTGAAAATTATAAATGTAAATTTGGTTCATCTACCGAACCCCACTGATATTTTAGGGGTAGTAAAATGTGCGTGCTAAGCTGTTTCCCAGATATTTAAAACACTTATATAAACGTACAACAATTTAGCTGTGTTGTAAAACTTTATGAAAATGAGTTTGCACATAGAGCCCAATTTATCCCAATTTATAAGGAAATCAAATTCCAAGTGGAGAGACACATTATGCAAATTTATAGAGGTTAAAAGCTTTTCGATCATAGACCCATACAACTCATTCTTAAGGTTTCCAATTTTCTAGAGAATTTTCTTTAAAAATTGTAAAATTTTTGTAATTTTGTTGTAACACCAATTTATGTGTTGAATTTCAATAAAATAATTTCTTTGGTAATTTTTAATGAGAAAATGACAATGTTAAAAGTAAAACTAAGACAAAATGAAACGTGTGTTATTATAATGCTAAAAATGTAGAAATACTTTTCAAGCACAATGATTTTAAAATCGTATGCCCTTACCAGGGTATGTTACAGAGTGTGTAAGCACGAGTTGACAGTAGTCGTATCTCTGAAACTATAATCCAGATATAATAACTACCATATTTTATTATTTCCCCTTTACCGGAAGTAATCAACTTCCTTATTTTAAATGGAACACCCTGTTTGGATGGAACATATTATTTAATGAATTTGTGTTTAAAATTGCTTTAATCTGATATACAGTTACCTTATATCAAATTTATTTGGCTCAAATAGGTGTCATTGGTCTGAAAAAATCATAGTGGTCACATTTGGAAAAATGGTTTTCAGATAAAAAGATACTATCATTACGATTGAAAAGTATTTCTGCATTTTTAGCATTATAATAACAAACGTTTCATTTTTTCTTAGTTTAGTTTTAACATTGTTAGCATTTTCTCATTAAAAATTACCAAACAAATTAGTTTATTGAAATTCAACACATAAATTGGCGCACTACTTGACATAATTAAGGTATTTTGCATAATTTTATTTTATTGTTAAATAATATTTTGCATCTGTAATACGCCTACATGGTTTATAGATTTAAAGTCATAGGGTCCTTAGAGCCATATTTTAGAAACATTTGACAAGATGATCGTAAATATAGAATCAATTTCACGCTTGATCTCTCAACTCCATCCACAACCATTTATTTAGGTGTCAAGGGGATAAAGTGTGTCTAGAAACTAAATTATCATCTCACAAATGTCGTTTAATGTCTAAATGTAATTTTGTAGTTGAAGATCTTAATATATTATTTAGCCTAGTATTTAGTTGTTTACAATGCGCGATTAATTTATAATCTAGGCAGGTGCTTAACAGAGGCTATATATACCGGGTTTCCCATTTCATTTGACTAATGGCAATTCACATGGGCTATTACATTTCATTGAATTTTGTAGTCCCAGGGCACAGTATGAGAAATATTGCTAACGGAATCGATAGTACTGACTGTCAAACACTTCTGATTACCAAAATACTAAAGCGAAATGCTTTTTTAATTAAAATATCAATAAAAATTCGTTTTATGATAATAGATGTAGTTTACATAAGCGTTTTAGCAATATCATCTTATGTCATTTGGTGGACTAGTTGGTTGAGCGGCAGTCTTTCAAACTGAGCCGCAAAATTTTGCAGGTTCAAATTCCGCCAGAGCCAATTTTTTTTTATTTTAGTTTTTCATTAAGTACAAATTATTAGTGTTTACTTATTCGAATAAATATGGTTAATTGTCAGTACTTAGTTATTATTTTTGAAAGTCACAATATTTACTTATAAAAAAACATGTTTTAATTGGTTCGTTTCTTTTATCTTTAGCCAATGCTACTATCTTATAAATGAAGTAATCAACAAGCAACATATTTTTTATTTACTACATGTACTGTGCTTTTACTAATAGTGTAATCTCTGCTAATAGTTAGGTACTATATATTATACCTCAATCTGGATATTGAGTTAAACAGTTACAGAGGAACACTGTCGTGAATTAGTAATAGGTTTTTTTTTAATGAAAAACTATAATTCTAAAATTATGAGTTTTTTAAAATATGTTGAGTTTTTTAAAAATATGTTCATATTTTAAAAAAACTCATAATTTTAGAATTATAGTTTTTATTCAAAAAAAACCTATTACTAATTCACGACAGCTCCTCTGTAACTGTTTAAGTCAATATCCAGATTGACGTATAATATATAGTAACTATTAGCAGAGATAAGTACACTATTAGTAAAAGCACAGTGCATGTAATAAATAAAAAATATGTTGCTTGTTGATTACTTATTGTATAAGATAGTATGTAGTACGTAGTAGTAAGCATAGTTTTTGCTTTCACTTGTACTTTTGTACTTACTAGTGTTGTTAAAAGATTGTACATAATTCTTTTATTGGCAGATGATAGTCAAATTCTGTATCTACGCTCCTGCATGTAGTGCATGAAAAATCTATGCTATGCATTTTTGTTAGAAATATGTAATAGAACATGCTACCAAATTTTGTTTGAGTCGAATAAATTGTTCTGAAACGATTTATATACAGGGTGTCAATTATAATTTTGACTCACCGTCTATCTCGTTATTTGCAAAGAATTTGAAAATTTTAAAATTCCACCTTATAAGGCATTTTGAAAACATTTTAAAAATCCTATTCAAAATTTCCTAGTTCAAATATGTTTAATCTTAATTATCTGGCCCTATTTTTGCCAAAACCCACAAGAGTCATATATTTTTCAAATCAGCTCAAATATAACTATAGCTCAGTGCAAGAATATACCTACGCGATGTTCCATTAAAAAATACATATTGGTACATAGGTACGTATAATTTTGAATACGATTTTTAAAAAATTCAGAAAATGCCGTAATAGGTGGCATTTTAAAATATCTTCACACTTAAATGAGATATAGGTCTAACTTAGAATTGACTATTTGTGATGTTATCACTGGGTATCTCGGAAACCATGATAGATATAAATATGCAGTTTTCATTTCGCTACTTTTCGATATTTTTTCGTTTGGTACCACAGTTTTGGGTTATAAGTGAAAGCGGTCCAACAATAAATTTCATTTAAAAGATCCATCTTGCAAGTATAACTCGAAAACTGGCATAGGTACATAATTAGATTCTACACAAAAAAATCTGTTGAAGAGGTTTATCCCGCAATTGCATCTGGAAAACAAGTGAAATTTAATTTTTCGTTATAATTATGGAAAACAAAAGAACATCTCAACATAGTCAAGATAGTCAACATTTTTTAATGCCATATCTTTTCTCTAGGAAAAATAGCCAAGGTTCGTGAAAACTGCATGTATCTATCTTTGTTTCATGAGAGTTTTTTCTAGAAAATTTTCGGACAATAATTTGGTGAAAATAGAACTTTGTATTTGTCTTTTGTTTTTAAGTTATACATAAAAACTGTATATTTTTTTGTATTTTTTGCTGTTTTCGGGATGTGCTCATAATTCCTAGGGAGAGATTATATTGAATTGTTTTATAATAAACCCTTTATGGAATTTTTAACGTAAAATCCAGAGGCGTACTTATTTTTCCCTAGGTTTACAGTTTGTAAATGAGAAACTGAATGATGTTTTTTGGGCTGACATGAATAGTGACATTGAATAGTGTTTTTTGGGCTTTTTAAAAACATATATAATATTTTAATAGTATTTTGTAACCACAAATCATAACATAAACTAGTCTGTTAGTTCAACAAACAACTAATACGTTTCTTTTGTTAACCATAGCCATCCCTCTTTTTACTTTTACGATTTATTAACCGATTTTTTAAAACCGCAATGATGCTTTTCAATTAAATCGCAGCTATATATGGTTTTTATTAGAAAAAATACATTTTTTTTTACTCAAAAACTAAAACTAGTAAAAAATAAGTAGGTACGCCATTGTATTCTACTTTAAAAATGTTATAGGACTCAGTCATAAAGCAATTCAATACATCATTTCTCCTGAAGTTATGAGCACCTCCCAAAAACAGTAAAAAAATTCGTTTTTATAACTATAAATCAAAAATAAAAGACAATCACAGAAGTTTGTTTTCATCAAATTATTTTTTTTTTCAAAAAATAATCATCCTTCTCTATAACGGTAACCGAGACAACCCCGAAATACAGAAAAAAATGGTACACCCTGTACATTATACTAATAGATAACTGCATAATAGATTAGAAATTTGGTTCCAATTACTTAACTGTCCCACAAGTATCGTAAAATTTATTATGAAGTACCTACCTATATTGCTTAATTATTGTCTTTTTCTTTTAGATACCTATCTGAAAATCTGAATACCTTAACTTTCTAACTTTATCAGAACTTACAATATTAAGTACATAGTACCGAAAACTAATTTAGTATCGATTATAACTAGTTCGGTAATTTTCCCCATATGCCTTGTTATGTAACGAGTAAAGTGAATTATTAAACTTTACATCCACAGTCTAGGAAGGCTGTAACTTAAATTAGATGCTAGGTACATTTAACGAGGAATTTACCTAGAATAGTCTATAGTAGAAGTTACGATATGTAAATAGTATTTGAAAAATATTTACAACGTAACCTGATCGGCTTGCAAGGAAAATCTATGTATCTAAACAGTGGCTTTCATGTTTCCCATTTTGAGGCTCTGCCTTTTTGTGGTTATATATCTAATTGTATTGTTATCGTTCTATCAAGCGCCGCAAGGGTTATTTTCTGCGGGGTATGTGTGATGGGATGCAGTATGGGTGAAGGAGGAGTAACCCGTCTATAGAAACATAAACCAGCGAAGAACTGAGAAGTGCATACGCAAAAACACAAATAATAATAATTATAATCATTATTATTAATTATTATCCTAGACCAACATTATCTTGAAAGGGAAGGAGAAACCGAGAAGGTCTCGATAGACCTTCTCGGCTGTGAAGCTGGTGGTACTGATAATACGAGCCCCCGATGGAGCAAGAGATACACTGGTTTCGGAACTGAAGATCATACCGGCATGCCGAAATTCGGCAGATCTTCTAGCCGGAAGAATGTAGAAGGCGGTCATTCTGTGTTCATTACGTCTACTCAGAGCACACAATTCCCGGACTCAATAGTTACTCACCCCACGGACGTGGGGAGTAGCTACTGTTACCCACAAGCGGCCGACCCTGAGAATCGGAGCTAGGGAACCGGTCGACTGGGTTTCAACAAAAAAAATAATAGTAATAATAATAATAATATTTCTATCCCTCATTCTAACCGTAAGCATTAACACGAAAGTTTAAAACGTGTGTGGGAGAGGGGCGGTATATTATCATTCAGTAGGCCGCAATTCCGCTTCAGGAACAACTTACATTGGTAAGCCTTAACCACCCAAACCTTAAAAACTTTATTAGTTAGAGGGACAGTCAAACATTAATCGATGTTAAACTCTGACATTAGTACTAAGCTGACCTTCCCATTCTAAGCGAACCCACGACCTCTGGGTTAAGCAATCGCCACACTAAACTCTAAGCCAACCTAGCTGATATTTGTAGATATTATCTGTAACAGTTGCTTGAATAATTTAATAAGAGAGACGGAAATGGAATCGAATCGAGATATTTAGTTTTATGAATTTCTCCCGCTATAAGGCAAATTGCCGAACAAAATTTGATATTGTCCGTGATCATTTGATAATCACTTTCATATGGGACAAAAGTTGATCAGACTGTGCATATAAATCTCGATATCTTATGTTTCTTATTAAATTCCTCACACAAATTATGTATGGCATAGCTCTATAATCCATCAAATATACCTCGGGAAGTATGTCAGTTGTAAAAAGGAAGAAAACGGAACGTATACAAACACGACAAGTGCAATATCAAGACAAACTTCTACATAGGTTTCTATACAGGGTATCCAATAAAACTTATATTGGGAAATGGTTAGTAGGGCAGGACGGTAGTCTATACAGAGTATTTCTTTGTTTAGGACATCAGACTTAGATAAATGTTTAAATGCAATGATCATATATTCCATGGATGGGAAAGAGCACCATGCCAAGGTATTTCAGCCATGCCATATGACTTCTGGATTTTATTTCTGAAAGATATGTAAACCTCAAAAGTACCTTACAATTGATTCTGTCTTTCTCTGTTTCGAATAAGAGAATCCCACAATAGAAATATATAAAAGTGACAATATTCAACAAATATAATAATAATTTAAGAAATTCTACAACTATAAAATTTACTATTTAGAAATGAGAGTATCCTATTAAAAGAAAAGGAAATTTAAGTATCATGAATGGGTATTCTCACAAACCTATTAATCCCTCAAGTTAACTCAGACGGTCTTTCATTTATTTTCATTATTTTTTTGGCACATCGCAAAAGCCATGTAAATAAAATGTGTCACACACATTGGCCTTGCTACACGATTTAGATCATTACTATTTTTTAACATTGCGTGCAAGACCGCAGACGCCTAATCGATTTTCTTTGCATACCACACACAATATTTTGTAGTTCAATCATTGCATGACACGCCACCCCTATTAGCAAAAAATAATTCGCCGTATATGGAATTGAAGTTGCAAGTTAGCGACATCAGGTGGGAGCGAACACCACATAATTGGAAATCCTCCCTTTGACGTCAAAGAGTAACGCCAACAATTAAGATTACATTGTTTTTGGGAGTGAAAGCCTATTATTAAATTAATTACAAACAGAAATTGTGTGCGTAGGTAGGATGAATGCATGATTTGAAGGCGACCATAATATAGTTAAATATAGGTACACCAACTTGAATACTGCGAAATTGGGATAGGTTTCTTTTAAGGGAATTTTACAAATTCACTGATTGTTATTTCCAGTTCAGTTAATTCTTTCAAATACTTGAAAATATAGGGTCGCCCAACGAAAACTTGATATGGAGGTTCTTGGTGATAATAGTATAAATATAAATAAACGACTGGCGTTGCATTACATCAACATCTCCATGGATGTCGCCACATCTTTCATCAAGAGTCAAGACCAAATACAAGAGAATGACCGGTTTCGATGTTGTTATGATCTCGTCAGATTGCCATAGGTATCGGAATCGATGAATGATCTGGCGACGTGATTGCCTAGGGGCATAGTGAATGTTTGTAGTGGCGAGATACAGTGAAATACACCGTAGTGCCCTCTTTGGGTCTTTGCTACTACCTGTCTGACAATTGTTGTCTAATTGACAGGCAGATAACGATCTGCTTTTCTGCAGATGCCATTACAGCGACCTCTATTGTCTATCTCGCCACTACAAACAGTAGTATGCCGTGTTTGGAATTTACATACAGGATGTTTCACGGTGACCACCCATAAGAATATGTCAGAGACTACTTAGATTTAAAGAGTGAAAATTTGGACACTGGGGTTTTTGAGTATGCCCTCCTCAAATAAAATAATGGCGTCCTCGTAACACTTCAAGTTATACAGGAAGTTGCAGTTAACTTTCTTATTTGAAATGGAACACACCAGGCGGTAGCGGCAATAATAATTAATGTTAATTAATTTAATTAAGTTAATTAACGCAAATGTTCGATATGTCGTTTTCGATATGAGGTTTAATCATCTCCAGATAACTTGGTTGACGAAACGCGCGTCAAGTACAGTATAGTGTTATGTGGAAAACTACGTTCAAACCAAAGGTTCCAATCCCTTTCAAGAGGATTCAGGTTTTTTAAACTCCTCTGGTTTAAAGAAGATTGTATTTATCCTGCCATAGGGACACCTCATGCCTATACCTTCTTGGTAGGTCTCTTATTTAATTATCTTCAAAATAGTAGGGCAATAAGTGATATAATATTTGCTTTCAAATTTATTATAGGTGTAATACATTGCAGTGAAATATTTCAGATGTTTAACTTTCACATACCTAAGAGTAACTTCCAGGAAGCATGCGCCTTTTTTCCTCCCTACAGCACAGACTAACATACAAAAACTTTCTTCATTATTTGAATTTGCCCCAATTGTAATATAGTATCTGACTTTATTGATATCTTGTGCTGCACCGTGGCCTCGATAAAAAATACTAATTACTCATTTGATGTAACTTACAATTAGTCCAACATTTATGCTGTTATATTTTATAGTCCCGCTTTATAAATACTCATTTCTTTTAATTTTGTATATATTGCTTGTTGGATATATATTTTTTGCCTCTATTTTATATGCAGGGTGTCCCAAAATAATGTGACACATTTTAAAGGCTCATAACTTTAAGGCAAAATGAGATAGCGACGAGCGGTTTTCACTGGTACTCTTAATTTTATAAAAAGTTTTCTTTTGTCATTGGTACTAGTTTGTTTCACTTCTACAGGTGCTTGAAAAAAATTGCCACTTTTTAATTCAAAATTGTGATCATTTTTTAAATGGAACACCTTGTAGATTATATTACCATTCAATAGAGATACTTTTCCTCTTTTAAAAAATGTATTATTTGATAGAGTTATACCAAAAAACAGACCATAATTTTTTTTGGAAGATCGCATTTTATTTTTTTTATATTGTCAGTACAGAATTACAAAATACAAAATGCTTGCAAATGCCATAGACCACGGTTTGGAAAATTTTACGCAGGATCTTAAAAAATGTATCCCTATAAACTTAAACTGCTGTTTGAATTCAATGATGCAGATTTTCCTATCAGGTATGATTTTTCTTTACAAATATTGGCTCAGATGGAAATTGAACCCGAATAATTATCCCCTATTTTTTAGACAGATGAGGCCCATTTCTCTCTAAATGGTGGAATCAATACTCAAAACTGTCGAATATGATCAACAGATAATCCACATGAAATCGTTCAAGAAGGGCTTCATAACAAGGAAGTCACCGTTTGGTGCGGTTTCATATCTGATTTTATTATTGGACCATACTTTTTTGAGGAGACACAGAACTGAGAGGCTGTATCTGTAACTGTAACTGGTGAACGATACCTGTAAATGTTACGAATACAATGTGGAATGTTATGCCATTCCACGGATACAAAATGAGCACGAAGGAAATGAAAACATGATTTTTATGCAGCATGGAGCACCCCCGCATATTTACCGACCAGTTAAAGAATTTTTAACTGATGTATTTAAAAATTATGGTGTTTAGAATACAACCAACAACGCTGGAAGAATTAAAAGACTGTATTAAGGAGCAAATTGCTGCAATTCAACCAGAAATGCTGAATAATGCTGTGTAAAATTTGGAGGAACGGTTGGTGATTGTACAGCAGCAAAATGGATGACATATCGAACATTTGCGTTAACCGCTGTTGGACATAAGAAATCCCATTGTTTAAGCAATCGAATTTCTTTCACATCCTGTTATTTTAATTTGTTAAACATACATAATAAGCTGAAATATATCCCTTACTTTATGATAACATTGATAACCTTGTAAAATAAAACAAAAAGTTAAAAAATGGTTATAGATATCTTACCGAACCAAAAAAAGTTTTCCCATTCTTTATCGTGCAGATGCTAACAAATGATCTAGTTACTTTTGGATCAAAATAAATGTTAAATAATAAAGTATTCAAATCGATACTTGACAGGATATAACTTATTTATGGCAAAGCGCGTGGCGAATGGAGAAAAACAGAGAAGAGACTGAGAATACGTCAAAGCAGTAACGCGAAAAATAGGTCTCCCGTGAGATATAGAGGCGATAAAGCGGAAAAATTTCAATTTTAGTCTTTATTCTGTTCTATGTTCCATATATGCAGTATATCACTTTTTCAAGGCTCCCATATCGTTCCTCGCATATTGTAATTAAATCATAATTTGACATTTCGATGGACCGTGTAAATCAATCTTTGAAACGGTAAACAGTTATTTTAGTAACCAAATTTGAATGTTTCCATTAACTAGCAGTCATTTAAAAAACCGTTCAGGAAGACATGTTCATAAAATAAATATAATATAGAGGTCTACCAGCATACATTTGTAGTTTACATAACTTGGTGCTTGCTTTTAAGTAAGGCCAAAAAATATAGCGTTCAATCTGAAATAAAAAAATTTTCGCTTTTGAAGATGCCAACATGAAAAATGGAACACTTGGTATACAGTTCATTAATGTATAGTGGTTGTAGAAAGTACTACAAAAACTTTTGTTCTCTCTGCACGTCAAAAACCAAATCCAAATCTGGTATGCGAAGAAAGTTAGGTAGAAAGTTAGAAAAGATTTTAGACACCTTAGCACCTATTAATTTTTTATAAGATCTCCAAAACGGCTAGGTCTGTGTGGGTATGTCACATGCTTCCTAAAAAAAAGACAATAATTATTGTCAGTGAGTGATCGAAGATACTATCACAATGTAATCACAATGAAATTTATAAAAAAATTCACTGTCAAGTTCCTATTTGTATGTTAGAAAATATATAAATATATTGGCATACGAGAAAATTTAAAACTGTTTAATTTTTAAACCTAATTTTAATGATATATAAAATTTGGTGAAAAAAAATATATATTTTCATCTGAAAGGGCCTC
This sequence comes from Pogonocherus hispidulus, assembly GCA_963924545.1. Classification (NCBI taxonomy): domain Eukaryota; kingdom Metazoa; phylum Arthropoda; class Insecta; order Coleoptera; family Cerambycidae; genus Pogonocherus; species Pogonocherus hispidulus. The sequence continues at coordinate 38,125,952 of OZ004698.1, read as the reverse complement.
TCACTTGAATGCTGTGACGAACACTGAAAGATGCTTCATTAGTCATCATTACATTGTGTTAAAAGTATGCTTAAAAAGTGATACAGTGCAGACGAATCAAAAAAAAAACATTCTGCTTCTCTTATAAATATTGGTAGTTGGGCCTCTGCAAGGAATTTATATACCTACATGGAACAATTATCAAAGCTGCGCGAGTATTCCAATTTTGAATTCGCCATTTATTTTGATGTCTGAAAATTGGTGGGAAATTTAACAGTATTAACCTGGCCTCTTCAATTAGATAGCAATAACAAATAAAAACCACAGAAAGCAGCAAGTAAAACTTTTGAGGTTAAGAAAAATTCTAAATAGGTATAAGAAATGTTCAATATTTTATAGTTTAATTACAATTATTTGTGGAAAATAAAATATATCGTCACCAAACCAAACCTTCATTTTTTTAAAATATTTCGGTACAAACGAAATAACGAAGCATTTTGTGTACCTACCTATGTACCTTTTGTTCACAATATTTATGTAAAATACATCATTAGCCGTTTAGAAAAGTAAATATTTAAAATGCAATATGCATATAAAATTTAACTATCCTTTACCTTACTTTAACTATTCTGGCTTATTTTTTGTATTGTTTATGTTCGCAGTTTTCATAATTTACTATTATATTAGCTAGGAACTATGATTGCATGTCTCTTAAGACTTTCAATTCTTCTTATAAAATCCGAATTTACCTGGAATAATTATGAAAGTCCAATACTTAAATATTTGTCACTCAAAGTCTATAAATCAAAGGAACACAATAATAAACACACATACAGAATCAAACCGAGAGAATCACAATAAAATAAACCAACAAGACGCCAAAAATACAAAGCAAGCACTATTTACCAAATTTACCCATACCACGTGTTAGGAAGATTTGAACCATTGAATTTTTAGATTAGAAAGAAAAAGACACTAGAATTCTAGGGTCTTGGTCAGGTGTACCAATACAAAATGTAGAAGTTGGGAGCAGTGTGACATCAAAATGGCGGCTCCCATGTTTCCACACAAAATTGGATGCGCATATGTATGTCTATATGAACCGTTCCATGTATATAAATTCCTTGGGCCTCTGTAAATATTGTTACTTTATAAAACACTGACGTGATTTTCCACATAACATCAAAACACTATACTGCACTCGACCTGCATTTCGCCAACCAAGTTGGCACCATCTGGAGATGATTAAAACTGTTTTAATCATCTCCAAATAATGCTTTGTGTTTGGTGTTATGTGGAAAACTACGTCAGTGTTGTCTTCACATCAGAGGTTCCAACCTCTTTAAAGATTACTTTTTAAACATAAATAAATAACACTTTTGTTGCAGACAAGTATTCGCTTCTTTTACATAAAATAATGAGAATAAACTGATGACTGAATAGCTAGTACAGCTAGTATAGCTAGTTTAATACTTCATTTACTGAATAATCGTGATAATTAGAGTGTTATTTTCAAACTGGTCGGTTCATTAATTTTTAAATAAGTTCCTATTGAAAACGCGAAGGTCTCGGAATTATTATCGAAAATCTATATTTTACAATGTAAAACTTTTAAATCATTAATAAATAAATATAAAAGTTGTGTGTCAAGGGCACAAGGCATACCTTTAACCTTATAAAAATGAGATGCGTGACGTTAATTTGTTGACTTTTGCCATTATTGTCTGAAGACAATTGATATTTTTGTTCATAAACAAATTCACAATTGTTAAAATAGTTAGAAACGAAAACGAAATATCATTATGTATACACGGTGGATTTTTTAAGGGTACCACACCTGTATCTATGTTAATATTGAAATTACACTATATGTTTTTTGAAACTTTTTTTATTACAGTTTTAAACTGTCTGATTGTGCATGGAAAGATTTTCCATCAGTTAGGGTTTAACAAAAGTTTCCCTTATTTTAAAATTTTGAATGAAACATTCTATGTATCTTTGTTAACAGAGTATAGTAGTAAATACCAAAAGGGGCCGCTATTGTGTATTTCTCACCATACTAACATACCAGATGCCCTTTAGGCAATCATGCCGCAGCATCATTCATTGAGTACGCTACGCTATGACACTCTGATGAGCACAGAATAAGTGCGAAACTGGTCAGTATCTGTGGTTGGTCTCGATGAAGGATGTGGTGACTCCAATGGAGATACCGGAGTAATGCAATGCCAGTCGAGGCACATAGTTTGTGGAGTAATTATTTTCAACATCTCCTTCAAATAAATATTCTATAGATACATACCGATATTCTCACATATTCGGTTAGAGTTCTTGCTTAGGAGCACGATATATGATTTGATCTGCGTGATATTAAAGGACATATGACCCAAGGAAAGCTATGAAATAAAACACATTCTACTATCACCACATGTACACCGTGTTCCACATAAAACGACCCACTATACTATCTGGAAATCTATAAAAGATGCGGAAAAAAGTTAAAGACAAAAATTTTTTAGATTTTCGAGTTCTTTTAAAATATAATACTTCCATGTATACAGGGTGTCCCAATTTTGCTGGGACGATATCAACTCTAAAAATTTAAATGGGACACCCTATATTTTTGTCGATTTTTGGATTCTTTGTCAAAAATAAACCCTACTTGCCTATTTAAACTATAGTCGAATTTTGCGTAGTTTTCGAGGTATTTCAGGTTATGTGTGCGTTTTTGATAAATCAAGGTATTTTTCAACACGATATAAAAAAATTATCAAAAACTAAAATTAGTCGTTTGGGTGGTCATTTCCACTTACAAAGCATCAATGCATATAGAGAATACAAAATTTTTGTTAACACTTATACAGGGTGGACATACTACGAAATCAATCTTGCAACTTTATATTCTGAAAAAAGTCGATTTTTTTAAATGAAACGCCCATTATATAATTACTCTATGTTAAAGACAATGAAAATACCTATCATTCCATATACATTTGTTCTATACATAAATTCAATGGTTACAGAGAAAATCGCAATTTTATAGAAAATCACAATGATTTCTGGTATAATGATATTGTAACGCTGCATGCTGTCAAAAAAACTACGAGTCTATGGAATGAGTAATATTGAAATTTGTTTTAATTTGACAGATCTGCAATTTATTTGTGTTTATATAGTGGTAAATAGTTGCATTCCTAAATGATTTTAAGCAAACAAATATTTTAAGTAACAACTACATAATAATTAATCACAGATTACGGGAAGTTTAAAAAAACAAAGAACCATGAACAACAGATAATTTTATAATAGGTACATTATAACTTATTTTCGGCATATTGTCCGTTTTCTGCTATACAGAGTGTATATCGCACTTGAATGTTTGCAACAGCATTTCGCAAGGCTTGTTCATTGAACATTGAACAGATTGTTCATGGTTTTGTTAAACTTCCTTGTAATCTGTGATTAATTATTATGTAGTTGTTACTTAAAATATTTGTTTGATTCTGTTGGTTTCTGCTGGTAAAATACAATAGATACCTACCTAGTCAGATATTTTGAATTTAAAATCATTTAGGAATGCAACTACCACTATATAAAAACAAATAAATTGCAGAACTATCAAATTAAAACAAATTTAAATATTACTCATTCCATAGCCTCCTAGTTTTTTACCATTATACCAGAAATCATTGTGATTTTCTATAAAATTGCGATTTTCTCTGTAACCATTGAATTTATGTATAGGACATATGTATATGAAATGATAGGTATTTTCATTGTCTTTAACATAGAGTAATTATATAATGGGCGTTTCATTTAAAAAAATCGACTTTTTTCATATTATAAAGTTGCAAGATTGATTTCGTAGTTATGTCCACCCTGTATAAGTGTTAACAAAAATTTTGTATTCTGTATATCATTGACGCTTTGTAAGTGGAAATGACCACCCAAACGACTAATTTTAGTTTTTTATAATTTCTTTATATCGTGTTGAAAAATTCCTTGATTTTTCAAAAACCCACACTTAACCTCAAATATCTCGAAAACTACGCAAAATTCGACTATAGTTTAAATAGGCAAATCGGGTTTATTTTTGACAAAGAATCCAAAAATCGACAAAAATATAGGGTGTCCCATTTAAATTTTCAGAGTTGTCGTCACAGCAAAATTGGGACACCCTGTATACATGGAAGTATTATATTTTAAAAGAACTCGAAAATCTGAAAAACTTTTGTATTTAACTTTTTTCCACATCTTTTATAGATTTCCAGATAGTATAGTGGGTCGTTTTATGTGGAACACGGTGTACCTACTATCAACAACTGACAATGCATATTTACGAATGACATATATTTAATTAAAGAATTATATAATATTCTATATCAATTCGTTCTTATAGTATTTATCTACTGCTCTATAAATTACCATGTATTCATTCCACATAATATAGATATTTAGACAAATAGATATCTATTATCTTACCATATACCATATTAATATACAGGGTGTTCTACAAGCTCTATGACAAACTTTGACAGAAGATAGCTGGGTTAATTCTAAACGTTTTTTATTAATGAACTTGGGTCCGATTCGTTTTTGTTTAGAAGTTACAAGCATTTAAAGAATCATATTTTCATACTTCAATCAAAAGTAGGCTCATAAATAAAAATGCCGGTTGATATGACAATAGTTATTGTTTCTGTCATTTTAATTATTTATTTGACACTTCGTGTAAATTTTATAAATTAAAAATGCATTTATTCACAACTGAGGAATATGTAGATATTATGTTTGTATATGGGTATTCCAATGAGAGCGCCAGACAAGCAGCTCGAGAATATAGACGTAGGTATCCAAATAGACACCAACCTGCCCGTACGTTTAGTGCATCATTTCGTAGACTTCGAGAACCTCGCTCCAAAAAAGGCCATTCGCCCTATTGAAGTAAATGACAAGTTGAAGAAAATGTAATAGATGCTGTCCTTGATAACCCTTCAATTAGTGTTTTTTTTTTTCAATTTTTATTTATGGGAACACATGAAGCAAATGGTCTACCATGTTGAAATCAATACCCATCAGCAATTACTTGAAACAATTCAAGATGCAGCTAACCAAATAAGAAATGATCCAAATTTCATCGGTTGTGTGACCGAATCTTTAGTTCGTCGAAGTGAGGCTTGCATTCAAGCCGAGGGTGGACATTTCGAATAATTTTTATAGTCTTAAGTTTTGTTATTTTTATTTACTTTAATTTTTATTGGTAATTGTTGATTTTAGTTATAGGAGTGAGCGACATTTGAGAATCACCCGGTATGCTTGTAACTTCTGAACAAAAACGAATCGGGCCCATGTTCATTAATAAAAAATTTTTAGAATTAACCCAGCTATCGTCTATCAAAGTTTGTCATAGAGCTTGTAGAACACCCTGTATACCATGTACCTATATCAAAAGGAAAGTGTGAGTTCATTCAACTATTGAAAAATTAAAGAAAAAAGTACATTTTTTTGTATTCATTCTGTTATTCATTTATATTTATCATGTTACCTAAGAACTTTTCATAAAAATGTACTGGATAGTTTAAGGTACACGCTAAATTGCAAATAGGCTATTTACATTTTAACAAAATATCAGTAATGAGGAAAAGGAAAGTATACATTACCTCTTATCCCGCAAGGGAAGCTACTAAACTACAAAATATACTTTTCAAAACGCGTCGAAAATTTTAATAAAAAAAGTCAAAAAGTCGAACTATAACAAAATCTAATTTTGGCACAAAGCAGCCCTTAGAGGGCAATAGAGACAGTGCGGCAAACAGGTGCGTGTGAGACGGAGAACGGTATTGTCAAAAACATTGCATTGGTACGCCCACCGTGCAAAAAGCGTCCCGACGCAGGCCGTCGCGACGCCGTCAGACTACACACTGCGGGTGCTCGTTCGATAGGAAAAGGTGAAGTCACGGGACATGCGCGGAAATCGGCACGTTCGTGGACCTTTCTCAATTCACGATCCACTGATTCCCTTTTGTTTACTAGGATCTATATATACATGTCAATTTAGGGTTAAATATGGATAAATGGTAGTTTTCTTTTCCTACAGTTATTTATCTGTTATAAATAGATAAATACATGAATAAAATCTAATAACGTGACATAATTTCAAAAGATTTCGCAAATATTTAAATTAAGTGTCCTGCAAAACCAATTGTCATACGACAGAGACATTATTCTAAATAAAGAAAAGAGAAACTTAATAATAGAGTTATTGGACGCCCCATGAGGTTAAGCAGTATTTATATTTCGCTTCTACTATTAAATAATACAATCATTCTCACTCGATGTTAAATTCATGAATGATACACAAAACAGAAAAAGAGAATGATATCAATTCTACACAGAACACTAATGTTCTGTGTTAAGCAGAACACTAATGTAGCAAAGTCGTTTTAGGAATTTTGAAGTTCTCTCTATTATAATGCTTCTAATGAACATTAAATCTTACGACAATAAGTACACGTGATGGTATATGGTATAAAACATGGTATAAAACAAAGATTACTACCGTAAACTATAATTAACATTAATGGAATACCTAGATACAGATACTTACTTACCTGTCCTCCTTTATCAGTCAATGACAATGACTGTCTATAAAATTATTAGAATTATCTTGGCGAAATGTTATCGTTATCATCACTAATGGTACACTATCGCACTAAATTGTGAAATTCGAGATGGCACCTATTATCACATAATTGAGATTTCATAGTACTGTATTCAACCACTACACTGTAATCAGACTCTATTTTCGTAACATTTTATTTAATTTGCACATGAAATATAACTTAACACTATTTGAAAACTACATTTTTTCGTAATAAACCAAGAAAATATGAAATACTTCATGAGAAGAACATCAACGACGCGATCTGAAATGAAACAATATAAACACTATCGACAAAGTAGTTTTTATGTTCTCATCGCATCATTTTTGTTCCACAAAAAAAACTACGAATTCCGAGGCCTACTTGAAAACAATAAACAGAAGCAATTACTAGTTATGGGATGGCTGACGTGTTGTCACTCCCATATACGTATTGTCGCTGCATACCTCATTCATCAATATTTAAAATTAGATTTACAAGAAATGATTTAAAAAAACTATATTTTAGGAATACAGTCAGAATAGTAATAACTAATAATTCCATTATTTTTTGAGTTATTATTTGGAAGATTCTAAACTTTAATTTTATTTACAATAATTAGTAGTGAATAAATTTGAGAAACATTTATTCACGGTAACTGTTCAACAATAAAATTATACAGTGTGGCCCAACAAAAAGTTTTCGCTCAGAATAAATTAGTATTCCAGTTTTTGCAAATACATTCAAGTATATTTTGAAGGTGTACACATTTCCATATTATAGACATATATACAAGTTGTCCTAAAAAAGAGTGGTTTACCACAACTTATATTAATAAGGCCCGATTTCAGTCTGAGAACTCATCCCCCCATCCAGAGGTAACTGGAGCTAACCGGCGTGTTACAGGCTCTAGGGACGTTAAGGGATTATTGATATATTTTATCTTTGCGTTCAAGAAGCGTTAGAGCTCCCTTATATACCGGATGTCCTAACATCCACTGGAAGGTGAGATAGGTTAGAGGAAAATCAACAATTGAGGAGTAGATCTACCTCTAATACCTAGAATCCTCCTCTACCTCTAATATCTAGAGGATAAATACCTCTAAAACGTTTAAATTTGTAGCACACTGTAACATGCACAAAATTAAAACGGATAACTATTAAACAATTAAATAAAAAAATCAAGAAATAAATAGTTAATAGGAGGAAAATTAAAAACTTTACTGAACCATAATATTTCATAATTTCATCAAGGGTCCATTCACTGCAGACTTGATAGATATGAATTCGGGGTCGGGGTGAGAGGTTGGGTAGCCGATGGGTGAAGACTTACATATTCCCACTACCGAATTATTTAGATTTCGGAAGTGCACGTAAAGCCGAAGTAAAAAGGCACATGGAAATAAAGTTAGCCCTCATTGCAAGGGTACTGGATCTGTTTTATAATTGCAACAAAATTTCTTTTTAATGTTATAAATTATATATCACCGGAAAGATCAAAAGATAAACTAGATCCCTGTAGTAGCAAATTTTTGTTTAATACTTACATGGATTTTAGAGAAAATAATTTTTGAAAATACGCTATTTTAGTACAAGATTGTTTGCCTGGAATTTTAAAAATAAAAAGAATTACAAAAAATTACTACTATAGGGATTTAGATTAAAGTCTTATCTTCCAATACTTTTTTACTAAAAGTCGCTATCTTTTATAGTTTTTTATAATTAGACACGAGACGAACAACGATTTTGGGCTTATTTCGGACTAGTGAATAGACTCTTAATAATTTATCTCTTAGTTAACTTTTTGGCTTAATTCCTATATAAGAAAGATATAAACAGATATATTATTTAAAACAAAAGTAACAAATAATGTATAACATGCCCTTTCATTGCTAAAATAGAACAATGTGTCTTACGAAATTTATCATTTATCTTGGATGTCAAACCAGAAAATTGTTGCTTCCAATCTTTTTCCGTGTCATAACTTTCTCCTCACGTCGAAGTTACCCTGGATGATGGATGATATTTTTTCATAGATTACTAAATTACTTTTGAAATGTATTTTAGGTTATAAGAGAGTGACTAATGAATAATGACGGTATTAACTGCATAATCTATAATAGGTTTTCTATTTTTTCAATTTTCAGTTAATTTGAAGAAATACTATGCAAATATTATGATTCAATGAAGTTTATATTTTTGTTGTTAACCTTGGCAAAAGTAACAGTAGGGGGTTGCAAATAGCATGGGATGATATTCCATATTCCTTTAAATAATAAAGTTATTTTTCGGTACGTAAATTATAGATACCTAATCAGTAAAAATATAAACTTCATTGAATAATATTATGTAAATAATTGTATTAATTACATATTTCTTAGTTTAATGTTTTCGAGTAAATACCTATAAATAAATATGTTAAAGAAACCAAAAAATAATATAAAACACATACCACTAAAAGACTAGATATACATAGTACCTAATTTTAAAAGAAATAATAAGAAAGTTAAGTATTTATTTCTAAAGTTATACAGGGATCAGCAGAATAGAATTTACCATTTAAAATTGCCCTAAAATCAATATAAATTTTTTAAAGATAAGACGTTCCTATCCATTAAATAAAGCATACTTTGGAATTTCTTTGCCAGTTGTCAAAGTGACTGACTGGCGTATAGACCAACGATTTTTTTGTGTCGAAGATTTTATCAAAAATAATAGTATTATTCAAGTGCAACGTGATTTTAGAAGAACTTTTGGCGTGACAAATGTTCTGTCGCGTCCAACAATTATGTGTTGGGTCAGAAAATGGCGAACTAGAGGATCTGTTGTCAACGCTAAACAGTCAGGTCAAAGAAAATCATTCAAGAAATTCAAAGGCGAGTTCGTGATGCAATTACAGCAAGCCTAACAAGACCAATTAAGCAATATACCCAAGACCTGGGTAGGTATATCCGATCCGATTCGGAGAATGCTTCATAACATAAAATTTCACCCTTACAAAATTGTAATTGTGCAAAAACTAAGTAATCGAGACAAACTAAGTCGAATAGAATTCTGCCTAAGATTCCAAAAATTACGACATCAGCATCCAGGCATTGAACACGGTCTATTTATGTTCGATTATCGCTCTTTACCCTCCCCATCGCTGTAGGCCTAGACTACCTCGTAGAGGTGGACCCCATCCTTCACCAACCTCGATCACAAAAAGTGATAGATGTGGGCGATTCGTGGGGTCTCCTCCTGCTCTGGCTCTACCCTGCAGGCTGGGTAGGACCTTCTGGCGCTCTTCTGTCTTGTAGAAAATCCACTTGAACTCCATCAAATACTCTTAGAATTTGACTCCATCAACAACTTCTACATTCGCAAAAAGTAACTATTTGGTGTGCTTTATCTTCAACCAGAATAATTGAGCCACATTTTTTGAGCAAAAAAAACGTGCAGTCATTGTTACGTCTAGGAGATATGCAGATATGGTAAAAACATTTTTCGAGCCTGAACTTCACGAAAATGAATACCAGTATTTGTTTCAACAGGGCAGTGCTACCAGTCAAACCGTAGATGTAGGTTTAACTACCTGTATAGAACATTTTCCTTTTACGTTTAGTGGGGTATTCCACGAAAACTATGAAACTTTGACCAATTAAAGAAGTGATTCGCGACGAAATTCATGGAATTTCTGGCGCGGTGTTACGCGCTGTAATGAGTCAACTCGTTCGTTGGTGAGAAGCTATTTAACCCACACAATTTTTTCTTAAAAGCAACTCCCAATCTGTTTCTTTGTAAAAGTTTTTGATAAATATATATACTACCTTCACAAATGTGAAGGTAGTAAATAGGTGATGGTAGGAAATCTGCCTATCCCTGTAAATATAAGTAATGCAGTTACGAAATAGGTATTAAGACGATATAAAAGCAGTTAAAAAATAAACAATGTAATATTTATAGCGATATCGCGTTCAAAGTGGCTCTTATAAAGTAGAAGTATATGATATAATATTTCCTTAAATTATTAGTTTAAAAGTGGAGCGTCAAAGCATAGTTGTCGTCGCGACGGTATCAGTCGGTCATGCAATCTGGTCAATAACCCCCAGACAACTCCATATGTTCAACGATTTGACTTGTTTTAAAAATAGAGTATAAACGAACTCATTAATCAATACTTTGAAAACTTTACAGACAACCATACAAGCACTAATATTTTTAATCACTCATTTTAATTCTAACGTTAACAAAGAATAACTTAACAACAACAGAACAAAATAAATAAAAACATAGACATACCTATAATATACAGGGTGTCCCAGTGTGAGCGTACAAAAATTTACGAGGGGGTGGACCAGACCAAAATAAGAATAAAACTCTTATAAAAAAAATTTCTCTGATGCACGCCTAACGAGTTACAGGGTGTTATTTTGAAAAAAAAAATCCGCAGTAACTTAAAAAACGTTAGGTAATTTTTGGGAGACGTATCTATCTAAACATCTACATGGTGTTTGTTTAACTCTGACACATGTGGTTGCCTAGGCCTACTCTTTCTTATGACTTCCTTTGCATGTATTTTACAGCATAAAGAATGTAATCGGTGCTTTACACTCAATTTACTCGAAAATGGTTGATTTTAGAGCTATGTAACAAGGGCACCTTTTTTGTTCAAAATTGATAGACGATTAAGGAAAAGTTAGTTAATCCACGAAAAAGTAGGATATGTAAAAGTTATGAAGACAAAATCATAAGGAAGAGTAGGCTTAGGCCACCACAGGTGTCAGAATTAAACAAACACCATGTAGTTTTAATGACCTTTAATAGATATACACGTCACACAAAAATTACCTAAATCTACGAAACGGTTTTTAAGTTATTGCGGAAAATTGTTTTTTTTTCTCCAAAATAACACCCTGTAACTCGTTAGGCGTGCATCAGAGAAATTTTTTTTATAAGAGTTTTATTCTTATTTTGGTCTGCTCTACCGTCTGGTAAATTTTTGTACGCTCACACTGGGACACCCTGTATACTACTTCCTGAGTACCTATTTATCTCTCTCCTATTGTTTTGGTATCGTTAACAATGGGAGAGTTACTAAATGAATAAGTCAAATAGTAATATATTTTAAATAGTTACTGGGAAAGACATTTGTTATTGTAGTACATTTTTAATATTATTTATTGGCTTATTTAACTGTTTATATCGTTCTTTATATAGGAATTAGGTCAAAAAGTTAACTAAGAGATAAATTATAAAATATTATGATTCAATAAAGTTTTTAATTTCCCCGTTACATAATCCTAGATACGCAAAAGGATAACCTTATTATTTTTAGGATATATCGAAAACAACTACTTTGCGTGCACTATGCACCTCACCAACATTGAATTACAACGATATATCTTCATATACCCTCAACTTACTGTCTTTAATACATTTTCCTTTTGAATAGGGTTATCTATAGTGTTTTAAATAATGGAAAATTAAGCAAGCATCTACATTACATTCAAAATAATTATTTTTGGTCGCTCACCTTTTGCATTGAATTTTAATGAAAAAATGTATCTTTTACTAAGGAGAATTGCTACAATTTCAGTTTTGTCAGTAAAAAATATTGTTTCATTAAAATTCAATACAAAAGATATGTAATGTAGATGCTTGTTTATAATATTTCATTATTTAAAAGATGTAGATACCACTATTAAAAAGAAAAATGTATTAAAGACAATAAGTTGATGTTATATGAAGATATGCTGTTGTAATTCAATATTGGGAGATGCATATTGCACGCAAAGTGGTTGTATTCGTCATATCTTAAAAATAATAAGGTTATTCCTTTGCTTACCTAGGTTTATAGGTAACGAGGAAAATTAAAAACTTTATTGAACCATAACATCTGATAATTTTATTAATAATTTATCCCTTAGTTAACTTTATGGCTTAATACCTATATAAAGAAAGATATAGACATTAGTTATTAGTTATATTATTGACTTTATGTATGCATGATGTACGATACTCACGCACCATCAAGTAACCACAATATTAGTCGCTCTCCCTTGTGCACGCCTCACTTCAAATAAAGCGAGAGAGGGAGCACCTGCAATGATAGTTACTTTAAGCTGACGAATGTTGTACAATCTGAAACACGCTAAATAACGATAGAAGATAGTTGAAACCATTTTATTTACATAATGTCAACTTCACGACATGAACAGGTACATAAAAAAGCAGTTTATCGCCTCGGCAGTGCAGTGGGCTAGAGCGTACTGTGGCAGCATTTTTCGGTCACGCTGCCTATTAAGGTCAGGGTTCGATTCCCAGCTCCGGCACTGATAATGTCGGTGGGTATGGGGTCTGCGTTTTTTCAATGTGTAATCCTTTTAATCCGGGCACCCTTTAATTTTAATTTAATAAAAAATGGGTAGACTGAATAAATCAAATACTTTAGAATGTGTGGAAGAGAAGTCAATGAAATACAATACCTATGCCTTATTAAATTCGTTACACATCTTCCCTAAGATAATAGTTTCATCTAAGTAGTCAACCAACCTGTACCTATCCTGACGAAAAATTTAGTGTTCTATTAACAGTTATTTACAGTTTTATTTATTTATTTAAGTTATTTCCCTCAAATTATCTAGTATAAGTTTACAATTTTCGAGTTTGGATTTCTTAATGGATGCGATAGCAGAAGCCAATCTTAGAGTATAAAATAAACCATTTCGTCTTATCCCTCACTGGAGCGAATAATATACTTATTTCTGTAATATTGTGCATATAAATTTATGACTTTATAGCAATATGTTCCCTGCCACAAACATCTTTCCTACTCGGTCAAACTATAGGTACCTTTTTCTACCAATGTATTTACAAATTTGGCGAAGGTGCCGGTATTGTAATAACTGAATCCCTTAAGAGTCCATTCACTAGGTCGAAATAAATACTAGGGCGTTCGGCTCGTGTCTAATTATAAAAAAACTATAAAAGATAGCGACTTTTAGTAAAAAAGTATTGAAAGATAAGACTTTAATCTAAGTCCCTATAGTAGTAATTTTTGGTATTTCTTTTTATTTTTAAAATTCCAGGCAAACAATCTTGTACTAAAATATTTGGTTTGCCTCCTCAACGGCTCATTAATTTGAAAAAGGTGACTTCTATATACAAGCCCATTAAAAAATCATTCTATAGGTATTTATTATTAACTTAAAGAGATTAAATTTATCGACTCAGTCACAAAAAGCTTCTTCAAAAGCACGCGTCTGTTATATGTTTTATTTAAATAGATAAGAATATAGGAATGAAAATATCAACTTCATACTCTATACCTGTGTAAAGCATCACCGTACTCAGGTACCTAATGACCAAAAAACATATTACACAGAAGAATTTTGGTTGGTTAGAATATTTGCACTGCACCTGTTTTTCTCTTTAATAGCTTTTTTGACATAACCATCTATAAATAAAATTCTATAATAAAGGTACAAGACAAATGTTATACTTCTAAGATTTTGAAAAAAAAAAACAATAAATGCAATGTTTCCTGAGTTTAATTTTAGTAAAAGTAACATTAAAAGAGAAACTTCAATTCACATAAAATTGATTTGATCTATTAATATTTATGAGACTATTAATAATAAATTTGGCTCTATGGTTTTATTACTAACATAAAATCTAGTGTGACTACTATTTTCCTATTAAAATTGTCCTAAAACCCTATAGAAAGTTGCTGTGAGTTTATGTCGATAACTTCCAAGCGTCATAGTTTTAAATTATATACCTACAGTTTTCAGGGTTTTTTGTTTTCGCAGACCCACACATCAACTTTGTCACTTCTAATAGTAGCTGCTATTTTGAAGTTAACCATCATTTCATTGAGTCGGTGACTCAGAGCTAAAATACAAAATCTTTAGATCCGGAGATACCGGGTTTATTTCCATGCGAATCCACAATTAATTATAGCGGGAAATAGCCAATAGGTATTAAAATCCCATATTCTGAGGATAATCATTCAGAAACGATGGGATTCCAACCCATCACATCATATATATATATATATATATATATATATATATATATATCTGAATTTGTCGATAGAAGGGCTTTCTAGTAATGTAACAATATACAAGGTGTTCCATTTGAAAAAATCGTGAGAATTTATCGGTTTTCAAAATGTGGCAACACGATAAGAATTTTTTTATAAACTGAATATTGAGTAATTACAAAATAAAGTAAATAAAATTGCTCTTGGCGCAAGTTGATGCTCAAAAACTTAATTATTAACTTTTCTAGCACGATTTTAATATTGGCTATTTTCTGAAGATAATTCTCAATAACTCCGAAACGGTGGGCGTCAGACCCATCATGTCATATATCATTGAACTTGTCTTTAAAATGGCTTTCTGAAAATTTAATAATATATAGGGTGTGGTATTAAAAAAAAGGAACCTTAGTTCATCGCCCTGTATATAAACAGGTTATAAATTTGAATATACTAAAAAATTATACTTTGAAAAAACACAATTTCATATAATTTTTTTTCCATGGGACTTGTAGTTTCTGAGATAAGGTATAGGCCCATATTAAACGGGCCACCTTGTACATGAGCAAGGGTTTAACCAACCCGCGGTCGTTGCTGGGCGATGATGCGGTCTATAGGATAATAATATACCATCCCTCTCATACACAGACACACATGCATACATACGTCTCTGGCTTCTTTTTCTTCATCCTATTATTATTATTATTATTATTATTATTATTATTATTTTGTTAAAATCCAGTCGACCAATTCCTTGGCTCCGACTCTCAGGGACGGCAACTGGTGGTTTTATCAGTAGCTATTCCCCACATCCGTGGGGTGAGTAACGAGAAGACGTAATGAGTCCAGAATGACCGCCTTCTGCATTCTTCCGGCTAGAAGATCTCCCGAATTTCGGCATTACTGTTATTATTATTATTATTATTATTATTATTACTATTGTTATTATTATTATTATTATTAGTATTATTTAAAAAATTAACTATGAACAAACATTTTATAAAAAATCACTAGGACTTGTTTAATTTTTCTTAGAAAGGATGACATTGCTTTTGGTATAGTTTCTATTTAACCAACAGACAACATGCAATCAGTCCCTTTGAATTAACCATCGCGAATTTGAAAGGGAAATACATTGTGAACCGCAATATTACTCTCGGAAAACGTAAGTTTCTGGAGACAAAAAGCATTGACGGAATACACAATACCCTTTGTAGCGAAGGAAGACACTCATCTGTTTGCCAACGACGTAACCTCTAATAAGACAGAATTACAAGTCTAGTTTCTGAATATAATCGACAAAAATATGTCACGTAGAGTTGAAATTGATAAATAATCTACTATATGTTTATAATAGAAAGTAATTTATATTTTAATATATATTTATTTATTTTATTCGTGTGCGAACACTTTTTTAATTTAGGTACACATTTTCTGCAGAAATCATGGTTCATTTACTTAAAATGGTCTATTTTGTTATTACTAAAAGTAGGTACTACTACAATTTTACTTATAGTATGACTATTTATACAGCTACTGTCTTTAGCTGTTTTACCTATTCAATGAAATTGATGAATATTCAGCCCTTGAATTAATTTACATACATAATTTACAAAATTGTCGTGAATAAAATAGACTACAATAAATTCATGAAGAAATTGTAGCATTAGAATTGGCTCTAATTTTTCAGCGATTGTTTAGCGCTATTACGATCGCGAGTGCTCCTGGAATCGATAATATACAAGTGAAAACAATTAAAAGCA
Organism: Pogonocherus hispidulus; assembly: GCA_963924545.1. Classification (NCBI taxonomy): domain Eukaryota; kingdom Metazoa; phylum Arthropoda; class Insecta; order Coleoptera; family Cerambycidae; genus Pogonocherus; species Pogonocherus hispidulus. Next base: position 38,109,546 of record OZ004698.1, on the reverse strand, counting down.
GCTTAGAATACATCACTAAACCTTTGGTTCTTATAATTGATTTAATCTTTCAACAAGGTAAATTTCCTGATATACTAAAAAAAAATATTATTACACCTATTTTTAAACAAGGAGACAAAACTAGCATAGCAAACTATAGACCAATTTCAATTATTAGTAACATAGCGAAAGTTATAGAAAAGTGTCTCAAAAATAGGCTTGTTGAACATTTAAATAAATTTAAATTATTATCAACATTCCAATTCGGCTTTAGAGAGGGATTATCGACGGCGGATGCTATTTATACATTAACCAGTAAAATACATAAAACGCTAAACGACGGCCAGAAGCCTTTAGCGGTCTTTTTAGACTTGGCGAAGGCTTTTGACACGGTTTCGCATACAAGATTAATAGAAAAATTACATTCATATGGGATCAGAGGTATGTGCGGTGATTTAATAAGGGATTATTTATCTAACAGAACCCAAGTAGTAAGGATAAATTCGGTTTATATCAATGAAAAATTAGTAACAATAGGCATCCCACAAGGTACAGTGATAGGACCAATACTCTTTGAACTATATATAAATGACATGCTAAACTTAGATATCCCTGGTCAGATTATAGCATATGCCGATGATACAGTGCTGTTTTTTTCTGGTGCGAGTTGGGAAGATGTTGAAAATAAAGCGGAAGTTGCATTGTTTAAAGTGAACAGGTGGCTTAGTGAAAATAAATTAACGTTAAATACTGCAAAATCAAAATTTGTATCCTTTTCTTTGAATAACTGTGGAAAATCAAATAGAAAAAAATTAGTGCTGCATCAATGTTCAAAACTTGAAAATTGCGAGAGTTGTCTCAATTACATTGAGTTCTCAGAGAATATAAAATATTTAGGGGTTACAATTGATCAGTTTTTAAATTGGGGGGTACATATAGGGTTATTGACCAGTAAAATGAGATGCCTTATCTATAAATTTTATCAGCTGGAACAATGCATGAGTGTCAAACAATTAGTTGTTATATACAAAGCTTTGGTCGAATCTATATTAAATTATGCAATTGCAATATGGGGTGGGGCGTACCAATCAAAACTATACCATTTGAAAATTGTACAGAAACATATCATTAAAATAATTTTTAACAAACCTAAATTATATTCAACTGAAACATTATTTAAAGAAATCGAATTACTAGATATCGATACACTGTATATTTTGTCAATTTTAAACTTTATTAAGAAAAATAAAAATATAGCTAGTATCACAGTGCACAATCACTCCACACGATCAAAAACTAATTGCAATTATGTTACACCAAAGCAATATAACACAGCTTTCTTAAATTTCGTGGACTATAGAGGCATACAACTATATAACCTTTTACCTTTAGATATTAAGAATGAAACAAACAAGAGGAAATACAAAAAACTAATTAAAGCGTATGTATGTCAAAATATTGATAGATTTAAGTCTATTTGAAAGAAATAAATATATAAAATATATATATATATATATATATATGTATATACATGTGTGTATCTATAAGTACCCTGTATATTTAATGTAAATATATATAATCTAACGTAATTAAAATTGCAGTTGTCTGTATGTGTTCTGAAAACTGTACCTTGTTCTCCTTATTTTACTTTTTTGCTTAGGTATATATTTATGATGTATTCTTTGTGTACTGTAAAATATATTGTGCATTTGTTTGGTAAATGTAGTATGGCTAGCTGGAATAAATGAAAGTGTAGGCTTATAATAACTCATTTATAATACTGCACAATACAAGCTCCTTGGTGAGCTTAGGTGCATTATGTTTAGGGATTACACAATGTATTGTAGATTTTAATTTATGAATAAAGAACATTATTATTATTATTATTATTATTATCTAGTTACATTCTGATTTGAATAGTTGCATTCCTGATTTTGTATATTTAGTGTACAATATATAAATACACGAAAATGTTAAAAATAGCAATAATTCACAACTTATATTTACCATATATCATAATACTAACATAAAGTTGAAATATCAACAATTAAATAAAATCATTATACATTGGTACACAAAAATAATCAATATTTTACTGTTGGTTTAGCCGTTTATATTATTTATTGGCATATAGCTCCTTAATCACTATGTACAGTGAATAGGTTTCACCAGTTTTACGATCGCGAGATTTTTCCGACAAAAAGTCCAACAGAGGGAGTAGAAGGGTGTAGAACTCTACTTGACTCGGTCATGTTAAGTGAATTTTACTTCGGTGAGTTACACATTTGTGTATATAGAATATGTAATTATTAAATACAAAGAGATTTCAGTGTTTCCCATACTATCTTGATCTACCCTCTTTCCTTTTTCTCCCCGTGAAACAAGATCCACTGGAGCAATTAAAGGGATAAGCCGTTTTTTTTTTCATTATTTAATAAGTTAGTAAATGCACTATAATTTAGTTAACAACCATACATACATTCAATACTGAATATTCATAATAAAAAATTGGCTTGTGTAAAGCACTTAAAATGTTTTTAATAAACTCAATAGTTTATTCAAAACTAAACAATAATTTGTCATCTAATACATTCAAGAAGAAACTGTTCATAGCTAGTCTATAGCGGCTACGAGTTCTAGCCAAAAATAGACATATTCGCCCCTATATCATGATGTTCCATTAAACAATTCTAAAGTGTCGCTTATATTTTTCGACTGATTAAATTGTTCCTTTCAAAGATATAATTTATTTTTTAATGCAACTTAATCGCGATAACTCCATGGTAAAAATATGTTACAATAAAAATATGTGAAAATAATTGTTGACATTTGTTAAAAATAAATGAAATATAGATTTTTTAAATCAACATCTACTTAATTCATTGCCATTTCCAGATACTTGTTTTGCAGAATTAATCTGCAACTGCAAAAAAATTCGAACATTCATTTCGTCCTAATCCCATAAGAGGAATGCGCCCTCGCAAGAACACCTCCGGTTTATTTTTCCGCCAACCCAAAATAAAAATAATGTCATTGCTGTTTTTCGCCAGTATCCCCTATAAAAAATGTAATATGATGGTTCTTTACCCGCCCTCAATGTTTGTTGTTACAGCTACAGGCCTTTTTAATTCAATCTCTATTTACGGTTACGTCAAATAAACAAAGAAGGGTCAAACAAGAGCCAAATGAATTCTAGTCGCCCAAATTGCTCTTTATGGCATTTCATCTCATCTAAAAATAAACCCCTAAACCAGAACCGGACTTAAGAGTAGCCAAAGAATAAAAGCCGCCAATAGGTATTGTAAGACTTCAGCACTACGAGCCCTAACAACTAAATGTTGGGACAAGATAATATTTTGAAAATAATACAATGGCTTATCAAAACGACTGAATTATTTTATTTATTTTTTTAAATACAAACATAACAATATATTCTAGATTATTTGAAAACATTTTCGTGCCATGGTAAAGGAATAGGCATTAATCATAGCGTACTTTGTCATTGGAAGGTCAAATTTTCTGACAACTAAATGTTGGGACAAACAAGAAGCAACTTTAATTTAATACGGAGTCACATTGCCCTTAGCTTTAACGACTGCTTGAACTGTTGCAGGCATTGTATTAACCAAGGACTGACACGTTTGAGGAGAAAAATTATCACAAATCTCTTCTAGTTTTGTCCGCAAATCAGAAATAGTGCGTTGAGGATGGTTTCTTAAATACTGCTTCATTTTATGCCACACAGTTATCACATTTAGATCTGGAGTGCTGGCTGGATGAGATAAAACCTTTGTATTATTATCACCAAACCATTTTTTGGTAGATTTTGCCGAATGACATGATGCTCCATCTTGCTGGAAGATGAAATCCTCATTAGGAAACAATTTTGCGCGCTAGGTAAAAGTGAGGTCTGAAGTATCTCTTGTTATTTTTAAGTATTTACAGTACCATCTATAAATTTTAAAATGCATAAGCCCCTTGCCGACATGCAGCCCCAAATCATAATTCCCTTTGGAAACTTCACAACCCTTTTTAAGCAGTTTTTATGAAAAGCTTCTGCTTTATTTCGTATTATCCGTTTACGGTGATCTTCAACGCAAACATCAAATTTCTCTTCATCACTAAATATTATTTTATTCCAGTCATTTTCTGTCCACAGAAGTTTAGATTTTGCCCAATTGTAACGGTTCTTATTTTGAATCTCTGTCAATAGCGGTTTTTCTTCGGCCTAAATACGAATTTGGATCAATTTTTTGCTAATGGATCAACCATACAAAACTGAACTTACCTTGTAAAATCCCAAACCGCATAACTTTTACCTCGAACATCAACATTGGCAGACTCACCATATTTTTTCACTATATTATAGCTGTGGTCTTTGGAATAGGTAAATTGCTAGAAATTTTACGCATTGTCTTGCCCGCATTGTATTGGTGAATGATAATTTCACGTAATTTCTGTTCGGTAGCTTTTCCACGACCCATTATTCCAATTTAAATTAACAAAATTTAAATATTTCAACAAATACTACTACTTATAACTATTTACATCACTTACAAACTGTCAATGAATAAATAAAACGTTTTTTTGATGTTTATATAGCGTTTTTTAAACATTTTAAATGTGAGATTTGTGCTTGTCCCAACATTTAGTTGTCAGCCAATTTGGTCTTCCAATGACTAAATACGCTATGATTACTACTGATTGCTTCACCATGGCACGAAAATGTGTTCAAATAGTCTAGGATATATGGTTATGTTTGTATTGAAAAAAATAAACAAAATAATTCAGCAGTTTTGGTGAGCCATTGTATTATATCCAAAATAATACCTTGTCCCAACATTTAGTTGTTAGGGCTCGTATATTTGTATAACTACCGCATGCTTCGTTGTAGCTCTCGTGTCTTTGCTTGCCGCGGCGATAGCTCAGTCTGTTAGGTGCCGGGTGATAGTCTGTGACTAACAGAATGGGTATAAGGCGCGAGTTCGAATCTCGCCAGGGGAGAAATGGCACCTCTCCCAGGGAATGGTTGTGTGTCTGCGTTTTTTTCATGTGTACCCTCCCTTTACACAAGCCTTAGGCTTTCAGTAGGGAGGTTGTCCATTTCTGTGGTGTGTTTTATGTTATGTTTTTTTAGTTCTGGAATGAATAGGTACCTACAGTTTTGATATCGGATTCACACAAAAATCAGGTCAAATCAGTCTGCTTTTTTACTTATTTCATTAAATATAACACTAAATAAGTACAAAGTTAGTAGTCGTACATTTGGTGGGGAACGAATGCCATGGGACTGCTCACAGTTAGTGATATATCATTCCTTCTAGAACCTTTACTTTGGAATGTTTTTTTGCTGGAACGGTTTGAAACGTGACTCGTTCCAGTCCAGCAGTGGCGCGTTACAAAATAATGACTGATAAAGTGGCTGATGATGATTATTACATTTCCATCAAATAGTCATCATAAGTCAAGAAAACATTTTATAAATTTATTAATCTGATAGACATAGCTCGAATGACGAGACTTTTTCATATTTGTTTATATGTAGCAGCCCGTTACGACGCGTAAAATACACTAAATTGGATTTTAGTTTGCGGCCGACGAACGGTGACGCGTGCTCATCACATTTTTGCCATATTTGGGCATCCAGATGTCGATCACTTCAATAACATACCTACTACAAAGATATCCAGACCCTGCACTGCTACCTAATATTTTCCAGTGTTTACGTAATGGAAATGAAATGATCTACATCAGTATTTCAAATATGCCCAGTACTTATTACATATGTAATATCTAGATGTAGAACGTTCTTCTTCAAAATATGTTGCACTTTTCACTAACAAATTGTACGAGTTTGAAGAAGACATCAACTTCAGAAGCCATTTTAATGGTGCAGATATATGATAAAGTATACCTTTCACTTGCGACAAAATGGCAGGGTATTTCAGACAAATTCAGAAGCAGCACCCTCCTTGGCTAGAGAGTCGGCTGCTTCATTCCCTTCATGCCCAGAATGGCCTGGGACCAAGACCAGAGTTACTCTATTTTTTCTGCTCAAATGAGCGAGCGTCTGCTGACAACTCCACCCGTTTTTGAGTTACAACGGTAGGAACCAAGAGCTTTAAGAGTTGCTTAGCTGTCTGAGAAGATTTTTATCGATTTGCGTGTAAGTTGCGTTTGTTCCAGCCTCTGTACACACAATTCGATGACATGGATTTCTGCCTGAAATATAGTTGCACAACTGCCAAGGAATGAGGATGTTTTTACCGTTGGGTTGCAACATGGGTATTTTGGAGCCATCTGTAAAGCAACAACTATCTGCCCTCAATAGGTCAGCTTTATTCCGATCCCATTCATCTCTTCTTGGGAAGAGAATGTTAAAAGGCAGTTCATGGTTGGTCGTTGCAGGGATGACATCTGAAATCATCTCCAGGATGCTGTGACTTTCCATGTCATCCAGCAGCCTTTTGTGCTCCATAATGTCAGACTGCGGCATGTTAATAGCTGCCTGCTAGTAGGGTTCCCAGAGCTGCTGACGGTGTAAAGCTAATTGCTCCAGTATGGACAGGCAGGCTTGTCTCTGTAAACCAGAAAGTTTGATTTTGGTCCTCTGTTGTAGTCCTTTGGACCACCAAACTATGGAGCCGTACGCTATCATAGGTCGTATGACCGTCACATACAGCCAATATATTTGTTTGGGACCACCAATACCCAATAATATGTAATAATATGTATTGTGAAAACATAAGAAAATATATAAAATATTTGTTTTCTAAGGGCTAACATTATTTAGAATTCAAAGTAAAAAAATGGTATTTAAAAACACGTATTAATTACATATCAAAATAACTTAGCTTCCATTCTATATTTAAATAACTCAACAAAGTTTTAAAACAATCTTCTGGATGACGTATTCCCGCGCATTAAATTCGAACATCTGATTGCTCCAAAGTTACCAGATAACCTACTCCTATAAACTTTGACCAACGAACAACTTTCTGGAAACAAAACAAATTGAAACTTGTATCCACACTACCAGGAAACAAAATGTCATCGAAAGTAAAGCTATATTTTAGCGTTTTAGTTATGCTTTTGTTTTTTGTCGTCCACACCTATATTTAGTTTTGTGTATTGAAAACATCACAAAACTTCACAAAGTGAAATTATGTGGAAAAAATTTTATTTATATTATCAATCATATAAAGATCTTGTCTGACCATATCCTGTACCACATAGCCCACTTTGTCATTTGAAGTTTCGTTGCACTGTATAGTAGCAAATTTTTAAATTTGTTAGGGTTAAGTCAGTCAAGTGAATCGAACTATCATAATGAAAATTTACTCGAAATTAATACGTCGCTCACAAGAGGAATCTGTATGCGTGGGTTGCTAAGGATTCGATTGGAGAGTTCCCAAAGGATAAATTCAATAACACAGGCCAATGCTTTGGCTAACCTAGGCAATCTGAAACAGGGCGTCATGAGGGAAGTGACGTCATAAAATCATCGATGAGGACGAACAATTGAGACTAAGGCAAAGAGCATGAATGCAAAGTATACTCCGGGAATTGTAAAAGTGCACATCTAGCTCAAAAGTCATAAGTTTGGGAGAACAGCAAATTATTTTTCACTTAACTAATTTCAAATATTCTCACCGAAGGTTGTCTAAACCCAGTGTCCCAGTTACAAATACCACAGATATATAATAAATTAAAATACACTTGTTTGTTTATTATTGTGTGGGTTATTATTTTTTTAAATGGTTCTCGAAAGAAGATGTCTTTTTGAATTTTCACTGATCTGCGCCTTCACAAATATAATCATAGATCCAGTTTGCATTCAAATAATCTAATTATCTTCGTAAATAAAGGCCATTTTGTCAGAACATAATAATCAGGCCCATGATGTATCCCGTATGTTATTTTATAACAGGGACTGTTAGGTTCATATTCAATCAAAAGCCATGTTCTTGAAAAAACATTAAAGTTTAACATCGATGTTATTTTAACATAAAATGATATATCATAAGGCCGAATATAGTAGAAATTTGACCAATCGCTATCGCGATTTTCGTTCCCATTTCTAGCCCTACCGGGGGTCCAAATTTGCGGCCTAAGGTCACCCTTCGGGTGACAAAAGTATCTAGAATAATATTATTTTGAAGAAAATACATATTAAAAAAAATTGGAGCCTCGCCCACCTTTCGAAAAGGTGTAACGGCAGCGTTAAAATATATATTGCTTTCATAATTGTTGCAGCAAATGAATATTGTATATATATCTTTTTTGTAAGCTAATAAGCTAAAATGATTAATTTTACAGACTGCCAAAATGAACGAATTAATTCCTTTATCTGCAGAAAGAATAAAAACTACGGTCAAGAAAACAGAATAACTAAACACTAATAGGGGAAGGTGGGGGAATATCGACCACTTAAGGATAAATGGTCTTATTATTTTTTTTATCATTTTCACGAATTCGAAATTTATCATGTGGACACATCAATTATTCAGTTAATGAAGTACGTTTTCAAAAATATTCTAAAATTGCTTTAAGTATGAAAAAAACTACTTTTGGAATATATTGACAAAATAGGGTAATATCGATCAGTAGGGTAATCAATGAAGGTGGGTAATTTCGACCAGTCATCAAATTAATATGACATTGTGTTTATAAAATTTAAAGTTATTAGTTGTACAAATTAGTTGGATATACAACTTGCGTAAATATAAGTAGAAGCAGAAAGCGTACATATTGTTTACATGAGCTTTTTCAGAAAACAAATAACCTCAAATTTTAATAGTTTATGTTAAAAACCTTTTAGAATGTATGCAGCACGTATTGCAAGTAAAAAAAATATTGTCACGATTAAGAGAGAGGCCAGTTACCTTAAAAAACAACTTTAGGAAGTTATAAAAATTCTTAACGAAACACAAATTGCCACCATTGTGAAGCTCTAGGAACATTAAATTAGAAGTAACCATACTAGTGGCATCTGTTTATAATACAATGAACATGTGCACATGGAATTTGATCTAAACCGCCAAATACTCGAGATTTGAATGTGATCGATATTAACCTGCGGTCGATATTCCCCCATCTTCCCCTACTAATAAATAATTGGAATTAAAAAGCTACAGTATTCTGAAACAGTCAAATACTGTTTTCATCGTTGTTTCACACTTGCAATAGGTAGAAAGTTTTTGTTTTCGAAAATAATTTGATTATTTTTAATACAAGCTTAATTAAATGGATTATTCTCTTTGCGAAGCTGCCGGGCAATTTTTTCTAATGTAATGAATTGTTTAGAGAAATTTTGCAAAACGTAACTTTTGAGTTTGTACGTGGTACATACGATTATATTATAATCATGTTGTTAAGGGTCCATTCTCTGTAGATTTGACAGGCATGAATGCGGGGTCGAATTGAGAGGATGGGTAGCCGATGGGTGAAGACTTACATATTTCCACTATCGAATTATTAAGATTTCGGAGGTGCACGTAAAGCCGATGTAAAAAGGCACATGGAAATAAAGTTAGCCCTCATTGCAAGGGTACCGGATTTGTCTTATAATTGGAACAAAATTTCTTTTTAGTGTTATAAATTATATATCACCGGAAAGATCAAAAGATAAACTAGATCCCTATAGTAACAAATTTTTGTTTAATACATGTATTTTAGAGAAAATAATTTTCGAAAATACGCTATTTTAGTACAAGATTGTTTGCCTGGAATTTTAAAAATAAAAAGAAATACCAAAAATTACTACTATAGGGACTTAGATTAAAGTCTTATCTTTCAATACTTTTTTACTAAAAGTCGCTATCTTTTATAGTTTTTTTATAATTAGACACGAGACGAACGCCGATTTAGGGCTTATTTCGACCTAGTGAATGGACTCTTAAGTGGTAACATAGATGATCAGACACGACAAAAAATATTCAACATTCATTTTCCACAGGAATTTTACTACAGTACAGTTTAATACAGTAGGATACGGCTAATCGACGATTGAGATGAATAACCCTGTATAAAAGAAATAAACTAATATTGAACAATTTAATTAAGTAATTGTGACATTTTTCAAGATAGAATTATCTATGATGTGAAATGTGAATCCCAAGATTAAAGTTCGATGTTTATATGTCGATGAGATGCCAATCCTTAGCAATAAATCACCCAGGTATTTATTTTATATTTAAAAATCTATTATTTTTTTCTTTATTTTATTGTAGATAGACAGAACTATATACTAAGCTGTACGAACAGTTGCATAAGCTAATCCCAACTTGCAATAGCTGTAAAGAAAATCCATTAATTTTTTTTTAAATATCTATATAGTAGACATAAATTTTAATATTGTTTTATTTGTTTAGAAGGGGTTCTTTAAGATCATAAAAAAGGTACCTATAATCAATGAACTGTCTAAAATGATATAGACATGTACCTATATAACATGGTATATTTAATATAAATATTAAATTAAATTTGAAAATCTATATTTGAGAGCACATATATCCGTAACTTTTTTTAAATATTTTTATTTTTGTACTAATTTACAATACATTTTATCTATTATTTATAAATGTTACTAAATAAGTAAAATTTATGCTTCTGGCTTCGAGTGTTATATTGAAAATACGACATAAATTGCAAGCTGCGGTGTCCGAGTGGTTAAGGAGATGGACTTGAAATCCATTGGGCTCTGCCCGCACAGGTTCGAATCCTGTTCGCAGCGGTCTTTTTTTTATTTGAATTTGGTTGTTTAATCCCTGTTCTTAGTGTACATCATTACATTACCTAAATAAACTTTGGAAAAATAAAATATAGATTGGAAGTTTTTTATTTTAATATTAATCTAGGTATGGCATGAATATTTCTAAATAGTTATTTAAAAATAAATATCATTAAATATCTCCTAAAGAAGATGCATGTTTACCATACCTTTCAAATAATTTTTGCTATTTGTTTATACCTACTTTGCTATTTTTGTATTTTTTTTAGTTGTAACTGGTAGATACCATCTGAAAAAGTTACTGTGTGGCCACTGGCCAACTAATTTTATTGTTCGATAAAATACTGGAAATTTGCAAAATGTTGAAATATTTTCGATAAATTAGCTGTCGACGCACAAAGTTTTATGGGTTGATCTTCGTACACGATATCAAAAATATAAAAAATAAAATTCAAAACGTATTAAACTAAACATAGAGTATGGACTAAGAAATAGGTAGTTCGTCATATATTTAAAAATTGAAGTAGCAGTTAAAATTAAGCATGTAGGTCTAGGTACTTACATATACATACAAATTTGTTTGTCTTGTAGTAGAAATGCAACGTTAGCGTTAAATTTCGAGAGATCAATGATCTCCAGAAGTCAACAGATTTATTTAATACTGATTCAAATGATATTAATGAAGACACAATATGTTGAGCCAGATGTTATAATAACATAAGAACTGCTCTTAATTAGATTACAAAGAATAAAGAATGCACGCAGCACTGCAATTTGAGTTTGAGAATAAATTGTAGACTTGTATGACTGCTGAAGTGTATTGTAATAGTTAACTGAATGCTAATATTTCAAATATCTTTAGCTTTTCAAAAACGTCATGCAGTGCTTACTGACCAAACTTCAATAATTGAAGGAAGGGCTGGGATTATATTATTAGGAGGCAGACAGGGTCAGTATTTTTTCTATAAAACTTTGTTGTTTTTTAGATTAAAAAAACTTTTCCGGAAATTATTCACATCCTTTGCTAGGTCTATATTTGAAAGTGGTGTCGAAGTGGATACAGGGTGGTCATATTGAGTATAAATACAAATCTGAGCATTTTAGACAGACGTCTGATCATAGGCGGTTCTGGGTGGGGGCTTGGGGGGCTAAGCTCCCCCAAATCTTAAATTAGCGCCCTCCCAAATTTACCCAGTCCGTCCCTGAATAAAAATATTGTAACTACATAATTTCACTAATATCACTAATTTATTAGCTTTATTTAATTATTTCCTAAAAAGCTTTTTTTTCTTCGCTACCAAACCGCTACTAACACAACTAGAACGATTATTATTTTTAATTTAGCACCCAATGTGATTTACACATCATTTGCAATTTTGCAAGCTGCATGTAGTTGTACCAGCGCAGCGTCCAGCACGGAGACTGGTGAGACTGACTGATTTCCAACTGTTTAATCACAAATTCATTAATATTCACTATTTAGTAGGTACACTGTATACAGGGTGTCCCAGTGTGAGCGTAGAAAAATTTACCAGGGGGTAGAGCAGGGGGTATAAAAAAAAATTGTTGATGCACGCCTAACGAGTTACAGGGTGTTATTTTGGGCAAAAAAAAAACAATTTTCCACAAAAACCTAAAAACCGTTTCGTAGATTTAGGTAATTTTTGGGTGACGTGTACATCTATTAAAGGTCATTAAAACTACATGGTGTTCGTTTAACTCTGACACCTGTGGTGGCCTAAGCCTACTCTTCCTTATGACTTTGTCTTCATAACTCTTGCATATCCTACTTTTTCGTGGATTAACTAAGTTTTCATTATCAGCTATCAATTCTGAACAAAAAAAGTGCTCTTGTTACATAGCTCTAAAATCAACCATTTTCGAGTAAATTGAGTGTAAATACCGACTGCATTCTTATGCAGAAAAATACATGCAAAGGAAGTCATAAGGAAGGGTAGGCCTCTAGGCCACCACAGGTGTCAGAGTTAAACAAACACCATGTAGATGTTTAGATGGACGTCTCCCAAAAATTACCTAACGATTTTTAAGTTATTGCAGATTTTTTTTTCAAAATAACACCATTAACTCGTTAGGTGTGCATCAGAGATTTTTTTTTATAAGAGTTTTATTCTTATTTTGGTCTGGTCCACCTCCTGGTAAATTTTTGTACGCTCACACTGGGACACCCTGTATAGAGGGAAGCATCTGCTATATGAGTCTATATGCTATATCTGCCAAGGGCTTAAGCCTCCCAAAACAAAAGGTCTAGAACCGCCCACGCGTCTGATGTACCGCAAGCCTCTGTTCTTGTGCCCTTAATATTGGTTTTATTTGTAAATGATATTGCAAATGAACTAGATGTTAACTTCTTACTTTACCCGGATGATTTAAAGTTGTATTCTTACATAAACTGTGGTACCTACTTATAACTTACATAAAAAAATATTTATCTATTCTCCCACATGAGACCACTAAACGCAATTAGGTAATAGCAAGCCACTCTCAGATGCCCAATTGTATTTCTCATAGCATATGCTAAATCTTATTCTGAATCTTCAAAAGGCACCCTAATCTGTGTATTAACAAAGTCTAGTACCTAGTTTGAGTTATACCTATAATGTGGCAAAACGGAAATAATAAATCATTATTTAGAACATCATTGATTATACAAAAGATAGGTAATCTACTGTAGATTAAAAGTGGAGCAGTATTCAATGTACAAAGTTCCTATATTGTTCCAATACCCATTAAAAAATTATGATGCATAAATTCGCTTTCATACACACACGTGAAATATGTTAACGAAATCCCTTTATCTACGAAGAAAAGAGGGGATCTCTGTCTGCCTAGACTTTTATACCCAACGGCTAAAAACATTGTCAGAGAAACTCACCCGTCACCCGAACCATAATAATTATTACAATCGTCCTAAGATGTAGTTTAGTCGAAGTCGAGTCTACTGTACAGCTCGGCGGTCTACAATCACATCACAGGCTGCTCTGGGGATATCCGACAAGCAGCTGTCCGTTTTTCACTACCGAGTCGATTAGATCGACCTACCATGGTCGGAGCGCGCTAAAACATTTGAATAACTGCGACTCCTTTGACAGTACGCTGGTAAATATTTATAAATAATCAACAACAAAAAGTAGCCTCGACGAGATGATAACAGCGTTTTTGTGTAATGTGTAAGAAAGTGGTTTAAAGGAAAAATTGCTGAGTTTTTGTAAAAACAACATTTCTACTACCAAGTGCTAATTCCTTTTACGGCGGAGTGAAATTGATTGATTAGATTCTTGTTTGTCAACAAACAATTTTTTAATAACAGCTAGGATATGTTTTTGAATAAAGTGTTTTAGTTTGTGTCTGTGCGACTTTTAATTATGTTGATTGCCACTCCATACAGAGATTTTGATGTGAGAAATAAAAGCCCACCCAGGATTATTTCAGAAATACGAAAAAGTTATGCTAATAGTTGTTGTTCTCCTAGTAGTTTCAAACTGAAATTGTCAGGTGAGTGTCATTTCTATTACTTTACTTTAATGATAATTGTTAAATACACAAACTTCTTAGTTCTGTTTATTAATTATATTGATTTGATAATTTACCTAATGAATACGTGTAGGTAGATACTCAGTATTCCTAGTAGGCACGTAGGATGAGGATGTAGTTATTAAAGTTGGATGTTAAACTATTACAATATGTGGTTATTCACAACAATTAATAAAAACAAACAGGTACCTGCCGAAGTACCTAAGCATAATTAGGCGATTATGACTTAAGTATATAATCAAAGTCTACTTAAATATAGGTATGTAGACTTTGATCTAACTTTATAAAAATTTACTTCTATTTCAAGAGATACCTACCTATATAGATCTTAATATGTACATAACTAATTATCAAAAAATATTTCCCTATTTGCTTTTTCATTATTTGGGTATTCTATGGCAGTTTTCTAATAAGAATACTTGTATACTTAATGCATATACCATACCTACACTTACCATATAAATTTTAAAAATTTGTAGGCATTTCTCCATTCTAATTATCTTGCTATTTTTATCCCAGTTGCATGAACGGCCGGCATATTAAAATCTAATGTTTTAACTGTTATTTTTACTGCTATTACTATTCTCACTTATAGAAAACTGCATGAATTCCCTCGAATCCATCTAATCAAAATAAAAACATAGGTAACTGTGTAAAATACCCACAAAAAAAAAACGTCCAAGTAGGTAGACACTTTTAGACAATGCAATTCAGCAAATAAATACGGTACTAATTATAAATAGGTAGGTAGGTACTCAATTTCATACAATATTTCACTTTTCCCATTGTCAAACTTAAACACCTTAAAAAATAAATACCTACAACTATAAACAAGCCTATAAGTATAACTTTTATATTCTATTTTAAGCAGTATGAAAACCTTTTATTATGACTTATGCAATAATGCAACAAAAATCCGTAGGGAATATGGTTTTATGACAAACCAAAATTACGATAATGATTTTCATTACTGAAAATCACTCACATATTTGAATAGCCTACCCACAAATTTTTGTTTTAAGAGAAAGACTTTAAAATCGATGCCTTCCAACAAGTTTTACTCTTGCCTTTGATAATGTCTTAAGTATCTAGAAGAGATTTAAATCTTGTTTATTAAACAACACTATAATAAGGTGAGTATCTATACTCCAACAAGCCCCCCCTTCAAGATAATCTATACTCCAGTTATTCAACTAACAACTTTTATAGTTGTTGTTGGAAGGCGGCGCGGTTACCCGCAGCACTCAGGTCTTTCGACCCATTGTGCCTGTCGCTAGTCGAGAGCTATTGGAGGAGACCCGTGCTATATACATAGGCCAACACCCGTTCTAGGGAAAGCTCTCTAATATCCTGAGGCACTGAGGCAGGAGAAATGCTGCACCCGATGTTTGTGTCTCTTGACTATGAGGTAGGCACAGCGACAGAGGATGTGAATGGAGTCCTCGTCATCGTGTCCGCAAAACTTGCACCTTCTAGTTTCACTAAGGCCGGTAGTGTAAAGGTGCTTATTAAGATGTCCGTGATCTGTCAACAGTCCTGTGACAATCCTTATGCTGTTACGACTTAGCGCAAGTATTGATCGAGTTGCGTTTTTTATAGTACTTTTACGTTACTTTTATACCGGAATATCAAAAATTATCTTGGTCAAGGGTGGTTGTGGATTGTAAAACGTGTGTCTTACTTTAAATTTTTGAATATGTTTTGTTGTGTCAGAATCTGTCAAGTCATTGTGCTGAAATTTTCTAATCCAGTTTTTGAATCATGCCTCTTGCCACACAGCACAAAATTTTCATGATTGAAGCCTATTTTCAAACGGGTGCGCTAGTTAATGGAAATTGGCAATACAGTCAACGTTTGTGTTTGGACAAATGAATAGGTATGAAATTTGTAGGTTTATTGATGATGTCAGTGTGACAGTGACATAATTATTTCTAATTTAAAGTAAGACACACGTTTTACATCCCACAACCACCCTTGACCAAGATAATTCTTGATATCCCGGTAGTTACGTATAAGTAACAACTTTTATAATACTTATTAGGTATTAAATAATCATTCGCCCTGAAAATTTAAATTCAATATATGTTTTCATTTCATTTCTCTCACATTTCTAAAAGTGTTTAGATTCAAAGCTTCTCACGTCCAGATAATATACATATCTAAAAAAAATACTCTGCCACTGTTGGACATACATAAAATAAGTCATCAATAAGTCAGCTTGCTATTTCAAAGTTGATAGTACCTCCAGCGCCCTTTTTGTAGACCCGTGTTTCAGATATTAGACCAAAAATTTTGTACCTAAGTATAGGTAAATAGGTACCTATTATACTTAAATTGAAAATTTGACTACACTTGATTTTTTTGTTTGATGTCTCGATGTTGACCAGTTAAAATGGTAGTAGTTAGGCGAGGACTATTTTTACATTATACTTATTATACAGGGTGTGTCTATGGAGTATAGCCAAAATAAAATTTCCCAAAGTTCCAAAATAAAAATTTTATAGGGGGAATGTCTGGAAATGCTTCCTCGAGGAGCTACGAGCCTTCAAACTCCAATAACGTCTTCTTAAATGTTCAGTAGGCCGGTGACAAGTCAATTTTATTTAAATCTAGCTTTTAAAACAAAACAAGAAAATCACATAAAATAAGCTTAAGCGTTTAATGAGCCACGATGAGCCGTCATAAGCTTAATGAGTTTAAATACAGCTGTGATACCGAGTGTGATACAGTATAGAAGCCTGTTTCGCTGTTTTCTCTATCCCTTTGTGTAGCTTACTTAGCGTTTTACATTTTATAAAATAATGCATATTCTGCAGTAACCATGTAGGTATGTAGATCATGTTTAAATTTCTCAATTGTTACAGTTATTGAAGAAAGGAAACTAGGGGTTGCTGATGTCACTACCTACGCCTATTAGAGACAATCGAAACAATATTCATTACCTATATATCCATACAAATTCCATTGATATGTATATTAAAAAAAATCCAAATTTAAGTCACAATCTTTGGAGTAGTTAGGTCTTAAGGAACCATTACCGGAGATTTCCCCAAATGAACTTTTTGCTCATTTTGGATATACGTCATGGACACACCCTGTAAATTAAGTATTAAGAAATTACTAAATTATCCAAATTTAACAAGAGATTTGAAAATATAATTAATAGTCGCATTTCTATAAAAAATGCAAAGCACTCTTCAGTAAGTCAGTATCTATATAAGGTCGGTACCCGGATCACTCTTCGGCAAAAATTCTAAAAAAAGTGAACCAGACATAATACCTAAGTGAATTGTCAGAAACCATATTCTTTATGCTAATGCAATTAAATAGCATTAACTAGCTTTAAAGCCAGAACTAGATACACTAAATCCTTGTATTCTCTGTACCATCCAAGGACCTTTCTACAGTATTTTTTCTATAACTTCTCGGTTCCATAAGTCTAGGAGTGAGTACACGCAAACCCCGCACTATTATCCTGCCCCGCTCCACTATTATATGGAAATATAAAGATACATACATTATTCAAATTACGTAAGTAGGTATATTATGTCTTTTAAATTTCCACAATGTCGAAGAAAATATGGCAGAAATAGTCTTTAGTATATAGAAATAAATATTTGAAGATTGTCAAATTACACAGAATCACAGAAAAAAGGTATTTTTTCAAAAGGCGCAGGCCGCTTTCTGGAGCATCTCAGAACATAATCTACTTAGGAGGTTCATCGACACAGGTTTCATATACCTACATTTATTAATGACTCCTAGCACCTCTCGGAGTTGTTTAATGTATTTTTGTTTTAACTTTCTGGTTTCATATAAGGTGACATTATCTAAAAGAGGTCACATACCTTTAATACTAGTTCACTGGCACTACTATTTTTTTTTCGGCGCCGATGAACCTCAATGTCCTTGTTGGATCAAGAGTGTACTGTATTTATTATGTTAAAATTTAACTGTGTTGAAGTTAATGATGAAATTTTCTCCACCTCCGATTCAGTTTAATTCGCCAACGCGGAGAAGCGCCTACATTAAGAAAAATTTACATTTTCCTTTGGCCAGAAACAGGTACCTAAATAAGCATCGATTGAAGCAAAAAATACACCTACTGGAAACGTGACTCAGGTTTCTTGGCCTTTACTTCTCAATAAGACGTAAAGAATTCAGAAACATTGCGCCACGTTCTTTTCTAATGGATTACCAAAACTGGTGCTGCATGCACCGAAGCTTAAGTAAGTAGTGTTAACATTTGTGTATACCACACTACTCACCACTTCTTAAGCCTCTTACACATTTGAGCAGGAATGCGCATGAAGCAAGGCGACGCTGTAGGTACCGAATGCCTCAGGTTGCGAAAAAATTCTCCCGCACAAGGAGGCACACAAGCTTGCCGCGACAGTGATCTAGTGTTAAAAATTATTATCTGTGGCTTATATTAGTTTTATTCTTATTTTAAGATTACTAAGAAATAAAAAACGCAAACGTAGATGGCCTTCCCAATTATATTTAAGAAGACGCATTATGAATATTAATAGTACGTTTTTGTTAGACGACCCTCTTGGCTGATGAAGGAAGTGACAGATTTAAAGAATTTAAGATTTTAATTTTATTTTAAATGTTATTAGAAACAAGATAATGAAATCAGATACAAGTTTCAGAAAAGCAATTCCACCAGAGGAAAGAAAGTAATTTTGCGCTTCCTAACAACTGGTAATTCTTTTACCATTTTCAATACTTATTTAGAGTTTCAAAACAAGCTATTTCTGCGAATAAAGAATCTTTTTTTAATTTACTATAATAGTAATTAGAGTCACAAGGATTCCACAACACCTCTGTATTCTAACACGTCTGTATTCATTAATAAGTTGCAAACGTAACTCTTGAGTCCACTCCATTTTATATTAATTTAAATAGCAGCAAACAGTGGACGACTCAAAAACACGCCAGACTAGCACGAATCCCTTGGATGGACCGACAGTGGATGGATCGCTCCGGGGCTGTGCGGTGAACAGCTGGAGCACAGCTCATACATAAAGCTGTGGCTGGAGTTTGGATTTGCCTGGGATGCGCCTCAGGTCGACGTGCACATTGACTGCCTCGTATGGCCTCGGTTTGCCTCACACCCTCACTCCATTCGTACCCAGATGTGCACGCGGCTTTAGACAAAAAGTCCAAATCATTGAATATATACTTAAGGAATTGCAGAAGTAATTACGTACATATTAAGAAGTCGGTACCTACCTGTATCTGTTTTAAAACATTTAAAACACGTGCAAAAAGAAGATTTTTCGAATATTTCTAAAGCTTGTTTAATTTTCAGGGTAAATAAACTTGTACTCGAAACATCAATAACTTGTTAATTGCATTACCTTGAAATCTCATGCGTGATTCTAGACTATTTTGAAAGAGCAGCAGACAAAAATATAAATTATAGGTGCTTTAATATAATTTTGAATTTCATGTTAAAATTCTACGTTTGAAGTCAAGGACGTCAAGGTGTATTACACACGAAAGCAAAAAATTAATGTCTTACATCTCAGACCTTGGGTATACCTACAACGTACAATGCACCTACCTGTATTTAAGAATAATATTTATATTATAACAAATAAATGTTACATTCTCTGAGAAATAATGGATCATTTGTCTCAATGCAATTTTGCATTGAGTCGCAACAGTTGCGACTTTGTTTTCACCATCAAGGACTGTATAACTATTTTAAGGTACCTACCATAAAGGACATGTGCCACATTACTGTTTCGTACGAACAAATTAATTATAATAATAATAATAATATCTCTACCCCTCATTCTAATCAGAAGGATTAGCCCGAAAGTCTGAGACTTGTTTGGGAGAGGGGGCGACATATTATTTCGCGGGCCGCATTTGCGCCTCAAGAACGACTTCCGTTGGTAGGCCCTAACCACCATTCAGTGCTGGAATGAGGGAAACCTGGAAAACCTCATAGTTAAGGGGACAAGACAAACATCAACTGATTTTAATCTCTCACATTAACACCAAGTTGACATTCTTCCCATCCTAGGCCATCGCCAAGATGGTTGCCAAGCCATCCCTGCGAATAAGCCTTGATCTACGAGTAAACAATTTAATTAAAAATTGTTTGGTGGAATTGGAATTAGATCCCACGACCTCTGGGTTAAGCGATCGAGATGCTAAGCCCTGAGCCACCGGCTCGCAATTGGTCAACCCTTATGATAATATGTATTCGAGAAAGAATACATTGGACGATATATATTCAAATTTAATTCAGTTCAAAGGTAAAATGTTTTAGGCTTAATTGTAGGTAACTACGTATAGTTCGTAAGCATTAAGAAACTAATACGTTATGGACTGGAGCCGGAGATAGACGCACGAAACAGTACGCACTTCAATCAGGAATGACGAAACGTCTCCGCCAACAGATGAAGAACCCAGATCTACATCACTCACCGTGTTACTCTTTTTATCGATTAAAAAATAAAAAGCAACAAGGCATATCGGAATCTTAAGTGGCGAGTCCTGTATCTACTTCATTATACACTCGATTGTATCACAATAAGAAATACCTAAGTGCAATACTCGATGCAACGCCGTAGTGGTTGCGTGTTTTCGCCATCTTTCAAAAGTTATAGGGATGCCGATTTACTAGTATATTTTCCAATAGTGAAAATAGACGTTCGCCTGCCTTTTGCTAGTTTCCAACAGCAACGAGCGCCAATATTCCTTTGCAAATATTACTCAAACTTATACTATACAGGCTGTTACAAATTCGCTTCTCCCATTGGGATTTAGAAAACTGAAAGAGATACGAAGAAGCTCATATGGGGGCAAAGTTGCGTAATCAGGGGATCAACATAATGCCTCAAAAAAATCAATGCTAACTTGATTAGGTTTTGAAGTATGGAAAAAACTGAAATTTTGGAAATTTGTTTTTATTTTTCTGCAGTCTTATTCACGCAGATATTAAAAAATCAAGAACGCTTTCTCGAAGCAACTTTGTGCCTTGTATTCATGATATAATAAGTACAAGGTATGACATTCGTGAGTACGAAAATGCGTCCGCTGTGCGCATTACGTCACCGAGAGCGCAGAATGATCGCTAAATACAAATGTTATATATACGATTTCAATGGAAACATTATCAAAACTTTCATATAATTGGCACAAAACAGTGTCCCGAATAGGAAAATATTGGGAAATTTAACCAGTGTCCTTAAACGTGTTCTTTAATAATCATAAGCACAGATTAGATATACTCCATATGGTAGGTACCTATCATATACAAAATGCCCTGGTAATTCCTGGTGGTTTAAAATTGGCTCTTTTAATTTCTTACCTACTTCAATAATAATAACTGTTATCGGTGATTATTGCAATTTTTATTATAAGTAATTAGTTATTCTGATTCGTGTGTAAAATGATTAGTACTTAAATATGTGATAAACGCTTCATAAACATAGGATGTGGGCAACAAGTTAACTTTAATACATATATTTCGCCGTTCGCCTTACACCTACGACTAAAAGTGAAAATTGTTCCTTAAGCTCTGTTAAGATTCTAAATTGACTGTATTATTAAATGTATTCATTTTTTTTTATTATTCGAAAATTTTAAATGTTTCTCATTTTTTTTTATTTAATGACCACATTACAGAACCATATCTATTACAGGTTATATAATTTATTATAGGCTTTAAATTTATCTCATAATCATCATCGGTGAAGTGTTCATCATATTCTGGCAGTATGTATACCTATTAAACTTTTCTGCTCGACAGCAAGCTACCCACAGTTTCTTTATTACTTCATCCTGTGGAAACGTGAAAAACCTTGTAACATAATAGATAGTACAATATTATTTAAATTATTGGGCTCTTGGTTGCGATTATCACTATTATACAAGCACACAGCACAACGCATTTTTATTGCACTTTTAGTTTAAGTACGTGTTAATATAAAATTAACTTTAACTATACTCACATATGATTATAATTAGTATACACTAGAATTATACAAATACTCTGCCAAAAAAAATGAATTTAGAGGACAAAATGTAGTAAAAACCACGAAACTTTCACACCTTTACATATGTAAACACTGTAAAATGTCAAATTTGCGCTCTCGGTGACGACACGGATGTGGGAGGGATATGCGCAATATCATACCATCCTTTATTGTATCATGCCTTGTATTATCCAGGATATTTAGATTTTAAATGTGACGTTTCGTTCCAGAACCATCATCCACTTTTTAAATAGGGACCTGGAATGTTTAAACCATAATTTGAAAGTCTTCCTTACCCCTATCAACTTGCTACCGCAGAATAAATCATATTCGGACGTTTCGAACACAAAAATACAACTTCATTGTTTCCGTTCCGAACTATACAATTTTTTATCTACATACCTACTTTTTCCTCATTTATCGTCACCTCTTACAGTTTCCGAGGGTCGAATGGTGTGAAGCGAATATGTAACAGGCTGTATTTAGCACCGTTATATTAATAGTAGTTTTACTAAAAAATCTTGTCTATTCGCAAGAAATGTGTCTTCTTTTAAAGCATCCATAGTTCTTAGCATTGAATGTTTTCCTCAGTGTTGGTTTTAACATAATACTAGTAACAATAACAGGCGAAAAGAATGTTGTCATCTGTATATCTTTAACAGTATTGGCCATCATCCATCATTTACAAATTTCGTAAGTAATTATTTTGTCAGCTTCTTATAGTGTGGAAACCACTCAATAAAATTATTTGTCACGTCAGGAAAAATGCTGAGACAGATCGAATTTTAATCTAAAAAATACGTTTCCCCTTCCAAACTGTTTATAGAACGCTTAATGTGAAAATTTTGGGCTTTTCCAAAATATTCAGGAACATTTTTCGCATCACTGTCGCTCTTAGTTCTCATTTATCCAGTTTTACTTTAGAAAATCACCAAAAATCACTAAAAAAACTTACTTTTTAGTGTTGCAATTAAAATATACTTTCTTTTATTTTATTTATAAACATCTAAGATATCCTATATATTTTTGAATATAACCAGATTATATGTGTTTTTTATAATTAATTATAGGAGTGGACAGTTCTCTCCCTTGGCTAATTGTTATCCTCGGCTTCGCTTCGTGCAATACCTATACTTCCACTATGGGAGAGAATTGCTGATTTTTCTTCCTAATTAAACAGATATATTTCTCCACATTTAGCAGCTGGCTCTTTTAATAAACATCTTTGAAAGGATCTTTGAAAGGGTTTAATTAAAAATGTTAGACGAGAACGTTTTGTACCAGAAGCATCTTATCAATGTTATTAATATTGATGATATTAATATTGATTATGATTATCTTATTAGATTGTAATCATAAAGCCTTTTAACTCCCACAAATGTAAAATGAGTGTGATGATCTGCAATTATTTAATGTACCTACCTTCTGCTGCAGTAAATGGTAAGAAAGAAAAGTGTTTTCGGGCGCTTTGTTACCTATAATTAAAATTATCATATTCCCATATTATTCTGTCAGTCTAAGCTTATATGAAAAAACTAAATACTGAAGTCATATTCATAATTTCACAGGTAAGAAAGTGAACTGCACTTTATATCGAAAGTGAAATTAAAAGTGATGATGTTAGGTACTGATAATCTAAGTGATTTGCTTAAGTAGATGTGAAATGCTATGATTGATAAAGTTAATTGTCTACTTATTTACATTTTTAATTCAAGAAGAAAATTAAGTGCCTACTGCGCGAGACATAATTAGGAACATTATTATTACAACGTTGTCCTTAACTTTCCTTCTTGACCGTCTGTAGACATAATTATAAGCTTATTCTCTTGGTTATCGATCATCAGATAACATATACACCATGCCATGACGTTTCGGTTTATTATTATACTAAACCTTCTTCAGATGTAATCTTTTTCTGTAATATTCTACATTAACACTGGTGGTTATTAAGTTAAAGTTGATGTAGATACGTGCAATTAGATGATTAAAGGTTAAGTACATCTTGTTAGTTAAGCTAAATTAAATTTTATATGATGTAAAATGGGATGGAAAAATAATATACATATAACCACTTGTTATTGGTTTTACTTAAATAACTTACTATTAAAATAATTTTGTGATATGAATTTTAATTAATTATTATCAAATATTATTTTTAACTTATATAAGTAGGTACCTATTTACTTACATTTTTAAAACGTCCTTGCGTCTAAAATTTTATTTACTCATTATCAAATTAGTATCTAAAATTTAAACGTCGCAGCAACGGAATCGAACAATCTGATTTGTGTATAATTGCTGGGAGATTTGTTGGTGCCTTCATGAATCGATTTTCAAGATATTTTTCAAAGTAAGCGTTTTTCGTAGTAATTTTTAAAAAATTGTGCAACCACAACCAGTTTGGGATTGTCAACTGACCTTTTCATTCGACGTGTGGTGACTGACTAAATGAAATGATAAGCTCTTGCATAATAAACCGATTGGGTTACAACTGCCATTCTACAATCCGCTTCAGCTGGCGATTTCGATCATTATTCAATAACTCGTAGATTGGCCGATTCTATAGTATATACTTATTTCTCGCCTAGTATACATATATGGGGGCTTTGTTAGTGGCATGTTTTTCATATATCAGTTCCCTATCGAATTTACACTATTAGTTAGATAATGTCAAATAATACTACAATATTGGTACCTACTGATATATTTTAACAATAGCTTTCCTACAGCAAATTTGCAATTAGGTAGTCTGAGTCACCAACAAAGCTCACCCACTTTTCAATGTCTTCTTTTTATTTTAGAAAAAAATTAACATATGGGTACGAAATGGTTTGTTATTGGTTAAAATTTAGACACATTAATTTATGTACAGGGTGTTCTAATTTCTGGTGCCATTGAAGTCGGCATTTTTTTTAACGGAAATGCATAGTTTTTTTTAATCACCAGAGAGGCCATGAAGAGAGCTTTCCAAAAATATAATGTAGTTGGTATCTGATCTGATGATTAAAAAAACTATGCATTTCCATTTAAAAAATGCCGACTTTAATGGCACCAGAAATTAGAACACTCTGTACATACATTAATGTGTCTAAATTGTAATTAATAACAAACCATTTCGTACCCATATGTTCATTTTTTTTCTAAAATAAAAATAAGACTTTGAAAAGTGGGATAGCTGTATTGGTGACTCAAACTGTACAATGTGATTCACTTTCGAGTGTGTAACATGGGTATCTCGCTTATTATAAAAGATAGACTGTAGGTTTAAATTCGGCAAAGTTGCGGAATTTTGTGCTCAATAAGTTGTCGCAAACAAAACCCCCATATCTGCTTTTGTTTTTGACTAAGAAGCAAAAAAAAATTTTTTCCGGTTTTCGTTTTCTAGCCATAACATCTATATTTTTGAAAATATTGGCTTATCGTTTTCACATTATTAGGACACTTTCTTGAGACAAATACGATGCCGTTAACCGTTTTTTAAAAAAATGTCACTTCTCTTGTAAATCATTGTCAACTTTATTTTTTCTGAATACAATATAATATATGTTAATATTTGCCTAAAAAATAAGGGCATTATGAAGGAAAATAGGTATTTTTTTGAAAATATCTAGTTGGCCATGCCCATGACAGTCAGTTCTTGACAAACCACAAATATCACTTATAATTTTTATAAACTGCATCCTCGTTTGTATACATCGTTAGTCAATGTAAAAAGTACTCCACACATGCAGTTTATAAAAATTATAAGTGATATTTGTGGTTTGTCAAGAACTGACTGTCATGGCCATTGGCTAACTAGACATTTTCAAAAAAATACCTATTTTCTTTCATAATGCCCTTATTTTTTAGGCAAATATTAACATATATTATATGGTTGTATTCAGAAAAAATCGGTTTATTCAAATATGAGAAAAACTAATATGGTGCCCATAAGAAAAAATAAAGTTGACGATGATTTACAAGAGAAGTGACATTTTTTGAAAAAACGGTTTATGGTATCGTATTTGTCTCAAGAAAGTGTCCTAATAATGTGAAAACGATAAGCCGCTATTTTCAAAAATATAGAAGTTATGGCCAGAAAACGAAAACTGCAAAAAATCTTTTTTTCCCTCTTACTCAAAAACAAAAGCAGATATGGGGGTTTTGTTTACGCCAAATTATTGACCACAAAATTCTGCAACTTTGCCGAATTTAAACCTACAGTCTATCTTTTATAATAAGCAAGATACCCATGTTACACACTCGAAAGTGAATCACCCTGTACATAGGTATATTCTTTCTTGGTGCTTTATAAAGTAAGAAACTCTACTTCATGAATGTAATGGCAAATAAACAATATTGCCATTTTCAACGTATCTGTATGTCGAATCGTTGACTGAGGGATTTTCTTCAGTCAACATTTAAATATAAAAAGGAGCTGTGTGTGTTCTTATCTGATACGGATGGACTGATTCACAATAATACTATTAATAAAAGTATGACATGAACTAAGATACATATGTACCTAGTCATTCCTTGTTATCCTATAAGACTGGCGCCAGATCTTTCCGAGTATCCAATAGAGAACACCGAAAATACAAAATTTTAATATGTATACGGTGGTTTACTTAGTCAGAATTCAGAATCGAATATTCTGAATGATTGGCGCCAATGTAATGCCTTTAATATTTCTAGATATTCAAGATTAATTTTATTAGAGACCAAGTTTATTTCATTACAAATTAAAGAATAAGAATTCAATTTTCCAGGAATTCCATCTCTTAATAGAGAGTAGATTCAGAGTAGTCAACCAAAAGAAGTGTGCATTTTGTGGAAACGTCCATAGCTCGTTTACTGTAAAAGATATATTCATCAAATTTTCAGTACAAGGGTAGCAGTCAGCAGGGACTTGAAAATTGTTATCTAAAAAAAGTTAGGTCTGATATATTTTCCGCTGGCATAATCCACGATTTTCTTATGAGCGCCATATTGGATTTTCGCTTTTTTTGAAAATCCGTAACAATATGCATATGTTCAAACACGAAAAAATATTAAAACATGTTTGGAGTCATTCCAATTATTACCTCTTTAACTGCTCGCCATACCTAATCCCTATGCAGTTTCATACGATCTTGAATACCTACACTTTATTTTTTAGATAACCCTATACAAAAAAGTCCAGTGGAGTTAGGTCCGGTGACCTAGTAGACCATCTTATTGGTCCTCAGTTTTGGACATATGCACATTATACATAATACATTACATATGGAAAATGTGACGTCACGTATGTTGTGTTGAACAAAAATATTCCTTCTTCAAAATCTCAAAGTTGAACTGTTTTGTCACTCATTTTAAAAGGTTTTGTTGAGTCAGATTTTCAAAGGAACATGCTGTATAATATAATCGTTGACGAAACTGGAAGATAAGCTAACAGATAAGTAACGTAAATTTCTCTGATATGTACATAACCATGAAAAATTATGTCGAGATTCCCCAGACGAATAGGTTATCCTAAATTACACATTATTATCTTACCTTACCTTATTTGAATATTTCACATTTCATACGGTGGATTTCTAATCAGCACTATTTATAGGTATATATTTTTAAATGATATGATCGATTTTTTTTTTCATGTTATTCCAGGATCCGTTATTCCAGTACCTAAGTCAAAGTTTTAGTTAAATAAGTGTAGAATCACTTCAGGGTTTCTTATATATATACAGTGAGAACATAAAGTCCGTGCCCCCCCTCTAATTTTTGAACCACTGGGTAGATTGTGATGAAATTTGGAACGATAATATATGACTAAATTCTGCATTTTTTGACACATCAATGACAGCTCTGAATGTCAAAGTGATAGCTGGACGCGCAATACGAACATTTTTTTAAATGGAAATGGGGGTCGAGTAATAACTCATTTTGAAGCTATTTTTATGCTCAAAACACTTGCTTTTAATTTTTGTTTTGCTTTGAATAATTTACAATAATTTGTAATATGTATGTAAAAAAATGATAACAGAAATCGATATAACTGGTTTTTATTTGGAAATTACTGAACCAAATGTTCTCAAAATTGGGGGATGTTTTGAGCATAAAAATAGCTTTAAAATGAGTTATTACTCGACCCCCATTTCCATTTAAAAAAATGTTTCTATTGCGTGTCCAGCTGTCACTTTGACATTCAGAGCTGTCATTGATGTGTCAAAAAATGCAGAATTTAGTCATATATTATCGTTCCAAATTTCATCACAATCTACCCAGTGGTTCAAAAATTAGAGGAGGGGGGGGGGGGAGACGGACTTTATGTCCTCACTGTATAAAAGACAGGCATGCAATAAATAGTTACCGAGATAATTACCTAGGAGTAAATATTATAAATACTATAATTTCTGTTAGGAGGTTGCCTATAATCATCAAGAAAGTTATACTAGTCTCCAGTGTCAAAAGTTTTCATTTTTTTTTGTATATGATTCCATATTTTACAAAATAAATTTTCTGTAGATTGATTTAATTTTTAAGCAACCTTTGACCTTAGTTTGTTCAGTTTGTTCAACTATTTAAAATTAAGTATATTACCTACTCCAGATATTACTTTAAAATTTCACCTTTAGTTTATATTTTTGGTGTTGGATAACTTTTAAAATGTAGTACTCTAAGTACATACCAAAAATCAATTTTGAACTAGAAATATATTGTATACTTATATTCCCCGTTCTTTCTTCAGCTTCATCATATAAATAGCTTATAAATTTATTATTTATTATTATTATTTTTTTTTTGTTGAAATCCAGTCGTCCAGTTCCTCCGATTCTTGGAGTCGCCCGCTGGTGGTTATCAGAGTTATTCCCCACGTTCGTGGAATGAATAGCTACTGAGGCCGGGAATCGTGTGCCCTGAGTAAACGTAATAAGCCCAGAATGACCGCCTTCTGCATTCTTCCGGCTAGAAGATCTGCCGAATTTCGGCATGCCGGTATGATCTTCAGTTCCGAAAGCAGTGTATCTCTTGCTCCACCGAGGGCTCCTATTATCAGTACCACAAGCTTCACAGTATGTTCTGGATGGAGTCTGCGGAATTCGAAGAGAAGGTCTCGATATTTCGTCCGTTTCTCCTCATCTTTCAAGACAATGTTGGTCTCGGCAGTAGCCGAGAACTCGATGACAAACATTGTCTTGAGCTGGTGATCGAGGAGGACTACATCAGGCTTATTAGCTCGAATCTCCCCGAGCGTGGGAAATGATTAGTTCCAATAAATTCGGCACCTCTCATTCCCCACAACGGACTCAATATCCCCCGAAGCGTATGACAGCACTGGTATTTCGTCTATCTCCTACGAGTGTCGTAGAAAGTAGTAAAGCACTCGTAAAGCCACATTGTGTCTATTATTATTGTTGTTATTATTATTATTTATTTATTATCATTACTATATTACATACATACAGACAGTTTAACCACTTGAAAAGAAATTACATCTTTCTAAGTCTCTATTAAGTATAAACCATATACTTTTACGTTTTCTCTTATTATAAAAACTGCTTATTTCATTTGTGTTACTTTCCAGATCTATTTCAGTTTAATTTTATGTCAATTTAATTAGTGACAATTTTGATGTGTTCGTAAGTCGTAAAAAAGTAAAAACCATAGCTATGTAAGTAGGTAAGAGTATGCCTACTCACAAGATAAAATTATTCCTGTTATGTCAAGTGAAACGACTTTAGTTTTTCTAATGTTTTTTTATGGTCCCACTTCGCGTTTCAACACATTGCCTTTCTCAAGTGCACAAGTTTGCACGTGATCCCATTCTAGTTGTCTTGCTCCTATAATAATTGATTATTAATTATCAGTTTTTTATTCTGACTTGGTGCTCGCTAAACAGTCGGTTCATTACAATCGAAATCCCAAGAAAATAGTCGCGTGATTTGGAAATCACATGGCGTTGGAAAATGGAGTAAGATGGTTATCCTAATAGGAATGGGAAGGGAATGGGAAATATCGTTATAATGGTTTATTATGTAACGTATTGCCTAAATAAGGATAGTTCTTACTTGTCCATACGCTTTACGCAATTAGATAATCTTGGGAGAAAATGTGTACATAGGAAAAATTATTAGGTAGTATAAACTAATGACAAAATCTAGATGTAGATTAGACTAGACTTAATTGTTTTAGAAATAGGTGGCACTTACGAATTTTAATGTGTTTAAAATTAGATATTGTTAATTAGGAATGTAACAAAAATAGATAAGAGTATAGGTATTTCCTGTTAGTTGCTGACACTATTAAACAAGATGATTTTAATATCACTTGAGTCTATTTTCTTAATTTCAAGCTTAATTTTGAATAGGTCTATATTGCCGTAAACAATCATTCGTTATGAAATTCGTAGTCCACTGTGTAAATAACTTATATTTAACATTGGGTCAAAGAAGAATGTCGCTACATACATAGGAAGAAACCTCATATATCCAATAGAGTAGTCCAAAGTGCTGTTGACAGCAACAAATTCACTACAGAAAACAGAAAACAACAAATTCAATATGGCTGCTGTAATGTATTCCAAACCTAACCAATTTTTAGATAATGTAGTGGTCAAGTGTACATACCTAACATACAAATAAAACATACAAATTACAAAATATAACAATTATAAAAATGTTTTTGTTTACACAATAGTGTAATCTAAACATAAACTTAGTATTGAACAATTCCATAAAGATAATTGTCTTTAGTTTCTGTAGAAATGTAAGAAGTTTACGGAATAAGTTTTTCTGTGTTTTTCTGATGGGTTTTTTTAACTTTGTTGCAAAATACATGAATATTTTTATTAAGAGAAAATTGCCACCAAATCTATTGTTTCGGTTTTTGATAAAGTGCTTCCTGATAAAAATATCAAAGGTATTCTCAGTATATTCAGTATTAAAAAATAATTAGAATTAAAGCAATGACTCATTAAGTACTTACGATAATGTTTTCAATATGTTTTCATAATAAGCGCACAAATTACAGATCTAGATTTTCTACTGAAGAGAATCTGTTGAGTCCTTGGCATATATATTTCCCAGAGTAAAACGAACAAGGGAAATAATCCATTAAATATTCTGAAATAGGATGGATGGGCATCATATAATATTTTTTAAATTTTCATTAGCACTTCAGTAAAAATTCAGAAAAAATACAAATGGTACCAAAATATTTGTGCAAATTTACAAATATTGAAAGTTGTAAGTAATTCAAAAAATAATAACAAAATATTTTCATCTAGAGTTAAATTGTGTATAAACCACATAATATAATCATATTATAAGAAAAAATAGCCCGTTATCTAGGAATAAGCCCCCTAAACGGGATAAAATTTCCATAACCATAAGTGCCCTGTAACAACATACAATAAATCAATATTCCTGCATACTGTGTGAACAATGAATGTACCTTCCATCTTGAAAAATGTACAGCTGTTGTTTAGTTTTTTGTCTTACCTCAATAACGCGTAGGAATATCGAAAAATATCATATAATATAATATATGTTAGTTATAAATAAGATATAAATTGAAGAGGGTTAAAAGAAGAAGCACGTTTTTATTTAATTTTTCTCGTAGGTACTTACAACGGTTACCAAAATTTGTGTGCCCTGTAACTTGGTAACCGTTGCAGATACAAGAATACTTGTTCATTACAAAAATCTGTATTTTTCAATTACTCAGCATGCACCAATGTTGATTTTTGGTTTGATATCGTTACTTAGCACTAGTACTATGCATATTGCAAAGTTTCCAGTTTATGGGAATTATTTCCAGGTAAAAAAAACCCTAATACGATTAACCTATACTCAGATGTACCCAAGACTGTTCTTAGCAATACCTTTCCGCTGATATTTGCTTTTTCCTTTCTTTTATTCTAAAAAGAATATACTTTGACATAGGTACATAAGAACATACAATTACATACTTTTGAAATGAAAATAAACAATAAAAATTAAACTAATCCATTTAAACACTTAGGTAGGTATATCTGCGCTATATGCAGAACAATTTAATAAGTATGTATTCTGAAATTTTTTTTTTTTATTGCTCACAACTCGTGCACTTTCTTGTAGAGTATTTTTGTTTAGTTTGATTAGTTTAATCAACAACAAAATTAATTTACGTTATTCTTCCTCTTCTCCCTGAGTGTCCCAATACCATGGGAAGAAACGTTAACAAGACGGATCTCGAGTTTCACATTCGACTAGTCAGACACAAAACATTACACGTAAGACTAGTACAAGTTATCTAAAAAAACTACTTGAGTCACACCCTTTTAAAATTTAGACTATTCATAGAGACGTCTGCTACTCGCCGCCCGATAGATGGTGGTGACTAATTTTCTTACGATAAAGCCCAAAAAACCGGTGTTTGGTATCCCAAACAATATAAATGCGGTCCTAATTCATAAGGGGATTATTAATATTGGCCCTATACTTTACAATAGTCTAGGGTAGGATGGATGGTAGAGGGAATAGTGAAAGGATATTATATCCTTTCTTTTCCGCACAGATGGTAAACAAACGAAGGAATATTTAATTGACCGTGAATATTTCTCCTTATAGGTAAGGAACCTTAGTCTTGGCCGTGCCAGATTGCCGGAACAATGGCGGATAGCTACAGAATTTATGTGAGAAGGTTGCATATTTTTTTTTGTTTTGTGATAAATGTATCTTACATCATTTTATATTAGGAAGGACACATTCGTAAGGTTAAATTAGCATATGCAGGGTGCCTACCCATAGTATATGAAAGTCCAATACCTCAATTGATAGACATTGATGATAAAGTTACGCTAAATTTATTTGCGAAGTTGTATTGATTGATATTTCTCGAGTTGACCAAATTAAAAACAATTTCATTTGTACATGGTGCTCAAATCAGTAAAAAAATTTAAAATTTACTAAAGAATGTCAATATCATTCCTGCATTTAAAAATACATTTACAATTCAAGCACTATTATTAGGGTTCACTTTCCTAAAAGAAGGTCCGCTTCAGAAATCCGGATATACAAAATAAACTGTAGGTAGTAATTGTAACAAACTGTATATCGGTCAAACAAAAAGAAATGTAATAACTAGATTTAAAGAGCATACATACCATACAAAAAACTTTAATGTAGATAAGTCGGCTCTAGCCTTACATAGTTACGAAACGGGGCACAAATTTAATATAAACAATGGTTCCATCATAAAAGCCAGTAATTCTCAAAACCTAAATACATTAGAATCAATATATATGAGAAAATATAAAAATCACCTACTGCATTTCGATTTAAGCCCATTATCTAATGACCTTTTAAATTTAATACCCTGTATATAAGAAAAATAAAATTAAAAATGTTCAACAATAGTAAATAAGTAATAATAGTAAATATCCAACCACAATTCAGAAAAGAGCCTCTATAAATTGGGTGACTTTATAAACTTGTTAGTATTTAAGCTACCGACGATGGGTACATAGTACTCGAAATGTATATATTTAGCATTGCTAACAGATATATGTGAAGAAAGGTGTATTGTCTTATTTAATTATATTCATCTTCACGACCACCTCGCCTCAATCAGATGGTGTTACGTATTCCCTGTACAGGTATTAAGTTCGGCTTTTTAAATGGCAACATATATTTTTTATTATTTTTTCAAATTTTACTCTTTATTTTAGTAGGAATTTAATCACAGTAAGTTTACCTAGACACACTATATATATTAAGTTTAGGTATAGGAAACCTAAAAATACTAAGTTTAAGTTTCCTATACCTAAATTTAATATTTTCCGTAATATTCTAATAGTCCTGGTAAAACATTTTTCGTTACTATTAATTGTCTAGCTTCATATTTTTGAAAAATTAAGGGATATAGGCATGGATATGGGGTGTTTTGAACGTCAACGTCTCTGAAAGTTTGACAACCATTATAACACTGACGTAGTTTTCCACATAACATCAAAACACTATACTGCACTCGACGCGCGTTTCCCCAACCAAGTTGGCATCATCTGGAGATGATTAAAACTGCAATTAAAATTGGATAGATTAAACTCATATTTAGATTAAAATCATCCCCAGATGATGCCAACTTGGTTGGCGAAACTAAAATTGACTAAAGTTGGCACAGAATTATTATGAAGACCTTGTATAAAATTTTAAATATTCGATTAATTGCAGTTAACATCACAGTATATATAAAGTTTAGTTATAGGGGGCCATCTAAATTGGTAGTTTAGGTGATTAATTAAAATGAAAGTATGTATTTAAACAACAAATAAATACAAAATACATAAGAATATTCATAAAAGCCTTTAATATTCTGATTCATAGATACCCAGATTTCTAATAATTTACAGTTCTATATTAAGTGTTGATAATTTTCAAAAAAACATTTTGTTAAATATTTATTAAATATATAATTTGCAGCTTGTGTTTAATCATTGATAACCTAATAATGTGTCAATAATAAAAAATGTTGCGCTTCCGCCAGAATGCAATAAATATAACTTTTATGCTATATGTATATATTTCAGTCCAGATATGCTTACCGCCTCGCTTATCGCTCTCCAATAACGGTAATATTTTTCAATAAATGTTTCCAGATATATGACAGAGTGGAGAACATAACTTTATATGTTGATTAAATATTCGAATGAAGAGAATTCTAGATGTCATGATTTTTGCAAATCGTATTTATTTTATTGTATATCAGTTACATTCGTTTTATATATTTTAATATATCAAGCCTTGGATCGCCATTTCATTGCTGGTGGATAATCGTACATAGTGTCGAACGAAATTGAATATCTATTGTTTGTTAAAAAATATATCAAGGCCGACACACATCAGTTCCCCTACGAATTTCTGACTATTAAAATACCTCTCTTCTCAAGTGCCTACCCATCTTATGAGCAGCTTCCGGCTAATTAGTGTAACAAAAGGAGAATCCGAGTGCGAATATGTTTAGTCATGTTCTAGGAGGCTATTTTACGTACATTCCTTGAAAAAAATATGAATTTATTGGCCGCAAATGTTTTTTGTATTGTTTAGGTATTAGAAAACGAGATATTCCTTTTCAAGTATGAACTGTCTGTTCTGGTCGAGATCGCATATCTAGAAGCAAAAAATGGCACACTTGTTCTCGATATTGGGGACTGGCATCTATTTATATGCCAAAGATTATTTGAGTCCCCCCAACATTGGTTCGTTAATAATTCAGATGTAGCTAATACATTTTATTAACAAGAATAAAATTGAGAGTGTTTAAGAACATCATCAGATTTGCGGATGTTATTGCGGTGAACTATTTTCTAGCCGATCTACGTAGAAATAACGCTATATTTCCAGGTAAACGAAAAAGAAGTAGAAATATTAGCTACTACTTACTGTTGAAAAACACAACTTGTCACAGACTTTTGGATCAGTTGTGGCTCACTAGTTAAGGCATCACTTAACAAATGTAATTAGGCATCACCCAGTTAAAGTATTAAGCTACATAATGCAACGGGATGTAATCAAACATTAAATTATTAATTATAAATTATCATCAAACTTACTAAGAGGTAATTAAAATAGTATTTGCTCTTGCTTTATAGGTATCCTGTCCCACTTCTTCTTACCCATTTCTTTAAAATATCCAAATAGGATCAATCAAGAATTTTAAAACTTATCTATTTAACAAGATTTTTTGTCCAACAATATTTAATACTAAATTGTATTAATTTTGCCTAAAATAATACAAAATTAAGACAATTTTGTATTCGATATTACTAAACAAAAACATGTTTATTTTCATAAATTTTATGGCTGTATTATAGTCACCAAAAATGCAGGCATGGTTATCTAAACAATACCAGGAACAGACAATATTTTTTTGTTGGCACCGTGTGTGTGTGACAGTCTGCCGACACAGTGTGTCCTCAATGGCTTGAGCGATTTTCATGTTTTATTTATAACATCTTACTCTAATCCTGTTCACTTGTAAAAGGTGTTTTTTTAAGGATGATAGAACTTTAAACTTTGAAAAAATATTAAAGAAAATATTTTATGATTAAAAAAGTAATATTATTTAAAAAAACAATCAATTACATTAAACATTTAAAAATTATT
Organism: Pogonocherus hispidulus; assembly: GCA_963924545.1. Taxonomy (NCBI): domain Eukaryota; kingdom Metazoa; phylum Arthropoda; class Insecta; order Coleoptera; family Cerambycidae; genus Pogonocherus; species Pogonocherus hispidulus. Next base: position 38,073,181 of record OZ004698.1, on the reverse strand, counting down.
TGCGGCATGTGGCCACCGCGGCTCTCCGCAAGATAGCGTATTCTTTTCATCCTATTTTGGGTGACTTTTTCAAACACTTGGTCGTATGTCGTGAATAACACGAACAATGTTGGCTTCTAAGGCTTCAATTGTTGCTGGTTTATCAGCATAATGACTTGACATAGCCCCACAGAAAATAATCTGCGGGCGCCATATCACAGGACCTGGGTGGATAGTTAACAGATCCATTTCTCGAAATTAATTTGTCACCAAATCTTGTTTGCAACCACACTTTCACGTACAGCGGTAAAATTCTTTTCATTATGCACATTCCTTGGACGCATTGGTGTTTTCAAATCATGTAGAGAGTATGTGGTACGAAATCTATCCACAGTACAACGAATAAATAGCTCAGATGGACGATCATGTGAGCCATAAAAATCTTCTATGCGCTTGGCGAACCGACGAATGATTTTCGAAGTAAATTTGAGGAATTTGGTAGCGTTATTCAAGAGTGAATCTATGCATGATGATTTGCCAAAGTATACTGAAAATAAATTTTATAAACAGTGTCAGACTAACAGTTCAGTCTGATAGTAGTTGTCATGTAAAGTTCTATCAAACCTAAAAAAACACCCTTTACTAGCGTATACATGAGCCTCACCATTGGTTGAAGGTTATAAGTATTCTTGAAAAAATTTTGATTGTCCATATACAGAGCACGTGTGCAAAGCATCACATTCACCATTCACACATGATATGATAATTTATGCAGATATGAGCTAGCAGTAGTCGTTCTAAACCCAAATTCAAATTCTATATAAGTATAATTTCAGGACTTAATGACCTGTTCTAGACAACTATATGTAATTGATTCCTGCTTAATGAGAATTCTTTACTCTTCTTTTGAGATTATATGTGATATGCTTGATTACTTTAACCCAAATATTCTGTATGTCGATTTTTTATCCATTCCCTTAGATTTGAACAGTCCGTACTGTAATTTCATATGCTTTTAGGGCCGATATATGAAACCAGTGATCTTAAAGCTTACTTGCTCATCAGTTATTCGGTATCTTTGATAACTTAATATCCTGTACCCACAGAATGTTTACCTATTTATGATCAGCGATCAATCTCAGCTCTTGCCATTCCTACAGGGGCCCATTCACGCATGGGAAGTAATTTCTGTGAGAAAGTGACGTAATTTTTGACGTTCATACATTTAAACCGTATAGAAAGAACTATCACACTACATCATTTTTGCATCAATTTCTCGTAGGAATTGATTCCCACGCGTCAGGAATCGAAGTCTTGTCCCTAGTGTGGAAATCCAAAGGATGGCAAGTTTGGAAAGCCACCTTTGAAGATAATTGAGATAAAATAGTTGTTTTCGAATTAAATTCTCTGGAAGTAAGATACACCGACACATTTCAAATTGGATTAACTTATCTCTTTTGTTCTTTACATTGTATCAATTTCTAAGAGCAAAAACCAGTAGGTGGGTAAGTGTAAAAACTAGTTTTCTTATTTTTCTCGGTTCAAATCAAACCTATTTCAACTTTCGTTTTGATCATTTTTATACACGTAGAATCTAAACTATTATGGCATAGTTAAATAGGACTCCAAAGTAAAACAAATCAAGGTCTGTAAGATATTCGAATTGGCATTAACACAAAGAACGTAAAGGTGCTGTTCAATGCCACTGAAATGGAAATTACTCTCTAATTCACATCTAACGTGATCATTTTTACTTATTATTATGTAAGGTAAACGGTACAACATAATTCAAGGATTTCAGTTAATAAGCAAACGACAGTGATGACTGATGAGAAAAAGAGGAGTTACTCTTCGTGTAGCTGATACAATAATATCCGTGTTGAGAGGACTCTAATTACATATGATTGTTTGTTATAATAACTTAGATAAAGAAGAATAAATTGTCTTTGTTTACATACTTCTATTTTACTCTCCATTGCATTGTTAAAAATTGAATGAAATAAGTGACTGCGATAATAAGGACCTTGCACTTGAGAAATTTTTTAAAGTTTACCACGATATTATCCACCTTGTCTCTTACAGTTTAATTAATTTATTGTTAATATTATTTATACCTATATAAAATGAAATCTAAGTTTGTTTACATTGAATTAGATTTAGATAAAAAAATAATGAAGAATCTTCAATGTCAAAATTGATTCTGGAAGAAATGATGTATAAAAGAATCCTAGAATATTTGAAATATAAATTCACCAAAGTACAAGTCGGAGTCAATTCCTATAGTTTAATAAAAAAATTCGTTTATGGAGAACACTATAAGATAAACTCTAGTTATTACCTTTTGAAGTATATATTAGTATATTGACTTTATACATGGAAGGTGATATTTATATTTGGTATCACAGATAGATATAGATCATGAAGATAAGCAGAATAAAGGAAATTCAGTTATTCGATTTTAAGATTTGGTATAAATAACTTAAAAATAAGCACTTAGGTACTTAACAACGATGATTTCCGGAAATATGGAACAGAAATAAAGCTGCTTTGATTAATATTTTTGTGTCTTAGTAACCAAAATTCTTAGTTTTCTTTAGGCCTTGTCGAATTTCGTTGACGGAATTGTTTTTATTAAATTATGCCCAAGAACTAGTTTAATATAAGCTGTAGATCCTCGTAGACTTTAAAATCATGGCGATAACTTGGAAGGCAGTAGAAACCAAATTTTCTTAATCAATGAAGCATTTCAGGAGCAAGCAAGGTAAATATACAGATACAGAGCCTCGAATAAAAATTTGTTCGATTTGGAGACGGGTCGATAGTAAGTAAAATGTTTATTAAACAGAGAAAAATATTGTAATTAAGCGTCTTAATAATGGGCCAGCCGTGGTAGCAACTTGGCGTTCATATTAACGATATGAGCGGCAAGCAAGGTAGGTCGCGGTTAGTACTTGGATGGGTGACCATGCAGGGAAGACCGTCGGCGCTTGCCCGCATCTTCTAGTGGCCTGTACGTCGGTGAATTCACAGAAGCTATGCCAATTTAGGCGAGATTTGCGTAGAAGACGTACCATCCCTTGGATAGGATGTAAAGCCGGAGATCCCTTGTCTATGAAATGATAGGCAAGTAAAAGATCCCTACCCTGCTATAAAAAGTGGGGGTTCGGCAAAATTTCCAGGTTGGGGGCTGCTCGTCTCCTGGCGTCGGTGATTGGCCTTAGTCGCGGAAATAGACCGACGTTAAATAAACGAAAAAAAAAAAAGAGTCTTAATAACATAAAAACAAAAAGAGATAGGTTTAGGGAAGTGTAATACAGATTGGCAGAGAATAAAATTCTACATCATAATATTCCATAATATACAGGGTGTCCTATTTATACTTTTCGTGGCTTGAAGTAAATGAAACTTGATACTAAATTTTCAGCATCCTGTATAAACTTCCTATATGAATATATTTGTTAAATATAACTTTTTTAGAGAAATAATAAATTTTAAATTAGGTAGGGAATTTTACAAATATTTTTTAAAAATTTGATTTTTCTAAAACGGCTGAGAATTCGTATAGGGAAGTTTTATGAAAGTCCTCCTAAAATAACGCGTAGAATCCAAAAATGCAATAATATATAGGGCATTCCGTTTAAAATAAGATAGTTAACGGCAACTTCCGGTACAACCGGAAGTATCACGCCATTATTTATTTGAGGAGACCATACTCAAAAACCAAATTTTCCAAATTTTCACTCTTTAAATTTAAGTAGTCTCTGACATATTCTAATGGGTGATCACCGTGAACAGCCTGTAGGTACCTTATAAGGAAGAATGGTAATTGTGGGGTGAATGCGCAACCTAGGTGTATACAAAAAGAAACAAAATGAAGGTGATCCAGATATACACAGTAGTACTACAGAAGCTGCACTACAAAATTTTGTTATTATTTATATAAATATTCAATTAATCAAACCATGGAGACTTACCCGCCATAACATATAAATTCTTCAGTTCAGTTTCATTAAAATAAGTAGCAAACGAAAAGATTAATGTTATTACCTTTAGTAAAATAAAAAAAGTCTTTTCTGTGCCAATATTAAAATAATATAATAATATAATTTTTATTACCATGTGAATTTAATTTACACATTAACCTTGTGGGCAAAAGATTCGATATTCTAAAAACTTCAAACGTTAAAAATTATGATAATTATATAAAAATCATAATCATAGAAAATTAATAGAAAACAATAATTCCGTTAGCATAATTTCGATGCTTATAACAGTTATATTCTGACCAATTACATCTCAATATGGCGAACAGGTAATCATTTCTCAAAGCTCTGATTTAATTATATGCATAAATGTTAATAATCTGCCTAATAGAAGATAACTGTAGATCGTTATATTAAATTATGAGACAACAAAATATCTTTATTTAATGAAAATAACAAAAACAGGAAAGCATTAATATAACATAAAATTAAACTAATCAAACCACGTCTAATGATTATTTGATATTTAACTAAGAAATGTGTTTTTATTAACGAAAAATTAAATTAATGATTATTTGCTGAAAATAAGTAACATGATGTGCCATTATGTCTAATACCTAGTGTTTGTTAATTTCTTGACAAGAAGAGAATTAACTCTGGTGTGTAATTATAAAAAATATAATAGGAATAACATATAAAAAAATTAAATAATGAGTAACAACAGTAACAGTAACAAAACAATATGCTCTTTAATAATAATAATTATTTCTTCAAATCTGACTTCACTTACCTATCAAACTGATTTTGGTTTGGATCTAAAATAGCAAGCGATGTTTTTGTAATAATTATTAAAGAAGGCCGAATCAACGGCTGCCGCATAAAATAAAAAACGAAACCAAAGCCGATCCTAGAGCCGATTTTGTCTTTTTTATTCAAGAAATAAATTAAATAACTATATTAATTAGTAGGGATGAGAAACACACTGTAGTGCCCTCTTTTCGGCATCTCCTTCAAATAAATTATATTAATTATTTCACATAATCAATGTAATTGGATGACATTCTTTTTGTGCTGACCTAGTAACTAATGCAGACGTTTTAAAAGAGCCCATTCACTGGAAGTTTCGTATTATCTTTTTATATTTTCCTGTTCGGTTCAGCAGCCATTGAAGTGGCGATAAGACCGAATTAATCTTGTAATTTATGAGATTATGCCATGACTAATTTATCAGACATTGACAGTCCTGAGAAAAATAAAGAGCTGATTAATGCCAAATTCACTGTCCTCATGTACCGGGTGATCCATCGCAAATGTGCATAAGACTTTTCCATTCTATATTTTTAATTTCTGTGGTGCGAGTACAAAACGTCTAGGATATATCCAAATCGGTAATTGAGATATGGCCTCACAGTCAAACAGAGAAGCTATCCCATCCTTGAGGATAACTGGATTAAGGTACGTTCAGTACGGAGCATGGATGATAGGATATAGATGAATGATGATAGAATAATAGTGAAAAATATAAGCGCTGATAGGCGTTCACAACGAAGATGTGCATAAACGCTTTTAACAGCTAGTATACTTCAAAATGTCTAGCAAAGAAGGTTACTTTTGTTCGGCAAGAACGAAATATTACATTTTCACCAAACGGAAACAAAAATTAAGAAAGTATCATGTGCATCCCATAAACAGGGAAAGGCACCGACAGGGAGAATTTCACCATTTATATCCTCAACTACGGAAATATTCCCAGAGGTTTTACGCATATCTCAGATACAGCAAAATTTGTTAGATACATTTAAAAGTTGTGTTTGTAGAAATCGCTTACAATATTGTTAAAATGATAAAAATAAATTAAAATGAATACTATAGCAACTCATGATAGATCCGATGAACGGGAACCACTAGTTGAAGTGAACGCCCGGTTTTCCTAATACTAAGTATTTTACTTTTGCTAAAGTCTCTAATGTATTTTACGATAATATACTCAATATTGGATTAATTCGTTTGTTATTCGAGACCTACACACATCTCTTTCACAATATATAATAAATTGTATTTTATTTAAAAATAAAATATTACATTTACTTGTAGCATTCATATTTTTTCCTATTTCTTCCCACTGTTTCTCCAAAATAAATCTATTGTGGTGATCAGAGTGGGCCTGATTCCACAACGATAATAAATCACTTATTACACTAATAAACACTTCTCTAATAAATTTTTCGGCATCCATACTCCTACTTCGGCTCGCAGAAGAATTGAACTGACTATTCCCCAAAATATAATCGAGTATAAACCACTCGTGTATCATGTATTCCCTGCTAGTATCACATCTCCGTACTGAACGGCTCCATTGAAATACATTGTACATTTTATCAGCGCTGAAAAAGTTACTCTATCATCCAGTCTATGATCTATCATCCAAGCTCCGTACTTAACGTAGTGATCCTGCCTGGAGTGTATTAGCGTTCTGACCCTACTAAGCTCACAAGCTGGCCAGAGAGAGCTCAAATTGCTCAAGCTCAAGCTCAATCTATTTACAAGGCTCAAATCAATACTTGTTCTACCTATAACAGGAAAACACCTAAGCATTCGCTACAAGAATTATAAAATACAATAGGGCTGCAACAGGCCATTAATATCTCAATAAGATTATTAATACTGTAGAACTAAGTGCCATCAGAAGGTGTAGGTGCGATGAAAAATATATCTCTATACCCTCTTTGTATGTATGCTTCATCTTCAAGAGACAAATACCTAGAGTCAACCTTCCTGACAACCCAGGGTATCATAAATGTTCCAATATCCAACAAAAGTAGTGATTGTCAAAATACTTATGTGATGTTTATTGTATAGAATAAAATGACGATGATGATAATGATGCGGATGCATGACGAAAGTAAAAGTAAAACTATTGGAGTAAAAACAAAGACTTGCGACCTAAGTTTATCCTTCAAGATAATTTGCATAAATACATTTATTATCGCACTAAGGATGAACTTCATAATAAATGTCGAGTCAGTATCCAGCCAAGAGTAATCATGAGAAGTTTATTTATTATGCGATATAGATGATATGATTGACCGGATATTCAGTAACTATATATAATATTCGTATAATCTGGTTATACCTTTTAATCTACAATAGAATGATTAATAAATTTAACAATAAATTTATTTGAGTAAGCCCAGGTAAGTAGTGTGATAGTTCATATTTAAATATAAGTAGTTTTCTGCTAGAAAGCAATCAAACATGTTATTGTTGTTGATCTCATACCTACTTTCAAATGTTTTGGCAATTTTTTTATTGAACTGATTTTAAATGAATCTATAAATTGTTCCAAAAAAGCATAAAAGCACAAAAGTAGTAAATAACTGATGTTTTCTGATTAGCTACTCTTAAAATGCATGACAATTAAGAAGACATTGTAAATAATGTATTAACTTTTAATCTGTTCTCTATAAATTGCCACCTGTTGAAATTACATCTAACGGATGTAATTTCGGAAGCACATCAACTCATATCTACGCCATATCTTATAGTAAAATAGGGATTTGGTGTAACCTTTGGATTTCTTCTAGTAGAAGAGCACAAGTCATAAAGTGGACCTATCGGTTGTGATAACATAAATTAATCTGTTTTGGTTTAAAGTAAATGTTCGAGTACCTACTTTTAAACTAAAATTTACAATTTGGTTGGTTTTTTCATCGAAATAAAAATGTACTGAGGAGCGCAAACACATTTGCCAAATTCAATCATAAGGCAGTTTTATTCATAGAATTTCAGACAGTTTGCGTCCAAACACTTATTTCGTAAATGAGTTGTAAACATATCAAAAACTGGTAGGATTTAGTATATTTAAGGACAAAGTTTTCGTTTTAGACCTCCTAAAAACTTTTTCGCCGATCCTTTTCAGGTCGAAGTTGAAGCACTTGAAATGGGACATGTTTAGCCATAACATATCTCCATTACATATTCATAAAAACTGGCTAAATCTATATAGATAAATAATGTTTTATTTTAAGGAAAAATACCAAAAATTATGATAAATGATTATGATAATAATAAAAACGATAGTAAGTAATATATTTAGGTAAGAAGGGTCACTGGCAAGCAGGTATAAATATTACCTGTACATATTATGTACCTACTATTATTAGGATAATGAGAAGTGTTATGCAGGTATTGACCTTGCACAATGCAGTATATAACTTTTCGAATTTCTAACCATGCACAGCGAAATTGTAGTACCTACCTACACTTTTTAAGTCAATAATTAAAATGTTCGCTTTTTATTAATAATTACAGACATTAGTTTGAAATTACTCAATATAATTGTAAATGAGTAGTACCTACCAAACAAACTTTCCTTCATTAAAATTACTTTACTTGGAGAAGAGTTTCTCAAACTGTGATCTATGAAACTCTTAAGTTTAGTAACGTCGTCCACTGATTTTTACTATTACTATACAATAATCTTAAAATCATAGGCACAGTAATGAAATTGTTAGTATAATCACAATTACTTTTTTGCCTGTGTTGTTTTTATAGACATAATATGATTTTTAATATTAGTACGATGTAATCAGATGGTATTGGCACAAGAATAAATAAATAGTCAGAAGCATATCTCTTCTATTATGCGCTCTATTCCTTCCAGTTACCTCGATACCTCGGTTAACCTGAGATTATATCCTCAAACGGCCAGTGCTGCAGCATTTCCAATGTTAGAATGTTCGCAACCAATTGTTTCTTACGCATTTAGTTTAACACGATATTTTACCTACTTTTTTTTTATTTTAGTGACTTAAATTTCAATAATTTTACTCTATTCTAAACCCTAAAAGTATAAATTAATTAGGTACGTCTATGGAAAAGTAATAACAAACATATTCTCTAAAATCCGTCTCCCTTTTGGAACTGAGGTGGCGGATCCATCGGTCACCACAACAAAGGTGCCGCTTGCGATATATTGATTAGATAATTTCGTTAATAATATATTCCTTAATTTAATGTTTATTAATCTTAACTTTTTACTGAATACCTATAAATATATAATTAAGTACCAAATGGATCATTTAAGTACTGTAAAATAATTGAACAAAATAAACATGTATATGCCTTACTTTGTACGGGAACATTTATAAATAATAATTAAGACAAAATCAATTTATATCTTTCTTTAGATAGGAATTAAGCCAAATTTAACTAAGAGATTAAAATATCAATAATATTATTAAACATTATGGTTCAATAAAGTTTTAATTTTCCTTGTTGCCTATAACCTAGATAAGTACCAAAAAGAATAATCTTATTATTTTTAAGATATATCGAAAACAACTACTTTGCGTGCTAGGTATATGCACCCCCCAACATTGAATTACAATGGCATATCTTGACATAAACTGAATTTATTTAATACATTTTTCTTTTTAATAGTGTGATCTACATCTTTTTAATATTGAAATATTAAATAAACATCTACATTACATTAAAAATAATTATTTTTGATAGGTCACATACCTACCTTTTCTATTGAATTTTAATGAAAAAAAAAATTTTTTTTACTGACAAAACTGAAATTGTAGCAATTCTCCTTAGCATAATGTACGATACGTATTTCTGCTTCCGGCGTCTTCAGGCACATGTGCACATTAAACACATGCACTTGTTTAATATTTCTTTATTTAAAAGATTTAGATAACACTATTAAAAAGAAAAATTGTATTACACAATAAGTTGAGGTTATAGTACATGTCAAGATACACCGTTGTAATTCAATGTTAGGGGGTGTACGCAAACTAGTTGTTTTCGACATGTTTTAAAAATAATAAGGTTATATTCCTTTGCGTACCTAGGTTATAGATTATAGGTAACAAGGAAAATTAAAACTTTATTGACCCATAATATTTGATAATTTCATTAATAATTATCTGTTATTTATTTAACTTTTTGGCTTAATTTCTATATAAAGAAAGATATAAACAGTTGAATAAGCCAATAAATCATATTAAATACCTACTATAAAAGACAAAATCAGTATTGAGTTTAATCCCTTAATTGAGTTATGTATTATTTGGACTTGCACTTTTATTTCATTTTAGCTTGCACTGATTTTATTTTGTTCATGGTCGACTAAGAGCAGTATTAAAAGAAATAGGTACACAACTACAAAAATTGAGAACCACTGCCTTAGAGCACATGCAAGTCGTGTTAACGTTACCTTGCACAGTACAGTGAATTTTACTTTCGTTTGTTCGATGGGGCGTATGCAATTTCATTATATACACGTGATTGACTAGGGTAATTTACAATGGGAAATAAAAGGCCTGACATATCTCATAATATACAAAATAGACGCGGAAATGACAGGTTTAAATAACAGGGTGAAATTCTTGTTATTTTGGCTTGTTAAGTGATTTTTAAGTACTCCCTAGAGAACGATTAAGTAATAATATTTTTGAAGCATTACGTTTTCACAACACTATTTTTTGTAATATTTTCATTTTACATGAAAACACTTTTGTGCGAGACATCGCTCAAAAGCTTTTTGTGTTAGTTTCTAAATACGTATGCCCTCCAAACATCATTAAAAATGTAAGTTATATTTCATCTAAGTCATGCCATGTAGAGTTTTAAATACTTCTAAGTTTCAGGTTCAAGTACCATTTTTCAAAAGAAAATTATTATTCAGGAAAAACGCATATTATTATGTGTCTAGCGTTGCACGAGTTATTTGTGGTGTTTTTTGCGATCGTGGTCCATAACAGAAATATTAATGATGAAGTATTAATAGGAATATTTATTCAGATAATGTTTCCATGCAAACTATGATGTAATAGGGTAGGTACATCCGATCTAATATTTAAAATCAATTAGATAAATTCGTGATTTAAATTTCTTGTGCTGAACAAAATATAGTAAAAAATAATTATAAATATAAAAAATATATTTTACATTATAGTACATACACTTAATATCTTTATAAAGAATCAAACTTAGGTATATTTTTTTATAAACACTTCACGTGAAAGAGTGACCTCCACAATTGCCAAATAATTTAATAATAACGTATTTATCTATTTCAATTTATAATTTAAGTTATATTAGGTTAGGTTCAAAAGTGAGTGGGTCGAAAACCAGGCTACCGCAGCCATACTATGACCTAGTGTGACTCACGCCTAATTAATTATATTTCATCCAACAGATCTAGCCTCTTAATGAAGGTGATTATCTTATTGCCTGAGAACTTATGCATATCGTCCGTTTGCCAAATATTGAATATCAGATCCTTCTTCTAAGCACAAACGGTGCTTAGTATTCGGCTACGCTGAATTTGCGCAGATGATATTGTAAATGACAGTGTCTATTTCATATAAGTATATACTTTAGTTACAGTTCGCTAGTGTAACCTATTTAACTCTATTTTTAGCTCTTGTTTTCGAAGGGTTTTCGAATAATACAACAGAAGTTTTCTCTTGTATTATGAACGGCTTTGAATGAACTAATGTTGGTAATTCTTGTCAGTACTGAAGGATTTTGGCCCCAGTTCAGATTAAGAGAATTATTTTAACAGTCCTCTAGAATATGCCAAGCCCTGGTTCTGATCCAACGAATTCAGAAGCAACACCCTCCATGGCTAGAAAGTCCGCCGCGTCATTCCTTTCAAAGCCGATGGCCCGAAATCCAGATCGGAATGACTATTTTTTTGACAACCCTTTACCATTTTTGAGTTACAACGATAGGAACCAGAACTTTAAGAGCTGCCATCTCCATCTCTAAACCAACAACTAATTCATTCATCTGTTCTTGAGTACAAACAAACTCATTGAATCGTAACCGGAAGACACCATTACATTTCTCAGCAAATTTACCGGTATCCGTTTAATTTCTTCTCTCATATTTCTATTGGACTCCTGGTATACGTGGACAATTAATATAAACTTTAGATCTAGATCTAGAAAAAACCAAAAGCTACAAGCTTCGGGGTGTAGTGAAACATTTACTGTGCGTTTCACGAAGTTGTATCCCGGATTGGAATGTTAGTATATATCTCCAACGTATGGAGCGTCGTCATGTTATTAGTTAAATTCAATGCATTGACACATCTCGGTTACGGACCGCTACAAATTGAGGTGGTGTGATTTAAACGCGCGTGCAAGTCTCGCACAGGATTTGCCAGCGAATCCTGACAATCCGAACATTCCAATACGGGATACAACTTCGTGAAACGCACAGTACGTCACCAAGGAATTTTCTAGAATATTAGATAGGTTATGCAGAAAACGATTTGAGAGTTTCAAATAATTTGACATGATAGCTGAGAATGTACAAACCGTGCAATTAACAATTTTTTAAAGTAATCACGTATACCTAATCACTTTTTACTCTTAACACGTGCTGAAAACTATTAGTTTTAATAATATCGTAGAAGGCATATTTATGAATCGACTAAAATTTAATTTTCGTTGAATATTTGGTGATTTTCTAAATATAGTTTGGAATGGCTTATTCCACTAATAAAGAATAAAATAAAGAATGGAATATGGAATAATATGTACACAAATATACATACTGAAAATCATGAAGATTTTATTGTTTATTGATCGGCCATTTGACGTAATTTTACAGCAAACACTGTTATCCTATTTGAATTCCCTAATTGAATTCAAAGAGCCATTTTTGGATATTTTTAGTACACATCATCTTAAGTTGACTAACAAACTATAAAAAAATCTCAACTGAAACTAAAAAGGAAAGAAAGATTTGATTTACAAAAAGGTAAATAAATAATAATGTTCAAAATTATGACCAGTGACATTCTGATAAAGCCTTAGATAACAAATTAACTTTTGATATGATATTGATAACGTTTCTTTTGAAGTTGTATTAGAATTTAAAGTATATGAATATTGGTCATTGCTAATAGAAGTGCAATCTTCTTAAATAAAGAACAACCGGTAAAAGATTGTGAAACAAAAATGTTGAAAAGAGTATTGGAAAATACTGTAGATACTGATCTAAATCGTACGATTAAAGTTGTATTGAAGCTGCTAAAAGTCTGACTTCAGATAAATGTTCTCTTAAAAAATTATTGTTATTCAAGTGAGCTTTTTGAAATTTGTTTTTAAAGAACCAATTTTATATAAAAACTTCTTAGGTTAGGCCACTATTTTTAAACAATCATAATTTTTCTTTCGTTTAACGGCAGTTTTTATTGATTCCAACCTCAATCAGCACGCTAAAACCTATGCGTTTTTTGTGTTTTATATTTCTTTCATCCCGAATAATCTTTGGCAGGACGGACTGTACTAATTTTTGCAAGTGCCCACAGAAAATGACCAAGTAAGGTCTACAACGCATTAGAACAACTTTCTAACACATTATCCTTATGACACCTACAACATACGTGGTGGCTCTTTAAGATCTGTAATAAATTCCAGGGCATACCTATTATAATAATATGTATTATAATAGGTATGCCCTTTATATGAAATTTTCTTTTAGGGGTTTAACAACAATTAGAACGGGCTTGGTTGTAGCTGTATAGGAATATTATACCTTCTATTTAAAGTAATAAAAATGTACAACGTAATTCCGACCATCCGACAAAGGGTTTATAGTTGAGTCATAAAGTTTTAAAACTCCCAAATGTGCTTTTATCTCAGAAATATTCTTAATAGTAGTGCCCTTATGCACTGTTAATACTTAAAATAATCAAGTTTAATACTCTTACGTCTGTTGAAGTAAAAGTTGAGGATAAAGAACCGCGTGTGTATGATTATGCAGCAGATATTAATTGGTAAAAGAAGTTATTATTAAAATTCTTTAGTTTATTATCTCTAGTGTTGTTTTCTAACAGCGGCCGTCAAGTTCTTGTATACATATACATTTCTTTTCCATGCATTTTTTACACCGACCGTTGAAATTATTACTAAAAACATAATATAATTAAAGAGAAATCCCCTGGATTTTTTTATATTTAGTATTTTTTTTGTTTCTGCATTTGGAAATTATTTACTACTTACATATTTTTTCCAGGTAAGAATATAACTTTGCGTCCCCATCGACTTCTCTCACCAACCACATATCGTCACATATTATATTTACTAATGTAAGTACCACTTTCTTTAATACCCTAATTAAAAATTATTAATAAACCTGCTTCTATTTGAGGTACATTTATAGGTAGACAGGTACCTATAAAAGTATACATCACTATTATACGAGTGTCTCACGGTGACGAGACATTAGACATATATCAGAGACTACTTCAATTTTAATTTTGAAATTTTGGACAATAGTGTTTTCGGGCACGCCTCAACTAAAATAATGGCGTCCTCCAAACGCTTCTGATTATACCGGAAGTTGATGTCATCTTCATTATTTTCAATGGAACACCCTGTATATTATTGCAATTTTGAACTCTACGTGATATTCTAAGCACATTTCATGTAGGATGTCCTATACCTACCTATCTTTAACTGTTTTTGAAATATTGACAGGTGAATATTGACATTTTTCAACTTTGACACCCTGTAAAATCTAAACGGTTTGAGATCAAGCAAAACGGTTTGCACATTCCTAATCTTCACTTTTCATAAGCTATCGTTTGATACTAATTTCAGATTTAACCAAGAGATTAAATTTAATCGAACATTTTTTATTTCTGGATAAATCTGATATTAGTATCAAACATTTTTGGGCAATGATTGATAACTCCGTTCATATAGGGTTTAGTCCTGTGCCTACTAATCTTTTTATATTTTCAATTCGATTTTTGATTAACGTAGTCTGTTTCATTCAATTATCTGTTTTAAAAACACGCAAAAATAAAATATTAACATCCAAAATTGAGAAAATACTTGCTACCTGATGACATTTGTGTGACAACGTAGTAAAAACCAGATTAATATGATATGATAAACCGAGAGGCTAGTCCCCGTTTCTAAAATATGACGTCCATGTGGCTCAGGTAGCTTATACCGCCCTAATCTGTATATTGCCAAATTTAGACTAGGGAAGAGATTCAAAATCTAAACGGAATCGGGTTTCTTTTCACTAATAACAATGCACCGCATCAATACACTGCGTCTTCAATATTGTTGGATCTGATTTATTTCATTTGTGTATGTTGTACAGTATGATCCACGTAAAGCCCATGTAATTTTTCCTGTAAAATTTAATTCCGATCTAAAAATTTCAATTATGTAACATACGGAATGTACCACAAACCTAACCTTTTTAATGGAACACCCTATATATTTTGCAAAATCTAAAATCTACATTTCTAAAGATAACTAAGAAATAACTTTATTATTTTTAAGATATGTCGAAAACAACAACTTTGCGTGCAATATGCACCCCTCAACATTGAATTACAACGGCATATCTTCATACAACCTCAAATTATTGTCTTTAATACATTTTTTTAAATGTTATCTATATCTTTTAAATATGTAATGAAACATTAAACAAGCATTTACATTACATTAAAAATAATTATTTTGGTCACATACCTTTTGTATTGAATTATAATGAAAAAATGTATTTATTGGCAAAACTTAAATAATTGTACTAATGTACGATACATATTGTCTACACTTTCCATCGGAGTTTCATCTAGAAATATAGTATGGCCCATTTCCCTTGTTAACTCCACTCTTTCTGTAAAATGAAAAGTGCATATGGTGCCAAACATTTTATAAAAATATATTTTGTCCAATTATTAATTATTATTGTATTAAATATAAAACAATACCGATGATTTTACGCCATTTGATTTTCATATTATAAATTTCATATAGTACGCCATAGTTGGTGTCCGAGATATGGGTTAAATTTGTTTTATTATTCATGTCAAAAACAACCTGGAGGATTTACATAGTTCGTCCACTATAATATTCTCTAGTTAATCGAGCTAACAATGTGAGTTAACTCATATAGTTCCAAATATACTGTTTTGGTTAAATTTTACTATATACCTACAGCTAGATATATTTTATAGGTACAATAAAAATAAGGTATATTTAGAGTATACTACGAAAGCGTAGAGAGGCCACCCTTTTTTATTTTTTTCAGGATAATTTCGCGTTTGAACTTAAAATTTCTAGTTCAAACTCGAAATTTTGAATTGAAAGTCGAAATTTTGAGTTCAAACTTGAGATTTCGAGTTTGATATCGAAATTTCGAGTTTAAAGTCGAAATTTCGAGTTTGAACTTGAAATTCCGACTTTAAACTCGCAATTTTAACGTTAAAGGAAATTTTCCGTGTATGTTCCTCGGACTTCATGCATGTATTGATGTATTCTAGTCCAGTAGGAGACCTTAATCGTGTGAAAGTGTCGCAGTGACTTGCGTATATAATAAGTATTGATTTGTAGAATGAATAGTCTCATTAAGTTTTATTTTTTGCTTGGCTTTTGGCACAAGAAATTTCGAGTTTAAACTTGAAATTTCAAGTTCAAACTCGAAATTTTGTCTTTAAAGTCGAAATTTCAAGTTTGAACTTGAAATTTCATGTTTAAAGTCGAAACTTCAAGTTTGAACTTGAAATTTCAAGTTTAAACTCGAAATTTTGAGTTTAAAGTGAAAACTTTCAAGTTTGAACTCGAAATTATCCTGAAATAGAAAATTAAAAAGGGTGGCCTCTCTACGCTTTTGTAGTATACTGATGATCATATTTGAAATTTAAAAGTTCATATCACGTCCAGTTGAACATGTAAAAATCTACCTGCTGTCTTCATATTTTCAAAGTGTAGTTATGTTAGTTAAGGTTCGTACCATCCTGTCTGTATTTATTTTTAACTAGGGATATTTTTGAAATAACAATATTGTAAACCGCTCGAGGAACATGTAGGTTAAATAAATTTTTGAGCTTATCTTGGCTATAAAACTGCAATAATATTTTTAGTTTATTCTTAATGTTTTTATACTTTTATAGCTTTTAGCATGAACTCCTTACTTGTATTTAATGTTCCTTGTCTATAAATTATTGTATAAATTACACATAAGTATTTAGATATGTGGATGTATATTTGCACCACTTTTTTTTTTTTTGGAGATGATCCCGTTTTAATTTTTATGACTGCTTAAAATTTTATAGGCATTTCTTTTAAAGCCCTCGATTTAGTCATTTTTAATTCATGTTTATTGTTATTTATGTGAGTTCAATAGCCGATTACTAAACAGTGTCATTTCATTACCAATTCCAATAAAGAATTAATGTAACCTTATAACTGGTATATTCAGTAAGAATTTATTGCATTTCGAGAATACTGGTTGTGTAGTATGAATTTAGAAAGTACACAAAAATTTTTTTATGATTTTTATACAGGTACTACATACAGAATAATTAGTTTTAGCGTATAAAAAACGTATCCAACTTTTGGTTGTTTCCTGTAATTGGTCCTGATTAGACTAATTGTTCAACCAAGTGTTACATTTTTTTATTTGCCGATACTTCCGACGAGGATATGTTTCATATTATATAGAAAGTATTTTAAGAATGCATCACAATAATAGCGCCAAGCAATTTCAGTAATACAAGAAAGATCTAACAATAAATAATTATCTATAGATAGTTAAGACACAAAGGCGTTAGAGGCTTTAGTTTTTATCGTCTTATATTTTTATACTACCTTATTTCTTAGTAGCACATGAAAATGTTGTAAAATGTAGGAGAAGCTACAGAACTAAATTATTATTATCAGTAGCAGACCAACTTCATTGTCAAAGGCTGCTGGTAGAAAGCGAGAAATCTTGCATATTATTATGGATAAGTACCTTCTGGTGAAAAGCTATTTGATGTTGTGGTCAAAAAAATTAGAAAATTAGAAAACTGCTGTACATGAAAAGTCGAATATAATCAGAATTCATTTCCTAAATAATTTGTAGAACTTTCGGTTGGTACCAGACTTTCTCGCGCTGTTTATAAATCCTGCCCATAAGTACCTACCGAATTGACTGCTTAAACTGATTCCATGTTATGGGAAAATTGTTCACAATATTAAAGATATGAGATTCCTTAAACATAAACTGTTAGCAATTTTGTGACCGTCATTAACGTCATGCAATATAAGCAACAAAATAGTTCTTTTCCAAGATATGTTGATGAAGGTTGATAGGTTGATAAGTTGTTGAAGGTGCGTAAAAATTAAAGGTTTCCTGAAAGTGTTCAATATATATCTTGATTATTTTCTCTAGTCACTGTTAATATTCTATCAAGTAAGACAAAATGCATGAGTTTTTTAATAGTACACATTCTTGTTCTTGAAATATGCAAATCTCATACTTTGTACTTTCTACAATAAAATATTACATACATATGTGTATTTTTATTTTTTAATTATTTATACAGGCCATTATTGATCTATACTAGACGTATCTTATCGGAGATCTGAACTGTAATTCGTTACGTTACCCACTACGATCGTTGTAGCGCAGTATAGAGCGGGTTGTGGCAACATTTTTCGGTCACACTGTGTATTACGGTATGGGTTCGATTCCGAGCTCTGGCCCTGGCCATCTCGGTGGGTATGAAGCGTTTGTCTCCGTTTTTTCATTATATAACCCTCTCCCGAACAGCCTTTTGCTTTGGATTTGTGCGTTGTCTAATTTATGTAGTGTGTTTTTAATGTATAATATATTATATAAAAATGAAACTTATATGAATTAAATAATAAAGTTTCATATAAGTAGTCATTCAATAATCCTTGATATTCATTTTCAGTTGCGGCATGTTTACGGGTCTTTTTAAAATAATTCCTTGATGTTGATGGGTATTTGTGTGTCCAGTGTTTGTGATCTTATTTTGAATTCTTTGTTTTGCTACTTTTACTAGTGGCGTTTCAAAAGAATAATGAACCTCGTACTAAATTAATCGTAGAGCAGGCCCAGAAATAACTTAGTGACAAAATAAATAGTAGGAACTTAAATCACCACATATGCGTATAAGATAACAAGTTGTTATTTTTATAAGAGATAATTTAAACTTTGTTTTTTTTATTTTGTTTTCACTTTTCTATCAATGAATTACTTGCATTCAATTTTAAAAAAATATATTTATAATATCATAAACCATGAATGGTAGATTTAGGCAAGGTAAAACAATGAATTTTCTATAATATATCATATCTAATAAATCATAATAAAACATTAATAAGTAAATATTAATTATATCCTACGTAACATTATTTATAATTACCACTTACTGTATGTAATGTCAAGGTAGTTATAAGTTATAAACGTAATATGTAATAGTACTAATATCTCCTTATAATAATATATTCTAAATATGTGTATTTTAAATGTTCCACTCCCTACGGAAAGGTCTCTGCTCTTTCAGTCATTTAATTAAACTCGAGATTAAACTTAAACAATAGACAAAAGCCGTGTTCGACAAAATTATTCTTTTGTTATTTGTTATGAATCGTAGCATGCAAGTTTAAGTACAAGTTAATTACATATTAATTGTGTAGGGGAAGGTGGGGGAATATCGACCGCAGGTTAATATCGATCACATTCAAATCTCGAGTATTTGACGGTTTAGATCAATTTCCATGTGAACATGTTCATTGTATTATAAACAGATGTCACTTAGTAGAGTTACTTTTAATTTAAGGTTCCTAGAGCTTCACAATGGTAGCAATTTGTGTTTCGTTAAGGATTTTTATAACTTCTTAAAGTTGTTTTTTAAGGTAACTGGCTTCTCTCTTAATCGTGACAATATTTTTTTTACTTGCATTACGTGCTGCATACATTCTAAAAGGTAATTAATATAAACTATTAAAATTTGAGGTTATCCGTTTTCTGAAAAAGCTCATGTGAACAATATGTACTCTAACGAGGCCTGAAAAAGTGAAAAGAACAATTGAAGATACTAAGAAAAAAGTAGTAAAAACTACTAAGAAGAAGAATGAGGCTACAAAAGTAGAATATCAAACTGCAGAAAATAAACTATGTAGCATACCTATGTTCTGAATTTGGGTCAAAAGTCGTCTATGTGCAACATGGGGTCATGCAGACTGCACGGAAGCAGAAAATGGTTTTACTTATATTTACGCAAGTTGTATATCCAGCTAATTTGTACAACTATTAACTTTAAATTTAATAAACACAATGTTATGTGAATTTGATGACTGGTCGAAATTGCCCATCTTCATTGTCGATATTACCCTACTGATCGATATTACCCTATTTTGTCAATATATTCCAAAAGTATTTTTTTTTTCATACTTAAAGCAATTTTAGAATATTTTTGAAAACGTAATTCATTAACTGAATAATTGATGTGTCCACATGATAAATTTCGAATTCGTGAAAATGATAAAGAAAATAATAAGACCATTTATCTTTAAGTGGTCGATATTCCCCCACCTTCCCCTATTACTAGAAACTAGACAGCTGGACTTTAATATTTGTTATACATGCGTTCAAAAAAAAGTAAAATAGGCCTATTTTATTTATTTTATCTACGGCCACGTAAACGTGGAAGAATTTACGGATAACCTGATACATATTTATATTAACCAATGTCTGTACAGGATAATGCACATGTTATTTCTAAATCAATTAGAAATAGAGTTATTATTATCATATCATCTATGGCACTTTTGGCACTATTGTGAAGCTTAATTTAAGTGTCAGATTAGACTGTGAGGTCTTTAATCTCACAGGGGTGGAGGTTATATCCTACATATAATCACAGAATGATCTTTATTTAAATTAAGCTATACTTAAACTCTCTAAAAAGAGATGGTGCAAATGAGCATTAGTATCCTTAACTTGTCTGCGTTATTGGTCCCTCTTTTCATTATATTTTTGCAATTTCTTAGCCCAGTACACGGTACATACACTTTGTCGCTTATAGAGCGAAAAAAATAAATTCCCATATCGGCAATAAAGGATAGACCTTAGGTTAAAGAAAAATAATGTTTCTATAGTTCCTAAAAAAGGGAAATGAGACTAGGCAAAGATTAGAACCCCCCTCTGAAACCCTGGTCTGCTGCAGAGATGGTTCGTACCTATGTGACATAAATATTTTGGCGGGCAAGGACATACAGCAGGGCTTTATGGACCCATTCGTTACAGTTTTTCGGGCGGGTGGTCACAAGAAATTTTTAGGACTGTAGTGACGTCTTGGAGTTGTAAACTAGAGAAAAGTAATTAAAACTTTTATGGGTTCCAGATATACGGAAACTGTAGGTGAGAGAAAGCTTATAAATGAGGTTAGCGTAGATTCAGGATATCTTGCCAGGAGCAATTACTAAAAATCAGGTCAATGAAGGCGTACACAAGTAGGCTTACGAGACGGTGTGATAAAACTGGAGAAGAAATAGGAATTGTAAACAGGTCGAAGTTTCTAAATGGGTCTGGCAAATCAGGACAACCTGGCTAGTGAACTGCAGTCGGAGACCTTTAAACCAAGTCGGGCTCTAGTTAAACACTCCAGTCTCAGAGATATATGTTCCTGATAAAGGTAGAGGAGAACTATACTTACCGAAAATGTAGATCGATTCCGTCGCATCTATCGAAATCCTGACGACATTTGGTAGAAGAACGGATCGGTTCGAGTATGAAACGAAGGGTTGGTAGTAGAGAGGGAGAGATAACACTGCCAGTTTTTAGTTTCCCTTCCAATGTTCTATTTAGAATTTAATTTGGAATGTGGTTGCAATACAGATACGACTGAAATTAAGATGTGGATACTCGGAGTAGCTAAGCCCCACCGTTTAGAAACACGCTTAGAGGACCAGAAGACCTTTTCTGAAAACCGACTCACAACTGAACCCCCAAAGCACCCAAAGAGCGGGTAAACCAGAAGTGACATGGAACAGGTTATTGAGAGTAAAATGTGGGGAGGCGATGGGAAATTAAACTCACCATTGTATACACAAGGTTTATCTACAAATGTAATATTAAAGAAAAAAGACCTAATATATGATCACTCTATAAGGCAAATATTAATTCAAACGGCTTTTTATCCAGTGTCTACAGAAAATGTCACAAAAAAATCCGAAAATTTACAACTTAGAACCACCATCAAGCGATACCTGAAAAATTGCTTCGAAAAATGTCAGTAATGCAAGAAAGCACCTTCAAGAACTCTTGATGTAAAAATGCGGTGATGTGATACATGATGTGTTAAATACATTTTTCTAGGCTTTGATTATAAATAAAAAACTGTGTTATGTAAACCTAGAACGAATATTTCTTATATCACATTTAACGCACCAGACACTATTAGCAAAAATTATTTTGATGATTACTTTTTCACTAACTGATTAACTATCATTATAATTCGTCACTGAACGTAAATAATTGATTTATCAAAGATAAATGGCCAATACTCAGAATACCCATATTCTAAATTTAAATAGAATTCCAATTTGTAGAATTTTCCCGTTACCAGCGGTACATACTGTTATTTTTGTACATATTTATGTTTGAAATACGATAGTGTGGCAGATGATTTGTGAACGACAGAAGTGACAAGTCGTTAATTGAGTTTGGATTTGGTAAATAATAGCGATATCGCTATCTAAGAGACAGACGTGACTGCACAGGAAGGTATGAATGGAATGTACAGTTATTTAAAGTGGATTATATTTTTAGAAAAAGGTTGTCTTGGCGTAAACCGTATAAACGTAAAAATATAGCTAAAAGTTAAGAGGTGTGTAATAAAATGGAATATAAACTTAATGTAAGAGAGTGGTTAATTATTATTAAGGGGCTAAAAAATAGTATAGCAGTTTAGCGACATTTCACCTTTTTTCTTTTTTAATTTGGCGACACTAATATAATTAAGAAACTTACTTTCACTTAAATAAATACATAAACGTTAAACAGCAGAAAATAATAAAAATACAAAATATGGGCTATACACCGTATAGTATTTTTATGTATGCGAAATTAGTACGTTATTTTGTTAGATGTTGGTTGAACAATTATAATGGGTAAAGGAAACTGGCCTACCACTTTTTAAACCTGAATATAATGTTTCTGAAATAAGCATTTTTAAAAGTGAATTATGTGTTTCAGATTTGATCTAATTCCAGTCCAATATAATAGTAATAATAATACTATTACCTACAGAAATTTATGTTTTTCTTGTTGCCTGTAACGTAGATATGTAAGAAATAGTCTCATATTTAAATGAAAACAACTACTATATGGACAAATTCCCCGACCAGTACTAAATTACACCGGCATATCTTGAAATAACCTGATTTTTTTTAATGTACAATAAAAATATGTTATAATGATCGTTTAATCGATATGAATAAATATTATATCAATAAGTATCATAACATTATATTATGATAATAGTATTAGAAAAGAAAATATAGAAAATAAATACGTTTTATTCGCTCTGACAAAGGCTTATTTAGGATAAGCCGATGTTATTCAATACAGAACGTCAATTCTCGAATCTCTATTGGTCTATGTCGTAAACGATTTTCATGGAATGTCTATTGAAATTTACTTGACTGTATTCTGGAATCTCACATTCTACAATTTTTAATAGAATTCGCATCGAGTGGTTTCAACCACTCTTTTCCGCCGTCTCTCAGCCGTCTTTTGATTATCGCCTGCGAGAAGACTACGAGTCTTGGAATCTTATAGAGAACTTAAGAAATGACGACTCAAGAAGAAATTAATTTAATTTTTAAACAGAATATTAAAAAGAATTAAAAGCATTAAGTGTAAAAGCTAAAGTGATATAAACATCGACATACTAACTATAATGTTCCTTTTTCCTATATAGCTACATATTAGTTATTAGTTACTTGAAACTTTTAATGTAACTGGTCCATCCCTGCTGTCGGATAAACAACTAAAATAACCTCAATAATCTTGAAGACTACATCATATCACAATCAGCGCCCAATTTGACCATACTACACTATTATCACGTTTCAGCACACGACATGGTTGTCGAAGGATGACTTTTTGTCTATGGGTACTCGAGAATACACCCATTTCCAAAGTTGTGCGAGAAATTTGTAGAAATCTATGTGACAAATGTCGTACTCGACAATATTCGAGAATCGGGCTCCTGATCGGAGAGAAGTTGGTTACCAAAATTTCCCTTAAAGTAATTTCCTTTATATAGGTATTCATGTTATAGATAACAAGAAAAACATAAACTCCATTACATCATAATTAAATACGTAAATAAAAATATGTACGTAGTTGCGAAACCTAATAAATACAAAAAGACGTACTACAACTAATACTATAAAATATGTATTATTATATACTGGTATAACAAAACACCAGAATTTGAAGCCAAGAAGAAAATTAATGGTAATTAATGGTTTTTAATTTCCTGCGTTTCCATCGCTAATTTATTCCCATCATTCCTCAGTCAATTGTTTCGCATACACGTGCATTTCACATCTGGTCTTGGGCTTGGCTGTGTTGGGATAAAATTATTTTATCTAAACTAATCTTGCTTACCAGTCGAACACGAATGATACGGAAAAGATAGTTTGAAATCACTGTTTTGGCTTTGATAATTTATTTTATTAAATGAACCAGCCTTTTTTAAGCGGCGAGTTTTCTAAAAAACAGTTTTCTACTTGGACGCGTGCGATAAAAGTACGCGTTATGATACTCGTTTAATATACTATTGTGACATTTTATGAATTTAAGAAAAACGTTGGGTGAGGAAAGACGATTTTGTATCTTAAATATACGTTTCTTAAACTAAATTTTAAATATACAGGGTAACTCATGTAAACGCAGTACAGTAAGTGACCTTTTTTTAAATGGAACACTGTTGTGATTGTCCAACGGTCACCCTAGAAAACCCATGTTACTTATGCGTTTTTTTCAAAATAATGATATTTTAAGAATGTCAAAATTTCACCCTGTATTAATTTAATTACGGCATAAGTGTGATGGTCTTTGACCTAACAGTGGCCTAACAGGACACTGTAGGCTAAATAGGCACATGAATCTTATGGGACTGTCAGAAGATGCAACTTGCAGATTCTGTCAAGAAGAAGAGGAAACCTCAGTACACGTACTGTGCCAGTGCGAGGGCCTGACAAGACTGAGATTTCAAATACTTGGGGAAGGAAGACCAAGAGCCAATAGCTACATGGAAGAGCCTCTATCAAGGCTGTGGAGTCTAATGCAAAGGACAAAGCTGGACAGAGTGCTCTAAATAGGTTGGGAGTGCCACAATAGATCTTCTAGGTCGCGGTGTTTTTCTTAAATCCGTAAGACAACGTCACCAGTAATTTTTCCATGAGTCCACACTACAAATTCAAGTAGCGGAATTTTTTTATTTTATATGGGGCAAAATTTCCAAGTCGTTTAAAATATTTTTTTTTTATTTCAAAAAACGTTTAGAAATACTTACGATCTTTTGTTTTCAAGGATTTTTTTAAAAATGATAGTCAAATGTCCACGACCAGAATCCGCGTTTCAAATCATCTTTAGTGGACATATTTAAATTCAGATACATTTTAGTAATTAATTTCTTTGTGCAGAAGATATCTTCGAACACACCGGTTAATTGATTTTAACTCTTGCTTTCTACAAATTACTATCGGCATATCATGTAACATGCAGATTATCTGCCGAAATTAATGGAACGCCTCATTGTGTCAATAATAATTTAGTGTCTTAATTTCTAATTTTAAACAGCTTTTACTTTTAGAAAATCGTAAAAATAGTTATATGTCGTATATATTAAAACTAGTGGTGTATTCAAAAATTTATTTTATCCTGTTGTATAGAGGTGCTTGGGTTAATCATGAAATATCTAACCCCCCTGTTAATTTTTCATCCTGTAAAGAAAAATAAGTAAGTAATACAAAAGTTTTGGCAGCGCACCTGTTTCCTGTTTCAGAGATATACACTAAAATTGGAGTTCTTAAATTGGAAAACTGATGCATCTATGTTTGCATTTTTGCGTGGAATATAGCTCTCACGAATCCACTAATATATACGGTGATGTATTTAATAGTAAAGGACATATGTCCAAAAGTCTACTGTGTACCACACGAAGATTTGCTTAACCAATAATTTGTCTTTGGTCTTGTGACTAATTCCATCGTGTTAATTCCTTAGTTATTATCGAGGTTATTATTCTTATAAAGACAGCCATATTGTTGGTTGACATTGGCATTGGTTGGCAGTCGTCATCCAAAGTCATCGCCCGTGTCATGTTGGGAGAGTTCTTTGCATTCCGATCGAAATCGATTTAGAAAGTCGTTATAGATAACGTTATTTCGTAAATTTTATTGCAAAAAATCGTAGTAGATCGTGGATGAAGCGATAATAAGAAAATTCAATCGATTATTTCGAAGAATTAAGGTTTTATGAATTTATACACAAATAAAACTAGACACCCTGTATATAAATAAATGAATGAAGTAATAGATATTCTCGCATTCTGATTGTGTGACATATTACCCGTTTCGGGGGGTATTAATCAAGGCGTTATGTATCCCTTTCAAAGCTTGCTTTGACACTTGATGTTTACCTACCTCCTCCTAATATTAGAAACAATTATTGCAAGACTCCATTTAATATTTATTTTATTCTTCAGAAGTCACTTCATTTTTTAATTTGGGTAACGTCTAAACTATTTCTTGAATGTGAAGAGTGAAGAAACAATAATTATACGAGTGATAAAAATGATAAAATACTTTAATATAGTGATTAGAACCATATGCTGCTTTCCTATTTTAAGCTATAATAGTTATTTGTTTAACTAGTACAAAAAATACACGTTTTCGGGACGAGGGAAAGGGTTGCCGGACAACGCGTAGCGGAGTCCGGCAATTTTACGAGCCTCGAAAACGTATTTTTTGTACGAGTTTAACAAAATATTATTCTTTACAACCACTTCTAATTAGCACCTCCAGTTTACCGATTCATCGGAGTCACTTTCTGTTTCTATTTTTGTCGTATTCGTATGGTTGGAAAAAAACTACTTTCACTCAGACGTTAGTTAGAAAACATTATTCAACATTTTTTATTTCAAGGAAATGCCGAACACAACTACTCCACGGCCAATGTGCCCCGACTGGCATTGCATTACTTCGGCATCTCCATAGCCGTAATAAACAAAAAAATATATTTTAGGATCTCATAGAGCCTAAGGGACGCACATTTTAAAAATATGTATGAAAATACCTTACCCATACGCTTAAAGGGCAAATACCCTTTAATGAAAATTATATAAAATACAGGGTGTTTCATTAATAAAAACTGAGAAAACTGTAGTTGTGTTTTGTTCGCCCTGTATACAAGTAACATTATTTTGAAATAATTCTATAAAAAGTTAAACTACACCATAGAGCATAATTAATGGAGCCAAAAATTATCTAACATTTATTTTCTTAAAAAAGATACAGGGTGCTCAATTCATTACGATTAAGATACAAAAATGCGAATATCTTTTGAACTACTCTATCTGATACTAGTAAACTCTATATTGGCGAATTCGAAAAAAATCATCAGAATTCAAATATGAAATAAACAGTATGTCATCCATTTAAAAAAACATAAGTTGGATATGGAACCGGTTTATAAAGCACCCTATATCGTTACCAATGTCTTAAATAGTCGTCTTAATGCTTTATTTACAATTATGGTGAAATTGAACCAAATGTTCTCATCAAATGTTTTCACAAGTTCTTAAAACATTTTTATTATTTCCTAATAATTCCTTTTCAATTAAGAATTTAGATCTGCGAAGTTGCAACTATGTGTGTAAAATTTAAAGTCTGAATACAAACAATATTATTCTATTTTTAATATACAACGAAATATGGCAATCCTTGAACTTAGCCAATTATGTGCAAATTATTGCAATGGCCTAATTATGGCAATGGTAATCCTTGAACTTATCCAATTATGTGCAAATTGTTGTTTCGAGTTAATATAAATTTAACAATCGTGGGTTAATGTTTATATTTTTATGTAAACGACTCTCTAGGAATTTTTATTCTCTTTAAAAACCTAATGAGTTAACAATGTCTGACTTTTTTGTCAGATGCGTACATACAAAACGGCTTCATAATAAATATTGGATATTTTTTCTTTCAAAACTTCTGCTTCTTCTACTGAAAATTCCCGACAATTGTTTAATATATTACTTATCTCGAATCCTTCGAATGGGTATCATAACCATAATAATACTGAATACCACAGAATGTTCTGTGGAAAGTAGTTTTCCACAGAATACCAAAACACTATACTGCACTCGACCTGAGTTTCCCCAACCAAATTGGCATCATCTGGAGATGATTAACATGTCATTTTTAAAACAGTTTTATTCATCTCCAGATGATGTCAACTTGGTTAGCGAAATGCACGTCGAGTGCAGTATTGTGTTTTGGTGTTCTGTGGAAAACTACGTCAGTGTTATAATTGTTGTCAATTGTTGAGACGTTGACGTTCAAAACACGGCCATATCCATGCCTATATCCGTTAATTTCTCAAAAATTTTTTTAACCCCCCTTTCAAGTTAACCATAATAAAACGTAATCTTTAAATCAGATGTGTTGGCATAAAATAAACATATAATTTAAATGACTTGTCATAGATCTCAGTAGGTGTAGGTGTACTCTTAGATTTCAGAATTTAGGTAGTGTTATATTGGCCATAATATTTTGCAACTGTTAAGATTATCTTAGTGCAAATGTAAATGTAAAAATGTGCATAATATTATTTTTATTAGTTATTGATGTTAAAATCATATTCATGTTGTATAATATACAGTGCGGTCGTAAATAGTCCCCCCCCCCAGCTAAGTTTCAAACCAGATAAGATAGAGACACCGGACTAAAACTGAATTAAATGGCATGAAGTATACTACTTCTTAGTACAAAATTAAAACTGCAGTTTTCAAAGATGGCGCTAGTGGCGCCATCAACTTTAAAACTTTAAATAGCAACGGTGGTCATGTGATACCTCATTTGAAAGGTTTTTTAATTCTCTATAAAACGGTGGCTTGATTCCGGAGTTATTAGCGTTTGAAAGTTATTTGATAAATATGGCGAATTATGATATAAAAATCTAGGAGCATTGCTATTCAAATAGGTGGATAGGAAGACGGGGAACTATCGAATGGCCGGCTCGTTCACCAGACCTTAATCCTCTGGATTTTTTTATGGGGATACTTTAAGTCGCAGGTTTACATTACCCAACCTGATTCACTAGAGGATTTGAGGAATAGATACAGGAATACACGTGTGTGCGGCCATTTCTCCAGAAACATTTGGGAATGTACGTAGGGAATTTGGGAATAGACTATTTTATTGCCAAGAAGTGCTGGGAGAACAATTTGAACATTTATTAACGTGATCAGAGTTATACCAATTTCTTTGTTATTACTTTTATTTATTTATTTCCTTGTTTGATTATTTCTTTTATTTTTTCACGTATTATTTGTAGATGGCTTAGTAATAAAATATTTATCCATTTAAAAATCTTTACTAATGACATTCTTGTGCGAAAATTAATTGAAAATGAGATAAAATCATTTATTCGCCATATTTATCTTTATACTTTCAAACGCTAATAACTCCGGAAATAGTCAATGAAATTTAAAAATCAAGCCATCATTTTATAGAGAATTAAAAAACCTTTCAAATGAGGTATCACATGACCACCCTTGCTATTTAAATTTTTAAAGTTGATGGCGCCACTAGCGCTATCTTTGAAAACTGCAGTTTTAATTTTGAACTAAGAAGTAGTATACTTCATGCCATTTAATTCAGTTTTAGTCCGGTGTCTCTATCTTATCTGTTTCGAAACTTAGCTGGGGGGGGGGACTATTTACGACCCCACTGTATGTAAAACAATATATTACATTATTTTGCTGTAATACAGCACATTAAAATATACATTATAAATTGATAGAGACCGATAATATTATCATTTCTAATTTCGATAATGATTAAGTATACCTGATTTCACTTTAAACTAATTTCCTGTGCACCGAATTTGTACAACATTATGATCGTTTTTAGAAACATGATTAATTATCAAGTTTCTCCTTGTATTTTTATTACAAAATTCAAATAAATATTCCTTTTTATTTATTATGTAACACGAATATGTTATTATTTGTCATTTCCTGTAATTTTACATATATTATGATTATGACCGGTCAATCGATAAATTTCAAGATACTGGCATTATTGTATTTTCTATAAAAAAATATTTGTCACTAGATGAAATTTAGATTTGGAAGGTAAAAATAACCAAATATTTGATTCATTCTAGGTGACTGAAAAATTGACAATTATAAAACAAGCGCTACGAATTTCACACTTCACATTTCTAGTTAAGCGTTATTTTAGGGCTTTTAAGGACAGTTATTTAACCTAGAATTTTTCTGAAAGACTATGTTTCATCCTATACTATAATTGTTTTTGAAACAAATTATGACATATTGCCGTGTTCAAAAAAAGAAGCGTTTATTTAGATATGAAAAATCCAATATGGCGTCCATAAGAATAAATAAAGTTGATGATGGTATTAAAAAACCGAAACGTCTTATTGAAATATTAATGGGGGCTTCAAAAGCAAAATTAACACTTGATGTAATAATGTGTAAACGAAATGTGGAAATTTTAAGAAATAACAGTTATAAGAAGAAAACTAAATTAGAAAAAATAGTTTTTTTCCATATCTCGCAAACGAATGCAGATAAGAATGTTTTCTTAGTGGCAATTTTGCCGAATTTAAACCCACCCTCTATCTCTAATAATAAGCAAGATCCACATAGAAACACTCGAATATGAAACACACTGTACCATTGTATAAATACGTAAAATATCAGTGTTTTAAAATTCTTCCTCTAAATATTCTGACGAACTATCTTCAGCTTCTATATTAATAATGATAAATTCTATAGTGATGTCAATAAGATTGTAGAGTTTCCACATTTTCGCCTCTTTTGTTAGTACGTGATTGATACAATTTTGCCACTTATCTGTATTGACTCGTTCCAAGAAATTGGTCAACAGAACTTTGATAACTTTTAATTTAGATATGGTATTATTTCGGGTTATTTTCGTCGTATCTAGTGGTAGGGGTGGCAACAATATTACAGTTATTTGAGGATTCTTTGCCATTTCATCAATAACGTATTTTTGGGGTTTTTATTAAGATTGAAAAAATTTCCTTCTTTGCTGTATCCATTTGAAGAAACATTTTTTCCAATACCATCAAATTATATTAGATTTTCACCAAGCAGTCGTAAGGGTTTGTTCAATCTGCCTGGAGTTGTAGTAAGTAACATTATCCATAACAATTATAGTAAAATACTCGACAGTATCTGCATTACCTTCGTTAACAATCAACTGTATTTTTAAATTCAAATTAGAGTAAATAGGCCAGTCACCGTAGACACAAAAATCGCGTTAGGTCACAAAAAATTGCAGAGTTCTAATTTTTTAGAATGTTGTTAGGATAGGTACCAATAGTGTAAACCCAAGTTTGGCAGCTTCGAAACACCTGTGCTAACTGCGTGCTGCTCGAAAAACTTTTTTTTTCAGACTTTTTTCAGTTTTTGGCTTATAACTTCTAAATGGTGCATCCTACAGAAATAAATGGCCAAAGTGCTGTATCTCGGGAGCTATTAGACGTATGGAGCTGCGGTTGCACTCAAATTTAAATTTTATCTACTTTAAAATTGTACAGAGCAACTTTTTCCGTAGGATGCACCATTTAGAAGTTATAAACCAAAAACTGAAAAAAGTTTGAAAAAAAAAATGTTTTTCGAGCACCACGCAGTTAGCACAGGTCTTTCGAAGCTGCAAACTTGGTTCTAAATTATTGGTACCTATCCTAACAACATTCCAAAAAATCAGAACTCTTGAATTTTTTGCGACCTACGATGTCTTAAATGACTGGCCTAAAACTCCTATCCACAAAACCATTGGCACTGCCAATATGTGTGACTACTAATCGTCTCCTTTTTCCTGAATGTGCCTTGAACCCTGTTGACAGTCAAAGACTAAATTATCAAACAAACCCTTCTAATTCGCATAATTTCTTACAATTTTTATGAATGTGAACACATAATAGCACGCCCATGGCCGTTCTTATCTCAAGGTACCGTTGTTATACTCTCTTTCATTTCTAAATAACCTATAGACCTATCGACTAATCTACGTCTCACCTTTCAAAATTCAGAAAAACTGAAGGAAGTTGGCAAATAATTAAGGCATATTAGACATTTTTCATAAAGAATTAAGAATGTGTTTAAAAAATTTAACAACTTGAGCTGTGTGTTGTAAGAAAAATAAAATACACTGTATGGCCGACACAATTCATCTTCATGAAGTCCAATGGCATCTATATTAAAAAGTTAGGGTGTTTTTATTTTACTAGTTAATATTTCAGTAAAACTGAAATTTTGCGAAGACTTAAACATCATTCCTAACGAATTTTGTGATATTTTTTTTAATGTTTTTAAAATATACCTGGTGTTATTACTAAAAGAATAATGTTGGTATATTTTTTTATAAAAGCAGATTAAAAATTCAAATCAGACCAATACTGCAGCTAACTCTACACTATTGTTTCATTTCCTTATCTACAAACATAGTAGAAATATAAATAAAGGTAGATTAAACCCTTAAGTGGTACACTAAGTATACAGAGCGTTTCCTAAGTAATCTGAAATACTGAAAGGAGACGCTTCCTCAAGTGATCCCAGAAGACAAGGTCATATAAAGTTATTTCGTAAGTGGCTTAGTTTCTGAGATACAGGGAATTAAAGTAAATTTTTTTTTTTTTAAAACCTTTGAACTAAGATGAAATTTCCTAAATTAGATGTTTGTTTTACTCGAAGAAAGTAAAGAAAAGAAGCAAGTGTAAGATAGAAATTAGAGAAATTGAGGAAAATAGTTGGAAGAAATAATTGTGTAATCATGAATAATAGTAATAGTAGCATACCTGCGGTTAGTCAGTGGTTCAGTCTATACAAAGGAATAAATAATGTATTAAGGACAAACTTGTCTGTAAAATGTGAAACAACAAAAAGTAAGCGGTCAATTATTCAAATAATCTTCTATTGTGCTGTAACAGAAAATATATAAAGCTATTTACTTAATACAGCTATTTTATACCTATTAGAAGTTACAATGAAACTTCTTCCTCGTCGATTGACATAATTATTATACAAAATACAATATTACAAAATAAAATGTGTTTTATTGTTAGGTAGCTGTGACCTCGCACTATTTACGTTTAAAATACTCAAACATTTATATAAAAAGGGAAAATACTTTTGGTTTCGTAAACTTACTGCCGTCCGGATAATGATAATTCTATTTATATAATTTTGCAGACGTTGTTAAATCACTCCAGATATAATTAACAACATTTACAAAGCCACCAATTATGAGTAGTTACCACAACGGATGTATTTAGTTGCTTAACACCAGCACTGTAACTATTTATAAATTGATTCGAGTGATATGAATGAGGTGGTTTATTAAAAAATATAATATATAAGTTTGAGATTTCTATATTATTGTGTAAATGTGATATTTCAAACGAAATTAACATTCTATAAATCGGTGCTTATTCGTAAACCCAGTGCTAATTGAGAAAAATAAGTTAAAAATGAGTTAAAATAAATTATTGCAAAAGATATTCATCCAATTAGCTAAATAAAATTTCAAACAATTATCCAATTATTGTACATATATAGTTCCGGTATAGTTGGAATTAAATAATTCGCATTTCCTGTTGTATTTCTACCAAATTTTAACATAGATAAGTGATAACGTATTCTTCATTTTATTAGGTATCTTACAGTGCTTCTGAAACAATACAGTACAGTACTTAGAAAATAAAGTTCTTCCTCAAAAGGAGCAGTTTCTTAAAACCTAGTTTACCATAAACGATCATGGGCGTCGCCAAGGGGGGGCGACGGGATCGACCGTGTTTTAAAATAAAATTAAAACTTAGTTAAAAAGTGTTGTGCTGTTACTTTATACATTAAAATCATCGATTTACAAAGTTAATACGGCTTCCACTATTGATTTTTTGATTTTTCATTTTATTGGACGTTTATTCTTTTGGCCTCATTTATATTTGCTTAAATTTTAAATAATATGATTATATTTTGTTGTTTAAAGGCAGATTATATTTCCCCCCTCCTGCTAGAGATTCTGAAGCCGACGTCCATGCCAACCATACATAGACAAAGGTAAAAGTACAATAGCAAAATAAGTAGATACGAGGCGTATGACATGTTTTTTTTAATCCGTTTACACGATCATCCGTCTGAAGTCTTCGAGAAAATTGATTTTCCTAGAAATTTCAGGAACGAACTGCTTTCTGATTTTTCAAGAGACATTCGGTAAATAAACGAGCGGGTTTTGAAGTATCTGAGCAGTCTGACTGCAAAATCAAATATAGACTTATCCCCTTTAATTTCTTCAACATTACGAATATGACTTGTTTTCATTCCTTCAATGGTAATGCACTTTTCGATAGTTGCCGTTGCTATCGCCTCCACTACTTCTACTTCTGTTGTTTCTGTTTGATCAATATCAATATTTTTATATATGATAAAATATCTTTAGATAATTAATTTTATGTACTTATCCACTAGTATGACATTTTTAAAGCTCAGTTTGAAGCAAATAAATCTTTCGAGACTACGATTATATAAAATTAGTTATGAAATACTATTTTCTTTAAAATAATTATGAACCTAAAGACGTAGTGATTTCTTAAAAGCAACAGTAGTTTTATCTATTTCCTGCGGCTGTACATTTTTTTTTATATGTTAACCACGTGTGTTCACTCTTTATTAACATTAGAATAATTCATATTTTAATTACGTTTAATGAAAAATAAGCAATGTGGCATTATTTTGATACGGCACTCTTAAACATTAAAAAAAATAATGCATGCAGGGAACTAATAATAAAGAAATATATCAAAAATATCAGTGCATTCATGAGATTACATTTAATTGAAATTTGGAAAAACATTTAAAAATAAGAAAGTTTGATGTCTACTTCCATTAAAAAGGTAAATAATAAAATATGAGCATAATTTTCCATTGATAGAACGTGACGTCATGCCAGAATTTCAATTACTTACTTAAATTACGTACATTCGTCTTTGCACACCCTGTATTGTCATGGTTGTTATTTCAGAATAACTGAGAAACAGATTCCATGCTATGGTTGATGACGAATGTCTGAAATGATGGCCGAATAAGGAAGAATGATCGACACGTCATATAGCGTGAGGCGCCTGTACAAATTGAACGGCGCGACAAAATACCGAAATGCCCTATAACAGAAAATAAAAGAATTTTTAAAGAGAGTCTACTATACAAAACTGTCTAGGCGTCATAACAATAATGATACGGCAGGCAAGTGCCAGTTAATGATTTTCACATTTATATTCGATTGGTTGGAGGTCGTCAAAGAAAATTTGAGTAATACTATCAGTCCATCATGATTTCCGGGTCGGTGCCGGATGCCGATGCCGGAGAGATGCCGGTCGATGCCGGAGCCGATGATGACAGGAATCGGTAGCTTTTTTAATAAAAAAAGCTACCGATTGCTAGGTTATAATGTTCATCACATGGCACATGAAAATAAAATTGCATTTATTTAAATCATAGAAAACAATAACATGAGCAATTAATTAATTTTGTATCTGTTTACATATTCTTTAATTATTATTCAAAGACGATAAAACTTATTACGATAAACGATATTTCTATTCATAACATCAATACTAACAGATACTCAAATAAAACAATGCTAACAATTCACATGTTTCATGTTTAATAATTATCTGCTGTTAATAATGCATATCTTTGTTGTGAACCATTTAAAAAACATTATTAATATTAAACACTGACATACCTACGCAGTTATCATCGAAATTACCCGTGTGCATGTTTAACTATCTTATTTTAAATGTACATAATTATATGTGTTATTAATTTTTTTTTATTAAAATCTTGTATGAGTATGAATGACTCGAGATGATTTAACAGTTTGTGAGATTTTTTTGTAATTGTATGTTAAACAACTGCATTGACCATATTAACAAATATGACGCTATTATCAGAGCAATTGAAATATATTAATAAAATTAATCGAAATGTGTCATTGTCGTTATGTCGAGAATTAGTCATAAATTCGCTATATATAGGATCTTTTTAAACAATTGTTGCACGAACAGAAACTTAATGAAATTACCTCTCTAAAGCTAGCACCGCCACATAGTAAAATTTCAGTAAAAACTATGTGAACATTAAGGGCTAATTTAATGCCCGTATTTAAAATTTAGAGCCGAAAACCAAACCCTTCACGCCCTCCACTGCGACAATGAACATAATATTTTTCTTATTATTTTGTGGTAATAAATATGTTAACAAATAAGTATAATGCAGGGTTGTTCAACCCTTCTGCTTAATGAAGTGGATCAGCTGTAGATTGAGATAGAGGATGAACCTGATTAGATGCTACAAGTCAACAATAGCTAAAATATCGTAAAATTCGGGGTGAGTTGTCCCATCTTTGGGGTATCCCTCGTGGCGGATAGAAGAGAAGAAATCTTTGAAGAGTAAGCAACTGGCAACAACAGTCGTCTTAAATAACGGCCAAAAACCGACATTCCTAAGAGGCAAATTGGAATCCTTCAATGATTTGACGTGTGCAACCCCTGCAACCGCCAACCAAATTAAGAACTGGGAGAAAATGGAGCACAGGTGCATCGGTGGAGGAGTAAATGGATGGCGGACGTATTAACCCCATAGCCGATTTCTGAAAAGCAGTTGCGAGGACCATAAGCTCTGTATGGACTCAGAGGATAGAAATTGTGAAACGAGGTTCTTCTATTGGTGGGATAAGGAGAAAGAGGTGGCGATGACATTATGCCTTAGAGCTAGGAGGAATCTGACAAAAGCACGTAAGAAGCCAGAGACGGGAACCGGAACGAGATCTGGACGAATACAAGGAGGACTACAAGGCACTCGGCAAATATCTGAAAAACCTTATAAATGACACAAATAAGAGATACTAGAACCAACCAAAACGTAAAGGCTACAAAAACTAAAGCGTAAAGGCTACAACGAAAATGAAAATAAAATATTTAAACGTTCTGAAAAGTATATTTCTCCCTGCCTATATAGTTGTTGAAACAGACGGTACAATGACTGATCCAACAAAATTACTTTTTTGTTTGTGATAAATTCATAACGCAGATGTCATACTCTGAACGGGAACTGACGTTTTAATTTTTATTATAGCCAGCCATTAAACAGTAATTTATTATAGACTACCGCAAGTTTATGTACCATGTCAGGATGGCTCAAGAAATAATCATAATTCATTCTTAAATTGACACAAATATATGCACTTTATTAAACTGACTTTTCCGAAAAGCTGTTGTTTTATGATGTTCCTAATACCTACCTATTTCTAATTTTTAATTTCTTTAGAAGTTATCATATTATTCTACATAAAATTACAGTTCAATGTATCATTTGTGGCATACAACAAAGAGTATTCGTTCAAGTTCAAAGAATTTGGACATCTTATATCATAATATAATCTTGCATCTTTTGAAAAAGGAATATTATCTTGGAGACAGAAGTATTTTTATTGGCAAAATGTGTCCTACATCATTTTACATATCTGATCTAGTAAATAAAATGTTCCTTACACCAATGGGTTAAAATGAATATCTTTATTCCTCGAGTAAGTTTATTACATCAACAAAGGACTCGAAAGTATTTATTTGCACTTAGCGCACTTAGCACTTGGTGCATTTCCAAAGAATTAGTAAATATTAATATCTCAATTAATACTAATATCAAGCGCTCAATTAACAATGCTGACAATTCTGCTCTAAATTAGTTAATGTTGACGTAAAAACACTTATCCTATAAGGAAGAAAAGTATTGCACTTAGTATATCAGTTAAGGAACCAAGGTGTATGGTATTAGAAGGTCGAGTGAAACCAGAGTTCATAAATTATAGTTTACGAAGCGTGGGGTGAAACAGCTATTTATGATACGTATTTTAAAAGTGACGTTTTATTTTGTAAAACTCCGCGAACCAAATGAAACCACGTTTAACATAAATATCGTTGTACAACTGTACTATTTTAATAACAAAATATTGAAATCGTATACTTCGTCATTTTTTGACAGCTAGTTAATTATGTTATGTGTTATGTTGTGAAATCGTAACTAAATATCATTATGGTTACAAAATATTTTTAACACTAGTGGTGAAAGTTCTTTTAACAAGCTTCCTTATAAACGTGTTAACTTTTTGAACTCACGGCAGCTATTAAAAAAGTCACAATGACAGCTGTACAAAAATGTTTTCAATTCACTCTATCTTAAAAGTAGTACTTTAAGAAATAAGAAGTACTTACCTTAAAATATGTCATAAGCTATACGCTCATCTCCAATATTCATTATTTCAGGAATTCTTTGAGAAATCGATTTTACCAAAACTGTATTTATAAAACAAATGTGTATTTTTTAGAAAAGTGGGCGTAAAAATATTTTTTTGAAAATTGAGACTACACTTATTTGCTCATTAACAATTCGCGAAGATAATTATAACAATACGATAATAATACTAAGATTTTGACATACGTTCATTCTCAAGAAGTCTCAGCATATTTTGTATGGAATGTAATGAAACAATATTGTTAGTTTTCAAAATATTTACTCTAATATTGTGTAGATCCATAAAATTATTTGACAAGCGCCTTTTTGCGTACACTCCATGAGGAAATAATGAAATAAAGTAAATCTGTTGCAATACAAAACATTTATATAAATTATTAAAATACGCTTTAGATAGCAATCTGTATTTGTTGCGGTAGCAGTTTTACATTTGTGTAATAGAATTTCGTAACATAAAACAATACCGAGATAAATCTTTTCACAAGCTCCATTAAATATTTGAAAATTAAATATTACTATATATTTGAGACTACATCCACAACATACCTATATAGTTGTTGGTTTAACAAAGGCAAAGAAGGAAATGATGTGCGCAATGTAGCAAATTACTATTTCCATGGTATAATAAAATGTCGGAATGTAAACAAAAATATAAATAACGTTACATATTTTGAAATTCTGCAAGATATGTTAAATTTTGGATTAGAATAATAGATATTCTTGCTTATGAAATGAAAAATGGGTTATAGAAACGAAAATAAAAAATCAGTGAAAATTTAAAACCATGCAGCAATATGAATAATACAAATTGAGCAAACTGAAGTTACAGGCAGAAATATTTTCATAAATTACTATTAAATATTAATAAAATACATGCATCCACAGATGGCCAATGAATACAATATATACCTATTTTATGGTAGCATTTATTCAAAGAACTCAGTTGAAGTAAAATACAATATTTTGAACTATTTGACAGGGCGAAGCATTATATTCATCATTGCATATGTATTA
Organism: Pogonocherus hispidulus; assembly: GCA_963924545.1. Lineage (NCBI taxonomy): Eukaryota > Metazoa > Arthropoda > Insecta > Coleoptera > Cerambycidae > Pogonocherus > Pogonocherus hispidulus. The sequence goes on along the minus strand of OZ004698.1, from coordinate 38,033,752 downwards.
CTTTAATTTTTATCATTATATATTATCTTAAAGAAATATTCGTTTGACTTACTTCGGCATTTTGTTTCTATATTATTTATTAAAAGAAATATTAGAAATTACACTTTGTGTGTGATGTTCACATTCTATCGCGAAATAATTTCTCCTTGAGAAAAATGTATTTCTGTTCGTTACTGGAGAGGTCTAGGTCTAAAAAAATATAAAAATTCTTTAACGCATATCAACAGGCACATCTGTTTGAACGATAGTACATTTAACATGGAATTGGCTTAGTAAAAAGTAACATCCGTTTAGTACTGTTATTTTCTCATACATATACCACTAAATCATGTCTAACACCAGATATTTTAATACGATAAATAAATCCAATTAAGCAATGAAATTTCAGTACTGTAACGACATTTATTTCTCAAAAAATGGAGGATATATATCACTATTTCGTTGACTCACCCTGTGAGTCAACGAAATAGTTGAAAAAGTTTCATCCTGGATTATCTGTCAAAGGATTGGTTTCCATGTAAAATCCAGAGACAGGTGGATTTTTATTTGAAGGGGGACATATTTTTATAGTATTGACAGTAGTTGTAGATTTTATAATATTTATTGTATATTATTATTTATACAGGGTCTCCCCACTGCCCCAAAAAGGAGAGGTTTTCCACAACTTATATTTTTTAAATGGAACCTGTGTATTTTTACAGATTTGGATACTTTGATATAGAGTTTGATGGATATAGCTCTAATAGTGAGGGAGATATACATAAAAAAGTGTTCTATAAGAATAATGTATTAGAAAGAGAATATTGATTTGTTGCTAGGCTATAGTCAGTCACTACAAAGTCTTCTTCAACATATTACTGTTATGGTAACCATTTATAATGGTTACAAATATATGGTAACCATATATCTGCCTTACTATTAAAGCTATATATCCATCAAACTCTATATCAGTGTATTCGTGAGAGGACGTTCTATCCAAAACTGTAAAATACACATGTTCCATTTAAAAAATATAAGTTGCGGTAAACCTTTCCTTAAAACTCCACAATATTTTATGTATGGTTAATATACCTACTAAAATTGTAAGTCCGAAACCTCGTAGGCTAGCAAAGTATTTTAGTCCTACATGGTCCAGCAAAAGTTTTGCAATGGTTCATCAAACAACTAAGCAAAGCAAAAAATAAATGAACACTATCATTTTTTTCTGAATAACACTTATTTCAATTCTTATGTTCGCTTTCACATCTTCTAGATTTATATCTTATTTATACAATGGAATAGCATAATTTCCTAAAATCTATTTGAAAAAACACTCACACAACTTGAGATATTTACACAAATTCTCATAGAATATTTTCCTGAAAAATTTGTGTTAAAAATATTAATATTTCGAGCAAGAGTAACCGTTGACGCTAGTCTATTTCCTTAAGAAAATAAGGATCTTAGAGACAACAAACGATTACTTTTGAACCGTTAATATAAAATTATGCTTTGTTACTCATGAAAAGATATTTTTCGATATCTTGATGACTTTCAAAGATTAATAAAATCATCACATAACTAAAAAATTCACAGGTTTCGCAATTCTTGCAACCATCGGAGTGCATTGAAAATGAATTAAGGAAATTTGGAACTATAGAAAGCTTGCAAAAGTTACCTTCTAATTTGAGAACTTACCATTTACGACTTACAGACTTTGCCACCTTGTAATATCACATTCACATGAGAGCTCATATTCTCAGACTTGCAATTTGCAATATACGAATACGAATGCCACACTTTTATAATTTAATTACCTTCTAATTTGAGAACTTACCATTTGCGACTTACAGACTTTACCACCTTGTATATTACATTCACATGAGAGCTCAGATTCTCAGACTTGCAATTTGCAATATAGGAATACGAATGCCAAACTATGCGCCCACGCCGCCCGCTCTACTCGGTCTCCCACTACCTAACCATGTCGGTGCGACATGCTCATGGCGCTGCACTTTTCATCGAAACATACCCATATAACCCTCGCGATCCTATAAGCATTTTCAATGCTAAAACATTTTTTACATTTTTATTTACATGCTTCGATCCGAGCAATCAAATACCTATCGCAGAATGTTGAATATCTGTTTTTGAACTGGCGGTTTTACTTCGATAAGATAGGAAACCGAGCGTTGTCTTTCAGAATAAGACTAATTTTTCTGAATAAATATATGAGTACCTTCTAAAAAACCTCGGTTGCACCCAGTTATGTGTCCTGTTAAATATTCATTCAGTCAACTTTTAACTTTTTGTATACAATTTACCCTAGTCTCTCCATTTACGAATCCAATCAACCGGTCTCACGTTGATGATCTAGCAGACATGATACTGGCGTCTAAAAACACCTTGACTGAATTAAATTGGTTACATTTCTCACCATAAAATCTATAAGTTCTGTTAACCAACACTACATTTTGCAATCTGTCAATGTTATAGAATAAACCCTCTTCCAAAATATATTGATTCAAACAGTAGGTAGTGAATATTTGATTAGTTTATGTCGTATTAAAGAAATGAAATGTGTACCCATTAATATTTATAGATTTATAGATTTATAGCCTATAATGACACAAATTAACTAATAGAAGTATGTACGTGAGTCGACAAACTAATTTATTTTAGTCTTTGATGTACCAATTTAGTTTAAATAAAGGCAAGGAAAAGGTAACATGTATTTTTGATAATGTAGAACAGCACGAATACACAAATTTAAGGTTATCGTAAATCATATTTGCGATTTGTAATTCAGATAATACGATAACTTACATACACACACACATTAAGCAAGTGCCGTGACTAATATTAGTTATGCTTCATTACACTTTGTATTCAATCGTCCCGAATTGGTTATTACAGTGTGAAATATAGCAAGACGTTCGACGCCGATGTTAAAAGAAAGGTCAAAAGGTTTGCAGTATGCCAAACACATGTTATTTTTGTAGCAAGTGTTACGGATATTGTTTTGACCATTAAGATTTGACCTATATCATGTAAGGGTTTCTTTAAAGAGCTGCCCTGAATATAAGTTATTGCCTTTCCATTTTCTATACAAACAATAGCATTGTAATTTTCATTTGGACATGTCACAAGCACAAATCATCTACAGTCATACCAATGCAATCTTATCCCTACATACACAGCATTAATTGTAGAAGGTGACCCATAGTTTAACCACCAACTATAAGAAGCTGCTATAAACAGTAAACAACTAATTTGCAGACTTATGGCTGATATAAATATACAGGATGTTCCGAAATTAGGGAGCAATATTTTAGCAGTTTTTTCTATGATTAAAAATAAGATTTTTTTTCATATAAACATGGATCGAAATAAATGTATCATCCTGTATCTCGAAAACGAGGCAATTTAGGAAACACGTTTATTTGGAGTGTTGGTCATAAAATTGGACAAGGAATTGGCTTCTACAGTATGGTCATGACATTAAGGAACGCCCTTTATATATAAGAAATGTATTTTACAGTATACTACTTTGGAGACGCGAAAGGTAGATATCTGCAAAAGGCGTTCGTGTTCATTATCCAATTGTTATGCGCTAACTGACACAAAAAAATGTCTGTAATGAATTAGTTTATGTTCAATTTAGTGCTCGATTGCTTGAACGCATCTTTGAAGTCGGAAAACTTTTCTCGTTGGACATTTTCAATCATTTCCGATGCTTTTACTCGGATTTCCAGACCTATTTTGTTTAGTAAGTCACTAATGCTGTTTGGTCTATTAAAATAGGTTTTGGAAACAAGATTTTGAATAATCCCATGAGAAAAAGTCTAAAGGATAGGGTTAGATCAGGTGACCTTGGCAGTAATTCAATAGGTCCTCTTCTCCAAATCCATCTATCGGTGAAGGTTTGATCTAGAAATTGACAAACTGCCGTTAATGATCCATCTTGTTGAAATCAAAATATATCATCGGTACGTCCGGGTCCTGTGGTTTGGAAAACAGAACAGCTAAAGCAGGATTAATTCCTGCCCACAAATCAATTTTCTGAGGATGTTGTGTGTAAACCTCTTGTATCTATTATGGATTTTTTGTCACCCAGTATTTGATGTTTTGTCTATTGACGTGAGCATTGATAATTCAATGATGTTGCAATGCAATACCATGCAACAACTTATTTTGTTGCACGGCATTTACATTTTCATTATGCGTCCGAACTGTCTGCTCCCAGAATTGAATTCTTAGATCAAAATCCTCTTATACACCAAAGGTATCTACTTTAAAAAATGATAGTGAGCTTTTTATTATTATCATTATTATGAATTATGTGTAGTTTTCCATACTGATCAGTGATCACGTTGACAAATTATAATTTGCTGATAGTTCCGTAATCGTTACATGGAGATTATCATTAAAGTCTAATCGGACACTTAATTTTTTATCTTCAGGTACCTTTTGTGATCTTCCTTTAGGTAAACTTTTAAGGTTGTCAAACTCTCAAAGTTTCAATTTATGCTTTCAATTTTACGGTCAGTCAGTCAGTCAATTTTACCTCTCACCGAGTATGAATTCTATCTCCAAAACTATTCTTCATAAATAACACCTCAATTCGCTCTTTTTCCGTTGTATACATTTCTCTAATAATGAGATAATGATACTTCAACCAGTAGACGAGTGATACTTCAACTAGTTTTGACAAACCTAAAATCGAATTGAATGCAAACTACATGTTTATGTTCTAGGTTCCATAACATTTTTTTGCTAATAATTGCAAAAACTACTCATAATAAAAATGTTTTCACAGGGTCTATTGGATGCATATGTTATCGTTAATCCAAATCCGTTAAAACTACAGGATCTTACGTTACCAACTTCGGTGTTACTTCCGGAAAACTCGGAATTGATTTTCCGTACAACTCAAAATGTACTAATTAAAACAAATTGATCGCACAAGCGTTTGTGGCAAAAACAGATAACAAATTTTGATGAAATTATATCGAATGTACAAGGTGGCCCGTTTAATATGGGCCTATACCTTATCTCAGAAACTATAAGTCCCATGAAAAAAAAATTATATGAAATTATTTTTTTCAAAGTTATCTTCAATTTTTTAATATTTTCAAATTAATAACCTGTTTATATACAGGGCGATGAACTAAAGTTCCTTTTTTTTAAATAGCACACCCTATATATTTTCAGAAAATCCTTCTAAAGACAAGTTCAATGATATATGACATGATGGGTCTGACGCCCACCGTTTCGGAGTTATTGAGAATTATCTTCAGGAAATAGCCCATATTAAAATCGTGCTAGAAAAGTTAATAATTAAGTTTTTGAGCATTAACTTGCGCCAAAAGATTTCTAATTTTATTCATTCAATATTCAGTTTATAAAAAAAAATTACCGTGTTGCCACATTTCGAAAACCATAAATTCTCACGATTTTTTCAAATGGAACACCCTGTATATTGTTACATTTCTAGAAAGCCCTTCTATCGACAAATTCAGAGATATATGATATGATGGGTTTGTATCCCATCGTTTCTGAATGATTGTCCTCAGAATATGGGATTTTAATATTGGCTATTTCCCGAAGATAATACTCAATAACTCCGAAACGGTGAGCATCAGACCTATCATATTATATATCATTGAACTTGTCTTGAGAAGGGCTTTCTGAAAATATAATAATATATAGGGTGCGCTACTTAAAAAAAAGTATTATCTTCGGGAAATAGCCAGTATTAAAATCCCATATTCTGAGGACAATCATTCAGAAACGATGGGATACAAACCCATCATATCATATATTTCTGAATTTGTCGATAGAAGGGCTTTCTAGAAATGTAACAATATACAGGGTGTTCTATTTGAAAAAATCGTGAGAATTTATGGTTTTCGAAATGTGGCAACACGGTAATTTTTTTTTTTATAAACTGAATATTGAGTAATTACATAATAAAGTCAATAAAATTAGAAATCTTTTGGCGCAAGTTAATGCTCAAAAACTTAATTATTAACTTTTCTAGCACGATTTTAATATGGGCTATTTCCTGAAGATAATTCTCAATAACTCCGAAACGGTGGGCGTCAGACCCATCATGTCATATATCATTGAACTTGTCTTTAGAAGGGCTTTCTGAAAATGTAATAATATATAGGGTGTGCTATTTAAAAAAAAAAAATCAATAACTTTGAAAAAAACAATTTCGTATAATTTTTTTTCGATGGGACTTGTAGTTTCTGAGATAAGATATAGGCCCATGTTAAACGGGCCACCTTGTACATTTAAAGAAAACATATTTTTGTAATACCCATATTATCTTTGCAATAGCGGCAAAAACAATTTTTTTTTATGAATACCATAGGAACATTAAAATAATTCAATTTAATGTTTGGTTGCCTTTTGGTGTCATGACATCCTCTGATGTTATATAATATATTCGGTTAATGCGTTCTGAATTTTACTTATAAAGCCATAGTATCTCGTCGCATCGTGTCTTTTAGAGAAAACACGTATTTAGTGTCATAAATGTACTGTTAAACTGTTAAATATATAAATTAGGTGCAGTATACGTACCGAAGTAACCATAAAAGAGAGTTCTGAAACTAGGTACCTACACAAGACTCAAGATGTCCTGTATTTGCAATTATTATTACTGTCAAGCAGGAATAACATAAGTGTATACAAGGTTTACCTCTACTTCCTGTGTTTCTCCACTTTAAATTAATAGATGTAATTAAAGTAGCAATAGGCAAAGTACAAAGTATTGTAAAGCCTTATAATAGTGTATTAAAATTTTACTACTTGAATATATGTGATGTGACATAATCACTCGTTTCCTTTTGGATGTGGAAATTCCTGATTTTTCTATGTCGTCGTCATTTCGCTAAATGATATGTATACTGAAGTATATGCTAAAAATATTGCTGGCTCAAAAATATTTATGACAATATGAAAGAAACTAGAAATAAATCTATTTTGAAATAAACGTAATTAATTGTTAGACCAACGTTTACTATCTAATTAATCTGAATTAAAGTAAAATAAAAGTATTTTATTATTTATTAATAAAAAATATTTCCACAAATAAGCTGATATAACTATAATACTTGAGATATGAAGTACTTATACATACTTAACATCAGTAAAAGCACAATCGCTTCAAAACCATTGAACAACGCTTAAAATATTTCTAAGCATATTGACAAGGATGTGACGTGAGGTTGCACACAGATAAGATTTTACTGAACTACTGCTAAATACCCTCTTTAGGATGTAGAAAGTACATTAAAATATTATCATAGGTACACAATCGCTAAGTAGTATACTTGAAGTACATGCTGAAGTCTGCAGATTATTCTCGGTTAAAAATATTTCTGATAATGTTTATGTACAAGTTTTGTGTTAGAAATAAATATCGGAGATATTCTAGCCTCCAGATTAAAAAAGACAAATAATAGATAACTATAGTTTCAACAAAATGCACAATGCGAATGTCTAGTATGTCTAACATTGCCTAACAAAAATGTCTTATCATTTTTTATTTTTATTTATAAATATTTTATTTACATTTTGTAACAAAATGTTATTGTAAAATATATGGTATAGTGCCTATATCACATTACAGGTGTGTAGAGTTGTGTATTAAGGCATCTGCAAAGATAAATTGTCTATGGAGGAACTTTATAATACAAATTTTGACAAGATATTTAGAAATTGCAGAATTATGTAAATAACTGAGAAAATTGAAAACTAAAATAAGAAAATAGATATAATCAGGCATATGATGCCTGATAATTTCCCTATATTATTTTATAACAAGGGCTGTTAAGGGTCCATTCTCTGTAGATTTGACAGGCATCAATGTTGGGTCGGATTGAGAGGATGGGTGGCCGATGGGTGGAGACTTATATATTCCAACTATCGAATTATTAAGATTTCGGAGGTGCACGTAATGCCGAAGTAAAAAGGCACATGAAAATAAAGTTAGCCTTCATTGCAAGGGTACCGGATTTGTCTTATAATTGCAACAACATTTATTTTTAGTGTTATAAACACCGATGGGTGGAGACTTATATATTCCAACTATCGAATTATTAAGATTTCGGAGGTGCACGTAAAGCCGAAGTAAAAAGGCACATGGAAATAAAGTTAGCCCTCATTGCAAGGGTACCGGATTTGTCTTATAATTGCAACCAAATTTCTTTTTAATGTTATAAATTATATATCACCGGAAAGATCAAAAGATAAACTAGATCCCTATAGTAGCAAATTTTTGTTTAATACATGTATTTTAGAGAAAATAATTTTCGAAAATACGCTATTTTAGTACAAGATTGTTTGCATGGAATTTTAAAAATAAAAAGAAATGCCAAAAATTACTACTATAGGGACTTAGATTAAAGTCTTATCTTTCAATACTTTTTTAGTAAAAGTCGCTATCTTTTATAGTTTTTTATAATTAGACACGAGACGAACGCCGACTTAGGGCTTATTTCGACCTAGTGAATGGACTCTTTCTACTAAGTTCATATCCAATCAGAAGCCATGTTTTTGAAAAATAATAATTTCTGATTGACTATAAAGTTTAACATCGATGTTATTTTAACATCAAATGATACATCATAGGGCTGATGATCATAGTCGCTTATTAATCTTTTCCTTTTGTATAGGAAATTCCTGATCTTTCTATGTTTTCGTCATTTCTCATTTAATGAATTACCTATGTAAATGGTTAATTACTTACTGAAAGGTTATTACATCAAAAATGTTGTATAAAATATATCGCAAAAGATTTTAAAATCTCAATTTATGATGTCATCTAATCGCTTTCAAGTGGATATAACATGCCAGATTCTAAAATTAATGGAAACACCTTTTTACATATTACCATATTACTTAATTTATTATTGTTTTGACTATATTTGTATTTGCAGCTCGTAAGAAAAGAATAGCTAACCAAAACTTGATTACTTACTATGTACGACAAAATATAATCTATTAAGTAGTTAATATCTTCTAGCATTGCAGGGAAAAGAAACAACGGGTATTGTTTGCACGGACTTCGGTAAAGGTTTTACCAAAGTAAAACGATATACATATACAATATACGATAAGTCACGATATACATACGTAAACTGATATATTATTATGCATATGGATTAACCCAATGATTCTCAAAGTGGGGATCGCGTAAACATATTTGCTCCCCCCCCCCCACAAATATTTTGTCCAACCAGTTTGAAAAAGCGACAACTTAGGCCGACCGCCCACGGTGCGACTGTTTTGAGACAAAGGTTGCAAACTAGTTTACTCTAGAACCAGTTTACAACCAAAATGAAACTCTGGCACGCACACGGATGCGACTCATTGTGAATCAGTTTCAATCAGTTGGTGTAGCAGTGCAGAAAATGATGACCATGTCAAATTCTGAATATTCAGAAACAGATTAGGAAGACATTATTGATTATTATCAATACCGCAGACTGAACAGGGCACTGAGTACTGGGTCCATCCATACATAAGGGAAAATTTGAATTCTAGGCTCTTCGTAGCAGCAAAAGAACTGTCTCAGACAGATAGAAAGTTTATAGCTTTTTATCGAATGTCGATAAAATTGTTCAGTTCTTGATCACTCATTTTGAAATAAACAACACGTGGTAAGCACCGGGCAACTTTAAACTGCAACGCAACTGCGACCGCGGAAAATGGTCGCGTACAACCGATTTGGGACTGATTGCAAACTAGTTTCATTCGAATCGACTCGTGTGCGGGTCAACACTACTATACGCTGCCGCAGTTAGAAAACAGTTGCTAGCTCAACTGATTTGCAACCTTTGTCTCAAAACAGTCGCACCGTGGGCGGTGGGCCTTAGTGAAATCGTAACTCTTTACAGAAGTGTAGCAGAAGTTTAACTTGAAAATATCTTGGGATTGGCCGTAAACATTTTTGACGAAATCTGGTGTTTCAGATGGTTCTTTTTTCCTGATGCTTTTTATAAACAAATTACCATGAAACATTTTATCTGAATGTCTATCATATACCTATATGCTTGATGATGTAAATATTGAAGCAAACCAATAGTGTGAATGATTACCTCAAATTACTAAATAACTGAAACATTATTTTTTATTGGGCAATAAAGAAGAAATTATACTATTCAGCATATCTAAAATGAATTTTCATGGCATCCAATCGATTAAAAAGAATTTTTGTTCACCGATATTATAGGTATGAATAATTACGTTATGGGCAGAAGGTATGAAATTAGGACAGAATTAGGATAATTACGAATGATTTAACGATCCGCTATGATTTCAATAATGTATACGATGCATTTAGTATTTAAATGATTCATATTTTTAATTTGTTGGTTAAGTTTGTGTTTTCTATCAAGTTATTGTTTTCTATAATGTTATACCCACACATGATCCAATACTCGTACAATTCATATGTTGTTTTTTTTATCTTTTTTGTATATATGTAGTTTTCGTGTATTTTTGTTATTATTTTTATTTTTAATATTATTATTATGCACATTATATTTTATATACCCTACTTGAACATATACCTAATTAAGATATCTGGAACATGTTTGTTTATAACAACCCAATCCAAATTAAATAGATTAAATAAATATTTTACTAATAGTTAATAATTAGGAGCTTGATAACTTCTTGATCTATTCAAAGAATAAGTTGTATTAAGTAAACTATCATAATTTGGATTTCCTTTTAGGCAAGCCAGTAAGTAAATAGGTATGCTATTTTTATATTCCGATTATGTGTTTTTTTTTCTTATTGGCTTATATAATTACTAAATAAGTACATATTTATGTTTACTGTCACACTAATATCTATTTAATTACATAAGTATTTTGTGGTCAAATAATTACAGTCACCCAAAGAACCTTGATATAAATAATATGAAAATTGCTTTTTTCCGCTAAGCAGTCATATTTATAAGTAAATGAAGATTTACTCTAAATAGTCCAGAAGGAACTATTTTCTTCCTTTTTTTTTCTTTAGATATGCAATATAGGATAAGGTTTTTAACTTTATAACCAATTTTATAATTTACAAAAACATCTTCAAATCATTAATCCATTTCAGTGTCCTCAGCTCTAAAATTAATGTTAGTTTCTATAAGAAATCTGTTTATTTAGTAATTTCAGAGTGAATGTGAATTTAAGCTATATGTAATTCTTTCGCAAGATTTTGTTTAAATCCTTTTTATCAAAGTAATCTAAAATATTTATAGTACAATTCAGTATTATTAATAAAAATCATAACCATGATTTGCAAGTTTTGTGATAATAGCCTAAGTGAGTATACAGAATATCAAAGTGTTTGCATCATTCCTCCTTTTGAAAATTTAAGAAAAAATTGTTATTGATTCCCCTACATGGTGTATCATGAATATTAACAACGTGATGCAAAAAAAGTGAATGATTGAACTAGTTGCGATTTCAAGTAACAATAGAGAACGTCGGATTTTTTATAGAAAATTAATTTAACACCGTGACTGTAAATACTAACGAGCTAACCTGATATAACCTGAACCTGAAGGCTTATTCGCAGGGATGGCTTGGCAACTATCCTGGCGATGGCCTAGGATGGGAAGAATGTCAACTTGGTGTTAATGTGAGAGATTAAAATCAGTTGATGTTTGACTTGTCCCCGTAACTAATGAGGTTTTCCAGGTTTCCCTCATTCCAGCACTGAATGATGGTTATTGCCTACCAAAGTAAGTCGTTCCTGAGGCGAGGCACAAACGCGGCCCGCGAAATAATAATATGCCGCCCCCTCTCCCACACAAGTCTAAGACTTTCGGGCTAATCCTTGTGATTAGAATAAGGGGTAGAGATATTATTATTATTATTATTATTATTATTATTATTATTATTATTATTGTTATTATTATTATTATTATTATTATTATTATTATTATTATTATTATTATATACGCAATATACAGAGTATTTCAAGAAACAATAAACATAATCCTATGGCAGCAATAACATAAAAATGACACAGGATTGATATAGATATGGGGTCAAAAACGGTTTCAGATGGAAATATTAGTTCCATACTAATCAGGATATTTTTGTTCCTACTGCTCATACCCACTTGGGTCAAAATTGGATCTAAATAAAATGTGTTCCCAGGGTAGGCAATTGAGTAATATTGATGTTTTTTATGATAGTTCAAGAACTTTTAAAAATATAATTGTAAATTTATATAAAATGGGTAATATTAATTAAATTATCTTTTGTTGACTGTTTTTTCATACTAATTAATTAACATGGACATTTGTAATATTTCAGTTTAATTGTAATCACTTATTGAACGCATTGTATGTCTCATCTCATAAATCACTGATTTTGCGATATTAAACCAACTTTTCTAATACACATACTAATTTTCAGTAATTATTCTCCTGAAAATATATTGGTATTGTAACAAATAATTTGTTACAATACAATTATTGTATACGATACAATTATTGTATCGCTTTATATAGTCTAGCGCTCTGTACATACTCTCGATGTGTATATTCTGTGTTTTACATTTGCTTAATTACATCAATGTTATGATGTAATTAAGCAAATGTAAAAAAATGCTTAAGTCAAAGAAAAATCTGCTAATAACCCGTTAAAAAAGTCAAAGAAGTTCCGCAAAAAAATGCAGTTAGGAAATCATTATTAATGGACCTGAACGAAATATTTAGCAACTGTTTCTCATGAGAATAATGGGCGAGTTCGAGTCGACGCTCAGATTGGTCCGAGTTCATTTATTGCGTTTTATTCGCAACTCTGAGCGTTCTCGTTTGCGTTCGAGTCACTTTTGCTCTGTATTTGAAGAAAAGACAGAGGTAATGGTCATATCATCTTGAAAAAACATTTCCACTGCAAACTGCAATACATAAAGCCGATTTAAATCCATTATGTATTACTGGTGACTGGTAAGTGGCATCCACAAAAATAAATACCCAGGAATCCAGGGCACTAATCAAATACTTTAAAATTACAGTATTTGACTATATACGGTTAGCGATGGTGTGTGCCAGGATCAGGATACAATAAATTCAAATTCAAAAAACAAGTTATTTATGGTTTAAATTAATTCATTTCACCCGTAAATGAAAAGAAACTACAAATTTGACACGAATTTATAAGATTGTGGTTATGATCACATATCACTTTTGACAGGTGGCATCCACACAGCGTTCGAGATAGATTGCTATCCCCAGAACACTTTGCTCATGATGTCATAATACTCCGCTCGCTCTGTCGAGTGTTGACTCGAACTCACCCAATATGAAATATTCAAGTGGAGCTAATAAGGAAGCACTCCAAATATAGGGAGATATCTGAATGACCTGAAAAGGTATAAAACATAAACTTGAAACAAAAATATTAAAATTTTAAACCATTTTGTCTGGATTATTTTATGTTCTTTTCGCACACTTGGTGTTGGTACACAGGTGTTACACCTCCAGTTTTTTATTGCGTTTTTACGTTAAAGATATTTATACCTATTTTATATACACTCTCAAGGCCAATGTCAAACGAACTGAATAATAATGATCTGATTTCCACAATTCAACTATTCAGATTAAACGCGTGATTAGAATTTTAATTAAGGCATCTCGTTTAACTGCGCTCAGTCTACCGTGTCGCGGAACTCTTACTTTTGACTTGAATAGGACAGGCTTTTCTCCGTATACTAATTGACAATCGAGGAAGAATTGGATTGGAAGTAATAATTGGTCCTTCGCACCTGGCAGTCCCTGATTTTTGTCATGGATTTAAAATTTTAATCGCAGAGTACATACCTGAATACTAATGCTGAATAATATTTTTAAATATAGTCATTGACTAAACTATTTCTTTATGGATGGTAGAGTACATTATTTATATATGACTCGACTCAATGTTATCATTATATGCGATTCAAGATCAAAACTAAAATCGTCGTGGAACTTTTAGAACAAATTGACTGTATACATTAATTTCTTTGGTATCTATGCACGAATTATATTCATGTTATCTGATTCCCATTTATTCCATAATTTTCTGCTACAAATTTTTTATTATCATCATTTCAAGGCACACTTTGGTTTGATGAAACTTCGAGATAGCGTATAAGATATATTTTTTAAAAAATGATATGTGTAGATGCAACGGACTCCTGCAAGGTATTAAGATATATTTTATTTGCTCACCCTCTTATAGGAATTTGGTCGTAAGGTGAAATCATTAGCAAACAAAAAACGAAATAGGAGCTATTGATAAGAAGCTGAAAACGTTGTTTATAATATAGAACCGGAGATCGCTGAATCGATCCATTGGCACGTTTCTCTCCTCCAATTGTTTATTAAAAGATCGTAACAGAAAAATTCCGTAACTGCCCTTGAGTACCATAATTTTGCGGTAGGCAGGCAGTTTTACTTCTTTAGTTCTTAATCATGGCGTGTTAAGGTGAGTACAGAATGCAACACAACTTCGTAGCGTAACACCGTCGCGCAAGAAGTTTGGACGGCACTGCATCATCAAGGCGTCCCATCGGTTATCGGTTTTTCGCCATCGAATCAAAGGAATGATACGCTCAAATGTTGCACCACTTGTTTGCATATCTGAACAGGTCTGCGTAACAGTCGCGATTTATTTTTATAATCAAAATTATTTGCTATTGAGTGGACAGAAGAATCTACCATTGATTTTATAAACAGTCAGCCCAATAAAGACATTTTCTGTGATATAAAAAATTCGAAATATTGTAATAAAATATACATAGCTACTTCTTCAAGAATGGCAATATTAATTATTCTCAAACGGACCGACAGTATGTTCTGCCGTTGAGTGAAATATTAGATCTGCTTATAGGATACGCCACGATGTATTGATACGCATAAATCCTTGACAGACCGTATCTTCCATGAGTAACCAAAAATTGTTGCGCGACGGTGTTACGGTACGAAGTTCTGTTACATATCCGTACGCACCTTTAAAGGTATATGCATAGTGCCTTGTTAATAAGTTTGAAAATATTAAGACATAATAACTAAAGCTCCTACAGGATCACCTCCAGGGCGGTCCTGGTCCTAGAGTGTTTTAATGATCTAGCCCAGTTAGGACAGAACAACCAGGTAAAATTGACCTGGGTACCGGATCATCACAACATAACAGGAAATGAGCAGGCCGATGCACTGGCTAAGAGAGGCTCAAGTATACAGTTTAGAGGGCCCCAACCAGTGCTGGGGCTGCCGCCTAGTTATGTAGCAAGGTCCATTGGAAACTGGATCAAGAAAAGATCAGAGGAAGGCCTTGGTCGAACTCAACTCCATCAATACTTGCGCTAAGTCGTAACAGCATAAGGATTGTCACAAGACTGTTGACAGGTCAGGGACATCTTAACAAGCACCTTGACACTATCGGCCTTAGTAGCACTAGAAGGTGCAGGTTTTGTGGACACGATGACGAGGACTCCATTCACATTCTCTGTCGCTGTGCCTGCCTCAGGACATTAGGGAGCTTCCCCTACAACGGGTGTTGGCCTATGCGCATAGCACGGGTCTCTTCCAATAGCTCCCGACTAGCGGCAGGCACAATGGGTCGAAAGACCTGCGTGCTGCGGGTAACCGCGCCTCCTACCAACAACAACAACAACAACAACTAAAGCTCCTTTAAATTTGATTATGAGACCGGTCCTAACATGTATTGTGTAGCCGCTGTGATATCACCGAAAATTTCACACCGCCATATTTTAACCAATCAGAGGCTTGTTTTTTGTTCAGTTACCATGCCAACCCAAAAAATTTCCGGAAATTTTTAACGTTGTGTCAAATTAATAAGTGGAAATTTTTCTGTCATTTAAAATGTCAAAATAAAGACGCGGGACTTGAATGAATCAATACATTTCCTATGCTCGAATTTAAGTAATATTCTCAAAATTAAATTATGTTTCACCAATATTAGTAGATTAAAGAAAAATATATGTTTTTAAGTTATTTATAAAAAGTTCATGTAACTAAACTTGGAAAATTGTATGTTATTTCACCAAGAGATTTCGCATTTTATTAAACATATAAACTTTGAAGTAGGTACTTCAGAATAATTATCAGAAATAAATGATGTTCCACCAATATTAGTAGATCAAAGTTAATAAGAAACAAAAGTATAATAATAATAATATGTTAGTTATTTGTAAAATATGTATGTAACTAATGTTAGAAGATGACATTTTGTTTCACTAAGAAAACTCACATTTTATTAAGCATAATATTTGCAATCGAAGTACTTCAGAATAATTATCAGAAATAAATGATGTTTCCTTTCCAAAGCGGAACATTTTCAAAAACACAATCTAATAAATCACCAAATTGCACAAACACAATGACACAATGACAAGTGGTGGAAGTTGACTAAGGTACCGTACTTGACAGTCGTAAAAAATATTTGTTATTGCTCATGGCTCACTATGAGGAATGAATGTTTGTCATTCGTAATTGAAATGTTCAATTTTGGCATAATATTTATAAAGTAAGGGTGTGAAATTTTCTTACCGAATATCCCACGAGCTTAAATTAAAAACCGGAAATTTTTCCTCGTTCATGAATATTTTAAGAAAATATTCATGTCCTCGAAAAAATTTCCGGAAATAATTTAAGCACTAGGGATATTATAAGTGAATATTCTTTAAGGATCTCCAATATATACCCTACAGTATATCTCTACAGTAAGTGATATATACCCATTACCCAAAACAGTGTACCATCTTAGTCCCTCGACGGCCACAAGCAGTAAATTTGAAACTGGATAAAGACATGAATAATGAAATTAATGAGTATGAGTCAGTCAACGATAACAGTTCATTGCCAGGCTATATAAGCCCCACAAAATATTTCTCAAATACATCGTGTTTACCTGTTCCTATACACTTGCGTATATATGTATACCAGGTGCCTCACGATGCACAAACGTACATCGTACAACACAAATACATAATAGCGTATAGTAATCACCAGTACATGTAATTTTTATAACTTGCGTTTAGGCGAAACTGCACATTTTAAAAATTAAGTTTTAACGTTTTCATGCTGCATGCACATTTTGTGATAACTTAACGCATCACACATCGGTAAATCACTTAATGTGACTTCGTAGGTACTTTTCAAAATGAGATGAAATAGAAATATATTTATATTAAATAATAATTAATCTACTAATGTAACCGTCAGACTTGTGTCAACTTTTTATATTAAATTGTTAACACTCATCAACTTAAAATCATCAACGTAGCACCTTTTTCGTTATATGGGCAGTGAAAGGTGCAGAAAAGAGAGCGATTTGGGCAGTGGTGACTTTAAGATGATGAGGTTTGACGTTGTACTTGAATATTTGAAATAGGTACAGATATCATTTTTATCATCTACTAGTCAAGTTTATGTAAATGTTGACGTTATTTGCCGTTTGAAGTCTCATTTACCCCAAGACCCAAAGACGTCAATTCTAAAAATATACTAGTGGGAACGTTTCAGCATTCGATTGTCTTATACCCACAGATAAATATTTAAATCTAGCGGCGGAATTTACGTGGATAATGCCTAGTTAATATTTTATGGGGAGCGCATAGCTACACTTGTTTTACATCTGTAATTATTTTAATAGCGCAAATAAAACACTTACGAATGTTGTTCAGGGATACTTTATTTAATTTCAAACCATCATCGATGTTAATGGGGAATTCTTGATACGCATAAAATGTAATTAACTATTATTAAATTGTGAAACATATACAGGGTGATTGATCGAAATCGTTTCCAAACCATTTCGGAAATTAAAATGGTCATATTGACATTATGAATAAAGCAACCCTTAAGCTTGATACTGATACTTTCAATATTACTATGTACGGGTTGTCCAAAATATATTTTTTTAACGACAATTCACATTGTCAATACTCGATTTTTTTTTAATACAGCCGTATTTATTTTATATAGTGACTCAGAATTCAATTTTACGTCGGCCTGTAATAGCACTCTTATACTATTATAAATCGTTATGATTCTTTCGGGAGAAAAAATTACCGTAACTATCAGTTACGTAATTAAAAATATTATGAAGTACGAGTACATGACATAAAATCTCAAATTTCGTCCTTTTTGAACATTAGCCACTATCTTGGAAACGGCTGAAGTCAGGTATATATAAAGAATGATAATACAAATGAACCAAGAATGGTAAGAGTGACTCATGAATGCAAAATATACAGGGCGTTCCATTAAAAAGCATAACTTTTTATTGCTGCGCTTTTGTGGACCACACTGTATAATTAGAAATAATTTTAAAATGTTCCGTTGTAATTCTTCACACTTTTTGATTTAAGATTGTTTCTAACATTTTAAATAATTGAGTTATACCGGTCCACGTACTCATGACGCACCCTGTATAGGTACATATCATGTTTTCGTTGAATTTACCAAATCCACAATTTTTTTAAATGTTTCACAGTTTCAAAAAATATTTATCACCGACCGTCACCAAAGAATTTTATTTTTTGGTAACGGCGCACTCTGTATAGGTACATATGTTTTCCTTGAATTTACCAAATCCACCATTTGTTTTAATGTTTCACAGTTTCAAAAAATATTTATCACCGACCGTCACCAAAGAATTTTATTTTTTGGATTCTATAACTTACCTAACTTAATATTAAACCAATTATGTAAAGACTAATTAGTTCAGCCTGGAATTATACACCATCAACTTTCCACTGTAGTATCTTTATATATTTTTTGACAGTATACTTTTTACATCAAGCACGTAATTTGTAGTTAATTATTCCTGAAATTTAAACAGTAATTAAACAAAGAATGTTAATGAGATTTTAAATGCAAGAAAGTCATTGTTCACAATAACCATTTGACTACTTACTATTTTGAAACTTTATTTTCTGTTACGCGATAGTATATACAATAAGTATATCGCTGCACGAACCGACATAACTTGTACAGGGTGTTCTCGTTTATTTTGAATTCAGAATATTCTATCGGGCATCTGAAACTAAAATTACATGACAAACTTTTTTTTAATAGCTTTTTTCCTGTTTTCAAAAATATATAATTTTAATAAATTATCTCTAAGCGTTCTCGAGATATTTAATATTAAAAAATGGTCATCTATTATATATAATAGCAGGCCATGCAATAACAATCTTTGCAATTTTTTTTGTTTATTGAATAATGATTACATAAAGAATCAGACAGACTAACAAACAGAACCATAAACGTGAAAACAAAAAAATATATAAAAATTATTCGAAATGATGACCATTTTATAACTATAACTATAACGCCACGGTCATGCTGCTATTTAATATAAATAATTCTATTTGAAGGATCTGGTACTCCGGCATCTGCATAGGAGTCGCCACATTCTTCATGGAGACCAACCACAGACACTGACCGGTTTCGCACTTATTCTGTGCTCATAGCACTGATTTGAATCATGTTAGTCTTATTAACTTTGAATATAGTAAATACATATGCTAAGATGGAATTGGTGTATTCCAGTTGTATCTAAAACTTAATGATTTTTATTGTAATTTGATGAAAGGTGAAAAACCCTACTACCCATTTGATATCTGTTTTTACATCCTAGCGATGCGATTCGCGACAATCTTGAATAAAATTGTCGATAGTACACACTGCTGTCTGAATTTTCTTTTTATTGTACTTCTAAGTTTATATTTCATAGACCACCTTACTCTGCGATTCAGTGATGGTATTCAATAAAAGAAGAAGTATTGAAAAATATTAGAATAGTAGATGCTTTTAACTTCTTGCATTGGACATACAAGTCTAGGATAGTTTATTTGCAGTGGTTATATACTAAAGACAGTGGCAACAATAGGCCGAAGCTCCGCCCTCCCCGGCATGAAGTGTCGATTCTGCGATTGGTTGGAAGTTAGCTATGTTAAATATGGTCGACTGTTTTAATTAGTCCCGCCGCCATTAGAGGTCGGACTAACCGACCAATCAAAAAGTGGCAGGTGGCATTGTCGCAATTGTCTTAGGATATACCTACTGTAGGTCTAATATAGTGGATCTCGTATAAAGGTTATTAAGAGACACTAGGTAATACTTGCATCAAATTCAATCTCTACATTGTATACTTCAGTGATAATAATTGTTTGAAATATAAGTGAGGAGAACCAAGAATCTAATATCATTTCTTATTAATCGTAAGTCCTCTCCCTGAAATATAAATTTGAGTACCAGATTCAGATGCATTTAATTTAGTCTGCAGCTATTTTTTTGCGGAATAGTGTGGATATTCCAAAACTTATATTCGAAAATGCCAGAGTGCCATAGGTAGCAGACTCTACGAATGATGCTGCGACATTATTACCTATAAGGGGCATCTGGTATGTTAGTAGTTGTGAGAAACACACAGTAGTGCCCTCTTTTGGTCTTTGTTACTATCCGTCTCACAATTATTGTCATTGACAGACAGATAGTGACCTTTTCCGTAAGCGCCATTATAACTGTGACCTCTATTGTCTTTGAGGAAGACAATCCTACTTATTTATTTGAAAGAGGTGCCAAAAACGACTAATAAGTGCGAAACCGGTCAGTGTCTGGTGGTTGGTCTCAATGAAGGATGTGGCACCACTTATGGAGATGCCGGGGTAATGCAATGTCAGTCAGGGCACATTGGCCTTTTTATTTTATAAGAGAAAATGTTGAAGGAGCCGCCTTAGCAAATGCGTTCTAGGTAAGCTAGAATAGCTAGTAAGGTAGAATTGGAATAAGCTAATAGTATATTATATAGGTATACTATATATACCTATATAATATACTTTAGTTTAGAAACTCAAATGTATATTTGAGTACGTAAGCTAATAGATAGAGTACCTAGAAAGTAGGTACTACCATCATCCATCGTAAATGTTGAATGAATAAAAAAAATGTCAAAATATATAATAGGTCTAGCTTTCAAAAGATTGTAATTTCTAATTATTGAAATTAAAAATCGTAATTTATAATCAATGACTATAATCCAATTTAATGATTTTATTGAAGGGTCTTATTTTCCTGATCTTTTGACCTCTTTTCTTTAAAAGAGTGTAACAATGTAACGAAGACTGGAGGTCTTCGTTACATCGTTACATTGGCTCCAAAGCCACCAGTACGTTAGTGAAGTAGGTAGCAGAAGCTATACAAGCTTGACAAGATTTTTCCAAAAAAAGTAGCATCTCTAATAGGATATTATTGAACCGGAGATTTCTTGTCCCTACGATGTAGATAAATAAAATATCCATACCTCACGACAAAGTAGTCAAAATGAGTTGGGTTTTGGGTCTTCTTCTGACGTTGGTGATTGGCAAAAGGTAAAACGAAAGATAAAATTATCTTGAAAAAGTTTTAAGAAAATAATGAAGCAAATTAAACCATTATCTGAGTTAACTATGATTTTATACGAGTATGTCATTTTTCCAATTATACTTAAAATACAAGTTGTTTGTTCGAATAATGTGAAAGTAAGATAAGGGCAATTACGCACGTTATCATAATAGTTGTAATAAACTATGTAGTAATAAAAATATTATATGAATGCATTCATTAATGAGTTGTTATTAACATTTACTGTGCAGTTCAGTTGTCAAGTTTTATTAGATTATCTTATCTCAACACTTGACTCACTGTTGCTTGGAATATTTGTTATTGAAGAATTTCAATGTGAATATTCTCCACATTGATAAACCTGTCTCCACCTGTTTAAATCCAGTAGTCATTGAGCCATTTATTTATTTTTATTTACTTTTTATAAAAGCGCTGTTTAATTATTGCTCTAAACAAAGCCATATTCACACACATACACATTTTATACTATTGTCCTGAAGAGAATAACCTGTTGTATATGTTTAAATTATTTCAGAAATTTCTAATGATTAGAAATATAATGAGTAATAAAAATATTGAATACATATACTATGTTAATTAAAGTTATAAAAATTAGCCAATATAAGTAAGTATGTATCATTTTACTTTCAGCAGAGACTTATACATCTCTTTCAGTTAAGATCTCTCGACTGAGTGGCTACCATTATCGAAACACCATGTGTACACTATTTATTGGAAGGAGATGTCGAAAACAACTACTCCACGGCCAATGTGCCCCGACTGGCGTTGCATTACTCCGGCATCTCGTCCCTATAAATAAGTAGGGTTGTCTTCCTAAAAAACAATAGAGGTCACTGCTGTAATGGCGCCTGCGGAAAAGCAGGTCGTTATCTGCCTGTCAATTTAACAATAATTGTCAAACGGATAGTAGCAAAGACCCAATGAGGGCGCTACGGTGTGTTTCGCACCACTACTACCATATGTACAGGGTGGGCCGTATAAGAGTGCGTATCCCCTTATCTCAGAAACTATGTGAGATAGAAAAAAAAGTTTTATATAAATCTTGTTTGCGTTAAAAATGTCGGTATTTTTTTAATATAGTTATATTTGTAGCTCTTCAATATACAGGGTGATGAACTAAACTTATCTTTTTTTAAGTGGAACACCCTGTATATTATTACATTTTTGAAAAGCTCTTCAAAAGACTTGTTCAACGATATATAATATGATGGGTCTGTAGCCCACCGTTTCGGAGCTATTGACTATTATCTTCAAGAAAAGGTTAATATTTATAGCGAGCTAGAAAAGTTACTGATTGAGGTGATAAGCTGTAAATTGGGCCAAGAAATTCTAATTTGGTCTATTTTATGAAACTTCTGTCTAATACTAAAATAAAAAAAATTGCAACAGTGATGCCAAGTTTCGTGAAATTTAATTTTTCATGATTTTTTTAAATGGAACACCCTGTATTTTATTACATTTCCTGAAAGTCCTTGGAAAGACGAGTTTATTGATATATAATATCAGGGGTCTACGACCATAAAAATCGACGTGTCCAAACATCCAACGAGCGTTTTTCCAAAAAACAAACCCCTAAATTATTAACCCCACGCATTCAGATTATTAACCTTATACAGGGTATCTGACAACAGTGGAGACAAACTATAATAGCGCCTTTCAGAAACATGATAAAAAAAATATAAAATGTAATAAAGATCACTCTGTCATTAAAATTAACTTGGATTATTTAGGGTATTCTGTTTCAGAGTGAGATCATCTAACTTTGTTCTTCCTTATAAAAACACCCTACGTTCTACACCCTATTTTCTAAAAAAGCCACCTATTTCAGGTATATTTAACATGTTTTAAGAAAACATTGACTGGTTCAAGGGTTTCTAAGAACCGTCAAAACTCTTTAGGTATAAAAGATCCTGATATTATGTTTGTTTGCATGTTGAAATAATTTCAAGGTACTCTCCCCTATAATTCAAAAATAATACACCAAGCGTTCCATTTTTCATGTTACATGTGTACAAATTCAAATCACATAAACATTTTTAGTTGAACATCCCGTATTTTTTACACCAAATGATATTAAATTGAAATCGAATTACTGTCAAATTAAAGCAGAAACATACTTATCTGACGCAACGCGACGCTTCGCAACGGCACGCTACCCGATGAGAATCTGGCACATCCGTTTCCCATAAGAATGGATTAGCCAGGAACACATCTAAGTCGGGCTGCGTAGCGTCACGTCGCGTACGGTTAGATGTGTTCTCAGCTAATGCATTCTAGCGTGCCGTAGCGAAGCGTCGCGTTACGTCGGGTAAGTATGTTTCTGCCTTTATCCACGAATGGAAACAATCAGGGCACAAGTTTTAATTCAATTGCTACTAACTTGTTTTTTTATTCGAGATAATCGATTTTAGGATGTTTGTCACGTATTTGCAAATATAATTTAAGAACTCATTTATCAGTAGCACACAATAGTAATTGGCATTGCAAATGTCTAAACTATGAGCTTAATCGTGTTAGTGTCGTCCCGTACATATGCTTTTTATTTATAAATTTCCCTTTCAGTTATTTAGATATGTATCTCGAAAATATGAAGCTTCATAAATAATAGCATTTCAAGCGTGACTCTGTTGCACAAATTGGCTTGTTTTAAGTTATTTTAATTTTATTTATGGGAATTTTTCCATATAATGCATAAGAAAGTGAAACTGCTCGGGTCACGCTTAGTGTAATATATGAAATAAACAAAGAGAAACGATTATCCATGATGATATCAAAATGTGGATTATACATGTATATATTGCAATAAAAAATATGTATTGCCAAATTTAAACCTATTTGCTTTAACATTTTAAACTTACATATTCTAAATATGAATATACTTATTTAGAGTAAGATCAGATAAGGTTACGTTATTGAAATTTCGATTATAGTTTCTCGTCTCAGTTGACTATAAACTATATAAATACAGCGTACTTCACGTTGAGAGGCCTTTTAGATATGTCCAAGACATTATGTACTATGGTAGAAAATGTATATGTACAGGGTTATTCAGAACCTATCGAAAATAAAATTTGGGGATGTTCAACATACATGTAGAAATGTGGTAGTGCAAAAAGAAATTTTTTTGGCGGGGTCTGAAAACTATTTAAAAATTTTTCATTGCACGCCGCTGGATACTGGTCCGCTGTAATGGAGTGACCTTGGCTGACAATGCAAACTAGCTAGCACGAAAGAAACCGGTGCGCCCGGCGCAAAAAAGATTTGCAGCGTTTTTACTTTAAAATAAACTTAAAGATAGATAGACGTTCCAGGTACAAAAAACTTGTTTACTGTTTTTTGTCGGAATGTGGTATATCCGATCTCGTTGAAGTACAGTTGCCCAGCTACGTAGTCCTTTATAATGGTATAACTTTAAACATTGTTTACGGGAAATCCTAATTACTTTTATTACAATTTTTTTGGTGATATCGATTTCTTATTTAAGGATGCACATATCCTCAAAGTTTTTTATATGGGTTCTGAATAACCCTGTATACTGAAATTTTCAGAAATGTTGCATCTCAAGAAAATTACACATGTTATTTTCAATAGAAATAGCACCTCAAATACCTTCTTATCCTCAGATACTCAGAAGCGCCCACTTCTGATGAATTTATATCTAATAAACTCACTCAAAAGTATTCCTAAAAATGGCTCATATTTTACATGCATTTGATAATATACCCACGATAATTTGACACATTTTAAATGTTTATAGCTGGAATCTGGGATATTCAGGTATTACTTTATAACTATTTATTAGAATAGACAAACTCTATTAGATTTTTATTATTCGGAAAATAATATGTTGAAATGGGAAGGTCTCTTAGTTGGCTCACCTCCTATCTTTTTAATTTTCCAAGATATGTCAAACAAATCTAGGAATTACTTTAACTCTTTAAAATTAACAGGTAAAAGTGCTGGTCACTTAAACCGGAAGTGGTCGAGTCCCTTTACGGTCCCATAAACAAAGCCTAAATATGATAGACATATCTTAGAAGACAAAAAATATAGCGGACTGGCTGTTTTCCTATTCCACCAGTTATAGAACACGTTTAATATTTACCCTTCGAGAAAATAACCCAATATTTTATTTATTTATACAAAAAATTTATATTAGGAAATGGGAAATGTTTTCATATTTAGAGTTTTTATAACCAAGTTATTATTACTTATCAATTATCACTTTATTATTTTCATTTGCTAATGAGTTAATCTAATTTTGGGAGACAAGGTATTACTACTATATGTATACGTTCATAAAGGTCCAGGTGACCCATTTTTAGTAGTTTAAAGGGACTAGTAAACATAAGTACTACAGAAATGCCATGGCAGATATTTTTTAAAAGACCGATTTACGTTTCCGAAAATAAGATAATTCAGAGGGCTTTGCAAGTTACAGAGTAATGTTAAAATATCTACATATTTGATTTGCATATTTGAAACAATATAAAGAATTAACAAACTAAAATTCAAATATGCATACATCTAGTACTTTTGTTAATAATCAATTTATTTTTTGAGTGTACCTGTAATTTCATGTATATATGTTAGTGTATACAATGCAATAATAGTTTACTATCCAATTTTTTTTATAAATTGCTTGGCACTCAAGGAAACAGATTTAAATTTGAATCTACTTATTGTCATAAACTTGTAGATTAATTTAATCCGAGAAAATTTGTGGTATGGTATATTTTATACACCTTATAAGTACTAGTGACCCAAGGCCCAACATCTACTTTCAAATATTGTAGTTTTAATCTTTTCTCAAGAATAAAAATCAAGCCCATACAGAGATTTAACATTTTTCTTTCTTTGTGCTAGAGCTATAATATATTGCCTAATAAAAGTCAAAATTACATTGTCCCACAACATTTAAAAAAAAGCATTAAATACGTTCTAACACGTTATCTACTGTAGGTATACCAGTAATCAGACAAAATTTCAATAACTCAGCTCCTCTACTCTTCAACTTATTGTTCTATTTTCGAAAATAATAATTTTTAAAATTCTCGTGATAAGAATACCGCATGTTAATATCCTGAACGGTTTCAAACGTACAAACATTTGAAATAGATCAAAATATAGGTGGACACCCTATTTCATAAGAGTCATGAGTTAGAGCGACATAATAAATTTAGGAACTCTTGAAGTAACATATTACTCTTACGACACATGATTAGTTAATAAGTCCTAAAATTGATAAAATTAGAAAATGAGGGATATATTATATTTGACTCACTTGCATTTTTGCACTTGGTGTGCATGGAGGATAGATCCAACCCTTTATTATTACAATCTACAAATATTATACAAAATAGAGATAGAGCAAATCTATAAGCACATCAACTGTAAGTGAGTCGAAAAACGCTTTAAATCATAATTTAATACGGTTGTTTGGTTGTTTACCACAAAAAATCTAATTACCTGTTGTTGATAAAATAATAGTTAGTTATGTTACTACGAGTAGAAGACGAACAATATTTGTCGAGCCCAGAAGCTTACACAGCCGAGGCGTTAGCCAAGGCTGTGTAAACTGGGCGAAATACATAAAGAGCTTTTTCTACTCCCCATCTTTAAAATGCCATTTTTCGTATATGTTTCCATGACGCTAAGTGATCTTTTAAATACACCTTGACAAGCCGTGGCTTCGTGCGCTTTAGTCACGGATTGAAATTATTGAAAAAATCAAGTGTCATTTTTGTCTGTGTCATTTTTAATCAATCTGTCAAACTAATTTGACGCGGCGTGACAAGAGAAGTAATTTTGTGGAAAGTAATTGTGGAAAAATGAACTATTTGCTATCATAGAAAAAGTATAGTATGCAACTCGTTTTGTAACGCCATTTTATTCACTCATTTTATTAAACACTCGCTCCGCTACGCTTCGCTCGTGATTAATAAAAATCGTGACTAAAATGGCATTTATAAAACTTGATACATAATATACTATTTTCTACTCCTCATCTTTAAAATGCCATTTTTCGTATATGTTTCCATGACGCTAAGTGATCTTTTAAATACACCTTGACAAGCCGTGGCTTCGTGCGCTTTAGTCACGGATTGAAATTATTGAAAAAATCAAGATAGTTGTCTGTGTTATTTTTAATCAATCTGTGAAACTAATTTGACTCAGCGTGACCAGAGAAGTAATTTTGTGGAAAAATGAACCATTTTCTATCGTAGAAAAAGTATAGTAGGTATGCAACTCGTTTTATAACGCCATTTTATTCACTCATTTTATTAAACACTCGCTCTGCTGATTAATAAAAATCGTGACTAAAATGGCATTTATAAAACTTGATACATTAATATACTATTATATACTTTGAGTGACATATTATACTATTTTTTCTTCAAGCGTCAAAATTAAAACTGTATTCAGACATTTATGCTTGTATAAAAAGTGATCTGAGGTGACGTTTAATCTCAAACTAACAGTTCTGAGAAATCATGGCTACATGACAACAAGACTCTCTTTTTTTTAATATGTTGTTATGGTTACACTTTTACTTTTTTGTACTAATAAAAAACTGAGAATATTTCTTTACTAGTAAAACAATAGGCCTTTTCTATAATACGTCTTACATAATACAATGTAAGTAATATTATACTCTTGAAAAAAAAGTAATTTTTTGTAAAGGGTCAATTATATCATGTTGATCTTGAAATATCGTCCTGGAATCCCCCAATTCAAAGCGATTCTTGTTTCAGGTGACCTCCTACTGAAGTGCGGGAACGAAAGGAACTGGTGGCCTAGAAGGGTAACAATAAGAGGTGGACAACTCCATGTGGCTACTGCTCATGGAGAAGATGGTCCCTCCTCGATGAAACTACCCCTCCGGCACTTGAGTCTTCAAGCTGGACCATTGCCGAATAGTCTCTCGCTGTGCAGGGGACAAAACATAGTACTAACATTACAGGTAACGTGCTAACGTATTTCCATCATTCAGCTTTTCATTTTTCTAAATACATCGAATTAATCTAGACATATCCACACCGATTAGAACAGTCTCCTCGTAGTCCTCATAAGTATTTTTATAATTTTCAAATAAATAACACATACTAAATTATAATATCAGGATCGTCATTCTATGGTATGTCTTCTAACGAAAAATTGTAGTTACTACAATTTTTTGTTAGAAAACATACCATAGAATGACGATACTATATCTATACTACCAGCGTGGAAAATAGCCTGGGAATACCTAGAGTCACTAAAACAACTAGCAAGAGACAACACAGTCACTCTGATGTAGGTACCAACATCAGGGTGTTTGGAAAATTTTACTCTAAATTCTAAAAATGTATCCCTATCAACCTAAACTGTTATTTGAATTAAATGATGCAGATTTTCCTATTTGGTATGATTTTTCTTTATAAATATTGGCTCAGATGATTGAAATTGAACCCGAATGGTTATCCCATATTTTATGGACAGATGAGACCCATTTCTCTTTAAAGGCGCTCAAAACTCAATAAGAGTCACCGTTTGGTGCGGTTTCACATATAACTTTATCATTGGCCCATACTTTTTTGAGGAGATACAGACATACCATAGAATTACAATACTAGCTATACTGCCAGCGTAGAAAATAGCCTGGGAATATAAATAGTCACTAATACAACTAGCAAAAGACAACAGTCACCCTGATGTGGATACCCCCTTGTTGCCTTGTTTGAGAAGGTGCCAAAATCATCATTCATCTAATCATCCACGCATGAATCATCCAGCATCTTCATCCACGCCGTCCTTTCATCTTAACTTTGGCCTGCCCCTACGTCTACTTTCTCCTGGTTGCGACATGAGTGGTGCCATTTTCGGTCGCTCTACATTCCCTGCCCATCTCAATCTACCTATCCTTATAAACAATGCAACATCTCTTTCATCTGAAATCTGTTTGTATTTGTTGCAAAACTCAAAGTTCCATCGTCTTCTCTACACACCATTTTCGTAAATCGCGCCTAGTATTCTCCTTGGGATCTTTCGTTCGAAGGTTAGTAGTAGGTTTTCGTCTGCCTTAGAGATTGTCCATGTTTCGGATCCATATGTTAGGACTGGTGGAATAAGGTTACAAAAAATATACAATACCAAAATTGAGTATAAATAAATATTAGGTTTATAAAATCAAAAATGATCTTAATGTGGACTTATCCATTGTAATGTTTACGTGTTTTCGTAATCACACAATCGCGTGCATTAATAAATCAGTCCAATCTGTCAAATATAATCCATATTTAGACTTTGAGTCCTAAGTAATCCTAAGTGAGTATTAACTCACATTCTCAACGCAGGTTAATTTTAACCGATGATTAGTACGATAGCCGAGTGCGAAAGTACCGGCCCTAAAACTAATTTTTATACGTAATTGACATTTTGGTTTCGGGTTTAAGGCGTATTTTATCTGTTGATGATAATAGCCATATTTTTATCACTTCTTCTATTCTGAGTTTAAATGGAACAATTAACAAACAATTACATCGCCTAATAGTTGGGATAGATATACTGAAATTTAGGGTGACCTCATAATTTTTTTTTATTTTTCCTGAAGAAGTTTCCGTCATTTTTTTACGAGAAAGTACACACTGGCATATGTGTTCTTCTTATTAGCATTGGTTAAATCTATTAGGCATATATAAACTATGCTTAAATAATTTATTTATGCACAATATAAGGAAAGTAGGTAATTATCAACTTTTTATTTCATCACGGCGTGTATCCGATTTTTATATTTATATAAAACACTACCTATAAACTATAAGCATGCCATTAAGTGGTTAAGTAATGTTTCTATTGTTGAAATAATGTATTTATTGCTGTAATAATAAATAGACACGAGTGCACATGCTAGGTGCTTAGATAGGGCTGTTATGCCTGCATGCACTATCATTAAATAAATGCACTGATAAATTATTAATCGCATTTCTCTAGATAATTAGCTATCATATTATGTCGACATTATCCTATTATTATATATTTTTAATAATAACAAACGGTAAGGCAACGAGAGATTTTATCTAGAATGCCATGAAAATCGTTCCGTTATGCAACATCCTTTGTCTCATCCTACTCGGGACATTTTTGACGTGCCTATAGAATCCTGCAAGGACAACACCGTGATCATCCTTTATTAGTACAACTTCACATAAACATTTGAATTAATAATGAGCCAAGAACTAGTCTAAGTCCATCTCTTGTCACGATGTATTTATGAAAAAACATTCAAGGTTTGTATTTGTTTGAGTTTGACCACAGCATTACCTATTGGATATTGTTTATAACTTTATTTACAGCATCATCTAGATTTTTTCGGTGTTGCAGTAATTGTGCCTCAGTGTAAAAGCCTATGTGCCTCTGTTTAATAATATTTATTTATCGGGATTTTCAGTATTAAAATTTTATTTCTGTTTGGACAAAACAAGTTTAAAAAATCAACTCCTGACGGAATAAAAAAATAAACACAGAGGTTTATTTTCCAATTTTCTTTTGATTTTAAAGTATTAGGGTAGACACAAAATATTCAAAAGAAGGTGGAATATATTGCAACAAAAATGCCCTAGGTTGGTACTGATTTTTCCCATTATACTTATACTGCACTACTTTAATTAAGTTTAAATCTACCATTGGCCAGCATTACTCCGACTTTCTGTAATTGCAGTTTGTGCAACCGTGATTATTAATTTAAATTAATAATTTAATTTTCCTGTACCGTTGACTCTCGCAATTGAGGTAATAAATCTGCAAAAAACAACAGCGGCATTGCAGTAAATATAATTAGTTCCTACTTACTACTGTAATTTTTAATTAATTTAATTAGTTAAATTACATGGCGGAAGAAAGTTAGTTTTTGGGCCAGGACATCTATCAGGAAGTACAAACGATAATTTTTCACACGTTTACCCAAGTTTAACAAATTGTTTTATACGTAACTGAACATTACTCTGTAGTAAATTTAGATTGCATTATTAGATATAGTATTTAAAATTATGATTATATTACACTAAACTTGTTTTCTTTCTCCTTCAAGTCCAACTACGTCGAGCTAGCTAAATTTAGAAGTATTTACCTTATTCATTTTTAACTGAAGTATAAAAGTTTCTTCACATTAGCCGATCATACCAAGGGAAGGGAAAGTCAAGTCAAGGGAAAGTCGCGATCAAAGCTTTTGCAAGTACTCGTATTCAGACTATCTGATCACAGTTGGAGCCTCGTTTATTCTTTCGAACCTGCTTTGCATTGCTCAGTGAGTTGAGTGCCTCACAACTGGAATAGTTAAAATGTTTTTTCTAAGAAATCGTTAATTAAAATTGCAATGATATTAGACCAGAAGGAAGACGGAAGAAAATTAATTTATAAAAGAGAATATTTTGGGTGCATCCAATGTTAAAAAAAAATTTACTCATATTTGCGAATATCTGTTGGAGAATATCAAAATTTCGCGTTTCTGTATTCTGTGAACCGCTGCATATTTTATTTAATTTAATTTTGTCAACTTGTACTTTTCCAAGTTACTGGAAGGTGTCTAGAGTATGTCCAGTCTATAAGAAGGATGACAGGAATGAAATTGGAAACTATCGACCGATTGCTATTCTGTCCAATTTCAGTAAAATTTTCGAAATTGCTCTACAACGCATTCTGTCGTTTCACGTAAAAAATATTATACTGCCCGAACAACATGGTTTCATAGAAGGTCGATCAACGGTCACCAATTTAGCATGCATTACTCAGTATATAAGTGAAGTTATCGATCAGGGTGGTCAAGTTGATGTCATTTATACTGATTTTTCTAAGGCCTTTGACAGGCTGGACCACGGACTACTCCTATCCAAACTTAACTCCGTTGGCTTCTCCCAGGAGTTATTACACCTAATGAATTCATATCTTCGCGACCGAACTCAGTTTGTCCAAATATCCGGTGTCAAGTCTGTCAAATTTGCCCAAACGTCTGGAGTGCCGCAGGGTTCCATTCTTGGACCATTATTATTCACAATATTTATTAATGACATCACGGCGAACCTGAGTGTACGATATTTACTGTATGCTGATGATATGAAAATTTTTTGCTCTATTGACAATGAGTTAGATGCATTAAATCTTCAAAATAACTTAGATTTATTGAATTCGTGGTGCACCTTAAATAAACTGCCCTTAAATGCTGCCAAATGTAATGCAATGACTTTTAGCCGACGTTGTCACCTCTTACTTAGCCAATACAGGCTGGATGGGTGTGTGCTTGTGAGACCTGATTGTATTAAAGATCTGGGAGTTATTTTTGATCCTAAACTTTCTTTCACTATACATATTGAACGCATGGTGGCTAGTGCATATAAGAGCTTGGGCTTTGTTGTACGTAACATGAGAGATTTTCGAAATCCCGGCACACTTTGTACGCTCTTTACCACTTTTGTTCGTTCTAGGGTGGAATATGCTTCCTTGGTTTGGAGTCCCATTTATAATAATCATGTATTATATATTGAGAAAGTACAACGTAGTTTTTTCAAATCCGCTGCATTTGTGCTAGATGGTTACTATCCAATAAGAGGATTTCCTCAGCAAAGTTTCTATGACCGCTTTAACATCAATAGCTTACAAAAAAGACGTCAGTTGAACTCTGTCATTTTTCTCTAGGTATAAAATTCTTAATAATAAAATAAATTGTCAGAATATATTGGAAATGATCGATTTTCACGTACCTCTACGGAATACTCGAAATCAGCACCTTCTCTCAATTAAAAATTACCGCACAAATATATACAAAAGCTCACCCATCTATCAAATGATTACTAACTATCATGAAATTGAGTCACGGGTTGATATACTGTTTTCCAGTATCAACCAGATTAAAATGTGTTACTCTACATCACTTTAAGCTTTTTTTGTGTGTGTACATTTGTTAGTCTATATAGAATTAAGGATGTTGTGACCGTGCTTTTATAAATGTATTATAATGTATGTATAGTATATTATTTTTCTTTGTTAGTTATTACGAATATTTCTGTATTTTATGTTTTTATGTTTTATGTGTGATTTGATTTTTGTTTTTCTTACACTTGCATGTGTACTGTTATTTTTCTGTTGTAGCCTTATCCTGTTACTGGGCATATTGCCCGTTGGGTATTGTAGTAAATAAAATAAAATAAAATAAAATAAAAAAAATTTACTTTTGTTAATTAAATTTGAAAGTCAAAAGCAATATACTTACATTGCTTGTTACCCGTCGTGTATTCACACTAGGCCTTCTGTGGCCTGGCCAGGGACAGGCAAGGAACGGTTAATGAATGTAACCCTGCCGTGAACAATTGAGGATCGGCATGTGTGAATGCTATAGCTAAGGAAAACCCATTTAAACAATGGTCCCTATATCAGTTTTGACTTGACCGTAACTTGATTGTTGGTTGACCGATAATGAGAATTTAACTTTACGTGATGTGATCACTCGCCCGTGGTTTTTACGCACCTTAACCCTGTGTATGAAGCATGTACCTAAAGTCAAATTAAATGTATCTAAAGGATACACACGAAACAGGAGCTATGTCTTCTTATTACCATGAGAAAATGTTAAATCAATCCCAATCCCAGTATCACACCTTCTTATAAATATAGCAATCAATTTTTTTCCTCATTTCCAAAGCTGTTCTAAAATTAAGTGCATACACTATTTCCTAGAAGATCGGGTATTCTTTCTATTTAAAAACTATTATCTTTTATCTACATAAAAGGAAGTTGATCCCGTTTCCGGCGCCGCATCAACGCAGTTTGGTTTGTTGTTGTTTGCGTCTGCATTCCACCAGTAAATGGCCTAGGCATCAGATAGTAAATAGATTTGGAATTGAGACTAGGGGCCTAGTAGTAAAAGTCCTATTTCGTTATTAAACAATAAATGGTTAGAGGGCCTAGAGGCGCCAGATTTTATAGTTAGTTAAACGTATATAAAAGAACGTCCCATCTGTACTAAGATTTGCAAGTCAAACAAATAACAATTTGGCCCGCTAGAATAAAATTGAGTAGGTAAGTTTTCACGCTCATATTTTATAATAGTAAATATCTTTTCTCAAAAAAAAACTGCGACCATCCGTGCTTTTCCGTAATAAAATATACGGAAATTGCTAGGTTCATGCCTTTTTCAAAGAAATAACTCGGCATTTGCACATAGCTAAGAGCTATATGACAGTAAATGTATAAGTATGAAAAAGTATTGAATATTTATCTGCTAATATAATTTTGTCCATTCCATTTATCAGTGACTATAGAAAGAACTATAGTCACTGATTTCATTTACTTATTTTTGTCTATACAGTCCGTTTTTCTAATTAAATATGTATATAACAATGAATAATTTACTAAATAATATCCTTGTTCAGATTTGCTAAGATATATTGGCAATTGGAAACTAATTTTTAAAACTTTTTCAGTAAATGACACTGCAAAAGAAAACTAATATAAAAACTAAGAAGGATTCATAATGGACAACAAGTTTGTTTAAAAACCATATAATAGGCTATTTGTTTATTCTAACGCGGCATTATACTAAGGGGCCATGGCCAGGGGACAGTGGAATGGTACATTTACAACTTCTTGGTGGTCTATATGGCACTTCGCATTAACTAATAAATTTATAAACAATAGTTTAAAATTTAAATGTACCCACAACAATAAACTAAATTATTTAATTGAAAGACATTGTAGTTGTTACTGCCAACGAGAATTGAGACCAAAGTGGTTATTTAGTACAAAGTTGGTCATTGAGATTGACAACGTACTAGCGGAGCGCGGAATCTCTCCTGCACTGTGCTAGAAATAAACACACAAGAATTTTCCCACATCTGGAATGAGCAAAAATTATACTGATTAGAATTAACAGAGATAATTCAAATAATGATTATGTTAAATAATTATAGAAGCGTCACATTTGTCTGCAAAAAAAATTTATAAAAAATAAATAATTTAGGTACTTACATACGATAAGGGACAAGGTAATAGTGGTTTCAAAATACTTGATGGGAAGATATCAAATAAATTAATAATAGAGGCAATAATAATATATACCTACATGATTTTATAACTACAAAGTGCATCGCATGGCATTTCTATATTATTAAAATTTGTAAAAAAAAATACATATGATAATATATTATGTGGCCCAAATTATCGAGAGTGACTCATGAATAGTATCAAACAGCTTCTACCATTCACCGTATTAGGGTGACCAGACGTCCTCTTTTAACCGGACAAGTCCTCTTTTTAAGGTTCAAATTTATGTCCGGTAAATGTCCTCTTTTTTGTCACACAAAAAAATACACTAAAAATCTGAAGTATTTCTAAACAATGCAAGTACAATAAGCAACTGAATTGGGAATCATAAATTGTTTGAAATTCATCCTAGACCTCTAATTGTAACTCTTTCTCTCTCTGTTAACTTAAATCGAATAAAGACGACGATGGGAACAAACATGGTTGACGAATCCTACAAAAGCCGCCCTCCTTTTACAAATTTAAGCCGAATATTACAAAATTACAAAGTAATTGTTTGTTTTTATAAATAAAGACCAATAGTTTTGACGAAATAATGATTGTATTTTTTATAAAATATTTCCCGCAGCATCTTTGTCCTCTTTTGTTGTTCAAGGAATCTGGTCACCCTACACCGTATAGAAGTGTATAATATGCCTCTCACTAGGTATCGTGATCTAGACTATATAATTTCATTGACTCTATATGAGCCACAATGTAATTGGTGTATCTGAAAATAAGCATTGGCTAATATTGGACTAATATTGGCGCACTCGCGGCCCGCAAAGTAATAATATGCAAGTTCCTCTACCACACTAGTCTCTAACTTTCAGTATATACCCTATTTTTATCTATATTTTTTCCGCTTTCACTTATACAAGTCACAAATACATGATTTTGTGAGACATATTAATTATTGTTCATATTGATTATACACACAGTTTTTTCTGACGCCACTCACCGTATTTTGACGGCGGTTAAAAGACGGCACCGCTTCCTAGGAAACCGAAGCCTTATAAAATAAACGAAAAACTGATTTTCCTTGGCATGGTGTTTTTGCTCTAAAAATTATTTCTCTTTAGCAAGAATGCTGTAAATCATTCAAATAGTCAATAATATTTTGAAAATTAGTTAAAATTAAATGCGGCTCATCATGCAGTCTGCAGTCAATATCATATTCTGAAACATCTTTTATGTATTATTACCCTTACCATGATTATACTACTACACCAATTAATTTTTGTTTGCAGTTTGCAATGTTATGCAAGTGGAGTATTTACCTAGGAAGAGAAGTTTCTTTTATTCTGCTGTGCGCTGTGCGACAACTTAACGCGATTGAAAATTGAAATGAAATGTTATTCATTACAATTACTTTTACTAATTCATTTTGAAGATTGAATGTTTGCACTAATTAAGTAATTAATGACAAAAGTTACTATAAAACGGAAATAGATCTCATAAATTGTCATTATTACTAAATAAATATTTTATTTTGAAATGTGTATAATAGAAATTTCGTTATTAGATACCCAAGGTCTATTTTTGTGTTTTAAAAAGATCATGGAATAAAATATTTTTGCTTAAAAACTGAAACAAAAAGTAATCAGGAAATGAAACCAGAAGTAGCAGAAATGTAATTTAAAATCTGACATTGTTAGTCTATTGATATTTCAATTGTTGATGAAGGACAAATAACACTAGAAAATTCAAAACAATACAATGTGATCAATCAAACATGCATATAACAGAAAAGATACGAAAAATGAAAAATGTTAATAAAAAAATTGTAAGTAACGTCCAAAGCTTTTGTGGTCGTAAAGGAGGATGAGCCTACCCAACACCACCTATAGACAAGGTGGTGTTGGCCTACCTCATTATTTCATCATTTACCTCATTATTATTGAAGGTATTGTAGGTATAAGTCTCTGATAATACGTAAAACTACTTTGCTCTCTATTGTATTAACTATATATGTATAGAAACGTCGGTAAAACCAGCCTATTAATTGAATATTATAATGTAATTATAACATATATAACTATGTATTTTAAAACAAAGTGTGCTATTGGAGACTATATTCATGTTCAACTTCAACAACATAATAATCCTACTTAATTAACATTCTTTATAACTTCATAAATGTATTATTTATGTATCTTGAAACCATAAAACCAACAAAAAGTAATTATTTATATATTATTCATTTCGTTAATCATCATTTACCGCGAATTATGCTACTGCTTGAATGTCACATGACACATGACCCAAGAAGGTACCTATATTATCTTATCTGTTAGTATGTATATTACCCTTGTTTATTATATATAGATATAAAAGAGTTCCTCGATCCTTTATATTCGATTAAAAGTATAGGGTACTTGATGCCTGTATCTCTCTGTACATCTACAGTTATAGGCACGAAAAAGTTCCTGTAAACGATAAAAGTTAATATAGATCCCTGTAGCAACAACCTACGTTACTTTTATATATCCTGTTTATTTCAAAAGATACGAGGGAAAGCGTGAATCCAATTAACGCATTAATGCATGGCCAGTCTAAAGAAAATATTGTAAAATTATAACGTGGACATCGGAAACACCGTGTATAATTACTGCCATAATTTCCAATAGATATATAGACAGTGGCGGCTTCTCCTTAAGGCCGCATGGCCGCGCGCCCCTCCTCCAAAAATACCAAATGAATCCTTATTATTATCATTATTATAAATTAAATGCAAATGTTAAAAGTAAAAACATGTTTAATGTGGTACAGAGCGCTTGATCTATTGTACTTATAACGCCACAGTCCGCATCACTGGATCACGATCACAGCACGCTGCCACTGCACAGTGAGCAAAGGATCACAGATTCCTGGCCGCATTTTGAGTCGCGGCCCAGGTAACTATGGCAACCGACCCGATCTCCTTTTCGACTACACTCGTTAGATACTTTCCATATGCTTATATTATGCAAATTTGGCCGCAATTATTTCGCGGCCCTACGCGTACATTATTAAACATTATAACGTATTTCTAACACATTACATATTTTTAACATTATTAAAGTACCTACTTATTTAATTTTTATGAAAAAACAATTTTATATTTTACTTAACATGAATACTGTTACTAGTATAATTATGAATATATATTTAATCTTTGATTAGAGCCAATTCTGCAAATCTTCCACTGGAAGATAAAATACAAATAAAAGAGTTGGGCGTTGCCTGCCCAATAAATACCTAATTTCGATGAAAAAGTTATGGAAAAATGTATTTCTATGAAAGACCGTCGAGCTGATTTTAATTTTAGAAAATAAGTGTACTCGTGTATAAATAACTGTATGAAGTTTGTTTATCTACGTAATAATTTAATGTGTCGTTTGATAACTATGAATTGAATAACTAATATACTTTTGAGTTTGTGGTTGTGCCATATCGTTTTTAATTAACGGATATCTAAAAACTAAAAATAGTTATGTTCCTGCTTCCTAAATTCTAGTTTATAGCTTTTTTAAGGTAACGTATATGTAAATTTTTGATTCTAAATATTAATTACCTATTTAAATATTGTTTTAAATAATTTTTGTCGAGATTTCCGGCAATCGTATTAAAAAGGAGGATATTTGTCTAACGAAAGTTATTTTTTCAAACAAATATTTTTGCTCTGCGAATTTCTAATTTATAATTTTAAGGGGTTTGACGTTGAAATATGCAATATTTTTTTTTCTGCGCCCCTCCATATCCAAATGTCACCAGCCGCCACTGTATATAGATAGCTATCACACTGCAACAGGTATACCTAGTCAACTTAGTTTTATTATAAAGTTTATAACGTGCAATGTTATTTTTTCTTCACACACATATACCTAGACACAATTGCGTTGGCGGAAAAAGAAGCGCGTTTTTCTATGAATTGTAAATAATTATTTCTTAGTGTTGTTATGGCTCCTACCTTGGTACAAGGTAATTAATCGTGTGCAATAACTTGCCAAATAAGGATCAGGCATCGTCATTCATTTTGGGGACTACACGCTCTATAAAATACACATAAAAAGTATTTCTTTGTTACGAAGAACAATTGAATTGGTTGAACAATTAGGATAAGTACTTGACATTTAAAATATAGGTAGATCTAGCAGGTAATACGAAAACTGACCTTTCTATAGAACTAAATAACAACATTTAAAGTTTATAAAATCATAGTCAACTCAAATCATTATCTAATAATCACAATTTTGATTTTAATGTAGACCTTTTCTCTGTCAGGTCATTTACTCGGCGACTAAATAACAAGCCACTTACACCATAAAACCAAAATAGGACTATTAAAGTGGTCGATAGAAAAAGCAGTAATATTATTTGTTATATATGTCTTGCATGTACACGCATAAGTACACATAAACAATTATTGAAAATAGAACATGGTCACCGCCAGTAAAACAATAAAAATCAGTATGTAAATAAATAAAAATAGATAAAATGTATTAACTACCGAGCGTTGCAGTCTGCAAGAAAGAAAACTTCTGCAGAAAGGCAGGATAGTAGAAAAAAGACCTCAAATTTTAAATTAATAGCTTAGTTGTTTCTCCAGATACTTCTAATGGACCGTCACCGTGGGACACCCGGTATAACTTGTACGAGTATTATTATAACAAGTATCCATTAATTGTAGTAGGTACTTAATTTTTAACATTTATTGACTGATAAGTCCAGAGACTTATAAATCTACATGTATAAGTCTCGGCGTAGTTCCTAATGTCAGTGTAACGAATCCATAGGTACCTAATTATTATTACAAATATATTACATTTTTAACATGACTACAGAATGACTGATATGGCCGATTATTTTTGGTTATGGTTTTAATTATTCGATAGTAATATTTACGAAAGTATTCAAAATCAAAGAAAATTGCAAATACAAGTACTATTTGGAAAAGTCGTAACACGCCTTACAATTTAGACTTAATTTAATTTTTAGATCTGAAATGTATGTACTAGATAAAAAAAAAGAGAATTCTTTAATTTTACATACCTAACTTGGTTTTTAAAAATACAAGGTGTTCCATTTGAACTGAAAAAGTTCTCGCGGTGTAAAATTGACTAAAAGTTGAAATATGCCCTTGATATACTAGTATTTATTTTGTTTTAATAATGGCAAGCATCATTAATTTGTTCTTTTTATGTGTCTTATGATCTACATAAAGATATATTATTACTCCTGTGATTGTACAGATACCTAAAGGAACGTTCAGTACGGAGCTTGGATGATAGATCATAAACTGGATGATAGAGTAACTTTTACCAGCGCTGATAAAATGTACAATGTATTTCAATGGAGCCGTTCAGTACGGAGACAGAGAACAGGCTTACCTGTTCTCTGACGGAGATGTGATACTAGCAGGGAATACATGATACACGAGTGGTTTATACTCATTATATTTTGCGGAATAGTCGGTTCAATTCTTCTGCGAGCTGAAGTAGGAGTATGGATGCCGAAAAATTAATTAGAGAAGTGTTTATTAGAGAATCGTTGTGGAATCAGGCCCACTCTGATCACCACAATAGATTTATTTTAGAGAAACAGAGGGAAGAAATAGGAAAAAATATGAATGCTACAAGTAAAAGTAATATTTTATTTTTAAATAAAATACAATTTATTATATATTGTGAAAGAGATGTGTGTAGGTCTCGAATAACAAACGAATTAATCCAATATTGAGTATATTAACGTAAAATACATTAGAGACTTTAGCCGGGCCGTTCACTTCAACTAGTGCTTCCCGTTCATCGGATCTATGATGAGTTGCTAGTATTCATTTTAATTTATTTTTATCATTTTAACAATATTGTAAGCGATTTCTACAAACATAACTTTTAAATGTATCTAACAAATTTTTTGCTGTATCTGAAAAATGCGTAAAACCCCTGGGAATATTTCCGTAGTAGAGGATATAAATGGTGAAATTCTCCCAGTCGGTGCCTTTCCCTGTCTATGGGATGCACATGATACTTTCTTAATTTGTGTTTCCTTTTGGTGAAAATGTAATATTTCGTTTTTGCCGAACAAAAGTAACCTTCTTTGCTAGACATTTTGAAGTATACTAGCTGTTAAAAGCGTTTATGCACATCTCCGTTGTGAACGCCTATCAGCGCTTATATTTTTCACTATAATTCTATCATCATTCATCTATCATCTATATCCTATCATCCAAGCTCCATACTGAACATACCTTAAGATTTCCTAGATCTCACCTAGAAGATTATACAGGTATAGGAAGATATTTTACATATTTTCGCCTCCTTTTTGATTTTGTGCTAATTTTGAAAATATTAAGATAAACGGCGTGTTTCATTTATAATAAGTAAATTGATGCATATTGCTTTCCAAGGTAACCGGAAGTTCTAAATTCTTGTAATTATGTTGATTGTCGATTATGTGTCTTTTGGTGTCAATTTATCACACAGATATTAATCTTCCCAGGTCCAAACCAACTCTTAATTTTCAAAATTTTCAACCACTAAAATCTGTTTTCAAATGAAACAAAAAAGCATTTTGAAGTGGCAAAAGAATAAAACATCCCGACATTGTTTTGAAGGAGATGCCGAAAACAACTACTCCACGGGAAAATGTGCCCCGACTGGCATTGCATTACTGGAGTACTTGTTTTCGCCATCTGCTTCAAATTATTAAGCCATAGTTAGATAGTTTTCACAAAACTCTTATATAGAACAGTACCTAGGCATAATGGACTGAAGTTTATTTATTTTTTACAGACTGCTAGCCAACGCGCTTTTGACGAATGGGTGAAAACAATTGCCATTGAACTTATCCGTCAGACTCCCTTAGATGCCATCAAGTACCTGGACATTTTAACTATAGCAGAGTGCTGGAAGAGGAGAGAGGAAAATTATGAAAAAGACTGGAATTTCAACAACTGCATACCAGTAGATTCACAACCTGAAGTAAACTGCGACAGCTGTAAAAATCACTCTGGGCAAATAAGCACTAACAAGTCTACAGTAAAAACAAATACTAATAGTAATAGTAATATATTAGACAAAATACCGGAAAAATCTGTTAGGGTAGTATCAATTATAGAAGAGCAACATGTGGAAGACATATTAAGAAAATGTCAAAATGTTGAAAATTATGTACCAGTAAGAGAAAAACTTTTTCTTTTTGAGTCACTTTGTAAATATGGTAGGAAAGTACGCAGTACAGAGGACGTCTCTTTAAAGGTAGATACTGGAACAAAACGAGCTAGGTCTTTACATGATTTAACGAATTTAAATTCCCATATTGCAGTTAGAGAAATCTGTAAATATTTTGAGAAAAAAAATTGTTCACAGGTTGAAAATAAAATTGTAAACTGTAAAACTACGACAAATCCACAATTTAATGACCTATATAAGTGTCGTAAAATTTTAACTACGTAATTTGTGAAAATATGTTACTGTTTATAGTTAAGAGATATATTATGATATGATAGACTTGTTTTTTATTTATTGTGTAAATATTGATATCCATTGAAGTATATAATATGTTAGAGAATTTTTAATAAATTAACAGTATTTTATTTAATTCAACTTTTTCAACTTTCACAATAAGAAGTTTTAGTAAGTATATAAATCAAAGTTTGGTAAATCCTTACCACCATCGTTTATAAATGTGAAAAGGGCAACAAATATATGAAGATTTGTTTTATTATAAGGCACACCCCCATGACCTACTATGCCCCAAGTTATGCAATGATAACCAGAGAACCGAAACCAGAGTAAAAATTAAAATTATGTTATTGTACACCTTCTGCATTTGATACGTTCCTAATACATGCATACCATATCTCACACTACTCTATTAATAATAATCAAACTATATATAATTTACAAGAAAACTGAAATAAAAATGTCCGCAACAAATATTTGTTCTATGACCAAATAAATACATATCTTCTTGAACTGATTGCTGTGCTTCCAATACTCACGGCACCTAAATTAAATTACAGATTACTGCATGAAAATGTTTCAAAATTAATATCGTACACATCCTTGAACAACTCTGTGTTCGAAGTTGAACAGAAAACTGGTTAACCATTTAGTTGTTATTAATTGTTTAATATTTTAGTATAAGTATTGATAATAATGTAAGGAAAAAGGTATAAATAACAAATAGTCTATAGGAAAAAGGTCTAAATAACAAATAGTCTACATATATTGCTCATTCTTATTTTAAGAAATTTATTTCACAGAATTAATATTATTCTCAAAGCACGGCATGCAGCTCATACTAATTAGCTCATACAGCAGAACTATGAGATTATTGCTGTGCCTTGAGTGTCACAACACTGTGCCACTTGTAGCTTGGCTCTTATTCTCCATTTAAATGTGTATTCTCACCTTCCCCCTTCACCTACCGAGGCACCATAGCAGCCCTAGTTGTTCAAAATATGTATCTAGTTCAAACTGCATCCATAAATCAGATTGTCATACACATATCGTACAGATAGTATGGGCACAGATAAAACAGAATCTGTGATATGGACAAGTAGCTGTACAAGAAAATGCAGACATTTTTAATGAATAAACAAAAACTAAACTAAACAAATTTAATTTGTAAATAAAAAAATTTAAATGCTACTTTCTTTTGGTAGTGCCATGGCTCCCTATAGTGAGGTGCCACTGATTTCGAGATATATTCACATACATATCGTGTTAAATTTAACCAAACCTTAATCAAAACATAAGATACCTTTTTCAATTTTTTTATTTTCCACACGGGAAAATCAAAGTCAGGCAATTCGAGTTTCACAGTTTGGTGGGAAACCTTTACTATTGCAAAGGTTTCCCACCAAACTGTGAACACAAGCCACAAAAGATTTACTATATTCCTCTTTTGATTCATCTAAATTTAGCACCGATAAATAATTTGCTACCAAGAAAACAATATCCAAAAGGCCTTTACAAATCTGATTTAATATAGTTCATATTTATATGTTCCTAATTCTACTATAGTAACAAGGAAATTAAAGTTATTTATGTTTGATTCAACAACTTTTTATTTTAAAATCAATACAAATAAATAATTTTCTATACAAATAAAATATTGGCACAACAATTGGTCCTATTCTTCATAAAAATGTTTGTGCTTCGATATAAAAATTTAAAGTCGATAAAAAAATATACAAATCGACTA
Organism: Pogonocherus hispidulus; assembly: GCA_963924545.1. Lineage (NCBI taxonomy): Eukaryota > Metazoa > Arthropoda > Insecta > Coleoptera > Cerambycidae > Pogonocherus > Pogonocherus hispidulus. The sequence continues at coordinate 37,989,078 of OZ004698.1, read as the reverse complement.
GGTATATTCAACTGTTTTATAAAAAATTATCTACTACCCTATCCTGAGTGTACAAAAATATAAACAAATTTATCACACTTTATTATAACATTATGAACAATTAACAATGCTAATAAATATTTATTTTAATGTAATGCATCTCCAAATACTTTACCAAAATCTACAATTTTATATTACAAAAATTAAGAGTATACAGTCGTAACAGAATTAATACAGTCCCCTTTTTTACTGTTTGCCACTCAATTTAATCAATTAATAATATTAGGATTTTTTTGAATGGGGTAAAAATTATTCTAAATGTGGTGTATTCATCTCCCAGAAAACATAGTGTCAAATAGCTTAGCATTGACAATTCTAGCTCGGCCTATATCATTTTTTCTAACGAATGAACTACATGTATTAAAAATATTTCCTATTTGTAGTTTGTTATCTGCATATAAAATCATGTAGAATATAAGACAAGAATAAATATGTGCTGGCCTTATTCCTGTAATGTGAAACTGTAGATTTTTATAAACTATTTATTTAGAGAAGAAATTTTACCTTTTAATAAAAGAGACGTATACTTGCAACTGATTATTACTATTAACGTTGCAAAAATAACTTTGCAAGTTTAAATTAATTAGGTACTTAAGATTTTTTTCGTCAATATTAATGTCATACATTTAAAAATGTCAGCTTAACAAAACTTTTAAAATTTAAAAGTAGTGCCAAATAAATTTTCTGGTATAAAAATTTCTTTGTAAAATTATTGCTGAAATAAGTAATTTAATCACTAAGTACATTTTTCTTCCTTTTCAATTAATTCTCTATCTAGTGAATCCAGTGTATCATTTGAGCTGGAGTGTGTAAGATCTGTCAACTCCTCCAAATGTTTCTGCCTTTTTCGAACATTCCAGTGAAGACACTCAGCTAACGAGTCAAACCAGTCCGAAATTTGGTCTTGGGCACATATACTCGGAACAGGATAAATTGAGGTAGTCACCCTTAAGCTAAAAATTTAAGGTTATTTATATATATCTTACAAGAATACATTTTCAATGCAACAATACACATACACAAATTATAAATAAAACAGTTATTCTCTTGCCCATGCACCAAAAAAAAAAAAGGTCTTTATCCAAAATGAAATCTACATCTATGGGTTTTATCTGTTTATCATGTGGGTAAAACTGCACATCTGCATGATACATTGTCATATAGACTATATTTTACCGCTGAATAAAATATTAAGACATAAAAAACTTACTCAATTGATGAAAAATGTAGAAAATTGAGAAAAGATATTTTCTACTTTATTAAAATTTATTTAAATTAATTGTGAATTGGTATCCAACTGCCTATCAACTTTCTTGACAAAATGAAAATTACTTACGACACCTGTTCAAAAATAGGAAATACATATTGTATATAAACTACTCTATACAGGGTGGACCACCGGGACCAACTCGATCTATATATGGAAAACTATTCATAGGAAAATTTTGAAAATTTGACAGTATACTAATGTCGGTGGGGGCAACTCGCCTAAAATATTCTCAAGATGGTGGCACTTCCGGTTATACCGGAAGTAGGTGCCAACTTGCTTATTTTAAATGGAACACCCTATATATTACCTCATTTTTAGATTCTACATAAAATTCTAGGTAGATTTCATGTATCATGTCCTATACCTAAGTCTAAGCGTTTTTACATTATTTAAGTTTTTATGAGAGAAATGACGTTTGCAGGCCCAAAAGCAGTTATCCATTTTTCTTAAAAGGAAGCCTTTATTATTTAATTTGGGGTGGGTTCCTTGTTAGAAAGAGCCTATTTTAATAGAATTTTTATAATATTTCAATAACTATGAATACAGGGTGTTCAAAAAAAATAGGTTAAAAAGAAAATTGGGAAAACTGCAAAAAATCCATTTTTTCAAATGGGAACCCCCAAATTTTATGGTTTTATCTTATTTAGCATTAAAAATAAAGGTAAGTTTGTGTATAGTTGTCTATCCCGAAAATTCTTAGTTTTCGAAATATTGCCCGTTTAATATTTTTATTTGGTAATTTTGCTTCGTATTTTAAGTTCAGTTACTCTTAGTTGGCTGTGACAGCGTTAAAACACAATCAAAATAAATGCTAAACAATGTATTAAGCTGTCATTCGCCATTTGCAAATTATTAATAATCATGCCGGGGCGCTTAAATTATACAAATGAAGATTATTTAAACTTATTTATTATTTATGGAGAATGTGATAAAGTTATATCAAGAACATGTGACACATTTGCCCTTCGATATCCACAAAAACAGAAACCATCACGATTTGCTGTTAAACAAATTATAGAAAATTTCAAGAACTTTGGATCCGTCAAGAAAATAGTGGAAAGAAATAAACCTCTCCTTAATAATGAGAATATTGAAATAGCTATTTTGGGATATTTCGCCGCTAATCCGACAATGTCTCTAAGACAAGCTGCGTTAGAGTCAGGATTATCCAAAACAACAATTCTTAGAATTTTACGCAAACATAAATTTAAACCATACGCATTTTCCATAGTCCAACATCTAAAAGAAACTGATTTTCCAAGACGAGTGGCATTCTGTGAATTTATGATAACTTGGGCGCAAGGAAACAATTTTATAGCAGGATCCATAAAAATAACAATGCATAGGTACTTAATTTAAAAAGGAAAACACTAAAAATAGGGAACTTTGAATTTAAAAAAAATTATTTTTTCAGTAAATGTTCAAATTTCTTGACGGATCCAAAGTTCTTGAAATTTTCTATAATTTGTTTAACAGCAAATCGTGATGGTTTCTGTTTTTGTGGATATCGAAGGGCAAATGTGTCACATGTTCTTGATATAACTTTATCACATTCTCCATAAATAATAAATAAGTTTAAATAATCTTCATTTGTATAATTTAAGCGCCCCGGCATGATTATTAATAATTTGCAAATGGCAAATGACAGCTTAATACATTGTTTAGCATTTATTTTGATTGTGTTTTAACGCTGTCACAGCCAACTAAGAGTATCTGAACTTAAAATACGAAGCAAAATTACCAAATAAAAATATTAAACGGGCAATATTTCGAAAACTAAGAATTTTTGGGATAGACAACTATACACAAACTTACCTTTATTTTTAATGCTAAATAAGATAAAACCATAAAATTTGGGGGTTCCCATTTGAAAAAATTGATTTTTTGCAGTTTTCCCAATTTTCTTTTTAACCTATTTTTTTGAACACCCTGTATTCATAGTTATTGAAATATTATAAAAATTCTATTAAAATAGGCTCTTTCTAACAAGGAACCCACCCCAAATTAAATAATAAAGGCTTCCTTTTAAAAAAATGGATAACTGCTTTCGGGCCTGCAAACGTCATTTCTCTCATAAAAACTTAAATAATGTAAAAACGCTTAGACTTAGGTATAGGACATGATACATGAAATCTACATAGAATTTTACGTAGAATCTAAAAATGAGGTAATATATAGGGTGTTCCATTTAAAATAAGCAAGTTGGCACCTACTTCCGGTATAACCGGAAGTGCCACCATCTTGAGAATATTTTAGGCGAGTTGCCCCTATCGACATTAGTATACTGTCAAACTTTCAAAATTTTCCTATGAATAGTTTTCCATATATAGATCGAGTTGGTTCCCGGTGGACCACCCTGTATATAATTTGAAACACCTCCTATGTAACTTAAGCAATTTACATACAGGGTGTCCACCTAGTGCGCGTAAGTCCAATATCTGGGTTAATAAAAGAGATAACTTAATTTTTTTTTCTACAGGGTTGTCTAATATCCCGAGCTGCACAAAATGAAAATATATTTACATATTCAGGGTGTTCAGTTTTTCCTGGACAGGTACCAACTTCGTTTTTCTAAATGGAAATATATATTTTTTATTGCTTTTTCGAACTAAACCCTTGATTTTAGTAGGACTTTCATCAGCCTTCCCTATACCTAACTTAAACTGTTTTTGAAATATTGACGGGTGAATATTGACATTTTTGCAACTTTGACACCCTGTAAAATCTAAACGGTTTGAGATAAAGCAAAACGGTTTGCAGATTCCTATCTTAACTTTTCATAAGCTATCGTTTGGTACTAATTTCAGAATTATCCAAAAATTTAAAATTTTCTGAAAATTTTGAAAATTTTTAATTCCTGGATAAATTTGAAATTAGTACCAAACGATAGCTTATGAAAAGTTAAGATAGGAATGTGCAAACCGTTTTGCTTGATCTCAAACCGTTTAGATTTTACAGGGTGTCAAAGTTGCAAAAATGTCAATATTCACCCGTCAATATTTCAAAAACAGTTTAAGTTAGGTATAGGGAAGGCTGATGAAAGTCCTACTAAAATCAAGGGTTTAGTTCGAAAAAGCAATAAAAAATATATATTTCCATTTAGAAAAATGAAGTTGGTACCTGTCCAGGAAAAACTGAACACCCTGAATATGTAAATATATTTTCATTTTGTGCAGCTCGGGATATTAGACAACCCTGTAGAAAAAAAAATTAAGTTATCTCTTTTATTAACCCAGATATTGGACTTACGCGCACTAGGTGGACACCCTGTATAAACAAGTTTTATCAGATATGTTTGGTGTTTCTATTTTTAATTATCATCTATAGAATTGGATGGACTGACATATATGTACTTATAAAACATGAGATAAAAAGGTACTTTTAAAAGGATATAGGTGGGCAGTAGGTGAACACAATGTTATATACATGGTGGCACAATGTTTCAGTTTCGATTCTTTGCTTAAGGAACTTGGAAACTGTCAAAGATATCTTATATTTGCCGAGATTTTTGACAAAGATTCTTTTGTTTTCTCAATTTCAACATGGGATATTAAAACTTTGGAATCAACATTATGTCATCGAGTTATCAACTTCATTTTTTAAATATGTAGATGATATTTTAATTTTGTTTTTGGAAACTATCATACATACTAAATACAAAAGTACGTCATCCTTAAATGACTCAACATAATAATATATAATATGTTTTGTTTTAGATTGCAAATGGAGGTTATTTAAAAATCTACTGTAGATAATAATTTCTAATTGTTATAAGTTTTTAGTATAATAGTACAAACTGTTGTTTTTATTTAATTTCAAATTCCTTATAAAAATTAATTTATTTGAAATAAAAGAATTTTATTAGTAATCTCATCATGAAGGGATTGAATTATGATTTACAAATACAAAAAGTATTATGTCCAGGACCTTAATAAAATCTGTTTTTCATTAAGATGCATTTTAAAGGTTCAAAACATTGAAAATCATTTAAAGATGATATACCTTTGCATTTGAGATGTCAGGTCATTATAATAAATGGCATATTTAAAAGTCCATGTAATATAAACATGCAGTTGATGATGATAATTGGAAGATGAAACATCAATTCAAAAATCTAAAAATACTACTTTACAAGTCAAGAAAAGACAAGTGGCACAAAAAAGAATAAATTCCATTTTCTTAAATTTCAGATCTTTTCGAAATTAACCAGGAATAAATATTTTTCTCTATTATATCTCTGTGGCACATTATTGTGCAAGAATAGACACAACTTTGCCTCAATTTGACCAGCTTCATATCTCGTAGTTTCTGAATTTCCTCTGCAGAAAATCGAAACTGAAACACCATGTATAACTAGGCCCAATATATTGAAACATGGTTTTGCAGCAGCAGGACAAAATATTTCAATCCCAATATGGTTTAAAAGACTAGCCTAGTATAAAGACTAACCAGTAAATTCCCTCTCTGCGTTTCAGGCAGGTCTAAGTTGGTACTCTTTTACGAACGCCACAACAAGACCATATTTAATAATTTAATGTGCAAAAATTATTAATAGGATTTTTATATTTATAAAAAATATTTTAAAGATATACAATTTAGATATTTAATTCCAACTACAATGATTACCCTTTAACAAGCCAACCTCACTCAATTAAATCCACACACCACCATTTTTTTAGCAGTAACAAAATAATAAGCAAATAACAGAAAAGAAACAAAGCAACAGAAAAGAAACAAAAGCAACAAAGCCATACAATAATTTTGCAAAAAATTTATTTTTATTTCTCGCATATGGTTTTCGAAAAAAGCAAGGAGGTACTTGTCAACAAAGAAAACATATTTTATTTAATTCTATAAGTTTATGAACTCCTAATTAAGTTTTCTAATGACTAACATTAATTTGTACTACTATTAATTGTTCAAATAACTTAAAACATGTATATAATTATGTCAAGCTGCTGAATAGCAGAATAAAATTACATATACAATTTTTTTTATGGTACTTCCTGTGTAGAATGCTTTGTCATTAGTACTTTGGATTATCATTCATCGGACCAGAACTATTCAGTAGAACAACAAGTCACAAAATTGAAGTTAGAAAACGAGATGACAAACAGAAATCTTGTTACTGGACATTAACTAGAAGGCAAAAGCATTGAGTGCTTGTTTGCCATTGGCCTAAACACTTATAACAGGTAGTGGCAGCTCTTGCTGAAATGAGTATAATAACTAGACTTCGGAAATGCGAGGGCGGACATAGGCATGCCGATCATAATATACGTAATAAAAGAAGTTAACTTAACAAAAGCAATAAACTGTTACAATTTATAAACTATCCACAATACAACAACATACAAAACAAGGGAGAGGAATATATTTTCATGCAAACACCACGACAGTGGGCAATGAACTGAAATGTGCAGTAATAGCCTTGCGGTATGGTGAGGTGTTTACCACACACACCGCTGGTCTCCCTCGCGACTCGCCAAGCCTATTAATAACCCGTAGGATAGCTTTTGGCTTCGTTAAAAGCCTTGGACTAGACTGACATAGACTAAGGGTTTTATTCATAAAAAATCTAATAGGTTAAGCTTAAGGAAGGCATTAATGCCTAAACAGACCAACCAAAAATGTAATACATGGGATTATGAAAATAGGCTCAAAAGAATATCAGAAACAATAAGATGGACCAAGACTTTCTTTCTAGCCTTACACTAACAACAAACAATATTTTTACAACTCATTAGTTTTATGGTACCGTATGTTGAACAGAAATAAACTTACTACTTGACACAAAAGGCCAATAAGCCCATATTAACATATTCCTGAACAAAATATCCTCGGTGTCCAATTTAGAAATAATATTAATGTCAAATTATACTACCTGCAAAAATATCACGATGACTAAGAATAACAAAGCAAAAAATATACTAAAATTAAAAATTAACGTTTTCAATGAGTTTTTCTTCAAATTGATTCTCTCTTTATCTCTCTTTAAAGCATTCTCCAGGAGTTTACTCAGTATAAAATATTCATATTGATAAAATATGAAAAATAAGTGACATTTTACTTCTAGCCTCTAATATTATTAGGCATACAATATTTTTCAATGTTGTCATGTACCTACACAAAAAGCCCCATGTTGTTGAAAGAAAATTGCAACACACCTTTCACCAGGATGTAATTCCTGTTGATACCGACCATCAAAACAAATATAAGTTGAACTCCTAGCGTCAGCAAATGGGGCTATCTGCAAGGAAAAATAGTTTTTTTGCAAAAAAGTATATAGTAAATCTAATAAGAAACATGCTGCAAAAAGAAAAGAAAAAGGGCTGAAATAAAAGTAGGGTTAAATAGCGGTGGTGGTTGGCCACTGGAAAGTGTCTTCTAAAGTATCCTACCTGTCGCCATGCAACAATTCTTGACGATTCCTTCCATCAAATGAGACCCAAGAAGTATTTCTGCTATCGGGTGACACTGATATCTAGGATAAACAATTTGCTTTTTTAAGTAGCACTGGATCATGGAAAATAAACATACCTACTTGAAAGAAGAATTAAAATCCTTCTGTTTTCAGTGATATATTATTTGTTTATTATTTAGAAGCTACTGGTTCTAAATAATGGTAAGTCTGTAGGTTTGAATGTATATTTTTGATACAAAAGATATAAGTATATTTAATTTAATTCAAATTTTGGCTAAATACGTAAAATTATGTACAATGCTACAGTATTAATTTTCATGAAAGTAAAAACTTTGAAGTTGTGGATGTATTAGGTAGGTACTTGTGTAGGCAGAAAAAATAGTTACTTTATAAAAATTGTCAAGATTTTCATTATAATCAAAACATTGATCAACAATACACATCATTATGAATATGATCCTAGTAATAAATGTGATATTATAAAACATATACAAAAGATGACACTTGTTTCATATTTTAAGTAAAGATTGTAAAAGAAAATTATTTAATTCCAAATGTGCTTTGAGAGTAGTTGTTAAATTTGTATTATCTTCTTTTATACAGTGAGGACATAAAGTCCGTCCCCCCCCTCTAACTTTTGAACCACTGGGTAGATTGTGATGAAATTTGGAACGATAATATATGACTAAATTCTGCATTTTTTGACATATCAATGACAGCTCTGTATGTCAAAGTGACAGCAGGGCGCGCAATAGGAAATTTTTTTTAAATGGAAATGGGGGTCGAGTGGGGACTCATTTTGAAGCTATTTTTATGCTCAAAACATCCCCCAAATTTGAGAACATTTGGTTCAGTAATTTCCAAATAAAAACCAGTAATATCGATTTCTGTTATATCATTTTTTTGCATACATATTACAAATTATTGTAAATTATTCAAAGCAGAACAAAAATTAAAAGTAAACAAATAACAATAAACCATCCGTAACCTAAAATAACCTAAATTAAAAAATTATGAAGTAATTTAAATTAAACCTAAAAAAAAAAAAAATTTAGAGGCAGAAACAAATTTAGAAAACACGTGTTACTTCAAAATATGTTGAAAATGACCTCCAAGAACCTCCTGACAAATAAATGTTCCATGGGTAAGTTCTATTATAAAGATTATGTGGTAAAAAGATTATGTTATAAACTGATTTATTTGGAAATTACTGAACCAAATGTAGAATTTAGTCATATATTATCGTTCCAAATTTCATCACAATCTACCCAGTGGTTCAAAAGTTAGAGGGGGGGGGGCGGACTTTATGTCCTCACTGCATAGGTACTAATTATTTTTATAAAGTTCTTATTTTTTATAATCATATATATTTACCAGCATTAATGCTCTTATTTAAAAAACATGTACAGAGCTCCACATCAGGATGTTATCCAACTGCTACAAAATATATTTAATGGGAAACTTATGGTTTTTATTCTCCACACATTTATCGTTTGATTAAGGATTCACAGATTAAATGTACTATTGTTTATGTTTTATATTCACATAATACTTTCTGAAATTGTAGAATTTCATTGTGGTAATTCATCATGAAAACGATATTGAATACACTTTGCAACTTAGTCAATTTGTACTTTACGAATTCTGGCATTAGATAAAACAGATTATGTATAATAAATCGAGTATAGATGGACACATGTAAATTCTATAAATAATATTGCAGCATATGTGCATGACATTAATTATGATTTGAACCAGTGGACAACTTATAAAATTTTGAAAAATATTGTCGAAAATAGAAAAAAAAGGATTACCACCTTTCAAATTATACAGGTAATTTTTATAAGTCAAAAACTTCTGTGAGTTAATAGAATAAAAACCTACAACTTATACTTGAATTTTAAGCAGTATTTATGGATAATTTAATTAAAAAGCATATTACATTTGTGGAATTTGAAACTGTTTCGAGTAGGTAAACATATTGAAAACCTGACATGTTAAGACTACCCGGCTACAGTGATATATGTAAGTATATAATATTCTACCGATATTTTATATTTTTACATAGGTTTTTGTCATTTTTTTCTCTAATTTTCAATTTTCATGGAACACATACATTTTACCCTTCCAAATTTGGGTTGTCCACATTCAAGATTCAAAAGTCAGTGAACTGAGAAACCAAACCCTTAGACTAAGACTATATGTACTGTATGTGGTCCATATTGATAAGACTTCAAAATTTTTTATCAAAGAGTTTTCACTTTAGGTAAAAACAGCTATGTCTGCAGTAAGTTTTAAAACCCTTCTTCAAAAGCTCTTACACTGTAAATATTATATCCATTCATATTTTTTTACAATCTGGATCGAAATTATTGAAACAACTACTACACTGATTTACTCACCTTTAATTCAACTCCAGCCGGAACCACTATGGGTCGAAAACTTAAGGAATGGGGACAGATTGGTGTTACCATAATGGCAGGCACACTTGGATGAATCATTGATGCACCAGCCGCAACAGCGTAAGCAGTACTACCTGTTGGTGTACTCACTATTAGGCCATCACCTTGAACTGAGGTTATATGTTTTCCATCTAAGAAGAGATCTAAAAGGAAACACTTTGTTTTGATAATTTCCCAAGAGCTCTACGTGGTGTAGTTTATAAACGAAATATACAGTTGACAAAAATGTAACACGAATGAAACTAGAAACAACAAAATTACAATGTTCTAAAAACTGAAACAAAAATGAATATGTAATGAAGCCATAAAAATAAACCCTAAAATTGTAAAAAAATAAAACAAAAAAAAAATTATGTGCCAATTATCCTTAAAACATAGTTTATATTTTGTTTCAGATTTGTCAGCTTGATACAAATTAGGATAAGCATATTTACTTAACTGGTTTAGAACTTAAACTCATTTATTTTAAAAAATAAAAAATTTCATTAATGTTTTTGTTTTTAACTTAACAGAAACTTACCTATATTTGACAAATAAGGAGAAGGGCCTCTATCTACAACTACTTCGTTAAGTACCAATAAATTAGTTGGAATCTTTGGCAAATCTTTGTCACCAATATTACTCTGATCACTTTTTTTCATAATTATACATCTAAGACGACTTCTTAATGTTAAGGCTGCATGTCCTGAAACAAATGTGTCTCAGTTAATAATTAGGTTAAAGTTAAAACTAATAATAACAACAAAAATAAAACATTACAAGCCTCAATAGCAATATTAACTTAAAGATAAATTAAAGTAAATTTAAAAAAAAAATATTAGGAAATGTAAATTTAAAGAGGCACTTCGAGATTCCTTGATTTTTCAAAATGAAGCAGAAAATTCATATCAATTCCATACAATCCTCGTTTCACCCATGGTTTTGGTAAGGTTTTTAAAGATATAGGTATATCAGTGGGAAATAAATATATATATTTAAATATATTATATAAATATATAATATATTTAAATACATTAGATGCTTTTTAACGTTTATTACTCTGTAATTAGTTCGCTTACCTTCAAGAACGTTATTAACTTGTTCCTGGAAATTATCAAACCGGAAGGGTGTTAGAAAGCCCAAAGACCCCAAGTGAAATGCCATAACAGGTGGAACAGATTGTTGAAACAACTGACTAGCATATAATAATGTTCCATCGCCACCTAAGCATATTATAAAATCTATTTTATCTGTAAGATCATCTTTTCCGTCCCTGAATGTCATAAGCTTATCTTTAATCTTCAGGAAAGATTTATATTGGTCTAAATGGGTGTCCTCCATCACAGCGGCCTCAACAAACACAACCATGCGTTTCTCCTAAAATTGAAAGGATAATATTAAGCAAAGGAATCTAGGTTATTATATTTGATAAAGTTTTAATATTGAGCCATTTTAAACAGTTTGTGAGGGAGCAGTAGAAAAAATTGAAGGGTATATTTAGATATGCCAATGAAGAATAAAACTAATTTGCCCAAGGGCTTTTCAAGGAGTTTCCGCATTCCTGCATGAAAATGGATGGTTCAGAACATTAATAATCGATAAGAATGGAAGCAAAGACTAAAACAAATTTTTCAAATAATGAAAGTTTCTTTAGGTGTATATTCTTAAAGTAAAGATTTAGCCAATATTTAAACGAACTATATAAAATGTTCATCAATATATGTTACGAAACACCAAAACCGGTTGAATAGAGATTAAAAGTTAGTGCGTTTCACTCAAGTTTTATTGGCAAACAACAGGGTTTTGGTGTTACAAAATCCTTATATGTAATGTGTAGTTACTCCATTACATTTTATTTTTTTCTTTGTACCAAATACATACCTCGATGAGCCAATGGACAAGTTGGACAAACGGAGACAGCACAGATGCATCTCGAACTTTTTTTATCACAAGAACTGTCAATGGTGGTTTATACCATGTCAATCTTTGACTAGCCGGGTCTTGGATAGTCCTGAAAACAAAAAAAAAATGTTATACTGAAAGAACCATTATACAGACTTCTAAATATGTAAGACAGATTACTAAAAATATTCACAATCAAAATATTAGTATCCCAGCTCATAATCCCAGTATTTATATACTATTAAATATAATCAGCTATAATAATAATTTATTAGGTACCTAATTATCTACTTTTTGAGAACATTCCAAATAACTGAAATGCCGGTTGAAATATATACATGATTATAACTGGTCATAATCATATAACTGATTATATATTATTATAATCTATTGACAATGATTTGATTTCCATGTCTTAAATTGTGGGAAACCTTAAATTTCCTATATAGATAACTGTGGTTATATTAATTTCATGCAGAAAATACTCATATTACCACATAAAAAATGATAAGCATTTATCTGTGTTCTTCGGTGGTTTATATATAGTATGTAGAAACTTGTAATCCTCAAAAAATTATTTTTAGTTTAAAAACGAACTTGTTATATACATTGCATCTAAGAAGAATGACTGCTTTTTGTGAGTAAGTAGGTAAGCTATTCTGAAGGTTAAGTTAAGTGAGGTGCTTTGCGTATTAATACGGGGTGATACCTGTCACCGACACCTATATGGCTCCTATGGTAGATCATACCGCAGGGCGTTATTTCCTGGTGAATAATTCCAGTCACTGCATTATGCCTATTGGCATGTTGGACGCTTGCTAGTAGTTTACATCTGGATATTATGTTCTATTGTATCAAAGAATTGATGACATTTTGTCATCATCCATTTCCTTTTATTGTCTTATCTCTAAAAAGAAACTTTTTATATTTGTTTGTAGCTATAACTTAATCTTGTATGGCAACTATAAATCCCTCTGTTTCTTATAAACTAATCCTGAAATCTTCTCAGTTTTGAATCATTTGATTCATTATTATAGTATCTATTATTATTATTTGATTATTTGCTTGTTGCATTCTTGGCTCACCTTTTTGCATCCTTTTCGCTTCTCCACTAGTATATTTTATTATTACTCAAATGTTATTTATTATAAAATAAGTTTATATTATATATTTTTAGCACTGATTGAAAGACAATAAAAGATGCGCAGCCTGTACTGTGTACGGTTTTTCGTTACTTTGTGGTTTATAGCACAAAATATATTTATAGTAAAAATCAGCACTGTTGCCAATGCCAATGTAATGCTGTAAGTTGTTATCGTGTATATACAATACGATAGAAAATCAGAATCATTTTTGACATAATGATAATTAACAATTCAAAAAGTCGATCGTCAATTCCACACGATATGTACCTAATTAGTCTTTGTTTATATGGTCCCTATAGGACTATATAAACAAAGCCAAAGTCTACAGTTACCCATCTATTCTTATATTTTGAAAATAGAAACCATAATAATTATAAAACTACATACGATAACTACCCTATGTTAGAATAGATGTTATCTAATTAGGTATTCGAAGAAATATCTGTAACTTTCATGGTATAACATATGGGCGCATTCACCATATTCTATATACCTGATTCTTTATAACTGTGAATTAAATATTACGTAATGGGAAGATTGCAACGCCAAATCCACATTAAGTTGACAAAACTAAAACGTGGAACAAAACAAAGACCAAACAAAAATTTAATTGCCGACAATTTGTCTTTTAAAACAATTTAACTGAGTCTTTATTTCATTTCGGTTAGCTGCACAAATTTAGAAAAATGGTGGTGCACCTAACTAGGTGCAAACCTAACCTGATGGTAAGCATTCTGGTTTGGGCTGTTTTGCCGCGACCGATATTAATTAATGCCAATGATTTTAAATCCTTGGATTAATCCCAGACACATCCTCAGTGCGTCTCGTATTGTGATACGAAAAGTACTCACAAGGACAAGGACAAGATGCCCTCTGTTGGCGATTGGCGACACGTCTTTCATTGTCGCGTCGACAATGACCGATTAGATACCGATTCCGATCTTTTTTAAATAGGTACCAAGGAGGTGCATATAGATTTTATATAGGAAGTGGATAGAAACTGGGATAAACATAAATTACATTATGATATGATTCTTCGTGATAATTCTAGGTATTCCTTCAAAATAAATGAATTCCCTATTCACCTGATAATAAATTTTCATTTGTTCGTGCATTAAGTACTGCGCGAGATAATAAATTGCAGATCAGAAAAAATCTAAAGTCAGTACACTTACTGTAGATGTGGTTGGTATTGTACTGGGTGTTGCATAAGATGATAGCGTATGTATTGCCAAATGTATAGTGTTGTGAAAATTATTCGAATTAGAAGTCGAAAAAACTACGAAAGCGTAGAAGGCCCATGTAAAGTATTTTCTTATGATTTATTGACATATATATCTGTCAATTAGGCCTAATTGACACATATATCTGTCAATTAGGCCTAATTGTTAGATATATCTGTCACTGTTTATAATTGACAGATATAATATGTATCAATTAGGCCAAATTGTCAGATATGTGTCAATTATAAAAAATACTTTACATAGCCCTTCTACGCTTTTGTAAAAAACCACCAAACATCAAATAAAAAATTATAAATATAATTTATTTATTATCGTCAACCCTGATATCAAAATGGCCATGAGAATGGGTACGTACCTACCATAAACATATTATGTACGTACCTACCTAATTTGCTATATCTTCTGTCAGATAAATATGTGAAATATAGTTACTGACTCGTGGCATGGTTACCTTGGTATCCATAAAGACTACAGACTACACCGAGAATAAATTATATTTTGTATGAAACGTAGCCCAATTAGTAATTACTAATGTCGCAAATTCGTACAAAAATTATATATAGATAATTGTAATATAAGTCCATCAGTCCGTACATCAGAAAATAAGACGATAACACACTAATTAACCAAAAAGTTGTGGCCATCACTTTTTATTTGACTCTCATTTTTTTAACTTCCAAAAATCTGGAGAAAATTATACGCGGAATTGTGACCTGTTATAAAATGCTTAAAATGAAAGGAGAACCTAAAGTTTCATTTATTTTTCGATATGTAACTTTAGAAATTACACCAGAAAAACGTTTTTCGCGGCATATTATTTCGCACCTTTGCATGAACAGAGGAAGTAAATATATTCGACTAGGTTAAATAGATACACCATTATATGTTTCTATCATACCAGTATATGTATGTAGATATTGTTTCAAACATCATGAAACACACATACGGGATATAAATAAATTAATGTTATATAGAAACTTATTCCAATGCTAGCAATATCAATTAAAACTAATATTTAGTCCTTATTTAGGTATGTACCTGCTAAAGATACAAAAACAATGCAAAAACCACAATAAATAGGTATAACAAATGACGTAAGAAGTCAATGGCAGCCATTAAAAAACCGGAAAATTGGCAATTATGGTAATTAAATAAATTTTAAATGATTGCTAATTAAAAAATTTCATAATAAAAAAACTAATAGGTTTGTGACAAAACATTGAAGGTATAATTTCAAAGCCATGGATGGAGGCATTGATTATTCTCTACAGAAGAGAAATAGGTACTTACCTATTATAAACAATTATCTTAATAAAAACAAAGTATCATCATCGATAAGAATATTAGTTCTGTAATAATTTAGCCAATGGTATCGTTATCAATTCGTCATTTTTTTGTAATATTCAAGTGCCAAATTTTTTAAATACTTGAAAAAATGTATGGTAGTTGAAAGAAACAAATGTATCTTTACATACAGAAGAATTTTACGCACGTGTTATCAATTAAAAATTTGTGAGGTATAGTTGGAGCCGAATATGTTCTAATATAGGAAAAAGGTGACTAAAATAAATAGGTATCACTTAGTGAAATCATTAGCGAATCATTTAACTTTATTATTTAATAGGAAAAACAGTTAACACCTGCAGCACTAATTTTTTACTTCAGTAGGTATTAAAAATACACTAATGTAACATTATATGAATACAGTGCGTGTCGAATTCAATATCCCACCACTGGACGATAAACAAATCAAATGACTAAAATGAAGGGTACTTAATAAAAAATATCAGAATTTTCGTCATAATCATCATAAGGCGGCAATGAACAAAAACAACCCTTTAAACAAAACAAAACTGGGAGAACAAATAAAAATTAAAACTCTCTTTTTCGATTTTTTTAAAAACTTCCAACGCTCTAGATCTAGAAGTTTCAAGCTGCAAACCTTAATGGATGGTTCCTCGAGTGAAAATTTGGTGAAAAGGCTGTTGTATAATAAATGTTACGAGTGTACAGTTACCAGCTGTACAGAGTGTCCAAAATAAGATCTTCTACTCTAACTCCTAATCTCAGAAAGTGTAAGAGAGAGAAAAAATTAAATACAAGTTTTTCTCTTTACCAAATTTTTCATTTATATTACTTTCTTATATACAAGTTGTTCAGTTTTTCTGTTCAAGGCATCAACGTATTTTAACTCCCCTTAAAATTCTAGATCCGTTTTAAATATATTTAGCATTTAAAAAAAATATTTTAAAAAAACGGTTGCTTAAAAAATCTCGGCAAAACAAATAAGACACGAACAAAGTATAAAAGGACTACCTATTTCGTAGACCATTAAACTCTGAAAATGACTGTATCGATATTACTTGTTTTTTAAATATATACAAAAATGTGAGTTTTTTCATTTAATAAGCTAATATATTCATAATAAGTATTAAGAGATACTTACTATAATATCAAAATTATGCCTAATGTAATATAATAATAATACCAAAATTATCAAAAAAAAAAGTTACTTACAAGTTAATAATTAATTTGATAATGATGTGTAGTAGGTTCGTTAATTTTACTAAAAGTTAAATACATACGTTTTATATTTTTTACAAAAGCGCAACACGAGTGAACTATTAGATAACCGTATAGATAACAATATAATGTACAGCATGTGAGTGGCACGTTACATTTTCTCAATATTTTGTTATAAAGAAGGTAAACATATTTTAAGGACGGATTTCTGCTTTTAAACAATATGTTCTATTTTATTCAGTGTCAAGGAAAAACCTTAACATACGTTTTCCTAATTTGGTAAGACTTATAATCAAACAAAAATAATTACCTTATCGTATAACTTATTATATTATCTTTAGTAATATCTGTAACAATAGATAAAGTGAGCCTAATCTGCATGACTTAACAGTTTTGTATTGATGCGTGTTCAATTAGTTAAATGTTAGATAACTTATCCGATATCTAGCCCACCTGAATATGTATTTTGCACAATCATACTTCGATGCTAAGATGTACCACCAAATTGAATGAATATAACAGAGCTGCTCCAAATACCCATCAAAAGTATTTCAAATATCAAATGCCAAATACCATCTAAAGTATTTGCAGTTTCAATTACCAAATACTCTGCTTTACAGAAAGGATTTGAAATACCGAGTACTCAAGAGAAGTAATGGAAATTTCAAGCAAATAAAGTATTTCAAATATTCTCTAGTATTTCAAATACAAGTTTTATTTCAAATACCCAAAAATTATTTTAGGGTATTTAAAATCCTTTATAGGTAACAACGGGGTGTAGAAAAAGAGTTCTACAGCTTAACAGATGGTTAATGTAAACAACAAACAACTACGAGTGTAGTAAGGAAACCCCTATATCATCCATCTGTAAACACGCCTTATATTACAAATAAGGACAAACAAATTAGGCCAAAACAGCTATTCTCCTGGCTAATTCCGCGCCGAGCGCTGAATTACAAAGCAAAATTTGCCGTATTTTGTCTAACAACGTTAGAATAAAAAATACAAGGTTTTGGATTGCAACGAAAACTACAAGGAAATACTCTGGACCTCACATCGTAGGATGTCACAAATTGCAGACCGGTTTCGACCTTTTTATGATCTCGTCAGTGCAATATAAGTGAGCATACCTACGAATTCGAAGACCAGACTATTTGGCACAATACGTAAGCTTACGTATTGTGTTAAATACTCGGCACAAAAGATGTCAAATACCAAGTACCAAATACCGATAATCGAAAGGATTTGAAATAAAGTGCTTCAAATACCGAAAGTATTTGAAATACTTTTTCAATTACTTATTTCAAATACTGGACAGCTCTGTTATATTAACGATTTTAGTTTATCATTAACTGAAACCAATACAAATACCTAGTACGCATTTGATACTACGCAATATAGGTAGGTATACATATAATTTCTATAAAAATATTTCCATAAAAATACCTACTGTTATTCATAGAATTCGGCATTTGACACAGTCAGTGGCGTCGTAAGAAATTCAAATATATCAAAATAATTTAAATATATCAAAATAAACCTATCAGCTACTCATTTCGTTGCAATTGAAAGCTGTACTTTGGCATATATTCGTAACTACAAAAGCACCCTGGTGTCAAACATACTTTATATTTTTAAAATACTCTCAATGAGATTATTCTCAATATCTTGACTTTTTTCTCCATATATTGACTTTTTTCTCAAGACTACAACGGTTTTGTGAATTCTTCGCTTAATAACAATAATAATAATATTTCTACCCTCATTCTAATCACAAGGATTAACCGAAAGTCTGCGACTTGTGTGGAAGAGAAGGCGGCATATTATTATTCCGGAGACCGCGATTGCACCTCGGGAACGACTTGCGTTGATAAGCCCTAACTACCATTCAGTGCTAGAATCTAGAGGGAAATCTATTAGCACCAAGCTAACATTCCTGTCGTAGGTAACCCGCCAATGTAGTTGCCAACCCATCGTTGCGAACAAACCTATATTCAGGCGGAATGGGGATTCGAACCCACGCCCTCTGGGTGAAGCAATAGAGGCACTAAACTCTGAACAACCGACCCGATAAAACTTAGTATCTAAGACCACTGAAATAAACCAAACTGATGTAAGGTTTGTCACTTTTATCAGTATTCGCTGCGATTTAGATGTGATTTTTTATTTATGTGTATAGTGGATTCAGCATGCAGTCGTGAAACAGAATTTATGCTATATACTATAGAATAAACTAGATTAAACTATACCGGGTGACAACGCAATCATTGTACAAGGCGACATTTTATCGTCTTTAATCGTCTTTATCGTCTTTATTATTAATATCGTCTTTAGTTCGTTAATTCGTTAAGACCAATAGTTTCCATGAAAAAACATTTGAAAATTACTTCCTGGTTTTCCGGATGTGGACCTATGTCGAGAATTTTAAATAGAACCCTGTATATTTTTTTGACCATTCAAGAGGGTTTAAAATTCCCTTTTCAATGATATATATCATAAGTGGCAATGTGAATAAATACATAAAAATATCACAGGACTAAGAAAAAAGTCAAGATATAAGATTTTTCTCATTATATTGAGGAAAAAGTCAAGATATTGAGATTTTTCACATTATATTGAGAGTAATATCAATATATTGAGTTTTCTAAAATAAACAGTATGTTTGACACCAGGGTGCTTTCGTATACCGTTTGACACTAATTTTAGATTTAGCCAGAATTTTAAATTTTCGATTAAATTTAATCTCTTGGTTAAATCTGAAATTAGTGTCAAACTATAGCTTATGAAAAGCTAAGATTGGAATGTGCAAACCGTTTTGCTTGATCTCAAACCGTTTAGATTTTATACGGTGTCAAAGTGGCAAAATGTCAATATTCACAAGGATTAACAAAAACAGTTGAAGGTAGGTATAGGATATCCTACATGAAATGTGTTTAGAATGTTACGTAAAATCCAGAAATGAAATAACATATAGGGTGTTTCATTTAAAATAAGCAAGTTGATGTCGATTTCCGGTATAACCGGAAGTGTCACACCCTTGAAAATATTTTGCTTTTATAGAACTTTCGAGGTTATGTCCACAGCCAAAATTTCAGAAAAATAGGTCATCGACTTTAAACCACCCGGTATATCTGCATAAATAATCTGGTTTCTGTTAGTCTCGTTCAAACACGTACGTTTATCAGTGAAAAATGAAACATATTTTCAAAATGAACGTTAAAATAAATACTTCTATAGTATAAAATTAGCAAAATAGCAAAAAAATATATATTTTTTATAAATATCATGCCTTATAACTCTCATGCCTATACTCTATAGAAAATAAAATTCCCTATCTACTCATATACTTATGCCTTTTTGCTGTTTTCATCTAGTTCCGATATATTATTGTATTATTGGAATACGACTCTGTTCTGAATTGATAAACAATAAATATAATCGGAAACAATTTTGTCTGTGGTACAATATCAGTTATACATATACTTAATACTATGAAGACTTATACTAGTTATATAGGAGGATTACTTATACTTCATATACTTCATGTACTTCAAAAGTATCAAAAGAATTCAAATTCAAGAATCAAAATAATACAAGTTTACATGCGGTGTACCTACTTAGCCTCAGGTTAAATGTATAAAAGTTAAATATACTTACAAAATATCAATTTCCCTAACCAAAACTGATGTATATGAAAAACAACACGTTAGTAATAATAAACAAACATGTGCTCTATTACAAAATGAATTACTACATTTCCGCTCATGATATTCCGTACATCAAACGACATATTTTTCAACTTCTAATTTAGAAACTTACATCAATTAGGTAGGTATGGTTCTCTAATACTTAAATTATCAATTAATTAGTGTTTAATTTTCTGTAGCACAACATTTTCATCTGCAATTACAAAACAATGGAGATTTAAGGGAATCGACTGATGTAAAATAGGTTCGAAAGTTTGCCAACAATACACAGCCATTGATCAATTAGAAAAATGGGCCCCGTGTGCGCGCCTTTGTAGAGAACTTTTCAGTATTTATGCGGTTCCCGAAATATCCTGGAGAAACCGAAAATTGCAATTTCTTAAATTTCCTCATAGCTTAGACTTTTCAAATAGATATTCGGCTAAACATTGATGCGAAACTATTTTGCATGATTGTGCAGAATTCAAAAATGATGTCTAAGTACATATAGGTACCTAGCTCTTTCGTTTTTCTCGTTGCGATAGTCACTTATTTTTCTTATGGAAGCCATATTGGATTTTAACGGCATCGAATCTTATTTACTTATATAACAATACAGGTTTTCGCATTATAAAATCACTTCAAAAAGTAAAAAAAATCACTAGCAATTTATTATTTTTCAATGCGAAATAAATGAAGAAGTTTTACTTCTATTTTTTATGATAAACTCGAATAAATAAAGTAAAAATAAATAGTAATGATTATCATTCCCCCTCTGATACAATTATAACAATCTATATTCTCCTGATAATGTCCCTGCAACAATTTTGCGGTAAAACTGATCTAATCTAACATCTAACATAATATAATCTTTCAAGTCTTGAAAATTCTTGCAAATTATGGCGTAAACGATGTCCTTAATGTAGTGGCCCCATATAAATTAATCTAGCTGATTGAAGTCTGGGGGACCAGCAGCTCGGTTCTCGAGTCGAGCGAAAAAATTCGTATGTGAAATGACGTAGCCATATTGGATTTTAACGGCATCGAATCTCATTTACTTATATAACAATACAGGTTTTTCTCATTATAAAATCACTTCAAAAAGTAAAAAAAATCACTAGCAATTTATTATTTTTCAATGCGAAACAAATTAAGAAGCTTTACTTCTATTTTTTTATGATAAATTCGAATAAATAAAGTAAAAATAAATAGTAATGATTATCATTCCCCCTCTGAGACAATCATAACAATCTGTATTCTCCTGATAATGTCCCTGCAACAATTTTGCGGTAAAACTGATCTAATCTAACATCTAACATAATGTAATCTTTCAAGTCTTGAAAATTCTTGCAAATTATGGCGTAAACGATGTCCTTAATGTAGTGGCCCCATATAAATTAATCTAGCTGATTGAAGTCTGGGGGATCAGCAGCTCGGTTCTCGAGTCGAGCGAAAAAATTCGTATGTGAAAATGACGTAGCCATATTGGATTTTAACGGCATCGAATCTCATTTACTTATATACAGGTTTTCGCATTATAAAATCACTTCAAAAAGTAAAAAAAAACACTAGCAATTTATTATTTTTTGTCAATGCGAAATAAATGAAGAAGTTTTACTTCTATTTTTTATGATAAACTCGAATAAATAAAGTAAAAATAAATAGTAATGATTATCATTCCCCCTCTGAGACAATCATAACAATCTGTATTCTCCTGATAATGTCCCTGCAACAATTGATAACATCTAACATAATGTAATCTTTCAAGTCTTGAAAATTCTTGCAAATTATGGCGTAAACGATGTCCTTAATGTAGTGGCCCCATATAAATTAATCTAGCTGATTGAAGTCTGGGGGACCAGCAGCTCGGTTCTCGAGTCGAGCGAAAAAATTCGTATGTGAAAATGACGTAGCCATATTGGATTTTAACGGCATCGAATCTCATTTACTTATATAACAATACAGGTTTTCGCATTATAAAATCACTTCAAAAAGTAAAAAAAATCACTAGTAATTTATTATTTTTCAATGCGAAACAAATGAAGAAACTTTACTTCTATTTTTTTATGATAAATTCGAATAAATAAAGTAAAAATAAATAGTAATGATTATCATTCCCCCTCTGAGACAATCATAACAATCTGTATTCTCCTGATAATGTCCCTGCAACAATTTTGCGGTAAAACTGATCTAATCTAACATCTAACATAATGTAATCTTTCAAGTCTTGAAAATTCTTGCAAATTATGGCGTAAACGATGTCCTTAATGTAGTGGCCCCATATAAATTAATCTAGCTGATTGAAGTCTGGGGGATCAGCAGCTCGGTTCTCGAGTCGAGCGAAAAAATTCGTATGTGAAAATGACGTAGCCATATTGGATTTTAACGGCATCGAATCTCATTTACTTATATAACAATACAGGTTTTCGCATTATAAAATCACTTCAAAAAGTAAAAAAAATCACTAGCAATTTATTATTTTTCAATGCGAAACAAATGAAGAAGTTTTACTTCTATTTTTTATGATAAATTCGAATAAATAAAGTAAAAATAAATAGTAATGATTATCATTCCCCCTCTGAGACAATCATAACAATCTGTATTCTCCTGATAATGTCCCTGCAACAATTTTGCGGTAAAACTGATCTAATCTAAAATCGAACATAATTTAATCTTTCAAGTCTTGAAAATTATTGTAAATTATGGCGTAATCCAGCTGATTGAAGTCTGGGGACCAGCACCTCGATTCTCGAGTCGTGCGAAAAAATTCATATGTAAAAATAACGTCACATGATGTAGTTTGACAATTATTCTCTTGCAACAGAGAATCACCAGCCTACGTCATTTTAAAATAATTTTCGCATAAGATTGTATTCGCGCCACTCGAAAATCAATCGGGCACCTGCGGATGGCCATTGGCCAAGCTGTACATCAAATACATATCAGCTAGTGATCTTCTACCTAAAATGCACAATTCGGAAGGACCACGATTTTCTATCCATTTGTAAGGGTAAACATTTTCTAAATAATTGCATAGTATCCCATGATTATGAGGTGGTGCCTCGTCATGTTGAAAATATTTTATGTCTCTCCTTAACGGTTATATTTAGTGGTAAATTATACAATCGTGTCATTCAAATTCATTCAAATTATCAGCAAAGCAATACGGACCCACTAACTTTTGTCCAATAATACCACACCACACAATAGTAGAAAATTTGTGCTGAAACCTTCTCTCAGTTAAAACATGTGGATTTTTAGTTGCATTGTAATGAAAGTATTTAGTGAATTTACTTTCATCTGTTCACAGAATATTATTGTATAAATTGGGGTTTGTATTTAATTTATTCAAAAACTTGACAAAAACCTACGGGTTTTTCAAAATCAGTGGCATTCAAACTTTGTGCAGTAGGTACTTTGTGCGAGTGAAACTTATTTCTGTTTAAAATTCGGGATACAGTTGCTTTAGGAATGAAAAAGTTATGCGGCATATTAAAATAAAGGTTATAGAAATTTAAGGCCAAGACAAGAAATTTATGGCATTTCCAACTTCTTTATACTAATTTTTCGTCTATTAATGTCATGTTATCAAACATACATTTGAAAAGGGAAAATATTTTATTTTCAACTCAAATAATCAGAGACTTGATAGTTTATCTACCCTCTCTAAGAGGGAATATTCCCTGGGAGTATGGGAATTACTGTTAGCATATTATTTGCTTGCCATAAATTTACATTCCACATATTCCTATGCTTTACACACCTATACTCAACCTGTCTAGCAACAGGTACAGTTTGATCCACACCTCTACTGCCAGTGTTGTTATTATTAATTTCATCACAGTCGTGCTTCTCTTCGCTAAAGTGACACTTGCACTGGGGAACGCAATATAATTCTCCGCTGGCCACCATGGTCACCAAACACATCACTATCACAGAAAAAGAGGAATACCGCACAAGATAATCAAGAAAAAATACGGTGCGACAAATTTGCAAACAAAAGGCTTGATTTGAATTTTTACTTGTCACGCTGGTCTGACTACTCAATGAGGTGAGACCATTTTTTATACAAAACACGACGATATCGACCAAAATCCATGACAAATTAAGGATTTTTGTAAACAAAGACGAACTATTATTTGTTTATATAAAATCGATATATAGCAACTGCCAGGATTGTTCGTGTGACTGTAATGACTAGCGCATGTATATTTGATTAATGCTACAAGTGACCTCAGAAGCCGACTTAAATACGAACTGATAAAAATTATTTATTACGCAGGTCCGTACCATCAAATATTGTTACTGTGGCTAAGGACTACTCGATAATGAGGATTTCTAATAAATAATTATTGATCCTTGCAAGCCTGAATTGGTATCCGCAAGTCACCTCAAGGTCGAAGTTAATATCTATTATTTACAGTTTAAAATACTAAGGCAGAGATAATTTAAAACAAAGCACAAACTTCCTTGCTAAAAATATATTACGTAATTGCAAAAATAAAAATGTATTGTTTACTGGGATAGACGTCAGCATTTATTAATTCAAAATACAATTTTAAAATCATCACGCGATTACACATGGAATTCATCATTAATATTTAAACTGAATTGTTCTGCAAATAATTAAAATTAACAATGCAGAATATTTTCAATAACTGATTTAAACCGTTGACTGATTCACTCAACGTTTAAACCCTTAGGGCAGGTACTTTCACTCCCCATTAAAGTGTTAATCGGCTGTCAAATATAATCCATATTTAGACTATAAGCCTTTTGATGCTAAGTAATTGATGAACTCACATTCTAAACGCTGGTTGATTAGTACGTTAACAGGGTGTGAAAGTACCGGCCCTTAGTAGAATAAATCATTTTTATTTTACTTGGTTTTAAATATTTGTATCTGATCTTCCTAATAGCTTAATTTTTATATTATGACTTATGACAGAAAAACAGTCAGTTTTATTTTTTCTTAATTTGAATTTACGTTTGTTTAATCGATTTGGTTATTTTTCTCTTGCACAAAATTTATATTTATCATCAACTACTTTTTGGGTCTGAATAACTTGATTAATATACCGTTTTAGTATGGTAAATAAGGTCAGTAGTAACTTACAGCCAGCTCTAATTGTTCATTTGTCAGTCCCCTTGCCAACTTTTTTTTAATTAATTGTGTAGGATACTGACAAAATACAACTACTGAGTGAACCATATAGAAGAGCTTCCAACTAAATGTTTTTAAATGGTAAGTGTGTCGTTTGGCATATCATTCTTTAAACATCGCCAAAATGCGATGGGTGACGTCACAAAAACGGTTTTAAGATAAGGAAAATAGTTTTAAAATTATAAAATTACTTCTCCGCTATAACAAAAGACACCGCAAAAAAAAACAATGATCAACTGATTCGTACCGTATGACCCACCGCTTCAAATGTGACGGCACCACTCTGTTACATTGCCGTAACACGACACCGTTTTTCGTGACGTCACCTACCGTATTTTGACGGCCGTTAAAAGACGGCACCGCTTTCTAGGAAACCGAGACTGGTTTGCTAGCTCACCGGATCTGAGGCACTTCGATTTTTTGTTGGATTACACCTCGAAAACAAAATGCTTACGGATTTAAGGTAATTCCAAAAAAAAAATTACCTACTGCCACCTTTCTTCCATTAATTTGTGAGTTTACTAGAGGAACGCTTGTTATCTCGAGGACGGATAATTCCAAATATATAACAGATGCTTATGTAGATAATTGAAATATCTAATATTAACATATATAAAAAGTGATATGTGATAATATAAGATAATATAATTAAAGTGATAAGAAACATAACACCCCCATGTCCCATGTAATTATTTTTTTTTAATTAACAGCGCTTGTTCATCTCATCTCAACTCATCTTTGATTTTTTAAAAATATAATCAAAAAGTCTGTTTATTCTACATGCTCATTCTATATTTTCCCAGAACACTATAACAAAATTAGTTTAGAAGTAAGCAGTAAACATTATTATTCTTCTTTGAATATAATTTTCATAAGTTTGGTTTTCCCCCGTGTCTACGGAAAATGGATGTGAATAAAATATTCATCATTCTTTTATAGCGTACTTCAATTACGTACGATTATATTCGCATAAAATGTGACGCGTCATGGACTACGAAACAAATAATAATTATAAATATTAAGGCTACTGGATACACATTTACACATAAATATGTACATATTTACAATGCTAATGACATGAACCTTTCGGCGAGTTTTTGTAGAATATTTTATAGAGCGCAGCGGTAATAATTAATAAATTACCACAAACTGTTAACGATAGAGGATCATTTTTTAGTACTCTTATGTGATTTGCGCTAACTCCATTTGGTATTTAATTTAATCTTATCTCTCTGTAGAAGTATCTGAAATGCATCAATGTATTTTACATGCAGACACCGACGTATGTAAACAGATACACTGACTACTTTTTATACTTTTTAAAACTACTGTATAAATGTATGTGGATTGAACCACAGACACAAGTTTGAACTTTAAAAAAAACAATTACTCGTTAAGTGAACTCATCAGGAGATTCATGATCATTTATAAAGATTACTTATATTTGTAAGATGTAAGTACGAAAGCATCATGCATGTCTTGTATGGTCTCAGTATTCGAGATGAAAGATTAAACGTCACAACACAACTATGGAATATGGATAATATGGAAGTCTCCATACATAGTAAGTACCTATATATTTACTCTTTGACCAAGAAATATTTGTTGGTATGTACCTAAATTACTGTTAAAACATCAGAGTACTTTATTTATTACTCTGATGTTAAAACCGGGTCGGTTGACTTTTAATACTTTACTACACAGAAACAGTCGATTTCTGTGCTCTCTGTGAATTACCTAGAACTTATCATAGAAAAGAGGATAATTCGATGAATCAATTAATGAAATATTACAGTTCAGTCAGTCTACAAATATTTTATATGTAGACTTTGGTTCAGTACTTCGATAGTACTGGCACAAACATATTTTTTGTACCTACAATACATATACTTAGAAATGAACACAATGCATAGATGTATGTTGGGTTGCAGAAATTAATTTGATCATATTTGGAAAGTATATAACATTCATATTTTTCTAAATTCTATGCAAACAATAGTTATTTGTTTAACTAGTACAAAAATACACGTTTTCGGGACGAGGGAAAGGGTTTTACGACGACGAGAATTTTACGAGTCTCGAAAATGTATTTTTTGTACGAGTTTAACATAATATTTTTTTCCAACCACTGCTAATTAACACCTCCAGTTTACCGATTCACCGGAGCCACTGTCTATTTCCATTTTTCTATTTAATTAAACTTCAATATATTATGTGACATGCCAATGTCAAATTACTTTTCGGTACTGTACAACTGTACAATAATCTCGTTTTTGTACAGTTGCTATGGTGATACGCAGTATACTGCAGCATTCAAAATATCTTTGTAGTTTATTTTATTGCTGGATTTAGAATACCTTGACCCTCTATTATTTTATTCTCACAAGCAAAATGATATAGCCATTAACATTATGGTACGTACCATAGACATATAATTATGTCTATGGTACGTACCATTTGAAAAAATGTGGTTTATGCTATACCGCCACTTTGAAACGTTTAAACATTTTAGTTTAGACCAATTAGAAACGGTCAAGACGCTCTAAATCCAATGATAAAATTGTCAAATTTTTATTGGATTCAAAAGGTGATTCCAAAAATATAACAGACAAGTTGTTCTATTTGAAAATCTAGAGTTAGGATGCCAAATTTGAAGATGTATTTAAAAAAAAATAATGGAAAGAGGGATCTTGGAACTTACTTGGACGTTCTTCCTGAAAATTTGCGCAGGGGAGATTTTAATAAATTTTAAATTCAATAAAAATATATTCAACTGTGACGAACTTCGGTTCCACCAGAAGCTCATACTAACTTTCTTATTTCAAATGGGACACCCTGCATATAATAATATTACTGAATTAAACTGCGACTACAGATAGCACATATATTAGTGTTAGTAACAATTCCATAGACATATTAACCCTTTATTATGTCTATGAACAATTCCACGTATTTCATGAAAATGACTAGGTATACTTTTTAAGGTATATATTTTCCGATTAAACAAACATGTTCAGAATAATTTTAAGATGAAGAGAATCACTACGATTATCCTCAGTTATTTATACAGGTTAACAAGGAAAAACTGTAGGTAATAAATGTATTATTAGTAACAATAATTCGATATTAAAGCGCAAAAATCACGTAATATGATTTTCGTAGGTGAAATGTGGAATAAAAAACATACTTACATGACCATAGCGGAGTTTTTCATAATACGACCACATGGCCCGAACTGTTGAACTGGCGAAGGGGCATTAAGGGACCTTGTCCTCCTGGAAAGAAATAAAATTCATTTTACAACTACTATTAAGGATATAGATATAATAATTATTATAACTATATATAATATTTTAAAACCACTAGAAGAAAAATCAGCTTGACGTGTATATATGAAATGGACGTATACTGTATAATATACAGTCTGTCCAAGACAAGGTAAAAAAAAGCCCTTTATCATTGCATGTTTGCAGGATCTATGATGCATCTAATGATAATCATAAAATTAAAAGTTTTTGTCGGTTCCATTTACTATTTTCAATGTTCCATCCTTACCTTGGACAAGCTGTATATATTTTTAAATAAATGGATCTAGGTCAGACAATACATTTACATTACCCTTGAAACTTAAAACACCTCCCCTCCCGTATGTAACTAGAAACAGACTTCTGTATCCTTCATGAATATGTTACTGAGGAATGTCTACATTCAGTATACAATACACATGATCAGTACATATTATGATCCACTGAAGCTTTTAGCTGTTTTTGTAAACATTACTTGTGAAAATCTAGCAAAATCCATCTGCATATTCGCGGAATTGAGGACGACTTTAACGTTGACTTTTGCTTCTTTGCTTTTCCCGTAAAGTAAATATTTGAAAAATGCGTAATTTATAATCTATTTTAGTCATAGATTTATAAGTAAGTCTATGATTTTAGTCTATATAATATGGCTATTTAGGTAGATACATCTGCATTAAAGCTATGCCAAACATGCTTATCTGTTTTAAGCAATTATTATGCAATTTTTATTCAGTTTATGACCCAGATTAACCATGTATAATCTGAGATTTATGATATAAGATTTATTATTCTGCTGTCATATATTTGGTAAAGGTACAGTGCGTTTACAAAAAAAAGCTACCTAATTTATGTGCTAAAGAAGAAGAAAGAATATTACAATTAATTCTTCTGACGAAGGACTTCCTCAGGCAATATTAGACTGCTGGTAAGGCGAATTTGGATTTGTCTCGATAAATCAAAAGAAAAACAGAATGCACATTTCTTAAGCTGGTGTAACGAAAAAGGAGTGAAAAGTTTCAAAGAAGAATTATTTTTAGCCTATTTTGCTGACCTCGGCAAGCTTCCTAAAGCCAACACCCTATAGTCACGTTACTCTATTATTAAAAATGTAGCAAAAATAAAGCAAAACATCGACATAAGTAAATTACAGAAAGTGACAACTTTCTTAAAAAAGAAAAATATTGGATGTCAGCCACAAAAAGCGGAGGTATTTATAAAAGAAGATATATTATCCAAATTTATGATAACGGCACCTATCTCATGATCAAAATGGCTACCATTTTTGGTTTGGCCGAAGCGTGCCGTCGTACGGAACTTACACAAATAACTACTGTTGATAATATTGAAAACAATGGAAGAAGTAAACAACTTTCTTACAATTGTACAGAAAATATCCGAACCACATTGTCCAATATCCAATTACTTCACATTATCGTTTTTTTTATTAAGGATACAAAGGGAAAATGCAGTGCTCAATGCGTCTGGATCACCAAATTTAGAAAAATAGTTTCCGAAATAGAAGCTTATTTGCATCTCGACTGGGGAGGAAATTACGAACAGAAAACACTTAGGAGGTTGGAAATCGACATTGGCAGCTGAAAGATACCTGGAAGAGTCGGAAAAACAAAAAAAAACTTTTGCAACAAAATTGTTTGCACCCCTTCAACTTCATCATCTTCAACCGAACTTTCAAATTAAACCACCTTGCAGGACAGTTAAGGTCAGCTATAAATCTGTAAAATGCTGTAAACTGTTCGTTCACCATTAATATTAACAACAATAAAATAGATTAAGAATCTACTTTTATTAGTTTCAAATTTATGTTTCCCGTACATAATTATTATCAGTGTAATGTTCACATATTGGTTACTTTAAATTCAACTTCATTTTTGTTATTTATTTCTTTATTCGCGCTCGTAGAAAAAAATTGTTCATGCGGAAACTGTCTTTCCCACACTGGACAGCTGCCTGAACTCCGCTTGGCGTCGTTCGGGGATCGGCTGTCGGCGTGCGGGAAAATATCGGTTTCCGCACTAGGAAAATAATTATAACATCTTATAGTACTACAATAAGGGAAACCTGGAAAACCTTATTTGACAGATGTCATCAGTTTTTTTTGCGTTACTTAGGGTACGCTCTTTATCCGATTTTACGATCTCATACCTTTAGGTATGTTCCCCTCATTATTAGAGATAGACCCATCAATGTATTATAAAAGAATACTCTACCCAAAAATTAAATAATATACAGGCCTTCCATTTGAAATTCCAAATGGAAAATCTGCATTTTTCTATTTTAAAATATCTTTACAAATGAAGAAATATAGTTATTTTACCTAACCTTTACCTTACTTTATCGTACAATGTCAAAAGGTTATAACTACATATAACCTTATGATAACTGATTAAATTAGCGTAATTATTTACCGGTGTGAAAACAGCACCGTAAGATAGCACCCGAAATTTCCGAAGATACCCAAACATCCCATAGACGTGCGTTGAATTGGGTACAACGAGCAGAAAATAACTGTTCCAGTGCATAGTGGTTGTAATTTATTCTTTAAGCATGTATAATGTCGGTATAAACTGAAAAGAGTTTAATTCGTATAGATAAACCATTTTATTTCAATTAAAATACTAGGGACATTAACATAACCTCAATTCCTAAGTGCTCCTTAAATTCCTTGGAAAACACCGCATCCTTCGTTCTTATTTCATACACAAGAATCCTCTACCAAAGTAGAGTATATAAGTTAGTACTACAATTTGGAATTAGAAAAGGGGTTCAGGGGGTGAAAACGAGATAGCAACCAAAACAGAATAACATATAACAGGTATGTATATATAAAAATAATATTTCGTGTACCGAATGAAAAGTTGGGACGTCTTATATTTTCCGAAAAAAATGTTATTCTGTATTGGTTGCTACCTCGTTTTCACCCCCTGAGCCCCTTTTTTATTTCCAAATTTTTGTACTAAGTTATATACTCTACTTTAGTAGAGGATTCTTGTGTACGAAATAAGAACTAAGGTTGCAGTGTGTTTTCCAAAGAATTTAAGGAGCGCCTAGGAATTGAAGTTATGTTAATGTCTCTAGTATTTTAATTTAAATAAAATGCATGGTTTATCTATACGAATTAAACTCTTTTCAGTTTATACCGACATTATACATGTTTAAAGAATAAATTGCAACCACTATGCACTGGAACAGTTATTTTCTACTCGTTGTACCTAATTCAACGCACGTCTATGGATGTTTGGGTATCTCCGGAAATTTCTGGTGCTATCTTAGGGCAAGGACTGTTAACTGTTTACAATCCTTGATCTTAGGGTGCTATTTTCACACCGGTAATTATTTATGCTTCGCTGTCTTAGTTGCACCCCTTGGAAATCAGGTATTGGACTCCTATGCCATCAAATCGTTTACAAAACGTTACATAACATTCTAATATGTTAATAATAAATAAATATTATATTTTTGTATTTATAGTAGTGGCGTGGTTATTATACAAGGTGTTTCAGAAATGAGTATTCAAAATTTCAGAGGATGTAGAAGACGTTGAAAGATGACGAAAACCTTAGTACACTTTATGTCAGTGGCGGCTCCTAAGGGAGATACTGCCCCTTAAAGGGGTTATCTCAGAAACGGTTTTTGTTGCGTAACTTGATAACCGAATAACTAAGATGAATGAAATTTTGAGTGAGTATGTACATTTTTATTCCTAACGATTAGCATACATTACATTTTAAAATTTAAAACAGGGGCGTACGAAAATGGTGGGGGCGCGGGGTAAATTTATTCAAATCTTTTTTATGAGCAGTTTTTTTCTGTTTCTGATGGGAAAATATAAAAACGAGCAGAACGAGCAGAAAATAACTGTTCCAGTGCATAGTGGTTGTAATTTATTCTTTAAGCATGTATAATGTCGGTATAAACTGAAAAGAGTTTAATTCGTATAGATAAACCATTTTATTTCAATTAAAATACTAGGGACATTAACATAACCTCAATTCCTAAGTGCTCCTTAAATTCCTTGGAAAACACCGCATCCTTCGTTCTTATTTCATACACAAGAATCCTCTACCAAAGTAGAGTATATAAGTTAGTACTACAATTTGGAATTAGAAAAGGGGTTCAGGGGGTGAAAACGAGATAGCAACCAAAACAGAATAACATATAACAGGTATGTATATATAAAAATAATATTTCGTGTACCGAATGAAAAGTTGGGACGTCTTATATTTTCCGAAAAAAATGTTATTCTGTATTGGTTGCTACCTCGTTTTCACCCCCTGAGCCCCTTTTTTATTTCCAAATTTTTGTACTAAGTTATATACTCTACTTTAGTAGAGGATTCTTGTGTACGAAATAAGAACTAAGGTTGCAGTGTGTTTTCCAAAGAATTTAAGGAGCGCCTAGGAATTGAAGTTATGTTAATGTCTCTAGTATTTTAATTTAAATAAAATGCATGGTTTATCTATACGAATTAAACTCTTTTCAGTTTATACCGACATTATACATGTTTAAAGAATAAATTGCAACCACTATGCACTGGAACAGTTATTTTCTACTCGTTGTACCTAATTCAACGCACGTCTATGGATGTTTGGGTATCTCCGGAAATTTCTGGTGCTATCTTAGGGCAAGGACTGTTAACTGTTTACAATCCTTGATCTTAGGGTGCTATTTTCACACCGGTAATTATTTATGCTTCGCTGTCTTAGTTGCACCCCTTGGAAATCAGGTATTGGACTCCTATGCCATCAAATCGTTTACAAAACGTTACATAACATTCTAATATGTTAATAATAAATAAATATTATATTTTTGTATTTATAGTAGTGGCGTGGTTATTATACAAGGTGTTTCAGAAATGAGTATTCAAAATTTCAGAGGATGTAGAAGACGTTGAAAGATGACGAAAACCTTAGTACACTTTATGTCAGTGGCGGCTCCTAAGGGAGATACTGCCCCTTAAAGGGGTTATCTCAGAAACGGTTTTTGTTGCGTAACTTGATAACCGAATAACTAAGATGAATGAAATTTTGAGTGAGTATGTACATTTTTATTCCTAACGATTAGCATACATTACATTTTAAAATTTAAAACAGGGGCGTACGAAAATGGTGGGGGCGCGGGGTAAATTTATTCAAATCTTTTTTATGAGCAGTTTTTTTCTGTTTCTGATGGGAAAATATAAAAATTTAAAGTATTTTACATAAAAAAGGTACTCTAGTTCAATATCGCTAGAACGCGCCGTTCTCCAGTAAAATCGATTTTAAAAATCCGTAACATGCTGAAAAATTCAAATTGCTTTAGGTGAAATAATAAATTAATCAAAGTGTGCCATGAGAAAAAAAACACTAACTTGGCAGTGACAGTTATCATTAACAACGTCATTTATTATTGTGTTTTAACTTGTGCTGCAGCGTAGAGTAT
This sequence comes from Pogonocherus hispidulus, assembly GCA_963924545.1. Lineage (NCBI taxonomy): Eukaryota > Metazoa > Arthropoda > Insecta > Coleoptera > Cerambycidae > Pogonocherus > Pogonocherus hispidulus. Next base: position 37,954,496 of record OZ004698.1, on the reverse strand, counting down.
AAACATTCAAAATTATTGAACAGAATGCCACAGTATACATTTTCTGAATATGTAGATATGTTGTTGACATTAGGCGAATGTCCTAGGAGCGCAAGAGCTGCTGCAAGAAGGTATGCTGCGAAGTTTCCAAATAGAAATGTACCGAACTATAAAACTTTTCTTTGTACGGAAAGGCGTTTACGAGAGCAGGGGACTTTAAAAGGAAACAATAATGAACGAGGAAGACATAGAAATGTAAAAAATGTTTTAAATGAAGAGAATATTTTGAACCTGGTTGAAATTAACCCTAGGGTCAATACAAGACGGCTAGCAGCACAAACCGATATGTCGTATGCGACAATATGGAGGATAATAAGGAAGCAACAATTGCATCCTTATCATTATAGGCAGGTCCAGGACATTTTACCTACAGACAGGCCCTTGCGTATCCAACTTTGTCAATTACTTTTAGACAGGCAAGCACACGATCCAATGTTTTTGTCTAATATTATTTTTAGCGATGAAGCTACGTTTACGCGAAGTGGGGTGTTTAATATGCATAATGAGCATGTTTGGGCCGAAGAAAATCCGAATGCTCGAAAGATAACTCATTATCAACATTCTTTTAAAATAAATGTATGGGCTGCCACATTAGGGAATAACATACTTGGTTATTATATCCTTCCTGGAAACTTAACAGGGGCCATGTACTATGAGTTTTTGTCTACCAGACTGCAAGAATTTTTAGAGGATATTCCTTTGGCAAGAAGAAGATCCTTATGGTATATACATGACGGCGCGCCTCCTCATTTCGACCTTCGATGTCGTGAATGGTTAAACCAACACTTCCCCAATCATTGGATTGGTCGTGGAAATGATGCTACTATAAATTGGTCTCCACGTACACCAGATTTGAATCCTATGGATTTCAACGTGTGGGACCAAATGAAAGAGAAGGTATATTCACAAGTCATTGACAATGAGGAGCAGTTACGTCAGCGTGTGGAAGATGCGTTTACTGAACTCACCCTGGAGCGGAACCTATTTTCTTTGGAACGCAGATTACGCGCTTGTATTGCTGCAAATGGTGGACATTTTGAAATTTAAATAGCTTTAATACCACTGCAAATAGCGTAATATCACCTATTCCTATTTGAATTTTGTTCCTTTGTGTTCTTATTATTATGTTGTTGTTACTACTGTGTAAAGAATCAGTATTCTTATATTTATTATGTTGTCATTAAATTTGTTTTCAATTGATACTATGTTTGTATACAGGGTGGCCCAGATTTTAATAGACAAACTTCAGGAAAGTATAAAACAACAAAAATTAATATCACTTTGCTTAATGAACATGGGCGGAAAAAGGCACCATTTCTGAGACAATGGGCCTTGAAAATAATAAAAAAAACCGAATTCTTAAAATATGTGAAAAACGGCTTTACCAAATAAAACCAAATTCGGTACAGAATTTTCACTAAATATTCCTCGCAGTTATGGATCTACAAAACCCAAATTCAAATACCAGTGCCGGAGAATCAGGGGTACTATTTCCCTATTTAAAATTAACTTCTACGCCACTGGATTAATGGGCAATATGATTACATTTTATAATTTCTAGAGGTTTTCCAGATAAAAATCCATTTTTCCAGTGCAATGGATGATTAGCTGCTTATAAGACACTCATCATAAAAAACACTTGTAATAAAATAATTTGTTTCAGTCAGTCAAGAACTTCAACCAAGTTCAAAATATTCTCTTCATTTAAAACATTTCTATTCATGCAGTTTGGTAGACCAGAAGTCATATCTAATTTGGGAACTTCTCAGCATACCTTCTTGCGCTCCCATGACATTCGCCTAATGTCAACAACATATCTACATATTCAGAAAATGTATACTGTGGCATTCTGTTCAATAATTTTGAACGTTTATACTCTACGCTGCAGCACAAGTTAAAACACAATAATAAATGACGTTGTTAATGATAACTGTCACTGCCAAGTTAGTGTTTTTTTTCTCATGGCACACTTTGATTAATTTATTATTTCACCTAAAGCAATTTGAATTTTTCAGCATGTTACGGATTTTTAAAATCGATTTTACTGGAGAATGGCGCGTTCTAGCGAAATTGAACTAGAGTACCTTTTTTTGTAAAATACTTTAAATTTTTATATTTTCCCATCAGAAACAGAAAAAAATTGCTCATAAAAAAGATTTGAATAAATTTACCCCGCGCCCCCACCATTTTCGTACGCCCCTGTTTTAAATTTTAAAATGTAATGTATGCTAATCGTTAGGAATAAAAATGTACATACTCACTCAAAATTTCATTCATCTTAGTTATTCGGTTATCAAGTTACGCAACAAAAACCGTTTCTGAGATAACCCCTTTAAGGGGCAGTATCTCCCTTAGGAGCCGCCACTGACATAAAGTGTACTAAGGTTTTCGTCATCTTTCAACGTCTTCTACATTCTCTGAAATTTTGAATACTCATTTCTGAAACACCTTGTATATACATATATTAGCTCGGATTTCGGATATATGTAATAAAATTAAGAACTATTAATAATAATCAGGTAAGAGAAAAAACAGACCGCTTCAAAGAGATTTGAATGTGCAATAATTGTGCACATACTTCAAAATAATGAATAAAATAACCATAGAAGAAACGTTTAGTCTATGACATCTAATACCTAGTTTCATGAGTACATTTCAGTTATTATAAGAACCTTACACACGATAGTAAGAGTACAGACAGGCAGTTATTGATTAATTATTTATAGAAGTAAACAGTCATCAATATTCTTGCTACCTTGAAAGTAAATTATAAATACAGCGTAAGTGTATGATAAATTAAACTGTGTAGGTACCCTTAAACATCCAAATGTAAAATTTGGATGACGTAGTAACAATTCAAAAACATCGAAATAAAAAATAAATGATTTTTTAATCGACCGTTAACAATACATGAAAACATCGCTTATCAAATATTTGACAAAACAACATTAACTCAACAGCAACAAAAAGTAAATAAAGGCTAGATAGGTAGTTAAATTATTATATACCTATAGGTATAGTTTGTATACGAGTATTTTGGTAAAATTAGTCAATGCTTAAAAATACCTTGTCATCTCCTGTTCATCGACTAAACTTACACATCTCGAATAGCTATTATTACTTGCAGTCATTTTAACAAAAACAGTGTCTTGGTAACGCAATGTTGAATTTTATAAACGCGTCTTGTTTCACCGAAACCACCAACGAAACTGAGATAAAATTAAACGCTAAATAAACATAAAAAGCTACTGTTTATCAGGGGATATCGGATCAGAGCACAAATAGAATCACTGTTACTGTTCCTCGTGTTGGACTGAAAAAAAAACATACCCCAGTGTAGAGTTGATTTTCTAAGAATTTACTCTATTTTCACTCTGTTTCACTGTTTTCTCTCTACCCACTACCCAAATCATAGCTTTAGTAGCTGTGCCAAAATCGCGTAACATTTAAACATAGGCGCGCCTGATAAACGGTCAATGGCGTGTAAATGCAATCAGGGTAGGCAACATTAGGGATTATTGCTATTATAAAAATCGATCAAACTACGAAATTTGCATATTACCCTTATAAGAGAAAATTGTGGTTTATTCTCATTTAACTGTTTTACTTTTTTCGCTCATATCAATAGCTTTCGAGTGAAGTAGTCGGCATTCATCATATTTTTCCCTAAAATATCTGAAACTAAACAGTTTGGCAACACTGTAAAAGCACATTACAACACACATCCATGTATAAATGGTCATCAAAGACTTTCGAGTAAATTTACTCCGATTTAACCGATTTTGTATCTCTTACAGTTTCGGAGATAGCAATAGTGGCACACGCTATTTAGGACACCATATCGTTCGCATACCTATATATATAGCAAGAGTACATGCAGCTATTGCCTGTACTCTTGCGTATATAGTATACTAACTTTTGAACGTTAGAGACTCTGGACAAAAACTGGAGTCACATGGCTTCAAGTTTACTAATATTCTTTAGGCCACGTGATTCATGTAAAAGGTTTTAGAGTTCTCTATCCGACGCTGATTTCATTTATAATGTGCGTCAATATTTAATATTTCCTGAAAATAGGATTTTCAGATAATTTGTCATTAAAAATCATCTCAACTTAATGTAAATTGCGCCCCGTTTCAGCATAAATAAGGATAGCTTCAGTTTTTTCTTCCAATGGGAGGAAGCGAACCATTATTTTTTATAAATCTGTAAGTTCTACTGCAAAAATATTAGAAGAGTAAAAATGTTCATAAACAATATGGCTTCATTCTTGCAATAAAATAGGAAAAAATCATCGACTTTTTTGCATTGTCATTTGATGCAGCTTATGTTAAATAAAGAGAAATGAAATAAATAATAAAACGTTCTTGTTCTTGATTTGTAAAAGTAAAAGGTTTTACTTGATTTGTAAAAGTAAAAATTAAAAGTTTCTTGTTGTTTTTCATGGCACATTATTTTTGTTATTAATTTAAATAATTCTTATATATTATAATATTGGTAATACCAACGATATTGGTATTACCAATATCGTTGAAACCTCGGTTGGAACTGTTCGCTGTTAAATGAATTTATTTGAAAATCGTTCATTTTATGAAAAAATGGAATGACAGATTTTTTTATCATAATTTGAGTAAGAAATTCAAAAGTTACATTGTTTTACGGAGAAATCCACGGACGTACAAATTATTTTAAAAAGGAGCTAGTGCCCCACCCGCAGGGACGTCACTGGATGCAATGAATAACAGATATATCCATTTTATTCACCATAACTGATGTATTATTCATGCCAAATTACAGGTTAATATCTATTGACGTTTTAGAGATTTAAAGGAAAATTCTTGAAAAAATTGTATTTTCAAAGCCCTGTATCTCACACACGAAGCTTTCTACGACCTATGTTTAATGAACTGTACTTCTTAAAAAAAGGTGTTCAATCAACTGTCAAAAGTCGGGCAAGCCGTGGTAGCAACTTGGCGTTCATATTAACGATATGAGCGGCAAGCAAGTTAGGTCGCGGTTAGTACTTGGATGGATGACCATGCAGGGAAGACCGTCGGCGCTTGCCCGCATCTTCTAGTGGCCTGTACGTCGGTGAATTCACAGAAGCTATGCAAATTTAGGCGAGATTTGCGTAGAAGACGTACCATCCCTTGGATAGGATGTAAAGCCGGAGATCCCTTGTCTATGAAATGATAGGCAAGTAAAAGATCCCTACCCTGCTATAAAAAGTGGGGGTTCGGCAAAATTTCCAGGTTGGGGGTTGCTCGTCTCCTGGCGTCGGTGATTGGCCATAGTCGCGGAAATAGGCCGACGTTAAATAAAAAAAAAAAAAACTGTCAAAAGTCCTACCACAAAAAAATTATTCACCCTGTATAATCTATAAAAAACTTTGTTTTTTTACTATTATAATTAGCATTTCTTTTAAACTATGGGTTTCACCACGAGTACAAAATTTACATGATTCAATCTTATTTGAAATAAAATATGAATCATTAAAAATAAAAATGGACATGTGTGCCACTTTTGTAACAACGTATTTTTTAATATTTTATTCTAGTCATTAAATCATAAGTAAATTTTAAAATTGTCTTAAGTCGTAAAAATTAGTTTTTGTAACATTGTAAAATTATTATTTTCAGATTTATTGTTAGTTACACGCAAAACAATTACTCGAAATTAAAAAAAAAAACTTCCGGTACCGGGAATCGAACCCGAGCCTCCTGGGTGAAAGCCAGGTATCCTAGCCACTAGACCATACCGGATTAGTGTAAAATTTCACTAGAACATAAATTTAACTTACCATGTAATTTCTAAATTCTGCATTATTCTCCCTTTAAGATAAATAAGATTTTAATGATTTTAATTTTAGCCTTAATAATCTATATCCAAACACAACCGAGTTAAAAATCGATCACAAAAATTTTCTGAACTGACAACCTAAATATAAAATATGACAATTAAAACCACACTTACGGCCAAGTTCCTGACCTTCTTCTCCTCTTCCAGCAGTCGTCGTCTTCCTCAAACGAATGTCCATAAAAAAAATCATTCAATTTTCTGTTCGTACCTGCATTTGAGGTTTTTTTATTATGTAAACATGCTAATCTAAATTCTAACCTATCAGCCATTCTACATTGGTGTAAAACAGATAAATCCACGTCTGAACCAACCCATAAAGAGGCCATTTTGCTCCAATATCGTAATTTTTATAAAATATTCACTAATAACTACACAACTACACAGTCACAATCACCTGCTGAGAATTGGGTTGTATCGTATAAGATAACTATGGTCTGAAATTTTCATATTTCTTTGATGAGTCAAGGCAATTCACCTTTATTTTTTAAATAATAACAATATTTTCCTGGTTATTAGATACTATCGTACACTGATAATCATTCTCATCATGATAACATTACCGAATAACCGAATTCAGAACCTACTTGCGTTAAGTTCAATTGTAAAAATTTAAATTAGGCTAAGAACCCCCATTTTTATGACCTGCTTACGTCGAAAGGACTCCTAACCTAACTTTAACCTAATTTGTGATTGTGTCTACTCACTACTCTTCTACACCTACCTCTACAAGTGTCTACTCTTGCTCTTGCATCGTACGGATAATTATGCACTGAAAAGCGCTGTAAACGTATACTAATAATTATGATTAAAGAATACTAAAAGAATTATAGTAGAGACTACTTTCATGGTCTGATTAATCCAGATTTTTGTCATCTACCTATCTAATCTAAAATAAAATTGAAGGTTCTTTTAAATTTTTATTTTTAAAAAGAATACCTAGTAATAAAACACCGCCTTCTAGATTTACTCCGTTTAAGATAATCGCGGAGGCGCTGTTACGGAGTTAAACGGAGTAAATCTAGAAGGCGGTGTAATAAAATAATAAGCTACGCGGGATTGACGCGGGAGGGCAACTAGGTATAAGAAAAAATTAATAACGGTTAGTGACTTATGGAAAATGTGTCTACTCATGTCATGATACAACTTATTATATCATGGTGTCTACTATTTCATATAAATTTATATTAGGTATACCTATGATGATAAATAATATTACAAAAAATAATACTACATATTTGCTTTTTTTCACTTATTTCTAGTTTTATTAAAAAAAGTCTGCAATGGCCGGAAATCGAATTCGGATTAACTGCTTGGCTTGGAAGCAGGCAATTAGTCTGACCATTACACCATCATCGCACATTAATTTTTATTGTTAAAATATCAATTTTGATATATACCTATAGTATATTATTCTACATCATACCTACCTATATACCTAGGTATACCTTTGCACTACCTCTATCAAATATGTAGGTATGCAGATACCTGGTTTGAGTGCGTAGGTAGTTAGGTAAATACAAAAGCTCTAAATATCCCATTTCTGAATTGTTTTGTTCTTTAGAAGTTATAAAAGCTATACCATAAACTCGAGCATAAACTTAGATTACGGTCTATTGTTATACAGTTTGCTATCACGATAGCCTGATTTAGCCGATATGTTTTAATAATTAAATTAATAATTTAATAATTAAGATATTATACAAGCAAATGTACAAAATAATTACGTACTTGATCTCGTGACAACAAATTAAAAATAAGTAGGTAGGTATACGAACTACGGATACAGACAAGGGACTGCATAAAATTTTATAAGAGAGCGACAGAACGACTAGCAACTTTGGTATAAGAATTTTAGGAAGGGGAAAACAAGTCGTCTGACAAAATAAAGCATTATACTGTAATAAAACTGGGTTCAGCTTGTTCTACTGTTCTACTAACTCTCTATAATATGTGGTTCTACTCACTTGACTTAGTTTGCTTGCCAGGCAACTTGCATCACAGACCACAAAGAGTTATTAGCATCGCACTCGCACTTGCCTTACATTATTTTTTAAGCAAGTAGACGTTAACACGATGCAAGTAATTTGTACTGAATCATTTGCTTACTTGCCTTGTTTGCTTACTACCTTAATGTAAACCGGCCTTAAGGAGCAGGGAGCAGGCTATTTTATTTTAGCCAATAATTATGTTTGAACGACAATATAAAATAAAATATTTTGATCTCTATATATTATTGGAATCAAACGTTATATTCCGGTATGGTCTAGTGGCTAGGATACCTGGCTCTCACCCAGGAGGCTCGGGTTCGATTCCCGGTACCGGAAATTTTTTTTTCATATCGGAAAAATAAAATTAATAATTTGTAAAAATTCTTCTATAAAAAAAAGCATAAAGTAATAATAATCATCCGTCCCTGTCCCACATTGTCACGTGACATATTTATTCTTTTTGTTATAGAAGAATTTTTACAAAGTAACCATAGAAGAAGTAGAACTATAGAAGTAACCATATTATGGTTCTGTTTTGGTATAAGTTAATTTCTTTGCTTTTTATAAAAAAAAATTGAATGTAAAAGTTTCAACATGGTTTCAACAATTGGTAGCTTCGAATATGTGGCAAAGACCAAAAGAGGTCACTACTGCCAGTGACTATTTCTATAGTCACTGCTACTGCACTACTGTGTGTGTTTCGCACCACCACTACTAATTTTATTATAAGTATAAGTATTATTATTATTACACTGTTTGAAATTTTGATGGACAGTGGGCAGGGTGTAGGGTAGGCGGGCAGTTCTCTGATATCTGAGGAATAGTTACATTGACATTAGGCTTGCTTGAACAGTTTCTAATAATAATAAACAATATAAATTTGACAAAAGAGTCTATCATACTTATAACAACAGCAATGAATTCAATGAAATGTATATGTATGAGGAGAAAACCACTTGGCCAAACAATAAAATTTTCCTATGGGTAGGTTTATTCTTCTTGTGGCACAGTGGCATATTCTCCATTATTATGAGGGGGACACCCAGCTACCTTAATATTTAATTCGTGACAGAATGGTCTATTAAAAAAGAAACGAATATATACTATAGGTACCTATACAGGGTGCTCATGCTCAATTTAAAACACTAGGTATATAGGTATAAATTTAGTTTGCCATGATTTTTCATCAGTTGTCTCCACAATTTTCATATTCAAAAATTTCTTCTAAAATCAAAAATAATACCTACCTATTATTACCCATTAGCCTTGTTTATACATATAATATACATATAAACAAGGCTATTACTAATTAATAACTTTAGAGATGGGCATTTATTGTACCCGATTAACTACCTGCTTGTATAAACAGTTAGAAAAGAAATATTATAATATAACGATACTTATGTGTATGATGTTGTATTTGTTGTATGCCAAATATTAATTTTCAAATTATTCACTTAACATTTAAATCTACACAAGGTTTGGATTAACCGTGTACTTTAATATGTCGTTAAAGGAATTTATTTATTGTGCACTGCTGGTGTAGTGGTATCATGCAAGATTCCCATTCTTGCGACCCGGGTTCGATTCCCGGGCAGTGCAGTTTTTTTATCATTCTTTGCACGTAATTAATTACTACTATAAACTTACTTTAACACTTACTATAAAACTTACTTTAACAAAACGTGGTAAAGGAATGGACATTTTGTAAAAATTTAAAAACTGATGATTAATTACATAGTAATTTCCTACAAATTCAGTTAGTTGGAAATTGAAAATAAAAATAAATACGCCCGAGCAGGGACTTGAACCCTGGACCCTTGGATTAAAAGTCCAATGCTCTACCGACTGAGCTACCCGGGCAATGTTAAGAAGTATACTGTAGTATTAGAAAAATTGTAATATGTTTCTGAAATTTATTTCTAAAAATTGAATATATTTTCTTGTACAAAATATTTTCTTGTGCATAATGCAAAAAAGACCGGTCTATCTTGAACCCGAACAAAACGGGTAACATTTTAAAGATATTAGTAACCAAAGAAAAGTCTGGAAGTCTGTCTAATGAAGTAAACGCCAACTTTTATATTGTTAAATAAATAGATGGATATGTTGTTTGTTAAAGACTTTTCGGATTGTACAGTTTGTATTTTTATCTAGGTGTACAGTGTACAGTAGCAACCAATAACAGCCTGTACAATACACAAAATCTGTTTTGTGTACAAAATGTGTTCTCAAATCGTGTTCGTGTACTTCACAAATTACTGAGACATTTAAGTAATTTGTGGTGTACTTTGGAGTAAGCTGTGCTTTGGATATTTGTATGTAATGTATATATTACTGCACCTACAAGGTAGTCAGCCATCTATACACATTCTGGCAGTATTGATGGCGGTAGCACTGGGCAGCACAGTCGACTTCTGATGACAATAAATTATAAGTACCTACTTAAAGCACAATCACTCTTAAAGCACAATCACTCAAGGGTCAGTGGGGCGCCCAGGGTCTTAAAAAGCATTTCTTGCAACCGCGCGTTTTATTTATGGCAAAAGACTGATTGTCAAGAACGACTTTGAAATGTCTCCAACAGTAAACATTGTATACTGATTCTGAAATAATATTTAATTTAAAATTAAAAAGTATAGTCTTAAAATATTATAATGAAACACATCATAAGTCACCTTTCAATAATGCTTTTTTTATATTTTAAGAATTATGTACTTTTGTATGTACCTATAGGTACTACACAATATGGTAAAGTGTATAAGATCATAATAATTTATCGAGTATTAATTTATTAATCGAGTTGAACAATTAATTTGCCGCTCCCAGGCCATACTCCTATAATACAGGGCCACGCAAAAAACACTAGGGTCGATGGATTTCCTATCTCCTCACCCCTTGTTTTCTAGGACGGGAGATGGGTGATTCACTTAGTTCTTTTAATTTTATTTTATTGTTTCTGTGATTAATTGTGATATTATTTTTAGATAAGAGATCTTTTAATTTCTTGATCTTGTTTCTGTTTTAAAAAATATTGCATTGTTTCTTTTATATTTATTTTGGATTTGGAAAATATATTTGTTAAGTATATTTTTTAAACAAGCACAAACCCATTTAAACATAGACACACATACATGATTCTTTATCTTTCATTTATTATATGAATCCCCAATTATCTGAAGCATTGTCCCCCGCCCCAAAATTTTTTTCTTGGTGCGCCACTGGCGAGGGTCAGTTTTACATGAATCAAACTGTACATACCTGCCTACATAAAATTTTACAGGACGTTTAGATATAAAATTATTTATTTGTAAGGGGTAATAATATCGTGTATCATGTGGAGTCAAAAAAATAGTCAAGTATTTGAAAAATTACCCTTGAATGGATACCTATAATCCTAATCCAAAATTATAGAGTGGCTCATGAATAGTATCAGAGAACTTTTCACGGTATAAAATAATTTTTAACCGATCAATTGTGTACAGATATGCCCCTCGCTACGCATAGTGATCTACGCTTTTCTTTTATTGTCTACGCTATAATTTCGTGGCCTCTATAAACAAGGCCTCTATCATAGACAAAAGTATTTTTATATGTCTCTATATAAGGTGTAATGTGATTGGTGAATTTTAAAAGATTAAGCACAGTAAGTGACTAATATCGAAACATGATCGAAAACTAAAGCATATGTGCACTCATCTCAACAACATTAAGTTTTCGTGCAACCAGAGATTATATTATAATCCACAAAATATTATGTGTTATAATCTCTGGTGCAACTAGCGTGGAACACTTTTTTATATGTAGACAACTTCTGTTGCGAGGACAGTTGCTACAAAATGATTCTTCAAATCTTGCTTTTACATTTTTTTTTTTTATATAAGTATAGGTTTACATATTTTATATAAAATTTGGTGGTCAGGTTTGAGCTTGAGTTACAGAACCACTTCTTTGTAAGATCAGTAAGTAATCGCTCCATTAACCCTTTCTGCCAAAAGGACCGTACGAGACTCGTAGGTACTCATAACTCATAACATGGCGTAGTATCTATGTAATCTATGAGCGTAGTGTTACAAAACGTGTCACCTGGGATTCTTTGATAGAGATAAGAGAGATACCTACCTTTTATATCCCCCAATTAAAGAAATTGTTCATTCTTTACACGCCCTGTATCGCAGGCAAAAATGTACCTATATTTATTTATTTATTTATTTATTTATTTATTTAGAGTACAGCTGCCCAGACAGATCAAAATCCAATTACAGGGCAGGAAAATATGCAAAAAAGTAAGAATACAACAATATACATATACAATAAATTAGCAAACACAAATATAAAAACACTATATATAAAAAATATTAATAAATAAAACATTTACAAATAAATCAAAAGATCAGATAAAAAAATAGGTAACAAATAGCAAAGAGCATGAAATTATCAAAAAATACAACTAAACATACAAATGTGATAACAATTTAAAACAAGTTTTGTGCCTAACTTAAAATACATTGCCTGATGTTATGTACTGAACAATTAAAAATGTCTAAATTTAAATGAAAATTCATATAATTAGAACACATTCTATATATTGGGGAATATTTCAGTACATTTGTTCTTGTAGTTGCTAAATAAAATAATGCATATGTGCGAGTATATACATTGGGGACATTGAAATAAATATGCTGTAAGATGTCTGGACAATCAATTAAATTACACAGTAGTTTGAATAAAAAAAGGATGGAAAAATATACACGTCGCAAAGCTAGGTCCCTTAAACCAAATCTATTCAACAGATCAACCTGTGGCGTACCCTGCACGGGATAAATGCCATCAATTCTAAAGCAAATATATTTGACGAATTTTCTGTGCACTCTCTCCAATTTGAGAATGTGAATATCATGTTGAGGATCCCAAACTATAGTTGAGTATTCCAATTTTGGCCTGACAAGTGCATTGAACAATAAAATGAGCGTAGACACATCTGCAAAATGACTTGCATTTCTCATAATAAAACCCAAACTCTTGTAAGCGTTTGATATAATATAATTAATGTGAGCATCAAAACTCAGCCTGCTATCAAAAATAACGCCCAAGTCCTTAAATTCTGTCGATCTATTTAAGTGAGTATCTTCTATACTATAAAAAAAATGTATCGGAACACTCCTCCTGGTAAAACTAATTGTGTTACATTTTGCAATATTTAATGGCAAACTGTTATTTTGGCACCATACATAAATTTTTGTGAGATCACGTTGTAAACGATGACAATCCATAACAGTGTCAATAGATGCGAATAGCTTTAAGTCGTCAGCATAGAGGAGGACATTTGTTTCAAGGTTGCTACATATGTCGTTAATAAACAAGACAAATAGAAGAGGCCCGAGTACCGAGCCTTGTGGAACACCTGATGTTGCATTCACGTCAACCGATTTATAACCGCGGTATTGAACGCTTAAGACACGATTACTCAAATAAGAACTAAAAAACTTGATAAAGTCGAGTGTCTGACCAAAATTTGATAATTTATATAATAAAAGACCATGATCTAATTTATCAAAGGCTTTCGATAGGTCTGTGTATATAACGTCAGCCTGGCCGCCCTTATCCACTGTAGTAGCAAGAAAATGTGTAATACTCACGAGATTAGTAGTTGTAGATCTTCCAGAAATAAATCCATGTTGAGAGTAAGAAATCAGTGACTTTGTATGAAAACACAGTATATTGTATAAAACTACCTCAAATAATTTACTAAAATTGCAAAGTATAACTATAGGCCTATAATTTTCGATAGTGGCTTTACTTCCTTTTTTGAAGATAGGACATATTTTTGATTTCCTCCAAACCTCAGGAAATGTTGCAGATTTAAGAGATAAATTAAAGATGATGGAAAGAGGTGAAGCAAATACAGGCTATATAATAAGATAAGACAATAATGCTCGTAAAATATGTAGATACCTAGGTGATTAGTGATGGATATGATTTAATATGCAAGGTAAGAATATAAAAGAGTAAAATCCTATTGAACTTAAATATCTACAAATTTTGTATCTGACAGGTATTAATAAATAACAAAGTAGCTAGGTAAAATATTAGTTATTTACACTAATTTATAACCGGATACTTGAGTCAGATAATGCGTAGATTCGTATATCAGATCAAAATCATTATTTGATCAATAACATTTTCAAAATGCAGGTGCGACTTAAATTATTCTGTATCGTATAGGATATCGTGGGATATTTAAAAAAATATTTGTGGTAAAGTCAAGTAGATATGTGGTAAAGTACCTAGTCTTTATTTATAGAATTTAGACTACTGCCCACAATCCAAGGTGTCTTGTATTCAGGTATAAAAAGTGTGGTGGATATAATTATTAGTACCTAGATACTTTGATGCAAAATACCTATAACAACATGGTAAAAACATGGCAGTGCCTTGAAAATATCATAAAAAAAAATTTGGCCAAAAGTCCTGCCTGATAGTAATAAATATCAATGACGATCTATATTATTAACTGTTTAATAAATAATAATTCATTCGATCATTACTCACCTAAACTTGTCAAATTTTTCCGTGGCCCTAGATAGAACAGTTTTCTTCAATGTTATGGGATTTCCTTCAGCAGAATTATTCTCACATCTATGTTTTTCATCAGCTACCATAGCTCTAGCAAGTTGTAGATCACTTTCGTTCATATTAATCACTTAACACAACTATTTACAAGAAAGAATTAATACTTTTTATTAGAGGTTATTGTTTCACAGTTTCACACCTGACACACGAATTTTATGTTTTAACTAATTTAAAATAATAATAATAATAATAATAATAATAATAATAATAATAATAATAATAATAATAATAATAATAATAATAATAATAATAATAATAATAATAATAATTGTCTCCGGCGCCCTATGGCAGGCCCTGCAGTTGACATTAGGGACATTCACACCCATCACACGGTTTCGATAGACGAGGGTGTTAAATACACCATCCTGGCAAACCATTTTGAATCCCTCGGTCTCCGACTTAAGCCCCGCTGACCTTAAAAAGGCAGAGGTCAGCCTTTCGGATAAGCCATGGCCTTCAAGGCTCTTATATAGAAGACCCCGTGCAATGGCTTATCTTTATGCATCTGTTCCCCGCTTTTTCGGCATATGCAGTCTCGGCCTATATCCATAGACACAATGCGGCTTTACGAGTGCTTTACTACTTTCTACGGCACTCGTACGAGATAATCGAAACACTAGCGCTGCCATACGCTCCGGGGAATATTAAGTCCGTTGTGGGGAATGAGAAGTGCCGAATTTATTGGAACTATTCATTTCCCACGCTCAGACAGATTCGGGCTAATAAACCTGATGTAATCCTCCTCGACCAACAGTTCAAGACAATGTTTGTCATCGAGTCCTCGGCTCCTCCCGAGAACAACGTTATCTTGAAAGAGGAGGAAACGGACGAAATATCGAGACCTTCTCTTCGAACTCCAGACTCCATCCAGAACATACTGTGAAGCTTGTAATACTGATAATAGGAGCCCTCGGTGGAGCAAGAGGTACACTGCTTTCGGAACTGAAGATCATACCGGCATGCCGAAATTCGGCAGATCTTCTAGCCGGAAAAATGCAGAAGGCGGTCATTCTAGGCTCATTACGTCTACCGATTCCCGGACTCAGTAGTTACTCACCCCACGGACGTGGGGAGTAGCTTCTGATTATCACCAGCGGCCAACCCTGAGAATCGGAACCAGGGAACTGGTCAACTGGATTTCAACAAAAATAATAATAATAATAATAATAATAATAATAATAAAAGGTGTACCAACTGAGGTGCGACAACTCAACATAGGAACACGCAAAATGATGCATCTCAATTAAGTTTGCATACTGTAGGTCGTCCGTTCTACGGTTGTATTTCCTAAGACATCGGGGAGGTCGTGGACTCTTGAGTTTTGGGTGACTGCACAGCAGAATGGTATTTGATAGAGCTTCCTAGGTAATCAGGAGTTCGGATCCCCTCCTCTGCATGGTCCCAGACTATGAAAATGCAGGGGTCAGAGCATTTTTATTTAAGGCAGCACGAAGAACAGCTGATGATCTCGGTCTCATCTTCGACTCTGAACGGAGAAACTCAGACTCTGTTACCGAGTTGAGACCCGTTCAGTTGAAAGCCCAAGTTAAAGCCGCAGAAGGTCATATCTTCTGCAGCTGCATAAGGACAAGCCATTACAGGGTGTCTTGTATAAGAGCCATGAGGACTATGGCTTATCCGAAAGGCTGACCTTTGCATTTTTAAGGTCAGCGGGGCTTAAGTCGGAAACCGAGAGATTCATAATGGCTTGCCAGGATGCTGTATTTAACACCCTCGTGTATCGAAGCCGTGTCATGGGTATGGATGTTCCTGATGTCAACTGTCAACTGATGCCTATATCCATAGGCATAATGCGGCTTTACGAGTGCTTTACTACTTTCTACGGCACTCGTACGAGATAGAGGAAACACTAGTGCTGCCATACGCTCCGGGGGTTATCGAGTCCGTTGAAGGGAATGATAAGTGCCGAATTTATTGGAACTACTCATTTCCCACGCTCAGGCACATTCGAGCCAATAAGCCTGATGTAGTCCTCCTCGACCACCAGCTCAAGACAATGTTTGTCATCGAGTTCTCGGCTCCTGCCGAGAACAATGTTGTCTTGAAAGAGGAGGAGAAACGGACGAAATATCGAGGCCTTCTCTTCGAACTCCAGACTCCATCCAGAACATACTGTGAAGCTTGTGGTACTGATAATAGGAGCCCTCGGTGGAGCAAGAGGTACACTGCTTTCGGAACTGAAGATCATACCGGCAGATCATAAAATAGTAGACTTTGACAATAGTGAACTGAACATCTTCTCCTTACCTAATATTATAAATAAGAAGATCCAATATCCATAAAAAATTTACAGGGTACCTAACCTATTTACTGAATACTGAATTGAATCATGATCTGTCAGATCAAATCTTGAAAGGGGTTGGAACTTTTGGTGTACAGATAACACTGACGTAGTTTTCCACATAACACCAAAACACTATACTGCAATCGATACGCGTTTCACCAACCAAATAGGCATCATCTGGAGATGATTAAAATTAAACATATGAGTTAGGTTGATAGATAGATAAGCAGATAGGTTTAGTTTTAATTATCTCTAGACGATTCCAACGTGGTTGGCGAAACGCGCGTCGAGTGCAATATAGTGTTTTGTGGAAGACTACGTCAGTGTTGTCAGATCAAAGTCCAGTTGTTGGTTTGTTTCCGCAAATAGCTTGATGAAATCGATGATTTCATCCATGATTTAACCATTGTCCGCTAAATCATACTGTTCCAAAAAATTATTTGTTCAATTGCCCTGTTTCACACTTAGGCATCCAATTAGTTAATTACTTGTTTTCGATTTATGAATTCGCTTGATTCGACAGACAAGTATAACACAAGAAGTATAACACAACCAATTGGATTGTAGTCTAGCAGATTATGATTTAATCATTCAGTTACTAAATATGAAATCATACTCGTATATACCTAATACCCGCGTAGGTAAATATATATCAAGTATGGATAGATATCTGGCGGTACTTTAATGCTAAAAATTTGCCGCAGATGAAATTCAATGAATCTAGCGATTCAAAAACCAATGATTCTTGAAATCGATCCGTCATGCATATTGAAACCTCGTTGATTGTCAATGTCAAATATAACATATTCAAATTATTTCTAAGCGCACTACTACCAACGAAAAACGAAGAAAGTCATTATGAAAGCTGCCTCCGCCTCCAGTACGCAAATTGCTTCCCTACCTGTCTATATTCTAAATTTTATTTATAAATGGATCTAACTGATGTCAAGAAATACCTCTCTTGGCAAATAAGATACAGGACACAGAAACAGAAAACATCTGCGAACGTACACCGGTTTGGTATTCACGTTGTTTTTATCATAAATCAAGCACTGGGCATTCCTGGTGGAATTATTTGATGACTTGGAAACTTGGAAAAAATACTTAATGACTATCTTCAGTTTTAATTTATACATTTCATAATAATATAAAGGTATAATTAAATTCTAAAACATGCTTTAGTGTGGTTTATAAAAATATTACTAATCAACATACCAAAACCAATCATAATTTCTAGAATAAAACGAAATCTTATTATCTTATATTATGTTAAACCCTTATTTGAAATCGGTTATATTTTTTTTATATATAGGGTGTTCACAATTCTCACCTCTAAAATGTTAGTGAAAAACAGGTTTTGGATGATTATTTTTTTATAAACAAGTTTCCCTAAGCTGGTTTTTTCGATAGTAGTTTTAGAGATATAATAACGATGATTTATGGAAAATATGCCAGCGTGACATTATCAGTAGGTACCTACCATTTGAACCCCAAATATTTCAAATTTCGTAAATCCTCAGATAAAATAAATTTTTTAAAGGGTCGGTCAATTTTCAAAAGGGTAGCTAATTCAAATACAATAAACTAAAAAAATTTGCTGAATTTGTTGCTTATACGAGTAATATGAGTGAGGTAAGAGCTAATGCAAAAAATTACAATAACGCATATAATAGTAGGCCCGGTTATATAAATAAATTATTTATAAAACTAGATTAGATAACCACTAAAACAGCACGGTCCGTATAGCTAAAACAGTACCTATGTCTAAGTTTAGTTTTTAAAAAACAGACTTTGATATATTCAAAAATAAAAATAAAATCCATGTTACTGGTTTGTTTAACATTTCATTTTATGAATTCGTTGTACTTTGGTAACACAAATATTTCGTTCTTTTGAAAATTGAAGATTCTATATAAGAACGTCACGAAACTCGGGCCATTTGAGTTTTAGAAGACGACGAATGATGCTATCATGCTATTATAAAATAATTCTCGAAACACCCCGCGCCGAAATAAAAAATAATCATCCAAATTGTGCCACTCAGTAAAATTTTACAAGGTCGTGAAGATGAGAAGTGAAACACTATGTATATAAATAAATATAAATGAATATTGATATATTATTAAACATATCCAAGTGCATTTTTCACTTAAATACGACCATTTCTAGCGTTAGCATTAAACTAATCTAATGCACCTAAGCTTCTGGGATAGTAAAAACCACACCCAGTCAACAGTTTTAAGATCAAGGTGGTTTAATAAGACAATTATAGTGGTTACGGCCCTGACACAAATTTATTCGAGAAAAAATAGATATGTAAGTATTCAATTTTGCTTTGCAGGGTCACTGTTACTTTAGAAAGGTCGCATAACTTAAAAGATTTTCCTCTTGAAATTTGCACAGAAGAATCATGATAACCCAGTAGCATTTCAGATGTTTTAGTAAATGCAAATATTTTATTCGTAAATAGATAGATAGTATATTGTACTATTCTATTACTATAGTACGTAAGCTGTACCTAATAATTCTGGCTAAAAAGATAAATGTTATGAGAAGTATTATATACCTAGGTAGATACTTTATAAACGATGTTTCACATTTTGCCTTCGAATTTCTTTTTTAAATAAATTAATTGTAAGCAACAGATTAGATGCGATTTTTTCAGATCGAGCTATAATTTAGGAAAGTGGATCGATTTTATACTTTAGCCTTGTATCAGAAATTTAAATTATGTTTTATTTAAAAAATTTGTCATTATCGTTAGTTTACAATATCTACCAAGTCAAAATGTAATTCTAATTTAAATTTAACTATTCTGTATTGGGTTCTAATCTCGAAAACTAAACCTTTACAGACATATATTTTCAGGAACATATAGGTGTTTATATTGGTTCAGTATACGTAATAAAACATAATATAAAATCAACCATAAGCTTTTTAAATGCTTAATTTTAATTAAATTGATACCTAGTCTCAATATTAATAAATAGTTAATATGAAATATTATTCATCGATATTTTTGTTTATAATTATGCAAATATTGTTACATAATTATAAACAAGATATTTGTGTCGATCCTGTTTGATTTGTATAGTAGCAATATTTGATTATTATGATGTCAGAAACTCAAAAATTCTACTTAGTCCCTTAGTCTATATCACTAAAACATTTATTATAGGTACTTATTTGGTTCAGATTAATCAAGTTTTCAAACTTAATCAATATGGAATAAATAAATAGGACACAGTTTATAACACATTTCTGATATTTAATAATGAAAAAGTAACGAAATGCACCAAAAATCAAAGAAGTAAGAATAGTAAAAGAGTATGCAAATAATTTGTATATTGAACATTATTATTGCAAGAACAAACAACTTGCATGTAGATACATGTAAATTCGTTCTCGATTATGTGAATATATTCATTTTTAATTATGCTATATTTCTGTTAGAAACCAATATATTTTTTTTAAATTTCGGCTACACCCATCTGATCCTAAGTCTTAACTATCCTAAATCCAATGACTCAGTGAGATTAGAAATACAAAAGTACCTAACTTTTTTTTGGATCCGCATCCTGAAAAAAAAAAATTCGAAGTATAGTCCTTGAAATTTTAAGTTTTATTCTGTACTTTGGCACCATAGTTGAGTTATATTGAAGTTGTATCGTAAGGCTACGACGGCTGTATCAATTAAAAAAAAACAAATAAAACTTTTAGAGAAGTACCTACCCCGTTTTCAAATACTATAATATGTACAGTGGCGACACTGTCATCTAGATCTAGAACATTTGGTTTTACTTAAAAAATAGTAACTAGGATCTTGTTTCCATTGGCCTTTTACACAGTCAAACATATGTAAAATTATGTAGCAATCTGTTTTCTGCTTCTGAATGTTTATTGTTAAGACGAGGTTATTTTTAAACTAGTATAGGTAGGTGAAAAATTAATAAATAAATTTTTATTGTTCTTTCAGCAGACATGATGTTTAGATTTCACTGGAAATAATATACAAACACGATTGAAGTGGAACATTAATTTGTTAATTTATTTCAATAATTAAAAACCGAGCCAAGAACAAAAAAACAATAATTTTGACGATAACTATCACGCGAATTATCATTTTATAAATTATACAAACTCATCAAAGCAAAAGCGAAGTAAAAACAAGTACACTGTTATATTTAAAAGCCTTTTAAAATTCAAATAGATATAGACAACTTTAGCACCGTTTTGTGATACTAGTGAAATCTGTGCTAGTGAAGGTATTTAATTTTTAACCAACAAGTTTGGCTTTATGTCAAACAAGAGTTTCCCAAATCGTTGTATGCTAAACTAGACACACGTATAAAGAAAACCTCAGTAGTGGAACATTGGATTGATTATTCCCTATGGTGAAAAATAAAGGAATAATTATAAAGGCTGTCTTACATGGAGTGTACCACTATTGCTGTCTCTACAACTGTAAAAGACACGAAATCGATAAATTTAGAGATAATAAGTTGGTCCATTCATAATTATCCCTAATATCCCAGACAATAAAAGGAATTTGTCAACAACATATTTTTGGAAACCTAGATATTTAAAGAATTAAATATTTTATAAAAAAAAATCATACAATAAAGTAAGGACCGTACTATGTATTAAAAAAAAAGAACTTTTGATGGAGTGTTTGGATCTAAACGTCGGAAAGAATATTCGTATGATACATGGTTGCATAGCAAATAAAATTGTATTTTGAAATATGAAATAAAAAATCAAAATTGGCATTTAAAAAAAATAAATTTGTAGTGAAATCTCAAATGTTAAAAGTTATTTAAACAACCGGTCATAATGTCTATACAACCGGTGGTATAATTTTGTAACTAAGAAAAAAAATGTGGTTTGCTCCAACACCTATAATAAAAGATGTTGTTGCATATTTTATCTAATACGTATCTCAGAAATTAAAAGCTATTTGGCAACACTGTAATTGTATCATTCTGGTGTAAAGCTCATCAGAAAGAGCAACTTTTCTTTAATTTAACGTATTTCGTATATCTTTCAGTTTGGAAATAGCAATAGTGTGGGAAACGGTTTTTTGGGTGTTGCATTTTTTCAGAAACTTTCAGTAGGTAAGTACCTATTTGTAAAATGAGAGGAAACTCAAAAGTTTGAGTTGACGGGTCGATTTTTACTGATCGAACTGGGAGCTTAACTTTAGCGCGAGCATTATTCCCTCCCCACTCACTCCCGTAATTAGTAATTTATCAGCGTTATCTACATTAAAGTCACAATAAATGACACTGTCATTCACCCTCGTAACTTTGTTTTTTAATTAAATGTATCTAACTTTTTTCCACTTTGAACGAGAACAGTAGCAACTTTGGATTTTCAAGTTGTATATCTTATATACATACATATTATTTCATATTTCTATTCAGAATATACTTTTACGGGTACCACTATAAATTTTGTCAATTTTTAACCACCTTGTTTGTTAATCTTTATAAGAAACTTAATTCTTCATGTTCAAAACAATAAATTTAAAAAATGCATACCAAATAACTGACAAATAGTTACTTAATTACCCTTTTGAATGGACATAATAAAAAACTAGAGTCCACTTCAAAATATAGTTTTTGATAAAAAAAAGACAACCACTTTATGTCCCAGTTTATACTTTTCATGATTGTAAATCAGATTGTAAATTGTAGATTGCAGATTGTAAAAATCAGATTCTAAATTCATTAGATTCAAAAAACCAAATTTTACATGAAAATTGACATTGCGGTTAAATATCGATAAAACTGTGGTAGGCAAGATAAAATTTCATTGCATTGGTATTAAATTTGAAAATCAAATCCAAAAATTTCTTCTTCCAATTCCATCAGTGCGCTAATACCGCCTACAGACTAAAAATATGCCGCAGCTGCCACTTTCGGGCAAATCATTGTGATTAGACTTAGTGTTAAAGATGTTATGATTGATAAAAAAATAGTCATTTGTAGTAGTACTAATAGTAGTTTGAAATAAGTTTAAATATTATTCATGGTGTGAAATATTTACTTGAATTGGCCCAGGGAGTATTATGCAAATACCTGACAATTCACCGTTTCCTGTGGGTTTTTTAAGAATAACACCACCTAACATCTACCTCTAACTTTTTATAAGACAAATATAATAATTATTAAGTAATGTAAATTCCCAGGGCAAAATAGTTTAAAAATAATGCTGCTTGAGTCGATATAGTTATTAGGTAAAGGCAGAGACACAGCTTAATATTTGTTTATTAAGCTGTGGCAGAACTTGTAAAGGTGAAGATTTCAAAATTTGCTTCTCATGTGCCATAAAAGTACCTGCAAACCTAAAAGTTTTTTCTTTAAATTGGATATTACTGGTACACCTTTAACGAAACACTCGTTATTCACTGATTTCGCACATAGGATTTGACGAGATCGATAACTTTTTACACTGTTTAAGGCGCATTTGAGAAACGTACACAACACACTGCTCCCACCTATGCAGAGGAGTAGTAGTCTGTTTCCTCTCTTCTACCTACTAAACAACGCGTGTTGAACTAATAAAGTAAGTGTCCTCTCTCCTTTTTGAATCTAAACTTGAAAGCTTGACCATGGTAATCGTATAAGGAAAATGGAAAGACATTAATTATGAACTCGGTTTGCTGTTACCCATTCATTCATAAATCATGTTGGCGATGTGTTCAGATAAATATTATAAGTACTTATAATAGATAATGGATGGATTTTTGAATAAGAAATAATCTATGTAAATAACTAAACCAGTAAACTACTCGATCATAGCCCAGTAAAGAAATGAAATAACCAAAAACAGACGGACAACAGACAAGAATTTTCACCGGACTGTGTAAGCAAATTTGATGGGGTCACCCGTGAAGGTTCCTAGAGGTGGAAATGTTTAGTCTACCCGAAAGGCGACGGGCGTGCTAAAACAGTGTGGAGAGGAATGACGGAGTCAGTCTTGATTAGTCTTGATTTGTCACTAGACGTTTAATAAAGTTATTGTTATACAAGTGAATATTCTTTCTTTCAATACATTTAATAATCTTACAATTCAGAAGTGTGGATAAAGAACCGAGTTAGTGCATCTAGTGCATTAATTAGTAGTTATGGCCGAAAGTGATAAAGTGAGGTCCACACCGGAGCGTGAGCCATCCACTTCCGGATGTCGTTCTACAACTATTCTGAGACTGCGGAAACGAATGAGGGTTGCTGCGAGCACCAGTTCATCGAGTAAGTAGCCGACTGGGCTAGACCAACTGGGTCAAGGGCCGACTGGGCCGAGATAAGTAGCCGACTGGGCTAGACCAACTGGGTCAAGGGCCGACTGGGCCGAGATAAGTAGCCGACTGGGCTAGACCAACTGGGTCAAGGGCCGACTGGGCCGAGATAAGTAGCCGACTGGGCTAGACCAACTGGGTCAAGGGTCGACTGGGCCGAGATAAGTAGCCGACTGGGCTAGACCAACTTGGTCAAGGATCGACTGGGCCGAGATAATTAATTAGCCGATAGGGCTGCGACAGAACGACTGGGTCAGTGGCCGACTGGGCCAGTATGTTTATGTTTATATTGTTTTAGAGACAGACCGATGGCGAGGACGCCATATGAAGTCAGGAAGGCCGAATGTAAGCAAATTTGATGGGGTCACCCGTGAAGGTTCCTAGAGGTGGAAATGTTTAGTCTACCCGAAAGGCGACGGGCGTGCTAAAACAGTGTGGAGAGAAATGACGGAGTCAGTCTTGATTAGTCTTGATTTGTCACTAGACGTTTAATAAAGTTATTGTTATACAAGTGAATATTCTTTCTTTCAATACATTTAATAATCTTACAACTGATTTTAGATATAATGTTTAAAAATACTCTCCATGATATTTACCTTATCAGTCAAAAGTTGTAGGCATAACTATGTATACAAAAATGAGTTGAGGATTTTTTCATATAATTCTTTATTTATAATTAATGTGGCTGCTGATTTGATACTAAACCCCCTAGATCACAATTTATAAAAATTATAAAACTGGTATACAAATGTCACAGATATAATAAATAAAGGTTTGTAAAGATACAATAATATGGAAAAGATTTCTCAGTAAGGAAATATCATCAGAAAAAACTCAAAACTCAGTGCCAGTTTTAAATTACAATCAGTTACACTGTGGAAATAGATGCACAAGGACCGACGCATCATTTATAAATCATATCATTCGTATCCCTTTAAATTTTCAAATCGACGTTTGACTATAATATATTGTTAACTGCAACTGTTGACTACAACTGACGCTTCAGAAAGCGTGCAATGATAGTATGTAAAGCTCAATATTTCAAGTTCTCGGGACACAAAATAGCTTTTCATAGAAAATTGGAAAAATTGAAATTGTATGGAATCCAAAATTCATTGCTGCGTGACAGGTATACCAAAAACAAAAAGGCTTATTAAAATATATGAACATTTTATTAAAGCAAATATATAGATATTTATGAACTTATGAAAATATGTATATTAGCTACCTTAAAATACTTGCCTATGACCACCTAACCAGATCGAAGGACGAACATCATTCCCCTAAACATTTTTACATGTCATAGTTTTGCGCAGGACTAATAAATAAAAATATTTCAAGAAATGCGGGGTCAACCCCTGCAGCAGCAGACATTCTGCTGCAACATGGACATTTTTGTATGTCAGGGATTTCACAATAATCTCGACAAGATGCAGAGCACTAGGAAGTAGAGGTATAAACTGAACACCCCCTCATAGAAACACATTAATTAGTGATAGATTAGATAAATTCGAAACCATAAATTGTATTAGTTATTTAGGACATCATTTTTAAACTTTTGACCTCTAATATATTTGTGTTATTTGTTTTTTATTTGTGTTATTTGTTATTAGTTTTTACAATTACGTAACACTTGGGTTTATCCATTGAATAGAGATTCTCTATTCAATGGGTTTCTCATATTGCTGACTCAAGTTGGAATAATGGTTATTAAAATAACTTAAGTGTATATTTCATAAAAACTACATTTTTCATATAAATACAGTTACAAATATTCCCCATAATATCAATAGTGACAAAAAATGCGTTAATGGGCTAAAAGTTCACATATCATTGTTCATTTCTTGTTTTAGATTACACAGACACTCTGGGTTGCCACATGTTGGATCATCGAAAGTATTATCCTCTTCATATTTTACTTCTAAAAAATAAATTAGTGGATATTATATACACCAGTTATTTTCTTTGGTTTTATAAAACAAAGTATACTTGTTTTAACTTGATAAATAAATACAACCAACTGCTAGACGGAAGAAAGCCGTAAACTTAAATGTTATGAGTCTATGTTAAAATCTAACGCTTTTTTTAAACTCCTACTTCATCTGGTAGGTACAAGTAGACTCAAGACTTTTTTATATCATTTTGCCCTAAAACGTTGAGTCGCTAATTTCACTCAACGCCTAAAATAGCAGTTGTTTTCTTTTTACACAACAAGGTAAAAATGACAAATGTGGCCAATAGAAATATTCACTACATATCCCTGACTTCTAATTGAAATAAGCAATAGCATGTGATCTAACACAACCCTCGAAGAAGTGAATAAAAGTAAGCAAAAAAATCGAGCATAAATGTTCACAGGTAAATTTTTAACTGTGAGCTGTAGGTACTGCGTATATATAGCTGAAATATACTGAAAATGTTTGAAATTGTTGTTGTAAAAGGAAAGCGATTCTTATTGAAAACCAACACATTTTCTTTAATTCATTTACTCCAGTATATTATGAATTGAATATTGCCTTGGAAAAATCTTGGAAACATTTGGTTGTCTTTTCGTATGGTTAAATAGAAGGTAAAATTGCTGCTCTAAGGAAACACACTGGAGAGTTTAAGGATAAGATTTGCGGTAAACTTTTTTTTTTAATTATTTTTTAGTCCCGGTTCATGTCATGCTAGCACAGTAAGCTAGATCGTATTTCTCGATCACATTGCCTATTATAGTCTGGGTACTGTGGTCTTGACCTCTGGCACTAGCAATGTCGTTGCACACACGATGTCTGAATTTCTTTCAATGTGTAACTAATTCCTACCTCAATGGTGTAACCCCTCCCGGACTGCCTTTGGCTTTCTATTAAAAGGTTATTTAACTTATGTGGTCTTTCAATTTTTATTATCTCAGTAATCTAAGAGTGCAAGATAAAATAATGTAACCCGATTGATTAAATATTTAGTATTTCTTTGTTAGCCACACTTTTAAAGAATCAGTTTCCGATATAGTAGATTTGTAATCCCACAATATTGGTCTATCTGTGGAGCATATGAATCCACAATTTATTCCTACTAGGGCTCGTATGGGCTATACGTATTCATCCACTTTCATATTACCATGAACTAAAGGAAGTCTTTTTTGTTCTTTCTTTCAATGGATTAAGGATTAATCCAATGTTTTTAGCAACCTATTGTATACATTTATATAAACAGGAACCATATTGATTAGTTATGGGTAAAACGATATTTTATTTCAATAGCAAAAATCGACGTATTAACTGAATACAACATATGAAATTTATGCAGTACAAACATGTAAAGTTATGTATATAGTTATTTCAACAATAACTAAGAAAATAGTACAATACAGATTTCAGTCTCCTTGAACTATTAAATTTGTTGTCAATTTGTTATGCACGATCTACTTCAAACTGATAAAACAGAAAGGCAACAAAATCTAAAATTTATTAACACCATGTTAATGAAGTTCTATAAACTAATTGAGAATCAATATTTTATTTGTGTAAACATATATTTATATAAGTAGGTATATTCAGTTTACAAAATTAATACATCATTCTTACAAGGAGGAAGTTTGACCATTGCAATGGGAGAAACGTTTCTAATATATTTTTACGTCCATTTAACAAACAAAATCTTGACTTGAATTACATGCACCAATATGGGTATTTGATGGGGAACAAGAATTTTAAAAAATACATATTAATACTTATTACCCTCACAGTTCTCGTCATCTGTGTCTCTCTCTCTATCCCTCTCTCTGTCCTTATCTTTGTTCCTATCTCTGTCCCTCTCCCTATCTCTGTCTCTTTCAGATTTTACTTGGGTTTTGGTATTTTCGTTAGAGTTGCTTGGACTGACTTCCTTAGTTTCACTACTCGCATGTCCACTACTCGATTCTCTTTCCACTGTTCGCCTCCTTCCTCTCCTCCTTCTCCTCCTCTTCCTTCTTCTTCTCCCTTTATCAGCTGGTTCGGGAGTTCCTAGATGCCAATAGCAATTAATAGTGGTACATTTTTTAAATTTTTAACCATACCTGTTATAGAGTCGGATGCGGATCCACTTGCAGACGCATATTCATCCGGACCAGTTTTGTCCATGCTCCTTCTCCTTCTCCTCCTCCGTCTACCTTTCTTACGGCGCCTTCTACCTCTTTTAAGTTCCCTCAGAGGAATTTCCTTCCTTCTTTGTAATCTTTGAAAACTCTTGAATATGGCATAATCCTTGGAATCCAAACCTAATTTAAACTTTCCCCCTCTATGTTTTATAAGACCAGTATGAACCCCATGCTTCAAAGCTTTTTTAATGTGTGCTGCTGGATTTCTGAAAGACATGTTGTTGGCACTAAGGAGACATTGTACCCGATCTATAATTTTTTTTTGGGTTGAGCCTTTTCCTTCTTTAAGATTAGCTATTGCCTCCATGACCGCAGTCAGGAGGCGCGGTTGGTTTCCACTTCTCTTCATCACCCCGATTGTTGGACGGAACTTTCCCTGACTCCCACCTATGTTTTTTTATCTGGAAACCAAAACAGGTTTGACATAGAATAATTACCTATGTGCTACATACAACAATACCTACATATATAGTGACTATAATTTAATGTCTGTGATTAGAAATTAGTTTTTCAAATTAAGTGGTCCTAATAAAAGTTCAATTGCTACTTCTGTAATCTCTACTAACAGTTTTATATTAACTCACCTCTTATGGACGTATAAGATGCTGTAATATCCAAAGTTAAAACATTATTAGTTGTGTTGCTTACACAAATATTCAGTAAACCATAAACTTTTTAAATTTTCTTGAAAACACAAAAATTACTCATTTAATTTTGACGTGAAAATTAGAAACAAAAACAAAATTTCTGTTGTAGTGTTACCAAGGATTTTGAAATTCAAATTGTATTATCATAATCTGCCAGATCACAGTCCAGTTGGCTAAAATTTTCGCGGATAGCCCGATTTAATCGACGATAATGGCCGAGTTGGAATTAAACACGGAATTTTCCATTTTTTACGTTTTTTTCTGTATTGTAGCAGTGACAAATTTCCTACCATAGAAATTTTTGACGAGTTAACTTGAGAAATCATAGATAAAACAGACTGCTATAATCCAGTCATTTAATTATTAATTTCCATAATTATTTAATAATGTATGTTACATTTAATTTGCTATATATGTTTAAATATAACAGATAACAGCGAAGTTTTAAAAAGTTACAAATAAAAGTATATACACGTTACTACAATACAAGAATTCTGAAACATCCTTTCTTGAACAAGTTAGATCAAGAAAACGAAGCCAAAATTTTAATAATGCCAAAATGAATAAAAACCACAAGAAACGCGCGCTCCGCTTCATTAATTCCATATACCTAACAATTTTAATTCAGTTTTATGTCTATATAAAATTTATGTAGTTAGAAATGGCGAATAATTTATTAACTTACTAACTGAGTTTTGAAATAGTAGTTCTTATGTATTACTTACTGATTCGGTTTTACAATATCTCATTGCAGAAATGTTGGTTAAATATTGGTTATTGATATTGAAATTGGAAGTTTTTTCAACTTTTCGCAGTCTCATATAATTTGGATCTAAAAATATTGTTACACGATGCCTTCAAACTAAAGATAAAGATAAAGAAGATTACAGATAACTTTGAAGAACTTTTTGCAGCAATGAAACTTAAGACTCTATAATAACTTTCCTAGTTCGATAACAAGTTACTGATTAGACAGAATGGCGTCTTCTACAAAATGATCTACGATTGAATGTTGATGAAATGTAGGTACAATAATTTAAACATTATTTGAACTTACAGGTTTGCTATGCAAAATCAATGCCTCTTAGCAAACAAATCCCATAAACAAAATTTGTTTATTAGTTATGTCAAAATTAAATATTTAATTCGACAATTTCATATAGGTAAGACAGATAATATGAGTTCTCATTATTCTCGCTACTTTCAATATTTAATTTTGTTACAGATAGTTCCAAATTAATGTTACGTGTAAAATGAAAACCCAAAATCTATTTTTCATTAGAAGTTTATGAGGTAAGCCTAAAAATTTAAATGATATCTTGAAACAACCAGGAACTATCTTTTCAGCATAACATAGGAGGAATTAGGGCTAGTTTCATCCGACGCCGAAAATTCTCGGTCAAAAATGAAGATGTCAGGAAAACAACCACGTCTCCTCCCAGACGTTATGCAGGCCATCGTTGATCTCAAAGAGGGTCAAGGATCTACTCAGAACAAAATCCTGGAACACATACAAACTATAATTAACACAAATAAAGTTACCCCGAAGCCACGCAACATGACTATGCAAATTAGAAGAGCTTTAAAGCATGGTGTTCAGAGTGGGCTACTCAAGCAGCGAGCTGGAAAATTCATTCTTGGAATTCATCCAAGGGATTTCGCGCTATATAAAAGTTTTCAGCAGATGGGGTCACTGAGTTCATGTTGTAATAAATGTAAAAGAGGGAAAAAGAAACGCCGTCGAAGGAGACGTGGAAGGAGGTATGCGGGAGACTTTTCAGACACGGATTATAGTGCCAAAGGTATGTGGGTAGCTACTAGAAATAATAATAAAGTAACTTTGTTAGGCGTGATTATAGGTTAATTGATATTAATTAGAACAATATGTTTTTTGTATATATAAATATAATACTTGTCCTACAAGATCACTGAAGAAAACACGTCCAATGTAAAAAAGATCAAAAACTGGGTTTAGACCATTTTTACCGAGGAGTTTATAGAAGATAAACGAATAATTATCATACAAAAGCTATCTATTTTTCGAATAGCAGGTTAAATATGATTATTTACAAACATTCTAATTAATTATTAAAGAAAAGCGCAGACAAAATATCTATATCACCCACCAAATAATGATATCACTGAATTTACAAATATATTGCATCCAGTGGAGATATTGGCGTACCTACTATGTAGATGTAAATCATAAAAATGATCAAAATCAGTGTCATTTCCGGGAAAATGGAACAAACACACAATTAGAGTACTTTTTATTAGTCAGAGACGCTTAATATGTTGTATGGGTTTAAAATTAACTTTTTCTCGCAGCTTTTTTGTTTGACGATTACAAGAACATTTAAATTAAATGTCCCTGGGCGATCAGTTGTTTTTCTGTTTGTGAATTTAATTGCCTAAGAAATAATACATTACATAACACATAACACAGTTTTTTTTATATTTGCCATCGTGTGTTATTATAATCAAATAGATATATATTGATTTTACTTACTGTTGATTATAAATCTACTTCCAAATACCACTAGCATCCGGTGGCTGAATTCCTCGTGTCAATTTATTTTCTGAATCGTTAGCCTGATTTGGACCATTTTTTTTATTATACTTGACTGAAAAAGTCCGAGGGAAATAAATATGTGATGTAATAACTATTTCTTCTTGAAAATTTCTCTCCAATATGAAGTGTACCAACACTAACAGAGAATCTAGTAATAATTGAAATAAAACTGAAGTCTGCTCTTTAACAATTTCTTTTTTATTATCTCGATTATTGGAGACGATCCACAGTAAACCGAAAACATTGTCACATCGGATATTCAATAAGTTAAGTGGGGGGTGGGTTGAAATACAAAATTTAAAACAGAAAAATGTGCAAATGGGTAGTTCAAATATATACACATAAGTTTGTCTAACTACGGATTTCTTATGGTATGTTATAATAATTATGACCAGTAGCTTATAGTAGGTTACATCACTTTTTCGTAGAAGTCTTTTCAGTTTATCTTTTTATTACTTATTTTGTCTATCTTTGTACCATTATTGTACCATACAGTTATCATGTTAAGATTTGATTATAAGTATTTGATACTGATCTATAAAGACATTAAATTATATTGTTACAGATTACAATACTCCGGAACCAATAGAGGCAAGACGACGAAGAGGTAAGAAGAGGCGTCGTCGCAGGAGAGGACGTAGGCGTACCGACTTAAGCCTTTCCAGGGAAAGCAGTAATATAGACCAAAACAATAAAAGCTCCAAAAATTCTAAAGAAGAGTTAATACGGCCTCAAAGAAGCTTGCGAAAATTCGAGGAAAATAATACAGGTAGGTACATATTATTATCAATTTAAAGATTTTTCGATTCTACCAAATGAGATTTGATGCCCCCAAAATATTTCCTCAAATATGTATTGAGTAAAGAAACTTTTGATATCAGCTTGTCTTGATGATTTTGATATCGTTAGTAATTTGTTTTTTGTTAGGTATTTCCCGTTCTCGTAATAAATTTACCAATCTTAAAAGTTTCCTAAATAAATAAAAATATCGTTGACTAGATCAAACTAATTGAAAAATTAGTTGAATTACATATGTTTTATATAGAATATATTCTAAATTTCCCAAGACATGATGTAAAATTCAAAAAGTAGTGAATTTGATATAATCTTGTATGTATTGATGGATGCATTCTTGTTTCAATAATAGCACCAGTATGTATATACGAACAACAGCATTATAAACCAATTATCAGTATCTACCTACTAACCAATATTTCATTTTTTAGAGTCTTATGGTTGTGAAGATGTGGAGAAGAAACCAGAGGATAATAACTATATAAATTAGTCCTATAATTCTTTATGCATGTCCTTGTGTATGTTTGTCATATGATTAAATACAAGAAAAGTCTATAAACACTATTTTAATTTTAAAAATACGCGAAGGTATACGTGCGTATGTTATGCACATCACGCTTTTTGAAACATTTCAAAATATATATTACAAATAGTGAGGTATTTGTTGTAGAAAATCGTAAATTATTACCACAAAATCGTTATTCCGGTTGCGGCTATACTTTGAGTTACCACCAGCAGTAGAGAATCTATTTCGATATAGACATAAGTATATCTATAAGAACTAATAATTAAATAATTGTAAAAAACAGTTTTTTAAATTTGTATTTCAAGACTAGATCGATAGCGCTTTCAATAAGGATTATCTTAGCCTTGAAGCCATTTGAAATTGAAATTCCTAACTATTCATGGTTGGTATAAGTATAAGGCACATGAAGTATAGTAAGGTACTTAATATAATGTCTGTTCCTACGACAATCACAAATTAGTCAGAGCCATTTAAATAATTCAAAACTACTAGTCAGGAAACTGCTTTTAGCCAATTACATTCCATTAAAGTCGTCATGGTAAAATACTTAAGTATGGTATAAAAATTTTTTGAAGCGTAACCATAGAGATTTATAATTGTTATAGGTAATTGTCAAATAGACAGGCAAATGAGTATTGTTGTTACTCAACGTCAGTTTCGCACAAGATTTAATTTGAATCCTCCGTGTAGAAACACAATTTTAAAATGGGTTAATCAATTTAGAACCACAGCATCAGCTCTGAAGAAGAAACCTGCAGGTAGGCCCATTTCAGTTAGAACTCCTGCATGTATTGAAAGAGTTCGAGTTGCATTTTTAAGAAGTCCAAAGCGATCTGCAAACAGACAATCTCAAACATTAGCACTCTGAAGAACTAGCCTGCAAATAATATTGCATAAAGATGTACGCTTAAAACCATATAAAGTTCAACTTGTGGAGGAGCTAAAAGACACCGATTTTTCAGCCAGACTTGCTTTTTCTAACAATTTTTTAAAGCTTTTAGAAAGCAATGCTGCTTGTCTGAAAATTTATTTATGTCTGACGAAGCACATTTTCATGTTATTATGTGTGGCTATGTAAACAAACAAAACTCTCGTTACTGGTCTCAAGAAAGTCCCAAAGAAATAGGTACACCAAAATCCTCTTATTAGTAAAAAAGTTACTGTTTGGTGCATAGGGAATTGTAGGACCTTATTTTTTTGAGAATGAAAATGAAGAAAATACCACGGTAACTTCGGAACGTTATGTGAAAATATTGGAAACTTTTTTTCAACAAGAGTTACGGCGTTTGCCTGAAAACATGTGGTTTCAGCAGGACGGCGCCACATATTATACTGCCCGCGCATCCATGAATGTCCTGCGGAAAATGTTTCCAGGACGCCTGATTTCAAGGTTTGGTGATCTCCAGTGGCCCTCGAGGTCATGTGACTTAACACCCTGTGATTTTTTGTTATGGGGTTATTTAAAATCCAGGGTTTACATCATAATCCGCAAAATATCGACGAATTGAAAGAAAATATTCGAACAGATATCCGGAATATTGCTCCATTAATGTTTCATAATGCTATGCGAAATATGGTGTCTAGAGTAGAAGAATGTTCAAGAGAAAGTCATCATATTTTTGAAACAATTTTTAAAAATTAGGCTAGTTATTATTATTATGTTAATTTCCCTTGTTATTAATTTTCTTGAATTCCATATTTTGATTAAAATCGTTTTATACTTTGGTACACCATGTATTTTTTTGCACACAAAAAAAACTTTTTGAGTTTTTCTATCGAACAACACTAAAAACTTACCTATAGGTTTTTCAGAGGCAAAGTTATTAAACTTCAAAATGTGTCACTACATTAAGGGCCACCCTTTACAAGTTTCTTCAAGCTACTTCGACTTTATTATATAGGTACCTAGTGAGAGAATTAGACACGCGTAGCTCTCTGCAGCACTGCTGGATTTCCAACTTTAGGTACTGAACAATTAAAAAATGCATTTTTACCATTTTTTAAGTATTTTCTAATATTTTACGCACCTTTTACCTTCTTAAAGTATTTTTACCTATAACTTGATGTAAACATTTTTCTCGTTCGTATCTCAAAATAACCCTTCTTGGTTAACAATTTTGGATCTTAAATTCTGATATTTACCAAATATATAGAAAATTAATATATTTTTATCATCAACGATATGATACTAATTGTTCGATTGGTTTTATTCTTTGTCAGGAATATTTATTATTAAAATTATAACATATTTTTTGTCTGGAACATTGCACTAAAGACCTGTAAATAGACATACAAGCCTAGATGCATACGACGTTTTTCGTACTACCCTTGTTCTACATAATATATTATTTCGTATATTATAATTTTGATGAAAATTATATCAAAATCATATTATTTACCTATATTTATTTATATTTCAAGATTTGTCCAACTAATTTATTAATTGGCTTAAATTCTAGTCTGGAGTCTATTTTTTATATGATTTTTATTAGGCCAGTCATATAGTACATTAAAATCGCAAACTAACGGCTAGTTCTGATTTTTTAATATGTTGTTAGGACTACTAACAGTAGTGTATATCCAAGTTTGCAGCTTCGAAAGACCTGTGCTAACTTCGTAGCACTAGAAAAACCGAGAAATTTTCCCACTTTCTTCAGTGTTTGCACTATATCTCCTAAACTATGTGTTTGTTCATAAAACATGTTCTGAACGTTTTTAAAGTAGATTAAATTTGCTACAATTTGAGACTAGAACCAGCTCTGTAGGTACAATTGTTACCAACATAGTCCTCCAAAAAGTGGCAATTTTTTCCAACAAAGTGAAATTTTTATATTTGGTCAACTTTCGTCCCCGAAATCGGGGAAAATACTCATTTTACGGGTAGTCATAGGAAGGGATGTTGTAGCGAGTGTAATTAGCTTTAATTTAAGCAAAGGACGACGTCCGTAGGTCTGATAGTTTCCTCACAATGCTTAAAAATCCAAAAAATGGGAAAACTGCATTTCTCGCAAATTTGCTCTATTGAGTTCTCACGATGGTTTGAGGGTAAGTTTGAAAGGAAAACCCATGTACATCCACAAGAAATATATATGTTTAGCCTATTAATAATATATTTACAATGTAATTAATTCAACATTTTTATTTATTGATATACCGGGTGTTCCACATAAAAGTCCTCAGCCTCGTGTCTCGGCAACGGAAAGACATATTTTAATTTTGAAAAAACAGACGATAGAGCTCATCTATGGCTCCAATTCACGGAATTGTTTAGAATTGTTCAATTCTAAACAATTTTTGTCAAATGACTACTTTTCGAAAACTTAATAGTTTCAGAGATATCGGGCTCTTCATTTGGTGAAATCCAACCTCAAGCCTATTTTAGTTTCGAATTATTACCTTATAGGTACAATGAAATAATAATTATCCAAGTCAATTTAATAGCTCTTTTTAACAAATAGTGAAATAATATGTATTTTTGTAAGATAATGCAAGAGTTTTTTAAATACCTAATTCATTTTGTACATACATACATTCAGGATTTATTTTGGGACAAGCGTACAAATTATGAATTATTATACAAAATGAATTAAGTATCTAAAAAAACTCTTACCATATTTTACTGAAATACTTATTATTTCACTATTCCTTAAAAAGAGCAAGAGCAATAATTATCCAAGTCAATAATTAAATTGACTTGGATAATTATTGTTTCATTGTATAACGCACTAATTCGAAACTCTAAAATACGCTTTTGGGTCTCACCAAATGAAGAGCCCGATATCTCTGAAACTATTAAGTTTTTGAAAAATAGTCATTTGACTAAAATTGTTTAGAATTGACCAAAGTATCGGGTAATCCTTGTTACAAAGTTCCTGCAAACGAAACATTTCTTTCGACTTCAGCGCCATCTCCAATTTGCTCTGAAAAAAATCAAGTTGAACTTCGTGATGTAGCCATAGATGAGTTCTATCATCTGTTTTTTTTTTTTTTTTCAAAAACAAGATGTATTTTTCCGTTACCGAGATACGAGGCTGAGGACTTTTATGTGGAACACACGATATATGTATATGCATATTTACAAGAGATATTGTTGGATTGGAATAGTTCATTTGGCCCGCTTCGTGGGTGGTTCGAAATCGTCTGATTCAGCTTCAAAAATAGCAAGGCAAGCGGAGGCGGCCGTTTTCATAAAAAGTGTATAGCGCAGGCTCTGGAGGGTATTCTCAGTGTAGTCCTCCATGCAGAGGTACTAGACACTTCGCTCCGGCATCTGCGATGGCTTGGTGGGTTGAAGTTGGTTGGAGGAACACTTCAGCTGTGGTGATGAGTTGAGGGTATTTCTGGATGGCGCTCCACAATTTGTTTTTCCCATACCAGAAAAGGGCAGAGGTGGTGTTGCACCCAGTGAAGGAGAAACAACTCGAATCCTGGGGGGGACTTCCAAATCTCCACGATTGAATGAGGTTAACGAATATTGCAAGAGGCCAGCTTCACCTCTGTCTCTTTTCTGAAAAAAAAAAAACGTTCCTCATCGCCCATCCCAAATCATTGAGAAGGACGAGGAAGTCCACATCCTCTCTAATGATTAGCACTGACTGAAAAGAGATGTTCTTGTCAAGTGCCAGCCTGACGATGTCGCAGTCAGCGGCTGCGACTAGTACCTGCGGTTATGTACAGAGGCGGCTGTACCTGCCTAAAAGCAGACCATAAATGCTCGGCACTTTGCAAATTTTGCTCCGGCGTCTCTTGCCAAAACGTCGGCGTAATTCTGATTGCCGAAGGAGGAGAAGACGACGACGCCGATGATCCACTACCTATTTTTCAAGCTGAATCAAACGATTTCGAACCACCCACAAAGCGGACAAAATGAACTATTCCAACCTAACAATATCTCTTGTAAATATGCATATACATATATATCAATAAATAAAAATGTTGAATTAATTACATTGTAAATATATTATTAACAGGCTAAATATATATATTTCTTGTGGCTGTACATGGGTTTTCCTTTCAAACTACCCTCAAACCATCATGAGAACTCAATAGAGCAAATTTGCGAAAAATGAGTTTTCCCATTTTTTGGATTTTTAAGCATTGTGAGGAAACTATCAGACCTACGGACGTCGTTCTATGCTTAAATTAAAGCTAATTACACTCGTTACAACATCTCCCTCTATGACTTTACCCGTAAAATGAGTATTTTCCCTGATTTCGGGGACGAAAGTTGGCCAAATATTAAAATTTCACTTTTTTGAAAAAAATTGCCAATTTTTGGAGGACTGTATCTTGGTAACTATTATACCTACAGAGCTGGTCTCAAATTGTAGCAAATTTAATCTACTTGAAAAACATTCTGAACATGTTTTATGAACAAACATAAATGAAAATGCATAGGAAATATAGTGAAAACATCGAAAAAAGTACGAAAATTTCACGGTTTTTCGAGTGCTACGAAGTTAGCACAGGTCTTTCGAAGCTGCAAACTTGGATATACACTACTGGTAGTAGTCCTAACAACATATTAAAAAATCAGAACTAGCCGTTAGTTTGCGATTTTAGCGATTTCTAGTGTACCATATGACTGGCCTATATAGTAATTGTTGTATTCTTAATTTCTGCTGTTGAAGTTATTTACGCGAGGTTTTGCGATAAAAATATGGATTGTGATGAAAGTATCGACATTCAAGAGGCAGCCAAAAAAAACGTGTACTTTTTTGTTTCCCAAAAAATCGAATGAACGATATCTATAATTTTTTATATATTCAAAGTTCAAAGACTGATGTGCCTAATAAACTCGAAACAGTTCTTACTTTTTGAACGATGAGAGCCCCTCCACTTTGTGGTGTGAATACTCCTTCCTTAAAACAAGCTTATTGATAAATAAAAACGTCAACATATCCAAAGTTTTGAAGTTAAAGAGTTTTCTTGAAGAGGAAAAACAATAGATGTAAACTAAATAGAGCAAAAGTGTTTTCAAGAATGGAAATTTTAAATGACAAGAAATATATTTGTTGGTGAAGGTATACTATTAGTTTTTAACAAGAATAATTTCCAAGAATTCTATTTTTCAACATTTTTATAGGTACCTATAGGTAGTTACAATTGAGTATATGAGAGTGATGTCACTAAAAACCAAATTTCCCCTTAGAACCCAAATGAGGTAAAAATGTCTATGTAAAAACCGGATCGTTGATTGACAAAGTATGTCACTGAATGACCGGATATACCGACTTTTTTATTCCAAGTAAAGATACATATTTATGCCATCTCTTGGCAAAACTATTAAACAGATATTCCTTCAGTTAATCTAGGAGGTGTTGGCCTAATTCATCACCTCCTAAATGGAAAGATTATCTAGAAGGTGCGCTGGCCTACTTCTCAGATTTATTCGCAAAAAATCTGTTAAAACCATAGATACAATGGTAAAACCCTATTGTTGATTAAATTGGTTTTTATACCGACTTCTCATTCTTGTGTACCTACTCAATTATTGGTGTCACTAGAAGCAAGAATGCCTTTTATAAAGGGCACTCATTTTGGAGAACCTTCGCTACTGCAAGCTGATAGATATTCAGACTAGGTTTAAAAACAAAGGCACAGAGGCTATAAATCCAACACACTGTGAGAACTATTACGTGTTTCATTCTCTCACTAATAAAGTCGAAGTAGCTCGAAAAATCTTGTATAGTAAAACAGATACAAATACCCAGATAGGATTTAGATTACTGTTCAATATAAACAATCATATTAAAAACATCAAGAAAAATATATCATGATTAAAAAAAATCTTTAATATTTAGGTACCTACTTTAAAAATAAAAAAGCAAACAATTTTCAATATGTTTATTAATTTTAAAATACAGTCTCGCTCTAGCTACACAAAAAATATATGTATATAATATATTTGTCTACTTTTAGAACATACTTATAACAAATTTCAACAACTAAAATATAACCAAATATAAAGATTCATAATACGTAATTTAGTTCTTTTGATTCATCTTCATAGACATATCACTCTTCAAATAATTTCTTTTATATACAATATCTGTTTTTCTCTTAATTTACAGATGTCAACTTTAATAAATTAATACATTAATGTTTTCAGGTTTTAGGCAGATATGGCACTTTTGGCCTATAATTCAAAAAAGGAATTTCATTTATTTAAAATTTTATTATTTGAATCGTTTAAACAAATATGAATGAATTGAAGAGCATATTTATCACATAGAGTAAATTGCAATATACTGGCGTTTTGGTATATTTCTCTTTGATGCTCTCATTTTCCTTTTCTGCTATCATATAATAAGAGAATACAGCAGTAGGTAGTCTTACAACAAAGGGCAGTCAATTTTATTAAAGAAACCGGCACTTTTTATGATTAGAATGTCGACCAGGTTATAACTTAAAAAATGTAAAATTAATTATTTATGTTGAAAACTGAGATACAATTTAGTTAGTTAATCTACAACTAACTCATTCATGATAATTATTATTTTAAAAGTATCTGTCAAAATAATAAAACTAAACTTATCTTTAGAAGCACCATGAAAAATTTTAAAGTAATGTTGCAATAACAAATATCCTGGTTTATTAAAATAACTTTTGTTATATTTCTTTTTTTAACTCAAAAGTTTGATCTAAAAAAAAAAAAAGGATTTAAAGATTTTTTATTTAAACTCGATTTTGGGATAATGTGGCTATTATTTTCTATCATTCTTATATTATTATTTACAAAACCACTTCAATATAATGATATCTATTTAATTCATTATTTATGAAAAGTTATCACTCTCGCATTTAAAAAAAATGTGACTATTAAATGCTAAATAAAATCCCAATAGTAAAAAACTATTTTGTTAAAAATATATTAAAACCATTTAGTTATTTATTTACAGTTTGCATTCCATTAAAAACTGTAATTTTTTTAGTGATGAAAATTAGCAGGAACATGCATGTTGTACCTGTATTTATTGTAAAATAATAACTCTTGAATCAAAAACTTCAGAGTTGTTATGTTTTGAACCCCGGAAGTTGTTATTCATTAAATATTAATTATTACTTTATATTAAAAATGTAATTCAAATTGATTCACAATTGCAAAATAAAGCATAGTAAAGGTCATTCACGTTAAGTTTAAAATGACGTCATTTTCAGTAATTAATTGTTGTCAATATTCGATAAACAAATGACCAATAAATTAGCGTAGCATTTGCCTTTTATAAAGAGCTTTATATTTGGCAACCCTTCTCTGCGTTGTCAAGTTATTATTTATTTGTTTTGCCTCTCTACTGTCTACTGGTTTTTTTGGTGTTTGGTTCTGCTTAAATTTTGCTCGTATATTTCTATTTACGTTTTCTAGTTATTCACTTTATTTACAATAAAAGCAGTTCTTCTCAGAACTAAAACTGTTGTGATTCTATGACATTTTTCAAACTCCTGCCCGCATAAAAGTTCACCTGTCAACGGTGTATTTTTTGACAAGGTGACGTCACTTTAAACTTAACGTGAATGACCTTTAGTAAGGTAACTTAGCACAACGTTTCTGTGTTGATGTACTGGTTGAGGAATTTATCTCACATAATTAGCTGGGTAATTAGCCCAAAATATTAGCCAGCTGAAAACCCATTACTACTTTTTTAAATTTTCTGCAACATTACACAAAAGTTGACTTCTTCTTATTTATAAATATACATGTTATCAAAATATTTATTTCTCAATTTATTAAAGATCTTGAATTAGTTCCTCCTACTCCTATGAAAATTTATGAAGTTAACAGTACTTGCCTACAAAAAACTGCAAATAATAACAATACAAGTGCTAAATTGTGACAATTACATGAAAAAACTGAAACATTTTATTAAACTTCACCCCTCTGAACTACACATTACTTTGATTTTGGCAATAAACACTTGGTAAAAATTTAATTACCTTTTAATTTAGTTTTATTTTATTTCTATTTAATTTAATTTATTATTTAATTTAAGATCTAGATATTT
Source organism: Pogonocherus hispidulus (assembly GCA_963924545.1). NCBI lineage: Eukaryota > Metazoa > Arthropoda > Insecta > Coleoptera > Cerambycidae > Pogonocherus > Pogonocherus hispidulus. Next base: position 37,912,707 of record OZ004698.1, on the reverse strand, counting down.
TTCGTAGTTTGGTATGTGGCACAATAAAATATTAAATATTTAATATTAATATTTTAATTAATATTAAAAACCGTAAACCCTAAATACTGATTGTAAAATGCACGAAACATGTGTAGAGTCTAAACGTATTCATATATTGCAGTTAGTTTCAGACAAGATAAAGAATAATTGCAATCAATAAAGTATATAGTATAATAACAAATTAGGATCTATGGCTTAACATTTGAAATATACTCATTGTTTACTCAACACAGGAATAGACAGTAATAATTTTGTTCAATTTTCAAGAAACACTATTGAAAATGAAGTAACTATAACTGTTGATTGAAATAATAGGTATAAGATGTGCAGACTTAGGACAAACAGTATCATCTAAAACGAGTCCAAGATTGACCTTTATAACCGGTAAACAAGCGAGTTCTCAGCACTTTACATTAGGCTTGCATGTCTAAATTCATTTCTATTCAGTGCTAGAACTGAAAACACCATTGTTACACAGTGTCTTGACAGGATTAGATATAATATTTGCGAGAAGTGTGTATTATGACCTAAAACTCCAATAAACTTGTAAATTAAAGTTTTATTTTTATACTGTTGAATAACCTTGCCAAATCCTACATAATGTGACCTTTTTGTACAAAATTTCATTTCCTTATAAATTAAGCAATTTCTCTGATCTTTAATTGATATTCACAATAAATTCTCTTCTCTTGCAACAACCTCCGAATATTCAAATCTTTCTTAAATTGGACTTAGAATAGTAACACCAAACTATTCAAACTTTTCATTGAATTGCTTTTTAATTTAATTTTAAAACACTCATAACATTTCCAGTACAGATTAAGTGCTGCTAATATATATAAATATATTATGCTAAATAGTTTCTATATTGTTGTTATAAAGTAAGCGATATTGCTTTTTGCAGCCCACTGTTTTAATTAATTGATTACAAATGAAGTAAAATACATATTTTAATAGTCTAAAAATGTATTATACCGAAGACAATAAACTAATAAGACTTTTTACTTAATGTAATTTCCTATCTTCCAAATTTCGTTTTTCAGTGATGTCTGATGCACCCGGAGCAGGGGCGGATGGGCCGGCTGCGAGTTTGGGAGAATTCCCGAAGGGCCGGTAGCCTTTGGGGCCGGTCCGACTCACTGCGATTGGCGATTCAAATTATATTAAATTCTTTTTATATTAAATTCTTATTTGTAATTTACTTTTATTCTATTTAGGTACATATTTTTGGTTATATTACCTATATTTTGAACTTTGGTTAGTTTTTTAGTGAAATAGGGTGGTTTCTCTTATATTTGTGAGCTAAACTAAAGTTAGTTTTAGATTTTCTTATTTTTTTATAAATGTTTTAATGTTACATTTTTGAGTTTGTAGTTTTTTAAGAAAGTTTTTTGTTGCAATATCTAGTTCATACAATAACATATTTTTTATTTTTGAAAAAATACAATTTTCTTTTATATGTTGACTTTTTATATTTGTTTTTTGTTTTATACTTGTAACTATTTGAGGTTGTATTTTCAGTATTTTTTTTATTTGCGCTATTAAAGTTTTAAAAAATAATTGGACATTTATTTTTATCGGATAAAAAAAATCCTCTATTAGATTGAAAGTATGTATATTGAAACAAAAAACCTTTTTGCTATTATAGCAAAACGGGGCCGGTACTGATTTTCCCGAGCCGGTTTACCCTACCCCATCCGCCCCTGACCCGGAACATGCGTAGATCTATACAATTCATTCATTAAAATGAACATTTGACATTGCCTTTCGGATAGGACGAGAGCACAGGACCGGCTGCGCCATGTCTAACACTGATACAATACGTTTATAAATTTTACAACACAATGATAACTGTTATAATATAATTAACACAAGCACTAAAACACCGAGGCACTTGAAACTTCCAAATGATTCAATTAAACAGATAAAACAACAAAAATGAAATGGAAATAACGAAATATCACGAAAGACGAATCCCTAACCTGGCAGCCACACGTGCAACAAGTGTAGATGTTCTCTCATTTTCTATTTCACTTATTTGCGTGTCACTGATAAAGATAACTAGATGTGCTATATGACTATGATTAAACCAGTCTCATAAATTTACTATAACCTGCGCCTAGTGCATTATTTTTCACTCAAATTTGATGCATCTGGCGCTTAATGACAAAGATAGAAATTTGGTTGATGGCATGAACGAATGTAAAAATTCATATTAGTTTATATTATTTGATTATACTATGGCCTGAGTGCCCAATTTAATAGCTCATTCCATATGGGACAAAAATAATCAAAATTCGGCTTTTTTCTTAACAAATACTATGTACCAAAAATCTGAATTCCACTCGGTAGCATGTCTTGTTAAATAATTCAGTCAATAACTATTGGTAATTAAAATTACTTATTGATGGAATTTTTCCAAGTAAAAAATATATTTCTAAAGGACTTAATACCCCTTAGAGTATTATACAACAGTAAAACTAGGCGAAAAATTATAATTTTAATTTTGCAACCTCTCATTTTAGTAATAAATATTTACATCACTTAATCTCTACACTACAATCTAAAATCAGGACTTAAAAAAATATTATTTAGAGTCTGAGGGGCCAAATCAAAGTATACTAATATTATAGACAAAATAACGATATAAGAAAAGATATTCAATGAAGCCGATGCAAAATACATTAATTATATCTCTTAAAAAGTATTCAGTACTGAGACATAGAAGGGAATTAAACAAATACGTTGAAGTTCCCCAACTGACCTTTTCTCAAACTATCCACCATTCATTTGCTTTTCTAACCTAACGTTCAGTGTCAACCTTTCTTCCTTCAAAACAGCCAATTCTTCACTCAGTTCCTGACAGATCCTTAACAGGACAGTGTTTTCTTCCTGCAACTGCTTAAATAATTGCCATTTTGCCTTATCTTCTACGGTTACAGGACTATCTCTACCTTTTATGGGTTTTCTGTAAATTTCGAATGCTCCATGTTTTCTAGGTACCTCCTCATTAGTTTCAGTAGCACAAAACTGGGCAAACAATTTTTTTCGTTCAGCTTCATATACATCCCCGGGGAATATATCGCCCCGGGGAATACCCTCAGAAACATTTTCATATTTTTCAAATTGGTCAAAGTTTGCGAAAGAAGTGTCAGTTTCATGAGACACACAGTCTCCTTCAGATCTTTGATTTATAAGTTTTTTTGAGTTTTGCATATTGGGACTAACCCTAGGTGGAACCGTAGGAGGAGCTCCTAACTTACTTAACCTATTCAAGTCCAACGAAGAGCTACGTCCATGGGTTTTAAAAGGCCGTGGTGGTGGGGGAGGAGGTTTCTCCTTTTTTGGTGGTGGAAATGCTGGAAGACTTACTGGGCCTTCATCATTATTACTTTGATTAGTAGGAGGGGGTGGTATGGCTCCCGGTCCAGGTATATTGATTTTCTTTGGTTGAGGCCGTTGTATGGCGCTATTTTGCCCGCTAACAGACAAATTTTGCATATTCTGAGTTAACTGTAGAGAGTTTGTAGCATCTACAAATTTTTTAGGACTGTGTAGATCAATATTATCACTCTGTTCCTCGGTTTGGTTATTAGCTACTTCTGGTGTAAGGCGTAAAGGTACTGGGTGTAAAATTTTTGGGTCCTTATCTAAAGTAATTTTTTGAAAATCAAAATTGACTGGTTTAGGCCCTGGTGAAGAAATGGAACTTGTAGGGCTGTCAACAAACTTTGTCCATTCTTTTGCCGTATCCTTAGTTTGTGGTGATAAGATTGGTTCTGTTTCTGGACTAGCTGACACCGGAGTTTCAGTTCCAGGCATTAGTGTTGGCGGTAAAACATCTGGCAGTTCAATATGGTTTCTTCGTAACACTACAAGATGCATAGCCGTATTAAATTCCTGCAATGATAAAGCACCATCTTTAGTAACATCAGCAAGTTGCCATATTTTTCTTAATTCATGGACAGGAAGGCGAGACTTTTCAAAAAACATTCTAGCTACAGGTCCGGCCAGTAAGGCATTTGTATCAGGTTGGAGGGATCTAAATTGATTTGTGTAGTATTCACGTTGCTCAGAAGTTATTGTCCATACTTCATTAGAAACTTCAGTATCTTCTTCACTACTATGTTTGTCTGATGATTCTTCTTCAGTACCTACAAAATCATTTAGTATTCAACCAAAATGGTTACAAAATAAATAATTGTAATTGTTTAATTTGTCTTTTTAATATTTTTTAATAGAAATTATTCTAGTAACATATTTTTTACTTTGAACATTTAGAAAGTAAAAGCTATTTTATAAAAACTTGAAAAAAGAATAACAATTAATATACTAACCAAGTAATTGTCTTTGTTCTTCAGACACAAGACCTTGCCAAGCACCAGATACTGCCCAACTTCTATCCTGTACGCTGTTGGTAGGTGTGGGACTATCTGATGCGGTACTTGAAGCATCTGGTGATCCATTCCTTACAGTCTCACTCTCCACTTCTGAATCTGTACTGCTTGTAGCATCAACCTATAAATACATATATTTATTTTCAGAGCAGTGCCTGATTTGACAATAAATCTGTTTTATAAAACAAAACAAGTATATGTATTTTGATTGGTTCACGGAGACAAAATTATATACTGAGTGAAACCTCACCGCTATACACAAGACACCGCAAAAAAAACGTTGATGAACTGATTCGTACCGTATGACCCACCGCTTCAAATGAGATAGCTCTGCTCTGTTACATTACAGTGTGCGCTACCGCTCTCTTGGAAAACACTTCCCTTGTTATACATGACTCCATTTTTTGTGACGTCACCCACCATATTTTTACAGCCGTTAAAAGATGGCACCGCTTCCTAGGAAACCGAAGCTTTAGTGATGGGAATACTAGTTACTTTTGGATACTCGTATGTAATCGTTACTTCTACAGATAATAATTATTAAGATAAATTTCTGAAGTAGGTAGTGAGACGGTGGTAGTAAAGAAACTAACTACTACACATAGTGATTACTTCGTCTCATTACCATCAGTAATCAGTATCTTTATATTAATTCGAAAAATCGTATAAAATAGTACAAGGGTACCTGACATAACTACTACACATCTGATTACCGCATTTCATTAACATCAGTAATCGGTACCTCTATATCAATTCGTAAGATAATACAAAATTGTAGATAGGTAGATAGGTACTTGATAACCACTACGCATACTGATTACTGCATTTCATTATTGGTAATCAATACCTTTATATCAATTCGTATCGATCGTACAAAATAGTAGATATAACAGTAATAGTATATAAAAACAATAAAGTAACGATTACTTTGAAAAGCAGGTATTCGGTACTTCAGGTGTTTGCGAAAAAGCATTAAAATGAAAAGACAGAAATAGTAAATGAGATTGGAAGTGGGACATGCCAATATGAGAGATCTTATCAGCAAGACTTAGTTGTCACATTAAAGAATGAACTTTGAAAATGTGGTCTAGAACGATGCTAGGAATTTTTTCTATATTAAATTTTAATTTACAAACACCACATAAATTAGACAACCCCCAAATCCAAAATCGATAGCTGTTACACATGTAAAAAATGCAGCCAAACACCCCCATACCCATCAACATTGCCAGTATCGGAGTTGGAAATCCAACCCAGACTATAATCGGCAGTGTGATCGAGAAATGTTGCCACAACATGCTCTAGCCTATTGCGTTACTGATACGGTATGTATATGTATCCCTTTTTTAAACTTATTAATAACATTTGTTATGGTGGAAATAGATGGAATGAGGTGGATCTTAGTGTACATTCATATGTAATTATAAATACACTACTATTACTTGAACTCACCATATCTGATTTGCTATTGCCATAAATTATGTAAATATATTTTATAACACTAGAATAAAAATTACAGTTTATATAACTGAAAAAATGTGCTGCACTTTAAGGAGCCAAAAGTATACACTAGTCTAAATATTTTGTACCCACATATAAGTTTACAAAAGTCTAAAATTAAATATAGGTAGATTGTATAAATCTTAAAACCAACACTGATTATCTAGATAATGTACAGGGTGGCCCATTTCGATAGTTTTAACGGTGTCTCTAAAATCTCTATTGAAAATAGATTAATTTTTCAAAGGGTTTTGCAAATGTGTATACTCTTACCGATCCCCAAAAAAAAATATGTTCAATTTGGTGACAAGGATGTCGATAGTAAGTAAAGTGTCTATTAAACAGGAAAAAGAACATTGCATGGGTGGGCCGAAGTATCCATATCTATGACATGGATGACAGAGGTCAAAGGTGTGGCTGTCAGCTACTCTTCCCCACTAAATAACTAATTAGAAGTATTTTTCCAGTATTATGTTATTTATCTTTATTTAACGATTATGTACTAATATCTTTGTCTTTGCTTCCAAATTGAACATAATTTTATTTGGAGACCTGTATGTGAGTTATATGGTACAATAATGAAATAAATTATTTATTTGTAAAGGTATAAATGTTTGTTGGAAACATTAATCTGTCAAGCATGTTATGGTGTTATACATTAATGTTGTCATACTATTTGAAAAGAGTTAACAAAGAAATTCTGTTGTATGTGCAATCAAATATATACATCAATAAAATAATACTATCTAAAATAAAAATTATTAGGTAAATATGTTCTAAATAACTTCTTAGACAATAAAACTATAGAATTTGAGGTATTTTAAAGATATATATACATAAATTTGAGTAAATAACCCTGTACAGCAATGAAGATGGATAATGTTCTATCTATGTGATTTTAACTAGAGATATGACCATCAAAAATCTTGATTTATGTATGTTTTACACATAATTAAGTTAGTTATATGGTGGATGGATAGTATGGTGGAACAGAGTGATTGTTTTTGGGCATCCAATATAAATATCTCAAGAACGGAAAACTATTTTAATCTGAAAACTTTGGCTGTGGGAATTCAGTGATGAGATTTCTACAGAAAATATTTCCGGAAATACCGGAAGTTTACTCTAACTTTATTATTCTTAATCGAATGCCTAACTTTTTATTACTGTTTTGGTATCTGCACTTAATTTTAAGTTATATTTAAAGTTAAAGGTGCTCTATGGCATGTTAATCGGCATGTGGCATGTTCGGGATATTCATTTTTTTCCAAAAAATTTGACTGAAACGCTGTTCCACAACAACAAATTGTTTTTGAGTAACGATTAAAAATGAGATGTTGAAATTTCTATAGAGGCAAGAGAAGATATCGGAGTTTTCAAATGCCTCAGTGAAGTCCAGATAAATTACGTCACATTCATCACCGCCATCTATTAATTCTGCAATGTCTTGAGTTATCACCAAAAGATTTATAGTAGCAGATTGGCCCTTATAAAATCCATGTTGAAAAGAAACAATTAATTTTTGTAGTTAGAAAAAAATTTACAATTATGAAGAATAAACTTGAATACCTTCAAAAGTTGCATATTATTGACACTGGCCTCTAGTTACAAATTAGATTATGCATTTAAGAAACCAGACCATGTCTGTGTTGATGAATATGTTATACATCTACAAATTTGTCGTACATAGACCAGTAATCTTGATCTCTTTTTGGTTGTACAGTTAAAGTTTGAGGAAAATATTCTTATGTAGTATGTGTGTATTCTTAGAAAATACGTTATGTAGTTATCAGTTAAATTAAACTGCATCTCATTGTCACTGCATAAAAGGAAGGCTTTGGTATAGTAAGTCATCTTATTATTTTATAAAATAATGCCATACCTGTTCTGTGTAATCGTTAACATCCTGTCTCAATTCTATTAAGTCGGGAACGGGGCTTTCTCTCTCTATATTGGTCCATGTAAAACGAGGGAGTGGGAGATCAATTTTTGAAGTAACTAGTTCACTTCTAATGGGTATATTAGCCTGATAAGCTGCCACTAATTTCAGAGCAGAAAAAAATTGCTTTCTGTTTAGATAGTTTGTGCTTTGGTTCCAACAGATTTCTGAAATCTTAAAAACATCCACATGGTAAAATGTGCATGAAACTATACATAATCTAGTATAATACCTATCTTTATTGTATTTAACTTGTATAATTCTATAATTTTAATATGAACAAAACAGTGTATGAACAATGAAAATAATGTCCGCTATATAAATTTAAAATCTGGGCATGCATACTGGTACATAACACTGAAAGTTTTAATAAACAGGTAAACAGTAACAGTGTTACAATACCTAAAATTTTGTACATTAAAATTTTCAAACAACATATAATATCATTGCCAAAATAGCCTTAAAAATTGCCCAAAAAAATTATACAAAAAATAATTTAATAAATTGAAAAACATTTTTCAAAATTAAACAAATAAAAAATAAAACAAAAGGTATGTAGCAGTAATATTCGAGCCGGTGACTCAGGGTTTAGTGTCTCGATCGCTCAACCCAGAGGTCGTGGGATCGAATCCCATTCCACCAAACAATTTTTAATTAAATTGTTTACTCATAGATCAAGGCTTGTTCGCATGGATGGGTTGGCAACCATCCTGGCGATGGCCTAGAATGGCAAGAATGTCAACTTGGTGTTAATGTGAGAAATTAAAATCAGTTGATGTTTGACTGTCTCCCAACGTAAGTCGTTCCTGAGGCGCAAATGCGGCCCGTGAAATAATAGAATGAGGGGTAGAGATATTATTATAATAGCTAGTTATTACTCTAATTTGAGGAGGGAACTCTATTTGAATAGTGCTTGACATTTTTGCATTATCCTGTTCACAAAATTGTAGTTATTGGAATGGACTAAACAATGTGCCTTGTTTTGACTACACTTTCCTTCTAACCTAAAATTTGTCTATGTAAATCTAAGTTATGATTTAGAATATTAGAAACAAAAAAAATTGTAATATTTAAGATTACTTACAAATTAATGAAATGTAAACTTTTTGTACTGACACCTCAGCTTATGTGAAAATTAATTATATCACCATATTATAACTAAGTGTTATATCATGCAATAATACAAATCGAAGTACCAAAACGGCAGTTAGTAAAAAATTAGATTTTTGACACTTTTTAACATGATTTAAATACTCTGTGCTTAATATATTATATAACAGTATGAAATAGATTTATTAGATTATTAATCTAATAGATAATTAATAATTATATAAATCATACATTTTGAAACACACTAGGTTAGATAATAAAAAACAGTGTATGGTCTGTTTGCTATGGTAAGAGATTTATGTACATTTTGAGAGGGATAAGTACGAGTCACACCATAAATACATGTTACACCACAGAAGGTGCGAAAACACAGAAAGATTCATTGTAGTGCTTTTTAGGATTACACCACCTGTAGAATAAAAAACAGAAAACCAGAAGTATTCAAATTGAATATTGAAGTGTAGTATCAGGTAGTATCAATGCAAGCTTCTAAAGTTTTCCCCACCAAAAAACCACTGTATAATATGCAATAAAATAAATATTTGATCAGTTATCTAAATTTCATCAGTGGTTTTTCAGTTTTATACAAAATTCTGTAATATTACAAATCATATTTTGAATTATGTCTAAATAAAATAATTATTATAATAAAATTTAAAAGAAATTAAACACTTTACTAGCTTTTTTAATAATAAAAATAACATATAATAAAATAATATTCATACATTTTACAAAAAGAAGAAAATCAGTTAAGAGAAAATTAAAAGAAAGTATTTTCATGAAACTTAATGGTGATAACTGTATCTCGTCAGAAACAATATTGTTGGATCAAATATGGCTTCCTCTACTCCAGAAGGATTGTTGCCAGAAAATTAATAATAACATAATGATCAATGCATGTGATGACATTTTGAATTAAAATGTCAATCTGACAATTTTTTATCATACAAACCATAGACATATAATACAAACCATAGATAAAAAATATATGATACAAATTTTCTACTGACGACAAGTCGAGGATCAGTTACAATGTTTAGAAAAAAGCTAGTTAAGGGTTTAATTTCTTTAGATTTTATTATAATTATTTTATTTAGACATAGACATTTTGTATAAAACTGATAAAGTTTTATAAATTTATTAAATAACTATTTGATTGCATATTATACAGTGGTTTTTGGGGCAAACTTTAGAAGTTTGCCATGATACTTTGAATATTTAATTTGAATAGGTACTTCTGGTTTCCTGTTTTTATTATTTTGCAGGTGGTGTAATCCCATAAAAGAATATAGTGAATCATAAAAATGCACCACAAATAAGTTACAGACATTAAAGCAGAAATAATTAATACCTATATTGAAAGTAGTCTTTTTAAATAAACCATTGTACAGAGACACAGAAACGTACTGTACAGAATCAGAGTTAAAAATGTTACAAATTTATCAAAAAAAGTTTACAAATTTATCAAAAAATAACAAAAATGAACAGCAGTGAACAGAAAATGTCGAGCAGTCTATCCAATACCAAGCAACATCTTATACACTAAAATATCAAGTGGTTCACCTCTCCCTTAAAAATTCGTACAAGTTTGTCAGTCAGAATGGAAAAAAAACTGGGAAACAACGATCAGAATTTATTTAAATTAAAATATGTTCTTAATCAATAACCGTACAAAAAACCTATAAAAAAAGTACGGTTGATTTACCTAAAATTTACATATTTCTGCTGTGCGAGTTTTATGTTTTATAAATACCCATGTTTTGTAAAACCTGGTGTTTTCATAAGTAAAACGGGAAGGGGATGGAAGCTCGCTGGAAAAATATTTTAAAACTCTTTACGGCTTTTATTTCCAGTCAAAACACAAATGTTAGTCACTAAGTAACAAAATCTGCTGAATTTGCTGAAGTTTCATAAAATTTAGATAACTAGATAACTGCTTTACAAGAAAGTGGTATTAATTACAAGGCCAATTACTCAAATTGAAGTGTAGAGATATTATGTGGTCTTGTTGTTTACATTCGTCATATGTATTAAAGAACAGTTGTAAAAATTGCGAGCAAAAATTGCAAATTTTTGGACTACACTTTTAAAATTGTAGACCCGAGTGCAAGAACCAGGCAGATCCGTTTTTACAAAGGTTTAGGAAATGCAAAAAACTACACACCTACATCGTTTATTTATATTAATAATTTTTTTTCTGTTTGTTATAAATAGTATTAAAGAATTTTTGGACTTTTTAAAAATATTGGATTTTCCCGGTCGTCGCCCCGAAATTGCCGAATTTTGGAAGCAACCAATGAAACAAACTTTTAGATAGAATAATAGATAGAATTATTTAAAATCCAGATATGTATTTAACTCGATTTTGGCCAAAAATGAAGCTGCCTGGTTCTTGCACTCGGGTCTTTAATTTTTATACAAAGAAATTTCAAAAATACCCAAGAAAACAAACATCCGAAGACCTACATTCCGATTTGTGATGAGTTCCTAAAGCACATAATGACTAGATTATGTAAGTGTAACTGCAACTTATCAACTTTAACTGCAAATATTAAAAATAACAAAATGCAACCCAAAAATAATTATTTACACAGTAATAAATAATGTAAACAAATTACAGAAAAGACTTTCTACTACTACTATTTTGTTATGTTCTTTCAATGGTTTTCACAATCAATTCCTTTAAATATAATCCAGTCAAAGTTAGAAACATAATGAATTCATAAAAATAAACTATGTTAATTTGTAGATGATAATTATTGTGTAAATGTATATAGGTATATTGTAGATTACCTGTGAAATTACGTCCTCGGATACATTTCCAGATTTTATTAGTTCAACAGTCTTTGCTAAAGTAACTTTACCAGATTTCTCTTCATCACAACACAGAAAAACATCAGATAAATATCTTTGTAAAGTATCAGAAAGATACAATTCATCCATTTTTCAATACTTTTGACAACTTTTGACAATGCAACAATTTTGACAACAAAATATCATTTTTGACTTTTGATCACAGAAATAAAGTCAGATATCATAGACAATATATAACACAGTATACTAAAATATATAATATCATTTAGGTCCATTCGATTGCCGACAAGTGTAGTGTGCACCGGTATGTACTACACTACATTTCTACATTTTCATCAGCTGATTTATGTCAGTGCAATATACACCTTATATACGTTGATGTAAGATGCACACTGCCCTAAATAGTGACAAACGAATGGAATTCTGAAATTAGTGTAGTTCAGTGCTACACTTTTCGAGCAAATGAATGGACCAACTTATCTATGGAAACAAACTATCATGCAAAGCACAGAATATCTAGAAGAATATATGCGAAGAATCAGGGAAATAGACAATAGACTTGGTATGCTGTGGTAAGCTTCAAAAAATTTGGCTTATAGAGATGGGCTACTGTATAGAAAAAGATATAAATATCCTTTTTTTATGGGCTACTGGCCACTGTTTTCCAATATGGAAACAAAATTCTATTTTGGAAACTGTTTGTGATAGTATTAGAAAGTTAAAAACGACGTGGTTAGTATTTGTACATCTTTATTTTTACATTTTAAAATGGCATTTAAAAGAAATCAGGACAACACAAACTGCCGTGTTTATAGGTGTCATTCCACAAAATGTGTCAATAGAAGTGTTTAAGATTGAAGATAGGTAGAAGTTTGGCCCTAGTATAAGAAACCGTTTCTCATTCATTTCTCCAAAAGGCTTAAATTAAATTGTTACATAATTTAATAACAGAGAACACGTTTATTTACACAACATATAACCACTTTGTTGCAGTTTGTCTATACTTTTCTATTATATTAGTCTTATAATAGCAGAATATATTTTAATTTAAACATTGTTTAACAAAAAAACAAGCACTAATATGGTACCATATAGTTTATCACACTTATTTTAGTCCAAAATGTAAGTAAACAAAAACTAGGGCACGCTGTTTCGACCCAAAAAATCATACCTATAGCAATGCAGCACTTATGGGACGTTTGACTGCTTTTACCACTCTTTTTCAGCTGTCTTTTTATCCTTTATTTCACCCTAACTAGCATATGAAGTCTCTATAAGTATTTATGGCAGATGAATGCTAAATTGCTAGATGATGTGATATGAAATGTAAAATTTTTACTGGTATTCCTCCATATTTGTTTACAATTTGTAGAGTATAGAGTAGAGTCCTAATAATATCCTAATAATATAGGACTCTAAGAGCTGCCTGACACGAGACTCAATTTAGCACTGAATTCAGTACTCAAATTTCGCGCGCAGATTTAGCGGACTTGTATGCTATAAATTAGAACATGTTCTAACTTCTTGGACGAAATCAGCACAGTAGCACAGTATAGCTACGCAGTAGTGCATCTATACTGTGCTGATTTGGACTTGGACGAAATCAGCACAGTATAGATGCACTACTGCGTAGCTATAATGTGCTACTGTGCTGATTTCGTCCAAGAAATTAGAACATCTTCTAATTTCTAGCATACAAGTCCGCTAAATCTGCGCACGCAATTTGAGTACTGAATTCAGTGGTAAATAAGTCTCCTGTCAGGCGGCTCTAACAATTTGCACTTTGCAGCGCCCTCATCGGTAATTTGAATCGCTAATACTGTCTCCATTCTATAATCTTTATTTCTGTGCTTTTGTCTTTGTCATTAACCATTGACATTATTGACAACGACAACATAGCCTCAATTTGTAATATTTTCTGATAATATGTCAAGATTGTCAAGTAAAAAGTACACAAAACTCAAAATTAGAAGGGAATATTGATAAAATTATCTAGAAAATAAAAATATATGGCCATATAAGTAAAGTTATTTTAAAAAGTAACTATATTTGCGATATAAAAATAAATAATGGCTTTCTTAGAGGTAAGTTTTCTCACAATTTAACTTGTTCAGGTTTATTAAAATTTTTCTTATTTTTAGTGGAGGAAGTTCCATTTCTTCGATATAAAGAAAAATGTAGATGATGGGAAAATAGCCGAATTATTTAAAGTAAGCTAATTGAATTTGCGACTAAAATAGTAAATCTTTGATTTTTCCTCATCAAATAAAGTAATATTTTCTCACAGGTTACTACTTTAATATTATTTACAGGAAAACAAAATCAGTACTACATCTAGTGGAAATAATCATTTGGTATTGGGCGATTCATTAGGTCAGATTTATATTATTTCCCGCTCATGGTATGTTACAAGCTTCAGAGGCTATGAAATTAGTGTAGACTTTTCCCATCAGCTAAGAAATTCTCCATTACTAATAACAATTGGGGTATGTTATTAAAATCACAAGCTTTTTTGTGAAATTATGCCACAAATATTTATAGGATTAAAAATAACTCCTTATTCACATCTTAGATCGATAATAGTAATTAATAATATTATTAATATTGATTAATAATGATATATTATTATCTAGTGTATGAAGTATAGAAACAGAAATAAAAACCAATTTCTTTTTCTGTGAGTCTTTATAGTGATCAAACGACAGCGTTAGATACTATAGTTGGACTTTACACATTACCTTCTAAATGTATTTAGTGAAGCTGCATAAGGTATGATTACAATCATGTTTTAATACTACTTTCTTAATAAAATACTAAAGTATAAACGTTGAAAGTTTGGATTAACCATTTTCAGATTAATCAAACTTCTTGTTCATAGCAGTAATAGATTAATTAAAAATACCTGTAATGGTTGGAATAATTATCATTTCAGGAATGTTCAATACCTACCTGCTACAATTATTTCAGTAGGCAAATTCGATGTAATCTCTATTTTAATTTTATTAATTTTTTAGCAAGATGAACCTGGCATTAACCCATTAATTAAGGTTTGGGATACAAGTAGAATTGATAAGAATGGAACACCTTATTGCCACAGAATAACGAGAGCTATTCCTGGCAATAAAGTGGTTCAAGTTAGCGCTTTATGTGTCCATGACAGTTTACAGTTAATGGCTGTAGGGTTTGTAGATGGATCCCTGATTGTCTACAGGTAATTAAGAAATATTTAATAGGTATAATGAATATGGACATTTCCTTATTATCTATTAATAGGGGTGATATAATGAGGGAGCGAAGTTCTAAACAAAAACATCTTAGAAATTCAAGCTCAGTTATAACAGGATTAGCTTTTAAATCAACGGCAGCAAATGTATTTTTGTTTGTGGCCACAGAGAATTCTGTAAATGTTTATAATATTACTCAGAAAGATAAGGAACAGAAAGTAAGTACATGTTTAATTATCAGTAAAAAATTACAATAATAGTGTATTAATTGATTCATTATAATAAATGGTTTTAGACCCAGCTGGATAATATAGGATGTTCCAAAAAATGTAGTGTCTTGGCAGAATCTATGCAGGAGAGTCATTTCATGATTGGAAGGAATGATGTAAGATTTTGCTCTTTTATGTAACAACCATAATGAAATACCTACCTTGCTTTACGTTTTAGCCTCGATTTTCATTAACCTTTTGTCTTTGCTTTTCATTTATTTGTGTTGTACATTGACTTACTTTGTATACAGAGATATATCCTCCAGAATGATGTATTGAATTCATAGTTGATCAGAGCGGTCGTACGCCTTTCTCATGCATATTGTGTTTATTTGCACATGTGTTTATTCCTGCTTTTATTACAGCTGTAGGCTATAGTACATATTTTATTTCCTATTTCCTGTTTGCAAAAAATATGATTTACAGAGTAAGTCATATTCAATCTGAAAAGTGATAGAAGAGATTCAAATTTGAATTCATTTCTATGCCTATTTATGTCTATCAAAAATCAGAAATTTAAAGACTTACATTTCTAGTTTTAATTTTTCTAAAAATTTTAAATTTATACTTATTAGTTTTTCAATTTTTCTAAAAATGTTACTTGAATTTTATAATCGTAAGTCCGAAATATCATTAGAGTCAGTATAAACAATTAGATAAGGAAAATGTCAGGACTGTTTTTGAAAAAATTACGTTGGTGAAATGAACATGTAATCCAAATATTTTGGTGCCATGTTATAGGATATAAAAAATGGCAATGAAAAAGTCGTGTTTGTTTTTCTGACTATTCGGAGTTGTAAAAATGAAAATGCTATGTTTGTTTCCTATATCCACATCGATAGGTATTTCGTGTTGCCCCATATTTTTGTTTTAATAATAATAATACGATAATAAGTTTATTTTCCTCACAGACTGTTTACACCTTAGTGCTGTTTGAATAATTTTAAAGGACAGAACAAAAATTCTCCTATTTGAAAAATGTTTTAAACAATTTACTAATTCGTCACATCTATCTTGATTGGTCTTAAAAAGTCAGTTTAAGCAAAAAAGTTCCATAAACAATAATAGAATTTAAGAAAACTGTCTTATGTCACTTACACACTTTTGTGGATTACAGGTATCGCTTAAGTCTTATTTCTTGGTACTTACGTCCTTCTTTTTGGAATATGTTTCTAGCAACATATCATTTACGAATCACTTAGGCCTGACTGCTTGAAATTTTAGAAATCAAATCTGTCTCGTATGTATCGGCGAAATAATCGCTTACATGACAATTTCATTTTGTTAATCGATCGTAGAGACTCGTAGTTATACTGCTTCTACATTTTTTTTTATAAACAAAGACTACACTAATGAAAAAAGCTATTTAATAAAATCTGTGGACTACATATTGTCAAAAAAATATAAACTTTTGATTTGACAACTCGGAAATATTTCAATAAACAGCTTTTTCGTCATTTTCAGTCACTCTGAAAAATAGTGTTCCTAAGTGCCACACATGAATGATCAGCGACCATGACAGTAGCACCAATGATTGCGGCGTGATTATCTCTATGAGGAGCATTAAAACCTTATTTAACATTTTTGGCGCATATGTCTTTTTCTCAGATCGTCGTCATATATATTGTTTAATTCATATTCTATTCTTGTATAATTTTCATATATGTAAGTCATTACCATTTTCCATTATTTTAAGGAGTGGCTGTTTTAATTTGCTATTATCCAACATTTTTCATTTAAGGCAATATATTGTTATACTTCCGATGGTAGAGGTCCTTGCTATGCTGTAGAAGGAGAAAAAATTATGTTGGAATGGTTTAGAACATATCTCATAATTATTTCAAAAACTAACCGACCCACATCCCTTACTACGATGTCAAATGAAATTCAAAGTAGCGCCTCTCAAGGTGACCTGATAACAGTTCTCGATATACATAATAAATTTATAGTTTTTTCTGCTACAATGCCAAAAATTAAGGCCATTTTAAGTGAGTGGGGAGCTTTCTATATTCTTGATGAGGAGAATAAGGTGTATCACTTGGATGAAAAAGATTTGCAGTCAAAATTATCCTTGTTATTTAAGAAAAATCTGTATGATGTTGCTATAAGGATAGCTAAATCTCACCAGTATGACTCTGATGGGTTGGTAAACATATTTAAACAGTATGGAGATCATTTATGCGATAAAGGTAAATACTTGTTAAATTTTAAACTTAAGAGTATGTATAGTAGCAATATTAAAATGTGGACAAAATTATGAAATTATGATAGATGTACAGACAAACCATGTATATCTCGCATGATTTATGTATTAAGGATAATTTCTTAATTTTTTTTTTTAATAGATATTCCTTTTATACATATCTGTAATCTATCCTGTAATCTTCATTAGTGCAGAAATTTGCAGGTTATAATGTAAGTAAAAAATTCTATATACAAAAAAGTGTAATGTTTCAATCTCCATCTCATCTTTTTCAGGGTTATTTTACTTTTATTTTACAAACTACGTAATACTTGTAAGGTGGTATCATATCTTAAATTTTGAAATTCTTGGCGCAATGTTTAATGACAATGTAATCTCTGATAAGAAATAAACCTTATTGAATTTATAACAATTCAAGGATTCAAAAGAATTTTGTTCTCAAATGTACTACCACATAATTATGTTTATATTTAAAATCGATAAGGCACAAGTCATATTAAATATACGCATTTATTTTTAGGAGACTTTTCTGGTGCTATAGAGCAGTATATTAAAACGATAGGTAAATTAGAACCAAGTTACGTTATAAGGAAATTCCTAGATTCTCAACATATTGAAAAATTAACGATGTATCTAGAGGCATTACATAAGCAAGGTCATGCTACTGAGGATCACACAACACTACTGTTAAACTGTTACACAAAACTGAATAACACAGTAGGTGAAACCGATAGTCTAAAAGAATTTATATTGATGAAAGAAGGAGATCTGAATTATGATGTAGATATTGCCATAAAAGTTTGTCGGTAAGATTGGATATCTAACAATTTTATCATTTATTATTTCTTATAAATAATGAGAGTAAGATTTTTTTAGACATGGAAGTCCAGCAGAGGCGCTTATGTTAGCAAAAAAACATGAAAAGCATAATTGGTATATTAAACTTCAAATAGAGGACCATCAAAGATACTCTGATGTTATAGGCTATATTTCTAACTTAAATTTTGACAATGCTGAATATTATATGCAGAAATATGGAAATATCCTTGTAGAAAATGTACCATATGAAAGCACTCAACTTTTAAAAAAACTGTGTACTAATTACAAACCTAACAACACAGCAATTATGTCAGAAAGTATGATCTCTGACAATTTCGATGTAATATTAAGAGCGGATCCAGAGGACTATATTCATTTATTTTTAAATAATTCAGAAAGATTGGTTGAATTTTTGGAGCACTTAATGAATGAAGGATGTGTACTAAGTACGCCGGTATACAACACACTGCTCGAACATTATTTACACGTTTGGTCAAACTTGGAAACTGTATCGGAAAAAAATAAATTAGCAGAGAAAACGTTGAAACTGCTACAAAGCCCTGATGTAAAGTATGACAAATCTCAGGCTCTAGTTGTTTGCCACATGCATTCTTTTAGAGAAGGAATTTTATACCTATATGAGGAACAGAAGTTATATCAACAAATTTTAAGGTAATTCACAATAGGCTTGTTTTAGTTCTAACAAGAACCAGTTCTGAATTGTACCGGCCGTGCGCAGATTGAAAAAAGCCTTCGAATTTTTAAACTGCTCAGTACAATTCAGAACTGTTTCGTGTGAGAACCAAAATAAGCCTAATGATTGTTTATAGTTGCATCGGAAATCAGAGTGGGTATAGTAGTTTTGTCAATGTTGTCTTTGAATTTTTTTTTTTTTTTGCATTATTGGTGACATTGGAGGCTTGAACTTATTACGGAAAAGTTTACAGATAAAGGCTAGATAAAAACAGTGAAGATTGGATTCCTTCAAAATTAATCAATTGTTACCCAATAGTTTATAAGTTCCCAGTATAATTGGTGCCTTCTTCTCTTCTTCAAAATGTTAACTCATAAGTTAATATGATAATTCTAGGAATTGTGTTTTGCAGTAAACTTACGCCTTACTCTTAACTCTTACGTAGGGCGCGTACATAGCTCTTACACTGAAGTGGCACTGGTTAACTGGTAAAACAGAACAGACTCTGATTTTCAAAGGAAATTTAACACTTTTATTTTGTATTCATTTGTGAATATTTTCGTAATAAACTCCAAAAACATTTTTCAAATTACTATACAACTGTTTTAATAATTGATTTTTTTTAGGTATCACATTTCAAAGAATGATTCTAGTTCTGTTCTGGCATGTTGTCGAAGATTTGGGCATCAAGATCCTACATTGTGGGTGCAAGCTTTGTGGTCATGTGTTAGGAATACCAAAAATCCGTCTATGGATTTATTGAATGAGGTAACCTTAATAACCAAATAATGATATATTATTATGTTTTTAATAATAGCTTTTATAATTTGCAAACTCTCAAGATTATTTTAAAGAAATCCAACAAATGTAAAAAAAATTGCATCCTCCAGGTTCCATAATAATTCAAGAAAAAATAGTATAGCAATGAAAAATTTTAATAATTTTATGATGTTAAAGTTTTTAATAAAATGTATTGCATGTTTATACATTTTTGATAGAATACACATTCGATTCACCAATGGCATCCATAATTATGTTAATAAAAATGAATTTGGAATTTATACAATATCCAGAATTTAGCATTTAATCTGTTAAGTCTGTTAATTAAGAATCACAATCAGTAATTTAGATATAACATAAATCTAACTAGAGACTTGATACCTGCATCTATGAACAAACTGGTTTAGATTAAATTGCTGAATTGCTTGTTACACATCAATAGGTTTGTTCCTACACAACACCAAATTATCAGCAAACTGTCAGGGGTCTGCGCAGAACATATTTACCCGATCCACCACAATCATTCTCAAACTAGTGGTAATATTTTACCGTTCCAACAAAAAAGTGACTAGGTTTCAAACAGTTTGGTGACTGTCAAATCGATTTGAAGATTATTTAGAAACTACTAGTCAGACATCCGAGACGCATGCGTAGTGGATATTGGATAAAAAATTGGATGAAAATGGCAAATCTTAACTAAACTAACCTAAACTTTTAGAGAAAGTCGATTATTTAAATATTGTTTGAAATGCTATAATTTTATTCTTATTATGTGTCATATTACATGTGAAAGCAAAAGTAATCTCAATATATTCTGAAATTATTTGCCACATTTTTTTAGATTTGAAATATGCAGGGTTCTAACTTTATTCCGGTATTTTAAATATAAATATCAATAAAAGTGTAATATATGTGTCCACTGTGCCTCATTTGTCTCTGCACAAGGGGTGTTATTCTGTGTTTCCCCACCAGCGGTTACCCGATCTTTGACTTGCATGAGCGGCATTTGCTGTAGTTCCAAGTTCCAACACTGCTGGTACGGAGTGTTGAACTGAGAATTAATCATTTTTGTAAATCCATGAAATCTAAATAACACATTAGAGTAAGTGTTCAAACTTATTACCTTTTATTATCTGTTACCTGGGACTTTTTAAGGTTAACTCATCGAAAATCGAAATCAACAAAATAAAACAACGCTTCTAGCGATTCTACCCGATATTATGTGAACTATAGATTGTGTTCCAAGAACAATATTTCAAATCGCACTTGCGCATTAAACCAGTGCTGCAAACTATCAGAAACTGCTGTGTAGGAACAAACCTAATACCTACGTTTCTTCACTTTGATGTACTTATAATATGTATTTATATCAGTGGCGGCTTCACATAAGTTGCAAATGAGCAAGTGCACCTTCTACAGTTTTGAAAGATAACACTAATAACAGTAATAAATAGTATATTTCAATTTATGTACTTATATTTAAATATACAAAATAGAGAGTATCATAATTCATAATAAAAATTTATAATTTCTACGAATAGAAAACAAAATAAATGGCTACGTATCCCTGGGACATTCAATAGCTACCCTGCAAGCGGAACAGTCTAGTCTCGTTGTTCAATATGCCTTAAGATATGTATTGGTGGTGGGGAGTACGGTAAGATTTTATGGTACCGTCACATATTGTGGTACCGTACAGTAGTATATGTATTATGTACGTGACTGAGCAAAGCAAAGACTTTGTTTGGTCAGTTTCTCACGCAAATGGCTTAGTACCTGACAGTTCAACGTTTGGTAATGCAGTATAATATAAATTTTTATGATATTTATGTGAATGTCAAACGGTAAATTAATAACTCATTGATTTTTATTGTTGCTAGTATATTGTATAATATTTGTAACAAAAATGAAATAAAATATTTACTAGTACATCCATTTTCATGAATGTCGCATGATGATAAATTAAGGGTCAAAAATATAAAAAAATCCACACCTGATTTAAATTTACTTCATAAACAATCGGTAAAATGAAAAGAAGTGGTGAGAAGGTTTAAAATTGACATTTACACAAAAAATTACTGGATTTGTGGATGTGATACAAACAATGCTTTTTATTTTGTTTCCCATGTCTTTTGTTTCACGGTGAAACTTCGTGGAGAAAAACATGTGTAAAACGCATAGTTCATCTTAGGCAAAAAATTACTAAACATAAAGATAGTGAAATACATATAAAAAATACTTTAAATTTATCATTCGTGGGCAAATTAAATATAGAATCTGCATTAAGTAGTGAATGCAATACACATAAACAATACAAAAACATAACGGAGACGTTTCAAAAAATAGGCAGGTTTTAAATTCAAAAATAAATTGCATTCAATTTTGTGAGGCTTTCGAATTACCTCTAAGATGCCATATTAAAAAAGAAAATTCAAAGAGTAAAGGCATATTTCATGGATTAATTTATTTTAATTCAGAATTAATTTAATCAGCCAACTTACAAATAATTTATACATCTAAAATACTTTGCACCAATAAAATGAGGCATTATTATGTTTGTAAGAAAAGAAGTACTTTTATTTTTATGTTACAGAACTACCAACAGTTAAAACCATGTAGCATTTTAATAGATGTTGTATTTTAGTGTTACTCTAGGTAACTAGATGCACCCCCAAGGTGTAACTCCTAGAGCCACCACTGACTAATTTATAGAGCTCGTAGAATGAATTCTGCTAACAAGGAATTGTGTGGTATTCTAAAATACTTAACCAAATTTCTGGTAAAATAGAAATTAGATTTTGCCAGAATTTTCAATTGTACTGCAGTACAAATTCAAGCAACTTACTTGGTGGTGATTTTATAATTATTTTATTTAAATATGATATGCAGGTATAACGAATTATGTCATACAAATCCTATAATAATGCCAAAAGAAAAAAATACAAATATGTCATTTTAGTTTACTAAAATTATATGAATTTCAAGTGAACCAAATAATCTTATAATTGAAGGGAACTCACTAAAGTGTATACCTGCAACATAGTGTTAGACTCAAATAACAAAAATGTTCACCAAAAACACATGAATACAAATATGCATATTCTTTCTCAAGCTCAACCATCAGTTGACAGTCATTTTGTTATTTAAACTAAGAAAGTTGTCTGTAGTAATATACCACCACTAGCAAAATTGGAGAATCATAATTTAAAAGAGTTTTTGAGGTGGGCTCACAACAAGAATTAACATCAACACCATAAGAAATCTGAGACAAGAAAATGCTAATAACTACGGATGTCTGTGGATGTTATATAGTAAATTTTGTTGTCGCAGTTCTTAATTGCAAAACCATGCAGCCATAGTTATTGGGTTAAAAAAACTGAATGGACGAGTCATGATGCATTATTTTGTAAATCTGGAATTTGTTTGGACTAAACCAAAACACTAATAATAAAGATTTTGATGTTTGTTATTGATTTTTATAGGCCGATCGTCAAGAATATGCCACTGTTATGAGACTCATCAGCTCTACTTATAACATTCTTGTATCTTACACTGTGGTATAGTCTTTATAATCCAAATTGAAACTGCATAAAAATTCCGACAAATGACAAGTGCATAAACAAAGAGGCCGCCGTCGAAGTACAGGTGTTTCTTTTGTCGGAATTTTTTTTACAGTTTCAATTGACATTGTATAGACTATACCTATTTTTTTTTAGATTTTAACAGTTATTGCGAAAGATAAATTATTCTCTCCACAACTGGTAATAGATGCAGTAGGTACTGGCAACGCGGAAGTCACATTGGGGCATATTCGGTCCTATATTACCAATGAACTTCAGCAGGAGAGGAAGAAAACAAAAGAAGTATCGGAATTGACAACAAATTATCGTAGAGACACTGATAAATTAAAACAGCATTTAGAAACTCTGAAGAGTGGAGTAATAGTTATACAAGGATCTAGGTAAAAAACAATGTTAATACATTTTAAGGTGATGAATACTGACTTATAAGACAGCTAATTATTAACTTGGATGTTAACTACTAACTTGATAATTGTTACTAGATTCTTGCCCATGAAACCCCCAAATACACCTAATATAATGTTTTAGTGTTACTGGTCTCAAAATTTACATTTGGTCTTCAGTTTTTGGGCTTATTAACTTAACAAAGTACTTACACATTACAAAATCTTTCTTTGGCATTTTTATTTAATGAGAAATACTGACAATAAAGTAAGTTGATTTTAAACAGAACAATTTTATTATATGTTTAATTTACACACTTGTGTTCCACCACAAATTCTTGCCAAATTTCAGTAACAATCTTGATTTTGAAAATTTCGTGTTGTGCTTTACGTACCGGGAGATCAAAAATTATCTTGGTCAAGGGTGGTTGTGGAATGTAAAACGTGTGTCTTACTTTAAATTTTTGAATATGTTTTGTTGTGTCAGAATCTGTAAAGTCATTGTGCTGAAATTTTCTAATCCAGTTTTTGAATCATGCCTCTTACCACACAGCACAAAATTTTCATGATTGAAGCCTATTTTCGAACGGGTGCGCTAGTTAATGGAAATTGGCAATACAGTCAATGTTTGTGTTTGGACAATTTTCGAGAGCACTTCCCAAACGTGGCAATATTACCGGACAATTTTTATGCGTGCCTTACAAATTGTGTTGAAGTGTTTCGCGAAACTGGTTGTGTGACTCATAAAAAAGGTGCTGGTAGACCAAGAGTTCGTACAGAAGAAGTTGTCAATGACGTTCGTCAACGTATGGAAGAGGAGCCTGCAAAACCTTTGAAACGTCTTTTTCAGGAAATTGGACTTTCTTATGGAACATGTCATAAGATTTTAAAGAAAGACTTGAACATGCATCCATATAAGATGCAAGCACATCAAGCTCTTCTGCCCGCAGACCACCCCAGACTCCTTGCTTACTGCCATTGGTTTGTCAATAATTTAATGAATGACGATCTTCTGGACTTAACTTTTTTTTCTGAAGAAGCGTGGTTCCACCTTTCGGGATACATCAATTCTCAAAATATGCGAATGTGGAGCAATGATAACCCTCATGTTTTTACTGAATCGCCACTACATGTTCAAAAAATTGGTGTTTGGATGGCAGTTTCTCGCAGAAGAATAATTGGGCCAATTTTTTTCGATTTCACCGTCAACGCAGAAAGGTACAGACACAACTTTTTGGCTGAATTCGTGCAACAGTTAAACGATGATGAACTTCGGTACTGTTATTTCCAGCATGACGGTGCAACAGCACATACTACACGAGAAAATATTGCTTTCCTCCGCGAGTTTTTTGATGACCGGCTGATAAGTTTGCAGACAGAAGTTGAGTTTCCTCCAAGATCACCTTGTTTGATAATTATGGACTATTTTATATTTCCTTACTTAAAAAACAAGATTTTCGCAACTCCGGTAAATAATTTGCAAGAACTGCAACAAAGAATTGTTCAGCAATGTGCAACCATAATGCCAGAAATGCTGCAAAACGCTTTTCACAGCATGAGGAGGCGCGTCAACTTGTGCATCGAACAAAACGGGGAACATTTCCAACAATTACTGTAATTTAGTTTTTCTTGTTACTAAAACTGTTATTTCATAATTTGTAGGTTATTGATGATGTCAGTGTGACAGTGACATAATTATTTCAAATTTAAAGTAAGACACACGTTTTACATTCCACAACCACCCTTATCATTTTTTATATCCCGGCATAAAGTCAAAATTAATTACCATCATAACAATATAAATTAAGTATAAGGTAAACAATAATCAATAAATCTTCAATATGACAGTGTAAAAAATCTAGATCTACAAATTCAGTAAAGTAGATTGTGGAATAACAAGTAGATGTCATCGCGGATGTTATTTACTTTATGTACAAGTTTCTGACCATGTACAAGCTGTGATGGTCAAGGTGATTGTTATCTGTTTTCAAGTTTGAATTCACCTGTGAACAAAAATGGTTACAGTTTTTAATAAAGCCGTAAATAAAAATGTTTAAGGAAACTTTAAATTGGAAAAATTTTATAGTAAATTGAAGTATTTAGTAAGTTTTTCTCAAAAATGTATGTCTTATAATAATTTTCTTAGTTACTAGAAATAGGTATAAGAAGTTTTTTCTTAAATCTTATTTTCTATAGTGAGTGTTTCCAGAAGATTAATTATTAAGAATTAATAAAGTACTTGAATAATATTTCGACCCTTATCGGACTCTATATTAAATTCTCAGCATAAAGCAAATTGTATTGTGACGTAGATGTCGCTACATTGTCAAAATAATAGGTATAATTCGTTTATATGCCAATGTCAGATAAAAGCAAAAAGCGTCCTGTGTGTTATGTGGGTGACGCAAGTCCACATAATATGATGTTATGGGGATTTGATTATATTAAATTATAAGTAAAAAGCTATTTGTATTGTTGATAGATGTTGAATGTGGAATTTGTTCGTTTATCAGTGTCACATAAAATAAGTATTGTTTAGAAACAATATGCCTTATGAATTAACAGGTCCCCAATATCAAAACCAATAATAAGTTAATACTGTTAACTAAAATTAAAAAGATTTGCTCCTTTTGGTTGAACAAAGCATTTGTGACCTATATCAAATGAATTACATAGATATTCTGGGCTCTGCTGCTGTGACCCATGCTTAATTGCATACATTTTTGCCATTCATAATAAATGACATTTTCAGTGGTTCTTGTATTGTGTCATTTAATCACAGATCACAATACACATTACGCATCGACTACGGCAGAACAACGCGAAGATCTATATAATACGTATATTTTAAATCCATCAAAATCAGATGTTTCTCTCTGCATTATAGAATATTCCCAATGGTTCGATTATTTGTTTTGTAATTGTCTATTTACCTAGAGAAGCGTAAGTATCTATGTGTAAAGGCACTCAAGATATGTCTAAAAATATGTAATCAGCCAATTAAAGCATACTTTTACATATATATGTTACAATAATAAGGCATGCTGTTTCTCAGCTGGTATATAAATGTTAGTCAATTTGTTTGTCTGAAAGGTGTCTGCAAATTTGTTTACCTTATTAGCCAAAACTTTTTATATTTGTACTATTTTTAAAAAATATTTTATATATTTTTTAAGTTAATATTTGTCTATTATAACTTGTATATACTTACTTAATACTTGCTATAATGGCTCGGTTTGACTTTTTAAAAGAGCAGCCTGGCTTAAACCCGTTACTAGATTTAAACCCCTGGCACAACTCTAATTTTTATATTATATTACATTTTAGATGTGCAGCATGTCATCATCCCCTAGAACTTCCGACAATCCACTTCCTTTGTCAACACAGCTTTCATCAGCATTGCTTTCAAAGTTTTTCTGATGATGAAAATGACTGTCCTACCTGCCAGCCTGAGAATAAAAGTCTTTTAGAGCTATTAAAAGCTAGAGAATATAATAAAGATCTACACGAAACCTTTCATTCACAACTGGAGAAAGCACATGATGGATTTATGGTAGCTGCAGAGTATTTTGGTAGAGGAGTTTTTAATAAATATAAGGTACAATTATTTTTAAACATTTGGATAAAATATAAACACTTTGTTATAGAGTTGTATCTCTAATATACATATTCAAACTTAGACTACTTTATCCCTAACATTTTCCAATATCTTTCCAAAAATCCATTTCTTACACATAAAGTTTCAAATCTTCCTGTCAAACCTATTTCCTCATTCATTGCAAAGTTTTCGTTATACCGGATTTCCCATATCATTTGACTAATGAGAATTAGTGTGGGCTATTACATTTCATTGAATTTTATATTTTCAAGGCACACTATAAGAAATATTGCTAACGGAATCGATGGTACTGATTGCCAAACACTTGTGATTACCAACATACTGAAGCGAAATGCTTTTTTAATTGAAATATCAGTAAAAATTCCTTTCAGGTTAATAGGTATAGTTTATATGTTCTCTCAGCGTGTGCAACACGTCAAGTGGGACGGTGGTCTAGTGGTACAAGCCGGGCCTCTCAAACTGAAATACAATTTACACTAGTTCAAGTCCCACTTATTCGAATAAATATGTTTCATTGTCCGTGGTTTGGATTCTTTCTGCAGATAATCTTTAGTCACGTCATTTTATTAAAAAAATTAAAGTATGTTTTAAATTGGTTTGTTTACTTTATCAGTTTAGCTAAAGCTACTGCTAGTAAAATAAGTGATCAATAAGCAACATGTTTTTTATTTATTGCATGCACTGTGCTCTTACTAATAGTTACTATATATTACCTGAGCCAAAATAGGTATTTTTAGTTTTTGAATAAAAAGAGATTATGATTTTTTTTTTATGAAATGCTAAGAACTCAAGATTTTAATATTCCCTGCACAATATTTAAATGTTTTACTGTCTATGTATAATGCTTGCAGATTATGATTGACACTTACATTTGGGTAATAAAGTAATTTAGATAATGTTATAATTAACAATTATTAAATAATCGAGAAAAATTGGGTGTATTTCCAGGAATATAATGAAATAATGAGTAAACGTACAGTACTGAAAGTTGTCGGTACATTTTACAGTACTAGAAGATTTAATAGTCTTTTTTAGACTATTATTTATTTTAGTTTATAAAATGTTAAATATTTCATCATTTACATTCAAACAATAGTGTAATCGATCATAAAATTCTTGTCTACCATTAGCTAGCTGACAAATTAATTCCAATCCTCTTTAATGGTTAATAAGAAAATGTTTATTTTGCATACTTTAAACATTACCTACAGCAAGACAACCACTGACAATGACACATATTTATTCAAATAAATAAACACTAATAATTGTAGTTAATTAAAAAGTAAAATAAAAAAGTTGCCTCTGGTGCGATTTGAAGTAGCAAAACTTTGTGTTTCAGTTTAAGAGGCCGCAACTTTTACCATTAGACCATGCCACCTGACCTTGCGCACGTTGGGACAACTATGTAAACTGTACCTATTAACCTGAGAAATTTTTACTGATATGTATTTCAATTAAAGAAGCATTTCACTTCAGTATTTTTGTAATAAGAAGAGTTTGGCAATCAGTATATTGATTCCATTAGCAATATTTTTCATAGTGTGCCTTGGGAATATAAAATTCAATGAAATGTAATAGCCCAGTATATTTGACGAATGTATTTTATTATATTATAGGTCATAACAGATCAAGCTGTAACTAAAAATCTTAGTTTATCAGAAAAAATTAATATATTTAAGCCAACACCTAAAAAAGCAGAGGAAAAGAGTCTGAATTATGGTTATGGAGCAGAGGGTAGATTAAGGCAAGCAGAAGTGAAAACTTCTGTTAAAGCTATTCCTGTTTCAGAAGGAAGAGTGAGGCTTCAAGAACAAAGGTATCATAAAAAATTAAAAAATATTTGATCAACTGATTTTTTTTTTTTTTTTTTTTTTTCATAAATATATTTTGAGAATAAAGATTGTTGGTTAAAAAATACCTTTACTTTGTTAAAACCATAATATTTGTAGATATAGTTCATCGTTAGAAGCAAACATGACACGATTTGGTCCAAAAAGTTATGAATCCACAAGATTTCAAACGGCTTCATCCAACCCATTTGAAGACGATTATGATGAGTCTAAAAATCCATTTAATGAAGATGGTGAACTGGATGAAAATAATCCCTTTAGGGATGATTATAATTGTGATAAAAACTTAAATCCATTCTCATAATTTACATTTTATTATAATTATTTTATTTTTAATGATAACATTAACATATTGAATGCATTATAAGTTATAATAAAATATTAGGTTGACTATTGTGTTTTAAAATATTAGGTTTTGTTTATTCACATTGATCCAGGAAATGGATCAGTTCTGTTTTTTCTTAAGACAAACTGTATTTTCCTATCCATATCCTCATTATAAATAGCTTTGCATCTTTCAAAATTAATACGCCTTCGAAACTAAAATAGTTTGAAATTAGTTTTAAAACAATATTGTTTAGTTACCTACCTGGAATGGTTTCTCGAAATAACGAGTACGGCGAAATTGGTCTAATATATCTTCTCTGCCCAATATTCTATTTAAAATTCTGCAAGCTGCTTCAACGTCATTGTTATGAACAAACACTGTTCGAGCAATAAAGCTTGCGTGCCGCATATCACAAAACAAAATACGTTATTTAGTTTAAAGAAAACTCGGATTCAAGGAGCTAAGGCATCAAAGAATGGTATGGTTAATTACATAGATTAGGTAGGGCCCAGAATACGTAAGTAGGGTTATTATTAATTATATTTTGAGGTTATATATTACTTCAACCACAGAATTATTATAGAAATGTTTTTGTGCTTCAATGATCGGAGACTTCAACATATAACGTATTTTAGCGACCCTAACCGCACCTTCACCCGGTTAGACTGGGTTATGGTTATGCTTATGCAAAGAATATGGGTTGTAGGCACGGATTTCTTAAAATAAACAAGAAATCCGTGGTTGTAGGGTTGTACAGTTACCGCGTTAGTAGTTTTCGGTTTTCTCGGCAAAATACTGATAATCTCTTCTTCATCTTCTAAAATAATTTATCTTGTCAAATGACGTTAATATGACATTTCATGCTATTCTGTGGTTTCCTGTTTCCTTAGTGAATTTTATTTTAATATAAAGTGAAAATAGAAAATAACTAGAAGTTCAGAAGTTACTAGAAAATAATTTGCATTGTCAAATATTGCGTTTTGTGTCTTCGTGGTTTCATAAAGTTTTAGTGCATTTGTATCAATTTTAAAACACAAATATCTTCATTATAATTTGTATCGCTAATAGTAATAGTATATCAGTTACTAAAACTATAATACTTTAGAGTATCCTATTATAGCACGTTGCCGATGAAGGTTAAAGAGTATATCTATTAGTGTAAAATAAATCTAGAAATAAGGAAAATGAATAAAAAAAAGCATCAGACTGATCTCAATGGAGACGAATCTTCAGAATCCTGTGACGAAAACCAAAATACTGTGGAATGTATTCATATTAACAAAGCTGTGGACTTGCAGCGTGTAAAAAAATCATTAACTCGAACTGGATTTCTTACTGATTGCGAAGAATGTAAGAAATTACCACCAGATAATGAGATTGGAGATATAGAATATGATTTATCATTATGGTTGTGTTTAAAATGTGGAAATCAAGCTTGTGGAAGGGGACGAAATAAACATGCTCTCAAGCACTTTGATACACCTCATTCAGATTCCCATGGAATGTGTGTCAACACAACTATCTGGAGCGTTTGGTGTTATGATTGTGATGATGAAGTTAATATGACTTGTAAAAAGAAGCTACAGGAAGCTGTGGAATTTCTTAGGAAGCAAGCTGAATCAAATAAGATCAAACAAACCAGTTCCCTTCATACTGCGGATCAAGTAAGTACCTATAATAAATATATCTACCATTAAAGCTAAAGTAAATAAAAAAGATAATCAAAACCTTCTTAATTTGTCAAAAACACCCAGTAGTATTGAGATACTAATTGACATATTATACGCATTTAAAAGTACTATTTATGATTCACCAACACAAAGTAGGAGTTTTTATCTATTTAAACTATGACTTGGATCTTGGATGTATAATGTGTTGGTGTGATGTAGTCGTCATATATCTGCAATATCTAATCTATCATTGTGCGTCAGTTTCAAATTGTATTTGATTTTTCTAATAAAATTTTCATTTTTAAGTCGCACCTTCTCTTAACCGTTTTGGTACAGTAAATGTTAAGAAAACCTGCACTGGCAAGGCATATGAGAGTACAGCTTACCACTTCATTAACATCTGAAGCGTGAAACTACCTATATGTTACGTTTTTATATGTTACCAAGAACTGCTTTTATAATTTCTAGAAAAATATCCAACAATATCAAAAAGTAAAAGGCTAAAGTTAATTTTAGACACCCGATTTTTAATTATTAATACTCCTTAATTTTTTTGTTTTGAATTTTTATTGTAAACACTAGTAAATTTTTTTATCGCAATAACTTTAATAACATAAATTCTTTATGTGTATTGTAAATATAATGGTTATAAAGTTTAATTACAGAAGCGCCCTCTACTATACTAAGAGGTACTGAACTATCATAATTTTGTATAATTATTCAACCATTGGGCCAATTTTAGGGAATAACAATATGATTTTATTCCAACTCGAACTCCATTTTCCACCCACACCTCCCCATGTAAACAAAAAGGAATATTTCCTTGACTAGTCTTACCAACGATTCTAAAAACAGCCTGTTTATGCAAATATTTTTTACAGTTTTTAGATATGACTGCAACCACTCTACCACTCTGTGGCAGTACAGGAGCTATGCCAAAGATTACAAATTCTTTTACCTCAAGTCTTCCACGAGCTAGAGGTCTAACAAATTTAGGAAATACTTGCTTTTTTAATTCAGTAATGCAATGCCTTGGACAGACACCATACTTACTAGAATTATTAGAAGAAACGTCGGAAGGAGGCCAGTATTTTCAACTGCCTGGAGGCAAAATTACTCAGGAAAACAAGGAAGTTATAGAATTGCCACTCTTAGATGGTAAGGAAGTATTTAAACATTGTAATTTTTATATGAGCTTGATTCAATGAATCAAAGTTATACAAAATTTTTCAAATTCTTGTAAATTCTAAATAGTTGTAGTATTGGTATAGGTATTAGGTATATTTTTCGAACATAGGAGTTAATTAATTTTGATTACTGTATTGTTAGTAAATTAGATTAGAGATTAAGTTTTAAGGTTACGTTGGTTATCTTAAATACAAAAATAACTAGTAAAATGGCGGGAATTGCATAAGAGGCCGCTGTGGATTGGAACACAGTATTGATACTTTTAAGAGTATCAGCCAAACTAAATAATGTATCTCTTAAATATGAGGGGGGGGGGGGGGGGGTTCAAATATAAACCGGAATTTGGTTGTAATTTTTTATTTAACTACTACACTTGACGCCAGAATTAATCAAAGTGCAATGACCGGAAAAAGAGTAGATCGGTGTTGTCACATTTATTTCTAAAGTATTCTTATTTAAAAGAGGAAACGTATTAATTACCTTATTTACCCATTTTTTTACTTGTCTTTAAAGTCCCTTATCCCTATTGTACATTATCATAGAAAATATAGTACTACTATATTTTCTATGGTACTTTATTAAAGCAAACACACTGTTTAATTTGTTTTTTACTTAATAATATCAAGGAATTTTGCAATATGTGACAACTGCGAAAGTCGCAAAGTTGGCGACAAGCTGTTCATCCTTATTTAACATACATATTCTTGCATTTACGCTTTCTTTTTCTGAGCCTCAACGACGTTCATTGGTCGAATCTGGTCGAATCAGGAACCAACAAGCAACTGTGCTCGAGATAGTAAGGAAACAGTGGCGTGATGTTGGATTATTTCGCGCGCGTTTTTTTAACGGTAAAAATTTGTGGTAAAATTATCAGTGTACTTATTCTTTGTGTCAGTGTTTATACTTATTTGTGTTAGATAAAAAAGTGGAAGTGCATATACTAGAAGTATTCTATAGAATAGTATACGAGTATATATTAACTGAAATGTGCCCAATGGTAAAACAGAATCCGCACGCCCATGCATCACCGCATTTTACCAGATCGGCGAGGTCATTCCACTTTGATTAATTCTGGCATAGACTGTATAAGTATATAATTTTTACATTATTTCTCCTCATATTCACTCTCTAAGTCTATGTACTTCTACCATCATTGTGGAAGTTTCATAATGCCACTTTTATAGAATGTTTTTGGTTGGGTGCGGTTGAGCCACCCAATACCTCTTTCAGCGGTCCAAAGAGAAGGAATAGTGATAAATCCTCCCAATGCATTTTTTCGGGGACATTTGTAGTCAATTGGCAGTATAAGTTCAGCGTTATCGTGCAGTAGAATGACAGTCCTGATTGGACGGTTTCTTCTTTTTTAAAATGCTGGCTTAACGGGAACACCCTCACTGTCCCAAAAGACTGTGGCCATTACTTTACCGGCTGAAGTCCCAACCTTAGCTTTTTTCGGTTTTGGGGAGTTTGAGTGGCGCCACTTTAGACTTGATCTTTTTGATTCTTGCGTAAAATGGTGAACCCAGGTTTCATAGCAGGTGAGTAATGATTATAAAAATCCATCACCTTCGTCTTGGTATCGCCTAAGAAGCTCGGTAGAGACTTCAACACATCGCTGTTTTTGTTCCATAGTCGGGTACCTGTATACCCATCTTGTGCAAACTTTTCGGTCATGCAGGATTGTTACGGATGATTTCCTCGACGCTAGCAAAACTAATTTGTAATGTTTGTGACATTTCAAAGACAGAAATTTTTCTATGGGCAAGAATAAAGTTGTTTATCAGGTCAATGATGGTTTGTGTTGTCGAAGTTTTTGGAAGTCTTCCGTAATTTTCGACTTCCTCTTCCTTAAACTTCTTGCACCATTCAAACATTTCTCTTTTTGATAAGGTGGATTCCCCATTTTGGGCTTGAAGTCTTCACAAACTCTCACTTATAACTATTATACATCGTGCAACGGAAACATGAAGTGACTGTGACATATATGCCTTCTAGATACCCCATTGGAAGAATATTAAGAAGGAATTGTTGCTAGAGGCATTTGTTTGGTTCTGAGAATAAAATTCTGGTTCATATTTGAACCCTACTCCGTATAAATTATAATCAACACTAGCAATAAATATGATTACAAATAATTTTTACTAGATTACTTTGAAAAACCAGTTTTTTTTACTGATGAAGATATTTTGTAAATACTGAATAGTCCTGCATAGGGACTCCCGAAATGTCATTTCGATGTCAACCGATCGATATCGATATTATATCGAATAATTGGTACTCCCGAAAATTTCACTATCGAAATAGTTACGAAAAATCGACCGTTCGTATTGAAATAATGTCGACGAGGATATCCTGCCCGAAATGATTTACTCTTTCCTTCTAACACACGGCAGAATATGCTATTTCTGTTTAACCATCGAAATGTTTGGTTTTGTTTACGAGATATAACATAATCTCTAGGTTCAGTGTCAAAACTGTCACTGGGAATATAAATAGTCGAGTGTTTAATCTTAAGTGTCAATTAAATATACCTAGATACCTCTTGGCTCGTGTTTATTAATTTTTAAGTGATTCTAATAGAAGATTCGGCAGTGAATTACTCCTGAGGCTTGT
Source organism: Pogonocherus hispidulus (assembly GCA_963924545.1). Taxonomy (NCBI): domain Eukaryota; kingdom Metazoa; phylum Arthropoda; class Insecta; order Coleoptera; family Cerambycidae; genus Pogonocherus; species Pogonocherus hispidulus. The sequence goes on along the minus strand of OZ004698.1, from coordinate 37,877,705 downwards.
CCATTTAGTAAATAATAAATCATGGTCTTATATATTACCTTATAAACCACTATGCACTATGTTAAATTTACAGGCAACATTGTATATCATCATTTATAACTAAATTTTAACTTTAAAACTTCGCACCCAATAACTCAATATATAGGTACCATACTTCTGGTGATTTTTTAAGTCACTTCACTTAATAAAGCTATTTCTTTCTGTAAATACTAACAAAAACATGTACATGCATAAATTCTTTTAAATATAAGATTTTGTGTACACTTATGATTAAGAAAGAGAAAGAATATAACAATAGAGTAAGAAAAAGGATGAAATTAGCTATCTTTCATTGGCAACCCTGTCATTTTGACGAAGTTGCCCGAGCGTAATGTCGATCCCTTTCAAGAGTTCCAAAATATATTTCGATTAGTACCTATCGACATCGATGTCGATATTCAGATATCAACATTTCAAGAGTCCCGCTGCAGGTGACAAATTGTAAAGGTCCTTACATTCATATAGCATATAAAGAATGTTCTATGTATTACATATATAACTAATTTGTAGGTGTTTTGGAAAAGTGGAAACCTCTTACAGCAACCCTATCACAAACCTTAAGAGAACTTCAGAGTGGCAGGGCCGAGGTATATAATCCAAGGATGCTCCATTCAAGACTGATTAGTAAAATGCCTCAGTTTGGAGGCGGAGACCAGCATGATGCTCACGAGTTATTGCGACATCTTTTGGAGGCTGTGCGAGAAGAAGACTTGAGAAGATACAAAGCTGTAATTTTGGAAAAGTTAGGTTTGTAGTTTTGTTTAGATGTTTAATATACGATAGTTACTAATCGACAATCTGAAATACTACCATCTAATTGTATAGTATACAGGGTGTAACTTTGAATGGGGGTCATATTTATATGGGGGCTTCCTTTGAAGTGTATGAGCGCATAACTACAGTTTTTTTTTGAAATTTTGTTGTGAAAATTGAATATCTTTTTTAACCTTTTTTTCCGTATCGTGATACCCCGCCACTGAACAGCTCTCAACATGTCTTTAATCCGACCCGAGTCAACCCCACCTAAAGAAAGCGGTGCCCGCTCTCAGGCAGTTGGGAGATGCACCGTTGTCAAATCTCCCGTTAAAAAGCAAATTTCCACACCACCTATGAGGTATAGCTCTTTGGTGCGTTACTTTTATTTAGTGGCTGCGTACACCCACTATTCCAGATTCGCCAGGAGCCCTATTGTCCCACATAAATAAAAATGTAATTTCCTTAAATACAAGTAACTAATAAAACAGTAACATTCAACAGAAAACAATAAATAAATAACGGTAAATGGTAATAAATGAATTTGTCAACTTACCTATAGCAGGTGTTCGAAATTATCTCCGTTGCAATCTAAACATGCTTCAACACGTCGCATCATGGAGTGTCTTACCTTATTAAGATCCATATTCTGTCTTATGTGATCCGCTGCATTACGCACTCTTCGACGTAGTTCTTCAATATCTTCTATTGGCGATGCATAAACTAAAGTTTTCATGTGTCCCCACAGATAAAAATCACACGGATTTAAATCTGGCGATCTTGGTGGCCAAGGTACGGGTCCGAAACGTCCTATCCAATTATTATGATAATTTTCGTTTAACCATTCGGTAACAATTCGTGCGCTGTGTGGTGGTGCTCCATCATGTTGATACCACATATCTCTTCTGACATTCAATGGTACGTCTTCCAGTAAATCTTCCAGTCCATCTCTTAAAAAATTAAGGTAAATTCCACCATTGAGTCTATCCTCCATTATGAAGGGTCCTATTAGAGTATTATTAATTATTCCTGCCCAAATATTTATTGAAAACCTTTCTTGGTTATGTATCTCTCGTCGCGTGAGGATTTTCATCAGACCAAAAATGTGTGTTATGAATATTAAATATTCCATCTCTTGTAAAACCCGCTTCATCGGTCCATAATACACAATTAGAAAAGTTGTCTCCCTCTTCGTTGCATTTTCTCTGATACCATTCACAGAATTCTACACGCCTTGGTAAATCTTCGGGTTTCAACGATTATATTTTTTGCATATGAAAGGGATATAATCCATTAATCTTCAACGTTAGTTGAACAGTCATATGAGATACTTCATACCTTGTGGCTATTCTTCGAGTGCTGGTACCGGAATCCTCTTCAACGGCGTTTAAAATTTCGGGTTCCAAATTTCTCACTCTTTCAGTTTGTTCTCGTCCAACGTTGGCATATTGACAATCGAAGCTCCCATGATCTCTCAAATGTTGCACCAATCTTACAAATATTTTTTTGTTGAGTACTCGTCGCTCTGGATAATCCATCTGATATCTTCTTCTAGCGGCGGCACCACTTTCTCCGGACAAAAAGTAAGCCCTAATCATATCCACCTTCTCTTGATTCGTATACATTTTCTTTTCAGAATATCATTTCACTTCACTATCGGTAAACACTGAAAATAACACAGGAGTAGACGAAAATATTTCACCAAAAACAACTTATTAGGTTATACACTTACACTCCACTAAATAATATTTTTAATGTTATTTAAATAATTTCAATATTTCTCGACGTAGGCACAAAATCACTTGTATTCACATCCACATCTCATTTTACACTGAAGACTGAAGAGAAATAAAAATTGTTATTTCTAATAAAACACGTCTGATGTCCACACAATGCGTAGACCCTTTTTTGCTCTCAGTTATAGTCTATAAATTGAAACTGAAAAAAATTCCGACAAAAGAAACACCTGCATTTCGACGGCGGCCTCTTTGTTTACGCACTTTATCGTTTGTCGGAATTTTTTATGCAGTTTCAATTTAGATTATAAAGACTATACCCGCGCTATTTAGGAAAAAAGTGCATATGCATATTCCACTCGGTCAAGGTCAATGTTACACAATTTTGACACTGACATAGATATCTTCTTTAAGCTGTGCTTTAAAAAATGTAAGAACATGTTTATTGAAAACTTCAATTTAGTTCTATGAGATTAAGTAAATACATTCATTATTATTTAGTTACAATTTATCAAACATAATAAAAATATTGTTTTAAAATCTTACGTACTTAAACTTAGTAACGTATCCTAATCAATTTTAACAAAAACTATGGTAAATAACAGCGCAGATTTGTACAAAAATAATTTGGCTACAAAACTTGGTTCATTGTGTCACATATGATTAATTGTATGGCAACCCCGCAAACAGGTGCATTTTAAAAAAGTAATTATAACTCGGCTAGTTATTTGAATAAAAAAAAAACTAATTGCAGCTGGGTACTCAGGGGAACGTGTACTATTACACATAATCAAAATGACCCCCACTTAAAGTTACACCCTGTATATCAACAGAACATGTGTTTCTAATTATATATGACATTAAAAAAGACAACAAGGAAATACTGGTAGGCTTCAGATTTACCAGTAATACACTCGATGCTCACTACTGCAACAAATATGACATTTCTTGATTTAATAATTTTTATACATTTTTTTTTTCACTTTTCATAATTTTCATTGCTGTTTCCATTGTTTTAATCTTGTAACCATATATTCATAACAATATGGTGTGCTTGTGTGTGTGTGGTGTGTTTCATTCACTAAACATTTTTGAATAGGTTTCAATTGTAAGACAGATCCTACCACAGTGGAAGGAGAAAAAAAGAAGATTATTAAATTCTACGGACAACAGGCATCTGAAATGCTACTACCAACTGAACAGGTGTTTAGAGGTGTTTTAGTAAGCACTCTGCAGTGCCAAGTATGTGAACACACTTCACATCGAGATGAATTTTTTCTGGATCTAAGGTAATGCAATAAAAAAATTACACTAATAAATAGAATTTATATATTTATTTCTTTTTATTCTGTTTCAGTTTACCTATATCTGAAAAACAGCTTCCACCTGTACTGAGACGTAAAGCTGAAGAGATAGAGGACAACAAGCCTTCTAAACACCAGGTCAAAAAAGAGAAACGAGCAGAAAGGAAGAAAAATAAGAAACAAAAAGGTCTTAAAAATTTGAATTTAGTCAATAATTTCCAAAACAATCAAATGTCACCGGGCGATCCTAGCATGGATAATAAATCTGATAGCGAGTCTGATGCCGATGTTGAAGATAATGCTGAGGTTTGTAGAGTATTTCTGTTAACATCCTAAATTAATTTTTAATTAAAGCCCTGAATTAAAAATTCAGTGAAATTAGAGTGCTGTTTAAATGCTTATTCCCATTTTTTAGTTTAATGAAATTGAAAGTAATATCTGTTTTACACAGTCATAGAAATTCACTACTTAATATATTAGTTATTACTAATCTTCGTACAGCGCGGAGTCTAACAGAGTCGTACTCAGGTCACTGGCCTTGCCAGCTGACTGACAGTCCGTAAATAACTTTTAGTTATTTACGGAACGTTGTAATAATCGGTCGGTGACGCATAAATAAATTTCTCTTTTACGTCTTTTACGTTCTAGCGTGCTCGTATTCGCCGTGTATACTAACATTATTATCAATAACTATTAATGAGAGAAGTAAATCAAGTAAGATGCCAAAGGAGAGAAGAAATAGACGTGAAGTATTTCAAATGTGGTTTGACAGTGATCCTGAATATTACAAGGACGTACGCATTAAAGAAAGTGACTTGTTTTGTACTGTGTGTGATCGCATTATAAATTCTTCTGACAAAACTAAAGTGAATAGACATTTGAAGAGCCATGCCTCGTCCAGCGCTGATAACTCGGAATTTTTCTATGAACTTACAGAAGCCTTTCTTGCAAGTAATATTCCGTTAAGCAAACTAGAGAACCCTAAATTACGTACGTTTTTAGAAAAATATCCTGACCGAAAACTGCCACATGAAAGCACGTTAAGATTAAGATATGTCGATCGGGTTTACAACGATGTAGTGACATCAATTCGTGAAGACATTGCAGACAATTTTGTGTATTTTATTATAGACGAAGCAACTGATGCTTGTGGGCGTTCAGTCGCCAACTTTTTAATTGGTGCGTTAAAAAGTGACATTGCTAGTGATAGCCACCTATTGGCTTCTAAGGTGCTGGACAAAACCAATCATGAGACCATTATAAGTTTTGTTATTGATTGTTTTGAATATATGTGGCCCGATCAAGATTCTTCAGATAAAGTCCTTGTCATGTTAAGTGACGCAGCCGCATACATGTTAAAAGCAGGACAGATTTTATCCCAAAAATATAAGAAAATGGTTCATTTTACATGTGCTGCTCATGCACTCAATCGGGTAGCAGAGAAAATAAGGGAAAGTTTCCCTTTAGTAAATACTTTCATATCAACCGTCAAAAAGGTTTTCATTAAGGCGCCTATACGAAGGGATGTTTTTAGGGAGGTTCTACCAGACATACCTCTGCCTCCTGAACCAGTTATAACTAGATGGGGTACTTGGTTAGAAGCCGTAGGGTATTATGCCAAACATTTCGATGGTATAAAAGATGTTATTTGTAGATTTAATCCAAATGAAAGCAGCGCCATACACAGACTCCATGACATACTAAAGGACCAAAGTATTCGCGATGACATACACTACATTAATAAACACTATGGTTTCTTAGTTACTGCAATCACGAAATTGGAAACACATGGATTAACGTTAAAAGAACAGTTTCGCATATTGGAAGATGTACAGAAAAATATATGCGATGCCAGTAATATACGTCCAGTCGGTAATGCAATAAAAGAAAAAATGCAAAACGTGTTAAAAAGGAATACAGGATATCCCATTTTGGAAAACATAAGCAAAGTGTTAGCTGGGACCTGTCGGAGTTGCCAGCCAATATACTAATGTACAGTTCATGCCTCAACCATTTTCCGTACTGCCCGTTATCTTCAGTAGACGTTGAACGGTCTTTTTCCCTGCACAAATTAATACTGAGTGATAGACGTCGCCGTTTCACTCCAGAACACTTAGAGAAACACGTGATAATATGTTATAACAACCGCCAATTTGCCAGCGAAACCTTCTCTGAACACTAAGGATTGTCAGGTAAGAGTTGTCACTTTTACGTAGGTATTTTCTTAATTTATATAGATATTATATCCTTGACTTATTCGTGGCATTTGGTAATAATAATATGCACATTGCGTCATAATTTATTGATATTTCCATTTGTAACCTTAGTACGATCCTGTTAAACTCCGCGCTCGCACGAAGTCTAGTTATTACAGAGTACAATTTTGTACTATTATTACTCTATTATTAGTGTGTGATGTGGTAAACATCTTGTGTAAATTATTGCTATTTACCTTTTTATTTTAATATAACCTATCTTTTCACAAAGTATAAAATACAACCAGGGATGTACACTGTTGATACTACTAAACTCTTTAAATTCAAATGAAATAATTGTTCTAGATTTATTTACAAATTTATGTATTACAAATTAAATCAGTTTATTTGACTGTGTAAAATAACAGTCTCATATTTATTTCAGGATTCTTCTTTGAATAATATTCAGCCAGATGATATTCCGAAAGGCACGGAATCAGGTTATAATTCTGATAAGGTAGACAACAGTAGTCCCGACTCAAATAACCGAAATGGATCTCCAGAAATGAGGGTGGATGACAGTGGAGTACCGAGTCCGATTATTGGTATGCTTAGCATTTCTCCAGGCAGCCCAGAAAACAGCCCAGCTTCGAGTGAAACTAACATTGACATGAGCAGCCCTATGTGTGGAAACAATAGCCCCAATGAGGAGTATGTTATTGATTGAGTAAATAAATTAAGCGTTTTCATTTATTTGTACATTTCAGTATAACCGAAGAATTTGAAAGACCAGAATCAAGACTAGCTTTTGTGACAAATAAAAATACGGATCTCAAAGTAGACCTCGAAAAACTTAGTTTGTTGAATGATGGTGATTCTCATAAAGTAACGTCATTTAATCACGAAGAGCTAGATAATTTAGAAGGTGCTTGTGGTCCGATTGAACAAGAAGATGAAAAGGTATTTTATTTTAACGAATTATTATAAGATACTATTTTTCTGGGTAGTTTATTTTCATTATTTTTATTGCTCTTACTCTTTTATCATTAGTCAACGTAGTATACAGGGTGGTTCAAATTTTATGCAGGAAAATTCGAGGACGGATAGATCTCTTTAAAATAATATCTGTTTGCCATATAAACATAGGTCTGGAACGGCTTTGTTTTGGAGATACAGGGTGTTGAAGTTGAAAAAAAATTTTCATTTTTTATTTATATCTTTGACAGTTTTAAACCAATTGTGTTCAAATTTTATTTGGTAGGTGCTACTGTGAATCTTAAGTCCCACAAAAAAAAATCATCTCCATGGGAACCGCCAGTGGCGTGCAACCTGCACTCTTGGCACTCCTTTTCTAAAAATATATGTTACACCACTGACTAATGTTTAAAATAATACGAAATATCAATGTCCCACCCATTTCTCTACAAAAAAGTATTCTTACATTTTTTTCATAAAACGCACCGTTACGGAGTAAATCGATATTTTATGAAACCATGTCATGTCCTTTCCAAACAAAATAATACCTTAAAATAAAACTATTCCGATATAATTTCATTTTAAGGTATTATTTTGTTAGAAAAGGACATGATATGATTTCATAAAATATCGCTTCACTCCGTGACGGTGTGTTTTGTGAAAAAAAAGAAAGTAAATAAAATCATACCGATATAAGTTTAGTTTAATGTATTTTTTTGTTAGGAAAGGACATGACATGGTTACATAAAATATCGATTTACTCCGTAATGGTGCGTTTTACGAAAAAAATGTAAGCATACTTTTTTGTAGAGAAATGGGTGGGAGTTTGAAATTTCGTATTTTAAACATTAGTCAGTGGTGTAACATATATTTTTAGAAAAGGGGTGCCAAGAGTGCAGGTTGCACGCCACTGGCGGTTCCCATCGAGCTGATTCTTTTTTGTGGGACTTAAGATTCACAGTAGCACCTACCAAATAAAATTTGAACACAATTGGTTTAAAACTGTCAGAGATATAAATAAAAAATGAAAAATTTTTTTCAACTTCAACACCCTGTATCTCCAAAACGAAGCCGTTCCAGACCTATGTTTATATGGCAAACACATATTATTTTAAAGAGATCTATCCGTCCTCTTTATACATTTCCTGCATAAAATTTGAACCACCCTGTATATTCTATTGCATTATTTTGTCATAAGAGGGGTATCCCTTAGCACCATTTGTGATTTATACTACTATTCTTACTACATTTAGCCACGAAAATATGCAGTAATAATCATAGCCATCGTATTGTTCTTCAGCTGCTTCATGTCTTTTGTTTATATTTTAGATGGAGGAAGATGATTATGAAGATGACGCCAGTTTGTGGTCTGGAACAATATCTGCGAGGTATCAGTGTGAAGAGGGAGAGTGTTCAGTGCAATCCTGTCTTAATCAATTTACAGAGTGCGAGTTAATGGCTGGTAATAATAAAGTGAGTTGTGAGCTGTGTACAAAGCGTGGAGGGCCTGACAAGAAAACCATATATACTGATGCTTCTAAACAATTGCTAATCTATAACCCTCCAGCGGTTCTTATTTTACATTTAAAACGTTTCCAGGTGAGCAATTCTGTAGTTTTATTTTTACTGTATTATGTTCACATTCCTTCTTTTTATACTTTATACTTTTATCAAACCTGTTGGTTCATCACAGTGGTTGTAAAAATATGCCATACAAATATATAGAATCAATTTCTCCATCATTTTGCCATTAATTATTATAAAGTCAGCCTAGTTAATAGTTACTGTTGTGTATACCGAGTGTTCCACATAAAAGTCCTCAGCCTCGTATCTCGGCAACGGAAAGATATATTTTGATTTTGAAAAAAACAGATGATAGAACTCATCTATGGTTTCGTCACGGAGTTCAACTTGATTTTTTTCAGAGCAAATTGGAGATGGCGCTGAAGTCGAAAGAAATGTTTCGTTGGCAGGAACTTTGTAACAAGGTTTATCCGATACTTTGTTCAATTCTAAACAATTTTTGTCAAATGAGTCTTTTTCAAAATCTTAATAGTTTCAGAGATATCGGGCTCTTCATTTGATGAGGCCCAAACTTAAACGTATTTTAGGGTTTCGAATTATTACCTTATACAATGAAACAATAATTATCCAAGTCAATTTAATAGCTCTTTTTAAGGAATAGTGAAATAATATATATTTTTGTACAACAGTCAAAAAAACTTTTTTGCATGTCTATTGAAGCGTAAATGTTTACTTTTTTCACCGTGAAAAAAAGTCTTTTTTTCACTAACAAAATGATTCACAAAATAAACATGAAATATTACTTTTTGAAGGATTTATTTTTAACAGAGTCAATTATTAATTGATTATTCATCATAAAACAATTTCATTTATTGGAATAATAATTGATAGTAAAGTTTGAACAATTACTTCCAACATAAATTCCCGAAGATGTTTCATGTTGCTGCTGATCAGAAACGTTAGATATTTCTTGAAAAGTTGATTCCACAATTATGTTTTGTTTGGAAGAAGATTGATAATTCAATATTTTGTTAGAAATCTCAATTTTATTATTCAAACTATCTTCTATACATGCTTCTGCTACGGAGGCAGATTTCCAGCCACCGTGACGTTTTATGGATGTAATGTTGCCCCCTGCATTGGCCAGAAGAGTTACAGAGCTTCTCCTAAAACAGTGACCTGTGTAGCTCTTATACATGTCTTTTCCAAGCCATTTTGCAATCATACTGGGAATTTCTCCTATTTTATTTATCCCCACATGTTGGTTAATACATTTTCCTCGAATATTTCAAAAATAATCTGTTACTTTTTGTATGAGGCGGCCGTAGTGCTCTATAGTTGCGGTATATCTCAATATAATCAGAATTTGAAACAGTAAACGTTCTTGCGCAATAAGTCTTCGTATCAGGTATTTTAACAATCAATATAGATCCAGCATCTTCAATGGCATCAATAGTTATATGTAATAATTCTTCACGGCGACAAGCACCGCTGATACCCAAAATTAGAACAACCTACAAATAAAAAATATTGAAATTACTACTAATCTTACAAAATTATGATTATATCTGTACCTTATAAAGTAAATTTGTTTCGTTATCAGCATCTTGAATAAATTTATTGATATCATCCCTTGATAAAACTTTAGATTTCTTTCCTCGGTATCCGACACTTTTGTTCTTAATGAGCGGGACCAATTTTGAAAACTTCCTTATATCAATATTTTCCTTAACATTCAATGTACTTTTCAACATTGAATAGACACTCCATAACGTAGGAGGTTTTATAATTTTTGATTTTTCCTCAAAATAGCATATAAGCACATTTTCAGAAACCTTTTTTACATGTTTCTTGTCGCACCATTCACGAAATTGGTCATATGTTTTCTCATATACTAACTTGGATTTGGCCAGTAACATATTAGATACTATTGCATTTGCTTTCTCAGATATATCTGATGGGGTATCACTACCACCATTATAATCAACATCCATCTTCTTGAAAATAACTTGAAATTGAAGCAACTACGAGCAAACACAGTCAAACACGCGGCGTACCAACAAACCGTTTCTATAGTAACGACACAAAAAGACCACTGGATTGGAAGTATTTATTTTTAATATATTTCAGACGATGTAAATTCACATTCACAGTTGTACAAAAAATGTTGTTTGTATTTCGTGTATAAAATTCGTGTTTTCATGGCACATTCGAGAGAATTAATTAACACTCTCATGTGCCATTAAAAAAACACTCATTTTACGCACTTAATACAAAAATAACTATTCTGTAAGATATGACAAGAGTTTTTTAAACACCTATAAAAAATACCTAAATAATTATGAATTATTATACAAAATGAATTAGGTATTTAAAAAACTCTTGCCATATTTTACAGAAATACATATTATTTCACTATTCCTTAAAAAGAGCTATTAAATTGACTTGAATAATTATTACTTCATTGTATAAGGTAATAATTCGAAACTCTAAAATACTCTTGAATTTGGACCTCACCAAATGAAGAGCTTGATATCTCTGAAATTATTAAGATTTTGAAAAATAGTCATTTGACAAAAATTGTTTAGAATTGAACAAAGTATCGGATAAACCTTGTTATAAAGTTCCTGCCAACGAAACATTTCTTTCGACTTAAGCGCCATCTCCAATTTGCTCTGAAAAAAATCAAGTGGAACTCCGTGACGGAGCCATAGATGAGCTCTATCATCTGTTTTTTTCAAAATCAAAATATATCTTTCCGTTGCCGAGATACGAGACTGAGGACTTTTATGTTTAACACCCGGTATATCACTTTGAAAAATTATATATTTCCTTTTTTTTCAGGTTTACAGATTTCGGTCTGCAAAAGTCTCAAAGTTTGTGAAATTTTCAACATTACTGGACTTGGCTCCGTTTTGCTCAAAAAGGTCTCAATTTCTACCCACATTTGAAGCAGGTCAAACAAAGGTACTCTACTCTTTGTATGGTGTAGTTGAACACAGTGGCTCTATACATGGAGGTCACTATGTAGCTTATATTAAAGTACGTCCGCCTCTGGATAAAAATAGTTATAGATGGCAATTTTTGCCAAAGAATCAAAGGGAAAAAGTTACTAATTCTCCAAAAGGTGCCCTAGGTGAACCGGACGTACCAGCGGGTAAATGGTACTATATTAGTGACTCTTTTGTGAACGAGATTCCAGAGTCAAAAGTTTTAGGAGCACAAGCTTATTTACTGTTTTATGAACGAATATTGTAATTTTGCTATTGTTGTTTTTAATTAAATGTTTTTATTTATATTAAATTTGAATTAGGTGTTTGATGAAAGTTTGGAATTCAGAAAAATCCATAGAATGAGTTTATTTATGGGCTGATATTTCATTTATTTTAAAATGTAATAAAAAAAGTATAGGGTCAATAGTCGGGAGATGTCAATATATTTACAGTATTTTGGAAAAAAAATTGGTGAGTTTAAACTAACAAATACATAGATTAACTGAACTACAATCGACTGTATTTTAACAATGTTTAACCTTGTATATAATTTTTTCTTTGTAAATTGAACAGTTATATGCACATACAACGGTTCATAAACTTAATTTTTTGAGATTTTGCATATTCACGTTTTTTCGATAAAACATGCTTTTCATTTACTATTGTCTCCTCTAGTTTCAGTAGTTTGTCATTTTGTTGACATTTTAAAGAGATGACAGTAATACAGAATAAAAGATAAGTGGAGTGTTTTCAATTCAGCGTTTAAAAATATTTAAACAATGCTTCAGGTAATGGAGTGTATGAAAAACAAAAATATTTTGTTCAGTATACATTAGTAATTTATCAAATTATTTTTCTGATTTACCAAAACTTCAGATAAATCGACAATTTTTTTTGTTTTTACAAATGCAATATTATTTTTAACTCTTAATGGATTTAAGAGCGAATATTTTTCTTTGTGTTCTAAAGCCTATTTGTATTATTCAACTTTTTATTGAAAATAGGTTAATTTGAAGCGGTTTTATGTACTGTATCTATTTTGTAAAATTTTAGAATTTTTTTATGTCTTAATTGAAATAGTACCCTTATTTATAAAACAAAATTGTCAAATTTACTCAATTATGTGAATAAATAAATTTAATGAACAATTAGTAATTATATTCAACCTACAAAGTCTCAGAGTACCTACGAAATTAAAAATCCTGGAATACCTATGCACCCTCTGTAGTAATGGGCAGGTTTATATAGCAAATTTAGGACATCATCTATCAGTGATGTGTCTAAAGAGCCACCTGACCCGAGACTTAATTTAGCACTGAATTCAGTACTCAAATTCGCGCGCAGATTTAGCGGACTTGGATGCTAGAAATTAGAACATGTTCTAATTTCTTGGACGAAATCAGCACAGTATAGATGCACTACTGTGTATATTCTGAATTCAGTGCTAAATTAAGTCTCATGTCAGGCGGCTCTAATAATACATTGCTTCCAATGGAATAATTAAAGGCAACATCGATGCCTGTGTGGAAGAAATAATATTAACCTTTTTTGTTACTAAGAGCCTTACATAACAAGTTGGTGCATTATTGATATGACGTGGTACATTAATGTACCTTACTGATCTCCACATGAATTACCAATTTTGGTTACCTTATTCCACTGCCCAGTGTTAATGTAACAAAAATGAGACTTCTACTCCAGTACCAGTTTAATCAAAATAAAGAAAAAAGTTTATATACACTATGCAAAAATGAGTAAAAGGTATTTAATAAAATAGGTAAGAGAATTATCATGAATTATGCAAAGGGTTGTATTTCGGCAGGGACCGAAAATCCATCAATTATTTTTTTATTTAATGTGGTTTAATTAAATATTCAACATTTTGGCTCTAGGGGAGGAGTATATGTTGCAATGTCAAAGTTGGTGACAAAATGTGTCCTCTTCAATCAAAAATTGACCTGCCTCTGAAACTAAAGTACTTACGGACACGGAGTTATTCAGTGTGGCATTGAAATTCACTATGTATACTTGGTGTCCCAACAGGAACTCTTTCCGTCTGATTATGGACAAACTAAGTGGGAGAAATCTGAAAGTTTCTATATATAAAAGTGACCTACTTTAGCAGACCTAATGATCCACAAGGCACGACTACCCTTATGGACATGTCTAATCTGTGAAGGATCTTGGGGCATTGGTCCCAATCAAATACATTGGCTGTACGTCACAGTCATATGACCTATGATAGCGTACGGCTCCATAGTGTGGTGGCCCAACGGACTACAACAAAGGACCAAAATCAAACTTCTGGTTTACAGAGACAAGCCTGCCTGGCCATCACTGGAGCAAATAGGTCTACACCGTCAGCAGCTCAGGAAATCCTACTGAACCTACCTCCTCTTCACATATATTTGGAGGGAGAGACCAGATGGGCAACATACAGACTAAAGCAGGCGACTATTAACATGCCGCAGTCTGAATATGGAGCACAATAGGCTGCTGGATGACATGGAAGATCGAGATGATTTCAGATGTCATGCTTGCAACGACCAACCATAAACTGCCTTTTAACATTCTCGTCCCAGGAAGAAATGAACGGAATCGGAATAAAGGTGACCTATTGAGGGTAGATAGTGGTTGGTTTACAGATGGCTCCAAAACACTCATGGGTATTGCAGTCGAAGTGTATAGTTACAACCCAACGGTAAAAATATCCTCATCCCTTGGTAGTTATGCAACTATATTTCAGACTAAAATCTATGCCATCAAATTGTGTGTACAGGGGCTGAAACAAACCCAAGTTGTTGGATAAGAATCTTCTCAGACAGCCAAGCAGCTCTTAAAGCTCGTTGTTCCTACCATTGTAACACCTACCATGTATATGCTCCTGATACATTATTCATAAATTACATAGGTATCTATTTTATTTAAATTAATTTTACCCTAGACCTCTTGGTCTTTCTGCGCTCCTGGTATGAATAGTAGTTAATTAGAAAAATTCTTAATATTAATTTTGAAATGGAAAACTACTTTTATTGCATCAAATAGGTCTTGAACTTTATATGCTCCTGGTATGAACATTAATAAATTACAGATATCTACATTGCATAGTCGAGCTAATAAAAACTAATTTTATTTTAATCCATACCTCTTGGGCTTTCTGTTCTCCTGGTAGGAAATTTTGATAAATTGCAGATATCTACAGTGCAAATTCAGATTATTAACTAAATTTATTTCGCACTAGACCTCTGCCCACTAATGTTATTTTACCAAATACCTCTTGATCTTTATATGCTCCTGATTCGAACATTAATACATTACAGATATCTACATTGCATAGTCGAGCTAATAAAAACTAATTTTAATTGAATCCATAACTCTTGATCTTTCTGTTCTCCTGGTAGGAAATTTTTATAAATTGCAGAAATTTACTGTACAAATTCAGATTATAAACTATATTTATTTCACACTACACCTCTTTCCACTAATTTTATTTTACCAAATACTTCTTGAGCTTTATATGCTCCTGATTCGACCATAGTCGAGCTAATAAAAATTAATTTTATTTGAATCCATACCTCTTGAACTTTCTGTTCTCCTGGTAGGAGTAGTAGCAAATTGCAGAAGTTTACATTGCAAGTTTAGATTAGAAACTAAATTAATGTCACCCTAGACCTCTTGGTCTTTCTGTGCTCTTGGTGGGTTTTAGGTAGAAAACTCATTTTACTTTACCAAATACATTTTTAACTTTAATGCTAATGGTACGCATATTAATAAATTGCAGATATCTATTACAAAGTCGGTCTATAGAAACTAATTTTAGCCTATACTTCTTTCACTTTCTGACCTCCTGGTAGGAAGAGTAAGTTAATTGTAGAAATCGAAAGTGCAAATTCATATTAATTATTTTTATTTCATTCCAGGGCTCTTGGTCTTTCTGTGCCCTTGGTATGAATAGTAGTTAATTAGAGAAATTCTTGACATAAATTTTAAAGAGGAAAACTAATTTTAGTGACTCGAATACCTCTTGAACATTATACACTCCTAATACATTATTTTTAAATTACAGAGGTATCTATTTTATTTAAATTAATGTTAAAAACTATGAAAGACTCTTGGTCTTTCTGCGCTCCTGGTATGAATAGTAGTTAATTAGAAAAATTCTTAATATGAATTTTGAAAGTACTAATTTTATTGTATCAAACCTCTTGAACTTTATATGGTCCTGGTATGAACATTAATAAATTACAGATATCTACATTGCACAGTCGCGTTTATAAAAACTAATTTTATTTTAATCCATACCTCTTGGACTTTCTGTTCTCCTGGTAGGAAATTTTGATAAATTGCATAAATCTACGGTACAAATTCAGATCATAAACTAAATTTATTTCACACTAGACCTCTGTCCACTAATGTTATTTTACCAAATACCTCTTGATCTTTATATGCTCCTGGTACGAACATTAATAAATTACAGATATCTACATTGCATAGTCGAGCTAATAAAAACTGATTTTATTTTAATCTATACCACTTGGACTTTCTGTTCTCCTGGTGGGAAATTTTGATAAATTGCAGAAATCTATAGTGCAAATTCAGATTATAAATTATATTTATTTCCCACTAGAGACCTCTGTCCAATAATTTTATTTTACCAAATACCTCTTGATTTTTATATGCTCCTGGTACGGACATTAATAAATTACAGATATCTACATTGCATAGTCGGGCTAATAACAACTAATCTTATTTTAATCCATACCTCTTAGGCTTTCTGTTCTCCTGGTAGGAAATTTTGATAAATTGCAGAAATCTACGGTGCAAATTCAGATGATAAAATAAATTTATTTCACACTAGTCCTCTGTCCACTAATGTTATTTTACCAAATATCTCTTGATCTTTATATGCTCCTAGTACGAACATTAATAAATTACAGATATCTAAATTGCATAGTCGAGCTAATAAAAATTAATTTTATTTTAATCCATACCTCTTGAACTATCTGTTCTCCTGGTAGGAAATTTTGATAAATTGCAGAAATCTATAGTGCAAATTCAGATTATAAATTAAATTTTTTTCCCACTAGAGACCTCTATCCACTAATTTTATTTTACCAAATACCTCTTGATCTTTATATGCTCCTGATTCGACCATTAATAAATTACAAATATCTACATTGCATAGTCGAGCTAATAAAAACTAATTTTATTATAATCTATACCTCCTGGACTTTCTGTTCTCCTGGTAGAAAATTTTGATAAATTGCAGAAATCTATAGTGTTAATTCAGATTATAAATTAATTTCCCACTAGAGACCTCTGTCCACTAATTTTATTATACCAAATACCTCTCTTGATCTTTATATGCTCTTGGTACGGACATTAATAAATTACAGATATCTACATTGCATAGTCGAGCTAATAAAAACTAATTTTATTTTAATCCATAACTCTTGGACTTTCTGTTCTCCTGGTAGGAAATTTTGATAAATTGCAGAAATCTATAGTGCAAATTCAGATTTAAACTAAATTTATTTCACACTAGACCTCTGTCCACTAATGTTATTTTACCAAATACCTCTTGACCTTTATATGCTCCTGGTACGAACATTAATAAATTACAGATATCTACATTGCATAGTCGAGCTAATAAAAACTGATTTTATTTTAATCTATACCTCTTGGACTTTCTGTTCTCCTGGTAGGAAATTTTGATAAATTGCAGAAATCTACGGTGCAAATTCAGATTATAAATTAAATTTATTTCCCACTAGAGACCTCTGTCCACTAATTTTATTTTACCAAATACCTCTTGATCTTTATATGCTCCTGATTCGAACATTAATAAATTACAGATATCTACATTGCATAGTCGGGCTAATAAACACTAATCTTATTTTAATCCATACCTCTTAGGCTTTCTGTTCTCCTGGTAGGAAATTTTGATAAATTGCAGAAATCTACGGTGCAAATTCAGATTATAAAATAAATTTATTTCACACTAGACCTCTGTCCACTAATGTTATTTTACCAAATACCTCTTGATCTTTATATGCTCCTGGTACGAACATTAATAAATTACAGATATCTACATTGCATAGTTGAGCTAATAAAAATTAATTTTATTTTAATCCATACTTCTTGGACTTTCTGTTCTCCTGGTAGAAAATTTTGATAAATTGCAGAAATCTACGGTGCAAATTCAGATTATAAATTAAATTTATTTCCTACTAGAGACCTCTGTCCACTAATTTTATTTTACCAAATACCTCTTGATCTTTATATGCTCCTGATTCGAACATTAATAAATTACAGATATCTACATTGCATAGTCGTGCTAATAAACACTAATCTTATTTTAATCCATACCTCTTAGGCTTTCTGTTCTCCTGGTAGGAAATTTTGATAAATTGCAGAAACCTACGGTGCAAATTCAGATTATAAAATAAATTTATTTCACACTAGACCTCTGTCCACTAATGTTATTTTACCAAATACCTCTTGATCTTTATATGCTCCTGGTACGAACATTAATAAATTACAGATATCTACATTGCATAGTTGAGCTAATAAAAATTAATTTTATTTTAATCCATACTTCTTGGACTTTCTGTTCTCCTGGTAGAACATTTTGATAAATTGCAGAAATCTACAGTGCAAATTCAGATTATAGATTAAATTTATTTCACACTAGAGACCTCTGTCCACTAATTTTATTTTACCAAATACCTCTTTATCTTTATATGCTCCTGGTACGGACATTAATAAATTACAGATATCTACATTGCATAGTCGAGTTAATAAAAACTAATTTTATTTTAATCTATACCTCCTGGACTGTCTGTTCTCCTGGTAGGAAATTTTGATTAATTGCAGAAATCTATAGTGCAAATTCAGATTATAAATTCAATTTTTTTCCCACTATAGAGACCTCTGTCCACTAATTTTATTTTACCAAATACCTCTTGATCTTTATATGCTCCTGATTCGACCATTAATAAATTACAAATATCTACATTGCATAGTCGAGCTAATAAAAACTAATTTTATTATAATCTATACCTCCTGGACTTTCTGTTCTCCTGGTAGAAAATTTTTATAAATTGCAGAAATCTATAGTGTTAATTCAGATTATAAATTAATTTCCCCCTAGAGACCTCTGTCCACTAATTTTATTATACCAAATACCTCTCTTGATCTTTATATGCTTCTGGTACGGACATTAATAAATTACAGATATCTACATTGCATAGTCGAGCTAATAAAAACTAATTTTATTTTAATCCATAACTCTTGGACTTTCTGTTCTCCTGGTAGGAAATTTTGATAAATTGCAGAAATCTATAGTGCAAATTCAGATTTAAACTAAATTTATTTCACACTCGACCTCTGTCCACTAATGTTATTTTACCAAATACCTCTTGATCTTTATATGCTCCTGGTACGAACATTAATAAATTACAGATATCTACATTGCATAGTCGTGCTAATAAAAACTGATTTTATTTTAATCTATACCTCTTGGACTTTCTGTTCTCCTGGTAGGAAATTTTGATAAATTGCAGAAATCTATAGTGCAAATTCAGATTATAAATTAATTTCCCACTAGAGACCTCTGTCCACTAATTTTATTTTGCCAAATACCTCTTGATCTTTATATGCTCCTGGTACGAACATTAATAAATTACAGATATCTACATTGCATAGTTGAGCTAATAAAAATTAATTTTATTTTAATCCATAACTCTTGGACTTTCTCTTCTCCTGGTAGGACATTTTGATAAATTGCAGAAATCTATAGTGCAAATTCAGATTATAAATTAATTTATTTCACACTAGACCTCTGTCTACTAATGTTATTTTACCAAAAACCTCTTGATCTTATATGCTCCTGGTACGAACATTAATAAATTACAGATATCTACATTGCATAGTCGTGCTAATAAAAACTGATTTTATTTTAATCTATACCTCCTGGACTTTCTGTTCTCCTGGTAGAAAATTTTGATAAATTGCAGAAATCTATAGTGTTAATTCAGATTATAAATTAAATTTATTTCCCACTAGAGACCTCTGTCCACTAATTTTATTTTACCAAACACCTCTTGATCTTTATATGCTCCTGATTCGACCCTTAATAAATTACAGATATCTACATTGCATAGTCGAGTTAATAAAAACTGATTTTATTTTAATTTATACCTCTTGGACTTTCTTTTCTCCTGGTAGGAAATTTTGATAAATTGCAGAAATATATAGTGCAAATTCAGATTATAAATTAATTTCTCACTAGAGACCTCTGTCCACTAATTTTATTATACCAAATACCTCTCTTGATCTTTATATGCTCCTGGTACGGACATTAATAAATTACAGATATCTACATTGCATAGTCGAGCTAATAAAAACTAATTTTATTTTAATCCATAACTCTTGGACTTTCTCTTCTCCTGGTAGGACATTTTGATAAATTGCAGAAATCTATAGTGCAAATTCAGATTATAAATTAATTTATTTCACACTAGACCTCTGTCTACTAATGTTATTTTACCAAAAACCTCTTGATCTTATATGCTCCTGGTACGAACATTAATAAATTACAGATATCTACATTGCATAGTCGAGCTAATAAAAACTAATTTTATTTTAATCTATACCTCCTGGAGTTTCTATTCTCCTGGTAGGAAATTTTGATAAATTGCAGGAACCTATGGTGCAAATTCAGATTATAAATTAAATGTATTTCCCACTAGAGTCCTTTGTCCACTAATTTTATTTTACCAAATACCTCTTGATCTTTATATGCTCCTGATTCGAACATTAATACATTACAGATATCTACATTGCATAGTCGGGCTAATAAAAACAAATTTTATTTTAATCCATACCTCTTAGGCTTTCTGTTCTCCTGGTAGGAAATTTTGATAAATTGCAGAAATCTACGATGTAAATTCAGATTATAAAATAAATTTATTTCACACTACACTAGACCTCTGTCCACTAATGTTATTTTACCAAATACCTCTTGATCTTTATATGTTCCTGGTACGAACATTAATAAATTACAGATATCTACATTGCATAGTCGAGCTAATAAAAATTAATTTTATTTTAATCCATACTTCTTGGATTTTCTGTTCTCCTGGTAGAAAATTTTGTAAATTGCAGAAATCTACAGTGCAAATTCAGATTATAGATTAAATTAATTTCCCACTAGAGACCTCTGTCCACTAATTTTATTTTACCAAATACCTCTTGATCTTTATATGCTCCTGGTACGGACATTAATAAATTACAGATATCTACATTGCTTAGTCGAGCTAATAAAAATTAATTTTATTTTAATCCATACTTTTTGGACTTTCTGTTCTCCTGGTAGAAAATTTTGATAAATTGCAGAAATCTATAGTGCAAATTCAGATTATAAACTAAATTTATTTCAGACTAGACCTCTGTCCACTAATGTTATTTTACCAAATACCTCTTGATCTTTATATGTTCCTGGTACGAACATTAATAAATTACAGATATCTACATTGCATAGTCGAGCTAATAAAAACTAATTTTATTTTAATCTATACCTCCTGGAATATCTGTTCTCCTGGTAGGAAATTTTGATAAATTCCAGAAATCTATAGTGCAAATTCAGATTATACATTAAATTTGTTTCCCACTAGAGACCTCTGTCCACTAATTTTATTTTACCAAATGCCTCTTGATCTTTATATGCTCCTGAATCGAACATTAATAAATTACAGATATCTACATTGCATAGTCGGGCTAATAAAAACTAATCTTATTTTAATCCATACCTCTTCGGCTTTCTGTTCTCCTGGTAGGAAATTTTGATAAATTGCAGAAATCTACGGTGCAAATTCAGATTATAAACTAAATTTATTTCACACTAGACCTCTGTCCACTTTTATTATTTTACCAAATACCTCTTGATCTTTATATGTTCCTGGTACGAACATTAATAAATTACAGAAATCTACATTGCATAGTCGAACTAATAAAAATTAATTTTATTTTAATCCATACTTCTTGCACTTTCTGTTCTCCTGGTAGAAGATTTTGATAAATTGCAGAAATCTACAGTGCAAATTCAGATTATAGATTAAATTTATTTCACACTAGAGACCTCTGTCCACTAATTTTATTTTACCAAATACCTCTTGATCTTTATATGCTCCTGATTCGAACATTAATAAATTACAGATATCTACATTGCATAGTCGGACTAATAAAAACTAATTTTATTTTAATCCATACCTCTTGGAATTTCTGTTCTCCTGGTACGAGTAGCAAATTGCAGAAGTTTACATTGCAACTTTAGATTAGAAACTAAATTAATGTAACCCTACACCTCTTGGTCTTTCTGTGCTCCTGGTGAGTTTTAGGTAGAAAACTCATTTTATTTTACCAAATACATTTTGAACTTTAATGCTAATGGTATGAATATTAATAAATAATAAAATTAGATATCTATATTGCAAAGTCGGTCTAGAAACTAATTTTAGTCTATACTTCTTTCACTTTCTGTTCTCCTGGTAGGAAGAGTAACTTAATTGTAGAAATCTACAGTGCAAATTCATATTAGAAACTAATTTTATTTCACTCCTGACCTCTTGGTCTTTCTGTGCTCTTGGTATGAATAGTAGTTAATAGAAAAATTCTTAATATGAATTTTGAAATGGAAAACTAATTTTATTGTATTGTATAATTAATTGTATAACCAGTCTTTTTTCACATGGCTCATGTACAAGGCACTAAATAATAAAAAGGGCCAAACATCTTGTACTGTGCGTTTCACAAAGTTGTATCCCGGATTGGAATGTTCAGATTGTCAGGATTCGCTGGCAAATCCTGTGCGAGACTGACAAGGGCACTTAAATCACACCACCTCAATTTGTAGCGGTCCGTAACCGAGATGTGCCAATGCATTGAATTTAACTAATAACATGATGACGCTCCATACGTTGGAGATATATACTAACATTCCAATCCGGGATACAACTTCGTGAAACGCACAGTACTTAATAAGTTTTTAAACCAATCTAAATCGGTTTTGAAATACCGATTGTGTGTGGCAGTGTTAGCGTACAGACAGAGAAAAATGCACTTTCCTTTCTATTAATATCTATCTGTGAAATTCAAACATCCTTATTTAATTATAAGGGCATTCTGAGTATTCAAATACTCTGATCAACCACCAAATATTTTTATTCAAATTCTTCGATCACTAAAAAACCTATGATTTTAATATTATAGTCCAAGAAATCTCCTGATAAGTACGACGAGGGCAGAAAGTGATGAGAACTTTCACTGTTGGTGAATACAGTATGTTCAGAAAATAAAAATTTTAAATTGATCTGGAAAGTATGAAAGTATGTAAAATTATTAAAGAAAACTACTCAACATGAAACTTAAAACATTTAATTTTTATATATTTGCAACATCAATAAAAAATTTACAAAATTAACGTAAACATGAAGGACCAAAAAAATTATGTTTCTTAAAACGTTGACAACTCGTTCCAATTACGATGGTATCATTCCCTTGTTTCGTTTCCACTGAGCACCACCTTTTCTGTTGTGGTTGGCTCTACTAGATTTATGTACACTTTTCTTATCTCGAGCTTTCTGTACACTTTGCTCTTGTCCTTGTCCCTTTGGCTTACCAACAACATCAGGTTTTTTTTGGGAGTTGTGAGGTTGAGGATTCTGCTTAGATCTATATCTAGCTTCCCTTCTCTCTCTAATAAGGGCAGGATCTTCACAGAAGTTCATTTTTGACCTAGAACATAAAGACAATATTAATGGTAATGGTATTCTGCTGCTTTAATATTTTTAATCAGTAAATCATCATTAACTCCCAAAAGAGCAAATAATTAACAATTAATACTCCAGCCGTAGGACTTGTAACTGTAAAGAGTATCAATTTAGTTCTCTCATCTAATTTTTACCAGTAGTTTTATATTTTGCAAATGCATTTGACTACTGTCAGGCTATAAGAAAACAGTCGATATAAATTAGCAATAGAATCTCTTCAACTTCGTCGCTTTGTATCTCTTTTTCACACATACAGGTTTAATATTGCTTTCTTTGATAAGTAATACCCATAAGTCTGTTGAAATAATATCAAGAAAAGAACAATTTTTTCATAAATAAACAAAATGTAATTTCGTTATTGTGATTTATTTTTGAAAAAATAAAATTACTAATTGCTCAAAAATGGATGAAAAGGAATATGTTCCTTCCTATCCAGAAAATGGATGGTTTATTGCTGGATATGGAAGAAGTAGCTGTAACATTAAAATATAATTTTGAACACATTTTCAATCTAACACCACCCTATCAAAAACCTGTGTATGAGAAAGAATGTACCTACATAATGTATTTATAAAATTGTGTGCTTTAATAAACATAATTCCACTGCATTTAATATGTCACTATGTTAATTATAATATAGATTGAATAAATCTTACATACCTACATATTACATATTTATTAAAATAAAACCGTTGATTGTACTAATTGGATTTAGTTGAATTTAAAATTATTTGACATTAACATTGAACTTAATGGCAAAATCAGAAAATCCTTAATGGAAAATCCTTAATGTTCGATGGAAAAAGGGCAAACGTTTCGTATAGTGAGCATTGCAAATGAGATTTAAAATATATCGATTATTGATTGAGCGAATATAAATATTCATCATTTATAGATAAATGATGAATATTTATATTGACAAACAAAAAGCCAGTATTTTATTATAGGTTAAATGTTAAGTTGAATGTGTTGAATGTAAGTATTTTTTTACTAATATTCTTCGACTGATGTATACTAATTGAAGCCTTATTGGGTTCCGTACGATTCTTCTTGACTTCTATAGATTTTCTTATATAATAGAAAGAAGGTTGAAATTCTTTTTTCTATATTTATCTCTAACAGGCGCAAATTTCATTAGAACTTACATTATTGCGTCCTTCACGCAGTGGGTGGTTAATCACTTATAAGTAAATCTCGAATAGTCAACACTTGCATTTGATGAGATGCAGCATATGCCAGCTATCGACTCATGAAGAAAATACCTTTACCCAATGTATGGGAAACACAGTTTATACCAAACATCAAATTTTACTAATAAATCACAATTTTACTAAAATTTTATTTGATATGAAATTGTACCTATTTGATGTATCAATTAACTTTCCATTAGTTTCTGACCTCACAGGTTTTCCATTATCATCGTATTCGTCATCTGAAGAATAACTTGTGTCACTAGCTAAGTCTTCACGATTAGGATTACAAGTAAGAATTTCATCTTCTATATGATTATCAGCTACTTTTATAGGGACATCATCATCAAACCTATCATCATATTCATCATCATATAAATAATCATTACTGTACTGCCTAAAAAATTAAAATTGAATATTAACAATGTTAAAAAATATTTATTTCTTGTCTTACACTCCCTCCAAAACAAATGTTTTTAATTTCTCCATGTCCCGTTTGTCATTTAATAATTTCAGGGCGTCATCATAGTCAGGTTTTTTACCTCTGTAGGCCAAAGTCGGTTTTGCTGGTTCAGGTTCAGGTGGAATTCTTATGGAATCAAATGGAATATTGTACAAGTGAGGAGGTAAGTTTTCTTCTAGAATTGCGTTTATAACATCAGCAGAGTTATAATTATAGGCTTCCAAGCACTGCAGTACAAATCCTAAGAAAATAGTTCAATTGAATTGCCAAGAATAGAGATTTATTGTGGTATTCAAAATTTATAATTAGATTACAATCAATTTGGCTCCATGCACAGTTGATAATTCGAATGTAGTTACCAAAATATATTGACGGATATTATATGTCAATTATGTGGGCTATTTGCTTTAAATGTGAGTAATTATTTCTATTACATCAAATTGAAAATAAAATAGTGGATTACTATAGTGAACAGTTAGCATGATCCTCAAAGAGTTCCGGGTAGATTTACCAGGGGTAGAACTAAATCCAGTAGGTTTTGACAGTAGGTAGAAAACAACTGTTTTTTTTTTTTGCTTTTATGCATTTAGGAATGAAGTTGAAGATAATGTATATCATCTTCATCTAATAAAAACTCCTATACCGCTTTATAAAATCCAAGAAAAATCACCCCTCCACTACTAATTTACCCAAATTTTTAAGCAAATAAACGACAATGATAATGAATTTCGTCCTTTTATGTTTGAAGTCCATTAGTGGACTTTATACATAAAGGAACGAAGCACTGGTATAATCTATTAGTGGTATACTATTTAAGTTGTGTACATACAGTTTTGCATGTCTGAATGAAACAAAAGTCGTGACGATATACAGTAGTGCAGATATAAAAGTAAGCAGTTCTAAAACTTTCGTTGGTTAGTCTAAATACTCTGATGGCAAAAACTCATGTAAATGATAATCTATTACTAGTGGCGAGAAACACACTGTAGTGCCCTCTTTGGGTCTTTGCTACTATCTGTCTGACAATTATTGTCAAATTGACAGACAGATACAACCTGCTTTTCCGTGGGCGCCATTATAGCAGTGACCTCTATTGTCTTTGAGGAAGACAACTACTTATTTATTTTTAACTTAATTAGGCAATCAGGTCGCAACATCATTTCATCATGACCATTACCTATCCTATGGCAATCTAATGAGTGCATAATAAGCGCGAAACTGGTCAGTGTCTGGTGATTGGTCTCAATGAAAGATGTGGCGACTCCTAGTCAGATGCCAAAGTAATACAATGCCAGTCGGAGTACATTGCCCGTGAAGTAGTTGTTTTCGGCGTCTCCTTCAAATAAATAAGTAATCACTGCTATAATGGCGCCTGCGGAAAAGCAGGTCGTTATCTGTGGGTCAGTTTGACAATAATTGTCAGACAGATAGTAGCAAAGACCCAAAGAGGGCACTACGGTGTATTTCTGACCACTACTAACATTCACGATGACCATTAGGCAATCACGTCGAACATCGTTCATCGAGTCCACTACCTATGGCACTCTGATGAGCGCAAAATAAGCGTGAAACCAGTCAGTGTCTGGTGGTTGGTCTCGATGAAAAATATGGTGACTCCTATGGAGATGCCGAAGTAATGTAATGCTAGTCGGGCCACATTGCCTGTGGAGTAGTTGTTTTTGGCATCTCCTTCAAATAAATATGCTACTCTATTATTGAATTAATTTTCAGAAAAAATATATTGGTCTTTGTACAAATTATTAGGGCAGTGTCCTAACTGGACAACTAACTGTGCCGCGGGGTAAATTAACTGTGCCGCGGGACACGGGCGTAAGCATCATAATAAGGTTAATAAAATAAATTACGTAGAAACAGAAGCAATAAACTATTAAAATTTATAACAATGTATTCAAAACTCATTCGCAGTACAACATAGGCAACAGTATACAAACGGGAAAAGCATTTTGAGGCCGTGCCTTGCACATATCCGTGTTGACCCGCTTCACATGCCATTGAATCGCGGCTCTCTGTGTCAGCCCTACAAATTATTATAAACAGACAATCACTTATAGTGGATATAATATATCGATCTCTGAAAGGTGATTTGACTATACTCCTGCATTGCCATTCTCGTGTCTTTTGAACAAGGATGTTCATTTAATTGTCTACTGTGGTAATTTGGATTGTCCATAATAATGACACTGTTGTGAGGAATATATATTACGTTATTTACGAACCGATCTTCAAATAACTCCGCTGTGGTATCTTCATGGTAATCCAAACAGGAGTGCTTTATATTTTTTGCTGCTAATGAAAGTTCATTAGGCAACCATCTTCAGATTCAACATGTATTATTGTTATTTTTTCCCTGGGTTTGATGGTGCTTTTGTTTCACACTGATCACCAGAGTCAACCCAACATTCACGCTCAATGGAAGTCGTGTATACATTTTTTATAATCTCTTAGCTTCCAAAGACAAATGTCTTCTTCAAATTTCAATTCTGCACTATACATGTGCCCTCCCCAGCTGTGCTTCACTTGATTCACCACTCCACAGACGGCGCATATTTTAATAATCAAAACTATATTTGTGGACATTTACAAAGAAATTACTATTTTTGTAAGAATCATATTCCTTTGTCAGACGTTTACAGTAATTGCAATACAAATGCCTGTTAAAATTGGATATATATTTAAAAAATGCTCTATATCCCTGAAATGAAAAGCGAAAGAAAATATCTATTTTCGCTAGGTTTTTTTGTCGAGAACAAAGAAGTTTTTGTCAAGAAGTGTAATCACATCAGCTTTTTTGCTATTAGTTTTTGAAAAAGTCTTTTATCCATAAAATGTGTCTACACTGTATAATCATCAGCTCGTAACTTTCAGTTCATTACTTTACGATTTTGAAATATTTTTAACCAAAAAGAGCTAAAAACATTATTCACACAGGTTAAAAGGTTTTGGATCATAAGGTTAGATTTTGGAAGAGTGCAATCAAAGTTTTTAATTTGTTTGCCTGTCTGCCTTAGTTTGTGTTCTTTTAGTTGTTAGAATTGCATTATAAAACAATAACAACAAGAACAATAATTCGCTCAACTCACTAGAATCCAGGTCCAGTACACTCCCTAACTGAGCAGTAACTCATTTGCTCTATAATTATACTTGACAATTGACTTTTAAAACAGGAAAGGCAGGCAAAATTTTCTTCAATCCTTTAAATCAATCTCCTATATCTATAAATATATTTTATCAAGAAGTAACTAAGCTTATTTAAAGCCAAGGAATCAACCTGAAGGACATTTAAAAAACTTGACTAAAAGAATTTGTCGAGTGCTACCATTGAATCAGTAACAGATGTTTATCAAATGTTCTACCTTGCTCACAAAATAATTGTACAATTATATTACTACTATTACAAATTTCTTACCATCACCCAAATGAGGAAACATGTCCATGATATCTTTAATCATAATTTCGATTTCATTTTCTCCTAAACCCATTTTCATTTGAGATGAACCTGCTTGAGGTTCTTCCTCCTCCTCTTCTTCAATTTCAGGTGGCTTAAACTCTTTAAAAATATCCTCAATAGTTTTTTTTTTCAATGATGACAGTTGCTGAAGTTTTTTATGTCTTGGAAGTTTGTTGATACAGGAAACTATAAATTCTGTCCGAGTGGTATCCCTATAAGATTTGTTAAGAAAATAAGATACAACTTATTCTATAACCTAACATGAATAATGTAGAAAAGGATACAGTGGGAAACAACTTTCAATTATTTCATTTTGGCTGGCCACGTTATATTTCATATTATAATCACAGATAAAATAATCATCTTCTAATGCTGTTGTCAACAGGTTTAAGTATGTTTCAACTATGGGTTCTTGCTGTTTGGTATTGCCTCTAAAAATCCAGTCATAAGCCAATTAAGAATGCATACTATTATATCAGCCTTACATTGTTTCAAGTGTTTCATCCAGGCAGTGAGAAATAAATACATGATAAACATCGATAAATTCACTTCGACCTAAATTTATTTCATCAAAAACCCTACTGCTAAACTCCTTTTGAATTTTTAATTCTTCTCTAGCATCTACCATCTCATACAATTCCCGATAAACATTAACATATGTAAATGGCATCCTATAAATTGATAACAATAACATATTGTTCAGAAAGCTATATTACACAAAATAGTCTCATTACATAAACAATCTAAATTAAAATGATCGCACAAGAATAAACTAGGGGACCCCTCACATATTAACCTACACTTATAGAATGTTTGTAAATGTCAGTGTTACCAAATACCTGTATGGCAGTTTCTTATTCAAACTGATTTCAATAGCAGGTTTATAAAATTGTAAAAGGGTATTTAATAAAGCAACTGTGTTCAGCAGATAGTTTACTACCGAATACACCCAAGACAAACTGAATACTTTAGGTCTTTCTTTAATGGAAATGGGAACCATCACAGCATCTTTGTCAAATCCACAAACATGACCTCCTATCATTTCTAACACCTAAAAAAAATTATATTGCACTAAGAATTAGGCTGGTTGCAGAAAGAATTACACAAAACCTTTCAGAACCAGATGTTCCACTTTTATTGTGTAATTCATTGAAAAACATGTAGTCAAAAGTAAATATAAGGCGAAGGTAAATATAAGGTTGAATATTAAGGAGCGTGGTATTTTGAAATGTTCCAAATAAAACGAGTAGTAGTGTATAATGAACTTAGATAAGGGAAAAGGGTGCTGGGTGAGACAAAAGTGTTTCATCGAGTCGCACATTTTTCAGTAATATTAATTGACAGTAGAGATTTAAATCATGGAGATTTCCCAATAGGAAAATTCCAACTCAACAAAAATTTAGAAGAATGGAAGATAACTTACGAAAATATGGTGCATTTACCAAGCCAAAAACTGTTCATTGTCAGTAAAAAAATGTAAAAATTTCCTAATTTATAGGTGTCATTTGAAAAAGAATTGACTATCAATGCTCAAAGGCATTACAATAAAAACAATATTTGTTACTGTCAGGTTATCGAAGGCTTTGGACCATTTACTTTGAATTTTGAAAATCGAATAAGGGATAACGATTCTACAGCTCTGGCCGTTTTTTATGCATCTCTCTGTATGTCACATTGATATATGATGAGAGATAAAAAGTATCAATCTAATATGGAACAAATTCTGAGGCAGGAAGGGCAAATTAATATATTATGAGGTAACAATTTCTTAATCCAAGGGTGTAATGCGCTACCTACTATTGGTGATTTTACATTACAAATTTGTGAGATGCATGCTTGCTTTAACACTTTATTAATCGAACGTCCTCAGTTTGCAGAAGAAAAGAGAAAATGAAAATATCATAAATGTAATCCACTGAAACAAGGCAATGTAAAGAAAACCACGAGTAGTCGAAAGTACACAGACAACTGTCAAAAAATTGTCAAACAAGAAGTACTTAACGGTACCTTGTAAAAGTGACAGAAATATGTAATTCTAATTTATAATTTAAAATGTAATTCATCAGCAATAGTAGTTCATCCAGTTAGATAAATTCGCACTTATGTATACATTGTAATTATACCAAATTTAAGTTGAATAACCTAAGTGAATATTTTTTGTTGTATGTATAACTTTCGCATAATGGTAACATTTTATAAATAATACCAACACATCGGCCTACGGCAATAACAGTTCTATTGTATCACCTACAACTTAAGAATTGTAACTTATAAGTATAAGCCTTGGATTAATTACACTAAATATATTTACTTACTATTAGTGTTTGATTCACCATCTCCTCTACTTCCCTTATTTGAAAATCCAGTTGAGAAGTATCATTAAAATATAAACTGGTCATTTTATTCACAAAGTCTAAGTTAGAATGTTTATATATAAATGAAAGAGATATCACAATTGGTAAATTGATTAACTTTTTTTCAATGAGTTTCTTGATACCAAATTCCACTGGCATGTATTCTGTCTAAAAAAAAAAAATTATCAAAATAAAAATAGTACAAGTCTTCATCAACATTTTTTAGGATATATTGAACCCTTTTGTTGTACTCAATTCATCTATACTGTCAGTATACACGATGTTGATTCTTGAAAATGTACGTAAATGTAAATATGTATTTTATATTTTGTCTAAAACTGTTTATTTGTAAAACTCCAGTGAAAAAGTATACTGTATTTAAATATATAAACCCTCGAATAAAACAATCATCTTCAATTATTCACTAAAATTAAAATTAACCGTTGGTTGCCCACATAATGAAGTAAATAGTAAGTACAAATATATCAAAATATAATTTGGTTTAATCATTTAAAATACAGCTCACATATTCACTACATATTATCATAAACAGCTAACCACAACTTGATTTTATTAGATTAATCAAAATTAGTTCTGAATTATGTGAGCTCATCATCCACATTTTTTTTTAATGGCTTATATCTATAAAATACACATTATATTGACTGCAACTGAAAATTTCAAAACAGATATTGTGAATATCCATTTCATGCACTTCAAATTCACTTTCTAGTTCTGTATCTCCCTTATTATCTCCCAACAGAAGGGTTTTGTGTATATATTGCATACAGTATATGTGTAGGTTATATAATATACTCCACATCACATGATAATATTTATCAACCTTAAGAAATATCCTTATTGACAATTAAAAGATTTTTGATATTGCATAATGACTTGTAAGCTACCATAGCAACTATACTGTAATAGTATTTTACAGTCGACTGTCATCATAATGCTATCATTATGGACGTCAAAATTGTTAATAATCTGCCACTTTCTAACACCCCTGCGTAATGTGAAAGAATCGTGCCATAAAGTCCAACTATGGCACAATCTATAGCAACCACATGCGAACATTCTACGATTGCAACAAATTTAAGTTTTTAAAACTTAAATTGTCTGTTATAACCACAGTTCGACTATAAAATAGCGTATGAAATTCGTTTATAATGCACGATTATGGCATTTGTGAAATTAGCGTTTTCACTATCTCTCATGCGCTAAAATTCACTCATGCCATAATCTGATTATAAACTAATTTCA
The DNA here is from genome assembly GCA_963924545.1 of Pogonocherus hispidulus. Lineage (NCBI taxonomy): Eukaryota > Metazoa > Arthropoda > Insecta > Coleoptera > Cerambycidae > Pogonocherus > Pogonocherus hispidulus. The sequence goes on along the minus strand of OZ004698.1, from coordinate 37,845,613 downwards.
TAATATACTATTACGTTACAGGTGTGTTAAGTGAAGTAATACAGTACGAGTTTTTTACAGACAAGACGCTGTTAGGAGCCGAGTCCAGAAAGCATAAACGAGTACTGTAAACACCTATTGGACGTGCATCATCTGACATTTTACTTCATACTGTCATCGTTTTAAATTAAAAATGAATTACTGTAAATTTTTAAACCAATCATTAAAATAAAGTCTCGCAATATTCAAATTGCATCACTATCTGAACGGCCTCGACATACAAGCTGACATTAACCTTCTTTTGATGTATGACTGATATTGGTAGAAAAGCATTACTTATTTATATTTGCTTGACTATAAGTTTTACTGAATTAAAGCGGATAAATGTCAAGAATTGATTTAAACTCAAAAACATAGCTCCTAATAACAGTCCAATAAAGTGTTGCTAGGAAACATTACAGTAACAGGTACTGTAACGTTCCATTACCGGTCACAAGGGCTCAAGGAGTCTAGCACCTAGCCAATAACTCCAAGGGAATAGCTGTGTGGGAAGTTGGCAATCCTATGAAGAAGCTTTTCTCAAGACCGTCTGTGCGTGATGAAGAGCCACATCCTGCTCGAGGTGGCTCTGCATAGGACTAAATACGGCGGATCGGAAGGTCAATAAATTCCCCCAGCACCGGGGTGATACGTGTCCCTAACGGGGCCTCTGGAATACTGGGCAAACTTCCAGAGTATGCTTGCCTTGCCACAGTAATGCGGGGCTCTGCTGTGGTGGACTTGAATCCCTTGCTACTGGTGAGACTTTTATAGAAAACCAACCAGTAAAAAAAACCAACCTGACGAGGGAGATCAGACCCTCGATCCCCAGGCAACTGGGGAATTCATGGAGATTGGGATCTATCCAACTCTTAATAAAAGCCCGATTCCATCGAATCAGGAGAGGAGGATGCTAAAGTCTCCGGCACCTGAGACTGGAGAAGGAGGAGGCAATATTGGCCATATACTGGTCACTGCCGTTTAAAATATCATCTGCACAAATTCAGACTAGCAGAAGATGCTGAGTGCTGCTTGTGCTTAGAAGATGATGAAACGGCAGAAAACATATTATGCATCTGCCCCACTTGGGAAAGGATCAGATACTCATTATTTGGCTAAGGACAACTCTTCTGCCAAAGGATCTGAATAAGTTCTCACCCAATAAGGTGATCAGCTTCATTAAGACGCTGGACCTGTTAGGTGAAATATAAGTAGGTGTGAACCACAATAGACCACATGATCACGGTGGAGGGTCTGGTTTTTGGCCCACTCGCTTTTGAACCTAACCTAACCTACCGGCCATAAATCAGCACAGGGTAAGTAGATTTACTGGACAGTATGAAATAAAGACCATATAAAATATAATAGTGAAAATAACTCTCAGATCTGCAAATCTAACATAAAACATAAACATAAAATTGTAGGTGGTATATACTTGCGAAAAATAAAACTATTGTAGTACACAAAAGGTGAATGTAGGACCTACCAGTATTTATAAAAAAGATTGCACCTTGAGGAGAAAATGAGAAAACATATTTAATATACTTAATCTTCCGATTTTAGAATAGGTAATTAACATGAAAGTTATATAAGCAAACATTAAAAAAATTCATATATATAATATATTACATTATCACCATCTCACCTCCGATTCCTTAAATGTTATTAGCCTTTTGTAAACACATAAAAATTTATTGAATACTGCCTTATATACATCAGCATACTCTTCTTCCAAGTAAACAGTCTGATACCAAGGTATTGGATGTAATATAAAACTCCTTAAGGCTAAAATAACTGATGATTCGAAAAATATTGTGCACCAAAACTGATGGTAATTACATTTTAACAGATAATCTAAACTATCAATAAACATCATATTATTTGTTATAAATGATGTATTTTCTTCTTTGCACAATGTGAACACATATGGCTCATATTTATATATAATATTCTTAGGTATCCATCTTTTATCCTAGAATTAATATCATAAAAAATATAAGTACAACTGATAATAAAAAATCTTTACCAGGGCAGGAATTATTTCTGTTTTTCTTTCGTATAATCTTTTTTTCGTCTCTTGGTCAGATAGTTCAGTTAGATCCTACAATTTAATATATTTTACTAATGTAGGGATTTTATCAGCAATATGTGTACTTACAAGATTTATTGGTGTATCCTTACGCAATTCGAACCAACTTCTTTCCAGGTGAATTTTATTAATTGGCCAATTATTTGGATTCTAAAATAAAATGATTCCCGTGATTGAGAAACAGGTAAAATATTTTCACACATTACCTTGAATACGTCTAAATGGGCATAAACAAATTCACTAATATTGTTTTTACTTACACTTAAGTCTTTAAAAGAGTTTGTTAATTCCATTTTTATATGTATAAATATTAAACTTGCACAGGTTTTTCAAGTTGACCACCAAGAAAACAAAACATTCCTTTCCTAACCTCAATCTAAAAAAATGTCTAAAATTAATTTGTTCATAAGTCTATGCCATATGACTAACTACTTACTCATATGGTCTATGCACAAGGACATAAAGGAACCAGAGAGAATATAAAAGAACTATCACAAAATATGGAACTATGTTTTCTTTTATTATCTATGGAACTATGTATCTATTATATACGCGATTCTTGCTAAGTAATACGCTACCTACTGGCGGCACGCGCAACTAACGCTTGGGTTATTGGTTCAGTTTTGCATATGTATGTCTATTGTGAATTTTGAAATATCCGTTGTTATATTAGTTAATTGCTTTGATTAAATATGAATCATTATTGTTGTGAGCGCCATTGTTCCTCTTGTACAAAGAAAAACCCCGAAATCAGTTTCATACTTTTCCAAAAGCGGGAAAATCTGGAGCTATCGCGGAAACTATAAGTTGAGCATTACAGAGTTACAGGAGACAAGTATGGATAAAGAAACTAAAGAACGCAGAATACAATTTGACATATTTTGAGGTTAAGTTTCATTTTCAGATTTGAACGCTCGAAAAATATTAAAATCTATTTTAATTTTATATCACTACTTACCCCTTTCAAAATAGTTTTACAAGCTTTTTACCTGGTTTAAAGTTCTCGACAACAAATATTTGATGAATAAAATTTCAAACGTCAGTGTCAGTGAGCATAAGTTAGTATAGATTTCTGCCATTTTGGCGCTACGATCTTAAAATAAATTGCGTATATATATGATCTTTTCAATCTGTTCCTACCATAGACTTAGTAACCCCCCACATGCCTACCACATACTTCTATCCAGTATGTCGTTCCTTGGTTCCTACTTCTTTTTCTGTTTTGTGTTCCTACTCTTATAGATATTCTGTGGTTCCTACTTCTTACCGATCCAGAAATTCCTGATCACCAAATTATCAGCAAAATGTTAGGATTGTCAGGACTCTGTACAGACATATATACCTGTTGTAACAATTATTCTCATTACAATATAATAATCACAATATATGAAAATAAATTGAAATTTTTTTGGAGATTTTTTTTTAAAGTTCTAAATTCAGGGGTTTTTTTAATTTCAATTGTGGATATTCAGCTAAACGATCTGGCAACCCTGCATGCTACTGATCTTGTAAATAATGTAAATAATAATCTATGCTGTAAATTAATCGAATACTTGAAGAATTAAGGTTCGCCGTAGGGATGCAAATAATTTTCAATATATCGATGTTAGCATCAAATGATACATCGAAAAGTGCACATCGATCTAAGTCAAATATCGAAATAAAAACATCGATGTTACTAAATATCGATTTTTTTTCTGAAATACATAAATAATAAACAATTAAGTAAAAAATAATACGAATACGAATAACTGTCCCTCAGTGCCCTCTAATCGTATCTAATAAAATTGGTATTTGGCTAAATAAGTTTCAATTTCAAAGTAAAAAAATTTATTTTTAAAAACTCGTCTCAATTATACCTAATACTCATAGATAGCACGCAATGTACGATACATCGAAAGAAACATCGATTTGTTCGATGTATCGAAACATAAAAATCGAGGCTAAAATATCGAGTTTTTCAAGCAAAACATCGATGTTTAACAAATATCGATACATCGTTTGCATCCCTAGTTCGCCGAGAAACGAAATGATTATTTAAAATTTAAATCGAGTTGATCGAGTTCACAGATTATAGAGAGTTATCGAGTTAAAATTTTTGTATATTTTGTAATGGACTATTGTCTGCACTGAACGCAGCTAGCCTTATATTTTTACTTTTAAATAAATTTTAATTAACTTAATATAGATTAACTGAAAAATATAGCCTGGTAGAACTACCACCATTACCATTAATAAAAAAACAATAAAAACGCCGAATTTGGTTTTAGAAAAATTATTATTTCAAGTTGACTCTGAATTCAACCTTTTGTGGTGCCATCTCAAGTTGCGAGATGGAAACTAAGAGTAAAGTTGACAACAAAAGACATTTTACCGCAAAAGTAAGGTTTTTGTGACGAGAATCCATGAGAAAAACGCGTATTTTTGCAAATCCTCGTGTGGAGTGAGTCAAAATAATCAGTTTAGTGAATAGGTTTCGAGTGAAATTATGAAGAGGCGAAATGCTGAGATTGCTAAAATGAGGAGGCCCATGAAAAAGAACAAAATTACTGAAGGATTTTACGGAAGGTACGTTTCCGCATTAAGACTGTGACAGTTGTGCACAGTTAAACATAAAAATCATCACAATCTAAACTCATTTATCCAATATGTGTTTCAAAATGGCTGGTTCCTAAACAAATGTGATATTTTCTATATATAAACAAGAAATTCTTAACATTTCATGTCGGTGTACCTCTATATTGCAAATGTTTATTTCATATAGCCTTGCTTCATCTGACATAATTGAGAAATAGGCCCCCTATAGGTTAGAACACCAACTGTCAAACCAACTTTATTTTTAACTTTCTAAATCCGAAATAGGTACTACTCGTACATGCTACGTGTTTATTATGTAGTTAATTACCTTTGTATTTCCTTATGATCATTATTTAATACTAACGTAATCATTTCATATACACTTTTAGACACATCACATTACATCGGTCTTATAAATTCCTACATATATATTTTGAATTTGAATACCTACCTAGATATCATGGTTGTTGTATATTCAATCTAAATAATACTTTTTTAAATGTAAATGCAAGACATTACAAAAACAAGAACAAAGTCAAAAAAACGAGCAGTGTGACTGGGTTTCATTATTACCTACTAGTTAATTTTGTCAATATCAAGCTACTTATATTAGTAGAATTCCCTGTATATTTTTACATATAAAGAGAAACCAAATACATTGATTCTTATATAGGAATCTCATATAATAGTAAGCAGAGTATGTTTAACAAGGTGAACCTGCTGCCGTACGTAAAACAGATTTTTTTTTGAAACAATGTTATTGAACAATTTTTTGTGTGACATTATTGTTATTGTTCTTATGGGACTTTATCCCATAAAATGTGTTCTATATTGTTAAAGATATGATGAAACACTATTAGAGGGCATTATGTTAATATTTTAGTTCAACAAGCTCAATAACACTAATATGAGCAATTATTTCTATTTCATCTCTAGTTTAATATCCACCTTTTTATTATTTTTAATACTGTCATTGTTCCACTAAGTTTTTGCTTTTTAAGAAACTGCTAAACCATCTGTTTCCCTAAGTTTAAGCACAATTTTCACAATTTAACATTACGACAATCTGAGCAACCATCCTGAAAAACAAAAAAACCCTTTATTAAATTCTTCCAGAATCTTCCAGTTTTTTCTTGTTTAGAATTGAGGTCTTGAATACAAATCATTTTTTTTTATTGACTTTCAGTAAATGAAACATGTATCAAAAAGAAAACAATCAAAGGAAGATTTTAAATCGAACTGCAAGTAATTTGTCACATCTAGATGCTAGCTGAGATTCAGTTCAAATGAGGTTTTCTAATTCACTGCTAGTTTAAAACTATAATGTCATGTGCATCATCACATCTCATCATTACCTATTATATTGTTTTTTGTTGAGTTATTAAATGATACGGTAAGTCTGATCTAGTGGAACTAATAATCACAAAATATATGCCATAAAAGAAAAATGTTATCAAAATATATCCAAAATTTAATATAAATCTGTAAAGTGGATAACTATGGACAATATAAAACAATGAATCATTTTTTATTTCAGCACACTCCTTTACCTGAAGTTTGTAATCCTCTGGGCCTTAGTGATCTTGGCCGATTTCATACTGGAATTCCGCTTCGAGTTTTTATGGCCATTCTACCTTCTTCTCCGTTCAGTGTATGATTCGTTCAAATACCAGGGGTTAGCCTTCTCTATTTTCTTCGTGTGCATCGCGCTAACATCGGATATGTTGTGCTTCTTCTTTATACCAGTGCACTGGCTGTTCTTTGCGGCCAGTACATATGTATGGGTACAGTATGTTTGGCATACGGACAGGGGTATATGTGCTCCCACGATAATACTCTGGATACTGTTTGTTTATCTGGAGGCTGCAGTTAGGCTGCGTGATATAAAACACATGCCCGGACATCTGGATCTATGCAGACCATTTGCGGCCCATTGCATAGGATACCCTGTAGTGACGTTGGGCTTTGGTTTTAAGTCATATGTGGGGTATAGGATGCGACAACGGAAGCAGCAGGTCGTAGCTAAAGAGAATCAGTTTTATATGCAATTAATGCAACAAGCCTTGCCCTTAGACACTACCCCTCCAGTAGAGCAGACTGAAGCACCAGCGAACGCCATAGTTCCTGCGCAGCCTGTACAGAATAATAATAAAGTACATATTAACAGGTAAGCTTCTAGATAAGGCACTCAATGTTTTACTGTATAATATTAGTGGAGTCATCTAATATTCAAAAAATTAATAGGTAAAAGAATTTAGAGGGAAGATTTCTGTCCCTGCAACAATAATGTCTCTATGTATGTCAATTGAATAAAATTATAAATATCTGGTGGTTCAAGCGGCGACTGCACAGTCCAGAACATGTGGCCAGAGTGGCCAGATGGTAACATGGAGTCCCAATTATTATATTACTCTATTATTATCTTACTATTAACACATACAGGGGGAGTTAAAATTATACACATTATTTAACAAAATACACAAATCTTGTTAATTTTGTTAATCTTGTTTATCCCATATAGAAATGACTAGAAAGTGGTTATTTAATATCATATGTTGCGAAGAATTCCACTTAGTTGTACATCTTATTAAATATTATAGTCAACCCCATCATTTATTACATGTGTCAATACAAAATCCTATCGGAAAGTATTAAATAATTTTGTATGTGAAACTTTTTGCCCTTACTCAATACCTTACTTAACTAAGGTCAATGTTGCACATCACTATCAATCATAAAATGCAGTGTTTGTTAAGTTCTTGAGTATAATAACTTCATTCCACATATTTCTTTACATAGACAATCCCATGAGAAAAATGGAAACATCCCCAACGGGGCGATAGCCAATGGGGTCCATAATACACATGGTACAAAATCACATCACAGAAAATCTGTCGATAAGTGTAAAGATCACAGTGACCAACACGATCACAAGCACACAGAGAGGCACATAGAAAGACAAAAAGTAAACCATTCACACAGTAATGGTTCCGCAGTTGGTGCCGGTATGGAAGATGTAGTTCCACAGGAATCTGAATCTAAACCGACAAGGAGAAGAGAGAAGAAGGAGCAAGACAAAGAACGTGAGGCCGCAGAATATTTGCAAAAGCTAGAAACTGATGCTAAAAAGCTTAGAACTGATTTGCATAACAGTAGAGCAAGTGAACAAGAACTAAGGCTACAGGTAAATGTTAAATGTAAAATAGACAAACTGATTTAATGTATTTCATCATTGTTAATCTATTTCCAAATTGCTAGACAAAGAAAGAAACTGTTATTATACAGAAACTATTAGAAGTCCCTTTTATAATTTTTTCTGAAAATGTTTACATAAAAACTTTATAGGGTTGTGCCCTAATGAAAATAGTGTCAAAATGTCTACACTTTATACCAGAAGTCAATACTAACTTCTTTATTGTAAATGAAATGATATTTTTATAATTCTAAATTTTGAATCTACTCATTATTTTAAGGCAACTTTCATTGAGTTTCCTTATGCTTAAATTTCACTGTTTTTGATATTTTAATTTTTTTTTTATTTTACAATGAAAATTTATTTAATTATCTGCTGTAGCCATTTTGAAAATAAAAAAAGGTGCTCTTAACATTATGAATAAAAGAACCCTTAAGCTTTGCGCTGATGCTTTCAATATTGCTACTTTATGTACATGTTATCCAAAATATTATTTGGACAACATGTACAAATAAAGAAATCTCACATTAAAAAGTTTAAAAAAACGAAAAGTTTTCGAAACATAAACGTTTTTGAGTGATGTGTTTAATTATATATTGTTAATCTGCTTTTTAGTGCCAGATTTCTTTATTAGGCAAACATATTTTTCAAAAAACCAACCTTTGACTGATCTGTGGGCGTAGAGGTTGATTATTAATTTTTTGTATTTTTCAGTGGTGGCATAATACCCAAATAAATGAGAGTCATTTAACAATGCCACATATGTTCGTAGTTATATTTGTTATTGAATTTTGCTTATGTAATAAAATATCATTATTTTCTGTAAATTCAGTTATTTATATAAATATTTGTTCCTTACAGGTGGCTTCGTTGACTACAACTGAAAAAGTGTCCAAAGGTGAGCTTTCTGCCATGCAGAGAGAAATAGAAGAGTTACAACAGAGGCTGCAGAGCGCCTTAAGTACAAAATCCTTAGACAAACAAACTATAAATAATTTAGAGAGACGTTTAGCAGAAGAGAGGCGAATGAGGTCTAATCTAGAGTCACAGTTAAATCAAGAGAGAAAGAATCGAAAAGAGGATGCAAGGGCAGCTCAGGTAATTATAATTTTATGGTAATATAAAAGAAATTTTATAGTAATATATCTGGATGAATAATTCAATTTGGTTAATTTTACAAAATAACTAATTTATCAGTATGCAAATTTACAACTAGTTGTTTGTGCTAAGATATTATTGAAGATTAGAATACTATTGTAATAAATTTGACGGTTGAGTATGATGCTTTTGGGTATGGCTAACCATTTTTAAACTTGCAAATTAGTTTATTTTATTTCCTTGTAGAGTGTAAAACCGTAAAATCGTAAACATTAACTAAAATATACAAGTTCCATTAATTAATAGTTCCAAACTTATCTATTAAAAAAAAATTATAAATGATGCATCTGTAGACTGATCTTAATGGATAGGATACACAAATAGATAGAAACTGGAGAAATATAATAAATATGCAGGGTTAGTCAGAAGTAGCGCACGGGTCAAATAACTTTGAAACTACTACAGATATGGAAAGAATTTCGTAAACATAGTGTACAAATAACGCCCGATCCAATAAAAGTATTGGCAAAGTTGCCAAGTTTGCCGATTTTTCCCAAAAAATTCCAATTTATTTTTTTAAATGGAACACCTTGTATATTTTTACATATTTGGAAAGAACTCTTTTTTACGAATAAAGCCATATAAGGTTTTATGGGTCTCTCTCTAATAATAAGAGAGGTATGCTCAAAAAAGCGTGCCATAAGAGCAATGCGCTAGAAAGAGAATATCAATTCGTTGCTAGGCGCAGTCTTTCTCCAGCATATCGCTCTTATGACACACTTTTTTGGGTATATCTCCCTTATTATTAGAGATAGATCCATAAAATTTTATATGGCCGTATTCGTAAAAAGAGGTATTTCCAAATATATGAAAATATACAGGGTGTTCCATTTTAAAAAAATAAATAGAATTTTTTTGGAAAAAACCGGTAAATTTGGCAACATTGACAATACTTTTTACTGGATCGGGCGTTATTTGTACACTATGTCTACCAGACTTTGTTTCCCTATCTCTAGTAGTTTCCAAGTTATTTGACCCGTGCACCACTTCTGACTAACCCAGTATGCTCTCTGTTACGTTTTCCGTGTGTACCAAGTAGCTACTACTTGGTCCATCCGAGTTTGTGTAGTTGTGAACTCAACTGTCATTTGTATGGTGGAGATTGATGTGTTTCATAGTATTGAAACTATTTTGTGATATCTTTGTATTATTTCATATTTTAGAAGCTATTTTGATTTCCCAATGTTAAAATACGTAAAAATGGCCTTGTTTTTGTACTTGTATTTTTAGAATATGACATTTCCATTCTCCTGTTTCTATTTCTGTGGATAGGATATTTTGTATATAGAATGATTTATAGCCAGCATTCACACAATATAATAACTAAAGTTGACATAAACATGGAACCAGTTAATGCTTGATTTTTTGCAAAAAATGGGCTGTTTGGGGGACAAACAAAACAAGTTCCACCAATCTAAAAATTTTCAGATTTTTTTCTAATTTTGATTAAAGGTTGTCTAAAGTGATAAAACTTATAATATTTTGATATACTTAATATTAAATAACTAATGATAATGGGCCAACTTTTCATGAACTCAGTGAAAAGTTTGGTTCACGACTTCATTCTTCTAGTGGTAAAATTTGCAATTGCAATGTAACAACATATGTTAAAAAAAGTTCCCCGCCCACTAATAAGAATAATGTTTTTTATTGTCTACAAAAGTATAGACCAATAGTCCATCAACTAAGCCTCTCTTTTTCAGCCTACTTAAACAGGGTTCGGAGCGACCTGGAAAACCTGCAAAACCTGGAAATGTCAGGGATTTTTTTTTGTACGCAAAAAGTCATGGAAAAGTCATGGAATTTTTTCAAAGTTGTGGTTAGTCAGGGAATTCTAGTTTGCGACCTGGAAACATGTATTTGAATTAGTGGAAATAAATCGTTTGCACGGAAAAAAATTAGGAATGCTTTTCTCAAAATATTTGTGAAATACATATTTTATTTTGAATACGGCTGTACATTCTTCAAACTACAAATGACGTCACGCAGATGATTCTGATTGGCAAACCATAATAACAGAACACTATTGTAGAATTGTAGACAATTTTTTGCGAACCACTTTAACATTAAGTTGCCTATCTTTGTTTATCTTATTGCTGAAAGAGGGGGTTATGATGATTGTTATTTGCCAAAAATTGCATTATGATTATGAATCTGTGTCTGTGATTGTTTTCCGTGAGCCGTGAATTGACTTGACTTGACATTTATAAATGTTTCTCTGGTTGAAAATCGCACAATGCACAGATTACCATATAAATATAAATTGTAAGGTACGACGAAAGCATAGATTTTACCTAGAAATTCAGGATATTTTAAACATGTCCTTTTTTTGCAGTTGTTGCCCCTAGCTTTCGCGCCTCTTATTTGAACTCAAATACACCAAAAAGTTATAGTTTTTTTTTTTAAATAAAAGTTACATGTCACATTAGTTATGTTGCTTACTCTTTTTGTAAATGTGCTGAGATATCTCGCACAATTCTACATCCAAGCCCATATTTGAACAAAACGTTTGCAACAATATATTTTCATCAATGTAACTATTCTCATATATACCACATTATATTTGTTTTGATGGTTTGCCTATCCAAACAAATTGTTCTTAATTAAGCAAATAATGTTTATAAAAGAACCTGGAAAAAAATCATAAAAGTCATGGAAAATCTGGAAAAGTCATGGAATTTTTGATGCCCTATAAACTCCGAACCCTGTTAAATACAAAATATATTAATATAATCTAGGGATACCGATACCCGTTAATTTTACTACCTGGGTACCATTTTCAATACCCGGTATTTACCCGCAACCCGTTAATTACCCGCTACCCGTTAATAAACCAGTATACCCATTAATTACCCGTTACCCGCTATTTATATATTACGCGATATCAACCCATAGCATTCAACATAGCAAATGTTTTCCAATTCATATCATATTTTATATCGCCAAACCTGCGCCATTGCAAAACCGCAAAAGAACAAGTTGTCATGAATATGAATGACATAGAGGGCGACCGAGTATAGGTGCTTAGAGGGTTATCGGGTATTTAACGGATTATCAGGTTTTTACCGGGTTTTCGGGTCCTAAAATGGGAACCGGGTAGCGAGTCGTTATTGGGTACCCGGGTACCCGTCGACATCCCTAATACAATCAGACAGACATATGTTATAAAAGTATAGAAATAAATAAGTATGATTCGCAGCTTTGAATAATTCTCAGTTGTGAAATATTTCTCTTTTCTAACTAATTGAAAAATTTTTAAATTAGCGATTTCACCGACATTCCATATTTCAGTCAATTTTGAAAAATAACATTTTAAATATTAAAATATAATAAAACTAATCAAATAAATGAATTTTTTAATAGTGTCACAGCTGAAATTTACAGTTTCAATGTATAAATTAGAAATAGTAACCCCTGCATAGTGTTCGAACAACCCAATAAATTATGTATAAAATATGATAAGATGTTGAATATAAATAATAGTATCACTTTACTTTGATATATTAACTTGAAGATTCAAGGTAAAATAATTTCTCTAAAGGATATCCAGGGTTTACAAAAGACCCTTCTCTTAAAAATTTGAAAAACTGATATACGTAATTTGTTCTCAAATAACTTCAGATGGTATGATTCGTCAACTCAAATGTCAAACGTCTAAAAGAGAGAAGAACGTTGCCGATAGAATTAAAATTTCCTTTATTAGGTTGCAGCACAGCAGTCATCAAGGGGCGAGTGCACGGAAGCGTGCAAATCAAGAAGAAGGGAGCTCGAAGCCGAGTTAGCTGACATCCGTTCAGCAAAACACTGGCAAGAGGACCGACTGCAAGCAGTAGAAAGGGAGAATGCTGCTTTTGTGGAACAGCTCCGAGACACAGACATACTCATGTCTGCCCTGTCAGCGATGCAGGAGAAGAATTCACATTTGGAGAACTCACTGTCTGCAGAAAATCGCATTAAACTCGATCTGTTTAGTGCTCTCGGAGAAGCTAAAAGGCAACTAGAGCTTAAAGAAAGTAAGTATTTTTCTGTGTGGTATAATTACAGGGTGTCCAGCGACCTGAAAAACCGGGAAGACTTGAAAAAGTCAGAGAATTTGACTGATCAGGGAAGAGTCAGGGAATTTTGACAAATTTCTTGATTTTGTCTTTTTATACCGGGTGTCCCATTAATATTGCAAAAAAATTCAGGAGTTTCCTTGACCAAAAATAAGAAAGAAAGTTCCTATAAACCTATGTCCGAAAATGCTACGTTTCGGATATACAGGGTGTTGAAATTTAGAGAAAATACAAGGTTTTTAAAAACGGTAGACGTCTTCTGACATAATTTGATTACGTCAAACGACGTCTGCCATTTTTAGAAACAAACATACGAAATTTCAAAAAAATCGGAATTAGGGTTCTCCAGACATTAGTAAAAACCTTGTATTTTCTCTAAATTTCAACACCCTGTATATCCGAAACGAAGCATTTTCGGACATAGGTTTATAGGAACTTTCTTTCTTATTTTTGGTCAAGGAAACTCCCCCTGATTTTTTTCGCAATATTAATGGGACACCCTGTATATACATATTTATATAAAACCATATATTCTGATGGTGTCTGTTTTCAGTTCATATGGGTTTAGATTTTGAAAACATTTCTTGAAATATTGCAATTTAATTTTTTATTTTTTCAAATTTTTTCGTGAGACATTGCTGGTTTGTCGGAAACCTCTGATTTCGACGATTCGTGGGAATGCGCAAAAATTTGCATTGCGGATGCTGCAACATAGGATTTTTTTATTTATTTGAACAAAAGTATAAATTCAGATTTGAAATACTTCGTTTTCCGTCGACTTCTATTCCGGGAATTACCAGTATATTTTTCTTATTTATTTTAAATGTGTTCTTACATAAATTTTACGGGTATGAAATACTGAAAAATAGCATGTTTGTGCATGAAAATATAAAAATGTTGATATTATGTTCCTTTCATAGAGGTATTTTATTTTTTTAAATCTTAACAATATGAAGGTTGTCTTACGGAATTTCTACTTTTTGTAGATGACATAAAAAGATTTTCATTAATTAGTAATAGTTTTTATGTTATTTATTTACAAGATATCGACAGATTGTACAGGTACACTAATTTGAGGTACCGCCTGCATTGAAAATATATTAAATAGAGCCTATCAAGTGTGTGGTTTTATAAAAAGGCAATGTATAAACTTCACTAACATGGAACTGTACAAACTATATTTAATTATCTCGTAAGGTCATTACTGAAATATTGTTTATTATCTGAGACCCTATCAGTTAGACATAGACATGCTTGAAAACGTTCAAAGGAAAATTATTCATTTTGTTCTGTTTAAACCAAATATAAATAAAACTGAGTACACCTATAATTGTTTAAAGCTTCTGGGTATAAAGTCTGAAATTGAGACGATTCCAAATGGTTAAAAAAATTTAATTCAATGTTATGAATAATAAGATTGACTATTGAAATATTCAAATTATTGTATTTTAGAATCCAAGCTTTCAATGCACGAAGCACTAATTTGTTGTATGCAGATAATGGGGTATTTTCCTTCAATCCAAATGAAAGTGGAAACCTGTATTTTTATAAAATATATTTTTTTTATATTTATTAGGATAAAAATTATTAAGATTGAATCGGTAGAAAATTTTTAATTCAATTTTCAAATTTTATTCTATATTCGTGACGTCACTAAGCGAAAACTAGGGAATATGTATCTATAAAGAGGCCACACTGATAATATGTGGCTGGTTTCAGTTTGTAACGACCACAAACGACAGTTGACATTTCGATAATTGACATTTGAAATTTCCATATATATAATACTACTATATATATATATGGAAATTTCCTGTTTGTGTTTGGTTTGACAACTTGGCTTGTTGACCTTGTTGTATTGTTGTTTTCTTGTGAAGTAAACTTTTATTAAACATGAAGCAAGGTTTTGTAGAGGCCAAGTCCGACAATTTACCGGTTACAGATCCTTTTATGATAAAGATTCTATAGATCCTTTCAGAAATAAAAGGGATGAAAAATGTAAGGTTAGTATTTAACTTAACAGTATTACTGCAAAGTCGATTAAATATATTCAAAAATTACCTTTACAAATTACGATGTTTTTCTATTACTAATAAATACACTTGTAATCAGTCACAGGCAAAGACAACAATTCACAGGTAAAAATATAAACTGAAAACAATGTCTCACGTTTACTGTATCATGATGTTTACCTTAACCAAACAATTCAAACATAAACAAAAGTAAAGTTGTCACGCAGTGACACCAACCACACAAATGAAAATATCCTAGAAATCACTAAAAAATGGCGCAAATTTTGAATTTTCGCTTAGTGACGTCACATAGATATCGCGCACAATAAAAAAATAATTTATGGACTTAAATGAACCCAATATTAAAATTCCAGAAATATGTATCTCTTCTTTTTCCAACTAATTTCCATTGCCGATGTAAAAAAAAAATAGGAAAACACCCCATTATCAATCCAACTATAGCAACCACTATCCAGTTGCAATACATCGCATGATTTAAATAATATTTCATAATTTTCAGACTCCAACAGAGCTCAAGAAAAAGAAATCGAAGAGCTGAAAAGCAAAATTGCACAGGTTTTAGCTGTGATGCCGAACGATACATTTGGTGGTCCAACCTCCTCCAGCAATATCTCTAGAGTACGATTGGCCGAAAGTCCACCATCTAACCTCGATCCTAACGCGACGGCCTACACCCCCAAAAGCTCCCTTATTGCTTCTACGGAAGCCTAGTTTGTCCCATACTTAGCCCCCGGTATCGTCCGCTGATGCTGTGTTTGTTACGTTTATATCAGTGTTATTCTCCTTTTTGATTGGAATAGTTTGTGAAAAAATAAAAAATATTTTAATTTCAGATAAATATATGCTAAATGCTTAAGTTAAAGATGAAACTTTAGATTTAAAATCTGTTTGTTGATTTTTGTTATTTTCGTCAAGTGCATGTTAATGTTAACGTTTTTAAATTATCTGAGAATATTAAATTTCCTTTACGTACTGTATGGGGGAGTAACACTGGTGAATCGTTATTTTGCGTAAACTTCGTAATAATCTCGTTTGTTAGCTTAAAATAATGTGATATAATTATTTATATGATTGTGGTACCTAAACCTTAGAGGCGGAAGCCCTTCTATATATATTTTTTTTTTGTATATTTAAGCACAAGGGTACTGATTTTTTTTTTCTGAAAAGTGGCTTGCTATTGGCTGACACGAATTGATCTCCATTAACTGTAACTATTATTTAAATATCTTGTTGATAATAAAAGAAAACTCTTTAAAAGAATTGTATATATTTTGGGATGTTTATAGGTTAAATAAAAAACTCATCGCAAATGAAAAAGCAATTATATTTTGGGAACAACTAGTTTTTTTATAAATGCCAACTTACTAAATTATATATGAAATAAAACTGGATAACCAGAAAATAAACAAATGTTATTTGCATTTTAAAAAATGATGATTAATATATAAATATAATTATTATTTATTGAATATTTTAAATATTTAAACCCTTTCAATTTCATTTTTCTTGGCAGGCGTTCTGGCATTCAAACATATATTTTTATTTTTAATAATTTGGGGTTGTGAGTTTTTTATTCTCAAGAATACAGTTTTATTTTTGTTAATTTTTAGGAACTCTTAAAATTATTTACTTTGTGACGCTGTCTTTGACAGGAACTTGATTTGGTATTTTTCTAATATTGTTTAACAATATATTTTATCTAGTTTTAAACTAAACTTTAAACAGTACATTAGTTTACTTGGGATATCACTATTTGTTTTTATGAAAGCGTTGTACTTAATATATTTTTTTATTTAGATTAGTTATTTCGGCAACTTTGTTTTTCCAATTTATTGTTTAATCGATTGGTTGTAATATCTGATTTATACGGCCAATAGGTGGACATCTTATTCAGATAATTAGGAAAATAAGATCTGTTATTTATTTTGCCATATTTATTCGTTAAAGTCTTTTTGTAATTTTCTAGTATTTATTTTTTTTTTACTGTTTACTCTTATTTCTTCAATAAATACTTTGCTGCTTTTTTCTTTATTTTTTTAAATTATTGTCAAGTAGTTTCTTTTGACAAAAAAGTTATTACAATTTGCAGATCGGAGTTATGATTGGTTGGATTTAACATGAAATTTTTCTGCTCTGTGTTTCAAATTATAAAATGAATGAAAAAATATTTAAATAAACAGTGGTGCAACCAAAGCTTTTGATTTTAATTTAGAACCTGTGATATTTAAGATATAGGAAATGGGTAACTTCGCTTTTTGGCCATATTTCTGGAAACTATACTTAATAGCCAATTTATTTCCCAGAGATGTACTTATGAGCAGACAAAAAATATATAACGACTAGGGTAGAGGAGGGCACATTCAGCCATTTCTTAGTTTGCGACAATCTCATAAATATTCATTTAAGAAATTACACAGTGGGAACAACTTAATTAGATGTTTACCTTTACATTGCCGTAATTTTTTATAAACAGTAGTTTATAAAAAAGGTTATTAAATAGGTATACCTACCTAAGTTATAATTATTTTACATATGAAATTAACTTAAAAAGGGAATTTCACTTTGGATTGAGCCCATCACATTGATAATAAAAAGTTAAAGCAGTATTTCGCCTTGATATAAATAGCAGAATTTTTCAAAATTGTCACAATACCTATCATCGATTTGTGGAAAATGGAACTTATTAATGATGTTTCTTCTTGGAAGATATTTAACATTGAACTTCAAAACATTTTTTACACAGCCAATATAGTGAATGGCAATAGCAATATTGAGGAATGGATTCAAACTAATATCGTCTTCACTGTAACAATAATTAACTGATTCATCTGAATTGCTGCTGGAACTCTCAAATACTGTCTCTCGACTTGTTTTTTTTTATTTTTAATGTGTCTAAATATAATTGCATTACCATTCTGTTCAAGTTTCTTTAATTTCGAACCATCTAAAAGATTTATAAATAATATAAAACTACATTCTTACCACACGGGTAGTTTCGGCCATCCGCTGAAAAACGCACAAGCGGATTTTTAAAATCAACAAAAGCATTTTCTAGAAAATACTTTGAAATTTAGAATTTACGTTTTGCGAGTGTTCTTAGGTTCTTCACATGGCATTATGTCAGATTAGACATAAAAGTTTAAAGCGTAGTTTAGACGGGATAGTAAATTGCGATAGCACTTCTGAGAGTAACTTGCCCTAGCGTTTACATACAAACAAGCTGGTAAAGGAATTTCTCTCAGCAACTACTCTGCAGACATAACTTGCTGCATACTTCCAGAAAGTAATTGCATGCGCGTATACACGGTAATAGTATATTCTACTGTCGAAAAATTCCTCGCCGTAGAAAGAGAGTTGCAGCCGCTGCTGTTCTCATTGCAATTTCACGAAAACAACAAAGAGAAAAGAGTAGAAAAAGAATATGGGTCAAAGAATGTATAGCCGGAAGGCTAACTCATGGTGCTTATGCGTTGTTATTAGAGATGAATTAAGAAGTGAGTATCCCAAAAAAATTAAAAATGTTCTGCATATGTCAGAAACGGACTTTATAACTTTTTACTGGAGTTAGTTTCAGATAAAATATCAAAAGTGGATACAAATATCTCTGATGCTAAATGTTGACCAAGGAATTTTAAATATTCAAAAAATTCCCAGGAGCTTGTATAAATGTCGTCAGTACCTTGACTACTTTTTCTTTTTTTAATTTTATTCCACTCTTGGTTTGTTTGAGTTCGAAGGTTGTGTAGTTTCTGCTGAATTTCAACGTCACTTGTTTCAAATTGTTCAACTATAAATTTTAATGCTTTTTGTTTTTTAACCCTATCCCTGTACATTTTTGATTTGATTTGCCACAACTCAGGAGAGCCTTTGAAAATATCATATATATAATACTATATGGAAAATATTAATTAAAGTAAATGTGTCTTCTTTTGACCACATACGTTTTCCCTTCATTTTGTTGTTCTTGCAGTATTCACTTGCTCACAACTTTCAACAAAACCGAAACAATTTTTTTTAACTTCCTAGAGCGCTCTCCCAACTTGTCTACACTTGCAAGCGAATTCCATTGTCACCACTTGCCGCTTGCCGCCACTTTTGCTACAGCACTCTCAGACACAGACACTGTTTACATTACGCAAATTATTTGGAAGTACTCTCAAATATACACTTGCTATAGTCACAAGTATAAAGATATCTTTATACTTGTGCTATAGTTTTACTTGACCGTCTAAATAACGCTTAAAGCTAAAGAAATCTGGTGTCATTCATATATCATATAGGTGTTTCTTCACTTTATTTTTCATAATCACTGTCATCTTTGGACACACAGAATATCATATCATGCAGAATATCTACAAGGCTTGGACACACACAGAACTATTTAGGTGAGGGCGAGGGCGATTCTATTTTATTAACAATAACAATATTTATAAAAATTTTTAATTTTCCAACCTCAATTCATCCACAGACTTCATTCATTTCACCAAAGAATAGAATATCATTTCACCATCTCTTTTTCTCTTTGCCGATATGCCAATTCAACCATGGAATATCAACTTTTGCACAATGACAAATCAGTCATTTTCGATCGTCTTCATTACACTTCAGTGGTACGGTACGGTAAGGTGGTCAAGGATTGTTAACTGTTTACAGAGACCGTAGCCCAAGGATTGTTAACTGTTTACAGGATTGCTCGATCGCTCAATTTTGTCATCCGCCTTTGTGACGTCAGCGAAGATATATGTAATCGAATTCGCAAGAGAATTTTCGTATTTGAATGATTATTAATATTATTATTTGTTAAAGTTTGTAATTAATAACAATATAAAGTGTACCTATTTCTACAAGTTCGAGATCTTTGGATCTTTGATGACGTCACAATTATGGATTACATTGTAGTATAGGGATGGAGCAATCCGGTAAACAGTTAACATTTCTTGACCGTAGCCCACGCATATATATAATACTACCCACGTTAACTAGTCACTTTTTTTGTTGAACGGTAAAATCTTATTACTACTAGTTTGAAAATTATTATTTTGGAAGGGGTAAATATATGGTCTGCGCAGACTTATTCTTTTAAATATGGGAAACACCAACAATATATCATGAATGACATTATTTTCTTTGAATGCTTATATTTTATACCCTTATCGCAAGGATTTTACACAAAGTTTTAGTGTAAAATCCTTGCCCTTATCGATGACCAAAGACACTCACAGCGTACTCAAACTTAAATGTTCATGAAAATTGAACATTTAGTAAAAAAATGTACTTTTTTATCTTAGGTTGGTAGTTTGTAAAACCACAGAACATTGCCTAACGAATTTGAAAACATGAAAACACAAGTCCATGTATATATTTTGTGGACAAGATGGATCCTTGGTTGGCTTGTCAAACAAACGTCACCGTTCCAGAAATTCCAATTACAAAATTTGAAGATAACTTTACAACCACCATAACCAGTGATAAGTTACCTGATTCAGAACAATATCTAGCTGTTTTAGGTACGTACATTTATTTCTAATATAATTATTGAAATTATGTTGAAATTCTGTGTTCGACTCCCAAAAGTTAAGAAATGTCTACTTTCCTTATTTTTAGAGGAAAAATTAAGAAAAATCAAAAATGATCCAAGAGTTCTTGCACAATTAACAGCAAAAAAGGAAGCCTGTATGCAACAGTTGCTTTCAAGTACAGTACGCATTGAAGAAGAAATTATTGAGCTTGAAGAACCTATTTCGAATTCACACATATTAAGAACAATTGCCCCTCAAAAGCAAGCCTTAAATCAAGGAGAAATTGTTGAATTAGTTAAGTACGATCAGTTGAAAGATGATGACAGTGATTCTGAAGTAAAAAAGGATTGTAGTGAAAATCGTAACCCAAAATAGGATAGGTAATGCTATACTGTCAATATATTTGTTAAATTATTTTTATATACTTTGAAGTCAGTATGGCTTGTTCTGTAAATTTTAGCAAAAAATCAATTATTTTCATAACTGGAGCGTCAAAAGGCATTGGTAAGACAATTGCTGTAGAACTATCCAGACATTTAGATCAAAATTCTATTTTTATTTTAATAGCTAGGTCTGAAAAAGGCCTTGATGAGACAAAAACACAAATTCTCATGGTAGATAAGTCTATTACTGTCCAGACATATGCACTAGATTTATCAAAGCCAGATTTAAATGAGTATAATAAACTTTTTCAAAATATTCTGGCATCTGTCGATACAACTGGTGTAGAATTTGGATTTATTTTTCATAATGCTGGGCATGTTGGTACTTTAAAGCAAACGAGTGATTTAACGGATCTGACAGCATGGAGCGAATATTACCACTTAAATTTATTTTCAGTGGCTTTACTAAATAGTGTTTTTGTTAAACAAATTAGACCTATCGCACCTCAGTTAGTTATAGTCAATATAACTTCACTCTGTGGGCGTTCTCCTACTGTAAATTTAGCAATGTATGGTTCAGGTAAAGCTGCTAGAGATTTGTTCTTTAAGGTTTTGGCTCTCGAAGAACCTAAAATTATTGTTTTGAATTATTCCCCTGGTCCTGTAGATACTGATATGTTTGAGAGTATCATTGCAGATGCTCAGTCTGAGGTACTTAAAAAGAGTTTTCAAGAGGTAAAGGAAAGTACTGTATTAACTACAGAACAAACTGTGGGTAAACTTTTGACTATTTTGGAAAAAGGTGATTTTAAGACGGGAGACACTATTGATTATTTCGATAGAAATTAATATTTTTCTAAGTAAAGATTATATATTTTATTAGAAAAAATGTTTGTTCTTGATAAGATTATACGCATTCCATTTTCCAAACAAATAATACTTTTAGGTTTACAGTAGGCACTTATAGTTAACAAAATAGATGTTATATTTGTGTATGTTACAGAATATGTGAACTATATTTAACCAAATAAATGGTTCATTTTTATTGTTTTTATTTTTTATTATATCCTTTCATTATTCAACAGGAGAATCTTAATAGTATTATCAGTACTTCAAATAAGTAGGTTATTAGGATTTTTTTTCATTAAGCACAATCATTAATCGGCAATATATCCTGTTCTCTAATTTATGCAAAGCAAATTATTTAATAAATTTTTATAAAAAACCAATCAAGGTCGGAGAGGTTTTTAATAAAGAACTGAGTGTAAACTGCATCAAGGTTGTTACAATTTTTAATATCTGCTAAATTACAGATATAAAGCGTTTGGAAATGGGTACTAATAAATCCTTCAGTAGGATAGACTGGTTTTTATTATAAAACATTTACAGTCTACTGAACATCTATGAAGACAGACAAATTTGTAGTATAATAGTGTTGTCATTTCCAATATCTAAATTACTTAAGTATTGTATTTATCTGCATAATCATTTGTTGTTTGTAACTTGTATAAATATATGAATCTGTAACATACATTGAATTGTTAATTGAGTGAAATTAACAGTAACAAGGATAAGGAAACCTTTATAAACAATAAAATCTAATGAGTTATGGAAATTATAAGAAGTTAATTAAATCTGTCAGAAAAATAGAGAAGAAACTCTAAATGTATTTATTTGTACTGTTAATAAGAATCGGGGGGAGACTGCTCTAGGTGAATAAATTCTCTTGCATTATCATTTGTGTGTAAAGGCATTGGAAAATGGTGATATTTAAGTTTCCCCCTCCCCACCTCCAATATTTTTTTATATAGTTTTTGTTTTAAGAAAATTTTTAAAATCAAACTTAAAACATCTTTTCAAGTTGGTCTAAAATTGCTCCTTCTATTCTTGATATATGGTCGGTAGCGATAAAATATATATATGTATGTGTCAGTTTTATGCATAATTTGATTAACTGAAATAAATGAATTATTAATAAGAAAAGGAAATACACACATCCTGACAAATATAGATATTATCAACATATTGTTATTAAAACATTGATTCTAATTAATACCATCAGTGATCATGATTATATATATAAAAATAATATAACTTTTACAAATATAACAAACTTTTAATTGTTTTTATATAATTACCTTATAATTTATCCATAATAATTAACCTTAGACCTGGGATACTCAGAGAAATACATCTTTACACCGCAAGAAATAACATTAGAAGATTGAGGTTTTAATCAGATGAACAAAGCAAAATACATTTTATTAAATTGTTGATTAAAATGGAGATGATAGTTGTACACTACAAACTTGATAGTTAATGGACTTTTGAACAAACTAAAGCGAAGTTTACACTTAAAACTATTCATGAAACTTTTTAGGTCAGAATATGATTTTTTTTATAAACTAATTACAATTGCTACCGGTTAAAAAAGTAACTGAATAGCTTCAATAAGTCAGCAAGCACAAAACTATAAATGAATGGAACTGGGGATAAATGGAAATATTTTTAATTTAATTGTAATTTATTTCAGATTAGAGTAAAAGCTATTCTGTTGACAATATTTATATTTATAGGGGAAGGGAAGTTTTCTTTATGAAAATTCCTAATCCCGTTTCATTCAAATTTATTTCAGGGTTCTCAGCGTCAGGGAAAACCTGAAAATGTCAGGGAAACGTCAGGGAATGTGTTGATATTCGTAAAAAATCAGGGAATTTTTTGTCATCAGGGAAAAATTTGTTGGGCGCTCCCTGTATGTTAAGATTTGGACGCGCCATTGCGTTCGTAATTTATATTTCTGTGGCTTGTTTGGCCTTCAAAGCCAAAAATATTATTTAATGAAATTTAAATATTATTTAATAACAGACAAAACTGTTTTACCCAAACGTGTTCCGATATTTATAAAATAATTTAATAGAACTGTTTTACCTGAAGTTGTTTGAGTTTCCTTGGTATTTATTGGGAACTAAATATTTTTATTAAAATTGTTTCGCCTAAAATATTTTTAATAAATGAAAAATCCCTTTTCATACCACTAGATCGGAAATTTTGTAAATACAAGTCAGGGAAAACCTGGAAATGTCAGGAAATTTGATATTGATAAATTGCTGAGAACCCTGTATTTGCAGTTTTATTTTGCAAAAAACATTACAGTAGTGAAACAATTACTAGACATTCGAGGAGTGAAACAAAACTAGTTTTTTGAGTGAATGTTTGGTATATGTGGATCTGGTAAATTCAAAAATTCTGAAATTTTAGTCATCATCTTTTTGTTTCATACCCACTTGTTTGGTAAACTATCAGAAATAATCCTCATTGGTAAAAAAAATACTTACTGGAATACTTACTGGAAGCACTTACCATGGAATACTTAAATCTATACACAATACTGCTGAATATTTTAGCTGACGATAAATAACTTCGAACTATTACCACTCATAAACTAGTTCATTAATTTGAGTAATTATTTTTTCTTATAAAATGGCGCATTATCATTGTTTCTATTTTGTTGTTCTCATTTAGATGAAAATTATACCAGATGAGGAGCTCGTATTTTTAACTTAATATAAACATGTTTCTGTTATAAATTATTGCAAAAGTGTATCAAGTGTGCATTAACAGTTTTTGATTAATCTCCAAAAGTCTTAATACTCTGTAGTTCACTGTATTTAAACTAGTCAACCATTTCAGATTTACGTTAGTAAAAATACAAATCTTTATGCTTGAGTTATAATATTAAAAATGAGACATAACTATTTAACAATGTTAAAAATAGTATATTATATACCAAGGGACTAAAGGGCATTATTTAATCCAGCGAGTAAGGTTTGTTGCCCAGGACTTCAGCCCGAGGGCAACTTAAGGGCTAAACTCTTTAACTCATTAAATCACTTCCGTCCCATGGTATATACGCTATTTTTTGCACTTCGTAGAGTAAAAGTTAAAAAAAATAAAATTATTTCAAATATCTATGTCCATTAAAAAAATATGTACTTTACCAAAAAATACATGCCAATAAACCATTTTATAGAACCGTTTTCTTAGAAGAAAAGAAACTTTTCAGGGGATTAAATTTATTTTCAATACCAGGGGGTTAAAAGTGACACTTCAGTCCCTAAAATGAGGGAATGAAATAGCACTTTTAGTCTACGAAGTGCAAAAAAATATTTAGCATTACAACAGTACCTCCATTTTTCAAATAAAGGCAGGTAGGCAAGATTTTCAACTTATACAGGGTGTCCAGCAACGTGGAAGTCAGGGATTTTTTACATATTTCGGGATTTTATCTATACCTACATATCTGAATAAAACTATATTCTGATGATGTTTGTTTTTAGTTCATATGAGTTTAAATTTTGAAAACCTTTCTTGAAATATTACAATTTAATTTCTTATTTTTTCATATTTTTCATGAGACGTCGCTGGTTTGTCGGAAATTCGCATCGCGGATGCTCCAAAGTTTATGAATCTGTCATTTATTTGACCAAAAGTATAATTTCAGATTTGAAATATTTCGTTTACAAAAGAAGCTGGTCGAATTCTATTCCAAGGATTTCGAGAATATTTGTCTTATTTGTTTTAAATGTTTTCTTACATAACCCTTACAGAATGAAATCCTTAAAAATAGTATGTTTGTTATTTATTTTATGTTTCTTTCGTATAGGTTAGTCAATTAAATAACGAAATATTTATTCAGTTTTGTTTAGATCTCATTTCTTATGTGCGTTTCTTTGTCATCTAAACCGCATTTAATTACTGAAAAAATAAACATTTGTCTGGAGAACCTGGAAAAGTAAGGGATTTTATATAGGTATTATGATGGACACCCTGTTACAGGGAATTTCAGTGACTACCTGCATTGATAAAATAATTTGCTACCTGCTCATATTGAAGCCATTTTGCACAACACGTAAGTCAGGTAAGCTTAAAAAAGTGGTTAAAAGAAGATAAATTATATTTTGATATATATTTTATCTATAAAAATTATATCAAGAAAATTTTTGTACGAATATGGGCAATGAATATAGTTAGAGCAATAAGTATTAATAATATTAAAAAAAAGATTGTTTTTAATCAATTTACTCACAAGCAGAAATGGTTGAAAGTTTCCATCATTTTACTTCATATGTTCAATAGAATAAGTGTATATGTAACTGTATGTCTAAGCATGAGACATAATAACAATTACTTTTAAAAAAATTGTAATAATAAAATGACGTGTTACAGAATGATTAACTTTTATTCTAGGATAATGAGCCCTCTTATATTTCTGCTAAAGTTGGCCTGGGACTGCAGGTTTCGTCTTCCCCTTTTGATCACGGTCGGATTTATGGTATTAGATATTAGAATGCAATTAGATATAAATGTACAAACAAGAAGAATACCCAGACCTCATTCGCAACAAAACCCTTTACCAAACGTATCTCTTAATAATGCAGAGGATATTCCAGATGATGCATCCGATGGTAATTAAATTAAAATGGTGGATGGTAGATAATGAGTTGGCAGCAAATTGTTTATATATATATTTGCAATGGAATAAGAAAGCAAACCATCATATTGTTACATGAAAAAGCTAGTGGTGTAAATTTTGGCTACACTGATAAAAATATTCCAATTGAAATTTAGTGTACGGCAAGATGTAGATTAATGCCCATGATGCTTTTTTAAAAATATCTTTTTGCCCTGATACGGCAGTTATTGGTAAAGATTCATGGCCATTCAAGTTATTGATTATATGATATATGTATATAACACAACTAATAACTAAATGTAGAATTGTGGCGTTACTACATGTTTTGCCCCATCTGCATCAGTTACAAATGCAATTACACCAGCTAATTATTGTCCATTCTAATTATCTATTTTAGTGCTTTTTGTCCTGACGAATGTAGTAGTACTGACTTTCACAACACTATATCAAAATTAAATATTTGATATTACGGAATCTGATAGAAGTTCTTACTTGCTTTTTTACATGCGCTAAAAGTTAAAATATAAAAAGCTAAAAATATGGACTGAAAAATTTTTCTACTCATTTTAGAACCTTTTTAAGTTTTTCATTTTAATAAACTCTTAAACATTTGGTGAGTGAACATCTAGTTCTAGCTCTGGGCTGTGATTCTTAAACTTGTACGAAGCATTTTGTATATCGGCTATTCTTCAATATTTTTTGGTTTGAAAATACACTCCGTCTACTTCACTAGAACTTAATTAACATAAAATGATGAAATGCAAGATTCTTTCACCTATTTTTCATTGGGCTGCACAATTTTAATATGGCCTGAATTGGTGATATGACTTTCTTATTCCAGCAAAGCAGGGTGTTCATATGTAACCTTTTGATTAACATTAGTGATATTTTGTTGTATTGTGTACTAAGGTGCTGGGAAATGAAAGTAGATTTGCAAAGCTGGTGTATTCTTAAAGGCTTGTAGATATTGTAGGTATTGAGGATATTTATATGCTTGTAAATATGTTACAAATTTAGAAAAAAGTTCATAATTTTTATTGAATCAAATATTTTATTCTTAATTTTTACCTTGCTGTACCATTTGTAGCATTTTACAAAATACTTTTTTATTTCTGAAACATATAACACATGTCAGTGGCAGCTTGTAATACCTCAAAAAGGTAACAAATATATATTGAATCATTGGCGGCATGAGATTTTTTGATACTGTATTTCTAAGGAAAAATTTGAATCTGAACAATTTTTGTCCCATATAGCAACATATAGTCACATAATACCAAATTTTATTAGGAAATCTGGAATATTGTTGGATAAATTGAGATAGCTAAAATCTCAATTCCATTCAGTTGTGCATTTTATTAAATCATTCAGTCAAACAATTGAATATAGTAGTAGGTAAATGACTAGAGCTAACTCAATGGGATTAATTTCAGTGGTGTTACCACGGTGTATAAAATCACTAAGAGAGATCCACAAGTTAAAAAATTAAGAAACTGTAAATATCTTAAGGGTTCCGACCCCAAGCTCAAAGGTTTTTCGCTTCTTGCTAAGGCCTTCTTCCCAGCCATAAGCTTATCAGGATTTTTATATAGAAATCATATTTTTAGGTAATTAGGGGTGTTCATATATTATAATAAAAATAAATTTACTATTGAGAAAACCAATAAAAAGTTACACTTCATTTAATAATCATCTGTGTCCTTAGGTTAAATATTTTAAAAGAATATTTCAGTGAATTGTATTCTCGAAATACCTACTTCTTTAATGCTGACGTGATTAAAATATATATATTCCTTTCTATGTAATTAGTAAAAATTAATTACTAAGTTCAAAGGAGCTACATAGTTGATCGTGGGATACATTAAAATACAGACAGTGGGTAAAAGGGATGTTTACTGGGACTTACATACAGTATTTTAGACTACGAGTATACTAACATTACTTAACACACTAAACTAATTGTTCAGTATTTTGTAAAACAATGTTCAAATTATAAAAATGACGTATAAAATGCGATATAATCTGGCACTAATAGGAGATTATCATATTACATACCTATTATGCAGAACATGACTTCATAGTTTTGACATATTCATCCTTCCTTCGTAGATTAATACTTCTGAATGCAACAGTATCTATGTAGTGTCTAGTATGATAGGATAGGACTTATAGCTATACCTTCCACTAATTTTTTGTACTTTAGGTTTGATTAGTAAACTTTGTGTAAATAACATTGATTTTTATTTAAAAAAAATGAAGTATTAAATATTAAAGTAAAACTAAGAACTGGTAAATAGATACTTCAATTGTCTGAAACTTTATTTTTTTATTTTGATATGAGGGGTAAAAAAAAGCATTTTCTGCTTTTCTATTTTTGCACCTCATAATGATAACAAATGTCAAATAAAACCTCTCATATATGTAAATATTCTGTTGCAAAATAAAATTCATTTTTAAAACACAATTATATTAATAATTTATTCATGAAATGACTACCTTCCTTTTACCGCTAACTCAAAAATCATAGAACAAAGTTGATTATTATAGTGATTATCTACCTCTGACTTAATTGAGATTTAGAGATTTGTACGTACAATTGGACATGGTGTGGTAATGCTTATTTGCCTCATCTGACCTGCTAGCTGTCACTGACATGTTAAAGTAATTCTTAATTTATATATGTATATATAGCTAAAGTAAAACTATATTTGAGTTTATATAAAAATTATCAGGGACGAGTACACTTGTAATGTTACTTTATAAGAATTGTTTATGAATGAATGCATGAATATATTTTGATTGATAAATTCTTATTTAACCTTCAGTAAATTTCAGATTAATCTTGTACTTAGGTCATTAAAAGTTTAACCAAAATATATTTTCATTCATAATAATAATTTCTATAATTTAATTTTGACAGGCAAAATGTTGGTGCATTGGATACATTTTCTGCATTATCAAATTTTAGGAAAAATCCTGAAATTGAATAGATTCTTAGTTTTAATGTTTATCTCTAAGAAATCTATCTCTAGTAGTCTATCTCTATAATAAGGGAGGTATGCCCAAAGAGTGTGCCATAAGAGCAATGATTAATCATAATTTCTTTTGAGATTACACCATTTGACAATAAAAACAGTAAACCAGAAAAAAAAACCAGTATAATATGCAATAAAAATAACTATACAACAAATTAACTAAATTTCGCCAGCGTTTTTTTCAGTTTGACATAAAATTATGTAATATTACAAATGATACTTCAGAATTATGTTCAACTAAAAAATTATAATAAAATTTTAAAGAAACACCATGAAGTATAAAGAGGTATCCAAAGAGGTATGTAGTATCCAAACTTAATAGGGTTTGCCTGATAAAATATGTATTGAAAAAACATAGGTATTGACGTGGCAGATGATGTTGGCAGTTTGTGAGTGTCTATAAAGTAAACAAGGCAACTGATTGGACTAAATTTGTACTAATTTAATTTGTTTGGTTTGCCCATTATATGACCATTTGCAATATACAGGGTGTCCACCTAGTGCGCGTAAGTCCAATATCTGGGTTAATAAAAGAGATAACTCAATTTTTTTTTCTACAGGGTTGTCTAATATCCCGAGCTGCACAAAATGAAAATATATTTACATATTCAGGGTGTTCAGTTTTTCCTGGACAGGTACCAACTTCATTTTTTTAAATGGAAACCTATATTTTTTATGGCATTATCGAATTCTACGTAAAAAATTAGTGGGACTTTGTGCTTAACACTGCTATTGAAATATTGATAGTTTTCGAGATATTTGTCTTTTAATTTTTTTTTCTTATGTTTCGTCACTTCCAATAGTTGACATAATTATGGTTGTATGACAGCTAGAAATTATTTTTTTTTCAGAAACTGTAGAGTGAAGATGGCTCTTTCGAAAAACGTATCAAAAGTTGACCTGCGATATACAGGGGGCAACAGAAATCGTGCCAAACCTGATGGTTTAAAATTTAAAAAATCTCGACTTTTTCAAATGGAACACCCTGTGTTTTATGATTTTATTAGATGCCTTTCTGTAGACTCTACAATTTTATAATAGCTTTCCCTATACCTAAGTTGCGTAGTATTTGCAAAAAACCCACTTTTATGAAAAATACCCGATTTGCGCACTCCTTTGACGGAAAAAATATTGTAAGGCTATTTATTTTTATAAAATGTATTAGTTTACACTTCTTAAAATAAAAATAACTGAAAAATTTAGATAATTTCAGTTTAATAAACAAGTCTTTATGGAAAGTTACCATTTATTTGTAAATAAAAGTAAAAAATCATAAAAGCTCTACATGTAATTAAGAATTAGCAAAACTGGCGTATGCTTTAGAAGAAGTTCATGGGAATTATTTGCTAGCAGCACGTATTTATAGAGATTCCCACGTGCTGACTGTTTTGAAAATGTGAAAGAAAGATTTGAAAGAACAGCAAATGGGAATTATGAGAAAACTACCAGGAGACATGGGAGTAACAACGATAATATTTAGTTTAATGTTGTGGTTTCTGCTGTTGAAAATCCAAAAATATTAGTATCAGAAAATCAGTAGAAATCTTGGAGTTTTCAAAAGCTCGACAAATAAGATATTGAAGAAGAAGTTTCATACGTATCATATTGAAAACCAAACGGTGTTACCATAGTTAGAAAAATTATTAGTGAAATGGATGAATATACATAGAGTATTGGAAAAAGAATACGCAATACTCATACAAGCAAGCTAACCTAAAGTAAATGCTCAAAATGTCCACCGTTGTTTTCAACACAAAGCATTAATCTACGACGAAAATGAATGTGAACATTTCTTAACATTTCGGGCGTTATGGTTAGAAACTCATTTTGGATCTTTTCTTTCAAGTCTTGCATATCCGTTGGTGGTACTTCGTATACTCGCTCCTTGATATAACCCCACAAGAAAACGTCCAGAATATTTAAATCAGGCGAACGTGCAGGCCAAGGAACTGGACCACCACGACCTAACCACTTATTTGGATATACGTGGTTTAGGTGTTCTCTAATCTGAAATATGAATAGATAATAGGAAAAGTACTACAACAATAAAATAATCACAGTACCGCCAAAGTGGAATGTGGAGGGGGCACCATCATGCTGAAACCATTGTTGAACCAAATAATCAGCGGGCATATTCTGTAGCTGTAGAAGGGGAAGTTCGTTTTGGAAAAAATGCAAATACACATTGGCATTTAAATTGCCTTCAAAAAAGTACGATCCAACAATATGTTCTCCACAAATTCCAGCCCACACGTTCACTTTGAAACGATGCTGATTATCTAGTACCCTCAATAATCTTGGATTATTGTCAGCGTAGTGATGAAAGTTGCGACGATTGGGTAAGCATGTGTTTGAAAATGTTGATTCGTCAGTAAACAAGACATTCATAAAAAAGTTTGGACTTTCCTGAATTTTATCCAATGCCCAGTGGCAAAATTGCAGGCGGTTTAGGTGATCTTGAGGTAACAGTGCTTGATGGTTTTCAATATGATACGGATGAAAATTATTCTTCTTCAGTATCTTGTTTGTCAAGCTTTTGGAAACTCCAAGATTATTACTGATTTTCCTGACACTTAATATTTGGATTTTCAACAGCAGACGCCACAACATTAAACTGAATATCGTCATTGTTACCGTCATGTCGCCTGGTAGTTTTCTCATAATTCGCATTTGCTGTTCTTTCAAATCTTTCTTTCACATTTTCAAAACAGTCAGCACGTGGTAATCTCTGTAAATCTGGATTATTTGCTTTGTAAATACGTGCTGCTAGCAAACAATTTCCATGAGCTTCTCCTAAGGCATAAACCATTTTCACTAATTCTTCTTTTGAATAGTTCATTGTATGCACGCTTAGTACTTACTCTAAACTCGTACGTGAATATTCAGTAAAAGAAGAAATGACATGTAAACTGATTGTCACAAATTTTATTGCGTGACAGACGCTCACTGCGTTTTTCCCGAGAAAGGAACGTGCGCAAATCGGGTATTTTTCATAAAAGTGGGTTTTTTGCAAAAACTACGCAACTTAGGTATAGGGAAAGCTATTATAAAATTGTAGAGTCTACAGAAAGGCATCTAATGAAATCATAAAACACAGGGTGTTCCATTTGAAAAAGTCGAGATTTTTTAAATTTTAAACCATCTTTTTGGCACGATTTCTGTTGCCCCCTGTATATCGCAGGTCAACTTTTGATACGTTTTTCGAAAGAGCCATCTTCACTCTACAGTTTCTGAAAAAAAAATAATTTCTAGCTGTCATACAACCATAATTATGTCAACTATTAGAAGTGACGAAACATAAGAAAAAAAAATTAAAAGTCAAATATCTCGAAAACTATCAATATTTCAATAGCAGTGTTATGCACAAAGTCCCACTAATTTTTTACGTAGAATTCGATAATGCCATAAAAAATATAGGTTTCCATTTAAAAAAATGAAGTTGGTACCTGTCCAGGAAAAACTGAACACCCTGAATATGTAAATATATTTTCATTTTGTGCAGCTCGGGATATTAGACAACCCTGTAGAAAAAAAAATTAAGTTATCTCTTTTATTAACCCAGATATTGGACTTACGCGCACTAGGTGGACACCCTGTAGAGTTCCAACTCCTCTTTATACTATGTAGTTTGAATCTATATGTTTCAAGTCAATCCTTGACTCTTTGTCAGTAGACAGTTTTGGACATTGAATAGAGACTAGAAAAGCAAGGATGATATAGTTTGATAGTTGTCTAGGATAGTTCTTGTATATGGTAGATTACATATTTCCGGTCACCAGTGGCGTACATCAAGATGGATAAAATTTATAAAATTACTGTCAGAATTAATGTGACACTTGTGTTTTTAATTTTGGTAAAGTGTAAAGTATATAAAGCTAAATTAGCCTTGTACCAAATGTTATAAAAGCAAAATCAATCACTTTCTAAAAACATTATTTTCTATTTTTTTTTTTAATGTTTATGGCAAATTTTATAAGAACACCTACTATGTCTTAAATGTTTGAGGTCATGTATTATGCTTTGGAAGTTAAAACAAATAACCAAATTTTCTGTCTAGAAAATTACAAACTTATACACCTGATTAACTAAATTTACCGATGAAAGGTAATTCCTAGACTTGTTTTTTTGGTGTTTTAGAACACCCACAAGCCACACAACTAACCATAATTATGTCCAAAGTGTTTTAAAGTATTTACACTACAAATAAATTGCACTATGCACTACAAGTACATAAGATCTTTTAAAGCATAAAACCTAAACAAAGAGGTACAAGAAACACAGGTAAATGTCAGAATTGACTGCATATCAACTGGCTAGCACCAAAACAATAAGTCATATTTGGTTCTTCAATATGGCCGATATCCGTCGCGTGTTTCAATTAGTTTTAGTACGTTAAATTATTCTTCCTTTCAACTTTCTATTCAATAGTTTTGATTGAAAAAAGGAGACCAGAGTTTTCGTTGGCTGAGTATTGGTTTGTTCTACGAACGAGTACAAAACGAGAAAACCAGGTTTAAAGTTCAACGGTGTGTTTCTCACCACTACTAACATTGAATAATGTAATTACGACTTAAAAATTCTTATATTTTTTTGGGAGATAGGACAAATGAATACCTATATTTAATCGGACACAAAATCTCTATTTTGTCACAAAAAAAATGACTAAAAAAAGTCAATGGGTTTCAGTATTTTTCTTAAAAATTTATAACAGAGAAACGGAATTTGTCTGCTATTTATTTGCCACGTAGTATAATATAACACATTTAGGATATGATGCTATCCAGTTAAGAAACTCAAATACAGTACAATATGATCCTTTATTTATACATAAACAAAAATATGATAATCTGGCAATTAGTTCACCTCTAAATGTATTTTAGGCTCTTGGATTACTGTAGAAGAAGATAACGAGGAACATTTATAAGTATAGTTATTAATATTTTCAATTACTACAAGACTTGAGTTGAAAAAACTGTAATTTTCCTGTATTTTTAATTTTATTTATTGTAAACACTGTAATTTTATATTTCCTAAAATGTGACAATTGGAAACATGTAACATTTATAAGTTTTTATATAAGGTGACATTAAAACAATTTTTTTACTGAAATACTTTATTTTGATTGATGATTAAAAATACAACATTAATAAATAACAAATAAAAAAAGAGTATTTATACAATAAATGCAAAATCTCTATACTGAAATTTTAATAAAATTAAAGTTACACATTTACAATTTAAATGAAACTTACGAGAAAATATTTTTTATAAAATTAAAATATTGAACTTATATTTCAGTATGATGGCAGTCAATTTGCTGGTGTTCTTTATGTATCCTAAAGAAATCCCCATTCATACTTGTGTACCTAAAAATATAAAGCTGTTTTACCAAATTGGGTTAACAATAATTATAAGTATATAACTGAATATAACAAGTTGAATTGTAGTTTAATTTTATTGTACGGAACACTAAAAAGAGACATCACTGTCCCACAAACTTTTACACTTTGGAGTTTTCTACATTTTCTGCATAAATACAATTTAGAAAATGTATGCTTCCCGCAAAAGTCAACCACTGAGGTTTGCATGAAATTTAGTAAACTCAAAATCATTTGTACAGAGTGATCAAGGACACGTTATTAAACAGCTTTGTATTATTACAATTAATCACAGAGGAGATCCTCTGTGATTAATATATATTATAGTAATAAATATAAAATTTTTAGCCATACCTTTGCTATACATCATGACAGACATCTTGGCTAGTTTGTAATTGGTATGTCACTTACGATGGATGCCTTTTTCATTATTTCTTCTAAAGGGCAGTTCTGCATCTCCTTGGATTGTAGTACATTCATATCCGAAGGGATCATACTCTGCGAATTCTAAAGAAATACACACATAAATACCAATAATTTAAATTGTTTCTCCAATTTATACATGTAAGTACATCAAAGAAGTTGGGCTTGATATTAGACTTTTTGGAACACTCTTAAACAGTGTCAACCCATTACTAATGGAATATTATCTGTATATAATAGTGTAATGCTAATAATAATGAAGAAAATTTCAACTGAATAATTAACCTCTTTTTTAATGTTTGACGAAATATTTAACACATATATACAGGATATTTCTGTAGAGCATCACCAAACATCCAATAATTGGTATACAGATGAAAAATTTGCAGATGGATTGTTAAGATATAAACAATGCTGGATGACTGACTAGATCCACTGGTTTCAAACCATTTGACTTTTATTTCTAAGGTTATAAACATGTAATTTGTTGAACAATTTCTATAAGTTTATATAAAATACTGAACATAGTTTTAATATCCTTATCTATATTCTTCTTATCTATGTTCTTTAAAGTGTGAACAAAATATTACTATTATTATTACTTTTTTATTAAAATACATTAATTGTAATACAGAATAATGAAAACACTTTTCATATTTTCGATTCTTGGATATTCTGGTGCAATTTGAGGATACCTTACAAAAAACCTCTAAATATATGTGTTTATACATATTTCAGAATTTTATATTTTCTAGAATAATTTGGAAGATAAATAATCTCAAAAGTAGTTATCTTCAGTCTCTGTATTTAATTAAAATTAAAGTACTTTAAAATCAATGTATATATAAATATAAATAAATAATAGGTCAGACGACAAGATATGTTCACAATTAGAACTATAACTATGGGCTGTGTACACTTTGCGGTTTAATAACGAGCTGGCATTTAGGGGCACAAAATTTAAATCACTATATAGTTTAATAAACCAAGAGTATAGTGGGGTAAACATATTTGCAGTATGTTTGTCAATATGAAACAAAATTAGCTAATAGAGGTATTTTTAAATGATATATTCAATCATGGACAAATTAGATGGTTTAATTTAAGTGTTAATTTTCGCAAAGTTAACAATAGAGGACATAACTTTGCTATGAATTGTTTTCAACTTCTATGATTTTTACCCATTACCTGCAGATGCATCTTTGTTTAGTTTAAACATCTTTATTTTTTATAAATTTTTATGTTAAATAATCTATAAATTTTTTGAAAAGTGACTTACGGTTGACATATTTTTTTTTTTTTTGATCTATTACTGAATAATTTCGGCCATTAAAAACATGTTTCATAATCTAACCACTCTGGCCTAACAGGTTTAATTGGACCTACTGCTCAATGAATTTAACTGGGCGGACAGTCCACCGAATGCAGCCTTATATTAAAATTATCTGTGTAGCCTTTAATGTCAGTAAAAATACCTAAAAAAAAAACAAGATATTCTCTCGAAATATGGTATCAAAAGTTTAAAAAACTATATTTTGGCAAATTAATAACCAGAGACTGAAGATAAAAAAATAAATGCTACTTTTGAATAAATAAAATATGTTTATAATTCTCTTAACAATTTAATAATATATGGAAAATATCTCTATCTCTCATCTTCATCGTAGTTGCATCTGCAACTATTATACTTTATTTTTTAAAAATTAATGAAAATTAAAAATTGATAACATTTTCTGTCTCAAGTTATTCATCTATGGCATTGTCGAGACACGCTTCCTTTGCTTGGATATTATGCCACGCTTAAGTAACAAATTTTTAAAAAATAAGAATTTTTTTGTAAGCTCATCTATATACATTCCCATATTTGAGCTTACAGAAATATTGAATTTACTTTATTGAGCCTAGAGATCAATAAAGGTTTTTAGTTTTTAACATACAAACTAACACGATAATAAGCCAAAAAAAATCATCTATAGCCAGACAATCTATTAAATAAAAAAAAAGGAAGAACCGACAGACCCCATTTTAAAAGCACCAAAATAAATTTCTACCCCAAAACTTAGATATAGTGGTGAAGTTCACAATTTTTTCTGTTATAATCTATCTTATCGCTTAGAACCAACCTTTATTGCTCCTGATACTAGTGTTATGTCGGACACAAATTTATCAGATTAGAAATTACTGTAAATCTATGAAATTACTATCGGACTTTGTACAGGGTGGCGCAGATGGATCGGGTGGTTTTAAAATACTTGTCAAACTGTCAATTTTAAAGGTATTGGATTGAAATAAAGTGCAAAACGTGTAGTTACAATGGAAGTAACAAAAAATTAGTAAAGTTAGTTTTTTAAAAATTACATCCATTAAATGCCCTCCTTCTCGAGCGACGCATTCTTGGAGTCCTTAACGTTCCGCATTGCCCGCTCAAGCACATCACCAGGAATTAATGTGATTTCGTTGTGAATTGCTGCCAACTCCTGAATGGTCCGGGGATTGTTCATGTACACCCTTGCTTTTAAATAGCCCCATAAGAAGAAGTCACATACCGTGAGGTCCGGTGAGCGAGGGGGCCAATGGAGATCTCCATTACGGGAAATCAAACGGCCAGGGAACAGAGCGCGTACAGCTTGCATTGATATCCTAGCGGTATGTGCAGTTGCCCCTTTTTGTTGGAACCACATATTGTCCATGTCGTAATTGTTCTCTTCAAGTTGTGGGAGAAGAAATTCTTCAATCATGTTCACATAACGCTAGGATATCAATGCAAGCTGTACGCGCTCTGATCCCTGGCCGTTTGATTTCCCGTAATGGAGATCTCCATTGGCCCCCTCGCTCACCGGACCTCACGGTATGTGACTTCTTCTTATGGGGCTATTTAAAAGCAAGGGTGTACATGAACAATCCCCGGACCATTCAGGAGTTGAAGGCAGCAATTCACAACGAAATCACATTAATTCCTGGTGATGTGCTTGAGCGGGCAATGCGGAACGTTAAGGACCGACTCCAAGAATGCGTCGCTCGAGAAGGAGGGCATTTGATGGATGTAATTTTTAAAAACTAACTTTACTAATTTTTTGTTAATAAACTTCCATTGTAACTACACGTTTTTGACTTTATTTCAATCCAATACCTTTAAAATTGACAGTTTGACAAGTATTTTAAAACCACCCGATCCATCTGCGCCACCCTGTATTAAATATTTGTCTGTGTAGCTTAGTCATTTCTATTTACATACTACCCCTAGGGTCACAAAATAATTCTCCAAGAACACGATTTCCCCAATAAATTAATGATAATTAATTGATGTACTCTGTAATGGATATATTCTTAAATAAATTTGACAACTATAATAATAGTAAACTATATACCTTCGTTGAGAAGTGAGCTATTATTTACCGAAAAATTTTATATCCTGAGGTGCGTAGCGCCGAAGTATATAATTTTCGAGGTAAATAATGGCTTTCTCAACCGAAGTATATATAATATTTTTTTTACTACTAATACCCGAACTAACATGAAAAGATCTTATTTTTATTTTAAAATCAGCCATTTCCCCGATTACTCAAAAATATCGAAATATTAAGTAGCCTGGGGTTCGGTGATCCACACAACGAATAAAACAATTGAAACTGATGGGTTTCTCATTGCACAAATAGGATAAATTAAGGTTTTCTCATGTTAGTAGTAAAAAAAATTTTATCAAAAACAATTATATATTTAATATCACATAATTTTATATTATATCGTCAATAGCTAGTGATTATTCACACCATGCAGGCTATTAAAAATTGTGAAAACAAAAACCTATGTTGAAAATAAAGCTGTTACTCTAAAACACATACCATTCTAAACAGTTCTAAGTCATTAGTAACATTAATTTATTGCTATTGGTTATTTACCTAAATGTAACCACTATCACTCTAAGAAAGCCCTATATCCATCCATGTGGGTATTAATTAAAACTATTGACCATTGAGTTTTAGTACAAAAATTAGTTATAACACATATATACGACCCACAGTTCCAACTTACTGCGACATTGCGAACAAACACT
This sequence comes from Pogonocherus hispidulus, assembly GCA_963924545.1. NCBI lineage: Eukaryota > Metazoa > Arthropoda > Insecta > Coleoptera > Cerambycidae > Pogonocherus > Pogonocherus hispidulus. The sequence continues at coordinate 37,806,225 of OZ004698.1, read as the reverse complement.
CTGTATGGTAGCCAGCATGAAATTTCTCGCCTTGTGACAATGATTGTTACCATTACAAGAAAACGTTGAATGTATGTGAAAATGATAAAACATCGGAGAGGAAAAATGCCAAAGGTTAAAAGTCAGTAGAGAGCAATTGAAAATATCAAATTAAATATAAAAATGACACTACTCACCTTGTGTAAGGTACTCGGTGGAGCAACCTTAAGATGTACTTTTTGTGTGCACAATGTTTGTAGAAGCATGATTCCTATAAAAATTAAATATTGTAGTATAAAACAAAAATTGACATAGATTCCCCTCCCCCCACTTCTGAATCAATCGAGATGGAAACATCCTTAGAGTTATAATGTACAGGGTCATTGGTTATATTTTAGCCACCCACCTAGAGGTTCTCCCTTTAATCTGAGGAAAAAAAGTTAAATACAAAAGTTTTAGAAAATCAAGTGTGTTTATTCCAGAATGTAAAATCTTTATACAGGATGTTTCGAAAACACGTGACATGCCAAACTTGCATTTTCTTAAATGGAATACCCTGTATATTATTAAGTTTTCCGATTCCACGTAAAATTCTACAACTTTTTCATATACCACACCTTATGTCTAAATTTAACCGTTTTCTAATAAATGATGGTTAAAGATATAAAATATAGGTATATAAAATAATTCGGAATCGGAAAACCAAAATGTTTGACAATGCATATGACAAGGTATCAGTCATGGCTAACTAGGAATAGTAAGCAGGCATCGCTCAGATGAATTAAATTATTACAAAATTATGGTAGGTATATCTTTAACAATTATTTATGAAAAAACGGTTAACTTTAGATATAGGATATGGTATATGAAAAAGTCGTAGAATATTGCGTAGAATCGAAAAACTTAATAATATACAGGGTATTCCATTTAAAAAAATGCAAGTTTGGCATGTCACACTTTTTCGAAACACCCTATATAAGGATTTTACATTATAGAATAAACTACACTTGATTTACTACAACTTTTGTATCTAATTTTTTTTCCTCAGATTAAATGGAGAACCCCTAGGTGGGTGGCTAAAATATAACCAATGACTCTGTACAATTAGAGCTGTCTTACAATATACATCCCATATAATTTGTTTGTCGTATCCACTACTGAGAAAGAAAAGGCAAGGTGAAGGAGGGGAACTGTCATAAACATTCCGTTCCGCCTACAGAGGCGTATCATTAAGGGGTTAATTGTAAGGGGTTAAGATCAACTTTTATAATTGCATACATTATAGATTTAAAACATATTTTTGAACAAGTTTTGATTGAATTACCAAAACTTAGTGATAGCGGAATATGTCGGCTTTCTGAATCGGCAATAATATACAGGGAATTCTATTTAAGAAAATTAGTTTTCATCACTTTTTTAAAAAAAATTATTTCTAGTTTACCCTGTATGTTACTTCATATATTTGACTAAAGGATGAGAGACCCTCAGTCCTTGCCTACCTGTACCCCAAAGTTTAACTTCCGATTATTTTGTGGTAGAGAGGCAACACGATTTAGTTTATACACGACGGATTTTACTCGATAAATTTGAAAATTAATTAACATCTCGAAGATGGCTTGACATAGGTATAGGGAAATGTTTACAAAAGTTACTCAGAAATGGATATAGAATAAAAAAATATACAGGGCATTCCATTTAAATTAACGAAGACATTGTCAGTTTTACATACAACTGGCAGCACTACACTCTCAAATATTTTAGACCGATAGAGCATGTCTTGTTACCTTGGTAACCGAATTTTCAAAACAATTGGTTGAACTATTCTTCATATACTTCTAATACTCCATCCACCGTGAATCATCCTGTATATCATACGACCTATCAGGTCATTTAAAATTTCAAAGTTGCATACAGTTAAATAAAGTCAAATTATGAGAAAATCCACGGCACCTTTAACTCACGCAACATATTTAAACATTTTATATTGTATCATGTCATAAATTTTATATTTATATTGAAAAACTTACATTTAAATTAAAAGTATTCACATCAAACTAAAAAGTTTATTTTTCCATTTTATTATCTTCAAGCTTGGTATAATTATTTTGTTTTAATATAAGTTATGTAAGTAAAGATGTAGTAATAGGGGTAAAATTGTGTGTAAATATTTTGTTTCAACAGAGATAATAAATATTAAAAAAAATTTGCAAAATCCAAGATTTATTTGTTATAGACTTTTCTACATGTTTATCTTTATTACATTTTTTAAACACAGGAAAACCTCCCAACAATCTATTCCAACTGTAGCATCACATATGCAGGTGCAAATAAAACTCTTAAGGATTATGAAGAATAAAAGCAATTGACTCAAAGCAGAAGGATATTAATTATCAGAAATAAATGTGTAGAAAACTATTGAATCTTGAGACCTTTATAAACTTACATATTTTAAAAAACTTTGCATATTGAACTAGTACAAATCTTTGCTTGTGAAGAATGGACTCGGAAATATCAAAACCATCAGAACTCAAATATCAGACTAGGTAGGTATATCAGATTTCCCTTATTTATTTTGATATTCCAAAATGTTTCTACGTAATCAAAAGTGTTTCACAACTAGAAAAACTTTGATATCCCCGATTAAAGAAGGAGCTAAATACAACAAAAGATTCTTGTTCATGGATTCTCTATTTGTGGTTTCGATATTCCCAGAATATATTTTGCATTTGTATTATTTGTAAAAATTTCTATAATATACTTACCATCTTCTCTACGACCAGCATACTTTGCTTCCCAGGCATCAAATAACCTATTGTAATATCTCGTGTCCATAAAGTTCAGGTACTTATAAGTGTGTGCATTAGGAAATATCCTCTCAAATTTGCCTTTAACTACATACTCATCTTCTGCCCTAGCCAAATGTCTAACATCGTCCCCCGTTAAATCCCTCAAGATATCGTACAAATAGTCTTCCCGATTTTCAAATTGGGCAAATAAAATATGTTTATGCCTCTCTTTTTTTGTCAAATTTGTAGTATAAAGTTTTGGTTCAAAACATTGCGGAGACTGTTGTACAGTCTGGCCCAACTTTGGCGGGAGATGGAACTGTGCCATGTCAAACAAATTTTTTACTAAGGGTCCTTTAACATAGGCATCAAGTGGGGAAGCACTATGGAGACTGGGAGATATGTTAACCTACAAAAAATTGTTATTTTACACATGGTAACTTCAAATAAAGTAAAAACTAGAAAATTTAATTTTGGGGAATTTAGTTCAATAATACAAGAAATGACCAAAGAAATTTCAAATCATGGGGTGGTATAAATAAAAATGAAGTACCTGCTACTACTGCAAGTATTAGTATGTTCTATGTAGTATTTACTTCAAATCGAAGTAGATGCTACATTTCGAAGTATTTCCTTCTATTTTTCCGGAAATGTTAAGACTAAATAGCATTCTCCTAAATATTATAGTAGCACGTATCTACTATAACTTAACGTATCTACTTTTTACTGGTAGATACTTCGATTTTAACAACAACTAAAGTATTTGCTCCATCATTAGCAAAGTTGGTATCATAGCAGCTTCATCGTGCATCCTACAAAGGATTATTTTAAAAATGGCTTAAATACGTAGAAATAAAATTTATACTGCAAGAAGACATTACGACGATGATACCCTATACCGTCAAATATTTAGGTAAACAATTAAGTACCATCAATTTAGAATGTTTTATGTTTATATTTTTCATCTAGGTTTAGTAGGGAGAACGTTACTTTCTCGTTACTCTTCTACCACTCTTCCTTCATCGAAAGACATCTTAAAAGACTGTTGATGTTATAAATACATACAAAACTGAAACCGTTTCCCAAAAACTTTTAAACATGGAAGTAAGTACTACATATTTCAAAGAATGTACTACACTTATTAAGTAGATACTTTAATATGGAGTATATACTTTTTGGTGAGGCATGTTCTATGTCAAGTAAAGTAAGATACTACCGGAAATTAGTAAATCCTTCGTTTTGAAGTAAATACTACGTAGAATATATAATACTTGTAGTAGTAGCATGTACCTCGTTTTTATATTCATACCACTCAATGTTTGATGACTTGTTTTTCATAGTATCAAATTTCCGACTTTCAGTTCAATGAAAGAAAAACAAGTTTCAATTTTCATAATTTTATAAAACACTGATTAAAAAAGTTTATACATAATATTTGGTAATTATTTCTATGCGGTATTTTCATAGGGGATATGCTGCTTTCCATGATTCAAAGCACTGACCAAAATTATTGATAATTTTACCACATTAATACACTTAATTTTTCCAAAATTATTAACTGTAGTTTCTCCAATGGGCCCCAAATAATCACTCATCACTTTGTATACTACAGGGTCATTCACATAATTCGTTCATTAGAATATTTTATACAGGGTGTAAAACAATTATGTACCAAACTTAAAATAAAAGTTCCTATGAATGTATGCCCTAAAATGGTTCCTAAGAGAGTTACAGCCCTTTACATGGTGCTGGTCAATCGCGATCGACAATTTGAGCACCCCTGGTTTAGATCATTCGATTGATGAAAAAGATCCAACTATGAAGCAGAAGAATTATCAAATTTTTAAAGCTATGATTTTCACGTATTATGGAACAAGTTTGTAGAATTATATTTTGTGAATTTAAAGTTTACATAAAAAGTTTGTACTACTGAGTATTAATCTTACTTAGCCTCGCAGAGAAGTAACAATAATATTATTTTTTATTAAATAATTTCCTTCTAACTGTTCTAATCCAAAATAGTTATACTAGACTTACCTCTAACAGCCAAGGTTTCAACTTTGAATCCAATAATACATCAACACCAAAAAGTTCATAACAATTATAATTATTATTCATATTTTCCTCACATAATTGAGTAATGGGAGCTTCGCAAGCAATTATTGTTTTAATGACAAGTTGTTCTAAATTTTTCCATAAGGCTTTGGTATCAACTCCAGTTTTCTGAAGAAATTCCAACAACTTGGATATTGTCCTAAAAAAATTAAACAGATTAATGTTGAATTTTAAATGAAAACCAACTTTGTAAAATTATATCAGCAGTCCAGTGAACACAAGCAGTTTTGCCCGATAAAACGGCAATCATATTAAAGGCTTAAAAAAGAGCAAAGTAAAAATTTGTTCAGTATAATAATTTCAAAAAATTGTGTGCATTTTTTAATTAAAAAATGAGTTTTACTTGGTTACACACATTGCCTCTAATTATTTCAAACACTTACCATTTGTGTCCTTGGCAGGCATTAGCATCCTCATTGGCAGTATATTGGCTCGATAATTTATTAATACTATAATTTGTCAAATGCATGTATCTGTCCTTTAAGTCTTTAGCATCCTCACTGTATTTGGCTAAAAAAAATTGATATTGTAGTAGAATGAAAAATGTTTTGATGCAGCCGGGGATCGAACCCGGAACCTTCGACTCTTTCCGGGCTAATGCTCTTCCACACTTCCATTCTGCTAATCAGGATATCGTTCTTTCTTAACATAATTTACTACAGTTCGGCGATACCTGATAACACAGAAGTGCTCGGCTGCCGGCCATTATCCGACACCTTGGTAAACATAATTCATAAACACAAAGTGAACCGTGCTGTCAGGGTGGATTCCCTATCCCACTTCTGAAGCTGTAGAATGAAATGTTTCGACACAGCCGGGAATCGAACCCGGGATCTTAGGCTTTCCAGGCCAATGCTCTTCCAACTGAGCTACCACGCTTCCGCACTTCCATTCTACCAATTAAGATACCTTTCTTTCTTAACATAATTTACTACAATATCAATCTTCTGGAAGATAAGATATAACCCTTTTTGTCACTAGCGCAAAAACATATCGAAATGACCGCTTTGTACTACTGACTACTTTATCAGACTAAAAAATCAATATATTTTTAGATGACATTAAGCTACTGTAGGACAGTATAAAATCAAATCAAGCTGATTTACAACTTATTCTATCACTCAAATTTTCAGGGTAAGGTAAAGGCTAAAGGCATCTCAGAAAAACAGAAAAATTGGTTAAATAGGAAATTATCAATATTTGAATTTCTTGTAAAAATTCTTCCATTTTTTGTTCACTTATTGCTTATTTAATAGTTTAAGAACACTTTATATAATAGTTTTGTATAAGCATTTAAAATGTAATATAATGAATCATAATAATCAATGTAATCAATCTCATATTGAAAGAGTTCAAATACAAAATGTTAATTATTTGGTGTGGAAGCATTACTTCTTTTATATGAATGTAAATCATGTGGTACAGCTTTGCAGTTTTCCCTTTTTACAAATAAGCAAGGATAATGTGTTGATGTTTTCGTTTAAGCTTTTAATTAAATAATTACATTTATTGTAAAGCCTTCCTTAGTTACTTTAATTTTGAGCTCTCACAAGAGGAGATACAATTATTTTTTTGTAAAACATCATACTAAGTATGGGTTAAATTTATATGGGAGTACTAGATAATATGAGTAATAGATTAGTTGGAAAGAAAAACCTTCTTAAAAGGGAAATGTTCTTGATGTTGTTAGAAAGAAAAAGTGAAAGTGAACATTTTGAAATATACTTAATTGGAGCTCGAGTAAAAACCATCCTCTATTAAATAATCGGTATCTGATTGTAGCACCATTTAGCTACATCAATAGGCTACATGGATGCAAAAAAATGTTTCTAAATTATTCCTAATATTCACACAGTGATTTAATTTATACCACATCCCTTGTGTTTCAACCACAATTTTCATTTTTTTTTTTTTTTAATTAAAGTAAAGACCAGAATTAAGCAAAGTGCAATGACCGGAAAAAGAGTAGATCTGTGTTGTCACATTTATTTCTAAAGTATTCTTATTTAAAACAGGAAACATATTAATTACCTTATTTACCTATTCTTTTACTAATCTTTAACGTCCCTTATCCCTATTGTACTTTATTAAAGCAAATACAATGTTTAATTTGTCTTTTACTTAATAATATCAACGAATGTCCGAATATGTGGCAACTGCAAAAGTCGTAAAGTTGACGACAAGCTGTTCATCCTTATTTAACATACATATTCTTGCATTTACGCTTTCTTCTCTCTGAGCTTCAACGACGTTGATTGGTCGAATCAGGAACCAACAAGCGACTGCGCTCAAGGTAGTAGGGAAAGTGGCGTGATGTTGGGTTATTTCGCGCGCGTTTCTTAACGGTAAAAATTTGTGGTAAAATTATTATTTATTCTTTGTGTCAGTATTTATACTTGTGTTAGTTAAAAAAGTGGAAGTGCATATACTAGAAGTATTCTATAGAATAGTATACAAGTATATATTAACTGAAATGTGCCCAATGGTAAAACAGAATACGCACGCCCATGCATCACCTCATTTTACCAGATCGGCGATGTCATTCCAGATCAGGCGCAAATGCGGCCCGCGAAATAATATGCCGCCCCCTCTTCCACACAAGTTTCAGACTTTCGGGCAAATCCTTGTGATTAGAATGAGGGGTAGAGATATTATTATTATTCCACTTTGCTTAATTCTGGTCTTTACTGTAGTCAGCAACACAATATTTTTAAAATGTGTGCCTTTTCATGCTACATTGCATAAAACAATTTTTTTCCAAATACCATGCAATAAGGTCGATATTGAACTTTGAAGCACTATAGAGATACCCACACATTCAAGAGTTTATTGGAATACTATTTTTTTGTTGCACATATTTCCGGCAGTACATACATTAATTTTTTTATGTCGGAACCAATCTTTTATCTTATTTATGTCATCTCATCAATAAGTCCACTTTTAAAATTAGAAGACTGATATATTGAATCACACAATATTTTTATTTAAATATTACTTACCACTAGCAAATCTGGCTAAACCATCAGGGTAAAGATATATCCTCAGTGGATGAAAACTAGTTACTAAAACGTACAGCCTCAAGTCAAACTTGCTGCCATTTATGAGGTAGGGATTGGAAATGTATTTTTGTACGACTAATGAAGTTTTCTTTGGTAGCTGCGACCACTTGTTTATAACCTTAATGCCTACCCCCCTTGCAGAAGCAGGCTGAAAAATATATATATATTTTACATCTATTTTCAGTTACGGAAACATTTATTTTATTTGATAATGTAGGACCAGTAATTTCTCAAAAAAATATTTCCCTGACTTGTATTAAGAAAGTGATACTTTTGTCAAGTCCTATTTACCTGTCACTATTTATTAATGCGTAGTTTGGAAAAGACTGGGTCTGGTTATTTTGAAGGTTTAAACCCAGACCTGCAGGGGGATCACGAAACTCGATCAATTTAATCGAGGTAATCGAGTAGGCCAATTCAGTCACGAATCTCGATCAAATAGACCAGGGGTGGCCAAGCTCCTTGATAGTCCGAGCCACTTTTACTAATATTTATACTATGCCGAGCCATACTATGAAACAAATTTAGTTAACTTACCAAAAATTACAGATTACAAATTATATCCGTAGCAAAAGTGATACAAATTGTTTCCTCCAGAGTACAATGTCAACTGTCTGTTGCAATGAAAGTTTACAAATTCAAAATCGGTTTGGAGTCGGTCGATTACGGACGATTACGCCACTGTTTATGTTCATTCGCGCAGTTTTCGATGAGTCATATCATTCTTAACTTGGACGCAAATGAAATTTGTTACAACGTTGCACTTAGTCTTTCATATCTGTCGTCAGTAATTTCAAAGACATTTTAAAACACATTCGGAACGGTAATTTTTTAAAATATAATAGCACAAAAATGAAAAGGGAACTCGGGTACATTTATCGAGAGCCACAATAATCCTTCAAGAGCCGCATGTGGCTTGCAAGCCGCAGGTTGGCCACCCCTGAAATAGACAACCAAGAAAATTGATTGCGACTACCTTCAAGTTAGAGCCTAATTTGATTCACAATCTCACTCCTCTAAGCTTGTATTTCATGTTTGATGCATTATTTTAAATTTCAGTTTTGAGTATATAACTATTTTTTCTGATTTTAAGTTATTAAAGTAAAAAGTGCAAAATTGAGTAAGCTACGTTATAAATAGCAGTATAAATTTTATGAAATACCTTAATTCGTAGGCAAATGTACCCAATAATAAAATATTGCAAAAAAAATCATATAATCAAGTACCTAACAAAACTGTTATCCTGATTGTAGAAACATGTCGAGATCTAGTGCAAAGCAATGGGAAGTCATGCTTGATTATTTAGAAAATAATCAGGAACTAGTAACGAGCAGGGCAAACGAACCTAACAGAAAACATATTTTAAAAGCAATATAGGAACATCTGACAAATATTTTAAATAGTTTGGGCTCGATAACTCCTGCATTGGTCGACAACCAATGTCAATCGAATCGAACAGATTTATCGCAAATCATGAACGTGGTTTCTCGATTATCAAATACATATGGCCGTTTTTACTAGAAACTCGAGTGCCGTGATCCCACCTATGGTTGACCTATTTGCTTTACCTATTTAATTAGCACCATAAAACGTACCTAAAAAATTGTTGGTTATTTCAGAATTATTAATTAATTTCTATTATGGTGCCAAATAATGACAGATGAAATGGACAACCCTTGTAACACTTCTATTATTTTGCCTACATCTTACTACATAAAGACATAAATTATTGTAAAAGTGTCATAGAATCCATTTTATAACAAATTTCTTGGAAAGTTAAAAACAATGATTGTGTTTGATTTTGTACTGCAAACAGAATGATATTTTTTGCTTTTATTTTATGATTAAATAGTGTTTTGAAAATATAGCTTACCAGATTAAGGATGTACAATGTATCATGTCTGTTAATTTAATGAACAGACATAATACATTGAAGTTAACTTTCTCAAGACTAGTGATTTCCGACTGATTATAAATTTTAACAGCACTGTTAAAGTTAACTTATGGAATATACCCCTCATCGAAATACTTACAGGTTTAATAATCCACATCTCTCCACCATTCCCATTTTTAAATTCCCAATTTTGCTTTAACAATTTCAATTCTTGAGGTAGAACGTATGTATGAGGTAAAAATCCAAACCTGGAATTTTACGGAAGCAATTAATTATATTTTATGAATCCTACCCTACCCTAAATCCTAGCCTTTTGCTACAAAACATTCCTATATGTTTATATCTAGCATTTTAACAATGTAAAAGTTTATATTTAGCATTTAAACAGTATAAATAGAATGACTTATTTAAAAAAAAAGAACACCTTAACTTGGACTGTAAGGACAATAACATACAATTTATACTCATATAAAATTAAAGTGTTCAAATGAATAAAAGTATGTGCCAAAATTTCCTCAAAAACAACAATTTGGCTGAAAATAATTATGATAAACATGTCACTTAAACATGATGAAATGACAACGTTTGGCTCTAGAGCAATCTGAAACTATTTTTAGAAATCCTGTTTACAAAGTAGCGCTAATTATTTGAAATAATTAACATCACATAACTTAAAACAGGTTTTAAATTAAAAAAATATCTATAACATTTAACACAAACACAAGTGTAAGTGTTTGTTTTATCATAACTGCTGACATAAAAAGTACAGGTATGGTTACACTATTAATTTATAACTGCAACCAATATAATTTGATTACAAATCTAGGAAATTTCATTATAGCAGCAGCGGACTACTGGGCAAGTAAAGTACAGTCAAGTAGTAGTTCAAGAAATCAAGTCATATGCAGGTTCCTATAAAAACTCTACTTTAACAGGGTGTCCAGCATAATGCCTATATAAAATTCCCTGACTTTTTCAGATTCTCCAGACAAATATTTATTTCTTCCAGTAATTAAATGGTTTGTATGACAAAGAAACGTACATTATGTTATGGTTAACGAAAATTTATCATTTATATTCTCTAATAATTGCTTTGCATAAAAACTACTACAATAGTAAAGGGTTTTTCAATAGGAACGCTCGATGTTTGGCAACAGCGTATGACGAAGTCGGTAATCAGACAGGTTGTATCTTTGACGGACGTATTCAGTTAGTCTTTACATTTCATTATGGAACGCTATACGATTCAACAACGCATCGAAATGGTTAAAATTTATTATCAAAATCAATGTTCTATTCGGCAAACGTTTCGTGCACTTCGGCCAATTTATGGTTTCGATGGTCGTCCTTCAGAGTCCACAAATCGCCGTCTAATAAATAAATTTGAAGCAACCGGGTCGCTGTTAGATCAGACAACGCCTGTACGTCAACGAAGCGCAAGAGCCGTTGAAAATATTGCTGCAGTCCGGGAAAGTGTGCGTCACAGTCCATAACAATCCATTCCACGTCATGCTCAAGAACTTGGCCTTTCTTCGACGTCAGTTTGGCGAATCTTGCATAAGGACTTAGGGTTTCACCCTTATAAAGTGCAATTAACCCAAGAACTAAAGCCCAACGATCATAGACAGCCGCTTGCATTCGCTGAGTGGGCGCTAGAGCAGTTGGAGGTTGATCCTAATTTTGGACGAAAAATAATCATGCGATTTAACGCCACTGGATTTTTTTCTCTGGGGCTTTGTGAAATCTTGTGTCTATGCCGACAAACCACAGACGGTTGCCGCCTTAAAGGCCAACATCAGACGCGTCATTGGTGAAATTGAGCCACTTTTATGCGATAACGTCATCGAAAATTGGATCTCCAGGATTCGAGTCACCAGGCGAAGCCGCGGCGGACATTTAGCTGATATAATTTTTAAAACATAATGTGCTCACATATGTTTTAAAATAAAAATAAAAACATGTCAGTTTAACTTACACAATTTGTTTTATTACATTACAAAGATCGAGCGTTCCTATTGAAAAACCCTTTACATGAAATTCAGAACTCGGTTTTATGGAAACGAAATCTCACATAAGATATGAGATCTAAATGAAAATTTGAGTATATATTTTGTTATCTAATTGACTAACCTCTATGAAATTCATGGGACCGGAGCCAGCTTGCAGTCATTTATAGTGTTACCAGAACGGCTCTGAGAAAATGAGTCGAACTAGAACATAGGAATTACTGGTTTTTAATACCAGGACAGAATCATGCGAAGGCACTCACGGAAGGTCCTTTGCAGAGAAGAACTGTAGAGATGCTGGGCATGAGTAAACTTCGGTTCGGGAGCATGACTGGTCTCATAACAGCAGGGCACTGCCACCTCAAGAAGCATCTTTATACTTTAAGATTAGCAGAAAGCCCAGTATGTTGGGGCTGTGATGATGCAGACGAGACTGCGTTTCACATTCCAAGTGAATATTAAGGCTATGAAAGCTCTCGTATGAGGCTAACGTTCCTGGGTAAACCATTTTTGGAATCTTGCAATCTTGCAATCTAAGAAAAATTTCAACGAGTAGAGTTTTGTACTTTATGTAATGTACAAAGTTGCTCGCTGAATAGAAGATCGGCGCGTTGCACAACAGGCCCAGATGTGGCCACAGTGCTTTGGGACTCGCTATAGAGGGACCAACCCTCAGGAGAAACAAGAACAACCTCTATGAAAGGAACATAATATCAACAATTTTCATGCACAAACATACTATTTTTCAGGATTTTATACCTGTAAAATTTATGTAAGGAAACATTTAAAATAAATAAGAAAAATATTCTCGTAATTCTAGGGATAGAAGTCGACAGAAAACGAAGTATTTAAAATCTGAAATTATACTTTTGTTTAAATAAATAAGAAATTCATAAACTTTGCAGCAACTTTGCAACTCCGCGACGCAAATTTTATGCAGGCTCCCACGAATTGTCAAAATCAAAGCCATCCGACAAACCGATGTCTCGAAGCTGAAACGATTTCTTTTGAGAAAATTTGAAAAAATAATAAATTAAATTGTAATATTTCAAGGAAGGTTTTCAAAATTTAAACTCATTTGAACTCAAAGCAAACCTCATCAGAATATACGGTTTTCTACAAATATATATACAGGGCATCCCAAAAACATACTGACAAAGTTTAAGGGGTGGTAGGGGACATGAAAACAAACCTTTTTTGTAATAAACATAATATGTCCGCAAATGAGCCGTTTTGGCAGAAAAAAGAAAAAATGGTTTTTTAAGTTTTGTTTATTTCAGTGATAAATAATTAATATTCATTAACAAAAAATGTTTAGGACATTAATCCTTCACTTTTTGTTGAACTTTGTTTCATTGATAAATAAATGATGGTTTACAATAAGTGTTCAAAACGTTGACCACTTGCTTCAATACAAAGATTGCACCGTCGGTTCATTGACTCGTGGACCCTATGGAATATTTCGGGAATAGCTTCTACATGTGTACAACTGGCCATCATTCATGTCAAGAGATCTTCCTCATTACGAATAGGCGTTTCGTAGACTAAAGATTCCCGATGACTCCAAAAGAAAAAATCTAGGGGGTTGAGATCGGGAGAACGCACGGGCAAGGCCACGGGACCTCCTCTTCCAATATATCGGTGAGGAAATTGCCAGTCCAGATACTGGCCCACATTCAAACAAAAATATCGAAATGCCCCGTCATGTTGAAGCCACATGTTATTCCTAATGTTTAAAGGGACATTTTCTAATAGTGGAGGCAAAATATTTTACAGAAAATGGAGATACATATCTGCATTCAAACGAACAGCCAGCAAGTGAACTATTAGATTCTCTCCAACAATACCAGCCCACATGTTTACAGAAAATTGTTGTTGGTGTCTTCTAGAGACCACAGCATGAGGATTTTCAATGGTAGGGGTAGAGGAGTTGTTTATGCATGACCCGGTGTACCGTCGCCCTGGAGGATCCCATTTGGCGTGCAATTGCGTGAACACTTGTGGATTGATTTTCCTCCACACTGTGTAAAACTCTTTCTTCACATTCACCTTACCTTATGAGCTGTTCTTGGCCATCCACCACCACCTGGACGCTTTAGGTTCCCACTTTCTCTAAAGGCAACGATGGATGGAAGCAAATATTGTATGATGAGATTGCCGGCGCTTCAGATATCTCTGAACATCTCGGATATCTCTGAATGAAAAAATGTTGAAAGAACTACAGTGGGGTCCAACTAAATCAAGAATTAATTTAGTTATTTGGGTATGATTTAAAACATTTTATTGTTCTACAAAATAAACGTCTCATTTACGGACATATGTTTATTAAACGAAGGTTTGTTTTTATGTCCACTACCACCCCTTAAAGTTTATCAATGTTTTTCGGACACCCTGTATATAAAAAGATAAAATCCAGAAATATGTTACAATTCCCTGAGTATTCTCCGACTTTTCCCTGATCAATCAAATTCCCTAACTTTTAAAGGATTTTCCCGGTTTTCTAGGTCGCTGGACACCCTGGTTAAAGAAAAAATCCACCAAACTTTGGTGGATAACACGGTCCACATTGTCAGATCAAAGTTGAAGTTTATATAACAATCAATTTGCAGTACTTTAAGGTTTATGCCCTCCATATATAGATGTAATTTGGTCTAATGTCATTCTGCCTTTGTAAAAAGATAATTAAAAGATTAATTTGGGATTATGATTATGTCTATTCTAATAAAATATTTCGTTACAATTAAGTTTCTTATGTACAAATTTTCTGTATAGTTTTTTCACACAATATATATCTGACATGAATCTGAATTGAAAAAACAAGACATAATGTAAGCCAAAGGCTGTCTGGACAGGGATACACATTGAGAAAAATGCAGCATGATCGAGAAATGTTACCATAATACGCTCTAGCCCACTGCGCTACCGTGGGGGTATATGCCCATTATCTTTAAATGATGATGACATAATAATAGTAGTTATCTTTCCTGCTGAAAGAACCTATTGAACTGGAGTTGATTAAACAGAAAATAATTATTATAAAATTCACTTGACTTTGTTCAGTAAAACAGTAACGTCAATGTCACAATATTCATTACAATTAATTATTACTCAGTTTCCACCATTTCTAAAACGGGAATGAAATACTGTTGGAAAATTTAAGGATGTAACACTGATTAAATAATATACAAATAATTTGTCCTGTGAAGGGAATTCTGCATGCAATCAGTTGTAGTACTTGAGTGGGGAGACCGAGGGTTAACGAAAGTACTTTAAGAAAATGAGTACAATTCGTTATGATAAGTTCAATAAGTTTATTCAGCATGAAATACAGCTTGTAATACATAAGAATTTAGAAAAACTGATAAATGTTGTTATGTGTTTATAAGCAACACACTGCTTTATTTAAATATGCAAAAATATATATAGAAAGTTTTATTTATTATAAGAAATTTGAATTCTACTTCTGATATAAATGAAAGTAGTAGTAAAATGTAACGATTATGTTCAATTATTGAAAAAAATGTGATATCGTACAGCCAGAAATGAATTACAAATTTAAATAAGTTTCAGTTATGTCTCCTGACAACTTGTAATACGCCCACCGCACCCCACTCTAGTTTAACACATAGTTAAACTAGAAATCATAAAAGTGGTTCTAAGAAAGCAGAACAAAAAATTATTATAATACGTACTTGGATTTGATGATATAAATATGCTAAATAATATGTAAAATGGGACTTACTCTTTGTAACCAAACTTATTTATCATTTTTTGAAAGTTTCTCCATAATCTGTCCTTTCTTCCTAACTGGAAAGTACCTGGGAAATGATTCAATTTCTGAGTTTCTTTCAACGTTTTGAACATGGGAGACTTCATGTGCTTTCCCCACGTACCAAGCCATTGATTAGATTCTAAAAAAATATATATATTAATCATTTAAATAGATTACAAAAAAAAAATAGTTGAAATAAAATTCCAAAACTACATTATTTAATATTACAAAATTTTTAAATAAATTCTTGTTAATTAGATATAGATATAAAGGACACAATTACTTTATTAGATAATTACTTGGAAAATAATTAGGGTAGGAAATGGGGAAAGGGGGGTTACCTCTGGTAAACTCACTTCTGACCAGTGCAAACCCTGAGTTTGTTAAGGTTTTTCTAACGACTACCGGAGTAATGGTGCTAAGTTTCCACTTAAAAAACTTCCTTCCATTGGGAACTTTAAATTCAACCTCTGAGTCATGTGTATTAAAGTGGATGTATGGTGGAATGTTTGGAAATAAACTAGGTCTAATTGGCCAACTTATGGAATCACCAGAACCTGTGAATAAATCAACAATATCAGAATGTATACTTTGAGCTCAGTTATTTTATAAATTCAACTTTAACAAATGGCACAATATTTGAACTATTTACATAACTATCTGATTAAGTTTCCGATGTAAAAATTATGCAATTTCTAAAATAGTCTACCCTAATGTCTTTTTAATATTTTTTTACCATCATTTACCATATAATTGTTTCACCATGCTAAAAAAATAAAATTAATTTCGGGTGTACCAAACAAAAATAATAAACAAAAAATGTACCTATTGCAAATGTTTCTCAATAGCACAATATCTGAGGCCTTTAAAGTTTAATCCCCTTAACTATTTGGTATGGGATATTTTTTAAAAATAAATCTATTTTATTTTTTACTTTAAGGAAGTAAATACGCTAAGGACATCTGTCCACTAATTAACTGTCAAGTTCATGTATGTGCAGTAAATTTTGTTAATTCCATAATCCTGCAAGTGACCATTTCCGAAAACAGGCCCCCTCAATGAAAGTTCCTAAACAAAATATGGCAATGGGTCTTTCCAACTCACACAAATTGAAAGTACGTGTTTGGGTTAAAATATTATTCTTTCAATGGAAAACTTAATTTCCAAATATTTTCCCTAAAGTGATAATATCGTTAGTTTTCTTGTAATTTAAGAAAAAGTTAATTGATGACATACTTATACGTTATGCATATTATTAGTTAAAAATTCTAGTTAATTTTTCATTAAAAACTAATGCACGACAAAGATAAATAGTCACAAATGTTGCTGAGAATAATTTGTCTCCATGATGCACTATTTTGTAAACATAACAATAAATAATTATTATTATCCTTTCATTTCAATGAATTACATATTAGCTTTTAATAAAATAAAACTTAAAAATAAGAAATAAACAAAAATATGATACTAATATCAAACTTTTACAAAATTATTTTATCCTTTAGATTCTATAAATTTTCGTTTAACAGAAAACATTAAACTAAATTATGTAGGTACTTCATTTTAAATGTAGATGATAGATACTAAAGTGGCAAAGCAATTTTTTCTCTTAGAAAAGTTATAGAAAGACAATAGAAAGGAAAACATTTTATATATAATATGAAAATGATCAGTTAGTTAACTTGGCAGTGCAAATGCTCAAAATCTTGATAATTTTGTAGGTTTATTATGGTTCCTCTCTACAATTCGGAAAAAATGTAGAATAAATAAACCTAGAGGTCTGGTATCCTTGTATTAATTGAGAAGAGCGTAAAGCAGTTTATTTTTAATTACTCCTACCTTCATAACTAAAATAGTACCACTAGAGAATTTCAACATGTGTGTAACAGGATATATCCCTTGATGCAAATATGAATAACTTTGAATTCTTTGAGTAACCTACTTTTAGCACATAACATGAACTTGAATATCTATTTTTATATCAATTTAAATTCCTCTGACTAATGAAAATAACTATATTTGTACCTGTGAACAAATAAGCACCACATGAAGATTTCATTTTCAAATAATTAAAATAAAATTATATATCCATTTAACATTGTTCAAAGAATTATTAACTACTTGACTTTATAAGAATTAAAAAAATTATTTGACAACATAAAATTTTAAACTATTCTCAAGTGATTCGCGAATTTGTTAATAAAATTGAAAATCAATATAAAAAGTGGTACTTTGTGTAACTAATAGGTACTTTCTTGTAAAATAGGAAGACTGAAGTAACCACTTACTCTCAGTAAGTTTGTACCACATACATGTATTCTCCAATTGTATATCGCAAAATCAATTCTTCGTTTTCTTCAATCTTTTAAATAAAAAGTAAAAATATTGAAATTTCGATGTTAGATACTCATATAATACTACTTAACTTTTGATGCCCATAAAATACTTTTGCTTACTGTCATCCGTAATTTACTAAAGGCCGTTGTGGCCTCAAGTGCTAATTTAATTTAAAAGTGTAAAGTTTTTAGGCTAGAACTTATTTCGTCTTTTAACTATTGATACTGAACAGTATATGTATAGTTAGAAGTTAAAAAGTAATTATGTTGTGTCGAAATCTCACAATTCCTCATATATAGAAGGGAGGTTTAAAATTAAATGTTTCATCCCCTGGAATTTTAAAGAAATTATGAGATTTTACACAAGCATTACACTGCCAAAGCTAAAAATATCATCAAATTTATATCAAATAATATACTGTCATATTTTTTACCAAGAATGTGAGCATTTTTATATAATATTTTTGCTAAATTCCAAATGATATTCACTAAATCACTAACAAAATGAACCAACATTTATGGTCTGAATAGTTTGGAGATATCAGAATGACTAGTAGAATGGCACAAAAATATTAAGTATGGGAAATGGGTCATGGACAAATTATAACCCAGTATACCATATTAAATAAAATAAATGGAAACACTTATGTCTACTTTTTGTATCAAATATATTATGGATAAACACAAACGAATTTTCAAATTTCAAACAAAAAATTGGAAACTTAATATACTATATATTTAAAAATATGACACCCTTTGTACTAGATTCACAAAATATATTTCTATCTACATACATCCGTTTTTTATAGAATAGGACATTAATAAAAAGACACCAACTTCAATATTTTTGTAAGATTCAATCACTGAAGAAGTAATAATTGTATGTCAATGATAATGAGGGCACGAAGTAATAAATCAACTTCTTTTAAAACTAGCTGAATAAGACTAATATCTAACTTTTATGATTTGAATATTTTTTACTTTGTAATTTCGATATGTATTTGTCTTGTTGGAGGAAAATTAAGTTTTGTTTTTGAAACAAATAAATTTATGTGAAAAACCAAACAGGTAAATAGTAGAACTATCCAAATTCAGATTTTAATCTATTTAATCTACATTTTGTGTACGGTTTCATGAATCTCAGATCAATTAGGTTGATTCTGTTTGCATCTTGTTACGATACCAATATTGCTATGAGAAACATAATTCACTGCTCTACTTATTTTCTGCCACCATTCGACTTATTTTCTTCAGATAATTTAAGATGTTTTCCGTTATATGTAGTGGAAATTTAATTAATTGTAAAAAACAAAGAGTAGTAGCATGAATTTTCAATTTTATGTCAACAATATTGTTATCATAACAAGATGCGGACAAAACTGAACCGAATGTCTGTAATAAACAACTCTACTGAAATTATGAAAATTTGCAAACTTACCAACATCAAGTGGGTCAAGGGAGACAGTAGTAACGTTATCAGATAATTCTTTATTACTTTCATCAGTTAACGATTCACTTATACTATTAAGTTCTTCATCCACAGTAACTTCATTCTCACTGTCTGTGCCACTATAATCACTAAAATATTGGAAAAAAAAACTTTTTATTGCGTGAATATGTTATAGCACATCATGTAATAAATATAATAATTACTTTTCAATTTCTATTATATCTAACTTCATTTTCCTTATTATTAGTAAAGAGCATTAAATATTACTAGTTTATAAAGCTTCACTTGATACTTAAAAATAATTTGTTTGTTTAAAGTAAGAAACATGCTGCCTGTTTCAACACTCTGGCAGCCAAATATAAAATGAAACACCTAAGTTTTTGATTGTTTAATCACCCATAAGGATACCCTAATTTTAAATTTTCCTCAACAATCTATTTTAAATTCTTGCCAAAGTATGTAGAATATTTGCAAAATGACTAAATATTCCAAAAATAAAAGAACATTAATCACATTTTTTATCCGAGCAGTACAGCTGATTTGGTAAGCTGATGACACTAATTGATTCTGGCTTAAACAACAAACATAAAAAAACATCAACAAGTGACTAAAGAGCAATATTGTGCACAATTTTGAACAAAATAGACGCAGGCAATATAGTATACAGGGTATCTAAAATTATACTAGCAAAATTTCCTTAATTCATAAAAGGTTTCATTTTATGGCTTAAGGTAAAAAATTCTAATACTTACTCATAGTGTCAATTAAAAAAATATATACCTATAATTTATTTGAAATAGAGAATACATTTGTGCCTAATTCTATTTACTTTCTGTATAACACACCATATTCTTACTAATGTTTAGACAATATATTTGGTTTCCTTGACATAAATAACAGGGTTGGATAGAGGAATATATGGATTATCCTTTATATATTTTTTTTATAATGAAATTATAATCTGACATTCATATTTTAAGTCACAGACATCACAGGGCAGTCAATCCAGACAATCCACAGAATCTAGTAATGTTATAATTATTTTATTATCATTATTATTATTATTATTATTAGTTTCCACATTACCATTGATTCTGGCTTAAACAACAAACATAAAAAAACATCAACAAGTGACTAAAGAGCAATATTGTGCACAATTTTGAACAAAATAGACGCAGGCAATATAGTATACAGGGTATCTAAAATTATACTAGCAAAATTTCCTTAATTCATAAAAGGTTTCATTTTATGGCTTAAGGTAAAAAATTCTAATACTTACTCATAGTGTCAATTAAAAAAATATATACCTATAATTTATTTGAAATAGAGAATACATTTGTGCCTAATTCTATTTACTTTCTGTATAACACACCATATTCTTACTAATGTTTAGACAATATATTTGGTTTCCTTGACATAAATAACAGGGTTGGATAGAGGAATATATGGATTATCCTTTATATATTTTTTTTATAATGAAATTATAATCTGACATTCATATTTTAAGTCACAGACATCACAGGGCAGTCAATCCAGACAATCCACAGAATCTAGTAATGTTATAATTATTTTATTATCATTATTATTATTATTATTATTAGTTTCCACATTACCAAGTTAATAACATTAACTTTATAATTTTGCTACATTTGAAGTCATGATACAAATTATAAAAAATAATTTTTGGAATTATTCTATATTTGGATACTTAAAACATGCAATTTTTCTATATTTTTTTAAATGATAATACCAGTGGCGGCTGGTGACATTTGGATATGGGGGGGGGGCGTAGAAATAAAAAATTTTGCATAGTTCAATGTCAAACCCCTTAAAATTATAAATTATAAATTCGCAGAGCAAAAATATTTGCTTGAAAAAATAACTTTCGTTAGATAAATATTCTCCTTTTTAATACGATTGACGGAAATTTCGTCAAAAATTATTTAAAACAATATTTAAATAGGTAATTAATATTTAGATATCAAAAATGTACATAAACATTACCTTAAAAGCTGTAAACGAGAATTCAGGAAGTAGGAACATAACTATTTTTAGTTTTTAGATATCCGTTAATTAAAAACGATATGGCACAATCACAAACTCAAAAGTATTTTAGTTATTCAATTCATAGTTATCAAACGACATATTAAATTATTACGTAGGTAAACAAACTTCATACAGTTATTTAAACACGAGTACACAGACTACTTACTTTCTAAAATTGAAATCAGCTCTACGGTCTTTCATAGAAATAAATTTTTCCATAACTTTTTCATCGAAATTAGGCATTTAATTATTGGGCAGGCAACGCCCAACTCTTTTATTTGTTTTTTATCTTCCAGTGGAAGATTTGCAAAATTAGCTCTAATCAAAGATTAAATATATATTCATAATTATACTACTAACAGTATTCATGTTAAGTAAAATATAAAATTGCCTTTTCACAAAAATTAAATAAGTACTTTAATAATGTTAAAACTATGTAATGTGTTAAAAATACGTTATAAATGTTTAATAATGTTAATAATGTCGCGTAGCGCCGTGAAATAATTGCGGCCAAATCTGCATAATATAAGCATATGGAAAGTATCTAACGAGTGTAGTCGAAAAGGAGATCGGGTCGGTCGACATAGTTACCTAGGCCGCGACTCAAAATGCGGCCACGAATCTATGATCCTTTGCTCACTGTGGAGTGGCACCGTGCTGTGGTTCAGTAATGCGGACTGTGGCGTTATGAGTACAATAGCTCAAGCGCTCGAGCCCTTCCTTATAATAGTTTTGTACCACAATAAATATGTTTTAACTTTTAACATTTGCATTTAATTTATAACAATGATTAATAATGATTCCTTTGGTATTTTTGGAGGAAGGGGCGCGCGGCCATGCGGCCTTAAGGAGATGCCGCCACTGGATAATACATTAACAGTTATTTTTGATTTTCCAATGCACATTTATTTCTTCCTTATGATAAATCTGTAAAAATGTTTACAAATAAGCAGCTTCTAATGAAGTACATCAATCATTCGTTAGTTTTTAGATAATTTTATTTTAGAATAATTGTTTCTTAGTTACGGTTCATTCTATAATTTTTACAAAAAATTGTTGAAAACCGAAGAAATCCCAAATACCTCTAAAACTTGCCACTTCCATCACCAGATACACAATGCACATACTAGAAAAAAGATTATTTTTCTATAATTCAACAATTAAAAAAAAATACAGAATGGTCCATTTGAATTTTATTGCAGAAGGTAGCACACCAAATATCTTCCCCATGCTAAGATGAAACAAGAGACGCTATTAGTAAGGGTCTTATGCTCTTATAAGCCTTTGCAGCTATCAACATTTTTACAAAATATCAAATATATCCGAAATGGAATTATTTTAGTATTTTCAATAACCCAAAACTACCTCGTACAAGCTGATTCATTTAAAACAGAAAAATTTTAAAGCACACAGAATTACCTGATCAGAGTCTATACCTAACCTTTACATAAGTAGATATTTATTATATAAAATTTTTAAATAAGACAAACAGCTTCTGTGACATATTTTTCTCAATCTCAAGAAACAATGACATTATAGGTAGTAGAAGAATATTTATACCTGAATTATTCCTTACTGTAGTTAATTCAATTAATTGGATTATAATATAGAGTAGCTAAATCCTGGTACTTAAATATTAAATTTAATCATAATATTAATGTTAACATACATTAATGTTAATGTTAACAAACATTAATGTTAATGTTAACAAACATTAACTTACCTTTCTTCACAATCACAACCAGAAGAAATACTATTGTGCGGTTTATGTTTAGTTTTATTTCGTTTTGCAGATTTAGTTCGGGTTTTCAGAACAACTCTAGATCTAACGTTTTTTACTAAAGGAGGAGATGTAATTTTCCTTTCCTTTTTTGTTTTCAGTTTTAACTCTATAGCAGAACTTGAAACTACCTGACCTCTTGATTCCCTTTTTGTATCTATGTGCAGTTTTTCTACAATAATGGCAGATTTGTCATTGGAAGCAGAATTATTTTTGAGCATTTTCAATTTTTCCCTTAAATATTCAACTTCTTTACTATAACGTGCTTGTAAATTTGTCGAATCATTTCTTCTATTGAAATATGTACCTGTATCATAACACAGTGATCTACGATCTGATAAATCGTGCAATTTGAAATCCATTAACGGGCAACATTCTCGATAATTTTTAACTAATTCATCATTTCTTATATTTGCATTTCTAAAATCGTAATGATTGTCCTTCAATAAGTCACTATGACTGAAACTCAGAGGCTCATGGAAATGTTTAATGTAACCTTTTGAAGGGACATATCCATTTTTTAAAGAACTTTTTACATCACTTTTCTTTGTGTTTTTAATATAGTCTAATTTATTTGGGCTAATTATAGAATAAGCATCCACCTTTGATTTTTCTTGCATTATTCCCAAATTTTCTAACTTATTATCGAAATCTACAAATTTTAACGTTTGTTCATAAGATGTGACACTTTTTAGACAGTCTACAAAACCACTTGTCTCATTGGATATTTTTGGAATATTTGTCAAGATAGATATCTGACAATTATTTGATATATACGAAGTAGGCAACTCACACAAGTTTGATCTAATTCTACAGCATTCAAAACGCATATCTTTTTCTTGCCATCGATCTTTACTTTCAAATTCAAACTCCATATTTTCATATTCTTGACTACGGTTGTACTTTTTAGATAATGTCTTCATTTCTTTACATCTCCTTCTACATGGCTCA
The DNA here is from genome assembly GCA_963924545.1 of Pogonocherus hispidulus. Lineage (NCBI taxonomy): Eukaryota > Metazoa > Arthropoda > Insecta > Coleoptera > Cerambycidae > Pogonocherus > Pogonocherus hispidulus. The sequence continues at coordinate 37,782,051 of OZ004698.1, read as the reverse complement.
TTAGTTTCACTTCTAGAACGTCTTCTGGGTGAATTTTTTTCGCATGTTGAACACCATGAGGAATAAGAATATTTACAATATTTCTCTTCATGTTTAGGACTTGTATAATGACTTAGATTGCAGTCTCCCATTTTTCTTATCTCTCTTGGTCCACAATAATGCCTATTAGGCATCTAAAATTTATAAGGGTAGGTAAATATTTTCTTATAGTCATTTAAATAATATAAGTACAACATTCGAATTTTCTTAAAAACGTCCAAAATGGTGAACAAAATGAAAACAATAAGTACAGTAAAAATGTACCTTTCTCAATTAAATACAAGTTATTCAAAAGCAGATACCTATATAAATATAAGTAAGTGTAGATATATTAATATATATATATATACAACTCATACCTTTGCGAAATAAACCAATATCACAAAATAACCATGTTTATTATAAAACTAGGTTTTTAATCGTTTTTAATAAAATAAGATCAACACCGGATCTTCATCGCGTGTCGCAGAATATTGGATACGGAACGGAATACGAATAAGAGAAGAGAATAAAAGATTATTAGAATCAATTAGAATCGAGAATCGACAAACGACTACATACTATCTTTGTCTAAATACTGTTAAGTGTAAGCTGTATTTACAGTGTATTTAAGTTGGTACTTTTCTTATAGTTGTTAATGGTTGCACATAAACATAACTCTGTTCTTATGACATCGATATTAAAAATGGAGAAATGGAAACGAATATCCCGCCTAAAATTATTGAAAATTAAAAGAAAACGTTAGTGATATATGGTGGCAATTTAAATTTCAACTCACGCTACCCACAAGAATTGCTTTAACATAATATTTTGTACAAAATAGGGTAGGGTATTTTCAGGTATTTTCTATGTGAAAAATGTTTTAGCAGATTTTGATAGTCTTCCTTCACCTTTTCTTATCTATGAATCATTTGTGTTTGTAGTTTGTGGTCATTCTCATTCTCACACCACAGTTACCATAGATGAATGATAAATTGCTGAAAAAATATTAATCGTGCTGGTTCATAAAACTACCGGTCATTCATCCGACCAAATATTAGGCATAGATTAGGCTAGGGGATATTATGTACACGGTGGGCCATTTTAATCTATGCACCTTAAAAACTCAGTAAGTTCGCATCCTATCAAAAAATGACCTTTATAAAAGTTGTAGGATACAAAGGGGGTCAAACAATAGTGACCTTGAATTTGACCTTCAAGCTGACCTTCAAGGTCAAATCAAGGTCAACTTGAGTTTTTTAAATGGAAACCCCTATTTTTTACACCGGAATCGGAAAGGGCGGGAAATTTTACGTCCGAATATGCTCTCAGGTCATCTGACCTCGATGACCTCAAAGGTCAGATGAAGGTCATAAATACGAAATAATCGGATGGCTATGAAAAATCTTAGGTAGGGTATTGCCGAAAAAGTAAAGGTCATTATTTAAGTAATTTTTAACGTGAAATTCAGTGGTGACCTTTATTTTGACCTTGGCGATGACCTTTAAGGTCAAATAAAAAATAAAAGGTGCTTATGAGGTCAAATACTGGTGACCTTGAATTACACCTTGAACTAAAGTTTTGTTGTTTCTTGCACTTACTTTTAGCGTTACCCAGAATCATTGACGTGGACGTAGTAAGTTTTGTGTCCTTTGGGATGCTTGATTAACGTGAGTCCCCTTGCCTCTCAGGATGGGGTGCTTGATCAGCAAAAGTTTCTTTGCCTCTCTCGAATTTAGATAGACGACACCCTACGGATATAACGATACGCAACTTAACTGAAAGAGCTCGTGTTTAACATCTTGTTCATTAACGCGAATTCAGATTTAACGATTTATTTTCAGGCAAATGAAGGTGCCTTCGAACATTTATTTCCTGGCTAAATTCGAGAGAGGCAAAGAAACTTTTGCTGATCAAGCACCCCATCCTGAGAGGCAAGGGGACTCACGTTAATCAAGCATCCCAAAGGACACAAAACTTACTACGTCCACGTCAATGATTCTGGGTAACGCTAAAAGTAAGTGCAAGAAACAACAAAACTTTAGTTCAAGGTGTAATTCAAGGTCACCAGTATTTGACCTCATAAGCACCTTTTATTTTTTATTTGACCTTAAAGGTCATCGCCAAGGTCAAAATAAAGGTCACCACTGAATTTAACGTTAAAAATTACTTAAATAATGACCTTTACTTTTTCGGCAATACCCTACCTAAGATTTTTCATAGCCCTCCGATTATTTCGTATTTATGACCTTCATCTGACCTTTGAGGTCATCGAGGTCAGATGACCTGAGAGCATATTCGGATGTAAAATTTCCCGCCCTTTCCGATTCCGGTGTAAAAAATAGGGGTTTCCATTTAAAAAACTCAAGTTGACCTTGATTTGACCTTGAAGGTCAGCTTGAAGGTCAAATTCAAGGTCACTATTGTTTGACCCCCTTTGTATCCTACAACTTTTATAAAGGTCATTTTTTGATAGGATGCGAACTTACTGAGTTTTTCAGGTGCATAGATTAAAATGGCCCACCGTGTATATAGACAAATAATAGCAACACAGTTTTGTGACCAGCAATATTTAAAAGAATAGCATTTGGTCCAATCAAAAAATGCCATTTTAATTTACCGCCTAAATTGTTAGGGATTTTGTGACTGTTACCAATGGGCGTGGGTTACACAGGTAAGTAGCCATGCATAAACGTAGAATCGGCGATCGCGAGAGGGATCGTCAATGATTTTACAATTGTTTTTTAATAGTAAATATTAAAAACTATTATAAATAGTGTAGTAAATATTATACACATATGTGTATAAATTGTTGTTCCTGAATATGTAAATCTTAAACTTTGTGTTTACTAAAATAAAATATTCTAATTTGTACTTTTAGTTTTATAATTATTATTTTCACCCCTTAAAACGTAGCCGCCCATGCCGTTGGGCACTGTGACAGGTAATTTCATGAAATTGAGGTTATCTTTTCTGTTATTCTTGGTCACATTATTTTATATACTGACAAAGAGGCAATTACTTATCTATACGTATTTGATCGGAGGGTCATGTGCAAAATCTGAATTATAGCTATATATATACAGTGTGGCCCATTTTTTTATAGCCTCCTATATAGACCTGAGCCCATTTCGATTCATTGGGGGTATATTCTCATTAGGGTATATTCAAGAATATATACAGGGTATTTGATTAGAAAATCGAGAGTTGGTATTAATCAAGGATTGTTAACTGTTTACAGGATTGCTCGATCCCTATACTACAATGTAATCCATAATTGTGATGTCATCAAAGATCCAATAAAGCAATCTGTCAAAGTCAAACTGCAAGCGCGAAAGCGGAATTTGAATTTAAAACTCTCAAATCAATAGTTAATTATTCTTATATAATACCTTTGTTGTTTGTGTTTGTGGGTAGGTACTAGCAGAGGAATTAGTTTATCCTCTGGTAATAGTTTCTGTACATATCTATAATAAGTAATTGCATAATAGTTTCCTTGGTTTCTTTATGTTCTTTAATTCTGTCTACCAACAAATTGAAATTATAAGCGCATTTTAATACAAACTATCCGAGTATATTATTGAAATAGGTAAGCATATGCATACTTTTTTAATTATGAACATATTCGGAAACAGAGATTCTGTAGAGAAATATGAACGGAAAAAGTGTGATGTTGGGTTATGCTGTAATGTTCAAGATATATTTTGCGGTTTTAAGTGTATATTTACGTAAATTTGTTAGTGCTTATCTTCACCATCTTCTTAATAGTTAAAATAAGATACTTAAATACAAGGATGATTAGTTTTATATATAATTAATAATGTTAACTGCTTTTTTACAATAAGCAACATGTATACTGTTCGCAGCTATACTATATAATGCACAGGACAGGGCTGGACAGAGTGCTCTAAATAGGTTGGGAGTGCCACAATAGATCTTCTAGGTCGCGGTGGACCAGGCCAGGGGGTCGACTCCTATATAAATCTAATCTAATCTAGCCAAAATTAAATTGAAATTCCTATATAATTTGGCAATAAAGCTAAAATAATTAAAATAAATTTTAAGCTTACTGTAGCAAAAAATCATAGGCATCAGTGCATCAGTAGTAAAGTTAATATCAAAAATTGGGTTAAGATTCCAGCAAAGATAATTTGTTAATAAATATATTGGATACACAATCCTTACCTGTTAAATTTGGGAAATGTTTATTAGTTATTAAATCTTACAATTTTAAGGCTTGTTTTGAATAAAGCTGAGACGAAACATTGCCCTGTTGCCGTATTGTATGATGAAATTGAAAGCCAACTTCGTTCGTTGGAAACGTTAGGGATAACGTCAGATAAATACGCGGCTATGCTATATCCTTTAATCGAATCGTGCCTCCCAGAAAATCTGATTAGCGTTTACCATAGATCCTCTGAAAGATTTTCGACCAATGTAAGCGAGGTATTAACCAAGGATGCGGGAGACGAAGGACATATTGATGGCTTAGATGCACGTTTAAAAGGACTCATGAAATTCCTGCGCAATGAGGTGGAAAATGAACAGACTTACGTTAGCGGTTGAAGGTTTCCACATAAAAAAGGACAAGAATGACGTAGAAGGTTACGCAAAAATGTCGAAATTGAAATCAGAAAAATCAGGGGTAGCGATAGCCACGGCCTCGGGTCTTTTAAATTGCGACGTTAAATGTATATTTTGTGGCGGCTCACATGATAATGAGAGCTGTTTCAAAGCTCAGAAAATGACGCTAGAACAAAAGAGAGAGTTTTTAAAGAAAGGAAGGGCATGTTACCGCTGTTTGAAGGTTGGACATTCTGCGCAGAAGTGTCGCATTAAATTAAGATGTATTTTGTGTGGAAAACCCCATGTTACGCTGATGTGCGGGGAACTTCCTGTTCATAAAGAGGGCGGACCCACAAAAGTGGAGCCGGTGGACCGTATCAACCATAGATAAAATATATATATACTGAAATAGATTGGTAATTCTGACTCCCCCACCACTTTTTCCTGAAATAGTACCTGGATCCTATCACTTGCGGCGCTGATGTTAATTTTTGTTGAGCAGAGAGTTTTAAGTGTGTTAGGCAATTTTTCGCGGTTGCACTACCAAAGCTGGTTTATCGGTCAATTTTGTAGGAATAATAGCAATATTGTTATGGTATATATAAAATTTGAAATATATTTAATTGTTCTCCTTATGTTTTACAGATTCATCATAATTTGAAGAAAATAAGTAAATATTTGGTCGGATAAGTTAACAATTTCGATTTTTATATATCACGATTATAAAATTCAAACTTTATTCAAATGTTCTACTTATTTTGTTCAAATGAATTTCCATTACAAATAGCTGGACACTTGATTGCTATTTGTAATGGAAATTCATTTGAACAAAATAAGTAGAACAGTTGAATAAAGTTTGAATTTTATATGCGTGATATATAAAAATCGAAATTGTTAACTTATCCGACCAAATATTTACTTATTTTCTTCAAATTATGATGAATCTGTAAAACATAGGAGAACAATTAAATATATTTCAAATTTTATATATACCATAACAATATCGCTATAAGATATAAAAATTTAAGGAAATAAAATAAGAGTATAGTAAGAAAATATTGAATTTATTTAAATCATTATAGTTATGATTCATGTTAAATCATGATCTATGGTTGGATAAGAAGTGTTTTAAGCTATGTTAAAAATTATAATATAGCAATTTTCAGTTAATGAATCAATTAACGACACACACAACCAGATGCAATTGATATTTTCGTGGCTTGTTTTTTTACCATTACTAATTAATTTGTATCTAACTTTCTACCATGAAACTATTTCAGATACTATCTTTTAAGGGTAGAATTTATAACTATTGATATTCATCTTTCCGATATTCACCCACATGAAAAATCTATTATAACCCAGTTGTATGTCTTGTTAATTCGTTAAGACAATGATAACACTTAAAATTTAATGGCACGTATATAAATTTAAGTATGACAAAAATATCATTCCAAGAGGCTATCTCTAACAAAATGAATATTTTATTTATTAACAAATGTTATAAATAACTTTATATGTTTGAGCAACTACCTGCTCATTATTTTGCCAAGTGAATTTAACATTTCCCTTGAGTATATTATTACGGAGACATTTAACTAGATGAGGGGCATCATACATACAGTACATATAGTAGGATGATTTCCTCTCCACCCACGCAGAATCCATACATAACATTTTCTTAATTTCTTGCACTGAATTCCTCATTGGTCTTAGTCTTTAAATAATTTATAACCGCAGTATTCGTTGAAAGTTGGTCACATATCTACAAAAATAAATGTTACCTTATTAAGAATGTAACTATATTAATCAAACTCACTGCGTGGCCACTACTTTCAATCCAATTTCCTGTAGAGCTTCATTTACTTCCTTTACTACCCGCATGAGTTCTGGTGTTCTCATACCACCCTCCGAAAAGTAATAGCATACTGGCTGCTTCCATTTTTGGCTAATTCCCCCTGTCATAAAGACCATGATCTGCAAACCTTGAACGCCTTTCACAACCAGTGTCCTCAACCTAAATATGGCACGGCGTGCTTTTTCAAATTGGTCTTATTACGGTCTGCTTGAAATTTCTGATCCTCCGAGAACTGAATATCACATATTCGATAACTTTTTATTTTTTCTAGGCACAGAGCAGAGATCGGTTCTGCAAATTGCCTGTGTCAACATTTTGAACGTCTATACTATATAATAAAAAGTATGAACCTGTGGATAGATATAGCAGAACAAGCAAGCAGCAGTTTTTTTTATAATTAATTGAATATGTACATAAGTAGGTATACTTAATGGTGAATATAACTGAAATTTAGTTCAATTATTAGATGATTTATTAACTTAACAATAACTAACAAAAAGCAACAGTTTATGCAAAACTAACAGGTTATGATTTTTATTTTCAAAACAATTCATTTCATTCTCATTCAATGATGCCTCCCATAGAAAAGAATACCAAGTGCTAACAGCGCTGCAGCGATTGCAGGATCCGCAAACTACAAAAAGGGGGGATAAGAAAAAAGGGCATTTTTCATTAAGTGAATACCCCCTGTTTGTTCCTATTAAATTAAAAAACGTTCTTCGTTCTTGCCCATAGAAAATAGTACTATATTTTCTATGGTTCTTGCCACGAGTATAATCTGTGCTTGCCAAAGGCCATAGCACCATGATACAATAAAGGAAGGTATGATATTGCGCATATCCCTCCCACATCCGTGTCGTCACCGAGAGCGCAAATTTGACATTTTACAGTGTTTACATATGTAAAGGTGTGAAAGTTTCGTGGTTTTTACTACATTTTGTCCTCTAAATTCATTTTTTTTTGGCAGAGTATTTGTATAATTCTAGTGTATACTAATTATAATCATATGTGAGTATAGTTAAAGTTAATTTTATATTAACACGTACCTAAACTAAAAGTGCAATAAAAATGCGTTGTGCTGTGTGCTTGTATAATAGTGATAATCGCAACCAAGAGCCCAATAATTTAAATAATATTAGGTAATTATATTGCTATGATATTTAGACAATGTAAACATTGCACTATCTATTATGTTACAAGGTTTTTCACGTTTCCACGGGATGAAGTAATAAAGAAACTGTGGGTGGTAGCTTGCTGTCGAGCAGAAAAGTTTAATGTACATACTGCCAGAATATGTTCCAAACACTTCACCGATGATGATTATGAGATAAATTTAAAGCCTGTAATAAATTATATAACCTGTAATACATATGGTTCTGTAATGTGGTCATTAAATAAAAAAAAAATGAGAAACATTTAAAATTTTCGAATAATTAAAAAAAAAAATTAATACATTTGTCACTTTTAGTCGTAGGTGTAAGGCGAACGGCGAAATATATGTATTAAAGCTAACTTGTTGCCCACATCCTATGTTTATGAAGAGTTTATCCTATATTTAAGTACTAATCATTTTACACACGAATCAGAATAACTAATTACTTATAATAAAAATTGCAATAATCACCGATAACAGTTATTATTATTGAAGTAGGTAAGAAATTAAAAGAGCCAATTTTAAACCACCAGGGATTACCAGGGCATTTTGTATATGATAGGTACCTACCATATGGAGTATATCTAATCTGTGCTTATGATTATTAAAGAACACATTTAAGGACACTGGTTAAATTTCCCAATATTTTCCTATTCGGGACACTGTTTTGTGCCAATTATATGAAAATTTTGATAATGTTTCCATTGAAATCGTATATAACATTTGTATTTAGCGATCATTCTGCGCTCTCGGTGACGTAATGCGCACAGCGGACGCATTTTCGTACTCACGAATGTCATACCTTGTACTTATTATATCATGCCATAGCACACATTAAGCACAGAGCAAGGATTGTTAACTGTTTACAGGATTGCTCGATCGCTCAATTTCTCATCCGCCTTTCTGACGTCATCGAAGATCTATGTAATCGAATTGTCGAAATATACCTATTTTCTGTTTGTTATATTTCACATTTGCAAAAGAATTTTCGTATTTGAATGATTATTAATATTATTTATTAAAGTTTGTAATAACAGTATAAAGTGTACCTATTTCTACAAGTTCGAGATCTTTGGATCTTTGATGACGTCACAATTATGGATTACATTGTAGTATAGGGATCGAGCAATCCTGTAAACAGTTAACAATCCTTGACCCTACACTACATACATCGCCACCGCGATTATCTACAGTCAGAGTCAATCTAGACGGCGGTGCTACACTACTTCCGGTTTTAAGCCTCCAAACAGTAGATGGCGCATGGCATTAAAATTGTATTTTATATAATATGTTACTCTATAGGCAACCTAATAAACAAGTGTGTATCCTTTTTATCTAAATTATTTGTTAATAACTTTATCGATCCGAGATTTCTATTCTACATTACATCGCCGCCTCAATATCTTGCTTAACGGAGTCAGTCTAGGCGGCGGTGCTACACTACCTTCGGTTTTAAGCCTGCAAACAGTAGATGGCGTACGGAATCAAAATTGTTAATTATATCTGTTACTCTATAGGCAACTAAATAAACAAGTAGGTATTTTCTTTGCCTAACTTATTTACTAATAACTTTATCGATCCAAGATTTCTATCCTACACTACCTTCGGTTTTAAGCCTCCCAACAGTAGATGGCGTACGGAATCAAAATTGTTAATTATATCTGTTACTCTATAGGCAACTTAATAGGCAAGTAGATATTTTCTTTGCCTAAATTAGTTACTAATAACTTTATCGATCAGAGACTACCCTATACCAAGGATAAGATTGCTCGAATGCCTATTCCTCAATATTATCCAATCTGAGTGACGTCACTGCGAGACCCGATACTCTTTCTCTCTCTCTCTCTCTATATTGTGTGGCTCCTTGTCTGACATGAACCGTTGACAACTCACTGCCATAGAAAATATAATATACAAGTACCTACGCCCAAGGATTTTTAACTTGTTATATTTTATAAGTTAAAAGCTTGTTTCGATAAAGTGTTTTTATTTAAATGTTTTTTTAGTGATTTATGAACTATTTTGTTTAGTTGTTTTGAAATAAAGACTTGAGACAATTCTGTAAGCAGTGGATTGTGAATATACAGGGTGTCCACCTAGTGCGCGTAAGTCCAATATCTAGGTTAATAAAAGAGATAACTTAATTTTTTTTTCTACAGGGTTGTCTAATATCCCGAGCTGCACAAAATGAAAATATATGTACATATTCAGGGTGTTCAGTTTTTCCTGGACAGGTACCAACTTCGTTTTTCTAAATGGAAATATATATTTTTTATTGCTTTTTCGAACTAAACCCTTGATTTTAGTAGGACTTTCATCAGCCTTCCCTATACCTAACTTAAACTGTTTTTGAAATATTGACGGGTGAATATTGACATTTTTGCAACTTTGACACCCTGTAAAATCTAAACGGTTTGAGATCAAGCAAAACGGTTTGCACATTCCTATCTTAACTTTTCATAAGCTATCGTTTGGTACTAATTTCAAATTTATCCAGGAATTAAAAATTTTCAAAATTTTCAGAAAATTTTAAATTTTTGGATAATTCTGAAATTAGTACCAAACGATAGCTTATGAAAAGTTAAGATAGGAATGTGCAAACCGTTTAGCTTGATCTCAAACCGTTTAGATTTTACAGGGTGTCAAAGTTGCAAAAATGTCAATATTCACCCGTCAATATTTCAAAAACAGTTTAAGTTAGGTATAGGGAAGGCTGATGAAAGTCCTACTAAAATCAAGGGTTTAGTTCGAAAAAGCAATAAAAAATATATATTTCCATTTAGAAAAACGAAGTTGGTACCTGTTCAGGAAAAACTGAACACCCTGAATATGTAAATATATTTTCATTTTGTGCAGCTCGGGATATTAGACAACCCTGTAGAAAAAAAAATTAAGTTATCTCTTTTATTAACCCAGATATTGGACTTACGCGCACTAGGTGGACACCCTGTATAATTTAGGAAACAACTAGTTTAGTATTTAGTTTCTTTTAAATTTTATTATAATAATTATTTTATTTAGACATAATTTAAAATCTGATTTGTAATATTACAGAATTTTGTATAAAACTCAAAAACCACTGATGAAATTTAGTTAATTTATCAAATACTTATTTTATTACATATTATGCAGTGGTTTTTTGTGGCAAACTTTAGAAGTTTGCCTGATACTCCACTTTGAATATTTAATTTGTATGTTTCTGGTTTTCTGCTTCTTGTTATTTTACAGGTGGTGTAATTCCAAAAGAAACTATGAATCATGAAAACGCACCACAAATAAGTTACATACATTACTTTACTTACCTTAGGTTGCTAAATATGTCTATGCAATGCACCGCGCCTATTATTGTTTATTAGATATTCTTCCAGCACATCGTTATGAAGAGAAACATATCAGAAAATGATATATAAAAAACTTTCTGAATTTTGGTATTAGTTTTTTACATATAGTTATTATACTATTTGAAACAATATCCATACTGACCATAATTTTAAGTTCTTTCTGATTTATATTTTTTGGAATATATTTTTACTAAATGTTCAAATAACTAACTTTTTGAAAAATCTTTAAGTCTAGTTATTGTTTTGCGAATTTAAAACTGAAGTACAAAGACAGTATTACGAAAAATTTACTTCTCACGATTCCTATTCATATGATGAATTTGATAAGTGTAAAAATAATACACTATATTGTAAACTTTTAACAATTTTATTTAAAATATATTTTTTTACATAGAATAGGTAAGTAACAATTTCTTCTTCACATTTCTACGATAAATAAAAGGCTTAAGGCCTTTCAAAAAAATGGCAAGAATTATATAAAACAAGTTTTTTCATAATGGAATGGATACAAATCAAGTATATATTTATAAATCGAAGCCTGCGTGTCAGGACAACGTCGTTTCCCACTTCTTCCAGTTTCCTAATCCTTTGTGAAGATAGTCCAATCTTCTCGATCAGGTATTCCAAATCCTCGCCTAAAACAAACACCTTCAAATAACTAATAGTTACTTTAGAAATTTTGGAAAAGTATACCTAAATCAAGTATATATTTATAAATCGAAGCCTGCGTGCCAGAACAACGTCGTTTCCCACTTCTTCCAGTTTCCTAATCTTTTGTGAAGATAGTCCAATGTTCTCGATCAGGTATTCATATAAATCGAAGCCTGCGTGTCAGGGTAACGTCATTTCCCACTTCTTCCAGTTTCCTAATCCTTTGTGAAGATAGTCCAATCTTCTCGATCAGGTATTCCAAATCCTCGCCTAAAACAAACACCTTCAAATAACTAATAGTTACTTTAGAAATTTTGGAAAAGTATACCTAAATCAAGTATATATTTATAAATCGAAGCCTGCGTGTCAGAACAACGTCGTTTCCCACTTCTTCCAGTTTCCTAATCTTTTGTGAAGATAGTCCAATCTTCTCGATCAGGTATTCATATAAATCGAAGCCTGCGTAGGGTAACGTCGTTTCCCACTTCTTCCAGTTTCCTAATCCTTTGTGAAGATAGTCCAATCTTCTCGGTCAGGTATTCCAAATCCTCGCCTAAAACAAACAACTTTAACTAACTAATAGTTACTGTAGAAATTTTGGAAAAGTATACCTAATAGAATCATTTAAATTTTACTTAATATAGAGTAATGTAAATTTTACGTTTATTGGAAATTCAGATATTATAGTATAAGTTACAACTGTATAATTACATGCACAGTTTAGATAACATTTTCAAGAATTATTTTTAAAGTAATAATAGAAGTGGTAATTTTGGTTTATTTTAATGTTAATTTAGTGCTTTTATAGTTGATAATTATGCGACTTATATACAGATAATAAGAACATACATATACACATACCAAAAGAGGTAACTCATATATTTTACAGTAGTAAAGTATTAGTATTTTTTTTAAATATATCAACTAGTTTACGTAAGTTTTAAAAAATATAAGTAAGTAAATGAAAATTTCATAATGAAGATAACTTAGCTTTTAACGAAAGATGCAATTTTCACTTAACATTATTAACTAACAAAATCTGCGTATATACTTGCAAATTGTCTTTTTGGCAAATGACCAACTCCACTATTTAAAACTTACTTTACCATACATAATCCTGAAGACGAATAACATTTCTGCCTCTTGGTACAAGTAGGGTTCTTGAGTTTGTAGCACGAGCAGTATCAAGAACAAATCATGTATCCTTCTGTATTTCATCCAACCTTTGTCTTATTCCTTTCCGCACCGCCTAGAGGTACAGCTTCTTTCATAGTAGTATTCCCAATAGGCAGACTTCATTCTCTTCTCTATTTTTCTTCATCTATCACCTGTCTTGTTGTTGGCGATGTGGTACATGACCACATGTAACTTTTGTTGTTGGTTTTCTTCTTCGAGGTAAATCCTTAGTACGGATAGCGTAGTTATTAGAAAAATTAAACTACTAAAATAAATGTATACCTATGCATTGTGGTGAGAAAGAAGATATGAGATCTTTCGACGATTGAAGATCAACAGTGTGCTGTACGATTTTAACTTCTAATTGTTATGTCATACTATTATTGTTGTAGAGAAGTTGTAGAAGTTCCTTCAGCTTTCTTTGAAAAAATAATAGATCAACGGTATGATCTATTGTGTTGCTTTGTTTAAATTCAGAAATATGTTACCGTTTTTAGATTTTAGTGAGTTACAGATCAACAGTATGATCCATTCTCTTACATATTGTTGAGGTTTCCAGGTATGATTTATTATTTCAAATTACGATGACTTGTAGATCAACAGTACGACCTATTCTTTTTACTATTCCTTTATTTATTTGTTCGGCATCTGAAAGTCACCAGTATGACTTGCTCTTTTAGTACATAGTCTCTCATACATAGTTTCGATCAACAGTATGATCTTTTTTTTACTACTAACATGAGAAAACCTTATTATTTACCTCATTTATGAAAAGGGCAGTAGTTCATTACTAACCTATTGAGAAGGCCATTTATTTACCTTGAAAAATTTCTCGGTAAATAACAGCTCCCTCCTCAACCTAGGTATATAATATACTACTTCAATTTTCAAACAGATGCAGATCAACTGTATGACCTATTCTTTTAAACACCTTAAATGTAGATCAGCGGTATGATCCATTCTTTTACATATTGTTGAGGTTTCCAGGTATGATTTATTATTTCAAATTACGAAGACTTGTAGATCAACAGTATGACCTATTCTTTTTACTATTCCTTTATTTATTTGTTCGGCATCTGAAAGTCAGCAGTATCACTTGCTCTTTTAGTACATAGTCTCTCATACATAGTTTCGATCAACAGTATAATCTTTTTTTTACTACTAACTCATGAGAAAACCTTATTATTTACCTCATTTATGAAAAGGGCAGTAGTTCATTACTAACCTATTGAGAAGGCCATTTATTTACCTCGAAAAATTTCTCGGTAAATAACAGCTCCCTCCTCAACCTAGGTATATAATATACTACTTCAATTTTCAAACAGATGCAGCTCAACTGTATGACCTATTCTTTTAAATACCTTAAATGTAGATCAGCGGTATGATCCATTCTTTTACATATTGTTGAGGTTTCCAGGTATGATTTATTATTTCAAATTACGAAGACTTGTAGATCAACAGTATGACCTATTCTTTTTACTATTCCTTTATTTATTTGTTCGGCATCTGAAAGTCAGCAGTATGACTTGCTCTTTTAGTACATAGTCTCTCATACATAGTTTCGATCAACAGTATGATCTTTTTTTTACTACTAACATGAGAAAACCTTATTATTTACCTCATTTATGAAAAGGGCAGTAGTTCATAACTAACCTATTGAGAAGGCCATTTATTTACCTCGAAAAATTTCTCGGTAAATAACAGCTCCCTCCTCAACCTAGGTATAGAATATACTACTTCAATTTTCAAACAGATGCAGATCAACTGTATGACCTATTCTTTTAAATACCTTAAATGTAGATCAGCGGTATGATCCATTCTTTTACATATTGTTGAGGTTTCCAGGTATGATTTATTATTTCAAATTACGAAGACTTGTAGATCAACAGTATGACCTATTCTTTTTACTATTCCTTTATTTATTTGTTCGGCATCTGAAAGTCAGCAGTATGGCTTGCTCTTTTAGTACATAGTCTCTCATACATAGTTTCGATCAACAGTATAATCTTTTTTTTACTACTAACATGAGAAAACCTTATTATTTACCTCATTTATGAAAAGGGCAGTAGTTCATGACTAACCTATTGAGAAGGCCATTTATTTACCTCGAAAAATTTCTCGGTAAATAACAGCTCCCTCCTCAACCTAGGTATATAATATACTACTTCAATTTTCAAACAGATGCAGATCAACTGTATGACCTATTCTTTTAAATACCTTAAATGTAGATCAGCGGTATGATCCATTCTTTTACATATTGTTGAGGTTTCCAGGTATGATTTATTATTTCAAATTACGACGACTTGTAGATCAACAGTATGACCTATTCTTTTTACTATTCCTTTATTTATTTGTTCGGCATCTGAAAGTCAGCAGTATGACTTGCTCTTTTAGTACATAGTCTCTCATACATAGTTTCGATCAACAGTATGATCTTTTTTTTACTACTAACATGAGAAAACCTTATTATTTACCTCATTTATGAAAAGGGCAGTAGTTCATGACTAACCTATTGAGAAGGCCATTTATTTACCTCGAAAAATTTCTCGGTAAATAACAGCTCCCTCCTCAACCTAGGTATATAATATACTACTTCAATTTTCAAACAGATGCAGATCAACTGTATGACCTATTCTTTTAAATACCTTAAATGTAGATCAGCGGTATGATCCATTCTTTTACATATTGTTGAGGTTTCCAGGTATGATTTATTATTTCAAATTACGACGACTTGTAGATCAACAGTATGACCTATTCTTTTTACTATTCCTTTATTTATTTGTTCGGCATCTGAAAGTCAGCAGTATGACTTGCTCTTTTAGTACATAGTCTCTCATCCATAGTTTCGATCAACAGTATAATCTTTTTTTTACTACTAACATGAGAAAACCTTATTATTTACCTCATTTATGAAAAGGGCAGTAGTTCATTACTAACCTATTGAGAAGGCCATTTATTTACCTCGAAAAATTTCTCGGTAAATAACAGCTCCCTCCTCAAAATAGGTATATAATATACTACTCCAATTTTCAAACAGATGCAGATCAACTGTATGACCTATTCTTTTAAATACCTTAAATGTAGATCAGCGGTATGATCCATTCTTTTACATATTGTTGAGGTTTCCAGGAATGATTTAATATTTCAAATTACGAAGACTTGTAGACCAACAGTATGACCTATTCTTTTTACTATTCCTTTATTTATTTGTTCGGCATCTGAAAGTCAGCAGTATGACTTGCTCTTTTAGTACATAGTCTCTCATACATAGTTTCGATCAACAGTATGATCTTTTTTTTACTACTAACATGAGAAAACCTTATTATTTACCTCATTTATGAAAAGGGCAGTAGTTCATTACTAACCTATTGAGAAGGCCATTTATTTACCTCGAAAAATTTCTCGGTAAATAACAGCTCCCTCCTCAACCTAGGTATATAATATACTACTTCAATTTTCAAACAGATGCAGATCAACTGTATGACCTATTCTTTTAAATACCTTAAATGTAGAGCAGCGGTATGATGCATTCTTTTACATATTGTTGAGGTTTCCAGGTATGATTTATTATTTCAAATTACGAAGACTTGTAGATCAACAGTATGACCTATTCTTTTTACTATTCCTTTATTTATTTGTTCGGCATCTGAAAGTCACCAGTATGACTTGCTCTTTTAGTACATAGTCTCTCATACATAGTTTCGATCAACAGTATGATCTTTTTTTTACTACTAACATGAGAAAACCTTATTATTTACCTCATTTATGAAAAGAGCAGTAGTTCATTACTAACCTATTGAGAAGGCCATTTATTTACCTCGAAAAATTTCTCGGTAAATAACAGCTCCCTCCTCAACCTAGGTATATAATATACTACTTCAATTTTCAAACAGATGCAGATCAATTGTATGACCTATTCTTTTAAATACCTTAAATGTAGATCAGCGGTATGATCCATTCTTTTACATATTGTTGAGGTTTCCAGGTATGATTTATTATTTCAAATTACGAAGACTTGTAGATCAACAGTATGACCTATTCTTTTTACTATTCCTTTATTTATTTGTTCGGCATCTGAAAGTCTGCAGTATGACTTGCTCTTTTAGTACATAGTCTCTCATACATAGTTTCGATCAACAGTATGATCTTTTTTTTACTACTAACATGAGAAAACCTTATTATTTACCGCATTTATGAAAAGGGCAGTAGTTCATTACTAACCTATTGAGAAGGCCATTTATTTACCTCGAAAAATTTCTCGGTAAATAACAGCTCCCTCCTCAACCTAGGTATATAATATACTACTTCAATTTTCAAACAGATGCAGATCAACTGTATGACCTATTCTTTTAAATACCTTAAATGTAGATCAGCGGTATGATCCATTCTTTTACATATTGTTGAGGTTTCCAGGTATGATTTATTATTTCAAATTACGAAGACTTGTAGATCAACAGTATGACCTATTCTTTTTACTATTCCTTTATTTATTTGTTCGGCATCTGAAAGTCTGCAGTATGACTTGCTCTTTTAGTACATAGTCTCTCATACATAGTTTCGATCAACAGTATGATCTTTTTTTTACTACTAACATGAGAAAACCTTATTATTTACCGCATTTATGAAAAGGGCAGTAGTTCATTACTAACCTATTGAGAAGGCCATTTATTTACCTCGAAAAATTTCTCGGTAAATAACAGCTCCCTCCTCAACCTAGGTATATAATATACTACTTCAATTTTCAAACAGATGCAGATCAACTGTATGACCTATTCTCTTAAATACCTTAAATGTAGATCAGCGGTATGATCCATTCTTTTACATATTGTTGAGGTTTCCAGGTATGATTTATTATTTCAAATTACGAAGACTTGTAGATCAACAGTATGACCTATTCTTTTTACTATTCCTTTATTTATTTGTTCGGCATCTGAAAGTCACCAGTATGACTTTGCTCTTTTAGTACATAGTCTCTCATACATAGTTTCGATCAACAGTATGATCTTTTTTTTACTACTAACATGAGAAAACCTTATTATTTACCTCATTTATGAAAAGGGCAGTAGTTCATTACTAACCTATTGAGAAGGCCATTTATTTACCTCGAAAAATTTCTCGGTAAATAACAGCTCCCTCCTCAACCTAGGTATATAATATACTACTTCAATTTTCAAACAGATGCAGATGAACTGTATGACCTATTCTTTTAAATACCTTAAATGTAGATCAGCGGTATGATCCATTCTTTTACATATTGTTGAGGTTTCCAGGTATGATTTATTATTTCAAATTACAAAGACTTGTAGATCAACAGTATGACCTATTCTTTTTACTATTCCTTTATTTATTTGTTCGGCATCTGAAAGTCAGCAGTATGACTTGCTCTTTTAGTACATAGTCTCTCATACATAGTTTCGATCAACAGTATAATCTTTTTTTTACTACTAACATGAGAAAACCTTATTATTTACCTCATTTATGAAAAGGGCAGTAGTTCATTACTAACCTATTGAGAAGGCCATTTATTTACCTCGAAAAATTTCTCGGTAAATAACAGCTCCCTCCTCAACCTAGGTATATAATATACTACTTCAATTTTCAAACAGATGCAGATCAACTGTATGACCTATTCTTTTAAATACCTTAAATGTAGATCAGCGGTATGATCCATTCTTTTACATATTGTTGAGGTTTCCAGGTATGATTTATTATTTCAAATTACGAAGACTTGTAAATCAACAGTATGACCTATTCTTTTTACTATTCCTTTATTTATTTGTTCGGCATCTGAAAGTCAGCAGTATGACTTGCTCTTTTAGTACATAGTCTCTCATACATAGTTTCGATCAACAGTATAATCTTTTTTTTACTACTAACATGAGAAAACCTTATTATTTACTTCATTTATGAAAAGGGCAGTAGTTCATTACTAACCTATTGAGAAGGCCATTTATTTACCTCGAAAAATTTCTCGGTAAATAACAGCTCCCTCCTCAACCTAGGTATATAATATACTACTTCAATTTTCAAACAGATGCAGATCAACTGTATGACCTATTCTTTTAAATACCTTAAATGTAGATCAGCGGTATGATCCATTCTTTTACATATTGTTGAGGTTTCCAGGTATGATTTATTATTTCAAATTACGACGACTTGTAGATCAACAGTATGACCTATTCTTTTTACTATTCCTTTATTTATTTGTTCGGCATCTGAAAGTCAGCAGTATGACTTGCTCTTTTAGTACATAGTCTCTCATCCATAGTTTCGATCAACAGTATAATCTTTTTTTTACTACTAACATGAGAAAACCTTATTATTTACCTCATTTATGAAAAGGGCAGTAGTTCATTACTAACCTATTGAGAAGGCCATTTATTTACCTCGAAAAATTTCTCGGTAAATAACAGCTCCCTCCTCAACCTAGGTATATAATATACTACTTCAATTTTCAAACAGATGCAGATCAATTGTATGACCTATTCTTTTAAATACCTTAAATGTAGATCAGCGGTATGATCCATTCTTTTACATATTGTTGAGGTTTCCAGGTATGATTTATTATTTCAAATTACGAAGACTTGTAGATCAACAGTATGACCTATTCTTTTTACTATTCCTTTATTTATTTGTTCGGCATCTGAAAGTCTGCAGTATGACTTGCTCTTTTAGTACATAGTCTCTCATACATAGTTTCGATCAACAGTATGATCTTTTTTTTACTACTAACATGAGAAAACCTTATTATTTACCGCATTTATGAAAAGGGCAGTAGTTCATTACTAACCTATTGAGAAGGCCATTTATTTAACCTCGAAAAATTTCTCGGTAAATAACAGCTCCCTCCTCAACCTAGGTATATAATATACTACTTCAATTTTCAAACAGATGCAGATCAACTGTATGACCTATTCTTTTAAATACCTTAAATGTAGATCAGCGGTATGATCCATTCTTTTACATATTGTTGAGGTTTCCAGGTATGATTTATTATTTCAAATTACGACGACTTGTAGATCAACAGTATGACCTATTCTTTTTACTATTCCTTTATTTATTTGTTCGGCATCTGAAAGTCAGCAGTATGACTTGCTCTTTTAGTACATAGTCTCTCATACATAGTTTCGATCAACAGTATAATCTTTTTTTTACTACTAACATGAGAAAACCTTATTATTTACCTCATTTATGAAAAGGGCAGTAGTTCATTACTAACCTATTGAGAAGGCCATTTATTTACCTCGAAAAATTTCTCGGTAAATAACAGCTCCCTCCTCAACCTAGGTATATAATATACTACTTCAATTTTCAAACAGATGCAGATCAACTGTATGACCTATTCTTTTAAATACCTTAAATGTAGATCAGCGGTATGATCCATTCTTTTACATATTGTTGAGGTTTCCAGGTATGATTTATTATTTCAAATTACGAAGACTTGTAGATCAACAGTATGACCTATTCTTTTTACTATTCCTTTATTTATTTGTTCGGCATCTGAAAGTCAGCAGTATGGCTTGCTCTTTTAGTACATAGTCTCTCATAAATAGTTTCGATCAACAGTAAAATCTTTTTTTTACTACTAACATGAGAAAACCTTATTATTTACCTCATTTATGAAAAGGGCAGTAGTTCATTACTAACCTATTGAGAAGGCCATTTATTTACCTCGAAAAATTTCTCGGTAAATAACAGCTCCCTCCTCAACCTAGGTATATAATATACTACTTCAATTTTCAAACAGATGCAGATCAACTGTATGACCTATTCTTTTAAATACCTTAAATGTAGATCAGCGGTATGATCCATTCTTTTACATATTGTTGAGGTTTCCAGGTATGATTTATTATTCCAAATTAAGAAGACTTGTAAATCAACAGTATGACCTATTCTTTTTACTATTCCTTTATTTATTTGTTCGGCATCTGAAAGTCAGCAGTATGACTTGCTCTTTTAGTACATAGTCTCTCATACATAGTTTCGATCAACAGTATGATCTTTTTTTTACTACTAACATGAGAAAACCTTATTATTTACCTCATTTATGAAAAGGGCAGTAGTTCATTACTAACCTATTGAGAAGGCCATTTATTTACCTCGAAAAATTTCTCGGTAAATAACAGCTCCCTCCTCAACCTAGGTATATAATATACTACTTCAATTTTCAAACAGATGCAGATCAACTGTATGACCTATTCTTTTAAATACCTTAAATGTAGATCAGCGGTATGATCCATTCTTTTACATATTGTTGAGGTTTCCAGGTATGATTTATTATTTCAAATTACGAAGACTTGTAGATCAACAGTATGACCTATTCTTTTTACTATTCCTTTATTTATTTGTTCGGCATCTGAAAGTCAGCAGTATGACTTGCTCTTTTAGTACATAGTCTCTCATACATAGTTTCGATCAACAGTATAATCTTTTTTTTACTACTAACATGAGAAAACCTTATTATTTACCTCATTTATGAAAAGGGCAGTAGTTCATTACTAACCTATTGAGAAGGCCATTTATTTACCTCGAAAAATTTCTCGGTAAATAACAGCTCCCTCCTCAACCTAGGTATATAATATACTACTTCAATTTTCAAACAGATGCAGATCAACTGTATGACCTATTCTTTTAAATACCTTAAATGTAGATCAGCGGTATGATCCATTCTTTTACATATTGTTGAGGTTTCCAGGTATGATTTATTATTTCAAATTACGAAGACTTGTAGATCAACAGTATGACCTATTCTTTTTACTATTCCTTTATTTATTTGTTCGGCATCTGAAAGTCAGCAGTATGGCTTGCTCTTTTAGTACATAGTCTCTCATAAATAGTTTCGATCAACAGTAAAATCTTTTTTTTACTACTAACATGAGAAAACCTTATTATTTACCTCATTTATGAAAAGGGCAGTAGTTCATTACTAACCTATTGAGAAGGCCATTTATTTACCTCGAAAAATTTCTCGGTAAATAACAGCTCCCTCCTCAACCTAGGTATATAATATACTACTTCAATTTTCAAACAGATGCAGATCAACTGTATGACCTATTCTTTTAAATACCTTAAATGTAGATCAGCGGTATGATCCATTCTTTTACATATTGTTGACGTTTCCAGGTATGATTTATTATTTCAAATTACGAAGACTTGTAGATCAACAGTATGACCTATTCTTTTTACTATTCCTTTATTTATTTGTTCGGCATCTGAAAGTCAGCAGTATGACTTGCTCTTTTAGTACATAGTCTCTCATACATAGTTTCGATCAACAGTATGATCTTTTTTTTACTACTAACATGAGAAAACCTTATTATTTACCTCATTTATGAAAAGGGCAGTAGTTCATTACTAACCTATTGAGAAGGCCATTTATTTACCTCGAAAAATTTCTCGGTAAATAACAGCTCCCTCCTCAACCTAGGTAGGTATATAATATACTACTTCAATTTTCAAACAGATGCAGCTCAACTGTATGACCTATTCTTTTAAATACCTTAAATGTAGATCAGCGGTATGATCCATTCTTTTACATATTGTTGAGGTTTCCAGGTATGATTTATTATTTCAAATTACGAAGACTTGTAGATCAACAGTATGACCTATTCTTTTTACTATTCCTTTATTTATTTGTTCGGCATCTGAAAGTCAGCAGTATGACTTGCTCTTTTAGTACATAGTCTCTCATACATAGTTTCGATCAACAGTATGATCTTTTTTTTACTACTAACATGAGAAAACCTTATTATTTACCTCATTTATGAAAAGGGCAGTAGTTCATTACTAACCTATTGAGAAGGCCATTTATTTACCTCGAAAAATTTCTCCGTAAATAACAGCTCCCTCCTCAACCTAGGTATATAATATACTACTTCAATTTTCAAACAGATGCAGATCAACTGTATGACCTATTCTTTTAAATACCTTAAATGTAGATCAGCGGTATGATCCATTCTTTTACATATTGTTGAGGTTTCCAGGTATGATTTATTATTTCAAATTACGAAGACTTGTAGATCAACAGTATGACCTATTCTTTTTACTATTCCTTTATTTATTTGTTCGGCATCTGAAAGTCAGCAGTATGACTTGCTCTTTTAGTACATAGTCTCTCATACATAGTTTCGATCAACAGTATGATCTTTTTTTTACTACTAACATGAGAAAACCTTATTATTTACCTCATTTATGAAAAAAGCAGTAGTTCATAACTAACCTATTGAGAAGGCCATTTATTTACCTCGAAAAATTTCTCGGTAAATAACAGCTCCCTCCTCAACCTAGGTATAGAATATACTACTTCAATTTTCAAACAGATGCAGATCAATTGTATGACCTATTCTTTTAAATACCTTAAATGTAGATCAGCGGTATGATCCATTCTTTTACATATTGTTGAGGATTCCAGGTATGATTTATTATTTCAAATTACGAAGACTTGTAGATCAACAGTATGACCTATTCTTTTTACTATTCCTTTATTTATTTGTTCGGCATCTGAAAGTCAGCAGTATGGCTTGCTCTTTTAGTACATAGTCTCTCATACATAGTCTCTCATACATAGTCTCTCATACATAGTTTCGATCAACAGTATAATCTTTTTTTTACTACTAACATGAGAAAATCTTATTATTTACATCATTTATGAAAAGGGCAGTAGTTCATGACTAACCTATTGAGAAGGCCATTTATTTACCTCGAAAAATTTCTCGGTAAATAACAGCTCCCTCCTCAACCTAGGTATATAATATACTACTTCAATTTTCAAACAGATGCAGATCAACTGTATGACCTATTCTTTTAAATACCTTAAATGTAGATCAGCGGTATGATCCATTCTTTTACATATTGTTGAGGTTTCCAGGTATGATTTATTATTTCAAATTACGACGACTTGTAGATCAACAGTATGACCTATTCTTTTTACTATTCCTTTATTTATTTGTTCGGCATCTGAAAGTCAGCAGTATGACTTGCTCTTTTAGTACATAGTCTCTCATCCATAGTTTCGATCAACAGTATAATCTTTTTTTTACTACTAACATGAGAAAACCTTATTATTTACCTCATTTATGAAAAGAGCAGTAGTTCATTACTAACCTATTGAGAAGGCCATTTATTTACCTCGAAAAATTTCTCGGTAAATAACAGCTCCCTCCTCAACCTAGGTATATAATATACTACTTCAATTTTCAAACAGATGCAGATCAACTGTATGACCTATTCTTTTAAATACCTTAAATGTAGATCAGCGGTATGATCCATTCTTTTACATATTGTTGAGGTTTCCAGGTATGATTTATTATTTCAAATTACGAAGACTTGTAGATCAACAGTATGACCTATTCTTTTTACTATTCCTTTATTTATTTGTTCGGCATCTGAAAGTCTGCAGTATGACTTGCTCTTTTAGTACATAGTCTCTCATACATAGTTTCGATCAACAGTATGATCTTTTTTTTACTACTAACATGAGAAAACCTTATTATTTACCGCATTTATGAAAAGGGCAGTAGTTCATTACTAACCTATTGAGAAGGCCATTTATTTACCTCGAAAAATTTCTCGGTAAATAACAGCTCCCTCCTCAACCTAGGTATATAATATACTACTTCAATTTTCAAACAGATGCAGATCAACTGTATGACCTATTCTTTTAAATACCTTAAATGTAGAGCAGCGGTATGATCCATTCTTTTACATATTGTTGAGGTTTCCAGGTATGATTTATTATTTCAAATTACGAAGACTTGTAGATCAACAGTATGACCTATTCTTTTTACTATTCCTTTATTTATTTGTTCGGCATCTGAAAGTCACCAGTATGACTTTGCTCTTTTAGTACATAGTCTCTCATACATAGTCTCTCATACATAGTTTCGATCAACAGTATAACCTTTTTTTTACTACTAACATGAGAAAATCTTATTATTTACATCATTTATGAAAAGGGCAGTAGTTCATGACTAACCTATTGAGAAGGCCATTTATTTACCTCGAAAAATTTCTCGGTAAATAACAGCTCCCTCCTCAACCTAGGTATATAATATACTACTTCAATTTTCAAACAGATGCAGATCAACTGTATGACCTATTCTTTTAAATACCTTAAATGTAGATCAGCGGTATGATCCATTCTTTTACATATTGTTGAGGTTTCCAGGTATGATTTATTATTTCAAATTACGACGACTTGTAGATCAACAGTATGACCTATTCTTTTTACTATTCCTTTATTTATTTGTTCGGCATCTGAAAGTCAGCAGTATGACTTGCTCTTTTAGTACATAGTCTCTCATCCATAGTTTCGATCAACAGTATAATCTTTTTTTTACTACTAACATGAGAAAACCTTATTATTTACCTCATTTATGAAAAGAGCAGTAGTTCATTACTAACCTATTGAGAAGGCCATTTATTTACCTCGAAAAATTTCTCGGTAAATAACAGCTCCCTCCTCAACCTAGGTATATAATATACTACTTCAATTTTCAAACAGATGCAGATCAACTGTATGACCTATTCTTTTTACTATTCCTTTATTTATTTGTTCGGCATCTGAAAGTCAGCAGTATGACTTGCTCTTTTAGCACATAGTCTCTCATACATAGTTTCGATCAACAGTATGATCTTTTTTTTACTACTAACATGAGAAAACCTTATTATTTACCTCATTTATGAAAAGGGCAGTAGTTCATTACTAACCTATTGAGAAGGCCATTTATTTAACCTCGAAAAATTTCTCGGTAAATAACAGCTCCCTCCTCAACCTAGGTATATAATATACTACTTCAATTTTCAAACAGATGCAGATCAACTGTATGACCTATTCTTTTAAATACCTTAAATGTAGATCAGCGGTATGATCCATTCTTTTACATATTGTTGAGGTTTCCAGGTATGATTTATTATTTCAAATTACGAAGACTTGTAGATCAACAGTATGACCTATTCTTTTTACTATTCCTTTATTTATTTGTTCGGCATCTGAAAGTCAGCAGTATGACTTGCTCTTTTAGTACATAGTCTCTCATACATAGTTTCGATCAACAGTATGATCTTTTTTTTACTACTAACATGAGAAAACCTTATTATTTACCTCATTTATGAAAAGGGCAGTAGTTCATTACTAACCTATTGAGAAGGCCATTTATTTACCTCGAAAAATTTCTCCGTAAATAACAGCTCCCTCCTCAACCTAGGTATATAATATACTACTTCAATTTTCAAACAGATGCAGATCAACTGTATGACCTATTCTTTTAAATACCTTAAATGTAGATCAGCGGTATGATCCATTCTTTTACATATTGTTGAGGTTTCCAGGTATGATTTATTATTTCAAATTACGAAGACTTGTAGATCAACAGTATGACCTATTCTTTTTACTATTCCTTTATTTATTTGTTCGGCATCTGAAAGTCAGCAGTATGACTTGCTCTTTTAGTACATAGTCTCTCATACATAGTTTCGATCAACAGTATGATCTTTTTTTTACTACTAACATGAGAAAACCTTATTATTTACCTCATTTATGAAAAAAGCAGTAGTTCATAACTAACCTATTCAGAAGGCCATTTATTTACCTCGAAAAATTTCTCGGTAAATAACAGCTCCCTCCTCAACCTAGGTATAGAATATACTACTTCAATTTTCAAACAGATGCAGATCAATTGTATGACCTATTCTTTTAAATACCTTAAATGTAGATCAGCGGTATGATCCATTCTTTTACATATTGTTGAGGATTCCAGGTATGATTTATTATTTCAAATTACGAAGACTTGTAGATCAACAGTATGACCTATTCTTTTTACTATTCCTTTATTTATTTGTTCGGCATCTGAAAGTCAGCAGTATGGCTTGCTCTTTTAGTACATAGTCTCTCATACATAGTCTCTCATACATAGTTTCGATCAACAGTATAATCTTTTTTTTACTACTAACATGAGAAAATCTTATTATTTACATCATTTATGAAAAGGGCAGTAGTTCATGACTAACCTATTGAGAAGGCCATTTATTTACCTCGAAAAATTTCTCGGTAAATAACAGCTCCCTCCTCAACCTAGGTATATAATATACTACTTCAATTTTCAAACAGATGCAGATCAACTGTATGACCTATTCTTTTAAATACCTTAAATGTAGATCAGCGGTATGATCCATTCTTTTACATATTGTTGAGGTTTCCAGGTATGATTTATTATTTCAAATTACGACGACTTGTAGATCAACAGTATGACCTATTCTTTTTACTATTCCTTTATTTATTTGTTCGGCATCTGAAAGTCAGCAGTATGACTTGCTCTTTTAGTACATAGTCTCTCATCCATAGTTTCGATCAACAGTATAATCTTTTTTTTACTACTAACATGAGAAAACCTTATTATTTACCTCATTTATGAAAAGAGCAGTAGTTCATTACTAACCTATTGAGAAGGCCATTTATTTACCTCGAAAAATTTCTCGGTAAATAACAGCTCCCTCCTCAACCTAGGTATATAATATACTACTTCAATTTTCAAACAGATGCAGATCAACTGTATGACCTATTCTTTTAAATACCTTAAATGTAGATCAGCGGTATGATCCATTCTTTTACATATTGTTGAGGTTTCCAGGTATGATTTATTATTTCAAATTACGAAGACTTGTAGATCAACAGTATGACCTATTCTTTTTACTATTCCTTTATTTATTTGTTCGGCATCTGAAAGTCTGCAGTATGACTTGCTCTTTTAGTACATAGTCTCTCATACATAGTTTCGATCAACAGTATGATCTTTTTTTTACTACTAACATGAGAAAACCTTATTATTTACCGCATTTATGAAAAGGGCAGTAGTTCATTACTAACCTATTGAGAAGGCCATTTATTTACCTCGAAAAATTTCTCGGTAAATAACAGCTCCCTCCTCAACCTAGGTATATAATATACTACTTCAATTTTCAAACAGATGCAGATCAACTGTATGACCTATTCTTTTAAATACCTTAAATGTAGAGCAGCGGTATGATCCATTCTTTTACATATTGTTGAGGTTTCCAGGTATGATTTATTATTTCAAATTACGAAGACTTGTAGATCAACAGTATGACCTATTCTTTTTACTATTCCTTTATTTATTTGTTCGGCATCTGAAAGTCACCAGTATGACTTTGCTCTTTTAGTACATAGTCTCTCATACATAGTCTCTCATACATAGTTTCGATCAACAGTATAATCTTTTTTTTACTACTAACATGAGAAAATCTTATTATTTACATCATTTATGAAAAGGGCAGTAGTTCATGACTAACCTATTGAGAAGGCCATTTATTTACCTCGAAAAATTTCTCGGTAAATAACAGCTCCCTCCTCAACCTAGGTATATAATATACTACTTCAATTTTCAAACAGATGCAGATCAACTGTATGACCTATTCTTTTAAATACCTTAAATGTAGATCAGCGGTATGATCCATTCTTTTACATATTGTTGAGGTTTCCAGGTATGATTTATTATTTCAAATTACGACGACTTGTAGATCAACAGTATGACCTATTCTTTTTACTATTCCTTTATTTATTTGTTCGGCATCTGAAAGTCAGCAGTATGACTTGCTCTTTTAGTACATAGTCTCTCATCCATAGTTTCGATCAACAGTATAATCTTTTTTTTACTACTAACATGAGAAAACCTTATTATTTACCTCATTTATGAAAAGAGCAGTAGTTCATTACTAACCTATTGAGAAGGCCATTTATTTACCTCGAAAAATTTCTCGGTAAATAACAGCTCCCTCCTCAACCTAGGTATATAATATACTACTTCAATTTTCAAACAGATGCAGATCAACTGTATGACCTATTCTTTTTACTATTCCTTTATTTATTTGTTCGGCATCTGAAAGTCAGCAGTATGACTTGCTCTTTTAGCACATAGTCTCTCATACATAGTTTCGATCAACAGTATGATCTTTTTTTTACTACTAACATGAGAAAACCTTATTATTTACCTCATTTATGAAAAGGGCAGTAGTTCATTACTAACCTATTGAGAAGGCCATTTATTTAACCTCGAAAAATTTCTCGGTAAATAACAGCTCCCTCCTCAACCTAGGTATATAATATACTACTTCAATTTTCAAACAGATGCAGATCAACTGTATGACCTATTCTTTTAAATACCTTAAATGTAGATCAGCGGTATGATCCATTCTTTTACATATTGTTGAGGTTTCCAGGTATGATTTATTATTTCAAATTACGACGACTTGTAGATCAACAGTATGACCTATTCTTTTTACTATTCCTTTATTTATTTGTTCGGCATCTGAAAGTCAGCAGTATGACTTGCTCTTTTAGTACATAGTCTCTCATACATAGTTTCGATCAACAGTATAATCTTTTTTTTACTACTAACATGAGAAAACCTTATTATTTAATTCATTTATGAAAAGGGCAGTAGTTCATTACTAACCTATTGAGAAGGCCATTTATTTACCTCGAAAAATTTCTCGGTAAATAACAGCTCCCTCCTCAACCTAGGTATATAATATACTACTTCAATTTTCAAACAGATGCAGATCAACTGTATGACCTATTCTTTTAAATACCTTAAATGTAGATCAGCGGTATGATCCATTCTTTTACATATTGTTGAGGTTTCCAGGTATGATTTATTATTTCAAATTACGAAGACTTGTAGATCAACAGTATGACCTATTCTTTTTACTATTCCTTTATTTATTTGTTCGGCATCTGAAAGTCACCAGTATGACTTTGCTCTTTTAGTACATAGTCTCTCATACATAGTTTCGATCAACAGTATGATCTTTTTTTTACTACTAACATGAGAAAACCGTATTATTTACCTCATTTATGAAAAGGGCAGTAGTTCATTACTAACCTATTGAGAAGGCCATTTATTTACCTCGAAAAATTTCTCGGTAAATAACAGCTCCCTCCTCAACCTAGGTATATAATATACTACTTCAATTTTCAAACAGATGCAGATCAACTGTATGACCTATTCTTTTAAATACCTTAAATGTAGATCAGCGGTATGATCCATTCTTTTACATATTGTTGAGGTTTCCAGGTATGATTTATTATTCCAAATTAAGAAGACTTGTAAATCAACAGTATGACCTATTCTTTTTACTATTCCTTTATTTATTTGTTCGGCATCTGAAAGTCAGCAGTATGACTTGCTCTTTTAGTACATAGTCTCTCATACATAGTTTCGATCAACAGTATGATCTTTTTTTTACTACTAACATGAGAAAACCTTATTATTTACCTCATTTATGAAAAGGGCAGTAGTTCATTACTAACCTATTGAGAAGGCCATTTATTTACCTCGAAAAATTTCTCGGTAAATAACAGCTCCCTCCTCAACCTAGGTAGGTATATAATATACTACTTCAATTTTCAAACAGATGCAGCTCAACTGTATGACCTATTCTTTTAAATACCTTAAATGTAGATCAGCGGTATGATCCATTCTTTTACATATTGTTGAGGTTTCCAGGTATGATTTATTATTTCAAATTACGAAGACTTGTAGATCAACAGTATGACCTATTCTTTTTACTATTCCTTTATTTATTTGTTCGGCATCTGAAAGTCAGCAGTATGGCTTGCTCTTTTAGTACATAGTCTCTCATACATAGTCTCTCATACATAGTTTCGATCAACAGTATAATCTTTTTTTTACTACTAACATGAGAAAATCTTATTATTTACATCATTTATGAAAAGGGCAGTAGTTCATGACTAACCTATTGAGAAGGCCATTTATTTACCTCGAAAAATTTCTCGGTAAATAACAGCTCCCTCCTCAACCTAGGTATATAATATACTACTTCAATTTTCAAACAGATGCAGATCAACTGTATGACCTATTCTTTTAAATACCTTAAATGTAGATCAGCGGTATGATCCATTCTTTTACATATTGTTGAGGTTTCCAGGTATGATTTATTATTTCAAATTACGACGACTTGTAGATCAACAGTATGACCTATTCTTTTTACTATTCCTTTATTTATTTGTTCGGCATCTGAAAGTCAGCAGTATGACTTGCTCTTTTAGTACATAGTCTCTCATCCATAGTTTCGATCAACAGTATAATCTTTTTTTTACTACTAACATGAGAAAACCTTATTATTTACCTCATTTATGAAAAGAGCAGTAGTTCATTACTAACCTATTGAGAAGGCCATTTATTTACCTCGAAAAATTTCTCGGTAAATAACAGCTCCCTCCTCAACCTAGGTATATAATATACTACTTCAATTTTCAAACAGATGCAGATCAACTGTATGACCTATTCTTTTAAATACCTTAAATGTAGATCAGCGGTATGATCCATTCTTTTACATATTGTTGAGGTTTCCAGGTATGATTTATTATTTCAAATTACGAAGACTTGTAGATCAACAGTATGACCTATTCTTTTTACTATTCCTTTATTTATTTGTTCGGCATCTGAAAGTCTGCAGTATGACTTGCTCTTTTAGTACATAGTCTCTCATACATAGTTTCGATCAACAGTATGATCTTTTTTTTACTACTAACATGAGAAAACCTTATTATTTACCTCATTTATGAAAAGGGCAGTAGTTCATTACTAACCTATTGAGAAGGCCATTTATTTACCTCGAAAAATTTCTCGGTAAATAACAGCTCCCTCCTCAACCTAGGTATATAATATACTACTTCAATTTTCAAACAGATGCAGATCAACTGTATGACCTATTCTTTTAAATACCTTAAATGTAGATCAGCGGTATGATCCATTCTTTTACATATTGTTGAGGTTTCCAGGTATGATTTATTATTTCAAATTACGAAGACTTGTAAATCAACAGTATGACCTATTCTTTTTACTATTCCTTTATTTATTTGTTCGGCATCTGAAAGTCAGCAGTATGACTTGCTCTTTTAGTACATAGTCTCTCATACATAGTTTCGATCAACAGTATGATCTTTTTTTTACTACTAACATGAGAAAACCTTATTATTTACCTCATTTATGAAAAGGGCAGTAGTTCATTACTAACCTATTGAGAAGGCCATTTATTTACCTCGAAAAATTTCTCGGTAAATAACAGCTCCCTCCTCAACCTAGGTATATAATATACTACTTCAATTTTCAAACAGATGCAGATCAACTGTATGACCTATTCTTTTAAATACCTTAAATGTAGATCAGCGGTATGATCCATTCTTTTACATATTGTTGAGGTTTCCAGGAATGATTTATTATTTCAAATTACGAAGACTTGTAGATCAACAGTATGACCTATTCTTTTTACTATTCCTTTATTTATTTGTTCGGCATCTGAAAGTCACCAGTATGACTTGCTCTTTTAGTACATAGTCTCTCATACATAGTTTCGATCAACAGTATGATCTTTTTTTTACTACTAACATGAGAAAACCTTATTATTTACCTCATTTATGAAAAGAGCAGTAGTTCATTACTAACCTATTGAGAAGGCCATTTATTTACCTCGAAAAATTTCTCGGTAAATAACAGCTCCCTCCTCAACCTAGGTATATAATATACTACTTCAATTTTCAAACAGATGCAGATCAACTGTATGACCTATTCTTTTAAATACCTTAAATGTAGATCAGCGGTATGATCCATTCTTTTACATATTGTTGAGGTTTCCAGGTATGATTTATTATTTCAAATTACGAAGACTTGTAGATCAACAGTATGACATATTCTTTTTACTATTCCTTTATTTATTTGTTCGGCATCTGAAAGTCTGAAGTATGACTTGCTCTTTTAGTACATAGTCTCTCATACATAGTTTCGATCAACAGTATGATCTTTTTTTTACTACTAACATGAGAAAACCTTATTATTTACCGCATTTATGAAAAGGGCAGTAGTTCATTACTAACCTATTGAGAAGGCCATTTATTTACCTCGAAAAATTTCTCGGTAAATAACAGCTCCCTCCTCAACCTAGGTATATAATATACTACTTCAATTTTCAAACAGATGCAGATCAACTGTATGACCTATTCTTTTAAATACCTTAAATGTAGATCAGCGGTATGATCCATTCTTTTACATATTGTTGAGGTTTCCAGGTATGATTTATTATTTCAAATTACGATGACTTGTAGATCAACAGTATGACCTATTCTTTTTACTATTCCTTTATTTATTTGTTCGGCATCTGAAAGTCACCAGTATGACTTGCTCTTTTAGTACATAGTCTCTCATACATAGTTTCGATCAACAGTATGATCTTTTTTTTACTACTAACATGAGAAAACCTTATTATTTACCTCATTTATGAAAAGAGCAGTAGTTCATTACTAACCTATTGAGAAGGCCATTTATTTACCTCGAAAAATTTCTCGGTAAATAACAGCTCCCTCCTCAACCTAGGTATATAATATACTACTTCAATTTTCAAACAGATGCAGATCAACTGTATGACCTATTCTTTTAAATACCTTAAATGTAGATCAGCGGTATGATCCATTCTTTTACATATTGTTGAGGTTTCCAGGTATGATTTATTATTTCAAATTACGAAGACTTGTAGATCAACAGTATGACCTATTCTTTTTACTATTCCTTTATTTATTTGTTCGGCATCTGAAAGTCTGAAGTATGACTTGCTCTTTTAGTACATAGTCTCTCATACATAGTTTCGATCAACAGTATGATCTTTTTTTTACTACTAACATGAGAAAACCTTATTATTTACCGCATTTATGAAAAGGGCAGTAGTTCATTACTAACCTATTGAGAAGGCCATTTATTTACCTCGAAAAATTTCTCGGTAAATAACAGCTCCCTCCTCAACCTAGGTATATAATATACTACTTCAATTTTCAAACAGATGCAGATCAACTGTATGACCTATTCTTTTAAATACCTTAAATGTAGATCAGCGGTATGATCCATTCTTTTACATATTGTTGAGGTTTCCAGGTATGATTTATTATTTCAAATTACGAAGACTTGTAGATCAACAGTATGACCTATTCTTTTTACTATTCCTTTATTTATTTGTTCGGCATCTGAAAGTCACCAGTATGACTTTGCTCTTTTAGTACATAGTCTCTCATACATAGTTTCGATCAACAGTATGATCTTTTTTTTACTACTAACATGAGAAAACCGTATTATTTACCTCATTTATGAAAAGGGCAGTAGTTCATTACTAACCTATTGAGAAGGCCATTTATTTACCTCGAAAAATTTCTCGGTAAATAACAGCTCCCTCCTCAACCTAGGTATATAATATACTACTTCAATTTTCAAACAGATGCAGATGAACTGTATGACCTATTCTTTTAAATACCTTAAATGTAGATCAGCGGTATGATCCATTCTTTTACATATTGTTGAGGTTTCCAGGTATGATTTATTATTTCAAATTACAAAGACTTGTAGATCAACAGTATGACCTATTCTTTTTACTATTCCTTTATTTATTTGTTCGGCATCTGAAAGTCAGCAGTATGACTTGCTCTTTTAGTACATAGTCTCTCATACATAGTTTCGATCAACAGTATAATCTTTTTTTTACTACTAACATGAGAAAACCTTATTATTTACTTCATTTATGAAAAGGGCAGTAGTTCATTACTAACCTATTGAGAAGGCCATTTATTTACCTCGAAAAATTTCTCGGTAAATAACAGCTCCCTCCTCAACCTAGGTATATAATATACTACTTCAATTTTCAAACAGATGCAGATCAACTGTATGACCTATTCTTTTAAATACCTTAAATGTAGATCAGCGGTATGATCCATTCTTTTACATATTGTTGAGGTTTCCAGGTATGATTTATTATTTCAAATTACGATGACTTGTAGATCAACAGTATGACCTATTCTTTTTACTATTCCTTTATTTATTTGTTCGGCATCTGAAAGTCAGCAGTATGACTTGCTCTTTTAGTACATAGTCTCTCATACATAGTTTCGATCAACAGTATGATTTTTTTTTTACTACTAACATGAGAAAACCTTATTATTTACCTCATTTATGAAAAGGGCAGTAGTTCATTACTAACCTATTGAGAAGGCCATTTATTTACCTCGAAAAATTTCTCGGTAAATAACAGCTCCCTCCTCAACCTAGGTATATAATATACTACTTCAATTTTCAAACAGATGCAGATCAACTGTATGACCTATTCTTTTAAATACCTTAAATGTAGATCAGCGGTATGATCCATTCTTTTACATATTGTTGAGGTTTCCAGGTATGATTTATTATTTCAAATTACGAAGACTTGTAAATCAACAGTATGACCTATTCTTTTTACTATTCCTTTATTTATTTGTTCGGCATCTGAAAGTCAGCAGTATGACTTGCTCTTTTAGTACATAGTCTCTCATACATACTTTCGATCAACAGTATGATCTTTTTTTTACTACTAACATGAGAAAACCTTATTATTTACCTCATTTATGAAAAGGGCAGTAGTTCATTACTAACCTATTGAGAAGGCCATTTATTTAACCTCGAAAAATTTCTCGGTAAATAACAGCTCCCTCCTCAACCTAGGTATATAATATACTACTTCAATTTTCAAACAGATGCAGATCAACTGTATGACCTATTCTTTTAAATACCTTAAATGTAGATCAGCGGTATGATCCATTCTTTTACATATTGTTGAGGTTTCCAGGTATGATTTATTATTTCAAATTACGACGACTTGTAGATCAACAGTATGACCTATTCTTTTTACTATTCCTTTATTTATTTGTTCGGCATCTGAAAGTCAGCAGTATGACTTGCTCTTTTAGTACATAGTCTCTCATACATAGTTTCGATCAACAGTATGATCTTTTTTTTACTACTAACATGAGAAAACCTTATTATTTACCTCATTTATGAAAAGGGCAGTAGTTCATTACTAACCTATTGAGAAGGCCATTTATTTACCTCGAAAAATTTCTCGGTAAATAACAGCTCCCTCCTCAACCTAGGTATATAATATACTACTTCAATTTTCAAACAGATGCAGATCAACTGTATGACCTATTCTTTTAAACACCTTAAATGTAGATCAGCGGTATGATCCATTCTTTTACATATTGTTGAGGTTTCCAGGTATGATTTATTATTTCAAATTACGAAGACTTGTAGATCAACAGTATGACCTATTCTTTTTACTATTCCTTTATTTATTTGTTCGGCATCTGAAAGTCACCAGTATGGCTTGCTCTTTTAGTACATAGTCTCTCATAAATAGTTTCGATCAACAGTAAAATCTTTTTTTTACTACTAACTTGAGAAAACCTTATTATTTACCTCATTTATGAAAAGGGCAGTAGTTCATTACTAACCTATTGAGAAGGCCATTTATTTACCTCGAAAAATTTCTCGGTAAATAACAGCTCCCTCCTCAACCTAGGTATATAATATACTACTTCAATTTTCAAACAGATGCAGATCAACTGTATGACCTATTCTTTTAAATACCTTAAATGTAGATCAGCGGTATGATCCATTCTTTTACATATTGTTGAGGTTTCCAGGTATGATTTATTATTTCAAATTACGAAGACTTGTAGATCAACAGTATGACCTATTCTTTTTACTATTCCTTTATTTATTTGTTCGGCATCTGAAAGTCACCAGTATGACTTTGCTCTTTTAGTACATAGTCTCTCATACATAGTTTCGATCAACAGTATGATCTTTTTTTTACTACTAACATGAGAAAACCTTATTATTTACCTCATTTATGAAAAGGGCAGTAGTTCATTACTAACCTATTGAGAAGGCCATTTATTTACCTCGAAAAATTTCTCGGTAAATAACAGCTCCCTCCTCAACCTAGGTATATAATATACTACTTCAATTTTCAAACAGATGCAGATCAACTGTATGACCTATTCTTTTAAATACCTTAAATGTAGATCAGCGGTATGATCCATTCTTTTACATATTGTTGAGGTTTCCAGGTATGATTTATTATTTCAAATTACAAAGACTTGTAGATCAACAGTATGACCTATTCTTTTTACTATTCCTTTATTT
Organism: Pogonocherus hispidulus; assembly: GCA_963924545.1. Lineage (NCBI taxonomy): Eukaryota > Metazoa > Arthropoda > Insecta > Coleoptera > Cerambycidae > Pogonocherus > Pogonocherus hispidulus. The sequence goes on along the minus strand of OZ004698.1, from coordinate 37,745,253 downwards.
ATTTGTTCGGCATCTGAAAGTCAGCAGTATGACTTGCTCTTTTAGTACATAGTCTCTCATACATAGTTTCGATCAACAGTATAATCTTTTTTTTACTACTAACATGAGAAAACCTTATTATTTACCTCATTTATGAAAAGGGCAGTAGTTCATTACTAACCTATTGAGAAGGCCATTTATTTACCTCGAAAAATTTCTCGGTAAATAACAGCTCCCTCCTCAACCTAGGTATATAATATACTACTTCAATTTTCAAACAGATGCAGATCAACTGTATGACCTATTCTTTTAAATACCTTAAATGTAGATCAGCGGTATGATCCATTCTTTTACATATTGTTGAGGTTTCCAGGTATGATTTATTATTTCAAATTACGAAGACTTGTAAATCAACAGTATGACCTATTCTTTTTACTATTCCTTTATTTATTTGTTCGGCATCTGAAAGTCAGCAGTATGACTTGCTCTTTTAGTACATAGTCTCTCATACATAGTTTCGATCAACAGTATGATCTTTTTTTTACTACTAACATGAGAAAACCTTATTATTTACCTCATTTATGAAAAGGGCAGTAGTTCATTACTAACCTATTGAGAAGGCCATTTATTTACCTCGAAAAATTTCTCGGTAAATAACAGCTCCCTCCTCAACCTAGGTATATAATATACTACTTCAATTTTCAAACAGATGCAGATCAACTGTATGACCTATTCTTTTAAATACCTTAAATGTAGATCAGCGGTATGATCCATTCTTTTACATATTGTTGAGGTTTCCAGGTATGATTTATTATTTCAAATTACAAAGACTTGTAGATCAACAGTATGACCTATTCTTTTTACTATTCCTTTATTTATTTGTTCGGCATCTGAAAGTCAGCAGTATGACTTGCTCTTTTAGCACATAGTCTCTCATACATAGTTTCGATCAACAGTATGATCTTTTTTTTACTACTAACATGAGAAAACCTTATTATTTACCTCATTTATGAAAAGGGCAGTAGTTCATTACTAACCTATTGAGAAGGCCATTTATTTAACCTCGAAAAATTTCTCGGTAAATAACAGCTCCCTCCTCAACCTAGGTATATAATATACTACTTCAATTTTCAAACAGATGCAGATCAACTGTATGACCTATTCTTTTAAATACCTTAAATGTAGATCAGCGGTATGATCCATTCTTTTACATATTGTTGAGGTTTCCAGGTATGATTTATTATTTCAAATTACGACGACTTGTAGATCAACAGTATGACCTATTCTTTTTACTATTCCTTTATTTATTTGTTCGGCATCTGAAAGTCAGCAGTATGACTTGCTCTTTTAGTACATAGTCTCTCATACATAGTTTCGATCAACAGTATAATCTTTTTTTTACTACTAACATGAGAAAACCTTATTATTTAATTCATTTATGAAAAGGGCAGTAGTTCATTACTAACCTATTGAGAAGGCCATTTATTTACCTCGAAAAATTTCTCGGTAAATAACAGCTCCCTCCTCAACCTAGGTATATAATATACTACTTCAATTTTCAAACAGATGCAGATCAACTGTATGACCTATTCTTTTAAATACCTTAAATGTAGATCAGCGGTATGATCCATTCTTTTACATATTGTTGAGGTTTCCAGGTATGATTTATTATTTCAAATTACGAAGACTTGTAGATCAACAGTATGACCTATTCTTTTTACTATTCCTTTATTTATTTGTTCGGCATCTGAAAGTCTGCAGTATGACTTGCTCTTTTAGTACATAGTCTCTCATACATAGTTTCGATCAACAGTATGATCTTTTTTTTACTACTAACATGAGAAAACCTTATTATTTACCGCATTTATGAAAAGGGCAGTAGTTCATTACTAACCTATTGAGAAGGCCATTTATTTACCTCGAAAAATTTCTCGGTAAATAACAGCTCCCTCCTCAACCTAGGTATATAATATACTACTTCAATTTTCAAACAGATGCAGATCAACTGTATGACCTATTCTTTTAAATACCTTAAATGTAGATCAGCGGTATGATCCATTCTTTTACATATTGTTGAGGTTTCCAGGTATGATTTATTATTTCAAATTACGAAGACTTGTAGATCAACAGTATGACCTATTCTTTTTACTATTCCTTTATTTATTTGTTCGGCATCTGAAAGTCACCAGTATGACTTTGCTCTTTTAGTACATAGTCTCTCATACATAGTTTCGATCAACAGTATGATCTTTTTTTTACTACTAACATGAGAAAACCGTATTATTTACCTCATTTATGAAAAGGGCAGTAGTTCATTACTAACCTATTGAGAAGGCCATTTATTTACCTCGAAAAATTTCTCGGTAAATAACAGCTCCCTCCTCAACCTAGGTATATAATATACTACTTCAATTTTCAAACAGATGCAGATCAACTGTATGACCTATTCTTTTAAATACCTTAAATGTAGATCAGCGGTATGATCCATTCTTTTACATATTGTTGAGGTTTCCAGGTATGATTTATTATTCCAAATTAAGAAGACTTGTAAATCAACAGTATGACCTATTCTTTTTACTATTCCTTTATTTATTTGTTCGGCATCTGAAAGTCAGCAGTATGACTTGCTCTTTTAGTACATAGTCTCTCATACATAGTTTCGATCAACAGTATGATCTTTTTTTTACTACTAACATGAGAAAACCTTATTATTTACCTCATTTATGAAAAGGGCAGTAGTTCATTACTAACCTATTGAGAAGGCCATTTATTTACCTCGAAAAATTTCTCGGTAAATAACAGCTCCCTCCTCAACCTAGGTAGGTATATAATATACTATTTCAATTTTCAAACAGATGCAGCTCAACTGTATGACCTATTCTTTTAAATACCTTAAATGTAGATCAGCGGTATGATCCATTCTTTTACATATTGTTGAGGTTTCCAGGTATGATTTATTATTCCAAATTAAGAAGACTTGTAAATCAACAGTATGACCTATTCTTTTTACTATTCCTTTATTTATTTGTTCGGCATCTGAAAGTCAGCAGTATGACTTGCTCTTTTAGTACATAGTCTCTCATACATAGTTTCGATCAACAGTATGATCTTTTTTTTACTACTAACATGAGAAAACCTTATTATTTACCTCATTTATGAAAAGGGCAGTAGTTCATTACTAACCTATTGAGAAGGCCATTTATTTACCTCGAAAAATTTCTCGGTAAATAACAGCTCCCTCCTCAACCTAGGTATATAATATACTACTTCAATTTTCAAACAGATGCAGATCAACTGTATGACCTATTCTTTTAAATACCTTAAATGTAGATCAGCGGTATGATCCATTCTTTTACATATTGTTGAGGTTTCCAGGTATGATTTATTATTTCAAATTACGAAGACTTGTAGATCAACAGTATGACCTATTCTTTTTACTATTCCTTTATTTATTTGTTCGGCATCTGAAAGTCAGCAGTATGACTTGCTCTTTTAGTACATAGTCTCTCATACATAGTTTCGATCAACAGTATAATCTTTTTTTTACTACTAACATGAGAAAACCTTATTATTTACCTCATTTATGAAAAGGGCAGTAGTTCATTACTAACCTATTGAGAAGGCCATTTATTTACCTCGAAAAATTTCTCGGTAAATAACAGCTCCCTCCTCAACCTAGGTATATAATATACTACTTCAATTTTCAAACAGATGCAGATCAACTGTATGACCTATTCTTTTAAATACCTTAAATGTAGATCAGCGGTATGATCCATTCTTTTACATATTGTTGAGGTTTCCAGGTATGATTTATTATTTCAAATTACGAAGACTTGTAGATCAACAGTATGACCTATTCTTTTTACTATTCCTTTATTTATTTGTTCGGCATCTGAAAGTCAGCAGTATGGCTTGCTCTTTTAGTACATAGTCTCTCATAAATAGTTTCGATCAACAGTAAAATCTTTTTTTTACTACTAACATGAGAAAACCTTATTATTTACCTCATTTATGAAAAGGGCAGTAGTTCATTACTAACCTATTGAGAAGGCCATTTATTTACCTCGAAAAATTTCTCGGTAAATAACAGCTCCCTCCTCAACCTAGGTATATAATATACTACTTCAATTTTCAAACAGATGCAGATCAACTGTATGACCTATTCTTTTAAATACCTTAAATGTAGATCAGCGGTATGATCCATTCTTTTACATATTGTTGAGGTTTCCAGGTATGATTTATTATTTCAAATTACGAAGACTTGTAGATCAACAGTATGACCTATTCTTTTTACTATTCCTTTATTTATTTGTTCGGCATCTGAAAGTCAGCAGTATGACTTGCTCTTTTAGTACATAGTCTCTCATACATAGTTTCGATCAACAGTATGATCTTTTTTTTACTACTAACATGAGAAAACCTTATTATTTACCTCATTTATGAAAAGGGCAGTAGTTCATTACTAACCTATTGAGAAGGCCATTTATTTACCTCGAAAAATTTCTCCGTAAATAACAGCTCCCTCCTCAACCTAGGTATATAATATACTACTTCAATTTTCAAACAGATGCAGATCAACTGTATGACCTATTCTTTTAAATACCTTAAATGTAGATCAGCGGTATGATCCATTCTTTTACATATTGTTGAGGTTTCCAGGTATGATTTATTATTTCAAATTACGAAGACTTGTAGATCAACAGTATGACCTATTCTTTTTACTATTCCTTTATTTATTTGTTCGGCATCTGAAAGTCAGCAGTATGACTTGCTCTTTTAGTACATAGTCTCTCATACATAGTTTCGATCAACAGTATGATCTTTTTTTTACTACTAACATGAGAAAACCTTATTATTTACCTCATTTATGAAAAAAGCAGTAGTTCATAACTAACCTATTGAGAAGGCCATTTATTTACCTCGAAAAATTTCTCGGTAAATAACAGCTCCCTCCTCAACCTAGGTATAGAATATACTACTTCAATTTTCAAACAGATGCAGATCAATTGTATGACCTATTCTTTTAAATACCTTAAATGTAGATCAGCGGTATGATCCATTCTTTTACATATTGTTGAGGATTCCAGGTATGATTTATTATTTCAAATTACGAAGACTTGTAGATCAACAGTATGACCTATTCTTTTTACTATTCCTTTATTTATTTGTTCGGCATCTGAAAGTCAGCAGTATGGCTTGCTCTTTTAGTACATAGTCTCTCATACATAGTCTCTCATACATAGTCTCTCATACATAGTTTCGATCAACAGTATAATCTTTTTTTTACTACTAACATGAGAAAATCTTATTATTTACATCATTTATGAAAAGGGCAGTAGTTCATGACTAACCTATTGAGAAGGCCATTTATTTACCTCGAAAAATTTCTCGGTAAATAACAGCTCCCTCCTCAACCTAGGTATATAATATACTACTTCAATTTTCAAACAGATGCAGATCAACTGTATGACCTATTCTTTTAAATACCTTAAATGTAGATCAGCGGTATGATCCATTCTTTTACATATTGTTGAGGTTTCCAGGTATGATTTATTATTTCAAATTACGACGACTTGTAGATCAACAGTATGACCTATTCTTTTTACTATTCCTTTATTTATTTGTTCGGCATCTGAAAGTCAGCAGTATGACTTGCTCTTTTAGTACATAGTCTCTCATCCATAGTTTCGATCAACAGTATTATCTTTTTTTTACTACTAACATGAGAAAACCTTATTATTTACCTCATTTATGAAAAGAGCAGTAGTTCATTACTAACCTATTGAGAAGGCCATTTATTTACCTCGAAAAATTTCTCGGTAAATAACAGCTCCCTCCTCAACCTAGCTATATAATATACTACTTCAATTTTCAAACAGATGCAGATCAACTGTATGACCTATTCTTTTTACTATTCCTTTATTTATTTGTTCGGCATCTGAAAGTCAGCAGTATGACTTGCTCTTTTAGCACATAGTCTCTCATACATAGTTTCGATCAACAGTATGATCTTTTTTTTACTACTAACATGAGAAAACCTTATTATTTACCTCATTTATGAAAAGGGCAGTAGTTCATTACTAACCTATTGAGAAGGCCATTTATTTAACCTCGAAAAATTTCTCGGTAAATAACAGCTCCCTCCTCAACCTAGGTATATAATATACTACTTCAATTTTCAAACAGATGCAGATCAACTGTATGACCTATTCTTTTAAATACCTTAAATGTAGATCAGCGGTATGATCCATTCTTTTACATATTGTTGAGGTTTCCAGGTATGATTTATTATTTCAAATTACGACGACTTGTAGATCAACAGTATGACCTATTCTTTTTACTATTCCTTTATTTATTTGTTCGGCATCTGAAAGTCAGCAGTATGACTTGCTCTTTTAGTACATAGTCTCTCATACATAGTTTCGATCAACAGTATAATCTTTTTTTTACTACTAACATGAGAAAACCTTATTATTTAATTCATTTATGAAAAGGGCAGTAGTTCATTACTAACCTATTGAGAAGGCCATTTATTTACCTCGAAAAATTTCTCGGTAAATAACAGCTCCCTCCTCAACCTAGGTATATAATATACTACTTCAATTTTCAAACAGATGCAGATCAACTGTATGACCTATTCTTTTAAATACCTTAAATGTAGATCAGCGGTATGATCCATTCTTTTACATATTGTTGAGGTTTCCAGGTATGATTTATTATTTCAAATTACGAAGACTTGTAGATCAACAGTATGACCTATTCTTTTTACTATTCCTTTATTTATTTGTTCGGCATCTGAAAGTCTGCAGTATGACTTGCTCTTTTAGTACATAGTCTCTCATACATAGTTTCGATCAACAGTATGATCTTTTTTTTACTACTAACATGAGAAAACCTTATTATTTACCGCATTTATGAAAAGGGCAGTAGTTCATTACTAACCTATTGAGAAGGCCATTTATTTACCTCGAAAAATTTCTCGGTAAATAACAGCTCCCTCCTCAACCTAGGTATATAATATACTACTTCAATTTTCAAACAGATGCAGATCAACTGTATGACCTATTCTTTTAAATACCTTAAATGTAGATCAGCGGTATGATCCATTCTTTTACATATTGTTGAGGTTTCCAGGTATGATTTATTATTTCAAATTACGAAGACTTGTAGATCAACAGTATGACCTATTCTTTTTACTATTCCTTTATTTATTTGTTCGGCATCTGAAAGTCACCAGTATGACTTTGCTCTTTTAGTACATAGTCTCTCATACATAGTTTCGATCAACAGTATGATCTTTTTTTTACTACTAACATGAGAAAACCGTATTATTTACCTCATTTATGAAAAGGGCAGTAGTTCATTACTAACCTATTGAGAAGGCCATTTATTTACCTCGAAAAATTTCTCGGTAAATAACAGCTCCCTCCTCAACCTAGGTATATAATATACTACTTCAATTTTCAAACAGATGCAGATCAACTGTATGACCTATTCTTTTAAATACCTTAAATGTAGATCAGCGGTATGATCCATTCTTTTACATATTGTTGAGGTTTCCAGGTATGATTTATTATTCCAAATTAAGAAGACTTGTAAATCAACAGTATGACCTATTCTTTTTACTATTCCTTTATTTATTTGTTCGGCATCTGAAAGTCAGCAGTATGACTTGCTCTTTTAGTACATAGTCTCTCATACATAGTTTCGATCAACAGTATGATCTTTTTTTTACTACTAACATGAGAAAACCTTATTATTTACCTCATTTATGAAAAGGGCAGTAGTTCATTACTAACCTATTGAGAAGGCCATTTATTTACCTCGAAAAATTTCTCGGTAAATAACAGCTCCCTCCTCAACCTAGGTAGGTATATAATATACTACTTCAATTTTCAAACAGATGCAGCTCAACTGTATGACCTATTCTTTTAAATACCTTAAATGTAGATCAGCGGTATGATCCATTCTTTTACATATTGTTGAGGTTTCCAGGTATGATTTATTATTTCAAATTACGAAGACTTGTAGATCAACAGTATGACCTATTCTTTTTACTATTCCTTTATTTATTTGTTCGGCATCTGAAAGTCAGCAGTATGGCTTGCTCTTTTAGTACATAGTCTCTCATACATAGTTTCGATCAACAGTATAATCTTTTTTTTACTACTAACATGAGAAAATCTTATTATTTACATCATTTATGAAAAGGGCAGTAGTTCATGACTAACCTATTGAGAAGGCCATTTATTTACCTCGAAAAATTTCTCGGTAAATAACAGCTCCCTCCTCAACCTAGGTATATAATATACTACTTCAATTTTCAAACAGATGCAGATCAACTGTATGACCTATTCTTTTAAATACCTTAAATGTAGATCAGCGGTATGATCCATTCTTTTACATATTGTTGAGGTTTCCAGGTATGATTTATTATTTCAAATTACGACGACTTGTAGATCAACAGTATGACCTATTCTTTTTACTATTCCTTTATTTATTTGTTCGGCATCTGAAAGTCAGCAGTATGACTTGCTCTTTTAGTACATAGTCTCTCATCCATAGTTTCGATCAACAGTATAATCTTTTTTTTACTACTAACATGAGAAAACCTTATTATTTACCTCATTTATGAAAAGAGCAGTAGTTCATTACTAACCTATTGAGAAGGCCATTTATTTACCTCGAAAAATTTCTCGGTAAATAACAGCTCCCTCCTCAACCTAGGTATATAATATACTACTTCAATTTTCAAACAGATGCAGATCAACTGTATGACCTATTCTTTTAAATACCTTAAATGTAGATCAGCGGTATGATCCATTCTTTTACATATTGTTGAGGTTTCCAGGTATGATTTATTATTTCAAATTACGAAGACTTGTAGATCAACAGTATGACCTATTCTTTTTACTATTCCTTTATTTATTTGTTCGGCATCTGAAAGTCTGCAGTATGACTTGCTCTTTTAGTACATAGTCTCTCATACATAGTTTCGATCAACAGTATGATCTTTTTTTTACTACTAACATGAGAAAACCTTATTATTTACCTCATTTATGAAAAGGGCAGTAGTTCATTACTAACCTATTGAGAAGGCCATTTATTTACCTCGAAAAATTTCTCGGTAAATAACAGCTCCCTCCTCAACCTAGGTATATAATATACTACTTCAATTTTCAAACAGATGCAGATCAACTGTATGACCTATTCTTTTAAATACCTTAAATGTAGATCAGCGGTATGATCCATTCTTTTACATATTGTTGAGGTTTCCAGGTATGATTTATTATTTCAAATTACGATGACTTGTAGATCAACAGTATGACCTATTCTTTTTACTATTCCTTTATTTATTTGTTCGGCATCTGAAAGTCTGCAGTATGACTTGCTCTTTTAGTACATAGTCTCTCATACATAGTTTCGATCAACAGTATGATCTTTTTTTTACTACTAACATGAGAAAACCTTATTATTTACCTCATTTATGAAAAGGGCAGTAGTTCATTACTAACCTATTGAGAAGGCCATTTATTTACCTCGAAAAATTTCTCGGTAAATAACAGCTCCCTCCTCAACCTAGGTATATAATATACTACTTCAATTTTCAAACAGATGCAGATCAACTGTATGACCTATTCTTTTAAATACCTTAAATGTAGATCAGCGGTATGATCCATTCTTTTACATATTGTTGAGGTTTCCAGGTATGATTTATTATTTCAAATTACGAAGACTTGTAAATCAACAGTATGACCTATTCTTTTTACTATTCCTTTATTTATTTGTTCGGCATCTGAAAGTCAGCAGTATGACTTGCTCTTTTAGTACATAGTCTCTCATACATAGTTTCGATCAACAGTATGATCTTTTTTTTACTACTAACATGAGAAAACCTTATTATTTACCTCATTTATGAAAAGGGCAGTAGTTCATTACTAACCTATTGAGAAGGCCATTTATTTACCTCGAAAAATTTCTCGGTAAATAACAGCTCCCTCCTCAACCTAGGTATATAATATACTACTTCAATTTTCAAACAGATGCAGATCAACTGTATGACCTATTCTTTTAAATACCTTAAATGTAGATCAGCGGTATGATCCATTCTTTTACATATTGTTGAGGTTTCCAGGAATGATTTATTATTTCAAATTACGAAGACTTGTAGATCAACAGTATGACCTATTCTTTTTACTATTCCTTTATTTATTTGTTCGGCATCTGAAAGTCACCAGTATGACTTGCTCTTTTAGTACATAGTCTCTCATACATAGTTTCGATCAACAGTATGATCTTTTTTTTACTACTAACATGAGAAAACCTTATTATTTACCTCATTTATGAAAAGAGCAGTAGTTCATTACTAACCTATTGAGAAGGCCATTTATTTACCTCGAAAAATTTCTCGGTAAATAACAGCTCCCTCCTCAACCTAGGTATATAATATACTACTTCAATTTTCAAACAGATGCAGATCAACTGTATGACCTATTCTTTTAAATACCTTAAATGTAGATCAGCGGTATGATCCATTCTTTTACATATTGTTGAGGTTTCCAGGTATGATTTATTATTTCAAATTACGAAGACTTGTAGATCAACAGTATGACCTATTCTTTTTACTATTCCTTTATTTATTTGTTCGGCATCTGAAAGTCTGAAGTATGACTTGCTCTTTTAGTACATAGTCTCTCATACATAGTTTCGATCAACAGTATGATCTTTTTTTTACTACTAACATGAGAAAACCTTATTATTTACCGCATTTATGAAAAGGGCAGTAGTTCATTACTAACCTATTGAGAAGGCCATTTATTTACCTCGAAAAATTTCTCGGTAAATAACAGCTCCCTCCTCAACCTAGGTATATAATATACTACTTCAATTTTCAAACAGATGCAGATCAACTGTATGACCTATTCTTTTAAATACCTTAAATGTAGATCAGCGGTATGATCCATTCTTTTACATATTGTTGAGGTTTCCAGGTATGATTTATTATTTCAAATTACGATGACTTGTAGATCAACAGTATGACCTATTCTTTTTACTATTCCTTTATTTATTTGTTCGGCATCTGAAAGTCACCAGTATGACTTGCTCTTTTAGTACATAGTCTCTCATACATAGTTTCGATCAACAGTATGATCTTTTTTTTACTACTAACATGAGAAAACCTTATTATTTACCTCATTTATGAAAAGAGCAGTAGTTCATTACTAACCTATTGAGAAGGCCATTTATTTACCTCGAAAAATTTCTCGGTAAATAACAGCTCCCTCCTCAACCTAGGTATATAATATACTACTTCAATTTTCAAACAGATGCAGATCAACTGTATGACCTATTCTTTTAAATACCTTAAATGTAGATCAGCGGTATGATCCATTCTTTTACATATTGTTGAGGTTTCCAGGTATGATTTATTATTTCAAATTACGACGACTTGTAGATCAACAGTATGACCTATTCTTTTTACTATTCCTTTATTTATTTGTTCGGCATCTGAAAGTCAGCAGTATGACTTGCTCTTTTAGTACATAGTCTCTCATACATAGTTTCGATCAACAGTATGATCTTTTTTTTACTACTAACATGAGAAAACCTTATTATTTACCGCATTTATGAAAAGGGCAGTAGGTCATTACTAACCTATTGAGAAGGCCATTTATTTAACCTCGAAAAATTTCTCGGTAAATAACAGCTCCCTCCTCAACCTAGGTATATAATATACTACTTCAATTTTCAAACAGATGCAGATCAACTGTATGACCTATTCTTTTAAATACCTTAAATGTAGATCAGCGGTATGATCCATTCTTTTACATATTGTTGAGGTTTCCAGGTATGATTTATTATTTCAAATTACGACGACTTGTAGATCAACAGTATGACCTATTCTTTTTACTATTCCTTTATTTATTTGTTCGGCATCTGAAAGTCAGCAGTATGACTTGCTCTTTTAGTACATAGTCTCTCATACATAGTTTCGATCAACAGTATAATCTTTTTTTTACTACTAACATGAGAAAACCTTATTATTTACCTCATTTATGAAAAGGGCAGTAGTTCATTACTAACCTATTGAGAAGGCCATTTATTTACCTCGAAAAATTTCTCGGTAAATAACAGCTCCCTCCTCAACCTAGGTATATAATATACTACTTCAATTTTCAAACAGATGCAGATCAACTGTATGACCTATTCTTTTAAATACCTTAAATGTAGATCAGCGGTATGATCCATTCTTTTACATATTGTTGAGGTTTCCAGGTATGATTTATTATTTCAAATTACGAAGACTTGTAGATCAACAGTATGACCTATTCTTTTTACTATTCCTTTATTTATTTGTTCGGCATCTGAAAGTCACCAGTATGACTTGCTCTTTTAGTACATAGTCTCTCATACATAGTTTCGATCAACAGTATGATCTTTTTTTTACTACTAACATGAGAAAACCTTATTATTTACCTCATTTATGAAAAGAGCAGTAGTTCATTACTAACCTATTGAGAAGGCCATTTATTTACCTCGAAAAATTTCTCGGTAAATAACAGCTCCCTCCTCAACCTAGGTATATAATATACTACTTCAATTTTCAAACAGATGCAGATCAACTGTATGACCTATTCTTTTAAATACCTTAAATGTAGATCAGCGGTATGATCCATTCTTTTACATATTGTTGAGGTTTCCAGGTATGATTTATTATTTCAAATTACGAAGACTTGTAGATCAACAGTATGACCTATTCTTTTTACTATTCCTTTATTTATTTGTTCGGCATCTGAAAGTCTGAAGTATGACTTGCTCTTTTAGTACATAGTCTCTCATACATAGTTTCGATCAACAGTATGATCTTTTTTTTACTACTAACATGAGAAAACCTTATTATTTACCGCATTTATGAAAAGGGCAGTAGTTCATTACTAACCTATTGAGAAGGCCATTTATTTACCTCGAAAAATTTCTCGGTAAATAACAGCTCCCTCCTCAACCTAGGTATATAATATACTACTTCAATTTTCAAACAGATGCAGATCAACTGTATGACCTATTCTTTTAAATACCTTAAATGTAGATCAGCGGTATGATCCATTCTTTTACATATTGTTGAGGTTTACAGGTATGATTTATTATTTCAAATTACGAAGACTTGTAGATCAACAGTATGACCTATTCTTTTTACTATTCCTTTATTTATTTGTTCGGCATCTGAAAGTCACCAGTATGACTTTGCTCTTTTAGTACATAGTCTCTCATACATAGTTTCGATCAACAGTATGATCTTTTTTTTACTACTAACATGAGAAAACCGTATTATTTACCTCATTTATGAAAAGGGCAGTAGTTCATTACTAACCTATTGAGAAGGCCATTTATTTACCTCGAAAAATTTCTCGGTAAATAACAGCTCCCTCCTCAACCTAGGTATATAATATACTACTTCAATTTTCAAACAGATGCAGATGAACTGTATGACCTATTCTTTTAAATACCTTAAATGTAGATCAGCGGTATGATCCATTCTTTTACATATTGTTGAGGTTTCCAGGTATGATTTATTATTTCAAATTACAAAGACTTGTAGATCAACAGTATGACCTATTCTTTTTACTATTCCTTTATTTATTTGTTCGGCATCTGAAAGTCAGCAGTATGACTTGCTCTTTTAGTACATAGTCTCTCATACATAGTTTCGATCAACAGTATAATCTTTTTTTTACTACTAACATGAGAAAACCTTATTATTTACTTCATTTATGAAAAGGGCAGTAGTTCATTACTAACCTATTGAGAAGGCCATTTATTTACCTCGAAAAATTTCTCGGTAAATAACAGCTCCCTCCTCAACCTAGGTATATAATATACTACTTCAATTTTCAAACAGATGCAGATCAACTGTATGACCTATTCTTTTAAATACCTTAAATGTAGATCAGCGGTATGATCCATTCTTTTACATATTGTTGAGGTTTCCAGGTATGATTTATTATTTCAAATTACGATGACTTGTAGATCAACAGTATGACCTATTCTTTTTACTATTCCTTTATTTATTTGTTCGGCATCTGAAAGTCAGCAGTATGACTTGCTCTTTTAGTACATAGTCTCTCATACATAGTTTCGATCAACAGTATGATCTTTTTTTTACTACTAACATGAGAAAACCTTATTATTTACCTCATTTATGAAAAGGGCAGTAGTTCATTACTAACCTATTGAGAAGGCCATTTATTTACCTCGAAAAATTTCTCGGTAAATAACAGCTCCCTCCTCAACCTAGGTATATAATATACTACTTCAATTTTCAAACAGATGCAGATCAACTGTATGACCTATTCTTTTAAATACCTTAAATGTAGATCAGCGGTATGATCCATTCTTTTACATATTGTTGAGGTTTCCAGGTATGATTTATTATTTCAAATTACGAAGACTTGTAGATCAACAGTATGACCTATTCTTTTTACTATACCTTTATTTATTTGTTCGGCATCTGAAAGTCAGCAGTATGACTTGCTCTTTTAGTACATAGTCTCTCATACATAGTTTCGATCAACAGTATGATCTTTATTTTACTACTAACATGAGAAAACCTTATTATTTACCTCATTTATGAAAAGGGCAGTAGTTCATTACTAACCTATTGAGAAGGCCATTTATTTACCTCGAAAAATTTCTCGGTAAATAACAGCTCCCTCCTCAACCTAGGTATATAATATACTACTTCAATTTTCAAACAGATGCAGATCAACTGTATGACCTATTCTTTTAAACACCTTAAATGTAGATCAGCGGTATGATCCATTCTTTTACATATTGTTGAGGTTTCCAGGTATGATTTATTATTTCAAATTACGAAGACTTGTAGATCAACAGTATGACCTATTCTTTTTACTATTCCTTTATTTATTTGTTCGGCATCTGAAAGTCAGCAGTATGGCTTGCTCTTTTAGTACATAGTCTCTCATAAATAGTTTCGATCAACAGTAAAATCTTTTTTTTACTACTAACATGAGAAAACCTTATTATTTACCTCATTTATGAAAAGGGCAGTAGTTCATTACTAACCTATTGAGAAGGCCATTTATTTACCTCGAAAAATTTCTCGGTAAATAACAGCTCCCTCCTCAACCTAGGTATATAATATACTACTTCAATTTTCAAACAGATGCAGATCAACTGTATGACCTATTCTTTTAAATACCTTAAATGTAGATCAGCGGTATGATCCATTCTTTTACATATTGTTGAGGTTTCCAGGTATGATTTATTATTTCAAATTACGAAGACTTGTAGATCAACAGTATGACCTATTCTTTTTACTATTCCTTTATTTATTTGTTCGGCATCTGAAAGTCACCAGTATGACTTTGCTCTTTTAGTACATAGTCTCTCATACATAGTTTCGATCAACAGTATGATCTTTTTTTTACTACTAACATGAGAAAACCTTATTATTTACCTCATTTATGAAAAGGGCAGTAGTTCATTACTAACCTATTGAGAAGGCCATTTATTTACCTCGAAAAATTTCTCGGTAAATAACAGCTCCCTCCTCAACCTAGGTATATAATATACTACTTCAATTTTCAAACAGATGCAGATCAACTGTATGACCTATTCTTTTAAATACCTTAAATGTAGATCAGCGGTATGATCCATTCTTTTACATATTGTTGAGGTTTCCAGGTATGATTTATTATTTCAAATTACAAAGACTTGTAGATCAACAGTATGACCTATTCTTTTTACTATTCCTTTATTTATTTGTTCGGCATCTGAAAGTCAGCAGTATGACTTGCTCTTTTAGTACATAGTCTCTCATACATAGTTTCGATCAACAGTATAATCTTTTTTTTACTACTAACATGAGAAAACCTTATTATTTACCTCATTTATGAAAAGGGCAGTAGTTCATTACTAACCTATTGAGAAGGCCATTTATTTACCTCGAAAAATTTCTCGGTAAATAACAGCTCCCTCCTCAACCTAGGTATATAATATACTACTTCAATTTTCAAACAGATGCAGATCAACTGTATGACCTATTCTTTTAAATACCTTAAATGTAGATCAGCGGTATGATCCATTCTTTTACATATTGTTGAGGTTTCCAGGTATGATTTATTATTCCAAATTAAGAAGACTTGTAAATCAACAGTATGACCTATTCTTTTTACTATTCCTTTATTTATTTGTTCGGCATCTGAAAGTCTGCAGTATGACTTGCTCTTTTAGTACATAGTCTCTCATACATAGTTTCGATCAACAGTATGATCTTTTTTTTACTACTAACATGAGAAAACCTTATTATTTACCGCATTTATGAAAAGGGCAGTAGTTCATTACTAACCTATTGAGAAGGCCATTTATTTACCTCGAAAAATTTCTCGGTAAATAACAGCTCCCTCCTCAACCTAGGTATATAATATACTACTTCAATTTTCAAACAGATGCAGATCAACTGTATGACCTATTCTTTTAAATACCTTAAATGTAGATCAGCGGTATGATCCATTCTTTTACATATTGTTGAGGTTTCCAGGTATGATTTATTATTTCAAATTACGAAGACTTGTAGATCAACAGTATGACCTATTCTTTTTACTATTCCTTTATTTATTTGTTCGGCATCTGAAAGTCACCAGTATGACTTTGCTCTTTTAGTACATAGTCTCTCATACATAGTTTCGATCAACAGTATGATCTTTTTTTTACTACTAACATGAGAAAACCGTATTATTTACCTCATTTATGAAAAGGGCAGTAGTTCATTACTAACCTATTGAGAAGGCCATTTATTTACCTCGAAAAATTTCTCGGTAAATAACAGCTCCCTCCTCAACCTAGGTATATAATATACTACTTCAATTTTCAAACAGATGCAGATCAACTGTATGACCTATTCTTTTAAATACCTTAAATGTAGATCAGCGGTATGATCCATTCTTTTACATATTGTTGAGGTTTCCAGGTATGATTTATTATTCCAAATTAAGAAGACTTGTAAATCAACAGTATGACCTATTCTTTTTACTATTCCTTTATTTATTTGTTCGGCATCTGAAAGTCAGCAGTATGACTTGCTCTTTTAGTACATAGTCTCTCATACATAGTTTCGATCAACAGTATGATCTTTTTTTTACTACTAACATGAGAAAACCTTATTATTTACCTCATTTATGAAAAGGGCAGTTGTTCATTACTAACCTATTGAGAAGGCCATTTATTTACCTCGAAAAATTTCTCGGTAAATAACAGCTCCCTCCTCAACCTAGGTATATAATATACTACTTCAATTTTCAAACAGATGCAGATCAACTGTATGACCTATTCTTTTAAATACCTTAAATGTAGATCAGCGGTATGATCCATTCTTTTACATATTGTTGAGGTTTCCAGGTATGATTTATTATTTCAAATTACGAAGACTTGTAGATCAACAGTATGACCTATTCTTTTTACTATTCCTTTATTTATTTGTTCGGCATCTGAAAGTCAGCAGTATGGCTTGCTCTTTTAGTACATAGTCTCTCATAAATAGTTTCGATCAACAGTAAAATCTTTTTTTTACTACTAACATGAGAAAACCTTATTATTTACCTCATTTATGAAAAGGGCAGTAGTTCATTACTAACCTATTGAGAAGGCCATTTATTTACCTCGAAAAATTTCTCGGTAAATAACAGCTCCCTCCTCAACCTAGGTATATAATATACTACTTCAATTTTCAAACAGATGCAGATCAACTGTATGACCTATTCTTTTAAATACCTTAAATGTAGATCAGCGGTATGATCCATTCTTTTACATATTGTTGACGTTTCCAGGTATGATTTATTATTTCAAATTACGAAGACTTGTAGATCAACAGTATGACCTATTCTTTTTACTATTCCTTTATTTATTTGTTCGGCATCTGAAAGTCAGCAGTATGACTTGCTCTTTTAGTACATAGTCTCTCATACATAGTTTCGATCAACAGTATGATCTTTTTTTTACTACTAACATGAGAAAACCTTATTATTTACCTCATTTATGAAAAGGGCAGTAGTTCATTACTAACCTATTGAGAAGGCCATTTATTTACCTCGAAAAATTTCTCGGTAAATAACAGCTCCCTCCTCAACCTAGGTAGGTATATAATATACTACTTCAATTTTCAAACAGATGCAGCTCAACTGTATGACCTATTCTTTTAAATACCTTAAATGTAGATCAGCGGTATGATCCATTCTTTTACATATTGTTGAGGTTTCCAGGTATGATTTATTATTTCAAATTACGAAGACTTGTAGATCAACAGTATGACCTATTCTTTTTACTATTCCTTTATTTATTTGTTCGGCATCTGAAAGTCAGCAGTATGACTTGCTCTTTTAGTACATAGTCTCTCATACATAGTTTCGATCAACAGTATGATCTTTTTTTTACTACTAACATGAGAAAACCTTATTATTTACCTCATTTATGAAAAGGGCAGTAGTTCATTACTAACCTATTGAGAAGGCCATTTATTTACCTCGAAAAATTTCTCCGTAAATAACAGCTCCCTCCTCAACCTAGGTATATAATATACTACTTCAATTTTCAAACAGATGCAGATCAACTGTATGACCTATTCTTTTAAATACCTTAAATGTAGATCAGCGGTATGATCCATTCTTTTACATATTGTTGAGGTTTCCAGGTATGATTTATTATTTCAAATTACGAAGACTTGTAGATCAACAGTATGACCTATTCTTTTTACTATTCCTTTATTTATTTGTTCGGCATCTGAAAGTCAGCAGTATGACTTGCTCTTTTAGTACATAGTCTCTCATACATAGTTTCGATCAACAGTATGATCTTTTTTTTACTACTAACATGAGAAAACCTTATTATTTACCTCATTTATGAAAAAAGCAGTAGTTCATAACTAACCTATTGAGAAGGCCATTTATTTACCTCGAAAAATTTCTCGGTAAATAACAGCTCCCTCCTCAACCTAGGTATAGAATATACTACTTCAATTTTCAAACAGATGCAGATCAATTGTATGACCTATTCTTTTAAATACCTTAAATGTAGATCAGCGGTATGATCCATTCTTTTACATATTGTTGAGGATTCCAGGTATGATTTATTATTTCAAATTACGAAGACTTGTAGATCAACAGTATGACCTATTCTTTTTACTATTCCTTTATTTATTTGTTCGGCATCTGAAAGTCAGCAGTATGGCTTGCTCTTTTAGTACATAGTCTCTCATACATAGTCTCTCATACATAGTCTCTCATACATAGTTTCGATCAACAGTATAATCTTTTTTTTACTACTAACATGAGAAAATCTTATTATTTACATCATTTATGAAAAGGGCAGTAGTTCATGACTAACCTATTGAGAAGGCCATTTATTTACCTCGAAAAATTTCTCGGTAAATAACAGCTCCCTCCTCAACCTAGGTATATAATATACTACTTCAATTTTCAAACAGATGCAGATCAACTGTATGACCTATTCTTTTAAATACCTTAAATGTAGATCAGCGGTATGATCCATTCTTTTACATATTGTTGAGGTTTCCAGGTATGATTTATTATTTCAAATTACGACGACTTGTAGATCAACAGTATGACCTATTCTTTTTACTATTCCTTTATTTATTTGTTCGGCATCTGAAAGTCAGCAGTATGACTTGCTCTTTTAGTACATAGTCTCTCATCCATAGTTTCGATCAACAGTATAATCTTTTTTTTACTACTAACATGAGAAAACCTTATTATTTACCTCATTTATGAAAAGAGCAGTAGTTCATTACTAACCTATTGAGAAGGCCATTTATTTACCTCGAAAAATTTCTCGGTAAATAACAGCTCCCTCCTCAACCTAGGTATATAATATACTACTTCAATTTTCAAACAGATGCAGATCAACTGTATGACCTATTCTTTTAAATACCTTAAATGTAGATCAGCGGTATGATCCATTCTTTTACATATTGTTGAGGTTTCCAGGTATGATTTATTATTTCAAATTACGAAGACTTGTAGATCAACAGTATGACCTATTCTTTTTACTATTCCTTTATTTATTTGTTCGGCATCTGAAAGTCTGCAGTATGACTTGCTCTTTTAGTACATAGTCTCTCATACATAGTTTCGATCAACAGTATGATCTTTTTTTTACTACTAACATGAGAAAACCTTATTATTTACCGCATTTATGAAAAGGGCAGTAGTTCATTACTAACCTATTGAGAAGGCCATTTATTTACCTCGAAAAATTTCTCGGTAAATAACAGCTCCCTCCTCAACCTAGGTATATAATATACTACTTCAATTTTCAAACAGATGCAGATCAACTGTATGACCTATTCTTTTAAATACCTTAAATGTAGAGCAGCGGTATGATCCATTCTTTTACATATTGTTGAGGTTTCCAGGTATGATTTATTATTTCAAATTACGAAGACTTGTAGATCAACAGTATGACCTATTATTTTTACTATTCCTTTATTTATTTGTTCGGCATCTGAAAGTCACCAGTATGACTTTGCTCTTTTAGTACATAGTCTCTCATACATAGTCTCTCATACATAGTTTCGATCAACAGTATAATCTTTTTTTTACTACTAACATGAGAAAATCTTATTATTTACATCATTTATGAAAAGGGCAGTAGTTCATGACTAACCTATTGAGAAGGCCATTTATTTACCTCGAAAAATTTCTCGGTAAATAACAGCTCCCTCCTCAACCTAGGTATATAATATACTACTTCAATTTTCAAACAGATGCAGATCAACTGTATGACCTATTCTTTTAAATACCTTAAATGTAGATCAGCGGTATGATCCATTCTTTTACATATTGTTGAGGTTTCCAGGTATGATTTATTATTTCAAATTACGACGACTTGTAGATCAACAGTATGACCTATTCTTTTTACTATTCCTTTATTTATTTGTTCGGCATCTGAAAGTCAGCAGTATGACTTGCTCTTTTAGTACATAGTCTCTCATCCATAGTTTCGATCAACAGTATAATCTTTTTTTTACTACTAACATGAGAAAACCTTATTATTTACCTCATTTATGAAAAGAGCAGTAGTTCATTACTAACCTATTGAGAAGGCCATTTATTTACCTCGAAAAATTTCTCGGTAAATAACAGCTCCCTCCTCAACCTAGGTATATAATATACTACTTCAATTTTCAAACAGATGCAGATCAACTGTATGACCTATTCTTTTAAATACCTTAAATGTAGATCAGCGGTATGATCCATTCTTTTACATATTGTTGAGGTTTCCAGGTATGATTTATTATTTCAAATTACGAAGACTTGTAAATCAACAGTATGACCTATTCTTTTTACTATTCCTTTATTTATTTGTTCGGCATCTGAAAGTCAGCAGTATGACTTGCTCTTTTAGTACATAGTCTCTCATACATAGTTTCGATCAACAGTATGATCTTTTTTTTACTACTAACATGAGAAAACCTTATTATTTACCTCATTTATGAAAAGGGCAGTAGTTCATTACTAACCTATTGAGAAGGCCATTTATTTACCTCGAAAAATTTCTCGGTAAATAATAGCTCCCTCCTCAACCTAGGTATATAATATACTACTTCAATTTTCAAACAGATGCAGATCAACTGTATGACCTATTCTTTTAAATACCTTAAATGTAGATCAGCGGTATGATCCATTCTTTTACATATTGTTGAGGTTTCCAGGTATGATTTATTATTTCAAATTACAAAGACTTGTAGATCAACAGTATGACCTATTCTTTTTACTATTCCTTTATTTATTTGTTCGGCATCTGAAAGTCAGCAGTATGACTTGCTCTTTTAGTACATAGTCTCTCATACATAGTTTCGATCAACAGTATGATCTTTTTTTTACTACTAACATGAGAAAACCTTATTATTTACCTCATTTATGAAAAGGGCAGTAGTTCATTACTAACCTATTGAGAAGGCCATTTATTTACCTCGAAAAATTTCTCGGTAAATAACAGCTCCCTCCTCAACCTAGGTATATAATATACTACTTCAATTTTCAAACAGATGCAGATCAACTGTATGACCTATTCTTTTAAATACCTTAAATGTAGATCAGCGGTATGATCCATTCTTTTACATATTGTTGAGGTTTCCAGGTATGATTTATTATTTCAAATTACGAAGACTTGTAAATCAACAGTATGACCTATTCTTTTTACTATTCCTTTATTTATTTGTTCGGCATCTGAAAGTCAGCAGTATGACTTGCTCTTTTAGCACATAGTCTCTCATACATAGTTTCGATCAACAGTATGATCTTTTTTTTACTACTAACATGAGAAAACCTTATTATTTACCTCATTTATGAAAAGGGCAGTAGTTCATTACTAACCTATTGAGAAGGCCATTTATTTAACCTCGAAAAATTTCTCGGTAAATAACAGCTCCCTCCTCAACCTAGGTATATAATATACTACTTCAATTTTCAAACAGATGCAGATCAACTGTATGACCTATTCTTTTAAATACCTTAAATGTAGATCAGCGGTATGATCCATTCTTTTACATATTGTTGAGGTTTCCAGGTATGATTTATTATTTCAAATTACGACGACTTGTAGATCAACAGTATGACCTATTCTTTTTACTATTCCTTTATTTATTTGTTCGGCATCTGAAAGTCAGCAGTATGACTTGCTCTTTTAGTACATAGTCTCTCATACATAGTTTCGATCAACAGTATGATCTTTTTTTTACTACTAACATGAGAAAACCTTATTATTTACCGCATTTATGAAAAGGGCAGTAGGTCATTACTAACCTATTGAGAAGGCCATTTATTTAACCTCGAAAAATTTCTCGGTAAATAACAGCTCCCTCCTCAACCTAGGTATATAATATACTACTTCAATTTTCAAACAGATGCAGATCAACTGTATGACCTATTCTTTTAAATACCTTAAATGTAGATCAGCGGTATGATCCATTCTTTTACATATTGTTGAGGTTTCCAGGTATGATTTATTATTTCAAATTACGACGACTTGTAGATCAACAGTATGACCTATTCTTTTTACTATTCCTTTATTTATTTGTTCGGCATCTGAAAGTCAGCAGTATGACTTGCTCTTTTAGTACATAGTCTCTCATACATAGTTTCGATCAACAGTATAATCTTTTTTTTACTACTAACATGAGAAAACCTTATTATTTACCTCATTTATGAAAAGGGCAGTAGTTCATTACTAACCTATTGAGAAGGCCATTTATTTACCTCGAAAAATTTCTCGGTAAATAACAGCTCCCTCCTCAACCTAGGTATATAATATACTACTTCAATTTTCAAACAGATGCAGATCAACTGTATGACCTATTCTTTTAAATACCTTAAATGTAGATCAGCGGTATGATCCATTCTTTTACATATTGTTGAGGTTTCCAGGTATGATTTATTATTTCAAATTACGAAGACTTGTAGATCAACAGTATGACCTATTCTTTTTACTATTCCTTTATTTATTTGTTCGGCATCTGAAAGTCACCAGTATGACTTGCTCTTTTAGTACATAGTCTCTCATACATAGTTTCGATCAACAGTATGATCTTTTTTTTACTACTAACATGAGAAAACCTTATTATTTACCTCATTTATGAAAAGAGCAGTAGTTCATTACTAACCTATTGAGAAGGCCATTTATTTACCTCGAAAAATTTCTCGGTAAATAACAGCTCCCTCCTCAACCTAGGTATATAATATACTACTTCAATTTTCAAACAGATGCAGATCAACTGTATGACCTATTCTTTTAAATACCTTAAATGTAGATCAGCGGTATGATCCATTCTTTTACATATTGTTGAGGTTTCCAGGTATGATTTATTATTTCAAATTACGAAGACTTGTAGATCAACAGTATGACCTATTCTTTTTACTATTCCTTTATTTATTTGTTCGGCATCTGAAAGTCTGAAGTATGACTTGCTCTTTTAGTACATAGTCTCTCATACATAGTTTCGATCAACAGTATGATCTTTTTTTTACTACTAACATGAGAAAACCTTATTATTTACCGCATTTATGAAAAGGGCAGTAGTTCATTACTAACCTATTGAGAAGGCCATTTATTTACCTCGAAAAATTTCTCGGTAAATAACAGCTCCCTCCTCAACCTAGGTATATAATATACTACTTCAATTTTCAAACAGATGCAGATCAACTGTATGACCTATTCTTTTAAATACCTTAAATGTAGATCAGCGGTATGATCCATTCTTTTACATATTGTTGAGGTTTACAGGTATGATTTATTATTTCAAATTACGAAGACTTGTAGATCAACAGTATGACCTATTCTTTTTACTATTCCTTTATTTATTTGTTCGGCATCTGAAAGTCACCAGTATGACTTTGCTCTTTTAGTACATAGTCTCTCATACATAGTTTCGATCAACAGTATGATCTTTTTTTTACTACTAACATGAGAAAACCGTATTATTTACCTCATTTATGAAAAGGGCAGTAGTTCATTACTAACCTATTGAGAAGGCCATTTATTTACCTCGAAAAATTTCTCGGTAAATAACAGCTCCCTCCTCAACCTAGGTATATAATATACTACTTCAATTTTCAAACAGATGCAGATGAACTGTATGACCTATTCTTTTAAATACCTTAAATGTAGATCAGCGGTATGATCCATTCTTTTACATATTGTTGAGGTTTCCAGGTATGATTTATTATTTCAAATTACAAAGACTTGTAGATCAACAGTATGACCTATTCTTTTTACTATTCCTTTATTTATTTGTTCGGCATCTGAAAGTCAGCAGTATGACTTGCTCTTTTAGTACATAGTCTCTCATACATAGTTTCGATCAACAGTATAATCTTTTTTTTACTACTAACATGAGAAAACCTTATTATTTACCTCATTTATGAAAAGAGCAGTAGTTCATTACTAACCTATTGAGAAGGCCATTTATTTACCTCGAAAAATTTCTCGGTAAATAACAGCTCCCTCCTCAACCTAGGTATATAATATACTACTTCAATTTTCAAACAGATGCAGATCAACTGTATGACCTATTCTTTTAAATACCTTAAATGTAGATCAGCGGTATGATCCATTCTTTTACATATTGTTGAGGTTTCCAGGTATGATTTATTATTTCAAATTACGAAGACTTGTAGATCAACAGTATGACCTATTCTTTTTACTATTCCTTTATTTATTTGTTCGGCATCTGAAAGTCTGAAGTATGACTTGCTCTTTTAGTACATAGTCTCTCATACATAGTTTCGATCAACAGTATGATCTTTTTTTTACTACTAACATGAGAAAACCTTATTATTTACCGCATTTATGAAAAGGGCAGTAGTTCATTACTAACCTATTGAGAAGGCCATTTATTTACCTCGAAAAATTTCTCGGTAAATAACAGCTCCCTCCTCAACCTAGGTATATAATATACTACTTCAATTTTCAAACAGATGCAGATCAACTGTATGACCTATTCTTTTAAATACCTTAAATGTAGATCAGCGGTATGATCCATTCTTTTACATATTGTTGAGGTTTACAGGTATGATTTATTATTTCAAATTACGAAGACTTGTAGATCAACAGTATGACCTATTCTTTTTACTATTCCTTTATTTATTTGTTCGGCATCTGAAAGTCACCAGTATGACTTTGCTCTTTTAGTACATAGTCTCTCATACATAGTTTCGATCAACAGTATGATCTTTTTTTTACTACTAACATGAGAAAACCGTATTATTTACCTCATTTATGAAAAGGGCAGTAGTTCATTACTAACCTATTGAGAAGGCCATTTATTTACCTCGAAAAATTTCTCGGTAAATAACAGCTCCCTCCTCAACCTAGGTATATAATATACTACTTCAATTTTCAAACAGATGCAGATGAACTGTATGACCTATTCTTTTAAATACCTTAAATGTAGATCAGCGGTATGATCCATTCTTTTACATATTGTTGAGGTTTCCAGGTATGATTTATTATTTCAAATTACAAAGACTTGTAGATCAACAGTATGACCTATTCTTTTTACTATTCCTTTATTTATTTGTTCGGCATCTGAAAGTCAGCAGTATGACTTGCTCTTTTAGTACATAGTCTCTCATACATAGTTTCGATCAACAGTATAATCTTTTTTTTACTACTAACATGAGAAAACCTTATTATTTACTTCATTTATGAAAAGGGCAGTAGTTCATTACTAACCTATTGAGAAGGCCATTTATTTACCTCGAAAAATTTCTCGGTAAATAACAGCTCCCTCCTCAACCTAGGTATATAATATACTACTTCAATTTTCAAACAGATGCAGATCAACTGTATGACCTATTCTTTTAAATACCTTAAATGTAGATCAGCGGTATGATCCATTCTTTTACATATTGTTGAGGTTTCCAGGTATGATTTATTATTTCAAATTACGATGACTTGTAGATCAACAGTATGACCTATTCTTTTTACTATTCCTTTATTTATTTGTTCGGCATCTGAAAGTCAGCAGTATGACTTGCTCTTTTAGTACATAGTCTCTCATACATAGTTTCGATCAACAGTATGATCTTTTTTTTACTACTAACATGAGAAAACCTTATTATTTACCTCATTTATGAAAAGGGCAGTAGTTCATTACTAACCTATTGAGAAGGCCATTTATTTACCTCGAAAAATTTCTCGGTAAATAACAGCTCCCTCCTCAACCTAGGTATATAATATACTACTTCAATTTTCAAACAGATGCAGATCAACTGTATGACCTATTCTTTTAAATACCTTAAATGTAGATCAGCGGTATGATCCATTCTTTTACATATTGTTGAGGTTTCCAGGTATGATTTATTATTTCAAATTACGAAGACTTGTAGATCAACAGTATGACCTATTCTTTTTACTATACCTTTATTTATTTGTTCGGCATCTGAAAGTCAGCAGTATGACTTGCTCTTTTAGTACATAGTCTCTCATACATAGTTTCGATCAACAGTATGATCTTTATTTTACTACTAACATGAGAAAACCTTATTATTTACCTCATTTATGAAAAGGGCAGTAGTTCATTACTAACCTATTGAGAAGGCCATTTATTTACCTCGAAAAATTTCTCGGTAAATAACAGCTCCCTCCTCAACCTAGGTATATAATATACTACTTCAATTTTCAAACAGATGCAGATCAACTGTATGACCTATTCTTTTAAACACCTTAAATGTAGATCAGCGGTATGATCCATTCTTTTACATATTGTTGAGGTTTCCAGGTATGATTTATTATTTCAAATTACGAAGACTTGTAGATCAACAGTATGACCTATTCTTTTTACTATTCCTTTATTTATTTGTTCGGCATCTGAAAGTCAGCAGTATGGCTTGCTCTTTTAGTACATAGTCTCTCATAAATAGTTTCGATCAACAGTAAAATCTTTTTTTTACTACTAACATGAGAAAACCTTATTATTTACCTCATTTATGAAAAGGGCAGTAGTTCATTACTAACCTATTGAGAAGGCCATTTATTTACCTCGAAAAATTTCTCGGTAAATAACAGCTCCCTCCTCAACCTAGGTATATAATATACTACTTCAATTTTCAAACAGATGCAGATCAACTGTATGACCTATTCTTTTAAATACCTTAAATGTAGATCAGCGGTATGATCCATTCTTTTACATATTGTTGAGGTTTCCAGGTATGATTTATTATTTCAAATTACGAAGACTTGTAGATCAACAGTATGACCTATTCTTTTTACTATTCCTTTATTTATTTGTTCGGCATCTGAAAGTCACCAGTATGACTTTGCTCTTTTAGTACATAGTCTCTCATACATAGTTTCGATCAACAGTATGATCTTTTTTTTACTACTAACATGAGAAAACCTTATTATTTACCTCATTTATGAAAAGGGCAGTAGTTCATTACTAACCTATTGAGAAGGCCATTTATTTACCTCGAAAAATTTCTCGGTAAATAACAGCTCCCTCCTCAACCTAGGTATATAATATACTACTTCAATTTTCAAACAGATGCAGATCAACTGTATGACCTATTCTTTTAAATACCTTAAATGTAGATCAGCGGTATGATCCATTCTTTTACATATTGTTGAGGTTTCCAGGTATGATTTATTATTTCAAATTACAAAGACTTGTAGATCAACAGTATGACCTATTCTTTTTACTATTCCTTTATTTATTTGTTCGGCATCTGAAAGTCAGCAGTATGACTTGCTCTTTTAGTACATAGTCTCTCATACATAGTTTCGATCAACAGTATAATCTTTTTTTTACTACTAACATGAGAAAACCTTATTATTTACCTCATTTATGAAAAGGGCAGTAGTTCATTACTAACCTATTGAGAAGGCCATTTATTTACCTCGAAAAATTTCTCGGTAAATAACAGCTCCCTCCTCAACCTAGGTATATAATATACTACTTCAATTTTCAAACAGATGCAGATCAACTGTATGACCTATTCTTTTAAATACCTTAAATGTAGATCAGCGGTATGATCCATTCTTTTACATATTGTTGAGGTTTCCAGGTATGATTTATTATTCCAAATTAAGAAGACTTGTAAATCAACAGTATGACCTATTCTTTTTACTATTCCTTTATTTATTTGTTCGGCATCTGAAAGTCTGCAGTATGACTTGCTCTTTTAGTACATAGTCTCTCATACATAGTTTCGATCAACAGTATGATCTTTTTTTTACTACTAACATGAGAAAACCTTATTATTTACCGCATTTATGAAAAGGGCAGTAGTTCATTACTAACCTATTGAGAAGGCCATTTATTTACCTCGAAAAATTTCTCGGTAAATAACAGCTCCCTCCTCAACCTAGGTATATAATATACTACTTCAATTTTCAAACAGATGCAGATCAACTGTATGACCTATTCTTTTAAATACCTTAAATGTAGATCAGCGGTATGATCCATTCTTTTACATATTGTTGAGGTTTCCAGGTATGATTTATTATTTCAAATTACGAAGACTTGTAGATCAACAGTATGACCTATTCTTTTTACTATTCCTTTATTTATTTGTTCGGCATCTGAAAGTCACCAGTATGACTTTGCTCTTTTAGTACATAGTCTCTCATACATAGTTTCGATCAACAGTATGATCTTTTTTTTACTACTAACATGAGAAAACCGTATTATTTACCTCATTTATGAAAAGGGCAGTAGTTCATTACTAACCTATTGAGAAGGCCATTTATTTACCTCGAAAAATTTCTCGGTAAATAACAGCTCCCTCCTCAACCTAGGTATATAATATACTACTTCAATTTTCAAACAGATGCAGATCAACTGTATGACCTATTCTTTTAAATACCTTAAATGTAGATCAGCGGTATGATCCATTCTTTTACATATTGTTGAGGTTTCCAGGTATGATTTATTATTCCAAATTAAGAAGACTTGTAAATCAACAGTATGACCTATTCTTTTTACTATTCCTTTATTTATTTGTTCGGCATCTGAAAGTCAGCAGTATGACTTGCTCTTTTAGTACATAGTCTCTCATACATAGTTTCGATCAACAGTATGATCTTTTTTTTACTACTAACATGAGAAAACCTTATTATTTACCTCATTT
Organism: Pogonocherus hispidulus; assembly: GCA_963924545.1. NCBI lineage: Eukaryota > Metazoa > Arthropoda > Insecta > Coleoptera > Cerambycidae > Pogonocherus > Pogonocherus hispidulus. The sequence goes on along the minus strand of OZ004698.1, from coordinate 37,715,614 downwards.
ATGAAAAGGGCAGTTGTTCATTACTAACCTATTGAGAAGGCCATTTATTTACCTCGAAAAATTTCTCGGTAAATAACAGCTCCCTCCTCAACCTAGGTATATAATATACTACTTCAATTTTCAAACAGATGCAGATCAACTGTATGACCTATTCTTTTAAATACCTTAAATGTAGATCAGCGGTATGATCCATTCTTTTACATATTGTTGAGGTTTCCAGGTATGATTTATTATTTCAAATTACGAAGACTTGTAGATCAACAGTATGACCTATTCTTTTTACTATTCCTTTATTTATTTGTTCGGCATCTGAAAGTCAGCAGTATGGCTTGCTCTTTTAGTACATAGTCTCTCATAAATAGTTTCGATCAACAGTAAAATCTTTTTTTTACTACTAACATGAGAAAACCTTATTATTTACCTCATTTATGAAAAGGGCAGTAGTTCATTACTAACCTATTGAGAAGGCCATTTATTTACCTCGAAAAATTTCTCGGTAAATAACAGCTCCCTCCTCAACCTAGGTATATAATATACTACTTCAATTTTCAAACAGATGCAGATCAACTGTATGACCTATTCTTTTAAATACCTTAAATGTAGATCAGCGGTATGATCCATTCTTTTACATATTGTTGACGTTTCCAGGTATGATTTATTATTTCAAATTACGAAGACTTGTAGATCAACAGTATGACCTATTCTTTTTACTATTCCTTTATTTATTTGTTCGGCATCTGAAAGTCAGCAGTATGACTTGCTCTTTTAGTACATAGTCTCTCATACATAGTTTCGATCAACAGTATGATCTTTTTTTTACTACTAACATGAGAAAACCTTATTATTTACCTCATTTATGAAAAGGGCAGTAGTTCATTACTAACCTATTGAGAAGGCCATTTATTTACCTCGAAAAATTTCTCGGTAAATAACAGCTCCCTCCTCAACCTAGGTAGGTATATAATATACTACTTCAATTTTCAAACAGATGCAGCTCAACTGTATGACCTATTCTTTTAAATACCTTAAATGTAGATCAGCGGTATGATCCATTCTTTTACATATTGTTGAGGTTTCCAGGTATGATTTATTATTTCAAATTACGAAGACTTGTAGATCAACAGTATGACCTATTCTTTTTACTATTCCTTTATTTATTTGTTCGGCATCTGAAAGTCAGCAGTATGACTTGCTCTTTTAGTACATAGTCTCTCATACATAGTTTCGATCAACAGTATGATCTTTTTTTTACTACTAACATGAGAAAACCTTATTATTTACCTCATTTATGAAAAGGGCAGTAGTTCATTACTAACCTATTGAGAAGGCCATTTATTTACCTCGAAAAATTTCTCCGTAAATAACAGCTCCCTCCTCAACCTAGGTATATAATATACTACTTCAATTTTCAAACAGATGCAGATCAACTGTATGACCTATTCTTTTAAATACCTTAAATGTAGATCAGCGGTATGATCCATTCTTTTACATATTGTTGAGGTTTCCAGGTATGATTTATTATTTCAAATTACGAAGACTTGTAGATCAACAGTATGACCTATTCTTTTTACTATTCCTTTATTTATTTGTTCGGCATCTGAAAGTCAGCAGTATGACTTGCTCTTTTAGTACATAGTCTCTCATACATAGTTTCGATCAACAGTATGATCTTTTTTTTACTACTAACATGAGAAAACCTTATTATTTACCTCATTTATGAAAAAAGCAGTAGTTCATAACTAACCTATTGAGAAGGCCATTTATTTACCTCGAAAAATTTCTCGGTAAATAACAGCTCCCTCCTCAACCTAGGTATAGAATATACTACTTCAATTTTCAAACAGATGCAGATCAATTGTATGACCTATTCTTTTAAATACCTTAAATGTAGATCAGCGGTATGATCCATTCTTTTACATATTGTTGAGGATTCCAGGTATGATTTATTATTTCAAATTACGAAGACTTGTAGATCAACAGTATGACCTATTCTTTTTACTATTCCTTTATTTATTTGTTCGGCATCTGAAAGTCAGCAGTATGGCTTGCTCTTTTAGTACATAGTCTCTCATACATAGTCTCTCATACATAGTCTCTCATACATAGTTTCGATCAACAGTATAATCTTTTTTTTACTACTAACATGAGAAAATCTTATTATTTACATCATTTATGAAAAGGGCAGTAGTTCATGACTAACCTATTGAGAAGGCCATTTATTTACCTCGAAAAATTTCTCGGTAAATAACAGCTCCCTCCTCAACCTAGGTATATAATATACTACTTCAATTTTCAAACAGATGCAGATCAACTGTATGACCTATTCTTTTAAATACCTTAAATGTAGATCAGCGGTATGATCCATTCTTTTACATATTGTTGAGGTTTCCAGGTATGATTTATTATTTCAAATTACGACGACTTGTAGATCAACAGTATGACCTATTCTTTTTACTATTCCTTTATTTATTTGTTCGGCATCTGAAAGTCAGCAGTATGACTTGCTCTTTTAGTACATAGTCTCTCATCCATAGTTTCGATCAACAGTATAATCTTTTTTTTACTACTAACATGAGAAAACCTTATTATTTACCTCATTTATGAAAAGAGCAGTAGTTCATTACTAACCTATTGAGAAGGCCATTTATTTACCTCGAAAAATTTCTCGGTAAATAACAGCTCCCTCCTCAACCTAGGTATATAATATACTACTTCAATTTTCAAACAGATGCAGATCAACTGTATGACCTATTCTTTTAAATACCTTAAATGTAGATCAGCGGTATGATCCATTCTTTTACATATTGTTGAGGTTTCCAGGTATGATTTATTATTTCAAATTACGAAGACTTGTAGATCAACAGTATGACCTATTCTTTTTACTATTCCTTTATTTATTTGTTCGGCATCTGAAAGTCTGCAGTATGACTTGCTCTTTTAGTACATAGTCTCTCATACATAGTTTCGATCAACAGTATGATCTTTTTTTTACTACTAACATGAGAAAACCTTATTATTTACCGCATTTATGAAAAGGGCAGTAGTTCATTACTAACCTATTGAGAAGGCCATTTATTTACCTCGAAAAATTTCTCGGTAAATAACAGCTCCCTCCTCAACCTAGGTATATAATATACTACTTCAATTTTCAAACAGATGCAGATCAACTGTATGACCTATTCTTTTAAATACCTTAAATGTAGAGCAGCGGTATGATCCATTCTTTTACATATTGTTGAGGTTTCCAGGTATGATTTATTATTTCAAATTACGAAGACTTGTAGATCAACAGTATGACCTATTATTTTTACTATTCCTTTATTTATTTGTTCGGCATCTGAAAGTCACCAGTATGACTTTGCTCTTTTAGTACATAGTCTCTCATACATAGTCTCTCATACATAGTTTCGATCAACAGTATAATCTTTTTTTTACTACTAACATGAGAAAATCTTATTATTTACATCATTTATGAAAAGGGCAGTAGTTCATGACTAACCTATTGAGAAGGCCATTTATTTACCTCGAAAAATTTCTCGGTAAATAACAGCTCCCTCCTCAACCTAGGTATATAATACACTACTTCAATTTTCAAACAGATGCAGATCAACTGTATGACCTATTCTTTTAAATACCTTAAATGTAGATCAGCGGTATGATCCATTCTTTTACATATTGTTGAGGTTTCCAGGTATGATTTATTATTTCAAATTACGACGACTTGTAGATCAACAGTATGACCTATTCTTTTTACTATTCCTTTATTTATTTGTTCGGCATCTGAAAGTCAGCAGTATGACTTGCTCTTTTAGTACATAGTCTCTCATCCATAGTTTCGATCAACAGTATAATCTTTTTTTTACTACTAACATGAGAAAACCTTATTATTTACCTCATTTATGAAAAGAGCAGTAGTTCATTACTAACCTATTGAGAAGGCCATTTATTTACCTCGAAAAATTTCTCGGTAAATAACAGCTCCCTCCTCAACCTAGGTATATAATATACTACTTCAATTTTCAAACAGATGCAGATCAACTGTATGACCTATTCTTTTTACTATTCCTTTATTTATTTGTTCGGCATCTGAAAGTCAGCAGTATGACTTGCTCTTTTAACACATAGTCTCTCATACATAGTTTCGATCAACAGTATGATCTTTTTTTTACTACTAACATGAGAAAACCTTATTATTTACCTCATTTATGAAAAGGGCAGTAGTTCATTACTAACCTATTGAGAAGGCCATTTATTTAACCTCGAAAAATTTCTCGGTAAATAACAGCTCCCTCCTCAACCTAGGTATATAATATACTACTTCAATTTTCAAACAGATGCAGATCAACTGTATGACCTATTCTTTTAAATACCTTAAATGTAGATCAGCGGTATGATCCATTCTTTTACATATTGTTGAGGTTTCCAGGTATGATTTATTATTTCAAATTACGACGACTTGTAGATCAACAGTATGACCTATTCTTTTTACTATTCCTTTATTTATTTGTTCGGCATCTGAAAGTCAGCAGTATGACTTGCTCTTTTAGTACATAGTCTCTCATCCATAGTTTCGATCAACAGTATAATCTTTTTTTTACTACTAACATGAGAAAACCTTATTATTTACCTCATTTATGAAAAGAGCAGTAGTTCATTACTAACCTATTGAGAAGGCCATTTATTTACCTCGAAAAATTTCTCGGTAAATAACAGCTCCCTCCTCAACCTAGGTATATAATATACTACTTCAATTTTCAAACAGATGCAGATCAACTGTATGACCTATTCTTTTAAATACCTTAAATGTAGATCAGCGGTATGATCCATTCTTTTACATATTGTTGAGGTTTCCAGGTATGATTTATTATTTCAAATTACGAAGACTTGTAGATCAACAGTATGACCTATTCTTTTTACTATTCCTTTATTTATTTGTTCGGCATCTGAAAGTCTGCAGTATGACTTGCTCTTTTAGTACATAGTCTCTCATACATAGTTTCGATCAACAGTATGATCTTTTTTTTACTACTAACATGAGAAAACCTTATTATTTACCGCATTTATGAAAAGGGCAGTAGTTCATTACTAACCTATTGAGAAGGCCATTTATTTACCTCGAAAAATTTCTCGGTAAATAACAGCTCCCTCCTCAACCTAGGTATATAATATACTACTTCAATTTTCAAACAGATGCAGATCAACTGTATGACCTATTCTTTTAAATACCTTAAATGTAGAGCAGCGGTATGATCCATTCTTTTACATATTGTTGAGGTTTCCAGGTATGATTTATTATTTCAAATTACGAAGACTTGTAGATCAACAGTATGACCTATTCTTTTTACTATTCCTTTATTTATTTGTTCGGCATCTGAAAGTCACCAGTATGACTTTGCTCTTTTAGTACATAGTCTCTCATACATAGTCTCTCATACATAGTTTCGATCAACAGTATAATCTTTTTTTTACTACTAACATGAGAAAATCTTATTATTTACATCATTTATGAAAAGGGCAGTAGTTCATGACTAACCTATTGAGAAGGCCATTTATTTACCTCGAAAAATTTCTCGGTAAATAACAGCTCCCTCCTCAACCTAGGTATATAATATACTACTTCAATTTTCAAACAGATGCAGATCAACTGTATGACCTATTCTTTTAAATACCTTAAATGTAGATCAGCGGTATGATCCATTCTTTTACATATTGTTGAGGTTTCCAGGTATGATTTATTATTTCAAATTACGAAGACTTGTAGATCAACAGTATGACCTATTCTTTTTACTATTCCTTTATTTATTTGTTCGGCATCTGAAAGTCTGAAGTATGACTTGCTCTTTTAGTACATAGTCTCTCATACATAGTTTCGATCAACAGTATGATCTTTTTTTTACTACTAACATGAGAAAACCTTATTATTTACCGCATTTATGAAAAGGGCAGTAGTTCATTACTAACCTATTGAGAAGGCCATTTATTTACCTCGAAAAATTTCTCGGTAAATAACAGCTCCCTCCTCAACCTAGGTATATAATATACTACTTCAATTTTCAAACAGATGCAGATCAACTGTATGACCTATTCTTTTAAATACCTTAAATGTAGATCAGCGGTATGATCCATTCTTTTACATATTGTTGAGGTTTACAGGTATGATTTATTATTTCAAATTACGAAGACTTGTAGATCAACAGTATGACCTATTCTTTTTACTATTCCTTTATTTATTTGTTCGGCATCTGAAAGTCACCAGTATGACTTTGCTCTTTTAGTACATAGTCTCTCATACATAGTTTCGATCAACAGTATGATCTTTTTTTTACTACTAACATGAGAAAACCGTATTATTTACCTCATTTATGAAAAGGGCAGTAGTTCATTACTAACCTATTGAGAAGGCCATTTATTTACCTCGAAAAATTTCTCGGTAAATAACAGCTCCCTCCTCAACCTAGGTATATAATATACTACTTCAATTTTCAAACAGATGCAGATCAACTGTATGACCTATTCTTTTAAATACCTTAAATGTAGATCAGCGGTATGATCCATTCTTTTACATATTGTTGAGGTTTCCAGGAATGATTTATTATTTCAAATTACGAAGACTTGTAGATCAACAGTATGACCTATTCTTTTTACTATTCCTTTATTTATTTGTTCGGCATCTGAAAGTCACCAGTATGACTTGCTCTTTTAGTACATAGTCTCTCATACATAGTTTCGATCAACAGTATGATCTTTTTTTTACTACTAACATGAGAAAACCTTATTATTTACCTCATTTATGAAAAGAGCAGTAGTTCATTACTAACCTATTGAGAAGGCCATTTATTTACCTCGAAAAATTTCTCGGTAAATAACAGCTCCCTCCTCAACCTAGGTATATAATATACTACTTCAATTTTCAAACAGATGCAGATCAACTGTATGACCTATTCTTTTAAATACCTTAAATGTAGATCAGCGGTATGATCCATTCTTTTACATATTGTTGAGGTTTCCAGGTATGATTTATTATTTCAAATTACGAAGACTTGTAGATCAACAGTATGACCTATTCTTTTTACTATTCCTTTATTTATTTGTTCGGCATCTGAAAGTCAGCAGTATGACTTGCTCTTTTAGTACATAGTCTCTCATCCATAGTTTCGATCAACAGTATGATCTTTTTTTTACTACTAACATGAGAAAACCGTATTATTTACCTCATTTATGAAAAGAGCAGTAGTTCATTACTAACCTATTGAGAAGGCCATTTATTTACCTCGAAAAATTTCTCGGTAAATAACAGCTCCCTCCTCAACCTAGGTATATAATATACTACTTCAATTTTCAAACAGATGCAGATCAACTGTATGACCTATTCTTTTAAATACCTTAAATGTAGATCAGCGGTATGATCCATTCTTTTACATATTGTTGAGGTTTCCAGGTATGATTTATTATTTCAAATTACGAAGACTTGTAGATCAACAGTATGACCTATTCTTTTTACTATTCCTTTATTTATTTGTTCGGCATCTGAAAGTCTGCAGTATGACTTGCTCTTTTAGTACATAGTCTCTCATACATAGTTTCGATCAACAGTATGATCTTTTTTTTACTACTAACATGAGAAAACCTTATTATTTACCGCATTTATGAAAAGGGCAGTAGTTCATTACTAACCTATTGAGAAGGCCATTTATTTACCTCGAAAAATTTCTCGGTAAATAACAGCTCCCTCCTCAACCTAGGTATATAATATACTACTTCAATTTTCAAACAGATGCAGATCAACTGTATGACCTATTCTTTTAAATACCTTAAATGTAGAGCAGCGGTATGATCCATTCTTTTACATATTGTTGAGGTTTCCAGGTATGATTTATTATTTCAAATTACGAAGACTTGTAGATCAACAGTATGACCTATTCTTTTTACTATTCCTTTATTTATTTGTTCGGCATCTGAAAGTCACCAGTATGACTTTGCTCTTTTAGTACATAGTCTCTCATACATAGTCTCTCATACATAGTTTCGATCAACAGTATAATCTTTTTTTTACTACTAACATGAGAAAATCTTATTATTTACATCATTTATGAAAAGGGCAGTAGTTCATGACTAACCTATTGAGAAGGCCATTTATTTACCTCGAAAAATTTCTCGGTAAATAACAGCTCCCTCCTCAACCTAGGTATATAATATACTACTTCAATTTTCAAACAGATGCAGATCAACTGTATGACCTATTCTTTTAAATACCTTAAATGTAGATCAGCGGTATGATCCATTCTTTTACATATTGTTGAGGTTTCCAGGTATGATTTATTATTTCAAATTACGAAGACTTGTAGATCAACAGTATGACCTATTCTTTTTACTATTCCTTTATTTATTTGTTCGGCATCTGAAAGTCTGAAGTATGACTTGCTCTTTTAGTACATAGTCTCTCATACATAGTTTCGATCAACAGTATGATCTTTTTTTTACTACTAACATGAGAAAACCTTATTATTTACCGCATTTATGAAAAGGGCAGTAGTTCATTACTAACCTATTGAGAAGGCCATTTATTTACCTCGAAAAATTTCTCGGTAAATAACAGCTCCCTCCTCAACCTAGGTATATAATATACTACTTCAATTTTCAAACAGATGCAGATCAACTGTATGACCTATTCTTTTAAATACCTTAAATGTAGATCAGCGGTATGATCCATTCTTTTACATATTGTTGAGGTTTACAGGTATGATTTATTATTTCAAATTACGAAGACTTGTAGATCAACAGTATGACCTATTCTTTTTACTATTCCTTTATTTATTTGTTCGGCATCTGAAAGTCACCAGTATGACTTTGCTCTTTTAGTACATAGTCTCTCATACATAGTTTCGATCAACAGTATGATCTTTTTTTTACTACTAACATGAGAAAACCGTATTATTTACCTCATTTATGAAAAGGGCAGTAGTTCATTACTAACCTATTGAGAAGGCCATTTATTTACCTCGAAAAATTTCTCGGTAAATAACAGCTCCCTCCTCAACCTAGGTATATAATATACTACTTCAATTTTCAAACAGATGCAGATCAACTGTATGACCTATTCTTTTAAATACCTTAAATGTAGATCAGCGGTATGATCCATTCTTTTACATATTGTTGAGGTTTCCAGGAATGATTTATTATTTCAAATTACGAAGACTTGTAGATCAACAGTATGACCTATTCTTTTTACTATTCCTTTATTTATTTGTTCGGCATCTGAAAGTCACCAGTATGACTTGCTCTTTTAGTACATAGTCTCTCATACATAGTTTCGATCAACAGTATGATCTTTTTTTTACTACTAACATGAGAAAACCTTATTATTTACCTCATTTATGAAAAGAGCAGTAGTTCATTACTAACCTATTGAGAAGGCCATTTATTTACCTCGAAAAATTTCTCGGTAAATAACAGCTCCCTCCTCAACCTAGGTATATAATATACTACTTCAATTTTCAAACAGATGCAGATCAACTGTATGACCTATTCTTTTAAATACCTTAAATGTAGATCAGCGGTATGATCCATTCTTTTACATATTGTTGAGGTTTCCAGGTATGATTTATTATTTCAAATTACGACGACTTGTAGATCAACAGTATGACCTATTCTTTTTACTATTCCTTTATTTATTTGTTCGGCATCTGAAAGTCAGCAGTATGACTTGCTCTTTTAGTACATAGTCTCTCATCCATAGTTTCGATCAACAGTATAATCTTTTTTTTACTACTAACATGAGAAAACCTTATTATTTACCTCATTTATGAAAAGAGCAGTAGTTCATTACTAACCTATTGAGAAGGCCATTTATTTACCTCGAAAAATTTCTCGGTAAATAACAGCTCCCTCCTCAACCTAGGTATATAATATACTACTTCAATTTTCAAACAGATGCAGATCAACTGTATGACCTATTCTTTTAAATACCTTAAATGTAGATCAGCGGTATGATCCATTCTTTTACATATTGTTGAGGTTTCCAGGTATGATTTATTATTTCAAATTACGAAGACTTGTAGATCAACAGTATGACCTATTCTTTTTACTATTCCTTTATTTATTTGTTCGGCATCTGAAAGTCTGCAGTATGACTTGCTCTTTTAGTACATAGTCTCTCATACATAGTTTCGATCAACAGTATGATCTTTTTTTTACTACTAACATGAGAAAACCTTATTATTTACCGCATTTATGAAAAGGGCAGTAGTTCATTACTAACCTATTGAGAAGGCCATTTATTTACCTCGAAAAATTTCTCGGTAAATAACAGCTCCCTCCTCAACCTAGGTATATAATATACTACTTCAATTTTCAAACAGATGCAGATCAACTGTATGACCTATTCTTTTAAATACCTTAAATGTAGAGCAGCGGTATGATCCATTCTTTTACATATTGTTGAGGTTTCCAGGTATGATTTATTATTTCAAATTACGAAGACTTGTAGATCAACAGTATGACCTATTCTTTTTACTATTCCTTTATTTATTTGTTCGGCATCTGAAAGTCACCAGTATGACTTTGCTCTTTTAGTACATAGTCTCTCATACATAGTCTCTCATACATAGTTTCGATCAACAGTATAATCTTTTTTTTACTACTAACATGAGAAAATCTTATTATTTACATCATTTATGAAAAGGGCAGTAGTTCATGACTAACCTATTGAGAAGGCCATTTATTTACCTCGAAAAATTTCTCGGTAAATAACAGCTCCCTCCTCAACCTAGGTATATAATATACTACTTCAATTTTCAAACAGATGCAGATCAACTGTATGACCTATTCTTTTAAATACCTTAAATGTAGATCAGCGGTATGATCCATTCTTTTACATATTGTTGAGGTTTCCAGGTATGATTTATTATTTCAAATTACGAAGACTTGTAGATCAACAGTATGACCTATTCTTTTTACTATTCCTTTATTTATTTGTTCGGCATCTGAAAGTCTGAAGTATGACTTGCTCTTTTAGTACATAGTCTCTCATACATAGTTTCGATCAACAGTATGATCTTTTTTTTACTACTAACATGAGAAAACCTTATTATTTACCGCATTTATGAAAAGGGCAGTAGTTCATTACTAACCTATTGAGAAGGCCATTTATTTACCTCGAAAAATTTCTCGGTAAATAACAGCTCCCTCCTCAACCTAGGTATATAATATACTACTTCAATTTTCAAACAGATGCAGATCAACTGTATGACCTATTCTTTTAAATACCTTAAATGTAGATCAGCGGTATGATCCATTCTTTTACATATTGTTGAGGTTTACAGGTATGATTTATTATTTCAAATTACGAAGACTTGTAGATCAACAGTATGACCTATTCTTTTTACTATTCCTTTATTTATTTGTTCGGCATCTGAAAGTCACCAGTATGACTTTGCTCTTTTAGTACATAGTCTCTCATACATAGTTTCGATCAACAGTATGATCTTTTTTTTACTACTAACATGAGAAAACCGTATTATTTACCTCATTTATGAAAAGGGCAGTAGTTCATTACTAACCTATTGAGAAGGCCATTTATTTACCTCGAAAAATTTCTCGGTAAATAACAGCTCCCTCCTCAACCTAGGTATATAATATACTACTTCAATTTTCAAACAGATGCAGATGAACTGTATGACCTATTCTTTTAAATACCTTAAATGTAGATCAGCGGTATGATCCATTCTTTTACATATTGTTGAGGTTTCCAGGTATGATTTATTATTTCAAATTACAAAGACTTGTAGATCAACAGTATGACCTATTCTTTTTACTATTCCTTTATTTATTTGTTCGGCATCTGAAAGTCAGCAGTATGACTTGCTCTTTTAGTACATAGTCTCTCATACATAGTTTCGATCAACAGTATAATCTTTTTTTTACTACTAACATGAGAAAACCTTATTATTTACTTCATTTATGAAAAGGGCAGTAGTTCATTACTAACCTATTGAGAAGGCCATTTATTTACCTCGAAAAATTTCTCGGTAAATAACAGCTCCCTCCTCAACCTAGGTATATAATATACTACTTCAATTTTCAAACAGATGCAGATCAACTGTATGACCTATTCTTTTAAATACCTTAAATGTAGATCAGCGGTATGATCCATTCTTTTACATATTGTTGAGGTTTCCAGGAATGATTTATTATTTCAAATTACGAAGACTTGTAGATCAACAGTATGACCTATTCTTTTTACTATTCCTTTATTTATTTGTTCGGCATCTGAAAGTCACCAGTATGACTTGCTCTTTTAGTACATAGTCTCTCATACATAGTTTCGATCAACAGTATGATCTTTTTTTTACTACTAACATGAGAAAACCTTATTATTTACCTCATTTATGAAAAGAGCAGTAGTTCATTACTAACCTATTGAGAAGGCCATTTATTTACCTCGAAAAATTTCTCGGTAAATAACAGCTCCCTCCTCAACCTAGGTATATAATATACTACTTCAATTTTCAAACAGATGCAGATCAACTGTATGACCTATTCTTTTAAATACCTTAAATGTAGATCAGCGGTATGATCCATTCTTTTACATATTGTTGAGGTTTCCAGGTATGATTTATTATTTCAAATTACGAAGACTTGTAGATCAACAGTATGACCTATTCTTTTTACTATTCCTTTATTTATTTGTTCGGCATCTGAAAGTCTGAAGTATGACTTGCTCTTTTAGTACATAGTCTCTCATACATAGTTTCGATCAACAGTATGATCTTTTTTTTACTACTAACATGAGAAAACCTTATTATTTACCGCATTTATGAAAAGGGCAGTAGTTCATTACTAACCTATTGAGAAGGCCATTTATTTACCTCGAAAAATTTCTCGGTAAATAACAGCTCCCTCCTCAACCTAGGTATATAATATACTACTTCAATTTTCAAACAGATGCAGATCAACTGTATGACCTATTCTTTTAAATACCTTAAATGTAGATCAGCGGTATGATCCATTCTTTTACATATTGTTGAGGTTTCCAGGTATGATTTATTATTTCAAATTACGAAGACTTGTAGATCAACAGTATGACCTATTCTTTTTACTATTCCTTTATTTATTTGTTCGGCATCTGAAAGTCACCAGTATGACTTTGCTCTTTTAGTACATAGTCTCTCATACATAGTTTCGATCAACAGTATGATCTTTTTTTTACTACTAACATGAGAAAACCGTATTATTTACCTCATTTATGAAAAGGGCAGTAGTTCATTACTAACCTATTGAGAAGGCCATTTATTTACCTCGAAAAATTTCTCGGTAAATAACAGCTCCCTCCTCAACCTAGGTATATAATATACTACTTCAATTTTCAAACAGATGCAGATGAACTGTATGACCTATTCTTTTAAATACCTTAAATGTAGATCAGCGGTATGATCCATTCTTTTACATATTGTTGAGGTTTCCAGGTATGATTTATTATTTCAAATTACAAAGACTTGTAGATCAACAGTATGACCTATTCTTTTTACTATTCCTTTATTTATTTGTTCGGCATCTGAAAGTCAGCAGTATGACTTGCTCTTTTAGTACATAGTCTCTCATACATAGTTTCGATCAACAGTATAATCTTTTTTTTACTACTAACATGAGAAAACCTTATTATTTACTTCATTTATGAAAAGGGCAGTAGTTCATTACTAACCTATTGAGAAGGCCATTTATTTACCTCGAAAAATTTCTCGGTAAATAACAGCTCCCTCCTCAACCTAGGTATATAATATACTACTTCAATTTTCAAACAGATGCAGATCAACTGTATGACCTATTCTTTTAAATACCTTAAATGTAGATCAGCGGTATGATCCATTCTTTTACATATTGTTGACGTTTCCAGGTATGATTTATTATTTCAAATTACGAAGACTTGTAGATCAACAGTATGACCTATTCTTTTTACTATTCCTTTATTTATTTGTTCGGCATCTGAAAGTCAGCAGTATGACTTGCTCTTTTAGTACATAGTCTCTCATACATAGTTTCGATCAACAGTATGATCTTTTTTTTACTACTAACATGAGAAAACCTTATTATTTACCTCATTTATGAAAAGGGCAGTAGTTCATTACTAACCTATTGAGAAGGCCATTTATTTACCTCGAAAAATTTCTCGGTAAATAACAGCTCCCTCCTCAACCTAGGTAGGTATATAATATACTACTTCAATTTTCAAACAGATGCAGCTCAACTGTATGACCTATTCTTTTAAATACCTTAAATGTAGATCAGCGGTATGATCCATTCTTTTACATATTGTTGAGGTTTCCAGGTATGATTTATTATTTCAAATTACGAAGACTTGTAGATCAACAGTATGACCTATTCTTTTTACTATTCCTTTATTTATTTGTTCGGCATCTGAAAGTCAGCAGTATGACTTGCTCTTTTAGTACATAGTCTCTCATACATAGTTTCGATCAACAGTATGATCTTTTTTTTACTACTAACATGAGAAAACCTTATTATTTACCTCATTTATGAAAAGGGCAGTAGTTCATTACTAACCTATTGAGAAGGCCATTTATTTACCTCGAAAAATTTCTCCGTAAATAACAGCTCCCTCCTCAACCTAGGTATATAATATACTACTTCAATTTTCAAACAGATGCAGATCAACTGTATGACCTATTCTTTTAAATACCTTAAATGTAGATCAGCGGTATGATCCATTCTTTTACATATTGTTGAGGTTTCCAGGTATGATTTATTATTTCAAATTACGAAGACTTGTAGATCAACAGTATGACCTATTCTTTTTACTATTCCTTTATTTATTTGTTCGGCATCTGAAAGTCAGCAGTATGACTTGCTCTTTTAGTACATAGTCTCTCATCCATAGTTTCGATCAACAGTATAATCTTTTTTTTACTACTAACATGAGAAAACCTTATTATTTACCTCATTTATGAAAAGAGCAGTAGTTCATTACTAACCTATTGAGAAGGCCATTTATTTACCTCGAAAAATTTCTCGGTAAATAACAGCTCCCTCCTCAACCTAGGTATATAATATACTACTTCAATTTTCAAACAGATGCAGATCAACTGTATGACCTATTCTTTTAAATACCTTAAATGTAGATCAGCGGTATGATCCATTCTTTTACATATTGTTGAGGTTTCCAGGTATGATTTATTATTTCAAATTACGAAGACTTGTAGATCAACAGTATGACCTATTCTTTTTACTATTCCTTTATTTATTTGTTCGGCATCTGAAAGTCTGCAGTATGACTTGCTCTTTTAGTACATAGTCTCTCATACATAGTTTCGATCAACAGTATGATCTTTTTTTTACTACTAACATGAGAAAACCTTATTATTTACCGCATTTATGAAAAGGGCAGTAGTTCATTACTAACCTATTGAGAAGGCCATTTATTTACCTCGAAAAATTTCTCGGTAAATAACAGCTCCCTCCTCAACCTAGGTATATAATATACTACTTCAATTTTCAAACAGATGCAGATCAACTGTATGACCTATTCTTTTAAATACCTTAAATGTAGAGCAGCGGTATGATCCATTCTTTTACATATTGTTGAGGTTTCCAGGTATGATTTATTATTTCAAATTACGAAGACTTGTAGATCAACAGTATGACCTATTCTTTTTACTATTCCTTTATTTATTTGTTCGGCATCTGAAAGTCACCAGTATGACTTTGCTCTTTTAGTACATAGTCTCTCATACATAGTCTCTCATACATAGTTTCGATCAACAGTATAATCTTTTTTTTACTACTAACATGAGAAAATCTTATTATTTACATCATTTATGAAAAGGGCAGTAGTTCATGACTAACCTATTGAGAAGGCCATTTATTTACCTCGAAAAATTTCTCGGTAAATAACAGCTCCCTCCTCAACCTAGGTATATAATATACTACTTCAATTTTCAAACAGATGCAGATCAACTGTATGACCTATTCTTTTAAATACCTTAAATGTAGATCAGCGGTATGATCCATTCTTTTACATATTGTTGAGGTTTCCAGGTATGATTTATTATTTCAAATTACGAAGACTTGTAGATCAACAGTATGACCTATTCTTTTTACTATTCCTTTATTTATTTGTTCGGCATCTGAAAGTCTGAAGTATGACTTGCTCTTTTAGTACATAGTCTCTCATACATAGTTTCGATCAACAGTATGATCTTTTTTTTACTACTAACATGAGAAAACCTTATTATTTACCGCATTTATGAAAAGGGCAGTAGTTCATTACTAACCTATTGAGAAGGCCATTTATTTACCTCGAAAAATTTCTCGGTAAATAACAGCTCCCTCCTCAACCTAGGTATATAATATACTACTTCAATTTTCAAACAGATGCAGATCAACTGTATGACCTATTCTTTTAAATACCTTAAATGTAGATCAGCGGTATGATCCATTCTTTTACATATTGTTGAGGTTTACAGGTATGATTTATTATTTCAAATTACGAAGACTTGTAGATCAACAGTATGACCTATTCTTTTTACTATTCCTTTATTTATTTGTTCGGCATCTGAAAGTCACCAGTATGACTTTGCTCTTTTAGTACATAGTCTCTCATACATAGTTTCGATCAACAGTATGATCTTTTTTTTACTACTAACATGAGAAAACCTTATTATTTACCTCATTTATGAAAAGGGCAGTAGTTCATTACTAACCTATTGAGAAGGCCATTTATTTACCTCGAAAAATTTCTCGGTAAATAACAGCTCCCTCCTCAACCTAGGTATATAATATACTACTTCAATTTTCAAACAGATGCAGATCAACTGTATGACCTATTCTTTTAAATACCTTAAATGTAGATCAGCGGTATGATCCATTCTTTTACATATTGTTGAGGTTTCCAGGTATGATTTATTATTTCAAATTACAAAGACTTGTAGATCAACAGTATGACCTATTCTTTTTACTATTCCTTTATTTATTTGTTCGGCATCTGAAAGTCAGCAGTATGACTTGCTCTTTTAGTACATAGTCTCTCATACATAGTTTCGATCAACAGTATAATCTTTTTTTTACTACTAACATGAGAAAACCTTATTATTTACCTCATTTATGAAAAGGGCAGTAGTTCATTACTAACCTATTGAGAAGGCCATTTATTTACCTCGAAAAATTTCTCGGTAAATAACAGCTCCCTCCTCAACCTAGGTATATAATATACTACTTCAATTTTCAAACAGATGCAGATCAACTGTATGACCTATTCTTTTAAATACCTTAAATGTAGATCAGCGGTATGATCCATTCTTTTACATATTGTTGAGGTTTCCAGGTATGATTTATTATTCCAAATTAAGAAGACTTGTAAATCAACAGTATGACCTATTCTTTTTACTATTCCTTTATTTATTTGTTCGGCATCTGAAAGTCAGCAGTATGACTTGCTCTTTTAGTACATAGTCTCTCATACATAGTTTCGATCAACAGTATGATCTTTTTTTTACTACTAACATGAGAAAACCTTATTATTTACCTCATTTATGAAAAGGGCAGTAGTTCATTACTAACCTATTGAGAAGGCCATTTATTTACCTCGAAAAATTTCTCGGTAAATAACAGCTCCCTCCTCAACCTAGGTATATAATATACTACTTCAATTTTCAAACAGATGCAGATCAACTGTATGACCTATTCTTTTAAATACCTTAAATGTAGATCAGCGGTATGATCCATTCTTTTACATATTGTTGAGGTTTCCAGGTATGATTTATTATTTCAAATTACAAAGACTTGTAGATCAACAGTATGACCTATTCTTTTTACTATTCCTTTATTTATTTGTTCGGCATCTGAAAGTCAGCAGTATGACTTGCTCTTTTAGTACATAGTCTCTCATACATAGTTTCGATCAACAGTATAATCTTTTTTTTACTACTAACATGAGAAAACCTTATTATTTACCTCATTTATGAAAAGGGCAGTAGTTCATTACTAACCTATTGAGAAGGCCATTTATTTACCTCGAAAAATTTCTCGGTAAATAACAGCTCCCTCCTCAACCTAGGTATATAATATACTACTTCAATTTTCAAACAGATGCAGATCAACTGTATGACCTATTCTTTTAAATACCTTAAATGTAGATCAGCGGTATGATCCATTCTTTTACATATTGTTGAGGTTTCCAGGTATGATTTATTATTTCAAATTACGAAGACTTGTAGATCAACAGTATGACCTATTCTTTTTACTATTCCTTTATTTATTTGTTCGGCATCTGAAAGTCAGCAGTATGGCTTGCTCTTTTAGTACATAGTCTCTCATAAATAGTTTCGATCAACAGTAAAATCTTTTTTTTACTACTAACATGAGAAAACCTTATTATTTACCTCATTTATGAAAAGGGCAGTAGTTCATTACTAACCTATTGAGAAGGCCATTTATTTACCTCGAAAAATTTCTCGGTAAATAACAGCTCCCTCCTCAACCTAGGTATATAATATACTACTTCAATTTTCAAACAGATGCAGATCAACTGTATGACCTATTCTTTTAAATACCTTAAATGTAGATCAGCGGTATGATCCATTCTTTTACATATTGTTGACGTTTCCAGGTATGATTTATTATTTCAAATTACGAAGACTTGTAGATCAACAGTATGACCTATTCTTTTTACTATTCCTTTATTTATTTGTTCGGCATCTGAAAGTCAGCAGTATGACTTGCTCTTTTAGTACATAGTCTCTCATACATAGTTTCGATCAACAGTATGATCTTTTTTTTACTACTAACATGAGAAAACCTTATTATTTACCTCATTTATGAAAAGGGCAGTAGTTCATTACTAACCTATTGAGAAGGCCATTTATTTACCTCGAAAAATTTCTCGGTAAATAACAGCTCCCTCCTCAACCTAGGTAGGTATATAATATACTACTTCAATTTTCAAACAGATGCAGCTCAACTGTATGACCTATTCTTTTAAATACCTTAAATGTAGATCAGCGGTATGATCCATTCTTTTACATATTGTTGAGGTTTCCAGGTATGATTTATTATTTCAAATTACGAAGACTTGTAGATCAACAGTATGACCTATTCTTTTTACTATTCCTTTATTTATTTGTTCGGCATCTGAAAGTCAGCAGTATGGCTTGCTCTTTTAGTACATAGTCTCTCATAAATAGTTTCGATCAACAGTAAAATCTTTTTTTTACTACTAACATGAGAAAACCTTATTATTTACCTCATTTATGAAAAGGGCAGTAGTTCATTACTAACCTATTGAGAAGGCCATTTATTTACCTCGAAAAATTTCTCGGTAAATAACAGCTCCCTCCTCAACCTAGGTATATAATATACTACTTCAATTTTCAAACAGATGCAGATCAACTGTATGACCTATTCTTTTAAATACCTTAAATGTAGATCAGCGGTATGATCCATTCTTTTACATATTGTTGAGGTTTCCAGGTATGATTTATTATTTCAAATTACGAAGACTTGTAGATCAACAGTATGACCTATTCTTTTTACTATTCCTTTATTTATTTGTTCGGCATCTGAAAGTCAGCAGTATGACTTGCTCTTTTAGTACATAGTCTCTCATACATAGTTTCGATCAACAGTATGATCTTTTTTTTACTACTAACATGAGAAAACCTTATTATTTACCTCATTTATGAAAAGGGCAGTAGTTCATTACTAACCTATTGAGAAGGCCATTTATTTACCTCGAAAAATTTCTCCGTAAATAACAGCTCCCTCCTCAACCTAGGTATATAATATACTACTTCAATTTTCAAACAGATGCAGATCAACTGTATGACCTATTCTTTTAAATACCTTAAATGTAGATCAGCGGTATGATCCATTCTTTTACATATTGTTGAGGTTTCCAGGTATGATTTATTATTTCAAATTACGAAGACTTGTAGATCAACAGTATGACCTATTCTTTTTACTATTCCTTTATTTATTTGTTCGGCATCTGAAAGTCAGCAGTATGACTTGCTCTTTTAGTACATAGTCTCTCATACATAGTTTCGATCAACAGTATGATCTTTTTTTTACTACTAACATGAGAAAACCTTATTATTTACCTCATTTATGAAAAAAGCAGTAGTTCATAACTAACCTATTGAGAAGGCCATTTATTTACCTCGAAAAATTTCTCGGTAAATAACAGCTCCCTCCTCAACCTAGGTATAGAATATACTACTTCAATTTTCAAACAGATGCAGATCAATTGTATGACCTATTCTTTTAAATACCTTAAATGTAGATCAGCGGTATGATCCATTCTTTTACATATTGTTGAGGATTCCAGGTATGATTTATTATTTCAAATTACGAAGACTTGTAGATCAACAGTATGACCTATTCTTTTTACTATTCCTTTATTTATTTGTTCGGCATCTGAAAGTCAGCAGTATGGCTTGCTCTTTTAGTACATAGTCTCTCATACATAGTCTCTCATACATAGTCTCTCATACATAGTTTCGATCAACAGTATAATCTTTTTTTTACTACTAACATGAGAAAATCTTATTATTTACATCATTTATGAAAAGGGCAGTAGTTCATGACTAACCTATTGAGAAGGCCATTTATTTACCTCGAAAAATTTCTCGGTAAATAACAGCTCCCTCCTCAACCTAGGTATATAATATACTACTTCAATTTTCAAACAGATGCAGATCAACTGTATGACCTATTCTTTTAAATACCTTAAATGTAGATCAGCGGTATGATCCATTCTTTTACATATTGTTGAGGTTTCCAGGTATGATTTATTATTTCAAATTACGACGACTTGTAGATCAACAGTATGACCTATTCTTTTTACTATTCCTTTATTTATTTGTTCGGCATCTGAAAGTCAGCAGTATGACTTGCTCTTTTAGTACATAGTCTCTCATCCATAGTTTCGATCAACAGTATAATCTTTTTTTTACTACTAACATGAGAAAACCTTATTATTTACCTCATTTATGAAAAGAGCAGTAGTTCATTACTAACCTATTGAGAAGGCCATTTATTTACCTCGAAAAATTTCTCGGTAAATAACAGTTCCCTCCTCAACCTAGGTATATAATATACTACTTCAATTTTCAAACAGATGCAGATCAACTGTATGACCTATTCTTTTAAATACCTTAAATGTAGATCAGCGGTATGATCCATTCTTTTACATATTGTTGAGGTTTCCAGGTATGATTTATTATTTCAAATTACGAAGACTTGTAGATCAACAGTATGACCTATTCTTTTTACTATTCCTTTATTTATTTGTTCGGCATCTGAAAGTCTGCAGTATGACTTGCTCTTTTAGTACATAGTCTCTCATACATAGTTTCGATCAACAGTATGATCTTTTTTTTACTACTAACATGAGAAAACCTTATTATTTACCGCATTTATGAAAAGGGCAGTAGTTCATTACTAACCTATTGAGAAGGCCATTTATTTACCTCGAAAAATTTCTCGGTAAATAACAGCTCCCTCCTCAACCTAGGTATATAATATACTACTTCAATTTTCAAACAGATGCAGATCAACTGTATGACCTATTCTTTTAAATACCTTAAATGTAGAGCAGCGGTATGATCCATTCTTTTACATATTGTTGAGGTTTCCAGGTATGATTTATTATTTCAAATTACGAAGACTTGTAGATCAACAGTATGACCTATTCTTTTTACTATTCCTTTATTTATTTGTTCGGCATCTGAAAGTCACCAGTATGACTTTGCTCTTTTAGTACATAGTCTCTCATACATAGTCTCTCATACATAGTTTCGATCAACAGTATAATCTTTTTTTTACTACTAACATGAGAAAATCTTATTATTTACATCATTTATGAAAAGAGCAGTAGTTCATTACTAACCTATTGAGAAGGCCATTTATTTACCTCGAAAAATTTCTCGGTAAATAACAGCTCCCTCCTCAACCTAGGTATATAATATACTACTTCAATTTTCAAACAGATGCAGATCAACTGTATGACCTATTCTTTTTACTATTCCTTTATTTATTTGTTCGGCATCTGAAAGTCAGCAGTATGACTTGCTCTTTTAGCACATAGTCTCTCATCCATAGTTTCGATCAACAGTATAATCTTTTTTTTTACTACTAACATGAGAAAACCTTATTATTTACCTCATTTATGAAAAGAGCAGTAGTTCATTACTAACCTATTGAGAAGGCCATTTATTTACCTCGAAAAATTTCTCGGTAAATAACAGCTCCCTCCTCAACCTAGGTATATAATATACTACTTCAATTTTCAAACAGATGCAGATCAACTGTATGACCTATTCTTTTTACTATTCCTTTATTTATTTGTTCGGCATCTGAAAGTCAGCAGTATGACTTGCTCTTTTAGCACATAGTCTCTCATACATAGTTTCGATCAACAGTATGATCTTTTTTTTACTACTAACATGAGAAAACCTTATTATTTACCTCATTTATGAAAAGGGCAGTAGTTCATTACTAACCTATTGAGAAGGCCATTTATTTAACCTCGAAAAATTTCTCGGTAAATAACAGCTCCCTCCTCAACCTAGGTATATAATATACTACTTCAATTTTCAAACAGATGCAGATCAACTGTATGACCTATTCTTTTAAATACCTTAAATGTAGATCAGCGGTATGATCCATTCTTTTACATATTGTTGAGGTTTCCAGGTATGATTTATTATTTCAAATTACGACGACTTGTAGATCAACAGTATGACCTATTCTTTTTACTATTCCTTTATTTATTTGTTCGGCATCTGAAAGTCAGCAGTATGACTTGCTCTTTTAGTACATAGTCTCTCATACATAGTTTCGATCAACAGTATAATCTTTTTTTTACTACTAACATGAGAAAACCTTATTATTTAATTCATTTATGAAAAGGGCAGTAGTTCATTACTAACCTATTGAGAAGGCCATTTATTTACCTCGAAAAATTTCTCGGTAAATAACAGCTCCCTCCTCAACCTAGGTATATAATATACTACTTCAATTTTCAAACAGATGCAGATCAACTGTATGACCTATTCTTTTAAATACCTTAAATGTAGATCAGCGGTATGATCCATTCTTTTACATATTGTTGAGGTTTCCAGGTATGATTTATTATTTCAAATTACGAAGACTTGTAGATCAACAGTATGACCTATTCTTTTTACTATTCCTTTATTTATTTGTTCGGCATCTGAAAGTCTGCAGTATGACTTGCTCTTTTAGTACATAGTCTCTCATACATAGTTTCGATCAACAGTATGATCTTTTTTTTACTACTAACATGAGAAAACCTTATTATTTACCGCATTTATGAAAAGGGCAGTAGTTCATTACTAACCTATTGAGAAGGCCATTTATTTACCTCGAAAAATTTCTCGGTAAATAACAGCTCCCTCCTCAACCTAGGTATATAATATACTACTTCAATTTTCAAACAGATGCAGATCAACTGTATGACCTATTCTTTTAAATACCTTAAATGTAGATCAGCGGTATGATCCATTCTTTTACATATTGTTGAGGTTTCCAGGTATGATTTATTATTTCAAATTACGAAAACTTGTAGATCAACAGTATGACCTATTCTTTTTACTATTCCTTTATTTATTTGTTCGGCATCTGAAAGTCACCAGTATGACTTTGCTCTTTTAGTACATAGTCTCTCATACATAGTTTCGATCAACAGTATGATCTTTTTTTTACTACTAACATGAGAAAACCGTATTATTTACCTCATTTATGAAAAGGGCAGTAGTTCATTACTAACCTATTGAGAAGGCCATTTATTTACCTCGAAAAATTTCTCGGTAAATAACAGCTCCCTCCTCAACCTAGGTATATAATATACTACTTCAATTTTCAAACAGATGCAGATCAACTGTATGACCTATTCTTTTAAATACCTTAAATGTAGATCAGCGGTATGATCCATTCTTTTACATATTGTTGAGGTTTCCAGGTATGATTTATTATTCCAAATTAAGAAGACTTGTAAATCAACAGTATGACCTATTCTTTTTACTATTCCTTTATTTATTTGTTCGGCATCTGAAAGTCAGCAGTATGACTTGCTCTTTTAGTACATAGTCTCTCATACATAGTTTCGATCAACAGTATGATCTTTTTTTTACTACTAACATGAGAAAACCTTATTATTTACCTCATTTATGAAAAGGGCAGTAGTTCATTACTAACCTATTGAGAAGGCCATTTATTTACCTCGAAAAATTTCTCGGTAAATAACAGCTCCCTCCTCAACCTAGGTAGGTATATAATATACTACTTCAATTTTCAAACAGATGCAGCTCAACTGTATGACCTATTCTTTTAAATACCTTAAATGTAGATCAGCGGTATGATCCATTCTTTTACATATTGTTGAGGTTTCCAGGTATGATTTATTATTTCAAATTACGAAGACTTGTAGATCAACAGTATGACCTATTCTTTTTACTATTCCTTTATTTATTTGTTCGGCATCTGAAAGTCAGCAGTATGGCTTGCTCTTTTAGTACATAGTCTCTCATACATAGTCTCTCATACATAGTTTCGATCAACAGTATAATCTTTTTTTTACTACTAACATGAGAAAATCTTATTATTTACATCATTTATGAAAAGGGCAGTAGTTCATGACTAACCTATTGAGAAGGCCATTTATTTACCTCGAAAAATTTCTCGGTAAATAACAGCTCCCTCCTCAACCTAGGTATATAATATACTACTTCAATTTTCAAACAGATGCAGATCAACTGTATGACCTATTCTTTTAAATACCTTAAATGTAGATCAGCGGTATGATCCATTCTTTTACATATTGTTGAGGTTTCCAGGTATGATTTATTATTTCAAATTACGACGACTTGTAGATCAACAGTATGACCTATTCTTTTTACTATTCCTTTATTTATTTGTTCGGCATCTGAAAGTCTGCAGTATGACTTGCTCTTTTAGTACATAGTCTCTCATACATAGTTTCGATCAACAGTATGATCTTTTTTTTACTACTAACATGAGAAAACCTTATTATTTACCTCATTTATGAAAAGGGCAGTAGTTCATTACTAACCTATTGAGAAGGCCATTTATTTACCTCGAAAAATTTCTCGGTAAATAACAGCTCCCTCCTCAACCTAGGTATATAATATACTACTTCAATTTTCAAACAGATGCAGATCAACTGTATGACCTATTCTTTTAAATACCTTAAATGTAGATCAGCGGTATGATCCATTCTTTTACATATTGTTGAGGTTTCCAGGTATGATTTATTATTTCAAATTACGAAGACTTGTAAATCAACAGTATGACCTATTCTTTTTACTATTCCTTTATTTATTTGTTCGGCATCTGAAAGTCAGCAGTATGACTTGCTCTTTTAGTACATAGTCTCTCATACATAGTTTCGATCAACAGTATGATCTTTTTTTTACTACTAACATGAGAAAACCTTATTATTTACCTCATTTATGAAAAGGGCAGTAGTTCATTACTAACCTATTGAGAAGGCCATTTATTTACCTCGAAAAATTTCTCGGTAAATAACAGCTCCCTCCTCAACCTAGGTATATAATATACTACTTCAATTTTCAAACAGATGCAGATCAACTGTATGACCTATTCTTTTAAATACCTTAAATGTAGATCAGCGGTATGATCCATTCTTTTACATATTGTTGAGGTTTCCAGGTATGATTTATTATTTCAAATTACGAAGACTTGTAGATCAACAGTATGACCTATTCTTTTTACTATTCCTTTATTTATTTGTTCGGCATCTGAAAGTCACCAGTATGACTTTGCTCTTTTAGTACATAGTCTCTCATACATAGTTTCGATCAACAGTATGATCTTTTTTTTACTACTAACATGAGAAAACCGTATTATTTACCTCATTTATGAAAAGGGCAGTAGTTCATTACTAACCTATTGAGAAGGCCATTTATTTACCTCGAAAAATTTCTCGGTAAATAACAGCTCCCTCCTCAACCTAGGTATATAATATACTACTTCAATTTTCAAACAGATGCAGATGAACTGTATGACCTATTCTTTTAAATACCTTAAATGTAGATCAGCGGTATGATCCATTCTTTTACATATTGTTGAGGTTTCCAGGTATGATTTATTATTTCAAATTACGATGACTTGTAGATCAACAGTATGACCTATTCTTTTTACTATTCCTTTATTTATTTGTTCGGCATCTGAAAGTCACCAGTATGACTTTGCTCTTTTAGTACATAGTCTCTCATACATAGTTTCGATCAACAGTATGATCTTTTTTTTACTACTAACATGAGAAAACCGTATTATTTACCTCATTTATGAAAAGGGCAGTAGTTCATTACTAACCTATTGAGAAGGCCATTTATTTACCTCGAAAAATTTCTCGGTAAATAACAGCTCCCTCCTCAACCTAGGTATATAATATACTACTTCAATTTTCAAACAGATGCAGATCAACTGTATGACCTATTCTTTTAAATACCTTAAATGTAGATCAGCGGTATGATCCATTCTTTTACATATTGTTGAGGTTTCCAGGTATGATTTATTATTTCAAATTACGACGACTTGTAGATCAACAGTATGACCTATTCTTTTTACTATTCCTTTATTTATTTGTTCGGCATCTGAAAGTCTGCAGTATGACTTGCTCTTTTAGTACATAGTCTCTCATACATAGTTTCGATCAACAGTATGATCTTTTTTTTACTACTAACATGAGAAAACCTTATTATTTACCTCATTTATGAAAAGGGCAGTAGTTCATTACTAACCTATTGAGAAGGCCATTTATTTACCTCGAAAAATTTCTCGGTAAATAACAGCTCCCTCCTCAACCTAGGTATATAATATACTACTTCAATTTTCAAACAGATGCAGATCAACTGTATGACCTATTCTTTTAAATACCTTAAATGTAGATCAGCGGTATGATCCATTCTTTTACATATTGTTGAGGTTTCCAGGTATGATTTATTATTTCAAATTACGAAGACTTGTAAATCAACAGTATGACCTATTCTTTTTACTATTCCTTTATTTATTTGTTCGGCATCTGAAAGTCAGCAGTATGACTTGCTCTTTTAGTACATAGTCTCTCATACATAGTTTCGATCAACAGTATGATCTTTTTTTTACTACTAACATGAGAAAACCTTATTATTTACCTCATTTATGAAAAGGGCAGTAGTTCATTACTAACCTATTGAGAAGGCCATTTATTTACCTCGAAAAATTTCTCGGTAAATAACAGCTCCCTCCTCAACCTAGGTATATAATATACTACTTCAATTTTCAAACAGATGCAGATCAACTGTATGACCTATTCTTTTAAATACCTTAAATGTAGATCAGCGGTATGATCCATTCTTTTACATATTGTTGAGGTTTCCAGGAATGATTTATTATTTCAAATTACGAAGACTTGTAGATCAACAGTATGACCTATT
The DNA here is from genome assembly GCA_963924545.1 of Pogonocherus hispidulus. Lineage (NCBI taxonomy): Eukaryota > Metazoa > Arthropoda > Insecta > Coleoptera > Cerambycidae > Pogonocherus > Pogonocherus hispidulus. The sequence continues at coordinate 37,688,126 of OZ004698.1, read as the reverse complement.
CTTTTTACTATTCCTTTATTTATTTGTTCGGCATCTGAAAGTCACCAGTATGACTTGCTCTTTTAGTACATAGTCTCTCATACATAGTTTCGATCAACAGTATGATCTTTTTTTTACTACTAACATGAGAAAACCTTATTATTTACCTCATTTATGAAAAGGGCAGTAGTTCATTACTAACCTATTGAGAAGGCCATTTATTTACCTCGAAAAATTTCTCGGTAAATAACAGCTCCCTCCTCAACCTAGGTATATAATATACTACTTCAATTTTCAAACAGATGCAGATCAACTGTATGACCTATTCTTTTAAATACCTTAAATGTAGATCAGCGGTATGATCCATTCTTTTACATATTGTTGAGGTTTCCAGGTATGATTTATTATTTCAAATTACGAAGACTTGTAGATCAACAGTATGACCTATTCTTTTTACTATTCCTTTATTTATTTGTTCGGCATCTGAAAGTCACCAGTATGACTTTGCTCTTTTAGTACATAGTCTCTCATACATAGTTTCGATCAACAGTATGATCTTTTTTTTACTACTAACATGAGAAAACCGTATTATTTACCTCATTTATGAAAAGGGCAGTAGTTCATTACTAACCTATTGAGAAGGCCATTTATTTACCTCGAAAAATTTCTCGGTAAATAACAGCTCCCTCCTCAACCTAGGTATATAATATACTACTTCAATTTTCAAACAGATGCAGATGAACTGTATGACCTATTCTTTTAAATACCTTAAATGTAGATCAGCGGTATGATCCATTCTTTTACATATTGTTGAGGTTTCCAGGTATGATTTATTATTTCAAATTACAAAGACTTGTAGATCAACAGTATGACCTATTCTTTTTACTATTCCTTTATTTATTTGTTCGGCATCTGAAAGTCAGCAGTATGACTTGCTCTTTTAGTACATAGTCTCTCATACATAGTTTCGATCAACAGTATAATCTTTTTTTTACTACTAACATGAGAAAACCTTATTATTTACTTCATTTATGAAAAGGGCAGTAGTTCATTACTAACCTATTGAGAAGGCCATTTATTTACCTCGAAAAATTTCTCGGTAAATAACAGCTCCCTCCTCAACCTAGGTATATAATATACTACTTCAATTTTCAAACAGATGCAGATCAACTGTATGACCTATTCTTTTAAATACCTTAAATGTAGATCAGCGGTATGATCCATTCTTTTACATATTGTTGAGGTTTCCAGGTATGATTTATTATTTCAAATTACGATGACTTGTAGATCAACAGTATGACCTATTCTTTTTACTATTCCTTTATTTATTTGTTCGGCATCTGAAAGTCAGCAGTATGACTTGCTCTTTTAGTACATAGTCTCTCATACATAGTTTCGATCAACAGTATGATCTTTTTTTTACTACTAACATGAGAAAACCTTATTATTTACCTCATTTATGAAAAGGGCAGTAGTTCATTACTAACCTATTGAGAAGGCCATTTATTTACCTCGAAAAATTTCTCGGTAAATAACAGCTCCCTCCTCAACCTAGGTATATAATATACTACTTCAATTTTCAAACAGATGCAGATCAACTGTATGACCTATTCTTTTAAATACCTTAAATGTAGATCAGCGGTATGATCCATTCTTTTACATATTGTTGAGGTTTCCAGGTATGATTTATTATTTCAAATTACGAAGACTTGTAAATCAACAGTATGACCTATTCTTTTTACTATTCCTTTATTTATTTGTTCGGCATCTGAAAGTCAGCAGTATGACTTGCTCTTTTAGTACATAGTCTCTCATACATACTTTCGATCAACAGTATGATCTTTTTTTTACTACTAACATGAGAAAACCTTATTATTTACCTCATTTATGAAAAGGGCAGTAGTTCATTACTAACCTATTGAGAAGGCCATTTATTTAACCTCGAAAAATTTCTCGGTAAATAACAGCTCCCTCCTCAACCTAGGTATATAATATACTACTTCAATTTTCAAACAGATGCAGATCAACTGTATGACCTATTCTTTTAAATACCTTAAATGTAGATCAGCGGTATGATCCATTCTTTTACATATTGTTGAGGTTTCCAGGTATGATTTATTATTTCAAATTACGACGACTTGTAGATCAACAGTATGACCTATTCTTTTTACTATTCCTTTATTTATTTGTTCGGCATCTGAAAGTCAGCAGTATGACTTGCTCTTTTAGTACATAGTCTCTCATACATAGTTTCGATCAACAGTATGATCTTTTTTTTACTACTAACATGAGAAAACCTTATTATTTACCTCATTTATGAAAAGGGCAGTAGTTCATTACTAACCTATTGAGAAGGCCATTTATTTACCTCGAAAAATTTCTCGGTAAATAACAGCTCCCTCCTCAACCTAGGTATATAATATACTACTTCAATTTTCAAACAGATGCAGATCAACTGTATGACCTATTCTTTTAAACACCTTAAATGTAGATCAGCGGTATGATCCATTCTTTTACATATTGTTGAGGTTTCCAGGTATGATTTATTATTTCAAATTACGAAGACTTGTAGATCAACAGTATGACCTATTCTTTTTACTATTCCTTTATTTATTTGTTCGGCATCTGAAAGTCACCAGTATGGCTTGCTCTTTTAGTACATAGTCTCTCATAAATAGTTTCGATCAACAGTAAAATCTTTTTTTTACTACTAACTTGAGAAAACCTTATTATTTACCTCATTTATGAAAAGGGCAGTAGTTCATTACTAACCTATTGAGAAGGCCATTTATTTACCTCGAAAAATTTCTCGGTAAATAACAGCTCCCTCCTCAACCTAGGTATATAATATACTACTTCAATTTTCAAACAGATGCAGATCAACTGTATGACCTATTCTTTTAAATACCTTAAATGTAGATCAGCGGTATGATCCATTCTTTTACATATTGTTGAGGTTTCCAGGTATGATTTATTATTTCAAATTACGAAGACTTGTAGATCAACAGTATGACCTATTCTTTTTACTATTCCTTTATTTATTTGTTCGGCATCTGAAAGTCACCAGTATGACTTTGCTCTTTTAGTACATAGTCTCTCATACATAGTTTCGATCAACAGTATGATCTTTTTTTTACTACTAACATGAGAAAACCTTATTATTTACCTCATTTATGAAAAGGGCAGTAGTTCATTACTAACCTATTGAGAAGGCCATTTATTTACCTCGAAAAATTTCTCGGTAAATAACAGCTCCCTCCTCAACCTAGGTATATAATATACTACTTCAATTTTCAAACAGATGCAGATCAACTGTATGACCTATTCTTTTAAATACCTTAAATGTAGATCAGCGGTATGATCCATTCTTTTACATATTGTTGAGGTTTCCAGGTATGATTTATTATTTCAAATTACAAAGACTTGTAGATCAACAGTATGACCTATTCTTTTTACTATTCCTTTATTTATTTGTTCGGCATCTGAAAGTCAGCAGTATGACTTGCTCTTTTAGTACATAGTCTCTCATACATAGTTTCGATCAACAGTATAATCTTTTTTTTACTACTAACATGAGAAAACCTTATTATTTACCTCATTTATGAAAAGGGCAGTAGTTCATTACTAACCTATTGAGAAGGCCATTTATTTACCTCGAAAAATTTCTCGGTAAATAACAGCTCCCTCCTCAACCTAGGTATATAATATACTACTTCAATTTTCAAACAGATGCAGATCAACTGTATGACCTATTCTTTTAAATACCTTAAATGTAGATCAGCGGTATGATCCATTCTTTTACATATTGTTGAGGTTTCCAGGTATGATTTATTATTTCAAATTACGAAGACTTGTAAATCAACAGTATGACCTATTCTTTTTACTATTCCTTTATTTATTTGTTCGGCATCTGAAAGTCAGCAGTATGACTTGCTCTTTTAGTACATAGTCTCTCATACATAGTTTCGATCAACAGTATGATCTTTTTTTTACTACTAACATGAGAAAACCTTATTATTTACCTCATTTATGAAAAGGGCAGTAGTTCATTACTAACCTATTGAGAAGGCCATTTATTTACCTCGAAAAATTTCTCGGTAAATAACAGCTCCCTCCTCAACCTAGGTATATAATATACTACTTCAATTTTCAAACAGATGCAGATCAACTGTATGACCTATTCTTTTAAATACCTTAAATGTAGATCAGCGGTATGATCCATTCTTTTACATATTGTTGAGGTTTCCAGGTATGATTTATTATTTCAAATTACAAAGACTTGTAGATCAACAGTATGACCTATTCTTTTTACTATTCCTTTATTTATTTGTTCGGCATCTGAAAGTCAGCAGTATGACTTGCTCTTTTAGCACATAGTCTCTCATACATAGTTTCGATCAACAGTATGATCTTTTTTTTACTACTAACATGAGAAAACCTTATTATTTACCTCATTTATGAAAAGGGCAGTAGTTCATTACTAACCTATTGAGAAGGCCATTTATTTAACCTCGAAAAATTTCTCGGTAAATAACAGCTCCCTCCTCAACCTAGGTATATAATATACTACTTCAATTTTCAAACAGATGCAGATCAACTGTATGACCTATTCTTTTAAATACCTTAAATGTAGATCAGCGGTATGATCCATTCTTTTACATATTGTTGAGGTTTCCAGGTATGATTTATTATTTCAAATTACGACGACTTGTAGATCAACAGTATGACCTATTCTTTTTACTATTCCTTTATTTATTTGTTCGGCATCTGAAAGTCAGCAGTATGACTTGCTCTTTTAGTACATAGTCTCTCATACATAGTTTCGATCAACAGTATAATCTTTTTTTTACTACTAACATGAGAAAACCTTATTATTTAATTCATTTATGAAAAGGGCAGTAGTTCATTACTAACCTATTGAGAAGGCCATTTATTTACCTCGAAAAATTTCTCGGTAAATAACAGCTCCCTCCTCAACCTAGGTATATAATATACTACTTCAATTTTCAAACAGATGCAGATCAACTGTATGACCTATTCTTTTAAATACCTTAAATGTAGATCAGCGGTATGATCCATTCTTTTACATATTGTTGAGGTTTCCAGGAATGATTTATTATTTCAAATTACGAAGACTTGTAGATCAACAGTATGACCTATTCTTTTTACTATTCCTTTATTTATTTGTTCGGCATCTGAAAGTCACCAGTATGACTTGCTCTTTTAGTACATAGTCTCTCATACATAGTTTCGATCAACAGTATGATCTTTTTTTTACTACTAACATGAGAAAACCTTATTATTTACCTCATTTATGAAAAGAGCAGTAGTTCATTACTAACCTATTGAGAAGGCCATTTATTTACCTCGAAAAATTTCTCGGTAAATAACAGCTCCCTCCTCAACCTAGGTATATAATATACTACTTCAATTTTCAAACAGATGCAGATCAACTGTATGACCTATTCTTTTAAATACCTTAAATGTAGATCAGCGGTATGATCCATTCTTTTACATATTGTTGAGGTTTCCAGGTATGATTTATTATTTCAAATTACGAAGACTTGTAGATCAACAGTATGACCTATTCTTTTTACTATTCCTTTATTTATTTGTTCGGCATCTGAAAGTCTGCAGTATGACTTGCTCTTTTAGTACATAGTCTCTCATACATAGTTTCGATCAACAGTATGATCTTTTTTTTACTACTAACATGAGAAAACCTTATTATTTACCGCATTTATGAAAAGGGCAGTAGTTCATTACTAACCTATTGAGAAGGCCATTTATTTACCTCGAAAAATTTCTCGGTAAATAACAGCTCCCTCCTCAACCTAGGTATATAATATACTACTTCAATTTTCAAACAGATGCAGATCAACTGTATGACCTATTCTTTTAAATACCTTAAATGTAGATCAGCGGTATGATCCATTCTTTTACATATTGTTGAGGTTTCCAGGTATGATTTATTATTTCAAATTACGAAGACTTGTAGATCAACAGTATGACCTATTCTTTTTACTATTCCTTTATTTATTTGTTCGGCATCTGAAAGTCACCAGTATGACTTTGCTCTTTTAGTACATAGTCTCTCATACATAGTTTCGATCAACAGTATGATCTTTTTTTTACTACTAACATGAGAAAACCTTATTATTTACCTCATTTATGAAAAGGGCAGTAGTTCATTACTAACCTATTGAGAAGGCCATTTATTTACCTCGAAAAATTTCTCGGTAAATAACAGCTCCCTCCTCAACCTAGGTATATAATATACTACTTCAATTTTCAAACAGATGCAGATCAACTGTATGACCTATTCTTTTAAATACCTTAAATGTAGATCAGCGGTATGATCCATTCTTTTACATATTGTTGAGGTTTCCAGGTATGATTTATTATTTCAAATTACAAAGACTTGTAGATCAACAGTATGACCTATTCTTTTTACTATTCCTTTATTTATTTGTTCGGCATCTGAAAGTCAGCAGTATGACTTGCTCTTTTAGTACATAGTCTCTCATACATAGTTTCGATCAACAGTATAATCTTTTTTTTACTACTAACATGAGAAAACCTTATTATTTACCTCATTTATGAAAAGGGCAGTAGTTCATTACTAACCTATTGAGAAGGCCATTTATTTACCTCGAAAAATTTCTCGGTAAATAACAGCTCCCTCCTCAACCTAGGTATATAATATACTACTTCAATTTTCAAACAGATGCAGATCAACTGTATGACCTATTCTTTTAAATACCTTAAATGTAGATCAGCGGTATGATCCATTCTTTTACATATTGTTGAGGTTTCCAGGTATGATTTATTATTTCAAATTACGAAGACTTGTAAATCAACAGTATGACCTATTCTTTTTACTATTCCTTTATTTATTTGTTCGGCATCTGAAAGTCAGCAGTATGACTTGCTCTTTTAGTACATAGTCTCTCATACATAGTTTCGATCAACAGTATGATCTTTTTTTTACTACTAACATGAGAAAACCTTATTATTTACCTCATTTATGAAAAGGGCAGTAGTTCATTACTAACCTATTGAGAAGGCCATTTATTTACCTCGAAAAATTTCTCGGTAAATAATAGCTCCCTCCTCAACCTAGGTATATAATATACTACTTCAATTTTCAAACAGATGCAGATCAACTGTATGACCTATTCTTTTAAATACCTTAAATGTAGATCAGCGGTATGATCCATTCTTTTACATATTGTTGAGGTTTCCAGGTATGATTTATTATTTCAAATTACAAAGACTTGTAGATCAACAGTATGACCTATTCTTTTTACTATTCCTTTATTTATTTGTTCGGCATCTGAAAGTCAGCAGTATGACTTGCTCTTTTAGTACATAGTCTCTCATACATAGTTTCGATCAACAGTATAATCTTTTTTTTACTACTAACATGAGAAAACCTTATTATTTACCTCATTTATGAAAAGGGCAGTAGTTCATTACTAACCTATTGAGAAGGCCATTTATTTACCTCGAAAAATTTCTCGGTAAATAACAGCTCCCTCCTCAACCTAGGTATATAATATACTACTTCAATTTTCAAACAGATGCAGATCAACTGTATGACCTATTCTTTTAAATACCTTAAATGTAGATCAGCGGTATGATCCATTCTTTTACATATTGTTGAGGTTTCCAGGTATGATTTATTATTTCAAATTACGAAGACTTGTAAATCAACAGTATGACCTATTCTTTTTACTATTCCTTTATTTATTTGTTCGGCATCTGAAAGTCAGCAGTATGACTTGCTCTTTTAGCACATAGTCTCTCATACATAGTTTCGATCAACAGTATGATCTTTTTTTTACTACTAACATGAGAAAACCTTATTATTTACCTCATTTATGAAAAGGGCAGTAGTTCATTACTAACCTATTGAGAAGGCCATTTATTTAACCTCGAAAAATTTCTCGGTAAATAACAGCTCCCTCCTCAACCTAGGTATATAATATACTACTTCAATTTTCAAACAGATGCAGATCAACTGTATGACCTATTCTTTTAAATACCTTAAATGTAGATCAGCGGTATGATCCATTCTTTTACATATTGTTGAGGTTTCCAGGTATGGTTTATTATTTCAAATTACGACGACTTGTAGATTAACAGTATGACCTATTCTTTTTACTATTCCTTTATTTATTTGTTCGGCATCTGAAAGTCAGCAGTATGACTTGCTCTTTTAGTACATAGTCTCTCATACATAGTTTCGATCAACAGTATGATCTTTTTTTTACTACTAACATGAGAAAACCTTATTATTTACCGCATTTATGAAAAGGGCAGTAGGTCATTACTAACCTATTGAGAAGGCCATTTATTTAACCTCGAAAAATTTCTCGGTAAATAACAGCTCCCTCCTCAACCTAGGTATATAATATACTACTTCAATTTTCAAACAGATGCAGATCAACTGTATGACCTATTCTTTTAAATACCTTAAATGTAGATCAGCGGTATGATCCATTCTTTTACATATTGTTGAGGTTTCCAGGTATGATTTATTATTTCAAATTACGACGACTTGTAGATCAACAGTATGACCTATTCTTTTTACTATTCCTTTATTTATTTGTTCGGCATCTGAAAGTCAGCAGTATGACTTGCTCTTTTAGTACATAGTCTCTCATACATAGTTTCGATCAACAGTATAATCTTTTTTTTACTACTAACATGAGAAAACCTTATTATTTACCTCATTTATGAAAAGGGCAGTAGTTCATTACTAACCTATTGAGAAGGCCATTTATTTACCTCGAAAAATTTCTCGGTAAATAACAGCTCCCTCCTCAACCTAGGTATATAATATACTACTTCAATTTTCAAACAGATGCAGATCAACTGTATGACCTATTCTTTTAAATACCTTAAATGTAGATCAGCGGTATGATCCATTCTTTTACATATTGTTGAGGTTTCCAGGTATGATTTATTATTTCAAATTACGAAGACTTGTAGATCAACAGTATGACCTATTCTTTTTACTATTCCTTTATTTATTTGTTCGGCATCTGAAAGTCACCAGTATGACTTGCTCTTTTAGTACATAGTCTCTCATACATAGTTTCGATCAACAGTATGATCTTTTTTTTACTACTAACATGAGAAAACCTTATTATTTACCTCATTTATGAAAAGAGCAGTAGTTCATTACTAACCTATTGAGAAGGCCATTTATTTACCTCGAAAAATTTCTCGGTAAATAACAGCTCCCTCCTCAACCTAGGTATATAATATACTACTTCAATTTTCAAACAGATGCAGATCAACTGTATGACCTATTCTTTTAAATACCTTAAATGTAGATCAGCGGTATGATCCATTCTTTTACATATTGTTGAGGTTTCCAGGTATGATTTATTATTTCAAATTACGAAGACTTGTAGATCAACAGTATGACCTATTCTTTTTACTATTCCTTTATTTATTTGTTCGGCATCTGAAAGTCTGAAGTATGACTTGCTCTTTTAGTACATAGTCTCTCATACATAGTTTCGATCAACAGTATGATCTTTTTTTTACTACTAACATGAGAAAACCTTATTATTTACCGCATTTATGAAAAGGGCAGTAGTTCATTACTAACCTATTGAGAAGGCCATTTATTTACCTCGAAAAATTTCTCGGTAAATAACAGCTCCCTCCTCAACCTAGGTATATAATATACTACTTCAATTTTCAAACAGATGCAGATCAACTGTATGACCTATTCTTTTAAATACCTTAAATGTAGATCAGCGGTATGATCCATTCATTTACATATTGTTGAGGTTTACAGGTATGATTTATTATTTCAAATTACGAAGACTTGTAGATCAACAGTATGACCTATTCTTTTTACTATTCCTTTATTTATTTGTTCGGCATCTGAAAGTCACCAGTATGACTTTGCTCTTTTAGTACATAGTCTCTCATACATAGTTTCGATCAACAGTATGATCTTTTTTTTACTACTAACATGAGAAAACCGTATTATTTACCTCATTTATGAAAAGGGCAGTAGTTCATTACTAACCTATTGAGAAGGCCATTTATTTACCTCGAAAAATTTCTCGGTAAATAACAGCTCCCTCCTCAACCTAGGTATATAATATACTACTTCAATTTTCAAACAGATGCAGATGAACTGTATGACCTATTCTTTTAAATACCTTAAATGTAGATCAGCGGTATGATCCATTCTTTTACATATTGTTGAGGTTTCCAGGTATGATTTATTATTTCAAATTACAAAGACTTGTAGATCAACAGTATGACCTATTCTTTTTACTATTCCTTTATTTATTTGTTCGGCATCTGAAAGTCAGCAGTATGACTTGCTCTTTTAGTACATAGTCTCTCATACATAGTTTCGATCAACAGTATAATCTTTTTTTTACTACTAACATGAGAAAACCTTATTATTTACTTCATTTATGAAAAGGGCAGTAGTTCATTACTAACCTATTGAGAAGGCCATTTATTTACCTCGAAAAATTTCTCGGTAAATAACAGCTCCCTCCTCAACCTAGGTATATAATATACTACTTCAATTTTCAAACAGATGCAGATCAACTGTATGACCTATTCTTTTAAATACCTTAAATGTAGATCAGCGGTATGATCCATTCTTTTACATATTGTTGAGGTTTCCAGGTATGATTTATTATTTCAAATTACGATGACTTGTAGATCAACAGTATGACCTATTCTTTTTACTATTCCTTTATTTATTTGTTCGGCATCTGAAAGTCAGCAGTATGACTTGCTCTTTTAGTACATAGTCTCTCATACATAGTTTCGATCAACAGTATGATCTTTTTTTTACTACTAACATGAGAAAACCTTATTATTTACCTCATTTATGAAAAGGGCAGTAGTTCATTACTAACCTATTGAGAAGGCCATTTATTTACCTCGAAAAATTTCTCGGTAAATAACAGCTCCCTCCTCAACCTAGGTATATAATATACTACTTCAATTTTCAAACAGATGCAGATCAACTGTATGACCTATTCTTTTAAACACCTTAAATGTAGATCAGCGGTATGATCCATTCTTTTACATATTGTTGAGGTTTCCAGGTATGATTTATTATTTCAAATTACGAAGACTTGTAGATCAACAGTATGACCTATTCTTTTTACTATTCCTTTATTTATTTGTTCGGCATCTGAAAGTCAGCAGTATGGCTTGCTCTTTTAGTACATAGTCTCTCATAAATAGTTTCGATCAACAGTAAAATCTTTTTTTTACTACTAACATGAGAAAACCTTATTATTTACCTCATTTATGAAAAGGGCAGTAGTTCATTACTAACCTATTGAGAAGGCCATTTATTTACCTCGAAAAATTTCTCGGTAAATAACAGCTCCCTCCTCAACCTAGGTATATAATATACTACTTCAATTTTCAAACAGATGCAGATCAACTGTATGACCTATTCTTTTAAATACCTTAAATGTAGATCAGCGGTATGATCCATTCTTTTACATATTGTTGAGGTTTCCAGGTATGATTTATTATTTCAAATTACGAAGACTTGTAGATCAACAGTATGACCTATTCTTTTTACTATTCCTTTATTTATTTGTTCGGCATCTGAAAGTCAGCAGTATGACTTGCTCTTTTAGTACATAGTCTCTCATACATAGTTTCGATCAACAGTATGATCTTTTTTTTACTACTAACATGAGAAAACCTTATTATTTACCTCATTTATGAAAAGGGCAGTAGTTCATAACTAACCTATTGAGAAGGCCATTTATTTACCTCGAAAAATTTCTCGGTAAATAACAGCTCCCTCCTCAACCTAGGTATAGAATATACTACTTCAATTTTCAAACAGATGCAGATCAACTGTATGACCTATTCTTTTAAATACCTTAAATATAGATCAGCGGTATGATCCATTCTTTTACATATTGTTGAGGTTTCCAGGTATGATTTATTATTTCAAATTACGAAGACTTGTAGATCAACAGTATGACCTATTCTTTTTACTATTCCTTTATTTATTTGTTCGGCATCTGAAAGTCAGCAGTATGACTTGCTCTTTTAGTACATAGTCTCTCATACATAGTTTCGATCAACAGTATGATCTTTTTTTTACTACTAACATGAGAAAACCTTATTATTTACCTCATTTATGAAAAGGGCAGTAGTTCATAACTAACCTATTGAGAAGGCCATTTATTTACCTCGAAAAATTTCTCGATAAATAACAGCTCCCTCCTCAACCTAGGTATAGAATATACTACTTCAATTTTCAAACAGATGCAGATCAACTGTATGACCTATTCTTTTAAATACCTTAAATGTAGATCAGCGGTATGATCCATTCTTTTACATATTGTTGAGGTTTCCAGGTATGATTTATTATTTCAAATTACGAAGACTTGTAGATCAACAGTATGACCTATTATTTTTACTATTCCTTTATTTATTTGTTCGGCATCTGAAAGTCAGCAGTATGACTTGCTCTTTTAGTACATAGTCTCTCATACATAGTTTCGATCAACAGTATGATCTTTTTTTTACTACTAACATGAGAAAACCTTATTATTTACCTCATTTATGAAAAGGGCAGTAGTTCATTACTAACCTATTGAGAAGGCCATTTATTTACCTCGAAAAATTTCTCGGTAAATAACAGCTCCCTCCTCAACCTAGGTATATAATATACTACTTCAATTTTCAAACAGATGCAGATCAACTGTATGACCTATTCTTTTAAATACCTTGAATGTAGATCAACGGTATGATCCATTCTTAGCACAACCTTACCTAACCTAACATTTTGCATTAAGGGCTGTTAATTAATAATTTACACTCGAGACGTTACTAGTATATATCAGTAAATCAAATAAGTACACTAGTAAATTTCAAGATTGAAAGTTTTGTTACTTTCACAATGCTATACTCAATAATAGACAAGTACCTACACATAATATATATATAACAAATATTAAATATAATAGAAAATGTATATAAAGTAAATTTGCATAAATACCTTGGAAACTGTGTGAATCGAGGTGTCCATCTTACCAAATTTGTATCAGTTGTTCTTACCTGCAACAGAAAACTTACTAATTAAATGTAAAGTTTATAGTTTATATACTTAGGTTTATATAGGTACATAGTTTCGATCAACAGTATAATCTTTTTTTTACTACTAACATGAGAAAACCTTATTATTTACCTCGTTTGTGAAAAGGGAAGTAGTTCATTATTAACCTATTGAGAAGTAGGGAGGTTCACTGCCGCAATACAAGTGTATTAAAACTAAATATGAAAAATATTAATTTATATGATGCGAAATAGTGCAAATTTTCAAGAAGTCAGGAATACTGAATTTTGCATTAAATCCACGATCGGTGGATGCAATGGGTAAGTAGGAATTAGTAGAATGTGGAACATATCTTAGAACTTGGACGTACGAGGTTTCTGAAAGTTCAAAATTCGCCATTCGGACAACAACAGACTAAAGAACAACCAGACAAATAATGTCCTATCATTTACAAAGGGTTGCAACTAATTTACGGTGCCGTGGCTTGTTGTTAATTAACTACAGAGCTAATTTAGATATACTCAGGGCGACTAACAGGACCGATAGTAGTACCTATATTATGTAGCATATCATTTGTTACAAAGAGCCAAAAAAATTATGAGTATGTTGTATGGGTCTATTCTAAAGCTAAAAGTAAAATATATATCGCTCATTCACTGTCTATTTAATTCTTAGGTCTGTGGTTCCAACGCTACACACACGCTACAACGCTGGTTCCTCCCTCGAATTTGGAGGATGAAATAATTTCAAAAGCAGACTTGCAAATGGCGACTCTATCTGACTCTAATTGAGCCAGCCTGTGTACAGGGTGGATCCTTATACACAAACTGTAAACCCAATATATGGTTTACTAGTATTATACAGAGTAATTCAGAAGATATGAAGCATTTTTGTATTTTAATGGCAATGAATTGAGAACCCTGTATCTTTTTTAAGTCAGTCTAGAAGCTTTTCGGGCTAATCATTCTGATTAGAATGAAATTTAGCATTATTTTGCGAATTAAACATTTGAATAAGAATACACATTCCTAAAGTATTAATTCATTCATCGGCCAATCATGTTTTAAAAAGTTGGTACAAAATCTTTGCATACAAATAGAAAATGTTATGCTCTACACAGCATAGGTATGCTGTTTTTTCGACATAAAATGAAACTAAAAAAGACTATTTATTTGAAGTAGATGCCGAAAATAACTTCTCCACGGGCAATATGCCCCGACATCCATGGAGATGTTGATGTAATGCAACGCCAGTCGGGGCATATTGCCCGTGGAGTAGTGTGGTCGGCATCTTCTTCAAATAAATAAGTAGGATTGTCTTCCTCAAAGACAATAGAGGTCGCTGTAATGGCATCTGCTTTCTGCAGATCGTTATCTGGCTGTCAATTAGACAATACTTGTCAGACAGGTAGTAGCAAAGACCGAAAGAGGGCACTACGGTGTATTTCACTGTATCTCGCCACTGCAAACATAATAAAGACTATATCGTATCGATTTTTATTTAGGTGAATTTGACTATAGTTAATGCTTATCATTTTTTTGCTTATCAAGGCCTTTACGACTCATGATCTCATGAACAGTATTTTGTACCGCCTACTCCTTTTTGTTTACAAATATTAGAGCGACATTCAGAATTAATAATATAACATTGTAACTTATTTTTTGCACACAAAAGAAATTGCTTATTGAAAGAATATGCTTTGTGAATATTACAAATTGTACTTTCATTTTTACCATACTTTTGAACGCTAAAAATGAACACGTGTAAATTATATTTCCAATATACTTAATATATTTTTTGAATGAATGTACCTTGCTGCATATATGTCAATAATATACAGGGTTATTCAGAACTTATCTCTAAAACTTTGAGGATATGTGCATCGTTAAATAAGAAATCGATATCACCAAAAAAATTTATAATAAAAGTCTTAGGATTTCCCGTAAACAACGTTTAAAGTTATACCATTATAAAGGACTACGTAGAGGGGCAACTGTACTTCAACGACATCTGATATATCACGTTCCTTCAAAAAACAGTAAACAACAGTTTTTGTACCTGGAACGCCTGGTTAAGACCGAGCGAATAGAGGTGCAGTAGAGATAATATCTTTATTGTCTATGCAGTCATCAGTCTATCTGTGTCGTTGTCTCAGTGCGGGTGTTTTATTTATCGTAGGAGTGTTAAACTGTAGAATTTTCAAAATGGCTCCTGTGTACAGTAATGCTGACTTAATGGATATGATTGTTATTTATGGTGAAGTTGGAGTGGACGAGATGGTGGCCCGGGACGACCACAACGTATTTTAGCAGCTGAAGAACAAGTGTTGAATCTGGTCCGTGAAAATCCGCGAATAAGTACAAGTCAGATCGCTAGGAAACTGCCTGGGGCACTGTTACCAGCGGATTATCAATTACGAGTTAGGTTTTGTAAGTGGTTGTTGCAGCAAAATGCTGAAAATCCCCAATTCACTGCTGATGGACAAAATTTCGAACAGCTTTTGTAACAAGGTATGTGCAAATTTTTTTAAATTTCATGTTTCTAATACCTAGTAATCAAGTAGCGCAATTCTTCAAAATTAGTGTAACAAAATTTTATTCATTTTAAAGACACGTCACTTTGGCCACATATCTTTAAGTTTATTTTAAAGTAAAAACGCTGCAAAACTTCCGAAGTTTTTCTCGTGCTAGCCAGTTTGCATTGTCAGTCCCAAGGTCACTCCATTACAGTGGACCAGTTTCCAGCGGCGTGCAATGAAAAATTTTTAAATAGTTTTCAGAACCCGCCAAAAAAATTTTTTTTGCACTACCACGTTTGTACATGTATGTTGGACATCCCCAAATTTTATTATGGATAAGTTCTGAATAACACTGTATGTATAGGTATAGCTGAGAACCTATACATTTATGTTACTAAGACGCTATACCAATCTAAAGGCTTGAAAGGCATTAACTACTGAAATGATGTCCCGGATCATATATATCAAATGTCGACTCTAAAATTCTTAGACAAGACAAAATGTCCTTATTAATAAAAACTCTATAACCTATCTAAATATTTTTTCCACAGAAATCCATAAAATGGTAGCACGAAGTTTAATTTTGGAAATATTCATGGAAGTATAGTTATTTTGTTAAAGAGAACTTACAGTTCTTTCAATTTCCATGTGGGTTCCATCAATGTTGTCTTCCAAGGAAAGATGTTTGGTTTGCGCCGGACCTAAAAAGAAGCATTCAGTTCTTGAAATTTTTAATTTTTTTCATTTAAAACGTAATTAATATCCTTTAAATTATATTATCGTTGGCTTTTAGAACCTGTTTGGCCCCATAAATAGTCTAATTCGCTCAGAAAGACTTCACTACACTTAAACGTAGTAGGGGAAGTGTGGGTATTGCCGCCCAGTGGGTAATATCGCCCACCTTTGCGAAACTCTTCATATTGCGCAGAAGCCGCGCGCGCATTTGCATCCATACTTATAGGTTTGTTCCTGCATAGAATCTCAGATAAATCCCTGACAGTCAGGGATTGTTATTTAATGCGCATGTCTGATGCGCATGATGAACTTAATAGCAGAAGAAGAAGAGTACAATAAACAATAACCAAATAATTTTTTAACCTATAAATTATGGAGGAATATCATCCGTTTCTGACAAATAATTATTACTTGTTGAGTTATAATACTAATAATAGACAGCGTACAATAATTGAGGTTACAGTTGGTAAATGGTTTTGGTTAATGCGCACTGCGCATGCACCGGACTATAAGATTCCGAAGAATCAGAGAACTTTTCAAACTATCAGCAAACTGCCCTGACTCAAGCTGGAACAGAGGACAAGAAATCCTGGACTGTCGTTCGACTCTTGCTGGAACGCTTAGATTTGTAATGCGCATGCTTCTGACAGTTTCTGACAGTCTTGGACTCCTGCAGGAACAAACCTCTTTTAATGGTTTTGTATACAAGAATGTGGTTGGATCTGTCAGTGATCTAATTTTAACACAATAGAAAATAAGCGGTAAGTAGGTACCATGTTTTCTGTCAGGTTCGAATAATTTTTGGATCATTGTGCTACTTATTCATTTCCTTATTCAACTACATATCGTTTCTATTTTTCACTTAACAAAATGTTGCAGAAATGCCAAAAAGAAAAAATTGTCCTCGCAAAAAAGCAACGTGGGATCCAGAAGCACTGCAAGGTGCTATGAAAACGGTTAAAGACGGAAAGGGAAAAGGCAGAACGCTAGAGAATTCGGTATGAATACCTAATATAGGTACCCGTATGAGTACCTAATATGGAAAATTCTATTTTAATTTTACTTCCAGGTATACCATATTCCACATTAAAAGACCGCCTTAAAACAGATAACTCTTCTGCAGCTAAACTTGGCCGTCATTCTATATTTTCAACTGAGCAAGAATCACAACTAGAGGAGCGATGCATTCATCTAGCAAAGATGTGCTATGGTCTTACAGCCATGGATTTAAGAAGAATTGCATACGATTATGCTCAAAAAAAACAATATTAAGCACTGCTTCAACCATGAGAAGAAAATGGCGGGTAAAGACTGGCTGCAGTTGTTTTTAAGGCGGCATCCACGTTTGACCATCGAGGAAACCAGAACCAACCAGCTTAAGGAGAATTACCGGATTTCTGGTTAACCTGTTCTTCAAAAATTTGGAAGAGGTTTTAACAAAACATAATTTTCTACCAAATCGTATATTTAATGTTTCTATGAGACAGGTACCACGACCGTTCAAGTGCCTTCCAAAATCATTTCTCCAAAAGGTGTGAAACAACTTGGCAAGGCTGTAAGTTCGGAAAGAGGCCGAAACATCACCGCGTGTTGCTCAATAAGTGCGTCGGGGATATACCCCCGATGTTTATATACCCGAGAGTCCGAATGTCAGATCTTCTTAAACGCAATGGACCTCTATGAATGCTCTGCCAAAGGTTGGATGAATGAAGATTTGTTCCTTATATGGATAAAACACTTTAAACAACATTCGGCAGCATCAAAAGAGAACCCCGTATTGTTGTTGTTAGACAACCAAAGTAGTCATTGCTCTTTAGCAACATACGAATATTGCCGTCAAAATGGAATCAATACGTTATCGTTCCCACCCCACACGTCCCACAAGTTACAGCCTCTGGATTTAACAGTTTTTGGGCCATTAAAGTCGGTTTACTCAAACGAATCCTCACTTTTTATAAGGCAAAATGTACATAAAAAGATATAACACCGTATGATGTTACCGAGATTTTTAATCGTGCTTATATTCGCGTTGCTACAATTGAAAAAGCCCAGAAGGGTTTCGAAGAAAGTGGGATTGTTCCATATAGGCCAAATTTATTTACAGATGAAGATTTTTTACCTGCAACTCTTTCTAAAATACCAGTTGCCGAAATACCTGAACAGAAACTTGAAGAATCTGGACCTCAACATTACGTGAAGCGAAACCCCAACTATCTACCTCTCGTGAAGCTAAACCCCAACTATCTACCTCTCGTGAAGCTGTACTTCAATCCTCTATCTCTCTATCAAATACTGACAAAAACCAAAGAAGAGTAGCAAGGAAATTAGGAGTATCAAAAATTCTCACAGCAACTCCGCATAGAAAATAGAACTGGAAAAAAAAGAGGAAAGAAAGTTACAGAAAAAAAGCAAAGGGAAAGTCCCAGTGCCGCTGAAGAGAGTAAAAAAAAAAAGGTTAAATTTGACAATGACTCCTCAAGCATTTCCTCTTGCAATGAGAATGAGCTCTCGATAATGAAAATGAAATTGAGTAGATATGCTTAATTTGTGGTGAATTTGGTACATCTATGTGGTATAGGTGTGGTGTTTGATCGCTATCGCGATTTTCGTTCCCATTTCTAGCTCTACCGGATGCCCAGGCCTGCGGCCTGTGATCACCCTTCGGGTGACAAATGCATCTAAAGTAATATTACTTTTAAGAAAATACATATTAAAGAAATTTTGTATCTGGAATGATGATGTAGGTAATTATACTAAACGATTTTTCTTAATATTTTGATGAATTGTAAGGGTACTCTATTCTTGATGGTCAAACATTATAATTTTTTAAGTACTGAAAGTAGAATTTATTTTTAAGTAAACATTATTATCAAGTTTACAATGGGACCAAAAATATTGTAGATATTTACTTTTGTAAGCTAAAATGATGAATTTAACAGACTGCCTTAATGAACGAATTAATTCCAAACTTTACGTGCAGAAAGAATAAAAGCTACGGATAATGAAACAGAATAACTAAATACTAATACTAATAAATAATTGGAATTAAAAAGTAAAAAAAAGTTAGCCTCCAGCATCACTCAAACTCACGAAATCAGCATTATGAAGTTTTGAATCCTACCACTTTCCCGTTGCGCTACCACGCCTGTTGTCAAATGTTTACATCTTGAGACGTTTAAGTATGTAAACTGTACGTGTCAACCTGAAAAAATAATTTTTACCGATTTTCTAATTGGAAAAGCATTTCGCTTCAGTATTTTGGTAATCAGAAGTGTTTGGCAGTCGGTACTATTGATTCCGTTAGCAATATTTCTCGTAGGAAAGTAACCTATCTGAAGTTTAATTAATTTGACAGTTTTCGTGGGAGGTGCTTGTCTCCTTAGTGCAATCTCACATGGGACGGAAGTTGAGACGGACGCGACTCGATATTTTCGAAGACGAAATAGACGTAGAAGGAGTCGACGTACGGTCTCGAAAAAAAATCTCAATTAGAGAAAGGACGGAACTTTCAGGTGAAGCAGTTCTCGAAGCCGTAAAATTAGAAAAAGGGTCTAGGAAGTCCCGCGAAAAGTCGGGATTTCGGCAGGCGTGACGGGGCCATTAAGCGCGAGGACAAACGCCAGTGCTAGCCACATCTCTCTCGCCGAACGGCGATCGACGAATATTTTGCAGAGGTTTTTTGAAAAGGCATTTAAATTGGGAGAACGCGTAGGAAACGGGATGAAAATACTCTTACGCATTGGAGAAAGGCCGGTCGTCCGCGGAGATCGCTCCTCGATCCCCCTCGGAGGAGATAGCTTTGAAACTTTGTGGATTCGGCGACGGAATTTAGAGCGAGACAGAATCGACGCGTTTTAATATATATGGATTTGGACAATTTGATAATTAAATCATTGATAGCTAAGTGAGTGCTAAATATTAACGTTCCCGATTTTGTCATAACATATAATAAATAATTAAGCTATTTAATATTTAACTTAAGTGGGCGGCAATTACCGCACTTCCCCTATATTATATAAGACTGTACAATTGTGGTAGAGTACGTGTATTGGTGCAAAATTTAAAATACCTAAATATCTTGTTATATCTCTAAAATTGTTTAGTAATAAGTAAAAAAAATGTAAAAACAAAACTTTTGTTTGAAGGGACGTCTTAAATAAAATAAGTATTTATATGTTTGTAGGTAGGTACTATAAAATAATAATTTTTTTAGTAAACATAGGTATAGGATCTGGAATATTCTAAAATCCGTATGACTAATGCAATCTTGAGGTGTTTCCATAATACCTAATAATAGGTATTCGATTAAATATTTCCGATGGATACGAAATATTACGTCAAATAATATTAAATGAAAGCCCAAAACTTTTAAAAGGTATATAAATTATATATATAGAATGTTCGGATAGATAAATAACTTGGGCGGTGGCACCCGGAAGAATTGTGTGTTTATTAGATCTAAAAAAATTCTATTCAGTCTATGCATAGGTATTTGGATAGTCACATGGCGGCTGATTAAAACATATTTCATTAATAAGATACAGGTTCTTAAAGTTCATTCTCGTTAAGTTTAAAGTGACGTCATTTTCAGTAGAAAATTACCTAATTGTTTTCAATATTCGATAAACAAATGACCAATAAATTAGCATAGCATTTGCCCCTTACAGAGTTTTATACATAGACATAATAAGAGGTTTATATTTGGCAACCCTTCTCTGCGTTGTCAAGTTTGTAGTATTTATTTAGGTATATAAACTTAACTTAAAACTTAAAAACGTCACTTCAAACTTAACGTGAATGGGGTCTGGTAAAAAATACCACTCTCCGAAACGAGAAATTTTCCAAAGTGGTAATGAAAGTAGATGTGATTTGAAGTATTTTCATAAAAAAAAAATTTGGATGAAGGTCTTTTTAAAATTTTTTTCGAACATAACCTCATTTTGAGGTTCAAAAATTTGTAAAACTTTTTTTTGGGTAAGGAAAATCAGTGGAATAGAGAGTATAAGAGAAAGTAATACATTAAAAAAAATCTTAACCAGGTGCTAACCTTAAGCCTACAGTGAAGAAAGTTAAATATTGTAATATAAAAATTGAAGTCCGTAAAAACTCTTTTTTAAAGAACGGAAACCGCATAATAAGCAACCAATGGGAAAAAAGGATTTAAAAAA
The DNA here is from genome assembly GCA_963924545.1 of Pogonocherus hispidulus. Taxonomy (NCBI): domain Eukaryota; kingdom Metazoa; phylum Arthropoda; class Insecta; order Coleoptera; family Cerambycidae; genus Pogonocherus; species Pogonocherus hispidulus. The sequence goes on along the minus strand of OZ004698.1, from coordinate 37,666,639 downwards.
TATTTCATTCTGATTGGTTATCTAGTGATGAATGATAAGGAAACTCCCGAAAATACCCGAAAAAATTGTATCTTAGCATGATTAAATGAAAATAATAATGGTTAGGTACCGGCCAAGAAATGGTGGAAGAGCTATCGAATAAATATTATTTTTTAATTTAATTTGACACTTTACATAATTCATCCATACCTGAATTGCTTCGTAAGTAAATATAGATTATTATAATAGCAAATTCAAGTCCATAGAAACATTTTCTCGAAGAGTGGTACCTATAATTTACCAGCACCACGTGAATGAATTGAGTTTATATTTTGTAAAGTGAATTTAATGAAATACCTATAAGTACGTCCAAGTAAGTACCTACTTAGGTACTTAGGAACATATGTTTTCAAACTTTAGTGAATATGAATGTGAATATTTTCTAGCAAATTTTTATAAGGTGTGTTCTTGAAACAGTTTTCTTAGATAAAACAGCCACCTACGTAATTTTTAGATACATTACCTAAGACCCAGTTTCACAATAGCTGGTTAACTACTATAAGTTTAGAATTTACATAGGTAGCAGTAGATAAAATGTTTAAATGCTAATGTAAAAAAAATTTAAAATTCACAATCTAAATAGTCAATAAACTGATGGTTAAGTTAACACAGTATCTAAGGGCCGGTTCTTCAATGCTCGGTTAACACGGTTTAACCAGCAGTTAAGCTAGCTATAAGTTTAGAAGGTGATTTACCTTGAACATTTTATCAATAACTATTCCCACCTAAACTTTCTAACATCCTATACTCTGTAGTTAGTCAACTCTAGATTAAATTACGTTAACCAAGCATTGAAAAATCGGCCCTTATAGGTAACATAAAACTATTGTAAGAAATTATGGTAATTATATATTAAGCCTACCTTTTCCAAGTCACATAGGTAATCCACTTGTACACTTCACTGCACTTGCACTCACTTGGACACTGCACTTCACCTGCACAGACACAGACACAAACAGATTAATAACACGGAGAGACACAGACGCATGCTGCCTCTTTCACGGCGGCGAAACTACTGAAATTAAAATTCATTTCAAATAAAGTTGTTACATGGACTTCAACCGACCGTGAAGCCGTCAGACCACGCCCCCCTGCCAATCAGATGGCTGGGGGGCGTGGTCCGACGGCTGCGCGGCTGACGTGTGTATCACACACCAGATTTAATTTTTAGTTCAATTTTTTGTAGCTCTTGCCACATCAGGTAATTGTTATTCATTTCTATCACCGAAAGCATTTTAATTTGTCTACAGGGTATGTCATTAGTGGGTAATTGTTCGATTACTCACAAACGGTACATTATATCAAAGAAATTTTTTGGCACTAAAAGTGCATAAGTAGATATTGTAAAAATATTTTCAATTACACAGGGTGTTCCAAAAAGTCGGGACAAGGTGCAAGTTGGTTATTTCAAATGCGACACCCTATATATTATTATATTTTTGAAATCTAGGGATCACTAGGAACATAGGTATTTGTATTAAGGTTCCCTATAGCTATCTCTTTTCGTTTTCGAGATATTTAACACCCAATGGAAAAAAACCTCGTAACACTGCATTGGAAAATAAATAAGATTTCCTCTATGACACAATACCTATGTGAAAAGGAAAAAAATGTACTGTCAGTTAGCACAAGGGATACCTTAAATATTGCACTTGAAATTATTTGGCCATTTTATACAGGGTCATTTTTATCGTTATTTATTTTTAGTTCTTCAAGATTAAATTATCTTGAAGATATTCCTCTTAACATTTTAGCAGGGATGCGGTTGCAGCATGACAGTTGCCCTGTACATTACAGCGGTTCAGTAAGGAGATTTTTAAATAGGGAGTACCTAGGTACCTACACTAATAGGTAGATAGGAAGGGTGGACCTATCTCATGGTCTCCTCGGTACCCGGACCTTACAAAATTAGATTTTTTTTATGGGGATACAAAAAAGATGCAGTTTACAGCACACCATCAACCATACGAGAAAACATGATGAACAGAATTCGTGGTGATCTTGCATATAAATTGTACAGATTACACAAAATCGAATAGGTATTTATTTGACAGTTAAATAATTTCCACAACAAAATAAATTGTTTTCATAACTTACTTGACTATACTTAATTTGTAATTATCAGTAATGGAAGCTAAATTTTCAAAAAATCGTGAATATCTCGAAACCGGTCAACTTTTCGTATACCTAAGACATCCTAATACCTGAAAGGCAATTAAATTCTACATCTAATTCCATAAAAAAATTTAGGGTGTTCCATTTAAAATAAATGAGATTTAGGCAATTTAACATTGTGAAATATAAATCACGTTAAAAATCGCCCTGTATAAAATGGCCAAATAATTTCAAGTGCAATATTTAAGGTATCCCTTGTGCTAACTGACAGTAATTTTGGTAATTATTTACTATAGAGAACACCTCGCCAATTTTCTTGAAATTTTGTCTACCCCCCTATTTTCGTGTGTGCTGAACACGAATCTGACAATATTTTCTTGCGGTCGGGCTTAGTTTTTGAGAAAAAAAATAAACAAACTATGGCACCTATGAAGATGAAGTTAATTTCGTTTTTGCACATTATTTAGGACACAATACACTAAATATACCTTTCAATTACGTAAGTAAATGAAAGCTTAATTAGTACATAACATTTTTTTTCCAGTAATTTCATGAAAAAACATTTATTTAAGCAATAATTGTCTTTTATCTTCACGTATTATTATCCAATCCGCCATTTGCATTTCCAGCTGACAGTCGACGTCACGACGGCATTGTTGCCAAATCTTCATGAATGTCAGATAAATAGTAGAGTCGTCAGTGTTATAATATGATATCAAACTACGTACATAAATACATTAAACTGCCTGAATAAGTAAAATATATTAAATAAAGCTAAATAAAGGTAAAATCATTATAAATATATAATTTCAACGAAGATGGAAAAGTATATGAAACATATTTTTGTAAGAGAATGATAAAATACATCAACACTTTATATATAACTTTAACGTAGAGTAGGTATTCAGTATTTGATAAAATTCAAATTAGGTAGCCCTTCTCCTGATTTGCCGATTTATTTATTATTCGTTTATTTATCTGTGGTATGAGATTTTATGTTACTGTTATTATTGGGATGTTTATTTATTTAATGTATATGCTTATATTTATTTATTTATATTTTTTGGTTACCAAATGTCTATTTTTTCCATCCGTTGAAACATTTTTTATAAAAAAAACTACCCATATTGGTATTTCACCAAAGTTGTATACTATAATCAATTTAATAATTCAATTACTGCACTAAATAATTGAACATTAATTTAATTATTCCACATGCTCATTATATGTTCATTTGGGAAAAAACATATTCCAATTATTTACTGCAGTAACTGAATTATTAGATTGATTATTGTATACAACTTTGGTGAAATACCAATGGGCAGTTTTTTATAAAAATATAATGAATAGACTATAGGTATATATTCTTATCCAAAATTATCTATATTCTGTCTATTCTTTGATTATTATCTATATTCTATCAAAAAAATATAATATGCTCTACAAGGACCAATGTCCAATGTCCAATGACATGTCCTTGCCAGGAAAGGTTTAGTTTAGTTTAGGATAGGCTAGTTAGTTAGAAAATAAGAAAATAGAGAAATTATAATCTATTCATTAAATAAAATATATCTCTAAACAAAATAAATAAAAATACATCTTTTACTGTAAATGAAAACATATGTACTTTAAACAAATAAAAATAAAAAATAGGTAGGTATATGTTTCAACAGATTCAAATAAATAAAAACTCTTTTGAAAACATAAATATATAAATATAAGCATGTAAATAAAGATTCCAATCATAACAGTAACATGAAATCTCATATCACAGACAAATAACAAATACAAATAGTAAATAAAATCGGCAAATCAGAAAAAGGGTTACCTACCTAAATGATGTGCAAAAACGAAATTAAGTGTTCATAGGTGCTATAGTTTGTTAATTTTTTTCTTTTCTATTACAAAAATATGTTTCCAGTACTTTTCCATTGTAGCTGAAATTACGTATCTGTCATGATTTTACATTTATTTAACTTTTATTTTACTTAATATCTTTTACTTATTCAGGCAGTTTTAATGTTTATATACATACTTTGATATCAGATTTATTATGGCACTCGACGACTCAACTATTTAGCCGACATTCATGAAGACTTGGCAACAATGCCGTCGTGACGTTGTACTGTCAGCTGAAAATGCAAATGGCGGATTGGATGATAATACTTGAAGATAAAAAACAATTATTGCTTAAATAAATGTTTTTTCATGAAATTACTGAAAAAAAATGTTATGTACTAATTAAGCTTTCATTTACTTACGTAATTGAAAAGTATATTTAGTGTATTGTGTCCTAAATGATGTGCAAAAACGAAATGACTGTTCATGTTCCTAGGTGCCCCAGTTTGTTTATTTTTTTTCTCAAAAACTAAGCCCGACCGCAAGAAAATATTGTCAGATTCGTGTTCAGCACACCCGAAAATAGGGGGGTAGACAAAATTTCAAGAAATTTGGCGAGGTGTTCTCTATAGTAAATAATTACCGTAATTTTTTCCTATTCACATTGTGTCATAGAGGAAATTTTATTTATTTTCCAATGCAGTGTTACGAGGTTTTTTCCATTAACTGTTAAATATCTCGAAAACGAAAAGAGATAGCTATATAGGGAACCTTAATACAAATATGTTTCTATTTGTAGTGTAGGTACACAGTTTGATAATCTATTAAGAATAAAGAAATGACTAATCAGTATTTCATAAGGATGACATCCTGGGACGGCAGTTGAAATCCGACCGGTGTATCTACAGTGAAGTCGTGTTAAGTAGATACAAGTGTTTTATTTAATAATTACCCAGTTTATCCCTAATTATTGAGTGCATTAAAGTGTGAATAAGTTAAATACCTACCTACCAAGCGAGGGCCACTACATATTTGGCGACGAGGATACCTAAAACAAAATATACTTAGAATAAGGTAGGTATAGTAAATAAATTTTGCTGAATTGATAAAAGCTGTTAATAAGATAGTTATCTACATAGCAGTAGAGTCAGGAATAAGATATCTAGCGAAAAGAAAGCTGTGAATAAGATATATACCAGTAGAGCCTAGGAAATAAGATACCTAGCAAAAGAACGCTGTGAATAAGATACATAGCAGTAGTCTAGGGTATAATATCTAAAAAGTAGAGCCTACCCAATAAACACCTAATGGAAAAAACTCGTAAAATGGACACCTTGCACCAATATAAACGTTAAAACGTACGGTCGTATCGAATATTAAACGTGTCTTAGACTTACCTAGGTACTAGTGTTTCTTGGGTAATGTATGATAATCAAAATAAAAATCCCATGACTGAATGTAGAATCTATGAATTAGACACATATAGCAATACCGGAGAAATGTATATACCTAAATATTTTGCAATTAGGTACATTTCTTTCCAGGTGAAAAAAAAAAGCCATGTCAAATCCAACTCCCCTAGAATCGTTTGATTGCGATGGAGAAACAATGTCAGTTGGTCTAAGATGGGATAATTATCGATAATTATCCGGTTAATTATAACCAGATAATTATCCGGCACATCACTGATAAAAATGCAGTAGGTAAGTAATGAAAACCTAAAATTTTATTTTATATTTGACAATGAACATTTGTAAATAAGCCGATTCAGCGGACATATACCTAGGTATTACCAGACAAGACTTTTAATTTGAAAAATTGTCAAGAATACCCCGTCCCCGTATAGTTTGCAGGCACAATATGTATTATGCAGACGTTACAGACAATATATTAGACGCAATTAGCTATCTATCAGGGTTGCCAGATACCTAACGACTGAAAGAGCCAAATTTCACTTAACAAACCCGCCAGAATGCGCCAACTATAATTAGCGCGAAATTTAAAATGAATAATCAATCCTACAGAGGCTCATATACAAATGCACTCAGTGAGGTATTGAAAAATAAAAATAGAAAATGTATTAAACACTTATAAACTTTTATTTGAAACAAATATCTTTGGTTTAAAAAAATAAAAAAGAATCTTCAAGATTTAAAAATATATTTCCAAATCGATACCATTATCTGTATCTTCAACATTTGATGGATGTGAATAAATGTTAGCCGACACTCTGTTAATCATTGAATCGGATATACTGAATTTGTTACAACATATATTATGAGATGTGAGATGAATTTTTAGCCGAAGCAGGGAATCCAGTAATTCAGTTTTCATTCTATTAGGTACTTGGTACTTTTGTTTTCTTAGCATTCATTACTGAGAAAGTCCTCTCCACGTCAGCATTACTAATCATTAATACATCATTAACCAAAATTGTAGTACTTATATTTTGAGGTATATCGTGACCACGCCAATCATATGTTTGTATTGTTCAAATCGCCAATCATGTCAAATCACCGAAGTCGTCTAAGGAACATAATGCCCGGGAGCTCAAACTTAGCCAAATTGTTTTTAATCTCCGTCTTATTGCTTTGATTTACCACTGCGCCCTTTTCAGACAGCAAAAGCGCCGGAATATGCGCCAGTTTTTTTTCTCTGAAAATACACGCCAAATGAAATAAAATACCGCCAGAATGGCGCAATTGCGCCAAATCTGGCAACCCTGCTATCTATAATCTGTGGACGCAATTAGAGAATATAAACCTTTGAAGTACATAGAAGTATTTTATATTATCGGTATTGTAGGGATCTAATAGATTTCCTTTTCCACCATCTCAAAGTTTCATGAGATAGCTAGAGATGGCGACACAATATGATTCCCATATATATAATACTACTATATCGCGGGTAGAGGCCCAAAAATTCCGAAAACAACACGGCGCCGACATACAATCTCTATCCTTATCGAGAGTACCTTAGTCAAATATGCGCATGCGCACGAATTTCGCGACATCCAATAAGCATGCAGCATAAATACTGCATCTCTGTCTACCGACTTCTTTTAAAAAAAGTTGAAAGTTGGGAAGTCTGTCAGCCTATAAACCATATATATAATACTACTATATAGCGGGTAGAGGCCCAAAAATTCCGAAAACAACACGGCGCCGACATACAATCTCTATCCTTATCGAGAGTACCCTAGTCATATATGCGCATGCGCACGAATTTCGCGACATCCAATAAGCATGCAGCATAAATACTGCATCTCTGTCTACCGACTTCTTTTAAAAAAAGTTGAAAGTTGGGAAGTCTGTCAGCCTATAAATAGTGTGTCAGCTTCCGTAACCATAGAGATTGCGCATGCGCAAATAGAACAAAGGGTCTCTGGAACAGTATAGCACTATATCTTTTGTCCTTTAATGTTTTCGGAGACACCGCTTATGGGCTAACATAGGAAATACGCGATATAGTAGTATTATATATATGCTATAAACAGTGTATCAGCTTCCGTAACCATGGAGATTGCGCATGCGCAAATCAAACAAAGGGTCTCTGGAACAGTATAGCACTATATCTTTTGTCCTTTAATGTTTTCGGAGACACCGCTTATGGGCTAACATAGGAAATACGCGATATAGTAGTATTATATATATGATGATTCCACAGTATGTATTGAGAGTGGCGTATCCATCGCCGCCTCGATTATCTAGTTAAAACGAAGTCAATCTAGGCGGAGGTGGGCGTATCCATATATATATATATATAATACAATTATCGAGTAGAGGCGCGTAGAGGCCCAAAAATTCCGAAAACACCACGGCGCCGACATACAATCTCTATCCTTATCGAGAGTACTTAGTCAAATATGCGCATGCGCACGAACATCGCAAAATCCAATAATCCAATAAGCATGACTGCATCTCTATCTACCGACTTCTTTTAAAAAAAAGTTGAAAGTTGGAAAGTCTGTCAACATATAAACACTGGGCGCATTCAAGGAACCGCAGCGCTTTATTCAAATAGCTGCAGCGCTGTATTAAAGCGCTGCAGCGCTTTATTAAAGCGGTAAAGCATATATTTTTTCCGCTGGATCGCTGAATAGTTCCATCAAGCGATAAAATTAATATAGTTTAGGTTTTCGTCTATGGGTTTACGCACAAAATATCTAAGGATAACATTAATTATTATTAATATTAATTACAAAATATGAATTACTGAAAATTATGTCACTTTAAGCTTGCGTTTAAAATGTCGATTCAGCGAACGTGAAGCAGGAAAGCGCTGAAGCGCTGGAATGCCATGATATAATAAGTACTATTGTATCAAGGATTGTTAAAACTATTTACAGGATTGCTCGATCGCTCAATTTTGTCATCCGCCTTTGTGACGTCATCGAAGATATATGTAATCGAATTGTCAAAATATACCTATTTTGTGTTTGTTATATTTCACATTTGCAAGAGAATTTTCGTATTTGAATGATTATTAATATTATTATTTATTAAAGTTTGTAATAACAGTATAAAGTGTACCTATTTCTACAAGTTCGAGATCTTTGGATCTTTGATGACGTCACAATTATGGACTACATTGTAGTATAGGGATCGAGCAATCCTGTAAACAGTTAACAATCCTTGAGCACAGAGGACCTACATAGAATAGAATAACTGTGATAGAATATCTATAAAGAGTTCTTTATCTTTGATCTTTGCTGTCAGTAGGGTTGCGCATCGAATGTCGATGTCTGAAAATCATCGATGTTTAGCGAAAATACATCGATATTTTGACATCGATGTTTTATTTCTGATGTTTTTCTGACATCGACGCTGCGTCAATCGATTTTTATGTTCTTTTATCGCCACTCCCACCCATTGCTTAATGTTACAAGTAGGGAATTTCTCAGTGATGGGTTTTTAGCCGCTAATTATATATTTAGCCCAGTGATGTGCCGGATAATTATCCATTTATAATTAGCCGGATAATTATCCGTCGGCTAAAAATCCTCTCAAAATTAGCAGGCTAATTATTATAGTGCCAGTGGTAAAAATGGCCTCATAGGGCCACATTTAATTTAGTTTGTTTTATTTTTTATCTTTTAATTTGTACGATTATTTTTATTTTTGATGTACTTAATTCGGAGACTTAAATAAATGATGAGGATTGCGGTATTATAAAATAAAATACAAAATAATCCCTATATCTCTAGATTTAATTTCTCCTTATCTATGACTTATAATATGATAACCTAATAATACCAATTATGCTTACCTACCTAGTAGCTAAGAATAAATAGATATTTTATTGCTAATTACGAAAAACTTATTCTGATGTGTGAAAAATTTAAAAAACTGTGTATTCTGCTAACGGCTAATTATAATATTTTTAGCCGGCCAAATGCTAATTATATAATTAGCATTGGCTAAATATATAATTAGCGGCTAAAAACCCATCACTGATTTAGCCAATGCTAATTATATAATTAGCATTTAGCCGGCTATAAATATTATAATTAGCCGTTAACAGAATATACATTGTTTTTTTAATTTTTCATACATCAGAAAACTTTTTCGCAATTACCAATAAAATATTATATTCATATACCATACCTATACCTAGGGGAAATGTGCCTGTGATGGCACCCCTAACTATTTATCTAAATAATTTAGTAAAAGTTCAGCTTTTTTACTTTTTGGTCGCACATATAAACTAAAGTCTATGAATATTATATTATTTAATGAAAATTAAGTTGGATAAATATAAATTTAGACAATATATATACATATATTAAAATCTGCCAAAGGTGCCATCATAGGATATGTGTTTGCCTATGATAACACACATGTATGTCATCATAGGCAAATGTGTATATCATTAATAGATCCAGTCAGAAATGAGAAAAGATTAGTTATTAAACTGATTTATTAACGAAAAAAGGTTTCAACAATAAAAAATAAACATATTTTAAATAAACAAGGAATTCTATAAATAAAAAAGTTGCAAAAAAATTATTTGCATAATTCACATATGAAATGCTTAGTCTTTGGATTGACACCAGCGCACTCTGCGTGACACCAACCAATACACATTTGGCATCGCAGCCAATATTCTCGTGGACGAGACATAGAATATAATTCATTGCAATAAAGGCATGCAGCATCAGACTCATTATCGCTAGGTATTTTTTCAACAATGTCATCGTCTTCTTCAGTTTCTTCAAAAATTTTAATTTGTCGTTTTGCCTTTCTTGCAAGTTTCTCCCTATCCTTCCTTTCTTTTTCTTCTTGTTCGATTTTTTTTTGTTGAATGTCTGGTGTTGTATTTAAAATGCCCATCTTTCCACGTTTTCTATTCTTCTGGGCCTTGGTTCTAGGTTGACCAATTGGTACTGGAGAAAGTTGCTGAATAAGGACTAAAGGTGTGGGTGTTATAGCTTCTTGCACGTCTGAAACCTTCGTTTCTGTACTATCAGTATCGGGTGTTGATTCCACCACAGTGTCTGTAGATAACGAGGCTCCAGGCTCTGGTGTAACAGCTTCCCGATCTGTTGTCAAAGAAGGTGAGAACATCCAATCTTCAAATACGCTAGGGTTTAGAGGACGAATTCCTCTCTTGGAATAAGCATTTATTGCATTCGATGGTGTGGCAGCTTTCAGGTATGCTTTATTAAATATACCCGCTACTTGAAAGTGAGTGACAGGTCTTCCTGGATTTTGTTTCAGCCACATCTGAACTTCCTGATCGTAATAGACCTGGAGTGGTCCAAAAAAGCCCACGTCTAAAGTCTGTACTTTATGCGTACAATGGGCGGGAAAACAGAACAATATAATTCCATTTTCTTTCGCATATTCTAAAGCCTCTAAATTTTTGTGGCTGCTATGTCCATCTAACAAAAGCAACACTTTATTGTTTTTGTTTGGTTTTGCATAACGCACAAAATGTTTCAGCCACTTAACAAATATTTCCCCAGACATCCATCCATTTTCTTGACAGAAAGCAGTAGTTCCTGGTGGTGAATTGTCTAGTAATTCATTTTTGAACCTCTTTCGGGGAAAAATGAATGCTGGTGGAACAAATGTTCCAACTGCATTCATACAACAAACCACAGTTAGATGGTGACCTCGTTCTGCGCTGCTTAGCATTCCCACTTGCTTACGGCCTTTTGTAGCAAATATTTTTGCTGGTCTCGACTGTACGGTACTGAGTCCAGACTCATCTACATTATAAATATTTTCGGCCAGAAAATTGTATTCATCCATTACTTTTGATAAATTTTCAAAGTATTGGGCAATATTGATTTTATTAAATGCTTGTGCCCTAGCCATAGACGTATTTTCTGGTGTTCTAAGCGAAATAGTCGTATTTCGCTTTAGGAATCCTTGTATCCACTTCCAACCTGCCATCTCTGTATTTTCACTAAAGGTATGGTGAATATTCATTTTTTTCGCGAGTTGGAATGCTAGACATTTAAAGTCTTTTGTAGTTAAGCCAAAAAAACGCTCTTCCATTTCCTTTAGGTGAGTTATTAATGCCGCCTCTAAGTCCTTTGAAAACGTTGGCTTTCGACCACCTAAGTACCCTTTTTCGCCTCCTTTATTAAGCCGAAATCGTCACCGCAATGTTGACGATGGCACGTTAAACGTTTTGGAGGCAAGTTTCCAGCCCATGTTTTTTTGTTTTATAGCAGTTAATGCTGCTGCCATATCTTCTTCCTTCCATTGTTGACGCTTGGATTTTACGGTATCAGCCATATCTATAATAATAAATAAGAAAATGAATATAGGTTGAATTAATGATAGCAGTAGGAGTGTGTTCCTATGATGGCACCGTATGCCATCATATGAACATTTCTGATATGCCATCATTGGCACAAAAATATTTAGCTACAAAATCAAGCATAACACTCAAGTTTTATTTAACCTCACTTTTTTATACATAGAAATATGACGCTAAAAGGTTTCTTGACGCTAAAATGTGTTGTATAAATATCACAACTTAAAGTTGTATAATAGTTAGACAATATAAATATTCATATAACGTTATTGATAATTCCATACTTACCTAAATATATAATTTTCCGTAAAAACTTCTACACACCAATTAAACTAATAGAAGTCTGTGAAACACTACAAGGCGACATCTAGTTAGTATATATGGCGGCTATGACTATATAGAAATAAGAATAACAGATTTCTCTGCAGTGTGCCATCATAGGAAGTATGCCATCACAGGCACATTTCCCCTACTAGGTGGGTATATAAGCATATAATAGATATTATTAGGTCATCAAATATATTATAATAAGTCATAGATAAAGAGAAATTAAATCTAGAGGTACCGTATAATACCGCAATGCTCATCATTTAGTGAAGTACCTACATAAAAAATAAAACCAACCAAATTAAATTAAAAAAATAAATAAAAGTTCCAATTTATCTCCATATAAAGGCCGCCATTATTACTATTGATACTTTAATATTTAGCCTGCTAATTTTGGAAGGATTTTTAGCCGACGGATAATTATCTGGTTTATTATAAACGGATAATTATCCGGCACATCACTGGAATTTCCCTACGGGTTACCATCACTGCTGTGACCATAGATAAAATATATATATACTGAAATAGATTGGTAATTCTGACTCCCCCACCACTTTTTCCCGAAATAGTACCTGGATCCTATCACTTGCGGCGCTGATGTTAATTTTTGTTGAGCAGAGAGTTTTAAGTGTGTTAGGCAATTTTTCGCGGTTGCACTACCAAAGCTGGTTTATCGGTCAATTTTGTAGGAATAATAGCAATATTGTTATGGTATATATAAAATTTGAAATATATTTAATTGTTCTCCTTATGTTTTACAGATTCATCATAATTTGAAGAAAATAAGTAAATATTTGGTCGGATAAGTTAACAATTTCGATTTTTATATATCACGATTATAAAATTCAAACTTTATTCAAATGTTCTACTTATTTTGTTCAAATGAATTTCCATTACAAATAGCTGGACACTTGATTGCTATTTGTAATGGAAATTCATTTGAACAAAATAAGTAGAACAGTTGAATAAAGTTTGAATTTTATATGCGTGATATATAAAAATCGAAATTGTTAACTTATCCGACCAAATATTTACTTATTTTCTTCAAATTATGATGAATCTGTAAAACATAGGAGAACAATTAAATATATTTCAAATTTTATATATACCATAACAATATCGCTATAAGATATAAAAATTTAAGGAAATAAAATAAGAGTATAGTAAGAAAATATTGAATTTATTTAAATCATTATAGTTATGATTCATGTTAAATCATGATCTATGGTTGGATAAGAAGTGTTTTAAGCTATGTTAAAAATTATAATATAGCAATTTTCAGTTAATGAATCAATTAACGACACACACAACCAGATGCAATTGATATTTTCGTGGCTTGTTTTTTTACCATTACTAATTAATTTGTATCTAACTTTCTACCATGAAACTATTTCAGATACTATCTTTTAAGGGTAGAATTTATAACTATTGATATTCATCTTTCCGATATTCACCCACATGAAAAATCTATTATAACCCAGTTGTATGTCTTGTTAATTCGTTAAGACAATGATAACACTTAAAATTTAATGGCACGTATATAAATTTAAGTATGACAAAAATATCATTCCAAGAGGCTATCTCTAACAAAATGAATATTTTATTTATTAACAAATGTTATAAATAACTTTATATGTTTGAGCAACTACCTGCTCATTATTTTGCCAAGTGAATTTAACATTTCCCTTGAGTATATTATTACGGAGACATTTAACTAGATGAGGGGCATCATACATACAGTACATATAGTAGGATGATTTCCTCTCCACCCACGCAGAATCCATACATAACATTTTCTTAATTTCTTGCACTGAATTCCTCATTGGTCTTAGTCTTTAAATAATTTATAACCACAGTATTCGTTGAAAGTTGGTCACATATCTACAAAAATAAATGTTACCTTATTAAGAATGTAACTATATTAATCAAACTCACTGCGTGGCCACTACTTTCAATCCAATTTCCTGTAGAGCTTCATTTACTTCCTTTACTACCCGCATGAGTTCTGGTGTTCTCATACCACCCTCCGAAAAGTAATAGCATACTGGCTGCTTCCATTTTTGGCTAATTCCCCCTGTCATAAAGACCATGATCTGCAAACTTTGAACGCCTTTCACAACCAGTGTCCTCAACCTAAATATGGCACGGCGTGCTTTTTCAAATTGGTCTTATTACGGTCTGCTTGAAATTTCTGATCCTCCGAGAACTGAATATCACATATTCGATAACTTTTTATTTTTTCTAGGCACAGAGCAGAGATCGGTTCTGCAAATTGCCTGTGTCAACATTTTGAACGTCTATACTATATAATAAAAAGTATGAACCTGTGGATAGATATAGCAGAACAAGCAAGCAGCAGTTTTTTTTATAATTAATTGAATATGTACATAAGTAGGTATACTTAATGGTGAATATAACTGAAATTTAGTTCAATTATTAGATGATTTATTAACTTAACAATAACTAACAAAAAGCAACAGTTTATGCAAAACTAACAGGTTATGATTTTTATTTTCAAAACAATTCATTTCATTCTCATTCAATGATGCCTCCCATAGAAAAGAATACCAAGTGCTAACAGCGCTGCAGGTGATAGGATCCGCAAACTACAAAAAGGGGGGATAAGAAAAAAGGGCATTTTTCATTAAGTGAATACCCCCTGGTATCAACCAAGTCTTAACAAATTATTCGAGTGGGCAAGTTTTCTTGCAAACAGTAAGGATAACTCTGTTGGGTAATAGAGGGAAAAGACTGATCCGAGCCTTGATGGATACAGGCTCCCAACGCTCGTATATCTTACAGAGTACCGCACAGAAGATGGGTTTTGTACCTACAGGCGAAGAGAGAATAGTGCATACTCTCTTCGGTGGTAAAACTATGACTGAACCATAGATAAAATATATATATACTGAAAGACTGAACAGAAGCACAGTTGCTATGAAGTCAAAGTCAATGGCGGGGGATACACTTGTTCGTTAGAAGTCCTAAGTCAACCGATGATTTGTAATCCTGTTCCCTATGTGAGGGAGGGGCCATGGTTGGAGGAACTCAAGAACATGAACATCGTACTCACTGACGTTGAAAATGATGAACCCATAGAAATGCTGCTTGGTGCGGATATCTTACAGCGTTTTCGACTTACTGAACTGGTGCTGCACTGAAGTGCACTGAATTACTTTTACGTGTTCGACTTATGATTTCGTGAAAGTTTAGAGCAATTTTGACGTGTTCGACTTAAAGCTAAATTGCACTCAGTGCAGCACTAGTGCATAATTTTTAGCACGAGCTTGTACAGCTCGTGCTATGAATTCGTGCAACTGAAAGGAAAAGAAAAATGGCGTTGACATCGATAATAATTTTAACTACTATCTTCCTCATCATCGGATGACGAAGAAATTAATTATTATCTTCAGTCTAATGAAAAAAATAACTGCCCAACATCGCGAATAAAAGACTTTGCGAATATATTACGCACTTGTACCAATCAAGAGGTAAATATATTTCTTAGGTTAGATTTATATAGGGTGTTTCAGAAGTATGGAATCAAAAACTAATAGGGGGTTATTCAGTGCTACGTTAGATTTGAGTATAAAAGCCTATGTCCGAAATGTCTCTCAAATCCTAAGGCACTACGGCTAGACGTGTGCTTACACGTCTAACCGTAGTGCTTAATGCTTATACTCAAATGTCTTCTACCATCGCACTGAATAATCCCTAGCAGTTTGTTTGATCCCATAAAATTACTGTAGTTAAAGTAAATATAAATATGTGCAGTTTATTATGTGTGAAGTAATCACACCATTTCAAAACGTTTACTTGGAGCTTTGAAAAACGAAGACCTCTTTTTTCCGAGGTTTGGACTTTGGAAAAACAAAAATAACAAAATACTTCGTCTTGACCAATACATATTATATATATATATATATGTATTTTATTATTTTTTATTTTATCTATGGTCTTGACATCTTGACAGAATATGACGGGACATAACCTCCAAGATCTGCACGGAAACAAATAAACATGTTCGACATAAACCTGCACTAGTGGTTGCATGACTTAAAACTGAAATTGTGTTGGTGCGCACTATTTCAGTGCTAGTGCGCACTGAGTGCAAATAAGCCGAAAACGCTATTAGGAAAATTGTATACTGGGCGCAAACAAGAATTAAAATGTGGGCTAACCGCGATTGAAACTTTATTGGGCTGGACATTAATGGGAAAAGTTCCTTCGGTTGGTCCTAGAGCAAGTGTCGCTATGACGGTATTTTCACTTTTTGTCCAACAAGCTAATATAAATAATCTCTGGGAATTGGATATCCTTGGTATCACTGATCCAACAGAAAAGAAAGACAAGGAAGATCGTGCCAAAGAGATTCAGGAACGTTTTATTGCGACAACGCAGGAGGATGAACAAGGTCGGTACATAGTGAAATTGCCTTGGCTGGAGGATCACCCCCCTCTCGACAACAATTTAGCTCTGGCAAAAAGAAGACTTGATCATACAATAAACAAGCTCCGGTCGTCCCAAATGTTTGAAAGGTATGACTCCGTCTTCAATGAGTGGCAAAATGAAGGCATTATTGAGGAAGTAACCGAGCCGTACGTAAGTGATCTGGTACACTATTTGCCACATAGGCCGGTTGTAAAAGAAAGCAGTCTGACTACCAAGATAAGGCCAGTATTCGATGCCTCCGCCCATGAAAAGGACAAACCTTCACTGAATCAGTGCCTAGAAGTAGGGCCAAATCTTATCACCCGTATCCCAACAGTGCTTCTTCAGTTTAGGCTACAGAGGTTAGGAGTGGTCGCAGATATCAAGAAGGCGTTCCTGCAAATTGCGATCAAGGAAGAAGATAGAGATTATCTCAGATTTTTATGGGTGACGGAGAAGGGACAACTCAAGGTTTTCCGACATAAAAGGGTTGTCTTCGGAGTATGTAGCAGCCCATTTCTATTGGGTGCTACTATAGATCTGCATTTGGCTAGATGTAAAAAGAATTGGACAGAGCAGAAGAGCTACACTTTGGAAACCATTGATCAGCTTGCTAGCAGTTTCTATGTGGATAATAGCGTAACAAGTGTGCCTGACGGAGAAACTCTTTACAGATTTATGAAAGAATCCCGTTGCTTGATGAATGAAGCTAAGATGGACCTACGAGGGTGGGAGTTCTCTGGTGCGGATGTGGCTGTCGACAAAACTGTTCCCGTTCTGGGTCTTATATGGAATGTAAACGAAGATACGCTGGCTATAAATGAAGAGGGTCTAAGTGGCTTACAAAATATCAATGATAAACAGGTTACAAAGAGACTGATTCTTTCTGTAACACAGCGTATCTTTGATCCTATTGGGTTCAGCTGCCCCGTCACCCTGGTACCCAAACTACTTTTACAACAACTTTGGAAGAGTAGACAAGGCTGGGATACACCTTTAGACGAGGAGGTAGTCAAGAGTTTCAAAATGTGGACCGAAGACTGTCTTGAACTGATGAAGATAAAGATACCTCGATGGATAGGTGTCGGCAAAGAAGAGGCGTCTGACTGGAGCTTACACACCTTCAGCGATGCTAGTCAGAAAGCGTACTCGGCCGTGATTTTTCTGCGAATCGAAAGGCAAGAAGGCACGTTTGTGCATGTGGTTGCTGCCAAGGCTAGAGTAGCTCCCTTGAAAGAATTGACGATATCTCGTTTGGAATTGTTAGGAGCCACCATAGCTGCTCGGTTACATGAATATGTCAGAGAACATTTTAAGGGAGTACCCACATATTTTTGGAGCGACTCTTCAACGGTTCTATCGTGGATAAAACGAGCTGAAGAATGGTCACCGTTTGTCAGAAATAGGGTAAAGGAAATTCGTTCTTTAACGGACACCGAAAGGTGGAAGCACGTACCTGGTACAATGAACCCCGCG
The DNA here is from genome assembly GCA_963924545.1 of Pogonocherus hispidulus. Taxonomy (NCBI): domain Eukaryota; kingdom Metazoa; phylum Arthropoda; class Insecta; order Coleoptera; family Cerambycidae; genus Pogonocherus; species Pogonocherus hispidulus. The sequence goes on along the minus strand of OZ004698.1, from coordinate 37,648,642 downwards.
GACCTACCTTCTAGAGGTTGCCTTGCTGCTTGTTTGATCCGAAAGAAATGGTGGGAGGGATCCATTTGGTCAACAGCGAATGTTTCGTCACCTTCTTCATTTTCTTCTGCTAGTCCTCTTAGAGGAATGATCGACAACGCAAATGGTGAGAGTGCGGGTGTGATTAAGAGCAGAGTATCCGTTAAAAATGGTGCGAGTGCAGTCGCGAATGAAACAAAGAAATCCGCGAAGACGGAGCAGCGGTTAGAGCGTACTCGAAGCGGACGTTTAGTTAAGTTACCTGTTAGATTTAAGTAATTACATTTTGTTAGTTTTGTAACATTCTTGCCTCTTCCCTTTGTGAGTCACATAGAACGTGACTCAGGTGGGAGAATGTCAGGTGTTTATATGTGAATTTGAGTAGGCGCGTTCTGTCTAATGGGTTTTTTTAATGCATGTGTCAGAAACTATTCTGTCAAGTAAGAAAATTCAGTTGTAGTAGTTTTGATGGTAATTTAAATAAAGTTTATATGTATATAACCAGTACTCGTGTACTTAATTCGAACCGGGAGCAAGGAATAACGTGTAGTTAATCTACGATCCCACACTTGGGTATTAATTCCAATGAAATAGGAAAATTTATCTGAAAAAAATTGGTATACCAAAAATCTGTATCAATCCAAATGTTTTTTTGTTTCTTTAACCCAGATACGCCTACTGTCGGTTAAAACATACACGTCAGGAAACTGCTTAATTCATAGATTCTACCGCAGTCGGATAGATGACGCTAGTAATTCTATATTAAATAATCCCTACTTAAATTGAATTTGACGGTTAGGATAGTTTAAACTAAGTTGTCAGGTTGATAACCACGTTGTGAAATAGTGAATTTGGTTTGAATCAAAAATGGATAATTGGAAGTAAGTACTAGTCATGTTTCTTTCCTATTTTTTAACAAGTGAATACGCATTTATATAAAGGAAGGTGTATATTTTTCAGTAATATATGAAAATTAGTAAATATAAAATGTTTCATTTTGAAAAAATAACCTTAAAGTTGGTGTCGGTTATAACCAACAGTAGGATAATACGATATGATGAAGATACATATTTTTTTTACAGTTATTGGAAGAAACCGTTGAAATTACATGAACTTTTGGCAGAAATGGAAAATTTGGATGAAAATTTGGAACTTCCAGATGGAATTGCAGTTTTTCCACCATCAAATGCAAATGGATATAATACCGATGAAGACTCCGGAGACGAAAATATTTTAGACATAAATAATCTCCCTGGCAGTCAGCTCATGGCTGAAGCAGAAGTCATATTCGATCGGGATATCATGGGTGATGCCTCTGACCAATATGACAATGTAGTTGATTTAGCAGCTATCGAAAATAATTCTTTGTCAAGTCAACAGATAATAATAGTTGATTCCACTAATGCTCCATTGGCCAATAATATAGTAGAACAGGAAGACAGCGATTTTGATAGCAAGGATAACCTACCATTATCTACTTTTCAAAAGCGTCGCAAATTATTGAAAAATGAAGCAAAACCTTCCTTTTGCTGGAAGCAAAAAGACATAATTCCTAAAATTTCGAACTGGCAAGAAGTGAGTGGTGCGAAAAACTTTTTAACCCCGTTGGAACTGTTTTCTTTATTTATAGATGATGAGGTAATTGAAAATATTACTCATTACAGTAACCTATATGCATCGCAACATAATCGTGCAGCGGATATATGCCCAAATGAAATAAAATGTTTCATTGGGATACTGTTGCTCAGTGGGTATCATTCCTTTCCGAGGCGGGCAATGTATTGGGAAAATAGTGAGGATGCTGGAAACAAATTGGTCTACTCAGCTTTATCGAGAGATCGTTTCAACTTTCTTATGCAAAACATTCATTGCAATAACAATATCAATTTAAATAATAACGACAAATTTTCGAAAATGCGACCACTGTTTGATATTCTAAATAAGAAGTTTGATTCATTTTCCCCTGTTGAAGAATGCCACAGTCTGGACGAATCGATGGTACCCTATTACGGAGGCCATGGGTCAAAGCAATTTATTCGGGGTAAGCCCATTCGATGGGGGTATAAATTATGGACTGGAACAACAAAACAAGGTTACATAGAATGGTTTGAACCATATCAAGGTTTAAAAAATCACGGTCCTGAACAATATCAGACACTTGGTGTAGGAGCAAATATTGTTTTGCGATTTGCAGATGTACTTCAACTTAGAACAAAAGACGCACCATTTCACATATTTTTCGATAACTTTTTTACCTCTATGCCACTGTTAAAAGAGCTAACAACCAGGGGCTTAAAATGCACTGGTACCCTACGAGAGAATAGAGTATCTAGTTGCCCACTAAAGTCATCGAAGCTCATGAAAAAAGAACCAAGAGGCACATTTGAATATACTCTAGAAGAAAACAGCAATATTATGATCTGCAAATGGAATGACAATAACGTGGTGACAATCGCATCAAATGCCACTTCACCCTTTCCTACTGTTCAAGTAAAAAGATTCTCTCAAAAGGAGAAAAAAAATGTTCATATTGCACAACCTTATTTGATCAAAAAGTATAATGAAAACATGGGGGGGGTTGATCGTGCAGATCAAAATATCAGTTTGTATAGGGTGGGTGTTAGGGGGAAAAAATGGTACTTCTCGTTATTTGCGCATTGCCTCGATATGGCAGAACAAAATGCCTGGCAATTGCACAAATACAATGGTGGAAAAATGGACCATCTCTCATTTAGACGATGTATAGCCTCCGGATTACTGGAAACGTATAAAAGAACATCGAAACGCGGACCTTCAAAAAAATGTAAATATACTCATATGGAGTCAAAGTACGATAGGCTTGATCATCTTATCATTTACCAAGAGAAGCAAACTCGATGTGCAATCTGCCATAAACAAGCAGCTTTTAGGTGCCATAAATGTGATATTGCCCTACACCCTAAATTATGTTTTCTTATGTATCACACTAAAGAATAAATTTCTATTAAATTTAATTCCTAATTGCAAATATTTGCCTATGTTTTCACTGTTTTGTAAACAATAAATAAGTTTCGATATAAAGTAGTTTAAATTGCTACCGTCCGTTTAAACATACACTCTCAAATTTCACAACTGTGAGTTATAAAAAAATATATATATGAAAAATCACGGCTATAAGAAAAAATAAACACATTTACAAAGTTCTAGATCAAAATGATAAGATTCAGAGTTTCAGGAGTATCTGGGTTAAAGAGATTTATATTTACATAGGTATGTGAAATGTTAATTTCAATTTATTATAGGTACATATACCTAATACAAGCAGGTATAGTATAATAAATTAATATATCTGTATGTATACCTACCTATTATGAATATACGCGTTTTAGTTTTACAAAAAAAAAAACTACAATTTAATCACTGAACTCATGTTTATTAAATTTTAAATATTTTAAACATCAACATTATGTAAATATATGTATATATGGTTTAAACTAATACTACTTTCCGAGATAATATAAGGAAAATTTACTCTAAAGAGAAAATGTCTACAATAAAACTGACGAAAAATTATGTAATATATATATAAAAAAGATAGAGACTCTTGTATTTTAACTAAAACAAAAAATAAGCTACTAGTTTGTATAGGAGAAGTCTGAATTTTATGTGTAACATGTAATACTAGAGCTTATTTTTTTTACAATAAATGGACCTTTTCCAACCCTGATATAGAAACTACCATAAATAAAAATAGTTATAAATTCTTTTCAAAGGCCCTTTTTTACATTAAAATGACACATAGTGCAAATATGCACTCTACTTCAAAATCAGAAAGAAATCTACTAAAACCCTTCAAGGAATAGGACATAGTGTAATTGGAAAAAATTAAAACTATATATGTCTTTCCTAACCCTCATAGGTTGAAGGCAAATAACATATAAGTCCACTATGTACTACTTACTTTAAAAGGCTTTTTAGTAATTCTCACGATATTTTGTTGCGCCACCAAGAAAATAAAACCAGTGGAGACTCAAAATCTGTGAAAGTGAAAATAGGAGCAAATAATGTAAAATAAATATAAAAAAATGAAAATGGACTGAATTGTGGCCTATATGATTTGTTATGGGCTTTATCGAAATGACAGTCATGATTTTTCATTGTAAATTTGTACTCTTTTGGATCTATAAGACTTAACTTTGAATATATCTTAATGACCATAAGTAAAATATCGTAATAAATAAATAAATTCAAGAGAAACAGTTTTGGTAAAATATTTTTTCGTGTCTCGTTAAAACTGTTTAACAAAACATCTGATTTTAAAGAATGTTGTAAACATATTTGCCTTAGTATGAAATGAAAGTCTGGTGTTAAAAAATTATTGTTAATAGGACATAGATCAGTATTAATGGGTAAATAAAATATGGATGAGATTGAAGCTCTCTTAGATGATTTATTTGTAAAGATATTTAAAGGAAAAGGTACAGGATTATATAAGGACATTGGATTTGAGGTTAGGAATAAGGAAAGAAAGAATGATTTGTTAGCTGCGAGTTCATGCAGCTTGACCTGACACCCTCAGCTTGGGAATTTACAGTAGAATGCGTAAATCAGATCGTAATTTTTGAAGCTACACTGTTGCACATCACGGCGCTGCCATTTACCAAACTGCTCCAAAAACAGTAATTCTTTAGACGTGTCCTTCGTGGGGGAAACCTAAACACATAAAATTTTGCTTGTAAATAATATATATTACGAAATGGTTTCACGAATATGTCACATTTTTTATTTTTAAACAACTCATAAATTAGATAACCCCCAAATCCAAAGCCAAAAGCTGTCCGGAAGGGGGTTATATATTGAAAAAAACACAGACAAACACTTCACACCCATCGACTTTACCAGTGCTGGAGTTGGGGATCGAACCCAGATCTTAATACACAACATAAATGCCAGTTTATTCAGTTAAAATTTGGCACACCCAATAGATCTTTGATTACAATACATTGAAATACTTATTCTAAATAACATTTATGGTTGACAATAGCTAGAGGTTGGTCCACCCAGCGGAGTTTAATGCTCTGGGGAGTGGGAAGAGAATTTGTTTATATGCCACCTATATGCCTGTCTCCCCTGTATCTTATGTTTTTTAGAATGTTCTTGACTATCCCAATATTTTATTATTTATTCTATATTACTTTATATACATATACGATCTATTCATTATTTATATTTCACAACTTCTAAGAAAAATATATTTTTTAATTTCTTTATTGCAGTGGTAGTATTAAATACTATAATATAATGATATATTGTTTATATCGTTTAGTTTTTTGTTTATGTTTTTGCAGATTAATGCTGCTGCTTTCAATTTCAATTCCACTTCACGGTGAAATTTCTGACTCTATCTGACAAGCGGCTTTCAACATTTTGGATTGAAATTAGGCCAATTTAAATTTAAATGTATTATAAGGTAATAATTACAAAAATCCCTAAATTTAACACAACATATTCTGCTTGGTTAATACAACAATTTTCTTTGTCTGCATCCAGTAGAAAAATGAATACAGAGTAGGTACTACTTGAGAATTTATGACATTTCCTTTCTTTCCTTTCTATTTCTCTTAAGTCACAGAATTTAACTCCAGGGTACCATAAAAATTTTAAGTATGTGTACTGTGTGCACCTTTCTGCAATTTGAGTAACATACAATAATTAACATGTGTCAACAATAATTTACCTGATTCGCAAAAATTGTAACTGTGAATTTTCCAGGATTAAAGGTGTCCAGTACTCTGCTGATAATTTCTCTGTAAGAGCTGGAAGGTATATTTGTCTCAAAACTAACATAAGAAAATTCAGGTTCTGGTGTGATATGGATCGTCATGTAGCAGCCCTGGTAAATAAAACGTGTTATTACTACATACTACTAAATATATACAATGAGGATAGAATCTTAAAATTAAAACACCTTTTGAAAAAAACAACTGCAAAAACCAATGTGTAATGTGTAAGCAAATGATCTACAAAAAAATAATAGTAATGTGAGCTTGTTTCTAAAATAAATTGGGTTTACATACATGGTGCTACCATTCTGATTTACAACTTAATACAGAAATGTTTAAACAGTGGTTTTGAAGTAAGTACAAAAAAATCAGTAGGTGTAACACGGAAGATATTACGATAAAATAAAAAGCTTTCTGCAAAGTATTACATCTCTATTCAGGGTGTCCCATTTAAAACGAAACACCCTAATATCTCGAGAACAAAACCAAGATATAAAAACGTGCCGAAACAGATTCATTGATTTGGGGGGACAATTTTTGGAACATAAGTGAAAGTTGACCCCTTCTCATTTCATTTGAAAAATATTTTTATTTTCTGTTCAACGGTATGCTTAAAATCGTTTGATTCGTTATCGAGTAACTAACGTTTAAAGTTGAGAAAAGAGAAGAACAGGGAAAAAAACGAAATTCTATTTTGTACTCACAATTAATAATGTAAAAACTAAATTAAATTCTCAAAGTGTGCACCATCAACTTCCATGCAGTAATACAAACGTTGCTAGAAGTTATTCTTAGTCTTAGATTAAGCTATCTAGTGATTATGATTATACCCTTCAAAATGTAGTTTAGTCATGATACAACAAAATAACAAGGGTGCTATAGAATACAAATAAATAAAGCCTGTCCTAGTGATAAATATTGACCAACGTCAATATAATTGAGTTTTCGTGTGTTTATTGAAATATGGATAGATGGATCGGTAGGAGGGTATCTTTGAGTTGCCGGCCCAATCTTCTAACTTATGCCTACTCGATTTTTACCTTATTGTTACAATAAATCTACAGTGTATATTACAAAACCCGACAATTTAGATAAGCTATGAGCACAAGTTTCATGTGAATGTCGTCAAATAACGCCAGACTTTAATTGTGTCCGTGAAAACTTTCAGAAACATTTGTATGCATGGAAGAAGTTGATGGTGGATACTTTGAGCATCTAATTTAGTTTTTACATTGTTAATTTTGAGTACAAAATAGAATTTTGTTTTCTTCTCTTTTTGCAACTTCAAACTTCAATTACTCAATAATGAATCAACCAATTTTAAAACTAAACACGCCATTGAATAAAGAATAAAAATACCTTTCAAATGATCTGCGACTCAATCCCGATTCCCATTTGAAATTTTGTGTGTCCCTGTGGCCGGTAGGTAGCCCTCAACCTTCACTTATGCTCCAAAACTTGTCCCCCCCGAATCAAAGATTGACCTGTTTTGGTCATTTTTTATTTAAATATTTAAATTTCTATATCTCGTTTTGTTCTCAAGATATTATATTAAGGGTGTTTCGTTTTAAATAGGAAACCCTGTATAATAATACAATAGTTAGTCTATGATAATACAAAGTATATACACAAAAGTGTAAGCAACATCATCACAAGCAGTGTTGCTAATTCCAAATAAATTTTTTTATCAGATCGATGTTTAAAATCCGCTAGATTGGACATTTTTCCGGTAATATTTAAAAGTTTGCGAAATATGATTAATCATAAGAAAATAGGTAGTTGTATGAATATATTTAATTAAAAAAAAAACAACTTAACCTAACTTTAAAAAGAGCTTCAGTTTAATAAAAATAAAATTAAAAGTTGCAGCACCTTGGACTTTTGGCACGAGATATTAATGCCGCTAAGTTGGCAACATTGATCACAAGAGTGTTAGTCACTCTTAACACCAATAATCCAAACAACAGACAACGGCTTGGATCCTTGGTACCTTACAGGTTTCAGAGCGAAGACAACTCATTGTGGCTGGATTGATATACATCTTTTCTCAGTCAATTGGCTACCTACCCCATACACGCCATGTTATGAGTTTTCCTAAACCATACTAATATTACCAGAATACAAGGGTAGGTACTTGTCCATGCAATCATTTATTTTCATGTACTCAAACAATAGGGTACTTGCAGTAATTTTATTGCTCAAGCTTAAGGGCCTGTTTACACACCTTTGTCGAGAAAGTAGTCAAAATGAAAACTTAAAATTTTTACCAAAAACTGCACTGGACAATATAGAGATTTTTCTATTGACATCAATCTTGTCGGAACTGCAGTATTATTAAAGTATCAAAGAATAATGAATCAAGTTTCCAGTAAGTATGTCATGATGGGCCTTAAAATTCAACTATATTATGTAAGCAATGCAGTAAACATGCATACAAATTATTTCTTAACAATAATTATCTGGTTACTTTTTGACCATTTTTTGTATCAGTAAATTACAGCAACTATTTGTGAATTGTCTAAGCAATAAGTATCGTCTGTGTTATTAAGTTGTTGGCATTGTTTAGTAAAAATTCACATGAAAATGTATTTTATTGCCTACTTTATGCAAGTTTAAACAATTTACTATGTGTATATTTTTATGTCAATTTTCTTCAAAATTTAATGAACGGTCTTAGTAGGATGCCAATTGTGAAAAATATTCACAATCACAGTGAGAAGGCTGCCTTAAATAATAAAACAACAGTCCAATTTGGAAATTAAAAGAAATTTCATTTCAAATAATTTCTTCATATGTGATCATTGAATTCAAAGCAGAGCTGTATGCAAATATTGTCACTCCAAAAAGTTATGTAATGAGTTACTGATATAATAGTAATATATCAGTATTCAACTATGGAATTGATGACAGATAAGATAACGTTGTTGCAAATTTGTAGTATACAAGCAAGCTGTTCATTTTTTTTTTATGAAGTTGAAATTTTTTTAATGTTGGAAGAGAATCCCGATAAACAAATCTATCGAGATAAATGTCTACCTCATATTACTCATATTGGGCCACAAGTGCGACCAGGTATATCTGCAAATTAATTCCGCTTGAAACATCATGGAGGTATAATATTTTTCACAAATACTGTTTGCTTGCTTAGTTATTTACTTCTTAATTGAATTAATTAATTTAATAATTTTAAAGAAATTTAATTTTTTTAAGACTACATTAGTGTAATGGAGGTGGCATAACGAAACATGAGACACTTGTTTCCTTGGAAGAAATATTAAAAATTTTGTTATTAAAAATTAAAATATTTCTTCAGGTAGAAATCAAATCAAATTCTACGCTATACCTGTATTTGAGTCTATAAAAATGCAGCCTGAATACCTGCATAATGGTTAAATTTCACTTGTACATATGTAGGCAACTGGTGTATCAGGAAATGAGTTCAATGGGTTGTATAATCATATTCATAATTCAGTCCATTCAAAATTTTATACATACTACTAACTACTACAGAAAATTTGTCTGTGAAAGTATTTATCCCATTCACATTTGCATATTTCAGTGTAGTACAACTACAACTGTTTTTTTTTTTAGCAAAAAAATAATGGAGTACCATGTATGTATATACCAAAAGTAATGTAAAAACGGGTAAATATTGACAGGTCATTTTAATGTTTATAAGGAAGTGCATGACTGGAAAATTGAACTTTGATTACCTCATCTGTCTTAACATCTTAAATAGGACTTAAAATTTGAATTAAACATTTATTTATCTTTAAACCTAATATTACTTACATCTGAAACTTCTGTATTTATCTGTTAGGACATGAAAACAAATAATATTAAATTAGGATTGATTAACATAAATAATATAATCAATCTGCAAACATTTCAAATTCTTGCTATATTTTCTTTAAACACAAAATCTACATGGATGTTGATAACCAGTACTTCATTGTTATAAAAGTAAATTTACATGTATTCTTAGTCAATATTTTACTAAATATAGATATATATCATTATCATGTCAATATTATTATAAAGAAGCTCATTACTTTATCCATTTTATTCTACAAGTGCTTTTATATTTAGTAAAACTATTTACAATTTTCATAGCCCACAACGTAACATTTTTTCTTCGACTCTCCTTCATGAGATAAGAAAACTCTGATCATTTATTAAATATATTAACATATTTAATTCTACTACTTTGTGCTTAAATTAGAACTATTAGTTCAGTAGTCAAATGGCATAAACGTAAATACACGTTTATTTGAAGATGATGGCCTAAAATAACTTATCTCCATGGGCAATGTGCCCCGACTGGTGCTGTATTACTCCGGCATTTTCATGGAAGTTGCCACATCCTTCATCGAGGCCAACCACCAGACACTGACCGGTTTCGCACTTATTGTGCGCTTGTCAGAGTGTATATAGGTAGTGGAATCAATGAACGATGTTGCGACATTATTCCCTAAAGGACATCGTCAATGTTAGTGGTGGTACCACAGCATGTTTCTTACCACCAAGTGAATACACATGTTTATAATATGCCAGGTGGAATCACATCTAATTATTTATTATTTATTTAATTAATCAAGTCTTAATGTAGCAGAAAATATGGATCCCTAATTTTATAAACAATTAAACTAGACAAATCAGTAACTACTTAAAAATTACTTACATTTTTAGTCACTCCATTCATAGAGTATCCACAAGGTTCGAAAAGAAAATCATCAATTATCATGTTCGGTATTATTTTGTCAATTCCTGATTTCTGAAAATAAGGTAAAATTTTAAATTAAAATACAACAATGCTGATTGTTTTATAATCAAGAACTTGTAATTCACTACAATGCAAAAAGGAAAAATAAATTTGTGACGAGAAAAGTATTTGATGTATTTGCACGTAGTGATGTATTTACTTGGGACAATTAATTTGCATAAATTTGGAAAGGTAAGCATCACTTTTTTTAAAGAAACCCCAGACAATCGAATTATGAAAGCAGCTAAGAAACTAAAAAGTAAATTGTTAGGTGACACGTACGACAGCCTTTCATATTTGTTTTGTGAAAAATGATATTTTTTATTCATTACCACTAAAAATAATGTTTAATCTTATTTCGAAAAATGTATCTTTCGAAATGTCTGCAGGCACTCTCGGTTTTATCTGATGCAGAAATCTAACTCGGTGTCAAATATCATAAATTACAGATCTATTAGATAATGTCTGTAACTTATTTGTGGTGTATTTTGACGATTCATAGTTTGTTTCTTTTGGGATTACACCACCTGTAAAATAACAAAAAGCAGAAAACCAGAAGTATACAAATTAAATATTCAAAGTGTAGTAACAAGGCAAACTTCTAAAGTTTGCCCGAAAAAACCACTGTATAACATGTGATAAAATAATATTTGATATATTAACTAAATCTTATCAGTGGTTTTCCAGTTTTATACACAATTCTATAATATTATATGTCATATTCTAAAATATGTCCAAATAAAATAGTTATAATAAAATTTAAAAAAATTAAACACTCAACAAGCTTTCTTCTAGACGTTTCGAGTTTATCCTCAACTCTTCTTCTGTAGACTGTTTGTACGATAAGTCAGATAAAGAGTTCTTATCTGACAAAAAAATACTTCTATTTTTATATAAAGAGTTCTTATCGTACAAACAGTCTACAGAAGAGTTGAGGATCAACTCGAAACGTCTAGCATAAAGCTAGTGAAGTGTTTAATTTAAAAAAAAATTAATTATAACTATTTTATTTGGACATATTTTAGAATATGACATATAATATTATAGAATTTTGTATAAAACTAAAAAACTACTGATAAAATTTAGTTAATATATCAAATATTATTTTATTACACGTTATACAGTGGTTTTTTGGGGCAAACTTTAGAAGTTTGTTATTATTATTTGTTATTTTACAGGTGGTGTAATCCCAAAAGAAACAAACTATGAATTTACAAATCTATTGCTCTTATCAATGCTTTTCTAAAACATTTGAAATTTCAAATCAATTAGAATGGCCATGATTTTACTGCCAAACACAAAATACTGCTTCTAATCTGTCTACAATTCAGAATGTCAAATTTCGTTGACAACAGAAAGCAAGTATTAAGGCTTTTGACTGTCTCTTGCACTTAAAGTTGCTTTAGAAATTCAATATTTTTGGTATCTCAATTGATGTTTAAAATTTTTTAAACAATTCAAAAATATAGATATTAGTTTGTTTCCATTCTAAGCAAGTATCTTACCTATTCTAGATTAGATTGATATTACAACTTTTTGAGGTATTCGTGCTTTTCTCCAATTTTCAAGAATATAGTAGGAAAGTTTATTAAGCACTGATTGCAAAATTGAGCAAGCTATAAAAATATTGTTTTAGCATTGTTTCTTTTACAAGCTATATAAATGACAACTAGCATTTTAAAGTTGCTGTTTACGTTGATAATGCCATTTACATGAGAAGAATTAGTAGATATAGTTTTTGTCCTAGGAGAATGTTAGAGGAATCCATTATTGAAATTCGAGGGTTTATGCACAGTATTATCCCAATCGGAAACATCCTCATGAGGAATGTTTGAGTTAGTATTCCAAAGAATTACAAATACTGGATCTGTTGATTTCAAAAAAGGGAATGGTAATATTATTGCACTTACGGATGAAAAACAATTTTTGATAATAGGGTGTATACAGGAAAATCCGTAAATCAGTGTGCATCAATTAGCAGAATGAAAGAAATTACTAAATCAACAATGGACAGGATTTAAAAAAAACTCAAATATCTATCTATCTAGTTCCTGCATTCTATTACGGCAGGAACTTTGGAGGAAGATTCTGAGAAGGGATTATTAGTTTATTGTCAGTGGGCACTTGAGAAAATTAATTAGGTAAGAGACTTCTTCAACAAGTAATATTTTCAGATGACTCCACATTTCAAAAAATGGCTCCCATTAATAACTATCATTATTAGATGTTGAGAATCCTCACCAATTTAAAACAACTAATAGCCAGTCTAGATGGCCCTTCAATATGTGGGCAGGGATATGTCGACACATATCATCAGACCTTTCTTTTTTAATCAATATCTAACAAAACATATTTACATTTTCTTCAAAATAACTTGCATCAATTGTTGGGAATACACCTTTAACTACCTTAAGGGACAGGTAGCTCCTACGTGATGGTGTTCCATCACACAATCACAATTCAGCCACAGTTTTAAAGTTTTAAATGAAAACTTTAATACAACACAACTCCAACTATTTTAGAAGACATGTAACATCACATTCTATCAGCTTTTCAAGAACTGACCCTAGAGATGCTCAGGAATGTTCAACAATCTCTGATAAAACGATTTTGTTTATGCATTGCTCAAAATGGACAACATTCCGAACATTCAGTCTAATATAATAATTAATGTATGTATTGTTGGAATGCTTGGCTGTCTGACTGTTGTTTTATCTTTTTATTACTATTTTTCTGCTCTATTTTATTCTGATTCTGTTTTATCTTTTACTATTCTGTTAATGTTGAATTAATAAAGCTATACCTACTTTACATACCTACCTACATATACCTACAAATAAGTCACAAAGGTCACACAATTAGCAACCTTTAATAAAAAACCGAGATTATTAATTAATTTAGATTTTTTAATTTATTTTTCTATTTATGACGATATTTTCTTTTGAATGACCAAACAATTTTCTACAAAAAAATTTGTGGAACCAAAGAAAATAGTAAATATCTCAAAAAGATGTAATATCAACCCATTCAATGCCTATATCAAAGAAAAGACAATTTAATTTTACACAACTTGGTGTAAAAAATATAGAGTGTTCCATTTGAACTAAAAGATTCTTTGTGATATTAAATATACAGAATGAAACGTGAAAATGGACTAATTGAAAAATAATTGGCCTAACATCTTAAAATTTATTTTAAATCCCGAAGGTAGCATATTTTTTCTACACTGTCAATAGCAAATAAGGATCTCCTAAATGAAAAAAGTTATAAAAAGATTCTTACAAATCCTTGAACCCGTCAAATTGTTTTGTACAATATCAAATATCTTTGAGCAGGCTGGGCTTTACATATAGAGTATGTTACATGTTTTTAATTTAGAATTGTACGCTCTTCTCTAAAATGCAAAAATATATAGGGCGTTCCATTGTACAATGAAAACCAAAATATATAGTCCAGCATAAACCAAACAGCTGCTGCAAGGGAAAATATTTTCTGAAAATACCCTGTATTACAATCATTATTATTTTGATTTAACCATTATAATAGTTACATAAACCAAAAATTAATCATGTATAAATAGTATTCAACCTTTGTAGCTTCGGTAGCATTTAAACACTCTTCTTTGGTAAAGATTGCCATGATTTCAGGATCAAGATCAGTCATCAAGATTTCTAAAGTTTGGTCCGGCTCCTCGGGTTCAGGTAAAGGAAGCATTCTGCTTCTTTGGGGTAGAGGATTCAATGTATACAAATACCAGCAATCTTTATTAACAGCTCCCAAACAATATGCTGCACCATCTGGGAATAACGTATCCAATAGAGCCACCTAAAAATTGATAATTTATATACACAAAAATTCATTTATAGAACAGTGGTAGCATTTTTGAGAATAAATTGCTAGCACATACTTAGTGAAAATAATTATAAATCATAATATATTGTACTTTTATTATTTGTGGTATTGTGGCAAACAGTATTTTTTATTGCAGCTTATGAATTTAGGTTTTGGCAGTTTTGATGACATTTCTAAGATACAAGAATAATATAAATATGAAAGGTGTAACATAAATATAGATTAGTCAATGGTCAAACAAAAATTGTGAAGATTTATTAATTATTTAAGTTTTTTATGATGATTCTGAAATTTATAAAGGGTGTTTTGAAAAGGCAAACCAAACTCATGGGTTTTGGAATCAAACATTTTATATATTATTGCATTTTTAAACACACCCATGTCAGGTTACTGGGTGTATCTATAATAGTAAGGGAAATATGCCCAAAAGAGTATATCATAGGAGCAATATATCACACGCGAATGCCATCGTACAGTAATTTTTCTCATTTATTTCAACTCATTGGCTCTTATAACACTCTCTTTACAGGGAACCTCGAACCTCCCAAAATGTTTCTTATTATTAGACAAACCCAGCATCGGAAATATGTTCAAAACAGAGTAAAACGTGAGCTAAAATGAATATTTGCATAGTGTTACACCTTACAACAGTTCGTTGTTTGTTGTCAGATAAAATTTTTGAATGGCATGACATTATTCTTGTATTCCTTTGAATAAATCTCCCTAAAAGTGATTGATACGTCAAACTTTATTTCAGTATATTGCAGGAGAAATCTTGTTTAAGATACAAAAAATTGTTTGCAACACTGTATATATTTTGCACATAATTAAAAATTTAATAATGAATTCAAGGACAATTAGTTGTTTGAATTAACAGGTTTGATTATTATTATTATTTTATATTTGTTAAAAGACACAACTGATGAAATAGGGAATAACACAAAAGAAAACAGTCAGTTATAAGCGTTTATTATAAATTAACTAACCTCCTGATCAAAATGTTGGTGAGGTGTAACTTGTAGATCTGGTCTTTTAAAATTCTTTCTAGAATAAAACATATCTTCAACTTCTGTGAAGCCTGCGTACTGTTCTGCCAAAAGTAAAAGGGGCTGCAGACATAGCAAAGGAGTAGTAGTACCGCATGTTTTCAAAATAAAACGTCTTTTCGAAACAAACATTGAACTCTCACTGAAAAAAAATATCCTGTGTATTTATGTTTTCTAACAATTAAGAATAATATTTATATAATAACGTACAAAGTATTTCCTTCTGTCACCATAGTTTCAAGATTTGCTACCTAACTGATTTTATTGAAAAAAACTCGTAGCAGATTTTCGCAGCAAATTTAAGTACCTATAGGTACTTTCTTCTCATGGTATTTGATGGTAAAGTTTATCAGTATTGGGTAGATATATTGTTTTGTATAAACTTTTTCTTGTAAAAGTTTATGAGATAAAATTGTAAATTAAGAGTATCTATAAATACTGTTAAAAATTTTTTCAAATAAGTAAACACAAAAAATCAAAAGATCAAAGAGAATTTAAAAACAAAAGATTATGTGATCAAAACAAAAAATATCACCTCGTATAGGTATTGTTCAAATAATGGCATATTTGCCTGAAATATACCAAAAAACCTGGAATATGGGCCAATTATTCTGGTGAAGTCCAAATAGATGCATTTGCAAAGGAATTATCCGGCTTAGATAACTGGAGAAGAATGCTAAATGCTAAACAGTGTGTTGCATTATCATTGTGGACTAAATAATGTTTCATGTTGAAGACAATGTTGAAAGTGCACAAAAACATAGATATCTCCCAATATGGTAAAATAATTGCTTTTTTGAAAAATCCATCCCAAACCACAAAGCAAAAAAAGCTAAAGTTCTCGAACTCGAACACATTAAGCAATTTTTTTGGCCTACTCATGGGAGAATATTTGGTGATGCGTAGAAGTTTAGCACCACTAGACATGTAAAAAATAATGCGCATAATCACATAAGATATCAATGCCCACAGGTGTACCTATTATAATAATTATATAACATACATAAAACCATTCTATGACCAAAATCAATTGTGCAATTTTTAGTAATTACTGCAATTATTCGGAAAGAAAATTTATTTTTGCATCGGTCAACAATGGCCCACTGACCTATGGCGACCATTTTAGTAAAATATCTATAAAAGCTGTTTAAATAAAACACTAGCAACACTAAGTAAAACACTAGTAGTAGTCCTTACAAATAATTTAGATATTACTTTTTATATAGGCGTTATTTCATTCGCATATTGACAAAATTGTAATAATTCATAAATGAAAATTTTATAAAATCTAATATTTGATTTGATTAAACTAAAATAAAAATGAATAAATTTGAACAAACTGTTACGGCAAACAGTTATCATCCTGAATAAAACCGGAGAGTAAAAAGATACGGCCAGCAATGAATTCAATATGATTTTAAAATTGTTTTGCGAGGTTTTCTCCAAATCCTACTTCACTAAGAAAAAATAGAGGTTACGATGTGGAGTAAAACGGGAAACACAGCTGTTTCTTTATTAAATGTATTACTTAAACTATACTACCCATATAATAGTTTTTTTATCGAATATAATTGCTAAATATACGGAAATTAGGTGGCGTTGAAGAAATTTTAAATAGCCGTTAAATATCTGGTACCGCTAACTTTTACGCGCCACCAGAAGTTCTCCAATTCTGAGATAAGCAAAAAAATAATAAGGGACGTCTTCAAAATTTACTTTTGGTGGGTGGTGCAGATTCCGTGACGCAAATTACATAAAATACAATAATAATACAAACAAATATCCATACCAAAGATTTGACCGTACAATACAATACAAAGAAATTTCAATAACAGGAAAATTTTGAAAATACACGTTAAAGAATGTAGGTATTATTCTAAGTAGTAAAGTAATTCTTATTGACTTAATGGTCCCCAAATAATCAACCTTGAAATAGTCCAAGTAGTGCTCTTGCTAAAAATAAACTATTAGGACATCCAGTAAAAACTTAAGATATAATAATTTATGTTAGGTATTAGCATTTTGATACGTATTCGGAATTAATTATTGCAATCACTTAACATACAAAGTGTTTTTTATGAACATTTAATATTTAATGTATGTTCATTTTACCTGAATAATTTGTATGAAAAAAAAAAGTTGATTTCAATATGTTTATAGTAATTAATTATTAGACACTGAGGCTGCAATATTTCCAGTTGCTTTACTTGTGTAAAGCAACTCAAACAAATCAAATACCAAAGAACAGTCATCGATTTAAATATGTTGAAACCCACCAATCTTTAGGCACAATTTCATTTCTGCCAAGTTTGCCATTTAAAAAAATTATAATATCTATCAATTATCTTCATCATCATTCATCATCAATTATCAACTATTAATATGCGTAACAATTCCAAAGGATGTTATATATGTATATTTTTTAAATTATAAATACGCATAAATTACCTATATAAGCTTCCATCGTCACATTCCTTGGCTAATTTTCCGGGAGAAAATAGATAACGCCAACAGATTTAGGCTATTTTAATTGTTTTTGAGTTATAACCAAAATTACACCGTAACTTCTTCAACATGGAAATATGAAATTATTAACGATGAAACCATTTAATGTTTTTTTGTGATTTTATGCAAATGTAGATATTTTTTGAGAATCCAGTGATATACCTATTTTTTGTTGGGGCCACAGTTTTTGAAAAATATGTGTAAGTTGGATTTTTTAAATGGAATTCGTAACTGGCCACGACTTAGGACGTTTTGCACTTTCCAAAAATATATATTTTGCTAGATCTATTTATCTCATTAATAAGAGCAGCAGCCGTTTCTTCTCGTCCCTGAAAACTGCTGCAGTCTTTTCCAGTTCATGAAACCGGCATCTCTCATCTCTCATGGTTTCTCAGATACCCAGTGATGATAGCGAAAATGGGATGCATTGTTCAGGGTGGGCAAATTTCGATGTTTTTAAAGACTATCACGTTAACTATATGATATGATAACTATATATGACCAACTTGATGGTGAAAACGCGTCTGTCATTTAGATACTGTAGAAATGTTTGTTATTAAATTATGACATTTGAATTTTTATTTTTGATAATTATGTATCCTAAAGATAGTTGACAATGTTTAAAGATTTGATCCCCACATAATATATATCAGTAGAAAGAGAAAAAATACCCTTTTTAACTAACCATAGCCAATGATTTGTATTTAAAAAAATACAACTTTAGTTCATAACTCAAATTTAATGAGGCAGTAAAAAAATTGAATACGTCACTGGATTCTACTAAAAAAAGTGTCAGAATAACACGTCTAGTATTTTTTTCTAAGATATCGACATGAACCCAAAGTTGAATAATTCACAAATTTTGTTAATTACTAAAAAACAAAAATCGATAAGTCATTTTGATTTTCACCAACAAATAAATTGATCACGAAAAAATATGTATATTAGATTAGCAAGGAGAGGAGATTGTGCGTTAATGTAAATTTAACACAGAACAGACTGTTCCATCACAAAAACGACCATACTACCCGCATGATTTGCCACCCCGCCCATCACCCCCCCAAAAATTAATATTTAACTAAGAAGAAACTGGATGAAAAAAATCATAACTTCTTACCAGAAATTGTGCGTTAATCTAAATTTAGCACTGAACATACAGTTCCATTACTAAATAAACCGTGCCACCCATATGATTTGCCACTCCGTCCGTAACCCCTAAAAAATTAATAGGTACTTTACTATGAAGGAACTGTGGCTGAAAAAATCATAACTTCGCTATACCAGAGATTGTGCGTTAATATAAATTTAACACAGAACAGACAGTTCAATCACAAGATGACCTTACCACCCGCATAATTTGCCACCCCATCCGCCACGCCCAAAAAATATATATCTTACAATAAAAAAACTGTGGATGAAAAAAATCATAGCTTCTATACCAAAGATAAAATTATGTGTAAATTTAACACAGAACAGACAGTTCCATCACAAAAACGACCATACTACCCGCATGACTTGCTACCCCGTCTGTCACTCCCAAAAAGTTAGTATTTTACTATGAAGAAACTGTGGATGAAAAAAAATCATAACTTCTCTACCAGAGATTGTGTGTTAATGTAAATTTAACACAGACTAACAGTTCCATCATAAAAACGACCATACTACCCGCATGACTTGCCACCCCGTCTATCACTCCCAAAAAGTTAATATTTTACTGTGAATGAAAAAAATCATAACTTCTATACCAGAGACTGTGCGTTAATGTAAATTTAACATAGAACAGGCAGTTCCATTACAAAAAAGACCATGCCACCCGCATGATTTGCTACCCCGTCTGTCACTCCCAAAAAAAATTATTTCTTATTATCTGACTGATTTTCTTCATCTGCAGTTCTTTCATAGTGAAGAATACATTTTTTGGGGTTGACAGACGGGGTAGCAAATCATACCAGTAGCATGGTCTTTTTTATCTATTCTGCGACAAATTTACATTAACGCACATTCTCTGGTTTAGAAGTTATGATTCTTTTAATCCACAATTTCTCATACCTAGTTAGAAATTAAGGGGGTGGCAGACGAGGTTTAAAATCATTCGGAAACACGATTCTTTTGGTCATGGAATAAGAAATTTGTGTTACAGATACTATCTGTTGTAAAATTCTTATTCTTACTTCAAATTTTATCGTAATAAAGGATTCTATTGTAGGGGATGAAAGACAGAGTAGCAGACCATGTGATTTTCTTTGTTATGTAACTATTAGCAAACTCTACATGTATTCTAATACCTATATGTAGACTTTGCTATTAGGTTCCAACCAAAGAAAATATATAGGGTTCCAATGTTCCAACCATTAACTACGAGGTAACGCCCTCGTCCCTTGGATGTGACCGTATGCCTACCTAATTTAGTGGTTTGAACTAAGTAGTCGTTCAATATCGATTGTCCCCGTCAATATCGATTACGTCATAATAAGTGGATGGGTATCTCGAAAGGGGTTGGAACCTTTGGTGTCAAGACAATACTGACGTAGTTTTCCACATAATACCAAAACACTATGCTGCACTCGACGTGTGTTTAGCCAACCAAGTTGGCATCATCTGCAGATAATTAAAACCAAACCTATGCTAACATTGTGTCCTATTTATACCTAAACTATTTCTATGGTTCACTGAACCGTAGAAATAGAATAGCATAGAAAGGATAGTTTATCATTGTCTACTAATCCACATAATTTGTAGTACTTGATTAGTTCACTAGGAATTCTGCTAGCAGTTATCTAAAAAATCTTAAAATTCATCGAGTAAAAAGAGGAAGTATTTAACAATATACCTAAGCTGTAACTAGATGTAAATATCTAAATTTAGTAGATATATCAGAATTCGTAAAATACAGTAGGTACTACTACCCTACACTGTGTTCAAACGAGCAGTAGTGATAATGGAAAAGTGAAATACTAAATATCTAAACATATCTATGTAGTTCTCTTTTTGAAAGTCCTAATACTTTATGATCATCTTAACCACCAGATTTATTATAAATCATAAGGAATGCTGGATAAGTATGTAATTAAAGATTAAATAATAGTTGGCAAGATAAGATAAAAGATGGTGTTGACAATCAGTGCCGCATCAAGTGTTTTTGCGGCCGGGCGCAAATAAAAACTTGCCGCTCCCTATATCCAATAAGATTTCTCAAAAAAAAGCTCTTACTTTAAATATTTTTAACATAAAAAATATAAAAATAAAACTACAAAAACAAAAAACTAAAAAAGGAATACTCCAATAGCATTATAGTAATAATAAACTAAATAAAACATAGTCCTTAATATACAAATGTTTTTTTTAATAAAAAATACTTGGTTCTTGGCTTTGGCTCTGCTCTTTGCAACTAAAACAAACAATGTTCAAAACGCATCAAAGGCGTCAAACAGCCAATACTAATAACAAAGAGACGACCGATGATCACGTAATTTAATACACTGTTGGACACTGGATAAAAGATAAATTGGAGTAATTAATGATATAATAAAAAGATACTAGGTAGTAGTAATTAAAAATTATTTTTTCTACTATGCATCAACTGAAGTTTTAAAATTTTATGTATGTCTAGTGTTTATATTCTTTTATTCCACGATACATTACAAGAGTAACAATTACCTACAAGGTGCAATTTTCAAAAACAAAATACCTATAGTACCTATTTTGTAGCAGACAGCAAAACGATTCTAATACTGCTAAAATATTAAGTTTCACGCAATACTGGTGTTCTACTTGAAAAATATGTTTGGTTCGCCCCTGTGCACTAAACCCATAGATATCATAAAAAGAACCCTGTATTTAGATCATCACTGAATTTTTATTAAAATAAACCATATGGTTCTTTATTTGGTAAAAGCAGAGCAGCGCATTCTTTTTAATTTTGACCAAATTTCAACAAAGTAGATCGACTGCTTCAAAACAAGAACAAGTAGACAACTACTGCATTATTTTATTATTATTAGATTTGCGATAAAAAATTACTTATTGTTTAAATCAGCAACTATCTAAAAAGAATAGTCTACAGAAACATTGATATTTACTTGAACATGTATATCTTCCAAAGCACTATATTAATGAGCTGCATACTATAGAGGCCAAATAGATTTAGTATATTTATACTTCCGGTTTCATTTTGGTCTAAATTCACAGATATACGACCTTGTCCTTGTGGGGGGAAAATCGATCGCGCAGGTGCCCGGGAACCAAAACTACCCTTTTTGCCACCAAAACAACTCCCTTTATTGCGCAATGGCAGATGACATCCTTATGACGCAATTATTATAGAAGGGCTATTTTTAGAACCCGCGTTTTGCGTTTGTGTATTTTATTAGACGATCTACGACGACGAATACTGTTATGCTACATCAATTATATATTTTGTGCTATTACTATTACTACTACTCAGATCCAGATCGCAATCTGAATCGTCAGTGTTGGATAAATTGAAGAGCCGTTGTTTCAGTAGTTTCAGTATCATAGACTAAAACTGTTATAGTACTTATATACGAGTAGAGCGGGGAATTACCTGTTTAAGGCTAGTCGTACATATACGCGACATGTCTGCAACATTTTTGATAAGACATGTAGTGGACACATCTCATCAGACAAATGTAAAGAAATTACAGACCTCGTCCATTTGAGTGAATTATGTCGTCTGATGAGGATGCATTACTGCTAGTGGCATTAGTAGGAATAAGAAAAATAAATAAAAGTAAGCTAAGATTTTGGATACATCCATATTCAGCTCAGCATACACATCGCAATATATTCAAAACTAGTCAATCAAAAGAAATGATGGAGGATCCGACAAAATTTTTATCATTTTATAGAATGACACAGACGAGCTTTAAGGGACTTCTTGATAAAGTTGGATCAAAAATAAAAAACAAGATTTAAAATTTCGTGATGCTATTTTACCAGAGGAGAAATTGTCGATTTCAATAATTTTCTTGGTTGGAATCATATAACACTTCATATTTTGCCACTATATTAACTACTAAGTCACTAAGTCTTAGAAGATGATTGTGACGAAATATCTCAAAACTCATTGGAATTAGGTATAGGGAATGCTTCACAGGATAGAGTCGTGAGAGAACTTAATCAAAATGATATAAAATATAGGGCGTGTGTGTCATTTATAAAAATTGAGAAAACTGTGGTTGCGAGTTTTGATTCGCCCTGTATACAAGTAAAGCTATTTTGAAGAAAATTATATAAAAAGTAAAACTAGACCATATAGCATAATTAATGGAGCTAACAATTATCTGGTACTTATTTTCTTAGAAAAGATACAGGTTTCATTGCGATTAAGATACAAAAATGTTCATATCTTATGAACTCTGTATAATACTAATAAACCTTATTTGGAGAATTCGGAAAAATTATCCGAATTCAAATTTGAAATAAAAAATATGGTATTGAATTTAAAAAGACAAGTTTGATATGGTCTCGGTTTATAGAGCACCTTATAATACCTAGAGCACCTATACATATTTTTAAAATGTGCGTCCTATTAAGTAGGCTCTATGAGATCCTAAAAATGTTTTTTTTTGTTTATTTACGGCATAGGAGTTATGGAATTTTGTCACACTATTGGGCCACCCTATATATAAACTATAAACAAAGGTATTACATTTTTCAATCATTTTTAAATATTTATTGAACCTGTAAAAACATTGTCAAAGCAACTGTTTGTAAAACTTAACGAAGTATATAATCAAATTTTAGTTTCAAAGTTTCTATTAATGAAGACCCTCATCAAGCTCGTTTTTTTAAGGGCACCATAATGGATTTTTTAGTCACTAAAGAGGACTCGATTTTAGTTTCGAAAAAACTCATTTGTGAACTGAATATATGTACCTACTAAAATACAGTGAATGTCCTTCGTTTTACATATATGAAAAATTCGTAATGAAATCTTTTGATGAAAAATGTAGAATTTTTTCTAAATTATTAAGTACCTAGGTACTCAAAATAATTTAAATAAAGACTGAGTTATAATAAATAAGTGATAAGTACTAAGCAATAACTTTAACTAATTTTCATAGGGAAAAAAACGTTAAGAATCTTTCGTAAAACAGTAAAATGTTGAAAACTTAACTATTTACCCTAATATTCAAAATGAAGAATGATATTTTAGATTATCTTCGACAATTCTTTAAACGGGACATTCTTTTAGAAATCGATATTTTCATAAGTATTTTGTGAAGCTAAATAACTTTAATATACCGTAATATATCTTGTTGATAAATACTATTTATTTAAATTTATTATATTGTTAACTTGCTATGGCAGCTATGAAAATGTGAGCTATAAACTTTTAGATTAAAAATTCATTATGTAGCAAAATATTAAAATATACCTAAATTCGCTCATAAATCTCTCGGCATAAGCACAGCACTTTCACATTTTTTCCAAAGTTTCACATTTGAGCCTAATCTGGGTGCTTTTATTTTAGGTATAAAATGAGTCTTCGAGTATATAAGGGATCGAAATTGGATGTGCACTGTTAGAAGAATGTACTGAATGAATAATGATTACACTGCCATTGGAAGTCTACAATAATTAATATTTTCAAATCACAAAAAGCTTTATACCTATGCATTTTCTTTTCGAGTATATAGAATCTTTTATATTTATGGCTTATTTGACAAGATATTCAGTATCTGAATTCCATAAAAAATTAAGACTATACAGTGTGTCCAAGATAAAGATGGGATAGCATTGGGATCTTGGAAACGGTAAGAGATACAAAGTTGGTTAAATTATGAAAAAGTTGAGCAGTTTGAATACCTTTTACATGGACTTTGCAAAAATAAGTTATCTTTTTTTGATTTCGAAATATTTGAAAAAACATTTTTTTTACGATATTTGTTTAAATTTATTTCTGGCGTTATTTTAACAGCTATCAAAAAATAGAAAATACTTTTCCATTGTCACTTTTTGAGCTTAACAAGATGGCATTCATCAAGTTTTTGTCCGACGTTTCGTTTCCGAGAAACCATCATCCACTTCTTTTTTTTTAAATACGGCCCTGTATTTTGAAATAGAAATTTCGATACCATTTTTTATTCTCAATTCAATGATGCATCACAAGTAATGGTTTAATTACGTTTTTAGCTTGTTTTTGCCACCATTAAAAATTAACGAGGAAAAGCCTCCTGAGTTTATAACAAATAAACAAGTAAAATAATTATTTTAGGTATTTAGGAAAAGGTATTTTTTATTTTTTGATAGCTGTTAAAATAACGCCAGAAAAAAATTTAAACAATTATCGCAAAAAAAATGTTTTTCCAAATATTTCGAAATCAAAAAAAGATAACTTATTTTTGCAAAGTCCATGTAAAAGGTATTCAAACTGCTCAACTTTTTCATAATTTAACCAACTTTGTATCTCGTACCGTTTCCAAGATTCCAATGCTATCCCATCTTTATCTTGGACACACTGTATATAGTTAGCAGAATAATAAAACATTCTGTTGATAAATAGTAGTAAAAATATGTCGAATCTATGATTCAACTGAAGTTGATTTATTATTAGAATATAACTTTTTGTTGTAAACCCTTGTTTCTCAACTAATTTGGGTTGTATGTGTGTATATCGTGGGTTGTATCTTATTTTCCATTTGTAATAAAAATACCTTTTCCAGACCCAGGGAGAGTAGATTATCTCAACCCTGCCTTAGCTATAGATACATTTTTTAATATGTGGATATGACGTCTCTGGCTAATTTAGTTTGATGTTTCTGTTTGAATTCTGCAAATTCTTGGGAAAACATTGCTAAATAAATAGAGGGAAATTTTCCTCTGACAATTGACCAAAATGAATTATAAAACAACAATTTCCGTCTGGCTCTTTTGTCGGAGAAATTTACTTAATTCTAGTCGAAGTTTAATTTATTTTTTCTTGCAAAATATCATTAAAAAAAATTACCATAACGGGTATCTAGGAAGAAAGTTGTTTAATGATATCAGTAATTTACTTCTTTTAACAATACACTTTATCTGTAGTTTAGTTCACGAGGACAAAAAATGTTAATCTAGAAAATTCTTATTTTCATAATATTTAATATAGACAGCGTGGACATATTTAGTTATTACAGCAAATATAAAATTAACCACGAGGTTGTTAATCTTGAGACCTTTGCTCTATTTTAATCTCAATTGAAGATAAATATTTTTTATTCAAGCTTTCGATCCTATAATATATGTAAAAAAATGGTCAGTGAAATTGACCTTTTATTGTTTTAATTTATGCAGTAGTAAACAATTTTATCATAATTTTATACAGATTAATATAGATTTTATTTCCTCATTTTTGCGCATGCTGATTAAATTTAAAATTAGGAACAACCAACTTTTCAGTAAAATATACCTTTTATAGGTAGTATTCCACTGAATTAATAATATATGTATATTTTTATAGTGGCTATACAGGGTGATTGATTGAAAAAATTCATTGGAATTATTGGGAGTTCCGTTCATCATTTTTTTCTGAACATTTCAGAATAAACACGGTAGGCCATGCCATACTCTACTTAATGAAAATATTTTTGAAATGGCTACACTTCCGGTTACACCGGAAGTCAAGAACTTCGTTGTTTTAAACGAAATGGTGTATTTTTTATTGCATATTTGGATTTGACAAATTATTTTAATTTTAGGGGGACATCCCTAGATACTCGTACTTAAATGCAACAATCATGTTCGCGATCATTCAATTTTTTTTTTTAATTTTACACTATATGTATATGAAATTTTTAATTATATGCTGTCGAAATTTTGAAAAGGCAACAGGTAATGTTGACATTATGAATAAAGGAAACTTTAACCTTTGCACTGATACTTTCAATATTGCTAACTTATGTTCAAAACTCGGTTCAAAATATAATTTCATTTTATCATTTTAACGAAAATTTACACCATCAATATTATTATAAATACAATGCCCCGTATTTCTTTTCATACAGTAATGCAGAATTCAATTCTGCGTCGACCTGCAATAACATTTCCTATGCCTACCTTCAACTTTTTGCCATTACGGAAGAAGCTTGTTGCAATTAATGCCATAATTAAATACATAGATTTTAATTATCACATTAACTGCCTTGTCCGTAGCCTGGCTATAGAGAAATCATGACGAGTTAATCAATTTTAGAGCAAAAATCTTCTTCCATTACAGCAAAACAGTGCAAGATAAACATAGGGAATGCTATGGTAATGTCACAATTAAGACATCTGTAATTATTATTAATTAATCCATATTGTATATATTAAAACGCGTCGATTCTATCTCGCTTTAAATTCAGTCGCCGAATCGACAAAGTTTCTAAGCTCCATCTCCTCCGAAGGGCAATCGCGAAGAGATCCCCGCAGACAACCGAAGCTCGCCCCCAACCTTTCTCCTATGCGTAGAGGGATTTTCGTCCCGTTTCTTACGCGATTTCCTAATTTAAACGTCTTTTCAAAAAATCTCTGCAAAATTTTCGGCGGGAGAGATGCGGCTAGCACCGGCGTTTGTCCTCGCGTCTAATGGTCCCGTCACGCCTGCCGAAATCCCGACTTTTCGCGGGACCCCCTAGACACTTTTTCTAATTTTTACGGCTTCGAGTACCGTTTCACGCGAAAGTTCCGTCCTTTCTCTAATCCTTCGATATTTTTTTCTAGACCGTACGTCGAGTTCTTCTACGTCTATTTCGTCTTCCAAAATCTCGAGTAGCATCCGTCTTAACTTCTTTCTCATTTTATCTGCCGATGTGAGATTACACTAACGAGACAATCACCTCCCATACGAAAACTGTCAAATTAATTAAACTTCAGATAGGTTATTTTCCT
Source organism: Pogonocherus hispidulus (assembly GCA_963924545.1). NCBI lineage: Eukaryota > Metazoa > Arthropoda > Insecta > Coleoptera > Cerambycidae > Pogonocherus > Pogonocherus hispidulus. Next base: position 37,620,824 of record OZ004698.1, on the reverse strand, counting down.
ATGAGAAATATTGCTAAAGGAATAGATAGAACCGACTGCCAAACACTTCTGATGACCAAAATACTGAAGCGAAATGTTTTTTGGCAACTCTTTTCCTCGTCCCGAAAAGTAGATTATTTTTCCTACACCCTTCCATTACACCGAAAAGAAGGAATCTGAGAAAAAAGTGCTTGGATCCCAACCAATACTATACCTCCTTTCGTTCCACAGGGTGCTGCCTACTACCTTTTTCTCCCGTTATCCCAGCCTCCTGAACATCTAGCTAAAATTAATATTAAATTAAAATTATTTTTTTTTGCGATGCAGACAAAGTTTCATAAATTACCGGTACCGGTACGGTGCTAATGCGATAGCAGTATAAGTTCTGCAGTTAATGGTTATAAAAATTTTGGACTTGGCATCAGGTTACCACCAGACACCTATGGGTGAAAAATCAATACAATATAGGTACAGTTTTTATAACACCTGAAGGTCATTATGAATATTTTAGGGTTCCTTTCGGTTTATGCAATGGCCCTTCCGTGTTCCAACAATTCATGAATGAAATTTTTCAGCCGCTGAGACAATTTCATGTTATACCATATTTAAACGATATCCTTATTCCATCAAAAACAGTTTATGAAGGATTAGATTTACTAAAAAAGGTTTTTAATATCATAGAATACGGTCTCACTATAAAGTTATCAAAAGCTTTATTCCTAGTAAAGCACATCTCATATTTGGGTTATGAAATATCATTTAATAAAATAACACCTTCATCTTCTAAAATAGAAGCTGTTCTTCATTTTTCTCGGCCGAAAAATCAGCATCACTTAAAACAATTTCTAGGTTTAATCGGATATTTTAGAAAATTCATTTTAGATTTCGCATGCCAAACACCTCCTCTTACAAAACTCTTAAAGAAAGATACTCCATTGAAGTGGACAGATAACCATACCCAGATTCTGGAGACATTAAAACAGAATTTGCGCGAAACCAATTTTAAGCATATTCGATCCTAAACTTCCCACAATAGTATACACTGACGCCAGTCATGATGGGTTTGCTGAAATTTCAGTACAAGACATAACAATACAGAAAAACCTGTTGCATATTTCAATAAACAGACTACAGATTCAGAAAAAAATTATCATTCTTTTGAATTAGAATCCCTGGCAATCCTAAAGACTTTAAAAAAATTTAAATTTTACTTAATAGGGACCCATTTTAAAATACTTACAGATTGTAATGCAATTAAAAATACTTGAAACAAACAATCAAGGGTTCCACGTACAGCACGATGGATATTATTTTTGCAAGACTTTTCTTTTACAATGGAACATAAAGCAGGGTCACAAATGCAACATGTAGATGCGCTTAGCCGTAGTTTTAAGTTATAAGTACCGAATCACAACAAATATTGTTAATTTCTTAAAACGACTATTACGTTATACGTGAAGCACACAAGATCAAGACGAAAATATTAGGTCAATTAAAGAAATTTTGTTAAGTGGTGATAGAAATAATCAGAAAGACATATTTAATCAATATGATTTACGCGGTAATAAAGTTTTCAAATTGACAATAGGTCGTAAATGGGTAGTAGGTACCTAAAATGTAATGGCAAATCGTTAAAATAAATCAGGATGACATTGGTCATTTTGCTTCTGCTAAAACAATAGATTAATTAAACAATATTATTGGTTTGCAAAAAAGTACATTGCATCTTCTATAGGTACATTGTCTCTACCATAACGATCATGGTGGCAAAAAGCCCGGTTATTTATATTCTCTCCTGCCCAAGTATGCTTGACCTCACCACACACTACATCTAGACCATCTCGGTCCCTTCATAGAAACCCAACATGGAAATAAATATGTTCTCGTAGGTAATACTAGATGGTTTTACAAAATTCGCATTCATCAAAGCAATCCCAGATAGTCCAGCAAAACATGTGATAGAAAAATTGGAAGAAATTTTTTCAGTATTTGGAATCAACAAAACCATTTTAGACGCATTAGCGACTTCAAGTGCTTCCCCAGATCACCGAGATTCTATAATTACACAAATCTAGGGTTTCCATATAGATTTTTTGAAATTCAGGACAAATAATCCCTGAAATCCGGACAAAACATTAAAAATTAAAAATTATTATTTAGAAATTAAAATAAAAACAGTAACGGCTCTTTCACACTATCAGGTCTCGCCTGTCAGGTACCGAATCTGATACAAACCTGAGAAGTAGTGGACTATTGGTTTGAACGGAAATGTTCACATTGTCAGGTTCAGGTCCGGTGCCTGATTTCAACCTGACATCTCGACTGCAACGTCAGGTAACCTGATACCGGACGCAAGGGTGGTGGAAGACACATGTAAACGAATGATTTCACAGTTCACACTGTCCGTTAGTTTTCGTCAGGTTTTCAGAGCGCATGCAACCAATTGCAACCTACAACAATGCAACAAAGTGCAACAAAACCCGATGCAAACCTGATATATAATCGTACTTCAGATTTATATCAGATCCGGTACCTGACAGGCGAGACCTGATAGTGTGAAAGAGCCATTAAGTATATTTTTAAGTTAATTTGTTTTATTTTATACAAAAAACATTGTAAACGTAAATAAAGTACATATTAAGGTAAATGGTAATATAAAACATAAATCTCTGATAACAAAACATAAAACATAAATCTCTGATAATAGTTGGCATTTACTTAATAAATCAAAAACTTATCCGAATTATTTTTATACGTGATATTTCTCTGATCTGTGAACTTCATTCAGGGCGGAAAAAATTTCTGGTAATAAAATAAAATCATAAAACTCGCAACAGGTCATGTCGAAATTAAATATGCTCAATATTATACCTTTTATAGACATAAGAGTAAACCCTATTCCGATATTTTGCCCATTGCGCTGAAATTAAAAAAAATATTAGCTCCACATTTGCGTTGTGTGCAGTTAGAGCAAAGGATTCACATATTTTCAGCATTTCTAAAAAAAATTCACTGGATATACATTGCTGAAAATAAATTGATTACTTTTTGTGAGTTGGCAAATTATGTTGGTTCTCTAGAATATCATCAGAGTTTCAGTAATAATTTTTTTTAATAAAAAATATTGGTCAAAAAGTTTTACATCGTATGTATTAAACCCCTTTACTAAAAGATAGATTTATCAAGTTGAGGATCTAGTACTAACTAAAGTTACTAGCTTCCCCGCCAATAATGAAGGCAAGAAACTTCTACCAAAGTTTAGAGGTCCCTTTAAGATAGTAGAAGTCTACAAAACGACAGGTATAAAGTAAGAGAAGACCGACATACTGAAAGATAAAGTTAAACCCGTCCCTATGAGGGTATTGTCGGAATAGAGCACATAAAACCATTCAAAATTCAGAAAAACTAGGTGAGCACACCAGATCGCCCTAGATGGCACCCGATCGTCCTCGATGGCACCAGATCGCCCTCGATGCCACCAGATCGTCCTCGATGCCACCAGATCGCTCTCGATGACACCAGATCGCTCTCGATGGCACCATATTGCTTTCATAGGCACCAGATAGTCAGTCGTTGGTTAAAAAAACGGAAAAGTTGTTGGGTTCTCAGATTTTCTTCACTATTGTTTAAATTATACTATAATCTATACATAATGATATGAGAATCTTTTCACGAACGAACTGTCCCTCGCTCCCTCAACTTATATTAATGACATTTAATTATATTTTGTTTGGTCTTTTCCAGTTCAGTTCCTAGCACCACAGTCGCTTCGAAGGACGACTGACATTGTAGGATGGCCCTTTATGTGGCTCCTGCCACATAAAGGAGCCTGCCATAACATGGGGTCAGCCCCTGTCAACCGTGCAGTATTTCAAAACATCACAGCCTCAGCGAATTTAGCGATGTAAAGATTTTAAGACATTACTTACTGTGACGGGATCAGGCAGAATAGATTTAAGATTGTGTGTAAGATCTTTGAACGGTCCGCTCCAATAAAGTTGTTTCGAGTTATTGTCTAGTTCATCGTTTCTCAACCTGGGGGTCGTGGACAGGTATATAAAAATCCTTTTATTAAATAATAAACCTTAAATTATAATCATCGTACTACCTACATCATGTAATAAAACAAACTATATGATCATTTATTAATTAATGTGAGGGTTGCGTTTGTTTTTCATTTAAAAGTTTTTCTATATGTGGATTAACATCGGAAACATAAAGTAGATTACACACAGGAAGATAGTAAATTATTTTCAAGTGATAATAGCCGATTTCTACATATATTTAGTTTTTTAAGACTCCATTGAGGAAAACCCTTTTTCGTACAAGTAAGAAGTAGCAAATGGAATTAATGTTTTTAAAGCTTCCATTACTAAGCTTCCACATTTACATCGTCGTGCAAGCCAAAACTTATCAAAATCTTGAGACAAAAATTCTAATTGTAAAGTTTTGTCTGCCGATATTGTCTGTGAGGGCGTCGTAAGGCTTTTTATTTTATTTTGTGGCTTTTTAGGGGGTCGCGACTCTAAAAAGTTGAGAAACGATGGTCTAGTTAATTACCCTCTATTTGTGAAAAGACTACACCAGATAAAAATTCCAAAAATCTATTTTACTAACTGCTTAGACCTGATCAACAATTGCTATAGTATACAGGTACCTACTAAAGTTTCATGGCAGTTAAAAAGATTATCGGTATAATCATTTTCAGAAATATAATAAAACAAATCATATTAAAGCAACTAGTGGCGAAATATTTCCTTTACCAACACCATTAATATTAATAATAGGCCATATTTATAACAATAATAAGGAGTACCACCGCTTCCAAATTAAGCTTTTTATAACGAATGCAGGCAGAGATGTGTGATGTATATGGTGACATTGAATATTGAATTAAAGAAGTTACCAGTTGCCACGTGGACACTTTTTTTATGAATGCCAGATGATATGTTTTTTCGTTGTACGTTTAAATTTAAAACCTAGCAGTGGTATGCTGACTACGTGTTGCACGGTAGAAATTTGTCCGTAAATAATTTCATTTGAGACCACGTTGGATTAACGTACAGGTCAAATTGTTAATAAATATAGTTGGCAGAGCCGAGAAATAATCTTAATAATTATTGTGCAAGAGAATTAATACTAGAGTCTTAATTCTATACGTCTCTGTTAATACCCAAAAGTCGCACATTTGGAGGCAGTTGTGGATTGTCAGCGGCTAGAGCCAAATGCTCGCGTTGTGGGCACTTTCTATAGATCCATATCCCCAACCCCAACACACTTCTGACACCAAATGTAGGACTTTGGGTATTTTTTATGGTTTAGGTGGTGGTGAAATAAACTGATATATCGAATGGAACACTCCTATTTGCTTTCCATATTTGGATAGCACTATCGAAGTTCAAGAAAATTATATAAGATTTTTTAAGGTATTTTTACTAGTAGTTTTCGGTGTAGAGGGTCTAATGTGTAAATCCTTGTAAATTGATAATTATATTATTAGAATTGCATCGAAAGAAAATAGCCAATATGTATAGGGAATTTAAACATACGGTCGTTTGTGTATGATAACTCAGCTCTTCACGTCGTCTTCCAAGTACCTCGATAAGAATGTTTATGTTACCCATAATATTTTAGGCAGCGTTACGTTTATTGAAATTAGAAAAGGCATTCTGTTAGAGGCTGTGAGTTTGAACTGTGTTGTTGGCTACCCCGTGAAATTGTGACTAATAAAAATTTATCAATACAAGTGAGCTTTTCACTGAGTTCTTTCTTGAATATTTTGTCATCATAATAGTTGTTTGGGTGATTGTTTGATAATTATTAATTTAGATAGTGAATTAATTGGAAATTCGTGTGAATATGAATTATCTGGAGCGGACAACAGCGTGTATAGTATCCATTGGATAGTGATTATTCAGCCAAAAGTTGGTAACTGGAGCGCGAGTATGTCGCGAGTTGTATCCCTTTATGTGAAATTCTAAATTTTAAGGATTTCATACTATTCTCGGATGATGTAATGTTCCATAAAAAAGAGTTTGTTAATAGGTATAATTGTCACTATATTAATCGGATATAAACGCCTCACCTATTTCTGGAAATAGCAAATGGTCGATTAATGTTTTGGGTGGTATAATAAAATAGCATAATTGGGTCCTTTCTTTTTTGAAAGCTGTCTTAATGGAAATATATGAAACATTTCTAAAAGACATTTTTTTTTAATTAATCTGGCCCACACCACGGTAAGTTTTAAATGCAATGTGGTATCAACACGATGGCGCCTTGCACAATATGCTGCAAATGTGCGAAATTTTCTTTATGTATAAAATATTAACTTATTATTAGTAAGTGCCTTACTTCACATTGTTTCATTTTCTTGCTTGTGTTTAATTACTTTCGAAGCTATTTTGATTTTTTAATGGAATTAGCTTGTGGTTATTCTGGAGAGGAGGAGGAGAAGACTTTTCTTTCTTCCCTAATACTTATATTGGGATTCAAAATATTTATTGCAATTTGGAAGTTACAAATCACCTGCGATATTCAAACATTGTATCGATCATTTTAAAATTTATTTACTATAATAAAAATATTTTCTTCTGGGTTTTCTATATCTGGGCGTTGAGTGACGAAGTTTTTCTTTGTCACTCAACGATCTGGGTTAGCAGGTTTAATAAATGCGGAAAAATTGAAATAATATGGATAATAACCACGAAATTGTAAACCAAATTTAATATTTCTATGAAACCCGTGAAATTTGTAAATTTGCACTAGAAATTTATTAAGTACAGGAACGTTTCTTCTGGTACAGAAAAACCGTTGGAAATAACTTTATATAAATATTATACTGATGGAAAGCTCTTTTAACTCACCAAGTCATATGGCGCAAGTCATACTATGATTAGTAATTATTACTAAGTAATATTGAAAGAGAGTAATTACGAATTAGTCTTCCAAGGCATGACGCTATTTATTTTAAACAAAAATGATTATACGAGAAGCAAAGATCAAGAAGTTCTCGTTAATGTTGATTAAAGAAATTGATACTATAAACGGAATGAAAAATTAAATTCATCACTGCTTTTCTTGGAATTTATTACTGAATTCACGGGTCAAAGTCTCATATCTTTCCAAAATAACTTTGATAATGATAGCTTTTTTTAATAAATTACGTACAACTGGCTATCAAGTAGATAGAGTAAAATATATATTCCTAGATCATATATACGAATGTTTCATTATAACTTTTGAGATCGATAATTTCTGACACCATTTTGCAAGTGTCAAATTTCTAATACGGTTCTTAAATTTTAAAATCATGTTCAAAATCGTTTCAATCCATTTTCTCACTTAATAGCTAAAAAAAAGTCAAAATATAGTATAACCTCAGTATCCTCAGTCAACTGTGTCAAAATGTGTAATACGTTCGCATTTGGTACCAGTTTAACACAAAAAACATAGGAACATGTTCCAGATTTTCAATTTAAAGCTTCGAAATGATGCTCAAGAATATTTTACAACAAATTCAACGAGTTTCGTCTCTCATAAACTGATCCAGAAATTTAATTATTTAGAAACAACTACTAAGAAAAATGCTTCTCTAGGAGGGGCTGTCACGTATTTAAAGCCACAATCTGTTCATGTTAGTCAGCTTTTTTATAAAAATAATCAACAAACTAATATCAAAGTTTACAGAATGTAGTTATATTCTGTAAACTTTGCTAATATGAGGAACAAAACCTCATAGAACTCTGGCGCAAACTGTTCTTCAGGTTAATACGTGTTATAGCTATCTGTTTTTTTTGCACAGCACAACCAAAGCTCATATAAAATAAAACTATTTCGGGTTAACTTAAATAACTTGTTATCTTAGTATGAAAAAATAAATATGCTAATTTTGTCATCGTCGTTCGCTTATAATTCCTGACCTATATCCCATATTAAGAGATAATCGAGCACAATTAGCAATTTATATACGCCAAGGTTACCACACATTAAGTAATCATTATCAGTTCACTGACTTATCAAGAGCGAAGTAGTAAAATTCTTTAGAACTCTTAATCTGTTTCACTTCAGTTAGGGTGATATCGTTGATTGTTGGAATTAATAAAACACGCAACTTGAATGTAAAATAGCCTACAATTTTCAGTGTAAATGTGCAGGCAGGAGATTCCATTTCACGATTCGATATAAATCGCGAAATACACATCTCTTTTTAAATTTTAGTGATGTATTGCTCTATCACTATCATACTGTGAAATACGTATCGCATCATAATTTTGGAATCCGGCTGCTGATCTCGGTGCAATTGTTTGGATGACAACTGAAACTTGTATAGCATTGCATGCATAGAAAATTATTGAAAAATCATATTCTTTAATAAATACTTAATTACCAGTTTTATTATAAGTCAGTGTTCAAGCCCAATTTAGGTAATTTATATCTTTAAGTTAAGTAAGTATCTGTTATTTGTAACGGTGTCAACACTGGCCAGAGTTGCATATGGCGAACACGCCCACCCCAAAAAAATGATGCCATATGTGGTGGGACGGACGGCCGAGTGTGGTTGAAGAGACGCCAGAGACTAGGCAGCGAGTCTGCATAAATAAAAATGTTGTAAACCAGTAAACTAGTGTAAATTATAATTCTCCGGCAGTTAAAATAAATCAAGAAAAAATATACAGTCCACTTACTTTTCATAATTACATCACAGTCAAAACATTGGTCCATACGAGCCGCATTTGAATTGACAATTTGGAGAATTATAGAAAAAAGAACAAGAAGCCGGCCATTACTAGCAACAGGTGGTTCAGTGCTTAGTGCAAAATTATTTCCACAATACAGAGGTGGACGGCGACAATCTTGACATCATCTCAGGTGTGCCGATTATTATTTCGTTTCCAAATAAATCCTGTAAGTACCATTTTTCCTTACCTATTACATTTTCTTGTATTTAACTCGAATTGAATTTATCAGTATGGATGAATTAAGGGTCAAACGTGGTATAGTAAAGGGCAAAGTAACACGTTTAAAAACGTTTTTTGATCAAATTAATAAGGATCAATTAAATGATACAGTTATTTCTCAATTAAATAATAGATTAGACAAATTTGAACCGTGTCTTGATGAATTCAATGAGATTCAAACTGAAATTGAACTTCAAGATCAATCGGAAGTAGAGTCTCCTGAACGGGAAGCCTTTGAGAATGTCTATTTTTCCCTGGCAGCCGATATAAAATCATTAATTAATATTTATACAAATAAAAGCGCAGAATTTGATAATAATTCAGTTCATAGTGGCACCAGCAAGGTATCAAGTAATTGCTCTCAATCTTTAAATCACAATAATGCATTAATCAAATTACCAACAATTAAATTGCCGACGTTTAACGGTGATTATGGTAACTGGCTAGAGTTCAGAGATGCATTTTCAGCCCTGGTAGACAAAAATGATTCATTATCAAATATCCAAAAATTTTATTATTTGCGATCATCCCTTGAAAAGGATGCGTCGCATGTAATTAAGTCCATGGAGGTTTCCGCAGATAATTATAAAAATGCGTGGAATTTGCTAGTCGACCGTTATGAAAATAAAGCCCTAATGATTCACAATCATATAAAATCAATAATCGAATTTCCTAGTTTAATTAAAGAAAATCATGCAGAGTTACGCGGATTATATGACGGGGTAACAAAACATCTTAGAGCCTTAAAAACGTTAGGCGAAAACATAGATGCTTGGGATCGTCTAATTATTTATATAATAACGGCAAAATTTGACGCTGTAACCAGGAGAGACTGGGAATCATTTAAATATGCGGATACTTTACCAGCAATGACCGACATAAATAATTTTCTTAAAGCAAAATGCGAAATGCTAGAAAAATTAGACACCGCGAAATGTGACAAACAAAGGTCAAATCAAATTAATTTTACTAGAAAACATTCAAGCAGCTTCGTAACAAGTAGTGCTAATGCGTACAAATGTTATTATTGTAATAAGGATCATAACATATATAAGTGTGATCTATTTTTAAAATTAGCAATAAAAGATCGAATCGCAGCAGCGAAAAAATTAAATTTATGCCTAAATTGTTTACGAAATTCACATTCATCATGGAATTGTAAATTACAAAAATGTCCTAAGTGTCATAAACCCCATAATTCCTTATTACATTTAGAATTGGGAAATAATGCATCACCGTCTTGCTCACGTGAAGGTAGCGTGATCGAGGCTACGGCGGGCGGTGGAGCAAGGGACGGAAAGGGCCAGATAAGTGCGTCCACAAGCGATCCTTCAGTTCCCACCTACGCCCAAAATATTCAAAACATGTCTAGTAACAATCACTCGGTAGAAGGCGACTATGCGCCAGGGCCGTCTCAGGTAATATTAGCAACGGCACTAATTAAAATTAAAATAAATAATAAAAATTATATTTGTCGCTGTCTGTTGGACAGTGGTTCACAAAGCCATTTTATAAGTGAAGGTCTATGTAAGGACCTTAATTTAACCCCATACAAGGTTAATCATATGGTAAAGGGAGTAGGGCAGAGCCTTGCAAACATAAACAAACAAATTAATATAACAATTATGTCTCAGTATAATGATTTTTCTATGAATATTAACTGCCTTGTTCTTCCTAAAATTACAGATAAATTGCCAATGTTAACGATTGACAAAAATATCTTAAATATTCCAGGAAATTTAAATTTAGCTGACCCAACCTTTCATAAATCAAACAATATAGATATATTATTGGGGTCTAATGTGTTTTGGTCAGTGTTGAGTACTGGGCAGAAACAGCTTGGACCAAATTTACCTATCTTACAAAACACGAAATTAGGGTGGGTCATAGGCGGTAGTTTGTACTTAGAGAAACAAGCCGGTGTGTCAGTAAGTCATTTATCTATCAATTTCGAGAACTCATTAGATGAAAAAATTCAAAAGTTCTGGCAAATTGAAGAGGTCGAAACTAAGGTTTCAGTTTCCTCTGATTGTGAAAAATATTGCGAGGATTATTTTCAAAGGACTACTACACGTAATAAAGACGGCAGATTTGTTGTAAATATTCCATTCAAGGAAACATTAAAAACTTTAGGTAACTCGAGACAAATGGCATTTAATCGATTTTTGTCATTAGAGCAAAAATTTAGTAAGGTTCCAGAAATTAAAAAGGAATATGTCAATTTCATGGAGGAGTATAAAATACTAAACCATATGAGCGAGGTTCATGATGAAAACGAGCATGAGTCACAAGGTTACTATATTCCGCATCATGCTGTTTTTAAAAGGACTAGTCTAACCACAAAATGTAGAGTTGTCTTTGATGCCTCTGCTAAAACTGATTCGGGAATTTCTTTAAATGATGTGCAATTTAGTGGCCCGGCATTGCAAAATGATATATTTTCAATTTTATGTAGATTTCGTCAATATAAATATGTAATAGCCGCGGACATATCTAAAATGTATAGGCAGATATTAATCAATCATGATCAGCGTAAATATCAAAAAATATTTTGGAGACCTAGTCAAGATGAGCAGATAAAATGCTATCAATTAAATACAGTCAGCTACGGTACTGCGTCAGCTCCTTTCTTAGCGGTGCGGTGCATACTTCAATTAGCGCTCGATAATGCATCAAATGCACAAATTTCAAAAATTATAGCAAATGATTTTTTCGTAGACGATTTGTTAACTGGAGCAGATTCAGTGGCGGAGATATTACAAATACAAGGGGATATTTCCCAAATTTTAGCGAATGCGGGTTTTGAGCTAAGAAAATGGCTCTGCAATGATAAAAACGTATTAAATAAATTTCAAGTAAATAAAGAGTTGGAAGTTACTATTTTACCCATTGGTGAGAACGAACAAAATAAAACTCTAGGAATTTATTGGAATTCATATCAGGACTTTATTCAATATTCAATAAATAACGTTGATACAAATAATATGATTAGTAAGCGAACAATTCTGTCAACAATATGTCAGATTTATGACCCTCTAGGTCTACTAGGTCCAATCATCATAGTCGCGAAGCTAATAATTCAAGAAATGTGGAAATTAAAAATTTCTTGGGATGAACAAGTTCCAAACAAACTGTACAATCAATGGATTGTCTTTAAAAACGAATTGCCAGTATTAAATGAAATTAAAATACCTAGATATGTAAGTATTTCAAATTACATACAAATTGAGTTACATGGATTCAGTGATGCAAGCGAGAAGGCCTATGGTTCATGTCTCTATATACGCTGTGTAAACTCCTTGGGCGAAATTTATTCTCATTTGCTTTGTGCGAAATCACGCGTTGCACCCCTCAAACAAATCAGTTTACCGCGCTTAGAATTATGTGGAGCATTGTTAATGGCGAGATTAACCAAGAAAACCATTAACTCGTTACAAATTTGTTTTACTAAAAAATATTTTTGGACTGATTCATCGGTGACATTAGCGTGGATAAGGGGAGAGCCAACTAGATGGAAAACATTTATCGCTAACAGGGTTGGTGAAATTCAAACTTTAACCGAGATAAATGATTGGCATCACGTAGATACAAAATTTAATCCAGCAGATTTATTGTCTCGTGGCACTACTTCAAAATTGCTTATTGAATCTAGTCTGTGGTGGCATGGCCCAGAATGGATTTTTACAGACAGTTCTGATTGGCACTTACCTGAAACTAAAGTGGAATATGAGATTCCAGAGCAACGTTCACACTCAAATTTTACTATATTGACAAATGAAATTTGTTTTGATATAGTGAGTAGGTTTTCGTCATTAAGAACGGCTCAGCGAGTACTAGCATATGTTTTAAGGTTTATCAATAATATAAAATTAGCATCAAATAAGAGACAGTTTGGTGTTTTAACCCCAATTGAAATGCAAACTTCATTATATTTTTTAATAAAAAATGCTCAAATACAATGTTTTTCTGATGAATATCGTGATTTATTAGACAAAGGGGGCATTTCAAAAACGAGCAAAATTTTGGCATTAGATCCTTTCATGCATAATAAATTATTACGAGTGGGTGGTCGGCTTGCCAATTCAAAATTTTCATTTGATAAGAAGCACCCAATTATTTTGCCACAAGGGCACAAGATAACTGATCTTATTCTGGACAATGAACACAAGCGGCTTATGCATTGCGGTGCGCAAAATTTGTTGTGTGCAGTAAGAGAACGATATTGGCCAATTTCGGGGCGCAATTCCTGCAAGAAAATTATTAGGCGGTGCATTACGTGTCTGAAGGCTAGACCAGTCGAAGGTGAATACCTGATGGGTAATCTACCTGATGTGCGCGTAGAAATAAATTTCCCATTTTTTAATGTAGGAGTCGACTATGGCGGACCCTTTTTATTAAAGGATAGAAGCACTCGTGGTGCTAAATTAACAAAATGCTATATTTGCTTATTTATCTGTATGAGTACAAAATTAGTACATTTGGACTTGGTGTCAGAATTGACTACCAGAGCTTTTATTGCAACTTTGAACCGGTTTATAAGTAGACGAGGTAGACCAGCCAACATTTATTCAGACAACGGTTTAAACTTTGTTGGTGCCAATAACGAACTATCAAAAATTTCGAGTTTTCTCAAGACCAATTCTGATGAAATCGCCAACGAACTTTTAAATGATAACATTAAATGGCATTTTATACCGGCTAGGTCACCTACTTTCGGCGGTCTTTGGGAATCAGGGATTAAAGGTACAAAATTTCACCTTAAGAGAGTAATAGGAAACACAAGTATGACCTTTGAGGAGTTCAGTACAGTATTAATTCGAGTTGAAGGAATATTAAACTCACGTCCCCTGTGTCCCCTTTCCCCCGATCCTAACGATTTAACGGCACTCACACCTGCCCATTTCGTAATTGGAAGAACCTTGACCGCTTTACCTGAACACAATCTAGTGGATGTTCCAGAAAATCGTTTAAAAAAATATGAACGACTCCAAGCTATGGTGCAACATTATTGGTCAAGATGGCAAAAGGAATATTTAGCAGAGTTGCAGACCCGAACCAAATGGAAGCAGAGAGCTACCACTCTTCTCAAGGTTGGATCCTTAGTACTCGTAAAATGCGACAACGCTCCCACCCTACAATGGCAGTTAGGCAGAGTAACCACACTTCACCCTGGAAGAGATGGCATCACCCGAGTGATAGACATTAAGGTTCGCGGAGGTGAAATCAAGCGCTCAGTGAATAAAGTGTGCGTATTACCTATTGAGTGAAACAGACATATGAAATTTGCACTAACAATGATTGCAAAATGACTAATTATCAATTTACCTTATTATTATCCCTATATTTACAAACTATACACTTATTCACTTACCATAAAATGACAACTATATATTGTAACTAGTTCTAGTATTATTGTTGTATTTTCTGTTGAAGGTAGTTCCTTCAAGGCGGGCGGAATGTTCAAGCCCAATTTAGGTAATTTATATCTTTAAGTTAAGTAAGTATCTGTTATTTGTAACGGTGTCAACACTGGCCAGAGTTGCATATGGCGAACACGCCCACCCCAAAAAAATGATGCCATATGTGGTGGGACGGACGGCCGAGTGTGGTTGAAGAGACGCCAGAGACTAGGCAGCGAGTCTGCATAAATAAAAATGTTGTAAACCAGTAAACTAGTGTAAATTATAATTCTCCGGCAGTTAAAATAAATCAAGAAAAAATATACAGTCCACTTACTTTTCATAATTACATCACAGTCAAAACAGTCAGTAATAAGTTATCAGTATAAGACAGAAAAGAAGTCCTATTGTTTATACATAAGACCAATCAAGAAGGAACGGAAATCAATAAATAGCTAGGTAGGACTGTTTGAGATGGTCACGGTGTCATGAGTGATTCAGGAGGTTCAAAGGCCGGATGTCGTCAGCAGACAACCCGCATGGTCAGGACACCCATCTCGACTTCGACTGATGAAGGGCATGTTGAAAGAGTGAAGTCTTGTGCTGTCAAATAGTCGTCTAACTATTCGTGAGATGGCCGAGGAATGCAACATTTCATTTGGTTCATGCCAAGAAATTTTAACCCAAAAGCTCAACATGCACCGTGTGGCTTCAAAGTTTGTTCCGAGGCTGTTGACCAAGGAGCAAAAACAACACCGAGTTCAGGTTTGTCAGGAACTTCTTGAAATGGCAAATGGTGACGAAAACTTTTTGAAACGCATCATCACTGGGGACGAGATGTGGGTTTACGGTTACGAGGTGGAAACAAAGGTCCAATCATCTCAATGGAAGTCAAGAACCTTCTCGACACCCAAAAAAGCACGGCAGGTGAAATCCAACATCAAAGCCATACTCACTGTTTTTTTCGAGTGGAAGGTTGTGGTGTACTACGAATTCCTTCCACGAGGTGAAACAATTAATCGTTTTCGCTACCTTGAAACCTTGAGAAATTTGCGTGAGGCTGTGCGAAGGAAGGAAGAGACTGGTGCGTTAAGGCTCATTTACATTTATCACTTTGGATGTTCATCTTGGAGGAATCATCCAAAGTGATAAGTGTAGACTGCCTTTCATTTGTGTTGCATCCAAAGTGTACATTAAAAATGAACCATGAAATAAATCGACCCTCTACCTATTTTTGATGAAAGAGATGTGCCCTGAACCGATGATTCATCCAAATAACTCTGTATAGAATAAATCTTTTAATAGCTGAACTGAACGAACACCAACTCGTCTATATTCTGAATGCCCTAAAAAATACCTAATAATCACATTCCAATATCGAAGTGTGTCATTCTTTATAAACAATATTTCGGGTCCCTCTGCTGAGTCAGGTCCAGAGGAACTCATGGGGAAGGCGTGACTGCCAAGGTTGCTGAACTACAGGGTGTCTCAATTATGATGTGCTATCAATATCGTGATTGCATTTAGAGTTCAATTCAGTACCTACCCAATATAACGTAACGAGAGTGCTCAGAAGGTGCTAGTAAAAGGTACTGCCTAAAACTTTTGTGAGACACCTCAAAAATTCTTTTGGGAATATGGGACCGGTAAAATAGAAAAACAGAGTACCTATTGTAAAACTAGAGTAGACAAACGTCAAAAGCTTTCCCCAAAAAACTATATCAAATATAATGAATGTAATTATGTAGTTAGGCATTAAATATTATTTGTCTTAAACTAAAAACTTATATGAAGTAGGTACCTAATTTATTAAATTAAATTCTCCAATTAACTTAAACAACAGAAAAGTTAAGTAGCATTTTTAGAGGAATTAAAATATAAACGCTGACAGAAAAACGAAACACTCCTTTGGGTATATACCTATCTCCTTCTGTTAGAGGTAATCCAATCACTACTATATCCCTACTTCAATCTAAGTAAAGGCAAAGACAAATAAACTAATATAAAGGTAAATGAATGATCTATCCAATATGTAGAAACATACAGGGCAGTTCGTAAGCATCAGATGAATTATTATCCTCTAAACATGTTAAATAGAATTGAGCTGCTTTTTGTTAGTGTTTTCATATCTCTTACATAACATAAAAATGGTTACTTTGTGTCTTACAGTATCTACATTGGCTAAATTATACAGAACTAATAACTTTATCGTTGGTATCTATCTACGATAGGATTCAAGTTACGTGACTCATGGGTCACCCTGCACCAACTTATGAGATTACGTGCCTAACCCCTGTATAAATGATACAATAAGTATAAGTATATAAACTAAAATATGGGATCGAGATGGGACCTAAATTATTGTATTCTTTCTTAAATCGATGTTCCGTTAAAGAAAAATATTGTTCCACTTGTATTTCACGCTAAATCAGTTGCTTTATGTGGCTGAAGACAGATACGGATTCAGATTCGAGAAACGAGTTTAACAGCGGACGTGTACGTACATTATTGCAAATAAACAAAATTAATTTAAAATTTCTGTAATTTATTTTAAATGAGAAGTGGCTGTGCGCTAAATGAGTAGGGCATTTCTACCTGCGTATTATTAAGAAACTAAAATTGTTTTTCAAAGGTGGAAAATTCAGTAGGTATATAGCTTACTAGCAAAGAGCGTGAAACGATTTTTTCGATATCAAATATTGAAAAATTCGCACAATCTACAAATATAATTCGCCCTCGTACACCCTGAATTTTTACAATTCTATCGTATTTTCTCTATATCTTTTCACACCTATGAAGACAGGATATTATGGAAAATCTGTGACAATTATATTTGTGGACTGCGAATTTTTCAGTATTTGAGATAGAAAAACGTTTCGCCCTCGTAGACCCTGAATTTTTCCGATTCTATTGTATTTCCTATATCTTAAAACACCTATAAAGACACGATATTATGGAAAATCTGTGACGATTATCTTTGAAGTTGGTGCGAATTTTTCAATAGTTCAGATAGGAAAAATTGTTTCACCCTCGTACTATCGTACACACCCTGAATTTTTCCAATTCCATCGTATTTTCTATATCTGTAGCCACCAATGAAGACAGAGGATATTATAGAAAATCCGTGACAATTATTTTTGTGGATTGTGCGAATTTTTCAAAATGAGATAGAAAAAATCGTTTCGCCCTCGTACACCCTAACTTTTTCCGATTCCATTGTATTTTCTATATCTGTAGACACCTATGAAGACAGAATATTATGGAAAATCCTTGACGTATTTGTGGATTGTGTGAATTTTTCAGTATTTGAGATAGAAAAAATCGTTCCGCCCTCGTAGACCCTGAATTTTTCTGATTCTATGGTATTTTTTATACCATTAAACAACTACCAGGGCACGGTATTTAAAGAAAATCCGTGACAATTATATTCGTAGATTGAGCGAATTTTTCAACAGGTATTTGAAATAGAAAAAATCGTTTCACGCTCGTCGCTAGTAAGCTACTGAATTTAGTTTCTTAATAGTACCCAGATAGTTATTCTCTATTAATTTAGCGCACAGCCACATCTTAATTTGAAATAAATACAGAAATTTTAAATTAATTTTGTGTATTGTAATAAGGAACCTGATTCGCTGTAAAAACTCGTTTCTCGAAACTTGAATTCGTGCCTGTCTTCAGCCACATGTTTAGGTAAGGGATTTCTTTATAAAATAAAATTGAATAAAATTAGTTAATAGGGTTTCTCCTCAAAGTTTCATTATTCTATGAATCAACCTGTACATTTCAACTGGATAAAGTAAAGTAAAATATCGTTAAGTATAGGTACGTATGTAGTCCTATTATTGGTTATATTATTATGTTCATTGCAAATAGGTATAGGGAACTAGAGCAGTGAGGCAATTTTAAAAATATTTTGAATTAACGAAGTACCTACTAAGTAGGTACTACATAGATATTTATTAGGCACCTTAAAAAAACAGTGCAGTTTCAAGGTTAATTATTTTGGATTAAAATGTACCTAGGTACCTATTGCAAAATCGCAAATATAAAATTAAAAAAAATTGTAATGTCTTACCTTAAAACATAAGCATCAATCTGGTCGTTTTTCACAAAACTAATAATTTCACAACGTACAATTTTCAGAAGTGATTCCAGTTTTGTTCTACAACAAATTAAAATGTATTTTTTTAACAGAAAATTATTTAAATAGAGTATAATAATAGCTGTAAAAATTTACGTTAGGTTAACAAAGTATTCAAGAATCATGAAATAAAATTAACCGAATAAAAAACAAATACCAAAAACGAAATCAGCTGTCTATGAAATTAGATTGTACTATAGATATAGATTGAAAATGAAAAGTGAAAAATCAATGCAGACTGCAATACGTCACATTCTAACCATCAAATGAAGGACAACAAAACTATAATTTTTACCGGCTTTATTTTAAGTATTGAAAGTACGGACAGTGGACAGAATCAACAAACCTTGGAATTTTACGTAAATCGGGTGTTTTATTATTGCTGTCACTTGTAGTAAACCAAATTTCAAGGAGTTTTTCGACTCCCTCGAAAAATTGAACACCGTCACTCATACCGCCTATTTGCTCCGTCGCAGCCATACCTTACACACGAGCGCCCGAATTTTAATGAATAAAATCTGCTGGGATCTGGAATCGAGACCGACCGATATGTAATTGAAACTTGCCAAGCCAGACACCGACAAACCAGATGCGCGCACATCTGTAAACAAAATGTAGGCGCCAAATATAAACATGTCAACAATAGATATATAATTATTAACAGTGCATCTAAAATTCTACCTATGAGCAGTGGCGGATCCAGAGAGAGGCATGTATCTTCCGCTGACCACTGAGGTAACAAGTTCTAGTGGTCAATTAGCACAGATCATTAAACTGGACACAATTCGAAAGCAAGAAAATAATAATTGCAATGAAAACACTTCCAATATTTTAAAAAACCGTAAGACATGTCAAAGTAAAATGTAAGGAAGAAGCAGTTAAAAATAGATTAGGTTAGCGGGTTAAAAATTAATCTCAGCATAAAAGCTTTCCCAAGTTTGTCTACTACTTAATCAAATTCAGATACCCATTATGAATATGGTCACTGGACACTAGCGCACATTCGACAAAAATTATTGATAATTTTGAAACATATAATTTTAAATAAACACTAGATACTGGACAAATTTATACTTTTTCATACTATAGCCATACAAAAAAAGGGAGAGAAAAGAAGCGTCAGATGATCATTTTAATGGTGATGGATACATAGCATTTGAAAAAACATTTATTTATTTATTTATGGAAAAGTGTGTATCCCAGCAGAATTTAACAAAAAATTCCAATTACATGGTTACACATTCTGACATAATATGTGACTACTGCTCTTGGCAAATTAATAAATTAGAAATACATTTAATGTAAAATCTAACTAATAATAATAATAATAATAATATAAAATTAGTAACAAGAAAAAATATGGATATATAAACAATGTAGCTATATACCTATGCTATAAATTGCTATGCTATCCAAGTTTTTCAATAGTTCCTTCTTTGTCCCAAGTCAGTTCTTCATCAATTTCCTTCCTTTGTTCTCGGAGTTTTCCTTCAACTTGCGAATTTGAAGGTCCTTTGTTTTCTGCCCCTTTTCTGCCAACTTTTCTTGTATGTTAAGAACTTGGCCAGTTTCTTTTCTTACCTCTGTGCTTGCTCTTCCATTTTCTGAACATATTCTTTCAGGTTCTGGGTTTGTTTTTCCATTTTTTGGGTTAGTTCCCACATTTCTTCTTTAATGCCATTATTTGTGCCCCGAATTTTTATTTCATGCTTTGTGTTTGTGCTCCGAGCTCCTCCTTCATACTTTGCATGCTCTGAATTCCTCCTTCATGCTCTACAAATTGTGCAAATTACGTTTTCATTTTAGTTTCTTAACTATAGTTAGACATATTTTTTCTTTGGAGAGTTCTAAATACTTCGATCATCTTCTAAGATGTTAAAAATATTTTCAAACTAATTTCTAATTAATTCATTTATTATATTATCACACCTGATACTGATCACCCTAACTGATTACTATTATCTACTAACACTTCCCTTATTTATTGCTGTGTTATCACATCCGCGGTCTTCGCTATACCTACTCTTCTCCATATTATAGACCCCATAAAGTTCCTCAGAACTTCTAGACGTAGCTTTTAGAATACTCATGACCATAGATGATCTACACTGTGTCCATTTAGTATTCCTTTCTTCTGCTATGGCTTTATCATAATACAGGCAAAAAATCTGATTGGGGGAACGTTAATGAGGTTGAGGGAGGCACATTTTAAAATTAGTGACACATGTACAGGGTGTCTAAAAAAAGTGCGGTGCGGAAAAGTATAGCTATATTTTTTAAATGCAACTATCTGTATTTTTCTGTGGCAACTGAAGCCTCCTTAGGTTTTCTAGCCATCCTTAATTTTTTTTTGCGTTTGATTGCAGCATTAACCAGTTATATTTTTAAGATTTTTTTTTAACAAAATCAACCTTTTATTTAAGGCTGTATATTTACTCCTTCGTTTCTTTATTTTTAGTTAAAATTTAGGTGGTGCCTGGCTAGATACACTTTATACCAAGCTAGTATTAGAATTGAGATTTCTTATACAGGGTGTTCACAGTTGCCTTCGGAAGTTCTACAATTTCAAATGAATTTTTTCAATTTTCTTAAATATGACAATTTGATATTGGGATCAAAATGAAGATAATTGAAAACACTACTGAGATCTTTTATAAAATACAGGGTGTCTTACTTAAAAAAAAATCGCAAATTCATTGGAAATTGTAGAATTTCAGAAGGCAATTGCTTGGTATAAAGTGGACCTAGCTAGGCATCACCTAAATTTTTACTAAAAACAAAGAAACGAAGGAGTAAATATGCAACCTTAAATAAACGGTTAATTTTGTTCAAAAAAATCTTAAAAATATGATAACTTGACAACGCTGCAATCAAACAGAAAAAAAATTTAAGTATGGCGAGAAAACCAAAGGAGGCTTCAATTGCCACAGAAAAATACAGGTAGTTGCATTTAAAAAATATATATGTACTTTTCCGCACCCCACTTTTTTTAGACACCCTGTACATGTGTGACTAATTTTAAAATGTGCCTCCCTCAACCTCATTGACATTCCCCAATCAGATTTTTGCCCAGATCATGATAAAGCCATAGCAGAAGGGAGTACTAAAGGGAGAGTTTGTGTATTATCCCATTTATTTTTGTCTATTAGTACGGGGACTTAATGCCAAATCTTGTCACAATGTAAAAACAGATTAATGTTATTATTTTTTGTACAAATTTTCACAAAGTGTTTTACATGATTACATGATTATCTTTCAAATTAATGAGGTTTGTAGTCCTTTTTGGTATGGGATATCATTTACTAAAAAAAGATGATTTAGTTCCAAAACAAACCGTTTATTTGGAAATATTATATAAAAAATACCATTCAACAATACCAAAAAGATAAAAAAATAATTAGTAGGTACTTAATATGAGTATAAAATATAATTTTTTCATCACAATTAAACCATCTGCTACAAAATTGCAATTACTGCTAATGGAGTTTTACTAGGTAATAAAAAGATTCGATCAATATTTATGCTTCCTTCCTACACCTTCCAAGTTGGAATATATCATATAATTAACATTAAGGCTTTCTTAAAATTTATCTATGAAGTTTCAAATGGTGGCACATATCCACCAAATGCTTTTTCCAATGCCCTTGCGACTGCAATGCACAAATGATCTTGATATGGTGCTGCAACAACTTGAAGACCGACAGGTAGCCCATTTTTTAGACCCATTGGTACCTGTGTAACTGGAAATTTCAATACATTCCAGATGGCAAACAAATGAAAGTTCCAAGGTCTCAATAGTGCAGTATGGTGATAACTGGCTGGCCATGGGGCAGATGGGTAAAGAAGTACTCCATTATCTTTTAGTTTTTCCTTAAACACATATACAGTGTTAATAATTTACAAATAATGAGTATTTTTTTCAATTCGTATTATTTACTGATGAAATAGTAACTCAGATGGAAAAACATGATAGAAATGAAATAATATGTGGTATGAAAATGTCTTGACTGATGTTCAATTTCATATTTTAAACTGGTAAAATGGGTTAATATAATTGGAAGCAGAGTATAATAAACCCCTCAAATGTAGAAAAGGTAACTAACTCACCATAATTTCTTTCTTTAATTTCTCAGTTTCTTTTATAGCCCAGTCTTCCTCAGGGTTAGGTAACATGCTATTTACGAAATTAAAAATAGTTGCTGTGGTATAATCTCCTCCAATAGTAAAATGTTTTAGGATTTCCAGGACAGGATTTACCTATAAACATGTTGAAATATAATACTTACTATAATAAGTACCTATGTAATGTCTCATGAATAGGGAAATATAAAGTTTTCTTTCCCTTATTGGACATTTTGCTGCCCTTCTACCGGGATATGAAAAATTATCTTGGTCAAGGGTGGTTGTGGAATGTAAAACGTGTGTCTTACTTTAAATTTGAAATAATTATGTCACTGTCACACTGACATCATCAATAACCTACAAATTTCATACCTATTTATTTCAGTTGTAAAACAATAATGAACTACAAATTATGAAATAACGGTTTTAGTAACAAGAAAAACTAAATTACAGTAATTGTTGGAAATGTCCCCCGTTTTGTTCGATGCACAAGTTGACACGCCTCCTCATGCTGTGAAAAGCGTTTTGCAGCATTTCTGGCGTTATGGTTGCACATTGCTGAACAATTCTTTGTTGCAGTTCTTGCAAATTATTTACCGGAGTTGCGAAAATCTTGTTTTTTAAGTAAGGAAATATAAAATAGTCCATAATTGTCAAACAAGGTGATCTCGGAGGAAACTCAACTTCTGTATGCAAACTTATCAGCCGGTCATCAAAAAACTCGCGGAGGAAAGCAATATTTTCTCGTGTAGTATGTGCTGTTGCACCATCATGCTGGAAATAACCATACCGAAGTTCATCATCGTTTAACTGTTGCATAAATTTAGCCAAAAAGTTGTGTCTGTACCTTTCTGCGTTGACGGTGAAATCGGTGAAATCTGCGAGAAACTGCCATCCAAACAACAATTTTTTGAGCATGTAGTGGCGATTCAGTAAAAACATGAGGTTTATCATTGCTCCACATTCGCATATTTTGAGAATTGATGTATCCCGAAAGGTGGAACCACTTCGGGATACATCAGGGACTTCGTCAGAAAAAAAAGTTAAGTCCAGAAGATCGTCATTCATTAAATTATTGACAAACCAATGGCAGTAAGCAAGGCGTCTGGGGTGGTCTGCGGGCAGAAGAGCTTGATGTGCTTGCATCTTATATGGATGCATGTTCAAGTCTTTCTTTAAAATCTTATGACATGTTCCATAAGAAAGTCCAATTTCCTGAGAAAGACGTTTCAAAGGTTTTGCAGGCTTCTCTTCCATACGTTGACGAACGTCATTGACAACTTCTTCTGTACGAACTCTTGGTCTACCAGCATCTTTTTTATGAGTCACACAACCAGTTTCGCGAAACACTTCAACACAATTTGTAAGGCACGCATAAAAATTGTCCGGTAATATTGCCACGTTTGGGAAGGGGTCTCGAAAATTGTCCAAACACAAACGTTGACTGTATTGCCAATTTCCATTAACTAGCGCACCCGTTCGAAAATAGGCTTCAATCATGAAAATTTTGTGCTGTGTGGTAAGAGGCATGATTCAAAAACTGGATTAGAACATTTCAGCACAATGACTTGACAGATTCTGACACAACAAAACATATTCAAAAATTTAAAGTAAGACACACGTTTTACATTCCACAACCACCCTTGACCAAGATAATTTTTGATATCCCGGTATTATAACACCCCCATACCAATAGAAACACTCACAGCTTAGTTTTTGGAACCTAATTTGGCCTAATTGCAAAAACAAATTTTGCTGAAAAAATTATAACATCATTGGCATTGGCTTTATAATAATAGTGCGTGGACAGAGTATAGTTCCGTTGCTATTACCAATAAGCAGTTATTGTTTAGTATAGTCAGATCACTCACTAAGGCCTATTTTCTTAAATTATTGTTATCTATACAGGGTGTTCATACAGTGTCACAAAGAATATATTTCTTTTTAAATTTAACACCCTCTAAATTTTTATATTTTCATTCATCTTGCCTATCCGCCGATATTATGTTTTTTGCTATTGCATACGGCGTTGCCCTTTTATTAACATTTTTCTCTAAAACTCGTGAATTATACGTTCTGTGAACATTTTTTTAGCACTGCGACTTGTCAAGGTTATGGATTGAAATTTTCTACAAGTCTAAACATAATTTTTCTCTATCGACACATATGACCAAAAGTCCAGATATTCCATAGAGTGTTTGCCAAACATTAAAAAACTATATGATTTTCAGAGGGTCAAAACTTGATTTATTTAAATAAAACACGCAGTATATTTTTAAATTTCTGAATTGTTCAGTAATTTCTATTTAGTTTCTTTTAAGCAAATCCTATTCCTAACTTTTTTTGTTTTCGAGTTATTCAACATTTTTTCAACTGCAGTAAAATAGTATTGTCGAGTGTTATTCTTCCTGCACATGTCCTGCACATATATATAGGGTGTTCAAAAAAATATACCGACAAACTTTAAGAGGTGGTAGCGGACATAAAAACAAACTTTTTTTTGTTTAATAAACATATGGCCGTAAATGAGCCTTTTTGACAGAAAAAAGGAAAAATGGTTTTGGTAAGTTTTGTTTATTTCAGTGATAAATAAAAACTATTCATATATTCACATATTCATTTACAAAAAATGTTCAAGAGGACATTAATAGATCACTTTGTGTTCGTGTTGGACTTTGTTTCATTGATAAATAAATGGTGATTTACAATAAGTGTTCAAAATGTGGACCGTGGACTATTCCGGACCCGGAATATTTCAAAGAGTCCACACTCTTTGAAATATTCCGGGAATAGCTTCTACATGTGCACAACTGGCTATTATTCTTGCTAAGAAATCTTCCTCATTATGAATACACATTTCATAGACTAGAATCAGATGACCCCAAAAGAAAAAATCCATTGGGTTGAGATCGGGAGAACTCGCGGGCCAGGCCATGGGACTTCTGCTTCCAATCCATCGGCCTGGAAATTGCTGGTCCAGATACTGGCGTACGTTCAAATCAAAATGTGGAGGTGCCCAGTCATGTTGAAATGTGTGCCCTGTCACATGTTATTTCTAATGTCTAAAGGGACAGTTTCTAATAATTGAGGCAAAACATTTTCCAGAAAATGGAGATAAATATCTGCGTTCAAACAAGCAGGCAGCAAGTGAACTATTAGATTATATCCAACAATACCAGCCCACATGTTTACAGAAAATTGTTGCTGGTGTCTTCTAGAAACCACAGCGTTAGGATTTTCATCATATCAAATGTGGCCATTTCTACCATTAAAATAACCATCGCGTGTGAAGTGAAACACGCCTCATCAGAAAACAATACTATTCTCCCAAAGTAAGGTTCTACTAAGTTGTGACTTTGGTCACTGCTTGTGGATGTCCTGCTGGCCATACTTTCTGTGTGGGAGGTTGAGGTTCAAGCATATGCGGACGAACTAGTCATTTTAGTCAGAGGAAACTCTGAAGAGGGAATTTCCCTCACCCTCCAAGAGGTACTAGAGATAGTACTGAGTTGGTGTAAGAGGGAGCAGATGTCTGTAAACTCTCACAAAACGATGATTGTACCGTTTACCAAGAAAAGGAAGCTGGACAACTTAAGACCTCCCTCCTTACTTAGTGAAATAATTCCATTTGCAGAGGAAGCAAAGTATATGGGTGTAGTACTGGATAAGTTGCTTAATTGCAACTCCCATCTGGAAAAAATGATCCACAAGGCACGACTGTCCTTATGGACATGTCGACGAATTTGTGGGAAATCTTGGGGCATTGGACCCAAACAAATATATTGGCTGTATGTGACGGTCATACGACCCATGATCACATACGGCTCCATAGTTTGGTGGTCCAAAGGACTACAACAAAGGACCAAAATCAAACTCTGGTTTACAGAGACAAGCCTGCCTGGCCATAACTGGACCAATTAGCTCCACACCGTCAGCAGCTCTGGAAATCCTACTGAACCTACCTCCTCTTCATATTTATTTGGAGAGAGAGGCCAGATGGGCAACATACAGACTAAAGTAGGCAGCTTTTAAGATGCCGCAGTCTGACATCATGGAGTGCAATAGGCTGCTGGATGACATGGAAAGTCACAGTATCCTGGAGATGATTTCAGATGTCATGCCTGCAACGACCAACCTTGAACTGCCCTTTAATACTCTCTTCCCAGGAAGAGATGAATGGGATCGGAATAAGGCCGACCTATTGAGGGCAGATAGTTGTTGGTTTACAGACGGATCGAAAACACCCATGGGTGTTGGAGCCGGAGTATATAGTTGCAACCCAACGGTGAAAATATCCTCATCCCTTGGCAGTTATGCAACTATATTTCAGGCAGAAATTTATGCCATCGAATTGTGTGTACAGAGGCTGGAACAAATGCAACTTACACCCAAATCGATAAAAATCTTCTCAGACAGCTAAGCAGCTCTTAAAGCTCTTGGTTCCTACCGTTGCAACTCAAAAACGGTATGGAGCTGCCAGCAGGCACTTGCTCAATTGAGCAGGAAAAATAAAGTAACTCTGGTCTGGGTCCCAGGCCATTCTGGCCATGAAGGGAATGAGGCAGCCAACTCTCTAGCTAGGGAGAGTGCTGCCTCTGAATTTGTCGGACCAGAACCGGTGCTTGGCATATCCTCGAGTACTGCCAAAGCAACGCTCTTGACCTGGGCTGAGGGGCAAATCCTCCAGTACTGGCAGGAACTACCATGATTAGTTCATTCGAAGGCGTTTATAATAAACCCTTCAAAAACAAGAACTAAAAAACTTCTAGAGTTAAGTAGGTTTCACCTACGAACTCTAATTGGCCTATATACGGGTCTCTGCTATTTAAAATATCATCTGAGCAAATTCGGCCTAGCAGAAGATGCTGAGTGCCGCCTATGCTTAGAAGATGATGAAACGGCAGAACACATATTGTGCACCTGCCCCGCTGGGGAAAGGATCAGATACTCAGTATTTGGCAAAGGACCACTTGTGCCAGAGGATCTGAACAAATTCTCACCTAATAAGGTAATCAGCTACATTAAGAAGCTGGACCTGTTGGGTGAAATACAAGTAGGTGTGAGCCACAATAGACCGCATGGTCGTGGTGGAGGGTCTGGTTTTCGGCCCACTCACTTTTGAACCTAACCTAACCTAAGTTGTGACCCAAAAACCATTAGCAAAAAACGAATCAATGTGGATAATCTTCAGGATTTAAAGCTTGTACGCATTGTAAATAGTAGGGGTAGTGAAGTTGTTCATACACGACACAGTGACCATCGACTTGAAGGATCCCATTAAGTGTCCAATTGCGCAAACACTTGTGGATTGATTTTCTTTCACATGGTGTAGAACTCCTTGAAATTCAACCATACGAGCTATTCTTGGACGACCACCACCACCTTTAGGCTCCCACTTTCTCTAAGGCAATGATGGATGGAAGCAAAGATTGTATGATAAGGTTGCCGGCATTCCAAATATTTCTGTCCTTTCAAGAGTGCAGCTTTTCTTCCATTACAATTTGCTGCACTATAAGCAAGATCCATATGGGTAAGTTCTTGAAATGAGAAATTATCGTCCACTTTCAATACAAATTTTGAATTAAAGATCAACAAAGATCAACAAAGTTAATGTTCTGATGCCAACTAAATAAGTCACAAATAATACTACGGTCTTAAAATTGGCATCTTTGGAATGTTTATTGTGATAAAGAAATGTTTTTTCTACCAAGAAGCTAGTTCAAACAAAAAATGTTAAACGAAATACAGTGATGTCCAACTAAATCAAGAATTTAGTTATTTGGGTATGATTTAAAACATTTTATTGCTCTACAGATCATATGGCTCATTTACGGACATTTGTTTAAACAAAAATGGTTTAGCTGATTGACCATTATGGTAGGAAGTCTAAAAGCATTTACATCTTCTTATGAGATAAAAGAAAAATACTAGTATCAAATAAAAAATACAATATTCTATTCTTACCTCTCCCTCTCTATTCATTATATCTTTTTTAAAATTGGTATCTGACTCTTTGCTCATCCAAAATTTCCATAACTTTCCTGCATATTTAGTACCCTCAAATTCAACTTCCTGCGGTTTTTGATAAGATATTTCAGTAAAATAATTAACAGCGCTAAGACAAAAACATATTTGTATATTGATGATCAATCATTGAAGTCAGGCAAGAAATGATCTAAAACTCACACCGTACGTACCTTGCCAATGTATTTTTCATATCATCTCTAAACTGACAAACAAAGGGGTCCTTGGGATCGGTAATATAGTATATTTTAACTTTTTTAACATCCACAGGGTCATCCAGTTTTAATTTATTAATATTTTGAGCTACTAATACTTTCAACAGTGGAATAATGTCCTCAACATGTTTTGTTAGAGTTCCTGCTACAACCATAGTTTGTTCTTCTTTGCCTGTTCTAAAAGTCATACCTAAACATATAGATAATGTGATATTAGTTGATATGTTAATTGTTCAATAAAATGTTACCTTTAGTTGAAATCAACTGTGAAGTTGGTTTATGCCCAAAAACACCACACATGAAAGCTGGTATTCTACAAGAACCTCCAATATCAGTCCCTTGAAAATTTTCAAGATTAAATCCAGCATTACAAAGTGTTAAATATGTATCATTTCATTAAT
Source organism: Pogonocherus hispidulus (assembly GCA_963924545.1). Taxonomy (NCBI): domain Eukaryota; kingdom Metazoa; phylum Arthropoda; class Insecta; order Coleoptera; family Cerambycidae; genus Pogonocherus; species Pogonocherus hispidulus. The sequence continues at coordinate 37,591,583 of OZ004698.1, read as the reverse complement.
TCATTAAACGATTTTAGCAATTTGTCACTTTAAGAAAAATGCAATCATTCATATTACACAAGTACTCAAAATAATTGTTCACGTTCCAGTTATTTATTTACAATTTTTTTCAACTACTCTCAATTTTGTGTACTAAATCCAAAATTTGCTATACAATAAACAACAGAAGTCCGTAGACAACAGTATCTACAGGGCCAGTCATTAGTAAGGGGACGGCCACAAATTACTGAAATGTCTCAGTAATTTGTGGGGGACGGCCCATACTCGGTTATTTAAAGTGTTATAACCGGACCTCTTCCAACTGAGCTACCACGCTTCCACACTTCCATTCTACTAATCAGGATACTTAACATAATTTACTACAGTTCGACCATACCTGACAACACAGCCGTCCTCGGCTGCTGGCAATAATCCGACACCTTGGTAATAATAAGGTGAATCATGCTGTCAGGTGGATTCCCTATCCCACTTCTGAAGCTGTAGTAGAATGAAAAAGTTTCGACGCAGCCGGAAATCGAACCCGGGATCTTTGGCTTTTCGGGCCAATGCTCTTGCAACTGAGCTACTGCGCTTCCACACTTCCATTTTACTAATCAGGATACCGTTCTTAACATAATTTACTACAATACAAAAAATGTGTAGGATTACAATGGTCACACTTGAAAATCATTTCCAGTTATACAGAGTGGTCCTTTTATTAATATTCCCTCTAACTAACTTCAGTCGTTAGTTGTTAGATGTGGGAAATATTAATAAAAGTGACCCCAGAACTGTAACAGGAACTAAAAAAATGTAAAAATATATAAGGTGTATCATTTAAAAAATATAACTCTGTATTGCCGCGCTTACGTGGGCCACCCTGTATAATTGAAAATAATTTTAAAATGTGCTCCTTGTAAGTCTACACACTTTTTGAATTTAACATTTTTTTTATATCACTTTAAATAACCGAATCCATATACCAATGACTCCCTCTGTATAAAAGTACACTTAAATTTACTAAATAAATAAATAAATAAATAAATAAATAAAATCAAGGTTACATAGAATGTTTACATAGTTTTTTATTAGGAACCTAACTGTTATGTAATAATATAATTCATTAAATTTTGTTTAGATATTAAACATATAATATACACACCTTATACCCGGTTTCCCATTTCATTTGACTAATGGCAATTAACATGGGCTATTACATTTCATTGAATTTTGTATTCCCAGGGCACACTATGAGAAATATTGCTAACGGAATCGATAGTACTGGCTGTCAAACACTTCTGATTAAAAAAATACTAGTGAAAGTGAAATGCTTTTTTAATTCAAATATCAATAAAAATTCGTTTTAAGTTAATAGATGTAGTTTACATAAGTGTTTTAAGCAACGACATATTATGTCATCTGGTGGACTAGTTAGTTAAGCGGCAGTGTTTCAAACTGAACCGCAAAATTTTGCAGGTTCAAATCCCGCCAGAGACAACTTTTTTTTATTTTACTTTTTCATTAATTACAAATTATTAATGTTTACTTATTCGAATATAAATATGGTTCATTGTCAGTACCTAGTTATTATTTTTGAAAGTCACAATATTTACGTTTCAAAAAAAAAATAAAACATGTTTTAATTGGTTCGTTTCCTTTATCTTTAGCTAAAGCTACTATCTTATAAAATAAGTAATCAACAAGCAATATATTTTTTATTTATTACATGCACTTGCTTTTACTAATAGTGTAGTTATCTCTACTAATAGTTACCTAAAAGTCATGATACAACTACACAGATATGCTCATAACTTTCGTTTGTTTGCGCATGACGTCATTCGTGAGGGAAAAAAGGCAATGCGATGCGAAAATTCTTATGGGCAGTGATATAATTATTTTCGTGTTTATCAATTGTTTTTTCCTCGTAACTGACGTCACTATGCGGATAGGCATATCTGTGTAGTTGTATCTTGTATCATGCCTAAAAGTTAGCTAATAAATAGTAATAGTAATAGTTAGCTAATAAATTCAATGAAATGTAATAGCCCATATTAATTGCCATTAGTCAAATGAAATGGGAAACCCGGTATGTATGTATGTTTAATAAACTGTACCAGAGCAGATTTTATCTACCAATCTGCTGCGATTATACCTATTCAATAATGTCATTAATCCAGGTTTAAGAAAAATCATACAATTGAACTATAAATATCTGGAAAATGTGCATACATAAATATATTGCACAACTAAACTATCTCCCTGTCAATTACTTCATGGTAATATTGAACTGTCAATTAGTTCAATAGTAATATTGAACTAATTGCTAGAATTATAGATGGTGTCACAAGGGCTGTTAACTCAAAATTTTTAAATGGTAAGACCTGTCGTACATGCAGAATTTAAAATATATTTTAATTCTTACGTTTTTGAAACCACAATTCAATACATCTAAGTCAATTTTAGAGTTTGCATGTAGTTATGCCAACTTATTATTACATATCGTATAGGCACCTTAAATGTTTTACGGTTTTATTGATTGATATTTGTTAGACTTCGTTAAGACTCATAAAATTTTATGTCAGTGTAGGTATTTGTGAGAGAACGGTTTATCTAAATATGTAAAAATATGCGTATCTGTATAGTTGTATCATGCGTATCTATATCAGGTGGAAGCAGGAGTAATAAAATATAGTCATTATTTTCAATCGATAGAAAGTGAGTGAATATTTTTAAATATTTCCTTTAAAAGAATATACTTGGTTCAAAATTTCTTTATGGGCACTGTATAATGGTAAATAATATAGAAACATGCTTGCCGTTGACTCTGACATACCTGATATTAAAATTTGCATATAAGACTTTATTGTTAACTTTTGTTAATAAATGTGTATCAAGGGTCTGGGTTCATTAAGTGCAGCTGTTATAAAAGTAAAATAGAAAGCTCAAAACAAAACCTACATTTCATATTAAGATCTATAGAAATATCATTATAGGTTTTATTGAAAAATTAACTTTTTACTAGAAAAAGGACTTTATTAAAACTTCAAACCAGGGGCGCGTTCAGATCAAATGCCGGCTGTTACCGGGCACTTTGAGACCTGTTCAGATTCGTTGGGGTAAAAAACAACTCAGCGTTCAGATTTATTGGGATAAAGACGTCGGGTATACAACTTTTTACCCAAGGTAATACCACAAGTATAAAGATATATCTTTGTACTTGTGGTAATACTTCGATAAAAGTTGTCGCGCATGCGTGTTAATACTGTTGATTCTATGTTTATAAGTAGATGCTTATGACGTGGATTGTGAAATTTTCATTTATTTATGATTTCTGAATAAGGAGCCCTCCAAAAGTAGAAAATAGGTAAATTAAGTATGGACTCAATAACCACCCACTCACACAATCTTGTGGTGAATGAGGATAATGGTCTCACTCTTGATGAAAATGGAATTTATTATAACTTTTAAATGCTCCAGCTCATCATCACTTTCAGACTCTCCTCATCATTAACCATTACATTTTTATAATAAAAAAATCCCAGCAGTATTCATTTTAAATTTTTCAGTTCACACAAAGCGCTAAAATGGGTTGAAAATTTGTCGTCAGCTTCCCTTTTCTAGTTCTTTGTAAAATATTTATTCCTTGGACAGTTCACAGCACAGAACAGTTAAAAGATTCACAGCAACGAATATATAGGGATTCACTGTTTATTCAGACAACATCAGAGTAATAAATAATTAACTCTGATGAGACAACCATAATCAGTTATTGTTATGCATAATTATAGGTTATGTTGTTTTCGATTTCCCAAATCACAACCACACGTTCAGAATCATTTAACGTCGGACGCAACAACCAAGTTACATTTTACCGGACGTTTTTTACTTGCCCGGCGTTTGATCTGAACGCGCCCCAGTACAGACTATTACAAATCTTAAAAACTAAAAATTAATGCTAAAGAAAAGGCATAGGACATAGGACTATTACCACCTATTACCAAACCAAGACTGATATCTCAAACTCAAAATATTGATAAACTGTGACGATCTGACCCACAAACAGTGTTGCCAACCTTAACAGTGCTTATTCTAGTACAATAGGGTCGAAATTATAGTACAATCAAAAAAATTATAGTACAAATTAAGAAATTAAAATCTAGTCAAAATTATATTATTATTGCGACAATACCTTTGTTCCAACAAACGCTAGATTCAATTTAGAATCAGACTGAGCATGCGCAGTAGTGAGTAGGGCACGCAAAATTGCTACTGCGCAGCAACATTGCCAACTATCAACGAGTCAACGTCAAACGTTAACATTGTCAGCGCCCAGCACACAGCACACATAGGAACTGTGAAGTGTGAACTCTACCACACGTATGACGTAAGACGTTACATACTCAAATACTTATCGTTCAAGCTTTTAATCATTGATCTCAGTAAGTGAAGTGATCACTTGAAATTATAGTACAATTCGACGTACTATCAGTTTTCTAAAAATTCATAGTACGTTTATAGTGCGGTTGGCAACACTGCCCACAAAACAGAAATCTGACCGTTAAATGCTACAGAAGTTCATCCTTATTTAACATACATATTCTTGCATTTACGCTTTCTTTTTTTCTGAGCTTCAGCGACGTTGATTGGTCGAATCAGGAACCAATGGGAACCAACAAGCGACTGCGCTCAAGGTACTAGGGAAACAGTGGGGTGATATTGGGTTATTTCGCGCGCGTTTCTTAACGGTAAAAATTTGTGGTAAAATTATCAGTGTAGTTATTCTTTGTGTCAGTGTTTATACTTATTTGTGTTAGATAAAAAAGTGGAAATGCATATACTAGAAGTATTTTATAGAAAAGTATATGAGTATTATATATGAACTGAAATGTGCCCAATGGTAAAACAGAATACGCTCGCTCATGCTTCACCGCATTTTACCAGATCGGCGAGGTCATTCCACTTTGCTTAATTCTGGTTTTTACTGTAGATGTTCTCTCATTTCCCATTTCACTTATCTGCGTGTCACTGAGAAAGTTAACTAGATGTGCGATATAACGATGATTAAGGATCCATTCACTAGTCCGAAATAAGACCAAAATTCGCGTTCGTCTCGTATCTAATTATAAAAAAGCTATAAAAGATAGCGACTTTTAGTAAAAAAGTATTGAAAGATAAGACTTTAATCTAAATCCCTATAGTAATCTACGTCCCTATAGTAGTAATTTTTTGTAATTCTTTTTATTTTTAAAATTCCAGGCAAACAATCTTGTACTAAAATAGCGTATTTTCAAAAATTATTTTTTCTAAAATACATGAATTAAACAAAAATTTGCTACTATAGGGATCTAGTTTTTCTTTTGATCTTTCCGGTTATATATAATTTAGAACATTAAAAAGAAATAGATCCGGTACTGTTGCAATAAGGGCTAACTTTATGTCTATGCTAACTTTAGTTCCACTATTTGGATTTGGTAGTTTTTTTGCTTGCGGCAACCCTGTGTCCATAGTTCCATGCAATATATATTTTATCTATGGTGCCATGCACAGATTAAAAGAGATTGGTTCCGTTCCATGTTCCATATTCCATAGTCCATCCATGTTTTTCTAATTTTTTTTCAATAGTTTAACTTTAGCTAATTATTTAGTAATTGACCTAGCTAAATCATAAATTATTTCAAAACTACACAGTTCATAATGGATTTTGCTCGTAAACAACTTGAAAAATATGGCTGGACCGATGGTAATATAAATCAACGTTAATTGAAAGATTGATTTAATAACATAACCTTGCACCAAATATTTAACATTTGGATTTTACTTCTTTTTTTTTCTACTAGGTAAAGGTTTGGGGAAGAATGAGGATGGTATATCTACGGCTTTGAAACCAAAATTAAAGTTTGATAATGCAGGAGTTGGCCATAATGCAAGTGAACAGTTTACAAATAATTGGTGGGAAAAATTATTCAACACTGCAGCAGAAAACTTGGAGATTGAAAGTGGTGACGAAAATCGGATTAAAATGAGAGTAAAATCTGCAAATTCTGTGGAAATTACAACGAAAAACTATTCTGTAAAACAACTAAAACATGATAGACATCTAAAGTATGGAAATTTCCTTAAAACTGAAAAATTAACTGAAAGTGGTACACAGACCTACCAAATAAAACATTTTGAGGAACCAGAATCTCTAAAAACATTCCGTTCTCTTACTGACGAAGAACTATTTGCAGCATGTGGAGGTAGAACTGTTCACAAAGGTGCTCGACATGGGTTAAAACTTAGTGGAAAATTATCCAGAATTGAAAAGCAAGAAAAAATGTTATTAAAGAAAATGAAAAAAGTATCTCTATCCGATGAAAAGGAGAAAAATGTAGTGGAGAAAAAGTTAAAGAAGCTTAAAAAACAGAGAGAAGAAAATGGAGAAAAATACACTCCAATCGTAGAGGATAGTATGGAAAGTACGTCCTCTAATCAACTGAAAAAGAAATCAAACAAAAAACGAAAAAGTGTATCTTTTAATGAAACAGTTACCAAAATTTATACTATAGATCTTGACACTAGTTTTGATAGTGAAATTGGTTCTTTAAGGGATGAGAACAGTAATGAGCCCGCAATGGAAAATGCAGCAAGTGGGTCTGATGAAGGTAGGGTTGTAGTGTGTTTATTAATATTGTAATAATAAAATATTTCTTGTAGGCATTGAACAAGATAATGAAAATAACAATAATGATATACTGGACAATCACAGAAGTTTTGAAGAAGCACAATTCAATATAAATGATCTCTCAAAAGCAGAACGTAAGAAATTAAAGAAGAAAAGAAAACTTGAAGCCAAAAGGAACACTTCTACGGGTATATTTCTTGAGAAACTTAATAATGATAATGATGACGAATCAATGGGGGACTTTAATAATAAAGATATAAATTTAAAAAAGAGGAAATTTGTAGATGAATGGACACATGTAGACATTAAAAGAGGACACTCTAAAACAGAGTCCCCAGATAGGAACAAAAGTAAGAAGAGTAAAAAGAAAAGAAAGAAACAATTGAAAATGGAAGAAAAGCAAATGAACTCCATTGTAAAATCACTTGATAATTTTTGCCGTATATCTGAAAGTGAGTGATATGTATTTTGCACAGTTGTAAAAAGTACAAAATCTGTTAAGGATTTGATTTAGGATGTTAGGGTTTTTGTTTATTATAAAATAGGCATAATATTTAACCAGTTTTTAAAATGTACCCTTAATTTCATTACATAATTAAAACCTAGATATCAGTATTTGTAACAATTTTTAAAATTAATTACAAAGATATCTACAAAAATGTAGGGAAATTTGTGCAAAGATAAATAAAATTTGGATAAAACGGTTTCCTGATTTTAGGTACTTCTACCATAATATGTATTTTCACAAATCTGAGTTGTTGAATATGCATAAAGCTCTTGATTTTTGTGTGTAATTAGGAACATAAGAATACAAAGTTCATTGCTCAATTTATCATTAACTACCTTAACATTTCGTGACTTTAAGTACATCCACATGGCACTACAAACATTTGAATTACATTAACATTGGGCGCATTCAGGGAACCGCAGCGCTTTATTTAAATAGCTGCAGCGCTGTATAAAGCGCTGCAGCGCTTTATTAAAGCGGTAAAGCATATATTTTTCCCGCTGGATCGCTGAATAGTTCCATCATGCGATAAAATTAATATAGTTTAGGTTTACGTCTATGGGTATACGCACAAAATATCTATGGATAATATTAATTACAAAATATGAATTACTGAAAATTATGTCACTTTAAGCTTACGTTTAAAATGTCGATTCAGCGAACGTGAAGCGGTAAGGCGCTGGAATGCTATGTTTCCCTGAATGCGCCCATTAAAACGTCTAATAAATATTGTAGACTGAGGGCATAAAGACTTACGAATTTATATGTACATGAAATTATTAATATATAAAGTAAATTTATTTAATAAATAAAAACATTGTATAAATTAATAAGGAATAAAAATGAATAGACATGACAAATTAATTGAAATGCTTAAAAATTAATACACCTAAAGAACTATAACTTCAGGTGGAAATTTTTCTGGTTTGTTATTACCTTTTTTAATTAAATTGATATGAGGTGTTCCAGTTTTCAATGTAGCTGATCTTATTGATTGGCATTAAGTGCTTTTTTATAGCTAGTACTTGGAATATTCTATTTTTATATTTGTGTTATTATTTTGACTAATAATTTTCGATAAATGAAAGTATGATTTGTATAAATAAAATATGGCACCGTAATTCATAAGTTAACAACATACTTAATCTCACTAATTATTGAACAGGATACATAGAAATAGTTTATGAAACAAATATATCTCAAAAACAAATTCTCAAAAAAAATAAAATGTAATTGATTGACTTTTTAATGACTTGACTAACTTTTCTTGGTTCTTAAAGGTTTGCTCAAATGGATCAAACATTGTATTGGTTATATGCAAATCTATCAATGGAGGAAAGTTTAGAAAGTTGCTTAAATGAACATCGCTCAAAAATGACCGTAATTCCTCCAATGTAAAAATGCTCACATTACTTTCTTATTCGTAAATAAAAATATTGAATGCAGATATTGAAGATATAACCATAAAATTACGCAATTTTAACAAATTTAAACCTATTTCCTATTTTATAACCTATTCCATATTTTATAATGACATAACATAGAAACACTCACATTTAGAATATTTTGTACTGTATGTGTTGTTTATTTTTTTTTATATATGAAGATAATAATTTTGTATATGTCCGTAAACTTTTATGTACCCAGTGTGCACCATTTATTACTCTTTAAAATAATTGAAATTTTTGTACTGCCCCGAGGATGTAAATAAATTTTACATGTTGTCGGCTAGTTAACAACAGACTTTGTATTCTTATGACCAGTGGCGGCTAGTCATAATGGGCACAAGGGCACGTGCCCTATGCGTAAGCACATAAGACTTGTGAATGTTGTGATATTTTATAAACTTTTATAATTATTATAATTTGGTGGTTTTTTTTATTAATTTTTCATCATGAATATTGAATCATTTGGTGCATACATATCTGTCTAGCGTCTAGACCGCTTCACGCTTCACCGTCTGTATAGTAATCCGTGTGTCCACTGGGCTGGGCACGGCCGCTGTGTGCCTGTTCTTTTTTCTTTTCTATTTGCATGCGCAAGAAAAGGATACACAGCTTCTATTTTTCTAGCGCGTCTTTTATAATGCGTTCTGTTACGTCATTGAATGGGCGCTGCCCCGTCGACCAGACGGTACAGAGAACTAGAGATGGGAATACCCCATCATATTAAAGAACGTACGTGAGAGATTTCAATTTACTGATTTTTAAACTATAGCCAATTTGTTTGAAAAGGAGAAATTTAACAACTATAGAATAGTTTTTCCTCTGGAACATATTAAAACAGTGTGTGCCTTATTTCCAAAGATCAACATTACAAAATTAAAAAATGAGCTGTATAATGTATTCTAGAGATGATTTCATACAACATAGTGGTGCAGTTGCTTTATTACAAATGTTAAATAAAAATAATTTACTTACGACGTTTTCGGAATCTAACTATATTGTGCACAATTCCTATGACTACAGTCGAAAGTGAACGCTGCTTCTCAACACTTAAGCGAATAAAGACATTTTTAAGAAACACGATGTCACAAGAAAGATTATGTGCTCTAGCAATGCTTTCCATCGAGAAAAATTTAGTAAACACTATGACTGATTTTAACGAACAAGTTATCGAACATTTTGCAAATGATAAGTCAAGAAGAATGGAGTTTCATTTTAAAAGTTACTAAGTTTAGTTTTCGATGGACGAGCGGGTGGTTGGAGATTGTAAGGTAAGCACACCGATTTGTTATGGGTTTGGGTTAAGTACTTAAATGGGTTTTATTATTTATTTTTTTATCTATCTGTGTTTTTTCTTGTCTAGCAGAAAACAGAAGTTTCGCCTGCCATTTTTCTGACATATATATTTTTTTTTAACCGATTTAAATATTATTTTAAATAATTTTTCCATATTTCTGTCAATCGCATCAAAAAAGGGGATATTTGCCTAACGAAACCTATTTCTTAAAGCAAATATTTTTGCTCTATGAATGTCTAATTTTTAATTTTAAGGTGTTTGACCTTGAAAAATGCAAAATTTTCGCCTACGGCGCATTTTTCCCCTGTACCCCCCATTCCCAAATTTCACCAGCCGCCACTGCTTATGACCCATATTACTCACAAAAATTACAACTTTATATATATATATTTTAGAAATTTTGTTAGAGAATACTTTTATAATATTTAATACTTTAAAAACATGGAATTAATATTTACGTTATTACTTGTAACTGTAATCTTCCCTTTTTTTAGAAGTATGATCTAATAAATTTAAATGTTTTTGATTATTAGATTATTTTGTTTGAATACATACCAATACTAATAGGTGTTCCTCCAGCAGCTAAAATACTTGCTTCTCCTCCAGAAGACCCACCTACAGTTCTTGTTGTATTGTAAGGATTATTGGTTATACCAAACAAGGGATTAATAGTCTCTTGCCATAAATTCAATTGAGGAATATTGGTCACACCTAAATTGCAATAATTACTTTATGACAATAAATAATATTAGACTACAGTAAGTAAAAAGTAAACTGGTGCAAATTTAATCATTATTTCCTTGAAAATGAGGAAATTTCTAAATTTTTCACAGTAAGCGATCAATTGATCACTAAAATCAATTAACCTGAGCATTTGGCGGTACATCTAGTCATCTCAGTGTAAATCACTATGCTAAAATTATTGCCTAGCATAAAAGTAATGATTATTTAAATTTTTCTTCATGTCCATTAGATTTTTGCTTCATATGAAAATGACCCAATAATCTGAATCTTTATTTTTATTTTCTATTAAAAAATCAATAATAAAATGTTTTCTTATTAGAAAGCATGAACTGTGTCTTACCTAAGCAAATACCTCCAGCTTCTTTCATTAAACTAACATAATCTGCATCAAATGTTGCCTTTCTACCTTTTCGTCTAAGTAAACCAAATGTATATGACAAACCCTTGACAGCAGTTGATTCTTTAGTTGTAAATGGTACACCTTAAATTAGGATAAAAAATAAAATCAATCAAACTGTTATTATTAACATAAACATTAAAATAATTTTAAATCTGATAAGACATTATTTTTATGGGAAAATGGAAAATACAGGCTTTTATACGGACAATGCCAAATAGGAAGCTCTAACGTACATATAAGGCTAATAGATTTATACTCTGAGAAAACAATTTACTTTGTAACTGAAAATTTAAAAATATTATCTTCAAAGGAATAATTATTTCATTAAATTATTCATTACAAATTCTTGTGATGTTAGGCCACTGTAAAATAAAGAAAAGGAAACATAAGGCATTTTCTAAAGATCACTGTTTTTAGAACATGTAAACCTATCTTGGTTCATGGCGTAGCCTTCGAGAAACTCTAGAGTTTCTCGAAGGCTACGTTCTTGGTTGTCCTGTCTTGGTTCTTGGTTGTTCTATCTTGGTTGGTAAATATTTAGAACACGTTATCATTTCTTAAAAAGTACAAATGCATAAATCTCATTTAGCCAGAAATTTAAAATTTTCGATTAAATTTAATCTCTTGATTAAATCTGAAATAAGTATCAAACGATAGCTTACGAAAGATTAAGATAGGCATGTGCAAACCGTTTTGCTTGATCTCAAACCGGTTAGATTTTACAGGGTGTCAAAGATGCAAAATGTTCACCTGTCAATATTTCAAAAACAGTTGAGGATAGGTATAGGACATCCTACATGAAATGTGTTTAGCATTTCACGTAGAATTCAGAAATAAAATAATATATAGGGTGTTACATTTAAAATAAGCAAGTTGATGACTTCTGGTAGAACCGGAAGCGCGAGGAAGTTGACACTATTTTCACTGAATAGATCTTTTTTCGTGATCCACCCTGTTTCTGAAAAATCACATTGTGGATCCTTTAAGATGTGCATTGCTTGGATTCTTGTTTTGAGTATAAGTACAATCCTTTGTTTCGTGTTAGTGTGTTCGTAGCTTTATATTATTAATGGAACAGGAAAATATATCTAAGTTTTGTTCTTGTATCATATAATTTGCACAAATGTTATAAACGGGAGAAAACTTTAAAATATTGGTTCTTGGTGCTGCCAAGTAAAATAGACAAAAGGAGCGAGTTTGAATAGAAGGTACACTAAAATGTATAGCACTACGTAAATTTGGACAGTCTATTTTACTTGTCAAAAGTTTATGTAAGCTTATTACAGAAAAACAGATTCTACGGGAAACTAGATCATTATGTGAAATCTATTTAACAAATCTACCTGGGAGGGTCCCTTGAGCTGGATAAACACTGTTAGCTTTGAAACAAAGATATTTAATATACTTCTGAACTGTTTCCAAATTGAGTACATGAATATTATACTGTGGACTCCAGATGTCAGTGGTATATTCTAAACTTCGGCCTGACAAGCGCATTAAATAATACATTGAGAGTAGACGTATCTCTAAAAATTTGTGAGTTTCGGAAAACAAATCCTAAATTTTTATAAGCACTCGAAATTACGTGATTGATATGAGGAACAAACGATAGTTGTGTGTCAAAAACTACTCCAAGACCCTTAAACTCTGTACATCTGCCGACTGCATCTTCATTTATTTTGTAGATAAAGTGTATGGGATTATCTTGCTTTGTTAGGTCATATGACATTTACTAATATTCTATTAATACGATACCACAGATTTACCTGTACAAGATCCTGCTGTAAAAGATGATAATCATCAACTGAGTAGCAGCAAACAACTTAAGATCATTGGCATAAAGCAGAGCATTTGTTCGAAGGTCATTACAAATATCATTAATATTGAACACAGGTTACAGGTTATTGTATTAAACATAGAGATAATGCAAAACTTCTTGTGCACCCTTTCTAATCTTTTAGAGCGAGATACTTATATATCCTGCTAAGAACTATATTATACTAGCAATTTAAGATGAACAAAAATCTGTTATGTAAGTTTCGACTTCATTATCATAAATCCTACATTTGTTATAGCTTTATTTATAACAAATTCGAGGCCATCCTGCACTTTGTAACAATCAAGAACTGCATCATTCTTTAAAATTGTCTTAGATCAACACCAACAAGCACGCACATAGTTATTAAAATAAAATGAGGTAATCAGTCTATAAAAATAAGAAATAACAATGATCCCAAAGGAATATATTTGTTTAAATGATTAACATAAAAATCGATCTCCACCTGACAATCTAACAATATATCATTGGGTTCCCCTGCAGTCTGTCGAAAATTGGCAGGGCTCTATACTCTTCACTAATGATAGATATTCAGTACAGAAAGCTAAATAAGTTACTCTAAGGTGCTTTGGTCTAAACACCATGTTTTAAAAAAAATAAAGCTTTTAATGGGCCTTGATCAAAGTTTATATTGGCACCTACATATTTTTACGGTATTCAACTAGTCCTTGATAGTCGATATTTCAAACAGCTTTTTGTCTGATATTAAGTCACCATAAGTTCTGTATACCTATATGAAATTAGTATTTTATTTGAAATACTTAATAAGTACTTATTTGGTGGTAAAAATAGGTAGTAAACAATGTAACAAAAGCCGACATGGTCAACGGCAAGCGGCCTTTTTCGGGTAAATTCAATATCTTTAGACAATAACATCTGGCTCAAATAGATAGATTTTGTAGAACCATATCTGGTTCTGTAGCAAAGATGTCACTTTGGGTCATAAATTAGTATTAAACATTGTTCGGGTGTAACAGATTTATTAAAACGTTTTATGGATGTCTAAATCCGTGCATCCCCAGGCGACGGGAAAGTGTTTAAGTAGACGAAGCGCTCAATTGGGCGTAACTAATTAAAGCCAGTAAATTGTAATGAATTATGGTGGTACTTGGAAGTTCTTCGAAGTAAGATCTTTTGTATGTTCATATAGACAATAGTGCAAAGGCATAGGTCAACCTGGTTTTTTAGGGGGTTTTCCAGGAATAATAACAGTAGAGTAAGTCGTAACCCCCTCTCACTTTGAGACGAGAATAATATCTAAGGGTTTTAGGTTACTAGCTAGTAAACAGTATTTTGATTGGCCACAGTGACAGAAACAGGTCATGGTTCGCGGTACTAGACAGAGAGAAGAAACGTACTTTAACAACCAATGGGATTAGTGTATTTAAATTTCATAGCAAAGAAACTTTACTTGGAAAGTTTCGACTGAAGAAAAGTTAGTCTCCCATGGTACGACTTCACCACCAGTTTGTAATTATTTGGGGCTTCTCCCCATAGTATGAGAGCAAACCACCCAGGCAGGGTAAAGTACGTTTCTCAGGCTCGAAGTGGACGCCGTTAGTTGTTTTATATAGAATCATTCAGTTTAGAGTCCAGTAGTCCTAATTGTATTCATTCGTTTTCTCAGGTCAAATATCATTTCAGTATTTTGCATTTCTATTTTGTTTACGTTTCTAAATTCTATTTATTTGTTATTAAAAACCCTTGCCTAAAAGTGCTGTGTTTTCATGCAAATCCGCCAAACTACCCTCTCAGTGTTAGCATATAAGAAGTGTCCCAGGAATACGTCCCTACATCGAGATTCAGGATAAGATAACCCACGGTAAGTCAATACTCTTTTTATACGTCAATCACAGCATATCTCGAACCCAGCGACAGAGAAATCGATTCAGTATTAAAACTTTAGACTTCCTTTCTAGATAACTGAATAATTAAGTAAGTTCCGCGAAGCCTGTAGAGTACATTGGCCAGCCTGTTACAACATGCTCTTATTTAAGTGATTAAAACCCATGCAAATGGAAAATTCGAAACATGTGCAATTTATTTTTTTAAATTTCAACACAGAATATAGTGCATCTAAGAAACAAAATTAATGGTGTATCTCGTTTGAGACATTTCAAAGAGCAATTAAGAGTATTTGTAACTTGCATCTCAAATCAGGTATCGTGAGCTAATATACAGGGTGTTAGTTAAACATGCGGCAAAAATTCAAGAGGTTATTCCTTGGACTATTCTAAGGATATTTTATCCTTTGATGATTTTTGAAAATGTGCTTTGTTGCGAAGATATAGGGCGAAAAAAATTTTCAACCAATAACAATTTATTACTTAAAATTACATGTAACATTTCTGAACCTACAAGAATTGTTCAAAATGGCTACCTCCAGCTCGGATGCAACCATCCAATCTTCTCCTCATAGACTTCCGAACTCTTTCAAAAACACCAGGGTTGTTTCTTATTGAGTTACACCCAGCAATTATCCGATCTCTTAAATCGTCCACATCTTCCACTGGCCTAGTATAAACTAATGACTTTAGATGGCCCCATAGGAAATAATCCAGGGGGTTTAAGTCCGGGGATTGAGCAGGCCATACATGAGGTCTTAAATTATCTCTCAGAATTTTCCAAACAGTCCAATTACTTACATTGAAAGTATTTGCAATTCTTCGCGTAGAAGTACCTGGATCTTCTTTCAGGTACATTCTCTTCTACGTCTACCGTTCTTACAGTCCTTGGTCTTCCTGGTCCTCCACTTCGCTTCCATGTTCCCGTTTCTCGAAGACGTTGATGAAAACTTTGAAAGATTTTTCTATCGGGAGCAATGTGGTTAGGAAATCGTTCAATGTACAATTGCCTAGCTTCTAATGCATTGCCATCAGTAAGTCCATAAATAAAATGCATGTCAGCCATCTCGGTATTCGTATAGTGAGCCATGATACAGGACTTCACTAACAACCGTTTACACATCAACTAGCCAAACGTCAATCAATCTTAACAAATGCGACACATACAAACTACAAAAACACAACATACAAAATAATCACTCCGTGTATCACGGGATGTTGGTAAGAAAAAACAACTCCTTTTTCTTACATGTCTTTTACTTGATACGTCCAGTGTAGTACGCCATACTTTTATTTCACCTACATTAATGTGAAAAATACCAAAATTGGATTTGTTGAAATTTTTTTTCGCCCTCTATCTTCGCAACAAAGTGCTTTTTCAAAAATCATCAAAGGATAAAATATCCTTAGAATAGTCCAAGGAATAACCTCTTGAATTTTTGCCGCATGTTTAACTAACACCCTGTATATACATAATATATTATGTACCTACCTATAAGTACTTTTCAAGAGCTTATGGCCTACCATCACAGACAAGCCAACCATGTTGACCTGTCATGTATAGACCAAGCTCAAGCTTAGACTTATTTTTTTTTGTTGTATAGAAAATTACCTATTATATAATTATTATCTATCAGTTACACATATCTTACTCTGCATTTTTCAAAAGTACAAAATATTTGATTATTGAAGGTAAAATGTGAATATTTGTTTCTGAAATTTTAATCCTTCCTTATTATTCTATATCTCTTTCTTTCTAATTAAGCAATTAGATAGGTATATATTTACCCAAAAAAGGTTTCTCCTGAAAATCTACGTCAAGTACATGACCCGTTTGAATATCATTGTCTATTTTCCTAGCTTCCTCCAGTGCTCCTTCAAATCGGTCATCAACTAAAGCATTCAAAATGGGATTGACTTCTTGAATTCTATTAATAAATGTTTGGACAACTTCCTCTGACTTCAACTCTCCTTTTCGTATTTTCCGTGCCAGAGCTACTGCACTCGAAATAATAACAGGATTTGTACATTTGTGTATTTGAATACATCTTGAATCATAAAAATAGCCAAATATCTTGTCGATGAATAAATTAAGATAGTAAGAGATAAATTTAAATACAGCTTTAAGCATATTGCACTTGCCTCTATTGGTTTGCTAAAATTGAAGATTTTTTACTAGAAATAAATTTATTTGAAAAAAAAAAATTACCTTTTTTATTTCAGACATTCTTGAAAACGTTTACTGCTCAAATATGATTTAACTTTTAACTCACAAAAGGTAGGTATCTGTAGGTATATCAAAGTGCACAGTCACGTTCTTTAAATTCAAACTGGCCTCTCTATTTAAATATGCAATTTTTTTATATGTAACTAACCACAAAATAGACAACAAACGTAATAAAACAACTCAATAATAAATGAATAAGTTTTTTGTTACAAATATTTAATTATATCCACTACATGTATTATATTCTATAGGTATTATTACAATTACACAACTTCAAATCCAAATCCATTTCAAATCCTAAATTAAGGTAAATTTTGACTAGGGATTTTTGGCAAATTCAAAAAATATATACAGTGGTAAAAAATTAGATATATGATCATATTTGTTAGTAGGGGACATAGATTCATAGATTAGGTTTGGTAGGGGATCATATTCCTTGCATACCAAGGAATTTATATGGTGGGTGAGTTCGAGTCGACGCTCAGATTGATCCGAGTTCATTTATTGCGTCTTATTCGCAATTCGGAGCGTTCTCGTTTGCGTTCGAGTCGACATAGAGTCTGTAATCTGAGCGTACTCTTACTCCAAGGGCGAGTTCGAGTCGACGCTCAGATTGGTCAGAGCTTAGCCAACGTTAACTCTAGTCCCCTCGCCCCTCAAGCACTAGCAATAAATTTTTCAGTGTTTGAAACTCTTTTCAAATATTATAACCACAGCTTACCATAACGTTATGTATGAAAATTGTCATATCAGTTGAGTTGTCAAGTTTTAAGATTTACACTTAAAAATTATTGTATTTATTGCATTACCGTATTTTTCATTAGGTAGGTACCTATATTATGGAAAATAAAATATTGATCAAAGTGGATACTTTTTGGCTACAATTAAATGGAAAAGTTCTTATTTATTTGTTTATAAGTTTTCCACCAAAGATCGTAAGTGGAATAAAAAATATGCTTTGTTTGTTAGACTTATAAGTTTAGTGAAATATGTTTTTCATGTGAAATTGGTAAACTTCGAGGATGTAGATCGAATAAACGCTAAACGAATTTGAAATTTGAGTGACAAGATACTCAATACATAACCTCAAAATTAAAAAAGTCATTTCAGTTTTGAACCGTTCCTTTTCAGTACCTCGGTGTTTGAAACACATAAAGCTCTCTGGTCGTGACCAGAGTCAATGGATATTGGCTGACTATATGATCAATAGTGGCGGTTGGCGATGGTGTGTGCTAGGATCAGGATACGATAAATTCAAGTTCATAAAACAAGTTATGGATAAATAAACTCATTTCACCCGTATATCAAAAGAAATTACAAATTTGACACGAATTTATAAGATTGTGGTTATGATTAAGGATCACTTTTGACAGGCGGCATCCACACATCCACACTTCCACACAGCGTTCGAGGTAGATTGCTATTCCTGCTACTCCGCTCGTTCAGTCGAGTGTTAACTCGAACTCACCCTATATAAATTCCTTGGATCATACCACCACCACCTATAGGTGGTGGTGATCATACATATAATACTACTATAAACATAGATATAATACCATCGCGCACAAAACAAAAAAAGACTATAGAGTATAGAGTATTTCCTATGTTAGCCCATAAAACACTGAAGGATAAAAGATATAGGGTGCGTTTCAAACATATATATATAATACTACGTTTCAAATCGTACATCAAACGCATCTACTGCAGTGACACATAAAAGCGTTCCGTTTAGCTGATGTGTGTGATGCGCTCATGCCACATATAAAAGTTTTAAAAATGAGGTTAAGTTGTCCGCAATGCATAAACGCCATCACCTCGTAAATGAGGTTCCTGCTTGCTACCACAGTATAATGCTATTAGTATTATACTGTGATATAGGTATAGGACATCCTACATGTAAAGGCTTTCCATTCTACAGTCTTCATTTCTGTCATGATACAACTACGCTGATACGCTCATAACTTGACCAAATTTTGTTTGTTCTGCGCATGACGTCATTCGTGACGGAAAAATGGCGAAAATTCAAATACCTTACAGTCAGTGATATAATTATTTTTGTGTTTGTCAATTGTATTCCCATATTTTTATATTATAGGGTGGTATTTATTTACAGTAGTGCTTCTTATTATCTTTTCAAATTGTAAAATGTAGGTTAGAATATCATGGTTAGAATTATATTCGGTAGGTTGGTATAGGTACACATTATGCGGTTTGAATTAAAATAAGAAAGATTTGATATTTAAGCCCTGTTCCTGCAGGAATCACAAACTAGTCAGCTCCAATCAAATCATTCCAAACCAGTCAGCAAATTGCTTTCAACCAATCACAATCCTTCTGACCAGTTGCTGATTGCTGCAGGAACAGACCCTTAATCAACTATTATTTTAGTTTTCCTGTATGAATCGTGTATTATAATTCCATAACCAACGTTTATTCTATTTTGTTATTTTTGTTTACAAGTAGAGTGTGTTTCTAAATGCTCACCGATGAGCATCGGTGGCATCAAACTGTTTTTTAATGAATCCCGATGCTTCCGATGTGTCCCAACAAACTGGTTTTCAACTCATCGATGGTTCATCGGTGGCTCATTAGTCTCACCGACAATTTTTGCTGGTGAAAACGGTGCAAGTTTAATGAGTTGCTGTTTAATTCCTTCTCTAGGCTTTTTTTGTTAGTAATCTGTGGTTGCAGATGTTTTGACTTTGAAGTTGTGGTTGTTTTTGTTTGTAAAGAATGGAGTTTAATAAGAAAATGCTAATTTTAGCTTCTATACGCGATTGATTTTAAGATCGAAGCGCCAAAATGGCAGTAACCTATACTAACCTACGTTCACTGACACTGACGTTTGAAATTTTATTCATCAAAGATTTGTTGTCGAGAACTTTAAACCAGGTAAAAAGCTTGTAAAACTATTTTGAAAGGGGTAAGTAGTGATATAAAATTAAAATAGATTTCAATATTTTTCGAGCGTTCAATCTGAAAATGAAACTTAACCTCAAAATATGTCAAATTCTTTATTGGGCATACAGCAGCATACATACCTTTATGGAAATAGTCATCCTTAGAGAATGGTAAAGAGGACACTCTCTACTCTGCGTTCTTTAGCTTCTTTATCCATACTTGTCTCCTATAACTCTGTAATGCTCAACTTATAGTTTCCGCGATAGCTCCAGATTTTCCCGCTTTTGGAAAAGTATGAAACTGATCTCGGGGTTTTTCTTTGTACAAGAGGAACAATGGCGCTCACAACAATAATGATTCATATCTAATCAAAGCAATTAACTAATATAACAACGGATATTTCAAAATTCACAATAGACATACATACGCAAAACTGAACCAATACCCCATGCGTTAGTTGTGCATGCCGCCAGTAGGTAGCGTATTGCTTAGCAAGAATCGCGTATAGACCATACACCATAAACCCATTTTACAGACCAGTGAAATAAACACTAACGTGACGTCAACCTTTTAACAAGTTGTTTCTAAAGTTGTAGCACCAGATTGCCATCGGTAATAAAACTATACAGTGACATCGGTGCCATCAGTGAATGAAACATTTAGAAACACACTCGTATTTTATTTAATTTTTCATCATAACTGACGTCACGCTCAATCGATAGACAACGCCCCCATGCGCATTGCGCATTGATAGTGTATAGTTGTATCCAGAGACAATAAAGTTGTATCACAGATATACTCCTCTGTGGTTGTATCATGATTTCTGCGACGTGCTCAAATAAATTTTTGATAGGCCATAAAACATAGATAAAATACAAATATATATAGGTACTGAAACAATAAAATACCTATTAAAATAGGGTTAATACCACATATATAAAAATACTAAAGTATTTGATGTGCGCCGGTTAATACACTTGAAACGATTTTATATTTTCTTTATTAGTTTCATATTCGAATTTATTTGGCTAGAAACAACTAATATATAAAAAGTATACTATGTACAAAATTCTGGCCATTATTATCGCATACTATGACATTATTTTGCTTGATTCTCTTGATACACTGTTTGTGATTGGAATACTCCTGTTGACTGGAGATGCGGAGATGAAATATTTTATCTGTATAATTAACTGATTAGTCACATACAGCCAAATATCTCTTTCATATTTCATAATTTAATCTATATAAAAGTGGTTCTAACCTGTTTGCAGCTGTTTGTTGTTGTAAATTCGTCCAGCATGTAACATTTAATATTAAAATCAATGTTTCTGTCATATTACTGTCTTCATCGAAGTTGGACCACGAAACCTCATTTAATTGTTTCAAAAATGATAAATTCCCATATAAGTGAATAAATATTCCATCTTCAGGTATTGAATCATTTAAAAAATGTACAAGAACTTCCTTATCGTCTGAAAGTGACCTTAACAGTATGTTATTGGATGTGTATACTATTTTTCCAACTGTGTGGATATTACTGCGTAGATGCAATTTCTTCTCTTTGAAGTACGTTTTGGTCTGCCCAATAAAATCAGTAGGTTTCAAGAATAAGTGCATTATTTCGACACTGAAAAAAGTATATTTTAAAATTTTATTATTTAGTATTGAATTTTAATATCCTATTGTTACTGGTTAATTCAACCATATTTTTAGTTTATACTGATACTCAGTAACTCAGTTGATATATGCGTTGTGTTTATATTTATTTGAAATACCTCTAATTTACATGCATAAAAAACATAAACATGGTGATTTAGTCTTATCTGTCTCGCTCTCAAACGTTTGCCCTGAATGTTGTCTTGTAGACAAAATATTTCTAGGAAACAGTAACACACTGCTTTTTATATAAATATAGAAAATTAAATTTGCTTTTTCACTCAACAAAGAATTGGACTATGACAATGTTTTGTCATTTTATACAATGTTTTGCAAATGTACATAACCCTTAGAAAGTTGTAGATTATATCTGAACCAATAACGGATTTCTTAATTTAAAAAATACGTGGAATGGATTGATAAAACTGAATATAAACATTATTTATGCTCGAGTAATGAAGGTAATAGCTTGGGTGGGAATAACTATACTTTTGTTACCGTGATTCAATCTTCCCCCACAGATTATAGATTCTATAATCTGTGGGTGGGAAGATTGAATCACGGTAACAAAAAAAACCTTAATACCGAATATATCTAACCAACCTAACATCGCCAATCCCTTATCTATGTTAATACCATGCAGTGATTGGTATCAGTTATGGGCATAGATAATATCAGTAATTGTATTATCACACTTCTAACAATCTTTTTATAAGACTATGACTATGCAAATCGTAGTTTGCATGAAACTATGTCAAACCCGAAAGACTAAGGATTCTTAAATTAAATAGGTAATGAGAGCAACTCATTTTTGCTTTTGATAACGCCAGATATTACACGGATATTGTAATTCATTCATGCAGGTAGTACCAAAGAAATCTGGTATCTAATTTAATATTCAATTTGCATCAATATTACGTTACAGAACGGACCAAAAAATTATCCCCACATAGGTATGTCGTAAATCCATTTCGTAAATATTCATTAAGGTGAGAATTTTCAACTTTCTTTCCTCTCCTTTACATCAGTGTTAACAACAGTACCAAATCAATTTATATCAAACGGCCGGTTAACAATAAAAATATACAGAAATCCACAAAAAATTAAAAAGTTACTGAAATGTATTTTTTTTTATACATTATAAACATTAAATCAAATTCTAAATAGCAGTGCCAGTTTTGATGTGATCAAGTTTGAGTGTAACCTGTCGTTTTATCAGCTCCGTTTTATTTACATAAAATTCAAATCTAGAACAAACATATTTATAAAGCACACATTTTACAAATATGAGATCATATCTATGTAATAAAGTTTTAGAGCCCATATATGGCATGATGCATAATTTTATATACTCACTGATTTTTTTCCACCCGGCTAAATTTTTAACCTATTTGATCAAAAGAATAAGTAAATAATTTTTATTTTATATTTTTATTTATATATTTTTTATTTTATTATCGTATATATTTAAACAATAAAAATATAAAATTATTGCCGAAAGTCTTCATAGAAAAAATAAATCAGGTACAAGTCACTTTTATTATCAGCTTCTTTGCTCTCTATTTTTTTTAATTACATCTTCAGGTAGTCTAAGTATCACAATATTTGGTACACACTTGGGCCACTTCGATGGAGTTTATTTTACTAAAAATCCGTTGAATTGATATCTGAACTTGCCAAAAATTCTACTAGATCGAAAGTGAATCATTCAGTTCACTAATCGATTAGCAGATTCTACTAGATTTGGTACAAACACATATGAACCCGTACAAATTCTAAGTATGGTTCTCGCGAACTACTTTTTGCGTTAGTGAGATTGAAAGAAAGCGGGATGGGGTTAGCCGACAGTCGGAAAAGTAAAAGTAATTTTTAATTACGCAACTCGCACGCAAATCATTTCTAGTCCCAACCCCAAAACCAGACATCGCGATTCGGCGATTGTCGAGAGCAAACAGTTCGTTCAAGCTGTCGAGTATTTCCCAAGTTAACAATCCTTGAGTATTTCCCGCGAACTACTTTACTTCAGCATTGTAAACCACTGAACTGTATCTATAGATATAGTTCAGTGTTGTAAACTAGTTCATTTAATTCATCGATAAGAAACGTTCTTTGCGTTCGCGAACTACCCATCACCTAAGGATTTTTAACTGTTTAAGTTAACAATCCTTGCCCATCACCCATCACTAATCGTCATCCATGATGATGGATGAACTCCGTGTGATCCGTGTCCCGTGTTATTAGTCTATGGATGAACTTCAAAAGTAAGGTTATATACTTCAAGGCATTTGAAGCAAAAGAAATCACAAAAATCTTAATTATAAGGTGCGTTTTGTTAATTAGGTAGACAGTAGTTATGCAATAATTAATAATTTTAATTAGAGAATGGGCAACGTCAATGAAAAGGTAGAAGCTGCTTCTTCAACACCGCAAGTACAGAATACCGAAGCTCCCAAAAAATTAAAACCTTGCTGTGCGTGCCCCGAGACCAAAAAAGTTAGAGATGCCTGGTGATTATTTGAATAATATGTTTTAATAATTTTTTTAATGCAATTCGTTTGTAGCATTATTGAGAATGGAGAAGAAAATTGTCAACACTTAATTGAGGCACACAAAGAATGTATGAGAAAAGCAGGATTCAATATTTAAATGTGTTTTGAGTATTTCTTTGTATATAGTTAAGTGTAGATGTAAATATTGTTTAAATTATAAACAAGCATATAAATAATTTAAAGTGAAATTTATCTTACCATACTTTTATGTTCACCTTCCTAAATTACACATTGTTTTAAATTTATTAATTTGGGTTGGTAGACATGTGATTAAAAATTGAATTGAAAGTAATAACATAACCTACAACTTGAAAATCTTTTAATTTGAAATTTTCAGACGAAAAACAATGCAAACCGACGTGACCTTTCAAGAAAATAAAGTAATGGAAGCTAATGCATTTCTTAGAGAACGATTTCTGTATTTAATGTCTACAATTCGTGGTAAAGTAAAACATTTATTAATTTTAACAACTTTGTTTCTCTTCCATGTTCTCTGAGATACTATAGGAGCTATAGGAAGTCTCCTTTCTATGATCTGATTATTATAAACACCTCACTTGTAATCATTGAATAATATTGTTTGTTACCAAGCAAATTTCTTTGGGTCTGGAAATTTTTTCTGGAAACCTTTTTGCCAAATTATCGTAAGTGACATTTTCCATGAAAATGACTATGGATCTATCGTAAGTATAATATGCAAATACACATCCTGGCAGAGTATTGTAAGCGTATTTAAATGCTTGACGGTTAAATAACTGCATACATTTTATCGTAAGTAACAGAACTGTTATAAGCAGAGTGGCAAAATTGTCGTAAGTAGCCTAAGGTAAAATTTAGTGAAAGTGACTTACGATATTTTGGAAAAAAGGTATCGATATTTTAGAGTATATTCGCACTGTACATTTGTAATATATTTTAGTATAATTACGGGAAGAAGATTAAATAGGAAAGTGTAAGTCAATCTATAATTCAGTCAGAAGTAGGTACCTACCTATTAGACTAACTACAGACAGTACAGACTAATGGCATTGTTGCTTGCCTCACCCCAACCTTAACATACTAGTTTACTGTATTACATAGGGGTGATGAGGTCGTCGTTATAGTCTGACGACTACCCTGCTAATGTTTAAATTGCAGCAGCCTACTTCCCGTTCGCTTCATAGCATTCTGAATACTTTATAAACATAATATAATCATAATTTGAAACCTTACCCCTTTACCCTATATATTTTTATATAGGGTACATAAATAACCCTTGCAAACCTGATTAAATGTAAGGAAATCTTCGATGTTGGAGTACTCCTAATTTTAATAATAAATACTTTTTAGGCAATACAAAATGCAAAATTAGAATGTTTGAAAATACTGAAGTTGTTGCCACTATAAAAGCTGTAGACTTGAATTTTGAAAATGTTATTGTTGAAAATTTGAGAACTCCTACACCTGAACCTTTAAAAGCTGCAATTCTAAGAACAAGTGATATTATAACCATGCATTTTTAGTAATTTATGTAGAGAAAATAAATATATCCTTAATAACCATGTGCCATGTACTTTTATTTCGATTACCTAGATATAGAGGTTTCTTTCATGTTAAGTGTTTATTAAAGGTTGTATCGATGAATGACAAAATTGTCACAACGATTGTATATAAACCTGTGCATGCAGGTTCGATAAATAATTGGGTACTAATACCAGTTTTTAACCATACCATATATGGGAATAAAATTCAGATTCAGATGTTCTCATTTTTTGAGACTATAAATTGGTAGGTATCTATTTAAAAAAATTATAGGTAGGTACCTTTAAAATTTTGGAGATGTCAAATTTTTTTGAAAATCGTTAGATATTTAGATATTTTAGGAATAAAGTTAGGATATTGGATATTTTATTATTTTTAGGTATGTGATGGATGAGGGATGAGGATGAGGATGAGTGAGTGGGCGCATTCAGGGAACCGCTATCGCAGCTCTTCAGCGCTTTATTCAAATAGCTGCAGGGCTGTATTAAAGCGTAAATAAAGCATATATTTTTTTCGCTGGATCGCTGAATACTGAATAGTTCCATCAAGCGATAAAATTAATTTAGGTAGGGTTTACGTCTATGGATTTACGCACAAAATATCTATGGATAATATTAATTATTATTAATATTAATTACAAAATATGAATTGTCACTTTAAGCTTGCGTTTAAAATGTCGATTCAGCGAACGTGAAGCGGTAAAGCGCTTAAGCGCTAGAAGTGCTATCTGTGCTATGCTATGTTTCCCCAAGGAATTTTAAGTTAAAAATCCTTGATGTTTCCCTGAATGCGCCCCCCAGTACCCAAGGATTGTTACCTAAACAGTTAACAATGAACAGCTCGCACAAATGTGCGGCACATACCAGTGTGCCGTGAGAGAGCGACTCGCAACGAAAGAGCTCATCGCTCATTCCGTCATTCACACCGCCATTACACAGCACAAGCACACAAACATGAGCTTTTTACACGATACACATGCAATGTTTGATTGTGCGAGTTCTTATGCATGGTTGATTGAACAATAATTTAGGAATAAACGAGTCGATACAAATAATGTAAAAGTAAAAATACTTAAATGTTTACTTACATTTATATTTTCGCTTTAATATAACTATATAAACAGAACTAACAATTCTGATAAAAACTAAACATCCAAAGTTTGCAAATTACAAGTTTAAAACTCGGCCATCCTCTTGTGTACAACGTATATCATCCTTGAATGCCAGCAGCCTTCAAAGAGCGGCAAGAGTGAGCGACTTGAACGACACGATGAACAAAACTTATGACATGACCACGTCGCTCAAATGAACAACTCACTCTAAGCGCTCATTTGAATGAGCTGTGCCGCACGTGCCGGCACACCGAAAATGAACCATATATATAATACTACTATATCGCGTATTTCCTATGTTCGCCCATAAGCGGTGTCTCCGAAAACATTAAAGGACAAAAGATATAGTGCTATACTGTTCCAGAGACCCTTTGTTCGATTTGCGCATGCGCAATCTCCATGGTTACGGAAGCTGACACACTGTTTATAGGCTGACAACAAGAGGCGTTTTTTAATCAGCATACAACAGCTTAAAATTTTATCATGTTTTGTTAGTAGTGGTCATGTAGTGGTAAGGATGTTATTTGATGTTAGCTGTAATCCCAATAAAAAGTGATTGAGGTTATGTTTTTTTATTTTGTCCACATACTTCTATTGTCACACTGAAAAATTAATTATATGTATGTGTAAAATGCACAAGTTAATAAAAACTGTTCTTGTTATCTAACCTACCTGTATTTAAGTGATTGATTATATCCTGACTCTCGTTAACAGCTATTTCTTTGGCATTTGGCATAAATTTTAGGTTATAGAGAAAGATAGGAATACTTACCATAACACCTTACCATTCTACAGAACAGTGTTAGCTGTTTTAAGTTTTTTTTGCTTAAATCATCTAACAACAGAATGTAACGATTCCCAATCGAATAGCTTAAAATAGCTAACATCTAAAATTTTAAGCTGTTGTAAGTTGATTAAAAAACGTCTAAAGGATTGTTAACTGTTTACAGGATTGCTCGATCGCTCAATTTTGTCATCCGCCTTTGTGACGTCGTCGAAGATACTTGTAATCGAACTGTCAAAATATATTTTGTGTTTGTTGTTATATTTCACATTTGAAAGAGAATTTTCGTATTTGAATGATTATTATTTATTAAAGTTTGTAATAACAGTATAAATTGTACCTATTTCTACAATTACGAGATCACAAATTGGCCTCTGTGCATTATATAGTATACCTGCGAACAGTATACATGTTGCTTATTGTAAAAAAAAGCAGTTAACATTATTAATTATATATAAAACTAATCATCCTTGTATGTAAGTATCTTTTAACTATTAAGAAGATGGTAAAGATAAGCACTAACAAATTTACGTAAATATACACTTAAAACCGCAGAATATATCTTGAACATCTTACAGCATAACCCAACATCACACTTTTTCCGTTCATATTTCTCTACAGAATCTCTGCTTCCGAATATGTTCATAATTAAAAAAGTATATGCATATGCTTACCTATTTTAATAATATACTCGGATAGTTTGTATCAAAATGTACATATAATTTCAATTTGTTGGTAGACACAGAATTAAAGAACATAAAGAAACCAAGGAAAATATTATGCAATTACTTATTATAGGTATGCACAGAAACTATTATCAAAAAAGATAAACTAATTCCTCTTTGCTATTACCCACAAATACAAACAACAAAGGTATTAACTAATGATTTGATAATTTTAAATTCAAATTCCCCTTTCGCGTTTGCAGTTTGACTTTGACAGATTGCTTTATGGGATCTTTGATGACGTCACAATTATGGATTACATTGTAGAATAGGAATCGAGCAATCCTGTAAACAGTTAACAATCCTTGGGCTGACAAGACTTCCCAACTTTCAACTTTTTTTAAAAGAAGTCGGTAGACAGAGATGCAGTATTTATGTTGCATGCTTATTGGATGTCGCGAAATTCGTGCGCATGCGCATATTTGACTAAGGTACTCTCGATAAGGATAGAGATTGTATGTCGGCGCCGTGTTGTTTTCGGAATTTTTGGGCCTCTACCCGCGATATAGTAGTATTATATATATGAAATGAACGAGCGACCCAGCTCTATTGCCATCGAGGCCAGGACCACTGAACTATATATAATAATATAGTTCAGTTATAATAATATAGTTCAGTGGCCGACACCGGAATCGGAATCGTGAACGAGTTTAAGGATTCGATTCCGGCAAGGTTTTGAAACCGGTGATTTGAATCACCGAAAGGAACGGTTTAGGGTTTAGGTAAGTCTCTATCGAGAATTAATTATTACCATGGAATAAAAAAGATTATCACTATCTTTGTGGTGGACGTTCTCTATCCCTTCCTCTTCCCTATTCTCTTACTTCTCTTCTGTAATGACATATGACATGCCAAAAAAGTTAATGAATATTTGGTTTTTAGTTGATGCCGATTATTAGTGATTTTAGTTAAAAATTGCATCATTTTGTTGTACAAATATCAGGATAATAAATTCACATTTGGGTTGAATTCGATATTGTACCGCGACTCATTTAGGTAAGCCAAATACCCATGTTTTATATATTGTTTGAGAGCATCATAAACTCAAGTGTAGTCACAAAACAAGACTTGGGTATGAATATGAACATGAACTGATATACGACATTACTATATTTTTATTTGATTTATCCACCTTTTATGGGTTGTATTATTTCGTGTTTGGAGAGTACGAAATATTCACATGCATTAGGAATCTATATTTTCTATTTACAAGAATATTCAATTAAGAATACATTCCTGTATTGGGTGGCCATTTTGTGTTGTGCTTTGTGGCGGTATATTTAAATAATTTTATTTGTATAAAAGTCTTCATTACGGTAAGTTATTCCTAAGAAAGTGAATCAGTGGTAAGTCTGTAATATCTTTTTATTGGTATATCATTTTTTCCAGAAGTTTAATCGATTTAAAAAGAAGCTTTACATTTGGAAGATTCGTGTAGTGTAAGTGCTATAAAATGGAGCCTTGTGCACCGGGAACAGAAGATGATCCACCGATTATGTATTCTACTTTGAATAAACAGGTATTTATTTCTATTTATAATAGATTTAGTTATTGTGATTTAGAAATTGTATTAATAGTATTAAAATTTCAGTATAAGTAGGTAAGTATTACTTAGTCTCATTTATAATCGCTCACAGTTGCTTTGTGTGTGACAAATTTAAAATTTTGATATTTTAATGTTGGGAATTTTCAAATTACATTTGTTCTTTTGAAAAAGTATTTAAGATATGCCTGTTGCATTTTGTTTTGGCAAATTACTAAATCTTCTGATATCCGGCAAATTAAATGTAAAATCTTCGTTGTTGAAACTTAGTTTTTGACCATAAGTCAGAAACAAAATATATTTAAATTTTGATTACACTATTTCAATTTTCTCAAAAAAATTACCATAGTTCAACAAAAATGGCATATCTCTATCTCTAGAAATAAGTAAGATCCATAAAGACATCTAAAATGGAACACCGTGTACATTAAGAGAAAATATATGGAGGGTGGTCTGTGAACAATTATTGTTTCGATTCCAGAAAGTTATATAAGAATGGGTTGAGAAACATTTTGTTTTGTAGATCAAAAAAGTTGATCCAATTTGTATTCTCTCCATGTTTTTTTTTTTTTGTATTTCATTAGTTGTTAACATTTGCGGTTCTTGTATCTTGAATCTAGTGTGTACTATCACTGTTATAAGGGGAAATTGCCAAAATTTGTTTGATACATTGAATTTCAGTTTGATACTTTGGAATTAAAGATTAAAGCCCTTCTTAGCTTTAAAGTAACTGTAACTACAATATAGCTAGGTACTTCAATTATTGTTAACAGCAAATTATTTTGTGACAGGTAAAGCAAATGCTTATTGATTGGACAAAATATTGTTAGGAAACGTGCAATTTGTAAATCTATACCACAAATTGATTTTTTTAAAGTTTAAAAATGGCAGAAAAACTTTAATCTCGGCCAGAACTAAGTTATATTTTTAATAAAATTATATTAATATAAGGGTTGACACAGGTTATCAGGACAGTCCTGATTTTGATGGTTTAATCCAATGTATCAATGGATTATACATTGCTACACTAATTATCCCCATTTCTAACTTTGTACTTCCAATAGTTCTGACAACAGAAACATGTCTTTATATGAACAATGCCGTATTGCAGTTAAAAAAGCGGTTGTGAAAAATTATTGTGGCGTTTTGAGAATTATATATTTTATATAGGTACTTCAATATAATACCCAATTTCCTAAAAGACAGATTTCCAATTTTTTATAAAACGATTTTTTCGTATACCTGATTTTAGCTTAATCTGATTTAACAACCTTAATTATTTTATATGAGAACAAATATACTTATATCTTATTGTTACTGTGACCTCTTTATAGAAAAAACTTGAAAGTGTTTACAATTAGTTTTAAGACGAGCAGATTTAAAATTGAAAAAAAAAAATAAAAACGTAATATGAACTCCATAAGCGATTTTTAAAAATTGACTGATATATTTACTTGGTATTGCTCTATTATTTTAAACCGTTTATTTAAAATAAGAGGGCAGCTGGGTTGAGCCTCCAAAAACATCTTATATTGCAATAATCCCGAGACACCATATAAAATCTCAGAAGAAAATATCTCAAAGAAGTCATAAAACTGAAAATTTAATTGACTTCAATCTGTACTATTAGTTTAGTGTACTTCTATTAGTTTAACCATACTAATATAAATTCTTATGAGTAATATTACAAAGTAGGTGCAATAATATAATTATATTGACGATATTACTTAACATGACAAATACCTTGACAGAGCATTCAAATTTAAAAAATATATGGTAAGTAAATTAAAAAAAAAACTACAATTTTAGTATGATTTTTAAACAATAATTAGATTAGTAGTAGTATATTTCTTTGAAAATAATATAGAGAATATGATTATTCAAATGAAAACAAATGAGAATGCGAGAAGCTATACATGGTTATAGAATCAAGCACATCGGCTTGTATCTTTAATTTACATTGCCGAACGATATTATAAGTGATATTTGGAAAAATATGTCTCACGAAGTTCTTTATAATGCGAAAAATTATTTAGATCATTCAATTTTGAATGTTCTAATTCAATAATAACAAAGTTGTGTTGTATTCAACACAACTTAATAGTGTGTGAACGTGAAAGTGTAATTGCGTGAAAAAATTCTTAATTTTCAACGGAATTGTTGAAGATTAAGAAAGCTGAAGGCAACCTAATGGGTAGATATTATTTTGAACAGATAGAATAAAAATAAATATTCTTTTACACTACAACTGCAATATTTTTATTTACCATTTCACAACTGTGTAAAGGAACTCTATGACAATATATAGCTAATAAATGTTATATCTATTTAAGGGCAACTTTCCCTAATTCATAATTGTGTTTCTGTATGGAAAATGTTTATATTTGCCGGATAGTTTTACTGACAGTGTTTTAATTTAAGATATATAAAACTTGGATTTATTTGTAAACACATTTATTGATATTATTCCCAATTAGACATATACCTTACATAATTTAAATAATGGAGGAGTAATATTTTTAATTAACCTAATTTTATGAAGAGTACCTTAGTATGTAAATGTAAAACTGCGTACTGTGTTTGTTTTCGGTCTAATAGTTCTTGGTAACTTTTCTACCTTATAATACTTGAAGATTTGGTTTCATTATCTACTTCAAAGGAACTTTTGCTAGTGTTACTATTTAATAATTTGGATATATTTGTTTCTGTAATACTATCCAAGGTAACTTGGATAGTATTACAGAAACATTATTATTACATTACTAAAAATGTTTTATTTTTTATAAATCTGGCTTAAGAAATATTCTTTCTTTTATTGCAAAAATGGAATATTGGTAGATCTAGTAATAGAGTTCATCTATTACTAGTTCTACAAAACAGATTAGAAGTAATAAATTCAACAGAATAATACAGTATTAATTGTCTCTATTTGAATTTTGTTGACTTAACCGTTCAACTATTCTTGATGTTAAAAATGGTAACCCTAATGGAACTAATGGTTATTATTATTTAACAAATTATTATGTTTACAATAATACTACAACCAATCAATAATTGATCTAATTGTACATTAATACAACAGGATGTTTTATAAAAAATATACAGGGTATTCCAATTAAAATGAGCCGTCCTGAATGATTTCATTAGGATCTTGTTTGAAAAAAAAATGTCTTGAAGAGGAATCTTCATGAAATGTCCAAAAAAGGAGAAGCAGTCCAATCATTTTTATTTATTTTTTTATATATAAATTTTTATCTCGGATACATTGATATAGGATTTGGTGGGTCTTATCTCTCATAATGTTTAGGAAAAGATAATAATTGCTCGTCTTTCATTTTAATCATACTGTATTGGTAGGTATTGCAAAATAATGATTGTGGTCCACATACTTTTGAGGTGGATGCACAAACAGATAAGGTGAAACAATGAAAATATGGGGTCATCATAAAGTAAGGGGTATACTTTAAAGTCTTATATAATTTTAAGGAATCAAGTTAGTAGCAAAAAGTAAATGGAATCTAGTTTGCAATAATTGGATTTTACTGTATCTATGGAAAACAAAAGAGTTGTCGTGTCATCTGATGATACAAGTGTTAAAAGTAATCATAGCGATTCAGAGAATTGTTCACATTTTGTAAATTCATGGCCTCCAAGATCACCTGATCTTAACCCAGCGGATTACTGGCCAGGGGGTTATTTAAAAAAATTGATGTTTAGAACACGACTAAGAACGCTGGAAGAATTGAAAGAGAAAACAAACTTATTAGGGAGCAAATTTGCTGCAACTCAACCAAAAATGCTGAATAATGCTGTGTACAATTTGGAGGAACGGTTGGTGATTGTACAGCAGTAAAATGGAGGACATATCGAATATTTGCGTTAACCACTGTTGGACATAAGAAATCCTATTGTTTAAACAATCAAATTTCTGTCACATCCTGTTATTAACTTAATTTGTTAAAAATAGATAATAAGCTGAAATATATCCCTTACTTTATGATAACCTTGTATATATAGAATTGATTTTGATTTTTCTCATATGTGTCTCCAATAGATTTGAGTCTTGTTTCATTAATTATTTTTTTTTATAATAAGACAGTCAGTGTTAGTAGCATGTAATTATGTTAAATTGACAAATACCACAGACTAGTTCTCTGTAATAAAAAGATAAAATTCATCTTCATCGATCATGTGAAAGATAATATAATACTTGTTGGTAGTTGGGGTTGAGAAACACACCATAGTGTCTTTGAGTCTCTGCTACTATCTGTCTGACAATTATTGTCAAATTGATAACGACCCGCTTTTCCGCTGGTGCCATTACAGCAGTTGCCTCTATGACCTATTGCCCGTGGAGTAGTTGTTTTCGGCATCTTCAAATAAATAATACTTGTTGTCATGTAGCATCTATCTTCTATTTGGTACATTCATTTTTTTTTTATTATATACTTCAGAATTTTAAAATATAATGTAGAATTTGGCTTATATCTTTTATGAAATGAGTATACAAGATGCACAGCCTTAAGACAAGCAGATTGATCAAAAACAGGTTTATGATGGACAGGTAAAAAAGGTTAAATTTGGAGAATGTTTACACTGGAAACTGAAGGTTTTACATTACACTTATGCATCTAGTCAACGGTTATATGAGTAAATATAGAATAACCTACAACATCTTAGAGCTTTGGGAATATTGGTTCTGTTGTATTCAAAATCCATAGATTAAAAAGACTAACATACTAATCCAATATTGAGCTATACATATCTTAAAATATTCTCTATATAATACATATTGTAATACAATATATACAGGTAAGTATTTAGAATCTGATTAATATGATATAACTATATATTGAAACAATAAAGAATTTATCTGCTATGTAAAGACACAGTGTGCAAAAATTACATTTTATGAATGATGAAAAATAGTAATAGTAAAGAATATTTCTCCATTATTTAAATTATTAATGATGATTTTTACTAATAACTTGTTATAAAAAGAAATTAATGTTACGGAGTGGAACTAATTTTTTCTCATTATAGGCAACGGAACAAGAACGTCTTCTTAAGCAGAAAGCCATATTGAAAAATGGACAGTATGAAAATATATTTGAGCTTAGCTATGTCAATGGAGCAGAGCATTGGTTTTGTAATGCTTGCCGGTGCCCTGTTATGGGTCGTGTTTACCAACATGAAATTGGTAAACGTCACACACAAAATTTGGCGATGAATAATCGTCACATGGATAAACCACTAAAAGATGAACCTGAGGAAGAGTCTATCACCATTGACATTGCACCAGGCGAACCTGTCCCTCCTGGTTTTGAAGAAGAGATCGGGAGAGTTGGACAGATTCAGGTAAGACATGATAATTTATTTATGACTAAGAGCTACTTAAATTATTAGTACTTGTATTATGTTATAATTGTTATATATAAGAATATATAATTTCCAAATTTCCAAACTATATTTTTAAAAATAAATAGAGAATAGCCAGATGTATAAGTTTAAAACACAAATTCAAACACCACACCATATATAATGTTACTATGCACCATATAATTGCAAACACACCTTGGTGTAACAGTTTTATAATACTTACATAAATCTACAATATTGCAAAATAAAATGTAGAAATGTGAGAGACAAAAGTAAAGATCGTGAAAAAACTAGGAACAAATATTAAATAGGACTTTGGTAAATTTTTTTTCACAAACTTTGAAATATATAAAATCTTGGAGAAATCAGGTTGATCTAAATTTTTTTGGAACTGACAATCGATGCTCACTCAGATTCTAATGGCACACAAATGACATCACCCGTGTTTTACCATTTTTGACAATTTTTTTGAATATTTGTAAGTACTGACTTCTACATAAAATGATAAAAAACAATGTAGAAATATTTGTTTTACACTAATTTGTGTTTATTCAAAGGAACATGATAAATAAAAATAAAATAATATATAACAAATTTTATAGACACATATTCTTAATAATAGGGCTTAAGCTTAGGAAAGATAATGCAATAAAGAAATACATTTTGTCTGCAATTTATAGATAGTCATTTGCATATAAGTTTTGTTTCCTAAGTAATATGCTGAAAAATGATGTAGCAACAATTGTTTTACAAAATAGTGTTTAAAGGAAAATAAGGGTAATACTAAAATATTTTTTAGTGTAATTTATGGATGAATAAATATTGCATATGCTATTCTTTTAAAGGCTGCATTTTATTTTATATAAAATACAATTTATAAATATTCATTATTCTAAATCCAGCAAGGTTAGGTGTAATAGGTACCCAAATCTGCTTTTTATCTTTTTTCAATTGAGGTTTAGTCTTCCTATTTTTTGTACAACAATTAACGTGATAGTTTTTATAACACAGGGTTAGCCAAGTATCACAAGAAATGAAAGTAGATATTCCAAATGAAAGTATAACCGATTGAATTAATAGATAATTGTCTTTATATGTTAAGGCAACAGGCCTCAGATCAATCAGGTCTCGAAAAAAATTCTTAAATAATATTAGATACGTGAAAATATTAACATTAAAATAGAAGTTAGTAAACCTATCTGAAATTTATTTATTTGGAGATGCCGAAAACAACTATTCCACGGGCAATATGCCCCGACTGGTGTTGCATTACATCAACATCTTCATGGATGTCGCCACATCCTTCATCAAGACCAAATACCAGACAATGACCGGTTTCGATCTTGTTATGATCTTGTCAGATTGCCATAGGTATCGGAATCGATGAATGATCTGGCGACGATCAGACAGGTAGTAGCAAAGACCCAAAGAGGGCACTACAGTGTATTTCACTGTATCTCGCCACTACAAACACCTCTGAAATGTTTTTGGCGACTCGAATTATTTGTATATATCTCCACTACTATGATACTATTATTGTTACTCCAGGTATTAATATTTATTTTAGGAACGACTAGATGGTTTTAAAGTTGGACCACTGGTGGCTTTAGAGTATCTTTTAGAATTGCAGGATTATGATCCATCTAAAGAGCCTGTTTACTTGTGCATCTTGTGTGACAAGAGAGGTGACCCCCGCACTGTGTTAACACATCTTGCCAGTTATAACCATATTTCTCAGGTAAAATATCTTACACTACTAGTAACACACTTACTGGGTATAAATAATTTATTTTAGTATTTGCAAAAACACTTCCCTACTTGTTATCGTGCTTTGGCTCCGTATATGACAAAACAGTACAAAAGAAACTGGCAAACTACTTTGCAGAAAATAGCTGAAGCAATTGAAAAAAAGTTTGGCCGTCTTAAGCCTTATCCCATTGAGAAAGATAAGTTTGAGAAAGAACGAATGCACTATTTGCAGATGATTTCCAAAGGCAAACATTTTTCTGAGCAATCAGGTTGGACATTTGAAGAATTGATTGTTCATGATGAATTAATTAAGTCTCATGAAGGTAAGTTTGTTATATTGTTTTCAATAAGGTGAGCATACAAATTCATGCTTACTTATTTTTTCATTACGAACTTCAACGGTTATGTTACTTTGCTCCTGAAGTTAATTAAAACTGATAAAACTATGTACAACATACTTTTTTCAGTAAAATTAATAGGTAGCTTTAAAATAATTTTATATCTCTTATACATCAACATTTTTTTAAGTGGTGAATAATAATTATTGTGGTACACCATTGGTTTTTTGAATGAAATTGAAATAAGGTGATATTTGAACCTAGTTAAAAGGTAATTTTTGGAGGCTTATTGCTGATATAATGATAAATAACACATATTTGGGTTTGTTTAACGTAATAATTTAGTGGTGCTTGTGATTTTTTGGTATTACAATGTTAAAAACGACGTGGTTAGTATTTGTACATCTTCATTTTTACATTTTAAAATGGCATTCAAAAGAAACCAGCACAACAACTGCTGTGGTTATAGGTGTCATTCCACAAAATGTGAAAATAGAAGTGTTTAAGATTGAAGATAAGTAGAAGTTTGGCCCTAGTATAAGAAACTGTTTCTCGTTTATTTCTCAAAAAGGCATGTAACAATTTAATAACAGGGAACACGTTTATTAAAACAACATAACCACTTTGTTGTGGTTTGTCTATACTTTTCTATTATTAGTCTTATAAAAGCAGAATATATTTTAATTTAAACATTATCTAACAAAAAACAAGCACTAATATGGTATCACCATACAGTTTATCACACTTATTTTAGTCCAAAATGTAAGTAAACAAAAACTAGGGTACCTGTTTCAACCCAAAGAATTTATATAATTAGCAATGAAGCACTTATGGGAAGTTTGACTGCTTTAATCCCTATTTTTATCCTTTATTTCACCCTAACTAGCACATGAAGTCACTATATTTATGGCAGATGAATGCTAAATTGCTAGATGATGTGATATGAAATGCAAAATTTTTACTCGTCTTCCTCCATATTTGTTTACAATTTGCTACGCCCTCAACGGTAATTTGAATCGCCAATATAATGGAACTATGGAACGACATATTAATATGTCCTTAAAATACTTCAGTGTTTTCAGTTACATAGCAGTATGATTTTTGTATTCATTATTATACAGTGCGGTCGTAAATAGTCCCCCCCCTCAGCTAAGTTTCGAACCAGATAAGATAGAGACACCGGACAAAATCTGAATGAAATGGCATGAAGTATACTACTTTTTAGATCAAAATTAAAACTGCAGTTTTCAAAGATGGCGCTAGTGGCGCCATCAACTTTAAAACTTTAAATGGCAAGGGTGGTCATGTGATACCTCATTTGAAAGGCTTTCTAATTATCTATAAAACGGTGGCTTGATTTTTAAATTTCATTGACTAGTTCCGGAGTTATGAGCGTTTGAAAGTTATTTGATAAGTATGGCGAATTATGATATAAAAATTTCATTTGTCCAGAAACATTTGGGAATGCACGTAGAGAATTTGGGAATTGACTATTTTATTGCCAAGAAGTGCTGGGAGAACAATTTGAACATTTATTATAACATAACATTTATATCAGAGTTATACCAATTTCTTTGCTATTACTTTTATTTATTTATTTCCTTGTTTGTTTATTTCTTTAATTTTTTCACGTATTATTTGTGGTTGGCTTAGTAATAAAATATTCATCCATTTAAAAATGTTTACTAATGACATTTCTGTGCGAAAATTAAATGAAAATGAGATAAAATCATTTATTCGCCATATTTATCAAATAACTATCAAACCGTTTTATAGAGAATTATAAAACCTTTCCAATGAGGTATCACATGACCACCCTTGCCATTTAAAGTTTTAAAGTTGATGGCACCACTAGCGCCATCTTTCAAAACTGCAGTTTTAATTTTGAACTAAAAAATAGTATACTTCATGCCATTTAATTCAGTTTTTGTCCGGTGTCTCTATCTTATCTGGTTCGAAACTTAGCTGGGGGGGGGGACTATTTACGACCGCACTGTATGTAACGAAATACATAGATATATAATAATTATTTCTTTAGCATCTTTGTCTGTTTGATCTTTTAAGCCAATAAATTGTCTATGGAAACAAAAAATTTATCCAGTAGTTTTATTTATAAATATCATCTGATCCATTTATTACATGAAATTTTCTAAACAATCACTCAAAATTTGAAAATTAATATTTGTTTTTATCAGTTATACGTAATCTTTCAAAGCAAATTTAATTATTGATTAATCCTAGATAAATAGGCTTTAAATAGGAGGTTACATGTATCTAACCCAGGTGTACCTAGATTGTACTGGTTGCCTAAGATTCAAAACCAGAAAAGTTGGTGCGTCCTATTGTTTTATCAATTGGATCACCGACTTACCACCTATCAAAATGGTTAACAGCGAAGTTCAAGGGTTTACTCATTGCACCACCTAGTTTTTCTATTAATAATTCCATCGATTTCATTAATAAAGTGAAAAATATCCAGTTGCAAGAAGGTAAATTTTTCATCTCCTTTGACATTTTCTTCATTGTTTCCAAGTGTTCCTATACCGCAGACCTTGGACTACCTTACATCTACTTGAATCAAATAATCTCAGTCAAGATGTAGTAAAACAATATCTTCAACTCGCTAAACTTTGCCTGAAACAAAATTGCTTTCGATTCAATAGTAATTTCTTCGAACAACATGAGAACAATGGGTAACTCTTTGTCACCATTCATTGCCAATTTCTTCATGAACAGATTCGAAACGGAGGCAAAAGAAGAATTTGAGTATTTCCCCAGGGTTTGGTTTAGATATGTGAATGATATTTTTGCAGTGTTTGTTACAAAAGTCACTGATATTGATAACTTTGTTTCTAAATTGAATAGTCATTTCACGTCAGTTAAATTTACATATGAAATTGAAAACTCTGGACATCTACCATTCTTAGATATATTAATAATTACAAATAGTGAAAATAAGTTAGAACACAAAATGGCGAGTTTCTCAACACAAAATGGCGAGTTTAAATTTTTTAATTCATCGCCTATTAAGCTTCTCCCTAAATAAAGAGAGGTTTGAAAAAGAAAAGGCAATGATTAGGGATATAGCCGCGAGTAATGGATATTCTGTAAGTTTAATTGACAAAATAATTAGAAACCGTAAATTTAAAGAGACACTTCGAAATTCCTCGACTGTTCAAATTGAAAGAGAAAATCCAAAATTCATATCTATTCCATACAATCGTCGTTTCACCCGTGGTTTTGGAAAGGTTTTTAAAGATATAGGTATGTCAGTGGTTTATTCATCGGGAAATAAACTACTACAACTTTGAATCAATCCAAAAGACAAAATAGAAACTAAGGAAAAGTTGGGGATTTACGATATTAGTCGTAAAGACTGCAATCAAAAGTATGTTGTACAAACTAGGTCAATTCAATGTAGATTCAACGAACATATGCCTCATCTCAAATATGACAGAACAGATAAGTCTAGTGTCGCCCAACATGCATTTAAGAACAATCATAAAATAGATAGTAGCAATTTAAGACTAATTAGGAATGTAACAAATTACAGAAGCTGGATGCTTTTGAGAGTTTGGAAATTGCTAAATGTAAAAATAGTATGAATGGTGAGAGAGGGCCAATCCCATATAGGCCGCTTTATTGGTCAGTAAATCATGGTTCACTGATCCTTCCCGGCGATTCACTCATCTGTCGCGTTGGTTCACTGAGCTGTTATGAAGGTTCACTGAACCGTAGAAATAGTTTAGGTATAAATAGGACACAATATTAGCATAGGTTTAGTTTTAATCATCTCCAGATGATGCCAACTTGTTTGGTGAAACATGCATTGAGTGCAGTGGTTTGGTGTTTTGTAGATATCTACACCAGTGTGCCCTTTCAAGATTAATCCTAGAGTATCAATTTCAGTACTAGGTTTCTTCTCACATTTTTTTGCATTTGGGTTTGGTGGATATGACAGATTTTTTAGATTAAAAACTAAAGTTGACTGTAAATATGTCTTGTTAATCTAAATCAATATGTAAATGGAATTTATTTTGTACTTTTTTATGTTTATTTTATTAATAAAGTATTCACATTAAATAGTATTAATAATAGTAAAATGTAGGTATACAGCTTGCCATTAATATTTTAAATTTTTTCCTTGTAAAGAATATATCAAAAAATGCGTAATACGTAAAAAAGATACAAAAAGACAATTGTACACAGATTTCCTTAAATTCACCTATTTTTCTTTAATAAAAAAAATTGCCTGAATAAAAGTTGATTGTTTTCTGATAGCAAATAACATTCTTAAAATATGTATATTAGTTCCATTTGGTTATCCCTCCAACAAGGAAGCCTTACAAATTTAGTTTATTTAAAAATTATTGTTGCATTGTAGTAGTGACCATGTTTTAGTAAGTCTGCTATAAGAAGCCGTATCAGGACGAATATTTTGTGTCCAGTACTTGTTACAGAACTCTTCATTTAATTAGTTTCTTTACATATTTGTAGTTTTTATATCGCACCATAGATGCCGATTCTAAACTATCTAATGGCCGGTACAAGTTCATATCACAATATTTCCCTTATACTTAGGGATCATACAGAATTAATATCTTTATCGATGGTATTCTCAATATTTTTTAGATGAAAAATCGTATGAATCTTCTGCATCTAATAATTGGGGTGGATCCGCATATATAGAAAGACCATTCAAGAAGCGAAGCCCTTCACCACCGGTTGTGGCTTGCCCTACTAAAAGAAGTAAATCAAATTCCCTAGTACATAAAAAGCAAGTTCCAGCATTCTCTCAAGGTTCGCAAAGCATCACCAAGCCCACTCCACCAGTAGCATCACAAGGTAGAAGAAGGTCACTATCCAGTGTTTCTAGTATTTCCAGCAATGACCTGAGCGATGGTGAAGGTAAAAAGGCCAGAAAGGCTGGCAGAAGCCCCAGGCGAAGGGCTTCTCCTTCACCCAGAGGACGGCAGCTTCCTTATCAAAGGTATTTTAAACAATCAGTTCAAATAATAAATAATATACTTATTTTCCATTAAGTTGTTGATAAATATTTTAATAAATATTTTCCCAGCAGCAGCATTTAACAGAACATAAGTCACTTTCACTAGTTGACACATGATTAATGTATCATATTAGTAATAAACCTTCTAATACAGGCGTAAATCTCCTTCTCCCAGACGTAAGTCGCCACCTAACAGGAAAGGTGAAATGCCATGGCAGAATATCAATTATCAGAAACAGAAAAATGAATTTGCAGAAAAGAAAATGACAGAAAAAGAAAAGGAAAAAATTAGAAAAATTGAAGAATTTAGAAAACTTGCAAGGGCTATTGAAAATGACATGCATAAAACACTTAAACAGCATGAAAAAAACCCTGAAAAACACCCACAGTATAATGAGGAATGGAAGAAATTCTGGAATAAGAGGTTGGTACTTTCTTCCAATGCTTATATATTGAACTTTTTTCTTGGAATAATTAAAATTTTTAAGGTACAAAGAATTGCAAGCTCAAGGTGTAGATGCTGCTAAATATGATTTTAAGCCAGAATGGATAGAATTTTGGAATAAAAGAATGGTAGAACTACACAGTGATGAACTTCGCAATAGGAAAGATGCATTACGAAAAAGGTAAAATAGTTATAGCAAGCAGTTCTTGTCATATTTTCTGTTATTGTTGCAACTAATTATGTTCTATATAGATTGGGACTTCCTGAAGAAATCAATCCGATAAAGTTCAAAATAGGCGTTGGGCTTCCACCTGTTAAGGTCAATCCCAATGATAATAAACCAAGTCTACCCATGGCTGCACAACCCGATCAAGACAATGAAGTTATAGTAATAGATGACAAGGATGATGATTCAAAATCTCGCAGTCCTTGGGAAAAAGACTTTTCTTCAAAAGGAAAACCTCGTGGAAAACAAAGCCCTTTGCCACTTCAACGAAAGAAATCTCCTATTAAAAGGTCGAGGTCTAGAGACAGAAGTACGAGAAGCCCCGTTAGGATTAGATCGAAGTCTATAGAAAAGCATATCTCTAAAACTTCCAGAACCACAGAG
Organism: Pogonocherus hispidulus; assembly: GCA_963924545.1. Lineage (NCBI taxonomy): Eukaryota > Metazoa > Arthropoda > Insecta > Coleoptera > Cerambycidae > Pogonocherus > Pogonocherus hispidulus. The sequence continues at coordinate 37,548,316 of OZ004698.1, read as the reverse complement.
AGATTTGTCTCTAAAAGATCAAGATCAAGAGACAGATCATCCTCAAAAGAAGCATCAAAAGTTATGGATTACTCCCCTGCAAGGGGAGGTTCACATACAAAGGATTACAGATCACCTTCACGGGATATATCAAAATTAAAGGATCATCGGAATTCAAGAGATAGGAGATCACATTCTCGGGAGAGGAAGTCTCGATCAAGAGAAAGAAGTCGTGAAAGAACTAGAGACAGAAGTCGAGAAAGGAGAGATATGGATTACAGGGAAAGCAGTTATGAAAGGGACTTGCGAGGAAGAGAAAGAGTTAGGACAGTGGCAGATCTCCCGTGGGAGAGGGAAAAAGGTAGGTCATCTTATTTATAATTTTTTTTAAAATCATTCTTATAATTAAATGTATAAGTAATTGGTTTCAAAGATTAACAATTTAAATTTAATGTTTTACAATATACAACCGCTTGTCACGTGTTGATTTTTTTATGCGAAAAACAATATTACATTTTAAAATTTGTAATCACAACAAAGAACTGTAGAATTTTTCCGCAATATTAATTTTTTGAAATACAGTCATGTATATTTGTCAAAAAGTTGCATGGGCAAAAAGTTAGAATAGAAATGATCTTTTCTCTGTCCTTGTGTTTTTGTATACTTGTTGACATTCAAACATTAAATTATTAGTTTGGCATTGGTGTGAAGTTGTGATTATAATTTTGACTATACAAAATTTAAAAACACCAAATAAATATAAGTGGATATGTATATTATTATTATTTTTTTTATTTATTTAGCTTATAGACCTACAATGCATTATGAAGATTATTATAAACCACCTACTATTATGCGTGAAGCTACCAGAAAACCAGTTATTATGTCTGACATTTCTGGTATGCCAGTTTTAATGCCTGACGATGATGATGAGGGAGAAGTTAATATTGTTGATGTACTACGTATTTTGACAGCTCTCGAGGAACGTCTAGGATCTCTTGGTCCTAAAATTATCGACTTACTTGCCCAGGCTCTCGCTCTAGAAAAAAAAGAAGCCAATAGTTCCGAAACACTATTAGACAGTGACCTGAACTGTGTTTTATTTGAAACTGTAAAGGAGAAATTAAAGGGACAGCTTTTAGCTGGGCTGGTAGACATGGTACAAGAAAGAGCATTTAAGAAAGCTATAAAGAAGACTGCAACTTTGATTCATATGGCTGGACAAAGGAAAAGACAGAGGGAACGGATGTTGCCCAAAGTTACCCCAGTTACTGTGCCCGGGGTTGGTACTGTGGATAAAGCAGCTATTGCTAAACAAATTGCCACAGCACTTATTATGCAAGGAAAGACTGATGTTACCCAAGCAGAGTTGGAACAACTTATTAATGCTGTGGTAAGTTCGTCTTAAAGCTTTCTTGGTATAGTATGTTTGATAAAATATATTCACATGTTAAAAGGTTTTCTATCATAGAAAAAGATTTTCCACAAGCACAATTTGTGCTTGTCCAAGTCGTCCAAGTCATCATTAGACTTCATGCGAGCGCGGAGTTTAACAGGATCGTACTCAGGTTACAAATGGAAATATCAATAAATTATGACGCAATGTGCATATTATTATTACCAAATGCCACGAATAAGTCAAGGATATAATATCTATATAAATTAAGAAAATACCTACGTAAAAGTGACAACTCTTACCTGACAATCCTTAGTGTTCAGAGAAGGTTTCGCTGGCAAATTGGCGGTTGTTATAACATATTATCACGTGTTTCTCTAAGTGTTCTGGAGTGAAACGGCGACGTCTATCACTCAGTATTAATTTGTGCAGGGAAAAAGACCGTTCAACGTCTACTGAAGATAACGGGCAGTACGGAAAATGGTTGAGGCATGAACTGTACATTAGTATATTGGCTGGCAACTCCTGACAGGTCCCAGCTAACACTTTGCTTATGTTTTCCAAAATGGGATATCCTGTATTCCTTTTTAACACGTTTTGCATTTTTTCTTTTATTGCATTACCGACTGGATGTATATTACTGGCATCGCATATATTTTTCTGTACATCTTCCAATATGCGAAACTGTTCTTTTAACTACCGTTAAAAGAACAGCAAAAAAATGCAAAACGTGTTAAAAAGGAATACAGGATATCCCATTTTGGAAAACATAAGCAAAGTGTTAGCTGGGACCTGTCAGGAGTTGCCAGCCAATATACTAATGTACAGTTCATGCCTCAACCATTTTCCGTACTGCCCGTTGTCTTCAGTAGACGTTGAACGGTCTTTTTCCCTGCACAAATTAATACTGAGTGATAGACGTCGCCGTTTCACTCCAGAACACTTAGAGAAACACGTGATAATATGTTATAACAACCGCCAATTTGCCAGCGAAACCTTCTCTGAACACTAAGGATTGTCAGGTAAGAGTTGTCACTTTTACGTAGGTATTTTCTTAATTTATATAGATATTATATCCTTGACTTATTCGTGGCATTTGGTAATAATAATATACACATTGCGTCATAATTTATTGATATTTCCATTTGTAACCTTAGTACGATCCTGTTAAACTCCGCGCTCGCACGAAGTATAGTCATCATAAATAGATATACTTTCTGCTTTATGTAAATTATGAGGCAAACTATCTTACAGATGTTTTTTTCAAACAAGTTTTGTTGGTGGAACTACTACCTAGATATTAGTTTTTCTAATGGTGTTTATAAATGAATGAGTCTTTCACATCAAAATTAAAAAAGACATTTACAGAATACATGTATACATTAAAATATAATGTAATAAATATCTATAACTAAAAAAAGATGCAGTAAAACATGTTTAAAACGATATTTGCGTTACAATCAGACGTATAATCAAAAGAACAAATTCTGCTACAGTCTACAATGAGGTATTCATCTAAATCATAGTAGATCTGCTGCAGCATGCTCTAGAGATATATTTAAAAGTATCACAATCATATTTCTTACATTAACGAGAACTTTATTATAAATCCTGATTAGCATATGGTATACATTTTTAATATATGAGGTTAGTCTTTCAGCTGATTAAATCGTCTCCATGTCTTGTTTTGTAGTTCTGTAATCTGTGATAGGATTGAAAAAGAGAGGGATGTTCTTTTATAAAGAAAGGACAGTCTTATATATTAATGGATGTCACTATCTTATTTTGCTGAAAAGCATTCCTATATGACTCCAAACGACCCAAAATAAAAATATACCTGATAAATCTTTTCTACAAAATGAAAAGTCTGTCTGTCTTGGCCATGGCTGCCCAAAAAATGATGTCATATCTAATATGTGAATGAACATGTGCATGATATACCATAAGAGCTATTTCCTTGGTTACATTATTTGTGGCAATAACTTGCCAATTTTTTTGCTGTTGTTTCAATTGTTGTTTCGAATCTAATCTGTAATCAATATTCATCCCCAAGAATAAAGCAGGGTTCACAGATTTCAGAGGTTTATTGTCATTGTGGCTTTTTTCCGTTTTGTTACTGTTGTGAAATCCTGGTGTACTGTGGGATTTCTCCGCGTTATTAACGAAAAGCGAGCTGCGGTAGCATCGCTGTTGATTGATTGAATTAAAACACTTGCATTGACTTACTATAGTATAATTAAGTGGACTGTATATAATTTTTTGTGATAGTGAACAAACTAGTCTGCTTGTGTGCAGAACAACGTCCTGCACCTTATGGTTGTAGTTTACAACTCTGGTTAATACTTAATACTAGCCTAAACTGATTCCTTCACACGATACATGCATACGTTACAGTTTTAGGGTTTAAACCCCACTTGAGCGCCGAAGGAATGCAGGTCAAACTATTGACATAAAACAGACACATTTGCAGGCTATTAAGATATATGAAACCAAGCTCAAACATCCCGCCCGCCTTGGAAGCTCTTAGCTTTCAAATAAAGCATAAAAGAAATCTATGAGTTATATGACACTGATTAGTGCAAATAGTGACATTATAGAATCTTAGGTTACTAGGTATTTAAATTAAACTAATATCGTTCAATAGTATATAGTAAATATCGCATTTCAGTTCTCTAAGCATTGCTGTCTATGGGTAGTCTATACACCTTAACTACACTACGTTTGACCACTCCACCGCGCACAAAAACACTGACAACGCGGGTGATTCCGTCCTTTCCTGGGTGAAGTGTAGTAATACGTCCTAACTTCCATTGAACAGGAGCTGAGTCATCATCCTTGATTAACACCAAATCACCGACCATAAGTCCAGGAAATGATTTTTTCCATTTTCCGCGCTGCTGAAGTGACGTTAGATATTCAGCAGACCATCGCCTCCAAAAATGCTGCACAATTTGCTGCAAACGAACGTGTACCTTCAAGCGGTTCACTGGTATTTCCGAAACGTCTTCTTGAGGTACGGCCATGAGAGAGTCACCCACAGGGAGGTGTGCAGGGGTTAAAACAGAAAGATGTTCGGGATCATGAGTCATAGGTATAAGAGGTCGGGAATTGAGTACTGCTTCTATCTGACATAGAACTGTGTATAACCCTTCATAAGTTAGATGAGCATTTCCCACCACGCGAATTAAATTAAATTTGGCTGAACGCACCGCAGCTTCCCACGACCCACCTTGATGTGGAGAAAAGGGAGGTATAAAATGCCATGTTATAGAATTTTCTAGTAAAAAATTACGAATTTCACTAGACTGTATAGAATTTCCTAGTGATTTAACTATGGATTTTAGCTCATTACTTGCACCAACAAAGTTAGTGCCATTATCGCTATAAATATTTCGACATAAGCCTCTTCTGGATGTGAAGCGTTTTAGACAATTTAAGAATACCTTAGATGATAGATCACCGGCCAACTCAATTTTTGTATATTCAGGTACGGTAACCTGTCTCGGTATTTTAATAGAATTTAAGTCTGCTAATGGATCATAAAAGAGTTGGAACGAGGTGTGTAGGTCAAATGGGATTGATTCATCCCTAGAAATTTGTATTTGACATAATTTTTGTAATACAAGCTTAGCCTGTACTATTACAGGCCCAATTAACCCTAAAGGATCAAATATTTTAGCGACGGTAGATAGAATAAAACGTTTTGTAATAAAGTTCCCCCTTGATAAGTTTACCAAATACGAAAAGGTGTCGTAATTTGGATTCCAAACTAAACCTAAAGCCTTGATATTTTCATTCTTACTAATATAGTATTCTGGTAAATCCCCTAAGTTTTTGTTATCGAGTAACTCCGTACGATTAGAACACCATTTCCGCAGGGACAACTCTGCAGAACTAAGAATTTCTGGAATTTTTGTTTTTAGTTTTACAGCCGCCCTTATGTTACCCGCACCACTAATTAAGTCATCCATATAAAAATCGTTTTTGATAGCAATGGAGTACAAATCGTTTTGAATGGTTGGACCCACCTTCAGAGCATCATTCAACGATAAACTCGAATTGGTTTTACATGATGCGTTAAATACTACCCTAAACTTCGTGGTCTTGCTATGTTCCTTAATTACATCGTGGTGCGGTAAATAATATTCCAAAGAATTTGTCGTATCTTTAGAAGTGTCAATAACCGACATGTGTTCGAGTGCTTCATATTCCGCCATAAAATTTGTATATTGTGTTTTTAGACTAATATCGCGTTGCAATCGTTTTTCTAGCGATAAGAACCTGTTAATTGCAGTATTTTGAGATTCGCCTAGAGATTTTATGTTCTCCTGAAAGGGCAAACTAACCTCAAACCTCCCGCTCGCATCGCGTTTGAATGTCTTTGTGAAATACTGCTCACACTCTTGCTCCTCTTGAGAATAGCATTTTTTGTCACCTACTTCTTCAAGTGTCCAAAATGGTTTAGCTTGTTCGTGTAAATATTGATCCGATATAGATAAATTGCAAACAGTAGGTCGATTAATATTTTTTGTAGATTGTAGATTGCCCGAAATAATCCAACCGAGTTTAGTTTTTTGAGCAACCGGCTTGTTTTTCCCCAGTTTGATTTGACCTACGCATAATATATCGAAGAACAAACTCGCGCCTAAAAGTAAATCAATCGGAGTAGCTTCATTAATGTTTTCGTCCGCTAACTGAATATTTGTAGGAAGATTCAATTCTGATATATCAAAGGATATTTGAGGCAAGTTACCTGTAATTTTATTAACTACCAAAAAGTTTTCTTTCGTTTTGTATTTATTATCCAATGAGAATATAAATCCTTCCGTTTTTCTTGAAATATTACTCGATACATTATTTACACCTGCTACAGGTATATTTGCTTGTGTGGTTTTTAGCTTTAATTTTTGTACTAGAGACCCCGTGATGAAATTGGACTGTGAGCCGCTGTCTAATAGTGCGCGACAACGTACCCTTTTTCCATTGGAATTGAGAATATTTACTGATGCTGTAGCTAACAACACCTGTGAAGTCTGTTTTGTTTCTGTAAGAAGGGTGGTATGCGTCAAAGCTGTGTCCTCTTGGGACCCCCCTGGGTTGCTATTTTCAATAGGGTGGTCATTCCTATCATCATGAGATTTATTACCTTCAGACATATGTAGCAAAGAGTGATGTTTTCCCTTGCAATGTTTACAAGAACTAGCTTTACAATTTGCCGCGAAATGGTTGGGTCTCAAACAGTTTGTGCATAATTTATTTTTCTTGACTTCTATTAGCTTATTAGAAGACGACATGTTAATAAATTTCTGACACTGATTATTGAAATGATTTTCCCTACAAAATGAGCATGTAATTTTGCCCACCGATAAATGAGTGTATGATTTTTGTTCGCGTGAGTTTTGAATATTTTTGTTTTTATATTCGACAGTTTCTAGTAACTGACACCGTTCTAATAAGAATTCAACTAATTTTGTTGTCGTAATTGAATCTATATCATCTTTGCGTATAACATATTCCCATTCCCTTTTTGTTTGAGCATCGAGTTTTGAAATGATCGTGCATATAATGGGTGTATCCCATTTATCCGTGGGTTGGCCTATAGCCTGCAACGCGCGGAAGTTTCTGTTGAAATTGTTTAATAATTTTCGCAATTGACTACAAGATTCGTATTTTACTGGTGTCAAATCGAAAATAGCGTTCATATGTGTATATATTATACGTTTTTTGTTTTCGTAGCGTTCTTTCAACATACCCCATGCAATGTCATAATTGTTATTTGTCATTTTCATAGAGTGTATTACCTGAGCTGCCTCTCCCTTCAGACATGACCTTAAATAATAGAATTTTTGCACGTTTGATAATTTTTGATTTTCATGTATTAGTGTAGCGAAATTGTCATGAAAGCTTGTCCACTCGTCATATGATCCCTGAAACTCTGGCAAGTCAACATTTGGTAGTTTTACCTGACCTAATAAATTGTCTACATTTGTATTAGCGGTTGCTGTTGTACCCGTAGGCGTATTTATTTCGCGAATAACTACATCGAGTAGGTTGCCTTGCGCATTATTTTGCTTGGACCGTAAGAACTCTCTAACTGTGGCACTAACCTTGTAAAAAGCACCCTCAAAGGCTTCTCGTTCATCGTTTTGAACGACTCTACCTGAGAGCACTTCGATGCTGTTTTGAATTTCCTCAAATTTATCTAAAATCCCATCAAGTCTAGTAAAACGAGTTTCAATTTCTAGTAGATCAGCATTTTCTGCGTTAAAGGCATTTAGAAAATTTTGAAAACGTGTAACTTGTCCCTTAAATTGACCTCGTCTTAAAATCAAAGCGGGTAAGTCGCTTTCGTTGAGTTCAGTCATTTTGCTTAGATAAAAACCGTACTATGTCAGATAACAAACAGAGATAATTACTTAAGACTAGGACGTATATAAAAGGAAGAGTGACTTACAGTATTGCTTGCTTATGTGTAGATATACCTCTCGAGTGTGTATGTGTTGCTTCTTTGTGTACCTTTGTGTTGATTATTCGTTTAAGTAGTTGCTTCTTCGTGTTTGTTTGTATTGATTGCTTCGTTTAAGTAGCGTCTTATTTGTGTTTCTTTGCGTTAATTGCTTCGTTTGTGTAGCTTCTTATTTGTGTTTCTTTGCGTTGATTTGCGTTGTTGCTGATTTGTGTTTCTTTGTGTTGAATGCTTCGTTTGTGTAGAGCTTCTTTGAATCCAAAACTCTTGCGTATGATGAGACTATCGACGTTCACTATCACTGATTTTATTCACTATCAAACTCACTATGAACTAAATTAATCCAATTCGTCTTGCACGACGTGAACCAAACTTATTCCATGGGACTTGACAAGAATCCAATTATTCCATAGGGCACCACTAGAACCAGATTATTCCATCCAGATCGACTAGGATCTTGTACTTCGTATCGTAGAACCAAATTATCCAGATCGTAGAACCAAATTATCCGGATCGTAGGACCATGTACTGGGGGGATTTCTCCGCGTTATTAACGAAAAGCGAGCTGCGGTAGCATCGCTGTTGATTGATTGAATTAAAACACTTGCATTGACTTACTATAGTATAATTAAGTGGACTGTATATAATTTTTTGTGATAGTGAACAAACTAGTCTGCTTGTGTGCAGAACAACGTCCTGCACCTTATGGTTGTAGTTTACAACTCTGGTTAATACTTAATACTAGCCTAAACTGATTCCTTCACACGATACATGCATACGTTACAGTTTTAGGGTTTAAACCCCACTTGAGCGCCGAAGGAATGCAGGTCAAACTATTGACATAAAACAGACACATTTGCAGGCTATTAAGATATATGAAACCAAGCTCAAACACCTGGTTTTTACTATTTGATACTATACCAGACCATAGTAATTGTGGAAGCGTAGGAGGTCAGCCTACCTTGCTTTCTTGTACTGGATTTCAATATAAATTTTCAGGATTATATCCAAACTAAATATTTATCATGATTAATTTAATATTATAAATAGAATAAAGTAAAACTACCAACTCTTATATTAGTGTTCATATTCTTTTAGGTGGGTATGGCCGAAGCAACTAAAAACTCTAATAAACCTATAACTACAGCTACATTCTTGCAACAACTAGCTGGAGGAAACATTTCTTTCCTCTCTTCTGATAGCCAGAAAGATGAAAAGGTGGCAGATGAGAAAGTTATAATACCATCACCTTTCAAGAAGTCGAATGTTGTAGAACTTGAAAAACTTACAGAACCTTTAACACCTAGTCCAGGAAAAAGTCCTGTTAGTAACATGGAAAATTTATCTGATCTTGATTTACAAACGCTGCTTCAAAATTTCAAAGACTTATCGACTGATGAGCAACACAACCTTATAAATTATTTGAAGAAATTGGAAACCCAAGAACCTGAAAGGGTTGAGAGATTGAGAAAATTTGTAAACTTGGATCCAAATTCAAAAATGAAGGAAGTTGCATCTGAAACTACCACTGAAATCAAAACTAAATCTTCAGATGGGCGGCATAGTCCTTTTTCTAATAGACATGGAAGTGTCAATCCTACATCAGATGATTTAGTAAAAATTGAGTCTGATGAAGAAGATATGGAGGATGACAAAGAGGAGAATGAAACTGAAGAAAAAGACAAATTACAAAATAAAGTTCATCTAGATTCAGAAGATGAGGAGTATACATTTGAGGACGTGGTGAAAGCAGTCTCAAAAAATGTAAAAGATAAGGAGCTAGAGGATAATATGAAAATTGTAGAGGAGAGCATGAAGTTTGAAACAAAGAAATCTAAAAATGATGTAGATCTAAGTGATGCTAAAGCACTTATTTCAAACTTAATGAGTAATTTTAGTAAAGGCAGTTCGAGTTCAAACAGTGTTGATCTTTTAGGCCTGGGAACAAGTAGTTCAAATGTAACCAGCAACATGATGTCAAGTACTGCGGACTTTGCAAAAACCTTAAGCAACATAAATGTTGCCAATCTAGCCAGTATCGTGAGTAATGCCAAGAAATTGGCACCAGCGGAAACAAATGAAAGACCTCTAAATTTTGAACCACCGTCACCTTTGAGAAGTAATAGTAGCAAACTAAATTTTGATCCTACACACTTAAACCGACCTTTGTCTCCAAATCTGTTAGATCGAAATGAACATCTGGATGACGTTCAAAGAGGTATTTTAGGGCGGCAGGGTCCAGGATTCGATATTGGAGGGCCTAGCAGGGGACCTTCCGGAGTAGGATCAGTTCTCGGTACAAATCGAAATCTGCGACCATCTGCAGGTCCACCTTTTGGAGGCCCAGGAGCTTTTAGCAGAGATACCAGGGCACCCATTATTTCACCAAGAGATTTACCAGGTCCCCCTTTAACTCCCAGGGATAGGTCTCTAATACAATATCCACGAAATAATCCAAGATCCTTTGGTTCGAACTATGGAAATAATAGAGATGATTTCCCACCTCTTGAACATAATATGCATTATCCTGCTCGACCAAACGTTTTTGATCAGAGAAGCAGACAGGATAACGCAAGATTTGGTGGCCCTATGTTTAATAACAGACCTGGCGGCAATTATAGATGGTAGGATAAGTACTTTTTCATAAAATATTTTTATTTAATTAAATGTATTAGAAGTTATTACATTTGTTTTTGCATAATACACTTTCCAAGAGTTATTTTGACTTCTGTATTATAGGCTTTAATTTAGTTATAGTGATCATTTTTCTTGAATCAGATTTTTTATTTTATTTTAAGTCGTTTCCAACTTGGAAAACTGTAATTTTTGTGACAAATGTATATCTAATATTCATAAAATACAAGTTTAAAATAGTAATATTGTGTTATATTATGAATGGTAATTTCATGAACCAAAAATATAGATTAACTCGCAGTTGGAAACTGAAATCTTCATCCCAGTCAAAATGCTTATTTCTATATTTACAATCAGTTTATGTAACATATCAATGAACTGTTAAGTAGACACTGCAATTTACATGAAATAACTTCAGAATTTTTGAAGTGGTGTAATTACTACCCTCCAGAGAAGCAAAATAATCCTTTGCATGATACATTTTAAGAAAATAGGAAAATAGTTAAAAGAAAAAATACATAAAATCAGAAAGTTTGTATGAAAATCTGGATCTTTGGTCTCAAAAACGTAAAAGAAAACACTGAAATGAAATTTATTTTTCTAGGGAACAACCAAACATTGATTTACATGTTTATGCTATGATACGATTTAGTGATGTGCATAGACGGATTATTTCAATAATTTATTTCAGTTCGAATTATTAATCAGTATGCTATGCAGTCACACGGGCTAAACCAGAATCTGATAGATCACAGTTAGGGCTGTGTTATACTTCAGTTAAGTGAATTTGTGTACAAGAGTGTAATATGCAATTATCTCGTTTCCTTGCAAGGTTTAAATTCCCTAGATTGATAGAAGGTTCGGTAAGTAGTGTTGCCATGTTCTGACATTCGAAATTACAAATTCAGTTTTCAAATCTCAAATTGTCAGTATCTATCTGTCACAATGGACAAAAAAGTAAATGGATAGGAAAATTGTGGACCAGTTTTAATTATTGTTTTTGAATTTTGTTTCAAGTTAATTTGTATAAATGAAACAGCTAATACATGTTTTCTGATACTGCGTCTTATGAATATTCATTGGAAATTATCTTCGCAATTATCAACTAAACTTGGAAGGTTCTGAAAAATTTGTGAGTTTTAGTTTAGTGTTAGTGGAAATGTTATTTCTAGTTAAAAAAAAAAACCAGAATAGTCGTTGTGACACATTTTTAGAAAACTTGGCATAATTGTGGAAAAATACACAAATGATTCAAAAGATTGAATCACGTGCTTTAATTATGGTAGTTATTTAGCGTGCTAAAGCAGTCACGTGCTTTAATTTATGGTAAGTATTAAAATACTTTTATTTTGAATAATCATTACCCCTTTTAGGTTGTATGTTTTTATATACTTTTATATACTACTACTTTTATATACTGTATACTTTTTTCGTAGATCAACACAATATCTGACTGTGTTAATATTCAAAATCAATTAAGAAAAATAGAAAATTGGTACCATATCAACAACCTTAATATAAATGTCTCAAAATGTAAAGTTGTAACTTACACGCAGACACCATCTTGTATTTTCTTTTATTACACATTTGATTCATGTCATTACATCTAAAGGTTACCTTCGACAAGAAACTTACTTTTTCAAGTCACTTGAATTTATAACATTGTCGATATTTAGAATGGCCGCATTCAGCAGATACAAACGTTGACAAACAATTTGTGATTGTTCTGCTGAACGATAGTTGAAAATTATGTTGAATGTCAACATGTTTTACGAGGGGTAGCAATTTTTGCAAGCGTAAAATATTAACGATTAAGTTTCTCAACATGTTTAAAGCATAGAAAAAAGGATGAAAATGTGATGTTCACAGATTATGTAGAGTTACGAGCTGTCGTAAAACGAAAATAATATGGAGAAAGAATATTTTGAAGCCAAATATATCCATAAATGGTGTAGAATTTCAAACCACCACATTCGAATTTCAAACCAACGGAAAATAAAATAATATCGTTCAGCAGACTGTAACCGCTGAATAAACGTTTTGCGTTTTAAAACGTAAATATGTTACAAATCGTTTGCTGTCTGCTGAACGCGGCCAATGTTGGGGTTTATTATAAGGAACTGTCACAGTTTCAACAGTAGTAAGGCTGGTTTTCATTTAGGGTACTATGCCCCGATCATGCTCCTACTATGTGTCGTCGAGAATAGCCAACATGTATTTTTCCATATAATTATATAGCAAACAGTGTTATATACATATTATCTCGACCTGTCGTGCATTGACTGCGCTGTCTGTTGCCGATTGCTTGTGAAGGCGATTCGTAACATGGTACCTATTAACAGTTGGACATAGCTGTCACACGGCAGGACAAGTGAAAACCGTAGCAAAGGCACTCTTCGGGCGCCCTCTCTCGGTATTTCACGGATCAACTATCACCGTATAGCCGAAAAGAAGTGTACCACCACTGTCGAAGCAAAGAACCGTTTATTTATATTATTGTTTAAAAAATAGACGAGGAAGAGTTATGTATTTTAGTGCAAGAACACCCACCTCTGTAAGATTTGAATTAATAGGAATTTCTTCTTCTTTTGCTTAAGAAAGATGTATATAGAAAATGCTAACACAACCAGACCTAGTCCTGCTTTATTGCTTAAACTAAAATGGGCATGGGTGGCCTCAACTGTTTAAACAAATAGCCAGAACATGATACCCTGTGAAAGTGCGCACAACACAACACGACAGGTATACCCCAAATGAAAATCAACCTTTATAGCACTAAAAAAACCTTATTTTTCATGTTAGATCAAGGCTTGTATACTGTAGTATTGTGTGATCCCCAATTTACAATGTACATAAATTTAGCTTAGAAAGAGTGCAAAGGAAGTTTTTGAAGTTCTCAACTTCAAAATTAATGGTGTATCATCAATTAATTGCTTCTCTCGCATTTTAATATTCAGTCACTTAAGTTACGGGGTTACAGAGAATGCAACAATGTATTAAATTTCTTTATTTTTTTTAAACGACATAATTGATTCTTGGATTTGTTGCAAAGAATTATATATCATGCGACTACATTTACTACTAGCAAACATATTACCTTTGACCAACCACATGCTAATTCAAATATTTTATTTATGCCTCCTGTGTTTAACATGCTGAGTATCTTTAACACTATCGCTAACATGTGATATTAATTTTGATAGATTAGTGTAATTTTGAACAGATTATCTACAAATTTTAGATTTTAGAATGTAGAATTGTCTACTTTACTATTTCTTTTTTTATATTCTTGTATATTTTTTTTAATACTATACCGAGTACTATACATATACCATATATCGTTCGACTCTTGATTGTTGGTTTCTTTCTTTGTTGTGCAAAATGTATTGTTCTTAGTTTATAGGTACTACAAAATATTTTGAATTATTATATATTCTACTAGTAAGTAAGTAAAAATTAAGACAGACTGCTAGTGCAATTACACAAATTACTTTCTTGCCTGTGGTAATTATATTATCCTGTTATTGGAGTAATCTGTTGGGCAATAAATAAATGTATTATTATTATGTCTTCGAATTTAAATACTATATGTATTCCTTTCCTTTTGGAATTAGATAATATAATATATTTACAGTACTAACAACAAATGGTTTGGTATAAGTAAGCGTACCCCCTCCTCCAGTTTTTTAAAATAATAGTTAATAGATGAGAATATAATAAGATATAAAATAAAAAAGTGTGGCGAAATATCCAATTAAAGGAAAAATTCCTTTGAAAAATATTTCCATGCCCGAATCACTTCATGTTCAGCTGGAAATTGTACGATCTTCGATAGTTCAAATGAGATTAAATTTTGGATAGCCCTTTTCAAGACAAGTATGACCAGAGACTTATACACTATACGTCTCTGGTATGACATAACATTTTGTCTAATGTTTACTAATTTTGAAAAAAAAAAAAATACATTGTTATGAAATGCATGGCAGATGAAACATTCCATATAAAATTTTCTTAAAAATTTGACCAGCTACAAAAATGAGTGTTTGTGTACTTACTAACTATATATCAGCATATCAGTTAATATTCCTTTAAAATATTTTATAGAAGATTTTTGAAAATGAGACTGAAGTTACTATAAGAAAAATAAATTCTCCATTTTTTAAAAGGATATACCCTGTTTTAATTGTAATAGTCAATTTCTCATTAGAAAGAATATGTTGCATTGATTTAACTTTCTTTTAAAAATTTTGTGGTCTACGATTTGGAAGAATTTATAATTCGAAATATTTGGGGAAGAGTAAAGGTTGTAGATGGACCCATGACTTTACAGGAACCTGGCAAAGTGCCTGGTTTGGCAGGTGGCTACTGAACCACAGTCAAAGAGACACCTATCCCTAAGGTAGAGAAGGACCCGATGTGTCTGGAATGTGTGGAGGAGGAAGACATTGTGGGTGGGAAGGCTGAGACATGATGACTTTGGTGCCAAAGAGCTGCAAGGTGGCGGAATTCCTCCCTTGGACCTAAATGCTGATATTCATCAGAAGGGCAGGTAGGTTTGAGGAGGGTCAAGGAATAGAGAGTAAGTGATGGGACGAGAGGGATAGGCAAAAAGAGCTGCTAGTGGCCTTCTTGCCAGGCTTCAGCTGCTCGATTCACTACTACTAATTCGAGATATTAAACCTTACACAGGTCTATTTTTTAACTTAATTTTGTATGTTTATCCCAAATTTATTTTTTTGAACCCAAACAGTTTTTTAAAATACATATAAAAATCATTTGTTGCCTTTAGGGAAATAAATAAATAACTGCAAAACCAGGTATCTATAAGTGAAAAATTTTAATAAAAACTGCAACGAACAAGCAAGAAGTGTATCACTTTAATTACAATGTTAATCATTCTTCATGCGTTTCTAACTATGTTTTTTGCAAGTTATTTCTGGTTATAACAGTCCAACAGTGGCTTGTTAACATCTCACAACTCCACTTCCCCTGATATTTTTTATATTTTTTTACATTTTCTTGGAGTAAATTCCTTTCGACACGAGGATTTTACAAGCTTAGCTTTTTCCCTTATTAGCACTCTTATAAGATAATTTAACTTGCTCTGATTAAGCATGTGTCGTTCTCCACCAGACACATCTGAAATAAAATTTGGATGTTGATTGAATAAGTAAAATCTGGATGTTGATCGCTTACCTAAATATCTCTCGGCACTATAAGTATCATTTGGTTTTTCGTCAGAATCGAGCCTATATTCTTGTGGTAGATTGGGGATAGGCAATTCATCACTATGGGAATTGGACGAATGGCAGATGATAAATTATAGTATTGTATCACTGACCTTTTGATGTCAGTAATACCTTGCTTAACACTTTAATCGCCCACGTCAAATAGTAAAATTTTTCCCCACAGGCCCAAACTCTATAGAGATATTTTTATTGATAACTTTAAAATAATGTAATATAACTTACAAACATTGTTTGTAAGATATTTTTTTCATAAAAAACAACAATTTTAAAATGTGAACCAACGTTTGGTTCTAGGAGCTCACATGTATGTGTGAGGCCCTGTGACTCAAACACGATTCACGCATTATGCAGGCTTCCAATTCCTGTTTTGACTTGTTTGTATGCTTGAAACAATCACATTTACTTGCAAATAAATCATGCAAATAAATCGAAAAATCTCAGTGTAATTTTTAATGTTATAGTTTGAAAATAAAATAGTATATATTATTCAAAGAAAAATAAAGATTTATGTGTTTCAGCTGGTTTGGCTGCCTCATTTCGTTCTGTAGTCAACTCACCAGCTTCAGCACATAAAGTTTTATTTTGTTTCTAATAATATAATGTACTATTTTCTTTCGAATATTTTATTATGCATATTTGTCACATCAAAAACAAAAAAATCCCAGTGCCAAAGGTTGTTTGGGACAGCCAGGCCCCATATTTTAATATCCCATATGAAGTAATGTAAAGCAAGAACTAAACGGCGATTCACAGAGCCGAGAACGAAAGCAAGTCGTGAAGCCCATATATGGGTAGGGTGACCATATAGGTCATGGACTATTTCCGGACCGGATCAAAAATGAAAGGAAAGGAAGGTTCAATTTTTTTATTTTCTCATGGTTATGGTCCTAAATGAAAAGAAATAGATGTTTTTCTTACATAGAACACGCCCGAGATGCATTTTTAGTTTCTTTCAAACCGATAGATGGTGCTGTTCTTAATGTGATAAACAAAATCGTACACATCTAGTAGTCTAAAATCTCCGATTCTAAAATATTTATTTTCCGTCCGTCGCCATTTTGCCGCGTCGTTTTTCATTGAAATATAACCTGACATTCAAACCACAGATTATAGATACTATAGATGGGCCACTCTCCCTCTCCCGCCAAAACCGTTAATAGCGCCGCTCGTGATGCGTAGTTGAACTACCGGAGCTGCGCTGGTTGCCTACCCTAGATACTTTTTAATTATTTATTCAAATTTCATATTTTGAAAACAATTTAATAAAATATATTCACTATTTTACACATCAAGTTTTATTATAAAAAGATGTGTATAATAGTGAATACATTTTACCAAACTGTTTTCAAAATGTGATTAATAATATTGTGAAGGTGTTCTGACGTGAAGTAATGTATTTGAAAAAATAATTCAATGTAAAATAAAATTTATTAATAAAAAGTACATTTAAACATATGACCAAATAATTATTAAATTATATAACATAAACTTACGAGACACATAAAATGTTTAAACAGCAATTAATAACCTGTAAGTTTGCTTTCGATAGATCTCAAATATGTTTGTCGGAGAAATTCATCGAATACAGTTGTTGGATGTTCACACACCATTTCCTACGCATCTGAAAATTAAAATATTACGTGGTAAGCAGTGTGATTACCTTAATAACAAAACCTATTAAATATAAGTTTTAATAAATGTTAAGATGACAGGTATATTTCTTGATTGATTTTATATATCTGACTATAATTGAAGTTTTTCTTTCTTGTGAACTAATAATAGACACTGCAGTACATTTGTTACAATGCTTATATTGTTTGTTAAACCATTATTCATATAACTACATAAACAAAAAGTTTGTACTCATCAAGTGATGGTACAATTATGTACTTTAACTTGGTGCATAAAATTTTCTAAAAGATCTTCTTTTTTATAATTCAAAATGCTTTTACTAGGTATCTCAACATAAGTCTGGGAGAAATGAAGGAGAACAACCTTCAATTAATATTTCACGTTGCAATTTTTTAATTTTTTATGCATTTATCTGAGTTCAGTCAAAAGAATTAACGGTTAAAAATAAATACTTCTTGTATAAAAAAAAACTTAAGTATTCAACACGTTGGAATTGAAGTAAGAAAACTAAATCCTGTTTTTCGCTTTTCTCTAAAACGACTTGCATGCAATTTAATAAGTAGCATTAGAAAAAAGCTCGTGCTACAGATAGAAATTTATAAAGAATTGACGAACAATTAAAAAGTAAGTACATGAAACTTACCTCAAGATTTTTAAGCAAAACTAACATTCACCTTGTACATTGGTACATCCAGGAACACTACAAACTTAAATCACAGTATAAGGCTTGAACTATTAACTTATTTAACAAGAACTATTAAATAAAAAATCTTTCAAAAGGACACAAAAATTATTCAATAACAGATTGGTGTGAGGTTGTATTATTCAACAACAATGACCGACGACCACAAATTACTGAAACAAGTTTAGATACGCAACTAACCTCTTCTAACCATTAAAAACTATTTGGCGCTTCTTTTGCAGCGGATGCGATCCAAAGCTATCTCAAGTATACAGAAAACTGTCTTGCCCCTCGCCGTAATGTCGAAAACTGTTTTATCGACATTTCGCTTTAGCGCGTCAAAATAGTTGACGCGTCCCCGTGTTATTAATCTATGGGCGGATCCAAGTTTTACTATACAGGGTGATTCAATAAGAGTAGTAAATATTTTGGGAGGTTGTAGTACCATTATACTATTTCTATATTCAGTTAGATATAGGAGCGTTTAAAGCGGATCCTATTGGATGTCAAAACTGCTATTTTAAATGCTCAGGTTGCCATATATTGTTAGTTTCAAATAACCCGAGCATTTAAAATGGCACTTTTAACCGGCAATAGTAGCAGCATCAGCATCAAACAACTATATCTCTGGAATTAGGTACATGTTTATAACAAGTTTTTCACTTAGAACAATCAAAGTACCTACTATTTACCCTGTGGTACTATACATCCTCCCAAAATATTTACTATTCGTTTCAATCACCTTGTATATAATTAAATAAATAGATGCACATCCCATTATTAGGCATAAATATAAATAAATTCGTCTGTGGTGGCTCTGCAAAGCAAAATTAGTATGTTATATACTGAGGCGGAAAATGTTTCATTACTGTTGAGGGCTGTTTAGATAACCGAGGTACGAAGCACCAATATTAGCTATAGCGCGAGACAGGAATGAAACCTTCCGCCGAAATATATAACATACTAATTTTGCTTTGCAGAGCCACCACAGACGAATTTATTTATATTTACGTATAAGATTTTATTTACAACCATCTCTAAATAAACCGCGAACATCTCCATCTTAAAAAATTCATATTTTTTCTTACTCTTCAATTTGGAAGACAGTGAAAACCCGTTTCTGTGGTATTATAAAATTATTATTTTTAAGAAATGTGGCATAAGTTGTCTACTGTCACACTGACAGTAGATTGTTAATAATTACATTTTTGTATCACCCTTATATAATAATTAAGTAACTTTAGTCCCTCAAAAGTGGGAGTAAAGTGAGTCTTTTACTTTCTAGGGTAAAAAGGCATAGCTAATAACTCAATTGTGACAATACTTTTCAAATTAGAAATATATTAACAATAATTTTTTTGAATTCTTTCAATTAAAATGTTGGGTCGTACAAAAAATAGTATAACAGGGTGTTCCACGTAGACTTTCCAATGAGACTTTTCTAGAATACTACGCGTAGTGGAATTCTGAAAATGGGGGTTTCTCACAATTTTCTATCGATTAAAAACATTGCCGATGACGTTCAAACTTCCGGTTCTAACGGAAGTAGACATCAACTCACTTATTTCGAATAGAATGTGCTATTTTTTATTTCATTTTTGGATTCTACGTTAAGTTTAAAGGTAAGTTTCATAAGAATACCCTATCCCTAAACTCAAACGTTGCTGAGATATTTCGACTTCTTCAAATATTTTGGAAAAAACATACTTATGCTTCATCGGTTCTATCTCTTCTAGTTTTTATCTAGAGGGCTAAACTTTTACACGAGAAATACCAAAAGGTATCCAAATATTCGGAGTATTCGAAAGTTGATGCGAGTTATACAGGGCGTTGAAAAAACACCAACCAATTGTGTCAAATTGAAAGTTAAATAACTCGCTTATTATAAATGCAACACCCTATGTTTTATAATGCTAATGGATGCAGCTTTTAATTCTCTTTCGATTGGTATTAGCATTCCCTATACCTAAATTCCACCGATTAGAAGATATTTGGACATTATATTGCTGCAATGAAAATAATCCGGCAGTTAGCTGCAGGTTGGTTGGGAAAAAACATGAAATGTGAAGAAATTTGTATCAAACGTCATTGTCACTGTTTAGATAGTCATGTGGAATTTTTAAATACGCACAAAGTAGCATTTTCCGTAGGTTTTTTTAAATTAGGTTTAAAGTTTCAATTTTTATTTAATTTTTAATTAGGTATTGGTTCTGAATTCACGTTACTTTAATATTACTAATTAAAACATTCAAAATGAACTCGACAGTACTCAAATTGTACTTTTTGAAATAATTTGACACAACTAATACAATATCCATTTATTATAAATATCTACAATATTCAGCATTCACATAATGGTAACAATAACACTAAGAATAAAAAAATAATATTCTTTAATAGCCTTTAATAGTCTTTTTTTAATATTCAATTCTCTAATAGTCTTCTGACCATGTCCTTAGTTGATCGGTGTTTATCTGGACTCTGGAAACATGCATGTTCTACTAACAATTCTAGTACACTCCCCATAAACGACAATTAAATTTAAAAAGTCTTCGTTTGTGTAACCGGAGTATGCCATTATTATTAGAATTATTACAACTAAATCGGCAAACTCACTCTGCAGCAATGACTGCAACTTTGCTAAAAAAGTAAGTATGCTGTATAAATATGACTGAACTTCTGAGTTTTAGCAATACGTACAAATTTATGTCAAATTAAGTATGTTCTAAATTTTAAGGTACGCTCAATTGTAGGTGCCTTTTTTATTTTTAATTTGTGCTTTTTCCAATTAACTATTTATTTTACTTATAATTATATAATTCCTTTAAGTTATCTCGCCTCACACACAGACTCGTTTGTCCAAGTGGCTCACATTCAATAATTTTATCAATTAATATGGGCATACAAGTTATTGGGATAATTAAAATTAGATTAATCAGTAAACTTACCACTGAACCCTTCTACAATTCTTGGACGTTTTGCAACTGCTGTTTCACTGCCTTCTTCAAAATCTAAAAATAAGATACCTATTATATATTATCATATCATACATGTATACATTAAATAACATTATTTTAATCTATTTTTAAAAATGTAGGCATTGATATTTTTGGGTATACTATGCCTTTTTTTAAACTTTTGTGTTTGAAAAATGTCAAAGATATAAAGGTCGTTTCACCATTATAACTATATGATAATCATATTCTTTTAAAATATACCTATGTCAAATGGTACAAGGGAAAAACTTTACTGTACCATGTAGATACATTTAATAACATTGTGTTAAATTTTTTCTAGAAAATGCCCAATTATTTCAAAAGCAAAAATTGTATACATTGTACTGATAAGTATTAAATTTATACAAGACAACGTATGGTATGGCATTTAACATAAAGTAACGTAATATTCTATGCCTTTAAGCCTCACCCTATAATTTTCTATATTTTTTAATATTCTATGCATTTTTAGAGTATATAATCTCTACTTACCTACATTATTTTCATAAGGTATTGGTTTTAATAGATCGGTATACTGTATACCTCTTACCTGGAATAAGAAGTGTAGGTACTGCATATCTTTTAAGCCCTCTTCGCGTTCCAGGAACAAAACAATCAGGAGAAAAATGATCATCACAAACATAAAATCTATTATATATCTGTTCTGCTGTAAGTGTTTTATAATCCACTGGTTTAATAATTTGAAGCCATTTTTCAAAAAGCCCAGGTTCAGTTTTTGGAAAACGATGTCTTCTGCTATATTTGTTTTTGCAGTTTAAAACACAGCACTTTTTTGGCTTTAAGGCAGGCACGTAGTCATCCATTATAACATAAAATAACAAATGGAACAGATAAAACACCAAAACACTTATAAATTTTTCAATGACGACTCACAACAATGGAGGAAACTGAAAAAGTTATGTGCGCTTTTCGAAAATCACGAAAACAACGATACACGATTATATGTGTAGTCATCTATAATCGAATAGCGTAACTAGAATCTACGGAAATTGTTTTCTGTAATTTGAAACCTTAACAGCCCTGTTTTTACGCGTCGATTTAAAGCTACTACTGTCATCTGACGGATGCGATCCGAACTAATAATATTTGGCGGGAACATTGAAGTAACATATCTAAATGTCTCAGTAATTTGTGCCGACGACTAAAACTAAACGAGATAACGAGAACAATCACGGAACATTAGTAAGTGTAGAGTCCTATATAAAGAGAGTAAAGACATGAGGGTGACCGTTTTTGATTGGTCCAACGGATATAAGGTCGAAAATCGCTTGCGTCCGCCATTAATCCTCCAAACAAAGATTTTGACGGATCTGTCAGTGACGCTTTGTGTGTGAATTCTGTGTTTTTTTACTTTTTTTCGTGTGATTTTATTTCAGAGAGATTATTTAAGTGTTTTATTCGAAATACGAAGACATTTGATTAATTACCTACTTGTGAGGTAGGAATTTTCTTGTATTCTATAGAATTTCAAATCATGTATATGTTATATCACATCACATTTAACATTTAATTTTTGTTAAATTATAGATTAAACTGTCAGCATGGTGGGTTGTTCGGTAAAAGGTTGTTTAAATAGAAGTGAACATGGTTTCTTAATGAAATACTTCCAAAAAAATGAAAAACTACGTAAAGAGTGGACGATGAATATGAAACAAGGTTGGAAATGTGGACATGAAACAAATTCTTATAAATGTAATAAAGGAAAAAACAATAAATTGGATTCTACCAGAATGTCACAATGTCAAGAATAAACTTATAAACAGATATGTTGTATTTAGATTAAGAATTAGTACCAGGAAACTAAAGAAAGAAAAAAATTTCAGTAGTAAAACTATGAGGCCATAATCTTTTTAAATTAGTTCCTACTTATTTTTTATAACTATTTTTTAATAAAATTTTGTTTCATTAATACTTGTCAGTTATTCCTGTGTGCCTGTCCTTACATCAGTCATGAGTTTTATCTTGTTACGGGTTTATTTTCACCCGTCTTATTTAGTTATATTCACTGAAAATTTAAATTATAAACTATTATTTGTATATTCAAAATATTATTTAGCCAAGCATAAACATTATTAAAAAGTAAGATAAATAGGGAACACATAGAAATAATCCATTTATTATAATAAAATTAATATCAAACAGAATAACATATCTCAACCATTCTACGCCTCGACCATAGGTGAACACCATTTTTCCTAAAAACAAAATATTCATTAGAACTAGATAGTACAAGCCTATCTAACTTAAACTTACCTATTCACATAGTAGATTCCTCCATAAAATCTTTGGTTAATTCTGTTTCAATTCTCATTAGTTTAGACTCCGAGCGAACCGAAAGGAAGATACATCTTTGCAGTGAGCTGAAAAGTGCAGAAGGGATATTTATATGCAATAAATAATTACAACACACAACTACTATTACATTAAAAATATTCTAAAATTCATTACAGTTTTCCTCATTTTCAGTTAACCTCATATTAAAATCTAAATAGAACCTTGTTTTCTATACAAACTTGTTACCATATTAAAAAAGAGTACTAGTCATCCCTGACTAAAGTCTAACAATAGAGAGAGGTAGCAGATATCTAATTTATATTTTAATAAATTCCCTACAAATTTTCTGTTAGAACTTCTAGAATACACCTTCCATAATTAGAAAAACAGGTTTAAAATGTTTTTTTTATACTTCCTGGCTGAGAGGAACCATTTTGTAATTTTGAGACTGAAGGTCTGAACTTGAAGTGATAACTGATTTAATTAATGACATAAACCGCGTTTATTAACCTGAATAAGGCAGTAGTGCTACATATCACAGCGTTTGCTGGATCATATAAGGTTTTATTAAGCAATAAGGTTTTGTCACCGTCTATCCTCTCAAATAAGTACCATTGTCTGGTCAACCACCACTCTCAAGAAAGCCAATCCCGATTATCTCTGCCACTTACGTTCAACTGCACGGATATGTATCTCTCTATTTAGGCTAGCTTACATAGGACCATATTTCACTGTCACTAGTTGACCTAGCGCTCATCTTTACTTAGGGTCCTATTTAATTGCACCCAGCTAATCATACACCTAGCCTAGAACTTGAGAAGTTAATTACACGCTGCTTACCAACTCGCTGCAGAAATAATCAGTGCATTAGATTCCTTGCTGAATTACAAGCTACCCAGAGTATCGAGACATCGGATGACAAGTAGTTGTTCTGCAGAGTAGTTTACAAGCAACTTATAAATTCTTTATTTATTTTTTTATTCATGCAATGTTTGCTATTATTTGCTTTGCTTCACTATCAAAGTGCATGGCTTTTTACTGATTTTGCTGCTTGTTCTATTATTAACTCTTAGTAGAAATTTGCTTATATTCCATTTGTAACTATTAGCTCCATTAATAACTATTATTAAATATTGGCCATCTGTCTCATTTAGCTCTTAGTTTGTATTGCTGCTAAAACATAAAGTGTATTAAACGTTTTTATTTTTTACCTATTAGTTAGGTTATGTATTGGAACTTGGTATTGCTTATTAAATTAAACTTGTTATATAAAGTACCTACCTGATTCTGTAAACCAAGGTATACCTCGGTAACATTAGACACTAATGTGCACCAAATTTTTCTCATCAACCCATGTTATATATATATAATTACTTCGTTAATATCTAAGCTCTACCTGATATAACCACAAGTATAAAGATATATACCACAGAATATCTATAAGAAGAAGGTCATTCTCCTTGTACCAACATCGAAACAGCAATGACTTTTAAAAAGCGCCATCTAGTTGCAGGGGCCATGGAAGAATTGGAACTAATATATTTTGTTCCATGGTGCCTAACTCGGTAGATAATACAGTGAGTTAATTTAAAGGTGACCTCAAGTCAAGGACGGTACACAGACAGGATAGCTTAAAACGGCAAATCTGTCAGCCCCAAGGTCAAACAGTGTGACGTCATCACGCATGATTCCGTACGGGTTTGCCCTATACGACGCATTATAAATCAGTGACTCTTTCTTATATTTTCTTTCATAACTCGTATTATATACGTTGGGCAATGAAATTGGATACTACCTTTTTTAAAGTAAATTTAATGGCGAAGAAAATCATGTATTTCCGGTAACCAAATAAAAAATAACGAAAATCGGAGGATATGAAGCTGAGTGTATAAGGATCGTTCTCTCATTTGAAATTCATAATTAGTTTTACTGTTATAAATACTGAGATTGTTTTATATGCACCCGGCGCTCAAATTTGTGAAAGGTGAAAGTATACAGATTTTCTCCCTACCCATCAAACAATTCTAGGTAGGTAATTCCGTAAATAAAATAAAATTATAAAATAAAAATTCCGCCTTTAGGATAATAATTCCTGAATACAATAAGAATCTAAGCTGTGTGAAAGTGCAAGTTTTATATTTTTGACAGTGACGTGGTTTTCCACTCAACACCAAAACACTACACTAACAGTCGACGTGCGTTTCGTCAGCCAAGTAGGCATCATCTAGAGATGATTAAAACTGTTTGTTTTGTTGCTTTAACCGTTTGTTTTTATGATTAAAACTGTTTTTTGACGAGAGTGAGAGTTTTAGTCATTTCCAGATGATGCCAACTTGGTTGGCGAAGTCAACCAAGTTGACTACGTCATTGTTATTTTGACACCAAAGGCTCCAAATTCAAATAGGAAATCTGCACGAGAAATAGGAATTTACCTGTTTCTTTGTTGTAATTTTTTATAGATAGGTAACTGGGAAAATATACTTTTTCAGATTACGTTATTTAATATGCATGCTTTAACAAGTAGTAAAATTATATTAACTTACCTTTCAGTAACTCCAATTCAAGAAATCTTCTCGGTGTTTAAGATTCTTAATGACTATATTAATTATGTTTGCTACATCAAAACATCATCCTGAGTACAAAGGATAAACTTTACACATTGAAAAAGTGCAAAGTAGTAGGTATACCAAGTTGAGAATTCCAAATAATACGCAAGGTATAATTGTAAATGTTATAATGAACTCATGTTTACATCCACTATTTACTTATAATAAGTACCTACATAACATTTCTGACTTATCTATGCCCGTATTTATAGTCGATACTTGAGCACGCCTTGACAGAAATTTGAACTTCACAGTTATTAAACACGTGCAAATTTCGACTTCATTTTTGAGACCTACTCAAGATAGGTAACGACCTGTATTAAGCCATGCTTGGCTTTACCCATATTCTGTGTATTCTCGAATTTTGGGGTCGAGGCGTGCTTGGCGAAGGCGTGTTCAAGTTTGACTATAAATACAGACACTAGTCTACCTATGAACAATAGACCAGAGAAATATCCAGGCGCTTATTGTGCAGTATCAGCTATACCGAACTTATAAATTCATCTGCAACCTCTTTGTTAGATATTCTTCTAGTTCTATTTGTACGTAACGTTACTTGTAATTATGAAAATAAAGTCTGTTAACATGCTTTTGAACCATATTTATATTTTAAAAAACAAATCTATTCGGACTATAAACATAACGTCTGGTATTTAGATAATAATCGGGAAACATTGCTGAAACATCCTGATTGCATTACTGCCATTTGCCGTTTTCATGAAGAGTATTTATCTCGGAATCAAAATTTGTCACTCAAAGTACATAGTAGGTACTTCAGGAAATTATTACTCAGTATAACTACCTAGAAGTTCATTTTTCAAATCTCTTTCGTAGTCAGTTTTAGTAAAATGTGAAAAGCACACTCTAGCAGTCTAGCATTATCTGGATTAAATTTATCAGCCCTTTTACAACGATGTACTCATTCCTTACGCATCGTTAGAGACACAAAGTCCTTGCCCTTCGGAAAACCATGAAATATATTTAAGTCTTTTCTTTCTGGGGCTAGTTCGTTATTATTGCAGGAAGCAACAGCACAAATACGTCCAGACATTGTTCCTAAAAAAAGATGTAAATGAAATTCCTTAAAATAATTCTGATCTATGAAGGTTACTTACCTCAATGATTATCAAAAGCAACTTTTAAAACGCTAGAAGTTTATTATATTATGTCCATATGAAAGTAATAAACCGCCAAAACACAAAAAAGTTTGATTGGGAAGCACAAAGCCCAAGTTTCTAAATCTAAAAAAAAAAGAATGGTACTTCACATTAACAAATGCTACAAACATTTTTATTTCTCAATACCCTACTTTTATAAACACGCCGATTAAAAACCAAGGAGCTAATCACACACAAAGCAGATAATCGAAAACCTTTAAAAATTGGAGCAAATACACAATTTCTTACGGAGAACTGACAATTTCAGCATGCGTACTGACGTCATTGGCATTTCGGCGGTCCGCTAACGTTGCAGCATAGGAAATAAGCTATCCTGTCTGTCTAGTGTTCTTGACCTCAAGTGACCTTAAAATTGTTTATAATACTTGTATTTACATTTATTTACAAAAATATTTAAAATTACAAACACTAATTTACTAACAAGTAAAACTGTGTCTGTTCTTTTAAATATCAATGTAAATCAACGTAAAAGTAAAAAAAATCACAAACGTATTTAATTTTTTTATTTATTTACAAAAAGTACATCGACAAGTTTTTGTTTTTCTAACTCTGCCTCTATTTCTTTCATCTACCATTAAGTATTAAGTGTCTAGTTACTATTTGGCAGATTAGACTCAAACATATAATGCTTGGAATCTTTTCTAATCTGCCAAGTAGGTACGTGATATTTTATAACGGAGAGGAGAGGTAGTGAAAAATATAGGCGATTATGATGGGTCACAAAAATTTAAAAGCTATCTGAAATAGTATAAACATATTATGTTTTACATCTTTTGCTTTAACTACCAGTATTACATTAATAGCAAGTTTTGAAACTTCGCTGCTCTCAACATCCAGTTACTCTTAAACAGACATTTATGGATATGGATTTTCAATGAAAATACATTATCTGCTTGCATGGTATAGAACTAATATTACTGTATTTCTTCAACATTACATTGTTTTCGTTGCTCGATAACTCTCTACTAACAGATTTAGATAGTTAAGTAGTGATTTCTCAATCAAATAATAAAGACATTGTAGAATTATTTAGACTAGAAAAATGTACTAATGTTTGTGTTTACAGTTTGCCTTATGTTACTATGCAATATGTAACATACACAACACATATTAACCTGTTAAAAAGTTGAAAGCAGGTAAAGTGATTGTTTCAAATACCTACCTATATACCATTGCAGAATATAAATTGGTATTACAAACAAAACATTTTTTAACATATTAGCATTATAAAACCATTTAAAAAACTACTATTCTATATACAAATAAGGTTCCTACTTATTAACAGTGATAAGAACTTACGTGTCTATATTTTCTTATACGTGTGTGTGCAATAAAGGCACGTTTTAAGTATTGTTACTTTCACGCCACTAATTTCACTTTGTCATTACCAATAACCAATATGTAATGAATAACGACACTACTAACAAACTCCAAACAATGAAAGTAAACGAAACACTTTTTACACAATACACTGAAAATATTTTATTTTGTCCTTGCGGCTTAAGATTAGTTACACCCTTTCAGGTGTAAATTGCAGTGTAGATTAAAATAAATCACATCAAATCATATCTTACTTCGATAGGTTAGTACAGTTTTCAACATCATTCAAGAATACATTTTTGCTACTGTTACACTGATGCAATGATATTCATAAAGACTTCTTTTTACTTTTCCAACATTTTGTTCGATATGTTGCATCAACTCATAATTGTAAATTATTTCTGGAACTATACTATTCCTTTCGTATTATATGAGTACCTCAAACAGCTAGCAATCCTTTGATTTACCTATAATTACATTAAAAAATGTTAAAACAAAATGATGCAATTATATTTTCAGTTATTTATTGAATTGAAATTAAAGATACATTAGATTGGATCGTGAAACTTGCTATAAGAATAATAGAAATAGCAAAAAAATCAATACCAAAACATTTTGATGTGCCTAATTATATCAATGGAATAAAAGTAACAAGAATGGAGACTATGGAGAGGAGAAGCCTAGGTACTAATTTTAATTTTCTTAATTTTACTCAGTTATTCTTATGGAAAGCTGCATAAATCCAGCGGAAGCATTTAGAATAATTTTAGACGGGTTCTAAGATATTGAAAATCTACAAATTGAATCATAAGCTTCTTTACTTACATTATAATAAGAATGTTTTATTTTAATTTAATTTTATTTATAATAACATCCTCCATTTTATTTGGATAAACACAAAATCCAGGGTGGGGGTAGACCGGAAGGCTTAGTGTAGAAATTTAAACCAACTTTTAAGATGAAAAAGAACTAGAAATTTTCCTTCCCCTTACCTCATACTTCGGTTGCAGGGACAAAAGATCCATGCTGCTAAAGCACCTATTACACTTACATAGCCCTGATATATACAGTAATTTCACTCGGCAAAATCTCTTTGATGTTGGTGTCCTTAAGTTTTGTTTTTTTAACCCCCCAAAAAGACCACTGCGCATACTACCCAAGCACAATCATGCGCAGTAGTGACCGTTTTTGGGAGACACGCACTGGCCCGGACTATTATTTTTTGGAGTAAAAAAGGTGGCCTAACAGAATTTCGTTTACAAATGAAACAATATTTTGTAGCCATGTTACATACAATACAAAACACTTATCAAAATCACAAACACAAACGTCTAGACACACAAACGTATGCTGATTACCTGTAAAGCAAAAAGCAAATGTGCGCCCATAAAATGGCATACGCCGGCCCATTCCTCCCCTTCTACATCTCTACCAACGCGCATACTACCCAAGAGCAGACATGTGCATTAAAAACTTTTGTACAAAAAATTTAAAGAGTGAAACTACTGTATATATCTTTTTATATATCTTTATACTTGTGATATAACATAACCGTTCTTGACAGATTATAACTGCTTCTCTGTACTTCTGTACCAGCACCAGCTGTATCTCTGTCTCTTCGCCTTGTACCAAAAGGTTACGGTGCGTTCACCGCAAATTATTTAAGTTTTTATTTAAAAAATATTTTCCACATTTAGTCGTTATCTATCACAGAGAACAAACGTCGTTATTGAATTTTAAATTTGCCGCCATGATTTGGAGGAAAAATGGCGGCTCATGTCTTTACTCTCTTTATATAGGACTCTAGTAAGTGCAGATGCTAGCGCCGCTCGTGATGCGTAGTTGAACTAATATTGAGGTTTGACTTTTCCGTGGGAGTGCCCAGGCCCTGATTCAAACAGTGAACCAGGGCCTAGTCACTTACATTGCCCTATTGTTTCTTTATTTTTTCGCAGCGGACTTCTCAACAGATGGCGCTGCTTACCACTTTTCCAACTTTTCCAGGTAGCACTGAAACCAACAGAACTCCTTACGTCAAAACAGAAATGACCTGTCTTGTCTCTCTCTTATCTCTGGTCTTGTCAGTTGTCAAATCAACATTTGACAGTAATTTGGCGGTAATTGTAATTGGCAGTAGTGACTCGGTGAATCATAGATTATTTACACGTGGTGATTTGATTTTATTATATTCCGTTAATTATTTTGTGAGGTGATTTATTTAATTATTATTCTGGTAAGTAAATAAGCATGTTAAGCTGTATATTAAAGTGATGTAGATGATGTGCATTGAAAATAAAATTTAACAAACTCACCGTCTCATATACGTTGTAATACCTATACTATAATATATCACCTATCTTCTGTTCATTTTTTTAACACGAAACACGCCACAAAGTTTATTATACAGCATTGCATAGCCATCATTTTCCTCTAAATAATGTAAAATACAGTGTAAAATAAACAAATAATCAATTTTAGACTTTCATCATGGTTAAAACTGGATACTGTTCTGTAGCTCAATGTAAGGATCGGGAGTCTACTAGACACCGCTTTCCCGATCCAAATACTAACCCGGCTTTATTTAAAAAATGGTTGCAAGCTTGTGGAAATGAAAAATTGTTGTCTATGACACCTGAACAAGTACACAAGACACGTAAGGTGTGTCACTTACATTTTACTCCTGAAGACAGATCTACAAACATGTATCTGAAAAAGGGTGCTTACCCTGTTCTGCATTTACCTTCAGCGATATCTGCCCCTATTGCAGAAGCAGGTATGTTTCAATTTTTATTGTTACGATTTAAAAAATGTTTACAATATTTTCATGGAAGTAAGTATTCATAATATTTTTACTATTTTTTTAGGGCCACTAAAAGAGACAGTTATCCCTGAACCAACAACTTTTCCCATTGCAAAACAATGTTTTGAAGAGATGCCTTCAACATCGTATTCTATTAGTACTCAATCTGCAAGTGAGGAGCAAAGACAAGATATAGTATGTACACCGGTACATTTCATGCATACCGAAAGTGATAGTATAAGTAAGTTACCACAAGTTATTATATAATAATAATAATAATAATAGGGGTCATTCACTGACTAATTTGCATTAGTATGGAAGTCATTATATTATAGACTTGAGCAGCAATGCTCTACATACAAATACAATAAACATATTAAACAATAACAAGATTTATAGTTCACTCTATACACAACCAAAAACATAATATATATAAAGACTTCAATAATGTCCATAAACATTATATAAAGACATGTGATCTATTTAAGGTAAAACATCTGCACTTTTAAAAGACGTAGGTGTTACAAGAGAAATTCACTTAACCCCCAAGGCCAGAAAATTATACAAAAGAGCAACCACTTTAACAAAAACATTGAGGACGTTAAAAAGCCGTAGATCGAAGTTACACAAGAGGCGATTGTATAAAGAATTTTCTAAAGATGAAATGCTGGATCAGATAATCTCTCCAATGCTTAATTCTGTTGCAACATTTGTGCGATGTCAAATAAATCAGAGCACTAGAAAACCTCATGGCAGAAGATACACTTTGGATGAAAAAATACTGGGCTTGATTTTACACAAACAAAGTGGTAGGGCTTATAGAACTATGGAGAAGATGTTTTACCTTCCATCTCGAAGAACATTATCAATATTGTTAAGTCGCATACCTATTACTGCTGGAATTAATGAATCTATATTTGACAATCTAAAGGCAAATGTCATGTTACTGCAACCTAGGGATCGATTATGCACATTGATGTTCGATGAGATGGCATTAGAGCCTCACATAAATTTAAATGTACATACTTCACAGTTTGAGGGATTTGAAGACACAGGTGATGATGAGATGACAGGGAACATAGCAGATCACGTTCTTCTATTTATGTTAAAGGGCATTACAAAATCCTGGAAGCAACCAATTGTGTACACATTTTGTAAATCTTCTACTAAAACTATAGATCTAGTTCGGTTACTAAAAACAATAATCTATCAATGTCAGCAAGCCGGTCTCAAAATTCTGGCAACAGTAAGCGATCAAGGGACTACCAATTGTGCTGCTGTAAATTACCTAACGAAGTACAACTCTATAAGTGATAATTTCTCGGATGATCTAAAAATTTTCCAGGTAAATGAGCAAAGAATTATTCACATATATGATCCACCACATCTTCTAAAAGGCATTAGGAATAACGTTCTAAATAAACACTTAGTATGGAAGAAAAATGGTATTCTACATACAGCCAAGTGGGATCATATTATAAATGTTTATAAATTTGATAATGCTTCTGGGAATTTAAGATTATTACCAAGACTAACTGATAGCCATGTGATTCCCGATAAGTTAAAAAAGATGAAGGTCTCATATGCAGCCCAAGTATTTAGCTATTCTGTAGCATCTGTGATGCAGCTTTTGTCATCTGTAAAAGGTAGGTATTATTAATATTTAGTCTTGCACAATGTAGGTAATGCAATTTTTTTCAGATTCCGGTTTGGATAAGTCGGCCACTGAGACAGCAGGAATACTTGCTTTTTTTGATAAACTATTTGACAGTGTCAATGGAAATAGCTTATTATGTAATACAAAAGAACTAAAATGTGCTGTTACTGGTTCGTCTGGACATATCGAGTACTGGAAAAACACAAGAAAGGCATTAAAAAACATGTATTTTATAAAACCAGAGACAAACGAAAAAGTAATTCCGCCATCTATTAGGAATTGGATCTACACACTTGCAGGAATGGAAGAACTACAAAAAATGCTTAAAGCAAATGATGTATCTTTTTTCAAACCAAGATTTATAAATCAAGACCCTGTTGAAAATTTTTTTGGTCAACTAAGGCAACATGGTGGTCGAAATACAAATCCAACGGTTCAAAATTTTAAACAATTCTTTAAAACATTACTGTTAAATAATTTTGTTACCAGGCATTCCTTGTCTGCAAACTGTGAAATAGATCAATCTGTTAATATCATATCGTCAGTAAAGCGGTTTGTAACACAAGGGGTGCCTGAAGAAATCGAATACACATCAGAAGAGTTCGATGCTTTACTTGTGAATATATATATTTCAGAAATGCCACTCACATATGTAGACACTATGAGTGTTGGATATGTAAGCGGTTTTATATCAAAAAAAATTAAATCATTGAACAGCTGTATGATTTGTAAAAATAATGTACTTTGTAGGGACAAATTGAATCAGTGGCATGATCTTTGTGTAGCAAAGGAATTCAAGAGTAGTGTTCCAAATAAATTACGATATTGCACTCCAAATTTTGTTAGAGCAATTGCTCAAATTTATAATTTTTTCAAATTGTTAGTTTTAAAATTTTATAGAAAAAGATATTTTCTAAACATTTTAATTTATTTCTTAAAAAAAAATGTAGATTTTTCATTCCAAGAGTGTGAACATAGCGAGGACACGAAAGCGGCAATTATTAAGCATTTTGCAACTTTATGTTGCCATAATTGGGCAGAGGGCATAAACAGAATATTACGGGGAACTGACACAAGGTATAGGGGCACCGATATGGTTTATAAGGCTGCAATGGAATATTATAATAAAAGAAAAAAGAATAAAGAAAAATAAGTTATTGTCTTTATATATAGTAAATTTAATTATGGTACCTACTCCTAAAGTCAGAGTTGCAATTCATTAATTTTTTTGTATAAGTCACTAAAAATTTGGATTTGATGTGTTGTTTTATAAATTTTATGTACTTATTTAAGTTTTTAATACAAGTGAATTTTATTTTAAGGTCAGTAAATTTAACTTGAATTTTCATTATCTTGATGTGTTTTATTACTTATATACAATATTGTTTATACATTTTGTCCTAAGTGATGTAGAATTATGTAAACTTTGTAATGTAGTAAATATAAATTTATTCTTAATAACCAATTTATCTAAAAAAATTTGGTAACCTAATTAATTTTCCAATTTTATTATTGTAACCCTTTCTGACTATTTGTATATTCTAAATTAATTTATATTGTACAGGGTGGACCACATAAGATGACCCTGTACCTTATCTCAGAAACTGTTTAAGATAGAAAAAGTTTTATACAAAAGTTATATATACACGGCAATTCAAAAGTAGTGAATCATACCAAACTTATGGTTTTTTAAATGGAATGCTTTATATTGTCTTATACCATTATATGTTTCTCTTTATATGTCTTATACCACTTTATCTAATGCTTTATATGGTTTTATACCATTCTATCTTTTGTTTTTGAAAATCCGTTGTCAAGTTATTGTAATTAACCCTTTCGGGACGGTTGACGTATAAGAACGGCTTTGGTATGTATCACTACTTTTGAATCACCCTGTATA
Organism: Pogonocherus hispidulus; assembly: GCA_963924545.1. Classification (NCBI taxonomy): domain Eukaryota; kingdom Metazoa; phylum Arthropoda; class Insecta; order Coleoptera; family Cerambycidae; genus Pogonocherus; species Pogonocherus hispidulus. The sequence continues at coordinate 37,513,526 of OZ004698.1, read as the reverse complement.
TATAAAAGTATAAAAAATAAAAAATCTACTTCAATGCAAACAACTTTTGTTGCATAAAACATTTTTTTCTGTCTAACAGTTTCTGAGATAAGGTACAGGGTCATCTTATGTGGGCCACTCTGTACATATTTCTGAAAATAATCCTTTGTGCATTTTTTCAGTATCAATTAATTTAAATATATACAATTAGAAAAAGTATTAGGCCGGGTTTCATAATACAAAATAATGGATAATTAGTTAAAGTTGCTTTTAAATACCTTGGATACTATTATTGACACTATTATGTCTCAATAATAGTATCTAACGTATTTAAAAGCAACTTTAACTAAATCTCCTTTATTTTTTATTATGAAATCCGGCCTAATAATAATTGCAGTAAAATTTTAAACAATCCTGAACCCTCCGCGCAGTATAAACAGGAGCGGATTTCTCGGCAGATAGCGCTAAATGCAGTATCAAGTCATATAATGGGAGTTGCCTATCTAAACCCTCTATTATCTATGCAGTGAACACTAACTGCTCTGTGTTTGATTTGTTTCCTCAGTAGCTGACAAACTTTAGTCCATTATTATCATTCTGGAAGAATATTCTGAGGAGATGTAATAATACAGGTAACGTAATAATAATCAGTTTTAGTAATTAGTGTTCAGTTATTAGTATTAGATTATTATGTTTTAGGTTTGAAAGAAAAGATGCAAGAATGTGCATCATAGACGTTTCAGAAGAGGTGCTGCAAGAAAAGATTGTACTTATTATTCCTTGGAAACACAATTACTTTATAACCTTAATAATTTGATAATTTATAAAGTTTTCGCAACGTAAGTTTTAGATTATATTAATGTAAAAGTGTTTGTAAAGCTTTTTATAAATTCGTGATAAATATATATAATGTCTCATATTTTTATTTTATTTGTAACATTTCGATTTTATAGTAAAAAATGTATTGGTAGAGAGGGTCAAGGATCCTGCAAATATTTCTTATGCAACCAGTTAAACTTTACTTCCATTTTCATTAAAAATATCTGATGCAACCAGTTATACACCTACTTCCTTCCAAACCGTCTGAGGGCGCAGTTATAATACTTAAAATGTCAATATTAAGATAGTTATCTATTGTATTTTTATCTAGGGTTATGGTCGTTTAAACGTACACACAGCGTACGTCAGAGTATAAGATACCAGGCAAAAAATATATATATATATATATAATATGAGTAATTACTGTGCTTGCGTTAATATTTTTTTGAAAATAATAGAGAACACATAGATATAATAGACAGATATAAGTATGTATAAGTATCTCATAGACAATACAAAATTTAAAAAAACATTTTTTCTTTGGAATGTTCGTTGGAGTTCGCGTTTTAATCGTAATCAGTCGACCCCGTTCGATCTCCGACGTCGACCTGGATAAGGCTTTTACATGCACAATTTTAGGTTGGATAAAAATTCCGGACATTTTAATCATTGTTGCGATTCCGTCCGGACTTGAAATATAACCACTAATTTCCGGACATGTCCGGAATTTTCCGGACGAATGGTCACCCTATATATGGGTCACAGGGCCTGGTGGTATAATTTTGTTGAGACTCAGATGTCGGGTCACATGGTGATTAACGTGTTAATAGGTGGTAATAGGCAATAAAGTAGCAATCTGTTTTACATGATTAATCTTTTCCCAGATCATAGGTAGGTACAGCAAAACTCATTGAACTCATAGGGTGTTCATACAATAGCGACAGCAAACAAGGAATGATCAGTTTTTGTCTTGATCTACAATTTTATAACCACACTACAAAATTCTTTCTTTTTAGTAGTGCGAGTAATAATGTGTTTGATCAAGTCACTTACCCACAAACATAACAAAACTTGTCTGGATTATTTATATACAATCTTTCAGAATATTGCTAAAATGGCATGATACAATGTATTATTGTATCATGCTAAAATGGCACTAAATATTTTCTCCCAATAATGAACACTTCTGAACAACACAAAAGTGCTAGTATAAATAGAATATGAAAAGAACTGAGAATGAATTTACAATGCAATTTTGCTTAACAATATATGAATATAATTTCTGCAGGAAATTATTATTACTGAGTCTATCAGTAATAATAATAGACTGGGTTTTTTTGTGTTTGTCTGTGTTTTCAATATTGGGGTACCTAAGGTGAGATGTTTGGGTTTAATTCATAGCACAATAATTCCGATTTCGAGATGTAAGCCCGGCTGTATTAGGGTACATAATCTAGTAGTATTATATATTTGGGGGTACCTACATACATTTTATTATCTGTATTAAGAAAACCATAGCTTACTACAGATTTTGCATAGTTACTATATAAGCTTTTTTACATCCCATACATTTTAGCTGTAGGCCAAACTGTAGTGAGTAGGTCATAAAATCCCTCGTTTTATTAAATAGGGAAATTCTAACTAAAATTTGGTTCCACTTTTCTTTTTTTGTTGTTTAATAGATTATATAAGACGTGAGTTTTATCTCTGGTTTTATTGATTTATTCATTTAAATGGCAACATATGAATATTTAACGAAATACTGTAACATGTAACAAATTCCTGGGAGAATTGAGAACCAGAATCAAGTAACATAAAAAATCACTACTAATTGATTTGTATTACAAGTTGCATAACGTGTAACGTGTGCTTACAATGCTTACATTATTTTAAAGAAAATAGAAGTAAGGTTATGAAGTTTGGTGCTGAATGGTTGGGTTATGTTTTGGTTTTTGTGAATGCTGGATTTCAGTCTTTTTAGTGCATTTTTAAGGAAATATGATTTCTAAATTTGCAAATGTTTTGTAAAAAAATAATAGAGTGTACGTCTAGAATACATAAATATAAAAATTTGTCCCCCCTTCCAGTAATAAATTACATTAGAGGTGTACATAGTTCAATAATAAATTATGAAGAAAAAAAGGAAAAGGACAAATCTCTTGTGCCTAAGAACCTCTTTGAAGAAATAGAAAATAAAAATAAAAATACCTACTTAGAAATGGTTAAAATTTTTATCAACAGGGAAAATGTACATCGAAGAGGTCATGTTGAATTTATTTATTCGGCTTTAAAAAATATGGAAGAATTTGGAGTTCAAAAAGATTTGGAAGTATACAAAGCACTTATAGAAGTTTTGCCAAAAGGTATTAGCGGAGTATGTATAATGAAACGGGATTTTTAAAAATACAAAAGTTGTAGGAATTCTTATTGCCTTTAAAGTAGGCGGTTACCTACTAATTCTCATTAGTAATTACTACAGATACTAACCACCCACCTCATTTGGTGGGTAGTTGTATATCTAACGGATACCGCCACCCCCATTATTGTTTCTTTTGGCAAGAGTTGATTCATGATAATAAAGACATTATTATTATTTTGATCCGTTTCGTAGAGAGTCAGAAATATTTAAAGGGGTTCTGCAGATGTTCTAAACTATTAGAAATATAACGGGGTAAATTTAATTTACAAAAAAGTTGTATAATTCTGAATGAAATCTATATAAATATCTGATAATTCCTGAAATATCCTGAGGAAATTAAAAACCATGTTTCCTTATTTTGATATATAAATCATTTATAAAGGTAATTTCATTATTTTTCAGTCTCTGAACTATTCGCATTGATTATTTTAATTTTCAAAACCAATTAGAAAAGTTGTTGACTGATTACTTAGTTACTGTTGAGTATAGTTCAACATATCCATCTATATCTGTATTCTTTTCTGCCTTTAATCCTGTAGAATTTTGAGTACCATCTTGTTTTTAGGAAAATTTATTCCAAAAAATATATTTCAAGCTGAATTTATGCACTATCCCAAACAACAACAGTGTGTAATAGATTTACTGCAACAAATGGAAGATAATGGCGTCATACCTGATATCGAAATGGAAGACGTACTTCTTAATATTTTTGGAAAAAGAGGATATCCTGTTAGGAGATATTGGAGAATGATGTATTGGATGCCGAAGTTTAAAAATTTGTCCCCATGGCCCGTACCTGATCCCTTACCTACAGATACTTTCGAATTAGCTAAATATGCCATTGAAAGAATAAGTAGTGTCGATGTTAATTCTGTGGTAACAGTATATTATAGTGCAGATATTAAAGATTCTATAGATGATACATGGATTGTAAGTGCTCAGAGTAAAAATCAAAAAAGGTTATTGGCGGAATATGACGTGGAGGATCCAGTATTCGTGGAAGGTAAGAATAACTGAAATGTTCTATAATATCAATGACAAACCAATCTTATCACAATATTAAGATATATTAATCAAAGTAAGCCTAATGTCCTAAGTATTTTTAGTTGATCAGTATACAGAGTGGCCTAACTGTGTGGTAGACTTCCTAATAGTGTGGCCTAATAGTGTAGCTAACTCGTATGCCGTAATAAACAAAAAATGTACAGGGTGCTTCAAATTCGATCCAATACATGGATACTTCGGAAATGGTAAGAGATGCAAAGTCGGTTAAATGGAGGGAAAGTTGCGTATTCAGGGGGGCAACATAATGGTGAAAAGAAATCAAGACTAACTTGATTAGTTTTCGAAATATTTAGAAAAAATCGAAAATATCGATTCTCGTTTTTATTTTTTGTGGGCCTATTTGATGGGGTATTCGAAAATAAAGAGCACGTTTCTGGGAAACGAAACATTTTGCGGAAAATTCGCTAACATCATTCGATAAAGGGCAAAAAGTTGCTATAGAAAAGTGCTCTTTATTTTTTAATACCTCATCAAATAAAACGAAAATCAAAATTTTCGGGTTTTTCAAAATATTTCGAAAACTAATCAAGTTAGCCTTGATTTCTTTTCACCATTGTGTTGCCCCCCTGAATACGCAACTTTGCCTCCATTTAACCGAGATACCCATGTATTGCATCGAATGTGAAGCACCCTGTATATTAGGATCTCATAGAGCCTGAAACGACGCACATTTTAAAAATACGTATAGTCATATAGGGTGCTCTATAAACCGGGTCCATATCAAACTTATGTTTTTTTTAAATGGAATAATGTATTTTTTATTTCATATTTGAATTAGGATCATTTTTCCAAATTCACCAATATAGGGTTTATACAGAGTAGTTCAGAAGATATGAGCATTTTTGTATCTTAATCGCAATGAATTGAGCACCCTGTATCTTTTTTAAGAAAATAAATACTAGATTATTTTTGGCTCCATTAATTATGTTCTATGGTCTAGTTTTACTTTCTATAGAATTCCTTTCAACATAGCTTTACTTATTGTATATAGGGCGAACCAAAACTCGGAACTGCAGTTTTATCAATTTTTATAAATGCAACACCCTATAGTTTATATGATTTTCATTAACGTCTCTCACAACTCTTACTATTCTATGAAGCCTTCCCAATACCTAATTGCAACGGTTTTTGACTAACTAACTGTTTCGTCAGTATAACTATCTAATGCAAGTACCAATTGAACTAATAAGAAAACAGTTCACATAAACCATATATCATTTTCACAATTTTTTTTACTGATTTTTAAAAATTTTGCTAATGAACCGCGAATTTCGCTAATAAACTGCTCATAAAATTAGTCGACCGCAAATTTTTTCATCATTTTTAAGAGACTGCATCTCGGAAATGCCTTCGCAGATTTTACTGTAAAAGGAAAAATGTGAAAGCTTACCTCTTGTAGAATCAGGAACGGAAAAAATATAAAAAATATATATATTATAAAGTCCAAGTATATTATAAAAAATATTTTTATAATATACTTGGTGCAGAATGTAATGTAATACAAAATTAATTAATCAATTATTACCTAAAATATCTCAACTATTGCAATTAGGTATAAGGAATGCTTTATAGAATAGAAAGAGTCGTGAGAGACCTTAATGGAAATGATATAAAATATAGGTTGTTTCATTTAGAAAAATCGAGAAAACTGCTGTTGCGAGTTGTGATTCGCCCTGTATACAAGTAAAGCTATTTTGAAGGAAATTCTATAGAAAGTAAAACTAGACCATATAGCAGAATTAATGGAGTTAAAAATGATCTACTATTTATTTCCTAAAAACAGATACAGGGTGCTCAATTCATCGCCAATAAAATACAAAAATACTAATATCTTCTGAACCACTCTGTATAATACTAGTAAACCCTATTGGCGATGCAAATTACCGATGAGGGCGCTGCAAATTGTAAACAAATATGAAGGAAGACTAGTAAAAATTTTACATTTCATATCACATCATCTAGCAATTTAGCATTCAACTGCCATAAATATAGTGACTTCATTATGCTAGTTAGGGTGAAATAAAGGTTAAAAAGAGTCGTAAAAGCAGTCAAACGTCCCATAAGTGCTTCATTGGTAATTATATGAATTTTTTGGGTTGAAATGGGTACCCTAGTTTTTGTTTACTTACATTTTGGGCTAAAATAAGTGTGATAAACTGTATAGTGATACCATATTAGTGCTTGTTTTTTGTTAAATAATGTTTAAATTAAAATATATTCTGTTTTTATCAGACTAATAGAAAAATGTAGACAAACTGCAACAAAGTGGTTATGTTGTATAAATAAACGTGTTCCCTGTTATTAAATTGTTACATGCCTTTTGGAGAAATGAGTGGGAAACAGTTTTCTTATACTAGGGCGAAACTTCTACCTATCTTTTATCTTAAACACTTCTATTGACACATTTTACGGAAGGACACCCATAAACACGGCAGTTTGTGTTGTGACGATTTCTTTTGAATTTTGAATGCCATTTTAAAATGTAAAAATAAAGATGTACAAATATTAACCACGTCATTTTTAACTTTGTAATACCAAAAAATCACAAGCACCAGTAAATTATTACGTTAAACAAACCTAAATACGTGTTATTTATCATTATATCAGCAATAAGCCTCCAAAAATTACCTATTAAGTAGGTTCAAATATTTTCATGCAGAGGGCGTATTCATTTTTGGAATCGCCAATATTGGAGAATTTGGAAAAATGATCCGAATTCAAATATGGAATTAAAAATATATAATTCCATTTAAAAAAAAACATAAGTTTGATATGACTTCGGTTTATAGACCACCCTATATGACTATCCATATTTTTAAAATGTGCATCCTCTGAACCTCTATTAGATCCATTAATACATTTTTTTAATTTGTTAAGGCATATGAGTTATGGAACTTTGCTACACTATTCGACCACCCTCTATATCATATACCGGGATATCAAAAATTATCTTGGTCAAGGGTGGTTGTGGAATGTAAAACGTGTGTCTTACTTTAAATTTTTGAATATGTTTTGTTGTGTCAGAATCTGTCAAGTCATTGTGCTGAAATTTTCTAATCCAGTTTTTGAATCATGCCTCTTACCACACAGCACAAAATTTTCATGATTGAAGCCTATTTTCGAACGGGTGCGCTAGTTAATGGAAATTGGCAATACAGTCAACGTTTGTGTTTGGACAAATGAATAAGTATGAAATTTGTAGGTTATGGATGATGTCAGTGTGACAGTGACATAATTATTTCAAATTTAAAGTAAGACACACGTTTTACATTCCATAACCACCCTTGACCAAGATAATTTTTGATATCCCGGCACAAGTGAATAGATTTTTTGAATTTTATTAGTAACTGTGTATAGGTATATCTAACCTACGTATACAGAGAAAGAATGGCCAAACGGGACTGGCTGCGACAAGCCAGGCTCTTAATTGAAGGGCCTTGGTCAAACACAACTCGATCAATACTTGCGCTAAGTCGTAACAGCATAAGGTTTGTCACAGGACTGGTGACAGGTCACTGACATCTCAACAAGCACCTTAACACTATTGGCCTTAGTGATATTAGAAGGTGCAGGTTTTGCGGGCACGATGACAAGGACTCCATTCACATCCTCTGTTGCTGTGCCTGCCTCATGGTCAAGAGACACAAACATCTGGGCGCAGCATTTCTCCTGCCCCAGGACATTAGAGAGCTTCCCCTAGAACGAGTGTTGGTCTATGCGCATAGCACGGGTCTCTTCCAATAGCTCTCGACTAGGGGCAGGCACAATGGGTTGAAAGACCTGAATGCTGCGGGTAACCTTGCCGTCTTCCAAAAACAACAACAACAACCTATGTATAACTGTACCACGTAGGAACATTTAAAATATGACATTTACAAATAAGACATAGTACATACACAGGTTTTAATCTAATATTTCTATTTTAGGTTCATTTAAGGTATGGATTAAGGGAAATCCAATAAATTATTTTGTGTTAAAAGGAAAAGCAAAACCAATCATTGATGAGGATATCGATATCGATGATGTTAGCAATATTAATGTACCAAAATTTTTCTTAAAACCACCTATAGCTAAAAAATTAAAAATTATACCATCAGTTCACGAACAAGAAGATGGAATTATTTTTTCAGTATGTGCTACCGGTATTTCGAGTAAAGACTCTTTACTTTCATGGATTAGACATTTAGAGAAAGATGGTAATCCTAATTTGGGTAAAGTGCCGGTAGTATTCAGACTACGTTCAGGAACAAAAGAGGTAGCTAATGTGGAAAATAATGAGAAAGAGAAGGAAATTGAAGAAAAGTAGATTCATATAAAATAATTTTTTAAAATCTAAAAAGTGTAATCTAGATAGAAAGAGGAATCTGAACTTAACTCAGATACATGATGACCAATTTTATCAGACATTGCTATGTCCTTGCCTCTCAGGTGCTCCGCATCTGGTTATTTCTAGTAAAATATTTGAATTAAATAAAAATGTATTTTGTTTTTGATGCTGTTCAACTGTGATGCATTCTACTAATACTGTTGGACAAAAAAACTCTTAGTGATTGTTTTGTTCCTTTTTTACTGCTGTTTTACAGGAAACTTAATAAACAACTCAAGAAGTTCTTTTAATTATGAAACCCTACAGCATTTTGTAAACTATCAAAATAAAATGGGTTTGAACTAAAAGGCTTTTGTTTCATTCTTTATCTTTAGATGTACATCTGGTACATTTAATACATTTTATCTTCTTCCACAACCGTGTTTTACATAATTTTTTTAGGAATAATAAAGAAACATTTATACAGTCATGTAAATGAATTGTTTACATCTAAAACATACATGTTTCTCTTAAGATTCTGAAAACTGACGTACCTTATGAGGGTCCCTACTTAACAAGAATAAATGTTAGGTCAGCTCTCGCATGCTATAATCTATTATTCTTGTTTTGAAAATATTTTTAACCATTTCTTTTCATACTTCATACTAAACTGAATACATTCATAACATTGAGTCTGCAAGTGGAGCTAGAGGTTTTCTAAAATTAATCTCACGTTTATTGTGTTCAACCTTCAGGCCTGATGGTGCTAGTATATTCAAAGCATAGTACACTAACTAGACTTTACATTAATTGGTGTACTTAACATATAATTGTAATATACACCAACTATATTGTAGTGGTTCCAGTGTATGTGAAGTGCTTCTGATGTTGCGGACCTGACCACAAACAAGGGCGCAAGGGGAAAAGAACTGGAGAGTTTAAGTATGATGAGAGAGACTACAACTCTAAAATTCAGTTATGAGTTTTGTAGACGAACAGTGTATGTTGGGGTGTGTTTTGCTTTTTTGGAAGAACTACATTTGCATATTATGTAGCAGTACTCTTATAAGCCAAGTTGTATTTTGTGAAAGAATAAAGTATTAAGAGAACGTCAAGTCTTTCAATCCTTAAGAACCCACTGAGATCATTTCACCAGTAATAAATAAAAACCAGTACACTCCATTTACAATATTATTGTTACTAATAAATAAATTATATCTGCTAAAATTAGTCTACACTTGTATTATTTGCTCTTTCAAAATCTCCACAATATCTGCAAATCTCGCTGATCATTCGAAGGGTCCCCTTCTACTCATTCATCTGTTTTCCTAACATGCCATTTCTTAAAACAGTTATCACAGAATAAATTGGTTATTATTCTGTGCCGTTGTTCAATTTAGTCCAAAATACTTTTAATATATTGGTTATAAATCGAGATATTTCTTTCAGAATAAACAAACAAATTTATTTTGTGTTCTATCTCTGTTTATCGAAGTCCTTATTAAAAAAAAAAAAAAAATTTAACATCCAACATTTCTATTAGTAGGCAGAGTATTTATAACAGTTTGTAAGTCTAAACTAGGAACTGCCTACAGTCATGTGGTAATTTCCTTCTACTGTTCTTGTTTCACTTCTACTATGTTAATAACCGATAACACTCTTGTTTTCCTACGCTGCATTCGTTCCCATACTAAATTTATGGTTTCCACTAGTACAAAAATACTAGGTATGCAAAAGACTAAACCAGTTATTTTAGTTCCAGGTCTTGTATAAGTCAACTGTGTAATCATATTTTGTTTAAAATTCTTGCATGAAATTTTTTCTGATGCATGGTGTATATAAAACTAACCTAGCTGCGATTTTCCTGAAGTCTTTAACTGCTCAATTAAATTAAGTGAAATTATCGGTTTTGTTTTTGATGCTGATTTTCATCGTACAAGCAACATATAAATTGAACATGCATATTTTGATTTGGATTATTGTGAAAAAAAGTTGCTCAAAAGTTGACAAAGACAGCAGGGAGTAATGGTTTGTGCAATAAGTGTAGATATGATGAAAGTTGGTGTGCGATGCCGAAGGCGGAGTACTCCATCGTGTTAGTGCGATATGGACAATTCACTCCAATTGCACAGTATTTTTTCTATGACCCATGAATGAAGAAACTCTCCCAAACTTTAAAATATTTTATTTTATATTATCAAAGTACAAATCGTTACGTTGGACAGTATCCTTTTAATATGTTACTTAAACAAATGAATAACTGTTTGGGTGTAATGTAAACCATATTTAACCAAGTTCACATTTCTTAATTGTACTTATTTGGTAACATGCACTGTATTTGGTCAATTTCATATCCATATAGTTTACCACAATAGCCTACATATCAATTCAGTAAGTTGTTAAGAAAAATCCGTATGGAAGCAAACAGTACCTATGTAATACTTATTTATTTTATTCATACATTTAGTAGGTATGATGTCAGATAGACAAAAGACGTGATAAATGTACTGCCCTGTGAAGTTTTTAGATAGTATTTATACTCCATTGAATTTCATCAATCAATGCTTTGTGTAGTAATGCATGTTAATTTTTTGCATAAAGCTTAGTTTGACATCTTGTTTTTTATTTTGTGAATATCTCAATGGTTATGACAAATAGGTATTTTTAACATTGTCATGAAAAATTCTAGAATTAATTTGTGAACCTCTGCAGAATTTTTCAAATTACGGAAATGTCATATTTAATTTTCATAAATTGTTCTTTATATTGATTTTCAGATTCAACATAACTAATAACATGAGTACATCCAAATGTTGAGTATAATATAGATATTTTTAGGGTGAATCCATATTATAAAGAATTTCATAGATGGGGAACAGAATAAACAAATTTTTATTTGAATGGTTTTTTATCATACTCAACCTGGTAGATAAATGATGCGAGTTCATATCAAATAAAATACCGAGCATTTGTTCATTCTTTGCTTATGTCACTGCTTGCCATGTAGGCTACTAACTTCAGTAAACATTTTTAATTAAAAAAATTTTTTTTTGAGAAGTTTTCTATACCTATTAGGTACTTGGTGATGTTATTTATGTTGAAATAAACCCCCAACAAAACTATTTCTTAAGTCAAACATTCGCCTTGTTGTTACTTAAAAATATAATATCTCATTACTTTATGGGCAATTTAATAAAAAAGAATGGAAATGTCATTATAAAAATACTGACAGTATAAGTTATAGGTGACAGGTATGAGGCTCTGGCCAAGTGATTACACTGTCAAACACAACATCCAATACAAGATCCCTAAACTTGTTTAGGGATCTTGCATCCAATAGTAAAAATTAGAGTGACTTTTAAACTAGAAAACCAGAGCCTGAATCAACTAGTTGTAGGTACGAATAGAAAATGTTGAGATGTACACTGTCTGATTTATATTTATAGCTCCTGTTGACAGGAAGGAAAATATTGGGAAAAAACCGATAAAAACTGCTGCAATATAAATTTGTATGACAGCAAAATATATGACAAATTGACCAGCGGTATGTCAATTTATGCTGAAATGAATGCTTTTTTTATCCTGTTCTTCCATTCCATCTCTGATTTCTATTTAGTACATTAAAAATTTAGTAAACAGGTTTAGGAATTTATGCAATATAAATGTAAAAAAAGTTTTATTTTTAAATGTTATACCTAGGGATATATATCACAATATTAGACATTTACACAAAAACTTATTGAAATAAATATTAAAAGTAGAAGATCTATAAAAATATGTATAAAAGTCTTAACATTATTAACTTAATGTGTAGGTACTATTTAGATACTAAAGAAATATATAATGTAATGGCACCTTTATATGTACAAAAGTAACTAACTGATGTTTATAAGGGATTAGTTTTTCACTATAAATTACTGAGTCTGGCAGATGTGTAGTCTTTGTAGAGGTTTAAGTCTAAAAAACCCTCTCCTATATCTGGTTAAGTCATAAAACTGACTTACTTTTAGAAGGCATTTTGTAGAACTTTACATTATTCTATTACTTATATACTGAGTACAAAAAACTGTACGGCCAGAAGCTGCATATATATAAAAATAAATATTTTGTATACAAGTTAGATCACAGACTATTTACAAAAAGTACAATAAAAGTATTTTTACATTTCGTGGGCTGTAGCCCAATACATTATGGCTTCTTTATTACTTTTCACAAAAGTAACTGAAACTCCATTACAGAAATGCTAAGAATAAAAATTTGTTTTTCATATGACGGTTTCTCCACCAGACCTCATATGGTGTACTCTTGGTTTTCGGTGAGGGTGAGATCGTGTGGAGTGCCTTGAAGCACTACTTAAACTAGTAGATAATGTCTGAGCGGGAACATATCTGATAACAGGCGGCATATTTTGTACTTTTAAAGGCGGCTGCTTCCTAGGACCTAGTCGCCGCAGAACTGACTTCCATGCAGTGACACTTTTGACAGACCAAATCCAGAATACTGTACTGACCCCGATAAACAGGGCCATGAAATGTTTCAATAGAAAGGCCCAAAGTGCAGGTTTTCTTTCTTCAGATAGCCATTTTTCTCTATTATTATATTCGTAGTAAATACTAGCCATAACACAGAACGTAGGAATGGCATACAAGGTGCAGATAGCTCCTAAGAAGTCGCTTTCTTTCCTTGGCGCGGAATTAGTTAAAGGAGCAGCCGCTAGGGGACGTGGTTTTCTGATGACATAAGTACATCCCAAAATGAGAAGAAGCGTCCCGCAGGTGAAATAGAGAAAGTATGGAATCAACACGAGGGAGAGCAGTGTGGTAGAATTTCTGTTTCCTATGTAACATGTTCCTGTAAGAAAAGAGAATATCCTATTAATAATTTATACATATCTATGTGCAACAATAAATGCATGGATAATAAACAATAATATGTGACAAAGAAAAGCTTTGCTAAATCCGTAAACAGAATACAGAATTTTAATATTTAAATTATCAGTACTAATATAAGTAGTGTGATATTGTCGGGTTATATGTTGATAAAGTGTTGCACAATAATAGAGCATGAATTTAACACATCATTTTGAAAGTACCACATACGCAGTACGCATTGTATATTAGATTAAATTAGAGATATTTCAAATATAGAACCAAATAAGTATTTTATAAAGTAATTCACAATGGAATTCCATAGTCAAATAAGTTGAATTGTTAGAAATTTATTAGGTTGCCTTATAATCGAAATCAATCTTATATTACCGAACTTAACTAAAATCCAGCATTCTGGTTGGTGGATATCAGAACGAATATTTTTTTATTAATACTTAATAATATTGTTTAGTTTATTTTTAATAAGTGTCTTCAGCCAAAAGAAAATGTACCTAACTACTAGTTGCTAAAAACAAAAAACAGCTTTCTTTTGTCTGGATCTGGAGATCTACTTATGGAAAATGGAAACCGTCTATAGGTAGGTTCCTTATTTAATATTAATTATTACAGTTGACATAGGTATTAGTGGTACCTGCTACCACAAATTTTATAAAAATTGCGCAGAAAATAAATTAAATATTGTTGTTTTGCTTTCAACATATAAATAGATGGGATAGTTAAATTAGTAGCGCCCTGTAAGCTTTGACTTATGGTAGATGGAGGTAAGTAAAATATTTAGATACCTTATTTAAAATGCTCGTTTTTATTTACTGTTATTTACGAGGCTATTTATTAATTTAAATATCCACATTGTGAAAATCAGCACCTCATAGATTGACTTCCTTATAAATCATCTAGGAGGAGCTGGTGAAAATAAAACGCTAGGTACTGATATTTTATTGTCTTTTACATATTTGATCGGAGGTCTTTAACATTAGCCTGTAACTATTTTTACCTACTATTGTTGTATGTTAAGCACAATTTAAGTAAATATCGTTGCCGTTGGTTTGTAGATTTCCGAATGGCGTAATTAAAAAAAACAATGTCTACTATTAGACAAAAATACAAAGCCACTACTAAACTCAGGAGGAGGGAGGAGGTACCATCCTACCTCAATGGGAGGACGCCACCACCACATCTAGAGGCTGCGATTGATAAAAATGATCGAGATCATGATACAACTACACAGATATGCCTATCCGCATGCTATCCGCATAGTGACGTCAGTTACGAGGAAAAAACAATTGATAAACACGAAAATAATCTTTGATCGGAGATTATATCACTGCCCATAAGAATTTTCGCATCGCATTGCCTTTTTTCCCTCACGAATGACGTCATGCGCAAACAAACGAAAGTTATGAGCTGTGTAGTTGTATCATGATCGAGATCGAGAAACGAATATATCTTCTTGGCAAAACAACTTCAATAAGTGTACTCGTATGTAGGAGGCTTTGTCCGAACCGTGCCGAAATGTATTCATTTTTCTTTTAGAAAATTTGACACTTTGACACGAACACAACCCGTCTGATTTACCAAAACACAGAGGTGATTTGTGTGTTTCAAAAATGTAATTTTTTGAATAAAACCACTATTATGCCAAGAGTTATTTATTTTGATGTCACCCAAAATTGTAAGACCGGAATTCCTGCAAGGTACGTACTTTAATATTTGATAACCATTTTAATATCACATACCTATCGTTAGAAACTAGAAACCTAGAATAAAACGCTTAGGGCTGTCATATCATTGATTTTTAACGCACTATACCTACGTTATTTAAAGTGACTAGGTGTCTGGCCCGTTTTTTGTAATTGCCTAAAATTTACTTACCTACTACATAACTATTAATTAATTGCTTTAATAATATGTTATATTATGACGCACTTTTTATGTAAACAATGTAGCAATGTACCTACCTACTTATAAAGATATTTATAGGATAGAGCAGTAGCGTGATAAAATAGCAATTAGGTACTGATCCGGAAAATACAAAAAAAAAAATTAAAGGGGTTGATATAGGTAGAACATAGGACGTTTCAAAATTATGTTGAGACATGCAGTGATATTTAATAGTGACACCATAAATGATAGGTATTATTTTTTGAATGATATAAAATACGAAGTTTTGAGTCGAAACCTGTAGCATACTATATATAGTTAGTTTAGACCAAGCCGGTTCAGAGGTATGAATTCACCATTTTATCAAAAACTTGAAATTTGCTTGAATTGTTTCTGAAAAAACTTCAATTGTTTCTAAAATTTTTTTCTGCATTTGATCTGCACGAGATCTGCATTTGATTTTTGGCAATGCAGAACAAATACATTATAAGATGTGATACCTACTACAAAAATAGTTAAATAAAAAATAGTACTTATACCAAGTGTTTCATTTTGATAAATTGTAACAGCAACAACTTAGAGTTTAAACAAAACACCCTGTATTTTTTAAATATATTATGCAAAACTGAATTCCCTTTCATTTTAAACATTGTACAAAATGTGAAAGATATAGGGTATTCCATTTAAAAAAGATGCCCTGCTAATATCCTGTGAGCCCCGGATATTTTAGTTTTTGTATTTTGCGTAATAGCGGAGATATCGTTACTTATACCTACGTATTTTCATGTCCTTTTCATTCCTTCTTTTAAGTGGACCGCCTATAGTTGAATTATAAATAACACATGGCATGACATTCAATGTGAATGTAAACTACAAAACCATAAATTCTGTTTTGGATCTAGATGGAGGTTCCGAACTCCGAACGGGCTATTCAAATGTCGGTTTGGGGAATTTTAAACAGGTGATTTTGCGAGTTTTAATCTGATCGAATACGGCGTGTCATTAATTAAGGATTTTCCAATTCATATAAATCTAAAGTATATAAATCAGTATTCTTGATACCAGGTCACAAGAAAATTAATCGCAACACATTCATGAATTCTTTTAAGTAGGTAAAGTAATTACCTAGACCTAGGATTTTGAAATACATATTGTGATAGGTTGGTTAATCCATACTAATATTTTTGAAATTTAGTAGGTAAATGATTATTTTCCTACTAGAAAATAACGATATTTGGATTAAAAAGTTAAATTCAAGGAAATAATAATAAACCTTTATCTGATATTTTTGAAATTTAGTAGGTAAATGATTATTTTCCTACTAGAAAATAACGATATTTGGATTAAAAAGTTAAATTCAAGGAAATAATAATAAACCTTTATCTAATATTTCACTCAACGCTTTAAATCATATTCAATCTACTTTCTAAATGAAATGTTGTAAATAAGATGTCCAATTTGGATTTTTCCATACAATCATCGATGAAACACAAAATCGTTTTATCCTATTTATGGTACATTCTCTTTATTTAGACTTGTTTCTTTAATATTTAATTTAATTTACGCGGCCTTTAATCGAAATCAAGTAACCAATCATTTCCATCTTCAGACTTACTCAGTCTTGAAAGACAGTTGAAAGATGTAAGCTTCTAAGGTGTCTTGCAATGAACAATGTTTTAAATAGTATTACCTAAATGGTATTTAGTACCTAAAATATCTAAGATGAAAAGTATTCAATAAACAATGATATTTAATCCGATGCAATAAAAGATCCATTCTATATTAAATGTTGAAAAGGACTGGTTTATTGTTTAAAATAACTCGAAACACATTTTTTTGTATATATGTTACGCCCAAACATCGAAAACGCTCAGTGAGCGAAAAAAACGGCCACAACGCGTTGTGGGCGGTGCTGAACGACCAAATATCGAAATCAGATAATTTTTCGCGTTGTGGTCGTTTTTGTTGACCATGACGCGTTGTGGACAACGCTCAAACGGCCACGACGCGTTCTATTGATTTAGAAAGATTATAAACCGATTGTGCTTTAATATTTAACTAGATTATCAGAAATACTAACTGAAAATTTGAAAACATTTATAGTATGCTTATTTCTGCATGAAACTTTATTAATTAAAAAGGAAAATAATAGAATAATAACCAACTGAACAGCAGGTAGTTGAGAAGGATATTCACTTGTTCTTGCAGACACTATTATTGTGGCATTTAGAATTGCACGTCACCTCATTGGCCCTGCAGTTGCACTTTCTTGTATTACAATAACGTTTACAATGGCACATGATAAAACCTTGTTTTGATCCAGACGAAAGAGCTGAAGCTTTTCTCAAATTTAATAAACAACTCGGAACATCTGATGAGTTTATAAAATTAGAATCAGCGAAGATGAATTCATTACAACTATAAAGTTTATCCAGCACTCTCTCTTTGGTTCCCAACTTATACAAGTTAGATTCATTAACGCTTAGAACTACAGCTAGAACACTTCTAGGGGCAACCCTCCCTCTATAAACATCCGGAACTTTGACTACGACATTTTGACCGACCTCAGCAGGAGGTAGTTTTTCACGGGACAAAGCCAGCTTTTTTTCAGCTTGCTTCTCCATTGTGGCCGTTTTTTTCGCTAACTGAGCGTTTTTGATGTTTGGGCGTAACATATATATTCTATATGTATACAGGGTGGCCCATTTGGACTTAGGACACCTCTGTAAAATGGATATTTTAAGTCCGATTTTGATGATTTTTTTTTTAGGTTGTTACTCATGGAAAATTGCATTTTGTGGCAAATAGACAGATTTCTGTTACACAAATCAAGGCCTACTTTGCAATTTTTTTGGGGGTGAAATTTCGAGAAATCGTATTAGCGATTTTTTTAGACGAAAACTAAGTACGCCACTGTATTCTGCGCCCCCTCAAATAGCTCTGTACCAAATTTCATCCTAAAGTACAGAATATTAATAACAATTCTCACTAAATTAATTTATGCCCCAAAATACGTTGTGAAGATCAAGTAACCCATGAAATAAAGAAATCTGTCTATTTGCCACAAAATGCAATTTTCTATGAGTAACAATCTAAAAAAAAAATCATCAAAATCGGACTTAAAATATCCATTTTACAGAGGTGTCCTAAGTCCAAACGGGCCACCCTGTATATATTTTTTAAGATGTTTCCTTCTTTTTTTCAGAAAATGAAAATATTGCGAAGCGCATATATTTGATTAGTTGATTGATATTAATTTTCATGGAAATGCTTCTTTATTTTCATTTGAAAAAAAAAGAAAAGCAAAATAGGTACCTATGCACCGGATCTTCTCTGAAATGATAAAAGTTTACTTCCATTTCTGTAAATGCAACCAAGCTTTTTGATTCAATATTATACAGGAGTCCAAAAGATGATTACAACAAGATAAATGAACTTGCCCCGAAAAATATGTTTTTTATACATTTTGAAATGACGTTCCATATTACGAGGGGCAACGTAGTGTTGCTGAATTTTGACTTTTCAAGGCTTTTACATACACAATCTAGTAACTTCTGGACTACACGAAAGAAATACAATTGGAAATCCGAGCTCTAATATACCTATACGTTGGAAAATGATCATGTTGTTCAAAGTAGTTGAGCAAACATTTTGGAGTAAAGACAAACATCACTACAAGAATTAACGAGTAAGATCCGTTTATACATTTTACTAAATAAAGACGAAGATGCTTAAAATTCCGATATTTGGTTACCCATATTTAAAACGAGGTAAGTGTAATGACAATGACATCCTATGTTCCCAATATTTGCTTAAATCAAATTAGGTGTGTTTGATTTGATGCTCTGACATAAGAGTACATAGGACTAGGACATCATTTCCTATATTCTCATTGGTTGGAATTTAATAAATTGCCCTGTTCGTTCGATAGAGAACGAACGGTTTAAGGGAGATTGCCTGATTGCCATATCTCCTAAACAGCCATCCCTAAAATTATATATACAACGCAATTAGCACCACCCCTTTAACAGAAGAATAACAATTTCCAGTTAGCAAAAACAAACAATAACATTCACGGGGCCTCCGAAGAAACTAAGAGGGACAGAAACACAGAGAGAAAATGTTAAGTAGACGGGCGGCGAAACGGTAGAATAAATCTGTCATCTGGCACACAGGTGTTTAAATTCTATATACGAATTAAACAAATAATATAATATGTTTGCTAATAAGACTTAAAAACGCATCCAGTGTTCTGTTCTAAGAATTAAAACAAAACACCTCAATTATTGAGGTGTTTTGGAGTATACAGGAGTTCTCAATTATTGAAGACTCTTTATTCATGGTATACAAGATGATTATAATAATATCTCTACCTCTCAGTCTAATCACAATGATTAGCCCGAAAATTAGATAGTGGCGCGGATGACCGGACGACATATTATTATCTGGGCTACATTAACGTCTGATAACAACCTAGGTTGGTAAACTCTAACCACCATTCAGTACCAAATTAGGGAAACCTGGAAAACCTTATTTAGAGGACAGTTATACACATATCTATATTATTAACCTCTCACTTTAACATCTGATGGCAGGTATTCTTCTTCAACCCATCTCCATATAAATCTAATATACATATTCGCGAGAAAACTAACTCGCTACCTATCTCTGTATTCAAATATTCATTATCTACAGGCTACGTTAAGTACATGTTGTTCTTATAAAACAATTCAATGATGTGCGGTCTATTGTGTGGGATGCAGATCATATTTGACCTTAAAATATGATCTAAGATATGATTTCAACACCAATTTGTGAAAAAAAAATATCTGCCATGGATTCATCCATCCAGGGGTATTAGGGGTATTCCAATGCAGATTAGTCGTTTAACGCTTTCCGGCGCTTAACCAATGAATATCGGTGTGAAGTAACAGTGTTTTAAGTTGTTTTAAGAGTCCCGAAAATTCAATTTTAATTCCTACCATAACTCGGTTCCATCAGTGACAATACAGGAACATTTATCGAATCCCCATAGTCAGATACTACCTTATTTACAGGTTCAAAAATATCCGTACCCTTGGTTGTTCTCTGGAGAGGAATAAGATCAATATCATCATCTCTTGAATAATTCGAACAAAAATTACCAGTTGGCTGTCAGTGCTTTCGTCCAGGCAGTGAGAAATATTTACATTTTTCAATTGTGTCGTATAGTTTTTTGGATAAATATTGATTAATGTGGTCTACAATTGTTTGATGCGACACTGAAAGTGTTTCGAATTTTTTGGCAATTTTTGTTTCATTGAATTGTTTTGTCATTTTGATTGCACAATTCTTAATAAGCATTCCATCACAAAAAGGTTTTTCGCTTTCACAATTTCCAGCGCTCTTCGTAAGAAGCGGCAAAACTACATTTGTTATCAGTATCAGACTTTTTGAAAAAATATCTTTGTTGTTTTAGCTTTTTCTTATAATCCGTAATTATAGCATTTCTAGACTCCCTTGTATACTGATGAAACTTTTTCTCGTGTAACGTACCGTAATGTTGATTCACAATATATTCTTTAGGAACTGATGGCACTTGCATACAAACAATGCACTGAAGTATATTATTTTTGTTTGTGATTAAATAGTCTGATTTTCAACGGTCATTATAAACTCGGATGTTCGTTGGTAATTTTTCTTTCCGGGGAAAACAGTTTACTTAAAAAAGCTTAAAGGTCTTCGCAAACCAGAGCGGTACGCGGTAGCGGTAGAGGTACAGCGGTCGGTGTTTACACGGCGGTAAATGTACGTGTTCAAACCGGCAGCGATATACCGCGAAGACGCTGCGGTATTACAGCGATACAATTGTGTATCGCTGTAGACACAGTTGACCGCCGTGTACCGCGTACCGTACATAAAAATGTCAATCAAAAAATTAATTGAATTCCTCAAAATACATCCTATTTTATTTGATTTAAACCACCCTGAATATAAGAATATTAGAAAAAAGGATAAAATCTGGCAAGAGATAGGAGAAGCTTTAAATGAAGACAGTAAGTACTAAATAAAAGTTAACAAAGTCATCTCTTATTTGGAATGCCATTTGTACTGCTCTTCTGGGGCAATTTCGCATAGGAGTAAATGCTGCGATTTCAGTGTCAGGGGGTTCTAGAAATTCAATATATTGGGCATCACATTTTTTGTTTCTTAAAATTATGCAAAACATATGACGCTTTTACAATTTTACAATTACCCATTTTCTCGTTTTCTTTCTATTAATATGATTTATTTTTTTATTTACATAAGCTAAATGTAATTCATTTTTCTACCTCATACATTATCTTCTATTATCGCCATCAATAGTAAATCTTCTTCATCATCAACCCACTGCCTCCTAACAATATTTAGTTAATACAATAATACCACCCAAAAGACTGCCCAAGGAACCGCTCTGGTTTGACTAACAGCGATATCCCGCTACCGCGTTTTTACCGGTACCTCTACCGCTACCGTTTACCGCTCTGGTTTGCGAAGCCCTTTAATTGTGTTGCTGCGTACCGCACACCAGAACAAAATAACTACAATTATAAACAAATAAGTAAACACTTGACCGTAACAATAAACTTCGCGACCCGTATTCAACGTTTTTCTGTCTGTCTGTCTGTCTCTATTCTACACTATTAACTCTGCCCGTCCCGCTTGATTCAACCTTGTTATATGCGCGCGAATGGCCACTCGAATGTTCGAGAGCGGTTAAGCGAGAATCGAGAACTTCGATATTCCAGTAACTTCGTTGCGGCCTTCTATCCATCCGTCAGATGTGTTATTGACGCCAGATGACACCAGGCATTGGCGTTACATAGTTTAGGTATTTGAAGGAGATGCCGAAAACAACTACTCCATGGAATGTGCCCCGACTGGCATTGCATTACATCGGCATCTCCATAGGAGTCGCCACATCGTTCATCAGACCTTCTACCAGACACTGACCGGTTTTGCGCTTATTCTGCGCTCATCAGAGTGCCATAGGTAGGTACTCATCAATTTGACAATAATTGTCAGACAGATAGTAGCAAAGACCCAATAAAGAGGGCACTATGGTGTGTTTCTCACCACTAATAGCTTAGGTATGTGTTATTTTATTTCATTAAGATAAAACACGCATCCAATAAAAAAGAAAATGAATCCATGTCACTTAATTTTTTTGTGGAACGAATAGTAGGAACTTCCTACCATCCGTCGTGCCAATATATAGCTGATCTGATTTGTTTTGGTATGCTTTATCTTGCAAATTAATAGACTGTATATTTATTTGTTTTTCTATGTGGACCGTTTTATGCACCGTCAAATGTACAGGTCAAATCGCGGCCCTCTGTAGGCACTATAACTATAAAAAATCGTTTCCTCTCTCTAACATCGCACTGTGTACAATGTACAACATACATTAGTAGACAGACGATTGTTCACAATATTTTGATTGATAGCATTTTTAATTTGCAACTTAAATTGTGTGGTAAGCGTGACTTCAAGAAGGTGATTACCGAGAACAAGTACTCGCAATGAAGGCTTGATCTGATAAAGAAAATAACTTCGCGGAATTTAACGATGATGGATATAGTGGCCGCCTGTGTTCGGGCGTAATCCCCTCTTCGAACACGGCCGCAATACTTAAATATGTAAATGTTTGCAGAGGTTTAATTAACTTTAAGTGCGAAACGGGACCCGGGCCGATTTCCAGTCATCGTCTCGTTTAAAACGATTTGTAATTTATTGCTGGCAATCGAACGGTCATTATTTAGCATTTTTGAATTAGTTTTAAATAAGAGTGAAACAAACGAGTTAATAAAAAAAACTATAAAAACATTGAGAAAATATTAGCCAGCAATAATTTAAAAACAAATTAGGTACCAAACACGTAAAATAACAGGCTAAAAAAAAGTTAACAGACTGACTGAGGGCTGCCTGTCTAAAAATCTGTGGGCCAGTCTCCTCTAGCATACTACCATTAGCAACAGTAATACATATGCTTATCAAACCGCATGAAATTTTGAAAATCTGTGGGATGAAACCGACATACGGACATTCTTACCGGACATTGTCAACTAAGAAAGTACTATAATATGAAGGCAAGTCAAACGATCCTGTGCAGAGATTCAGAGATTTGAACACCACCATACTAATAAATCCATACTGGAATAATGTTAACCGAAGGTTACCCTCAGGGAGAATGCACCAGGGGCCCAGTAGGGCTAGAAACTATAGTCAATGAGCAATCCTCCCTCAAAATCCAAGTTGCATTATGTAGCTTGTGAAGGTAAGAAATAGGTATTTTGGGATTTAGCGTTTATAAATCCTGCAAAACAAATAATTTTCTCCTAGGTATTGAAGCTACAAAGGTTCAAGCATATGCGGACGATCTAGTCATTTTAGTCAGAGAAAACTGAAGAGGGAATTTCCCTCACCCTCCAAGAGGTACTAGATATAGTACTGAGTTGGTGTGAGTGGGAGCAGATGTCTGTAAACCCCCACATTGTAATTGTACCATTTACCAAGAAAAGGAAGCTGGATAATCTAAGATCTCCCACCTTGGTGAAATAATTCCATTTGCGGAGGAAGCGATGTATCTAGGTGTAGTACTGGATAAGTCGTTTAATTGGAACATGGTAAAATGATCCACAAGACACGACTGTCCTTATGGACATGTCGACGAATCTGTGGGAAATCTTGGGGCATAGGTCCCAAACAAATACATTGGCTGTACGTGACGGTCATACGACCATAGGTCATAGCGTACAGCTCCATACTTTGGTGGTCCAAAGGACTACAACAAAGGACCAAAATTAAACTTTCTGGTTTACAGAGACAAGCCTGCCTGGCCATAACTGGAGCAATTAACTCTTCACCGTCAGCAGCTATGGAAATCCTACTGGACCTACCTCCTCTTCACATATATTTGGAGAGAGGCCAGATGGGCAACATACAGACTAAAGCAGGCAGCTATTAACATGCCGCAGTCTGACATTATGTAGCACAACAGGCTGCTGGATGACATGGAAAGTCACAGCATCCTGGAGATGATTTCAGATGTCATGCCTGCAATGATTAACCATGAACTGCCCTTTAACATTATCCGGAAGAGATGAATGGGATCGGAATGAATAAAGCTGACCTATTGAGGGCAGATGGTTGTTGGTTTATAGATCACTCCAAAACACCCATGGGTGTTAGAGCCGGAGTGTATGTGTACAGAGGCTGGAACAAACGCAACTTACGCGCAAATCGATAAAAATCTTCTCAGACAGCCAAGCAACTCTTAAAGCTCTTGGTTCCTACCGTTGCAACTCAAAAACGGTATGGAGCTGCCAGCAGGCGCTCGCTCAATTGAGCAGAAAAAATAGAGTAACTCTGGTCTACTCTCTAGCTAGGGAGGGTGCTGCTTCTGAATTTGTCGGACCACCGGTGCTTGGCATATCCTCGAGTACTGCCAAAGCAACGCTCTTGACCTGGGCTGAGGGGTAAATCTTCCAGTACTGGCAGGAACTACCACGATTAGTTCATTCGAAGGCGTTTATAATAAATCCTTCAAAAACAAGAACTAAAAAACTTCTAGAGTTAAGCAGGTTTCACCTACGAACTCTAATTGGCCTATACACGGGTCACTGCCGTTTAAAATATCATCTGTGCAAATTCGGTCTAGCAGAAGATGCTGAGTGCCGTCTGTGCTTAGATGATGAAACGGCAACACGTATTGTGCACCTGCCCCGCTGGGGAAAGGATCAAATACTCATTATTTGGCAAAGTACAACTTCTGCCAGAGGATCTGAATAAATTCTCACCCAATAAGGTAATCAGCTACATTAAGAAGCTGGACCTGTTGGGTGAAATATAAGTAGGTGTGAGTGAGCCACAATAGACCACATGGTCGCGGCGGAGTGTCTGGTTTTCGGCCCACTCACTTTTGAACCTAACCTAACCTAAGTGGGACCGATATTTTCTTGTAAATAAATTTGTTTTTAAAAATACTAACTAACCAGAGGTGAATATTTTGAACAATAATTTTTTAATTATCCTATAATATTTTATGAATTACGATCGTAAAGACCTCTTCTACAATTTTGAGATTTTGCGGATTGTAGATTTTTTATAAGAATCATTCTCGAGTTATCGCTGGATTAAAACATGTCGGTCTTTCTATAGAATTGAAAGAAAACGTGTGGGTAGCGCCAATCATGCACAAATCGTAAGAAAAACGACGCAACTCGGGACACGCGTCAATATTGCGTATTTAAAATTCCAGACGATTTTCGCCTCTTTAATGGCTTCATCTCAACGAGAGTGGCATCAGAAAGACCATCAAGAGCGCGCACACCGGGACTGTCAACCGGTCAACCATTCCAAAAAAACGAGTTTTCAATGTATTTCGTTTTTGCACTATTCTCTGTAGTCACTTTCAACTGCCTTCGTGGGACGGACTGCTCACGGTTACGTGCTTTACTCTTATATGGTGGTGTTACAGTGTGGAACTCGGCTTTAGCAGATTTACAGGATGTCTACCAAAGTGTACAAAATAATAAAAACGTGCTTTTTTGCAGGAACACTCCTCTCAGTTTGTAGCACGCAGTCAGCGTAAATAGTAAATGTATCAACCAAGTTACTGAGTACGATCAAAGAAAATAATTTATATTCTTTGGTATGATTCACGATAATATTAGGTTTGTTCCTACTCAGCCCAAAATTATCAGCAAACTGACAGGAATCTGCGCCGGCTATATTTACCTGTTCCAACCTAATAATTCTCAAAATTAGTAATATTTTACCTTTCCAACAAAAAAGTGACTAGATTTCAAACGGTTTGGTGACTGTCAAATCGGTTTGAAGATTATTTAGAAACTACTAGTCAGTAGTAGTGGATACAATCATAGAAAATTAAACTAGCAAATCTTAACTAAACTTGCCTAAATTTTTAGAAAAAAATCGATTATTTAAATATTGTTTGAAGTGTTTTATTTTCATTATGATTGATATTTTACGTGAAAGCAAAAGTAATCTCTCAATATCTTTACCCTGAAAGAATAGAGCGACCCTAGCTTGGGTACCTGGGCACGAGGGGCACAAGGGTAATGAGGTCGCAGATGCACTAGCCCGAGAAGGCGCATCAAACGACCTCATAGGACCAGAACCCTTCTGCGGCATAGCGAAGCCATGTATTAAAACATCCATGGAGGAATGGATGAGAAACAAATCTCTAAAATAGTGGAGGAATCTGCCACAACTGAGACAGGCAAAGCTATTCATTAAAGAACGGACTCCTAAATGCACAGCAGATCTGTTAGGCCAGAATAAAAAGGCCATCAGAATAATAGTAGGACTCCTAACAGGACACTGTAAGCTAAATAGGCACATGAATCTTATGGGACTGGCAGAAGATGCAACTTGCAGATTCTGTCAAGAAGAAGAGGAAACTTCAGTACATGTACTGTGCTAGTGCGAGGGCCTGACAAGACTGAGATTTCAAATACTTGGAGAAGGTAGACCAAGAGCCAACAGCTACATGGAAGAGCCTCTATCAGCTGTGGAGTCTAATGCAAAGGACAAAGCTGGACAGAGTGCTGTAAATAGGTTGGGAGTGCCACAATAGATCTTCTAGGTCGCTGTGGACCAGGCCAGGGGGCCGACTCCTATATAAATCTAATCTAATCTAATCTAATCTAATCTCAATATCTTCCAAAATTAATTGCCACATTTTTCATATTTGGAATTTGCTAGGTTGCAACTTTATTCCGGTATTTTTTATATAACTCTACCTATAAAATTGTAACATTATGTTTCCCCTGTGCCTCATTTGTCTCCCCACAAGAGGTGTTATGTGTCTCCGCACTCCGCACCAGCGGTTACCCGACTTGCTTGAGCATTTGCTGTATTTCCAAAACTGCTGGTATGGAGTGTGGAACTAAAAATTAAAAAAATCTTGTAAATCCTTGAAATCTAAAGAAAACATGTGATTAGAGTAAATCTTCAACTTATTACTTTTTATTATATGTTTCCTGACATTTTTTAAGGTTAACTAGTCGAAAATCGAAATCAACAAAACAAAGCAATCCTGCTGGCACTTCTACCGGATATTATGTGAACTAAAGATTGTGTTCCAATAAAGATAATTCAAATTTAGTTTCTAACTGATGCATGAATCGCACTTGCGCATTAAACCAGTGCTTCAAACTATCAGAAACGGCTGTATAGGAACAAACCTATTATCTATATGTTGTATAAATGAAATTCCATTTTATTTATACGCCTTTTATTTAGTGTTGTTATGGGTACTTTATGAAATTTGTAATTTTCTAATATTAAAATATTATTCAGCAATCACGGAGCAGATGAAAAACCTTTTGTCAGATATAAACGTCCTCCATAATAGCGACTAAATGATGGAACCAAAATCTGATTAAACGTCGATTTTATAGGATTTTCATTTATATGTATTTGCCTATGCCTCTTGCATATACAGAGATAAATAATAAAGTCATAATAATAGTCGTAATAAACATTAACTTACTTTCTGAATGTTCTATCGGCAAAATTGCTTATGGGCATTATTTTATGTAGAACCTAATCCTATTCCTGATAGTTTAATCGGGTTAGTTTTTTAAATTAAACAGCCTGTGTACCTACCAATTTGGATAGAACTTTCTTCACTGGTACTCTGATATAAAAGGGTTTATGTTTATGTATAATATCTGATTAGAAGGTTTATGCATCAGTCGAGGTTTATGTTGACCGTTGATGTTTTTAATTTTAACTTTAGGGTACTTAAAGAATTATGGGTAAGGAATACAAAAGCCAATTCGAGCTAGGTAAATTTTCAATTTATCTGGGAAAGTGGAAGAATTTGATTTTTATTAGAAATCTATGGGGTTATAGTAAAATTATGTTGTTATAGTTACTGGAAGAGAAAGACGCAATTATGTGAGGCCAACCGCCTCTCCGTCTGCCACCGGATTCATATGTCAGTAGTTAATGCTTCCTTAATTTAAATGCTCGGTGAAACTTAAAATATGCAAAAGCCATCTTATTTAAATGTCAGCAAAATGTGGTCTTCTAATACGGCTGCCTTTTACTAATAATTTAGCTAATAGTAATAACTTGAAAGCCGTTGGAACCTTTGGTGTGAAGACAACACTGACGTAGTTTTCCACATAACACCAAAACACTATACTGCACTCGACGCGGGTTTCGCCAACCAAGTTGGCATCATGGAAATGATTAAAACTCATCAAAACATCAGTTTTAATTAGTGTTTTGGTGTTCTGTGGAAAATACGTCAGCGTAATAGTAATAACGTTACTGTATTATATTAAACCATTGATTGGAAGGGTAAAAATAGGTATTTCAGATATGAATAGGCATTATAGGATCTCCTACATGCCGTTTTTATTAATATTCAGTATAATTGTAAAGGATTTCAATTAGACGTTAGCATTTAGGTTGGCGGGAAATTTTAGGCTGCTTACCTGTTAAATCATCTGAATCGACATCCCTTCTTACTAGGGCTGCAACTGTTTGGGCGGCGGGAAATCCCCAAGCGCAAACATGAAGGACAGAACTCAAACTCCTCATTTTTTCTGGAGACCATGAGAGACCAACTCTGGCAACCCACCATGCACAAAGGCACACCCACCTGTAACAAAGACATGCGAAATTCAGTTAAATCGTAATCGTAATATTACTATTAGTACCACATAATATAATATATACTAATGATATATCCAAAAACAATCCTAATATGTTATCCGACATGTGTATTAAACAAGTAGTAGGAATTATCTAAAGGAAGATATCGTTCAATCCCAGCATTAAGGGCCATATTACCTTCCTTGGGAGTAAGAGATAGATGTAATATGTAACTTGGTCGTACAATTAACGTTAATATCGTAAATAATAATTGTTTGGATCTTAGAAAATATTACATCTGACAAATTTGATTTTTGGTTTCTCATCGTTTTTACGAGTGGTTTAAGATTAAAAAAGTTGAAAGTGTAAAATCCTTTAGACGCTAGTGAGGAAAATGCGCATGAGTAGGTAAGCAAAGCCACTATCAGGTCACTTGTTTGGTCATCGAGCTCCGAATGGCTGTAGGTCTCCTATAACGCTATCCAAACCGCTCAAACCGGTATCTAGAAACCGCTCGAGAACCGCTCAACCCGGTATCTAAAAACGGCTCGAGAACCGCTTTAAACCGTTCAAACCGCTATAATCGGTTATACCGGTTTGAACGGTTTAAAAACCGGTTTTTGTAAGCGGTTTGACCGGTTCTAGGCTGGTTTTCAGATACCGGTTTGAACAGTTCTCGAGCGGTTTCTAGATACCGGTTTGAGCGGTTTGGATAGCGTTATAGGGGACCTACATCCATCCGGAGCTCGGTGACCAGACAAGTGGCCTGATAGTGGCTTTGCTTACCTACTCGCACGGCGTCAGGAGCAGGATATTTAGAGAGAGATTGAAATAAGTTGATACGTCACATACTGATATTGATATGTAAACATATTTTTCTGGTTGTTAACAAGCAAAATTAACGTATGGCCCCGGATTTCAAGAATTCCGTTTAATAATCTTCATGAGAACTCGGTTCAGTTTATACCGCGATTTTTTATCTAAGAGATTTAGTAAAAGTACGCATAATAAAATCATGTGAGTTATGTACATCTTCTGGGCTCTTCAGCCGTAACTGATGTAGGCGCAAGTAGGTTGTAGTACCCATTTATAAATACCAATACTTTTGAAAGCGATCCTTCCAAGCGTATTCAGCAGCGGTGGAATTTTTAGGCTGATTGTCACCGTAGATGTATCCTGTTTTTTCATCCTTGGCACCTCTGTTCGTTTAGCCATCCCCATAAACATCTTGTCACAGTCTCCCTGATCCTGCGGGTTGCGTAGTTGACTTATTTGCTTCACGCATCGGTTTGAAAGTACTCTTCACGCGTTTCTTGCGCAGTAATTTGGCTATTGGAATAAGAGTAAGATGACGTTGACTATGGAGGTTTCATCTTTAAATGTAATCTGTGATTGACTTATTGCATTGTGTCCAGATTTGATGGCTCCAATCATAAAGAGATCTGTATAAATAATATTTTCATATTTGGATAATTATTAATAGTCCTTTTTTGGCTTAACCCCTATATATACAAGTGTATTTTATATTAAATTTCCCTTTACCCTTTAATTGCCAGGAATAAGAGTGAATGCAACTATAAAACAATAGGTTAACGGTAGGTACTTATGAATTTTCATTCAGAGGTTGTGCTGCAGAAGTTGCGGTAAGTTCACGTCGAGGTTCACGCCTAATGCCGTGAAGCTGAAAATTCCGAAGACTGTATGGTGTGTGGCTTTTATTGAATATTCATAAGAGTTTCCTTTTATTTATTTATCTTGATTGAGTGCTTTGTTTCCCATCCACTTCTTTTAGAAGTGGTTTCCATTCTCCAACCGTGTTTTTTCAGTCACAATACAACTTACCTATCTAACGATTCATTTTGCATCTAACTAATGTTTGATCCGTACTTTTCTCATTATAGTTAGTGTTATGGTACGGAATCATTTCAGATCGATAGGAGTATTGTAGATCTAGTAAAATTCTACATTCTAATTTGTAAAGTTAAGCAACGCTGATTGCAGTTAGTACTTGGATGGGCGACCATGCATGGAAGACAAAACAGATTCCTACTCCACAATGAAGTGAGGGTTCGAAAAAATTTCCAACGTGGAGGTTGCTCGTCTCCCTGACATCGGTAATTGGCCTTAATGAACGCTGTATAATAGAAAATTCTGTTTTTTTGGTGGAATAACGGTGCATTAAAAGTACTTCCAAAGTAAAAAAAAACAAAAGAGCCTTATTCGGTCGTGACTGATAATTGTTGTGCAGTGTAACGAATATACCTATATTTAGATA
Source organism: Pogonocherus hispidulus (assembly GCA_963924545.1). Classification (NCBI taxonomy): domain Eukaryota; kingdom Metazoa; phylum Arthropoda; class Insecta; order Coleoptera; family Cerambycidae; genus Pogonocherus; species Pogonocherus hispidulus. The sequence goes on along the minus strand of OZ004698.1, from coordinate 37,482,240 downwards.
CAACTACTTATCACATGGATCCGTTTAACGCTTTATCTAATATTACATTCGGCTTTTGATGATAGATAGAACCGATATCTAAACGGCAATTTACATTAAAGAAGCCGAAAATAAACACACTTAATTTCTGTTAAATATAGATGAGATTAGCTTGTCAATAAATTATTAACCAATTTCGTCGTTTTGATGCCTGTAGCGATAATAATGTATATTAGAAATGTCAAGGTGAGGAAGTACTATTATAGTTTTATTTATTATACCTGGCTTAATCGAGACCATGAAATGCGACAAGGGTTATACCATCTCATCCAATTTATTGCGTGTACTGGACCATATATTAATATATCCTTGTGTAATACTTTTTTACTTTTTAGTAATGTACACGAAACGGACATAAAAAATAGTTCGTTTCTGTGCATTTTCGTTAATAATTCAATTTTTTTCACGGGTAGAAAGTAGCTTCGTAGCTTGCTTTTCGTAGCCGAAATAAAATTTCAAACGTCAGTGTCAGTGAACATAGGTTAGTATAGGTTACTGCCATTTTGGCGCTTCGATCTTAAAATTAATCGCGTATTGGTGCACAATTTATTACGAAAATAAAACATTTTTGGACATAAAACTTTTCTAAACTAGCGAAATCTTGGTCGAATAGAAAGGTATTCTCCAAAAATATAAACTAATGCGAAAACTGGAAAGCTGATGGGTGTTAATCACTATTATGACAACCGTATAACTTATAATAACAAGGAGCACCTGTTAATATCTGTAACGGGCGCTCAGGAGCTGCCAATTAACGACTCGCCGCTCAATTTATTTTTTTCGTAGCACCGGCATATTTGCATCCCGAGAAACGCGAAATAATTCGGGGAACATTAGAAAACAAAGGGCATTTAAATTAACTGAAGATTTACGATATGGCTATGCTGCCGGCCTGTGTAATATTTAAAGTTGCCATCGGAAAATAAGAACAAAACACTAACAAAATAAACGATCTTGTCGAGTTAATAAGATGCTCTATTGTTCGGTCCTTGGAGCGACGTTAAACTTATCTTGGACGGGTTCGGTTTCTTACCGGTTAGGGAGCGAGTATACTGCACGGGTAATGGTATTTTTAATCTGGGACTAGGTATGCCCGCCCACAAAATAAAATCAAAATAAAAAGATTCAAAATATTTTTAAAAAATGCGTATGAAATTTTTTTGGGTATCATTTTAAACCTTCAGAGAAAACGTCTGTTTTCATTTTGAATCTTCAGTACTGACTTTGATGTCGGCACCTCTACCGAAAAAATGTGTTTTTCTCTGTACCTACTATCGATTTTAGTATAATTATGAAAAATAATGGAAATTCTATTTAATATGAAGATGATGTTTCACCATGTTCAACATATTTACTCTATGTGTACTTATAGTTATCATTTTGATACGAAAAACATGAAAATAATAAGTATTAACTTCTTATTGTGACTTTTAAAATAGCGTTTTTCACTTAAAGTACTTAAAACTTTAGTCTAATCCTAATATTGGCATGTAGTATCAAAAATAAAAAAGCTCTTGTTAGGATCCAACGAAAAAAAGTCGTTTGTTTGTGGGGGCAGAGCTTTCAACCTCGGCATAACTTGGATTTTACACTGCAAACACTAGCATCGACTTTATTTGCACATAATCGTTGGCGAATTACCGCACTGCTTTTGCCAGCAGTCCATAATAAAGATCAGGATAATACACCTTCCTTTGAAAACAATCTGTATTACGTAAATTAGTATCAAGTGTTGTCGACAATCGACCTGCTTGACTTTTATGCGCAAATATCTAAACTGACTACTTTGCAAAAAATTTCATTAGTGGTAAATTATTCAACTGAAATCACGAATATCTCAAAACATTGTAGTATAAACCCCAACAATGCCTATATCAGACAAAAGATAATTTAATTTTAAACAATCTGGTGTAAAAAAAGTACAGGGTGTTCCATTTGAATTAAAAAAGTTTTTGTCGTTTAAAATTGCCAGAATGTAACTTGAAAAAATAAACACTTAGTATAATACCTTTCAATTTATTTTCAATGAAGATGGTAGTACATTGTGTTTTTTTTATGTTGTCAAAGGCAAATAAGGATCTCCCATACGAAAAAAGTTATGAAGTTTCTTACAAACCCTTGAAACTGTCAAAGGTTTTATAGTGGCGTAGTTATTTTTTTAGTTGATAGTTCCCGAGAAAATTAAAGTAAGTTTAGTTATTTGTAGAATGATTTCTGAAATGTAAACTGGTGAAGTTAACGTTATTAACAAATGTCATTACTGCTAATATGACGTTTGCAGTTTTGTTTTTTTAACAAACGGCCCACTCAGATTATCAAGAAGATTCCCTGTACTAAGCCAAGTCAGCAGTGGAGCGATAGCTGTTTCTAGCCATCAGAGTATATTTATTTTGTTTTTTTCAAAATGGCTGTTTTAATAAGCGGCTGAAACTAGCGCTTCCGTCTAATACAACATTTACGCAGCAACTTGAAATGGGTTAGACACTCCATAAAATAATAGTAGGGGAAGTTAATTTTTTAATGTATTTTTAAATTGTATGACTACAGTAGCAGTTATTTTTTTTACAGCAGCTTTTCCAATGCACAAGTTAAAAGTTATTTCAATTTTTTATATCAAATAATTCAATTTTCATGGCTTGCTAAAGAAATTAATATTCAGAAAACATATTTTACGCCACAAGCCTATTTCGCACTTTGGAAATCACTATATTATACTACAAATCAATCAGAAAAATTCGCTGAGTTCGAAAATGATAAAATCCAATATGGCGCCCATAAAAAATAAAGTTATTTTATCGGAACCTATCAACTGAAAAAAAAATAAGTTACTACGCTACTGTAAAGCCTTTGGAAAACCAAACAAAACGGTTGTAGATTTTTTCTATCGGACCACAAATAAAAAAGTTACAGCTGTTTTTAAAAAATGACGATTTTTCACTTTTATCTAAATGAAATCAAAACGAAACAAAATTAAATTGTTTTGTGAGCGGAATGTTGATTCGCATTAAATTCTGCACTATCCTCATTTAAGCCTTCTTGTAGCTCTAATAGTTTCCAAGATCTCTGTAGTGGTAATCAAATTAGGTTCAGCCTGTATATTAAAATTATTTTTTTAATAAGTAATAAGTGAAATAGCTTTGAACTTGGCGGCGCTTAATTCAAAATGGACAATACCTTTAAAGATTATAATGTTTATACTCCGTACAATCCGTATTATTCTCCTCGTTTACCTGAGTCATTCTTAACTAGATGTAGTCTCGCATATTTTACTAAAACGTCCATTTAATCCACCTTCCTTTTCCAACTTGTTCACGTATTGTATTGCTGCTTTTGGGCTACGTGTTGAGGATTTTTCAGAAAATACCATCCGCCCATCGTCCAACACATGGCTGGTGTTATTTAGTTTTTCTTATTCTAAATTTTATAGCAGCATTTCGTTTTATAAAGGCTGTCTGATATATGAGTAGGAAGCTGGTGGGGGCATAAAAAATGGAAAATATTTTTATTTATCCCGAGATATACCAGTTCAGTTTTAGATTACTAAATAATTAACTTCTTGGTTATAAATTGTACAAATATTCTCATTTTGGTTACTTCCTGAACGTAGAAAACAATTTCAGGATGAAAATTTTCCACTAAAATTTGTTATATTGGAAAAACTTGTGTATAGCAGATCATAAAACAGACTGACGGTTACCGTTGTCTAAATGATGAAAATAAGAATGAAATAATTTGTATACAGTTGATGAATGATGTTATTTATTTATCTTGAAAGGGGTTGGAACCTTTGGTGTGAAGATAACACTGACGTAGTTTTCCACATAACACTAAACTGCACTCGACGCGTGTTTCATCAACCAAGTTGGCATGATCTGGAGATGATTAAACTTATCATTAATTAAAGTTGTAATCATCTCCAGGTGATGCCAACTTAAGTGTTTTGGTGTTATGTGGAAAACTACGTCAGTGTTATTTATTTATTTATTAATTTGTACAGCCCACGAGCCACGAGATAAACCCAATTACTGATGAGGAAACAACTAACTGTACAAAGAATATAAATTAGAGGTTGCAGTGTATGTACAACTATGTGATGTATCAAAGAACAAAATAATAAATAGTCATAAAATCAATAGAAAATAAAAATTACAGAAGCGAATTAGGTAATAGGGAAGGCTAAGTGGTAAATAAAAAAGACAACATCCAACATATCATAAAATCTACAAACGTGTATAGATTAGAAACCATCTAACAAGACTAAATACCTGAATTGAAGGTTCCAGTTAAAGGCTCCCCAATGCAATTCAAAACTGTTTACATAAGCGAACGTGTCATCGTTTATGATATCTATAACTGGACATACCACCGCTTTTCTGTCACTTTTTATCACACTTAGAAGACTCTCAAGCCAACCAATGGTGCACTCACAATGGGCATCTAGAAATGTCAGTACCTCGCCGGATGGTATATGTACTGCTCTACTTATACGGGGTCCTGCACCACAGCTCCCTTCTTTTGTAGCTCATGAACCGGTGCCTTTATAAATTTTGTTCAAATTTGACTGCAAACTATTCGTAGAGAGGCACATTTTGAAAATATTTTCAAATATACAGGGTGCTCTAAAAACATGTACCATACTAAAGTTATGTTTTTTTAAATGGAACACACTATATATTTTTGCATTTTTGGATTCTACCTGAAATTCTAAACACATTTCATTTAGGATGTCCTATACCTATCTTCAACTGTTTTTGAAATATTGACAGGTGAATATTGAAATTTTTGCAACTTTCACATCCTGTAAAATCTAAGCATTTTGAGATCAAGCAAAACGGTTTGCACATTCCTATCTTAACTTTTCATAAGCTATCGTTTGGTACTAATTTCAGAATTATCCAAAAATTTTAAATTTTCTGAAAATTTTTAAAATTTTTTATCCCTGTATAAATTTGAAATTAGTACCAAACGATAGCTTATGAAAAGTTAAGATAGGAATGTGGAAACCGTTTTGCTTGATCTCAAACCGCTTAGATTTTACAGGGTGTCAAAGTTGCAAAAATGTCAATATTCACCTGTCAATATTTCAAAAAAATGTTGAAGATAGGTATAGGACATCCTACATGAAATGTGTTTAGAATTTTCTGTAGAATCCAAAAATGAAAAAATATACAGGGTGTTCCACTAAAAAAAACATAACTTTAGTATGGTACATGTTTTTAGAGCACCCTGTATATTTGAAAATATTTTCAAAATGTGCCTCTCTACTAATAGTTTGCAGTCAAATTTGAACGAAATTTATAAAGGCACCGGTTCATGAGCTACAAAAGAAGGGAGCTGTGGTGCAGGACCCTGTATACGTCCGTAAAATATCAGTGCATTGCATTTTCACACCTAATAGCTACACAGCTAATTGAGCTGCGCCCTGAAGAAGTATTTTATTTGTTGTATGGAACAAGCATAATATATGTATATCAATAGAAGCTTGAATATATTTGAAATGTTAATATTTGTAACTCGTTTGGAGATATGGAGCAAAAAAGCGTAATATTTGAAATTGTATTTAGTAAAATTAAATTTTTTATTGAATTCACCTTAACTCCTTAACAAACTCAGGTCTAGCCAGTACACTATTATATAAAGAGGATGTTCAAAATAATAGTTATCCATGAGACATCATTTTGCATTTAGGTACATGCATTTATTAGGAACTTATTTGCTCTACAATCATCTCGAAGATAGTCTTTAAAAAAGTCTTAAGCTCGTCTGCGTACAGATAATTAAGAATCAAGTCTCTCTGATGTCATCTATAAAGAGGACAAATAAGACTGGGCCTAAAATCGAGCCCTGTGGTACACCTGAAACCTGCAAAAATTTGTATAACTTCAATCGGGCAATTGTACGTATATAACAATGTATTAGACTATTAGACAAATACGAATAATAGTTATTTATGCAACAAGTGCAAAAAGTAAGTGTTTATAGCACGTGACGTGAAATTGTCAATTGTTGGACAACACGTCAAACACTTTTTGTACGAGTTGCATACAATATTTTTTGTACAACAGTCAAAAAAACTTGACATTTTTGCATGTCTATTGATGCGTAAATGTTTACTTTTTTTCACTGAAAAAATAATTCACAAAATAAACATGAAATATTACTTTTTGAAGGATTTATTTTTAACAGAGTCAATTATTAATTGATTATTCATCATGAAACAATTTCATTTATTGGAATAATAATTGATAGTAAAGTTTGAACAAAAAAGACCACTGGATTGGAAGTATTTATTTTTAATATATTTTAGACGATGTAAATTCGCATTCACAGTTGTACAAAAAATGTTGTTTGTATTTCGTGTATAAAATTCGTATTTTCATGGCACATTCGAGAGAATTTTTGGCCTCTACCTGCGGTCTCGGCCAAAAATTAACACTCTCATGTGCCATTAAAAAAAAACACTTATTTTACGCACTTAATACAAAAATAACTATTTTCTACGTTCACACAAAAACCAAAAAATGTTTTATTTAGGGGGCACTAAGTGTCACGTCGATTTGACGTTTATGTTTGTCATGATCACAAAACGCTGTAGTAGAATGACAGATGAGTGCAATAAAGAACCAGTTTTTTCACTAAATATAGTTCAATAAAGTTTTGTTTTTTGCATGAACGTAGAAAAAATAATTTTAGCAGTGGATCTGAAAAGCCATATAAGTACTTGGATCAAGTATTTTCTAAGTGACCTACTCTATCGAATACCTGACTTCTCCCACAGTGGAATGTCCGGCTATGATGAGCACCTTAAATAATGTTTCAAGTGACGTGTGATATGACGGTATAACACAGCCTCAAAAACTTTGCAGAAGTGGTTTTTTAATCTATCGGTTTGTACTTTTGTGCAGGAAGCAGCAGAATAAGCTCTTACTAACAATTCTGGGATGAGGTCAGAACCAGCAATCATGTTTGGTCTGGTTCGTAATGGCATAGAGTAAGTTCGTTCCCAGTAACACTCTTGAGGGCTAAAGGAGAAATCTTTTTTTGACTATAATACTGTCATATGAACCATAACCTACAACGAACCTCCATCAAAACTACTACCCAACCTTGTACAAACACACCTACTTGTCGAATAACATTTTATCTTTACCAACCAATTACAGAATTATCGATGAAAGGTGTAAAACGACATAAACGGGTCGAATAAATATAACGAAAGTACACAGGTAACCCGGCAGCAGTCTTCCACATCAAATATTTGAACTGACAGCCCACCTGCCTTGTTGACATAATTTCTATTTGCTTATCGAGAAAACGTCCCATTACATGTTGCAGTCATACCATTATTTAGTTGACAAGTCAACGGACGAAAAAATGTTAATTGGAATGAAAACATCCACGAAAGCTCGACTACGGACAGGTTTCTAGTAGATAATTAATAAACACACTGTACGGCCCTACTGTACAAAATACCATTTAGGTAAATAGTTCTGTTCTAAGAGGTAGCCACTTATGATGCTTATAATAATAAAGGGTTGGAAGTTCTATGAATGTGGTATATGTTAATATGACTTGTAAATTAATGAGAAGTAGGTATCAACACCTATCAGGATCAGGTCTGTATTTCTTTGAGTATAAATTGAGGTTGGCAAGAACGTTCAATGAGTTTAAAGTTTGAAGGGAAAGACCTATTATATAGAGAGAAAGATTATAAAATTATATACAACCAGATTTCATTTTCCTAACTATATCGAAAAAAAAAAAAAATAAATAAATAAATAATGGGAATAAGGGCAGGTTTTTCAATTATTAACCAGCAGTTAAGCTAGCTATAAGTTTAGATGCGATTTACTTCGAACATTTTATGAATACCTAAATATTTCTATTCTAAACTTGTAGTTAGTTAACTCTAGGTTAAATTACGTAAACCAAGCATTGAAAAATCGGCCCTAAATATATTTGCGTAATGAAATACAGCAAAAGCATACTATTAATTGTTAATTTTAAAAAATTATTGGGAAACGCTCTATAAATGTTAATAATATAAAAATGTGCCCTTCAAAACAAAAATTGACCAGTCCGAACATTTTCTATTTAAAACGCCACAAACTGCACTAGACTCACTGTATACTGTAACTGTTGTTACTTGTGTCAGACACTAACACAGATCATTAGCAAATAAAATGAAATAAACATATTTTAATAGAAACTGATAGATTACCTAGCCGATTTGATCAACAAACAAGTCAACAAACGAGAAGTTACTGTAAATATGTGTCTAGAGTTAGATAAAAATGATACACATGCTTTTGGACCTTAAAAATATTATGAATGTGCCCTGAACAAATATTTAGGTACCTACATGTTTGTTTGCCCTAAGTTTAGATTATTTTTACTATAATTGGTTTTATTGGAAACTTTAATGTATAAATGGGATAATATAAATTAGACAAGATGGTAGCAGGCCTGTCTAAGTTTACAGTTGTAAGGGGCATTGACTATTTATAAAATTTAATTGCACCTTGGCATTCGGGGTTTTATATTGTCGTAAACCCAGATTTAAACAGTTTGTTATTGCTTCTGTTTCATTCGACACATCACAAACAGTGCATAAAGCTTGATTGCATGGTTGCACCCCTCTGCATTCCATAAAATTCTAGAAGACATATGCCTGTTAGGAAATTAATTTACATAAATAATTCCTTTATTTTGATTAGTAAACTAACACTGTTTGTGGTACCTTGGCAGTCCTTGGTTTATCTTCTTTTCACATAATCTTCCATAATTTCATCTTTAACTATTTTGTTGAATAGGATGTTGTTATATATGATTCTTGAATATTTTAAATTTAAATAGGTTAAATGACATTTAAAAAATGTTTAATGTAAAATAACTTTGTTCATATTTTGTAGTATTTTTTTGGATACTTGGTCATAGTCTCACATTTTTACCTTGGACTTTTACATAATTTAATTATTCTATGTATATAGTATTCAAGACAGTCGAGTAAAGTCCTGGTTGGGGTAACAACTCGTGTCAGTAAAATAGGATTGCATTCTATTGACTCGACTGGAATAGCTACTAGAGCGGGTACTGTAGATACTGGAACACTATAACGCTTGTTTATACGAGACGGGTGCTAAAATCCAGTACTCGGTTTTAGTGACTCGTACGAGTAATTGGCACCGTGCAACGGAGCCTTAATATCCAATTTTGAACACTGGCTTGTGTTGGCTAGACTTTTGTTTTTTAATAGTTTTTGTACTACATAATATGGTTCACTGCTTTACTTTGTATACAGAAGCCCTCCATTTTGAGGCTGCTAATCATTTTTAATTGCTTTCCATATTTTGCATTAAAAATTAGGGTATTTGAATCGTATCTTTATCGGTTTATAATCATCTTTTGTATTAACCTATAGATTTCATGATTTAGCTTTTTAAAAATGTATATTCGAATCTTATACTTTTTAATATATCTCTAAAATGAGAGTCGTAACTGTGTTTGGTTTTTCAAACAGGTCATTTAATAATATAGATTTATGAACTATTTTATTTTTTTTTGCTCTGTAAGCCACGACACTAACTAATTGGTACCAGTATTTTGGCTAATAATATGTAAACCGATCAACTAATCATAATTTCAATAAATTCCCTCCAATTTTAAAATTAATTGCTTATTGGTGTGATGATTTGATAAAATTACCTTTTTAAATAAGCTATAATCTATAAGAACCGCCACTTGCGACGTAATAGTGACTTATAACAAAGTCTTGTAATTAAGAAAACAATCAGATTATCTATGTTCTTTGAAGCATTGACTGATAAATTGACGATAAAAATCTTTTAAGAACAAAAATTCAGACAAAAACCATCCATTGGTCCTTCCAATAATTAGTATTAATGACGTGTGTTCTTTGCAGAATGTCTCCGAATATACTGAATATATTCAGTATAGAAAAAGTAAGTGTTTTAATGCACTCACAATTAAAAGCCTGTCAAATTTGTTTCCAATAATGGTTTCCGCCCTAAAAGACCTTAGAGGCCTGTTTTTAAGAGCCCACAAAGGCAGATGTGAGCCAAAGATATTCCGACCGAACACGTCTTGTTAATACGAACTGTCAAACGTTCGGACCCTAATCTAAACACAAACAACCTGTTTGTGAAGGCAAGAAAATGGCCGAAAACGGCCCGTAACAATGTATGTTCGGACTACCGTAATAATAAACGATTCATTACGAAATTACACGGTACTCATGGCGGTGCGTAGAAGGGGTAACAATTTTTTCGAAACTGATTTATAATAAAAATATGGCAAAGCTGCTAAATATGTACTTAGGTATCGAAAAAGTGTAGTAATGAGGCAGATGGACGGTTAGGATAATAGAAATTATTCTTGCCAAATAAAGTTAACCAGTTGTTTTGTAGAAAATATGTAACAGATTAAAGGTATTTGAAAAACAAGCAGAGGTTTTATATTCTTTTAAGGCAATCATTATTTTTAATAAGTACAGGGAATGTTAATCTTGAATATTCTTTTATAATTAATTTACAATAAAACAATTTAGAAATTGAAATTGGAGACGAAACAGCTGGCAATAAAAAAGGTTATTTTTCAGTGACTACTTCTTTGCTATAAGCAAACTAAAATTACTCACGTGTTCTACATCATCTATGGGTGTCATTCCACTATATTTTTTCTTGTGCAAATGCTTCAAAATGTTAATAAAAAATCATTCAAAACTCGTAAATGTTTACCTAGATTCCACCATTTTCTCTTCTTTAGGTTATTTTCAATTAATGAGCCACGTTTTATTTATTTTTAGTATATTTGCTACATTTGCGACGTATTTTCCTTACCCTAGATACAGCACACGTTCCGATTTTTTCTAATTGAACAGTGATTTACCTTGCCCTAAAAAACGTTACACAAACGTACTAACTTGTGCTAAAATTCTACATATCAAAATATTATAAGCCAATTTTTTTTTAATCTACACATTCTCTGAATATGGCCTAATAAGAATAAGGGTGAAAAATAAGACACAAAATTAAGTTTTTTTTTTGTTTTCGATAAAACTCATCTTATCGATTTAAAGAAACTCAACTTAATTGTCTGTTCCAACGGACCAGAAAAGAAAAATTTAAACAAATGTATACTTAGGTACGTAGTTTAGTACCTACCTATTTAAAAATGTATGTTCCAATGGTAAATATATAATGCATAATTCATTTCAGATAATGACTGGCTATTGTATAAAATATATAAAATAAGTACTACAGATAAGTAAAGCTGGAATTGATTTATGAACGTTTTAATATTGATTAAGAAATTTGATATGGCTTAGCCCATGTAATAAATAAAAACACATGTTGCAGGTGCCCCATCATTCTGTTTCAAACCACTCGTTTAACATTTCCGGGAAGGAATTATAGAAATATGGGTCTTTCCTAATTTTAAAAATTAACCAGGTTCCAATTGACTAATATTTTTTAAACAGGGTTGTGCTTTTTGCGGAGAAAAACGATTTTGTAAAATCAAAACGAATCTATAATGTATTATTGGTTTCGACAGTAGCATAACATACTTTTTTAAATTTTATCTCGCCGCAAAAAAGTATTTGCATATATCGCAAATACTTTCTTGCGAACATATTTCTGAAGGAGGTTCTTCTTCTGAAATCTAAAACTTAATTCTTCTGGAGAATTCTTTTAAATCCATAACATTGATTATTTTGTCCTATACTAATCTTATTCGATGGCTCGTTTGAATAAAAATAAACGAGAAATTGTTTTTAAAATCTGCCGTGGATTATATTTCCAAATTCCACAAGTTTTGATCGTTGCAAAAACCAACATATCCTGTAGCAAAGTATCGTATATCAGGGATATCCAAAGCCAGTACTCTACATATTAACCACAGCGTGTTGTCACTGCTCAAGACAGGCCTGTCATTCCATAATTAAAACAGGGCATTATAAAAAATTTAAGAACACGCTACGCTGATGATTATCTGAATGATAAATGACCTGACAGGCCTTGACACTTGATTGGTTTCCTTAGAGGGGATTTTTAAACGTGGAACTCCTATGGATGGTAATACTGGCTCCTTAAAATATTCTCGACAAATAATCAGGCGTTACGTTGCATATTTGGACGGAGACGAGAAGTTAAAAATAACTAAACAAAAGGTGCAGTAGTGCTTCTTTTTGTTAATTCATCAAGTATATTGGCTCTAATTGATAGATGATTGAAACACAACTTATTCTTACACCCATTTCAAGAGTTGTATTTTGAACAATTATTATATTTACCATTTGGTTTTAGGAACGAGAGAACAAATAATTCGCAAAAGCATGTGCAGAAAATATTTCCTTACATTTTTTCCATGGATGTCTTTCATGCAGTTAATGTTAATGCAAGTATGTCCAATAGTAAATCATATTCTGCTCTATCTACCTTTGATAGAGAAGGGTTCTGATAACTCTTAGTCTCTAAATGGGATTTGACAATATGTACATAATTTATTATTGAGATTGCTTTCCTCTACATTTTTACAAGTTTCATGGTGATGGTATTACTTATTTTTATTAAGCTTAGCGTTTAGCTCATCCTGACATATATTTTGATTATGCCCAACATTCGTTGGTAATGCCGTTAATACCCTGCTGGGATAGGATTAACATTTTAAAGAGATTATACATTTCCAACGCCTTTAAACTCTATACAAGATACCAATATTTTTTAAATATGTCACGTGAAATTGCAGATCCGTACTATTATATTTAAATTGTGGGAGAATTATTCAAACCGTTTCGTAATTTTTTAAACAACTATACAAATAATTCAACAATGTAACAGCCTTCTAGAGCGATTCTTGAAACGGCGGCACTCATCCTGAACTCCAGAAGAAGGTGCATGAATCGACATTATAACAAGTGTAAAATATTCATATTAAATTTTTTGCCTTCGTTCTTAACAAGGCGTTAAGCCGGTATAATCTCTACGGGTCGTCCGTTGCGTACCTTTAACAATGATTTGTGGCCGATGCCTATCTCTTTCAACGGAACAGGCCATGGACCGCAGCATCGTTATTCAAATGTCCCTTTCAAGCGGCTTTTGTTCACGACCGCCGCGACTGTAGAAAGGCGGTCATGCTGGAAAATGTTTGTTTAAAGGAGAACTCCTGTGACGATTATACGTTATACGAGGCGAATTAGTTTTGGGGGGATTAATCCATAATCTAGAAAATGGAAAATCCAAACCAACCTATAGACCAGACCAGACTATAGTATAGTATTTTTTGGTCCGAACCAAAAAATACTATACTATAGTCTGAAATACTGCTAGAGTTTTTTGAGTTTTATTCAGTTATAATGTCATAAAACAGTTCTACTCCTTGTTCTTTGAAAAAATCGCGTCCTCCTACTATTATCATGTCCGTTATGATACCCCTGGATGTATGAATCCATGCCAGATATTTTTATTCATAAATTGGTGTTGAAATCATATCTTAGATCATATTTTAAGATCAAATAGGATCTGCATCCCACACAATAGACTGCACACCACTGAATTTTCTTATAAAAAGAGCATGTACTTACGTAGCTTTTAAATAATGAATATTTGAATACAGAGATAGGTAGCGAGTTAGTTTTCTCGCGAATATATTAGATTTATATGGAAATGAGTTGAAGAAGAATACCTGTCAGATGTTAAAGTGAGAGATTAATAAATATAGATATGTGTATGACTGTCCCTTAATTAATAAGGGTTTCCAGGTTTCCCTCATTTCAGTACTGAATGGTGGTTAGGGTTTACCAACCCAGGTTGTTATCAGACGTTAATGTAGCCCAGATAATAATAATAAGCCATCCCGTCATCAGCGCCATATAACGATACTTTCGTTATTTAATGATTTAGGTAAAGGTACAAAATTATAATAATAATTAACGGCACGTTGGGCGCCAATTGTATAACGATAACTTTCGGTATTTAAGATTTAGGTAAAGGTACAAAATATACTAATAATAATTGACGGCTCGTTGGTCGCCAACTGTATAACGATACTTCTCTTACATTAAAGGTATAGGTAAAGGTATAGTTCCTATCTAAGTGAAGATAATTGCAAAAAAACAGTGGACAAGAACAAAGTTAGTTTGAATGTAATGATATTCAACTATACATTTACGAACATTAAACACATATAGAAACATATAAAGTTACATATTTTAACAAGTACTCTCAAATTTAGATACAGGAGAGAGAATTCTGCTATACTTAACTCGACTAAGTTTTAGATATTTTCAGTCCGCGAGGTAACGGTAAGGGCCCTTAAATTCTTTCGCACACACGGCCTATGCATAGGTAAGTTAGTAGAATAAGGCACGGTATACGCAAGGTGTTCAAGAAGCACTTCCAAAATATATAGATAATAAGGTACTCACACAAACTACAGGTGTTGCAGAACATAACGTTTTTCATACGTTGCTGTCCCAGCACAACGAAATCGTAATAAACGATCGTTTTTCCTCCTAATTACTATAGGAAATCAAATTCAGGGTTACTGCTATATTACACTCGCAATATTTTTTATTGCATCACTTTTTTTCTATCTCAAAAATTCAGAGAGACTTCTGCACCAAACGCTCGGTAATACGTCTTCTCGTCATGTTTTTTCGCTCCCCCTCTCGTTCTCTTACGTCCTCCATCCGCTCCCGTTCTTAACACGAGATGGCGTCACTATATTGTTCTGAATTTTAGTTTATGTAACCTAGGACTATGTATGGATAGACCTAACGCACAACCACAGAGAGTGAAGCCGGGATTAGAATCACTTAATATACACTGAATACATATGATGCTTTAAATACAGGATTGGTGTTTAACAAGACGGTAAAAACACAGAATGAGATAATAATTATTAGTTTAAATCAACTAAGAAAGGTATTTTATTAGTTACTAAAAACGAGACCGTTACAGCCACTGTATACTGAGAGGTAGAGATATTATTATTATAATCATCTTGTATACCATGAATTTTCTATGAAGAGTCCTCAATAATTGAGAACTCCTGTACACTCCAGAACACCTCTATAATTGAGGTGTCTTGTTTTAATTCTTAGAACAGAACACTGGATGCGTTTTTAAGTCTTATTAACAAACATATTATATTATTTGTTTAATTCTTATATAGAATTTAAACACCTGTGTACCAGATGGCAGATTTATTCTACCGTTTAGCCGCCCGTCTACTTAACATTTTCTCTCTGTGTGTTTCTGTCCCTCTTGGTTTCTTCGGAGGCCCCGTGAATGTTATTGTTTATGTTTTTACTAACTGGAAATGTTATTCTTCTGTTAAACGAGTGGTGCTAATTGCGTTTGTGATTAATTTGGTCCGCGTTCTTTGTTTGCTTTATCGCTTTTAATGCGCCAGATGAAGTGTTGAAGAGTTGAAGGTATTCGGGAAGTCCACTTCATTTGAGTCTCTATTAGGTACTTTAGAAGAGGTTTTTTTACTTATACAATGTATAAAAGTAGTTGGTTCATTCAAGGCGTGTATGTATTACTTTGTTGCAACAATACTGCAATAACTGCATTAGTAAGAGTGCCGCAAATAACTTTGTGTTGTGCCAGGTTTTTAATGAAGGGAACTGAAGAAACCTTCATGCAAATATCAAATGTTAAATATAATCTTTGGGGCTACTTGGCGTTCATATTATCGATATGAACGCCAAGCAACGTTGGTCGCGGTCAGTACTTGGATGGGCGACCAGTCTTGCCCGTATCTTCTAGTGGCCTGTAGGTCGGTGAATTCATAGAAGCTATGCAAACTTGGGCGAGGTTTGCCTAGAAAGTCGTACCATCCCTTGGATAGCGTGTAAAGGCGGAGATCCATTGTCTATGAAATGATAGACAAGTAAAAGATCCCTATTATATACCCTGTTACAAAAGTGAGGGTTCGGCAAAATTTCCAGGTTGGGGATTGCTCGTCTCCTGGCGTAGGTGATTGGTTTTAGTCGCGGAAATAGACCGACGTTAAATAACAGAAATAAAAAAAAAATATTTGCAAAATACTGTCACACGTAACCACCTCTTGTCAAATTGTTCGTTTCTTTGAGGAACATACTGTGCGTTACACGAAGTTGTATCCCGGATTGGAATGTTAGTATATATCTCCAACGTATAGAGCGTCGTCATGTTATTAGTTAAATTCAATGCATTGGCACATATCGGTTACGGACCGCTACAAATTGAGGTGGTGTGATTTAAGCGCGCGTGCTAGTCTCGCACAGGATTTGCCAGCGAATCCTAACAATCCTAACATTCCAATCCGGGATACAACTTCGTGAAACGCACAGTAGATTCCCATGTTCGAGTCCATTACTTCTTCTCAGGTCTTCAGTCCGACTCTTCTTCTCAGGTCTTCAGTTTTCAGACTGCGACGATATGTCACTGCGTGATACTATCAAGTATTAAATTTCAATTGATAGGTATGCGTAAGAACCTATACCTATTTTAATTTAACTATAATTCCTCTTTGTATGAGGCCATTTTCATCTCGTCTCTTACGGCGTGAATATTTAAAATGGTAGAAACATGCATTTTAAGAGCACTTGTAAATTTTCATCGTCGAAATAATCTCTCTGGAGAATGTTCACGTTACGTAAATGTAGGCATATTTTTTATCCATGTACTAACGGTATTTTACTAACATAATATGTTCTGCAAAAGACTAGTGATAATTAACGATAATGTCTAACACTAAGTGTGGTTGAACTCTAGTTTAGAAGAGTTATTAGATACCTACATCTCGGAAGGTAAAAAATTAAATACAAAAGACAAAGAATGGCTAAGCTTATTTGTTATATTAACATATTTGCCGCTACGCTTATATGGGAAGGTGGAACCAGCTTTAGAAAAATATTGCGGATTATTATTTTCTATTCGAAACACTTTGTGACATTTCTTAATATACTAAGATGTAGGAAGAAGAAAGCAAGTACGTCTAGATACATCTTTAATGATTCATACATTAAACCTACTTGTATCCAACTTGATTCGGTCATATTTTTATATTTCTTAGTACCTTTAGTAGACTTTACCACTAAATAGCAGAATTCTGCAGTGTTTTCGAAGTGAAATACCTATTTTGAGTAAAGTAAAACGAGGAGTACCTAAAATAAAATAGTGGTTTGTTGACTTCACTATCGTTGTCTTGATGATTGAAGAATTATGTAGATATTTCCGTCGTGGTCCGTATGGTCGACGCCATCTTCAGTGCTTCTCTCCCTCGTGACAATTCAGTCCCCGATCACGATGTGAGAGGCACCATATGTTAAGAATGGCGAAACGTGTGCGATTATAAGCGTCGATCACGGCAAAATTTGCCAGAAAAAATATGTTAATTTAATATTAGGTAGGTACCAGTTTATTAATCTTTTTGATATCTCTTTACTTAAAATAAATAACAGTTGATAAATAATTGTTTTGAAAAAAACATTGATCTCATTTAGATGTTCCAAGAAATATATAGAAAACACTCTATATACTAGTATTTCGGCTTATTAGGCCTTTTTCAATAGAGTAAATGTCTATTACTAAATGTTTCCAAGCGCGTTTTCGTTATTTATTTGTTTTCGAGGACCTACCCCCGATTGATCCTACAATCTGGTAAAGCCCGAGTTTTTAGTACCTTTTCTAAGAAGGGCGAAAGTGTAAAATCTATCTGATCATTCATAGTACAAAGATTTATAATTAAAGATTTTTTAATTTATAATTGTTCTAACAGATTTCAGCTCTTTACTTTCTTTTTACGATGCAGTACCTTTACATTTTTCTGATCTATAAAATGATTGTTTTCTATACAGTGCGTCGAAAATCCTGAATTTTTTGCATTATTTAGTATGGAGTTTTATGTTCTTTTACTCTAGTTTCAATACTTCTACCGGTTTGACCCACATGCATGGCATTACAATTCACGCAGTTAATTTGGTATACTCCCGATTGTTTTAATTTATTAACCCTTTCTTTGTTGTTTATTAAAATCCTCCCAATATTACGCTTGTTGATACTAATCGTTTTACACCCGTTTTGTTCTAATCCGCGAGCTATTTTTTCACTATAACCTGGGACGTGATTAATATAACTAAAGGTGGCTTCTTTTTCCCGAATATTGTAAAACAGTTGATCAAGTATGTGCACTTACTTATTAATTTTGTCCCACAATTCACACAGCATTTAAAATATGGGACAATGTTTTTATACTATCGAAGATATAACTAACTTTTAATTTTTATTAATAAAATTGATGGAAACACCTATTGCTAAAAAAAATTACAATTTTAGATATCTAAGTGAAGAAGATTTCCAGATACAAATATTTTAGATATAAACCTATGTCATATATTTCTAGCTTATTTGAAACACGAGTTGAAGGTATTCTAAAAATCTAATTATATGCAGCTATTTGTTTTTCTGTGGCCCGGAGATAAATGAACGGGTCCATAGTTTATCTATCTAATTTTTAATCAAACAAACTCTCTATCAATAAAACGATACCAATAAATCTTACAAATGTGTGTATAATTAGTGTCAAGCAAGCCAGAAGGAGCACTTCGTATATTCAATCCGGTTCTGAGGTGTGTAATTTTTGTAGACTAGTTCGACTTAAATCGTGTAGGTGTTAAATTCTTGCTGCACGAGATGCAGCGGCTTCACGGGTGGGACGCATAATTTTTTAAAGGGGGTTATTTATGCAAATAGTAAATAGAAACTAAAGAAGACTTCTCTTACAGCCAGTTTCTGTTTGTTTCAGGTTTCGGGGAAATATTAGACCAATCCTATCACCAAAGAAAAGTTAAAAAAGAAAATGTGTTTGGATAAACATCAAGGTAAGATATTTGCAGTATCATTTTTTATAATCGAGGATCGAGGTTAGTCTAAACTCGA
This sequence comes from Pogonocherus hispidulus, assembly GCA_963924545.1. NCBI lineage: Eukaryota > Metazoa > Arthropoda > Insecta > Coleoptera > Cerambycidae > Pogonocherus > Pogonocherus hispidulus. The sequence goes on along the minus strand of OZ004698.1, from coordinate 37,463,251 downwards.
ATATTAATTGGGATTTTAAACCCTGGAAGTAATTTTGTATACGTGTTAACTTGAGGCAGATACATACCAAAAGCGTAAGCAACAGCCAAATCCAGAGTTTTTTTCAAACCATTGAGTAGTATTACATAAAACATACCTTATTAAATCTCGCTATCCTAGGACTTTATTATGAAGCCATTTAGAAAATCACTGTTAATATGTATCATGAGGTATAAGTAAAACATTGATGGTATAAGGAAAGTATTCAAAGTTAAAAGAATAACTGGAGATGAGATACTTAACGGATCGTAATCCGGTAAACAATTGAAGAAACATTTCTAAGAAAAAACGAGTACCGCACGCCACTTCTTCGGAAGAATTAATACACCTAAAGTTGTGTATGTACAAGGGGGCCCGTTTAATATGGGCCTATACCTTATCTCAGAAACTACAAGTCCCATGGAAAAAAAATTATATGAAATTGTTTTCTTCAAAGTTATCTTCAATTTTTTAATATATTCAAATTTATAACCTGTTTATATACAGGGCGATGAACTAAAGTTCCTTTTTTTTAAATAGCACACCCTATATATTATTACATTTTCGGAAAGCCCTTCTAAAGACAAGTTCAATGATATATGACATGATGGGTCTGACGCCCACCGTTTCGGAGTTATCTTCAGGAAATAGCCAATATTAAAATCGCGCTAGAGAAGTTAATAATTAAGTTTTTGAGCATCAACTTGCGCCAAGAGAATTCTCATTTTATTTACTTTATTATGTAATTACTCAATATTCAGTTTATAAAAATTTTTTTACTGTGTTGCCACATTTCGAAAACCATAAATTCTCACGATTTTTTCAAATGGAACACTCTGTATATTGTTACATTTCTAGAAAGCCCTTCTATCGACAAATTCAGAGGTATATGATATGATGGGTTTGTATCCCATCGTTTCTAAATGATTATCCTCAGAATATGGGATTTTAATACTGGCTATTTCCCGAAGATAATACTTTTTTTTAAATAGCTCCCCCTATATATTATTATATTTTCAGAAAACCCTTCCAAAGAAAAGTTCGATGATATATAATATGATAGGTCTGATGCTTACCGTTTCGGAGTTATTGAGTATTATCTTCGGGAAATAGCAAATATTAAAATCTCATATTCTGAGGATAATCATTTAGAAACGATGGGATACAAACCCATCATATCATATATTTCTGAATTTGTCGATAGAAGTGCTTTCTAGAAATGCAACAATATACAGGGGTGGGCGTCAGACCCATCATGTCATATATCATTGAACTTGTCTTTAAAAGAGCTTTCTGAAAATGTAATAATATATAGGGTGTGCTATTTCAAAAAAAGGAACTTTAGTTCATCGCCCTGTATATAAACAGGTTATAAATTTGAATATATTAAAAAATTGAAGATAACTTTGAATAAAACAATTTCATATCATTTTTTTTCCATGGGACGTGTAGTTTCTGAGATAAGGTATAGGCCCATATTAAACGGGCCACCTTGTACAAATAACTAGAATCTACGTCTATAATAAATGCGTCGTTGTCTCTTTATGGACAATGACACAAACTCTTTGGTGGTTTAATCCTTTTCCCATAAATTAGATCTTGCGGCAAATCGTTTTTATTGAAGTACCAATGGTCGTTCTAAAGTAGACACCTTGTACGTAGGCTATTCAGTATTTATCTTAAAGAAACAGTAGGTACCTGTTCTAATATCCTGATATTCCCGAGAATACACCCTTTTAACCCGACACTGGATTCTGCTTGCACTGCATGCAATGGATGCAACTTTCTGAGACTGGCAAAAGGTAGAATTACGATGGATACTAGCCCACGGTTATCAAGTCAACGAGTGGTTAACTAGATTCAACCGTTTTTAATGTTGATTTTATGTTAATGTTTTAGAAAATTGCATAATTCCAGATACGCCCTGTAACTAATATTAAATAGGAGCGTTGCATATAAGACATGTTACAAACTGGTCTAATTATACATGGCACGTACATAATTTATAGTATTCGCCTGCATAATTAACGTAAATCATATAACATATGGCTCTGTAATGCTGTAATGGAGTCATAAATGCTGTTTTCTGATCAAGTAAAATAACTAAATATTCCAAGTCTTAATTACTATATAATAACACTACACAAAAAGTAGTAAAACATATATTAAATGGTGTAAAACTAAACAACAAAAATCTGATGAACTAAAATGCTTAAAAATAACAACGGAGATGTCTTCTAAAGAATGGGCTAAAATTTACCACTAGATTATATAATGAAAATAAAATGGTTAGTTTCATATAAAATATTGTGGAAAACGCTGCTTCGAGCGAGATACAGGGTGTTGAAATTATATCTTGAAAACCAATTAGACAATTGTTTTCAAATTTGATAATTTGACTCAAAGTATTTTCACAAAATCTGGCGTGTCGTGATGTCGTAACAGTGATGTCACAAACATATAACAGCTAGGAAGGCAACTAATAAATTACACATTTTTAAACGAGATATCATATTTTTACACACTTGGCTAGACCGTTTGGTTACGATAGGGTTGATGGATCTACTTCTAGCAGTAGAGCAGATGATGGGGCCAATTCTGTAACTGCTCAGCAACCGTTGCTTTAATAACCAGTACAGCTTATTGGTTGTTTGGCAAGGCTTAAGTTGCCCATTGGTTTATATTGAGTGGTTATAATAGCAACTGTTGCTACAGAGAAACAGGATCGCTGGAAATATCCACAAGAGTATACTTACCATAAAATTAATATGTCTGGCGAAGTGTGATACTTTCATAACACATATCACACTTTTGGATGCCACTAATATAATTAGAAATACACCTAGAGATAGACTTATCTCACTATAGCACTATATTATTGAACCACAAAATATCCAATGTTCCATTTAAAATTAAGTTAATATTCATTCCTCCCGCTCTCCCTCTATCTCTTTCTCCCCCCTCTCTCCCTCCAAACATTATTAGTTCTTTTTGGGTAAATCTAGTTGATTTTTGTAAAACCTTGGAAACTTTAGCAAGCCAGATATCCTATATACCTTGCACGCCAATGAACTAACTGTCCCCTTAAAGAACAGAAATAACTTAGGAACAGCTCTATTGTGTTATATATCCAATAAATTTTCTCTTTAATGTGCAATTGAAAACGTCCGTCGCAAAACATATTCTGCAGTTTTACATGAAACGTTTTACGGCCTGTTCCACGACATTTCTTGTGATTTATGAACAATATAAAAGTACACTATTATTTTTATTTATTAGCTTTTATAGCGCCGCAGGAACTTTAGTATGTTGCATGTGTATGTGTAAGTGTATATATTGTTCTGTGTAAATCATTAAACAAAGTAATGTGAAGTGAAGGGAGTTTTATATAAAAAAATGTACCTATTTAAATCGCTATGATCAACTTTCATGTGGGAGAAATGAATTGATGGTGTGGCGAAATCTTTCTTAGTCTTTTCTAATATAGTTTAAAACGTGTAAAGGACGCTATAACTATATTTTGATACATATATGAATTTTTACTTTTAGAGGGAGTGATAGGAAGGGAAAGAGGAAGAATGAATGGAACATTCATATATTTTTACAGATTTGGATATTTCCAAATTTTCCTAGGTGTATTTCTAACAGTGTTGATGATATCCCCAAAAGTGTGACATCCCTATGTGTTATGAGATGTTGTTGTTGTTGTTGTTAGTAGACGGCGCGGTTACCCGCAGCCCTCAGGTCTTTCTATCCATTGTGCCTGCCCCTAGTCGGGAGCTATTGGAAGAGACCTGTGCTATGCGTATAGGCCAACACCCGTTGTAGGGGAAGCTCCCTAATGTCCTGAGGCAGGAGAAATGCTGCGCCCAGATGTTTGTGTCTCTTGACCAAGAGGCAGGCACAGCGACAAAGGATGTGAATGGAGTCCTCGTCATCGTGTCCGCAAAACCTGCACTTGTCAGTGTCACTAAGGCCGATAGTGTTGAGGTGCTTGTTAAGATGTCCGTGACCTGTCAGCAGTCCTGTGACAATCCTTATGCTGTTACGACTAGCCCAAGTATTGATCGAGTTGCGTTCGACCAAGGCCCTTCAATTAAGAGCCTGGCTTGTCGCAGCCCAGTCCCGTTTGACCATTCTTCCTTTGATCTTTCCTTGATCCAGTTTTCAATGGACTTTGTTACATAACTAGGCGGAAGCCCCACACTGGTTCGGTAACACAAAAAATATATTTAAAACAAATAATAAAAATATACGTAAATCTTAATCACATAAATTCCTGAATAGTCTCAAAGTCACAAGTCTATAAAATTGTAAACATTTCCTTCATTTTTGGTTCCGGTGTTTTTTTAATTATCTACGTAGCTTCTAGCAACTAAATATCGACCGCTACATTATACAAGACATTATAAATATTGTATTACTGAGGTGGCTATTAATTTAATGATTTAGCATATTTCGGAATTATTTCTGGCTCGTAACTTGGTTCAACCGCACAATCAATTTTTATTTTTTAATTTTCGCATACAATAAGAGATTATTTTTAAAATCCATAACATTTAATAGGGACCTCGGCTATTATTTCTCAAGTCAGCTTCTATTTTCTGCAGGTGGTTGGTCACGGATCTTAGTAGCTCTTGCAACACCTTTATAACAATTTTATCATGACATGTCATTGAACGAGCTATAATGAAGAAATTTTATGGGTATAAAGTTATACAATACCAGAGAAACAGATCAACGTACCTTATTTTCAATATTATATACTTACAATTTTATGGTTTGTGTGGTTTGTTTAAAAATCTATTATACAAGATTGATAGGTATATACATTCTAAGGCTTGAATCAAATTGCGGCATGCCTTTGTAAGTGAAACGCGATCGTATTAACTTTTTTTTTTTTTCGTTTTTTTATGTAAACAACGGCTTAAGCAAAGTGGTATAATACGTAATTTAAAGAAACTCGTGGTGTGAAAATTTGTTGGTATCTAAGTAATTTTATTGTAACCTACTACATCATCATTTTTATGGTGAGGAACGAAAATTAGAATAGATTATTTTAGATATAGGCCAGTCACCGTAGACACAAAATACGCGTTAGGTCGCAAAAAATTGCAGAGTTCTGTTTTTTGGAATGTTGTTAGGATAGGTACCAATAGTGTAAAACCAAATTTGCAGCTTCGAAAGACCTGTGCTAACTGCGTGGTGCTAGAAAAACCTTTATTTTTTTAGGACTTTTTTCAGTTTTTGGCTTATAACTTCTAAATAGTGCATCCTAAGGAAAAGTCCTGTAAAATTTTAAAGTAGACAAAATTTACTACAATTTGAATGCAACCGCAGCTCCATAGGTCTAACAGGTCCCGAGATACAGCACTTCAAAAATTGGCCATTTTTCCCAAAAAGTTCGAAATGGTTGTTTTAGCTGTCTTCCAAGCCGAATATCAGCTAAAATACTCAGCCTACGTGGAAAGTCGTGGGAAATGAAGTTGCAAAGCAGTTATTTAGCTTTAATTTAAGCATAAGCGGAACACTGTGGGGCCAATAGTTCCCTTGTTATCAGGAAGTAACAAAAAATGAAAGAAAATGGGATTTTTCAAGAAATGGACTCTGACGAATTGCAGGACTTTTGTAAAGGATAAAAAAACATAACTCAGTAGAAAATGGTTTTATATCATGCAAAATGAAATTGAGTTCAATTAATAATGTATAAATTTATCAAAATTATATCAAAATTGTATAAACAATATTTTGGTAGTTTGGGGGACCTTGGACGTGAAATGTTGAACGTGAAGTGATGGCGGAACCTCAGCTGACTCCTGCGACAAAAATACAGAACACAATGTAAATTAGTATTTATTGCGTAATCAATTTTATAATAAATTACAACGAAGGATATGTAATATTAGGCTTACCTTTTCCCACTTAAGCTTCGGTTTTCTAGAAAGCGGTGCCGTCTCTTAACGGCCGTCAAAATACGGTGGGTAACGGCATAAAAACCGGTGTCGTGTATAATAAGGGAAGTGTTTCCCAAGAGAGCGGTAGCGCACACCGTAACGTAACAGAGCGGTGTCGTCTCATTTGAAACGGTGGGGCATACGGTACGAATCAGTTCATCAATGTTTTTTTGCGGTGTCTTTTGTATAGCGGTGAAGTAGTTTTAAAATTTTAAAACTATTTTCCTTATCATAAAACCGTTTTTTGTGACGTCACCCACCGTATTTTGACGGCCGTTAAAAGACGGCACCGCTTCCTAGGAAACCGAAGCTTTAGCGAGACAGTCGTGTTCTTTTGGATGGCCCAGGTTCGTCAGACGGCTCTTCTTGGGACTCCGGAGACTCCTCTGTTGTCTGATTAGAGATCTACTACTACATACTAGTGGTAAAGGGCCGTCGCCATCATTTTCTTCATCTGACTCGGCCATGGCTAAGGGAGGAGTATTCAGGCTGGTCTTCCCCTGACAAATTTTACAGCGAGAAGACGACGAAGTTATTTGCCTAAATACTCCTCCCTTAGCCATGGCCGGCGGAGTCGGATAAAGAAGATGACGTCAACGACCCTTTACCACTAGTATCTAGTAGTAGATCTAATCAGACAACAGAGGAGTATCCGGAGCCCCAAGAAGAGCCGTCTGACAAACCTGGGCCTTCCAAAAGAACACGACTGTCTCGCTAAGTGCGTAAAGGTAAGCTTAATATTACATATCCTTCGTTGTAATTTATTATAAAATTGATTACGCAATAAATACTAATTTACATTGTGCTCTGTATTTCTGTCACAGGAGTCAGTTGAGGTCCCGCCATCACTTCACGTTTAACATTTCACGCCCAAGGTCTCCCAAACTACCAAAATATTTTTTATACACTTTTGATATAATTTTGATAAATTTATACGTTATTATTAATTGAACTCAATTTCATTTTGCATGACACAAAACCATTTTTTACTGAGTTATGTCTTTTTTATCCTTTACAAAAGTCCTGAAATTCGTCAGACTCCATTTCTTGAAAAATCCCATTTTCCTTAATTTTTTGTTACTTCCTGATAACAAGGGAACTATTGGCCCCACAGTGTTCCGCTTATGCTTAAATTAAAGCTAAATAACTGCTTTACAACTTCATTTCCCATGACTTTCCACGTAGGCTGAGTATTTTAGCTGATATTAGGCTTGGAAGACAGCTAAAACAACAATTTCGAACTTTTTGGGAAATATGGCCAATTTTTTAAGTGCTGTATCTCGGGACCTGTTAGACCTATGGAGCTGCGGTTGCATTCAAATTGTAGTAAATTTTGTCTACTTTAAAATTTTACAGGACGACTTTTTCCGTAAGATGCACCATTTAGAAGTTATAAGCCAAAAACTGAAAAAAGTCCGAAAAAAGAAAGGTTTTTCGAGCACCACGCAGTTAGCACAGGTCTTTCGAAGCTGCAAATTTGGTTTTACACTATTGGTACCTATCCTAACAACATTCCAAAAAATCAGAACTCTGCAATTTTTTGCGACCTACGATGTCTTAAATGACTGGCCTAATACGGCTTTTGAAGAATGAGGCGAGGTGTGAAGAATAGGATGAAGTATGAGAAGTTTTACAGGGAGGGGCGTATCACCATAAAGAGAAAAAAGGACGGATTTAAACTTATTTGTTCTTATTCTTGATAAGTTGATGTATACAGGCTTCCAAATAAAAATATGTTCAAGTTGGAAACAAAGACTCAAGATATTAGTACTAGTACTGATAATTAAATAAATATAAATAACATAATACTGGAAGAATACCTCTGATTCGTTATTTAGTGGGGGAACGTAGCTGAGAGCCACACCCAGACTACCCCTGTGCCCTCTGTAACTAACCTCTGTCACCCAGGTCACGTAAAGTTTTTACAAGCTGTAAAAATAAACTTTCTTAATTATACTGTGTTTTGGATAAATTGACGTTTACTTATGAGTAACAAATAAAAGCAGTTACTCGCTCTCCTCAAGTTTTTAGAACTTAATATTATTTGATACTATAGATTCTTAATTCAAATCATTTCCAAGGATAAGAAACTTAAGAAAATTTGATTTCTACTCTATATGGTAGAAGTTCTCATATGAATTTGCATTAAATCTGAACAAAACTTTTTTATATGAAATGGTTTTGTTAATATTCTCTTAAAGTTTAGGTTTAGATCAAGGGATGCTTCATTGAAGCCAACTACTTTTATCTACAGACTCCAAAAGGTACATAAATGTAAAAAATTTAATGGCAGCATAATATATGTTTACACCGAGGACTATTCGCTGTTATTCCAATAATAATTAAACTGTATATTGTTGTATGGAAATGCAGAAGGATAAAAGTAACTAAGCTAATTAAATATTTTACAACGGAAATTAGTACTTTGTACAGTCCGCTTCGTTATGGATCCCATCAAGAAGCAGTGTTAATTACTTGAGTAAATAATAGCATTAACAAATAGTAAATGCCTCCAAGTTATTAATGTGTTAACAATCAGCGTTTTCATTCAATAATCCTTTCTATGAAAAATGTTTTCGTATTCAGCAAATATAGGTATTAGCTATCAAATGGTATTAGCAATGCAATGGCACAACTTTATCATTAAAAATTATATAATACCTATATAATATATAATTTTATACACTATAATAATATAATTTATAAGTATACAATACAATATACAGGATTGGGCAAATGTGTCGGAACACCTCTATACACAAGGTGAACTATATGTTGGATTAAAAAATACTATTTACAAATGTTTTTGTATTATTTTTATTCTATTCTAATCTAAAGATTCTATAAAAAATAATTAAGGCGAATAAATGAACCATACATAATACATATCGCTGATAAGAGAAAAACATCATCTTTCTAGCTGAAAGATGATTCTGAAATGAATGATGATGAACTTTATTTAAAAAAATACAAGTTTACGCCAGAACTCGAAATTTTATCACCTTATTAAAAGTCTGTCTAGGCCAATATACTATGTTTAATTCTGTTTTTCTGTATTTTTTTAATATCTAAAATAACCGAAATATGCACAGCCACCGAAAATTTGAAAAATCGAATATTCGCCAAAAAGTTTGTCTCACAAAAAAACATCGAGAAAGGGGAGATTAATTTCTCTTCATATCTCTTAATTCAAGAGATGTCTTATAATAGCAAGCAAATTTGGCCACCCGGTACAGGTCCGTTTTTCCAGCTAACTCTAAAAAAACGATTCGGTATGTTACATGTCGGAGTGAATTACATCAATAATGTGAGAACTCAGAGACGTTCGTTTGTGCTTCATGAAAATAACTCCATTAAGCATCCATTCCGGGAATATTTATAGAGTTGGTATGACTGGTTGAAAGTCAATACGCTAATAAATCACTAAAATAACATTCATTAGTTCAGCAAGAAGACTAATAGTCTTTACCTATTCTTCCTGTAATAGTTTCATATACGGGGTGTTTTACGATTCTAAAATGTTGCCTGCAGTAATTAACTTTATCGTAATTTTCAAAAAACCAACATTTTATAATATCCAGTGTCCGCAAAACTTAGTGGAATCGTATATGTGTTCAGGAAAATCTCAAAAGGAGATATTCTAATCAGCATATCCAGATATGCACCGAAAGGCTTTACGTGGCTTGATCTTCTACAGGATCACCTCCAGGGCGGTCCTAGAGTGTATTAATGGTCTGGCCCAATTGGGACAGAACAACCAAGTAAAATTAACCTGGGTACTGGAGTACTGGGTCATCACAACATAACAGGAAATGAGGAGGCCGATGCACTGGCTAAAAGAGGCTCAAGTAAACAGTTTACAGAGCCCGAACCAGTACTGGGGCTTTCGCCTAGTTATGTAACAAGGTCTATTGGAAACTGGATCAAGGAAAGATCAGAGGAAGAATGGTCGAACGGGACTGGGCTGCGACAAGCCAGGCTCTTAATTGAAGGGCTTGGTCGAACGCAACTCGATCAATACTTGCGCTAAGTCGTAACAGCATAAGGATTGTCACAGGACTGCTGACAGGTCAAGGACATTTCAACAAACACCTTAACACTATTGGCCTTAGTGACACCAGAAGGTGCAGGTTTTGCGGACACGATGACGAGGACTCCATTCACATCCTCTGTCGCTGTGCCTGCCTCATGGTGAAGAGACACAAACAACTGGGCGCAGCATTTCTCCTGCCTCAGGACATTAGGGAGCTTCCCCTACAACGGGTGTTGGCCTATGCGCATAGCACAAGTCTCTTCCAATAGCTCCCAACTAGCGGCAGGCACAATGGGTCGAAAGACCTGAGTGCTGCGGGTAACCGCGCCGGCTTCCAACAACACCATTTGATTGAATTTGGTTAATTTATGACTCAAGTTACCAGCCTTTCATAAATACTTTTATATTTATTTACCATAGGGCCTAATGCCCGAGTCCTCACTCACTTTTTTGTCACCATTCTTCATATAAATTTTTAATAGATTTTATGAGCTCGTTTTATTGTAACTAAAACATTTTAATTACGTACTTATTATATATTTTTTTATTACCTAATCTTTCATCGCTTGAATCAACTAATCAGGACCAGATTTAAAAATGGAGCAATCGCAAACCATCAAACCCCACTGAGATTGGGGCCTCCATTAAATATTTAATTTCTTATAACAGGCAATTAGCCCGCGCGTTGTGTAAATAAACATGGAGGCAGCAGGGTATAAATTATGGGGAATTATTAATATTTCTTTTTTTTTTTTTTTGGGTAACAAGGGCCCTGCCCCGGTTGTAAATTAAGTCCGAGAACCAGGCCTGTCAGGGAAGAAAACCAGGTATTCTGTGCCCTCTCGACCGTCTGGCGGTAGTGGCAGCGCTGGGTACTCAAGGCAGTGTTTGTAGATAAAAATGTTGAATGCTCGAACAAGGTGGATTGTGGTATTATATGATGAGCCACTTTATCAGGGCTTCTACCAAAGAGAATATTTATTCTGTTTTGCTTCTACTAATATTTAAGTAGTCTAAAACGTGACCAGGTAATTTTTTTCTCAGGTCTTTTATTTATTCGAAATTTATATCCAAATATGTAATTTTCGCATCGGCATATCTGGAATAACTTTTGAAAATTGTTTTAATAGAACAACCTGTGTTGACATTGGCGACAAGAAGTTTTTGTGTCCAAAAACCATGTAATATAATACTGTAACTTATGATTTATCATAACATATTTGGCTAAGAATAGGCCACCTAACTAATAAATCAATAAACAAAAGCTAAGTGGCATAGTTCCAGAAGAATATTTAATGAATCATGTAGTACTGCCAACAATTAGTTATAGACAATAATCTTATGTTGTAGGCACGTGGTGAAATGCGTTATTTCATGAAAACCCTAGTCATTTTTCACCCATTTCATAGCTACTTTTTCTGTCTTTCGCTTACAACAGTTGTATTACCAAAAAGGTATTAAAACATGAATTTTATAGTAACAGTTGACATTACATAAAATATAAGTATATACATAGTCTGTTTTTATTAAATTCTTGGTACTTTTTATCTGTATTAACAAATTCAAATAATCGCATCGATATTGAAACCATCAGTTATGATGGTTCCTATCCTTAGAAATGATAAAAAAATCAGTACTTTTCGTAGTACTTGATCGGACAATTTTAAAAAATATTACGACAAAAAAACTGCCTTATAATATTCAACTACACATATGGTAATAATGAAATAATAATAATAATAAAATCGAGATCAAAATTGTGATTCCTACGTACGTACTAATATAAAAAACTACGTGAATTAATTCATTTTCACCAGCACATATTTCAAAACTGAAAAATTTCTGACATCTCTAAGAAGTATGAGATACAATAATTGACTCCCCTATTGATGAGACTCACCTAGAATATTTAACGTGCGCGTTGTAAGAAACACACCCTATTTGTATTTTGATGTTCCTATATCTTATTTTATGTTGTCTTAGCTATCCAGAACTATGTAATACATTAATAGATAAGAAACGGCGCATGAATTAAACCTTTCATGTAACATTCCAGACGATATATTTTATCTTTTTCTATACATAACACAACATAAATCTGGGCACATAATATGATGAGATTATTAATATAACTAGGTATGTAAAATATATAATTATCTCTATAAACTGCATACTTCGACTGGTACTACGGGTAACAAGAAATTCTTCACGGTTAACTGAATGTAATAATTTATATGAACGTGTTACTGTTGAATTCATTAATAGCCATATGCTTCCTTCGAGTTATAATAGTAATTTATGTATTAATTAATACATGTAGAAGAGACCATAATTAATAATAATAACAAAGGTTCACATTCAGAATTTTAAAAATGAGTATGTTGTCCAATAGGAAATTAGTATATTTGGTGTTTGTTCATTCCAAAAAACAGAATGAAATTTTAAACAACTTTCAACAGTATATCCACCCAATACATAGGCGTCAAGTGATGAATTGTGTCCATAAATCGTAATCAACCATACACTGAAGGAACACGCTCTTCCACAACTGCATAATTGGTTGTTACTTCTTCTATAACTGCATAGCTAGTCTATGGGCCAAATGTTTAATTGACTAGGTACTTGTTCCCTTTCAGAGATCGAGTCTGCGACCTTTTGATTAACTAACTGGATTACTGATTAGACAATTTAGTTGAAGGAGATGCCGGAAACAACTACTCCACGGAAAATGTGCCCCAACTGGCATTGCATTACTCCAACATCTCCATAGGAGTCACCACATCCTTCATCCAGACAAACCACAGACACTAACCGTTTTCGCACTTATTCTGTGCCCATCAGAGTGCCATAAATAGATTTTTGATCACCAAAGACCAAAAGAGGGCACTATTGAGTGTTTCTCACCACTACTAACATTCCAGATGCTCTTTAGGCAATCATGTCGCAGCATTGTTCATCGAGCCCGCTACCTATGGCACTCTGATGAGCACAGAATAAGTGCGAACCCGGTTAGTGTCTGGAGATTGGGATAGTGTCTCGATGAGGGATGTGGCGACTCCTATGAAGATGTCGGAGTAATACAATGCCAGTCGAGGTACATTGCCTGCGAATTGCCCATTGTCCGTGGTGTCCGTAATTGTTTTCGGCACCTTCTTCGAATAAATAAGTAAAATTGTCTTCCTCAAAGACAATAGAGGTCACTGATATAATGGCACTTGCGGAAAAGCAGGTCGCTATTTGTCTGTCAATTTGACAATAGTCAGATGGATAGTAGCAAAGGCCAAAAGAGGGCATTTCTGTGTGTTTCTCACCAGTACTAACTGATTGGACAAGTTGTGATATTTGGAGATTGACTAAATCGTTTTCTTTGTGATTCAATTCCACAGTATCGATTCCTTAGTGGGAATCATTCATTCAATGCGTTAAGGTGCATTTAAATCAGAGCGAATAGAAGCGAGCGAACGAATTCGTTCGGTCGTCTCTGTTCGCTCTAATATATAGATACAGAAACAGGGACGTGTTCGTTCGCTCCCGTTTTGTTCTCTATACAAATCACGCTAACTTAAGCAAACGAATTCGTTCGTTCGCTTCTGTTCGCTCTGATTTAAATGCATCTTTATAATTCTATAGTTATCTACATTATATAATATTCCGAGTAATATTCCCTATTTATACAACCGCAAAATTTCAACATCGATAGTGGTAGTCGTTGTCATCACTCGGTGCATCGAAGATCAGAAGTGGAATTATAAAATATATTTCGTGCAGACTATCCAGGAGTCTCGGGTTCGCGAGACCGAGCAAAACAATTTCGACAGTACAATTATGCGAGGAATCATGAATGGAATTAGTAAAGTCAACACCCTTGGAGACGCTTCGAACTACGTTGACGTTCTCTTGGAACAAATCGTTCTCCGACCCTCCTCTAGACGTAGTTCTATCGATCTGAGTTGACAGTTCATAACCCGTTACTTTATTGGATAGTCCAAACTACTATTGCTACATTGAGAAAATATCTGTAACTGAACATACATTCTCTTATTGCGTTTTTAAGTACATAATTATCGATGTTTTGTAGCAAATCATCCATACCGAATATGTTTAGATATGAGGAAAGTGATTAGATGATATATTTATTTTATCAATAAAGACAGTGCACGGCTAATTAACTGTCTGTTGGGATAACATCCGTCTAGTTTAGCAAATGTAGTTAATTTTGTATACATTTTGGACACTAAATATATATTTATCCATGTTGATGTGATGATACTTATGTTGAAAACGTAAATTAAACATGGTGAAAATCACTGTGAGGGTGCGAATAAAATTAACAAGGAATTGAGAAGAACTGAAAAATATTGGTTGGACATTTAAGTTTCAAGTATAATTTAAAACACCCCAAGGAGGAATATCAGGGATTGATGGAATTTCAGGACGGGGAATTTGTGTACAAAATTTAAGTCCGCGATTACCCCTAGTTTTTTTTATTATACTAGATCCATAGAATAATGGCAACTAGAAGGTATTCTGACATTATAATACTCAACAATTTATCTAGGAATATGCCACCAGTAAAATAAAAACAGGAAGACAAGAAACCAGTACAACAATAGCAAGTTTAGTATCGAAGGAAACTTCTAAAGTTCAACTTCAAAAAATAACTGTATCCAGTGGGTTATTTCATACATTAATTAAGTTTATACGAGTATTATATCACTGGTTATGATTATGCATGTTGTGTCAAAAATAGGTTATAGGCAATATAGAGAGAATATATTAGAATACCATATTTTTGTCTAATGAAACTTTTCTAATGAATCTAATGCTGATTTAGATTGGGCCAGTGACTGTTCTGCCAGTTGGCCAGTAGCTGGGTTGTGAACTATCCTCCAGTTACTGGAAAGACAGTTGAACTGGCCATTGGTGTATACATGCAGACGAGAAGCGGTAGTGTGTCCAGTTCAGTTAATAAAAATGGACGAACGGAAAGTTTGTGTATGGCGTCGTGCAGTATCATTATCATTGATATTATATGAAGAGCTTGTTAGAAGATATGTTACATGAAGTGTTAAGTTGCGATATGTTAGAAGAAAGTAGAAAAAAAGGAGAGTTTGGATAAGAGATTGGATGAATGGTAGATCAAGGGGAACATCATCAACAATTTTAAGAGAGTTATATACACGAGATCCCCATGAATACAAAAGTGCGTTTCGTGTTTACACGGCTCCAGCTGCTGGCTTGTGCTGTGGTGGGACAACGCCAGTGGCCAGTAAAATCAAATATTTTTGAATTTGCTGCTTGGCCAGTAACTGGCCTGTCCAGTTAATGAAGTAAACTGTTTACAAACAGATAGTTACTCGCAGCCAGATACTGGAGAGTTCAACTGGCCTGTCTACTGGCTTAATCTAAATTCGCCATAATGAAGTAACGAAAAATAGTGTTGATATCGTTATCGTATATATTTCTTGTTTCGTATAAGTTTAAACTAAGTATGTAAAAATTCTATCAAGTAGGACATTTCACTGTATAAATAAACTACAAACTTAATCAATTTAATATTGCAAAACAATTTAAATTAGCCATCAATTTTAGCATTTTATTAACACGTCGTTAAGGTAATCTTCATTTCGCAATTTAAACAAGGTCACTTTTTCGCTAGCTATTTAGCCGCGTGATTTAAACTTTCTTGTTAAGAAATCTCTTCGTCTCTCTTCGATAATAACAGTAGAGGCAGAAAACAAGACAGATCGTTAATTAACAACTGACATAAAAAAGAAGAGTGTTTAAGTTCTCCGCTATAAAGCCTTGCCTGGCGCGTCGAATGCAAAACTTTATTATGCCGAGATGCATGGGATCAGAGGCGCACGAAGAAGGTTGCATACCATTTCTAAATTAAATTATCTATATAATAGCAAAATCTAACAATAAATAAATATTATTTCATACGGTATTACATAAAAATACTCAATGTAAATGATTAATTCTGCTTTGTCTACAGTTTAGTATTTTCTGCACCCTATATCTAAAAGAGAATACTTTTTCTGTAGTCGGTGGTAAAGCTTTCTTCTACTAATAGAAGATATACTATCGATAATGCTGCAAGTCTTTTTAGTCAGCGGTCTACTTAAAATAATAAATTTTTAAAAAAATGTTAAATGTTAAAAATGACCAGTAGGTATTATGCATTAGATTGTGCTGAAATTCATCATCAATACCTATAAAACTATTGTACTATTGTTGTTGAAGACTTACTGATTCTACTGTTATTTATATTAGTAAAATATGTGATCCCCTCTTGCTTTTTGATGACGCCAGTGAGTTTTACTACTTCTTCGGAAATTAAAGTTCAGAAACACGATCATTGGCATTAAAACGCCAATTAGAATTCATTACCTCGTCATTTCCAGTTTACAAGACACGGTAAATTTGATCCGTAAAGTGTATTTTGTTTTGGAATTTATTAATAATAATCAGTGTTATTACTGTCGCAAATCAATCATGGAGAAAGAGATTATGGTTGCTACACAAAGATAAATAACACCTCCAGTCTGCTACCATGATCGTCTCAGAAGAGAAAAGAACAGAAAAGTACTTCCCCGTATTATTCTTATAGTAATGTACAATATTTTAAAGATATATCCCTTTTATCATTATCCATAAACTCCTAATATTTTTCAACTAATTTCAAGTTCCGGTTGCCATAAAATTGATTCGAGTTGTCCCACTTTATGTTTAAAACGCAACAATTGAACACAGAATTTGAACACAGAATTGAACACAGAATTTAGTAAGCGAAACTATACAATTCTCGCAATGTGTTTCCGAGAAAGTTTTTTTAAATAGAAAGTTTTATCTAAATATTTAAAACTATACATTTAAAAAAAATAATAATTTGTTCACCTCTTGTATTCCAATACCAAAAATGAAAAATGCTTCAATCTAAAGCATTAGAATTTGTCGCTATGACTTTATTTATAGAAGAAAAATCAAATAAAGCATAGAAAAGTGTTATCTAGTCATTTTTAAACTACTGTATCAATGCCTTCCCTTCCCAATACAGCATCAACATAATTGCAGATTCAGATGCTATTACTACTGCCTTTTTTATATTTATGGCATCAGTATGTATATTATTTGTTATTCGTCGTGCCTATTTTATTTATTATACTTTATATGTATTTTTAGATAACATCAGCTGTAAAACATTATCGTTAGGAGTATACATATTTTAAAAGTAAAAGCTTTTCGACATCACTGTAGCCACTTGAACAGTGAATAACCAAACAATGTTTAATTAATTAATTTCTAATTTAAAAACACGTGTTTTTCAAGTAAATATTTACCTGTATTCGTTCAGATTAGATTAACGTTTCCTATTAGATTTTTGTCGGTCTTACCAAAGTGAATCCCCGAAAGTTTATAAAATATTTGGGTGGATCTTAAATAAACAATTTGTTAATTTATGCCGTTTATCACGATTCTATCCAAATATATCTTTCATTGAGATATTTAATTCAATAGGTGTGTTGAAAAACAAAAACCTCTTGCTTTTCTTTTCTGTTCTGTTTAACCCAGAATAATTAATATTTTCCTGTTTCGATACAAATCATGCACATGTACTACCATGTTACAAACAAGAGGAAATGCAGTCAGAAAATTGTTGCGCCAGTGGTCCCAACATATTTTTTTAATTGTATTTTTTCAATTAAAATACGATTTATTTCGAGTCTTGAAAGGGGTTGGAACCTTTGGTGTGAAGACAACACTGAAGTAGTTTTCCGCATAACCCCAAAACGCTATACCGCACTCGACGCGCTTTTCGCCAACCAAGTTGGCATACATTGGCATCATCTAGAGATGATTAAAACTAAACCTATGCTAACATGGTATCCTATTTATACCTAAACTATTTCTTGGTTGACGAAACGCGCGTCGAGTGCAGTATAGTGTTTTGGTGTTATGTGGAAAACTACGTTAGTGTTATTTATTTAGAGGTATCCTGAAGGATTAAGAAACTAACCGCAAATGGAAAAGATAAAATCTGTAATAGAAAATATAATATAATTTTTCCATTATCAAAATCCGATAAAACGTAGATAATTGATCATGTAGTACCCATTCAAGACAACTAAAACCTTTGTACAAACAAGAAAGCATAATGTATTTCCTGAATAAACATATTTTTTAAGTTTACTACAATATTAGGGAGCAGGTGCTTTTAGATATGTACCTAAAGGTGTTAATTAATTTATTATCCCTTAATTACTTGGCGTTCACAATCTCTAGGTAGGATAAAGTACCTATGGCATCACCTAATTACATGGCTCTTTATGGCCAGATAATTTTAATACTATCTTGAGAAAATGGTAAACTATACTGTAATTAGTAAAGGTAATAAATAGAACTAGTTTTACTTAAAACCACGATGTACTTATGTTAATTATGTAGCTGATACTTTTGTGGAGTATATTTTAAAATGGTGCTTTTATCGGATATTCAAGAAGGTTATGCCTGACATGCTAATATTATTTCTATAGGATATAATAAACCCTAATCGACAGTGTATGTTGGAGGACTAAGCTATAAGCTATCACCCTTATTATCATGTTTATGCTATCGTCCCCGAAGGATTTTATCGAGGATTTTATAAAACCCTTGACCGTCCCCCATAATTTTTATAATGCACAAATTTGTAAATCTACAATCATTACATTCATTATATAGTTTAACCACTGTTGTTGTAAGGTACCTAGTAGACAAAATACAAATTTTGAAATAAGTTTATCTTGAAATAGATTCATCACCTAGTTCACATAAAGCGACTTTTAGCTTAGCAATATGGGGATAGAATCGATACGATTATTTATCAGTATCATGCTATAGTGTTCATCTTACCTATATATATACAGGGCGGCCATTCGAAAACGAAACAGACTAATTACCTTGGAAACTGAACATTTCTATAAAAGTGTCAATTTTGTTTTAAAGGAGGAAAATTTCTGGACTTAGTTTTAACACGGTGGAATCAACCTTTAAGTCATGAAATTAGCCCATAAAATTTTAAAGCAGTCAAATGGCACATATTTTTAAAACATATCTTTCAAACGCTGTTAAGACATAAATTTCTTAGGAATACTGGTCGCATTGTCGGATTATTTTATCCTGATTTAACGTTAGTTCACTATGAAAAAGCAGGCATTGATAATTTTTGGTTATCCAGACAATTCATAAAATTTTTCTCTTTATCACTTGCGATAAGCCAATTTTTCTAATCAAATTCAGTGTTACTTAGTTTCCTGCAACTGTAGCTAATGTGACGTAAATCTTCCAGTGACGAAATTTCTTTCAAATTCAGAGTAATCTAATTTACTTTAGTATTGAAGTTAATTTTAATACTTTAACGTGAAAAAGGCTCTTTAGTGTGAGCGTGCTTCTTTTTATTGCGTTATCAGCGTATTTCTACTTGCACAGTTGGTCAATACAGCAAAACTATTTAATCAGGAACACTTCAACCATTCAACGGAAATACATACAGCGGCAAAAGAAGCGACAAATCGAAAAAAATAAAGTCGATTTTTGGTCATCTTGCTTGTTGGTTGCTTTGAACATCAGAACGAGTACTAGGCAGCTGATTTCCACCCATACAAAATTTAATTTGCACTAAATGAAAATTACTTTGACTACCGCCTAGAATTTATGTATGATGAGTGAATGAGCTATTAATAATGTTTTTATTTTTTCATAAGTTGTAATCGTCATAACTGTCGTTATTGTCTCTTCTAATCTAACCCCAGGATATTTCACAGATAATATCTAGAAAAATTTATGTGTGGGTTGCAATTTTTTGTGACCATTTTCCTCACCAGGTAATCTGCCTGTTAGACAGTATTTTGATCATAGATCTGCGAATCGGAGGATTGGGCGAATAAGCCCCTGAAGTCCCATAGAATGGCCTGAACGGTCGCCGGATTGGTTGCCACTTGATTTATTTTTGTGTCAGTCTACAATTTATTCCATTAAATCTATTTCCTTAAAAGATTTACGCCAACCCATCGTTAACGAATGCCACTAAATTACTTCAGAAATGTTGCAGAATGTGTGTAAACGTGCGAAAACTTGTACTATTGCTCAGTGCATGGAGACTGAACGTCATCATCTTCGAACATTTAATTAACTGGCATGTAAGTAATTAATAAATAAATGTATTGCATTTGGAACTCGATTTATTAGAAACGTTTGATCTGAATTTAAAATACTGACATCCTTTGCCATTTAAAATTTTAGGGGCTGACTTCACCACTGCTTAACGGTTGAACCAGCCATGTTGAAACTAAACCCAGAAGATTTCCTTCTCCAAAACAGAATTGATGTGCTTCCGACTTTTCTTAAAGACATCTTTAGTTTCCAAGATAATCCGCCTGTTTAGTTTTCGAATGGCCACCCTGTATATATAATGAGTAATGGACTAATCATGACACTTCTATTATATCACCCCATTACCCCATATGATTCCATAAAAGATATACAGAGTAAGAAGTGCGAGAAAAATGCTTCACTATTATAGATTATCTACATTATATTTTGCAAAAAACGTGGCTTAACTGAGAACTAATCCTCATGTCAGAGATTTATTTATAGAGTCATAAATTATATTTATTAATTTATGAACACTTGTACCAGGTAGGGTACATTATCTTGGTAAATAATACAATTCTATTTTATTTACTTGTTATTTATAGAATGATTAAAACCTTTTGAACGTGTTTCTATTTCGAAATAATAGGTTGTGGTAGTAATATAAGGTAGGTATTCCAAGAATTGTTTGTTATATTTTTAGTTACTAAATATTACGGAATTTATTTAAGAGTTAGGATGATGGCGCTCTCGACCAAAGAATTTTGTATAGCTTCTCATAGAAATATGATAAAAGTATGGGCTCTTTTTAATAAACTACGAATGTTTTACTATTTTTTCAAAATTTCAAAAAGTAAAAAATAAAATTTTAAATCATTTAAATTTTGAATTCTAAAAAACTGGACCAGTGTAAAATAATATTTGTAGTTTATTTTTGTCATGCTTCTACAAGGAGTTATTGACCAAAGACTTTAGCTCAAAAACGCCGTCATCGTAATCCTTATATGGGTCATGGGGGGCGAACACATTATAAATGCGCAAATATGCTCAAAAATACTATAAATTAATCGCTTAAATTATCAAATAGAGCCAATGACGAAAAACGACCAAGTTTTTATATTCTCATATGTTTAAAGAATCTATATTTTGACCAAACTCGTATGATCCTTTAATATTTTATCTTTTCCTCCAACATTCTATATGCCGAGATTACTTTAAATCAATCTGTAGATCGAAAAATATAACTAAACAATATAAAAAACATCTAACACGTTTTAAATCTTATATAAAGTTAAAGACTACATTTGAAAACAACTGACACTTACCAAGCGTTCGCAGCCATCCCGAAATAGTACAGGAGGAGAAAGACGAACGCGCAATTGACGTTTGACAGACCATCCTCCGGCATCCTGGGGCAGGAGGCGGACATCCGCCCGGAGAACATCCTCAGGGCCCAGCCGGCGCTCACCAGGACGTAGCACAGCGCTAGGCTGACAAGGGGCCGCGCTTTGACGCGGCCGCCGCCGATGGTCAAGGTCAATGCGGCCCCCAGACTGGTGACGAGGCAGATCAAGGCCCAGACCGTTACCCACACCTGGAAAAATTGATATATTGTTAGTGTACGAATAACATCACCGAACAGTGGTATAACAACGTTGCTTCAGCCCTTTTTCCGACAAAGGGCCTGAGATAGTCTGAGGGTTTGAGATAGGTGGCTCTAAAATTGAATTCTTCCAAGGCTTATAAATAGATATGGCATTATTATCATCAGATAGACGTTACCAGTATACCAGTATTCCTTAAGTTTTATTACAACAGTTTGTTATTTTAGACTTAAAATACTAAAGGTCATTCACGTTAAGTTTAAAGTGACGTCACCTTGTCAAAAAATACGCCGTTGACGGATGTAACTTTTTTGCAGGCAGGAGTGTGAAAAATGTCACAGAATCACAACGATTTTAGTTCTGAGAAGAACTGTTTTTAGTGTAAATAAAGTGAATAACTAGAAAACATAAATAGAAAATACACGAGCAAAATTTAAGCAGAACCAAACACAACCAGAAAACAATAGAGAGGCAATATAAATAAATAACAACTTGACAACGCAGGCAAGGGTTGCCAAATATAAAACTCTTTATAAATGGCAAATGCTATGCTAATTTATTGGTCATTTGTTTATCGAATATTGACAACAATTAATTACTGAAAATGACGTCACTTTAAACTTAACGTGAATGACCTTTATCTTACTTTATAACTTTGGGTAGGTATATCACAGTTATTTATGAATGAAATTCATAAAGCAGTGTTTATGGCCGAAGGCGCGAAAATGAGTTCAAGGCGTCAGTTAAATGTAATTCGATGAAGCCCATACATTTTTGTTTTGCCTGAAGTGCATACAAAATTCTGTGTACAACTAGTCTGAATTGAGCATATCGGCCATCAATATTGTGATACAAATATGGTCAAACTTTCTTCTGTTCTGCCAATAGGAGAGTATGTTTAAGGAAATATATATAAATATTTTTCTAAACATACTCCGCCATCATTGGCAGAGCATGAAAGGTTGGCAATCACAAATGGTTATGTGAATATGGTCAATCAATTCCGAATGTAATATATTATATACATCAAAGGTGTGTCAATCTGATAAATTTGAACGGTTCATAAAAATAACAATCCTATTATCACACTGGGCAGTAGGAATTTTATTTTGAATTAACATAAATGTTAATAATCGTTAGGAGATTGATAATGCGATTATCGCTTACAGCTCGGTGGGGTGTAATGCGCTTCAAATGAAACATATAAAGTGATGAACTGGTCATACACAACTATTTTTAGGAGAAAACTCCTGGAGTTCTGGAGTTAAAAGCGAGTGCGTCTTAAGCCTCAATGCATACAGTCAATACCCCGACAATGAAGTCTTGACCTTATCGTTAGAGAATGTTTCGAAGAAACATGAAACAGGCAGAAAACTTCTCGCGCGGGTATATCGTTATTCCAATTTAGTATAGCCCTGCAGCTTCAGTATGTAGGTTTCAGTCAAAACAGTTCACTAATGTACTTGTAACTAGTAGTTGTAATAAGGGCAGATGCCCATTTATTTATTTTCATTTCCTTAAGACTTCCTCTCCGATTGTTGCCCAGTATATTTATATTCGGATAGCCTTCCAAATTTTTAGTTAAGAAGTTTCCTTTTTAGTAATATGTTTTACAGTTAGTTCAATTAGGTTCAGATTCGTACTGTGTGAGTGAGTAAGCTGTATAGAATAAATTCGTTACTTTCTACACAAAAGAATACTTTGCCCCGAGCTCAGAAAATGCTTGAACAGGTCTATTTTGATTTTCAATTACATCTTATTTTTATCCGATTATGAAATCAATGGATATATCTATAATAATAAGGAGGATATTACCAACAGAGTAATGTGTTGGATAAATACTTTGTAATTTATATCATTTATTTCTTCCACACTGTATATTAATTTCTATAAACAAAAATCTGTTTGTAATGAGAAAAACGGCTAATTTTAACCAGTTTGATTAATAATTAATTACTTAGATATCTTAAAAAGGAAATATATTATTGGCGCTCAGTTCAGCAGTATCTCCAGACGATTTGAAATGGGTACCTTTCTTGCTGCTTTTTTGTGACTTCTGAATTTATTTTAATCCGTTATAGAATACTTTGATATAATATGGGGTCATGATAAAGTAAGGAGTATACTTTAAAGTCTTATATAATTTTAAGAAATCAAGCTAATGGCAAAAAGTAAATGGAATCTAGTTGCTTCAATAATTGAATCTTACTGTATCTATGGAGAACAAAAGAATTGTGTCAACTGCTGATACAAGTGTCAAACGTAATCGTTGCGATTTAGAGAATTGTTCTCAAAATAAAATTCACGTAAACGTAAATTGAAACGATTTAAACTTTAATAACATGGATCTACAAACAAGAATTAGTCTAGTACAATGTTACTACGAATACGCCAGAAATTACACTGCTGGATTACGAAGATTTCGTACAAAAATGGGTCTGAGAGCAAATTTAAAAGATCAGGGTCTGTAACTGACCTACCGAGATCAGGAAGACCAAGGATTAGTGATGTCCAAGTTGCAGAAGTTCTTCGGGAAAATCAAAACATAGCCAACACTAATCTATTAGCAATCAGTAGTGTGAATTCGATATTAAAACGATTGCAAAGGACATACATCACGCAAAATCCTAAAAATGTA
Source organism: Pogonocherus hispidulus (assembly GCA_963924545.1). Classification (NCBI taxonomy): domain Eukaryota; kingdom Metazoa; phylum Arthropoda; class Insecta; order Coleoptera; family Cerambycidae; genus Pogonocherus; species Pogonocherus hispidulus. The sequence goes on along the minus strand of OZ004698.1, from coordinate 37,438,870 downwards.
TCCCTATAAAATTAAACTGCTGTTTGAATTAAATAATGCAGATTTTTCTAACAGGTATGATTTTTCTTTACAAATATTGGCTCAGATGGAAATTGAGCTCGAATGGTTATCCTGTATTTTATGGAGAGATGCAATTTCTCTCGAAATAGTGGAGTCAATACTCAAAACTGTTGAATCTGGTCAACAGATAATCCACATGAAATCGTTCAGGAAGGTGTTCATAATAAGAAAGTCGGCGTTTGGGGGTGCGGTTTCACATCTAATTTTATTATTGGACCATACTTTTTTGAGGAGATACAGAATGGAGAGGCCGTATCTGTAATTGTAACTGTTGAACGTACCTGCATATGTTACGAGATTATGCCATTCCACGGATACAAAACGAGCACGAAGGAATTGAAAACATGATTTTTAGAATTTTTAGGTATTTTTAACTGATGTTTTTCAAAATCCTTTGAATTTTTACTACATAAATACATTTATCACAATAGAGAGTTTTTGAACCCCTTAAATTTTAGCACGTCGCTATCGTTATCGTTATTCTGCGCATGCGCAGTGCCAAAAATAGTATCATTTTCGGCACTGCGCATGCTCAGAATAACCATAACCATAACGATAACGTAAATTTTAAGGGGTTCAAAAACTCCCTAAAGTCTGTAGTCATATTTCAGTATTTCAACATGGCTTCATGAGAGGGCAGTCAACCACAACAAATTTAGTTTGTGTTACACACAGTTCATTGCCAAAGCTATTGACAATCAAGCTCAAACCGACATAGTTTATACAAACTCCTCCAAGGCATTCGACAGACTTGACCATGGAATTTTGCTTCGGAAACTTAACCAGTTTGGACTTTCTAATTCAATTTTAAATCTGCTCAATTCATATTTAGCTAACAGAAAGCAGTCTGTTATTTTCAATGATTTTAAGTCTGTGGAATATCTTGCAACCTCTGGCGTACCTCAAGGGTCTGTACTTGGACCGTTGTTATTCAATATTTTCATAAATGATATTAGTGATGACTTGGATGTAAATTATTTCCTTTATGTGGATGAAATGAAATTATTTACCACAGTAAATAGTGTTTGAATAAACACTTTTCCAAAATTTGAATAAAGTTGCCAACTGGTGTCGGTTAAATAATTTACCACTTCATGTTCAGAAGTGTACCGTTCTCTCTTTTACATTGAAATCATCGGTTCTAATATTTGACTATAAGCTGGAAGGCATTTCATTGGACCGTCCTAAGACGTTTCGTGAGTCTATCATCTCTGATACTTACAAGACATATAGATTCATTGCTCGCTGTAGCCGAGACTTGACTAAGTAACCCATATATAATAAAACTGTTTTGTAAGGCCTAAGCTTGAGTACGCCGCGCTTGTATGGTATCCATACTACAATCAATGTGCACATTGACAGTATCGAATTTGTTCAGCGTAAATGTCTTAAGTTACTAAGTTTTAAATGTGATGGTTTATATCCACCTATCAGTTATCCACACGGTGATTTTCTCATAAAACACTATGACTTCTGTAAAGGCCAGTCACATGTAGTTCTAAATAATGTTATTAAAAACAAAATTGATTGATAAATGATCCTGGAAAAATTGAACTTAATTTAACCTTCTATTTACCTACACCACGTACTAATATACAAAAACACTCTTCTATATATACAGTGTGTACTAAGTGCAATTTGCTGAAGACAGAATAGATATATTTGCATATAACCGATTTGCCTAAGCTAGCTTGGTTTGATATTTTTTTTATTCCATATTTTTGTCTCCGCTTTTTTTCTTTGCTACTTACCACATTTCATTTGTTCATGTATGCATTTCTTTATCTCTTACCCTTCTGTTCTGTAGTTGGGTTTTTACCTGTTAAACAGTGTAATTGAAAAATAAAAAATAAAGTCACTATATTTATGACAGTTGAATGCTAATTACCAAATTATGTGATATGAAATGCAAAATTTTTACTCGTTTTCCTCCATATTTGTTTACAATTTTTAGCGCCCTCACCGGCACTTTGAATCACCAATAATGGATTCTAAACTATACAAAATATAAATTTATTTAATTGAGCTTGACTTCGTGTCCAGGGCGGCATTATTTATTATAAGAAATGAATATGTTTATCGGATAGAAATTGCCATAATTTGTTGGCCAATTAACATATATAGGTATAACCAGTATTTCCCAAATCTGATTTTTTTTATAACTGTGAAGCCACAAAATTAATTTATGTTTATTTCATAAATTTCACTATTTTCCGTTTATTCACATAAATGGTTCTGAAATTGACCATATAATAATATTAACATAAAATACATATTCCTATTCAATAAATGTAAATTTGGAAAGAAGCATTACGTCACACCAAAAAAGCCGATTCCACTTAAAATTCAATTCCCATAAAACTTGACGTTTTATTACCTTGACGCTATATTATAATAAATCAAAACGTTGTTACAAGGATGGCAGGATGTTTGTTATGTCTATTAGAGAAGGTATAATTTTTCCAGGTAACTGATACCTACCTAATGTCCTATTAGTATAGGAGTCAATTTTTATTATCCTATGGGCGTATCGATTTATTTAGGCCACACTGATAATGCTATAGACGATAAAGCATTTTATATTTGTACCTGATAGGTATCCCTGCGAGCTCCTCAGCATTCGGTAGTCACACTGCACGTTTTTAAATTGATAGAGATTTAGTATGCAATAATGATTGAAGACTAACAGTCTTTATTCATGAACTAATTACTGGTTACAATTGACGCCCTACAAAAGATATCTCCAATGTGAGAGTTAATTAGAATACAATGAATACATATCTTTGGGTCTAGCAATGCATCACAAATGTTATCGATTTACAACTATAATAATATTCGTGTTGAACAAAAGAATTCACCTACGAAATCTAAAGCATAGCTGTCACTGTGCATATTTTAGTTTTTACAGATGCTTCGCATACCACAGATAATGGATGCCTAGAATATTAGGACTATATACTATACCTACATGGTATAGTAATAGTAGTTTCTGCATGAGTTTTATAAGTTATAGTTCAATGTGAATGGATATGTAATTGGAAAAAGACCTTATCTTACCAAAGATAGTGACAGTAACCAAAGTGGATAATCAGCAACGTCAAGAGGATATTTGCGTATCGCTATTGGCTGTGGACGCATGCCTGTGGATACATACTGTGTCCTAGTGTCCTATATAGTATTGTCTTATACTGTATTCATGGATTGATACTGATCAATGATCATAATTTTTTTGTTTACTGCTCTCGCTTATCATCAAATAAACTTTAAGGAGCTTGGAATACCAAGAGTAGAGTATTGTTTTTCTATCTAAGGTGGTCTTCCATGTACACGGTTCATTATTTTAAATATTAATAAACTCTGCAGTTGTCTCATCTATTTTGGAATGTTCGGCTAATGCCATTAATGTGATTTCATTACAATCGGACGAAGTGAATTATGCAAGTGATTAAGTCTTGGCAGTCACCAGCCAATAACTTATCTATCAATTATTTTTAAATCCTCTTATCTGTGATCATATAAATTGGCAATACTCTGCTGGTTTCCTGGTAGCTTCAAATTTAATTCGTTAAGCTGAGATGTCAGATCTTTAAAAAATGCATGGTGTGATAGAAATTGTACATCTACAATTTGATTTTCCAGTTCCGTAGTGTCGGACTTCATTACATTTTTAAGGAAATGGTGGAATGCAAGGAATCTCCTTGCATAGAGCGAAGAAACGTTGCAAACAGTTTCCGGCGCTTAACCAACGAATATCGGTGTGAAGTAACAAGTCTCCATTTGTAGCATCTACTTCTAGCATCCAAAAAATTACGAAACTTATGTTATTTTATTCCATCGTTGGTGTAGAAATAGTGGACTCGCTTGTGTTATTTTCGTTTTTTAGACATATTTCTATATTTTTTGGGCCGCAAAGAATGTCGTAACACGCCGCATGCGGCTCTCGGGCTTCATGTTGGACAGCTCTAAGTTAGATCATCGAAGATAAGTACCTTAGAAATAGAACAAACATTTTCCGTTCTGTATTTCATCAATATTATTTGCTGGTAAAGTTGTGCACAATTATTCACCCAAGGTTAACTTTTAGAATGGAATAGTAGCAAATTTTATTACGGTCCTACTTTACTTGAGATCGTTACCTGAAATTTTTGCAACTTAGACCCGATCTTGTGAACTACTACCAATAAATAGTAGGAATAAAGACAAATATACTTGGGATCGTTACCTGAAATTTCTGCAACTTAGACCCAATCTTATGAACTACCACCAATAAATAAGGAATAAAGTCAAATACTACCATTAAAAATGCTTGCAAAATTTATCCTGCCAAAACCTCATAAAATATACCTATTTGTGGGACAGTTTGTTTACCTTCCTATAATATTTGGGAAACTTAAAAGTTTGCTAATAATTCAAAGGACTTGAGCTATAACAGTACCTATAGTCACTTAAATTTTAAGGTTTTATGTGTATTACGTGTAGAGTGTATAGAAACCGTTTTACAGAAGAAACTATTCTGCAATAAAAATCAGTTATACAAACTATTTACCAAACAAGAGCAAACAGGGAATCATAGTAAAAATATCAGAAGTAGTTCTTAGCAAAGGAGAACATTCGGGAACAGTACGGTTCTGTATATAGTAAATATTATGATTAGAATAGGTATTACTAAATGAACTAGAGAACGAAGGAAGTTTAATTTATTAAATAATTGCGTTCACTACATTTCATAGAGTGGCTTTTGGAGCAACCTTTAGAAGTTTGTGGCTCCTGTATACTTTAATTATTTTGTGTGTTATTCTTATTTTATTTTACATGTAGCATATGCCCACACTAAGGCATTTGACTCAGTGAATAGGGGACAAATACTGTGAATTTTAAGATTTTACGAGTAATTTTGGTGAAATATATAAAAATGAATAAATCACTTTATACAAAGAAGACAAACATGGATACAGAGCAAAATTAAAGACGCATGAAAAATCAGAGAAGAAATATATAACAAGATAAAGTAGAGTAAAATAAGGATGTATCATGTCACCCACCAGACTGATTTTTGTCATTGTAGTCTGGATTATGGAGAAAGTAAGATATAACAAAGCATGGAATTCAAAAACTCACACAACCAACAAGAATTTGCCAATAAGAAAAATTTGGAATTTGCCTATATCTATTCATTAACAGGAAAAAGATATCTCAAAAAGATCTACTGATGTAGGAAGAACTAGAATTTACAAAAAATCAGTGTTATTGGCGATTCAGATTACCGATGAGGGCGCTGCAAATGTAAACAAATATGGATGAAAACGAGTAAACATTTTGCATTTCATAGCACATCATTTATCAATTATTCCACTGCCATAAATATAGTGACTTTATGTGCTAGCTAGGGTGAAATAAAGGATAAAAAGAGTGGTAAAAGCAGTCATATGTCTCATATGTGCTTCATTGCTAATTATATGAATTCTTTGGGTTGAAACAGGTACCCTAGTTTTTGTTTACTTACATTTTGGCTAAAATAAGTGTGACAAATGTTGAACATGTATACATGAAAAAGTGTATAGTGATGCCATATTAGTGATTGTGTTTTTTGTTAAATAATCGTTATGTTTATATTTTGTTTTTATAAGACTAATAATAGAAAACTATAGACATACTAGAACATAGTGGTTGTGTTGTATAAATAAACGTGTTCCTTGATATTAAATTGTTACATGCCTTTTGGAGAAGGAACTGTTTCTTATACTGAAGAAATTCGATTGCTTAAACAATGGGATTTCTTATGTCCAACAGTGGTTAACGCAAATGTTCGATGTCGTCATTTTACTGCTGTACAATCACCAACCACAACCAATCGTTCCTCCAAATTGTACACAGCATTATTCAGCATTTCTGGCTGAATTGCAGCAATTTGCTCTCTAATAGAGTATCCAGCGTTATTGGTTGTGTTCTAAACACCAAATTTTTTAAATAACCCCACAGCCAATAATCCGCTGGGTTAAGATCAGGCAATCTTGGAGGTCATGAATTTACAAAATATCTGCTTATAACACAATTTTGAAAAACATCAGTTAAAAATTCTTAAGTGGTCGGCAAATATGCGTGGGTGCTCCTTCCTTCATAAAAATCATGTTTTCAATTCCTTCGTACTTGTTTTGTATCCGTGTAACCAGTAACAGTTACAGATACGGCCTCTCCATTCTGTATCTCCTCAAAAAAGTATGGTCCAATGATAAAATTAGATGTGAAACCACACCAAACGGTGACTTTTTTATCAGAAAAAGACATTCCTGAACGATTTCATGTGGATTATCTGTTGACCAGATTCGACAGTTTTAAGTATGGACTCCACCGTTTAGAGAGAAATGGGCCTCATTTCTCGATAAAATATGGGATAACCACTTGGGTTCAATTTCCTTCTGAGCCAATATTTGTAAAGAAAAATCATAGCTGATAGGAAAATCTACATCATATAATTCAAACACCAGTTTAAGTTTATAGGGATACATTTTTAGGATTTTGCCTAAAATTTTGCAAACCGTTTTGATATCGAATTCATACTACTGATCTTTTGCACTTTTGAACTTTTGCAACTTGGACATCAATAATCCTTGATCTTCGTGATCTCGCGGTAGGTCAGTTACAGACCCTATCCTTTCAAATTTACTAATCAAATTACGGTACGCTTTCATTTGACAGGGCCCTGCTTTCAAACCTATTTTCGTACGAAATCTTCGTAATCCAGCAGTGTAATTTCTGCCACATTCGTAAGAACATTGTACTAAACCAATTCTTGTTTGTAGATCCATGTTATTAAAGTTTAAATCGTTTCAATTTACGTTTACGTGAGTTTTATTTTGAGAACAATTCTCTAAATCGCAATGATTACGTTTGACACTTGTATCAGCAGTTGACACAACTCTTCTGTTTTCCATAGGTACAGTAAAATCCAATTATTGAAGCAACTAGATTCCATTTACTTTTTGCTACTAGCTTGATTCCTTAAAATTATATACCTACCTAAGACTTTAAAGTATACCCTCAACTATACCCCTTACTTTATGATTATCCCTTTCATATTATCATCAAATTTTATAAAAATACTCATTTGGCTCATCGCCAGTGTATCAGGACAATATTTTGACAGCTTGAATGGATCTGTTTATTGATGGCTGACTATACAACAATGTACCCAATGTTTATAAATACACACTATATCCTTTATACTGTTTATTTACTCGACTTCCGTAATTTAAAAGTAAAATAAAACGTACTTGTAAAATATCTACGGCATAATATGTTAACTTTAATGGGTTAACTGAGAAAATTTAAAGCTTAATTTGTTTAAAAATACACAAATTATTATTTATCAGTTGATTAGTTGTCCATTATTGAAGAATCGCAGTGACTTCTATGTCTATCGATTTATCTGTCTTATTTACCCGGGTAGCAGTGTATCTGCCTAATTATTTGTTTGTCTACCTACTACTTATAACAATACATTTGTATTATTTGTTACCAAATAGAAATCCAAAGGAAGCCAAGATTTGGGAAAGCCATAGCGGTACAGAATACATACCTCGATACATCATGTTACTAAACTATTGTCAACAAATAATTTTAATGGCGCTGCACTGCTAGTTTCTATTGAAGAAAAGTGATTCTATGTCATGTGATAATTAAACTTTTTCGGTATCTCTTACCGCTTTTAGAATAACAAAAAATGGCGAGAAACGAATTTGTTCTAGCGTGTATACGAAAACATCATTGTTAATAATTTTTTTCCGGAAACTGTTGTTCTGTAGAGGTTTGAAAAAGAAAATACATTGATTGGAGATATAGCTGCGAGTAATGGATATTCTGTAAGTTTAATTGATAAAATAATTAGGAAATGTAAATTTAAAGAGACACTTCGAAATTCTTCGACTTTTCAAAATGAAAGAGAAAATCCAAAGTTCATATCTATTCCATATGATCCTCGTTCCCCCCGTGGTTTTGGTAAGGTTTTTAAAGATAAGAATATGTCAGTGGTTTATTCATCGGGAAATAAACTACAACTTTTAGGCAATCCAAAAGATAAAATAGAAACTAAGGAAAAGTCGGGGATTTATAAAATTAGTTGTAAAGACTGGGATCAAAAGTATGTTGGACAAACTAGAAGGTCAATTCAAACTAGATTCAAGGAACATATGGCTCATCTCAAATATGGTAGAACAGATAAATATAGTGTCGCCCAACATTCGTTTGAGAACAACCATAAAATAGATAGTAGCAATTTAAGACTAATTAGGAACGTACCAAATTCCAGTTAGTTAGTTAGCTCTCGCGACTGAAGCGTAGAAATAGATTAAGTATAAATAGGATACAATGTTAGCATAGGTTTTAGTTTCAATTATTTTCAGATGATGCCAACTTGGTTGGTGAACCGCGCGTCGAGTTCAGTATGGTGTTTCGGAGTTATGTGTAAAACTACTTCAGTGTTGTTTTCACACCAGAGGTTCCAACCCCTTTCAAGACCTATGTAGCCGAAAATGTTTCCTAAATGAAATCGTTTTAAACGTTTGTCAAAGTATGGACATTTTATTTAGCATAAACATAATTAAATTCAACAGAGAAGAAATATATCTTCACAAAACAATATTTATATACCTACATTAATAATTAATTAAGGCAATTAATCTTCAAGTGATATCCACAACACGCTCCTATATAAAACCTTTTAAAAATATTAAGCTGTGCTGTAAGAAGGATGTTCATCATTGCCTTTACAATCACTAAGACATCACTCAACTTGAAATCAGCATGAACTTGCTGTGGCATTTAGCATATATTATTTACCTACCGATCAATCTTTATCTCAGATATTATTCAGTTCGATAATATATGCATAAACTTGTTTTACCACCAGTTGGAAACCATTTCGAATTATCAGCTTACGCCAAGTTCTCTTTTTCTTGTAACAGTTGGTTACACAAAGGAAGCTTTTGAGATTTCATTTGGCAAAAAATAATTGATAATTTTAAGTGGGTACCTATGGATGAGATAAACCTACTTGTGTGTCTCTAAGTATACCGTTTATAAGAAAAGTTTCAATTCAAAATTCCATGCAACTTTTTTAATAACATAGAACATAGGAATGATATTTTTCAAAAGTTGGGTTGAAAGACAGCATTATACTCGGCATTATCAGAGTATATAAAGAAACATAATGAAGTATGTTTATTTTCGAAAAAGAAAAAGTACCTAAACTAACAAACTAAAAGTCAAAAACTAACACAATGTAAATAAAAAGTAATCATATCTATGTAAAATTTTATTAACTTTATACTAGTTATTTGACATTCACTTTTTGTTTATAAAAAATATGCATAACGTCTTAAAAATTACTTTATAAAAACTTAATCAAAAGCAAGCTGAAACCAATGTTTCATGACTACCGTCCTGTGTCAGTAATATTTAACCAAAAAATCATTCATCAGAAGGAAGGAACCTTCAATATAAACAAATAACTTTGTTTGTATTAAGTATATTTGAAAAATAGATAACACAATTTTTTGCAGCACAAATGCGACAGCATTAATGAAAAATGGTGGTAGACTTCTGATGAGATTCGCTAAAGGCCGATTGATTTTGATAACAGTAAATGGCTTTTGAATCTACAAATACCAAATGTTTGAATTTTCGTTTCTAAAGATTGCAAAAAATTAAATTGGTACAAAAGTCCCAAAGTCCCATACATGAACAGATGTTTATTTTATTAAATATTTTTTTTATTAATACAGATCACTCGACAGACCATACTATTATTAGTAAGTATAGGTACCTATGAACCCAAGTATAAGATATCATTTATATTATTAATAATAATTTATCAGAATCAAGAAAGCAGTGTAATGAAGGTGTAGTGTATATGCTTAGGTATTATCCTACTTTACAATCTCATTTCTTTTTAAATATTTAAATTATTCAAAATTAACTTCTAAACGTTATAAAGTTTTAGAAATTTGGAAGTAATGTTATTTTTGTGATAGTTTTAGTATTGATTTGTGTGATATACTTAGTTACTCCTACGTTTTCCAAATTGAGTCTACACATATTCCATATCTACAGTTACTAAAATAACATCATGACATTATGTCTATCTTGATAAACATTCAAAATTAATATATCAGATTTCCTGGAAATAAGATTCTAAAGTAGGATAATAAGCACATACACTACAAAGATCAAAATCGAATTAAAAATAAATAAATGAATGAATGAATGAAATTCTGGCAAGATACGTATAATATCTGAATAGAACTACAAGTCGATGTATGTCTACGTAAGATGACTACAAGACGTCTACGTATATTTGAATAAAAATAATACACTTAGATATATAGTATAATATAAGCTCGAGTCCAGGCTCGAGTACCCATCTTGTCTATTTTTTAAATTATGAGATAAAGACCAGTTTTCTCCTAATTCTCTCGAGATTACAACCGTAATAGGTACAATAAAAGTAACGTATATAAACTTAACTTCTTGAATTAATCCCCAGCCCAGAAAAATAGTCGGACTCCAAGGTTAATGACATGATTATTTCGTTCAAAGAGCAACAACTCATATAAAAGAATCACATACAGAATAATACAGAATACACTTTGGTCTTTTGATTACATACAAACTGTAATGGTTTCAAAACTTTGAATAATTGGAATTCTTACGCAGAATATAGAACATATTATACAAAATCTTAAATGTCCAACTGAATTTTTTGTATTACCTAAGACCTAAGCGATGTATTCATTGTGGTAGACCTAAATCTTTTCTCACTATTATTTTTTTTTTATTTTCCAACTTTATACCCTTAATTTTACTCAAAATATTCCATCAGTAATCCATAATCGGCAAATTAGTTGCTAGCTCTTACCTAGTTAATAAAATATATACCTAAATATAACAGTAGGCATTTTTTATTAACTTTTATCAACTATTCACTTATTAGGTATCTATATATATATACAGGGTGTCCAGTTAGTGTTCCCTCGGAAGATTGTACAAAAACGGCTAACTTTATAAAAAAACTTTCTTAACAAAACTTTTAATATTTCATCTTTACTACAACGTAAAATTATTTAGAATTATACAAGGTGTCACAAAAACGAGTTACACAAGAAAGTATATTTTTTTTAATGGAACACCCTGTATATTTTTTCATTTTTGGATTCTACAGAAAATTCTAAACACATTTCATGTAGGATGTCCTATACCTATCTTCAACTGTTTTTGAAATATTGAGAGGTGAATATTGACATTTTTCAACTTTGACACCCTGTAAAATCTAAACGGTTTGAGATCCAGCAAAACGGTTTGCACATTCCTATCTTAACTTTTCATAAGCTATCGTTTGGTACTAATTATCCAAAAATTTAAAATTTTCTGAAAATTTTGAAAATTTTTGATTCCTGTATAAATTTGAAATTAGTACCAAACGATAGCTTATGAAAAGTTAAGATAGGAATGTGCAAACCGTTCTGCTTGATCTCAAACCGTTTAGATTTTACAGGGTGTCAAAGTTGCAAAAATGTCAATATTCACCTCTCAATATTTCAAAAACAGTTGAAGATAGGTATAGGACATCCTACATGAAATGTGTTTAGAATTTTCTGTAGAATCCAAAAATGAAAAAATATACAGGGTGTTCCATTAAAAAAAATTATACTTTCTTGTGTAACTCGTTTTTGTGACACCTTGTATAATTCTAAATAATTTTACGTTGTAGTAAAGATGAAATATTAAAAGTTTTGTTAAGAAAGTTTTTTTATAAAGTTAGCCGTTTTTGTACAATCTTCCGAGGGAACACTAACTGGACACCCTGTATATATATATATATATATATATATATATATATATATATATATATATAAATATATACCCGCATAAGTTAAACAGAATATTATAGTTCCATTCCATGCTATTTTCATTCCTGTTATACTATTGACAATAATTGAAGTCGAACTTCGTACAAAGTAATTTAGTAATCTATGTCAGGATAAAATTCCAAAGCTTCTAGGTATGCTATGTAGGTACTCTTAGTTTCGAGTCAATTATACTTATAACCACATGAAAATCTAATTATTTCCTTTAATAACATTATTTTTAATTATATTTGTTTAGAATAAATTCAACAGAAAAATGGTGAGACGTTAATTATACCTAATTTGTCCTAACTTAACATTATGCCGTAGATAAATAAGAATGGCAAATTTGATCGACTATGAAGACTGAACATGTTTATGCATGCACGAAGAAACCCATAAGAAATATTTCTATGAGAAATAGAAGTAAACGGAGAATATATACTTATTTCAGTCCGACCTTTTCAAACTTTTAGAATGCGTTTCTGGTCTCATTGGTATGAACCAATATTTAAATGAACTCTTACTAAAAAAGACGCAACATAATAATAATATCTCTACCCTTCATTCTAATAACAAGGATTAGCCCGAAAGTATGAGACTTGTGTGGGGGAGGGGCGCCATGTTATTTCGCGGGCCGCATTTGCGCCTCAGGAACGACTTACGTTGGTAGGTTCTAATCACAATTCAGTACTGGAATGAGGGAAACCTGGGAAACCTCATTAGTTAAGAGGGCAGTCAAACATCAACTGATTTTAATCTCTCACAATTAACACAAAGCTGACATTCTTCCCATCCTAGGCCATCGCCAGGATGTTTGCCAACCCACCCCTGTGAACAAGCCTTAATCTACGAGTAGACAGTTTAATTATTAAAAATTGTGTGGTGGAATGGGGATTCGAACCCACCACATCAGAGTTGAGCGATCGAGACACTTAAACCCTGAGCCACCGGCTTGCCAAGTAACCAAATTTAACTAATAAGTAGAAGAAAAAGAATTTCAATGGGAAGCTGGAAGGAAATATTACTAGCAGAATCACATCAAACGTTATGAAAGTAGTTACAGTAAGTTTATTTGAAGGAAATGCCGAAAACAACTAATCCATGGGCAATGTGCCCCGACTGACATTGCATTACTTCGGCATCTCCATAGGAGTCGCTATACACCTCTCATAGATGTGGCGAAGCACCAGACACTGACCGGTTTAGTGCTTATTATGCGCTCATCAGAGTGCCTCAGAACAGTAAGTTGGCTTTTCGCGTGATGACTGAGGGATGAAAGAAAAATAGAGCTCCAGGATAGGGTTTTATACTTCAATGAGCGAGAAGTCATCAAAACCGAAAATATACAAATTAATTAATTAATAAGGTAAGGAAATGCCACAGGGATTTGAATTAAGGATAATTGTGATAAAAACCTCGCCTGTATATAATTCGGTAAAGAAGAAGTGGGAAGAAGATTTATGAGAAATGAAATCAAGCTGAAAGCAAAAAGTGGAAGGCCAGAAACCGCCAGAAATGTGTTAGAAGGGCATATCTGGGATTCTGGATCTAAAAAAGTTTGATTTGGTCTCAAACGAGAATGAGAAACGAGGCTGCAAAATCTTAAGAAATAGTAATTACTAACAGAACGTATATTATATAAGCAGGTGCAGGTACTGCGACTCCCAAAAGATAAACGGGGGGTTAAATCTAGGATTCTTCCTTCCGGAACGGCCAAGAAGACTTTTTTAAATTTATCTAGGAGCTCCATATAACTTTCATTTCGAAACAAAAATCGCGTAGCAATTTTCCTCCGTTTCTGGTCGTACAAAAATAAAACTGAATTATCTAAAGAAAACTTCTGAAATATTTGATAAATGTCAACGATTTCATTTGAAGATGTAGCTCCATTAATTATTGCCAATCTGTATTAGTGTCTAGGTGCACTAGTGCATATTTATTGGGAATCCCCCTTGACTGTAGGTTCAAAATGACTTTATACGCTAATAGTAACTAATAATAATTTAAATAATAATAATTAAAATGGTAGGTAATATAACATATTTATTTTAAACATCAATAATCATAATACAATAGCCAAAGGCTCAGGTTAGATTGAAGCAGAGCTTGAAATATGTGTAGGTATGAGTTATGGAGAAAGAAATGTCAAGAGAAGTACACAGATAAATTGTAAAAACTGATCATTAAGCGAACATCTTGGAAAGATACTTACCTCAGCGAACTTTTTCTCCGATTCGTCGAACAAAAGGTTAGAATCGCAGGGCGGCATACAACCCCCATTGCTCTTCACGTGGTGTGGTCCGCAGTCGAACTTTTGCACGGCAGGATCCACAGGAGCCCTCACGTCAATTTTATCTTTCGGTCCTTCCATGCACATGTGCTCGTGATTATTCTCCACAGGAAATCTGGAGCAGTTCAGAGCATCTGGCCAGGGAAACCCGAAACCTTGCAAAACGGGATAGCACCGAGACCTGACACTCTCACAAAGTCCTCTGCAGGGTCCTATAGGATTAGCCACCTTCTCGGTACACATGGGCACATAAACAGAACACAAAAATAGCTTCAGATGTTGACTGCAGCCGTACTGAATCAGCGGTGAAAAAGACTTCAAATTGTAATCGGCCTCTTGTTGTATATCATTTCCTCCCAAATTGGGCATCCCAGTCATGTTATAGCCCAGACCTGTACACATTTCAATCCTTATGGGCTCGCATGTACGGAGGAGAGGTTCCGAAATCGAAACACCCCAGAGAAAAGCGAACAATATGAGTAAAAACATGTTTATGTTTAAAACGCGCGCGAATAAACTACCTTCCTGTACGTTCTCCGACAGAATAACTTTTTCAAGTTGATCGGAGACTGAAGTAGGTAGACGGCCGCAGTTTGGAATGTTGTTATGCCGAAAGCTCTCCGAAAATTTCCGAGTGCACGCGATTATTTAAATTAAGCTTTACAAGCTCCTTCGTGGACCGGATTGTTCAAAAAACTAAACAAGCTATTTTAGGCAGGTTAGTTAGCTGCTTAGGCGTGCTGCGAGGGTGGGAGCAAGGTAACTATTTAATTAATACAATTATTTAGTTTACTGGAGTGAGTTTATGTAGTATAGTAAATAATCAGGTAAAAGTTCGATATACCACTTTCTTGAAATTGCACACCTTTGCTTACCTGTTAGTGGGGAGGTTCCCTGCATCTGGTTTAAATTAGGTATAAAACATGTAGAGTAGGTATATTTTGCATTTTGGTCCTCGTTTACTTTTTAAATAGGGTAATTCCAATAAGTATTTACAAGATACAATTTAGTTGAATGCTCGGATTAACCGAGCTAATTGTAGATAGTGATGGGCCACAGGGCCACAGATAAGTTTCCATATTGGAAAGTTTCCGAAATGGGAACTTTCCGGGAAGGGAAGAATCAAGAAATGTTCCCAGGAAGATTTCAGGCAGTTTCCAGGAAATATTTCCTTATTATTTTGAATTCCCCGCCAAATTATAGCTACATAAACATAACCTTAGGATTAGGAATTAATAGAATTATGTTGTATTGAGATTATCTGCTAAAGGCATTTTCGATTTTTGTGCATCATTGATGTCTTTTCACTGCTTTTCTTGTTATTTGTACATTTTTTTAAGAATCTGTAGTTGGTAAGCAAGCAAACAACAGAAACAAAAGAGAATTCATAGATTACAATTGTTCAGCAATCAATTTATTTGTACATATTTTCTTTGCAAGTTTTTGCTTTAATGTATAAGTTTTGAAATGAACAAGTGAATTTGTTTCTGGTCCTTCGAGAATTAAATTCAGATGTGGTACAGCAGTACAACCATTGATTATTAAATTAATAATCAAGAAATAAACAAATTATGTGTGCACAAAATGCCGGAGTCAAAAATCACAGAGGGGGAACGTATTGGCACATACGAACAGTGATCATTCTATATTATTTGGGAACTAGTTAAATCGACTTGATACATTTTTCAGTCTTAATACATAGTTTCATTGGGAAAACATTCTTAGGAAGACATGCATTATTTATCGTATCCAGTGATTAAACATAGAGATAATGAACTATAATTTGCTGTAAAATGTTGTTATTGACTTTGTTTTGATTTTGATTATTAAATTAATAATCAATTGTTGCACTGCTGTACCACATCTAAATTGAATTCTCGAAGGACCAGAAACAAACTCACTTGTTCGTTCCAAAACATATATTTACAAAGGAAAAACTTACAATCAAAAATATATACACATATTATAAGTAATGGTGAACAACTGTATCCCCCGAAATCTATATTAGTTCTACTTTTCATCTTGTCGTTGCAACCGGAGATCCCCCTTGCTGCCCCCTCTTAATCATCGCAAAGAGGGACCCTATTGGTCAGCATTGGGAAATTCCGTATATAAAATTCATAATAATAATTATACCCGGAAGGATAGTTACTAGCTGATATAACATTCAAATAATAATACCCTAAATACTACCCTATTCTAATTCGAGCAATTAACTACACTGTATCTTGTAAATACTTCTTAGAATTATCCTACTTAAATATAAATGACGAAATATAAACTAAGGCTAAAAGGTAAATCATATTATATACATTCAGAGATATTATTTCCTATAATTCAGAGAAATTCCCTAATGACAGGTAAGCAATTCTAAACAAACATGCCGCCCACCTTGAAAGATAGTACTTTCAACTAGGGTTATAACGGAAATTAAAGTTTCCCTTGCTAATTTTAACCTTAATCCAAATGAATGTCTCCGTATTCTTAAGCCAACACTGATTACTACTGTGATCCACAGTCAGACACAGGCAAAACACAAACTTTAGACACTGATCGCTTGATAATGGTATCACCTTTAGTTCTTATGGATACAACTCTGATAACACCGTCTGCTCCGGGATGAAGTTCAACCACGCGACCAAGCCGCCATTTGAATGGGGGTAGATTGTCTTCTTGAATGATTACCAGCACGCCGACACTTAACAAATTGCTATGATTTTTCTTCCATTTGGTTCTAACTTGCAATTCGCTTACATATTCCTTTCGCCAGCGCTGCCAGAAGTGTTGCGTAATTTTTTGGATGTGCTGGAACTTGGTTAGCCTATTTTCCGGTATTTCTGCCAGATTACTTTCAGGTGCAGAAGTAAGTTTCCTTCCAATTAAAAAGTGTGCAGGGGTAAGAGGTTCTGGGTCATTAATATCTGAGGATAGGGGACTAATAGGACGGGAGTTCAAAACCGCTTCGATTTGTGTCAACAATGTATAATACTCCTCAAACGTTAGGTTTACATTAGAAGCTATGCGCCTTAAGTGAATTTTAACTGATCTTACGCCAGCTTCCCAAAGGCCTCCGAAATGAGGAGAACGGGGCGGTATAAAATGCCATGTTATATTAATATTACTTAGGGAGTTAACTATTTGCCTCTGATTCTCATCATTATTTAGGAATTCAGTTAGTTCAGTTAATTCCGAGGCTGCACCTACAAAATTTGTGCCATTATCAGAATATATATTTGCTGGTTGTCCTCGCCTAGCAATAAATCTTCGTAATGAAGCTAAGAAAGTTTCTGTACTAAGGTCGGTGACCAAATCAAGGTGAAGAGCTTTCGTGGAGAAACAAACAAATATACAAATATATGCCTTTATGAGTTTAAATCCACGACCCCTTTTATTTTTAATCAATATAGGTCCAGCATAGTCTACGCCACAATTATAAAAGGGCGGAGCACATTCTGTGCGAGATCTTGGTAAACTTCCCATAATAGGGATATTAAATTTAGGTTTAGCTCGAAAACATTTAATACATTGGTGAATTACCTTCTTTACTATTTTTTTTCCTGAGATAGGCCAATATTTCTCTCGCAAGGATGCTAGAAGCTGATTTGCACCGCAATGGAGCAACCGAGCATGCTCGTTCCTTATGATTAGATAAGTGAGATGATGAGCCGGAGGCAATATTATCGGATGTTTTTTGCAATATTTATAATTTGAATGCGTAATGCGGCCTCCCACTCTTAACATTTGCTCGTCATCAACAAAGGGATTGAGTGATAATAAACGACTTCTAGCATCAATTTGCCTATTTTCTAACAATTTTTTTATTTCCTGAGAAAACGCCTCACGTTGACTTATTTTAATCAATTTATTCAGAGACCCTTCCATCTCAGTAACCGTGAGAGGACCCTTAAATATTTTATCAGACTTTCTCGTATTGTTTACGAACCTCAAACAATATGCCATAATACGTTTAAGTTTGTTTACACATGAATATTTCGAAAATAAATCCAGTGGCTCAGTATTCGTTACACTAACCGCGACTGTTCGAGCTTCCAGCAAATTATTTTCATCTTTTAGAACATTTAACGGCCATTGTAACTTGTTTTTTGCTAGCCACGTGGGACCATTCCACCATAAATACGCCTTATTTATTTGATCAGGATATATGCCGCGGGATATAAGATCTGCGGGGTTTTCACTACCTTTTATGTGCCTCCAATCGTTGGAGTTTGTTAATTGCTGTATTTCTGAAACACGGTTTGCTACAAAGGTCTTCCATTTATTCGGAGGTGCTTGTATCCAACTTAATGTGATCGTCGAATCACACCAATAAAATAGACTATCAAATTTGATGCTGATACATTTCCTTACCTTACAAGTTAATCTTGCTAATAATAATGCACCACATAATTCCAGACGCGGCAAAGTGACATTTTTTAATGGAGCTACGCGGGATTTGGAACATAACAATTTAACATGATTCAGACCTGTTTCGTCGGTACTTCTAATGTATATGCATGCCCCATATGCTTTCTCGGAAGCATCACAGAACCCATGTAATTCAACAGTATGCCCGTCCTTACAAATAACATGCCTAGGAATTTTCAGCGATTTCAAATGGTGCAACTCATCCCGAAATTTTAACCACATGGTGTTTAAAACGAGAGGTATAGCTTCGTCCCATGACAATTTATGCTGCCATAACCTTTGAATAATTAATTTTGCGTGTATAATGACCGGGCTTAACAACCCAAGAGGATCAAATATTTGGGCGGTTATGGACAGAATAGATCTCTTAGTGACCTGCAATTTTCTTGGGAATTCTTGAATTGCATACAATAAATAATCCGAAGTAGGATCCCACAATATACCGAGCGTCTTATTCTGTGAATCACTATTAAACTGAAATTTTTCCTGCTGTTGACTATCACCTAAGTTAATTTTCTTTAATAATTCTATATTATTTGAAGACCATTTACGAAGTTCAAACCCGGCTGTTAATAATATACTGGAAATCTGATTTTGAATTGTGAAAACTTCATCAAATGAATTTGCCCCTGTTAATAAATCATCAACATAAAAATCTTTTTCAATTATCTTGGAGGTATTCGGATATTCATCCCGGCAATCAAGAGCTAATTGTTTCAGGCAGCGTATCGCCAAGAATGAGGCAGAAGTTGTGCCATATGTCAAAGTATTTAATTTATAACAACTTATTGGCTGTTCCACATTAGACCGCCATAGTATTAATTGGAAGTTTCTCTGACTATTTTGTACTAATACCTGCCGGTACATTTTCGCGATATCCGCTGTTAAAACGTATGTGTGCTTACGAAACCTTATCAGTATAGAAAATAAATCGTCTTGTATTATTGGACCGGTATATTGAGCATCATTTAAAGAAACCCCGGTCGTCGTTTTAGCAGATCCGTCAAAAACTACTCGAACCTTAGTCGTTTTACTTGCTTCCTTTATCACAGCATGGTGCGGTAAATAGTAATTCAGAGAGTCTAAAGAATTTTCCGAAATTTTTGTCATATGTCCTAGCTCCTCATATTCTGCCAAAAACTGCGCATATTCATGCTTTAAATGGCAATTCTTATTTAGTTTTCTTTCCAATGAATAGAATCTATTTAAGGCAGATTGCCTTGAATCCCCAAGTTTATCTATCATTTTATTGAATGGGATATTTACAATGAATCGCCCAGTATTGTCGCGCTCAGTGGTTTTTAAAAAATGTTCCTCACATAAACATTCCTCTGATGAGTATTTATTATAGTTATTATCACATTCATCTAATTCCCAAAACCTTTCTAATTGTTTTTCGATAGGTGCCTCTGCAACGCTACCGAAATACGTTAGTGAACTATGCACGTGATTTACTTTATTTTCCTCAATTAATTTTCCTCCCAAAATCCATCCTAACATCGTGTTTTGCAATATTGGTTTGTTTTTACCTAATTCGTGCTGTCCAACACATAATAATTCCCAGAATATATCTGTGCCTAATAACATATCAATTTTACCAGTTACATTGCATTTCGGATCAGCTAAACGCATATTTTGGGGTATATCTAATTTCGCCAAATTAAATGAATTTACGGGCAAACAATTAGTGATATTATCTAAAATGAGACATGATATTTTCCCCTGATAATTATTTATGCGAGATTTAAAAATTACATTTGTCTTAAAATTTATATTTGAAGTTACTTGACTTATGCCTGAAACGATGGAATTATAACGAAATTTACGTAAACCTAATCGATTGCATAAGTCATTGGTTATAAAATTTGATTGCGACCCTGAGTCTAGCAACGCCCTACAGTAATGAGTATTTCCGTGTATATCACAAACAGCAATACTTGCAGTTGATAATAAAATTTGTAGGTTATTTGCACAATGATTTGAGTAAGTAATTTGAGAATTAGCTGGAATAGGCTCATTTATATTATTTACAACTGGATCAGTATTTTGACTCGTACCTGGATGATTATTATTATTGCTAACATTAGGTTCATTAGATGCGTATTCTAAATGCAACAATCTATTATGTTTTTTATTACACTTAATACAACCTTGTCCCCTACAATCTCTAGCTGAATGATTTCTTTTTAAGCAGTTTAAACACAGTTGCAACCGCTTCACTTCAGAAATTCTTTTATTTACCTCTAATTTTAAAAATGAGTCACAATTGTAGATTGCATGGGAATTTTTGCAGAAGCTGCATATAATTTTATACGTGCTTAGATTCGAATTGATATTTCTATTATTGGGTTTACCTTGATTTGAACTTGGATTCAACAAACTTTGACATGATTTATTTGCTTCTAATGCCCCTAGAAGCTGACAACGCTTTTCAAGAAAATCTAAAAGCTCCTCTACTATAGGAAACTCGCTGGCGGGCTCAAAAGATTCCCATTCCTTTCTTGTGGTATGACTGAATTTAGCTGTTATAATATAAATTAGTAAGGTGTCTGCGGTAGGCTGTTCATAGTTTTTTAGGGATTGTATAAGCTTACGAATATTATCTAGTAGTCTTTGCAAGGAGATATATGAATCCCTTTGGCTATACTCTAAATTAAAAAGTGCTTGAATTTTACTTTGTACAATGAGTTTTTTATTATCAAACCGTTTGCACAACATTTTCCACGCAACTTCATAATTTTCAGCTGAAATCTTTAATGAACTTATTGCATGGGCCGCCTCCCCTTTTAGTGTTGAATTTAAGTAATAAAGTTTTTGTATACTGGATAATTTTGAATTTTTATGAATGAGAGAATCAAAGGCATCGTGAAACTCTAACCAATTTTCAAATTCGCCATTGAACGACGGTAACGTTATACTAGGTAATCGTAACATACCCTCTCCTAATTCGGAAGATTCGAGCTTTACTGGCTTATTTTCATCAGTATTTAATTTTTTTTGTTTTTCTAAGAAATCCCTAATTTTTGATCTGACTGCATAAAATGCATTTTCAAATAACGTTAATTCTTTTTCGAATGAAGCTAAATCCTTGGATTGCTTAATTATTTTTAAATGAATAATATTATAATCTTTTAACAAATTTTCTCTACCGGAAAAATGCTCATCTAGCTCCCTTAAGTCGCTATTACTGATTATTTCTTTCTTTGACATTTGATTAAAAAAATTCTCTAACCTTGTTAAACTTAATTTTAATTGCTCTCTTTCGATCTTTAACTCTTCCATTGTGACAATCTAATCGAAGCTAGGTTGTATGTGATAGGTTAATAGGATACTATATGAAGGATGCACACTTACTTGTGTTGATATTTTCTTTTCAGGACTACAGATGCTCCCTTGGGTTGATGCGCTGTAATGTCGCACTCGTTCTCGAACTTGATGCCCTGCTATGTGGCACTCGTTATGCTTGTTTTAATTACAGTTTTTCCTCTGGCTGATTTCCTGATCCGGCTCGAAGGACCATGTTTTGATTTTGATTATTAAATTAATAATCAATTGTTGCACTGCTGTACCACATCTAAATTGAATTCTCGAAGGACCAGAAACAAACTCACTTGTTCGTTCCAAAACATATATTTACAAAGGAAAAACTTACAATCAAAAATATATACACATATTATAAGTAATGGTGAACAACTGTATCCCCCGAAATCTATATTAGTTCTACTTTTCATCTTGTCGTTGCAACCGGAGATCCCCCTTGCTGCCCCCTCTTAATCATCGCAAAGAGGGACCCTATTGGTCAGCATTGGGAAATTCCGTATATAAAATTCATAATAATAATTATACCCGGAAGGATAGTTACTAGCTGATATAACATTCAAATAATAATACCCTAAATACTACCCTATTCTAATTCGAGCAATTAACTACACTGTATCTTGTAAATACTTCTTAGAATTATCCTACTTAAATATAAATGACGAAATATAAACTAAGGCTAAAAGGTAAATCATATTATATACATTCAGAGATATTATTTCCTATAATTCAGAGAAATTCCCTAATGACAGGTAAGCAATTCTAAACAAACAGACTTTGTTTCCCAAATATTTTATATTCTTACACTTTACTGGGCTGTGCCAGTGGGCTGACACAATGATAGCAACACCTAAAATGTCACTATTTTCTATTTAAAAGTCAGTCCTATTTACATATTCCTCATATCGATTTTGTTTATGTACTTTTAGTAGTTAAATTTCCTTTATAGTGTACTCAGTGAATTTCTAAAAAGGATGTACATGGTGCACTAAAAAAGTTTTTATGGTATTAATATCATATTTTACAAAATAAAAACTGATTTCTGCTGACAAATATCTATTCTACTTAAATTTTTCTTCTGCAATATGTTCAAATACTGAAGGTATTTCTCTTTTTCTATAGAAATTCTGAAAAGTGTTATAATATAACGAACCGTTACCAATAACCACATTTTTCTTCTTAAAATCAGTGACATACTTGACATACTATTATACATGTATAATTATGTATACGTAGGTTCTTCTGACTCTTGGTAATCCTGAATAAAATATTGGCTTAAAAACCAAATATAAAGTGAATAAACCAGAAAATCATAAATCGCAATCATAAATCATCAATAAATCAGTGGAAATAGTCAGAAATATGTGGAATGTAGACACGAGCAGAAATGTCAAACAGATGGTGTGATATTTCTGACTGCCTAGTCCTTCTTTCACTTACTGGAGGACTAGGAATATGCCCAATAAGAAAAAAGAAAGCATCTGAATGTAGATGGGTATAATATATATAGATACAGGCCCTATATTTACACCACATCAATTATTCACATATTTAGTAATTTGTTAAACAAATAATACATATAAATAGTACATATTTTGTATTCTTCTCGTTTTGGATTTTAAGTTACTACGGATTTTTATAAAACATCCTACTTGGAAAAGACTAAACTTTTTTTTGTCTTCTTGTACTTACTCTGCTACCTGACATTTTATTGAAATAATGTATTGTAAAATACTTTTTAATTTTTTCGGTTTAATTTGAAATTCGGTTGAATTGAATGAAATGGAACTATCCGCCAATGTCAAATTAGACTACAGTCAAATAAATTTGTGATTAATTAAAAAATCCTTCATACACTAATACATAGTACCTACTTAAGTATTTTGCGCGATATTTTAACCACCAAGGATAATAATTTTTTAACGAGCTCATCAATAAATTTAATTAGACAGACCATTTGAACTTAGTGTGAATGGTTGCAAAAATCAGCCAGTCATAATCTGAGTACCTACTGTACAATTCGATGACTGATTTAACTCGTTCGTCTCTTATGAAAAACACATATGTATTAAAGGAAAATATATACCAACCGGTGGTCTTTTGGTTATGTAAGGTGTCTGGGTACGTCTATGGTTAATCAGCCGGATATAACACATGCTTGAAAAGTGGCATGTTGTAGTTTTCAAGCACCTTACGCTTTATAAACATTTTACTAATTGTTTAGGTTATACTCGTTAACGATGGCATATCGCGATTAATTAATTTTTTGTAATAATGAATATTTCACAGTTGTTCCGCATTAATTCCATAATTAATTAACCGCTACCGAAACACCAGTTTTGACAATGCGCTTGTTTTTTTAAACCAAACTTATTTTAAAAACATTGTTAGAATTTGTTCCACACGTACCTATTTATATATTATATTATTTGTCAAATACGTGAAGCAACTATTATTAGTTCAGCATACTTCATGATTTTTTTTATGTGTAACAAATGGATATTTATTATTATTACAACTTAGAACAAAAAATGTAAGAGAGGCAAGAAAATAAAAAACGAAGAAAATGCCACTCACAAATGGAAAAGCTTATGATTTATTCATTTATTGTCAAATTTTCGTTATGGGTTTTTAAACAATGAAGGAGGTACACATAAAACCATCAATATCAGAACATGTTTCGTTTCATGTTTGTGATATGAATTTTGTGTAATTCTTTCGAGTCCGATTTTAAGGACAAATAAGAAGAATATGATATTTTATAGTCGACTGTCATCATAATGCTGTCATTATGAAAGTCAAAATCGTTAATAATCTGACACTTTCTAGCACCCGTGCTGTAATGTGAAAGAATCGTGCCATAAAATCCACTTTATGGCACAATGCTATAGTAACCATATGCGAACATTCTACGATTGCACAAATTTAAGTTTTTAAAACTTAAATTGTCTGTTAAAACCACAGTTCGACTATAAAATAGCGTATGAAATTCGTTTATAATGCTCGATTATGGCATTCGTGAAGTGTTAGCGCATTCGCTTCGCTCATGCGCCAAAATTCACTCATGCCATAATCTGCTGCATTATAAACTAATTTCATAATATACTATTACAGGTCAGAAATTTGCGATATTTCTATACCTATTCTACCTATTCTATTCTATTGAACACCTATCATTAATAGCAATTTACTCTAGATTTATAATATAATAGATTTATAGATTTTACTCACTTTCACTTCGATTTTAGTCACTTTTAGTACATAACTACTAATTTCAGCAACTTCTTTATTCAATTCCTTCAGATGAAATTAGAAAGTCTTGTACTTATAAAATTCCTAAAAATATATCAAATTCTGGTGCTGTAAAATTTAATTAAACCTGAAATTCGTTTTAAACTTATTTCTGCTTTATATTGTACGAAAGCGCAGATCGAACATATAGCATTTTATTTGTATATTTCCCGGTTTAAACTATAAATTTAGTTAAATTTATAGTTAGGTACAGTAAAATCCAATTATCGAAGCAACTAGATTCCATTTACTTTTTACTACTAGTTTGATTTCTTAAAATTATATAGTATAGGTAAAATTATAAGACTATTTAGAGTATACGCCTTACTTTATAATGACCCCATATTTCTTATAGTCATCAACACAACTACTGATGTATGTACGGTACGTGTATATAGTAAATAACTCTGCATTCATTTTAGCCGTATGCATAATTCATAACCATCGACAACAACAATCGACGTAGTAAATGATACATTAACAGATACATAATTCATAATAAAAGTTTATATTGTCTATGTGACTACAGTACAAATTAACCATAATAGCTTTCCATCAAAGCTTTTACTATGGGATGCGATTTTACATAGATATAGGTATTACTTTTATAATAGTTGGAAATGTTAGTGAGAAATACAATTTACTGCAATTATAGATATCATATTTTTGTCGATAAGTTTAGTGCTTACATAAAATTTCCAGATGGAAGTTTTTAATATTTTAATCTTTTAGTGACATTTTATAAAAAATTAATGGAGGAACAATTCGGGCATGTAATATAGATTTCAAGTTTTTATACAATTTTTTTAGGCTAACCTAAAAAGTTAGGCATGGAAAATTTATTTTCTAGGATTACCTATTAATTGCTCCAAATTTCTTAGAATCATTAGGCATTACCTACAATTTCGCAGTATTGCTTTACAATTATTATCTGCAATTTTTTTTCAATTGCCAATATCCATAGATCGTGTCATGACCTGGGATGGTTTGGGGCCAAGTGGAATTATCGCTCTTTACCCTCCCCATCGCTGTAGTGGACTGCCCCGTAGAGGTGCACCCCATCCTTCACCAACCCCGATCACAAAAAGTGATAGGTGTGGACGGTTCGTGGGGGATCTTCCTGGGCTGGCTCTACCCTGCAGGCTGGGTAGGATCTTTTGGCACTCTTCTGTCTTCTCTTCTTTCATCGACTGCATGTCTAACCCACCGGGGGTAGTCTGTCTCGGGCGGGGGCGGCAAGTAGCGTTCCCATCCTGGGTGGTGGTTTGGGGGTAGGTCAGGAGTGGCTGTGTAGCCGGAGATGCACCTCTAAAAGAGCGAACTGGCCTTTTAGCTTTGTGAAAGGTAAGGGAAGGTTACTCGAAGTTTAGAAGGCTACGAAGCAATTAAAAAACGACCCTCAGACCTCCTCTCGAAGCCGCGACCGCCGACAGCAGTCGCGAGTCGCGGCCTCACTTCGAGTATCCTTCCCTTACCTTGCATAAAGCTAAAAGGCCAGTTGGCTCCTTTAGAGGTGCATCCCCGGCCACAGAGCTACTCCTGACCTACCCCAAACCACCACCCAGGACGAGAGCGGCACTAGCCGTCCTGGACAGACAACCCCCAGCGGGTCAGACATGCAGGCGAAGAAAGAAGACAAGACAGAAAAGCGCCAGAAGATACCTAGCCTGCAGGGTAGAGTCAGGACAGGAGGAGACCCCACAAATCGCCCACACCTATCACTTTTTGTGATCGAGGTTGGTGAAGGATGGGGTCCACCTCTACCAGGCGGTAAAGGGCGATAATCCCACTCGGCCCCAAACCATCCCAGGACATGACCACGCTCAATGGATATTGGCGCGCTTGTTCCAGGTGAAATCTGAAACATAAGAAAATCTCTCTCGTCCTGGGTCCAGCAGTTCGAGTCTTAGTCGATTGTCTACACCGGCCGCATCGGGCTCGTTTTTTCAATATCTACTCAAAATTGCAGGATGTATGTGGTCGTCGATGTTAATTTCCTCTGGACCCGAATTCCATCGCCATCTGCTTATTTCTGATATGAGGAATTAGTGCATTATAAAATTAGAGTTACGTTTTAAAGAACTTTTAACTTTAACTATAAATTAAAACTGATAAAGTTAATGATAAATAATACATATCATATTAAAGGAAACAATATTTATTTAAGAGCAGTCTTATTCTAAATAAGAATATAGTTCTTTGCAGGATTCAAGTACCTATTTAGGTATATAATAAATTTTCTTCATAGATAAAACCAAAAATTAGTAATTGATATGAGTAAAAACCTACGCTCCTCTATTTTCAAGATGTTTCACGCATCTGCTTCGTTAGGAATTTAAAGAGTTTTAGTCATATTTTTTTCACTTATGATAAATAATTTCTAGATCGGTGTTACTCTTCTGCGTATACTGAAGTTTTTATCAAATTTGTTATTTTAATTTAATCACACTACTTAAGTTCTATTCTCTATTTTGATATGACCTTATTAATATATGTAGACTTTGCTAACATGTTCAAAACTATTTAAAAAAATGCTTTTGCATGGTTTCTTTTTAAATTTGTAATTCTCAGCAATATGAGAATATTAATTTCTTCTAAAGGCCATGATTTATTCCTATTTGTTTGTTAATTCTACTTCCTTATTTCTCTGGAAATTTGCTCACTTTATATTCACTACACATTTACTACTACTACTACTACTACTACTACTACTACTACTACTACTACTACGTACGTTTCCTTCATATGTTCTAGAGATTATTACTTGATTAAAGAAACATTTAGGTGTTTCCTGGTTACACTAATGATTGAATATGTTTAGGATTTTAGTAACTACACTGAGAGAGATTGGCCAGCTAGAAAATTTTGTTAAGATCTATCTGCGTTAAGATGTTAAGATTTATTTTGTTAAAATAGATCTAAATTAAGTATAGACGCAGTAATGGAATTACTTAACGTTTGTATTAAAACAACGCATTTTCAATTAAAAAATGACTTCTGTCAACAAGATTTTGGTATGGCTATGATGGGTTCTTCATTACCTCTTATTCTAAGTAGTGCATTTATGGAATATTTTGAAGAAAAAACAACTTTTCACTGATCCGTCGGCGCAAAGGTTGATTATTAATTTTTTGTATTTTTCAGTGGTGGCATAATACTCAATAAATAAGAGTAATTAAACTAAAAATAAATACTGTCATACATTATTACACTATCATGTAAAAATAAAACATAGTGGTGCCCATCTTAATTCTGCAAATGAAATAGAAATCTAATTACGAAAAGCACAATTCAAATGAACATCCTGTAGAACTTCTTACGCCACTCTATTGAATTAACGAACTATGTTCCGTTAGAATTCGGCCTTTCAAGAAAATTACCGCTCACTATCTTCTAGATTCTGAAGTTTACTCTTGGCAAACGTGCTCTTTTAAAATTTGAGCCCTATTCGGAACTTAAAAAGAACGTAGTTGGCAATTAAACATGAAGATTAAGTTATATTTTACAATAAATATTAATAAATCTCTGTTAAACCATGGTATTCACTATGTGCGTGGCGGCGTTTTTTTATTACAGGTGGGATTACTTGCATTGTAAAACCCGCACTTATAGGATAAAGTATAAAATCCTCACCTACCTATAAATATACAGGGTGATATACTCAGCACAATAATAATCGTAAGATGTAGTAGCTGTAAAACCTTGGTTAGTCCAGTAGCAAAATTTAGGTACGGCAGGTTTCATAATCAATTGTAAAGGACATTTAGCCAATGTTTATTACTTTACTTTAGATAATATCATTGAGATATGTATGGTTATTGTATTGCAACATTATCATTAATAGATTTCGACATTTGGCTGCGAGGTCAGTGGCGTCGCGTCGTAAGAAATTTAAGAATAATTTAACTGTGTTATATTAAAATAAACTTAAACTTATATATTAACATTTTTTATGTAAAATGTTTCAAGTGCGTGTATTAGGTACTAGCTGTTGAATTTGTTTAGCATTATTTTCGGGTAACCTCTTACTTGCGACATTGACAACTTTTTTTAAGTATAATAACTTTATCGATGCTTGCGAGTAATATGGTATATTGGTTCTATCAGATGTTAGAATGCTAATTGAAACGTGCCCTATTTTATTGTTTTTCCTATATGTAGTTTTGTCTACAGTTATCCACAATTTTTTCCTCTTAAGTCCGACTGTATATTTTTTTTATTTGTGTAGTCACTCGTTATGATGTATATTTGATTCGCCGAGCAACGACAGGGATTTCCCACCTCTACGCTCTAGTGCCGAATTTATTAGAATTACTCATTTCCCACGCTCAGGCAGATTCGAGCCAATAAGCCTGATGTAGCCCTCCTCGACCACCAGCTCAAGACAATGTTTGTCATCGAGTTCTCAGCTCCTACCCAGACCAACATTATCTTGAAAGAGGAGGAGAAACGGAAATATCGAGGATCCAGAATCCAGAACATACTGTGAAGCTTTCGGTGCTGATAATAGGAGCCCTCGGTGGAGCAAGAGATACACTGCTTTTGGAACTGAAGATCATAGCGGCATGCCGAAATTCGGCAGATCTTCTAGCCGGAAGAATGCAGAAGGCGGTCATTCTGGGCTCATTACGTTTACTCAGGGCACACGAATCCCGGACTCAGTAGTTACTCACCCCAGGAACGTAGCTAGTGATAATCACCAGCGGTCGACCCTGAGAATCGGAGCCAGGGGTCCGGTCGACTGGGTTTCAAGAAAAAAACTAATAATAATAATAATAATAATAATCTCCTCTTCTGAACTGTCCGGTAAGAATAAGGTGAGTGGTACTAATATGCTTGCCGTTCCCATCCTCCTCTACTCCTTCGGAGAAGTGAAATGGACACAAGAAGAGCAGCGACAATTCGACATAGGTACACACAAAATGATGCATCTCAATAAGAGTTTGCATCTTAGATCGTCCGTTCCAGAGTTGTACTTCCCAAGACATCGGGGAGGCCGTGGACTCTTGAGTTTGGAGTGTTGGAGTGTCTGCACAGCAGAATAGTATTGGATGGAGCCTGCAAGGTAATCAGGAGTTCGGATCCCCTCCTCTACATGGTCCAAGACCATGAAATAGAAGGGTCGGAGCATTTCTATTTAAGGCAGCATGAAGAGCAGCTGATGAACTCAGTCTCATCTTCGACGCTGAACGGAGAAACCCAGACTCTATCACCGAGTTGGAACCAGTTCAGTTGAAAGCCCAAGTGAAAGCTGCTGAAGACCGTAATCTTCTGCAGCTGCATAAGGATAAGCCATTGTACGGTGTCTTCTTTAAGAACCTTGAGACCATGGCTTATCCGAAAGGCTAACCTTTGCTTTTTTTAGGTCAGTAAGGCTTAAGTCGGAGCTCAAATTTTTTATTTTTAAGTTAAAATGTTTCATTAAAGCTTGCTGTAATTTATTAGCACTAGTAGATTAGTCTCAAATTGGTTATTAGGTATTAAGTTAAAATGTTTTATTAAGGCTTGTTGCTACTTGCACAGAACAATATATCGATTACGTTTATTATTGTATTCAAACCATACAGCACTTGGAAGTATCGTAAGTAATATTTATGACATTTCACCGCCCTTCCAAGAAGTATAGTATTTACTGAATTATGGATAATTTTCAGTTTTGCTGTCATTGTTTATGTTAGCTAGCAGATATTTCGCATTATTAACAGATGTTCCGTATTAGAAGCCGATAAAAAATGTTATTTGCAAAATCGTCCATGAAACTTTTAAAAGTCTCCATTTAAATGCTAGCCGAGATAAGTAGACGACACGTATCATCATCATATGGTAAGGAGTATAAAGAAGATTATGTAGAAGAGTTTCTAGAACATCATAACAACAATAATAAGATAACAATAACATTATGTCAGAACAAAACATTATTATGCCTGGATATTCTGGTCGAAATGATATTTCCTAGCGTCAACTAGGGGCCTGATCTATAGTGCCCCAGTATCTACAGGAAGAAGAGACCACTCTCATATCCGAAGTCCAACCAATCCTACAAGTTCAACCAACATCTACGCACTATCCCTAAAACTTTCGGCCACCGGGTCCTCATGGTAGCTAAACATCTCTTTACTCTCGAAAGTCCATGGCATCATTTTAAGTCAAACAAACATTATTTACAGAGTTGCTTATATTTATAAATAAGCATAGATAACGGATCTTACTACCCTGCCTTTTCTATTAAACTCCTTGAAAATGAAATGCCTTTATTCACTAGTGGTTACTGTAAGAATATAGTGTTGGGTGATTTCTTTGATCATAGTTTTAGATTTCATATATAAACTTGATTGTTCAAAATTTTCATAATTCTCAAAAATTATCCCAATCTACATTTTCTAACCATTCTGAATACCAGCCACTGATATTCCTAATAAAAATCTATATTTTTTTTTATGGAAAATCATATATATTTTTACAAAAGTGAGAACGATATTTCACTAACATAATATCTATCTAAGGGATAATATATCTATTTCTGACAGTAACAAGCAGATGTGAAGAAAAAATTTAGAAGATATCCAGAATACGAGAAATAAAAGATGTGATATCAAAAATATGCAAAGTATTTTATCTATTTCATCTGGCCAAGCAAGTTTCTAAACCTTATTTCTTTAATAAAAACAAAAAAGAAACAGAGATAGTGATTAGGTCACTTTTTCAAAGTGGCCTAATATCTATTTATTTTATTGTATGGGTTGATTTTATTTGGTTTTTCATCTTTTTTATTGTTTAAGAATGCAAAGTATGTGTAGTTTGAAGAGTTGAGCTGTAGCT
This sequence comes from Pogonocherus hispidulus, assembly GCA_963924545.1. Lineage (NCBI taxonomy): Eukaryota > Metazoa > Arthropoda > Insecta > Coleoptera > Cerambycidae > Pogonocherus > Pogonocherus hispidulus. Next base: position 37,406,764 of record OZ004698.1, on the reverse strand, counting down.
GAAGAGTTGCATTTTTAAACAATAAAAAAGATGAAAAACGAAATAAAGTTAACCCATACAATAAAATTAAAATAGGAAATTGATGCGATGATGATGAAAGTCCGAAAACTCGGACGAAACGTAGGATATTTGTTCATGTATCTGGCTGAAAGTCTTCTTTTTTTGTTTTTTATTGAAGAAATAAATTCTATTTTAACAGCCAACAATTTTAGTATCATTTATAAACCTTTTTTAAGACATGCGTAGACTGAAATGCAGTTTTTAGATGTTCCAAAGCACCCCCTATACTTAATTTTTAAATTAGCCAGAGCAGTAAATGGTAAAGTTACTTTACTCAGGAAAAGTTACTATAAAGTAACACTAGATCATTTTAGTGGTAGGATTTAATTTTAATTCCCTCTTATTATCTGAAGAGAAACATATTTTTAAATTTGTAAGAAGCGTAGTAGTAAGGTTTTTTGTAATTAACGAATTTAAATATTAATAATAGGTTAGATGACTTGGTTGGTTGTACCCGAGATTATAAATACGTTGGACTAACCAAAAACAAGCTAACGTTTAGGCACATAAAATTCACATCACTAGTAAAAATAAGGGAATAATATGGTTGCTTGTAGAAATGAATCTTTCAATCAAGGCTAATATGTATTATTTTTGCATAATATAGCTCAGGTATAAAATCTTCCTTACAAAAGATTTATTATAAAAATAGTATAGTATATCCGTTCCAGGACTATACGGTATTATGTAAAAGGCCCCAAAAAGATGTTCCCAAAGAAGTATATTTTTTATTATACCCAAACATCACTATATTTGCCTTGTGTTAGAAATATACACCCATATCAAAGACGATATATTTATACCTCGCGTTTTCCCTAAAGGCGCCGACATCGTAGGTACCTAAATACTAAATACACGTAAACAGTATTTTTCTTTGAGCATACTCACCGAATTAAATAAGAAATATAATATATGAGTTAAGCGTTAACCACAGGTTAGATTTCCCAACAATGGGGCTTTCGAAAGCTAAACAAACAGCGGTGCCCTTTAGTTTTGATTCAATTAATCAAAATCAAAAGAGGCCGACCTTTTTAATCAACTTCGTAGCCGCTACCGCATACGAGGGAGATTAATTTTCTAGGTTCACGTTCACAGTACCGCTCAGGTGATTTTTGTTTGTAAACATAATAACGATAATATACTATGTTGGCATAGGTTTCATGCGGTTGAGCTAACAAAATGTTTACATTTACTACAAATTTCACTGTAAATAGGTGAGAAGTAAAAAACCGGGGATTATAGTATGATTTGATTAAATATTGGCAATTTCAGTTATTGATGGTAATAGGGGCATTTGCGATTGTACAATCGTATACATAAATTAATTAGATTAATAGTTTCTTATTTACAAAACCGTACATTTCAGGTCAGACATCATGGACTGGTTTCAGGAGTGTTTGAAGCAAAATCGGGGTTCCGCAGGGCTCCAATCTGGGTCCGCTACTGTTTTTGTATTTTATTAATGATCTACCCCAATATCTTCATCACTCCGAATGATTGTTGTTTGCCGATGATTCTAAATTTTATAGGCAGATTGAGAGCATAAATGACTGTGATCTGCTTCAGATCGACGTTTATAACTTCATTTTAATATTAAAAAGTGTTGCAATATTTCTTTCACTCGTAATAAGAACATTATCAGATATACATATAAGATGGATGATACTCATTTAGTTAAGAATCATAGTGTTAAAGACCTGGGCCTTACGCTAGACAGTACAATCTCATTTAAACTTCATTTTGATAAATTTATATCCGATGCGTATACAGCTCTGGGTTTTGTTATGAGGGAATTGCGGAATTTGCAGAATGTTCAAACGCTCATTAATTTGTACGCCACACTTGTTAGACCAAAACTTGAATATAGCTCACTGTTATGACATGGGCAATCTAAAAAATATACAGAGCGAGTTGAAAAGATACAAAAGAAATTTTTGAGATATTTATATTTTAAGAAATATAATAGACCGCCAGATTTTGCGGCAGTAAGAACTTATCAACTTTGTCGAGAATTTAATATTAATACTCTTCATAATAGTCGTATTATATCCATCCTGTTATTTGGTTACAGATTTTTGCATGTCTGGATACGTAAAGCATCATGTTCTCCACTTGCAGCTATGTTCCAATTAATGAATCTAGTCTTCTATCTTGTAGTGCTGATATGTATTTTTGTTTTTTTCTTCTATTTTACTACGTTTTTGATAGTTAGTACGTTCGCTTTCTTTAGGTAGTGACTTTTTATCCATTTAGTGCTGTAACTATTTCCCTGTAATTAGGTACTCATGCCTGTTGGGAGGATAAATAAATAAATAAATAAATAAATAAATAAATAAACAAATAAAATTTTTGTTAGTAGTGGTGAGAAACACACCGTAGTGCCCTCTTTGGGTCTTTGCTATTATTTGTCTGATAATAGATAATAATAATCTGGCACATTGCCCGTGGAGTACTTAGTTGTTTTCGGCATCTCCTTCAAAGAAATCAAATTTTTGTAATAATTATTTCCGAGAATAATGTGAAAGACAAAATCAGTTTTAGTTCTGATAAATGAACCCATTAGGAAAAACGGTTGTACGTATAACATATTTAAAGCAGCTGGGGTGCGTTCTGATATCAAGGATAGACGCGTCTGGATGCGTCCAAAACGTTTATAAACGTTGTTCATTCGAGAAAGTACGTCCGAGCCGTTCGAAAATTTAAAAGGAAGACGTCCGGGTAAAAATAAGTTACCCACTTCGCAGAATATGGTAAAAGTTACCCGACATGCGTAGTATTCATTCAACAAGGAATCAATGGTTAGAATGGAGGAATTCGTGGTTAAAATGGATTGACTGCTTGAGTTACTCGAGTCTTTCAAAAACCTCCATTATTCTATTTCAAGTTAATATTTTTTTTGTGTGATTTCTTGTAGAAAATTGGGTTATACTGACATGTTATGACGTGGAAGGGGTGAGGGAGGTTATTGCGTTCGTTTTTGAAGAGCAAACAACGAATTTTTATCATTTTTCCGCGGATGTTTATCCAAAGTACGCTGTGGTTGTGGTGAAAGCATTATTTCCATTCATGTTAGCATGAAGAATGGTTTGCTTCTTAATCTAGAAATTAGATTTATTTTAAAATATTTTGAGCTTATATGCTCATTATTAGCTTTTTCTTATCTAATGTAGTTATTATTTTTGCGCGAGTTCCTAAATTCTTAGGAAAATGTGGGATTAAATTAATCAATGTATTTTATTATTTTCAAATGTTAAACTACATATTATATTTACAGTTTAGATATTTCTAGACATTTGCATATTAGTTCCACATGAAAAACTCCACGGAACGTTGCAAAAAGAAGATATTAGAATGTTTTTTACTTTAGATTTTAATGTGGAATAATGAAATAAGAGCGATGCAACCAACTTTATAAAACATAAAATGAAGAAAAAATCGTTACTGGCTTTAATTTTCTAAGTAAATAAAATATCGATATGTTTATTGAAACTTGCGCTGGTATATTAAATGTGACTATCAATAGCTCCCGTATCTACTAGTCTTAAATATTTGAATTTAAAAAATTTCCTCAGATTATAAAATATGCGATATTATGCGTCTTCCGCTCATTAAATTAAATAATTAAATGTTTTCGGTCTCAGTTTGCTACTGCTCGGACAGCTGGTCATTAATATTCAATATTATTTCAATCATTATCTATATTAATTAGGTAGTTTGTTGGTTTGACGTAAATAGAAGCAAGAATACTTAGAATTATCAGCAAGAAACTATTCAGTGCTATGTATAAAATGTTAAAACAGTTGTTAACTTATGCGTCCGTATAACATTTTTAACAACCATATTACATAAAAATTATATTTATAGAGATAATTTTCAATTTAGTTATTTATTTAAAAATATATGGACACACTTGGAAAGTGTATGAAGATGAAATTTATGGGGCCTCGTTAATTTTTTCACAAGTTCAAGAAATATCCACCGTTTACCGACTTATCGTTTTAAGATTTTTAATTTTCACGATTCTTTTTCTATCAGTAGTCCGACAGGTAAAGACCGGCAGATAATGATTCTGTCTGGAGAACTTATATATTAATTGAAAATACGGAATTTAATTAAAAAAAAAAACTAGTTTAGAACATTTTTTGACCCGATCTATAATAAATAGATAATAATAACAAATATAATCGGGGCAAACCGTGGTAGCAACTTGGCGTTCATATTAACGATATGAGCGCCAAGCAAGGTAGGTCGCGGTTAGTACTTGGGTGGGTGACCATGCAGGGAAGACCGTCGGCGCTTGCCCGCATCTTCTAGTGGCCTCTACGTCGGTGAATTCACAGAAGCTATGCAAAATTTAGGCGAGATTTGCGTAGAAGACGGTACCATCCCTTGGATAGGATGTAAATCCGGAGATCCCCTTGTCTATGAAATGGTAGGCAAGTAAAAGATCCCTACCCTGCTATAAAAAGTGGGGGTTCGGCAAACGCGTCGGTGATTGGCCTTAGTCGCGGAAATAGGCCGACGTTAAATAAACGAAAAAAAATAAAAATTAAAAAAAATAATCGTAACCCTTGAGAGGTTCCACTGATTAATTTGATAGTTACAAGGATCTTTAGCCAAATGGAATCATCTCTGTACCTACCTTTGCAAAAGACCAGAAGCACTCTCCAGTGCTTTCCAGAATAATTAAGGCAAGCCTAGTAACGCGTTATAATTCTAGTACCTGACAAAAGTCTAGAATCGTCTTCATATCTAAGATTGATAGCCATTAGTCTCTTTCAAGCAAAAGAATGTCGACCGATTCCACTGTCGTACGTCTGAAAAAACTTTTCTTATACATACCTTTCACAAAAAGAAAGAAAGAAAGAGGAGTTACTGGTACTCACCATTTTTAACACAACTGTATATAAACTAGAACGTTAAATATGTAGGTGCTGGAGAATAAATTAACCTGGAATACGTACTTGTTAGAATCGTAAATAGAGCTACTATATATTTAGTGTCTCTGAAACAGGCACTGGGAAAACATCGGGTTAATAATAATTCAATAACCTGTCTCATGTCATGTATTTGATACAAAGAGATTAATAAATCTATATATATATATATCTATCATCAGCTCTGTTCCAGCAGGAATCACAAACTAGTCAGATCCAATCAAATCATTCCAAATCAGTCACCAAATTGTTTTCAATCAATCACAATCCTTCCAACTAGTTCGTAATTGCTGCTGCAATAGACCTTATCTATCTATCTATCTAAATTCAAGCATGGTACACTGGGTGAATATGGCTGTGGCAAGACCTATGATTACATATGACTCCACAGTTTCATGACAGAAGGCAAATCAAATAAGGCAGAACGTAAGCTATAAAAACTAGAGCTATCTAAAACTAGTTTTTGTCTATTTATAATGGATCCTATGACAACCACTCTGGCTACAGCCATGGGCACCATATTGGATGTTTCTCCACTTGATATCTTTATCAGTACGGAGGCAACAATGGGTGCATGGGTGAAGTGCACTGAAATCTGGTGTACTGATCAACTAATCAGCAGATATGTTAGAATAAAAACCATAGTCAAAAACTCGTTACTTGTAATGGGAAGTGATATTATTTATATATGTTAGCAAACTTACACTCTAAACGACACTACAGTATCTTATTGACCTTGGGTGGTGGTAGCACAGAAGTAACCTGTCAGCCTGAAATATTAATATATGGTACACCGATAGATTCAAAATCGAAACTGACACAGGAGCCGGAATATACGGCGCAAATATAAGGCATAATACATATGGGGATCACATGTAATAAGTTCTTTATCCATTCCTCTAGGCACCAATAAAAGCTGTCATGTCAAAAAATCGATTAGAAGTTGTCTTGGAACTGCATATCCTATAGTGTCTATAGAACGAAATATAACCTAGGTAATTTATGTAACACCTAAATGTGTACCAAGGCACATAGGACTGGGCAATAAAAAGGTAGATGCTTTACCTAGGATATGCATACGAATTCATAGGCCTAGAACTTGTATTTGAAACACCAAAAATTGACACTTAAATGCACTTGAATACAATACCAGTTTTATTGGCCCCATACTCCGAAATAAGAAGACAGTTAATTCTGTGCTAAAATTCATAGATTATTCCATAACCCGACCACTGATCTTTTGAAGCCAAGACCGGGAGCGGGGTATTAAGTGAGGAGTGTATCTTAAGGAAACATCTATACAGTATGTACAATACTAGTATATACATTCGTACAATTAATGAGGAACAGAGAGGAGATCATTTGTAGACACTTTAATGAAACAGGTGAATTCATTTAACATATTATCTATCTAAGGGAGAACAACGAATCTGCGAACTTCTGAAAGCTGTAATAAAGGTGTAGTAAAAAGGTAGCAGCACCAGGTAACAGGTCACAACCCTGCTGCCCATCCAGGACAGTATAGCTGCTGACACAATAAGCCTGTTTTAACCCATACCTCTTCTATACAGTATGCATAATCTCAGAAGTGAGATACCAATATCTATCACTTTGTATACTTGTATATATTAAAGATATCTTTATAATTAATATCCAGTTTCCGATAAAAAATAGCATAAGAAAAGATATACATTTTGTTCACATTACTGTTGAAGAACTGTCGGCTCAGTACTGTGTCCTATATGTAACTACGTAATGAGTAGAACGAGAATGCACGTCTTTTTAAACACCTTCATTATACATTAAATATTTACATTCTGCTAGCGCCAACAAAATAAAAATCTAGTCGGTAGTTGACAAATATTTAATATATCACTAATAAAGGAGCGCTATGCCGTAACGGCTTTTCCAAAAGGCTTTTTATACCCGAACCATAAAACTGCGAGACACAAAGTTACCGTTGCGTACATTATTTAATTTTTTTCAGTTGCAATAAATTTTATGACAGTATACAAGAGATTAAATGTATAGCTTATAATGTGGCACCTTTGTTCATGATTTTTTTACAAATAGGGCATAAATAATTGAAAATTATGTCGCCAAAAGCATGTTTTAGCTTTATACGTTCCTGATATTTCTCCCATTTTTTACACTTCCATTTAACCAAGTTCTGGCTGATTGATACAGTACAGTGCACTCACAAAATAGCTGCAAATTTTGTAAACAAATTTCCAAGAAAAATTTCTTCATTAAAGCAGAAAATCTTGATATTGATTCACCATTACATTAAGATGTATCTAAAGTAAGCACTTCACAAAGCTTCGTTGGTTTAACTTACACAGGGTGTTCAGAATAAAAGTATTTTTTATTGCATATTCGTGCGTTTCATTCTTTTAGAAACACTTGTAGGAATAATCCAAAATAAATTAGATCAATTTGATATCTTGAATTTTCATTTTGATATGAACTACATAAATTCTAACGAAAATATTTCATTCACTTCGTTACAGAATTTTAAAGGGTCCGTTTATTTTCTTATGAAAATGGAACGATACCATGCCTGATATGGGACGATACCATTCCCGAAATACGACAATGCCATACCATGCTAAGGAAAATTATGTAATAAATTTGATTATTAAAAATTATAGAGTTCAAAAATGTAGTTGGCAGAATATTAAAATTGTTGACAGTAAAATATTGTTGGGAGTTATGAATGTCTTAGTCATTGGAATAGGGTTACCAAATAGTCTCGAAAAAATTACTAAAAGTCCTCAAACCTGGACACAGAGATAACGTTGTTCCATGCAGCAATAAATCCGAAAAAACTAAAACACTAAATTTTCAAATACAGCACTTTTGTATACGTGCTTTTCGCTAACTAAGTAAGAACCATCTAAGACTTATACCCAATTCTAATTATACAATGAATAACAGTAACTATAGAAAAATAAGCTAGAAATGAAATAAATTTTATAGTTCTAACAATCTCTAGATATTATTGGAAGGGGTTGGAACCTTTGGTGTGAAGATAACACTAACGTAGTTTTCCATTTAACACCAAAACACTATACAGCACTCGATGCGCGTTTCGCCAACCAAGTTGGCATTATTTGGAAATGATTAAAACTAAACCTATGCTAACACTATGTCCTATTTACACCTAAACTATTGTTACTATTGTTCACCAAGCCGTCGCAACGGTTCACTGAACCGTGATTTACTAACCAATAAAGCGGGCTGTATGCGATTGGCCCGCTGTCACTATCCATACTGTTTTTACACTTTGCAATTTCCCAACTCTCAAATGCATCCAGCTGTCTGGAATTTGTTACATTCCTAATTAGTCTTAAATTGCTACTATTTATTTTATAGTTGTTCTCAAACGCATGTTGGGCGACACTAGACTTATCTTATGGCTCATATGTGAGATGAGCCATATGTTCTTAGAATCTAGTTTGAATTGACCTTCTAGTTTGTCCGACATACTTTTGATTGCAGTCTTTACAGCTAATTTCGTAAATCTCCGACTTTTCTTTAGTTTCTATTTTGACTTTTGGATTGCCTAAAAGTTGGTGTAGTTTATTTCCCGATGAATAAACCACTGATATACCTATACCTTTAAAAACCTTACCACAACCACGGGTGAAACGAGGATCGTATTGTATTGTATGTGTATGAACCTTTAGTGTGAAGATATCACTGACATAGTTTTCTACATAACACCAAAACACTATACTGCACTCGACGCGCGTTTCACCAACCACGTTGGCATCATATGGATCTGATTAAAACTAAATCTATGCTAACACTATCTCCTATGTACTATTGCCTAGATTGCCTACTACAGTGTCTAGATAGTAGGTATGTAATTCAGTGAAAACCAAACATTTTAAATAAGTTAGACATAGAATGTAGTGGGTATAGTGAAGTTTGTAGTAAATATGTAGTAATGATCTTCCATGCCACTTCCCTCTTATCTTATAATTTGTAGGAAAATTGAAATATTAGAAAAGTAATATTTACATATTTATGAGATTAAACGATAAATGATGTCAGTTTTAATGCTTATACCCGCTGGGCTTTTCGAAACATCAATTTGGCGTGACGCGATGTGCGAACATAAAACAGGTGCTTCCTGTATTTAACAAATTATTGAACTATGTACCTAAATATGCATATTTATGTATATTCTACGTAAATATAATAAGTAAATTTTTAATAAACATTAATTTACAAAGGATCAAAGTGGGGATTTAGTTCTACCTATGAAGCAAATGTAAATTTTACTATTACTATTACAGTTACTATTAGTTAGAGATTTAATTTATTTTTAAAAAACTCTCTTGGGGGTTTAAATAGTGAAGCGAAGAGGTAGATGGAAAATTAACTTATTTTAAGGTGATATCCAAAGTATTCTGACCTCATAATATTGGATTTTCACGGAGGATTATAGAAACATAGTTCTGTAGAAAAATAATAATATATTATATTTAACCAACAACTATTGCTTAATAAGTAATATTTTATTGTATGTTAAATATTTTTTTTTTTTTTTTTTTTTTTTTTTTTTTTTTTTTTTTTTTTTTAAGAGGGCGGTGGAAAAACCTTCAAAAAAGGCATCCAGCAGGGTCCGCACTGCCGGATAGTGTGGGATTACCAGAATCGCAGCGGGCTCACTCACAGATGTGCCCGCCGGGAAGCCAGCGACCTCACTAAAAAACCACCTCCCTTTCCCACGCAGAACATCAGGCCGGGACCGCTTTCGCATTACTTCAGCCTGAGTCTTGTTTCTTGCTCTTAGTAGCTCTACCGTTCTGGCTTGCATTGCCTCTCTGTTCTTTCTTTCCTTTTCAGTCTGTCAAGCAGCCATCATCCCTCTTTGTTCGTAGCAGCCTCTGCACGTAGGCAGCCACTCTGTTCCACCAGTTCTCGTTGTCAAGCATCAACTCGACGATGTTCCGCGGAGTCATTTGACCGATCAGCGTCTCCAGGAGCCTTCTTTCGTCGATCCATCGACTGCATACGAAAAACGTATGCTCTGCGTCGTCCCTTTCATGTCCGCAGTATTTGCACTCCGGTGTCCTGACCTTGCTCATTTTCCACAAATAATGTCGGAAGTAACCGTGCCCACTAAGGAACTGGGTCAAGTAGAAATCCACTTCCCCGAATTTCCTATCCATCCAGGGTCCGACCCTCCTGATGAGCTGGTGCGTCCACCTACCTCTTGAATCGATCGTCCATCTTTCGTATGTTAAATATTAGGTCTACTGCTTTTGATATCATCACAATCTTTAATGAAAATACAATTTTCTATTAGATACTTATAGTTTCGTTAATAAGTAAAGGTTATTTGATTTTTCTATAGGAGCAGCAGGGTAGATTAATAACAATTTGATTAAATATAATGTTGATTAATAACATTTTTCCTGTAGATATTTTTATAAATAACTTAATGAAAAGTAAACATATTTGTACCATAGTCTTCAGAGGAACAACGACTCAATTTTGTGCGTGTTTGTGTGTGTGTGATCAGCTCGGAACCGGTCAGTGTCTGGTGGTATCTATGAAATATGTGGCGACTCCTATGGAGATGCCGGAATAATGCAATGCCAATCGGGGCACATTGCCCGTGAAGTAGTTGCTTTCGGCATCTCCTTTAAATAAACAAGAGGGATTATTTGCCTCAAAGACGATAGAGGTCACTGCTATACTGGCGCCTGCGGAAAAGCAGGTCGTTATCTGTCTGTCAAATCAAAGACCCAAAGAGGGCACTACGTTGTGTTTCTCACCACTACTAACATTCATCATGATGTATTTATTTAGCAATTCTGTAATGTACTGTTTTTGATCTACAAAAACCTCTTTCCTTTCTTTATTTATTCAGTTAAGATTGTAAAAAGGATAGCTGAATGTATTGGTGGACACTTAGCTCATTTAATTAATTTATCAATTGTATCGGGTATTTTTCCTACCATTTTAAAGGCTGCTAAAGTCATTCCTGTTCACAAGAAAGGTGATTCGCAGAATATCGCTAACTACCGCCCAATATCTATCTTAAGTGTGTTTTCCAAGATTTATGAAAACATTGTTTATAACAAAATGTATAACTTCTTGACAGACTTCAATATTTTGAATGATTCTCAGCATGGTTTTCGGAGAGGCAGATCTACGCAATCAGCGGCTTCTACTCTGCTCGAGCATGTTTACGCGTGCCTTGATGGCGGAAGGCATGTGGCAGGTTTTTTCTTTGACCTGACACGTGCCTTTGACTGCCTGAACTTAAATTTTGTTGAGAGTAAATTGTTCAACTTGGGATTTAGGGGTATATTTTTGGACTGGCTGATGGCCTTCTTGAGAGATAGGACAATCCTGGTAAAAGCGGGGACAGGTACATCAGATTGTCGTGAAGTAAATGCAGGTGTACCTCAGGGATCTGTACTGGGACCACTTATATTCCTGTTGTTCGTTAATGACCTACCTATACATATTAAAAGCGACATCATCACATTATTTGCAGATGACACTTCATTAGTGGTATCAGCGCAAACCCATGAGGAGATGGTCTCATCCTCGGTAAATGTAATTGGATGTTTTGTAGAATGGTGCAATGCAAATGGTTTGATAGTTAACTTAGATAAAACACATTGTATTTACTTTCAAAATAATTTAGTACATAAGGAGATAGAGATATCACTTCAAAGCTGTAAAATAAAATCAGTTGATAAAACGAAGTTTCTTGGGATTATTGTGGATCAGGATCTTTCATGGGCTGCTCATATTGATGATTTAAGCAAGAGACTTAATAAATCGTATTATGCTGTTTCTCGCATTAGGGATTCTATGCCTCTATCTGCACTTCTTAATGTATATTATAGCCTCGTGTATAGTCACCTGAGTTATAACGTGGTGTTCTTTGGTAACTCCACAGAGAGTCAGAGGATTTTTATTGCCCAGAAACGCATAATTCGAAATATGTTTGGTATTCATCAGAGGGAGTCATGCAGGCCTCTTTTCATTAGACACAAACTCTTCACTTTTTCCTGCATATTTATATATAAAATATTACAGCACATAAGAAAACATTTAAAAGATTTGAAAAAAAATAATTTCAATCACGGCTATCAAACCAGGCACTGCGAAATGTTATGTATTCCTAAGCACAGGACTAAAAAATTTGAGAAATCCCCCTTGTACATGGGCATAAAGTTTTATAATCACTTACCGCTTTATTTTAAAACTGTAAGTGAAACTGTATTTAAAAACAAAATAAAAAGGTTACTCCTTCACAAGACTTATTATAGCGTGGATGAGTTTTTAAGTGATGATTTGGTGTAAATTTGTTTTCTGTTGTTTGTTTCTGTTGTTCTGTTTTAGTTTTTAAATTATAATTTTTTTGTAGATCTGTTTTTTTTTTGTTTTTTTTTCTTGTTATCTGTTGAACTTACTATAAAGCTGTGACTTGTCCTATACATTTATATGTCCAAAGGATTAATAAAGATTTATTATTATTATTATTATTATTATTATTATTATTATTATTATTATTAACTCTAACACACATGCCCAAACACTGCTTGATTTCTCCCAAGTATTTTATCTGAAAATTAGATCTTCGCCTTTTAAACAAGAAATTCACCTTTTAAACAAATGGTTTTCTGTTATAATTGGAAAAAATAAAATAATCATCGACATAAACTGCTTCTATACTTATAAAACCCTTCTTATGTTTAATGAACAAACATGGTTCATATTCTTATTTTTTATATCTGGAATTATCATCAAAATACCATCAATTCTCTTGTACCAAACGCCTGAAGTTTATTTTAACCCATGTATAGCGCGTTTCAGTTTAAAAACTTTACCTTTCTTGGTTTGGAAGAACATAACCTTCTAGCTGTCTCATAAAATCATTTTCCTTTAATTGTCCATTTAAAAAAGCTGTAATGACATCTAAATGTACAATATCTAGATCAAGTTGGACAGACAGAGAAAGCAAAACTCTTAATGTTAAATGTCGGACAACTGGTGAAAAGGTTTCATCGACATCGGTGCCATATTTTTTAAATCGAGGCAAGCACCTTCGGGTGGAGAGCCTCAGAGCACAGGCTCCAGCCAAACGCATTCCCGTTCGCGAGTAAAAGCTTTCGCAACTAGCCTAGCTCTATATGTTACCCTATCATTACCACCTAGCTTCTTTCTGAATACCCATTTGCTGTCCACTACACTTTCCGGAATGTCCACTAGCTCCCAGCCACAAACATCGACGCTTCAGAGTTTTGGCTCCTCTTCAGTGTAGTTTAGATAGATAAAGTAAATGATATAAAATGGTATAGATTTGGAACGAAACTCAATGGAAATGAGGAGAATACTATACCAAATATTAATAAACATGTGGATGGGATTTGTATGGAATCTAATTATTTCTACCGTCGTCCCTAAAGAAAACGACCACTCACGGAAAAGACGCAGCTGCAGACGTTAGCTTTTGTTTGTATCGCATCTATAGATGGGTCACCGTTTACATTTACGTTTACTTCAGAGACTGACAAAATTGTATTAATTTTTTAATGCATTTCTTCACAAATCTCGTTCTATTGAACTGTCATTTTATATTTCACTTATTCTAGTTGGTACTGTTTCGAAATAGCGATTTTATGTCAAGTAATAACATGGCGACAAGTTAATTACTTAACAGCTTCCTGATAGTATCGCTCTTAATATGAACTAAACTTGACTTGTTATAGTTAATACATTTGAAGTTAAGTGCTAATTATAACGTCGTGAATGAAAATTGAACTAGCGGCTCTGACTCCTAGCTAATTGAAGTCAACACGAAAGCTACTGCGTAACATTCTATAAAATTAAAATAGAGGTCGGCTTCTCTTATTATTAATTTAAGAAAAAACCAAAAAGGCACCTGTTCAGATTTCGCCCATTCTAAACAAGGGCTAACCACCGTATCAACATAGAAATTACTGAAATATTTTAATCGTAATTTATAAAACAAATACGGTCGACAATTTGCATACATCTCGGCTGTAATAAGGCAGGTCCCGCCCCCCGCATAAAACCTGAAGCAGTGCATATACAAATAAATAATGAGATAAGTTGAAAACTCGTTAAGTCCGCTGTTATTATTCTTTGTTGACATACAAATTATATGTTACAGGCCAGACACTCCTCTCGCTGCCCCGGGATGAGATCTTTCTTGCTGAGCTATGAGCACGCAGACCGAGCCGAGACCACACAGTATTTTTACATCCTTTGAAAGCCGAAAGCATTGACGTGCGCGATGAAATCATATAATGTCATAGAGAAAAAAGATTTTTTCATAAATTGCGATTTACTACCAACTAATTTATTCTTTTGTTTATACAGGGTGTTAGTTAAACGTGCGGCCAAAATTCAATTGATTATTCCTTAGACTATTATAAGGATATTTTATCCTTTGATGATTTTTGATAGGGCGAAAAAAATTTTCAACAAATAACAATTTATTACTAAAAATTACATGTAACATTTCTGAACCTACAAGAATTGTTCAAACTGGCTATCTCCAGCTCGGATGCAACCATTCACTCTTCTCCTCATAGACTCCCGAACTCTTTCAAAAACACTAGGATTGTTTCTTATTGAGTTACACCCAGCAATTATCCGATCTCTTAAATCGTCCACATCTTCCACTGACCTAGTATAAACTAATGACTTTAGATGGCCCCATATCAACGAGAACTGATGTTGAAACCGATCTTCACAAATCTCATGTGGATTTTCGTCAGCCCACACATGGTTATTGTGGAAATTCCTTATTGCATTTCACGAGAAACTGGCTTCCTCGGTAAAAAGAATCAGCGTAAGTAGTTGAGGGATTGCAACCAATGTGTGCAAAAGCCATTGACAAAATGCAATACGTGGAGCCAAATCCGCAGGAAAAATTGCCTGATCGCGTTGAATGTGGTAGGGGTACAACCTCGGGTACAACAAATTATCTCTCAGAATTTTCCAAACAGTCCAATTACTTACATTCAAAGTATTTGCAATTCTTCGCGTAGAAGTACCTGGATCTTCTTCTATCATGTCCAGCACATTCTCTTGTGCGTCTACGTCTACGTCTACCGTTCTTACAGTCCTTGGCCTTCCTGGTTCTCCACTTCGCTTCAATGTTCCCGTTTCTCGAAGATGTTGATGAATACTTTGAAAGATTTTTCTATCGGGAGCAATGTGGTTATCGTTCAATGTTTAGTTGCCTAGCTTCTAATGGATTGCCATCAGCAAATCCATAAATAAAATGCATGTCAGCCATCTCGCCATTCGTATAGCGAGCCATGTTAGAGGACTTCACTAACAACCGTTTACACGTCAACTAGCCAAACGTCAATCAATCTTAACAAATGCGACACATATAAACTACAAAAACACAACATACAAAAACATACAAAATTATCACTCCGAAGTATCACGGGATGTTGGTAAGAAAAAACAACTCCTTTTTCTTACATGTCTTTTACTTGATACGCCCAGTCTAGTACGCCATACTTTTATTTCACCTACATTAATAATGTGAAAAATACCAAAATTGGATTTGCTGAAAATTTTTTTCGCCCTATATCTTCGCAACAAAGCGCTTTTTCAAAAATCATCAAAGGATAAAATATCCTTAGAATAGTCCAAGGAATAACCTCTTGAATTTTTGCCGCATGTTTAACTAACACCCTGTATACACTGAGCACACGTTGGTTGGAACAAATTCATTTAAAATTTAAGGGTTTGTTTTTTGGAAAAACGTTCGGACACGTCGATTTTTATTTTTGGCTGAGGTTTTTCTGATGGTAGTAAATTTATGTACCCGGATTTACTAAAACAAATTACTCTTCATTTTTCTCGAAAAATGCATTGTTTTTCATAAATCGAGACATGATGCTAGAAACGCTGCATTTACTGCAAGTCGAGAAAAAATAAGAGTATTTTAGTAGTAAATCGATTGCGAGCTTCTATAAAATTATACTTTTTTCTTGAAGTAGCGGAGTAACATTATTACGAAAAGGGGTCATATAGTAGTAGTTGTCCGCCACTGGAATATTAAACTAAAGTTTTGTGATATACTAGAGCAATATCCTGTGGTACCTACCAAATTTGAAAGAAATAAATTCATTAGTTGCAGAACTAGAAAAAAATACATTTATTATTTACAACTTGAACACTCTGTAACTTGGGAAACCAAGTGACTTTGGACTAAGGAATGTTTGGCACAATCGTCGTATTTTAGTCTCAAAATTGTCTAGTCTCATTTGCGCTCCCTCATTTAAATACACCCTGTATATATATACGGGGTGTTACTAAATTTGCGGATACGGATTGTGGCATCGTGTTGAGCTAGATAAGCTGATCAAAAAGTCCATATCCATATATGATTTTTCAATGAGCCCAATATTTTTCGAAATACAGCAGTTTTAAATAATAAAGAAATATTCAGTTTTTTTAATTTAAATTTTTAACATTTGAAAAAATATATCATCCCTGGTGTTATTTGTTGCACTTCAGTCTACTTCCTTGGCCACCTCGTTCGCCAGACTTAAGGCCATGCATTATGTTTTTGTTAATAATTGTAACTCATTTACTACATTTTTTTAACTAGTAGGATTGTGTGAAATTATAATTAATTTCAGGCAACAATATTTTATCAAATTGTTAAAAATTGAGTTTGAATTGAATATTTATTTAATTATTTTTGGATATTTTCCTTTTTGATCAGTATATTCAACTTAACACGATCCCATAGTCCGTATCCACGAATTTCGTCTTGTATAACTGCGTTTGGTGCAAGCTTTTATTTTGTTGTTTTCTTTATTCATCCTCTTTCATAGATTTTTGTACACCTTTTCCTTTAGGTTACAATTATAATCATATGATACTTGAGTCCCATGATATAATTTCCAAATGAAATTTTTGTTCTAAGGGTTGAATTGTGGACAAAATCAATTGGCAAAAAAATGGCGGAATGCCCCAATTGATTATTTCATTGATTGAAAATTCGAGATATTTTTTACGGTTGGATTGTATCAATCTGTCAGCGGAAGAAGAAATGTATAGATTTGCAAAGAACTAAGTTTCGGATTTCGGAATAGGTACTTCCGATCTTATGAAGTTTATGAGATATGGATACTTTGGATTGTAATTGAAATATATCCAATTCAAAATGAACCTGGACTCTGCATCGAAATATTCAAGTCTCTAATAGGATTTCTGCCATTACGTTATTCCCTGGTTATGAATTACTTATTATTATTACATTACTTTATTGTTTATTAAAGTGTAGTCTCACTATTCATAATGGTTCTCTCAAATAGAATTACATATCTGCAATAGAACAGACTTTTTTACCAAAACAGATTCACTTCAAACTTGGTTTAAACTGTATGGTTAATCTGGGGTTTTCGGATTCTTCGAGGCTCTGTGTCAAGGTCAAACCCACTTCTCAGTTGTATACAAAAAACATAATGCATGTAAAAAATAAAATAACTAAAAAGGATAAGAATAGAAAAAAAGGAAAAATTAATTTAGAAGCCAAATTATGGAATGGAATTAAGCCAAAAAGTTATATTTTTGGCTGTTACAAACTAAGACATAAATTATTAATGAAATTATCAAATATTATTGTTCCATAAAGTTTTATATTTCCTCGTTACCTATTATCCTAGGTATGCAAAAGAATAACAATATTTTTAATATATGTCGCAAACAACTAATTTTCGTGCAACATGCACCGACCAACATTGAATTACAACGGCATGTAACCTCAACTTATTGTCTTTTTCAATACTTTTGCTGTTTATTCTAAAACTACTATTATTAAAATTACTATTCTAAAATTACTGATATTCCAAGATTTTTTTTATTGCTATAATAATTATTATACAGTGTGTCCCACTTAAGGTCTATCCACCCCCGTAACATTTTTATTTATGAACCGATTTTAATGAACTTTTTTTTGTTGGGTAGGTCCCAAAAAAGTACATAACGGGCATGCTTCATTTGTTTGATAAGTCGGCGTCATGGCCAACTACGACCTATTTTTTGGTGCAAAAAAACGAGATGTACTATTAGCGAATTTTTCACACAAATTTTAATTCCAGATTTTTAATCAGGAGCACCTAAAACCCCTCTGTACCAAATTTCATGGCGCTACTGTACAGGGTGTTCCAGAAAATAAGAGAAATTTTTTTAAATGACACATTATTTTTTCAGTTTTAAAATAATCTAATATTTTAGGAAAACAACTTTTTTGGAAAAGGTTATTGAAATTAGATACAGGATGGTGCCAGAAAGGCATTTAATGTGTGCTTACCTTTTTTAATGGTTAGATCTCATAACGAGTTGGAAGAAAATTTCATGCAGTTTCAAAATAACTACAGTCGTGATCAGTACTACTAGTAAATGAAAAAAATCGAATCTTATTCATGTCATCAACTGGGTGTATCAATTTTAGTGGTTCATATTACGCCACACAATTAAATTGTTTTATAAAAACTCTTCTCAGTATTTTTAATTTATAAACTTATTTGTATTTAAACGAATCAACACATAAATACATAAGTTTAATTAAATTAAATATTAGTCATTTTATATACTTTCAAAAACCCACTTTTCAAAATATTAGTTTTTTCAGACCTTCAATAAACTTTCAGTTAAATTAAAATGGAAATAGTTTCACAAATAAGTAATTTTTAATTTATGTACTTTAATAGGTACCTACGTTATAATTTGCTTAAATACAAAAAGTTAATAAAATATCCAAAATATCCTGATTCCAGTATATTTATTTTATGTCAGTATTATAGGAAGAGTTTTAATAAAATTATTTAATTGTTGTACCTCAATAAATATAACTAGAATTGTTATATCCAATTGCTATTATTAATAAAATTAAGTTTAATATACTAGCAGTACTGATTATGACTTATTTAGAAGTTATTTAGACTTTGAAACATCCTTCCAACTCGTTGTTTAGAGATTAACCCAACAAAATAGTTCATCACACATTAAATAATGTCTTTACGGGACAGCCCTGTATCAAATTTTAATGAAACCTTATCCAAAAAAGTTATTTTCCTAAAACATTAGAATATTTTAAAATTGAAAAAAGAATGCATCATTTAAAAAATATCTCTTATTCTCTGGAACACCCTGTACAGTAGCGCCATGAAATTTGGTACAGAGGGGTTTTAGGTGCTCCTGATTAAGAATCTGGTATTAAAATTTGTGTGAAAAATTCGCTAATAGTACATCTCGTTTTTTTGCACCAAAAAATAGGTCGTAGTTGGCCATGACGCCGACTTATCAAACAAATGAAGCATGCCCGTTATGTACTTTTTTGGGACCTACCCAACAAAAAAAAGTTCATGAAAATCGGTTCATAAATAAAAATGTTATGGGGGTGGATAGACCTTGAGTGGGACACACGAACACCCTGTACAGTACCGCCACGAAATTTGGTACAGTTGGGTTTTAGATGCTCCTGATTAAGAATCTGGCATTAAAATTTTTGTGAAAAATTTGCTAATAGTACATCTCGTTTTTTTGCACCAAAAAATAGGTCGTAGTTGGCCATGACGCCGACTTATCAAACAAATGAAGCATGCCCGTTATGTACTTTTTTGGGACCCACCCAACAAAAAAAAGTAAATAAAATCGGTTCATAAATAAAAATGTTACGGGGGTGGATAGACCTTAAGTGGGACACATTGTATATAATATTTCGTAAGAGTCAAATTTTTTAAAATGTGAACGATACATTTTCTCTTGACAGTCTTATAGGGCGTTTAAATTTGAATAATTTATAGTTAAAGCTTGAATGTGTGTTATGATCGCTGATTAGCATGAAGATTTGACCATAGAAGTACTTATGAAAATGATGACAATGTAAAAGTATATCTACAATATATTCGTGTATTGATGGCATTAGTACAGTTTTATAATGAATATCTTTCCGGGATTTGAACAGGACTAAAGCATGTATAGCATGTATAGTCATCAAACAGCACGTTAGTTTTGTTGCATAACTTTAGTAATTTATTAATAATTTTTATTAATTTTATAATAATATAATTTATTTATTTATTGTTGTACATGGGTGCTTTTAAAAATATTTGTTCATAATTATTTCTTATTTTGATTATCAAATTTTACAGAACAAATGGTATTGGATAAAATTACGGAAAAACAGATATTTCAAAGTGAGTTTGAAAAAAGTATTGCTGAGTGCCTGTAAGTTTTTACTGAAATAATTTCTTACCAGCCAAATTTTCTGATCAAATAGGTTACTGGTCTGGTTAAATAGTTACCTAATTGCAGCCTTTCGTTATTTTCAATCACGCTTTTTGTTAAACGGCTATAATAGGTTAGATATTGTTTTATTCTTATATGTTGTACCCAAACGTTGCCAGTCATTATGACTGGATATATTTGTATAGCCCTATCTCAGTAAAAAAATCACGGACACCCGCGGCATACCCGCTTCAACCACCTCAGTGGCGCAGTGGACTATAGAGAGCGTTCTGTGGCAGCATTTCTCGGTTTTAATCGTTTGGAGGTTACCTTTCCGGTCTACATGAACTTTGCCCTTCCCAACAGCCTTTGGCTTTGGATTTGGGGGTTATTTAATTTATATGGTGTTTTTAGTGTGCGATGTACGATGTACCTACTGCGGGGATAGGAACAGAAAAGATTGGATGGCTGCAAAATGTCACATTGATATCTTAGGTAACTCTTTAAAAAAATTAAGGTAGAAAGGTAGAATTAATAAGCAAAACTTCTGTTTGTTAAGCCATTGGTGTTAGCTGCGATTCATAAAAATAAATAATAAATGTCAGTAAATCCAACTGTTTCATATCAATCATAAAATATGTTTCTATAGTGTTTAGCCAAAATTATAGAGAGTAGGTAACTAACTCAAGCACAGCATATGGAGTTGTTCGATGGGTGATGTGGCAAGGGATCGCAATTCCATAGGCGCCTTTGGTAAGGTAGACCCGAATTTTAAAAAATGTAAAAAAATAGCTAAAACTTTTCTTTAAATAGGTTTAAATAGGTCTTTTACAAATAGTAGAAAGTCCAATAGTTCCCGCACTTGCAACAAGCAACCGTAAAAACAATGTAATAAATGACCTCGCAATTAATCAGTGTTGTCAACAGCGTTAAAACAGAATCCACCAGATTCCGCAAATCCGCAAGATTAGAGGGAGGTCACTAATTAAACCGTAACTTAAAGCAATTTTTTTAATCTCAGAATTTTGTACAGCCATCTATCATTAAGTAACAATATTACATGAATATTACTGTGAACGGAATATGGAGACTAGGGAGATTTTGAACCCCTTAATTTTATCTTACTTATAATTATCGTAATAGTTATAATGAGAATGCGCAGTGCCAAGAATTATACACTTTTTGGCACTGCGCATGCCCAGTATAACGATTACGATAACGACATGCTAAAATTTAAGGGGTTCAAAATCTCCCTAATTTTGTTTATATTTTAATTTATACAACAAAAGTACGTTTTGTTCACAAGGCTTCAAATACATAACGAATTCAGGGTTCCAATTTATTTCTAATGATAGCTGCACATTTATTCCTGTGCATTTGGAGGTAGTTACTTGCATCCCCTGGTATTAAAAAATGAAAAAAAAAATAGGTACATATTCTAACATATTATTATATTTATATAAAGGGACTAAATGATCTGTAGTTAATAAAGATGCATGACGCGCAATAAATAAACATAATCTACATTGTGATTTTTTAGCAGAATCTAAAGATGTGTCTTTAATAAAGGTAATCTTTCTTTGAGAAGGTTCTAGTATTATTTTTGAGTTGGCTTTGTGGTTATAGAAAACCAATATTTTCCACATGGTAGTTTCTCTGAAGTAAATTTCTCTGGTTTGTCTGGTAAAGTTTCCTTTTAGATTGTTTGCGTTTTTTCCATTTTTATTCCATCTACTTTAATAGAAAATTACATTTTGTGTGGTTCTAAAGTTTGTCCCCTAATTTCTATATACCATAAACGTTAGAACACGCAATACCATTTCATTAAATATTTGGTTATTATTTTGTGCTATACATGCGTATAGTTAGTCATTTAGTCTCTTTTTCTTTTTATTTTCTACGTATCTAGGTATAAAGGTATCTGATGCGTACGTGTTCAGAAGTACATCAAAGAAACCAAATTGGCCGAATCTGTTTACTTGTTACTGGCATAGTGCCACGGCATCAGTAATACTGAAGCATATTGAACTGATTAAGAAAGAACATTTAAAGAAGAGCTAAAACATTTATGTTTTCTTTAAATATAATGTAGATGATCAAACATATTCCACCAACTAGGAGTATTTCTATGTTTTATTCTGTGCTGTTTGAACTATGTATACTCATTTACGTAGATTACATGAGGCCATGCAGTGCACGAAACTGCTCAAAACTTAAGTGTCCAATTACGGAGCAATCGAATAGTACGAAATAGATCGAATTATGGTTAAAATGTTTTGTAAAAATCATATCAATCATATTGCATACAATTAATTTTTATTTGCTACCGCTGTTGAGTTTGTTTCTAAGCGTATTATTTTTAATTGGCCAAGAAACGTATAAAATAGAATAATTAATCTTATAAATGTTACTTTGCACAGTTTACTAAATAATGCCATATTAATTTTCCATATCATATTATGCCATATATGCCAAAATCAATTAATTGATTGTTCAATAAAAAATTATTTAGTAATTACTGTTTGACAATTGACATAATCGAGAAGACTTTCTTTAAATTGTTTGGTGACATGGCGCTCAACGTGGGGCAACAATAACTTTATTATGTACCTATACGAATAGTAGAAATGACTATGATCTTGGCTTGAAATTAAGTTGTTATTACAACGCCATGAATTTTTGTTGGTATAAAACAGAAATATGTTGGGCTGACAAATGAACGGAAACAAATGAGAAATGCAGTTGTTTCCATTCGTTTGTCTCGCCAATATTATGTGTAAAAAAATACATAAAACTATAACATCATCACAATATTTAAGACGGGTAAAGATAACTTGTTGCTGAAACTAGGTCCACTTTTGTAATATTATTTGTGGAAATTAAAGGATTAACTTTGGCTACACCTTTTTTAAGTTTTTAAAGAATTAATATTTGTTACATGTTTTAATTTGGTGACTTTGATCAGTAAAAGATCATTAAAATTTTGTATTTCACATTTTAGGTGAAGTAAAAGAAGATAATAAAGATGAAAAGGAATATGTTATTTGATTGCATGAAATCCAGTTTTTATAAACTGATACTGGCTCCTATTTTTTTCCAAATTTGTGATTTATAAAAACTTAGTAGCCTACAGGACTTTAATAACTAACAAAAAAAATGAATACAGCAACTGCACCTATGCCAATGAGGCCAATTACAGATCTCTGAATATTCAGATAATAATCAGATGCAGAACTGTAAATTTACGCTGTTTTATAATAAACACGAGAAATAGGCACTTTGATTATAATTTTTGAATTGAAATCACATTTTCTTTCCCGTATTGATTTAATCTAAATTAACTTTGGTTACGAGGGTTATCTTGTGTAATTACACAAAGCCTAATTATACTTTGGGTCTGGTACGTATGTTATTATATTGTGCACAGGAAACTATTATTATGCATTGAAATACTTCTTGAATAAGATAGGTTGATCACTTGACTCTGAATTTGCTCAGACGTTTGATTATGTACCTACTTAATTTTAATGAGTAAATAATAATTGTATCTATTTTTATACTCATCCATTAATCATAAAAATTAAACAAATCTAGTTTACAGTTTCAGTTACGCAGTAGATATCTGCTGCAACACATAACGTAATATATACAGGGAATTTTCAAGATGAACAGAATTAATAAAAGAAGTATAAAAGCTGTAAAGTTAGAATTATTTTAACTAATCTATTGTGTGAAACAAAGTTTGTAAATGACTCCATGGAAAATATACCTACTATATGTAAGTAATTTTAATTGTCTCACATCACTAAAAATATAAAATAATTGTGTATTCCTAAAAGTACCTTAATTCGGATTTAACCTCATAAGTGTTCAAAATAAGATCCTCTATCCATTTATTTCATAAAGTATGTGAGCTAGAGAAAAAAATAATACAAAAGATTTTTGTTTTTACCTAAATTTTTAATTTTTATTATTGTCTTGTACACATGTTCAACTTTTCTGATTCAGGGATCAATATTCTTATTTTAAGTAGGACACCCTGTGCCTATAATTACGTTTTTGAACTATCCTTAAATTTTTAAGTAAGAATTAAAAAAAATCTCAAAGATATAGGCAAAACAAATAAGACAACTTAACAAAAAGTTTGAACCGAGTTTAAAATAGGTACTTCACTACTTCACTGTGTTTTTGAGAGATGGCTCAAATAAGTATATGTCTAAACTCCGGAAAATCGAAGATTTCTTATGGAACACTCTAGGTATTATTATATTTTGAGATTCTGTATTCAATTTTAACTATATTCTCTATAACTTTCCCTGTTCTTACTTTGCTTAGTTTTGAAGATATTAACGAAAATGTGAGTTCTTTCATTTCAGCCAATATATTTAATTTTCAGCAAATATGTCACAATTAATAGGACACTTAAATAATATCAAAATTTTGACAAAATATCTGTTTAAATATATAAATACCAAATAATAGCTGAGATTGCAATAATCTTTTGTTTTCGTATCACCAAGAATATTTTCCCATATTTTCGTAAGATATGGAAACCAAGCCCTGTACATTTTTATAGGTCGCTAATTCATAATCATAACTAGTAGAAGGTTCTCGTAAAGTTAAATTTGATTCCCAAAAATCCTTGTTAGTTTAGCCTTTTTGTTATTCGTGTATACCTATATGCATTATCTAAAAGTATTTTTTTAGAAAAGAATGAAACTTAGATGGAATATTTTTTCGATATAATCAACATTGCATTTAAAAATTAATTGCATATATCAGTTTCCTATAAACAATATTATGTATACTTATGTTAGGTTAGGTTCAAATGTGAGTGGGCCGAAAACCAGACCCTCCACCGCGACCATGTGATCTATTGTGGCTCACACCTACTAATATTTTATCCAACAGGTCTAGCCTCTTAATGTAGCTGATCACCTTATTGGGTGAGAACTTATTCAGATCCTCTGGCAGAAGTTGTACATTGCCAAATAATGAGTACCTGATCCTTTCCTCAGCGGGGCAGATGCAAATATGTGTTCTGCCGTTTCATCATCATCTTCTAAGCACAAGCGGTACTCAGCATCTTCTGCTAGGCCGAATTTATACAGATGATATTTTAAACGACAGTGACCAATATATAGGCCAATTAAGTTTGTAGGTGCAACCTGCTTAATTCTAAAAGGTTTATAGGTCTTGTTTTTGAAGGGTCTATTATAAACGCCTTGAAATAAACTAATCTTAGTAGTTCTTACCAGTACTGTAGGATTTGCCCCTCAGCCCAGGTCAAGAGCGTTGCTTTGGCAGTAGGGGAGAGTGGGGGAATTCCAGTCGGGTGGGCAATTCCGGTCACTCGAAATTTTCCGCGATAAACGTAGTCACTCCGTTAAATATGTGGCGCCATCTATTATCCATCGGTACAAGTTAAATCCACTGGGTTTCACTTTCAAGGCTCCAGTGTAAGACATGTGTTCTTGTGGTCAAGTTATTGCCAGGTTTTCTTCTAATATTTTGACGAATTAAAACCAACGTAAGTACCCGAATACGTTATTTTTTTGCACGTTGTTATAAGGAATATCTTAAGGGGTAACTTTCCGTTTAGATCCTGCTTTTACAGGCGCTTAAATAAAGAGGAATAATTTTAGGCTAAATTTACGTTGCCAGATTGCTTTCGGGAAATGCCAGTCAAAATAAATGGGGTAATACCAGTCGCTATTACCCCACAGGCCTTCATATGACTAAGTGGGGTGTAAGGTATACTTTATATTTTTTTAAATTTTAAATCAATGTGTTTTATTTGTTACAGATGCCTAGGACGTATATCAAAAAAGGAAACTTCACAACCAAAAAAGGAAAAGTCACAACTTTTTTAAGTTGTGACTTGTTTTTTCATCATCACGTATAATAAAATATTTTATTACACTTTTCTAGTCAATATATTGTTTCATTATTTTCTGAAGAAATGTCATTCTAATTATAAAAAGCATTAAAAATTGGTTGACCGGTATTAACCGCAGAGTGGGGGAATACTGGTCAATGTTATGACATTGGTCAGAATCTAACTTCTCTTTTGGAGTTTGTTATTTTGGTTAAAGTGGTATTCCACAGTCTAGTGGATAAATGAGGCTATCTCCTATACTATTTACATTTGACAAGAAAGCTATATTTTCTGTTATATATGTAATTTGGCTTAAGTGACCGCCATTCCCCCATTCTCCCCTACTCGAGGATATGTCAAGCATCCTCCCTGGCTAGAGAGTCAGGGAGAACTTCATTCCCTTCACGGTCAGAGTGACCTGGGACCTAGACCAGAGATAGGTACTGTATTTTTCCTGCTCAAGTGAGCGAGCATCTGCTGACAATTCCATACCGTTTTTGAGTTGCAACGGTAGGAACCAAGAGCTTTAAGAGCTGCTTGGTTGTCTAAGAAGATTTTTATCGATTTGCGTGTAAGTTGCGTTTGTTCCTCTGTACACATAATTCTGTGGCATAGATTTCCGCCTGAAATATAGTTGCATAACTATATTTTAGGGATGAAGATATTTTTACCGTTGGGTTGCAATATACACTCCCACTCCAACACCCATGGGTGTTTTGGAGCCATCTGTAAACCAACAACTATCTGCCCTGAATAGGTCAGCTTTATTCCGATCCCATTCATTTCTTCCTGAGAAGAGAATGTTAAAGGGCAGTTCATGATTGGTCGTTGCAGGCATTACATCTTAAATCATCTCCAGGATGCTGTGACTTTCCATGTCATATAATGTCAGACTGTGGCATGTTAATAGCTGCCTGCTTTAGTCTGTATGTTGCCCATCTGGCCTCTTTCTCCAAATATATGTGAAGAGGAGATAGATCCAGTAGGATTTCCAGAGCTGCTTACGGTGTAGAGCTAATTGCTCCAGTTATGGCTAGGCAGGCTTGTCTCTGTAAGCCAGAAAGTTTGATGTTGGTCTTTTGTTTTAGTCCTTTAGACTACCAAACTATGGAGCCGTACGCTATCATAGGTCTTAGTATACTTAGACCTATGTATATGTATAGTTAGTAATCAATCTTAAACTAGTAGACTAAGACACTCAACACATCATTAAGGAAACAGAAGTAATATGAATTATTTTAAATTTTATAGGACATTGTGGACTATCCATCACAATTTTTACTGTTTTTCCATTAAATTTTAGTAAAGACGGAAAGTCGTTTTTCCCAAAAAAGTTTTTTTAAAGACACCATATTACATATTATACAATGCGGATTACGGATGTAAAAATAAATAGCCCCTGGTAAATGTTTAGAACAATTAAGATGAAAAATTAAAAACTAGTTCAAGCAGCATCGACTTTACTGTATTACTATTACTACTTTCTGACCTAAAATATAATGACGCAATATCAATCTCATATAAATTTGAAAAATAACATTTATGTATCCGATTGTTTTAGTTTTAAATGTCATTAGTTAGGTATAACTTCATGGACATGTTGAATAACTAAAGATACCTATTCCTATCAACGAATTGTAGGCAACCAGTCGAGCGGTTGTGAGGGAGGTGTGTGAATTTGATTGTATTTCGACAATTTTCGGTACTGCAGCAGCCCGATTTAAAACTATGTTTTACTTTGCAACCATCACATTGGTCATAAAAATATTTTTACTGATGCGGCTTATTGTTTAGATGTCACGTGTTGAGGATTGTTTCAGGAATAACGAAGGTGGCATTTTCAAAACATGAAACACCACGTGAAATCTTTCTGTGGACTTTCTAAATATGTAAGATTTTAATGCTAAATTTATAATAAAGTGGATGGGTTACAGTAGTTAAAGTAGCGTTTATATTGTTTTTTTGCAGAATTAAATTCTTTAAATATTTAATCCTATCATTAGTCATTAAATCATTGATCTATTATATCTACTGTACAATTGTTATATAATCTATTGATTATATCAATTTAATGTAATATGTAAAATGTACGGTCTGCTATTGATCGATTTTTTCTTCCTATTATGTTCCTGTATAGTATTCGATATGCAGGCACATTAAAAGGTTTTTGATCATAGGAAAAGATGTCATAAATATAAAATGTTATCACATCTGCTTTTTACTTTATTCATACTGAATTTTTGTTATATATTTTAAAAAGGCTCACCACGTCACTTATGTAAATTAATAGGTAAACATACTCATACCTAAATATTTTTTTCAGGCAAGTGTTGTTGGTGAAACTATAGGTATTGGTATATTTCTAATGGTGTTGTTTATAAGTATTATTTAGTTTTTAGACATTTGGGAAATTGAAAATTAGCCTAGTATTAATTTTCCTATGATTGAAAACCTTTTAACCTGTCTGCATAAAACCAAAGTAAATGTAGACCATGATAAACTTTAATAAAACTGCGACATTTATAATTTATATATTTTTTTGGTACAAATAAACATCTACTGTTCTATTCCCATTTGTGTTACCAATATTGATTTAACTGTATTTACAAAAAATAAGGAACTAGTACATTTTAATTGTTTAAGTGATTTTGTCATAAATGTCGTTATACGCCTAATTATTAATTAGGATGGAATCCGCTCCAATTGGGTATGTAACTCACAATTGCCATCGATCATCATCTGATTGTTGCATCCAATTTAATTTGCATTAATAGAAGATATTTGCAAATATCTACAATTTTTTCAAATCTAAAGAACTTCGTTTCTTATGTAATTCAAATATAACTATTTTATTATAAAAACAAAATATATTTGTTATTGCTTTCTTTAAAAAATAAAACTATAACAATTTAAAACGTAAAATAGTAATCAATTTCTCATGTAGTATACCTGGTTGCCTACCTAGTGGTAAAAAGTTGTAGTTAAGGCACAAGTATAGAGATATATATCTTTATACTTGTGGTTAAGGGTTAAGGTAAAGAGTTCTCAGATGCCCAAAATAACACGGTTTGCTGTCTTTAGGTGTATGCTAGAAGGATTGAATGTATAGCTTGTTAATAAATGAGCGAAAGCAATTATTTACTTAAAGCTTTAATAGTTATACTTTTTTCTACTGGCGCATTCGCCATTTATTACACTACTGAACTATATCATTTTTTTTTCGGTCCAATCCTTCAGTTTTACCATTGCATAGAGTATTTCATGACAAAAATCTACACATTCAAATATCCAAGTATCGAAGAATTAAAATTCATGTGGAAAAATACCTATATTGTTTCTAAAACTTGTGTTTACTAAGTTCCAGCAAGAAAGTCCGATCAGATTACTATTTATAGAGGGTGCGGCATATTGCTTACAGATCACATGTTGAGGATCATCTGAAGAATAACCTATGGTACCTATGTTATTTTCAAAATCTAATACATAACATAAAATGTTACTGTAGATTTTCTTAATATGTAAGAGTTTAATGATAAAGTTTAAAAATATGGAGACAAGACATTTCTACCTGTTTTGGAATTTAAAATTGTCTATTTAATTCTGCCTTATCCTATACCTACATATAGAACTTGGAAAAATATTACTTTTGATGTGCTTACCTACATGTTAAATATAAATATACAGTCTGTCCATAAAGTAACCCCCCCCTGCTAACTTTTGAACGAATCGAGTTAGAGAGTTTTAACAAAATACAGGGGGAATCATGTAAAATGAAGCTCATTATGACGATAAATTCAATTCTTCAAATTCAAAGATGGCGCCACGGGCGCTGTCAACTCCTGTCAAAGTGTGCCGTGTTGCACCTCATTTAAAAGGTAATTCAATTCTCTACATTCTCGTTTTTGGAAAATGATAATCGAGTTATCCGTTCTCTAGTTACAAGCGTTTGTATTAATGATATTTAAAAATTTTGCTTGTATCATGTCACCTTGCCTTTGCTTGCCACTGTCACTGCAACGCCAATAAGGTTCAAGAAAGTAGTTTAGCGTTTAATTTAAGAGTGTTTGAAAGTTTCTACAGGTTTTTTTCTTATTTTTTAAGTTATTCGATTTGATAGATTTAAGAGAAAATTTAAGAGGAGAGCGGTACTTAAGAATGCTGCGGGAGGGAATTTTTCCAAAGATAGAAAGAATAGCAGGCAATAACATTCAAAGTATTGTATTTCAACAAGATGGCGCCCCGCCTCATTTCTATGGACCTGTTATCGATTTTTTAAATAACCATTTCCCGGGCAGATGGCTTAGCAGAAGGGGCCCGATAGAATGTCCGGCTCGTTCCCCGGACTTAACTCCTCTTAATTTTTTCTTATGGGGATATTTGAAGTCAAAAGTCTACAGAACTCCTCCAGTAAATATCGACGAACTACAGCAACGTCTAACACATATGTGTATAAATATCTTTGCAGAAATTTTAGGAAATATCAGGCAAGAATTTCAAAGTAGACTTTTTATGTGCCAGAAAGTCAATGGACAACATTTTGAACAACTTTTTAATTATTTTATTATTAGTTTTAATAAATATTTGTTCAAAATTTGTTGTATTAAAATATTAATTAACATTTTATTCATGTATCAGATTAGAAACAGAAACGCTTGAAACTAGAGAACGGCTAACTCGATTGTCATTTTTCAAAAACGAGAAACTAGAGAATTAAATTATCTTTTAAATGAGGTGCGACACGGCACACTTTGCCATTTAAAAAAATTGAGTTGACAGCGCCCGTGGCGCCATCTTTGAATTTGAAAA
Source organism: Pogonocherus hispidulus (assembly GCA_963924545.1). Lineage (NCBI taxonomy): Eukaryota > Metazoa > Arthropoda > Insecta > Coleoptera > Cerambycidae > Pogonocherus > Pogonocherus hispidulus. The sequence continues at coordinate 37,375,816 of OZ004698.1, read as the reverse complement.
ATCGAATTTTTCGTCAGAATCAACTTCATTTTACGTGATTCACCCTGTATTTTGTTAAAATTCGCTAACTCGATTCGTTCAATAGTTAGCAGGGGGGGGGGTTACTTTATGGACAGACTGTATATTTATATATAATAATATAATTTCAGAAGGTAATTTCAGAAGGTCCTTTGTTTAGAATAGAAAACTTGATTGTTTTTTATTCTTATCAATTTAATATTATGTAAAATATTCGTTGTATATTTCATCAGATTACTTTATTTATTATTCTGATTATACTTCACATATACTGTGTGACACAGATTCATGATATACCCACCTAATTTTCTAGATAGGGACAATTTTCAAATTTTGGCAAGGCGGAATTACTTATTAAAGGTTACTTTTTAACATAAAAATTACCTTTTTGCCACTTCCGGTTTTACCAGAAGGAATACTAACTTTTGATTTTTCTGAATATTCTGAAATATTCTGTATATTCTGGGACCAACAGAAATGAAATTACAGTTGGGAGAAGGCACCCTAAATTCAAAAGTAAAATGAGTCCAAAAAGTAATTTGACAGTTGAAATGTCACTTATGTTATACTTAGCTATCGTTGGATTCAGAAAATGACGTAGATTTCAAAAATATAATAATGTAGGTACACAGGTTGTTCCATATGAAAATCAAGAGTTGGCATTACTTCTGGTGAAACCGGAAACGAAAAAACATAATTTTTTGTCAAAAGTTACCTTTAATGAGTACTTAGTGCGGGGGAAAGAGGGGAGACACGATAAATCTGTGTCACACTGTACGTACATATAAATAATAAATGTACTTATATTGTGCGTTTGTACCTATGTACCGATCGAAGTTATTGGAAGAACATTTTATTTCAGTGTTCGATTTTTAGATCTGGATGAAAATGCGTGTAATAACCACAAACTTTATACGTTATGTCTATTACGTATTTTATTATTATTATTAAACAATATTTTTCAAAGGCAAAACGTTTAATCGCCGATTGCTTCCTTTAAAAAAACTGTTATGAGACGTACCTGTGTCTGTTGGGTGAGATCTTTTATTTATTTATAAATATAGAGATGTATCGCTGAAAATTTCAAAGGAAAAATCCTAGTACCTGGCAGTCGCCAATATTCCATTCATCGTGGTCATGACCGAGGATGATTTGGGGCCGAGCGGAATTATCGCTCTCTACCCTCCCCATCGCTTTAGGCCTGGACTGCCTCGTAGAGGTGGACCCCATTCTTCACTAACCCCGATCACAAAAAGTGATAAGTGTGGTCGATTCGTGGGGTCTCCTCCTGTCCTGGCTATACCACAGATTATTATACAGATGGGACAGTGAGACAGAGAAATTTAATTTAAAGAGAGATGTCAAGCACTTCCCATTTAAATATCCACTGAAGACTAATGCGCGTATAATACCACAGAGTACCCATTATACTATATGATAAATACTACATTCTGGAAGACTCAGATTTAAACCTAACATTTCGGGGTGTCGCATCATAATTATTCAAGTGGTTTTGTATTTTGATTTATTTGGTATTTGTCAGTGTTGTTTAGTGCTTTATATTTCTATTTTGAAATTTAAATAATGGAAAGTGGAAGTGTATCAAAGTTACCATCTTTATATAATGTAGTTATTTTTTATCTAAGAAGGTAATATTATAAGTTTTGGCATAATAACCACAAAAATAATAATAATTTGACGAACTTACCTATCAATTGTTGTTTTTATTAGAGTAATTGTTGGTTATTTTGTGTATACTGGTTTTTATGGTTCTTAATAATTACACCAGTGTTTAAGTTGTTTAATTTTATTTCTCTTTGGGTTCTATTCGATTTTTATAAAAGAATAGGTTCACCGACAAAGGCAAACACTGGTGATGCCGATATTATCATAACTTTTTTAGGAACAAACTTTTTTTCGCAAAAATAGGAAGGTACAAATGCATTCGAGGAAATCTTAAATCCAGTGGTGTAGTCAGACTTTTTATAAAACAATTGCTAACAAAATGTTGCTATTTTTCACTTAAAAAAAAATCGTAGTAGGCCTTGAAAATCAAAATTTCGTCTTCAAATTTTGCATCAACATAGACCTTTCGGACATCTATCTTTTGAAAAAAATCTGGTTCAAATGGTCCATAAACAAATTTTTTACGCGAGTGTTTCCATTCTTAATGGGTCACACTGTATATACTCTTTTTTGTGTTTAATAATCCTAGTTATATGTTTTAACCAGTATGTTATTTGATATATACCTATGTCGATAAAAGTATAAAAGTTTTTATCACTGTTCATGAAGTTATGAAATATCATGGTTCAATGTTTTCATGTTTCTAAGGGCCAATTTTTCAATGCTTGGTTAACGTAATTTAACCTAGAGTTAACTAACTACAAGTTTAGAATGTGAATAGTTATTCATAAAATGTTCGAAGTAAATTACATTTTCAACTTATAGCTAGCTTAACTATACTGGTTAAACCGTGTTAACCAAGCATTGAAAAACCGCCCCTTAAGAAAAAAAAATAACTAAGAGATTAATTATTAATGAAGTTGATTAAACATTTAAAACTGTATTGAATCATGACTTCATAACTTCATTAATAATTTATCTCTTAGTTTTTTTTTTCTTAATTCCTAATTAAAAAAGATAGCAACAGTTAAATAAGGCAATAAATAATATTGAAATATACTATAGAAATAAAATATTCTACATATTTCCACTGCATTTTTAATTTGAACGAATATTGTATGTAAAAGCTCTGTAATTGTTACTTAAATAAGTTCATTTTAAATGTGTTTATAAATAAAAAATATTAAAACCGGTTTACGACACAATTTATGTTTCATTATCTTATGTACTGTATAATGAGCCACTAACTTAATTAAAAAATATATAAAATAAATGTTAGGTAAAATGCAACAGCGCTTCTCAAGAAAAAATTGTAAGTTTGGCAACGTTGTACACTTCCCGTTTAAAGGGACGAGGTCATAGCTATGAACTGTCAAACATCAAAGACATTCCGCCGGCTGTCCCCTCTGTATATACTCCTCTGTGGCTATACCCTGCAGGCTGGGTAGGATCTTCTGGCGCTCTTCTGTCTTGCCTTTCTTCGCCTGCATGTCTAACATACCGGGGGTAGTCTGTCTCGGGCGAGGGCGGCAAGTTCCGCTCTCTACCTGGGTGGTGGTTTAGGGTAGGTCAGGAGTAGCTGTGTACCTGGGGGTGTATCTCTAAAGGAGCCAACTGGCCCTTTAGCTTTGTGCAAGTTAAGGGAAGGTCTGGGAGTTGTTTTTTTTGTCGATTCATAGCCCTCTACGCTTGTTCCGGGTGGAATCTGCAACATAAGATCTTACTCTCATCCTGGGTCCAACAGTTGGAGTCTTGGCTGCTTGTGTACAGCGGCCACATCGGGCTCGTAGTCCACGGCTTCCCGGATTAGCGGGTTGCTGTGCGTCTCGGCATGCGCGAAGAACTTGACTCCGCGCCTCCTGATGACTTCTAGGACTGGGGCGTAGTTGAGGTTCCGGTACATATCGGCTGTCCACAGGTACCAGGGGACACCTACCGCCGTCCTTAGCGCTATAGTTTCGACGGCCTGGATTTCCTTCATATACGTCTTTGCAACAATCGCCCATGCTACGGACGCATATGTCAACTGGGTTTGGATAACTGTCCTGGTCAGGGTTCGCTTATTCCTTTCGGTACAACATCGGGTATAGCTTGGCCTAGTACCTGGCAGAACAGCATTAAAAATGTATTCAATTTTTTTTTAATACAGACGGACGTATACTCCTCTGTTAGCATTCGTTATTTCAAAATTGATTTAACTGTATTCTCGAAAATAAATAGATAGATATTAGTAGTATATCATTTTAATAATTGTATAGATCACATCATAATAATTATGATGTGATTTTCTCATATTCAAGTTATTATATACCTAGTATAATTAAGGTTATTCGTTCCAATTATGCAATTCACAATAAAAGTCACTGTTCACCCTCTCCGATGATACCGTTCTCTTTTGTAGATATTATAATATTTCGTTAAATCAACAGATTTCCTTCAAAATTTGTTATTTTTTATGCAATTAAACCTAAGTATTTTCTATAACCTGTACCTACTACATAATATATACAACCTAACGATATGTGTAAACTTCAAGAGAAAATATGTAGTATAGAACAACGAATTTACCAATAAGACCTGTGCCAGTAAATTTGATAAATATTCCTGTCGGGTGTACTATAACTTCTATAGAAAATTCATGTGAATTCGTAACTTCGCAATTCCCATCAAGAGAAAGGTACCTAACAAACTTTCCAGTTTTATATAAATGAATGACAAAGGACAAAATGAGTGAATCTGTTTATCAATTTCTAATTTATATATAGTATCTAATTAAGTTCTAGCAGGAAACTCCGATCAAATACTATTATAGAGTTTAGTGAATTGAACAATTTTCGTATGTATAATATACACATTTTTGTATGGTGTGGAGTTCTATAAAGGTAGTGTTTTAGCTAAAAAACTAAAATTAGCATAGTGTTTCCCAGGAATGTCATTGTGTACAGAATTTTCAAATTGTATAAGTAAATTCTTAATTAATAATTAAATATAGATAATAATATCTAAATAAATACAAATAGATATAATAGATTTTAATACCATATTGTGGATGTTTTAGTACATTGGCGCATCCGCCATATAATGGAAACGTTTAAAATCTTTAGGATACCCTCTTCGAAAAATGTATATAAAAAAACTCGATTATCTTTAAAGTCTATTTGTTCGCTCAAAGCGTATACATTTCACCTTCACATTTTTCTGTTGCAAGATACAAAAAAATAAGAAAACTGTAGTTTTTCAGTTTTCATTTATTTGTTTATTGCAAAAGGAGACAACATCATTACAAACAAAAAAAAAATAAAAATAGAAACTGTGCTGAATTTTTACATTCATAATATCAAAAAGACTATCAAAAGCGAATCCAAAAAACTATAAAAACTCTTAGTAAAAATTATTAGAGAAAAGTTGTTTAGAAAATAATGTTTAACAAACTCAAAATAAACAAATTATTTATTTTCACATCTTTAAAAATATAAATAAAAATCAATTTCCTCTGTTTCAACTAACATTTCCTTGTAATAATTAATTTTCAAATAAAAACCTTATTAATCCCTATACCTACTAATCCCCCATCAAGTAAATAAGTGGATTTGAAAGGTGCATCCTGCTTAGTTAGTACCACCATTCGTATTCAAATTAAATAAATAAATAAATAACAAAGGGGGATTTACATGCAATGGCCTTTTTTGGTTTATTATACTGTTTTAGTTAACCAATAGATAGGCTAACTAGAAAATTAGAAATTATTTTAGGAGCTCCGTGGACAAGCGGAAATAAATAGGCACGTTGTTTCAATCTAATCCGCATTTGACGACGATTCGGAATGTCGTCGCCGGGAAAATTTTTCTAATTGCTCCTGTATTAAATAAGTAAGTGCACATAAAATTGGTAGCATCCCTTATTTGAAACCAGTACGGAAATTACACTATATAAATGTCTGACAGCCTACTGTTGATTTTAATAAGGTTTCATAGTTTATTAGGCTATGTAATAAGAATTTCCAGATTTCCCTTAGTCTCGCACTAAATGGTAGTTAGAGTTATAGCATCATAAGTCGTTACTGGAGCCTTCTAGCGGCCCATGTAATAATAATATGCCGCTTAATCTCCCACACAAGTCTCTGACTTCCGAGTTCATCATTGAGATGAGAATAAGGAATATAAGATAAGTATATAACTGCGGAACATTTTGTAAATCGGGGTCATAATATATAAGCGTTTTATTATTTGAAAAAATGCTTCTCAAGGTTTTAAACTTTCTCACTTCATAAACAAAAATTTATAAGGAAACGTCAAGTATAACTTTGCAGATCAATAATAATAATTGAAAATAAAAAAAGTTAAAAGCAAATACGTCAAGAACAAGCGTGGGGGAAAATAATGAACAAACTTCCACGAACGAATGAAGAATTTAAATATATCTCCGTAATAGAACCGATGAGAGAATACGACGTAGATACAACTTCAATAGAAGTGGGCGAACGGAAATGAAAGTTTTATAAGAACCAGGGGCGTCATATTCGTCTGAATAACGAAAGCTTTCTTTTTACGTAAAAATGTACACTGATTTCATAATAAAAGAAGAAAATAACTCCAAAGTACCTGGAATATCAACTTGTCCTGCATGTCTATACTATATAAGCCCGGAGTTAAAAATATTTTCTTTAAAATATTATAAATACTATAAAATTTAAATTTGGAAAAAATAGTTAAAAAGCGAATTTTTCGGCATTTTTCATTTTCCCAAAATTTCCTGTTTTGCAGGAAAATACTACGGTTGCCAACGGAAGTAGCTATCAACTTCTTTATTTTAAATGGAACACCCTGAAAACCTAAAGTCTACCTACCTTGTACAATAAAAATATAAACAAAGATAGTGAAACAGAGTCAGTAATGCCTTTAATGAATTATTAGATGCTACTAAAATTTGGCGAATTATAACTTAGAAGCACGGTGCTTCTCCAGCTTTAGCAGTATTAGCTACAAAATAATGTATCTTTCATTTTTGTTTCAAAATCGAAATAGGCTCAACACAAGACAGTTACAACCTCAAAAACTAACACAAAAACATATATTGCTACAAATAAATAATATTTAATGAATAAAAAAAAGAATGATGGTTAAATTAAATTAAATCGATTCAACTGTTTCTATTCATGGTTAATTTTATATTAATTTTTACGAGAAATCCTGGTATATCTAAGAAAATCGCAAATATCGTAAGTTTTTACCCACATAATGCCGATATTGGGAAAAAGAGTATTTAATTTTTCGTAACCTTTTCTAAAAAATGTAGAGGGTGTTATATTTGAATTAAGAAAGTATTAGATGTTATAACTTTTCAAAATGTAACCTCAAAAATTAAATGCTTAGTAAACTATCCTTGAATATATTTTTATGGTAAAAGATAGACCACCTTGAGTTTTCCTCACACGACAAAGCTGAATGTAAATCTTCGCTATAAAAAAAGTTATAAAGGCTCTTACATAGCTCTACATATGTAATTTTTTTTAATAATCTTTCGAACTCTTTTAGGTCGATACCGACGAATTTTGGTAGGTGTATGGCTACATGTTTTCTACTTAAAATTCCGTACTCTTTTCAAAAATGCATAAACGGGGTGTTTTATTTAAAATAACGAAGTTGATAGTTACTTCCGGTATAACCGGAATATCACGCATTGCCGCGTATATGACAATATAGTTGACGGGAACATGTTCTACAACCCCCGTATACAAATTTTAAGGTTACATTATAAAAAGTCAGACAACGTTATAAAAATAAGATGACATTATAGAACATTACAATATAGAAACAAAATATAAATTTCTACTGAATAATAATAAGTCCCACACATGTTTCATACTTCCGACCGAATCCTTGTGGTTAGAATGAGAGATATAGAAATATTATTATTATTATTTTTATTATTATGTAGGTAGGGTATTACTAGATAATAACATCAGATATTACATACCAATTTTAACGATAAGAGTCTAAAACTAAATTGAAGGTGAGAGTATGAATCTAAACGACAGCTAGGTATAGGTACATTTTTGAAAACTTTAAAAGACAAGTACGTACTAGCTGATAATGAATATCTTGGACTTATGAATCAAGCAATTGAGAACAAGAGAAATGTAACCCCAGGAAAGCGGAAACCCAACATTTCAATTTATGGCATTTAGGTTATGAGCGTATAAGATTTAAGCTAATAAAACACATACTTATGATAAAACTGAACTGAGAACTGAAAACGTCAGATATAGGTAGTTACATCTCGTCTAACAAACAAGCAGTCGTATACACGTTTACAGAGTAACAAAACCAACAACTTCAACCATTTCTCTCTCCCTTTCGTAAAAATAATCCACTTTTCTGTCAAGCTCTCGACACTTTTGTCACGTTCGCGAAAGGTTGCACTCCGACTTGGTACCGAGCCGCTTTGTAATTTGAAAATAAATACAATACATTTCCTGTAGTATTTCGCATATTTTCAATAATCATTTACGAATAATTTTTTTATGGGAATACGTCTCACGTAAAAATAACTAAAATATTGAAAAATAAATAGTCAAGTACATAATTATAACAAATTACAAGTAGCAGGGGCAGAAGTCTCTGCAAATCGGTTACCCATTTACGCACGTGAAGTGCGATAGAAAATTCGCACTTATTACGTATAAGGCGGCGGTTACATTGGATGCGGATTCGTATGAAATTTTATTCTTACGAATTCGTAAGAAATCTATTCGTACAAATGCTTAATTAAAAGTGGTTACATTAGATGCGTACTGACAGTGCCATTCAGTATTCAGTAGTAGGTAGTTCAGTAGTTCATACCATATGTAAATACTTTAACAGCACTGACAATGAATCCAGTTGTAAAACTGTATTACTTGTGTTGACGATTAGGTACTTCTTAAGGATAAAGCAGAATGGGGATGAGTTTGGACAATCGCGTTTACAGAAATTAAAGAAAACAATCCAAAATTCTTCGATTTTAATAAATAATTATTTTAATAGATCAATTTTGTTACTTATATTAATCGGTTCTGTAATAACTAAGGCGGCGGTTACATTGGATGCGGATTCGTACGAAATTTTATTCTTACGAATTGGTACGAATTCGTACGGACTCGTCTGAAGTAAACAAATAGATGCTTCTTTATGTTGGACGTTACAGTGCATAAGAACATTTGTTACGATTCCGTACGAATTCGGACGATGTTTTGATGCGACCAAACTATTTTGTTTTTTTTTTTCGTCAGTATTCGTGCGGAGTGGAAGAGTCGAAGATAGATTGCGAAAAGTTTATAACTTTAACACAGGAAAGAAGGTCTTTGCGGGACAAAAAGTAAACAGTATCATAATAGAGACTTAACTAAAAAACTATGGAGGAAAGTGGCAGGGAGATTTTTTATTTGTTTCTTATAAGTTATTACAGAACCGATTAACAAAATTGATCTATTAAAATAATTATTTATTAAAATCGAAGAATTTTGGATTGTTTTCTATAATTTCTGTAAACGATTGTCCAAACTCATCCCCATTCTGCTTTATCCTTAAGAAGTACCTAATTGTCAACACAAGTAATACAGTTTTACAACTGGATTCATTGTCAGTGCTGTTAAAGTATTTACATATGCAGAGTATGCACTACTGAACTACCTACTACTGAATACTGAATTGCACTGTCAGTACGCATCTAATGTAACCACTTTTAATTACGCATTTGTACGAATAGATTTCTTACGAATTCGTACGAATAAAACTTCGTACGAATTTGCATCCAATGTAACCGCCGCCTAATAAGAAACAAATAAAAAATCTCTCTGCCACTTTCCTCCATATTTTTTTAGTTAAATCTCTATTATGATACTGTTTAATTTTGTGTCCCGCAAAGACCTTCTTTCCTGTGTTAAAGTTATAAACTTTTCGTAATCTATCTTCGACTCTTCCACTCCGCACGAATACTGACGAAAAAAACAAAATCGTTTGGTCGCATCAGAACATCGTCCGAATTCGTACGAAATCGTAACAAATGTTCTTATGCACTGTAACCTCCAACATAAAGAAGCATTTATTTGTTTACATCAGACGAGTCCGTACGAATTCGTACCAATTCGTAAGAATAAAATTTCGTACGAATCCGCATCCAATGTCACCGCCGCCTAAGAGTGGGCTGCGCCACGTCATTCCCAGCATAATATAATTTTTTCTATGATTCCCAGATTGGTGTGTGCTTATAGCATCCAATGTGAAGCAGGCGTAACGCAATCAATTATCTATGGAGATACCGTAGGTGGTAATCGATTTGCTGAATTTTAAATAAACATTATATCAAAATTAAAACTAAACAGTTAATCGACAAGTGTTTTTATGCAGTGCTTTCGTAAAACAGAGTGATTTCCAAATATGTAAAAAAAATTATGGTGTCCCATTTAAAATATAAGTTTATACCGACGTAGCTTCATTATAATAATCCTTTAAAAAAATTTTATATTTGTAAAATAAGGTCAAAGATAAAAGAAAATCGACGGGTCCGAACAATTTAAAAAAAATTGGGTATTTATAAATAACGAATTTATCTACAAAATTTTATCCACAATTATCCACACATTTACTTTACGAAAGCATTGTTTACTTATTTACATTTATCTTATCTTATATATAATTTTCCCACAAATATTTTTTAAATATATATACGCAGGTTCCTACCGACATCTTAGTTTTAGATGAGTACATGGAACATAAAAAATATTTATCCCAAACGTTTGTCGGAACCGTATTTGTTTTGTTAATTTAGGATTTTACCTTGACCAATAATGTCGTTCGTGTTGGTGAAATACGCTGCAATTAGTAAACCTTGTTTCATCAGTCTATATTACTTTCAAATAAAAGTTTTTATCGACATAACACTCTTACTCACCACCTACAAAATTGAAGCCTTCTAGGGTAATAATTTTAATGAAGCCTTGTTGACTTTTCTCGAAACCATAATATGGTGAAAAGTACTGCTTGGGATTCTGTTTGTCTAATAAACTTACGTACAGATCTTGACTAATAAATCTTGTTTGTTACTTCTATAACATTGCGGATTTTTTCTTCACTTCGAATCACTATTGTAGGTCTCTTTGAAGTTTGGCCACGTACTTAAATAATACCCTGTATATTAATAAAATCACGTTATGCTTTTTTTTTGTATTTACTGGATTAAAATTTTTTATGGCCCACATTAGGTATAGTTTTTTTTTTTAATAGTGTCACTTAAATGAAAAAATGCAACATGTGACACATATATAGTTGTTTCAAAGGATTATACAGGTAGGTACCTACGTTTTTCTTGGGCATTGTTATTTGAAAATCGGCTTCTATATAATAACTGCTTTTATTTACTCAGATCATCCTTTACTGTAGGAAATAAGAACCATCGGGATTTTTTGTTTCTTTTAAAATCAGCCATAGAGGTGAGGTAACAGATAATAAAAATTAATAATAAAATATAAATATATAGGTACATAAATAATAGCGCGACAATCAATAACATAGTTTAATGCCACATTATGCGGGTATACAACTACAGCGTAGTGGGCATGGGCAAGCCGTGGTAGCAACTTGGCGTTTATATTAACTATATGAGCGGCAAGCAAGGTAGGTCGCGGTTAGTACTTGGATGGGTGACCATGCAGGGAAGACCGTCGGCGCTTGCCCGCATCTTCTAGTGGCCTGTACGTCGGTGAATTCCCAGAAGCTATGCAAATTTAGGCGAGATTTGCGTAGAAGACGTACCATCCCTTGGATAGGATGTAAAGCCGGAGATCCCTTGTCTATGAAATGATAGGCAAGTAAAAGATCCCTACCCTGCTATAAAAAGTGGGGGTTCGGCAAAATTTCCAGGTTGGGGGTTGCTCGTCTCCTGGCGTCGGTGATTGGCCTTAGTCGCGGAAATAGGCCGACGTTAAATAAACGAGAAAAAAAAAAAAAACTACAGCGTACAGTAATGATTTCTAATATTAGAATTTTTAATTGTCCCTGTAAAATTACATGTTGATAAAATCATATTTCGACACAGTATTGATTTTCTTGTGTACCTATATACATTACATATAATGTCTGTATATGTAATGTCATATAGATATACAGACATATAAGTTTGGAGCAAACTTCACTACGTTTGCCTTGATACTATACACTCTCAATTTTCATTTTGAATACCTACTTCTGGTTTTCTGTTGTTAATTATTTTGCAGGTGGTGTAATCCCAAAAGAAATTAACAATTAATCTTATATCGCATATACAGGGCGAGCAGGATGAGTGAACGAAAAGTTTCATCCTCGATTATCTGTCAAAGGATTGATTTCCTTGGAAAATGCTGGGACTGGTCGATTTTTATTTGAAGGGGACACATTTTTATGTTACTGACATTTATACAGGGTGACCAAACAAGAGATGTTTACCTCAACTTGCATTTTTTAAACGAAACACCCGGTGTATTTTTCAAATTTGGATATAAAGCTATCTCACGAATACATTGATATAGGGTGTGATGGATATAGCTCTAATAGTTAGGGAGATATACATAAAATATGTTTCCATAAGCATAATTAGTTAGAAAGAGAATATTGATTCGTTGTTACGCTACAAAGTCCAACACATCTCCTTAGTTGTTTTCGGAACCTCCTTTAAATAATTGTAGTGTTTAAAGTAACTGACATAACTAAAACAAAATGCATTTATTATAAATATTTACAATATTGAACAATCACTAGAATGGTAACTAGAACACAAAGAATCAAAATAGTATTAACAGGTGATGCTTTTTTGCTTATAATAATATAATAATTATACATAAATATATGATTTTAAATATAATAATGGTAATAATAATAATAATAATTATTATTATTATGTGCTTCCAAGAAATTGTCTACCATTCCAGGACCCACTGTTAATATAAAAATTGTGTATCGCCTTATAACTTAAAATTGATTCAAGATATCGGATTTCTGCTTTTGTAAATATTTGTGTTTGAAAACAAAACCGGATTTTCTCCGAAAGTTGACAAAAACCGAAATTCCAATAAAAATATTATTTATTATTAATCTAAATAATCACAGGAAATTCTGAGGTTAGGTTATAGCAGGCCTACCTGTCACCCGAACATCATTTGCGGTTATATAGATGGCGCTAACAACCTGAAGATAACACTTATTTGGTAAATTAATTCAGAGAAAGATAACTTAATTTTATGTGTGGGGGTGGAGCCGTTTTGTTAAAACGAATGATTTTACCCGCGTCACCCCTACACTTGTGAGAGCTTCTTTAATTTGCCGTTTTTTCTCGAACTGAAAAATATTTATAAGAAAAACTGACATTGACATTGACCATATTTTGCATAGTTAATTCCTGTAGTGGCCTATTTTAGCGACCTAATTTGCCGCACTAAAAACTACCCGCCACTTTCCACCAATCGAGTGGAAAACTAAGAAAGGGTGAGTGGAATATGGCGCAAGCGCCCGTCACTTGTTTATCGACTAGCTACCGTTTCACAGCCAGCTTGATACCATGCGTGTCTGGGTAAATTGCATGATTGTTGGCGCTTGTGACATTTCATCGGAAGCTTTCATGTCATCCGTTAGCAGCGGATAAACAAATTACAGTTGCGTTTGTTTTGTGAATGGTCGATAGGATGTAAGATAGCTCCTTGATATTTTCAGCGGGCATCCTTCCGTTTAACATTTAGGATAAAAGATGTTTCAAGATGAAAGTGGAAGTAAAGAAACCGTCACATGCTTCCAATGTTCATCCTTGGGTAAGCTGTTTTTCTTTTACCGCGCAAACTGATATGGATTAATTTAGGGAAACATGAACTTTAAGGAACGTTTTTCATATGTATTTATATCAGTGTTTTTATACGCAGCGTTTGAGATTAACACACTAGTTGCGTGCACGGGGTGTATTAAAGGTTTGAAAACAAAGTAGTGGGTATAATAATAATAGTATAGTACTTACCCATATACATGTTTTTAATAAAAACTGGAAATATACTCGCATATTGAATCATTATACAGTTTTTATAATATTCTGTAGCTTATGTATCTTATTGTTAATTAAATTCAGTTCTAACAACACAATAAAAACTTGCAGTGAAACGTAGTGTTTAGATATGGTGGTTTTAAAAATAAATTCCCGTCGATTTTTTCATATCAGTACCAGTCACAAAAAGGTATATCGATCAATGTATACGATTTTTCCTTAAATTAATAACTTGAAACGAATTCTGAATAATTAAAAGTATAACTATTATTTTTTAAACGGAACATTTATTTATTTTTTTATTTTTTGTGTCAATAAAATGTTATTATTTTATTACATGACAACAGTTTTGTTCGTAACTAATTACAGGTGGCATATTCCATATTGAAAATACTATCTTCCACAATGTTTCTGTAGTTTTAAAAAATAGCAACTTAATTTTCTATATTATACTGACAATAGGGTGGATTAACATATATTTCTTTCTTGTAATCCTTAAAAATATTGAGCTATAAGACATTTTATATTAGCAATGAACTGCACGAGAAGCTCTTACTAAATTACACTTACTGTCTGTTGGAATTGAAAATAATGCATTATTTTTTGTAGCTCGTTCATGTTTTTCTGTAAATTGAACTATAGCATTACTTGGTTAAGCAAATAAAACTACATATGACATGTGTTCATTTTGTTTTGTTCATGTTCATGTATGTTTTTTAATATATATGATGAAAATATTAATGATTACTGATCTTTCCATAAGACATATTCTGAACATTCAAAAAGTTTATCTATATTAATTGACAGATTCAGATGGTCCTTTTTAATTTTTAAATACTTATACTTTAATTTTATCGAGATTTTTATTTTAAGTATCTAGTCATATGGATAAATATCAAGAAGTTGGTTAATAATTAAAATAAACACGTTTCCATCTTCATTTAGTGTCAAATTAAAATTATAAAAAAATTTATAGTATAGGGTATACAAAATTTTACGAAATAGATGTCTTTTGCAACCTCTATAAAATTGATCCCCTATCATGCTGCATGTATTCATGTATACACACACAGTTCTAAAATCAATAAACGTATAAATAACTTACAGAAATATATTGCAAGAAATATCCAAAAGAATTTGGAACTCAAATTCGAAATGTGTTAGATTTAATAGCAGATAAAGTTTATCGTCTTAAATATCGATATCAATGGTAACTGTCAATTATTTTAATTATCATCTTATCTTCATTCTCAGCATCTTTTCAAAGTTATTAAAGAAATAATATATAACCGAATAGGTATATTAATTTTTTTTAATGATAATGGAAAATTAAGGAAATTAAACAACTGCCAATGAAACTATTCTGTATTCCACACATTTTTTTATGATTTAAACGAAAATAAATACGTGACAACCTTTCTTTTTACTTTATCGAACATTATAGTGGCGTTTGACACCATTTACACAAACCTTTCTATCTATAAAGATAGATAAGTTGAGATTGCGTGGCCCAATAAATAACTGGATACTGGATAGGTACCGTTCATTCTCTCAGAAAGGAAAATATTTATAAAAAGTAACGATTTTAGTTGAAGCGTTTGATATAAATATTGGCACACCACAAGTCGTTGGCGCCTTGGTTATTCCTGATATTCGTCAAGGATTTACCAGTTTATACAGGGTGTCCCACGGTGACAAGACATTAGACATATTTCAGAGGCACGCCCTTCTCAACTAAAATAATAGCGCCCCCACCTAACGTTTTTTATTATACCGGAAGTTGATGTCATCTTCGTTTATTTAAATGGAACACCCTGTACATTATTGCAATTTTGAGCTCAACGTGAAATTCTAAACACATTTCATGTAGGATGTCCTATACCTATCTTCAACTGTTTTTGAAATATTGAGAGGTGAATATTGACATTTTGCAACTTTGACAACCTGTAAAATCTAAACGTTTTGAGATCAAGCAAAACGGCTTGCACATTCCTATCTTAACTTTTCATAAGCCATCGTTGATACTAAATCAGATATATCCAGAAATAAAAAAAAATCGATTAAATTTAATCTCTTGGTTAAATCTGAAATCACCTCCGAACGGGAATCGCTCCGCGATCCCCGCGGGCGACCGAAGGTCCCCCGAGTCTTTCTCCTATGCCTAGGCATCTTTTCGTCCCTCTCCTACATGTTTTCTCAATTTAAACGCTTTTTCAACCAACCTCTGCAAAAGTTTCGTCGATCGCTGTTCGGCGAGAGAGATGCGGATGCCCCGTCACGCCTGTCGAAATCCCCACTTTTCGCGGTACCCCGAAACCCCCTCGATCCTTTTTATAATTTTTACGGCTTCGAGAACCGCTGAACACGAAACTTCCGTCCTTCCTCTAATTCTTTGGGATTTTTTCGAGACCGTACGTTGAGTCCAGAAATGGGAACGAAAATCGTGACAGCAATTTTCTTCTATTTCTAGTATAGTTATAAGTTAAGTGCTTTTTCTAATTCTGAGCTACCTGCGAGGAAAAATACTTTTTTGTAACGCCATATTCTAAAATGACATTTATTTGACAGTTTCAATGAATCAAAACAATATCATTATTGGCAAGTGAAAAATAAAGAAAAAAGTGTGAAATAAGAAATGTTATTTCAGTGTGAAATAAAATGTTCAATGTTTCGTTCTTTTATTTTTGCGGTTTCTATGGAAACAGCAATAGAATTTAGAATATAGGACAAGGTAACATGGTCAATTTGCCGTATTTTTACAAAATTATATTGTTTTCTAATTTCGAATGGCGATACAAAAAAAATTATATATGACACGAGACTAAAATGTATTTTTTTTACTCGTTTGGCTTATAGTACTCGCCTTCGGCTCGTACTATAAACGCCAAACTTGTAAAAAAAAATACCATTTTAGCCACTTGTTATATAAAATACTATGTTATTATCTATTAATATTGATGTGTAAAAATATACAGTGCTCCAATTTTTTATTGCCAGTGTAATTGTTTAGTAAGTTAAATTTATATTGCCAAAGAAGCCAATAGATAGTTTGAAATAGGAACCAAGCAAAGTTTTAATTATTAGCAAACAAGCATTATTATTTTAATTAGATCATCTGATCACATGACATTTTAAAATATATAAATTTACTTGGAGAAATAATTTCATTTTAAATGGATTAAAATGTGCGGGGACATAAACTTCTATAGGCACTGACATTCCTCCCTTTCAGACTAATTCAATTATAAAGCCTTTAATCTTCTTACAGGTGTCAACGTCGTGTGTAATGATTGGACTAGGAATATTTGCCCTGGCAGTGTTCTGGATTCGTAAATGCAGGTAAGTCTGTAATTAATAAAAATTAAAAAGTTTTTGCATTATCTACGTATATAGTAATATGTTTGTTTTCTAATCGGGAAAGAGTATAATTTTATTTATTATTTTATATATGTATATGTTGCAATAGTTGATGGAAATCAGTAAATGTTTACAATTGCCTATTAGAGAGCGAGTAAGCTATTTTGTCTATATTCTCAGCTAGCAAAAGCTAATTAATTTTAATCTGAATACGCTTTTTTAGTAATAGTTTTACTGAACTGTTCTAGTAAATTTTGGATAAGATAAGAAGGTCTCTAGTAACTGTCACATAAAAACGTTGTTTTATTAGATTTTTCCAAGATACACTAATAAAAGTATATAACATTTCCGTTAAAATATCGTAGATATATGTGTTTTTTTGTTTTAAAATATGTATTTTTGGCAGGCAAAATATCCGCCATGTATGCGGAATATATGAAAAGTTACAAATATTAGCTTTATTCTAACAACAATCCCAAACCGTTCGTGACTGTCGGGAGCATGCGCATTGCAATTTTTCTGTTCCATCAAAGCCAAAACGAAATCTGTTATTGGTTCCTGATTGACAGTACACTGTTCTATCATGGCTTATGATTGGTTTGTGGACAATCAGAAAAGTTGGCAGATTTATTAGGAACTCTCTATCAGAATCATGCGCAGTAAATGAATTGCTAAAATTGTCAAATGTCTAATTTCACATATCTTTGTTCGTCCTTTGTAAATTAATATCAAAACATCTTTAGAATAATAAGTGTATAAGATAAGTGAATAATAAAAGATTTAGCAGTTGTTCCATCACAAAGTTCTGACTATAGTTGCAAATTTGTCTATACTCACAATGCGCAGATTTTGTGGTTACAATCAATTGGAAATTGATCAGGGATTTCTTGTTAGAACAAACCTATTTACAACAAACAGACAAAACCAATAATAACATATTTACTTTCATTTCAATGCTATAGAAAATAAAAGCCATATATTCACGAAATTCTTTATGAAATTTTCTGGCGGCAAATTTAAAAAGTAGTTTTAATGACGCAACCATGTCAGGATAAAAGCTAAACCAATATATCGAAAATTTCTACGACCATAGAAAAATTTACGATCCTTTTTACCGTTAGGAATATAAAACACTCTATTAAAATCTTGAAAGCTGCAGTGTTTGGACGGAGCGCTAACGAGAATCACACAAAGTTTGTGAAGCGTTTATCGATCACCCCCGTAGACACATACATTCTTAAATAAGCTGGAAACTCGATGCGGGGTAACTAAATTTCCGCTTGTCTGCTGTCACTCACGTTCACATTTTATATATAAATTGGGTGCTTACACTATGATATATCTGATATTCATTATCATTAATAGGTTTTTGCAATTATGCAGGAATTAGGAGTCTTTATAAAGGATATATCTCAAATCATACCTACATTTTCCTGACAACTTTCATACCTGCAAACAATACTGGCGCATTCGCCATAATTTGAAGTCACACTTTTTACTTAATTTTTCAGTGACATTTCATACATATTTAAAATTCTGTATTAGCAAAGTAAATTTATTGTAGACTTGATAAATTGATGAAAATCAATAACTGGCATTTCAAAAATTGAATATTTATCTTACTTATATGTCTATTGCAATTGTAGTAAAGTGGAAGTAAATTTATATACACTCACTATTTTTAGTGTAGTATCACTTTGCCGCACTAAATCACTACAGTCCAATTAAATATTTTTTCTTGAGGAATGCAGTTTCGGATATTCTTCATATGCTCTTCTTTACAGTCAAAGTGGTATTCAGCATAGGGTACCACCAAAGTGAGGAGGGTTTTTGCGATTTATTTGCGATAAAATATCTTCATAAATGTTTTCTACTTATGTTGTACATCATCATAAATATTTTCTACTTATGTTGTACGTATTTTATTGCAAACATTTAATAAATGAACAATGGAAAATAGCAATATAATGAATTAAGTCTAAAGGCGTTCGACTACATAACCATAAGCAGTCATTAGATAAATTTCAATTTGCCTAAAAGGAAGGCCAAATTATTACCTAAACTGTTTTCATACAAACTTAGAAAATAAAGGAAGGAGATCGGATATTGCGGGGGCTGGAAAGGCAAGGCTGCTTTCATAAATATGTAAAAGAAGATTTATAAGAATTTTGTGTTTAATTACTTAATGTGGGATTGTAATAACGATATATAATGTCAATTAAAATTTGAACACTAGATTTTAGTCAATGTCAATAATGATTCACCGAGTATCTAATTTTAAAGTAAAAATTAATGTTCGGTTAGATGATTTTGGTTTATCTGACACAATGTTTTTTATTTTATATAAAAAAATAGTTACTTCAAGCAAGAACTGTAAATACATGCCACAAGCCACGTGCATTTCGAGCACGTGGCGAGCTGGTCGCTCAGGGCTTAGCCTCTCGATCGCTCAACCCAGAGGTCGTGGGTTCTAATTCCCATTCCACCAAACAATTTTTAAATAAATTGTTTACTCGTACATCAAGGCTTATTCGCAGGGATGGCTTGCGGCAACCATCCTGGCGATGGCCTAGGATGGGAAGAATGTCAACTTGGTGTTAATGTGAGAGATTAAAATCAGTTAATGTTTGACTTGTCCCCCTAACTAATGAGGTTTTTCAGGTTTCCCTCATTCCAGTACTGAATGGTGATTAGGGCCTACCAACAAGTCGTTCCTGAGGCGCAAATGCGGCCCGCGAAATAATAATATGCCGCCCCCTCCCCTCAGATTTTCGGGCTAATCCTTGTGATTAAAATGAGGAGTAGAGATATTATTATTATTATTTAGTTTCCTTTTTTTTATTATAAAATATAGATCGACATTACCGTGGATATTGGGTTTAGAATAATTGCACTTAAATTATTTAAAACATACCTCAACGATAGAGCTCAACTAGTACAAATACCTTCTTTAAGCCAAAAGAAGCTCACATCAAATTTGGAGTTCTGCAGGGAACAGTATTAAGTCCAGTTCTCTTGTCCACTTATATAAATGGTTTATTTGAAGGAGATACCGAAAACAACTACTTCACAAGCAATGTGCCCCAACTGGCATTGTATTACTCCGGCATCTCCATAGGAGATGTTTTTCTTATATATTAAATTGGAATAAAATTATTATTATTTATGAATTATAATAATATTCCTCGACTTGTACACAATTTTGGGCATGCCTTATCCAATTTTGCCGCACTAAACCGAATGTTCCTCCTTGTTGCTGATCTTGTAAACGCAAATTATTAAGTAAATTGGGGATTTTCAGCATTTTGCTACAACAACCACTCACAAAACCTAACTTTTAATTGATAATCCACTGGTAACAGTCCATTAACTCAGCATTACTGTACACATGAGCCATTTTGAAAATTTTACAGTTTAACACTCCTAAGATAAATAAAACACCCGCGAGAGCGACACACAGACTGACGACTCATAGACAATACATATATTATCCCCACTCCAACATTATTCGGTCGGTTTTAACCAGGCGTTCCAGACAAAACGTGTTTACTTTTTTTATCACATTCTTAGGAATGTGGTAGAAAAGTATCAGATGTGTTGAAGTACAGTTGCCCAGCTACGTAGTCCTTTATAATGGTATAACTTTAAACATTGTTTACGGGAAATCCTAATACATTCATTAAAATTTTTTTGGTGATATCGATTTCTTATTTAAGGATGCACATATCCTCAAAGTTTTAGAGATGAGTGCTGAATAACCCTGTATATACGAGTATACACTTTCTTTCAGGCTAAGTTGAGTGAGGTGATTTAAGACTGAGTATGGAGTGATACCCGTCACCGTTAGGTATCAGCTTGTTTCTGTTTCCATATTCGATATTTTTGTATGTGTATGTTTCTTTATAATATAATAAATAATAAACTAGACTGCCCCGAAATTTTATCTCAGATTAACTTTAGATTCCCGATCGTGCCAACTCGTGACAACAAAACGTTTTATATACAAAATGCCAGCACCAATGAGCTTTTCTCCACTGTCTAGAATATGCCAAACTTTTGAAAGACTTTGTCCGGGAGTTGATATCTTCTGTGCAAATGCAGGTTCTTTAAAAACTGTATTTTGGGTTAATTAATGTATTGTTATTGTCGTTGTGTTTTTGTTGGTTTATTATTGTATTTGTAATTTAATTGCATTAAACTTTCTTTTTTCTTTGTATGGTTAGTTCATGTTCTGTAATTGGATTGTTGAATCTGTAGAACAGTGTACGTAATAAATAAATAAATAAATATTCTTTCAACTTCTATTGCCTATAGTTCTTGATATTTTTCTTTCTTTCCTGTATATTTTTTAACTACCTTTTGGTCGGACGGTATTGCCACATCGATGAGGTAGGTAATTCTTTTCATTTTATCTTGAAGTGTTATCTGATGGTCTATCATGGCTACCGTTTTATCAGTTTGTATGAAGGTATGGTTGGTCCCAGTATAATTTATAATATTAATTTTCTATTATAGCTGGTGGTAAATATTGGTAGTACGCTTGAGGCTTTGATTGCAGATTATATCGCAAGGCTATTCCCTTGTTGGTTGACACTATTATAATATATGTGCTGTATAATGGTTTTAGACGATTATAAATTTTGCTTTGGTACAAGGGTATTATTACGTAAGCATTCTGCTCCTTGCGTTGATAGGTTTAAGGGTGTGACATCGTTATCAGTTTCTACTTCTGCCCTATGTAATGGATGGATTTTGTTTTGCAAGTATGTTTTAAACTAATTTATGTGTTTAAAGTATAACTCCTGTATATATTTATCATTCTCCTTCCCGCTTCTTTTCTACTTATATTTATTCTCTGATTACATGAATTTCCGTGCAGCATTCTATTCTATGTTGTGTTCTTGTTAGTATATTTATATTTTTTATATCCCTTGTTTACAATTTTATCACACCGAATGGATATTAGTACGGATACTGCAAATGTAAGAGGTTTCTATACAAGAAGTTTTGATTTGATCACTATTAACAATTAAGTATTTAGTTATTTAATAAATAATAGTATGCAAAATGTTTTACAGTTCCATTTTTGTCTGAATAATGCCGTACTTATTTGATATTTCTATCGAACTCAGGGATAGCCAGGATAATATTGTGACAAGAAAATTGGCATTGATGGAAGATAAATATTTTCAAACCAAATAATAATCGACGTCGACGTTTATCAAGGAGAACATTTCGGCACACCATAAATTCTGAGAACAAGGTAAATGTATTTCTTGTTCAGAAAAGGAGGTGCATGCTTCTTCTTGTAATATTCGAAGATTGTTTTATATCCTACTCCTGTGTGTCTGTGTTTAGACTATCAAAGTTCATTCATGTATCGGTATCTGAACAATTTCCAAGATACGTGGTACTTAGCCTGGATAAAAAATAATATATAAATCAAATATTTCTTTTTCAATTTTGACAGTTTCACAGCTACATTTATAATTTCTTAATTGTTCATCTAGAGTGCTATAACTCACTAGTATGGCTTCTTAGCAATCTATATACCATCAAAGAATTATTATTTTATCGTTTCAATATCAGCATTACTTTATTGTGCTTGTATTAATAAAACTATCTTTTCTGACAAATCATCTGGAACTAACAAGACACTGAAGGAAATAATTTTCATAAAATCATCATCCTGGTTTGAAAGACTTAAAAAAATGAAAACAAGACTCAACTATAAAATATTGGGAAAATAAAAAATTATGGTCTCAACAGATGGAAAAAGATTTCCTGGATCCAATTATACAAAATTATACAGGATATTCCACTTAAGTTTAAAAAGTTGGGGTAATTTCTGTTGAAACTGAAGCAGCTACATCTTTTATGGCCAGTTTCTTGTCTCATATTATAAGCGTGTCTAAAATCTGATTGAGATATCTTGACAAATAAAAAAAAGCTGACTGAAGTAGGCTTTAGTAAAATTTGTCGTATTTCTTGCAGAATCTTGCCCTGAAGTTTTAGATATTATGGGATTTTCTTCTATAAAAAACATTCTAGTTTTCAAATGCTCGTAGCAGTAGAATTCGCAAAGATATTTGTGTCTGGAAAACATACAGGTTAACCTATAGATCAAATGACAAGTGATACTGTCGCAGTTAATTGCTTGAAATAACTCGATACGAGTAAATATTTATGTTCATAGTTATAGGTACACTGTGGACCATTTTGATGATGCATGTATATGGCATCTTGGAAACTATAAGATATAGGAAAATGGTTAAATGGGGAAAGTTTTAGACAAATACCAATACATGCATCACCAAAATGGTCCATACTGTATAGAGTCTAGATATAGGTATACCGTATTTTGGTTAAATGATAGTTGACGATATTTTGTTAAAGTTTTACTAATTATATATTAACGGCAAGATTTTTTCTATTATTGATGTAATATAATACCTTATTTATATTACCTTTAAGATATTTTTTGTAAATAATAGAAAATGTACAATTGGAACTGCGCGTAAGACTCAACAGCTGAAATAATACAGCGTAGTAATAAATTGTTGCAATTATCTTCACCAAAGTGTGAAACTTTTAATCTTGCACCATGTTGCAGCTGTATGAGGGAGAAAAATCAATTTAACGTAAAATTACCGCAATCGGAGATTTATTACTGTGTTTACGGAACTGGAATTAAATCTCCTGTCCGAATTTTATTCTTCACGATTTTTAAATAATGTAGAGAATAGACGGAAATATATTTTTAAGAATTTAATAATCAAATACCACCGCAAATAGTAATTATAATTATTAATATAACTAATATAATATAATTCTGAATTTTTATGAGCAATAAGTCTCAGGTAAAGAGGAGGAAGCTATCGATATATACAGTGCTTTCGAAAAGTAACGAATAAATTCATTATTTTAGAAATTGAGAAGTTTTCGAAAAAATCCCCTGACACGTCGATTTTGTTTTTAAAAAAGGCACTTTTGACATACGACCCATATTTGTGACGTCATCGTTGTTCGAGATATGACGTCATCGACAATTTTTTTAAATAGCAACCCCCCAATTTTGACCACGCCATTTGAAAGAGCGTATCATTCTACATACGCATCATGAAAAATTATGGTGTTACATAACAAAAATTTCAAGAAAATAATGTTTGAAGATCTTAAAATTTTATTTTCACAATACTGACAATGATAATGATTATGTAAAAAATCGACTAAATTAAATGTTCAAATTGTGCACCGTTGGCTGCCTGACAGTAGCCAAGACGATTAATAAATTCTTTTTGGACATTATCTATAAGTTCGGGAGGTATACGATGTATCTCATGACGATTTCTTGCTTTTAAATCTTCTAAATTAACCGGTCTAGTAACGTATACGTTGCTTTTTAAGTATCCTCACAAGAAATAATCTAGGGGTGTCAAATCAGGCGATCTGGCTAGCCACTCAATCGGCCCCCTTCTCCCTATCCAACGATTCGGGAACAGCTCCTCTAAATAAACACGGACAGGTGCTGCATAATGGGGAGGTGCACCATCTTGTTGAAAGAACATGTCATTTCTTGGAAGATCACATCCCTCTATATCTGGATATAAAGTTATTAGTGCAGGAATGAGGTCGTCTCGAAGAAAATCCAAATATCTTGCACCAGTTAGGTTGACGTCAGAGAAATAGGGACCCAGAATTCTTCCGTCGACTATGCCGCACCACACATTTACTTTCTGGGGACTTTGAGTGTGATACTCCATCATCCATCAGGGATTCTCGGTAGCCCAATAACGGCAGTTTTGCCTATTGACATGGCCGTTCAAAACAAACGTAGCCTCGTCAGAAAAAATTACGTTTTTTACGAAATTATTATCATTATTGCATAGCTCTTGCATTTGCTCGCAGAATTGATTTCGCCGATCAAAGTCGTCTTCAGATAGCTCATGAACAAGGCATACCTTATAAGGATGATACTTTGCTCTTTTCATAATTTTGTGAACTGTGGACGCTGTTATATTGAAATCAGAAGCCAATTGGTTAAGTGTTGAGTGATGATTTTCTTGTATTGTCAACAAAACATTAACCTCGTCATCTATTGATTTTGACGGTCGACCAGATTTAGAAAGATCACGAACATGTCCAAAGTTACGGTATTTAGACTCAATATTGCTTACCATGCTTTGGCTAATGGGATGACGATCAGGATGAGTTTCATTCTCGGTTTCATTGAACAATTCAACTACTTCTCTTTGGGTGCGCATCCTGTCTCCAAATCCGATCATGCAAAGAATTTCAATTCGTTCTCGTTCAGTTAATTTAACCATTTTTTTTTATAAAATGACAAAGTTATTACTCAATAAACACTTCAAACCCAGTGCTTTTGCCAAACAAAAGATAAGAACTAAAGAAATAACTCAAAAAACAGAAAAACTATTTAATAAAGTACGATTTCAAGTTTTTATCTGACAGCAATAAAAAACATTGTCGGTCGCTAAGGCTACTGTCAGGCAACCATGATTTTTCATGATGCGTATGTAGAATGATACGCTCCTTCAAATGGCGTGGTCAAAATTGGTGGTTGCTATTTAAAAAAATTGTCGATGACGTCATATGCCTTTTTTAAAAACAAAATCGACGTGTCAGGGGATTTTTTCGAAAATTTCTCAATTTCTAAAATAATGAATTTATTCGTTACTTTTCGAAAGCACTGTATGTTTCGGGCTCTACACTTTTTCGCATCATTAAAGAGGAGCAAGAACTTATTTGAAATATTGATATCTGCTTTTACGTTCTTGTTCCTTCTGGGGTTGGGCACAATTCCTTTTGTTCACAAAAACACTTATCTTAATTTTTATTTCATTACAAATATACAGTTCAGAAATGCTAAATACATACTTAAATAAAAAAAAAATTATAAATATTTTCATAAAATTTTCACTTATAATATCCCTAGTGCTTAAATTATTTCCGGAAATTTTTTCGAGGTCATGAATATTTTGAAAATTATCCCGAGCCGCAGGCGAGGGATAATTTTCTTAAAATATTCATGAACGAGGAAAAATTTTCGGTTTTTAATTTAAGCTCGTGGGATATTCGGTAAGAAAATTTCACACCATTGCTTTATAAATATTATGCCAAAATTGAACATTTTAATTGCGAATGACAAACATTTATTCCTCATAGTGAGCCATGAGCAATAACAAACATTTTTTACGGCTGTCAAGTACGGTACCTTGGTCAAGTTCCACCACTTGTTATCGTGTCATTGTATTTGTGCAATTTGCTGATTTATTAGATTGTGTTTTTGAAAATGTTCCGCTTTGGAAATGAAACATCATTTATTTCTGATAATTATTCTGATAAGTTCTTCGAGCATTGCAAACATTATGCTTAATAAAATGTGAGTTTTCTTAGTGAAATAAAATACCATTTTCTAACATTAGTTACATACATATTTTACAAATAACTTAAAAACATATTATATTTTTGTTTCTTATTAACTTTGATCTACTAATATTGGTGGAACATCATTTATTTTTGATAATTATTCTGAAGTATCTACTTCAAAATTTATATGTTTAATAAAATGCGAAATCTCTTTGTGAAATAACATACCATTTTCCAAGTTTAGTTACCTACGTGAACTTTTTATAAATAACTTAAAAATATATTATATTTTTCTTTGATCTACTAATATTGGTGGAACATAATTTAATTTTGAGAATATTACTTAAATTCGAGCATAGGAAATGTATTGGTTTATTCAACTCCCGCGTCTTTATTTTGACATTTTAAATGACAGAAAAATTTCCACTTATTAATTTGACACAACGTTAAAAATTTCCGGAAATTTTTTGGGTTGGCATGGTAACTGAACAAAAACCAAGCCTCTGATTGGTTAAAATATGGCGGTGTGAAATTTTCAATAAAATATTCAAGGTACATTATAAAAAAGTTATTCTCTCTACAGATATTATCGGACACATTACGGATGGGTGATTACCCTGATATTTTTTGTTGAGGTAAAATCTACAACTATAATTTTTGATAATAAAATTGTATGTTGGTGTAAGGTAACCATTAAGTACGGCACTTAATGTCATTTAAGTCTATTAGGTGAAACGAATAGAGTCCCCATATTACTGAGGACTTAGTCCCCTAAAATAATTAGGAGAATCGAAAAATGCAATAAAAGATATATGCCGTTATTTAAAATAACGAAGTTAGTATCGACTTCCAGTAGGTATAACAGAACGTATAAGCTTTTTAAAATATCTTCATTAAATAGAGCATGACTCACTATGTTTATTCTGAAATTTTCAGATAAAAATTTATTAACGGGTCTTCCAATTCTTCTAATGAACGATTTCAATGAATCACCCTGTATATAAAACTAGCCATGCTTACAGAAAATTTGATGAATAATTCGCAAGCTTTACTGCCCCTTTGTCGGTCTTGATACCTATAGCGAAGTCTACATATATTCTAATATATGTAGAATTTGATAGTATGTATTAGTTTGTCAGATCGTCCACATTTTCAATCGAATCTGCTGTTACTGCGGCAAAGAATAAAAACTATAAAGTGGGTACTGATAAATTGATACTATCATTTATAATTCCAGAAATCAATAAATTTTCATTTGTTTTCTTTCGTCTTTGGAGGGTAATGTTTTATGACTAGCGCATTCGTGAAATTTAGCACTGCGATTCAACATTCAATACGGATTTGCTATTCACTTCAGTGGTGACATCATGCACTGCGGGAATTTTATTATTTTATAGGGGCGTAATTTCTCTTATTGTATACAGCATATTTCACGGTGAATGGCAAAGTAACTTGAATCTGATAATTTGAATGCCAGGGTTCTCTTTTCGACGACATGTACCTGGCACTTCCTGTTAAACCGGAAGCAAGTGCATCTTGGTGTTAAACAGCGGTACACTTCATTATGTTAAGTAGGGCTGCATATGTATTTTTTATTTATAATAGGACCCAAAATTTTAATTAAGAAGTAGGTAGCATCAGCTGTTTCGGATTTATTTACATTTTTATAAAAAAAATATTATGCACAGGAGTTGCTATATCTTCATACCTAACTTTTTTCTATTTTGCATCTATAAACAATTCATTATGAAAGGCAATTGCGTATCGAAAAGAAACCCTCTTCGACACTCAACTTTTTATTTTTAAATGTTGGTAGCAACAAATTTACATCCTTTGTTCTGTATATTGTGCCATGGTAATGGTATACACATCAGAGTAATAAATAAAGGGGAGACCGTTATTTACATTCTAAAGTGAAGCCTTGAGGTAAATGTATTTACAAACATCGGTCCCTGCAACGTCCTTGACATTGATGCCGAAGTTACTTTTTTATTTTTATAGCTAGGTACAGCCGTCATCATTTTCATTGATTAACATGTAAAGATCTACCACATTCTTGACCTCAATCAATTTACAAATTAGTTACATTGTAATATGTTTAAGGCTACCCACTATTTTTTTGTGACTTGTGTTATAATTATAGGCTCTCCATATCCATCAATACATTATTGAAATTTCTAGCGATATTAAGCGCCGGAAGTGGCAACATTGCCTGGTATTAACCTAATATAGCCAGTAACGCCATTATTTTGAAATCAAAAATTGGTGAAGCCGAGTGTTTTATGTGTTCTTAAACTGTGTTTTTGAACTTAACTTTTGTATATAATTATGTATATTGTAAGCATTTCCGTGATATAGCTTGATACGCCACTACGCTGATACGATCAGGGACCATCGTGTGTTCATTATGTATTGTTTGTTTATCAACATCCAGTAGGTTGAGGTTACATGTTTACATTATGCTTTGAAATAGGGAATGCGGTCTCCCCTTTATTTATTACTCTGATGTATACACCACATAAATAGAATATGGAGAATGGAAATGTCATATTCTAAAAACACACAATGTACACAAGGTAAAATATACCTTCGAACATGCGCATTGAGCATACCAAGCACATAAAGAAAGATAAACAAGACAATTTTTACCTATTTCAGCACTGGGAAATCAAAATAGCTTCTAAAATATTAGTTAATACAAAAATATCATAAAACCGTTTAAATACTATGAAAAACATCAATCAGCACATTACAAATGACAGTCGATTTCACAACTGCGCAAACTTCAATGTACAAGGTGTCCAAAATAAGATCCTCTATCCCCTTATCTCAGAAAGTATAAATGGTAGAGAAAAATATTAAATGCGAAAGTTTTTTGTTTTTATCTGAATTTTTCATTTTTATAACATTCTTGAATACAGGTTGTTTAGTTTCTCTGATCCAGGCATCAACTTTCTTTTTTTAAATGGGACACCCTATATTCAATTACGTTTTTGAACTCTCCTCAAAGTTCTAGGTCGACATTGTTAAGAGTACGCTATACCTATCATTTACCGTTATGAAGATATTAGCATTTAAAAAAAAAATCTGTAAAAAACACCTGCTCTAAAAATCTCGGCAAAACAAATAAGACATCCAAAAAAAAGCTAAATAGGGTTTATTTCGTAGACAATTAGACTCAGAAATTACTTCTATGGATTGATATTACCTGATCAATATACAGGGTGTTTTTGACAGATGGTTCAAACATGTATATGTTAAAACTTCAGAAAATCGAAAATCTCTTATGGAACACCCTGTGTATTATTATATTTTTGGATTCTCTATTAAATTTTAACCATACTCTATATAACTTTCCCTATTCTTATTTTGCTTAGTTTTCAAGATATTGACGAAAATGTGGAAAAAATGTCAGCTATTAATCATTATCGGCTATTATTAAAAATATATCTACTATTATTTGGTATATTATAGTAAGTGTGCCTTAATACTGATTAAGAATATATTATTTTATTAAAAACTATTATTTTTTTTAAATAATTTCATTAATTAACTAATATAAACAAATCTGTTTGTAACTTGAACCACAAATAACTAACAATAATCAACAAATAACAATAAAAATAATAAATTAAATCAAGTGTCCTATACGTCCTCAATTTTCAGCTATGCATGTTGTGTATATAACTGCTAGTTTTCTTACAGCGCAATCACTTTGATTGAGCGCTTCAATTTCCATCCTGATTTTAATCTTTAAATCATCAACATTATTACTCTGAATTTGATAAACTCAGGCTTTCAATGTACCCCATAAAAAGTTATCAAGTGGAGTTAAATCTGGGATCCTCGGCGGCCATGGTATATTCCCGTTTGGCTCTATCCATTCCACGAAATAGTTCTTAATAAAATTCTTTACAACTGCAGTATTGTGGCATGGAACTCCATCCATCTGATTGGCATCTTCTTCGGCATCCAATAAAGGTAAAATGCAAGTTTGTAATGAAAGCCATTTCCTGATATTTTACCTGGGACCATTTAAATATTGGCCAAGAAAGACAGGGCCTAAAATGTGTCTCTTATAAATAGGGCACCAAATATTTTTGTCAATATCTTGAAAACTAAGCAAAATAAGAATAGGGAACGTTATATAGAGTAAGGTTAAAATTTAATAGAGAATCCAAAAATATAATAATACACAGGGTGCTCCATAAGAGATTTTCGATTTTCTGGGGTTTTAATATATACATGTTTGAGCCATCTGTCAAAAACACCCTGTATATTAATCAGGTAATATCGATGCATAGAAGTAATTTCTGAGTCTAATTGTCTACGAAATAAACCCTATTTACCTTTTTTTTGGATGTCTTATTTGTTTTGCCGAGATTTTTTGAGCAGGTGTTTTTTAAAGGTTTTTTTCTTTAAATGCTAATATCTTCGTAACGGTAAAAGGGTACTCTTAACAATGTCGACCTAGAATTTTAAGGAGAGTTCAAAAACGTAATTGAATATACGGTGTCCCATTTAAAAAAAGTTGTTGCCTGGATCAGAGAAACTGAACAACCTGTATTCAAGAAAGTTATAAAAATGAAAAATTCAGGTAAAAACAAAAAACTTTCGTATTTAACTTTTTTTGGAAAAAAATTGGAAAACTGTGATTCGCCCTGTAAAGCTAGTTTGAAGGAAATTTTAAGAAAGTAAAATTAGACCATATAACATAATTAATTGAGCCAAAAATTATTAAGTATTTATTTACTTATAAAAAATACAGGGTGCTTAATTCATTACGATTAAGATACAAAAATGCTCATATCTTCTGAAGTATTCTGTATAATATGAAATAAAAAATATGACATTCCATTTAAAAAACAAGTTTGATATGGCCCCGGTTTATAGAGTACTCTATATGACTATACATATACATGCATCCTATTAGCCTCTATGAGATCTTAAATTTTTTTTTTGTTTTGCTTATTGCGGCATACGAGTTATGGTCCTTTAAGTCCTGAAGCGATGCGGCCGATCTCGGCAAATTATGTGCCCCACTGCCAGTGAATTGTTTGTCCCTTCTATAAAGGTTAAAAGTTAACCCAGAGAAATTTATCTTAGCTGACTGGGATTCAAGAAAGATTTACCGATTCGGTTATAGTCCTATGTTACATCATGACCCACTCACTCCATCGAGGTTGTGTAACAAATGCAGGTGCCTCTTGCATTATTTCTGTCATATAGCTTCGGTATGTAAAAATCTTTGCAAGTTTTAAGTTGCAGGGGTGTTTTATTAAATGTTTGGATTTAGAGTGTGTAACGACGAGTTGACGTGGCCCTGAAATTAATTCAGATGCGTAAAATATCTGATCGATATTTTACATGATCGACAATATCGTGTTTGTATTACATCCGCTCTTAACGGAAGTAAACATCTAAAGTTCTCACCGCGAATGTTTGCATGTACGTCAGTCAATATAAGCACTGTAAATGCACTTATCGAAGACATGCAAATTACTATGTAGGTAAGTATACTCAGAATGAAATACACAAAGTATTTCTTCTATGTTTTCGACATAACTGAGACATACGTTACCGATTTGACGTACATAGGTTGATGACGTACATACCAACATTAGTGATAAGAACTCTACCAAGAATTTTGAACACAATGTATAGGGTGGTCCACGTAAAACTGATCATTCTTATTCTCTTAATTCTCCACTTATTTTAATTTTTTTTGTTTCAAAAGCCTAAGTATTATGTCTTTTAATTACTTTTTTGCACGATCAAGCTTTTTTTGTTCACTTACCTTGTTTGTTTCTACGACATTAGGATACGCTTACTGGTTGTCAAGGCTAACAAAACGGTAAGTAATTCCCTTACCGTTCTAGAACGGTACCTAAGTACATATTTGTCAAAATAGACATTTTTAACATCGCATTCATTTAGAATGGGTTATCTAGAATTCAGTTTAAAATTGAATTGAATTAAAAGAAAGATGTATTTTTAAATCTATTTATTGATGTCGAAATTAAATGTGAAGCTTTTACAATTACTTACAGAAATTGGAACATGTCTTTCTTAGTAAACACGCTGGCTTTTTTTGATCGATAACGTCGAAAATCTGTAAATGTCAAGGGGGTCATGTATAAAAATTGTACTTTTAACATTGAATACTCTGCCCATAAGCTTCCTGGAGCTTTTAATTTTTCGTTCCTTTGGACAAATTACGCCACCATAACTTTCTCGCTAATATGTTGGTTTTCTATCTGACACCATTTCTTGAAAATCTTGTATGTATTTTTATATCGCTCCCTTGATTTCTAAGGAATTAATGTAGAACATCCAACACTCCACGCTTCTTCTAAGTTTGCATCTAAGGACGAATCGCTCATTTTACAAACATTTTGTTTTTTTAAATTCTCGTAAATGTAACAACGCGTCGTAAAATTTGAGAACTACCAATTGCTGATAAATAAACCATAGCTACCAGTTCCAGAATTGTGAATTTCGTCAATTAGGAAGCCGTGACTGAACAATAAACATCAACAGATTTCAAAAAACCTGCTTCGCAAATTTATTCAAAAACGTCATTTTTAAATTACATAAAAAATTAAATACGTATGTATAACTTCCTTTTAATTTATTTCGATCGTGCAAAAAATAGTAGAAGGAAGCATCGCGAACGTTAAGGGGTTATACCGTTCTCAGACAAAATTGTCTTCGAACGGTAAATGTAAATTACCCTTACCGTTCTAAATACTTAGTATACTATTCTGTTCCCTGCGAAAAATGGTATAACTTAGGGCCTTGCTACACACAAAAATTGAAATGCTGATCTCATATTCCAAGATAACTATTTTTTAAAAACTCTTGCATCTTGCAAATTTATTATAAAATGGCAAGTATCTCCGAAACTTATGGTTGAAATAAAATATATGCTACATACTTATTTCTATCCTTTTTTCTAAAATGTAAAACAATGCAAGGTTTTCCATAAGAAATAACGAGGTACAGTGCGCCCATTCTGAAACTGAACACTCTGCTAAACCACCACCGTTAAATAATTTAAATCTTTATTGATTTAAAATTTTTTTTTATCATGTTTCTGATGGATGTTACTACAGTCCGTCGCGACGGTCAAGAGACACCCGGTATTGAAAACAGAAGATTAATGTCTCTTGGCTTTTGCCCTCCTTTGTCTCTGTGATGTAACGTATTTCCGCAGGAGTATCGTCCAGTTAATTTGTTTTAATGTAACCCAGAAAGTTTATGTTTGGAAAAGTGATTTACAAATATATTTTTCTAGTACTTAACAAAATTTAATGATTTTATAGTTTTTATTTTTTACAGGAATATAGGCATGCATAGACCAAATTACACCACTTTTCCTCAGTTTATGCTTCTTCGATTCCCATATACATATTATACTCGTATATAGATACAATCTTTTACTTTTCTAAAGATATGAAATTGATTCTGGTAGACATGTACTTAAATTTAATGGCAAAAACTCCAATTCGATACTATCAATCCCCAGAAAACTGTAACCAGCGTTCGATAATTTTGTTCTTAGAATAGAATACGCGTATGATTTTCGTAAACTCACAGCATGTGCCTATACCCCTTTGCCGGCGTTATAATTTTAACAGATGCATCAATTTTGACAACATAATTGCAGGCAATGTAGAATATTTTGTAATACTTCGTAATTTTCCAAGAAGCTTCTTTTAATGTTATTTGTGTGTTTAGTGCGCATTTCTTCCATAACTCCTTGTTTGTCGAGATAAATAAAACTATTTTAACAGAAGTTGTTTGTTCGTCTTTAGCTAGAGAAACTGTTGGCGTGTATAAAGTTATGCCATATATTCTTGTGTCGTAAATATCTTTTCCTATAACATCTATGTTAAATGACATTTTGCATTTAGTTTTAACATCGTAAAGTTGTCGTTT
This sequence comes from Pogonocherus hispidulus, assembly GCA_963924545.1. NCBI lineage: Eukaryota > Metazoa > Arthropoda > Insecta > Coleoptera > Cerambycidae > Pogonocherus > Pogonocherus hispidulus. Next base: position 37,341,445 of record OZ004698.1, on the reverse strand, counting down.
CCTAAGGACCCAACGCAAAAAATGTTACGTTCGTTGCTATTGATAACAATGATAACGAATGCAAAGTATTTCGTCGCTCGTTGCGCAAACAAATAGAATATATAGAATAGAATAGATAGGGATAGAATAGATAGATATTGAAGAATTAAAAAAAAACAAAATATGTTCAGTATTTATTAGTAACAATATTAAAAGTTAATGAACACAATCTTTTTAATTTTTATCAGTAGCATATTAAAATTTAATGAACAATTGGTTAAATTATAAATAGATATGCCCGATTTACTTAAATAATTTCAGTTATAAACGTGAGCAACATTGCCGATTTTTTGCTGCATAAATATTGATTTTTTTTACTTCTGATTTTTCTTGAATTTTCTTGAATTATAGATTTAATTGCTTTTCAGAATTGGTGATAATCTGTGAAGGTAATATTTTTTTAGCAATTGCAGTTTTGTTATTAATGGACTCATCGAGATAACGTTCCGCGACCCTAGAAGAATGCCACCCACTGTGGCGCTTCAGATTTATTGCTTCAACAGTCTAAGTCCGCTATCAGTGTTGCGGTTCTCTGGAAACAATGACCAATTCAAGCATCTGGGTTGGATAAATTCAAATACTGTTCCGAATGATAGGATATTCTTCCTATAGTATTCATTCCTACTACTTATCCTATAGTATTCATTCCTGAATTATCCTTCGTTGCTAAGAATGAATGTACGTTGCGCATAAGTTAGAATGGTACAATGCTTTCATATTCTTCTTTTCTTGTCTATGGTCACCTTAATAAGCTTATCTTCTTCATGACATGCCCCAAAACACCCATAATAAGTGACATCTAAAACAAATACTTCAATCATAACATAGTGATCATCTGAGTTTCTTTCTAAGATTGCAACGACGTTCTTTCCATAATTTACGTATGCAATTTACTACGTAATTTACTTCTGCCTAAGTAATTTTTCACCTGGAATGTGGAATGTAGCCTTAAGTATAGTGTAAATTCACCAAATTGTGGAAACATTTGCAGATTTCGTCTTCTCCGACAAATAGGCCAACAGCACATTCTCTCTGTCGTTATTTCCATAGCAAATAATCCAGGGGGTTAAGTCCGGGGATCGAACAGACCATACGTGAGGTCCACCTCGACCAATCCAAACTGAGGTAGCGTTTGTTCCAAAAAGTTGCGATATACTTCGCCGGCAAGTCTTCCTGGTAGAAATACCGGTCCAATTAGCCAGTCACCCACAATTCCAACCCAAACTAGCTTCATCGGTAAAAAGATCAGCGTAAGTAGTTGAGGGATTTCAACCAATGTGTGCAAAAGCCATTGACAAAATGCAATACGTGGAGCAAAATCCGCAGGAGGAAGTGCCTGAACGCGTTGAATGTGGTATGGGTACAACAAATTATCTCTCAGAATTTTCCAAACAGTCCAATTACTTACATTCAAAGTATTTGCAATTCTTCGCGTAGAAGTACCTGGATCTTCTTCTATCATGTCCAGCACATTCTCCTCTACGTCTACCGTTCTTACAGTCCTTAGCCTTCCTGGTCCTCCACTTCGCTTCAATGTTCCCGTTTCTCGAAGACGTTGATAAATACTTTGGAAGATTTTTCTATCGGAAGAAATGTGGTTATGAAATCGTTCAATGTACAGTCGCCTAGCTTCTAATGCATTGCCATCAGCAAGTCCATAAATAAAATGCATGTCAGCCATCTCGGCATTCGTATAGCGAGCCATGATAGAGGACTTCACTAACAACCGTTTACACGTCAACAAGCCAAACGTCAGTCAATCTTAACAAATACGACACAAACAAACTACAAAAACACGCATACAAAAACATACCAAATAATCACTTCGAAGTATCACGGGATTCCGGGGTAAGAGAAAACAACTCTTTTTTCTTACATGTCTTTTACTTGATACGTCCAGTGTAGTACGCCATATTTTTATTTCACCTACATTAATAATGTGAAAAATACCAAAATTGGATTTGTTGAAAATTTTTTTCGCCCTATTTCTTCGCAACAAAGCGCTTTTTCAAAAATCATCAAAAGAGAAAATATCCTTAGAATAGTCCAAGGAATAACCTCTTGAATTTTTGCCGCATGTTTAACTAACACCCTGTATATAACAGAGCTCATTAGAGTATTATACGCTGAGACTCCCTACTACAAATAAATATTATATATAGACAGCTAATTCTATATATTAGCTTTTCAAATTAAAAAATACTAATTAAGATTTAATTGATTTGTCGTATATTTATTTTTTGCATTTATAAATATTTTTTTCAGAAAATTTTACAAGTTTGCGTTACTACTATACTCTGAATCTTCATTTTAAATACTTCTGGTTTCCTGTTCTTATTATCTTACAGGTGGTGTAATCCCAAAAGTAATAATTATGATGAATCAGAAATTATATGACATATGTCTAAAATCAAGGTGCCTATAAGATAATTGATAATATGGATGGTATGAATATAAAGGTGCATTTAAATTAGAGCGAACAGAAGCGAGCGAACGAATTCGTTCGTTCGTCTCTGTTCGCTCTAATATATGCATAAACACGGACGAGTTCATTCGCTCCCGTTTTGTTCTCCATATAAATTACGCAAGCTTAAGCAAACGAATTCGTTCGTTCGCTTCTGTTCGCTCTAATTTAAATGCACCTTTACAGTCGCTAACACCGTTCGAGCGTGATTTGATGATGACATTTACTTCATACGTTTTTATGTGCAGCGTTTATACGTGTATTTATATTCCTCGCTAATATATGGTTTACCACCAGAGATCTAAATTGTTGCTGTTAAGCTTATTAAGTGAATCACAAGCAATATGCCAAGGCAAATGTTTTATGAACTGATAAAAACATAAAATCCAACGTGACGCGTTCTAATAGGATTAAATCCATAAAAATGTCTCGACGAGCAGTATCGGTAAGTTTTTCCCGGCCAGCGCACGTAACCACAATCACGTTTGTTTTCAAACTTGCAATTCTAAAGTATTAGTGCATGATGTTCAATTTATACCAGAACATTAACAAGAAGGACGAGCAAGAGAAGGAGCCGGATGTCATAGGCCACGAGAGGTTTTACCAGGCCAGAGCTACTGGTAGGAGTTCGAAGAAAAAGAAAAGAGCGCCTAGGAGGACGCATAGTGCAGCAGAGTTTTCTACATCGGCACTTTCTGCTGCTAACAGGAGGGCGGCTTTCAGGAATAGAAGCCAAAGTTCAGAGAATAAAAGTGACGACGGTGGGAAGTCGACTCCGCAAAGGGTGGATTCGTTGGTTAAAGTTTTCTTTGGATCTAAACGGTATTTTGTGGTTAAAATATTCATAAGTTCAGTAAATTTTTCGTTTTTTGTATTTAGTTAATAACGCGATTTGTTTACAATTATAAGATTGACATATTATAGTAGGTATTACTTAAAATCATTTGAGAAGCTAAAAGTGAACGAAGTCAGCAATAGCAATTGATATAACGTAGTTATGTTTATAAAGTTTATCCATAAATATTGTATATTTAAGCTACACATATTTACAAGATAAATGCATTTCAATGATTTACAACTACCACAACTAAAAAAATGTCTTCGAATGTTAATCTCTGTCACACATTGTAAAAATTTCTAACTTTCAGATACGGTGTCACATACTTCATGACTGAATATACCTAGATCGGGAGTGTTCCTATTAGTGCGATCTTAACTTATCAATACGTTATATGTCTCAAAAATGGATTGCAGTTCATAATAATGATTTTAACTTTATTATAATTAACCTGGTAGATTATTTGCTGTGTTCTGTTGTCAAAATCAATATTTTGATGGTGGAATTAGTGGCATTAACTCCGACAGGAGTCAAGGTGTTGGTGTTGTTAAGACAAGAGCTCATTAACAAGATTCGTCTTTTTTCTTACAAAATTTACTACAAAAAAATTTCGATTCCATTCAATTGTGCCGTATTATTATCCCTCAGTCAACGTTCCAATAATAAATTGTGTTACAAAAGGGTTATATTTCCATTTCCTCCTGACTTATTTCAGTTAGGAATTCACTTTTCAATTACCTCTAGAGCAAATATAGATAGGTAGATAGAGCGATCACCATGATAAGGCACAGATAGATTAACTTTACACAACTAAATTTTTACTAAAATATATGGTAATATTAGTATCGTATTTCGAAAGGTATATACAGAGTGTCCCAGTTTTTTGCTAAAAATAATCTGGAACATGTAGAACCAGTAAAAATAATGTTGCTTTGCTATATAAACTTATTTCCAAATCTATACCATTTCCCAGATGTTGTTGAAGTTGAAAAAAATTTTTTTTTATTTTATCTGAATGAATGAATATTTATTTATATATGAATCTTTACTTCCACAAAAAATTTCAGATCGATGGGAATAGCCAGTGGCGTGCAACCTGCACTCTTGGGGCCCCTTTTATATATGTTACGCCACTGACTAACATTTAAAATAATACGATATTTAGATGTCCCACTCAGTTCTCTTACAAAAAAATATTCTCACATTTTTTTCACAAACCTCACCATTACGGAGTAAATCGATATTTTATGAAACCATGTCATGTTGCCTATATCCATGGACCGTGGTCATGAACTGGGATGGTTTGGGATCGAGCGGGATTATCGCTCTTTACCCTCCCCATCACTGTAGACCTGGACTGCCTCGTAGAGGTGGACCCCATCCTTCGCCAACCCCGACCACAAAAGTGATAGGTGTGGGCGATTCGTGGGGTCTCCTCCTAAGCTGGCTCTACCCTGCAGGCTGAATAGGATCTTGGCGCTCTTCTGCCTTGTCTTCTTTCTTCGTCTGCATGTCTAACCCACCGATGATAGTCTGTCTCGGACGAGGGCGGCAAGTGCCCTTCTCTCGTCTTGGGTGGTGGTTTGGGGTAGGTCAGGAGTGGCTGTGTAGCAGGTGATGCACCTCTAAAGGGGCCCTCTGGCCATTTAGAGACTTATACAAGGTAAGGAAAGGGTACTCGAAATGATTCCGCGACCGCTGTCGGCGATCGCGACTTCGAGAGGAAGTCTGAGGGTCGTTTTTTAGTCGCTTCATAGCCCTCTACGCTACGCATCTATAATAATAATAATACCTTAAAATAAAATTATACCTGTAGTAGGGCATAATTTTAATTTTGTTAGGAAAAGACATGACACGGCTTCATAAAATATCAGTTAACTCCGTAACCGTGAGTTTTGTAAAAAAAAATTTAAGTACACTTTTTTTAGAGAAGTGAGTGGGGCATCAAAATATCGTATTATTTTAAACGTTAGTCAATGGCGTAACATATATTTTTTTTGAAAAGTGGTCCCAAAAATGCAGGTTGCATGTCAGTGGCTATTCCCATGGAGCTGAATTTTTTTGTGTATGTAAAGATTCATAGTAGCATCTACCGAATAAAATTTGAAAACAAACTTTACTGTCAGAAATATAAATAAAAATTTTTTTTTTCAACTTCAACACACTGTATTTCGGAAACGGTACAAATTTGGAAATAAGTTTATATAGCAAAGTCCCATTATTTTTACTGGTTCTACTTGTTTCCGAATATTTTCAGCAAAAAACTGGGACAGCCTGTAATATATATTTGAGGTAGTTAAACCTTGTGATAAACTAGAATTAAGTTTAATTAATTTTATTTCATTAATTAATTATTTATACAATTTATTTAATACAAAATCTTTCCGCATTTCCTATTTTCTTGATAATTAATTATATTACTGTATTTATTATTATTATGCCGTAGAGAAAGTATAAGATTATTAATATCTAGAAGTTTCTAGGCATTCAAGGTATTTCTTAAGTGCATACACTAAACTTAAGAGGTGCTTCCTTAGCTTATTTTGACATAATAATCCCTATTTACATAATATTTTCTATCTCTCTTCCTCTTGGAAATATAAGAGGTATAACTAAATTTGCTTTCAGAGTAGTCAAGTTGAATATTGCTTACCCTTTTGGTAAAATTTATTCAGGATATATTTTTCTACAGATCATCTTCTCTGAAATATTACACAATGTTTACGCTACACTTCAGTGAGTATTTTGTATTTGGTTACAATGAATAGAATCCTTTAGTCCTTTAGATAATTTTTTGATGATTAACTTTTGAAATCTATAACTATTTACAGATGTATGTAAACCGAAAATTTACCAGTTCAAACCCCTTAGATCATGCAAGCTTATATAGAAAATCTTTTTTGTAGAAGGGTAAGATAGAACCTTGTCAAGAAGACAAAAAGAAGCTTGAAAAGACCTTGTTTGTAAAGAAGCCTTTAAATTGATGTGGTGTGGTAATATGTGGTAAATTGTGATTATGTGGTATTATTGGCGAATAACATGCATGTTTTGTATTTAAAAAAGTTATTTAACACCCATATCGCCGAAGCTTTTTTCTAAAGCTTCGGAACTGTTACAGATACAAAAAATAACACTAAGGGTTAAAAAGTTTTTTAAAGATTTTTTTAAGACTTCAAAATCAGTAGATTAAAAATAGTAAATGGCATAGACCAAAAAAGGTTGTACTTATAAACAATGCTGGATTTACCAGTAGGCTGAGAAGACTAGGACTGTGAAATTGAAGAAGCGGCAAATTGTGACTTGAGAAGTTGCAGCGGAGCTGTCATAAAATTAAAAATAGTTGTTATTACACTCTCGAATTTGTATATTATTATAGAAAGTTTAGGAACTGAAAAATAATAATAGAGTATCATCTAGAGTTAACACAGTTAGTTAATGATTCAACATTCAATAGTCAGTTCTAAAATTTTGTCGCTCTACTCTACTTGTACCTATTTCCCAATTCCTAGCCAGCCATCGTATATTGTCATCGCGTCGCCGAATGAAAACGATTTTGAAATTTTCCAGGCGTTACTTTCTTAACAAATATGAAGAATTATCTTGATAATGAGTGTACCAAAGAGGCAACGGAACTTTTAGGAAATAATTATCCGAATGACATAAATGAAAATTTAGAAGACACTGTGCTCTTATAAAAAATAAATTTGGCAGCAACACTTTGGATTTTTTAAATATAGTTCACAAAAATCAATGAATTTAAACCGCATATATCCAAATATTGACATTATTTTCCGGTTGTGTCTTAGTGTGCAGAGGTCGAATTGCTCTTAAATACTTTAAGATCCACTACTATGCAAAATCGACTAGAAGCTATGGCAATTTTGAATATCGAGTCAGACCTTACTTTGTCTTTGACCTTTGTCGACATTATTAATGACTTTACTGAACAAAAATCCTTTGGTTTGAACTTTGAGGTGGTTGTGTTATATGTTAAAGTGAACTTTTGTTTTGTGAACTTTTGACCTATATAGTGTTTTTGTTTTTAGATCTGCGTGAGCACCTACTTTATACATAACTTGTATTATTTGAAATGTTTTCTTCTAAACGAAGCAATAATATCGCTAATCATTTGTATTCACACTTTGGTAAATAGCCAGCAACCTGCAGTACATGAAAAAAGCGTCAGAATTTTTTAGCCAAGGGGTGGTAATAAGTTTCTGAGGCTAAATGAGAAAAATATATAGAATGTAGGTATAGTATGTTTCATGAAAATTGGGTAATGCGGTTAGTTAAAAGCAGGTCAGTTAGTTATACAACAAGGAACTAATTAAAATCAATATAAAAATAGTATAAAAAAAAATGAAAGTCGATACACCTTTCTTCACATTTAATTTTAGCGATGCTAAATGTACATTAGGAGTACTATGTACTCATCCTCGGTAGCTTAATATTAACAAGTTTTTAATAAAATGCCCCAATTTATATACAAGTATAGTAGTATTTATTTGGATGGTATTTATTTAGGTATCCTTTCTATGCAGGTAGTAAAGTTATTATTTGGGAATACCTAAGGGATTTTTCACTTTGTAAGTACCTACTATTATATTTCCTTATTTTACTATACAGGGTATTAAATCTAAAAGATTGTTAGACATCGGACTCGAATCAAAATTTAATAAAGAATTTTTGCACTTTTTCATCCGTGTGGCTTCTAAGATATTTAGATTGTAGGAAGTGCTTGATTTTATTAAAGAGGTGTTATTTAGGTAAATATTCGGTATAGCACTTTTTGCTAATACAATACCATTTGTAAAATTAACTGTTTTAACAGATAGTACACATTTTTCTAATTTATAATCAAGGGGCGCATATTTGAAAAAATCACTTTCTCTATTAAAAAATTGTTATTTAAAATCTTATTTATAGGATATATTCTTTCTCGCGCAGAATGTTCTTTGTTGTGGTCACAGATTATAGAGAGTTGTTGTGGTGTGGCGTGGCTGCTTAAGTTGGTACCTTTGTTCTCCAACGTTCTGGAACTAGTAAATTCGACCAATTCTACTATGTAAAGAGAACAAGTGGAGTGGTTGTTGCAGTTTCATTTTAAATAAGTGGCAAAGTGAGTAAATAAATAATATTTTAAAGCAATTGACATAAACATGCCTTGTGATAATTGTAAATTAACTATTAGACAGTGTATTATTCTATCTTCGCAAAGAAGAAAATTATTAGATTTTTTGATAGATCACAATTTAATTAGAAAATCAAAAACATGCCCCACCTGTAAAAGTAATATATCTTTAAATATAAATAGTTTATTATTTACGTGCAGGAAGATTTATAGAAGAAACAAAAAAGTTAGAAAATGTAAATTTGATTTTAGTAGCAGGAAAGGTACATGGTTTGAGAAAAGTAAACTGTCTTTAAAGGATATACTCTATATGACAGTTCTTTGGCTACGACTTCCTTTTCCGCGTCAGAAAATAATTCAACAAGAATTAAAATGTTCTTCAGAAACTGTTGTGAATTGGTCCAGTTATTGTAGAGAAGTTTGTATTCACTGGTCTTTAGAAAATTCTCAAAAATTGGGAGGCAATGGGAAAATAGTAGAAATTGACGAAGCCAAATTTGGCAAACGAAAATATAATAGAGGCAGGAGAATAGAAGGGCAATGGGTTTTTGGTGGGTATGAGAGGAATTCTAAGAAGGTTTTTCTTGTACCTGTTCCAGATCGAAGTGCGGAAACTTTAATAGGTATCATTAAAGAATGGGTTTATCCAGGAACAACTATTATTTCGGATTGTTGGAAAGCCTATTATTCATTACAACATGAAGGTTTCCAACATTTACAAATTAATCATTCCATACAATTTGTTGATCCTACAAATCCTATCATTCACACACAAAATATAGAAAGAACTTGGAGGGACGTAAGGGGTAATATACCACGTTATGGGAGAAAGGAGCATCATTTCATTGGATATTTGGCAGAATTTCTATTTAAAAGAACATATAATACAACAGATTCTAATATACATGAATTTCTTATTGCAATAAGCAAATTATATTCGCCCCCTGATTAACAATATTTTCAACAGTATTTATGAATTTGTTTTTATATGGAAATAATGAAATTATAATTTGTTTTGTATTTTATTTGTTATTATTTAAAAAAAAAAACATTTTTATAAAGGTACTTTTATAGATGTTTACATGGAGCTTTATTTTAGTATTTTTATCAGATATTAGTAGCGATAATAGCGATATTAAATTTCTTTGATCTGTGCCAGTTGGTTGAGACAGCGAGAACATCAAAGATTAACGCACCTACAGAAAAAAACGGTCCAATTTACATACGCCTTATATGAGATGTTATTGTTATGTCGTCATGTCCCATCTCATAGTAAAATTTGGTGTGTCAAGTTGCATAACTGTAACTGATTTGTTTCTGATTATGACTTATAAATAGTAAATAGTGTTTTCTGGAAAATTGTCAATTAGTCAACATATTTTTCCCATTTTTTCCAAAATGAGAGTGAATTTTTGTAGAAAAAAGCCCTTGCGCCACCTAATTCTTATACTAGAAAGTGTTTAAACAGTGTTTCTAAAGATATTTTGCTTCTTTCTATAAAAATCGTTAAAAGTGGTATGCCGAACTGTTACCGTTATTTATACTGAATTTATGACCCGTTTCATAATTGTGTGAGGCTAAGGCAGATTTTTCTATGTTCTGGTTATTTATATGGTAGGAGTATTCTTTGAATCTAGTTAAAATATTCTTTTTGTTTGCCCTATATACACTTTACTACAGTTACAAATACTACTGCAATAAATAAAATGCATATAAAATAAACTGCAGTAACTGTAGTAAGGTGTACATAGTCCAAACAAAAAGAAATGTTTTTACTAGATTCAAAGAACACTCCAACTACAAATAACCAGAACATAGAAGTCTGCATTAGCCTCACACAGTTACGAAACAGGCCACGAAATTCAGTATAAATAAATTTTGGCCGAATTTGTACAGGTGATATTTTAAACGGCAGTGACCAGTATATAGGCCAATTAAAGTTTGTAGGTGCAACCTGCTTAACTCTAAGTTTTTTAGTTCTTATTTTTGGAGGGTTTAGTATGAACGCTTTCGAATGAACTAATCTTGGTAGTACTTGCCAGTACTCGAGGATATGCCAAGCACCGGTTTTGGTCCTACAAATTCAGAAGCAGCACCCTCTTTAGTAATAGTAAGCGCTTCTTACAATCTAGATATCTTAATAGAAGCCATACAAATAAAAAAGTACAAAAATTGAGTCCGTTGTCTAACAGTCTTTTCGATTTCGAACCCTGTATAGTAAAATAAGGAAATATAATAGTACTTACAAAGTAAAAAACGCTTAGGTATTCCTAAATTATAACGTACATAGAAAGGATACCTAAATAAATACCATCCAAAAATAAATACTACCTATACTTGTTATATAAATTAACTTGCATTTTTTATTAAAAACTTGTTAGTATTAAGCTACCGACGATGAGTACCATAGTAGGTACTCGAAACATACATTTAGTATCGCTAAAAATAAATGTGAAGAAAGGTGTATCGACTTTCATTTCTTTTTAATGTTATTGTCTTTACGAACTCATCGGTTAAATTGATAAAAATAGTATCGTAATATTATTTTTACTAAATTATGAAGTATAGTCTAAACTCCGGTTGCAAATGACAAAAGTTTATATAAAACAGCAGCACCACTGAGGAAACCAACTAGTTTTCATATTGAGAAATATCTTAAAAATATCAGGGGTAAAAAGTTTTCTTTCCTTTAAGAACAGGATATGGAATACTTCTATATGTAATTTCTGTAAGTTATTTGTGGTGCAGTTGTTCATACAACTGCGCCACAAATAAGTTGTAGAAATTACATCTAGAAGTATTCTGTTCTTAAAGGAAAAGAAAACTTTAAAACTTGGTATTATACCATCTATAAAATAATAATAAAAAAAAATAATTTTGTCATAATTCGCCATATTATTTGTAATACCTATCGTAGATATAGAAGTGGAATTTTATATCAAATTAATAAAACACTAATAAAATTTAAATTTAGTTAATTTGTCATATATTTATTGTTAAGGGTCCATTATCTGTAGATTTGACAGGCATGAATGCGGGGTCGAATTGAGAGGATGGGTAACCGATGGGTGAAAACTTACATATTTCCACTATCGAATTATTAAGATTTCGAAGGTGCACGTAAAGCCGATGTAAAAAGGCACATGGAAATAAAGTTAGCCCTCATTGCAAGGGTACCGGATTTGTCTTATAATTGCAACAAAATTTCTTTTTAGTGTAATAAATTTATCACCGGAAAGATCAAAAGATAAACTAGATCCCTATAGTAGCAAATTTTTGTTTAATACATGTATTTTAGAGAAAATAATTTTAGAAAATACGCTATTTTAGTACAAATAGCGGATTGTTTGCCTGGAATTTTAAAAATAAAAAGAAATACCAAAAATTACTACTATAGGGACTTAGATTAAAGTCTTATCTTTCAATACTTTTTTTACTAAAAGTCGCTATCTTTTATAGTTTTTTTATAATTAGACACGAGACGAACGCCGATTTAGGGCTTATTTCGACCTAATGAATGGACTCTTAAGTTCTTTGGGGAAAACTGTAGTCAAAAAGTTTGCCCTTTGATACTACACTTTCAATCTTTATTTTGAAAATTTCTGGGGTTCCGTATTTCTTTACAGGTGGTGTAAATCCAAAAGAAACTATAATGACTCATACTTCTATATGTATTTCTTTTACAATTTTGTATATATTTTTCGTTTGAATACACTCAATTATTTTTATAAATTGCACAATTTGAAAATACTTTTTTGAGCAAATATGTGTAATAATAATGTTATTTGGAATCCAACGACTTAACTATATATATCGACGTTATATGTATGTAGTGCAATGTACCATGATATTACGAATTGAAGTATTAGTATTCCTATCACTGGTACCCTCACTGTCTACATTTCATTGAGTTTTGTACCACATAGCCATCCAATATCTCAGCCACCAGCTACTACACTTCGCTGAACAGGAGCAAAAACTTCTAAATATCGATGCCGGCAGCTGCGTCGTTGTTTCCAATATTCAATATTTCGTTGTTGGTGACTGCAGCATTAATAATGCTTTTGCTAACTTATTCATTACCTCAGTTAATACGATGCTTTTGGTAATATTTAATGCGTTTCGTATTAGAAATAACGATCACCCCATGAATGCAAATCTCGATATTAATAAGAAAAAATGGCGTGTAGAATGGCGATGTTGAAAAAAAAATATAGATCTAGATCTATATTTTTTTTCAACATCGCCATTCTACATGCCGTTTTTTCTTATTTGTTCTAAAAATTATTACTTAGAAATGTAACAAATCGTTGTGATGACAGAAACCAGATATAAAAAATTAAAGTTAGTGAAAGAGAAACCCGCACTTATTTTTCCTTTGTATCGATTTAGTCGGTATTGTTAGCATGTGAATGCTTTATTTATAACTTCATAAGAAAATAACAAACTTGCTGACGGTTGATTGTGTCTAAATTTAGATTACACATCAAATATTTATTTAGTTACGGTGTAACATCAGATATTTACTGATTCTTCTATAGTATCTGACATTAAATATTGGCATGTAGCATCATAGATTTTTTCGTTAAATAAATTATTTGTTATAATAAAAATCTGACTTACAAAGTTTGAAGCTTATTCCTTATATATCTTTAATAATACATTTGATAATTCTGTTTACATAAATTATATTTTGCCGCTTTCATTTGACAATGAAAATTTGAAGTCCTTTGTTGTGATGGGTGGATATAAAGTTAAAAAATGAGTATGCACTTGAAATAAATTGATAAAGTAGGTATTCACAGACTGGGTTAATACAATAGAATATTACTTGCAATTTGATAAACTTGACAAGCTAGGTTAGGCAGTTTTCTTTTCATTTTGTTGGTAACGGGAAAAGGAAATTTATGTTTAATTTTAGTACAAAATATCATTGCCGCTCTTTGGGGGTTCTTGGCAAAGCCATGAAAACTGTAGGTATATAACTTACTATTAAAACAAAAAACAATTACTTCACACTTTTGGTAGCTAGTCATTTAGCATAGAAAATTCACACACGTTTTCCCACAAGCATTATCATAGAGTCAATTATAATATTTATCTATGCAAAATGGCGTCTTCTACTAAGAATAAATGTCAGCAGTTTTAGAAGTATCCTCTGAATTGACAAAGAAATCATCAAACATTAATTGAATTGCAAGTATAGGTACAGAAGAGCAATTAAAGAAACTAGTGCCATTATTTTTTAAATCATTTTAATTCCTCTATTAAAAATCTGCTAACATAAACGTCCACCCAGTTTGAGCTTTTGAAGCCAATAAAAATAAATTAACCAGGAGTCGGATTCTACTATCACTATGGGTAAGTTTTCAATCGAATATACTAACATTATGGCACCGAACCTATTATTGTTACGAAACGTCAACGATCATTGGTATTTAGTAAGATCCCATCACCTTAAATACTATTTAGTTTTCTTGATGGTGGCTTAAAAATCCGAAATTAATTATTGGAAAAATTGAATTGTAAGGAAATAAAAAATGCATTTTGTATAAAATTATTTATACAAAGCCATAAAAACTCATATTTTAAGCCCAGTAGCATCATAGCAAAGCGTGATTTTCTCATAGATAACCTTTTACAATGAATTCTAAAATTTATTTTTAATGCATTGACATTGATAATCAAATTAGCTCTAGGACTACTTCGTCCTACTGATGAGATCCAGAAGAAGATCGAAAGCTATGAGTTACCCCTATATCAAAACATGTTTTGGGAGACCTGATTTGGTTCGCCAATACGTTTTCCGATAGATGATAAAATAGACCCAGTTTTGATTGAGGCGCTCTTAAGCTCGTTTCTTCTTCAATTTGACTCTTCAGTAGTGAAAATTACCAATAGACAAGTTGGAATTTTTCTGTTATAGAAGTGAATCTACAATTGTGATCCGTTACGATCGGTTACTGCGCGAGCAGATCCGTTACGATCGGTTGCACAAATTTGTCTGTACATTGACATTGGACAACCAATGTGAAAAAAGTGATGACAAACTTTTTAAACCATATCTATCTGTTCGCATGTAATAACAATAAAATAATGTTCATGTTTATGGGAATTTTCATGATTATAGGAAAACTAAATTAAAAAATAGAACATCTACTACCAATACTCTACAATTCTACTGAACATTTTTTATTTTTTTTCAGACAAACAGGGTTACCCAAACACGAATACAGTGCGTTGAAAACCGATGGAGGAAACGAGAAGTTTAAAGGGGAGAAGCAAATTCGGAATGGCGCTTTCATGACATGCAAGAATTACTTGACCAACAACGAGAGGTACGAACTGAAAACGCAGCTGGACGATATTGGTTCCAGGGCGGATAAGCATTGGTAAGTTCCAATACTTTTTATTTATTTATGACAGATCCATACATGTACTAGAAACTCAACTATTATATATCACAATTTTACCCTTTTAAAAACTCAATCCACTGAAACAGTCAAGAATATGATTTCTAAATAGTTTTTTTAGGCAACTGACCAAATTGCTAAATGGAGAGGCTGAAACTAAGCTATTGCCGTATAACTATTGCTATTTAGCAATAATAATCATTTATTAAACTAGACCATAACATAGTATTTTATCGACGGGTGAATTAATTTCACGAGTGGATATTTCAATATTTTATCATCTTGTATATTCATTTTTTTTTCTATAGCAAATTTTAAAAGACACTAAGGCCGGTACTTTTGGTTCAGATAAAGCGTAGGTTAACTAATCTGATGATATGAATGTGACAGTACTCCTCAAATATTAACAAGTACAGTCACACTCATACCATTCTGTTAGTAAACTGGGCTTAATTTGAAGAAGAAAAGCTTCCTAAAGATGCGGCCTGCACTAGAGGCCGTGAGGAAAATATTTCTCCGAAAGTAGAACAGCGCAAATAATATACAGTGTCCCCCTAAAGTCGTGCACAAATTCATTGTTAGGTAAACAAAAGAAATTATTAAAAATTCCCGAAACAGGTCGATTTTTGAATTTAATTTACTATTTTTTCAAATAATAATTTAATATACAGGGTGACCTATATTCAAGTAATGAAGTCATCACATTTTTTTTTAAATGTAACACCCCACTTTCTTTCCAATTTTCGGATTGCCCTAACTGAACTGATTCCAAGAATATACCACAAGTTGCTTCTAATTGTTACAGGGAGGACAACAATACCCAAATTATTTACAAATACTAAATTTATTTACAAATAAATAAACGTACAAAAAATTGGATCAAAGCACCAGAAACACCTAAATTAAATGTTCAAATTGTTGACCATTTACTGCCAAACAATGGGCCAGACGGGAAACAAATTCTTGCTGTACATTCCCAATGACTTCAGGCGAGATCGCTCGAACTTCTTGCCGAATTCGTTCCTTCAGATCGTTAATACTGTTTGGTTTATTGACGGTATATTTTGCTTTTTACATAACCCCAAAGAAAAAAGTCGAGCGGTGTTAAATCTGGTGATCTGGCGGGCCATTCCTTAGGTCCTCTTCTGCCAATCCAATGATGAGGAAACACATCATCTAAATAGCGGCGAACAGCGATGGCATAGTGCGGTGGTGCACCATCTTGCTGAAACCAAATGGTTTCATTGGGCAAATCTGGATCTTCTTCATTTGGAAATAGAACAATCAAGGAAGGAACTAAATCGAACTGAAGAAATTCCAAATATCTTGCACCATCTAAATTTCCTTCAAAGAAATACGGCCCCAAAATTCGATTATCAACAATTCCGGCCCAAACATTGACCTTTTGGGGATGCTGAGTGTGTGCTTCCATCATCCAATGTGGATTGCGATCTGACCAGTACCGACAATTCTGTTTATTGACGGTGCCATTCAAATACAAACACGCCTCGTCGGGGAAAATTATGCGTTTGACAAAATCCGGATCTGCCTGACATTCTTCCATCATCATTTCGCAAACTTCTGTGCGTTTGTCGAAATCATCGTCAGATAATTTTTGTACTAAGTGGATTTTGTAGGAATGATATTTGTTTCTGTGAAGAAGTCTACTCAATGTACTTTCACCCATTCCTAAATTATCTGCTACGACTCTCAGACTGGATTGGGGGTTTTCATGAATGGTCAAAACGGCTTGTAACTGCACTTTTTCATCTACAGTCGGTCCGCCAGATCTGGGCATATCTTTAACATGACCATGATTTCGAAACTTTGCTTCAGTTCGGCTAACCGCGGATCGATTTATTGGTGGACGATTGGGATGACTTTCATTAAACAGAACACAAACTTCCTCATGAGTTCGAATTCTATCACCATACCCGATCATCATAAAAATTTCAATGCGTTCGGTTTCACTTAGAATCATGTTTTTTTAATTAATTTAAAAATACTCAATATTTTAAGGAAGAATCATTCAAAATGGATTTACTTGTACAATCTTAACAAACTATTTAAAAATGATTGCCTGCAAGAAATACACGAGCACGTTCTATCAGGCAGATAAAATTAAAAAAGCATCAAAGAAATTATAGCAAAAAAATAATGACATTTTAAAATGATATGTGGTGCTTTGATCCAATTTTTAGTACGTTTATTTATTTGTAAATAAATTTAGTATTTGTAAATAATTTGGGTATTGTTGTCCTCCCTGTAACAATTAGAAATAACTTGTGGTATATTTTTGGAATCAGCTCAGTTAGGGCAATCCGAAAATTGGAAAAAAAGTGGGGTGTTCCATTTAAAAAAAATTGTGATGACGTCATTACTCGAACATAGGTCACCCTGTATATTAAATTATTATTTGAAAAAATAGTAAATTAAATTCAAAAATCGACCTGTTTCGGGAATTTTTAATAATTTCTTTTGTTTACCTATGAATTTGTGCACGATTTTAGGGGACACTTTATATCAATAGTGTGAGTGAAAAGGTCCTTCTGACATACTTTCTTGAGACTTCAAAGAAAGTAATGCCGTCAACAGATACCAAAGTCAACATTACTGGCACATGAAAATTGTCACATTTCAAAGTAAGTAATACCTACGTCTGATGAGTCCGCTCCATCAAATAACGCTTCGTAATATTTTCGGATACAGCAAATTGATTGATTACATTACTAAAGAATTTAACTCATACGTGCCTCGTTAGAAATTCTATCGACAGAAAAAGGGTACCATCCTATCTGTAGAAATAATTACTAAGAAAACTGCCGATTTTTTTAAGTATCCGAATTCCGAAATGTATGCCGGCCATTATTTCCGCCGCTCTGCTTCCCCAATGCTGGTAAATTCTGGTGCTGCCCTGATAGCTGTCAAGCGTATAGGGTGATGGAAGTCAACTTCAGTGGCGCTAGCTTATAATAATACTAATATCTCGACCCCCTCATTCTAATTACAAGGATTAGCCCGAAAGTCTGAGGCTTGTGTGAGAGAGGTGGCGGCATATTATTATTATTTCGCTGGTCGCATTTGCGCCTCAGGAACGACTTAGGTTGGTAAGCCCTAACCACCATTCAGTGTTGGAATAAAGGTCACCTTGAAAATCACATTAACTAGGGGGGACAGTAAACATCAACTGATTTTAATCTATCGCATTAACACTAAGCTGATATTCTTCTCATCCTAGGCCATCGCTGGGATGGTTATCAATCCATCTCTGCGAACAAACCTTAATCTACGTGTAGATAATTTAATTAAAAATTGTCTGGTGGAATGGGGATTCGAACCCACGACCTCTGGGTTGAGCGATTGAGACACTAAACCCTGAGCCACAGGCAGTATCATCTGCCTAATAACTATTATTAATACTAATACTTACTATAACTAATGTCTAATAATAATAATAATAATAAAAAATATTATTATTATTATTATTATAAAAGTAAGATATAGAAAAGAAAGATATTTGTTTGACGCATGTGCCCTGGAATGCTAAATTTATATTTTTAACGGACATTTAGGTATCTAAGCAAATGTACAAGTACAATATTAAATATAGTTTTGAAGGATTTTACCTGAATTATTTGTCTCTCTGAGGTGAAATATGTCTTGTAACGACACACCCCTTGACAAATAGGTTAGATTTCCCTGTTCGCATTTTTCTTCTTTCGAAGTATTTGGGTTCGGAGTTATTTATATGAAGGAAACGTTCGAGGACGCCCGAATCTTAATCGTGGAGCGTGGAAAACTTTATCGGTTATTATATTGTACCGGCGGATTAGTTTGTTTTTTATTAAATTTTACACGATGATACATGGAAAGCGATGATAAAGGACCAATATGAATAAAATAAATAAACTATAAATAAACAAATCATTTAAGTTTTTGATATATTGAAATGCTAAATGCATAAAAGGCCTGCTATGTGCTAAAAAATGCAGGTAATTTTACCTAACATACACGGTGTCTCACGGTGACCACCCATTAGAATATTTCAGAGAGTACTTCGATTTGAATTTAGAGAATTTGGGATATCGGGTTTTTGGGCATGTCCTCCTCAAATAAAATAATCCCGCCCACGTAATATTTCCGGTTATACCGGAAGTCGCCATCAACATGCTTATTTCAAATATATTATATTCTCACAGACATGTACCCACAGACTAAATATGTACCATTGCTAATCAGTAATCATCTAGAAAATGGGCTCTGTACTCACATAAATAGAAATTGTAAAATATACCTACCTGTTATTATGGAGTGCATGTTCCCATTGAGTGACCAAGTTGTATTGGTCACTCAACGATGTTTCCAAATTCAAAGAAATGCATGCAGAGAATCGAATTGTGTCACATATCTGTGTCAGAGTGTCAGAAACCTTTTTTCTTAAAAAAAATTAAACAAAATTTTTTTATTAGATGATGTATAATATTTCATATTTGTTTACTATGTATACATCCATTAGTCAATAAAAATTTTTTGAAATGACGTGGTGTGCCATTAGTTTAGTATAAAAAATTTGGGTTGCTCAACAAAATGCTGAACCCACCACTATTCTGAACAGCATACCTAATACATGCATTGAAAATTATATACAGTGTGGTATACTGCATTATTTACCTAATATTTTTAAGAAAATCGCTCGGTCACGTTGATTTTCTTTTTTTCTTGTGCAATTTTTTACCTAATTCACTAATATACAGGATGGCCAAAAAAAGTATTACAGAGGAAATATATGTTATATTTTTTAAATAGAACACACTATATATTACTTAATGTATTACTTATTACATTTTGGGTATAGGGCGTTATCTCACGAATACATTGAGAGATATAGGATTTGATGGGTCCATCTATAATAATAATAAGGGAGTGTGGCACACCAAAAGAGTGTGCCATAAGCGTAGTGTGTTGTACAAAGACTTTGTACAGTGAAATCCAGAATAGTTGACCGGGTTCTGAACGCACCCTCTCCCAATTGCTATCATAACCAGTTTCCTTTTTTTAATATTACTTTATTTTCCATAGTCAAATAGTCTAATTTCGAAATCGAACAATTAACAATACGAGAGAAAATAATTTTAGCAAACGGAAACTAGTTTGATGGCAATTGGGACGAGATCCGTTCAAAATCCGGTCAATCTCTCTGGATCTCACGGTATAGCCACAGGTTATTCCTGTACCCTACCAACCAATTTATGTTCTTTCCAACACACTACGCTTATAGCACACACTTTTGGACATAATTCCTTTATTATTATACAGTCTGTCCATAAAGTAACCCCTTCCCCTGCTAACTTTTGAACGAATCGAGTTAGAGAGTTTTAACAAAATACAGGGTGAATCATGTAAAATGAAGTTGATTCTGACGATAAATTCGATTCTTCAAATTCAAAGATGGCGCCACGGGCGCTGTCAACTCAATTTTTTTAAATGGCAAAGTGTGCCGTGTTGCACCTCATTTAAAAGGTAATTCAATTCTCTACTTTCTCGTTTTTGAAAAATGACAATCGAGTTAGCCGTTCTCTAGGTACAAGCGTTTCTGTTTCTAATCTGCACCATGAATAAAATGTTAATTAACATTTTAATACATCAAATTTTGAACAAATATTTATTAAAACAAAAAATAAAAGAATTAAATAAGTTATTCAAAATGTTGTCCATTGACTTCTTGACACATAAAAAGTCTGCTTTAAAATTCTTGCCTCATATTTCCTAAAATTTCTGCAGGGATATTTCTACACATATGTGTTAGACGTTGCTGTAGTTCGTCGATATTTACTGGAGGAGTTCTGTAGACTTTTGACTTCAAATATGCCCATAATAAGAAAAAATCAAGAGGAGTTAAGTCCAGGGAACGAGCCGACCATTCTATCAGGCCCCATCTGCTAATCCATCTGCCTGGGAAATGATTATTTAAAAATACAATACTTGTTAAAATACAATACTTTGAATGTTATTGTCTGCTATTCTTTCTATTTTTGGAAAAATTTCCTCCCGCAGCATTCTTAAGTACCGCTCTCCTCTTAAATTTTGTCTTAAATTTATCAAATCGAATAACTTAAAAAATTAGGAAAAAAACCTGTAGAAACTTTCAAACACTCCTAATTAAACGCTAAACTACTTTCTCGAGCCTTATTGACGTTTCAGTGACAGTAGCAAGCAAAGGCAAGAAGACTTGATAAAAGCAAAATTTTTAAATATCGTTAATACAAACGCTTTTAACTAGAGAACGGATAACTCGATTGTCATTTTTCAAAAACGAGAATGTAGAGAATTGAATTACCTTTTAAATGATGTGCAACACGGCACACTTTGCCATTTAAAAAAGTTGAGTTCACAGCGCCCGTGGCGCCATCTTTAAATTTGAAAAATCGAATTTATCGTCAGAATTAACTTCATTTTACATGATTCACACTGTATTTTGTTAAAATTCTCTAACTCGATTCGTTCAAAAGTTAGCAGGGGGGGATTACTTTATGGACAGACGTCGTTACTTTTCGTAAGACAACGCCTTAACTAAAATATAATAAGTGACATATAGGGTGTTTTATTAAAAAAAAAAAGAATTACTCTGTAATTTTTTTGAGGAATCCTGTAAATCAGTGAATTCGGTCAACAATTGCGCAAGGAAAAAAGGAAAATCGAGGTGCCCGAACGATTTTCTTAAAAATATTAACTAATGCAGTTATTTGTAAACTCCTCTCCAACACTGTATATTCTATTTTCTTATAGTAAAAGTTAATTAAACAGACCAAATGTATAACTATTCGTCTATCAAGTTGGGAAATTCCAAACAATAGGTATTACATCAAATACAAAACGGTTTCTCAAATGTAGGGGAAGGTTGCCAATATCGTACCGGCTCCTGAATCGTACCTCTCTATTTTCTTCTAAACAGTGACTCTCAGCGCCATCCCGGTAATTACCTAACAAACTACTTCACCAACAACCAACAGCAAAACAATAGTGGTCGTCTAGAAGTTCGCATCATCAGCAATACAGTTGAAAGAAAATTTATACGCTTTTGGATGTTATTTTTTCACTTAAAATGTAAGTATCCTCTTATTTTGTTATCAAGAAATGAATAATCCGTTATATTTCGTTTAACAGAACATAGTTTTGGCTGTTTAAGAATGTGCTTGTTGTGTTTTTTCTCGATCGGTTAGGATAAAAATTTTAGGTTTGAAAAATAAATGTACTAGTTTCCTATATCGTACCTCTCCATGTTCCCTAAATCGTACCGGTACGATTTAGGGAACATGAAGAGGTACAATATAGGAGCTAAATAGTATAGAGGAAAAAACTGACACCCAAGATTTTTTTTCTTATCTTAGCAAGTTGGAAAAGCCTACAGTTAAACATACTAAAAGTCTTCATATGTGTCTGCTATTTATAACCTTTTAATTTCTTTAAAAAAATTTTGACACATGGTCAAAACTGACAGAACAAAATTTAAAAATTTTATTCTGCCATTAAGCTGTAGGATTTTCTGTTATTTGGAAAAAAATCTAGGGTGTCACTTTTTTTCTACTCGAAAAAAATCAAAATGTCGGCCTTATAATTGAGAAAAATATTTTGTTTTTAGATGGAGCAAACAGAAAAAAAGAAAAGAGAATATTTCACATGGACAGAACGAGAAATGCAGGCTGCTCTTACTGCTTTTCAAACACAGGAACTCGTTTGCTAAAAAGGAAAAGGTGAAACCGAAAAAAGTTATTGGAGTCAAAAAAAAGTTGGTGACGGAAAAGAAGTCTGAGGCAAATGTGAAAAAGGTTAAAAAAAGCCATTGTCCAGTACCTGGACCTTCGACATCTAAAGTAGAAATTGAGATAAATTTGGAGGATTGGTACTGTTTCATATGTGACGAAAAAATGGTTGAAGAGATGATTCAGTGTTGCCAGTGCCAAACATATGGGTTCACTTTTCTTGCTCCACAGCCGAAAAAAACAAAAAAAATTATCCAATACAATAATAGATTGTAGAAACTAGTTCTACTACTATCAGATGGCATGCATATAGCAAATAACTACGAATAGTAAGGGACATCACTAAGTTTCCTCCATCTGTAAACGCCTTATTTAAATAAGGACTAAAACAAATCAAGCTAAAACAGCTATTCCCTGGCAATATGCCGCGCCGAGCGCTGAATTACAAAGCAAAATTTGCCGTATTTTGTCTAACACAGTTAGAATCAAAATACAAGGATTCGGATTGCAACGAAAACTACGAGGAAATAGTGGCATCCTACGATGTGTGGTCTTAGTATTTCCTCGTAGTTTTCGTTGCAATCCGAATCCTTGTATTTTGATTCTAACTGTGTTAGACAAAATACGGCAAATTTTGCTTTGTAATTCAGCGCTCGGCGCGGCATATTGCCAGGAGAATAGCTGTTTTAGCTTGATTTGTTTTAGTCCTTATTTAAATAAGGCGTTTACAGATGGAGGATACTTAGTGATGTCCCTTACTATTCGTAGTTATTTGCTAAAAAAAATTATATTTGTGACAAATGCATATAAACTTAGATTTTAAGAACAAAACAAATTATGTGTTTATCTTTTTTATTTCAAAATAATAAAAATTTATAAATAAAAACGTATTGTATTTTCCATTCACTTTTTTTACTAAAATAGCATGGTACGATTTAGGATATGGGGGGTACGATTTAAGAGACTAGTTTCCTAAATCGTACCGTTTGCAATTTTTTTTTAAAAATTAATAAAAAATACTTCCGATCAACTTCTTTATTTGGGACTTAGATATTTATTGTAGAAAAGATCAGTTTTCTTAGAAAAAAAAAATTGTAATTTTTTGCATAAAATGGCTGAATTATTTGAAGTTTTGCGAAAGTGGTACGATATAGGCAACCTTCCCCTATATAAAATTAATTTGTTAATTTGTGGATTTTTAAATTTATGTTGCAAATTTACAAGTCTGGATGCGAACAAACGAGTTGAAAATATTTTTCTTTATAAAAATGGGAGTTTGCAACCAGTATGATGTGTAACACACTATCGATTTATTTTTACGTTATTATAGGAGTGATGTCATTAATTAAAAGAAGACAGGACATTGTCAAACCGAAAAACACGCATATGACAGGGTAGGCGCTTCATATAGAATGATTAATAATCTATTGTCGCAGAATAATGAAGTGCTGATAACCAGTTCAAAGGAAAAAAGAATGTGTGATGTAGACGAGGAGTTATTAAATATACGTGGTAGTTTGCTACATAAAGAGCAGCAACGACAAATAAATTATGTTTACAGCTTCTAAAGAATGCAGTGAAGTGCAGAAGTTTTACAACAAGATTTATTCTAGACAGGAACTACAGGTGCAGATTTTCTTTGGGTTTGTTTATTATCCATATGATAAATGTAGTACATAATAATAAGAATAATTTGGACAATAATTATAATAATAACGATGGCGATGGTGAAGATAGGTGAAGATAAAAATAAAAAAAGTAATGGTAATGATAAGGATCGGAAGGATGACAAGTGTAATAAATAGGATAGGATAATTTGGGTAGTAAGGATGGTAAGCAACTTATCAGAAAAAATGCTGGCAGTGTGGATTTTTGCGCTGTTTATGAGGCTACTTCTGGTTTAGAATCGGTCATGTTTATCTATTTACATCTTATACAATTTTCGTACAGGTATTTCCATGCTGCTTTTCAGGTATTCCCATGCATGCTTGTATTCCTTTGACGATGTCAATTTGTATATTATCAACTTTTTAATTATCCTTCTTTCCTACAGAAAATTAGTTTCCTTATATTTACTTGCTATATTAAATTTACTGGAAAAATAAAATACTTCTTTCTAATTATGAACACAGTTATTCTAAAAAATACATAATATACAGGGTGTCCGGAATTAATGAAATAGGTACCTTTATTGATGATTAAAGTCTTATTTTTATCTGAAACCAACAATGTATCAGTCGTTGGGAGGTGAGATTATTTTCGAGATGTTTTGATTATTTTAATCTTCGAGGTCATTGGGTTTAAAATATATTTTATTCTTCAGATATCCCCATAAGGTTAAAGGATCGAGCAGGCCACTCAATAAAACATTAGATATTAGAAATAGCACATCCTCATCCAATGTTCGTTTCATTTTGTCACGTCTCCCCAAAATGAAAATTTCAATTTTACACGTACTTATATAAGTACTGTTATTTTTCCATTACAATCATAATTTTCCAGATAACTGCGACTGTAGATAATCTGCAGGTTTGTATTTTTTTATATACAGTCCGTCCCCTAAAGTAACTCCCCCCCCTACTTAACTTTTGAACGAGTAGAGATATCGACCTCAAACAAAATTTAGGATGAATGGTACAAAAATTTTACTTTGTACCCGCGAGCGGAATTTTGGCACATTTTTCTTTTATACACGGCATGTAGGCTGTATTTCACATCTTTTGAAAGTAATTTACTTCTCTTCGGAGTTGTTTCGCGAATGGACTCGCCCAATGAGGCACAGAAACGCTTGTAATTCGAAAACAGATGACTCGATTTTAATTTTTCAACTATTGGTGTGAAGATGATTGAAATACCTTTCAAACGATGCGATACTGCCCACTATGCTATTAAAAAAAAATGTGCCGACAGCGATATGTGCAACTAGTTCAAAAGTTGCAAATATGGCGAAGTCGCCGGTGAGGTTATAAATTTGTGCACCTATAATTACCGTTGCAAAAATATGAACTGTAACAAGTTATGTCGACTATCCCTACAATTGTAAAAGTATTATTTATAATTTGTACATATATTATTGTATAATGAGACGATTCGTACAGCTTTAGGTACTTTTAGATTTTATCAAATAAAAGTATACATATAAATAAAATAAAATATCTATATATATATTATATTTTGATAAATAAGTATATAGATGATGTGCTGCGCTGTTTTACAGGTATACATTGAGACAGTTGGGTACTTATAAAAACACATTTTCTGACTCAAATTATTTGAGCCAGTGGAATTTGGAACTAATCAACTATGTGTATTTTGAGTTTGCAATTGCCATAACAGTTTTTCCAAAAGCCAAAAATAACGAAGCTTTATGGCTTTGAGGTTAGACTTTTAAAAACAAGTTTTTTCAATATTTTATTTGCTCGTTAACCGATTCTTTTCAAAATTCTTTTGTGTAACTGTTGCAATTCCATTTGACATTTGACATTCACCGTCCTATGCCAAATGGTTGAAATCACCCTTGTAAATAAATTCTGACCTGTTGACTTTTTTATTTTATGTTTTTTAATAATTTTGATTACATAAAGTGAAAGAGCATACAAAAACAAAAAAAGATGTAACTACCTACTTGTTGCATCCCCTTAAAAAGCGCGGTTTTCGAGAAAAACGTCTTAAAAAACTACCTTGCACTGGATCAATTACAACTCATTTCATCTATTTTAGACATTTTAACGAAGCAACAATGAAGACACCTTCAAGGAAATAATTTTGAAACATTTAATTTTATGTGAACTTCAAAGCTCTGTAGCTACGTTATTTTAAGTTTTCGAAAAACTGTTATAAAAACATGGTACATTAATTTTTCTTGTAAAATCACCCCCTGAATTCTTTGCGCATCATTTCCGAACTCCCTACATATAAAACTTACCTAACAAGTGAGGATTTATTAACATTAAGGCCAGATTCATAATCAATTTTAAAGGAACTCTAGCTACAGTTCCTATACCTTGGATACAATTATTGTCTCAGCATTAGTATCCACAAGTATCCAAGGTACTTAAAAGCACCCTTAACCAAATGTCCTTTAATTTTTATTACAAAATCCGGCCTTACAATTACTGAGACACAAATTGTATCCAAAAGCAACTTTAGCTAAATTTCTTTTTTGATTATGAAATCGGCCGTAAGCGTATTTAACGCGCGTTAATTTTCTTTTTTCAATAGACACTTATGCGGACTGTTTAATATTTATAAGTCACACTAGTAGCCAACTGTCACTATGATAAACTAATAATTATTTAATATACAGGGTGCCCATTATCTATCTCCTTACATGGCTAACTTTGTTAATAGTGGAGAAAGAGAATTGGTTAATTTAGCAAAATTTGGCAGAATTACAAGAGGAATTCAGCGCCTCCTTCAAATTTAATTTTAATTTTCAACTTTTCGAGATATTTTGAAAAAACTGAAAATCGCCAAAATTTTTAAACTCGAATATCTCGAAAACTATAAAAGCCACAAATAATATAAAAATACTGTGTGATAGTGTTTTTTACGTGGCATTAAACGGTGTTATTGAAAATTTCACGGGCATCTTAGTTTTTCAGAAAAAAATAAAGTTATGTTTTTTTAAATGGCAACCATAGTTAGCTATGGTAAAAATGAAAAGCTTATTTTTTTCTGATTTCAAAATATAATATTTAATAAATCGTATTTTTCTTCGTTTGTGTACATTTCACAATAACTATTTTAAGATGAACGTTTAATTTTGACGTTTATTATGTGACTTTAGTGTGATCTCACATTTATATTTTATTGTTGTTTACTAATCTTTGTTTGTTTTTCATAGCTTACTATGTTAATAAATTATTTGTTCATTACAGTAAACAAAAGAAAAGAGAAAGATATATTAAATATTATATTTTTGAAATAAAAAAAAAAAAAACCTTTTTATTGATATCATAGTATCATCATAAGTATGGTTGCCATTTAAAAAAACATAACTTTATTTTTTTTCTCAAAAACAACGATGCCCGTGAAACTTTCAATATCACCGCTGAATTCCACATAAAAAACACTATCACACAGTATTTTTATATTATTTGTATCTTTTATAGTTTTCGAGATATTCGAGTTTAAATATTTTGGCGATTTTCAGTTTTTCCAAAATATCTCGAAAAGTTGAAAATTAAAATTAAATCTGAAGGAGGCACTGAATTCCTCTTGCAATTCTGCCCGATTTTGTTAATTTAACCAATTCTCTATCTCCACTATTAACAAAGTTAGCCATGTAAGGAGATAAAGGGTGTTTTTTTAGGTTTGATAGAACTTTACATGACAACTACTATCAGACTGAACTGTTAGTCTGACACTGTTTATAAAATTTATTTTCAGTATACTTTGGCAAATCATCATGCATAGATTCACTCTTGAACAACGCTACCAAATTCCTCAAATTTACTTTGAAAATCATTCGTCGGTTCGCCAAGCGCATAGAAGATTTTTATGGCTCACATGATCGTCCATCTGAGCTATTTATTCGTTGTACTGTGGATAGATTTCGTACCACATACTCTCTACATGATTTGAAAACCGCTGAAACGGTACATAAAATGAAAAGAATATTACCGCTGTACGTGAAAGTGTGGTTGCAAACAAGGTTTGGTGACAAATTAATTTCGAGAAATGGATCTGTTAACTATCCACCCAGGTCCTAGTGATATGACGCACGCAGATTGTTTTCTGTGGGGCTATGTCAAGTCACTACGCTGATAAACCAGCAACCATTGAAGCCTTAGAAGCCAACATTGTTCGTGTTATTCACAACATACGACCAGAAGTGCTCGAAAAAGTCACCCAAAATTGGATCAAAAGAATACGCTATCTTGCGGACAGCCGCGGTGGCCACATGCTGCAAATAATTTTTAAATGTTTAATGTAATAGATTGTTTTTTTAAATAATATTACTTTTTTAATCACAAAATATTTTCTTTAATATTTTTTTAAAGTTTAAAGTTCTATCATCCTTAAAAAAACACCTTTTAGATAATGGGCATCTTGTATATGTTGTTGGCGAAGTATAGTGGTCGTTAAATATTACATGTCAGAAAAAAGATAGTTTCTCAACCGAAGCTTTCGTGAATCTTAAGATGTGAGAAGTTACCCCTTTTTCGCACTTATTACATACACAATATACCATTGGTACTTTTTTAATACATCGATAACTTGCGAAACTACAACATATTGATTTGCAAGCTATAAAATTTCCTATTCAAGACATGCACCCTATATTCAAGACATGCACAGTAAGTACATTACTGTAGTAAGTTACTGTATTTTATTACCTCCAACATAATAGACACACTATTTCTGTGTGTTTTCTGTCCATTTTATAAATACAGTGGGTTTACGATGAAAAGAATAAATTTGTTAACGTCAATATTTTCTTTGAAAACGCGCAGATCTGCCAATCTACATTTTTGGATTGTCATTGTCAACCCAATAACACTTTTAACACCAATTTTATTACTTTAGCTACTACTACTACTATTATTCTATGAATTTAGAATGTTTAGTCCGAATCCGGCTTACTGGGCCTGCCTCCTATAATAGGGGCGATATGCTTAGACCAGTATACCGTAAGCGTAATATGTTAAAAAGAGAACATAAAAGTATAAAATTCTGTTGCTGCACTACAGGCGATACGAACTCGTCAACTGTCCAAGGCATATTATTCTTATAAGGTATGCCCTTAGACTTATTTTTCTTATTATTAGAATCCTCTTTAATAGTCTCCTATCAAACACTATATCAAGATTTGTAGTGGCGAGATACAGTGAAATACACTGCAGTGCCCTCTTTGGGTCTTTGCTACTACCTGTCTGACAATTATTGTCTAATTGACAGACAGATAACGATCTGCAGAAAGCAGATGCCATTACAGCGACCTCTATTGTCTTTGAGGAAGACAATCCTACTTAATTATTGGAAGGAGATGCCGAAAACAACTACTCCACGGGCAATATGCCCCGACTGGCGTTGCATTACATCAACATCTCCATGGATGTCGCCACATCCTTCATCAAGACCAAATACCAGACAATGACCGGTTTCGATCTTGTTATGATCTCGTCAGATTGCCATAGGTATTGGAATCGATGAATGATCTGGCGACGTGATTGCCTAAGGGGCATAGTGAATGTTTGTAGTGGCGAGATACAGTGAAATACACTGCAGTGCCCTCTTTGGGTCTTTGCTACTACCTGTCTGACAATTATTGTCTAATTGACAGACAGATAACGATCTGCAGAAAGCAGATGCCATTACAGCGACCTCTATTGTCTTTGAGGAAGACAATAGACCCAAAAGGTAGTAGCAAAGACCCAAAGAGGGCACTGCAGTGTATTTCACTGTATCTCGCCACTACAAACATACACTATGCCCCTTAGGCAATCACGTCGCCAGATCATTCATCGATTCCAATACCTATGGCAATCTGACGAGATCATAACAAGATCGAAACCGGTCATTGTCTGGTATTTGGTCTTGATGAAGGATGTGGCGACATCCATGGAGATGTTGATGTAATGCAATGCCAGTCGGGGCATATTGCCCGTGGAGTAGTTGTTTTCGGTATCTCCTTCCAATTACTATATCAAGATATTGGTAAAATTATACAGAGTCCTGCATGTAAAATAATAAAGTTGATATTACCTAGAAAGCTAAAGTTTTACTGAAAATTATTCACGCCAGTTCGTTCTTTTCGTCGTGAAGGAATATTTATATGCAATTACTTATAATAAAAAACAAACACGTAAAAATTTAAATAAGTTTTTTTATTTAATTTTTAAATTACAAACCAATTATTTTGTGCAAGTATGTTTTTAAAATACTCTGTCAATTACATTTTCCAAATATTTCTAACAGCAAATTCGACTGACCGCCCTAATGCGCACTAGGTATATCTCCACCCTTTATTATCAACGTCAACAACAAAGGATAGAGCTATTCTCAGCTCGTACTAAATGCAAAAATGCAAGCCAGCCGAATTCGCTATGAAATTATATGAAACTATAGTAATTATTTTAGATCTTAAGCTACCTATATAAAATGTAATATTTAATGTCTATTTCTGGACATTACTAGGGTTTTCCCTATTTGGGGCGTATTTTCTCAATATATTTTACACATCGTTAAAGGCTGCTAATGAAGCACGACAAAGGAAATAGCTTTTATTTCTATTGAACTACAACCTTGTTTAATTATCAAATTACAGGTGTAACGTATTTCCTGCACCATTAAACATTTTATTTACACCGGCTTTTACCTGTGTAACACGCAAGATTGCAATTATTGTAAGGTATGCTACA
Organism: Pogonocherus hispidulus; assembly: GCA_963924545.1. NCBI lineage: Eukaryota > Metazoa > Arthropoda > Insecta > Coleoptera > Cerambycidae > Pogonocherus > Pogonocherus hispidulus. The sequence continues at coordinate 37,310,434 of OZ004698.1, read as the reverse complement.
AGCGACATAGGCAATGGCAACAGTTGATATTTAATTGACTTTCCTTGATAAATATTTGTTGTTATTGTAGTCTCTATTTCTATAGCGCAGAACAGTAATGTCAGCAGCTCAATCTAGAGAAAGCATTTATTTAACAAAATCGCAAAATGCATGGACAACAACTATTAATAATTAAATTAACTATAATAACTGATATACACTGTGTCCCATTCTCGATGGTAATGTATTGCTATCTCAGTTATTATAAGAGATAGAGAAACTGTTAAATTAGAGAAGTTTTGTAGGATTTTATGCTGATTTCAAATATCTTTTCTATTTTAGTCTATCTTTTTTAGTTTCTGAGATATTTGGAAAAAAACAAAAATCGCCGATTTCTTTTTTCTTCGATAACACAGTAGGCGTTCATTTGACAAGTTTTAGACTTGCACATTATTAGGACACTTTTTTACAAGAAAACTTTTGTGACCAATAGCAACTCTCAATCGTCTTTTGTTTTTCAGTTATATGTGTCACCTTTTGTTTTTCTTACGGCGGCCATATTGGATTTTTATTTCACGTGATCGCCCTTGAAAAAAGCTTTCCAATGATATGTCACTTGTTTGATTTGTCCTTTATTTAAGGGACACAATTCGAGAAAAACGGTAACTTAAAAAAAAAGTAGGCTGTGGATGATTTTAGTCCAATGAACAGAAAAAGAAAGTAGGTACAACATTACTCGTGTAATATAGTCATGTAATAGGGAAAAATAATAAACATAATGGCACTAATAATTTTATTACATGAAATTATACAAACTAAGTGATCGACTAATAAACAACGGTGGCTATGAAAGATGTGAACAATAGAATGTAGTATCTTTTGACAGTTTAGCATTGTTGAGACTTAATGCATTAGTATTGTGTATTTTTTAAGTGAAAGTACCTAAGTAGGAAGACAATGTTCAGTAATAAAGAATATTTTGATATGCTTGAATGTTACATTCGAGCAAATCGTAATTCTGAAACAGCTCTGACCTCATATTTAGAAAATTTTCCTGAAAGACGTCAGCCAGATTCGAAAATATTTCGAAGATTAGTTTTGAATTTATTGAATGATGGTAGTTTTACTGCAAAAAGACCTGCAGCAGTGGGTCAGAATGAAGAGAGAATGAACACTTGTTGCACAAGTGGCAAACCAGAATCCTTCAAGTTCTGTTCGCGGATTTGCTAGACAAACAGGGATCCCAAAGAGTACAGTTCACCAAGTTTTGAAGAAAAATCATTACCATCCATATAAACCTATAATAGTGCAAAGCCTCAATGAAAATGATTACCCTAGAAGACTCCAGTTCTGTAGGTGGTATGAGCAACAATGCCTGGCGGATGAAAATTTTCATTTGAAGGTAATATGGACAGATGAAACAAGATTTACCAATTGTGGAGTTTTCAATCGACATAACCGACATTATTGGTCACGAGAAAATCCTAGGTTAAAAGAACAAAGACGGTTCCAACACAAGTTTGGGATAAATATCTGGTGTGGATTAACAGGTAAACTTAATATGCATTAAAACTATTTTTGTTCTCAGAAATGTAAGAAGTAATTTTTTTAGGCAATCAAATCAATGGACCATTTTTTTATGATTATAATTTAACGGGGGAAAGGCACTTAAATTTATTGAGGAATGAAATTTTACTTGCGATAAGGGGAACTGTGTACAATCTACATGAAATATGGTACCAGCAAGATGGTTGCCCAGCGCACAATGCTAGAGTAGTAACAGAGTTATTAGCCCAAAATTTTGGAAATCGCGTGATTTCTAACAATGGTCCAGTTCGGTGGAGTGCTCGAAGTCCTGATTTGACACCTATGGACTTTTATTTCTGGGGGTTCATAAAAAATTAAGTTTACGAATTTGGTCCACCAGATAATGTCCAAGAGTTGTGTTATAGAATTAATAATGTCATAACTTTAGTGAACCGGAATACTCCGAGTCGAGTTTCTCGACATATTGTCTTAAAAAGATGTGCCAAATGCATTGAGCAAGAAGGTGCCCACATTGAACAGTTTAATATCTAGTTTTTTTGTTTTATTTGCGGTTATTTATTATTTTCTTTTTTCATATTCTAGCTTGATACATGTATAATATTGTTCATTTTTTTCCCTTCATTTTAAGTCACTGCTGCAGGTTTATTTGCAGTAAAACTGCCATTATTTAATTAATTCAAAACTAATCTCCGTTATTTTCGAATCTGGCTGACGTCTTTCGGGAAAAGTTTCTAAATACGTTAGGTAGAACATTATATTGTTCACATCATTCATAGCCACCGTTGTTTATTAGTCGATCACTTAGTTTGTATAATTTCATGTAATAAAATTATTAGTGCCATTATGTTTATTATTTTCCCTATTACATGACCATATTACACGAGTAATGTTGTACCTACTTTCTTTTTCTGTTCATTTGAATAAAATCATCCACAGCCTACTTTTTTTTAAGTTACCGTTTTTCTCGAATTATGTCCCTTAAATAAAGGATAAATCAAACAAGTGACATATCATTGGAAAGCTTTTTTCAAGGGCGATCACGTGAAATAAAAATCCAATATAGCCGCCGTAAGAAAAACAAAAGTTGACACATATAACTGAAAAACAAAAGACGATTGAGAGTTGCTATTGGTCACAAAAGTTTTCTTGTAAAAAAGTGTCCTAATAATGTGCAAGTGACTTGTCAAATGAACGCCTACTGTGTTATCAAAGAAAAAAGAAATCGGCGATTTTTGTTTTTTTCCAAATATCTCAAAAACTAAAAAAGATAGACTAAAATAGAAAAGATATTTGAAATCAGCATAAAATCCTACAAAACTTCTCTAATTTAACAGTTTCTCTATCTCTTATAATAACTGAGATAGCAATACATTACCATCGAGAATGGGACACAGTGTATATTCACTATCTGACGGCTTCAACAGCAAATACATATTGCAATAGAAAACAATTAGTTTTCTTCACGTATTTCAGACTCATTGCTCATAATTTATCCAAGAATAAAGAATTTAGAACCCTGCATGCTTTCCGACCAAGGGCTGATACTCCAATCGTGCGAAAAGATTTGTATGAGAAAATTACGTCAATATGACGTTATTTAGACAAACCTCTTGCTATAAAGAACTATCTGCCTACGTTACTTTAAGGTAATTTTCGCATATGAATGTATTTGGACATCTCAAGAATCGGGCCTCAGGGGCCAGGTTGGTTTGCTTTACATAAATAGTTTGGGTCGAGCATTATCATGTTGGAGCTAAATCACCCCTTTTCATAAATTAATTTGTTGTACTGGTTTATCCGTTAGATTATTTACCTTCACGTATTAGGCAATATCAATGTCTCCTCTGATATAATTCTCACTTGGTTCTTTATTGCACTAGTGCAATCAACATTTTATTGCACTCATCTGTCATTCTACTACAGCGTTTTGTGATCATGACAAACATAAACGTCAAATCGACGTGACCCTTAATGCCCCCTAAATAAAACATTTTTTGGTTTTTGTATGAACGTAGAAAAAATATTGTATGCAACTCGTACAAAAAGTGGTTATTGAACTTGACGTGTTGTCCAACTCGGCCTGACGGCCTCGTTGGACAATTTCACGTCGCGTGCAATAAACACTTACTTTTTACACTTGTTGCATAAATAACTATTAATTTGGTTTTTAATTCTTAGATAAAGGGGATGTCATTTCTGGACATTTGATTAATTATGGACCAAAGAGGTTAGAATTTAAATCTATGGTATAGACAGATATCTAACATCACTTTGATGTTAAAAATTCATCGCCGATGATTTTCGGCTGACAGTCAGACGGTGGTTCATTAAAGTTATTGAATTAGGATGGATAAATGTCGAACTTAAAGCCAATCACAAGCTTGCACACTAGTGGCGACGTCATTATTACGTTTTTGGAAAGAACGCCATGCTCAAACATTTCAAAATACTTGCCTACTAAGACAGACTTTCGCAAAATAGCACTTCTTCTTAGTGTTTGCAAAAACGTTTTTGACCAATTTGTATACGTCTTATGCGGAATGATCGATTATTAGTTAAAGATAGTAGGTACAAGCTTTGAATTAGCCATATATCAGATTAATTAAAGCGATATCTATCAGGAGATAATAGAAGGGCTGTCAATATATAATTCAAAGGAATCGGCGTTGAAATTTTTAACACTAACACTGACTAGAACATGTTCAACTCTATAGGGAACGCGGCGGGAATAATGGCTTAAATCAATACATAAACAGTGAAACTTGGAAGAAATTACGTGAAATGTACAGGGTGTCCACCTAGTGCGCGTAAGTCCAATATCTGGGTTAATAAAAGAGATAACTTAATTTTTTTTCTACAGGGTTGTCTAATATCCCGAGCTGCACAAAATGAAAATATATTTACATATTCAGGGTGTCAGTTTTTCCTGGACAGGTACCAACTTCATTTTTTTAAATGGAAACCTATATTTTTTATGGCATTATCGAATTCTACGTAAAAAATTAGTGGGACTTTGTGCATAACACTGCTATTGAAATATTGATAGTTTTCGAGATATTTGACTTTTAATTCTTTTTTCTTATGTTTCGTCACTTCTAATAGTTGACATAATTATGGTTGTATGACAGCTAGAAATTATTTTTTTTCAGAAACTGTAGAGTGAAGATGGCTCTTTCGAAAAACGTATCAAAAGTTGACCTGCGATATACAGGGGGCAAGAGAAATCGTGCCAAACCTGATGGTTTAAAATTTAAAAAATCTCGACTTTTTCAAATGGAACACCCTGTGTTTTATGATTTCATTAGATGCCTTTCTGTAGACTCTACAATTTTATAATAGCTTTCCCTATACCTAAGTTGCGTAGTTTTTGCAAAAAACCCACTTTTATGAAAAATACCCGATTTGCGCACGTTCCTTTCTCGGGAAAAACGCAGTGAGCGTCTGTCACGCAATAAAATTTGTGACAATCAGTTTACATGTCATTTCTTCTTTTACTGAATATTCACGTACGAGTTTAGAGTAAGTACTAAGCGTGCATACAATGAACTATTCAAAAGAAGAATTAGTGAAAATGGTTTATGCCTTAGGAGAAGCTCATGGAAATTGTTTGCTAGCAGCACGTATTTACAAAGCAAATAATCCAGATTTACAGAGATTTCCACGTGCTGACTGTTTTGAAAATGTGAAAGAAAGATTTGAAAGAACAGCAAATGCGAATTATGAGAAAACTACCAGGAGACGTGACGGTAACAATGACGATATTCAGTTTAATGTTGTGGCGTCTGCTGTTGAAAATCCAAATATTAGTATCAGGAAAATCAGTAATAATCTTGAAGTTTCCAAAAGCTTGACAAACAAGATACTGAAGAAGAATAATTTTCATCCGTATCATATTAAAAACCATCAAGCACTGTTACCTCAAGATCACCTAAACCGCCTGCAATTTTGCCACTGGGCATTGGATAAAATTCAGGAAAGTCCAAACTTTTTTATGAATGTCTTGTTTACTGACGAATCAACATTTTCAAACACATGCTTACCCAATCGTCGCAACTTTCATCACTACGCTGACAATAATCCAAGATTATTGAGGGTACTAGATAATCAGCATCGTTTCAAAGTGAACGTGTGGGCTGGAATTTGTGGAGAACATATTGTTGGACCGTACTTTTTTGAAGGCAATTTAAATGTCAATGTGTATTTGCATTTTTTGCAAAACGAACTTCCCCTTCTACAGCTACAGAATATGCCCGTTGATTATTTGGTTCAACAATGGTTTCAGCATGATGGTGCCCCTCCACATTCCACTTTGGCGGTACTGTGATTATTTTATTGTTGTAGTACTTTTCCTATTATCTATTCATATTTCAGATTAGAGAACACCTAAACCACGTATATCCAAATAAGTGGTTAGGTCGTGGTGGTCCAGTTCCTTGGCCTGCACGTTCGCCTGATTTAAATATTCTGGACGTTTTCTTGTGGGGTTATATCAAGGAGCGAGTATACGAAGTACCACCAACGGATATGCAAGACTTGAAAGAAAAGATCCAAAATGAGTTTCTAACCATAACGCCCGAAATGTTAAGAAATGTTCACATTCATTTTCGTCGTAGATTAATGCTTTGTGTTGAAAACAACGGTGGACATTTTGAGCATTTACTTTAGGTTAGCATGCTTGTATGAGTATTGCGTATTCTTTTTTCAATACTCTATGTATATTCATCCATTTCACTAATAATTTTTCTAACTACGGTAACACCGTTTGGTTTTCAATATGATACGTATGAAACTTCTTCTTCAATATCTTATTTGTCGAGCTTTTGAAAACTCCAAGATTTCTACTGATTTTCTGATACTAATATTTTTGGATTTTCAACAGCAGAAACCACAACATTAAACTAAATATTATCGTTGTTACTCCCATGTCTCCTGGTAGTTTTCTCATAATTCCCATTTGCTGTTCTTTCAAATCTTTCTTTCACATTTTCAAAACAGTCAGCACGTGGGAATCTCTATAAATACGTGCTGCTAGCAAATAATTCCTATGAACTTCTTCTAAAGCATACGCCAGTTTTGCTAATTCTTAATTACATGTAGAGCTTTTATGATTTTTTACTTTTATTTACAAATAAATGGTAACTTTCCATAAAGACTTGTTTATTAAACTGAAATTATCTAAATTTTTCAGTTATTTTTATTTTAAGAAGTGTAAACTAATACATTTTATAAAAATAAATAGCCTTACAATATTTTTTCCGTCAAAGGAGTGCGCAAATCGGGTATTTTTCATAAAAGTGGGTTTTTTGCAAAAACTACGCAACTTAGGTATAGGGAAAGCTATTATAAAATTGTAGAGTCTACAGAAAGGCATCTAATGAAATCATAAAACACAGGGTGTTCCATTTGAAAAAGTCGAGATTTTTAAAATTTTATACCATCAGGTTTGGCACGATTTCTGTTGCCCCCTGTATATCGCAGGTCAACTTTTGATACGTTTTTCGAAAGAGCCATCTTCACTCTACAGTTTCTGAAAAAAAATAATTTCTAGCTGTCATACAACCATAATTATGTCAACTATTAGAAGTGACGAAACATAAGAAAAAAAATTAAAAGTAAAATATCTCGAAAACTATCAATATTTCAATAGCAGTGTTATGCACAAAGTCCCACTAATTTTTTACGTATAATTCGATAATGCCATAAAAAATATAGGTTTCCATTTAAAAAAATGAAGTTGGTACCTGTCCAGGAAAAACTGAACCACCCTGAATATGTAAATATATTTTCATTTTGTGCAGCTCGGGATATTAGACAACCCTGTAGAAAAAAAAATTAAGTTATCTCTTTTATTAACCCAGATATTGGACTTACGCGCACTAGGTGGACACCCTGTATAGAGCTATTATTAGTCACACTTGATCCTTAATATAACTCTGGACAACGTCTTCAAGATAATACGTAATTATTTGCATATATTGAAAATATTTTCAACTGAACGAGTTAAGGACAAAAATGTTTGGGCTTATCTTTTTATGAAAGATTCCCTCCCCTAAATATTTCGGATTAACTGACAATACTCGTTTTAAGATTAGAGAAAGAAAATTTATAAATCGAAATCATCGAGAATCTGTTGGAGCACATTTCGAAAAATGTCAAAAAGTTCCTATGCCATTTCGTTTGATTTCAATGACGTTAGTTTAAGTAAAGTAAGTCAGCTGATCACACCAGTTAAACAGTATAAATAATAGTAACACTATATTTTAATTTGTTGTTGTTGTTGTTGTTGATAGGCGGCGCGGTTACCCGCAGCACTCAGGTCTTTCGACCCATTGTGCCTGCCGCTAGTTGGGAGTTATTGGAAGAGACCCGTGCTGTGCGCATAGGCCAACACCCGTTGTAGGGGAAGCTCCCTAATGTCCTGAGGCAGAAGAAATGCTGCGCCCAGGTGTTTGTGTCTCTTGACCATGAGGCAGGCACAGCGACAGAGGATGTGAATGGAGTCCTCGTCATCGTGTCCGCAAAACCTGCACCTTCTAGTGTCACTAAGACCGATAGTGTTAAGGTGCTTGTTAAGATGTCCGTGACCTGTCAACAGTCCTGTGACAATCCTTATGCTGTTACGACTTAGCGCAAGTATTGATTGAGTTGCGTTCGACCAAGGCCCTTCAATTAAGAGCCTGGCTTGTCGCAGCCCAGTCACGTTTGACCATTCTTCCTTTGATCTTACCTTGATCCAGTTTCCAATGGACCTTGCTACATAACTAGGCGGAAGCCCCAGCACTGGTTCGGGCCCTGTAAACTGTATACTTGAGCCTCTCTTAGCCAGTGTATCGGCCTCCTCATTTCCTGTTATATTATGATGACCCGGTACCCAGGTCAATTTTACCTGGTTGTTCTGTCCCAATTGGGTCAGACCATTAACACACTCTAGGACCGTCCTGGAGGTGATCCTATAAGAGATCAAGGCACGTAAAGCCGCCTGACTGTCGGTGCATATCTGGATATGCTGATTAGAATATCTCCTTTTGAGATTTTCCTGAACACATGCAGAGATAGCAAACACTTCCGCCTGAAAGACCGTGGCATACTTTCCCAAGGAGAAGGATAGTCTCGCCCTCGGGCGCACGCCCCGGACTCCCGCCCCTGAGCCCTGGTCTGTCTTAGACCCATCCGTAAATCAGACGAGCCCATTCGAGACCTGAGCATCAGGATTTTCGAGCCAAGCTTCCCTGTCCGGTATCTCTACTGTGTAAGGTTTGAGAAACACATAAGTGGGAGATATCCTGTCACTGGGTGCGTCCAGTAGACTATCTCCTCCCACAAGTTCCCCAAGAATACTTGTGTGTCCACCATCGTGGCTTTTACCTAGCCACCGCCCCCACTGCTTGACCCTATAAGAGGCCCTCCTTGCCTCTCCCTCAACCACTATATGCAGTTTAGGGAGAGACAGGAGAGCCTCCAGAGCCTCTGTGGGAGCCGTGCGTATCGCTCCTGTCGTGCTTACACACGCCAGGCGTTGTAGTTGATTTAGCCGTTGCTTGATGGTAACCCGCCGGACGGCTGGCCACCATACAATCGACGCGTATAGAAAGGAGGGTCTAATAACAACCGAGGTATATTTTAATTTACTCATATGTCAATATCCAAAATAGAAAGTATCATAATTATTCATAATCAAAATTTATAATTTCTGATACGAATAGACAATAAATTAATCGAACTGACACCTTTGATATACAGTGTTATTCAGAACTTATCCATAATAAAATTTGGGGATGTTCAACATACATGTAGAAATGTGGTAGTGCAAAAAAAAATTTTTTTGGCGACTTCTGAAAACTATTTAAAAATTTTTCATTGCACGCCGCTGGATACTGGTCCACTGTAATGGAGTGACCTTGGGACTGACAAAGCAAACTGGCTAGCACGAAAAAAACTTCGGAAGTTCTGAGAGTATACCGACACCCGGCGCAAAAGAGATTTGCAGCGTTTTTACTTTAAAATAAACTTAAAGATAGATAGATCTGACCAAAGTGACGTGTCTTTAAAATGCATAAAATTTTGTTACACTAATTTTGAAGAATTGCGCTACTTGATTACTAGATATTAGAAACATGAAATTTATAAAAAATTTGCACATATCCTTGTTACAAAAGCTGTTCGAAAAACGGTGTTGGAAGTGATTTCGTTGAATTGCGTGCGGATTTTCGAGTGCCCAAACGTGTGTATTGTGAATGTTCTGTATTCCATTTCGAGTAAACAAAGCTTCATCTGTAACTAGTACATCAGCAGTAAATTGGGGATTTTCAGCATTTTGCTGCAACAACCACTCACAAAACCTAACTGTCGATGTGTCGGTGTGTCGATTGGGAAATCGTTCCGCATACAAACGCGAAGCTGCCAATGAATTTTGTTCAACTTCGCCATAAATAAGAATCATGTCGATTAACTCAGCATTACTGTACACATGAGCCATTTTGAAAATTGAAAACACCCGCACTGGGAGAGCGACACAGACTGATAGACAATAGAGATATTATCCCCACTCCAATTCGATTCGCTCGGTCTTAACCAGGCGTTTTAGGTACAAAAAAAACTTGTTTACTGTTTTTTACTGTGGTATATCAGATGTCGTTGAAGTGAAGTACAGTTGCCCATCTACGTAGTCCTTTATAATGGTATAACTTTAAACATTGTTTACGGGAAATCCTAAGCCTTTTATTATAAATTTTTTTGGTGATATTGATTTCTTATTTAAGGATGCACATATCCTCAAAGTTTTAGAGATAAGTTCTGAATAACCCTGGATAAAGACCTTACACGTGGCGGAAAACTCGTCTCGTTGCTCTAGTGTTGCTCCGTTGGGAGTATGGTAAGTTTCTGTGGGATCTTGGACTGGTGGTATACGTATGTGCGGAAAAAAGCAAAGATTTTGCTCGCTCCCACGTTTGGTAGTTTCGTGTGGATCGATGTCTATTATTGTTAAAATAAAAAAAGTATATATTTTCGAATAGTAGATCACGTGAATTCAACGTACTTTAGTCTCATTTACAGGGTGGCTCGATTAAAACAGTCCACCTAAAATATTCTCTCATAATTTCAGGATTCGAATCACTTCAGTATCTGCAATTATGTCTGTTGACGTAACCATTAAGAAAAAATTCACATTCGTCAGAAAAGAATGTACAAATAAAACAATTTGATTGTTCAAAATTCTTCCACTCATCTCCTCACAAAGTTGTATACGGCAATCTAGATCACCTTAATTAAGCGCTTGCACGAGATAAATCTTATAAGGGATGGAATCGATGTTTCTTCAAGATCTTCTGAAAACTACTACGTGGAATTCTTGAAGTTGCCTCTAATTTTCTGATGCTTGAAGTGGGATCCAGTTCAGTTCCATCTTTTTTTGTTAGCAGCGGATCCAGTCTCCATGAATTTAGATATTAAATTTATTACGTAGGGATAGCCGAGATTCTTGCCGGGATGCCTTTTATTAAAAATTCTTGCAGCTACCCGGGCCATTTCATTGTTTCGAAAATAGAGAGAGGCAATTTTAATTCTCTCTGCAGTGATGTAAACCATGATAATTTGGATCGAATATGTCCACCTACATCGCTACTTCACTTATCTGTCTGAATACAATACGGATAATAGTGAGCGAAGTGGGATGACAGCGGTCAAAGGTGTGGCCACAAAGGGTATGTGGGTGTACCTCTCAGCTGCGTTCCCTCATTAAATAAAGAATTAGAAGTATTTTTCCAGTATTATGTTATTTATCTTTATTTAAGTATCATGTACTAATATCTTGTGTTTCCAAATTGAATATATTTTTATTTGGGAATCGGTATAGGCATCTATGTTTATAAACGTTATATTGAATCTCTGCCACCGAATATACTATCATCAGCTAGCAATTCTATAGTCTAAAGACTGGACTAAACCAAATCGTGTAGATCGACTGCAGAGGATCAGATGATCATCATACTATTACTTTGTTACACTTATGTAAAACATGGTATACTACGAGACGGAGATTATGTGATTGCCACTACGTATTGTTTTCATTGGTCGGAGGCTAACCCACGTGACGGATGATTCATTGGTTACAGATGTGAAATAATGTTCAAAGTCAAATACCTAGAAGTTTTAAAGGTAGTTTGGAAACTACCTACTGACAAAATTGACACCTATGACTATACCTACTATGCTGACTGGAAATACTGACAAAACAATTACAAGACTTTAAATATAAATATTTTAATTTAGGTGAATGTAATTTAAATGAATAAAAAAATGAGGCGGCTCATTTTCACTCAGAGACCTCCTTGGTCTCCTCTGAGGAGCCACCACTGGTTACTATATTGGATTTGTAATAAAAATGCCTTTCAATTTATTACAATCAATATAAAATATTTGATAGAAAATCCATTTGATATAATCCATGATGATAAAATAGCCCTAAAAAATTTAAGAAGAAATTTATATCTGATTTAAAATTCTTTCAAAAACAATCTATAAAAGGGAAAGAAGTGGTGAAGTAATTTAAAAGTGATATTTATACAATATAAATTACTCTATTAGTGAATTTATTTTTATGTAAAAGAACTGCCAATAATTAAAACCATGGTATCGTAATAGTTTTGTATTTTTAAGATGTTATATTTAGGTAACTAGGTGCATCCCCAAAGTGACCGCCTAGATCCGCCACTGGCATATACCATACTATTTTGTACAATAATGTAGATAATTAAAGGTTTGCCCGCCTTGGAATAAGAGTAAGGTAATTTCATAAAACGTTTCATGAAATTACAGCTAATTTCTTAGAAAATGCATTCTCAAGCAATTCTGATAATACCCACTGATGGGATGGATGACGTGTTTGTTTCGAGTTGCATGTATATGTCTTTTGAAAACAATATCTGTATGTCACCCGCTTGCATAAATACCATATTAGATACTACGTATATAGGAGGTTGAAACGGAAAACAGATCGATATAGAACGGATACGTCGAGATTTTCATGCACTATTGAAATTAAAATAACTAATTTTAGAAAAAGGTTCCGTTCTTATTAAAACATAGACGTAACATATAGAAATAAGTAGACTGTTATATTAATTGAAATACAGGGTGAAATAGTTTAACTTAAAAAGAAATAAGTATATTTTTTGTTTTTATTACCATTACAGACAATATTCAGGATGTTATTTAAGGACGTGGCCAAACTTCAAGAGGTAGTTTTTTGAGTGATTCTAAAAGTTTATATAAACATAGGTCCAGAAATGCTTCGTTTTGAAGATACAGTGTATGAAACATTTTTTAAAAAATCGTTTTTTCGTAAAACCTTTATAATCCTTTAACCGATTTTGTTGAAATTTGGCAGTGTTCCTTATCCAATATTTTTGACAAATAAAATGTGCGCCACTGATTTTTTCCACATTTAGCAACTAAAAAAACAACTTTGTTGTCTCTTGAATTATTTCGAATCTTGCTTCGTTTTCGAGAAAAAAATAAAAACCACTTTATTGCATGTCCCTGGGACAACATTAAAAAATCAAAAATTAAAAAAATGTATGTTCGGTTTGGCATTTTAATATTAAACACCTTGTATGTATAAATAATTTTAAAATATGCACGCCACTGGCATCTAACTTCGTACCAAAAATTATTATTATAAGTTTAACGGTATGGGTGGTATGGTCCGCATACGCACTAATGGCCCACCCTGTATATGTACATTGGTACCATGGTACCAATAAGACTTAAAATCCGATTTATAGTTGGATCGTCGAGCCAGCGGTCAACACGACGAAAGCCTCTTTTTCTGTTTGTAACCTATAACTCACAACTATACTGACAAGTTGTTTACTTTTTTTATAATTTAATTCTAGGTTTATAGTCCAAGACAACATACTAGGAGCTGAAAGACTGTTAACATTAGTTCCACGCCCTTCCACGTGTCCCATAGGCCCGTCGCAGGCCACCAGGGACACCCTCTTAGTATTGTTCAGGGGGCTGCAGCACCCCTACATACACCCCGTGCTCGACATTGAATTCTGGGACGCCGGAGCCGCCATCATTAGTCCTCTGAATCCTTCGGGGAGCTTGAAGGATTTGATTTACGGATCGTTCTGGTATGCGGACTACGAGAAGAAGTATGCCTCTAGAGGGGAAGGACTGCCTTTGAGGACGGTAGGAACAACTTTATGATTCTTAAATATAGATTACCCAATTTTCCTTATTAGACTAGTATGTACAGGGTGGGCAATTTAGGATGTTTATATAGAGAACTCTACAACTATAAAGGATACAAAAAAAAAATTATGAATTATTTATTCTCTGCGTCATTGTTTAAGACAAGTTCATGTGTAAAAATTAAAATTTGTTCGATTTTTCAGCTTTTCAGTATATTTCGCTTGTTTTTTAAATTAGAGAAACATTTTAAGTCAACACGTAGTTTTGTTTTTCAAATAGAAAATCCTGTGTATTTTTAGCTTTATATACGATTTCAACGGTGTATAACATACTTTATTTCAGGATAGCTAGCTCGATCACCTGATTTAAGCCCATTAAATTGTGGTACTTGAGATTAAATAGAATTGAGTATTTAAGAGTAATTCAAAGGGTCAAAGTATATAGGAACTGCAATACAATTTTGATTTTTAAATGTGACAATTTGGCCTAAGGACTTAGATCCGGTAACCGTGCTGGGTGTTCTGAAATAAAGTAGTAGTGAGAAGTGTGTAGAGTGTGATATACTGCAAAATTTACGCAGTTTTCACAAAATTAAAAATATACAGGGTACTTTTTTGACAAAACAAAACTACGTGATGACTTAAAATTTTAATCTATAAAGAATTTGTCTACGCCACTGCATCCCACTCAAAAAACTTCTAAATTGTTTTTATTTAATTTCAAAAGCAATCAATAGTTCGACATGTACTGAAAAACTGAAAATAGGACTTGAAAACAAAATACGATAGCACACATTTTCGTTTTCAGCAATGAATCTTTTTCAAAAAGAAAATATCGATGATATATAATTAATTTGTTGCATCTTTTATAATTATCGAGTTTTTTATATATCCAAACATCGAAATTTACAAATATGTACAATAAAATAATTTATTAGATTAGTACCTACATTAAAATTTTAAAATCGTCTTGAGAAGGGTGATAGATTATCTGGATAAAAGTACCATCCAGAAAACTTAACAATGTGTAACTTAAATAATAAAATAAGACGAAAAATATATTAACAAATACTTTATACATATGTCAGGAACCTAAAAACTATGAACTATATCTCTCAGCTAAACTAAAATGCCAAAGTCAGGGAACATCTGAAAATTTGGGCACTTTTTCCATATAAATAGATTAGAATTAACCGAATGAGATGGAATTTCATGAAAAAACGTGCATCTTAAAACCTATTTATTTTATAATTTATGTAAGAAATTCTCAAATTTGTGAAAATTTGTATAATAAAAGTATACGGTATCTATAAATTAGTTTCAGGTTCCATTACATTTTTTTTAATATATAATATCTTCCAAGGTTCCCATTAAAAATATCTATAGTTCTTTTAACTGCATATTTTTTACCCTTGGGCTAATCCTAAGAAAATTTTATCATTCTTGACCGGCTGTTTATTTGTGAAGATAATAGTTTTTTCGGAAACTATTAATTCTTAGTTAGCTTTTGAATTAAAATGTTTAAGATAAAAATTATCAATGAATTTTTCATCAAAATGCTCAATCGGTTAAATTTTACCGAAGTATAGTAGGAAAAAGTGACAAATTATCAAATGATCTCAGAATGGACAAAAGTGACGGTAAATTAATCACTAATAGATTCTTATATGGACGCCAAACGCCAACACGACAGGGAACAACGGCGTTATGACAAAAATTGCAAAACACCTGGCTTGCAGATTCAGGAGCAAACCTTTCGATGTGGACTGTTCCATTGAACATTAAAGAAATTTGCCGCGAACATTTTAAGAGAACAGGGACTTCTAGCACGTAATACGTAGTTATAGTAATGAAACTTTAGAAATAACTACAAAAACATCAGTAGTGGAAACCGTCTTAGGAATAAATTTATCTGATTTTAAAGAATGTGTTATCAATAGTTTTAGTTGTCAATAAACCAATAATTTAAATATCAATAAACAATAGCTTTTGTAATGTTTCTTGATCTTTTTGTAAATTTTTTGATAGAATATAATGATCTGTTGTATAATGAAATTTTAGTTGCTTATAGGTTTCATTACGTAACGCAAATGTACCAAATTAAATGTTATAATATCCTTAAAATGAAGCAGCCGTAGATCAATACATATACGGTGTGGCAAGTACAAATTACAATGCAAAATCAAAACACTATCTTAATAAGAAAACTCTTCTCTCTTAGAAGCCAATTTTTTTACAAATTAGGAAAGGGTCACTTGGTACCGACCGACCCTGGTCTACAGAGAATAGGTAGAATACCGGACAGAGCTTCATACACACGGGTGAGCATTCTTTCCCGCTTCGAGTTTCGATCGTACATCACGTCAGTTCAATTCCGGTCAAAACTGTCATACTTTTAGCGTCTCTGTTATTTATGTTATTTTCGCTATACATTTATCAAAGACATTTATCCTTCATATTTGCTTAAAAACAAGCTTCCTAACTAATCTGTTTACGTAGATACATGTTGAAAGTCGAGACTATTTTTTTATGAAAAATCTTGTTTTTTATTTTGATTTATTAGTATTTATAATCTGGTTGTATATATATCTGAGACCACATGGTTATGAAGCAAAAAATGGTTATAAAAAAAGAACTCACACATACTTGCAAGACCTATTTGCGAATTCAGTAGTTCGGCAGTAATGGTTTTCCAGGAAGTCAGAAAAGTCTAACAATGTCGTTGGTCTATTTGAAAATACTATGTTGTGCACCAGTCACGCTATATATAGATAGTTATTATCATGCCTGAGAATATCCAATTGGCAATACGAATTCAAAGAAGAACATGCTTAAAACTTTCACACGCTCGGGTATGTTACCATCCTCCACACCATACTTAACCCATCCATGCGATAAAAGCGCTACTACAAGAACAAAAAATAAATTCAGTACCCTACAGTAATTAAGGAACATTAGTTTAATGATTCAATACTGTTTACTCCACATGTCAGACCTGAATATGTAGCGAAACATGAAGTCTTGTATATCTCTTGTGTCTATTGTCTAATGGAAACATGAAATATACAGGGTGAGTCAGTTTATACTAGCAGGACTCTGGTATTCGATAGAACACCTGATTTTAAGTTAAGTTTGTCATATAAACATATGTCGGGAATCGCTTCGTTTTTGAGATACAAGGTGTCAAAGTTTTGGTTTTTTTTTAGTATTTTCCACACAGCTCCTATAGTTTTTAAGATAATTTATTCAAATTTTTACCATAGATTACTTATGATGGTTCACAAGTTTTGACATATGTAAACAATTTGAAAACGTACAGGGTGATATTTTTTCGGAGGTCTGGCCCCCTTTTTCCGTCCAGAACTTTTTTGTGGTACGCCACTGACTGCTTATTTTTCAAAATTTGGATTCCACGGTCAATTTAGAAAAATTTTTGTGTCTTGCATTTTTATCGCAGCTTTAAGAGTTGTCGAGTAAATTGAAGAAATCTCTGAAAGAATATGTTTTAAAAAAAAATAGTTTTATAAAAATTTTCACTAAAAACAATAATTATTGTCAAACGAAAGTTCATTAATCTAAATTGTCAAAGGTTACATACTTACAGTACAACTTTTGCCACTAATTATTAATTTTTTTGTAGCATTTCAGAGACTTAATAACTAAGTAAAATAATTAAGAACTAATAATAAACCAAGGCAAATACAAATAACTTTACAAATAACCCGAAATAATTTTATTTTCAAAATGTGATCCATTTTTTGTTGGATACATAATCGGCATCGCGTTTCAATAGACCTTCTTGCTGAAACTAAGTGATGAACTCATATGTCTTCGCAAGCATGTCTTATACGCCCTCTAAGATCGTCAACATCTTGAACAGGAGGTGCATACACTTTTTCTATAAGAAAGCTCCACACAAAAAATCCATTGGTGTTATATCTGGGGAACCTGGGGGCCGTGCGATTGGACCTCCACCAACCAAGCTTGCTGTCTTAAATTTAGAGGGACATCTTCCCACATATTAGGATGCTCGGTTTCTAGAAACTAAGAAGTTTTGCGAACTGACCCTTTCTGGCAAAAAATATGGTCCAAATAAACGATTTTCAAAAATTCCTACCCATACGTTAATGCTAAACTTATTTTGGATTTTTTTTTGGCCTAATAGCACGTGGATTTTGCTCTGCCCAAATATGTTGATGTTTGAAATTTACTATCCCACGTCGGATAAAGCAAGATTTATCAGTCCATAATACGTTGGATAAGAAAGTTCTATTATTTTCTAATGTGTTAAGGATCCAACGACAAAACTTCACTCTGCGTTGTTCGTCGCCAGGACGTAGACCTTGGTTTATTATTAATTCTTAATTATTTTACTTAGTTATTAAAAGTCTTTGAAATGCTACAAAAAAATAAATAATTAGTGGCAAAAGTTGTACTGTTATATGTAACCTTTGACAATTTAGATTAATGAACTTTCGTTTGACAATAATTGATTTTAGTGAAAATTTTGATGAAAATATATTTTTTTTAATAAAATATTCTTTCATAGACTTTTTCAAATTACTCGACAACTGTTACAGCTACGATAAAAATGCAAGAGACAAAAAAGTTTCTAAATTGAACATGGAATCCAAATTTTGGCAAATTAGCAGTCATTGGCGCACCACAAAAAAGTTCTGGATGATAAAAGGAGGCCTGACCCCCGAAAAAATATCACCCTGTACGTTTTCAAATTGTTTACATATGTTAAAATTTGTGGACCATCATAGGTAATCTACCGTAAAAATTTGAATAAATTATCTTAAAAACTATAGGAGCTATGTGGAAAATACTAAAAAAAAAACAAACTTTGACACCTTGTATCTCAAAAACGAAGCGATTCCCGACATGTTTATATGACAAACTTAACTTAAAATCAGGTGTTCTATCGAATACCAGAGTTCTGCTAGTATAAACTGACTCACCCTGTATAATAAAGAAATTTATCAAAGATTTCACTCAGGAATGTCAACATTTTTCTGTGATTTCTTGATGACGAAATAGAATTAAGGATTTTTCTTATTTTATTTGGTCATCATAAAACCATATAAGTCTAAAGATTGCCATTGTCAATATGTTCATAATGACTGAATCAACCTTATTTAGAGTTGCAGCTATGATTAATAATATATAAATTTATTCAGTTCAGTATTGGTAATTTCAGACTATGACATAACATTAATTTTCAGAACTCGAGAAAGTCAGTTTTATTAGGCGCTAATAAAAATATTTGTACATATATCGTGCTCTTTAAACCCAATCATTATTATTCCCGCATGGAAAATTACAAGTAGGGGTGGTGTAAAACGTGAGGGTGTATTAAAGTTATTCAACTAATTGTTTGGTGGAAATTTATAAACTCTCATAATGTGAAGCATTCCATTAATGGAACTGGCCTTACATGATCAATTAAAACTCTATTAGTCTAATGAGTTTAATTCATTTTTCTCGCGGTTTATTTCCACTTTTTCGAAAGAATAATGTAGCATCGAATCGATTTAAGTGATTGATTTTTTTATTTACTTAGAGTTTCCAACAGTTCTAAATTACATAATGTACTTATACTAAATTTAAATTCTTCCTAATAGAATACATCTGCATATTTTTAATACCTGAATAACACATTCCCTCACGGATACGTGGATTTTTAAATTATATTTTGGTATGATTTTGAATGTTCTACGGATACACGGTATCTAAAACATAGTTTTTGCCATAGACCTTATAAATCTATGGTTTTTGCAGATACAGTGCCTAGGGCGGCAGATATTAGAAGGCCTTCTATTTTTACGAAATCGCTACTTTCCGCCAATCTATCATCTGCATTCAGGTAACTACATCTACTAATCATAACTAAGTTTTCAATTAAACGCGTTCGTACTGTTTGACTTGTTAGTTAATCCAGTGAATTTGGAAATATAACTGAATGTTATATTTCCAAATGGAAGTATTCAGAAAGTAACTGTTGATTGATTATTAACAAATTATGGGTACAGGGCCTACGGCATAAGATTTTTTATTTTTAAATATAATCAAGATATTTCTAAAGGTCATTTTGGTATCGTGCTAATCATTTGGTATCGTTTTTTTCTTTTGAGTTTATAAACTTTTTTAGGTACCTACTGAAGGATACTGAAGGATACATTCAAAGACCACATATATTCTATATATGTAGACTTTGATAAATTATTATAATAACATTATTTAAATAATGTTATTAATATATCTCTTAGTTTTGAATAAATATATCGAAACACTGAGAAAATTAATACATATCAAAACAATACCGCACCAAAACTCTTTTGAGTTATTTATAAAGGAGATATTCCTTATGAGATTAACCAGGCCGCCAATTCTCGAAACTCTATTGGTCCATATCGTATACGACTTGCATGGAATGTCTATTGAAATTTGCTAGACTGTATTCTGGAATCTGGCATTCTACAGTTTTTAGGAGAATGCGCATCGCGTAGTTTCAGCCAATCGTCTTTTGATCGACGCACGCGAGAAGACGTCGATCATGGAATCCTAGAGAAAACTTAAGAAATGGGACTCCAAAAGAAGTTAATTTTATTTCTATAACAGGAAACTTAGACCGTAAAAAACGAGCGGTCCATAATAGAACATATAGATGAGAACTTATCTTTTTCAGTTGAATCAGAGACAATTTATGAAAATTTTTGTTTAGGTTAACTACAAACTTGACAAATAACCTAATAGAAAGTGTTACTCCTTTTATTGCAAGTTATTTCGTATTTCAGCATTAAATGTAAAGTGACTATTACAACGATATCCTAGTTATAAAGTGTATAATTATTTTCTAGAAATTCGATATTAGCTACTTGAAATTTTTAATGTAACTAGCCTATCCTTCTATCAGTTCTATCGGACAAACAACTAAAATAACCTCAAAATAATCTTAGAGGCCACATCATATCATAATGAGCGAGCAATTTTAATATAAGCTACGCTGTTGCCACGTTGCATCGCATAACATAACATAATTGTCAAACTATGAGCTTTTGTCTGCAGATACTTACTCGAGAATACACTTTTCCAAAGTTGCGAGAGAAATCTCTGACAACAAATGACATAAGTCTCAGACATTCTTTCCTATTATTATCATATCTATAATAACTTATTGCGGACAAATATGAGTGGTGATATCAAATAGAACCAGAAAAGAGACGACATAACAAAGTTGCCGCTAAAGGGAATGAAACATTAGAAAGAAGCTGGGAAGCTTTCATATCTGTAAGCGTCATGTAAAAGTTTTAATTTAAATAATGGAAATTTTAATAGCTCATTGATCCTTGATCATGGATTGTACAATATAATGAAAAAGTTAGTTAATAAATCAGTAAGAATAAAAACATATCCAACCCATTGAAGGCAAAATAAATGAAAAGAACAAAAGATATAGGGGTGTTATCAAGTTGGTTAGCATGATACCAAAACTAAATTAATTATGTTCTATGTTTATTGGTTCTTTAATACCAGACCGGCCTCTACTTCCGAACGAATTACATTCTTTTCTGAAATGTCTCTCTAGGTAATGTGATAATACAAAACGGCGTAGCCCGAATAGCTGGTTTGGAGAACCCCTTAATAGGACTCCTTCCTAAAACACCATCAGCACCGGAAACCCTTTCCTTCGGCTACCTTCTCTTCGAAATGGCCTCCGGCTACGAACTCCCAGGTCCTCCTAGCCCAGCCCATCTCCAGTTGGAGCTAGAGAGGGTTCCTAAGGTGGCCGAAGCCCTGGAGCTAATTTTCCAGAGCCCCAGGACACCGACTCTGGAAGAACTTGTCAGATGCGAGCTCTTCAGAGGCGTGGAACTTAGGGAGTTGAGGGGTGCCAGCAGCGTGCAAAGTGTTTCGCCTCCGAATGTTTTGGAACTGTTGGATCTAGTAAAGACTCCCGTCCCACCATCACCACTACGCAGGTAAGGGTGTCGTCGTTTATGTATTTATTTACATCAAAAACATGAAACTTAAACGGGCTTTTAGTTATTTTGGAAAGTAAGGACGGAAAGTGTGGCAACGTAATGAAATTAAAACATTTTTATATTCACATCGTGTACTATCCGCCATAAAAGTTTGGTTCCTCTATGACATTGAACAATAGAGGAAGGTATTACACAAAAGAAAGCCAAATGTTTTTAAATTCTATTTAGTTCTACCATATTGACTGTTAATGTTAACATGATTCCGTATCATGTAGCATGTACCTACACTGAAAGAAATATCGATGCATTATACGACAAATAGTGGAAAAATAGTATCTGACTGCCACCTTTTTTATAAAAATAGGATCCGGACCATTTTTTTCACTGTTGATAGCTGTAGAACAGCTTCAGTTAGTACCATAACAATTTAGTTTTGATTCTTCTAAAACTAAAAGTATCACAGCTAAAGAAAGTTTTTCAGCTTAACAGTATGTTTAATCTGAAAACTAAGAAATAGTTTAACACAAATATAATAATATCTTAAAAACAGTTTTAAGTAAAATCATTAGATAATGGTCTACTAATAATTCATGAATTTCATCTAATCTTACAATAGTGTAGGGTTCCATGGGTTCAACTGGAATTGTACACTTGGTACATAAATCGGTGCCTACGGTTTCTATTTACTTTATAATGTGTGATAGATTTTATAATTAATCACACAGAAAACAAGTTTTTTATCACACAAAAACCAGCATTTGTCAGTTTAAATTATTGTTGTATAAATTGTTTGAGGGTTTGTTATTGAATATTAGGTGTCACAAGTAATATGGAAGGCACTTAGGGTTCCATCGTTCTATGAGCATTGTATATTGTCTGTGAATTCTGGTTCTCTGTTCGGTGTATAAACATCTCATCCACCCTCATCGTTATATAATTTCTATGTGTTCATTTATATTTCAATTTTATTATAATCGTCCTAATTTGAATTTTTATTGAGAATTATTTGAGTGTGGAAATATGCTTGCTCTCTTATTTTAGTACTATGATAAAGAAATCCCTGTCTTCTGACACTATATATTTTAATTCTTAGTATGACCAGAAGTTATATTCTTAACAGTATGTTAATAAGCAATTACGTTAGAAGAGCAGACATATAACAATCATATTTTGTTTAATAATCTCATATTGGGTTTTTTGTTGACTTAACTTTTGATAATTAATAAAAAACAACCGATCAGACAATCTGATAACAACACAGTTAACTTTAAAAATTATGCAAATATAAGTACTGAACATATAAAAAGAGTATGCTTTTCTCATTCATTTATTTGCACAAATTGGTTTACGCCTATTGAATTGAGCGTGTGCAAACACATCTTATGAAGAAATTAATAAATAGATGCAGATTATTAACTGATATAAAGTTTTCAAATTGCTGGAAATACAAAAATAAGCTGGCGCAAAATGTATTAGAAACCTATGTAACTATTAAAGTAAATGAAAATACCTCAATTTTATCGTGATGCATTTTTAGTTTAGCCTCCAAATTTCTTTTAACTAGATACGGAAAATAATGTCGACCGTCTCCAGTCAGCCCTTTTCATAGCATTTTCCATACTTTTTTTTTTAAATCTCTGGCGCTATCTGTTCTATTACTTGATGAATTTTTTTCCTCAAAGCCTCCAGAGTTAATGGGTTTACGTAAACCAACGACTTTGGAACATCCCAGAGAAAAAAGTCTGGAACGGGCATTTTAAACGAGAAAATTTTGTATTCAATGAAAATATTTGCAAGTGTGATGCACATTCGGTTCTACTGGAAATTCTTATTTTTATTTTAGGAAAAAATGAACATATGGGTACGAAATGGTTTGCTATTGGCTAAAATTTAGACTCATTAATTTATGTACAGGGTGTTCTAATTTCTGGTGCCATTAAAGTCGGCATTTTTTTTAAATGGAAACGCATAGTTTTTTTAATCATGAGAGAGGCCATGAAGAGATCTTTCCAAAAATATAATATAGTTTGTATCTGCTTCCAACCGTTTTTTTTAAATATAGGTACTTAAATTTTGAAAAATTAATAAAGTTTTCGTATTTTTCATGGTGATATTATTATTATTGATTGCAAATGCACTAGTTGAGAGTTCACTTGGTTCAGATTCGTTTACTATGTAAATTCATACCACTTATTTCATAGCACACTCATAACTTGTGAAAAAATATGAATAGCATGGCTAATTTTTCAAAATTTAAGTAGTTATATTTCAAAAATGGATGAAAGCAGATAGCAACCCTATTATATTTTTGGAAAGCTCTCTTCATAGCCTCTCCGATGATTAAAAAAATATGCATTTCCATTTAAAACAAATGCCAACTTTAATGGCACTAAAAATTAGAACACCCTGTACATAAATTATTGTGTCTAAATTTTAGCTAATAACAAACCATTTCGTACCCATATGTTATTTTTTTTTCTAAAATAAAAATAAGACATTGAAAAGTGGGTGAGTTGTGTTGGTAACTCGGATTGTAAGTACAATTCAAAATTATAATTATAGTATACAGGGTATATTTGTAGTATGAGTTTCCTTTAGAACTAGAAATCTGTCACAGTTAAAATTTCTTAAAATCTCTGTACAAATTTTTATGAAGAATCTAACTATATTGGTTTCGAGATTCGATAACTGATGTCGTCCAGAATATCCAATATATTTGATAAATGGGGTACTTACCCCCATTAAATATACCCTTATATTATTAATGTGAGAACTTAAATGGCAGGTGATGAATGTGCCTACATAAATGGATCGCAAGTCTTTTACGTTGAATATACCAATTACTAACTTAAATACTGAATATACTTTGGGGTGAATAAACTTGGGCTGAATATATTTAAATAGTTTCATGTTTTTGTAAAGTTATTTATAGGATTAAGTGTTATAATATTAAAGTCTTATGCATGCAGACGACATTTGTCAGACGATTTAGAACCATGGTTTGCATGAATATCGGTAAGACATCATGATATCAAGTAGCAGTTGGTAATAAAATGTGTTAGCTTGTAGTGCTTCCGGTAGTTTAGTTACATTTAACTTGAAGGATATTGATTATAGAGGACAAAATTATTATAAAGTAAGTAATAAAGTAAATAAGCTAATATAATGCAACACTACAATGTTTAGAGGCAAAAAAATAATGTTATTCTATCGCGGATGGTAAATTATCATTTTATCGACTCAAAACTCGTTGTCAAAGTAACAGCTTATTTAAAATAGTGAAATCAAACAATTTTTACCCACTCATATGTCAATTTTACCCACTCAAAGGTCATTTATTTCAAAACTAATAATATACCTAATATAAACAATAACTATAATAATAAGAATTATGTAATTCATGCTTGGCGCTTCGAATTTATATAAATATTAAACGTACAATTTTCATTACTGAAAATATTTATAGCGGGAACACCATTCCCACAAGATTCTGGAAAAGGAAAACTAGATGAGGTGGTCAGATTGGTATGAGATGGATAATTTGCTTTCGTGGTGTCAAGTATCTGTTTAGATACAGTAATCATCTTAGATTATTCTATGTAGGTCTCAACCACAGACGACGATTTCCATCCGGCCACGCATTTCAGAGTTACCGATCCAACTCCAGCATTTGGTAGCATCGTAACTGAAGAACAACGAATACAGTGGCCCGTATAGTTTTCCAGGTTTTCCAGATTCAGAAACTTGGTCTTGGGAACATTATAGAAGATCTTTATTCCCATATGCGGGACAATACACTTTTTCAATCGGTAATTGATGAAAAACTTGTTATGAGGCACATTATTAGGACGCAAGACCATATATTTTCTTATTATTATAAATTCCAGAACACTCACTTCATCATTTTTGTCCGTTATACTAAAGAATGATCTTTATTTGTTTTGGTATTAACAAGTATAACAATTATAACCGATCCTCTAACTTCCACATTACAAACTTGCAATTTATATATTTCATCTGATCGACAAGCTCCATACAAGCCCACTACAGCAGCCACTTGTAAATAAATGAAGAAAACAATCAACAAATTGCTTATTTCGGAAAATTTACAAAATATTACCTTTATATAAAGATAGGTGTCATCCGAAGCTTCTTTCAAAAAACGAAGAATATCTTCTCGTTCAAATGCCTTCAAAACTTCTTTGGCTTGTATCCATTAGTTGGTCTTTCAAGTAATTGTACTAGTTTAGAATATCTGTTAACATTTATTATCATTGGCAACTTAGTAAAACATGAAATAAAGACCTAAAACTTATTTTGAAATATCACAATTCTCTTTCACCCAGAAGCGTTGCCTTCAACATGGAGTAGTAAGATCATAAATATGATTTACTTTTCTTTGATTTTTCAGAAAAGCAGGCCAACAGTACCTTTTCAGATTCTCCAATAACATTTTTTATGGTCTTCTATCTTGGAAACACCATATATTCTTTTTCATACTTTAGGAGTGATTTCTGCGGCAATAAACTGTTCACCTCATCTGCAGCTTTAATTTCTACATATTCTGGCAAAGTATCTTCATCGCTATTTTCGTTTCCTTTATTAAAATCGCACATTTTTTAGAATAATTTCAACCAAAAGTCACTATTGATAAAAGTCAAAACAAGTCGTGTTACTAAAGGGTGTTTTTTTAGGTTTGATAGAACTTTACATGACAACTACTATCAGACTGTACTGTTAGTCTGACACTGTTTATAAAATTTATTTTCAGTATACTTTGGCAAATCATCATGAATAGATTCATTCTTGAACAACGCCACCAAATTCCTCAAATTTACTTTGACAATCATTCGTCGGTTCGCCAAAGGCATAGAAGACGTGAATTTTATGGCCCACATGATCGTCCATAGAGCTATTTATTCGTCATACTGTAGATAGATTTCGTATCACATACTACATGAATTGAAAAAAACCAATGCGTCGAAGGAATGTGCGTAATGAAATGAATATTACCGCTGTACGTGAAAGTGTGGTTGCAAACAAGGTTTGGTGACAAATTAATTTTGAGAAATGGACCTGTTAACTATCCACCCAGGTCCTGTGATATGACGCCTGCAGATTATTTTCTGTGGGGGTTATGTCAAGTCATTAGTTTAACCTGATAAACCAGCAACAATTGAAGCCTTAGAAGCCAACATTGTTCGTGTTATTCACGACATACGACCAGAAGTGTTCGAAAAATTCACCCAAAATTGGATCAAAAGAATACGTTATCTTGCGGACAGCCGCGGTGGCCACATGCCGCAAATAATTTTTAAATGTTTAATGCAATAGATTGTTTTTTTAAATAATATTACTTTTTTAATCACAAAATATTTTTTTTAATATTATTTTTTTAAAGTTTAAAGTTCTATCATCCTTAAAAAAAACACCTTTTATAAACAAAATCATGACCGTAAATAGTACAGCGGTCAAACCAATTTAACTCCCAAAAATAATTCAAACTGCTTCCTTTTTATCAATTTTTGTTAAATATTCCCGCTCAAGAATAAAATAGAATATTACATACTACGGTAAAAGGGCTTTACCCGTTCATGGAATTTTCCATCCACAGGTAAAGCGTCTTGTTACCGTCTTATATAATAAATAACTATTGTTATACAATCGACGTTTAATTCGCTTATCAGAGACTGTGTCACTCTTCGGTCATTAGAGAACTTATTAAATTACTACACTAATTACATTTCAAGTGTGGAGGTGGCTGGTTCAATTCCAGTGCCAGGCAAATACATCGAACCGGGTTTTTATAAAAGGTAAATTCAACCTAAAATGATTATATACGTTGTGGCTTTGAAATTAGCATTTATTCCTGCCCATGACCAAGCTCAGGCGGAATGTAGGACCACTGGTTTAATAAAATGAGATAAAGTTACATCGAAAATTTGTGTGCTAGTTTTTATCATGCCTACTTATCAATTTAAACTAAAATTAATTTTTTATAAGTCTGTTTGCTCAGTGTATTGTAAATCAAAATTGTGGAAGTACTCTTCAGCAGAGGAAACAAAGCCTTGATTGGAAAGAACGTGTCTCGAAATTCCGTTCATATTTAAAGTAAATGAATTTAACATTCATATTTCACAGAAAGCTGGTGACTATCACTATTATTTGCCTGGCTGAATAGTAGATTATTCTAGTAATATTGGTTCAATATTGCATATGTTCTTTAAAATCCTTCCAAATGTGTTCTGAAAACTCTATTTCCGTCTAATATTAGGCTTTTGTTTCTATTTTATTTTTTAACAGTTTTTGGAGGCTTCAATTTTTCAGAGATATATCTGTTACAACAAAAATACATATAAATAATATATTAATATAAAATAATTAATGAACATAGAATATTACCAAATAACCCCCAAAGTACCGAATCTTGTAGTACTAAACAGAGGTCATTCTATAGTAATGGTGAGAAACACACCGTAGTACCCTCTTTGTGTCATTGCTATTGTAAATTGACAGACAGATAGCGACCTGCTTTTCCGTGCCATTACAGTAGTGACCTCTATTGGCGATTCCAAAAATGAATGCGCCCTCTTCATGAAAATATTTGAACCTACTTAAAAGGTAATTTTTGGAGGCTTATTGCTGATATAGTGATAAATAACACGTATTTGGGTTTGTTTAACGTAATAATTTAGCGATGCTTGTGATTTTTTGGCATTACAAAGTTAAAAACGACGTGGTTAGTATTTGTACATCTTTATTTTTACATTTTAAAATGGTACTCAAAAGAAATCAGCACAACACAAACTGCCGTGTTTATGGGTGTCATTCCACAAAAGAGTGTTAAGATTGAAGATAGGTAGAAGTTTGGCCCTAGTATAAAAAACTGTTTCTCATTCATTTCTCCAAAGGCATGTAATAATTTAATAACAGGGAACACGTTTATTTACGCACATAGCCACTTTGTTGCCGTTTGTCTATACTTTTCTATTATTAGTCTTATAAAAGCAGAATATATTTTAATTGAAACATTATTTAACAAAAAACAAGTACTTATATGGTATCACCATACAGTTTATCACACTTATTTTAGTCCAAAATGTAAGGAAACAAAAACTAGGGCACCTGTTTCAACCCAAAAAATTCATATAATTAGCAATGAAGCACTTATGGGACGTTTGACTGCTTTTACCACTCTTTTTATCCTTTATTTCACCCTAACTAGCACATGAAGTCAGTATATTTATGGCAGATGAATGCTAAATTACTAGATGATATGAAATGCAAAATTTTTACTCGTCTCCCTCCATATTTGTTTACAATTTGCAGCGCCCTCATCGGTAATTTGATTCGCCAATTGTCTTTGAGGAAGACAATCCTACTTATTTATTTGAAGGAGATGCCGAAAACAACTACTCCACGGCCAATGTGCCCCGACTGGTGTTGCACATTTTCCGTGGAGTAGTTGTTTTCGGAATCTCAAATAAATGAGGTCATTGTATATTATTAAAGCTCTACCTATCTTGAAGGTTATTATGTTCCCTATTATCTAATTTTCAATAATGGACTCTAAAGGCATTAACTGCGAAATTATAATGTAATTAGTATTTGGTAAAATTTCAAATTACCGTATAAGGGGATTTAATTGAAATAGTTTGAAACTCCTTGTCTAATAAATTATACGCTTCTCTGGCGCGATGCTGACGTTTCCTTCCTGCGGAGTAATTTTAGTTCTTGGCAGGCTGGTAAACTGCAAATAATACACCTGCATTGTGTTAGTCAATTAGAGAAAAGCAGAATAGCTAAACCCGCTAACAAACTTCGTAACTCCAGCCTTGTCTCCTACAAATCCTCCTTCCTGATTTCCTTAGTGTAAAAATTTTTTAAAATTATATGAAATCTTGGCCCTTGTCAATTTTCACTTCGGGTATTATACACCGGTTAGAACCTCACATTATCGTATAAAACCCGCTATATTGTTCGAAAATAAAATGTTTTATTTTATCTAATTTAAAAAATGTATATTATATATTATTTTGTCATTTTTAAGCAAGCTTTTTCATTGTAATTTATTTACAATAAACAAATGCAAGAAGTTGAAGTTAAATTTTGAGTTTTGTTAATGCGGGTTTAAAATGTTGCTGTTCCTTCAATTTATGTACTTATTTTGAATAGTCATAAGTACGCCACTGTTAGCCAGCCATCACCTCTATTTCTTTATAATCAGATCACTAATTTATAGTCTCATGAAGAAGCTACTTAACAATGGACAGTTTTCAACCAATGTGTATATCATTTTCATCACAAGCAATATTCTTTTTCACGTTTTTACTTACTCCAAAAGGAAAATAAAATGATAAATAATGATAAAACCACTTTAATGAATGTAATAATATAAATTAAGCAATTTTATCCAATCATTTCAAATCTAAAATCAATAGTATATAAGTAGGTAGATACGTAAATCTGAAATCATATTGAAATAACCTTCAATCATTATTATATCATTAAAAATAAGTTATAAATAACATACAGAGTCTTCCATTAAAAATATGTAGAGAATTTGGTCTTACCTTTGACATTGTAAAAAATATCCCTCAAAATGTTATTTGTAACCTTATTGACAGTATGAACCGACGTATGCAGGCAGTTATAAGCGCTAGAGGTGGTAATACAAAATATTAAGCTAAATTTGTTGTGAAAAGTATGTTTCTTTAGGTTAGTAAGTTACAGTTGAATTGGTTTGTTTTGAAGTTCGATTTTGAAATTTTCTTATATTTTTTATGTAACTTGCAATAATTGCTTATTAAAATTAAACAATATATTGTTGCCTTTTCACTGTTAGACTCATAAACTGTCAAACGGACATTATGGCAACAACGGGCAAAGCCACCTCGTCACCTTGATTTTGCTCTTAAAACTGAACACATGCACCTAAAGACATGAACTAAAAAACAAAATGTAGGAAAGGAATGGTTCTTTATAAAAATTGGTATTTTGAAAGAATATGGTTACGGAATTATTCCACAGGGTGTTTTAAAATTTGGCGTATACAACAACCTTTTAATTAACCCTGTATAATGACTAAAACGTCAGCATTTTACAAAAGACTGGATATGCAAGTTGAAATTATTCATTTTATCTACAAAAAAATATGAAAATTGAACTAAAAATTAAAAAATTATGAGACCTCAAATTTTACCAAATATTAACTTGTTGCGTTTTTTTGCATCTGAGTGTATATAAATGGGTTATTTCCATGTCAGAAAATATGCCATTTATGGAACATTTATGCTTTTGAAATAAAATCAGCGATGTAAATATCTTCCCATTATTCTAGATTTAAAAATGAACATTTTCACTGTCCCTGAGAAATAATCCATTCGTTACAGACTAGCTTAAACCTCTGGATTAAATCCTGGGAAAGAGCTTTAACTAAATTACGTTTTGAATAATGTGCGGCACGTCCTTGCGGGCTCAAACTCGGCAGCAACGCAACTTACGTAAATTGGAATAAAAAGTATTTTTCTCTGTTTCTGTTCTTCGTGTACTGTAATCGTTGAAGTGGCTACAACTCGGTTATCGAATGCACAAAAGGGTAAAACATTATTTTTAATATTCAAGCCTCGGGTGTTATTTCCTCCTCGATTATTTTGTCCCTCTGTTATCAGGAGAAATTCAATGAATTTAAATGCGAACCGTGGAAGTACCTTATCTTTCTATGCGCGATTAAACTGCTTAAATATTTTGTTTAATATATATAATATGTCACAGATTCTGGCAATGGATGGGACTCGTTAAATTTTGGGATAAAAGATAACTAATCCGTTTTGTAATGTCATATACTTCTAAAGCACAAGATTTTTTTTATTCTTTCCTCAACATATTACATATATCTGATATATTTTTTAAATTTAATACAAAATATTACTACTAGAATATGTTTGATATATAATATTCATCCTAATACAAATCATTATTGCAGGAATTAGACATTATATTCCGTACCTGTAACTAAATGTAATACACAAATAAACATGATTAAACATGAGACTGCCAACTTCGAAGTGGCTTAAAAAATATAGGCTTTACTTTCTACAAAAAACATGTACCTACAGTCCCGAAAAATCGATAAAATTACTGCTACTTTCAGAAACAACTGCGTCTTTAGCGAGGGGTAAACCGCAGACATGAATTTTGTACACCAATTGCTTTATTGCTTAGTATTACATCAAAATTAACTGCATTGCTTCAATATTCACTGAATTTTGCACATATTGCTCATATTTTTACTGGTGTGCCATGTATTGCTCATATTTTCTTAGTATTGCACAGCATTGCTCTCATTTTTATAAAATATTTGCATTGCTTCGTATTGCTTTTGAATTGTTTCGTATTGCTTTTGTGTTGCTTCGTATTACTTTGAAAGTGCATGATAACTGTATTGGTGAAACACACCTACATTTTCTTAGTACCTATATTGCATTGCATTGGTCGTACTTTTATAAGTTGCTCACATTGCTTTTAAAGTATAGTATTGTTACTTCTTCCGGGGTTCAAAAGATAAGTGAGACTTATACAACAGTACAAATCTTTATTTAACACTTCAGATACAGTACAACACTTTTTGTACAATATCTAAATAATTACACACCGAAAACACTTGAAAAATCGCCCTTATTTCACTGAAGTATTGCTTCTTCTCTTGATCGCTCTTCTATTGAGACCGACTGACTAGCCGGCACGCAGCGGGCTTTATACAGTGTGTACAAGATAAGGATGGGATAGCATTGGGATTTTGGAATCGGTAAGAGCTACAAAGTTGGTTAAATTATGAAAAAGTTGAGCAGTTTGAATACCTTGATGTATCACAAATAATTAAACCATTACTTGTGATGCATCATTGAATTGATAATAAAAAATGGTATCAAAATTTCTATTTAAAAATACAGGGCCGTATTTAAAAAAAAAAGAAGTTGATGATGGTTTCTCGGAAACGAAACGTCGGACAAAAACTTGATGAATGCCATCTTGTTAAGCTCAAAAAGTAACAATGGAAAAGTATTTTTTATTTTTTGATAGCTGTTAAAATAACGCCAGAAATAAATAAAAACAAATATCGCAAAAAAAATGTTTTTCCAAATATTTCGAAATCAAAAAAGGATAAATTATTTTGCAAAGTCCATGTAAAAGGTATTCAAACTGCTCAACTTTTTCATAATTTAACCAACTTTGTATCTCTTACCGTTTCCAAGATCCCAATGCTATCCCATCTTTATTGGACACACTGTATAGGTAAACTAGAAATTCACGGATTTTATTGGCTTATTTAAACATGAGTTATATAATCGTAGAAATTTCCATCAAATACTCACGAATAATCCATACACCAGGGCAGTTCAATAAATAATCGACAGACAAGTTATACGAGGGGTATTCAATAAATACCTCTGGTGACATCCAGGAAATGTGGACAAAAGGGCGTAACTCCCTTATTTGAAGGCCTAGAGGGTTGAGACTTCGCTCTTGGGGGGTTGTTCCTAGCACCCTCAGAAGCGGTGTTGCCAGATTGTGCATAATTTCCCTAGGGCTGGGGAAAACGTAGTTTTGGCAACGCCGCATTCGAACACTATCGGTAATTTTGTAACAGTATAACAGTAAATTAACTTTGCAACTTAAATTGGGTGTTCATTATTAAAGATGCGAGTTAAAGGCTCATGACTTCTTATTGTTTTTGCTAAGTACAAGGCAACTCATGCTATTAGGAATTAAGGGTTCCTTAATAAACACAATCTGACATAATTTCCAGTTGTTCTGAATTAAAGGCTCATGATTTTTTATTGTTTTTGCTAAGGACAAGGCAACTCATGCTATTAGGAATTAAGGGCTCCTTAGTAAACACAATCTGACATCATTTCTAGTTGTTCTGAATTAAGGGCTCATGATTTTTTTTATTGTTTTGAACTTAGTACAAGGCAACTGAAGCTGTTAGGAATTAAGGGCTTCTGATTTTTTATTATTTGGGCTAAGTATAATCTATATAATGTCAATTGAAACTAAAAAAATTCCGACAAAAGAAACACCTGCACCTCGACGGCGGCCTCTCTGAACCGGGGCCTCCTAACTGAAGCTGTTAGGAATTAAAGGCACCTGATTTTTTATTATTTTGGCTAAGTATAGTCTATATAATGTCAATTGAATCTAAAGAAAAATTCAGACAAAAGAAACACCTGCACCTCGACGGCGGCCTCTTTGTTTACGCACGTGTGTCGTTTGTCGCAATTTTTTTTGCAGTTTCAATTGAGGTTATAAAGACTATACAAGGCAACTCATGCTATTAGGAATTGAAGGCTCCTCAGTAAAGCAACTCTAACATCATGAATGTTAGTAGTGGTGAGAAACACACCGCAGTGCCCTCTTTGGGTCTGTGCTACTATCTGTCTGACAATTATTGTCAAATTGACAGACATATTGTTTTTTTTTGTTTTCGGGATCTCCATCAATCTCCATCAAATAAACTCTATCATTTACAGCTGTTCCGAATTAAGGCCTAATGATTTTTTTTTTGTTTTAACTTAGTACAAGGGAATTAAGGGCTCCTTAGTAAACACAATTTGACATCATTTCCAGCAAACATATATCACAACTTATACCAAACATATTAAAAACAAAAATAATAGAAACAACATAACTTAGGATTATCACTCGGAAGATCACGATACACACATAATTTGGCGGTTAGCCTTAAGATCTCGAACAGAATTTCCGACATTGTCACACCTAACAGAAACACTGTGCGCAGGTATAAGCCTTTATAATCTCAATTGAAACTGCATAAAAAATTCCGACAAACGACACACGTGCGTAAACAAAGGGGCCGCCGTCGAGGTGCAGGTGTTTCTTTTGTCGGATTTTTTTTTACAGTTTCAATTGACATTATATAGATTATAACGACCATGAGTATTGCTCTCGGTATTGCTTTATTGCTTTTATTATTTCGCATTGCTTCATATTTTCTATGCCTATTTTTACATTGCTCCTCAATTTTCTTGCATTGCTTGAGTATTGCTAACATTTTCAATACATTGCTCGAATTTACATAGTATTGCTCGCATTGCTTTTACATTTTCTCATGCTTGTACACCACATTGCTTCAGCGGTTTACCCCTCGGTCTTTAGCTACCCAAATATTTTAAACAAAATAATATTTCATAATTTTCTATAATCATACTCGAAAGATCTATTTGTTTCAAACTTACCATTCAAAATATCATACAAGTGGATAAACATATAAAATTAATTATCTAAAGTTCAAATTATATTCTCAAAATGTCACAAAATATCACCCTTATTTATATAAAGGGTGTCCCAAAATAATGTGACTGGTGCTCTTAATTTTACAAAAAGTTTTATTTTGTCATGGGTACTAGTTTGTTTTACTTCTACAGGTGCTTGAAAAAAAATTTCCGCTTTTTAATTCAAAATTGTGATCATTTTTTAAATGGAACACCCGGTGAAATATGTTACCATTCGATAGAGACACTTTTCCTCTCAAAAATGTATAGTTTGATAAAGTTGTATCAAAAAATAAAGGAGTTATTTCAATTTACACGCCAGCCCTTTTCAATAGACCATAATTTTTTTTGGAAGATCGCATTTTATTTTTTTTACATTGTCAGTACAGAATAATAGAATGCATCAATGGATAGATCTTAATAATAGCTTTAGTTGATGCATACCATTATTCTGTACTGACAATGTAAAAAAAATAAAATGCGATCTATTGGTCTATTGCAAAGAACTGGTGTGTAAATTGAAATAACTCCTTTATTTTTTGGTATAACTCTATCAAACTATACATTTTTGAAAAGAGGAAAAATGTCTCTATCGATTAGTAATATAATCTACAAGGTGTTCCTTTTAAAAAATGATCACAATTTTGAATTAAAAAGTGACCATTTTTTTCAAGCACCTGTAGAAGTCAAACAAACTACTACCAATGACCAATGAAAACTTTGTGTAAAATTAAGAGCACCAGTGAAAACCGCTCGTCGCTATCTCATTTTGCCTGAAGTTATAAGCCATTAGAATGTGTCACATTATCTTGGGGCACCCACTTAAATTACATTTTAGGATAATTTAAATATTAAAAACATCTAACTTCAACCTTAGACATTTGAATTATTAGCATTGCATTTACATTAAATCAAAAGTTTGCGATATTTGTGTATCCAAAGAACTCTTAGGTACCGGGAACAGCCACTTTAATAGGTCCAAGACAGGTTTCAACTCAACTTTCGACATCCTTAAACTCGTAAACGATCAGTTGTTTATTTTTACAGATCAAACTGCAGTTTTATAGCGCATAAAAATTTATTTAGGTACTATTTTCAAAGTATTTATGGTGAATAAATATCATGAATGGCAAATATAAATGGCAAAGGTTATCTGATTTAAAGTAAATTAAGAATTGGTAAAATTCCGGGAAATTTAATGGATAAAAATTAAGTGTAATGTAGGTACCTAATTTTGAATACATGAAAGAGGGGCGTATGGACTACATGGTCGTTAAGAAGTAATTCTGGGACATTTGTCTGGATTTAAAAATGTCTAGGGATTCTAGTAAATTTAATTAAAGGCTTATATGTATTGTGATATGCATGTGTTATATTTAGATTGTCTACATTTGGAAAAGTGTGACCGGACTCTAAAATATGGTTAGAAAAAATAAAATGAGTAATTTTAAATATACAGGAACGGCAGTTTTTATGATACACATTACTATAATCTATAACAAGTCTACAACATTGTAGTCTCTAAATTTTCAAAATTAGCGGATCCTTGGATTATAAAGGAGGAAACTTCCGAAAACTTTAATTTGTACGTTTACTGATATTGCCCGTGTGTACCTAAACTTGTTAAGTACAAATTTACCTACGGTTAGCCCATAGGTAAAATCAATCTCATTGTTCAATCTACTAATCAATCAAATATTGTTTTTTTGAAATAGAAAAAAATAAGATTTTATTGATATCATAGCCAACTATGGTTGCCATTTAAATAAACATTTTTTTTTCTCAAAAACTAAGATTCTTGTGAAATTTTTAATATCACCGCTGAATTCCACGTAAAAAACACTATCTCACGGTATTTTGATATTATTTGTATCTTTTATAGTTTTCGAGATATTCGAGTTTAAAAATTTTGGCGATTTTCAGTTTTTTCAAAATATCTCGAAAAGTTGAAAATTAAAATTAAATCTAAAGGAGGCACTGAATTCCTCTTGTAATTCTGTCCAATTTTAATAATTTAACCAGATCTCTATCTCCACTATTATTAACAAAGTTAGCCATGTAAGGAGATAGATAATGTAAGGAGATAGATAATAATAATAGAGAATTTATATCACTGTAGGTATATATGAGAAGATATCTACTCTGTTCTTTGATTGGTTCGAAAGGCACTATCTACAGTATTTACTTGAGACCGGCTTATAATAACAATTTTTGGTAACTTGAGGAGCCTTTCTTTGGCACACAGCTATGCCTTCATACAATATAGTTTACCTATTTAACTAAATGAATATCCTTCAAGTTAGACATTTGTACATAGCCAGGTTATGTGTTTTTTGTTTGGATACCTAAGAGCAAACCATTTAAGGTATTTAGAATAAACCTTTTTTAGAAAAGATGTAGTGGTGATAATAGAAGACAGGCGATTAGAAGATATTATAGAAGAAGACAACGAAGACAGTGATTGTTGCGCATCAGTCAATGACAATGATCGGTAGTAGCTTTAGTAGATTTAGTAATTGGATTTACAACATTTAGCCTATAGATTGCGTTTAAATAAAGGTGGAAGATTGTGGGGTTAATTAAACCAAAATACAGGGTATGAAAAATTAAGAACTGATTTTAATTAATGTTGAAACACACTGTAATATACCAGTACTCGCATATAAGCTAAAATAATTAATTGTATATTGTCGATATGAGTAAATATTGACGTTAGGTTCCTTTTTTATTTTTAGTTGTACTATACTTAACGAGATCTTTATTGTAGGTACTGTGATGCCATTGTTTATGACATAAGAAACAGCAATTTGTTGTAAGCCTCTTTCATTTACAAAATAAATTACATATCAGTCTTTATTTTTATATAAATTGAATTTGGCAGGCAATCTAGAAGGTAAGTATTTTTTATATCTCTGTATTTTGGTTTAATGGTTATGTATTCCTTATGTAAGGGATATAAATAGCAAGTATTATCTGCTGATCCGGAGCGTAAAAGTGTGCTGTGCCTCTGGCTTTACCTATAATAGTACTGTGGCCAAATTTTGGACCAACTATTTTCTTTTCCTTCACCAAATAAATATTACTGTTAGGAATAGAAAGATTGCGGTGGTAAATCGTCTTTCTAACAAATATGTAATAAAAAATCAAAAAGTTCTGCGGATTGAAAATTTAAGTAAAATATAGATAAAAGCAACACAATCACTTTTCGAAATTTAGCATTTGTAGCAATAATTGTTTGTTTCTAACGCTGTAGTTGTATTCGATGCCTAGCTAGTTGTATATACATAGAGTAGGGAAAGCTTATTTTTATAAAATGATCTCCAGAGGGAGTTTAAAATCTAAATCTGGGTTTACGTTTACACTTCTGGAGCATTGTGAAAGGCTTCTATATTTATTTAAATTATTTTCTATTATGTTTATGTACAGGGTCATTGGTTATATTTTAGCCACCCACCTATAGAGGTTCTCCCTTTAATCTGAGGAAAAAAAGTTAAATACAAAAGTTGTAGGAAATCAAGTGTACTTTATTCCAGAATGTAAAATCTTTATACAGGGTGTTTCGAAAACGCGTGACATGCCAAACTTGTATTTTCTTAAACGAAATACCCTGTATATTATTAAGTTTTCCGATTCCACGCAAAATTCTACGACTTTTTCATATACTATGTCGCCCTATGCCCTATGTCTAAAGTTAACTATTTTTTAATAAATGATGGTTAAGATGTTAAGAATATACCTACCATAATTTTGTAATAATTTAATTGATCTAAGAGACGCCTACTTACTATTCCTAGTTAGCCATGAAAACAAAATACCGATACCTGTCATATGCATTGTCAAACATTTTGGTTTTCCGACTCCGAATTAGTATTTATCATTCCTTTATCTTTATATTTTATATCTTTAACCATCATTTATGAAAAAACGGTTAACTTTAGGTATAGGGTGTTATATATGAAAAATTCGTAGAATTTTGCGTGGAATCGGAAAACTTAATAATATACAGGGTATTCCGTTTAAGAAAATGCAAGGTTGGCATGTCACACGTTTTCGAAACACCCTGTATAAAGATTTTACATTCTGGAATAAAGTACACTTGATTTCCTACAACTTTTGTATTTAACTTTTTTTCCTCAGATTAAAGGGAGACCCTCTAGGTGGGTGGCTAAAATATAACCAATGACCCTGTACAATGAATTCTGTAGGTGCATAAAAGTGATGAATATGGTCATATTTTTTGTTCATTTATAAACCTAAAGATATCGGGGTTTATTAAAAAGGCTGAGTGCCATTACTCAGGTTGTCGCCTAATTGGAAATATTTTGAACCCCTTAATTAGGGAGATTTTGAACCCCTTAAATTTTACGTTATCGTTATCGTAATCGTTATTCTGAGCATGCGCTGTGCCGAAAAGGATACTCTTTTTTGGCACTGCGCAAGCTCAGAATAACGATAACGATAACAACGTGCTAAAATTTAAGTGGTTCAAAATCTCCCTATTTTTCTAGATAATTAGTAAAACATAGCAAAATTTCAAATATAAAGATGTTATAATCATAAATTCAATCAGATTAAAGTAGCAGTCAGACCATCACAATTGTAGAAGTCATATTGTGGTACACCATCACTCATAGCTTTGTAAGAACAATTATTTGAAATATTAAGGAAGAAAGAACTAATGAAGTACATAATAAATAGGCTTAATAAAATATTAACTTTATTTAAGTATGTATATGTTATAGTATACTGCAAACCCTGGATGTATTTTTATAAAGATAAGCTTTGATAGAAATATTTTAAACTTCTTACATTTCTTATGTAGTCTTATAATGATGTCGAATTACGTTTATATGATTTAGTTGAAAATGGATGCCGTGATATAATATATATATATATATATATATATATATATATACATAATAGATATAATATATTTTGTCCAGTAGTTTTAAGTATTTTGCTAGTGGTTTTATTTATCTCGGCAGCTTTATACATTAGAGAAGTATTCACACAGAGTATACTCAATGCCATAATGATATTATTATTTTATTATGTATAAAAAATACAAGTTTATTAGACTTTTAGTTATCTGCTTATTTTATGGCAAATGTTATGTATGTTTCAAAAGATCCATCTACTCTGTCTGAATACCAAAAACAGGAAAATTCAAGAAAGTCTTGTAATAAATAAAATTTTGATGAAATAATAATAACTAATTAATAGTAAGTAATAATACTATCCAAAAGAAACTTGACGATAGGAATATTTTTATTACAGCTGGATTAAAATGTTTTTTAATAAAAAATATCATATCCATAATTCCTTTCTACAGGTACCCTTAAAGAAATGCTACTTATTAAATAAAAATGAAATTATAAGCATAAACATTTTTACAATTCTATTCCAGTGCTTTTATTTAAATTAAGAGCTGGAAATAAACTTAAACGCTCGCGATAAAAATAAAACCACTTAATTTATGAATGTGAATCAAATCCGAGGGCTGCCAGAATCCCATTAAAATTATTGATTAAGCAATTAAAACCATTTGGCAGTACAAAGAAGAATTCTCTGTCGACTATTTTCTTTGAAAGATGGCCAATGATAACTTGTTCCAATTTATATCAAAATATACGATTATTGACTAATTAAATGACTGCTTTTTTAATATAAGCAAATTGTCTGTCTTTATTGGAAGAAGTCAAATTGAACTACATAAAAATAATGCAGTATTTTCCTCTAGTTGATAACAATGTTTTCTTTGTAAACATAATATAACTGTAATGTGAAATGTAGCATTATTTGTTAAAAAAAATACGAAATACTTGAATAATGGCACTTTTGGTGAATAAAAAATAACAAATAACATACTGGCGGTTTTGCGGATGTAACAAAAGCAATATTTTTGGCAGCCCGTCTCCTCAATATTAATGTATTTTTTGATAAGTCAATAATTATATATTTTTAATTCCACGAAATGTCTTATAGTTTCCTAAATTCACAGTGAAGGCTATTACCTATACTTAGCTAATTTGGAAAATGCAGTGATGTATCTAGGAGGGAAATAGATACCAACGACACTGCAGAAAACATATTTTGTTGAACATGAAATTAAACTCAATAATTTTGTCCAAAAAGTGTCTTACAAACATATTAATATTGCAATCATGACCTGGAAAACCTGGAAATATCACGTTTAGACATAGGTCACTATGAAACTAATTTAAATACGTAATTGAAATATTGGTTTGGGCCATATATGATGTTCTATCGATTGAATATGATAGCCCTATTTTAATATTTCTGTTTGTGCTGAAAGTAGACATGATTTTCTTTATGTTAAATACAACATCCTGTATATTTTACACATATCTATTGTGTTCTCTCACAAACACGAGGTTATGGGGTTTGATAGGTCTGTCTTCAATATAACAACGGAAAAAACCCCGTTCTTTGCGACGCTATGGAGGATGGATCGCTCTTATGGCACACTTTTTTAAAATAATCTCCCTTACTCTTAGAGATAGACCCATTAACCCCACTATTACTGTATTTGTGAGAGAACTCTTTATACGAATATGAAACCGAAGTAATAAAATAGAAAATCATTAGTTTCGTAGTTACCTCTACTGTCATGTCGTCGTTGTACACCCTGTATACACATTAAGGATTGTTTTTTCCTAAGATATAATTTAATGCAGCATTAATCGACAAATTTGTATTAAATGATATTTAGGCATGAATAATACCCCAAGATTTGTTAGCAAAAGTTCCATAAAATTGCTTAATGTGATTTTATAATTTTTTTTCGTTCAATTTGGATTTTTGCTGATTTTGTGAAAATGTAATTTAAATCGGTTATAAACTATATATAAGAAAGGCGAAACATTTTATAAAATGTAACTCATCTAACTGACCCCGTTCTTGCTTAAATCGATTTTTGAAAAATATGATCTTGTAGGGTTTGTTGTGTTTAGCTTGATGCACCCTGTACACTGTAAAGTTCGCGCCATGAGAAAAGGCGTACCTGGTGTCAAACCTATTTTGAATACTACCGTGATTGTTATATAGATAGCACTGTTTAAAATCTGTTTTTCTCAATTTTTTTTTTTTTTTTCGGAAAATCTGTCTATCAGATTGAATTTAAGGTTGAGCATAGGGTCGCCAGATACGGTTCGCTCCGTTCAAAATGTGAACTATGTTACATTTCTCTTCTGTCGCGGACTTTACATTCTATATATCCTACAAATGAACACACACACACAACATTCAACATTTATTTCCTTATTATATCCTTTCCTTTTAATGAAATTAGTACAATTTCCTTTTTTATTTCACTTTTCTTTTTTCCCCCATCGATTTTGCAAGGTTAAATCAAATATGTTCAATGGCTTTTATTCGAACTTAATTGTATTGAACTTATTTATAAAAAGTTTAACTATTTCTTGAATTTTCCTCAGAACTCAGAATATATCTAATATTATCCAGTACGCCGTCCTTAAAGGACTTCCGATAACTTATATACGCAATACTTATGGCAGAAACATATCTATAGCCGTCCTCTAATAAGTCAATTTGAATTAAACGTCTCACTCTCTGTTTCTGTTATAGCTGTCCAGCTTCTGAATCCTGGATAAAAGTGTTTAAGCTAAAAAACAAATCAAAATACATTTTCGTTAACTTTCATGGGCGTAAAACTTATGTGAAATTGTTGAAAGACAATCACAAAAATAAGATAAATAATTTGAATGCAATATTTAAATGATATTCTTCTTACCTATTTAATATATGGTATTTATAGTAGTTATGTGATAGTTATCGTAGTTTTAGTAATTTTTATTGTTCAAACTATTTCGAAAATAAATTTTAAAGTTTACAGTTTTATTATTTCTATATGTATGTATTCCTGTAGGTACACCTACATAAATATTGAAAGAAGGGGTAGGTAAACAAAACATATTTTACCATCCTCAAAATGCACATATATATTTAGATTTTACACATAAAACAATTAATTATGTTTTAATATTTCGATTAAGTTAACAGAGGACATCTTTTAACAAAATATACTCAATAATTTCTTAACTCTACTAATTTTTTTTAAAGAAAATTAGCTTTCAGAAATAGTTGGAAATTATTTTTAAGTTTCTATCTTTGCCGCTAGAGGGCATAATATTTTTGACCGTTTACTCAAACGCACAAATTTATTTATTTCTATATACTAAGTAGGTATATAAAACTATACCTAGTTAAAGTAAAGCAAAACAAGTTGTAATCCTTAGTAAATTCTGCGTAATTTTCCTCATACACTATTTGCCGTAGCTTTTCAAATAGAGAGGGGTTGGAGGGGAATGAATATCTTTTTTAAAAAACCTTGTAATATAGGTTGGGCCTAATCAAATTTAGCAAACTTGATGTCGTTGGAGAAAGAGTATTCTTTATTTAATCGTATTTTTAATCAAAAAACCTATTTTGAATAGTACTGTGATAGTTAAGTAGCGCTGTTTAAAATCTGTTTTTCTCAAAATATTTTTTACGGAAAATCTACCTGTCAGATTCAGCGCCCTCTAAAACCCAAATATTCCGAGTTACGTAAAATTCTCAGATAGAATAACTTTCCACTTTCAAAATTGCGAAACTATTATTTTAGTTTAAACATACAGGAAGCTTTAGAAATAAATGGAAATTGAATAACTAAATGCAAAAGAAGACATAATATCCATAAATCGTTACAATTGAAAAAAAAATGGAAACTGTCCTGAATTTTTATATACGTAATGTCAAAAAGACTATTAAAAACAAACGCGAAAAACTATACAACCCTTAGTAGAAATAGTTATATCAAAAAAAATATTACGAAAAGTTGTTTGGAAATACTAATATAATGTAAATTTAAGTTTAAGTTTAAAAACAATAAATATAAATCAATTTTATCTATTTCATTGTAATAATTCATTTTTAAATAAAAATTATGTCAGGTAATGAAATTTTATCTCTTTCTACTAACCCCCCATGAAATCTTATGCACTTTTTGTAGGGTTGTTCATCAGGGTAC
This sequence comes from Pogonocherus hispidulus, assembly GCA_963924545.1. Lineage (NCBI taxonomy): Eukaryota > Metazoa > Arthropoda > Insecta > Coleoptera > Cerambycidae > Pogonocherus > Pogonocherus hispidulus. Next base: position 37,266,375 of record OZ004698.1, on the reverse strand, counting down.
AGTACAAATATTCGAGGTAGGGAGGAACAAAAATTCAACGTATATAAAATAATGACAGGAAAAGAATCAATAGCTTCATGTTATTAATAACAGAAAATATGTTAACAAAGTGCATAAAACATGATGAGAGAGGGATGTTAGTGGAAAGAGATCAAATTTAGTTACCTACGTGAGATAATTTTTATTTAACATTGATTTATTAAAATCAAACGTAAATTTTTCGTAATTGTTTTTGATAGTCTTTTTGACATTACGAATACAAACAATTTAAATTCAAATACCAACTTAATTTTTTTCCTTCACTTCCTTAAATTAACTCACAAGTACTGACTCGACAAAAAACCTGTACTAAGTCAAGGAAAACTGTATAGGTAATGATATACAATTTTCCACGCCAACTGAAATCTCTAATGATAGAGGGGTCGGTTAAATGTTAACCGAGTTTTGTAACAGGTTACCCGTTATACTATACAGGCTTCACGAAACTTATTTATTCATTTATCTCGAATGAGAATCTAATTTTACTACTGAATTAATTTCTCTGCTATTGAGTTCGAGATATGCTTTGATCTACGTATAAAAAGGTTTCCTGACTTACCGTGGGTCATACTTCAATTATTCTATTATTTAGAGGGTAGTTAGGAGGATTTGGATGAAAACACTTCACTTCAGGCAAGTGCTTTTTAATAACAAAGAAATCAAATTGAGAAACATAAACAAAAGAGAAATACTAATTACTAACTTAATTGAGACTGAAATTAAAAAAACCCGTTTTAGTTATATGAAACTTTGGAAAACGAATGGATACAATACTAATGAACACTGACTCTGAATGAACTTTATATAAAGCTACTAAGGGCATATAATTCGAGTACGAGAAACGTACTTTACCCGTCCTTGGTAGTTTTCCCTCATACTATGGGGAAAAACCCCAAATACCAACAACCCAGTCTGAAGCCCTACCGAGAGAGGCTAACTCTTCTTTTGTAGAAACTTTCGAGTAAGATTTCTTCATTTTAAAATTCAAATAAACGAATCCCATTGGTTGTTAAACTCTCCCCCTCTGTCTAGAACCACGAACCATGACATCTTTTTGTCACGCTGTCCAATGAAAATTGTACTTATTACCTAATGGCCTAAAACCCTTCTTTTCCTTGTCCTAAAATGGGGGGGGGGGGGAATTACGACCTTACTTTACAAATTCCTCGAAAATCCAGAACTAATGTCTTATTTGTAATATCCTTCTAAGTGCCACCCAGAATTCATATAATTTACTTGACTGTTATTATTGCCATGCACATTTGGCGCTTTGTCTACTAAATACTGTTCCGTCCCCAGGGTTTGCGAGTCTGGTTTGTGTCATGTTCTTAAAACGTTTCCATAAATTTGTTACACCAGAACAATCCTCAATTAAGAGACGAAAATTGACATTTTTGCTAAGAAAACCAGACCCTATTCTGCGAACTCGACCTTTAAGCAGGATTTTACTTATATAACATAACTAACAATAACTTGAAACCAATCATAACAAATTAAAATCACACACACTACTTAATACTAATAATTATTAAAAATATATAAAATGTTGGGAAATTGTATATTTTGGCGGATGCGCCAATCATACATTCGCAACTAGAAATGGGGATAAATTTAATTTTGAGGCCACTTATAAACTATTTTCTATAGATTTAGATTAATTTTTAATTTAAAATTATTGACTATAGGTAGGTATTAAAAATATTTTAATTCCGTTTCAGTAAGTTTATAGTATAGCCTTCTATCTATTTGGGGGAAATTATCCTCGATCTTCGCAATTTGTACACTACTATTTGTAGACACAATTATTTGTAAATTTTAAAATTTCAAAGTAATGGTAAAGCGAAACTTATGAGCGGAATTTATGAGCGTCTTGAGTTGCAAGTGATACAGGAATACCTAGAAATCCTGGAACTGTAAATAATCCAAAAAAGTTTTAAAAAATCGAAACTATTAAAAAATATGCGTATCCTCATGACATGACTCCAATCTAAAATTTGTCCAATATTCGTTCAATATCATTCATTTTATCAATAGGAATCAAACTCGATAAAATTATATTATTCCCATCTGTGATTTGTTACAAATTTATTATATTGAAAACCTACGAATAAAAACCTACAAATAATGTCTGTAACTTGTTTGTGTTGTATTTTCATGATTCATTTGTAGTCTTTTTTTGAGATGACACCGCCTGTAAAATAATAAAAAACAGGAAACCAGAAGTATTCAAATTAAAAAAATTGAAATTGACTCAATTTCATCAGTGGTTTTCCGGTTTTATACAAAATTGTGTAATATTACAAATCACATTTTGAATTATGTCTAAATAAAAATATTTATTATAATAAAATGTAAAAGAAATTAAACGCTTAGCTAGCTTTTTTCTAAACATTTCAAGTCGATCCTCGACTCGTCAATAGAAAGTTTGTATGATAAAAAATTGTCAGACTGATATTTTTAATTCAAAATGTCATCACATGCACTGATCAGTGTACCTATTATTACTAATTTTCCACTGGTAACATTCTTCTGGAGTAGAGGAAGCCACGTTTGATCCAATATAGAAACCTGCTTTCTACTTTCTATTGAAATCCTGTCTGAAATTACATTCCTGTTAAAATGTTAGATTCAAAAACTAATCCATCAATCGTCCTACATTTAGAAAACGTATAAGTTCGAAGGTTCCACTGGTAACATTCTTCTGGAGTAGAGGAAGCCACGTTTGATCCAATATAGAAACCTGCTTTCTACTTTCTATTGAAATCCTGTCTGAAATTACATTCCTGTTAAAATGTTAGATTCAAAAACTAATCCATCAATCGTCCTACATTTAGAAAACGTATAAGTTCGACAGACAGCAAGGGGTTGAACATTCTTCAGTCACTGTCACCATATGTATAAATTATATTCTGCAAATAAATAAGTTATTGGTGAATAAGTATATAGGTATAAGTAGTTAGATTTGTTATAGGTTGTATTTTTAAACTACAGGATCAAAATATTTAATATAGAATTGTAGTAATCAGTGTGTGGTATAGGTCTGTAAAATTGTTAGGCTTGTTTTGGTTCTCACACGAACCGGTCTAAATCGTACTGAGCAGACGCAGTTTAAAAATTCGAAGGCTTTTTCCAAACTGCGCAGGCTCAGTACAATTCAGAACAGGTTCTTGTTAGAACCAAAACAAGGCTAATGTGTTTTTATAGAAATTGAATTATTTCTTGTATAACTCCCATAGTAGGTACTTGTTATCGAAGATTATCCATACAATAACAACGATGTTTAAATAAAAATGGAAGATAAATATTCAGCCTGGGTTTATCTGTTTCAGTATGGATTCTGTATCTGTTTCAAATGGTCTCACACGCAATATGCTGAACCAAATGAGCCGAAATGTTTATTCGTGGCGACATTAGCACTTAATAAGTTGTGAATTCCTTTTTTCTTGTATGCCTTCGCTCTCTCCTACCCATTTAGGTACAGAGAAGTGTGACCAATGCTATTTTTGAAAAAAGTATATTTAGAATAAACATATGGTATATTTAAACGAATTTAATTAATAATAAGTAATGTAATAAATTGTGTAATTGAAGTTCATTCAAACTATATTTAATTTGACCTACATGATTTTGAAGATATCATCATGATCCCAGTCTCCCTTATGGATATAATTATAAATAATAGCTAAAATTCTGACACCTTGAATGTTTCAGTAAATACATGCATGATTATATTGTAGATTTTATTAAAGATTCATGTCATTTTATAAATTAAGTAAAATTGATATTTTGTATTCCTAATATATAGAGGATACCAAACATGCTTGGTATACTTTTGTACTACTATCAGCCTAAAATGGGAAGTGTGCCCTAATTAAATAAAATAAATTAATAAATAATACTGTAGTTCGGTATTTATGGACATCACAGTCTCCTCGGTAAAAATTTTATAGCCTTCTGCCCATATCGCGTTCGGTAGCCTTTCTTAGGTAAACCATTTTTCTTTATCCCAATGTACCATTCTGGGTAAAGGGCCGACTTATATGCTGAATAAGATCCTTGAAACTCCTCGATGAAAACGGTGCCTCTATTCGATGGATCAACCTAGATAAAAAATAAGACATTGTAGGTACTTGTAATTATTCTTAAAAATTAATTTAAAATAATTATGTTAATGGAATCTAATTTGAAAATGTTTAATTCTTTAGATTCTAAATTTGCTACTGCATTTAAATTCTGATCAGTTTCAGTAATTTACGATTAAAACAGTTTTAAAACTGTGTAAATCGAGCGTTTAATAATGAACAGAAGTAGGTATTGTGCCTCTTGAGCCACACAGCCAAGACTGACGTTACTGGCGCCAATGTCGGTAAGCATTCACTTATTTTCAAACAGGTATGAAAACCGAAAGCAGGTATGGAAACAGAAAACGGGTATGAAAACAGAAAACAGGTATGAAACATAAAACAGGTATTTGCAAACAGGTATGAAACCGAAAACAGGTATAGAAACAGAAAACAGGTATGAAAACAGAAAACAGGTAGGTATTTGCAAACAGGTATGGAATAGAAAACAAGTATGAAACAGAAAACAGTACGAAAACAGAAAACACGCATTTGCAAACAAATATGAAAACAGAAAACAGGTATTTGCAAACAGGTGTGAAACAGAAAACAGGTATTTTCAAACAGGTATAAAAAAACAAGCATTTGCAAACAGGTATGAAATAGAAAACAGATATTTGCAGACAGGTATGGAACAGAAAACATGTATTTGTAAACAGGTACTGAACTGCCAACTAGAAGTTTAAAGGGAATTCAAAAATGTAATTAGGTATAGGGTGTTCTACTTAAAATTAGAAAATTAATGTCTAAATAAAAAAATTTGTAGCAATTAAATTAAAAGCAATTTGTAGTTATACAAGAAAGTAAAATGAAAAATTTAGGTAAAAACAAAGGCTCTTATATTTAATTTTTTTCTCATACTTTTTTTCCATAACACTTATACTTTCTGACATAAAGGGGTAGCAGATTTTATATTGGACACTCCTTACGTAATTTTGAACTTGATAAAGTAAACTAGTAAAACAGTATGTACTATTGGTATTTCTACCTGCCCCTTGAGATGATTTTGATATGAAGGTCCTTATTTTGTCCTAGTTTTTCTTTATGCACGCACATAACCGTAGATTTTGGAATACCATATTTCACCGGAATGTGACATGTACCTTTTCCTTCATCAAAAGAATATAATATTTTAGATTTATCAGTGAGGCTAAGTGCTTTCTGTGTTCTTTTGCTTGGAGCCATTATGTCACCTATTGTAGAATGATACACGCCTCTCGAAAACGTATCGCTTGCTGGTCCAGGCGGAAATCATGTTTTGTTATTTTTTATTTTAGTCCGGATTGCTGGGCTAAATTTTTCAAAATGTCTGAATTACAAGAGTGTCCGGATTACTGGAGTATCCGTACTAGCGAGTGTCAGAATTATCGAAGTTATACTGCACTACAAATTTGGTTATTATGATCTTAACAGATAATATTCAATTTGAAAATGGAAGTTTTTAATCTTTTGGGAGATGAGGATGAATTTTTGGTGGAGTTCTTAAATCGTGAAATAATGTCCTACATAGTTAGGGAATGAAGGAATCCTTTTGAAGAATAGGTACCATGAATTGGATTTCTTTATTAGATTTCGCTTAAAATAGGAAACAGTTCTCCGATTTTTTGAACAAATTAAGAAAAAATTTAAACCATATATATTTTACATACATACTATTTTCTCCACTTATTATATGACACTGTGATCACAAAACGCTAGTAATCACAAAACAAACATTTAAATTGAATGCTATAATTAATAATATAAGTTAAGTTTCAGATTGTTGACAATTAATGACAATTGAACAATTTTCATATAGAGAGTAAATAAGAAAATCAGAATAACAGCAAAGTATTTAAAAGTCACTCTTGACAACCGTACACAATATTTTGCTAACAGACAGTTACTTAAGTGCCAGATAAATTTGGGTTGGTAAAACGCTTCTAGAATTAACAGGCACTTTGACTGTCAGTTAGCCTTAACTGTTAGTTACTTAACAGACAGTTTTAACTGCGCATTGAAAAACCGACCCTTATTAATGTGTTGATTGAAACACTTGCTAAATCACAATAATTCTAATTTAATAATTACTTACTTCTCCATATAGTTCGCCGTTGCTGCCATAACAAACGTAGAGATTAGTATTCAGTCCAAGAAGTCTTACATGACTAATATCTCCCGCGGAAGATATTTCTATATGACCTAGAAAATTAAAACGTTCTTAGAATATTGATCATATACCCGCATATTCCATAAATACAAAAATAAATTAGGTATTGCATATAATGTCTGTAAATTATTTGTGGTGCATTTTCATGATTCATTGTAGTCTTTTTTGGGATTACAACACCTGCCAAACAATAAAAAAACAGTAAACCAAAAGTATTGAAATTAAATATTCAGAGTGTAGTATCAAGGCAAACTTCTAAAGTTTGCCCCAAAAGATCACTGTATAAAATAAATGTTTGATAAATGACTAAAGTCCATCAGGTTTTTCAGTTTTATATAACATTCTTTAATATTACAAATCATATTTTGAATTATGTCTAAATAAAATAATTATTATAATAAAAATTAAAAGAAATTAAACATTGAACAATTTCATTCGGCTTTACACAATGTTACTCAACTTAAAATCTTAATCTTATTATTTAAATGTTCTCTCCATTCCCAGCGTAACTTAATATTACCTACGTGCTATAGCTGTATTTATACAAGTTGGGTAAGATATCTTATTAAAACTAATCTTCTAGAAGATATATCAGATATAAACTAAGATATCATTCTTAAAACTAAATTGCGACTTCATCGTCGCCGTTGACAAAGCATTCAGAAGTTATATTCATTTATTAAATTTATAATATAACATACATTCATAATGAGTTAATCTACTGTATGATTAAAAAAACTAAATAATAGATGCTTGTTTATGCTTGTTGATTATGAAATGTTGGCATTACTGTAGGTACACAACTACAGGGTGTCCACCTAGTGCGCGTAAGTCCAATATCTTAATCAATCCTTAACTTACGCGCACTAGGTGGACACCCTGTATATCGATTTACTTCTTTCTAATACCTACTGTCTAGATCTTCATCATCTTGAGTCCCAAATATTTCACCACCAGCTCTTATTGTCAAGTTGTGTCCGGTTTCACAGAATAATTGCATTCGATACCCAAAAGGTCTATTGTTTGCCATTTTTAGTTACGTCTGAAAATATAAATTTGTATTAACTTTTATTAACTTTAAATTAAATTAAATGTAGCTTTATCTTAGTGTACAGAGCAGTCCATTTTTGATGGGAATCCAGGGTATCTCGGAAACTACAAGATGCATAACAAAACCGCTTGCACATCCTCGAGCTACTTTTTCCAGTTTGACTTAATGGTGAAATCAGATCGAGTCTACTTTGTTTAGGTTTTGAGATACAGGGCATTTCTGAAATTTTGCCTTTTTCGTCAGGGCCCTGTAACTTTTTTATTTTCAGACCTACAAAAAAAGTTTAAAGGGGAAAGTTTTAGATATTTTTAAGTGGAATCCATTGGCGTAGCAAAATTTTTTTTATTGCGTCCCGTTTTTTAGATACAGACCAAACTTGTGTTTTTTTAAATGCAACACCCTGTATATTTCTAGTTAATTCGAAAGAACTTTCAATTCTGGTTACAGTAATATATAATAAATAGGGGTTTATTTGAATTTAAGTACCTTTATTAAACATTTTTATGGTTAAATGGGGGGGAAACGCGTATTTCCATTGATTTATTTCCTTATAAACTACATTGAACTCCTGTTTAATGTTATACTTAATATCTTAATAGTAATATAACCAAATACGGTTATATATAATTTATATTTGTAAAAATATTCGACATTTTTATGTTTCCATAATTAATTATTATCTAGTATTCGGAAATATTTAAATCTTTATATAAAATAGTGTGTTTATTTAAATCAAGAGTTTAATATAGTTTATAAGGAAATAAATCAATGGAAATACGCGTTTCCCTCCATTTAACCATAAAAATGTTTAATAAAGGGACTTAAATTCAAATAAACCCCCATATAATATATATTACTGTAACCAGAATTGAAAGTTCTTTCAAATTAACCAGAAATATACAGGGTGTTGCATTTAAAAAAACACATGTTTGGTCTGTATCTAAAAAACGGGACGCAATAAAAAATAATTTGCTACGCCAATGAATTCCACTTAAAAATATCTAAAACTTTCCTCTTTAAACTTTTTTGGTAGGTCTGAAAATAAAAAAGTTACAGGGCACTGACGAAAATGGCAAAATTTGAGAAATGCCCTGTATCTCAAAACCTAAACAAAGTAGACCCGATCTGATTTCACCATTAAGTCAAACTAAAAAAAGTAGCTCGAGGATGTGCAAGCGGTTTTGTTGCGCATCTTGTAGTTTTCGAGATACCCTGGATTCCCATCAAAAATGGACTGCTCTGTACATTAATAGGTATACATAAAAGAGGATGATAAGGTCCAAGTCAAACGCAATTATTGTTGTGCTCTTCATGAAGAAGATATTAAAAAATGAACAAATGCGTTGACTGAAGGAATAGATCAGGCAATGAACGACATGCAGAAGCTGATAATACCGTTCTAGCAAACTAGTATTGCCGTCTATCTTGATTGGACACCGGCAAATTTCGAAACAAATGGGCAGAGCTGAATATGCTGCTGGATGTCATACTATTAAGTCAAATGAGTAGATTCCGTAACAACTATCAGCTACTGTATTATTTATTTCATCTTTAACTGTAGTTATTTTATTTTGAATTTGGCAAAGACAAAGTTTGAAGAATCAGAAAATATTTTATTTGTGTAGCTAAATTATCATTATAAATTCTTTTTTTTTTTCATTAATTTTAACTCATTATAGGCTTAGTTTAGCGTCCACTCCATTAACGCAATTTATAATCGCGACCGTTCCGTCTCCGATTATTACCTGAAGTAATTTAACCTTATCTAACACTTACATTGGTAATTTGCTTTCATAGTTCGACTATTGATTACATACTGTCCGAATTATTAAATAGTATATTGTTATATTAGCATTAAAAGTGTCACTTTTTTGGCGAGCAAATTTAGTATGTGCGAGGCGAAGCGTAACATAGTCGAGCGGATGCAAAATTGCGAGACAAAAGAGACACTTTTAATCCGAATTTAACATGTTATTTTTTCTCCAACCGAAATCCTTCTACCAAAACCGAACCGAAACAAAATACTTCTTAATAGTTTCATTTTTGAGAAATACGCAAAATAAATTTTATAATTTTTATTATAATATTTATTCCAATTTCTCGTTATATAATATCGAAATTAAACCATTTTCGTGCAAATATCGTAAAAAAACTGGAGAACACAAAATAATTCTACAAAAGTATAATAAACAAAAAAAAGCATAAATAAACAAATTTTTCAACAATAATCAACACTTTATACTTTAAAGCACTTTATACTACTAAATCACTAAACACTACTTTTATACTTTATACACATACTTTAAAGAGCTATAAATTAAAATGTTCTGATGATTGTTGAACAGTTTGTTTATTTATGCTTTTTTTGTTTATTATACTTTTGTTAGAATTATTTTGTATTCTCCAGTTTTTTTACGAATGTTTTTACACCTTATCTGCACCAAAAATATGCACCAATGCATTGGAATAAATAATTATAAAATTTATTTTGCGTATTTCTCAAAAATTAAACTATTAAGAAGTATTTTGTTTAGTACTGTTAAATAGCAATTTCCAAGAGCTTTCCAATGAGGTATCACAAAGGGGGTGTTTCCATTTAAAAAAATTGAGTTTTTAGGTCTATACTTACAGAGCATTGCTCGTTTTTAAATAGACACCCTGTGTAGATAAGTACTCACGAATCGAAAATAACTCATTTTCAGTTATGGTCAATAAAATGTGTAGCGTTTCACTATGAATACATGTGTAGTTGTATCATGTGAACACCTATAAATATTATAAAGTGGAAAATCCACACTACAACGTTCACTATTACGCTCACTATTAGCTATTAAAAATTACAATCATTTACAATCATTCACAATTCAGCAGTTTCAAATATACATACAGGGTGTTAGTTAAACATGCGGCAAAAATTCAAGAGGTTATTCCTTGGACTATTCTAAGGATATTTTATCCTTTGATGATTTTTGAAAAAGCGCTTTGTTGCGAAGATATTGGGCGAAAAAATTTTCAACAACTCCAATTTTGGTATTTTACACATTATTAATGTAGGTGAAATAAAAGTATGGCGTACTACACTGGACGTATCAAGTAAAAGACATGCGAGAAAAAGAAAATCATACAAGGAATATACAAATATCATATCATACAACGTATCATATCATACAAAGGAAATCATACAATTTCATTGTAAAAGTTGACTAAATTGTGGTAATACACTGTCACATACATATAGGTAGGATATGTTAATGTTAGGAAAAAGATAAGTACTGGTTATTTGAAAATATAAATAAATGTAAACTTATAAATATGAGTAAATATAACCTACCTAAGTATTCCTAGTATCAATATAGTAATGTTTTACTTCACTTAACGGAAAACTAAATGTTTATGTCATTTCCTACGTCTTCAAATATTTTAATACCTTAATAGTTACAACATAGTTCGCTACTTGTATACAAAAACAATCACATTCTACGTATTGTCAATGAGATATAACATAGACCTAATATTGATAATGACAATATTTACAATATTAAGTATATAGGCGTCGCGTCGCGGGCAAGCGTTAAAGGGAATTATTTTGAAATGTAATGTAAACACAATTTTAAGATGTACTTATTAATAAATCATTGTTAATCCGCAGTAATTCTTGAAAACAAAAACTGTAACAGCCACTCAACACTTCACGGATATATAGGAACTGCTTCATATGGCCTCTGCCTCAAAATTTATTTTTAAACATTATTAATCATGTAGACACATTATTTAGAATTAGGAGACTCTTGAGTCATATAATTAAGTAATTTCCGTTATGTATTCGGTTCACGTCTACTGCCATTATTTGTTACGAAACAAAGAATGATTGCTCTTTTTTATAAATAGTTTTTTCTTCAAGCGTATAATAATACTTATATTATATTGTGTAAGACGTAACACTGACGTAGTTTTCTACATAACACCAAAACACTATACTGTACTCGACGCTCGTTTCGCCAACCAAGTTGGCATCATCTGGAGATAATTAAAACTGGCAGTTTTCAGCAACATCAGCATCAGTTTTAATCATCTCTAGATGATGCCAACTTGGTTGGCGAACCGCGCGTAGAGTGCAGTATAGTGTTTTTGCGTTATGTGGAAAACTATGTCAGTGTTAGCTTCCAAAGGTTCCAACCCCCTTCAAGAATATGTAAGACGTATTATAGAAAAGGCCTATTGTTTTACTAGTACCTAAAGAAATATTCTCATTTTTTTTACTAGTACAAAACAATAAAAGTGTAACCATAATAACAGATTAATTTATTAATTTATTTAATTTAATAATTAATTAATTAATAATAGATTATAGCCATGATTTCTCAGAACTGTCAGTTTGAAATTAAACGTCACGTCAGACCGCTTTTTATACAAGCATAAATGTCTGAAGAAATACAGCTTTAATTTTGACGCTTGAAGCAAAAATAGTAGGTATAATATGTCACTAGGAGTATATAAAACTCTTTATGTGTTTCGCCCAGTTTACACAGCCTTGGCTAACGCCTCGGCTGTATAAGCTTCTGCCCTCAACAAATAATATTCGCCTTCTACTCCTAGTAACATAATATACTAATAATAGATAATGCCTGTAACTTATTTGTGGTGCATTTTGACGATTCATAGTTTGTTTCTTTTGGGATTACAACACCTGTAAAATAACAAAAAGCAGAAAACCAGAAGCATACAAATTAAATATTCAAAGTGTAGTAACAAGGCAAACTTCTAAAGTTTACCCCAAAAAACCACTGTATAACGTGTGATAAAATAATATTTGATATATTAACTAAATTTTATCAGTGGTTTTTCAGTTTTATACAAAATTCTATAATATTATATGTCATATTCTAAATAGGTATTCGAATATAAAAAAAATTCATATTTTAATTTTTCCAAATTCGTATCCGTATAAACTACAATTTATACGGACCCGAATTGTATGGTGACTTCCTGGCCTTTCAAAAATAATTATTATTATTTCAGCCCATTAAATTAATTATGTATAATTTTAATTAATACATATTACTGCAGAAGGTATGCAATTACTAGGAAATCAAAACAAAGAAAAGCTTTGTACCGTTGAGTGAAATTTATTCAGTCAACGGTTCTACACAAATTACTGAAGCTTAGATTTTAAATTCAACATGTGGTGGATTTCATCAACGAATTTTGACATATTTGTCCTGGATTGTGATTGGTTTGATGGTATTCATTACACTAAAATATTTAATTTGAAAAATATTGTGAACTTATTTATATTTTACGTTTATATTAATAAATCCTAAACAGATTTCGAAATAATAAAATCTATTGATTATAGGTACAAAAGAGCAACATATATTTATGTTCATTTCCACTAAAAAAGGCGGACGCCTATGATTAGTTATATTATATATTATATAGCAAAGATTACTCCAATAGATCAGATAACACCAACGATATTAATATAATCAATAAAAATATATATTGCTGTAATAATAACATAACATACAAAGTATGGTTTTCATAATATATGCTTTAGATAATTTCAGGTCTCATGTTATTATCCTCGTATGTTTATGCTTTCTACTACCAACAGATATAAACGTTTTATGTTTTATATAATTATATTGAATATTAAGCATTACAATTAATAGTCCACCCATATAACTATTAAAATATTGTATGGTGTAGTATTATAAAAAATGTACTAGTTTTGGTATTAAATTGCATTAAGTGTCTGTTAAAATTTTTAAAGGTTTAGTGGTTATAAAACAGCGCAGCCCTAGATATAAAAGTGTTACCAAAAACAGTTCTAAATGGCGGACACCTTGTAATACCTATGTCCGCTGAAACAAACCAAATATCACTTTTACACTAAAAACCGTATTTTCAATTAGAGTCTTTCATGTGCATTATTAATTTATTTAGTCAATGGTGAATTCAGAGATCTTATCGTCTTAATTTATTTGAAGGAGATGCCAAAACAACTACTCGACTGACATTGTATTACTCCATGGATGTCGCCACATCTTTCATCGAGATCAACCGTCAGAAACTGACCGGTTTCGCACTTATTAAGTGCTCAGCAGAATGCCATAGGTAGTGGAATCGGTGAAAGATGTTGCAAAATGTTACCTAAAGGGCATCACGAATGTTACTGGTGGTGAGAAACATCGTATTTTCTATATATCCTTCAAATAAATGAGTAAGATTGTCTTCCTCAAAGACAATAGAGGTCACTGCCGTAATGTCACCTGCGGAAAGGCAGGTCGCTATCTCTGTCTGTCAATTAGACAATAATTGTGAGACGAATAGCATCAGAGACCAAAAGAGGGCACTATGGTGTGTTTCTCACTACAGTGCCTTGTATAAAGATACTATACTTCTCACTACTAACATTATGTGTTGGGATGTTCCATTTAAAAAACTATAAGTTTCGTTCGCAACTTTTGAGGCATCCTCAATAATCCAAATTTATATTAAAATGTATCTCTCATTGACCCGCTCCCCTATCATTAGCAAATATTGTATTGTCCCTTACTATAACAACGCTGTGGGAGGTATTTTTAAAGGTTGATTCTCACTATACATACCGTTTCCGTTCTATATCCCTTCCGTAAAATTTGATTGTATTCGCGATACTTTACGTTTCATTTCCATGTCAGTAAATTTGTGACTACACCGTTGACGCTTACGTTGTAAACACAGTGAAATCAAGACTATGTGGTCCAAAGAAAATTTTATAATTGTCGCTGTTATTTTGGATAAGAAAGAGGGTTTACAAAGAAAACGAAAAAGGCGTTTCGGAATTCGCAACATATTGAAACAACGAAATGTTCATGGGGAATATACGTATTACGTTATTTCTGAAATTAATGGACGATGACACAAAATGTTTCCAACATTTTCCAAACTATACAGTTCAGGATTTTGTCTCACATGTGCTATTTATGCTACGATTTTCTATTTTAATTAAAAGAATGCATTGATACGATACGCTCCTTCATTAACACTAGCCGTACCATTTCCGTAACGTTTCAGCCTGTCCGTCAAAAATACGTTTCGAAGGAATGGATACGGAACTGAGGCAGGCCGGTATGTAAACGGAACGGAAAGTGTGTATACCCGCGCACTACTATGCCTTACGTACATATTACTTAGAGGCGAATTTGTATATTTAATAATTTATGGAATGTTTACGGAAGGGATATGGAACGGAAACGGTATGCATAGTGAGAATCAACCTTAATACTTCATGAGTATTTATAATACTTTTTATATAATGTCGCCGTGTATCCAAAGTCCTACTACCTTATCCTATATCATTTCGAAACTAACTAATATCAATCCCCTTTATTTAAAAATAATATGTAGGGCCATATCAGCAAATTGTCTACGTTACCAGGGTCACACTGTACCTATTATATGTCAAATTGCCAAATATTATTCTCATTTCATTACGCATTTTGAGGTTGCATTGTGATGAATGAAAACTTGTAATTAGTATGAATGATGAAAAGATAACACAACCTTGATTAATAGGTACTATATGCTCGTAAATGACTCATGGAAAAATTATGTAATTTTATTGGCATGCAGGAAATCGTAAAATTTCCTATGGTAAATATGGAAATAAATATGGTACACTTCTATATGTGTAGGTAGGTCATTTAAACAAAAGTCTACATGTATTCTATTTATGTAGACTTTGTTTAAACTGCATACTGTTATTTCCGAGATAATAGTATATATTATATAAGTTGTATTTATCATAACATAAGTCATAACCATAATTATTCAATTATTTTCTGATTAGGAAAATATTATTTGATTTAAGTAAATTTGCGTCTTCAGAATGTCTATTATTTAATAGAAAACATATTTAAAAATTTAACAGTCTTAATTTTAAAGACTTGTACCAAATACTACTGTTACTGTTCATACTAATTTGATCCACACTACTTGTGGATGAAAAAACTATTGTTTTTTTATTATAGGTGTATGATAAAATTTAGTTCACATATTTTGCAATTTATTACACTTTCTCCACATCTTAAAGCGTTCTGTCTATATTTCTTATATACCGGAAGTAGATGTCTTACTTATTTTAATTAAGACACCCTATATCTTATTTCATTTTCAGATACTACGCGAAATTCTACACACATTTCATCTATAATTTTATGTAAAAAATTACGTTTTGCAAACCGAAAAATATTTACCAATTTTTCGTATACGGAAGCCTTTATTTAATTTAATTTGGCTTGTAAATGGGAACCTACTTTAGTAGAGTTTGTATGATATTTTGATAATTATTAATACAGAGTGCTCAAAAAGAAGAAGAAAAATAAAAAAAATCTTCAAAAGTAATTTTTTTCAAATGGAAACTCTGTTTTTATAATTTTATCTTATTCAGATAATATAAATTAAAAATAAGGCTCAGTTTGTATAGGATTGTCTATTATTCTGAAAATTTGTAATTTTTGGATATTGGTAATATTGGGAATATTGGAATTGGAATATTAATAATAATTCCCGTCATGATTGTTGATAATTTTAAGAAAGCATACGAAAATAACATTTAATGCACACTCTGTAACACCGTCATTGCCAACTAAAAGTAACTGAACTTAAAAGCCATTTTTACAATAGAAAAATGTGAAGTTGCTAATATTTCGAAAACTAGAAATTTTCGGAATAGGTAATTAAGGCATCCTCATCCTCCTGCTCGGAGGCCTCATGCAAAGTTGCCATATTTTTAATGCTGAATAAGATAAAATTATAAAAACTAGTAGTTTCCATTTGAAAAAAAATATACTTTTGACAGTTTTTCAATTGAATTCTTATTCTTCTTTTTTGAGCACCCTGTGTTAATAATTATCAGAATATTTTAAGAAGTCTGTTAAGTAGGTCCCTTTCTACATAGAAACCAAATTAAATACTAAGTTCCCGTACAGTCAAAATTGGTAAATATTTTCGGTCTGCAAACGTAATTTTTTACATAAAATTATATATGAAATGTGTGTAGAATTTAGCGTAGTATCTGAAAACGAAATAGGATATAGGATGTCTTATTTAAAATAAGTAAGTTGACAACTACTTCCGGTATAACCGGAATTGCCACCATTTTAAAATATTTTACCCAAATCGCGCCGGTCGACATTAGTATACTACCAATTTTTCAAAATTCTTCCAACGGCTACTTTTCGAGAGATCGATCGCCGCAGGTCGTCGTGGGACACCCTGTATATGTGTAGTAATACATTAAATACAAATTAATGTTAAAAATAGAAATGTTTTAATTTATTATTTGGCATATCGTTTAACTCCGTTGATATAGATTTATACTTTTATTTTGCAAGAAGTTTTAATAAAATAGCATCAATATATTAGCCACATTCCGACAATTTCTATAAGTTCTATTCACGAAAGTAAAAACAAAAAATACAAACTTTTAGATATATTTTATGACATGACAACTTTTTAGAAACTAACGTAAGTATGTATAGTTTTATCTTAATGGAGACATTGCTTTTTATTTTAGTAACTATGATGTAGGTAATTTTAAATTGTTACTGAAAAAAATCCTGAACGCCATTTCACTGAACTGCCACTTACTGTTATTATTATAGAGGCCTTGGCACATGTTTTAAATATTGATTTACAAGTTAAATAAGTTTTATTTTAAATTAAAGCCTTCATTATTTAAAATTGGCTCTAAGTTTCAAAGAATTTGATAATGGAACTAAGATAATCTACGTATTAAATGATATTTAGGTAGGTACTTATATTTATAGCTACTTACGTTACCAAGTAACAAATTGAAAGCACATTAAAATTTACACGAGCACTTAAGACGGACAGTTTCTACTACCATCTGAGCCACATTAATAGTAATTTTGTACTGATTTAAATTATTGAACACATTCTTATATTATCGTACACATACCTACATTACTTCATACAGTATGACTTACTTAACTATTAGTAATACAATAAATATTTAGCAGAGCAAATATTATAAAAATATAAATTATATACAATGTACATATTATTTTTTACACATTATTAAAATTGTAAAATATGTAAAAGAATATTGCAAAATGATCAATGTATAGTAATACGTGTTACTGCGTCTAAATGCTGCCTTCTAAGTTAAAATTAGTAATACTGTAGAAATTAAATGCCAGATTTATTGGAACTTTGATCTTCTCGGTAAGAACCTTACAGCTTTCTGCCCATAAGCCGTTTTAGGGCCCCTTTTTATTCTTCCTGACTTCTTTATACCAATGTACCATCCTAAATGAGCATATTTTCTTGATAAATACGCGTTATATGAACCCTGGAATGACTCTATAAATACCGTTGCTTCTTCCATGGGATCGGGCTAAAACAGAAAATCTATGATAATTACAAACACATTATATTATTTATTAGCGACTTAACGTATCTATTTATAATTAACGACCGTTAATGTTAAGTAATGTTGATCGCGGTTAATACTTGATAGCGGGTTACCATGTATAGAAAACTCGCGATACTCGTTCACATTCTATTGGCTTGTACGTCAGCGAACTACCAGAAACTACTCAAAGTGTGGCGATGTTTCTGTAGAAAATATAACATCTACAACAAAATATAAAGCCAGAGGGCCCTAGTCCATATGCATGTCAAATTTAGCGTTAGAAAAATGTTCCAAACAATAACATAAAAAAATAGTGCATTAGAAAGAGGTTACATAGGCAAGAACATCTTCATCTAATAGGTGCCTTACTTATATGGTAGGTACTGCGAAATCGGAATTATTTTGGTTGGAACTTTCTGGAACTTTCTTACTAAAAATGGACCCCATATTTGTATAGGACCCCCTCACGAATATATGATTTACAGAGGTTATAACAATGTATTCGTGAGGGTGCCTCATACAAATTTGTCTCATGGTGTTCTACACACTAAAACTGATCCCGATTTTCACTCTTTATACATTGTGCTATGTTTAACTATGGATTAAAAAAACATTCTAAAAATTAGACGTAATAAAAGCATTTTTGTTCCTAATACAGTGTCTCCATTTAGTGCTCCCTTCTTCCGCTATAGCTTTATCATAATCCGGGCAAAAAATCTGATTAGGGGAACGTCAATGAGGGTTAGGGAGGCACATTTTAAAATTAGTAACGCATGTACAGGGTGTCTAAAAAAAGTGCGGTACGGAAAAGTATATATTTTTTAAATGCAACTACCTGTATTTTTCTGTGGCAATTGAAGCCTCCTTAGGTTCTCTCGGCAACTTTAATTTTTTTGCGTTTGATTGCAGCGTTACCAAGTTATCACAATATTAAGATTTTTTTGAACAAAATCAACCGTTTATTTAAAGTTGCAATTTACTCCTTCGTTTCTTTGTTTTTAGTTAAAATTTAGGTGGTGCCTAGCCAGATCCACTTTATACCAAGCTAGCGTTAGAATTGAGATTTCAGGGTGTTCACAATTGCCATCTGAAGATCTACAATTTCAAATGAATTTTTTGTAATTTTTTTATATAGACTAGTTCTATTTTATAAAAGATCTCAGTAGTCTTTTCAATTATCTTTATTTTGATACCAATAAGTATACCTTATCTCTGGTAGATTTTAAAATATAGCGAATTAAAGGATATACTGACAATTTATTATCCTTGACCAGACCAGACCTGACCAGAAGTTGCATATAAAGTTTATGGAATATTTTTTAAAAAGTTGTTCTTTAGGAAGGGGTAGTCTGCACTACCCCTTCCTTAGTTCTGCACTGTAAATTTATATTTCAGTTATGTTAGTAAATGAAATAAAAGATTATAAGTAGATCAAAAGTAATTTTTTTATTGAAACAGATTTAGTAATATTAGCCGTAATTCTTTGTGTATCTGCACATAAATGAACTGAATTCATTCTATATGGAAACGTGGTATATGAAAAGAAAGTCAGAACTAAAACGGTTTTAAATAAAAAAAAAAATGAATTAACAATCGAAATTGTGAAAAATCCAAAAGCTAGCTTATGAGATATAAGTAGAGATTTTAAGATAAAAAAGTCATCATTGCCAAAATGCATTAAGCAAAATAAATTCCATCTCTACCATTTTCAAAAAAAATTTAAGGTTGATGAGAGAACCTAAGGAGGCTTCAATTGCCACAGAAAAATACAGATATGCTATTTTGTTTTGAAACGTGATGCTGTACAATACCTATATGCAATAACAATTTCACATTTTTGTGACATCTAAATGTTTCACAGAAACGTGAAATTGTAATTGGCCGCCTTGTGGAGCCAGTTTTTTTAATTGCAGCCCCAATTTCTTCTCTTGCCCCTATACAAAGATCAACATCCTGCTTCTGATCATTACTGAAAAACAATTTTGAATTGAAAAAATGTATATCTCAATACATTAACAGTCAACTTTCGGAATCTCCAGAAGCTATTTCACCTGCAAAATATGTTTAGTAAAGAAATGCCACCACTGAATGCTCATAGTCAAATTTTCAGATGAAAATAATTTTCCATTCTTGATATACTTCTAATGGTCGGTCAAAAAGTCACCCTGTACCTATATAAATTATTCAGATAGCGTAGAATATTTTTTACTCGATAAGGAAAACACAAATTTGTATTTTGAAATCCTCAGTACCTTTAAAAATAAACAAATTTGGTAAAATATATTCCTCAAACACTCAAATACACCAACAAAATTGAATTAGAATTAGTCTGAGAATATAAAAATATAATATATCTATATCCTTTTATCTAAATTTTATAAGAGATGGTACATTACATATATGCAACTCGGCAACTACAAATAGGAAAAATGATATCACAGTTTTACGTTTCAATAAATATCAATGTGTTATCCAAGGTCTTTAAAAAATCAAATATTTACCTCTGCATACAACCTCCCCTTTTCATTCATGGCTACATACATATTTGCTAACATTCCTCTTATTTTCACATGACCAGGAAATCCGGCTGACACTAACTCTAAGTATGCTAAAATTAAAAAATATCATTTTTAAACTTTACATACTATATATTTACGCATTAACTTCGCATTCACTCAAATTTCAATGTCGCCATACCAACAAATACCAAATAATAATTTTCAAACTTACTGTGAAGATCATTTTCATCTGGAGTCCCTTTTACTGTCCCATCAGGAAACACCGCCAAATGGTGTCCTGTTTTTGAATACAACTGCATTTTGCTCCCGAACAAAGGATTTCCTACCCGTGTGGGTCTTAAATTTACATGACTTGGCATCGAGGATGGAGAAGATGATGAAGAAGAAGGAGGAGGCCACACTACTCTTCTAGG
The DNA here is from genome assembly GCA_963924545.1 of Pogonocherus hispidulus. NCBI lineage: Eukaryota > Metazoa > Arthropoda > Insecta > Coleoptera > Cerambycidae > Pogonocherus > Pogonocherus hispidulus. The sequence goes on along the minus strand of OZ004698.1, from coordinate 37,245,660 downwards.
AGGTGTTTCATAGAATGTGTGGTTTTCTGTTTCTACGGCACACCTAAAAACATAATTTAATAATTTCTCAAATAATTTCATTTCAATTTTAAAATCTATATTCAAAATGTCGTACCTTAAAAAATATATTAAATAAAAGTTAGTAGCCTCTCTCTCTTACAACGTTACTTTCCATTGTATTCAAAACTGAAGTATCTCTATTTGTTATGAGGTGGTATAATAGCCTTTTATTTGTTCATTGAGCATCGACAATCTCATTTTCGTTTAATTTGTGCCTAATAATGTTATAGTTAAGATCGAAAAATTAAAAAAAAATCAGTTCAAATCAATAAGTTTAAAGCAAGAACAATTTGCATATAGAACGCAAAGTAAAATTTAATTGCGCAAAATTGTCAAATGTGAACATTCATATATTTTAGTACATATAAGTAGGTACCTAGCTCAAATTTTATGTACCTATAGACGTTGAGTGACAAAACATATATTTTGTCAATCAACTATATAATAGATAATGAAACTTGTATGTGTATCGTTTGAAAGTGCATGGATATACAGGGTGTCCCACTATGACGAGATATTAGACATATTTCCGAGACTACTTCAATTTTGATTTTTAAAATCCAGAAATAGAAAATTTTCGATTATAATTAATTAATCTCTTGGTTAAATCTGAAATTAGTATCAAACGATAGCTTATGAAAAGTTAATATTAGGAATCTGCAAACCGTTTTGCTTGATCTCAACCCGTTTAGATTTTACATGGTGTCAAAGTTGAAAAATGTCAATATTCATCTGTCAATATTTCAAAAACAGTTGGAGATATATATAGGACATCCTACATAAAATGTGTTTAGAATTTTACGTAGAATCTAGAAATTATATAATATATAGGGTATTCCATTTAATATAACGAAATCAGGGTCAACTTCCGGAAGTACTTTCACCTGGAAAATATAAACCTGAAAAGTACTTTCACCTGAAGATAGGTATAGGACATCCTACATGAAAGTGTTTAGAATATCACGTAGAGTTCAAAATTGCAAAAAATACAGGGTTTCATTTAAAATAAAAGAGATGACATCAACTTCCAGTATAACCGGAATCGTTAGGTGGACGCCATTATTTTAGTTGAGGCAATAGAAACACTATTGCCCAAATTTTCAAAATTAAAATCGAGGTAGTCTCTGAAATATGTCTAATGTCTCGTCACTCTGGGACACCCTGTATTGGGACTCTTTAACTAGTTATCAATTGGATTTTCTAAATACCCTGTGAAACATTATAAACATGTTTTCATCGATTTTAAGTACCCTTGATATTTTATATTAAGTATATGTATTTTTCAAAAATATTAAATATCTCAAAAACGTTACAGTTTAGGTATAGGTACATATAATCCTGAATAAAATCAACCTTAAATGTATTGACGAATTCAAAAATGCAATAAAAAATGTAGAATTTTACTTAAAATGAGGAAGTTTGCATCGACTTCCGATATAACAGGAAGTGACAGAAAGTCAAAAATATTTTAGAAAAAGTCAACGCCATCAATTAGCTCCTCATGCAAATTTTAAAAATTTTACCTCTACTGGTTCTCCATATAAATATACATCGATTGAGCTCCTCGTAACACACCCAGTACCTAGGTATATATTAAAAGTTCAAAGTTATCAAAATTTGTATATAAATAGCTTACCGAGTGGACATCTGCGTTCGTAGAAATTAAAGTGAATAAAAATTATGCTTTAGTGTCTAATATTAGATTTAAATATAAAATGTGAATGTAGAATCGTATCGCAAAATTACTCAATAAACGAACTTGGTATAACTACATTAGACGACTCAATTCCAAAGCTGAGAACAAAATATATAACATATAATGATGAAATAATCATTCATTAGAATGATGGATATATTATTATATTTAATAATAGTATATCCATCATTCTGATTAAAAGGATTAACCCGAAAGACTTATGTGGGAGTGATGAAACATTTTATTATTCGGCGAGCGGCGTAAAGAGTAGTGAGGAGTGTTTAGTTATAATACCGTACTCGCACTCGCTTAATGAAGTAGCGTGTTATTTGATAGCACGATCGGCACGCTGATAATTATGTTTCATATTATGAAGAGGAGACCTCACGGTTCATTCATAAATAACCTTTTGTTTTGTATCAATCATTGGCAATGTGTATGACAAAGAATACCGAGAGAAAGAACGGCAAAATTCCGACTCCGTGCAACGTTGCAAAAGTTTTGGGAGAACTTGCTTCCGACGCCAAAGGCGTACTGTTTTTGGAAGGGTTGGGTATGATAATAAAACATCAAAAAAGGAATTTTAAGAAAATCAGTACTATACATTGCAACAGCAAAAGCTTGTGAGATTAGAAATTAAATTAGTATCGGAGTTTTAATGTAGGGAATATTAATTGAAACTTGAACACTTAAAATCCTGAATTAAGTAAAGGTGGTACACCTACTACATTACAAAAACTTATATATACAGTAGTGTAAAAAAGTATTTTTCAGTTTTTCAAAGATACCCAAACTCTGTATACAGGGTTCAATTACATTTAAAAGTGAAATATAATTTAAAATAAGAAAGATGTACATGGTGTTAGTTTTTAATTCAACTTTTTGTTTCAAGTTATTTGAGTTACTGTTTTCAAAATAACTCTTTAAAAGCCTGATAATGGTGATTTTCTCTTAGATTAGTATAAAGGATACCTTTAAAAATTACCTTGGTTACGCAACTGATTTTAATTTTTGTGTGCAAACGTTGCATGTTGGCTTCACACTTACCAAACATTAGGTATAGGTTTTTTAATTTGTTATGCAGCAAAGTGCTGAATGATGCCTTAGCTTCTTGCTTGGATTCTTGTTTTGGTCGTATTTAAGCATGTGTGTAGGTAACTCCAAAAACTAACACATCAGCCATATTTTAAAAAATAACAAAAGCAATTCCATAATATAATATAGTATATATATACTATATTCCGTAAAATGATAAGGAAGCCAGCCAGCACGCCCCTGAAAATCCGTAAATATGGCGTGACAAATATAGCGACCGAATAACCAAATAAAACTTGGCAAAATTTACCTGTGGAAAGACAGTTTTGAATATAAAGAATTCATTTTTCCATACACTTGACACTGACGCACCATTTTCTGAAGAATAGTAATAAAATCCTTATGAAAAACACCGAAAAATTCACAAAAAATATAAATTACACAATTGACAGTTTGGCAACAGTTTTTCGTACAATCATAAAGTAGACCTTTCAGTTGACCAGATAAAGAGTGAACAAGGGGATCTCTGATTGCTTTAAAATGTAAACAATTACATCTCCCTTGTCTTATAAATCTATGGGTGTTATCATTTCCAATGTCTCCGATGGTTGCAAGGATTGCGAAATTCCTGAAATTATAGGTCGAAGAAATGGAAATGGCAAATGGAAGAGAAGGTAACTTCCCTAGTCGGAGCGGTAAATAGTGGATACTAGACTGTTGGCAATCTCACAGAGGCATACTTAGGATTTTATGGCGCTAGACACGAAAATTTTTAAAATTGCGCAAAATTTCATATTACCCCGTATGTTTCATAAATTCCCATATAATTCTAAACTCATATTTAAGATTTCAAAAGTTTTTGCAGTAACTCTCCAATTGGCATGGTTAATAATATTTGGAATAAATATTAATAAAAAATAAATTTTGCGATTATTCATTTATAAGGACCGGACATAATTCAATATTTGCAGCTATAGCTCTATTTTTTAGTTTTGTTATTACTGATGACAGTGAACGATTATTTACATTATTTGTAGGTATATATTTGTTAATGGTATTCGAAAAATGTTTTTTCATTTTATAATTAAGCTCAGGAATATCTATATGACCTCTTATGTTTAGCAATACTTAATTTATTATTATTGATACCTGTACAAATTGGATCTTTCCCCTGCTACATTGCAGGATAAAACAAATAGATAATTTATACCTAAGTGGTTTTATAAAAAAAATATTTCAAAATACAACCGCCGCGAAGACCTCTAAAATATAGGTATCTACTCTTAGAAACAATATCGCATAAGTTTTTGTTAAAGGCAGGGTGGTTCTAAAGCGTCTAAAATTTGGAATACCGTGCAGTTTTTCGCACGTGGTCTGAGGATCACCACGGTTTATATTTGAATCACATGACGTAGGGGCTAAATAATATAAATGCACATGTTAATACGTTAGTTGGACTTAAATAGACTTCTTCCTGTCAGTACATGTTATCCCTCGAATTGTGAACTCATTATTTTTTCTGAAACATTCCCGCCCAAATATTTTAAGTACCTAACTGCTTTTAAAAATAGATTTTAATTATTAAGATCTATTTTTAAAAATAGGAATAAATTTACATGTTATGTAGGCAAATAGATACATGCGTTATGTGTTATGTTTACCTTACTTACCACTCTATATTTTTTTTAACCCGAGTTATTCTTTGGGAAAAGTTGTCCCGCTCATCTTCTGAAACTGCGTCGTCATCTGAACTTGAATCACTAATTGCACTTGCCTCACTTTTCATGTTTGATAGGAATACTCACTTATTATAATAAGATAGAAAAAATCGCAATAATCTAGGTATTATTCAGATCTCTATTTCAACAGTAGTATCTATTAACTAGATAAACATATATAACATCAACTGTCGTACAAAAAGAGAGTGTGACTTTAAAAATTACATTTTATATGCCTTTAAAAACATAAATATCAATATCGCACCACGGTACAGAACGATTGAATGAACTAGCATAAGAGACTGGCTGTTCCTAAATTCAAAAACTTTAATAGATCAGTTTACAGTTTATAAATAGCATTTATAGAGTGTACCTACCTATATTGATGTGAGAAATGTTACATACGAATTTTTTATAACATACTTAACTAATATCCGCAATTCAGGAGATAAATATTTGAAATATTACATACCTTTAGTAGTCAATCAGTAAATAGGTAGTGCATTTTAAAGCGCAATTAAAAAATACTGTCAATCTCAATATCCGTCTCCGGCTGTAATGGACTGTTTTGTTTTATTAGGAAAGTTGGAATAACTTCGTTTTATTACCTACTATACAAGAAACAGCAGCACTGGCACTTACGACACTACTATATTTTTGGTCGTATAACCTAAAAGTAAAAGAACATCCCTTAACTTGGTTATTCGTCACAGATATAGTTCCTGCCATGAACTTATCGATTTCCCACATTTCTAATTTTCTTTATATATGCGGTGTCGGTGTGCCACTGAATCCGAAACTACAATCAACATTATTACTTTTTTCATTTTACGTGTTTAATGACCTATTAAAATCCTTACTAAGCGTGTCTTTGATCAATTAATTGTTTCCTGATTTTGACCTAATTTATAACATTCAAACTTTAGGGGTGCTGGGCGCTGAATGTCTCGATTACATTGCCAACGTTGAATTTTTTATTTTCAGGACGAAGGTGGTGAAAATGAGCGACATCAGTAAATTCAGGACAATATTATTAAAAAAAATGCCTACATAACATACAGTTACATAAAAAACAGTTACAGTACATAAGAATTAAATCAAACCTAAAAAGTAATAGGTTAAACTTAAAGTTAAACTGCAACTAAAAATAAATAGGTGTCGTGGGTATAACAAAAAATCAGTCAACTAAAAGCACTTATAAAAAAAGGTAAGTAGGTAAGTACATATTGATTTTTAAAGATAGCCCACGTACCTATGCGTCTATATTTTTGGATTTTTTCAATGAAAATTTTCAATAGGGAAATAGGGACCGAAAGTAGTTTTCATCACTTTCGGTTTAATGCGGACTTAAAAAATGTAAATAGAAATAATAATAGAATAGAATTATATTATAATTATCTGTAATAAAATGTTGCATTTTGCTGTGACTTTAAACTTAAATAAGAAGAAACGGCCAAGTTACAAATTAATATATTATTTTACAACATAGTGTATTTGTTTATTAGTTTATTGTATGTATTTCAAGTACTTAGGCATACATTTTTTCAAAGTCATCGTTGAAATTATTCGAAGTTATTGCTAACTGCAGTAAAATAGGTATTTATTTTTGATTTTACAGTATGGTTTCAGTTGCATGATTATTTAAAATTAAAATACTATTAAATATTTTACAAATTTGAAAGTGATGAAATCCACCGCAACATTGCCAGTAAAATCAGTAAAATATCTGAAATTCAGGACATTTCGCGTCCTGCGAGAGATCTTGACATGACGCAGAACAAAAGACCTCAAATGGCTCAAGTGCAGGACGCAGGACGTCCTCCGAAGTGCAGGACGGTTGGCAACCCTAATCCAGATATTTGTGGGACAATTCCAAGGATTTTCTTAGTGTAAAATCCTAGGAACAGTTCCGCATTATATACCACATATCGATCGCATAGCAGTAAAGCATAGCAAAGTAAGTAAGAGGTTACGTCGGTATATATCCATCAGAAAAATTGAAGCACTTCAACATAGTATCACTGATGAGTCGACGGACGTAAGTGTAACGTCCGACTAGTGCTGCTGGTGTAAGTCCCATTCGAACGTGTGCGGTTGTGTTTTCGTGATATCAATGCCTATCTTTCTGAACCATAATTCTCGTACTGTTGTACTTTCTTGTTATTGTTTTGCAACATATTGGAACCTTGCCTACTAACGTTAATATTTTTCTCGGGACGAGAAAACTGTCAAGTTGTTAACACCCTGTACATAAACTTCGGAACCCAAAGCGTGTTGATATAATGCTTTCTATGCATGTTGCTGATTTAGTTAAATGAATTTTTATGTCATAGGTATATATTTTGTATTGTTATTGTTATATGTATTAAATGAAAACATCAGTGGTGTTGGTGTAACTAGAATTTTTAGGCCCTTGTGCAGAAATCTTCTCGGGCCCCCTCCCCCTTAATTAATTACGCAATCGACGCAACGCGAACTCGGATTCGCCAACACCCCACTTGCAATAGTTAACTTCTTTATTTCGCACTCGGACTGGGCCCCTCCAAGCTCTTGGGCCCTTGTGCGTCGCACACTGCCGCTCCAGCGTAGTTACGCCACTGGAAAACATATAAGAAAGGTATAGAGACTGAAGATGTAAGGAGAGGCAGTACGAATATTTTCTCTTGTACCGTCAACTAACAAATCTCAAATCTCCCTTTTATAAGGGGTTCAAAATCTGCCTAATTTTAGCATATCATTATCATAATCGTGGTACTAAGCATGCACAGCGCCAAAAAGCCTAGGCTAGGTATTATCCAGACAAAATATTTATCGTTTCCTGTATTATCTACTTTATACTTATACTTTTGGTCACCTCACTACCTCACCCATAAGTAGTGCTATATATCCGCCCATGTTTTGGGTAGTTTACAGTTTATATTCGGTAAACTGTAATGCTCATATATTCATCTACTAAAACAATAAATATCTTGCCGAAAGTCGATATTTTTGTATAAACGGATGTTACATTAAAATGCCGAAGTGCCAGGAAAACGCGTGACCTTGAAAATTTTACAAAATTTTCGCCTGCGGCGCCGCAGATACCAGAAGTTTTGGCACTGATTGTGAGTAATCCAGCATTTTATAGGTCTGGCAGAGAATTTGTACTCTTTTTTGAATGGCATGAGTTGGTAACCCTAGTTATAACCACAAGTATAAATATCTTTATACTTGTGGTATAACCACAGCATAAGGAGACTTATGCTGTGGTATAACGATAAAGTAAAAAAGGGGTTAAAAATATGTAGTGGTATGCTAAACTGCGATTTTTGTGGAGCAGCGCTTAGTGCAACTGCTCCGGTAAGATCGCCGTGACAATATATAGCAGTGTCAAAATTAACCCACCACTAATTTTAATCGCTCAGGCTTCAGGCTCAGGCTTAGGTTAATTGTGATGCCACTCGCTACACTCGTGAAATAAACTTAACCTTCGTGAATAATAGCACTCATTATATTCTCGTATAATAATATACAATTTACAATAAAGTTGAAAGTGTTTCAAGGGTGTTTGTTTTAAAACTTATGATTTACATATTTTATTTTCCCTTCGGTGTTGAATGCAATGAAGTCTTATCGAAAACGATATAATATGTATGTGGTACCTGGTTATAACGATTTGTATAGTAAAAGACTTTTCCAAAAAAACGATAATATGTCGTGTTATGTATAAAGTGGATAAATGCCCAGGGCAGACCCCTTTATTAAACAATAAAACTTATGAACAAATCTTTAAACCTTACATGGTGTGTGATTTGCTGATTTGTGATTTACATTTTTTATGTGTATTTTTTCATATTTGGATTAAGTGTTCTCTTACGAATAATTATATTATTATGATTTCATAGATCATAGATCTGTCTCAGACAATTTTTTTTTTGTTCTTGACAGTTTGAAATTATTTTATCCTTTATCTCTCTATGAGATCTAAAAAGCCATAAATATACAAAGCTTATGGTAAGAAATGCAACATTGAAATCATTTATTATCTATGACTGAAATGGAGTTTTCTTATACATAATTAACGATTATAGTCTTATAAAACTATATTAATAAATATGCAGTAGGTATTTGATAATTGCATATCTATTATTAATATTGTAGGTATAATACTATTTAGGATAACAGAGCAGTTATTATCCATTTCAAGTTAATGCATTTTACGCTACATTTCTTAGTACGTATGGGTAGAGTTTTGTATAGGTATTTAAGGTTTTTCTGGTTCTCTGGTGGAAGTGGTGGATATGGATAATATAAGATTTTTTTTAAATGATATTGAAAAAGTTGTTGGGTGTTAAAATAGAATTCAATATTTTTTTTATTTTGGAGGGCTTTCAGCCAGATTCATGAAAAAATATCCTACGTTTCGTCCGAGTTTTCGGACTTTTCCAAGGTACCTAATAGCTAATATAAATTTCCTATTTTAATTTCAATCTATGTCTCAGTCCTAGACATGATACATTGTATCATGAGTCCCAGACAAATTAAACCGAGTCTCAGTCTCTGCTTAGAGATATCTCAGACTACACGTATTTTGCATTAAATAATAGGTAAGCAAAATAAAAGGAAATTTACTGTAGTAATAATACGTGCAAATTGCGTAATAAGTAATAAGGTACTTATCCGTTGAATGGCGTCAAAATTCTCCAATAAATGAGAGTATTTCAGTTTGTATTATATTTTAAGTGTTTTTGTTTTCATTTAGGGTGTTACGTGTCGCAAACGCGCCGAAAGTACCATGACGTCCGACGTGCCAATGGTGCCAACACTGCCAATTGGCGACTGCTGCTCCGAACCGGCACTGCTACTTTTACTATCTAGGAGCAGTTTGCCACTGGACCAACACTGGACTGGGACAACAATAACACATCTCTAAAAATGTCTATTCTGTTCTGTTCCACAAACGTCTATTGTTTTATCAAAAAATCTTTGGTTTTATATTTTTTGCCATAAACTAGATAAATCAACTAAGAATATAAACTAATTTATTGTCTTTGGTACCAGTCCATTGTATTATTGTGTTAGGTACCAATAGTATTTTAAAAATATGCATACTACCCAAGGAATTTATATAAATTCCTTGATTCAGTAGTATCACAAGTATAAAGATTATCTTTATACTTGTGGTAGTATCAAGCAATTTATATAAATTCCTTGATACTAATGTCAAAAAGTCTTGATATCCATGCCACAGAAGAATTCTGTGTCCGTGTTATATGGTGTTATTAATCTATGATTATGATTCTGTGTTCTTGCTGTTCTGTTATAAATAGTTAAAAATCAAATTTTAACCTAAAAATCGGCAAATTTATTGCTTAGTTATATATTTTTTATCTATTTGTAATTTGATTTATTATAATTTTTCTAGAATACAGATTATCTGTTCGAAAAGTCAAAGACGAAAGAATTTCTTATAAATTAGGTACCAATGGAAAGGATGGCAGATGATTTAGAAAATGTACGTTTAACTTTTTTTACAAACACATACCAAACTTAGTTTAACTTGTTTTCATTTGTATTAAAAATGCTATTTTTTGGCATCCGTCATAAAACTGGTTTAGTTTTAACATCAAAATTAGAAATACAGACAAGCATGATTGTCTTTGTAAAAAGTGAGTTTACTATTGAAAATAAATAAAATTTTCCATTACATTCTAATTTTATAGAATATTTTTACATTTAATTAGTATTTATTAAAGAGTATTGATCAATTGAAACGGAAATAGCAAGTTTATTGGCAGTCCCAGTCAGCGTAACATCACTGCCAATTTTTTAGATGCATTTAGCAGGAAAGGAAACAATGTAATTTGCCAAGGTTTTGGGAATAATTTGAAGCACAATGTCCATCTTATTTTCGAATACTTGAATATAACACATTCTTCGCCATAGTGGACTTTCCCCCATGTGTCTTAATTACAGTAAGATTAGCAACTGTTTCTGCACGACCTGTCCTAAAAATAATGTAAGCTGTGTCTAGTATGAAATAGAAAATATTACACATCCAGGAATTTTCTAAAGTAACCAAACAAATAGTATCCAACCACACTAGATACCTTGATAGCAAATTACAGATTTCTCAATCTCAAGTGAGATAAAACATGACATGACTATAGAAACAAACCGTTTTAATTATATAATAATTGAAGATATAAAATTAGTTATGAGAGTTTTATGCCTGAAATATGTGAAATATCACAAAAGAATCATTGACATTTAACGCATTCACCTGACCTGGTCTTTATTTATTTTCGCTTATATGCTATGTTGATATTAATACACTTCATATTAAACACAAATGAATTAAATCAGTGCTTTTTATGATCGTAACATGATAGGTACATAACCTCATGCAGTTGTATAATTTGAAATATTAATGAATTCGGATTCATGAATATTGAATGATGAAATAGAGAGTACTGTGCCATTAACAATCATATTGAGTACCTATTCATAAAATATTTTTATTGAGTTGTGGTATCATATCAATCAATGCTTTACATGTATGGTGCTAATCAAGGTTTTTCTGCCAATTAAGTATTTTCACTTTGAATTGAATATATAAAAAATATTGTAAAATAAATCTTTGTGTTTGAAGTCCATCGTACCATATTTATATCAATTTAATTAAAAATATCTGACATTCTTAGAATTTGTGTTTTAAAAAGGGATATGGGAAATAATTATAACTATAATTTAATATCACAACAATATCGATTTGCGTGCCTTGGAATATGGATGACTGTGGCTGACGTGCTTTTTATATCACTAGTTAGTCATATTAAAAATGTTCCCAACACCATTGAAACTGGCAAATTGATATAAAAATCATATTGGTTTTAATCATGTGAAGTTGAAGTGATTATGTAAACTGGTTTTTCTGTTTTTTTTTTTTGCTTCAGTACTGTTTATGAAAATTAATGTTAGTTAAAAAAACAACATTAATGTTAGTATAACTGGGTAATTTATTATCCAGTCATACCTGTTGCATCCCTAGCTTTAATTGCAAAATGTTAAATAACATTTTATAAATAATATTACTTGGAACAGAGAAAATTGATTTTATTTTGCTTGAAGAAATTCGTCACTCTACTGCGTGTTGTATCCCAAACTTCCATTCTCACAAAATGAAATATAACTTTTAACACATACAAATCTTTTTTAATTATTTTTCTAATAGTATATATGTAATAATTTGAATCATTTCAGATTCCTTCAATAACTGTAAAAGAACCACTAGATTTGGTTCGATTAAGTTTGGATGAAAGAATTTACGTAAAAATGAGAAACGACAGGGAAATCAAAGGTAGATTACATGTAAGTATTTATAGCAAGGTAAATGTCCTTATCTACAATTGTCGACGTAGTTTTTTTAAGTTTTTTGTTAAAGTAGCTACCTACAGTGTTTGGCCAAAATTATAGAGTAAGTCAGAAGTAGTATGAGAGCGCTATCACTATTCACAGCATAAAATAATCTTTACCGGATAAAATGATTGTGTATGACAGTGATCTTGACTATAATTTCATTGACTTCTTGTGCAATCTTCTCATGGACGAGGTGCAATGTGACTAGTGTATTTTAAAAAATAAGCAAAGTGATTGGCGAATATAGAAACATCTAGGTCGAAAACTGGAACATGCACACTTACATGTCGACAATATTCCATTTTCATGGAAGTGGCGTAGAAAGTGTGTTTTTTGTAAGCAACTTATGTTTGATGATTATTTGGGAGGTCATTTATTACATTGTTTTTACAGTTGTTTTGCAAGTGGAGCCATTGGACTTTCTAATATTTGTAAAAGACCTAATTTAAGCTATTTCAAGAAGTATTTTAGTTATTTTTTAATATTTTTTAACTCTCTCCCACTTCACCTGTCGAACAGCTCCATATGCTGTGAATGAGTCACTGTCTATAATTTTAGCCAAACACTATATATGTAGTTAGTTATAGGCACTTGCTACCGCAAGATGTTCAATAGTATATCAGAGGTCTTGCGATATAGTGCCTTTTTCTGTTGTAAGGTCAATAAGTTTAAGTGATTTTTTTATATGGTGTATTGTCACCTTATTTTGTGTGCATAATTTTTTAAGAATTTCAAAATCAAATTTTTTATTGCCTATTTTATAATAAATATGTTACTATGTAACACTGATGTAGTTTTCCACATAACACCAAAACACTACTACACTTAACACGTGTTTTCTCAACCAATTTGGCAGATGACTAAAACCCAGTTTTAATTTTCTCCAGATGATGCCAACTTGATTACAACTGAGTTTTAATCATCTCTAGAGTATGCCAACTTGGTTAGCGAAATGTGTGTCGAGTGCAGTATAGTGTTTTGGTGTTATGTGAAAATTAAGTCAGTGTTATCTTCACACCAAAGGTTCCAATCCCTTCAATGTTACTATGTCCTGAATATCGACAGTAATAAGAAGAGTCAGAATTCTAGTTTTTGAAAGTTGATGTTACAAACATAAAATATTCCCCATTATTAAAAAGTATTAACACATTTTTTATAAAACTAAGATTATTAATAGGGCAAATAAATGGAAGTCAATATTATCAACTAGGCCAGTTGGGCTAAAGAAACCACAGTCAACGACAGATTGCTACTAGTTGCCTCATCATCATTTCAAAATTGACTGTCAACCTCATTTTTACCACCGTTCATTAGTTCGTCAGTCTCGCACTCTCATTTGCCTTAGTTTAATTTTAACTATAAAAAGTATATTATGTAGTTTCTAAATTGAATTAACCTTAACTAGTCTTTGAAACAAAACTATATTTCTATATTTATTTTTTCTTTCTAAGTGGTGTTAGTAAGTAGTGTTACCACAAGTATAGAGATGTATACCGGGTGTCAACGGATCTATTAGACAAGCCATAACTTCTAGAGTATTGGATGTATCAAAATGAGATTTGGTATAGGTAAATGGTAGAGGAAGAGGAAAGTTTTTGCATATTTTTCACGTTTAGGTTACTTCCGGTTTCACCGGAAATGGCTTCAATTTTGAATTTTTAAATGGAACACCCTGTATATTTTTACATATTTGAATTTCTGAGACAATTTTGGACTAGAAAATGACATTAAAACTTTTAAAGTATAATACTCGTATACGAATTTATTAAAAACTTCACTGAAGTAAATGTATTTTATGAGCTTATTTTTAATCCAATCACAATGAATTTAGTATCGTTGGATTCGCAAAAAAATCCCTTTTTGAAAAGTGCTTGTCTAAAAAGTGTTGCCATTTGAAAAAAAAATAGTTAGATAAAAAAGTAATTTTGCCAACTTGTCTCATTCCTATCTATCATACTAATCACTAAAACTTTGCGATTACATTTTTCTGACATCATCTAAGGCCTTCAGATTAGTTTGCGCTCAATCATGGCCACCTAGATGCAATATTAAAAATGGCTCTAAAAAAATCAAGTAGGCGAAAAAACTTTTTAAAATGTCATTTTCTAGTCCAAAATTGTCTCAGAAATTCAAATATGTAAAAATATACAGGGTGTTCCATTTAAAAATTCTAAATTGAAGCCATTTCCGGTGAAACCGGAAGTAACCTAAACGTGAAAAATATGCAAAAACTTTCCTCTTCCTCTACCATTTACCTATACCAAATCTCATTTTGATACATCCAATACTCTAGAAGTTATGGCTTGTCTAATAGATCCGTTGACACCCGGTATACTGTAATTTCAGTCGGCAAAATCCCTTTGATGTTAGTGTCCTTAAGTTTTGTTTTTTATGCACACCAAAAAGATGACTGCGCATAGGTACTGCCCAGGCACAGTCATGCACATTAGTGACCGTTTTGCAAAGTTTTAAATACAACCTTGGTAGATACACACAGGTCCGGATTATTATTTTTTGAAGAGTCAAAAGGATGGTTTATGTTGGCAGCTTATTGAACTGCTTTAAACAAATATAAAGTAAAGTCTTAAAACATTTCTAATAACAAGATGAAAGCAGGTTACCTTTCTTCCTCCTTTGGAAACCTGAAGAAACTGAGAAATGGATTTTTCTCAGAATTTCATTTACAAATGAAACAATATTTTGGAGCCATGTTACACACAATACAAAACACTTATCAAAATCACAAACACAAACGCCTAGACAAATTAAACTGACACAAACGTATGTGGATTACCTGTAAACATAGATAAAATAGCTGTAAAGGAAGCGTACGCCCACAGAATAGCGTACGCTGGCCCATTCTTCCCCTTTCACATCTCTACCAACGCGCATACTACCAAGGAGCAGACATGCTCATTAAAAATTTTTGTACAAAATATTTTAAAGAGTGAAATTACTGTATATATTTCTATACTTGTGGCGTTACAGTACAGTGCATGTAAAAGGTGTTTTTTTAAGGATGATAGAACTTTAAACTTTAAAAAAATATTAAAGAAAACATTTTGTGATTAAAAAAGTAATATTATTTAAAAAAACAATCTATTACATTAAACATTTAAAAATTATTTGCGGCATGTGGCCACCGCGGCTGTCCGCAAGATAGCGTATTCTTTTGATCCAATTTTGGGTGACTTTTTCGAGCACTTCTGATCGTATGTCGTGAATAACACGAACAATGTTGGCTTCTAAGGCTTCAGTTGTTGCTGGTTTATCAGCATAATGACTTGACATAGCCCCACAGAAAATAATCTGCGGGCGTCATATCACAGGACCTGGGAGGATAGTTAACAGATCCATTTCTCGAAATTAATTTGTCACCAAACCTTGTTTGCAACCACACTTTCACGTACAGCGGTAATATTCTTTTCATTTTATGTACCGTTTCAGCGGTTTTCAAATCATGTAGAGAGTACGTGGTACGAAATCTATCCACAGTACAACGAATAAATAGCTGAGATGGACGATCATGTGGGCCATAAAAGTCTTCTATGGGTTTGGCGAACCGACGAATTATTTTCAAAGTAAATTGGAGGAATTTGGTAGCGTTGTTCAAGAGTGAATCCATTCATGATGATTTGCCAAAGTATACTGAAAATAAATTTTACAAACAGTGCCAGACTAACAGTTCAGTTTGATATTAGTTGTCATGTAAAGTTCTATCAAACCTAAAAAAACACCCTTTACTAAAAAAAGACATTTTTTACTAGTTCGGCAACAGTCACTGACATTTATGTTATATATTTTTATTAAAAACATTATGCTGTAAACAATAATCCCTTTTATTTAAGGCTTATGATCAACACATGAATATGATCCTTAGTGATGCTGAGGAAACAATTACCACTGTTGAAATAGATGAGGAAACTTATGAAGAAGTTTATAGGACAACAAAGAGAAATATCGCAATGTTGTTTGTTAGAGGCGATGGTGTTATCTTAGTTTCACCACCAATGAGGACGTCATAATAATTTTTAGATAAACCTTATAATTTGTATTCCATAATTTTATTTACATATTGGCTGATAATATAAAGAAATATTTAGGTTATAAGGAATAAAAATTCAGATAAATTTTTCAGTATATAATTAGGTATTTATTTGGCCCACTGGATCAAAATAATAAAATATTCAATAATCCTTCAGTGTCATTTAAAGCAATTCATGTTTTACTCCAAATGGAAACCGTAATAATTATTATTACTTAAAAAGAAGTGATCCAAAGAAACTGCAGGAGTGCCATTTAAATGTCATTGTTGCATGCATTGTGAATCATTTTGTAGCTTATGAGATACATTACCCGATTTTTAGTAGATAAATGCTATACTGCCGAACTCAAGTATAGAAGCCCTGTGATCATCTACAATGTACTACCAAAACTTATTAGAAATTAAGATTACAGATGGTGAAGATCATTAAAAAATAAACAAATAAAATTCTCTCCAATATATTTACGACAGCTTTCAATTTGTTACTTCATTTCCAACTAACTGTATCAAGATAATTAATAGCTTGAGGACACAAATAAAGTAAGATATGACTAAATAGCTTAGTTTCATTGTCATTACATAAACTTAGTATGCTTTGCAGATTTATGTAATTATATTTTTCTCTTAACCCTTGTGTATTACTTATATACCTACTATTCATATAATAGAAAGTTCTAGAATTACTGGAACTTGTACCTTACCTGTTTTGGAATTGTGACGTCATCATACATTTTTAAATTGCAATACCCTGTATTTTAACGAAATGAAATCCCCACTTTTTTCACAGTACAATGGAACCCCATATTAGGGATTTGCTACTTACCGTTTACAAAATACCAGGTGTTTTTTGAGAATAATACATGTTAAGCATACACATTTTCTTTTTATAATTTCAAAATTAAAAAATTCAATTAACATTAATTGGTTCAAAATTAATAATTAATTTTAAAATTGTTTTAAATAAAAACAAAATCTGTATGGTTAAAGTGTAATTCTTCTCAAAAAACGTCCTGTATCTTGTAAACGGTAAGTAGCAAACCCCTAATATGGCATACCATTGTACTGGGAAAAAAGTGGGAATTCCATTTCTATTTAAAATACAGGGCAGTGCAATTTAAAAAAATGTATAATGATGTCACAACTCTAAAACAAAAGCAGATAAAATAAAATTTTTCACGTCGGCACTTGTCTTTTTAAAAAACAAAATCGACCTGTTACGGCGTTTTTTGAAAAATCACTGTGTACAAAAGTTATGAATTTTGTGTGTTACTTTGTCACCTCAATGTATTCAGTGAGGACGTGTGGGTTGAAACAAATTCATTTAAAATTTAGGGGTTTGTGTTTTGGAAAAACGCTCGGACATGTGGAATTTTATTTTTGGTTGCGGTTTTTCTGATAAATTCATATATACAAGGGTGGCCCAAAAATAAGTTATGACCATCAACTTCATTTTTTCAAATAAATGCCTCTAATTTGCTACTATTCATACCAGGATGATAGAAAGAAAATTCAAGAGGTATGGTAAAATAAATTTAGTTTATATTCTGAATTTGCACTGAAGATTTCTGCAATTTACAATTACAATTCATTCCAAGAACGGAGAAAGTCCAAGAGGTATGGGCTAAAATAAAACTTGTTCAAGTCCAGCATTGCAATGTACCGGACCGCTGATTCTTTTCACACGTGAGTAATGTGACATTATCAACGACAAAGTACATGATTAATTACAAATATGTCAATCAACGGCTGACATTAGTGGCATTAGGTTTTTAATATTACTTAATAATTTATACAAATTTGCGTAATCACGTGTGTGAAAAGATCCAAACTGTATATGCAATTTATTAATGTTCTTACCAGGAGCCCTCGAAAGAATAAACAATAAATACAGTACCTAAAAATATATGTCAAAAATGTCTAATTTACTATCTTTCATATTAGGAGCACAGAAAGACCAAGAGGTCTAGGTTATAATATATTTAGATTATCTGAAATTGACCTTAGATTTTGGAAATTTACTACTATTCAGACCAGGAGCACAGAAACTTGCATATCTATAATTTATTAATGCTTGCATGAGGAATATATATAGTCTAGGACAGTAGTCTCCAAAGTGAGGTACACGTACCCCAGGGGTTACGCAAAGTGACTCTTAGGGATACCACAAAAATTGAGTCTACTGCGCTGTTGTGTAAATGGCTGGATGATAGATCAAGAGATCAAGATCAGACAATCAAAGAGTTTGGATACCGCTGGTCTAGTAGGTATTTAGTAAAATAAAATTAGTTTTCACATAAAAATACATCTTGATTCTTGAGAATTTTTCTAATTTAGTAGGTACTATTTATACTGAGAGCGCAGAAAGACCAAGCAGCAGGGGTCTAAGATGAAATAAATTTACTTTCGAATCTGAATTTATTGCAACTGTAGATCTCTGCAATTTACTACTTTCGTACCAGGAAAACAGAGTCCAAGAGGTTTCGATTAAAATAAAATTAGTTTCTAGCCCGATTTTTGCAATGTAAATATCTGTAATTTATTAATGTTCGTGTACCAGGAGGATAGAAAATTCAAGAGGTATTTGGTAAAATAAAATTAGTTTTCTACCTGAAAGTACGATGTTAAGATTTTCTCTAATTTACTGCTATTCATACCAGGAGCGCAGAAAGACCAAGATATCTACGTTGAAGTAAATTTAGTTCTTAATCTGAATTTGCACTTTAGATTTCTGCAATTTATTAGTCTCGCCCCCTAATTTACATATAGATATATGTAACTGATTAATGTTCGTACCAAGAGCATATAAAGTTCAAGAGGTATTTGATGCAACAAAATTAGTTTTCCACTTCAAAATTCATATTAAGAATTTCTCTAATTAACTACTATTCATACCAGGAGCACAGAAAGACCAAGAGGTCTAGGGTGACATTAATTTATTTTCTAATCTAAAGTTGCAATGTAAACTTTTGCAATTTGCTACTACTCGTACCAGGAGAACAGAAAGTCCAAGAGGTATGGATTAAAATAAAATTAATTTTTATTACCCCAACTATGCAATGTAGATATCTGTAATTTATTACTGTTCGAATCAGGAGCATATAAAGATCAAGAGGTATTTGGTAAAATAAAATTAGTGGACAGATCTCTAGTGTGAAATAAATTTAGTTTATAATCTGAATTTGTACTGTAGATTTCTGCAATTTATCAAAATTTTCTACCAGGAGAACAGAAAGTTCAAGAGGTATGGATTAAAATAAAATTAGTTGTTATTAGGTCGACTATGCAATGTAGATATCTAATTTATTAATGTTCCTACCAGGAGCATATGAAGTTCAAGAGGTATTTGATTCAATAAAATTAGTGGACAGATGTCTAGTGTGAAATAAATTTAGTTTATAATCCGAATTTGCACTGTAGATTTCTGCAATTTATGAAAATTTCCTACCAGGAGAACAGAAATTCCAAGAGGTATGGATTAAAATAAAATTAATTTTTAGCTCCACTACGCAATGTAGATATCTGTAATTTATTAATGTTTGTACCAGGAGCATATAAAGATCAAGAGGTATTTGGTAAAATAAAATTAGTGGACAGATGTCTAGTGTGAAATAAATTTAGTTTATAATCTGAATTTGTAGTGTAGATTTCTGCAATTTATCAAAATTTCCTACCAGGAGAACAGAAAGTCCAAGAGGTATGGATTAAAATAAAATTAGTTTTTATTAGCTCGACTATGCAATGTAGATATCTGTAATTTATTAATGTTCGTACCAGGAGCATATAAAGATCAAGAGGTATTTGGTAAAATAAAATTAGTGGACAGATGTCTCGTGTGAAATAAATTTAGTTTAGAATCCGAATTTGCACTGTAGATTTCTGCAATTTATCAAAATTTCCTACCAGGAGAACAGAAAGTTCAAGAGGTACGGATTAAAATAAAATTAGTTGTTATTAGATCGACTATGCAATGTAGATATCTGTAATTTATTAATGTTCCTACCAGGAGCATATGAAGTTCAAGAGGTATTTGATACAATAAAATTAGTTTTCCACTACAAATTTCATATTAAGAATTTTTCTAATTAACTACTATTCATACCAGGAGTGCAGAAAGACCAAGAGGTCTAGGGTAAAATTAATTTAAATAAAATAGATACCTCTGTAATTTATAAATAATGTATCAGGAGCATATAAAGTTCAAGAGGTATTCAAGTCACTAAAATTAGTTTTCCTCTTTAAACTTTATGTCAAGTATTTCTCTAATTAACTACTATTCATACCAGGAGCACAGAAAGACCAAGAGGTCTGGAATGAAATAAAATTAGTTTCTAATATGAATTTGCACTGAAGATTTCTACAATTAACTTACTTTTCCTACCAGGAAAACAGAAAGTGAAAGGATAGACTAAAATTAGTTTCTAGTTTGACTTTGCAATATAGATATCTGTAATTTATTAATATGCGTACCATTAGCATTAAAGTTCAACAAGTATTTGGCAAAATAAAACGAGTTTTCTACCTAAAACCCACCAGGAGCACAGAAAGACCAAGAGGTCTAGGGTGACATTAATTTAGTTTCTAAAATTGTAATGTAAACTTCTGCAATTTGCTACTACTCGTACCAGGAGAACAGAAAGCCTAAGAGGTATGGATTAAAATAAAATTAGCCCGACTATGCAATGTAGTTATCTGTAATTTATTAATGTTCGAATCAGGAGCATATAAAGATCAAGAGGTATTTGGTAAAATAAAATTAGTGGACAGAGGTCTCTAGTGTGAAATAAATTTAGTTTATAATCCGAATTTGCACTGTAGATTTCTGCAATTTATCAAAATTTCCTACCAGGAGAACAGAAAGTCCAAGAGGTATGGATTAAAATAAAATTAGTTGTTATTAGGTCGACTATGCAATGTAGATATCTGTAATTTATTAATGTTCCTACCAGGAGCATATGAAGTTCAAGAGGTATTTGATACAATAAAATTAGTTTTCCACTACAAAATTCATATTAAGAATTTTTCTAATTAACTACTATTCATACCAGGAGCGCAGAAAGACCAAGAGGTCTAGGGTAAAATTAATTTAAATAAAATAGATACCTCTGTAATTTATAAATAATGTATCAGGAGCATATAAAGTTCAAGAGGTATTCGAGTCACTAAAATTAGTTTTCCTCTTTAAAATTTATGTCAAGTATTTCTCTAATTAACTACTATTCATACCAGGAGCACAGAAAGGCCAAGAGGTCTGGAATGAAATAAAATTAGTTTCTAATATGAATTTGCACTGTAGATTTCTACAACTAACTTACTCTTCCTACCAGGGGAACAGAAAGTGAAAGGATAGACTAAAATAAGTTTCTAGATCGACTTTGCAATATAGATATCTGTAATTTATTAATATGCGTACCATTAGCATTAAAGTTCAACAAGTATTTGGCAAAATAAAACGAGCTTTCTACCTAAAACCCACCAGGAGCACAGAAAGACCAACAGGTCTTTCTGTGGTAGGGTGATATTAATTTAGTTTCTAATCTAAAGTTGCAAGGTAAACTTCTGCAATTTGCTACTACTCGTACCAGGAGAACAGAAAGCCCAAGAGGTATGGATTAAAATAAAATTAGCCTGACTATACAATGTAGTTATCTGTAATTTATTAATGTTCGAATCAGGAGCATATAAAGATCAAGAGGTATTTGGTAAAATAAAATTAGTGGACAGAGGTCTCTAGTGTGAAATAAATTTAACTTATAATCTGAATGTGCACTGTAGACTTCTGCAAATTATCAAAATTTTCTACCAGGAGAACAGAAAGTCCAAGAGGTATGGATTAAAATAAAATTAATTTTTATTAGCTCGCCTATGCAATGTAGATATCTTTAATTTATTAATGGCCGAACTAGGAGCATATAAAGATCAAGAGGTATTTGGTAAAATAGAATTAGTGAAAAGAGATCTAGTATGAAATAAATTTAGATTATAACCTGAATTTGCGCTATAGATTTCTGCTATTTATTGATCACTATTCCTACCAGGAGAACAGATAGTCCAAAGAAGTGTGGATTAAAATAATGAAATAAAACAGTTTCTAGCTCGACTTTAAAATGTAGGTATTATAATTTATTAATGTTCTTATCAGGAGCAAATAAAGTCAAAAGGTATTTGGTAAAATAAAACTAGTTTTCATCTTAAAAATTCACGTTTGGAATGAATAAATGAATACTATTGATACCAGGAGTATAGAAATACCAAGATGTCTAGGCTGAAATAAATTTAGTTTATAATCTGATTTCTGCCATTTACTACTGTTTGTACCAAGACAAATATGGTTTACAGTTTACTGTTCTGTCATGATACAATAAATATTATATCATGCTGTTCTGTAGTTTTTGTCCTCATTTGGGCAGAAGATTTTGGTATTTCACTGGCTGTGTCAGGAGCACAGATGGTTTAGACATTAGATATACTAAAATTAATTTCAAAGCTTCATTATTTACTATTTTTCTGAATTTTAAAACCATTTACATGAGAACCGAAGTTCCAGCAGGTATGTGGTAAAATTCAGTTAAAGATGGTAGTTCACTACATTCTATTAGAAGTACAGAAGGTTGAGGACCTAAAGGGTAAAATTAATTGCTTTTCGTGATGGGTTGAAGTTTTCTATACTTGTACTATTTGTCTTAAAAGTACTTACATGTTGAACCGAAATCTAACTTGTGTTTAGGGATAAAATTTTGTGTTTAGATTTTGACCCCTACTATTTCTAATTAAAGTAAATCATTCATAAAAATAATTCAGTGTTAATCATAAATAAAATGGACATATATGAACATATATATGGACATAAATTTGTTAACACTTGACAGAAATAGCAATGCGAAAGAAAATAAGTCATGAATGTAAAAGTTAATATGAAAAATAAAGAACATATTTCAGTGATATACTTAAATTTTATTTACCCATTAAATATTTTACAAATGCTTCCTGAAGATAATAATAGTTAAAATATTAAAAGAGTATTAGCATAGTACGAGATAAATATTGTAACTATACACCTTATATAATTTAAAATAAAAAGCATACAAATTTACAAAACTGTTCTTTCATTACATTATATACAAAACATTTCTAAATGTAAGCATATACCTACAAAAGTACTTACTATAAAACTGAGAAATATTTTTTATAAGATTGTATGTAAATAATTTATAAGTCTAGCAACTGTTTTTGATAAAATTTTTAGAAAATCCAAATCAATGAAAAAAAAATTACCTCTATAAAAAAGATTGTAAATGTTTATACAAATTATACAAAATTTCATGTGACAAAGAACGATCAGATTAAAAATATTTCTCATTTTTTACAAAACAAAAGAACTTTGAGAATATAATACTGAAAATTTGGCATTTGCTCTTGAAATAATTTTTCCATTATTTGGTTTAAAAAAACTGATACTTCATATTTCTCCATAAAGCCAACATTTAGGTATATTATTTTGCAAATCAAACATACATTTTATTTTTCTTCTATATAAATATATTGGGCATTATTTTCAAATGGCTTTGTAAAAAATAATTGCCAATATTATGCATCACAATTTTTTTATTTTTAGTCATTTACAATTTGCAATTTGTAGTAAGAAGTATGACCTAGTTGGTTATAAACCTTTTACTCAGGGGCTCACCCAGAGAGCAAACAACATGTATTGACCATGTCGCCTTGCACCAAAAGCAATAATCAATAAGCAGTGGGTATAGGCCAAAAACAGACAAAATTAAATATAAATCAAAATTGGTAGCTTATTATTGCTGTATTTGTATTGATTTAATTCTCATATCTACTGCTTGTAACAATAAATATGTATCAGGTAGTCTTAACATATGTTGTAATCTGTTTGGAAAAATTATATTTAGGTTGGAAATATCCATCTTAAAGGCAGTTGCAAGGTATTTATAAAGCAAGAGATGTATAATACAGAAATAGATATATGAGATATCTTTAATCTCGATGGCAAAGTAATATTTGGTACATAGGTGGGCACACTAAGCGAGCCCTAACTTCTATTAAAAAAAAAAAACATCAAATCACATTTGGTGTTGGTTGTATTGAAATTTTTTATATTACATTTATGATTTTCAAATAAAATATCCAAATTTATGTGCTTAATCATAACCACTATCATGTGTGCATATTCAAGTAATATTTTGAATAGATTTTACCACAAAACTTAAATTTGCTTCCCTCTTGATGACTGTCAACATTTTCAGTTTTCCAATTGAGTATATTTAACACACCAAAATCCAACAAACACACTTTCATCCTATATAATTTTTGCCACAGACCTATTATAATTGCACAGACATTGTGTTTAGTAATAAAATGTTTTCTTCTGTCTAAATCCATTTAACTCCTGATTTTGGCGAAAATAACAACTCATTCTTCATCATCAAATGAAAATGGAAAATAGAATAATCAAAGCTTTTTTCCATAACTTCCCTATGCTGTTATAAAATATTCTTTTCTATTGTTTTAATACTCAATTTACTTTAAAGTACCTAATGGAATGACTTATCTAGCCTACTAGAATGTATTTTAATGAATTATATACTATAATAAATCACCGCCATATTATCAGAGATGTGAAAAAATGCTTTCATTTGCATCTCTAGATAAAAAATTTGAAAAAGATATTTTTCAATTGATATAAAATTTGCTTTTATAGAAAAAAAACTGCCTAGTAAGGTAGGCTATCAGTTCTAAGACCGATAAAACAAAACTGGGTAATTAATCAATTCAACTTACGCTGTACTAGGAAATAATCAGTGCTGCTTACAAGTAATGTAGTTTTGTGCAGATTCACCACATTTTCGAGTTATGGAATTAAACACAGAATTATGATCTACAATATTTTTCAATCCACTTTTTAGACAGTTCTGATCCATAGTTTATTTAATATGTATCTACTTCTCATGTATTATAAATAATTAATGACTGAGAAAAATTCTCAATATTGCAATAAAAAGAAAAAATATTTTTCAGAAAAAATTGAGGAGAAATTGTATTCATCATTTTCAACGTTTGTCACAAATTGGCACATCCTTGGAAATATGTATTTCATAAACATAAGCTACTGATTTTTGTATTAAATTGTAATATGTACGTTTTAATATCTTTTATTAGCCACAATAAAAAGAGGTAAATTTCCTTAAATAAATAAACTTTGTAAACTCAACAAAAATATCTTACACAAAGCCAGCACTGAAAACTCTGCCATTTCTTTTGCAAAAGTTACACACTCCATTCTCTGAAAGCATAATCGAAAGCTCGCACCTATCATACATTCGTTGTTTTAGCTTAGTACACCTGGCTAGCAGTACTAGCCTTTCGTCTATGTCACGCAGATGTTTCGTTCTCTCCCCATCCCTCACTGTCACATTCCGAATCACTTCCAGAATCCGAATCGCTAAATTCAACCGCTACCCTCCTCGCTAAAATACTCGCAACATCATGTAATCCATTGCCACGTTCTACTTCTTTCTGTTCGATTTTCTCTACTTTCCTAAGCTTGATGCCGTCACGTATCGCCTTCAAAAGATCATTGCGAGGGTCAACCATGGGTGGTTTTGCCATCGGACGATCCTTAACGGGAGTTAATTTTGGAGGTGTAGAGTTCAGAATTTTTGCCAGGTCTCCATTAAGCAAAGGTGGTGTTGTGGTAGGTCCATTAGTCAATATTGGCATAGGTGGAGGTGGTGGAGGAGGCGGAGCTACAGGGGTCTGCTGTTTGGGCGGGGAAGCCTGTTTCACTGGTGCTGGAGGTGGAGGGGGTAAATCTTGTGTTGGCTCAGGGGTGCCCAAATTGGAATGAGGACTGTTAGACCTCGACTGACTCGATTGTCTAACAATATGTGCTGGAATACCATTAGGAGGCGACATAGTTGCTTCAGGTGGGGGTGGAGGTGGAGGTAAATTATCTCGCCCTGCTGACATGCTTCTACCTCTTGTCGGTGTGTTGGCAGAGGGTGTACTGGTATTACTAGGCGGAGCAGGTGGGGGTTGACTAGGTCGAATCCGTCCTCCTCTAGTGGGGGTCCCACCGGCATACAAAGACTCTGAACTTAATGGACCCTGCCCATACAGGCCATGTTGGTAAGGGTTTTCTTCATAATGTGGATAAGTGGGGGAATGTAAACCATCTGGAACTTCCTGCTGATAGGATCGTCTAATTTCAATGGAATTGGGTCGAGGTGGGCGTTGCTCAACAATGAGTTCTTCATGTGGTAGTTGTGTAGGTTGTTGCAATTGTTGAGGGGTCCTAAAAAATATGATTTGTGAAGGGAAATACTAATAACAAAAATGATGTGGAAGTGTAATTGCATAGCTGCTTTATTTAAATATTTTTTGAGATAATGTCCATGCATACTTAATTAGAGAAATTAAAAATATTCACTATATTTTAATGACATTTTCCTGTTAAACATTAAAATACACTTCAAACGTCTGTCAAGAGTTGTCTAAACTGATACCTTTAAGAAATATGACGAATGCTGCTATTTTACAATCCTATACTTTAAGGCACACAGAGTATTTTATATTGCCATGCCATAAGATAGCACAAATATTATACATACCTGTAAATCGTATTTTGTGGCATAATATGCTCTCCATGTTCTCTCGCAATTTGCTTCTGCCTCTCCCTGGTATTAAGTGGTTGTCTGACCCTTTTCTTGTGTCTGTTACCTTGACCTCCCTCCGTTCTAGGCCTATGAGGCTTCTTCCCTCTATCATGCATCATCCTTTCAGTATCGTTGAGCATCTCTTGCCTCCATAGTTCGAAGAAGTAATTGGGATCCGTATAGAATTTCAAACCATCTTTACCGTCATCTCGGTAACAGTTCAGTTTATCAAGAGGGGGTGGTTTGTCGCAGGAATTGTATGTCTCGAGCATGGCAGTTGGCATAGTTGCTCTTGAAAATATCTAAAAACACACATTTACAATTAGGAAACAAATTGAACCTTATGTATAAGAAAAAACATAAAACAGTACCTAGGAAGTTTTCAAATTGTAAAGTATGATACAAACAGACCTTAATAATTAAAATTATACATACCTGTTGATCAAAAACTACTGCACTCTTAAAAGCTTTCCTCATATGAATATCTTGTAATGACACCTCTTCTACATTGCTATCTAGTTGTGTTACTTTGATGGCTAACCTATCTATCCTGGCCTGAAGTGAATTTGACCTATCATACAGTTGTTGTGCATCCCTTGCAAGTTCACCAAATAGATCCTCTGCATGTCTGAAATAAAAACACTATTCTGAAAAGATGTAATACATCTTTTAAACTTTGTAAAATTGATCTTAGATTTTGTCCATTGCTGCTTAATTATTAGATTGTTGATAATTAAGGTGATTGATTAAGTTGATATTTGAGCTATTCTAAGATTCAGCTATCTGAAACAGTCAATGTGTGATGAAATATTTGTTACCATAATGTGAGAAAATCTAAGAGCAAAGTTATTTTCATTAGGATATGATAGTAGTTTATTAGGTACTTATTTGTTTAGTTGTTCTTAAAAATAAAAAATATTTAATAAGAAGGATGAAAGTATATTCACACTGAAAAAAACATAGTTACTACAATTTTGTTGTTTTGGTTTTGACAATCATCTATATTTCATTTTTTAAAATCATTGTAAACATGGATTTTCAAACAATTTTGTAGCATAATATTAAATTGGTATAATTTCAGATACACCATTTCTATTAAAAACTTAATCAAACACTAAGTAGGTAAGTAGCTTATCTTTTTATGATGTTATGAGACAAATATTTATTTAGACATCAAATTAGTACTTATTCTAAAAATACATGCTGACTTGAAACTGATAGAAAATATTAATAAATTCATGTAGGCATTGAAAAATGTATCAAAAGCCTTTACCACTACGCTAATTCAGCTTCTGTTTTAATATTTTTGAATATTTGGAAGGTATGATATAAATTTTTGTGAACTCACCAAAACTAACAAAAATTGTGTGCAAAATCCTACGTACCGGGATAAAGAGGACAGTTGCCTAACAGTATTAGCCAAAGTTCCATTTGTTACTCCTTCAAGCTCAGAAGGCAAAGGATAATCCTCTGGTAGGGTGCCCCTTGTTACATAGACGGGTTCAATGACCCGTTTTGGAAGAGGCATTGCGGGGTGGTTTTACTCTGGTCACCTAATGCAGCCTCAATATAGGATCTCTCCTTTTGTTAGATTTGTGCTGAAATAAGAAAAAATAATCAGTTATTAATTATATTTTGGGGACGTTAGACAATAATATATAAATATTCACGTTAATACAATCTAGTGTTACTAGATCATTTATAGTACAGTATAGTGTATTCAGCCTTTCCAACAAAATTGGAATTTGTAAAAATGTACCGCTTTTAAGAAACATCCCATATATTTTCCCATAGTAGAATAAGCACTATTATGCTACTTTCGTTACTAATCACTATTTTTCATATTGTAAGGTATATCATATTATCTTATTTTATGTTTAATGATATACTGTAACAAATATAGTTTAAATTTGTATATTTTTATCAATTTCCTTCGGAAATAAAATTATACATGCGCGAGTTTCATGTACACGCATTCATTAAAAAATCATGAATTCTATGAATTCTTAATAAATCGGTTAAATGAGAAACCCTGTATATAATATAGGTTGATAGATGTCACTTAATAATAGTTCATAATATTAAAAAATTACACCAAATTACTACCAAATTGGACATTATTACCAAATTGCCAGTAAAAAATATTATTTTAAATTACTGTATTTTAAAATAATTATACAAATATAACAAATATTATACTGATACTGGTAATTCTACGGTTTAGCAGTTTTCACGGATATTACCTACTCTTTGAATTTTGAATATGAACTTTCATTGTTGAAATTAGTGGGAATTACGCACATATTCAGTCTATTATTAAAACTAATATCCTAACAAAAGGACGTATTTATTTTATTATTTTGACATTGACAATTTACATCAGCAAAAGCACAGCATCGTTTGGTAGGCATATCAGGCGTTTAAATCTAAATTTACTAAACATATTTAATAGTGCTTTAATTTCAAAAATTGTATACTGAGGGACAAAAAACGATACTTCAATATTAACATTTCAAATAGTTCCACACAACTATACTGTTATTTAGTAATTTTTAAGTAATTTAAGTAATTTAATTATAGTAATTTTTATATTCTACAATGCAGACTAAAATTTACAGGCTGTTTTTAACATATAAGATATGGATCCGTTAGAAAAACCAAAACTCTATCTTTATTGCTGCTATAACATTTATTCCAAAAAATTTCAAGGAATCGATTCTAATTCTAATTTTACATTATGTTTTAATCATCTCCAAATCATGCCACCTTGGTTGGTGAAACGCTCGTCGAGTGCAGAAGTGTTTTGGTGTTAAGTGGAAAACTATGACAGTGTTATCTTCACACCAAAGGGTCCAACCCCCTTCAAGATTAATTTTGCTGTTAATATTGACTGGTAATAATTTTAAACACAAAACATCTATATCGAGGACATGGTTCAATTTTATTTTAAATTTAAATGTTAATTAATTATTATTTATTATGGTAATACTTGTTTTGTTTATGTAAATATAGAAAAGTTGATGGTATTTTAGTTTTTAAATTTAGATGGCTTTTAAGTGGTAACAGTGCTGTCACATTTATTCTTGTGCTCTCACTATGGAATTGAAAAAATTATGAGTTCGTATGGTATCTATGTATCTAGTACATAAAAGTATTTGAACTATTAAAAAAAAAAAACAAACAGATAAACTAACATTTCAATCAATATTTTGTAAATTATATACTCATTTTGGCATGTTTCATAAAGTACCATATTTCGTTAGTGGAAAATTTATTCAGATAGATATTCCTTTTAAACATCAAAATATGGGAGGAATGTCATTATTAAATAATGTCGAATTGGCATATAGGTTTTTAATTTAAGCATACTCACTTAGTCACTTTAAGCTAAGAACCGTAATGACTATAAAATAATATAATAATATTAGAGAAAGTAATTGTGATCAATAAATTTAGTAAGAAAGTAATTAAACTTGCCACCTTAAATTGAATAAGAAGGTTTTACGCAACTAAGTAAGCGAGGAAACATACTAATTAAAATGTAACCAAAGTTTTTATTTGCCAAAACAGTAATTATCACAGTTATAATCAATGGTGGTAAATGATGCATGCTAAGGAACTACTTAACAGGAAGAACACGATTTTTGTAGAAATAGGAAATAATTTAAACAAAGTATTTCAGATAATAAAGACTGCTTCGTCAGACATAATGTTTCTCGTGTAGTAAGTAGGTAAGGTAGATATACCGGGTGTCCCGTTAAGACTATCAACTGGCTGTACTCATAAACTATTTGATATTGTCCTACAGTTTCCAGAAAAAAGTTGGCCAAAGTAAAGTGCTGACGAGAAATTCAACTAAAATATTTTTAAGTTGCTAAAGTAGGGGGTGTAATACCGATAGAAAATTTTAAAATTGCCATAACTTGAAAAAGTCAAATACAAACGTAAGAATTTTTTAATGTATTCTGCATCTGCTAGTCAATACCTAAAAGTTTCGTAAAAAACTATTTGTTCTAACTTTTCAGACAATAAAAATAAAAACAAAACAATAACGTTACCTATAAATCACAATAACCCCGGTTTGGATTATCCAAATTAAATAAATTTGGCCTCGTTTGAAATGTAATTTATAGTAGAACAAAATTATTTCAAATATTTTCGGAAATTCTTCACCAAGCCACCTAAATTCTCTCTCTCTTCCTAAATTCTCACAATTATTGATGTTTTCTTGTAAAATGAAACATATTTTTGATTGAATTGATTTGAAGGAGAATAGCGCTTACCGGAAGTCAAGTTATGAATTAAAATGTGTTTTAAATCAAAAACATTCGGTGAGAAATTTAAATCTTACCAACTCCTACTAATTGGCGTTTCCAAAAATTAATGTGCCCTCTGCATGGAAACATTTGAACGTATTAAAACAAGTTTATGAAAGCTGACTGCTGACCATAGATTACATTTGATATAATCATAAACATGTATTTGGGTTTTATGTTAGTAGTGGTGAGAAACACACCGTAGTGCCCTCTGTGGGTCTTTGCTACTACCTGTCTGACAATCTTGGTTATCTGTCTGTCAATTTGACACAGGTAGTAGCAAAGACCCAAAGAGGGCACTACGGTGTGTCTCTCATCACTACTAACATTCACGATGTTCATTAGACAATCACGTCGCATCATCGTTCATCGAGTCCACTACCTATGGCACTCTGATGAGCGCAAAATAAGCGCGAAACCGGTCAGTGTCTGGTAGTTGGTTTCGATGATGAACAATGTGGCGACTTCTACGGAGATGCCGATGCAATTAAATGCCAGTCGGGGCACATTGTGGAGTAGTTGTTTTCGGCATCTCCTTCAAATAAATGTGTTTGGGTTTGTTTAACGTAATAATTTAGTGCTACTTGTAATTTTTTGGTATTGCAAAATTAAAAACGAAGTGGCTAGTAGTTATTTTTACGTATTTTAAAACTGTATCCAAAACAAACCAGAACACAAACTGCTGTGTTTATGGCTGTCATTCCAGAAAAGGTGCGAATAGAAGCTAGCAGAATATATTTAAAACAAAAAATTACAATTATTTAACAAAAAAAACCACAAACTCTAATTACCAAACACACTTTCTACTAATTGTCACAATTATTTTAGTTGAAAATTGAAGTAAAAAAACCTACCAAATGTTCAAAAAATTCGTATGCTAAATGCTAAATAGCAAAGAAGCAATTATGGCAGTTGAATGTTAATTAGTTAGTTGCTAAATGGCGTGATATGAAATGCAAAATTTTCGCTCTCATCGGTAATTTGGAAAGTCAAAATAGCCACATCTCAGCTCATTTATACAGTAAAACTTTACAAATAGCTATTTTACATTAGGCTAGGCTTGTGGATCATACCTATTAATTTCTGCTGGGTCGATCAACATAGTTAAACTTCTAAAATCACAACTGCATGGATAGGTACAATATCACATTAAGTCAAATCGCATTTTTAATATTGAGATAGACCCTGTCTATTAAATAACTATCCCTATAATATTCACGGTCGATACGTACTATCACAAGTAATTGTAATTAGTAATTACATTTGATGACGTAGTTTTTGCAAACGGTGCCGATTACACAAACGTAATAAATACTAAAACGAACCGAAGTCTAAAGTCGCTTTTATCTCTTTCAATAATTGACTAACCTAAAGAACAAACAGCGATAAAACCGATAAGGTATGTATATTTTAAACACTATCTTGTTTTAAAAACGATCGAACCTAGAAAGAAAAACTTAGACGCTGCTAGCACTTACATGGGTTTGATCATGTTTGGTTCGAGATTGATAATAGGATTTTTTAGGAAAAATTAGTTTTGAAAAAATGATATTTATTTGTTAAACAAATAACATTGTGTAATGTTGTGTGATGTTATCAAGTCTATCGAAAAAACATATATTTTTAGTTTTTAATGACTCAGTTATTTTTTCCTATGTTATAAATTATTGAAAAGGTAAAAAATACTATTTTAAATGAGTGAAAAGTCCAATATGGCCGCCATAAGAAAAAATAGTTGTTGTTTTTCCAGAAAACCGAAACGTAACTGAAATCCGACGAGACGCGTATTTGGCGTAAAAAGTTACTCTTGAACTATTTTTACGATTTCAAAAATTCTCATAATAGGCCAGTCACCGTAGACACAAAAATCGCGTTAAGTCGCAAAAAATTGCAGAGTTGAGAGAATCTGATTTTTTGGAATGTTGTTAGGATAGGTACCAATTGTGTAAAACCAAGTTTGCAGCTTCGAAAGACCTGTGCTAACTGCGTGGTGCTCGAAAAACCTTTTTTTTTTCGGACTTTTTCCAGTTTTTGGCTTATAACTGCTAAATGGTGCATCCTACTGAAAATTGCTCTGTATAATTTTAAAGTAAACAAAATTTACTACAATTTGAGTGCAACCACAGCTCCATAGGTCTAATAGGTCCCGAGATACAGCACTTAAAAAATGGCCATTTTTTTGCAAAAAGTTCGAAATTGTTGTTTTAGCCGTCTTCCGAGCCGAATATCGGCCAAAATACTCAGCCTACGAGGAAAGTAGGGAAATGAAGTTGTAGAGCAGTTATTTAGCTTTAATTTAAGCATAAGCGGAGCACTGCACGGCTAATAGTTCCCTTGTTATCAGGAAATAACAAAAAATGAAGGAAAATGAAATGAAATGAAAAAGAAAGACATAACTCAGTGGAAAATGGTTTTATATCATGCAAAATGAAATTGAGTTCAGTTAATAATAACGTATAAATTTATTAAAATTATATCAAAATTGTATAAAAAATATTTTGGTAGTTTGGGGGACCTTGGACGAGAAATGTTGAACGTGAACGTGTGCTCTCTGCAAAATTTGTCAGGAGAAGACCTGCCTGAATACTCCTCCCTTAGCCATGGCCGAGTCAGATGAAGAAGATGACGTCGACGACCTTTTACCACTAGTATCTAGTAGTAGATCTAATCAGACAACAGAGGAGTCTCCGGAGCCCCAAGAAGAGCCGTCTGACGAACCTGGGCCTTCTAAAAGAACAAGACTGTCTCGCTAAGTGCGTAAAGGTAAGCCTAATATTACATATCCTTCGTTGTAATTTATTATAAAATTGATTACGCAAATAAATACTAATTTACATTGTGCTCTGTATTTCTGTCGCAGGAGTCAGTTGAGATCCCGCCATCACTTCATCACGTTTAACATTTCAAGTCCAAGGTCTCCCAAACTACGAAAATATTTTTTATACAATTTTGATAAATTTATACGTTAAAACCATTTTCCAATGATGTTATGTGTTTCGTATCCTTTACAAAAATCCTGCAATTCGTCAGGCTCCATTTCTTGAAAAATCCCATTTTCCTTAATTTTTTGTTATTTCCTGATAACAGGGGAACTATTGGCCCTACAGTGTTCCGCTTATGCTTAAATTGAAGCTAAATAACTACTCTATAACTTCATTTCCTACGACTTTTCACGTAGGCCGAGTATTTTAGCTGATATTCGGCTTGGAAGACAGTTAAACAACAATTTCGAACTTTTTGGGAAAAATGGCCAATTTTTGAAGTGCTGTTTCTCGGGACCTGTTAGACCTATGGAGCTGCGGTTGCACTCAAATTGTAGTAAATTTTATCTACTTTAAAATTGTACAGGGAAACTTTTTCCGTAGAATGCACCATTTAGAAGTTATAAGCCAAAAACCGAAAAAAGTCCGAAAAAAAAAGGTTTTTCGAGCACCACGCAGTTAGCACAGGTCTTTCGGAGCTGCAAACTTGGTTTTACACTATTGGTACCTATCCTAACAACATTTCAAAAAATAAGAACTCTGCAATTTTTTGCGACCTACGATGTCTTAAATGACTGGCCTATAAATAAAGTAGTTATGAGAGGTTCTCAAAAATTAAACATTTAAATTTTTTCAAAATATCTCAAACACCTGAACAGCTAGAACCTCTCCGTAAGCGTCATTAAGTTACCAACAGAATTCTCTGAAACTTTATCCATTTAGCCCATTTAACTCTTATAGTTTCCGAAATCTTAATACATTTGCCACCAAT
The DNA here is from genome assembly GCA_963924545.1 of Pogonocherus hispidulus. Taxonomy (NCBI): domain Eukaryota; kingdom Metazoa; phylum Arthropoda; class Insecta; order Coleoptera; family Cerambycidae; genus Pogonocherus; species Pogonocherus hispidulus. Next base: position 37,210,963 of record OZ004698.1, on the reverse strand, counting down.
TTGGGAGACACTGTATAGTCCCGGTAGAAGCTTCTAGTCAAATATGTAAAAACATGTGTTCCATTGTACATATGTACTTTTTTAGCTAGGGTTCCTTTCTGTAATAAAAAAAAAAGATAGAAACCCACTGAAAACCATATGTCAAGTATACCAAAGTATAACTATACTCTTGTAACCAAAATTATAAGTCACAAGAGTGACTGCCAGCATATCCGTTCGACGGGTGAACTGTGCAGGGATTCCATAGGCGCATCTAGTAAGGGCGGGCCGAATTTTAAAATACTTTATAAAATAACTAAAATTTATAATTAATAATTACTACTAGATAATAACAAATTAATACTGGAAAGTCCAGTAGTTCCCTGCAAAAGCAACCGTAAAAACAATGTAACAACTGACCTCGTAATTAACCGTCAAATAGAAGTTGCTACTAAAAACACGTGTTCTACGCCTCTTGCATGAAAACTTGGATGTTATCGTTCTCCAGTTTTCAACCTAATGTATTGATATTAGCCAATCACGTTGCTTATTTTTTAAAATAGTCCATGAAATTACATATTATAGTCTAGATCACTATGCGTAGCGAACGTAGGCACATTCAATTCAGTAGGTTAAATATTATTTTAACCTGTGAATAGTAAATTTTCTGACACTTTTGATGAGTCTATAATTTTGCTATAGGAGCAGCCGAAGTTGCTGTTTACAATACAATCCAAGCGTGTCATCCTGGCGACCGAATCGAACCTATAGAATTAAATACTTATGAACTACTGTAGAAGCAAATTAGTTCAACACTTCCTATAGGAGGTGTTGATTAGTCGCGCCAATAACTATTTGTCGCCATAAGTTCAAATAGGTTTGTTTTCCGCAAGAAATTAACGCTCTGTGTATTTTAGTTTATGATATACGTTGAATAATTAATATTCTTAGTTTTTGATTACAGAAATATAAGCAGACACTTATAGAGGTATAAGTCTCTGATACAAGTTAAAAATCCTTGCTCCAGTGGAACCAATAATATTTTTTAAGTGCCTTTTTCGAAGATTTATCTTCTTCGATCATGATTTTTGAATGGCTTACGATTTTTAATCTACGCAAAGTAAATAAATTTATTAACGATCGGAATCTTATAGATCGTCTATTTTCTAATGGCGGATTTACACCAAACCGACAAAACAGCAACTCAAGTTGAAAAAACAAAACAGCAACTTTTTGCCGATTTTTCGGCAACTGCTAGTTTTTCAAAGTTGCTGTTGTGTTTTTCGTTTCCAGATCAAAGTCGGTAACTTCAAGGAGTTGCTGCGTGTTTTGCAACTCAGTCGACTTAGAGTAAACAGTGAGTTTTAGTTTATGTCAACATTCAGAGTCAGACGACTGTGACTGCGTGGTTAACAAGAAGTGTGTAAACAGATAGTGTCATGGCTTGCCATTGTCAAAAATTATGAAAAGACGGACGTAGTTCGCCGTTTAATATGTCGTCCTTTTGTAATTCCATCAACATCTTTGTGGTACCATCGCAATCTCTTCTATTTAATAACGATCCCACTCAACACCTGCGTGTACGTTCTTTTCTTCTTTTTTTACGTACCAACAGCCAACCACACACGAAAATAAGAAAGCATTCCTCACTAAACATACTTATTTATTTTATAAACAAATAATAGAAAGAACTGAACTGAAAAATAAAACATAACTGCAACTTATTTTTGTCTGTTTAGTCTAGTCTTTTCATTTTAAAGGAGTTGGGTTTTTGTTTTTGAAAACAGCAACAAAACTGCAACTCAACTAGTCGGTTTGGTGTAAATCCACCTTAACGATAACATAAGGGTGTACCAATTGGAATGAATAAATATGTGACTATAGGTTTGTTCCTAATCAGCGCTAAATTATCAGCGAACTGAGGCGTCAGGAGTCTGCGCAGACCATATTTACCCGTTCCCACATAATCATTCTCAAACTATAATAGTAATATTTTATCGTTCCAACAAAAAGTGACTAGGTTTCAAATAGTTTGGTGACTGTCAAATCGATTTGAGGATTATTTAGAAACTAGTCTACTAAATTTGTTGAAAAAATCGATTATTTAAATATTGTTTGAAGTGTTTTATTTTATTTTCATTATGAGTGATGTTTTGTGAAAACGAAAGTAATCTCTCGCGGTTACCCAACTTGCATAAACATTTGCTGTAGTTACAAATAACACTGCTGGTGCGGTGTGGAACTGAGAATAAAAAATTCTTGTAAATCCAAAAAATCTATAGAAAACATATGCGATTAGAGTAATTTTTTAACTGATTACTTTTTATTATCTGTTACCTGACATTTTTGTAAGGTTCGCGCTTCTATGCGAGCTAAATATTGTATTGCAACAACAATAAATCAAATTAGTTTCCAACTGATGCATGAATCGCACTTGCGCATTAAACCAGTGTTGCAAACTATCAGAAACTGCTGTGTAGGAACAAACCTTATAATATAAGGTTTGTTCCTATGGCACGACATTGAGAGAGCTTCTGTTTATAAATATGTACCTATATTTATAAACAGAAGCTCTGTCAATGTCATATTATGTTAAAACAATTAAAACAAAAGTTACATTATTACGTTATGCGCGAATTTTATAATTGGTATGAATTATGAGAAATACTATTTATCTTTAAATTACTGCATATTTCTTCTTAAATTACGTCACATCATTGTAGAATGATGCAAAGATCTATTAAGGAATTGTGAGCAATATACCCTAAGACAACAATCTTGACATCTGTACGAATATATACATAATCATTCGTTACAACTATCTCTGTTTAGAACAAATAGGATAAAATGACTGGAATAGGTGTGTCTCCAATCTCTATTTGCAAGATACTTACATATATTTATAAATTATCTCGTGCATTGCATAACGCAAATTTTGAATATATTACATTTGATATTTGAAATCCGTAGACTAATTTATTAATTTATAATTGATGTACAGAGCGTTCTATTTTTGCTACTAGTAAAGTGGAATTTTTCCAAGATGGAAATGCGTATATTTTTTTCAACAATCAAAAAGGCCATGAAAAGAGCTTTCCAAAAATATCCATTTAGGCATATTAAAACGCGTCGATACGCGACGCGGAGGTTCTAAGTTCTAAGCTATCGCCTCCGAGCGGAGATCGCGAATTTTCCAAATTGCAACATAGCATTCTGATAAGCATCAAATTGCGGAAATTTGCTATAATTTAAACGGCCCTGTATCTTTTACGGTTTCCGAGATCGCAATGGCGAGGTTCGAAAATGGGCCGACTCATTTCATAAATAATTAATGAGTCTAAATTTTAGTCAACAACAAACCATTTCATACCCATATGCTTACCTTTTTCTGAAATGAAAAGAAGAAGTTGAAAAAGAGTTGTTAATGACTCGGACTGTGCAAAACATTTCTACATATAACTGTATGTACAACATTATAAAATGTGACCACTCTGAAGAAATGAAAGACAGAAGAGATAATTGATATTCTATCTATCTCAGTCAGATAGACCCACTCGACACTAGTCTCTCCGAGATACTAGAGAAAACTTTTCTTGGTTCGCGAGTGTGACTGAAAATTGTAGATTATAAAGTTTAAAAAATACATTTTTTATTTTTTAGATAAATCCATAAGGACCATTCAAATGCAAATAAGGGCATTAATCACTATTTTTTAAAATTTGTTATGGATTTGTATTGGCATATAAAAGTTCAGTTCTGTACCACTGACATGCTGTAAAATGATGGTTTAATGTTCTTCAACTATAATCTGTTACATCCAGACTTAGGGGTATTTAACGCAGATTAACAATGCAGTTTTGGAAAATTTCTGTTACAAAAAAAAAATAAAGGTGACACATTATAATTTTTTTATACAGTGTATCAATGAATTTAAAAAATATACTATTAAGTTGTACATAATGTCCACGTTCTTTCTGAAAATTGAATGCTGGATTTATTAAAAAAAAATACAGTCTTTACATGAAAGGAAAGTAAAATAACTGGGCATTTTGATAGAATTAACTTTTTAAAATGGAAAAATAGAATAGTATAAAATAATAATCATTATAATATTATTAGATAGTATTTCATTATTTTTTACTCTTTTCTTGAAAATTAAATTTGAACCCTTCTGATTCACCAACCCTTCTCAATCATTTTGTGGTCATGAATTTTAAGGAGATCCTCAATGTAATTTTTTAGATAAATTCAGAAGCAGGCATTGAAACTATATTTCAAAGTATACTCAGGGCCTCTTCCATTAAATTATATTACATGAAGTCAGAGTATTTTTCGGTACTTTGAACACTGAAAAATAAATTTATTCAAATATTCATCTATAATAAACTATTCAAAAGTGGCTTGCGGTTATGTCTTAATGTTATCTTCTTGTAAGAAGACATGTATTGAGTAATGAAATGTGATGTATTTTTCGTAAATCGACCATTTCCTTTATTTATTTTATGTACCTAGGTACATACGGAAAAACTGAGTTTTACTCTTATTAACCTAAACAATTATAATAATTCAAATATTTAATTAAATTACTATTTTTAATAATAATATTTTCTGAACATTTAAAGGAACAGTATTATTCCATTTACCTACGCACATTTTCTTTGCTAAACATTACTATTTACCTACAAAATCACAATTATTCGTTCACTATTTAATGAATCGTTAAGTAGTATTGTCTGGTTGATGCATGATGAATGATGATATTGTGTATAAAATATACTATATTTATAGTTATTTATAGATAACGATACGTAAGCAACGGTAACATGATACAATTGCATTTTTACAGTCTCCGGTCTAGAAATAACGGTGTCAATAATGCACACACTTATTTATTAGGTCGAAGAGAATGTTGCCTGTATGTTTTAAAAGGAAGTGCAATCAATATAGATTTATCCAAAATATAGCGAATTGCATTAAGTATAGACTTTTCGTGTACAAAGAGTTTTGGAATTACTCTCTTCTCATCGATGGTTGGATATTATAAAAAAACTTTGATAATATACGGATTTTAGGGAGTCTTTTGAAGAAGAGATGAATATTATATGTGGAAGACGCTTAGAGATAATTTATTAAAATATATAGTATGTTCTATTTTAAAAATCTAGTTTATCATGTGATTTTGGTCTTCGATGTCCAGTGTCTCTGATAGCATATTCTGAATTTTCAAGACATCCTAAAATCCGTAAAAATAAAGTTTTTTTGCAAAGTCAAAGATCAAGGAATAAGAAGTTAGGTTAAAATATATGTGAATACTATACAAAAAAATGCAGATTTTTTGTTTTTCAGTGCGTATCACTTCCGACGACCCAACTGGCCAAGTGATGAGCCCAAATCAACTATTTCTGAATGTCTAAATAAAGCCCTGCCCAAGTACCCTACAAACTCTGAGCAATTGTGGATTCAGTGGATTGGGAACATTGTAATGCACGGAAGAGCTCAAGGGTCAAAGGACCGCTTTTATTTTTATTTGAACAAAATTTTCATTTTCAAGATCTTGTTTTTTATGGTAAGATCTTGAGTTTTGTTTCAATATTTTGAGTTTTATCTGAAGATCTTGACTTATCTGAATCTGAATATCATTATTGGATTTTTTTATCGCATAAGTAATTAAATAGATCTTACTGGTATATCGAATGTTAAACCTAACTTAAAATATCGGATAATCCAATTCAGGAAAAATAAATGATAATAATGCTTAATAATTTGGTTGAACGTACATTGTATTCGGGGTGATTAAAAAAATGTGGACGGCCTTTTACGGCAGCAAGTGCATAAAGAAAGTACGACAAAAAGTTTTACTAAACATAATAGGCTTTGAACTGTCTCCTTACATGGAGTACCTAAATGTATTGCAAAAAACATATTTTTTCCAAGCATTAAATACATCAAAACATGATAGACAATTGAATAGTCTTTAAAAAAATAGTGATTTTTAGAGAAACATCAATGGTGTAGAAAATATTTTTTGAAATGAGTCACAATACCTCCCTCCCGCAACTACGTCACTAATAGAGACATAATACTGAGAAACTAGGTATAACAAATTATTGCTCATTACGTGGTAACCAAACATACCAAATTTGAAATAAAAATCTTAGTATGTCTCGGAAATCTTGAAGATATGTTTCTTTTAAACAAAAAATCAAGCCTTAAGCAGGAAAATCAATTTCATACCATTTTTTAATGTACTTTGTACGCTAGAACCCTGTTTACAGTTTGTTTTAATCAAGCTATACACTACAGGAAGTTTCAGATTTTCACCGTAATCGTGAACGACGTCCTATTAACATATCTATGCCAAAACGCTTAATGTGTGCGAAAGCACTCAGTGTTTTAATTTTAGCTGCTGTTATTTTTTTATAATACTCTGAAATTTAAAGTACCTAAAAAAAACAGTTTTAGGGCCGGTTTTTCAATGCTTGGTTAAGATAATTTAACCTAGAGTTAACCAACAAGTTTAGAATGTGAATGTTATTCATAAGATTTTCGAGGTAAATCACATCTAAACTTATAGCTAGCTTGTACTGGTTAACCGTGTTAACCAAGCATTAAAAAACCAGCCCTTAATCAACCTTTCACAACATATATTTTCAGCTTGAGAAATATCCATCTGAAAATTATACTGCAGAAATGTATTTTTATGTTTGCGCCCTCGGTATTTTCTCGAGAAAAAAAAGCCAGGCAGTATATGTACCATGTTTTGTCGATAAATTTCAATATTCCAATATTTTAGCGTTGTTTCGTTTCTATATTATACAAACAAAGATAGTATCCCTTCGATTCTCAGCTGAGTTGATATGTTATTCTTGACTGATTTATTTCTAATTCACATGTGCATGTGGCTTTGGTTTCATGATCAGTTAGAGACTCCAGTTTTAACATTACATTTTTAGTAAAGGATCGAGTAGTTACAAGAGGATTTCATACGTAGAGGGGTGTATATAGTGCGGATAAAAAGTCTGGAACATAATTGTTATTTCGGAATTCACAAATATCTTGGGAATTCCTCGGATAGGTCGATTTTTACTTTTAATTGCACAGCTTTTGACTTTGGTTTTCAGCAATGACGTCATCGCTGCTTGGGATATGACGTCATTAACTGTTTTGTTTTAAATGGAACACCCTATACATTTTTTCATTTTTGATTAGGGCGTTATCTCACGAATACATTAATATAGAATTTGATGGATCTATCTATACTATAACAATAAGAAAGTTATGACCAAAAGAGTGTGCCATAAGCGTAGTGTGTTGTAAAAAGACTGTGTAATTACGTAAAGGGGTGTACTGTATTATGTATACCATTACATAATAATGAAGTCTCGACTGAAATTAAGATACGAGTTAAGATACAGGGTGATCACCTAGTACGCGGAAGTCCAGTATCTCCGTTGATAAAAGAGTAACGCTAACTCTTTCTTGCAATATTGTCAGACTTATCGACTTATTACAACAATTTCCCTTGTACACGGTGTTCCATATTTTCTGGACAGTTAGTAACTGAAACTGTTTTTTAAATTGCCGACTGGTTTATTTTTTTTAATCATTTTTTGGCATTCTGCTCTTCGTTTTAGTAGGACTTCTTTATACCGAAACTTAATATTTTCGGAGATATTCCATTTTCCAATTGTTTTGGAAACAATTTTCCCCTATTAACTATTTAGCTTCATATTTTCGACAAATTAACCAAATTATTTGCTGCCATTTTCAGTTTTAGTTAAAAAAAAGAATTTGTGGCATCACTAATGAAATCGTTCAAAAAAGTGAATTCCTTTGATAATTAAGAATAAATTATTATTCAATAATTTTTGTAAAAACATACCAGTATAATCGGCAAATAAGCATAGGTAAACCTAGTAAACTGTGACATGCGAATTAACACGTGCCTTTTGCTTCATTAATATTAGATTGGTATATTTATACCTACCATCTATAGGATGGAAATTCTTTACAAATTAGTCATTGCATTTAAACATGAGACCAATATCAATTATTATACGAAAGGGAAATGTAAGAAGTTAAATCAGTTAGTAATAATGAGGTAATATATAGGGTAATATCTTGTAGATATACTTATATTTTTGTATATGTTACAGAAATATCCGATTTCAGCTCATTTCAGTTTGGCCTAGGACAAAAGTTCCTATCGTTGTTAGGAACTTTGCATTTTTCCTAGGACATACTAGTATTGCCTGATAGTTTTTAGGACAAACTAAAATGGCCTGATTATTATTAGGAAATACCCAAATAAAAATTTGGATCCCTAAGTTTCGATGCTCAGTGATATTAGTGTTGTAGCTTCTTACTCGGAATCTTTCCGCTATACCTCTAGTTTGTTGGAAACTGATAATAATTTATACAAACTAGGGACTAAGGATCGATGTTTAAAACAACTTTATACCCGATCCGAATTTAACCGAATTTTAACTATGTAAAAAAACATTTATTTCAATAAACGATGTTCCCCAAGCAGTTCTTGCAGAAACAAATAAGGTAGTTACCATTTTGTTGTTTATTTACTGTTTAATGGAAAACTATATTTTTTTGTTATATTATTTAAATCATATTTACCTTTAACAAATGTGTTCCGTTTTAGGTTTATAGGTAACTTTGATCTCTTTTAAATAAAGCGCTTTTAAAGAAAATGTTAGCTTTATTTGATTCTTTTACCCTGAATTAATTTCCCTAATATAATGCATTTTTTTTTCAATAATTTAAATCGGATATTTCCTACCACTTATGAGGCTATTTCAGTTTGTCCTAAAAACTATCAGGCAATACTAGTATGTCCTAGGAAAAATGCAAAGTTCCTAACAACGATAGGAAAATTTAGTATGTCCTAGGCCAAACTGAAATAACCTGAAATCGGATATTTCCTGTAACATATATACAAAGATACCTACTATTATGTGTTTTTAAAAAAATAAATACCAGAGTAAATAATTACAAATATACCTAATATAGGTACCTAAATGTCTTCAAAATTAGAATATTTCAAGTTAGCATGGTTACAGTTAACCACAAAATTTATTGTAAACAAATATTCTTTTAGGGAAGCTGCCCTTTTAAATATTTTACCGTTGACTGTGGCATGTAATAAAACGCACAATGAAGAGGAATTGAAATTTTTTTATCAGCTACCTACCTAGGTATAGTTTGAAAAAAAGACAAAATATGTTAAGTGTTGTTCTATAGAAGTGGCTATAAAGTAATCACGTAATGTCAAATTTGGTTTGGAATTCTTGTAGTATGTAGTATTGTAGTATTTGGTACCTAAACCAAATTACTACAGAGCGCTACGATTACGTAACGGTAAATAATACCTACTATATATTACTAAAAACATTTCACTTGTAGGTAGGCAGAAAATATAAAATATGTACCTACTGTACAACATACGGATGGATGGCAGGTAAGTTTAAAACTTAAAAGTAATTATTTACTTTATACCTATAACCTGGATGCACGTGGAGCATGAAGTAAACCAACATTAAGAAGTTGATCAATATGAAAAATATAAACACAAAAAGCTAAACATGTGTGCCATGTATTACACAAACCACACCACACCACAGGCAAATTAAGTCATTTATCAAACAAGCCTGTTAAACAATAAGGAAGTGACTCATTTGGGGGAGCCGGGGGAGGTTTTCGGAGTAGTACCGCCTGGGATTTAATTGAAAATTGGACGTAATATTAGTACAGCACACGAATAAAATATACCTATAGGGGTGGAGAATGGATATGGAATAATTCTGCCTTAGACATACGAATAAAAATGTTGGTACGATATGTTGTAACATATTAATACTGCTAATAATTTATAAATTTATATTAAACTAATGAATAATTAAAGTAAAACTACTTAAAACCCTAATTTAGAAGCCACTTTATGTCAATATTTTTTAAATCTGTTAGGTGGTCAATAACGTAATTTTCGGAATATGTCCAATGCCCAGTCAGAAAGAAAACGATAAAATTAACATTTAATGTTATGTTAATTACACAAAGATTACAGAATCATTATTATCTTATATACAATTTTGCTAATTAGGGTTTTTACTTACAATAAAAATGTCAAATAGAAAGGCAAAAGGCCAACAAACCTTTTAAATGTCATTTAAAATATGAGTTTTATAGCTTACCTTCCGAACATAGGGACTCTTCATATTTTCACAAACACCATTAAAATTTTAAAGAACACTCACGTGAACTACATTGAAATAGAAAATTGTTAATTAATTTAATAAATATTTAGAGAAAATGGCGAAGCTGTACACCCAGCAAAGATCTTACAAACGAACTGTTACCAAACCTTTGACGAGAAAATCTCTAGACGATAGTTGTCTCTCTCTGTACTGTAAAGTAAATATTTATCAGGATTACCATCTGTATATTATTAAAGTTATAGACTCCTTACCGCTACCCAAGAATGGTAATTAGTTTACCACATAGATAAAATATATATATATATATATATATATATATATATATATATATATATATATATATATATATATATATATATACTGAGTTTACCATTCTTGACCGCTACCACCCAACGCATCATAATCAAAGAATTTTATATATAAATTCCTTGATCATAATACCCTTGTTTATAGAAAATACAAGCATAATACAGTTTAGCTCTTTTAAACTTAACTATTCTGTGATTTTAGCATTGAATGTTTCTAATCTACAGAGAGTTCCAGAATGATTGTCCGGTACGGGAACGTAGCCTGTCCTGAATATAATCAAAATTTATTTTGATTTGCTAAAATTACTTTCTTTTTAACTGTCAATTTGAGAATTTTCATAAGGTTTGTTCCTGCATAGAATCTCTGATAAATCCCTGACAGTCAGGGATTGTTATTTAATGCGCATGTCTGATCTTAGATTAGTTTCTGATTTTTGCTGAAACACCGAATTTTTAGAGAACTTATAGCAGAAGAAGAAGAGTACAATAACCAAATAATTTTTAAACCTGTAAATTATGGAGGAATATCATCTGTTTCTGACAAATAATTATTCTTTGTTGAGTTATAATATTAATAATAGACAGCGTACAATAATTGAGGTTAAAGTTGGTAAATGGTTTCGGTTAATGCGCAATGCGCATGCACCGGACTATGAGTTTCAGAAGAATCAGTGAACTTTTCAAACTATCATCAAACATATATATTTTATCTATGCAGCAAACTGCCCTACTCAAGCTGGAACAGAGGACAAGAAATCCTGGACTGTCGTTCGACTCTTGTTAGAACGCTTAGATTTGTAATGCGCATGCTTCTGACAGCTTTGGACTTCTGCAGGATGCAGGAACAAACCTATATTTGACAGCATTTGACGTTTAACTCAGTGGCGTGTAGCATTTTTCGTGTTTAAATTGTTTTACTGAAGTATCATTTGCGTTTAAAGAGTATTTTTCAATACTACACAGTTTCAGATTTCAGTGAGTCCTAAATCAGGTTGGTAATTTTGTATTTCTTAATATTAAAATTAATATAAGATTATAAGAACCATAAATTAATGCTTTTTAACGCCCGACAATTCACAGTTTGAATAGATTATACTGGTGATACATAGGAATAGAATAATACAAAATAACAACTATATTTTTAATAAATTGTATTTATTTTATTTTTTAACATAACCTATATTTAGTGACGTACCATGGCATGGAACAAATTAAATCAAACCAGTAAATTCCCTTGCCTGCGCTCATGATTCTAGTGCAGATACTAAAAATAGAAAGGCGGCACATAAAAAATCATTATGAAGCGGCACGGACAATCATTCTGGAACTCTCTGTAGTATTTTGCGCATGCGGAAACATTGTTATGTGATTGGCCAAAACATAACAAAACCCAATAGTTATTTATGCAACAAGTGCAAAAAGTGTTTATTGTACGCGACATGAAATTGTCCCAGGCCGAGTTGGACAACACGTCGAGTTCAATAAACACTTTTTGTACGAGTTGCATACAATATTTTTTCTGCGTTCATTCAAAAACCCAAAAATATTTTATTTAGGTGGCACCAAGTGCCATGTCGATTTGACGTTTATGTTTGTCATCATCACAAAACGCTGTAGTAGAATGACAGATGAGTTCAATAAAAATTTTATTGCACTAGTGCAATAAAGAACCAGTTTTTTCACTAAATATAGTTCAATAGTTTTGTTTTTTGCATGAACGTAGAAAAAATAAATTAAAATCAGATGCTAATGTGTCAAATATCAACTACTTTTAACTACTTGATCAGATCAAAAATTAAAAACAATCAAGATATCAATGACAAGTTAGATGCTCGATTGACCATTAGACCAATCATGTTTAAGGTTTGACGCATGCGCAAAAATACAAATGTCAGTGACACAAAAGAGTACAAACATATCTTTTTATTCACTTTGATCGTGATAAAATCCACTCATTGTCGTTTATGGGAAGGCTTTACGGAAGGTTTTATACATATATGGTATCACATTGCACTATTGCACAATGCTCATTCTATGGACTAACCAGCACCTCCTAAAACTCCCTTTTAGATTATCTAAGAGGTGCTGGGATTGGCAATTTTTCAATCATAATTTGTTCTTTTTTTATTATCTATGCTCATAGACAAGGGATTGGCGATGTTAGGTTGATTAGGTCATAACGGTTATAATCAATCATAATTCGCTAAATCACAAAATCATATGACCTGCGATCAAGCCACCTGCTCCTATTTCGAGCAGGGACCAGTGACTTTAGGTATTTTTTAATAGCAGCTATTGCTAATTTTATTTAGCAGTTAAAAATAGCTATTTTATTAGCAGTTTTTTTTAGTACTTTGGCATAGTTGTTAATGTGGTTAAACGGGGCTGTATTAGCAGCCAACAATTGAAATTTTATCTTAGCAGAAACATATTCGCTGTGATTACGATTACAGATTATAGGCATGAATAAAGTTTAACTATTAAGTAATTTATGTTTTACCAGACTTATACATGTAGATGTATAAGCCTCTGGTTTTACCTTTCCCATCAAAATAAATGTTTACATATCAAGTTCCGAGGTGGTTTTTAAATTTTAACAAAAATATTAATTCATGTTTGATAAATAGTAAATAGGTATATCTCAAACGAGGTGCCTATAAAATAATTTTTACCTTCTGTTTATTATTCATTACTTGGATAACACCTACAATTTTTTTGCTAGATGTAATAAAAACCATAGATTAATTACAAAGATAAAAACATTGCCTCACGCCTCACTTTGCTCTTTACTTGCAGTCCGTTCGGTTAGCTTAAGCGACTTGCATACTTACTTGGCGCATGGCATTTAACAGCAGCGAAGAGATCGTAGATGAGATAAGATTTAACAATAGATAATTATATTTAAAATTTTTTTTGGAACGTAAAGAATTTTGTACAGCATTTTTTTTTATTAGGGGCTTTTCATATTCCTTCAAAATCTGTCAATAAACATATCTTTGTTTATTTACGTTGTTGAACAGAAACACTTAAAAATAAATACAATCCTTAAAAGTTACAATATATTTATAAAATAAAAATAAATAATATTGAAAAAGGTTAACAACGTAATATAAATATTAATTACAGTAAAAATAACACTATGTTGTACATAATATATAAATTGTGTATAAGAAACATTCTTCTTAACAGTACACACCGTGAATAAGAAAAATGAGAAAACGTTTATTTACAGAATTAGATGTTTTCAACATCGAATGAGTATTTTCCACAAATATACTTACACAGATAAATATTAATTAAGATGCAATATGCAACAATACTAAAAAACACATAGGTGCATACATTTTTTTACATTGATATAACAGTCTAAGCTATTAATTATATTATCAAGTATAGTAGTACGATTAATAAGTTGGCACACTACAATACAGATTTAAATATAGTAATAATTATTGTGGTATCAAGTACAGGGTGTTTTAAATTGGTGAATAATCATGTCCAAAAAATTTACAAAAGCCGGAAGCAATTATTTCTAAATTAAAATATTACATCTACTCATCATAACAAATACCTTTGCAATTTTCAGTTGTTGAAATTAAAAAAAAACAAACATATTTTTGTTAAAACACTCTGTAGGGTGATTCACATTATATCATTTTAAATACTATAAAATGTTAAATTGATACAGGGCTAGTAACAAATATTATATGTATATTCAATAAAATACATAAAACATAAAATAAATAGAAAGCCTTAACCCCCGACAATGTTAATAATAATTTTCATTATCTAAATAGAGGACTATTATAATAGGAGCATGTTAATTTAACTAAAACTGAAAATGTAAATGTTATTTCACTGAATATACATTTAAAATTTTAACATACTATACTATAATTCAAAATTGCAACAATTTTACTAGAGATACATAGTATCAACTTATTAATATAAAATTATCAAATACAGTAAAACCACAATCCTTTCAAAGCTTTTTACATCCTTCAATATGAAGTTATTTTCCTATTATTAAGAAACTAATGGTGTATATTTCGATTAAAATGTTGCTTCTAATTCAAAAAAGTATTTTTGTATATTAATAATTATTAATTTCATTAGATCGAAATTTATTCTCAATGACTATGTCATTAAATGCTTACTGATATTTTTAGATATATCCAAGAATATAGAAGCAGATCTCTATAGCAAAATACCTACTTGTTAATTAAAATTTGAAGTATTTAATTTCTTAGTAATGATTACCTAAATGCTGCAGTCTGGCAAACTAAACAGATAGGTTGGAATATTTTTCTATTTGTGTATATTTTATAATCAAAATTAAAAATTACTTATCTCACTAAATAATATATGCTTATTTTGTTTCTTGAAATATCATTAAATGAGGAATTAAAACACATGAAGTATTATTTGAAAAATCATTGTTTAATTCAACCAGAATAAGAGTTGACATTTCATATAATAAAATGAACCAGTACGAGGTAGTAATAGTAACAAACCGTACTTTTTTCAAATGGTTCAGACATTTAACTGCAATGCTTGCTTGCAGGATTTTAATCACATGTAGTGGTAATTTAAACTGTTACCAAATCAAAACATGTTGCCCAGCACATTTAAAGTCTTTATATTAACTAATAACTCGACACATTCACAACAGAGCAGATGGTTATGGTGGAGGGTCTGATTCAATAATAGCTAGATACAGCTCACAATATCATAACTTTAAATTAGTTTTTACCTTGTACTAGTTTATATATAGAAATAAAAAGAGTTCTGCCGTTACTTAATTACATTAAAATTACATATAATTTCATTCCCCAGATCATCAAAAACATCTTCGAAATGTAACTTGAACAATATATCAAAATAATGTATTTCACCTATCAAGGTATTTCTAATTACAAATATGGACCACTTCTGTATATTCTATAGTCATGGCGACCTCTTGTAGCCCAAAAAAATTATAACAGATATTTGCCATTTTAATTTAGATCTAGTGTTGTGAAAACTCCTAAACACATTATCTTAACTGACCTCTAACCAGCACTTCGATCACTGATTAAATTATCGGTTATTAATAGTCCCTTAACACTTTCGCTGCCGCTGACTCCGATCGGAGACACTTGGTGATATTAACGATATGCCGGTGACTCCGATCGGAGTCGGGGACGTATTGTTCTCTACTTTAGGTGCTATTAAGCTGGCACATGCGACGGTTGTGTTTAGACTTTCGAGGCATATCCAACAATCGTGTTTATAGTTTGGTTTATTGAAATTTCGTTTAGGTTTTTTGTGGTTTACAGTGACCTTGGTAAGTACGAAATCACGTTTATTTTTGAATAAAAAAATAATACATGGCATAAGGCAGAAACATATCACTGGCAGGAAGCAGACAATATATCACTGTACCTTTTGCGAGGACAAATCTGGGCTTTGTGAAGATTGTTTTGATGATTACCACAAATTATTGTAATAATAATAATTATTACTATTTTTGTGTAACACTTATTAAAAATAAAGTTTTTAAATATTTATATCCATACGACTCCTATCGGAGTCAGTGGCACCTGGCGTTAAAATCATGTTGGATGTGCCGCCGACTCTGATCGGAGCCGGGTTTAATTTTTTGTCTTCCCATCACTCCAAAACAGGATGTAGGAACTTTATTTTACCGTATTTTATCAAAATTTGGTCAAATTGCAACATTGATTTTTTCACGGGTTAGCCCTAGTACTGCCGGCAGCGAAAGTGTTAACTAGGATTAAAGTTTGTCGCTCATTGGTCAAAATACGGATAGAATGCAAACGGCTTCTGCTCATATAGCCGATTCATTTGCGTTGTTTGCATTTTATCCATATTTTGACGGGCGGTATCATACCGGACAAATGGCAAGCTTAGTTGACAGTGCAACCAACATCTTTCATTACAAACTGCTGGTTAAATATCCATTTACATTTAGTTGCAACCAGTGGCGGCGAATGAGCTGATGGTATGGGAGTGCACATTTTAGAAAAATGAGACACAAAATTTGAAAAAAACTATCAGAAATAAGGTATTTTCAAAAAAAAAGATCACTTTACTCGGTATCACCCCTTGACGGTGGTTAGGGGAAGGTATTACCATGGTGGACAACAGAGTACCATCCCCTCAATACTTGAATCAAATTTCAAGGCTATATCACAATTTTTGAGAAAAATACCACTTCAAAGTCCATAAGACTTAAAAATTTTTTTAAAATTTGGTCGAGGTGGGTAGAATTTGAAAAAACTATCAAAAATGAGGTATCCTGAATAAAATAATCTCTCAAACCCAACTACTTGTTGAGGGGGTGGTTAGGTGGCTTCAACTACAGTCCGTATAAAATGTGTATAAAGTTCACTGACTGCCTAAAGGAACAATCGCTGCCCTTTTTTAAAATGAATTCTTCAATAACCAATTAATTCAAATTTGGATTATCTTCAATAATTTCTTTCTTAATATACAACATTGTGAATGTAGTTTGTCTATCTTGATCTATCCTACTCCTAGGTTAGGTTAGCTTAGGTTCAAAAGTGAGTGGGCCGAAAACCAGACCCTCCACCGTGGCCATGTGGTCTATTGTGGTGTGTGTCACACCTACTCATATTTCACCCAATAGATCCAGCCTCTTAATGAAGCTGATCATCTTATTGGGTGAGAACTTATTCAGATCCTCTGGCAGAAGTTGTCCTTTGCCAAATAATGAGTATCTGATCCTTTTCCCAGAGGGGTAGGTGCATAATATGTCCTGCCGTTTCATCATCTTTTAAGCACAAGTGGCACTCAGCATCTGCTAGGACGAATTCGTACTGATAATATTTTAAACGGCAGTGACCAGTATATAGGCCAATTAAAGTTCGTAGGTGTAACCTACTTAACTATAAAAGTTTTTTAGTTCTTGTTTTTGAAGGGTTTATTATGAACACCTTCGAATGAACTAATCTTGGTAGTTCTTGCCAGTACTGGAGGATTTACCCTTCAGCCCACGTCAAGAGAGTTGCTTTGGCAGTACTCGAGGATATGCCAAGCATCGGTTCTGGTTCGACAAATTTAAAAGCAGCGCCCTCCCTGGCTAGAGAGTTGGCTGCTTCATTCCCTTCATGGCCAGAATGGCCTGGGACTCAGACCAGTACTCGTACTCCTAACAAATGTTTTTATTCTCTTTAACATGTCTGATTTGTGACACACGTCAGATTTGTGCACGTAGGCCAGCTGAATGTTCTATATTGTTACTACAGTAAACAAGCAATTGTAGGGACAAGCAGTGTAACGGTTCCTCCAGAACGGAGGCATTTGCCATTGGACTGGACCGTATTTAGCTTAACATTGTAGTATGCTAACTGCTTATAGAGATAGATGTTTCGGATCAGAAATTAGGATCGGACCAGGTGAAATGTTATTGAATTCATTGCGTTTGGTTAATAAATTTTAAGTGCTTAAAATGTTTAAAACTGATATTTAGTTGCGGCTTGAGGTGACATTATTTGGGGAAGAACATGCATATGTGAACTTTGAATGGCCGCCACTGGTCGGAACCGATGCAAAAGGGTATAAAAATATTTAGTGCATGGTTTTGTTATAATAGTGCATGGAACTCTAGTAAGAGTAATAGATGTATTTACAAAATTCTTAAAGTCTACATTCCAAAGGCAAGTAACTTTACTTTAAATTTATAACGGCGGATTACCTAATATTTTGAAATTTATAGGGCCTACTCGTATTCAAATTAACTGAATTTGATATTCTTAATATAAATTATCTTTGGCAGTAAGTCCTAAGTCGAGTATGGAAGTACAGTATTTTTATGATGGTATAAATTTATATTGTACAGAATCAGGACAATTGTTCATGCCTTGATGTGTACAAAATTCAATTTCTATTTAACTTCTATTACGAAAAAAAAAAATTCAGCAAAAGTAACAATGAGTTATTTAAAATCTATTAATATCAACTATAATAAATATGATTATATCTCTGTATAAAAGATATTTCAATCTTCAATCTATTGTTTAGTGTATAGCAAACTAACTCTGAAATTTGTTAAATTATTTTTCAGAATCTTGGCGAACTTCAAAGTAAAATTTCTATATCCAGTAAAAAATTAACTAGATGCAAAAGCGACAATTTTTTTTATTTTCACTCTTTCCTCCACCTTCACTTACTACCTCTTACTAGACATGGAACTAAATATTTTAGATGTGCCCCTAAAGCTTTTCACAAGCTGCCACCAAACTTGCAGTTAAGGTTAAGGTTTCCAGTGGAAAACTCATGTCATTTGGTTAAAATGTAGGTTCATACTTAGTTTTATTATACCTAAATCTACAAATATTTCTGGTGCTATTACTTTGTAATAAATTTCCAGTAATAAATAAACATGAAATATTTTTATCGAAAATTAACAATTATAAATAACAAGACCAGCTCGACTTTTTATAATCTATAACTACAAAAATTCAATATTAATTATCAACAATTTTAAGACCATTTTGTAATAATCTGATAAATTTACCCTACTTTTACTTATTTATTTAAGTACATAAGATAACGTAATGAATTTATCATTACATTGTGTTCATACACTATTTTTTTTTAATAAAGGAAGTCTTAAAATCCTTGGATTTCTAAATTCCATAAAATAATATCAATAATCTACTTACAGGCCTACTTCAGTATATCCACATTTTTATGTTTTAGGAAACATCGATAAAATTGCTGCACAAATTTTCTGTGGATTTGTTTCATCTGGATACATTTGCATGGCTTGTGTTACTTGTTCCTCGGGAAATATGGCCGCTAGATGATAATGAAGTTTTCTTCGAGCATCCTCCTGAGCAGTAGGGCTTGCTAAATGTGGTACGCTGCCCTGAGACCAAGTAGGAGGCCAAATATTCAACTGTGAATCTGAACAGCTTGATATCCTTTGCATGTGTCTAAAATTAACCATTATCGATATATTACAATAATTATTTATAGTCACAAATCTACAAATGATATAAGGTCAAAGCCAGAATTAAGCAAAGTGCAATGACCAGAAAAAGAGTAGATCTATGTTGTCACATTTATTTCTAAAGTATTCTTATTTAAAACAGGAAACGTATTAATTACCTTATTTGCCCATTTTTTTACTTGTCTTTAACGTCCCTTATCCCTATTATACTTTATTAAAGCAAACACAATTTTTTATTTGTGTTTTACTTAATAATATCAACGAATTTTCGAATATGTGGCAACTGCGAAAGTCGTAAAGTTGACAAGCTGTTCATCCTTATTTAACATACATATTCTTGCATTTACGCTTTCTTTTCTCTGAGCTTCAACGACATTGATTGGTTGAATCAGGAACCAATAAGCGACTGCGCTCGAGGTAGTAGGGAAACAGTGGCGTGATGTTGGGTTATTTCGCGCGCGTTTCTTAACGGTAAAAATTTGTGGTAAAATTATCGTGTATTTATTCTTTGTGTCAGTGTTTATACTTATTTGTGTTAGTTAAAAAAGTGGAAGTGCATATACTAGAAGTATTCTATTGAATAGTATACGAGTATATATTAACTGAAATGTGCCCAATAGTAAAACAGAATACGCACGCCCATGCATCACCGCATTTTACCAGATCGGCGAGGTCATTCCACTTTGCTTAATTCTGGTTTTTACTGTAGACCATAAACTTTTTAAAAGCCAATGTTACCAAAAATTTGCCTATGTATTCAAAATAGTATTTAAAAAATGGATTCAATAGTAATTTTCATTTGATAAATTGTGTTGGGAAATAAAGATATAGTTCTAGTTTGTTTATATTTAAATATCGCTTAGTCCTCCCAATTAAACATATTTTATCTTTTAGATCATAATAACAAATATGCGGAACCATTGTCTTTGATATAGATAGCTGATAGATAGATATAGAAGTTGACTAAATAAATAGTTGGCTTAACTTTTACTATTCAATCCCTTGTGGCTCCTGTACAGATAATGGGGTAGAAATGAAAGTGGAAACCTGTATTTTTGTAAAATATATTTTTTTTTATATTTATTAGGATAAAAATTAAAATTGAATCGGTAGAAAATTTTTAATTCAATTTTGAAATTTTATTCTATATTTGTGACGTCACTAAGCGAAAACTAGGGAATATGTATCTATAAAGAGGCCACATTGATAATATGTGGCTAGTTTCAGTTTGTAACGACAACAAACGACAGTCGACATTTCGCTAATTGACATTTAAAATTTCGTGTTTATGTTTGGCTTGACAGCTTGACGTGTTGTATTGTTATTTTCTTGTGAAGTAAACTTTTAAGGATCCCTCAAACCAGTGCGGTACGGCGGGAGCGGGATCGGGAGCGGGGACCAAAGTATGTGGCGGGATGTCTGGGCGGGACGTCGCTTTCATGTAGGCGCTTAGATATCCCGTCACATACTTTGGTCCCGCGTTTCAGTCGCTCCCGATCCCGCTCCCGCCGTACCGCTCTGGTTTGGGGGAGCCTTTATTAAACATGGAGCAAGGTTTTGTAGAGGCTAAGTCCGACAATTTACCGGTTATGGATCCTTTTATGATAAAGACCCTATAGATCCTTTCAGAAATAAAAGGGATGAAAAATGTAAGGTTAGTAGGTATTTAACTTAACAGTATTACTGCAAAGTCGATTAAATATATTCAAAAATTACCTTTACAAATTACGATGTTTTTCTATTACTAATAAATACACTTGTAATCAGTCACAGGCAGAGACAACAATTCACAGGTAAAAATATAAACTAAAAACAATGTCTCATGTTTACCATGATGTTTACCCTAACCAAACAATTCAAACATAAACAAAAGTAAAGTTGTCACGCAGTGACACCAACCACACAAATGAAAATATCCTAGAAATCACTAAAAAATGGCGCAAATTTTGAATTTTCGCTTAGTGACGTCACATAGATATCGCGCACAATAAAAAAATAATTTATGGACTTAAATGAACCCAATATTAAAATTCCAGAAATATGTATTCTTCTGTTTCTAACTAATTTCCATTGCCGATGTAAAAAAAAAAATAGGAAAACACCCCATTTTGCAATAGTCTTCAGGATCTTTATAGGGACATGTGTTTGTGATATATCAGCATGAAACCCTTGTCTTCGGCCTTGACTGACTTCTTAGAGGTGCATGAAGCTTCAGTTCATGCCAAAATTTGCGTCTTCACACTTCTTTTTTAATTAACAAGATTAAATTCCTTGTGAAACGGCAATATGCACGTGAATAACACATTTTGTTTTGAAAAAGGTTAAATTTAGAGAACAATGTTATTTTTAATTTTTTACAAGCCCTTTCCACTTCTAGAGTTTGTAAAAGTATTCATTTACACACACTATACCATATGTTGATTATTACTACTATATTAATATTATTATTTGAGTCAACTTACCTGTGCTGTGGATTCTGTTGAGGTGGCCACTGTCTATAAGAATCCGGTGCAGATGCTATTCTAGTTACATGTTGGTGCATGTCCCAGCTTGGATGTCCAATGTACCCAGATGGAGTTGTCAACGTCATCTGACTACCCCCTTGAGTGCCAGGTAATGGTGGAGCGTACCGCCTTGTCAGTCTAGGATCCGAGCTTGGATTGAGGGTTAACTGTCTTTGCAATTTCTTATGCAAGTTTTCTGTAGGCTGGATGTGTTGATAAGAGCTACCGACATTGTCAACGCTGTGACTCTTCGACACAACTGCATGCTGCGGTTCCTTGGGAGGTGGTACATTAGATCTGGTTCGACCTAGTGGAGTCTTTCTAATATCCTGTAACAATTTAAGAAATATATTTTAAAATTTAGCCATAAATACTTATGAAAATGATTAAGGATTTCTAAATTTATGTTATTTATAATATGTATAAAGTCAAAGCCAGAATTAAGCAAAGTGGAATGACCTCGCCGATCTGGTAAAATGTGGTGATGCATGGGTGTGCGTATTCTGTTTTACCATTGGGCACATTTCAGTTAATATTATACTCGTATACTATTCTATAGAATACTTCTAGTATATGCACTTCCACTTTTTTAACTAACACAAATAAGTATAAATACAAAGAATAAATACACTAATAATTTTACCACAAATTTTTACCGTTAAGAAACGCACGCGAAATAACCCACCATCACGCTACTGTTTCCCTACTACCTCGAGCGCAGTCGCTTATTGGTTCCTGATTCGACCAATCAACGTCATTGAAGCTCAGAGAAAATAAAGTGGAAATGCAAGAATATGTATGTTAAATAAGGATGAACAGCTTGTCGTCAACTTTACGATTTTCGCAGTTGCTACATATTCGGAAATTCCTTAATATTATTTAGTAAAAAAATGGGTATAAGGTAATTAATACGTTTCCTGTTTTAAATAAGAATACTTTAGAAATAAATGTGACAACACAGATCTACTCTTTTTCTGGTCATTGGATTTTGCTTAATTCTGGCATTGAGTTTAGACGGTTCAAGTCCTCCCTTCTGTCCCTGTTTTTGAGGTAATAGGGTTTAATTTTCTAGAGATGTGAATTTTATTTTAAAATTACTGATTGTGCAGTTAAAAACTATTGCTATTATCACCACTGCTAATAAAATTGAAGCTGTATTTGGGCTACATGTAGTATGAATTATTTGCAAATTCAGAACTTTTAGACAGGTTTCTTAGACTGACGGTGCTGTAATATAGCGACTGTCAGCTTTGTATTTCATTCAACAGGGTATAGGGCTGTCCTCTTGTCCGATGGTTAAAGAAAAGAATAGCCGTATACTGTGTTGCTGAAATATATAGATGATGGCTGCTATATTACAACACTCTTAGGCTAGGTCTAGATTAATAATAATTAAGCTTAACAAAATTATTTTGTTTACCTTTAGGAAATATGTTTTTGATTGAGAGTAACAGATAATATTGCTATAGCCGGCAAATATTGATAAACAGCTGGACTAAAAATATAAATTTTCAGAATTAGATGAATGAGAATGAAGGCTAAAAGCTTATTTAAAAAAAATGTCAGATCTAGTAGCAGACATATTTATAGTACTGATATATGCTGCATTATGATTTGCTGATATATAATATGCAGTGCATAAATTCAACTGTTTTTTATAAGAATTGTTTTTGTTTTAATAATTCTACTTAACAACTTTGGAAATATATTTCTAGCTCAAAAATAGAAAAAAACGTTTAAAAGAGATCCATTCAAGAGGCTTCTATTTTCATTAATGTTTTGTGCTAATAGACTTCTAAATATGGTTTATTAAATTTACAATTTAAGCTATTAAATAATAAATAAGTACCTGCAAGTGTCTCTGAGCATGTTCCGATAGGCGTTCAGTAACACTTTTGTGTGGTAATGGTCCTCTCTCGGGATGATGATATTTGCATTTATTTCCATAGGTACACTTCTTTGCATATGGACATGGTGGTGGAGGGTCGCCTTTTTTAGGCTGAATCCTAAGAAAATTGTCTAACGTGGGACCAGATCTGCCTAAAGGATCATCAGGTGGCATAAAATGATCATTTACAAAAGAGTACATTAATATCCTTTCTTCCACCACTTTACGATATTCCGCATTCTCCTGACACAAGTCCCTGTAATTGTCATTACTAACTACTATCCCGTCATTCTGAGCAGCAAGCTTTAAAATATATCTATCGTCATAACAAACCATTCTTTTACCCCCTACGTGTCTGGAAGGAGTGAAAACTAGCAGTCTTTCATTTTCTAATTCGGCTAAAATATGTTGATCACGGATAAGGTTATCAGGACGTGGCGCCTCCTTCCTCCATTTTGGTACAAAAACTGTGATGGTCTTATGGCCTCTGGCTTTAAACCAATCCACACAGATCTTGATACCACGACAGGAAAATATTTCTTTGTTCCCATGACTGAAATTTAATTTGGGAACCAGTTGTAATTTAACTTTTGCAGGGTTATGTAAGACAAGTTATATTTCACAATAGACAGAAAATTCTGAGGCAAATCAGTAAAAATTCATAATAAAGGTGTCTAGTGAGATCAGTATAAATCAAATCAAAATCTAAACCATAAATGTAAAATAACAGAATTGTATAAATATACTTGCAAAATATAGTTCCTAATGTCATAAGTATTAAAACAGGTTGAATACCAGATGTTCTTATACATCGTTTAATACAGTCGAACTTAGTTATAATGAACCCCGGTTATAACGAATGCCTGATCCTAACGAACAAAATGTTAAGTATAAAATTGTTTTGCATTTAAATATGTGCTTTTTACGGGTGGATACACCGAACACATTATATAGCGAACGATTGCATTTAGTGATCGCTTTTAGATGGGGAATATGCTAGTTCCAACGGTTATAGTGAACAAAAATTCTTAAGATTGGTTGTGCTGACCAACGCTGACTAATGATTTAGCAGTATGATCACGACACCTATGGCGGCATAGTTTTATAACGAACCTTCTTCAGTGCTGTTGAGGTAGAATTTAAAATGTTTAGTTCAGTAGTGTTTGATCAATAATTAACCTTTTTGTGTGCAAAATAGATGTGGAAGTATGTAAAAAATATAAGTACTATTTCCACAATTCTTAAAAATAAGGACAAGGTCAGAAGTTTATATATAATAAAAAAAAATCCCCAATCATCAAGGAGTGATATTCACAGATGTAAATATGGAGTGCTTTTAATTTTACAAAATACATTATGTATGCATGTACAGAAGTATATAACATACACTCGTAATGTAAAATAAGTAATAACGAACACTTGGCAAATATTTTCTACCAGTTCACATTCGTTATAACCGTGTTTGACTGTATTTTTTTTGTTTTTTTTTTAACATGTTAGCACTTGGTGAATAACAAAGATGGATTTTGTTAAAAATACTTGGTGTTGTATTTTCTTACAATTATTATTTTATTCTGTTATCACATTTTATTTATATAATGATCTGGATAAAATATATCCAGAATCATTCATTTTGAAGAACAGAGAAATTGAAAAAAAATTGTGCAAATTGTGTGAATGTAAATACAGGAGTCTGTAATCGTTTATCTTTCTATCTATCTGACATTGATAACTACAAATATAATTTTTTTCAAAATTGTCAGTCTTCTGCTTGTCAAAGTGGATAAAAAAAATAAATGTATGGGACTTGTCACTTGTGATAATAACTTTATATTATGGCGATGTCACTCATCATAATTATAGTAAAATATGCGGAGACAGGTTATTATATAAAAATCATTTTTAAATATAATTAACAAGGTGTATTTAACAATTTGATTGCACAGCCTATCTTTGGATATGTTGCAGTTTTGTATATAAAAAAACTATAACTGATTGGGGTAAAAATAAATCAAAATCATACACGCAAATAAATGTGCAAGATGATTTTTGTGCAGGAAGATACAGTTACTAATTAGATGCTCAATAATCTATTTTTGATAAATGCCTTGGAGGGCAGAGTACAAGTGCACTCCATCTACACTGACTTTTCATCCACAATTGAGATTTTCTTTTAAATCTCTAGAAAATATTTTTATTAGGTTGTTTTCTTTCTGGACATCGATTGAAATATGTTTTAGATGCTATATCGAAATTGTAATCCTTTCAATAAAGCATTGGAACATATTGTATTTTTCGTAACTTTTGTATGACATTCTAATTTTTCAAACAAAGTAATAAAGTGAATATGAAGATAAAAATGCATATGTTAACATCCAACATATTGTACAGTGTGACACAGATTCTTGGTATGACCCCTCTTTCCACCTTTATTTTTTAGATACAATTTTCAAATTTGACATGCCGGAAGTACTTATTAAAGGTCACTTTTTGACAAAAACTACTTTTTTGTCACTTCTTGTTTTACCGGATATAATACCAACTCTCGATTTTTATATGGAACACCCTCTATATTAATATATTTTTGGAATCTGCGTGATTTTTTGAATTCAATGATATAACATAAGTGACATTGCTCTCACAGCTCACATTGCTCTGACAGCTGTCAAATTATTTTTTGGACTCTATCTTACTTTTGAATTTATATATGAATAAATATACAGTGAGGACATAAAGTCCGCTCCCCTCTCTATTTTTTGAACCACTGGGTATATTGTGATGAAATTTGGAACGATAATATATGACTAAATTCTGCATTTTTTGACACATCAAAGACAGCTCTGAATGTCAAAATGACAGCTGGACGCGCAATAGGAATATTTTTTAAATGGAAATGGGGGTCGAGTAATAACTCATTTTGAAGCTATTTGTATGCTCAAAATTACTGAACCGAAAACATTCGGTTCAGTAATTTCCAAATAAAAACCAGTAATATTGATTTCTACGTTATATCATTTTTTACATACATATTACAAATTATTGAAAATTATTCAAAGCAAAACAAAATTTAAAAGTAAACAAATAACAATAAACCAACCCTAACTTAAAATAACCTAAATTAAAAAAATATTAAATAATTTAAATTAAACGTAGAGGCAGAAACAAATTTAAAAAACACGTGTTACTTCAAAAGATGTTGAAAATGACCACCATGAACTTCCTGACAAATAAATGTTCTATGGGTAAGCTCTATTATAAAGATTATGTGGTAAAAAGATTATGTTATAAACTGATATTACTGGTTTTTATTTGGAAATTACTGAACCGAATGTTCTCAAAATTGGGGGATGTTTTGTGCATAAAAATAGCTTCAAAATGAGTTATTATTCGACCCCCATTTCCATTTAAAAAAATATTCCTATTGCGTGCCCAGCTGTCAGTTTGACATTCAGAGCTGTTATTGATGTGTCAAAAAATGTAGAATTTAGTCATATATTATCGTTCCAAATTTCATCACTATATACCCAGTGGTTCAAAAATTAGAGGGGGGGGGGGGCGGATTTTATTTTATGTCCTCACTGTATATGAATTTATAAATGAATACTATACCTATATACTATATATATAATTTGATAACATGCACAATTGTTATTAAAGAAGAGGCATATACCTACACTTACCTCATAGCTACATTACTACCATCTATCACTATTGGGCGTAACAACTGAGTTCCCTCGATAGCCTCCAACTGGAAATCTGACATGTCGAGAGTACTTTCAGTAGGACTGCTATCACATGAACTGCCCTTTTGGGCACCCAGCTTGATGAGCTCAGCCAGGAGCTCATTCTGAGTAGGAGAGGGACCCAATTTCTGTAGAGCGGCCTGCACTAATTTCTCCGTATAACCTAATTTAAGGGCGAATTCTACCCTAGAAAGAAATTACAGTGCATTGGTCATATTTGAATAAAACATTAGTTAATCATTTAATAAGACTTATTAAAGATATCTGAAATAACGAATTATCTTCAGACAACTTATTCAACTTATAGATTGCTGCAAGGTCTCTAGATGTTAGAAAATATTTAGTTTTCAACTCTGATGATCAAATAAAGTTACTGTTTTTCTTGAAACCTAATATACTGCTTTTCAAAATGAAATAAGAACGAAGTTTTTGAATCAAATTAATTTGTGAGTGTAATATAAACAGGGTAAGTCATGTAAATGGTATGATATCATTGATGCATTTTTAAATTGAATGGACGACAGCCTGTGTAATTTTGCATATTCGGATAGAACATTATGTCATACATATAGTGATATAGAGTTCCATAGGTCTTAACTTTAGTAACAAGGGAGATATCTTAAAAATAGCATGCCATAAGACCAAACGTATCAAATAAGTGAACTTTTTTGCTTAGCCACAAACCAATAATTTCTCAAACTTACTGCTCTTATAGCATACATTTCCCTTAATAATATAGGCATATTTCCCTTAGCACCATATCGATATGCAAAGTTATGTAGGACTTTTCATTTAAAAATCCATCAAAGACGTCAAACCATCTACATGGGTCACTTTATAAAAAATATCTAGGCTTTAATTGAA
Organism: Pogonocherus hispidulus; assembly: GCA_963924545.1. NCBI lineage: Eukaryota > Metazoa > Arthropoda > Insecta > Coleoptera > Cerambycidae > Pogonocherus > Pogonocherus hispidulus. The sequence goes on along the minus strand of OZ004698.1, from coordinate 37,182,468 downwards.
TTTGCGCTAACTTTATTAACTTACTGTATATTAAAGTACAAAATCGAGATAAATTGGCAATTCTAGGAAATTTCATACATGGACACTGTTATCTTTCTACAAATAAAAAAAAACACCACATAAATTAGACAACTCCCAAAGCCAAAGACAACAGAAGGGGATTGCATATTGAAAATCACAGACAACAACTCCACACCCACCGGCATTGCCAGTGCCGCAGTTGAGTATCGAACCTAGACCATAATAGGCTGTGTAACCGAAAATGGCTCTAGTTACTGCCACCATTGCACTACCAAGGCCGAGATACGAATAGATAAATTTTTTTTAAGTAGAGATGTATTGTATTGTAATGTTTCATTTTATTGGCTAATTATTTCTATGGACATCACTGAATGTCTTGGCGGGTGTACCCCCTCAACCCCCTTGGATACGCCACTGGGTCCTACTTTTATTGGAAGATTAGAAAGTGACTAGTATACTGTATAACTTTCAACATTATGACATGCTTAACATTAGCCTGATTTTCTTAAAAACCACTGTACTTTCAATCCCTAGAGTATTAATTTCATCCTATTTCCTATTTATGAGTTTTTTACCTTTCATATACACAGTGTCCCACCGGGAAGGGCCGCGATCAATATATGGAAAAGTACGTACAGGGTGATTTTGACAATTTGGTTATTTACAAAGGTCAGGAGGGCCTACCTTTTTAAAATATTTTCACGTTTCTGGCACTTCCGGTATAACCGGAAGTTGACACCAACTTGCTTATTTTAAATGGAACACCCGATATATTATATCATTTCCGGATTCTACGTAACATTCTAAACACATTTCATGTATGATGTCCTATACCTATCTTAACTGTTTTTGAAATATTGACAGGTGAATATTGACATTTTACAACTTTGACACCCTGTAAAATCTAAACGGTTTGAGATCAAGCAAAACGGTTTGAACATTCCCATATTAACTTTTCATAAGCTATCGTTTGACACTAATTTCAGATTTGGCCAAAATTAAAAATGTTCGATTAAATTTAATCCGAGATTTAATCTCTTGGTTAAATCTGAAATTAGTGTCAAACGATAGCTTATGAAAAGTAAAGATAGGAATGTGCAAACTGTTTTCTTTATCTCAAACCGTTTAGATTTTACAGGGTGTCAAAATTGAAAAATGTCAATATTCACCTGTCAATACTTCAAAAACAGTTGAAGATAGATATAGGACATGCTACATGAAATGTGTTTAGAATTTTAAGTAGAATCCAGAAATGATATAATATAATATATAGGGTATTCCCCTACTTCCCGGTGGGACACCATGTATCTGTGCCTAAATAATGTGTAAAATTAGGTGTAACTGTTGAGTGCCCAAACTTGGTTCAGTGTAACATAAATCTTATTATCAATTATATTTGGATAATAGTGTTGTAATATCCTAAACCAAATAAATGCAATAATATCCTATGGATGGATAGGTACTATCCATCCATAGATTTATTGGGTACTATAAATTTATTATATCAGTATAAATTATTAAATTATATAAATTAACAAATTGAATATGGGACAAATGAAAAATATTTATTTGATGCTGTAACTAGATCAAACTAAGAGCAATGAAATGGTCATTTTAGATTATTGATATTTAAATGTTATAGTAATAATAATTGTAGAATCAGAAAGAAACAAAATGGGGGTCGGATGAGCATAGTTGCTTACATCCCATCGATTCAATATATTTTTTTATTTAATCAGTGAATTTTTTTTAAAACAAAACCTACTTACAAGATACAAGACTGACCATTGATTTATTTCCAATTCTAAAATATTAACAGGCTTTTTATTACGAACCTGGCTGTGTATCCTGGAGATATTTCGGATTCTGATTCAACATACTCTGCATATTCTGCTGCAAGCGTGTCACTGGTTGTTCGAGAGACATCTTGATGTCCAGTAGGAGGATCGACCTCAAAATCAGAATCGTAACTGGAGTCCTCACCCCCTATAGTCCCCGTACATCCCTCGCCGCAAATATCATCTACATATTTCTATAACAAAAAAGAAAAATAGATCAGAGAAAGTTCAGATTCAATAAATTTTTTGTTATAAGATGAAAATTATCTATCATAAATAATACCGAGTTATAATACTCATAATCATATTAGACTCATAATATGAGTCTAAATAAATACTTTTATATTTCCGTACTTATAATATTTTACATACTTTTCAACCAGTTTCGGATTTTGAGTCACCATCAGAGAAATGTGAAAAATTATACAAAAAAAATTCCTAAAATACTTTACTTTCGCAAAAAAATTGACATGAAGAGCTGAAGTTTTACTAGTTCACAACAATAAATTAAAGTTTACTGGATTTACAACAGTTACGGACTTCCCATGGAAATGAAATGTTTGAAGGAAAAATGTATAAACAAAAAATAGTTTATATAAATTGTTTATTTAAAGAATACAGTATTTAAACATAAACGGGATTTTTGGAGTACCTGCTTGAATTGAAACCAGACAACGGACAAAAAATATCGACGCTAATAGTTTTCAGTTTTTCTGTTGTCAAAAATAAATGTACTTTACCCATAGAAATTTAAACAAATATAGAATACCAATATCCATTATATGACATCCAAAAATAGTCAATCTATGCAGAACACGAGAAAACGTAACTTTAGGGAATTTTCTGGGAATTTTTACACCACACCATGGGATACAAGCCTGTAAGTATTGGTACTGCTTAATCCCAATTAAGTATTAAGTTTTGTATTTGTTGTTCTTAACGTTTTTTTTATAAATATTACCATACTTTATATTTTATTGTGTTCCCTGAACAACTGTTTTGTTTTAGTTTATAGTGAGATAAATGGCCTTTGGGTAATAAAACGATTTTGTGCAAATTTCGGCTTTAAGAGTTCAATCTGTCCAAAATTTTGGTAAGGATTATTCTATTAATAATAATGTAATGTAACCAGTCATTTAGTATTTATTTAGTGTATGTTACTAGCTACAAATTGCGAATGGGTGAATATTGTGGCAAAAATTCCAAGTGGTTGCAAATAATCTAGGTCACATGTAAAATTACTTAATTTCCCACCCGGCGGCTAATGCGAAGCTAGAGTTACGTATTCTCCATAGGATGGCAATTTTCAGTCTCCATAAAAGCATTTTATATTTTTTATAATTTCTATGAGTTTTCCTAACACTTAACGGTAAGAACATTAATATAAGGCTTCTCGCACAGTAGATGCGTGTCCGCATGAATATGCACGAATAATTCCAACACTGTGTATTTAGGGTCGGTTTTACAATGCTTGGTTAACATGGTTTAACCAGTAGTTTAACTAGCTATAAGTTTAGATTTAGAATGTGATTTAACTCGAACATTTTATGAATAACTTTTCACAATTTAAACTTGTAGTTAGTTAACTCTAGGTAAAATTACGTTAACCGGGCATTGAAAAACCGGTCCTTAGTAGTCTGCCCTGCTTAATTAAAGAGCCCTATCTGCAAAATTATAGTTTTAAGATAATGAAGTTTTTCTGTTCAAAGCTGTATATTTCACAATTCTTTAGATTTGGTCATCAATTTTGGCGGATGACTACAGAGTAGGTTCTCAAGATATACTACATAAGTATTTGACTTAAAAGCTTCATACTGAACGTACTTTGACAGATAGGGCTATTTAAGTAAGTAAATCCATGAAAATTATCTGTCTATCCTTGTCAAATTAGAAATAGGGCCCTTTTTTCTAGGTGAGATAAACAATAAAAATTGGGAAATTAAACATCTTAGTTCATTTATTATTGATTTATTACAAATAAAATCATTATCGTGTATAACAATTTAGTTTCTAATATTAATGTTCACCTATAAAATGTAAATGTTATAATAATAAGAGGAGTGAACGAATAAATCAACTAAAAACTGATTAACTTTTCATAGATCTATATCATCATCATCTTTCTTAGAAACGGGCAAGTTTTCCCAGAAAGGCAAGCTATTACGGGTGAGAATTGGGCGCAACTTTGATAGCAAGTTTTCTTTGCGCTCCTGAGTGATTCCTCGATCATAGTTGTGGCATTGTGGTCTTGGAATTCCAGTCTTAGAAAACTTAGCCATCAAAAAATCTAGATCTATGATATTTCCTTTGAAGGAAGTTTTGTATTTTAATTTAAAATCACCTCTTTCGAAGGAAATAAGAACCATATCTTGTAAATAGACTCTAGGTTTGGATTTTTGAATTTTACATTTCGAAGTGCAGTCTTTCCACTCAAAAAAGTTTTCTTTATACATGGCGAGTACATGAACTCTTCCAGAATTTGCAGCTTGCACGCAACTTTGAAAGTCAATAAAATCATACACCTTACTTTTTCTCTTCAATGATTGTTCAACTTGATGATGGAACTGATCTGCAGACATGAAGGTGTGGCCTGGCTCAAAAAATTTCAATACCAAATTGTTCAATCTAACCTCAGGACTATTAACTATATAAACAAAAAAAGACAAAAGGGCCCAATTCTTGTTCTGGGCAGAACAATTGTCTAGCCAGATTGTAATTTTTTCTATGTCATTGTTCTTTAAAAAGAATGCATAAAAAGTAGAAATGATGTCTTCTTTTTTACGCCCTGCCACACCTTCATGCCAAATAACTGCTGTAGGTTTTTTTTTACTCAAATTTTTGCCTATCGGTGCAAAACTCTCGTTGAAGGCGATAATTCTTGGTATAAAAAGCACTTCTTTAAACATATCTGCTCGAGGGAGCATAATAACCTAAAACAAAAAACGAGATTTTTGAAAATGTATCTACGTAAAGAGAAATATTATTGTAAACAAATACCTTCTGAAGGTCAGCCGATACAAAAAGTTGTTCTTTTGCTGCTTCAGCGACAACACCATCTGCTTGGTACTCTTCTCTAGCTGCAGTGTATTTTTTATGATGTACTTCATATGATGAACATGCTTCACAAGTGCTTCCATCATCATGTGTTTTTTCTGTTCTATGAAGTTTATATCTTTCACATGAAAAACACTCTTCGCATCCAAGCTTTGCAAAAGATATATTCAGCTTATTAACTTGTTGACGATACACCTCATAACTTATTTTAAAATCTTTATGTTTTTCTTTAAAGTTAGTGTACATTTTCATTATTGAAATGTCACTAGGTAAATACATTCGGTTAGGAGCATGCTCCCGTCGATAATGCGACGTTGTTGGTCTGAATGATAGTATGTGTTCTAGGACAGTAGATTCATCAATTTTATTTTTATTTGGATGTCTCCCTCTTCGATCACTATCTACTGCCAAAGATGAAGGCACTTTATTAGTGCTATTTCTTACTGTCTTCAAGATTCTATTATTTTCAGGTGGATATCCCAAAACAGCAAGGAAAAACGTTCTGCATACCCTCATTTCAGTTCCATCCTCGTTCTTCAAATAATATTGGAATGTATTATTGCGAGACGAATTAGGACCCGCAGTACTCCTTTTCTTCTTAAACCGTTTCATGGCATGCAGAACAAAGTTATTACGCATATTCCGGTCTAAAGACCAGAATTGTTTGTTTATATTTATCTGTAATTCCTTTGTTACTAAAGAAGGGCATTTCAAGCGGCACTTCTCTGTACATGGGTCTTTAATATCATGACTATCTATGTACCTTTGCACTTTTTGTTTTTTTATCACAGATGAAGGCACATCCATCAATCTGCGTTTGCGAATAGTACCTTTTTTTGTATATGTTTTATTTTCTGCTACTGCAATTGCAGTATTATAAATTTCCTCAATTATAATATTTATTGTTGAATATGTAATGCTGACATCATGTTCACGATTACAATCAATAAATTTACTAGCTTCCTCAGATGAACTTGGTGGTGATATCATAATATCCGCTATAATATGTATACGATTCTCATCCCTCTTTAAAGCTTCATTTGTAAAAGGAACTGTACCCTTATTATTAATATAATCCATTGCATTATTAATAATATCCAACACCATCTCACGAATAAATAAGACGTTATTATCAGCACCCTTATTCATAACAATATCTTCTGCATCGTCTGAGGAATACTCGCATTCAGATGAATCTGACTCACACTCCGGTACATAGTCGTCGTCTAGATCAGACATCTTTCGTTTATTTGGGTATTTATGCGAAACAATTTTGTGTTGTAATTGTTTATTTAATGCCAGAGACAATAACAATTTTGATCTCGAATGATTTCCATCCATGCTAAAGAACAAAATACATATATTGATTAAATTCTGCATTTCTTAAATGTTTACAAAAAATATAGGTACTTACTTCATTAATTGTTGTTCCACAAATCCAAACTATTGACGTGTAATGAGAGAAGACACAATCAGGGAGTAACTAACACAATGTATTATTAATAACAATAACACAATACACAATATGCTGTAATAAATAATCATTACAACACATGGAACTAGGAACTGTATTATTACTGTATAACTTAACATTAACAATCATAATAAATGTTAGGTTATAGTTGTCTCAATTGGCGCCAAATTGTAACAAGAGTATTCCATAAATAGAACAGTGTTGAAAATAAATTTAATACTGGAGCGTGTTCAGATAATACCCAAGGCGTTGTCGGGTGATGTCTGTATCTCTTTCTAATGTACACAGTAGAAAGAGATACAGATATCACCCGACAACGCCGAGCGTATCATCTGAACACGCCCTTGCCCCATCTGTAAGTGTAACTGCAACAACTAACCATTGGACAAGGTTTACTTACATAAAAATGCCCGATCTGAATGAATTATTGTAGAACGGGCATTCTAACCAAGTATTTTTCAGATAGGTCTCTTTAACTAAGAACGCAACATACTTTTAGGTGCAAATTATAAGCTGAATTGTCCTAAGTATATAAATGATTACAGATGGGGCATTTTCATTAAGCAAATTTAAGATGGGGCATTTTTCTAAATATAACACAGATGTTCTGTAGTTAGGGCAAAATAAATAGTTAATTATATCAGCTTTGAATACAGATAGGGCGTTCTATTTAAGCCTGATAGATCCAAAACATTGGACTTAATTGAAGCAAGGTCCTAACTGAAAATCGCAATTTTTACAGATGGGGCTCTTTAACTAAGCAGGGCAGTAGTATAGTCAATGGTATTAGGTACACCTTCGCACTGTAATCGATTGCCGACTGATTCTTCCGCATATTTGCACGAACATTCGTTCACTGTGCGAGAAACCTAAAGTGATCCACCCTGTATAAGAATTAATAATAAAGTTCTTAAATTGACACAAATAAAACACCATAACATGAATCAAAAAGAATGACACGCGTCTTGACAAACACACATCAGGCGATAAATGACGCACGAAATGTTGCGGGATGAAGGATAAGGATGTTTTGCTATCAAATCCAAATTTTTAATCAAAAGCAACTTACTCCGCAGCAAAAGTAAATAAACTAACTTTATCTCTATACATTACAAATTTCAGACGAATTCATTTAAAGCGTTATTTACAAAAGAATATACCTCTAAATATTTACTTTACTTTATTGATCACATTATATACAAATAAGCACATTTGAGGTCATAATACATAAATACAATCATGGTATAGTATTATTTACAGGTCTATATTAAAAAAATTAAAGAAATTACAGAAATTCTTCAGTACCTACTATAAAAATAATGTTTCAGCAGAAACGATTTAACATATCTGCCGAACACTGCTGGAGACATATTGGTAAGTGTGATTTTTATTAATAGAATCAAATTTATTAAACATATTCAAATTTATCTTATTTTTTGTGTTATACATATTCTAGACAATGAAGCCAGATCACGTGTATGCCTCGTATTATAATTATTGTGTATATCAGAATTAGTCACAAATATGTGTATCAACGTTTGAAAGATAAAAATACAAGGAAGGGGAAGTATCCTGTATTTCTTGAACAGACACCTGCAAGGTTTTTCTGGCACCGCTCCATTTATTATCCTAACAGCAGCCTTTTGAAGTATGAAAACCTTATGTGAATCTTATCTGTTAAATTTCCCCATAAAAGAATACTATGAGATACTTATATGACTATTAATAATACAAAAATATAAATTTCTACGTAAACACGATTTCATTTGTGGCATATTTGAGACGATATTTGAGAACAGACAAATTTAATTTTAATTTGTTAGCAGAGATCCATTTAGCAGCAAGATGTCACTAAATCCGGTGTTCATTAGAGATGTTACGGACTAGCTTTTTCGTGTACCTGGTATGTACCTGTTCCAGTTCCAAACACAAACCTGTTCCAAATACCTGTTCCAGTTCCACAATTTTCCCTCTCAAATTTCACATGATCAGCGCATGTCTCAACACAAAGATAGGACACGCGGCTGCGTGTACCTACCTATGTAGGTACCTACCTATTCGTTTCTTTTTTATCACAATGTACCTACCTAGGTATTGAAATATTTTAGAATAATTATTATACCGTAACCATAGGTACTCTATCACAATGTCACAATTGTTTACGATGATATGATTTCAACTGATTCCTACTGAAGTATTATTATACTGTAAACTGTAAAAAAATGCATTAAGAATTTTGGCTGCCTTGATAATACCTAGCGACATCGATTTAAGAAAATATCTTTTTTAATAAATAAGAAAGTATTTTATTCAATTGTACGCAATCGCAATACACCGTAAGTAGCTACGAGTAAACACACATGATACGACAGTGTCAGTACTGTCAATGTCAATGAGTTAGTGGACTCGGAACAGGTATATCTGAAATTTGGTAACAGGTACACGGAACAGGAAGGTGATACCTGTTCCACGGGACTAGATCCAGTTCCACTGTAACATCTCTAGTGTTCATATCCGGTAAATCATATCAGTGCCTTGTAGTTAATAGAGTAGTATCATCCGACTACACTATACATGTACTATTACTTATTGAATAAGGTAAGTCATTAATGTAGATGAGGAAAAGGACCGGCCCCAAAACAGATTTCTGCGGAACACCATTTTCAATTGGAAGTATATTGGATTCAACATTCCAAAAACAAACTAACTGTTTTCTAGTAGTTAGATACGATGGGAAGCGTTTAAATTATTTGCCTCTAAAGTCTAAAGCCATAGCTAAGTTTTTTTTAATTAAAATATTGACATGGACCCAATCAAAGGGCTTAGTAAGCCCACACATAACAGCATTTGTTTGTGCACCCTCATCAAGACTTTCAACAGTGTCTTCTATGAGATTCAGAAGGGCTTTAAATGTATATTTATTTTTTCTGAAACCAAACTGAGAGTCAGAAAATATAGAATACTTTTCGCAGTAACTAACAAGTTTATTTCTGATCATGATCTCTAAAATTTTTTTAATGACAGGGACAATTGTAATAGGACGATAGTTATTCAGATATTCAGCATCACCTTTCTTATGTATTGGTGTAATTTTAGACATCTTAAAAGGGTCAGTTTCCCTCCTCAATACATTTATTATATAAAGTTAATAGACCAACTAACGACTCGAGTGATGGCTCAATCATATAATCAATCCATAACAATCCAAGGAAGAGTTTTTTAACCTAAGTATAGCCTCTCCAGACTCCAGAATGGCGGACATAAAAAAGAAAGAGATAGGTTTAGGTGATTTGTTTATTAATTCTAATGGGTCCAAATTAGTATTTAAAATTGATTGCACGATAGTTTCATAAATGTTAGAAAAAAAATATTAAAATGCAAGTGAAGTAGAAACTATGTTAGTATTAAATTTTCTTTCATTATTGACTAATTTTCAGACTGCTTTGCTTTTGCTGTACATGTAATATAACATAATAATAAAGCTTTCTTCGCCAAGTAGGTAATAGTTTAACAATTTACGCATTAGGACTTCCCAAAAGGGAGTGGATTATGTAGGTATTTCCTTTCAGCAAGCCACAATAACGATGTGACGAAAATCCTCATATACCTATTTCGCAATATCACGAACTGGAACTAAATTGTTAATGAATGTATAGGTAGGTACAGGTACCTAATTAATAATACGTTAATTCGTAAAAAAAAAGAAAAAGAAAAAAGTATTGTAGTAATGGATAAACTACGTCTATGACATTGTAATATGAATTATGTATTATATAACTGTGTATTTGAATAAATTAATAGTTCATTAAATTTGCATAATTTAAGGCAGTATTTCCCAAAATTGTAATAATCTGAGCCCGAGGCTCAGATTTAATCGCCGTGGCGTAAGACATATACGCTGAAAAAGTCAAAGTATTATGAAAATATTAAAAAAAAAACATAAATTCAATTTAAAAAGTTTGTAGGTATAATTAATAGGTATATCTGTCGTAGGTATTTACGTCAAATATTTATTTGTGAAGTTACATAAACATAAATTATCAACTATTGTAAACAAAACTATTCCAAATAAATGTGACTGTCAAACAAACTTTGACACTACTTGAAAACATCAGGTAGCGTACTTTGTATAAATGTATTCAATTTGAGGAAAATTGTATTGATTTTATTTTAATTTGTGGCTTTATTTAGCCCAAAACCTGAAGCAGGTATAATAAAAAATAGCGTATGAAACAAGTTTATAAGTGGCTTTAAATCACTTGCAAAGTTATAGGGTTAATATAAACTCCTATCATAATATGCTATTTTATTAAGTAACCATATAGATATTTGAAAAATTTTTTTTACTAAATTTACTCAATCCATTTCTGCAAACTACCAATACATCTCTCTGAAGCTCTGACTAGCAAGCCGCATGAAGCAAATGCGCGGTAGGCGAAGGTCCGTTACACCAAAGACAATAATTCTTTGGTTACACCAGCGACATATATATGTCTCCGCCCACATTGAACTTTTGCTCATAAATTTAGCACCGATTAGCACCTACTTGGCACACCTAGCACCCAAATTTTAGAGCTAGCACCACAGCAGTTCGGAATTTATCGTGGAATCAATGGGCTTCCAACTTTTAGCACCATAAACTTACACTTTGCACCACCTAACACCCAATTTTTAGAGCTAGCACCACAACGGTTCGGAATTTATAATAGTTTAAATGGGGGGGGGCTAATGTAACGCTAGCCCCTTTCCGCAATCAGTTGAAATTGAAGGAAGCTAAAGTTCAAATTAAAGTTTTCCAAAAGAATAAAGTTTTAAATCTTGCCAGCCTAATAGATGACGTATTTATTAACCTTTTTATCTACATGGCGACTCCGTTCTATCTCAGTATATAAATTTTTGCATGGTTAAAGTTTCAGTTAAGTTTTAATCTATCAGAGACTTTAGATATATAAGTCTCTGAATCTATATAGCTGTTCATAGAACTAGATTAAAAATAGGAGTAATAATAACGAAGAAGGCACTTATTTGCACAACAAAGCGATGCTAAAAGTACGATAGTGTGTTTCTGTAATTTCTTTTCTGCAGTGGTGTGTGCTCTATCTCAAAAAGTAGATATTATTTTTCTGCCACTCTGTATATTTAGTAAAAACAGTAGTTTGGTCGGGAAATACATTTTTCATTTGATACTACTCGTTGAGTAACAAAATGGATGTTGTCACTCTACGTCCTAGATATGAAATTTTAGGGTCACTTTGGTATATTAACAAACCTTAGTCTTAAATTATATAATTTTCGATTTATTATTTCCTCTTTAACAACATTTGACCAATGGTGCTAATTATTCCGTGAATAACCCCGACACTTTAAAAATCGAGTCTTCTATTTTTCAAACGGAAAAACATATTTTTTATGAATTGCACACGCTCAAAAATACCAATAGATTGTAATCACTTTCCTATCCACAATTCAGTTAAATCAGTTATTTTGTATTAACAATTCCAATACAAATGTCACTTGAAAAGATTAATTTTTTTATGTAAATCCAAACTTATTATAATGAATATTCAACTTTTGAATGAGATTTTTTAAGAAATCTTCATATCCCTAATGACATTTTTTAAGAAATCTTCATATCCTTGATGACATGTTGATCTAAAATAAAGTCACTCACAAGGATGTTTTTAAAATGCAAATGGAATACTTGGAAAATGAAATAAAATAATTATACTTAAGTAGTAGAATTAAGAAATTGAATATAAGAAACATAAGAAACTGAATAAAAAAAGTACTTCTAAGTCTTACTTTCTACTAGTTATCAACAAACGCCCTCCCTCCGCCCACCAGTTTAATTAAATTAATAATAATTTTACGTTTTACTTATTCGGTTGAGTGAGAAAAGTTTCCACACTTCTTGTTGAAGTAGGTATTCCTGATAACTTTCTAAAATTACATTATTTCTCTAGTTAAAACATTTTAAATGCGTTTACAATTATTGGAGCTACAGTTTTTGTTCAATTTTACACGCACAAAATAATAAAACGATTTTTTTTTAATTATATTTCATTTTCTCTTTCAATTTTGTCAGATTTTTTAACACAGTTTTCTAAGATAATAGTTCTAATGTAACGATTATCCGAGGCAACGTAACAATATTAAAACCCGGAGAAAAACATTCAAAATTTTGGGAGCTGAAATTTTGGTTTGAAATTCCCTGCACAACTGGGGTCTTTTAATATTATAAAATGTACTACAAATACTAAGCATCGTTGAACTCAAAACCAGGTTTGACCCAACACTGATATTCGATACTGAAAACCAAAACTGCAAAAAAAAACCAGAAGATTCCTGACCATTGCTCCATAAAGAAATTGAGAATGGCACCGTTTTTTATGATCTCTAACTCCATGATCAACTCCACATTAGCTACTATAAAAAATATTATTAGCGAATGGATATTTTAGTACTGTAATTAGTCAAAAAGAAATATTGGTCGGGGAATACCGCAGGTATTCCCAGACGTGGGTATTTTACTTCAAGAAGAAACGCTATTTATTAATCAGGGTTGGCATGAATTAATTCGCGAATTATTAAATTAAATAATTTAAAAAAAATCATGAATTCATTCACATTCCGAGATTCCCGAAACGAAATTGTAAGCAAAGATGTTTGCTTTAGTTATTTGCCAACTGGTATAGTTTGCTATTTGTTACATAAAAAACGTCAAAGCATGCTGGATTTCACCTGAGGCCAGAATGGTAACGAGGTATCTCCAACAGGCGGTGTTCCTTCTTGAGGACTGGTGCAACAACTGGAAGGTAAGTAAGTATAAATCCCGACAAATCTAATGCTATTCTCTTTCGCAGATAGAGACAGACACCAGCTGGACACGTCAACATGAACGGGGCCGACATCGAGTGGAGAGACACTTTCACTTATCTAGGGGTACATCTGGATAAGATGCTGCGGTGGAAACACCAAGTCGTAGCCAAGGGGAAGCTGGTCAGGGCCAAGCTATACTCGATGTTGTGTCGCACCATCGAGCTCAGCCTAAGGAATAAGCGAACCCTGGATCAAGACAGTCATCCAACAAATCCAGTTGACATATGCGTCAGCAGCATGGGCGATTGCTGCAAAGACGTATATGAAGAAGATCCAGGCCGTCGAAAATATCGCGTTGAGGACCGCGGTAGGTGCACCCTGGTACCTGCGGACAGCCGATATCTACCGGGACCGCGACTACGCCCCAGTCCTAGAAGTCATCAGGAGGCGCGGAGTCAAGTTCTTCGCGCGTGCCAAGACGCACAGGAACCCGCTAATCCGGGAAGCCCTGGCCTACAAGCCCGATGCGGTCGCTGTACACAAGCGGACAAGACTCCAACTGCTGGACCCAGGATGAGAGTAAGATCTTATGTTTAAGATTCCATCCGGAACAAGCGTAGAGGGCTACGAAGCGACTAAAAAAACGATCCTTAGACCTTCCCTCGAAGTCGCGACTGCCGACTCACTTCAAGTACTGTTCCCTTACCTTGCATAAAGCTAAAGGGCCAGTTGGCTCTTTTGGAGGTGCACCCCCGGCTACACAGCCACTCCAGACCTACCCCAAACTACCACCCAGGACGAGAGCGTAACTTGCCGCCCTCGCCCGAGACAGATTACCCCCGGTGAATTAGACATGCAGGCGAAAAAAGAAGACAAGATAGAAAAGCGCGAGAAGATCCTACCCAGCCTGCAGGGTAGAGCCAGGCAGGAGGAGATCCCACGAATCGCTCACACCTATCACTTTTAGTGATCGGGGTTGGTGAAGGATGGGGTCCACCTCTACGAGGCAGTCCAGGCCTACAGCGGTGGGGAGGACCGCTGTAGGTCTGGCACAGGTCATGTCCACGGTCAATGGATATTGGCGGATGGCTGTGATATTCTTACCCTAACAAACTAATCTGTCACCAGTTATTTGTTGGCAGTCTAACAGGCGGTTTAATAAAGTAATGTTTATATTTAAAAAATGGAAAATGAAAATACGTACGTGTTCAGCTATTCAAATGCTGACATTTTAAATGATTAATTATTCATGGTGAATGTAACAAGGTAATGAATAGAATTTCCAGAGTATTTAAGGAGAGATACCCTAATACTAAAAAATAAAAATATAACAAAATGAGGACAGTTCGCAGGGATGAGTTGACAACTATCCTGGCGACATGCCTAGGATGGGAAGAATGTTAGCTTGGTGTTAATGTGAGAGATTAACATCGGTTGATGTTTGATTGTCGGGGGGGGTGGATGTATTATTATTATTATTATTGTTGATTAACAAAGATTTGATAAAACATCATTGTAAGGTAACCTCTAATCCTTTTGCATTGTAACACCGACACAAAAAAAATGTATCTACAATGATATTTTGACTATTATATATTGACTCACATTTTATATTATCTACGTATAAATGTGTTTGTAGTCTGAAATTAACAAACATCAAGGTTAAGATAATTATGGGACCCCCAGAAGACGTCATCTCTTTCCATGTGATTAAAATAAATGATTTTTGGGTGAAATGTAGGTATTTCCGATGTAAACAGGTTTTTATAAATAATTTACATTCAGAACAAGCTATAAATTAAGGAAGTTAGCTAGGAAATTAGTGCACTGGATGAATAATAAAAATCATATGACAAATGTAGAGAAATAATTAAACGTTGTCTTCGGAGATTCAGTAGGTACTGGTTTTATAACTAATCTAGCAACATATTCCTTGGATTTCAACTTCGCCACCATAAATTAAGCAAAGTATTATTATATACCTAAGTAGTTTGTTTCGTTTTTATCAAAACATTTTGTATATTTATACGAATATAATACACCTGTACATTTCTTGCTTTTTAAACGTATCCTAATACGTTCTAGAATTAGTAGAAAATTAATTAGTTATTCGTGTAAAACATGCATGCACAGGTAGGTGTAATTTAGTACACTGTTTGTATTAAAAAAAATTGTTGTTGATCATTTGAAGAAATAAAATATTCAATCTAAAGTATTGTTTGTAAATATTTATTTAGGGTATTATTTAGATACGTATTCTCTTTAGTTTATCGGTTATTTTACTAAATCTGATCTTTGATAAAGGGTTTTATTTTTTAATATTTTTCTAATAAGTACTTCTCAAAATATATTTTGAGAAGTATAGAAAAATAGGTATAGGACTCATTAATATTGAATAGGAATGTTTCCAACAATTCGCTTTTTGCGAATATCTCCCGAAGAACCTTCAATAAAATCTCCAAATGTCAAATAATTGAACTAATTAGTGCCCTAATGCGCTAATTTAACCTTTACTATAACTCTTCCCGTTGGAGATCCCAATGGCCTGTCAGGAACGATTTTTCCATATTGGGTTCTCCATATTTACTCAGTTATTTATATTAACAATATGCAAAGGATATTTTTTTTTATAAAAAAATAACTTACTATATTAAAGTTATTAAAATTACAAACTGTCGCTGGAGGATCCTCGACAAATGTGTTACATTTAATACAGATTTTGTAAAAAAAAAAAAGATTGTTTGGCTTATATCTAATGTATATAAAGTACTTAAATATAGGTAAAGCCGAGGAAAAAAAGATTTAAATTTTTCGCTTTTACTGCTATAAAGGAAAGTGGTATTATTTATAGTCTGGTTTTCCGTTGTCCTTCAATATAATTAATTATGGCCATTAGAAACTAGTGGCCCCTCCACAACAAAACCGGTTTCCACAAAATTTTGTAGATCCTTGATCCTTCTTGTGATGTGATCTTGTGTCTTTCTGAAGACTTAATACATTCATTGGAGCTAAACTGATCTACTTCACATAATTGCATAACTTTGATTTCAATACCTACCACGGTAGTTACCTACTAATG
The DNA here is from genome assembly GCA_963924545.1 of Pogonocherus hispidulus. Lineage (NCBI taxonomy): Eukaryota > Metazoa > Arthropoda > Insecta > Coleoptera > Cerambycidae > Pogonocherus > Pogonocherus hispidulus. The sequence continues at coordinate 37,166,183 of OZ004698.1, read as the reverse complement.
GGTAGGTAACTACCCATTAGTTTTCATTAGTTTTTTGTACACAATTCAGAAAAATGTTACTGAATACTGAATAATTTTTAAGGATGTTAAAAAAATTAATTAAAGCACAATATAGTTAAACACTGATATACATATAAAGATGAATCAAACTTGAAGCATGCAATTGTAATTAATTATCTCAAAAAAATGCGACGTAAATTCAAAATCTCTTAACTAAGTCCTATTTCCATGACACAAGCATCCTCATTCTTAAAAATTTCATTAAAAAAATATTTATATAAGTAATCCTGAAATATTTACCTCTTCAGAAACTGTCATAGCTCAAAGAGATGAGCCGGATCTCCGTGCCATTCCGTTATACCGGTCATTAAAGTATCCTTTCGACTATATCCTAGTACATGTAAGTGAGAACCAAGGATTTTGTTATGTATGCTAATTTAAGATCCTTGAGAGAAAACCACCACAAAACCACAAGCACAATTTTTCACGCACCAAATAACAATACCGAAAACGGTTACACTAGTCCGCTAGTTTCTTCGCCAAAATACTAACAGATCCGCCAAATTATTGGTGCACACTGCACTTGATAATAGAGAATTCAGAAACACATGAGCAGTGGCTCGAGTCTGATGTGCCAGACTAAAATTTTGAACCGGATGTTTGCCCACGTACTACGTACAGCTCGGAGGTCCGATTGTATGAACAAGGAACTGGCGTTTATCGAAATTCGGCCAAATAAATTACGTTACGATATGAATGAGGCAGCTCGGTTTCGAACCGGACTTGTATTCGGAACAACTTAACGATGTGTGTCCGTGGAAAGAGAGCGGGGGAATCGAAAGAAAGTAGGAGAAAGAGCAGGTTGATGTAAAAATACAAGGTGTCAGACGAGGCGGGTTTCAACCAACGGTTTCATTTCAAGTCGAGTCGGACTGGCTTGCTATAGAAAGGACGTTGTGCAATCTAGTAAGACCTCGAGGACCAGTGATGTGATCGATGATAGATAATAGAAACAATACAGGCAATAATTCTCCATTAATGTAATAACCTGTACCATTATCTACGAAAACCAATAATCATAATTATTATAACATGATCATTTTAATTATAGACCATGCACATTCTAATTATACGAAGGAGGATCTATATTATGTGTAAACAGGGTGTTTCAGTTCGAGTCAATGAAACTTGTAGCCAATTCATTAAATAATTATGAATGGGTTTATGAAGTAGGGGCCTACGTTTTCTCTCAACAAGGCGGTATCCATCTTTTTTTGAAGACACTTAAAAAATACGGAAGAATCAACGATATTTTATTTAGCATAACTTCAAAGGCACTAGTATTATAGCATTTGGCTTCATTTTTACGGACAATTCTACAAGGTATAAAAAAAGGTATAAGAGAAAATGGGTAGATTGAAATCGGTACTAACCTGATTTAAATTTCAATGGAATTATTGATCTCTTGTGCAAACCCCAATTATACGCCAATGTTAAATTACTTACGCTATGCAAACCAGATGAGGGCTACAAAACCCCTAACAATTTAGGCGGTAAATGAAAATAGATATTTTTTATTGGCTCAAATGCTTTGGCACCAAAGTAAACAAAAAGTTATTGTTTTGAACAATGGGGGGAACAAAAGTTTATTGCTACAGTTTATCTAAGTAAGACACAATGGTATACAAAAAAAGATCCCTGCAGTCTTAATCCTGAAATGCAACAATAGTCTTGGAAGTATGTACGAAATGAAAAAGAGACAAGTCCAGGATCCGCAGGATAGAGACGAAAGGAAATGTATTTCTGTATTTCTTTTAACCTTGTCGAAGATATAATAAAGGATGAAATTTAAGGATGTCTAAACAATGCCTTTCTGTGCTGATACCTATTTAAGGGATACTCCTGATATCTGATGTTTTCGAATCTGCGCGTTTTTTCAGGTAAAATCATTTAAAAAACAATATATTAAGAGTTTCCGTTATACGTTCTAAATACTAGAAATGGAAGAAAATCGCTATCTCGATTTTCGTTCCCATTTCTAGCCCACCCTTCTAGAATAATATTATTTTTAAGAAAAGACATATTAAAAAAATGTTGTATCTGGAAATATAATTATACTAAATAATTTTTCTTAATATTTTGATGAATTCTAAGGGTACTCTATTCTTGATGATAAAACATCATAATTTTTGAAGTGCTGAAAGTAGAATTTATTCAATTTTTATCAATTTTATTAATAGGATGAAAAATATATTGCTGTCATAATTGTTGCAGCGCATTAATATTGTAGATATTTACTTTTGTAAGCTAAAATGCTGAATTTTACAGACTGCCAAAATGAACAATAAAAATTACTGACAATTAAACAGAATAACTAAACACTAATAAATAATTGGAATTAAAAAGTAAAATAAAAAAAAGTTGCATCCAGCGGGATTCGAACTTGCGAAATTCAGCACTTCGATGTTTGAAATCCTACAACTTATACCATTACGCCACCGCGTCACTCGTTATTGTTTAGACAACTATGTAAACTGTACGTGTTAACCTGAAATAAATTTTTTAAAATTTTCTAATTGGAAAAACATTTCGCTTTAGTATTTTGGTAATCAGAAGTGTCAGTACTATCGATTCCATTAGCAATATTTCTAATAGGACTATAACATCTCTGAAGTTTAATTAATTTGACAGTTTTCGTAGGAGGTGCTTGTCGTTAGTGTAATCTCACAACGGGAGATAAAATGAGAAAGAAGTTGAGGCGGACGCGACTCGAGATTTTCGAAGACGAAATAGATGTAGAAGTGGTCGTACGGTCTTAAAAAAAAATCTCAAAGGATTAGAGAAAGGATAGAACTTTCGCGTGAAACGGTTCAGGAAGCCGTAAAAATTAGAAAAAGGGTCGAGGGGGTCCCGCGAAAAATCGGGATTTCAGCAGGCGTGTCGGGGGTATTAGGCTCGAGAACAAACGCCGGTGTTAGCCGCATCTCTCTCGCCGAACGGCGATCGACGAAAATTTTGCAAAGATTTTTTGGAAAAGGATTTAAATTGGGAAAACGCGTAGGAAACGGGACGAAAATGCACCTAAGCATAGGAGAAAGGCTTGGACCTTCGGCCGCCCGCTGGGATCACTTCGCGATCTCCGCTTGGAGGAGATAGCTTAGAAACTTTGTCGATTTGGCGACGGAATTTAAAGCGAAACAGAATCGATCCGTTTTAATACTTATATATGGATAGGAACAAAATATTTTAAAAAGCATCCCCTAACAAGTGTTCTCGATGTTTCCGTGTTGACAACTGTGTTCTGTGTTGCGGTGTTGACTGCCACAAAAGCACAGTGGGCTTGTGCGTATTGTAGTATTCCTCGATCACGCTATCTATTGCGGTATGGGTTTGATCCCAAGCTCCGACACTGGCAATGTCGGTGAGTACGGGGTGTTTGTATGCGTTTTTTTCAATGAGTAATCCTCTTGCATTTGGCTTCCGATTTGGGGGTTGTCTAATTTATGTGGTTTTTTTTCTAGTAAGCGCAACACAAATGTAGTGCGCAATAACAATGGAACGGAAAATATGTATAAGTTGCCAATCAGATAATTAATTATCTACAAATAATATGTAAATTTACCAAATAAACACATCTCATTCATGCAGTAACACATGAAATAATGTAAGAATTAAAAACTATTCCTAAAGTTCATAAGGTTTGCTCTGCTGCATTTCAGTACCATAATGATGTCTGTTAGAGATTTGTTAATGATGTAACTATTAATTCAAGTTCTATGACGTCTTTTTCAACTTGTTCATGCTGGTATCCTAATTAAACGGATACATTAAAAAGATTTTTATAAGCAAACTTAATAATTATGTACAAAACTTATCATCACCTTAAAATTACCACTGTTCGAGTCGCTCTCTCTTGTTCCCGCCGTACTTTCACTTTACATTATAGCAAGAAAGGGAGCACCTGCAATAATGGCGACTTTAATTTGACGTATTGTACCTTCACTAACATTTTAAGAGATATACGGATTCCCAAATCAAAATATATTATATTTGGAGACAAGGACGGGTCGATCGTAACTAAAGTCTTTATTAAACAGAGAAAAAGAACGGTGCATGGGTGGGCCCAGTCATCAATATCTACGGATGGGAGACCCGGATTTCTTATCAATTTCCTCTATTTTACTTCTCTGTCTGAATACAATACGGATAATAGCGAACGGAGGTGAGGTGACAGTGGTCAGAGGTGTAGCCACAGAGGCTCTGTGGGTGTACCTCTCAGCTTTCGTGTGAAGCGGTTCTCGAAGCCGTAAAAATTAGAAAAAGGGTCGAGGGGGTCTCGCGAAAAGTCGGAATATCGGCGGTGCTAGCCGCATCTCTCCCCTCCCCCCCCCCTCCCCACCAAATAACGTATAGGACATCCTAATACCATTTGAAAGGTAACTAAATTCTACATCTAATGCTATAAAAAAATTACAGTGTGTTCCATTTAAAAAAAAATGAGATTTAGGCAATTTAACATTGTGAAATATAAATCACGATAAAAATCACCCTGCATGAAATGGCTAAATAATTTCAAGTACAATATTGAAGGTATCCCTTGTGCTAACTGACACTACATTTTTTTCTTTTTCCCATTGTGTCATAGAGTAAATTTTATTTATGCAATGCAGTGTTACGAGGTTTTTTCCATTAACTCTTAAATATCTCAAAAACGAAAAGAGATAGCTATAGGGAACCTTAATACAAATATGTTCCTAGTGATCCCCAGATTTCAAAAATATAATAATATGTAGGGTGTCGCATTTGAAATAACAAACTTGCACCTTGTCCCGACTTATTTGAACACCCTGTGTAATTGAAAATATTTTTACAATATGCACTTTTAGTGCCAAAAAACTTTCATATAAAATTTTTTTTGATGTAATGTACCGTTTGTGAGTAATCGAACAATTACCCACTAATGACACACCCTGTATATATATGTGGTTGCCTCGGTTATGGCAAATAGTCATATTATTTAAAAAAAACAAAGAGTTCCAAGCATTGGCATCAATTAAAAAACTATCAAGAATCGTTTACGTAGAATTGAAACCGACACAGGGTTTCAATAAACCTAATAACAGCATATAGACTTGTGCCGAGGGTTTAGACTGGGTCTGGTCTTTCCAATAATTTATATTAAACACTATCTTATATAACCTCATAACAGATGAAAGATTAAACTTTCAAATATTAATATTACACTGACTAGAAAGTTCTCCATTCGTTTTGGATTTTTTAACATTAACAATGTCTCGAGGCAAAGATATCATTTGGAAATATTTTTATTGGGTTTGCACTGGGTTCATCAAAACTCAGCACCAAAAAAAAGTAATGCTCTATGCACGTTCTCCGTAAGTGTTTTATACTGATGTTTCTCTTATAATATAATGTAAGTGTAAGTAAAGAAGATGATTTTTTAAAGTAAACATGAAAATGCGCTGAATATCAGAAGTCAGAATATCATTTCTTTAAAATTTTTGGGAGTTCTTGAGAAAAACTTAAGTGTTTGCTATCGAATTTTATGTCTAACATTACTAACCCATTTTTATGTAAAACAGTTCAAAAGAAGGTTTGGGTTTAAACCGGGTCTTTTCAAATGGGTTTAAACTCTCAAAATGAAAAGACCTGGTCTTTTCCCAACTCTGTTCCAGTTTATGAGGGGGCCTCTTTATGTATTAGCAAACTAGCCAGACCTGGCGGATGCGCCGGGCCTGGTTGATATTAAGCAGCACATGCGATCGCTTGAAGCGCCGCCGAAGAGGATCCAATTAATTCTGATCTCCGGGTGGCTAATTAACTAGTTGCGGCCGTGGACTGTAGAACATCCCAATACTGTTTTAGCCAATGAAGGTCATACTTTAAATGAAATTAAATAAATTAATATGAATAATATCGTCACTAAATTTGCTCAGAAGAAATTCAGTAATGATGGTAAGTAAAGTATTCATATTCATACTAAATGTGTTCAGTTAATTTCTGCGTAATCCAAAAATACGTATAATTATTCGTTTCTATTCTTCTACAAAACTTAATTATTAAATATACTGTGCGTTTCATGAAGTTGTATCCCGGATTGGAATGTTAGTATATATCTCCAACGTATGGAGCGTCGTCATGTTATTAGTTAAATTCAATGCATTGGCACATCTCGGTTACGGACCGCTACAAATTGAGGTGGTGTGATTTAAGCGCGCGTGCAAGTCTCGCACAGGATTGGACAGCGAATCCTGACAATCCGAACATTCCAATCCGGGATACAACTTTGTGAAACGCACAGTAGATATGTTTATATGGTTTATCATTATTATCTACTAATTTTGACGAGTTATTTTTTTAACAGAAGGCTCCATAAAATTTTGCATTGAAAAAGAAAATCTTAAAAATCCCCCTCCCAGAGTTGTTTTTTCATTCATTATCATTAGACATTTCAGAGTCGTAAAAAACAGGAACCATGAATTTTGAAAATTATGGTGTTAAAATATACTTTAGATGGAGGATCTACACAAGCGCCAATCTTCGCTGGCGATTATATCAAAATTTTGCCAAGTATCAGTGTGGCCGCACTGCTCCCAGGGACGGCTAATATAAAAACTTCTAAAAACTTAAAAGGCGCCTCCACCACTGAACTATTTCATCTGAAACCAACCACTCATTCTCATAACAGCTTCGAAGGCTACTAATTCCATTCGTAAACAACCGTTTTAGAACCTGAATGAATATAAACCGACTTCTTTATATCTACTTCGAGACTAGGCGGCTACCATATTCTTTCTTTGTATCATGGGCGGCTACGCAGTTAGTTGGGTCCCCAGGCCGCCCGTGCCGAGTCAGAGGATGACCGGCACAGCACGGTGTCGACGCCGACTGTGCGGAGAGAGGTGTCCTCGTGACGTCACACGGAGATCCGGGTCGGGAATGGTAAACCGCGTCGTCGGCCGGTCGGTGAACTATGTCAAATCACGTCCACGCTGCGTCCAAAGGCGGCGCGGCAGGGTCGTTGATATGCATATTTGAGAAGAATTACAGCAAATATCAGTACACACTATATTGACAACCGGTAGGTAACAACTTTCATCATAAATAATTCGACCCAATCTGAAGTTCCTTCCTGAAGAAAAAGAAACACCAACAAAGTCTTGTTACGGCGGGTTTACATTGGTATAGTTACTAAGCCCAGTTATTTGTACTCGTAGCTAGCCTGGCTAGCTTATTGTCACATATGAGGGACAGTGGATGTTTACACTTGAAAGCATACCTATTTTATGCGCACTAGTACCAGTAGTGCGGTTACATCGCCAGATCCAGGATGAATCCTTTTCGTTGTCATGTTTCTCGTCATTCTAGAATGTTGCGCAAAGAAAAGTTAAGAAAAAGATTTGTGAGAGAAGCAAATTGTTATTGGAGAACTTATTAGAGAGATTGAAAAGGAAAATTGTCGTCCAAAGAGAAGATGGGTCAGAGATTGGATCAGTAGAAGAGATTCAAAAGGAGCATCAGCACTTCTTCTTAACGCACTGTTTATTGTCAATGAACACACAAACACCTGTGCGTATAGGTACTAGCAAGGGAGGAAGTGTTTACATTGGTGTAGTGGACATGGGAGCCGGTAAACTGGTGCCTGATACGGTGGTGGGGAAAGGACAGTGGCTTCGCAAGTGGTAAGTAAACAGTCTGGGTGGATATTCACTTTCCTGTCCTGATTATTTGTACCAGTACTAGTACAAGTACTTTCCTATGTGGTTTACACTAGGTTAGTAGCTGCCTTGCTAGTTACTAGTACAAGTAACTAACCCATTTACTGTACCAATGTAAACCCGCCTTTACGGTTTATCCCAAAGGATTAGGCAGCTTCATCAGTCATCATCCTTCACTAGTTCGCTCTGGTGGGATAACTGATATAAGGTGGATGGTGGATCTACCTACACCTAATAACATGTGCTATCACAAAATAGGGCACGACGTCGCCAGTTTATAAGGTGCCTATGACATGACATGACACACCACGCCGCGGTGTACACATACAATTTTTTTAATTAACATTATTTTCCAATACCAGTACAATGTAAGTCTAAAACAAATCTGTTGCTGTGTTAATCTAATAATATTGCGTCATAAAAGAAGAGATGAAAACTTGGTTTTATAATAACCATAAATAATAGACATAGTTACAAATAGTATTTTCTTTTCTACAGTTGAATATTCCATAATTTGAATTATACCGTTGAGTGAGCATATAATTTGCTCACTCAACGATTATACTTAGAAAAACACAGTGGCGTCCCAGATTTAAGCTCTCAGGGATGGAAGGTGTATGATGGTCGAAAAAATAGGCAAGTGGTTAGGCGGGTAGAAGCGAACGAAGTGTATTCGCAAATCAATAAATGTCTTAACTTTGAGGTATCCCGGCTTGAGTGTTGTCAATGTGTGAGGAACTTGAAGTTTTCAGGAATTTTGTGTGTCGCATTGGACCATAGCAATCCGGACGGTTCCCAATCCGGATTGTTACATGAACAGAATGTGAAATCGAAATCTGCAAATGTGTTACGGAACGCACCATGTCCCATCGCTACTTACGGAATGTATACGATCTTTTGTTAAAGTTTCCTTTATTTGACACAAAACGAGTTAATAAATCGTTTTTAAATTTATTAAATGCGCATGCGTATGTCAAATAAAGGAAAACTGTAATAAATGATCGGTAAAACAGGGGTTGCTATAAGTCTCTAATAAAAAAAGTAGGTATTCTATTTTGTTTTCTCTTCTGGCTGTGAGGATTTTTGGGTAAAAATGAGGAATTTTGACAACGTTAGTGAGGAATACTATATTAGCAGGTTAGCAACACCGCCAGACATAACTAAACCAGTTTAGTGTAAGTATATAGCCAATCTTATCCGACTGACAGAAAAAAATGGTTGTTATATTTTATAATTAGTTATTCAGTAGTAGTAGTACCACACCACAGATATAAAAATTAACAATATAGTACCATCTATTCTGCATTAAATAACATCGGGTGCATTGATACTTTTGATAACGCTTAAAAAATTTCGCCAGTGACCAATGTAACATTTTATTTTGGTGGGTAAATGGATGAAAATTATACAATCTATTATTTAAGCCGATGTTTGGTGCAATAGGACATGTATAAATCGGGGAGATTGTTAACAATAAACCTGAATATTTTCCATCAACTTTGCCTATCAAAATAAGAATGTTGTGCTGTGCATTATACAGCGTGATGATAAAGTTTGGAACGAAATTCATAACTTTTATACTGAGCGATTTAAAAAAAAACGCCGAGACAGGTCGATTTTGTTGTCAGGAGGGGAGGGATTTTGTTTGCATCTTTGAAGATGATTCACTTGGATAAAGGGTGACCCAGAAAAGCTGGGCGTCCAATTAATTTGTTTTTTCTTATGGAATACCCTGTATATTTTTCCATATTCGAATACAGCTTTCTCTTACGAATACAGTGATGTAAGGTTTGATGGGTCTATATCAAATAACAAGCGAGATATTGCCAAAAGAGTCAACCAATTCCTCAAATGGTAGTATTAAAAAAATTGGGTTTTTTTTCTATGGGGTTATTTAAAATCTAGGGTACACTTCAATCGACCAAACAATTTACCAGACTTGCAACTAATAATACATCCTGAAATGGAAAGAATCAGCACAGAAATTATTGAGCATAGTGTACAAAGTGTTTACACTCGCGCGGGCCAGTGCCAAATTGTTGGTGGAGGACAATTTGAAAAGTTACGTTAAATTTTGAATTATTTGCATTTGTTTCGTTTCCAAGTACAATTTCTTTTATGAAAAATTACATTAAATAATTTTCTGAAATAAATGTCATTTTCGAAAAAAACATTCTTATATGTATTACGAGTAGGTATACAACCCAATTTTAATGCTACCATTTGAGGAATTGGTTGACTCTTTTGGCAATATCTCACTTGTTATTTGAGAGATAGACCCATCAAACCTTACATCACTGTATTCATAAGAGAAAGCTGTATTCGAATATGAAAAAATATACAGGGTCGTCCATAAGAAAAAACAAATTTATTGAGCTTCCAGCTTTTCTGGGTCACCCTGTATTCAAGTGAAACCTCTTAAAAGATGCCCCTCCCGACAACAAAATCCACCTGTCTCGGCGTCTTTTTTAAATCACTCAGTCTAAAAGTTATGTACTTTGTTCCAAACTTTATCATCACACGCTGTTTATTTTAATTACAAAACAAAAAGACAAAAACTCTTGAATAGTATTTTTTTAAATCTTTTAAAACTTTAAATATCCTTAGAAAAGGCATTTGCAATTTTTGCGACAAGAAAGTACAATTTTCGACTTTACTTTCTGGAAGAGCCTTCCTTAATCCGTGCCTTAATATAATAGCTTGCAAGAAGTCATATAGCAGCCTTGCAATTTGCAATGCAATGAAGTAAATATTTCCCGAGATATTTCCCTCTATGAGATTTTTGAATCGTAAATTTAGAATGATTTTAACACGTCGTTTCGAGACTAACATGAAAACAAACGGGGGTACGATGAGGAATGTAAGAAACTGAAGACAATCACAGGCACTTTCACTTAGAAAAAATAAATTGTTATTCTATTTAAATACCTACCTGATATTTTATTGAAATGTTAACTAATTCTATAGTAGGTATATGTACCAGATTGTTTTAAATTAATTATAGGTAATAAATATTAGACTTTCATGAAAACTATTTAAATAAATACGGGGCGGAACATATTTGTGCATCACCATTTAAATTCTAGCATCTCGGAAAAGATAGGACAAAAAAAAATGGTTAAATTAGGGAAACTAAATTTTGCCGAACATATCCCCAAAAAAAATTTATATGTATTATGTATGGCTTTATTTGACCGGACAGTTAAAAACCGAAAACCTAGCCAAAACACTGTCTATAGGCGTTTACAACTTTATTTAAATACTCGGATTTTAAATCCTACATTTTGTTTTATTCATATAATCGACACATTTTTTAAAATAAAGACTAAAAGGGCATGACTAAAAACATTAATAACATCTTTATTAAATTTTAATGTTTAACTGGTGTAAACGACGACTTTTATGATAAGAACGGAGAACGACGGTTTTTTTTCTAAAACAATTTTTTTAAGTTACGTTATTTATTATTCGTTATATTAATTCGTTGTATTAATATTAGTACGTATTGTTCTCCTTTGTCAAGGGCAGTCTTCTTTTTTTTTTTTTGTGAGATGATCTCGGTCATTATTGAAGCGGAAAAATGTCCTCTATTTGTGGTGCTTATATTCATAGAATAGGTAATATAAGTAAACTTTGAGCTCGATTCTGAGAGTTCTGCTTAATTAATTTTCGACCAAGGAAAATTTTGAAAAAGGTTCATTCGTAGAAATGAACCTTTTCTAATGAAATTACCCAATTATAAATAAAAGATAAACATGCTTTAGTGTAATAAGCATGTGTTCTTTTTTCTTAAAACCAGTTACATAATAAATTACTTACAGGGAAAGAAATAACCATTCTCAGGTTCTTCGGATAATATCAGACCAATTTTACTGATGTCATTGCTAATGCTAATACCAAAGTCTACATATATTAAAATATATGTAGACTGTACTTTTAAGATCTCATAAAAAAAAGTTAAGATACCTAGGCAAAAATACAATAACTGTTAACAGATTTTTTATAATTTGTAGCTGATTTTTTATAGTTTGAAGCAACTACAACAATTGAATTTTGTGTGGCTGTATGTAGGTATTACCAAATTTTTGATTAGGTATATGGCACCCGAGATGGCACCTCATAATTGAGGAGTAGGTATGTGATTCATGATTTATTTGTTTGTTGTTTTTTGATAGGTATGTAATTTGTTTTACAATTAATTTAAAAACTATAATGTATTTAGTACAAGAATTTTGGCTCTTACGTATTGTACCATTATATTGTCAATTAGTTGTTTTCAATAGAACAGCTCGTGACAATTTTTTTTTATTGTAACCCTGAAGAAGTTAGGGATCAAGGTAGGAATACCTATATATTGAAACCTACTGGGAAAAGTTGTAAACATATACCTATCCATTATATTACATAATTTATAGGTCTGCATGTATTAATAAAAATAATAAATACTTATGTACTTATGTAGAATATATCAAATTTCAATACACCTACATATACTAAGTATACATATAGGAATTGCAATAGCTAATTTTATTACATTAATAGATAGGGTACCTGGGTAGGTAGGTAGATGAAAATGTATAAAAATTTCAAGTGCCACACATAAGTATATGATATATAGGTACATAGGTACCATCTCGTACCCACATTGTTCCCAGGATCAATAAAACATATAGGTACCTACGAAGGTATTTTATTTTTTCGATATGAACAGGAATGAGAATGGAATCTTAAAATCTGCACAGCTACCCATTTTTTCCATTAAGTATCCACTTTTGTACAATGATATAAAAAGGTAATATTATGTGGTGTAAATGTGAATTTAAGTAGTAAAAAATGGGAATACTATGTGTCACATTTAATTATCCTAAATAGCGTAATTTATTGTAAACTTTCTAATAAAATGTGACGTAATAATTAACAAGGAAACGACTCTGGACCAGGATGCTTCTTTTTATACACTTTAACCTTCAAATCATACACCTTTCACTAAAACACAATTCATTCTGATAAATCTGTACACACATAGGTATTCAAAAATTCACAGAGGTCAATTTATACCGCTTAAAATCTGCTACAATTCAATTATTAAACAGATATTGGATAGCACAGATATGGATCGGATCCGGCTATTCTAACAAGAACTGAAAGACAAGTAAAAGCCAAGCATTGGCCCCGATTACACACAGGTCAAATCCGTTTGATAATTTTTTTAATATTCTCTTGCCCTAGTTTTAGGTGTAATATGTAAGTATTCTTATTTCTTTTTATATCCTACCTGAAGTCTCGTTATGAAATCCGGACTCAGTGTCCTCTCAGAATCATTTGGTAACGACAAAATAACATCATAAAAAACAGGCTGGTCACTACAAGTTTCTTGTACAGCACTTTTTTCACATAAAACCGCGGAAAAGAGCACTGAAATCCTGTCCAAATTTTCTTCCAAAATTCGAGTACATGATGGTTTTATTTTCACTGCACCTACAACTGGCTTTGACATTTTTTCTAATGTCCATGCCTACATGATGATTTATTACTTAAATAAATCCGGATTTTGTGCTACAATTATGTTGATGTGATGATTTAAAATTATTTAATTATCTATTTTTTATGTTTCTGTAAGATCGACATTTTGAAACAGACAACTACAGCGCTTCTGTCAAATTTAAAGAACGACAAATATGCAAACTACTTCTCGCGGGCTTTTTAAATATAAAACATAGAAAAAAGATACAAATGCTTTTTCTATGGAATAAAACAAGATCGATGTATAAAAACAACGCCACGGTAGCGTAGTAGTTATTTTTATATTTCTCTATGCGCAGTGGGCTAGGCGTGTTGAGGCAGCATTTCTCAGTCACACTGCTTATTTTGGTCTGGGTTCGATTCCTAGCTCCGGCAGTGGCAATGTCGGTGCAAGGATTTTTAAAAATCCTTGATGTCAGTGGGCATTGATATTGATATCCTTACCCATAAAGGAACCATACACTATACACCTTACCCTACTACATCCGACGTGTTCGTTAATTCAACATTTCCTTCACAAATTTCCATGTTAATAAATTCAAGAAACGGTTCCAATTGGTTGATGCGAAAAATTCTGCATTCTGATTGGTTCTCCGTATCAACCACAGCAAAATGTTGAATTAAAGAACACGTGCAATGATATAAAACCACACTCGTTATGTGGCTTAAGGCTCGATTCAACATTAGTGCATCTAAGCCAAGAACCCTAAACAAAGAAGGACTGATCAATTCATTCATAAAAATTTGAAGGTCATTTTCAACAGTTTTCTCGTAACACGTCAGTGGATCCCCTATTGCCAAATTCGCCTCTAATTGCAGTTTCACAAATTTTCAGTCAAAATATCCAACCCAATATTATTTCAGAGACTATATTAATGCAATCAAATGTGATTTTAAAGTACTTATATATGTGTTTTACGATATATATCTTACGATTTGAAGTGCGTTGTGCAAAAATCGTTGTCGATTTGACAACTGTGATAACTTGTGTTTTGTTAATCAGAGCACAGATTACTATGATATGATACAGAAATACTTTGATATGATGACATGACTGATGACAGTGATGACATTCCAAAGACAACCGAGACATTCTACATGACAATGTGACATATATAGGTTATGTTAAAAGGTTAAAGCTGTCAAATTAAAACAGAGGATATTTAAATTTCAAATCTCCCGCTAAAGGGAATCCACTGACGTCACATAAGTGATAAACAAATGTGATTGGCTGTTACTGATTGATCAGTCCTTCTTAGTTTAGGGTTCTTGCATCTAAGCCAAGAACCCTAAACAAAGATTAGGGTTCTTGCATCTAAGATCTAAGCAACATGTTCTGATTAGTTGGTTAGAAAAATTGTATTTTCTGATTGGTTCTACAGAATCTATCACACCAAAATGTTCAAAGTATGTATCACAGAGTCCATGGGTACTCTGTGGTATATATCACAGAATGGGATTTATCTATGGTATATATATATATCAAAGTTCCAGTGTTGGCAGACGTCCCATAATTATCAAATTGTACCATTATGTGGAACATATACGAAAATAAGTTTTTTAAATGTAACAATCGATGATAATTTCCAGCTATAACAAAAAAAAGTTCAGTCTTTTTTTGGGGTTCACACAATGGGCAGCGAACTCCTATGGTGGTTTTCTGCAATGGGTATCGCCCCATTAAAAATTAATTTGCAGCATTATTTTTTTCTAAATTTTCTCAAACATACTTCTGCTACTCACGACGCCTCAAAAATTGTCTTATTTCCAAAACACCATAACCTAAACCCTAAATGAAAAGAAATAGATGTTTTTCTTACATAGAACACGCCCGAGATGCAATTTTAGTTTCTTCCAAACCGATAGATGGTGCTGTAGCTAATGAGATAAACAAAATCGTACACATCTAGTAGTCTAAAATATTTACTTTCCGTCGCCATTTTGCCGCGTCGTTTTTCGTTGAAATATAACTTGACATTCAAACATTGAAGTTTTCGCCGCAGTTTTTTAAAGAATTTCCTATGAAAAAAATGCACTAACTGCTCTGTGTTTGATTTGTTTCCTCAGTAGGTGATAAACTTTAGTCCATTATTATCATTCTGGAAGAATATTCTGAGGAGATGTAATAATACAGGTAATGTAATAATAATCAGTTTTAGTAATTAGTGTTCAGTTATTAGATTATTATGTTTTAGGTTTGAAAGAAAAGATGCAAGAAGGTGCATGATAGACGTTTCAGAAGAGGTGCTGCAAGAAAAGATTGTACTTATTATTCCTTGGAAACACAATTACTTTATAACCTTAATAATTTGATAATTTATAGTTTTCGCAACGTAAGTTTTAGATTATATTAATGTAAAAGTGTTTGTAGAGCTTTTTATAAATTCGTGATAAATATTAAATATATATAATGTGTCATATTTTTATTTTATTTGTAAAAAATGTATTGGTAGAGAAGGTCAAGGATCCTGCAAGCAAATATTTCTTATGCAACCAGTTAAACGTTACTTCCATTTTCATTGAAAATATCTGATGCAACCAGTTATACACCTACTTCCTTCCAAACCGTCTGAGGGCGCAGTTTTAATTCTTCAAATGTCAATATTAAGATAGTTATCTATTGTATTTTTATCTAGGACCTAAACTATCAACAATCTGAAACCAGGGTTTACAGAACCGTCTATGATTAGGAATTAAATTCATTATAATGTCAAATTGTTAAAAATATTCTATTCTGCGAAATGTCTTTTATTTAAAGAGGGTATATGGCATGGGTACCTATTATACACCCCGCCCTGATTATTTTTTGGTGCTGGCCACAAACCCAAAGTGCTGGCAGTACATGGTAGTCCTGGCCTGGCACTGAT
Organism: Pogonocherus hispidulus; assembly: GCA_963924545.1. Classification (NCBI taxonomy): domain Eukaryota; kingdom Metazoa; phylum Arthropoda; class Insecta; order Coleoptera; family Cerambycidae; genus Pogonocherus; species Pogonocherus hispidulus. Next base: position 37,150,057 of record OZ004698.1, on the reverse strand, counting down.
AATTTTGCGTTTTGACCATAGCACGATACCAAAGATTAAATCAATAATCAATAAATCAAAGATTATGTGAATATCCAAATAGTGACCATATGTTCGAGAAACGTGAACGCACTATAATTTCAAGATAAAATCCATCAGGGGCGTGTTTAGGGTTCAGGTTCAGATGATCACGCTCACATATCACATGGTAAATAAAAATTGTGGGGCACAGTCATAAATTAGAAAAGGTAGTAGGTACACAGAGCAAATATAGTGCCAAAAAGGACACTCTTTTTGGCACTGCGCGTGCTCAGTAAAAACTATAAGCTAAAAATTAGTGAGATTTTGAACATATTCTACGTTTTGAACACCTTAAATTATAGCACAGTAACTGCAGTGCAAAATGAGTATCATTTTTAGCACTACACACTACACCTGCTCAGTATAACGATTACGATAAGCTAAAAATTAAGAGGTTCAAAATCTCTCTTATAAGTGAAATCTTGAATCCCTTAACTTTTAGCTATCTATATAATTATAGTAATCGTTATACTAAGCATGAGCTTTGCCAAAAAGAATAGATATCCTTTTGGTACTATATATGCCTGTTTAGTATAACCCAAGACAATAAACTATAGTTTACTTTACTTCAGTAAACTTAGTCTATATTCTTTGGTATAACGGTTGCGATAAGTTAAAAATAGGGAAATTTTGAACCCTTTTAATTTCAGAACGTCGTTATCGTAATCGTTCTGCTGAGTATGCGCAGTGCCAAGAGTATCATTTTCGACATTACGCCTGCTCAGTGTAACGATTACGATAACGAAAAGGTAAAATTTAAAGGGTTCAAAATCTCCCTAATATGGACAATCCTTTAATGTTTAGCTAATCGTTACTGTAATCATTATACTAAGCAGGCATAGTAACAAAAAGGATACTGTTCTTGCAACTGCGCATACTCAGTCCAGTCAGCAAATTCTCCCCAGGGAGATTTTGAACCCCTTAATTTTTACCTTTAAGTTATCGTAATCGTTATACTGAGCACGGAAAGTTGCAAAAAGAATCATTTTTGGCACTACGCCTGCTCAGAATAACAATTACGATAAGTTAAAAATGAAGAGGTCCATAATCTCCATATTAAAAGAACAAGAGTTGCAGTGTATATTTCCTAGAATTCTACCAGAAAACATGCAGCGTGTATAATACGTATTGTGCTTCGCACATGCAGGATTCAACCAAATTTATACTTATAAACAACATTTGCTTTCGAAGAAATATTATTTTAACATCAAAATGAAAATGAACATGCATTCTGCGCAAACATGACAATATTTATATATCTATGATATGAACCTGATTTCCTTGGAAGGCCTTACCCAAAAAATATATAACTAGAGCTTAGCCTTTATCTCTTATCAATGGCCTAGCCGAAGACATAAGATAGATAAGAAAACATAAGAAAAAGAGAGGCTCAGTAAGTAGCACCATGTTTCAACATTCAAAATTATAAATTTAATTTAGAAATTGTCAAACGCATTACAGCAAATTTGCAATATTTATGTCATTGGGCAAAAAAATATGCGAAATATTTACAAAACTACAATATCTTACAAAATTAATAAAACGCTACACTAACGTACTAACTATAAAAAGGACAACAATATATCATTTAAGGTATAACAGATAAATAATTTTAGACATGCCAATAATACACACAAAACCTTCCACAGAATGTTAAACCGTAATACCGTAAAGAAAAATTTACCAAAAACAAATAATTAATTAAGAGATGCCAATGCCAGTAAATGTGGTGAAACACATTTACTGGCACCAATTTTCGTGGTGCCTTGAATGATTATTATTAATAATTTGTAACATTCGCTTGTTGGATACTCTTGCTACATTTCTGTAAATTTAAAATAATGAATCCCTGTAGGCACAACAAATATCAATTAAGGGTTGATAGAACAAACACTTGAACATTTTAATAATAAGTTCAACAAATTCCTAATAGATATAAAATTTATTCCAAATTCTTTTATTTACATTTTCTTTTCACCTATTAAAATACTTTTAGTAATAGGCTCAATCACTGCACCCATTTTAGTTATCACAGAGGGCTCTATTAACTTTCTAAAAGCAGTCTCTGGTACAAAAGTATTGCTTATAGGTGCTCTCATACTTGCCTCATAGTCTTTAACTGTTTTAAAAGGAAAAGGAAGTTCAGACACCATATGAGGTTTTATTTTAGATTGGGCTGTTTCATTTATTATCAGAGAACCTTTGTTATCGTCCTTTCTGGGTATCTTTTTAGGCATTTTAATAATAAATCTTTTCCTTCGTTTCCGGGAATTAATATTAGTACCGGCCCAGCTACCCCACCCAGGCAGGTTTAAATCAATGTCTTCCAGATTATCATTTTTAACCTCATTCTCCTTTTCTTTTTTAAATTCCTCAGCTATATCATCATCTTCAAATGCTTCTAAAATTACATCTTTTTGATTCTCATTTTCTTGATTTTCATCTATGGTCAAAATATCAGGTATAGCAGTATTTAAGTTTGTAGTTTTTAGCTGCATAAATTTATGCGGGTCTATATCTGAAGTTTTTTTTTCCGTAACAGTATCTAAAATATTTTTTAAAAGATTTATCTCCTCAGCGCCTTTATTTATTTCCTCTTTATTTCCAGCGCCTGCATTGATATTCTCATGTTCTTCAATCATCTCTTCATCTATAACACTTTTTTTTATTTTAGAAGGAAACGACAAGTCTACTGTACTTGTATTGAGTTTTTTCCTAGAAGTTGTATTTTTCTTTTTTTTTACATTTTTCCGATTCTTCACTTTATTATATTTCTCCTTTAGTTTATCTTCTAATTTTTGCTCTAATTTGTTAAATATGTCTTCTACATCATTACCATTTTCCAATAAACTTATGTCCCACTCAGAAGTACTGACTGAATTGGTTTTAGATTTGGTTTTCTTTGTCTTCTTTAACTTACTCTTTTCTGATCCTTTATTTTTCATTACTTTTCTTGAAATAATTTTTTTATTTAAAGATTTTATGATTTCCTTTTCATAATTTTCTGCCTCACTTTTCTTTTCTTCATTGGGGTTGTGTTCATTTCCATCCTCATTGCATTCTAGTTTTTTGTCTTTATGATTTTTTGTTTTATTATTTTTTTTACTCCAATATTTTCTATAACCACTAACAAAATCTGTGACCTCCTTAGAAGGTTCAACAGCAGAAACCCACGGATTATCGATATTTTTGTTCTGCTGCAATTTTTCTTCTGAATCAATATCCTCCTCTTCAGAGTCACTATTCACATTTTTCAGTTTTTGAGTGAGGTCTCTATTTATGGCAAGTTGTTGGGCTAGAACCTGTCTGCTCTAAAAATAAAACATTTGGTTATTTTAAAAGCCTTCTACTGTCGACTGAAGAATGAACTAGACGAATAATGTATTGAATCAGAAGGGCGGTGGTTGCTCAAATAATCTAATATTTAACAGGGGCCATTTCAAATGCTGATGTGGCCAAGGCAAATTTTAGAATATTTCAGTTGATAATGTTTTCGATGCAATAGGTTACATAGGTATCTTATTCATTCTTTAGCCAATTAATGTACATAATGTACATGGAATCAGTATAAGAAAAAGTAGCTTCCTGATATTTAAAATAAACGATGACTTAGTAAAAATAAGGTTAAAATGATGCTTTATTAATCTAAAACGAGATGTGACTGTTGTTTTCTGAAGCTAGATGTATATTTAACAGAAAAAGTGTATTTAAATTATTTTTAGGTTAACTTTCACTCATTAGTTACCCTTAACTGCAGTTGCCGCATATATAAAAATAATCAATCTCTGAACTTTGACATTCTAAATTTAAATACATAAGATATGGATCTCTGGATGTATCTGCAAAGATGATACTGATTTCTTTACTATTGAATTGTTTTTCATTTACTACATAACAACTATATATATATTATAAAAGAATTTTATTCAGTAAGCTACGTAAATATTAAATATGTAGAGATTTTGGAATCATGGAATCTGGCCAAATATCATGTGGCCAAAGTGAAAACCCAGTAAAATTACAGCAGATTAACAAGAAAAATGTACTTATGTGTGACCATCTGAAATAAGATAAAATACAACACAAATATGTTCCAAGAGACAAATGTTCTGAATTATGTAAACTAAAGGTCTAAATTCATGAAAAACTACTATTTGGAATTATGGGTTTTTATGTCTGAAATATTATATGTTTCGCATGAAATATTTCATTGGCAGCAACCATAGACTTAAGAATTTACTAGAAGGTGAGTAAACCCTTAATATTTTAATTTCAGGGAAATGTGGAAACGTTGGCGTCACCAAGGTACTAATAAATCTATGAGCTGTTTGTAACATTTGACTAAATGCACATACTAAATT